>CM042690.1:267450482-272450482 GCA_023614405.1 Avena insularis | reverse complement strand
AGGGTGGCCACACCACCTGGTGGCGCGGCCTAGGGTGGCCCGCGCCAGGGGGTGGTGTGGGCCCCCTGTGGCCCATCTCCGCTCCCCCTTCTGGCTTCCTTCGTCTTCTGGAAAAATAGTTTTTTCCATATATATTCCGGGATTTTCTGATCTTCGCGAATTTTGCCTCCAAACAGTGCCTTTTCCATCAGAATCCTGACTTCAGCGGTCCATCCTCCAAAAGTCATCAATCATGCAAAAACAGATGAAATAACATAAGTATCATCTCTTAATATGAAATATATCAATGAATAACAGTAAATTATGATATAGAATAGTGATGCAAAATGGACGTATCAACTCTCCCCAAGCTTAGACTTCACTTGTCCCCAAGCGAAAACTGAGCTCAATAAACATGACCTCAGGTTTATGGAGTGAAGTATCGATAAAAGAATACAGACAAGAAGCATCACATTCATCAATACACAAATCATAATAGAATACAACTTACTATTATATAACTTAACTTGCAATAAGTAAAGGAAACACAATAAATATACACAAAGTAAATCATAATTGGTAATGGCAAACTTTGTTCCTGGTCAAAGAACGGTTAACAATTTGCAGGAGTTCAAACATAATGGGGTTTTCAATGATAACTTTCAAAGTAATACTCACTAAGATAAGAGTAATGTGCAAAAGAAGGAACATAAGAAACATGATTTAATAAATCATCATATGAATGAATGAAACACAACAACTCAAAATACTTGCTTGAGATAGAAAGGAATATGTTTACTGACTCAACTAAAAAGTAAAAGATAGGCCCTTCGCAGAGGGAAGCAGGGATTTCAAGTTTCATAAAGAGCTTCCAAAAATTATGGTACTTATTAGCTTTCAGCTCTAATTACCCCTATCATAAGCATCTTTAGGTGATTAAGGTTAAAGTGATCAAATATGAGGATATGCTTGACAAGTTATAAGCTGAAAATCTCATGCCCCTTTCTTACGAGTACCGTTCCTCATGCTACTCAACTTTAGTCACAAGTAAGTTCTTGTCATTGTAAGTACATGTGTATCATAGAGAATCGCCAACGGGGTACCCCTTGCCCGATGATACAAAAGATTCCCCATATCAAAATGACAAGGCAAGCAGACAGTGAGCATCTCAGCGATCCTTTTATTTCCTATTTGCGTAGGCCTTTTCTATTTTTTTATTTTTTCTTTCCTATTTGCATATGTTTTTTTATTGAGGATGCTTCACAAATTGCTCACTATGGTTATGCTGCAGGTTTCCACAATGATTAGGCATGGCTTAGACCAGCCGCCCAGGCGTTTCTCTAACACATGTACGAACTACATGAGCCTTACAAGCTCCCCTTTCATTTCACACCACCGGGATCCATAAGCAAAAGAACGTGATATCAACTAAATAAAGTGTAACGTTGAAAGCATTCCCCATGATAACATGGTTCTGCTAATTCACAACTTACAAAACACAAGCATATACGCAACATAGATGGGCACAATGGTTCAAGTTTATTAAGTGCAAGAAAGTAAAGTGTCCCATCAAGTTCGTGAGAGCTTTAATCACTAATTTTCACATACCAAGTTTAATTCAGAAGGTAGATTAAAACATGAATTTACTTGGAATAGCAATAATGCTAATAGGTAGGTATGGTGGACACAAATGGCATATGTTTTGGTTTAAGGATTGGATGCACGAGAAGCATTCCCTCTCAGTAAAGTTTTTGGCTAGCAAGGCTGGGTAGCAAGCATAAGAGTTGAAGGAAACAAACAAACAAACAAGTGATAAAAACAAACATGCAATCTTCCTTGGAAGCACAAAATATGTTAACTAGAGAATACTAAGCTTATGAGCCAATCAAAAAGAAAGATGATGAAATTATATTTCTTAAGAGTGCTTTTATCTTTTTCATTCTATTCTCAAATAGTGTTGCTACTGAATAGAGCCAGATTTGCCAAAACCAACTAAATTTACTTAATGACCCAAAGTGATACCAATACTAACAACAAGATCAATCATATAACAGAAATTGCAAACTAATATAAGATGTGCAAAAAGTAAATGATAGAACTTCTCATTAATATTCCATAACGGAAACTCACACCAAGGGATACATAGATATCTAACTAGAGGAGAGATACTTCCATAATGCAAACCATCCTATATGATAACTTCTCTATTCATGATATAACTCTACTGAAAAGGTAAAAAGATAAAGATAATGATGTGATACTGCGACACTCCCCCAAGCTTGGAACAAACCAAGGGGATGCCAAAACCTGATGACGAATTACTCCTTCGGTGGTGGTGTTCTCTCGATGAGCTTTTCAATCAATTCCCTCAAGTCCTCAATCTTGAAGATGAGAGTACGAATCAACTCCAAATTGTGCTCAATGCGGTTCATGATCATGTCGGGCTATGAATCCCAGCTCTTGCGATTCTTTCCCCACTCTTCCTCCTTGACGTCTTGTTTTCCTGCATGGTGATGAACCACAAGTATAGGGGTGTATCGCAGTATTTTCGAGGGAAGTGAAACCCAATTTATTGATTCAACACAAGGGGAGCCAAAGAATATTTATAAGCCTTAACAACTGAGTTGTCAATTCAGCTGCACCTGGAAACAATCTTGCTCACAACAGTTTATCAGTAGCAACAGTTTTGTAGTAGCAATAGCAAAGTAATAGTAGTAGTAAAGGTAAAGACAGCAGTAACAATAGTAGTTATCAGTAGGATCCGAGTGCGGTAGGCATAGGGATGGATGGACGGGCATTGCATGGACAAGACAATTCACATGGCAATCAGAACATGGGGCAATTGTAGATAAATAAGATAAAGCATCCAAGTACTAAATAATCCTAGGCATGTGTTCCATATATAGTCATACGTGCTCGCAATGAGAACTTGCACAACATCTTTTGTCCTGCCAATTGCTTTGGTACGGGGCCTCAAGGGAACTATTAGCAATTAAGGTGCTCCTTTTAATAAAGCACCGGAGCAAAGCATTAACACTCCGTGAAAACATGTGATCCTCACATCAAAGCCATTCCCTCTGGTTATCCCGATTTCTGTCACTTCGGGGCCATTGGTTCCGGACAACAATGTGTGTATACAACTTGCAAGTAAGACCAAAAACAATACTATCCTAATGAATCAATAACATGTTCAGATCTAAAATCATGGCACTCGGGCCCTAGTGACAAGCATTAAGCATAACAAGTCGCAACAAAGTCAAAAAGCACTAATAATAGATACTAGGCACCATGCCCTAACAATCTGATGCCATTACATGAACGGTCTCATCCTATCCCTACCATCCCCATAGCCTACAGCGGGGGATTAATCACTCATAGATGGGGGAAACATGGATGGTCGATGGAGAAGCGATGGTGATGATGATGGCGATGATCTCCTCCAATTCCCCGTCCCGACAGGGTGCCAGAACGGAGTTTTTGGTTCCGAATCGTGGAATCTGGTGGTGGTAGCGGAGCGGAACTCTTTCTGGAAAAACGTCGAACCCCCTGAGTTTTTAGATCAGAAGGCATCTTATAGGCGAAGAGGGAGACCGAGGGGGTGTCTGGGGCGGCCAGACCACCCCCTGGCGCTACCAGGCCTAGCCCACGCGGCTAGGTTGTGTGGCCTTGGCCCATCCCCCCTCTGTCTCGTATTCTGGCTCCGAGAGTCTTCTGGTGAAATAGGATTTTTGGCATATTTTTCGGGATTTTTCCTAATAGTTGTTTTTTTGCACAAAAACTAGACACCAAGGCAATTCTGCTGAAAACAGAATCAGTCCGTGTTAGTTGCATCCAAATCACACAAGTTTAGAGGAGAAACAATAGCAAAAGTGTTCGGGAAAGTAGATACGTTTTGGACGTATCAACTCCCCCAAGCTTAGCTTATTGCTTGTCCTTAAGCAATTCAATTGAAAACTGAGTGCGATAAAAGAAACTTTCACGAACACATTTGCTTCGTATGATGTATATATTCTCAGCATGTGATCAACTACTTAGACAATTCATAATAAGGAGTATGCAACTAAGTTTACTTAATAGGCATTGCAAGCTATGAATAGATTCCAACTCAAAAATAATAAGTAGCATAAAACATAAACATAAGCAACATTACAATGCTCATAACAAGGTATGTTAGAGTGGTATCTCACTTGCCTTTTTATTGTGAATGCCAAGGCACCTCTGAAGTTTAGGTGAAGACTAGAAGTAAAGATATCAAAGATACAAGCATCAAAGTCATAACACAAATAATCAAGTTTTGAGACAAACATATTACACTAAGAATGACAACTATGCTCTCAAGAAGGTGCTCATAGAATAAGTGGAGACTCAACAAGGAAATGAAAAAGTTTTTGAAAAGTTTGAAAGGCTTCCAAATGCTGAAAGTATGGTACTCGTTAGCTTTGATCTCTCATTGCCCCTATCATAAGCATCTTTAAATGGTTAAGGTTAAAGTGACACAACTAAGAGGATATGCTTGACAAGTTATAAGCTAAAGTCTCATGCCCCTTACTTATGAGTACCAGACCTCATGCTACTCTACTTTAGTCACAAGTAAGCTCTTGTCATTGTAAGTACATATGTATCATAGAGAACCGCCAACGGCGTACCCCTTGCACATGATACCGGAGCTATCCCATAATCAAACAATGAGGATGAGCATCTCAGCGATCTTTTTATTTACTATGTGCATAGATTTTTATTGTGGATGCTTCATAGAATGCTCATTATGGTTATGCTGCAAGTTTCCACCATGATTAGGCATGGCTTAGGCTAGCGGCCCAAGCGTTTCTCTAACACATATACAAACTCCATGACCTTACAAGTTCCCCTTTTATTTCACACCGTCGGGATCCATAAGAAAAAGAATCATGATATCAACAGGGTACAAAGTGCCCGTGAAATGTTGAAAGCGTTCCCCATGATACATGGTTCTGCTAACTTCAACTTATAAAGCACAAGCATATGCGCAACAAAGATGGACGCAATGGTTCAGGTTTATTAAGTGCAAGAAAATAAAGTGTGCCATCAAGTTTGTGAGAGCTTTACTAACTACCTTTCTCATAACAAGCAAACATTTTATTCAGAAGAAAACAAGGCATATTGAATATGCACGGAAATAGCAAATGATGCTAATAGGTAGGTATGGTGGACACTTTTGGCAATATTTGGTTTTAGGGAGTTGGAAACACGAGTAAGACATACTCAGTGTAAGTGAAGGCTAGCAATAGTAAGGGAGCGACAAACAAGAGAGCAATAATTGTCATAATCATGCTTGCAACAAAACAGGACTAATCATGGCATGAAAGTGATTCAAGACCCTCAAGGAAAAATAATTCATCGAGGCTTAACTGATTATTTCAGTCATATACATGCGTGAGCATGTGCCAAGTCAATTCAACTGAAACATTCAGAGGAGGATACCACGGTGTCATACAAAGTTATGAATAGAGTAATGCAAGCAAACATTCATATGACATGCTACAAATTATTAACAAGCCGGAACTAATCATATGAAAGTGATGGCTCAGTGCACGACGCCCAGAAAAGTGCTGGTGCGTGGTTGATGTAGAGCTCGTTGGGAACCCCAAGAGGAAGGTATGATGAGCATAGCAGCAAGTTTCCCTCAATATGAAACCAAGGTTTAATCGAACCAGTAGGAGCAAGGAAACACCCCAAAGGTGTTACTAGCTAAGATTTGGCAGGAGGCACTACCGGTGCTAGTAGCAACGTGGAGACCTGCACAACACAACCACAGAACTTTGTCCCCAACTTGTGATGAGGTTGTCAATCTCACCGTGTTTTGCGGAAAACAAAGGATTAAACGTATCGAAAGGAAAGAAGTAAAGGTTTGCAGAAAGTAAACACAAAGCAGTAAACAGTTTATATATTGTATGTAAAAGAAAAGGACCAGGATCGATAGTTTACTAGAGGTGGCTCTCCTTAGATAGATAACATGCTGGGTGAACAAATTACAGCGGGGCAATTGACAAACACCGAGAAAGCAATACATGCATATACTAATCATCTTGACTCCTTTGAGACTTGATTGGGCATTACACCATTATACATAGACCGCCATCCAACTGCATCTATGACTAATAATACGAACCCCCTCCAGTATTAAGTTGTAAGCAACAGATTATTGCTTTACAAACTGCGTGTAAAGTAAACAATACGATTGTTCTATGAACAAAGGATTGTTGTTTTCTCCCTAGTAGCAACAGCACATCTAGTACCTTAGAGATTTCTGTCACCTCCCCAGATTACCAGAGGCATGAACCCACTATCGAGCATAAATACTAACTCTTGGAGTTGCTAGTATCTACTTAGCCAAGATAGCTACTAACAACGGAAAGCATGCAAGATCACAAATAACAAAGACATGATAGAATCAATAATCAATCTGAAATAGCATCTCAATATCCATCGGATCCCCGCAAACACAACATGCAGAATTACAAATAGATGATCTTGATCATGAACGAAGCTCACAAGATCTAGACATGAAAGCACAAAGGAGGAGAACCAGCCATCTAGCTACTACCTGGATCCATAGTCCAAGGATGAACTACTCACGCATCACACCGGAGGCTTGCATGGTGATGAAGAAGGCCTCCAGGGTGAATTCCCCTCTCCGGCAGGGTGCCGGGAAGAGCTTCAGATCCCTCCCGATCTAGAGATGGAGATGACGGCGGCTACAGACTCTTTCGTGGATTTTTGATCGGGTACTTAGGGTTTTCGTCCTCAGGGCAATATATAGGCGGAAGGAGAGGCTGAGGGGGTGCCGGGAGCGGCCACACCACCCCCTGGTGCGGGCCAGGCCTGGCCGCGCGGCCAGGTGGTGTGGTGGCCCCCTGGCCCCTCTCCGTCTCGTATTCTGGCACTTGATGACTTCTGAAAAAATAGGCACTTTGGCTTTTGTCCCGTCGAATTCCGAGAATATTCATTTTCTGACTTTCCTGGAACCAAAAACAGCAGAAAATAGGCAGCTAGCACTATGGCTCTTGTTAATAGGTTAGTCCAAGAAATCATATGAAAAGTACTCCAAAGTTGGAACCAAACACAAGAAAGTGGATAAAACCAAGCACGGAACATCAAAAATTATAGATACATTTGCAATGTATCAACATCCCCAAGCTTAACTCCTGCTCATCCTCGAGTAGGTAAGTGATAAAAAGAAAGAATAATTTTTTAGGTGACATGCACCATCATAAACTTGATCAAAGTATTTGCAAAACATTCAAAGCTGGGATCATAGTACTTCAATCATAACATGAAAGACAAAGTTCTAGCAACAAGCAAAGAAACTATGATGCAACATGAAAAGGCACAAACAAAAGATTCATGAATAACAATGCTTTGCAAGACGTTTGTTTGTTTCACATAAATAAAACATAGCATAATAGTATTCATCTTGTCCCTCAATAGAGTAGCAAATATAAATGCATATGACACCTTCAAAGTTCATAAGAGTGACTAGATACAATAGTTTAAAACAAGCAATATCAAGTTATGCATCAATCAACTAGTCTTGGGACAATGCACATAGAACTAAGAATGGCCACTATGCTCTCAAAGTAGGTGCATAAAGATAGAAGGTGGAGACTCAATATAATGGTGGAAGAAAGACCTTTAAAAGGAAGTAGGGATTCAAGTCTCATAAAGAGCTTCCAAAAATTATGGTACTTATAGCTTTCAGCTCTCATTGCCCCTATCATAAGCATATTTAAGGTGATTAAGGTTAAAGTGACACAACTAAGAGGATATGCCTGACAAGTTATAAACCAAAATCTCATGCCCCTTACTTACGAAGACCGATCATCATGCTACTCAACTTCAGTCACGAGTAAGCTCTTGTCATTGTAAGTATATGTGTATCATTAAGAACCGCCAACGGGATACCCCTTGCACGTGATACGGGAGCTTTCCCATAATCAAAATGACAAGGCAAGCAGACAATGAACATCTCAGCGATCTTTTTATTTGCTATTTGCATATGTTTTTATTGAGGATGCTTCATAGAGTGCTCATTATGGTGATGCTGCAAGTTTCCACCATGATTAGGCATGGCTTAGGCTAGCGGCCAGGCTTTCTAACACACATACAAACTCCATGATCTTACAAGTTCCACTTTTATTTCACACCGCCGGGATCCGTAAGCAAAAGAACATGATATCAACGGGGTACAAAGTACAAGTGCAATGTTCAAAGCGTTCCCCATGAAACATGGTTCTGCTAATTTCAACTTATAAAGTGTAAGCATATACGCAACAAAGGACCCAATGGTTCAAGTTTATTAGATGCAAAAAGTAAAGTGTGTCATTAAGTTCGTGAGAGCTTTAATCACTAGTTTTCTCATAACAAGTTTAATTTGGAAGGTAAACAAAAGCATGAATATACTTGGAATAGCATAAGCTAGTAGGTAGGTATGGTGGACTCTTTGAAATAACTTGGTTTAAGGAGTTGGATGCATGAGTGGAACTCATACTTTGTTGTGGAGGCTAGCAAAAGACTGGGAGCGACAAACTAAGAGAGCAGTAATGGCCATAATCATGCCGAGCGACAAAACATCATTGATCAAAGCATAAAATGATACTACAAGTTGAAAACTAAAAGATCATAAAGGCTATGGTGACTTGAGATAGTCATAACATGGTGTGAGCATGTGCCAAGTCAACCCAAATAAAGCATCAAAGGAGAATACCACTATACTATGCTTTAATATGCTAAAACAACGCATGATTCATCCAAGGCACATTAAGCAATCTCAATTGTTTATAACAAGTCATGCTACAGCAAAGAATACTAAGCATAAAGCCAAAACAATATCAAGCATGACATGACAAAGCATAGGCCACAGTAAAAAACAAGCTCTTTTTACCACATAAGCATGAACTTTCCTACTCTTTTCCAAACCAAACCAAACTATTTGCAAACCAATGTATGAAAGAGGGGGTCCAACAAATTTATTCAGCAAACTAAGCAAACAAAAGCAAACGAAAAAACAAAACGAAAACGAAAATAAGACGCTCCAAGAACAACACAACTGTGCATGAAACAATAAAAATGAAGCATTTGGAAGAAACCTGGAATTTTTATTGATGAAGAAGGGGATGGCTTGGGCATCCCCAAGCTTTGACGCTTGTACTTCTAGGATATTTCTTGGGGTGACACGCGTGGCATCCCCAAGCTTGAGCTTTAGTCCATCCTTCATCTCATTACTCATTCCTTCCATACACCTGAAATTTTTCCTTCATACAAAACTTCACACAATCTTTATTAGCAACATTAGTGCACTCAAGATAAATAAGTATTAAGGTTCAGTTATAACACTAAATAAACTTCTATTAGAAGCTACTGTAGCACTTCCCTCAAAAATCTCAATTCCCCAAAAGAACTCAAAAAGAAACCAACAAGAAGCAAATGCAGAAAGTGGCAGAAATCTGTCAAAACAGACCAGCAGGTAAAGACGAATTTTTTCGAAGACCTTCTGTTGCTCAAATCAAAAAGTCTTGAACTAACGAAAGTTAGATAATAACCTGGGGCAGAAGTACAACAAATTACAGGTCAATCAGACATACAGATCTCTCTCACAAAGTTTTACGATGAAGCACAAAAATCTGTTTCGAGACAACAACTTTCCCAATCATTACTTCTCTCTCATTAGAGGTTACTCTTGGCACAAAAAGCAAATAAAAAGGATAATGAGAGGTTATTACAGAGGTAATAACTTCCAAGACTCATCTAAAACTTTTGGGTTATCTCCCAATAAGTACTTTTCTTTAACGCCTTTAAGTTAGGCATAAGAAGCAAAGAAAGAATCAAGTGTTCTCAAATGAAGAAGCATTAAGATTAATACCAGAAATATTTTCAACAAGGCAAGGTATATCATCCAAATAAGTTCTAGAGGATCCTCTCTCAATGCTCTTAGGTTCACTATTCTCATCAAAAGGGTTTGCAGGAACAATCCAATCAAGATTCTTTTCTATGGCATCATGTATTGCTATTAGTTTAAAGGGTGTTGGTATCTTAGGTTCCTCCCCATTAGGTTCGGTTTTGTTCATCTTTTCTCGTGTACCAACAACATCTACACATGAGCCTAGCATATTGAAACGTTCAAAGACTTTCCTAGCTTCCTTGGCAACATCATAGAACTCCTTAAACAAAGTTTCTAAAATGAAATCCCTCTTTTCAGGATCCTCAATTTCTTTAAGCTTAAGAAACATTACTTGCATTAAGGGGTTGAGGTTAACAAACCTAGCTTCTAACATGTGAATTAAAGAAGCTGCAGCAATCTCATAGTTTGGAGCAAGTTCTAAAAGGGATCTATCCTCAGTATCTTCATGCTTACTAACATGATTAAAGAATTCTTCAATGTTATCTTTCCCAATTATACAACCACTACCAATTGGAAGGTCTTTCAGGGTGAATGTAGGGATCAACATGGTGAGCTAAGGAAGAGGTGAAAACTAAAGGAGACTTAATTTTTTTGTGTTTTTGGTAAAGAAAGCAAACTAGTAAAACTATTTTTTGTGTGTTTTTGATAACAAAACAAGCAAACAAAGCAAAAAGAAACTAAGCAAAACAAAAACAACAAAGTAAAGAGATTGGTTATGAGGTACTCACCTAGTGAAGATGTCCTTGACTCCCGACAGCGCCCGGAAAAATGCTTGATGGCTCGATTGCAGGCCTGAAAAGTGCTGGTGCATGGTTGATGTAGAGCTCGTTGGGAACCCCAAGAGGAAGGTATGATGAGCACATGACAAGTTTCCCTCAGTATGAAACCAAGGTTTAATCGAACCGGTAGAGCAAGAAACACCCCAAAGGTGTTACTAGTCGAGCTTTGGCGAGCGCACTACGGTGCTAGTAGCAACATGGAGACCTGCACAACACAACCACAGAACTTTGTCCCCAACTTGCGATGAGGTTGTCAATCTCACCGTGTTTTGCGGAAAACAAAGGATTAAACGTATCGAATGGAAAGAAGTAAAAGTTTGCAGAAAGTAAACACAAACCAGTAAACAGTTTATAGATTGTATGTAAAAGAAAAGGACCACGATCCATAGTTCACTAGAGGTGGCTCTCCTTAGATAGATAACATGCTGGGTGAACAAATTACAGCGGGGCAATTGACAAACACCAAGAAAGCAATACATGCATATACTAATCATTTTGACTCCTTTGAGACTTGATTGGGCATTACAACATTATACATAGACCTCCATCCAACTGCATCTATGACTAATAATCCACCTTCTGGTTATCATCCGAAGCCCCTCCAGTATTAAGTTGCAAGCAACAGATTATTGCTTTACGAACTACGTGTAAAGTAAACAATACGATTGTTCTATGAACAAATGATTGTTGTTTTCTCCCTAGTAGCAACAACACATCTAGTACCTTAGAGATTTTGTCACTTCCCCAGATTACCAGAGGCATGAACCCACTATCGAGCATAAATACTAACTCTTGGAGTTGCTAGCATCTACTTGGCCAAGATTGCTACTAACAACGGAAAGCATGCAAGATCAAAAATAACAAAGACATGATAGAATCAATAATCAATATGAAATAGCATATCAATATCCATCGGATCCCCACAAACACAACATGCAAAATTACAAATAGATGATCTTGATCATGAACGAAGCTCACAAGATCTAGACATGAAAGCACAAAGGAGGAGAACCAACCATCTAGCTACTACATGGATCCGTAGTCCAAGGATGAACTACTCACGCATCACACCGGAGGCTTGCATGGTGATGAAGAAGGCCTCCAGGGTGAATTCCCCTCTCGTGGTGCCGGAAGAGCTCAGATCCTCCCGATCTAGGGATGGAGATGACAATGACTCTGAACTCTTTCGTGGATTTTTGATCGGGTACTTAGGGTTTTTGTCCCGAGGGAAATATATAGGCGGAAGGAGAGGCCGAGGGGGTGCCGGGAGCGGCCACACCACCCCCTGGCGCGGGCCAGGCCTGGCCGCGTGGCCAGGTGGTGTGGTGGCCCCCTGGCCCCTCTCCGTCTTGTATTCTGGCACTTGATGACTTCCAGAAAAATAGGCACTTTGGCTTTTGTCCCGTCCAATTCCGAGAATATTCATTTTCTGACTTTCCTGGAACCAAAATAGCGAGAAAAGCAGTACTGGCCGTGGCTCTTGTTAATAGGTTAGTCCAAGAAATCATATGAAAAGTACTCCAAAGTTGGAACCAAACACAAGAAAGTGGATAAAACCAAGCATGGAACATCAAAAATTATATATACATTTGCAATGTATCAGAAAGCAAGAACTACTAAGCATACATGAATAACATACACCCTACATGAACAGACTAAGCACGCCCACAATGATGAGTATATGTACAAAAATGAAAACAAATAGATTTCATTACCAGCCTCTTACCACACCTCAAGTTGTCATTAATCCTCATTACTGCCCTTCACTTGTGTGGCTTGAATACTAATATCAAACCAAATTCCACCGAGGACCGCTGAACCTAGCAACAAACTCACAAAACCAAAGAAGAACAACAAATATTTTTGGTGTTTTTGATTTTTAAAAACAAGAACCAAAAAGGAAGAACAAGCAAAGCAAAATCTTTTTGGGTTTTTAAAATGGTTCAAGCAAAGCAAAAAGAGTAAACCAAGGCCAAAAGAAGAAGCAAACAAAAGAGAAACAACAGAAATATTTTTGGTCTTTTTGTGTTTTAGAAAGCAAAAACAAAGAAAGAACGAAAACTAAAAAGAGAACGAAACATGAATACACAAAGTACCGATGCAAAATGATATGGAGATGAGTGCGATGTCAATGTACCTCCCCAAGCTTAGGCTTTTGGCCTAAGTGGGTGTCAATCCAAATACGAGTATGGGTTCCAAGCAGGCGGGTCATTGTATGAATGATCGTAGTTAGGCCCGTGGGAAGAAGAAGAAGCTCCCCAATCATAGGTAGGCTGCTGATATGAAGATTCCCCCTCATTCGAGGGCTGGACCGAATCATCTGTGACCTTCCTTCTAGTATCCTGCTCCTGTTGAGAGAGCTCTCCCAAATACGTATCAAACTCCTCCTCCGTGAGGGAGCATCCTACCCTGTTATCAAGGTTAAACAAAACATGTGCAAGCAAAAGAACAACACGCTCGGACTTGCTCCTTCTCCAACCAGCTTTGAGAAAGGTTATTTCATAACACAACTCACTCAAACTAGCCCACGAAGAAACAAATTTATGATGTATCATGGAATTAAGATCAAGCCTTTCTATGGGAAACTGTAGGTCTAGATGATGAGGCACTAAACCATGCAATGCTAATAAACGAGAAGCAATGAGGCCTCTACAAATTCCACCTTTCTCACGGTTAGCAGTGATGGCTCTGTGTATGACGCCAGAAAAATGCTGGAGCGGTGTTGATGTAGAGCTCGTTGGGAACCCCAAGAGGAAGGTATGATGAGCACAACAACAAGTTTCCCTCAGTATGAAACCAAGGTTTAATCGAACCAGTAGGAGCAAGGAAACACCCCAATGGTGTTACTAGCTGAGCTTTGGCAGGGCGCACTACCGATGCTAGTAGCAACGTGGAGACCTGCACAACACAACCACAGAACTTTGTCCCCAACTTGCGATGAGGTTGTCAATCTCACCGTGTTTTGCGGAAAACCAAGGATTAAACGTATCGAATGGAAAGAAGTAAAAGTTTGCAGAAAGTAAACACAAAGCAGTAAACAGTTTGTAGATTGAATGTAAAAGACAAGGACCAGGATCCATAGTTCACTAGAGGTGGCTCTCCTTAAGATAGATAACATGCTGGGTGAACAAATTACAACGGGGCAATTGACAAACACCGAGAAAGCAATACATGCATATACTAATCATCTTGACTCCTTTGAGACTTGATTGGGCATTACAACATTATACATAGACCGCCATCCAACTGCATCTATGACTAATAATCCACCTTCAGGTTATCATCTGAACCCCTCCAAAGATTAAGTTGCAAGCAGATTATTGCTTCTGAATCGTGTAAAGTAAACAATACGATTTTTCTATGAACAAAGAATTGTTGTTTTCTCCCTAGTAGCAACAACACATCTAGTACCTTAGAGATTTCTGTCACTTCCCTAGATTACCAGAGGCATGAACCCACTATCGAGCATAAATACTAACTCTTGGAGTTGCTAGCATCTACTTGGCCAACATAGCTACTAACAACGGAAAGCATGCAAGATCACAAATAACAAATACATGATAGAATCAATAATCAATCTGAAATAGCATCTCAATATCCATCGGATCCCCGCAAACACAACATGTATAATTACAAATAGATGATCTTGATCATGAACGGAGCTCACAAGATCTAGACATGAAAGCACAAAGGAGGAGAACCAGCCATCTAGCTACTACATGGATCCGTAGTCCAAGGATGAACTACTCACGCATCACACAGGAGGCTTGCATGGTGATGAAGAAGGCCTCCAGGGTGAATTCCCCTCTCCGGCAGGGTGCCGGGAAGAGCTTCAGATCCCTCCCGATCTAGGGATGGAGGCGGCTACAAACTCTTTCGTGGATTTTTTGATCAGGCCTTTAGGGTTTACGTCTCGAGGGCATCTTATAGTCGGAAGGGGAGGCCGAGGGGGTGCCAGGGGCCACCACACCACCTCCTAGCACGGGCCCAGCCTGGCCACGCGGCCAGGTTGTGTGGCCGGCCTCTAGTCCCTCTCCGTCTCGTATTCTAGCATGTGATGACTTCCGGAAAAATATGCACTTTGGCTTTTGTCCCGTCCAATTCCGAGAATATTCATTTTCTGACTTTCCTAGAACCAAAAACAACAGAAAATAGGCAGCTGGCACTATGGCTCTTGTTAATAGGTTAGTCCAAGAAATCATATGAAAAGTACTCCAAAGTGTGAACAAAACACAAGAAAGTGGATAAAACCAAGCATGGAACATCAAAAATTATAGATACATTTGCAATGTATCAAGCAGCAAGATGGAAAGCTATCAAGGCACCCAAGTTATAAGTCCTATCTCGTTTAAGAGCAGCAGAGATGAATGCTAGATCATACAAAGATAACTTATTGGCAGTTTTCCTAGCAAGAACACACTTGGCAATAAAGTAAGCAAAGTAGCGAATAGAGGGGAGATGAATGTTACAGATTTCCCCGCTCTCCTTCGAGAGCTGCTCCCTTGGCAAATATCTGCGTACAAGTCCATGAGTGGTGCAGGTCGCTCCTTAATCCTTCCACATGATCCCCACTGAGCTACCTTAATAGTTGCACAAAAATCATTGAGAGAAAGGTCGACAACTATATTGTAAATTTTGTAGTGGACCATGGGGTTAGGCGAAGAGTAACTAAATTGAAAGTCCTGCACTACAGACATCGTTAGTTTAACAAATTGACAAGGTTCATCTTCCAAAAAGTGCTCCAATCCTGCATTAGCAACCAAAGTATGGAAGTCCTGGGAAATTCCTGCAGCCCTCATGAATTCAGAGCATGGATAGATGGAAGGAAAAACTTCCTCTTCTCGATGCACCTTGATAACCTCAGGCACCCTCAGTTCATGTTGGTTTAGTTGATGCTCATTCATCTTCTATTCTGAAATTTAAACATCTATTAAAGAAGTGATTGCATAGTGAATATATAATGGAGGGTACTACTCATAGGGACTTGTATGAGGCCTAAACATGCATCAAAACTATATCTCTAAGCATCAAACAAGCTTACAAGCTCTCATAACCTGTCACCTACAGCAACAAAATACTCAAGATATAAACCACTAAACACAAATATACTTGGACAAGCGGAGGAGTCACATACCGGAGAACAAATGCTCCAAATTTCAGCAGCAAAGATGGGATGAGCAAGGAGATCGAAAAATCAAGGGCAAGCACAACAAGAACGCGATTTCGAGCAATGAACTGGTGTCTACTCGGGAGAGAGAAGAAAGTGGAAAGTGAGAGAGTGAGTGGAGGGCCAGGGGTGGCCCACACCATAGGCAGGTGCGCCCCAGGGTTGGTTGCACCACCAGGTGGTGTGCCTGCCTGGTGGGTCCCCCTGTTACCTTCCAGGCACTTCTCTGCCCCTTTTTTCATGTAAAAATTTAATATGAATTTTCTGGAATTTTTCGAGACACTTTATTTTTGAGCAATTTTCAGGTATAGATGAAAGATTTTTTTTGGAATGATGCAATGAAAAAACAAGGATAGAACTACACAAGTTCTAAGACACTCTAACATGCAAGCAACTAACAACAAAAAAGAAAGCTAAACTAAAGCAAAAACTAAACGGATAGAATAGAAGCATAGATACTCATGGTGAACACATTGTTTTGTTCAATGAAATCCTTTTGTTAACAAGGTTGATGAGGTCTTGTTACCAAAACAATTTTATATGAAACAAAACTTTATATTCCACTAATGATTATGTTACCTCAACCTTGATAGCAATGGTGCCAATCATAATAGTTTCTAATTTTTCTCTTGGTATGGGACAATATATTTATCCAACTTGAATGCCATCAACATGTTCAACTGAATTTAAACCATAAGTCCTATCAATCTTCTTGGGGAAATAGACCGTATGTTCCTTGTCATTAACACTGAAGGTCACTTTTCCATGATCACAATTAATAACAGCTCCTGCAGTATTAAGAAAAGGTCTCCCAAGAATAATAGACATATTATCATCTTTAGGCATTTCAAGCACAACAAAATCAGTTAATATCAAGCAATTATGAGCCACTTGAACAGGTACATCCTCACATATACCAACATGAATAGTGGTAAATTTGTCAACCATTTGCAAAGATATATCATTAGGTATCAGTTTTTCCAGTTGAAGTCTTGTGTAGAGAGAAAAAGGCATAACACTAACTCCAGCTCCCAAATCACACAAAGCATTTCTAACATAACTATTCTTAATAGAGCAAGGAATAGTTAGAATCCCTGGGTCTCCAAGTTTCTTTGGAACCTTACCATTAAAGGAATAATTAGCAAGCAAAGTAGAAATTTCTTCATTAGGAATCTTCCTTTTATTCGAGACAATATCCTTCATATACTTTGAGTAAGGAGGCAATTTAATAGCATCAGTCAAAGGAATTTGCAGGAATAAAGGTTTCATCCACTCACAAAACTTATTATAGTGTTCATCTTCCTTTGACTTGTGTTTCTTATCGGGGAAAGGCATAGGTTTTTGGACCGAAGGCTCTCTTTCACTACCATTTTTCTTAGCAACAAAATCTTCTTTAGTGTATTTGGTATTCTTAGTGTGCTTTTCAGGTTCTTGTTCAACCTTTTCTTTATTAGGAACATCATTTTCTTCATTACCACTTTCAGTTTCAGTATCAGAGACAGATATACTATTAGGAACTTTAGCAGGTTTAGAGGGTTCTACAATAGTTTTATGTTTCTTTTTCCTTTTCTTACGAGTAGTACCACTATTTTCAGCTTGTTGAGAATCCTGCTCAATTCTTTTGGGATGCCCCTCAGGATATAGAGGATCCTGGGTAGCAGCACCACTTCTAGTTCTAATTTCATAAGCATGTTTTTCTTTAGCAGCGTTAACTAGCAAGTCTTTTTGCACTTTAATGAGTTGATCTATTTGAGTTTGAACCATTTGAAAATGTTTAACAATCATTTTAACATAATTAGAGGTTCTTTCCACAATATCTTTTAACTCAACAATAACTCTAGTGTTTTCCATTAGATGATTTTGCACCCTTTTATTAAAATTATCCTACTTAACAATAAAGATATTGAATTCTTCTAAGCATTGATCAGGAGGTTTAGAGTAAGGGATATCACCTTCATCAAAGTGTTGGAGAGAGTGTACCTCAATAGTGGATGAGTGGGGAATTGGCTTACATAATTCTTCTATAGGAGGTAAATTCTTGACATCTGCAGCTTTCATCCCTTCTCCTTAAGACATTTCTTAGCTTCCTTCATCACTTCATCACTCAATTCAATAACTCCCCTCTTCTTAGATAATGGTATAGGCGCTGGTATAGATGGTTCAGGAGGAGTCCAATCTTCATAATTCTTGCTTATTTTAGCCATTAAATCCTCGGCTTCCTTTGGAGTCCTATTCCTGAAAACAGAATCAGCACAACTATCTAGGTATTTCCTAGATTCTTTAGTTAGTCCATTATAAAATATATCAAGAAGCTCATTCTTAGGTAATGGACTTCCAGCCTGTGCATGAATCAAAGCAAAAAACCTTGCCCATGATTCAGGCAATATCTCTTTCTCTCCCTGTTTAAAATCAAAAAGTTCTTGCAAAATAGCATGTCTAGCACTAGGAGGAAAATATTTCTGCAGGAAAGTACTAATCAAGCAATCAGGGCTATCAATAGATCCAGGAGGTAAATTACTAAACCAAGTTTTAGCTTCTCCTTTCAGCAAAAAAGGGAAAATCTTAGCAACAAAGTAAGTATGCATCTTAATATCTTTAGAAAACAAGCCACTCATGGTAGAAAGCTCAGTCATATGTGCTACCACACTTTCATTCTTAGTCCCACAAAAAGGTTCTTTCTCAACAATAGCTATGCAAGATAGATCAAGAGAGAAATCATAATCTTTATCTTTAATGTTTATGGGAGAAGCAGCAAACTTAGCAATAGGAGACAATTTGGGTCTAATAGTACGCCTCTCAAGGAGAATCTTAGCACCGCTCCTATCATGGGTGTTTTTACATTCTTTAATAAATTCATCGGTCATCTCAACATAACCATCTTCAATATCATAACTCTCACTAGACTCAGGTGAACTAACAAATGTAGTAGTGTCTTCATTAGGAATTTCAGTATTTCCAGCTATAGTTCTAGCAATCGTAGCATCTAGGAAAGGACCTAATGAACCACTCTTATCAAGCACAGTAGAAGCAACATCATAAGTATCAGAAGTTTTAGATTGAGCAGTAGTAGCAGTGTGTTTAGCATGTGTATGTGGTGGTGTAACGAGCTTACTCATAACAGATGGTGAATCAAGAGCAATAGAGGTGTTCAGAACCGTACCTCTTCTTGTAGTGGATGGTAAAATAGGAACCTTGCCATCATGAGACTTACCCATGATGGATGGATAGCAGTGTACAATCGAGAATCCAAGTGAACTTGATAAATAAAGCTATGCTCCCGACAGCGCTTTAAAATAGTCTTGATGACCCACAAGTATAGGGGGTGTATCGCAGTATTTTCGAGGGAAGTGAAACCCAATTTATTGATTCGACACAAGGGGAGCCAAAAAATATTTATAAGCCTTAGCAACTGAGTTGTCAATTCAGCTGCACCTGGAAACAATCTTGCTCACATCAGTTTATCAGTAGCAACAGTTTTGTAGTAGCAATAGCAAAGTAATAGCAGTAGTAAAGGTAAAGACAGCAGTAACAATAGCGATGTCAGTAGGATTCGAAAAGGTAGGCATAGGGATGGATGGACGGGCGTTGCATGGACAAGACAATTCACATGGCAATCAGAACATAGGGCAATTGCAGATAAATAAGATAAAGCATCCAAGTACTAAATAATCCTAGGCATGTGTTCCATATATAGTCATACGTGCTCGCAATGAGAACTTGCACAACATCTTTTGTCCTGCCAGCCAGTTTGCAGCGGGGCCTCAAGGGAACTACTGGCAATTAAGGTGCTCCTTTTAATAAAGCACCGAAGCAAAGCATTAACACTCCATGAACACATGTGATCCTCACATCAAATCCATTCCCTCCGGTTATCCCGATTTCTGTCACTTCAGGGCCATTGGTTCCAGACAACAATGTGTGTATACAACTTGCAGGTAAGACCAAACACAATACTATCATAATGAATCAATAACATGTTCAGATCTGAAATCATGGCACTCGGGCCCTAGTGACAAGCATTAAGCATAACAAGTCACAACAAAGTCAAAAAGTACTAATATAGATACTAGGCACCATGCCCTAACAATATGATGCCATTACATGAACGATCTCATCCAATCCCTACCATCCCCATAGCCTACATCAGGGGATTACTCACTCATAGATGGGGGAAACATGGATGGTCGATGGAGAAGCGATGGTGATGATGATGGCGATGATCTCCTCCAATTCCCCGTCTCGGCAGGGTGCCAGAACGGAGTTTCTGGTTCTGAATCGCGGAATCTGGTGGTGGCGGCGGAGCGGAACTCTTTCTAGAAAAACATCGACCCCCCCTGAGTTTTTAGGTCAGAAGGCATCTTATAAGCGAAGAGGGAGACCGAGGGGGTGTCTGGGGTGGCCAGACCACCCCTTGACGGGGCCAGGCCTAGCCCGCGCGGCCAGGTGGTGTGGCCCTGGCCCAGCCCCCCTCCGTCTCGTATTCTGGCTCCGGGAGTCTTCTGGTGAAATAGGATTTTTGGCATATTTTCTGGGATTTTTCCTGATAGTTGATTTTCTGCACAAAAACTAGACACCAAGGCAATTCTGCTGAAAATAGCGTCAGTCCATGTTAGTTGCATCCAAATCACACAAGTTTAGAGGAGAAACAATAGCAAAAGTGTTCGGGAAAGTAGATACGTTTTGGACGTATCACATGGTTAGAACGAGGCATATCCCAATTGGAGGGTAGTTTTTCCTTGGGCATATTCTGGAATTGCTGCTCATGGATAAGGGTATGGAAGGGATTCTTGGTGTGTGGAGGAGGTGACCGTGAAGCCAAGCAATGCCGCGGAACCTTCCCTCCAGTGGACATCCATGTAGTCCTTTTGAACCTGGGAGGATTTGCCACCACTCCAATGCTTGCAATGGTGGTGCTGGTGTGCGGGTGCTGGTCTTCCTTTGCCTCCTCTTCAACTTCACTCTCGATGTCCTCCTCCTTCTCAGAGTCTTGGAGATCATCCTCCGCAGGCTCCTTACCCTTATCGTTGGCGGAGACCATTGTGCTTCTAAACTTTAAGAATAGTTTCTAACAGAAACAGATCGAAACGAAAACACGGCGAGAACACGATATACAAACCTAGGGGGATCCGGGGATTATATATTACGAAGTTTAACAACAAAAGGAAAGTACTGGGAGCAAACGGGTCGGAGATGGGCCTCAGGGTGGCCAAACCCCTAGTGGCGCGGCCAGGTGGGCCCGCGCCACGGGGTGGTGTGAGCCACTCGGGCTGCGTTTCCGTCCCTATTTCTACTCATTGCTTTCCATGTTATATAAAAACTACAAAGATATAAATTGACAGATTTTCCGCGGACCTTTTCTTACTAGAACTGTTACCTATTCGAAAATAGACTCTACAGGTCTCTGAATTTGGTCTTTGATAAACTTTTCCGGAGTCACCATTTGAATAACATCAATATCTTCATATTTATAAACATAATGCTTGAGTCTTTTAACCATTCACCATCTTATTATACCATTTTCTCCTACAACCTGGAAATTTCTTTCACACAAAACTTCACACATTCTCATTAGCAACATTAGTGCATGTAAGATAATAAACCTTTAAGTTCAATTTTAGCTGAAATCCATCAAAACATAAGCTACTGTAGCAACTCCTTCCGAAAGCCCAAAAGGAATTCAAAAAGGAAATCGATTTAAGAGGCAAATGCAGAAATGGCAGAAATCCGTCAAAACAGACCAACAGGTAAAGATCAATTTTTTCGAAAATCTTCTGTTGCTCGAATTAAAAAGTGCAAAACTAACGAAAGTGAAATAATAACCTGGGGCATGCACACAAAAAATTACAGATCAGTATGACGTTCTGGGATTTTTAACCATGTTTTTATAGTGAAGCACAAAAATCTGTTTTGGGACAACAACTTCCCCAAATATTAATTCTCTCTCATTAGAGGCTGATCTTGACACAAAAACCAAACAAAAAAGTATAAGGAGAGGTTATTGCAGAAGCAATAACTTGTAAGACTCAAATATACAAAAACAAACTGAAAGCAAAAATATATTGGGTTGTCTCCCAAGAAGATCTTTCTTTATAGCCATTAATATGGGCATGATAATTTCAATGATGCTCACATAAGAATATGAATTGAAGTAAAAGAGAGCATCAAGAAGCAAAAATACACATGTTTAAGTCTAACCCAATTCCTATGCAAGGGAATTTTGTAAGAAAATAAATTGTTGAAACTAGAGGCTGCTAGCATAGGAAGGCAAAACAAGTGCAACATAAAGACTTTCAGCATAAAGCAAGGAAACTTAATATTATTGAGATGCATAAGAACAGTCTTCCCTCTCTCATAATAACTTTCAGTATCGTGCATAAATTTAACGATATAACTATAACATGAACCATTGTAGCAATGATCACTTATTCTCACAGAGAAAACATGGACACTAGCTCTCCTAACTCTACTTTGCGAGACAATATTAGAAGTATCCTTACAGAGGATAGTGTGTCCATCTTCTACATATTTAGTGACAAAGTCTTTCACATTTGCTATTATAGGTTCAATAGCTATTTGTTCATCAGGTTCCACAACTTTATTTGTACTTTCATTAACCATACTAGCTATCATAGAATGTTCCTTTACCTTGACTGGGAAAGGCATTTTCTCAATGTAAGGTTCAGGTAAAATATGATTAGCAGTGTAAACTTCAGAATTTCTAGCAGGAACACAATTAACAATATCTTTATATGGCTCATGATACTTATTCCATTTCTTTTTAGGAATTTCAATATAAGAAGCAAAAGCCTTAAAATAATTTGCAATACTTTGAGAGTCTAGACCATAAGCATTACTAATATTATGAAAGTCATCCGTTCCCATAAAACATTTAATGCATTCATAATCATAATTTATACCTGCCTTTCTTCCTTTATCATTCTCCCATGCTTCAACATTGTCTTGAATACGGTCTAGAAGATCCCATTTAGCTTCTTCTTCCATGCGTGTAAATGATCCAGCACAAGAAGCATCCAATAGATCCTTATCATGCAGAGAAAGCCTTGCATAAAAGTTGTTGATAATAATATTGTTAGGGAGCTCATGAATAGGGCATTTGAGCATTAGTAACTTCAATCTCCCCCAAGCTTGAGCTGTACTCTCTCGATCATGAGGATAAAAGTTGTATATTTGATTCCGATCTTTGTGAATCTCACTAGGAGGATAAAATTTGGAATAAAAGAGAGGTATTACTTCCTTCCATTCAAGAGCTTGACCATTCTTCAGCAGCTTATACCATTCCTCAGCTCTTCCTTTCAGTGATAATGAGAATAACTTCTTCTTGACTTGATTTGTTGTAATACCTGTGCACTTGAACAACCCGCATAATTCATGTATAAAGAGCTAATGATCACCGGGATGGACATTTCCATCTCCAAAATAGTAGTTATCCATAACATGATCAACAATTCTTGTAGGTATCTTAAAAGTATCATTTTTAGCAGGTGGTGGTTCATCTACTATCTTAGCGATGGTAGTAGCATTATGAAATAAGAAACTAAGTGAATTATCCATATTGAAATAAAGTAACTAACAGAAATAAACAATAAACAATACTCACAGTAGAAGTTTCCTTTACCAGTTCCACTCTTCAATAGCGTTTCACTCCCCGGCAACGGCGCCAGAAAATAGTCTTGATGACCCATAAGTATAGGGGGTGTATCGCAGTATTTTCGATAAGTAAGAGTATCGAATGCAATGAGGAGCAGAAGGTGTTGACGAGTGGCTTGGAGCAGGAATTCTCTGTAAATACTTAGCAAACGGATTTTTAGGGTTTTTTGATAATGCAGATAAATAAAGTGCGACTAAATAAAAGACAATAACAATTGGAGCAAGTGGCCCAATCCTTTCTTTAGCAAAGGACAATCCGGTTGTATTACTTAAGATGACCAAACGTTCTCGAGGACACATGGGAATATTGTCAAGTGCTTTCGCTTCATATAGTTGATTAATCTTCTTTAGTTGGATAAGTGTTGTGTGGGTGAACCTCTGCTAATGTACTGACCTTCCTAGGACTAATACATACTTGTGATTATACCCCTTGCAAGCATCCACAACTACAAGAAAGTAATTAAGATAAAAACCTAACCACAACCTTAAACTTTGAGATCCTACAGTCCCTTGCGCAAAGGTTTCCTAACGGGGGTTCAGGTTTCTATCACTCCGGCAACCCCTACGATTAGTAGCCAAATACACAATGCATTCCCCTAGGCCCATAAAGGTGAAGTATCATGTAGTCGATGTTCACATGACACCACTAGAAGAATAACACCACAACTTAAATATCAAACAATTGAATCTTTCTTAACACAATTCCACTACTAACAACATGACTTCTCCCATGTCCTCAAGAACTAAACGAACTACTCACAAGACATCATATGGATCAAAATCAGAGATGAAATAATGACAAGTAACAATCTGAACATGAAAAATAATTCAATGGTTCCACTCAATAGCATCAACTACAACAAGTAATCAACACCGGGAAAGTTTCCGCTAAGAACTATGCAAGATTCAACCCAATTGTTACATCGGTATGGAGTGGTGATGATGGTGCTGGTGGAGATGATGATGGAGATGATGATGATCCCGATGAAGTCCAGCTTGATGGTGGTGTTGATGGTGATGATCTCCCCTCTCCGAGAAGGAATTTCCCTGGCAGATTTCTGCCTGCCGGAGAGCTCTTTCTCTCTCTGCAGTTTTCCGCCTCGTAGAGGCGGTGGAATCTTTGTGTGGTCACCCTCCCCGAGTCTTAGGGTTTCGAGAGGATTATATACGCTAAAGAGCAGAGCCAAAGGTGGGCTACGGTGGCCACAACACCTGGTGGCGCGACCTGGGGTGGCCCGCGCCAGGGGGTGCCGTGGGCCCCTGTGGCCCATCTCCTCTCCCCCTTCTGGCTTCCTTCGTCTTCTGGAAAAATAGGATTTTCCATATATTTTCCGGGATTTTCTGATCTTCGCAAATTTTGCCTCCAAACAGTGCCTTTTCCATCAGAATCCTGACTTCAGCGGTCCGTCCTCCAAAAGTCATCAACCATGCAAAAACAGATGAAATAACATAAGTATCATCTCTTAATATGAAATATATCAATGAATACTAGTAAATTATGATATAGAATAGTGATGCAAAATCAACGTATCAATTATCAATTACCCAACTAGAAATACTTCACCTTAAGTGCTCACACTCCCTAGAAGTTGCGACGTCCGTCGTACATACCCGGAGTACAACCATGCTGACGTGAATTACGACACACCGTCTATGGAACGACTTGCCTCTTCGATGGACGATACTCAGTATCAGAAGTATCCGAACTCGACACGTCATTCATCTGAAGTGTGTCCATACCTTCCAACTCATATGAGGTATCTTCAGAAACATCCTCTTCACTATCTTCTTCAAGCGCCTCCTGCATCCCGGCTCTAGAGTAATCGACATGATATACCGCTTCCGGTGCTCCCAAAGTACTCTGCTGGGTACGATAGTCCTCAGCTATAATTGGATAGTGCACATTATCTGGGGTAGGATAATGTTCTAGTGACTCAAACAACCTTTCTTCAGGATCTTCCGCATCAGACTCTACATCCTCCACGTGGAGATCCCTTCCATCAACAGAATAAGACCTCACTCCCATCCAACTAGTTTGCCCGGTATTGCCAACATAATCTTCTATGGGAATAGGATTCCCAGTAGATCCATCCATTGACCCATACCTCCATCCTTCAGAGTTTCCAATAGGTAGTTCCGAATCCTCGGTTCCTCGAGAATTCTGTTGTACTGGATAACTAGTACCCTCATCAGGATATCTGGTGGGTTCTGGCATAGGTGAATAATGATATGGTGTAAAAGATGCCGGATCTATAGGTATATCCTTAAAATTTGGGCTAACCCTACCCACTACTTCGTTCTCTAGCTGAGATCCTAACTTCTCCCTTTGTTCAGGATTAGTTAAATCCTCTACCATATCATTCTTATCCTCCAAAATAACCTGATGTGACTTATACAAAGAACCAACTATCAGTCGATAATGATCCATAAACTTGGAAGATAATTTGGATGCTTCTTTACTAAAGTAAGATGATCCGGGACTAGCTCCATGTCTATAGAGTCATGAGGAATCACAGCGAATTTTCTTCCTACTAACTCTTGGGCTTTGTGCTCCCGAATATTGGATATCACCTCCAGAATAGCAACATGATATGCTGCTAGGTGACTTCTACCTTCACCCATATGTAAATCGTGATATAAACCAAGCTTTTTTGGTAGATGGATACTAACACGATAGTTGGCTAACATTCGCCCATCATGGTATGTCAAGGTACTAACTAGAATAGTAGTTGTACAACCAAAAACCCTCAGAAGTTGTCGAAGCTGTTCAGTTAAAGTCCCCTAATAATCATCGAGAGTCTCTTCTTTCCTTACCAAAGTCAGTTTTGGAAACTTTGGTGCCATTTTCACTATAAATATTCATAATTAGTAACCATTAATTATAATAATGCATCATAATAAAGAATTATCGCACTAAAAGATATAACGAAATATTCCCAATTGAATATTCATCATATAATCTAGAGAACTCTTTACTGTTGCTCCTAGACTCCTATAGGTAATACCCTTTACTAGGTTTCCAACCTAAGGTCAAAGCAATTGCTCTGATACCAGCTGCGGTGACCCAGTATACCACTTCATGTGTAGTACACTATATTCGTTGACATGACATCCACAAAACACTGTTCTGTAAATATCACATCCCATAGAGTGGTACAACAGAAACATTGCGGGTCCATATTACAAACATACACACTTCATTATTATTAAAATACCAGAAGTCCGAGACTTCAAGTGATTCAAAATTACAAACCAACTTAAACAGTTTCAGCGGAAGATTCAAAGTTTCAAACTTATACTTTTAATTGAGCTCAACAACTTATTATATAAAGTTTATGCTTCTCGGCTCAATTGATTTACTAATAACTCAGGAAACTACTCTGACTCGATGCCCTCCACTCCATAGCGTATTTCATAGTCCATCCTTTCTACTCCTCTGGACAGGTCTGGCTCCTCGTAGTAGACATCCGCTTGCCCTTCAGCTGCGTAAATCGGAGTGTCTTCTGGCTCCTCAGAGTCTAAGAAGGGGATCAAAGGAAAGAGTGAGTAACAACGTTACCTAGCAAGTTCATTATATGCAAGGTGGAAAGTTTGATGCACTATCTACCACCTCAGACTATTAATCCACTGCACTATGCAGTTTTCATAAACATTTCTTCAAAGATTGTTTTTATTATCAAAAACTATGCCCATCAGCCTTCACAGGTTAACCAGAACTTCATGGAGTTCCTTTCCTGCCGCATTCGTAGCTCCTTCCCGGAACAAGGAGTAACATGTCACACTTTTTTACACTCTGCAGAGGTGCGTTGCTTTACCCATAAGGGACCAAATCCTTGTTGCACAACCAGGCGTACTTTCCCGTCCACAATTCCTCGATGTGGGGCCCAGAATTTGATCCAAGCCAATCACTGCCCTTCTCCGCGACCCCGCATGAAGACACGACTCACCAAGCAGGAATACCTCCGTTAACCCCATATAGGCAGATATAACCCTAGCAACCCCTTGGAGACTCCAGTGAGCAGATCATGTCCCTGGCGACCCCCACCGAAGTGGCAGATCTACCTCCGACAGCCGCTCACGGATAATCTAGATACCAATATCACGGGGACATAAGGGTTCCCACCAATGTGCTGGATTCTCCACGAGAAATCTGCATCTTCACGATAAGGTCATCCGTCCATGTCAAACAAAGAAGATCCAGCTGACTTCTTCGTCCCATTCCAAATCTTATGGTTAACGCATATTATACGATGCTAGAATCACTGATGTCATGGGTTATTAAGTCGTATCTGTTCTGCAACTGGAATCTTAGATTCCACTGCAATTCTTAGTATTTAGCACCACTTAGGATGATAATAGCATTTCATTTGTTTGGGAAATACTTACTTCTATCTCTTTTAGAACATAGGTGATAACACACAATTTTCAAATACTTTCATAAAGACTCTTCAAAGGACATGCGCAAGTGATGAACTTGCCTTGTGATTGCAAGGTAGTGAAGTCAGATGCTTGCCCTCGACCTTGAGCTTCTATTTCTACAAAACACCATTATTGCCCGGTAAGGACAATATTTAAAGAAACAAGACTGAATATGCATAGTAATGCAATGCATCATTTATTATTTATCTTCTTTGTGTTTTTTACCCATTATATAAATTTCTTGAATTTCTTTATGCAATCAAGAAAGTTGTTTAAATAATATTTCTTAACATTTTGTAAATATTATATTTATTATTTTTGTAATATAATATATCAGTAACAGAGTTAAAACATGATTTTTTAACCCTTATTATTATTTTCTTAATATTCTTTTTAAGAATAAGCATTTTAATTTAGGAGATTTTATTTTGCTCACTTAAATATTAATTTGGTATTTTTATGAAATATTACTCTAATTAAGAATGATAAAAGTAATTTTTATTTATTTTTAGGTTTTTTATTTATTTTTATAAAATTTCATAAGGAATATATATTATAAAAATCTTTAACCTAAATGTATTCTATTAAAAATAGAATCCTTAATTTTATTAAGTAGCTTGTATTTTTATGATCTCATAGATATATTATTTGTATTTTTAGGATTTTTTTAGGACCTATTAAGTCCTAGGGTATTTTGGTCTTTTACTAAATCCTTTAAATTTTCCTTTTAACTTTTTGGCCAAGCCCATTGGGTTGACCAGGTCCAATCTGGCCCAAATGGGATGGTCAAACCCACTCACCAGAGTGGTACTGGACCATACCATCCCAGTACACCCCCCTTCTCTCTCGCTCCCACGCATTCTTCCTCCTCTCTCTCGTCCTGCTGCGACGTGTGCTGCCCACATCGTCACCGCTTGATTTTCACCTCCTTGGGCCTCCTCGACCGCCACCGTGGTGCATGGCGTGGTAGTCGACGCAGCTCCACCATCTGGTCCTGCTAGATTCATCTTTAGGCTCCTCTCCCGTCTAGGCTGACTCCACCCCGAACACTAGGGTTTGGTCGTTGCTGGCGATGTACTTGTTCCGCCGCTCCTATGGTGCTATGCTGTGTTCTTGGTGGCCCTGTGGTTGTCAACACCCGGATTTTTAATCCCAGATGCCCGTTATGCCATACCTCGCAATCCCAGGATTACCATTTTTGCGAGACATAACGGATGGGATATCATAGTACATCATCCATTACAAACCATACATAAGGTTCTACACAAATAAGGATCTCATGATCCAGTCTTTAATACAACAAGCAGCGGAAATAAACGATAGCGTAGCGGTGGGGTCCATCTTCAGGGGCACGAGCAATCTTGACGAAGGCGATAGTCCTAGTTATCATAGTCGTCTCCACGACCATCATCTTGATAATCTCCTTCATAGTCTGGCCATGATAATAGCCAGGGACAAAAGCCATGAGTACTCTTTAAGTACTCGCAAACTACTACTAGCAAGGGTTATGATTCTAAGTTAAAGTACTGAATTGAAAGAATAACTATCAAGTTAAGTTTGAAACCTAAGCTGAGTTCTGAAGCAAGACAAGATAAAATAACAATCTAGAATTCACTTCAGTTGGGAAACTATTTTCATCTACACAACCCTGTTGTGGTCAAGTCAAGGTTCATCATTCATTTCAAGTTATTTAGAAAACATCTGACAACGAAACAGTATGCCATTCCAACTGTCCATAACCGTGGACACGGCTATTCGAATAGTTTGACACTCTGCAGAGGTGGTACACTTTCACCACAAGATTCGATACATCTGTCAGGGATAACCCTGAATCATCATACTTGGTATGCAGATAATCAAACATAACCTTCCCTTTACACACCCTAGTACAAGCACCTCTCCTATGAGCATGGCCTCCCAACCATGACCATCACCATCTTGGGCCTTTGCATAGGTGGACATCATTGAGAGGTAGCCTCAGCTCAAACCTCTCCCGTGAGGGAACTAATACTAATGCATATAAATTTCCAGCTAAGCCTTACCCAATTCAGGTAATGTGGTTGTACGGTAAATTTGGAATGGTATCGCATCCGAATCCAACCATCAGTTTTATAAAAAGGGTCAAGGCTCATGCCTCATCATTTTCATCATCGTAAACCAATTGTGTTTCTCAACACATGTCAAAACATCTCAACAGAATGACTCATCATTCCAAGGTTTTCATAACTCATTTTCACCAAGTGTTCCCATCTAAAATGACTCAAGTTTGATCTATTCTAAAACACTAGGTTAAGAGTGTTCACTAAGGTGGAAAGGTGGGATCAATCTCATGCCATAGAATGACATCTAAGGGTTTCTAATTAGGTCAAATTTTATACTCTTTATGCTACCTTCAAAATTAATTAAAGAACTTTGTGTAAACTAAGGGGGTGTGAGCAAGGTATGCTTAAGGCATCTTTACTAAACTATCTAGTTTTATTCTAGCTTGCTACAATAGCTTACTAAAGCATGTTTGCAAGGGTTAGCTTGCCACTAATAGCTTGCCTTGGTTGGTGCAATGGTTGAAGTTTTCTTCTTCTTCTTCTTCTTGGTAGAACTCCTCCTCCTCGAAGGCTTGGTCGGTACTATCGTCTAGAAATACATAGGGAGTGCACAATCACCAAGCAATACTTAACTTAGGCTAAGTAGTATTCTAAACCGCACAATTGATGATCTATTATCATCCCAAACATCACAAGTTTTAATTCAATAGTTTCAACCTTTTTATTTTGGAAAAGTAATTTCTACTCATTGAAATATTAACTACACTTTAATATTCACCACCAAAATATGGGATCATGTGGACCATGTCCTCACCACATATTCTAACATGTGGGAATGAGATTTAAAGGTTGGATCAATATTACTTTGGTTTAAGTTTATTATTTAATGATTTAAAGTGACTAGAAATTCCTATATAGCATTATTTTGGTACTAGTCCAAAGTCACTGCCTGTAAACCTTAATATTATTACATATTTGGACAAATATGATGAAATGTGATTTTTGAGAGTTGGAATCAACTCAAAAGCTAACTTGGTTGATTTTACAAAAATGTTTCAAGTTGCAAAAGCTTCTATCTTCTTATTTTTATTAGGAGAAATCTATAACTCTAAATGAATTAAATCCAACGGCCTTGGATAGAGCATTTCAATACCATTCAGACAAAATTAGTTTCATGTAATTTGGATTTGTCAAACTCACAGAATTGAATTTTGAAACACTGGACAGAAACTATATTCTAACTAAAAAGAAAAACCTAGATTTGAATCTACGGGCTTGCGCGGGAAAGGAAATGGGCCGGCCCAGTGACACTACATGGCATAGGGCTCAGCTGACAGGGGGGTCCCGCTTGTCAGCGGCACTTAACACGCGAAGCGGTACGCGCACTGTGGGCCGTGCGATTAGAGGCTAGATCTACGGCTGAGGGTCATCGTCGACGACGGACGGGTCGCCGGCGAGCTCGAACCCTAGCGGCTCGGTGGGGGTCTACTGGGGGCATACCAGAGCTCCAGCAGGGTCGTCGATGCGGGCGAATGAAGTGGAAGACGACGGCGAGGCAAGGCGTGGTCGCGGCGGAGCTTGGGGTGGCCGGAATCAACGACACCCTTCTTCTCCAGAGGCGGCAGCTCCGGCTCCAATTCCGGCGAGCTGCTGGTCCACTTGCTCCGGCGAGGGGTGGGTGAGGTTCAGAGAGGTGAGGGGAGTGGAATGGTGTGAGTCTTTGGTGCTGGGGAGTGCTCCTTTTATAGGCTCGACGGTGAGACCGAGCGGGATGGGCGGTCGACGGTGGCGACATGGCTACGGCGAGCTAGCGGCATGGCTGGGGATGGCGATCGATGGCGGTCCCTGGCGGTGCCCTAAGCGCTCAATGCGGCCGTGAGGCGGTGGCATGCGTCGGGGTGAGGTGGCGCTCTGCGTGGAAGCGGCTGTGTCCACAATGCGGTGGTTGTGAGGCTTTAGGCGTGACGGAGGTGTCTGGGTGTTCCCTAGGTCGAGGCGGAGCGGTGGTGCGAGCTGGTGTCAGTGGTGGCTTGTGCAGAGGCGGCTCTGCGCGCTCTGGCAGCGGCGTCGGCATGGTCCGCGGTTTCTCCTCGGTGGTCCACGGCTGCTCTTGGCTCGGGCAAGGGACAGAGAGGGGCGGCGCGGCATTGGCTACCTCCTAGACATGGCGAGGGAAGGGGGAGTGGTCTGCTGCGGCGGTTGCAAGGTTGGCCGGCAAGGGTGGTGCTCGGCATGGCATGGCATTGCCACTAGGGCGTAGGGGATGGGCTGCAATTGGCATGGTTTGATCAAAGGGGGACAGAGAGATTAAATGGAGATCAAATGGGGGCAAAACCCTATTCCAAACAGTGAGCTAGGATTAGAGGTATGATTCTGCCTGCCAAGTGTTTGATGAAATGGCCGCAAGAGAAAAAGTTTTGAATTTTGAGTTCAAATTTTTTGAGTGATCTCCACTAGTGCTAGGTAGGCTTTGGTTGCAAGGGTTTTGAAAATGGAGCTCAATTACATGGTTTTTGAAATAGGGGTGATCTATGCATATGCATTAGATTCAATTTTGAACTGCCATTTAAAATAGTTTCCAGAATGTTTTTAGAAGATCAAAAGGTGGGCCTTGGTACCTCATTATGTGTACTAGCAAGGGGTGCCAAGATCAAGAATTGTTTCTGTTAAGAATTGAGTACTAGGAATGGCCAAAGTAGGCATGAGAGTTAAATTTGTCCAAATGACCATTCCTTCATTTTAATTCTTTTTTATTTGATTTTCTTTAGGAAAAGTTTGGGAAAGATGTAGATGATGTTTAAATCCCCTAAGAAACATTTTAGAAGCAAGGGATCACACAATCATGGCAATTCCAAACAACTCCTACTTTAAATGCACACATATATGAATGCTTTCATTTTAAATATGGAAAAGTTTTTGTTAATCCTAAATTTGGACGATTTGATCTTTGATACACTTGGATTGATGTTTTGGGTTGTTACAAACCTTCCCCCTTTAAATAAAATCTCGTCCCGAGATTTACAAGAAACTAGGAACTAAAGAGATCTGGGAACTCTGTCCTAATGTAATCCTCGCGCTCCCAAGTGGCTTCTTCCTCGGTATGGTTGCTCCACTGAATCTTGAGAAACTTGATACTCCTGGTCCTGGTGGTTCTGTAGGCTTCTTTTAAGATACGAATGAGCACTTCCCGATAGGTCAGGTCATTGTTGATTTCCACTGCTCTGTGATCGATATTCTTGAAAACTTCAGTCTTCTCAGGCACTTCCAAGCATTTGCGAAGTAACGAGATATGGAACACATTATGGATGGCTGACATCACTTCAGGCAGTTCTAGTTGATACGATACTTCTCCTCGGCGGTTCAGAATCTCGAAAGGTCCGATATATCTGGGAACTAACTTTCCCTTCAAACTAAAGCGTTGAGTTCCCTTCAATGGTGAAACCTTGAGATATACGAAATCTCCGACATTGAAAGTCAGGTCTCTCCTTCTCTTGTCAGCATAGCTCTTCTGTCTGGATTGGGCGGTCTTGAGGTGCTCACGAACTTTTTGAACTTTCTCTTCTGCTTCTCGGAGAATGTTGGGTCCAAAGATCTGACTCTCTCCTACTTGTGACAATTCAAAGGGGTACGACACTTTCTTCCGTATAGGAATTCAAAGGGTGCCATCTGCAAATTAGCTTGATAACTGTTGTTATATGAGAATTCTATGAAAGGCAGGCAGTCTTCCCATTTTGATCCATATTCCAACACACAAGCTCTAAGCATATCCTCCAAGATCTGGTTGACTCTCTCAGTCTATCCATCTGTTTGCGGGTGATAAGCGGTACTGAAATTCAACTTGGTTCCTAAATCTTCCTGAACTCTCTGCCAAAATCTTGAAGTAAACTGAGTTCCTCGATCTGATACGATGGTCTTGGGGGTTCCATGCAGACTAACAATTCTAGCAATGTACAACTCTGCTAGCTTTGCACTCTGGTAGGTTGTCTTGACTAGTATGAAGTGGGCTACCTTAGATAGTCTATCAACTATGACCCAGATTGAGTCATTTCCCTTACTAGAAGTAGGTAAACCGGTGATAAAATCCATTCTGACGGAATCCCATTTCCATTCCGGAATCTGCAATGGTTGCAACAATCCTGCAGGTCTCTGATGCTCCGCTTTGACTCTTTGACAAATGTCACATTTGGCGATGTAGCTTCCGATCTCTCTCTTCATCTTGTGCCACCAAAATTGCTCTTTCAAATCCTGATACATCTTTGTTCCTCCGTGGTGGATAGAATAAAGAGTATCATGAGCTTCCTTCATGATAATTTCCTTCAGCTCCGAATCTGCTGGTACACAGATACGTCCCTTGTACCATAGTACACCTTCTTCGTCTTCAGTGAATCCAGGTACTTTGCCTGTACCAATACGACGTTTGATTCCATCGATACTTTCGTTCCCCTTCTGGGCTTCTTTGATTTGGCTAATCAACGTGGGTTGAAGTTCAATGCTAGCTAGGAATCCTTTGCTAGCTAACTCAGTCATGAACTGCTCCAACTCCTCATACAAACTTGGTTGCTTCTCTTGGATCATGGTGTTAAGCCTACACGACAATCTGCTAAGAGCATCCGCTACCACGTTGGCTTTGCCGGGGTGATAGTGAATGTCGAGGTCATAATCCTTGATTAACTCTATCCATCTTCTTTGCCTCATATTCAACTCCTTCTGGGTGAAGATATACTTCAAGCTCTTATGATCTGAGTAAATCTCACAGCGATTACCCATCAAATAATGACGCCATGTCTTCAACGCTAGAACCACAGCTGCTAGCTCAAGATCATGGGTCGGATAGTTCTGCTCATCTTTGCTTGATTTGTCGAGACAGATACGCGATGACTTTGCCTTCTTGCATCAATACACATCCTAGACCAATCTTCGATGCGTCACAATATACATCAAATGGCTTCTTGATGTCTGGCATGATCAAAATTGGGGCTGATATCAATCTCTTCTTCAGCTCCTGGAAACTGGCTTCACACTTGTCTGTCCATTCAAACTTCTTGTCCTTCTTCAATAATTGGGTCATTGGTCGGGCTATGCTCGAGAATCCTTCTACGAATTTGCGGTAATATCCCGCTAATCCGAGAAATGAACGAACTTGGGTTTGATTGGTTGGGGCTTCCCATTTTTCGACATCTTTGATCTTGCTGGGATCAACAGAGACTCCTCCGGCAGACACAATATGTCCTAGGAATCCTACTTCTTTCAGCCAAAACTCACACTTGCTAAACTTGGCATATAACTGATGCTCTCTCAGGGTTTCTAGGATGATTCTCAGATGTTGCTCATGCTCTTCTTCTGACTTGGAGTAGATAAGGATGTCGTCGATAAACACAACTACAAACTTATCTAAGAAATTCATAAAGATCTTATTCATGAGATTCATGAAATAAGCAGGGGCATTGGTTAATCCAAAAGACATAACCGTATACTCGTATAAACCATATCGAGTAGTAAAGGCGGTCTTCGGAATATCCGTTGCACGAATCTTAAGTGGGTGATAACCAGTCCTAAGATCAATCTTTGAGAATACCTGAGCTCTAGTCAACTGATCAAATAGATCCTCTATCTTTGGCAAGGGGTACTTGTTCTTGATGGTGACATCATTCAACTTTCTGTAGTCTGTACACAGACGGTTGCCTCCATCTTTCTTGTCGACGAATAACACCGGTGATCTCCATGGCGATGCACTTGGCTGAATCAAGCCGGTTGCTAACATGGCATCCAACTGCTTCTTCAGTTCTACTAATTCTGAGGGGTTCATGGTATAGGGTCTCTGGGCTATAGGTCCGGTTCCGGGGATTAGTTCGATAATGAACTCTATATCCCTATCCGGGGGCATACCTGGCAATTCATCTGGGAATACGTCGGGGTATTCACAGACTACTCTGACCTGGTCAATGGTAGGCAGGGCTACACTTTTGTTGCATTTGAATTGACGGGGTAAGGTTTCAGAGATATGTTCTACTGTTACTCCAGAACTACTGGTCATGGTGATGGCTTTCTTAACACAGTCTATCAGTCCTTTATGCCTTGACATCTAGTCCATACCTAGTACTACCTCCAAACCTTTGGTTCCAAGTACAATTAGGTTGGCATAAAAATCTATCCCATGTATTCTGATAGGTACAACTTTGCAAATTCTTCTAGCTTTTGTAGTTGATCCGGGGATTTGAACTATCATGACATGCTTCAGGTTGGTTGGGCGAATCTTACTAGTGCATACAAATTCTTCGGTGACAAATGAATGCGAGGCTCCGGAATCAAACAATACTCTTGCTAAAGTTGAGTTGACAGAAAACATACCCAGCACTACATCTGGTGCTTCCTAGGCTTCTTCTGCGTTCATGTGGAAGAGACGACCGTTGCGGTTGTGCGGGTTCCCTAGGGCAAATCTCCTGCCTGGTTGAACACGACGTTGCTGCTGAGCTGGGGCATTCACAGGGGCATTGGCGGCAGTCTTCTTGGGACACTCATTGGAGTAGTGACCCTTCACTCCACACTCGAAACAAGTGATCTGGGACTTGTCCTTGGCCTGTGGTACATCATTGCTGCCAGTTCTGAAGCGATGTTGTTGTTGCTCTTAGGAGAACACGATTGAAGTTGTTGGCGTTGCGGAGTTGTGATTGTTTCCTCCGGGCTTCACATTTCCTCCTTCTGGTTGGGGTAGCTTGGCGAGAATTTGGGGGTCGATTGTTCCTTGGTGCATATCTGGTGAGGGGTTAGGGCGGTACTTACGGTGACTACTAGATCCAGCTCACTGCATCATACGACGCTTGCGGTTGTCGTTTACTGGTTAATCTTCCCTTCCATCTGAATGGCAGAGTCGACTAGCTCTTCAAGATCCTGGAAACGGATGTTGACGAGGACAGTCTGCATCTCATCATGTAGTCCGTTTAAGAATCTCTCCTTCTTCTTGGCCTCCGTGTTGATTTCATCCGGTGCATATCTGGCAAGTGACAAGAATTTGTCATGGTACTCTACTCTGATTAATCTTCCTTGCTTCAGTTCACGAATTCATCTCTCATCCTGACAAGACCTTGCGGCACGTGGGTGCGGCTGAACTTGACCTTGAATGCTTCCCGGTCATCACTGGCCATGGTTCATGTTGTGGGCTTATTCCACCAAGCTCTTGCATCTCCTTGGATAGTGAGTGGCGAAGAGAACTTTCTCATTCTCATCAACTCCTGCAACTTCTAGGTTGTTTTCCATGGTCTGTAACCAGTCATCAGCATCTAATGGGTTTTCAGATTGGTTGAAGATTGGGGGATTGGTGTTCTGAATTTTTTTGAGTTTAGATCCATGGTGATCCTGATTTCCATGTCCTTGGTTGTTGAGAGCCATTTGGGCGATCTGCTGCAATGTTGCTAAGTTGGCTTGACGTTCGGCCCTGCTTGCTTCACGGTCCGCGATGAGATTCTGCAAGATCTGCAGCATTGGGTCCTGCGATGAGCTGCTCCCTCCTTGGTTTCCACGAGTCATCTGAAGATTGAGATAGATATAGGGGTAAGAGGGAAATTCTAAGGTTCATGGTTTTGGGGTTTGCAAAGCTACAACTTTGAGTTAGACTCTGGTTTTTCAACTAACTTCATTTCCATTCATGCAAGCAAGCACACGATACAACACACACCACAACAATCAAAGGGAAAACAGATGGTTTGAAGAACCATTCTGCAAACTACACGATACAATGAGATGATACATCTCATGCTACGACAGTGCTCTAGTGCATCTACTCATCGTCGATGAAGTCGGAGTCTTCATCATCAGTGTAGAAGTCCACATCATCCTCTGCCAGAAAATCATCATCGTTGCTGAGGTAAGAATCCATATCTCCCTGGATGTCTTCTCCTTCATCATCTTCTTCCTTGGCGACAAGCTGAGCTTCCTGCTCCTTGACGGTCTTCTCGAGGTCGGCCACCTTCTTACAAATACGGGCGATGGTGCGATCCTTCTTTGCACGCTGGCGATGAAGAGACTGGCGATCTTGGGCGAAGCGATGTGAAAGTCGGGCCTTACGGTCGGCAATTGCACGGTTCTGGTTGGCTAACTCTACGGCATTGTCCGAGTTCCTGTCGGTCATGAAGCAAGAAGTCAAGGTTCTCCACTTGGCGCCTCAACTCTGGGTGACTTGGCATCTCCATCGGCATTCCCATGAAGTCGCGTCTTGCATAGTGGGCAAAACGGGTTCCTTGAATCTTGTTGACGCTGAGGGCACATAGACGTGCGAGAGCTTCATGCATTGCCCTGGCTAATCCATCTAGCCAGTTGTTCTCTCTCACAGAGAACTGAATTCTCCCGGAAGTTGGTGCTTCAATGCTTCCTCGAAGATCTACGGTGACTAGCCGTTGTAGGTCTCCTCCTGGGGGTCCTGGAAGTTGAGCTCCAAGAAACTCCGGATGTAGGCGTCCCAGAAATTCTGACAGTGAATCCAGATCCCTCTCGAAGATCAGCTGACCTCCGTTTCCCAACTGGTAAAACTTGCTAAACTGAGTTTCCATCTACAAGAATTTAGGATGAGGAAATTAGTGAAGTGATCAAGTGTGTCAAATTTTAAGTAGTAATGTAAGAATTTTGAGGAACATGTATTTTTGAGAAAGAATGAGTTCACAAGGGTAAGAGGGGAAATAGTTTTTTATAAATACTCACTTTGGTTTTGAAGCTAAGTTTTTGGTTTGGACGTCCATTCTAACTAGGGTCTCCTATGGTCAGCATGGCTCTGATACCAACTTGTCAACACCCGGATTTTTAATCCCAGATGCCCGTTATGCCATACCTCGCAATCCCAGGATTACCATTTTTGCGAGACATAACGGAGTGGATATCATAGTACATCATCCATTACAAACCATACATAAGGTTTTACACAAATAAGGATCTCATGATCCAGTCTTTAATACAACAAGCAGCGGAAATAAACGATAGCGTATCGGTGGGGTCCATCTTGAGGCACAGCAATCTTGTGGCAGATAGTCCTAGTTATCATAGCCGTCCTGCTGACCATCATCTTGATAATCTCCTTCATAGTCTGGCCATGATAATAGCCAGGGACAAAACCCATGAGTACTCTTTAAGTACTCGCAAACTACTACTAGCAAGGGTTATGATTCTAAGTTAAAGTACTGAATTGAAAGAATAACTATCAAGTTAAGTTTGAAACCTAAGCTGAGTTCTGAAGTAAGACAAGATAAAATAACAATCTAGAATTCACTTAAGTTGGGAAACTATTTTCATCTACACAACCCTGTTGTGGTCAAGTCAAGGTTCATCATTCATTTCAAGTTATTTAGAAAACATCTGACAACGAAACAATATGCCATTCCAACTGTCCATAACCGCGGACGCGGCTATTCGAATAGTTTGACACTCTGCAGAGGTGGTACACTTTCACCACAAGATTCGATACATCTGTCAGGGATAACCCTGAATCATCATACTTGGTATGCAGATAATCAAACATAACCTTTCCTTTACACACCCTAGTACAAGCACCTCTCCTATGAGCATGGCCTCCCAACCATGACCATCAGTCATCTTGGGCACTGCATAGGTGGACATCATTGAGAGGTAGCCTCAGCTCAAATCTCTCCCGTGAGGGAACTAATACTAATGCATATAAATTTCCATCTAAGCCTTACCCAATTCAGGTAATGTGGTTGTACGGTAAATTTGGAATGGTATCGCATCCGAATCCACCCATCAGTTTTATAAAAAGGGTCAAGGCTCATGCCTCATCATTTTCATCATCGTAAACCAATTGTGTTTCTCAACACATGTCAAAACATCTCAATAGAATGACTCATCATTCCAAGGTTTTCATAACTCATTTTCACCAAGTGTTCCCATCTAAAATGACTCAAGTTTGATCTATTCTAAAACACTAGGTTAAGAGTGTTCACTAAGGTGGAAAGGTGGGATCAATCTCATGCCATAGAATGACATCTAAGGGTTTCTAATTAGGTCAAGTTTTATACTCTTTATGCTACCTTCAAAATTAATTAAAGAACTTGGTGTAAACTAAGGGGGTGTGAGCAAGGTATGCTTAAGGCATCTTTACTAAACTATCTAGTTTTATTCTAGCTTGCTACAATAGCTTACTAAAGCATGTTTGCAAGGGTTAGCTTGCCACTAATAGCTTTCCTTGGTTGGTGCAGTGGTTGAAGTTTTCTTCTTCTTCTTCTTCTTGGTAGAACTCCTCCTCCTCGAAGGCTTGGTCGGTACTATCGTCTAGAAATACATAGGGAGTGCACAATCACCAAGCAATACTTAACTTAGGCTAAGTAGTACAATTGATGATCTATTATCATCCCAAACATCACAAGTTTTAATTCAATAGTTTCAACCTTTTTATTTTGGAAAAGCAATTTCTACTCATTGAAATATTAACTACACTTTAATATTCACCACCAAAATATGGGATCATGTGGACCATGTCCTCACCACATATTCTAACATGTGGGAATGAGATTTAAAGGTTGGATCAATATTACTTTGGTTTAAGTTTATTATTTAATGAGTTAAAGTGACTAGAAATGCCTATATAGCATTATTTTGGTACTAATCCAAAGTCACTGCCTGTAAACCTTAATATTATTACATATTTGGATAGATATGATGAAATGTGATTTTTGAGAGTTGGAATCAACTCAAAAGCTAACTTGGTTGATTTTACAAAAATGTTTCAAGTTGCAAAAGCTTCTATCTTCTTATTTTTTATTAGGAGAAATCTATAACTCTAAATGAATTAAATCCAACGGGCTTGGATAGGGCATTTCAATACTTTCCAGACGAAATTAGTTTCATGTAATTTGGATTTGTCAAACTCACAGAATTGAATTTTGAAACACTGGACAGAAACTATATTCTAACTAAAAAGAAAAACCTAGATTTGAATCTACGGGCTTGCGTGGGAAAGGAAATGGGTCGGCCCAGTGGCGCTACGTGGCACAGGGCTCAGCTGACAGGGGGTTCCCGCTTGTCAGCGGCACTTAACACGCGAAGCGGTACGCGCGCTGTGGGCCGTGCGATTAGAGGCTAGATCTACGGCTGAGGGTCGTCGTCGACGACGGACGGGTCACCGGCGAGCTCGAACCCTAGCGGCTCGGTGGGGGTCTACTGGGGGCGTACCAGGGCTCCAGCGGGGTCGGCGATCTTGAGTGGCGAAGTGGAAGACGACGGCAGGCGAGGCGTGGTCGTGGCGGAGCTTGGGGTGGCGGAATCAACGACACCCTTCTTCTCGAGGCGGCTCGGCTCCACCCGGCGAGCTGCTGCTCCACTTGCTCGGCGAGGTGGGTGAGGTTCGAGAGGTGAGGGGTGGAATGGTGTGAGTCTTTGGTGCTGGGAGTGCTCCTTTTATAGGCTCGACGGTGAGACCGGCGGGATGGGCGGTCGGACGGTGGCGACATGGCTACGAGCTAAGCGGCATGGCTGGGGATGGCGATGGGCGGTCCTGGCGGTGCTCTAAGCGCTTCAATGCGGCCGTGAGGCGGTGGCATCGGTCGGGCTGAGGTGGCGCTCTGCTGACCGAGCTGTGTCCACGGCGGTGGCTGTGGGGCTTTAGGCGTGAACGGAGGTGTCTAGGGTGTTCCCTAGGTCGGCGGAGCGAGGCGCGGCTGGTGTCGAGTGGTGGCTTGTGCCTTGAGGCAGTCTGGCGCTCTCTGGCAGCGTCGGCATGGTCCGTGCACTGGTAGCGTTTCTCCTTGGTGGTCCACTGCTCTTGGCTCGGGCAAGGGGACAGAGAGGCGATCTGGCGTTACCTCCTAGACATGGCGAGGAAGGGGAGTGGTCTGCTCTGGGTTGCAAGGTTGGCAAGGGTGGTGCTCGGCATGGCATGGCATTGCCACTAGGGCGTAGGGGATGGGCTGCAATTGGCATGGTTTGATCAAAGGGGGACAGAGAGATTAAATGGAGATCAAATGGGGGCAAAACCCTGTTCCAAATAGTGAGCTAGGATTAGAGGTATGATTCTGCCTGCCAAGTGTTTGATGAAATGCCCGCAAGAGAAAAAGTTTTGAATTTTGAGTTCAAAATTTTTGAGTGAACTCCACTAGTGCTAGGTAGGCTCTGGTTGCAAGGGTTTTGAAAATGGAGCTCGATTACATGGTTTTTGAAATAGGGGTGATCTATGCATATGCATTAGATTCAATTTTGAACTGCCATTTAAAATAGTTTCCAGAATGTTTTTAGAAGATCAAAAGGTGGGACTTGGTACCTCATTATGTGTACTAGCAAGGGGTGCCAAGATCAAGAATTGTTTCTATTAAGAATTGAGTACCAGGAATAGCCAAAGTAGGCATGAGAGTTAAATTTGTCCAAATGACCATTCCTTCATTTTAATTCTTTTTGATTTGATTTTCTTTAGGAAAAGTTTGGGAAAGATGTAGATGATGTTTAAATCCCCTAAGAAACATTTTAGAAGCAAGGGATCACACAATCATGGCAATTCCAAACAACTCCTATTTTAAATGCACACATATATTAATGCTTTCATTTTAAATATGGAGAAGTTTTTGTTAATCCTAAATTTGGATGATTTGATCTTTGATACACTTGGATTGAAGTTTTGGGCTGTTACAGTGATGCTGCTAGACCATGGGTGTGGCTGTGGCCCCCGTGCCATGGCTTGGCGCGGGTTGCAGCGCCCTCGGGTGCTCCCCGTGCCGCCATACACTCGTTGGCCCTTCTGCTTCCTCTTCTAAATGTTAATGAGGACCACGGGTAAGTGCTTTAGTTCCCCCATCTTATTCTTCCGCTGCCTCTCTTGTTATCCTCTGTGTGATTATAGTGAGGAACACCCTAAGTAGGGTTCATCTATGCTATTAGGGTTCTAGCCCTCTATGTTGAATATTGAGGATAATGAATGATTTAGAAGTACTTGTGATGATGATACTATGCTAAGCTGTTGTCTATTGATTCTAGTGGTGTGGGTTTTCACTACTGTTTAATGTTCTTAGTACTGACAGTGCCATTGTCAGTAATTGTTCACTGAATCCTGATACACTAGCCTATGTTGATATGTTCAGATTGGAGTTGATTTGATACTCCTATGATTCTCTGATTATTATAGATTGTATAAATGTAAATTTGATTCCTGGTTATTTATTCTAGAAAATGATTAAATATCTTTCTGCAAGTTTACTTGTGAAATCTCTATGTATGATTTGCTTGGTTTAGAATAGATACTTGAGACACCTTCCTTGGAATGGTACACAAGGGTTCATTCTAGTACTGGGCTAAATTCTACCTATGTCCTAGTGTGGCTTGGGTTAAAATGAGCTGAAACTCCTGTTGGATATATTAACCTATGATGCATATGAATTTTCTTTGGCCTATGATGCTGGTATGAGGCATAACTAGGTAGAAACTAAAGTTTTTACCTACTGATCCTCACAGATGTTCCTTGATATTAAGTGTAAAACAATGATTCTTATAGCTCTTAAGAAAATGATTTGATAGCACATGTTGTTTAATCTAGATTCTTAAGATGAAATAGTTTATGAGGTGCTACTATTATAAGATGTGCCCAAAAATATTCACTTAAGGCTGCTGTATATGTGGATGTAAAAACATGTATTGTTATCCAAGATCAGTGATGCACAAACTGAGATCTTGGTATTTTTTGCAAAGATTGATCATTGGCTTTCATTTAAATTACTTCTGTGATGGATACACCCCACTTGGGTGTTTTTTTGAGAAGATTTATATGAAACAACACATGCTTTGATAATCTAAGATGATTTGATCATGTGATGGTTTTATGTGTACTCACCACACAACTTGATTGTTGGTGATGATGTTGTGGTTCTAGTTGATCTTGCTGGCTTGGTCTTGCTCTGCACCTCCTGGTGCTGCTCCTGCTCCTCCTAGCTCATGCGATCTTGTACTTGACCTTGCTATCCACCTGCACCACCCCCTCCTTATGTTACCATCTTGAGAATGATTGGATAATTTGTTGTATTTCTGGGCTGGTGAATTTGTTTGGGAATTTGGCAGACTCAGTGTGTGCTTGGCTGTGTACTTGAGAAGATAGAATGAGCTCCCTGGTGGCTGTGTTACGGCAGGATGTTCTCTTTTTAGTGGTTGTACTACTGCTGCTGTTTGGACAACACATTACATGTATTTAGGTGACTAAGCTACCTTGCTGTTTGGCCTGGTTGTGGATCAGATCAAGTGAAATGGGTTTTCACTGCTTATCCTTTTAATGGTTATAGTCCTAGTGAAACTTGCCCCTTTACTTTGCTGATGATGTTGTTCTGAGGCTTATTTGATATAAAAGAACATATATTTCTCATTGGTGAAACTTGCCCCTTTTAACTACTCAATGAAGTAATATGAACAGTGCACTTCACTGTTCACCACTGAGAGTAAAAATAACTAACTAACCCTTTATTTCCTTTTTAGTTGTTTTTCTTATTTGCAGGAGCAAGATCTGGATGCTCAAAATGTAGTATAAGAATAGATAGGTTTTATAGATTTTTTTTGTAATCTTCCTTTTATTCTTTTGATTTGAAAAGAATCTTTTAATAATATTCTTATAATTTAATAAAATTTCATTTATTGTATTTCACTTACTGTAATGTGTTCCTTTATTTGTTGTATCATTCTCACTTTGTAATATGATTATGGAATAAAGAAAAGAAATAAGAATTCATTTCTTATTTAAATTTCCTTGTTTTAAATTCTTATTGTTGTTTAATGTATCTATAATATAATCAAACAATGTTAATAAATCATTTTGGAAAGCAACTTAATATTACTAACTTCTAATTTTCAAATATTTTCCAATTAATTTAAATTTCAACCCCACCAAAACTCATTAATTCCTAAAGATCATGTCAAAATTTATAACAATTACTATAACGAGCTATTCCTACCTCTAGATAGTGAAAGAAACTCTGATCTCTTTAGGTTTTTGTTTGACGAAAAATTTACCTGGATTTTAGAGATGAATCATGCACATGCGCATATTCTTATTTCTACCCTTCGTTGGTTCCTAAATGTTGGGGTGTTACACAACTCTAATGTAGGGATCCACAAATGACACCCTAAATCCTGTAAAATTCAATTACCATTAAAATGATAAATAATGTAGGGATCCACAAATGGAAATATTAATATACATACATTTGATGGAGAAAAGACACATACCATAAATAGACTGCTATCCCTTGATCACCATTAGGGACATGTACTTCCATACTAAACATAGACTAATCATCTCCTTCCTCTTCATCCCTTTCATCTTCTTCATCATCATCTTATCTTCTGTGATTAAGATAAAGTCACCACATCATGGATAGCAACATTCTGCGTCCTCAAGAAAGATAACCAGAATGGTCCTCTTATGGATGTAAGATCTTCCTTTTTCTGCAGGAAAAGCTCAAATCTATGCCCTCCAGCCAAAGCTGGGAACCACTTATCGGCATACTGGTTGCGTTTTTTCTTGAAGTGACAATGAACGATGTAAGAAAAAACGAAATAAATATGTGATATTGATCATACATGTAACAATCAGAATAATTTACTACTAAAATGCATGTACTCATGTGTGGCTTATCAAATATTTCTAATTGCTCAAACAAATATATTTCCTGGATGTTTCTAATTTCTCAAACAAAAATATTTCCACTACTCCTAAACTATTTAAATTGTCTTTGTAACATAAACATGGTACAATTATTTTCTAGTGGGTAAATTTTGATTTTAACCAAATAAATTTGATGATGTTGGATCACTACAATCTATATAAAAAACATAATGCATGCACTCATGTGTGGCTTATCAAATGTTTCTAATTGCTCAAACAAAGATATTTCCTTGATGTTTCTAATTGCTCAAACAAAGATATTTCCTTGATGTTTCTAATTGCTCAAACAAAAATATTTCCACTACTCCTAAACTATTTAAATTATCTTTGTAACGCAAACATGGAACAATTATTTTCTAGTAGGAAAATTTAATACTAACCAAATAAATTTGATGATGTTGGATCACTACAATCTATATAAAAAACATAAATGCATGTACTCATGTGTGGCTTATCAGATCCAAATAGAGATGCATATATGGCAGAAACGGAAAACAATTGATTGATGTTTCTCTAACAAATTCCAAAGGAAACAGAGATGCATATATGCTTATCATTCCTAAAATCTGAAGGAAACTTTTCAAGATATGCCCATTGATGGTTCTAATTCCTCAAACAAACAAAAACTCAAATTTCTAGCTACCAAGCATCTGAACAATAATTTTAGTTCACACGTAGGTATGCTAATTAAATGATAGTGACGGACTTTGTAGATAGATTGAGGCTAAAATTATTGACCACTCATTCTCGAAAGTTAGGCTGGTTCAGGACGATGGTGAAGGACTCTGAAGTCCTATTTGAATGGCCACAGTTATGCGTTGGCTGGCTGCATACATGACAGATTTCCATCACCGCGGTTTGCTGGTTTCTGCGTACTGAAAAAATAAATAATCAAAGAAAAGATTCAGAACAAACTAAAAACCCCATTTGTACAACAGACAGAGTGGCGAAAAAACAGAGCAAGCAAATCTCATTTGTACATATCCGGTGAAGCTTCTGAAAAATCCGCGCAACTCGAGCTCTATGTATGAACAAGCGCCTACATATGATTAGACTAAATCTAGAGAAAGAAATCAAATAGAAAGAAGAGTAGAGAGGAAGGAGAACATGTAGGCGGGAGTTTCTCCGTACTCTGCCTCTGAAACTGACCATTGAGTGCGCAGATTCAGTTTGCCCCGAGTGTAGATCTAGGAGGCGACGCAAAACCCTAACCACTTTCCGGTTATTACTCTTAGAGGCGGTTTGTATTATCATATGTCCGAGGTGCACAAGCGGGGGCTGCACGTGGTAGGGCAACTAGTTGTGCCATAACTGCACGTGTCAGGCAACTAAATAGAGGTGGCTTGTAATAATATCCGACTCAACGCTCCGAGTATTAGAGACGATTAAGTTTTCCCACCGTCTAAGGTTATACACTGAGGCATTTGTTTTTATTATTCGCCTCCCATGGGCCCATTTTTGGGGTCGGCTATGGTAAACACCCACTTAGAAGACAAGTAGAGGCGGTCGTATTGAAACAACCGACTGAGGGGGACAAATAGAGGCGGATTTTTCCGTTCTTCGGGAAAACCATCTGAGTGCACAGTCTTTAACTAACGAGTTTGTACTAGTGTTGACACTAGCATTATATAAGATGATCCCTAATAAATACCAACTATAGTGTTGTCCCATTAGTGTGCACCATCAATAAAGTCCATCGTTGTGGAGCAGGCCATGATGATCGGGTGAAAACACATCGACGCTCGCATACGGTGGTGCAAGCCATGTATGCACTGTGAATACGCTAAAGTTGAATTGTCGAGCCTAGCATGTACATACATGGCCTCGGAACGCAAGAGATCGAAAGATCGAGTATGAATCACATGAATGATGTGATCGACACTGCGTTGTCCACCTTTGAAGCTATATCACCAGCCGTGATGATCGGGAGTGGTGTAGTGAATTGGGATCATGTGATCACTAAAACCATCTTAGGGCTCGTTTGACTCCCAGGTATTGGAGTAAGAATTGTGTAATTCAATTGTGATTCTAGGGAGCAGTGCATTTGGCTGTCACAGAATTGGATAAGGAATTCAATTGGCAATTCCATCCTTCCCATCCCATTTCTAACCTCATTTCTAGTCAGTACTAGGGTTGCGAAGCGGCACTCGATCCGTTTCGCTTCTTAGGCAAAATTTGTTAGTCTAGTTCAAAATTTTCCATTAAAATTTCTCTAGTTTGAACTAAATTTTGCTTTCGCGGGCTCTCGCGGGTTGCCAGTTCACAACCCTAGTCAGTACCCATGTCATTTCATTTTAGGATATGGGGATTTAATTCCATTTCTACCAAATGAAATGAAATGATGGGAGCCAAACGATCCCTTAGGGATGATAGTTTTAGTGGGAGTTCAATTGATAATTTGATTATAAGTTTGAGTTCGTATTATAAACTTAGTCTATGCTTATTTCGCTCCCATTATTTGGGGTTGAAATCAAGGAATTCATTTGTGATTCCAATAATAGACCTGTTTGGATGCCAGAGAATTGGTTATAGGAATTCATTTGCAAATCTATGGTTTTTATTTCATGCCTAAGCTTAATTCCTTTTGATACCCTTTTTGTGAGGAATTGCCAAATAAAATGATATGATCAATGTCATTTCATTTCATTTCATTTCTACCGAATGGAATGATGCCGTGAAAACTTTGGTTCACGATTGTCTCTACACGAAAACGGTCTGGATGGACAAGGTGATTCCATTGTGGTAATCGATCTAACATTGGTTAATCTAACTCTCTAGTTTTATGTTTTTTTCGAAGTTAACCGCTGCATACACTCAATTTTCTGACCTTCTTGATGAAGATGATTTGTCTCACATTCCGCCGCTTAATGTTCACCCCGCGCCAAAATTCTCCATCTCACTCGCTCGCCCCGCACTGCTCGACAACCGTCACGCCACAACCCCTCCCCGCCCCTTCAAGCGCCCACTTTCACTGCCGCCACACTCGTCGTCCGGCTACCGCAGGGTGCGCGCCCGCCACAACGGCACATTCTACACCAAGATCCGTGGTGGCAGCGACCGCATCGTTCTCGGCACGTTCGAGACGGCGCACGAGGCGGCATGCGCGTTCGACGCGGCAGCGTGACGTCTTGGCCGCCCGCACGCACAGGTTGAACTTCCACTGCGTGTCCACACACGCGAGGGAGAGGAGATGCTCGCGCTGCCGATGCGCCTCGTCACCGAGCAGGATAAGCGGTGCCACAAAGTGTGGCTCCGGAGCCTCTACTATGCCGAGGAGGATGAGCGTATGAGGGCGAAGTGGGTTGCCCGCTACCCGGAGGACGTTGACACTGAGGTGGCCTTCTACACGTAGAGGAAGGAGGAGCACAAGGCACGCCGCCGGGTGAGGAGGGCCGACAAGGCACGCCGTCGGGCATTCGTCGAGACATAGCTAGCCGGCCCGCAAACGGTCGACGACTACGACGATCACCGGCTATACCACTTCTCGTCAACACCGGTGAAGTCTTCGTTAGAGGAAGAATCCAATTTCAACATGTAGACATCAACGTAAAATGTAGGGTTGTACTATGTTGAACTTCGTTTGATGTAGCTATGTAAAATATATCTAGTATATTTTCAGTCTTTTTTCTAGTTTGTTTGATCTTTGTTTGATGTAGATATGTAAAAATATGTGTTTCAACGCGCTACTTTAGTGCACCTGGTGGCGCACTACTTTTTGTTGCTTGCCACCGCTGTCAAATAGCGTCTCCGGTGAAACGCCAGCCAGCGCGTATCCGCCTTGCATATGTATTTTACAGTGTCCGATTTTTACGTGGCTGTTGGAGTTGTTCTATGTTCACCACACTAAAAGATGTTAGCCAATCATCGAAATGCACGCACCAAACAAGTGATGGTTGAACTAAAGCGTGATGCAGTCAACCCTCGTTAGAGAAAACCACGTCATCGGAAGTGCATTCTACTTTTTAAAAGATCCTTCGATTTCTTTCTTTGTAGATGTATGTAGACTGCCAAAGAAATCTGGATTTATCAACTTTATAATAAATGGAATTATTCGCCTTAAATAGTTGAGCACGAAATCAAACTGAAAATACAATCAACTATATGCAACTGCTATAGTGGCGGATCTAGGATTTTGCACTTCCCTAACAGCCGAGGCATAATATGCAATATTCTTTGCTACATGTTTTTCAGAAGGGATGTAATGTTTCTGTCGCTCTTCATGATTGGGTAGTTCTAAAACAAAAAATTCCGAATCAATTCATCAATTCTCTAACTAAAATGAATAAAGTTCTATTATGCTTTTTGAGTGTTTTTTCTAGTTTGTTCAGAGTTTGTATATATCCTACTCAGGAAGACGTGGACGATGGTATGCAATCTCGGCTGTCTGGCCTCCTCCTCGCACTGCCTTTGTCGCGGTTGTTACCGAAACTGAATCTGTGATTTTTGTTTGTGATTTCGTGGGTCACACTCGTTAGTTGCTGCTGATTTTGTTGCATGCAGTGAAGCGACGGTGTTGCAGGCCGGTTGATCTCAAGCGGGGAAGAGCTTGAGCACGCTCCTGGTCACCTCTACGACGAGGGTGAATAGGAGAAGAATTGAGTTCGTGGGGTGGGGGAGAATATAAACGTGCAACGGTGAATAGGTTATCTATAGTTCGCGATAATCCCGTGAATTATCGACTGTCTGCCCAGTTGCAGACGATCTTCTCTTTTATCCACCTCAACAAAAGACTGACGTGTAGACACAACTGATTGTACTCCCTCCGTTCAGAAATATACAACGTTTTAGCTTTGTGAATCGAATGTATCTAGACGTTTTTTAGTTTATACCTATACACAAAAAACGTTTAGATACATTTATTTTATAAAACTAAAATATGTCTTATATTTCCGAACGGAGGGAGTATGTCACTATACATGTCTTGGAAAAAAAAGGTTCGATTGCATCATATAGAAAAATCAATATATAGCAAGATATGTATTGCAAAAATACTTTCTAGTGAGATCGACTTATTATCAAATAATCTCACGTAGTACCTGGATTAATCCTCAATCAATCGAAATAGTAAGGTAAATCCTTAAAACGCTAAAGTCTTATCCAGAAAACTAAGGGAGGAGGTGCTTAGTCACCTAGATTATCAAGATCCGTCCTACCGCCATCATTCGCGTAGTTCATGAGTGTCTGCATCAGGCTCAAGGGGCGGGGTGGAGGCATGGTGTCACTGGGCTCGACGAGCTCCCCACCGTAGTTTTCCTCAAGACAATGCATGTAGATCCCGGGCTTCTTACTGGATTCGAACAGACCGCCAGTATAGTAGATGCGGTTGGATTGAATAGTAGGAAGGTTACCAGCGTAGACGGAGAGAGACCGGTGGCCAAGAAAGATGGCCCGGTTTCCGATGGTGTTGATGATCCGAAGAAGCTTGTTGTCGAGATCGACCCTGAAGACCTGCATGATGTCATGGAGACGCACAACTAGAAGCTCCCCTAAGTTGTTGACGAGGAACGAGGGACGCCAAGGTGCCTGCTGCAAGTCACCGGCGACGACGGTGGTGATCCTCCATGGATCTTCCAGCACCGCGATTGTTCCACTACTGTCCATGGCATATACACGGCCTTGGCAGGATACCACGGAGTCGAACGAGTCGATATCTGGTTTGGCCGAGAATGTTGAGAGTTGGCAATTCAGATTGACCGAGGCTCCGTGTTGATGATCCTTGAAACCGTATAGCACCACCTTGGGCCAGGAGCCCTCCACGACCATACGTCCGTTGGGGGCGTAGACGGGAAACCTCATGGAGAAGCGGATCCTGGCGCACGTGAAGGGGTTTAAGGCATAGTAGTCCTTGGTGTTGCTGAGCCCCACCAGGACGAGGAGACCGTCGTTGTCCCTGGCCACGCAGGCGTAGTCCTGGAACTTGGGCAAATCTTTCAAGACGAAGCGGCCGGTGTCGACGTTGAGGAAGACGCCACGGGAGTCGTGAGCGTCAGCGGCGTGCGACTCGAGCATGACCCAAGAGTGGGGACCGAAGCGGGGGTCCAGACGGCCTTGCGGGGCGGTCGTGGCGACGCGCCAGTTGCGGCACACGGCGCGGAGGCTCGCGTAGTCGAGGTCGCCGGTGGAGAGTAAGTCATCCGCGACGAGGTTGAGGAGGTCGGAGGGGAGCGATGACCAGTCCGCGGCCATCGCCATGATGGTCCGGTGATTACGCTCGGGCTTAATTGGTGGTTATGGCTATGGGATTGGCTACTCCAGCCGGTCGAATATATACGCAGCTATAAGGCGCGTACGAATTTGGAAAGCGAGAATTTTTTTCCGTTGATCCCGGCGGGTGAATGCCCTAGCCTAGCGTCGGTGGACGCGGCCAACGGTGGGACGCGCCGCGGCTACGTGGCGTGCTCGTCGTCTCGTCTTCCTTCCGTAATATACTCGCCGGGTGACGCGAGCTGCCCCATCCCCAGGCCCAGGCCCAAGGGAGAAGTGGCGACAGGAGGACATCGGACGGCGACGCTTTATAAGTTAACCACCACAGCTCTGCGACTGCGAGGAGCTTCACTCTGGCGCAGGTTTCGTTGCTGACAGAATCAAAGCTGCTGCTGCAGCAGCATAGCCTGGCGCCGGCGGCTGCCCTGGGAAGGCGAAGAGCCGACGAGCTGTGGTCCGGCGCCGTTGGCTCTGTCACGGAGGGATCGAGGCACCGCGCGACGAGACGAAGAACTGCTGTCCGGCGACCGGCACCGCTACTGCCGCCACCAGATCGAAGCACACCACCACTGCTGCTGCATTCTCGCCAAGTCGCCGGCTTCGTAGACGCTGCATTCCGACCGGCGCGGTATTGTTGGGTCGTATATTTGCCGTATTCGCATTTTTTTTCCTGAGCCTTAATGCACACCCGCACGAGGACACGCTGAAGGCTCAAGTGCGCGACGTACCAGCGGGGCACCGATCCATGGGCGCACTCCGCTGGCGTACCTGCTCTCAATCTCAAGTCAGCAATTTTGCTGGGCCAAAAGCCCTTCTTCTATGATCGCTACCAGCTTTTCATCTCGCAAATATTTGCATAGAGGATGGGGAGATTTGAATTCTGCCTCGCGGACGGACGCCGGACGGCGGCACGCCCCGCCTAGTGCGCTTCCCGGTCTCCGCTCTCACCGGCGTAGTGGCGGGTGCGCGGCGGTCCCGCCCAGGCTCCATGGCGTGCGGGCCGCGTTGGGTCCACTCCCCACTGCTCCACCGTCCTTCCCACATGTCGGGCGGTGTCCGAGCCGGCCATTCCGTTGCGCTTGGAGGCACGACGACTGGTGCTACTTAACGGCGCGGAATTCGTCATCGATGCCAGGGACCTCGCCGGCGGCGAGATCATTAGCGAGGGCGACACGGTCCTCTTCCCAGCCTACACCGCCTTGGTCAGCTCCCAGGTTAGGCCTCCCCTTCCCCCCGCTTTTCTCCATGCAGGTCGTCGTCGCCCTACCGCCTTCAATGCCTCAGCTGCTGGCAGGAGTTGCGCCCGCCTCGCCAGGAAGGGCCCCTCCCCTCGCCGGAGGAGGTGGCGGCACTGGCTAACCTCTAGGGATATAGGTAGGGGGGACCTTGAGGAGGAGACCGGGGGAGAGGAGGATCCGGCCCTGGGGATGCCTGAATTGCCCCTCCCGCTAGAAAGCCCCACCCTTGTGTTGCGTCGCCCGAAACTGGATGAGTTTCTCACCCAGGAAAGGCCAGCGCGACGAGGACGGTGGCAAAGTCCTCTTCTGGCGGCCGACAACTCTGCTCCTAGCCCTAGCTTGCGACGATGGGCGGCGGTGGCCTCACCATGGCCGGGGAGGGAGGAGCGCAGCGGAGGGGGAGGGAACTAGGAGCGGGGTCTTGGGCTGGTAACGGGCCAGAGGCCGTGGCCCGCGCAGGGCCCTGGGCCTCTGAGGGGCTGCAACCCACAAGTCGTCCCAACCCACTACCGCGGGGTTCGCTAGGTGACATAGGCATACCCTATAGGTACTTGAGTTTGGCATATACGGTCCAGACACGGCAGAAGCCCACGGCGTTGCCAAGGCCCAATTGAGGATCCGGGTGACTCACAAAGACTCCGATTGCTTGCAGCGCAAGATGAAGCTTAAGATAGAAAGTTTAAAGGGACGAACCCTAATCTGTAACCGACTCGACCTGCTACCTGAGACCTAGCCTATCTATATAAAGGCTAGGAGGGGGCGGCGAGGAGGACAATCACAATCCTAGTTTCCACAACCATCGCCAGATTGCATATGCGCATCTCTGTAACTTTCGACTCCCTCGATAATTCCAAGAGCAGAAAAGCAGGAATAGGGACCTCTACGAGGCCTGAACCTGGATAAACCTTGCGTCTCTGTGTGCTTGTTTGCTAGACGATTGATGCCTCCAGCACTCCCTCCTTTTCCAAAACTCAAGTCCGTAACAATAGGCATTGACGAGTTGAACCCTCGTCAATTGGCGCCGTCTGTGGGAACTGGGAGTGCTGATGTCGTGGCTTCTTCGGTCCTATTAACCGCGATCTACAACTCTGCAACAGCGGAGATTCGCCAGCTCTTCGGTGCTTTCGACTTCACCGTCCACACGCCCGGCTTTCGAGTCCGTGGGCGATGGGATCGGCCTGGCGATCGGGAACTTCCGCTTCCAGGTCGGTCAACTGGGCACGCTTTGCCTGCCCGATCAGCTGACGACACTTGCGATTGCTCCAGCATCATGGTTCTCGCCACCAATCGACACCCTCAGCAAACTCAATGCCCCGGCAATAGCTGGGAGCACGGACAGCGATAGCAGTCGCGGATCCGATCTGGGTAGCCTGGCCACAGAAGATGGAGCCTACGGCTCCGGATCTAAAAGTTGTGGGAGAAACAGCTTCCCCAATCACTTCATGTGCACTATCATCAACGCAGGAGACACCAGCGTGAATCGCGAAAACACCGGTACCAGCACTGGACTGACCAACGGCGGTATACCAGTCGCAAACGGTGGCCCCACCAACGGTGCACCCACCAATAACGGGACAGGAGGAGAACCGCACCTCACGGTGAATGATAATACCAGAGAGCGCATGCTGATCAGGCTCAATGACAACGAGTGGGCCCGCTGTCGAGAAGCTCTACGGGGCAATCCTCTACCCCCTAACTCATTGCAGGACATGCTGATGGGCTACCATTGGCTGCTGAAGGAAGAATTCAAATGCCAGCAGCAGGTAATCGCGCAACTCGAGGCGCGCAGAAAGGTGGCGGATGAGTCGAGCCTTAGGCGGGCTCAGCTCTCCTCCCATGGAGGATCCTCCTCCAAAGGCAATGAGTACGTGGCCAACAAAAGACGATCTCGACTGGCCCACCTCATCGACAAGGAGCGCGTAGAAGCTACAAAAGTCCTTGACTTCGGCTCTATGATGGCGGATACACGGGGCAATATGCTCCCGAAGATGCCGCAAGCTGCGGTGACAGCGGCCACCATGTACCTCCTCAACAACCAACCACCAGCTGGAGATCCACGAGCTGCCATGCACCGATCTACGATCGCGGGCCTGGGGCTAATCGAAGCCGCCCTCGACAAAGAGCCAACACCAGAGCCGAAGAAAAGCAAGGCTCTGGCCAAACGCTACTCCTCGCCCTCGTCCAGCGATGATAGCCACGACCTATCTCGATGTCATCGCCCACGGCAGCACGATCACGACCACGACGCGCGTGATGACATCACGCAGCGCAAAGTCGAAAAAATGCACGCAAGACGCGCTCGTTCGACTAACTCAGAGGACGACAAAGTAGAGCTCTGTGGCGCTAGATGCTTTAGCAGGGCCATCAGGCAGAAGCAAATGCCTAAAGGGTTCAAACTCCAATCGGAGAACCCGAAATTTGATGCCTATAGGACCCGAAGGTTTGGCTGGAGGATCACATCTCCTCTGTCAGGCTGCATGGCGGGAGTCGAAGCACGGCCATGCAATGCCTTCAGCTACAGCTGCAGGACGCCGCTCGCGCATGGCTCAACAATCTCCCGCACGGCTCCATTCGCAGCTGGGAAGAGCTAGTCTACAGCTTCGTGCGCAATCTTTAAGGGCACTTACAAAAGGCTGAGAGGCTGCCACCAGAGATGTGGCGAGTCGTTGCACTCGTATATCTAGAGATGGTCTATTATTAAGAACACCGCAGAAGACATCTTCGAGGATCGCTGATACGTTGCTAACGTATCCATAATTTTTGATGTTCCATGCTTGGTTTTATCTACTTTTTTATGTTTTGTCCACACTTTGGAGTACTTTTCATATGATTCCTTGGACTAACCTATTAACAAGAGCCACAGTGCCATTTGCCTGTTTTCTGCTGTTTTTGGTTCCAGAAAGTCAGAAAATAAATATTCTCGGAATTGGACCGGACAAAAGCCAAAGTCGTTATTTTCCTGGAAGATTCACGGAGCCAGAAGGAGAGACGAAGGGGGGCCACAGGGTGGCCAAACCACCCCTAGGCGCGGGTCCCCCCAGGCCGCGCCAGGGCATGGTGTGGGCCCCCTGGCTGCCCACCGACCTTGCCTCTCCGCCTATAAGATGCCTCCCGATGCAAAAACCCTAAATCGTCAAGCCTCCAGCCACGAAAAGTTCCACAGCGCCGCCGCCACCGAAGGGGAGATTCGGGGGACAGAAAGTCTCTGTTCCGGCACCCTGCCGGGACGGAGAAGTGCCCCCGGAGCCATCTCCATCGATCTCCACCACCATCTCCGTCACCATTGCTGATTCCCATGATGAGGAGGGAGTAGTTCTCTCTCGAGGCTAAGGGTTCTACCGGTAGCTATGTGTTCATCTCTCTCTCTATGCATGACCTTATTGAGATCATGAGCTTGTAATCTATAGATCTACCTTGCTACTCAAGTGCTTTAATAGATCTCTACTCTCCCCATGTGTGTGAAGTTGACAGTATGCACACCATGGTGGCACTTAGGCTAGAGATTACAAATACTTGTTATGAGTTATATTTGGAGTTGGATGTCTTTATGAAATTGTGGTGTTTGTTTGAACCATCTAGTGCTCAAGGTGACAGTGTGGAGTTATCTAGATGTGGAAAGCGAACTTTGAGAGGTGCTGTTATAGCCCTACCATACATTAGAGTGTCCAACCGGAGAGTAGTTCAGAGTAATATCATAAAGATATGATATTTATATGAGAGTGTTCACTAGTGAAAGTATGATCCCTAGGCCTTGTTTCTAAGCACTGAAACACCGTTTGCTATTACATCTATTACATGTTTGCTTGCTTCTATCTTTATTTCAGTTTGCCTTTAGTCTCTTCCACACCATCAAAGTATTTTCTGGCACCGTTGTCTTATATCCATACCACTTGTATTTTACTATCTCTTCGCCGAACTAGTGCACCTATACACCTGACAATTGTATTGGGTGTGTTGGGGACACAAGAGACTTCTTGTATCTTGATTGCAGGGTTGCTTGAGAGGGGATACCTTTGACCACTTCCTCCCTGAGTTCGATAAACCTTGGGTGATCCACTTAAGGGAAAACTTGCTGTTGTTCTACAAACCTCTGCACTTGGAGGCCCAACAACTGCCTACTACAAGAAGTGCGTAGACATCAAGCTATTTTTTTCTGGCGCTGCAGATTGAAGAAGAAGAAGCTCCAGCGTCAACCACGCCAACAAGTATTTTCTCAAGGCTATTGCTAAGGTAAAAGGTACTCACATCCTCCAGTATGAGTGCTCGAAGTTATTTCCTTTAGATTCTGCAATTTTGTCTTTTTGTTTCTTGTTTTCACTAGTTAGGCTTAATGGAAAAAAAAGAGAACTTTATAGTATTTATCTTGAGTTAGGACATGAAGTGTTTGAAGAGAAAATTAAAAAACCTATGGAACTTTATTTGCATGCTAATAGCAATGTTATTAGTATGAATTCTTTGAACACCATTATTTCTAATGCTTTGGAAAAGTCTAAGCTTGGGGAAGCTGGTTTTCATGAGCATGATATTTTTAGTCCCCCAAGCATGGAGGAGAAAATTTACTTTGATGATACTATGCCTCCAATATATGATGATTACAACGATGAATATGATATTTTCAGTCCACCTACTATTGAGGAGAAAATTAATTATGATTACAATATGCCTCCTATATTTGATGATTATGGTGATGAGAATAATAATGATAGCTATTTTGTTGAATTTGCTCCCACTATAATTAATAAGAATGATTATGTTTATGTGGAGAGTATTAATTCCTTTATGCATGTGGCTCATGATAAGAATGTTTCATGTGATAGTTATATTGTTAATTTTATTCATGATGCTACTGAAAATTATTATGAGATAGGAAAACATGGTCTTATGTATCTCAACAATATTAAGTTTCCCCTCTTTATGTTGAAAGTCTTAAAGTTACACTTGTTTTGCTTTTCTATGCTTGTTTCTTTGTGCTTTCATGACTTGTTTCTTTACAAGATTCCTATGCATAGGAAGTGGGTTAGACTTAAATGTGTTTTGAATTTGCTTCCTGATGCTCTCTTTTACTTCAATTCATATTTCTTATGTGAGCATCTTCTCAAACTATCAAGCCTAACTTAAAGGCATTAAAGAAAAGTACTTATTGGGAGATAACCCAAAAGTTTTAGATGAGTCTTGGAAGTTATTACTTCAGTAATAACCGCTCCTTATCCTTTTTATTTGCTTTTTGTGCCAAGAGTGACCTCTAATGAGAGAGAAGTAATGATTGGGAAAGTTGCTGTCTCGAAACAGATTTTTGTGCTTCACTGTAAAAATTCGTGTAAAATTTCTGTATGTCTTTTTGAGGCGTGAATTTTTGTGCTTCCGTCCCATGTTGTTATATAACTTTCGTTAGTTCAACAACTTTTTATTTGAGCAACATAAGGTCTTCGAAAAAATTGGTTTTTACCTGCTGGTCTGTTTTGACAGATTTCTGCCATTATTTGCATTTGCTTCTTGTTGGTTCCTTTTTGGGTTTTCTTTGGGGAATTTGAGATTTTTGAGGGAAGTGCAACAGTAGCTTGTGTTTTAATGGAAGTTTTATTGGTGTTGAAACTGAACCCAAAGACTTATTATCTTGAGTGCACTAATGTTGCTAATAAAGATTGTGTGAAGGAAAAATTTTTAGGTGTATGGAAGGAATGAGTAATGAGATGAAGGATGGACTAAAGCTCAAGCTTGGGGATGCCACGCGTGTCACCCCAAGAAATATCCAAGAAGTACAAGCGTCAAAGCTTGGGGATGCCCAAGGCATCCCCTTCTTCATCAATAAAAATCCCAGGTTTCTTCCAAACGCTTCATTTTTATTGTTTCATGCACAGTTGTGTTGTTCTTGGAGCTTCTTATTTTTCGTTTTCATTTTGGTTTTTCGTTTGCTTGGTTTGCTTAGTTTGCTGAATAAATTGGTTGGACCCCTCTTTCATACATTGGTTTTCAAATAGTTTGGTTTGGATTGGAAAAGAGTAGGAAAGTTCATGCTTAAGTGGTAAAGAGAGCTTGTTTTTGACTGTGGACTATGCTTTGTCATGCCATGCTCGATGTTGTTTTGGCTTTATGCTTAGTATTCTTTGCTGTAGCATGACTTGTTATAAAAAATTGGAATTGCTTAATGTGCCTTGGAAGGATCGTGCGTTGTTTTAGCATATTAAAGCATAGTATTGTGGTATTCTCCTTTGATGCTTTATTTGGGTTGACTTGGCACATGCTCACACCATGTTATGACTATCCCAAGTCACCATAGCCTTTACGATCCTTTAGTTTTCAACTTGTAGTATCACTTTATGCTTTGATCAATGATATTTTGTCGCTCTGCATGATTATGGCCGTTATTGCTCTCTTAGTTTGTCGCTCCCAGTCTTTTGCTAGCCTCCGTAACCAAGTATGAGTTCCACTCATGCATCCAATTCCTTAAACCAAGTTTTTCCAAAGAGTCCACCATACCAACCTACTAGCATATGCTATTCCCATTATATTCATGTTTTTATCTACCTTACGAATTAAACTTGTTATGAGAAAACTAGTGATTAAAGCTCTCACGAACTTGATGGCACACTTTACTTTTCTTGCCCTTAATAAACTTGAACCATTGTGTCGTCTATGTTGTATATGCTTGCACTTATTTGTTGGGGATTAGCAGAACCACGTTGTCATGGGGAACGCTTTCAACATTGCACTTGTACTTTGTACCTTGTTGATATCATGCTCTTTTGTCTATGGATGTCGTCGGTGTGAAATGAAAGGGGAGCTTGTAAGTCCATGGAGTTATGTATATGTGTTAGAGAAACGCCTGGGCCGCTGGTCTAATCCATGCTGTCATGGTGGAAACCTGCAGCGTAACCATAATGAGCTGTCTATGAAGCATTCTTCTTATAAAAAAAGTCAGATTTTGAGAGAGAAGATAAAAAGAAAAAAAAGATATGAGAAAAGAGGAAAGAGAGAAAAAAGCACCATTTTCCCATGGTAAATAAGAAGATTGCTGAGATGCTCGTTGTCTGCTTGCCTTGTCATTTTGATATGGGGATTCTTCCGTATCATCGGGCAAGGGGTATCCCGTTGGCGGTTCTCTATGATACACATGTACTTACGATGACAAGAACTTACCGGTGACTAAACTTGAGTGGCATGAGGGGCGGCCCTCGTAGTCAAGGGACATGCGATTTCCAACTTATACTTTGTCAAGCATATACTCCAGAGTTTGTTCACTTTAACCTTAATCACTTCAAGATGCTTATGATAGGGGAAATGAGAGCTGAAAGCTAAAAAGTTCCATAATTTTTGGAAGATCTTTATGAGACTTGAATCCCTACTTCCTTCTATGAAGGCCTTTCTTTTACTTTTATGTTGAGTCTTCACCTTCTATCTTTATGCACCTACTTTGAGAGCATAGTGGCCATTCTTAGTTATATGTGCATTGTCCCAAGACTTGTTGATTGATGCATAGCTTTGATATTGCTTGTTTTAAACTATTTGTATCTAGTCACTCTTATGAACTTTGAAGGTGTCCTATGCATTTATGTTTGCTACTCTATGAGGGACAAGCTGAATGCCACTATGCTATCTTTTCTTTATGTGAAACAAACAAACGTCTTGTAAAGCATTGTTATTCATTAATCTTTTGTTTGTGCCATTTCATGTTGCAACATAGTTTCTTTGTCTTATTGCTAGAACTTTGTGTTTCATGTTATGATTGAAGTACTATGATCCTAGCTTTGAATGTTTTATAAATACTTTGATCAAGTTTATGATGGTGCATGTCACCTCAAAAATTATTCTTTCTTTTTATCACTTACCTACTTGAGGACGAGCAGGAGTTAAGCTTGGGGATGTTGATACGTTGCTAACGTATCCATAATTTTTGATGTTCCATGCTTGGTTTTATCTACTTTCTTATGTTTTGTCCACACTTTGGAGTACTTTTCATATGATTTCTTGGACTAACATATTAACAAGAGCCATAGTGCCAGTTGCCTGTTTTCTGCTGTTTCTGGTTCCAGAAAGTCAGAAAATGAATATTCTCGGAATTGGACCGGACAAAAGCCAAAGTCGTTATTTTACCGGAAGATTCATGGAGCCAGAAGGAGAGAAGAAGGGGGGCCACAGGGTGGCTAAACCACCCCTAGGCGCGGGTCCACCCAGGCCGCGCCAGGGCATGGTGTGGGCCCCGTGGCTGCCCACCGACCTTGCCTCTCCGCCTATAAGATGCCTCCCGATGCAAAAACGCTAAATCGTCAAACCTCTAGCCATGAAAAGTTCCGCAACGCAATCGCCAGTGGAGATTCGGGGGACCGAAAGTCTCTGTTCTGGCACCCTGCCGGGACGGGGAAGTGCCCCCGGAGCCATCTCCATCGATCTCCACCACCATATCCATCACCATTGCTGATTCCCATGATGAGGAGGGAGTAGTTCTCTCTTGAGGCTAAGGGTTCTACCGGTAGCTATGTGTTCATCTCTCTCTCTCTCTCTATGCATGATCTTATTGAGATCATGAGCATGTAATCTATAGATCTACCTTGCTACTCAAGTGCTTTAATAGATCTCTGCTCTCCCCATGTGTGTGAAGTTGACAGTGTGCACACTATGGTGGCACTTAGGCTAGAGATTACAAATACTTGTTATGAGTTATATTTGGAGTTGGATGTCTTTATGAAATTGTCGTGTTTGTTTGAACCATCTAGTGCTCAAGGTGACAGTGTGGGGTTATCTAGATGTGGAAAGCGAACTTTGAGGTGTGCTGTTATAGGCCTACCAGGGATTAGAGTGTCCAACCAGAGAGTAGTTCAGAGTAGTATCATAAAGAGATGATATTTATATGAGAGTGTTCACTAGTGAAAGTATGATCCCTAGGCCTTGTTTCTAAGCACTGAAACACCGTTTGCTATTAGATCTATTACATGTTTGCTTGCTTCTATCTTTATTTCAGTTTGTCTTTAGTCTCTTCCACGTCATCAAGCTATTTTATGGTACCATTGTCTTATATCCATACCACTTGTATTTCACTATCTCTTCGCTGAACTAGTGCACCTATACACCTGACAAGTGTATTGGGTGTGTTGGGGACACAAGAGACTTCTTGTATCTTGATTGCAGGGTTGCTTGAGAGGGGATACCTTTGACCACTTCCTCCCTGAGTTCGATAAACCTTGGGTGATCCACTTAAGGGAAAACTTGTTCCTATTCTACAAACCTCTGCACTTGGAGGCCCAACAACCGTCTACAAGAATAGAAGTGCATAGACATCAAGCTATTTTCTGGCGTCGTTGCCGGAGATTGAAGAAGAAGAAGCTCCCACGTCAACCATGCGCCAACAAGTATTTTCTGGCGCCGCTGCCGGGGAGGTAAGGTAAAAGGTACTCACATCTTCCAGTATGAGTGCTCGAAGTTATTTCCTTTAGATTCTGCAATTTTGTCTTTTTGTTTCTTGTTTTCACTAGTTAGGCTTAATGGAAAACAACAAAAAAATTAGAGAACTTTATATTATTTATCTTGAGTTAGGACATGAAGTGTTTGAAGAGAAAATTTAAAACCATATGAAACTTTATTTGCATGCTAATAGCAATATTATTAGTATGAATTCTTTGAACACCATTATTGCTAATGCTTTGGAAAAGTCTAAGCTTGGGGAAGCTGGTTTTGATGAGAATGATATTTTTAGTCCCCCAAGCATGGAGGAGAAAATTTACTTTAATGATACTATTCCTCCAATATATGATGATTACAATGATGAATATGATATTTTCAGTCCACCTACTATTGAGGAGAAAATTAATTATGATTACAATATGCCTCCGATATTTGATGATTATGGTGATGAGAATAATAATGATAGCTATTTTGTTAAATTTGCTCCCACTATAATTAATAAGAATGACTATGTTTATGTGGAGAGTATTAATTATTTTATGCATGTGGCTCGCCAATACAGTTCTTGTGCCTAAAAAAGACACGGACACCCTGCGGATGTGCGTGGACTTCACCTCCTTAAACAAGCACTGCCCAAAGGATCACTTCCCGTTGCCACGGATCGATCAAATAATCGACTCCACTGCGGGATGTGAGCGCCTCCGCTTCCTCGACGCCTACTCAGGCTACAACCAGATTCGAATGAAGGAGGAAGACTAGGAGAAAACGGCATTCAGAACACCCTTTTGTGTGTTCTGCTACAACACGATGCCCTTCGAGAAAAAAAATGCAGGAACCACCTATCAGCGGTGCATGCAGGCTTGACTGAAGAACCAACTTGGTCGCAATATCCAAGTCTACGTTGACGACATCATCATCAAAACCAAAGAGGAAGCCACGTTAATCAACGATCTATGCGACACCTTTGCTAACCTCGACCGCTACCGGATCAAGCTCAATCCGAACAAATGCGCCTTCAGTGTACCATCTAGGCAACTACTCGGGTATCTCATCTCTGCGAGGGGGATCGAAGAAAACCCAAAGAAAATAAATGCCATACTGACCATGGAGAAGCCGAAGAACGTAAAAGGCATCCAACAGCTAGCTGAGCGAATTCAAGCGCCCAATTGATTCATCAGTTGAATGGGTGAAAAGGCACTGCCCTTCTACCAACTCCTCCGCAAAGCCGACAAGTTCGGGTGGATAGACGAGGCACAATAAGCATTTGAAGACCTCAAGCGTCTATTCTCTACCTCGCCAGTACTGGTGACGCCTCGCGAAAAGGAGACACTACTGCTCTACATCTCCGCCACCAACCAGGTGGTCAGCACTGTGCTCATGGTGGAATGAGCCGAAGAAAATAAAGTCCACGGGGTCCAGTGCCCAGTATACTACCTCAACGAGGTGCTCACGCCAACAAAGCAGCGGTACCCGCACTACCAGAAGCTGGCGTATGGCGTATTCATGACAGCCAGGCGACCGCGTCACTACTTCCAGGAGCACCCAATCGTGGTGGTAAACATCGCCCTGCTCAGGCATATACTCAATACTCCTGATGCCACTGGATGAGTCGTGCTCTAGGGAATCGAACTGTCTCCACGAGACATCACATACGAGAAGCGCGACGCGATCAAGTCGCAAGTTCTCCCGGACTTCCTCGTGCACTGGATGGAGAACCAGCTCCCCGAAAAACCAGATATGTCCTATCTATGGACAATGCACTTCGACTGGTCCAATCAAAAGGACGGAGCTAGCGCAGGTGTCATACTGACATCGCCCCAAGGAGACAAGATGAAGTATATTCTGCGAATGCAGTTCACAGCCTCCAATAACAAAGACGAGTACGGAGCCTTAATCCATGGAATGCGGATGGCGAAAGCCTACGGCGCCAAGAGGCTCATCATCTACGGCGACTCCAAGTTGGTGGTCAACCAAATGATGCACGAGTGCGACGCACTGAGCGACAACATGATCGTCTATCGCGACCTCTACGACACACTCGAGGGAGACTTCGACGGCTGCGAACTGCAACACGTTGGCCGTGAAATAAACGAAGAGGCGGATATACTCGCCAACATCGGCTCCACCTGCGCCCCCATACCACCTGGGGTATTCCTCGAGCGCATCTGCGAGTGCTCCATCAAGCCCAAGGCTCCAGAGAAGAAAGCAAGCACGTCAATGGACTCAGGGGCTACGCCACCCAACGAGCCAATGGCACTCGATGACATGGACCTTGGTACGGGACTCGGAGGCCCAATGAAGGTCATGATGATCGAGCCATCTTGGACACAGCCGTACATCACATATCTTCTCAGCAAGAGGCTGCCAGATGACCCGACTGATGTGCAACACATTGCGCGATGGTCCAAGGCAATCACCCTCATCAACGGTGAACTGTACAAGAGCAACATCACATGAGTACTTCAACGGTGCGTATCCAAAGAGGACGGAAGGGTCGTCCTCCTCGACATACATGAAGGAACTTGCGGATACCATGCTGGCAGTCGCGTCCTCATCGCCAAAGCTCTGCGAGCTAGATTCTATTGGCCCACGGCCATGCACGACGCCAAGGACATCGTCCAGCACTGCAACGCTTGCCAGCGATTCACGGACAAACCACACACACCCGATGCAGAACTCAGGCCAATACCATTGGCTTGGCCCTTCGCACAATGGGGACTCGACATGGTCGGCAAGCTCCCAAAGTCCTCGAGAGGAGGTTATGTCTACCTCTTAGTCGGGGTCGACAAATTCACCAAGTGGATCGAGGCCATGCCAGTGACAAATCAATCAGGAGCTAGCACCTTCAAGTTCTTCGAGTCCATCGTCTATCGTTTTGGAGTGCCACATAGCATCATCACGGACAAAGGAACGAACTTCACCTCCAAGGAGTTTCAGGAATTCTGTGAAAACCTAGGAATCAACATTAGCTACGCCTCGGTGGCTCACCCTCTGACCAACGGTCAAGTCGAAAAGGCCAATGGCCTCGTCTGCGATGGAATCAAGAAACGACTCCTTCGGCCACTCGAACAAGCCGCCGGATGCTGGCCAGACGAGCTGCAATCCGTACTTTGGAGCTTACGCATAACTCCAAACAGCACCACGGGCTACACTCTGTTCTTCATGGTGCATGGAGCTGAAGCGGTGCTACCCGCGAAGTGCGCTACAAAGCCCCGCAAGTGGTTGCTTACAGCGAGCAGGAGTCAACTCTCACACTCGAAGACTCCGTCGACCTCCTCGATGAGGCACGCGAGATCGCAGCGGAGAGATCAACGATCTATTAGTAGAACCTCCGCAACTACCACAGCAGAAGGCTACACCCCAGATCTTTCATCAAAGGAAACCTGGTTCTGTGACTGAAGCAACAAGGGCACCTCAAACTCGAGTCCCCTTGGGAAGGACCTTACATGATTACTAAAGTAATCCCAGGTGGCGCCTATCGCCTCAAAGACCTAGAAAGCAAAGTCGCATACTCCAACCCCTAAAATATCGCGCAACTGCGTCGTTTCTATCCCTAGTCGTTTTTACATTACAAATAAGGCTATTCAGCCATGCTACTTAGCCACACATTGTACCTCGTACTATTCTATGAATAAATAAAGCTAAGTGCCCCCAAACTTTGTGTCTTTTTCTATTTTCTTGCAATTTTATCACTCGGGGGCTGCGCCACCCTTTACACCTTCGTTCTACGAACAAATCGCAGTATCCAGAGTAGCTGACACACTACCAATTGAACCCTTGATAAACACCAACCCAGTTGCAACGCACCTGATAGGTTGGCATGGTGCTGAGATACATACACGTCAGGCTAATGAAAGGGAACTACAGAGTACGACACACTCGCAAAAAACACAAGCTAGCAAGCTCTTCACATATCAATGGGTACTAAATACACCCACCACAATCATATGAAATTTACAACACTTATACATCTATGTGGAGGATACAAATTATGCTACTGCTGCAAAAGATGAACATTCGTTTGCTCTTCAAAGAAGTCGATGATGTCCTCTGCTGGCGGATCAACCGCGTGGTAGTTCGATACCATGTTCCAAGTCATCCCTTCTGGCGGCGTCGGCAGTCCAGCGGCAATATACGCGATGTCCACATCTAGCCTATGCAGTCGCACCATCGACAGCGCAACCTTGGCACCGGCAACCAACTGCTGCCGCATGCACTCGCGGACCGCGCTTATATCTTGAAACTTCCCCAGCAGAGCCAACAGTCTTGAGGGCACCACGTCGAGAGGAAACATTGCTTGGAAGATATACCCAAGACACGATTGCGCCTTCTTCAAGCATTGAAGTACTCGCGAAGAACGATCCTACAGGGTCACCAACGCGACTGCATGGTCGTGGTCCACCCAAATATACCTACTAGCCTGCAGCTACTCCTGGTCCAGGTCATTCATACGAATAGCCACCCGGTCCTTCTCATCTTGCGGATGACGAGCGCTAACAACTACACCAAGAAGGAGCAAAGTGTAAGGGCAAGGCATCATGGCGACTGGCTAAAAGACAAGATGAGAAGACAGAGAGCTAACATTTAAATTGCTCGTTCAACTGCGCCACTTCATCCAAGAGATACCTCTCGCGGGCGGTGGCCTTCTCAGCTTTCGACTTCCACACATCCGCCTTACCATGGATCATGGGAAACTCACGCTCCAACTGCTTAATATGATCACGAAGTCGCGACAACAACGACAGTTCCTCCACCTCTGAACGCGGTTGCGCCGTGGTTTCATCGGTGGGAGGAGAGTCATGAGGATCACTTGAAGGACCACTCGAAGGACCCTAGTTACAATCAAGCAAGAGGCAAATGAGACGAACCATACGTTGATAAAAATGAGGATTGCATTCAAATTCGATAAATGTAACATCCCAAATCTTTAATCAAGGTTAATCAAGATCCAAATCACCCAATTTAGGGTTAACAAAAACTTGTTCCATTTAAAATATTTAAGCATGCATATGAGTGTTGCATTTAAATAGGAGTTGTTTGAAATGCCATGATTGTGTGTTCTAATGGTTGTAAAATGGTTCTATGATAAATATCACATCATCTAGATATTTCCCAAGCAAAAACCAAAGAAAAAGAAATAAAAAAGAATTAAATAAAGGAAATGGTCACTTTTGCCATTTTAATCACCTAGCCCACTTTGGGTGTTCCTAGCACTCAATTTCCAACAGAGACCATTGTGGAACTTTGCACCCCTTGCTAGTATAAGTAGTGTTGTGCCAAGGCCCACTTTGTGATCTCCCAAAAACATTCAAAATCTAATTTTAAATGACAATTGAAAATGGAATCTAGTTCATAAGTCTAGATCACACTTTTTCAAAAACCACTCAAATGAATTCCATTTAACAAATCTTAGCAACCACAGATGCTTAAGCATGTGACAAACCACTCCACCAAAATTCAGTTCAAAATTCCAAATTTGAATTCTTGCGCCCATTTAATCAAACACTTGGCAGGCACTGATCACACTCTAGATTAGGCTCACTGTTTCTACAGGGTTTTGCCACCCATTTGCACCCCATTTAATCCCTCTGTCCCTCTTTGATGTAACCAAGCAGCAACCAACCCATCCCCTAGTCCCTGGCGCCAGTGCCACGCCGCACCGAGGACATGATCGCCGGCCAACCTTGCCAACGCCACAGCAGACCGCTAGCCCCTCTCCGCCGCTCCAGGAAGCAAGGCGCCACCTCACCGCCGTCCACGGTCCACCCCACGACCACTGCCACGCCCTGGATCACCCTAGACAAGCCTCGCACTCTCCTCTATGCGCCGCGCCAGAGCACCATCACCGCCAGCACGCCACACGTTGCGCCTCGATACCAGACTGCGTGCGCCGCTCCGCCTTGACCCCCTCACCCTGCCAGACACGACAGTAACCCGCCGTGCGACCAACACTCATCGGGAACCGCGTCGAGCACCGCCCCTGTCTCCCAGAGCGCACGACGCTCCTGACCGTTAGCCACCGCCCCTAGCATCACCATAAAGCCGCAGAGGACTTCCAGGAGGAAAGCCACGATCCGCCTATGCCGCCCATGCCGATAGCACCCTGTACCGTCGTCACCGACGAGCTCGTCGTCGCCCCTTCGGTCCCCTCCTCGAGCCTATATAAGGAGGCCTTCCCCAGCCTCAGTCGCCACACCATTTGACTCCCCTCTCACCACCAGTCCTTCCCCACCTCTCGCCGGAGCAGCTCGAGCAGCCAGTCGCCAGAATTGAGCTAGAGACAACCGCAACAGAGGAGGAAACGCTGCCATTGATTTCATCCACCTCAGCCTCTGCCACGACTTTGCCTGAGCTCGCCATCGTCTACTCGTTCGTTTGCCTGCCTCGCCACACTAGTTGGAGCCCCGGTACATCCCCACTGCACCCCCACCGAGCCGCTAGGGTTCAGTCTCGCCGGCGATGAGTCCGTCGTCGATGACGACCGTGAGCCGTTGATCTAGTTCTAATCCTGTGGTCCTTATCGCCCCGTACCGCTTCACATGGAATGAGCCACTGACAGGCGGGACCCCCTTGTCAGCAGCCCTCAGCACCGCGGAGTGCATCTGGGCCGGCCCAATTAGTTTCCCGCGCGACCCAGTTATTTCAAATTAGGATTTTTCTTTTTAGACTTAGATTTAGTTCTGTCCCATAGTTTGAAAATCAATTCAGGGAGATTTACAAATCAAAATTGAGTGATTCCAACTTTGTTAGAAAGCTAATGAAAATATCTATCCAATCACGTTGGATTTAAATAATTTAGAGTTATAGATCTCTCCCAGTTAAAATAACAAGACAGAAGCTTTTGCACATTCAAACAATTTTATAAAATCAACCATAATAGCTTTTGAGTTGATTCCAACTCTCAAAAATCACATTTAACCATACCTATCTGAATATGTAATAATATTAAGGTTTGCATGCAGTGACTTTGGACTAGTACCAAAATAATGCTATATAGGCATTTCTAGTCACTTTAAATCATTAAATAATAAACTTAAACTTATTAAAATGTGATCCAACATTTAAATCACATTCCCATATCTTAGAATATGTGGTGATGACATGTGTCCACATGATCCCATATTTTAATTGGAGAATATTAAATCTTAGTTAATTTCAATGAGTAGAAATTACTTTTCTCAAATAAAATAAATGAAACTAGTTCATTAAACCTTGTGATGTTTGTGATGATACTAGATCATCAAATGTGTGTCTTAGTGTGCTAAGTAGACTAGTTAAGTATTGTTTGGTTATTGTGTATTCCGTATGTATTTATAGACGATAGTACCGACCAAGTCTACAATGAGGAGGAGTTCTACCAAGAGGAGGAGGAAGAGAATTTCAACCACTGCACCAACCAAGACAAGCTATTGTTAGAAAGCTAGAATTAAGCTAGAAAACCTAAGCAAAGGCCTTAGGAATGCTTTGGATATATTTTTGACTGATACCTACTCCAAGTTTTATTTACACGCTTTACTTTCTTTTACTTTACCAAAAGTTCTTTACTTGTTTATAGGTAGCATAAAGAGTATAAAACTTGGCCTATCTAGTTAGACCTAGATGTCATTCTATGGCATGAGATTGATATTAGCACCCCACATTAGTGAACACTCTTAACTTAGTAGCTTAGAGTTATATCAAAAACTTAATCACTTTTGATGGGAATACTTGGTGAAAATGACTTGTGAAAACCTTGGAATGATGAGTCATTCTATTGAGATGTTTTGACATATGTTGAGAAACACAAATGGTTTATGATGATGATGAAAATGTTGAGGCATGAGCCTTAGCCCCTTTATAAAAACTGATGGTTGGGTTCGGATGCGATACCATTCCAATTTTACCGTACAACCACAATACCTGAATTGGGTAAGGCTTAGCCGGAAGTTTATATGCATTAGTATTGGTTCCCTCACGGGAGAGGTTTGAGCTGAGGCTACCTCTCAATGTTGTCCACCTATGCAGTGCCTAGGATGACAGATGGTCATGGCTAGGAGGCCATACTCATAGGAGAGGTGCTTCTACTAGAGTGTGTAAAGGAAAGGTTATGTTTGATTATCTGCATACTAAGTATGATGATTTAGGGTTATCCCTAACAGATGTATCAAATCTTGTGGTTAAAGTGTACCACGTCTGCAGAGTGTCAAACTATTCGAATAGCCGTGTCCGCGGTTATGGACAGTTGGAGTGGCCATACTGTTCCGTTGTTAGATGTTTTCATAATGACTTCTGAAATGAATTGTGACATGACTTGACCACAACAGAGTTGTGACTATGATACTAAGTTCCCACTTAGGTGATTTCAAACTTTATTCTATATTTCTTTGTTTCTGAACTCAGCTTAGGTTTCAAACTTAACTTTACAAATAAACCTAGAGTTAGCATTTCCTACTAGAACTATCTTACTTGTTAGTGGTAGTTTGCGAGTACTTAAAGAGTACTCATGGCTTATTCCCTGGCTATTCCCGTGGCCAGACTATGAGGAGGACTACCCTGAAGGAGGAAAGCAGGACGACTACGACAACTAGGATCATCTCCCATCGTTAGCATTGCCTGTGACACTGAAGATGGACCCCACCGCTACACTATTTATTCTGCTACTTGATTGTATTAAGGCTGGATCATGAGATCCTTTATTTGTGTAAGATCTTATATGGTTTGTAATGGATGATGTACTGTGATATCCAATCTGTTATGTCTCGCAAAAATGGTAATCCTGGGATTGCGATGTATGGCATAACAGGCATCTGGGATTAAAAATCCGGGTGTTGACAAGTTGGTATCAGAGCCATCCTGACCATAGGAGACCCTAGTTAGAATGGACGTCAGAAGCAAAAACTTAGTTTCAAAAACCAAAGTGAGTATTTGTGAAAACTATTTCCTCTCTTACCCTTGGGAATTCTTTCTCTGAAAAAAAAATTCATGTTCCTCCAAATTCTTACCTTACTACATAAACCTTTGACACACTTGATCACTTCACTAACTTTCTCATCCTAAATTCTTATAGGTGGAAACTCAATACAGCAAGTTCTACAAGTTGGGCAACGGAGGCCAACTGATCTTCGAGAGGGATCTGGATTCATTATCTAAGTATTTGGAGCGTCCTCATCCGGAATTTCTTGGAGCTCAACTCCCGGGTCTACCAGGAGGAGATTTACAATGGCTAGTAACTGCTGATCTCCGAGGCAAGATAGAAGCACCAATGTTAGAGAGGATTCAGTTCTCCGTGAGAGAGAACAACTGGCTAGATGGATTAGCCAGGGCAATGCATGAAACTCTCGCACATCTTTGCGCCCAGAGTGTCAACCTAATCCAAGGAACCCGCTTTGTTCACTATGCAAGGTGTGATTCAATGGGAATGCTGCTAGAGATGCCAAGTCACCCAATATTGAAGCGTCAAGTGGAGAACCTCGACTTCCTATTGTACGACCGACAGAAGGAATTGGAAAACGCTAGAGAGTTCGCTAACCACAACCTCGCCCTTGCCGCCCAGAAGGCCTAGACTTTCTCATTGCTGGTCAAGGATCGTCAGTCTCTTCACCGTCAACGCGCAAAGAAGGATCACACCATCGAGCGTCTCCGCAAGAAGGTGGCTGAACTCGAGAAGACGATCAAGGAGCAAGAAGCTCAACTTGCAGCAAAGGAAGAAGAAGAAGGTGAAGATAACCAAGGGGACATTGACTCGTACCTCAGCAATGATGATGACTATCTAGAGGATGATGCCATGGACTTCTACACCAATGATGATGACTCCAACTTCATCGATGATGAGTAGATGCACTAGAGCACTATCGTAGGAGTGAGGAGTATCGGTCCCATTGTATCGTAGCTTACAGAATGGTTCTTAAAACCATTTGTTTTCCTTTTGTTGTGGTGTGTGTGAGTTTGTATCATGTGCCTTGCTTGAATGAATGAAAAGAAGTTAGTTGCAAAACCTGAGTCAACCTCAAAGTTTTAGCTTTGAAACCAAAACCATGAACCTTAGAACTTTCCCTCTTACCCCTTTATCTACCTCAATCTTCAGATGACTCGTGGAAACCAAGGAGGGAGCAGCTAAGACCCAATGCTACAGACTCTCATTGCAGACCGTGAAGCTAGTAGGGAAGAGCGCCAAGCTAATCTAGCAACCCTGCAGCAGATTGCCCAGATGGCTCACAACAACCAGAACCATGGAAATTAGGATCATCATGGATCCAAACTCAAAAAATTCCAGAATACAAATCCCCCAATCTTTAGCCAGTCTGAAAACCCACTAGATGTTGATGACTGGCTGCAGACAATGGAGAACAACTTAGAAGTAGCCGGAGTGGATGCCAACGAGAAGGTTCTTTTTTACACCCAATATTTGGCAGGAGATGCAAGAGCATGGTGGAACAGCACCAGCACAATGAACCATGGTCAAGTGATGACATGGGAAGCCTTCAAAGTCAAGTTCAGCCGCACCCACATGCCGCAGGGTCTAGTCACCAGAATGAGGGATGAATTCAGAGAGTTAAAGCAAGGCAGAATGACTGTAGTGGAGTACCGTGATAGATTCTTGGCCCTCGCCAGGTATGCACCTGATGAGATCAACATGGAGGCCAAGAAGAAAGAGAGATTCCTGAATGGACTGCACGATGAGATGCAGACGGTTCTTGTCAACATCCGTTTCAAGGATCTGGAAGAGCTAGTCGACTCTGCTATTCAGATGGAAGGGAAGATTAATCAAGCGAACGACAACTGTAAACGTCAGATGATGCACCAAGCTGGATCCAACAGTCACTAGAAGTATCGTCCCGACCCATCTGCCGGATATGCCCCGCGGAACAATCGACCCCCAATGTCTCGCCCAAGCTACCCCAACCGTAGCGGAGGAAATGTGAAGTCCGGAGGAAACAACAACCACCCCGGCAACTCTAGCAATTTCAACCGTGCACCTCCCAAGCACAACAACAACAGCAGCAATAGCAATAACCACACTACACCCAGAACTGGAAGCAATGTTGTGCCCGTGGAAGCAAAGGACAAATCTCAGATTACTTGTTTAGAGTGTGGAGTGAAGGGTCACTACTCAAATGAGTGTCCCAAGAAGATTGCCGCCACTACCAATGTGAATGCCCTAGCTCAACAGCAGCGTCGTGTTCAACCAGGAAGAAGATTCGCCCCAGGGAACCCTCACAACCGCAACGGTCGTCTCTTCCACATGAACGCCGAAGAAGCCTAAGAAGCGCCAGATGTAGTGCTGGGTATGTTTTCTGTTAACTCAGTTTTAGCAAGAGTGTTGTTTGATTCTGGAGCATCGCACTCATTTGTCAACGAAGAATTTGCATGCACTAGTAAGATTCAACCCACCAACTTGAAGCATGTCATGATAGTTCAAATCCCCGGTTCAACTACAAAAGCTAGAAAAATTTGCAAAGCTGTGCCTATCAGAATTCATGGGATAGATTTTTATGCCAATCTAATAATACTTGGAACCAAAGGTTTGGAAGTAGTACTAGGAATGGATTGGATGTCAAAGCATAAAGGATTAATAGACTGTGCCAAGAAAGCCATCACCATGACCAGTAGCTCTGGAGTATTAGTAGAGCATATATCTGAAACCTTGCCCCGTCAATTCAAGTGCAACAAGAGTCTAGCCCTACCCACCATAGACCAAGTCAGAGTAGTCTGTGAATACCCCGACGTATTCCCAGATGAATTGCCCGGTTTGCCCACGGATAGGGATATTGATTTCATCATTGAACTAATCCCTGGAACCGGACCCATAGCCCAGAGACCCTATAGTATGAACCCCTCAGAGTTAGTGGAACTGAAGAAGCAGTTGGATGCTATGCTGGAGAAAGGCTTGATTCAACCAAGCGCATCGCCATGGAGATCGCCTATTTTGTTCGTCGACAAGAAAGATGGAGACAACCGTTTGTGCACAGATTACAGGAAGCTGAATGACGTCACAATCAAGAACAAGTACCCCTTGCCAAAGATAGAAGATCTATTTGATCAGTTGACTGGAGCAAATGTGTTCTCTAAGATTGATCTTAGGACTGGTTATCACCAACTTAAGATTCGTGCAACGGATATTCCAAAGACCACCTTTACTACTCATTATAGATTATACGAGTATACGGTTATGTCTTTTGGATTAACCAATTCCCCTGCTTATTTCATGAATCTCATGAATAAGATATTTATGAATTTTCTCAATTAGTTTGTCGCTGTGTTTATCGACGATATCCTTATCTACTCCAAGTCATAAGAAGACCATGAGCAACATCTGAGAATCATTCTTGAAACCCTTAGAGAGCATCGATTGTATGCCAAGTTCAGCAAATGTGAGTTTTGGCTAAAGGAAGTAGGATTCCTAGGACATATTGTGTATGCCGGAGGAGTCGCTGTTGATCCCGCCAAGATCAAAGATGTAGAAGAATGGGAAGCCCCAACCACTCAAACCCAAGTCCGTGCATTTCTCGGATTAGCGGGATATTACCGCAAGTTCGTTGAAGGATTTTCGAGCATCACAAGACCTATGACTCAATTGTTGAAGAAGGACAAGAAGTTTGAATGGATCGACAAATGTGAAGCCAGCTTCCAAGAGCTGAAGAAGAGATTGATTTCAGCCCCAATATTGATCATGCCAGATATCAAGAAGCCGTTTGATGTGTATTGTGATGCATCCAAGATTGGTCTCAGATGTGTATTGATGCAAGAAGGCAAAGTCATCGCATATCTGTCTCGACAACTGAAGCATCATGAGCAGAACTATCCTACTCATGATCTTGAGTTAGAAGCCGTAGTTTTGGCATTGAAGACATGGCGTCATTACCTTATGGGTAATCCCTGTGAGATTTACTCAGATCACAAAAGCTTGAAGTATATTTTCACTCAGAAGGAGCTGAATATGAGGCAAAGGAGATGCATAGAGTTAATCAAGGATTGTGACCTTGACATTCACTATCACCCCGGCAAAGCCAATGTGGTAGCGGATGCTCTTAGCAGATTGCCGTGTAGATTAAACACCATGATCAAGGAGAAGCAACCAAGTTTGTATGAGGAGTTGGAGCAGTTTAGAACTGAGCTAGTTAGCAAAGGATTTTTAGCTAGCATTGAACTTCAACCCACTTTGATTAGCCAAATCAAGGAAGCCCAAAAGGGAAATGAAAGTATCAATGGAATCAAACGTCGTATTGGTACGGGAAAGGTACCTGGATTTACAGAAGACGAAGAAGGAGTTCTATGGTACAAAGGACGTATCTATGTGTGACGAGGGTTTAACTCATCAATGCCCATTGTTATGGACTTGGGTTTTGGAGAAGGAGGGAGCACTGGAGACATCTACCGGCTAGCAAACAAGCACACAGGGGACAAAGTATTTACCCAGGTTCAGGCCTCGTAGAGGTCCCTACTCCTGCTTGTCTGCTCGTGGAATTATTGAGGGAGTCGAAAGTTACAATGGTGCGCAGATGTAATCTGGCGAAGGTTGTGGAAACTAGGGTTGCGTGTGTCCTCCTCGCCACCCCCTCCTAGCCTTTATATAGATAGGCTGGGTCTCGGGTAGCAGGTCGAGTCGGTTACAAGTTAGGGTTTTTCCCTTTAATCTTTCTATCTTTAGCTTCTTCTTGTTCTTCAAGCAATCGAGAGTCCGTAGGTTACTCGAGTCCCTCCATCCGGGTCTTGGCGACACCGTGGGCCTGTATGTATTTGGACCGTATATACCAAGCTCGAGTACCTGTAGGGTATACCCATGTCAGTAGCCCCCGAGTATCTAGTGGAATCGCAGATTCGACTAGGGACTTTTTGAAGCCTTCGAGTGCCTAAATGAGTATATTTCGATTGCTTTTATTTGTGTCATAGGGATTGTTGATATACGTGCCTGATATAACCGAAGTATCAGGATCAGTTAACCACCTTAGGGTGAAACAACGCAATCTACTCAAATTCGAGTCCCCGGACTCGAATCCGGAAAAGTGCTGGTGTAATTCGACTCAGGCCGCGGAAGTCTTACAGGAGTCGAATTCCAGTTATATGGGTGTGAGCACTCGACGCGTCCATCAAGGCATGTTCATCGTGCCTGTAGGCACGGATACGTTTCTGGTAGTGCGCAGTTAAATGCGTTGCCAGGCCTTATTCAGGTCTTACCTTCACGCCATAAGCGCGGCATCTGAATTTTATCATCGCGGAGACGATTCGGGCGTCCTAGGAGACGTAGTCTCTTTGTAGGGAAAATTTGTGAGGCGGTGTCGCCAAGGTTGCGAGTGCGGATGTTATCAACACATAGTTTTTGTACAAATAATCATAGGGTGCACAACCAGCGCTCCCTATGGGAGTAGCCCCCGAGTGCCTGGTTGAGTCGAAGACTCAGGCAGGGACTAAAGAACTTTTGCGACTGCTGTCGTCTTTTGCTTGCTAATTTCAGTCGAAGACTCAGGCAGGGACTAAAACACTTTTGCGACTGCTGTCGTCTTTTTCTTGCTTGTTTCAATCGAATTTGTTTCCGGCGCTCCCTATGGGAGTAACGCATGTCCGTAATCAAACTGTGTTTCGAGTGGATGGGTTTGCTTTGTGATTGTCCACGTTCCTGCAACAAGAAAAGAAAAAGTCGTAGGGTGCGCGGCCAGCGCTCCCTATGGGAGTAGCCCCCGAGTGCTTGGTGGAGTCGAAGACTCCAGCAAGGACTAAAAATAGTCGAAGTTTTCCACTGCGTAGCCTTGATGACGTCAGTGCTGACGCTTGTATGACCTCAGTTGCCCGCGTGAGTGAGTTTGACGGGACGTGACGAGCGGTGGGTCCTACTTTCTGACTTTGATTTGACTGAGCATGCGTAATCTTATTTTTAACTGCGCCTCCTCGATTTCCACGCGTAATGGTAGAAGTGGGGGGATGGTTCACGCTTTCTCTTCTCCACGTGTCCAACACGATGCGTGCCACGTGTCTAATAGGGTTTTAGTCAGCCGTTGGATTGCATCTCCCAGGGGTTAAGTAGCGGCGCTGCGGCGGTAATTTTCCATCTGCGCTCTTTCTTCCTTGCTGCCATCGCCATTGCTGCTGTTCTTCTGCTTTTCCCTGCGCTCATCTCCTCCACGGCGCTGGACCACCTTCGCTCGTTTCCAAGCTACTTTCTGCGCTCTCATCGCCGCCGCGCAATGGGGAAAAAGAAAGGAGGTGATGTCGCTGATTCTGCGGCCACCGTCGCCACGACGAAGAAGAAGGGTGGCTCCGCTGCTGCGGGCACCAGCGCCGCCGCCGGTGTGAAGAAGAAGGTCGTGGGCACTCGCGTGACCAATGGTGCATGGTGCCCCTCCATTATCAAGGCGTCGGATCTCCGTCTTCTTCACCAGGATGGAGTTATCTCTGCGGCAGTTGCCGATGCGCGCGTCCCTGGCGGTGAGACCATTCCTGCTCCTCCCGCTGGCTTTTGAGTGATGTTTCTCGCATTCGTCATTCGCGGTCTCTCCTTGCCTCTTCACCCCTTTCTTAGGGGTCTTCTTTGCTTCTACGGGCTCCAGCTTCATCAGCTGTCCCCAAATTCGATTCTGCACATCACCTGCTTCATCACCCTTTGCGAGTGCTGGCTCGGAATCGAGCCACACTTGGTCTTTTCAAGCGCTTGTTTAAATTGAAGCGTCAGTCCGCATCTGGCTCTTTAGTTTATGACGTAGGTGGTTGTGGAATCCACGTCGACTGATCCGCCACCTACTTCGACATCAAGCTTACCAAGTCCGTCCAGGGATGGAGGGACAAATGGTTCTATGTCCACGATCAGAAGGCCAAAGGTGAGCACTTTGGACTCGTGCCCTTCAATCCGGCGACTCCCTGCAAGAAGATGCGTTGTTGGAAGAACATAGTAATGCCCGGCGAACTCGCGGAGACGAACGTGCTGTATCAATGCATCTGCGACCTCGAGAGTCGCATAGGCGCAGAAGAGGGAGGCTGCGCCCTTATCAGGACTTGGCTGCGCCGTCGCGTCCAACCTCTCCAAGCCAAAGTCCATCCCATGTTTCAATGGGGTGGCGCTGATGATGCCACTCGCGTGTCTGCTGATGGCATGTCCGCGAGTGAGGTGGATAAGAGGATTCGACTGGTCACGAAGTACACTGTCAAGGATGTGCTTCCAAGTGAACCAATTGTTCCTCCTTTTGATGCTTCGAATCCTCCTCCTGAGGTATAATTGTGCTACGTAGTAGCTTATTTTCGTGATTACTTTTCTGTTTGCTTACTTTTTCTATTTGCTGATTTTCACTGTCTGTATGCAGGATTGGGCGGTGTCGCCTTGTATGCCTCCTCTCCCTGAGGGGATTATTCCTCGCGAAGCTTTGGAAGAGGACGAGTCTGAGTCGACTGTCCCTTCTGATGTGGAAGAGGAAGCCCCTGAGTCCGAGAGCCCGGATACTCGTAAGCGGTCGCGCAGCAAGGATTCCGACGCGTCGACTCCTTCGACTCTAGGAGGCACGGCTGTTGGCGTGGAGTCACCAATTCCAGCCATTTCTATGAGGGCTGTGGCACCTTCTTCTCGCAAGAAGATGCGATTGCCCAAGGAGTCTTCATCGGAGTCGGCGGCGGCCACGTTTGATCTTGACAAGTTTGACTGGTAAGTTTGCTAGGTCATTCATTCTTTTTTGTTTTCTTCTTGTTGACTTTGCCCTGGAGTTTGCCATTTCTCAATGTGGATTTGGTCTTGTAGTCAAGAGGCGTCGTCATCTTCTGGCGACATCGAGTTTTTGAAAGAATCAGGAGTCGCGACCTCAAGGGCCAAGGTAGAGGTTGAGCGGGCTCCTTCCCCTCTGGTGGCGGCCCACTCCGGGCACAATTCTTCGAGCTCTCCTCACGTAGGGGAACATCGAATGGTTGCTCGGATGACCGTTCAGCAAACTTCTTCAGAGTCGCTAGAGGACCATGTAAGTATATCTTTCCTTCTTTTAGTGTGGCAATCGACGTTCTCTGTTGCCCTCTCTGATTCCTTGTTTGTGCGACAGCTCCTTGTAAAGGCAGCCGTGCAAGTGGCGGAGCAGGTGATGGTGATTGGTCGCCAGCATGCAATGCTGGAAACGCGTCACCGCGTGGTCGAAAGTGAGTGTTCTACACTTATTATTTTTCGTCTCCTCCTTTTTTTGTATAGTCGACTGATAGTCAACCTTTGGTTGCCATGTAGCTGAGCATAACGCTTTACTGCGCAACGTTGCCACCTTGGAAAAGACATTAGCCACAACTGTGAAGGGGCGCGATGAGGCAATCGTGGCTCGTGATGATGCACAGAAGCACGAAGAGGATCTTCGTGCCTCCTTTGTGGCCAGGGAAAAGTTGTTTGAAGAGCAACTGTTCTCAGTCGCCAAGGCCCTCTCAGGTACCTTTGCTGGTAGATATTTTATTGTTGTCCTTCTATGCATCTGGAGTTTTGTCGGTGGCGCTAGAGATTTCATCCATGTGTGGGTTTTCTGTGCAGATGCTGGCGATTTGAGCTTTGACCTGCAGGCCCTTCGTCGCGATGACGCTCTGGCAGACGCGGTGTCTGCAGTCGAGGACCGTAGCGCCGCTGTCCAAAGTACATTGTCCAAGGCCAAGGTCACCCTTAGTCGCCTCCGGGAGGAGTTGATGCCGAAGGCGGAGCTGGTTGATAATGTGGACGAGATGGTGGAGTCACTCGCCGGGGGCGTGCCTGCCACCTACAAGAACTCCCTCCGTGCGGCTTGCGCGACCATGTCACTCGCCATGGTGCAATCCCACGGAGTCGAGATAGATCCCTCTGTGGTGTCGAAGGCAATGCCTGTTGGCGCAGACGGTCAGCCGGTAGTCTTTGCTCCTTTCGCGACTGCCTGTGCCAAATATGGCCATTCCTTGATAAATACCGTTGCCAAGTATTCGGAGGAGCTCCAACGTGCGAAGAAGGCGGCAAAAGCTTCGGCCTCAGGGGCCGGCGGAAAGTCAGTGGCATCTGATACTGCCACGGACTTGATGAAGCCCCCGAAGCCGTCGAAGTCGAAGAAGCCAGCTGCTCCGTAGTTAGCTTTTTGTAATAGTTAATGAATTGTCCTTTTGGTCTGAGAACATGCCTGCTGGCGAGTGTGTTTGTGAATACTTTATGCTGATCTTGAATGCATCTGTTACTTTTGCCTTTGTGTTAAGTTGGTCGCCTTATTTGCCTCTGTCTTGACTTTGTGGTAGGGTACATCAAGTGATCCTATGGGGGGAACCCAGGACTCACCATCTCTTGAAGATATAGTGGCACCGCCGTGCTCCAGGGTAGAGGAGTTGTCCTTGCTTTCGCGACTTCGTGATCCGTGGTAGCGCGGACGTGTGGAAGTCGAAGGCTGAAAAAGCCGCCGCCCGCGAGCAATATTTGCTTGGCGAGGTGACGCAGCTGGGCGACCAATTTAAGTGTTAGTTTGCTTTTTCCTCATCTTTTCCTTTGCAGTCACTTGCAGAGGTACGTTGTACTCATGCTATTGATGCTGCTTCGTGTAGTTGTTAGCGCGCGCCATCCGCAGGAGGAGAGGGATAGAATTGCCATTCGCCTTCATGATCTCACCCAGGAACAACTTCAAGAGAGTGGATACTTCTGGGTAGATCATGATCGTGCGACTGTGTTGGCGACCCTGCAGGATCGCGCATCGCGAGTGTTGCTCTTCCTGAAGAAGTCGCAGTCGTGCTTGAAAAACATTTATCGGGCTAAGTTCCTGCTGGACGACGCTCCGTCAAGCCTGCTGGCTCTTTTTGCCAAATTTCAAGATTTGTCCATGGTTCACGAGTGCGTGAGGCAACAGTTGGTGGCTGGTGCCAAGGCTGCCCTCTTGATGGTGCGTTTGCACAGGTCTGACGTGGATATTGCCGCCATTGCCTCTGGGCCGCCGGCACCACCAGCAGGATCTTCCTAGAATATGGTGCTGCACTATTAGGCGGTGGACTGCCCAACCGAGGAGATCGTCGACTTCTTGGAGGAACAAACTAATGTTCTTCTGTTGCAAGGGTAGCCAAATATGTATCCTGCACATAAGTGTACTTGTGTTGTAAAGTTCGTATAGATGTTGTAGATAATTTATTGTCGAATGTGCATAAGGAGCTTTGTGAGCGTGAGGTGCATTGCACTATGCGAGTCCTTTTCGTTAGCCTGGCCATCTTTTTATCTCGTTCCCTTGTCAACCTGTCAGGTGCGTTGCAGCTGGGTTGAGTTTGCGTTAAGGGGTTCGATTGATGTGCCAGCTACTTAGGATGTCGCATTTTGGTTCGAAGAACATATGTGTATAGGGTGGGGCAGCCCCTGAGTATGAAAATTTACAAAGTAAAGGAGAACACAGAGTTTTGGGGCACTTAGCTTTTATTTATTCGAAGAATAGTACGAAGTACAATGTGCGGCTAAGTAGCCTTGGCTGAGTAGCCTTATTTGCGATGTAAAAGTAAAGAAAACGACTAAGGGTAGAAGCGTCACAGTTGTGCGACGTTCCAAGGGTTGGAGTATGCGACTCCTGTCTCTAAATCTTGAAGGCGATAGGCGCCACCTGGGATTACTTCTGTAATCACGTACGGTCCTTCCCAGGGGGACTCAAGCTTGCGATGTCCCTGCTGCTTCAGTCGTAGGACCAGGTCACCTTCGACGAAGGATCTGGGGTGAAGCCTTCTACTGTGGTAGTTGTGCAGGTTCTGCTGGTAGATCGTAGATCTTTTTGCGGCAATTTCTCTTGCTTCGTCGAGGAGGTCGACGGAGTCTTCGAGTGCAAGGGATGACTCTTGTTCGCTGTAGGCGACCACGCGCGACGCCTTCTACCGTACCTCGGCGGGTAGTACTGCTTCTGCTCCGTGCACCATAAAGAATGGCGTGTAGCCCGTGGCGCTGTTTGGAGTTGTACGTAGACTCCAGAGTACGGATTGTAGCTAATCTGGCCAGCAACCCGCCGCTTGTTCGAGTGGTCGCAGGAGTCGCTTTTTGATGCCGCTGTAGACGAGCCCGTTTGCTTTTTCCACCTGACCGTTGGTCTGTGGATGCGCTACTGAGGCGTAGCTGATGTTGATCCCCAGGTTCTCGCAGAATTCTTGGAACTCCTTGGATGTGAAGTTCGTCCCGTTGTCGGCAATGATGCTGTGCGGCACGCCGAAGCGGTATATGATGGACTCGAAGAATTTGACCGCGCTGTGCCCTAATTGTTTGGTCATTGGCATGGCCTCGATCCACTTGGTGAATTTGTCGACTGCCACCAAGAGGTAGACGTAGCCTCCGCGCGAGGATCTTGGTAGCTTGCCAACCATATCGAGGCCCCATTGTGCGAAGGGCCAGGCCAATGGAATAGGCCGTAGCTCTGCGCCTGGTGTGTGTGTCTTGTCCGCGAATCGCTGGCAAGCATTGCATTTTTGGACTATGTCCTTGGCGTCACGCATGGCCGTGGGCCAGTAAAATCTAGCTCGTAGAGCTTTGGCGACGAGGGCGCGACTGCCTGCGTGATGCCCGCAGGTCCCTTCATGGATGTTGAGGAGAATTGCTCTTCCGTCGGCCATGGAGACGCATCGTTGTAGCACTCCTGTGATGTTGCGTTTATACAGTTCGCCGTTGAGAACGGCGAATGCCTTGGAGCGCTGCGCAATGTGCCGTGCATCTGTCGGATCGTCCAGTAGTCTCTTGCTGAGGAGGTACGTAATGTACGGCTGCGTCCAAAATTGCTCGATCATCATGATGCTCATTGGTCCCTCGAGTCCTGTGTCTAGCTCCAAGTCATCGAGCGCCATTGGCTCATTGGTGGCATAGCCCCCGAGTCCATTACTACGCTTGTTTTCTTCTCTGCGGCCTTTGGCTTGATGGAGCATTCGCATATGCGCTCAAGAAATACCCCAGGTGGTATGGGGGCGCAGGTAGAGCCTATGTTGGTGAGTGTGTCAGCCTCCTCGTTGCTTTCATGACCTATGGGTCACAACTCGCAACCATCAAAGTCTCCTTCGAGTGTATCGTAGAGGTCACGGTACGCGATCATGTTGTCATTCAGTGTGTTGCACTCGTGCATTGTTTGGTTGACGACCAACTTGGAGTCGCCATATATGATGAGTCTTTTGGCGCCACAGGATTTTGCTATCCTCATCCCATGCAACAAGGCCTCGTATTCAGCCTCGTTGTTTGAGGCTGTGAACTGCATTCGCAGGATATATTTCAGCTTGTCCCCTTGAGGTGATGTCAATATGACACCTGCGCCTGCTCCGTCTTTCCGTTTGGACCCATCGAAATGCATTGTCCAGAGGTAGGACATATCTGGCTTGTCCGAGAGCTAGTTTTCCATCCAGTGTACGAGAAAGTCAGGGAGCACTTGCAACTTGATGGCGTCGCGTTTTTCGTATGTGATGTCTCGTGGAGATAGCTCTATTCCCCAAAGCACGACTCGCCCCATGGCGTCGTGGTTATTGAGGATATGCCCCAACGGGGCGTCGTTGACTTCCATGATTGGGTGTTCTTGGAAGTAGTGGCGCAGTCGCCGGGCGGTCATAAAGACGCCGTACGCCAGCTTCTGGTAGTGCGGGTACCGCTGTTTTGTTGGCGTGAGGACCTCGCTGAGGTAGTATACCGGGCGTTGTATGCCATGGACTTTGTTTTCCTCAGCTCGCTCGACGACAAGCACTGTGCTGACCACCTGGTTGGTGGCGGAGATGTATAGCAACAGTGGTTCCCTTTCTCGTGGAGTCACCAGTACTAGCGAGGTGGATAGTGGGCGCTTGAGATCTTCGAATGCTTCTTGCGCTTCATTGGTCCACTCAAATTTTTCGGCTTTGCGGAGGAGCTGGTAGAAGGGCAGTGCCTTTTCACCCATCCGACTGATAAATCGACTGAGGGCCGCGATTCATCCGGCCAGTTGCTGGACGCCTCTTATGTTCTTTGGCTTCTCCATGGCTAGTATGGCTTTTATCTTCTTCGGGTTCGCCTCGATCCCCCTCGCGGAGATGAGATATCCGAGTAGCTGCCCAGATGGTACGCCAAAGGCGCATTTGTCCGGATTGAGCTTGATCCGGTAGCGATCGAGGTTGGCGAAGGTTTCGCGCAAATCGTCAATTAGAGAGGATTCCTCCTTGGTCTTGATTACTATGTCGTCGATATGGACTTGGATGTTGCGACCTAGTTGTTCCTTGAGGCAAGCCTACATGCATCGCTGGTAGGTGGCTCCCGCGTTTTTTAGCCCGAAGGGCATCGTGTTGTAGCAGAACACACCAAAGGGCGTTGTAAACGCTGTTTTCTCCTGATCTTCCTCCTTCATTCGAATTTGATTATATCCTGAGTAGGCGTCGAGGAAGCAGAGGCGCTCGCATCCCGCGGTGGAGTCGATGATCTGGTCGATCTGTGGCAACGGGAAGTGATCTTTTGGGCAGTGCTTGTTTAAAGAAGTGAAGTCCGCGCACATCCGTAGGATATCCGTGTCCTTTTTTGGTACCAGCACCGTATTGGCGAGCCAAGTGCTTTCTTTGATCTCGCGTATGAACTTGGCCTCAAGGAGTCTGTTGATCTCCATTCCGACTGCCTGCGCTCGTGGCTCAGACAGTCGCCTGATTGTTTGCTTGACTGGCCTTGCGTCGGGGTTGACGTTGAGTGCGTGCTCGGCGAATTCCCTAGGAACTCCTGGCATGTCCGCAGGACACCAGGCAAAAATTTCCCAGTGCTCACGGAGGAATTCGACGAGCGCGAGTTCCTATGCGGGACTCAAGTTGTTGGCGATGAGGGCCGTCTTGGCGGGATCCGATGGATGGACCTGCACCTTCTTTGTGTGCACGGATGAGTCGAAGGAGAGATCAGGTGAGCTTGGCCTACTCACGGGAGGCAGACTGTTGTCTGTCGTCTCTTTCAGTCTTGCGAGTTCCTCCTGCATGCCGAAGGACTGGGAGATTCTGTTGAATTCCCTATCACAAGCGTCAGATCGCTCAAAGTTCCCGTTGATCATTATGACGCCGTTGGATCCTGGCATTTTCATCTGCAGGTAGGCATAGTGGGGTACTGCCATGAACCTGGCGAATGTGACGCGTCCAAAGATCCAATGGTATTGTGAGGGCCAGTCGACAACCTCAAAGTCGATGCGCTCACACCGGAAGTTCTTCGGCGTGCCAAAGATGACGCCGAGGTTGATTTTGCCCAGGGGTATACGCCTTTCCCTGGGACGATGCCGTGGAACGTTGTGTCCGATGGTGGCGAGTGCGTGGCCAAGTTGACTTGGCGAGTGATAGCCTTCTGCACCCTGTTGGAGGGGCGCCCCTTTTGGATCATCATGGTACCCATGGCCCGTGGGTATGGTTCGCCTCCGTGGTGCTAGTCCGGTGCAGCTCCGTTCGGGGATGGCCCAGGTGGTGGTGGTGGTACGCCATGTGCCATGGCGCCTGGAGCGGCTCCGTAGCCTCTTTCGACTGCGTTGCGGTTCATCCGAACCAATCCCTCGTGTAGCTTGAGGAACTCGCGGCAGTCCTTGAGGAGGTGGCTGGACTTTCTCTTGCCATCATGCTTGTCGATGTAGAAGTGTACTGTGCATGGCCCGGACAGTTTGTCCTCAATGGAGGTCGCGGGTGCCTCATCGCGAGTGCGGCGTTGCCACACTTGCGTGGTTTTCCCGGAGTCGCGGTATCCGCCGCTGCGATATCCGTTGTTGCGGTTATCGTCGCGTCTATCGGCATAGCCGGATGCGACCATGTTGACGTCATCGCAATCATCGTAGATGCGCATGAGACGCTTGCCCCGGCGGTCGCGTCTGCGTTCGAGTTCTGCCTCCTCGTCGGAGTGAACGCGATTCTTCACCGAATCTTCTCCATCGGCCCAGCGATTTGTGATCTCCATTAGGTGGTCGATGGTATGGGGCTTTGAGCGGCCTAGCTCCTCCCCGAGTTCCATGCGGCGGACCCCACCGTTGAATGCATCAATCGCGCGGTCTTCCGAGATGTTCTCCGCAGAGTTCTTGATGATGGACCATCTTTGGATGTAAGAGCGCAGCGATTCGCCAGATCTTTGCTGGCAGCATCTCAGTTCTTCGATTGAGGCGGGCCGTTTGTACGTGCCCTTAAAGTTGTGCACGAAGCTGTAGACCAGCTCATCCCAACTGCGAATGGATCCGCGTGGGAGGTTATTGAGCCATGCCCGGGCGGCGCCCTGCAGCTATAGCTGTAAGCATTGCATGGCCGTACTTCGACTGCCTCCGTGTAGCCTGACAGAGGAGATGTGGTCCTCCAGCCAGATCTTAGGGTCATGTAGACCGTCGAATTTCGGGTTCTCCGATGGGAGTTTAAACCCTTTAGGCATTCGCTTCTGCCTAATGGCTCTGCTGAAGCATCTGGCGCCACAGAGCTCCCCATCTTCCTCTTCCGAGTCAGTCGACCGAGCATGTCATGCCCTTGACTTGTCGATCTTGCGCTGCATGAGGTTGTCGCGCGCATCGTAGTCACGATCGTGTTGCCGTGAGCGGCGGCATCGACACAGGTCGTGACTGTCATCGCTGGACGAGGGCGAGGAGTAGCACTTTGCTAGCGTTTTGCCCTTTTTTGGGTCTGGTACTTGCTCCTTGTCGAGGGCGGCCTCGATTAGCCCCAAGCCTGTGATCGTAGATCGGTGCATGGCCGTTCGAGGATCTCCAGCTGGCGGCTGGTTATTGAGGAGGTACATGGTGGCTGCTGTCACCGCGGCCTGTGGTGTCCTAGGAACCACGTTGCCTCTCGTGTCGACTATCATAGAGCCGAAGTCGAGGAATTTCGTGGCTTCTATGTTCTCTTGTTCGGTGAGGTGAGCCATCCGCGACTGCCTCTTCTTGGCGAGGTACTCGTTGCTGATGGGTTCGTAGCATGGAAAACAAAAAAAATCTACCGCAAGAACGAACAAAACCCAGATCTAATCTAGATAAAAGCCAAGATCTAATCTACTAGACATGTGCAACGAGATAGATCTGTACTAACCCTCGTAGATCCGAAAGCGTTACGAGATTAGATCTCGGGGTTGATGTAGTCGATCACTTGCTGATCTCAAGATCGTGTGGACGATCCTTCCGGCGCCGCGTTCCGGTAGCGCTTCCACAGTCGGTCACACGTGCGGAGTCGAAGCAGACCTTCCTCTCCCCGTTCCAGCGAGCATCGGAGGTAGTAGATCTTCTCCACGGAATCCCAGCAGCACGACGGCGTGGTGGTGGTGGTGGAGTAGAGAATTCTGCAGGGCTTCGCATAAGCCTGAGCAGAGCGAAGGTAGAGGAGAGAGGCGGCGTCTAGAGCTTGTTATCAGAGAGGGCTAGGAGGGGGCGTCCCTCCCTTCTATTTAAAAGAGGGAGGCGCGCCTGGGGAGGGGGAGTCCTAGTAGGACTCCCCTCCTATGGCCGGCGGGTCAGGAAGGAGGGAGGAGTCCTCCTCCCCCACGAATCCGTGTCTCGCCCCACAAGGTTTCCTTGATCCTTTCTTGGTTTTCAAGCAAACTCCAAGAAATCTTCTAGAACCTTCCAGAACATTCCGAAACCTTCTAGAATCTCCATACAAACACTCCGGAACACTTCCTAACTTAGAAAATGATCCCCAATATATGAATCTTATTCTCCGGACAATTCCGGATCTCCTCGTGATGTCCCGGATCCAATCCGAGACTCTGAACAACATTCGGTTTCCAAAGCACATTCCATATCTACTTAAAACAACTTCGAACCTTAAGTGTGTCACCCTACGGTTCGTGAATATGCAGACATGATGGAGACACTTCTCCGATCAATAACCATCAGCGGGATCTGGAGATCCATAACGGCTCCCACATACTCAATGATGACTTCATGATCGATAGAACCATTAACATACGAAACCAATTCCCTTTGTCACGCGATACTCTACTTATCCAAGGTTTGATCGTCGGTATCTCCATACCTAGTTCTACCTCACATCGATAAGTACTCTTTACTCGTTCCATGATATGTCATCCCTTGTGACCTAGTCACATGCTTGCAAGCTAACTAGATGACATTCCACCGAGAGGGCCTAGAGCATATCTATCCGTCATATGGATGGACAAATCCCAATCTTGGTCCATGCGCTTCAACACATACTTTCAGAATACCCAATGTCACCTTTATAACCACCCGATTCTGAGCGGCGTTTGATGTCATCAAAGTACCCATCCGGTGATGGTGATTAACATAGCCTCATGGTCGAAGGATTAGGTTACTATGCATTTGAAAAGCTTGTAGCAAAATGAACTTTATGACTTGATCTTATGCTATGCTTACTTATGGGTGTGTGTCCATCACATCATTCTCCTAATGATATGATCTTGTTATTAACGGCATCCAATGTCCATGATCAGGAAACCATGATCATCCATTAATCAACAAGCTAGTTTAACAAGAGGCTTACTAGGGACTCTTTTATGTTTACAAAACACACAAGTATTAATGTTTCTGGTTAATACAATTATAGCATAGGATGTAAACATTTATCATAAACATAAAGATATAATAATAACCACTTTATTATTGCCTCTTGGGCATATCTCCAACAGTCTCCCACTTGCACTAGAGTCAATAATCTAGTTAAAAAAACTGGTGCATTCAACACCTATGGCTTTCTGGTGTTGTATAGTCACTATTGCTAGTGGTAAACATAATCTTCGGATCTGACACTTCCAGGTCCGTGTGTATTTGCATGTCCTTGCGTCTCTACGCATTACTCATTCTCCAATGAGATGGCATTGTATAAATTTGGTCCTTTGGTGAGACCTTTAGTTCCTTGGGATTAAATCATGTTGATACAATTGTCATACAATGTATCTTCATAGTATTATCCCGCTATGAACCACACCTAGTTTGATAACAAACTACTTGACACAAATGCCCTCATTTGCTGCTACAATAGTAGTCATATACTTAGCCTTTTGTTGTAGTATTTGTCACAATGTTTTAACTTTGGTACTCAACCAAATCCGTTATGGAACTTCCTTTCCATTACATTGTGCCACCCATAGTTTAAATTGAGATAAACTTAATTTGTGACAAAACTAGTATCAATGTAACAATTTACAATGAACTATTTGTCACCACTATATAAATAATATATTCTTAGTTCTTCCAAAGATCATAGGAATATCCCTACTATTGTCCAATGATCATCTTATGAGTCATTCTGGTATATGCTCATAACATTTAGAGCATAGGACATATCTGGATGTGTACATCTCAAAGAACGATTGATCAAAATATTCTTGCGATTTCACCAAGTGTCAAAACACTTGAATCTCGTGTCAACACACTTGAATCTTGATTCAGTCCTTTCCGTGTGTCAAGAACCTTTCTTGTTGTTTCCATATTGAACTCATTCAACATTTTATCTATGTACATTTGGCAAAACCATATTAGCGCCTCAATCTATCCATATAGACATTGATGCCTAATTCTTGGGTTATGACTAAGTCTTTCATCGAATTGAAATTCTTAACCTGTGTCAATAAAAGATACATCATTTCTAATCAACAATATGTCTTTCACATAATGTATTAGAAATATGTCTTAGCGCTCCCACTTAATTTCTTGCAAAATGCAAACATCTTCATCGTCTCTGATGAAATTAAACCTTTTAACGGTTTCATCACGGTGAAGATTCCAACTCCGTGATGCTCACTTAAACCATTCAAGTTTTGCATACTCTTTTAGCATCCTTTGAATTAACAAAACCCTTTGGATCGTGTCATGTACACGTCCTAGGTAACCATTCTATTAGAAGAACTTGTTTTGTTTGTTCAACTACCATATACCAAAATATATGTAGTGGTTGCTACACTAATCCGTCCAGACTAAATATCGCTATGAAAGATCAAATCTTATCATAGTCAATTCCTTGAACATTGTCGTAAACTCTTTCCGACATGTCGACTATTTCATAGATGTGAAACATCCATGTCTATTTATTTATAGATCCATATACGACTGTAAGGTCTTGCACCTTTCCAGAGGGTCTTTCAAATTCAAAGCTTGATTTCTCGTGTATGGAATTATCACAGATTTTATGGCTTCAAGCCACTTAACGAAGTCAGGGCCCATCATTGATTATTTGCATGTAGTCGGTTCATCATTGTCAAACAACAATGATTTAACTCTCAAATCTTGGCATTTGATTACTTACCCGACCTACTTGGTTCAATAGTAACTTAGATCTCCGTGACCACAACCTTTGAGGCACGTGAGCCATGAGCATTGTTGCTGCCTCTGGGACACTTACCGATGCTGCGCAACTCAGCACATATTAGCCAAGGTTCAACAACCTTGTCAAAGTTCTATTGTCCTCCCACTTGACTTTTCACCAAAAAATTCCTTCTCAAGAAACTTGACATTCTAAGCGACAAACACTTTTGTCTTCGGTGTTATGGAGGAATACCCAATGGTTATTCGAAATAACCTATAAAGACATGCTCATCCGACTTTGGTTGTAAATATTTTACTTATGCCTAGTATACCAAAAATTTAAGAAAGGACAACCTGGGTTTTATCCCAAACCATGTCACTAAAGCTTTAATCTTTAAAATATAATGGCAGTTTTATAAATGACACCTTTGATCTTACCATGTCAAACAAGGTTTCATTACATATCTTGAACACTCCATACTCCTATGGTGTTTTGGGAAATGCAAATCCATGGAACGATTCCTCAAATCTTAGGTGTTTTGCTAAACTTGTAACTCAAACATCTTTATGATCCAATCATAAACTTTTTTATTTTCTTGTTACAATAATTTTCCACTTCATCTTGAAAGTCTTTGAACATTTTTAAATGTTTCATACTTCTACCTTATTGAGTAAGTATATACATATACTCACTCAAATCTTCGGAGAAAGCATATGAAGTTGAAATCCATCGCCCACAACTACACATAATGGACTATATACATCAATATGTACAAATTCCAATCAGTTAGTCGTCCGTTCCTCTTTTGGCCTACGAACGGAGTTTTAATTATCTCCAGGAAAGTATCACAAGCGTCATTTGATCAAAATCAAAGACTCCAAAAATCCATCAACATGGAGTTTCTTCATGTATCCCTAATATAATTTAAACGGTGATGTCACTTCGCAAGTGATCTTTCAATCATTTGTCTTGCGACATTTTAGCATTAGTTTTATGGTCGTTATTTCTCCAACCAGACTTGTATATCATCCATCTATTATGGAATACGGCAATTATTTGAACAACCTTTTGTCGTCATAATACCTGATCAAAATAACAATTATTGAAACAAATCTTGAAGGTAAGCTTTGATGTTAACGAGCAACACAACAACCCTTTGTTTGTTTTCGATGAACATCATCACATATTCTCTTGATAGTTACTTAGGCCATTGCAGTTCATGAATTGTGTTGTCCTGTATGACACTTCATACCAACCAATTCGGTATCCAATATCGCAGAACCACATTGTTTAACAACCAAGGAATACAGCCATAACATGTATCTTCTATATACCTAAGTTGGACATCTCCAATCTTTTCTTTTCTGCCAAATATTTTATAGATTCTCTTTCAACAATTCCTTTTCTTTTAAAAGAATCTATCAACATCAATAGTGGTGTCATTCACATGACACATAGTACAAAGTGTGTATAGTCAAATACTAATACCTTTGGACTTGCACTTCGAAGTGGATCACCTTCATCAAATGTTTGGCATTCTTTCAAAGTTCCATTCTTTAGTAATCTTTTAGTGTAGTAAACATTTTACTTACATCTTCTATTCATCCTTATCATGACAACTTTCATGATCAAGCTGCTATAGCTTATAAAGGTGAATTGCGAGTATAATGTTTCTTTTCCAAAACCTTTTGGAGGATTAGGACGACTAGCGTCTCCAACCTTCACAAATTCTCATCAAATATGAGGACATATACTCTATCATGTTGTAACCAATACATTGTTTTAGATATCGCAATACCTTTCACATATGATGGTTTCTGAAACATTGCTTTCAGCTCTTAGATAAACTTGATATTAAAAACAATCTTTTGAGTATCAAGAATCATGGAGGCAAACATGATACATTAGATACTAACACTGGAATTGTTACTCTTGATTTAATACTGTTTATTAAACTTCACAGAGTAAACGGAGTTTGCTAAAGGTTTGCAACAGGACTTTTAAACTTTAGATTGACACTCAAAACAATACGATACCAGTTCGTAAAGCAAATATCCAGAATTTATATAGTTCCACTATCTCAACTATAACTAAGCGTAAGGTGGTGAACGGATGCCAATGACTACAACAAACTATGCAAATTCACTTTGATTGTGTTTATGATAAATTGAGTTTGACTAATCCAAATTACAAATAAACTCCCACTCAAAACAACATCCCTCGAGTTGTCTTAGTGATTACACGAACCAAATCCACTACACCAAGTCCAATCATCACGTGAGATGATGTAGCTTTAAAGGCGAACAATCAACATGTTCATCATATCATCCATATGACTCATGCTTTACCTTTCGGTATTCCATGTTCCAAGACCATGTCTGTACATGCTAGGCTCGTCAAGGTTAACCTTAGTTTCCGCATGTGCAAATCTGGCTTGCACCCGTTGTATGCACACGTAGAATCTATCACATCCGATCATCACGAGATGCTTCGAAACGACGAGTCTTAGCAACGGTGCCTACTAAGGACGAACACTTTATTACTTGATATTTAGTGAGAGACATCTTATAATGCTACCATCGCGATCTAAGCAATACAAGATGCATAAAGGATTAACATCACAGGCAATACATAATTAGTGTGATATGATATGGCCCTTTCTTCTTATGCCTTTGATCTCCATCTCCAAAGCACGGACATGATCTCCATCATCACCAGCATTGCCAAGGTCAAGATGCCGCTTCATGGTTGTCCATCATCACTAGCAACTATTACAACTACTTGGAATAAAGCTATTACAAGATGAATAGACACAGGTCTTAATAGAATTAAAGACAACCATTAGTTCTCCGTTGCCATATTACAACAAGGATCATTGCATACATCAAATATAATCACAATCACATGATGGACATATCACATCACAAAACCCCTACAAAAACAAGTTAGACGCCTCTAATTTTCTTTGCATGTTTTACGTGGTTTGGGGCTTTCGAATAAGAACAGATCTTACCTATGAAACTGGACCACAACATTGATACAAGTGCCATCAAGTGCAAAGTGTAGATTGGATCTATACTATGACGGGAGAGACAAACACCCGCAAAGCCACTTGTGCAAAGCAAGTTACACGTCAAGCGTGGAGCAAGTCTCATGTGCGATGACATGTAAGGTTAGCCCGAGCCGCTTCATCCCACCATACCGCAAGATGCAAAGTACACAAAGCAAAAGACGACACGAGCACCAACGCCAACAAAACCATTGTGTTCTACTCGTGCAACAGATCTACGCATAGACACGGCTCTGATACCACTGATGGGTTCGTAGCATGGAAAACAAAAAATTTCTACCGCAAGAACGAACAAAACCCATATCTAATCTAGATAAAAGCCAAGATCTAATCTATTAGACATGTGCAACGAGATAGATCTGTACTAACCCTCGTAGATCTGAAAGCGTTACGAGATTAGGTCTTGGGGTTGATGTAGTCGATCACTTGCCGATCTCAAGATCGTGTGGATGATCCTTCCGGCACCGTGTTCCGCAGCGCTTCCGTAGTCGGTCACACGTGCGGAGTCGAAGCAGACCTTCCTCTCCCCGTTCCAGCGAGCAGCGGAGGTAGTAGATCTTCTCCACGGAATCCCAGCAGCACGACGGCGTGGTGGTGGTGGTGGAGTAGAGAATTCTGCAGGGCTTCGCATAAGCCGGAGCAGAGCAAAGGTAGAGGAGAGAGGCGGCTGCTAGAGCTTGTTATCAGAGAGGGCTAGGAGGGGGCGCCCCCTCCCTTCTATTTAAAGGAGTGAGGCGCGCCTGGGGAGGGGGAGTCCTAGTAGGACTCCCCTCCTATGGCCGGCGGGTCGGGAAGGGGGAGGAGTCCTCCTCCCCCACGAATCCGTGTCTCGCCCCACAAGGTTTCCTTGATCCTTTCTTGGTTTTCAAGCAAACTCCAAGAAATCTTCTAGAACCTTCTAGAACATTCCGAAACCTTCTAGAATCTCCATACAAACACTCCGGAACATTTCCTAACTTAGAAAATGATCCCCAATATATGAATCTTATTCTCCGGACAATTCCGGATCTCCTCGTGATGTCCCGGATCCAATCCGAGACTCCGAACAACATTCGGTTTCCAACGCACATTCCATATCTACTTAAAACAACTTCGAACCTTAAGTGTGTCATCCTACGGTTCGTGAATATGCAGACATGATGGAGACACTTCTCCGATCAATAACCATCAGCGGGATCTGGAGATCCATAATGTCTCCCACATACTCAACGATGACTTCGTGATCGATAGAACCATTAACATACGAAACCAATTCCCTTTGTCACGCGATACTCTACTTATCCAAGGTTTGATCGTTGGTATCTCCATACCTAGTTCTACCTCGTTACTGATAAGTACTCTTCACTCGTTCCATGATATGTCATCCCTTGTGACCTAGTCACATGCTTGCAAGCTAACTAGATGACATTCCACCGAGAGGGCCCAGAGCATATCTATCCGTCATATGGATGGACAAATCCAATCTTGGTCCATGCGCTTCAACACATACTTTCAGAATACCCAATGTCACCTTTATAACCACCCAGTTACGAAGTGGCGTTTGATGTCATCAAAGTACCCATCCGGTGATGGTGATTAACATAGCCTCATGGTCGAAGGATTAGGTTACTATGCATTTGAAAAGCTTGTAGCAAAACGAACTTTATGACTTGATCTTATGCTATGCTTACTTATGGGTGTGTGTCCATCACATCATTCTCCTAATGATATGATCTTGTTATTAACAACATCCAATGTCCATGATCAGGAAACCATGATCATCCATTAATCAACAAGCTAGTTTAACAAGAGGCTTACTAGGGACTCTTTTATGTTTACAAAACACACAAGTATTAATGTTTCCGGTTAATACAATTATAGCATGGGATGTAAACATTTATCATAAACATAAAGATATAATAATAACCACTTTATTATTGCCTCTTGGGCATATCTCCACAGTTGCCTCTTGAGGAGGATCCTCCGTAGGAGGAGAGCCCAGCACGACGAAGGCTTGATTCGTCTGCCGCCTTTTTACGCGCCTCAAGTTGCGTGATTGCTTGTTTTTGGCACTTGAATTCCTCTTTTGGGAGCCAGTGGTAGCCCATCAGCAGTTCCTGCAGGGACCCGAAGGGTAGAGGTGCACCCCGTAGGGCTTCGCGGCAGCAATCCCACTCTTGCTCGTTGAGCCTGATCACGATGCGTTCGCCGGTTTGGTCATTGATCATGCTGGGAGGTTCGACTGCTCCTCCGTTGCCACCGTTATCGCTGTTGCCACCGTTGCTGGTGTTGGGTGGATCGGTGCCGTTGCCGGTTTTACCACCGTTACCGCGATTGGGTGGATCGGTGCCATTGCCGGTGTTACCACCGTTGCCGCGATTGGCGGAGGTGTCGCCTGCGTTGATGACGGCGCACATGAAGTGATAGGGGAAGCTGTTGCTTCCACAACTTTCAGATCCGGAACCGTAGGTTCCATCTTCAGTGGCCAGATCGCTTAGATCGGAGTCACGACTGCTGTCGCTAACCGTGTTCTCGACTGCCACCGGAGCATTGAGCTCGCTGAGGGTGCCGATCGATGGAGGGAACCATGATGCCAGGGCAATCGCCGGTGTTGTCGGCTGATTAGGCATGTGAAGCGTGCCCATCTGACCAACTTGGAAGCGGAAGCTCCCAATTGCCAGGCTGATTCCGTCGCCCACAGACTCGAAGGCCGGGCGGGTGGCCGACGTGTGGACGGTGAAGTCGAAGGCGCCGAAAAGCTAACGAATTTCCGCTGTTGTGGAGTTGTAGATCGCAGTTGATGGGGCCGAAGAAGCCGCAACATCAGCACTCCCACTACCCACAGACGGCGCCAATTGATGAGGGTTTAACTCATCAATGCCCATTGTTATGGACTTGGGTTTTGGAGAAGGAGGGAGCACTGGAGACATCTATCGGCTAGCAAACATGCACATAGGGGACAAAGGATTTACCTGTGTTCAGGCCTCGAGAGGTCCCTACTCTGCTTGTCCGCCGTGGAATTATTGAGGGAGTCGAAAGTTACAATGGTGCGCAGATGTAATCTGGCGAAGGTTGTGGAAACTAGGGTTGCGTGTGTCCTCCTCGCCGCCCCCTCCTAGCCTTTATATAGATAGGCTAGGTCTTGAGTAGCAGGTCGAGTCGGTTACAAGTTAGGGTTTTTCCCTTTAATCTTTCTATCTTTAGCTTCTTCTTGTTCTTCAAGCAATCAAGAGTCTGTAGGTTACTCGAGTCCCTCCATCCGGGCCTTGGCGACACCGTGGGCCTGTATGAATTTGGACCGTATATACCAAGCTCGAGTACCTGTAGGGTATACCCATGTCAGTGTGCTAGCAGATTCGGAACTGAAGCAAGTTATCATGCAATAAGCTCATGATACTCTTTATTCTATCCACCCCGGAGGAACAAAGATGTATCAAGATTTGAAAGAGCAATTTTGGTGGCACAAGATGAAGAGAGAAATCGGAAGCTACAACGCCAAGTGTGATATCTGTCAGAGAGTCAAGGCGGAACATCAGAGACCCACATGACCGTTCAACCATTACAGGTTCCGGAATGGAAATGGGATTCCGTCGGAATGGACTTTATCACCGGGTTGCCTACTTCTAGTAGGGGAAATGATTCAATCTAGGTCATTGTTGATAGACTATCAAAGGTAGCTCATTTTATACCAGTCAAGACAACCTACCAAAGTTCAAAGCTAGCAGAGTTGTACATTGCTAGAATCGTCAGTTTGCATGGAACCCCCAAGACCATAGTATCAGATCGAGGAACCCAATTTACCTCGAGATTTTGGCAGAAAGTCCAAGAAGGATTAGGAACCAAGTTGAATTTCAGCACCGCATATCGCCCGCAAACCAATGGACAGACTGAAAGAGTCAACCAAATTCTAGAGGATATGTTGAGAGCTTGTGTGTTGGAGTACGGATCATAATGGGAAGATTGTCTACCTTTCGCAGAATTCTCATACAACAACAGTTATCAAGCCTATTTGTAGATGGCACCATTTGAGTTACTATACGGAAGAAAGTGTCGTACCCCTTTGAATTGGTCAAAAGTAGGAGAGAGTCATATTTTTGGACCCGACATTGTCCGAGAAGCCGAAGATAAAGTTCACAAAGTCCGTGAGTACCTCAAGACCGCCCAATCCAGACATAAGAGTTATGCTGACAAGAGAAGGAGAGACCTGACTTTCAATGTCAGAGATTTTGTGTATCTCAAGGTTTCTCCATTGAAGGGAACCCAACGTTTTAGTCTGAAAGGAAAGTTAGCCCCCAGATATATCGGACCCTTCAAGGTTCTGAATCGTCGAGGAGAAGTATCTTATCAACTGGAACTGCCAGAAGAGATGTCTGCCATCCACAATGTGTTCCATATCTCGTTACTTCGCAAATGCCTAGAAGTGCTAGAGAATACCAAAGTTTTCAAGAAAATCGATCACCGAGCTGTTGATATCAACAAGGATCTGACGTATCGTGAAGTGCCCATCCGTATCTTGGAGGAAGCTTACAGAACCACCAGGACCTGGAGTATCAAATTTCTCAAGATTCAATGGAGCAACCATACCGAAGAAGAAGCCACTTGGGGGCGAGAAGATTACATTAGGACTGAGTTCCCAGATCTCTTTAGTTCCTAGTTTTCTTTCTTAAATCTCGGGACAAGATTTTGTTTAAGGGGGGAAGGTTTGTAACATCCCAAATATTTAATCAAGGTTAATTAAGATCCAAATCACCCAATTTAGGGTTAGCAAAAACTTTTTCCACTTAAAATATTTAAGCATGCATATGAGTGTTGCATTTAAATAGGAGTTGTTTGATATGCCATGATTGTGTGTTCTAATGGTTGTAAAATGGTTCTATGATAAATTTCACATCATCTAGATCTTTCCCAAGCAAAAACCAAAGAAAAAGAAATCAAAAAGAATTAAATATAGGAAATGGTCACTTTTGCCATTTTAATCACCTAGCCCACTTTGGGTGTTCCTAGCACTCAATTTCCAACAGAGACCATTGTGGATCTTTTAACCCCTTGATAGTACAAGTAGTGTTGTGCCAAGGCCCACTTTGTGATCTCCCAAAAACATTCAAAATCTAATTTTAAATGACAATTGAAAATGGAATCTAGTTCATATGTCTAGATCACACTTTTTCAAAAACCACTCAAATGAATTCCATTTAACAAATCCTAGCAACCACAGATGCTTAAGCATGTGAGAAACCACTCCACCAAAATTCAGTTCAAAATTCCAAATTTGAATTCTTGTGGCCATTTAGTCAAACACTTGGCAGGCACTGATCACACTCTAGATTAGGCTGACTGTTTCTATAGGGTTTTGCCACCCATTTGCACCCCATTTAATCCCTTTGTCCCTCTTTGATCTAACCAAGCAGCAAACAGCCCATCCCCTAGTCCCTGGCACTAGTGCCACGCCGCACCGAGGACATGATCGCCGGCCAACCTTGCCAATGCCACAACAGACCGCCATCCCCTCTCTGCCGCTCCAGGAAGCAAGGTGCCACCTCACCACCATCGACGGTCCACCCCACGACCACTGCCACGCCCTGGACCACCCCAGACAAGCCCCGTACCATCCTCTCTGCGCCGCGCCAGAGCACGCCAGAGCGCCATCACCGCCAGCACGCCACACGCTACACCTTGACACCAGACTGCGCACGCCGCTTCGCGTTGACCCCCTCACCCCGCCAGACACGGTCGTAACCCGCTGCGAGACCCACACTCGCCGGGAACCGCGTCGAGCACCGCCCCTGTCTCCCAGAGTGCACGACAATCCCAACCATTAGACACCGCCCCTAGCATCACCATAAAGCCGTAGAGGACCACCAGGAGGCAATCCACCGTCCGCCTACGCCGCCCATGCCAATAGCACCCTATATCGTCATCACCGACGAGCTCGCCATCGACCCTTCGGTCCCCTCCTCGAGCCTATATAAGGAGGCCTTCCCCAGCCTCAATCGCCACACCATTCGACTCCCCTCTCACCACCAGTCCTTCCCAACCTCTCGCTGGAGCAGCTCGAGCAGCCATTCGCTAGAATTGAGTCGGAGACAACCGCAACAGAGGAGGAAACACTGCCGTTGATTCCATCCACCTCAGCCTCTGCCGTGACTTCGCCTGAGCTCGCCGTCGTCTACTCGTTCGTTTTCCTGCCTCGCCGCACTAGCTGGAGCCCCGGTACGTCCCCACTGCACCCCCACCGAGCTGATAGGGTTCAGTCTCGCCGGCGACGAGTCCGTCGTCGACGACGATCGTGAGCCATTGATCTAGTTCTAATCCTGCGGTCCTTATCGCCCTGTACAGCTTCGCGTGTAATGAGCCACTGATAGGTGGGACCCCCTATCAGCAGCCCTCAGTGCCACGGAGTGCATCCGGGCCGGCCCAGTTAGTTTCCCGCGTGACCCAGTTATTTCAAATTAGGATTGTTCTTTTTAGACTTAGACTTAGTTCTGTCCCTTAGTTTGAAAATCAATTCAGGGATATTTACAAATCCAAATTGAGTGATTCCAACTTTGTTGGAAAGGTAATGAAAATATCTATCCAAGCCCGTTGGATTCAAATCATTTAGAGTTATCGATCTCTCCTAGTTAAAATAACAAGACAGAAGCTTTTGCACCTTCAAACATTTTTATAAAATCAACCATAATAGCTTTTGAGTTGATTTCAACTCTCAAAGATCACATTTAACCATACCTACCTGAATATGTAATAATATTAAGGTTTGCATGCAGTGACTTTGGACTAGTACCAAAATAATGCTATATAGGCATTTCTAGTCACTTTAAATCATTAAATAATAAACTTAAACTTATTAAAATGTGATCCAACATTTAAATCACATTCCCATATGTTAGAATATGTGGTGATGACATGTGTCCACATGATCCCATATTTTAATTGGAGAATATTAAATCTTAGTTAATTTCAATGGGTAGAAATTACTTTTCTCAAATAAAATAAATGAAACTAGTTCATTAAACCTTGTGATGTTTGTGATGATACTAGATCATCAAATGTTTGTCTTAGTGTGCTAAGTAGACTAGTTAAGTATTGCTTGGTGATTATGTATTCCTTATGTATTTATAGATGATAGTACCGACCAAGTCTACGAGGAAGAGGAGTTCTACCAAGAGGAGGAGGAAGAGAATTTCAACCACTGCACCAACCAAGGCAAGCTGTTGTTAGCAAGCTAGAAAACCTAAGCAAAGGCCTTAGGCATGCTTTGGTTATATTTTTGACTGATACCTACTCCAAGTTTTATTTACACGCTTTACTTTCTTTTACTTTACCAAAAGTTCTTTACTTGTTTATAGGGAGCATAAAGAGTATAAAACTTGGCCTATCTAGTTAGACCTAGATGTCATTCTATGGCATGAGATTGATATTATCATCCCACATTAGTGAACACTCTTAACTTAGTAGCTTAGAGTTATATCAAAAACTTAATCACTTTAGATGGGAATACTTGGTGAAAATGACTTGTGAAAACCTTGGAATGATGAGTCATTCTATTGAGATGTTTTGACATATGTTGAGAAACACAAATTGTTTATTATGATGATGAAAATGTTGAGGCATGAGCCTTAGCCCCTTTTTAAAAACTGATGGTTGGGTACAACCACAATACCTGAATTAGGTAAGGCTTATCCGGAAGTTTATATGCATTAGTATTGGTTCCCTCGTGGGAGAGGTTTGAGCTGAGGCTACCTCTCAATGTTGTCCACCTATGCAGTGCCCAGGATGACAGATGGTCATGGCTGGGAGGCCATACTCATAGGAGAGGTGCTTATACTAGAGTGTGTAAAGGAAAGGTTATGTTTGATTATCTGCATACTAAGTATGATGATTCAGGGTTATCCCTGACATATGTATCGAATCTTGTGGTGAAAGTGTACCACCTCTGCAGAGTGTCAAACTATTCAAATAGCCGCGTCCGTGGTTATGGACAGTTGGAGTGGCCATACTGTTCCGTTGTTAGATGTTTTCAAAATGACATGAAATGAATTGTGACATGACTTGACCACAACAGAGTTGTAACTATGATAACTAAGTTCCCACTTAGGTGATTTCAAACTTTATTCTATCTTTCTTTGTTTCTGAACTTAGCTTAGGTTTCAAACTTAACTTTACAAATAAACCTAGAGTTAGCATTTCCTACTAGAACTATCTTACTTGTTAGTCGTAGTTTGTGAGTACTTAAAGAGTACTCATGGCTTTGTCCCTGGCTATTCCCGTGGCCATACTATGAGGAGGACTACCCTGAAGGAGGACAGCAGGACGACTACGACAACTAGGATCATTTCCCATCGTCAGCATTGCCTGTGACACTAAAGATGGACCCCACTGCTACGCTATTTATTCCGCTACTTGATTGTATTAAGACTGGATCATGAGATCCTTTATTTGTGTAAGACCTTATATGGTTTGTAATGGATGATGTACTGTGATATCCAATCTGTTATGTCTCGCAAAAATGGTAATCCTGGGATTGCGATGTATGGCATAACATTCATCTGCGATTAAAAATCCGGGTGTTGACAATAAAAGTATTAAGGGAGCACACCCTCACAAAAGCATGGTTCAGACAAAAAGGTAGCTACAGCTATTACAAATGGCGACTAAGGAGCATTCTGCTTCTTCGACTTGGACTTTGACTCCGGGGGCCTCATCGAATCCATGGTAGCCTCCGACGCCACAGACTTTCCGGTGGTAGCCCCATACGCCGCAGTCTTTGCCGCCTTCGCTCGCTGCAGCTCCATCGAATATCTCGTGACTGTATCGATGAGCTGAGGCCCATACTTACCACAACTAGAAGCGAAGGGAGCAAACACTACCTGTTGGCCACCCATGTCGACATGCATCGCCTTGGAGACCGCGCTGGGATCCAACTCCACGCCGTGGGATTGCGCCATCGCGAGTGCCATGGTAGCGCTGACAGACCGCTAAGAGTTCTTGTAATCCATGGGAATACCTTCAGTGAAGGATTCCACCAGATCATCAAGATTATCAATTAGGCTGGCCTTGTGGGTCAGGTCCTCCCGGAGGCGACTGAGCACACCTTTGGCCTTCCCCGGCGTCTCTTGGAGGGAGACACTGCGATCCTCGACTGTGGCCATAGCGCCAGCAAGAGCATCCTCGCGATGCAAGGCCTGAGCGTCGAAGCGGAGGCCAGCGGCATCTGAAGAGTACAAGGTGTCAACACAAGGACAAGAAAACCAAGATAAGGAAAATACAAGGGAAACCAGTGCAAGTACTTGAGAGCGCCTTTGCAGTCGAGAAAAGATCTTCCGCGAACAACTTCTCCCTATCAGTAGCAGAAGCGCGTAGGTTTTCCTCAGGCTTCTACTACTCCTCCAAGGCTGTGAGTGCCTTGTCGTGCTTCTTCTCAGCTGCTGCAAGCCCCTTCTCGAGGGAAGTGACGTGGCGGAGAAGCTCGTTATGCTCCCCTACAAAAAGACAGAGCCCGACAAAACTAAGTTCGTGAAGTCCTACATAAGCAGAGCCAAGAGAGAATATCACTACAAACCTTCGACTGCACGGTGGCGATTGTCCAGCAGGGTGTGCTGTCGACCCAAAGCAAGGATTTTCTCCGCAAGGCGAGCATATTCCTTTACAATGAGATACACCAAGAGAAACGAAGACTTAGCGTCAGCCAAAAGAACAAATTCGACTGCTAACAGCAAAAAAGATACTCATGTGTTCCTCCAGGGACTCCGAAGATGCTTGTTGGGTAGTCGTCCGTGCAAACATCTTGTGCCCCCCAGTGTGGGGAGAACTCGAAGAATTGGCACCGGAGTGGGCCGCCACTAGAGAAGAAGGCGACTGTATGGCCACCTCCCTATTTTTGGAGTCTGCGACCCCGGATTCTTTCACAAATTGGATGTCGTCAGAAGACGACGATGCTGTTTGACTACAAAACATGCCCGACGCCACTTCATAAAAGCAACTTCGAAGAAAACAAGACGAACTCGCAGATATTAAAACTCACCAGTTGAATTTGTAAAGGTCAAAGGAGTCATCCGACGACTCCTTCGGCAGCCGCAGCTTCTTCCGAGCGGGAGGAGCCATGGCGCGCACAGGCACGATGGGAATCGGCTCCTCTGCAGCAGCAGAGCGACCCTCCGGCGTCGTCAGCGAGGAAGCGTCAGAATCCTTGCTGCGGGAGCGCTTGTGAGTGCCGTCGCCACTGGACTTGGGGGCTTCCTCCTGTTCTTCAATCGGGACGGTCGAATCCGACTCGTCCTCTTCCACCGCTTCACGCGGGATAACCCCTTCAGGCTAAGGAGGGAAGTTGGAAGCCACTTTCTAGTCCTACAATCAGAAGAAACATTAAGTATATATCAAGCACTTGGCAACCAATCGAAAAATGCAGACTACTTCACAGGAAAACTCTACCTCAGATGGAGGGTTGTTGGCGTCAAAAGGAGGCACGACTGATTCGCCTGGGAGATCCTCCTTGGCAGTATAGTTGGTCACCAGCCGCAACCTCCTGTCCACCTCACCTGCAGAAATGCCCTCCATAGATATGCGAGTGACATTGCTAGCGCCGATCCAGCGGTACATCGGATGGACTCTGGTCCACAGAGGCTGGATACGGCGATGCAACCATGTGCTAATGAGCGCACCGCCACCTTCTTCTTTTCCTCTGCAGCCTTCAAGGTTGTAGACACGCTAAAAAAGCATCTACATATCCTCAGAATCGCCAGGCATCACGACATTCTTCCAGGAGCACCTCCTCTTGCAAGCCACCACGGGATCGAAGGGCGCGAGTCCGTAGTGCTCTCCGTCGGCCTTCTGGTCGCATATGTAGAACCACTTATCTCTCCACCCTCGGACAGACACGGTGAGCTTGATATTGAAGTAAGTGGAGGAGGAGTCGACAAGGATCCCACAGCCCCCTACATCATAGACACCGAACCAGACACCGACTGACGTTTGAGCTTAAAAAGCTTCTTGAAGAGACCAAAGTGTGGCTCGATTCTGAGCCAACACTCGTAAAGGGTGATGAAACAAGTGATGTGGAGAATCGAATTTGGGGACAGCTGGTGCAGCTGGAGCCCATAGAAATAGAGAAAATCCCTAACAAAAGGATGCAGGGGAAGAGAGAGACCGCGGATGATGAACGCAAGGAACATCATCCGGAAACCAGCAGGAGGAACGGGAATTACCTCCTCGCCAGGTACGCGGGAGTCGCCTTCCGCGGGAGGAAGTGCTCCATCTTGACAAAGATTGAACATCTTCATGGGCTTGATGGTGGATGGGCGCCAGGACCCATTGGTGACGCGAGTCCCTGCGCCCTTCTTCTTCCCAGCGTCGCGGCGCTGGTGCCCATGGTGGCGGTGCCTCCCTTCTTCTTGGTGGCGACAATGACGACCGCAGATCTAGCGGCAGAACCTACTTTCTTCTTGCCCATGTTGCGATGGCGTTGTGAGCGCAGGAAGTAACTGGGGAAGACGCGGAGCTAGTCCAGTGCCACAGAGAAGAGATGCGCAAAGGAGCAGGAAGAGCAACAATGGCGAAGGAAGCGCGAGCAAGAAGAGAGATGAGGAAAAATTACCGCAGCTGCGTTGCTACTTAACCTCCTAGCGCATGTCATCCAACGGCCAGCAGAAACCCTATTGGACGCGTGGCGCACATCGCCATTGACGCGTGGCGAAGGTGAATCACGAACCGTCCCGCACTACTCCCATTACGCGCGAAAATCGAGAAGACGTAGTTAAAACAGAAGATTACGCTCGCCTAGTCAAATCAAAGTCAGAAAGTGGGACCCACTGCTCATCACGTCCTGTCAAAGCCGCTCACGCGGGCAACTGAAGTCATCATGTCGTCAGCACTGACGTCATCAATTCCAGCAGAAGAAATTTTTGACTACTTTATTCCTTGCTCGAGTCTTCGACTCAACCAAGCACTCGGGGGCAACTCCTAACAGGAGCACTGGCCGCGCACCCGAAAGAATTTTTATGCAAGTATACAAGCTTCACGGAAACCCTTCACTCGAATCAACGATTCGATTGTGGACTACGGGTTACTCCCATAGGGAGCGCTAGAAGCACATTCGACTGAAAAAAGCAACAAAAGACAACAAAAGTCGCAAAATGTTTTTAGTCCCTACTCGAGTCTACGACTCGAATAGGCACTCGGGGGCTACTCCCATAGGGAGCGCTGGTCATGCACCCTATGATTATTTTTCCTTGTACATTGTACTGTGTGTCGATAACATCCACACTCGAATGCTATGGTGACTCCACCTCATATTTTCCCTAAAAAGAGATTACATCTCCTAGGCCACCCAAATCATCTCCGCGATGACAAAAATTCGGATGTCGCGCTTACAGCATGAAGATAAGACCTAAATAAGGCCTGGGAACGCATCTGCTGTGCACTACCAGAAATGTATCCGTACCTACAGGTGCGATGAACATGCCTTGACGGACGTGTCGAGTGCTCACATTTATACACTAGAATTTGACTCCTGTAAGACCTCCGCGGCCTGAGTCGAATTACGCCAGCACTTTTCTGAATTCGAGTCCGGGGACTCGAGTTTGAGTAGATTGCGTTGTTTTGCCCAAAGGCAGTTAACTGATACCGATACATTGGATAAATCAGGCAAGTATATCAACAATCCCTATGACACAAACAGAACACTTGAAAATATACTTAGTCATGCACTCGAAACACTTCATAACGTCTCTAGTCGAATCTATGAGTCCACTGGACACTCGGGGGCTACTAACATGGGCATACCCTTACTCGAGTTTGGCATATACGGTCCAGACATGGCAGAAGCCCGCGGCGTTGCCAAGGCCCAATTGAGGATTCAGGTGACTCATGGAGACTCCGATTGGTTGCAGCGCAAGATGAAGCTTAAGATAGAAAGTTCAAATGGACGAACCCTAATCTGTAACTGACTCGACCTGCTACCTGAGACCTAGCCTATCTATATAAAGGCTAGGAGGGGGCGGCGAGGAGGACAATCACAACCCTAGTTTCCACAACCATCGCCAGATTGCATCTGTGCACCCCTATAACTTTCGACTCCCTCGATAATTCCAAGAGCAGACAAGCAGGAGTAGGGACCTCTACGAGGCCTCAACCTGGGTAAACCTTGCGTCCCTGTGTGCTTGTTTGCTAGCCGATTGATGCCTCCAGCGTTCCCTCCTTCTCCAAAACCCAAGTCCATAAAAATGGGCATTGATGAGTTAAACCCTCGTCACTAGGGTTCAGGAGAAGGCGCGTTCCCCTGTTCACCGACCCATTGCAACCTCACACGTCTCCACCCCGTGCTTCGCATCACTCTACTTCTGTCTTGCCGCCACAACCCCCACCTCGCCACCCCCTGCTCGTTGCTAGCATGCACGTTGCTGGAGGCACTGATGACTTCCAAGCGCGTGAGGAGCCCCCCTACCGCTGCCCGGGATGCCTTGCCCCATCGCCAAGACGCGTCTCCCCGCCGCTGCGCATCTCCCCCCGTCGGATCCCGGACCGCTGTGTTCACCCGCACTGTCAAGCATCCTCGCCTCACCGCCCACAGTCGGCGCGTGGACAACACGAGAGGTATCGACACCCGACGCGTGGTGAGTGCATATTTACATCATGTTTTACATTATTATTTTGTATTGTAGATGTAGAATCTTGGTATTTTACGGTGCTCGCGCACACATTTTATGTCTGTTTTCACCAGGATCAGGACAGATGATGGATCCAATGGATACGATTCTTGGAGCAGTTGTACTGTCGAGAAAAGGAGTCAAAACAATGCAAATCTCTTATTTGGGAAATATTAATAATACCAGAAGAAAACTAGAAGCGAACAAGGGAGGCAGAGAGTTCAACGACCAACTATACGACCGGAGCAACTTTTCCGGCCGTATAGCTCCGGCCGTATAGTTGGCACTGCATACGCCTTGTCAAATAGTTTCACCCCGTGCAACTGGTTCTGGGAGACGACGTACATAACACCCAGAAATCGCGGAAACCTCACCTCCAGAAGGCATCTGGAGGGGGAACTCATCGCCAGGGATCCATCTTCAACTGCACAAATCCGGGAAGCTAAGGCATCAATCTTCATCATCCACCGCTGCATCATCACCATTCCATCCGTCCCATCCACATCTTGTCTAGATCTTGTTGTAATTCCCGTACTCGTTGTGGATTTATACAAGTACTATTCATCTATGATTATTCCCATTACCATTGCTATGATGTTGATTGCCTCCATGTCTGAGTAGATCTCTAGTTCTTGGGCAGATGGAGAAATCCTAGCATATGACTGAGATGAGAAAGAGATTATTATGTTATACATCATTATGTGTATGTGTTAATTTTCTTCATCCTGATGTTGGGAGTTGTGCACCTCCTTAACATTTGCCTCTTATGGGGACTCAATGAAGGTGATTACTTGTTGGTAGACGGAGGGATGTGATGTCTACGCACTTCTATTCTTGTAGACAGTTGTTGGGCCTCCAAGTGCAGTGGTTTGTAGAACAGCAGCAAGTTTTCCCTTAAGTGGATCACCCAAGGTTTATCGAACTCAGGGAGCAAGTGGTCAAAGGTATTCTCTCTCAAGGAACCCTGCAATCAAGATACAAGAAGTCTCTTGTGTCCCCAACACACCCAATACACTTGTTAGGTGTATAGGTGCACTAGTTCAGCGAAGAGATAGTGAAATAAAAGTGGTATGGATATAAGACAATGGTACCAGAAAATAGCTTGATGACGTGGAAGAGACTAAAGGAAAACTAAAATAAAGATGGCAGCAAGCAAACATGTAATAGATCTAGTTGCAAACGGTGTTTCAATGCTTAGAAACAAGGCCTAGGGATCATACTTTCACTAGTGAACACTCTCATATAAATATCTTCTCTATATGATACCACTCTGAACTACTCTCCGGTTGGACACTCTATTCCATGGTAGGGCTATAACAGCACTCCTCAAAGTTCGCCTTTCCCCATCTAGATAACCCCACACTGTCACCTTGAGCACTAGATGGTTCAAACAAACACCACAATTTCATAAAGACATCCAACTCCAAATATAACTCATAACAAGTATTTGTAATCTCTAGCCTAAGTGCCACCATGGCGTGCACACTGTCAACTTCACACACATGGGGAGAGCAGAGATCTATTAAAGCACTTGAGTAGCAAGGTAGATCTATAGATTACAAGCTCATGATCTCAATAAGATCATGCATAGAGAGAGATGAACACATAGCTACCGGTAGAACCCTTAGCCTTGATAGAGAATTACTCCCTCCTCATCATGCGAATCAGCAATGGTGATGGAGATGGTGGTGGAGATCGATGGAGATGGCTCCGGGGGCACTTCCCTATCCTGGCAGGGTGCCGGAGCAGAGACTTTCTGTCCCCCTAATCTCCCCTTCGGTGGCGGCGTTGCTGCAGAACTTTTCGTGGCTGGAGGCTTGACGATTTTGGGTTTTTGCATCGGGAGGCATCTTATAGGCGAAGAGGCAAGGTCAGTGGGTGGCCAGGGGACGCACACCATGCCCTAGCGCGGCCTGGGTGGACCCGCGCCTAGGGGTGGTTTGGACACCCTGTGGCCCCCCTTCGTCTCTCCTTCTGGCTCCGTGAAGCTTCCGGGAAACTAACGACTTTGGCTTTTGTTCGGTCCAATTCCGAGAATATTCATTTTCTGACTTTCCTGGAACCAAAAACAGCAGAAAACAGGCAACTGGCACTGTGGCACTTGTTAATAGGTTAGTACAAGAAAGTGTATAGAAAGTACTCCAAAGTTGGAACAAAACACAAGAAAGTAGATAAAACCAAGCATGGAACATCAAAAATTATGGATACGTTAGCAACGTATCAAAATCCCCAAGCTTAACTCCTCCTCGTCCTCGAGTAGGTAAGTGATAAAAAGAAAGAATAATTTTTGAGGTGACATGCACCATCATAAACTTGATCAAAGTATTTGTAAAACATTGATAGCTGGGATCATAGTACTTCAATCATAACATGAAAGACAAAGTTCTAACAATAAGACATAGCAACTATGTTGCAACATGAAAAGGCATAAACAAAAGATTCATGAATAACAATGCTTTGCAAGAAGTTTGTTTGTTTCACATAAAGAAAACATAGCATAGTGGCATTCAGCTTGTCCCTCATAGAGTAGCAAACATAAATGCAAAGGACACCTTCAAAGTTTATAAGAGTGACTAGATACAAATAGTTTAAAACAAGCAATATCAAAGCTATGCATCAATCAATAAGTCTTGGGACAATGCACATAGAACTAAGAATGGCCACTATGCTCTCAAAGTAGGTGCATAAAGATAGAAGGTGGAGACTCAACAAAAAGGTACAAGAAAGGCCTTCATAGAAGGAAGTAGGGATTCAAGTTTCATAAAGAGCTTCCAAAAATTATGGTACTTTTTAGCTTTCAGCTCTCATTGCCCCTATCATAAGCATCTTGAAGGTGATTAAGGTTAAAGTGACACAACTAAGAGGATATGCTTGAGAAGTTATAAGCTAAAATCTCATGCCCCTTACTTACGAAGACCGAACCTCATGCTACTCAACTTTAGTCACAAGTAAGCTCTTGTCATTGTAAGTACATATGTATCATAGAGAACCACCAACGGGGTACCCCTTGCACATGATACAAGAGCTATCCCATAATCAAAATGACAAGGCAAGCAGACAATGAGCATCTCAGCGATCTTTTTATTTGCTATTTGCATAGGTTTTTATTGAGGATGCTTCATAGAGTGCTCATTATGGTTATGCTGCAAGTTTCCACCATGATTAGGCATGTCTTAGGCTAGCGGCCGAGGCGTTTCTCTAACACACATACAAACTCCATGATCTTACAAGTTCCCCTTTTATTTCACACCGCCGAGATCCATAAGCAAAAGAACATGATATCAACAGGGTACAAAGTACAGGTGCAATGTTGAAAGCGTTCCCCATGATACATGGTTCTACTAACTTCAACTTATAAAGCGCAAGAATATACGCAACAAAGAAGGACGCAATGGTTCAAGTTTATTAAATGCAAGAAAGTGAAGTGTGCCATCAAGTTCGTGTGAGCTTGAATCACCAATTTTCACATAACAAGTTTAATTTGGAAGGTAGACAAAAACATGAATATACTTGGAATAGCATATGCTAATAAGTAGGTATGGTGGACTCTTTGGAATAACTTGGTTTTAGGAGTTGGATGCATGAGTGGAACTCATACTTGGTTGCGGAGGCTAGCAAAAGACTGGGAGCGACCAACTAAGAGAGCAATAATGGCCATAATCATGTAGAGCGACAAAACATCATTGATCAAAGCATAAAGTGATACTACAAGTTGAAAACTAAAGGATCATAAAGGCTTATGGTGACTTGGGATAGTCATAACATGGTGTGAGCATGTGCCAAGTCAACCCAAATAAAGCATCAAAGGAGAATACCACCATACTATGCTTTAATATGCTAAAACAACGCATGATTCTTCCAAGGCACATTAATCAATATCAATTGTTTATAAAAATTCATGCTACAACAAATAATACTAAGCATAAAGCCAAAACAATATCAAGAATGGCATGACAAAGCATAGGCCACAGTCAAAAACAAACTCTCTTTACCACTTAAGCATGAACTTTCCTACTCTTTTCCAATCCAAACCAAACTATTTGAAAACCAATGTATGAAAGAGGGGGTCCAACCAATTTATTAAGCAAACTAAGAAAACTAAGCAAACGAAAAACCAAAACTAAAACGAAAAAGAAGACGCTCCAAGAACAACACAACTATGCATGAAACAATAAAAATGAAGTGTTTGGAAGAAACCTGGGATTTTTATTGATGAAGAAGGGGATGCCTTGGGCATCCCCAAGCTTTGACGCTTGTACTTCTTGGATATTTCTTGGGGTGACATGTGTGGCATCCCCAAGATTGAGCTTTAGTCCATCCTTCATCTCATTACTCATTCCTTCCATACACCTGAAATTTTTCCTTTATACAAAACTTCACACAATCTCTATTAGCAACATTAGTGCACTCAAGATAATAAGTCTTTAGTTCAGTTTCAACACCAATAAAACTTCCATTAAAACACTAGCTACTGTAGCACTTCCCTCAAAAAGCTCAATTCCCCAAAAGAACTCAAAAAGGAACCAACAAGAAGCAAATGCAAATAATGGCAGAAATCTGTCAAAACAGACCAGCAGGTAAATACGAATTTTTTCGAAAACCTTCTGTTGCTCAAATCAAAAAGCGTTGAACTAACGAAAGTTAGATAACAACCTGGGGCAGAATCAAAAAAATTCACGCCTCAAAAGGACGTACAGTGATTTTACACGAATTTGTAAGGTGAAGCACAGAAATCTGTTTCGGGACAACAATTTTCCCAATCATTACTTCTCTCTCATTAGAGGTTACTCTTGGCACAAAAACAAATAAAAAGGATAATGAGCGGTTATTACTGAAGTAATAACTTCCAAGACTCATCTAAAACTTTTGGGTTATCTCCCAATAAGTACTTTTCTTTAACGCCTTTAAGTTAGACATGATAGTTTGAGAAGATGCTCACATAAGAAATATGAATTGAAGTAAAAGAGAGCATCAAGAAGCAAATTCAAAGCACATTTAAGTCTAACCCACTTCCTATGCATAGGAATCTTGTAAAGAAACAAGTCATGAAAGAACAAAGCAACAAGCATAGGAAAGCAAAACAAGTGCAACTTCAAGACTTTCAACATAAAGAGGGGAAACTTAATATTATTGAGATGCATAAAACCATGTTTCCCTCCCTCATAATAACTTTCAGTAGCATCATGAATAAAATTAACAATATAACTATCACATTAAACATTCTTATCATGAGCCACATGCTTAAAAGAATTAATACTCTCCACATAAACATAGTCATTCTTATTAATTGTAGTGGGAGCAAAATCAACAAAATAGATATCATTATTATTCTCATCACCATAATCATCAAATATAGGAGGCATATTGTAATCATAATTAATTTTCTCCCCAATAGTAGGTGGACTAAAAATATCATATTCATCATTGTAATCATCATATATTGGAGGTTTGGTATCATCATAAGCAATAGAATAGCTATCTTCCAAAGCTGGGGAACTAAAAAGATCATTTTCATAAAAACTAGCTTCCCCAAGCTTAGACTTTTCCATAGCATCAACAATAATGGTGTCCAAAGAATTCATACTAACAACATTGCTATTAGCATGCAAATAAAGTTCCATAGATTTTTTAATTTTCTCTTCAAACACTTCATGTCCTAACTCAAGATAAATACTATAAAATTCTCTAATTTTGTTGTTGTTTTCCATTAAGCCTAACTAGTGAAAACAAGAAACAAAAAGACAAAATTGCAGAATCTAAAGGAAATAACTTCGAGCACTCACACCAGAGGATGTGAGTACCTTTTACCTTACCTCCCCGGCAACGGCGCCAGAAAATAGCTTAATGTCTATGCACTTCTATTCTTGCAGAAAATTGTTGGGCCTCCAAGTGTAGAGGTTTGTAGAATAGCAGCAAGTTTTCCCTTAAGTGGAACACCCAAGGTTTATCGAACTTAGGGAGGAAGTGGTCAAAGGTATTCCCTCTCAAGCAACCCTGCAATCGAGATACAAGAAGTCTCTTGTGTCCCCAACACGCCCAATACACTTGTCAGGTGTATAGGTGCACTAGTTCAGCGAAGATATAGTGAAATACAAGTGGTATGGATATAAGACAACGGTACCATAAAATAGCTTGATGGCGTGGAAGAGACTAAAGGAAAACTGACATAAAGATGGCAGCAAGCAAACATGTAATAGATCTAGTTGCAAACAGTGTTTGAATGCTTAGAAACAAGGCCTAGGGATCATACTTTCACTAGTGAACACTCTCATATAAATATCTTCTCTATATGATACCACTCTGAACTACTCTCCGGTTGGACACTCTATTCCATGGTAGGGCTATAACAACACTCCTCAAAGTTCGCCTTTCCCCATCTAGATAACCCCACACTGTCACCTTGAGCACTAGATGGTTCAAACAAACACCAGAATTTCATAAAGACATCCAACTCCAAATATAACTCATAACAAGTATTTGTAATCTCTAGCCTAAGTGCCACCATGGCGTGTACACTGTCAACTTCACACACATGGGGAGAGCAGAGGTCTATTAAAGCACTTGAGTAGCAAGGTAGATCTATAGATTACAAGCTCATGATCTCAAGAAGATCATGCATAGAGAGAGAGATGAACACATAGCTACCAGTAGAACCCTTAGCCTCGAGAGAGAACTACTCCCTCCTCATCATGGGAATCAGCAATGGTGATGGAGATGGTGGTGGCGATCGATGGAGATGGCTCCGGGGGCACTTCCCCGTCCCGGCAGGGTGCCAGAACAGAGACTTTCTGTCCCCCGAATCTCCCCTTCAATGGCGGCGGCGCTGTGGAACTTTTCGTGGCTGGAGGCTTGACGATTTTGGGTTTTTGCATCGGGAGGCATCTTATAGGCGAAGAGGCAAGGTCGGTGGGCGGCCAGGGGGCCTACACCATGCCTTGGCACGACCTGGGGGGACCCGCGCCTAGGGGTGGTTTGGCCACCCTGTGGCCCCCCTTCGTCTCTCCTTCTGGCTCCGTGAATCTTTCGGGAAAATAACGACTTTGGCTTTTGTCCGGTCCAATTCCGAGAATATTCATTTTCTGACTTTCCTGGAACCAAAAACAGCAAAAAAAGGCAACTGGCACTGTGGCACTTGTTAATAGGTTAGTCCAAGAAAGTGTATAGAAAGTACTCCAAAGTTGGAACAAAACACAAGAAAGTAGATAAAACCAAGCATGGAACATCAAAAATTATGGATACGTTAGCAATGTATCAGGATGATAGCACTTACTGTGACTACAAAGCTATTGTCATTCTTTACGTACTAAATTGAGGAAATCAAGGAGAACTGATAAAGCCATGTCCATGCCATGGGAGAAATCCCATAATAGCACAGTAATTCGATTGATGTCGATTGCTGTCTGTTGTGGTTATGAGGATGATGTGTGCAGCGGTTGCTAGCTATTCGTCCATATATGGAGCTCCTCCCACATGCATACACATTATTAGAATATCCGTTATAATAATCTCGATTGCTTAGTCTAAATTGCTAGCGGTGTATCCACTATTCCCCGAGAACGTCTTTTCCCTATTGTAGTTCCAACGTTCTATTACACACGCGATTCCTACTTTCTGTATTAAGTTTTTCTTTAGTTTAAATCACCTTGTTCAATCAAAAACCCAAAAACAACTCTACTTTTCTTGCATCTTAAAGTTATTTCTTAAGTACTTCGTTTAGTTGTATTTGAAAGCATTTTAGTCTTTCGCCTACTGCTCCCTGTGGGATCGATATCTTTATTTCGAAACTAGCTACAAACGATCTGTGCACTTGCAGTCATCAACGCGCAGGTTGATGACCCACAAGTATAGGGGGTGTATCGCAGTATTTTCGAGGGAAGTGAAACCCAATTTATTGATTCGACACAAGGGGAGCCAAAGAATATTTATAAGCCTTAACAACTGAGTTGTCAATTCAGATGCACCTGGAAACAATCTTGCTCACAACAGTTTATCAGTAGCAACAGTTTTGTAGTAGGAATAGTAAAGTAACAGCAGTAGTAAAGCAAAGACAGTAGTAACAAAAGCAGTAAATAGTGGGATTCGAGTGCAGTAGGCATAGGGATGGATGGACGGGCGTTGCATGGACAAGACAATTCACATAACAATCAGGACATAGGGCAATTTCAGATAAATAAGATAAAGCATCCAAGTACTGGACAATCCTAGGCATGTGTTCCATATATAGTCATACGTGCTCGCAATGAGAACTTGCACACCATCTTTTGTCCTGCCAGCCCGTTTGCAGCGGGGCCTCTAGGGAACTACTGGCAATTAAGGTGCTCCTTTTAATAGAGCACCGGAGCAAAGCATTAACACTCCGTGAACACATGTGATCCTCACATCAAAGCCATTCCCTTCCGGTTATCCCGATTTCGGTCACTTCGGGGCCATAGGTTCCGGACAACAACGTGTGTATACAACTTGCAGATAAGACCAAAAACAATACTATCATAATGAATCAATAACAAGTTCAGATCTGAAATCATGGCACTCGGGCACTAGTGACAAGCATTAAGCACAGCAAGTCACAACAAAGTCATAAAGCACTAATAAAGGATACTAGGCACCATGCCCTAACAATCTGATGCCATTACATGAACGATCTCATCCAATCCCTACCATCCCCATAGCCTACAGCAAGGGATTACTCACTCACAGATGGGGGAAACATGGATGGTCGATGGAGAAGCGATGGTGATGATGATGGCGATGATCTCCTCCAATTCCCCATCCCGCAGGTGCCGTAACGAGTTTCAAGTCAGCTGTGGAATCGGTGGTGGCGGCGGAGCAGAACACCTTCGGAAAACGCCAAACCCCGAAGTTTTTAGGTCAAGGCTCCTTATAGGCGAAGAGAGAGGCCGAGGGTGCCTGGGGCCCACACCACCGGGCGGCCTGGCTGCCACCAGCAGTGGTGTGGCCACCCTTGGCTTTTCTCCGTCTCAGATTCGCCCTGAGTCTTCGGGTGAAATAGGATTTTGGCATATTTTCAGGATTTTTCCTGATAGTTGATTTTCTACACAAAAGTAGACACCAAGGCAAATTCTGAAAAAATACAGTCGCATTAGTTGTATCCAAATCACACAAGTATAGAGGAGAAACAATAGCAAAAGTGTTCGGGAAAGTAGATACGTTTGGGACGTATCAACTCCCCCTAAGCTTAGCTTATTGCTTGTCCTCAAGCAATTCAGTTGAAAACTGAGTGCGATAAAAGAACTTTCACGAACAGATTTGCTTCATAAGATGTAAATACTCTCAGCAATGCGATCAACTACTTAAACAGTTCATAATAAAGAGTATGCAACTGAGTCTACTTAATAGTCATTGCAAACTATGAAAAGATTCCAACTCAAGAATAATAAGTAGCATGAGGCACAAACATAAGCAACATTATAATGCTCATAGAAAGGTATGATAGAGTGGTATCTCGCTTGCCTTTGATTATGAATATCAAGGCACCTCTGAAGTTCAAGTGATGACTAGAAGTAAAGATATCAGGGATACAAGCATCAAAGTCATCACACAAATAATCAAGTAATGGAACAAACACAAAGAATGACAACTATGCTCTCAAGAAGGTTCTCAAAGATTAAATGGAGACTCAACAAGTAAAGAAAAAGGTTTTGAATAATTTTGAAAAGCTTCCAAATGCTGAAAGTATGGTACTCATTAGCTTTGAGCTCTCATTGCCCCTATCATAAGCATCTTTAAATGGTTAAGGTTAAAGTGACACAACTAAGAGGATATGCTTGACAAGTTATAAATCGAAGTATCATGCCCCTTACTTGCGAAGACCGATCCTCATGCTACTCAACTTCAGTCACAAGTAAGCTCTTGTCATTGTAAGTATATATGTATCATAGAGAACCGCCAACGGGGTACCCCTTGCACATGACACGGGAGCTATCCCATAATCAAAATAACAAGGCAAGCAGACAATGAGCATCTCGGCGATCTTCTTATTTACTATCATAGATTTTTATTGAGGATGCTTCATAGAATGCTCATTATGGTTATGCTGCAAGTTTCCACCATGATTAGGCATGGCTTAGGCTAGAGGCCTAGGCGTTTCTCTAACATACATATAAACTCCATGATCTTACAAGTTCCACTTTTATTTCACACCGCCGGGATCCATAAGCAAAAGAACATGATAGCAACTAGGTACAAAGTACCTATGAAGCATTGAAAGCGGTCCCCATGATACATGGTTCTGCTAACTTCAACTCATAAAGCGCAAGCATATGCGCAACAAAGAAGGACGCAATGATTCAGGTTTATTAAGTGCAAGAAAATAAAGTGTGCCATCAAGTTCGTGAGGGCTTTACTAACTAACTTTCTCATAACAAGCAAACATTTTATTCGGAAGAAAACAAGGCATATTGAATATGCACGAAGGTAGCAAATGATGGTAATGGGTAGGTATGGTGGACACTTTGGAAATAATTGGTTTAGGGAGTTGGGAACTTGAGTAAAACATACTCAGTGAAAGTGAAGGCTAGCAATATTAAGGGAGCGACAAACGAGAGAGCAATAGTTGTCATTATCATGCTTGCAACAAAACAGGACTACTCATGGCATGAAAGTGATTCAAGATCCTCAAGGAAAAATAATTCATCAAGGCTTAACTGATTATCACAGTCATGTGCATGCATGAGCATGTGCCAAGTCAATTCAAATGAAACATTCAGAGGAGGATACCGCGGTGTCATACCAATTTATGAATAGAGCAATGCAAGCAAACATTCATAAGACATGCTACAAACTATTAGCGAGATGGAGCTAATCATAAGAAAGCAAGAACTACTAAGCATCCAAAGATAACATACACCCTACTTGAACGGACTAAGCAAGCTCACAATGATGAGTATATGTACAAAATGAAAACAAATAGAGTTCGTTACCAGCCTCTTACCACGCCTCAAGTTGTCATTGATCCTCATTATTGCTCTTCACTTGTGTGGAATGAATAATAATATGAAACCAATATCCACTAAGGACTGCTGAACCCTGTAGCAAACTCACAAAACCAAAGAAGAATGACAAATATTTTTGGTGTTTTTGATTTTTAAACAAGAGCCAAAAGGGGAAAACAAGCAAAGCAAAAAGAAGAAGCAAACCAAAGAGAAACAACATAAATATTTTTGGTCTTTTTGTGTTTTTAGAAAGCAAAAGCAAAGAAGAATGAAAACTAAAGAGAATGAAAACATGAATATACAAAGTACCGACGCAACATGATATGGAGATGAGTGCGGTGTCGGTGTACCTCCCCCCAAGCTTAGGCTTTTTGGCCTAAGTGGGTATCAATCCATGTACGGATAGGGGTTCCAAGCGGGCGGATCTTGGTAAGAATGGTCGTAGCTGGGCCCATGAGAAGAAGAAGAAGCTCCCCAATCATAAGCGAGCTGCTGATATGAAGACTCTCCCTCATTCGAGGGCTGGACCGAATCATCCGTAACCTCCCTTCTTGTGTCCTGCTCCTATTGGGAGAGCTCTCCAAAGTACGTGTCAAGCTCCTCCTCAGTGAGGGACCATCGTTCCCTGTTATCAAGGTTAAACAAAACAGGTGCAGGCAAAAGAACAACATGCTCGGACTTGCTCTTTCTCCAACCAGCTTTGAGAAAGGTTATTTCATAAGATAACTCACTCATACTAGCCCACAAGGAAACAAATTTATGATGGATCATGGAATTAAGATCAAGCCTTTCTATGGGAAACTGTAGGTCTAGATGATGAGGCACTAAACCATGCAATGCTAGTAAACGAGAAGCAATGAGGCCTCCACAAATTCCACCTTTCTCACGGTTAGCAGCAAGACGGAAAGCTATCAAAGCACCTAAGTTGTAAGACCTATCTCGTTTAAGAGCAGCAGAGATAAATGCTAGATCAAACAAAGATAACTTATTGGCAGTTTTCCTAGCAAGAGCACACTTGGCAATAAAGTAGGCAAAGTAGCGAATGGAGGGAAAATGAATGTTACGGATTTTTCCACTCTCCTTCGAGAAGCTACTCCCTTGGCAAATTTCTACGTATAAATCCATGAGTGGTTCAGGTCTCTCCTTAATCTTTCTACATGATCCCCATTGAGGTACCTTAATAGCTGCACAAAAATCATCAAGAGAAAGGTCGACAGCTATATTGTAAATTTTGTAATGGACCATGGGGTTAGGCAAAGAGTGACTAAATTGGAAGTCCTGCACCACAGACATGGTTAGCTTCACAAATTGACAAGGTTCATCTTCCAAAAAGTGTTCTAACCCTACATTAGAAACCAAAGTGTGGAAATCTTGTAGAATTCCTGCAGCTCTCATGAACTCAGAGCATGGATAAATGGAAGGAAAAACTTCCTCCTCCCGGTGGACCTTCATGACCTCAGGCACCCAAAGCTCATGTTGGTTTAGGTGGTGTTCACTCATCTTCTATTCTGAAATTTAAACACCTATTAAACAAGTGATTGCAAAGTAAATATAATGAAGGATTCTACTCATAGGGACTTGCAAGAGGCTTAAACATGCATCAAAACTATATCTCTAAGCATCAAACAAGCTTACAAGCTCTCATAACCAGTCACCTACAGCAGCAAAATACTCAATATATAATCCACTAAACACAAATCTACTTAGACAAGGGGAGGAGTCACATACCAGGGAACAAATGCTCCAAATTTCAGCAAGAAAGATGGGCTGAGCAAGGAGATCGAAAAAAATCAAGAGCAAGCACAGCAAGAACGTGATTTTGAGCTATGAACTGGATCTTACTCGGGAGAGAGAAGAAAGGGGCAGGCGAGAGAGTTAGTGGGGGCCAAGGGTGGCCCACACCAGGGCATGGTGCCACCCAAGGCTGGCCGCGCCACCATATGGTGTGCCTGCCTGGTGGGCCCCCCTGGTACCTCCCAGGTACTCCTCTGCCCCTTTTTTCATGTAAAATTTAATATGAATTTTCTAGAATTTTTCGAGACACTTTATTTTTGGGCATTTTTTCGAAATAGAAGAATGATTTTTTGACAGACAGATTTTTTTCTTTTGGAAACATGATGCACGGACAAAACAAGGCTAGAACTACAGAAGTTCTAACATGCAAGCAACTAACAACAAAAAGAAAAATGAAAGCAAAAACTAAAATGCAAAGGATAGAAATAAACGGAGGTAATCATAATGAAAACATTGTTTTGTTCAATGGAATCCTTTTGTTAACAAGGTTGATCAAGTCTTGCTACCAAAACAATTGCATATGAGACAAAAATTTCTACTCCACTAATGATTATGTTACCTCAACCTTGATAGCAATGGTCCCAATCATAATAGTTTCAAATTTTTCTCTTGGTATGGGACAATATATTTCTCCAACTTGAATGCCTTCAACATGTTCAATTGAATTCAATCCATAAGTCCTTTCAATCTTCTTGGGGAAATAGACAGTATGTTCCTTGTCATTAACATTGAAGGTCACCTTTCCTTGATTACAATTAATAACAGCTCCTACAGTATTAAGAAAAGGTCTCCCAAGAATAATAGACATATTATTATCTTCGGGCATTTCAAGCACAACAAAATCAGTTAATATCAAGCAATTGTGAGCCACCTGAATAGGTACATCCTCACATATACCCACAGGAATAGTGGTAGATTTATCAGCCATTTGCAAAGATATATCAGTTGGTATTAATTTTTCAAGTTGAAGCCTCTTATAGAGAGAGAAAGGCATAACACTAACTCCAGCTCCCAAATCACACAAAGCAGTTCTAACATAACTGTTCTTAATAGATCAAGAGATAGTTGGAATCCCTGGGTCTCCAAGTTTCTTAGGAACCTTACCATTGAAGGAATAATTCACAAGCAAAGTAGAAATTTCTTCATTAGGGATCTTCCTTTTATTCGAGACAATGTCCTTCATATACTTTGAGTAAGGAGGCAATTTAATAGCATCAGTCAAAGGAATTTGCAAGAATAAAGGCTTCATCCACTCACAAAGCTTATTATAGTGTTCATCTTCCTTTGACTTGTGTTTCTTATCAGGGAAAGGCATAGGTTTTTGGACCCAAGGTTCTCTTTCACTACCATGTTTCTTAGCAATAAAATCTTCTTTGGTGTATTTAGTATTCTTAGTGTGGTTTTCAGGTTCTTCTTCAACTTTTTCTTCATTAGGAACAACATTTTCTTCATTACCACTTTCAGTTTCAGCATCAGAGATAGATATACTATTAGGATCTATAGCAGGTTCAGAGGGTTCTACAACAGTTTTATGTTTCTTTTTCCTTTTCTTACGAGTAGAACCACTATTTTCAGCTTGTTGAGAATCTTGCTCAATTATTTTGGGATGCCCCTCAGGATATAGAGGATCCTGGGTAGCAGCACCACTTCTAGTTCTAATTTCATAAGCATGTTTTTCTTTAGCAACATTAACTAGCAAGTCGTTTTGCACTTTAATGAGTTGATCTATTTGAGTTTGAACCATTTGAAAGTGTTTAACAATCATTTTAACATCATTAGAGGTTCTTTCCACAATATCTTTCAACTCAACAATAGCTCTAGTGTTTTCCATTAGATGATTTTGCACCCTTTTATTAAAGTTATCTTGCTTAACAATAAAGATATCAAATTCTTCTAAGCATTGATCAGGAGGTTTAGAGTAAGGGATATCACCTTCATCAAAGTGTTGGAGAGAGTGTACCTCAATAGTGGATGAGTAGGGAATAGGCTTACATAATTCTTCTATAGGAGGTAAATTCTTGACATCTGCAGCTTTAATTCCCTTCTCCTTAAGACCTTAGCTTCCTTCATCACTTCATCATTTAATTCAATAACTCCCCTCTTCTTTGATGTTGGAATAAGCACCGGAATAGTAGGTTCAGGTACAATTACTTCAGGTATAGCTTGTTTAGGAGGACTCCAATCTTCATAATTCTTACTTATTTTAGCCATTAATTCCTCAACTTCCTTAGGAGTCCTATTCCTGAAAACACAATCAGCACAACTATCTATGTATGTCCTAGATCCCTCTGTTAGTCCATTATAAAATATATCAAGAAGCTCATTCTTAGGTAATGGACTTCCAGCCTATGCATGAATCAAAGCACAACACCTTGCCCAAGATTCAGGCAATAGCTCTTTTTCTCCCTGTTTAAAATCAAAAAGTTCCTGCAAAATAGCATGTCTAGCACTAGGAGGAAAATATTTCCGCAGGAAAGTACTAATCAAGCACTTAGGGCTATCAATAGATCCAGGAGGTAAATTACTAAACCAAGTTTTAGCTTCTCCTTTCAATGAAAAGGGAAAAATCTTAGCAACAAAGTAAGTACGCATCTTAATATCATCAGAAAACAAGCCACTCATGGTAGAAAGTTCATTCATATGTGCTACCGCACTTTCATTCTTAATCCCACAAAAAGGTTCTTTCTCGACAATAGCTATGTAAGATAGATCGAGAGAGAAATCATAATCTTCATCTATAATGTTTATGGGAGAAGCAGCAAACTTAGAAGCAGGAGATAATTTGGGTCTAATAGTACGCCTCTCAAGGAGACTCTTAGCAGCACTCCTATCATGGGTGTTTTTACATTCTTTAATAAATTCATCGGTCATCTCAACATAACCATCTTCAATATCATAACTCTCACTAGACTCAGGTGAACTAACAGGTGTAGTAGTGTCTTCATTAGGAGTTTTAGTATTTCCAGCTATAGTTCTAGCAATCGTAGCATCTAGGAAAGGACCTAATGAACCACTCTTATCAAGCATGAGAAGCATCATAAGTATCAAGTTTCAGATTCAGCAAGAGTAGCAATGTGTGTCGCATGTGTGTGGTGGTGTAACGAGCTTACTCATAACCGATGGTGAATCAAGAGCAAGAGGTGTTCAGAACCGCACTCTTCTTGTAGTGGATGGTAAAATAGGAACCTTGCCATCACGAGAGTTACCCATGATGGATGGATAGCAGTGAACAATAGAGAATCCAAGTGAACTTGATAAATAAAGCTATGCTCCCGAACGGGCGCGAAAATAGTCTTGATGACCCACATGTATAGGGGTGTATCGCAAGATTTTCGAGGGAAGTGAAACCCAATTTATTGATTCGACACAAGGGGAGCCAAAGAATATTTATAAGCCTTAACAACTGAGTTGTCAATTCAATTGCACTGGACACAATCTTGCTCACAGCAGTTTATCAAGAGCAACAGTTTTGTAGTAGGAATAGTAAAGTAATGCTAGTAAAGCAAAGACAGAGTAACAAAAGCGAAGAACAAAGGGATTTGAGTGCGGTAGGCATAGGGATGGATGGACAGGCGTTGCATGGACAAGACAATTCACATAACAATCAGAACATAGGGCAATTGCAGATAAAAATAAGATAAAGCATCCAAGTACTGGACAATCCTAGGCATATGTTCCATATATAGTCATACGTGCTCGCAATGAGAACTTGCACAACATCTTTTGTCCTGCCAGCCCGTTTGTAGCAGGGCCTCTAGGGAACTACTGGCAATTAAGGTGCTCCTTTTAATAGAGCACCGGAGCAAACATTAACACTCCGTGAACACATGTGATCCTCACATCAAAGCCATTCCCTTCCAGTTATCCCGATTTCTGTCACTTCGGGGCCATAGGTTCCGGACAACAACATGTGTATACGACTTGCAGATAAGACCAAAAACAATACTATCATAATGAATCAATAACAAGTTCAGATCTGAAATCATGGCACTCGAGCCCTAGTGACAAGCATTAAGCACAGCAAGTCGCAACAAAGTCATAAAGCACTAATAAAAGATACTAGGCACCATGCCCTAACAATCTAATGCCATTACATGAACGATCTCATCCAATCCCTACCATCCCCATAGCCTACAACGGGGGATTACTCACTCATAGATGGGGGAAACATGGATGGTCGATGGAGAAGCGATGGTGATGATGATGGCGATGATCTCCAATTCCCTGGTCTCGGGTGCGAGCACGGAGTTTCGCACTGTCGTGGAATCTGGTGGTGGCAGCGGAGCGGAACTCCTTCTAGAAAAACGTCGAACCCCTCGAAGTTTTTAGGTCAGAAGGCTCCTTATAGGCGAAGAGAGAGGCCGAGGGGGTGCCTGGGGGGCCCACACCACCCCCTGGCGTAGCCTGGCCTGGCCCACCCTAGCAGGTGGTGTGGCCACCCCTGGCTCTTCTCCGTCTCGTATTCTGGCTCCTGGAGTCTTCGGGTGAAATAGGATTTTTGGCATATTTTCTGGGATTTTTCCTGATAGTTGATTTTCTGCACAAAAAGTAGACACGAAGGCAATTCTGCTGAAAACAACATCAGTCCGCATTAGTTGTATCCAAATCACACAAGTATAGAGGAGAAACAATAGCAAAAGTGTTCGGGAAAGTAGATACGTTTTGGACATATCACAGGTCACCACCCCACGGCCGGTCAGCTGTAGCGTGTAGGCCATCCTGGTCCCCTTCTTGGCAGCTACGGCGGGAGTCAGGCCCCACTAGGGATGCCGCGGCCCGGCCGCCCTCACCGGAGGCGTGCCAGCAGAAGGCACAACTCCGCCAGTAGGCGCTGACCTTGTGCAGCAACCTCCAGGAGAGGCGGGTGGAGGCCTCATGGGCTGACTCTGCTTTGTGGAAGGATGGCTCACACGCATGGCCCATAATCCAGTAGGCTAGGCTTTGTCAGCTGGCGTGAGCCCGTTAGTGGCGCAGAAGAAGAAGAAAAAACCTAAGAAGAAGAAGCCTTCAGCGGCGAAGCTGGGCGCCATGGGAGTTGTCCCGTGAGAGACCCCCTCCACCCTTGGGGGCATTCTCCCGCCCCTAACCGGGCCCCATGGCCGGGAATGCTTGGAGTATTATGGCCACACGATGGATGGGGCTTCTACTACATTGAAATGGGGGGAGTCAAGATGATCGTTCCTGAGACTTTAGCGATGGTGTCTATTTTGGAGCAGGACCAGCCACTTCAGATCGAGGTTATAGAGGATCTTATTCACCAGGAGCTCTGTGAGGTGCTACCGGGTCACGAGTGGCTAATGAGGAGGGCATCGGCCATAGAGTTTGTAATGTCGTTCCCCTCGATGGCGATCCTGGGGATGTGCGCCTACAGATCCTTGTTCACCCTACCGATCCACCAGTTGAAGGTCTCGATCAAGCCATCTTCGGCCGATCAGGGGGCCTCTGCCACTCTTTCTAAGGTATAGGTCAGGCTATTTGGAGTTCCTGCTGAGGCAAGGAAGCTAGAGATCATGGCCCTCATTTCTCAGACTGTGGTGAAGTTCCAGAAGGTGGACCACCGCTCCCTCGTGGAGCATGGGGCGATTCGGCTGTGGATTCTTTGCCCGGACCCGTCTATGTTCCTGGTGATGATTCTGCACTTCTTCTTCATCTGCATGGGCAGGGAGTTGGTGTTGGAGCTGGAGACCTCGATCGAGCCCTCTAGGGCGGGCTCGCTGTCCCCCACCCCGCCCCTAGCATGTGAGTCTGTGACCCTTGGGTGGGGCGGGGGCCTCTAAGGATGAGTCGTCGGGGTACGAGTCTGGTGATGCAGACAAGTGCCCGATGACCGAGGCGCCCTCTCCCCCCACCTCAGCCGGCCCAGGGAGCGGGTGGCACCCTAGGGCACACGTCGGCTGCATCGGGGCCCTTCTTCCCGGAGTGGAGGCCTTTGTCCTGGAGTGCCCCCGCCAACCTGGCCCCAGTTGATCATCCTCGTTGCTTCCGCCCTGACCCTGTGGTGCCTCTTGCCTTCAACATCGCTCAGTACGACACCAACTTCAATAAGGGCTCGTCTCTGATAGGTCCCGTGCTAGCTGGGGGGGAGGCCACGACAGATCTTTCTCCTCCTCATCCTTCATCTCCAGAGGATACCTCAGGGAGCGTGGGGCTGGAAGTGTTCTCCCAAACCATCCCGTGTTCCCTGGGCCTGGTGTGCTACTATCTAGCTCCCGACATGCTATACCCCATTGCGGCAAGGTCAGACATGATCATCATCGACACTACCATACCTGGCCCCAAGGTGCATCACACTCAGGCTCCACGCTAGCCCCCGGTCCCCGCCCCTGTCCCAGCATAGTGAGCACATTGCTGGTGCCAGGGCTAGGGGAAGGGTCCAAAGCCGACGGTGGTCGAGCGTGCTACCTAGCGCTTTACTGCTTGGGATGAGTACTTAGGTACTGCTCATACCCCTCCTCACCCTACCTCTAGTACTTGTGGTTATTTCGGTACAGGTTCTCGGTACTGTCTCAGGTTCCCTTAGAACACTTGGGTCATGTTGCGTCTAATTGTGGGATTGTCTTCCACGGAGAGAAAGGTCCCTAGCTTCAGCAGATTGTGGCCATTAAGGCTATGGAGGTGTACGGGCCCTAGTGCTGGCAGGACCTAGGGCTTCCGCCCTCAGGTCCAGCTCGGCCCTTCCTCCCAGGCCTAATGGTGGCAAGGCACCCAAGAAGACTCCCCTGGCGGGGAGGCCTCCCAAGCATTATGCTTGTCCCCCCTTAGGACGGGCCCGCTCAGCCCTAGTAAGGGCACCCCACCCCAAGTGATTCTCCTTATGGACATTCTCATAGAAATCCGAGCGTTCATTTGGAACATCCGGGGCTTCAGGCAGGACGGCCGCTGTTGACAGATCAAGGAGTATTTGCGACAAGAGGATGCGGACATTATGGGCCTTCATAAGACGATTCGCCAGGACTTTTCCATGGCAGAACTAGAGGGGCTATCCTGCGATAGGTTTAGCTGGACCTGGCTGCCGGCCATCGACCACTCGGGTGGGATCCTCCTTGGGGCCAAGGAGGAGACCTTCGCGGTAGAGGATATGGAACACGGGGAGTTCTTTGTGAGCACGGTGCTCACCCATAGACGATCACGCCTCAACTAGGAGGTGATCATTGTCTATGGCCTGCGGCCCATAGGAGGTCCCCAGAGTTTTTGCTTGAACTCAAGTCTAAGGTGGAGCACATGGTTATCCATGTCATTGTGGATGGGGACTTTAACCTCATTCGCTACATCGAGGACAAGAGCTCAGCAAACGTGGACCCTATTAGGATGCGGAAATTCAATGACTACATCGCCAACCTCGCCCTGAGAAAGATATCGTGGGTGGGGAATTGATATACATGGACTAACAAGCAACTGGATCTGATTTGTAGCATCCTCGACCAGGTCTTTGTCTCGGTGGATTGGGAACTAGCATACCCCCTGTGTTCCATTTGTGCAGTCACCAGGGTGGGTTCGGATCACACCCCCTCCTCTCGACGGGAAGAGGTAACCCGCCTCGACTACACCGCTTCCACGTCGAGACATTTTGGTTGTTCTAGTCTAGTTCCGTGGATGCGGTTCAGGATAGGTAGGTGGTGGCTGTGGCAACACCACCCCATGTATACTATGTTGTGGATATTTGGCATCACTGTGCTAAATCTATGCACTAGTTCATGCGGGGTTGGAGGCAAATCTAGGGCAATGTGCCGGGGTTAGAAAGAGTCCCTCTTGCAGGAGATCCACGCTCTAGATCTATGATGTCTACGCACTTCTATTCTTGTAGACAGTTGTTGGGCCTCCAAGTGTAGAGCTTTGTAGAACAGCAGCAAGTTTTCCCTTAAGTGGATCACCCAAGGTTTATCGAACTCAGGGAGGAAGTGGTCAAAGGTATCCCCTCTCAAACAACCCTGTAATCAAGATACAAGAAGTCTCTTGTGTCCCCAACACACCCAATACACTTGTCAGGTGTATAGGTGCACTAGTTCGGCGAAGAGATAGTGAAATACAAGTGGTATAGATAATTATAAGTGGTAACGGTGATAGAAAATAGCTTGATGGCGTGGAAAAGACTAAAGTAAAACTGAAATAAAGATAGAAGCAAGCAAACATGTAATAGATCTAATAGCAAACGGTGTTTCAGTGCTTAGAAACAAGGCCTAGGGATCATACTTTCACTAGTGAACACTCTCATATAAATATATTCTTCTTTAAGATACTACGCTGAACTACTCTCCGGTTGGACACTCTAATCCATAGTAGGGCTATAATAGCACACCTCAAAGTAAGCCTTTCCCATCTAGATAACCCCACACTGTCACCTTGAGCACTAGATGGTTCAAACAAACACCAAAATTTCATAAAGACATCCAACTCCAAATATAACTCATAGCAAGAATTTGAAATCTCTAGCGTAAGTGCCACCATGGTGTGCACACTATCAACTTCACACACATGGGGAGAGCAGAGATCTATTAAAGCACTTGAGTAGCAAGGTAGGTCTATAGATTACAATCTCATGATCTCAATAAGATCATGCGTATATATAGAGAGAGATGAACACATAGCTACCGGTAGAACCCTTAGCCTCGAGAGAGAACTACTCCCTCCTCATCATGGGAATCAGCAATGGTGATGGAGATGGCGGTGGAGATCGATGGAGATGGCTCCGAGGGCACTTCCCTGTCCCGGCAGGGTGCCGGAACAGAGACTTCCTGTCCCCCAAATCTCTCCTATGGTGGCGGTGGCGCTGTGGAACTTATCATGGATTTCTGATTGATGACCTAGGGTTTTTGCCTCGGGGGAGATATATAGGTGAAAGAGGCACGGTCGATGGCCGGCCAGGGGGACCACACCATGCCCTGGCGTGGCCAAGGGGGACCCGCGCCTAGGGGTGGTGTGTCCACCCTGTGGCCCCTCTCTGTCTCTCCTTCTAGCTCCGTGAGTCTTCCACGGAAAATATCGACTTTGGCTTTTGTCCGGTCCAATTCCGAGAATATTGATTTTCTGACTTTCCTGGAACCAAAAACAGCAGAAAACAGGCAACTGGCACTATGGCTCTTGTTAATAGGTTAGTCCAAGAAATCATATGAAAAGTACTCCAAAGTATGGACAAAACACAAGAAAGTAGATAAAACCAAGCATGGAACATCAAAAATTATAGATACATTTGCAATGTATCAATTTACAAGTGGATAGCATGGGGCTTTCGGCTGAGGCGGGTCCCATAGATACTCCCTAGAGACTTCCATTATGGAGATCGATAAAGCAGAGGAGGCATTATGGTGCTAGAGGAGCCGCCAGAAATGGACTCTCTATAGGGAATCGAACGTGGCCTACTTCCATGCCATTGCGAATGGCAGGAGAAGTAAGTGCTCGATTCCCTGCCTCTGGGAGGAGAACATCCTGCTAGAAGACTAGAAGGAGATATCCTCCCATATTTACGCCTTCTACAAGGATTTGTTCATGGCTGCACCACTCTCAGGCTTATAGCTTGCACCAAACATCTAGGGCGATGGGGCCATGGGGACCTTGACAGAGAACGCATAGCTTACACTCCCATTCCTCCCATCTGAGGTGGCCGCCGCCATCCGGGCCATGAAGGCTAGCTCGGTCCCTAGGCCGGATGGGCTCCCGGTCATCTTCTTTGAGATGTTCTGGGATCATCTGCAGGCGGTTATCATGCGCATGTTCCAGGAATTCTACTAGGACTCTCGTGATGTCTAGGCTGAATTTTAGCATGATTACCATGATCCCCAAATTAGTGGGGGCCACATATATCTGCCAATTTAGGCCCATCACCATGATCAATGTCGTTCAACACATTTTTGACAAGGTTCGTGCTCTTAGGATTTCCCCGGTTATGGAACGACTGACCCACCCTCTACAGTATGGCTTCCTTAAGGGACACCTGATTCATGACGGGGTCCTTACCCTCCATGAAGTTAATCATGAGGTCAAGGTACATCATCAGAAAGGGGTGATCCTCAAGTTAGATTTCCTGAAGGAGTATGACATGTTAGATTGGGAGTTCCTTAGACAGGTCCTCCAAAGGAGAGGATTGGACGATGGGTGATTAGATGGATTATATAGTTCATCATAAGTGGTTCCACTGCTATTAATGTCAACAGGGAGGTGGGTCCCTACTTCAGGCCCTCCTTTGGGGATCAATAAGGGGACATGATCTCTCCCTTGCTTTTTAACTTAGTAGTGGATGCCCTTGCAAAGATTTTGGATAGGTCCGAAAACTCCAGCCACATCTCGGGTGTGGTAGGGCATCTAATCCCAGGAGGAGGGGTCACCCACCTCCAGTATGCGGATACCATGATCATGGTTCATATCATTAACCTAAAGTTCCTGTTCCTATGCTTTGAATCCATGTTAGGACTCAAAATCAACTTCAACAAGAGCGAGGTCATGATCTTGGGCTTCTTATACGAGGAGAGACATCACATTGCCGATAGCCTCAATTGCATACTTGTGGATTTCCCTATCACATATCTGGGGATGCCCATTAGAGATACAAGGGTGTTGATTAAGGATTTGGCTCCCCTGGTCACGCAAGTCCGCTCTAAGACTAAACCCTGGTGAGCGAGACTTACGATGAAAGGGAGTAAGAGAATCCTGATCAATTATTGTCTCTCTAGTTTCACCATGTATTAGATGGGGCTATATCTCCTACCTGAAGGAACCCACGCGGACTTCGCTAAATAGTTGTCCAGGTTCTTTTGGGTGGCGAGAGATGTCCAACAAAAGTATCATATCATGAAATGGGAAGATCTCTGTGCCCCCAAGATCCCTGGGGGCTTAGGGGTACTAGACTCCCGCCACTTTAATGTGGCCCTCATGCTCAAATGGGCGTGGCGCATTTTGTAGGACGAGGGAGGATTGTGGTTACAGCTCATTAAGGCTAAATACTTATGGGGCAGACCCCTGTTGGCCTGTGAGCGTACGGAGGGCTCCTAATTATAGCGAGCCATCCAAGACATTTAGCATTAGATCATGAAAGGATCACTCTTCGATGTAGGTAATGGTCGGGAGACCCTCTTCTGGTTGGAAGCTTGGCTTCAGGGGACTCCTCTATCGCAGGAGTTCCCTACTCTTTTCGCCATCTACATAAATCCTATAATGTTAGTGGATGAGGCGGAGCAAGGGGCAACTGGAACATCCCGTTCTGGAGGACCTTTAGCGATGCCGAAGCGACCGACTTCGGGAGTTTGCGAGGCGCCCTTCCTCCATCCCTCTCCTCTAGGAGGGACAGCGTTTCGTCGCACCAGTCTCCTTCAGGAGCTTTTTCGGTTAGTTCAATAGGACCCTGTTACAGGGTCCGCAGCTTCTGTGGACGTCCGATCTTTGGAAAGCACCTATACCCCTGAGTCTGAGGATTTTCCTATGGCAGTTTCTATGGGATCGCCTCCCCTCAGGGGTAGAGGTGGCAAAGCGGAATGGCCCTAGCGATGGGTTGTGTCCATTATGTGGGACGCTGGAGACTTGTGCTCACATAATGTTTATGTGTCCTGCCGCTCAGTTTCTGTGGAGCTTTATCCGGGAAGCCCTGGGCCCTGCCTAGTAGGCCCAGGATCTCGGTGAGTTCCTAGAGACGAAGGCAAACTGGCCAGGAGGCAGGCTCCACCTCTTCTGGCTAGTGTTTATGGCCCTAACCTGGACCCTTTTGAAATATTCATAATAAAATGGTGATAGAGAATATTTTCCCACGATGGGCGTCTGACTCTGTTTTTGCTTTTCTGGCTTACCTCAAGCAGTGGTACTCACTATCTAAGCAGCACCTTGATGGATCCCTTCTGGCGTTGAGAGTGTCGACGCGGTGCTTCGCGGTTGCTGTTCTTGAGGAGCAGCTCTAGAGGCTGTTCTCTCATGCCTCTTTTTTTTGTTTTCTCTTTGGGTTTTACTGTGTTGTGGCCCCAGTGACCCTGGACTGACTATTTTCTTTTCTCTGGGTACTTTGGTGTCCGTGGTACTGTTAAACCTTTTACTCGTGTGTGACTTTATTTATAAAGCGGGAAAGAACCCTGATTCGAGAGAATATTTGCATAACAAGCCTTATTCATTCCTTCGTAGAGTTTTGTGTTACGTCTTCTTTTGGTCCATTTTGTAGACATGGCTTCAGCTGCTAGTTGCCAATTCTCTCTTGGTTTTTTCGGGTGAAAAGAGGTTTTATATTCAGATATGATAGAGTTTTTTTGAGTAACTACGGTTGCTCTCTGTTCATTATTAGAAGGGAAAATTACATGAATATGGAATCCTTCAGGTGGCTATAATAGCCACACCCGACGACCGATTGGCTGGTTAACAGAGCTGCGAGCAGGGAGATGCGCCTCGCCATTTGAACTCCTATATTCATGTTTAGAGTGTTGGAATCCCGAGGATGGCAGAGGTACACGCGGGAGACGTAGAAGGGGCGCCGTGATGCAGGAAGTTGAGGGAGACTTGTTGACGTGGCAAACGGAAACACCGCCTCCTCAAAGAACACATGACACGAGATGATGATGCAGCATGTTACACTACGGAGAAGGCAAAGCGCCGAGGACCAATCTCTACACCAACGGCAAAGAGTCAGGACCGTCGGAAAAGGTGGATGGGCGGGGCAGCCGAGCGACGCGGCCGTCGGTACAGCTTTGCCATCGTCGTAGGCCAGGCATCACTGACGGACACCATAGGCGTAGGCCAGGTAGCGCCGACGGACACCGTCGGTGTAGAATGGACATTGGTGTAGGCCCAGACAGGCTTGACGGTTGCTGTCGGCATACATAAGCCCCTCAACATAGAACGACTCGTAGCCCAGGTTACTGGCCCGTCTGACAGCCGCGTGACAACGTTAGGGCATGGGTGCTGCGCTGATGACAATTTCGTCGGCCTAGCTAGGGCACGATGGTCGGTCTAGCTAGGGCACGGGGCTATGCCGTCGGCCTAGCTCTCCAAAAAAATCCTTTTTTTTCAAAGAATCAAATTTATATAGTTGATTTATTTATTTCCCTCTATAATTTTAACGTAGATATAATTTATAAATAAATTGGAGATTGTACCTCCGAATTTCGATATCCTGTCACCCACATAGAATAACTACGCGAATCTTCTAGAACCCGATGCTAACATAAATGTAAAATAAAAATAACAAAATACACATATAATATAGAACTACAATATAAATATTAAAGCGATTTCTATTTTCGTGCCCCTGGTTCGTTAGTTGTACTCAGTTTTCCTCCAGCCGCTTAGTTTTTCCTCACTTTTCCCCTCTCTCCATTTTGAAACCCTCACATGCGCTCAGACGGGGGACGTCGTCAGGTCAAAGGCTTGACCATTACATGCTGACAGGTGGGACCGTGTTGGGCGGATCCTGCGTTGAGCATTACGTTACGTCACCTCGACCGTTACATGCTAACGGGTGGGGTCAGGATATACGGTGGACTAGCCATCCGTCTCTCACTGACTTGTGGGCTCTGTTTTTCCTGATTGTGTGGCCGGTGCAACCAATGACAAATGGGGCTGTTCTGTGGGGCCGTCGAAGCCAATGAACGATGGGGCCGCTATGTGGGGCCGTTCTGTGGGGCCGATGTAGCCAATGACCGATGGGGCCGTCATATGGGGCTGGAGGGGGATTTGCATATTTGCCACCTTTTACTTTGTAACTTGCATATTTGCCATTTTGTGTCACACTGACATGTGGTGGTCATGTGGAAAATATGCAAATTTCAAAGAAAAAGTTTTGCAGATATGTAAAATTGGCAAATATGAAATAATTGACAGGTGGGGTCGTGTATGACACGTCGGCTTTCTCTCTCTCATCCGCTCCTAGCCCCAGCCCTGAGTAGCTCCTATCCCACCGGCGGAAAAAGCAGCCATCATTAGCGCGTCGGCGTGTCGTCGGATCTGTCCTACGGCGGTATCAGACGGACTGTCGCGCTGCACCTCAACCATGGCTCCAGCACATGTTTCATCCGCACGCATTGTATGTTGAGGAAGTACCGACCCCAGGCAGGTCTGCCGCCCACGACGACCGGGATTTGGTTCCGCCGCCATAGCTCGACGAACAGTTGCATCAATTGCTAGTAGTGCTTGCTAAGACCTCTGCTCTTGCTCCGCCCATCCTAATCGATTTGCTTCCCGTAATTTCCTCAATATTGTAGGTGCAAATTAGGCCTCAATGTCAGGTCATAGCGGGTACACCGGCGAGGGTGGGGAACCGATCATGTCGTGGGCACATTCTCCTTATCCTACCACGTCGGAAGTACATGTAGCTCCTTCTCTTAGTACTACCGTTGAATTTGAAGTGCTGACATGGCCTGTCAGACTGATTCCAATTTGGTTTGTTTTGGGATTGTTATAGTGTGCTATGCAAGACGATGATCCATGGTACATTGCATACCAATATGAATCAACTCAGTGGTCTAGCCATATGATGGATTTGGAGGAGATGGTTGCCAAGTTAGGTGATGAATTGGTCCGTAAAAACCTGTTGATATTCGAGCTGAAGCATACTGTCGAGGAAGAATTCAGAGCTTATTCACAAAGAGAAGTTGACACCTGAGGTTGATTGGTGAGTGAAAATTTGCATCATGTTTTACACTATTATTTTGCATTGTAGATGTAGGATCTTGGTATTTTACGGTGTGCATGCGCATATTTTATGTCTAGTTTCACCAGGATCAGGATAGATGATGGATCCAATAGACATAATTCTTGGAACAGTTGTACTGAGAGAAAATGAGTAAAAAACAATGTAAATCGCTTATTTGGGAAATATCAATAATACCAGAAGAAAACCCGCAGCGAACAAAGGAGACAGACGGTTTAACGACCAACTATACAGCAGGAATAAAATTTTCCGGCCGTATAGTTCCCACCGTATAGTTGGCGCTACCACCGCCTCCTCAAATAGTTTCACCCCATGCAACTAGATCAGAGAGATGACATACAGAACACCCACAAATCGCTGAAACCTCACCTCCGGAAGGCATCTGGAGGGGGAACTCGTCCATCGGGGATCCATCTCCACCCTGCGCAGATTCGGGAGGCTAAGGCATCGATCTTCATCATCCACAAATGCATCACCACCATCTCCATCCATCCCATCTACATCTTATCTAGATCTTGTTGTAACTTCCATACTCGTTGTGGATTTATACAAGTACTATTCATCTATGATAGATTCCATTGATTTTGCCATGATGTTGATTGCTTTCATGTTTGAGTAGATCATTAGTTCTTGGGGAGATGGAGAAACCCTAGTATTATATTGAACTAAGATAAAGTTTAGTATGATATTCATCACGGTGACCATGTGTTAGATTGTCTTCATCTTGATGTTGAGAGAAGTCGACCTCTCAATATTTGCCTCTCATGGGGACTTGATGGAGGGAACTACTTGTTGGTAGATGGAGGTGTGCTAGCACTTACAATGACTATAAAGCTGTTGGCACTCCTTACGTATCAACTTGGGAAACCGAGGAAACTCACGGAACACTATCCATGCCATGGGATACGTCCTACGGGATTACATCCCTTAATAGCGCAGTAATTCGATTGCTGACTACTTTGGTTCTACGGATGATGTGAGCAGCGGTTGCTACCTATTTATCCAAATACAGAGTTCCTCCCTCACATACATAGTTGAGAATGTTCATGATAATAATCTTTACTTTAGGTCCTTATAATGCTAGTGGTGTATCCGCTACTCCCTGTGAATGTTTTTCCCCTATTGCAGTTCCAATCTCTCTTACATACGCGATACTTACTTTCTATATTCAGTTGTTTTACTTTATTAATCATTGCTATTATACCAAAAACCCCAAAACACCTTTTTACACAATACTTGTATTTTATCTTGTCACTTAGAACTTTATTTAGCATTTCTATTGTAATATTTATTTCAAGAGTTATTAGACTTCAGACTACTACTCCCTGTGGGATTGTTATCTTTATTTCGAAACTAGCTACAAATGATCTGTGCCCTTGCAGTCATCATTGATCTTGCCGTATCTGATCATGTCATAGAAAATCTAAAACATGAACTTCAAGTGAAGAGGGGTGCAATAGTAGATTCATGTGGGCAGTTTTAGTAGTTGTCATCCGTGTCCTAGCAGTTACAGTATGTGGTTGTGGTGAAGGGTGGCACGTGTAATGATTAGTTGAATAGATAGCTAATTTAGAGAGTAGAATTGCTATTCAATAGATGGTTGTGAGTTCCTGCTAATTTAGTCACTTTGCGGTCCCAAAGTTGTCGAGAGAATACATTGCGGTGCCCGAGTTGCTTTCCATTGGATCTAGCGGTCCCAAAGTGGTCGAGAGAATTCATTGCGGTACCTGAGTTTCTTGCCATTGGATCTAGTGGTCCCAAAGTTGTCGAGAGAATGCATTGCAGGCCCCGAGTTGCTTGCCATTGGATCTAGCTACCCATAGTTGGCGTGCCAAATGCCTAGAGGGTCAAGTTGGGGCATATTGGTTTTGACTGTTCTGTCCCTCCATTATGGCTGCCATGTAAAGTTGCAGCGTTGGCAACAAAATCCATTCCCCGTTCCAAATTAGTGGCTGAGATTGTCAATCCAAATTAGTTAACTCAAATTCCTCAAGGTACAATTGAATCTAGACAAATCTAAATCAACTAATTTGGGTCGGAGGGAGTACTACTTATGAATCATCTTTAGAGCATATCCACCGTCCTCACTGCTCAAATACATATCAAGTTTGATTCAAATCATACATATTTCGATCAAATTTATACAAGCCCACCGAAGATTGTCAAAGCAAGTACTACTACTTATGAATTAGCTTTAGAGCATATCCACCGGTCTCACGGCTCAAATACATGTCAAATTTAATCAAATCATACATATATTTTAAGTCACAGAATTTTGGTTCAAATTGGTCTTAAATTTGTCCCAATTTTAAGTGGACGGTGAGCTAGCCTCCCTCACTGCCGTATGTGTACTCCAAGAAGTACGGACAAAGTTCTACCATCCGGCCTTCACCGTTGAAGTGCACCTCGACGTGCCAGCCGCGGCCGCGGCCTGCCTCCCACAGCTTCGGTTCACGAGGGTTTGATCTGCGTCGTCGCAGTGATGTTGCGGGTGATGGCTTCAATCGTATTCACATTGATGAGAACTGTCGTCACCACAGCCGTAGATGTTGCGGATGATGGCTTCCATCGGTGTTTTTCTTCGATGGCCACTGTCGGCACCACCGCCGTCACACTGATGTTGCGGATGATAGCTTCCATTAGTGTCTTTCATCAGCAACGGATCTGAGGATGTGAACGGAAGTGTGACATACAGAGATAGAAATTTCAGACGGTTAGGTCCTCACCGCCGCATGCCGTTCTAGCAGCCGTGCTTAGATCTGTGCCGCCTCAAGCTGTTCCGACCCCCACGCGTAGGTCCGCGCCACCACACGCTATTCCGACCGCCACGCTTAGGTCCGTGCCTCCGCACGCCATTCGGACCGCCACGCTTATATCCATGCCGCCGCATACCATTCGGACTGCCGTGCCTCCATACGTCGATAGGAGGGGAGGAAGATGCGGCTGGGATACATGTGACAGGGAAAGGAAGGGAGAGACATCCAGCCCGTCGGGCTCTCCTCTCCATAGCCTAACGGGAGAGAGATACCTCCAGCCCACCGGATCAGGATGTATCCAATGGTGGTTGGTCGAGATCCGTGTGACATACATCTCGACCAATCAGAGTGCAACCAAACTGAGCGCTAGTTGATGCGGCTAGTATACGTGCATTAGGGAAAGGTAGGGAGAGACATCCAGCCTGTCGGGCTCTCCTCTCCGTACAAGGTTAGGTGCGCCCATCGAGAGAGAGACCTCCAGCCCGTCGGATCATCAACATCTAATGGTGGTTGGACAAGATCCGTGTGACATGCATCTCGACCAATCAGAGCACTATCCAAACTGAGACATGAGAGAGGGGAAAAGGGAGGAAAACTTTAGCGGGAGGGGAAAACTAAGGAAAACTTTAGCGGCAGGGGAAAACTGAGGAAAATTTTAGCGGGAGGGGAAAACTGAGTAGAGCTAAGGAAAACAAGGGTGCTTAGATAAAAAAATGACCAAGGGAAATTCAAGCTTTTGGCATAACAAATGAAAAATGTGTCATTTGAACAAAATAATCCAGCTTGGCTAACATTATATTGTTTGCAACTCAAAGATACACAAGTGTGCCAAATTTAGCCTCATTTAGACAAAGTATGTTTTGGGATGGGTTATCTTGGAGGTTGACTAAGTAGAAAGCCATTCATCTTCTTAGCTAGTAGCTCAATCCAAGAAGGGTTTAATAAGTGGTTTAGGGGAGAAGTCCATTTCTCTTTATTTCCTTTTCCTTTATTATCCATGCTAGGTTGTAGGTAACATAACTAGACTCGATGCAAAGGCTACACTATGTTTTGACTTCTTTTTTGAATTAAACTAACCCTAAAACCATTTATTTGAATTTAATCACTTAGAAAAAGAAAAATGTGGCTGATTACAAGTAAATCCAAAATTTCCAATTTCATATGGTAAATCAATCCAAGATACACAATTTTGCCAAATTTTGGATCAATTGGTGAACGTTTGTTATGGTTTAAGCCATGAACTAGCTAGACCCCATGTGTTGACCACAGGTCAAGGGCAAAACTGAACAGTGCTAAGCAACTAGGTGGATAACAATAGAAACTTGCAATAACACATACATTATGGGGTTATCCAACATGCAAACTTGGGAGCGTCACAAACATTGACAGTAGTTCAAATTCATCATACAAATTCAATTTAATAATTCAAATTCATTGTTTTCTTGCTCCTAGTGTTTTTTGCTGGAATATTCTCGGAGTAAACCACCTTTCTCTAGGTGATCCTGGCTGGAATATTCTCAGAGTCCACCATCAGCTTCTTCATTTGTTCCCTTTGTTCTTTTTCTCTGCATCAAATGAATCAAGTGTTTCAGTCTGTCGTACAATTAGTTCAACCACGTTTCAATTCATTGGTTCATACGGTTCAAAACGCATTGGCATCATTTCTTTAATATCCTCTTGTGTAATTCCTTTACTTTTGAACTCTACATCCAGTGAATAAATTGCTTCAATCTCCCATGCATTTGGTGCAATCTCCCCTTCATTTGGTTCAATCTCCTCTTGATCCATTGGTTCATTATCCCCTGCATTTGTTTCAATCTCCCCTGCATTTGGTTCAGTCTCCTCTCGATCCATTGGTTCAATCTCCCCTGCATCTGGTTCAATCTCCCCTGCATTTGGTTCAATCTCCCCTGCATTTGGTTCAATCTCCTCTCGATCCGTTGGTTCAATCTACAATGTATACATTTCTTCATTCTCCTCTCGTTCAGATACGTCATTCTCATCTGCATTTGCTGCTCCCGCCTGATCATCCATTCCATAAGCTGGGTCCACTGCATTTTTACAAAGCCTAGAAATGTGCCCTAGGATCCCACAATGTTTGCACTTACGTCATCAAGGTGGTGCACCACCCTCTGCACTATCTCTCATCCTATTCTTCCTTGGCTTACCTGCTGGTCTAGTAAAAACTAGAGGGTATAGCTTGAAGCCTGGATTCACTTCCATCCATTGGTCTTTTCCCAACAAGGCTAGAACATTTCGAGCATATGCTGCCCTAAATTTGGCACTGGAGAAATACTCCAACACGTACTGATCAACTTCACCCTCTTCACCTCCTAGAACACCCATGAAAAACAATGCATGTATACAGGGTTTCCCACGGAGCTACCATTGCCTGCAATGGCATGTCCTGTCAGCCAAACTCACTGGATACCTCCAATGCCTATCTTTACTATCAGTGTATGTTACCTCAGCCTCCATTCCTTTTCTAATGCATTTCATCTTCAATTGTTTTGCCCTGGCATGCAAAGCCTTAATCAAAGATGGGAGGATGAGATGGCTAGCATATACGATTGATGCAATTCTTCGACGCAAATCGATCTTTATCATGATCATCTTCCTAATATTATCAAATATTTGCCACAGCATAAGCCCTTTCAATGACTTAACCTTTGCATTGAAACTCTCTACAAGGTTACTGTCACATAGTCTACCTTGCAAGTTTCATTGAATTGGCTTCTTGACCACACCATTCCATGATGTGCATCCAAGTACTCCTTGATATGTCCAAAACATATCTACTTTCCCAAACACTTTTGCTATTGTTTCTCCTCTAAACTTGTGTAATTTGGATGCAACTAATACGGACTGACGCTGTTTTCAGCAGAATTGCCCTAGTGTCTACTTTTTGTGCAGAAAATCAACTATCAGGAACAATCTCGGAAAATATGCCGAAAATCCTATTTCACTAGAAGACTCAAGGAGCCAAAATACGAGACGGAGGGGGGCTGGGCCCAGGCCACACCACCTGGCCAGGCTAGCCAGCCGTGGGTGGTCCGGCCGCCTGTGCACCCTCGGTCTCCCTCTTCGCCTATAAGAAGCCTTCTGACCTAAAAAATCTAGGAGGGGTCGATGTTTTTTCAGAAGGAGTTCCGCTCCACCGCCACCACCAGATTCCATGAAACAGCACTAGAAACTCCGTTCTGGCACCCTGCCGGGACAGGGAATTGGAGGAGATCATTGTCATCATCATCACCATCGCTCCTCCATCGACCATCCATGTTTCCCCCATCTATGAGTGAGTAATCCCCCGCTATAGGCTATGGGGATGGTAGGGATTGGATGAGATCGTTCATGTAATGGCATCGGATTGTTAGGGCATGGTGCCTAGTATCTTTCATTACTGCTTTATGACTTTGTTGCGACTTGTTGTGCTTAATGCTTATCACTAGGGCCTGAGTGCCATGATTTCAGATCTGAACATGTTACTGATTCATTATGATAGTATTGTTTATGGTCTTATCTACAAGTTGTTTACACACGTTGTTGTCCAGAACCAATGGCCCTGAAGTGATAGAAATTGGGATAACCGGAGGGAATGTCTTTGATGTGACGATCACATGTGTTCACGGAGTGTTAATGCTTTGCTCCGATGCTCTATTAAAAGGAGCACCTTAATTGCCAGTAGTTCCCTTGAGACCCCGCTGCAAACGGGCTGGCAGGACAAAATATGTTGTGCAAGTTCTCATTGCAAGCACGTATGACTATATATGGAACACATGCCTAGGATTATCTAGTACTTGGATGCTTTATCTTATTTATCTGCAATTGCCCTATGTTCTGATTGCTATGTGAATTGTCTTGTCCATGCAACGCCCGTCCATCCATCCCTATGCCTACTGCACTCGAATCCTACTGTTTACTGCTATTATTACTGTTGTCTTTACTTTACTACTGCTGCTACTTTACTATTCTACTACAAAACTGTTGCTACTGATAAACTGCTGTGAGCAAGATTGTTTCCAGGTGCAGCTGAATTGACAACTTAGTTGTTAAGGCTTATAAATATTCTTTGGCTCCCCTTGTGTCGAATCAATAAATTGGGTTTCACTTTCCTCGAAAATACTGCAATACAACCCCTATACATGTGGGTCATCAAGACTATTTTCTGGCGCCGTTGCCGGGGAGCATAGCTTTATTTATCAAGTTCACTTGGATTCTCTATTGTTCACTGCTATCCATCCATCATGGGTAACTCTCGTGATGGCAAGGTTCCTATTTTACCATCCACTACAAGAAGAGGTACGGTTCTGAACACCTCTGTTGCTCTTGATTCACCATCGGTTATGAGTAAGCTCGTTACACCACCACACACACATGCGACACACATTGCTACTACTGCTGAATCTGAAACTTCTGATACTTATGATGTTGCTTCTACTGTGCTTGATAAGAGTGGTTCATTAGGTCCTTTCCTAGATGCTACGATTGCTAGAACTATAGCTGGAAATACTAAAACTCCTAATGAAGACACTACTACACCTGTTAGTTCACCTGAGTCTAGTGAGAGTTATGATATTGAAGATGGTTATGTTGAGATGACCGATGAACTTATTAAAGAATGTAAAAACACCCATGATAGGAGCGCTGCTAAGAGTCTCCTTGAGAGGCATACTATTAGACCCAAATTGTCTCCTATTGCTAAGTTTGCTGCTTCTCCCATAAACATTAAAGATAAATATTATGATTTCTCTCTTGATGTATCTTACATAGCTATTGTTGAGAAATAACCTTTTTGTGGGACTAAGAATGAAAGTGCGGTAGCACATATGAATGAACTTTCTACCATGAGTGGCTTGTTTTCTGATGATATTAAGATACATACTTACTTTGTTGCTAAGATTTTCCCCTTTTCACTAAAAGGAGAAGCTAAAACTTGGTTTAGTAATTTACCTCCTGGATCTATTGATAGCCCTGATTGCTTGATTAGTACTTTCCTGAAAAATATTTTCCTCCTAGTGCTAGACATGCTATTTTGCAGGAACTTTTTGATTTTAAACGGGGAGAAAAGGAGATATTGCCTGAATCATGGGCAAGGTTTTGTGCTTTGATTCATGCACAAGCTAGAAGTCCATTACCTAAGAATGAGCTTCTTGATATATTTTATAATGGACTAACTAAAGAATCTAGGACATACCTAGACAGTTGTGCTGATTGTGTTTTCAGGAATAGGACTCCCAAGGAAGCTGAGGAATTGATGGCTAAAATAAGCAAGAACTATGAAGATTGGACTCCTCCTGAACCAGCTATACCTGAAGTAATTATACCTGAACCAGCTATATCGGTGCCTATTCCAACATCAAAGAAGAGGGGAGTTATTGAATTAAATGATGAAGTGATGAAGGAAGCTAAGAAATGTCTTAAGGAGAAGGGAATTAAAGCTGCAGATGTCAAGAATTTACCTCCTATAGAAGAACTATGTAAGCCTATCCCCTACTCATCCACTATTGAGGTACACTCTCTCCACCACTCTAAACCTCCTGATCAATGCTTAGAAGAATTTGATATCTTTATTGTTAAGCAAGATAATTTTAATAAAATGGTGCAAAATCATCTAATGGAAAACACTAGAGCTATTGTTGAGTTGAAAGATATTGTGGAAAGAACCTCTAATGATGTTAAATGATTGTCAAACACTTTCAAATGGTTCAAACTCAAATAGATCAACTAATTAAAGTGCAAAAAGACTTGCTGATAAGCCACAAGTATAGGGGATCGTATGTAGCCTTTTTGATAAGTAAGAGTGTCAAACCCAACAAGGAGATAAAGGTAGGATAAATATTCTCTCAAGTTCTATCAACCACTAATACAAGTCTACGCACACTAAACGTTTGCATTATCTAGGAAATAAAAGTAGAGCAACAATACGAGTAATAGAGATAGCTTTGCATGATAATAAATAACAAGAAAGTAAAGCTAGTTGCTGCAGCAATAAAATACACTAAACTAACAGAACCATGAGTGTGGAATAGTGGTGGTAACTTTGGTGGCTTTGTCCAAGTTTAAATAGCGAATAGATCAGGTTTATTGTCTTCGATGAAGTTTTCTATGTGGGAGAGGCTAAATATACATGCGCTTCACTACTTGGAATTATATGTACTATATGATTGGATTGTTAGCAAACATCCGTAAGTACTAATCAATGCATTAAGGTTTCCCCAGCCATAGCCTTAAGTTTAATGGTCCTCTTACTCCCATACGTGCAACGTTCCGGTTCGCGTTCTCAGGTTTCTGTCACTCCGGCAGAACTTCCCCCTTCCTCTTACACATACTACAAACCTTATGATGTTTAATCCATGTGCGCACAAATATAATGGACACCAAAGGACTGTACCATATCAACATACAACTCTAATGGACCAAAGATGTTCAACCATTCAATCTAAGAACAAAGAAACTACGCAAACATGACATGGATCATAGGATTATAACTTATAGCATCAAACACCATGTTTACATAGGACGGTACAGAGGTGTGTGGGAGGATGAACCACAGCATACTAGGAGGATTAGGTGATGGATATGGCGGTGAAGATGGTGAAGATGGTGAATAGGGCGGCGGTGGTGCCGACGGTGGCGTGGGGGACTCTTTCCCCGCTGTCGGTATCATGGGGAAGCACGGCCCCTTAGCCCCCTTCCTTCATGGCTTCTTGGGAGCCCTCTCCCATGGAGATGGGATCCATGGGGGAGGCAAAAACATGGCTTTGGTGGCTGCAAATTCGTGGGTGGAGATGCCCTGGGCGAATTAGGTTTCCTTCCTTTATATAGCTTCTCGGATTCCCGTCAGCCCATCTTGGGCTGCAGTAAATCGGGCCTAAAAGGTCCGTCCGGACTCGGAATCAGCTAAATTTTATGTCCAGAACATTTGTCACGAAATTGCCAACAACTTCAAAAAGAATTTTTTTGAAGTTGAAGAGTTTTACATTTGTAGTTGAAGAGTTTTACGTTTAACACCGTATTCGACCCGAAACGTGACCATCTTCAAAAAGAGTTCTGAGACAGATTTCTGGAAAAATCCCAATTTGACTCCAACAAGGTTTCCACTTGTATTCTTGGTAATTCCTACACATCAAAGTGTAAAACAAGAATATTGTGCACTTTTGCAACTATTAGTAGGTTAGTCCAAATAAATCATAAGCTTTATACAAAAAGGAGTGTCAAAAGCATATTATTAGCATAAAACCATAAAAAAGTATAGATATTTTATGGACGTATCACTTGCTAATTAATGCTGCTAAAGAAAAACATGCTTATGAAATTAGATATAGAAGTGGTGTTGCTACCCAGGATCCTCTATATCCTGAGGGGCATCCCAAAAGAATTGAGCAGGATTCTCAACAAGCTAAAAATAGTGGTACTACTCGTAAGAAAAGAAAAAAGAAACATAAAACTATTGTAGAACCCTCGGAACCTACTATAGATCCTAATAGTATATCTATTTCTGATGCTGAAACTGAAAGTGGTAATGAAGAAAATGAAGTTCCTAATGAAGAAAAAGTTGAAGAAGAACCTCAAAAGCACACTAAGAATACTAAATACACTAAAGAAGATTTTATTGCTAAGATGGTAGTGAAAGAGAGCCTTGGGTCCAAAAACATATGCCTTTCCCTGATAAGAAACACAAGTCAAAGAAAGATGAACACTATAATAAGTTTTGTGAGTGGATGAAACCTTTATTCCTGCAAATTCCTTTGACTGATGCTATTAAACTGCCTCCTTACTCAAAGTATATGAAGGATACTGTATCGAATAAAAGGAAGATCCCTAATGAAGAAATTTCTACTTTGCTCGCTAATTATTCCTTTAATGGTAAGGTTCCAAAGAAACTTGGAGACCTAGGGATTCTAGCTATCCCTTGCTCTATTAAGAATAGTTATGTTAGAACTGCTTTGTGTGATTTGGGAGCTGGAGTTGGTGTTATGCCTTTCTCTCTCTATAAGAGGCTTCAACTAGAAAAATTAATACCAACTGATATATCTTTGCAAATGGCTGATAAATCTACCATTATTCCTGTTGGTATATGTGAGGATGTACCTATTCAAGTGGCTCATAATTGCTTGATATTAACTGATTTTGTTGTGCTTGAAATGCCTGAAGATGATAATATGTCTATTATTCTTGGGAGACCTTTTCATAATACAGCAGGAGCTGTTATTAATTGTAATCAAGGAAAGGTGACCTTTAATGATAATGACAAGGAACACACTGTCTATTTCCCCAAGAAGATTGAAAGGACTTATGGTTTGAATTCAATTGAACATGTTGAGGGCATTCAAGTTGGAGAAATATATTGTCCCATACCAAGAGAAAATTTTGAAACTATTATAATTGGGACCATTTCTATCAAGGTTGAGGTAACATAATCATTAGTGGAATACAAAGTTTTGCCTCATATGGAATTGTTTTGGTAACAAGACCTGATCAACCTTGTTAACAAAAGTATTTCATTGAACAAAACAATGTTTTCACCATGATTATCTCCCTTTACTTCTATTCTATCCATTTTAGTTTTGCTTTCGATTAGTTTTCTTTGTTGTTAGTTGCTTGCATTTTAGAGAGTCTTAGAACTTCCGTAGCTTTTGTTTTGTTTTGCATTGCATCATTTTCCAAAAAAAACTGTCTGTCAAAAAATCATTCATCTATGCCTGAAAAATGCCCAAAAATAAAGTGTCTCAAAAAATTCCAGAAAATTCATATTAAATTTTTACGTGAAAAAAGGGGCAGAGGAGTGCCTGGAAGGTACCAGGGGGACCCACCAGGCAGGCACACCACCTGGTGGTGCGGCCTGCCCTGGGTGGCGCCATGCCATGGTGTGGGCCACCCCTGGCCCTCCACTCACTCTCTCACCTGCCACTTTCTTCTCTCTCCCGAGTAAGCTTCAGTTCATTGCTCAAAACCGCGTTCTTGCTGTGCTTGCTCTTGATTTTTTTCGATCTCCTTGCTCAGCCCATCTTTGTTGCCGAAATTTGGAGCATTTGTTCTCTAGTATGTGACTCCTCCCCTTGTCCAAGTAGATTTGTGTTTAGTGGATTATATCTTGAGTATTTTGCTGCTGTAGGTGACAGGTTATGAGAGCTTGTAAGCTTGTTTGATGCTTAGAGATATAGTTTTGATGCATGTTTAGGCCTCTTACAAGTCCCTATGAGTAGTATCCTTCATTATATTCACTTTGCAATCACTTGTTTAATAGGTGTTTAAATTTTAGAATAGAAGATGAATGAGCATCAACTAAGCCAACATGAACTATGGGTGCCTGAGGTTATGAAGGTCCACCGGGAGGAGGAAGTTTTTCCTTCCATTTATCCATGCTCTGAGTTCATGAGAGCTGCAGGAATTCTCCAAGATTTCCACACTTTGGTTTCGAATGCAGGATTGGAACACTTTTTTGAAGATGAAGGTTGTCAATTTGTGAAGCTAACCATGTCTGTGCAGGACGTTCAGTTTAGTTACTCTTTGCCTAACCCCATGGTCCACTACAAAATTTACAATATTGCTGTCAACCTTTCTCTCGATGACTTCTGTGCAGCTATTAAGGTACCTTAGTGGGGATCATGTAGAAGGATTAAAGAGCGACCTGAACCACTCATGGATTTATACGCAGAAATTTGCCAAGGGAGCAGCTTCTCGAAGGAGAGTGGGAAAATCCGGTAGGATGGTCTCTCATGGAGGAGGAGTTTGATACGTATTTGGGAGAGCTCTCTCAGCAGGAGCAGGATACTAGAAGGGAGGTCACGGATGATTCGGTCCAACCCTCGAATGGGGGGAGTCTTCATATCAGCAGCCTGCTTATGATTGGGGAGCTTCTTCTTTTTCCCAAGGGCCCAACTACGATCATTCTTATCATACCCGCCTGCTTGGAACCCTTACTCATACCGGGATTGACCACCACTTAGGCCAAAATCCTAAGCTTGGGGGGAGGTACGCCGACATCGCACTCATCTCATTATCATGTTGTGTCGGTACTTTGTATATTCATGTTTCGTTCTCCTTTTAGTTTTTGTTCTTTCTTTGCTTTTGCTTTCTAAAACACAAAAAGACCAAACATATTTCTGTTGTTTCTCTTTGGTTTGCTTCTTCTTTTTGCCTTGGTTTGCTTTTCCCTTTTTGCTTTGTTTGAAATATTCAAAAAACCCAAAAAAGATTTTGCTTTGCTTGTTTTTCCTTTTTGGTCTTGCTTTAAAAAATCGAAAACATCAAAAATATTTGTTGTTCTTCTTTGGCTTTGTGAGTTCGTTGCAGGGTTCAGCAGTCCTTAGTGGATACTGGTTTCATATTATTATTCAAGCCACACAAGTGAAGAGCAATAATGAGGATTAATGACAACTTGAGGTGTGGTAAGAGGCTGGTAACGAACTCTATTTGTTTTCATTTTTGTACATATACTCATAATTGTGGGCATGCTTAGCCTGTTCGTGTAGGGTGTATATTATTTATGAATGCTTAGTAGTTCTTGCTTTCTTGTGATTAGTTCCAGCTTGCTAGTAGTTTACAGCATGTCTTATGAATGTTTGCTTGTATTACTCTATTCATAACTTGGTATGACACCGGAGTATCCTCCTCTGAATGTTTCATTTGAATTGACTTGACTTGGCACATGCTCACGCATGCATATGACTGAAATAATCAGTTAAGCCTCGATGAATTATTTTGCCTTGAGGATCTTGAATCACTTTCATGCCATGATTAGTCCTGTTTTGTTGCAAGCATGATTATGACAGCTATTGCTCTCTCGTTTGTCGCTCCCTTACTATTGCTAGCCTCCACTTTCACTGAGTATGTTTTACTCATGTTTCCAACTCCCTGAAACCAAATATTGCCAAAGTGTCCACCATACCTACCTATTAGCATCATTTGCTATTTCCGTGCATATTCATTATGCCTTGTTTTCTTCCGAATAAAATGTTTGCTTGTTATGAGAAAGTTAGTTAGTAAAGCTCTCATGAACTTGATGGCACACTTTATATTCCGCACTTAATAAACCTAAACCATTGTGACTGTCCATGAAAGTTATATGATTGCAAATTATAGGCTGGGGATTAGCAGAACCGTGCTGTCATGGGGAACGCTTCCAGCACTTGTAAATATATATACCCAGTTGATACCATGCTCTTTTGTTTGCGGATGTCGTCGGTGTGAAATAAAAGGGGAGCTTGTAAGTCCATGGAGTTATGTATGTGTGTTAGAGAAATGCCTGGGCCGCCGGTCTAATCCATGCCGTCATGGTGGAAACCTGTAGCGTAACCATAATGATATCTATCAAGCATTCTTCTTATAAAAAAGAGAGATAGCTATTGAGAAAAATAAAAAGAAAAAAAGGGTATATGAAAAGAGGAAAGAGAGAAAAAAGCACCATTTTCCCATGGTAAATAAGAAGATTGCTGAGATACTCATTGTCTGCTTGCCTTGTCATTTTGATATGGGGATTCTTCCGTATCATCGGGCAAGGGGTACCCCGTTGGCGGTTCTCTATGATACACACGTATTTACGATGACAAGAACTTACCGGTAACTAAAGTTGAGTAGCATGAGGAGCGGCCCTCGTACTCAAGGGACATGGGATTTCCAGTTTATAGTCTATCAAGCATATAACTCATATTGGACCGCACTTTCACCTTAACCATATTAAAGATGCTGATGATAGGGCAATGAGAGCTCAAAGCTAATGAGTACCATACTTTCAGCATTTTGAAGCCTTTCAAACTTTTCAAAACCTTTTTCATTTCCTTGTTGAGTCTCCACTTATTCTACGAGCACTTCCTTGAGAGCATAGTTGTCATTCCTTGTGCCTGACTCATTACTTGATTATTTGTGCTATGACTTTGATGCTTGTATCTTTGATATCTTTACTTCTAGTCTTCACCTGAACTTCAGAGGTGCCTTGGCATTCACAATCAAAGGCAAGCGAGATACCACTCTATCATACCTTGTTATGAGCATTGTAAAGTTGCTTATGTTTATGTTTCTTGCTACTTATTATTTTTAAGTTGGAATCTCTTCATAGGTTGCATTGCCTATTAAGTGAACTTAGTTGCATACTCTTTATTATGAATTGTCTAAGTAGTTGATCACATGCTGAGAATATATACATCATATGAAGCAAATGTGTTCGTGAAAGTTCTTTTATCGCACTCAGTTTTCAACTGAATTGCTTGAGGACAAGCAATAAGCTAAGCTTGGGGGAGTTGATACGTCCAAAACATATCTACTTTCCCGAACACTTTTGCTATTGTTTCTCCTCTAAACTTGTGTGATTTGGATGCAACTAACGTGGACTGACGCTAATTTCAGCAGAATTGCCCTGGTGTCTACTTTTTGTGCAGAAAATCAACTATCAGGAAAAATCCCGGAAAATATGCCAAAAATCCAATTTCACCAGAAGACTCCAGGAGCCTGAATACTAGACGGAGGGGGGTTGGGCCTAGGCCACACCACCTGGCCACGCGGGCTAGCCCAGGCCACGCCAGGGGGTGGTCTGGCCGCCCCAGACACCCCCTCGGTCTCCCTCTTCGCCTATAAGAAGCCTTCTAACCTAAAAACTCTGGGGGGTTCGACGTTTTTCCAGAAGGAGTTCCGCTTCGCCGCCACCACCAGATTCCATGAAACAACACCAGAAACTCCGTTCTGGCACCCTTCTGGGATGGGGAATTGGAGGAGATCATCACCATCGCTCCTCCATCGACCATCCATGTTTCCCCATCTATGAGTGAGTAATCCCCCGCTATAGGATATGGGGATGGTAGGGATTGGATGAGATTGTTCATGTAATGGCATCGGATTGTTACGGCATGGTGCCTAGTATCTTTTATTAGTGATTTATGACTTTGTTGCGACTTGTTGTGCTTAATGCTTGTCACTAGGGCCCGAGTGCCATGATTTCAGATCTGGACATGTTATTGATTCATTATGATAGTATTTTTTATGGTCTTATCTGCAAGTTGTTTACACACGTTGTTGTCTTGAACCAATGGCCCCGAAATGACAGAAATCGGGATAACCGGAGGGAATGGCTTTGATGTGAGGATCACATGTGTTCACGGAGTTGAAGGGAATATGCCCGAGAGGCAATAATAAAGTGGTTATTATCTTATTCCATGTTTATGATAAATGTTTATTTTGCATGCTATAATTGTATTGATCGGAAACGTCAATACATGTGTGTTTAATAAACAAAAAGGGTTCCTAGTTATGCCTCTCATATAAACTAGCTCGTTGATTAACAAGATGATCAAGGTTTCCTGATCATGGACATTGGATGTTGTTAATAACGAGGTCACAACATTAGTTGAATGATGTGATGAACATTCATCCGAAGTATAGCATTACGATCAAAGTCATTATGTTTATATTTCTATAACATCATACGAAGTAATCTTAGTCCTTAGACCATGAGATCATGTTAATTGCTGACACCAGAAGAGTATCTTGATAACATCAAACATCACACCGTAACAGGGTGACTATAAAGGTGGGTTCAGTGCTACAAAGGTGTTATGTTGAGGCTCATGGATCAAGAGTGGGATTTGTCCATCCTGATGACGGATAGATATACTCTGGGCCCTCTCGGTGATATCACATTAAGATAGCTTGCAAGCAAGTGATGTGATCACTAGAATGTTATATCACGGGAACGAGAAAAGAGTGCATGTCGGCAACGAGATCAAACTAGGTATGGAGATACCGATGATCGAATCTCGGACATGTAATATATCGTGAGACAAAGGGATTTAGTTACTAGCGTTAAAGGTTCTCACGATCACAGAAGTCATCGTTGAATTTGTAGGAGTCAGTATGGATCTCTAGGTCCCGCTTCTGATTATTGATCTGAGAGGGGTCTCGATCATGTCTGCATTATTCGTGAACCATAGAGTGACACACTTAAGGGATACCGACACCATTTGGAGCAAATATGTTTCAGATAAAGATTTAAGAAAGCGCTAGAATTATTTCAATAGACACCAAAACTGTTTCGGGTGAAATTGCTGAAATTGGTTCTGCATGTAATATTGAAATGTTGCAGGGGGTTTTATGTGAATGTTTGTTAATTAAAGTAATTAACAAAATTCTGAATAAAAATAATAAAAGAGTATTATTAAATGAGAGAGCATTAAATTTGGAGAAATTTAATGCATTTAAAGTGGAGACTTTAAAAGAGAATGTGAAGGGCCATTTTAATGTGGAGGGGTTACCACCACATGAATGGGGGAGGTGAGGAGTCACCCCCCATGGGGCGCCGGCCATGGGGAGGGGTAGCCCCCTCCTCCTATAAAAGTCCCCCCCTCACTCCCCTTCTTTCTCACACCTCCTTGTGAAGGATCTCTCTCCTCCTCTAGAATTATTCCCCCATGGTCTCGGATTAGCGAGATACATGTTCCCGGTGGCATTTTCTCTGAAAGGAGTTGTTGCTTTGCTAGAGCGAGGGACGGAGGTTGTCGGGGTACCGGACGTGTGTGCGATCACGGATGCACCGCTGCTTTGTGGTGCTGGACTTGGTGGTGCTGGACTTGCTGGAGCTGGATCTGATGGACGTGCTGGAGCCGGACCTGCTGGACGTCATCACGATATTGAGATCGGCAAGTGTACGACTACATCATCCACGAGTTCCTACTCGTTAACAAAACTCGTTGTCTTCGAGGGTAAGTTCTCAATGGATGTATATCCACCCGTTGCTCTATATCTAGTAGATAGATCTTGGCGTATAGTTCACATCGTTGGAAAATTTTTGTTTTCTATGTTGCGGACCCAACAGTGGTATCAGAGCCTGATCTATGCGTAGGTGCTTTGCACGGGTAGTACACATATGATTATATGTAGGCGATGATGATCATGTTATTGCATCTTCTATGTATTTTTGATATTGGTGGCATAGTGGGATGAAACGGCCCGGACCAACCTTACATGTCATCGTACATGAGACCGGTTCCACGACTGACATGCAACTTGTTTTGCATAAGTGGCTGGCGGGTGTCTGTCTCTCCTACTATAGTCAAAATCTGATTTACAATGAGTTGCTAATAACTTGGTTATCCTCGTTGTGGTTCATGTTCGTAGGTGAGAACGGTTCTATCTCCGAAAGCCCTAAGCCATGTAAAACTTGCAATTGATAAATTAGAGGCGTCTAGTTTAGATCGTTGCTGGGCTAGTGTCTTGATATGGTATTGTTGTAAGTAGACATATGATAGATACTCTTACAACACATTCAACGTGTAAGTTCCATAGACCTTGGCCTTACACACAAAGGAATGATAGAGATCATACCACGATGCAATTGATAGAGATCAAATGCATGGACCATATCATCTCACTTTACACATTAGATGTTTGCATCTTACATTGCTAGTTTGGCGTTTTAGTAGCATTATAAGATGATCCCTCATTTAAATATCAAGATAAAATGTGTTCTTCCTTAGGTATGCACCATTTTATGGATCGTGTTTCGAGACATCACGTGATGATCGGGTGTACTCGACTCTACGCTTTCATACAAACAGGTGTAAGACAGTTTTACACATGCAAGTACTAAGGTTCTTACTTGGCGAGCCTAGCATGTACAGACATGGCCTCGGAACACGGACCGAAAGGTTAAGCATGAGTCATATAGTTGATATGATGCCCATATAGATGCTCGCCTTTAAAGCTACATCAACTCACGTGATGATCGGACTTGGTGTAGTGGATTTGGTTCATGTAATCATCCAAAAGGCACGAGGGATGTCGTTTTTGAGTGGGAGTTCATTTCTAATTTGGATTAGTCGAACTAAATTTGTCATAAACTAAATCGAAGTGAATTTGCATAATTTGTTGTAGTCATTGGCGTCTGTTCACTACCTTATGCTTAGTTTTAATTGAGATAATAGAACTATAGAATTCTGGATATTTACTTTATGAACTGGTATCGTATTGTTTTTGAATGTCAATTTAAAGTTTATAAGTCCTATTGCAAACTTTCATCAAACTCTATTTACTCCATGAAGTTTAATAAGTAGTATTAAATCAAGAGTAAGAATTCCAATGTTAGTATCTAAAGTATCATGTTTTACCTCCATGATTCTTGATATTCAAAAGTTGTTTTAATATCGAGGTTATCTAGGAGCTGAAAATTGTTTCAGAAACCATCATGTGTGAAAGATATTGTGATATCTGAAACAATGTTTTTGGTTGCATTATGATAGAGTATAATTTAGCAAAATACATGTTCTCATATTGTATGAGAATTTGTGAAGGATGGAGATTCTAAGCATCTGAATCTCCCAAGAAGGTTTTGGGAACTAACATTATACTCACGATTCTTCCTTATAGGCTATAGTAGCTTGATCATGAAAGTTGTCATGATAAGGGTGAATAGAAGATGTAAGTAAAATGTTTACTACACTAAAAGATTACTAAAGAATGGATTTTTGAAAGAACACCAAACATTTGATGATGGTGATTCACTTCAAAGTGCAAGTCCAAAGGTATTAGTATTTAACTATATACGCTTTGTACTATGTGTCATGTGAATGACACCACTATTGATGTTGATAGATCCTTTCAAAAGAAAAGGAATTGTTGAAAGAGAATCTATAAAATATTTGGCAGAAAATAAAAGGTTGGAGATGTCCAACTTAGGTATATAGAAGATATACACGTTATGGTTGTATTCCTTGCTTGTTATGTGGTTCTTAGTTATTGGATACCGGTATTGGATACCGAATTGGTTGGTATGAAGTGCCATAGAGGACAATGCAATTCATGAACTACAATGGCCTAAGTAACTAGCAAGAGAATAAGTGATGATGTTCATCGAAAACAAATAAAGTGTTATTGTGTTTTTCATTGTCGTCAAACCTAGCCTTCAAGATTTGTTTTAATAATTTTTATTTTGTTCCGGTATTACGAGAACAATGGTTGTTCAAATAAATTACCGTATTCCATAAAGGATGGATGAACTTTTTACAAGTCTAGTGGGAGAAATCACATCCATAAACACTATTGCTAAAATGTCGCAAGACAAATGATTAAAATATCACTTATGAAGTGACATCGCTGTTTTAAATTATATTGGAAAGAAAACATGAAGAAACTCCATGTTGATGGATTTTTGGAGTCTTTGATTTTGATCCATTGACACATGTGAGACTTTCCTCGAGATAATTGAAACTCTGTCCATAGGCCAGAGAGGAACGGATGACTAGCTTATTGGAAATTGTGCATGCTGATGTGCATAGTCCATTATGTGTAGCCATATGCGATGGATCTTTTTGCTTCATATGCTTTCTCCAAAAATTTGAGTGAATATATCTGTATATTTACTTAATAAGGAAGAAGTATGAAACATTTGAAAATTGTTCAAAGACTTTCAAGATGAAGTGGAAAATCATTGTAACAAGAAAATAAAGAGTTTATGATTCGATCATAAGGGAAGATATTTGAGTTACATGTTTAGCAAAAACACCTAAGATTTGAGGAATTGTTCCATGATTTGTGTTTCCCGATAAACCATAGGAGTATGGAATATTCGAGAGATGAAATTAAACCATGTTTGACATGGTAAGATCAAAGGTGACATTTATAAAACCGCCATTATGTTTTAAGGATTGAAGCTTTAGAGACTACCGCTTTTAACTGAAAAGAGCACCATTGTGATCCGTTGAAATGACACCATATAAGTTATGGTTTGGGATAAAACCCGAATTGTCTTTTCTTAAATTTTGGTATGCTATGCATAAGTAAAATGTTTACAACCAAAGTCGGATAAGCACGTCTTTGTAGGTTATCCCAAAGAATTTGTTCGGAATTTCTCCATAACACCGAGGACAAAAGAGTTTGTTACTTGGAACGTGAAGTTTCTTGAGAAGGAATTTTTCGTGAAAAGTTAAGTGGGAGGACAATAGAACTTTGATAAGGTTGTTGAACCTTAGCTATATGTGCTAAGTAGCACAGCGTCGGAAAGTGTCCCGGTGGCGGCCACAATGCTCATGGCTCCCATGATTACAAAAGGTGTGATCTCAGAGATTGGAGTTCCTATTGAACCATGTGGGTCGGTAAGAATCAAATAGTGTGATTTGATAAGCAAGTCGTTATTGTTTTGACAATGATGAACCGACTACATGCAAAGAAGCGATGAAGGGCCCTGACTCCATAAAATGACTAGAAGTCATAGAATCTGTGATCGTATCCATACACGAGAAATCAAGTTTTTGAACTTAGAAGGCCCTCCGGAAAGGCGTGAAGCCTATCGGTCGTGTTTGGATCTATAAAGAAATAGACATGGATGTTTAACATCTATGAAATAGTCGACATGTCGGAAAGAAGTTTACGGCAATGTTCAAGGAGTTGACTATGACAAGATTTGATCTTTCATAGCGATATATAGTCTTGACGGATTAATGTAGCAACCACTACATATAATTTGATGTATGGTAGTTGAACAAACAAAACAATGTTCTTCTAATAGAATGGTTACCTAGGACATGTACAAGACACGGTCCGAAGGGTTTTGTTAATTCAAAGGGTGCTAAAATGGCATGCAAACTTCAATAGTTGAAGTAAGCATAGCGGAGTTGGAATCTTCACCATGATGAAACTGTTAAAAGAGTTTAAATTCATCGGAGATGATGAAGATGCTTGCATTTGCAAGAAATTAAGTGGGAGCACTGAGACATATTTCTAATACATTATGTAGAGAACATAATGTTGATTGGAAATGATGTATCTTGTATTGACACAAGTTAAGAATTTCATTAAAATAAGATTTCGATGAAAGACTTGGGCAAACTCGGAATATTTGGCATCAATATCTATATGGATAGATTGAGGAGCTAATATGGTTGTGCCAGACATACATATATGAGATATTGAAAGGGTTCAATATGGAAACAACAAGAAAGGTTCTTGCTGCATGGAAAGAATTGTATCAAGATTCAAGTGTTTCAACACTTGGTGAGTAAAATCACATGAAGATTTTGATCGATTATACCATGATATGTATATATCCAAAATGTCCTATGCTCTAAATGTTATGAGCACATACCAGAATGATTCATAAGATGATCATTGGACGATAGTAAAGATATTCTTATGAACTTTGGAAGAACTAAGAATATATCATGTATAAGTGACAAATAGTTAAAGGTAGTTCATTGTAAAGTGTTACATTGATACTAGTTTTGTCACAAGATACAAATTAAAATTTATCTCAATTTAGACTATGGGTGGCACAATGTAATGGAAAGGATGTTCCATGATGGATTTGGATGAGTTCCAAACTTGAGACATTGTGACGGATACTACAACAAAAGACTAAGTATATAACTGCTATAGTAGCAGCAAAGGAGGGCATTTGTGTTAAGTAGTTTGTTATCAAACTATGTGTGGTTCAAAGTGGGCTAATACTATGAAGATATATTGTGTGGCAATAATATCAACATATTTTAAGCCGAACGAACTAAAGGTCTCACCAAAGGACCAAATTTATACAATGCCATCTCATTTGAGAATGAGTGATGCGTAGAGACGCAAAGACATGCAAATACACACGGACCTGAAACTGTTAGATCCGAAGATTATGTTAACCACTAGCAATCGCGTATATGCGACACCAGAAAGCCATAGGTGTTCAATACGCCAAGTTTTTCAAACTAGATTATTGACTCTAGTGCAAGTGGGAGACTGAAGGGAATATGCCCGAGAGGCAATAATAAAGTGGTTATTATCTTATTCCATGTTTATGATAAATGTTTATTTTGCATGCTATAATTGTATTGGTCGGAAACGTCAATACATGTGTGTTTAATAAACAAAAAGGGTTCCTAGTTATGCCTCTCATATAAACTAGCTCGTTGATTAACAAGATGATCAAGGTTTCCTGATCATGGACATTAGATGTTGTTAATAACGAGGTCACAACATTAGTTGAATTATGTGATGAACATTCATCCGAAGTATAGCATTACGATCAAAGTCATTATGTTTATATTTCTATAACATCATACGAAGTAATCTTAGTCCTTAGACCATGAGATCATGTTAATTGCTGACACCGGAAGAGTATCTTGATAACATCAAACGTCACACCGTAACAGGGTGACTATAAAGGTGGGTTCAGTGCTATAAAGGTGTTATGTTGAGGCTCATGGATCAAGAGTGGGATTTTTCCATCCCGATGACAGACAGATATACTCTGGGCCCTCTCGGTGATATCACATTAAGATAGCTTGCAAGCAAGTGATGTGATCACTAGAATGTTATATCACGGGAACGAGAAAAGAGTGCATGTCGGCAACGAGATAAATCTAGGTATGGAGATACCGATGATCGAATCTCGGACATGTAATATATCACGAGACAAAGGGATTTAGTTACTAGCGTTAAAGGTTCTCACGATCACAGAAGTCATCGTTGAATGTGTAGGAGTCAGTATGGATCTCTAGGTCCCGCTTCTGATTATTGATCTGAGAGGGGTCTCGATCATGTCTGCATTATTCGCGAACCGTAGGGTGACACACTTAAGGGATACCGACACCATTTGGAGCAAATATGTTTTAGATAAAGATTTAAGAAAGCGCTGGAATTATTTCAATAGACACCGAAACTATTTTGGGTGAAATTGCTGAAATTGGTTCTGCATGTAATATTGAAATGTTGCAGGGGGTTTTATGTGAATGTTTGTTAATTAAAGTAATTAACAAAATTCTGAATAAAAATAATAAAAGAGTTTTACTAAATGAGAGAGCATTAAATTTCTAAATTTAATGCATTTAAAGTGGAGACTTTAAAAGAGAATGTGAAGGGGCATTTTAATGTGGAGGGGTTACCACCACATGAATGGGGGAGGTGAGGAGTCACCCCCATGGGGCGCCGGCCATGGGGAGGGGTACCCCCTCCTCCTATAAAAGGCCCCCCTCACTCCCCTTCTTCCTCACACCTCCTTGTGAAGGATCTCTCTCCCCCTCTAGAATTATTCCCCCATGGTCTCAGATTAGCGAGATATATGTTCCTGGTGGCATTTCGTCTAAAAGGAGTTGCTGCTTCTGCTGCTTTGCTGGAGCGAGGGACGGATGTTGTCGGGGTACCGGACGTGTGTGCGATCACGGATGCACCGCTGCTTTGTGGTGCTGGACTTGGTGGTGCTGGACTTGCTGGAGCTGGATCTGATGGACGTGTTGGAGCGGGACCTGCTAGACTTCATCATGATCTTGAGATCGGCAAGTGTACGACTACATCATCCACAAGTTCCTACTCGTTAACAAAACTCGTTGTCTTCGAGGGTAAGTTCTCAATGGATGTATATCCACCCGTTGCTCTGTATCTAGTAGATAGATCTTGGCATATAGTTCACATCGTAGGAAAAATTTTGTTTTCTATGCTGCGGACCCAACATGAGTGTTAATGCTTTGCTCCGGTGCTCTATTAAAAGGAGCACCTTAATTGTCAGTAGTTCCCTTGAGGCCCCGCTGCAAACGGGCTGGCAGGACAAAAGATGTTGTGCAAGTTCTCATTGCAAGCACGTATGACTATATATGGAACACATGCCTAGGATTATCTAGTACTTGGATGCTTTATCTTATTTATCTGCAATTGACCTATGTTTTGATTGCTATGTGAATTGTCTTGTCCATGCAACGCCCGTCCATCCATCCCTATGCCTACCGCACTCGAATCCTACTATTTACTGCTATTATTACTGCTGTCTTTACTTTACTACTGCTGCTACTTTACTATTCCTACTACAAACAGTTGCTACTGATAAACTGTTGTGAGCAAGATTGTTTCCAGGTGTAGCTGAATTGACAACTCAGTTGTTAAGGCTTATAAATATTCTTTGGCTCCCCTTGTGTCGAATCAATAAATTGGGTTTCACTTCCCTCGAAAATACTGCGATACACCCCCTATACTTTTGGGTCATCACTCCTTCACCGCAGGTTTTTGTTTATACAACGCTTCCAAATGATAGAGATGCTTCCTCAAACTGCATGTGTATGACGCTGGCCATAGGTTGTTAGTATAAACTTTACCCTTGAATTTCTTTGTAAAATTCTGCACTAAGTGTCGCATACATTCCCTATGCTCCACTCCGGGGAATACTGCTTCTACAGCTTTCTCCAAACCTTTGCAAGCATCCGTGTGAATAGTAAATCCTGGTGGATGACCTATAAGGTCACGCAAATTCTCTAGAAACCAAGTCCAACTTTCCTCTGACTCAATCTCCAAAACTCCAAAAGCAACATGGAACATCCAATTGTGGCCTGCAACTGCAGTAGCAGCTACTAGCTGTCCTTTAAATCTGCCATGAAGAGCTGTTGCATCCACGGCCAAATAAGGCTACAACCATCTAGAAACCCTTGCCAGCAAGCTTTGAAACAAACAAAATCCCATCTAAAGAACTCCTTCTCCATTGTCTTCCCTCCTATTTTGTACTGAACTGTATGCTTGTCTATCTGTAGAACACTACCTGGACTAGCCATCTCCACTTAAGCTTTGAAGCTGTAAAGCAATTGAAAACTTTCATTCCATGGACCATTGGTCCTATCAAGAGCCATTTCCTTTGCATAGAACATCCTCATGTAAGGTACTGTAATATTAAACTTTTCAGAAACTTTTTTATGAGCGCTGTTGCACCAAGTGACGGGTTCGCTCTCATCTAATCCATGATTGCATCTGCCAACCACCTAGTCTTTGCTAGTTTTGTTTTGTCCTATGGCTGTCCCCCTTGAGGTGACAAGAATGTTCGAATCGGTTATTATCTGAAACATAATGAAAATGTCAGGTATAGTTAACAAATTCTACACAATGATCTAATATACACAACTAGTTGTAATACCTGAACCAAACTGCTCCTGAGCATAGTGGATGCATGCATCCTCCATCTACACCTCTTGTATGGGCACTTAACTGTGAACCTTGTCGGCTCACTCTTAATAACAACATAATCATTATTGGTGCAGATGTGATATGTATTAAGGGCATTACGATAGTCCCACTCAATTACTGGCAAGTCCTCACCATCATACTCGGCTAAAACAAGACTGCCATTGTTCTTCTCGTTCTCTTCTTCATCAGGGTCATCAAATCTGGCACCATGGGCAAATTCTTCCGTGTATTGATCCTCTAGTGCCTGTTTACTGAATCTATCTACCAATTCAGGAAACATCAACTCATCCTCATCATCTAGTGGAGACGCTCCCTCAGGAAGCTCTGCTTCGTCCTCCACATCAGCCGAACAAGCGATTTGGCTTACACTCACAGTGCGAACATATGGTACTGTTGTGGACCTACAAGGGGCGCATACTATTAGCAGAGACAGTAGAGAAACATGATGCCCGTCCACCTGATAATGCCTGACCACCATATGATGCTTTAGCCCTCTTTCTCGTGTGTTCAACTTTTTGTTGCACATGGAGACAAATTCGACCAAAACGTTTGGCAACATTCAAAGAGAAAAGCATTACCATATCAGCTTCACTAGTTAGTGGGAGCAATCTTTGCTCGCTAATGTTGAAATATTCCAAATCAACTGAATCGCCATTGCTCCAGGGGAATTTAGAATATATTTTATCTTTCAAATCTCTGAGAGTTATGGAGGTTGCAACCACCACTGGGAAGTAAAATCCAGAGAGATACCGTTCACAACCACGAATTACGCTAGTATCCAGTTTAACCGCCAGCCGAAATGTCAGTGTTGGATCAATCCTATTCGAAAAGCAAGGCAATTAGCTAAGCACTGGTGATTCGCGCTCAATTACTGCCTATAATCAATCCACAAAGGGAAACAATACTAACCCAGATGGAATCCATGCATTAGATCCCTCCGATTCCACCCAATCTTCTCCGCGCTCGACTGGGAGGACCGATACAGCCGCCGGCGTCGCATACTATTCCGCGAAAGGGGTAGATCTAGCGGGAGAGGAAGCAGAGCCAGAGTGGGCTCTGTGGCTAGGGGAGGAGGATCGAGGGCCGAGGACGACATGAGGTAGGAGGGGCTCTCGGGTAGGAGGGCACGACAGCGGGGGAGCAGAGCAGAGGGGCGGTGTGTGAGTTATTCCAGGCTCGGAGCAAGAATGGCCGGTTCGATATGCCTCCACCCTTCACCACATATGAAAGACCCATCCCAACATGGCCCCACCCTTCACCACATATGCAGGACCCATCCCAACATGGCCCCACCCGTCAGCACATAATGGTCGAGGCGACATAACGTAACGCTCAACGCAGGACCCGCCCCAACGTGGTCCCACCTGTCAGCATGTAACGGTTAAGCCTTTGACCTGACGGCATCACCCCGTCTGAGCGCATGTGAGGGTTTCGGAATGGAGGGAGGGGAAAAGGGAGGAAAAACTAAGCGGCTGGGGAAAACTGAGTACAACTAATGAACCAGGGGCACAAAAATAGAAATCCCAATATTAAATACATATCTCAATGTGTATGGACCCCGAGGCACCGAAGCCCCTCTTTTTGCGAAACCCTGGACCATGCATCCTACGTCGTATACCCATAGACGGGCAACGTAAGGGAGTAGAATAGTGGAAACTTCTCTTGGTTTATGCATGGTTAGGTCATAGCAACATCTCAACACAAGCTTGGACGCAAGACTCGAGAATATTTCATATGGTTTATCTGCGGCGAGAGTTTAAGAGCTTTCGGTGCAAGTTATCGCGTGCACATGTGTAAAGGATATGCATGCAAGTGAGGTGGGTACCGTCTATCCCATCCTCCCACAACACCTACCTACATGTGCTAGAGCCACATGCAAGTTTTCGAGGGACCCCCGAGTCACCAAAGCACTCTTTTGGGGAAACCCTAGACTGCGTGTCTTGCGTCGTCTACCCCCCTAGACGGGTATGGAAAGGGGGTAGCAAAGTGGAGACTTCTATTGGTTTGTGTTTTTTTAGGTCATAGCAACATTCCAAAACAAGGTTGGGCCCATGATTGAATAAGATTCCCTAGGCTAGACCTGCGGTAGGAGTTTTGGAGCTTTCGGTGCAGAAGTCTGCACAAGTGTGTTATCCCATGCACACGTGTGAAGGCTATGCACAAAAGTGAGGTGTTTAATGTCTCTCCCATTGTCCCACAATACCTACCTACATATATTAGGTCCACATGCAAGTTTTCTAGGGACCCCGAGGCACCTAAGCCCCTCTTCCGCTAAAACCCTAGACCACACATCTCATGCCGTCTACCCCTAGACGGGCATCGAAAGGGGGTAGAGAAGTGGAGACTTCTCTTGGTTTGTGTTTGGTTAGGTCATAGAAACATTCCAAAACAAGTTTGGATGCAAGATTCAATAAGATTCCTTGGGCTAAACCCGCGGCGGGAGTTTTGGAGCTTTTGGTGCAGAAGTCTGCACAAGTGTGTTATAGCATGCAGGTGTGTGAAGGCTATATGATGAGGGGTTAACTCATCAATGCCCATTGTTGATGGACTTAGGTTAGAGGAAGTAGGGAGTGCTGGAGGCATCGATCAGCTAGCAAACAAGCACATAGATGACATGAGGTTTTACCCAGGTCCAGGCCTTGTAGAGGACTCTACTCTTGCTTGTCTGCTCTTGATTATGAGGGAGTCGAAAGTTACAAGGGTGCGCACATGTAATCTGGGCGAGGTGTATGCGGGGGGTGCGTGTGGATTATCCTCCTCACCGCCCCTCCTAGCCTTTATATAGGAAGGCTAAGTCTCGGGATATCAGGTCGAGTCGGTTACAGATTAGGGTTTTCCCTTTAATTTTCTATCTACACTTTGTCGTGTCCTTCAAGAAGTCAAACTCATGTGGCAACCCGAATCCTTGCTGGGCTACGTTCCCACCATGGACTCCTTCTTTGGCTAGACTGTATAGGCTAATCTCGAGCACCTTTAAGGTATTCACATGTTAGTAGCCCCGGAGTGTCTAGCTGAATCGCAGATTCGGGTGGAGACTACGAGTCTTTCAAGTGCATGGGATATAGGCTCATCCGAAGTTCTTTCGGGTGCCGCAGTTTGTGTCATAGGGATTGTCGATATGCATGCCTAATTCATCCGATGGATCGAGATCAGTTAACTGTTTTAGGGAAAACAAATGCTATCTACTCAAACTCGAGTCCCCGGACTCGAATCCGTAATAATGATGGCGTAATTTGACTCCTGCCACAGAGATCTTATAGAGTCGAATTCTAGTGTTTTGGTGTGGGCACTTGATGTCTACGCACTTCTATTCTTGTAGACAGTTGTTGGGCCTCCAAGTGCAGAGATTTGTAGAATAGCAACAAGTTTTCCCTTAAGTGGATTACCTAAGGTTTATCAAACTCAGGGAGGAAGTGGTCAAAGGTATCCCTCTCAAGCAACCCTGTAATCAAGATACAAGAAGTCTCTTGTGTCCCCAACACACCCAATACACTTGTCAGGTGTATAGGTGCACTAGTTCAGTGAAGAGATCATAAAATACAAGTGGTATGGATAATTACAAGTGGTAACGGTGCCAGAAAATAGCCTGATGGCGTGGAAGAGACTAAAGGCAAACTGAAATAAAGATGGAAGCAAGCAAACATGTAACAGATCTAGTTGCAAAAGGTGTTTCAATGCTTAGAAACAAGGCCTGGGGATCATACTTTCGCTAGTGAACACTCTCATATAAATATCTTCTCTTTATGATACTACTCTTAACTACTCTTCGATTGGACAGTCTAATCCACAGTAGGGCTATAACAACACACCTCAAAGTTCGCCTTCCCCATCTAGATAACCCCACCACTGTCTCCTTGAGCTCTAGATGGTTCCAACAAACACCAAAATTTCATAGAGACATCCAACTCCAAATATAACTCATAATAAGTAATTGTAATCTCAAGCCTAAGTGCCACCATGGTGTGCACACTATCACTTTCACACACATGGGGAGAGCAGAGATCTATTAAAGCACTTGAGTAGCAAGGTAGATCTACTTGATTACAAAGCTCATGATCACAATATGATCATGCATAGAGAGAGATGAACACATAGCTACCGGTAGAACCCTTAGCCTCGAGGAAGAACTACTCCCTCATCATCATGGGAATCAGCAACGGCGATGGATATGGTGGTGGAGATCGATGGAGATGGCTTCGGGGGCACTTCCCCGTCCCGGCAGGGTGCCGGAACAGAGACTTTTTGTCCCCCAAATCTCTCCTTCGGTGGCGGCGGCACTGCGGAACGTTTCGTGGCTAGAGGCTCCATTTCCTAGGGTTTCTGGATCGGAGGCTTCTTATAGGTGAAGAGGCGAGGTCGGTGGCCGGCCAGGGGGCCCACAGCATGCCCTGGCGCGGCCTAGGGCTGCCTGCGCCAAGGGGGTTGTGGCTGCCCTGTGGCCCCCCTTCATCTCTCCTTCAGACTACATGTGTCTTCCGGTAAAATATTCACTTTGGCTTTTGTCCTGTCCAATTCCGAGAATATTCATTTTTTGACTTTCCTGGAACCAAAAACAGCAGAAAAAGGTAGCTGGCACTATGGCATCTTGTTAATAGGTTAGTTCCAGAAAATGTGTGAAAATACTCCAAAGTGTGGACAAAACATAAGAAAGTAGATATCAAACAAGCATGGAACATCAAAAATTATAGATACGTTTGCAATGTATCAACATCCCCAAGCTTAACTCCTGCTTGTCCTCGAGTAGGTAAGTGATAAAAAGAATAATTTTTGAGGTGACATGCACCATCACAATCAAGATCAAACCATTTGCAAGCATTGAAAGCTGAGATCAAAGAACTCTAAACATGAGCATGAAAGATGAAGTTCTAACAATAAGACATAGTAACTATGCATGCAACATGAAAGGATACAAACAAATATCATGAATAGCAATGCATTGAAAGACGTTTGTTTGTTTCACATATAGAAAATATAACATAGTGGCATTCAGCTTGTCCCTCATGGAGTAGCAAAACATAAATGCATAGGACACCTTCAAACTTCATAAGGGTGACTAGATACAAATAATTCAAGAACAAGCAATATCAAAGTTATGAATCAATCAACAAGTGTTGGGACAATGCACATTAAACTAAGAATGGCCACTATGCCCTCTCAATAGGTGCATAAAGATAGAAGATGGAGAATCAACATAAAAGTAAAAGAAAGTCCTTCATAGAAGGAAGCAGGGATTCAAGTCTCATAAAGAGCTTCCAAAAATTATGGTACTTATTATCTTTCAGCTCTCATTGCCCCTATCATAAGCATCTTGAAGTGATTAAGGTTAAAGTGAATAAACTATGGAGTATATGCTTGACAAAGTATAAGTTGGCAATCTCATGTCCCTTGAATACGAGGGCCGCTCCTCATGCTACTCAAGTTTAGTTACCGGTAAGTTCTTGTCATAGTAAGTACATTTGTATCATATAGAACCGCCAACAAGGTACCCCTTGCCCGATGATACGGAAGAATCCCCATATCAAAATGACAAGGCAAGCAGACCACGAGCATCTCAACAATCTTCTTATTTACCATGGGGAAATGGTGTTTTTTCTCTCTTTCCTCTTTTCTCATCTCTTTTTTTCTTTTTTTTCTCTTTTCTCAATCTCTATGTCTTTTTTATAAGAAGAATGCTTCATATATTGCTCATTATGGTTATGCTGCAGGTTTCCACCATGATTAGGCATGGATTAGACCAGCGGCCTAGGCGTTTCTCTAACACACATACATAACTCCATGGACTTACAAGCTCCCCTTTCATTTCACACCGACGACATCCATAGACAAAAGAGCATGATATCAACTAGGTACAATGTACAAGTGCAATGTTGAAAGCGTTCCCCATGACATCATGGTTCTGCTAATCCCCAACATATAAGTGCAAGCATATACAACATAGATGACATAATGGTTCAAGTTTATTAGGGGCAAGAAAAGTAAAGTGTGCCATCAAGTTCATGAGAGCTTTAATCACTAATTTTCACATAACAAGTTTAATTCGGAAGGTAGATAAAAACATGAATATACTTGGAATAGCAAATGATAATAGGTAGGTATGGTGGACTCTTTGGAATAACTTGGTTTTATTTGGAGTTGTATGCATGAGTGGAACTCATACTTGGTTATGGAGGCTAGCAAAAGACTAGGAGCAACCAACTAATAGAGCAATAATGGACATAATCATGCAAAGCGACAAAACATCATTAATTAAAGCCAAGTCAACCCAAATAAAGCATTTAAAGGAGAATACCACAATATTATGCTTTTATATGCTAAAACAACGCATGATTCTTTCAAGGCACATTAAGTAATCTCAATTGTTTATAACATGTCATGCTACAGCAAAAATCACTAAGCATAAAGCCAAAACAATATCAAGCATGACATGGTAAAGTCTAAGTCACAGTCAAAAACAAGCTCCTTTTATACCACTTAAGCATGAACTTTCCTACTCTTTTCCAATCCAAATCAACTTATTTGAAAGAACTCACAAAGATAATAATAAATAAAGATCAGTGAGCTTGTCTCACAAATCTAAAAAGAAGAACTAAAAAGTTCTAAGCTAAAAGCACAAGGAAACTAAGGCTAAACACAGTGCTAGCAAAAGAGAACACTCACAGAACAATAAAAATGAAAACTAGAGTGTTCTAGGCAATGAAAACGGAGTGTGTCTCTCTCCAAAAGAAGTGTGTTGGGATCCAACTAACTTATTTAAGCAAACCAAACAAAATTAAACTAAAAGCAAAAACAAAGACGCTCCAAGAAAAACACAATTGTGCATGAAACAATAAAAACAAAGTGTCTAGAAAGACCTGAGATTTATATTGATGAAGAAGGGGATGCCTTGGGCATGCCCAAGCTTTGACGCTTGTACTTCTTGGATATTTCTTGGGGTGACACGGGTGGCATCCCCAAGCTTGAGCTTTAGTCCATTCTTCATCTCATTACATCATTCTTTCCTTACACCTGAAATTTTTCCTTCATACAAAACTTCACACAATCTTTATTAGCAACATTAGTGTACTCAAGATAATAAGTCTTTGGGTTCAGTTTCAACAACAATAAAACTTCCATTAAAACAGGAGCTACTGTAGCACTTCCTTTAAAAAGTTCAAATGATCAAAGAGAACTCAAAGAGAAAGAGATTAAGAGGCAAATACAAATAATGGCAGAAATCTGTCAAAACAGACCAGCAGGTAAAAACCAACTTTTTCGAAGACCTTCTGTTGCTCAAATCGAAAAGTGTTGAACTAACTAAAGTTGGATAATAACAGATCTAGTTGCAAACAGTGTTTCAATGCTTAGAAACAAGGCTTAGAGATCATGCTTTCGCTAGTGAACACTCTCATATAAATATCTTCTCTTTATGATACTACTCTTAACTACTTTCTGGTTGGACACTCTAATCCATGGTAGGGCCATAACATCACACCTCAAAGTTCGCCTTCCCCATCTAGATAACCCCACACTGTCACCTTGAGCTCTAGATGGTTCCAACAAACACCACAATTTCATAGAGTCATCCAACTCCAAATATAACTCATAATAAGTAATTGTAATCTCTAGCCTAAGTGCCACCATGGTGTGCACGCTGTCACTTTCACACACATGGGGAGAGCAGAGATCTATTAAAGCACTTGAGTAGCAAGGTAGATCTACTTGATTACAACGCTCATGATTACAATATGATCATGCATAGAGAGAGATATGAACACATAGCTACCGGTAGAACCCTTAGCCTCGAGGAAGAACTACTCCCTCATCATCATGGGAATCAGCAACGACGATGGAGATGGTGGTGAAGATCAATGGAGATGTCTCCGGGGGCACTTTCTCATCCCGGCAGGGTGCCGGAATAGAGACTTTCTGTCCCCCGAATCTCCCCTTCGGTGGCGGCGGTGCTGCGGAACTTTTCATGGCTAGAGGCTCAATTTCCTAGGTTTTCTGGATTGGGAGGCTTCTTATAGGCGAAGAGGCGAGGTCGGTGGCCGGCCAGGGGGCCCATACCATGCCCTGGCGCAGCCTAGGGCTGCCGCGCCAAGGGGGGTGTGGCCGCCCTGTGGCCCCCCTTCGTCTCTCCTTCGGACTCCACGTGTCTTCCGGTAAAATATTAACTTTGGCTTTTGTCCCGTCCAATTTCGAGAATATTCATTTTCTGACTTTCCAGGAACCAAAAACAGCAGAAAATAGGCAGCTGGCACAGTGGCATCTTGTTAATAGGTTAGTTCCAGAAAATGTGTGAAAATACTCCAAAGTGTGGACAAAACATAAGAAAGTAGATATCAAACAAGCATGGAACATCAAAAATTATATATACGTTTGCAACGTATCAGCACTCGACGCGTTCGTCAAGGCCTTTTTATCGTGCCAGGCATTTTGCAGGTCTTGTCTTCACGTCGTTAACACGACATATGAAAGTTTATTCACCACGGAGGTGATTCGGGTAACCTAGGAGACATTGTCTCTTTGTAGGGTATGTTTAGCGATTGTGAGGCGGAGTCACTGAATGCTTCGAATGCTCATGGTGTGGACGTGGTCAACGCTTTTTTCCATATATAATTATTTTTTGTTTCATAGGGTGCACGACCAGCACTCCCTACGGGAGTAGCCCCCGAGTGCCTACTCGAGTCATAGATTTTGAGTGGGGACTTTGAACAATTGTCGACTGCTATCATTAGTTTAATTTTTGCCAATTGTGATTTCAGTGATCCCTATGGGAGGAGCCCCCGAGTCCGCAATCGAATCGTTAATTCGAAATAGGGGGTAATATATAAATGCCATACGTTTGTCATGGCAATGTATGCCATTTTTGTAATGTTCGGGTGCACAGCCAGCATTCCTGTTAGGAGTATCCCCCGAGTGCTTGGTCGATCGTAGAGTCAAGCAAGGACTAAATCAGTCAAAGACAATCTCCGTTGGAGTGGGTATTTTGATGTTGTTAGTGCTGACGATCGGATGAGGTCAGTTGCCCGCATAAGCGATGCTGATGGGACGTGACGGGGTGGGCCCCAAAGCCTGACTGGGATTTGACTAGTCATGCGTAATCGTTGTTTTAACTGCGTATCCTTGATTCCCGCGTGTAGTGGGGAACGTGTAGCGACGGTTCCGTATTACCATCGCCACGTGTCTTCATTGATGTGCGCCACGCGTAGAGGCAAAGTTCCATGAGCCGTTGGATGATATCTCTTGGTGCTTAAGTAGGGTTTTTGGGTGCGGTAATTTTCGCACTTGTTCTTCTTCCTCCTGCATACCTTTGCCATTGCCATTCCCCTTTGTTGCCTTGCGCCCATTTCTCTCGTTGCGCTAGACATACTCAAGGCATTTCCTAGATACTTTCTCTGATCTCTCCGCCGCCATAATATGGGGAAGAAGAAGGGAGGCGCTGCTGCTGGATCTATTGATGTCGCTGCTGCGACGAAGAAGAAGGGTGCCGGTGCCACTAGGTCCGGCACCGCCGCTGTACCAAGAAGAAGGGTTCGGGGACCCGCGTGACCAACGGGTCATGAAGGAGTACCTCGTTGAAGGAGCATGAGTTCCACACTCATCGTCAGGATGGCCTGCTGCCTACCGATGCAGCAGATTGCAGGATGCCAGGGCCAGAGGTAATCCCCAATATCCTCCTGTTGGATTTTGGGTGATGCTTTGGGCCTTCATTCTCCACGGTCTTCCTCTCCCCCTCCACAAATTTGTGTGAGGGTTGTTGTGTTTCTATGGGCTCCAACTGCATCAGCTGACCCCAAACTCCATCTTGCACATCGGGTGCTACATTACCCTCTGCGAGTGCTGGCTCAGAATCGAGCCACACTTCGGCCTCTTCAAGAAGTTGTTCAAGCTGAAGCGGCAGTCGGGTTTTGGCTGGGTTGTATATGATGTTGGCGGCTGCAGGATCCACATGGACCCCAATGTCCAATACTTTAACTTCAACATTACTGACTCCATCCAGGGATGGAAGGAGAAGTGGTTCTACATTTGCGATCAACATGTTGATGGCGAACGATATGGACTTGCTCCTTTTAACCCGAACGCTAAGTTGAGGAGGAAGATGCCTTGTAAGAATGTTGTGATGTCAGGCGAGGAGGAAGAAGTCGAAGTCTTGTACAAGCACGTCTGCGACCTCCAGCTTATCCCAGGCCAAGAAGTCGAAGGCATCGACCTTATTCACATGTTCTTGCAGCATCGGGTGCAGCCTCTATAGGCCAGAGCACACCTGATGTACCTCTAGACCGGTGGAGATGACGTCACTCGCGTCTCCAAGGAGGACATGTCTTTAGTCGAGGTTGACAAAAGGGTCAGGTAGCTGACCAAGTACATTTGTAAGGATAAACTTCCTACCGACTCAGTCGTCTTGCATTTTCGCGCGAATAACCCTCCTCCTGAGGTAACTTTGTTGTCGTCTTTGTCTTCTTGTCATTTTTCCCGTAAGGCTTGCCTTGATTGTAATTTGCTGCTCATATTAGGAATGGAAAGTGGCGGCTTCGCTACCACCTCAGTCGGAGGAAGTTTTTCCCCCCGAGGCTGAAGAGGATGATGAATCAGGGTCGACTGTGCTTGCATAGGATATCCCTGATTCCAGCAAGGGCGACACTCGCAAGCATTCCTAGAGCGAAGAATCTAACGCGTCTACATCAGAGGCGCCGAAGGATACTTCGCCTAAGGTAGGCACCACCAGCCCAATTCCGACGGTTCCTGTCTGCAGCGTCGCTCCGCCGCCGCTGAAGAAAGTGAAGAAGCTGAAAGAGCCGCTGGAAGAGGACTTAGACCTCGACAAATTTGACGGGTAAGTCTTCTGTTGGGGTATTAAGGATTTTCTGATGTGCAACTGTCTTTGTGCTGAATGCCGTTATGAACTTGCTGCAGTATGATCGCATCATCGTCATCATTGGTTGACTACCAGTTCCTAGGGGATACCGGAGTCGTGGACTCCAAAAATGCGGATGCGGAGGAATCAGCACCGTCCCGGAAGATGGCGGCCCACTCGGGCGAGAGTTCCTCAAGCTTGCCCTAATCGGGACAACATAGGGTTCTTGTGTGGACACCCACCAAGAAAATACTTTCAAAGTCTTCGGGTGATCATGTAAGTGTTAACGAGCTTTTGCATTTGAATTTTTTGTTCAGAGTCGAAACTTTGCAATGATATATGTTATCTTCTACAGCCAATCCTGCAGGAGGTTGTTCGCTTAGGTTAACAGATCATGACCCTAGGCCAGCAGCACGCCCGACTAGATACTGACAACCAGTAGCTGCAAATTAAGCTGGTCGACGTGTGTTGTATCGCTGAATCTTTGTTTTGTTTGGATTTTGACATGTTTCCCTTATTCTTCAGAGGAAAACAATGACCTGCTTCGTCAGGTGACTTCCCTTGAGAAGGGTTTGCGTGCGGCAGAGACCAAATGAGATGAGGCACTCGAAGCCCTCGAGCGCCTCGAAAAAGAGTCGAAGAAGCGCGAGGACGACCTGATAGCCGCTGCAGCTGACAGAGAAAAAGGGTTCGCCAAACAACTTTTCTCTATTGCACAAGAGCTCTTGGGTATGTGTATATCTGGTCTTTTTCATTATGCTTGTATTTTCCTCTTTTGGTCGTGTCTACTGACTTGATGGAATGTTGTTCCAGATGCTGCCGGTGTTGGCTTCGATCACTAGGCTCTGGTTCGTGGGGACACATTGGTTGATGTTGTGGCAGCAATCGAAGATTGCGGTGTCTCCGCACAAGATGCCCTCAAGAAGGCTAGAGCCATTCTAGGACTCCTTTGTGAAGAGATGCTCCCCAAGGCCAAGTTAGTTGAATATCTTGCTAGCCTGGTCGAGACCTTCACGGGTGGCGTGCCAGCAGACTTCAAGAACGCATAGAACAGAGTTGGCGCATCCATGGGTTCGGCGATGGCGCAGGCCTGTGATGCCAATCTGGACATCAACCGGATAACCTCGAGGATGCCAACGACCGCGGAGGGCCAGGAGGTATTTTTTGGTCCCTTTGCTACTAGCTGTCATAAATATGGGCGCGGCTCATAGAGACACTCACGAAGTACTCTATGGAGCGAAAACGGCTGAAGGCGGCGAAGGCCATGGTGTCAGGGGCCACCGCACAACGGGGCTATAGCGACAGGGGCCACCGCCACGAAGGCCACGACATCGGAGGTCACGGCAGCGAAAGCCACGACATTGGGGGCCACCACGGAGTCGTCGAAGTCCACGGGTGCTGAAGCATAGGCGTAGCTGTAGTCATAGCTTCCTTTTGTAGCTGCGTGAAGAATTTTTGCTTTGTCTTTGAACTATTTATGTTGGGGTGCCCCTGTTAAAACTTGGTTCTATTCTGAATGTATAAATTATCTCCGTGCTTGCGCCATTCGAATTCCATGTGTAGTGTCTCTTATTCTTCCAATCTTCTGCTTGGTTAGGCCCTTCGAGCGGTTCGCAAGATGTGCCTGGCGCTGATGCGCCTGGCGAACCCTCCTCTGGTGAACCTGTGGTGCAGCCACGTTTGAAGGTGGAGGATCTATCACTTTTGTCTCAACTGCGTGACCGTGTGAAGCACTTAGAGTGAGAAGCACCCGTCATCCGCGGTAATGCCAATGTCTGGAAGTCGAAGGTAGAAAAATATTTGGAGCGGGAAGCTTCTCTTCTTGGCGAGGTGGCCCAAATAAATGAGCAGTTGCAATGTGGGTGTTTCTTCGACTTTGTTGCTACAGTGTGCTTGTGTTGTTGTTTCTGGTGGCTGATGCCTTTATGTTGTTGTCTTTGCAGTTGTCAATCTCATTCCACGGGAAGAGAGGGATCGCATCAGCGTTCGACTGAGTTGTTTGACTCAGGACCAACTCGAAGTTGGTGGATTCTTTTGGACCGACCGGGATCGTGCGATCACGCTAGCGACGTTGCAAGATCGCGTGTCACAGGTGCTGCATTTTCTGAAGAAGGCGCAGTCATGTATGAAACATATCTTCTAGGCAATGTTTCCGTTGGATGTCGCACCCTTAAGCCTGCTGGCTTTGATGCAAAAGTTTCAGAGTGCTAATGCAGTACGCGAGTCCGTGCACCAATAGCTTGTTGTGGGTGCCAAGGCTGCGTTGGCGCTTGTGCGCATGCAACAACCTGATGGAGAGTTGGATGTTGTTGCCGCACGACCACTGCTGCCTCTGGCAGGGATGGCGTGGAACATGGTGCCTCATTATCGAGCGGTTGATCGGCCAGCGGAAGATATCATGAACTTGTTCGACGAGCACACCAATGTTCTTCTTCCGTATCAATAGAATAGTTATTAACCTACACAGGATGTATAAGTGTTGTAAAACTTGCATAGTTGTTTCGACTTGGTGTTGATACCCATGTTTGTATGTAAAGTTTATAGCTTATTTGTTTCACGAGCATGCAATGTCTTTTTGTTAGCCTGATACTTGCGGATCTCATCTCCTTGCCAGCCTACTAGTTGCATTGCAACTGGGTTCGTTATATCAAGGGTTCGATTGGCAGTTTCGTCAGCTACTCAGGTCATTGCTTTGTGAGTTTGTATGTGACGAGGCCGTCAGGGAGGCGCAGCCCCCGAGTGCGGAAAATAGTAATGAAAGTAAATTTGACAAGATACATGGTTGGAGGCACTTAGCTTTATTTATTTGTAGAATATCAGGAGGTACAATGTTTGGCTAAGTAGCCTGGCTGAGTAGCCTTATTGTAAGGTAAAAACATCTAGGGGTAGAATCATCGCAGTTGCGTGACGTTCCATGGGTTGGAGTATGCGACTCCGCTCACTATGTCCTTCAGGCGATAGGCGCCACCTAGGATTACTTCAGTAATAACGCAGGGTCCCTCCCAGGGGGTCTCGAGCTTGAGATGTCCTTTTTGCTTCAGTCATAGGACGAGTTATCGTTCAACGAAGGATCTTGGGTGCAGCCGTCGACTGTGGTAGTTGTGGAGGCTCTGCTGGTAGAGCGTTGATTGTTCTACCATGATCTCGTGTGCTTCATCGAGAAGGTCGACCGAGTCTTCGAGTGTGGCCGTAGATTCGGCCTCACTGTACGTGGCGACCCTTGGGCCTTGTAGCGCACTTCTGTAGGTAGTACTGCCTCGGCGCCATGTGCCATGAAGTATGGGGTGTAGACTGTGGCGCTGTTTGGAGTTGTGCGCAGGCTCCATAGTACGGATGGTAGCTCCTCAACCCAACACCCAGCTGCTCGCTCGAGTGGTCGGAGGAGTCTTTTCTTGATGTCGCTGTAGATGAGGCCCTTGGCCTTTTCGACTTGACCGTTGATCTGGGGATGTGCTACTGAAGCATAGCTGATGTTGATTCCCAGGTTTTCGCAGAAATCATGGAACTCATTCGAGGTGAAGTTCGTCCCATTATCGGCGATGATGCTGTGTGGCACCCCGAACCTAAAGACGATGGACTCGAAGAATTTTACGATGGTGGCGCCTGTCTGGTTCGTCACCGTCATGTCCTCGATGCACTTGGTGAACTTGTCTACTTCGACAAGGAGGAAGACATATCCTCCAAGTGATGATTTTTGCATCTTGCTGACCATGTCGAGTCCCCATTGCGTGAAGGGCCAAGCCATAGGTATTGGCCTGAGTTCTACGCCTGGTGCATGCGGCTTATTCGCAAATCTTTGGCATGAATTTCACTTCTGGACAATGTCCTTGGCATCACGCATCGTTGTTGGGCAGTAGAAACCAGCTCGTAGAGCCTTGGAGGGCGCGACTCTTGGCGTGATGACCGCAGGTGCCCTCGTGTATCTCGAGGAGTATGGCTCTCCCATCACCATTGGAGACGCATCACTGAAGGACTCCTATAATGCTGCATTTGTATAGCTCACCGTTGATAAAGATGAAGGCTTTGGAACGTCGCGCTACATGCCACGCATCTGTCGGGTCGTCTGGCAGCCTGTTGTTGAGCAAGTATGTGATGTACGGTTGCGTACATGATGGCTCAATGAGCATGACCTCCATGGGGCCTTCGGGTTCTGGTCCTTGTTCCGCATTGCTGGGACCTTCGAGTTCTTCAGGTGGTGCATCCCCCGAGTCCTATGATGTGTTGGATGGCCCTTCAGGAGCCTTTGGCTTGATAAAGCACTCGCCGATCTGCTCCAGGAATACACTAGGTGGTACCGGAGCGCAGGTGGACCCTATGTTGGCGAGCGTGTTAGCCCCATCATTGCTTTCTCGGCCTATGTGCCACAGTTTGCAGCTGTCGAAGTCTCCTTCGAGTGTGTCGTAGAGGTTAAGGTAAGGGATCATGTTGGCGCTCAGAACATTGCACTGGTTCATGGTTTGGTCCACCATGAGCTTGGAGTCACCGTAGATGACGAGCCGCGTTGTGCCGCGGGATTTGGCCATCCGCATCCCGTGGAGCAGGGCCTCATATTCTACCTCATTGTTGGAGGCGCGGAACTACATTCGCAGGACATATCTCATCTTGTCACCCTGTGGTGATGTCAAGATACCACCGGTGCCAAATCCTTCTCAATGTTTGGATCCGTCAAAGTGCATTGTCCATAGGCAGGACATGTCCAGTGTATCTGGGAGTTGGTTCTTCATACAGTGAATGAGGAAGTCTGGAAGAACTTGCGACTTGATCGCCACTCGCTTCTCATATGTAATGTCTCGTGGAGACAGCTCGATTTCCAAAAGGGTGACTCGTCCTGTGGCGTCGGGTTGCTGAGGATGTAACCCAGTGGAGCATCATTCACCATGATGATGGGGTGCTCCTGAAAGTAGTGGCACAGTCGCCGAGCTATCATGGAGATGTCGTAAGCCAACTTCTAGTAGTGCAGGTACCACTGTTTGGTTGGCGTGAGTACCTCGTTGAGGTAGTAGACTGGGTGTTGCACTCCATGAACTTTGTTGTCCTCGGCTCGTTCTACCACCAGTACGGTATTGACTACCTGGTTGGTTGCAAGGATGTATAGTAACATTGGCTCGTTTTCCCTGGGGGTCACCAGCACTAGAGAGGTGGAGAGTAGGCACTTGAGGTCGTCGAATCCATCCTGTGCCTCTTCCATCCACTCGAACTTCTCAACTTTGCGGAGGAGATGATAGAACGATAGTGCCTTTTCGCCCATTCAAATGATGAATCGAGTAAGTGCCGCGATTTGCCCAGCCAGCTGCTAGACACCTTTGACGTTCTTTGTCTTATCCATGGCTAGTATGGCGTTTATCTTTTTCAGGTTCGCCTTGATTCCTTTGGAGGATATGAGGTATCCGAGCAGTTGCCCAGATGGTACACCGAAGGCACATTTCTCCGTGTTCAGCTTGATCCGGTAGCGGTCGAGGTTGTCGAAGGTCTTATGGATATCGTCGAGTAATGTGGCTTCCTCCTTGGTTTTGACGACAATATCATTGACATAAACTTGGATGTTCTGGCCAAGTTGGTTCTTGAGGCAGGCCTGCATACACCGCTGATAGGTGGCTCCTTCGTTCTTCAGCCCCCGAAGGGCATTGTTGTGTAGCAATAGATGCCGAAGGGCATGATGAAGGTCGTTTTCTCCTGGTCCTTCTCCTTCATTCGAATCTAATGGTAGCCTGAGTAGGCGTCGAGGAAGCAGAGGTGTTCGCATCCCGAGGTGGAGTCGATTATTTGGTCGATCCACGGTAATGGGAAGTGGTCCTTCGAGCAATGCTTGTTGAGGCAGGTGAAGTCCACGCACATCCGCAGGATATCTGTGTCCTTTATAGGAATAAGCACGAGATTTGCTACCCAGGTGCTCTCCTTGATTTCTCATATAAAGTTGGCGTCGAGGAGTCTGTTGACTTCCATACCGACCGCCTTTGGCCTTGGTTCTAATAGTCGACGTATCGACTGCTTGACTGGTCTGGCATCAAGATTTACATTGAGTGAGTGCTCGGCGAATTCCCTAGGAACTCCTCGCATGTCTGCTAGACACCAGGCGAAGATCTCCCAGTGCTCATGGAGGAATTCAACGAGCGTGAATTCCTATGCGGAACTCAAGTTGTTGGCGATGAGGGTCGTCTTGGTCGGGTCCATTGGGTGGACCTGGACTGCCTTGGTGTGCACCGATGAGTCGAAGGATTGGTCAGGTGCGTTCGGCTTACTTAGAGGAGCTAGACTGTTGTTTGTCGACTCCTTCAGCCACGCTAGCTCCTCTTGTATTCTGAAAGACTGGGTGATTCTGTTGAGTTCTCTGTCATAGCCGTCTAACTTGGCGAAGCTTCCGTGGACGGTAATAATGCCTTTGGGTCCCGACATCTTCATCTCCATGTAGGCATAGTGTGGGACCGCCATGAACCTCGTGAACGCGACACGTCCGAGGATTGTGTGATATTGTGAGGACCAGTCGACCACTTCGAAGACGAGGCGCTCTCACCAGAAGTTTGCTGGTGTGCCAAAGATGATATCCAGGTTGATTTTGCCCAAGGGGTATCCACCTTTCCTTGGGACGATGTCATGAAACATTGTGTCAGAGACCTCTAGGCACGAGAGAGGGGTCTGCATGGCGCGCAGGGTACTGGTGAACATGAGGTTGATGTCGCTGCCGCCGTCCATGAAGAGGTGAATCATCTCGTAGCCAGCAATTTGCGCCTCGAGCACTAGGGGGAGTGGCCCGAGCGAGGTACTTGGCACGGGTGGTCACGCTTATCGAAGGTGATGCAGGACTCGCACCCCCTGAGGTATTCAGTGGTTGAGGGTGGAGAGTTGACCACCAAATTGATTTGGCGAGTGATTTACTTTTGCACCCTATTAGATGGACGTCCTTTTTGCATCATGCGCATATTGCCCAGTGGTCGTGGGTACTGCTCGCCTCCGATGTTCTGGCCTGGTACAGCTGCATGTGGTGGTGGTCCAGGCGGTGGCGGTGGTGCTCCGTGACATACGGCACCCAGGGCAGCTCCGTAGCCTTGATTTATCGCGTCGTGATTCATCTGGGCAAGGCCTTTGTGGAGCTTGAGGAACTCGCGGCAGTCCTTTAGGAGGTGGATGGACTTTTTCTTGCCGTCGAGTTTGTCGATGTAGAAGTGGACGTTGCAAAGTCTAGTGTAGTTTATCCTGGATCGACATTCCAGGGGCTTTGTCGCGGGTACGGCGCTGCCATACTTGTGTGGTTTTTCCGTTGTGGCGGTAGCCACCACTACAGTACCCGCTACTGCGGTTGCCATCGTCGCCTTTGTCAGCGTAGCCAGCCGCAACGATGTCGACTTCTTTGCGGTCTTTGTAGCCGCGCATCCGACGTTTTCCTCGGCGGTCGCGTCTGCGGCCGAGGTCGTTGTCGTCTAAGTGGACGCGGCTATTTTTCACTGAGTCCTCTCCATCTGCCCACCTATTTGCGATTTCCATCAGGTGGTCGATTGTTTTGGGTTTCATGTGGCCCAGCTCTTCCCTGAGCTCTCTACGGCGTACGCCCCATTGAATGCGTCGATTGCCCGGTCCTCGGAGATGTCCTCTGCAGAGTTTTTAATGATGGACCACCTCTAGTTGTAGGAGCGTAGTGATTCATCGGGCTTCTGATAGCAGACCTTTAGCTCTTCGATCGACGCTGGCATTTTGTAAGTGCCCTTGAAGTTTCGCATGAAGCTGTAGACTTGCTCTTCCCAGCTATGGATCGACCCGCGGGGGAGGATGTTGAGCCATGCACAGGCAGCGCCCTGCAGCTGCAGTTGGAGGAACTGCTTGGTTGTGCTCTTGTTTCTGCCGTGCAGCTTGACGGAGGAAATGTGGTCCTCTAGCAAGATCTTCTGGTCTTGGAGGCCGTCGAACTTTGGGTTCTCCAACGGGAGTTTGAACCCTTTCGGCATTCGTGTTTGCCATATATCCCTACTGAAGTAGCCAGCAACGTAGAGCTCCACTCCTTTGTATTTGGACTCCATTGAGCAGGCGTGCTTGGCGCGCATCTTGTCGACTTTGCACTGCGTGATGTCATCACATGCGTCATAGTCGTGATCGTTTCGGTGTGAGTGGCGTCATCGTGATAGGTCATGCTCGTCATCACTTGAGGAGAGCGAGTAGTACCTGGCTGGAGCCTTCCTCTTCTTCGGCTCCGGCTCCGACGTTGGATCTTGGTGAGCGCAGCTTCGACCAGTCCAAGGCCAGCAATCGTAGATCGGTGCATGGCGGATCGTGGATCCCCAGCTGGCGGCTGATTGTTGAGCAGGTACATGGTGGCTACTATCACCACTGCTTGTGGTGTTTTTGGGAGCATGTTGCCCCGTGAGTACACCGTCATGAACGAGAAGTCGAGGGCCCGAGTGGCCTCGTCTTGCTCTTTGTCGTTGAGTTGGGCTAGTCAAGAGCGCCTTTTGGTGGCTGCATGGTCATTGCCTTTGGAGGAGGATCCTCTGATGGAAGAGAGCGTCGGTCGCTGAAGGCTCCACTCATCCGTAGCCCTTCTATGCTTGTCGATTCGAGCACTCACCGCTTGCTGGCGCTTGAACTCCTGGATGAGTAGCCAATGATAACCCATCAACATATGTTGTGATGAGTTTAGCGGCAGGGGGTTGCCCTGTAGGGCCTCCCTGCATCGCGCCCACTCAACATTGTTGAGTTGGATCTCCTATCGCCCGTTGACGCGTTCGTCCTCGGGGTTGGGCGGCTGCTGATCGTCCTGGACGGTTCCGATGATAGGGGGTCGATTGGTCGGCCCGTTGTTGGTGGGTTCGCCGTTGGCGTTGTCCCTTTGAGCGCCTCCATCGCCGATGTTGATGACGGCGCACATGTAGTGGCTGGGGAAGCTGTTGCTCCCACAGCTCTCAGATCTAGAACCGTAGGCTCCATCCTCTGATGCCAGATCGCCCAAATCAGACTCATAACTACTGTTCCATTCGTGCTCTCGGCTGATGCCGAGATGTTGAGTTTGCTCAGGGTATCGATCGGTGGCGGGAACCATGACACAAGAGCAATCGAGGGAGCCTGCGGCTGATCAGGGAGGCGAAGTGTGCCTATCCGGCCGACCTAGAAGCGTAGGCTTCCAATCGTCAGGCCAATCCCATTGCCCACGGACTCGAAATCCGGGCCAGTCACCGGTGCGTGGATGGTGAAGTCGAAGGCACCGAAGAGGAGGAGAGTCTCCATTGCAGCGGACTCGTAGATCGCGGTTGATGGGGCCGAGCAAGCCACAACATCAGCACTCTGATTCCCACAGACGGCGCCAATTGATGAGGGGTTAACTCATCAATGCCCATCGTTGATGGACTTAGGTTCGAGGAACTGGGAGTGCTGGAGGCATCGATCGACTAGCAAACAAGCACACATGTGACACGAGGTTTTACCCAGGTTCAGGCCTCGTAGAGGACCCTACTCCTCCTTGTATGCTCTTGATTACGAGGGAGTCAAAAGTTACAAGGGTGCGCAGATGTAATCTGGCGAGGTGTATGCGGGGGTGCGTGTGGATTGTCCTCCTCACCGCACCCTCCTAGCCTTTATATAGGGAGGCTAGGTCTCGGGATAGCAGGTCGAGTCGGTTACAGATTAGGATTTTCCCTTTAATTTTCTATCTACACTTTGTCGTGTCCTTCAAGAAGTCGAACTCCTGTGGGCCACCTGAATCCTTGTTGGGCTGCGTTCGCACCATAGACTCCTTCTTGGGCTGGAGCATATAGGCTAATCTCGAGTACCTGTAAGGTATACCCATATCACTACGCATGCAAGTGAGGTGGGTACTGTCTCTCCCATCCTCCCACAACACCTACCTACATCTGCTAGGGCCACATGCAAGTTTTCTAGGGATCTCGAGGAAACAAAGCCCCTCTTTTGGGGAACCCCCGGATCGTGCGTCATGCGTCATCTACCCGCCTAGATGAGCATCAAAAGGGGGTAGAAAAGTGGATCCTTCTCTTGGTTTGTGTTTGGTTAGGTCATAGAAACATTTCAAAACAAGGTTGGACCCAAGATTCAATAAGATTCACTGGGCTAGACCTGTAGTAGGAGTTTTGGAGCTTTCGATGCAGAAGTCTGCACAAGTGTGTTATCGCATGCGCGCGTGTGAAGGCTATGCATGTAAGTGAGGTGGGTACTGTCTCTCCCATCCTCCCACAAAACCTACCTACATTTTCTAAGGCTACATGAAAGTTTTCTAGGGACCTAGAGGCAATGAAGCCCCTCTTTCGGGGAAACGCTGGACCGTGCGTCCTGAGTCGTCTACCACTGTAGACGGGCATCAAAAGGGGGTAGAAAAGTGGAGCCTTATATTTATTTGTGTTTAGTTAGGTCATAGCAACATGCCAGAACAAGGTTGGATCCAAGATTCAATAAGATTCCATGTGGTATACCCGTGACAGGAGTTTTGCGCTCTGTCATTGCATGTGAGACCAAACTTTGGCTACAATTAATTAAAAAAAATCTAAAAGTGGAAAACCACAACGTATTTTTATGTGACCTAGTTGAGAGGAATGTCAACAAACATGGACTACGGGACTTTTTCTGAAAAACCCTTCACAACATTGAGCTACCACGAACGTAGTTCTATGGCTTTCAAGCGAAATGAGCTAGGTAAGAGCCTTAACCACTGCATAGTTTGTCGAACGGAGCCCATATTGTGCATACGTGTGCGTTTTGGGATGGCAAGCAATGTTGTAGAAGGAAGTTCTCAGTATCCACGCACGGATATCAGCCTTTCCATTTTCGGAGTGCCGAAAGAGGGTCTTTTGGTCAAGCGGCTACAAGGGATGTGCTCCAAAATGGTATTTTGAACTACTTCAATAAAAGTAGAGAACATTTAGTGGCCATTTCACGTTTTTTATGCATTTCCTAGGTATCTGGATAGACGGATTATTCTAGATTCATTTCTGCCAATTTAGTAGGAAAACGTCTGGTATTGCACTATAGCTGCTGCATAGTTTGGTCCATATTTTTAAAAAAAAATCACTGTTATTTTCACAAGGTCATGTTTCATCACAGTTACCATGACGGTTTAGGAAGATTCCATGTGGTATACCCGCGACGGGAGTTTCATGCTCTATCATTATATGTGAGACCAAACCTTGGCTACAATTAATTCAAAAAAATCTAAAAAATGGTAAACCCGCGCACAACATCATTTCATGTGACCTAGTTGTGAGGAAGGTCGATAGACATGGACTGCGGGACTTTTCCAAAAAACCATTCACAAAGCTGAGCTACCACGAACGTAGTTCTATGGCTTTCAAGTGAAATGAGCTAGGTAAGGGCCTTAACCACTACATAGTTTGTCGAACGGAGCCCATATTGGGAACACGCATGAGTTATGGGATGGCAAGCAATGTTGCAAAAGGAATGAGATAAATCTACGCCTAACCCAAGATTCAATAAGATTTAGAGAAGTGTTGGACTTGTAGGAGGAAACTCCCGTTGTAGGTCAAACGGAGAGAAACCAGTGGAATCTTGGGCCCAACCTTGGTTTCCCATGTATATATGACCTAAGAAATCCTAAACCAACAAAAAAGTACATTGGTCAACCCTCGTACGGAGAATGCTAGGGGGCTATACCTACGGGGCCCTCGGATTAGGGTTTCGCTGGAAAAGGACTGCATGAGCACCGGAATGCCACGAAAACCTAATACATGCACAAATGTGGTGGAAGCTTAATATATGCAGTACCTAGCTCCCAGGTGTGACTGTCTATAGTTGCATGCGATAACACTTAGATAAGTGCTGGACCTTTAGGAGGAAACTCCCGCTGCGTGTCAAACAGAGGGAAACCGGTGGAATCTTGGTCACAGCCTTGGTTTTCCATGTACATATGACCTAAACAATCCTAAACCAACAAAAAAGTACAATGGTCAACACTCGTACGGAGAATTCTAGGGGCCATACCTACGGGGCCCTCGGATTAGGGTTTCACTAGAAAAGCACCGCCTGAGCGTCGAAATGCCACAAAAACCTACATGTGTCCCTATAGTACATGCACAAGTGTGGTGGAAGCTTCATATATGTGGTACCTAGATCCCATCGGTGACCGTCTATAGTTGCATGCGATAACACTTAGAGAAGTGCTAGACCTGTAGGAGGAAACTCCCGCTGCGGGTCAAACAGAGGGAAACCGGTGGAATCTTGGGCCAAACCTTGGTTTTCCATGTAGATCTGACCTAACAATCCTAAACCAGCAAAAAGTATATTGGTCAACCCTCGTACGGATAATTCTAGGGGGATAGACCCGCGGGGCCCTTGGATTAGGGTTTCGTTGGAAAAGAAAATATACGATGTGTACGAGAGACTCTATAACGATGGCATCTCTAGCTGATCCCTCATATTTAGAGGAGTAAAATGGATCTCTATCGTTTAGAGGAGTATATTTACGCATCTAAAGAAAAAATGGTTCCTAGATGAACCCTTAAACTAGCTCCCTAAAAGACTTCTTCTTATTACAAAACAATTGTTCCATACCTACCAATACATAACCATAGATTGGTAGTACTGGCATGGGCATGAACCTTCGGGTGCTCACTATTGGTATATATGGTACGGACCAACGGAAGTCCCACTCGATGAGTTGCGAAGATTGTTGAAGCCCAAGACAGTTCGGCTGATATGAATCCCATAAGGACACCGACTCTAAACACGCAAGACAGGGAAAGATCAAGATCAGATTCTACAAGAACACCAATTTGTAAACAATTCGGATTGGTACTTGAGACCTAGCCTCCTCATATATAAAAGCTAGAAGGGTCCAACGAGGAGGGTATGCCACAATAGACACAATAGATCTTAAAAACCCACAATAGGCATCAAAACTCTCATACACACGCCATATATAATCTACGCACCATAGCTATAGCCATCTTGGCACCATTGTAACCTTCAGTTTCCATCAATCAAGAACAAACAAGAAGTACAGTTTTTCCTCCTGGGGCCTAAACCCGGGTAAACCTCACATCCTCATGTTTGTATGTGAGCCGACGAAGTATCCAGCATGCACCTTCTTCCCCAAAAACCCAAGTCCATAAACCATGAGAATTGATATGATCACGCCATGTAAATTGGCGCCATATGTGGGAAGCCCGTGTGTTGATGTAGTGACTTCAGTGGTTTCATCAATGATCTACGATTCGTCAGCTTCAAGGGATAAAATCTACTTTGCTTGGAGTCATCTTCCCAGCGGGATCAGTCATCATCAGCAGCGACCATATCGCATCTGGTCGACTCTCTGCAGCAGCCATCGATAGGCCGGCTGGTCTTTATATCTCGGCTACGGCGCATACAGTATATCAACAGCTCGTATGTGACATGGATTCTAGGACAAAAGAGGCCAAACGCGTGATATAAAGGAAAGCGAAGTGGAGAGTAACTCACCGGAGAAAAACAATAGTCACAGAGCCTTGAATCAAGCAAAGTCGTGTCCGGCTAGAGACTAACCGACCAAGTTCCAGTTTGAGTCAGAATAAGATTTGGCTGCCTCCACGTTATCTTGTTTGAAGTAGCAAAGAAAAGATAGGCTAGTTTCCTAGCTCGTGTACAACAGAGCTACTACGGAATAATACTTTTTACATAAGTAACCAAGATGGAAAGTTGGGGAGTAGAACTCTGGCTCGCGATGCAGTGAAGAAAAATAAGAAAAAAACTAAAGACTGCAGGTTGCACGCGTGAAGCTCTTACTTGGATCAATTGCAAACCGATTTATATTAGGAAAATGATACACCTCCCCCGGGGATTGAACGAAACGACCCCCGGGTCAGCTCGCTCGCGCAGTCCAGTTCCGGAGCACCCGTCACGTGTATGGGGCCCACCGTGTCTTTATCTTCCCCAACCTTATCTCTTTCTTGAGCCTTGCATCTGGAGCAGCTCGCACCGGCCACTAACGGGGATGGAGCTCCTGCTAACTCACGTCGCCGCCTGCCAGCCACGCGCCGTCGCCGGCCCGCCTCACGCCGTCTACTTGAAGCCGTATCCCTGCCACCTACAGCGAGGCCTCCGGTGAGGCAGTGAACGTCCGACTAGAGAACCGTCCGCCGCCACCGGTCCCGTGCCTCGCCATCCGTTGCCAGAGGTCCCTCACCTCGCCGTCTGCCGGCAGAGAACTCGCAGACCCTCCTCCCTCACCATCTTACCCTAAGTCCCTACCTGGAGTGCCAACCTATCCCCTTCTTCCATGGCGTGCTCCGCCATGGCCAAGAGCTCTGATGGGCGACGCCATGGATCTCCGCTGCTACCGCCTCTGTTGCTGCAAGGTATGCGCAGCCATGGGCCTCCTGTCGCTGTTGCTACTTTGCTACAAACGGCGGGTGCTGTTGCTACCTACGGCGAGCAGTGTTGCTACCTACGGCGAGCGACGTTGCTACCTGCGGTCAAGTTTTCCAGCAAGGCCTCCGGCGAAATTGGATTTGCTAAACTAAAAGACTTTTTTGCTACAACCTTTTACTAGTTTTGCTACAATACCGTATAGTTTTTGCTACAGGGTCCTGGCTGAAAGTCTCCTGCAATATCTCCGGCGAAGTCTTTCCTTTGCTACAGATGCAGAACTTTTTTGCTACATCTAATTTCTAGTTTTGCTACAATAGCGCAAAGTTTCTACTACAATGTCTCCGGCGAGGTCTCCCGATAAAAGTCTCCGGCGAAATCTCCGGCGAGGTCCAGTTTTTGCTACATTTGCTGAATTTTTTTGCTACAACTATATCGTGGTTCTGCTACAACATGTTAAAATTTCTGCTACGATATCTCCGGCGAGGTTCTCCGAGCGAAAGTCTCCGACGAAGTCCTTTTTGCTACAAAGGGATAAATTGTTTGCTACAACCATTTTCTGTTTTTGCTACAATGGCATAAATCTTTTGCTACACGTGTCTCCGGTGAGGTCTAGCGGCGAAATCCTCCGGCGAGTCTCCGGCGAGGTCGGACATGCTACAATAGCACAATTTTTTGCTACACGGTCGCCGACGAGGTCTCCGGCGAGATCCGGTCTATTTTTCTTTTTTTGGACCGAACCGTTTTCTGCTACATGTAGCAAAAGCGGGATTATTTGTAGCAAAAATCCCGTCGAAGGACACGTGTCGGCCTGGGGACCCGGGGGATCGGGGGCAGTTATCCCCCGGGGGACGCCTAGCACGGCCCTTTATATTAAGCTAGCTATCCTGCCTTTCCATACCACATGTCGTATCTTGGCAAACAAAAATAGAAAATAGAAAAGAAGGCCAATCGCAAGAACATGCTCCGACTCAGTTACATAGGTGCATAATCTGTCAACTGCTCAAGTCCCACTCGGGAAAAGTAAGGTATCTAAGTTGTTGCAAACCAGCATTATGTGCGGCGGCTGTAAATACCTTAGAGTCCGACTTCACCTCTACTGCTTAGATTGTTGTCCGACTAAGAAGTCGGATCGGCTCTGTCCGACTAAACACCACACGGCTCGTTCTCCACGTGACTCGCCATGCGATTGACTCTGCCCCATGACTCTCTACAGTCTTCGGGCGACTTGATGTAGTCTTCGGCTGCCATGACCCTCTGCAGTCTTCGGCTGTTGCGACCAACTGCAGTCTTCGGCTGCGGTGACCACATCGACTACGTCCACTGCACGACTCCCTTCACAGCGTTGACTTTGTGTCCATCGCGCTGACTCTATGTACGGGGGCTCCGGTGACCCGCTATGGTCTTTGTGCGGCGACGTGCTACGGTCTTTGGCTGCGGCAACCCGCTACAATCATTGAATACGGAGATCCGCTGCCTCCATCGGCTCCCGTTACCTGCCGGTCGCATCGACTCCCATGACCTACCGGTCGCATCGGCTCCGAAGACCCGCTGCCATGTTGACTCCATCTATGGCGAGTACCAATAAAGCTAAGTTTCCTCTATCAAGAGTCAATAATTGTTTACTTCAATCACACCTGACACAATCAAGGGTTGCATCTCTTTGAGTAACCTAATGTGCCATTGACTCCTTGCACTTAATCATTTCATAGGCGATAGCCCGAGTAGCTGATTCTGCATGATCGTCCAATCCTTGAACTCCAAGTACCTCGACAAGGTACTAGGTCTAAGGGTAGTCAAGCTAATGAAAAGGCCAAGCATACAGTGCAAAAGTATCAACTCGACTGGCACGAGAAAATGTTATAACAAACAGAAAGGCATATATTCTTTACAAGATACAAGTGCTTCATAATTCTTTGTATTTTTTGCAGCTTACATGGACGTCGACTGTATCGAGCTATTCCATCAGGTCCTCCAACGGGGTCGACCAATGCTAGCCACATCAACTTATGCCAAGACCCGGGTCGACCTTTTTCTCGGATGACCACACTGCTTTGTGATGCAAAAGAATAATTCTATGCACGGCCAAAAGTTACCGCACATAGCCACATGCGCTACTCCCATCAGGAGTTATTGCGCACCTGACAACATGGTCGTGTGCCCAACAAAAGCGGTGTTGGTCGCGCACCCGACAAAAGCGACTACATCAACTACATCTACAACGTCGAATCCTTCCGGCTACAAATCACTCGAGTGCCCGATAGAATACCTGCGAATTTGAGTCTCCAAATTCTACGAATTGATTACACACTCGAGGGCTACTTCTATCAGGAGCACTAGTCGCATACCCAATGTACTTTTCGGTCACTGGTATGCCCTTGAGATTGTCAACTGCGACCGCGTGATACAATAACTAAATCTTTGCCAGACTCTATGACTCGACTATATATGGGGGCTACATCCATCTGGTCACGCACTTGATAAGAAACAAGCTACATAACCTGTCTGTTGTGTCGACTGCATCCACAAAGTCGACTCCTGGATCCTGATGGCTACACACCTTGCGGATCCATTTCCTATGCACCTTATATGATTGTCGACTCCGACCATGCAATATAAGCCTCAAGACTTCTAAAGTCTCCACCTAAATCTATGATTCGAGTGGACACTCGGGGGCTACTGACATGGGCATGACCCTTCGGGTGCCCACTATTGGCATATATGGTGCAACCGAACAGAAGGCCCACTCAATGACTTGCCAAGATCCTTGAAGCCCAAGACAGTTCGATTGATAGAAAGCCCATAAGGATACCGAATCCAAACACACAACACAAGGGAAACTCAATATCATATTATACACGAACACTAACTTGTAAACAACTTCGCTTGGTACCGGAGACCTAGCCTCCTCATATACAAAGGATAGGAGGGTCCAACGAGGAGTACATGCCACAATAGACACGATAGATCTCAACAACCCACAATAGCATCGACACTCTCAAACACACGCTAGATCTAATCTGCGCACCATAGCCATAGCCATCCTGGCACCATTGTAACCTTCGGTTTCTCATCAATAAAGAACAGACAAGCAGGAGTAGGGTTTTTCCTCCAGGGGCCTGAACCTCGGTCAACCTCGCGTCCCCTTGTTTTTCTATTAACCGACGAAGTCTCTAGCGTGCACTTTCTTTCCCGAAATCCAAGTCCATAAACCATAGGTATTTATATGATCACCCCATGTCAAGTACATACATACCACTATAACCCGATACAAACCGACACAATTTGGTACAAACTGGTACATAGTGCATACATACTAATAGAAACTCGATACAAACCAATATAATATGGTACAACCGGTACGCATAACGAGAACGTGCCATATTTTCATGATTGATGATACCGATCTACCTTCTCGACTTGTTATTTGATTAAAGTTCGCATGAATTTGTTCCCAAAATTGTTGGAATGGTTGGTGAATTCCATTTTCTTTGTATAATGCATCTGACATGGGGTGGTCACATCAATGCGCATACTTGATGGACTTGGGTTTTAGAGAAGATATGTGCGCTAGAGACTTCGTCGGCTAACACACAAACAATAGGGACGCAAGTTTACCTAGGTTCAAGCCCCTAGAGGGAAAACCCTACTCCTGCTTGTCTGTTCTTGATTGATAGCGAAACCGAAGGTTACAATGTCGCCCAGATGGCTATGAATGCGCTAATTGGATCTGGCGAGTTTGTAGTGAGAGCTTAGTTGTCCTCCTCGGCAACCCCTCCTTGCCCTTATATGGGGAGGGTAGCTCTCGGGTGATGTCCGAGTCGGTTACAAGTTGTAATATATCTCTATCTTTCCTAGATTGGAAGGGATTCTTCTTGCTAGTTATGTCAGGAATCATTGTCCTTATGGGCTTCGTATCACCAGAATCTTTGTGGGCTTCGTAGATCTTAGCATATCACCTCATCGGCCTCTAGCTGGACCGAGCCAGATAGGCCAAGGGTGAGTGCCCATTGGGCATACCTATGTTAGTAGCCCTCGGGTGCCCATTCGAATCATATATTCGGATGGAGACTTAGAAGTCTTGAGTTTTGCATTTGGTTGTCGGAGTCGACAGTTGTATAAGGTGCGAAGCACTCACCCAAAAGTTCATCGGGTCATCTGGAATCATAATAATTCATAGGGATGTTGGTTAACGTGCATGATGCTCACGATGGATCAGGACCAGTTAATTACTCTAGGGTCATAATGCTACCTACTCAAATTCGAGTCCCTAGACTCGAATCCGGTATAAGCTGGGGTAATGCGACTCATGTCACGGAGGCCTTACTGAGCCAAATTCCAGTCGACAAGTATGTATCCAATGCATCCGTCGGGATTTTCTTCATGCCGTAGACATGGTATTTAACTGGTAGATGTGGTTGTCAGGCTAGCATATCGAATTTGTAGGGCTTATCTTTACTATGCAGTCATAGCACCCAGATATGTTCTCGCAGCAGATGTGATTTGGGAAGTTGAGGAGATATTATCTCTAATCTCGATGTTAGTATAAGGTAGACCGCAGTGGAGTCGCCAGTTGTTCGGTTGCTGTTTGCATGGAGTCAACATTATGGATGTACTCAACACAATGGACAAGTTTGTATATCTCTGATTTTCATAGGGTGCGCGACTAGTGCTCCCTATGGGAGTACCCTGCGAGTCTCAACCCAAATTGTAGATTCAGATGGAGACTAAAATTACTTGTTGTGCAGTGCGCAATCTCGGTTGACAATTTTCTTGAAGTGACAATACTGACCCAGAAGTACCTTAGGTCAATAATTCCTTTTTTTTCTCCGGGTGGCCATCAGTCGACACCACATGTGCTATCTTTTCGACGAGTGCGCGACCAGTGCTTCCTATGGGAGTAGCCCCTGAGTTTTTAGTCGAATCATAGATTCGTATAAAGACTTGAAGCTTTTAGTTATGTTGTGCTTGGTAATATGAGCATATTATCCCGGAAGTTCATCAGGTCAGTTCTTCCGCCGGGTGGGCGTACGGCGCTCAGATTGGATTAGCCCCTGAGGCTATATTGGGCAACTTGTTGTCGAGCATAGGCTCATCTTCATGTAGCACCCAAAGAGATCTTCGACTTGACTCGCTGTTTTGTAGGCGTAGAAAAATATATCGTCGACTCCTATTGGAGGACTTGGTGAGCTAAATAGATTGATGACGCCATGGATGATGATCGGGGCGCTCAACCGTCAGCCTAAGCAGCTGATGGGACGCAACGATCTGGGCACTAGCATAAAACTGACCAGATTTGACTACACGATACGCGAAAAACAGGGTTTGATAGCGGTTTCCTCGATTTTTGCGCGAGGTGGAGTTACTTCGGTGATGGTTCGGTTCTTGCGCCAACACGTATTGCCCATGGATCTGCGCAGTGGCAGACCCAGGATTTGAGCAAGACCAGGGCTAAGACCGGGACTAAGTCCTAATGCGCAAAAACAATGAAAAATTTATTACTTTTATCCCTCCAAATAACACAACATATCAGCCAAATTACACTACAAATGCATAAATCACGTTTTGATGTGGAGGGCAAGCTCAATATTTAAACAAATAACGACCATAAGAAAAGTACATAGAAAAGTACGGTGGCATACTTGAATAATGATGACACAATTTTAGTACCTAAATAATGAAGATTTGTCGGATCTAAGCCTATTATTTCCCACAAAGAGGAGAAAAATAATCAGAAAACATTATAGCCAATATGCGTGGTACATAGATTGTATTAGTAAGAAAGTAACTCTACTAGTTGCACATAGTATTTGTCCTACTTTGGAAACACTCCAAGATCCTATTATCAACGATGGTTGCAAATATTCGCTCGCTCAACAGAGCATAAGATAGCGTGAGTCAACCAATCATCATTCATCTTCATGAATAAGTCTTCCATATCTTTGTCCCCTTCATCTTCTACGTTATTGGATTGTAATAAATCAGTTAATTGGTAGTTGGCTAAACCTAATTGTACTGAAAATGACTCTTATGTTTCATCAGAATTTAGACTTTGTATTAGAATTAATCAAACAGAGAAATTACCTATGAGTGGAGAGGGCAAGAAGTCTACCAGTTGGAGGCGATGAGGCGACGAAGAAACGCAAGGGCTGAGGGCTGGTGCGGGGCAGAAACGGTTCGGCGTGGTTACGCAGACTGTAGGTCAAGATCTAGAACGGACCGGCGACGTCGCATTGGCTTGGGCGGGAGTAGCCCCTGTCTCCGCCGGCCGTCGCGGCGGCGGCGGCGCGATCAAGTGGAGGTGCGCTGGCTGCCATTGGGTCGAGGGCGCGATGGAACAACCAGAGAAAAAGGAAAAAAGAAAGAAGAAAAACAGCAGCCGAACAGTCCTTTTTTAGGAAAGAACACGGATAGGTACCCAGCTTTCTTTCAGACTGGATGCGAAGCTCCTGACGTGAACGAATCTTGTTCGCTAGTGGATCCCTTGCTCGCTACCTTGCTGGGCTTGGAAATTTAGCCCCGTTCATTCTGGCCCAAGGCACGGGCTGTGCTCCTTCTAGTCGAGAATTTCTGTGAAATTAATGAAAAGGGTAGAGGTACTACATGGGCCATGACCCGTGCTGTAGCCCGGGATGCCCAGGACCCAGGTCCGCCCCTGGATCTGCGCCACGTGGATTAGGAGTGCAACCGCCGTAACTCCTGTGGGGCTATAAGAGAAAATGATCGCATAGTAAAAATTACTCATTACTTCTTTCTCATCTTCTTCTTCCTCTTGCGTTCCACTATAGTCTTTCTCCTCGCTGCCTTCATCCATTCCGCGATAGGGAAAACGAAGAAAATCTCTAACGCTGGTTCCAGCATCGCCGCTGCTGTGAGAAAGGGTGCCACCGGCAAGAGGGTCACCAATGGAGATTGGCGGCACTCCACCATTAAGGCTGGTGATCTACGCCAGTTGAAGCAGGCTAGGAAACTGCCCTCTAAGGAGGACTACCGTCTTCGTGGCAACGTGGTAATCCTGAATCCCCCTCCTAGTCAGGTTATGTTCCTCGCTTTCGTCCTTCGGGGCTTGTCTCAGCCCACGAGTTTCTTCGTGGGATTCTCTTTGTTTACAACGTCCAGCTCCATCAACGGTCGCCAAATTACAACTTGCACATTGCGTGCTTCATTTCTCTCTGCGAGTGCTGGCTGAGAATCCAGTCGCATTGGGGGCTCTAGAAGAAGTTGTACTATGTTAAGAGGCAGTCGGACACCAAGGGCCCCTATGCAGTTGGCGGGTGCGGTATCTCCATCCGTGGAGATATGGCGTACTTAGCCTTTAAGATTCTAGAATCCATTCAAGGATGGAGAGCCAAGTGGTTCTACATCCCGTCCAGAAGGCAAACCACAAGAATTTTGGGTTGGCCCCTTTTGATGCAAGTTCTAAGGTGGAGAAGAAATGTTCCTGGAAGAATGTGGTGTTGCCGGGTGACGAGGAAGAAGTCTAACCTTTGTATGCTCGAGTGAAGGCCCTCTAGATCATCTCTAGTAAGGATGTGTCGGGGATTCAAATCATCCGCACTTTCCTCCAGCGCTGCATCCAGCAACTTCAAGCCAGAGTTCATCCCATGTGTATGTACACTGGTCAATCCTATCCGACGTGCACCCTGGTAGAAAACTTGTCATCCGCCGAGCTTGAGAAGAAGGTGAAGTATCTAACCACCTTGAGTGCCAACAAGGATCTCCCGATGGACTCGCTGGTTGCCCCATACGACTCTAAGAATATTTTACCCAAGGTGAGAATCGGCGTCCCTTGATTGCTTTTAGTGTCTGTTTTTACTATTATAGCTCCATACTATAAAGTGTTCGACATGTTTATTTAGTTGTAGAATTAAAAGCACCATGTTTAGCTTCCATCCTTGCTGGAGGAGTTTGAGGTTACGCAGGGCGCCGAATTGGACGATTCACGTTATAGTGTTCCGACTGCTCACTCGGAGGAGGAACAAGAGGAGGTGAGTGACTACGGCACTTGCAAGCGTAGCCGCAGCAAGATCCCGGGTTAGTCGGAGCCCATCGCAGTAGTGCCAATCCGGATGGCGCCTACATATCCTATAAAAAAGAATCCCAGGGTGGATCTGCTTGACCTCGATGCCCTTAGCTCGTAAGTTTTGTCTATTGGTCGTTTATCTTGGTAGCATGTTAGCTCATAGTAACTGTATGCTTGTGTTCTTAGAAGCTCGACGCATGAAAGTGATGCCTTGGAGAAGTTGATGAGGGAGTTTTGGATTGAAAGGCCATTGATTCGGATGGAGTTGTGGAAGTTCTGCGACCATCTAGTCCTTAGCATGGTGCCAGCTCCTCGAGTTCTTCCCAGATCCGCAAGTGCAAGAGGATCATTATTGTCGTGTCTCGATTTTCGACACCGTGGATAGGTTTCCCTTTGTTAGTGCGGCCAGGGGCACAACATCCAGTGATCTCGATCGGCAAGCTAGACGAACACACACACATAGAGAGAGGGACACAGGTTTTTATCCAGGTTCAGATCCTCGATGTGAGGATCCCTAAGTCCAGCAACTATCGACTATTTGGTGGATGATCATAGTTACAAAGCTTCCTTCCCCGGGAAGGATCTATCCTAACTCCCCTTGGTTACTCTCGACCTGGGACTCCTTTTATAAAGGTAAGGGGACACCACAAGGGTCGTTGATCGTGTGGTGGAAACGAGGCGGAGTGCATGCTTACAACGTGTCAGAATGCACCTGATGTTGTGCCGTCTGTTGATGGTTACCTGCACCGAGCAGACTAGTACAAGCTCCCGTCTATCAGTCTGCAAGATGTTTGGAATTGGCTCCCTGGGTATCCAGCCCTCGGGCTCCTAGCCGGGCCTTTTTCTGGGTGACCTCAAAAGGAGTATCAAGGGCTGCCATGGTCCCACATGTTGTGTTGCCGGGACTCACGATGAGTCAGTTGAGGCGTGCCCGGGGAAATTCCATCCTCTGAGCAAGCTATCACTAGTCACCCGCTTATTTACTTTATCTGACATAGATACGATCTTCTCCGCGGGAGCATTCCTGTCCCGAGGAGTGTCTGCTCCCTCCGAACCATTACCCAGGCTCCCACATGGGCTCCCCGGATCCATGCTTTTTGGATTGCGACACAGGGAGCGTGTCCCAACCGTCTATTCTGGAGTACCCCGGATCAACGGATGCGATAGTAGCCCCATGGCGCACCACAACCAGGGGGAGACAGGTTAGGGCCACATCCTTATCTTGAATGGGCCCGCAACCTTCATCATGACTTTATCATGCGAGTTGCTTCTTCACCACTCCATACGTGTCACGTCTGTCTTGAGATGCACGAAGGGGTGGCTCGTAATTCGCCACAGGGTCTTGACAGTGGTTGTGGGTAGAGGTGGGTGGATAGGTTTCCTAGGCCTAGGACTATAAATAAACGGTATCTCCTCCTCCCTTGCTCATCACATTCTTTCCTTGCCATTTCTTATCTTCCCTTGGCCTTTGACCCAACGCATCCTCATGGAGTCGACGCTAAGCCAAGGACTCGAAGAATCTTCAGCTAGGACTCGATACGGAGCCTCAGGGCATTGGAAGCCTGCAAGGGCTCGACTCCCTTCTAGTGTAGATCAACATAAATTCTTGGCTTTGAGACTTCATGTGGCCGGTGAGCGCCATGAGAATGGATCCACCGTGCTCCGTACTCCAGGACGAGGCGTCAGGGATGGGGAGATGCCCATATATAACTGCTTCCTCAAGATTGGCCCGGTTCTCCATTCTCTGACTTCTTCCTGGAGTTGATGGCGGCGTATGGATTCTGTCTGGTTCAGATCCACCCTAACGCCATGCTGGTGTTGGTGGCCTTCACCCACTTGTGCGAAGGAGTCATAGGAGTGATTCCTTCAGTGGCATTGTTTCGCCACTATTTCGCCCCTTGGGTCGATAAGAAACTGAGGATATAGCTGGAAATATCACTTTTCACCTCTGAAACAACCTCTCCAAGAGGTACCTCCCAGGGAAGTTCAAATCCAAATGGGAAGAGTGGCATAGCAAGAACTATGTAGTGCGTGTGGTCTGTCAATTTCCATGGATGTATGATCCGCATGAGGTAGCACATCCCCTCCCTTGGTGGGGGAGGCTGAGCACCCGAGATACGGATTTGAAGCCTGTGATCGACATGATTCAGATCCTTGTGAACAGGCGCTTGATGATTCACGCCGTCATCTCAGACTATCTTCGGCGCCATCTGGCACCGATATAGAGGAGGTCCCGTCTGGCTTGGGCGTAACGAGGCCTGGAAGATCCCACTCGGCTTCTCCCCGGGAAAGAGTAGGACCTTGATACATTGCAAATGTATCTATAATTTTTGATGTTCCATGCTTGATTTTATCCACTTTCTTGTGTTTTGTTCCAACTTTGGAGTAATTTTTATATGATTTCTTAGACTAACCTATTAACAAGAGCCACAGTGCCAGCTGCCTGCTTTCTGCTGTTTTTGGTTCCAGGAAAGTCAGAAAATGAATATTCTCGGAATTAGATGGGACAAAAGCCAAAGTGCCTATTTTTCCGGAAGGGATCAAGTGCCAGAATACGAGACGGAGAAGGGCCAGGGAGCCACCACACCACCTGGCCACGCGGCCAGCCCTGGCCCGTGCCAGGGGGTGGTGTGGCCGCTCCCGGCACCCCCTCGGCCTCTCCTTCCGCCTATATACTGCCCTCGGGACGAAAACCCTAAGTACCTGATCAAAAATCCACGAAAGAGTCTGTAGCCGCCGTCATCTCCATCCCTAGATCGGGAGGGATCTGAAGCTCTTCTCGGCACCCTGCCGGAGAGGGGAATTCACCCTGGAGGCCTTCTTCATCACCATGCAAGCCTCCGGTGTGATGCGTGAGTAGTTCATCGTTGGACTACGGATCCATGTAGTAGCTAGATGGCTGGTTCTCCTCCTTTGTGCTTTCATGTTTAGATATTGTGAGCTCCGTTCATGATCAAGATCATCTATTTGTAATTCATACATGTTGTGTTTGCAGGGATCCGATGGATATTGAGATGCTATTTCAGATTGATTATTGATTCTATCATGTCTTTGTTATTTGATATCTTGCATGCTTTCCGTTGTTATTAGCTATCTTGGCCAAGTAGATGCTAGCAACTCCAAGAGTTAGTATTTATGCTCGATAGTGGGTTCATGCCTCGTAACTGGGAAGTGAGAAATCTCTAAGGTACTAGATGTGATGTTGCTACTAGGGAGAAAACAACAATCCTTTGTTCATAGAACAATCGTATTGTTTACTTTACACGCAGTTCGTAAAGCAATAATCTGTTGCTTGCAACTTAATACTGGAGGGGGTTCGGATGATAACCTGAAGGTGGATTATTAGTCATAGATGCAGTTGGATGGCGGTCTATGTATTATGTTGTAATGCCCAATCAAGTCTCAAAGGAGTCAAGATGATTAGTATATGCATGTATTTCTTTCTCGGTGTTTGTCAATTGCCCCGCTGTAATTTGTTCACCCAGCGTGTTATTTATCTAAGGAGAGCCACCTCTAGTGAACTATGGATCCCGGTCCTTTTTCTTTACATACAATCTATAAACTATTTCTGCTTTGTGTTTATTTTCTGCAAACTATTACTTCTTTCCATTCGATACGTTTAATCCTTTGTTTTCCGCAAAACACGGTGAGATTGACAACCTCATCGCAAGTTGGGGACAAAGTTCTGTGGCTGTGTTGTGCAGGTCTCCATGTTGCTACTAGCACCGGTAGTGCGCCCTGCCAAAGCTCAGCTAGTAACACCTTTGGGGTGTTTCCTTGCTCCTACTGGTTCGATTAAACCTTGGTTTCATAACCGAGGGAAAACTTACTGCTGTGCTCATCATACGTTCCTCTTGGGGTTCCCTAAGGCTCTACGTTGAAAGTCGCGCATCAAGATCTTTTCTCGCCGTTGACGGGATCAAGAAGAAGAAGAAGCTCCATGTCAACCACGCCAAGTATTTTCTCGGGCGCCTGTCTTTGGGAGTCAAGGACATCTTCACAAGGGGAGTCCCTCATAACCAATCTCTTTACTTTGTTGTTTTTGTTTTGCTTAGCATTCTTTTTGCTTTGTTTGCTTGTTTTGTTCTTCAAAAACACAAAAAAAATAGTTTTACTTGTTTGCTTTCTTATTTGAAAACCCCAAAAAATGACTACTCTTGAAAACACTAAGTTGTGTGACTTCACTAGCACCAACAACAATGATTTTATGAGCACACCTATTGCTCCACCTGTGGCTGAAAATACTTCCTTTGAGATAAAACCTGCTTTGCTCAATCTTGTTATGAGAGAACAATTTTCTGGTATTGGTAATGAAGATGTTGCTTCCCATCTAAATAACTTTGTTGAACTTTGTGAGATGCAAAAGCATAGGGATATAGATGGTGATATTATTAAGCTGAAATTGTTTCCTTTCTGTTTGAGAGGAAAAGCTAAAGAATGGTTGAATTCCTTAACTAGGAATAGTATTGATTCTTGGACTAAGTGCAAAGATGCTTTTATTGGAAAATACTATCCTCCTGCTAAGATTATATCTATGAGAAGTGAAATAATGAAGTTTAAACAACTTGATAATGAGCATGTTGCTCAAGCTTGGGAAAGAATGAAATCTTTGGTAAAGAATTGTCCCACTCATGGACTGACTGCTTAGATGATCATCCAAACTTTTTATGCAGGATTGAACTTTTCTTCAAGGAACCTATTGGATTCAGCTGCTGGAGGTACCTTTATGACCATCACTTTGGGTGCTGCAACAAAACTTTTGGACAATATGATGGTTAATTATTCTGAATGGCATATTGAGAGAGCTCCACAAGGTAGGAAGGTAAATTCTGTTGAGGAAACTTCCTCCTTGAGTGATAAGATTGATATTATTATGTCTATGCTTGTTAATGGGAAAGCCCATATTGATCCAAATAATGTTCCTCTAGCTTCTTTGATTGCTCAAGAAGAGCAAGTTGATGTGAACTTCATAAGAAATAACAACTTTGGCAACAATGCTGATGGTAATAATGCTTATAGGAACAATTTTGGTAACAACAATTATAAGCCATATCCTCCCAACAATGGTAATGCTTATGGGAATCCTTATAACAATAATAAGAGTGGTCCCTCTGAACTTGAAGTTATGCTTAAAGAGTTTATTAGTAAACAAACTGTTTTCAATAAAACTATTGAGGAAAAACTCTCTAATGCTGAAAGAAATATAGCATCTTTGGCTGAAGCTCAATCTTCTTTGAATAAAATGGCTGCTAAACCTGAAACTAATGATAATCCCTTTGCAGCTACTAATGCTATACAAGTAAGAATTGATGAAAATGTTAGACTATTAGCTGAATTACATGCTAAGTGGGAAAGAGAAGATGAAATTGCTAGAAACATTAGTGTTTCTACTATCACCACCACTAGTGTTGAGGCTAGTAATAGTTCTACTACTTTAGATGATAATGTTGATTTTGATCTTGATGGTTGCAACATCTCTGAAGTTATTAAGTTCCTACAAAAGCTTGCTAAAAGTCCTAATGCTAGTGCTATGAACATGGCTTTTACAAAACACATTACAGATGCTCTCATAAAGATTAAAGAAGAAAAGATGAAACATAAAGCTTCTATTCCTATAAAACAAGAAGATGGTTGGGAACCCATCATTAATATGAAAGTGAATGACTTTGATTTCAAAGCTTTATGTGATCTTGATAGTAGTGTTTCTATTATGCCTAGAAGGATTTATGATATGCTTGATTTGCCTCCTCTTGAAGATTGCTATTTGAATGTCCCACTTGATGATAATGCTAAAAAAAACTCATGGGGAGTCTTAATGATGTTCTTATTATGGTTAACGATTCCTATGTCCCCGTTGATTTCTATGTTTTGGATGTTGAATACAATACTTCTTGTCCTATTACTTTGGGAAGACCTTTTCTTAGAACTGTTGGTGCCATCATTGATATGAAAGAAGGCACCATTAAATATCAACTCCCACTCAAGAAAGGTATAGAACACTTCCCTAAAAAGAGAGAAAAGATTGCTTTTGCTTCTCCTATGAAAACAAAATTTGGTCTTAATGCTTCTTCATTTGAGAACACTTGATTCTTTCTTTGCTTCTTATGCCTAACTTAAAGGCGTTAAAGAAAAGTACTTGTTGGGAGATAACCCAAGAGTTTTAGAAGAGTCTTGGAAGTTATCACTTCAGTAATAACCTCTCCTTATCCTTTTTATTTGCTTTTTGTGCCAAGAGTATAATAACCTCTAATGAGAGTGAAGTAATGATTGGGAAAGTTGCTGTCCTGAAACAGATTTTTGTGCTTCACCGTAAAAATTCCTGCGAGAGCTCTGTATGTCGGATTGAGATGTAATATTTTGTGCTTCTGCCCCAGGTTGTTATCTAACTTTAGTTAGTTAAACACTTTTTGATTTGAGCAACATAAGGTCTTTGAAAAAATTCGTCTTTACCTGTTGGTCTGTTTTAACAGATTTCTGCTATTTTCTGCATTTGCTTCTTGTTGGTTCCTTCTTGAGTTCTTTTGGGGAATTGAGATTTTTGAGGGAAGTTCTACAGTAGCTAGTGTTCTAATGGAAGTTTATTTGGTGTTAGAACTGAACCTTGAGACTTATTTATCTTAAGTGCACTAATGTTGCTAATGAGATTGTGTGAAGTTTTGTATGAAGGAAAATTTTCAGGTGTATGGAAGGAATGAGTAATGAGATGAAGGATGGACTAAAGCTCAAGCTTGGGGATGCCACGCGTGTCACCCCAAGAAATATCCAAGAAGTACAAGCGTCAAAGCTTGGGGATGCCCAAGGCATCCCCTTCTTCATCAATAAAAATCCCAGGTTTCTTCCAAACGCTTCATTTTTATTGTTTCATGCACAGTTGTATTTTTCTTGGAGCGTCTTCTTTTTCGTTTTTGTTCTGGTTTTCGTTTGCTTTGGTTTGCTTAGTTTTCTGAATAAGTTGGTTGGACCCCCTCTTTCATACTTTGGTTTGCAAATAGTTTGGTTTGGTTTGGAAAAGAGTAGGAAAAGTTCATACTTATGTGGTAAAAAGAGCTCGTTCTTGACTGTGGCTATGCTTTGTCATTCCATGCTTGATATTGTTTTGGCTTTATGCTTAGTATACTTTGCTGTAGCATGACTTGTTATAAACAATTGAGATTACTTAATGTGCCTTGGATGAATCATGCGTTGTTTTAGCATATTAAAGCATAGTATAGTGGTATTCTCCTTTGATGCTTTATTTGGGTTGACTTGGCGCATGCTCACACCATGTTATGACTATCCAAAGTCACCATAGACTTTATGGTCCTTTAGTTTTCAACTTGTAGTATCACTTTATGCTTTGATCAATGATGTTTTGTCGCTATGCATGATTATGGCCATTATTGCTCTCTTAGTTTGTTGCTCCCAGTCTTTTGCTAGCCTCCACAACAAAGTATGAGTTCCACTCATGCATCCAACTCCCTAAACCAAGTTATTCCAAAGAGTCCACCATACCTACCTACTAGCTTATGCTATTCCAAGTATATTCATGCTTTTGTTTACCTTCCACTTGTTATGAGAAAACTAGTGATTAAAGCTCCCACGAACTTGAAGGCACACTTTACTTTACTTGCCCTTAATAAACTTGAACCATTGTGTCTTCTATGTTGTATATGCTTGCACTTATTTGTTGGGAATTAGCAGAACCATGCTTTCATGGGGAACGCTTTCAACATTGCACTTGGTACTTGTACCTAGTTGATATCATGCTCTTTTGTATATGGATGTAAATCGATTGTGAAATGAAAGGGGAGCTTGTAAGTCTATGGAGTTATGTATATGTGTTAGAGAAATATCTGGGTCGCTGGTCTAATCCATGCTGACATGGTGGAAACCTGCAGCGTAACCATAATGAGCTGTCTATGAAGCATTCTTGTTATAAAAAAAGAGTCCTATATTGAGAAAAAAAGAGAAAAAAAGAGATACTATGAAAAGAGGAAAGAGAGAAAAAATCACCATATTCCCATGGTAAATAAGAAGAATGTTGAGATGCTTGTTGTCTGCTTGCCTTGTCATTTTGATATGGGGATTCTTCCGTATCATCGGGCAAGGGGTACCCCGTTGGCGGTTCTCAATGATACACATGTACTTACGATGACAAGAACTTACCGGTGACTAAACTTGAGTAGCATGAGGAGCGGCCCTCGTATACAAGGGACATGAGATTCCTGACTTATACTTAAATCGACATGTACACCATAGTTTGTTCACTTTAACCTTAATCACTTCAAGATGCTTATGATAGGGGCAATGAGAGCTTAAAGCTATAAGTACCATAATTTTTGGAAGCTCTTTATGAGACTTGAATCCCTACTTCCTTTTACGAAAGGCCTTTCTTCCACCATTATATTGAGTCTCCACCTTCTATCTTTATGCACCTTCTTTGAGAGCATAGTGGCCATTCTTAGTTCTATGTGCATTGTCCTAAGACTAGTTGATTGATGCATAACTTGATATTGCTTGTTTTAAACTATTGTATCTAGTCACTCTTATGAACTTTAAAGGTGTCATATGCATTTATATTTGCTACTCTATTGAGGGACAAGCTGAATACTATTATGCTATGTTTTCTTTATGTGAAACAAACAAACGTCTTGCAAAGCATGTTATTCATGAACCTTTTGTTTGTGCCTTTTCATGTTGCATCATAGTTTCTTTGCTTATTGCTAGAACTTTGTCTTTCATGTTATAATTGAAGTACTATGATCCCAGCCTTGAATGTTTTGCAAATACTTTGATCAAGTCTTTGATGGTGCATGTCACCTCAAAAATTATTTCTTTTTATCACTTACCTACTCAAGGACGAGTAGGAGTTAAGCTTGGGGATGTTGATACGTTGCAAATGTATCTATAATTTTTGATGTTCCATGCTTGGTTTTATCTACTTTCTTGTGTTTTGTTCCAACTTTGGAGTACTTTTCATATGATTTCTTGGACTAACCTATTAACAAGAGCCACAATGCCAGCTGCCTGTTTTCTGCTGTTTTTGGTTCCAGGAAAGTCAGAAAATGAATATTCTCGGAATTGGACAGGACAAAAGCCAAAGTGCCTATTTTTCCGGAAGGTATCAAGTGCCAGAATACGAGACGGAGAAGGGCCAGGGAGCCACCACACCACCTGGCCGCGCGTCCAGGCCTGGCGCGCCGGTGGTGTGGCGCTCCACCCCCTAGGCCTCTCCTTCCACCTATATATTGCCCTCGGGACGAAAACCCTAAGTACCCGATCAAAAATCCATGAAAGAGTCTGTAGCCGCTGTCATCTCCATCCCTAGAACAGGAGGGATCTGAAGCTCTTCCCACCACCGGAGAGGGAATTCACCACAGGCCTTCTTCATCACCATGCAAGCCTCCGTGTGATGCGTGAGTAGTTCATCCTTGGACTACGGATCCATGTAGTAGCTAGATGGATGGTTCTCCTCCTTGTGCTTTCATGTTTAGATCTTGTGAGCTCTGTTCATGATCAAGATCATCTATTTGTAATTCATACATGTTGTGTTTATGGGATCCGATGGATATTGAGATGCTATTTCAGATTGATTATTGATTCTATCATGTCTTTTTTATTTGAGATCTTGCATGCTTTCCGTTGTTAGTAGCTATCTTGGCCAAGTAGATGCTAGCAACTCCAAGAGTTAGTATTTATGCTCGATAGTGGGTTCATGCCTCTGGTAATCTGGAGAAGTGACAGAAATATCTAAGGTACTAGATGTGCTGTTTCTACTAGAGAGAAAACAACAATCCTTTGTTCATAGAACAATCATATTGTTTTACTTTACACGCAGTTCGTAAAGCAATAATCTGTTGCTTGCAACTTAATACTAGAGGGGGTTCGGATGATAACCTGAAGGTGGATTATTAGTCATAGATGCAGTTGGATGGCGGTCTATGTATTATGTTGTAATGCCCAATCAAGTCTCATAGGAGTCAAGATGATTAGTATATGAATGTATTGCTTTCTCGGTGTTTGTCAATTGCCCCACTGTAATTTGTTCACCCAGCGTGTTATTTATCTAAGGAGAGCCACCTCTAGTGAACTATGGATCCCGGTCCTCTTTCTTTACATACAATCTATAAACTGTTTCTGCTTTGTGTTTATTTTCTACAAACTATTACTTCTTTCCATTCGATACGTTTAATCCTTTGTTTTCCGCAAAACACGGTGAGATTGACAACCTCATCGCAAGTTGGGGACAAAGTTCTGTGGCTGTGTTGTGCAGGTCTCCACATTGCTACTAGCACCGGTAGTGCGCTACCTTAAGCTCAGCTAGTAACACCTTTGGGGTGTTTCCTTGCTCCTACTGGTTCGATTAAACCTTGGTTTCATAACTGAGGGAAAACTTACTGCTGTGCTCATCATACCTTCCTCTTGGGGTTCCCAACGAGCTCTACGTTGAAAGTCGAGCGCATCAGACGTCACCCTGGATGAGTATGCTAGATTGATTTAGGAGCTATTTTTTTCGACGGTCACTAGGGGCCGTACGAAGGGGCTTCTTCCTTTGTTCTTCGACAAGCACCGGGATGCGATCATATTAGGGCTCCCCCCTGCAACGCCAGGGGCATTGTTGGCCGGGAGGAGACTCCCTCTTATGTCGCAGGAGTGTCATAGGACGGAGGAGCTCCTTACGATGATAGCATGGGGTTGTCTCTTTCGACACATTCATCCACGGAGGGGGAGTCTTCCCGGGAAGATTCCCCTCCATGGGCTGGGAGTGATTCGCGTGCCAACCCCATCCTTGAAGATTTTTTCAGTGACATGGCCAGCTCGCAGCCCCCATAGAGGGGCAAACCCGGACAGAAGGTCACGGTGTCTGCCCCTCCATGGGTTGATCTCAATTCCCTACCTGAGGAGCAACCCGGAGAGCTCGAGACTCCCCGGGAATCTCTTGTCGTTCGTCGCAAGCGGACCGCCGCGTCACTAGGAAAGCTCGTGCCTCGTTCTGACAAGTGGGGGAGGTGAGAGGCCTGGACCGAGCGTCAGTGAGTATCCAACACTCTCCCTTCCTGATCCTATCCTCAACCCAAATTCTGACTATCTTGTGACTTTGCAGAGAGAAAACCCCCACGTAGCCGGGTCCCTCGAGGAATGACCCGAGCATCATTACTGGTGGTGCGGTTGCCCCTCTTGGGAAGGGTATTCCCCCGTCCAACGATGAAGACCGCACCGGGGCAATAGGTGAGGGATGCTCTTTGATTCGCTGCTTGGCCTGGCACTTGTGGGCTGCTGGCTTGAACTTTCGCTTTCTTCTTCTAGGACCAGTCCAGGGGCGCTGGCTCATTCGTCCCCTACGCTCCTAGGTAAGCCTCCTTCTAGTTGCCCTTCGTAGGAGACGGAGGGGGTTCGTGCGGGCCTCGACATTCAAAATAGGAGCATTGCCCCTCGACACTTCCCGAACGAAGTGTGCTTTGTTCCCGACTGGGAGTCTGCTCGTCGCCTTCAGAGGGAGGCTTAGATAGCAGCCCAGAGAGCGATGGCTGACTGCGATGCAGAGCGCCTCTCTCCGATTCCGGTTGCAGACTTCATGCACCCTCAAGGGCTTGGATCACGCCCGTCCTCGCCAGGAGGGGAGGGAGAGGCCTCCGGCAGCCGAGGAGTGGCGCCGCTGGAAGCGACTCCTAGGTGAGGATGGGTTTTCAAGGTGGAGCCTCAAGGATCCCCATTCGCCTAGGAAGAGGCTCTCCCCGCTTCGCGAGTCTTCTTCAAACCGAGCGCAACAGTTTCGTCGCCTAAAGGTTCGAATGGAGGAGGCCTTAGGGTAGGCCGAGAGGGCGTTGCTGGACCTCCGTGAAGAGTGGAGGGCAAGTGAAGTGAACATAGACTCTCTCGTCTGAGTGGCCTCTCAGCTGAATGAGTCCTTGGAATCTCTTCGTCTGCCTCCCGTCGAGCTCTCGGGCCTGGGAGTCGATGCGGGACTGAATCTTCTTTCTTCGCAAGTGAAGTGAACACGGACTCTCTCGTCTGAGTGGCCTCCCAGCTGAATGAGTTCTTGGAATCTCTTTGTCTGCCTCCCCTCGAGCTCTCGGGCCCGGGAGTCGATGCGGGCCCGAATCTTCTTTCTTCGCTGTTGAATCTCCTAGAGGGCTTCAATGCGTCCGTGAACTCGCTGATGCACGAGGAAGGCAGGGAAGTGCTCGCGGTGTAACCCGAGTAGTGTTGGACCGGGTTCACCAGCACTTCCCTGGCTTCGACACCGAGGTAATCTTCAAGCCCCCAACCCCAGCCAGAGTCTCCATGCCTCTCAAAGTCTAGACATTTTGCACAAAGGACCCTAAAAACAAGCAGGGAAAATTAATTGGGTCCAACTCCTTCTCCACTGTGGAGCCGAGCCATGCTCTTCGTAGTAGTACCAATAAGTTGCACATGCCTTGCATATGAGACTGGCATAATAGAAGTATGACATATCATTACTATATAAAATCATAATAGGTAATGCTCAGAAAAATTATAAATTTGAGCCACATCTATAAATATTGGGTGTGTATTTGGTTTTTGCACTCTATATAATGTAGAAATAAACATTTATTAGCTACCTAATATTTGAAAATTTTGGTACCATGGTCAAGATAAACGACGGAGAAGATTCTAGAATGAAGGATAAGTGTGTTTTGACGTTTTTTGCATGGTGTTCATTGTGCTAACAAGGACTATCAATAGAATCTTGTACTCTAGAATAGAAAAGAAGATCCAACAGTTAATAATATTGGGATTTACGAGTCTTGATCCAACGGTCAATATTGAAAGTTATTCATACACTATCCAAACTGGAAAAGTTTGAATTCTACTGATTTTTGCCGCCAAGGTCCAAAGTGGTTCCTTCCAACTGCAGCTAGTACACCAACGCAGCTGATGAACACGCCAGAGAGTAGTGAGCACACATCCATCGTACCAAGGCACATGTGTGCAGCGCACAGGCTGGTTGTGGACGAGGGAGAGATCAGTCGGCCGGTGCACGCGGGGTTGCCGATGAGAGATGGATGGTGAGAGAGATTTTTATTTTATTTTGGGTGCATATATGCCCTGAAATTTATTACTAGTAGTAGTGTGTACGCTATAAAGGTTGTAGTAGTACAATACCTTATATTAGGAATCCATCATAACTGTGCTCTGACATTATACCGCCTTCAATTCCTCATCGTTGCTGCCCTCTCGCATTGCCTTCCTTTTATTCCCTGAGCTCACAATCTCCTCTTGCTCTTGGGTTTGAAATAAAATTCCAAGTGGTGAGTTTCAAACAATTTTGAAAACAAATCTAGATGTAGTCAGTGATATAACCCACAAATGTTCAAAATATCAATTTGAACTAATTTGTATTTTAAGATACACAAAAATGAGAAAACATGTGGATCGAAGTATAATGAATAGTGCACATATTTAAGTATTAAAAAATATCATTTTATATTTTAGGTAGCTCACAATAAAAAGAATTCCGCATTAAGATTTTGCATGAACGTGGCATACTACCTCTATTTCCAAACATAAGATGTTTTGGTAGGCTATTATATTCCAAAAAATTCTTATAATTTGAAAGAGAGGAAGTATATTATTGAGGATCGTTCAAGATTGTTTTAATTTTTTTAAAAACTTATAAATATTCATTATTTTTAAATATAAATATTCCATTGGTGCTCGGAGCCGGAGAGACTTTACATTACTAAGGTTGTAAAAAATATGTATTGTCATGCAAAACACATGCCATTTACTAGTAGTGGTAAGATAAGACTTGTTGAAAACTCCCCTTTGCAACATATATATTGTTTACCATGCTAAGATGCACCAATAAACTACCTAATATGGTAATATTATCATACACCATGATATCAGTAGGGTCATGCCGTTCATCTCACTAGTAGAGAAAAGCTTATAGCCGGATTTCTTACAGCCGACGAAGTGGGTACGGGGGTCGCCGGTGGTAAGGCCATCCAGGCCTTCCTTGCATTACCACCGGAGAAAGCACACCGGGAGCGCCGGGGCTAGTCCAAGTACCACCGGCGAACAAGTCTTGCGCACACCGGGGCTATGGTGGGTCGTGTGCCCCCGGATGGACCAGCCATTAGTGCTGGAAAAACCAGGCCTTGTTCGCCGGGGCTACGACCCATTACCACCGGCGAATATCTTTCGTGCTCACCGGGGCAGTGGTAGGCCACCCGGGCCAAAATTATCGTCGGCAAATTCGCTCGTTCGCGCGGGGTAAGTGCTGTGGGTCCTACCTGTAAGAGCCTCTGTCTGACCCAGCGCTACACCCCAAAAAATCCCCAATTCCCCTCCCCTCTCGCAACCCTAGCTCTCTATAGGGACCCGCACCTCCGTGCCCCCTTGCCGTCGCCGTCCCTCGTTCGCCGCGGGCCATGGAGGAGCAGGCCATGGAGGAGCTCGTCATCGTCCACCCGCCATCGTCATCCGCACACTAGTCGTCGTCCTCGTCTCGGTGGTGAGAATCGCCCTCTCCCCTCTCTCCCTCTCTCCCCTCTCCCCTTCTCCCCATGGTGTGTCTAGAAACCCGCCCCTCCTCGTCCGCTACCTCCCCATGTAGTGTGACGGTTATGCTGGTTTGGTGATTGAGCACACAAAAACAGCTAGCTCGATCGATCTTTGCGAGACGATTCCTAGGGCTCTGCTGGATGACAACGCGGTGGTGTAGAGGGAGAAAGGCACCAGGTTGTAAGTGACTGTCACGTGTAGCCACCCGCCGGCGTGGCCACTTCGCTTCTGCTGGTTGTCGAGGGCGGTAGTGGAGAGGGTTATCACGTCCTGGAGTGCGAGGAACTCGTCCACGGTGTGTTGCGGTGATTGATTGCCAGCGGAGGCAGACAAATCTGTGAAGGCATTGTATGAAGCAAGCCTGATCAGTTTGTTATCGTTGCAGACAGATGAAGTAGTTTATTCACCTAAGACACCTGAGCACAATCTCTATAGTAGAGGCCTCTTGCATGGCCTCAATAGCAGCCATCTCTGCAGCGTCCTTGTAACTCATCACTCCCTATACATCATGTAGTACGTCATTTTCTAGCAATTAGAATACACATTCTGAATTTCTAATGGTGGGCATCACCATCTCGACTTGCAATTGCATCTAAATAGATGTTTCTGAATGAACTGTACCGATCCGAGAGTCTACAGAGCCGGTGGAAGCGATTCCCATGAGGCGCCTATCCTCGTCGTCCATAAGTACTCCCAACAACATGCAAGCTCTTGCAATGTAATGAAATGGCCAAGTTCTTTGGTCTTCACATGTATACCTCCATGCCGCGTGTCTCTATAGCAATAAATCACCATTTGACACATCCACAATATATATTATGGTGCTTGTCATTTTCAGTTCTGAAAGCATTTCTTCTCCACAAATGGAAACTATCACAATTCCATGACGACAACTTGTCAAACACTGCGTGCACTCTCTCCATTCCTTCTTTCCCGGGACTGAAATCCCTTCTACCCCATGGTAGTATCTGGTCTAGCAATAGATAGTTACCTTGTGTTGTAAAAAGATAGTTACCTTGTGCTTTAAAATATCTAGGCTGAATGACATTTGTCCGCCATGGTGGCACCTGGACAAACATATAGTCAACACCTCCTATTTCCGAATTCCTAGGACTGAATGCACTTTGTTGCCAATGACGATATCTTGTCAAACGATATATGATCACCTACTGTTGCAAAATTCCCAGGGTGAAAGTCATTGTTCTCCCATGGTGGCGCCTTGCCAAACAAACCATGAGCACCTACTAATATAGGTACCTTAGGTGCCAAGGCAGGAAGTCCAAACGGTGGAGTAACACTAAACACCATGTTCCACAGAGATGGTGTTACCCAGCTCAGATCCGTAGTGTCTCCAGCTTTAACAACACAATCATATTCCCCAGAGATGGTGTTACCCAGATCAGATCCACAGAGTCCAATTACTAATAGAATGTGGGTACAGACATGGTACTTGATTCATATTCCCCTGTTTTTATGTTTGTTACTCCAACTCATTCTAGATTCTAGTCATGTAATGTGCAGTATATGAGTAATATAAATGTTGTCCCAGCATGAACTATTGTTTGGATATTATGCTGGTTTCTTGCCTCTGGACTACTCCCATTCTAGTATCATTTTTAGTTTTCCTCTAAGCCTTTTAGTGAGATATATACTAGTTTGCATACTTGAACTTGAAATATTACAGGGCTCGCTCAAGAACTTGTGGAGAAGGCCTTTTTTGTGACAATTGCTCAATAACCTGCTGTTGCCCGCTGGTGAGGTCTATCTTCTCTACACCTCCTCAAATAATTGTTATATGTCTCATGATTATTGTCTGTTTAAGTAGTATGGCTCACTAGGGCCGAAGTACCATGGTGTGTATAAGAAGCCAACGAGGATCCCCACTTGGTAGGCTAGGATCACTGTCGATGGGGGTAGGCGCCACCTTGGGATATGGCGGTCCCCCGAGGAGGCAGCACATGCCTATGACTGCATGGCAGTCCAGCATTTCAAGGCGAGGGCGATCCTAAACTTCCACGAGGATTGAGATAGGGCCATTTAGAATAGGCATGTGGAAATGAGAGTTCCCACGATGGCGGAGGAGCAGGAGCACAGACTAGTCGAGAGACATCTTCTTGATCCCTTGGTCCAGACACTCCGCGAGGATCCTATGGTGATGGAAGAGCAGTACGAGGTCTTTGCGGCCATTCAGTGCCAGCAGCCCATCCAGGAGGTAGGTCCTTCTAGGTCCGACGGCACGGGCTCCTCCATCGCGCGCCCTTAGGGCCCGTACTATAGGTTCAGCCCCAACAACTTTACCATCGCACCCACGTCGTTTGATGACTTGTCTTCCTTAGATTTGTCCAACAACAACGACACCTGATCTAGCTAGGACAGAGACGTGGATCATCTACTTGTCATATATTACTTATCCTGCTAGACTTTGTGATGTTTTATGTTCAATTATGGTGCTAGAATTTATGTGTGCTACTTACTGTATAACTATGTTTACTACGCATCTTCTTTCTTGATAAATATAGAATGGATCAAGTGTGCAACAACTATGCTCAACCATTGGGAAGGTGCCTGGACAAGAAGTTCCCCATAGTGCTCCCTGTAGGGTTTGAGGCTAGGACAATATGTGTTCTCAAATACACAGTACCATGGATGTCTATATAGAATCGACAATAAACCATGGACTTTGTTGTATTGTTATTGTATTACTCAGTCAATCCCTTGCGCTTGGCGACGGGACTTCATGGACCATTTCCATAGAAACACCATTGACGATGTCGTGTTTGAGGTAAATTTGATGTAAGATATTGATCTCGATAGGAGTTACGTGGTTACAGTCACCAACATAGCAATCGGTACATCTTTCAGTGGACCTGGCTGGGTAAACTTCTTGAATGAGCATGACATGCAATACGGAGACAAGATAAAGATCTTTCTCATTCATCAAGCAAACCTAATCTACTACATGTACATGCCCCTGATGATAATATCCAACACTAAGCTAGCTATGCAGTTGACCATCGTATTATATGTCATTTACTCTATACATGCATTCTTTTTTATGCGACTTTCTGCTCAATATATGTAGAGTGGATTATAGGGAAGAAGCGTGCGGCAATTGTGGTCAACGTAGTTGGCATTGCATGGAAAAGAAGATTACCATACCGCTCACTAGAAGAAAAGTTTCCTTCTACAATGACTTGGCCCGACGATCATCGTAGAAGGCGCGTCTTCCGCGACAAAATTCTCAGCTCGGCCGTGGCCGATGGAAAACTTTTTTTTCCGGTTTCGTGGCCCTCTACTACGATGAAACCGCTAAAAACATGGAGGAAGCTTGGCCAGCGCGTGGTAGAAGAAAGGTTTTCGTTTCCTCACGTGATATTGACTCGCTGAAGTATTTTGAGGCGTGTGGGTTCCGGATGTCAGTGTCTCTAGCGGACCATACTTTTTGGTCACGCCTCCCTGATTTGAACTCGATAACGTTGCTCGATGTGTCTGCCGTTTAGTTAGGCTGCTAGGTCCCACATGTTAGCCTCTGATTAGAAGAATCGTGTGTATGATGGAATTTTGTTCCTTCGCTCGCGCTACCCTGTTCCGAAGTTGATAGCGTTGCTCGATGCATCTACCGTTTAATCAACCTCCTGGGACCCACATGTCATCCTCTCATTAGAAGAAACATGTGTATGATGGAATTTTTTCCTTCGCTGGCGCTACCCTGTTTCAAAGTTGATAGCGTTGCTCGACGCATCTACCGTTTAACCAACCTCCTGAGCCCCACATGTCATCCTGTCATTAGAAGAAACGTGCGTATGATGGATTTTTTCCTTCGCTCGCACTACCCTGTTCCGAAATTGATAGCTTTGTTCGATGCATCTACCATTTAATCACGCTGTTGGGCCCCACATATCATCCTCTCATTAGAAGAAACATGTGTATGATGGATTTTTTACCCTCTATGGCGCCTTCGTGTTCCGAACTTCATAGCGTTGCTCGCTGCATCAGTCGTTTATTCAGGATGGTGGGTCCCTTATGTCAGCCTCACATTAGAATAATCGTGGGTATGATGGATTTTTTTCTTCTCTAGCTCTACCCTATTCCGAACTAGATAGCGTTGCTCGATGAATCTGCCGTTTGCTCAAGCTGCTGGGTCCCCCATTTTGACCTCTCATTACAAGAAACGTGTGCATGCTGAACTTTTTCTCGCTCGCGCCTCCCTGTTTCGAATTGGCAACGTTTCTCGATGTAGCATCTGTATAAGGTCGAGCTGTTTGGTCCCACATATCAGCCTCTCTATAAATCAAACGTGCGTATGATGTATTTTTTTGGCCATGTCCGTTGTTTTGACCTTGGCAACTTGCTGGGTCCTAGATGTCAACCACCGCTATGCAGGAAACATGTCTATGCTGGGTTCCAACTGACAGCCTCTATTTGAAAGAAACATGTGTATGTTGGGCTTTTTTTGGGGTCCCACATGTCAGCCTCAGAGTACAAAAAATGCTCATAAAGGCCAAATTAAAAAGATTCTAGGCTAACTCGGGGCGGATGCCCTATTCGTCATGGCTTATATTCCATGGGATCACTCCTAAATTGAATGGTCTATGGTCGGTGGCCACAATATCATGAAAAGGCCGAATTAGAAGGTTTTGGGCTATGCTTGGGGCTGATAGGCTAATTTCATAGGCTATGCTTGGGCCTGCTGGGTCTGACATGTCAGCTTCTCTATAAGTGCAATGTGTGTATGATGGACTTTTTTTCGGTCGTGTCCGTTGTTTTCACCATGGTAGTCGTGTATGGTCTTACTGCTAGGGCCCTTATGTCATCCTCTCTGGTATGTTCTGGCTCGTGGGTCCCTGAAGCCTTGTATATTCTGTCTGGTGGTTCCCCGATGCGAGCCTCTCTGCACAAGTATTTAAACTTTTTTTTTCAAACCCATCCTCAAAAATAAACTCGAGGGACACTGCAGGCTGGTGGTTCCGTGATATCAGCCTCTCCGTAATGCGATATTGCTAGAAGAAAAAATGTAAACCCAAGACACACACAGATACAGGCGATTCGAACAAAAGACTATAAAATCAAATAAACTGAAACTAAGTCTGTTCCCACTACAACAAAGATATTTATAGAAAAAATATCATAGGCCGAATTAAAAAGAGTTTGGCTATTCTACATAGGCTACTCTACGTGGTTTATAGTCCATAGGCTATGCTCCATGGGCTTCTTTCTCAAATTTCATTTGGCTATGCTCAGCAGTCCCCTGACACCCAAAAGGCCGAATTAATATGTTCTCGGCTATGCTCCATGGGATCCTTTCTCAAATTTCACTTGGTTGTGGTCAGCAGTCCCCTGACCCCGAAAATATAGAATTAAAATGTTCTAGGCTAAAGAGGGGCCGAATGAGCTACTAGATTTATTTTCCTGGTTAATAAATTTTGCATTGTGATGTGCTTGGCCAGATTCGAAACAAAGACCTCGGAGAGGGAGGGGAAAGCGATAATTCTTTTTGGTAGATATTCATGTCAAAATTTAGTAGTATGGAATAAGATAGAAAAATTATCAACATATTCAAAGTTCATATTCAGCAACACTTGACCAATTCAGCAGCATTTCAAAAGTGACCAATTCAGCAATACAGACACTGAAATACAATACCAGTACAGAGAGATCTAGTTCTTGTTTCAGCTCTAAAAACCTTGTCACGCGATCAATTTGCCTTTTTACCAAACACACTCAACCATTGGAGCAAGCAGAACTGACGATTGAGTCTGCTTTGAGTACATTCTTCTCACATTAATGCCTGTGTGACCCTCGTATGCAACCCAAAATGCCCAAGTATCATCTAGATTGTGACAAGGCAATGTTCCAAAAGAAAGCAAGACTATCTACTGCCCTTGATTTAAAAAAGTACCAATACAACAGTATATCCACAAAATGCTTTAGTAATAGTAATAACAAGACATTTGAGAGATTTAGTAGCTTTCCTGCTTGAAATTTCAATAGCAGTACAGAGATAATAAGTTCTTGTTCCATCTCAAATAACCTTGGCACATGATCTGTTTGTCGTGTTCTCCAAACATGCTCGATCATTGGAACAAGCAAAACTGACAATCAAGTCTGCTTTGTGTGAATACCACCTCATTTCGTCAATGCCTGTGTGACCCAAAATGCCCAAGACTCATCTAGATAATTGTGACAGTACTAGGTTTCAAAAGAAAAGCAAGACAATCTGCTGCACTTGATCTAAACAAGTAACAGTACATCACTATTAGGTCAACAAAATACTTTGGTAATAGCAACGACAGAACAAAGGCAAAGCAAGACCATCTCCTGCCCTTGACCTAAACAAGTACTACCAGTATATAGTACAAAATACTCTGAAGTAGAAGAACTAGTACTATACTAGTACTACTATGCATCCAAAATCCACCCTCCAACACACAGAGATTGATGCATATTGAGTAATGAAAGACCTGGGTAATATGAGATGGTTCATGGAACAACAAAAAGGAATGCTTTTTCCTCAGGATGATGCCTAGCACCACCCAGCTCCTAGGCATGGAGGAACTGGTGATTGCACCGGTCCAAAACCCCATCTCTACTGTCAGGTAACAGGCAGTATCAGCACATTGTACAAGGGCGACGAGCACGCGTCCGGTTCACATTCCACAACACATGACAAATACAACAACAATTTAAAGTGACCGATTCAATGGTGGCAGAAAATGACCAAAAGAATTGACTGATTCAGCAATGCCGACATTGAAATTCAATGGATGTACAACAATGTGGCATGGCCAAGTTGCAAAAGGAAAGTGTGACCATGCATTTTCTCCACTCGATCTAAATAAGTCCCAGTACATAGGTATTACTACAAAATAGATTAACAGTAGCTGAACTCCATTCAAAATACTTAGTAGAAGTGTAGAACTACAAGCTTACACTAAGCTAGGAACCACTACATGTCCCATCATATGTACTCGAAGAAACGAGAATGCTTTAGCGTGTGAAAGTGCTGCCCGGGCTGCGCCATTGATTTCCTGCCTAGGACGTGTCTCTCGTTTCATTGTCGCCTGTCAACCTCTAGGTCAGCAGCATACATGTAAAATTCATACGACAAACCAGGAAATTCTGGATCCTTAATTTTGGCAATTCCAATTACGAAGGGAATCTGCCACCAATATAAACTAGCTAATTAGTACAACATTACATATACTTACAGTAGGATCATCACAAGAGGATTAAGATGTGATGTCTCACTGGTGAATCTTGTCTGACGACAGGTTTAGTAGTATGCCAGTAAAGCCGCGACTTGGATAGAAAAGACGTGAGCACTTCCTATGTGGCAATGGCCTTATCGTTGTCTCAGATGGCCTTGCTACTATAACCTAATTGAAACTAGTGAACAAGACCAACGACAAAAACCTCACCTCGTACCGCGGCGATTCGCACGCTGCCGACCTGATCGGCCTGATGGACAAGAGCAAGTCTGTGCTATGCCCGTAAATTTGGGCGACGAACAACTTTCCCTCATTCCCGATGCCGATGACCTCAGCTCTGAGCGAGCCCGATGCACGAACCGACACAGACAAGTCCCATTTTTTGGGGCTGTATCTAGGCACTGTCATCGAGTGGGAAGATATGAGGTTCTCGATGAACACTTTCTTGATGCCGGTGAACTCGCATCCTAGCTCTGTGTAGACACACCAGTGGTAGTCTTGTGGTCGTAGACGTCCTTGTAGGAGACCAAAGTCCAGCAGATGTCGCTAGGGCATCTACTACCTTATCCGCCAGCGACTTGGCGGTACAGCTCCTTGGAGCATGCGGCCAGCCGGACGGCGCTGGTAGTGTCTAGATGCTTAGCTATTTGGTTGAAGATGTCGTCGCCGACCTTCGTCCAGTCGTTGTTCAACCGATTGTCCCTCAAATCCACAACCATCACGTCCGGATGGATTGGGGGCAAGGACGGATCTATGTATGACTATTGGGCTTATTTGGAGGAGAGGGGTGGTGGCCTGGAAGGATTGATGCTGCGGGTGACATGGCAAGAAAAATGTGTGAAGTGCACGCTCGAGAAGATCCAAATGCGGCCTCTCGGAGTTGGGAATGGATCTTTGAAGGAGGGGGTTTTGCCGTGATCCTTCGGTTGTCTTCTGCCAGGCATACTGCATCGAGCATGCCGATTAGAGTTATGGAGTAGGGAGTACTATAGGTACTCTAGATTAGAACGCTGCCATGAAGTGTTCTCTCATCACATTTCAGTTATTAGAACTGGGAGATGATTTATTTACTGCTTCTATTTTTATACTACTCCCTCCCGTTCGTATTCTAATGGGCTCAACTTCGTCTAGATTCACATCAGTTAGACAGAGTAGTTGTAAGATGAGTCACTTACATTTTTTGGTACTTCATAGTACGCACCAAAATACCAAGATGCTGAACCTCATATGAACTTTCTAGAAAGGTACCCCTTTGCAAAGATTGGCAAGCCTGCTAAAATTGCTGAAACTTCTAGAAAGGCAAGAACCCACGACCTAAATTGCATCATGCTTGGTGAAATAACGACAGGTTCCCAGTTCATATTTAGCAGCATTTCAAAGTGACCAATTCAGCAATACAAACTCTAAAATACAATAGCAGGACGGTGAGAATCAATTCTTGTTTCAACACTAAAAACCTTGGTGCGGGATCAGTCGCTTTTTTCCGAACACACTCGATCATCGGACCAAGCAAAACTAACCATCATGACTGCCTTTCTGTGCATACCTTCTACTCACATCAATCACTGTGTGACCCAGATATGCAAACCAAAATGCCCCAAGCCTCATCTATATTGTGAAATCCCATGTTTCAAAAGAATAGTAAGACCATCTACTGCCCTTGATCTAAAAAAGTACCAGTACGTCAGTATTAGTTCTACAAAATACTTTAGTACTGTAATAAAAACGACAAAACATTTGACAAATTCACTACCATTTGAAAGATTCAGCAGCTAAATAAAACAGAAAAATATCAATAGATTCCAAATACATAATCAGTGGCACTTGACAGATTCAAGAACATTTGAAAGTGATCGATTTAGCAGTACAGATAATGACCAAAGGAATTGACAGATTTAATAATGCAGACACTAAAATTCAATAGATATAGCAAGGCCATAATTCAAAAGGATAGAGAGAACATATTCTGGCCATGTTCCAAAAGAAGATAAAGACCATCTACTGGTCTTGATCTAAACAAGTACCAATACATCACTATTAGTTCTAAAAAATACTTTAGTAATAGCAACACAGAACTTTTGTCAGATTCACTAGTATTTGAAAGATTCAGCAGTACTGAGTAAGAAAGAAAAATATCAATAGATTCCCAGTTCATAATAAGCGTCACTTGACAGATTTAGCACCATTTCAAAGTGACCGATTTAGCAGTACAGATAATGACCAAAGGAATTGACAGATTCAGCAATGCAGACATTGAAATTCAATAGATGTAGCAAGGCCGTGATTCAAAAGGAAAAAGAGACCATATTCTACACTAGATCCGTCGGTCTAAACAAGTAACAATACATAGGTATTACTCCTACTACAAAATGGATTAGCAGTAGCAGAACTCCATACAAAATACTCAGAACTACCTTAAGCTAGGAACCACATGTCCCAAAATGATAAGAAAAATCTTGTCGAGGAGTACATGTGTTCAAGTTAGGATCATCACAAGAATATTAAGATGTGTTAATCTCTAAGAATCTTGTCGATATGAAGCTTGTATTCCATAGTGAACTCCGATGGTCGATTCCGACGATGAGCGACCAGATTAGACCGACAAACCGACAAAGAGCAAGTGGCTTTAGAATTCTCATATAATACCTTCTCACACAAGCCATTTGGGTGTGCAGAGCTCAACTTCACCATGAACTGCGGCGACAAGCGCACCGCCGGCCTGACGCACACGATGGATATCAAGATGACATCGTCGCGCCCGTCAAATAGCACGCAGAACACCCTGTCATCATACCCGGTTAGCCCGATATCTACATTCTGCGAGCCCGGTGCCAGCACCAGCTTAGAGATATACCTGCCTTTCCTACGATAGTGTAATATGCGCAACCTCATGGCGTGGGTTTCTCTGAGGTGGGAGTGGAGCACAAATGGAATTGCGGTGAACTCACAGCCAGGCACCACGCACTTCCATGGGACTGCATCAACGAGCATTGAACATGAAGACATATTTGGCTGGACAACCCATACCAATTGGGTATATCACCAACATAAAGTAATTAATTAGTACGACATTACATATATTCATATTAGGATCATCACAAGAAGATTTATAAGTGTTAACTCACTCTTGGTTGATATTCTTGTAATCTAGGGGGAATTCCGACAACATCTTGAGAAGCTCGCAGGTAACGCCGTGGTTTAGGCAGGTATGGCATGAGCCCTTTCAGCATGACTTCAGCATACGAAGGCCTGCTCGTCTGCTCATATGTCGCCGCCATTTCGACCGAATGGAGCTTATTCCATGACGGCAGTGACCATAACATCACCTTGTACCACGATAATTCACACACCGTCGACCTAACGTACCTGATGGATAGGAAGATGTCCATGGTGTACCCTCCAATTAGGGAGGCAAACTTCGTGCCCTCTTTCCCGATGCCGATGATCTCTAGTGCAGGCACCGGGTCAGTCAGGTACTAGTGCTTGTTGGAGTAGGTCACTTCAGAAAAATAGTACATCTTGTGAGCAAGTTTCAAGTGGTCAAAGAGCTCGTGCATAGTCAATGGCCAGGTGACGAACTCGCATCCTTGCTCCATGCAGGCTACGCACGGGGCATAGTAGCACTAGAACTTGTGCTCGTAGACGTCATTGTAGGAGACCAATAAACACCAGCGGTCGTTTGGGCACCTGCTACCTTTTCCGCCGGCAACCTGGTGGTACAGATCCTTCGAGCATGTGGTCAGCCTAACAGCACTGATAGTGTCCAGACGCATAGTGATTTCGTTGAAGACGTCATCGCCGACCTTGCTCCAGCCGTAGTGCCACGAGTTGTACCTCGAATCCGCCATCCCATCCGGACGGATTGGGGGCGAGGGTGGATCTATGTAAAGTTGTTGGTGGTTTTTGGATTAGAGGGCTGCTGGCCTGGAGGGAGTGATGCAACGAGCAAGATGGCGAATAAAATGTGAAGCGTGCACCAGAGATGTGGCTAGGCGGCGTCGGCGAATGGGGATAAACTAAATGGATATGGGGAAGATGGGGTGGCTCTTTGAAAGAGTTTTTTTCTTTTCTTCTGCTGTAAGGAGTGGCTGCATCAAGGATGCCGGCTAGCGTGAATGCGTGTAACGCGCCCCTGTGTAATAAATTACATATGTCACTTCCTAGTGTGGTACAGTCTCGTCACATCAGCAGAGTACTATTTACAGCTTCTATTTTCATACTAGTATTAGGGCATCACCTATGTATGTGGCAAAATTTGTCTATAAGCTGGGAAGTTTTAAGAAAAATATTTTCGATAGTTTTCGATATACTAAAATTTTTAAGAGAAATCTATCTATCATGCTTACTTGTAGTTAACAGTTGACACGGTCGGTGGGAGTACGGTTTACATCGAAGACCTTAAAAAAGAGAAAATTACATAGAGGTCCATGAACTTAGCACAAAGGGCCCCAAAGTTAAGCAAGGAAAAGCAGTCGGGTCCTTCTCGAGCGAGCAACTGAGCCATACCCTTTGTACTACTGTACTTGCTTCACACAAACACACACAACTCTCATCACACTTTTGAACCAGCATGCTAGGGGTGTGCTTGGTGCTTCCTCTTTGTAGGGTGTGAAATGAAACGACAATGTAGGTCGACGCACGTGGGCAGCGCCATCTTGTGGACGAGGGAGAGATTAGCGGGCCAGGGTGTGTGTGGATGGTGATGAGGCAGGGAAGGAGAGAGAAAACACAATTTGATTTGCATGCATATATATAGTAAAGGTCCCAAAATTTTGACAAGAGGTTCAACTTCTTGCTAAGATTCTACATCTTGACAACTTAATGAAATTATGTCAAACTTGAGATAAAAGTAAGCGTGATAGATATCTCTTGGATTAATTGTCTTTTTGAAGGTAGATGGGTGCATCTTATTTTAGTAAACGATGTCGTCGGTGTGAGTTTTAACTATCAGGAAAGAACATTCTCAATTTTCTCATGTTTTGTGAATTTTAAAACTTGCTAGCTAACTCTGCCGACTTGAATGAGACTCTGTGCCAGTTTATCGAAATTAGGTCAAATTTGAACTACAAGAAAATTGTAGATTGCTTTGGAAGTTTTATGAAAAAGCTTTTCGGTGGTTTTCGATGTACTGAATTCCTGGTTAGAGCTTCAAAAGTTTGTTAGGAAATTTTAAGAGGAATCTATCTATCGCTCTTACTAGTAGTTAAAATTTGACATGGACGGTGGGAGAAAGTACGATTTGCATCGAAGACCTCAAAAAAATTACATAGAGGTCCATGAATTTAGCATAAAGGGCCCTAAATTTAAGCAAGGAAAAATAGTCGGGTCCTTCTCGAGCGAGCAACTTAGCCATATAGCCTTCAGACTAGTGTGCACACACACAAAAAACGCTCCTCACACATTTGAACGAGCGTGCTGGGTGTGCTTGGTGCTTTCTCTTTGCAGGGTGTGAAATAGAACGACAAGGCAGGTCGACGCACGTGGGTAGCACAATGTTGTGGACGATGGAGAGATCAGTCGGTTGGGGTGTGTGTGGATGATGATGAGGTAGTGTGAAGGAGAGAGAAAACACAACTTGTTTTGCGTGCATATATAGTAAAGGTCTTGAAATTTTGACAAAAGGTTCAACTTCTTGCTAAGACTCTACATATTGACAACTTAATGAAATTAGGTCAAACTTTATCTACAAGTAAGTGTGATAGATAGCTCTTGGAATAATTGTCTTTTGAAGGTAGATGGGTGCATCTTCTTTTAGTAAACTATGTCATCGATGTGAGTTTCCAACTATCAGGAAAGAACATTCTTGATTTTCCCATGTTTTGCGAATTTTAAAACTTCCTATCTAACTTTGTCAACTTGAATGATACTTTGTGCCAATTTATCGAAATTAGGTCAAATTTGAACTATAAGTAAATTGAGGTTGCTTTGGAAGTTTTACGAAAAAGCTTTTCGGTGGTTTTTGACGTACTAAAATCCTGGTTAGCTTCGAAAGTTTTTTGGAAAATTTTAAGAGGAAACTATCTATCGCACTTACTTGTAGTTAAAATTTGACACGAATGGTGGTAGTATGGTTTAGATCAAAGACCTGAAAAAGAGAAAATTACATGTAGAGGTCCATAAATTTAGCACAAAGTCCCTAAAGTTAAGCAAGGAAAAAGCTGGCGGGTCCTTCTTGAGCGAGAAACTAAGCTATACCCTTCGTACTACTGTACTCGCTTTACACAAAAATTGCTCCTCACACTTTCGAATCAACGTGATGGGGGGTATGCTTGGTTCTTCATCTTTGTAGGGTGTGAAATTGAATGACAAGGTAGGTCAACGCACGTGGGCAGCTCCACATTGTTGACAAGGGAGAGATCAGCCGACCGGGGTGTGCGTGGATGCTGATGAGGTAGTGAAGGGAGATAAAACATAATTTGTTTTGCATGCATATATATAGTAAAGGTCCTGAAATTTTGAGAACACATTCAACTTCTTGCTAAGAAATTGCATCTTGACAACTTAACGAAATTAGGTCAAACTTGAGTTACAAGTTAGCGTGATAGATTGCTCTTGGATTAATTGTTTTTTTGAAGGTAGATGGGCGCATCTTCTTTTAGTAAACGATGTCGTTGGTGTGAGTTTTCCAACTTTTTGGCAAGAACATTCTTGATATTCCCATGTTTTGCAAATTTTAAAACTTCCTAGTTAACTCTGCTAACTTCAATGAGACTCTGTGCCAATTTATCAAAATTAGGTCAAATTTGAACTACAAGTAAATTGTAGGTTGCTTTAGAAGTTTTATGAAAAATCTTTTCGGTGGTTCTCGATATACTGAATTCCTGGTGATAGCTTCAAAAGTTTTTTGAAATTTTTTAAGAGGAATCTATCTCGCTCCACGATCTTCGACCTCCTAGCCATCACACCCTCATAGACATTACTTTTACTTAAGAGAGAGAGAGAGAGATCTTCACTTTGCAAGATTAGGGTTTGAGATTGTTTCTTCCTATTTTTAATCGTGTTGGATTACTTTTCTATTCTTATTGTGGATCTCCACGGTAATATCGAGAAGAACTCCCTTTATTTTTATATTGATGATGCTTTCTTCTCTCATGTGTGAGTAAGTTCCTTGGGTGTGGGAGATGTAAGGGATTGGTGAGATGTGATGTGCCTCCATATATTTTCCATTAATTTATGATGGATTTTAATTATTATATTATGTGTCCTTGACTATCTATGGGATGCCGAATGTTTGTTGTCCAATTAATGGCCCAGACAACATGATGCTTTGTTCTACATAGATATGATCTTGTTCGCTAGTAGACCGGTGACCCCTCGAGTGACACAGGAATATCAATGGGAAACTAGTTTGACTCAAGGATCACGAGGAATCACTGTTCTTATTAAATTAGTCCTATCCAAGGAGCTTAATTGCTAAGCAACCTGAAGGATCTTAATCGTCTAGTGATTGACCATGGTTTTGGTAACAGACTAGTAGGATTATTGAAGTTGGGATTAAATATACCAAGAGGAGTTCCGACTAATTATGGGTTGCTCGCCTACACACATACTTATAAGATTATAATAGTTACACTTATTATTCGTCCACTTGGAACAGTCACTATCACCATGAACTGTATCTCTCCCCGCGCCTTCTTTGTCATCCACAGAAAACAACAAACAATCGAATCGTTCTTTACTTTTATTCTTTTTATTCCTGAAGTTTACATTTTAGTTTTATTTAAATACATCTAGTTTAATACAAATTTCATTCTTATTTCCACACTTGCAGTCAATTCACTAGAAGAGCTGTGACAACTTTGGGTGTGACGGAGACTTCATTCATAAACACTTACCTTTGGGATCCCTATGGGATCGATATCTATACTTACAAACTAGCTACAAATCATCTGTGCACTTGCAGACATCAGTCAACATGTTTTACTTACGATTCCCATGTTTTGTGAGTTTTCGATCTTCCTCTAGCTAACTCCGTTCACTTGAATGACTTTATATCGATGTATCGAAATTAGGTCAAATTTTACCTACAAGTAAATTGTAGGTTGCTTTGAAAGTTTTATGAAAAAGATTCTGGAGGTACCCATCGGGCGGTCAATTAATATATCAGAAACCACTGTAAGTTTTGACGACAGGTTCAACTTCTTGCTAAGATTTTGCATCTTGACAGTTTAATGAAATTAGGTCAAACTTGAGCTACAAGTAAGCATGACAGATTTCTCTTGAATTAAATGGCATTTCAGAGGTAGATGAGTGCATCTCTTCTTGTAAAGCAGTTTCATCGGTGTGAGTGTCCAACTACCACGAAAGAACATTCTCAATTGATGACGAGATCATTCTTTTCTATAAAGAAAGTGCGAAGAATATTCGATCTGAATGCCACAAGCCAAGTTTTCACACATATACAGTGGATCAACAGCATGTTGTACTTGCGATTCCGATGTTTTATGAGTTTTCAAGCTTCCTAGCTAACTCTGCCCACTTGAATGACTTCATGTCGATGTATTGAAATAAGGTCGAATTAGAACTACAAGTAATAAATTGTAAGTTGCTTTGAAAGTTTTATGAAAAAATCCTTTGGAGGTACCCATCGAGCAGTCAATTAATATATCAGAAACCGCAAAGAGCTTTGACGACTGGTTCAACCTCTAGCTAAGATTTTGCATCTTCCTCAAAAAAAAGATTATGCATCTTGAAAATTTTGAACCCCTTTTGAAAATGATCACATGAAATAGGGAGAGAGGGGAAATAATATTTTTATTCTCTATGGGCAATCCACAAGCTTGAGGTGCACCTTAGGCTTAAAGATAACTTTAGTTTTTCCACTATGTATAAGGTGAACCTTAGCGGATGCCACATAGTAGGCCTTATTAAGGTGTGCTTTTTTACACAATTCGGGAGTAGTATATTTCTTTGCTTAGACATATGGTCACCTCTGTCCACGTGCTGTACATGTTGAGAGAATAAAACATTGACAGGGGAAGAGGGCAGCATCGAAGAGAAGTTGAAGGCGGTTCCATGTCAGAGCAAAGTTATGCTGGGTTCCTGACACGAGGTACTCCCGCAGCCTTACAGTGTACACTCTACTAGTAGTAAATTTCAGGACCTATGCACGCAAAACAAATTGTGTGTTTTCTCTCTCCTTCGCTATCCTCCATCTCTCCTCCCCTTTCCCCTCACGCACCGACCCGACTGATCTCTCCCTCGTCCATAGCGTGGCGTTGTGCATGTGTGCCTTGGTATGGTGGCTCTGTGTCTCTGGCGTGTTTGGTAGCCGTGCGTTGGTGTGGAGTAGGGACTAGGAGTACATAGGAAGGAAACCACTTTGGTCCTTGGCGGCACAAAAATTCAAAGTTTTTTGGTTTTTGAAATTTTCACTTGCTTCCCAAACATCTGGAGGGAAGGTTATTCAAAAGATCGGCCATTCGTAGTACTATACTTCTTGTCTTATCTTTAACATGTCTTATCTCTTACAATACCATACCACTATATATTTTATGGAACATTGACTGTTTGATCAAGACTGGCAAATCCAAACATTGCTAACCATTGGATCTTCTTTTCCATTCTTAGCATCGAGAAACAATCTACTGACAATATTTAGCATCATGAACGCTAGTATATATGCGCAAATCTCAAAACACACACTTAATCCATTGCTCGGTTTTAGGGTCCTTGTGCTAAATGCATGGACTTGGATGCAATTTTCATTTTTATGAGATCCTTTATGTAACTTGTACTTCCATCGACCATGTTAACTCTCAAGCACATCGCTCCTACGAGACCTACCATTTGATCGGCCATTCGCAGTACTTCCTATCTTATCTTTATCTTATGTCTTACAATACCATACCACTTCATAGTATACGGATTAACTTTGAACATTGACCGTTGGATCAAGACTAGCAAATCCAAACATTGCCAACGCTGGATCTTCTTTTCCATTCTTAGCATCTAGAAAGATTCTACTGATCGTCTTTAGCATGATGAACGCTAGTATGCGCAAACCTCAAAACACAAACTTCATTGCTCAGTTTTTAGGGTCCTTGTGCTAATAAATGCATGGATTTGGATGTAATTTTCATTTTTATGCGGTCCTTGATGTAACATGTACTTCCACCGACCGTGTTAACTCTCAAGCACCTCTCTCCTATGATACCTAACATTTGATAGGCCATTCGCTGTACTTCTTATATTTTATTTATCTTGTCTTATCTCTTACAATACAATACAATAAACCACTGCATATTGTACGGATTAACTTTGAACATTCACTATTGGATCAAGACTAGCAAATCCAAACATTGCCAACTGTTGGATCTTCTTTTACATTCTTAGCATCTAAAAAGATTCCACTGATAGTTTTTAGCATGATGAACGCTAGTATGCGCAAACCTCAAAACACACACTTCATTGCTCTCAGTTTCAGGGTCCTTGTGCTAAATGCATGGACTTGGATGCAATTATCATTTTTATGAGGTCCTTGATGTAACTTGTACTTCCACCGACCATGTTAACTCTCAAGCACCTCGCTCCTAAGAGACCTACCATTAGATTGGCCAGTCGTAATACTTCTTATCTTATCTTTATCTTGTCTTATCTCTTACAATACCATACCATCAGTATATAGTGTATGAAACATTGACCGTTTGATCAAGACTGGCAAATCCAAACATTGGTAATAACCATTAGATCTTCTTTTCCATTCTTAGCATCTAGAAAGATTCTACTGTAAGTCTTTAGCACGATGAACGTTAGTATGCGCAAACCTCAAATCACACACTTCATTGCTCAGTTTTAGGGTCCTTGTGCTAAATGCATGGACTTGGATGAATTTTTTTATTTTTTACGAGGTCCTTGATGTAACCCGTACTTCCACCGACCGTGTTAACTCTCAAGCACCTCGTCCTACGACACCTACCATTAGATCGGCCATTCATAGTACTTTTTATCTTATGTTTATCTTGTCTTATATCTTACAATACCATACCACTTCATAGTGTAAAGATGAACTTTAAACATTGGCCGTTGGATCAAGACTAGCAAATCCAAACATTGCTAACCATTAGATCTTGTTTTCCATTCTTAGCATCTAGAAAGATTCTATTGATAGTATTTAGCATGATGATGAATGGTGGTATGCACAAACCTTAAAACACACACTTCATTTCACAATTTCAGGGTCCTTGTGCTAAATGATGCATGGACTTGGATGCAATAATTTTCATTTTTATGAGGTCCTTGCTGTAACTTGTACTTCCACCGACCGTGTTAACTCTCAAGCACCTTGACCGAAGTTAGATCGGCCATTCGCAGTCCTTCTTATCTTATCTTTATCTTGTCTTATCTCTCACAATACCATACCACTTCATAATGTACGAAACATTGAACGTTTGATCAAGACTGGCAAATCCAAACATTGCTAACCATTGGATCTTCTTTTCCATTCTTAGCATCTAGAAAGATTCTATTAATAGTCTTTAGCACGATGAATGCTAGTATGCACAAACCTCAAAACACACACTTCATTGCTAAGTTTTAGGGTCCTTGTGCTAAATGCATGGACTTGGATGCAATTTTCATTTTTATGAGGTCCACTTGTACTTGCTTAACAAAGGAAATCAACGTGGTGCTTACTCATGCACCTTATAGTGTGCTACTCCTACTCTATGCAAGGAAAATAAATTGTATACTACTCTCTCCTTTGCCGCATTACGTCCATCCTCTAGCTGATATCTCCCTCGTCCATAGCGGCTCTACGCACGTGTGTCATGGTACTACGACGACTCTATTCTATCTATTTTTTCATAACTTTTCTCTAACGTCGACCCACGTTCACCTCTTCGCTGCAGCCCTATCGGGCTGCCTTCTCTAACCCCATAATATCTTCTACAGTAGCTCTTCATTTCCCCCCTCCATTTTGATCCTTTGTTTTCCTAGTACTACTTTTCGCTTTGCGGAAAACAACGTTTTAGTTTTCGCAAAAAACAATCCCGTCACTTGGAAAATTAAGGTCATCTCTTTTCATAACACTTCTTGGAAAATCCCCTTGGAAAAATATTGTTTACAATAATTCCAAGGTGCACCAATCTACATAATATGGGGAAATTACCATAAACTATGATGTGGATCACATGATATGGCATTGACCTTGGTTGTCCAACTCGAAACCTATTCATACGCATTGTAGGACAATTTTGTGAACCTGGTTTTTGAAAAGTTGTCAAAACTCAAGTTTATCATTTTGCAGGGCATGTGATACATGCAAAAGGACGCCATGCACATGTCTTCCGTAAATTTTTAAGAACAATCCACCTCAGCCTCATGTTACAATTCCTTTACTTTCCTGTGAATCAAACACTTCTTTAAGAAAAAATCCTGTAGGCTCTAAATCTTGTAGGATTCAACTGGACATGATATTCTAATAATACCGTGTTTTCCCTATTCCTTTGTTTTCTTATCCCGTGAATCAAACAGGCCCAATGTTAAGACTCCCACGGGCAACATTTCCAACTACGCCAAGATGCACCCATATACCAAATTAATGTGGCAACAATACATTAACTATGATGTCGATATGGCCATGACCTTTTTTGGTCATCAGGGTTGAAACCTAATAATATTCATACATGGTGGGAAAATATCGTGGGGCTGGTTTCCAGAAGTTATCAAATCCCATGGTTATCGGTTTCCTGGCAGGCTGTACACGTGACGTGATAGGATGCCATGCATAAATATTTGTTTTTCTGTTTTTTTTATTACATGTGATTGTTTCAAAATAGGTTCAAAATTGTCAAGATACAAATTCTTAGCAGGAAGTTGAATTTGTCAAAACTCTCGATTGTTTCTGATATATTAACTACATGATGTGTACCTCCAAAAGCTTTTTGTAGAACTTCAATAGAAATCTACCATTTTCTAGAGCTTCTAGTTCAAATATGACATAATTTTGTTTATAGAGACATAAAGTCATTTGAGTGGGCCGAGTTAGCTCGGAAGATTTGAAAACTCATGAAACTTGGGAATTGTACATAAAACATTGTCCACTGTATCTGTAAACTTGGCTTGTGGCATTCAAAACCATGTTCTCTGTACTTTCTGTGCATAGTATATTCATGGTGCTAGAGGCCAACAATAATGGGATCTTCTATATGCTAGCCATGACATAATCAAATGTACTGGAAGAGATGCAATGGTCAACAATGTCAGATTTTGCCAATCTATATCCAACTGCCGATGTTCAAAGTTATTCGTACACTATATAGTGGTATGGAAATTGTGAAGCAACATAGCCGTTTTTTCTTTTGAAAAGAAGTCTCAAGCACTTATTTCTGATTTTTTATGGCGAGCAATACACATAAGAGGACGCCACATGAAAGTATTTGGTTTATTATTTGTTTTATTTCAATGTCTTCAAAACATTATCAAATTTGAAGGCATGCATATTCTTATCATGAAGTTAGTTGCATTTTTCAAATCTCGTGATGGTTCTCGATATATTGACAACATTGGTACCAACAAACGACATCTGTAAAATTCAAGAGCAAGCTATCACGCTTACTTGTAGTTCATATCTGACATAATTTCGTGAAATCGACATAAAGTCCTCTAAGTGGGGGAAGTTACCTAGCTAGGAAGATTCAACAATTCTAAAACAAGGAGGTTATAAGAAAGCATGGTCCACTTTGTCTGAAATGTGGGGCGGTGGCACCTTTTTCAACTAGGTTTGGCCTAGAAGGAGCGAGATGCTTCGGTTAACAACTTAACATGGTTAGTGGAAGTGTACATGTTACATCAAGGACCTCAAAAAAGAGAAAATTACACCTAACCCATGTTTTAGTATAAAGGGGCCTGAAAATAAGCATGGAAAAGCAGTCGGACTGGCTCTCCTTCTCCACCCACTAGCTGAGCCATACCGTTTGTACTAGAACAACAACTTGCTTAACAAAAAGTAAATCAGCGCGGTGCTCACTTTTTCCAGATATTGCTAATGAAGTGCATCGAATGCGATGGGACGTATATATATATATATGTATACATACCAAGTACAATATCCCTTCTCTAGTGTTGTGAGTGTTGATCCTTGTAATAACCTTCCATGAGATGTTTGGGATGAAGCAAGTGAAAAAATTGAAACCCAAAAAGTTTGATCCGCAACTACTTTTTGCTGCCCCCAACCCAACGCCCAAAGTGGTTCCTTCCTATGCACACCAACACAACGTAGCTGACAAACACATGATAGACAGACACAAAGCTGTCATACCATGGCTAGAGTTGAAAGCGGCATCCCGTGAAAGTTCCGCTTCTAGTTCATTTTGAAGTACTCCTATAGAAATTTCAAAATGAACTAGAGGCGGGACTTTTGCGGGATCCCGCTCGCAACCCTAACCATGGCACATGTGCTGAGCGCCACACTACGGACGAGGTAGAGATCAACTAGCAGGTGTGCATGCGAGTGCCGAGAAGATACATACTTGATTACATTGAGTAAAATTTGACCGAATAAATAGAGTAACTAATACACTTGATTAATTTCTGTAAAATTAGTACTATTGGAGGTAGAGTAATACTTTCCAATAATGCTAATTTTCTACCAACATTCTTTATATATACTAGGGTAAGCGATTGGACGGAATGCTGACTCTACTTCCTGCACTCGATGGCCCAATCATAATATTGTGGTGCGTCCAAGGCGACCGCGACCTCCCCAATCTACGGGCCCTATAGGGATGACTGAGTTGATGGGTGAAAACAAATTGATAAAGTGGTTACACGAATCCAGCTGCTCTGAACCATTGGATCTAATAGCCCAACAGTCAGGATTGATGATATGGATCCAATTCAAAACCACTCCATTATCGTAGTAGAGATTTAGAGTAAATCTTGGTCTAAGAAAACGAGGACGGCTTATTCCTCGGGAAGGAGGTAGAGTAATACTCCTACCTACTACTTCTACTTATGCAAATACTACAGTAGAATCTATAAATAAATAATGTGTCTGGTCAAACCGAGGTGACGAGACTATACTATGCTAGGAGGTGACATGGTTAATTTATTACAAGGAAATAAAAAACCTCTTTCGAAGAGCCATCCCATCTTCCCCATCTTTGTTTAGTTTATCCCCACTCACCGATGGTGCCTGGCCGCATTTGGGATCCTCTCCACCGCACGATTCACACATTTTCCTCACCATCTCGCCCGGTGCATCTCACCTTCTAGACCACCACCCCTCTCCTCCAAAAAACTCCAAACAGTTCTATATAGATCCTCCCTCGGCCCCAATCCTCCTCGATACGATGGCGGATTGTCTGTACAAAATTTGGAGAGGTTCGAGGGAGAGTGGTGGTGCAGTGACTTTAGCAAGGTCGGCGACAATATCATCAACAATATCACTGAGCGTCTAGATGCTAAAAGCTCCGTCCGGCTAGCCGCATGCTCCAAGGAGCTACACCGCCAAGTTTCTGATGGAGAAGGTTATAGCTGCCCGAACCACAACTGCTCAAAAGTGGTCTCTTTCAATGAACTCTATGCCTACATGATCTCCTGCATCCACAGCCCGTTTATCTGCACGGAGCCAGGATGCAACTGGGTCGGCAATAAATTAACGTTGTATCTGCACCTCAAATCCACCCACTATATCGAGGTGCCCACATTCCCCTATAACGTGAAACAATGGGACCCGTCTAAGCCAGTGCCTGCAGGGTGCTCGCAGAGAACAAATGTCATCGACATCGGGAAGACGGGCACGCTGTTCATTGGCCAGATTGATGGGCACAACATGGAGATTGTCCTGTGCATCAGCCGCGTAAGGTTGGCAGTGTGGGAATTGGAGGAGTACGAGTTGAGGATTTTTTCATTGGTCTCTTTTGGTGGGTTCTATCAGCTCGCGTTTTATTCCGAGCCAAAGATTGTGGAGCCACCGGTCGAAGTGGCACTAGATGCGCTCAACCATTTCCTGTTGGTGCCGCGGACTTATTGTCAAGCTCCTCAATCGTTGGTCGGAGTTCCTCGTGGAGTTCCAATATTGGATCAACAACGACATCAACCCATTGGGATATATCACATATTAATATCTTCTGATGATTCTAATATGAATGTACTATTGTATGTAATTTATAGTCCCTCTGTTCGAATATGAATTACTTTATTTATGTTTGTGGAAGATTCCCTTCGCAATCGGAGTGGTGGAAAATTCTGGAAAGATCCGTGAATTTTACATCTATCTTGCTGACGGTGAACAGGCGAAAGCCTATTATGAGGATCCACAAATGACGGTAAAACGAGAGAAGCGTGCTAGGCTGAAAAGCAAGCGCTACCCGGCCATGACTTGGACACGCTAAATCGTTGGCATACAGATCTTGTGGTGATTCTGACCTCTCTCTTTTCTCTTATGCATGTTTGGAGTATATGATGGGACATGTAATCGTTCCTAGCTAGCTTAAGGTACTACTACGAGATTTTTATACTTCTACCGAGAATTTTGTATGGAGTTCTACAACCGCTAATATATTTTATAATATTTCCTATGTCTTGGGAATTGTTCAGATCGACTATAGAATATGGCCTGTACTTCTGAATCTTTCAAAAGCTACCGAATCTCTCAAATGTGCTGATGTTACTATTATTAAAGTATTTTGCAAAACTAATACTATTGTACTGGTACTTGTTTTGATCAATGGTAGTAGATTGTTTTGCTTTTCTTTTGAAACATGGCCTTCTCAATCTAGATGAGGCCTGGGCTTCTTGGGTTGCATATATGTTGGTCACACATGCATTGATGTAAGAACGAGGTATGCATACAAATGCAGACTTGATCGTCAGTTTTGCTTGCTCCAATGATGGAGTGTGTTCAGAGAAAAAGGGCAAACTCATCCCATGCCAAGTTTTTGAGAGCTAAAACATGAACTGATTCTCTCTGTACTGCTATTGAATTTTAATGTCTGTATTGCTGAATTGGTCCCTTTGAAATGCTACTGAATCTGTCTAGTCTTGCTGAATATGAATCTGTGATATTTTCCTGTCTTATTATGTACTGCTGAATCTTTCAAATTTGAACTACTAGTAAATCATAGTTTTCTATAAAAGTTTTATGAAAAAGCTTTTGGTGGTACCCATCGGGGATCAATTAGGAGTATATCACAAACCACCGAGAGTTTGGACAACAGGTTTAACTTCTTGCTAAGATTTTGCATCTTGACAATTTAACGAAATTTGGTCAAACCTGAGCTACACAAGTAAGATAACAAGAGGGAGGCAGCGCGAGACTTTCAAAAAAGAGTGGCAGCACGAGAGTAGTGCGGAAGAGGACTTGAAGGCGGTACGATGTCAAAGCAAACCTATGATGGGCTACTGACACGAGGTACATGGTACAATCCACCAGTAGTAAATGTATGGACCTACTACTAGTATATGCACGCAAAACAAGTTGCATTTTCTCTCTCCTTCGCTGGCTCGTACCATCCATCCTCCATCGATTTCTTCTCTGCAGCCACGGGTGCATAGTCCAGCTTGTCTCTTCCTCGTCCACAGCGTGGCACTACGCACGTGTGCCTTGTTACGGCACACCGATCTACTTCCAGCAAGCGTTTTTTCTGTTCCAAAATTCAAAATAATCATCAACACCATTATAAAAAGTCTCAAAGGTAACAATAATTACAAAAAGGTCCTCGGACCATCTTGCGATGACAACAAACCCTAGCGCGATAACAAAAGCGTCTTGCTCCTTCATGACCTCTAGTTCCAAATAATAAATAAATAAATAATGCCACCACTGCAATTTTCAGACAAAGTGTACCATGCTTTCTTACAATTACCAAGTTTTAGGATTTTTCAAGCAGACATAGAAAGGTTTTTCATTTTATTCATGTTCAATCTTCTTGCTTTTTGACGAGGTTGTTGCATCATGATGCTAGATGTTGTATAGTTTAATCGCTAGGTATTGTATATGTTGGTATAAGGCCGATAGTAAACGACGTGTCACTTTGTTATACCTAAGACTTGGTTATACTATTGAACTTGCTCTCACACACTTCTTGTAAATTATAAATTTAGACCTAATTCGACAAATAGATAGAAAGTCATTTGAGTGGGTTAAATTAAGTAGAAAATTAAGCCTGAAAAATATAACATGTAATTTATCCAACCACTTTATGTACTAGTAAATAAATGGCACGTGCTATGAATTCTAATTTAGCCATATTAACCATACTTTGTTCTGAAAAAACTTTTAATTCGTTGCCATGCTAACATGCGCTAACCTATACCAAAATATGGACACACCATCATTATATATATAGAGTATGTCCATAACCTTGGTCATTTGCCTTTAAACCCAAGAAAGTTCACACGGAGTACGTAGTATAGTAGGTCATACCGTGAAGTGAGTTTTTCAAGTATTTTACAGGTAGAATAAATTAAAGAACAAAGAATGCCCCCCTCACCCACAAATTTTCATACAAAGTGGACAATTCTTTCTTATAGTTTCCCAAGTTTAAGGATTTTTCAAACTCCTAAGCCAAAGTTCCACGCACTTAAATGACTCTATGCCGATAAAATGAAATTAGGTCAAACTTGAATACATGTGAGCGTGATACCCTATTACTCTTGAAAATTTCCAAAATTCTTCTGAAGGAACCTAGATGGCGAATATATCATGGACCAACAATAGTTTTGAAAAATGCCAGCACTGATTAGTATTTGCATAACGACAAATTGGATTGAGTGACCAATCAAGGTCATGGCCATATCCACATCATAGTTTAGGACCCATGAGTCTAGCGCGATGAGGAAGGGAGTACAAGGCACGAGTGTCTAAGGGCATCCGTAATGTAGGCCCCACCCGGATTGTATGAAAATTACCACAATATATAAGATCAACATTTGCCACAAGATAGGACCCACATAGCTTATCATATTTATCCTTGCAAGAGAGAGGAGAGAGGGGAAATGATGTTTCTATTCTCTATGGCAATCAACAAGCTTGAGGCAACTTTATGTTCTCCATAATGTATAAGATGAACCTTAGCGGATGCCACATATGCCTTAAGGTGTGTTTTTTACACATTATTGCGGATGCCCTAACAAAAAAAGCAAATAATGGGACCACTTGGTAGTGTATGACCAAGCTATAAAACTCCTATGAAAAAGTTAGCATCTTCAGTTTAGTAGGTCCCATGGACCATCTCGTTTAGACACTGTCTAAACGGTGGAACTTACTCGCACTACAGTAAGTAGTACTCCCTCAGTTTCAATATATATAAGATGTTTTAGGTTTGTGAAGGTTATGTATCTAGTCATATTTTAGTGTGTAGATTCGGAGTGATACTCTACGAACCTATACATTAAAATGTCATCTTGACAATTTAATGAACTTAGGTCAAACTTGAGCTACAAGTAAGCGTGATATATTGCTCTCGAATTAAATGTCATTTCAGAGGTAGATGAGTACATCTTCTTGTAGTAAATAATGTTGTTGGAGTGAGTATTCAACTATCAGGAAAAAACATTCTCAATTTTCCGAGTGATGACGAGATTGTTCTTTTTCGCAAAGAAAACCTGAAGAATATTGGATCTTAATGCGACAAGCCAAGTTTCAGACATATATAGTGGGTCAGCATGTTTTACTTATGATTCCCATGTTTTGTGAGTTTTCGATCTTCCTCTAGCTAACTCCGTTCACTAGAATGACTTTATGTCAATGTATTGAAATTTGGTCAAATTTGACCTACAAGTAAATTGTAGGTTGCTTTGAAAGTTTTATACAAAAGCTTTTGGAGGTACCCATCGGGTGGTCAATTAATATATCAGAAACCACCGTAAGTTTTGACGACAGGTTCAACTTCTTGCTAAGATTTTTCATCTTGACAATTTAATGAAATTAGGTCAAACTTGAGCTATAAGTAAGCATGACAGATTGCTCTTGAATTAAATGTCATTTCAGAGGTAGATGAGTGCATCTCTTCTTGTAAAGCAGTGTCGTTGGTGTGAGTGTCCAACTACCAGGAAAGAACATTCTCAATTGATGACGGGATCATTCTTTTCTATAAAGAAAGTGCGAAGAATATTCGGTGTGAATGCCACAAGCCAAGTTTTCACACATATGTAGTGGATCAACAACATGTTGTACTTGCGATTCCGATGTTTTATGAGTTTTCATGCTTCCTAGCTAACTCCGCCCACTTGAATGACTTCATGTTTATGTATCGAAATAAGGTCGAATTTGAACTACAAGTAATAAATTGTAGGTTGCTTTGAAAGTTTTATGAAAAATAGTTTGGAGGTACCCATCGAGCAATCAATTAATATATCAGAAACCGCAAAGAGCTTTGATGACTGGTTCGACCTCTAGCTAAGATTTTGCATCTTCCTAAAAAAAGATTTTGCATCTTGAAAATTTTGAACCCCTTTTGAAAATGATCACATGAAATAGGAAGAGAGGGTAAATGATATTTCTATTATGTATGGGCAACCCCCAAGCTTGAGGTGCACCTTATGCTTAAAGATAACTTTATTTTTTCCAGTACGTATAAGGTGAACCTTAGCGGATGCCACATAGTAGGCCTTATTAAGGTGTGCTTTTTTACACAATGTGGGAGTAGTATATTTATTTGCTTAGACATATGGTCACCTCTGTCCACGCGTAGTACATGCTGAGCGAATAAAACGTTGACAGGGGAAGAGGGCATCAACGAAGAGAAGTTGAAGGCTGTTCCATGTCAAAGCATAACTATGATGGGTTCTAGGCACGAGGTACTCCTGTGGCCTTACAGTGTACACTCTACTAGTAGTAAATTTCAGGACCTATGTACGCAAAACAAATCATGTGTTTTCTCTCTCCTTCGCTATCCTCCATCTCTCCTCCCCTTTCCCCTCGCGAACCGGTCCGACTGATCTCTCCCTCGTCCACAGCGTGGCGCTACACACATGTGCCTTGGTACGGCGCTCTATGTCTCTAGCGTGTTTGGCAGCCACGCGTTAGTGTGGAGTAGGGACGAGGAGTACATAGGAAGGAAACCACTTTGGTCCTTGGCGGCACAAAAATTCAAAGTTTTCTGGTTTTTGAAATTTTCACTTGCTTTCCAAACATCAGGAGGGAAGGTTATTCAAAAGATTGGCCATTCGCAGTACTGTACTTCTTATCTTATCTTTATCTTGTCTTATCTCTTAAAATATCATACCACTGTATATTGTACGGAACATTGACCGGTTGATCAAGACTGCCAAATCCAAACATTGCTAACCGTTGGATATTCTTTTCCATTCTTCGCATCTATAAAAATTATACTGATAGTCTTTAGCACCATAAACGCAAGTATATATGTGCAAACCTCAAATCACACACTTAATTCATTGCTCGGTTTCAGGGTCCTTGTGCTAAATGCATTGACTTAGATGCAATTTTAATTTTTATGAGATCCTTGATGTAACTTGTACTTCTATCGACCGTGTTAACTCTCAAGCACCTCGCTCCTACGAGACCTACCATTTGATCGGCCATTCACAGTACTTCTTATCTTATCTTTATCTTGTCTTATCTCTTACAATAGCATACCACTTCGTAGTGTACGGATTAACTTTGAACATTGACCGTTGGATCAAGACTAGCAAATCCAAACATTGCCAAGCACTGGATCTTCTTTTCCATTCTTAGCATCTAGAAAGATTCTATTGATAACCTTTAGCACGATGGACACTAATATGCGCAAACCTCAAACCACAAACTTCATTGCTCAGTTTTGAGGGTCCTTGTGCTAATAAATGCATGGATTTGGATGCAATTTTCATTTTTATGAGGTCCTTGATGTAATTTGTACTTCTACCGACCGTGTTAACTCTCAAGCACCTCTCTCCTACAAGACCTACCATTTGATAGGCCATTCGCAGTACTTCTTATCTTCTCTTTATCTTGTCTTATCTCTTACAATACAATAAACCACTTCATAGTGTACGGATTAACTTTGAACATTGACTGTTGGATCAAGAGTAGCAAATCCAAACATTGCCAACTATTGGATCGTCTTTACATTCTTAGCATCTAGAAAGATTATACTAATAATTTTTAGCACGATTAATGTTAGTATGCGCAAACCTCAAAACACACACTTCATTGCTCTTAGTTTCAGGGTCCTTGTGCTAAATGCATGGACTTGCATGCAATTATCATTTTTATGAGGTCCTTGATGTAACTTGTACTTCCACCGACCATGTTAACTCTCAAGCACCTCGCTCCTACGAGACCTACCATTAGATCAGCCATTCGTAATACTTCTTATCTTATCTTTCTCTTGTTTTATCTCTTATAATACCATACCATCACTATATAGTGTATGGAACATTGGCCGTTTGATCAAGACTGGCAAATCTAATAACCATTGGATCTTCTTTTCCATTCTTAGCATCTAGAAAGATTCTACTGAAAGTCTTTCGCACGATGAACGCTAGTATGCGCAAACCTCGAAACACACACTTCATTGCTCAGTTTCAGGGTCCTTATGTTAAAGGCATGGACTTGGATGTAATTTTTTATTTTTTACGAGGTCCTTGATGTAACATGTACTTCCACCGACCGTGTTAACTCTCAAGCACCTTATTCCTGCGACACCTACCATTAGATCAGCCATTCATAGACCTTCTTATCTTATGTTTATCTTGTCTTATATCTTACAATACCATACTACTTCATAGTGTAAAGATCAACTTTGAACATTGGCCGTTGGATCAAGACTAGCAAATCCAAACATTGCTAACCATTAGATCTTCTTTTCCATTTATAGCATCTAGAAAGATTCTATTGATAGTCTATAGCACGATGATGAACGCTGGTATGCGCAAACCTCAAAAAACACACTTCATTTATCAATTTCAGGGTCCTTATGCTAAATGATGCATGGACTTGGTTGCAATAATTTTCATTTTTTATGAGGTCCTTGTTGTAACTTGTACTTTCACCGACCGTGTTAACTCTCAAGCACCTCGCTCCTACGAGACCTAAAGTTAGATTGGCCATTCGTAGTACTTCTTATCTTATCTTTATCTTGTCTTATCTCTCACAATACCATACCACTGCATAGTATACGGAACATTGAACGTTTGATCAAGACTGGAAAATCCAAACATTGCTAACCATTGGATATTCTTTTCCATTCTTAGCATCTAGAAAGATAATACTGATAGTGTTTAGCACGATGAACGCTAGTATGTGCAAACCTCAAAACACACACTTCATTGCTAAGTTTCAGGGTCCTTGTGCTAAATACATGAACTTGGATGAAAATTTCATTTTTTATGAGGTCCACTTGTACTTTCTTAACAAAGGAAATCAGCGTGGTGCTCACTCCTGCAACCTTATAGTGTGCTACTCCTCCTCTATGCAAGAAAAATAAATTGTATACTACTCCCTCCTTTGCTGCATCACGTCCATCCTCTAGCTGATATATCCCTCATCCACAGCGTGCACTGAGCACATGTGCCATGGTACTATGATGGCTCTGTTTCTATCACTTTTTTCATAACTTTGCTCTAACATCGAACCACGTTCAGCACCCCTTCGCTGCAGCCCTATCGGGCTGCCTTCTCTAACCCCATACTACTCTCTCCTTTGCTGCATCACGTCCATCCTCTAGCTGATATCTCCCTCGTCCATAGCGGCTCTACGCACGTGTGTCATGGTACTACGACGGCTCTGTTTCTATCTATTTTTTCATAACTTTTCTCTGACATCGAACCACGTTCAACACCTCTTCGCTGCAGCCCTATCAGGCTGCCTTCTCTAACCCCATAATATCTACTACAGCAGCTCTTCATTTCCCCCTCCATTTCGATCCTTTGTTTTCCTAGTACTACTATTTGCTTTACAGAAAACAACATTCTAGTTTTCGCAAAACAAATCCTGTCACTTGGAAAATTGAGATCATCTCTTTTCATCACACTTCTTGGAAAGTCCCCTTGGAAAAATATTGTTTACAATAATGCCAAGATGCACCAATCTACATAATATGGGGAAATTACCATAAACTATGATGTGGATCATAGGATATGGCATTGACCTTGGTCGTCCGACTCGAAACCTATTCATACACATTGCATGACAATTTTGTGAACCTGGTTTTTAAAAAGTTGTCAAAACTCAAGTTTATCATTTTGCATGGCATGTAATACATGTAAAAGGATGCCATGCACATGTCTTCCGTAAAATTTTAATAATAATCCACCTTAGCTTCATGTTACAATTCCTTTACTTTCCTTTGAATCAAACACTTCTTTAAGAAAAATTCCCATAGGCTCCAAATCTTGTAGGATTCAACTGGACATGATATTCTAATAATATGGTGTTTTCCCTATTCCTTTGTTTTTCCTATCCCAGGAATCAAACGGGCCTAACGTTGAGACTCCCACGTGCAACATTTCCTACTACACCAAGACGCACCCATATACCAAATTAATGTGAGAATAGTACATTAACTATGATGTCGATATGGCCATGACATTTTTTGGTCATCAGGGTTGAAACCTAATAATATTCATACATGGTAGGAAAATATCTCGGGGCTGGTTTCCAGGAAGTTGTCAAATCCCATGGTTATCAGTTTCCTGACAGGCCGTACACGTGACGTGCTAGGATGCCATGCGTAAATATTTGTTTTTCAGTTTTTCTTTGTTACATGTGATTTTATGACTATGAGTGCACAGATCGTTTGTAGCTAGCTTTGAAATAAAGATATCATCCCACAGGGAGCATGAGTCTAAAGTCTAATAACTCTTGAAATAAATATTACGATAAAAATGCTAAATAAAGTTCTAATTAACGAGATAAAATGCGAGTATTGTGTAAAAGGGTGTTTTTGGGTTTTAGGTATAAGAGCAACAATAAAGTAAAGTAAAACAACTGAAAAAGAAAGTAAGTATCGCGTATGTAATAGAGATTGGAACTGTAGTAGGGAAAAGTGTCTCAGGGAGTAGCGGATATACCACTAGCATTATAAGGATCTAAGATAAAGATTATCATCATGAACATTCTCAACTATATATGTGTGGGAGGAACTCCGTATTTGGACAAATAGGTAGCAACTGCTGCTCACATCATCCTCGTAACCACAGCATTCAGCAATCGACATCAATCGAATTATTGCGCTATTAAGGGACGTAATCCCGTAGGACGTATCCCATGGTATGGATAGTGTTCCGTGAGTTTCCTCGGTTTCCCAAGTTGATACATAAGGAGTGTCAACAGCTTTATAGTCACTGTAAGTGCTAACACACCTTCGTCTATCAATAAGTAGTTCCCTCCATTAAGTCCCCATGAGAGGCAAATATTGAGAGGTCGACTTCTGTCAACATCAAGACGTAGAAAATCTAACACATGGTCACATCGATGAATATCATAATAGACTTTATCTTATTTTAGTCTCATACTAGGGTTTCTCCATCTCCCCAAGAACTAATGATCTACTCAGACATGGAGGCAATCAATCGCCATGGAATTGGAGGAGATCATCGCCATCATCATACCATCGCTTCTCCATCGACCATCCATGTTTCCCCCATCTATGAGTGACTAATCCCCCGCTGTAGGCTATGGGGATGGTAGGGATTGGATGAGATCGTTCATGTAATGACATCAGATTGTTAGGGCATGGTGCCTAGTATCTATTATTAGTGCTTTTTGACATTGTTGCAACTTGTTATGCTTAATGCTTGTCACTAGGGCCTGAGTGCCATGATTTCAGATCTGAACAAGTTATTGATTCATTATGATAGTATTGTTTATGGTATTACCTGCAAGTTCTATACACACGTTGTTGTTCGGAACCAAAGGCCCCAAAGTGACAACAATCGGGATAACCGGAGGGAATGACTTTGATTTGAGGATCACATGTGTTCATGGAGTGTTGATGCTTTGCTCCGGTGCTCTATTAAAAGGAGCACCTTAATTTCTAGTAGTTCCCTTGAGGCCCCGCTGCAAACGGGCTGGCAGGACAAAAGATGTTGTGCAAGTTCTCATTGCGAGCACGTATGACTATATATGGAACACATGCCTATGATCATTTAGTACTTAGATGCTTTATCTTATTTATCTGCAAATGCCCTATGTTCTGATTGCTATATGAATTTGCTTGTCCATGCAACGCCTGTCCATCCATCCCTATGCCTATCGCGCTTTAATCCTACTGTTTACTACAATTGTTACTACTGCCATTACTTTACTATTGCTACTATAAAACTGTTGCTACTGATAAACTGCTGTGAGCAAGGTTGTTTCCAGGTGCAGCTGAATTGACAACTCAGTTGTTAAGGCTTATAAATATTCTTTGGCTCCCCTTGTGTCGAATCAATAAATTGGGTTTCACTTCCCTCGAAAATACCGTGATACACCCCCTATACTTGTGGGTCATCAAGACTATTTTCTGGCGCTATTGCCAGGGACCATAGCTTTATTTATCAAGTCCACTTGGAATAACTATTGTTCGCTGCCATCCATCCATCATGGGTAAGTCTCGTGATGGCAAGGTTCCTATTTTACCATCCACTACAAGAAGAGGTACGGTTCTGAACACCTCTGTTGCTCTTGATTCACCATATGTTATGAGTAAGCTCCTTACACTACCACATACACATGCTACACATACTGCTACAACTACTGAATCTGAAACTTCTGATACTTATGATGCTGCTTCTACTGTGCTTGATAAGAGTGGTTCGTTAGGTCCTTTCCTAGATGCTACGATTGCTAGAACTATAGCTAGAAATACTGAAACTCCTAATGAAGACACTACTACACCTGTCAGTTCACCCGAGTCTAGAGAAAGCTATGATATTGAAGATGGTTATATAGAGATGACCGATGAATTTATTAAAGAATGTCAAAACACCCATGACAGGAGTGCTATTAACAGTCTCCTTGAGAGGCGTACTATAAAACCCAAATTGTATCCTAATGCTAAGTTTGTTGCATCTCCCATAAACATTAAAGATAAGGATTATGATTTCTCTCTTGATCTATCTTACATAGTTATTGTTGAGAAAGAACCTTTTTGTGGGACTAAGAATGAAAGTGCGGTAGAACATATGACTAAGCTTTCTACAATGAGTGGTTTATTTTCTGATGATATTAAGATGCGCACCTACTTTGTTGCTAAAATTTTCCCATTTTCACTGAAAGGAGAAGCTAAAACTTGGTTTAATAATTTACCTCCTGGATCTATTGATAGCCCTAATTGCTTGCTTAGTACTTTCCTGCAGAAATATTTTCCTCCTAGTGCTAGACATGCTATTTTGCAGGAATTTTTTGATTTTAAATAGGGAGAAAAAGAGACATTGCCTGAATCATGGGCAAGGTTCTGTGCTTTGGTTCATGCACAGGCTGGATGTCCATTACCTAAGAATGAGCTTCTTGATATATTTTATGATGGACTAACTGAAAAATCTAGGACATACCTGGATAGTTGTGCTGATTGTGTTTTCAGGAATAGGACTCCCAAGGAAGCCAAAGAATTAATGGCTAAAATAAGCAAGAACTATGAAGATTGGACCCCTCCTGAAGTAGCTATACCTGAAACAATTATACCTGAACTAGCTATACCTACGCCTATACCAACATCAAAGAAGAGGGGAGTTATTAAACTAAATGATGAAGTGATGAAGGAAGCTAAGAAATGTCTTAAGGAGAAGGGAATTAAAGCAGCTATTGTCAAGAATTTACCTCCTATAGAAGAATTATGTAAGACAATTCCCCACTCATCCACCATTGAGGTACACTCTCTCCAGCATTTTGATGAAGGTGATATCCCTTACTCTAAACCTCCTAATCAATGCTTAGAAGAATTCGATATTTTTATTGTTAAGCAAGATAATTTCAATAAAAGGGTGCAAAATCATTTAATGGAAAACTCTAGAGCTATTGTTTGAGTTAAAAGATATTGTAGAAAGAACCTCTAATGATGTTAAAATGCTTGTTAAACATTTTCAAATGGTTCAAACTCAAATTAATAAGCTTATTAAGGTACAAAAAGACTTGCTAGTTAATGCTGCTAAAGAAAAACATGCTTATGAAATTAGAACTAGAAGTGGTGCTACCACCCAGGATCCTCTATATCCTGAGTGGCATCCTAAAAGAATTGAGCAGGATTCTCAACAAGCTGAAAATAATGGTACTACTCCTAAGAAAAGAAAGAAGAAACATAAAACTATTGTAGAACCTTCTGAACCTGCTAAAGATCCTAATAGTATATTTGTCTCTGATGCTAAAACTAAAAGTGGTAATGAAGAAAATGATGTTCTTGATAAAAAAAGTTGAAGAAGAACCTGAAAGGCACACTAAGAATACAAAATACACTAAAGAAGATTTTGTTGCTAAGAAACATGGTAGTGAAAGAGAGCCTTGGGTCCAAACACTTATGCCTTTCCCTGATAAGAAACACAAGTCAAAGGAATATGAACACTATAATAAGTTTTGTGAGTGGATGAAACCTTTATTCTTGCAAATTCCTTTGACTGAAGCTATTAAATTGCCTCCTTATTCAAAGTATATGAAGGATATTTTATCGAATAAAAAGAAGATCCCCAATGAAAAAATCTCTACTTTGCTTGCTAATTATTCTTTTAATGGTAAGGTTCCAAAGAAACTTGGAGACCCAGGGATTCCGACTATCCCGTGCTCTATTAAAATAGTTATGTTAGAACTTCTTTGTGTGATTTGGGAGCAGGAGTTAGTGTTATGCCTTTTTCTCTGTATAAGAGACTTCAACTGGAAAAACTAATACCAACTGATATATCTTTGCAAATGGCTGATAAATCTACTACTATTCCTGTTGTTTATATGTGAGTATGTACCTGTTCAAGTGGCTCATAATTGCTTGATATGAACTGATTTTGTTGTGCTTGAAATGCCTGAAGATGATAATATGTCTATTATTTTTGGGAGACCTTTTCTTAATACTGCAGGAGCTGTTATTAATTGTAATCAAGGAAAGGTGACTTTTAATGTTAATGACAAGGAACATACTGTCTATTTCCCCAAGAAGATTGATAGGACTTATGGTTTGAATTCAATTGAACATGTTGAGGGCATTCAGGTTGGAGAAATATATTGTCCCATACCAAGAGAATAATATGAAACTATTATGATTGGGACCATTGCTATCAAGGTTGAGGTAACATAATCATTAGTGGAATACAAAGTTTTGTTTCATATAAAATTGTTTTGGTAACAAGACCTGATCAACCTTGTTAACAAAGGGATTTTAATGAACAAAACAATGTTTTCACCATGATTATCTCTGCTTACTTCCATTCTGTCCATTTTAGTTTTTGCTTTCGTTTAGTTTACTTTTCTATTGTTAGTTGCTTGCATGTTAGAGTGTCTTAGAACTCCTAAAGTTTTATCCTTGTTTTTCTTTTGCATCTTTCCGAAAACATCTTTCTGTCAGAAAACCATTCATCTATACCTGAAAATTGCTCAAAAATAAAGTGTCTCGAAAAATTCCAGAAAATTCATATTAATTTTTTACGTGAAAAAAGGGGTAGAGAAATGCCTGGAGAGTACCAGGGGAGCCCACCAGGCAGGCACACCACCTGGTGGCGCGGCCAGCCCAGGGGTGCGCCTGGCCATGGTGTGGGCCACCCCTGGCCCTCCACTCACTCTCTCACTTGCCACTTCTCTCTCTCTCTCTCTCTCTCGAGAAAACACCAGTTCATTACTCGAAATCGCGTTCTTGCTATTCTTGCCCATGATTTTTCGATCTCCTTGCTCAACCCATCTTTGCTGCTGAAATTTGGAGCATTTGTTCTCTGGTATATGACTCCTCCGCTTGTCCAAGTAGATTTGTGTTTAGTGGTTTATATCTTGAGTATTTTGCTGCTGTAGGTGATAGGTTATGAGAGCTTGTAAGCTTGTTCAATGCTTAGAGATATTGTTTTGATGCATGTTTAGGCCTCTTACAAGTCCCTATGAGTAGTGCCCCTCATTATATATTCACTTTGCAATCACTTGTTTAATGAATGTTTAAATTTCAGAATATCAAAGATGAACAACCACACCTTTGGAGAAATATTTGAGAGGGACACACCTAGGAGGTCAAGGCCCTCAAGATCAGCCTCTCAGTTTGGGCCTTCATTCAATGAAGATATCATTGCACCACGCTTTGGCAATGAAGGAGATGAGGGGGATGCTCACCCATCTACTTTTCCTTGTTATACCTTCTTGCAAGCTGCAAGGATCCTTGATGATTTCTTACTATCCATTCAGAGGGTCGGTTTGACCTCATACATGGAAGATGAGAGTGATCAATATGCCGTGCTCACCAAAAGTTTTGTTGAGAGTTTCGTTTTCACTAACACACCCTATCAGCCAACTGTTTCTTTTAGAATTTATAAGCTGCTGTTTACCATGCCATTGGAAAGATTTTGCAGCATTATAGGTATAGGCATGACGGGGACCGTGAAGAAGATCCAAGGGCGACCCACTGATTTGTTGGAGCTCTATCGAAGTGTGACCAATGACGATGACCATGTAGCTCAGCGCGGGAAGATAAGAAACATCCAACTCCTAGCCCTTAGATACTTTGCCTATTATCTTGCTACTAGCATTCTTGGTAGGGAGAATACGAGTAATATCTCCAATTATCATTTAGCCTTCCTATCTGCTGCACTTAATAATGATACCCGGTACAATCTTGGCTCTCTCATCGCCTGCCGCCTAGCTGCTAGGGGGACCTATTTATGGGGGCATTATTGCTTCACGTATGGTTACTGCGTTAGAGCTTTCTGTGGATCCTAATGATACTATATTGACACCACAAAGGCTTGATCTTGCTACCATGAAAACACATCACTTCGTCACTACTGATTCTGATATGGATAGTTTAGTATACAGGATGTTGTTTATTGACGGGGATGACAGGGAGATTCCTTTGCCGCAATCTACTTTGTTCAGTGTTCACAGGAGGCCGTGGTCGTGCTCCAAGGAGGAGGTGGACGAGCAGCTCCGCTTGCTTGGCTTCCAGAAACAGCACTAGGAGGATGTGCCCTCCTAAGATTACTCTGCGCACTACGGTGGGGCGTCCTCGAGCTCTTACCAGGACGAGGGTACCTCCTCACCGTACTACGGAGGCGCTCCATCTTGGCCAGCTTGGGATTAATACCCACTTAGGCCAAAAGCCTAAGCTTGGGGGAAGGTACACCGACATCACACTCATCTCCATATCATGTTTAGTCGGTACTTTGTATATCCATGCTTCGTTCTCTTTTTAGTTTTCATTCTTTATTTACTTTTGCTTTCTAAAACACAATAAGACCAAAAGTATTTCCGTTGTTTCTCTTTGTTTGCTTCTTCTTCTTTTTGCCTTGGTTTGCTTTTTCCTTTTTTCTTTGTTTGAACTATTCGAAAAACCCAAAAATATTTTGCTTTCTTTGTTTTTCCTTTTTGTTCTTGCCTTTAAAAATTAAAAACACCAAAAATATTTGTTGTTCTTCTTTGGTTTTGTGAAGTTTGTTGCAGGGTTCATCAGTCCTCAGTGGGATTTGGTTTCATGTTATTATTCAAGCCACACAAGTGAAGGGCAATAATGAGGATTACTGACAACTTGAGGTGTGGTAAGAGGCTGGTAACAAACTCTACTTGTTTTCATTTTTGTACATATACTCATCATTGTGGGCATGCTTAGTATGTTCATGTAGGGTGTATGTTATTATGGATGCTTAGTAGTTCTTGCTTTCTTATGATTAGCTCCATCTTGCTAATAGTTTGTAGCATGTCGTATGAATGTTTGCTTGCATTGCTCTATTTATAACTTGGTATGACACTGTGGTATCTCCCTCTGAATGTTTCACTTGAATTGACTTGGCACATGATCATGCATGCATATGACTAAAACAATAATCAGTTAAGCCTCGATGAATTATTTTGCCTCGGGGGTCTTGAATCACTTCATGCCATGATTAGTCCTGTTTTGTTGCAAGCATGATTATGATAGTTATTGCTCTCTCGTTTGTCGCTCCCTTACTATTGCTAGCCCTCACATGCACTGAGTATGAGCTCTACTCGTGTTTCCAACTCCCCAAAACCAATATTGCCAAAAGAGTCCACCATACCTACCTATTAGCATCATTTGCTTTTCTGTGCATATTCAGTATGCCTTGTTTTCTTCCGAATAAAATGCTTGCTTGTTATGAGAAAGTTAGTTAGTAAAGCTCTCATGAACTTGATGGCACACTTTATTTCTTGCACTTAATAAACCTGAACCATTGTGACTGTCCATGAAAGTTATATGCTTGCAAATTATAGGTCAGATTAGCGTAACCGTCGTCACGAGGAACGCTTTCAACACCTATAACTATATACCCAGTTGATATCATGCTCTTTTGTTTGCGGATGTCGTCGGTGTGAAATAAAAGGGGAGCTTGTAAGTCCATGGAGTTATGTATGTGTGTTAGAGAAACGCATGGGCCGCCGGTCTAATCCATGCCTAATCATGGTGGAAACCTGCAGCGTAACCATAATGAGTATCTATGAAGCATTCTTCTTATGAAAAACAAAGAGATAGCTATTGAGAAAAAGAAAAAAAGGGAGATTTGAGAAAAGAGGAAAGAGAGAAAAAAGCACCATTGTCCCATGGTAAATAAGGAGAATGCTGAGATACTCGTTGTCTGCTTGCCTTGTCATTTTGATATGGGGATTCTTTCGTATCATCGGGCAAGGGGTACCCCGTTGGCGGTTCTCTATGATACACATGTATTTACTATTATAAGAACTTACCGGTAACTAAAGCTGAGTAGCATGAGGAACGACCCTCGTACTCAAGGGACATGAGATTTCCAGTTTATAGTCTATCAAGCATATAACTCAGATTGGACCTCACTTTCACCTTAACCATTTAAAGATGCTTACGATAGGGGCAATGAGAGCTCAAAGCTAATGAGTACCATACTTTCAGCATTTGGAAGCCTTTCAAACTTTTCAAAACCTTTTCATTTCCTTGTTGAGTCTCCACACATTCTATGAGCACTTTCTTGAGAGCATAATTGTCATTCTTAGTGTGATGTGCTTGTGTCAAAACTTGATTAATTGTGTTATGACTTTGATGCCTGTATCTTTGACATCTTTACTTCTAGTCTTCACTTGAATTTCAGAGGTGCCTTGGCACTTATGCTCTACAATCAAAGGCAAGTGAGATACCACTCTATCATACATTGTTATGAGCATTGCAATGTTGCTTATGTTTATGTTTCATGCTACTTATTATTTTTGAGTTGGAATCTCTTCATATCTTGCAATGACTATTAAGTAAACTTAGTTGCATATTCTTTATTATGAATTGCATGAGTAGTTGATCATATGCTGAGAATATATACATCTTATGAACCAAATGTGTTCGTGAAAGTTTCTTTTATCACACTCAGTTTTCAACTGAATTGCTTGAGGACAAGCAATAATCTAAGCTTAGGGGGAGTTGATACGTCCAAAACATATCTACTTTCCCGAACACTTTTGCTATTGTTTTTCCTCTAAACTTGTGTGAATTGGTTGCCACTAACACGGATTAACGCTGTTTTCAGCAGAATTACCTTGGTGTCTAGTTTTTGTGCAGAAAATCAACTGTCAGGAAAAATCCCGGAAAATATGCCAAAAATCCTATTTCACCAGAAGACTCACGGAGCCAGAAGACAAGACGGAGTAGGGCCACGAGGGGCCCACACCACCTGGCCGCGTGGGCCAGGCCGCGCCTGGGGTGGTGTGGCCGCCTCGGCTTCCCCCTCGATCTCCCTCTTCGCCTATAAGTTGCCTCTTGACCTAAAAACCAACGGGGTTCGGCATTTTTCCAGAAAGAGTTTCGCTTCACCGCCACCACCAGATTCCGCGATTCGGAACTAGAAACTCTCTTTTGGCACCCTGTCAGGACGGGAATTGGAGGAGATCATCGCCATCATCATCACCATCGCTTCTCCATCGACCATCCATGTGTTCCCCCATCTATGAGTGAGTAATCCCCCACTGTAGGTTATGGGGATGGTAGGGATTGGATGAGATCGTTCATGTAATGACATCAGATTGTTAGGGCATGGTGCCTAGTATCTATTATTAGTGATTTTTGACATTGTTGCAACTTGTTATGCTTAATGCTTGTCACTAGGGCCTGAGTGCCATGATTTCAGATCTGAACATGTTATTGATTCATTATGATAGTATTGTTTATGGTCTTACCTGCAAGTTGTATATACACATTGTTGTCCAGAACCAAAAGCCCTGAAGTGACAGCAATCGGGATAACCGGAGGAAATGGCTTTGATGTGAGGATCACATGTGTTCACAGAGTGTTAATGCTTTGCCCCGATGCTCTATTAAAAGGAGCACCTTCATTGCCAGTAGTTCCCCTTGAGGCCCCGCTGCAAACGGGCTGGCAGGACAAAAGATGTTGTGCAAGTTATCATTGCGAGCACGTATGACTATATATGGAACACATGCCTATGATTATTTAGTACTTGGATACTTTATCTTATTTATCTGCAATTGCCCTATGTTCTGATTGCTATATGAATTGTCTTGTCCATGCAACGCCCGTCCATCCATCCCTATGCCTACCGCGCTTTAATCCTACTGTTTACTGCAATTGTTACTACTGTCTTTACTTTTACTACTGCCATTACTTTACTATTGCTACTATAAAACTATTGCTACTAATAAACTATTGTGAGCAATATTGTTTCCAGGTGCAGCTGAATTGATGACTCAGTTGTTAAGGCTTATAAATATTCTTTGGCTCCCCTTGTGTCGAATCAATAAATTGGGTTTCACTTCCCTCGAAAATACTATGATACACCCCCTATACTTGTGGGTCATCAGTGTGTCCCATTAATACCAAGGGTGTGTGATGGCCCAAAATAAATCGAGCTTGTTGGGGAACCCCAAGAGGAAGGTATGATGAGCACATCAGCAAGTTTTCCCTCAGTTATGAAACCAAGGTTATCGAACCAGTAGGCGCAAGGAAACACCTCCAAGGTGTTGTTTCCAACTTAGAATCCTGCACAACACAACCACAGAACTTTGCCCCAACTTACAGTGAGGTTGTCAATCTCACCGGTTTTGCTGAAAACAAAGGATTAAACATATTGTGTGGAAGAAAGTAATAGCTTGCAGAAAGTAAAGAGAAAACAGTAAACAATTGTAGATTGATGGTAAAAGAAAGGACCGGGGTCCATAGTTCACTAGTGGTGGTTCTCCTTAAGATAGATGACATGTTGGGTGAACAAATTACAGCGGGGCAATTGACAAACATAGAAAAAGCATACATACATATACTAATCATCTTGACTCCTATGAGATTTGATAGGGCATTACAACATTATACATAGACCGTAATCCAACTACATCTATGACTAATAATCCACCTTCAGGTTATCAATCCGAACCCCCTCCAGTATTAAGTTGCAAGCAACAGATAATTGCATTACGCATTGCATGTAAAGTAAACAATATGATTGTTCTATGAACAAAGGATTGCTATTTTCTCCCTAGTAGCAACAGCACATCTAGTACCTTAGAGATTTCTGACACTTCCCCAGATTACTAGAGGCATGAACCCACTATCGAGCATAAATACTCCCTCTTGGAGTTGCTAGCATCTACTCGGCCAAGATATCTACTAACAACGGAGAGCATGCAAGATCACAAATAACAAAGACATGATAGCATCAATAATCAATCTGAAATAGCATCTCAATATCCATCGGAGCCCCGCAAACACAACATGTATGATTACAAATAGATGATCTTGATCATGAACAGAGCTCACAAGATCTAAACATGATAGCACAAAGGAGAAGAACCAACCATCTAGCTACTACATGGACCCGTAGTCCAAGGATGAACTACTCACGCATCACACCGGAGGCTTGCATGGCGATGAAGAAGGCCTCCAGGGTGAATTCTCCCCTCCGATAGGGTCCCAGGAAGAGCTTCAGATCCCTCCCAATCTAGGGATGGAGACGACGATGGCTACAGACTCTTTCATGGAATTTTGATCGGGTCCTTAGGGTTTCTGTATCGAAGGCATCTTATAGGCGAAAGGGGAGGCCGAGGGGGTGCCCTAGGCGGCCACACCATCCCCTGGCGCGGGCCAGGCCTGGCCGCGCAGCCAGGTGGTGTGGGTGGCCCATGTACCCTCTCCGTCTTGTATTCTGGCTCCGTGTCCCCCTCGGTGAAATATGGACTTTGGCTTTTGTCCCGTCCAATTTCGAGAATATTTATTTTCTGACTTTCCTGGAACCAAAAATAGCAGAAAACAGGCAGCTGGCACTGTGGCATCTTGTTAATAGGTTAGTCCAAGAAAGTGTATAAAAAGTACTCCAAAGTGTGGAAAAAACATAAGAAAGTAGATATAAACCAAGCATGGAACATCAAAAATTATAGATATGTTTGCAACATATCATTGTGGAAGACTCGTATTGCTATCATCAAGTGCAAGTAAAATTATACTCAAGACATTCATATATCAATAAAGCAAACACAAACTCAATATTGCTCCATATATAATAATAAACTCAGAATTTCATTAAAGAGATCGACTATTCCTGAAGGGAATTATAATGATGCAAACTTTATTGCTAGTTTGAACTAATGCGAAAATAGTAATATAAAACTTATAAGATAGATTACAAGGTCTAAAAGGTCTCCCCAAGCTTGGAATCAAGCCAGGCGGGATAAAATAATCCCTTGTGATTATTTGATATGGTGATTGTTGTAGATCACTGTGGCGCCATGGCATGTAACACCGCGGTGCATAGCTTCTTGTTGTTCTCCTCCAAATCAGTTATATGGCTATAGCACCTGCGCAGATCGGATTGCAGAGTATCCACTCTATCCGCGAGTTTAGTCAGCAATGGGAGGAGGTCTTCCTTCTTCTCCATCACATTGAGACAGTGACAGACTTCAACGCGATGGAGTAGCTCCTGCTTATGATATATCTCTAGTGCCTGCACACGATCCTTGGTCTTGGGAACAACTTCTTCTTCCTCATCCATAATGAATGGATCGGGGAAGTGAAAACCGTACCTCCACTCCTCTTGAGGCTTAACCTTCATACGATCTCCCATGGTTGGCTTTGAGAGTGGTGCCTTCGCTCGCTTGCTAGTACCTGCACCAATATTAGATAATTCCTTACGCTTGTGTGGCCTTGGATCCGTGGTGATGAACTTGACTGTCTCCACACGCCCTTTTCCATGCGGCCTACGATCTTCTCTCTCTTGTTGATCTTTCTTCATTGCCACCCAATCGATCTCCAGTGTATCATAGACGTCACAGCGGATGTAGACGTCAACGACATCATCATCGGAATCATTGTTGAAGCAGTTTGGCTCGACATACTCCTTCTACCTCGGGTTAACCTCTCCACCTCCTCGTCAGTGGCGGCGCTAGGAATATTCTACAGGGTATTCAAGGGTATTCATTTTGCTAAAATTTGTCATTGTTTTACCAAAATTTGTGACCGTTTTGCCTAAAATTTCTCTATTTTGTCAAATTATGGGTATTCATACGAATACACCTGAATACACCTAGCGCCGCCACTGCTCCTCGTCATCGTCCTCCATGGACAGGCTGCTAGAGCGGTCCCTGGAAGGAGCAACGAGCCCCTCATGACCCACAAGTATAGGGGGTGTATCGCAGTATTTTCGAGGGAAGTGAAACCCAATTTATTGATTCGATACAAGGGTAGCCAAAGAATATTTATCAGCCTTAACAACTGAGTTGTCAATTCAGCTGCACCTGGAAACAATCTTGCTCACAGCAGTTTATCAGTAGCAACAGTTTTGTAGTAGGAATAGTAAAGCAGCAGCAGTAGTAAAGCAAAGACAATAGTAACAAAAGCAGTAAACAGTTGGATTCGAGTGCGGTAGGCATAGGGATGGATGGACGGGCGTTGCATGGACAAGACAATTCACATAGCAATCAGAACATAGGGCAATTGCAGATAAATAAGATAAAGCATCCAAGTACTAGACAATCATAGGCATGTGTTCCATATATAGTCATACGTGCTCGCAATGAGAACTTGCACAACATCTTTTGTCCTGCCAGCCCGTTTGCAGCGGGGCCTCTAGGGAACTACTAGCAATTAAGGTGCTCCTTTTAATAAAGCACTAGAGCAAAGCATTAACACTCCGTGAACACATGTGATCCTCACATCAAAGCCTTTCCCTTTCGGTTATCCCGATTTCTGTCACTTCGGGGCCATAGGTTCCGGACAACGACGTGTGTATACAACTTGCAGATAAGACCCAAAACAATACTATCATAATGAATCAATAATAAGTTCAGATCTGAAATCATGGCACTCAGGCCCTAGTGACAAGCATTAAGCACAACAAGTCGCAACAAAGTCATAAAGCACTAATAGAAGATACTAGGCACCATGCCCTAGCAATCTAATGCCATTACATGAACGATCTCATCCAATCCCTACCATCCCCACAGCCTACAGCGGGGGATTACTCACTCATAGATGGGGGAAACATGGATGGTCGATGGAGAAGCGATGGTGATTATGATGGCGATGATCTCCTCCAATTCCCCGTCCCAGCAGGGTGCCAGAACGGAGTTTCTGGTGCTGTTTCGTGGAATCTGGTGGTGGCGGCGGAGCGGAACTCCTTCTAGAAAAACATCGAACCCCCCGAAGTTTTTAGGTCAGAAGGCTCCTTATAGGCGAAGAGAGAGACCGAGGGGTGCCTGGGGGGCCCACACCACCCCCTGGCGCGGCCTGGCCTGGCCCTCGCCAGCAGGTGGTGTGGCCACCCCAGGGCTCTTCTCCATCTCGTATTCTGGCTCCTGGAGTCTTCGGGTGAAATAGGATTTTTGGCATATTTTTCGGGATTTTTCCCGATAGTTGATTTTCTGCACAAAAAGTAGACACCAAGGCAATTCTGCTGAAAATAGCGCCAGTTCGCATTAGTTGCATCCAAATCACACAAGTATAGAGGAGAAACAATAGCAAAAGTGTTCGGGAAAGTAGATACGTTTTGGACGTATCAACTCCCCCCAAGCTTAGCTTATTGCTTGTCCTCAAGCAATTCAGTTGAAAACTGAGTGCGATAAAAGAACTTTCACGAACACATTTGCTTCATATGATGTAAATATTCTCAGCAATGTGATCAGCTACTTAGACAATTCATAATAAAGAGTATGCAACTGAGTCTACTTAATAGTCATTGCAAGCTATGAAGAGATTCCAACTCAAGAATAATAAGTAGCACAAAGCACAAACATAAGCAACATTACAATGCTCATAGAAAGGTATGATAGAGTGGTATCTCGCTTGCCTTTGATTATGAATGCCAAGGCACCTCTGAAGTTCAAGTGATGACTAGAAGTAAAGATATCAAAGATACAAGCATCAAAGTCATAACACAAATAATCAAGCAATGGGACAAACACAAAGAATGACAACTATGCTCTCAAGAAGGTGCTCAAAGAATATGTGGAGACTCAACAAGTAGAAGAAAAAGGTTTTGAGAAATTTGAAAGGCTTCCAAATGCCCCTCATTGCCCCTATCATAGGCATCTTTAATGTGGTTAAGGTGAAAGTGAGGTCCAATCTGGGTTATATGCTTGACAGACTATAAACTGGAAATCCCAAGTCCCTTGAGTACGAGGGGCGCTCCTCATGCTACTCAACTTTAGTTACCGATAAGTTCTTGTCATCGTAAGTATGTGCGTATCATTGAGAACCGCCAACGGGGTACCCCTTGCCCGATGATACGGAAGAATCCCCATATCAAAATGACAAGGCAAACAGACAATGAGTATCTCAGCAATCTTCTTATTTACCATGGGAAAATGGTGCTTTTTTCTCTCTTTCCTCTTTTCATAAATCTTTTTTTTCTTTTTCTCAATAGCTATCTCTCTTTTTTATAAGAAGAATGCTTCATAGATATCATTATGGGTACGCTGCAGGTTTCCACCATGTCAGCATGGATTAGACCAGCGGCTCAGGCGTTTCTGTAACACACATACATAACTCCATGGACTTACAAGCTCCCCTTTTATTTCACACCGACGACATACGCAAACAAAATAACAAGGTATCAACTGGGTATATATTTACAAGTGTTGAAAGCGTTCCCCGTGATGACGCAGTTCTGCTAATCTGACCTATAATTTGCAAGCATATAACTTTCATGGAGAGTTCACAATGGTTCAGGTTTATTAAGTGCAGGAAATAAAGTGTGCCATCAAGTTCGTGAGAGCTTTACTAACTAATTTTCCCATAACAAGCAAACATTTTATTTGGAAGAAAACAAGGCATATTGAATATGCACAGGAGTAGCAAGTGATGCTAATAGGTAGGTATGGTGGACACTTTGGAAATATTTGGTTTAGGGAGTTGGAAACATGAGTAAAACACTCAGTGGAAGTGAAGGCTAGCAATAGTAAGGGAGCGACAAACGAGAGAGCAATTGCTGTCATTATCATGCTTGCAACAAAACAGGACTAATCATGGCATGAAAGTGATTCAAGATCCTCAAGGCAAAATAATTCATCGAGGCTTAACTGATTATTATAGTCATGTGCATGTGTGAGCATGTGCCAAGTCAATTCAAATGAAACATTCAAAGGAGGATACCACATTGAAATACCAATTTATGAATAGAGAAATGCAAGCAAACATTCATGAGACATGCTACAAACTATTAGCGAGCTGGAGCAAGAACTAGTAAGCATCCAAAGAAAACATACACTCTACTTGAACAGACTAAGCACGCCCACAGTGATGAGTATATGTACAAAAATGAAAACAAATAGAGTTCATTACCAGCCTCTTACCACGCCTGAAGTTGTCATTGATCCTCATTATTGCTCTTCACTTGTGTGGCTTGAATAATAATATGAAACCAATAGTCCACTGAGAACTACCGAACCCTGTAGCAAACTTGCAAAAACCAAAGAAGAACGACAAATATTTTTGGTGTTTTCGATTTTTAAATAAGAACCAAAAGAGAAAAACAAGCAAAGCAAAATCTTTTTGGGTTTTTCGAATAGTTCAAACAAAGCAAAAAGGGAAAAACAAAACCAAGGCAAAAAGAAGAAGCAAACCAAAGAGAAACAACAAAAATATTTTTGGTCTTTTTGTGTTTTTAGAAAGCAAAAGCAAAGAAGAACGAAAACTAAAAAGAGAACGAAAACATGAATATACAAAGTACCGACGCAACATCATATGGAGATGAGTGCGGTGTCGGCGTACCTCCCCCCAAGCTTAGGCTTTTGGCCTAAGTGGGTATCAATCCATGTACGAATAGGGGTTCCAAGCGGGCGGATCTTGGTAAGAATGGTCATAGCTAGGCCCATGAGAAGAAGAGGAAGCTCCCCAATCATAAGCGGGTTGCTGATATGAAGACTCTCCCTCATTCGAGGGCTGGACCGAATCGTCCGTGACCTCCCTTCTAGTGTCCTACTCCTGTTGGGAGAGCTCTCCCAAGTACGTGTCAAGCTCCTCCTCAGTGAGGGACCATCCTTCCCTGTTATCAAGGTTAAACAAAACAGGTGCAGGCAAAAGAACAACACGCTCGGACTTGCTCTTTCTCCAACCAACTTTGAGAAAGGTTATTTCATAAGATAACTCACTCAAACTATCCCACGAGGAAATAAATTTATGCTGTATCATGGAATTAAAATCAAGCCTCTCTATGGGAAACTGTAGGTCTAGATGATGAGGCACTAAACCATGCAATGCTAGCAAACGAGAAGCAATGAGGCCTCCACAAATTCCACCTTTCTCATGGTTAGCAGCAAGACGGAAAGCTATCAAAGCACCCAAGTGGTAAGACCTATCTCGTCTCAGAGCAGCAGAGATAAATGCTAGATTAAACGAAGATAACTTATTGGCAGTTTTCCTAGCAAGAACACACTTGGCAATAAAGTAGGCAAAGTAGCGAATGGAGGGAAGATGAATGTTACGGATTTTTCCATTCTCCTTTGAGAAGCTACTCCCTTGACAAATTTCTGCGTATAAATCCATGCGTGGTTCCGGTCTCTCTTTAATCTTCTTACACGATCCCCATTGAGGTACCTTAATGGCTGCAGAAAAATCATCAAGAGAAAGATTGACAGCAATATTGTAAATTTTGTAATGGGCCATGGGGTTAGTCAAAGAGTTACTAAATTGGAAATCCTGCACCACAGACATGGTTAGCTTCACAAATTGACAAGGTTCATCTTCCAAGAAATGCTCTAACCCTGCATTAGAAACCAAAGTGTGGAAATCTTGTAGAATTCCAGCAGCTCTCATGAACTCAGGGCATGGATAAATGGAGGGAAAAACTTCCTCCTCCATGTGGACCTTCATGACCTCAGGCACCCAAAGCTCATGTTGGTTTAGGTGGTGCTCACTCATCTTTTATTCTGAAATTTAAACACCTATTAAACAAGTGATTGCAAAGTAAATATAATAAAGGATTCTACTCATAGGGACTTGCAAGAGGCCTAAACATGCATCAAAACTATATCTCTAAGCATCAAACAAGCTTACAAGCTCTCATAACTAGTCACCTACAGCAGCAAAATACTCAACATATAATCCACTAAACACAAATCTACTTAGACAAGGGGAGGAGTCACATACCAAGGAACAATTGCTCCAAATTTCAGCAAGAAAGATGGGCTGAGCAAGGAGATCGAAGAAATCGAGAGCAAGCATAGAAAGAACGCGATTTTGAGCTATGAACTGGAGCTTACTCGGGAGAGAGAAGAAAGTGGCAGGTGAGAGAAGTAGTAGGGGGCCAGGGGTGGCCCACACCAGGGCATGGCGCCACCCAGGGCTGGTCGCGCCACCACATGGTGGGCCTGCCTGGTGGGCCTCCCTAGTACCTACCAGGTACTCCTCTACCCCTTTTTTCACGTAAAAATTTAATATGAATTTTCTGGAATTTTTCGAGACACTATTTTTGGGCTTTTTTCAGAAATAGAAGAATGATTTTCTGACAGACAATTTTTTTTTTCTTTTTTTGGAAACATGATGCAAAGACAAAACAAGGCTAGAACTACATAAGTTCTAGCATGCAAGCAACTAACAACACAAAGAAAACCAAACGAAAGCAAAAAACTAAAATGCAAAGGATAGAATTAAACAGAGACAATCATAATGAAAACATTGTTTTGTTCAATGGAATCCTTTTGTTAGCAAGGTTGATCAAGTCTTGCTACCAAAACAATTGCATATGAGACAAAACTTTGTACTCCACTAATGATTATGTTACCTCAACCTTGATAGCAATGGTCCCAATCATAATAGTTTCAAATTTTTCTTTCGGTATGGGACAATATATTTCTCCAACTTGAATGCCTTCAACATGTTCAATTGAATTTAAACCATAAGTCCTTTCAATCTTCTTGGGGAAATAGACAGTATGTTCCTTGTCATTAACATTGAAGGTCACCTTTCCTTGATTACAATTAATAACAGCTCCTGCAGTATTAAGAAAAGGTCTCCCAAGAATAATAGACATATTATCATCTTTAGGCATTTCAAGCACAACAAAATCAGTTAATATCAAGAAATTATGAGCCACCTGAACAGGTACATCCTCACATATACCCACAGGAATAGTGGTAGACTTATCAGCCATTTGCAAAGATATCAGTTGGTATCAATTTTTCAAGCTGAAGCCTCTTATAGAGAGAGAAAGGCATAACACTAACTCCAGCTCCCAAATCACACAAAGCAAATCTAACATAACTGTTCTTAATAGAGCAAGGGATAGTTGGAATCCCTGGGTCTCCAAGCTTCTTAGGAACCTTACCATTGAAAGAATAATTAGCAAGCAAAGTAGAGATTTCTTCATTAGGGATCTTCCTTTTATTCGAGACAATGTCCTTCATATACTTTGAGTAAGGAGGCAATTTAATAGCATCAGTCAAAGGAATTGCAAGAATAAAGGCTTCATCCACTCACAAAACTTAGTATAGTGTTCATCTTCCTTTGACTTGTGTTTCTTATCAGGGAAAGGCATAGGTGACCCAAGGTTCTCTTTCACTACCATGTTTCTTAGCAATAAAATCTTTTTAGTGTATTTAGTAGTCTTAGTGTGATTTTCAGGTTCTTCTTCAACTTTTTCTTCATTAGGAACTTCATTTTCTTCATTACCACTTTCAGTTTCAGCATCAGAGATAGATATACTATTAGGATCTATAGCAGGTTCACAGGATTCTACAATAGTTTTATGTTTCTTTTTCCTTTTCTTACGAGTAGAACCACTATTTTAAGCTTGTTGAGAATCCTGCTCAATTCTTTTGGGATGCCCCTCAGGATATAGAGGATCCTGGGTAGCAGCACCACTTCTAGTTCTAATTTCATAAGCATGTTTTTCTTTAGCAGCATTAACTAGCAAGTCGTTTTGCACTTTAACGAGTTGATCTATTTGAGTTTGAACCATTTGAAAGTGTTTAACAATCATTTTAACATCATTAGAGGTTCTTTCCACAATATCTTTCAACTCAACAATAGCTCTAGTGTTTTCCATTAGATGATTTTTGCACCCTTTTATTAAAGTTATCTTTCTTAACAATAAAGATATCAAATTCTTCTAAGCATTGATCAGGAGGTTTCAAGTAAGGGATATCACTTTCATCAAAGTGTTGTAGAGAGTGTACCTCAATAGTGGGTGAGTAGGGAATAGGCTTACATAATTCTTCTATAGGAGGTAAATTCTTGACATCTGCAGCTTTAATTCCCTTCTCCTTAAGACATTTCTTAGCTACCTTCATCACTTCATCATTTAATTCAATAACTCCTCTGTTCTTTGATGCTGGAATAGGCACAGGAATAGATGGTTCAGATAAAATTACTTCAGGTATAGCTTGTTTAGGAGGAGTCCAATCTTCATAATTCTTGCTTATTTTAGCCATTAATTCCTGAGCTTCCTTAGGAGTCCTATTCCTGGAAACGCAATTAGCACAACTATCTAGGTATGTCCTAGATTCTTCGGTTAGTCCATTATAAAATATATCAAGAAGCTCATTCTTAGGTAATGGACTTCCATCCTGTGCATGAATCAAAGCACAAAACCTTGCCCAAGATTCAGGCAATACCTCTTTTTCTCCCTGTTTAAAATCAAAAGTTCTGCAAAATAGCATGTCATGTCTAGTTGGGAGGAAAAAATTTCTATAGGAAAGTACTAATCAAGCACTCAGGGCTATCAATAGATCTAGGAGGTAAATTACTAAACCAAGTTTTAGCTTCTCCTTTCAGTGAAAAAGGAAAAATTTTAGCAACAAAGTAAGTACGCATCTTAATATCATCAGAAAACAAGCCACTCATGGTAGAAAGTTCATTCATATGTGCTACCGCACTTTCATTCTTAGTCCCACAAAAAGGTTCTTTCTCGACAATAGATATGTAAGATAGATCGAGAGAGAAATCATAATCTTCATCTATAATGTTTATGGGAGAAGCAGCAAACTTAGCAGCAGGATATAATTTGGGTCTAATAGTACGCCTCTCAAGGAGACTCTTAGCAGCGCTCCTATCATGGGTGTTCTTACATTCTTTAATAAACTCATCGATCATCTCAACATAATCTTCTTCAATATCATAACTCTCACTAGACTCAGGTGAGCTAACAGGTGTGGTAGTGTCTTCATTAGGAGTTTCGGTATTTCCAGCTATAGTTCTAGCAATCGTAGCATCTAGGAAAGGACCTAATGAACCACTCTTATCAAGCATAGTAGAAGCAGCATCATAAGCATCAAAAGTTTCAGATTTAGCAGTAGTAGCAGTGTGTGTAGCATGTGTATGTGGTGGTGTAACGAGCTTACTTATAACAGATGGTGAATCAAGAGCAGCAGAGGTGTTCAGAACCATACCTCTTCTTGTAGTGGATGGTAAAATAGGAAACTTGCCATCACGAGACTTACCCACGATGGATGGATAGCAGCAAACAATACAGAATCCAAGTGAACTTGATAAATAAAGCTATGCTCCTCGGCAACGACGCCAGAAAATAGTCTTGATGATCCACAAGTATAGGGGGTGTATCGCAGTATTTACGAGGGAAGTGAAACCCAATTTATTGATTCGACACAACGGGAGCCAAAGAATATTTATTAGCCTTAACAACTGAGTTGTCAATTCAGCTGCACCTAGAAACAATCTTGCTCACAGCAGTTTATCAGTAGCAACAGTTTTGTAGTAGGAATAGTAAAGCAGCAGCAGTAGTAAAGCAAAGACAGTAGTAACAAAAGCGATGGCAATTGGGATTCGAGTGCGGTAGGCATAGGGATGGATGGACAGGCGTTGCATGGACAAGACAATTCACATAGCAATCAGAACATAGGGCAATTGCAGATAAATAAGATAAAGCAACCAAGTACTAGACAATCCCAGACATGTGTTCCATATATAGTCATACGTGCTTGCAATGAGAACTTGCACAACATCTTTTGTCCTGCCAGCCCGTTTGCAGCGGGGCCTCTAGGGAACTACTGGCAATTAAGGTGCTCCTTTTAATAAAGCACCGGAGCAAAGCATTAACACTCCGTGAACACATGTGATCCTCACATCAAAGCCTTTCCCTTCCGGTTATCCTGATTTTTGTCACTTCGGGGCCATAGGTTCCGGACAACGACGTGTGTATACAACTTGCAGATAAGACCCAAAACAATACTATCATAATGAATCAATAATAAGTTCAGATCTGAAATCATGGCACTCAGGCCCTAGTGACAAGCATTAAGCACAACAAGTCGCACCAAAGTCATAAAGCACTAATAGAAGATACTAGGCACCATGCGCTAATAATCGGATGCCATTACATGAATGATCTCATCCAATCCCTACCATCCCCATTTCCTACAGCGGGGGATTACTCACTCATAGATGGGGGAAACATGGATGGTCGATGGAGAAGCGATGGTGATGATGATGGCGATGATCTCCTCCAATTCCCCGTCCCGCCAGGGTGCCAGAACGGAGTTTCTGGTGCTGTTTCGTGGAATCTGGTGGTGGCGGCGGAGTGGAACTCCTTCTGGAAAAACGTCGAACCCCCCGAAGTTTTTAGGTCAGAAGGCTCCTTATAGGCGAAGAGAGAGACTGAGGGGGTGCCTGGGGGGCCCACACCACCCCCTGGCGTGGCCTGGCCTGGCAGCGCCCGATGGTGGTGTGGCCACCCAGGCTCTTCTCCGCCTCGTGATTCGCCTCTGAGTCTTCGGGTGAAATAGGATTTTTGGCATATTTTTCGGGATTTTTCCCGATAGTTGATTTTCTGCACAAAAAGTAGACACCAAGGCAATTCTGCTGAAAACAGCGTCAGTTCGCATTAGTTGCATCCAAATCACACAAGTATAGAGGAGAAACAATAGCAAAAGTGTTCGAGAAAGTAGATACGTTTTGGACGTATCAGCCCCATGGGTTTTCCATGGCCTGGGATAGGATAGCACATTGCTAGATTGGTTCCTATAGATTACGATTAGAGAGAGACAATGTCAGTATATAAGGGGGTCAGAGGTCGGTAAAACTCGCGAGAATCACCAAATTGTCGCCCAAGAAAAGAATCTTAATGAAACAGAGAAAGAAATCATGAATTTGAAAGTGTCCTGCCACGTAACGACTAACTATACGGACGTGACCCGTATAGCTCTGGCCGTATAGTTGGTTCCGGGCAGATATTTCCAAATATCTCGAGTCCAGGTCGATTAAATCACAACTCGGAACCGACAATAACGTTTTTTTTTCATTTTTACGAAAAGACAAACGGAAAAGTGTCTGAGAGTTTAACGACCAATTATACAGCCGGAATTTTGGCTCCTGTCGTATAGTTGCGACTGTATAGATACAGACACCAAAAATCAAAAGTGTCTAAGAGTTTAACGACCAACTATACGGCCAAAATTTTGGCTCCGGTCGTATAGTTGCGACCGTATAGGCTCAGATATCGAAATAATTTCACGAAGATGATAGAGACAGTTTAACGACCAACTATACGACGGGAGCTTCCTCTCCGATCATATAGTTCTGCTCGTATAGTTGGTAAAAACCTTCAAAAACTTCAAAAAAAAACAAGGAATTCAAAGGCAAAATTTTCAAAAATACAAATTGTGAAAACAAATCACTTATTTGGGTAAGAACACTTACCTTGAACTTACCGTTTGCTTATTCGGGGATGAAATGTTCCTCCAACAACAAAGACTTCTTCTCACTTGGAGGAATTGACCTTAGTTCATTGAGTAATTCTTGTAAATGAAAATCACCAGGACTAAAGTTCCTCTCAACGAGATTGGTGTCTTGCTAGGAAAACATGGATACTGCATCTAACATCTTTATTTCTTGCCTCTGCATAATCTGCAACTCAAATTCTTGAAGTGAAAGGATCCAACGGATCAGTCTTGGATTATGATATTTCCTCTCAAGGAGTTCTTTTAACCCATCACGATCCGTATGAACTCTTACCTTTGCATCAACTATGTAAGAACGAAATTTATCACAAGACAAAAATACAGCAAAAAGTTCCCTTTTTTCCTTCGGGTAATTCTTCTGAGCACCATTTAGAGTTCTACTAGCATGATGTGTAATGTTAAATCTATGACCAATATGTTGTCCCAGAGTTACTCCTACAACATCATCACTAGCTTCACATATTAAGTCAAAGGTCGTATCCCAGATAGGTAATTTAAAAATAGGAGCACAGGATAAAGCATTTTTGAGTTTATTAAAGGCTTCAAGACATTTATCATCAAAATTAAATCTTACTCCCTTTTGCAGGAGGTTAGTCAAAGGTTTAGATATTCCTGAGAAATTTCTAATGAAACTTCTATAAAAACCCACATGACTAAGGAAAATCTTATACCTTTAATATCCTTAGGTTGTGGCATTCTCTCTATTGCCTCAACCTTAGCTCTATCAACTTCAATTTCCTTACCTGATACCTTGTGTCCAAGGACTATACCTTCTTTGACAATAAAATGACACTTCTCCCAGTTTAGAACAAGATTAGTTTCTTCACAATGCTGCAAAACTCTTTTGAGATTATCCAAGCAACTAGTAAGCGAAGTTCCATAGACAGAAAAGTCATCCATAAATACTTCCATTATTAGTTCTATAAAATCTGCTAAAATAGCAGTCATACATCTTTGAAAAGTAGCTGGAGCACTACATAAACCAAAAGACATACGCCGGTAAGCATGTAAACCATAAGTACTAATGAAAGTTGTTTTAAGTTGGTCATCCGGATGAACAGCTATTTGAGAAAAAACAGAGTATCCGTCCAAGTAGCAAAAATGAGTATGGTTTTCTAACCTTTCTAAAGTTTGATCTATGAACGGTAAAGGATAGTGACCTTTCCTAGTTTCTTTATTTAATTTCCTAAAGTCTATGCACGTCCTATGCCCAACAATAGTTCTAGTAGGTATCAATTCATTGTTTTCATTGGAAACAACAGTAAAACCTCCCTTCTTAGGGACACAATGAACATGGCTTACCCATTCACTTTCTTTAATAGGATAGATTATACCTGCGTCCAGTAAGCGTACAATTTCTTTTCTCACAACTTCCTTCATTTCAGGTTTCAATCTTCTATTAAATTCTGCAATGGTTTAGAACCTTCTTTCATAAATATTCGATGGACGGTTATCATGGGACTAATGCCCTTCAAATCATCCATTGAGTACCCAAAGGCCTTGCGATGCTCCTTAAGTATTTTCATGATTTCTTCTTCTTCTCCTGAAAGTTGAGCACTAATAATAACAGGAAATTTATTTGTATCATCTAAAAACCTGTATTTAAGATTATCTGGTAGAGTCTTCAACTCTGGGGGTAGTTCCTCGTCCCCTCTCTTTTCTGGCTCTTCAAAAGCCTCATCAGTTGGAGGTCCCATAATCGGAAGTGAATCGAATTCATCTTCTAGTTCTCCTAGGGACTTGTCCTCCATAACTATTTCTTCATAATTTGGATCTTCATTTATTTCTTCTTCTTGATTACTAAAGAAAAGAGCCGCCATTTCCTCAATAGTTCTCTCTTCCTCTTCTTCTTGTATTTGTGGAGGCATGTCTTTAAATTTGGAAAAGTGGAATTAATTTTCCGCTCCCCCAAGCTGAAGAGACACAATCTCCTTCTTGAAATTAACATAGGAACCATATCACCCAAAAAGTTCCTTCCGAATATAATTGGGCAAAGAGTGTCAGCTGGCATATCAACAAATACAAAATCGGTAGGATAGTTTTTATTGCCAATTGTGATAGTTGCATCTTCAAATACTCCCATTGGAATTCTAAGATTTTTATTGGCTAACTTAATCATCATATCTGTATTTTCAATTGTAGCCAGTTTTATTTCTTCTTTTATTTCTAAGTAGAAATCATAAGATATAACATTAACTTCGGTGCCAAGATCGCATAAACCATAATGCGAGGTTTCTTTAAATATGCAGGGAAGAATAGGCTTACCCACATCTTTTACCTTTGTTTTACCTTCAACCAATACGGAAGTCTCTTCATCAAGTTCAACTATGTTACAATGTGCGTACTTAGCCATAATTGCTTCCTTGGTTACCTCTTCACTTTTGGTTTCTTCCAGATATTCCACGACTTTTGGCATACTTTCTTCTTCCTTCTTCTCCTGTACTGCTTTGACCTGTTCATATTCAAAAATATGCTTTTGTGAAGTGTTAGGGAAAACATCTCATATATTGGTTCTAGGGGGACAGTGTTCCTTTATCTTCTCTTTTCTTCTCAGGTTCGGGTGGTGGATCATACTTGACCGCACCCTCTTTCGGAGCTTTGATATGTTCTGTAAAAGCTTCAACAACTTGCAACACAAGGTCTAAATCCGAATAAAGCTCTTTAGATAATTCTTTAACATGGACCTTTTTATTAAAGTCATGAATGCAATCATGTTCTATTTCTACTCCTCCTTCACTTCCTAGACCAAAATTCGATGAAACTCTATGATCGTGGATTCTATTAAGTAAATCGCAAGCTTTAGCTATATAAAGATTCATAAAGGCTCCTTCCGCGAAAGAGTTCAGTTCAATTTTATTAGGTTCAATTAAACCACCATAAAAGATATGTAATAAATACCATTCAGCCAAATCATGATGACGACATAGGCATAGTAAATCTTTAAATCTGATATAAGCTCTTACTAGTCCTTCATTATAATGGTTCTTCCAAGTCATTATAAGATGCCTGATTCCAAAAGATTTTGATAATGGATAATATTTTTCTAGAAAATCACATGCTAGATTATCCCTAGTAGTGGCTTCAGGGGGTAGACTATGAGAGATCTGTAATAGTCAAAGTCTGACTAAAAAGTTTAACCCTTACCTCATCAGCGGTATATACCGTCAATTTAAAAGTGCCACATATATCTTTGAAACATGCAATATGCTCATATGGATCAGGATCTTCTTCATCTCTAGTAAATTGCTTCTTGTGTAAAATACCAAGTAGTAGAGGATTTATTTCAAACCCCCTTGTCTTCTCATTGGAATTGTCTCTTTTATAAATATCACAGGGCTTTCCAAAGTAGTTGAGTGGGTTAGCACTAGTCATATGCTCAAACTCCATCATGTTGGTGGAAACCTGTAACTCAAAACAAATTTAGCAAGACAAAAATAAATAAGCAAAAACTAAAAGACCTACAACGCTTAGCTCCCGGCAACGGTGCCAGGAAATAGCTCGATGACTACAAGTGCACAAATTGTTTGTAGCTAGTTTCGAAATAAAGATATCGATCCCACATGGAGCAGGAGTCCGAAGTCTAATAACTCTTGAAATTAATATTACGATAGAAATGCTAAATAAAGTTCTAAGTAACAAGATAAAATGCGAGTATTGTGTAAAAGGGTGTTTTTGGGTTTTAGGTATAAGAGCAACAATAAAGTAAAGTAAAACAACTGAACACAGAAAGTAAGTATCGCGTATGTAAGAGAGATTGGAACTGCAGTAGGAAAAAGTGTTCTCAGGGAGTAGCGGATATACCACTAGTATTATAAGGATCTAAGATAAAGATTATCATCATGAACATTATCAACTATGTATGTGTGGGAGGAACTCCGTATTTAGACAAATAGGCAGCAACCGCTGCTCACATCATCCTCATAACCATAGCAGTCTGCAATCGACATCAATCGAATTACTACGCTATTAAGGGATATAATCCCGTAGGACGTATCCCATGGCATGGATAGTATTCCGTGAGTTTCCTCGGTTTTCCAAGTTCCCCATCCAGATGCCTTCTGGAGGTGACGTTTCCGTGATTTATGGGTGTTCTGTATGTGGTCTCTCCGATCCAGTTGCACGGGGTGAAACTATTTGAGGAGGCGGAGGCGACGCAAACTATACGGCCAGAAATTTTATTCCGGTCGTATAGTTGGTCGTTGAACCCTCTGTCTCCTTTGTTCGCTTCTGATTTTTTCTGGTATTAGTAATATTTCTCCAATAAGCGATTTACATTGTTTTTGACTCATTTTCTCCTCATTACAACTGCTCCAAGAATTGTATCTATTGGATCAATCATCTGTCCTGATCCTAGTGAAAACCAACATAAAATGTGCGTGCGAGCGCCGTAAAATACCAAGATCCTACATCTACAATGCAACATAATAATGTAAAACATGATGCAAATATGCACTCATCATGATTTTTAAAAATGGGTTCAAAATTTTCAAGATACAAATTCTTAGCAGGAAGTTGAATTTGTCAAAACTCTCGATTGTTTCCGATATATTAACTACCTGATACGTACCTTCAAAAGCTTTTTGTAGAACTTTGATAGAAATCTACCACTTTCTAGAGCTTCTAGTTCAAATATGACATGATATTGTTAATAGAGTCATAAAGTCATTTGAGTGGGCCGAGTTAGCTCGGAAGCTTTGAAAACTCATAAAACTTGGGAAATGTACATAAAACATTGTCCACTATATCTGGAAACTTGGTTTGTGGCATTCAAAACCATGTTCTCTGTACTTTCTGTGCATAGTATATTCATGGTGCTAGAGGCCAATAATAATAGGATCTTCTATATGTTATACATGACACAATCAAATGTATTGAAAGAGATCCAATGATCAACAATGTCGGGTTTTGCCAATCTATATTCAACTGCTGATGTTCGAAGTTATTCGTAGACCATATAGTGGTATGTAAATTGTGAAGCAACATAGCAGTTTTTTCTTTTGAAAAGAAGTGTCAAGCACTTACTTCTGTTTTTTATGGCAAGCAATACGTATAAGAGGACGCCACATGAAAGTATTTGGTTTATTATTTGTTTTATTTCAATGTCTTCAAAATATTATCAAATTTGTATGCATGCATATTCTTAGCATGAAGTTAGTTGCATTTTTCAAATCTCGCGATGGTTCTCGATATATTGACAACATTGGTACCAATAAACGGCACCTGTAAAATTCATTTCAATTTTTTTTTAAATTTGACTACTTTTTAAAACTAATCGAGTAATATATAACATGAAATCTCCATATTATGAAAGTATATTTCAAAACGAATAAACTTGTAGTACTAGTTTTATGCCATAAATATTACTATGTTTATAAATTAAAGGTTGTCAGAAATTGTTAAGTTCGATTTAGAACAAGCACTAGAAGTACACTTATCTGAGGACGGAGGAAGTAGCTAAATGCACAAGATGCAGCACAACCAACGTTCATGATTTATCTCATAATTTCTGAGAACTTCAAAGTACGACAAATAAAAAGGGGTGCGTGCCCAACTACTTTGTGGAATATACTTGACAGATTGAAACGAGGTTGTGCAATATACTTGATAAATCTAAGACATCTATTTTGAGACAGAGGGAGTATTATTTGGATGCTAGCCAAATTTAAAATCTCTGTCAAGCGGCAAAATTTACAGCGTAGGCTATGTGAATCGTAGGTATCCAATGTTGCGTGCAAAAATCTCTACTATTATAATGGAGAAGTTTTGAATAGGATCCATAGCACCAATCCTAACCGTTGGGCTGTTAGATCAAATGGTTCAGAGCACCTGGATTCGTGTTGAAGGAGTAGTACCTAGAGCAAACTCCACCATTTTCTAGAACCATCATGTCACCACCACCAAAATTTCATAGCACAGTAGGTTGTATTCTTAATATGTGTTGATCGTTATTATTAATAGAATTAATATATGCATTTTTTCTCTAACAACACTATTGACTTAATGTTTGTTAAATCACATTTCATATAGTATATACATGTGTGGCACGTGCCTTTTACTAGTATGGATATGGATGATTAGTTGATATGACTCTCGGCCTTGAATTCATGGACATATAGGTTACGGTCTACTACCTTTTTCTATTACTAGATGGATGCTATCCAAATTCAAAATCTGAATCGAGCGGCAAAATCACACACCGACTTCGAAGCATTTCCTGCCCCACCAATTCAAAACCTTTGAGCCAAAATCTCCCAACGTATAGTACCATTTTTCTATTATTATTAGATGGACATTGGCCAAATTCAAATCACAATCGAGCGGTAATATCACACATCGACCTTGAAGCATTTTGCGTCCCTCTGTTTCAAAAACTTTTGTTTTTAAATTTCCTGTTCTACCCATTGTTTAGACAATAGATGGGCATGCTAAAGTCAGTAGCTTGGGGGCACGATCATAATTATATTGCTATTCACCTATACTATGGTACCGATTCATGCAGTTTTTCCCGCTGGCCATCCCAAAAATCCCAAGCTCCTCTGTCGCCTCCATGGCCACCACGCGCATTGACTTGCTCTACGGTCTCGTGCGCCACCGTGGAGCTGCTTCACCAACGCTCATCCACCGTATCTAGTTCACCGGGTCTCTCTACCACTACACGGGAGCTGCGGTGTCATTCATCACACCGATGGCATCATAGACTGCCCAAGCTATGCTTCCTCGCTGCCGATGGCGTCATTGATCACCCAAGCTCTGCTTCCTCGCCGCTGAAAGCTACCCAACCGTACTGGATCCGCTTCACCGGTGTACATCGGACATGATCTAGTTCAAGGAGTTCCATGTCCACCTCTCTAGACCAGCTGCTCCAATGGCCGTCGCTGTTTCTTGCACTGGATCTGCCTCAGTGATGCTCTCATCCACCGTTCTCAAGTCGGCATCGACCACCCAAGATCTGCTTCCTCGACGCCCATAGCCACCACAACCGCAGCACCCTCGATGACCTGAACGTCACTCGCACGGTACAGATGATGCTTAGATGCCTCTCTGACCAAGGTTAACCAAATCTGCAACCCATTTTTGTTTTGTCAGTAGTATAGCAGGTTCAAGCCCATCGTAGTGAACTGCATTTTTGTAATCATGCTCGTACATACAAGTCACTTGGCATGCCTGTTCTTCGTGCTAGTACATACAAGGTCATTAGACATATTGGTTTGCATTCGTTGCTCTACAAATTTCAAATCATGGACATGTCTGTTATTTTGTCATGCACATGTTCTTAGCTACTCCATACAACAGTAATTGCCTGCTACCATGTAATTCTTGCAAAATCTGAAGTCAGTGGAAAATATTAGTGTGGACTCCCTGCTCTACAATTACTGAATCTATCTGGTTCATCCTGAGATCAGTTCCTGCTATTATTTCCTCCTTGGAATCGTTCTACTATCCTGTAGTAGCTGTTTAAATTCTTCATACTAATTCGATTATAATTTTGTTGTTGCCATCTAGTTTTTCAAAAGCTGCATCACTAACTATTTCATTTTTCTTGCATATATCTCAAAATGGAACAATGAACATGTTGGTTTGCATAGCCTATTCTATAGGTTCACAAGGGATGCCATTACTTCCTTATCTGGTGTTGGTTCGTCCTAAGCAATGGCATAACTGTCCTCTACTATTTAGTTCACTCGTGGTTTGCATTCCTACTCTAGAAGTTCTCTTATGATGCCATTATAATTTCTATCGGGTTGATTCTTAGCTATGACAGTAACTACATGCCATTGTGTAGCTCACCGCAAATTCCGAGTCACCCGACGACTCTATGCATTCCAGGAGACGCTACTGTTTCCATATATATTTGCTGAAATGACCTCGCTAGTTTATATTTGCTAAAATTCTAAGAAACACTTTGTTTGATTGCTCATTTCATTCTAGGCACACTTGTCTAATGCTTGTCTTGTTCTACAGGTTCATGAGCGACGCCATTATATCTCAAATCTAGTTCTGGGTCTAGTTCGTCCTAATACACAACATAACTATCCTCTACAATATATAATTCATTTGTGGTTTGCATTCTTGCTCTACAAGTTCTTGTATGATGTGGTTATAATATCTATCTGGTTCATTCTTTGCTATGACAGTAATTGCATGCCATTTTGTGGCTCAACGCAAATTCCGAGTAACCCAACGTCTCTTGCATTTTAGGGTATAAAACTGCTTCCATATATATTTGTTGAAATGACCTGGCTAGTTTATATTTGCTGAAATTCTAAGCCACACACACATTTTTTATTACTTGTTTCACGGTAGGCACACTTATTTAATGTGTGCTTGCTTGTCCTGTTTGTTTGACGTGTTGGTCAATAATTGAACCATTGACCAGTTGTAAACTCCAGTTCATAGCTCCTGTCATATCAGTCAAATGAGTAGTTTGTCTTGTTTGATTTATGAACTTGTTATTACTTAGTTTCAGATTGTAATTATAGCCATCACCACCAAAGAGGGGGCTGCAAGATCATGCCTCCTCCAATGTAGCTGTCACACTCAAAGGAATATGCAGGTGATCGATTGAGAAAGAAAATTAAGGACTCTGCTATCAACTTGATTGTCAACTGAAATGCTGATTTTTCTTTCCCTTGAGTTGATAATATATAATAATTTTAAGAAGTTTGTAGCTGATGTAATATCTAGATAACTCGCATAGGCCATGTAGGCATTTAGTTGACGTTGTCCACACATGGCGGTAGTCGTTACGGTAACTACGACAGACAGGTCGATTAGGGATCAATACCATGCTTTGTTATTGGCCCATCCTGTATTTGGCTGATGATGAATAGTAAAAAATGATGGCTTATTGTACACGTTTTATGATATTGGCATGGGCTTCAAAAAGACCGTAACTGTAAAAGGCCGTAAAGGTAATGGGCTGACCCGCATGTGGCAACATGTGATGACCCACAAGTATAGGGGGTGTATCGCAGTATTTTCGATAAGTAAGAGTGTCGAACCCAACGAGGAGCAGAAGGTGCTGGCTAGTGGTATGGATCAGGAATTCTCTACAAATACTTAGCAAACAGATTTTTAGGGGTTTTTGATATAGCAAGTAAACAAATTACGAGTAAATAAAAGACTATAGGAATAAATGCAGCAAGTGGCCCAATCCTTTATGCAGCAAAGGACAAGCCGGTTGTATTACTTAAGATGACCAAACGTTCTCGAGGACACATGGGAAGACTGTCAAGTGCTTTTGCTTCATATAGTTGATTAATCTTCTTTAACTTGCTAAGTGTTGTGTGGGTGAACCTGTGCTAATGTACCGACCCATCCAGGACTAATACATACTTGTGATTATACCCCTTGCAAACATCCGTAAGTACAAGAAAGTAATTAAGGTAGAAACCTAACCACAGCTTTAAACTCTAAGACCCTTACGTCCCTTGTGCAATGGTTTCCTAATGGGGGTTCAGGTTTCTGTCACTCCGGCAACCCCTACAATTAGTATCCAAATACACAATGCATTCCCCTAGGCCCATATAGGTGAAGTGTCATGTCGTCGATGTTCACATGACACCACTATAAGTACACCACAACTTAAATAACAATCTATTGAATCTTTCTCAACACAACTCCACTACTAACAACAAGACTTCTCCCATGTCCTCAAGAACAAAACGAACTACTCACAAGACATCATATGGATCATGATCAGAGATGGAATAATGATGTATAACAATCTGAACATAAACAATAATTCAATGGTTCACTCAATAGCATCAACTACGAAGAGTAATCAACACCGGGAAAGTTTCCCCTATGAACTAATGCAAGATTCAACTCAATTGTTACAGCAATATGGAGATGGTGATGATGGTGATGATGGTGGTGATGATGATGATGATGATCCCAATGAAGTCCAGCTTGATGGTGGTGTTGATGGCGACGATCTCCCCTCTCCGGGAAGGAATTCCCCCGGCAGAAATCTGTCTGCCGGAGAGATCTTTCTCTCTCGGTGTTTTCAGCCCCACAGAGGTGGCGGAATCTTTCTGTGGTCGCTCCTTGAGTCTTAGGGTTTCGGTAGGATGATATACGCCAGAGGGGAGAGCCAGAGGTGGGCCAGGACGGCCACACCACCTGCTGGCGTGGCCTAGGGCTGCCCGCGCCAGGGGGTGGTGTGGGCCCCCTGTGGCCCATCTCCACTCCGTCTTCTAGCATCCTTAGTCTTCTGGAAAAATAGGATTTTCCGTATATTTTCCCGGATTTTCTGATCTTCGCGAATTTTGCCTCCAAACAGCACCTTTTCCATCAGAATCCTGATTGTAGCGGTCCATGCTCCAAAGTCATCAACCATGCAAAAACAGATGAAATAATATAAGTATCACCTCTCAATACAAAATATATCAATGAATAATAGTGAATTAAGACATAGAATAGTGATGCAAAATGGACGTATCAACTCCCCCCAAGCTTAGACTTCGCTTGTCCCCAAGCGAAATTGAGCTCAATAAACATGGCCTCAGGTTTATGGAGTGAAGAGTCGATAAAAGATTACAGAGAAGAAGCATCACATTCATCAAATACATAGATCATAATAGAAGACAACTCACTATTATATAACTTAACTTGCAATGAGTAAAGGAAACACAATAAAGATACATAAAGTGAATCATAATTGGTAATGGCAAAATTAGCTCTTGGTCGAAGAATAGTTGATAATTTGCTGGAGTTCACAAATAACTGGTTTTCAATGATAGCTTTCAAAGTAGTAAACATCAAGATAAGAGAAATGTGCAAAACAAGGAACATAAGAAACATGATTGAATAAATCATCATATGAATGAATGAAACACATCAACTCAAAATACTTGGTGAGGTAGAAGGGAGTAGGTTTACTGACTCAACTAAAAAGTAAAAGAAAGGCCCTTCACAGGGGGAAGAAGGGATTGCAAGTATCATAAAGAGCTCCCAAAAATTATGATACTTAGTAGCTTTCAGCTCTCATTGCACCTATCATAGGCATCTTTTGGTGGTTAAGGTTAAAGTGACACAACTAAGAGGACATGCTTGACAAGTTATAAATTGAAATCTCATGCCCCTTACTTATGAGTACCGAACCTCATGCTACTCAACTTCAGTCACGAGAAAGCTCTTGTCATTGTAAATACATGTGTATCATTAAGAACCGCCAACGGGGTACCCCTTGCACATGACACAGGAGCTATCCCATAATCAAAATGACAAGGCAAGCAGACAGTGAGCATCTCAGCAATCTTTTTATTTGCTATTTGCATAGGTTTTTATTGAGGATGCTTCATAGAATGCTCACTATAGTTATGCTGCAAGTTTCCACCATGATTAGGCATGGCTTAGGCTACCGGCCTAGGCGTTTCTCTAACACACATATAAACTCCATGATCTTACAAGTTCCACTTTTATTTCACACCGCCGGGATCCATAAGCAAAAGAACATGATATCAACTAGGTACAAAGTACCAAATGAAGTGTTGAAAGCGGTCCCCATGATACATGGTTCTGCTAACTTCAACTCATAAAGTGCAAGCATATACGCAACAAAGAAGGATCCAATGGTTCAAGTTTATTAAATGCAAGAAACTAAAGTGTGCCATCAAGTTCGTGAGAGCTTTAATCACTAATTTTCACATAACAAGTTTAATTTGGGATGTAGATAAAACAAGAATTTACTTGGAATAGCAATAATGCTAATAAGTAGGTATGGTGGACACAAATGGCATGGGTTTTCGTTTAAAGGAGGTGGATGCACGAGAAGAATTCCCTCTCAGTACAGGTTTTTGGCTAGCAAGGTTGGGTAGCAAGTATAAGAGTTGAAGGAAACAATCAAACATACAAGTGATAAAGACAAACATGCAATCTTCCTTGGAAGCACAAAAGATCTTAACTAGAGAATACTAAACTCATGAGCAAATCAAGAAAGAAAGATGGTGAAATTATATTTCTTTAGAGTACTTTTTATCTTTTTCATTCAACTCTCAAAAATAGTGTTGCTACTGACTGAGCCAGGTTTTCCAAAACCAACTAAATTAACTCAATGATCCCAAAGTGATACCGATACTAATAACAAGATCAATCATATAACCACGAATTGAAAACTAATATAAGCTATGCAAAAGAGTAAATCATAGAACTTCTCATTAATATTCCATAACGGCAACTCACACCAAGGGATACATATCTAATGAGAGAGGGGACACTTCTATAATGCAAACCATACTACATAATAACTTACCTATTCATGACATGACTCTACTAATAAGGCAAAAAGATAGAAGTTAGTGATGTGATACCGTGGCACTCCCCCAAGCTTGGAACAAACCAAGGGGATGCCAAACCTGATGACGAATTACTCCTTTGGTGGTGGTGGTATCCTCTAAGTTTCCCCAAGTCCTCAATCTCGAAGGTGAGATTACGAATCATCTGTGAGTTTTGCTCAATGCGGCTCATGATCATGTCGGGTTGAGAATTCCAGCTCTTGCTATTCTTTCCCCACTCTTCCTCCTTGAAGTCTTCTTTTCCTACATGGATAGAACGAGGCAAATCCCAATTGGAGGGTAATTTCACTTTGGGCATATTCTGGTATTGATGCTCATGGATAAGGGTATGGAAAGGGTTCTTGGTGCGTGGAGGAAGTGACCGTGGAGCCAAGCAGTGATGAGGAGCCTTCCCCCCAGTCTGCATCCGAGCAGTCCTTCTAACCCTGGCAGGTTTTATCGCCACTCCAATGCTTGCAATGGTAGTGCCGGTGTGCGGATGTTGGCCTTGCTCCTCTTCATATTCACTCTTGATTTCCTCCTCCTTCCTGGGGTCTTGGAGATCTCCCTCCATAGGCTCCTTCCCTTTATCCTTGGCGGACACCATTGTGCTTCTAAACCTTCAAAGAGTATGTCCTGGCAGAAACAGATCGAAACAAAAACACGACGAAAACACGATATATGAACCTCGGGACCGGACTCACCACCTGGTGGCGCAGCCTGGGGAGGGCCCGTGCCACAGGGTGGTGTGAGCCACCCTGGCTCTGTTTCCGTATCTTTTTCGCTTCATAACTTCCCTTATTGTCTGAAAACTGCAAAAATATAGTTGGATAGTATTTTCGCGGAACTTTTCTTACCAGAACTGTTACCTATTTGAAAACAGACTCTGCAGGTCTCTGAATTTGGTATCTAATAGATTCTTCCGGAGTCATCAATTGAATAACATAAATATCTTCATCTTCATACACTTATTACTTGAGTCCTAAAATCCTTCTCTTCCTTATTACACCATTGTCTCCATTTCCTGGAAATTTCTTGCACACAAAACTTCAAACAATTCTCATTAGCAACATTAGTATAAGTGAAGTGACAAAACCTTTTGAGTCCAACTTCAACTGAAAACCATCAAAACATAAGCTACTGTAGAAACTCCTTCCGAAACCCAAAAAGAATTCAAAAAGGAAATCGAATAAAGAAGCAAATGCAAAAGTAGCAAATTATGTCAAAACAGACCAGCAGGTAAAGATCAATTTTTCCGAAAATCTTCTGCTTCTCAAATAAAAAAGTGCAAAACTAACAAAAGTTAAATAACAAGCTGGGGCAGAAGCACAAAAAATTACAACTCAATCCAACATAGAGAGATCTCTCACGAATTTTTACAGTGAAGCACAAAAATCTTTTTCGGGACAGCAACTTCCCCAAATCTTACTTCTCTCTCATTAGAGGTTGATCTTGACACAAAAACCAAACTTAAAGGATAAGGAGTGGTTATTACCGAATTAATAACTTCCAAGACTCAAAGAAACAAAAACAAACTGAAAGCAAAAACAAAATGGGTTGTCTCCCAAAAAGCTCTTTCTTTATAGCCATTAAGATGGGCAAGATAATTTTGAATATGCTCACTCAGGAATATGAATTGAAGTGAAAGGGAGCATTAAGAAGAAAACATACACACGTGTAAGTCTAACCCACTTCCTATGCAAGGGAATTTTGTAAACAAACAAATTGTTGAAACCAAAGGCTACTTGCATAAGAAGGCAAAAGAAGTGCAACATAAATACTTTCAGCATAAAACGAGGAAACTTGATATTATTGAGATGCATAAGAACACTTTTCTCTCTCTCATAGTAACTTTCAGTATCATGCATAAACTTAACAATATAACTATCACAAGGACCGTCATAGCAATGATCACTTATCCTAACAGAAAACACAGGAATACTAGCTCTCATAACACTACTATGTGAAACAATATTAGAGGTATCCTTACAAAGGATAAGGTGACCCTCTTTCTCATATTTAGTAACAAAGTCTTTCACATTTGCTATTATAGGTTCATCAACCTTTTGTTTATCAGGTTCAATAGCTTTATTCATACTTTCATCTACCATACTAGCCATCATAGGATGTTCCCTTATCTTAACTGGGAAAGGCATTTTCTCAATATAAGGTTCAGGTAAGACATGATTAGCATTATAAACTTTAGTATTTCTTGCAGGAACACTATTAGCAACATCTTTATAAGGTTCATGATACTTATTCCACTTCTTTTTAGGCACTTCAATATAGGAAGCAAAAGCCTTAAAATAAGAAGTAATAGCTTGAGAGTCTAGACCATAAGCATTTTTAATATTTTGAAAGCCATCAGCTCCCATAAAAGATTCAATGCATTCATAATCATAATTTATACCTGACTTTCTACCTTTGTCATTCTCCCAAGCTTCAGCATTGTATTGAATACGGTCCAGAAGATCCCATTTAACTTCTTCTTCCATACGAGTGAATGATCCAGCACAAGAAGCATCCAATAAATCTTTGTCATGTAGAGGGAGCCTTGCATAAAAGTTATTGATAATAATATTGTTGGGGAGCTCATGAATGGGACATTTGAGCATTAGTAACTTCAATCTCCCCAAAGCTTGAGCTTTACTCTCTCCATCAAGAGGCCAAAAGTTGTATATTTGATTCCGATCTTTATGAATCTCACTAGGAGGATAAAACTTTGAATAAAAGAAAGGCACTATTTCCTCCCATTCCAGAACTTGACCATTCTTCAGCAGCTTATACCATTCCTCAGCTCTTCCTTTTAGCTGCACACTTGAACAACCCGCACACTTGAATAACTTCTTCTTAACTTGATCTGTAGTAATACCTGCACACTTGAACAACCCGCATAATTCGTGTATAAAGAGTAAATGATCACCGGGATGGACAGTTCCATCCCCAACATAATAGTTATCCATAACACGATCAACAATTCTTGTAGGTATTTTAAAAACATCATTCTCAGCAGGTGGTGGCTTATCTACTACCTTAGCAGTGGTAGTAGCATTACCAAATAAGAAACTCAGCGAATTATCCATAACGAAAATAAAGCAACTAGCAGAAGTAAACAATACTCACAGTAGAAGTTTCCTTTACCAGTTCCACTCTCCAATAGCGCTTCACTCCCTGGCAACAGCGCCAGAAAATAGTCTTGACGACCCACAAGTATAGGGGGTGTATCGCAGTATTTTCAATAAGTAAGAGTGTCGAACCCAACGAGGAGCAGAAGGTGCTGGCTAGTGGTATGGATCAGGAATTCTCTGCAAATACTTAGCAAACAGATTTTTAGGGGGTTTTGATATAGCAAGTAAACAAATTACGAGTAAATAAAAGACTGTAGGAATAAATGCAGCAAGTGGCCCAATCCTTTATGCAGCAAAGGACAAGCCGGTTGTATTACTTAAGATGACCAAACGTTCTCGAGGACACATGGGAAGACTGTCAAGTGCTTTCGCTTCATATAGTTGATTAATCTTCTTTAACTTGCTAAGTGTTGTGTGGGTGAACCTGTGCTAATGTACCGACCCATCCAGGTCTAGTACATACTTGTGATTATACCCCTTGCAAACATCCGTAAGTATAAGAAAGTAATTAAGGTAGAAACCTAACCACAGCTTTAAACTCTAAGACCCTTACGTCCCTTGTGCAATGGTTTCCTAACGGGGGTTCAGGTTTCTGTCACTCCGGCAACCCCTACAATTAGTATCCAAATACACAATGCATTCCCCTAGGCCCATATAGGTGAAGTATCATGTAGTCGACGTTCACATGACACCACTAGAAGTACACCACAACTTAAATAACAATCTACTGAATCTTTCTCAACACAACTCCACTACTAACAACAAGACTTCTCCCATGTCCCCAAGAACAAAACGAACTACTCACAAGACATCATATGGATCATGATAAGAGATGGAATAATGATGTATAACAATCTGAACATAAACAATAATTCAATGGTTCACTCAATAGCATCAACTACGAAGAGTAATCAACACCGGGAAAGTTTCCCCTATGAACTAATGCAAGATTCAACTCAATTGTTACAGCAATATGGAGATGATGATGGTGCTGATGGTGATGATGATGATGATGATCCCGATGAAGTCCAGCTTGATGGTGGTGTTGATGGTGACGATCTCCCCTCTCCGGGAAGGAATTCCCCCGGCAGAAATCTGTCTGCCAGAGAGATCTTTCTCTCTCGGTGTTTTCCGCCCCGCAGAGGCGGCGAAATCTTTCTGTGGTCGCTCCCTGAGTCTTAGGGTTTCGGTAGGATGATAAACGCTAGAGGGGAGAGCCAGAGGTGGGCCAGGGCGGCCACACCACCTGCTGGCGCGGCCTAGGGCTGCCCGCGCCAGGGGGTGGTGTGGGCCCCCTATGGCCCATCTCCACTCCGTCTTCTAGCATCCTTAGTCTTCTGGAAAATAGGATTTTCCGTCTATTTTCCTGGATTTTCTGATCTTCACGAATTTTGCCTCCAAACAGCACCTTTTCCATCAGAATCCTGACTGCACCAGTCCATGCTCCAAAAGTCATCAACCATGCAAAAACTGATGAAATAATATAAGTATCACCTCTCAATACAAAATATATCAATGAATAATAGTGAATTAAGACATAGAATAGTGATGCAAAATGGGCGTATCAACATGCCATAACAGTAACATGTCGTAACAGTAAGAGGCCGTAACAGTAATATGCCGTAACAGTACAAGCCATAATAGTAGCAGGATAGAGCAGTAGCAGGAAAGAACAAAAACAACCCATTACAGTAACAGGCAAGAAACTGGAAAATGGTAAAACAGTAACTTGCCAAAATAGTAGCGGTCCTCACAGTAAAGGGCCGCAACTGTAAAAGGCCAGAACAGTAATGAGCCTAAACAGTAATGACCCGAGAAATTTCCAACGAGGGCAGTAACATGTCGACAAATTTACCAGGCTAGAATAGTAACAGGACAATTGTGGGTCTGAACAGTTAACGGCCGGAACAGTAAAAGGCTAGAACAGTAACGGGCCATCTCAAAGAAGGGCCTTTAGTAGACGGCCCACGATGGGCTGCAATAACAGTGATGGGCTGACCGCATGCCTTAAGTGTACAGGAGCAACTTGGCGTAGGCTGCTAATGGGTTGCACAGTGTTGGACCAACATGGGCCTTATGTAGGCCGAAACAGAATCGAGCCTGAAAGTTCATAGGCCGCCGCTAGCTGCACTGTTGGGCCCATTTCAAGCAGTGTAGGACAAAACAGTAACATGCCATCTTCTTATTGGGCTCTCCTCGCAGGTCGGCCCAATTAGTATTTAGTAGGCCTTGGCTGCGCCTAGCTTCTGCCATGGTTTCTGTGATCGTAAACAACGGTAACCGGCCGCTAACAGCGGCTGCCATGTAGCAGTTTGCATGACATCAACAGTCAACGCGGCTAGCGAACATATCTACGACGGAACAAGTTTTCGTGGCTGAACGGTGCGATCCGCCACGGTCTAAAAAAACCGTGGTTAATTCATTTGTGACGGGGATTTTACCACGAAGGACATCCATTGCAGAAGACTTTTTGGCCACAAAAAATGGGCCTTCAACCACGAAAATTGTCCGTTGTAAAAGCCAACTTTTCTTGTCCTGTGAACTTTGGTGTTAGGACGGTATGTTCTCTGAAATTCATATGTCGAGAATGTAAATATATATATGTTCAATGAAAATCATGACTAATTGTTCTATCCTCTGATTTTACTCAGTCAATCCCTTGCGGTGCATGACATGGCTTCATGGACCGTCTCCATAGAAGCATGGAAGAGGTCGCCATGTTTCGTGTCACTTTGATGCATCATAATCATCTCAATAGGAGGTACTAGGTTAGGGTCACCAACGAGGAGGTCCAAACATATTGTAGTGGTCCTAGATGGACAATACTCCTCATCTTGTACGATGACATGCAAGAGGGACGGGAGTTCAAGTTTTCACTCAGTTATCATTATGGCATCATCTATTTCATTTGCATTCCTCCCGACTCTTCTGACGAGGGTGAACTCTAGATAAAGCTAAGTACCAATGTTGAACCAATGTTGCTCCGGAACATGTCTATGTTGTGTCACTAATGTGTACATTTTGTTGTCATTCTGGTATTTCTATGCATATTACTGTGTATACTGTGTATATGCTGGTGTATATAGTGTGTATTTCGAGCAGTTTTTTACTCCTGTTAATAATACCACCAGCAAATAGATGCAGTACCCCCGGTGAGTAGGGGTTCGACTGAGGTAGGGGGCACTATCCCAGGCGAATGATGAGTGCATATTTGCATCATGTTTTACATTATTATTTTGCATTATAGATGTAGGGTTTTGGTATTTTATGGTGCTCGCGCGCACATTTTATGTCAGTTTTCACCAGGATCAGGACAGATGATGGATCTAATGGATACAATTCTTGGAGCAGTTGTATTGTGGAGAAAAGGAGTAAAAAACAACGTAAATCGCTTATTTGGGAAATATTAATAATACCAGAAGAAAACCCGAAGTGAACAAAGGAGACAAAGGGTTCAACGACCAACTATACGACCGGAATAAATTTTCCGGCCATATAGTTGGCGTCGCCTCCGCCTCCTCAAATAGTTTCACCCCGTGCAACTGGATCAGGGAGACGACATACAGAACACCCAGAAATCACCGAAACCTCACCTCTGGAAGGCATCTCGAGGGGGAACTCATCCACCAGAGATCCATCTTCACCTTGTGCAGATCTGGGAGGCCAAGGCATCGATCTTCATCATCCACCGCTACATCACCACAATCTCCATCCATCCCATCTACATCTTGTCTAGATCTTGTTGTAATTTCCATACTCGTTGTGGATTTATACAAGTACTATTCATCTATGATAGATTCCATTGTTATTGCCATGATGTTGATTGCCTCCATGTCTGAGTAGATCATTAGTTCTTGGGGAGATGGATAAACCCTAGTATGATATTGAAATAAGATAAAGTCTATTATGATATTCATCGCTCTGACCATGTGTTAGATTTTCTAAATCTTGATGTTGAGAGAAGTCGACCTCTCAATATTTACCTCTCATGGGGACTTGATGGAGGGAACTACTTGTTGGTAGACGGAGGTGTGTTAGCACTTACAGTGACTATAAAGTTGTTGGCACTCCTTACGTGTGAACTTGGGAAACCGAGGAAACTCACGGAACAGTATCCATGCCAGGGGATAGGTCCTACGGGATTACGTCCCTTAATAGCGTAGTAATTCGATTGATGTCGATTACTGACTATTGTGGTTATGAGGATGATGTGAGCAGAGGTTGCTGCCTATTTGTCCAAATACGGAGTTCCTCCCACACATACATAGTTGATAATGTTCATGATGATAATCTTTATCTTAGATCCTTATAATGCTAGTGGTATATCCGCTACTCCCTGAGAACACTTTTCCCTACTATAGTTCCAATCTATCTTACATACGCGATACTTACTTTCTGTGTTCAGTTGTTTTACTTTACTTTATTGTTGCTCTTATACCTAAAAACCAAAAACACCCTTTTACACAATACTCGCATTTTATCTTGTTACATAGAACTTTATTTAGCATTTCTATCGTAATATTTATTTTAAGAGTTATTAGACTTCATACTCCTGCTCCCTGTGGGATTGATATCTTTATTTTGAAACTAGCTACAAATGATCTGTGCACTTGCAGTCATCAAGCTATTTTCTGGTGCCGTTGCTGATGAGCTATGTGCTGAAGGTCTTTTAGTTTTTGCTTATTTATTTTTGTCTTGCTAAATTTTGTTTTGAGTTACAGGTTACCACCAACATGATGGAATTTGAGCATATGACTAGTGTCAACCCACTCAACTACTTTGGGAAGCCCTATGATATTTATAAAATAGACAACTCCAATGAGAAGACAAGGGGGTTTGAAATAAATCCTCTACTACTTGGTATTCTACATAAGAACCAATTTACTAGAGCTGAAGAAGATCCTGATCCATACGAGCATATTGCATGTTTAAAAGATATATGTGGCACTTTTCAGTTGACGAGATATACTACTGATGAGGTAAGGGTTAAAAATTTTAATCGGACTTTGACTAGTTCATCTCTCTCATGGTATAGATCTCTACCCCCTGAAGCCACTACTACTTGGGATAATATAGCCTGTGAATTTCTAGCAAAATATTATCCATTGTCAAAATCTTTTGGAATCAGGCGTCTTATAATGACTTGGAAGAACCGTTCTAATCAAAGATTAGTAAGAGCTTATATCAGATTTAAAGACTTACTACGTCTATGTCCTCATCATGATTTGCCTCAATGGTATTTATTACATATCTTTTATGGTGGTTTAATTGAACCGAATAAAATTAAACTGGACTCTTTCGTGAAAGGAGCCTTTATGAATCTTCCTATAGATAAAGCATGGGCTTTACGTAATAGAATCCACGATCATAGAGTTTCATGGAATTTTGGTCTAGGAAGTGAAGGAGGAGGAGAAATAGAACATGATTGCATTCATGACTTTAATAAAAAGGGCCATGTTAAAGTATTATCTAAAGATCTTTATTTGGATTCAGATATTGTGTTTCAAGTTGTTATAGATTTTACAGAACATATCAAAGCTCCGAAAGAGGGTGCGGTCAAGTGTGATCCACCACCCGAAGCTGTGAAGAAAAGAGAAGATAAAGCAACACTGGCCTCCCTAGAACCAATATATGAGATGCATTCCCCTAACACTACACAAACGCATATTTTTGAATATCAACAGGTCAAAGCAGTACAGGAGAAGAAGGAAGAAGAAAGTATGTCAGAAGTCGTGGAACATCTGGAAGAAACCAAAGATGAAGAAGTAACCAAGAAAGCAATTATGGCTATGTATGCACATTGTAACATAGTTGAACTTGATGAAGATCTTCCGTATTGGTTGAAGGTAAAACAAAGGTAAAAGATGTGGGTAAGCCTATTCTTCCGTGCATATTTAAAGAAACCTCGCATTATGGTTTATGCGATCTTGGCACAGAAGTTAATGTTATATCTTATGATTTCTACTTAGAAATAAAAGAAGAAATAAAAGTGGCTACAATTGAAAATACTGATACGACGATTATGTTAGCCAATAAAAATCTTAGAATTCCAATGGGAGTAGTTCAAGATGCAACTGTCACAATTGGAAATAAAAACTTTCCTATCGATTTTGTAGTTGTTGATATGCCAGCTGACACTCTTTGCCCAATTATATTTGGAAGAAACTTTTTGGGTGATATCGGTGCCTATGTTAATTTCAAGAAGGAGATTGTGTCTCTTAAGCTTGGGGGAGCGGGAAATGAATTACACTTTTCCAAATTTAAAGACAGGCCACCACAAATACAAGAAGAAGAGGAAGAGAGAACTATTGAGGAAATGGCGGCACTTTTCTTTAGTAATCAAGAAGAAGAAATAAATTAAGATCCAAATTATGAAGAAATAGTTATGGAGGACAAGTCCCCAGGAGAAATAGAAGATGAATTCGATTCACTTCCCATTGTGGGACCTCCAACTGATGAGGCTTTTGAAGAGCCAGAAAAGAGAGGGGACGAGGAACTACCACCCCTAGAGTTGAAGACTCTACCAGATAATCTTAAATATAGGTTTTTAGATGATAAAAATAAATTTCCTGTTATTATTAGTGCTAAACTTTCAAGAGAAGAAGAAGAACTCGTGAAAATACTTAAGGAGCATCGCAAGGCCTTTGGGTACTCAATGGATGATTTGAAGGGCATTAGTCCCATGATAACCATCCATCGAATATTCATGGAAGAAGGTGCTAAACCAGTTGCGGAATTTAATAGAAGATTGAAGCCTGAAATGAAGGAAGTTGTGAGAAAAGAAACTGTAGGCTTACTGGACGCAGATATAATCTATCTTGTTAAAGAAAGTGAATGGGTAAGCCCTGTTCATTGTGTCCCAAAGAAGGGCGGTTTTACTATTGTTCCTAATAAAAACAATGAATTGATACCTACTAGAACTATTGTTGGGAATAGGATGTGCATAGACTTTAGGAAATTAAATAAAGAAACTAGTAAAGACCACTATCCTTTACCGTTCATATATCAAACTTTAGAAAGGTTAGCAAACCATACTCATTTTTTCTACTTGGACATATACTCTATTTTTTCTCAAATTGCTGTTCTTCCGGATGACCAACTTAAAACAAATTTCATTAGTCCTTATGGTTTACATGCTTACCGGCGTATGCCTTTTGGTTTATCTAATGCTCCAGCTACTTTTCAAAGATGCATGCCTGCTATTTTTGCATATTTTATAGAACTGATAATGGAAGTATTTATGGATGACTTTTCTATCTTTGGAACTTTGTTTACTAGTTGCTTGGATAATCTCAAAAGAGTTTTGTAGCATTGTGAAGAAACTAATCTTGTTCTAAACTGGGAGAAGTGCCATTTTATGGTCAAAGAAGGTATAATCCTTGGACACAAGGTATCAGGTAAGGGAATTGAAGTTGATAGAGATAAGGTTGAGGCAATAGAGAGAATGCCACAACCTAGGGATATTAAAGGTATAAGAAGTTTCCTTGGTCATGTGGGTTTTTACAGAAGGTTCATTAGAAATTTCTCTGGAATATCTAAACCTTTGACTAACCTCCTGCAAAATGGAGTAAGCTTTTATTTTGATGATAAATGTCTTGAAGCCTTTAATAAACTCAAAAATGCTTTATCACGTACTCCTATTATTAAACCACCTATCTATGGTACGACCTTTGACTTAATATGTAAAGCTAGTAATGATGCTGTAGGAGTAACTCTGGGACAACACATTGGTCGCAGATTTAACATTATACATCATGCTATTAGAACTCTAAATGGTGCTCAGAAAAATTACCCTAAGGAAGAAAGGGAACTTTTTGCTGTATTTTTCTCTTGTTATTAATTTTGTTCTTACATAGTTGATGCAAAGGTAAGAGTTCATACGGATCATGATGGGTTAAAAGAACTCCTTGAGAAGAAATATCATAAGCCAAGACTGATCCGTTGGATTCTTTCACTTCAAGAATTTGAGTTGCAGATTATGTAGAGGCAAGAAATAAAGATGTTAGATGAAGTATCCATGTTTTCCCAGCAAGACACCAATCTTGTTGAGAGGAACTTTAGTCCTAGTGATTTTCGTTTATGAAAATTACTCAATGAACAAAGGTCAATTCCTCCAAGAGAGAAAAAGTCTTTGTTGTTGGAGGAACTTTTCATCCCCGAATAAGCAAACGCTAAGTGCAAGGTAAGTGTTCTTATCCAAATAAGTGATTTGTTTTCACAATTTTTATTTTTGAATTTTTTTCCTTTGAATCCCTTGTGTTTTTCTGAAGTTTTTGAGGGTTTTTACCAACTATACAGGCGGAACTATACGACCGGAGAGGAAGCTCCCGCCGTATAGTTGGTCATTAAACTCTCTATATCATCTTCATGAAATTGTTTTTGATATCTGAGCCTATACGGTTGCAACTATACGACCGGAGCCAAAATTCCAGCCGTATATTTGGTCGTTAAACTCTCAAACACTTTTAGTTTTTGGTGTCTATATCTATACGGTCGCAACTATATGACCGGAGCCAAAATTCTTGCTGTATAGTTGGTCGTTAAACTCTCAGACACTTTTGATTTTTGGTGGATGTATCTATACGGTCGCAACTATACGACCGAAGCCAAAATTCCGGCCATATAGTTGGTCATTAAAATCTGAGACACATTTTCGTTTGTATTTTCGTATTGCCATAAGATTAAAAAAACTTCATTGTCAGTTCCGAGTCGTGATTTAATCGATCTGGACTCGAGATATTTGGAAATATCTGCCCGGAACCAACTATACGGCCGGAGCTATACGGGCCACGCCCGTACAGTTGGTTGTTGCGTGGAAGGACACTTCCAAATTCTCAATTTCTTTCCCTGTTTCGTTAAGATTCTTTTCTTGGGCGACAATTTGGTGTTTCTCGCGAGTTTGACCGACCTCTGACCCCCCTTATATACTGCCATTGTCTATCTCTAATCGTAATCTACATAAACCAATCTACCTCTTATTAACACATGAGGACTCTCAACCAAGGGATGGAAGCCAAGAAGAAAGGCTCCTATGGAGATCGGGAGCAATAGGGAGCAAGGCAAGGAGATCAAGACCATCCCTATAGAGTTCCTCGACGCCGATCATGGGTGTCGGAAGAGGGATTTGAAGGCCCTAGAGCTGGAGATTGAAGAGTTGGACAAGGAGAAGCCAGGAACACCCAAACACCTTCGATTGATGCGACTTTATCTTGACAAACTTGATGAAGATATCAAGCAGACAACCGAAGCAGGTTTTTCTATGAGTCTCAAGGCGCTACAAACACTTCAGGATAACAATGAGTTCATTAAAGAACAAGTGAAAGTGCTGGATAGGAACAATCTTTTCTACAAGCTGCGTGTTAAAGAATTAGAAGTTGTCAATCAATCCCTCCACCTCAGTCTGGCCCGTGAAGAGAAGATACCGCGTGCCATGGCGCCATAGTGATCTACAACAATCACGGTATCAAATAATCGCAAGGGATTATTTGATCCCACCTGGCTTGATTCCAAGCTTGGGGATATCTTTAAGACCTTGTAATCTATCTTATAAGTTTTACATTAATGTTTTCGCATTAGTTCAAACTAACAATAAAGTTTGCATCGTTATAATTTCCTTCAGGAATAGTCAATCTCTTTAATGAAATTCCAAGTTTATTATTATATATGGAGAAATGTTGAGTTTGTGTTTGCTTTATTGATATATGAATGGCTTGAGTATAATTTTACTTGCACTTGATGATAGCAATAGGAGTCTTCCACACCATTAGTATTAATGGGACACATAAAGATAATTTGGTCAATATGTTGTAAGTCTACGGTTGATTTACAAAGAATAACTATCTATACAGTTAAGTTGAAAAAGAAACCTTGACCAAAGGAAAAATGAAAGTGCTATCAAAATAGAGTGAGAACAAGTCGAGGTAGAATCTCCAAGTCATAAGAATGCTTCATATACAATTGGAATTTGATAATTGAGATCGTTAATCTTTGAATTCCCACATGAAGCGGAATGTATGGCTAGCTCCTTTGCACAACACTTAAACAAAAGTGTGAGCATATATACAAAAGAAAATAAAAGAAAAGAAAAGAAAGAAGAAAAAGAGCGAGTGTGCAAAGAGCAAATAGGCATATACCACTGTATATAGTGTAGTATTACAAAGAGACAGTTTTGAGATTTTGAATCCCAAGTGAATACGTTGATCCTAAAACACTTGGGACTACCTCGCTAACACATTCGGTTGAACCAGATGCTTTTACATTATGTTGAGATTCATCTTTTATGAACTATTGATCACTAAGGTGTGGAAGCCTGCTAATACTATTCAGATGGTTCGAGTAAGGTACTATTCACTTATTTCTATGTATCGTATATGATAAACACATGCTGTAATTGCCTCATTTATTTTATTGACTCAGCTTCATGAATATGAGGATCACATCCATTAAGCTAAACTTGATCGGGACGAGCAAGAGTCTAAGCTTGGGGAAGTTGATGAGTGCATATTTGCATCATGTTTTACATTATTATTTTGCATTGTAGATGTAGGATCTTGGTATTTTACGGTGCTCGGGCGCACATTTTATGTCTGTTTTCACCAGGATCAGGACAGATGATGGATCCAATGGATATAATTCTTGGAGCAGGTGTGTACTTAGGAGAAAACCAGAAGAAAACCAAAAGCGAACAAAGAAGACAGATGGTTCAATGACCAACTATACGATCAAAATAAATTTTCCGACTGTGTAGTTGTGGCCGTATAGTTGGATCCACCTCCGCCTCCTCAAATAGTTTCACCCCGTGCAACTAGATCAGGGAGACGACATACAGAACATCGAGAAATCGCCAAAATCTCACCTCCGGAAGGCATCTCGAGGGGGAACTCATCCACCAGAGATCTATCTTCGCCCTGCGCAGATCTGGGAGGCCAAGGCATCGATCTTCATCATCCACCACTGCATCACCACCATCTCCATCCATCCCATCTACATCTTGTCTAGATCTTGTTGTAATTTCCGTACTCGTTGTGGATTTATACAAGTACTATTCATCTATGATAGATTCCATTGTTATTGCCATGATGTTGATTGCCTCCATGTCTGGGTAGATCATTAGTTCTTGGGGAGATGGAGAAACCCTAGTATAAGATTGAAATAAGATAAAGTCTATTATGATATTCATCGCTGTGACTATGTGTTAGATTTTCTACATCTTGATGTTGAGAGAAGTCGACCTCTCAATATTTGCCTCTCATAGGGACTTGATAGAGGGAACTACTTGTTGGTAGATGGAGGTGTGTTAGCACTTACAGTGATTATAAAGCTGTTGGCACTCCTTACGTATTAACTTAGGAAACCGAGGAAACGCACAGAACACTATTCATGCCATGTGATACGTCCTACGGGATTACGTCCCTTAATAGCACAGTAATTCGATTGATGTCGATTGCTATTGCTGTGGTTATAAGGATGATCTGAGCAATAATTGCTGCCTATTTGTCCAAATACAAAGTTCCGACCACACATACATAGTTGAGAATGTCCATGATGATAATCTTTATCTTAGATCCTTATAATGCTAGTGGTATATCCGCTAATCCTTGGCAACACTTTTCCCTACTGAAGTTCCAATCTCTCTTACATACGCGATACTTACTTTCTGTGTTCAGTTGTTTTACTTTACTTTATTATTGCTCTTATACCTAAAACCCAAAAACACTCTTTTACACAATACTCGCATTTTATCTTGTTACTTAGAAATTTATTTAGTATTTCTATCGTAATATTTATTTCAAGAGTTATTAGACTTCAGACTCCTGCTCCCTATGGGATTGATATCTTTATTTCAAAATTAGCTACAAACGATCTATGCACTTGCAGCCGTCAGCGAATAGGGAAGGGCGCCCGTGGTGCTACAGTACCTCCGGCGAATAAGTCTGTTCGCTGGCGATAACGAAAATTACCCCCAGCGAATAATAACAAGTGTCAGCGATGCAGAATTACCATCGGCGAGTCTGTACTCGCCGGTTGTAGGCCATTTGGGTGCGCTGGGGATAAGGTTTTTCCTACTAGTGGCTTGAAACATGTGCATACACGGTAGGCCAATTCTGTGAAGCGGATTTTTAAAAATTTGTCAAAACTCATGTTTATCATTTTTCATGCATGGCATATGGTACACGTAAAAGGATGCTATGAGTAAGTCGTTTTTTATTTTTCTGTACTTTCTTCTATTGTTTTGATAACAGGCTTAACTTCGTCGGCATGCAAATTATGAGAAAGAAGTTGAATCTTTTGAAATCCTCGGTCGTTCTCATATATTGGCTGCATGGTGGTGCGTACCTTGAAATGCCTTTTGTAAAATTTCATGAGCAATGTACCACTTACTTGTAAATTATCTTGACCTAATTTTGATAAGTCATTTAAGCTAGGAAGCTTGAAAACTCTTAAAACTTGGAAATGGTAAGTAAAATAGGCATGCAGTCCACTATGTTAGAAAACATGGGATATGCGACATTGTTAGTCATGTTCGGACTTTCTTGACAGAAAAACATCAGCATTATATCGTCATTATGAATCTGGAAAACATTTTTCCTACTTGATGGAAACTTCCATGGGAAACATTGCTTGCTATGCCAAGAGGCATCCGTCTACCAAATAAATGTGGGAACGGTGTCATATACTATAATGTTGATATGTCCAGGACCCTTGGTCGTTCGGGTTGAAGCCCAAGAATAATGTTATACATGGTGGGACAATGTTGTGAAGTCACTTTTTCAAAAGTTGTCAAAATTCCATGGTTATCGCGTTCATGGTAGGTAGAACACGTGACATGATAGGACACCATGCGTAAATCTTTTTTTTCTGTTTTTTCATTATTTCATGTGTGATTGTTTTCAAAACAAATTCAAATTTTTTCAGGATGCAAATTCTTATTAAGAAGTTCAACCTGGCAAAACTCGTAGCGGCTTCTAATATATTGACTGCCTGATGGGTCCCTCCAAAATATTTTTTTATCTTAGTTAAAAATAAATCTACAATTAACTTATTTCTATTAGTTCAAAAAAATTGACCTATAGCTAGTTTCAATAAATTGGCATAAAGTCATTCAAGTGGGTGGAGTTCGCTGGGAAGCTTGAAGACTCATTAAACTTGGGAATCGTAAGTTAAGCATGGTTCTCTATGTCTTTAAACTGGTCTTGTGGCATTCAGAGACATATTCTTTGGACCTCCTTTATAGAAAAGAACTTACCTGTCATCACTTGGAAATTTGAAAACTATTTTTCTTGATAGTTGGAAATTCCCACCGACAATACTATTTACCACGATAAGATGCACCCATCTACCTGATGTGGGAACAGTATCATAAACTATGATGTCGATAGGGTCATGCACTTGTTGGCCGTTCTGGTCGAAACCCAATAATTATTGTTCATTTACCGTAGGACAATATTGTGAAGCAACCAAAGTATTTTTTCTATTCAAAGATATCAAATCACATGTTTCACATTTTTCAAGGAAAGTAATAATACACATAAGAGGATACCATGGGAAATTATTTTGTTTTTTCCTTGTTTTATCTGAGTATTTTCAAAATGGGATCGAATTCGTGGCATGCAGATTCTTAGCACGAAGTTAGTTGCATTTTCAGAACCCTCGCGGTGCTTGATGTATTGACATCGTATGTACCTTCAGACGACATTTGGAAAAAATCAAGAGGAATCTATATCGCGCTTAATTGTGTTTCAAATTTGACCTAATATCTTTAAATCAACATAAAGTCATTTAAGTCCGCACAGTTAGCTAGGGAAGCTTGAAATGTGCTAAGACTTCTTGGGAATTGTAAGAAAACATGGTCCACTTTTACTGAAAACTGGGTGGTGGTACTTTTTTGACTAGGGTATGTCCTGAGGGAGCGATATGCTTCAGTTGACATGACCTTGATTATTTGGCTTGGAATCTGTTCATACATGGTAGGCCAATTCTGTGAAGCGGGTTTTTCAAAAGTTGTCAAACTCATTATTATCATTTTTCATGGAAGGTGGTACATGTAAAAGAACGATCTGAATAAGTTTTTTTTATTTTTCTTTATTTTCTTCTATTGTTTTCATAACAGGGTCAACTTTGTCGGCACGCAAACTATGAGGAATAAATTGAACTTTCAAAACTCTTAGTCGTTCTCGTATATTGGCTGCATGGTGGTGGGTACCTTGAAAGGCCTTTTGTAAAATTGCAAGAGCAATGTACCACTTGTAGTAGTTCAAATTTACTTGACCTAATTTCGTTAAGTCATTTAAGATATGAAGCTTGAAAACTCTTAAATTTGGGAATGTAAGTAAAACAGTCATGGTCCACACTATGTCATAAAACATGGGCTCTCTGGCATTCGAGTCATGTTCTTCGGACTTTCTTCACAGAAAACATCACCATTATATCATCACTATGAAGATAGAAAATATTTTTTCATACTTGTTGGAAACTCCCACGTGCAACATTGCTTACTATGCCAAGAGGCACCCATCTACCATATGAATGTGGGATCTGTATCAGAATTAAACTATGATGTTTATATGGCCATGACCTTGGTCGTTCGGGTTCAAACCCAAGAATAATGTCATATAGGTGAGACAAGGTTGTGAAGTTTTTTTCATAAGTTTTCAAAATCCCATGGTTACCGCGTTCATGGCAGGTAGTACACGTGACGTGATAGGATGCCATGTGTAAAGCTCTTGTTTTTCTATTTTTTTCTTTATTTGATGCATGATTGTTTCCAAAATAGATTCAAAATTGTCAAGATGCAAATTCTTATGAAGAAGTTCAACCTGTCAAAAATCCTAGTGGTTTGTGATATATTGACTTCCTAATGGGTCCCTCCAAAAGCTTTTTGTTGAACTTAGTTAAAAAGAAATCTACATTTAACTTACTTCTACCAGTTCAATTAATTTGACCTATAGCTAGTTTCGATAATTCGGCATATAGTTATTCAAGCGGGCGGAGTTTGCTGGGAAGCTTGAAAATTCATAAAACTTGGGAATCATAAGTTAAGCATGGTCTTCTATATCTTTAAACTGGTTTTGTGGCATTCAGAGCCTTATCCTACGGACTTTCTTTACAAAAAATAACTTACATGTCATCACTTAGAAATTTGAAAACTGTTTTTCACGATAGTTGGAAACTCCCATCGGCGATAATGTTTACCATAAGAAGATGCACCCATCTACCTGATGTGGGAACTGTATTGATAGCTCCAAATTTCAACACTTTTTATCACCGTTTTCCGTTTTGTTTATTGCAGGATTTCACTAAATTTTATCCTTTTCCCTAAAGTTTACATCGCAACTAGCGAAACCTTGGTTTCTTGTAATGGTTTTCTAGCAATGAACATTTTTGGAAGATCTAATAGCATTTATGGGCTAATTACACATGAAGAAACAAATCCCTAATTGGACCCCCTTTCATTAGAGGCATTCTAAGCACATAACGACCACTAGTATGGTCAGGATGCGCCTTTACCGTCCTCCCGTATAACCCGCCTCTAGCTTCATTATATGAATACAAGCAACTTTCGTGAAGGGGAGACGACCATAGCCGCCGCAAACACATCCAGAAGAGGAGAGATCAGATCTGGAGAAGGAGAAGAACACCGTCTCATTCTTCGACAATCCGTAGCCTCTAAACCATTCACTCCACAATCATCCCCATTTATACTTAGATAGAGAGAGATATTGACAGTTGTAAGATTAGGGTTTGATACTTTTATCTACCTTTGTTTGTATTTGGTTCGATCTTCAAACGGTATTATTGCTTGCTATGGTAACCTCGACATGATTTCTATGTACAATACAATTATGCCTTTGATCTATCTTCCTCTCATGTTTGAGTAAATCCCCATAGGCGTGGGAGATGTAGGGGATTGGTAAGATGTGTCGTTCCTCCTTTGTTTCCATCCATTTGTGATTGTTGTAGTGATTATTAAATTGTGAGAATGAATATCTATGTTTTCCTAATGCTTGTTATCCCATTTAAGGGTCTGGGTAACATGATCCAAAGATCTCACAGGTATGAACTAGTATGCTAGCTAATCGGAGACCCCCGAGTGATACATCTGATATCAATGAGGAGGTAGTACTACTCTAGGACAACAAGGAACCATCAAGATTAAAGCCTTGATCTGGTCCGGAGACCTTAATTAATGTGCTAACTATTACTGTGGTAATAGGCAGATGGATCATTGGGACTAGGAAGAATTGGCCATGAGGACTTCTAGTCGGTATATCGGTTGCTTGCCTACTCACTTATAAATGAGAAATATCACAATCACTTATACCATTTTATTCATCTAGCACCTTCACTATTATGATGAACCGTTTCGCTCTATGCCTAACCAGTCATTTGTAGGAACCTCGAACACTTTTCTCACATTTACTTTTATGTTATTTAATTCTCGCTTCTTCCTTTACGTAAGTTTGCTCTATTATTCACTACCCCTTCCACCTTCAATAATTGCAGTCAATTCACCCAAGACACATGACACCTTGAGTGTGACAAAAACACCGCGCAAAGACACTTACCTAGGCTCCTTATTAGGATCGATATAAAAACTGGAATTAATACTTCCACAAAAACATGCTCTGACGAACATGTGCACATGCAAGCCATCAAGTTATTTTCTGGTGTTATTGCGAGGGAGATAAGCGCTAAGTGTTGTTTCTTGAACAAAGTGATTATTGACACCATCCACGATCTCCGTTGAAGACAACGGTACCACTTGTTCTGGATAAAACTTATTTACCTCCATATATTGACCGTATTCCAACTAAAAGATGCCTAGAATTTATTGAAATATTTTCTAACTCATGTATTGTAGACGTGAATAGTTTGATTCCTTTGATGGCAGACTTAACCATCACCCAGGGGGCGAAGAGTCTGAGCTACCATTGGAAGAATATGGGAATCCATCTAGGCACTTAAGAAAAATGCCTAATCTTTGTCCTAATCTTGAAAGATAGGAATTTGAACTGAGCTAATTTATATGATGAAATAAATTGCTTTCGCAAGAAAAGAATAGAAAGATCCTAGTGAGCATTTGACGAAGGTCTATGACCTTTGTGCTACTCTTAAACCCGCGAGTCTACCAATAGAGTTTGTACTCCTTAAACTTTTTTGCTAGTCTCTGAAATATAATGCTTTTACTTGGTTACAATCATTACCCAATCATACCATAAAAAGCTGGGAAGATTGTATCTGAGAGTTTATGCATAAATATTGCTTGTTTACTAAAATCATGCATATTAAACGCAACATTATTACAAACTTTCTTCGAGTGACCATAGAAAACTTTTATCAAGCATGGAATAGATTTTATGGAATGATTATGAAAGTCCGAACCCATGGTATCCATGAGCATTTAGTTATCCAATATTTTTTATAATGGGCTTAATGAAGATACAAAAGAAATGATCGACTTATCTGCAGGAGGAACTATTAGAAACAGTTTAATCCTGTTGAGGATGTTAAACCACGAAAAGGTATGTTTCACATACCGAAAGAACTTATGCCCAAAGTTTAAAAGTCCATGGAAGAAAAAGGAATAGCAGCGGAACTTGTTGAAGAAAATAAAGTAGATATTCTTCAATCTTATGTTATAGAAGATGAAATAAATATTGTGATGCAAAATTTTAAATATCAACAAAATCAGTTCCGTGAGAAGTATTATAAATGTCTAATGACTCAAGAAAATAACATAAAAGAGATAACTAACTTAGTACATGGCACTAGGCATTTGGATAAAAACTTGAGCATGGTTAAAACTCAATGTGATTAGATAGTTGAAACTCAAGCTCTTATTTTAGATCAAGGTAATTTTAATTATAGGGATTTCTATTTTCGTGCCCATGGTTCGTTAATTGTACGCAGTTTTCCCCAGCAGCTTAACTTTTCCCCACATTTCCCCTCCCTCTATTCTGAAACCCTCGCAGGCGCTCAGACGGAGGGATGCCGTCAGGTCAAAGGTTTGACGGTTACATGCTGACCGGTGGGACCGCATTGGGACAGGTCCTACCATGGCCATTACATGTTGTCGGGTGGGGCCAGGATACACGTCGGACCAGCCATCCATCTCTCGCTGACTTGTGGGCCCATTTTTCCTAATTGTGTGGCCGGTGCAGCCAATGACAAATGGGGTCGTTCTAGTGGGGCCGTCTAATGGCTCAAAATATATCGAGCTCGTTGGGAACTCCAAGAGGAAGGTATGATGAGCAAAGCAGCAAGTTTTCGCTCAGTTATGAAACCAAGGTTATCGAACCAGTAGGAGCAAGGAAACAACTCCAAGGTGTTGCTAGCAACTTGGAATCCTGCACAACACAACCACAGAACTTTGCCCCAACTTGCAGTGAGGTTGTTAATCTCACTGGTTTTGCTGAAAACAAAAGATTAAACGTATAGTATGGAAGATAGTAATTTCTTGTAGAAAGTAAATAGTAAACGGTAAACAATAGATGGTATATGAATGGTAAAAGAATGGACTGGGGTCCATAGTTCACTAGAGGTGTTTCTCCTTAAGATAGATAACATGTTGAGTGAACAAATTACAGCGGGGCAATTGACAGATTTGAGAAAGCATAACAATGCACATACTAGACATCTTGATTCCTATGAGATTTGATTGGGCATTACAACATTATACATAGATTGTAATCCAAGTGCATCTATGAGTAATAATCCACCCTCAGGTTATCATCCGAACCCCCTCCAGTATTAAGTTACAAGCAACAGATAATCGCATTAAGCAAAGTGTGTAAAGTAATATATACGATTGCCCCATGGACAAAGAATTGTTGTTTTCTCCCTAGTAGCAACAACACATCTACAACCTTAGAGATTCCTGTCACTTCCCTAGATTACTAGAGGCATGAACCCACTATCGAGCATAAATACCCCCTCTTGGAGTTGCAAGCATCTACTTGGCCAAGATAGCTACTAACAATGGAGAGAATGCAAGATCACAAATAACATAGACATGATATAATCAATAATCAATCTGAAATAGTATCTCAATATCCATGGGATCCCCACAAACACAATATGTAAGATTACAAATAGATGATCTTGATCATGAACGGAGCTCACAAGATCTAAACATAATAACACAAAGGAGGAGAACCAACCATCTAGCTACTACATGGACCCATAGTCCAAGGATTAACTACTCACGCGATTGCATGGTGATGAAGAAGGCCTCCAGGGTGATCTCTCCCCTCCGACAGGGTGCCGGGAAGACCTTCGGATCCCTCCCGATCTAGGGATGGAGATGGCGGCAGCTACAAACTCTTTCATGGATTTCTGATCGGGTCCTTAGGGTTTTCGTCCCGGGAGGCTTTTATAGGCGAAGGGGCAAGGTCGGTGGAGCACTCTGGGGCCCACACCCCCTGGTGGCATGCCCCCTAGGCCGCACCTCCACCAGTGTGGCTGCCCTGGTGTGCCACTTCGTCTCCCCTTCGGTCTCCGTATTGCTTTGGGTAAAATATTGACTTTGGCTTTTGTTCCATCCAATTCCAAGAATATTTCTTTACTAGCTTTTCTGAAACCAAAAACAGCAGAAAACAGGCAACTGGCACTATGGCATCTTGTTAATAGGTTAGTCCCAGAAAATGTATAAAAATACCTCAAAGTCTAAACAAAACATAAGAAAGTAGATATAAAACAAGCATGGAACATCAAAAATCATAGATACGTTTACGACGTATCAACATCCCCAAGCTTAACTCATGCTCGTCCTCGAGTAGGTAAGTGATAAAAAGAATAATTTTTGAGGTGACATGCACCATCAGAATCTTGATCAAGGTATTTGTAAAGCATTGATAACTGTGATCAAAGTACTCTAAACATAAGCATGAAAGATAGAGTTTTAACAATAAGACATAGCAACTATGTTGTAACATGAAAAGGTACAAACAAAAGATCATGAATAACAATGCATTGAAAGACGTTTATTTGTTTCACATATAGAAAACATAATAAAGTGGTATTCAACTTGTCCCTCATGGTATAGCAAAACATAACTGCATAGGACACCTTCAAAGTTCATAAGGGTGACTAGATAGAAATAATTTAAGAACAAGCAATATCAAAGTTATGATACAATCAACAAGTTTTGGGACAATGCACATTAAACTAAGAATGACCACTATGCTCTCTCAATAGGTGCATAAAGATAGAAGATGGAGACTCAACATAAAAGTAAAAAGAAAGGCCCTTCACAAAGGGAAGCAGAGATTCAAGTTTCATAAAGAGCTTCCAAAAATTATGGTACTTATTAGCTTTCAGCTCTCATTTCCCCTATCATAAGCATCTTGAGGTGATTAAGGTTAAAGTGACACAAATATGAAGATATGCTTGACAAGTTATAAGTTGAAAATCGCATCCCCGTGCTTACGAGTACCGAACCTCATGCTACTCAACTTCAGTCACAAGTTCTTGTCATTGTAAGTATATGTGTATCATAGAGAACCGCCAACAGGGTACCCCTTGCCCCATGATACAGGAGCTATCCCATATCAAAATGACTAGGCAACAGATAATAAGCATATCATCGATCTTTTATTTGCTATTTGCATAGGTTTTTATTGAGGATGCTTCATAGAATGCTCACTATGGTTATGCTGCAAGCTTCCACCATGATTAGGCATGGCTTAGGCTAGCCGCCCAGGCATTTCTCTAACACACATACAAACTCCATGAGCTTACAAGCTCCTCTTTTATTTCACACCACCAGGATCCATAAGCAAAAGATCATGATATCAACTGAATAATAAGTGCAATGTTGAAAGCGTTCCCCATGACAGCATGGTTCTGCTAATTCACAACTTATAAAGTGCAAGCAAATAAGCAACATAGATGGACACAATGGTTCAAGTTTATTAAATTCAAGAAAGTATAGTGTGCCATCAAGTTTGTGAGAGCTTTAATCACCAATTTTCACATAACAAGTTTAATTTGGAAGGTAGATAAAAGCATGAATATACTTGGAATGGTGTAACACACCATGTATAGGAATTTATAGTTGACTCTTTGGAATAACTTGGTTTTCTTGGGGGTTGGATGCATGAGTGGAACTCATACTTGGTACAGGTGGAGGCTAGCAAAAGACTGGGAGCGACCAACTAAGAGAGCAATAATGATCATAATCATGCAAAGAAACAAAACATTATTAATTAAAGCATAAAAATGATATTACAAGTCATAAACTAAACGATCATAGAGGCTAAGGTGACTGGTTCATGGTCTTAACATGGTGTAAGCATGTTCCAAGTCAACCCAAATAAAGCATCAAAGGAGAATACCACAATATTATGCTTTTGTATGCTAAAACAACGCATGATTCTTTTAAGGAACATTAAGCAATCTCAATTGTTTGGAACAATTCATGCTACAGCAATAATCACTAAGCATAAAGTCACAGAAATATCAAACATGATATGATAAAGTCTAGGCCACAGTCTAATCAAACTCCTTTTGTACCACTTATAAGCATGAAACTTCCTACTCTTTTCCAATCACCAATCAACTTATATGAAACCATCATATGAATGTGGGGGTCCAACCAATTTATTTAAGCAAACCAAACAAAATAAAACTAAAAACAAAAAAAACGCTCCAAGAACAACACAATTGTGCATGAAACAATAAAAATGAAGTGTTTGGAAGAAAACCTGAGATTTTTATTGATGAATCGCTTGTACTTCTTGAATATTTCTTGGGGTGCCACGGGTGGCATCCCCAAGCTTGAGCTTTTGTCCATACTTCATCTCATCACATTATTCTTCCCTACACTTGAAAATTTCCTTCATACAAAACTTCACACAATCTTCATTAGCAACATTAGTGTATTCAAGATAATAAGTCTTTAGGTTCAGTTTCCACACAAGTAAAACATCCAGTAAACACAAGATACTGTAGCAATTCCTTCTAAAAGCTCAAGTGATCAAATAGAACTCAAAGAGAAAGAGATTAAGAGGCAAATGCAAATAATGGCAGAAATCTATCAAAACAGACTAGCAGGTAAAACCCGATTTTTTCGAAGACCTTCTGTTGCTCAAATAGATTAGGGATAAACTAACAAAAGTTAGATAAAAACCTAGGGCATAAGCACAAAAAATTACATCTCAATCCGGAATACAAAGATGTTTCATGATTTTTTACACTAAAGCACAAAAATCTGTTTCACGACAGCAACTTTCCCAAGTCTTACTTCTCTCTCATTAGAGGTTATTCTTGGCACAAAAACCACACAAAAAGGATAAGGAGAGGTTATTACTGAAGCAATAACTTCCAATACTCAACAAAAGCAAAACTTACTGAATAAAAATTTGGGTTATCTCCCAATAGTGCTTTTCTTTAACGCCTTTCAGCTAGGCATAGGAGCAAGATTCAAGTATTTTTTAAATGAAGAAGCATTAAGATCAATACCAGAAATATCTTCAACAAGGAATGGTATATCATCCAAATAAGTTCTAGAGGATCCTCTCTCAATACTCTTGGGTTCACTATTTTCATCAAACGGGTTTTCAGGAACAATCCAATCAAAATTCTTTTCTAAGGCTTTGTGCATTCCTACAAGTTTAAAAGGTATTGGTATTTTAATTTCCTCTCTATTTTTGGGTTTGGTTTTGTCCATATTTTCTTGTGTACCAATAACATCTACACATGAGCCTAGCATATTAAAATGATCGAAAACCTTTCTAGCTTCCTTAACAACATCATAGAATTCTTTAAGCAAAGTTTCTAGAATAAAATCTCTCTTCTCAGTATCCTCAATATCTTTAAGTTTAAGAAACATTATTTGCATCATGGGGTTAAGATTAACAAACCTAGCCTCCAAGATGTGAACTAAAGAAGCTGCAGCAATTTTGTAATTTAGAGCAAGTTCTACTAAGGATCTATCCTCAATATCCTCATGCTTGCTAACATGATTAAAGAATTCTTCAATATTATCTTTCCCATTTATAGAGCCACTACCTATTGAAAGGTCTTTCAGGCTAAACTTAGGGATCAACATGGTGAGCTAAGAACAAGGTGAAAACTACAGAAAGAACTAATTTTTTGTGTATTAGATAAAAAGAAGCAAACCAGTACAACTATTTTTTGTATTTTCAATAAAAAAGAAACAAGCAAACAAAGCAGAAATAAACTAAGCAAAACAAAAAACAAAGTAAAGGGATTGGTTGTGAGAGACTCCCCTTGTGAAGTTGTCCTTAACTCCCCGGCAACGGCGCCAGAAAAAAGGCTTGATGGCTCAAAATATATCGAGCTCATTGGGAACCCCAAGAGGAAGGTATGATGAGCACAACAACAAGTTTTCCCTCAGTTATGAAACCAAGGTTATCAAACTAGTAGGAACAAGGAAACAACTCAAAGGTGTTTCTAGCAACTTGGAATCCTTCACAACACAACCACCGAACTTTGCCCCAACTTACAGTGAGGTTGTCAATCTCACCGGTTTTGCTGAAAACAAAGGATTAAACGTATAGTGTGGAAGATAGCAATTGCTTGCAGAAAGTAAACTGTAAACTATAAATAGTAGATGGTATATCAATGGTAAAAGAATGGACTGGGGTCCATAGTTCACTAGAGGTGTTTCTCCTTAAGATAGATAACATGTTGGGTGAACAAATTACAGTGGGGCAATTGACAGATTTGAGAAAGCATAACAATGCATATACTAGACATCTTGATTCCTACGAGATTTGATTGGGCATTACAACATTATCCATAGACCGTAATCCAACTACATCTATGACTAATAATCCACCTTCAGGTTATCATCCAAACCCCCTATAGTATTAAGTTGCAAGCAACAGATAATTGCATTAAGCAAAGTGTGTAAAGTAAACAATATGATTGCCCCATGGACAAAGGATTGATGTTTTCTCCCTAGTAGCAACAACACATACACAACCTTAGAGATTCCTGTCACTTCCCCAGATTACTAGAGGCATGAACCCACTATCGAGCATATATACTCTCTCTTGGAGTTGCAAGCATCTACTTTGCCAAGATAGCTACTAACAACGGAGAGCATGCAAGATCACAAATAACATAGACATGATAGAATCAATAATCAATCTGAAATAGTATCTCAATATCCATCGGATCCCCGCAAACACAACATGTAAGATTACAAATATATGATCTTGATCATGAACGAAGCTCACAAGATCTAAACATGATAACACAAAGGAGGAGAACCAACCATCTAGCTACTACATGGACCTGTAGTCCAAGGATGAACTACTCACGCATCACTTCGGAGGCTTGCATGGTGATGAAGAAGTCCTCCAAGGTGATCTCTCCCCTCTGGCAGGGTGCCAGGAAGAGCTTCAGATCCCTCCCGATCTAAGGATGGAGATGGCAACGGCTACAGACTCTTTCGTGGATTTCTGATTAGATCCTTAGGGTTTTCGTCATGGGAGGATTTTATAGGCGAAGGGGAAAGGTCGTTGTAGCACCAGGGGGCCCACACCCCTGGTGGCGCGCCCCACTAGGCCGTGCCACCACCAGGTGTGGCCACCCTGGTGCGCTAGTTTGTCTCCCCTTCGGTCTCCGTATTGCTTCGGGTAAAATATTGACTTTGGCTTTTGTTCCATCCAATTCCGAGAATATTTCTTTACTAGCTTTTCTGAATCCAAAAACAACAGAAAATAGGCAACTGGCACTGTGGCATCTTGTTAATAGGTTAGTCCCAAAAAATGTATAAAAATAACTCAAAGTGTGAACAAAACATAAGGAAATAGATATAAAACTAGCATGGAACATCAAAAATCATATATACATTTACGACGTATCACCGTCGAATCCAAATGACCGATGGGGCCATCATGTGGGGCTGGAGGGGGGATTTGCATATGTGCCATGTTTTACTTTGCATCTTGAATATTTGCCATTTTGTGTGTCACTGACATGTGGTGGTCATGTGGCAAATATGCAAATTTCAAAGAAAAAGTTTGGCAGATATGCAAAATTGACAAATATGCAAAAATCCCGGAGCAGCTACTCCCCCAAACATTGATAGGTGGGGTCATGTATGACACATGAGGTCATCTCTCTCTCTCATATGCTCCTAGCTCCCAGCCCCGAGCAGCTCCTATCCCACTGGCGGACAGAGCAGCCTTCGTTGGCCCATCGGCGTGTCGCCGGATCAGTCCTACGGTAGCATCGGACGGACTTCCGCATCGCACCTCAACTTGTCAGGCTCTCCTCGCCGTACAAGGTAGGTGACCCCATCGGGAGAGATAGATCTCTAGGTCGTCCGATCATGATGTATCCAATGGTGGTTGGCCAAGATCCGTGTGACATATATCTAGACCAATCAGAGCGCGGCCAAACTGAGACATGAGAGAGGGAAAAAATGAGGAAAACTCTAGCGGGAGGGGAAAAGTAAGGAAAAATTTAGCGGGAGGGGAAAACTTAGTAGAGCTAAGGAAAACAAGGTCACTCAGATAAAAAACTGACTAAGGGAAATTCAAGCTTTTGGCATAAAAAATGGAAAATGTGTTATTTGAACAAAATAATCCATATTGGCCGACATTATATTGTTTGAAACTCAAAGATACATAAGTGTTCCAAATTTGGCCTCATTTAGACAAAGTATGTTTTGTGATGGGTTATTTTGGAGGTTGATTTAGTAGAAAGCCATGCATCTTCATAGCTAGTAGCTCATTCCAAGAAGGGTTTAAGAAGTGGTTTAGGGGATAAGTCCATTTCTCTTTATTTCATTTTCCTTTATTATTCATCCTAGGTTGTAGGTAACATAACAAGACTCCATGCGAACGTTGCACTATGTTTTGACTTTTTTTGAATTAAACTAATCCTAAAACATTTTTTTGAATTTAATCACTTAGAAAATAAAAATGTGGTTGATTACAAGTAAATCTAAAATTTCCAATTTCATATGGTAAATCAATCCAAGATACACAAGTGTGCCAAATTTTGGATCAATTGGTCAACGTTTTCTATGGTTTAAGCCATGAACTAGCTAAACCCCATATGTTGACCACATGTCGAGGGCAAAACTGAGCAGTGCTAAGCAACTAGATGGATGACCATAGAAACTTGCAGTAACACATACATTATGGTATTATCCAACATACAAACTTGGGAGTGTCACACTAGTTTGAATTCAATACAAACATTGGCAGTAATTCAAATTCATCATACAAATTCAAATTAATAATTCAAATTCATTTTTTTCTTGCTCCTAGTGTTTTTTGCTGGGTTCACCACCTTGCGTCGGGTGATCCTAGCTGGAATATTCGCGAAGTCCACCATCATCTTCTTCTGTTTGTTCCCTTTGTTCTTTTTCTCTGCATTCAATGAATCAAGTGCTTCAGTATATTGTATAATTGGTTCATACGGTTCAAAATGCATTGGCATCATTTCTTCAATATCCTCTTGTGTAATTCCTTTACTTTTGAACTCTGCTTCCAATGAATAAATTTCTTTATTCTCCTCTCGATCCATTGTTTCGATCTCCTCTCAGTCCATTGGTTCAATCTCCCTTGCATTTGGTTCAATCTCCTCTGCATTTGGTTCAATCTCCTCTCGATCCATTGGTTCAATCTCCCCTGCATTTGGTTCAATCTCCTCTTCATTTGGTTCAATGTCCTCTCGATCCGTTGGTTCAGTCTGCAATGTATCCATTGCTTCATTCTCCTCTCGTTCAAATACTTCATTCTCATTCTCATCTGCATTTGCTGCTCCCGCCTGATCATCCATTCCATAAGCTGGGTCCACTGCATTTTTACAAAGCGTAGGAATATGCACTAGGATCCCACAACATTTGCACTTACATCATCGAGGTGGTGCACTACCCTCTGCAGTAGCTCTCATCCTATTCTTCCTTGGCCTACCTGCTGGTCTAGTAAAAACTAGAGGGTATAGCTTGAAGCCTGGATTCACTTCCATCTATTGGTCTTTTCCCAACAAGGCTGGAACATTCTAAGCATATGCTGCCCTAAATTTGGCAACAGAGAAATACTCCAACACATACTGATCAACTTCACCCTCTTCACCTCCTAGAACACCCATGAAAAACAATGCATGTATGAAGGGTTTCCCATGGAGCTGCCATTGCCTGCAATGGCATGTCCTGTCAACCAAACTCACTGGATACCCCTATTGCCTATATTTGCTGTCAGTGTACGTTACCTCAGCCTCCATTCCTTTTCTAATGCATTTTATATTCAATTGTTTTACCCTAACATGAAAAGCCTTAATCAAAGATGGGAGGATGAGATCACCAGCATATACGGTTGATGCAATTCTTTGACGCAGATCGATCTTTATCATGATCATCTGCCTAATCTTATCAAATATTTGCCATAGCATAAGCCCTTTCAATGAATTGACTTTTGTATTGAAACTATCTGCAAAGTTACTTGTCACATAGTCTACCTTGCAAATTTCATTGAATTAGCTACTTGACCACACCATTCCATGATGTGCATCCAAGTACTCCTTCATCGTAGGTTTTTTGTTTATACAACACTTCCAAATGATACAGATGCTTCCTCAAACTGCATGTGTATGAATCTGGCCATAGGTTGTCTGTATAAACTTTACCATTGAATTTCTTTGTAAAATTCTGCACTAAGTGTCGCATACATTCCCTATGCTCCACTCTGGGGAATACTGCTTCTACAGCTTTCTCCAAACCTTTGCAAGCGTCCATGTGGATAGTAAGTCCTGGTGGATGACCTATAAGGTCATGAAAATTCTCCAGAAACCAAGTCCAACTTTCCTCTGACTCAATCTCCAAAACTCCAAAAGCAACAGGGAACATCCAATTGTGGCCATCAACTGCTATAGCAGCTACTAGCTATCCTTTAAATCTGCCATGAAGAGCTGTTATATCCACGATCAAATAAGGCCTGCAACCATCTAGAAACCCTTGCCAGCAAGCTTTGAAACAAACAAAAGCCCTTCTAAAGCACTCCTTCTCCATTGTCTTCCCTCTTATTTTGTACTGAAATTTATGCCTATCTATCTGTACAACACTACCTAGACTAGCCATCTCCACTTCAGCTTTGAAGCTATAAAGCAACTGAAAACTTTCATTCCATGGACCATTGATCCTATTAAGAGACATTTCCTTTGCATCATGTAAGGTACTGTAATATTAAACTTTTTAGAAACTTCTTTTATGAGCGTGGTTGCACCAAGTGATGGGTTCACTCTCATGCAATCCATGATTGCATCTGCCAACCACCTAGTCTTTGCTAGTTTTGTTTTGTCCATTGGCTATCCCCCTTGAGGTGGACAAGAATGTTCGAACAAGTTACTTTTTATCTGAAACATAATGAAAATGTCAAGTACCGTTAACAAACTCTACACAATGATCTAAAATACACAACTGGTTGTAATACATGAACCAAATAGTGGATGCATGCATCCTCCACCTACACCTCTTGTATGGACACTTCACTGTGAACCTTGCTGGCTCACTCTTAATAACATCATAATTATTATTGGTGCAGATGCAATATGTTGTAAGGGCATTACGATAGTCTCGCATCGTTTCAAATATGGTCCCTTCTGAAATCTTAGGACCATTCCTATCCCACTCAATTACTGTCAAGTCCTCACCATCGTACTCGACTAAAATGAGATTGTCATTGTTCTCCTCATTCTCTTCGTCATCAGTGTCATCAAATCTAGCACCGTGGGCCATTTTCTCCATATATTGATCCTCTAGTGCATGTTTACTGAACCTATCTACCAATTTCAGAAACATCAACTCATCCTCATGAGTTAATTGGATAAAACTACCACAATTCAGGCTCTAACTACAAGTCAGTACCAACATTGGTAATTTTGGCTAGTCAGTACCAACTTTTGGGCCACAGCATTGCGAATCGGACTAATTTATAGCTAAGAGCATTTTGACAGCATCCCTGACGGTTGGGGCCCAGCTGTAAGTGCTGAGTTGGCGGCATGTGTCTAGGAGGATCTGAGGTGGAAGTGGGGCCCACCTATCCGCCATATCTTATGTTATTTTTTATTTTTCCCTCCTATTTTACTATTTACCGCTAGTGGGTCCCACCTGTTAGCCTCCCTATTTTCCCCCACCCACCTTCTTCCTCCAGGGACGGTTCACCCATCCGAGTAAGCAGCGCCGCCTCGAATCCAATCAAAAAACCCAGAGAGGAAATCGCCTTGGACGCTCCGTACAATCCCACCCACTGGTAATGCAGCATGGGAGCAGTGACTACGCCTCCTCCACCCCTGCGGGGGGCACTACTACCCCCACCAGTACGTGCCGTCGGGCCCTTGGTCGAACCCCTACCCGCCCGCCGCCGCTGATGCCCCGGTTCCCAGTGGATATGCCTCCGCGCTGCCCTACAAGCGTAGGGCGGCATGCGCCAACACGGTGAGCTGCTACACAGGGAACGTACGTGGTGGTGGCTAGAGCTGCAGTCCATGGCGGTGGCCGGAGCAGCAGTCCATGGCGGCATCGGGGAGCATCTGTGGTGGCGGCGAGGAGTGTCCATGGTAGTAGTAGGGAGAGTACGTGGCTGATGGCAGGGAGCATTTGTGGCGGCGAATACGCGTGCGATGGAGACGAACACGTACTGGTGGAGACGAACAATCCCACGTCCCACTGATTTGGTCAACAGGTCGTGTGAAAAAAAATATTTTTAGAGAAAAAGAAAGGATAAAGACAAAGAAAAAATAAAGGATAAAAACGAGCCCACATCCCACCGATTACATGGCAGTGTGGCCGCCATGTATGCTGCCAAGTCATCCTGCAGATGGGCTCCACTAGTCAGGCTACTGTCAAAATGCTCTTAGCGATTCGCAATGCTGGCCCAAAAATTGGTACTGACTCGCCAAAATTACCAATGTTGGTACTAACTCATAGTTAGAGCCCGAATTGTGGTATTTTTATCCAATTAACTCCATCCTCATCATCTACTGGAGGTGCTCCCTCATCGGGCTCTACTTCATCCTCCACATCGGCCGCACAAGATATTTGGCTTACACTCACAGCGCGAATAGATGGTACTGTTGTGGACCTACTGAAATGGATTGTATGGGTACCTAGAGGGGGGTGAATAGGTGCTACACCAAATTTTAATACTTTCTCAATTTTAGGCTTGACACAAAGGTAAATTCTCTAGATATGCAATTACGACGAATTTCCCTATATGCAAACCTAACTACTAGCGAGTAAAGGCGGGTAAGAGTGAGGAGCGAAGAAACCGTAGTGGAACACGCGGAGACACGAGATTTGTTTTACTATAGTTCCTTCCTTGTTAAGGGAAGTGCATCTGCGTTGGAGGGGTGGGTGGTAATAAGACCACCACGCCACAATAGGCCTCACCCTGTTCTCCGGATCTCGCCACCAAAGTCCTGATCCACCTTTCCACTATTGGTACCCTTCGAAGCGGGAACTGATGCCTTTACACAACTGCAGGGCACACTCCACAACCGAATTGGAGGCTCCTATTGTTGGGTCCGCAGCATAGAAAACAAAAATTTTCCTACGGTGTGAACTACGCGTCAAGATCTATCTACTAGATACAAAGCAACGGGTGGACATACATCCAACGAGAACTTACCCTCGAAGACAACGAGTTTTGTTAACGAGTAGGAACTCGTGGTTGATGTAGTCGTACACTTGCCGATCTCAAGATCATGAGGAAGTCCAAGCGCCGCAACTCAGCAGCGCATCCGTACTCGCACACACGTTCAAGCCACCGGACAACATCCACCTCCTCGCTCCAGCGATCTAGCGGAAGCAACAACTCCTTCCAGACGAAATGCCACCGGGAACATGTATCTCGCTAATCCGAGACCATGGGGGAATAATTCTAGAGGGGGAGAGAGATCCTTCACAAGAAGGTGTGAGGAAGAAGGAGGAAGAGGGTGGCCTTTTATAGGAGGAGGGGGGTGCCCCTCCTTCATGGCCGGCGCATGGGGGGATGACTCCTCACCTCCCCCATTCATGTGGTGGTAACCCCTCCACATTAAAATGCCTCTTCACATTCCCCTTTAAAGTCCCTACTTTAAATGCATTGAAATTCTCCAAGTTTAATGCTCTCTCATTTAATAAAACTCTTTTATTAAATTTATTCAGAATTTTGTTAATTACTTTAATTAACAAACATTCACATATAACCCCTGCAACATTTCAATATTACATGCAGAACCAATTTCAGCAATTTCACCCGAAACAGTTTCGATGTCTATTGAAATAATTCCAGCGCTTTGCAATTCTTTCGTCTAAAACATATGTTCTCCAAAATGGTGTCTGGTAACTCTTAAGTGTGTCACCCTACGGTTCGCGAATAATGCAGACATGATTGAGACTCCTCTCAGATCAATAATCAGAAGCGGGACCTGGAGATCCATACTGACTCCTGCATATTCCACGATGACTTTTGTGATCGTGAGAACCTTTAACGCTAGTAACTAAATCCCTTTGTCTCGCGATATATTACATGTCCGAGATTCGATCATCGGTATCTCCATACCTAGTTTGATCTCGTTGCTGACATGCACTCTTTTCTTGTTCCCATGATATAACATTCTAGTGATCACATCACTTGCTTGCAAGCTATCTTAATGTGATATCACCGACAGGGCCCAGAGTATATCTATCCGTCATCGGGATTGACAAATTCCACTCTTGATCCATGAGCCTCAACATAACACCTTCGTAGCACTAAACCCATCTTTATAGTCACCCTGTTACGGTGTGACGTTTGATGTTATCAAGATACTCTTCCGGTGTTAGCAATTAACATAATCTCATGGTCTAAGGATAAAGATTACTTCGTATGATGTTATAGCAATATAAACATAATGACTTGATCGTAATGCTATACTTCGGATGAATGTTCATCACATCATTCAACTAATGTTGTGACCTTGTTATTAACAACATCCAATGTCTATGATCAGGAAACCTTGATCATCTTGTTAATCAACAAGCTAGTCTATAAGAGAGGCATAACTAGGAACCCTTTTTGTTTATTAAACACACATGTATTGATGTTTCCGATCAATACAATTATAGCATGCAAAATAAACATTTATCATAAACATGGAATAAGATAATAACCACTTTATTATTGCCTCTCGGGCATATTCCCTTCAGTCTCCCACTTGCACTAGAGTCAATAATCTAGTTTGAAAAACTTTGCGTATTGAACACCTATGTCTTTCTGGTGTTGCATATACGCGATTGCTAGTGGTTAACATAATCTTCGGATCTGGCAGTTTCAGGTCCGTGTGTATTTGCATGTCTTTGCGTCTCTACGCATCACTCATTCTCAAATGAGATGGCATTGTATAAATTTGTTCCTTTGGTGAGACCTTTAGTTCGTTCGGGTTAAAATATGTTGATATTATTGTCACACAATATATCTTCATAGTATCAGCCCACTTTGAACCACACCTAGTTTGATAACAAACTATTTAACACAAATGCCCTCCTTTGCTTATAGCAGTTATATACTTAGCCTTTTGTTGTAGTATCCGTCACAATGTCTCAACTTTGGAACTCATCCAAATTCATTATGGAACAACCTTTCCATTACATTGTGTCACCCATAGTCTAAATTGAGATAAATTTAATTTGTATCTTGTGACAAAAATAGTATCAATGTAACACTTTACAATGAACTACCTTTAACTAATTGTCACTTATACATGATATATTCTTAGTTATTCCAAAGCTCATAAGAATATCTTTACTATTGTCCAATGATCATCTTATGAATCATTCTGGTATGTGCTCATAACATTTAGAGCATAGGACATTCTGGATATATACATATCATGGTATAATCAATCAAAATCTTCATGTGATTTTACTCACCAAGTGTTGAAACACTTGAATTTTGATGCAATCATGTCCATGCAGCAAGAACCTTTCTTGTTGTTTCCATATTAAACCCTTTCAATATCTTATATATGTATGTCTGGCATAACCATATTAGCGCCTCAATCTATCCATATAGATATTGATGCCAAATATTCCGGTTTTGCCCAAGTCTTTTATCGAAATCTAATTTTAATGAAATTCTTAACTTGTGTCAATACAAGATACATCATTTCCAATCAACAATATATCCTCTACATAATGTATTAGAAATATGTCTCAGCGCTCCCACTTAATTTCTTGCAAATGCAAGCATCTTCATCATCTCCGATGAATTTAAACTCTTTTAACAGTTTCATCATGGTGAAGATTCCAACTCCGCTATGCTTACTTCAACTATTGAAGTTTTCATGCCCTTTTAGCACCCTTTGAATTAACAAAACCCTTCGGACCATGTCATGTACACGTCCTAGGTAACCGTTCTATTAAAAGAACCTTGTTTTGTTTATTCAACTACCATATACCAAATTATATGTAGTGGTTGCTACATTAATCCGTCAAGACTATATATCGCTATGAAAGATCAAATCTTGTCATAGTCAACTCCTTGAACATTGCCGTAAACTTCTTTCCGACATGTCGACTATTTCATAGATGTTAAACATCCATGTCTATTTCTTTATAGATCCAAACACGACCGATAGGCTTCACGCCTTTCCGGAGGGTCTTCCAAGTTCAGAAACTTGATTTCTCGTGTATGGATACTATCACGGATTCTATGACTTCTAGTCATTTTATGGAGTCAGGGCCCATCATCGCTTCTTTGCATGTAGTCGGTTCATCATTGTCAAAACAATAACGACTTGCTTATCAAATCACACTATTTGATTCTTACCGACCCACACGGTTCAATATGAACTCTAATCTCCGAGATCACAACCTTTGTAATCACGCGAGCCATGAGCATTGTGGCCGACACGGGGACACTTTCCGGCACTGCGCTACTTAGCACATATAGCTAAGGTTCAACAACCTTATCCAAGTTCTATTGTCCTTCCACTTAACTTTTCGCGAAAAGTTCCTTCTCAAGAAACTTGACGTTCCAAGTAACAATCTCTTTTGTCCTCGGTGTTATGGAGAAATTCCCAAAAAATTATTTGGGATAACCTACAAAGACGTGCTTATCCGACTTTGGTTGTAAACATTTTACTTATGCATAGCATACCAAAATTTAAGAAAAGACAATTCGGGTTTTATCCCAACCATAACTTATATGGTGTCATTTCAACGGATCACGATGGTGCTCTTTTCCGTGTAAAAGCGGTAGTCTCTAAAGCTTCAATCCTTAAAACATAATGGCAGTTTTATAAATGACACCTTTGATCTTAGCATGTCAAACATGGTTTGATTTCATCTCTCGAATATGCCATACTCCTATGGTTTATCGGGAAACACAAATCATGGAACAATTTCTCAAATCTTAGGTGTTTTTGCTAAACATGTAACTCAAATATCTTCCTTTATGATCGAATCATAAACTCTTTATTTTCTTGTTACAATGATTTTCCACTTCATCTTGAAAGTCTTTGAACAACTTTCAAATGTTTCATACTTCTTCCTTATTAAGTAAATATATAGATATATTCACTTAAATTTCTGGAGAAAGCATATGAAGCAAAAAAGATCCATCGCATATGGTTACACATAATGGACTATGCACATCAGCATGTACAATTTCCAATAAGCTAGTCATCCGTTCCTCTTTGGCCTATGAACGTAGTTTCAATTATCTCGAGGAAAGTTTCACATGCGTAATTAATTAAAATTAAAGACTCCAAAAATCCATCAACATGGAGTTTCTTCATGTTTTCTTTCCAATATATTTTAAAACAGCGATGTCACTTCATAAGTGATATTTTAATCATTTGTCTTGCGACATTTTAGCAATAGTGTTTATGGATGTGATTTCTCCCACTAGACTTGTAAAAATTCATCCATCCTTTATGGAATACGGTAATTATTTGAACAACCATTGTTCTCGTAATACCGGAATAAAATAACAATTATTAAAACAAATCTTGAAGGCTAGGTTTGACGACAATGAAAAACACAATAACACTTTATTTGTTTTGGATGAATATCATCACTTATTCTCTTTCTAGTTACTTAGGCCATTGTAGTTCATGAATTGCGTTGTCCTGTATGACACTTCATACCAACCAATTCGGTATCCAATACCTCATAACCACATTGTTTAACAAGCAAGGAATACAGCCATAACATGTATATCTTCTATATACCTAAGTTGGACATCTCTAACCTTTTCTTTTCTGCCAAATATTTTATAGATTCTCTTTCAAAAATTCCTTTTCTTTTAAAAGAATCTATCAACATCAATAGTGGTGTCATTCAAATGACGCATAGTACAAAGCTTGTATATAGTCAAATACTAATACCTTTGGACTTGCACTTTGAAGTGGATCACTATCATCAAATGTTTGGCATTCTTTCAAAAATCCATTCTTTCAAAAATCCATTTTGAAGTGGATAACAATGCTTAGGTTGATTTAACTGTTCACTTTTAGTTCTGAAGAGATAGTTGTTGATTAGGGGTATTTAAGCAAAATATAATTTATTGACAACATGAGGTTTTGTTTGCAGGCATGAATAGGTTTCGTTTGCAGGCATGAATGGAATTTTCTCAAGAGGTTGTTGTACCTCCATCTAATGCAGGTATGGGGAGGTATACCATGAAAGGGGTTTCACATTGTTTGTGATTTTCATGCTATATTGCAAGGTATGTTGCTTTCCAAACAAATTCATGAGTGTAACTCTATATTCACTTTCATGCCGCTCGGTTCATGATAATTATCTAATTGTTTAAGCGTGAGCGGTAGGGAGGCTTTTCAGGGCACTTGTGGGAGCGAGGTGGTCTGTGCTATCATTGGATGTGGCCTAGGGACGTGGTCTTTCATCATTGCGTCGCCTCTCGCTGGCATGGAGAGTGGGCTTTGACACGCAATTCTTCCCATTCCTTCTTTAGTCAAAGTCGTGAGGACTTATCCCATCCCCACATCGTATCTTCTCTCCCCACGGCAGCGCCACCCCTATTTATCACCTACACGTGCTTCTCGAGGCTGGAGCGGTGACGAGGCTGGAGCGTGAGCAGCAGGGAGGCTTTTCAGGGCACCTGCGGGCATGAGGCGGTCTGTGCTGCCGCGGATATGGGCCTGGGGACGCTATCTTTCATCACTGCGTCGCCTCTTGCTGGCGTAGAGGGTGGGCTTCGACATGCATTTCCTCCCGTTCCTTGTTTGGTCAAAGCCGTGAGGCCTTATCCCATCCCCACATCATCTCTTCTCTTCCCACAGCAGCGTCGCCCTTATTTATCACCTCCACGTGCTTCTCGAGGCTCGAGTGGTGGTGAGGCTGGAGCGACGGGGTTATGCTCGAGGCTGGAGCGACGAGGCTGGAGCGGCGCTAGCTATGCTCGAGGCTAGGAAACGGGGCGGTTAACGCTATCATTGGTCAATCACCCATCGGAGAGGAAACATGTTGCCCCCCCTCGCCCATCGCCTCCATCTCTTCTCTTCCGCATTGTCCCCCACTCCACCCATCCTGCCTCGCCGACGCCCTCCGGTGCTTCATCCCGTCGCAGATGGCGCCCTCCTGGAACTGTCGCCCCGCCCCCATCCACCCTTCCGTGCTTCATCGGACCTCCCTTGCTTCAGTCCCGTCCTAGGGCATACGTCCGCTCCTCCCCGTCCTCTCTCTGTCACTGGTAGATGGGAGCAGCAGCGACACGTCTTGGGGGATGGAGGACCGAACCCGAGCCCCACCTTGCCTTCCCATCTCGCGTTCACCAAGATCTCCTCCAGGACGAGGCCTAGGCGCGCTGGTGAGAGCTTCTTCATACGATTCTGGGGAAGGAGACCGGTGTGCCAGCACGTAGAGGATGCCCAGGTCTGAGCTCCACCAACGAATTCATTTTGTTTCACAACATTTTTTCATATGTTTTCATGAAACAAAATCTGGATGTTATAGTTCATTCATGATTTTTCTTGATGGTTCATAGAATTTCTCCGTTTGTTGTGTGTTGCTAATCCAAAATCAATACATGATTAAATGTGTACTAATTATCAACTTGCTTCATTAAACTCATTATGATAGGGTGCATTTACATAAAAAAATACACTCTTTTATTTGACTCATATATGTTGTACATTCATCTCCCTTTTACCCTGCGCTTCTTTTGAGGCAATCTGTAGTGCAACCCTACTACTTAGAAGCAACCGAGAATATGGAAGCGTATTGTGTTCTCTCGAACTGAACTTGCATAATTTAGACAGGGATATAACCCTTCATTGATCGCCTACTTTTTTTGCCTTTCCCAAGCTATGATGATGGTTGCCACTTGGCATTAAATTTGTGAGGCATGGGCAGTATTTTTTTGTCATCGATTCAAGGCACCTACTTCAAGCAAATAAACGTTGTAGTGATTAAACCGAATCCTTCCAAGAGACGTAGAAAATTAAATGGCAGGACAAATATTTCTCAGGAATCGGAACTTGAGGAATTGGAGAATGCCCCCAAGTTCAAGGCCAAGCCTCCGAACAAAATGGTTTTAATCACATTCGAAGCTTATACATAACTGTATTATGCTCTGGAGCATCAGTCTGATGAAAATCATGCCTTGCAGATTCTTAAGAGCAAGGGCGATAGTGGTATTTTTGCCCATCCAAAGTCTCACGCAACAATGCCCAAGGAGTTCCATTTCCGTACTGATGACCGCTTGAGTCCTTCTGCAGTTGCGGATCTTTTTGATAAGGTGGGTGCAAATCATACAAGTGCCACCTTTTTTGAAGTATAAACACAAACAGCCTTCTCAGGGATTTTCTTACCTTTTTTAATGTATCGTCTATTTTGCATCTTTCTCTGTACTCTGAATCTTCTTTGTATCATGACAAGAAAGATGTGCTAATCTGACGATACCCAACCCTTTCAATCTACATATAGATGTGTGTGAAATGTGTTTGCACTTAACAACATTAGCATTCTTCCCCATCTTTGGGAAATAAGATTTGTACACACATGTTACAAGAAAGAGGGCATGACAAGGAGAGGCAATTAGAGGCACAACTCTTACAGAAGAAGCTGGAGGAAGAGAAGGCTAATCCCTACCCCTACACCATAGACTATCCAGTGGTATGTGCAAAGTGATATATGCTGAGTATATCCTGGTTTTAGGCCATCTCTTAGCATACTGCTATATTTTCCACTTAGTACCTATTTATTCTCTTTCATAGATCTTCGTGTTCAGGTCGATGGGACACTAGATGCTGAGATGGTCCTTATGTTTTGGGAATAAGTGGTGTTGTTTACCATTGTATTGGATGATAGTCAGGCTGCTTACTTTGGTCAATTATATATTGTGGATTCTTCAGTGGAGGAACATAAAAGAATGGATGTTTTAAGCGATGGCGCTAATGGTAAGAAACATGATGAACCTAGCATTGTGAAAATTATCTTATTGATATGCTTAATTTTTGGAACCCTTTAGTGTAAACTTTTTGGATCGCTCAACCGATGTTACTCTCTCCAACTGCTCCCATGGTTGCCATACAATTAATGTGTGGGAGGGCAGTGAATATAGTAGTAAATATTCTTTGCCTGTTTTTTCAGAGCTTGCTACTCTTATAGTGGAAACTAACTCGGTATTTCTAAAAGATGTTTTCTAAATCCTTAATTCATGGGTTTGCAATATCAGTTGCTCTTTCCATGTGCGGATGAAGGTTTTCATGTTGGCATCAAGTACAAATTTGTTTGTCAGCTGAAGAGGAAAAAAAGTAATATTCATGCTCTTTCTACTCCTGGGGACGAAGTATCAAGTCATATCTGATACAACGGACGAGGGTAACAATGATGGAAAAGTTTTAGGTCTACGTTTTATTTTGCATTCAAGTTTTAACGGTAGTAGGTGTTACATGGTACTTGACGAATAAGATGGAATGATTGTAGGTTCTTAGCATGATGTGATGAGATGTGCTATGCGTGAGCACTGGGATTTACTAAAGATTGGGCATTAATCTTGCTTGATGGAATTCCAGAGACTATGCGAGAGAAACTAATTTTTTGTTTGGGTGGCGTGCCTGGCACTTAAGAAATATTTATCTTTGTGAAAAGAGACCGACGAATTGATATGTCTGTACATTTTCTCACAAAATACCTCTTCACCTTGCAAAATATTAGGGCTGGAGCTGCTGACCTGGACTAAAAGGTAACTAGAAATAAAGTAATGCACACGTTCTAAAAACACAACGAAACTGTATTGGACTTCTCCTGTTTCAGGTTGGCTGAAACTGAATATAGTTATTAGCTTCATTTATGACACTGGGATCTTGGGGTGACAGTGTTAAGACACGAAAGGGGCTATGTCGTGCTTTAAGCGTGGGGCACTATTGAGTTCTTATTGCTAAAGCACATTGTGACTAACTATAATGTTCGGGTGCAGGTTGAATCTGACTACATCTTATCAAGGACTTATGTGGTGCAGGTTGAATCTGACTGCATCTTATCAAGGACTTATGTGGTGCAGGTTGAATCTGACTGCATCTTATCAAGGACTTATGTGGGACGACTCTTTCCAGGTTGGCTATCAATGACATTGTCATGGATATCAAGGCCATGGGGGAGTGCTTCCGAGGAATGGTTTTCCAGATGACTCCTAGAGACTCAAATATCCTGGCTCGCAAGCTTTAGCTTAGTACAGTAGTAGTGTGTGCGGTTAGGGTGTTTTGTCTGCTTCAACCTGCGGTTGCTATGTACTCCTTCTGTTCAGAAATATAAGACATTTTAGCTTTGTGAAATGAATGTATCTAGACGCTCTTTATTGTATAGGTTCACTCTGAACCTCTACGAACCTATACACTAAAAGACATCTAGATACATTTGACTCACAAAGGTAAAAACATCTTATATTTCTGAACGGAGGGAATATGATTTTAGTCAAATTGGGTTGCCTAAATAATACAACCCCAGTTCAAAAAAAGAAAAAAAATGGATGGACTGTTGCATGGTTGTTGATTTTGACAGAGGGTGCAAGGCTATGACTTCTCCACTTCAGTATCAGATTAGCATTTAGTATGGGGTACTGGATTGTAGTTATTGGTTAATTAAAACAACTGCATGAAATAATCTAGATTTCAGAAATATGTACAGGTCTGCACTAGCAAAATGCCATATGACAGTACAACTTGAGATAGATACACAAACAATACACCCATATTCATGGTTCAGGCATAAAAGAGACTTTTGTGTTGTGCGTGTGGCACATGCATATACGAATTCTTTTTGGCTTCCCCATGTATGTGCTCATGCGTACGCTCTAGACGCTCATCTCCCCACAAAATGCACGGCTTACCAATCTACCAATTTAGATCTATGAATATCATTAAACAAAACTCTTAAAACCTAAATTTTTTATCCGTGGATAGAAACTCCTGCAATGCTACCACAGTGACTACGTTGTGGCATAACCACATGTAGGTGGCGCAGCGAAGCGCGCGTTTTCATCTAGTTTTACTTACATCTTCTATTCATCCTTATCATGACAGCTTTCATGATCAAGCTACTATAGCCTATAAGGAAGAATGACGAGTATAATTTTAGTTCCCAAAACCTTTTGGGAGATTCGGATGCCTAGCATCTCCATCCTTTACAAATTCTCATACATTATGAGAAAATGTATTTTGCTAAATTATACTCTATCATAATGCAACCAAAAACATTGTTTCAGATATCACAATATCTTTTACATATGATGGTTTCTGAAACAATTTTCAGCTCCAATATAATCTTGATATTAAAACAACTTTTGAATATCAATAATCATGGAGGCAAACATGATACTTTAGATACTAACATTGGAATTCTTACTCTTGATTTAATACTACTTATTAAACTTCATGGAGTAAATAGAGTTTGCTGAAAGTTCGCAATAGGACTTATAAATTTTAAATTGACATTCAAAACAATACGATACCAGTTCGTAAAGTAAATATCCAGAATTCTATAGTTCTATTATCTCCATTAAAACTAAGCATAAGGTAGTGAACAGACGCTAATGACTACAACAAATTATACAAATTCACTTTGATTTAGTTTATGATAAATTGAGTTCGACTAATCCAAATTAGAAATGAACTCCCACTCAAAAACGACATCCCTCGTGCCTTTTTGGTGATTACATGAACCAAATCCACTACACCAAGTCCGATCATCACGTCAGTCGGTGTAGCTTCAAAGGCGAGCATCTATATGGGCATCATATCAACTATATGACTCATGCTTAACCTTTCGGTCCGTGTTCTGAGGCCATGTCTGTACATGCTAGGCTCGCCAAGTAAGAACCTTAGTACTCGCGTGTGTAAAACTGTCTTACACCCGTTGTATGAAAAGCGTAGAGTCGAGTACACCCGATCATCACGTGATGTCTCGAAACACGATCCATAGAACGGTGCATACTCAAGGAAGAACACATTTTATCTTGATATCTAAATGAGGGATCATCTTACAATGCTACCAAAAGCGCCAAACTAGCAGTATAAGATGCTAACATCTAATGTGTAAAGTGAGATGATATGGTTCATGCATTTGATCTCTATCATTTGCATCGTGGTATGATCTCTACCATTCCTCTCTGTGTAAGGCCAAGGTCTATTGAACTTACACGTTGAATGTGTTGTAAGAGTATCTATCATACATCTACTTACAACAATACCATATCAATACACTAGCCCAACAATGATCTAAACTAGACGCCTCTAATTTATCAATTGCAAGTTTTACGTGGCTTAGGGCTTTCGGAGATAGAACCGTTCTCACCTACAAACATGAACCACAACGAGGATAACCAAGTTATTAGCAACTCGTTGTAAATCAGATATTGACTATAGTATGAGAGATAGACACCCGCCAGCCACTTATGCAAAACAAGTTGCATGTCAGTCGTGGAACCGGTCTCATGTACGATGAAATGTAAGGTTGGTCCGAGCCGTTTCATCCCACTATTCCACCAATATCCAAAATACATACAAGATGCAATAACATGATCATCATCGCCCACATATAAACATATGTGTACTACCCATGCAAGACACCTACGCATAGATCAGGCTCTGATACCACTGTTGGGTCCGCAACATAGAAAACAAAAATTTTCCTACGATGTGAACTACACGCGAAGATCTATCTACTAGATACAAAGCAATGGGTGGACATACATCCAATGAGAACTTACCCTCGAAGACAACGAGTTTTGTTAACGAGTAGGAACTCGTGGTTTATGTAGTCGTACACTTGCCGATCTCAAGATCGTGAGGAAGTCCGAGCGCCACAACTCAGCAGCGCATCCGTACTCGCACACACGTTCAAGCCACCGGACAACCTCCACCTCCTCGCTCCAGCGATCCAGCAGAAGCAGCAACTCCTTCCAGACGAAATGCCACCGGGAACATGTATCTCGCTAATCTGAGACCATGGGGGAATAATTCTAGAGGGGGAGAGAGATCCTTCACAAGGAGGTGTGAGGAAGATGAAGGAAATATGCCCTGAGAGGCAATAATAAAGTTGTTATTATGTATTCCTTGTATATGATAGATGTTTATTTTGCATGCTATAATTGTATTGATATGAAACATCAATACATGTGTGTTTAATAAACAAAAAGGGTTCCTAGTTATGCCTCTCTTATAGACTAGCTTGTTGATTAACAAGATGATCAAGGTTTCCTGATCATGGACATTGGATGTTGTTAATAACAAGGTCACAGCATTTGTGAAATGATGTGATGAACATTCATCCGAAGTATAGCATTACGATCAATTCATTATGTTTATATTGCTATAACATCATACAAAGTAATCTTTATCCTTAGACCATGAGATCATGTTAATTGCTAACACCGGAAGAGTATCTTGATAACATCAAACGTCACACCGTAACAGGGTGACTATAAAGATGGGTTCAGTACTATGAAGGTGTTATGTTGAGGCTCATGGATCAAGAGTGGAATTTGTCAATCCAGATGACGGATAGATATACTCTAGGCCCTCTCGGTGATATCACATTAGGATAGCTTGCAAGCAAGTGATGTGATCACTAGAACGTTATATCATGGGAACAAGAAAAGAGTGCATGTCGGTAACGAGATCAAACTAGGTATGGAGATACCGATGATCGAATCTCGGACATGTAATATATCGAGAGACAAAGGGATTTAGTTACAAGCGTTAAAGGTTCTCACGATCACAGGAGTCATCGTTGAATGTGTAGGAGTCAGTACGGATCTCCAGGTCCTGCTGCTGATTATTGATCGGAGAAGGGTCTCGATCATGTCTACATAATTCGCGAATCGTAGGGTGGCACACTTAAGAGTTACCGGACACCATTTTGGAGCACATATGTTTCAGACGAAAGAATTGCAAAGCGCAAGAATTGTTTCAATAGAAACCGGAAATTGTTTCGGGTGAAATTGTAGAAGGTGGTTCTGCATGTGATATTGAAATATTGCAAGGGGCTATATGTGAATTTTTGTTAATTAAAGTAATTAACAAAATTCTGAATAAATTTAATAAAAAGAGTTTTATTAAATGAGAGAGCATTAAATTTGGAGAAATTTAATGCATTTAAAGTGGATACTTTAAAAGGGAATGTGAAGAGGCATTTTAATGTGGAGGGGTTACCACCACATGAATGGGGGAGGTGAGGGGTCACCCCCCATGCACCGGCCATGGAGAGAGGGGGAACCCCCCTCCTCCTATAAAATGCCACCCATTCCCTCCTTCATCCACACCCCCTCTAGAATTATTCCCCCATGGTCTCGGATTAGCGAGATACATGTTCCCGGTGGCATTTTGTCTGGCAGGAGTTGCTGCTTCCGCTGGATCGCTGGAGCGAGGAGGTGGAGTTTGTCCGGTGGCTTGAACGTGTGTGCGAGGACGGATGCGCTGCTGATTTGTGGCGCTCGGACTTCCACATGATCTTGAGATCGGCAAGCGTACGACTACATCAACCACGAGTTCCTACTCGTTAACAAAACTCGTTGTCTTCGAGGGTAAGTTCTCCATGGATGTATGTCCACCCGTTGCTCTGTATCTAGTAGATAGATCTTGGCGTATAGTTCTCATCGTAAGAAAATTTGTTTTCTATGCTGTGGACCCAACAGAAGAAGGAGGAAGAGGGTGGCCTTTTATAGGAGGAGGGGTGCCCCTCCTTCATGGCCAGCGCATGGGGGGTGACTCCTCACCTCCCCCATTCATGTGGTGGTAACCCTCCATATTAAAATGCCTCTTCACATTCCCCTTTAAAGTCCCTACTTTAAATGCATTAAAATTCTCCAAGTTTAATGCTCTCTCATTTAATAAAACTCTTTTATTAAATTTATTCAGAATTTTGTTAATTACTTTAATTAACAAACATTCACATATAGCCCCTTGCAATATTTCAATATCACATGCAGAACCACCTTCTGCAATTTCACCCGAAACAATTTCCGGTTTCTATTGAAACAATTCCTGCGCTTTGCAATTCTTTAAATCAAACATATGTGCTCCAAAATGGTGTCCGGTAACTCTTAAGTGTGCCACCCTACGATTCGCGAATAATGCAGACATGATCGAGACCCTTCTCCGATCAATAATCAGCAGCGGGACCTAGAGATCCGTCTTGACTACACATTCAACGATGACTCTGTGATCGTGAGAACCTTTAACGCTTGTAACTAAATCCCTTTGTCTCGATATATTACATGTCCGAGATCATCGGTATCTCCATACCTAGTTTGATCTCGTTATCGACATGCACTCTTTTCTCGCCCCGATATAACATTCTAGTGATCACATCACTTGCTTGCAAGCTATCTTAATGTGATATCACCGAGAGGGCCCAGAGTATATCTATCCGTCATCGGGATTGACAAATTACACTCTTGATCCATGAGCCTCAACATAACACCTTCATAGCACTGAACCCATCTTTATAGTCACCCTGTTACGGTGTGACGTTTGATGTTATGAAGATACTCTTCCGGTGTTAGCAATTAACATGATCTCATGGTCTAAGGATAAAGATTACTTCGTATGATGTTATAGCAATATAAACATAATGACTTGATCGTAATGTTATACTTTGGATGAATGTTCATCACATCATTCAACTAATGGTGTGACCTTGTTATTAACAACATCCAATATCCATGACCAGGAAACCTTGATCATCTTGTTAATCAACAAGCTAGTCTATAAGAGAGGCATAACTAGGAACCCGTTTTGTTTATTAAACACACATGTATTGTTTCCAATCAATACAATTATAGCATGCAAAATAAACATTTATCATAAACATGGAATAAGATAATAACCAGTTTATTATTGCCTCTCGGGCATATTCCCTTCACCTATAATGACAACAAGCTGCCACAAGAAAAAATATTATCAAACCGAAACACAAGATCTTGATATTAACAAGTAATACTAGATCAAGAAATCTCCAAGTGAATGGAGGGGAGTGATGCGCTTGATTCATGATGTCGATGAATGACGTCACCTCCTTCGATTCCCCAAAGATCGGAGCCTTCAGGTGGTTGAAGTGGGAGATCTTGAATGAGAGCTTTCTCAACAAGCCAGTACTTTTTCGTATGAATCAAGAGTTCTGATAGGAGGGGTGATTGGGGATTTTATACCCCCTGTCCAAACATGGCTGTTGGAGGAGTCGGGGCCAGATTATCCGGCCTAAGTGATGGCCGGATTATCCGGCCGCGGTAAAATTCTGGCCCAGACTCGGAATTTCCGGGGGAAATTCCGCCCCCCACACAGAAAGTCACGCCGTGGCATCCTTTTAGCAAATATCTCTAGGGGCGGATTATCCGGCCTAGGCAAAAGCTCCGGCCCTGGCCGGACAATCCGAAATAAATTCCACCCCCTCTCTGAGGGACGTGCCTAGCCACACTTTGAAAACCTTCTTAGGGGCGGATTATCCGACCCAGGCAAATACTCCGGCCCTGGCCGGACAATCCGAAAGATTATCCGCCCCCTCATTGAGAGACGCGTGTTTCCTATCTTCGTCGAGGGGGTCAAGCCGGATTATCCGGCCCTTGATAGGGGCGGATTATCCACCCCCCCCCCTACAACAGGAATTTCAGCTTTTCATGTAAACACTTGTCTGCAGCACTTAGCACACATGAGATAATCCATGGTATTATCACAAAACACTAGAGATCATGAAATGTTCTTTCAATCTCCCCCTTTTTGGTGTTAGATGACAATACTAGGTTTTGCAATATAGCTCTAATATCACAAACACAAATATGAAGTAGACTCCCCCTAAGTGTGTGCATAGTTGAAAAAATTGCATTTGAATACAAATGCACACAAGTAGGTACAAGTCTATTTCATAGGAAAGGAATTTTTATATACATGAAAAGATAGCACACAACCTCATACCATCGTGAGAAAGAAGACCACAATATAATGCAAGAATAGCCAATATGATAACCATTATTGAGGCCTTCCATAGAGAGAGGGATAACCAATAACCAATGAGATAGATGGATCCATACTCACCGCTAGAATCCATAGGATAATTCTAGTGCCACACACCAACATAGTCTCATACAAAATCAAACACGAATAAAAGTTCAACGATAAATGGACACAAGCGAGAATAAGACCGAAATGATAAAGAGCAAATGCTTGCGCCCGACCCATGTAAATCCACGAAGACCTAATAGAACTAATTCTCCCCCTTTGGCATCGAAATGCCAAAAAGGAAGAAGAGTGATGCTAACGCCCCAAGGGATCACTCGCAGTCCTCATCAGCTTCCTCGTCCCCATCCTCATCATCATACTCCTCGGTATCTTCCTCGTCCTCATCAGCTGGTGGAATGGGCTCCCTCGCTGGGGCAGGAAACAAGTTCCGCTCAAGCTCTCCATAGTTGAGTCCAAAAGAATTCCACTGAGAATATGGAGTGGGAGTGATAGGAGCAGGAGGAGTGCCTAACGCCCCAGACACATGGTGGAGAATGAGCTGCTGGGTATGGGCCATCTCGTGGCGCTGCTTGTACACCGCATACTGCCCCTTGTGAGTATCCACCCCCTGCACAAAATGTTCCACTGAACCCAATTCAGCTGCTTCACCTCACGAGCAATAGGAGGCACTGGGGCCTACGAGCACTGGCACGAGCATCCCTCATGAAACCCTCAGGAGCAGAGGATGGATGAGAGGTCTTTCTTGACTTGTTGTAGATCTTCTTCACCTTATGCTCAACATCAAAGTGAAATTCTCCAACGGGAAGCAAGTGCTTGATGAGCATCATAATGTAAGGAGCATACGGGATGGAGAGCCTATTGAACATGGCATCAGTCAACTCATGATAGATGAATTCCATCACATCTAGCTTGTAATCCACAGACTCATCCTCACTAGAGGCCACCTCAAAGGAAAAAGCAAGCAGCTGAACCAAGTGGCCACGAATACTATCATTATTGCCCCCACTAGGCGTGATGGAGTCACGGAAAATACCAACCAAACTAGCATAAAGAGGGGAGAGGCCATCAAGAGTACCCACAATCCCATTGTTAGCCATGCAAGGAGAAAGAGAAGCATCTTTGTTGGGCTTGAGTTGAGAAATGATACGATGGCCACTAGCACGGTCCCTGCCACGGAACGGATATCCAAGCACCCCAGCAAAGGTCCAAAAATTAGATTGCATCATAGTGTCACGGGTCATCCACTTCATGGTGCGGTTCTCATCACCACAAATTACCAAAGTGGAGAAAAATTGCTTCACCACCTCGGAGTCATAGGAACACTCAAGGTCCATAAGAGTGTGCAGCCCCATCCGCTCAGTCACCTCCATAGCATCAGCAAGTTGAGGCTTCTCCATAGCCTCAACAATATTCATGGGATGCATAGGACGAATATTCAGAGACACATAGACATCTTCATAGATGGACTTTTGGTCAGCACACCAAAAGCGAGAGTCACCAAGCTGTGTATCTTTCTCAGATTCTTCAAAGAGATCACGATGACGAATCGAAGAGTAAGTGACGGGATCCATTTTCTTATAGTTGACCTTTGGTGCCTTCCCCTTTCTCTTGGCCACACCCTTCCTTCCCTTTTCTTTCCTTGCTTGTTCAGCCATACGGTCAGCCTCTCTTTTCCTCCTCCTCAATTCAACCTCGTCCACGAGACCACCTTCACCGTCATCCCTGAGATAGAGACCACATGGACGACACTTGTAGGTTTTGGGAACACTAGAACCACCTGTGAAACAAATAAGATGGATAGCACGGGGATGAGCACACACACAAGTCCAGGAGGAAAGAAGAAATAGTAGACAAACAATCCACATCCAAAAATACACGATGCAAAAAATCTAAGGAATATGAACCAGAGTTGAGTCTGCCAGGCCGGATAATCCGGCCATGCCAGGAGCGGATAATCCGACAATGGTGAAATTTTTCAGAATCAGCCTAGATTGATTGCAACAACGTAGATCGGGCATAGGCATTGCATGACTACAATTTCTAAATGAAACAAGAACCACAAGGAGACTCCTAGTCCATGTTCCACCAACAAGTAACACATCGACACAAAATATGGGGAGAGAGGGAGTTACCCTCACTCATTGAAGGAAGAACATGGAGAAGGAGGTACCCGGATGCGTGTGAAGAAGATCCGGGGGGGCCGGAGAATCCGGTGGCCGGAACGGCTCCGAGGAGGGCTGAGGCTATGGGCGGCGGCTTGGGAGAGAGAGAGGGGTCGAGGGAGAAGAACTGATTTGTTGGAGCTCTTCCCCTCGATGCCCAGCCCTTAAAGGACAGAAGCCGCCAGGGCCGGATTATCCAGCCCCCACTTGGGGCAGATAATCCGGCCTGATTTCTGAATTTCTGTTGTACACAGATTTAGGCCCGCGCACCACCAACAAAAAACCTCACAAGGTAAAAAGCAGACTTGTGTGCAAGAAAAGATGGCCCGGGGATAGAAAAAGGCTTGGGTTTAGACAACCAAACTGAGATGGTACTACACACCCAAGATTGCAAGAACCAAATCAAATAAAAGACAAAATTGAGTGTGGTTTCCATAAGAACATAAGATAGGCAAGAAAAACCAATAAGATCCACATAGAACCAACTCTTCTTTCGGAAGAGGGCGGTGGCCTAGGCCACCATGTTGGAGTGCATGGTATGACACCGCGAAGATATATCTTGGGTTCATGACCAATACTCATCAATAAGCTCACATATCACAAAATGATATTAAGAGAAATGATTTTCTTACTTTCGGCATTATGGGGGGAGGGTTAGCCCAATAAATTAGGACCACACTCCCCCTATATCCATGCCCACACCTAAACCAAATAAGGAGGAGATATACGAGTGTGTGCATGGGTAATCAAGACAAACTCCTTGAATCAACGATATTGAGCTCATTCCTCAAATAACAAAATCTTGCTTCATCAAGTGGCTTCGTGAAAATATCAGCAAGTTGGTTCTTCGTGCTCACAAAAGATAGATGAATATCACCACGAGTAACATGGTCCCGAATAAAGTGATTCTGAATCTCAATATGCTTTGTACTTGTATGTTGCACCGGATTGTACGCAATTTTGATTGCACTTTCATTATCACATAAAAGAGGCACTTTGTCACAATTGACACCGTATTCCTTTAAAGTTTGCCTCATCCACAATAATTGAGTACATGCACTTGTAACAACCACATATTCAGCCTCGGCGGTGGAGAGAGATATACAATTATGTTTCTTAGAAGACCAACATACCAAAGACCTTCCCAAGAATTGACAAGCTCTAGAAGTTGATTTCCTATCATCCTTGTCACCATCCCAATCTGAATCAGTATAGTCACATAGAGATAAATTGGAACCCTTGGGATACCATAGACCTAAATTAGGGGAATGAACCAAATATCGGAAGATTCTCATGACCGCCACTAAGTGGCTTTCTTTAGGATCCGCTTGATACCTTGAACACACCCCTACACTCAACACAATATCGGGTCTAGATGCACAGAGGTAAAGAAGAGAGCCAATCATGGACCGGTATACCTTTTGGTCCACATCTTTACCATTGGGATTAAGTTCAAGATGGCATTTAGTTTGCATCGGCGTGGCGACGCCATTAAGATCCGTCATCTTGAACCTCTTGAGCATGTCTTGGATGTATTTTGCTTGATTTATGAAGGTTCCTTCTCTAAGTTGTTTGATCTCAAATCCTAGAAAGAACCGTAATTCCCCCATCATAGACATCTCAAACCTGTCAGTCATAAGCTTTAAAAATTCATCATTAAAAGCTTTATTAGTAGAGCCAAATATAATGTCGTCTACATATAGTTGGCATACGAAGATATCCCCTTAACCTTCTTAGTAAAAAGAGTGGGATCGATTTGCCCAACTTCGAAACCACGGTATAGCAAAAGCTCTTTAAGATGCTCATACCACGCACGTGGGGCTTGTTTAAGGCCATAGAGTGCCTTATCGAGTTTGTAGAGATTGTTTGGGAAGTTAGGATCCTCAAATCCTGGGGGTTGCTTTACATATACCAACTCATGTAGAGGACCATTAAGAAAAGCACTCTTAACGTCCATTTTGCTGTAATTTAAAATTATTATGTGCTGCATAAGCAAGAAAGATACGGATGGACTCAAGACGAGCCACTAGAGCATAAGTCTCGCCGAAGTCGATGCCTTTAACTTGGGAATAGCCTTGTGCCATGAGTCTTGCCTTGATCCTTACAACAATGCCATTTTCATCTTGCTTATTCTTGAAAATCCACTTTGTGCCGATAACATTGCGGCAATCATTCGGCTTCTCTACTAAATTCTAGACCTTGTTGCACTCGAAAATATTTAACTCTTCATGCATAGCAGCAAACCAGTCCGGATCTTCAAGAGCTTCAAACACTTTCTTGGGTTCCACCATGGATATGTGAGCTTGATGCTCACCGAAGCTTGCTAGCTCCCTTCTTGTGGACACCCTCCGTCTGAGATCACCTACAACTTTATCAAGAGTGTGACCTCTCAATTCAAGATTCCTTTCTACACGAGCTTTGCTGCGAAGTTCAATCAACTTGTTGTTTCTTGGAGGAATATCTTCATGATTTGAGTCTTTGTTGGAACTATTTGCTTGGCCTTGATCTACAGCTTGATCAGCGAGAATTGGAGATGATGAACCTTGCCCTTGATGTTGATCAGCAGCCATAACAGGAGGCTGCTTCTATTCTGAAGTTTCAGGGCCGGATAATCTGGCCGAGGGAGTGGCCGGATAATCTGGTCTGGGAGTACTTGGTCCTTCTTGGCTGTCTTGGATGCTTATGGCTCGAGTTGGAGAATGGCCGGATAATCCGGTGTGACCCAGGAAATCCGACCTTGGAGTTGCATCAGTTTCTATGTTAACATGTTCAGTCCTGGTAGTCGAGGTAGACTAACCGGATAATCCGGTGTCCACCGGATAATCCGGCCTAGGGCTTCCTGGAGAAGATGGTGGATGATCTTCAGTAGGTGGAGGTGAAGGTGTAGTGGTTCCTCCAGTGAGTGGGGCATGTTGAGCTTGTGCTGATGAGGGCTCTACTTGAGTAGAGCATTGTCCTTCCCGATCCACCACAAGGGGTTCCTCAATGGGGCGGAAAAATCCCATGCCCAATCTTCTTATGGAATTTTGGGGTATTTCAACATCTGCATCACAAACATCAACTTGCCCCGCACGGGAGCCATCATTTTCCTCGAACACCACACTACAACATTCAACAATAGTTCTGGAGAGCTTATTGTAGACTCTATAAGTGTGGGATTTGGCACCATAACCAACAAAAATACCTTCTAAAGCCTTAGACTCGAATTTAGATAAACGAACTCCTTTGATGAGAAATAAACACTTACAACCAAATACTTGGAAGTAGGAGATGTTTGGCTTGTTACCGATAAGTACTTCATAAGGTGTCTTGTCCAAGATTTTGCGGAGGTAGAGCCGGTTGGATGAGTGACATGCGGTAGAAATTGCTTCATCCCAAAAATTATATGGTGACTTGAATTCATCCAACATAGATCTTGCCATATCTATTAAAGTCCAGTTATTCCTCTCGGCTACACCATTTTGTTGAGGGGTGTACGCAGCGGAATATTGGTGTCTTATCCCCTCTTCACTTAGGAATTCATTCAGACTGTAGTTCTTGAGCTCGGTGCCGTTGTCGCTTCTAATTGCCAAAATGGGGACATTGTGTTAACGTTGAACCTTGTTGGCAAAATCGATGAGCGCTTGTTGAGTCTCACTCTTCAACTTGAAAAAATAGACCCATGTATATCTTGAATAATCGTCAACGATTATGAGACAATATTTCTTCCCACCGAGGCTTGCATGAGATGGAGGACCAAAGAGTTCCACATGAAGGAGCTCAAAAATCCTCTTTGATGAAATAATATTCTTCCATCGATGGGGAGAGTCATGCATTTTCCCTTCAACGCAAGCCCTGCAAACATGATCTTTGGCAAAGGAAACATTTTCTTTTAGTCCAAGAATGTGGCCACCCTTGTGAAGACTTTGCAAAGTTCTCATATTGATGTGGGCTATACGGTGATGCCATAGCCAGCCCGCGTCGGCCTTTCCGAAAAGACACATCGGTCCTGTAGTGGTTTTCCCCGAAAAGTCCACCACATACAGGTCATTTTCGACATATTGATACGTTGCAAACGTATCTATAATTTTTGATGTTCCATGCTTGTTTTATATCTACTTTGTTATGTTTTGCCCACACTTTGGAGTATTTTTATATATTTTCTGGGACTAACCTATTAACAAGATGCCACAGTGCCAGTTGCCTGTTTTCTGCTGTTTTTGGTTCCAGAAAAGCCATAAAATCAATATTATCGGAATTGGATGGGACAAAAGCCAAAGTCAATATTTCATCGACGGGAACATGGAGCCAGAAGACAAGACAGAGAAGGGCCTCGATAGGGCCACACCCCTGGCCACGCGACCAGTCCAGGCCCGCGCCTGGGGGGTGCAGCCACCTCGGGCACCCCCTCGGCCTCCCCTTTCGCCTATAAGAAGCCTCCGATACAGAAACCCTAAGTACCCGATCAAAATTCCATGAAAGAGTCTATAGCCGCCGTCATCTCCATCCCTAGATCGGGAGGGATCTGAACCTCTTCCCGGCACCCTGCTGAAGGGGAGAGATCACCTAGGAGGCCTTCTTCATCACCACGAATGCCTCCGGTGTGATGCGTGAGTAGTTCATCCCTGGACTACGGGTCCATGTAGTAGCTAGATGGTTGGTTCTCCTCCTTTGTGCTACCATGTTTAGATATTGCGAGCTCCGATCATGATCAAGATCATCTATTTGTAATCCTGCATGTTGTGTTTGCAGGGATCCGATGGATATTGAGATGCTATTTTAGATTGATTATTGATTCTATCATGTCTTTGTTATTTGTGATATTGCATGCTCTCCGTTGTTAGTAGCTATCTTGGCCGAGTAGATGCTAGCAACTCAAAGAGGGAGTATTTATGCTTGATAGTGGGTTAATGCCTCTAGGAATCTGGGGAAGTGACAGAAATCTCTAAGGTACTAGATGTGCTATTTCTACTAGGGAGAAAACAACAATCCTTTGTTCATAGAACAATCGTATTGTTTACCTTACACACTTTGATTAATGCAATTATATGGTGCTTGCAACTTAATACTGGAGGGGGTTCAGATGATAACCTGAAGGTGGATTATTAGTCATAGATGCAGTTGGATTACGGTCTATGTATAATGTTGTAATGCCCAATCAAATCTCATAGGAGTCAAGATGATTAGTATATGCATGTATGCTTTCTCGATGTTTGTCTATTGCCCCGCTGTAATTTGTTCACCCAACATGTCATCTATCTTAAGGAGAATTACCTATAGTGAACTATGGACCCCGGTCCATTCTTTTACCATCAATCTACAAAGCTATTTACTGTTTTCTGTTTACTTTCTGCAAGCTATTACTATCTTCCACACAATACGTTTAATCCTTTGTTTTCAGCAAAACCGGTGAGATTGACAACCTCACTGTAAGTTGGGGGCTGATGACCCACAAGTATAGGGGGTGTATCGCAGTATTTTCGAGGGAAGTGAAACCCAATTTATTGATTTGACACAAGGGAAGCCAAAGAATAATTATAAGCCTTAACAACTAAGTTGTCAATTAAGATGCACTGGAAACAATCTTGCTCACAGCAGTTTATCAGTAGCAACAATTTTGTAGTAGCAATAGCAAAGTAATAGCAGTAGTAAAAGTAAAGACAGTAGTAACAATTGTAGTAAACAGTAGGATTAAAGCGCGGTAGGTATAGGGATGGATGGACGGGCGTTGCATGGACAAGACAATTCATATAGAAATCAAGACATAGGGCATTTACAGATAAATAAGATAAAGCATCCAAGTACTAGATAATCATAGGCATGTGTTCCATATATAGTCATACATGCTCGCAATGAGAACTTGCATAACATCTTTTGTCCTGCCAGCCCGTTTGCAGCGGGGCCTCAAGCAAACTACTGGCAATTAAGGTGCTTCTTTTAATAGAGCACCGGAGCAAAGCATTAACACTCCATGAACACATGTAATCCTCACATCAAAGCCATCCCCTCCGGTTATCCCGATTATTGTCACTTCGAGGCATTTGGTTCCGGACAACAATATGTGTATACAACTTGCAGGTAAGATCACAAACAATACTATCATCATGAATTAATAACATGTTCAGATCTGAAATCATGGCACTCGGGCCCTAGTGACAAGCATTAAGCATAACAAGTTGCAACAAAGTCAAAAAGCACTAATAATAGATACTAGGCACCATGCCCTAACAATCTGATGCCATTACATGAATGATCTCATCCAATCCCTACCATCCCCATAGCCTACAGCAGGGGGTTACTCACTCATGGATGGGGTAATCATGGATGGTTGATGGAGAAGCGATGGTGATGATGACGGTGATGATCTCCTCCAATTCCCGTCCTGGCAGGGTGCCAGAACGGAGTTTCTGGTTCTGAATCGTGGAATCTGGTGGTGGCGGCGTAGCGGAACTCTATCTAGAAAAACATCAAACCCCCCTTGTTTTTTTAGGTCAAGAGGCATCTTATAGGCAAAGAGGGAGGCCGAGAGGGTGACCGAGGCAGCCACATCACCCCTAGGCGTGGCCTGGGCTGGCCCGCGCGGCCAGGTGGTGTGGGCCCCTCGTGGCCCTCCTCCGTCTCGTCTTCTGGCTCCGTGAATCTTCTGGTGAAATAGGATTTTTGGCATATTTTTTGGAATTTTTCCTGATAGTTTATTTTCTGCACAAAAACTAGACACCAAGGTAATTCTGCTGAAAACAACGCCAGTCCGTGTTAGTTGTATCCAAATCACACAAGTTTAGAGGATAAACAATAGCAAAAGTGTTCGGGAAAGTAGATATGTTTTGGACGTATCAACTCCCCCCAAGCTTAGCTTATTGCTTGTCCTCAAGCAATTCAATTGAAAACTGAGTGCGATAAAAGAAACTTTCACGGACACATTTGCTTCATAAGATGTATATATTCTCAGCATATGATCAAATACTTAGGCAATTTATAATAAAGAGTATGCAAATAAGTCTACCCAGTGGTTATGCAAGCTATGAAGAGATTCCAACCCATTAATAATAAGCAACATGACACATAAGCATATGGAGGATTGTAGTGCTCATAACAAGATATGATAAAGTGGTATCTGGCTTGCCTTTATGAATGACAAGGCACCTCTAAAGTTTAAGTGAAGACTAGAAATAAAAATATCAAAGATACAAGTGTCAAAGTTATGCCATAATTAACCGTGTTTTGGGACAAGCACATTACACTAAGAATGACAGCTATGCTCTCAGGAAGGTGCTCAAAGAATAAATGGTGACTCAACATAAAAGTGAGAGAACAAGATTTAAAAGTTTGAAAGGCTTCGAAATGCTGAAGGTATGGTACTCATTAGCTTTGAGCTCTCATTGCCCCTATCATAAACATCCTTTTAGGTGATTAAGGTTAGAGTGAACAAATATGAGGATATGCTTCACAAGTTATAAGTTGAAATCTCATACCCCTTACTTAGGAAGACCGAACCTCATGCTACTCAACTTTAGTCATGAGTACGTTCTTGTCATTGTAGGTACATGTGTATCATAGAGAACCGCCAACGGGGTACCCCTTGCCCGATGATACGGAAGCATTCCCATATCAAAATGACAAGGCAAGTAGACAATGAGCATCTCAGCGATCTTTTTATTTGCTATTTGCATAGGTTTTTATTAAGGATGCTTCATAGATTTCTCACTATGGTTATGCTGCAAGTTTCCACCATGATTAGGCAAGGCTTAGGCTAGCGGCCCAGGCGTTTCTCTAACACATATACGAACTCCATGAGCTTAGAAGCTCCCCTTTTATTTCACACCGCCGGGATCCATAAGAAAAAGAACATGATATCAACTAAATAAAGTGCAAGGTTGAAATCGTACCCCATGGTAACATGGTTCTGCTAATTCAAAACTTATAAAGTGCAAGCATATACGCAACATAGGTGGGAACAATGGTTCAAGTTTATTAAGTGCAAGAAAAGTAAAGTGTGCCATCAAGTTTGTGAGAGCTTTACTGACTAATTTTCTCATAACAAGCAAAAAAAATTATTGGAAGAAAACAGAGCATAATGAACATGCAAGGAGTATCAATGATGCTAATAGGTAGATATGGTGGACTCTTTTGGGAAACTTTGGTTTTAGGGAGTTGGATGCACGAGTAAAGCGTATACTCAGCACAAGTGAAGGCTAGCAATAGAAAGGGAGCAACAATTGAGAGAGCAGTAACTGTCATAATCATGCGTGCGACAAAACAAAATAAATAGTGGCATAAAAGTGACACAAGAACTCTGAGGCGGAATAAATCATCGAGGCTCAACTGACCTTTTTTAGTCATATGCATGCATGAGCATGTGCCAAGTCGATTCAAATAAAATATTCAGAGGAGGATAGCACAATGTCATACCAAGTTATGAATAGAACAATTGCAAGCAAACAGTTATATGACATGTTATGAACTATAATGGATGGGAGCTGATCATAGTAGGCAAGAACCACTAAGTATCCATTAAATAACATACACCTTACATGAAAAGACTAAGCATGCTCACAATGATCAGTATATGTACAAAAATGAAAAACAAATAGAGTTCGTTACCAGCCTCTTACCACACCTCAAGTTGTCATTAATCTTCATTATTGCCCTTCACTTGTGTGGCTTGAATAATAACATGAAACCAAACTCCACTGAGGACTGCTGAACCCTGCAACGAACTTCACAAAACCAAAGAAGAACATAATTTTTTTTTGGTGTTGTTGATTTTTAAAGGCAAGAACGAAAAGAAAGATCAAGCAAAGCGAAATATTTTTTGGGTTTTTTGAATAATTAAGACAAAGCTAAAAGAAAGAGGCAAACCAAGGCAAAAAGACAAAGAAGCAAACAAAGAGAAATAACAAAAATATTTTTGGTCGTTTTGTATTTTGGAAAGCAAAAGTAAAGCAAGAATGAAGACTAAAAAGAAAACAAAACATGGATATACAAAGTACCGACTGAACATGATATGTAGATGAGTGTGATGTCGGTGTACCTCCCCCCAAGCTTAGGCTTTTGGCCTAAGTGGGTATCAACCCCAACGCGGGTAGGAACTCCAAGCTGGCGGGTCATCATAGGAATGATCGTTGTTAGGCCCCTGTGTAGAAGAAGAAGCTCCCCAATCATAGGTAGGCTGCCGGTACGAAGACTCCCCCTCATTCGAGGGATGGACCGAATCATTTGTAACCTCCCTTCTAGTATCCCGCTCTTGCTGAGAGAGCTCCCCCCAGATATGTATCGAGCTCTTCCTCAGTGAGTGACCATCCTTCCCTGGTATCAAGGTTAAACAAAACAGGCGCAGACAAAGGAACAACACGCTCAGACTTACCCTTTCTCCAACCAGCTTTGAGGAAGGTTATTTCATAAGATAAATCACTCAAATTAGCCTAAGAAGAAACGAATTTATGTTGTATCATGGAATTAAGGTCAAGACTCTCTATGGGAAACTGTAGGTCTAGATGATGAGGCACTACACCTTGCAAAGCTATTAAACAAGAAGAGATGAGGCCTCCACAAATTCCACCTTTCTCGCAGTTAGCAGCAAGATGAAAATCTATCAAGGCACCCAAATTATAAGTCCTATCTCATTTTAAGTCAGCTAAGATGAAGGCTAGATCATATGAGGATAGTTTATTAGCAGTTTTCCTAGCGAGAACACACTTGGCAATAAAGTAGGCAAAGTATCGAATAGACGGGATATGAATATTACGAATTTTACCACTCTCCTTTGAGAAGCTGCTCCCTTGGAAAATTTCCGCATACAAGTCCATGAGTGGTGTAGGTCGCTCTCTAATCCTTCCACATGAACCCCACTGTGGTACTTTAATAGCTGCACAAAAGTCATCAAAAGGGAGATCGACAACTACATTGTAAATTTTGTAGTGGACCATGGGGTTAGGCAAGGAGTAACTAAACAGGAAATCCTGCACCATAGACATAGTTAGTTTCACATATTGGGTAGGTTCGTCTCCCACAAAATGCTCCAATCCTGCATTAGTAATTAGAGTATGGAAATCTTGAGAAATCCCTGCAGCCCTCATGAATTCGGGGCATGGATAGGCAGAGGGAAAGACTTCCTCCTCATGGTGAACCTTCCTAACTGCAGGCACCCTTAATTCATGTTGGTTGAGTTGGTGTTCATTCATCTTCTTTTCTGAAATTTTTAGACAACCATCATACAAGTGATTGCAAAGTGAATACATAATGAAAGGAACTACTCATAGGGACTTGTAAGCGGCCTAAACATGCATCAAAACAATTTCTCTAAGCATTGAACAAGCTCACAAGCTCACATAACCTGTCACCTATAGTAGAAAAATACTCAAGATATAATCCACTAAACACAAATCTACTTGGACAAGCGGAGGAGTCACATACCGAAGAACAAATGCTCCAAATTTCAGCAGCAAAGATGGGCTGAGCAAGGAGATCGAAAAAATCGTGGGCAAGAACAGCAAGAACGCGAGTTTGAGCAATGAACTGGTGTTTTCTCGAGAGAGAGAGAAAGAAGTGGCAAGTGAGAGAGTAAGTGGAGGGCCAGGGGTGGCCGACACCATGGCCAGGCGCGCCCCTGGGGTGGCCGCGCCACCAGGTGGTGTGCATGCCTGGTCGGCCCCCCTGGGTCACTCCAGGTCCTTCTATGCCCCTTTTTTCACGTAAAAATGTAATATGAATTTTCTAGAATTTGTCGACACACTTTATTTTTTGGAAATTTTCAGGTATTGATGAATAATTTCTGGCAGAAAGATGTTTTTTTAGAATGATGCAAATTCAAAACAAAACTAAAACTTCAGAAGTTCTAAGACACTCTAATATGTAAGAAACTAGCAAAAGAAAAGTAGACTAAGTGAAAACAAAAATTGAAATGGATAAAATAAGAGTAAGCGAAGATAATCATGGTGAAAACATTGTTTTGTTCATTAAAATCCCTTTGTTAACAAGGTTGATCAGGTCTTGTTACCAAAACAATTTTATATGAAACAAAACTTTGTATTCCACTAAATGATTATGTTACCTCAACCTTGATAGCAATGGTCCCAATCATAATAGTTTCATATTTTTCTCTTGGTATGGGACAATATATTTCTCCAACTTGGATGCCCTCAATATTTTCGATTGAATTTAAGCCATAATTCCTATCAATCTTCTTGGGGAAATAGACAGTATGCTCCTTGTAATTAACATTAAAAGTTACCTTTCCTTGATTACAATTGATAACAACTCCTGCAGTATTAAGAAAAGGTCTCCCAAGAATAATAAACATATTGTCATCTTCAAGCATTTCAAGCACAACAAAGTCAGTTAATATCAAGCAATTATGGGCCACTTGAACAGGAACATCCTCACATATACCAACAGGAATAGTAGTAGATTTATCAGCCATTTGCAAAGATATATCAGTTGGTATTAATTTCTCCAATTGAAGTATCTTGTAGAGAAAAAAAAGGCATAACACTAACTCCTGCTCCTAAATCACACAAAGCAGTTCTAACATAGTTATTTTTAATAGAACAAGGAATAGTTGGAATCCCTGGGTCTCTAAGTTTCTTTGGAACCTTACCATTAAAGGAATAATTAGCAAGCAAAGTAGAAATTTCCTCGTTAGGGATCTTCCTTTTATTAGAGACAATATCCTTCATATACTTTGAATAAGGTGGTAATTTAAGAGCATCAGTTAAAGGAATTTGCAAAAATAAAGGTTTCATCCACTCGCAAAACTTATTAGTGTTTGTCTTCCTTTAACTTGTGTTTCTTATCAGGGAAAGGCATAGTTTTTTGGACCCAAGGCTCTCTTTCATTACCATGTTTATTAGCAACAAAATATTCCTTAGTGTATTTAGTATTCTTAGTGTGTCTTTTGGGTTCTTTTTCAATTTTTTCTTTATTAGGAGCATCAATTTCCTCATTACCACTTTCAGTTTCAGCATCAGAGACAAATATACTATTAGGATCTTTAGCAGATTCAGAAGACTCTAAAATAGTTTTATGTTTCTTTTTCCTTTTCTTTTGAGAAGTACCACTATTTTCAATTTGTTGAGAATCTTGCTCAATTCTTTTAGGATTCCCCTCAGGATATAGAGGATCTTGGGTGGCAGCACCACTTCTAGTTCTAATTTCATAAGCATGTTTTTCTTTAGAAGCATTAACTAGCAAATCTTTTTGTACTTTAATAAGCTGGTCAATTTGAGTTTGAACCATTTGGAAATGTTTAACAAGCATTTTAACATCATTAGAGGTTCTTTCCACAATATCCCTTAACTCAATAATAGCTCTAGAGTTTTCCATTAGATGATTTTGCACCCTTTTATTAAAATTATCTTTCTTAACAATAAAAATATCAAATTCTTCCAAGCATTGATCAGGAGGTTTAGAATAAGGAATATCCCCTTCATCAAAATGTTGGAGAGAGTGTACCTCGATAGTGGATGAGTGGGAGATTGGCTTATATAATTCTTCTATAGGAGGTAAATTATTCACGTCTTCAGCTTTAATACCCTTCTCCTTAAGACATTTCTTAGCTTCCTTCATCACTTCATCATTTAGTTCAATAACTCCTCTCTTCTTTGGTGTTGGTGTTGGCTCACGCACAGTTAACTCAGGTGTAGTTGTCTCAGGCGCAGTTGGCTCAGGTGGAGTCTAGTCATCATGATTCTTGCTTATTTTAGCCATTAATTCCTCAGCTTCTTGGGAGTTCTATTCCTGAAAACACAATCAGCACAACTATCCAGGTATGTCCTAGATTCTTTAGTTGGTCCATTATAATATATATCAAGGAGCTCATTTTTAGGTAATGGACATCCAGCCTGTGCATGAAACAAAGCACAAAACCTTGCCCATGATTCAGGCAATGTCTCTTTTTCTCCTTGTTTAAAATCAAAAAGTTCCTGCAAAATGGCATGTCTAGCACTAGGAGGGAAATATTTCTGAAGGAAGGTAAGAAATCAGGGTTATCAGTAGAGCCAGGAGGTAAATTATTAAACCAAGCCTTAGCTTCTCCTGTCAGTGAAAAAGGAAAAAATTTAGCAACAAAGTAGGTGTGCATCTTAATATCATTAGAAAACAGGCCACTCATGGTAGAAAGCTCAGTCATATGTGCTACAGCACTTCCATTCTTAGTCCCACAAAAAGGTTCTTTCTCAACAATAGTTATGTAAGATAAATCAAGAGAGAAATCATAATCCTTATCCTTAATGTTTATGGGAGATGTAGCAAACTTATCATTAGGGGATAATTTGGGTTTTATAGTATGCCTCTCAAGGAGACTCTTAATAGCACTTTTACCATGAGTATTTTGACATTCTTTAATAAATTCATCATTCATTTCTATATATCCGTCTTCAACATCATAGCTCTCTATAGACTCAGGTGAACTGACAGGTGTAGTAGTGTCTTCATTAAGAGTTTCAGTGTTTCCAGCTATAGTTCTAGCAATCGTAGCATCTAGGAAAGGACCTAATGAACCACTTTTATCAAGCACAGTAGAAGCAGCAACATAAGTATCAGAAGTTTCAGATTCAGCAGTAGTAGCAGTATGTGTAGCATGTGTATGTGGTGGTGTAAGGAGCTTACTCTTCACAGATGGTGAATCAAGAGCAATAGAGGTGTTCAGAACTATACCTCTCCTTGTACCGGATGGTAATATAGGAACCTTTCCATCATGATACTTACCCATGATGAATCGAGGGCAACGAACAATAGTGATTCCAAGTGAACTTGATAAATAAAGCTATGCTCCCCGGCAACGGTGCCAGAAAATAGTCTTGATGACCCACAAGTATAGGGGGTGTATCGCAGTATTTTCGAGGGAAGTGAAACCCAATTTATTGATTCGACACAAGGGGAGCCAAAGAATATTTATAAGCCTTAACAACTGAGTTGTCAATTCAGCTGCACCTGGAAACAATCTTGCTCACTGCAGTTTATTAGTAGCAATAGTTTTGTAGTAGCAATAGCAAAGTAATAGTAGTAGTAAAAGTAAAGACAGTAGTAACAATTGCAGTAAACAGTAGGATTAAAGCGCGGTAGGTATAGGGATGGATGGACGGGCATTGCCTGGACAAGACAATTCATATAGCAATCAAGACATAGGGCATTTGCAGATAAATAAGATAAAGCATCCAAGTACTAGAAAATCATAGGCATGTGTTCCATATATAGTGGTAGGTTACCCACTCATGGATCGGGGAATCATGGATGGTTGATGGAGAAGTGATGGTGATGATGATAGCGATGATCTCCTCCAATTCCCCGTCTCGGCAGGGTGCCAGAATGGAGTTTCTGGTTCTGAATCGCGAAATCTAGTGGTGGCGGCGTAGCAGAACTCTATCTGGAAAAACGTCGAACCCCCCTTGGTTTTTAGGTCAAGAGGCATCTTATAGGCGAAGAGGGACGCCGAGGGGGTGACCGAGGAGGCCACACAACCCCCAGGCGCGACCTGGGCTGGCCCGCGCGGCTAGGTGGTGTGGGCCCCTCGTGGCCCTCCTCCGTCTCGTCTTCTGGCTTCGTGAATCTTCTAGTGAAATAGGATTTTTGGCATATTTTCTGGGATTTTTCTTGATAGTTGATTTTCTGCACAAAAACTACACACCAAGGTAATTCTGCTGAAAACAGTGTCAGTCCGTGTTAGTTGTATCCAAATCACACAAGTTTAGAGGAGAAACAATAGAAAAAGTTTTCGAGAAAGTAGATACGTTTTGGACGTATCAGGGGCAAAGTTCTGTGGTTGTGTTGTGCAGGATTCCAAGCTGGAAACAACACCTTGGAGGTGTTTCCTTGCTCCTAGTGGTTCGATAACCTTGGTTTCATAACTGTGGGAAACTTTCTAATGTGCTCATTATACCTTCCTCTTGTGGTTCGCCAACGAGCTCGAGATATCTTGAGCCATCAAGCTCTTTTCTGGCGCCGTTGCCGGGGAGTCAAGGACATCTTCACAAGGGGAGTCCCTCATAACCAATCTCTTTACTTTGTTTTATTTGTTTTGCTTAGTTTATTTTTGCTTTGTTTGCTGGTTTTTTTATCAAAAACACACAAAAAATTAGTTGCACTACTTTGCTTTCTTTATTAAAAACACACCAAAAATGACTACTCTTGAAAACACTAAGTTGTCTGACTTCACTAGCACCAACAACAATGATTTCATGTGCACACCTATTGCTCCACTTGTTCCCGAAGCTACATTCTTTGACATTAAACCTGCTTTACTCAATCTTGTTATGAGAGAACAATTTTCTGGTATTGGTACTGAAGATGCTGCTGCTCATCTTTATAACTTTCTTGAACTTTGTGAGATGCAAAAACATAGGGATATAGATGGGGATATTATTAAGCTTAAATTGTTTCCTTTCTCTTTGAGAGGAAAAGCTAAAGAATGGTTGCAATCCCTAACTAGAAATAATATTGATTCTTGGACTAAATGCAAAGATGCTTTCATTGGCAAATACTATCGTCCTGCTAAGATTATATCTATGAGAAGTGAAATAATGAAATTTAAACAATCTGATAATGAACTTGTTGCTCAAGCTTGGGAAAGAATGAAATCTTTGGTAAAGAATTGTCCCACTCATGGACTGACTGCTTGGATGATTATCCAAACCTTTTATGCAGGACTGAATTATTCTTCAGGAAATCTGTTGGATTCTGCTGCTGGAGGTACCTTTATGACCATTACTTTGGGTGCTGCAACAAAGCTTCTGGATAATATGGTGGTTAACTATTCTGAATGGCACACTAAGAGAGCTCCACAAGGTAAGAAGGTAAATTCTATTGAAGAAACCTCCTCGTTGAGTAATAAAATTGATGTTATTATGTCTATGCTTATTAATGGGAAATCCCATATTGATCCAAATCATGTTCCCTTAGCTTCTTTGGTTTCTCAAGAAGAGCAAGTTGATGTGAACTTTATTAGAAATAATAATTTTAGCAACAATGCCTACAGGAATAATTTTGGTAATAATAACTATAGGCCATATCCTCCCAATAATGGTAATGCTTATGGAAATTCCTACAACAATAATAGGAGTGCACCCTATGAACTTGAAGTCATGCTTAAAGATTTTATCAGTAAACAAACTGCTTTCAATAAAACTATTGAGGAAAAACTCTCTAATGCTAAAAGAAATATAGCATCATTGTCTGAAGCACAATCTTCTTTGAATAAAATGGCTGCTAAACCTGAAACTATTGAAAATCCCTTTGCTGCTACTAATGCCATACAAGTTAGAATTGATGAAAATGTTAGACTGTTAGCTGAATTGCATGCTAAGTGGGAAAGAGAATATCAAATTGCTAGAAATATTAGTATTTCTACTATCACTACCACTAATGTTGAAGCTAGTAAACCCAATGGAACCTTTTCTAATAAAAATGCTGAAATTCTTCAAAACATGGGAAACAATAGCTCTACTACTTTAGATGATAATTATGATTTTGATCTTGATGGTTGCAATATCTTAGAAGTAATTATGTTCCTACAAAAGCTTGCTAAAAGTCCTAATGCTAGTGCTATGAATATGGCCTTTACAAAACACATTACTGATGCTCTCATAAAGATTAAAGAAGAAAAGATGAAACATAAAGCTTCTATTCCTATGAAACTAGAAGATGGTTGGGAACCCATCATTAATATGAAAGTGAATGATTTTGATCTCAAAGCTTTATGTGATCTTGATAGTAGTGTTTCTATTATTCCTAGAAGGATTTATGAAATGCTTGATTTGCCACCATTGGAAGATTGTTATTTAAATGTCCCACTTGATGATATTGCTAAAAAGAAACTCATGGGGAGTGTTAATGATGTTCTTATTATGGTTAACAATGCCTATGTCCCTGTTGATTTCTATGTTTTGGATGTTGAATGCAATGCTTCTTGTCCTATTATTTTGGGAAGACCTTTTCTTAGAACTGTTGGTGCTATTATTGATATGAAAGAAGGCACCATTAAATATCAATTTCCACTCAAGAAAGGTATATAACACTTCCCTAAGAAGAGAGAAAAGATTCCTTTTGCCTCTCCTATTAAAACAAAAATTTCTCTTAATGCTTCTTCATTTGAGAATACTTGATTCTTTTCTTGCTTCTTATGCCTAGCTCAAAGGCGTTAAAGAAAAGCACTTATTGGGAGATAACCCAAAAGTTTTAGTTGAGTCTTGGAAGTTATTACCTCTGTAATAACCGCTCCTTATCGTTGTTGTGTGGTTTTTGTGCCAAGAGTAACCTCTAATGAGAGAGAAGTAATGCTTGGGAAAGTTGCTGTCCCAAAACAGATTTTTGTGCTTCGCTGTAAACATTCGTGACAAATCTGTGTATGTCGGTTTGAGCTGTAATTTTTGGTGCTTTTGCCCCAGGTTGTTATCCAACTTTCTTTAGTTCAACACTTTTCGATTTGAGCAACAGAAGTTCTTCGAAAAAATTGGTTTTTACCTGCTGGTCTGTTTTGACAGATTTTTTCCATTATTTGCATTTGCCTCTTAATCTCTTTCTCTTTGAGTTCTCTTTGATCCTTTGAACTTTTTAAAGGAAGTGCTACAGTATCTTGTGTTTTAATGGAAGTTTTACTTGTGTTGAGACTGAACCAAAAGACTTATTATCTTGAGTACACTAATGTTGCTAATGAAGATTGTGTGAAGTTTTGTATGAAGGAAATTTTTTAAGTGTAGGGAAGAGTAATGTGATAAGATGAAGTATGGACAAAAGCTCAAGCTTGGGGATGCCACCCGTGTCATCCCAAGAAATATCCAAGAAGTACAAGCATCAAAGCTTGGGGATGCCCAAGGCATCCCCTTCTTCATCAATAAAAATCTCAAGTTTCTTCCAAACACTTCATTTTTATTGTTTCATGCACAGTTGTGCTATTCTTGGAGCGTCTTCGTTTTTGTTTTTGGTTTTAGTTTGCTTAGTTTGCTTGAATAAATTGGTTGGACCCCCTCATTTATACATTAGTTTTCAAATAAGTTGGTTTGGATTGGAAAAGAGTAGGAAAAGTTCATGCTTAAGTGGTAAAAAGGAGCTTGTTTTTGACTGTGGCATATGCTTTGTCATGTCATGATTGATATTGTTTTGGCTTTATGCTTAGTGATTTTTGTTGTAGCATGACATGTTATAAACAATTGAGATTGCTTAATGTGCCTTGAAAGAATCATGTGTTGTTTTAGCATATTAAAGCATAGTATTGTGGTATTCTCCTTTATGCTTTATTTGGGTTGAATTGGCGCATGCTCACACCATGTTAAGAGTATACCAAGTCACCATAGCCTCTATGATCATTTAGTTTTTGACTTGTAATATCACTTTATGCTTTAATTAATGATGTTTTGTCGCTTTGCATGATTATGGCCGTTGTTGCTGTCTTAGTTGGTCGCTCCTAGTCTTTTGCTAGCCTCCATACCAAGTATGAATTACACTCATGCATCCAACTCCAAATAAAACCAAGTTATTCCAAAGAGTCCACAATACCTACCTATTAGCATTTGCTATTCCAAGTATATTCATGTTTTTATCTACCTTCCGAATTAAACTTGTTATGTGAAAATTAGTGATTAAAGCACTCACGAACTTGATGGCACACTTTACTTTTCTTTCCCTAATAAACTTGAACCATTGTGTCATATATGTTGTATATGCTTGCACTTATGCGTTGGGATTAGCAGAACCATACTGTCATGGGGAACGCTTTTAACATTGCACTTGTACATTATACCCAGTTGATATCATGCTCTTTTGTTTATGGATGTTGTTAGTGTGAAATGAAAGGGGAGCTTGTAAAGTCCATGGAGTTATGTATGTGTGTTAGAGAAACTCCTGAGCGGCTGGTCTAATCCATGCCTAAACATGGTGGAAACCTGCAACGTAACCATAATGAGCAATCTATGAAGCATTCTTCTTATAAAAAAAGAGATAGAGATTAATAAAAAAGGAAAAAAAGATGAGAAAAGAGGAAAGAGAGAAAAAATCACCATTTTCCCATGGTAAATAAGATGCTGAGATGCTTATTGTCTGCTTTCCTTGTCATTTTGATATGGGGATTCTTCCGTATCATCGGGCAAGGGGTACCCCATTGGCGGTTCTCTATGATACACATGTACTTACTATGACAAGAACTTACCGGTAACTAAACTTGATTTGCATGAGGAACGGCCCTCATATTCAAGGGACATGAGATTACCAACTTATACTTTGTCAAGCATATACTCCATAGTTTGTTCACTTTAACCTTAATCACTTCAAGATGCTTATGATAGGGGCAATGAGAGCTGAAAGCTAATAAGTATCATAAGTTTTGGAAGCTCTTTATGAGACTTGAATCCCTGCTTCCTTCTATGAAGGACTTTCTTTTACCTTTATGCTGAGTCTCCATCTTCTATCTTTATGCACCGATTGAGAGATCATAGTGGCCATTCTTAGTTTAATGTGCATTGTCCCAAGACTTGTTGATTGATTCATAACTTTGATATTGCGTGTTCCTAAACTATTTGACTCTAGTCACCCTTATGAACTTTGAAGGTGTCCTATGCATTTATGTTTTGCTACACTATGAGGGACAAGTTGAATACAAAACAAACGCCTTGCAAAGCATTGTTATTCATGAATCTTTTGTTTGTACCTTTTCATGTTATGACATAGTTGCTATCTCTTATTCTTAGAACTATATCTTTCATGCTATGTTAAAGTACTATGATCCCAGCTATCAATGTTTTATAAATGCCTTGATTAAGATTATGATGGTGCATGTCACCTTAAAAATTATTCTTTTCTTTTTATCACTTACCTACTTGAGGACGAGCAGGAGTTAAGCTTGGGGATGTTGATACGTTGCAAACGTATCTATATTTTTTGATGTTCCATGCTTGTTTTATATCTACTTTCTTATGTTTTATCCACACTTTGGAGTATTTTTTATACATTTTATGGGACTAACCTATTAAAAAGATGCCACAGTGCCAGTTGCCTGTTTTCTGCTGATTTTGGTTCCAGAAAAGACAGAAAATGAATATTCTCGAAAATTGGACGGGACAAAAGCCAAAGTCAATATTTCACCGAGGGGAACACGGAGCCAAAAGACGAGACGGAGAAGGGCCTCGAGGGGGCCACACCCCTCGGCGGCCAGGCCCGCCACCTCCCCTTTCGCCTATAAGAAGCCTCCGATACAGAAACCTAAGTATCCGATCAAAATTCCACGAAAGAGTTTGGAGCCGCCGTCATCTCCATCCCTAGATCAGGAGGGATCTGAAGCTCTTCCCGGCACCCTGCCGGAGGGGAGAGATCACCATGGAGGCCTTCTTCATCACCATGACTGCCTCCGGTGTGATGCATGAGTAGTTCATCCCTGGACTACGGGTCCATGTAGTTGCTAGATGGTTGGTTCTCCTCCTTTGTGCTACCATATTTAGATCTTGTGAGCTCCGTTCATGATCAAGATCATCTATTTGTAATCCTACATGTTGTGTTTGTGGGGATCCGATAGATATTGAGATGCTATTTCAGATTGATTATTTATTATATCATGTCTTTGTTATTTGTGATCTTGCATGCTCTCCGTTGTTAGTAGCTATCTTGGCCGAGTAGATGCTAGCAACTCAAAGAGGGAGTATTTATGCTTGATAGTGGGTTAATGCCTCTAGGAATCTAGGGAAGTGACAGAAATCTCTAAGGTACTAGATGTGCTATTGCTACTAGGGAGTAAACAACAATCCTTTGTTCATAGAACAATCGTATTGTTTACTTTACACACTTTGCTTAATGCAATTATATGGTGCTTGCAACTTAATACTGGAGGGGGTTTAGATGATAACCTGAAGATGGATTATTAGTCATAGATGCAGTTGGATTACGGTCTATGTATAATGTTGTAATGCCCAATCAAATCTCATAGGAGTCAAGATGATTAGTATATGCATGTATGCTTTCTCGATGTTTGTCAATTGCCCCACTTTAATTTGTTCACCCAACATGTCATCTATCTTAAGGAGAATCACCTCTAGTGAACTATGGACCCCGGTCCATTCTTTTACCATCAATCTACAAAGCTATTTACTGTTTTCTATTTACTTTCTGCAAGCTATTACTATCTTCCACACAATATGTTTAATCCTTTGTTTTCAGCAAAACCGGTGATATTGACAACCTCATTGTAAGTTGGGGGCAAAGTTCTATGGTTGTGTTGTGCAGGATTCCATGTTGGAAACAACACGTTGGAGGTGTTTCCTTGCTCCTACTGGTTCGATAACCTTGGTTTCATAACTGAGGGAAACTGGTTGTTGTGCTCATCATACCTTCCTCTTGGGGCTCCCAGTGAGCTCGAGATATCTTGAGCCATCACATATCCAACAAAAGCGACCTTTAGAGACTTGCTCCACAAGAGTACCACCAAAGCCCATCTTACCAAGGGCACGGACAGAAAATAAATTATAATCGAGGGTCTCAACAAGAATGATGTCCATGAGAGAGATATCATGGGCAACCACAACCTTGCAAAGACCCAATACCTCAGATTTTGACTTGTCACCATAGGAGACGGTAATGTGATCATGGTTTGGCCGCATCTCCGAGATGATCTCCTTTCTTCTGGTCATATGACTCGTGCACCACTATCGAGTACCCATTTGGACCCACCGGAAGCATATCCCTGCAAGAAAATTACTTCTTTGTTTTAGGTACCCATTTTTCAATGGGTCCTCTCATGTTAGTAACAAGGGTCTTGGAACCCAAATAGACCAAGAAATGTACTTATCAAATGGACCATCATAGCTAGCATAGACATCACCATACTAATCACAAAATAATTCATAATTAGGATTATTAGACCCTGCAAAACCAATGTAATTAGTCGTATCATTTGTGACGGTGTTTGTCTTTTCCTGAGCAGTTTTGCTTTTCTTCTTCTTATTGTTCTTCTTCTTCTTGGTCTTGGGAACATAGCCAAGTCCCTCTTTTCCATTTCTTCTCATTTTCTTACTAATAATCTCATCTAGGACTTCCTTACCTTTGGGTTGGGATCCCTTGACAAGTTCTTCTTTCAATCTAGCATTTTCTTCAATAACCTCTCCATGTCCACAAGATGGTGTGGAGGTGCTAGGCATATCATACTTGTTCAATTGAGTTTGGAGGTGATCATGAGACTCATTTAGAGTAGAGTGTTCACTCTCCAATGCCTTGTAGGCAATGTCAAGTTTCTCTAATTCCTCACAGAGTCTAGCATGAGCAGCCCCAAAGTCAATCTTCTCCTTCCTTAATTTCTTTACCTTAGCAAGAGCATTGCCACGTTCCTTTATGAGCTGGGCAACAACCTCTTCATGAGACTCCTCAATTGACTCAAGCTTCTCCTCTAGAGAGACTCGGGCCTCTTCTTCTTCTAGAGGATTCTTCAAAGAGGCCACCTCCATGGCATCTTCTCTTTCAATTCTCCCCTTTTCTTCGAGGAGTTCTTCGGAGTGAGAAAGTTAACTCATAAGAGCATCAAAATTAAGTTTGTGCTCACCTTGAAAGTTAGTGAAAAAATTGTCCAAAGCAATAACTTCTTCTTTTACCCTAAGACTTGTATGATCATCCATATCAACATTCATAGTAGTCTTAGGAAATTAAGAGATAGAATATGATACCTCAGATCCTCTTGCCATAAGGCAAGTGACGTTGTTTTTGATGAAGTTTTCATTAGGAGAGTCAAAGAGCGATGTGGGACTAGATGTGGTGGCTATAGCAGCCACCTCTGGAGAGTTATCTTCATCCTCTTCATCTTCACTTGTAGATGAATACTCTTCTTTTGCCACCAAGACAATCTTAGGTTGCTTCTTGTAGGGACCATTTTTCTTGACGAATGGCTTCTTTCGAGGTGCCTTAGACTTTTCTTTGAGGATGAGCCTGACCCATTGTCTTCTCTACTTTGATAGGGACACTCTGCCACAAATTTCAAACGGTCTCCACAATTTTAGCAAGTTCTCATTTTTGGGCCATTCTACTTTCGCCCACTTGACCCATTCTTGCGCTCAAGTTCAGATTTAGCCTTAGTTGGATCCTTCCAAAAGTTTCTTGCATAGAAGGCCATGTACTCACCATGAGCATGCTTGACCTCCTCGGGACAGCTCATGGAGACAACATTAAACCCTCTATCATCCTCATCTCGTTCAACAACATTGGCCTTTAATGCAAAATTAACTCCTTTTTGCATCCCAATTGCACGAGCACGAGCATCTTCAACGTTCTTAGCTGCTAACTTGAAGGCCGCCATTTCTTGCATGACTTCATTAGAAGTCATTTGGTGGTAGTTGTGTCTACCTTGCAAACTCTTCAAGTCCGGGGGCTCAAATGGCATGAGGGCACTCACATATTTTCTTTTGATCCAAGCATCATCAATATGAGTGGCACCATGCTTTCTAAACGTTGTTGCAATGCTCTTGAGCCTTCTATACATGTCTTCATGGTCATCACCATCCAACATGTAGAATCCTTCAGCTTCATTGCTTAGAGCATCATACCTATTTATTCTCATGCTTTCATTGCCGATGAACAAGTTGGTGAGAGCATCCCAAGCTTCTTTGGCGGTGTTAAAGTGCTCAATATGTGGCATGTCCTTGGGACCCACACCAAGCTGAATCATGTGAAGTGTCATTGCATTTAGTTGACTGTCCACAACTTCTCTTCTTGTCAAGTTGGTGGAGTCTCCAATATGAAGGCCATCTTCAATGATCCTCCAAAGCTCAATCGACAAACTGCATACATGAGATTTCATTAAGAATTGCCATTGATTAAATGAAGATGAAGTAAGCTTGGGTGGATCACCCCTATTATTTATATGAGGGTGAGGGATAGGTGGGTCGAGAGAATATAGGTGAGAGTCCTCACTATAGTCCTCCTTACCACTTCCCTTCTTGGAGGTAGAGCCATTATTTTTCTCACCCACAACCTCATCTTCCTTGGAGTTAGCATGAGCTTTATCCTTAGATAGCAGAGTGGAGGCCTCAGAGGTAGATGGAGGTGGGGCTGTAGATGAGGTGACACGAGTAATCATTTGTTGCATCTATTCCATTTTGGTCTCAAAGGATTTCAACATGGTTGTTTCCAATGTCTTGAGGTCATCCATTGTGACCTTGTCCACAGCCTCACTCCCATTTTCCTTAGTACCCATACTTCTCTTAGGCTGTTAAGCCCAAATGAAGAGTCGAGTCTCTGATACCAATTGAAATGCATCGTATGGGCACCTAGAGGGGGTGAATAGGTGCTACACCAAATTTTAATACTTTTTCAATTTTAGGCTTGACACAAAGGTAAATTCTCTAGATATGCAATTACGACGAATTTCCCTATATGCAAACCGAGTAAGAGTGAGGAGCAAGGAAACCGTAGTGGAGCATGCGGAGACATAGGATTTGTTTTACCACAGTTCCTTCCTTGTTAAGGGAAGTATATCTGCGTTGGAGGGGTGGGCGGTACTAAGACCACCACACCACAATAGGCCTCACCCTGTTCTCCGATGGATCTCGCCACCAAAGGCCTGATCCACCTTTCCACTATTGGTACCCTTCGAGGCGGGAACCGATGCCTTTACACAACTAGAAGGGCACACTCCACAACCAAATTGGAGGCTCCCGTAATGATAACAATCTTCCACAAGAACAAATATTATCAAATCGAAACACAAGATCTAGATATTAACAAGTAATACTAGATCAAGAAATCTCCAAGTGAATGGAGGGGAACGATGCGCTTGATTTGTGATGTCGATGAATGAAGTTTCCTCCTTCGATTCCCCAAAGATCAGAGCTATCGGGTGGTTGAAGTGGGAGATCTTGAATGAGAGCTTTCTCAACAAGACAGTACTTTTTTGAATGAATCAAGAGTTATGACAGGAGGGGTGATTGCGGCTTTTGTACCCCTGTCCAAACATGGCTGTTGGAGGAGTCGGGGGCTGGATTATCTGGCCCAAGTGATGGCCGGATTATCCTGCCGGGGTAAAACTCCAGCCCAGACTCGGAATTTCTGGGGGAAATTCCACCCCCAACACAGAAAGTCACGTCGTGTCATCCTTTAGCAAATCTCTGAGGGCGGATTATCTGGCCTAGGAAAAAGCTCCGGCCTTGGACGGACAATTCGAAATAAAGTCCGTCCCCTCTCTGAGGGATGCGCCTAGCCACACTTTGAAAACCTTCTCGGGGGCGGATTATTCGGCTCCCTTTTTGGGGCGGATTATCATGCCCGGGCAAAAACTCCGGCCCTGGCCGGACAATCCAGAAGATTATCCGCCCCCTCACTGAGAGACGCGCCTTGCCTATCTTCATCAAAGGGGTCAGGCCGGATTATCCGGCCCTTGACATGGGCGGGTTATCTGCCCCCCCCCCCAACAACAGGAATCTCAACTTTTCATGTAAACACTTGTCTACAACACTTAGCACACATGAGATAATCCATGGTGTTATTATCTAACACACAAAACACTAGAGATCATGAAATGTTCTTTCACCTACAAGGAGCGCGGGGGCGCACACTATTAGCAGAGACAACAGAGACACATGATGCCCAACCACCTGATGATGCCTGACCACCTGATGATGCTTTAAACCTCTTTCCCATGCGTTTAACATTAGGTTACACATGGAGACGAATTCAACCAAAACGTTTGGCAACATTCAAAGAGAAAAACATTACCAGAATAGCTTCGCTAGTTAGTGGGAGCAATCTTTGCTCGCTAATGTTGAAATATTATAAATCAACTAAATCACCATTGCTCCAGAGGAATTTAGAATATATTTTATCTTTAAAATCTCTAAGAGTTATGGAGGTTGCAACCACCACTAGGAAGTAAAATTCAGAGAGATACTGTTCACAACCACGAATTACGCTAGTATCAAGTTTAACCGCCAGCCGAAATGCCAGCGCTGGATCAATCCTAGTCGAAAAGCAAGGAAGTTAGTTGAGCACCAGCGATTTGCGCTCAATTACTTCCTATAATCAATCCACAAAGGGAAAGATGCTTACCCAGATGGAATCCATGCGTTTGGATCCCGCCGATTCCATCCAATCTTCTCTGCGCTCGACAGGGAGGACCAGTACACCAGCCGGTGTTGCATACTGTTCTATGAAAGGGGTAGATCTAGCGGGGGCGGGAGTAGAGCCAGAGGTGGAGTGGGCTCCACGTCTAGGGGAGGGGGCGTCTCGGGGGCCGAGGACGACATAAGGTAGGAGGGCACGATGGAGGGGGCGAAGGGGCGGTGTGGGAGTTGTTCCATGCTCGAGGGGAAGCGAATGCTTTGGATGAGCGAGAATGGCCGGTCCGACGTATCTCCATGTGGCCCCACCCTTCACCACATATGCAAGACCCGTCCCAACAGGGCCCCACCCTTCACCACGTATGCATGACCTGTCCCAACACGGCCCCACCCGTCAGCATGTAACTGCCGTGGCCACGTAACATAACTCTCGACGCATGACCCGCCCCAACGCGGTCCCACCGGTCATCATGTAACGGTCAAGCCTTTGACCTGACGGCATCCCTCCGTCCGAGCGCCTATGAGGGTTTTAGTATAGAGTGATGGGAAAAGTGTGGAAAGGTTAAGCGGTTGGGGAAAACTGAGTACAACTAATGAACCAGGGGCACGCAAATTGAAATCCCTTAATTATAATATTGTTTCTACTAACATTGTCACTAGACATGGAACAGAGACAGAGAAACCCTAGGGGCCACCTTGGTATCAAAAAGAACAAGCCCGCAAGGCAAAAGAGACACAAGAAATTAGTAAAGAAGAAGAGGACCTTGTGTATCCTGAAGATAATATTGATTATGAAGCTCAGAAAAGAGAGCATGAGACTTCTAAACATAAAGAAGAAGAGGCAGGAGATAAACATAAACAATATGGTTTAGATGATGATACAACTGACTCAAGAGAAGAGGCTGATATGAGAAAGGAACAAGAAGAGCAGGCTATCGCCTCAAGTGAAGAACGTGCCAATAAGAAATAAACTTTAGTGAAGAACAAAACTAAAAAGGATGCTGGACCAGTGGCAAACGTAAAGGAGAAGGTAATACCCACTAGAAAGGAAATTCCTTATCCTAATTGTGTTCAGTATGAACTGGATGAAGCCATTTATGATTCTTTTGCCAAAGCCCTGGGAAGCCTTCATTTAGAACTTCCTCTAACTGATTCCATTCAAGTTCCTACTTATAAAAAGTTTATGCGAGATATTCTTAATAGAAAAAAGAAGGTAACTAAGAGTGTAGCAGTAATGACAAGATTTGGTGATAAACTGCCTACTAAGCTTGGGGACCTAGGTATACCAACCATCTCTTGTACAATTGGGAAAACTAATATCCTTAAGGCTCTTTGTGACCTAGGGGAGGTGTTAGTGTCATGCCTTATTCCCTATTCAAGAAATTGAACCTTAGAGAGTATTCTCCTACATCATTACGTTGCAAATGGCTAATATGACAACTAAACAACCTATCGGTATGATCGAAGAAGTTTTACTTAGAATTGACCAACATGTTATACCTACTAACTTTATCATAGTAGATGTTCCCGAACATGACAAACTTTCAATCATTCTTGGAGGACCTTTTCTTAGCACTGCTAGAGCTAATGTCGATTGCTCTAGCGGTAAGATTGTTTTCAATATTTATGATGATCAGATTGTTTGTTATTTTCCGAAGAAATAGGAACATGGTGACAAATATATTCCACCACCTAAGCGTGTCCAAGTGGTAAATACCATCAATGAAGGCCAGCTTGAGGTAAACGCTAATGACTCGGAGGTTGCTTAATAAGCTAACCCTCCTTAATAAAATGCTTAATGGGAGTGAACCAATCTTAGTAGTAAAGTTTTATTTTGTTTCATTTTTGTGTGTCTTAATGAATTTGTTCAAGTTTTTAGACTTGCAGATAACTTATACTTTCGTGAAGTTTAAAGAAAAGTGAAAGAAAGGCTAAAGGAAGAATAAAATAGGGTTCAGATCACAGAACGAAAGCAAGATGACGACCGAGGTGACCGCATCACTACCTGCATCTTTGAAGAAAAAAATCAGTCGGTAAGTTCTTTCTAATTCAACACTCATAACAAGCACTGGTACGGTCAGAGGTACCCGTACCGCTCGCCCGTACCGAACTTCAACGTTTTGCTCCAACCTTACAACCACGATAATGGACACTGGTACGGTCAGGACGTGCACGTACTGTCCACCTGTACGAGACCTCCAAGTTTGATCTCAGAACTCTAATCTTGATCCAATGGTGATGACCACCGGTACGGGTGGAACGCGCCCGTACCACCCACCCATACCGACTACATCACCAGGTAAAGACTGACGGCTGCTGGCTCACAGCTAGCCCCTTTCTTCTTCCTCCCTCATTATTTCTTTCTCTTTCTCTCTCCACCTCAAACCCTAATCCTCTAGAACCTTCGATTCTTCACCGATTTCTTGTTTTTGAGTGGGGGAATCTTTACATCGTTAAGTTTCCCATCCGATCCATGTTTTATTTTCTAAAATAAATGGTTGAATTCCTCACATTGACTATCTGTATGAGTACATCATATTTTGAGATTATTTTAGATTCCTCATGTTAGGATTTGTAATTTCTACCTGTAATCATTTGTTTATATGATAGAAACCTGATGCCTATAGTTTTTTTTTGAAAATTTTGCAGCGCAATGCATAACATTGGGAGGATTTTCCACTCGGGAAAGGGCTCGGGAATGGCAGGAGCCTCAGGCTCCTCCAGGAAGAATGGCTCGAAGAAGAGACGCTCGGAGGCGGACAACTTGAGAGCAGCCATGAACAAGGACTATGAGAGGGTGAGCGAACACAAAGTTTTATCCACTAAGTGGGTAAGCCGTGAGTTCCTCTCCCACTAGGGACTACTGGAGGACTTCGACTGGATAACTGAGCAAGCGGGCATGGTCCATTTCTCCTACCTCTCCACCGACACCTTCGAGCTCACCACGTACGAGTTCTTGTCATCGTTCCATGATGACCTTGAGGTACAAGAGAGAAATTGCACTGTAAGTTTTGTGCTTAATGGGCAACCCCACAACCTGTCTTTCTACCAATTTTGTGATTGTTTAGGGTTCTGTCGCGAGGGAGAGCTCGATATCAACGATAACGTCCACGTAGAGGCAATGCATGCTTGGGAACAGATTTATGTCCACATGAACACCGATTATTTGCGTAAGAACAGCGCCACCATCCATAATCCACTATCCATTACTTCACCACCTTCTTGGCAAAATCTATTTTTGGGAAAGGAGATGTCGAGGCAATGGAAGGCCCTGAGATAAATGTAATATATATGGCTCTCCACCCTGAGATGGAGCATAATGTAAACTTGGCTGCTTTGCTCATCCAGCACTTCTGCCGCCAAAGGTCGGCTCCCTCGGGTGAGATCCGTTGTGGTGGCTTGATCACACAGATGGCATACGCAAGCGAGTTTGTCCTGCCCCATGAGAGAGTTGTGGCTAGCAGTAAGATTCTGGATGACATTCACATGGCTAGCACCAAATTCATGGGGGTCTATATACCCAACGCTCCCTCTATGCTTATCAATTTTATTTTGAGCCTAATGGTGATCTCCACCAACTTTTGCTTCCTTTTTTACAAGCTTTTGGTTTGCTAGGTAAACAAAATTGGGTCCTCAATGAGGAAGAGTTCTAGGAGGCATTGATCTCCTTAGGGAGGATTGCACCCTCGGAAGGTCATCCCAACTAGGAGCATGCAGCCGATGGCCAGCAGCAGCAGGAGGAGCAAGGAGGAGGGGACTAGAACACAACAGGTTGGGATGAGTATGGTCAACAACATCATCACCAACAACCTTTCCCACCAATACCAGCAACAAGGTGTGCCTCAACCTCAGCCGGGATTCAACTACGTCTCGAGCAGTGATTGACCAGGTGGTGCATCGCATTGACAACATAGAAAATATGTTACACGATGTGAACACCAACATCATCAACCTCACCCAATATTTCACCACATTCATAGCTGACTTTCCGAGCCGCTATACGAACTTCCCATACCAGCAGGTGCCGCCCGGCGATGGCGGTAACAATTGATCCAAGATAGGCCAAGAGCCTATGATTGGGGAGGTTAAACTCCTCCCCAGCTTTTGCATTGATATTTTTCGTTCTTCTTTTGATTTATTTTGTTTTTCTTCTAGTGCATGTTTACTTTCAGTTTGCATTGATAGAAGAAAACCCAAAAATATTAGACTACATTTTATCTTGATTTGTGCAAAGTTCTCTCGGATCTCGTTGATTTTTCTATAAGTTATTCACTCCTAGTGACTTAGCTATAGATACGAACGCGAGGAGTTGACCCAAGTGGGAGATGAGCAAGCAAGTGGAGGTACCACATTCCTATTTTCCCTCTTCCTATAAGTTTATTCATGAACATATTGTGTATGTTCAGTTGCACTTGGGTTCTACTCCATGCTTAGCTCGTTATATTTTAGGACTTAATCTCAAAGGTTAATGTCACTACTTTGGTTTGGACTTATAACAATTACGACTGGTTAGAAAAACAACCCTTTGGATTAAGTTCCAAACTTCTGAGAACAAGAGAAAGTGTCTTTTGACAACTTTGGTGCCATGTTTTTGTCTTAAGGGCTTATTCTTAGTAGTACTCAACCCCGCATCCTAATCGTTTGACTTGATAATACCTTCTGAAAAGAATTGTTTGATGGAGCGAACTTTTTATGGTGGTTGTGGGAGATGCCAAACCTGTTTTGATCAGCTGAAAAGAGATAATTTGTTTGAGAAAGAATTATGAGTACCCAAACTTCATAGAACTAACAACTCCTCTGGCCTACGAATGATCTTGTTCATCTCAGATTTTGGTTACGAGTTGGTTAGATATTGACAGCATTGCTGAGATGGGAATTTTTTAATTCCATGGGCCCAAGTACTTGAGTAAAAAGAGAACTACCATCGAGATATGAGCTGAAAATATTCAATTCTTATGAGAGAATTGGTATCACCTTACCACATAAAATGAAGAAAACAAGAGTTCTCGAAAAACAAGGAAGAGAAGGGGTGTTAGATAGCCACGATTTTTGAAATGGGTGTTATTGAAAAGCTCTAAGTTTATACTTCTTTTGACATCTACTTGTGCACCTTAATTTTGACTAAAAGCATCCTTGCTTGAAAATATTATTACTCTCATAAAAGAGGGGCGCTCAGAAGTATTGAATCGCAATCCTAGCCAAAAATTTAACAGTCTCTTTTGAGTTTAAGAACTATGAGCTAGTGAGTTACTTGCGGTTAGGAAGCAAACTTTAGTGCAATTGTTCAGATATATTATGCTCATGGTTAAGGTTGCAAAATTTGAGACAATGGAATATGATACAACCTCGAACTTGTGAGTTTTTCCTCTTGATTCAATTTCTCGCTATTACTCATTATAGCTTTGTCACTCGAGGGCAAGTAATCACTAAGCTTAGGGAAGTTGATAGCTTCGAATTTCAACACATTTTATCATTGTTTTCCTTTTGTTTATTGCCAGATTTCACTGAATTTTATCCTTTTCCCTAATGTTAACATCCCAACTAGTGAAACCTTGGTTTCTTGTGATGGTTTTCAGGAAATGAACATTTTTAGAAGATCTGATAGCATTTATGGGCTAATTCCACCTGAAGAAACAAATCCCCAATTGGATCCCCTTTCATTAGAGGCATTCTGAGCGCATAACGACCACGGGAGTTGTCAGGATACGCCCGTACCGTCCGCCCATATGACCCGCCTCTAGCTTCTTTATATCAATACAAGCAACTTTCGTGAAGGGGAGATGACGAAAAACACAACACAACCGCCACAAACACATCCAGAAGAGGCAATGTCAGATCTGGAGATGGAGAAGAACACCGTCTCATTCTTCGACGATCCCTAGCCTCTAAACCATTCACTCCACCGTCAGCCCCATTTATACTTAGAGAGAGAAAGAGAAATTAGCACTTGTAAGATTAGGGTTAGATACTTTGAGCTACCTTGGTTTGTATTTGGTTCGATCTTCAAATGGTATTGTGGCTTGCTACGGTAACTTTGAGATGATTTCTATTTGCAATACAATTATCCCTTTGATCAATCTTCCTCTCATGTCTGAGTAAATCCTATAGGCGTGGGAGATGTAAGGGATTGGTAAGATGTGTTGTGCCTCCTTTATTTCCATCCATTTGTGATTATTAAATTGTGAGAATGAATATCTATGTTTGCCTAATTCTTGTTATCCAATTTAAGGGCCCGGGCACATGATCCAGAGATCTCATAGGTACGAACTTGTATGCTAGCGAACCGGCGACCCCCAAGTGACATGGGCGATATCAATGAGGAGCTAGTACTACTTGAGCACAACAAGGAACCATCAAGATTAAAGCCTTCATCTAGTTGGAAGACCTTAATTAATGTGCTGACCAATACTGTGGTAATAGGCAAATGGATTATTGGGACTAGGAAGAATTGGCCATGAGGACTTCCAGTCGGTATATGGGTTGCTTCCCTACTCACTTATAAATGAGAAATATCATAATCACTTATTCTATTTTATTCATCTGGCACCTTCACTATTACCATGAACCATTTCTCTCCACGCCTAACTTCTCATCTGCAGGAACCTCGAACACTTTTCTCACCTTTACTTTTATATTACTTAATTCTTGCTTCTTCCTTTACATAAGGTTCCTCTATTATTCACTCACCCCTTCCACCTTCAATAATTGCAGTCAATTCACTCAAGACACGTGACACCTTGAGTGCATCAGAAACGCCGCACAAAGACACTTAGCTAGGCTCCTTATTGGGATCAATATAAAAACTAGAATTAATACTTTCATCTATTTGTAATTCCTACATGTTGTGTTTGCGGGGATCCGATGGATATTGAGATGCTATTTTAGATTGATTATTGATTCTATCATGTCTTTGTTATTTGTGATCTTGCATGCTTTCCGTTGTTAGTAGCTATCTTGGCCAAGTAGATGCTAGTAACTCCAAGAGTTAGTATTTATGCTTGATAGTGGGTTCATGCCTCTAGTAATCTGGGGAAGTGACAGAAATCTCTAAGGTACTAGATGTGCTATTGCTACTAGGGAGAAAACAACAATCCTTTGTTCATAGAACAATCGTATTGTTTACTTTACACGCAATGCATAATGCAATTATCCGTTGCTTGCAACTTAATACTGGAGGGGGTTCGGATGATAACCTGAAGGTGGATTATTAGTCATAGATGCAATTGGATTACGGTCTATGTATAATGTTGTAATGCTCAATCAAGTCTCAAAGGAGTCAAGATTTGTAGTATATGCTTGTATGCTTTCTCGATGTTTGTCAATTGCCCCGCTGTAATTTGTTCACCCAACATGTCATCTATCTTAAGGAGAGCCACCACTAGTGAACTATGGACCCCGGTCCTTTCTTTTATTATCAATCTACAATCAATTGTTTACTGTTTTCTGTTTACTTTCTGCAAACTATTACTTTCTTCCACTCGATACGTTTAATCCTTTGTTTTCAGCAAAACCGGTGAGATTGATAACCTCATCGCAAGTTGGGGGCAAAGTTTTGTGGTTGTGTTGTGCAGGTATCCACATTGCTACTGGCACCGGTAGTGCGCCCTGCCAAAGTTCAGCTAGCAACACCTTTGAGGTGTTTCCTTGCTCCTACTGGATTGATAACCTTGGTTTCATTACTGAGGGAAAACTTGCTGATGTGCTCATCATACCTTCCTCTTGGGGTTCCCCAACGGGCTCGATATATTTTGGGCTAAGCAACCGATTTTCTGGCACCGTTGCCGAGGAGTCAAGGACATCTTCACAAGGGGAGTCCCTCATAACCAATCTCTTTACTTTGTTATTTTTGTTTTGCTTAGTTTACTTTCTGCTTTGTTTGCTTGTTTCTTTATCAAAAACACAAAAAATTAGTTTTACTACTTTGCTTTCTTTATTAAAAATACAAAAAAATTAAATCTTTCTATAGTTGTTACCTCTTTCTTAGCTCACCATGTTGATCCCTAAATTCACCCTAAAAGACCTTTCAATAGGTAGTGGCTCTATAATTGGAAAAGATAACATTGAAGAATTTTTTGATCATGTTAGTAAACATGAGGATAGATCCCTTGCAGAACTCGCTCCAAACTATGAAATTGCTGCAGCTTCTTTAGTTCACATGTTGGAAGGTAGGTTTGTTAACCTTAACCCCTTAATGCAAGTAATGTTTCTTAAACTTAAAGAAATTGAGGACCCTGAAAAGAGAGATTTTATTCTGGAAACTTTGCTTAAGGAATTCTATGATGTTGCCAAGGAAGCTAGAAAAGTCATTGAACATTTTAATATGCTACGCTCATGTGTAGATGTTGTTGGTACACGAGAAAAGATGAACAAAACTGAACCTAATGGGGAGGAAATTAAGATACCAATACCTTTCGAACTTGTAGCAATGCATGAAGCCATAGAAAAGAATCTTGATTGGATTGTTCCCGAAAACCCGTTTGATGAAAATAGTGAACCCAAGAGCGTTGAGATAGGATCCTCTAGAACTTATTTGGATGAGATACCTTGCCTTGTTGAAGATATTTCTGGTATTGCTCTTGATGCTTCTTCATTTGAGAACACTTGATTCTTTTTCTTACTTCTTATGCCTCACTTAAAGGCGTTAAAGAAAAGTACTTATTGGGAGATAACCCAAAAGTTTTAGATGAGTCTTGGAAGTTATTACTTCAGTAATAACCGCTCCTTATCCTTTTTATTTGCTTTTTGTACCAAGAGTAACCTCTAATGAGAGAGAAGTAATGATTGGAAAAGTTGCTGCCCCGAAACAGATTTATGTGCTTCACCGTAAAAATTCGTGTAAAATCTCTGTACGTCCTTTTGAGGCGTGAATTTTTGTGCTTCTGCCCCAGGTTGTTATCTAACTTTCGTTAGTTCAACACTTTTTGATTTGAGCAACAGAAGGTCTTAGAAAAAATTCGTCTCTACCTGCAGGTCTGTTTTGACAGATTTCTGTCATTATTTGCATTTGCTTCTTGTTGGTTCCTTTTTGAGTTCTTTTGGGGAGTTCAGCTTTTTGAGGGAAGTGCTACACTAGCTTGTGTTTTAATGAAAGTTTTATTGGTGTTGGAACTGAACCTAAAGACCTATTATCTTGAGTGCACTAATGTTGCTAATAAAGATTGTGTGAAGTTTTGTATGAAGGAAAAATTTCAGGTGTATGGAAGGAATGAGTAATGAGATGAAGGATGGACTAAAGCTCAAGCTTGGGGATGCCACGTGTATCACCCCAAGAAATATCCAAGAAGTACAAGCGTCAAAGCTTGGGGATACCCAAGGCATCCCCTTCTTCATCAATAAAAATTCCAGGTTTCTTCCAAACACTTCATTTTTATTGTTTCATGCACAGTTGTGTTGTTCTTGGAGCGTCTTCTTTTTTGTTTTCGTCTTGGTTTTTCGTTTGCTTTGTTTTCTTAGTTTGCTGAATAAATTGGTTGGACCCCCTCTTTCATGCATTGGTTTTCAAATAGTTTAGTTTGGATTGGAAAAGAGTAGGAAAGTTCATGCTTAAGTGGTAAAGAGAGCTTGTTTTTTACTGTGGCCTATGCTTTGTCATGCCATGCTTGATATTGTTTTGGATTTATGCTTAGTATTCTTTGCTGTAGCATGACTTGTTATAAACAATTGAGTTTGCTTAATGTGCCTTTGAAGAATCATGCGTTGTTTTAGCATATTAAAGCATAGTATTGTGGTATTCTCCTTTGATGCTTTATTAAAGCAGTCTACGCGGTCTTCCGAGCCCAATGACGGCTTCATCACTACTTCCACGAGCATCCTATCATGGTTGTCTCCTCCGCCCCATTACAAGACATCATCCGCAACCGCGATGCGACAGGGAGAGACGCCATGTGGGCCATCGAAATCAGCATCCACAACATCAAGTACGAGTCACACAAGGCCATCAAGTCGCAGGCCCTTGCCGACTTCCTCGTTGATTGGGAAGAGGCATAGCGACCCGAGATGCTGCCCTACCTTCATTACCGGTCCCTTCACTTCGACGGGTACAAGAATGCGGAGAGTGCGTGGGCTGGAATCATACTCACCTCCCCAAAGGTGACAAGCTCCGCTATGTTCTACAGATAAACTTCACCCCCTGCACCAACAACATGGCCGAATACGAGGCCCGCCTCCACGGCATGTGAACTACCAAAGAGATGAATGTCAATCTCCTCAAGTGCTACAGCGATTCTGACCTTGTCGCCAGCCAAGTCGTCAGCACCTGAGACGCCGTCGCCCCCAACATGATGACATACCGCCAAGAAGTGGACCAGCTAGGAGGCTACTTTGCTGGCTACCCCGTCAAATGGATCGATCGGCGGAATAATCAAGAAGCTAGCACGCTCTCATGCATTGGGTCGGCTCGCCAAGCACCACCACCCGGCGTCTTCCTTGACTTCATCGACAAGCCCTCAGTCTCTCCCATAAAATAGATCGACATCGGGATCCCACTACAACCCGACTCCACATGGTTGTGACTGGATCGAGCCCTACATCGCCTACCTTGAGCACCAAATCCTTCCCAAGGACAAGACTGAAGCACGGATGATCATGCGCTGCTGCAAGTCCTTCGTCATCATCAATGGCGAGCTCCACAAACGGAGCATGATGGGCATGTACCAGTGATGCGTCTCCCCAGAAGAAGGTCGGAAGATCCTGCAAGACACCCATGATGGGGACTGTGGCCACCATGCTGGCGCAAGGTTCCTAGTCACCAAGGCCATGCGCCACGCCTTCTACTGGCTCACCGCCCATGCCGACTCCATCGACATCGCCCAACAGCATGTTTGGTGCCAGAAATACGCTAACCAAACGCTCATCCCTGGCCCGGCTGTCAAGACTATCCCCATTACATGGACATTCACTTTATGGGGCATCGACATGGTGGGAAGGTTTAAAACCACTACATCCGGCTACACCCACCTCCTAGTCGCAGTCGACAAGTTCATGAAGTGCTTCGAGGCGAAGGTCATCAAGAAGTGTGACGGCAAGACTGCCACCAAGTTCCTACGCAAACTCATCTACCGGTATGGCTATCCGCACAACATCATCACTGACAATGGCACAAACTTTGCAAAGGGTGCCATGGCCGAGTTCTGCCAAGAACACAGGATCCAACTCGACCTCGCCTCAGTCGGCCATTCAGAGTCGAATGGCCATGCAGAGCGAGCCAACCAGAGCATCCTCCACGGCCTCAAACCATGACTACAGGTCCCCCTCAAGCGCATGCCAGGTTGTTGGGTCATAGAACTCCCTTTAGTACTATGGGGCATACGCACCTCCATCAATCGATCGACAGGGTTCACCTCCTTATTCATGGTGTATGGCACCGAAGCGGTCATGCCTACCGACCTCGAGCACGACTCGCCCCGAGTCATCAACTACACGAAGGAAGACAACAAAGTCTCCCATCAAAACGTGATCGACCTGCTTGACGAGGTGCGCGACCTATCTCACTCCCACATCGCCATCTACCAGCAAGGTCTCCGCTGCTATCACAGTCGCTGAATCCAGACTAGGACCTTCTAGGAGGGCAACCTCGTCCTACGACTCATCCAGGACAAGAAGGGCATGCACAAACTATCTCCCCCACGGGAGGGGCCATTCGCCATAGGGTGAGTTGACACCTACTACCTCATTGACGTACGTGGTGATAGAAAGCTCGACGTCGAGCGACCATGGAATGTGAACTACTTCGCAAGTTCTACACCTAGAACAGCAACTTTTACACTCCTATACCCATGATGAATAAAAAAATATTGTGTCCACAAACTGTATGGCCAAGTAGTGCGGGTAAAGGGCACCGAGGTCACTTGGGCCTTGCATCATCCACGAAAAATGCCAAACTGCGAGCCACCATTGGAGTCACCTCGCTTGACTGGTTATCCGAGTCAAGAAGCCCGGTCGTGCTTCCCACAGCACCCCATCCTCCTCATCCTTGGAGGTAGTGACTCGAACGGTTAAGTACCATGCTCAGGGACTCGTTAAACACGAACCTGCATGCGCCTTTGGAAAACACTAATTATGAGAGTGCGCCTTGGAGTCGCCAAGCGACTGGCTCCCCGAGCCAAGAGAGAGACGCTACACATTAACAGTGCATCACATCCTTCCCTATGTTGGGCATATGACTCGAATGGTTAAGTACCACGCTTGGGGACTCATCGACACGAACCCACATGCGCCTCGGGAAAACACCAAGGATAGAGTACCCCTTGGGGTTGCCCCACGACTGTCTCCACGAGGCACGGAAAGTCGACCTAAGTTACTCGAATAGCTTCCAAACATACATCCCCGCTAACCATGCGCGTACGACTGCGAGCAAGAACCCTCAGGGACTTGATCATAAATCCTGAATACATCACACTCAACTACTTACCCAACTGATCCATGTCACTCAAACGAGTCGACTGAGACAAAACAAATCAGAATCAACTCGCAAATTGCAAATTACCTCATTCATTCAACTTGTACCAAGTATCTTTACAAAGGCCAGTCGGCAATAAATTTACATTACAGAAGCATCTCTCATTCTGTAGGCTTCAACGAAGAAGCCTCATTTGTTCCCCTGACCCTCGCAAAGGGCTTCCACGAGTTGATCGAATAGGTCAACTGTGACTTCACGATCGCTGATTGAAATGGCCGCTCCGACGAAAGGTCGTTGTACTTCGGCCCGGCGTCGTCTAGCGCCAATCACATCTCCTAGTATGGCAGGAGGTCGCTCATCGCCAACACGCGTTCCGCATAATGAGCGGCCATTGCATTAAGCGCAAGGAAATCAACAATAGCCACCTTGTCTGTCACCGAAGTGAACCCACTGGTGTCGTTGTGGAGCTTGAAGTTCTCCTGGAAGTGGGCGAGCCCAAGGCTTAGCGCAGCGGTCGCCCCGCGATGGAATGCGGAGCACATCATCTACTCCACAACCGTAGGCGCTTCCTCGAGTTACTTCCACACCTCTATAAACCGCTAGGAACTACCTCGGTGTGGGTGATACCCTGTAGGATGGCGCAGATGCACATCGCCAACGCTGTGGTCGTGTTCACCACCTCCTTCATGCACTACTCGGTGCTAACCACTTGCACCGCTAGATCTTGCTGGCCTATAACATCTGCAAGGTATCAGCGCATCAAGTTTTGATGGCAAATTCACTTGGGGACTCACCCGCCCAGGAACTCGCCAGCTCTGGGACTTGGCTCACTCGGAGACTCGCCACTCATAAGGAAGCATAAAAGAAGACCTACCAAGGATTTTGTGATAGTTCTCTGTGATGAACTTCTCTAGCAAGGAGAACTTCCCTTGCAGCTCCATGATAATAGAGTCAGAGGCCTTGCGATCCTATTTTGCAGCCGTGACCACTGCCTTGGCTTTCTCCTCCGATGCGGATACTGCAGGTTCTGCCGACTCCAGTTCCATCGGAAAAGCCTTGGCCTTCTCTTCTGCTGTGGTCGCTGAAGACTTCACAGCATCTAGATCAGCAATGGGCGCATATCCCTCATGGGCCTTGGTAAGCGTGCAGGCATGGTTATTTGCACAAAGAAAACACCAAGTCAATACTCGCCAAAACACTGGCTAGAGACATCTAAAGGTAGCAACCCACCCGCGGAAGTTTGGAGCTGGCGATTAGCCTGCTGAGCCACCTTCAGGTCCCACTCCACTCGCTCCATTATGGCTCGTTGTTCCGCTGACTCGTTCTACATGCCAAAAGAAAAACAAACAATTCCATATCAGCAACAATTTTCTAGACTCGACTTGCTATTTCCTATCGACCTGACCCTCAGGGACTCGCCGAATTGAGGTTCTAGAGTGTCCAGTCGCTAAAATTTAGTGACTAGACCCTCAGGGACTGGATATACCTGGAGGGCTTCGCAAAACAAACGATGGATCTCGATCGTGTCCACGGGGGCAGCGGAAACGCCTTGCCGTTGGGATGTTGTGACATCAATCCGTCATGGCTGTCCATGACCTCAGAAATGGTCGGCGACTGAGTATCAACGGCTGCGGTCGACGCCTTCGTGATGAACCGCAGGAAAGTCGCGGCTGTCACAACCGGCCGTTGGCCGCCTAATTTGGACATCCCATCTATTGATACAACCGATGTACCTACAACTACACAAATACAAGGACCAATCACTCGGGCTCGTGCCAAGCAACTTAACTATCATGTACTCACGTTTTTTGGATCTATTCCTCATATACATGAGAATATGATGCTGCCTAAATCAGATGTGTTTATTACTCTTAGGAATGATGGACCTAGCATGGATGAGAGGGACAAGCATTGGAGCATGGTCATGCATGGAGATGGCAATAAGCATGTGAGAATTAAAGAGGATGCCACAAGTGGAGATTTCAGAACTTTGAAGCCACCATAATGACAATTGAAGACTTGGACGAAATATTCAATAATATTACTTCATAGATTCGTCCATAGCTTAATATGGTGTTGCGTCACCTTTATTTTTGGCCAAGTGTTGGGGATATACTTTCCGGGTATACCCACTATGACTCGCTGACTAGGGTGGCCCACTTTAGGTTAGAGCTTTGCTTCACAGGCGACCCAGTCAGGGAGAGAAGAAGGAGGTCCATCCGTCTATGGAAAGGCCTAGAAGACTTACCGACTTAGGCCTGCTTAGTTACTTGTAGTCAAAGATGTACTCTGTAACTGACTGTTAGTCGTAGCCGGATAGGTCTCTCCTGTAACCCTAGGACGGATATCTATATAAGCCATCCTAGAGACCAGCCTTTAGGGCACTCACAATCTACAATCTCAACTTGCACACGCGAACCTCTCTTGTAATCTGTACATCCAGCTCTACCATATTACTGGATTGCTAGCAGGAGTAGGATCCGTCCAAAGCGGACGGATTTGAACCTGGGTAAAGCTTGTGTCCTCACCGTCCCAGAATACCATCACCTCACACCCCCTTTCTCCACACGCCTCGAGGACCCCCTCTCAGCGTACATGTCTTCAATCCAACGACAGTTGGCGCCCATCATGGGGCATGTGAGTTTTGGGTCTTCGTTTTGGGCGGAATCTGCGATAATCGGAATCGGCGAGACAATTGCTATTGGTCGGGTCCTCTACGCCAGCGACGTCCCTCTCATCCTACTCGACGGGACTTGGACCCTAGCTAGGGAGCCCGTGACCACCTACACCATCATGTCTTTCTGTGAGATCGAAATTTATCTCGGTTTCGCTGAACCCTCCCAACCCACCCCAGTGGTGATGATAGAGGTGGAAGAACTTTCTGGATCCACTTTGTCTATGGAAGTGATGGAGTTCTGGGTCTCAGAAAACCCTAATCCCACCCAGCCCGCACCTGAAGCGGAGATAGTGGAGAAGATCGGATCTGAAGAAAACCTCCCCAAGGAGGCTAATCCTGAAGAGGATCTCCCTAAAGAGGTTGAATCTCAGGAGGCTCTCCCTAAAGAGATTGAATCTCAGGAAGATCAAAGGAGCTACAGCTATGGATCCGGTTCTACCGATGCTAGAGCGGGACAATCGTTCTTGAGGCACACGTTGAGGCGTATGATGCTGCACGGAAACACCAGCATGGAAGAGATCCTTGAGACCATCAAATGTTCCGAGGAAGGTAACAAAGAGAGCCACAACTACCTCAGGACACATGCATCGCACTTCGTCGGCTATGTTGGATCTAGATCCGGCTCTGCCGATGCTGGAGACAACAATGACTCGGTGCTGGAGGCAATCAAAACAAACATCGACTTACCAGCATCTTCGGATGACTCCATGACGTTGGCAGATTTCCGAAAGTTCTTCGAGGAATACGACATGGAATTCAACTCCAAGACTATGGAAGAAGGACAAGCTATGGATCAAAGCCCGCACAACAGCATGGAGGAAGGATCCGGAGAAAACTCTCTCGAACCGCAGGACGACATGGATCTCGGAGACAATCTCGACGTCCAGATGTCCGAGAGTACTGATACAAGCCTAAATCCAGGACTCAGACCCAAATCTGTCTTTGCTACCGGCATAGCCAAGAGGGCAAAGAAGAAGAAGAAGATTTTGGCTAAGGACCTCCCATCTAACGAGGTGATAGCCCAAGGTTACGAAGTGGACTCATATGGAGCCTTAATCACAGATGAGCCTAAGGATACTCCATTGGATGGACACGTGGTTACCCCTAGCGCATGTAAACTCCTTGGAGAAGCAATTACCACACCTATCCTGACAGCTATTGGACTTACAGCTGCGGAGTTGGAAGATAAGGCCCAAGCCCTAGAAGCGCATCATCAGGTACTCCTTGAGGAAACCACAAATATACTTGAGAAGAAAAAGCGCATTGCAGCTGTAGGGCAGCCTAGCACCTAACAGCATCTGAAGATGCGGAACAACCCTGAATTGGCCAATAAAAATCCGGATGTCCACAAAACCCTTTTCGAAGGAGATACATCCGTAGGGAAGCCTCGGATCGACAAAAAGGGTAACCGGGTGTATAACATGCCGGTGGAAAATGCTGCTGCAGCTCGAGATCTCTTGGCAAATAATCTAGGTACAGACTAGGTTCGGCTAAGTGTGAAAATACTCACCAAGGGCCTGGAGCAGCAAAAGGTCGCCACATCTGGCAGCGGAAAACTGGTCTCCAAGTTAGATCAATGTCGCACGGATATGGGTCAACACGAAGTTATAAGACCCTAATGTGAGCCGGGACAGCGCTACCGTTCCAACCCCCGGGAAGACAACTACTCAAGAACCGAATCTTCAGGACAGCGACACAGACCCGCACGAAGCTGGAGTAATGTTGCCCCAGCAGTAGAGCGAGATGCCATTGCGGCAATGGTCCAACCTCCCCGATGATAGTCGAATAATTGCAGGGAAGATGAAGAAGCTCAGCGTTGGGAGCAAGACCGGCAAAGGATGCACCCTCCTAGACACACTAGCCGTCCAACTGAGCCATGTCACAATGATGGCAATGGCGGATGAAGGAATGATGGACATCATGCTGGAACGAGCCGCCATGGTGGTCATCATCATGAAACCTCGGCTGGGGGTAACAATCCACCACCACCTTCTCCGCCAAGTAGTCACCATAGAGGCTCTCACGGAGGGAGCCAGGGGGACGCCATTGTAACTACCTCGGTGAATTACGCTCCTAGTTACAAGCCTGGATGAGCGGAAATGGTTAAAATAGTACGGTGGGGCCCAAATGCCACTCACAGGTAGACCTTTCGGCCGTCCTAACCATTTCCGAACATCGGGACAAGAACGTGCGGCGTAATCGGCAGGCGAAGGGATCAACTACATACACAAATGAGTATGTATGCAAGCCACCATACAATGGTTCTCAGAGTCATTCCATCTAAAAAGAAAGGAAATATTGCAACGCCATACGGCAAGATCCAAATATCCTAGATAGATATAATAGTTTAGGATACCTCCTCATACACCAAACATCAGAGTATCAAGCGGAAGCGGAAAACAAGATCCGAGTACGGATAAGACGCAAATCGGCATAAGATGCCCCATAAATAAACACATCCCGCCCACAGATCTCACGGATCGCCGTTCCCGGAATCTCCACACCGAATGATCGTTGCCGACATCGTCCATCTCCTCCACCCAGTATCCATCTTGCGAGTTTACCTGTTCATCTGAATCAAACAATTTATCGTGTGAGACCCTAGGGGTACTCAGCAAGTATTTATGCCTCTAAAGGGGACACAACCTGGGGTGACGCAATTGCAGCAAAAGATAAACCCTAACAATTCTATAGATACTCGCCAACCATCCGCCTAACCAGAGATAGACGGATGTCCGTGAATTAACATCAACAGTTATAACGGTAATATTAACAGATCCATCCTCCTCCTCGCTTACCGACGAGGAAGCGGACGAACAACCCCTCCCCCATCCGTTGGCAGTTTTATTATCCATTCCATGAGTATTGTACTATTTACTAATCAGGTACTTAGTCAATTTAAAAGCGATACTTTAGTTATACTTGTCTATGATCGAGAAACTGTGCTCCAAGTCGTCCATAACCGTGGACACGGCTTTCAGAAAGTTTTACCCTGCAGGGGTGCACAAATAGCAACACACACTCGATCAACCTCGGAAAAACCAAATCAAAACCCAACGAGGCAGTCACGACAAAGCGATCACAGGATTCAGAAATATTTCAGGGGGGCACCCCATTAAGCTACCCGCGACGGTTGGCGGCTCGAGACGGACTCAAGGTTTGCGCAATGGTCAGTAACGATCGGGAACCCAAATGTGGACTGGCTTGTCGATACCGCGAAAACACTCCGCTTACTAAACAAGACAGTGCATTCCTCGCACAATCTTAAATTAAGCAAAGAAGCATGGCATAAGTACGAATAGTAATAAAGCCCCAAACTACTTTGTGGCCCCAAGAAATAAGAATGAATCAAGCTCGCTCGGGGTTCATAAGCCTCCCGGATGTGGATAGCGAATATTCAAGGAACAGGAATCAAGTACTCGGGGTCCTACGGGACACAAGTGAGCAGGAAAAACCAAATAGCAGATATTGCTCACCGATGCCACTTTCATTAGTTATCCCATTACTACTCAGGTTAAGTTGTTTAGGTACCTCGTTATCCATCAGACACTCACATACCCTACACATGCTGTTCTACGACTCGCGTGGCTCAAACAACTCCTGTAGTAATGGCTCATGGGATGGAGGAACAAGCTTCGGTGGGGTTTAAAAGTAAAGGCTATGCAATACTTGGGATTCAGTTTAATGCAATCGCGACTCAATGAGGCAAGAATAAGATAGAGGCAATAGGTACTAAATGTATGCAAGCATGTGGTAGTGCTTGCACGACTCGATTGAAGCGAGAGAAGGATCTGGTAGTGCTCCCGGTCTCTTGATATATCCACCTTTCAGTCTATTCGAAGAAGAACCAAACAAACAAGGGCCAACATAAATAAAGTGCACAAACATATGAATAAAAATGCATCAAGCAAACAATCATGCCATGATGAATGATGCACAATTTGCATGGCAATAATGTGGCATGGCATGGGTGAGGTGTGGAATACAAGTATAAATCATTTTGTTGAGTTTTAATCATGTTTTAACCTCAAATAAGTTGCTGTATACTTTATATTTATATGATGCATGCTGCAAAACAGAACAAGGGATGCATAAACAGAAAGGTCTCGTCGAGCTAATCATTTTAGACATATTATTTGTTAAATTTGGAGTTATAAAACAAAAGTTATTAATTAATTAAGGTAAAGGGCATTTTATTGTAATTTTGATCAACTTGAAATTTAATTGTCCAAAATATATTTTGAATAGCATATTTGAATTCCTCATATTTTTCTGATTTCAAAACATATATTATTTGGATTTATATTTTAAAAGTTATTTGAAAACGGATTTAAATTTGAAATTGAATTAATTTGAAAAAGGTTTAAATTAAAACAGATATAAACAGAAACTTTTTGTACTCAGGCAGATCCAGACCCAGCCACTGACGGGTGGGCCAGATGCTGACTGGGCAACATGCGCGCAGAAAAGCTTTTCTCACCGCGAGCTAGTCTAGCGTCTGCGACTGACAGATGGGGCCAGCGGCCACGGGGGTCCACGTGGATGTTGGTGGCGAGCTGAGGCCCACGGCGAGCCTGTGGACCATGGTTGTGATTCCCAGACTTGCGGTACCTTTGTGCAAAGCTGCCACCGAGACCGACAGGTGGGGTCCTAAGGATTGCGGGTTGAGCGGGAGAACACAGAAGGGGTTTTCTGCAAAAAGAGGTCGCAGCACTGTTGTTCTTCTCTGAACTTACTGACGACCGAACGGTGCTCGCCCATGCGGAGCGCAGCGCGCGGGGGATCGAACTGGGGACCTGGCGTGCGCGGGCGGCGGCGGCTACCGCTGGGCTAGGGAGGGGTAGTTGTTAGAAGGTTAGGCGCGGCCTAGATACGCCTCTGCGACGCCACGACGAGAAGAACCAAACACGACGCCGGCGCACCGAGGGCGTTCGACGGAGTGACCGGTGCGAGCAGAGGGTAAGAGCGAGGAAGGGGATGTCACGGAGGCTCAGCAGCTCACCGGGAGGTTGTTGGTGCGGTTGGTTCGGGCAGGGGAGCGGTCGATCGGCGACGAGGCAGACGCCGGGCGGAGCTAGGGTTTCGCTTCGGCGACGCTGGTTCTGGTGGCCCGGTTCGCCTCCTCCTCGTTGCCGTGTACAGGGCGACGCAGAAGACGGCCGTGGTCTTCCCCGACACCCGCGTCTGCACGCCCGCCTCCTTGTTCTGTAGATGGACGGCGACACCGAGAGCGGCGGTCGGGTAGACGGTGGTAGGGTAGATGGGGAGGGAGAAAAAGATGGGCACGACCCTGGGGAGATCTGGGAGAGGTAGCAGGTGAGAGAGAGGGAGATGATAGGGACGGGAGAGGAGAGGGGTGCCGTGGGGGATCGGTGAAGAGAAAAAGGTGGCTCGGCCACCTTTTCTTCTCCCTCCCTCACGTGCTCGGGCGGCTTGGCCTGGGGCAGGTAGGCAGCTGGCAGGTGGGGCAAGGTGAGGCCAGGAAGGTAGGAGAGGCTCGGGCTGGTGGGGCATGCAAGGCAGAGAGAGAGAAGAAAGAAGGAGAGGGGAGGCATGGAGCTCGGGTGGGAGCTAGGCTCGGTTAGGGTTTGCACTAGGGGAGGGGTAGGGTAGCTCGGGTTGGACCAGGCTGACCAGGTGGGGCTAGCTAGGTGAGAGAGGAGGGAGGCCGAGATAGAGAGGGTGGGGACTAGGTTTAGCTAGCGAGGGGCTCGGGTTAGGTTAGATGATGCCCATGGTGGTGGTAGGGTGTAACTAGGGTAGATGAGGGGTTAGGTTTAGGGTTTAGCTTAGGTGAGAGATTTGGAGAAAAGATTAGGGAGGGAGGGTATGGTTTAGGGTTTAGGCATGATCCACATGACCATGCAAGGATGGAGGTGAAAAGGGAGGGGAAGATGAGGAATAGAGAGAGGGAGAGAGGAAGAGAGATGAACCACTCAAGAATTCAAATAAAAATCCAAAAAGTCTTAATTGTGGTGGTACTTGCATGGCCCATGCAAAATATTTATTGCCATGTTTATTTTTGTGAGAACAATAATATTAACAGGGCATTATTATGCATTCCCAAAAATATGGAATTAAGCCAAGCAAAAGAATTTAAAGGAAAGTTCCAGATGGAGTAGATGGAGATGATCACATTTGATTATAATTGGGACTTGCTAGTGTGTATATTCCACTAGATGTTTAATAGTCCCAAAAATATCCCAACATGATAATAACCCCAAAACAACCCATATGGAAGCTAGGAAAAGGTTCCACTCACAAGGCATGCAAAGGTGGCCAGGTGGCTCTCATAAACCAATAATGTGGGAACAATATGGTGCATATATGAGAGCATGTGGAGATAGAATTGGATCCATCCCAACCCACATGAGCAAGAGGTAAGACCAAATAAATTGCAATGCTCATATTTGGTTGGATGGTGGAACTATGGGGTGATGACAAGAAAGGTGGTGGAGTTAAATAAAAGATATGCCCCCAACTCAACTTGGGCATTGAACAATATATCAACAACCAAATACAATATCAAGAGGCAAATACAATTTACAATGCATATGAGAGAAGAACCAAAACAAAAAGGTTTTTATATGATGCTCAAATGCAAGGTGGCATGATGACATGAGCATGATATAATGATGATGCAACAATTATATATATGAAGTAGCCATTATATTACTAGACCAAGTAGCATTACAATTGTTAGACAATTGGGATGCTATGGTGGAGGTGATGGCAGAAGGAGTAGGCGTCCGGCTCAAGGGCATCGTAGCCGCAGTGAACAACAAAGACAACATTCCCTATCACCAAGTGATGCTAGGCACAGGATCAATTCAAACATTGAGGTGCGACGTTATGAGTCGGACAATATCTACGTGGGTCCAAAATGCTTCGGGCCGCGCGTATGACAAACAAACTTTCCGGAAGGGTTTGCCATCTCAAGGCACATCCAGGCCTACGACAGCGTGGCTCGCCCAGACACCTGGCTCCAGGACTCCTTCCAAGCCTGCTGCATTGCCAAAGGAGGAAACAACTTGGTCGCAACCCGGTATCTCCCGAAAAACACATTCCACAACTAGTATGATGTGCAAAGTGCTTTCTTTCGGAATTTCGAGAGAACATACAGGAGGCCCTACAAAGTCGGAGATCTGCAGTGGTGTACTCTGAAACCCGGAGAAACTTGCTAGGACTAGCTTGGATGATGGATCGACATGAAGAACTCCTGCAAGGAAGTAACCGACCAAACCGCGATCGAAGCATTCATCACGGGACTCCCAATTGGTTTACTACGTCATCGCTTGAAGTGTGACAAAGTGATTGATTTGGGAGAGATGATAGAGACGGCAAGCACATATGCTGACACCGATGATGATGCGGAAGGACTGCTCAACATGCTGGATGTACCACAGTCAGCAAAATAACCAAAGCAGCAAGTCGCAAAATGCAAAAACACCTCGGATGAGAAACCCATTTCGGAAACCGCAACAGTCAACGCAACTTTCAGGTCTGGAGGACGAGGAGGCCGCGGAGGCTGCCGGGGATGAGGCGGTGGAACTTCTAGAGTCCAAGGTAGAGGAGACCAGCAACCTAGCAAAACCTACTCTTTGGCCGACATTGCCAATAATTCATGTGTGCATCACCCGGACGGAAATGGAGGCTCATCCCACACTAATGCTGAGTGTCGTTTCAATGAGGACATCAAGAAAGAAGAATCCGCTAGCTACAGGGCCAAGCAACGAAAAGGAAAGAAAATTTTCGACAAAGATAAAGAGACCAAGGTAGATTCTGACATGGAGGAGGTACAAGCTTCAAATCCCAAGCCGGATGGAATGAAGACCTTCCCAACCAAGAAACACACTTATGTCACCTTCCTTGGGTCTCAAATGGCCAATGTCAAGAAGGTAGTGATGCACGAGATCAATGCAACTGTCTCGGCTATCCCTTAGTTTTTGGATTGGTCGGAAGTAACAATCACCTTTGACTAAGGCAATCATCCGCCTAAGTTGCACATGCGAGGAAAGTACACTCTAGTCATCAATACACTTATTGATGGCTATGGGTTCTCCAAGACCCTCATGGATGGTGGCAGCAGCATCAACATCATCTATGTCAAAACACTGCGCCGGATAAGGATATCGCAAACACAGCTGAAACACAGCTTTGTCACTTTTCATGGAGTTGTCCTTGGAAGAGAAGCAAACTCTCTAGGAGATATCACTTTGGATGTTACCTTTGGAACTCTAAAGAACTATTGGAAGGAAGCACTTTCTTTTGAAGTGGTCCAATTCAAGAGAGCATACCACGCTATCTTTGGGCATCCGCTTTACTGGGCTTTCATGGCTCGCCCTTGTTACATTTACAACATGATGAAAATTCCAGGTCCCAATGGCGTTATTACGATCCGGGGAGACCCAGAGAAGGCACGAGAATGCGAAGACGGAAATGTTGCCTTTGTTGAAGTCGTACTGCACACTCAAGAGTACTAGGAGATCAAGAATAACATCGACCTGTCTGAGATGACCGCAATGAAGAAGGAGGTGACCAAGCCAACTCGGGAGTTCAAGGCATTGGAAGAGACGAAGATGACGCCATTAAAGGATGATGATCCCTCCACAGTGACCCAGATAGGTGTAGGTTTAGACCGCACATAGGAAAGCACGCTCGTCGAGTTCCTCAAGGCTAATAGAGATATCTTCGCATGGCAGCCATCTAACATGACCAGAGTACCTAGGGAACTTTCCGAGCACAGTCTAAATGTATACCCAAACGCTAAACCTGTCAAACAGTCCTTACGATGTTTTGGTGATGAAAAGCAAAAAGCAATAGCTAAGGAATTAGCCCAGCTCGAGTTATCCGGGTTCATAGAAGAGGTCATCCATACTTATTGGTCGGCCAACCCTGTAATGGTACCTAAAAAGGATACCACTTATTTAATGATGTGTGTTCATTATAGTGCCTTGAACAAGGCTTGTCCCAAAGATCCGTTCGCTTTGCCTCGAATTGATCAAGTGATTCATTCGACAGTAGGCTCGGAACTCCTATGTTTTCTCAACGCATATTCCAGATATCACCAAATTCGGATGAAGGAGTCAGACAAAATAAATACTTCATTCATCACACCCTTCGGAACCTTCTGCTATGTTATGATTCCTTTTGGGCTCAAAAACGCAGGAGCTACGTACCAGCGCACTATGCAGTGTTGCCTCCATGATCAAATCGGATGCAATGTACATGCATATGTGTATGACATAGCTGTGATGTCCAAAAAGAAGGAAACACTAATTTCCGACTTGGAGGAACATTCAGCAATCTATGAAAATACAACATAATGCTCAATCTGAAGAAGTGTTTCTTTGGAATACTAGCCAGAAAATTGTTAGGTTTCATTGTGTCTCAAAGAGAGAATGGGCAATAGCCTAGTGGTTGGGTAACAGTTCGTGCATCCTAGCGACCGGAGTTCGATTCCTATCAGGGACGAATTTATAGAATTCTCATGCTGACCCGCTTCTACTATATCAAAAAAAGTGTCTAGTTCCTCCTAGCACTGTTTCATTTTTTATTGTGTCTCAAAGAGGCATAGAGGTGAACCGTGACAAAATAAAGGCTATACTCAACATTTCCAGGCCATCTCGCTTGAAGGACGGACAACAACAAACTAGTTGCATTGCTGTAGTCAGTCGATTCGTATGCTGGCTTGGAGAAAGAGCCGCACCACTACACAAGCTCTTGAAAAAGACCAAGAAGTTCATCTAGACTGATGAAGCTAAAGCTGCACTACCGGATTTGAAATATGTACTCTCGTACGCCCTTATTCTTGCAGCATCGGAGCTACATGAGCCAATGTTGCTATATTTAGCCGCGACAAATAGAGTCCTCAGTGTCGTCATGGTGGTGGAATGGCCGGAAGAAAAAACAGGAACACCTAGTGCAGCGTCCGACTTATTTCCTCAACGAGGTCTTGACTGAATCGAAGCAAAGGTACCCCCATTACCAAAAGTTAGCCTATGGTGTGTTCTTCACCTCCAGAAAGCTACGACACTATTTTCAAGAGCATAAGATTACCATGGTGAGCACAGCTCCCATGAGAGATATAATCAATAACAGGGATGCCACAGAACGCATCGCTAAGTGGGGCATAGAGCTAGCAGCTTTTGATATTGAGTACAAAACACATACAACAATCAAATCCCAGATCCTTGCTGACTTTGTTGCTGATTGGACAGAGACAGTCGAAAACACAGGCCTCCTAGAGACGGAAGTTTGGACCTTACACTTTGATGGGTCTAAAGCGCTCGGGGGCCCGGGGCTGGCATGGTGCTCAAGTCACCCCAAGGTGATAAATTATTCTATGTGTTGCGGATCCACTTCACGGCAACAAATAACATTGCTGAATATGAAGCATTGCTGCATGGAATTCAAATCGCAAAAGACATCGACATTCGTCGAGTAATGTGTTATAGAGACTCGATTTAGTTGCTCAGCAAGTATCTGTATCTACAACGCAAACAAACACATGGAAGCTTATAGAGCCGTCGTGGATGAACTATCTAAATCGTTCGAAGGGTTTGAAGTACAACACATTCCCCGAACAGAAAATGAGGAAGCAAATGCTCTATCAAGAATAAGTTATGCGCGGAAACAGGTCCCGGATGGTGCTTTTTTGGAGCACTTGAGAGTTCCCTCTATCACAAGAGTTGATGAGGAGTATCCAACCAAATCCGACTAACCAATCATAGCATTTCTGGCTGTAATTCCTAGCTAGACCAAACCCTACCTTGATTTCTTGGTAGAGAGAAAACTACCCGAAGACGAGGTTCTGAGCTGGAAGATCGTCCGACAAGCAAAAGCCTACATAGTAGTGGGAGGTGAGCTCTACAAGCAGAGTGCATCTGGGTCTTTCAGCGTTGCGTTTCTCCAGAAGAAGGTGTGGAAATCCTAAGGAAAATTCACGAAGGCGAATGCGGACATCACGCAACAGCCAAATCTTTAGTGGGAAAGGCCTTTAGGCATGGATTTTTTTGGCTTACAGCTAAGGCAGATGCCGAACGGCTAGTCAAGACGTGCAAAGGTTGCCAAAAATATGCCAAACAAGCCCATCTTCCGACTGCTCAGCTGCAAACAATTCCAATTACATGGCCTTTTGCGGTCTGGGGGCTTGACATGGTAGGACCATTTTGGCGGGATCAAAGTGGATACACTCACCTTCTTGTGATGGTGGATAAATTCACAAAATGAATTGAGGCAAAACCCATCACAAGTTGTGATGGAGCAATAGCCAAAAAGTTTGTCGAGGATGTGACCATATGATTCGGGTATCCACACAGTATTATTACCGGTAATGGGAGTAACTTTTCCATGGTAGAACTATTCAAATTCTGCAATGAACAGGGGATCTGGCTTGATATCGCATCAGTCGCACATCCATAGACCAATGGACAAGCCAAAAGGGAAAATTGTTTAATTCTTCAAGGCCTACGACCAAGACTCGAAGCACCACTACATCGTGCTGCGGGGGCTTGGCGGACAAATTACCATCCGTAACATGGAGTTTACGAACAACTCCTAATAGGTAAACCAGATATACAACTTTTTTCTTGGTCCATGGTGCAGAAGCTATTCTTCCATGTGATCTTATTCACACCTCTCCCCGAGTCGTTGCGTATGTCGAAGAGGATGCCGAAGTTTCTCGACAAGACGACCTGGATATGCTTGAGGAAGTTCGTGTGGTTTCTGAACAGAGCTACAGCCTCTCAGCAAACATTACGCAAATATCATAGTCAAAGAGTCAGGAATCGGTCTTTTAGGAAGGGCGATCTGGTTCTTCGGCTAGTGCAAAAAAGGGAGCACAAACTTTCCCGATATGGGAAGGGCCCTTCATGGTTAGTCGAGTATTACACAATGGTTCTTACTACCTAACTGATATGAGGGCAGAAAAAGAGAGACGTTCTACTAAGAAGAGAAAGAGAGCTACAGGCAGTACAAAACCGGATGAGATAGACTGTCCTTAGAATATTGCTCAGTTACGTCCCTTTTATTCTTAAAATTTCTTTCTTTTTAATCATATATGTGTACATGTTCAAAGTGAAATAAAGTATTGGTATCCTCAATGTTTTTACTGAGATGTTTTTATGCACCATCTTATTTCCGAATGATCATGTCATAGTTGAAAATCCCAAAATACTTGAAAGTAGTTTATGCTCATGTTTGTTCTGGTTACATTTCTGATTCTAAAAATGCTACCTTCGGGTATAAGTCTAAATTTTCTAGTTTATACTTGGTTTTTGTCTGATTGCTGGATGCGGGTATTTTCCGACTAGTGAATTGTTGGTACTGGAAGCCGGTTTTGATTCCAGGTTTAAACTGGTTTAGCAATTGAGCTCCGTTGATCGGCAAAGTTTCCGTGCTGAACGTTTGCCGACTCACGAAAGGAACGAGGTGGAAAGCCTGATAAACGATAAGTATAGACAAAACAACAAGTGCTTACATATTTTTCGTGCACATCAAATAAAAAAGCCAAAAGTGCTAAAAGGAGTAAAGCATAAATTCTTACAAACTTAGCACTAGCAAAATAATATCCTACTTATTACCCTGCTATCTGTCTGAGACAAGTAAGTCAGAATCGGTCTGCTCATCTTCTTTAGAAACTTCAGCAACTGCTTCCTTTGGGGGTGGTTCCGCTTCAACAGGCGTGAGGAACGGCTCATCATAACTAGTCAACTCGGCCACGTGAGAGGCATATCTGGTGCAAGAATCCCAGATCTCTTTGATGTTATGCTCATTGCTGTCTTCCTCGATAGTCGAATAACCCCTAGTAACTTGCCAAATTTCCATGCTTCCATGGTGGCTCATTACCATTGTCAGGGCATTCTGTGCCACTGTGCGTGCATAGGACATATTCCAATCCTTGATGAGCTGAGGCATATCCTTTGCGTTGTCTCGTAGCTCAAAGGCCGACATTGAGTCTAGGCTAGAGAGTCGGACAGATTCGCCGATTTCTTCCAATGACTGGCCGACATTGAGTCTAGGCTCGACCATCGGTATGTAATGATGTTCATGTTTCTAATCTTAAGCTAAATATTCCACTTTTTGAGGGTAGATATAATCATGATGCTTATCTTACATGGGAATTGGAAGTAGATCAATGTTTTGCATGTTTAAGATATCCTGAGAATATGCATGTTAGTGATTCTACTTGCGAGTTTACAGATTTTGCTTCACTTTGGTGGTCTGAATATTATCATGTCAATCATGCTAATATTCCTAGTACTTGGACTGCTTTAAAAACTGCTATGCGACTTTGTTTTGTGCCACCAACTTATCAACAAGACTTACTAAAGAAAATGACTCGTTTAGAACAAGGCAAAAATCTATAGAAGAATATTATCAGAAATTACAAACTAGGATGGTTTGTGCTGGTATTGTTGAAAATACGGAACAAATGATGGTTGTTTCTTTCTTGGTTTAAATAAGGCGATTCAAAACATCTTAGACTATAAGGAATATCACACCATTACTCGTTTGTTTCATCTTGCTTGCAAAGCTGAACGTGAAGTGCAGGATCATCAACCACCATGGAGAAGGTCTAACAATTCTACAGGTCGTACATCATCGTGGATGTCCTGACAATCAGCGTCTTCTTCGCGTGGCACACCACCAGCACCTACCACGTCCAAAACCACCATGCCGTCATCAAGAACGCCTTCAGCTGCTCCACCAGCATCATCCAATGGTCCGGCTCGTAGTTCTTATTTTGTGGCCTCCACAAGCAAGACAAAAGATATACATGCCACAAATGCTGGGATATGGTCATATTGAGAGGATGTGCACAACACAGCGTGTTATGATTGTAGCATCCCAATTGTCTAACAATTGTAATGCTACTTGGTCTAGTAATATAATGGCTACTTCAAACATATAATTGTTGCATCATCATTATATCATGCTCATGTCATCATGCCTCCTTGCATTTGAGCATCATATAAAACCCTTTTTGATTTGGTTCTTATCTCATATGCATTATTAATTGTATTTGCCTCTTGATATTGTATTTGGTTCTTGATATATTGCTTAGTGCCCAAGTTGAGTTGGGGGCATATCTCTTATTAATTCCACCACCTTTTTCTTTCACCACCTTATAATTCCACCATCCAACTAAATATGAGCTTGGCATTTATTGAGTTTACCTCTAGCTCATGTGGGTTGGGATGGATCCAATTCTATTCCACATGCTCTCATCTTAGCATCATGTTGTTTTCACAATATTGAAATATGAGAGCCACATGGCCACCTTTGCATGCCTTGTGAGTGGGACCCTTTCTTCTAGCTTTCATCTGGTTTGTCATGGATTTATGCTCATGTTGGAATAGTTTGGGACTATTGATCATCTAGTGGAGCATACACCCTAGCAAGTCCCAATTGTACTCAAACATGATCATCTCCATCTATTCCCTTGGAGCTATCTCTAAAATCCTTTTTGCTTAGGCCTTACTCCACATTTTGGAATGCATAGTAATAATGCCATGTAAACCATCTTGTTTTCACAACATAAGCATGGCATTAAATATCATGCATGGGCCATGCAAGAACCATCTTTTGCTAGCTTGGGTTTTAGTTGCTTTTTGAGAGGGTCTTTTACCAAACCACATCACCTTGTCCTCTCTTTCCTAGTCTTGATCTTGTTGGGGTTTGGTTTGTGCTTGGCTTGGGCTTGACAAATGAACACCCTAGCAACTAACCTTTCCCCCTCTCTTCAAACCCTAAACCTACCTCTCCATCTCATCTAATCTACCATACCCCTCTCTAAACCTAAACCCTAAGCACCCCCCTCTTTCTCTCCTCCTTCTAAGCCGAGCCACCCCACCATGGCCTACCCTAGCTGGCCCCACCGGCCACCCTCTCTCCCTGGCCACCTCACCCCTGCCCTAGCTACCAACCCGAGCCATACCCCTCCCCTTCCTACCCTAGCTCCAAACCTAGCCCTACCCGAGGCTACTCCACCCTCTCCCTCTCTTGCTCTCTCTCTGCCCTAGGGGCCCCAGCCCGAACCACCCCGACCCTGACCTGCCCTACCCCACCTGGCAGCCTCCCCTTCACCACCTCGCCCTGCCCCTGCCCTACCTAAGCCAGCCCGAGCACGTGGTGGAGGAGGGAAAAGGTGGCACCCGAGCCACCTTTCCATCTGCCCGCTCCCCCACGGCACCCCCCTCCTTTTCTGCTGTCTACCACCTCCCCTGGCTCTCCTCTGTCCCCCAGATCTACCCCCGCTGCTCCCCTCTCTCCCTGCCGTCCCTCACCACCGTCTACCCCCACCGCCGGCAGAAACTCTCGGCCTCCACCACCCCGTCGCTTCCAGCCGGTGGCGTCGCGCTCGCTGGTGTCGAGGAAGACCGCAAGCCTCCCCTGCTTCACCTAGTACCCGCCGTCGAGGAGGAGAAGGACCGAAGCCGCAGGACCTCGCGACGCTGACCCCGAAACCCTAGCTCGCTCGGTCTCTGCATCATCGTCGCCCTGCTGCTCGCCGACCCGATCCGCCTGCACCGACGCCCTCCCGGTGAGCCCACGAACCCCCCTGACATCCTCGTCGTCGCATCCTTGCGCTGGTCGCGCCGGACCATTCGACGAACGGCCTCTGTGCGCCGGCGTCGCGTGCGTCTGCTCGCTCCCCGCGTCGCGCTAAACCCTAGCTAGTCCTCGCCTACCTCCCCAGCACCAACCCCCGCCCCATCACGGTTCGGCCCTCCGCCACCACCACGACCAGCGTTCGATCCGCCTCACGCCACAAGACCGATCGGTCGCCAGCGACGCGAGAAGAAAAAAACGATGGCAAGCTCTTTTGATACCCCCCACGTTTGTTTTGCTTAACCCGCGCCCCTTCCGGCCCACCAGACAGCGTCTGCTCCCCTTTTTGCAAAAACCACCCCGCGGTTTTAAGCGCTTAACCCGCGCTCCCGAGCTCCCCCGTACAACCCCGAGCCCGGCTCGACAAGTGGACCAGCGCTGCTACTGCCCACTCATTCTCTGGGCTAACCTAGATCATGGTGAGAAAACACGTGCTGCTGGTGTCCCAGTGGGCCAGAGAGGCCCACCGGATGTGGGTCTATGTCTGTCCGTCTGAGTGAGAAAAGTCTCATCCAATTCGGTTTTAATTCAAATCTCTACAAATTAAATCAAATTCAAATTTAAATTCTGTTTTTAAATAACTTTTCAAATATTAATCCAAATAATACAAATAATATATGTTTTCAAATCCGAAAAATATGAGGAATTCAAATATGCTATCCAAAATATATTTTGAACACTTAAATTTTCCAAGTTTATTTAAATTACAATAAATGCCCCTTTTTCTTAAATAATTAATAACTTTTGATTTATAAATCCAAATTTAACAAATAATATGTCTAAAATGATTAGCTCGACGAGACCTTTCTGTTTATGCATTCCATGGTTTGATTTGAAGCATGCATCATATAAATATAAAGGGTACAGCAACTAATATGAGTATAAAATGGGACAAAAACCCCATAAAATGATTTAATCTTGTACTTCACACCTCACCCATGCCATGCTACCTATTGCCATGCAAATTGTGCATCATTCATCATGGCATGATTGTTTGCTTGATGCATTTATTCATATGCTTGTGCACTTTATTTATGTTGGCCCTTGTTTGTTTGGTTCTTCTTCGAATAGACGTTGAGCAGGGGATATATCAAGAGAACCAGGAGCACTACCCAGATCCATTCCTTGCTTCAACTGAGCTGCCAGGCAAGCACTACCACATGCTTGCATACATACAGTACCTATTGCCTCTTTCTTATTCTTGCATCATTGAGTCGCGATTGCATTAAATTGAATCCCAAGTATTGCATAGCCTTTATTTTTAAACCCCACCGAAGCTTGTTCCTCCATCCCATGAGCCATTACTACAGGAGTTGTTTGAGCCATGCGAGTCGTAGAACAGCATGAGTAGGGTATGTGAGTGTCTGATGGATAACGAGGTACCTAAACAACTTAACTCGAGTAGTAATGGGATAACTAATGAAAGTGGCATCGGTGAGCCATATTCGCTATTTGGTTTTCAGGCTCACTTGTGTCGTAAGACCCTGAGTACTTGATTCCTGTTCCAAGAATATTCGCTATCCACATCCGGAGGCCTATGGACCCCCGAGCGAGCTTGATTCATTCTTATTTCTTGGGGCCACAAACTAGTTTGAGGTTTTATTTACTATCCTGTACTTATGCCATGCTTATCGCTTTATTTAAGATTGTGCGAGGAGCACCTTTATGCTTATTTAGGGCCGGGACACGATTTCGCGGTATCGACAAGCCCAGTCACATTTTCGGGTTCCCAATCGTTCTGACCGTCCACCCAAACCTTGAGTCCGTCTCGAAATGTGGCCAGCCGTTCGGGTAGCTTAATGGGTGGCCCCTGAAATATTTCTGAATCCTGTAATTGCTTTGTCGTGTTGTCTCGTTGGGTTTTGATTTGGTTTTTCCGAGGCATATCGAGTGTGTGTTGCTATTTGTGCACCCTCGCAGGTAAAACTTTCTGAAAGCCGTGTCCACGGTTATGGACGACTTGGAGCACAGTTTCTCGATCATAGACAAGCATAACTAAAGTACCGCTTTTAATTTGACTAGACTAGGTACCTGACTAGTAAATAGAGAAACACTCATGGAATGGTTAATAAAACTGCCAACGGATGGGGGGGGTTGTTCGTCCGCTTCCTCGTCGGTAAGCGAGGAGGAGGATGGATCTGTGGATATTACCGTTATTACTGTTATAATTGTTGTTCTTAATTCACGAACATCCGTCTATCTCTGGTTAGGCGGATGGTTAGCGAGTATCTATAGAATTGCTAGGGTTTATCTTTTGCTGCAATTGCGTCACCCCAGGTTGTGTCCCCTTTAGAGGCATAAAGACTTGCTGAGTACCCCTAGGGTCTCACACGATAAATTATTGGTTCAGATGAACAGGTACACTCGCAAGATGGATACTGGGTGGAAGAGACGGACGATGTGGGCAACGATCATTCAGTGTAGAGATTTCGGGAACGGGGATCCGTGAGATCTGTGGGCGGGATGTGCTTATTTATGGGGCATCTTATGCCGATTTGCTTCTTATCCGTACTCGGATTTTGTCTTCCGCTTCCGCTTGATACTCTGTTGATTGATGTATGAGGAGATATCCTGAACTATTATATCTATCTAGGATATTTGGATCTTGCCGTATGGCGTTGCTATATTTCCTTTCTTTTTAGCTGGAATGGCTCTGATGTACTATTGTATGGTGGCTTGCATACATACTCACTTGTGTATGTAGTTGATCCCTTCGCCTGCCGATTACGCCGCCCGTTCTTGTCCCGATGTTTGGAAATGGTTGGGACGGCCGAAAGGTCTACCTGTGAGTGGCATTTGGGCCCCACCGTACTATTTCAACCATTTCGATCATCGAGCTTGTACTAGGAGCGTAATTCACCGAGGTAGTTACAATTGGTATCAGAGCCATCCCGACCTTCAGGGTCTCAGCCAAATGGTCGTTGTCTGTCTAGCAAATATTTTGGTAGTTATGTATATTAGGGAAAAACAAAACGCGAGAGTAGGAATGCTTCCATTTTTCTTCTTACCCACCCACCCACCCTTTTCTGGTAAGGAAGTGTAACGTTTTCAATCCTCTTCTTAAATTCAAACTAGGATTCACGAGTTCTGGGTTTCCGTAGTACCATAGGTTGTGTATCTGTGTGTGTGAGTGTGTGTGTGTGTAATCCTTTGTCTATCTGTTGCATCCAAGTTGTTATCTTGTCGGCCTTTTGGCTATCAACTGTTGGTACATTCCATACCGACAGGCTTTTGCAAACCGACGCGATCTATCTGATTCGTTGTAAACCGACGCGATCTGTCTTACTCTTTGTTATCCGACGTTATCTTGTTTGTGGTGTTCGTTTCCGTAGCTACCAATCTTTAGGTTATCGTGAGAAGAAGGTGTTGGGATATGTGTTTTACTTGTTCATGTGCCGAGTAATGATTTGAGTGCGGGATGGAGTCGCGACCATACCACTACTTTTATTATTGCTCTTGTATATTGAGTTGGTAGAGTCACTAATCTTGATTCGTTAAGTAATTTTGTGCATCTATTGGTATTTTAATGCCGAAATTTGTGGAAAAAATTTCTTTGATATATTTGTGTACCACACTCCTTTTCAGTCGTGTGCGATATGCTTAATATCTCCTAGGTGCTTTGAACTTTGTTGATATTTTAATATCATCTTAGTAAATTGTATCCCTTAATCTTGAGTAATTCCATCTTGGTACTATTTTGGATTATTATTATTCTCCATCATAGTACTGACTTGTGTGTTATATCAATAACAGGATGGCACCACCACGCCGTTCTGAGGAGGACATACAACCTGAACTGGGGGCAGCTTTGTCAAGCATCGCCAATGCCTTGGCAGCAATGCAGCAGAACCAGCAGCGGTTTGAGGAAAGTGTCAGGAGGAATGAGTTTGTGCCGCTACCTCCACCTCCCAAGCGAGGAGACATCAAAAGCTTCCTGAAGTTCAACCCTCGCCAGTTTGATGTTTCTGATCAACCACTTGATGCTGATGATTGGTTGCGTGAGATGTCAAGGTTACTGGCAACTACTGATGTTCCTGAGCAGGAATGGGTAAAGTGTGCTACTCACCTTCTGAAGGGAGATGCAGCTCTCTGGTGGGAGAATTACCTGAAGGCAAACTGCACTGGTTTTCAGCCTACTTGGGGACAGTTCACTGGAGCTTTCAAGGAGCAGTATCTGTCAGAAATTGTCATGGAGAGAATGAAGGAAGTGTTTCTTAACCTGAAGCAGGGCAATGATAATGTCAACACCTACATCAGGAACTTCATGAACCTGTCTCGTTATGGTGGCGATGAGATCTCTGATGACAAGAAAAAGCAAAGAGGTTCAGCAAGGCTCAATGCATCGATTAAGTATGCAATCACACATGCAAGGCGGTGTCTTTTCCGAACTTCAGCATACAGCTCTGCAGGAAGAGGCAAGTAGGCAAGTGTTTGTGAGTCAAAGAAGCGCAGCCGTGATGCAGCAAGCTCTTCACTATGTCGACTCCTTCTAAGCGTCGTGTCAGGTTCCTAACACCCCACCGTCGCTCCGGCTCCACCAAGACCTTCAAGCTACGCGGCAAAGCCACCAAACTTCCTCACCGCTGCTCCCGGGGCTACAACCACCACTACCCCGAGGCGCTGGCGGAGTCCACAGCTACGTTGCTCCACGTCCAGCTGGTGCTTGTTACACTTGTGGAGACTCTGGGCATCAACAATGGAACTGTCCGATGAAGAACAAGGCTCTTCCTCCACCACCTCCAAGATCTGCGGCAAGCTCTCCTTTGGCTCGTGCACCACCACCTCGGGCTCTCAACATCAACACCAAGCCGGGTCTCATTTCGTGCCAACTGCATCAACGTCGCTCAAGCTGAGCATGCACCTGGAGTTGTGATGGGTATGCTTCCCGTGAACTCAGTCCCTGCACGAGTTTTGTTTGATTCTGGTGCATCGCATTCTTTTGTGTCTCACAAGTTTGCAAATGAGAATGAGTTAGCTATGGCTCCTCTCCTCAAGCGGTTAATGGTTCTATCTCCTGGTGCAAACATGAGGGCTGCTCATATCAGCCATGGCAATCAAATTGAGATTGGTGGCTCTTCGTTCTCGGCTTCCTTAATCGTTCTGGGCAATTCTGACATTGATGTCATCTTGGGCATGGATTGGTTGACAGCAAATGCGGCTGTGATTGATTGTGCTGAACGCTCGGTTTCTCTGAAGATTCCTGAAGGCCATATAGTCTATTCTCCAAGTCTGACTCCTGCTATCCAGCTTTTCTCTTTGGCGGCTCTGAATGTTGATGCTATGGAAGCTATTCAGAGTGTTCCGGTGTCTGAGTTCCCAGATGTCTTCCCGAAGAGTTGCCGTGTATGCCTCCGAATCGTGAGGTTGAGTTTGTTATTGAGCTTGAACTGGTACGCTCCTATCTCCAAGCGGCCTTATAAGATGGGTCCTCTTGAGTTGGCTGAACTCAAACGTCGACTTGATGAACAAGAGAAGTTGGGTTTCATTCAGCATAGTACTTCTTCTTGGGGTAGCCCAACTCTCTTTGTGAAGAAGCGAGACGGTGATAGACTTTGTGTTGACTATCGGGCTCTCAATGCTAAAACCATTAAGAATAAATATCCCCTTCCGCGGATTAATGATCTCTTTGATCAGCTAGCTGGAGCTGTGGTTTTCTCTAAGCTTGACTTGAGAAGCGGTTATCACCAAATCAAGATTCGCAAGGAAGATGTTCTGAAGACAGCTTTCACCACCCGCTATGGCCTGTATGAGTACACGGTCATGTCTTTCGGTCTCACCAACGCACCTGCCACCTTCTCGAGGCTCATGAACTCGGTTTTCATGGAGTATCTTGATAAGTTCGTTGTGGTCTATCTGGATGACATCCTAGTCTATTCTAAGTCACAAGAAGAGCATGAAGAACACCTCCGGTGTGTCCTTAGCAAGCTTCGTGAGAACCGCTTGTATGCAAAGTTCTCCAAGTGTGAGTTTTGGCTGCCTCAAGTAACCTATCTTGGTCATGTCATCTCTGCCAAGGGCATTGCAGTCAACCCGGAAACTGTGAAGACAATTGTTGAATGGCTTCCTCCTGTTAATGTCAAAGAAGTGCGGAGTTTCCTTGGTTTGGCAAGTTATTGCCGTCGCTTCGTTCAGAACTTCTCAAAGATAGCGAAGCCTCTTACCGATCTCCTTAAGAAAGGCAAGAAATACCTTTGGACTCCTGCATGTCAAGCAAGCTTTGAGACACTCAAAGAGAAGCTCACTTCCACCGATCTTGGTTCCTCCGGATACATCCAAGCCGTTCCAGATCTTCTGTGACGCCTCTTTGCATGGATTGGGTGCGGTCCTCATGCAAGAAAAACAAGTTGTTGCTTATGCCTCTCGTCAGTTGAAGACGCATGAGATCAACTATCCCACGCACGACCTCGAGCTCGCAGCGGTTGTCTTTGCTTTGAAAGTATGGAGGCACTACTTGCTTGGCAACCGTTGTGAGATCTTTTCTGATCACAAGAGTCTGAAGTATATCTTTACTCAGCCTGATCTCAACCTTCGGCAAAGGAGATGGATTGAAGCAATCAATGACTTCGATTTGACCATCAACTACACTCCGGGAAAAGCTAATGTCATGGCAGATGCGCCACCGCAAAGCTTATGTCAACAACCTCATGATGGAAGAACAACAACCTCTCTTGTGCGAGGAATTTCGTCACCAACTCTGGAAATTGTGGAACCAGGGTATCTCCTGAACCTTCTAGCAACACCTCTCTTGGAAGAAAAGGTTCGCTCTTCTCAGCTTGGTGATCCGCACACAAGAAAGGTCATCTCTAGGCTTCAGCTTCCGAAGTATGAGTCCTTCCACGTCGATGATCAAGGCACGCTTTTCTTTGAACACCGGATGTTTGTTCCGAACTACCCGGGTTTGAGAGAGCAAGTTCTCAAGGAGGCGCATGATTCTGTTCTTTCTATCCACCTTGGCAGCACAAAGATGTACATGGACTTGAAAACACAATATTGGTGGCCTGGTTTGAAAAGGTATTGCGCCAAGTATGTCTCGAGTGTGATGTCTGCGCAGAGTGAAAGCTGTTCATCAAAACCTTCCGGTCTTCTACAGCCATTGAAGCCCGGAATGGAAATGGGAGAAAGTAGAGATGGACTTCATCACTGGTTTCCGAGGTCGAAGGGCAACAATGCAATCTTTGTTGTCATTGACAGCTTTCTAAAGTGGCTCACTTCTTCCCGTCAAGGAAACCATTTCGCAATTCAGTTTGGGCTGAGCTCTATATCAATGTAATTGTCTCTCCGTATGGGGTCCCGCTTGAGATCAGTTCGCACCGTGGAAGCATCTTCACTTCCAAGTTCGGAGAGTTTCCAAAATGCTTTGGGAACAAAGTTGAACTTCAGCACAGCTTACCACCCTCAACCGCAAGGGCAAGTTGAAAGGATCAATCAGATTCGGAGGATATGCTTCAGGCTTGCGTCATCTCGTTTGGCATGAAGTGGGAAGAATGTCTTCCTTATGCTGAGTTTTCAGACAACAACAGCTTCTAGAAAAGTCTAAAGATGGCACCATTTGAGGCTCTCTATGCAAATGCAAAACTCCGATTGGTTGGTCGGTGCAGGTGAAAGGATCTTGTTTGGCCCCGACATTGTGACTCAAGCGGAGGAGAAGGTTCACATCATTCTTGAAAATCTGAGGATTGCTCAAAGTCGCCAAGAGCAATTACGACAGAAGCACACGGACATGGAGTATGTCCTCGGTGATCTCGTTTACCTTCGTGTCACTCCCATGAGAGGCACGCACTGCTTTGGTATCAAAGGAAAGCTGGCTCCTAGATACATCGGTCCTTCAAAGTTCGTGGAAGAAGAGGAGAAGTTGCTTATGCTCTTGAGCTCCGGAAAAACTCAAAGTCCATGATGTTTTCCACATCTCTCAGCTCAAGAAGTGCTTCAAGGATCCCGAGACCGTGGATCATGAGCTTATCAATCTCCAAGAAGACCTGTCTTATCAAGAACACCCCACAAAATCCTTGAAGTCGCAGAAGAAGGACTCGCAACAAGTCCATCAAGTTACGCAAGGTCGATCAATCGCACCATTCCGTTGATGAAGCCACTTGGGAACGTGAAGATGATCTCCGTGCCAAGTATCCCACCCTCTTTGTGTTTTCTTCTTCATCCTAGAATCTCAAGTAGATTCCTGTTTAGTGGGGGAGAGTTGTAGCATCCCAATTGTCTAACAATTGTAATGCTACTTGGTCTAGTAATATAATGGCTACTTCAAACATATAATTGTTGCATCATCATTATATCATGCTCATGTCATCATGCCTCCTTGCATTTGAGCATCATATAAAACCCTTTTTGATTTGGTTCTTATCTCATATGCATTATTAATTGTATTTGCCTCTTGATATTGTATTTGGTTCTTGATATATTGCTTAGTGCCCAAGTTGAGTTGGGGGCATATCTCTTATTAATTCCACCACCTTTTTCTTTCACCACCTTATAATTCCACCATCCAACTAAATATGAGCTTGGCATTTATTGAGTTTACCTCTAGCTCATGTGGGTTGGGATGGATCCAATTCTATTCCACATGCTCTCATCTTAGCATCATGTTGTTTTCACAATATTGAAATATGAGAGCCACATGGCCACCTTTGCATGCCTTGTGAGTGGGACCCTTTCTTCTAGCTTTCATCTGGTTTGTCATGGATTTATGCTCATGTTGGAATAGTTTGGGACTATTGATCATCTAGTGGAGCATACACCCTAGCAAGTCCCAATTGTACTCAAACATGATCATCTCCATCTATTCCCTTGGAGCTATCTCTAAAATCCTTTTTGCTTAGGCCTTACTCCACATTTTGGAATGCATAGTAATAATGCCATGTAAATCATCTTGTTTTCACAACATAAGCATGGCATTAAATATCATGCATGGGCCATGCAAGAACCATCTTTTGCTAGCTTGGGTTTTAGTTGCTTTTTGAGAGGGTCTTTTACCAAACCACATCACCTTGTCCTCTCTTTCCTAGTCTTGATCTTGTTGGGGTTTGGTTTGTGCTTGGCTTGGGCTTGACAAATGAACACCCTAGCAACTAACCTTTCCCCCTCTCTTCAAACCCTAAACCTACCTCTCCATCTCATCTAATCTACCATACCCCTCTCTAAACCTAAACCCTAAGCACCCCCCCTCTTTCTCTCCTCCTTCTAAGCCGAGCCACCCCACCATGGCCTACCCTAGCTGGCCCCACCGGCCACCCTCTCTCCCTGGCCACCTCACCCCTGCCCTAGCTACCAACCCGAGCCATACCCCTCCCCTTCCTACCCTAGCTCCAAACCTAGCCCTACCCGAGGCTACTCCACCCTCTCCCTCTCTTGCTCTCTCTCTGCCCTAGGGGCCCCAGCCCGAACCACCCCGACCCTGACCTGCCCTACCCCACCTGGCAGCCTCCCCTTCACCACCTCGCCCTGCCCCTGCCCTACCTAAGCCAGCCCGAGCACGTGGTGGAGGAGGGAAAAGGTGGCACCCGAGCCACCTTTTCCATCTGCCCGCTCCCCCACGGCACCCCCCTCCTTTTCTGCTGTCTACCACCTCCCCTGGCTCTCCTCTGTCCCCCAGATCTACCCCCGCTGCTCCCCTCTCTCCCTGCCGTCCCTCACCACCGTCTACCCCCACCGCCGGCAGAAACTCTCGGCCTCCACCACCCCGTCGCTTCAGCCCGGTGGCGTCGCGCTCGCTGGTGTCGAGGAAGACCGCAAGCCTCCCCTGCTTCACCTAGTACCCGCCGTCGAGGAGGAGGAGGACCGCCAGGACCTTGCGCCGACCCGAAACCCTAGCTCGCTCGGTCTCGCATCATCGTCGCCTGCTGCTCGCCGACCCGATCCCTTTGCACCGACGCCCTCCCGGGGAGCGCACGACCCCCCCTGACATCCTCGTCGCATCCTTGCGCTTGGTCGCCCGGACCATTCGGACGAACGCCTCTGTGCGCCCGGCGTCGCGTCTCGCTGCCTCGCGTCGCTTAAACCCTAGCTAGTCTCGCCACCTTCCCAAAGCCCCCATCACTGGTTGTTCGCCCGCACCCTCGCGACCAAGGACGTTCGATCCCCGCCTCACCAAGACTGATCGGTCGCCCGGCGAGAAGAAAAAAGAGTCAGCTCTTTATGATACCCCCCACGCTTGTTTTGCTTAACCCGCCCTTCCGCCCACCAGACAAATGCTCCCTTTTGCAAAAACCACCCATGGTTTTACGCTGGCTAACCCGCTCCGAGCTCTCCCATGGCCAACCTCGAGCCCGCTCGACGCGTGGACCAAGGCCTGCCTGCCCACTCGTCATTCTCTAGGGCTAACCTAGATCATGTGAGAAAAACACGCTGGTAGCTGGTGTCCCAACAACAGAGAGGCCCACCCGATGGACTGGGTCTATGTCTGCCTGAGTGAGAAAAGTCTCTAATTCGGTTTTAATTCAAATCTCTACAAATTAAATCAAATTCAAATTTAAATTCTGTTTTAAATAACTTTTCAAATATTAATCCAAATAATACAAATAATATATGTTTTCAAATCAAAAATATGAGGAATTCAAATATGCTATCAAAATATATTTTGAACACTTAAATTTTCCAAGTTTATTTAAATTACAATAAATGCCCCTTTTTCTTAAATAATTAATAACTTTTGATTTATAAATCCAAATTTAACAAATAATATGTCTAAAATGATTAGCTCGACGAGACCTTTCTGTTTATGCATTCCATGGTTTGATTTGAAGCATGCATCATATAAATATAAAGGTACAGCAACTAATATGAGTATAAAATGGGACAAAACCCCATAAAATGATTTAATCTTGTACTTCACACCTCACCCATGCCATGCTACCTATTGCCATGCAAATTGTGCATCATTCATCATGGCATGATTGTTTGTGATGCATTTATTCATATGCTTGTGCACTTTATTTATGTTGGCCCTTGTTTGTTTGGTTCTTCTTGAATAGGCGTTGAGTGTGGGATATATCAAGAGAACCAGAGCACTACCAGATCCATTCCTTGCTTCAATCGAGCTGCCAGCAAGCACTACCACATGCTTGCATACATACAGACCTATTGCCTCTATCTTATTCTTGCATCATTGAGTCATGATTGCATTAAATTGAATCCCAAGTATTGCATAGCCTTTATTTTTAAACCCCAACGAAGCATGTTCCTCCATCCCATGAGCCATTACAACAGGAGTTTTTTGAGCAATTAGAGACGAACAACAGCATGAGTAGGGTATGTGAGTGTCGGATTTATAACGAGGTAACTAAACAACTTAAAATGAGTAGTAATGGGATAACTAATGAAAGTGGCATCGGTGAGCCATATTCGCTATTTGGTTTTCAGGCTCACTTGTGTCCCGTAAGACCCTGAGTACTTGATTCTGTTCCAAGAATATTCGCTTATCCACATCCGGAGGCCTATGGACCCCCACGAGCGAGCTTGATTCATTCTTATTTCTTGGGGCCACAAACTAGTTTGAGGTTTTATTTACTATCCTGTACTTATGCCATGCTTTACCTTTATTTAAGATTGTGCGAGAGCACCTTTGTCATGTTAGGGCGGACACGATTTCGGTATCGACAAGCCCAGTCACATTTTCGGGTTCCCAATCGTTTATACCGCCCACCCAAACCTTGAGTCCATCTCGTAGCCCAGCTTAAATCGCGGGTAGCTTAATGGGGTGGCCCCTGAAATATTTCTGAATCCTGTAATTGCTTTGTCGTGACCTCTCGTTGGGTTTTGATTTGGTTTTCGAGGCATATCAGTGTGTGTTGTTATTTGTGCACCTGCAGGTAAAACTTTCTGAAAGCCGTGTCCACGGTTATGGACGACTTGGAGCACAGTTTCTCGATCATAGACAAGCATAACTAAAGTACCGCTTTTAATTTGACTAGACTAGGTACCTGACTAGTAAATAGAGAAACACTCATGGAATGGTTAATAAAACTGCCAACGGATGGGGGGGTTGTTCGTCCGCTTCCTCGTCGATGGCGAGGAGGAGGATGGATCTGGATATTACCGTTATTACTGTTATAATTGTTGTTCTTAATTCACGGACATCCGCTCTATCTGGTTAGGCGGATGGTTAGCAGTATCTAGAATTGCTAGGGTTTATCTTTTGCTGCAATTCGTCACCCCTGTGTTGTGTCCCTTTAGAGGCATAAAGACTTGATGAGTACCCTAGGGTCTCACACGATAAATTATTGGTTCGGATGAACAGTACACTCGCAAGATGGATCTTTGGGTGGAAGAGACTTTGACGATGTGGGCAACGATCATTCGTGTAGAGATTCCGGGAACGGGATCCGTGAGATCTGTGGGCGGATGTGCTTATTTATGGGGCATCTTATGCCGATTTGCTTCTTATCCGCACTCGGATTTTGTCTTCGCTTCCGCTTGATACTCATTGATTGATGTATGAGGAGATATCCTGAACTATTATATCTATCTAGGATATTTGGATCTTGCCGTATGGCGTTGCTATATTTCCTTTCTTTTTAGCTAGAATGGCTCTGATGTACTATTGTATGGTGGCTTGCATACATACTCACTTGTGTATGTAGTTGATCCCTTCGCCTGCCGATTACGCCGCCCGTTCTTGTCCCGATGTTTGGAAATGGTTGGGACGGCCGAAAGGTCTACCTGTGAGCGGCATTTGGGCCCCACCGTACTATTTCAACCATTTCTGATCATCCAGGCTTGTACTAGGAGCGTAATTCACCGAGGTAGTTACAATGATGGTGCGTGATGATGGTGAATGCGATTCAGCAAGTGATTTTGATTAAGATACATTAGCTCTTATTGCTGCGTGTGATGGGGATAATTTTGATTCTGAAGAAGGGACAGAGGTAATGGGAGCTGAAACTACTGATCAATACAAGAGCTTAGTTGCACAACCTATGTTGAGTGTGCAATTGAGCAAAGCTGAGCATGATCAATTCCACAACTTGTTCCAAACACGAGGCATTGTCAAGGAAAGAGCTACACAAATCATTATTGATGGAGGGAGTTGTAATAATCTGGCTAGTGTTGACATGGTAGAGAAGCGTTCTCTCCCAGCAATACAACGCACACATTCATATTACATCCAATGGTTTGAGAGTTCTCGTAAGATCAAGGTAACAAGAACAGTACGCATGCATTTTACTATTGTACATATTCTGATTTTGTTGATTGTGATGTTGTGCCCATGGAAGATTGTTCTTTGTTACTTGGTAGACCTTGACAATTTGATAGAGAATCTGTTCATAATGGTAAAACTAATCACTATTCTCTTATGCATGATGGGAAGAAAATTGTCTCAAACCTATGACTCCTGAACAAATTTTGAAAGATGATCTTGCTAGAGCTAGTAGAGCTAAAACTGAGGAGAAACACAAAAGTGAGAATTAGATTGTTGTTGAAGATTTTGTACCACCAAAGACCACTAAATCTGATTCTAAACATGCTACTCAAATTCGTTTGAAGGGTCCATGTATGCTTGCAAATAAAATTGATATTGTTGAACTAGATGTGAACAATACTCAATGTTATGCAATTGTCTGCAAAGATGTTTTGTTTTGATTTGAGGATATGCCTCCTTATTTGCCACCTACTATTGCTAACCTTTTGCAGGAATATGAGGATGTTTTTCTAGCTAAGATGCCACCAGGACTACCTCCTATTAGAGGAATTGAGCACCAAATTGATTTAATTCCCGGTGCCACATTGCCCAACCGTGCGCCATATAGAACCAATCCTGAGGAGACAAAGGAGATACAACACCAAATTCAGAAACTACTTGACAGAGATCACATTCATGAGTCCCTTAGCCCATGTGATGTTCCTATTATTTTGGTACCTAAGAAAGATGGTTCTTCGCACATGTGTACTGATTGTAGAGCTATCAATAATATTACTATTCGGTACCGTCATATATTCCATATTTAGATGATATGCTTGATGAATTGAGTGGCTCTACCATGTTTTCTAAAGTTGATTTGCGTAGTGGTTACCACTAGATTCGTATGAAATTAGGAGATGAATGGAAACCAGCATTTAAAACTAAGTTTGGTTTATATGAGTGGTTAGTAATGATATTTGGTTTAACTAATGCACCCAGCCCATTCATGAGATTAATGAACAAAGTTTTACGTGCTTTCATTGGACGTTTTGTGGTAGTCTACTTTGATGATATTCTGATTTATAGCAAATCTTTCGAGGATCATTTGGAACACTTGCGTGCTGTTTTCAATGCTTCATGCAATGCATGTTTGGTTGGTAATCTTGAGAAGTGCATCTTTTGCACCGATCGAGTTGCGTTTCTTGGCTATGTTGTTACATCACAGGCTATTGAAGTGGATCTAGCCAAGATTGAAATAGTTGAGATTTGGCCACAACCCAAGACGGTCACACAAGTGAGGAGTTTTATTGGCCTCGCTGGTTTTTATAGGCATTTTTTCAAAGATTTTGGATCAATTGCTGCGCCGCTGAATGAGCTTACAAAGAAGGATGTGCCCTTTCTTTAGGGCAATGCACAACAACCAACCTTCATGATATTGAAATATAAGTTAACACATGCTCCATTACTCAAACTTCCTGACTTTACTAAAACTTTTGAGCTTGAATGTGATGCTAGTGGAATTGGTTTGGGAGGTGTGTTATTACAAGAGGGAAAACATGTTGCATATTTTAGTGAGAAATTGAGTGGGGCTAGTCTGAACTATTCTACTTATGATAAAGAATTATATGTGCTGGTTCAGACATTAGAAAGTTGGCAACATTATTTATGGCCTAAAGAATTTGTTATACATTCTGATCATGAATCTTTGAAGCATATTCGTAGTCAAGCTAAGCTAAATCATCGCCATGCAAAGTGGTTTGAATTTATTGAGTCTTTTCCCTATGTTATCTAACACAAAAAGGGTAAAGATAATGTTATTGTTGATGTCGCGTTGTTATACTTTGTTATCTCAACTTGACTTCAAAATATTTGGATTGGAAACTATTAAGGAACAATATGTGCATGATGTTGAATTTAAAGATGTGTTACAGAATTGTAGAGATGGTAGAACATGGAACAAATTCATCTTCAATTATGGATTTGTGTTCCGCGCTAACAAACTATGCATTCCAGATATTTCCGTTCGTCTTTTGTTGTTATAGGAGGCGCATGGAGGAGGACTAATGGGTCACTTAGGTGTAAAGAAGACGGAGGATGTTCTTGCTGCACACTTCTTTTGGCCACGCATGCGTCGAGATGTTGAGAGCTTCATGGCACGCTGCATTACTTGTCAAAAGCTAAGTCTCGCCTTAATCCACGCGGTTTATATATGCCTCTTCCTGTTCCTAGTGTCCCTTGGGAGGATATTTCTATGGAATTTGTTTTGGATTGCCTCGTACACAGAAGGGGAGGGATAGCATTTTTGTTGTTGTGGATCGCTTTTCTAAGATAGCACACTTTGTTCCATGTCATAAGACCGATGATGCTGCGCATATTGCTGATTTCTTCTTTCATGAAATTATTCTACATGGTGTGCCAAATACTATTGTTTCTGATCGTGATACTAAATTTCTTAGCCACTTTTGGAAATGTTTATGGGCTAAGTTGGGGACAAAATTGTTGTTTAGTACTACATGTCATCCCCAAACTGATGGACAAATTGAAGTAGTCAATAGAACTTTGTCTACTATGTTGCAGGATGTTTTAAAGAAGAACTTAAAATTGTGGGAAGAGTGTTTACCTCATATTGAATTTGCTTATAATAATTCGTTGCATTCTACCACAAAGATGTGCCCATTTGAGATTGTGTATGGTTTTGTTCCTCATGCACCTATTGATTTGCTGTCATTACCTTCTTCGGTGCAAAATAATTTGGATGCTACACAATGTGCTAAAATGATATTAAAATTACATGAGACTACTAAAAACAACATAGAATGCATGAATGCTAAGTATAAACTTGCTAGGGATAGAGGGAGAAAGCATGTTGTGTTTGATGTTGGTCATCTTGTTTGGTTGCATTTGCGCAAAGATTGTTTTCCTGATTTGTGCAAGTCTAAGTTAATGCCACGTGCTGCTGGTCCTTTTAAAGTGTTAGAGAAAATCAATAATAATGCATATAAACTTGAGCTACCTGCAGATTTTTGTACGGTTAGTCCTATATTTAACATTGTAGATTTGAAGGCTTACTTTGGTGAGGAAGATGAGATTGCGTTGAGAACGACTTCAATTCAAGAAGGGGAGCATGATGTGGACATCCCATCTACTGATACAACTGTTGTACCTACAGCTACGCAAATACAAGGACTGGTCACTCGAGCTCGTGCGAAGCAACTTAACTATCAGGTACTTTCGTTTCTTGGAACTATTCCTCATATACATGAGAATATGATGCTGCCTAAATCAGATATGTTTGTTACTCTTAGGAATGATGGACCTAGCATGGACGAGAGGGATAAGCATTAGAGCATGGTCATGCATGGGGATGGCAGCAAGCATGTGAGGATTGAAGAGGATGCCACAAGTCGAGATTTCAGAAACTTGAAGCCACCATAATGACAATTGAAGACTTGGACGAAATATTCAAGAATATTACTTCATAGATTCATCCATAGCTTAATATGGTGCTGCGTCACCTTTATTTTGGGCCAGACCCATGTTATTTTCGCAGGAATTTTATTAGCCACTTTTTAGAGTTCGTATTTGAGGGGGAAAGGCCTTTTAGGTTTGGATTCGGCCACCATACCTATGGCTGGCCGAAACCCAACCTTTTCATCCTTAAATACCCTCCATAGCCGTCACTTTAGACTCGGATTTTGTTTAGACTAAAAGTTAGCCATCATTGCTACTTTGCTAAGGCTTGAGTGTCGCAGAGACCTCCTGTACTTCTCACCTATTGAGAATCCCACCTTATTCAATAAATCCTTCATCTATATCCGCAATATCTTGATTGCAATATTAGTTCTTACTTGTTCTTGATTTCAGGTAGGAATTAAGACCCTCAATGGTCAGGCTGATCGTGCTTCTGCAAGATCAGTAACCTCCAGGAGATTGGCCTATCGATTGCATTGGTGTTGTGCTTGCACGTGTAGTCAGAACGTCAAACCCGAACTCCACCTAAATCGATTATCCACCATCTCATCGAAAGATCGGACACCTTTGCCCTATCACCGCATGTGAGGACGCCTCCGTTGGCGGATCGACCTTCACAGGCTCCTCCTCCTCCTCGAGTAATATGCCGTTTGGAGGGGCCGTGATACTGCCCTTATCTGCGGTTGCCATGTCTGCTTCAGAGGGATCGGCCTTCTTCTTCTTGGCACCCACGTCAGGCGCCTTAGTGGTTTCCCCTTCCTCTTCTTGGAAGGGTCGCCCGCAACCTCGACGCGGCTCGTCGGGACCTTCTCCACCGTGGCGTGCTTGATTTTCTTGGGGTCACTCCTGCAAATACATAACGATCAGCAACTCAGAAATTCCGGGGCAAGCTAGCAAAATAAAGCAAGTTAAAAACCAAAGGAACTCACTTGGAGACTCGGAGATTTCAAAGTCCCATGCTGACATGCACGGGCTTCTCCAGTTCGGGCTGATCGGCCATGACAAGCCCACTTCGGTCATGCTTGCCAGTCACCGTGGCTACAGGGGAGCCTTCGGCTCGGCAGCAGGATTGGATGGCGTTGGGGCTCTCTTGGAGCTTTCCTCCCCGACGATTTCTAGGTTATTGTCCCCCTCTTTGAGGTTACGACTGGTTTCGGCTTCACGGTACTTCTGGCTGAGCGTCTTCCGACTCGTCGAGGGAGGCTCATGGTCCTCCCCAGCCTCTTCCTCCTCCTACCCCTCTTCTTCATTAGAGGTGTCTCCCTCCTTCTCGTCGAGAAGCTCCTTCGACACCTCCTCGTCTAGTGGAGGCAGCAAGTGTTCCAGGATCTGGAAAGTCTACAAACAAGTACAATGCACGAGTAAGATAAGCGACTCGGAAACGTGATTGAGAGAAGAAATGACTTCAGGTGAATAAAAATACTTACTATGGGGGTTGGCTTGTCGTTCAGCTTATACGGACTAAGTCCTTCTTGGAGATTGGTGAAGGGCGCCTCCATGATCTTCTTTAAAGCCGCGACATAATCTTCCATGACACAAAAATCTAGACTCGACCTGGTAGGGTTTGATTGCCCAGTATACTCGTACATCTAGTGGGCTCGAGTAGCAAGAGGCACCATTCGTCGCCCGAGCCAGCAGTTGAAGAGGTTGATCGTCTTCAACCCCTCGTCCTCAAGCACGGCCATACAGGTGCACATTTCGGTGACGACCACTTTCTGGGCCTTGGGGATCTTCTTCGCTGACAACCACCGTAGATTGCTCCACTCCGTTGTGTATACCAGGATCGCCACCTCTCTGGATGGGGTCGATTCCTTGGCATAGAACCAGTACTTCTTCCACTCACTGGCTGATTTCTTGGGTAGGATGAGCTTGTAGAAGCTAGCGTGTGGCTTCACCTGGAAGGTTACGCCGCCCACCGCCAACAAGGGCCTACCTTCCCCTCACAAGTAATCTTGTCATGGAACAGCTCAAGCTAGAGCGAGAAGTATGGGCAACAACCCAAGTAGCTCTCGCAGAAAGCAACAAACACCACTAGCTTCTCGATACTATGTGGCCCTAAATCGGAGGGCTTGATCTGGTTGAAGTGAAGGAATTGTCTAAAGAAAATGGAGGTGGGGAACCCTAGCCCGCGCTTTGTCGGAGTCTTGGCACCGGGGTACCACGATCCTATGGCATTCGGGCCCACCGACCGGTCATCGGTGGCCACAGGGGGAAGCCAAAGGCCCCTGCCCCCTCAGGAGCCTCAACATGGCCTCGAACCTCCACCCTAGGTAGTACAACCTTGGGAGGCCGACGCGCGTAAATGGGAGGCCTCGCGAGGCTCCACTGCCTCTGCCAAGGCCTCGAATACTTTGGCATGTGCCTCAGGGGTACATACATAATCATGCAGCAAAGGAGGCAAAGACGGCGTGACCCGACAAGCACGTCCTACCCCAGCTGGATGGTGTACCACCGGTCCACCTCGGTACAGAGGAGAGGGTCTAGCCCCTTTGGTGCTAAAGTGGGGAAGACAACCTTAGCGGTGGCAGCGATACACCTTTTACCTTTTCAGTGCAAGAGAGGAGACATGCAGTCTCACACAGCGACACGCGATGCCAAATGGACTAGCATTGGAAGGAGACAGCACCAGAAACTTTTGTTGTACGAAGGAATAGAGAAAGGCTAGAGACTTTGGACCTAGTCCACAGAAAGTAGTCTTGTAGACTGAGTTTTTGGTGGACGGTGATGTGGTGACCCTTGCTGCCCATGGACGGGGGAAGAGGCCCGGCGCCCCTATTTAAGGAGACCTTCTTCTACCTTAGAACAGGTCGATCATAGCGATCTATAACCCTAGACATTGATACACCACTGTACCCTCACGAAGCACCACGAGCAATACAACCAAGCAGTAGTAGAGGCTTTACCTCCTCACGAGGGTCTCGAACCTGGGTAAAAAAACCTTGTGTAACCCTATCTGTCGCGATCGTGCACCGCCACCTCCACCGCCACTGAGAAGCTCAGAACACGTGTTCAGCTCTCTCTCTCAAACTCAGGGCTTGTTGGACCCCTTGTTCCTTCGCGGGACTCTTTCTCCGACATTTGGCGTGCCAAGTAGGGGGCTAAGGTGCATTTTCGAGAGCTTCACCAACCCTGTTGGCATGTCGGCTGGCATCGAGACACAAGGGGAGTGCTCCCTCCGCCGTGCGGCGAGCCAGGCTCAGATCGAGGCTGCCCCCTCATGCACGTTGATGGAGTCGTCCTCGTGGATGGAGGAAGAGCAGGTCTCCTCCTTCCGTCAGTCGTGGGAGCTCCTTCTCTCCTCCCACGGTTACACGTTACTCTCTCGCACCATGTCCTCTCGTGGCTAGCCGGACCGGCCCACCCTGGAGATTGCCAAGCGCATGGTGCATGAGCTACTGATACCTTCGATCAGGATTCACGGATGTATTATAATAGCTTTTTCCCTAGAAGACCTAGGTTTAATCGAACCTCGGAAAGCACTGCTAAAAGGAAATAAAAAAGGACACGTCTACAAGACTTTGTTTGTTCATTTTACCTTAATTGACCGGACCAATGTAGTTTACTCTATAATGGGTTTGAATCAATGGATGGAGATAGGCCAGGGATGAAGATCCACCTAAACCTGCACATCAAATGGGATAAAAGATAATAATAAGCGTAGTCATGTATAGTGTTTGTATTGAGATAATCTTTGGTGGGCAACACATCCTAATATTCTAGAGCCCTTGTGATGCAGCGGGCATAGAAAAGACTTTAAATCCAACCGAGAGTACACCGAAGCCACGGGTTACAAACGATTATTAAGTGTAAACAGAGATTAAAGCTTTAAGTGGTGATGTTGTTGTTGGTCCCGAATGGGGCTCTAAGCAAAGAACGTACTTCCCTTTCTGTCACTAAGTTTCCTATGAGATCGCCGCTAGCCAAGTATCTCACCTCAAGCCTTTATCAATCTGTGGGATCTTGGGTACCTACAAGTCCACAGATCGAGACAAGAGAAAAAGAAACAAAAGTTATAAATCATGAATCCAAACAAAATACAATTCTCCCATGATCTAGATGCACATAATTGCTGCGAGGTTTCTCCCCAACCCGCAGCCTGTGAGGACTACCCACTCATAACAAATAGATTGGAGATAGAAAATATCATGCAAATACTTAGATTGAAATCAAATATTCTTATAATGGTCGTCAAATCACAAGGAGATCTAAAAGTACAAAACAATGGCTATGGATAGTGGAGGGATGGATGGTGGAAGTGATGAACAATGGATGAACTATGTTTAACAATGGTGTGGATCTCCTTTGGGGGTGTTGTGATGCAATTTGAGAATGGTGGCTCTCTGGCCGGCGGTTGGAGCCTCGAAATATATAGGCGTCTTCACGAAAGTTGTAGGGTTTCACGAGACGAAGCCGTCGCCACCTGGTACAGGCGGGCGGTACGGGCGGTCCGTGCCTGTACCAGTGGTCGTTAAGCATGTTGACGCCCTGATTGGCTTCTCCAATTACTTGGCCGTGTGTACTTCCTCAAAATCCTTCATTATGACTCCTTATTTTGCCTTAAAAGCAGTGATTTCCTGCACAACATAAATCAAAGAAGGCATTTGCATATCATTGCAATTATTAGTCATTAGTGGCAAAAGTTGAGAGTTTCTTTGGCAATTGCTTGACCAAAAACAACGTTTAAACACAGTGGAAGATGGAAAAAATTGGAGCCATCAACTTCCCCAAAGCTCAAACCTTGATCATCCTCGAGCAAGAAGAACCAAAAGAACTATAAGAAATTCAGTGTTTAAACTTGAAACAACGAGAGTAAGAGTTCACTTATAGTCGGTAGTCGTATGTTCTCAACACTTCATTCATTTGCGAAGCTTATCAAAGTTTAGAGAGATGAAAAGAATACTATACAAGCTTCGATAAGTCAAGATAATCAAAGTAAATTTTAATATAAGTATAAATAGCTAGAAGTGTAGCAATCAATCCAATTCCTCTAATTAACTCTCAGCTTGCCAAGGAACACTAGGATGTTTAAATAGCATAATTGAGTAAGAGAGTTTCATGTCCCAAGTATTATAACAATGAAGTGTCTTATTTACGCCCACATCAATAAATCAAGTCAATCTAAAACACTTCTAATCCAATCAATTGTCTTTCAAGAAATATTCGTAAAGTAGTAATGAGACCATGCCAAGGACTTGTTATGTGGATCCTCATATACATCTTTTTTATTTCTTTCTTCTTCATCTCATTTTTCAAGGATCGTTGTTTGTTTATTTTGGCTAGTGTTTGCACAACCTTTGAGAGTACCAATACTTTTGCCCATACATTGACATGGATGTCAATCATGTCATAAACTCATTGCCGAAATCCGGGGTTATACCATAGATCGTTCAAAAGCTAGTGGAGTTGTTGGCATCCCAAAGGTGAGCATTAGAGACATAGACCAAAGTTGTATTGCATCTTTCTTTCTTTTTTTGAGCTAGAACTGCGGTTGGATCCACAAGGTTAGTTGTTGCATGCATCACAATTACCACTAGAATTTATTTCAATCAAACAATTCCTTTCATGAGTGTCGTCGAGACTGTCAAAATAACTATGGGGTTAAGTATAATCAAGGGTATACTCTCAAGACAATCATTCATCAAACAAGTCATAAATTTCAGACTTTTTCTTATTGTACTTGTTTGGCATTATTATTTCCAAGGAAAGATCCAGTTAACTAAAAGAACTAGAGCAAGATCTTCAACAACTAATCATCATACTAATAAAAAGCCTTACTCTAACAATATTGAATTACTTCCCACTAGCATGGCATCTTAACAAATCAACCAACTAAGATAAATAACTCAAACTTCATAAGTGGGAGACATAGGACATACCTCTCATAAGTAACTTCATGATCCTATTCCTTATAGGGATGTGTTCCTTCAAAACTCAAACACGATTACTCTCGAAATGATATTAAAGCAAAGAGGCAAAGTGTGAATCCAAGTTTACGAAAAAAAGGATAAATGGAAAAATCTTTTCGTATTTTTGAGGATAGGGATTAAAGAAATAGAAAAGAACTTGCGACCAAGCAAGGGTTTAAGAAAAATAAAAAGAAAGGAAAACAAATAAACTAAAACGACAGCAAAGGAAAAAAAGCAAAGTGTTGGAACAGGCCAACACGAGTGTTTCAAAGCTCACAAGGATCTGGAGTACAACCTCATTATTACACAAATAAATTTGCTAGGGGAACACACCCCCAAGCTCAGGCTTTTGCAAGCCCTTTTGTTGCTCATTGTGGTGGTGGTGATGGATAATCTCCCACGTTCCATTGGCCGCTCCAATCATGGAACTAGGTGGCGAGGCTTGCAGTGGCATCGAAGGTTGATGGAGAGGTTGTTCATGTTTTGAATATTTCCTTCGAGTGCATAGATATCTTATAGGTGGTGTAGTAGTTTGGTGGCAGAACATCATGTTCGGGTCCTTCTTGTTCTACTTCTTCATCTTCTCCTCCTCCCACGGGTATTTCTTGTTGGGGTAGATTAGCTTCGACCTGCGCGTCATAATGCAAACATCCATCCTTGATAGAGAATAAACTGTTAGGCAAAAGAGTAGGGATCAAGTGATCCGCTCCAAGTATATTGAAGAAATATCTATCATGATTTTTAGAAATCATACCACATGCTCTTAGAGTAGATAGACCGAGACAGTTACCTCTAGTCAACAGTTGGATGTTACCTAGGTTGATGTGAAGTACGCGTGCAAGAACGGTCACAATTCCTCCTCCACATATGGGTCCTCGAGATTGGAGAGCTTGATGCTTAAGATAAAACACAAGTATATCTCCCAAATTTGGCGTTAAGTTACAATTGATAAGTCCAGCTTTTGTGAGGATCAACATGTCCTCCTCATTAACTCTAGTAAACTCACCACGTGCCTGCAATGTGTTAGCAATAACATAGACCAAATATCGAATAGCAGGATGATCAATTTGGTTCCCCTTGGGTGTGTGTCCACGAATTCTCATCAAGTTAAAATATTTTGAAGGGGAAGGATCTAAAACAAAGGTAGTTGTGCGTACATCGGTGTTGTTGTTGGTAAACCCAAAGCATTGAGCCCATTGGCTGAGTGTCAAAGTATACTCATCGTTCATAAGGCGGAATTTAATTCGATCAACTCCGGGCCTTTGTTCCTCGGAACAACCATAAGGATCCACCATGTTTGTCAAGGTGCTGAAGAACTCAAGTTTCAAGCAGAAGTACGTCGCAACATCCTGAAAGACAAAATTGTACAAACCAACATTGTTGCAAAGTAAATCGAAATCAGCACGAATTCCAAGTTGGTTCAGGATATAACGACACGCCCACTTGGTGGACTTGATCTCTCGAATCTCGAGATGATCGAAACGGGTAAGATGGAACTCCTCGGTGAACTCGATTCCAAGTGACTCGGGGGTTAATGTATCAACGGGTGGTGCAGAGGACTCCACAACCATCTCACATGTACGACTCCTCGTGTTCATGTAATAAATAAATAAATAAAGATTGCTAATAAATTTTTTGGTCCAATAGAAACATAGTGCAAGTGAGTCTCTACACTAAATACAAAAGAAACTCCTCTAAAAACAATGCTAAGCATACTTAGTACCAATATTGAATCAAGAATAAGACCCATGTCTAGATTGGCAATGATGAATGATTAAGCCAAGCTTTTGCACAAATGAGTTGGGGATCAAAGGAGAATCATACCTTAGATCGAGTGAGTGCGAAGAATCGAAGAAAGATTAAGTAAATTTGAAGATCCAATGGAGGTGGTTTGAAGTTTGGAGGAAGAACAAAGAGAAAATAGATGATTTGGGATTTTTAGGTTACCTCCTCGGGGTACTTATGGCGCCCGCATACTCAGTACGGGCGGGCGGTACAGCCGGAGCCCGCCCATACATGGTGACTTACCTCGGGGGCGATGGCTGCTCCCAAGCGGTGCACTCGGTACGGGCGCGCGGTACGGTCACACGCGCCCATACTACTGGTTCTTAACGCTGAGGTGACTTTGCTTGAAATCTGATATTTGCTCGAGGGTACGGTACTGGCGTGCAGTACGGGCGCGTCCGCCCATACCAGTGGTCGTTATCGACACTAATTCCTTGGACAAACATCGAAATTTCTATCCCCTTTGCCTTGAATTGGTATGGGCGCACGGTACGGGCCACTCCAGCCATATCAATGGTCGTTATCGACACTATGAGCTACAAAAACGCAAGGAATTTTATTAGTAGCTCTGTGTGCCTTCGCACATGTTATCAAAAGGTTAGATAGCAGCAAAAACACTAAGTAATGATCTAGCAATACTTCTTAGGCCATGTGTTAGTAAAATAAACTATAGAGCATTACATTATTTCTTCTCCTCTTTCCATAGGCCTTCTTGAGCACTCTTTATTAAAAAACAAAAACAAAAACAAACTAACACGAAATAAAACATAGTAAATAAAAACTTAGAGAAACTTTATTTCACATGGGTTGCCTCCCATGAACCGCTTCTAGTTAAGATCAATTATCTTGACCTTGGTCGCAATCACTTAGTTTTGGGGAGTGGAATGCCCACTCCAAAATAGTTTGCTTTTAAAGTAATTACACCATCATCATCATTAGGCCTGGCCTCCTTTTTCCTAGGGAAGTGGACTACAAAAGGATCTCTAGATGGTAGCCCTATTCTTACATTCCCTTCATGTAAATTAATCAAAGCTTTAATATTTCTTAGGAATGTCCAGCCTAGAATTATAGGTGCTATGGGATCTTCAGGCATGTCCATAATAACAAGATCAATAAGAGCGGGACTACCTTTAATTTCAACAACTATATTTTCTTTGATCCCAACAACTTGTTTATAAGTTGAATCAGCTAGATGGAGTCTCAATTCAGTTGTACAAAATGGCCCTAAGTTTAACTTATCGAATAGGCTTTTATAAATTGTTGAGACGCTTGCACCAATATCACAAAGTGCAGATATCTCATTAACTCCCAACTTTATTTTAATAGTGGGCTCAAATATATCATCTATCTTAGCTAGAAGCTTATCAGTTAGTCTTTTATACTCCATCTCTAAATCATGAACCTTAGATGCTACTTGTTGTATAAATTGTTGGTACATAGCATCATTACCTTCTTCTATACCTGGATTCTTAATGGTGATCATCTTCAATAGATCTTCCACGGTATATTCCGATGTTGGCGCGTTGCTATAGTCCAGCTCTTCAGGCTTTTCATCATTGGTTACCACCCTCATCATTTTGAGGTCTTCTACCAGATTTGGCTCGGCTTTGCTAGCGAACTTTCCTAGTATGAGAGCTTGGCTCTCAATGACTTTACCCAGCTGAGCTTCCACGGTCTTTTTTCTTTCCTATAGATCCTGCACATCATTTCTAATTGCAACGGCCTGATTAGATAATCTTCCTATACTACTTTTATGGTTCTCTGTAATCATAATAAGCATATTGTTTTGTTTGATTTGAGCTTGCATAAATGTTCTAACAGTTTTCTCAAACACGAGATTTCCATGATTTGCTCCATTAGTATTATCATAATTATTACAAGGAGCTCTTGCAGGATTAGTATGATATTTTTCAACATTAGAAGCATAATTATTTTTCCGTGCAGATTAAAAGGAGTGCGAGCTATAAAATTAACATCATTAACATCGGTAGTGATATCATTAACTTGGGTATCTTCCTTACCCTTTACTAAACTAAGAAACTCATCTACCTTAGATGTAAGCTCCTCATTGTTTACCTTGGTAATTAAACTTACTCTCTTCGAGGTTATTTCCACATGCCATTGGGCATGGTTATTTTGCATATCATCAAGTAACTTCTTTGCAACACTCACATGCTTTCCCATGATCGTTCCTCCTGCTGCAGTATCTAGCATAGACTTGGACATTGGGTTAAGACCATTATAAAATAAATGCAATATAAGCCATTCTTCCATCCCATGATTAGGAAAGTTCATTACAGACTCTTTCATCCTTTCCCACGCAAGCTCTAGTGACTCACGGTCTTCTTGTCTAAAGCTTGTAATGTTGGATCTTAGCTGCATAGTCTTAGCTGGGGGAAATTTTTAGTCATAAACAAATTAGTGCATTCCTCCCAAGATTTAATAGTGACCTTTGGTAGAGCTAGCAACCAATTCTTAGCCTTTCCTCTAAGAGATAAAGGGAATAATATTAGCTTAACGGCATTTGGATCTACATCTTTAATATGCATCATGTCACAAATTTCAGTAAAAGTATTTAAGTGCAATCCCGAATCCTCAGAAGATGAACCCCCAAATTGGTTTTGTTGAACCAAACTTGAAAGGTTAGGTTTTATCTCATATGTTTCTGCATCAACTGTGGGTTGAGTGATGGGTGCATGAATAAAATCATCAGTGGGAGTAGCATACTCCCCTAATCTCTTTTGATCCATGGCCCTTATCTTTTTGGTAATTTTTAAGTAATGAAAATGAATAACAAGTAACTAATTGTTTGGGTTTTCAAATAGATAACAAGAACTAAACTACAACTAATAATAAAACTAAAAACAAGGTCTCTAATGACCTCACCAGGATAACGAAATTGCTTCCCCGGCAATAGCACCAGAAAAAGGGTTGGTACCTTTGATCCGGATTCACGGATGTAGTATAATAGCTTTTTCCCTAGAAGAACTAGGTTTAATCGAACATCAGAAAGCACTGCTAAAAGGTAATAAAAAAGGACACGCCTACAAGACTTTGTTTGTTAGTTTTATCTTAGTTGACTAGACCAATCTAGTTTATGTTATAATGGGTTTGAATCAATGGATGGAGATAGGACAGGGTTGAAGATCCACCTACAGCTGCACATCAAATGGGATAAAATATAATAATAAGTGTAGTCATGTATAGTGCTTGTATTGAGATAATCTTTTGTGGGCAACACATCCCAATATTCTAGAGCCCATGTGATGCAGTGGGCATAGCAATAGACTTTTAATCCAACCGAGAGTACAACGAAGCCACGGGTTACAAATGATTATTAAGTGTAAACACAGATTAAAGCTTTAAGTGGTGATGTTGTTGTTGATCCCGAATGGGGCGCTAAGAGAAGATCGTACTTCCCTTTTTGTCACTGAGTTTCCTATGAGATCAGCGCTAGCCAAGTATCTCAGCTCAAGCCTTTATCAATCTATGGGATCTTGGGTACCTACAAGTCCATAGATCGAGACGAGAGATGAAGAAACAAAAGATACAAATCACGAATCCAAACAAAATACAATTATCCCATGATCTAGATGCACATAATTGCTGCGAGGTTTCTCCCCGACCCGCAGCCCGTGAGAACTACTTAATCATAACAAATAGATCGGAGATAGAAAACATCATGCAAATACTTAGATTGAAATAAAATATTCTTACAATGGTCGCCAAATCACAAGGAGATCTAAAAGTACAAAGAAATGGCTATGGCTAGTGGAGGGATGGATGGTGGAAGTGATGAACAATGGTGTGGATCTCCTTTGGGGGTGTTGTGATGCAATCTGAGAATGCAGGCTCTCTGGCCGGTGGTTGGAGCATCAAAATATATATGCATCTTCATGAAAGTTGTACGGTTTGACAAGACGAAGTCATCACCACCTGGTACGGGCAAGCGGTGCAGGTGGACCGCACCCGTACCAGTGGTCGTTAAGCATGCTGACTCCCTGGTTGGCTTCTCCAATTACTTGGTTGTGTGTACTTCCTCAAAATCCTTCATTATGACTCCTTATTTCGCCTTAAAAGCAGTGATTTCCTGCACAATATAAATCAAAGAAGGGATTTGCATGTCTTTGCAATTATTAGTCATTAGTGGCAAAAGTTGAGAGTTTCTTTGGCAATTGCTTGACCAAAAACAACGTTTAAAGACAGTGGAAGATGGCAAAAATCAGAGCCATCAGCTACTCCACCACCCGCCGGAAGAGCCTAGTCAGGTAAAGTGGTGCGAGCGGCTCGCTGAGATTCTCGACATCACCACCCTCGCCACTAGGGGCCAGGGGCTGAGGCCGAGAACAAGGCGCCGAGGCTATCAGCTAGCCTCTGGCCTGGGACTCTTATGGGGCTCCCAAGATCGGCGATGCTGCATCACGTCTGGGCCACAACTGCGCGATCATATCCCCTCCTCCGGCGGCCACCCTTCTGGTTGCCGCACCCCCTCGCGGGTGAGAAGACCGCATCATCGAGGAGATTGCTATGGTGGGAGAGCAGAATCGTGCCTCCCTCGCCAACGGCAAGGAGGTGCAAGGAAATGGATGCCTCGCCTTCACCAGGGAGCTCCAACGTGTGGTGTGGCCGCACAAGTTCCGCCCTGAAATACCTCCATGCTACAACGGAATCACAAATCCATGCGAGTTTCTGCAACTCTACACCACGGGCATTGAGGAGGTGGGAGGCGATGACCATGTCATGGCAAAATGTTTCCCCCCGAGCCTCAAGGACATGACCCGGACCTGGCTGATGAACCTCCCCGAAGAATCCATCGGATCGTGGTTTTCCCTCTAATCGCTCTTCATCACCAACTTCAAGGGGACCTACGAATGCTTGCTCGGCTACTAAGACCTTCGCCAGGTTCGTCAGCAGCCTGACGAGACCCTCTTCAAATTCCTGGAGAGGTTTAGCTAGATCTGTAACATAATCCCCAAGATCTCGAACTCCAACGTGATCACCGACTTCTCCGAGGGGGTCAAGGACGTCCGCATGGGGGAAAAGATTTGCATCCATAGGGAGAACCTCATCATGGCTGTCGAGCTATTCGTCATGGTAGAGAAGTGCACCAAGGCCGAGGAAGGGAGGATGTTCGGTATTGCCGAGGCAGAGGGCACTCCCAAGCCCTTAAGCGCCTCCAAGGGCATGAGTAAGGACCCCAAGCAGAAGCCCGCCACCGTCCTGGCTGCCGAACCCGAGTGAAAAATCCCTCGCGAGGGTAGTAGTGAGAGGGAGCACAACGACCACTCGTGTTGCGTCTACCACAAGAAGCATGGTAATCTCACAGATGACTATTACGAGCTCAAGAAGCTTCGCGACCAGCACAACAGCCAGAGGAAAGGGAGACGGGAAGGCGAGCGCGGGAGCAACCACGGTGGCAATAGAGGAGGGGCGCTGGGACAACAACCACGGCATCCAAGGCGCACCCCACGCTGGCCATCAGGCCAACGCTGTGCATCAGCTTCCCTATGCCCCCGAGAAGGTCAAAGGGAACACCGGGGGCTATCAAGAGACAAGGGGTGCCATAGCCAGCATCCTCGATGGCTCCCAGGCCCCAGCGTCCAACAGGAACTTCAAGCAGCTCACTCGTGAGGTTGCCGCCGCTCGGCCTAGGACCCTATCCCTGATACTCAAGTGATCGTAGTGACCCATCACTTTCGACACAGAAGACCACCCTGTGTCCATCAAGGTCATGGGACCTCTTCCGATGATCTGCACTCCCACCATCAACAACATTGCAATCGCCAAGATGCTCATCGAAGGTGGTTCCAGACTAAACGTGATCTCCACCGAGATGTTCGGCAACATATAGGTGTCGTACGACCGGCTGATGCTGACCTTGCCTTTCTCTAGGGTCACCAATAGCACTACCATACCCATCGGGCAGGTGCGCCTCTCCATCATGTTCAGGTCTCGTGACAACTACTGGACTAAGCTCGTCGATGTGGCGCACATTAGCCTCACCTACAATGTCATCTTGGGATACCCTTCCCTTTCGAAGTTCATGGCAGCCACTCACCATGCCTACAACATCGTCAAGATGCCAGGAGGCAATGGCGGGATCACCACCATCCGATGCGACGAAAGGGAAGCCTTACGCTCTCTCGAGCACATCTACAAAACTACAGCCACCGCCTACCCAGAGGATGTGGATGCCCTCGATTACATCGGGGGTACCTCGAGGAAGAAGCAGATGGTGGCTCAGGAGAACGCTCTTGCAAAGAGGGCAGCCGCCGCATTGTACCCTTCTGACGAGGGTCATGTTGCGGCTGCCGCCCACGGCCACAAGAGGTCCTCGGGACAGACTCTCCCCACCCTCGTCAGCGTCAACAGATCTCGCGAGGGTGACACGGACACGGGGGCTCCTGACTTCCTAGTGGACTGCACCCACTGCACGCTCAACACCAACCCCTTCCCTGACAGTGCTTAAGGGGCACCCAGGGGAGTGAGTAGTCGGGAGGGCTAACAAGCCCCCCCTCTCACACACGGGCGACCAGCTACCCGCCATTTTTGAAGGTGATGCTCTAAACTCTCATCTTTTGTAGCCCTATTCCTCGTAAGACCCCATGTGAATGATGATGGCATTGTAATAAGTTGGGACCTATTTGGTGGTTTTTTCGAATTTTGCGCCTTGTGCCAACTCTGCTGTTTGTTTTCTCTTTCAAAAAACATTTTCAAGGAAATGCCCACGACAGAGATTCCTCGACAGGTGCCACAGGAGTAGGGGGCTAGGCAGGGTGTCTACCGCCAGACCACCTCCCGTCAACCTAGGGCCTAAAGTGTCGAGCTCTAAACTTTCGGACTAGCTCCGGTGATAACTCACCTCACCCATGGTTCCTGGTGCTTGAAACCTCGGACGACACATATGGGAACCCTAGCAGCGTATGTTTTTTCCCTACAGTCTGCTCCTCGAGAGGCCTACAGGGCGGCTTGTGAGGGCTCTCCCTCCATCAACTAAACCCCATGCTAGACCTACGGTCACCTCCTCGAGGGACCAACAGGATAAGAATTTCCACGTGAGTGGGGGGCTAGGAACAGTGTCTATCGCCGGGCCACCTCCCGTCAACCCAGGCCCTAAAGTGTTGATCTCTAAACTTTTGGACTAGCTCTGGAGATAAGTCACCTCACCCACGGTTCTTGGTGCCTGAAACTCTCGCGCGAGACATGTAGGGAACCTCGACAGCTTGCATTTTTTCCCTACAGTTTTCTCCTCGAGAGGCTTATGGTATGACCCGCGAGGGCATGCCCCTCCAAGCGGCCACTTACAATCAACTCTAGGGCCTATAGTGTCGAGCTCTAAACTTCCGGACTAGCTCTAGCGACAAGTCACCTCACCCACGGCCCCTAGTGCTTGATAATATTGTGTAACGTGTGTGTGAGGGATCATAGCGGGACACACTTTCCCTACAGTCTTCTCCTCGAGAGGCTTACGGGGTGGCTCGCTCACATTCAAACCCAGGGCCTAAAGTGTCGAGCTCTGAACATATGGACTAGCTCTAGTAAAAAGTCACCTCACCCACGGCCCTTGGAGATTGATGCTTTTACACAAACATGAAACCTAAACACCACTCATTTACCCTATAGTCATCTCCTTCATTGATTTATAGGGTGGATCGAGAGGGGGCTCCCCTTCAGCGGCAGAAGATTGCATGTTGGGACTCATGGTCACCTTCTCAAGGGACCAATGGGGTAAGCACCCAATCCGGTCTTCCCCTCAAGTGGGTTGCAGGACTGCTCATGAGGGAGCCCCCCTCCAGTAGCCCAAACCCCAGTTAGCCGGGCACTCTACCCCTCCTTTTGCCCGTAGAGCTTGCGTGGCTAGTGCCTGCTATGCGCAGCCTTCCTCAGGGGCTACCTCATGAGGCTAATCCTCGCCAGGACCAAACACCCACACGAGACCCGCCACCGCACGGACTGAAGCACCCGATATAGAGGGCCTGTGGGGGTAACTCTCCACTTCGGCCAGAGGATGGAGCGCATTCGCCAGGCCCCCTCTGAGAGTCAGAGCGAGTGAGGAGACTCTCTCTCCCAGGACCCGCTGCCACGAAGGTCGGTGGGGCCCCTCTTAGGGAGGGTTCACTAGGGGTTGCCTGCACCTGGCTCCGACAAGTTAAAGACACTGTGTTGGTTACCGGGAAGCCTCCTTGGCCACAGAGCTGCCCTTGTCGAGAACATCCCCCTGAATTTACCTGGGTAATGAACTGACGGAGTTAGACAGGGCCGCGCGGAACTTGATTAATGACGCGTCTCTGAATGAGCGACCCGCTTAAGGCTCCCTCGCTACTGCCAGTAGCTGTCTCGCACCAGACTGATGCCACTGGTTGCACATGCATGAAAAGGCAGCGACAAACATGAGGACTCACTAAAATATGTTAATTACAACCATGCTTACAAAAACAAAAGGCTAGCAAACATTGCGACCTAGCGCCTACACAGGTAAAGGGTCGGCAGTCCTATCCATGCTCTGGCAGCTCCTCTAGAGGCACCGCCTCGATCTACCTGAGGTGGCGTGGGAATTCGACGTGACACATCTCGGGGTCAAACACGGACACAAAGAAGCCTCCGCTAGAGCACCGAGCCCTGTTGGATGTCGTGCTCGGTGAAGAAGCGGTCCCAACCGTCGGTGAGGTACATCTCACCCGATGAGAGGACCTCCACGCTCACATCCCACCGCTAGTGACCGCCGGAGTGGCATAGCAGCACCTCTGGGGCGAGCTCATCGGCACTCCCAAGCACGATCTGTGGAAGAAGTCGCACCCTCGTGAACCAATCCAGGCCCCCGAGGATAATGACGAAGTTGATGACCTGCGTGGGCTCGGGATCATCCTCAATCTTAATCACGGTGGGTGGAGGTGGCGTAGAAGGGCGCAGCACGGGCTCTGGGACACCAACGAGGCCTTCGCCGCGTGTCCTATGTCTACCACGGACGCCCCAACCACGCTTGACCGGCACCTCTCCCTCAACCACCGTGATGCCTCGAGAGGAAGGTATCAAACCGAGAATCATGACACGGCCACCATGCCTCCCACGGCCACTCCCACCGGCCGCCTCCGGCCGCAATTCACCAGCGGGGGGCCCGCTACATTCGCCATCACAGATTTGCCTTTCTCGCTAGCTGAGAAGCGCTTGTGCACCATGGAAAGAAAGGGGTTTTTTGGTGCTGGGAGCAGAACAGAGGATCTGAAGAAGAAGAGGAGGTGGCGACAAGCGGAGGGCAGTGTGCCCGTGCTCCAATTTAACAGGACTGAGGGTCGCATCCTCGCGTCGAATGTGTGCTATTAACTGCGGGCATCACCCCCCCTATACACCATCACATTGTGGGGACGACTGCACAGACAGGGTAATCGTGGCCATAACCGACGGAGAAGGATGGATGAACCCTTCATGTGCACGGTCGAGATGAGCGCAAAAGGGACCCGTACTGACCTAAAGAGCAATGGGGCCCGACGGCCATTTTTGGGCCCTTTCCCCTTCGTGTCCTTGATGGGACACATGTGCGGCATGCGCTTGAGGGCTATTGTCAGAGTCTCGACACCGGGGTTACCACGATCCTATGGCCCTCGGGCCCACAGACCGGTCACGTGTGGCCTCAGGGGGAAGCCAAAGGCCCTCGCCTCCTCAGGATCCTAAATAGGGCCTTGAACTTCCACCCCAGGTAGTGCAACCTCGGGAGGCTGACGCGCGTAAAAGGGAAGCCTCGTGAGGCTCCACGGCCTCTGCCTAGGCCTCAGATACTCTGGCACGTGCCTTGGGGGTACATCTGTAATCACATGGCAAAGGAGGTAAAGATGGTGTGACCCAACAAGCGCGTCCTGCACCAACTAGATGGTGGACCCCCCGAGCCACCATGGTACAGAGGAGACAGTCTAGCCCTTTTGGTGCTAACGTGGGGAAGACAACCTCAGCGGTGGCAGTGATACACCTTTTACTATTTCAGTGCAAGAGAGGAGACAGGCAGTCCCACACAGTGACAAGCGATGCTAAAGGGTCTAGCTTTGGAAGGAGGCAGAAGACAGTGCCAGGAACTTTTGATGTACGAAGGATCGGAGAGAGACCAGAGACCTAGGACCTAATCCATAGAAAGTAGTCTTGTAGACCGAGGTTTTGGTGAACGGTGATGTGGTGACCCTTCCCGCTGATGGACGGGGGAAGAGGCCTGGCGCCCCTATTTAAGGAGACCTTCTCCTACCTTAGAATAGGTCGATCCTACCGATCTATAACCCTATACATTGATACACCATTGTACCCTCACGAAGCACCACGAGCAATACAACCAAGCAGGAGTAGGGGCTTTACCTCCTCACAAGGGTCCCGAACCTGGCTAAAAAACCTTGTGTCACCCTCTCTGCCATGCTCATGCTCCACCGTCTCCGCCGCTATTGAGAATCTCGAAACACATGTTCAGCCCCCTCTCGAACTCAGGGATTGTTGGACCCAGTGTTCCTTCACATGACTCTTTCTCCGACATGCTCCAGATGGCTGACGAAAGAGATAAACTCCCTGGATCGCGGCTTTGGTTCGCTCTCCCCTGCTGGTGGAACTCGCTAGTGACCCTTTACAAGGATGCCTTCATCCTAGAAGGACTGCAGCAGCGCCGTGGTGCATTTGGACTTGGTCCAGGTGGGCACCATGAGAACAAGCTTGTGTGGTCTTAGATCTAGATCGAATGCTAGCATAGAAAGGAAGAAGAAAGAAGAATTGGGAAATGCGGGTGATATCCATACTTTTTGGTGCCACTCTGCTTATATAGCGGCGCTACCCGGTGATCATGGGCTAACCGTTGCTTCGCGGTAATTCTGCCGAAGTTACTGTTAGAAATTATCTAATGGCTAATCTGACTGTGCTGATGGTCCAACTTCGATCAAATTGATCACTCGACTCGCTTACTTCACTCGCCCATTCCAATCGCTTGGGTGAGGCGACTCGAGCACCAACTGACTCGCCTAGCTACGACTGAGAACATATGGAGGCTTCTCCCTTCATAGGAGGAGTTCTTCATCGGTTCGACTGGGCGTCCACTCGGATTCGCCTACTCTGACTGCCAAGTTGACATCTTCACCGAATCCTTGACGCACTCGGGGCTACTAGTGGGAATATAGAAATCGGGGTATGCCGAAGGAGGATTTGACTGGCCCAGGACTACGACGAATGGGCCTGCTGGCGTGACGACCAGGAGGAGACTTCAATGAAGCACGACGACTAGAAGTTGAAGGCCCAAGACCTTAGTTAGGTCCAGTCAGATTAGATTAAACCCTCCAAAACCTAAACTGATTCGGTTGTAATCTTGTAAACCCTAGCGACATGACCCTATATAAGCCTCCCTAGGGCACTCATTGTACTCACGAGCTATTAGCTACCCCATCCAAGCGACTCACTGCATAGCCACCGAGCTCACTCACCTTGTAATCCAATCACAATCAAGCAGGAAATAGGTCTTTACCCTACGGGGGCGAACCTAGGTAAACCCTTGTGTGTGGACTCATTCTCGATCTGCAGATGGCGACTCGCTCTTTCCCCCAATCGACTCAATCGCTACTCCCGGTAGTGACTGCTGTGGCCATTCCCACGACACGTGGATCTATTGTTAATGCAATTAGAAAGTGGAGATCATGCACCAATCCACCACCCACGTGTCCACTCGGGGGAAACCCAGCCGTCCCCATGTATATAAACCTGCTCGGCCTCATCGTCTCTTCCAAGAGCGTTCACTTCTCCCCCAATCCGTCTAGTAAACAAACCAATTTGCACCTAGTGCTCGTGTAGAAGCTACTTCCACAGCACCACCCTCCCCTCAGTTGGGCCATGAAGCGTACCCGTTGTGGATACGAGCCGGAGGTGAAGCCAGTTGGAGGCGCAACAGATGGCTCAAGATCTGTGATCATCACTGATGTGGAGGGTTGGGCTTCTCCGGGCACACATGCCGCTCGTCGTCATGTCATCACTGCTTCAGGCTCTGTCTAGCCGGTCGCCATCACTGTCGAGAACTCTCACCTACTGGTGGAACTCGCTAGTGACCCTTTACAAGGATGCCTTCATCCTGGAAGGACTGCAGCAGCGCCGTGGTGCATTTGGACTTGGTCCAGGCGGGCACCATGAGAACAAGCTTGTGTGGTCTGAGATCTAGATCGAATGCTAGCGTAGAAAGGAAGAAGAAAGAAGAATTGGGAAATGCGGGTGATATCCGTACTTTTTGGTGCCACTCTCCTTATATAGCGGCGCTACCTGGTGATCATGGGCTAACCATTGCTTCGCGGTAATCCTGCCGAAGTTACTGTTAGAAATTACCTAATGGCTAATCTGACTGTGATGATGGTCCAACTTCGATCAAATTGATCACTCGACTCGCTTACTTCACTCGCCCATTCCAATTGCTTGGGTGAGGCGACTCGAGCTCCAACTGACTCGCCTAGCTACGACTGAGAACATATGGAGGCTTCTCCCTTCATAGGAGGAGTTCTTCATCGGTTCGACTGGGCGTCCACTCGGATTCGCCTACTCTGACTGCCAAGTTGACACCTTCACCGAATCCTTGACGCACTCGGGGCTACTAGTGGGAATATAGAAATTGGGGTATGCCCAGAAGGAGGATTTGACTGGCCTAGGACCACGACGAATGGGCCTGCTGGCGTGACGACTGGGAGGAGACTTCAATGAAGCACGACGACTATAAGTTGAAGGCCCAAGACCTTAGTTAGGTCCAGTCAGATTAGATCAAACCCTCCAAAACCTAAACTGATTCGGTTGTAATCTTGTAAACCCTAGCGACATGACCCTATATAAGCCTCCCTAGGGCACTCATTGTACTCACGAGCTATTAGCTACCCCATCCAAGCAACTCATTGCATAGCCACCGAGCTCGCTCACCTTGTAATCCAATCACAATCAAGCAGGAAATAGGTCTTTACCCTACGGGGGCGAACCTAGGTAAACCCTTGTGTGTGGACTCATTCTTGATCTGCAGATGGTGACTCGCTCTTTCCCCCAATCGACTCAATCGCTACTCCCGGTAGTGACTGCCGTGGCCATTCCCACGACACGTGGATCTATTGTTAATGCAATTAGAAAGTGGAGATCATGCACCAATCCACCACCCACGTGTCCACTCGGGGGAAACCCAGCCGTCCCCATGTATATAAACCTGCTCGGCCTCATCGTCTCTTCCAAGAGCGTTCACTTCTCCCCCAATCCGTCTAGTAGAACAAACCAATTTGCACCTAGTGCACGTGTAGGAGCTACTTCCGCAGCACCACCCTCCCCTCAGTTGGGCCATGAAGCGTACCCGTTGTGGATACGAGCCGGAGGTGAAGCCAGTTGGAGGCGCAACAGATGGCTCAAGATCTGCGGTCGTCACTGATGTGGAGGGTTTGGCTTCTCCGGGCACACATGCCGCTCATCGTCATGTCATCACTGCTTCAGGCTCCATCTAGCCGGTCGCCATCACTGTCGAGAACTCTCGCCTGCTGGTGGAACTCGCTAGTGACCCTTTACAAGGATGCCTTCATCCTGGAAGGACTGCAGCAACGCCGTGGTGCATTTGGACTTGGTCCAGGCGGGCACCATGAGAACAAGCTTGTGTGGTTTTAGATCTAGATCGAATGCTAGCGTAGAAAGGAAGAAGAAAGAAGAATGGGGAAATGCGGGTGATATCCATACTTTTCGGTGCCACTCTCCTTATATAGCGGTGCTACCCGGTGATCATGGGCTAACCGTTGCTTCGCAGTAATTCTGCCGAAGTTACTGTTAGAAATTACCTAATGGCTAATCTGACTGTGCTGATGGTCCAACTTCGATCAAATTGATCATTCGACTCGCTTACTTCACTCGCCCATTCCAATCGCTTGGGTGAGGCGACTCGAGCACCAACTGACTCGCCTAGCTACGACTGATAACATATGGAGCCTTCTCCCTTCATAGGAGGAGTTCTTCATCGGTTCGACTGGGCATCCACTCGGATTCGCCTACTCTGACTGCCAAGTTGACACCTTCACCGAATCCTTGACGCACTTGGGGCTACTGGTGGGAATATAGAAATCGGGGTATGCCCAGAAGGAGGATTTGACTAGCCCAGGACCACGACGAATGGGCCTGCTGGCGTGACAACTGGGAGGAGACTTCAATGAAGCACGACGACTAGAAGTTGAAGGCCCAAGACCTTAGTTAGGTCCAGTCAGATTAGATCAAACCCTCCAAAACCTAAAATGATTCGGTTGTAATCTTGTAAACCCTAGCGACGTGACCCTATATAAGCCTCCCTAGGGCACTCATTGTACTCACGAGCTATTAGCTACCCCATCCAAGCGACTCACTGCATAGCCACCGAGCTCACTCACCTTGTAATCCAATCACAATCAATACAATCAAGAAGGAAGTAGGTCTTTACCCTACGGGGGCGAACCTAGGTAAACCCTTGTGTGTGGAATCATTCTTGATCTACAGATGGCGACTCGCTCTTTCCCCCAATCGACTCAATCGCTACTCCCGGTAGTGACTGCCGTGGCCATTCCCACGACACGTGGATCTATTGTTAATGCAATTAGAAAGTGGAGATCATGCACCAATCCACCACCCACGTGTCCACTCGGGGGAAACCCAGCCGTCCCCATGTATATAAACCTGCTCGGCCTCATCGTCTCTTCCAAGAGCGTTCACTTCTCCCCCAATCCGTCTAGTAAAACAAACCAATTTGCACCTAGTGCGCGTGTAGAAGCTACTTCCACAGCACCACCCTCCCCTCAGTTGGGCCATGAAGCGTACCCGTTGTGGATACGAGCCGGAGGTGAAGCCAGTTGGAGGCGCAACAGATGGCTCAAGATCTGCGGTCGTCACTGATGTGGAGGGTTTGGCTTCTCCGGGCACACATGCCGCTCGTCGTCATGTCATCACTGCTTCAGGCTCCATCTAGCCGGTCGCCATCACTATCGAGAAGAAGGTGAACAATGTCGTTGTGGTGCCAATGGAAGATTTGGATGAGGGGCATGCAGGCGGAGGCGGTGTCTTCATCTTGGAGGAAGATGGGAACTATGCCCACGGCATCATCGACCCCTTCGTCGAAGCTATCAAAGAGGCCGATGGATTCGAGGACGAGGTCTCCAATCAGGGCACTGAGGTACTACTTTGCTTCTCTATTCACAGTCGCAGATTTCACTATTCATATGTAGGGTTTGCTCAATCTACAAATTCTTTTGCTCTACCTCCCTTTTCTTATTGTAGAAATATTAGAATCTAAGGTTAGTACGGTTGATTGTTTTGCAGATTTGATTAGATATGTTGGTCTGCCATCTAGTAATTTTACATTTGTTTGTTGTTGTTCATACAGTCTTCTTGTGGTGTATATTTAATTGATCTATAACATATTTGATTTTAGGGGTTTTAGGGATTGTTGTTACTGGAGTGTTGATTTGATACACCATGAATGTATTAACTACATCTAGTATGTACTGAGTGATGAAATAGCGTATAAGGAATACATTTCCATTTCATACCGAGGCCAATGATTCAATTCGGTCCCAAAATATTGCAAGAGAGACACATTTGATAGTGTTAGTTTTTTAGGGATGGGTTAATGAACCTAGGGCAATGTACACAAACAAGGTTGTGCTTGGTACTTTGGTTCACTAACTCTATCTCTGAAAAACTTATGAGGCCTCTGCTTTATTCTACATTTATATGGAATAATGGTCTTTGAATTGTTTCTGCTAGTACACAACCAATTGTGATCATACATTGAATTTACTACATGTATCTGAATCTCGATCTTGTTTGATTCTTGTGATTATGTGATTACACTATCCAGGAAATAAATAAATGATTCATATGCATGGTTTGATCATAAATTGTTGTCATCACATGTATATGAATATTGTTTGATTCTGGCTACAATTAATATTACAATATTTAGGAAACACATGGATTCATGTATTGACTACATCTAATACGTAGTGAGTGATTGCATAGTGTATAAGGATTACATTTCAATTTCTTACTAAGATCAATGATTCAAATTGTCCCCAAAAGAGTGCAAATGAGACACATTTGATGGTGTCAGTTTTTTAGGGAAATATTAATGAACCCGGAACAATGTATACGAATAATATTGTTCTTGATACTTTGGTTCGCTAATTCCATCTCTCGAAAACTTATCAGGCCTCAGATTTATTCTATATTCATATGGAACAATGATTTGTGATTTATTTCTGCTAGTACACAACCAATTGTGATCATAAATTGAATTTATGACATTTATCTAAATCTCGATCTTAAGTTGCATGGATTGATCATAAGTTGTTACCATTACATGTCTATGAATATTGTTGATTCTTATTACTGTTAGTATTACAATATTTAGGAAACACGTGCATTCATGTATTAACTACATCTACTACGTACTGAGTGGTTGCATAGTGTATAAAGATTACATTTTGATTTTTTACTAAGGCCAATGATTCAAATTTCCCCAAAAGAATGCAAGGGAGACACATTTGATGGTGTCAGATTTTTCAGGAATAGGTTAATGAACCTGGAGCAATGTACATGAAGAGTAGGTTGCGTTTGGCACTTGGTTCGCTAACTCCATCTCTAAAAAACTTATGGGGCCTTAGATTTATTCTACATTGTTGTGGAACTATGATCTTTGAATTGTTTCTGTCGGTACAAAACCAATTATGATCATACATTAAATTTAATTATTACATGTATTTGAATCTCTTATTTGATTCTTATGATTATGATTACACTATCTAGGAAACAAATGATTCATATGATGCATGTAAATGCATGGCTTGATCATAAATTATTGTCATTACACGTCTATGAATATTGTTTGATTTATTATAATATTTAAAAAATACATGATTATATTTTGAGTCATATTACTGTCAAGTTTACCAAAATATTAATAAACTCGTTTGTAACAAAACTTTACTGTATGACCTAATGATGATACATATGATAAATTATCAATTGTTGATCCAATTACTTTTCAATTTTTAATGATGATGTGGTAGATCAGATATTCATGCCCTTTATCTTACTAGTACATAATACCTTTTGCTCAGTTGTATTTAAATTAAACCATTTGTATGATCGAGTTTTTATGTACTTAAAAATCAACACGAAGAATCTAATCACATGGACTCTAGGGACAACAAGAGTCGCTACGCACTGAGGTGGTTTCGGAGTGGGCAAATCCCTTTCCACTACGAGGGGAAATTGTTTTGCCCATTCTGTGGCAAAGTCATCGACATCATGATTCAGCACTTGGTGGCTGTCGGTCGTGGCTGCGGCCGTAACCACAAGGCGAAGACCTTGGCGAAGCACGCAGCCTATGACAAATTCCTCAAGGAATATGTCAAGACTGGCTTGTTTCTCCTCAATTAGGCTGATGCTCCTGCCCCTGCCCCTGTTCCTATTTAGTTTTTGTTTTGTTTATGTTGTCCCCTGGTATATATCCGCAGTTTGTGGTTGAATTATTAGTACCTCGTTTATTAATCTACTCTTTTATATAGAGTTTCCTTTAATTTTCTAGTGATCAATTATATTATTGATCATGTTGATGCACACTATCAAAATGTTTTTTTAATACCCAGGACTCGTTTGATTTGCAGGATTCTCAAAACACAGGCATAGGAAAATCACAGGATTCAAGTAGCATGACCTCTTTAATCCTACAGGAATACATAAGGATTGCAATCCTTTGAATCAAACGACCAATATAGGAATAATTTCTGAGGGAAAAAATCTTTCACGATATTTTTGTAATTCCTTTGAATGAAACACACCTTTATATTTACACTTGAATATGACAAATTGTACAAGTAGGAAAACTCATAATACTCATTTTTTAAAAATGAACTTTCTATAATTGGACACATGATGGAGTCTATAGAGTCATTCAGGAATGGAGCCTCTAGATTTTGTATGTGTAATTTTCCAAAAAAATCTCAGCCTGCATAATTATTATGGTCATGGGTGATCAGTTGCTATGACTCTCGGCCTCTGAATTCCTGGACATATAACATATGATCTACTAGCTTTTTTCTATTATTAAAAGTAGCCAAATTCAAAATCTCAATCATGCGGCAAAATCACCCACCGACTTTGAAGCATTTCTAGCCCCACCGTTTCAAAAACTTTTAGGAAAAATCTCCCACCAGGGGAGTACCATTTTTTCTTGTTACTAGATGGACGCTAGCCAAATTCCAAATCTCAATCAAGCGGCAAAATCACACCCCGACCATGAAGCATTTCGCGCCCCTTCGTTTCAAAAACTTTGAGGCCAAATCTCCCACCAGGGCAGTACCATTTTTCTATTACTAGTATATATACATGGACGCTAGCCTAATTCAAAACCCCAATCGAACGGAAAAATCACACACCGACCATGAAACATTTCAGCGCCCCTCCGTTTCAAAAACTTTGAGGCAAAATCTCCCACCGTGGGAGTGCCATATTTCTATTACTAGTAGATATACTTGGATTCTAGCCAAATTTAAAATCTCAACCGCGCGGCAAAATCTCCCACCGACCCTGAAACATTTTAAACCCTGCATTTTCAAACACTATAAAATTCCCATTCTACCCATTGTTCAGACGACAAATGGGCATGAAAAAGTCGATAGCTTTGGGGCATGCTCGTAGTTATAATTTTGTTCACCACTATAGTCCCGATTCGTGCAGTATTTCCCGCTAGCCCTCCCAAAAAGCCCAAGCTCCTCTCTCGTGCTCTCACCTCAACGACCATCACGCGCACCATCCGGCGACACGAACCCTCTTCACTGACGCCCACCGCACCGAATCTAGTTCACCGGGTCTCTCTGCTACTGCACCGGAGCTACGGTCTAGTTCAACGTGTTGATGGTGCCATCGACCTCCCAAGATTTGCTTCCCCAACGCTGAAAGCTACCCAATCGTACTCGAGCTGCTTCACCGATGTTGACATGGGTATGCCTATGGGTGCCTAGGATAGGCCTATCCGGTTTGGCCCAACAAAGGCCCACAAGACGAATCGTGTCCAGTAATGAAGCCCATGAAGGCTTAGGTGGCCCAAGACCATGCAGGGCGCGACTCCTTGGAGGATACGGCAAAGTCTAGATAGAAAGTTTAAAGGAAACCCTAATTTGTAACAGACTTGGTGGTATCCCGAGACCTGGCCTCCTCATATAAAGGCTAGGAGGGAACCTGAGGAGGACCTACCGAAAACCCTAGCACAAACACACGCAAGATTACAGTGAGCATCATCGCCATCAAGGCAACCTTGTAACCTTCGGTTCATCATCAATCAAGAGAAGACAAGAAAGAGTAGAGTTTTCCCTCCGAGGGCCTGAACCTCGGTAAACACCGTGTCCCTGTGTTTCTTGCATGTTAGCCAAACGAGATCTCCAGCACTCCCCTCTTCCTCAAAACTCAAGTCCATAAACTATGGGCATTGATGTGTTAAACCCACGTCAATTGGTGTCGTCTGTGGGAAGTGGGCGCCCTGATGTTGCGACCTCGACGGCCCATCACCTACCATCTTCGACTCATCTGCGTGGAAGGGATGTCTCAGCATCGGCTCCTTTGACTTCACCATCCATTCTTTCGCCACGTGGCCAACTTTTGACTCCCTCGACGCCGAGGCCGACATGATGATCGGCGGTTTCAGCTTCTAGGTCAGTAAGACCTACACCCTACGCGCCCTAGACTAGGAGATACAGTCGACCACACCGTTAGTTAACCTAGCCTCATGGGTTCTGCCTCTGATCGGGACCCTCGGCGAGCTGAACGCCACCCCCTCGGTCTACGACTCGGATAGCACCAATAGCTGCAACTATGATCTGAGAGATTTGTTCGGGAATGACCATGACGTTGGATCCAATCTAGAGAGCTCTGGAAGCAACATCCACACCAACCACTACTAGTGCATCATCATAAACACTACCACCGGTGGCATCACCGGCAAAAGCACCGACACCAGCGCTGACCCTGAAGCCGGGAATGAAGCTTCCCATGACAACAACTACAACAACAACAATGGCAGCGATGGGCCGTAGATCTGCCTCACCGATGCAGAGTGGGAAGGGGTCCAATAGGCCCTAGCGGGTGGCGTGCCTCTGCCCCCGGTTCATCACAAGACATGATGATGGCTTAGCATTGGTACTTGGATAAGGTGTTCCGCCGGTAGCGACAGGCCGTAGATCTGCCTCACGGATGCAGAGTGGGAAGGGGTCCAACAGGCCCTAACGGGTGGCGCTGCTCTGCCCCGGTTCATCACAAGACATGATGATGGCTTAGCATTGTTACTTGGATAAGGAGTTCCGCCACCAGTGGACGGTCGCAACCTAGCTCAAAGAATGACGACTACTCGCTGATGAATCGAGTGCTCGACGGGCGAAGCACACTTCGATTGGCGGATCCTCCTCGAAGGGGAACCACAAAGTTGGGGCATCCAAAAGACACCCTCGAACGGACCGGCTAGATGAGGAAACCAGAAGCGAAGACACTAAGTGAATGGATTTCTTGTTCATGTCCATAGATGGGCACGGAAACGTGACGCCAAAGACCCCGCAATCCACCGTCATGGTGGCCACCACCTATTTGATGTCCAACCCCCCGCAGGCGGGGGATCCATGTACTTCCATCCATCAGTCCGCCCTTGCCGGACTTGGACTGGTTGAGGCTACACTCGCGGGAGAACCAGCCTAGGAGCCAAAGAAGACATCCGTGAAACTCGCGAGAAGATGATCTCCGTCATACGATAAGGATTAGCAGCAGCAGCGTCGCAGCCCGCAGCGGATAGATCATGACTACGATGCTCGCGACGAGATCACGCAACTCAAAGTTGACAAGCTATGCACTAAGCGTGCCTACTCCTATGAGTCTGAAGATGAGGACATAGAACTCTACGGTGCCAAAAGCTTCAGTCGTGCCATAAGGCAAACTTCGAGGCCCAAGGGATTCAGGCTACCCTCAGATAACCCAAAGTTCGATGGCTTCTATGAGCCGAAGATCTGGCTGAATAACCACAAGCAGTCCATAAAGTGCCATTGCGGATCCAAAGAAACAGTAATGCAATGTCTGTAGTTGCAACTGCAAGGCGCCGCACGGGCATGGCTAAATAGCCTCCCCTCCGGATCGATCCGCAGCTAGGAGGAGCTGGTGTATAGTTTCATCCAAAACTTCAAAGGAACCTATAAGCAACCAGCCTCAATCAAAGAACTTTGAGCATGTTGTCAAAGGTCTGGTGAATCCCTCCGCTCGTACATCCAGTGATGGTACATCATCAAGAACTCCACGAGAGATATTTCTGAGGAACAAGCAATCGATGCGTTCAAAGCCGACGTACGCCGTCGAGACCTCAAGGAGGAGCTCGGCCGAACCAAGCCCGACAATATTGACCACCTAATGGACATAGCGAATCGCTAGGAGGATGGTGAAGACGCCCTTCACAACAGCCGAGCACACTCGGATGACGAGGACGATCTAGGCCATAGGCGTGACCACTGAGGAAAATGCAGGCATCATGGTTATGAGGACAGTGACGAAGTCGACATGGTCGCAGCCGGCTACGGCGACAAACACGACGATAGCAACTACAATAACGGATATCATGGCACCAACTACCATGACTGTAACGCCCCCGAAGTGAGTCTATGAAGATCTTAGCATTTCCCGCCAAAACCCGCATAGAAGCGATTCAAAGACGCCCACTAGACACTTTCGTGTGGGTGGGATCTGACTACAAGTAGTTACATCACAGTAGTTTATAACAGAGTCCACAAGAACTTATATATACAACAATGACTCGACGAGTCAAGGATACAGAAGATACAATACAAAGATACAAATCACGAAGAAAAGTGAAATAGTATCCGAGTACAGGCAAGATCCAAATTGGACTAAGAGTCCTGAAGAATAACCAAGCAGTGTCCATAACCCTGCCTAGGCCAAGCCTGGAGGATAACCTTGCTAACATCGTCGATCTTATACCTATCAAAACCAAAGGGTGCCAGCAAAGGGCAAAGGAAAAACAGAAAGAGAGCGGTCAGTACTGAGGCTAGTACACGGAGAGTCTAGAATTGGGCGGTCCTCGCCTACATAGGTATGGTGGGCTCAGCAGCAGCAAAGCTTGCACTATCTAACTTATAGAGACACACTACAACTTCGTCTATTAGAGCAAGATAAGAGAGCTCTATACGGTAACATGAATATAACTCCAATCATAACCTGTCCGAAGATTTCCCCTTAAAGACCGGTCCAGGAAGTCCTCTTGGAGAACACACACGGTGATAATTTTAGTTAAACAGGTGTTCAGTTGATAAGGCTAATTACTAGTCATGTTATTAGAGGAAAAACATTAGTGGCATTGTCTATGATCATGACACCGTACTCCTGAGGCATCCATAACCATGGACACACGACTTCTCGAAAAGATTTACCCTGCAGGGATGCACTACTGTACCCAAACACATGTTCAATCCTTCAGGCAACATAATATGCGTGCCTTCTGATTCTCACAACGAAAATTGTCCCATAACTAGGCGCGTATCTAGAGGTATCACCTGTTGTGTTTTATCCAGCCTAGAGGCACGGCCGAGTCTCAAGGTGGCATAGCGTTCACGACTACTATATCGAACGGCCCTGGAAGATAACTTGTAGAGCTCCCCTTGAACCGCTAGCATGTACTGCTTTTATGTATGCAATGTCCGGGCTATCCACCAAATCATATCATCACCAAGTCCGAAGACATATCGACTCACCCATGTCTAAAGACATATTATGCGTATACACCAAATGGAAAACCAATTTTGTGACCCTCTGGATAAACGAATAGCGCCAGTAGTTGAGGGGGGATCCCAGAGGCCTCACGTTTGGTTAGCGCGATCAACTCAGAACTAGTATCGTAGAACAAACGGTTCCTAGGTCGGCTCAAGCAGTTTCGAAATGTGGTCCCTACCGGGGCCTTATCATTAGGTGAAACCATAACCATAACCAAAACCAACATCACCAAACTAATTATCATGGTATCAACCATATCCAGATATCACGGTTCACATGTATGAGAGCAGTACTAGCATGACTACGACTCGTAAGGGCAAAGCTAGCTAATCAAACAAGGCAATAGGATAACCAAGGCTATATAGTCGAGCAGGTAAATAAAGGGAAACGGTACTAGAGCATGGATAATAAGGATAGCAATAGATCAAATGAAGGAAGTAAAGACTATAAATACGAAATAGGTAGAAGGGGAAGAATGCTCGCCTGAGAAGAACATCCAAAGGCTCGTCGTATCTCACACCGACTCGTCGTCCTATCTGGTGAAGAAGCAAATTGCTAGAAAGAACAACCGGTGTGATATTTAATACTACGGTGGAAAATCCGGCATGTTTATAGTATGATGCATGACATGGCAATGTGCCTAACTTAGAAATATTAAGCAGAATCAGGATCCCGACAATTAAATATTATGGTTCAAGTTGTTTAATTACCCTACAAATTAAATGTTGAATTAACAAGCCAAAGCATGGTATCGATTCACTACATAAATTTAAATAGAGGCATATAAGACTAGAATAGTCTTCATATGGTCTCCATATTTAATTATTAGGTGAGTCGACAAGATACTCCCAAACAAATGAATATGTATGCGTGCATGATCAATTTATATGCAATTAGTGGTATGTCATTTATAAAAATATGGGTTTCAGAAAAAGGGATCACACATCAAGATCCGAAGATCTTGGGGTTTCGAGGATCGGGTCCGGTCTTCGTGTTCCGTGAAGGAGAACTTGTTTTGGTATCGGTGGTCGAGGGTGAACTTGTTCGGTGCGGGGGTTTTCGGGAGATCTTGTGATGCGAACTTGGTAGCTATCAGGCCACAGGCAGAACTTGGTCTCTACAACTACATCGCCACACAACACCGTACCGCGTCACCAACACACAGTAAAGGCCAAATATGGTTGTCAGTCTTGGAGGTGAACGCACAAGGGGAGCACCACGTCACCTTGTCACCAAGGAAGCTCTTGGTTGCGGCGGGCAGAAACGGCAAGGAAGTAAGGCCGGAGGAGGTGGGGTCGCAGGAGGGCGAGGGTGTGGCCGAGCTTGGTCGGAGTAGGATGGTGCGCCATGGGGGACAGAGGCCTACTGCATGAGAGAGAAACCACCGGTGGCGTGAGCTTGGGGATGATGGGGGTCGTGATGAAGGGGCTCACCGGCCTGTAACAGAACAGACATCAACGGCGTGCGGGGTACGTGACGAGGATGAGCGGAGGATGGTGCAGTGCTGCGAGCTTGGGAAGGCGGTCTCGCGCCGGAGCCGGGACGATTACTGGCCGGAGACAGGGAGGAAGAGGGCGCTCAGGGGCGGTGACGCTGCCACGAGAGGAGGCGAACCTGGCCTGGGGTCGCGCTGTAGGAGGTGGAGAAGAGGGAGCGAGGCAGAGCCCGGATCAAGGAGGGGAGTGATGGGGTTGGCATCGAGGAGGGGCACGAGGCGGCGGTCGGCGTTGGAGACGCTGGCCAGTGGCGTCCTGCAGGGGAGATGGAGATGCTCAGGGAGTTGGTGGGTGGTGGCCAAGGGAGGAGAGGAGGACAACGTGGGATTAGGTGAGGGGAATCGGTCGGTGTGGTGCTCCTCGTGTGCGTGCGTGAGTGCGTTGTGTTCTTGTGTGTGTTGTGATGGTGTACCACGTGACGTGAGTCGTGTTGGGTTAAGGTGTGGTGCGGCGTGTGTGTCCAGGTGGTGTGTGTGTCACGTGGTCGTGGAGAGTGAGCGCATGTGGTGGTGTTGTTGCGTGTGTTGGTGCACTAGTGGCGGTGGATGTGTGTGGCCAGGTTGCGTTCAGGTGTGGATCGGGTCGGTAGAGTAAGGTTTGGCGTATGTGGGGTTGCTAGGCCGGCCTAGCCCACGGGCTGGACTGGCTCACCTACTAAAACATTTATTTTTAAGTAGTTTTTAGACAAACAAAATATTCTAAGATCTAGGTTTTTATTTAAAGTTAGAAGAGGGGACTAATTATAAAACAAAATAGGCTTTTGGCAAAAATATTTTAGAGGCAAAATATGCATGATGTCATGATGATGCACAAAATAAAAAATATAAGAAAAATCTAATTGGGAATATTTTCCCGGGCATTACAGCGACAATGGAAAAATGACCCAGGTGTGGCAGCGCCACACAAACGATGGCACCTCAACCGCGATGGCGCGACTGTCAGACCCCTGCAACGTCCATTACTACATCGACAAGCAGGACGGCAAGAGAAAGTTGAGCCACCTCCTCAAGGACTGTCGCGAGTTCTAGAAGCTTCAAGATGCTTACGCGCAACTTCAGCGTGAAGCGACAAGTCAAGGGTACGGAGTAGCCACAAGGCCCATAGCATACAGAGCACCACCACCCTTTCCGGCCAACACATCACCACCAGCAACAGCTCTAGTGGCGTGCAACAATGGAGGCGAGCTATATCCCCCACCATGTGGGAGCATGATGGTCCAGAAGGGGTGTCCTTCCAACAGGACCCAGAAGACAAGGACTCGACAAGTCAACATGGCGGTGTCACCGCCCCCTGCATTTCCTGAGTACCTCAGGGGTCTGAATCCTGCATCACATTTGACAGGTCCGACCACCCGCGTCAAATACCACGCCCAGGTCACACAGCCCTGGTGCTTGATGCCCAGATCGGCGGGTACGATATTAGCAGAGTATTCATGGACGAAGGCAGCGGCATCAACCTCATATTCGCTAGCACCTTGTGTGCCATGCACATCCCACTGTCCAGCTTGGAGGCATCCGACACCACCTTCCACGGCATTGTACAGGGCAAAGGAATCTACCCCTGTGCAAAATCCACCGCGGCGTCATCTTCGGCATGCCCAAGAACTTCAGGCAGGAGAATATCGAGTTTGAGGTGGTCGAATAACCTTCCCAGTATCACGTCATACTCTATCGCGTGGAATTCGCACGATTCCTGGCCGTACCGCACTACGTGTACCTCATGCTGAAGATGCCAAGACCAAACAGTGTCATCACCATCCATGGAAGCTTCACAAGGTACGATGTAACGCCTTAGTTTTAGTTAATCTTATATAGTGTTGTTTGTGCATTCATGAACATCATATTTTAAAATATGCATTGAAGAAAATAATGCAAAACCCTAACCCTAACATTTTCCCTCTTTCTATAAAAACAATTCAAAATGGGTTTGAATATTTTGAAAACCACCAAAATAGTGGAGTCCAAATTGATTAAAGGGCCCTGCAATATTTTCTATAGTTTACTAAATTCTCTGGTATTTGGAAATGATTCAAAAAAAAAGTATTTGAAAATACAAAAGAGAAAATGAAAACAGAAATTAGAAAAAGGTTTTGCTAAAAAAAACATAAGCAGTAGAGTAACCAGGCTGGCCCAGTTTCTTCTCTCTTCTCTCTCTGACACCCGCGCAGCACTCTCATGGCCCAGCAGAGGCCCACGCCAGCCCACCCTTAGCCCGTAACAATTCGGCCTCCTCCCTCGTCGTTGTCTTTATCGACGACAGCAAGCAGCTGTTTGTCGCCGCCGGCACCGTCGATCTCCATCGCCCACCCTGCGTCGTCCGTCGAGCTCTAGACAAGGATAAGACCGCCGCGCACGTCTCCCTCGCATCCCTATCCTCTCACTCTCCCCCGCGCCCTCTCTCTCTCTTGCGCATTCCTCTCTCTGGCCGAAACCCTACCCCGCCGCCGTTTTGAATCGCCGTCGTTTCCGGCTCCCCCTCCGCCATCCGATCATGTTATCGTGACCATCTCGCCTTCCTCGTCCACTCCGCCAATGGAATCAAGCCTGGGAGCTCCCAGACGCCCGTATCGGCCATTTCTTCCCCGATCCCGATGAGCTCGCCGCCGCTCCGGTCCACCTCCGGCCTTGCCGTCACCTCTGTTAGACTCGCGGTGAGCTGGTGGTCCCCTAGGACCTCTTCCCCGACCCCCTCTCGCTTTGCTTTGTCGTAGAGTCGTACGCTGCTGTAGTCCACCGACAAAGCTCGTCGTACCTGGTGCTCTGGTGACCATCTTGAGGCGGCGCCGCCACATCTAGGTTCCCCATCGCGAGGCGTGTCGAATGCAACCACCCGCACGTGCTGGCTCGCCCTGTGTCAGCGCCGACGATCACCGTCTGATGCTGGCCGGCGGGTGACATCACGTCTGCGTCATCATGATGTCAGCACGCGGGTCAGCCCAGTCAAACCCGCTATGGGTCCCGCTTTAGCCGCGTGGCTTGCTGATGTGGCCTGGGGCCCTTCGGTCAGCCACAGTGGCTAGGTGATGCCCTAGTGTAAAAAGTTTCTGGGTTATTTTAAATATCTTTATAAATGATTTATTAAATCCAGAAAATGGTATAATCTTATAAATTCAATATCTAATGATTTATAAGTCAAAAAAATATGTATAATATATCAAAATGTTCAGAAAAATAAGATCTTTACAATAGACTCATAATCATGCATTGTTCAACAACTTTAATTGCAAGTTTAATTAGAGAACTAAATGAACCCCCGTAGGTGATTCCGAAGTCTCTCCTGTATTAGGGTTTGCACCCCTCAGAACCCACTTAAATTGCCAAGCATGCTTTAGGGTTATATTTCAACTCTAAATAACTTGTCATATCATAATCCTTGATTGAGCATTGCATCGATGCCATGTGTTGATTGTTGTTTCCCCCTTTCTTTCCGGTGTTTGCTTCTTTCCGGTAGAAAACGATATTGAGATAAAGATTGAAGACCAAGATCAACACCATAGAAGATCGATAAACAATACTTGACCAACTATAATTAAGTCAAGCACAAGGCTTGATGGGGATATGCCGAATGGGGTATGCCCAGCAGGACGTTCCGATCGGGCCAAAGGCCTAGCGAGTGGGCCTGCAGGACAACGACTCGAATACGACTGAGGAGAAGTCCTGGCGGTTGGAGACTGGAGGCCCAGAAGCATACTTGAAGCCCAGTCGGATTAGATCAAAGCCTCCGAATCCATATCTTGTTTGGTTGTAAACTATAAACCCTAGCGAGGTGCCTCCTATATAAGCCTCCTTAGGGTAGTCTGAGGACTTACGTTCCATCATACACCCCTTCAAGCGACTCGCTGCTTAGACACCGAGCTCTCCATCCCTATAAATCCCTCTCCATCAATCTAATCTAGCAGGAGTAGGTCTTTACCCTCCGGGGGGGCGAACCTGGGTAAACCCATGTGCATCCGCCCCCATCTCACACCGCAGATGGACGCCAGCTCTCGCCCCCGATTCTATCAATCGCTGCCTATGGCAGCGACTACCATGGCCATTTCCACGACAGTGGTGCCGACCGTGGGACCCAGCCGGACTGGCCTGAGTTCTGCAGCGAGACCCTACTTGTCGATCGATCGGCCGATCGCCATCGGCGGGATCTTACAGATCCTGCCCAGCAGCTACATCCCGGCGTCACGCCCGATCACCCACAGCGCGATAATGCCGGTCGGCACCATCAACCTGTTCGACGGCTTCACCGGCACAGTCGACCCGGCGGCAATGATGATCGTCGGTGGATAACTGCCACGCCGCGATCTGCTCTCGGAGGAGCAGGTCCGCTCCATCAGCCGCCTCGCCACCGAATACGACTCGGTCGCCAGCAACACGGTCGAGACCAACGCTGCCGCGGATGATGCGGCCCTCCACGACGACGCCGACTCTGCGACCCCTGCCTCGGTCGATGGATCCATCACCGGAACATCACGGGAGGACTCCATCACGCGGGTCTCCAAACCTGAGGACTTCGAGGATTCCTCCATCCTTCGGATCTTCGATTCCGACTCCGGCTCAGAGTCCCCCGAGGACTTCCGCACCAGATCCAATCGCTTCAACGCGATCTACATGGCGGGCAGCACGGTCGCCCCGCCAGATCCATTCTCTACACCAATCCCTCCAACCGCCACGGCCACGGAGGTGGAGGAAGCCCGCCTGCGACTGGAGGAGGCGCAGCGCAAGGAGCTAGCTGAGCGTGAGAAATTTCGCCTCGAGCGGGCAACAGCGTAGGAGCTGTCGCTCTACCACCAGCGCCGCATCAGGACCCGCCTGAACTCGAACGTCTAGGGCCGCGTCCTGAACTTCAACAATGAAAGTGACCCCGCACGTGCGGCTGAGCGCGAATACTGCGAGAACGTGCCACTAGGTGGTAGCAATCGACCACCACCTGACGCACCAGCAACGGGGGCCCCACCGCCACCCATTGGTCGCGCGCCCCACCAGACCAGCCGCGGATCATAATCTCGCCACAGGCCCGCGACGCCAACGGGCTTCCACTGTACTCCACTCCAATGGACAACGTCGTTGCGGCTGACCCCGCAGTCGCCCACCTCGATGTCCAAGGAGAAGGCACGCTACAGATCCAGTACGCCAAGGCCCTACTTGTTAGGGTCGTCGAGCAGCAACCCGCAGGAGTCGACCCGCGGGGGCGGATGTATTCCCGCTCATCGGCAAGCAGGACAGCCTCAAGCGGCCACCCAACCGTTGCCAACGCCGTGACCTGCCCACCCCCAGCCCCAGCCCCTTGATACATTGCAAATGTATCTATAATTTTTGATGTTCCATGCTTGGTTTTATCCACTTTCTTGTGTTTTGTCCATACTTTGGAGTACTTTTCATATGATTTCTTAGACTAACCTATTAACAAGAGCCACCTTTGCCCATTTGTTTTACGATGTTTTTGGTTCGGGAAAGTCGGAAAATGAATATTTTCGAATTGGGCGGACAAAAGCCAAAGTGCCTATTTTTCCAAGTCATCGGATGCGAATCTGAGACGGAGAAGGGCTGGGGCAGCCACCACCTGGCCGCGGCCAGGCTGGCCCGTGCCGGGGTGGTCTGGCCGACCCAGCACCCAAAGACCTCTCCTTCCGCCTATAAGATGCCCTCGGGACGAAAACCCTAAGTACCCGATCAAAAATCCACGAAAGAGTTTGTAGCCTCCGTCATCTCCATCCCTAGATCAGGAGGGATCTGAAGCTCTTCCCGGCACCCTGCCGGAGAGGGAAATTCACCCTGGAGGCCTTCTTCATCATCATGCAAGCCTCCGGTGTGATGCATGAGTAGTTCATCCTTCGACTACGGATCCATGTAGTAGCTAGATGGCTGGTTCTCCTCCTTTTGCTTTCATGTTTAGATCTTGTGATCTCCGTTCATGATCAAGATCATCTATTTGTAATCCTGCATGTTGTGTTTGCGGGGATCCGATGGATATTGAGATGCTGTTTCAGATTGATTATTGGTTCTATCATGTCTTTGTTATTTGTGATCTTGCATGCTTTCCGTTGTTAGTAGCTATCTTGGCCAAGTAGATGCTACCAACTCCAAGAGTTAGTATTTATGCTCGATAGTGGGTTCATGCCTCTAGTAATCTGGGGAAGTGACAGAAATCTTTAAGGCACTAGATGTGCTGTTGCTACTAGGGAGAAAACAACAATCCTTTGTTCATAGAACAATCATATTGTTTACTTTACACGCAATTCGTAAAGCAATAATCTGTTGCTTGCAACTTAATACTGGAGGGGGTTCGGATGATAACCTGAAGGTGGATTATTAGTCATAGATGCAGTTGGATGGCGGTCTATGTCTTATGTTGTAATGCCCAATCAAGTCTCAAAGGAGTCAAGATGATTATTATATGCATGTATTGCTTTCTCAGTGTTTGTCAATTGCCCCGCTGTAATTTGTTCACCCAGCATGTTATCTATCTAAGGAGAGCCACCTCTAGTGAACTATGGATCCCGGTCCTTTTTCTTTACATACAATCTATAAACTGTTACCGCTTTGTGTTTACTTTCTGCAAACTATTACTTCTTTCCATTCGATACGTTTAATCCTTTGTTTTCAGCAAAACACAGTGAGATTGACAACCTCATCGTAAGGGGATAGAGTTCTGTGGTTGTGTTGTGCAGGTCTCCACGTTGCTACTAGCACCGGTAGTGCGCCCTGCCAAGGCTCAGCTAGCAACACCTTTGGGGTGTTTCCTTGCTCCTACTGGTTCGATTAAACCTTGGTTTCATAACTGAGGGAAAGTTGCTGCTGTGCTCATCATACCTTCCTCTTGGGGTTCCCAACGAGCTCTACATCAACACCGAGCCATCACCCCTGGTGCACCAGCCATGGGCCGCCAACCCGGCGCTCTTCACCAATGAGCCATGGCCGGTGAACAACACGGTCGCCACCAACGGGTAACCCATCGATGCCCGAACGCACATCGTCAACAACCATTCTTGGTGGGCACGCCAGCCCAACGACTTGAGGCACACCCTCACCAACCGTGGCGACCCAGAACCCAGGGGCTCGCTCAGCAGAGTCGGTCCCCAGTGCTTCGGACCTATGATCCGAGGCGAGAAGTACCCTACCAACTTCAAGGCTCCCACGGAGATCGAAAAGTGTGACTCAACGTACGACCCAGCGGTGTGGCTGGACACATACCTCATGGAAATGGGAATCGTCAGCCACACCGGCCTACTGGCCGCTCGCTACCTCCCCCTGATGATGGAGGGTGCGACCCAACAATGGATCAACACCCTCCCCGCCGACAACATCGACTCGTGGGAAGAGATGCGAGATGCCTTCATCAGGCACTTTGAGGGATCCTACACCCGTGCCACCACCATCAAGGACCTAGAGCGATGCATCCAGGAACAACGCGAGTCGACCCGCCACTGGATCCAGAGGTGGCAGGAACTATGGATCAACGCCTCCGGCATCCACCCAGACACAGCGATAGACTGCTTCAAGAACGCGTGCCGGTATGAACCTCTGGTCGCTAAGATCAAGAGGGTCTACCGGACGCTCGACAACATCCCCGACCTCCTCGAGATCGCCAAGCACTACGCGAAAGAGGACCCCAACCAGGACTCCAACGACGAGTCGGGAGGAAAACGCCGCATCAGCGCCCACGACAGTGGGCGACAGCGCGACATGCGCTACAGCAACACTCGCATCACTGGCAAGCGCCACGGTGATGAGAGAGTCGACTTCGTCGCCAATGCCGGCTATGGCCAATGCGACCCGAAGAACTTCCTCCGTGATGGAGGAAACTACCGCGACAGAGGAAACTACCGCGCCAACAACACGGCGAGGCCGAAATTCGACCCCGCCGCCCTACTCAACCAACCCTGTGTCTACCACAGCAGGGAGGGGAAGCCCGCCACCCACACTACCACAGACTGCCACTCCCTCAAGGAAATCAAAAAGCCAAGGCGGGCACGGGACGACCCCAACAACAACCTGCCAAGGGACAATGGAAACGCCAGCGGCTTTGGCAACACCGTCGGATCACTCCACACCTTCACCGGGATCGACACTAAGCGCGAGAGGAAGGTGCTCGCCCATGCAGTCGCCATCAACGTGGTGACATAGGTCGATATCCCCTGCTTCCTCAACTGGTCTGAGCAAAGCATCACCTAGAGTCTCCAGGACCACACACCCAAGATCGAGTACCCAGGGCGAGTCACCCTGGTGGTCAGGCCCAAAGTGGCTGACTATTGGCTGCCCAAGACACTGATGGATGGTGGAAGCTCCATCAATATCATGTACTTAGAAAAGTTCAAGTGGCTCCAGCTCCCAGAATCAGCAATCAAGCCGACCCTGACAACTTTCCACGGCATCGTCCCCGTCGGAAGGCATACCCAATTGGAAAAGTAATGCTGCCAGTCACCTTCGGCACACTAGCAAACTACCGCACCGAGCGGATCGTGTTCGAGCTGGTGAACTTCTGCAGCCCCTACCACTGCGTCCTGGGACGCCAAACGTTCGCCAAATTCATGGTGACCCCCCACTACGCCTACAACATGATGAAGCTTCCAGGGCCAAGCGGCATCATCACTGTCCACGGCGAACCCGATATGGCCGTGGAATGCAAAGACAAAGGTGCCGAGCTCACTGACGCTGTCATTGCCGCGGAGACTGACCACGCGGAGGAACTCGCGAAATACGCGAGCAACATCAACAAGGACGACCCCACCATCCTGAAGAAGCCAACTGCCGCGAATTCCACGTTCGAGGCGACTACACACACCCGCACCGTCGAGCTCGTCCCGGGCGACTCCAGCCAGACGGTCACCATTGGGGCGCACATGAGCCCCGCATAGGAAAGCGCGCTCATCAAGTTCCTCCGTCAGAATCGTGACATCTTCGCATGGAAACCATCTAACATGCCCGGTGTCCCAAGGGAACTCGCTGAGCACAAACTCAACGCCGACCCCAAAGTGCGACCAGTAAAGCAGTCGCTGCGGCCCTTCAATGAAGAGCGCCGCCGAGCAATCGCCAAAGAAGTACAGCGCCTGCTAGCCGCAGGCTTCATTCAGCCAATCAAATACTCCAAGTGGCTGGCAAACCCAGTCCTGGTCCTGAAAAGGAAAAACACATGGAGAATGTGTATCGACTACACCAACCTCAACAATACCGCTCAAGGAGGAGTTCGTCCCATCACAAGATCGACCAGATCATCGACTCGACCACGAGATCAGAGTCGCTGTGCTTCCTCGACGCGTATTCTAGCTACAACCAGATCAAAATGGCGGTCGAGGATGAGGAGAAGGCGACGTTCATCACGCCATTCGGCGCCTTCTACTACACGGCCATGACGTTCGGCCTCAAGATCACCGGCGCCACCTACCAAAGGTGCATGCAGAAGTGCCTCACGAGCCAAATTGTCCACAACATACACGTCTACATCGACGACGTGGTGGTAAAGTCCACCCACCAGGATGACCTGCTCGCCGACCTGGCCGAAACCTTCACAAACCTGCGGAGGTACAACATCAAGCTCAACCCAGGAAAATGCACTTTCAGCGTCCCCAGCGGATAGCTCCTGGGATATGTGGTCTCCAAACGAGGCATCGAGGCTAACCCCACCAAGATCAACACCATCGCGCGACTCCGGAAACCCGAGTGTCTGCGTGACGTCCAGAAGTTGGCCGGGCGAGTCACGGCTCTCAGTTGCTTCATCCCCCGGCTCGGTGAGAAGGCGATGCCCCTCTACCGCCTGATGCGCAAAAACCCAGGTTCCAATGGGACGTGGAGGCAGAAAACGCACTCAAAGCACTCAAAGAGGTGCTACTCGCGGCTCCACTACTCGCCTCCCCAATCGACAAAGAGCCAATGCTCGTCTATGTGGCGGCCTCCACTCGAGTCGTCAGTGCCGTGATGGTCGTCGAATGGCTAGACGAGGGCAAGGAGCACCCCGTGCAGTGCCCCGTCTACTACATCAGCGAAGTCCTGACGGACTCAAGGCAGCGCTACCTATAGTACCAGAAATTGGTATATGCGGATTCCGAGCTCAACGGCGACTCCCTCACTACTTCCGGGAGCACCCAATCACGGTCGTCTCTGCGCCACTACAGGACATCATACGAAATCGCGAGGAAACTGGGCAAGTCGCCAAGTGGGCCGTCAAAATCGGCATCCACAACATCAAATACGAGCCCCGCAAAGCAATCAAATCGCAAGCCTTGGTTGATTTCCTCGCAGACTGGGAAGAAGCACAGCAGCCGGAGAAGCTCCCATACCTCCACTACTGGTCGCTCCACTTCGACGGGTCCAAGAACACCGACGGCGCCGGGGCTAGGGTCATACTGACCTCCCCCAAGGGAGACAAGCTCCGCTACATGCTCCACCTCGACTTCAAGCCCTACACCAACAACATGGCAGAGTACGAGGCCCTCCTTCACGGCATGCGGGCCACCAAGGAGATGAACATCAACCACCTAAGGTGCTACGGCGACTCCGACCTAGTCGTCGGCCAAGTCGCCGGGACCTGTGACGCCGTCTCCCCGACAATGATATCATACCGCCAAGCGGTAGACCAGCTGGGAGGACACTTCGACGGTTACTCAGTCGAGTGGATCAGCAGGCGAAAGAATGAGGAGGCAGATGCCCTCTCCCGCATCGGCTCAGCCAGGCAAACTCCACCCGCAGGAGTCTTCCTCGACATCATCCACAAGCCTTCGGTCTCCCCGCCAAAGGAGATTGACATCAGGATACCACTGCAGTCCGAGCCTGCCCTTGTTGCCATGATCATCAAGCCCAGCGACTGGACCGCACCATACGTCGCCTTCCTCAAGCACAAGATCCTCCCAAACAACGAGACGGAAGCGCGAATGATAATGCGCCATAGCAAATCCTTCGTCATCATTAACGGCGAGCTCCACAAACGCAGCGTAACCGGCGTGTTCTAGCGCTATGTACAACCAGAAGAAGGACGCAAGATCCTCCAGGACATCCACGCCAGCGACTGTGGCCATCACGCCGGCGCCAAGTCACTGGCTGCCAAGGCCATGCGGCATGGCTTCTACTGGCTCACCGCGCACGCCGACGCGACCGACATCATCCAACGATGCGTCGGGTGCCAGAAGTACGTCAACCAGATGCATCTCCCTGGTTCGGCACTCAAGACCATCCCCATCACCTGGCTAGTCACCGTATGGGGCATGGACATGGTCGGCCCGTTCAAGAAGGCCCCATCTGGCTTCACCCACCTCCTGGTCGCGGTCGACAAGTTCACCAAATGGGTCGAAGCCAAGCCGATCAAAAAGTGTGATGGCAAGACGGCCACCAAGTTCCTCCGTGAGCTCATCTACCGGTACGGCTACCCGCACATCATCATAACGGACAACAACACAAACTTCACCAAGGGCGCCATGACAGAATTCTGCGAAGAGCATAGCATACGACTCGACCTCGCCTCAGTCGCCCACCCGGAGTCGAACGGCCAAGCAGAACACGCCAATTAGAGCATCCTCCATGGGATCAAGCCTCGACTCCAAGTGCCCCTCGAGTGAACCCTAGATGCTGGGTCGAAGAGCTCCCCTCCGTAATATGGGGGATCCGCACCTCCGTCAACCGCTCCACGGGGTTCACGCCCTTCTTCATGGTGTACGCCGCCGAAGCCATAATGCCAACCGACCTGGAGCACGACTCACCTCGAGTTGCCAACTATGTCGAGGCGACAAACGAGATCGCCTGCCAAGACAACATCGACTAGCTCGATGAGGCACGTGACCTGGCCCGCTCCCGCACCGCCATCTACCAGCAGGGACTCCGCCTCTACCACAGCCACCGAGTCCGGACCACCTTCCAGGAAGGTGACTTGGTCCTATGATTGGCCCAGGACCAGAAGGGCATGCACAAGCTCTCCCACCCATGGGAGGGGACATTCGCCATAGGGCGCATCCTCGGTAACGATGCCTACTACCTCATCGACATACGAGGCAATGGCCAGCTTGAGGTCGGGAGGCCATGGAATGTAAACCTCCTCTGAAAGTTCTATACATAGAACTCAAACTTGTACCCAGATGATATATAATGAAATTCATTCAGATCGCACAAATTGTGTCTACTCGCCATACTCTTGTGCCACTCACACTCGTACATTTAGCAATATGCTACCTACGGAAGTCAACCCTTGGTCGAGCGACCGGCATGGCTAAGTAGTGCAACCCAAGGGCACCGAAAATATTCGGGCTTTGTGTCGTACACGAAGCCAACCCGGAGCCACCATCGAAGTTGCCCCGCTCGATTGGCCCACCGGGCCAAGATGACCGACAAACGCTTCCCATAGCGACCTATCCTCCCCATCCTCGTGCAAAGCGACTCGAACGGTTAAGTACCACGCACGGGGACTTCGCAACAAGAAACCCTCACGCGGCTCGGGAACACACCAAGTAAGATAGCTGCCTTGGACTCGCCATGCGACTGGCTCTCTGAGCCAGGGGAAGAGACGCATTACAAACAACGCACTAGACCTTACAATAGGCACACACCAAGGACGGCTAAGTACCACGCTCGGGGACACACCTAAACCGACCCCATTCGTGCTCGGGGACTCGCCCCTTCGGAGTCGCAAGGCGACTGGCCCCACACACCACGGCAAATCAGTCACAACCAATCCAAAAATCCAAAGCAAACACACATGTACACAAACGAGTTATACCCCACTAAAGGGTGGACGCGCTCGGGGACTCGCTCAAACAAAAGTCAAACATACCACATAACTGACCATGCATTGCGAGTCGATTGACTCCTCTTACTTCCATACATAAATATTGTTCATATTACAAAAGTGTCCACTTGGCATATCTTACAAAAGCCCCCAGAGCAACTATCTATTTCGTAGGCCCTGATGAAGAAGCGTCGCCACCGCCCTTGACACGGACGTATGGCTCCCACGACTTCGTCAGGTAGGTCGACTGCGACTTCGACAACACCGACTGGAAGGGTTGCTCCGACTTCAGGTCACAATGCTCTGCCTCGGGGTCGCTAGGCGCCACCATAGTCTCTTGGTACGGCAGCAAGTCCCCCATCGCCAGCACCCGATCCGCGAAGGGAGCAGCCTTGGCGGTTAGCCTCAAAACCTCCGACATCTCCATCGAGCCAATCACCGAAGGGTAGCCACTGGTGACGTCATCGAGGTCGAAGTCGTCAGGGAAATACGCGAGCCCCAGGCTCAACGCCGTGGTGGCCCCACGCCTGAAAGCCGAACATGCCATCCATTCTACAACGGCGGGTGCATCTTCCAGGTAGCTCCATACTTCAGTCAGTCCCCCAGGTATAACCACGGTGGGGGACATCCCTTGAAGCACCACCTGGACGCACAGCGCCGAGGCGGTGGCTGCGTTCACCACCGCGGTCACGCACTGTGAGGCATTGAAGGTCTGCACCACCGGATCGCCTTGCCCTATCAAAGCTGCAACGTCTAGTGTCACTATAGACTCACCCACTCGGGGATTCACAACATATACCAAAGAAAAGAGCAACGACTCACCAAGGAGCTTCCGGGAGTTCTATGTCACGTGCTTCTCCAAGACAGCAAGATCACTCTGCAGCCCAAGGATGATCGAGTCAGCAGCCTTCCACTCCTCCTCAGCCGCAGCAACTGCGGCCTTGGCCCTATCCTCATAAGAGATCATAGGCGCCTTCGCCTCCTCCAACTCCTTCACCAGCAAGTCGATACGCCCATTCGCCACATCTAGCTCTGCAACCGGAACATACCCCTCTCGGTCTTTGGCAATGGTAGCCAGAAGACCATCTAAAAGGAGCTGCAACAATAGTCAGCTTACCGTAAACACCAGCAGCTCACAATCGCCAAACAAAACAATTACTCACCGGTAGTCTCCTGAAGTCGCCGGTTAGCCTCCTGCGCAACGCGCATGTCACGCTCCAGGCGCTCCTTTGCGGCCTGCCGGTCAGCCGATTCCCTCTGCAAGCCCTACAAGAAGAATGAACAATTAGCAACTGCAAAAATAGAAATTCAGTGCCTAGCCGCTGAAATTCAGCGACTAGACACTCGGGAACTGGTGACTAGAAGAAATTCAGTGTCTAGCCGCTGAAATTCAGCAAGTAGACACTCGGGGACTGGCGACTAGAAGAAATTCAGTGCCTAGCCACTGAATTCAGCGACTAGACACTCTGGGACTGGACATACCTGAATGGCGGCACCAAGCATGCTATGAGGCCCACTGGCATTAGTTGAAGGGACCACGAAGCAGGTGCGCCCACGACGAGGTCCAACATCCTCATCAACAATCTCTGGCTTCTACGGAGACTGGTTTTCCGCCACGATCGGAAAACTCTTCGCCATGAAGCAGGGAAACGACGCAGACGCCCTCGCAGGGGCACTGGTTGTTGGGGCTGGTGGTTCTGTCGTTGGACCCTCCTTAGCTAGCTCCGATTGAGTGACCACCACCTCCTCGGTGCCGGTGGCAGGGTCAGTCCCCTTGGTGTTGTCTTTTGCCGCAGCGTCATCGGCATCAGTCCTCTGCTTCTTCACGCCCTCAGCAGGCGCGACATCTGTAGCAGGCTTCCTCTTCCTAGGGAGATCGCCTTCCCCTGCGGTGACGACCGGTGGAATCTTGGCCACTGAAGGGCGACCTATATTCTTGGCATCGGACCTGCAAAACCACCAAAGTGAGCAAAGAAATCGTACAAGAAAGCATCGAAGAACAGAAAAGAAAACTCATGACTCACTTGGCGACCGGGAGAACGCATAACCCCATACTGATGTGGGCGGGTTTGTCCAATTCTGGGCCCAGCTTGCGCGAGAGACCCTTCTCAAAAACATCCGAGGCCCACGACACCACGGGCTTCTTTGATGATGAAGTTGTGGTCTCCAGAACCTTGGGGCCGGGCGATGCGGTCGTTTTCGCTGGACGTGGCGATTTGCTCGTCATGGCTCCAGCAGCTCCCGGCTTCAACGCGGCCGAGACGGTCGGCGCGGTCGCTGTAAGTGGAACTTCTACCTCCACTGCCATGTCCGCTACCTCTGATCCCATCATCAGAGTCGGATCCTCTGGGACCTTAGGCGAGATCTTAGTCATGTCATCGTCAGACTCGTCATCTGAATCGAACGACACCGCCGACCTGGGTGGCAACGTCGGCTTCGGAGCATGTTTCTTCGCAGGTGACTTCGGCTTACGCGTGGGCTTCGCCAGTGTGGCGGTGCTCCGCGAACTGTGCTCCTACAGGATGTCATCATCGTCATCCCGCTCGTCAAGACTGTGGCTCACATCGATCTCACGTTGCCTTTGCATGCAAGTCTTGCGAGCCACGGGCGCTGGGGGAGGAACCTCCCTCTCTTCTCCTTCGCTTTCGGAGGAGTCTCCATCGGACCCCTCTTCGAGTTCTCTGGGAACCTCCTCATCGAGTAGAGGAAGCCAACCCTCGAGAACCTGAAACAACTGAGAGTGGCCATGAACAAACATCAAAGGATGCGGTTGCAAATTGCACCACGAGAATCACGACTGAAGATAAATTTAGAGAGAGAGAGGCTTATCGTAGGAGCTTCATTCTTCTCAGGCACGTACGGGGCGAGCCCGGCCGACGTGGTTGTAAATTCTGCGTCGGTAATCTTCTTCAAGGCGGCCTTGTAATTCGCAGCATCCCATGACTCCTTGCTGGTCCGAGAAGGATTGTTCTTCCCGGTGTACTCGTACATCCAATGAGGTCGGGTCGCCAACGGGACCAAGCGCCGCCCGAGCCAGCAGTTGTACAGGTTGATTGTGGATAACCCTTGGTCCTTCAACTTCTGGATCTGGTCCATCATCTCCACGACGGCCATCCTCTGATCATCGGGGAGCTTGTCAGCTATCAGCCGGCGGGGCTCGCTTCTCTCCGTGATGAACTCGGGTAGCGCCACTTTGCCGGAGGGGATAGACTCCTTCACATAAAACCAGCTCTTCTTCCATTCGCTCGCGGCCTTCTTCGGCAACAAGAGCTTGATGAAATTGACCTTCGGCTTCAACTGAAATGTAATGCCTCCGGCCGCCAAGATCGGGCCGCCGGACCCCTCGCGCCCGATGCAGCCGTGGAATAGCTCCAATCATAGTGGGAAGTACGACCTGCAGCCGAGGTAGCATTTGCAGAAGGCGTTGAATATTGCTAGCTACTCGATGCTGTGCAGGCCGAGATCCAACGGCTTGATCGCGTAGTATGCGCAGAACCGCCGAAAGAACAACGAGGTGGGGAATCCCAAGCCCCTCTCCAAGTGGCTTGGGAAACAGATGAACTCGCCGGCGCGTGGCTTCGGCTTGACCTCGGAAGACGCAGGGATTCGCCAATTCCCCTTACAGAGGACCCCTGCATCCTCAAACGACTTGAGCTGTTCTGCGGAGCACTTGGATCTCCCCCACAGATCTTTCGGAGGCACCATCAGGAAAGAAGCAGGGTCACTTGGTCTGGAAAATCTAGATCGAGGAGAGACGGAGAGAATGGAAGCGCAAAGATGAGGAATCTGGGGAAGGGTCTACAGGACTGATCCGTCACTCCCTTTATAAAGAAGTGTTACCCGCCAATCTCGGGATAGTCGTTACCCGCAGTAATCGTGCCTAAGTTACCATTGGACTACCCAACAGATAGTTTGACCAAGCTGACGGTCCAACTCCTCCCACTCGACTCGCCGACAGCTATGCCCTGTCTGGTCGATGGGGCAGCGACTTGGAAGTGATTGCATTCGCCAAAGCTGCGACTGGAAACCCGGTGGAAAATTTCCTTGGTTATCAGCAGAGTCCATCACCGATTCGACTGGACGTCCAAATTAGACTTGCCTACTATGACTGCCAACTGAACACCTGCGTCTGAATCAACGATGGCCTCGGGGAATACTGATGGGGATATGCCGAATGGGGTATGCCCAGCAGGACGTTCCGATCGGGCCAAAGGCCTAGCGAGTGGGCCTGTAGGACAGCGACTGGAATACGACTAAGGAGAAGGCCTAGTGGTTGGAGACTGGAGGCCTAGAAGCGTACTTGAAGCCCAGTCTGATTAGGTCAAAGCCTCTGAATCCATATCTTGTTCGGTTGTAAACTGTAAATCCTAGCGATGTGCCTCCTATATAAGCCTCCTTAGGGTAGTCTGAGGACTTACGTTCCAACATACACCCCTTTAAGCGACTCGCTGCTTAGACACCGAGCTCGCCACCCCTGTAACTCGCTCTCCATCAATCTAATCTAGCAGGAGTAGGTCTTCACCCTCCGGGGGGTCGAACCTAGGTAAACCCATGTGCATCCGCCCCCATCTCGCACCGCAGATGGCCGCTAGCTCTCGCCCCTGATTCTATCAATCGTTGCCTATGGCAGCGACTACCATGGCCATTTCCACGACAAGGCTTCCAAAGATCTATATCTTGGTATCAACAAACAATGAAAGCATAGCCCCACCATTATGCAATCCTATGGTTTTGAAGGCATTTCAATTCTCGCCATGATGCATACGATTCTACTGTGGTATTTTATCGATAGATAGAGTATCCTATCTGTTGCATTACTCCCTTTGGCTTATATTGCCTGATCCACTGCTCCTAGCATAACTAGGTTTGTCTTGTGTGCACTGCTAGAGTTTATCTGTGTCTTGCTTAGCCATTCTTAGCCGTCAGTGCTGGTTCATCCGGAAAATGTACCAAATACAGAGAATCTAGTTTGACAGGAGAACGATGTATACTGATGAGGTAAGATCAGTGGTAAAGGTTAAACATGCTAAGGCTTGTATGGGAGGCCACAGTGGGATGTGGTTTTTCTACTCCCATGCTCGCCACTACTAGGAACCGAGTTCTTGCCTATGGAACTGAGACGAGCGTACAACCACACGGGGCCTGGAAAACCTCACGAGTAACTAACTTTCCTAGTAGATTCCATGAGTCACATAGTTCGGGCATTCCATTCGACATATGCATTATGGTTGTTCTCGAAGGCGGTGAAGGAGGTGCATTCATATAGGTTGGTAAGCATGGTCGGGGTTGCTTGGGATGGATGGAGCCCCTGGTAAACCAACCTCGCCTCACATCTCTAGGGACCGACTTCGGGATTTGACCCGTTACGGTAGAACCATCCTTAGGGCGTGACTCATGGTCTCGGTGAACACAAGGTAAAGGTCGTGTCCAACAACCCTCTACCGGCCTTCCAAGGAAGAGGGCTAATCATTGTGGAATTAAGAGTCGGTTGGTACGTGTGGGTAAAGTTGTACACCCCTGCAGGGTTAAATCTTTTCAAAAAGCCGTGTTCACGGTTATGAACGCTTGGTGACCGAATTCTAAGATCATAGAGAACTTTAACCTAATCGTATAACTTGACAGATCAACGTGTGCTTAAGGATGCTTCCTCATGGGTACGAGGGGGTGATCCTAGTTGTGAGATGAGGATTACTTGGTGGATATCAAAAGATGATGATCAATTCTTCGGAGATGTCGCTCTCTTATCCCCTTTTAAAATATTATGATTAGACGAGCTTCTTCTCCATCTTGTTTTACAAACAAAGATGGCTTTATGCAAAATAACCCCACCAGCCATAAGTCTTGCAGAGTACACCATGTACTCGCCCTTGCTTTGTTGATACTTTCAGAGTAAGTGTTCCCCTGAAGACGAGTTTGGTACGACATCGACACCGACAAGTAGCTTGGGGTTCCCGGTCGGCAACCTAGAATCTATGGGTTGGGACGTCATCATTATGCTTCAGCCTCTTAGGCCATTTGTTAAGTTTGCTATACTTAATAGCATAATTTTCCTTCTGTTGTTTGATGTTTGTGGTCAGTGACCTCTGCTTGTAATATTTTGGTTCTTCACTTAGTTATGAGCTCGCTGTAACAATTTTTGTGTCATAGGGTTACTGTTGTGTTACCGATTTCTCACTGGATATCTTCGAGCTCTAGGTTAAGCTTATGTCAGGCTAAGGTCTGGGATTTGTTTAACCCTGATCCCGAGGGTGTTATAGTTCTTGGTATCAGAGCAGTACCAACCGTTGGAAAACCTTGCTATTGGTCGATGTTGAGTCTAGTGCTTGTGAAAACTATTTCAAAGATGAAAAGTATTTGCGAAAACTCTAGTATGCTTCTTTTTCTCCTTATCCAGTATCACTCTAACTCTAGGTTATCTTATCTTGTGTTAATTTGAAAAGTTTTGACATCTTTTCTAGTCTTTCAAAGCTTAGGTGCCTTTTGGGCATGTCATTTCTCAACCAGCTGACCTAGTGTAGAGTTCTCTAGAGTTGTGTGTGTTGTGTGTTCCTTGTCCCGTTTTGCTCTGTTTCATCTGAGAGATTCCTTTCCATCATGATCTCTCTATCTTATGGGCCCACAATATTATATTGTAGGTACCATAATGTTCTGTTCTAGGCTTCGAGGTTTCCTTTCGTATCGTGTGCCTCCTTTTGTTTGTTTGGGTACTTCAGAAGTCCTTTCTTCTTTTGGAAGCTACCTTGTGATTGCTACCTCGTAGTGTACGTTGTGTCACTCAAGTAGTAGTTAGTTCTTTTATCGGGTTTTAACCCTTGGACTTGAACCGAAGATCCCGGATTATGCTGGATTCAAGTGTTATGAATCTTGTACTTGAAGCTAATCTTTAACCCAAGATCCATTCCATTGATCCTCATTGCTAATGTTCAAACATTACCCCAGGATGGCTAATACTACAATTCTAGCCTTCAAGCTTGTGGTTATTGTTGAGATTGAATTTCAACAATTAAGGACTTCCCCTACCACATGTTATGGCAGATGTTCTTTGATGGAACCAAATAGATCATGGCAAGAGTACTCCTCGCGAGTCTCGCATCTATATTCGTGACTCTGCCACACCTTACCTCTTCTGTGCATTGGTTTTTGGAAGAATGATAACCATGCATCTACATCTCGGGATTCTATCCTGAGCATGTTCTTTTCCCCCTTATTGTTTCCGACCTTTGTCTATCAATTGGTAGCCAAGTAGTAAATGTGCATCAGTGTCTTATGATGCACGATACTCTTGTGATCCATCATGACAAACCATTTAGGGATGTAAGGAGAAACAAACTCCAGTACCTCGCCACATCTAGGACCAGGTCAAAGTGTTGTAATCTACAGATCAAAAAGTGTTGATTAGCTTTTGTTCTATTCTACCTTAAAGTATCACACTCTTATATATTAAGAGGTCGTGTTGAGTCCCATGACCCCTTAATGAAGTGATACTCTTACACATACTTACTCACTCTTCCTTCGAGCTTTCGCGCTCGAGAATGATGCGTGTGTGTAATAATGTGGTCATTTAAGACTCTTTCGAATTCTTAATGCTTTGAACTCCAAGGACATTTTAGTCATTCTTAGCATGACTGGTTAACACTATCACTAAGCCAAGGATGATTGTGCTACCAAGTCTGTTATTCTGGTACACTCTCTTCGGTCAAAGAGTTAGGCTCGTGCCAAAGCTCTAAGACTATGTCTTCTTGCCTTACCAAGCAAGTGTCCTCTCGAACTCTATGACATATCTGTGGTTCGTGATATTCTGGATGTCTACTAGAAGTATTGCCATGTCGCCACATGACCGTGTTGTCAAGTTCTTGAGTAAGCAAGTTCTTTGAACTGCTCCTTTCTCCAAGAATATGTATTGGATACCCTGAATTAGTTGATTGAGCTTAAACAACAACTTGGAGAGTTGTAAGACAAAAGTTCTATCTGACTTAGTTCATCTTAACGGGATGTCTAGTTTTGTTCGTGCTGAAGAAAGATAGTATCTCCTTGATGGATATGTTATGTTCCCCCACCTTTGATTTGATTTGGGTTATCGTCAAATCAAACTCAGTTCCAAGGACTATCTTGATGATGTTGCTACTCGTGATGTTTCACTTGAGTACATCTTCATATCCTTTGGTCTGACCAATACTTTGCCTTGTTCATACAACATATGAGTCTATCTTCCTGGAGTATCTCGATAAGTTTGTTGTTGAGCCCATCGATAACATCCTTATCTTCTCCAAGATAGAACAGATTCATATGGAACATTTGGCATTAATGTTGGAAAACTCTCGAGAACAGTCTTCATGTCATCTTGAAGTATTGTGTTCTGGATGTTAAGAAGTGACCTTCTCTGATTCACGTGCAAATGTTGAAAGATGTCGTTGTGGATTCGAGTAGAGTTAACTCCATATATTAAGGACACATTTGTATTTTGTTGCAAGTACTCGATATATGAGCAGTTATCCTTCGACAAGTTGTTAATACATGGGTCTAGCAATCTAGCTCAGTCTATTGGAGCTTGACACTGAAGTCCATGTCTTGAGAATCCAGTAAGTTTACCTTCGTGGTAAATGTTGCAAACTATATATTTGGACATGCTGAGTCTGAAGTATCATTCTACTTAACCGAATCTGAATCTCTAGCAGATATATGGTTGGTGTTCTTCAAGGAATTGACATAGGTCTCTCTGAAAATCCGGCAAGATTGATGTAATGGTTGCCATAACTAGTCGGAAGGCCTATTGCCATATTCTCTTGAATCAGCAATAACAACCACTCTTCATGAGGCATCTTCTATGATTTACTATAGGAGTTGTTATTATGGTTTCCTTTGTACCTGAAGTCCGACCTTTACTTGATGTTTGTTTTACCTGAACATCAAGGAGAACAATTAAAGTAGCATTGCTAAATGTCTCTCAGTCGATCCTCCATACCCTTTTATGTTGGAAAGCGTCTTATTGTGCCAAGTAATTGAAGTCTGAGAATGAAGTTTCTTTTTCCTCGTGTCATCAGGAATCTTCTTGTCCATTCATCTTGGTGGTGCAAACTGATATCGCGATATTTGGCAAAGATTTTGATAATCCTGGATGAATAAAGAGTTTCCTCTATTTCTCAATCATGTTCTAGAGTGATGATGATTTTGGTAATCAACAGTTCCTCTTGTTACATGTTGTTTGTGACTCTTATGAGTCCTCGCCACAAAATAACCTTCTATCTTTGCCTTCTGTTGAACGAAGAGTGATCCTTCTGTATCAAAAGTAATTCAACAGCTTGGTTATCTGTCTCTCTATATCCCTAGAAGCCCTACTTGAGCCGTCTAGTAGAGTTTCATATCTCGAAGTTTGTGGTTATGTTCTTCTGTTGTAAGCTTTCTTTTTTAGAAGTTTAAACTCTTCTGGACCTCCATGGTCTCAATCCTTATGAAGACCATATATCTAACACCTTGAAACCTTCTCCTCTTGTTTCCTCCTTTACCTTGATGTGTTTCATGTCATCATCTCAGAGTTGTTTCTGAACACACGTTTATGAGTTAACCATGAGATACTCTGTGTGTTGTTTAGTGTTTTTCCCTCTTATCTTTAGAGTGACCCTGTTTCTTTCTCCCTCTATCTCTCTTCCTACCTTTGGAATCTCGGGTCAAGATTATCGTAAGTGGGATAGATCTGTAATGCCCCAGTTTTAGTTAATCTTATATTTAGGGTTGTTTGTGTATTCATGAGCATCATATTTTAAAATATGCATTGAAGAAAATAATGCAAAACCCTAACCCTAACTTTTCCCCCTTTCTATAAAAACAATTTAAAATGGGTTTGAATATTTTGAAACCCACCAAAATAGTGGATCCCAAATTGATTAAAGGGCCCTACAATATTTTCTATAGTTTACTAAATTTTCTGGTATTTTTGAAATGATTCAAAACAGAAAGTATTTGAAAATACAAAAGAGAAAATGAAAACAGAAATTAGAAAAATGTTTTGCTAAAAAACATAAGCAGCGGAGTAACCAGGCTGGCCTAGTTTCTTCTCCCTTCTCTCTCTACCACCCGCGCAGCACTCTCGCGGCCCAGCAGAGGCCCACGCCAGCCCACCCTTGGCCCGTACCGATTCGGCCTCCTCCCTCATCGTCGTCTTCATCGACGACAGCAAGCAGGTGTCTATTTGTAACATCCCAAAACTTTAACCCAAGCTTATCAAGATCCAAATCATCAAAATTAGGGTTAACAAAAACTTTCCCAAATTAAAAATGAAAGCATTCATGTGTATGAGCATTTAAATTAGGAATTAATTTGAATTGCCATGGTTCTGTGATTCTTTGGTTGTAAAATGTTTCTTAGGTGATTTAAACATCATCTACATCATTCCCAAACTTTTCCCAAAGAAATTCAAATAAAAAACAATTAAAAAGGAGGAATGGTCATTTTGGTCATTTTAATCCACTACACTACTTTGAGTGTTCCTAGCACTCACTTCTCAACAGAAATAATTCTAGGTGTTTACACCCCTTACTAGTACACCTAATGAGGTACCAAGGCCCACCTTTTGATCTGCTAAAAACATTCAAATACTTATTTTAAATGGCCTGTGAAAATTGAATTCAATGCATATGCCTAGATCACCCCTATTTCAAAAACCATCAAATTGAGCTCCACTTTCAAAACCCTTGCAACCAGAGACTACCTAGTACCAGTGGAGAATACCCAAAAATTTTTAAACCAAATTTCTAACTTTTACTTCTTGCGGCCATTTCATCAAATAGGTGGCAGACACAAATCTTGCCAAATTCAAAACACTATAGTGAGCAGTGACCTTGGTCACCATTTGGGCCTAACTCGGTCCCCTTGTCCCCCCAGTGCACCCCTACCCTTTGCTAGCCCGGCCAAGCCCTGTGCACACGACCAAATGGTCATGGCCATTAAGGCCGAGCACCTTGAGCACCCTCACCGATGACAGCGCGCCACAACAGCCATCAGCCTCGCCCACCATGTCCAGCACGTCGCTCGTGGTCCACCTCCACCGTCCAACCAGCCCCAGCCCAAGGACAGCGACCAGAACGGCCAGGAACCGCGCCCGAGCACATGCCGACCATGCCGACGCCATAGCCAGACCTCGCCTAGCTCGGCCGCCCATCTGCTTGATCCCCACCCTAGCAAGCTAACAGACATGCCCTATCCCCGACTGTACCCGTGGTTGCCGGCCATGAAACTCGCCCGTCAGAGACTTAGTGCGCCGCGCTCTTCACTGTCCCGACCGCAAACCACTTTCAGCACCACTGTGACACTCGCCAGGCACCGCCCACCGTCCTAGCGCGCATCGCCACGCCTAGCTCATTTGCCCTCAGTCGACCCTATATAAAGCGGCCACCCAGCACCATTTCTCCACACTCACTCACTCCCCACCTCTCACTGAACCTCATCCACCTCTCGTCGACGCTGCTCGAGCTCTGCCTCGCCGGAATTGGAGCCGAAGCCTCCGCAGCAGGAGGAGAAGGGCACCTGCAATTTAGGGCACCCCAAGCTCCGCCGCAACCGCGCCTCGCCTCGTCGTCATCTACCAGCCCGTTTGCCCGCCTCACCGACCTTGCTGGAGCCCTGGTACGCCCCCAATCGACCCCCACCGCCGTGTCTAGGTCAGACTCTCGCCGGAGAAATCCGTCGTCGACGATGACTCTCCACTGTTAGATCCCCTTTTAATCGTGCGGCCTAGGATGCTAGATACCGTTTCGGTATTTTTGTGCCGCTGACTGGTGGATCCCACATGTTAGGCAGCCCGTTGCACGCACTGTGCGTAGCTGGGCTAGCCCAGTTAGTTCCCGCGCGAGTTAGGATTTCAAATTTAGTTTTTTTATTTAGAGTTAATCTAGTTTCTGTCTATTAGTTTAAAAATCAATTCTAGGAGTTTGACAAATCCAAATTGCATGAAACCAATTCTGCCTAAAAGGTATTGCAATGATCTATCCAAGCCCGTTGGATTTAATTCAATTAGAGTTATAGATCTCTCCTAGTAAAAATAACAAAACAGAAGCTTTTGCATATGGCAACATTTTTATAAAATCAACTAAGATAGGTTTTGAGTTGATTCCAACTCTCAAAAATCACATTTCATCATATCTATCTAAATATGTAATAATATTAAGGTTTACATGCAGTGACTTTGGACTAGTACCAAAATAATGCTATATAGGCATTTCTAGTCACTTTAAATCATTAAATAATGAACTTAAACCAAAGTAATTATGATCCAACCCTTAAATCCCATTCCCACATATTAGAATATGTGGTGATGACATGTGTCCACATGATCCCATATTTCAAGTGGTGAATATTAAATCTTAGTTAACTTTTCAATGAGTAGAAATTACTTTCTAAAATAAAAAGGAAGAAACTAGTGAATTAAACTTGTTATGCTTGTGATGATAATAGATCATCAAATGTGTGTCTTAGAATGCTAATTAGATTAGTTAAGTATTGCTTGGTGATTGTGTACTCCGTATGTATTTATAGAAGATAGTATCGACCAAGCTTATGAGGAGGAGGAGTGCTACCAAGAAGAAGAAGAAGAAGAAAACTTCAACCACTTCACCAACCAAGGCAAGCTAGCCCTATCCAGGTTAACCCTTGCAAGTTGTACTTGCAAGCCATCATTAACAGTGCAAGCTATTGTTAGCAAGCTAGAATTAAGAGAGATGAATGAGCAAAGATGCTTTAGGCATGCTTTGGTCACACCCCTTGACTATTACTACCCCAAGTATTACCTTACAAGCTTTAATTCCTTTAGTTTACACAAAGTCCCTTACTTGTTTTGAAGGTAGCATAAAAAGTATAAAACTTGACCTATTCAGCTAAGCTTTAGATGTCATTCTATGGCATGAGATTGAACCCATCATCTTTCCACCTTAGTGAACACTCTTAACTTAGTAGTTTAGAGTAGATCAATACTTGAGTCACTTTAGATGGGAACACTTAATGAAAATGAATTGTGAAAACCTTGGAATGATTAGTCATTCTATTGAGATGTTTTGACATGCGTTGAGAAACACAAATGGTTTATGATGATGAAAATGTTGAGGCATGAGCCTTAGCCCTTTTATAAAACTGATGGTTGGATTCGGATGCGATACCATTCCAAATTTACCGTACAACCACACTACCTGAATTGGGTAAGGCTTAGCTGGAAATTTATATGCATTAGTATTAGTGCCCTCGTGGGAGAGGTTTGAGCTGAGGCTACCTCTCAATGTTGTCCACCTATGTAGTGCCCAAGATGACTGATGGTCATGGTTGGGAGGCCATGCTCATAGGAGAGGTGCTTATACTAGGGTGTGTAAAGGAAAGGTTATGTTTGATTATCTGCATACTAAGTATGATGATTCAGGGTTATCCCTGATAGATGTATCGAATCTTGTGGTGAAAGTGTACCACCTCTACAGAGTGTCAAACTATTCGAATAGGCGCATCCATGGTTAAGGACAGTTGGAATGGCCATACTGTTTCGTTGTTAGATGTTTTCCAAATAACTTGAAGTGAATGATGAATCTTGACTTGACCACAACATGGTTGTGTTTATGACAATAGTTTCCCCACTTAAGTGATTCTAGAACTTTATTTTATCTTTCTTTGCTTCAGAACTCAGCTTAGGTTTCAAACTTAACTTTATAGTTAAACTTCGATCTAGCACTTTAACTTAGAACTATATTACTTGTTAGTGGTAGTTTGTGAGTACTTAAAGAGTACTCATGGCTTTTGTCCCTGGCTATTCTCATGGCCAAAATATGAAGTAGACTATCAAGATGATGGCCAGCAGGACGGCTATGATAACTAGGACTATCTGCCCTCGTCAGCATTGCCTGTGCCCCTGAAGATGGACCCCACCGCTACGCTTTATATTTATTTCCGCTGCTTATTGTATTAAGACTAGATCATGAGATCCTTATTTGTGTAAGACCTTATGTATGGTTTGTAATGGATGATGTACTATGATATCCAATCCGTTATGTCTCGCAAAAATGGTAATCCTAGGATTGCGAGGTATGGCATAACGGGCATCTGGGATTAAAAATCCGGGTGTTAACACTATCGCCGCTGGCGCCATCGATCTCCATCGCCTACCCTGCACCGTCCGTCGAGGTCTGGACGAGGATAAGACCGCCGTGCACGTATCCCTCTCATCCCTATCCTCTCACTCTCCCCTGCACCCTCTCTCTCACGTGTTCCTCTCTCTGGCCGAAACCCTACCCCATCGCTGTTTCAAATTGCCGCCATCTCCAGCCTCCCCTCGGCCATCCGATCATGTTATCGTGATCGCCTCGCTGTCCTCGTCCACTCCACCAATGGAATCAAGCCAGGGAGCTCCCAGACGCCCGCATCGGCCATTTCTTCCTCGAGCCCGACGAGCTTCGCAGACGACCTCGCCGCCGCTCCGGTCCACCTCGGCCTTGTCGTCACCTCCGTTAGACTCACAGTGAGCTGGTGGTCTCGTAGGACCTCTTCCCCGACCCCCTCTCGCTTTGCTTTGCCGTAGTGTCGTATGCCGCCGTCGGCCACCAATAGAGCTCACCGTACCTAGTGCTCCGGTGACCATCTTGAGGCGGCGCCGCCACATCCAGGTTACCCATCGCGAGGCGTGTCAAACGCCACCTGCACGTGTTGGCTCGCCCTGTGTTGTCGCCGGAAATCACCGCCTGACGTTGGCCAGCAGGTGACATCATGCCTGCGTCATCACGACGTCAGCGCGCGGGTCAGCCTAGTCAAACCTGCTATGGGTCCCACTTTAGCCGCGTGGCTTGCTGATGTGGCCTAGGGCCCTTCGATCAGCCACTGTGCCTAGGTGATGCCCTAGTGTCAAAAGTTTCTGGGTTATTTTAAATATCTTTATAAATGGTTTATTAAATCTAGAAAATGGTATAATCTTATAAATTCAATATCTAATGATTTATAAGTCAGAAAAATGTGTATAATATATCAAAATGTTCAGAAAAATGAGATCTTTACAATATAATCATAATCATGCACTGTTCAACAACTTTAAATGAAAGTTTAATTCGAGAACTAAATGAACCCCCGAAGGTGATTCCGAAGTCTCTCCTGTATTAGGGTTTGCACCCCTCGGAACCCGCTTAAATTGCCAAGCATGCTTTAGGGTTACATTTCAACTCTAAATAACTTGTCATATCATCATACTTGCTTGAGCATTGCATCGATGCCATGTGTTGATTGTTGTTTCCCCCTTTCTTTCTGGTGTTTGCTTCTTTTCGGTAGAATACGATACGAGACCAACTATAATCAAGTCAAGCACAAGGCTTCCAAAGATCTATATCTTGGTATCAACAAACAAGGCAAGCATAGCCCCACCATTATACAATCATATGGTTTTGAAAGCATTTCAATTCTCGCCATGATGCATACGATTCTACTGTTGTCTTTTATCGATAGATATAGTATCCTATCTATTGCATGTTGATGTACATATCAACCTCAAGCGCCTGCTATCAACCTCCCCGGTCCTGGTCACTCCCCAAGAGAAGGAACCCATGTTGATGTACATATCTGACACACGCCAGGTGGTCAGTACCGTGCTCGTCATCGAAAGGGACGAGGAAGGCAAGATACATGGGGTACAGTGGCCCGTGTTTTTACCTCAGCGAGGTTCTCACACCCACAAAGCAGCGGTACCTGCACTATCAGAAGCTAGCATACGAAGTGTTCATGACAACACGTCAGCTACGCCACTACTTAATGAAGCACCCGATAGTGGTGGTAAACGACGCTCCACTATCTCACGTCCTCAATAATCCTGAATCAATGGGGCGAGTCACCCTCTTGGGCATCGAGCTATCTCCACAGGACATTACCTACGAGCGCCACACAACAATTAAGTCGTAGGTGCTCTCGGATTTCCTGGTTCACTGCATGGAGTTGCAGCTGCCTGACACTCCGAACATGTCAAGTGTTTGGACAATGCACTTTGATGGATCGAAAAGCCAAGAAGGAGCAGGTGCAGGTGTCATCCTGACACCCAGCAAGGTGACAAGATGCAATATGTACCGCAGATGAAATTCTGTGCATCGAAGAACGAAGCAGAATATTAAGCCCTCATTCATGGGATTTGAATGGCAAAAACCTGCAGCGCTACTCGCCTGATGATATACGACAACTCCAACCTCATCGTGCAGCAAACAATGAAAAAGTGTAACGCCATCAGCGACAACATGATCTCCTACCGCGACCTTTACAACTCACTCGAAGGAGACTTTGATGGCTGCGAGCTTCGGCACATCGGTAAAGAAAGCAATGAAGAGGCATACCAACTGGCCAACATCGGCTCCACTTGCGCCCCAGTACCACCTAGAGTATTCCTGTAGAAAATATGTGAGTGCTCCATCAAGGTCAAGCCATCCACCGAGCCCTGCACCTGCGACCCATTCAGGGACTATGCTACCCGAGAAGGCAGATGCATCAGCTAGAGCGGAGCCAGATCCTTCTCGAGAAGGACCCATGGAGGTCATGATCATCTAGCCCGCCTGGACCCAGCTGTACATCACATACTTTCCCAGCCAGAAGCTGCTGGACAACCTGACTGACACATGGCACATCGCCCATCGCTCAAAGGCCTTCACCATCATCAACGGAGAGCTCTACAAGCTCAGCATCACTAGAGTGCTTCAACGGAGCGTCACCAATAGTGAGAGAAGAAGCATCCTCCTTGACATCCACAAAGGCACATGCGGGTATCACGCTAGTAGTCGCGCGCTCGTCGCCAAGGCTCTACGAGCTGGTAGGGATAGAATTATAACTCGAAACTCATGAGCTAAATAAATAACTCATGAGTCCGCTCGACTTGGCTCGAACTCAGTGTATAATGAGTCGAGCCGAGTTTTAGAATTGAACTCGTTTATTCACCCAAGCTAAATGAGCTACTTGCAAGCTACTCGTTTAGCTTGTTAAACTCGTTCAAATATAGAGTTTAAATTTTTTCATACATAAGTGTCATACTATGAATGTTTCTTTTAGATGTAATGGTGCAGAGCTATTATATTTTTCATTGATCTTGCCTTTTTGTTATTATGAAAGTACTATGGTTGTTCTAGCTCTTAATTAGTAGGAGAATTACTAATTTTCTTATATGTGCTCATGTTCGCAACTTATAACAAGCTAAATGAGCTACTCGCGAGCTACTCATGAGTTTACCGAGTCGAGCCGAGTTTCAAATATGAACTCATTTTGTAAATGAGCCGAGCAGAGCTAACTTGTTAGTTGAACGAGCTTTAGCGACTCGAGCCGAGCTGGCTCGGCTCGGCTCGAATTCTAGCCCTACGAGCTGGTTTCTACTAGCCAACTGCAATGCATGACACCAAGGACATCATCACCAAGTGCAACGCCTGCCAACGATTCGCGGACAAGCCACACTCTCCATGATTCGAGCTACGACCCATACCACTAGCTTGGCCCTTCACATAGTGGGGAATCGACATGGTCGGTAAGATGCAGAAGTCTTCACATGGGGGATACATCTCCTCCTCATCACTATCGACAAGTTCACCAAGTGGATTGAGGCCATGCCTGTCACCAACCAATCGACACCACTTCTGGCAAGTTCTTCGAGTCTATTGTCTACCAGTTTGGGGTGCCACATAGCATCATCACCGATAATGAAACTTCACGTCGAAGGAGTTCTGGGACTTCTGTGAGAAGATGGGCATCAACATTAGCTACACCTCCATGGCGCACCCTCAGAACAACGGTCAAGTCGAAAAGGCCAATAGCCTCATCTGCAATGGTATCAAGAAGCGACACCTCCAGCCTCTCGAGCGAGCCACTGGAGCATGGGCTGAGGAGCTCCCCTCGGCTTTATGGAGCCTGCGCATAACTCCAAACAACGCCACCGGCTACATACCTTTATTCATGGTGCACAATGCTGAGGATGTGTTACCCGCTGAAGTGCGCTACAAGGATGCATGGGCTATCGCTTACAGCAAAGCCAAATCCACGACAGCACTCGAAGACAACGTCGACCTGCTGGACGAGGCACGTGACATCGCTGCTGCATGTTCGATGGTGTACCAGCAGAGTCTCTGCAACTACCACAGCCGACGGCTACACCCAAGATCTTTCGTCAACTACCACAGCCGAGGCACGGCAGGCGAAGCCAAATCCACGGCAACACTCGAAGACAACATCGACCTGCTGGACGAGGCACGCGACATCGCTGCTGCATGTTCGATGGTGTACCAGCAAAGTCTCTGCAACTACCACAGCCGACGGCTATACCCAAGATCTTTCGTCAAAGGCGACCTCGTCCTGCGACTCAAGCAGAAAGGTCATTTGAAACTCGAGTCCCCTTGGTAAGGTCCCTACATAGTCACCAAGGTGATTCTAGGTGGCACATATCGCCTCAAGTACATAGATTCTAGAGTCGAATACTCTAACCCTTGGAACATTGCGCAGCTGTGATGTTTCTACCCCTAGACATTTTTAATTTTCAATAAGGCTACTCAGCCATGCTACTTAGCTGAAACATGTACTTGCTACCCTTTGATAAATAAAGCTAAGTTCCTCAACTATGAGTTTATTTTTCCTTTTTATTCTTTAATATACAATGCACTCGGGGGTTGCGCATCCCTAATGACTACATCGAGCAAACCATTTACTACCTCGTCCCAAGTAGCTGACCCATCCTGCAATCGAATCATTGAAAATTCCAGCCCAGTTACAACATAACTGATAGGCTGGCAGGGTACTCAGATTTGCTGGTGTCAGGCTAACGAAAAGGCATGGAAACAATCCACTCGCATCAATACATACAAACATACAACAAAGTCACATGGGCCACAAAGCCCCCTCAAATTACATAAATTTACATTATCTGCATGTCTTATGCAGGGCAATTGTTACTATTGCCGTTGGAGCAGGACATTTGTACGCTCATCGAACAACTGAATGATATCCTCCGCAGGCTAGACAATCGCCTGGTAATGCGGCCGCGTATTCCACGCCATGCCATCTGGAGGCACCGGTGGTCCTTCAGTGATGGCCTGCAGGTCCACATCTGGACGCTACATATGAACAAAAGCAAGGGCACTCGCATACATCACCAACATATTGAAACCTCCACAGCAACGCCAACAGGCTAGAGGGAGCTTCGTCCATCGGTAACATTGCCCTAAAAATGTACTTGAAGGAGGATTAGGCCTTCTTCAAGTAGTGTAGCACTTGAGCAACACGATCTTGCAACATTGCCAGCACAGTCGCTCAACCCAATCAGTCTAGAAGAATCCACAACCCCTAGTTCCGCTTGAGTGAGGAAATTCAGAGATACTTACACACTCTTTCTCCTCCTGCGGAATGCGATTGACACTACACCAACAAAAAGCTAGCAACAACAAAGAGAGTTGAGATAGCTAGTCATCCCTTGATCATGGGGGAAGCACGGGAATCGGAGAAGGTGGAGCATCCAACACATCACCTGAGGAACCCTATAGAAGCAAAAAGCTAGCAGATGCGAACACCATTTGACAGGCGGCAAAGCAATGTACTTCACACAAAGACGCACCAACATTGGTATCAACAGACAAACCAAAATACAAAGGTTTCAGCAAAAGACACACAAGTACACGCAAGCCATCATCTGCGAAGCTACCAATAGAACTACAAAGTCTTATGCTTTATACAAAAGGCGACAGTAGAAAATAGCATAGCATCATCTATGTGGTGGCATCCAAAGGCTTCGCGGCGTCCGTGGAATCCTCCGACACCGTGGCTTTTTCCACGTCCAACCGTTTCTACTCTATGGAGTACTTTGCGAGCAGATTAATGAGCTGCGAGCCCTATTTCTTATAGCGATTTGCAAAGGGTGCGAAAGCTACCTCTTTGCCTTTTGCTGTCATCGGCATCTTGGAGTTGACCTTGCTAAGGTCCAAGTTTCCTCTGCATGCTTGTGCCATCGCCATCCCGAGAGAAGCACGTGCTGCCTTCTGCATCTGCTTGTACTCGTGGGGCATGTCTCCCATCAGGGCATTCACAAGGCCATCGATGTCGTCAATTGCCACAACCTTCGGGTACATTTCCTGATGGAAATGTCCAAGGGTGGTCTTGGACTTGAGAAGGACATACCTAGCATATGTGCTATGGTCTTCAACCGCAGCCATGGCACCAGGCAACAAATCATTATGCTCCAGTACCTGACGATCGAAATCAACACCGGCAGCATATGCAAATGCACAGCCATTGGTCAATGATCTAATACAAGACAAAATTAGAACACACATACCCGTACCATGGTGAGCAAGACTTACCAGATAGGGTCTAGGAGGCCACCATGAGCTGATCGACCAAGCTCTTCTCACGCTCTGCTGCGGCCACCGCATGGTCTTCCTCGCGTTGTTTCGACTCAGTCTTAAAACGCTTGAGGGCTTCCACCGCATTTTTCTCTTTCGTCTCTGCCATGTTCATGTTATTTTCAAGAGACTCCAAGCGACGAAGAGCCTGGTTATTTTCCTGTAGGAAAACAAGCACGACACAGTTTATCACCCAGTTTGAGCAACTAGTAATTCAAAAGGCAAGGACATAAGTAAGCTGCCTGAAGTTAGAGTCCAACCGCACATACTGCTAGCCCATATGTACCATGTTCCGAAGAAATGGCTGCACGAAGTCATCTGCAATCATAATAGTAGACTCGGGGGCTGCAGCATATGAAAGGCACGAGGAACTTACATGGTCACTAGAAGACTCTATAGGATCCTGCGCGGCTGTTCGAGTGATAATCCAACGGTGTCCCAGCTTGGAGGAGCTCAAAGAACTATCACCGTCATTGGCCATTGCCTTAGGAGAAGGAATGATAATTCAGCACTCGTGGTCGTAGTCTATGGTTTTTCTTCTATTTCGTCCTTCGTGGCCCCATCAGACTCTCAGTTAAAAAGAACAACAAAGATGATCGTCAACAAATGAAAGCAACCATGCTTAAATTATACAGAGCAGTCGAAGACACTTACGTGCCGAAGTTGTCCAGGTCAAAGATATCTGCATCCTTTTTTAGTTTCTTGCTTGGAGGAGCAGGCGGTGCAGCCTGGATGGGAACTGCTGGAATTGGCCTAGCAATAACTACTTCAGGAGTAGAACCTTTCGGCATCTCCGGAGTGGAGGCATCTGAATCCTCACTTCGCAATCTCTTGCAAGTTCCCTCATCAGACTCAGGGACTTATTGCGAGTGATCCGCTGGGACAGATGAGTCTGACTCGTCTAGCTTCGCACCCTCGGGAGGGTCCAAACTCTTAGGAAGAGGAGGCATCAGGCCTCCAACTTTCCACTCCTACAAAGGAGACAATAGCGTCACCAAGACTACACTATACAAAATAGAAGGATAAGGAAAATATAAGCAAAGTCATTACCATAGGCACGAGATTGGTGGCACTGAATGGCACAGTCGTTGAATCCGCGGGGAGAGGCTCATCAACAGTCAACTTAGTCAAATACCTAATCTTCTTCTTAAGCTCCATGGAGGATAGATCTTCTGGAAAGATGCGGGTCGAATCAGAAGTGTTGGCCCAAAGGAACATTGTGTATCCTCTAACTTGCAGGGGTTGCACTCGGTGTCGAAGGAAAGTTTGGATGATATCAACACCGGTGACCTCTTTAACCCGGACAAGCTGAAGATCCATGACCCGCTGGTAAAAAGTCTTGACTTCATCAGTTTCACCCGGCATCATAGTGTTCTTCCAGGATCAGTTTTTCTTTGTCTCGGCACTCGAGTTGAACAAAGCTAGGCCGTATTTCTGACCTTCCAGCTTCTGATCTCGGATGTAGAACCACTTGTCCCTCCATCCTTGAGCAGAGTCCACAAAGTTGAAGCTAAAGTACTGCACACCTGGGCTAAGAGATATATCGCACCTGCCGATGTCATACACTACGGACCCAGAGCCTGAATGCCTCTTCAACCCATATAGCTTCTTGAAGAGGCCAAAGTGTGTCTCAGTGCTGAGCCAGGACTCGCAAAAGGTGATAAAATAGGCAATGTGGAGAATGGAGTTAGGAGTCATCTGGTGTAGCTAAATCCTGTAGAGGAAAAGCAGGCCACGCAAGAAATCATGGAGGGTAAGATAAAGTCCACGAAGAAGAAAGGCAATGAACATCACCCGAAATCCAGCAGGAGGATCAGGGATTACCTTAGCACCTAGAAGCTTGCAATCGGGCTCGTCCACCGGAATAAGGCCGGCTTGGCGGAGGGGCCGCTCGTCGTAGGACCTCACCAAGGAGCACCTCCACACACCATTAGTGATGCAACTTCCAGCACCCTTCTTCTTGGGGGGGTAGCGACACTCGATCCAGCACCGGTAGACTTCTTGCTTTTCCCCATCTTCCTCCTCCGATGAGACCGCAAGAACGCACTTGGAAATACTTAAAGTATGTCCAGCGCAAGGAAAGAAACCAAGAACAATGGTGCGGTGTGTAGAGAGGCAAAGGCAAGGGCGCAAGTAAGAAGACGATGAAGAAACGATATTGTTACTGCCGCAACCTGCTATTTAAACAGAGAGGAGATGCAATCCAATGGTTAAAACTCCACCCTCTAACGCTTGGCGAGCATCCGGGTGAACGTGTGGTGGTACGCAAAAATGAACCATCGTTGCACGATCCCCACTATCACTACTAGGAAAACGCACGTCCGTGGCACACCTGTTTTCCCCTTCCGTGGCGCACTAGGGGTGCGCCACGAGTTCTGCGCGCTACAGGTATCTCGAGTTAGTAGTAGCGCACTGCTTGGTGCGCCATGGCTATAAAAGGCAGTGCGTTTCCACTGTTTTTCCTGTGGCGCATGATGTAGTGCGCTACTAATATTTGACAATGTGCGCCACTAACGTAGTATGCCACTAACCAAGTATATGTGCGCCACGGCTGAGCTTTTAAAAAAAAGAAATACTCAATACAGATGATATTCAATACAGATTATATACAATACAACTGATATACACAGATATACAGTACAGAAATAAATACACAGATATATAGTATATAAATAAATACACCGATATACAATACAGAAATAAATACACAGACAAGATAGAAACAAATACATATAGATAAGTCACATACATAAATACACCGTATAAGTTACATTGTTTCGATCAAGTTACAAAGTAGCTAGTGATGACATGAATACATGTCTCAACCAAGTTAGAGCTCGGAAGCTCGCCTAGACATCTAAAGTAGGAACATGCAGGACAGACAACCAAGGACGATAAGCATCACCGCGACGGAGGTGTAGGTCTTCATCCGGTTCCTCGTCCTAACTCCCGCTAGATAGCGCGCGTATCTAGCTTCCGCCTCCGCCATAGTCTTGTACCCTTTGTAGCTATTGCCGCTGAAACGGTGCACCTGTCTCCGGTAGTCTTCCCAATCATCATAGACTCCGGGAACCCGTCCCTTGTACACGACGTACTACGTCAGCTACAAGTTGGCAATAATAATTAAATGGTGGGTGAAAAAACAAGTAAAAGTCACATAAAAAGATATACTTATCAAATAAGGTAACAAAGTAAGCAAAAAATAACAAAAAGTAAGCTCACCATCCCATCGTAGCACATTCACATATATAGTGTGCCACGATATTATAATCATCGGCATTATCGAAAAAGACCAAAGTAAGAAAAAAAAGGACCAAAGTAAGCAAAAAAGGACCAAAGAGTAAGCAAACAAACTAAGCATTGATCCATATATAACCCTAATAATAAGCAAAAGAAGTAAGCGCTGATTCATAACCCTAATAAGTAGTAGCATGTACATGTCGACACACACAAGTACTTGTGGGGATAAAGAACTACAACTAGACCAACACATCAAGACTTCTGGCTCGGCTCAGGGAGCGGGAGGACGCCTTGTTTCGTCATGAATGCCCTATAGTCACCCTGCATCTTTAGACGATCTACTACGTCACGGTTATTTGGGGGATTGCCTCCGTAGAAGACCCCCCTTGAAGTCATGACATCACGGCTGATGATTGCCCCAAACTGTTGCTGGATGCGATACATCTCTTGTCTAATATCTGAATCATTGATCCTAGCCTTGGCTTCGGCCCACCATTTGAGATGATCTGGCAGCATGGAATTTTGTTGCTCTAGTAGGAACGCCCTCATGTGATGGAGTGTGTAGTAGGCTTCCTTCTGACTGCTTGTCAGCTGCTTCACGCAGGGGAATTCCGTCACATGGGTAAAGATGTGCCTGCCAAACTCGACCTTCTTACGCACGAAGGTGGAGCCTTCCGCTGAGGCATAGCCGATGAGAGCATCATCCAGAACTTCCTTGATCTTGTCATAGTTTTTCTTCTTTTCTTGACTCCCTAAGTCGAAATACGTGGCTTGCGAATGTTTCAGCGACAAGCAGATGAGTGTGCAGTGTTGATCTCTGCGCAAAACAATTCAAACGGAATGTGTTGGAAAAAGAATGATGAAAATCTAATAAAGCATGTTATGGAGGCGAGTGAATAATGACTTACTCGGGAAAGAAAGGCACGCGAATGTATTCCTTTGTCTTGTTCGCCACCAAGATGCCTTGGAGGTACGAGGCCACGAATCGCCGTTCAATGGCGCCTTCCCAGCAGCCATCACGCATGTAGTAGGGGTCCACTATAGCGATGCCCAGGGTGTTCTCTCTAATGATCTGAATGGCCAGGCTGAGAGAAAACAGGCGTACCATGGTATAGTGCAGCGGATACAGGTGGAACATATTGAAGATGTCGTCAAACCGCAGGAAGAACAGATCCGCGGGGACATTATCGACAAAGCCCAAGCCTCGTGGCACCTTAACCATGAATACCGGGTGTGAGGGATCTTTCTCCGCAAGAAGGCGTCTCTCTATCGTCAACACACTGTCATGCACACTCCTCATTTCTGAATTGGCGAGCCTGAGCAATTTCTTAGTTAGCATGGGCTCACCCGCCACATGCATCCTCCACATAATACCCTTGGGTATTGGTGGCATGTCCTGAAACCTGATCGGATTCACAGTTGACGCCACCGGCTGGCTCGAGCTACAAGATTTTCTTTTCCTGGCTGTCTTGCCTTTTGGGAAGCGGGTAGGCACCGCAATCTGAGCATCGATCGCCCTATGTAGTGTGTCAGGGCTTAGAATAAAGGGCCGGTTGGATGTATCCGCTGGCTCGGTGAAGGTGCAAGCTGGAGGCATCTCCTGAGAACCAAAGAGACGTTTGTTGCAAGTGGCTTTCTCTGTAGGGCCACTAGCTGGGTCTTTGTTTAGGTCGCCGGGGAAAATATTAGTGTTGATGAAATCATCGAAGTCATCTTCGTCATCCTCGTTCGGATCCTGCGCCATGGTCATGTCAATATGACCAGCCGAACAATCGTGTGGAGGTGACGGAGGTAGCAGTGTGGGGGTCTTGCCATGGCTTGGCGCTGGCACGACAGGCGGTGTTGTTGTCTGTGGGGTGATGGCCTCGGCCATCCCCAAACGAATCATGCTCTTTGGCCATAGCAGGAATAAGCCGAAGCAACTTCTGAGGACAACCGACTCTTCTTCATCCGCTCCTAGGGGTTGAATGGGAGGTTCCAGGTCGTCGCAGCCCCTTAGCACCCGGATAATTTTAACCCTATGCACGCTATCTGGCATCGACTTTGAGTGGAACGTGCGGTGCAAGGGTTGAATGATGGTACCCTTGGCAACATCCCTCAACTCGTTGTTCACGAAGCCTAAGAGAGTGCATGGAACATCCGTCTGCGAAAAACATGTATGGCATTAAAAAGATGCCATAAGAGTAATAAATGGCAAGGTGGTAAAGTATTTGGTTTACCGTGATGGTGTCGAGCTCGGCTAATGTCGAGGCACCACATACGACGACGGGCGTGCAAGAGACGGAGGGGCTGCTTGATGGCGCGGTGCCGTCCACCAGTGTATGCTCCCTATCGGGTGCATTAAGCTCCGGCGCCACGGTGATGGCAGGGGAGTCACCAATGCTTCCAGAGCCGCCGTGCTAGCGGGCAGAGTCACCAATGCTTCCGGCGCCGCTGTGCTAGCGGGCGGAGTCACGAACACATAATTCACCGGATTCGCCGGTGCCCCATTGTTTGAGTGGCTACTGACCATGCTTGGAATCAGGCACGGCCCTTGTTGACCACCCGCACTCTAGTTCGCTATTGACTCCACCAAGGTAGGCAGGATGGAGGTGAGGGTGATTGCCAGGTTGTCTTGGACGATCTGCGGGATCCACGCCACTTGTTCCTTAAGTTCCTGAACCTCGCGGTTTTCATCATCGCTCCTTCCCTCCACACGCGTCCTCAGGGGTGGACCAAAATGATCCACCCAATTCTTAGCCCCGAAGCCAGCCAAACAGCCAGCCGACGATGGCTTCTTTGTAACCTGCGTGATTTTCTTGGCCCGGTTCATCGCCCTGTTAAAAGGGTTATCCCACCGGGTGGCCGCCGTCGACCCGTGGGATGAGGAACCATGGGATCCCTGACTAGCAATTTCCTGCTCCTGCAGAAGAAGTAACGTGAACCGTTTAGAAATTCGACTTGATCGATTAGAATGCAATCGACTTGATCTGCGGTAATTAAATTACTTACCACAAGAACCTCAAAGTCCTTCACCTTAGTTTCCACGGTGAGTTCTTTGGTTTTGGGGTCCACATGGTAACGAGCCCTGATAAAGTTTCGAAGCTGCCTATTTTAGAATTTCGAAAAGGGGTTAGGTATCCTCTTAGCTCTATACTCGTCGTCCTCCTTATCCCATTTGCGCTTCGTAGCTCTGTAACCACCAGATCCGAGATGGTGGTGACCTATATTAATCGCTTGCAATTACTTTCCCTGCCTACTCGAGGCCAGGGCTGCTTCGGATTTGCACTTGGCCTTGAACTCTTGGAATTGATCTTCGGTGATCTACGAGTCAATTTTCTGGATCTCCTTGAGACTTTTCCCTTCTTTAAATATCTTCTTCTTTATCCGGATTCTCCAGCTGGCCAGGGCGGTGCTCATCTTCGTGAGGGTGGATTTATTTACTTCATTCCCATGATAATCTGTGTTTCGATACTGAAGGGGGGAACTTGTATCTTGCGTGCAGCTTCTCGAAGAGGAGTGTGCGCAAATGGCCATTATCTTTATGCCAGAGATTCTCGGTGTTGATCGTGATGGTGTTCCGTGATAGCCGCCACTTGCCCACCGTACCCTTTGACGACATGGTCGGGCGCCAAAGGAACCCCTATTGGGCTCACTTCGGTAATTTCCTCTCTGACGGTGACGACCGTGTTCGGGCGCCTTTCCTTCTTCTTCTTAGGCGGATTACTACCACTTGTAGTGCCCTCGCCGCCATCAGTGGTTTCATCACTGTCGTTCCTTTAGCCACTTCTTCTTCCTCTGCGTCTTCCATCTCATCGTCGTCGCTCTCGGAAGGGTTGTATTCTTCACCGCTCTCTGTCATTCTTTCTAGCCGCTCGAACTCCTCCCATAATGACAAGGGTCTCTTTTGAGGTCTCACTTCTCCTTCAGCGTTGATACGCTGAGAAGAGCCAGCCTCATCATTGTCACACATGTTTGCACTAATAAAAAGCAAATAATGGTTAGTAAAGTGCGCGGAAAAATCCGGCATGACCTTCGCTAATTTTTGTTAAACTAGGAGTGCCCGATTTCTGGCGAAACGGAAGTTAATCAACATTTCGGCGAAAATCGGAACTCATTTCATACAAGCACCTGCATACACGACATAAGAAAGTGCTTCATACAAGCACAAGCACAATTTCAAGTGCTACAAGTGTTGCAGATCATAACAAAGTGCTTCATACAGTATTATACAAGTGCTGCAAACCTGCAATCTCTGGAGATAAGCATGGCTGGTAGTGCAGTCAACCGGATGACTGGGTATGCTGAACACCCCTAAACCAAAAATAGTGCTATCTTTCCATGCATTTTGTTCTTTGAAATAGTTCTATATCATAGATTTTTCCTGCATTGCTGGCTTTCTTGGTAACAAAAACAATTCCAAAATTGAGGTTTTATATGGCTAAATATAATCCTATGTACCCTAGACGTTTAAACACACACAAAAAGCAAGCAAATAGTTCTATATTAGGGATGAGCTAACTAGGTTTGTTAGGGATGAGCTAACAGGGATCGATAGGGGGGCCGAGGCGTATGCAGTGCACGAAGCACTCCATCCTAGCATCTGCACTGGACGACGACCGAGGGGAGAGAGGGGAGAGAGGGAGAGAGGGGAGAGGGGAAACTCACCTCAACGACGACGATGACGAAGAGAGCGTGGCCTCCTCGGACGCGCTCATCCATGGCCACCTCCTCCTAGGACGCGCGGCGGCCTCCTCTCCTCCTCCTCCTCGGACGCGGCAAGTGCGGTGGCAGGCAGCGGGCGAGCGGATCAGATCGAGCGGCAGCGGCGACGACGCGTCTCTCGGCTCGGGGACGAAATGTCTGAGGATGGGGAGAGGGACGGGTCCGTGCTCGACAGTTGACCTGTCACGGCACTTAGCCGTAGCGCACCCTTACCTAGTGCGCTACGGTCCGTAGCGCACTAGGTAAGGGTGCGCTACGGCTAAGTGTCGTGTCAGATCAAATAAGAGGGCGGCCACCCCTGTAGTTTACACTAACACTACCGTATCCCACTGGTTCTGCCCTACGCTGGCTAAACCTAGAGCACCTAGGTTCGAACCCTGGTGCCCCCCCTTTTTTTGTTTTTATTTTGAAACTACTTTAAAATGTTAAAAAATATCCCCAAAACTATGTAAACTATATAAAATATATGTTATATGTTTTATATGACAAAAGTGGTACATATATATCATAAAAGTGGTACAAAAGTGATTCAAAGTAGAAAGAAATTAAATAATAATGTGTCCATTAATAATATGCCATCCATATGCATCAATACAATTTTTTTTGAGCATGCGTTTTACAATCTTTTTTGAGCTAGCGTTTTACAATCTTTTTTCCCTTCTTTTTCACGGTTGAATAATTTAGCCCCGACACTTTTATATTTTTTCGCTCGAACGGGCTACCTTTTTTGGGTAAGGTTGTCCTTTTTCTTCTTGTGATGTATGTTTCTTCATCGTAGTCGTTATCATCTTCAATCTTTGGATCGCCGTACTAGTCGAAGTCTTGCTCGTTGGCGACTCCATCCATTCTGATGATGTTTCTTTTTCCTCTCCTCACGACAACACGACTAGGCTTTGTGGGGTCGGTAATAAAAAACATTGGTCCACTTTGCTAGCTAGTACCCATGGTTCATTTTTCGCGGCGACGTTCGCATCGGCGGCCTTGGATTTAGCTGCTTCGGGTATTAACATGGTTGTGAAATACCGGTATTCTCTTTCGACGCTCTTGGCCCATTTGACACAGAACATCGACACCTTTTCTCCATAGTAGTCGAGCTCCCAGATCTCCTTGATCCTTCCGTAAAATCTTTCCTTCACGTTGTCATCGGTGTAGAATTCCGATGTTACGCCTGAGTTCTGATAGCCACACTTGTTGTCCTTTTCCTCCGTGTAGAATATGTAGTCGTTGATATCATACGCCTAATAGGTCACCAGGTTGTGCATGGGTCCCTATGACAAGGTGAATATGATGTTTTCCTCTGCAGAATGCGATTGCGGGGGATTATCTAGGAGCGTCTGCCTAAACCAACGCGTGAAATCTGAGTTGTGCTCTTTGATTATTTCTCCCTGCGTCCTCTGTATGCCCCGGTCACTGTACTTCTTCTCGATTGACCTTTTGTGCTTTTGTACCCAAGGATCGACCAGTTCTAAATGTTGTAGCACGACCAGGTTTGCTCTATCAAAGTCTACGCGTCGACAATCGAAGCCTGCATGCAGTACGCGACGACCCTCTCGGTGACCCGATCCGCCGAGCTTGCCAAGGTGCCTATTGACGGGGAGACCGACATGGTTCTCGATGCCTAGATAATTCGTGTAGAAAGAGATGCACTCTTCGGCCAGAAAGCCCTTGGCTATGCTTCCATCTGGACGGAACCTGTTGCGAACGTATCCTTTGATGTGTCCGCTCATCCTTTCGAACGCCATCATGTTGCGGAGGAACATCGGCCCGAGTTGGATGATATCCTCCATGATATGGACCAGCAGATGCACCATAATGTCGAAGAATGCGGGCAGGAAGTAGATCTCGAGCTCGCATAGTATCACCACGATCTCCTCTTGTAGCCTCCTGGGTTGTTTCACGCCAATTGACTTTCGAGAGATGACGTCGAAAAACTTGCAAAGGCCATACAATCTTTCTCGGACATACTCATCCATTATACCTCGTAGTGCAACCGGAAGTATCTGCATCATTAGCACAGCACAATCGTGAGATTTCATCCCACTAAACTTCTGCTTAGCCTCGTCTAGGTACCTGCTTATCTTGCCCGCGTAGCCGTAAGGAAATTTGACTCCTAGAAGGCACTTGAAAAACTGTTTGATCTCATCCTTGCTTAGTGTGAAGCACGAAGGAGGGCAATAGTATTCGTTCTTCTTGACCTTTTTACCCTTTCGACGACCTTGTGTCGCCTCCGACTGATGATCATCGTCATCTTCCTGATCATCAGGAGTAGGGCGTCCTCCGTGAAGATCCTTCCGGATGCCCATGAATATGAAGTCGTTCCTTGCTTTAGGACCATCTTTCGTCCTATCTGGCATGTTGATTAGGGTGGCAACCAGACTCTCGCACACATTCTTTGTGATATGCATGATGTCAAGGCTATGAGGCGTGCGGAGAAACTTCCAGTATGGCAACTCCCAGAAAACAGACCTTGTTTTCCATACCTTCATCAATGGCTTGTCTTGCTGCCTCTTTCGCTTCTTTCCCGGTTTAGGACACTCTTTCCAGTTTTTCAGCAATTCATCCACTTCTTCGCTTCTCCCCCGCTCTGGGATTCCTCGGGTCTCGGATTTCCCGTCAAACAGATCTCCCCGTTTTCTCCATGCATCATTCTTTCCAAGCCACCTCCGGTGCCCCATGAACACGGTTTTCGAAGACCCTGGATCTTTCTCTAGTTGGAGATAGGTCGTGTTATCCATGCACCTAATGTATGCGGAGAATCCTTGAATAACCTGCCCGAGAAATATCTGCAACCTGGATAGTCTTGCACCATAGTGACCAACGCGGCTCTCATAGTGAAATAATCTTGTGCGACAGCGTCATACGTATTGGCTCCAGATTCCCATAACATGGCTAGCTCCTCTTTCAACAGCTCGAGATATAGATTGATGTCGGTACCAGGTTGTTTTGGCCCTTGAATTAGCATACTCATTTGTATGTACTTCTTTTTCATGCACAACCAGGGAGGGAGGTTGTACATCTATACAAACACGGGCCAAGTGTTATGCGTGCTGCTCTGGCTACCGAACGCATTGAGTCCATTGGTGCTCACACCTAGCCTGATGTTTCTCGAATCTCCACCAAATTCTGGGAATTCGAGGTCTAATGCTTTCCACTGGCTAGCATCTGAAGGGTGTGTCACCAGCTCGTCCTTTTCAGGGTCATCGTCATCTCCTGGCTTCTTTCTTTCCGCATTCCAGTGCATGAGATTTGCTTCCTTAGGGTCTGCGAAATAGCGCTGCAGACGAGGAGTGATAGGAAAGTACCATACCACTTTTTGAGGAGTTTTCTTCCCTTTCTTGTATCGACTAACGCCGCACACCGGGCATGTGGTTTTCTCCGCGTCCTCGCCCCGATAAATGATGCAATCGTTGATGCAGACGTGGTATCTAATGTGAGGTAGATCAAGAGGACACACGATTTTCTTGGCATCCTCGATACTAGTTGGACACGTGTTCCCCTTCGGGAGACGATCGTGCTAGAATGCCATCATATCGTCGAAGCTTGCGTCGGTCCATTTGTGTTTTGCCTTCATCTCCATAGCCTTGAGCGTTACATTCAACCGGGTATCATCGGGCTTGCATCCTTCATACAATGGAGTAACCGCATCTTTCTCAAGTTGCACAAGCTTAGCTTTCTCTCTAGCGGCAGCCCTGGTGTTACTCGTCTGCTTGAGAAGCATTTCTTGAACGTAAGGGTCCTGCACCCAGCCTGACGTTGTTCCATCGTCTGCTCCGGCATCTAGATCATCATCATCCTGGTCTGCTTCCGCACCTTCACCATCACCAGGAGACTCTTCTTCATCTCGCCCGTCCTCACCGTGATCATGATCATGTTGCCCGCCTTCCTCATTTTCCGCCGCCCTATTTATGGCCTCATCGTCTTCGTCATTACTTATCCACCGAGTGTAGCCATCCATGAAACTATGGCGGAGCAGGTGCGCCTGCAGATTTCCGGAATCTGGGTCGATCAACCAATTGAGTTTGCATCTTCTGCATGGACATCTTATCTCCATCATGTTATTTCGTATCATGTTGGCCGTCGCGCATTTCAAAAATCTAGCCACAATGCCTTTGCTCATTATGCGGACCATGGTTGCCTGCGTGGTGTACACGGTAGAATTAGAAGTTTATTACAACCACAGAACCAATGCATGCATGCAATGGTCGATGGAAAATTTCGGCATGACCTATCCTAAAATTCGGACCTTTGCGAGCCAAAATGGAAATAAATCAACGTTTTGGCAAAACAATGCCAATATATGAGAGAGCATGTATGCATGCTCTCCAAACACATGAGATCATCGATCCTCTCCATAGATATGTGACCATATCATCCATACACATAAACACATCCTCTTACATATACAACTTACCGAGACGAGAGACCGCAAGAAGATCTCGAAGGAGAGGTGAGAGACCGAGAGATGGTGGTTGGAAGGAGAGCTTTCCTCTATTATGTATGTAGCATCTAAGGTAAGTTTTACAAGCTACAAATGGTGAAAGAGTGGAGAAATTGAGGTGGTAAGGAGGAGGGGGGCGAGATCCAAAGAGGAAGAAGGAGGGGAAAGTGAAGTGGGAGATGGTGGATCTAGGCAATGTGCAAAAGGTTATCTGCCAAAATGTAGCAGGCAGCATGCACATCCGTGGGGCACATGGCGCGGTGCGCCACAAGCATAAAGAACAGTTGTGGTGCACGTACCAGCCATGCGCCACAGACGTGTTTTCCCAGTTGCACAGCAGTGTGGCCTAATTTTTCCTGTAGCGCATGGTGCTCAACTACGCCACAACTGCCGGACACACCCAAAGCGCACTAGCCGCAGGTGCGCTACGGCTATGTGGTCTACGGCCGGCAGTGCCCTGGCCCACACACATCCAGGGCGCACCATGCACATGTGCACCACACTTGTTGTAGTTATCCGTAGGGCACCTGTCGGCAGTGCGCCACGCCTATTTTAGCTGTGGGGCACCACTAGCACGTGCGCCACGGATGTGCGGATTACCTATGCCATTTTCCTAGTAGTGTGTGCATGGAAATCGAGGAGACGTGGTTAATATCTTGATTTACACAGTGACTAGTCAAATCTCGATAAGCTTTTGGGGGCAACATTGACAAGTCCCATCAAACTATTCACTGACGGTTGAGCTCACAATTCGTCATCAATGATGTCATCACCATAAACAATGAACCTATAATGGCTCTTTCTTCGGCTGCCAACAAATACTCAGTTTTTGTTCGAGTCTGCGACTCGATCAAATACTCGTGGACTACTCCTAACAAGAGTGTTGGTCGTGCACCCGATGTAGACCAGTGTACTGCCTCACAATATTACGCTTCAACTCCTCTTTTGAATCAACAATTCAACTACAAACTCGAGGGTTGCTCCCGTGGGAGTGTTGGCCGCACAATCAAGAAAGTGCAGTAGCTAACTACTTTCACATGGCTATGTGACTATAAAGTCCCTGTCCGAGTCTATGACTCGAACAAGCACTCATGGGCTACTCCCATAGGGAGCGTTGGTTGCGGACCCTATGAAAAACAAGGGAACATGAGGATATTCAATCACCCAAACCTCTGCATCGACTGCATCCGCAACGCGGGTTCAATGCATCTTCAATTGAAACCCTTGGCGACTCCGCATAAATGTGACACCCCCGGGATCATGGTTAAACAAATCCTAGACCCTAGCTTGACATAAGCTTAACCTAGAGCTCGAGGATATTCTGTGAGAAATCGGTAACACAAGAGTAACCCCGCGAACACAGAAATTATTATAGAAAGCTCATAATTGAACAAAGAACCAAAATATTACAAGAAGAGGTCACTAACCACAAACATCAAACAATAGAAGGCAAATTATGCTATTAAGTATAGCAAACTTAAAAAATGTCCTAAGAGGCCTGAAGCATAACGATGACATCCCAGCCCATAGATTCCAGGCTGCCGGCCGGGAACCCCAAGCTACTCGTCAGTGTCGATGTCGTACCAAACTTGTCTTCAGGGAAACACTTACTCTGCTACAAAAGTACGAACAAAGTAAGGGTGAGTACAGGGTGTACTCCGCAAGACTTATGGCTGGTGGGGTTATTTTGCATAACGCCATCTTTGTGTATAAAACAAGGGGAAGAAGAAGCTCGTCTAATCATAATATTTTAAAAGGGAATAAGAGAGTGACATCTCCAAAGTATTTATCATCATTTTTTATATCCACCAAGTAATCCTCATCTCACAACTAGGACACCCCCTCGTACCCATGAGGAAGCATCCTTAAGCACACGTTGAAACCTCCAAGTTTTACGATTAGGTTAATGTTCTCTATGATCTTAGAATTCGGCACCAAGCTTCATAACCGTGAACACGACTTTTTGAAAAGATTTAACCCTGCAGGGGTGTACAACTTTACCCACACGTACCAACCGACTCTTAATGCCAGTACATTAGCCCTCTTCCTTGGAAGGCCAGCAAAGGGTGGTTGGCCATGACCTTTACCTTGCTTTCGTCGAGACCATGAGTCGTGCCCTAAGGATGGCTCCACCATAACGAGTCAAATCCTGAAGCTGGTCCCTAGAGATGTGGGTGAGGTTGGTTTATTAGGGGCTCCGTCGACCCCAAGCAACCTGTAACTACCTCGGTGAATTACGCTCCTAGTTGCAAGCCTGGATGAACGGAAATGGTTGAAATAGTACGGTGGGGCCCAAATGCCACTCACAGGTAGACCTTTCGGCCGTCCCAACCATTTCCAAGCATCGGGACAAGAGCAGGCGTAATCGGCGGCGAAGGGATCAACTACATACACAAATGGGTATGTATGCAAGCCACCATACAACAAGACATCGAGCCATTCCGTCTAAAAGAAAGGAAATATATAGCCATACGGCAAGATCCAAATATCCTAGATAGATATAATAGTTTTAGGATATCTCCTCATACATCAAACATCGAGTATCAAGCGGGCGGAAGACAAAATCGATACGGATAAGAAGCAAATCGGCATAAGATGCCCCATAAATAAGCACATCCGCCCACGGATCTCACGGATCCCGTTCGGAATCTCTACACGAATGATCGTTGCCCACATCGTCGTCTCTTCCACCCAGATCCATCTTGCGAGGTACTGCTCATCCGAACCAATAATTTATCGTGTAAGACCCTAGGGTACTCAGCAAGTCTTTATGCCTCTAAAGGGACACAACCTAGGGTGACGCGCAATTGCAGCAAAAGATAAACCCTAACAATTCTATAGAAACTCGCTAACCATCCGCCTAACCGAGAGATAGGCGGACGTCCGTGAATTAATAACAATATCATGACAGCTTATAACGGTAATCTTAACAGATCCATCCTCCTCCTCGCTTACGGCGAGGAAGCGGACAACAACCCCCATCCGTTGGCAGTTTTATTATCCATTCCATGAGTGTTGCACTATTTACTAGTCGGTACCTAGTCTAGTCAGATTAAAGGCGGTACTTTAGTTATGATTGTCTATGATCGAGAAAATGTGCTCCAAGTAGTCAATAACCGCGGACACGGCTTTCAGAAAGTTTTACCCTGCAGGGGTGCACAAATAGCAACACACACTCGAAATGCCTCGGAAAAACCAAATCAAAACCCAACGAGGCAGTCACGACAAAGCGATCACAGGATTCAGAAATATTTCAGGGGGCCACCCCATTGAGCTACCATAACAAAGTTAGCGACTCGAGACGGACTCAAGGTTTACGTCAATGGTCGTGAACGATCGGGAACCCAAATGTGACTGGGCTTGTCGACACCGAAAACACTCCGCTTTCCGAAATAGTACGATTATGCGACTACCTACAATTTAAATAAAGCAGTAAAGCATGTCAAAAGTACAGGATAGTAAATAAAACCTCAAACTAGTTTGTGGCCCCAAGAAATAATAATGAATCAAGCTATTGCTCAGGGGGGTCCATAAGGCCTCCAGGATGTGGATAGCGAATAATCTTGGAACAGGAATCAAGTACTCGGGGTCTTACGGGACACAAGTGAGCCTGAAAAACCAAATAGCGAATATGGCTCACCGATGCCACTTTCATTAGTTATCCCATTACTACTCAGGTTAAGTTGTATAGGCACCTCGTTATCCATCAGACATTCACATACCCTACACATGCTGTTCTACGACTCGCATGGCTCAAACAACTCCTGTAGTAATGGCTCATGGGATGGAGGAACAAGCTTCGGTGGGGTTTGAAAATAAAGGCTATGCAATACTGGGGATTCAGATTAATGCAATCGCGACTCAATGATGCAAGAATAAGATAGAGGCAATAGGTACTATATGTATGCAAGCATGTGGTAGTGCTTGCCTGGCAGCTCAGTTGAAGCAAGGGATGGATCTGGGTAGTGCTCCTGGTTCTCTTGATATATCCCCTGCTCAACGTCTATTCGAAGAAGAACCAAACAAACAAGGCCAACATAAATAAAGTGCACAAGCATATGAATAAATGCGACAAGCAAACAATCATGCCATGATGAATGATGCACAATTTGCATGGCAATAAAGTAGCATGGCATGGGTGAGGTGTGGAAACAATAATAAAGCATTTTTATTGAGCTTTGGCCCCATTTTATTCTTATATTAGTTGCTGTATACTTTGTATTTATATGATGCATGCTGCAATTCAAAACATGGAATGCATAAACAGAAAGGTCTCGTCGAGCTATTCATTTTAGACATATTATTTGTTAAATTTGGAGTTATAAAACAAAAGTTATTAATTATTTAAGACAAAATGGCATTTTATTGTAATTTAAATAAACTTGGGATTTTAAATGTTCAAAATATATTTTGGATTGCATATTTGAAATCCTCACATTTTTCTGATTTGAAAACATATATTATTTGTATTATTTGGATTTATATTTTAAAAGATATTCAAAAACAGATTTGAATTTTGAATTTAAATTAATTTGGAAAAGATTTGAATTAAAACAGATTCAGAAAATACTTTTTATACTCCCGTGAAGCTAGCCGCAGACGCTGTCCAGTGGGTCCAGCTACTGACTGGGATAGGGTGCGCGCAAAAGCTTTTAACACCGCGAGCTAATCTAGCCGTTGTGGCAAAGGGGCCGAGGCGATCGCGAGGCCACCTGTGGGCGCGACCAGCGTGTCGGACACGTGGGCGATCCAGGCGCGCTGGGAGGGGTCTGTCCGTGACGGTGTGGATCTTAGAGGTTTTATTTGCAAAAGAACACGAGGTGACAGTGGGCTGGGTCCGCGAGTTTAAGCGGGGAAAAAGGCGGGGGTTTCTTGCAAAGGCAGCGACGCCGTCGGCTCTGCTGTCGCGCCGTCTGCAGAGTACGGAGAAACGGCGGAGTTTCGGACGGCGGTGGCGACTAAGCACGATGCATATCCCTCGAGCCGCAAAAAGCGAAAAGCAGCGAGGGACATAGGGCTACAAGTTTCGTTCAGAGAGCGACTACGGGGGTGGGCTGTAGCCTTGAAGTACGGGCGGAGAACAGGCGGAAAGCAACGGCTGCTGCTCTTTGCTGCGGCGCAACAGCAGCGTGCGCCCAGCATCGCGGGCGGTTCAGCCGGAGAAAAACTAGAAGGGAAAGGGAGGTGTCTAGGGGGTTGAGGGGCTCACCAGGAGCTCGTCGGTGTGGTCGCTGGAGCCGGAGGTGGAGCGGATCAGCATCGAGGCAGAGGTCCCGCGGGCGTCTGCTCCGGTGGCCGTGGTCGAGGCTGCAGAGGGCTCCGGCGAGGCGTGGCCAGTGCAGGGTGAGGTAGACGAAGCCGACGAAGCTCCTCGTGCTCCTGGATCGTCTTGGCGTTCACCAGGTCAACGAAGGGCAGGGGGGCCGTGGCTAGGGTTTGGGGTTCGGCACGGTAAGGCCAGGCTGCTTGCGAGGAAGGAGGAGAAGGGGAGGGGCTTGGGCGCCTTCTAGATGGGATCTGGGTGAGGAGAGGTGAGCTGGGGTGGTTGGGGTAGAGAGGGGAGGAAGGAGCACATGGGGGTGGTAGTTTTGCAAAAAGGGGGGGAGGGGTAGCTCGGGTTAGGTCTTTCTCTCTTGCCTCCTTCTTGTCCTGTAGCTTAGAGAGGGCAGAGAGGGACCAAGGAAGGAGGGGAGGCCGTGGTTAGGAGGGCAGGCTCGGGCTGGTGGGGCCTTGTGGCATGGAGAGAAGAGAGGGAGAGTGGCTCGGGTTGGAGCTAGGGTTAGCTAGGGAGGGACTCGGGTTAGGGTTTGACTAGGGTTAGGGAGGGGTGGTCTCGGGTGGGCTAGCTGGGTGGGGCCAGGGGACCATGAGGTGAGAGAGGAGAGAGAGAGGCCGAGAGAGAGAGGTGGTGTACATGCTAGGGTTAGGGTTTAGCTTAGATGGGGGGTTTGGTAGATTAGGGTTTTAGAGAGAGAGAGAGATGTGGTGTGGTTCTCTTTGACAAGATCAGGCAAGACCAAAACAAGCTCAAGCAAGAAATGGCCAAAAGAGAGAAGAAAAGGGAGGTGGTGATGGGTGGATGGAGATGAGGTTTTAAGCAAGATCAACATGGATCAAGCCAAAAGAAAGGATAGAGATAGAGAGAGGAAGATGATCCACTCCAAAAACAAATAAAATCCAAATGACAAGCAGAAGGTGGTACTTGCATGGCCCATGCAAAATATTTAATGCCATGTTGATTCTTGTGAAAACAATATTATTTCATGGCATTATTATGCATTCCAAAATGTGGAGTAAGGCCTAAGCAAAGGAATTTCAAAGAAAGCTCCAAGTGGAATAGATGGAGATGACCATGTTTGAATAGAAATGGGACTTGCTAGTGTGTATATACCACTAGATGCTTAATAGTCCCCAAATTATCCCAACATGAGCATAATTCCATGATAACCCATATGGAAGCTAGGAAAAAGGTTCCCACTCCCAAGGCATGCAAAGGTGGCCAAGTGGCTCTCATATATCAATATTGTGAAAACAACATGATGCTAGGATGAGAGCATGTGGACAAGAATTGGATCCATCCCAACCCACATGAGCTAGAGGTAAACTCAAATAAAGTGCAAAGCTCATATTTAGTTGGATGGTGGAATTATAAGGTGGTGAAAGAAAAAGGTGGTGGAGTTAATAAGAGATATGCCCCCAACTCAACTTGGGCATTTAAACAATATATCAAGAAGCAACTACAATATCAAGAGGCAAATACAATTAATAATGCACATGAGATAAGAACCAAATGGAAAAGGGTTTTATATGATGCTCAAATGCAAGGTGGCATGATGACATGAGCATGATATAATTATGATGCAACAATTATATATTTGAAGTAGCATCTATATAGACTAGGCTAGTAGCATTGCAATTGTTAGACAATTGGGATGCTACAACTCTCCCCCACTAAACAAGAATCTCGCCCCGAGATTCCTAGGAAAAAGAAAACAACACAAGGAGAGGCGGGTGTTCGGAACGAAGGTGACCCTCACGTTCCCAAGTTGAGGAACAACGGAATGGTGCGACCACTACACCTTGCAAACTTGCTAGACTTGTTGCGAGTCTTGCGTTTTGCTTGAGAAAAAACGGTTAGAAGAGTTGAAGGATTGTCGTGAGACAAGAAGGATAGGATGGATATAGCTCCGGTTTTTTTCGAGAAACAAGATAAAAGACTAGAACCACTTGTGAAAGAAAGGACAAGATGATGTATCCTGGATACAGAAAGGAACACCGTTAAGATTAAAGATTTATCGATACTCGAGAGGATGAATCTTTATCTCGCCGGAAGAGAAGAGCTAGATTGGAGAGGTTTTGAACCACTATGACAATAGCATCGTATCTTCTCTCGGATTTGAGAAATGAAGTACGGAAACAATATTGCCTTCAAACAATAGAGTCCCTTGATATCAACAGAAAGATTTAGTTAGACATCATCGGATTAGATTCTTGTTGCACCGGTAAGAACCAAAGGATCACGCCATTGAGGTGCACGGATATAACTTCCAGAGATGGATGTGAAGCCAGATCATGGTGGACTCCCGAGAAGCAAAGAATATGGAGGATCTGGAGTTTATTGTAGAGATACTTATTGCTTTCTTTAGCCTTGAGGCTAACGCAATCGATTTGCGGCTGATGGCATCAACCATAATTGGCTTTACCACCGAGAAGAATTGATGAAACAAAGAGAGAGATAGCTTCCTTTCATCTTGTTTGGGGATGTCGAGCACCGGTAGAAAGACGAGGACAGAAAAGAGTTTGCGTTTGTTTCCACCAGATAATTGAAAATTTTGCTCCGTGTAGAAAGGGCGAGATCACCAACAAGAGATTATTGATTACCTTCTTCGAGAGAGCACTCCGGAAAACAAGGACGGAAGTAAAAGTATCGAGGGATAAAGGCCACTCCTTACTTCCGTGGAATGAGTGAATCGCATTAATTCACCAATTCAATGTACAAGAGCGAATGATAAGAGTAGTGGTATGGTAGCTACTCCATCCCGCACTCAAAGCATTACTCCGCACACGAATAAGAAAACCATGCAACCCACTACGGAAACAGACTGAAGGTATTGATAAGAAGAGCTCATGGAACTCCGTTAGAGAACAAGGATAGATGCAAACGATTCGCCGGATTCACAGATAGATAAAGATGATGATGTTGTCGTCATGTCTGAAGTACCAAGCCACCGGAAAGATATGAAGGAAGATTACGGAGAAGAACTGCAAGATTCCGCAGATATAGGGAAGATAGCACCAAGTTGAACAGAAGGAAAACAAGATCTAGAAGGCCTTCATGGCCTCCGGTGGATTGAGCATAGACGATAGAGCGAGAGGGTTTCAAAAGATCACTTGACGAGACTGAGGTGAAAGAACTCCATGTTCTTCTTGAAATGATTGAGAGAGATTTAGCAGTCTTGAGGAAACTACGGCAGAACGACGATGATAACTTGCCAACAAGGAACAACTCCGGATTGGTTGAAGATGGAAGATGGAATTAACAATGGACTTGCTAATTCCAGAATTGAAGCAATGTATTTAGCAGAAGGACGTGGCCGAGATAGGTGACTTCAAAAAGTCAGAATTCTCACTTTGAGACTTTGCACACAGGCAGTGCTCATGAAGCTTGAGATAGGAAAACACAGATGATCATCCATGTCCTTCCATTGATATCGAATAGGCAAGCATATTATCAACATATACCCCCATGGATTAACAGGATATTCCCAGAATATCAAGTTCAAGAGGCGGGAGAAACGAACAAATGCTCGAACACTTCCTGAGCTCAACGCTCTTAGAAAGATCAATATTACGAGCACGGGTTCGTGTTGAAGAAGATGCACTAGAAGAATAGATTATCTGGTCCTTCGGAAGGAAAAGAGATGTCACCTGGTTCACATTGTCGATCGGATCACCGGTTACAAAGATAAAGAGATCTAGGATGAAGAAACGATGATAGCTCATACCTCAAGCAAAGATACCAGAGACGAAAAAGGTGTGCAGATATGGAGTTCAAAAAGATGTGCAGCATGATGAACAGATGATAGCCCACCGTAGTGCCTTGAGAAACTCTGGATTGCCAAAGATGCTTGCGGAGAACCAAATTACAATCACCCGCATCGGATCGACACATGTTATGTAATTAGCCCAAAAGAATAGGAGATGAGATAAAACTCCAGGATTAAGCGCCGATGACAAAAGAATGAGTTAGCATGGACATGCTGATAAAAGGGAGATAGATAATGTTTCACACACGACTGAAAAGGAGTGTGGAAACACAGATGTATCAAATAAAAAATTTCCGCATTTTTCGGCATTAAAATACCAATAGATGCGCAAAATCACTTATTAGGTACTGATGGTTTCACAGAATGTGGAGTTGCTAGAAGGAAGAACACCCTTAAGAAGATGGCACCGGTTAACAAGGAGTCAGATAGATCGCGTCGGTTTTCAAAAGCCTGTCAATATGGAATGTACCAACAGTTGATAACCAAAAGGCAGATAGAGATAACAAACTGGATGCAACAGATAGACAAGGATTTACACACACACACACACTTTCTATGGTACTACGGAAACCCAGAACACGTGAATCCTAGTTTGAATTTTAAGAAGAGGATTGAAAACGTTACACTTCCTTACCAGAAAAGGGTGGGTGGTTAAGAAGAAAAGTGGAAGCAGTCCTACTCTCGCGTTTTGTTTTTCCCTAGTATACATAACTACCAAAAATATTTTGCTAGACAGACAACGACCATTTGGCTGAGACCCTGAAGGGCGGGATGGCTCTGATACCAATTGTAACTACCTCGGTGAATTACGCTCCTAGTTGCAAGCCTGGATGAACGGAAATGGTTGAAATAGTACGGTGGGGCCCAAATGCCACTCACAGGTAGACCTTTCGGCCATCCCAACCATTTCCAAGCATCGGGACAAGAACGGGCGGCGTAATCGGCAGGCGAAGGGATCAACTACATACACAAATGGGTATGTATGCAAGCCACCATACAACAGTACATCAGAGCCATTCCGTCTAAAAAGAAAGGAAATATAGCAACGCCATACGGCAAGATCCAAATATCCTAGATAGATATAATAGTTTTAGGATATCTCCTCATACATCAAACATCAGAGTATCAAGCGGAAGCGGAAGACAAAATCCGAGTACGGATAAGAAGCAAATCGGCATAAGATGCCCCATAAATAAGCACATCCCGCCCACAGATCTCACGGATCCCGTTCGGAATCTCTACCGAATGATCGTTGCCCACATCGTTCGTCTCTTCCACCCAGTATCCATCTTGCGAGGGTACCTGTTCATCTGAACCAATAATTTATCGTGTAAGACCCTAGGGGTACTCAGCAAGTCTTTATGCCTCTAAAGGGGACACAACCTAGGGTGACGCAATTGCAGCAAAAGATAAACCCTAACAATTCTATAGAAACTCGCTAACCATCCGCCTAACCAGAGATAGACGGACGTCCGTGAATTAATAACAACAGTCATGACAGTTATAACGGTAATCTTAACAGATCCATCCTCCTCCTCGCTTACCGACGAGGAAGCGGACGAACAACCCCCCATCCGTTGGCAGTTTTATTATCCATTCCATGAGTGTTGCACTATTTACTAGTCAGGTACCTAGTCTAGTCAAATTAAAAGCGGTACTTTAGTTATGCTTGTCTATGATCGAGAAACTGTGCTCCAAGTCGTCCATAACCGCGGACACGGCTTTCAGAAAGTTTTACCTGCGAGGGTGCACAAATAGCAACACACACTGAAATGCCTCGGAAAAACCAAATCAAAACCCAACGAGGCGATCCACGACAAAGCGATCACAGGATTCAGAAATATTTCGGGCCACCCATTGAGCTACATAGCGAAGTTAGCGACTCGAGACGGACTCAAGGTTTGCGTCAATGGCTGTGAACATCGGGAACCGAAAATGTGACTAGGCTTGTCGACACGAAAACACTCCGCTTTCCAAAAAGCGATGCGATTAATCGCACAATTTAAATAAAGCAGTAAAGCATGGCATAAGTACAGGATAGTAAATAAAACCTCAAACTAGTTTGTGGCCCCAAGAAATAAGAATGAATCAAGCTCTGGCTCAGGGGGGTCCATAAGGCCTCCCGGATGTGGATAGCGCGAATAATCTTGGAACAGGAATCAAGTACTCGGGGTCTTACGGGACACAAGTGAGCCTGAAAAACCAAATAGCCAATATGGCTCACCGATGCCACTTTCATTAGTTATCCCATTACTACTCAGGTTAAGTTGTATAGGCACCTCGTTATCCATCAGACACTCACATACCCTACACATGCTGTTCTACGACTCGCATGGCTCAAACAACTCCTGTAGTAATGGCTCATGGGATGGAGGAACAAGCTTCGGTGGGGTTTGAAAATAAAGGCTATGCAATACTTGGGATTCAGATTAATGCAATCGCGACTCAATGATGCAAGAATAAGATAGAGGCAATAGGTACTATATGTATGCAAGCATGTGGTAGTGCTTGCCTGGCAGCTCAGTTGAAGCAAGGGATGGATCAGGTAGTGCTCTGGTTCTCTTGATATATCCCCGCCAGCCTATTCAAGAAGAACCAAACAAACAAGGCCAACATAAATAAAGTGCACAAGCATATAAATAAATGCGACAAGCAAACAATCATGCCATGATGAATGATGCACAATTTGCATGGCAATAAAGTAGCATGGCATGGGTGAGGTGTGGAAACAATAATAAAGCATTTTTATTGAGCTTTGGCCCCATTTTATTCTTATATTAGTTGCTGTATACTTTGTATTTATATGATGCATGCTGCAATTCAAAACATGGAATGCATAAACAGAAAGGTCTCGTCGAGCTATTCATTTTAGACATATTATTTGTTAAATTTGGAGTTATAAAACAAAAGTTATTAATTATTTAAGACAAAAGGGCATTTTATTGTAATTTAAATAAACTTGGGATTTTAAATGTTCAAAATATATTTTGGATTGCATATTTGAAATCCTCACATTTTTCTGATTTGAAAACATATATTATTTGTATTATTTGGATTTATATTTTAAAAGATATTCAAAAACAGATTTGAATTTTGAATTTAAATTAATTTGCAAAAGATTTGAATTAAAACAGATTCAGAAAATACTTTTTATACTCTCGTGAAGCTAGCCGCAGACGATGTCCAGTGGGTCCAGCTGCTGACTTGGATAGGGTGCGCGCAAAAGCTTTTAACACCGCGAGCTAATCTAGCCGTTGTGGTGACAGTGAGGCCAGGCGATCGCTTGAGGCCACATCTGGGCGACCAACGTGTGCTTGGGACACGTGGGCGATCAGCGTACTGGGAGGGTCTGTCCGTGACGGTGTGGATCTTCCGAGGTTTTATTTGCAAAAAGAACACGAGGCTGACAGGTGGGCTGCGGGGTCCGCGGGTTTAGGCGGGAAAAAGGCAGGGGGGTTTCTTGCAAAGACGACGACATCGCCGGTCTGCTGCTGCCCGTCTGCAATCTGGGAGAAACGCCGGAGTTTCGACGACGGGGGCGACTAACCGACGGCGTATCCCTCCGAGCCGCAAAAACGAAAAACAACGAGGGGACATAGGGCTACAAGTTTCGTTCAGAGCGACTCTGAGGTGGGGTATGGCCTTGTACGGCGGAGAACAAGGGAAAGCGGCTGCAGCTTTCTTGCCAGGCCTTGACAGCTTGAGCGGAAGGCGGCCTTCTGAGCTAGAAGGGAAAGGGAGGTGTCTAGGGGGTTGAGGGGCTCACCAGGAGCTTGTCGGTGTGGTCGCTGGAGCCGGAGGTGGAGCGGATCGGCGTCGAGGCAGAGGTCCCGCGTGCGTCTGCTCCGGTGGCATGGCCAGTCCGGGAGCTGAGAGGGCTCCGGCGGCGTGCAGTGCGAGGTGAGGTAGCAAGCCAGCCAAGCTCCTCGTGCTCTGGATCGTCTTGGCGTTCACCAGTCAACGAAGGCGGGCCGTGGCTAGGGTTTGGGGTTCGGCACGGTAAGGCCAGGCTGCTTGCGAGGAAGGAGGAGAAGGGGAGGGGCTTGGGCGCCTTCTAGATGAGATCTGGGTGAGGAGAGGTGAGCTGGGGTGGTTGGGGTAGAGAGGGGAGGAAGGAGCACATGGGGGTGGTAGTTTTGCAAAAAGGGGAGGAGGGGTAGCTCGGGTTAGGTCTTTCTCTCTTGCCTCCTTCTTGTCCTGTAGCTTAGAGAGGGCAGAGAGGGACCAAGGAAGGAGGGGAGGCCGTGGTTAGGAGGGCAGGCTCGGGCTGGTGGGGCCTTGTGGCATGGAGAGAAGATAGGGAGAGTGGCTCGGGTTGGAGCTAGGGTTAGCTAGGGAGGGACTCGGGTTAGGGTTTGACTAGGGTTAGGGAGGGGTGGTCTCGGGTGGGCTAGCTGGGTGGGGCCAGGGGACCATGAGGTGAGAGAGGAGAGAGAGAGGCCGAGAGAGAGAGGTGGTGTACATGATAGGGTTAGGGTTTAGCTTAGATGGGGGGTATGGTAGATTAGGGTTTTAGAGAGAGAGAGATGTGGTGTGGTTCTCTTTGACAAGATCAGGCAAGACCAAAACAAGCTCAAGCAAGAAATGGCCAAAAGAGAGAAGAAAAGGGAGGTGGTGATGGGTGGATGGAGATGAGGTTTTAAGCAAGATCAACATGGATCAAGCCAAAAGAAAGGATAGAGATAGAGAGAGGAAGATGATCCACTCCAAAAACAAATAAAATCCAAATGACAAGCAAAAGGTGGTACTTGCATGGCCCATGCAAAATATTTAATGCCATGTTGATTCTTGTGAAAACAATATTATTTCATGGCATTATTATTATGCATTCCAAAATGTGGAGTAAGGCCTAAGCAAAGGAATTTCAAAGAAAGCTCCAAGTGGAATAGATGGAGATGACCATGTTTGAATAGAAATGGGACTTGCTAGTGTGTATATACCACTAGATGCTTAATAGTCCCCAAATTATCCCAACATGAGCATAATTCCATGATAACCCATATGGAAGCTAGGAAAAAGGTTCCCACTCCCAAGGCATGCAAAGGTGGCCAAGTGGCTCTCATATATCAATATTGTGAAAACAACATGATGCTAGGATGAGAGCATGTGGACAAGAATTGGATCCATCCCAACCCACATGAGCTAGAGGTAAACTCAAATAAAGTGCAAAGCTCATATTTAGTTGGATGGTGGAATTATAAGGTGGTGAAAGAAAAAGGTGGTGGAGTTAATAAGAGATATGCCCCCAACTCAACTTGGGCATTTAAACAATATATCAAGAAGCAACTACAATATCAAGAGGCAAATACAATTAATAATGCACATGAGATAAGAACCAAATGGAAAAGGGTTTTATATGATGCTCAAATGCAAGGTGGCATGATGACATGAGCATGATATAATTATGATGCAACAATTATATATTTGAAGTAGCATCTATATAGACTAGGCTAGTAGCATTGCAATTGTTAGACAATTGGGATGCTACACAACCCGGCCCACGCTTCCCTACCTGATATGATGCACCTCCTTCACCACCTTCGAGAATAACTAGATATGCATATGTCGAATGGAATGCCTGAACTATGTGACTCATAGAATCTACTAGTAAAGTTAATCAGTGGAGGGGTTCCCAAGCCCCGTGTGGTTGTACGCTCGTCTTGGTCCAAAGGCAAGAACTCAGTTCCTAGTGGTGACGAATATGGGACTACAAAAACCACATCCCACTGTGGCCTCCCATACAAGCCTTAGCATGTTTAACATGTACCACTAATCTCATCTAATCATGTTCTTCTGTCATACTAGATTCTTTGTATCTGATACATCATCTGGATGAATCAGCACTGACAGCTAAGCATGGCTAAGCAAGACATAGATATAAGCTCTAGAAGTTCACACAAACTAAACCTAGTTATGCTAGGAGCAGTGGATCAGGTAATATAAGCTCAAAGGGAGTAATGCAACAGATAGGATACTCTATCTATTGATAAAAGACCACAATAGAATCGTATGCATCATGGCAAGAATTGAAATGCTTTTGAAACAATAGGATTCTATAATGGTGTGGCTATGCTTGTCTTGCTTATTGATACCTAGATATAGATCTTTGGAACCCTTGTACATGACTTGATTATATGGTCAAGTATTGTTCGTTGATCTTCGATGGTTTTGATCTCGGTCTTCAATCTCGATCTCTATATCGTATTCTACCAGAAAGAACCAAACAACAGAAAGAAAGGGAAAACAATCAACACATGGCATTGATGCAATGCTCAAGCAAGGATGATGATATGGAAAGTTGAATTATATTGAAAGGAAACCCTATAGCATGCTTGACAAATTAAACAGCATCCGAGGGGTGCAAACCCTAATACAGGAGAGACCCAAGAATCACCTACGGGGGTTCATTTATTCTTCTAATCAAACTTGTAATTAAAGTTTTTGAACAATGCATGATTTTGATGCTATTGTGAATATCTCATTTTTCTGAATATTTTGATATATTATTCATTCTTTTCTGAATTAATATGAATTAGTTATGAATTTGCCCAATTTAACTCCATTTTTAAAACATTTTAAAACAATTAATCTAGTCTGAAATTATTAAACCAGAACTGGAATCTTTTTAGATTAGGGTTAACCCAAGCCAATGAGGCTGATAGGGGGTCGATGCCACCTCAGCTGCCACGCAGAATAGGTGAGACCCACCGCCATTTGACTGAGGCTGACCACGCCAATGACTTCATGATGACATCATCCCAGCGGGCACCTCCCAGGTCAACGACAGGGATGCCGCAGGCGATGATGCGGGACTATGGTACCTAGCCCATTCGAACCAGCACGACGAGACTGGCCGAAAGGTGGCGGCTCCACCCATTTTGGGTCACCGGAGCAGCGCCAGTGACAACCTACTACGATGGCGGGGGACGACGAGTGGCGCGGGCATGGTACAGAGAAGGAGGAAGGAAACAGATGGGTCTACGAGGACCAGTAGCTCACCATGAATGCAACGGTGGTGTCGGGGAGGCGAGGCAAGCACGGATGGCGGAGAATCAATAGTGGCAAATGCGGCGGGCGGCAGAACTCCGAGCTCGATTCAGGCGGACAAAGGGGCCCCTGACTTGCGTGCTTCAGAAGGGATGATGAGTACGACGTGATGCTTCCAACGATGGCCTCTGTGCAACGTGGGGTGGCTGGGGACGGTGAAGCTCGGCAGTGCTAGCGAGCTTTGTAGCGGCTAGGGTTTCGTCCCCCGTAGAGAGAGAAGAAGACAGCACGCGAAGGGGGCGAAGAGGCCAGGGGAGGGAGAGGCGTAGGGAAATGCTCCTTATACTCGTCCAGAGGAGGCGCGACAGCAGTAGTCATCTTGGCGCACGGTGGCTAGTGGGGAGACGACACTCAGGAGCTTCACCGGATGGAGGTTGACGATAATGCGGACAAACATCAAAGAGGTACGGGGCCAGGAATGGGCTATAGATGGGTTGGGTGGGTCATGGTGAAGGTTGTGGAACAGGTTGCTGCTGCTGAGCGCGAGCGGCAGGTAGAGAGAGGAGGGAGGTGGGCTAGCTGGGCTGTGGGCTGATAGCTCTCTGCTGCTTTTTTTTAGCAAAACATTTTTCCAAACCTATTTTCTCTTTTTCTCTTTGGTAATTTCAAATACAAAACTGTTTTGGGTATTTCAAAAATACCAGTGGCTTTATGAAATTATAGAAAATATTGCAGGGGGCCTTTTATTCAAATTGGGCTCCATACTTTTGTACTTTTCAAAATTCAAAAGCCATTTGAATGTATTTGAGAGGAAGAGGGAAAATAGGGTTTAGGGTTTTCATTCATTTTCTTTGCATGCATTTTAAGAGATGATGCACAAATCAAAATTCTAATTCGGATTAGCTAAAACTAGGGTGTTACAATAACTATGACATCAATCTCAAAGACAATGTCTCCTAGGCCACCCGAATCACCTCCCGCGATGGAAAACATTCGGATGATACATCTAAGATGATGTAAATACAAGACCTCCATATATCATCTGCTTGCCTGGCACCCGCATCCACTGTGTTCTACCAGTTAATACCATACCAACAAGTATGATGAAATATCCTCACGGACGTGTTGGGCACATAATCATTATCACTGGAATTCGACTCAGTAAGGCCCTGCAGCATGAGTCGAATTACGCTAGCAATTTACAAATTCGAGTACGGGGACTCGAGTTTGAGTAGATGACATTGTCTTTGCCCAAGAGCAATTAACTGGTCTCGATCAGTTGGATGAGCCAGACACGTACATCAGCAATCCCTATAAACTTAACAATGTGACTCGATAAATCTTTTGGATAAACAACACCTGCTTTGGGCAATCGAAGTCTTCATAGTCTCCACTCGAATCTACGATTTGACTGGACAGTCGAGGGCTACTGACATGGGTATGCCCTACAGGTTCCTAGGATTGGCCTATCCGATTCAACCCAACAAAGTCCCACAAGACGAATTATGTCCAGTAATGAATCCCACAAAGGCTCAGGTGGCCTAGGCCCATGGAGGGCGCGACTCCCTGGAGGATACAGCAAAGCCTAGATAGAAAGTTTAAAGGAAACCCTAATTTGTAACTGACTCGGTGGTATCCCGAGACTCGGCCTCCTCATAAAAGGCTGGGAGGGAACCCAAAGAGGACCTACTGAAAACCCTAGCACAAATACAAGCTAGATTACATCTACGCATCATCGCCATCAAGGCACCCTTGTAACCTTTGGTTCATCATTAATCAAGAGCAGACAACCAGGAGTTGGGTTTTCCCTCTAGGGCCTGAACCTGGGTAAACATCGTGTCCCCGTATTGCTTGCCTATTAGCCAAATGAGATCTCCAGCGATCCCCTCTTCCTCAAAACCCAACTCCATAAACTATGGGCATTGACGTGTTAACCCCGTGTCAGATGTCCACTAGACGTGATCTAGTTCAGCGAGTTCCATGTCCACCTCTCCAGACCAGCTACATAGGCGTCGCCTGTTCACTGCACCAGATCTGCCTCAATGATGCTCTTGTCCACCGCACTCAAGATGACATCAACTACCCTAGATCTGCTTACCTGACAGCAATAGCCACCGCAACAGCAGCAACCTCGGTGACCTTGACACCACTGTCACGGGTACGGACGATTCTTAGACGCCCCTCTGACCATGGTAACCAAATTTCCAACCTGCTTTTGTTTTGTTAGCAGTATAGCAGGTTCAAGTCTGCCGCATTGAACTGCATTTTTATAATCATGATACACACCAAGTCACTACGGGCGCTTGTTCTTTCTGCTACATACAAGGTCTCTAGACATGTTGATTTGCATCACCTGCTCTGCAAATTTTGAAGACATGCACATTTTTGTTATTTTTTCATGCACATGTTCTTGGCTACTCTGTACAATAGCAATTGCTTGCTATCGTGGTTTTCTTGCAAAATCTAAGTCACTAGAAAATATTACTACTAGTTTACATTCTATGATCCATAGTTGCTGACTTCTATCTAGTTTGTCCTCAACAAAGTTACTGTTATTGTTTCCTCCCTGGCATCCTTCCGCTATCCTATAGTACCTGTTTAAACTCTTCATACTAATTCTTCGTACTAACTATTTTCTCTTCCTTTGCATAGATCTCAACACATGGAACACTAAACATGTTGGTTTGCGAAGTTTGTTGTACAGGTTCACAAACAATGCATTTGTATTTCGTATCTGGTTCTGGGTCATCCTAAGAAACTACATAACTATCCTATGTTGTATTGTTCATGGGTGATTTCTATTCCCTGCTCTACAAGTTCAGGTACGATGCCATTATAATTTCTACCTGGTTCATTCTTAGCTATGACAGTAACTGCATCCTATTTTGGTAGTTCACCACAAATTCTGAGTCACCCAACCCACTTGGAGACTTGGGATCTCAGTGGGAAATGTGAAGGTTGCTTAAAGTTGGTCGGTAGGCGAAAGAGAATCCAAAAGTTTTTTCTGAGAGCCTCGTCCATTCTAGAACTGAAGTCTCGTAGTGACGGTCAGATCTAACCTCTTGTCTAGTCCAGGTTATGCAACTGCTTCCATATTTGCTGAAATGACCTGGCTAGTTCATATTTACTGAAATTCTAACCCACACACACACATTGTTTGGTTACTTGTTTCACGGAAGGCACACTTATTTAATGCTTTCTTGCTTCCTTGTCATGTTTTGTTTAATTAAACCATGGACCTGTAGTAAACTCCAGTTCAAATGGGTAGTTTGTTTGCCTTGTTTGTTTTTAGAATTCTTTGATAATGATGATGGTTGTTTGTTTGATTGCCTTGTTTGTTGTATTAAATTGTTATTACTTAGTTTCAGACTACAATTGTTGCTATCGCCACCAAAGAGGGGGCTGCAAGATCATCTATTAAGGTGGTTTTCCACTGTAGCCGTCACACTCAAAGGAAGATGTTGTTGATAGATTGAGAAAGCAAACTAGGGACTCTGCTACCCATGGACACAATCTCGATTAGCAACTAAAATGCTGAATTTTCTTACCCTTTAGTTTGTTGATGATATTAATAATTTTAAGAAGTTTGCAGCTCATGTAATATCTAGGTAAATCACATAGTCCATGTAGGCATTTAGTTGACACTGTCCCCCCCTGGTGGTAGGCGGTACCATAACTGCGCTGATTGGGCCTTGGTATTGGACCGTAATGTACTAGACCAACGATGATAGGCAAATGATGCTTGCTGACGTTCCATACGCACCTTTTTTTATTGTTGCGATTGGCATGGGCCTTAGAAACGCTAAAACAGTAAAAGTCTGTAACTGTAATGGGAATCGCATGCAACAAGCTGAAAGGGACACCACGAATGGGCTCGATGAACAGTAAATGTATAGAATCATAGCAGGCCGCAAAGCGGCAAAAGGCATGACATCCTTATGGGCCTTAACAGTAAAAGGCCCGAACAGTAATGGGCCTCACGTGAAAAAATGCAGAACAGTAAAATGGCCAGAACCATAGCAGGCCACAATGCGGTAAAAAGCCTACATCCTTACGGGCCAGAACAGTGGAAGGCTTGAATAGTTGTAGGCCCGAACCGTGAATGTCCATAACAATAGCAGGCCAGAATAGTAGCGGACTTTCTCACATATGGGACGCTAGTGGGCGGCCCACGTCTAGCAGGCTCGAACAGTAAAAGGCCAGAACAGTAAGGACCTTCTCGCTATAGGGCCTATGGTGGGCGGCCGAGCACGAGCTTTATGAATAGTGTTGGGCCTAAAGCAGGCTTTAACAATGTTGGGCCTAAAGCAGGCTTTAATAGTGCTAGATCGATGTGGTGCAAGCCTCTAATGGTCCGCACACTGGTTGACCAAGTTGGTCCTTACGCAGGCCGAAATAGTAAAAAGCCAGAACAGTAACGGACCTTCTCGCTAATGGGCCTATGGTGGGCAGCCAAGCACGAGCTTTATGAATAGTGTTGGGCCTAAAGCAGGCTTTAACAATGTTGGGCCTAAAGCAGGCTTTAACTGTGCTAGATGACATGGTGCAAGCCTCTAATGGTCCGCACACTGGTTGACCAAGCTGGTCCTTACATAGGACAAAACAATAACAGGCCAGAAAGTTAACAGGCCACAGATGGGCTGCGAAGTGACGGGACCCTTCAATCAGCGTGGGCCTCAGAGCAGGACATAAGAGTAACGGTCTTCTTCTTATTGGACTTGTCTAATGGGTTGGCCTACTTAATAGTTAGCAGGCCTTGGCTTCTACCACGGTTTTGTGACCATTAATGGCGGTAACCGGCCATTAACGGTGTTTGCCACGTGGCATTTTGCATGACGTCAGCAGCCAACGGGCTGGCGAAACCGATCTACCCCAACATTGTTTTCCGTGGTTGAAGGGTGTGATCCGCAATGGTCAGAAAAAACCGTGGTAGATTCTTTGGTGATAGGGCTTTTACCATAGAGGCCATCCGTCACGGAAGACTTTTCCACCACAAAAAACGGGCCTTCAACCACGAAAACCGTCTTTGTGAAAGCCAACTTTTATTGTAGTGATATACCCTAGAGGCAAATAATAAATAGGTTTATTATCATATCTCAAACTAATTCATAACAGTTTCATACTGTGCTATAACTGTATCAAGAGGAAACACTGATACAGGTGTGGTATGTAAAGAAACTAGGTCCCTAGTAGCCTCTATTAAAGTAGTTCATTGGGCAACCGATGATCAAGATTTCCTGATCATGGTGCATTTGTGCTAGTTGATGACGGAGTCATGTCATTATAGAATGATATGATGTACATTACCCACTTAATTATTGCAATGTGATATATTCGCATGGTTCATCATTGTAATAATTAGAAACAAAGTGACATTTTCCTTAGACTGTGAGATCATATTAATCACTATCTCTAGAGGATTGCTTTGATCTCACTAACCGTCATGTCCATAACTGGGTGACCATAAAAGTGTGCATTGGGTATTCCAAAGGACTAGTTGAGGCCTATGTATCGAGATCGGGATTTGTCCACCTACATGATGGGAAGATACACTGGTCCCACTCGGTGAATTGCATTCAGTAAGTTGCAGTGTATGACTAGGTCATGGGGATATAATATCACGATAACGAGGCAAGTAGACTTGTCGGTAACGAGATTAGTATAGTGATACTAAAAGATAAAATATCGGAAAAGTCATGTATCGAAGAGACAAAGGGAATAGGACACAAAATTTATGGTTCAAACACGACCGAGTCTCGTGGAATGCATGGGGTCAATATGGATATCCTAGTCCCGCTATTGTTCTTTGGTCGGAGAGAAATCTCGATCATGTCTATGACATTCCCGAACTGTAGGGTAACACACTTAAGGGTCTAATGATGTTTAAGATCGCTATGGAAGTGAAGGGGTCACCGATGCGAAAGAAGCGATCGGAAATATTTCGAGAAAATTATCGGAATAGTTCTGAAGAGGGTCCAAAGATGTTCGGAGGAGAAAACTGAATGGTGTTTCAGAGAAATGGCAATTTATAAATATGCATTTATATATTAATTATGAATTAATATATTAAATAAATATTTTAAATTATTATTTATTGCGGCAACTTCGTGCATTGGGCCGAATCCCAGGAGGGAGACAGCTTAAGAGGAAGCCACCCCAAAGGGAAGCAAATAGCCATAGCGGCTGGGCCCACATAGGGGCCCACACAGGCAGGGAGGCGGGCGCAGGCAGAGTACCGTGCGGGTGGCAGACATTAGCCACCGCCAATAGGCCACGCAAGGCCAGCCCACGTGGGTGGCAGGGCGTGTGCTGGCGCCGGGGGCACTGGTGGGCCACACCAGGCCCACCCGGCCGACGGCCTTGCCCCGCCAGTCAGCCTTGCTGCAGGCCGTGTAGCAAGCTGGGCAGGCCGTCGGCCGTCCACCATCGCCTCTCACGCCAGGCCACGGGCAGGCCGCACTGGGGGCCCACCCAGCAATGGCTGCAACCGGCTGGCTCTCCTCCTCTTTTGATTTTTCCTTTAGTCCCACATGGGGACTTAAGGCAAGGGAGTACCCGTTTTCCCCCTATACAATAAGACCTATAAAAAAGACACAAAAATAAAAGGGAATTTCTTAACGCTATTTCCTAAGGGAATTTATCCCCTCTTTCTTAGTTGATTCTCGCAAGTGCAGTTCCACGAAAGGACCGCGCGCATGGGAGTCAACACCACCAGCACACTGTCACGCTGCTCGATCCCAGTTCCATAGGATCTCCTTTTGCATCCCAGCTGGATCAAGGAGAATGGGAGTCGTCGCTATACATCGTATGTGTGTGTGTCCTCGGATAGCACCACCAATAGTGGGGCCAGGGTTGTCGTGCAAAGGACCAGGAGGTGACATGCAAGGAGCTTTCACGACCTTGAGGTCGGCTATAATCGTCTACTTCATCCACATTCCCCACGGTATGTTAACTGCATTGTGATCTACAAGAGTATGTAATCATGACTCCTCTCGTCACTTCATTAACTAGTAGATAGATCATGGGCTTACGGTGCGTTCTAAATAGAAAAAATTGTGTTTCCCGCTATGAACCCCTTCACAAGGACCCCCTCATGGTCCTACCATTGTGCAAAGTGACAACTTTGCAGGGAAGAATAACCCTTCCAACATTCTTTGCAAACCTTATGATGGTCATGTCTATGCAAAATACATTGGCACTTCTTATACTCATGATTATCTTTGAACTATATGGGTACTAAAGACCCTTGTTGTTAACAAAAAGGGACACATTGCAAAATGGGTACCTAAAACCAAAGCTTGATTTTCTTGTAGGACCTTGCTTCTGGTGGAGCGGAATGGGTTCTCAATAGTGGAGCCACAAGTCATATGACAGGAATCAAGTCCATCATGTCAGAGATAAGGCCAAACTTTACTAATACTATGGTCTCCTACGGTGATAAACAAGCTCTTAGGTATTGGGTTTTGGCAAGGTGGTGGTAACCCCGTATGTATCCTTCGTTAACGTCATGCTTGTCAAAACTCTTGGCTAGAACCTCATTTCCATTCATGCTCTATCCCTCGTGGGTCTTTCATCTTTCTTTAATGAGCACTTCGTGGTCCTCATGTGGAGCAACACACTCATGGTGGCTTTTGTAGGGCATGTATAGCATTACTTGTATGTGGTGGATTTCTCCGAAAACACCACTACACATGTTATATGTCTCTATGCTAAAGCCGGCGTGGGCTGGTTGTGCCATTGCTGCTTGGCCCATGTAAACATGAGGTCTTTGCAAAGTTTCTACACGAGGGGCCACAAACTTGGACTAAAAGACATTTCTTTTGCCAAAGATCGTGTGTGCAGGGCTTGTATTGAAGGAAAGATGCATGAGACACCCCACAAGGTTCTCAATCAAATTACCATGGAATGTTGCTTGGAGATTCTTCACATGGATCATTTTGGGCCATGATAGCCTTGGAGGGAAGAACTATTGTTTGGTGATTGTGGATGACTTTTCAAGATACACTTGGTTTTATTTCTTCAGGTTCAAGAGTGATACTCAACGAACCATCATCAACTTTTCCAATCATGTTCAATAGAAACTCAATTCAACAATCTTGTCCATCTATAGTAACAATGGCACCGAGTTCAAGAACTATACTTTGGATGAGTTCCTTAGTGTTGAGGGGATCAAGCACCAATACTCCACTCCTTATACCCCTCAACAAAATGGTGTTATTGAGAGGAAGAACCGTACTTTAATGTTTGTGGATCAGACCATGTTGGCAGAATTCAAGTCACCATATAACTTTTGGGCCAATGCCATATGCACCGCTTGCCATGCAATCAACCGGCTATACCTTTGCAAGCACAAGAACAAGACTCCATATGAACTCCTCACCTGACACAAGCCCAATGTTAGCTATTTCCGGGTTTTTCGTTGTAGAGGCTTCATACTCAAGAAGGGTGTTTATTTGTCCAAGTTTGAGTCAAAGGAACAAGAGGGTATCTTCGTTGGGTACTCCAATCACCCCATGCTTATAGAGTCTACAACAAAGCCAATGGAAGAGTTGAAGAATCGAGCAATGTAAGGTTTGATGAAGAACATGAGTCCCTCATGAGGCAAGATGGTGTTCGTGATCATAGTGAGGAAATTCCTCCTCAAGCCATAAGAATAATGGGTGTGGGATTCTTCTGCCCCATTGAGGAACCCCTTGTGGCCGAAGGAGGAGGACCATGCTACACTCAAGTGGATCCCTCACTCTCACAAGTTCATATTTTCCCTCAAGGACCCATTGTTGCACCTCAAGATCCTCCAAGCTCTTCCCAAGCTACTCATGTACATGACTCTAATTGTCCCGGTCAACGTCAATCTCTTCAAGTTTTAACTCCTCAAGATAGTAGAACCTCTCAAGACAATGACCAAGGTCAAGCTATTGTTGATAAAGGTCAAGCGAAAGATGGTCAAGTCCAAGCCAATGGTGTGAAGGGAATATGCCCGAGAGGCAATAATAAAGTGGTTATTATATTATTCCATGTTTATGATAAATGTTTATTTTTCATGCTATCATTGTATTAATTGGAAACAGTAATACATGTGTGTTTAATAAACAAATAAATAGTTCCTATTTATGCTTCTCATATAAACTAGCTCATTGATTAACAAGATGATCAAGGTTTCCTAATCATGGAATTGGATGTTGTTAATAACAAGGTCACAATATTGGTGGAATGGTGTGATGAACATTCATCCGAATATAGCAATACGATCAAAGTCATTGTGTTTAAATTGCTATAACATCATACGAAGTAACTTTAGTCCTTAGACCATGAGATCGTGTCAATCACTAACACCGGAAGAGTAACTTGATAACATCAAACGTCGCACCTTAATAGGGTGACAATAAAGGTGGGTTAAGATACTCCGAAAGTGTTATGTAGAGGCTCATGGATCAAGAGTGGGATTTGTCCGTCCCGATGATGGAGAGATATACTCTGGTCCCTCTCAGTGATATCACATTGATGTAGCTTGCAAGCAAGTGATAAGAGCACTAGAATGTTATATGATGGGAACAAGAAAAGAGTACTTGTCAATAACAAGATCAAACTAGGTATGGGGATACCGATGATACAATCTCGGACATGTAATATATCATGAAACAAAAGGATTTAGTTACAAACTATAAAGGTTCTCACGATCACTATAATCATCGTTGAATGTGTAGGATTTAGTACGGAGCTCTAGGTCCCACTATTGATTATTGATCAGGCAGGGGTCTCGATCATTTCTACATTATTCATGAACCGTAGGGTGACACACTTAAGGGATACTGACACCATTTAGGAGCAAATATGTTTCAGATAAATATTATGAAAGTGCTGGAACCATTTTGATGGACACCAGAATTGTTTTGGGTGAAATTGCTGAAACTGGTTTTGCATGTGATATTGAAATGTTGCAGGGATTTTATGCAAAAGTTTGTTAATTAAAGTAATTAACAAAATTCTGAATAAAATAAATAAAAGAGTTTAATTAAATGAGAGTTGCATAAATTTTGGTGGAAAATTATGCATGTGAGTGGAAGTGTGAGTGGAGGGGTGTTTATGTGAGTGGGAGGTCCACCCACATGAATGATGGAAGAGGTGGGGGCACCTCCATGGCCGTCGGCCATGGGAGGGGGCTGCCCCCCTCTCCCTATAAAATGTCCCCTCGTCCTCCTCTCACTACACACCTCCTCGTGAAGGATCTCTCTCCCCCTCTAGATTATTTCCCATGGCCTCGGATTAGCGAGGTACATGTTCCCGGTGGCTTTTATCTTAAAGGATTTGTTGCTTCCGCTGCATCGGTGGAGCAAGGACGCGAAGGTTGTCAGAGGACCGAACATGTGTGCGATCACGGATGCGTCGCTGAGTTGCGGTGCTGGATTTCCTCATGATCTTGAGATCGGCAAGCGAACGACTACCTCATCCATGAGTCCAACCTCATAACGCTTTGTCGCTCTTCAAGGGTATGTTCTTTATGGATGTATATCCACCCGTTGATTGTATCTAGGTAGATAGATCTTGGTGCTTAGTTGTTCACTTCGTAGGAATTTTTTTTTCTATGATGTGAACCCAACTGTGGTATCAGAGCCTGATCTATGCGTAGATGCTTTGCACGGGTAGAACACATATGAGTATGTGGGTGTTGATGATCATGTTATTGCATATTCTATGTATTTTGGATATTGGTGGCATAGTGGGATGACGCAGCCTGGACTAACTTTACATGTCCTCGCACATGAGATCTGTTCCACGCTTGACATGCAACTAGTTTTGCATAAGTGGCTAGCGGGTGTCTGTCTCTCCTACTATAGTCAATATCCAATTTACAATGAGTTTATAATAATTTTATTATCATTGTTGTGGTTCCATGTTTGTAGGTATGAATGGTTCTATCTTCGAAAGCCCTAAGCCACGTAAAACTTGCAATTGATAAATTAGAGGCGTCTAGTTTAGTTGTTGTTGGGCAAGTGTCATGATATAGTGATGTTATAATTTGTAGTATGGATTGATACTCTTAGAAATTATAACATATCAAAGTGTAAGTTCCATAGACCTTGGCCTTACACATATGGGAATGATGAAGATCATACCACAATGCACAAGATAGTGATCAAGTGCAAGAACCATATCATATCACTTTTTGCATGTGATGTTTGCTTGCATCTTATATTGCTTGTTTGGCGGTTTAGTGGCATTATAAGATGATCCCTAATTTAAATATCAAGATAATAATGTCTTCTTCCTTAAGTATACACTGTTAAGAAAGTTCGTCCTTTCGAGACACCACATGATGATTGGGTGTGATGGACTCTATGTTCGCATACAACGGGTGTAAGATAGTTTTATACACGCGAATACTAAGGTTCTTACTTGGCGAGCCTAGCATGTATAGACATGGCCTCGAAACACGGACCGAAAGGTAAATCATGAGTCATATAATTGATATGATGCCCATATGGATAATCTCCTTTGAAGCTACACCAACTCACGTGATGATCGGACTTGGTGTAGTGGATCTGGTTCATATAATAACCAAAACAACTCGAGGGATGTTGGTTTTGAGTGGGATTTCATGTAGTAATGATTAAAGTTGAACTCAATTTATCATAAATTAAATAAAAGTGAATTTGCATAATTTTTTGTAGTCATTGGCATCCGTTTACTACCTGATGCTTAGTTATGATTGAGATAACAGAATTATAGAATTCTGGATATTTACTTTATGAACTAGTATCGTGTTATTTTTGAGTGTCAATCTAAAGCTTAAAAGTCATATTGCAAACTTTCAGCAAACTCCATTTACTCCATGAAGTTTAATAAGTATCTAAAGTAGCATGTTTGCCTCCATTACAACAAGAGTAACAATTCTAGTGTTAGTATCTAAAGTATCATGTTTGCCTCCATCATTCTTGATATTCAAAAGTTGTTTTAATATCAAGGTTAACTAGGAGCTAAAAGAATTTTTCAGAAACCGTCATGTGTGGAAGATATTGTGATATCTGAAACAATGATTATGGTTGCAATATGATAGAGTATAATTTGGTAAAATACATGTTCTCATATTGTATGAGAATTTGTGAAGGTTGGAGATGTTAGGCGTCCTAATCTCCCAAAAAGGTTTTGGGAACTGACATTATACTCGCGATTCGCCCTTATAGGATATAGTAGCTTGATCATGAAAGTTTTCATCATAAGGATGAATATAAGATGTAGGTAAAATGTTTACTACACTAAAACATTACAAAATAATGGATTTTGAAAGAACGCCAAACATTTGATGATGGTGATCCACATCAAAGTGCAAGTCCAAAGGTATTAGTATTGACTATACACGCTTTGGACTATGTGTCATATGTATGACGCCAGTATTGATGTTGATAGATTCTTTTAAAAATAAAAGGAAATGCTGAAAGAGAATCTATAAAATATTGGCAGAAAAGAGAAAGGCTGGAAATGTCTAGCTTAGGTATATAGAAGATATACATGTTATGGTTGTATTCTTTGCTTGTTAAACAATTTGGTTCTTAGGTATTGGATACCGAATTTCTTGGTGTAAAATGTCATACAGAATAACACAATTCATGAACCACAATGGCCTAAGTAACTAGCAAAGGAATATGTGATGATGTTCATCCAAAACAAATAAAATGTTATTGTGTTTCTCATTGATATCAAAGCTTGCCTTCAAGATTTGTTTTAATAATTGTCATTTTGTTCTGGTATTATGAGAACAATGGTTGTTAAAATAATTATTGTATTCCATAGAAGATGGATGTACTTTTACAAGTCTAGTTGGAGAAATCACGTCCATAAAAACTAATGCTAAAATGTCACAAGACAAATGATTAAAAGATCACTTACGAAGTGACATCGCCGTTTAAATTATATTGGAAAGAAAACATGAAGAAACTCCATGTTGATGGATTTTTGGAGTCTTTGATTTTGATCAATTGACACTTGTGAGACATTCCTGCAAATAATTGAAACTCCATTCACAGGCCAAAGAGGAACGGATGACTAACTTATTGGACTTTTTTATATTGATGTATATAGTCAATTATGTGTAGCCATGAGTGGTTGATCTTTCAACTTCATATACTTTCTCCGGGAATTTGAGTGAATATATGTGTATATTTACTTAATAAGGGAGAAGTATGAAACATTTGAAAAATGTTCTAAGACTTTCAAGAGGAAGTGAAAAATCATAGTAATGATAAAATAAAGAATTTATGATTGGATCATAAAGGAAGATATTTGAGTTAAAAGTTTAGCGAAACACCTAAGATTTAAGGAACCGTTCCATGGATTTGCATTTCCCAATAAACAATAGGAGTATGGAGTGGTCGAGAGATGAAATCAAACCTTGTTTGACATGTTAAGATCAAAGGTGTCATTTATAAAACTACCAATATGTTTTAAGGATTAAAGCTTTAGAGACTACCGCTTTTATACTGAAAAGAGCACCATCATGATCTGTTGAAATGGCACCATACAGGTTATGGTTCGGGATAAAACCCAAGTTGTTTTTTCTTAAATTTTGGTATGCTAGGAATAAGTAAAATGATTACAACCAAAGTAAGATAAGCACGTCTTTGTAGGTTATCCCAAAGAAATAATTGGGTGTTCCTCCATAACACCAAATACCAAAGAGTTTGTCGCTTAGAAATGTCAAATTTCTTGAGAAGGGATTTTTTGCGAAAAGTTAAGTGGGAGGACAATAGAACTTAGATAAGGTTATTGAACCTTAGATATATGTGCTAAGTAGCATAGCACCAGAAAGTGTCCCGGAGGTGACCATAATTCTCATGGCACGCGTGATTACAAAGGTTGTGATCTTGGAGATTGGAGTTCCTAATTGAACCGTATGGGTCAGGTAACAATCAAATGGTGAGATTTGATAAACATGAACCAACTGCATGCAAAGAAGCAATTATGGGCCTAACTCCATAAAGTGACTAGAAGTCACAAAATCTGTGATAGTTTCTATACATGAGAAATCAAGTTTTCGAACTTGGAAGACCCTCCAGAAAGGCATGAAGCCTATCGATCATATTTGGATCTATAAAGAAATAGACATGGATGTTTGACATCTATGAAATAGTCGACATGTCGGAAAAAAGTTTACGACAATGTTCAAGGAGTTGACTACGACAAAGATTTGATCTTTCATAGCGATATTTTTTCTTGAATAATTAATGTAGAAACCACTACATATAATTTGGTATATGGTAGTTGAACAAACAAAAAAAAGTTCTTCTAATAGAATGGTTACCTAGGACGTGTACAAGACATGGTCCGAAGGGTTTTGTTAATTCAAAGGATGCTAAAAGGGCATGCAAACTTCAATGGTTGAAGTATGCATAGCGGAGTTGGAATCTTCACGGTGATGAAACTGTTAAAAGGTTTGATTTCATCGGAGATGATGAAGATACTTGCATTTGTAAGAAATTAAGTGGGAGCGCTGAGACATATTTCTAATACATTATGTAGAGGACATATTGTTGATTGGAAATAATGTATCTTTTATTGACACGGGTTAAGAATTTCATTAAAATTAGATTTCGATGAAAGACTTGGGCAAAACTAGAATATTAGGCATCAATGTCTATATGGATAGATTGAGGTGCTAATATGGTTGTGCTAGACGTACATATATGAGATATTTAATGAGTTCAATATGGAAACAACAAGAAAGGTTCTTGCTGCATGGAAAGGGTTGAATCAAGATTCAAGTGTATCGACACTTGGTAAGTGAAATGAGATTCAAGTGTTTTGACACTTGGTGAGTGAAATCACATGAATATTTTGATCAACAATGCATACCGTGATATGTACATATCTAGATATGTCATATGCTCTAAATGTTATGTGCATATACGAGAATGATTCATAAGATGATCATTGGATGATAATAGAGATATTCTTATGAGCTTTGGAAGAACTAAGAATATGTTATGTATAAGTGACAAATAGTTACAAATAGTTCATTGTAAAGTGTTACATTGATACTAGTTTTGTCACAAGATACAAATTAAATTTATCTCAATTTAAACTATGGGTGGCACAATGTAATGAAAAGGAGGTTCCATGATGGATTTGGATGCGTCCAAAGTTAAGACATTGTGACGGATACAACAACAAAAAGGCTAAGTATATGACTACTATAGTAGCAGCAAAGGAGGGCATTGTGTTAAGTAGTTTGTTATCAAATTAGGTGTGGTTCATAGTGGGCTAGTACTTTGAAGCTATATTGCATGACAATAATATCAACCTGTTTTAACCCAAAGGAACTAAAGGTCTCACCAAAGGACTAAATTTATACAATTTCATCTCATTTGAGAATGAGTGATGCGTAGAGACGCAAAGACATGCAAATACACATAGACATGCAATTTTTAAATCCAGAGATTATGTTTACCACTAGCAAACATGTATATACAACACCAGAAAGCCATAGGTGTTGAATGTGCAAGTTTAGAAACTAGATTATTGACTCTAGTGCGAGTGGGAGACTGAAAGGAATATGCCCGAGAGGCAATAATAAAGTGGTTATTATCTTATTTCATGTTTATGATAAATGTTTATTTTGCATGCTATAATTGTATTAATTGGAAACGTTAATACATGTGTGTTTAATAAACAAATAAACAGTTCCTAGTTATGCCTCTCATATAAACTAGCCCGTTGATAGCAAGATGATCAAGGTTTCCTGATCATGGACATTGGATGTTGTTAATGACGAGGTCACAACATTGGTGGAATGGTGTGATGAACATTCATCTAAGTATAGCAATACAAAGTCATTGTGTTTAAATTTATATAACATCATACGAAGTAACTTTAGTCCTTAGACCAGGATATCATGTCAACCACTAACACCGGAAGAGTAACTTGATAACATCAAACGTCATACCGTAACAGGGTGATAATAAAGGTAGGTTCAGATACTCCGAAAGTGTTATGTAGTGTCTCATGGATCAAGAGTGGGATTTTTCCATCGCGATGATAGAGAGATGTACTCTAGGCCCTCTCAGTGATATCACATTGATGTAGCTTGCAAACAAGTGATAAGATCACTAGAATGTTATATCACGGGAGCGAGAAAAGAGTACTTGTCGGTAACAAGATCAAACTAGGTATGGGGATACCTATGATCAAATCTCGAACATGTAATATATCACGAGACAAAAGGATTTAGTTACAAACATTAAAGGTTCTCATGATCACTAGAGTCATCATTGAATGTGTAGGATTCAATATGGATCTCTAGGTCCCGCTTCTGATTATTGATCGAAGAGGGGTCTCGATCATGTCTACATTGTTTGTGAACCATAGGGTGACACACTTAAGGGATACTGCCACCATTTAGGAGCAAATATGTTTTAGATAAGGATTATGGAAGCGCTGGAATCATTTCGATGGACACCGCAATTGTTTCGGGTGAAATTGCTGAAACTGGTTCTGCATGTGATATTGAAATGTTGCAAGGGGTTTTATGTGAATGTTTTTTAATTAAATTAATTAACAAAATTCTGAATAAAATAAATAAAATAGTTTTATTAAATGAGAGCTGCATTAATTTTGGTGGAAAATCAATGCATGTGAGAGGAAGTGTGAGTGGAGGAGTGCTTATGTGATTGGGAGCTCCACCCACATGAATGATGTAAGAGGTAGAGGCACGTCCATGGCCGCTGGCCATGGGAGGGGGCTGCCCCCTCTCCCTATAAAAGGCCCCTCCTCCTCTCACTACACACCTCCTCGTGAAGGATCTCTCTCCCCTATAGATTATTCCCCATGGCCTCGGATTAGCGAGGTACATGTTCCTGGTGGCTTTATATGAAGGAGTTACTGCTTCCACTACATCGCTGGAGCAAGAACGCGGAGGTTGTTGGAGGACCCGACGTGTGTGCGATCACAAATGCGTTGTTGAGTTGCGGTGCTGGACTTCCTCATGATCTTGAGATTGGCAAGCGAACGACTACATCATCCATGCGTCCAACCTCGTAACGCTTTGTCGCTCTTCAAGGGTGTGTTCTCTATGGATGTATATCCACTCGTTGATTGTATCTATGTAGATAGATCTTTGTGCTTAGTTGTTCACTTCGTAGGAATTTTTTGTTTTCTATGCTGTGAACCCAACATGATGGTCAAGGCCAAACTAATGCCTCTCCAATTATTAACGATGATGCTCCAATGGTTGATATTAATGAAGATAGTGATCGAGTTCATGCTTATAGTCAAGGCAGAGATTCAAATGGTGGTGATGACCAAGTGGTAGCTCAAAAATCTCGTCTTGAGACCCAAGCCCGTCATCAAGCATATCGTCTCACCAAGCTCATCAAAGATGGACATGTCCTTGATATGTTTATGGAGATTTCAATAGGGGTTCTACTACTAGGATGTAATCAACTTCCTTTAGCTCTCATCATGCTTTTATCTCTCATGTTGAACCCCAAAATGTCTTCGAAGCACTTGAAGATGATGATTGGCTTGATGCTATGAATGAATAACTTCACAACTTAAAGAGGAACAAGGTGTGGACATTAGTGAAGAGGCCAAAAGATTGTCAAAATGTCATCAGGACCAAGTGGATATTCAATAACAAGCATGATGCCATTAGGATACTAGTTCAAAAAAAGGCAAGGTTGGTGCCCCATACTCTCAAGTTTAGGGCGTTGACTATAGTGAAACTTATGCCCCCCATTGCTCGTCTAGAATCTATTCGCATGCTTCTTGCTTATGCTACTCATCATAATTTTAAATTGCAACAAATGGATGTTAAGAGTGCTTTCCTTAATGTCCCTTTAAAGTAATTGGTTTATGTCAAGCAACCTCCAGGTTTTGAGGATCCTCTCTTCCTGGACCATGTCTACAAGCTTGATAAGGCACTCTATGTCCTCAAAAAGCCCCACGTGTGTGGTATGAGTGCCTTAGAGAGCTCTTCTTAGACCTTGGTTTTGAAGTAGGGCTAATTGACCCCACTCTTTTTACTAAGATAGTTGGAGGGAACTTATTCATTTTCCAAATTTATGTTGATGACATTATTTTTGGATATATTATCAAAGCTTTTAATGAGGATTTTGTCAAGCTCATGACCGACCGCTTCAAGATGTCTATGATGGGGGAGTTGGAATTATTTCTTGGCTTTGAAGTCAAGAAATTTAGGAAAGTGATCTTCATAAACCAAGCCAAGTACATTCAAGATATTCTCAAGAAGTTCAACTTAGAACAATTGAAAGGTGCCAAGACCCCTATGCCCACAAAGGTTAATCTTGATCTCGACTCCAAGGGTAAGGATGTGGATCAAAAGCTCTACCGTTCTATGATTGGTTCTTTTCTTTATCTTTGTGCATCCCGACCGGATATCATGTTGAGCGTGGGTATGTGTGAAAGATTCCAAGCCGCACCAAAATAAATCCACATGGTGGTGGTCAAGCGAATCTTTCGATATTTGGTTCATACCCCAAACTTTGGGTTATGGTACCCCAAGGTAGCCAAGTTTGACCTCATTGGGTACACAAATTCGGATTGGGCAGGAGACAAAGTGGAAAGGAAGTCAACCAACAGAGATTTCCAATTCCTTGGAAGATCTTTGGTATGTTGGTCGTCAAACAAGCAAAACTACGTATCCATGTCCATCACCGAAGCCGAATACATATCCACCACAAGTTGTTGTGCTCAATTCCTATGGATGAACCAAACTTTGAAGGATCTCGGTCTATCTTTTGTCAAGGTGCCCTTTCTTTGTGACAATGAGAGTGCCATTTCCATTTCTCACAACCTGGTGCAACACAACAAGACTAAGCATATTGAGATTCATCATCATTTCATCTGGGATCATGTTGCAAGAGGGGATATTTCTTGGAGTGTTCCCACCAAGGCCAATCTATCAGATCGATTCACAAAGCCACTTGATGAAGCAAGGTTCTGAGAGTTAAGGCATGAACTAAATATAATAGATTCAAGCAATGTGGTTTGAGTAGCTTGCACACCTACTCGTGTCTCACAGGATATCTTCGTTTGGGTGTAGGCATGGATTTAGGGGAGTGTAGTTCATCATATGAACCAACACTACCCCTATGATGCGCACATTAACGTATTAATTCTCAATGGTCTCTCAAGGATACAAAATGAGCTTCAGTGATGAGTTTTGGTAATGAACCCAAGATATATCTTTGCGGTTTCAAGCCAAGTTTACTCATATATGGTTGCCTCGGCCACTGACCATTTTGTGTTGATTTCTTTTGGTTTTCTTCTTGTTTTGTTTTGGTGTTTATCTCCTTTTTGGGTGTTCTTTTGGTTCTTCACATGTCCCTTTTATATGTCATAAGCCTTTCTTCTATCCTTTAACCACCTCTGCCTTATGCACAAGTTAATTCTTGCCTAAATTCGAACCTGGAATTTTTTTGTTTGGCGGCACCGGAAGTTCTAGCGGTGCACCAGTACTACTGGTCCTGGGATGAGTTCTTCGGAACTTCTCCCCGGAACGGTACTATCGACCGTGCCTGGAACTCCCGCATGCACAAAAGTTCTGACTTCTGACCAGTACTTCCGGCAGGGATCTCGGGCCTTAAGTATCAGGCCCAGGAGGAAAACGGGAACTTTTTCCCTTTTTCCTCCCTGACCTGCTCCTTCAGGAACCCAGCCGTCGGAGGAAGTTGCTCCGTTGAGGCTCCACCGCCCCCTCTGACTCCGGCCTTCTCCGCAAGATATGCTCCATGGGATCCTTCCCTACCTCGACCTTCCGCCATAGACCCCGGTAGTTTCCCATAACTCCCTCTATTAATGGAGATCTTGCTCATTCATTGGCTTGAGAAAGGGCACATCATGTCTAGGCATGTTCTTTGGTTACAACTTCATAAGGAGATCTTGGTAGCACTAGGGTGACCACGCAGGTGTAGATTGTTCTCATACATTGGTCAATTTTGATCTTGTTCTCTCAAAATCCGGTGAACTGCCTAGGTCATGCCCTCATCGGAACTTTCGATGGGCACGACCGGTACTTCCGACTGCCTAATTTGGTCGGTAATTGCGGCCGTTCACCGGAACTTCCGGTGAACAGGATTTTATATTGTCTTGTGTATCTTTTCAATCTCTCCCTTTGTTTTCTTATCAGACTTGTGCACTTACCCCCTACTCCTTACCTTCCTATATGCTTTCTTCTCAGGGCAAGGTGGTTCCAGTGGTGGAACCAAGCACTCTCGTGCCTATGTAGCCAAGTCTCCCAATCCTCAGGCTGTCTCAGGTCCTACTCCAGAGATTGAAGATGAAGACCTTGATATTGTCTGTCCCTCCACTCAGACAGCCCATCAGAAAGCAGCAATAGCTCATAGTGCAGTGAAGGACGAAGGGAAGAAACCTACTACCTCCAAGAAGCAAGACACCAAGGTCCCCATAGCCAACAATAAAAAGATTTCCAAGTGGTCTCAGGAAGCTTACTAAGATTTTCACCGCAAAGACCCCTATCTTGTTTAGCATGACCATCGCACTAGTGATCCCTTCTTTTACAATGCTCGACAAGAGGAGATCTATCTTGAAGTGTATGTTCCCTTGAGGAATGAGGTTACCCCTCATAATTATATCAATGTAGATCACATGGAGAGGAATATTGCTTACCTTGGTGAAGCCCTTGACATGTGCATGAGGTTCAGGCTACTCGGGATTATGCAGCATCATCAGAACTTTGATGAGAGGGCCATTGCTTAGTTATACTCCACTCTTCACATGGATTATGACCTCGTGGATGTAACCTTGAAGTGGATGACTCATAACTAGCTATTAACTGCCAAGTGGTCTGAGTTTGTGGATCTTCTTGGGTATCCTATTCAAGCATGCGCTAGGGCCAATGGGTGGAGATGCCATGGGGACAAGGCCTCAAGTGTTAAAGTTTTGGAGCCTCTCTATATTGAATGTTGGGGCGTCAATGGTCAAAGCTCTCACCTTCTTCCCATCCATGACATCATGCTCCGTGTGTATTAAAACAATATTGCACCAAAGGCAAGTAACTTTGATCAGATCCATGCTTTCTAGATTGACCTCATGCTGCAAACTTACTTCACAAGGATTCCATTGAGAGGCTTGATGTGATAAACTACATATATAATGAGATTTGGCTTGCTATGATTGAGAAATGGTCTTGCCCCTATGCTCCCTAAATTCAGACTCTCATCAATGCCAAGTGGCTTCAAGTCACACACTCTTGCTTCCCCGAGGATAGCTTGACCATCCATGAAGATAAACACCGTTTTGTGCAAAAGCATGTGAAGCCTAGGAACCAAGTGGAAAAGGAGATTGTTATTTGGAGGGCTGAGAAAGAGAAGGCTAAGGAGGCAGGCCAGGTTGTATCTAGTTATGATGATCATGAGGCGTATGTTCCACCACCCAAGCTAGAGAGGCCAAGACCTTGATGAGGAAGCTCAAGAAAGGTCATTGATCTCTCTAAGTGTTTTGGTGTTGATGACAACTCCACTCGTGTTTTAATCGTGTGCCTAAGTTGCAGGTTTTATTCATGTGCACGTTGTTGTTGGTGGACTCATATCTTGAAGACTCATGAAGACGATGCCTCTTGTTTTGCCTTTCTCTTTACTTTGTTGTTATAGGAGGCCATACTATCAAGAGGGGGTCCACCTCGGAAGGATGTGGGGAATCTTGCACAAACCATATTTGCACCTCCAGAGCCTTCCCATTTTTCTGTGAGAGAGCGATCTTTCGGAGGTTTTGAGTTGTTTTTGATTTTGACCGAGAGTACGGGTGGTTCACTGGTAGTTCCACCCACAAGGCTTCGCGGGGTGGCATTTGCAGTAGTATCGGCACAAGTACCTACCAAGTTCCGATGCCCCGGGGATGCTTACAGTTGGTTCTCTATCCTAGGTGTGTCTATTTACCGGAACTTGGGTCAGAAGTTGACCGGTAGTACCAGTCGGAAGTTCCAATTTTCTCTGAACAGAACTTCCGATCGGTACTTCCTTTTTGTCACTTCCTAGGCCTTGTGCCTATGCTAACTGTATGGTACTTTCGACGAGCATCGGTAGATCTAGTCAGAGGTTTCACGACCTAGAACTTCTAGGCATAGCTCCGATTTCCGGTGTGGCTCATCTCAGCTCATTACATTCTCTGTTTTGAGAAGTGCTATTTAGCAGAACTCGATCGGAAGTTGGGCTGGTAATACCGGTCAGAAGTTCCACTCGCACTCAGTCGGAACTTCCGTCCTATACTCTAAGGCAGTTCCTACAACTTTCGAGCCATTGGAATGTGCCTGACCGAAAGTTCTGATTCACCGCCGGTAGTACCGGTGGTGTCGCAGAACCAGAAAATGACTCGATTTGAAGGGTCCTATTTAAGGACCCTTTCTTCCTCCTCCCCACCTAACTCTTCAATATCCTTTCTCCTTCATTAATTCCAGAGTTCTTTCTTGCTACATCTCTCTCCCTACCCATCCAAAGCTCATGATGTTTTGAGGACTGAGAGAGACCTAGATCCACACTTACACCAAATAAAATTTGATTCCCCCACCCATCCTTTGTGGATCTTGTTACTCTTGGTTTCTTGGAACCCTAGATAGTGTAGGACATCCTCGAAGCTCGGGCGTGTGTTGTGAAGCTTCGTGGAGTCATTGAGGGCACACCAATTGAGTTGTGGGGATAGCTCTTGACCTTGTTGTAAAGGTTTCGGTTGGCGCCTTCAAGGTCACCGGTTAGTGGAACATGAGCTCGCCTTTGTGGTGAGTTCACCGGAGAAGAAGGTGAGGCCTTTGTGGCGCTTGGGTGACCTAGTGTGGCCCCAACACCTCTCCAACATAGACATAGATTCCTTGGAAGTGAACTACGGGAATTACATCTCCGTGTCTCCTTGCCAGTTTACCCGCTCCTCTCGTTTACTACTTGTCCTTACCACTTTGCTACTTGTTGTTGTTCTCTACATATAGGATTGTCCACCTAGTTGCATCTCTAGAGAACTTACTTTTGTGCAAAGCCTAAATTTGAAGAAAAAAGGTAAAAAATGGTAGTATCCTATTCACCCCCATCTAGTCGACCTAAGTTGGTCCTTTCAATAGTTATTTAAGATAGTAAATATTTGATGGATGAAGTTGGACAAATATTAATCATTGAAATCTATCAAGATAGATCGATACGTTTAATAAACATTATAGTCAAAATATTTCTTGGATTTGATTTTGAAGTTGTTCAGAATGTCCTAGATGAGATTCTGAAGAAGTTCAGAATGGAACAAGCTAAGAAAGAAGTTCTTACTTGTACAACTAGGTGGAGCATTGAGTTAATCTCAATATGAACGAAAATGGTTAAAAGAAAGAAAAGAGATGCATTGCATCTCCTGTGCCTCGGCCATAGGTTCTTCCATATAACCATATTGTATACTCGACGTAATGTGACCCATGTTTTGGTTAGAAGGACAAATTTCTTAGTTGTAAGAACATGTTTTCTAAGTGATTCCAAGTAATCGTGGAACCAGAGTTAAGTTTATCCTTAAGCCGAAAGAAGCATGGTTAGGCATCGAAGTTGCATGTTATGCACTGTCGATTAAATCTACATTGATATAGAAGTATGTGTCTACTCCTAAAGTAGCAAGTATAATTGTTACGGCTAGGGAAGTTTGACCTTCACACTACAAAAATACCCCCCATACCTGGCGGATTTTTGGGGCAGCATAAGCAAAAAGAACCGTCAAAAGTTAGTTACGCGGCAGATGGGCTTTGTCGTGGCGGCCACTTAGACGTCCTGGCACACACGATACCGATGGATTTGGGTGTCATGGTAGGTGGAACGCAAGAGTGGCGCTATTACATGACGCGCTTGGGCAACGATGTCATTACCCTTGTGTGTTGTCCATCGTAGGTGTCGTTAGATCTAGGCGAATGGTTAAACACATCCATTGACTGGTGCCAGCGTATTACGACTCGATCAGCTAGTACAGCTGACTAGTTGGACCCATCGAATGTACACACAGTACTGGGTCTCTGTGACTTATGGGCTTAGAAGCAAGCAAGGCCCAAAGTGCTAGCTCACTTTTTGAAGGGCCCATAAAGCAAACCCTATCCCTCCCAGTGGTTTCCTATATAATACAGGAACACTAGTGCTCTAACGAGATGCCACCGTACTCCCTCTCTCCACTCCAAAACCCTATATCCCATCCCCATCGCTCACCAGTCTCCACTAGTGTTTAGTACTAACTCTAGATACCATCTCTCCAAGCTAGTGTGTGCAATATTAATCCCAAAGATTCCAAGTAGAAGCCTCTATGAGGAGGCCAACCGCCTGGCCGCCGGATCCGCTACGAGCAGGCCGGCTCCACTGTGTGGAGGCCATCCGCCTGGCCCGGCCACCGGATCCGCTACATGGAGGCCATCCGCCTGGCCCGGCCGCCGGATGTGCTACGAGATGGACATCTGCCTGGCATGATAGCCGGATCTGCTGCGAGGAGGCCATCCTCCTGGCCTGGTCACCGGATCCACTGTGTGGAGGTCGTCCTCTTGGCCCGACCGCGGGATCCGCTGCGAGGAAGCCATCCTCCTAGCCTAGCCACAGGATCCGCTGCGAGTAGGCCATCAGTCTGGCTCGGTCGCAAGATCCATTGCGAGTAGGTAGGCCGCGAGATCCGTTGTGGATAGGCTGGCTGCGGGATCTGCTGTGAGTAGGCAGGCCGCAGTAGACAGGCTATGGGATCCGCTGCGAATAGGCAGGCCACGGGATCCGCTGCGAGTAGTTAGGTTATTTGTAAAACAATAATCTAGTAACTCCGATTTGCTCAAGGACTACAAAAAATGGAGTTTTTTATTAACAATCTCCTTTTTTGTATTTTCTTTGAGCAAATGGAATTTTATATCTTAAATGTAATGTATGTAAATGGAATTTTATATCTTAAATTATCATTTATAAATATATGTGTTTGATAAAAAGTGATTCTTAACGATGATTATCGTTAACTTTTGTGTTGGTTAGGTATTATTAACTGCTTACTTTGATTAATGATATTGTAATTAATTATCTAGATCGGTGATGATGTACAAACCACAACATTCGCAATATGTGGCACGGCACTATAGTTCCACTTTCTTCCATAAAGTAACAAGGAGCATCCTTTGTCACGTCGTGGAAGCGCTAGTTCGGAGGATCACATTGTGTCGAGACAAAAAATCTGCCGCTGTTGCACAATCCAAGCAGTTATCCCTGGTGGCTTTGTTTGCCGCGTGAGTGTGGCGACTAGGGCTGTGTCTCGGCGTCTATAAGCGCCAGGGCCCGAGGTCCGTGTTGTAGTGTCATCTGAGTATGTTTCTATTATACATGACTATAGTCAAAGTTCACTTAATTAAAAAATTGTCGTTGTAAACACAAGGAAACAAAAGTCTCACTCTACCGCCAAACATATACTTCGAAAAATTATGCGATAATAGGATAATGCCAAATGAGGTAACATTAAATGATTTGCAAAGAAAATACGGACCTGCAAGATACAGATCATTGACAGAATGTTTTTCATAAGCAACCATGATCAATAGCACACTATGTTATAGGTGTTTATGATTAGTAACAAATGTAACTAGATTTTTTGTACTCTAGTGCAAGTGGGAGATTGAAAGAGATATGCCCTAGAGGCAAATAATAAAGAATGTTTATTATCATATCTCAGTAGTTCATAATAGTTTTATACCATGCTATAATTGTGTCAATCAGAAACATTGATGCATGTGTGCTATGTAAACAAACCAATGTCCCTGGTGAGACTCTATTCAACTAGTTCATTATGCAACTAATGATCAAGGTTTCCTGATCAGGGAGCGTTTATACCAATTGACAATAAGGTCATATCATTAGTGAATGATTTGATGGATATGTACCCAATATAAGTATTACGACATGACCAAGTCACAAATTTCATCGTTGCAGCAATTAGAAACGAAGTATCCTATTTCTTAGATTGTGAGATCATATCTAGTCACTATCACCCGAGGATGTCTTGACTGCATCAACTGTCACACCGTAATAGGATGATAATAAAGGTGTTGAGGTGTATGTATGAAGATCAGGATTTATTCTCCTGCATGACGGGAAGATACACTAGGCCTACTCGGTGAGATTGCATCCGTAATGTTGCGCAACATATGACTAGGTCATGGGGATGGAATATCATGGGAACAAGTAAAGCAAAACTTGTCGGTAACAAGATTGAACAAGGTATGATGATACAAATGACCAAATCTTGGACAAGTCAAGTATCAAAGAAACAAAGGAATTGAAATCAATGTTTATGGTTCAAAAGACATTAATATCGTGGAAGGCACAGGGGTCATTATGGGTATCCAGATCTGGCTGATGATCATTGATCAGAGAAGCGTCTCGATCATGTCTGTGTTCCTGAACCGTAGGTTAACACACTTAAGGGTTCGATGATGCTCGGAGATCGTTTTGGTTACATCGGAATCACCAAAGGAGAGAGAAGGGAAAACCATAGGGGTTCTGAAAAAGTCCGAAGGATGTCCGGAGTGGTCCAAAAAGAGTTCCAGAGCCACGTGAATTATATAATATATAAATATATTAATTAATGGAATTAATATTATTTATATATATTCAAATATTAAAATTTGGGATTTGAGGGACATCCCACCTTATTGGGCCCTCTCGGAGGGAAGGACCCATGAGAGAGGCTGCCGCCCTAAGAAGGAGGAGCAGGTGGGCTTCAGGGCGTGCGTGGGGATCATGGCCACCACCGCCGGCCACCCCCTCTCCCTACTCCCTCTTTTAGTCGCACATGGGGGGTCTGGGGAAGAGCACACCCCCTTCCCCATATATAAAGGGAGACACATGGAGGAATTAAATATATCAATTAATTCAAGATCTAAGGCTTTCCCTTCCACACACTCTCTCTATTTCTCTCCCCTCTCTTGCAACGACGGCCCCAAGTAAGGGTTGCACGCGTAAGAGATAGCTTTGCTACAACATGTCATCATGCTGCGGAGATTCTGGCCAGAAGATCCACTTCTGCACTCTCAACTGGATCAAAGAATCGAGGGTCATTGTCGGGCACCAGACATGTGCAAAACCACGGAGGTGCTGCCACTTGTAGCACCTGGGTTTTCATGCAAAGAGCTTCGTGACCTTGAGGCTGGATACGAGTATGACTACATCATCCACGTTCCCTGTGGAATATTAAATGCTTTCAGTCTACAAGGTTATGTCACTGGAACCTTCTCCTTTACAACACTACTCCTAGATCGGTCACAGCCTTCGGTGTTGCGCTAGTCATCATTTTTTGTATTCTTCTATGAACCCTTTCATAGGCTTCCCAGGTTGTAGTGCAGGAGCAAACCTGAGAACTGCGAGAGGTTGCAGAGGCGATGAGGATCTACAAGGAGGACGAGTCCTCAACGGTGGAAGCTTGTGAGTCCAGGGCTAAGAGGAACCACCATAATCCGGCGTTGACCGAGGTCAGAGGGCATAAGAGCCTTGAAAGGATGATGTGGTGTTCTATCGAGGCGGAAAGGAACTGCCAGGCAAAGAAATCCACAGAGGAGGCAAGGCGGGCCAAAGAGGAAGGCGATTTCAAGTGCAGGAAGGCCATGTAATTTTTTTATTGAACTATTGATACGTCCATAACGTATCTATAATTTTTGATGATTTTATGCTAATATTATGCTTTTGACACTCCTTTTTATATAAAGTTTATGATTTATTTAGACTAACCTACTAATAGTTGCAAAAGTGCACAATGTTCTTGTTTTACATTTTGATGTGTAGGAATTACCAAGAATACAAGTGAAAACCTTGTTGTAGTCAAATTGGGATTTTCTAGAAATCTGTCTCAAAACTCTTTTTGAAGATGGTCACGTTTCGGATCAAAGACGGCGTCAAACGGAAAACTCTTCAACTACAAAGTTGTTGGAAATTTCGCGACAAACGTTCTGGATATAAAATTTAGTTGATTCCGAGTCTGAACGGGCCCACTGGGTCCAATTTACTGCAGCCCAAGATGGAGTGACGGGAATCCGAAAAGCTATATAAAGGGAGGAAACCTAATCCGTGGATGACATCTCCACCCACGAATTTGCAGCAACCAAAGCCATGTTTTTGCCTCCTCCATGGATCTCATCTCTATTGGAGGGGGCTCCCAAGAAGCCATGAAGAAAGGGGGAGCTCCCAAGAAGCCATGAAGAAAGGGGGCTAAGAGGCGATGCTCCCCCATGATACCGGCGATGCGGAAGGAGTCCCCGCGCCGCCGCCCTCTTCACCAACTTCACCGTCATCTCCATCACCTAATCCTCCTAGTATGCAGTGGTTCATCCTCCCACACACCTCTGTACCATCCTATATAAACATGGTGTTTGATGCTATAAGTTATAATCCTATGATCTATGTCATGTTTGTGTAGTTTCTTTGTTCTTAGATTGAATGGTTGAACGTCTTTGGTTCATTAGAGTTGTATGTTGATATGGTGCAGTCCTTTGGTATCCATTATATTTGTGCGCGCATGGATTAAACATCATAGGGTTTGTAGTATGTGTAAGAGGAAGGGGGAAGTTCTGCCGGAGTGACAGAAACCTGAGGGCGCGAACCGGAACATTGCACGTATGGGAGTAAGAGGACCATTAAACTTAAGGCTATGGTTGGGGAAACCTTAATACATTGTTAGTAGTTACGGATGTTTGCTAACAATCCAATCATATAGTACATGTAATTCCATGTAGTGAAGCACATGTATATTTAGCCTCTCCTACATAGAAAACTGCATCGAAGACAATGAACCCGATTTATTCGCTAATTAAACTTGGACAAAGCCACCACAATTACCACCACTATTCCATAGTCATGGTTCTGTTAGTTTAGTGTATTTTATTGCTGCAGTAACTAACTTTACTTTCTTGTTATTTATTATCATGCAAAGCTATCTCTAGTACTTGTATTGTTGCTCTAGTTTTATTTCCTAGATAATACAAACATTTAGTGTGCATAGAGTTATATGGTTGATAGAACTTGAGAGAATATTTATCCTACCTTTAGCTACTCGTTGGGTTCGACACTCTTACTTATCGAAAAGGCTACACACGATCCCCTATACTTGTGGGATATCAACTATGTAGTGATCTATGATAATGAACTTTATTTTGGCCAAAGTTAATTTGGAAGCCCATTAGGGGATGCCGGTGTGGATAGCCTACCCTAAACCTCCGACACTTTTTGGCGGCGCCTCCAAAGGCCTTGACCGGGCATAGTTTCTGGACAACTTTAGATGCTCTTAATACTTTGTTTCAGAAATGGTATTTTTCTGAACATATAATGTTGGAACTTTGTTGACATGATAAACTTGGGAAGGCATGGCTCTAGAAAAACCAGAAAACCCCTTCGTTCACTCTTAGCCCTCCCCGCGAGCGATAGTGAACCCCTGCCCCAACCTCTTCTCCCACCCTCCTCCTCCCTCTCCCCTGTCATTGCTACTGGCATGGACCACCGGGCCTCTCCCGCGCGGGACTGGCGGCGGCGAGGTGGTCTTCTTCCCACTCATGCTATGTTAGCGCGGGGCCTCCTGCCGACGGCGGTGCTCCTTGGAGGACGGCGACCCGGTGCAAGGACGTGAGATCTCGTGGCCGGGTGGACTTCATGGCGGAGGTGCGACCGTTGGCCACTAGGAGGTGGAGCGGCTGGTGGGTGGCCGGGGACCCAGCCCTGATATGGGGCCTTTGGGCCCAATCTAGGACTTGGCGGGACTGGCGGGCCCTCATGCCCGGGTTGGTAAGGGCCTGATTTGTCCTACTGTTGCATCCGGTCGGTTACCGTCCTCCGATGGTGGAGGTTGTTCCCTCCCGCGTGCCACTGTACCGCTAAACTTCGTCGGTGTCTCTACTTCTCGGCCCTACTGGCCTCGCTCCGTGGACCACGGTGAGGCAAAGGTGAATACTGCAAGATAGTGGTGGCGCGTGCTGGTGGGTGGCAAGTTTGGCAGAGCGATTCAGAATGTCCAGGGGTCTGGTTTGAGGGGCCATGAGAAATCCTTGCCATTTTGGCACAGCCGCGGTGATGCTTGTGGGTGTCGCCGTCCTTCCGGGTGTACCTCTCCACCACCCCCTGTAGTGTACGAGGGAAAATCCTAGAACACGTCCCAGGGTTCCCCTTTGTTCGGTTCGGGCAGCTGTGTCGTTGTCGTCATTTTCCTTCTTGTAGGTTCTACTCAATACGCGACGCTTCGGAGAGCTAGGAGCGTGATGGATCTTCTCCAGAGGGCGCAACAGTGACGAGTCATCTCCTCTTTCGTCGAACCACCGGTATCGACTTTGTTTCTCTTTTATTTTTCTTTCTTATTTCTTTTGGACTGGTTGTGTGCTGTTGACCTCAATATTAGTATTCCAGTTGTATCGATCGATAGCTATATTAATATAGTGGATTGCAAGCCTGTTTCGAGGAGGTCTGGCTGAGTGGTTCTATGGCTCTGTGCGTCTATCCAAGCCACCCTGATTATCCCAAATCCCAGTCCACCGGGAGCCGATGATCATCTGATGATCGATCCCCACTCCCCAGTGTCCCCATTCTCCCCCGAGACTCTTTTTCTTCAATCAGACACCGGAATCCCCGTGGGTCCGACGGCGACACGCACCGCCATGTGTCACCTCGCTGGCGCATGCATCACACAAGTGTGCGGGCGTGGGTGGCCGCCACACGCTCGTCGCGTGCTCGCCTCCCTCCCCTCTCCTCGTCTCCTCCCCAGTTCCTTCGGCGGCCTCCCCTCCCGCTCGCCTCCACGGCTCTACCCTCCTCAGGCCGGCTGGCCCCAGCGGATCAAGATCCACCGAAACTGAGGTAGGGTAAGCAGAGATTGCTTCGTCATATGTGAATTCATTCATGTGGAATTGGTGGGGCAGGTCGTATACATGGGTTTATTTGTGTTCTAGCTATGGCTTGCTAGGGCTGGTTAAGGTGGTGAGAAGTACGGACGGGAGAGCTGGTTTCTCGGGGGGTCTGGGTTGAGGTCTGGACCTAGCGCAGCATGAACAGCTCCATATGATTTCTGTTTCTTGGCTGTTTCATGGTGCTCGTCGTGTAGCTTTTCTTGTTGGAATTGCCGTTGACATGCAGAGTGTGTTAACAGATTTCTTATAGACGGTAGAGTTAGTATGATTTAATTGGTTCTATGATGCACTGTAAGAGCGGCTGATGGTTTGAAAGGAGCTTTTATTAGGTAGAAAAGGAGCTGTACATTTTTTGGGTAGGTTAGGTGGGTTATGGTAGTTAATTGGTAGTACAATTTCTCCGAAGGCAAGACATTGGTATGGAATTATGAACCCATACAGGATTTGTGTTGTTGACTTGATCTTTCTCCAATTGAAAATTTGGTATTTATTATTTGCGGCTACTAGTACTATTTATCATCTCCAGTAAAAATGTCTATGGTTTCGTGCTTCCATGTTCAGCTCCACTTGTTGTAGTGATAACTGTGTGTTAGTTCTTGATGGTATTAAGAACTCTTGTTCCTCCATGGTACCACTTCCCATGAAACCCTGGAGTCTGCAAATGGACTGAACTTGGCATTCCTTGCAGTACGAGATTTACCATTAGCTTAGCATTCTTGTTTGGATTTCGGCTTTATCTCTTTCAGTGCTCCAACAGACATCTTTTATGCAGGAACCGGAATCTTGGGATGGTGGCTGACACGGAGAGCTCCGATTCCCTGCCTGGCAGCTCGAATTCTGCTGCCGGAAAGCATGTCGATGGGTTGGTGTTTAATTACTTGCCTTCCTCTATCCACTCTTCATTTACTTAGCTAGTTATCTATTAGCTTCATAGCAGTAGTATATCTCGCTTTGTTGCTTAGGCCAATTAGCCTAGGATGCACATGAATATTTTTCTGTCATGCTACATTTTTCTGTTTTCTAAATGACGAGATTATGACGTACCAGACATAATGAATGATTGTAAGCTACCGTGTGAATGAACCTGGATGCAGTTACAGCTAGATTTTTTGTTAGCCATTTCTTCTTATCTTGGATTATTGTCAAATGCTAAGTTGCTAACATCCACCTGATGATCACAATCTCCTCGTCATATCCATTTGACCCAACAAGCATCGACACCAATAATCAAAGCGACATCGCTCCGAACAAAATATAAAACATTAAGTTGTGACACTGACTTAGCTAATAATTAAATGTGCTGAAACTGTGTTTCCAATTATTTTGGATATATTCTCCGAGCTGACACAAGCTTTAAAACAAAAATGTAGATAAATACTTCCTCTGTTCACTATTATAAAATGTATGCAAAGCACTGATGGAGAAATCCAGGAGATTAATGTTTCCTATACATACAAACATAAATACTTCCTCTGTTCGCTATTATAAAACCTTGTAGATATTTCAGTGTGGACTAGATCTGGACCAAAATGCATGTACCTAGACGCGTTTTTGTGTGTAGGTTCACTCATTTTGGTCTGTATCTAGTCTACATTGAAATATCTACAAAGTCTTATAATAGTGAACGGAGGGAGTAGAAGATTCCTTCTAGAATTAAAGATTATTTTGGAATTAAGACAAGAAAGTAAGCACATGCTTCTGCAGTTCGACCAACTTTATCCTGTGATCAGCCATATGAATGCTGGATTGCTGGGACAGTACTTGCCATAAAGACTTGCAGCTAAGCATTTCTTGTATGAATTGTAGTGTATGTTGCATAGATATCAGGTATAAGTGTACCATCAGTTGCTGGTAAAGTTATTATTTTTTGAAGTTTAAAACTTCAGTGCTGTTGAGAAATTCGAACCATATGTTTGATTTAAGGAATTTACATGATATTTAATATTCATAGATACTCCCTCCCTTTCAAAATATAAGATGTTTTAGCTTTTGCGAAAGAGGTGTATCTAGACGCATTTTAGTGTGTAGGTTCACTCCGAACCTATACGTTAAAATGCGTCTAGATGCATTTCTTTCACAAAAGCTAAAACATCTTATATTACGAAACGGACGGAGTATGTTTGATGCTACTTTGATAGAATATCTTTCAGAGTTCAGAGTATTGAATTGGATGGTTAGCTGGGTCTTGAACTTTGGACCTTTTGGCTTCGAAAATTGGATGGAGTACCATTTTGAATTCATGCACCGACAAGTTCACCAAAACTTCCAAACTGATTGAGAAAGGCGGGAATATATTTCAACAGAGTTGTTAGCCCTAGTCTTTGTCAATGTCTTGAAGTTGGCCACATTCATAAGTTTTCACCTTCATATTATTCTAAACCTAGGTGTGGTCACTCTTTTCAAATCTTAAATTCCTCTAATATGCTACCTCCTCCTCTGCATTCATTTTTTCTCTTATTCTGAAGATTTTGTTTGGTGCAGGCGTCTTGACAAAAGGTCCCAGGAAAAAGCTCCAAAGAAAAATCATAAAGCTGAACGAGAGAAACTTAAGCGTGACCAGTTGAATGACCTTTTCGTTGAGCTCAGCAGTATGCTAGGTTAGTACAATGCATCATTAATCAATGACTATGTGTAACCTATTTAATTTGCCCCTTTGAGAAAAGTACCAATTATTGAACATAGATTACTTCATTCTGTTCCCTCCACTTGGACTCATGCCCTTTTAATTACTTGACAGCAACTGGCAAATAATACCCTATATATAGATTCCCGTGAGGAAGGTAAACCTTAAAATTAGGTTATGTTTTTATTTTTAGTGTTCAAACATGTCTGATGCGTAGTATGCGTTCACCATTCGTAGTATTGATGCAGCAACTGAAAGAGCATATGTTGATTCCTGTCTTTAGTCATCTGCTATTGTGTCATAGCACAGGTTGCACACGTAGTGTGCACCACCATCTTCCTGTTTCTCTTTTGGGTGAAATCATCTCATTATTTATCCTGGCAATCCTTTCTAGGATTCTACAAGTCTACATGGATCCCATTTTGTTGAAATTGCTAAATATTCCCATGCGAACGGCTGGCTTTCCTACTTCCTTCCATGCTAACTTTTGAGTGGTCCACCACATGTTGCCCCGAGAACAGAATTCCAAAGGGGAAAGTTGACATCAACTTGTTCTTTAGAAGGTTGTTATTAATCAGTATGAAAATATTTGAAAGACATTATTTATCTTCTCCTTTCTATGTTCATCACATTATTATACATGATGAATAAATCACCCAACAATGGATAACCTTTTGTATGCAATTATCCATTGGCATCAGTCATGCTAGCAGTATCCAGTACTGACTATTCGCCTGCTGCCTCACAATTCTGCATGCTTATTGTTGTTGCTTGTACAAGAATATCCTACTCATATCGTTTTTCTAATAGACATAATTCTGCCATTACAGATCATGATCGACAAAATAGTGGAAAAGCTACAGTATTGGGCGATGCTGCGCGGGTATTGCGAGACTTGGTTACTCAAGTAGAATCTCTTAGAAAGGAACAATCTGCTCTTCTAACTGAGCACCAATATGTGAGTTTTCAAAATATGAGCGTTTATATACTTCTGCTAAAAAATTTAAACATATTGTATTGTTATAGACCAACTCCAAGGGGGGCTAAAAGGGTTAATGATGGCCTTTGAAACATAAATATGCCTTATATGATAACTGTTTCCTTCTTCACTATAAGGATGAACATCTAGCGTGTGTGCTGCTTCTAAAAAATGTAGTATTTGTTGTACTTGTAGCCAGTGCCTTAATTGCAATCCTCTGACATGTAATTTTTTTTCCATTAACGTGTTTCCTTTTCAGTTAGAGGTTCCTACTGCTACAATATTGCTGCTTGCTTGATTTATGAAATGTTCATACTTGTTTCAGGTTAGTTGCATTGCCTTCACTGTTAAGCCTAATTTACACTTATCAACAGGTTGGTTCAGAGAAGAACGAGCTGCAAGACGAGAACGCTACACTCAAAGCTCAAATAATAGAACTGCAGAATGAGCTTTGTGCAAGGATGAGAAACAACAGCCTCAATCCAAGCAGCCTTGGGATGTCACATCCAATAGGGAGCACCAGCACTAATTTAGCAACTCAACCGACACGACATCATATATGGGGCAATGCTTCTAATTTAAGCACCCTGCCCATGGTGCACCCAACGAGCACACAATCTCCACTGCAGAATGGGCACCATCACTCTGTTGGTTCTGGTCAGGTTGCATCACGGCCTTTGGAGCTCCAGCTCTTTCCAGGGACATCAGCATCACCGGACCGAGACTCTTCCCGACATAGAAGCAACCAAGCTACTTCTTCGAGCCATGCTGTTTCCTTGTCTGGACAGCTTCGCCTGAGCCTTCCAAGAGCATCACAAGAAGAAAGCAGAAGCAGTGGCTCGCCGAGAAATAGAAAATAGTGAAAAAAAAAAGGATAGCCAACTGACAGTGTTAAAGATCAGTACTTTGTGATAAGAGCTCTCCTGTAAATACCAAGAAGCTACTCGCCTTACTGGTTCAGACCTACTAGTTGCTCTGTATTTGAAGCGATTATTCGAATAATTCACAATTATGTTTGGAAATAATTTTGTTACGGGCTATTCAAAATTGTAATCTAGAGAACGCACTAGTGTTGTGGGATGTATTTTTGCTGAGGTTCTGAACTGTAAGATGGATCACCAGAGTACAAAACAGTACAGATAGAATTTACTACTGTAGTTTGAAGAGAGAAAAAAAATGGAATTTTGTGTTGTGATTGATTACTTGTCATACCTTAGGGCCTGTTCGGTTAATCCACTCCACAGGTGGATTGGAGTGGAATGAATGGGATTTGCTTGGATTTTGACTTAGATGGGATTTAATCCCTCCCAAACCATGTCAATCCACCTCAATCCATTGCAAACCGAACAGGCCCTTAAGAATATGACAATAATGGTTCAAACTAGAACCCTGCTGCACCGAGAAAATCCAAATTCTTAGTGTAATAACGCCATTCTGAAAATCTTCCACACTCAGGCAGAAATGCTGAATCCTTGTATGAACCATCAGAATTGCTCATCCTACCATCGCTAAAAGGAAGAAAATTGTTCATCCTACAAAATGAGTAGACCTGCTGATCTTCCTGCTACACTCTAGAAAAGCTCACATGAACTTGACATAATCACATGAGGCCTATCCAAATCCTGCTGCCCCCTCAAATCAGTCGGCGCCGGCATCAGCATCAGCTCATTCACCATTTTCATACTTCTGAACCCTTGCCCTCTGAAGAACTCCCCTTCTCTTGGGAACTCTCTTCGCCGTCGGCGGTCCAGTACCGCTTGACGGCATAGAGCACCTTCTCCGGGATGTGCGGGCTGTCCTCGTGGTTCGCCATCATCGTCTTCCACCGCATTCCAGTCGCCACCCTCTGCACCTGCAGCAGGACGTCGATGTCGTCCCGGAGGATCACCGTGCCCTCGGGGCGGAGGATCCGGTCCATCTCTAGCATGATGTCCTCCATCTTGCACCTGACCCGGCCATCAGATCGTCAGAAAGTTTCACAGCATTTTAAAGGGCGCACTCAGTTGTTTCATCAGTGACTCACCTGTCCCTGTAGAGGCTGAATACTCCATTGGCATGGATGAGGTCATAGGTCCTCGGGTAAGTAGAGAATGCTTCACACCTGAAGAAGAAGAACAAGGAGCAGAGATCAAGAAACGTTTCTTCAGATGATGTAATTTCAGCCGAAGGCAGGCAAGGGGAGCTTACTCACCAGTCGTGGTAGATGCCGATGAGGCCCCTCTCGTAGATGACGCCCAGGGTGGAGAGCTCGGCGGCGGTGGGCACGACGTTCATGACCCAAGACTTGGGGGAGAAGAGCGCCGAGGCGAAGCCACCCACGCCGGCGTTCATGTCCAGGATGTTCCGGTACCGTTCCGAGTCGAGCTTGTAGTTGACCTTCCTGTATGCCTTGACATGCTTCTCCCACTGTCGGTTCTCCTCCTCGTACGACTCCACGGTGAAGCCGGGGATGGCGCCGGAACTTATCCGCGGTGGGACGGCCTTCAGACGCGCCGGGAACGGCTGCAGCTCTCCTCCAGCGGCGGCTGCCGACGGTGTGATGCACGTCTCCATGTTCTTGTACCTGTACCCAACAACTGGTTGTCAGTGCTATCCTTGCCATGTAGTACTAGCGCTCAAAATGACTTGGCATTCCATAGATATTACCAGACGTCGTCGGGATTGGCCTGGTCGCAGGTCCGGACCTCCGCCGGCCTGGCCGGGCACGCGGCCGTGTCCGTGCGCTTCCGCCACACGCCGACCTCGCTCATCTCGGTGAGCTTCTCCCAGCAGAGCATCTCCGCGTACTCGTCGATCCTCTTCTGCTCGCCGGAGAGGTCCTCCTCCGTGCGCTCCCACTTGCGGTAGTTGGCCTTCCAGTTGATCGGCGGGCCGGAGAGCACCCAGTACCCGCCTGGCCGGAGAACCCGGTCCACCTCCATCATGTACATCCCGCCTGCATCCAAACTTTATCGGTCAATCTCGTGGCAATAATGACACGTACGCCGCGAATCGATGCACCGGCCGGACACTGGACACTGGAGACCGTGCCAAATACTAGAGTGCTGGCTCACCGTTTCCGGACCAGTGGATGAGGCAGCGGGAGCAGTGCGCCATGTCGAAGGATCTCGCAGGGAAGGGGAGCTTCACGGAGCCGAGCACGCCGATGAAGGCCGGCACGCCTCGCTCCAGCGCGAACTGCACCTGCGCCTCGTGCGAGTCCCGCGGCGCGAAGGACATGGCGATCACGCCACGGGAGTCCAGGTACGCGCCCAGGCTGGCCACCTGACATGGATGATCGATGTAACTAAAGGCAGCGCGAGAATGGGAATGGATGGAGAGCGGACGAGTGAATGGGAATGGATGGAGAGCGGACGAGTGAATGGGCTTACGCCGCAGCCAGTGTCGAGGACGGTGCGGACGGTACCGTCCGCGAACGGGACGACGTTTGCGAGCTGGTCGATGTACTTGTCGGCGCCGTGGGGGAACTGGGTGCCACCGCCGGGGAAGCGGAATACGGCGCCCTCGTACTGGACCCAGTTCTGGACGGCCTTCTCGACGGTCAGGCTCTTGTACGGCGCGTTAGCGTAGGGCACATAGTCGCGGCTCTTGGGCCACGGGAACGGCGTCACGTACCCCGGCGGCGCCGGGACGAGGCACCGCAGCCGCTTGTCGTCCGACGGGCAGTGCCGCTCCCGGTACACCATGTTCTTGCGCGGGAACTTCATGGCCCGGTCCTGGTCGTGGCACGGGGTGTGGTCAGCCAGCGCCGCCGCGCACGGCGCGAACGTTGGAGGCGGCTCGCCAAGGCCGGACGTCGTCACGTTTGCGCCGGGGTGGTGCGTCTCGAAGCTGAGACCGGCAGCGGAGGCGTCGGCGCAGGCCGTCTGCCGGGTCACCGCCACCGCGATGCGGTCGCCCTTGCCGTACCCGCTGTGCTGCCATGCGCCGAGCACGTAGAAGAAGCAGCACAGCAGGACGGCGATCACCATGGCCAGCGGGCTCCGCGCCCTGTACTCCCCCGAGTTGCCCTTAATCGCCATGGTCTTGATCAACGACCGATCAAAACCTACAGCACGTCAAGAACAAATCAATCAATATGGAACAAGAAATGAACACCCAATAATCAACGATCATCAATTTGTCAATTACATGCATGCGACTGATTGTGATATGATCAGGCCGAAGTGGATCGATCAACACGGCGCGCGTGATGAATTGGGCAACTGTTGTTGCATCTGATCGATCTTTGTTGAGGAAGACGCGCGAGAGAAGAGGAGAACGGGTACGTAGCAGATGTGGTTAATGTTCGTTCATAATGTACAACGACAAGGGAGGAAGAAGCGGATCATGGAAGTTTCGGGTATGGAGAGAGAGTGTGAGAAAGAAAAGGACCTAAGAAAGGTGAGAAAGAAATTTATAAGCATGCAAATGCAACTAAAGGCAAAATTTACGTTTTTATAAAAGAAAGCAAAACGTGGGTAGATTTTAGGAAGTTCATCAAACCATATGAAATTTCCACATAATTTAAACCAGGTAATTTGTAAATTGTTTCACTCTTAATTTGGCATTGGAGTTGGCTCTTTTCTAAGTTCCGACCAAAAGCGTTAGCATAAATCGTGCGCAAATATTAGCCACTACATAAAATGAATGAAACTGCAGATATTTTTCAGGAAACACCACAAATGGGAGCAACGTGATGCCCGCAATCACCGAGATGGATTTTCGTTAAGATCTCGATGCCTTTCTATTACGATATGCACCTTAGGAATATGCCTCTGGTGATTCTTTTGTATACCTGGCCGTTGATGATGGTGTAGGTCTTTGCTCTACGTACTATTTGTCGTCTTTCGACTTCATCGGTCGGCAAGGTTCCGTTTTGGAGGTAATCCAGAAAAGGTTTTTACTATCGGAGGGATCACTTCGACTATGTTGACAAATGAATCGACTCTATCCGGATTTTCTAGGTCTGATCCCTTCATAGATGGTGCCCAGAGATGTTCCAAGAAAACGCTAGTTGGGATTAGCTTGTGCGCTGATCCAAGCTTTCACAACAGATCCGCCGCTTCATTTTACTCCCATTTGACATACTTGACTTTATAGCCGTCGAAGGCTATCTCATCTACTTCGTCTCGATATGCCGTCATCATAGGGTTCCGCGCATTCCAGGTGCCAGCCACCTGCTGGACAAGCAAGTCGGAATCTCCACAGCAAACTATGCGCTTGATGTCAATATCTTTGGCTACGCGAAGTCCATGAATGAGAGCTTCATACTCCAACATGTTATTGGTAACGTTGAAGTAGATCTGGAGGATGTACTAAAAAATTTCTCCCGTTAGTGATTGTAGTAATGCACCATCCCCCGGGATGTTTAGCATCTTGGATTCATCGAAATGCATGACCTAAAACTCCGGCTTTGCTACGGGAATATCAGTTGGGATTTCCGTCCAATATGCAATAAAGTTCGCCAAGGCTTGAGATTTGATAGTGTCGCGCCTCTTGTAGGTGATTTTGAAGGCGGCAAGTTCTATACCCCCACTTCGTCACCCTTCATGTGGCTTCGCCATTATTGATGATGTCAGACAGAGGTGTTTTGCTCACTACTGTGATAGGATGCTCCTAGAAATAGTGCCTTCGCTTCCGAGAAGCAAGGGAAACTCCATAAGCCAGTTTCTGGTAGTGCGGGTAGTGCTGCTTGGATTTCGTCCAGACCTCTCTTACATAGTAAATGGGCCGCTGAACTCCGTATTCGTGCTTTGCTTCTTGATGCTCCACCATGACGACGATGTTGATAACCCGGTTAGTTAGTGACATGTATATTAACATGGGATCCATTGATTCCGGTGTTGCGAGGATTGGCGCAGGGGAGAGTATTAATGTAGCATTTGCCTCATCCGTCCAGATGAATTTGTCCGTCTTATTGAGCAACTTGTAGAGCGGTATGGCCTTCTCTCTAAGTCAGCTGATGAACCTGCTTACAACTGCGACGCAGCATGTGAGCCGTTGGATGTCCTTTAGGCATGTGGGACTTTTGATGTTGAGGATAGCCTTGATCTTCTCCGAGTTAACTTCAATTACCTAGTGCGAAATGATGAAGCCCAACAGTTTTGCCAACTGGTACCCCGAAGACACACATCGCAGGGTTAATCATCATGTTGTATTTCTGGAGGTTATCGAATGTTTCCTGCAAGTCAGTGATGAGATTGTTTCCTTTCTTTGACATCACCGTGATGTCGTCCACGTAAGCGTGAATGTTTCGACCAATTTGATCGTGGGGGCAATGTTGCATCTTTCACTGATAGGTTGCACCAGCGTTTTCAGCCCAAAGGGCATCATGACGTAGCAATAAGTGCCATAGGGAGTGATGAACAAAGTCTCCAATTGGTTCGACTCGTGCATCTTGATCTAGTGGTATCTGAAATATGTGTCCAAGAAACACAAAAGTTCCAAGCCAGCCGTCAAGTCAATGACTTTATCAATGAGAGGCAAAGCAAATGGATCTTTCGGACACGCTTTGTTTAAGCCAGCATAATAAACATACATCCTTAAAACTTTTGTCTCTTTCTTAGGCACAAGTACAGGATTGGCCACCCATTTGGTGTGGATCACTTCTCAAACAAAATTAGCCTTGAGTAGCCTAGCTAGCTCCTTGTCTATGGCTCACCGTTTTTTGTCTCCAAAGCATCATAGAGGTTGTTTCACCGGTTTTGCTCTAGTATAGATCTTTAAGCTATGCTTTGTGAGTTGCCTAGGTACACCCTTCATGTCGGCAGGTTGGTAGCCGGAGATGTCCTTGTTCTCACGGAGGAACTCGACGAGTGCACTTTCCTATTTGGGATCTAATGGTGTCCCATGTAGGTGGTCTTGGAGGCATCGCATGTTGGGTTCCGTGGCAGAAAACAAAAAAAATGCCTAATGACGCGAACACCTTAGCAAAGATCTATTCTATGCAGATGTAAGGTAACAGAGGGATTTGGTATTCATAACCTTGAAGACAGAAATCTTTTATGTTCAGGAGAATGTTGAGATGAAGGCGAACAACGGTGTCAACCTCAAGGTCGTGCAGACGAACGGGCACCATGCTCCAAGCTCCATAGCTCCAAGCTCCATGGCTCCAAAGCTCCTAGATTCAAGCGCCAAGCTCCAAGTGCCACAAATGTAGTGCATCCGAAGTTCTACACACATCTGGTGTAGAGACGTCCCCAGGACTCCAATCCAGCAAAGCAGCGGAAGAAGATTGATCCGAACCGAAGCCCCAATAGCACGATGGTGTGTATGGTGGAGAGCTCTCTCCTCATATGCATGTTCCAAAGGAGGAACCACACGTGAGGGAGAGAGAGAGAGAGATAGAGATAGAGAGAGAGAAATTGGGATGCCTTTAGAGGAGGGGGGCTCCTATTTATATAGGCTCAAGGGGGCACCTCCTCTTCTCAAAGTCCTAGGATGGGACTAAGGGGCTGTTTGGTTCAGTGGCTATCCACTAGATGACAAAGGATATCACTTTTTTAGTGGTTGACCTGTGTTTTGTTTGGAGGACGAGAGGGGATGAGGATAACCAGATTCTGGGAATATACCTCCGAAATGGTGGTTGATCCCATCCCACCAAAAGTGCTGGATGATGCCAACCACTTTTGGCTGTCTCACCTCCGAAGCGTTTTGCTCACTCACCTCCCCTGAAAGTACTCTGTATTGAACCTTATCCTCTTGTGTCTAGTTCTCACCGCTGGTGGCAGCAGTGGCGCTAGATCAAGGGCGACGGATGTGGCACATCATGGGAGGCGGCAGGGGTTAGAAAGGTTGATTTCTCCCCTATGTACCCCATCTCTCGCTATCTCTCTCTCTCTCTCTCCATGTCCTCGGAAGCATCTGAACCAGTGGCCGTGCTGGCTTCCGGTCGGGCAGATGGGTTGCTTGCTGATGGTGCTAGGACAAGGCGGGTAGCGTGGCTGAAGCGACCTAGCAGGGGATGCACGCAACGGCGGGTGAGAAAGGCGGCACATTCGTGGCTGCTGACCAGATGGTGTACATGTCGTTTACAACTTGGGGACTTTGCTCATGATTACTCATCAAGTGGCATACTTCACCAAAACCTTCATCGGACTTTGTTCATTGACTTCCATGTATCAAACTTCACGGGAAACGAAATGTTCATGTAACAGAGTATAGCTTTTGTGCTATGTCTTTACAAAAGAGCGATCAGAAAGCCAAATTTTATTATTACAATTTGTTCCCAAATTACGATTAGCATCGTATACTACTTAAGATTATTTTTGGCAATCTAACCAACACAATGGAAGAGGTGATCACACCAACCCATCCACTCTATATCCTTTGAACCAAACACAAAAATGGTTATCCCTAACCACCACTCATCCTATCTAACCAAACAAAAAATTAGCTTTCCCTAACCATGTGGCTGGGGATATCCTCATCCCCTAAACCATACCCTTTGAACCAAACAGCCCCTAAAGGGAGGAGGAGGTGGCTGGCCAAGGAGGGCCTCTCCCATGCGCCTTGGCCCACTAGGGGTTGGCCGACCATGGGGAGGGCTCCCCACAAGGCCTCCTTTGGCCGATTGGCCAAGGGGATTCCTCATGGGCCCTTTTCCCCTAGAGAAAAGGCCCATGTAGGTGGGCTTCTCCTTTTAAATTGATTTAAACATATATATATTGATAATATCAAATACATATTATCTAATATCTCTTACTCTGAAACACTTTTCTGACCCATCCAATCAACATCTCACTGAAACACTTCTAGTACCCCCGGAATAATTCCGGTGTTCTTTCTCTTTTCTCTGTCAATCCCGAATCAATCCCTAAGCATCATCCACCCTTAAGCGTGCCACCCTACGGTTCAGGAACACTCTAGACAAGATCGAGATACCTCTCTGATCAATGACCAATAGCGGGATCTAGATACCCATAATGGCCCATGTGCATTCCATGATTTAACTTGATCGCCTAACCTTAAAAGTTGAGTCTCATTCCTTTTTCTCTGCAATACTAAGTTTTTCCGAGATCCGATCATCGGTATCTCCATACCTTGTTCGACCTTGTTACTGACAAACACATTTACTTGTTCCTGTGATATTACATCCCCATGACCTATGTAACACCCCGTCCACTCCTGGGCCCGGGGGGTGTCACTCCTGGCAGCTTAATAGGATATCTAGACTGGCCCCACAGACCAACACTAGTCTTTTCTGCGCACTTTGTCCTCACTCGTGCACACCCGGTTACCCACTTCCCGGTCGGTCACCCATCCTAGAATTGCTCTAGGCCAAGCATGCTTAACCTTAGAGTTCTTTTCGAATGAGCTTCCGGAAAAGAAGTTGCAACTTGTTGATATTGGTATCCTATCAATCCTATTAAGCCATGTGCCTGGATCTCACATACACCCACCCTTTAGAAGATCGATTCCCTCATCGATCAAGCACACCCCAGGAACGTTCCCTCTTGGCACGCGTCTGTGCGTCCGGTGACACATGTGCCATGCCGTGTCCACTCCGGGCCACACGCCATGATCCACATGTCCATGCCATCCCGCACACACCCGTAATCGCAGGGTCGCTCGATACCACTAGTAACACCCCGTCCACTCCTGGGCCCGGGGGGTGTCACTCCTGGCAGCTTAATAGGATATCTAGACTGGCCCCACAGGCCAACACTAGTCTTTTCTGCGCACTTTGTCCTCACTCGTGCGCACCCGGTTACCCACTTCCCGGTCGGTCACCCATCCTAGAATTGATCTAGGCCAAGCACGCTTAACCTTAGAGTTCTTTTCGAATGAGCTTCCGGAAAAGAAGTTGCAACTTGTTGATATGGGTATCCTATCAATCCTATTAAGCCATGTGCCTGGATCTCACAACCTAGTCACACGTTTGCAAAATTTATAGAGGTAATCTCACTGAGTGGGCCCAGAGTATCTATCCATCACGCGGATGGGCAAATCCCGGTCTTGATACACACTCCTATACACATCCCTCGGAAAACCTGAGTGGAACCTTTATGTTCAACTTTTTACGGTGTGAAGCTTGATACTATCAAGGCTACCTCCAGTAATGGTGATTATATATGATCTCACGGTCAAGGGAGTGGGTTACTATGTTTGCTAGTCATCGCAATGTTGAACTTTGTGACTGATCTCATTGCAATACTTTAAGTTGGGTGTGTGTCCATCACGGCATTCATCTAATGACATGACCCCATTGCCAATTGACATAAATTAATGTCCATGATCGGAAACCCTGATCATCAGTTGACCAATGGACTAGTTGAATAGAGGCTACTAGGGACTTGTTTTGTTTGCGTACCACACATGTACTAATGTTTCCACTTAGTACAGTTGAAAGGGCATGTATGCCACATGTGTGGTTTTGGTAATGAATGACAATCTCTATGGACTAATGTTACATTGAATTTCACTTGTAGGTTTGTCCATTGGCATCACTTGGACCATGTGTTGGTTTCAAGGTTAAAAACGAATAAACAATGTCCAAGGGCTTTGTGTCTATTGGAATCAAGTAGTAGAAGAAGAAGATCAAGAGTGTCTTGAAGAAGAATATGTAGTTCATCATGGCTATCTTTAAGACATCGTCAAGAAATGAAGGGCAAGCTCAAGGTGTGCCATCTCTAGAAGATATCATGCTTGAAGCTTGCCATCCTCGGCAATCATGGAGTGATGAAGACAAGTTCAAATAAAAGCTTTCCCCATGGAGTATGGGGGAGCATTTCATAAGTCTTCATCAAGCAAGAGCAAGCAAGAGAAATCAAGAAAGGCGGTACATCTTGAGAAGGACAAGACGGTCTACATTAAGCTCAAGTGGAATGCTGAAGGCAAAGGTATGGTCTTAATAGGCTTTATATTTTACCGGTCTCTTGTAGTGTTGGGATCTCTCGAGTGAGTAGCTCGATCGTATCTTTCGGAGAGAGCTCAAACCTTTGCATACATAGCATCATATTTCTTGGTTGTTATTTGGATCTTGTCCATGTGAGGATCTAGATCTTGTGGTTATCTTCATAACAAGCTCTAGTTGATCAAAAAAGGATTTCCCTTGCATATCTTATTGTGTTTTTGACCTTGCGGGTTTTTCTGTCTCCACACCTTGGGAGATGTATCACATATATATTCATGATATTTTCTCCTTTGGTGATACCCAATATTTCTACATGTCGTTATCTTTCCAACAAAATTGGTTTCATATCATTTGGAGTTTGGATGCGAAAGTTATTACAGTTTTTGTTCTGAAGTTTCCTTGGGAGGAAGTTCTGGCGAGCCACCGGTAGTACCGCTAGGGCATTTTTGTCGCAGGTAGTACCGGGGCTATTTCTATTCATCCTGATTTCGGTTCAGTATTCTCTCTATTTTGGGAGTTCTATTTGCCGGAACTTTGATCGGACATAGACGAGGGAGTACCGTCTACAAGTGAAAGTACCGGCCAGGCGCCGGAAGTACCGTTGGGGTGTAATTGCCACTGGTAGTACCGCGTGTTTTTCTAGCTCTCTTTGACCATCCTGGTTTCAATTCAGTAAACTCTCTGTTTGGTGTGTTGCTATTGGACGAAACTTTGGTCAGAATTTCGGGCGGTAGTACCGATGAACCGATGGTAGTACCGGCTAGGCTCACTTTTCTGTCTTTCGTCTCGCTGTTTTGACCGTTGAAAGGGTGCCAGCGGTAGTACCGCCCACCCAGTGGTACTACTGTCCATGCACGAATTTGACCATAACGGGCAGATCTAGGAGCCTTTAAAAGGGGCTCCTCTTCCCCTTCGTGGGCACCAGCTTTTTTCTTGGTTCCTACCCTTCTCTCTCCTCCATTGTTGACCTTGAAGATCTTGCCCTCTCCCCTTCCCCCTCCTATGATTCTTGCATCTTTTTGAGGGATTTAAGAGAGGAGATCTAGATCTACAACCCCCACTAAACCAAATTCCTTCATTGTGAAGGAATCCATGGGATCTAGATCTCGAAGAGTTTTGTGTTCTCGTCTTGTGTTCTCCCTCTCTTATTCCCCCAATAGCTTTTGTAGCTTTGGTGGAATTTGAGAGTGAAGGACTTGCCTCTTGCATTTGGTGGATAGGTTTGAGTTCAACTCGGAGATTTGGTGAGTTCAAGCTCTTGGGCTTGTTTCTCTTGGGTTCTTGGAACCCTAGACGGTTGTGTGGAGTGTAGTGAGTTCTTGGGGCCTCCAATGGAGTTGTGGAGATTCCCCAATCTTGTGGCCTATTGTGGCTTTGTTTCTTGAGGCCTCTAATTGTTGTGGAGATTCCTCAAGCTTGTGGCCTTTGTGGTGTTTCTTTGGAGCCCTCCAATTGAGTTGTGGAGAGTTCCCTGATACGTCGTAAACGTATCTATAATTTTTGATGTTCCATGCTTGTTTTATATCTACTTTCTTATGTTTTGTTCATACTTTGAGGTATTTTTATAAATTTTCTAGGACTAACCTATTAATAAGATGCCACAGTGCCAGTTGCCTGTTTTCTTCTGTTTTTGGTTTCAGAAAAGCTAGTAAGGAAATATTTCTCGGAATTAGACGGGACAAAAGCCAAAGTCAATATTTTACCCGAAGCAACACGGAGTCCGGAGGGGAGACGAAGTGGCGCACCAGGGCAGCCACACCTGGTGGCCGCGCGGCCAGGGGGCGCGCCACCAGGGGTGTGGGCCCCCTAGTGCTCCACCGACCTTGCCCCTTTGCCAATAAAAGCCTGCCAGGATGAAAACCCTAAGGACCGGATCAGAATTCCACGAAAAGTTCCACAGTGCTGCAACCACCAAAGAGGAGATTCGGGGGACAGAAGTCTCTATTCCGGCACCCTTCCAGGACGGGGAAGTGCCCCGGGATCCATCTCCATCGACTCCACCGTCATCTCCATCGCCGTTGCTGACTCCCATGATGAGGAGGGAGTAGTTCTCTCTCGAGGCTAAGGGCTCTACAAGTAGCTATGTGTTCATCTCTCTCTCTCTGTGCGTGATCTTATTGAGATCATGAGCTTTGTAATCTAGGATCTATTCTGCTACTCAAGTGCTTTAATTAATTTCTGCTTATCCCCACGTGTGTGAAGTTGACAGTGTGCACACCGTGTGGCACTTTCTCTAAGGTTACATAAATACTTATCATGAGTATAATTTGAGTTGGATGTCTCTATGAGATTGTGGTGTTTGTTGGAATCATCTAGCGTTCAAGGTGATAGTGAGGGGTTATCTAGATGGGGAATGCAAACTTTAAGGTGTGTTGTTATAGCCCTACATCGTCCAACCGGAGAGTAGTTCAGGGTAGAATAATGAAGAGAAGATATTTATATGAGAGTGTCCACTAGTGAAAGTATGATCCCTAGGCCTTACTTCTAAGCATTGAAACACCATTTACAATCAGTCCTGTTACATGTTTGCTCTTGCTTCCACTATTATTTCAGATTGCAATTACCACTTATAATCATCCATATTACTTGTATTTCACTATCTCTTCGCCGAACTAGTGCACCTATACAATTGACAAGTGTATTGGGTGTGTTGGGGATAGAAGAGACTTCTTGTATCTTGATTGCAGAGTTGCTTGAGAGGGATACCTTTGACCACTTCCTCCCTGAGTTCGATAAACCTTGGGTGATCCACTTAAGTGAAACTTGCTGCTGTTCTACAAGCCTCTGCACTTGGAGGCCCAACACTGTCTACAAGAATAGAAGCGTGCGTAGACATCAAGCTATTTTCTGGCACTGTTGCCGGGGAGGTAAGGTAAAAGGTACTCACATCCTCTGGCTACTAAACTATCTTCTAGTACTGTTGCTGGTGTGTGAGTGCTCGAAGTTATTTCCTTTAGATTCTGCAATTATATATTTTTGTTTCTTGTTTTTATTTTCACTAGTTAGGTTTAATGGAAAACAAAAAAAAATTAGAGAGCTTTTTAGTATTTTTCCTAAGGTAGAACATAAATGGTTTGAAAAGAAAATAAAAAACCCATGGAACTTTCTTTGCATGCTAATAGGAATGTTATTAGTATGAATTTTTTGAACACATTTGTTACTAATGCTATGGAAACGTCTAAGCTTGGGGAACTTAGTTTTTATGAAAATGATGTTTTTAGTTTCCCAGCTTTAAAGGAGAAAATTTGCTCTGATGACACTTTATCTCCCCTATGTGGTAATTCTAATGATACTTGTGATATTTTAAATCCACATACTGAAAGCATCCCTTTTAAAATACCTATGGAAATTGTTGAACGTGTTATGCATAACTGTTATTTTGGAGATGGAACTATCCATCCTAGTGATCATTTACTCTTTATACATGAATTATGTGAGTTGTTCAAGTGTGGAGTTATTTAAATGAACCTAGTTAAGAGGAAGCTATTCTCTTTATCACTTAAGGGCAAAGCAAGGGAGTGGTATGATCTACTAGACAATCCTCATCATCAGAGTGGAAGGAACTTGAATCTCTCTTTTACTCTAAATTTTATCCTCCTCATGAAATTCATAAAGATAGGAATTATATTTATAATTTTCATCCTCATGATGGAGGAAGTATTGCCCAAGCATGGGGGAGATTGAAGTCACTAATGCTCAAATGTCCCATTCATGAGCTCCCCAGTAATATTGTTATTAATAATTTTTATGCAAGGCTTTCAGGACATTACAAGGACTATCTAGATACTTGTTTAGAGGGATCCTTCACAAGTAAGGAGGTCAAAGCTAAGTGTGATCTTCATGAAACAATTCAAAGCAATACCGAAGATTGGGATAACGACAAAGGTAAAGAACCAGGTATAAATTATGAGTATGATTGCATTAAGTCTTTCGCTGAAACTGCTGATTTTCAAGAACTTAGTGCTAAATATGGTTTTGATCCTAAAATTCTTGTTAATTGTTGTAAATCCTTTATTTCTCATATTAATGCTCCTAAAGAAAAATGGGACATGTATCATGAACCTTTTAAAGACACTTGCATGAAAAATGAAATTGTTATTAATGATAGCAATACACATGCTCAAACCTCTGAAAGTACTATTTATTATAAGCATGTTAATTTTTGTGAAGTACATAGACCTTGTGAAAAGAATCAAATTGAAGAAGAATATTGTTTCACCCACAGGAATGAAAAAACTAGAACGTGGTATTGGGCTCTAAATGATCTTGGTAAAAAAGTTTGTGCCCTCTATCCTTTTATTTGTGAACTTTGCTTTGAAGTGGGTCATTTCAATTTTCAATGCTCAGGCCATAATAATAGCCCTTCTAATCCAATGAGTACTGCAAGTGGGTGTTGTGATAACATGATCACTCCTAATCAGCATGATGAACTTACATTATTTTTGGGGTGTGAAGAGTTATCAAGAAAAACTTCTTTGGTAGATATGAGTGCTTTTGATATGAATAGCGTCCTGCATGGTTGTCATCTTTATTGTGTTGATAACTGCCATACAAATACTTACATACAAAGTATTATAAAAGATGAGATTTTATCAAAATATGACAGGACTAATATGTGTTTTGTTCTTATTAATGAAAAGAAGGAATCCTCCAAAGTTTCTTCTATTGTCTCTAACAATAAACCAGGGTATATGGAGAAGCTTCCTTTCAAGCCTCTCCCTCCTAAAGAGAAGAAGAAAAAGAAGAAGAGGGGGAGTAAAAGGAGGGAGGAAATGGTATTTTCCCCTAAGCATGTTGCTCCTATTATAGTTTTTGATGAGTCTAAACTCGATGATGTTCTTATGCCTGTTACCTATAGTAGTGATCATGATTGGGAAAAGCACACTACTTTTGATATTGAAAATCTCTTTGGTACCAATTCTGAAAATGATTATATTAATAATTGCTGTACTATTAGTGCTATCCATGTTCCTTCCAATGATGATATGTTTACAAACAAACACACTTTGGAAGATAGATATTCTATTGCTTATGATGATTACAATATGCCTCCTATAATTTATGATTATGGTGATGATAATAATAATGATAGCTATTTTGTTGAATTTGCTCCCACTATAATTAATAAGAATAACTATGCTTATGTGGAGAGTAATAATGATTATATGCATGTGGCTCATGATAAGAATGTTTTATGTGATAGTTATATTGTTAATTTTATTCATGATGCTACTGAAAGTTATTATGAGAGAGGGAAACATGGTTTTATGTATCTCAACAATATTAAGTTTCCCCTCTTTATGTTGAAATTTTTGAAGTGGCACTTGTTTTGCTTTCCTATGCTTGTTGCTTTGTGCTTTCATGACTTGTTTCTTTACAAGATTATTTTTCATAGGAAGTGGTTAAGACTTAAATTTGTTCCATATTTTCTTCTTGATGCTCTCTTTTTATTTCAATTCATATTTCTTATGTGAGCATCATCGAAACTATCATGCCTATCTTAATGGCTATAAAGAAAGAGCTTTTGGGAGACAACCCATTATATTTTTTCTTTCAGTTTATTTTTGTTTTGTTGAGTCTTGGAAGTTATTGCCTCTGTAATAACCTCTCCTTATAATTTTTGTTTGGTTTTTGTGCCAAGAATAACCTCTAATGAGAGGGAAGTAAGATATGGGGAAGTTGCTGTCCCGAAACAGATTTCTATGCGTCACCGTAAAAAATCGTGAAAAATCCCCGTACATCGGATTGAGCTGTAATTTTCTATGCTTATGCCCCAGGTTATTATCTAACTTTCATTAGTTTATCTCTTTTTGATTGAGCAACAGAAGGTCTTCGAAAAAATCGGTTTTTACCTGCTGGTCTGTTTTGACAGATTTCTGCCATTATTTGCATTTGCCTCTTAATCTCTTTCTCTTTGAGTTCTCTTTGATCACTTGAGATTTTAGAAGGAATTGCTACAGTAGCTTGTGTTTTAATGGAAGTTCTATGTGTGATTAAACTAAACCATAGGACCAATTATCTTGAATACACTAATGGTGCTAATGAGGATTGTGTGAAGTTTTGTATGAAGGAAAATTTTCAAGTGTAGGGGAAGAATAATGTGATAAGATGAAGTATGGACAAAAGCTCAAGCTTGGGTATGCCACCCATTTAACCCCAAGAAATATTCAAGAAGTACAAGCGTCAAAGCTTGGGGATGCCCAAGGCATCCCCTTCTTCATCAATAAAATCTCAGGTTTTCTTCCAAAACACTTCATTTTTATTGTTTCATGCACAATTGTGTTGTTCTTGGAGCGTCTTCGTTTTTTATTTTAAGTTTTCTTTTGCTTAGTTTGCTTAAATAAATTTGATGGACCCCTGCATTCATATGATATTTCAAATAAGTTGATTGGTGATTGGAAAAGAGTAGGAAAGTTCATGCTTATAAGTGGTACAAAAGGAGTTTTGTTTTGACTGTGGCCTAGACTTTATCATGTCATTTTTTATATTGCTTTGACTTTATGCTTAGTAATTATTGTTGTAGCATGACTTGTTCCAAACAATTGAAATTGCATAATCTGCCTTGAAAGAATCATGCTTTGTTCTAGCATACAAAAGCATGATATTGTAGTATTCTACTTCTATGCTTTATCTGTGTTGACTTGGCACATGCTTACACAATGTTAAGACTATGAACCAGTCACCTTAACCTCTATGATCATTTAGTTTTTTGACTTGTAATATCACTTTATGCTTTAATTAATAATGTTTTGTCGCTTTGCATGATTATGTCCATTAGTGCTCTCTTAGTTAGTCGCTCTGAGTCTTTTGCTAGCCTCCATATGTACCAAGTATGAGTTCCACTCATGCATCCAACCCCCAAGAAAACCAAGTTGTTCCATAGAGTCCACTATAAATTCCTATGCATGGTGTTTTACACCATTCCAAGTATATTCATGCTTTTATCTACCTTCCGAATTAAACTTGTTATGTGAAAATTAGTGATTAAAGCTCTCACGAACTTGATGTCACACTTTACTTTCTTGCACTTAATAAACTTGAACCATTGCGTCCATCTATGTTGCGTATATGCTTGCACTTTATAAGTTGAGAATTAGCAGAACCATGCTGTCATGGGCAATGCTTTCAACATTGCACTTATTATTCAAATGATATCATGTTCTTTTGTTTATGGATCCCGGCAGTGTGAAATAAAAGGGGAACTTGTAAGCTCATGGAGTTTGTATATGTGTTAGAGAAACGCCTGGGTGGATAGCCTAAGCCATGCCTAATCATGGTGGAAACTTGCAGCATAACCATAGTGAGAATTCTGTGAAGCATCCTCAATAAAAACCTATGCAAATAGTAAATAAAAAGATCATTGAGATGCTCATTCTTTGTTGCCTTGTCATTTTGATATGGGATAGCTCCTGTATCATGGGGCAAGGGGTACCCCGTTGGCGGTTCTCCATGATACACATGTACTTACAATGACAAGAACCTACTTGTGACTAAAGTTGAGTAGCATGAGGTCTGGTACTCGTAGGAAAGGGGCATGAGATTTTTGACTTATAACTTGTCAAGCATATCCTCATATTTGTTCACTTTAACCTTAATCACCTAAAGATGCTTATGATAGGGGTAATGAGAGCTGAAAGCTAATAAGTACCATAATTATTGGAAGCTCTTTATGAAACTTGAAATCCCTGCTTCCCTCTTATGAAGGGCCTTTCTTTTTACTTTTATGTTGAGACTCCATCTTCTATCTTTATGCACCAATTGAGAGAGCATAGTGACTATTCTTAGTTTAATGTGCATTGTCCCAAAACTTGTTGATTGGTTCATAACTGTGATATTGCTTGTTCTTAAATTATTTGTATCTAGTCACCCTTATGAACTTTGAAGGTGTCCTATGCATTTATGTTTTTCTATACCATGAGGGATAAGCTGAATACCATTCTTATTATGTTCTCTATGTGTGAAACAAACAAACGTATTTTAATACATTGTTATTCATGAATCTTTTGTTTGTACCTTTTTCATGTTACAACATAGTTGCTATGTCTTATTGTTAGAACTCTGTGTTTTATGTTCATGTTAGAGTACTTTGATCCTAGCCATCAATGATTTACAAATACCTTGATCAAGATTATGATGGTGCATGTCACCTCAAAAATTATTCTTTTTATCACTTACCTACTCGAGGACGAGCAGGAGTTAAGCTTGGGGATGTTGATACATCGTAAACGTATCTATAATTTTTGATGTTCCATGCTTGTTTTATTTCTACTTTCTTATGTTTTGTTCATACTTTGAGGTATTTTTATACATTTTCTAGGACTAACCTATTAATAAGATGCCACAGTGCTAGTTGCCTGTTTTCTACTGTTTTTGGTTTCAGAAAAGCTAGTAAGGAAATATTTCTCGGAATTGGACGGGACAAAAGCCAAAGTCAATATTTTACCTAAAGAAACACGAAGTCCGGAGGGGAGACGAAGTGGCGCACCAGGGCGGCCACACATGGTGGCCGCGTGGCCAGGGGCGTGCCACTAGGGGGTGTGGGCCCCCTAGTGCTCCACCAACCTTGCCCCTTCGCCTATAGAAGCCTCCCGGGATGAAAAAAACCCTAAGGACCGGATCAAAATTCCACGAAAAGATCCACAACGCCGCCACCACCAAAGAGGAGATTCGGGAGACAGAAGTATCTGTTCCGGCACCCTGCTGGGATGGGGAAGTGCCCCCGGATCCATCTCCATCGACTCCACCACCATCTCCATTGCTGTTGCTGACTCCCATGATGAGGAGGGAGTAGTTCTATCTCGAGGCTAAGGGCTCTACAAGTAGCTACGTGTTCATCTCTCTCTCTCTCTATGCGTGATCTTATTGAGATCATGATCTTTGTAATCTAGGATCTATTCTTCTACTCAAGTGCTTTAATTAATTTCTGCTTATCCCCATGTGTGTGAAGTTGATAGTGTGCACACCGTGTGGCACTTTGTCTAAGGTTACATAAATACTTATCATGAGTATAATTTGAGTTAGATGTCTCTATGAGATTGTGGTGTTTGTTGGAGTCATCTAGTGCTCAAGGTGATAGTGAGGGGTTATCTAGATGGGGAATGCAAACTTTAAGGTGTGTTGTCATAGCCCTACATCGTCCAACCGGAGAGTAGTTTAGGGTAGAATAATGAAGAGAAGATATTTATATGAGAGTGTCCACTAGTGAAAGTATGATCCCTAGGCCTTGTTTCTAAGAATTGAAACACCATTTACAATCAGTCTTGTTACATGTTTGCTTGCTGCCACTATTATTTCATATTTCAATTACCACTTATAATCATCCATATTACTTGTATTTCACTATCTCTTTGCTGAACTAGTGCACCTATACACCTGACAAGTGTATTGGGTGTGTTGGGGACATAAGAGACTTCTTATAACTTGATTGCATGGTTGCTTGAGAGGGATACCTTTGACCACTTCCTCCCTGAGTTCGATAAACCTTGGGTGATCCACTTAAGGGAAACTTGCTGCTGTTCTACAAACCTACTTGGAGGCCCAACACTGTCTACAAGAACAGAAGCGTGCGTAGACATCATGCCCCAAGACTTGTATGGGTTCAGTGACTGCCCTCAAGTGTCCCATAGTGGATCGTGAGTAGGCCTTTATGGAGAGCTCACCAGAGAATAGTGTGAGCCTTTTGTGACATTGTGAGTTGCATGCCTTCGCATCTTGGGGTGAGCATCGAGCCACCACACCTCAAGGTGAGCCATTTGTGGCGTTTGGAGTACATTGCACCATTGCACCTCTGCAATGGAGATGTAGCTTCTTTAGAAGTGAACTTCGGGATAAAACTCATCGTCTCCGCGTCCATCGATTATCTCTCAACCAAGCCCTTTACTTATGCAATTTACATTGCGGTAGCCTTCGTGCTTGAAGTATTATATCTTTCTATCACCTTGTTTCTTGTCTTTCTTAGCATAGGTTGTTGGTGCACTTAGTTGAACCTAGTGTTTGTAGGTTTTGTGCTCTATAAATTAAATGTTAGTTTTATTCGGAATTTATTAGAGCCTAAACCATAATTATTTTAAAATGCCTATTCACCCCTATAGGTGACATTCGTTTCCCTTTCAATAGTTATAGCATGGTATAAAACTTATTATGAACATTTGAAATAAGACAATAAACTATCTTTATTATTTGCCTCTAGGGCATATTTCCAACATCGCCTACCACAAGTTCCATCGGCTTCATCTCGATGGTAGCCTTAAAGGCGGGTTCGAAGTTAGAAATATACTTCTTTGAAGCCGGCATCTCTGAGGCATCGACCTGGATTTGGATCTCCTTGAATTCTTCATCATAGAGGATGGCTTCATCGTAGGCGACTTCTCCTGCATCATAATCCCACGGCTTCTGGAACTTTTGTGAAGGTGATGATGCCATTTGGGCCTGACATCTTGAGCTTGTTGTAGATGTGGCATGGCCTAGGGTGGAAAGCATGGAATATGGAGCGTCCAAAGATGACATGATACATAATTTTGAAAGGCACCACCTTAAACTTCATGGCCTCTTGGCGATAATTATTTACATCACCAAAGGCTACTAGGAGGGTAATTCTTCCAAGGGACTAAGCTTGCCGGCCAGGAACTACATCATGGAATATGGTGCTACTCCGCCTTAGCTAGTTCTATGACAAGTTCATATTATGGAGTGTATCGATGTACATGATGTTGTTGCTGCTTTCGCTATCCACATGGCACTTGGTGAATTCATTGCTGTCAATCAATGGGTTGATGACCATAGCATATTAATTTTCTTCCAGGATGAGCTCTAGGTGATCCTCTCTATCCCATGTCACCAGAACTCCTGACAATCTCATGTATCGAGGAACCTTGGGAGGGTAGCAAGCAGTATCCTCAAAGAGGTTTTTTGTGGTCTGATAGTTGGAGGACCAAGGAAGGTGAGATAGATGGGATCCTTATTCTCTAATGGTTTTTTGCTCTTCCCTCCACCATCACCCTTCTCGGATGGCTTAGGTTTAGCGTCCTCGTCCATGTCATAAGAATCTTTATACTCCTTGTCCTCCTTCTTCCCTTTGCCTTTTCTTCCGACTTTGCTTGTAGCTGGACTCTGGGTCTTTCTTGAGGTCATTGACAAACTGGCAACTACGGCTAGTGTGGGTGGATTTGCTCTTCGTATCAAGGTGAGCGTAACATGGCATATCCCAATATTCCTATATGACTGAGGAGCGCAGAGCATAACAGGTGTAGTTTCACTACCGCGCTACTGCCCACGACTTGCTCCTCGGTCATGTCCATGTTGTTCACCATCACCTTTGCCAGCGAACATCATGGCGACCATGTCGGTGGCTTGCTTTTGTTCAGGCGGATTTTTCCTCTTGTTGTTATTGTTTTTCTTGGCCTGGATGGGACTAGCCATTGCAAAGAGAGCACAACAAGCATCATCGTCAAACGATGTGAATTTGTTGATAGTGGAGATCATCGAGTTTAGATTGAGCTTCCCCTTATCCTATCTGCACTTCAGCGTATGTTGGAGCAGTGAGCCTCTTTCCAAGCCATTGATGAAGGCGTCCATGGCGATTTGATCGTGTATTCCTATTATGGGTTCCCTTGTGGACTTACCCTTGGGATGGCCTGATCTTCATAGATTCGAGGGAATTTGGGGGAGGGAGCAAAGAACACGATGAACATGCAAGGGGAAATCAATACAAATACACACCACACCTGATACAATCCAGTTTGCTCTCGCTGGCCTGAACCACCAACCCAATAGAATCTCAAGGGAGAGACCAAAGGTAGAATCCCATGAGAGAGATTGGCTAGGTCCTGATAGAATCACACATAGGAAGAGAGTAGCAACCAAGTAGAGTCCCAACGGGGAGAGACCTAGCACTACTAGAATCCATACATGGGAGAGACCAAGAACTAGAAGAGTGCCTTGACGACTTCAATTAGAAGGCCTTGTAAAACTCATAGATAATTTATAGAGAGAGGGATCCCATCCAGGGTTAGGAACATGCCTCAATTCATCATCCATTCCATTCTAGGGTTCTAAGGAGGGGGTGTGGGCATATATATAGGCCAGCCACGAGATAGGGGTACTTTAAGCATAAAGGTGGAGTTTGGGGTCGTTACATAGGCCAGGCCCAGCTCAAGACATGCTAGCCCATTTCACTAACACCGGAGACTCCGGGGTCTAGGGGCTAGAGACTCCGGGGTCACGTGCGGTCTTCGGGCCAGTCTTTAGGGAGGTGTACTGCATGCATCTGGCATGGGTCCACTGTCTGGGCCAGAGACTCTAGGGTCACAGGATGGAGACTCCGGGGTCCAGGGCGAAGACTCCAGGCTTGCTCCAATAGCTTCTTGCGTCTTCTCTTCTAGGCTTCCTGCTTGGGGGTCTTGGATCCAGGTTCATCCTTGTATCCTCATGTTGGCATAATGGTCATGGGCCTAGTCATATGATCGACAATTGGCTCAAGTAGGATCCCATTCATGTGATGACCAAAGGAAAGCAAGAGATGGAAGGAGTGCACCTTGATAGGAATGGTCGGTGTAGTATCATGATGTGGACCAATGGTGGTTTCCATATGTTGGGCTACATCATCTCCCCCTCTTGGAAAAGAGTCGACCTCGACGATATCCTGTCATCATCTTGTAAGGAAGGAGATGTACCCTTTATATCTTGGTGGATACTCTCAAGACCTCGTTTTGTCAACTCGTGCTCAATCGAGGTTGACATTGGAATGCGGGTACCTACACACAACATAAACAAAAGGAATAACGTGTGTGCATGGTAGATGAACACATCATTCATCATTATTATATTCTCTTGTGCACATCACCATTAGCATTATGTAATACATTATAGAAAGCATGGTGATTATGCGAGCAAAAGGTGGGAATATGCTTATCATGGCAAGGATCAAAATCTCCAAAATTTGAGAAAGCTATGGGGGCGATCTCAATAGGAAGCATATGATCATTATTGCAAGCAACAACAGGAGAAAGTGAAGAACATGCATGATCAAGCATTTCCAAAGTACAAGTATGGTTGCCGACAAACATAAGGAAAGAGCAATTGTTCATCAAGTTTGTTGCAACAATTGTAGGATAAAAGAAGGATTTGTAGCATGGCATGTCTATGGCAATATCATCGCAATCAAATAATTCCGCATGATCAACATTATGCAAAGGCAAAGCATCACATGGGAACATGAATGAATCATATGAAATGTCACAAGTAGTTTCCATGGCACGCATATCCTCACAACTCATCATGTACACTTGTGGGATCATGGCATCATCAACACGAGAATATCATTTTGCGGCCCAAAAGTTGGGGCGCCTAGGCAACGCGGTACCCAAGTTGATTTTAATCACCACGATTCGAAAAGTTGGAGCGCCAATTGCTGAGAGGGGTGTTTCGAGTGAATGATGGCCAACCCCAATATTTTCAAATCGCGCCCGTTAAGTCAGGATATTCCGTTACACTAGTTCCTGTTGTGCCCCTTCTTCGCCGGTCACTCTTCTTAGCCACCCTGCACGTGTCATAGGGGCAAATCCATTACTGTACTTTCCTAACTCTCGACACTGAATCTTGCTGCGGCGGCGGTGGTCCCTTTTCTTCCCTTCCCCGACCCTAAATCTACCGGCGGCGGAGGACCTTTTTTCTCCCTCCCCAGACACTGAATCTGACGGTGGAGGCCCAGCATGTCTTGCAAGGCGAAGGTTGTAGCTATGTTGCCGACTGATTCGGGCCCGTCTGGGCCCAAGTCTGGGGCTCAACGCGAAGCAGCGGTGAGGTCTTCCGGTTAGCGAGGAGGCCAGCAAGGATTCTGCTCCCAAGGTACCTACGAGTAGCGGGTTGAAGAGAAAAGCAAGGCTGACGGCGGATTGTTCGGCTCCGGTGGGCAGATGCGGCACCCAGATCTCGAAGAAAAAACCCGGGAGAAGAGCGAGAGGTGAATTTTTCTTATCTATGCCTTATCTTGCAAGTAGATTAGTTACGGCATAATAGAATCAAATGAACTGAAAATTTCCCCTTTTTAATCAAATTAGGCACAACTTTGATACAAGGGACCTATATGAGTTCACAGTTCATGTTCGCCAGTACACTACAAAACTTGATTTTGGTTGCGAGAGGGTTGTGTTCGGGCAAGATGTGCATCTTATTGTGAATTGCAAAGAGGTTGTGTCTCTTTCGCAGCTGGTAGATATGCTTGTCGCTAGAATTCCCTGGGGTTCTAGACAGAGGACAAAATTGGTGTGGCGTAACATGAATGATACCTATCAGCAAATTGAGCACTCCCATGAGCTTCGGATGGTTTGGGAGTGTTGTGTAGCTGATCGTAAGGTGAAAGTTGAAGCGATGATTGATGATATGTATGCAGATGCTGGAGATCTTGCTGCCAGAGCTTCTGATCCTAGAGAATACGGACCAATAGATGCTGATCTAGATAAGTTCAGTATACGCATAGAGGTGGATTCATACATGGCAAAACTTGATGAGGGAGTTAATAAGCCAGTTTCGTCATGTACTGTGGAGATCACTATCGATTCCAAAAACATAACTCTTGATGAAATGAGAGAGATGATCGGTAAGGAAATCAGTATTGGCCCTAAGCAGATGGCAAAAATCTGGTGGTGGCATCATAAGAAGCAGCAATTCATAGATGTTTTAGATACTGAAGACCTTATGCAGATTATGCGACAAAAGAAGCGAACCAGGAATGTGTTCTTCCTTGGTACCATTTATGATGTTGTTGAACATGTTATAGTGGATGTAGATGCCCCTATAGTGGCTGAACAGAATGAGGTGATCGACGTTGATGAGATCTGATGAGAGCTGCTACCCTAGGCTTGTCATATGGACCACGGAGTTCCCCTTCCTGTATTTGTAATATTGTCTGCTGTTGTATTTAGAGCGTGTTTCTGTGATTATGTTTGTTGAGAGATTGTGATATAATGTTGTGCGAGCTGTTGAGATTTTCGGACATGTCACTCACTTAAACCATCATTGTTGTAATAATACATAAGTACATTGTAGTTGACATGATTATGTTTCTTAAGATGATGTACCATACTTGTTTCTGTTATTATGTTTGTTGGGACATTGTAATGTAATGTTTTGTGAAACCATGACTGGACAAGTGATGCATAAATACATTGTAGTTGACATGATTATGTTTCTTGAGATGATGTATTGTACTTGTTTCTATTATTTTGTTTGTTGAGAGATTGTAATGTAATGTTTTGCAAAACCATGACAGGACAAGTGATGCGTAAGTACCTTGTAGTCGACATGATTTTGTTTCTTGAGTTGATGTAATATACTTGTTTCTGTGATTATGTTTATTGAGAGATTGTAATGTGATGTTTTGTGAAACCATGATGTGATTATGTTTGTTGAGAGATTGTAATGTAATGTTTTGTGAAACCATGACTGAAGAAGTGATGCATAAGTACCTTGTAGTTGACATGATTTTGTTTCTTTAGATGATGTAATATACTGGTATGTTTTTGTTAGGAAATGAAATTGGGATGGAGGGAGTACATGTTTAATATTTGAAATGAGAATGTATGAAGAGAATCCATATTAGGCAGGAGACAGTAATCCAGGGAAAGGGCATGGTATCCACTAAACTATTGTAACATGCCAATTTAGTCATTGTTGCAGCGGTAGAAGGGCTGCTCTCTCTCTCTCTCACCGACACCGACACCGTCGCCTGTGACGACGCATTCGCCATGCTGTACTTGAACGGCGAGGAAGACCAGTCGAGCAGCGACAGCCTTCTCTCCGACATCGAGTATTCCTTCCACGATGTGAGTTCCTCTGTTTTCTCGGGCTAGGGTTAGGCAATGGTAAATATCTCGATCTGAGCTCCATATGTGCATGCAATCATGTTCGATTTTAGCTTTGCGTTTACCTATAGGTACCACAGACGATCTACGACTCCGAATGGGAGGGCCTAGATCTCGATGGAGAAGTGCCATGTGACCATGGGCTAAAACTGAGGAGATATGTTGCATTCGAAGGCAGTAACACTAGGAGAAGGTTTTTGGGCTGTACAAATCGGGTTTGTTTACATTATGTGCAACTATGACATGAAGTAAAATGTATCATGCATGTTCATAACACTATAGTGTGTGTGTTTTTAGGTTGGCCCGGTGTGTAAAGCAGTAGACTGGGTGGATCTTGAGTGGCCATATGCACTTAAGAAATGTTTGGCACGGTTATGGGAGATGTATGAGTTGGAAAAGTCGGGGAGATTTACTGATGTAAGTGATGCAGCTGAAAAAAATTACAAGTTGTCGGTACAAAATAAGGAGCTGGAACAAGAAATCAAGAATTTGCAGTCAGAGCTAACTAACGGAATCGATGGGAGCTTGGTTTTTGGAACTGCAAAGAAGCTTCAGGATAGTCACAGGTTGCTGATTCATAATGCAGAAAAGGAGAGGGATCAGCTCAGGGAATACAAGAAGAAGCTAGAGTACTGCATTGCGGATCTTTTGAAGGAACTGAAGAAGGCGCGCGAGGGTGAACAAGGACAGACTATAGAGGATAAAGGAAATTCGAGATGAATAATTTATGTTGTGCCAATGCCTGAAACTAGTTAACTGTAAGACTTGAAGTTGCGCTTTTTTAACTAAGCCAAACTCAATACTCGAGCAAAACTAATTTCAGACAAACACACATACCGTGCATAGAGTTAAGTTCACGCTTACAAAATCACCACTGCAGAGGATAAACCAGACAGTTCAGTACTAAATAGACATATGTTGTGTTCAAGCGAGCCTGGCCCGGAGCTGCTTGTTTTCCTCCCTAAGATCGGCCAACTCCTTCAGTACTATGTCGTGCTTCAACTGTAGGTCCCAGCGCTCCGTCATGGATTGGAGAAGTTGGTCTGTAGCCATACGATTTTCCTTCAAGATCCCTTTCATGATCTCCGTCTGCTTCCTAGCCGAGGTGTGACCTTCACTCTGTAGCTTCGCCCAGCCGGTGTTTAACTCCTTCAGTTTCTGGCACTTGTCAGAAAGGACCGCGAGTTCAGTGCGCAGGTGGTCAAAGGCCAGTTTCTGGGAATTCTGCTTCTCCCTTTGGATTGCTATCTTGTCATTTAGCCAGGTCGCCAGGTCCTGGTCGATCTTTCGCCTCTTTCCCTGCAACAAAAATACATAGTATGGTTTGTTTAGTTCACCAGGACAAGCTGGTTAGTTTCCATAATTAACTGAATCGACTAGTTGCACTGTCATAATTTCAAGGAAGAAGCAATCTAGGACTAATCAGCATTTTATGAATCGACTAGTGGCACTGTCATAATTTCAATTTCAAAGACAAATAAGATTTATCTGCAGTTTAGTGTGCTGTGGGTTTTTCCCAATATCACCAAATAGTAGTGGGAGAGTGGAAAACTCATAATACAGAAGCCCATGTCCAGATACATATTGGAAAGAGCACACGGTGTCCATTCATGAACATGAACACCAACACATGTCCAGATAGATAAGGAGTTGCCCTAGGATTCTTATTGCACCCTATAATGGGAAGCAGACTTGGGCATTGCTCCCTGAACCCTAAACATTAAAAAAGGAGTGGAGGACAAACTGATATTCGTGTCCCTGCTAATGGGAATCAGACTTGGGCATTGCTCTGATACGCCTCCAGACAAGCCCTTAGCTCCTCGTTCCTTTCCGAAAACCCTCGAGTATGGTGATCCCTCTGCTCATGTCCTCCTTCATCTCCTTCACTGCATCCAGGCAACGGTTCCTATCATGGTAGGCTTGGATGGTAGCCTTGGTTTCCTCGACGCGTCCTCTAAGTGCCTCGGTGACTTTGTCCCGCAGGAGAGTGCACCTTTCCACGAGATTCTTCTTCTCCTCGATGAGCTCGTTGATTATCTTGATGGCCTGTTCTTGCCTGTTCAAGTTATGGTCGAGCACTTTCTGCAGCCTCATGATGTCACGTGCAAAATCTAGCGAGATCTCCTTCTGCACAAATAATTGCTTGCGTAGGCTCTCATTAGCTTGGGTGAGGGAGCGTGCAAGCTCATGTTGGTTGACAATCTTGGAACTGATCCCGACCACCTTGTCACGGTACTCGGCCTTCGCTCGCTGCATTGTTCATGTTGATTGAAATAGGAATTCTATAATTACACTCCAGGTTCCAGGTGAATACTAATACAGATCAAAAAAATCCCCGTTGAATCTATTGACCACAGTGTTAAAAAATGGACCTAGAGATCTATTCATGACCACGATAAACTAATCCTAATCACAAAAATCCATAGTGAATCTATGAACAGCGGTATTAAGGAAAGACCAAGAGATCCAGTCGTATTCATGAAAACTAATACAACTCGCAAAAGAAGAAGAAAAACCAATGCGGGGCATACAGGATCTAAGAAATCCACATCACAACTTGGGGAAATAACAGTATGGAGATTTGCTACCTCGCTGAGATGTGGAATAAGGCCGAACGGGTCCTGCAACGCCTCCGTCGTGGTGGATGCAGGCTCCACGGCAGGTATGTAATATGTAGAAGAGGAAGAGAAATAAGAAGAAGAAAAACAAGAAGAAGTTGAATATGATCATGACAGAGAGGGAGATGGAGAAGAAGTAGAACAAGAAGACCGTACCGGGAGGAGCCCTCGCCTACTAGAACATTCGGCGCCATTGTCGGGGGAGATTGGGCCTCGATGAGAGGGTAGGCTTGAGCGGCTGGTAGAGCAAGACGTGCCTCGCGGCGATTTCTCTCCCTTTTCTCCGCGAGGATCGTCGATCGGCCTCTCCCCCTCCTTAGGGGAGCCAAGGCTTGCAGGGTGAGGGTAGCGGCGGCAGGAGGAAGGAGATAGTGATTAGTGTGGGAGAAGAGTCAAAGAGTACATGCCGTGGTCCAGTAGTACTAGTACTATTATACAAGGCCATCGTGTATGGTCTACCTTCTCAAAGAAGCCAGGGAGGCAGGGGTAGGGAATCGATGGGACTTGTCTTTATTGCGATGGACACTTCAATGGTCTTCGGTGCCGCCCAAAATCCCGTATATAATAAGGGGAGTGCGAGCCAGGTGGTCATCACGGGAATCGGCACGCACATCCCGTGTGCGTGTGTCACGTGTTGATGGAGCAATGACGCGCGCAATTGCTGCACTATCACGTCGGCACATCGAACTCCACGTCGACAGGCACACACGGGATATTTACGAGTCTAGAATATGCTGTGCCACTTTTGTTGTGATCAAATTATGTTCAGTACGCGAGATATTACTTTTTTTTGATAATCGACAATGCATGCGTGGACATGACGCACGAAACCGCTACTCATCCTTGATCAGATCGGCACCCCACTCTATGTACCCGCCATCGACCATTCGGAGCAACTACCTCGAGCACGATGCCCCCTTGTCGTGGCAATGGCAGGTCCAAGCCGTCCACTGACCGTCCTGCGTCCCCGGCTCTTTGCTGCATCGTTCGCGCTCACGAGTCGCCTGCTGAGGCAGCATGTCGTGTCCGACCGCACCAGGATCCATCGACATCAGCACTCGAGGACCCTGCAACGTCGAAGCTCGTATCGGCCGTGCAGGAGGAGCATGGGGTACCTGCAGCGTCGGACGAGCGCAAAGCAGCAGCCAGGACGGGGGCGCGTGTTGCACCAGCGAGTACGGACAAGAAGAGGAACGAGAAGAAGACCAGGAATAAGAGAGGAGATAGCTATTTGGATGAGTCCGACTCAGCCACGAGGAGGCGTTCATCGATCAGTTGGAGGCAGAAACAGAGGAGAGTGACATGGACCCGTGGGACTACGAATAGGAGGAGGAGGAGGACTCCGACGAGGACATAGCGCGCTTATTCGAGGAAGAGGGGGACACCTACGGTAGCGATGGCAGGGACCATGGCGTTGACGAAGAGGAGGATGAACCGGAAGACGAAGACGATGGCTTCCTTGAAATATGATCATTTATTTTAGTTAGAGAGATGGATTTTCACCTGTTTATGGAGGTAAAGTATCGGTGGCATGGATAGAGAGGTGGCACGGATTGACCATGCATAAAAAAAGTGGAGAAGGGAGGGGTTATCCTGCCCGTTCGATCACATAGGATCAACAGTTGGTGGAGACGATCCGCGTGACATCTGTGTCAGCCAATCAGGGCATAGCACCCAGAGTGAGCACACGTTTGGAATCTGCACACTTTTGGGCTTTTGTGAGATTTGTGACCGAGAGAGAGGCCAAATCTCTTTTCAAAATTCGCCTATGGATCCACCAGTGTCATTGCATGTGTGTTCTTCTCATTAACCACAACTAGAGTCATTGCATGTGTGTTCTTTTCACAGACCACATATGGAACCACCATTGTCATTGAAATGTGTATTCTTTCAATAACCACAAATGGAGTCATTTCATGACTGTTCTTTTCACATACCCCATATGGATCCACCAGTGTCATTGAAATGGGTGTTCTCTTCAGAGACCACACATGGATCCACCAGTGTCATTGCATGTGTTCTTTTTACTAACAACAACCAGAGTCATTGCATATGTGTTCTTTTCACATACCACATATGGATCCACCAGTGTCATTGAATGTGTGTTCTCTTTAGAGACCACACATGGATCCACCAGTGTAACTGCATGTGTGCTCTTTTTACTAACCACAACTGGAGTCATTTCATGACTGTTCTTTTCACATACCACATATGGATCCACCAGTGTCATTGAAATGTGTGTTCTCTTCAGAGACCACAAATGGATCCACCAGTGTCATTGCATGTGTGTTCTTTTCACATACCACCAGTCATTGAAATGTGTGTTCTCTTCAAAGAACACACATGGATCCACCAGTGTCATTGCATGTGTGTTCTTCTCATTAACCAAAGCTAGAGTCATTGCATGTGTGTTCTCTTCAGAGACCACACATGGATCCACTAGTGTAATTGCATGTGTGCTCTTTTTACTAACAACAACTGGAGTCATTTCATGACTATTATTTTCACATACCACATATAGATCCACCAGTGTCATTGAAATGTGTGTTCTCTTCAGAGACCAAACATGGATCCACAAGTGATATTGCATGTGTGTTCTTTTTACTAACAACAACCAGAGTCATTGCATGTGTGTTCTTTTCACAATCCACCTATGGATCCACCAGTGTCATTGCATGTGTGTTCTTTTTACTAACAACAACCAGTGTCATTTCATGACTATTCTTTTCACATACCACATATGAATCCACCAGTGTCATTGAAATGTGTGTTCTCTTCAGAGACCACACATGGATCCACCAGTGTCATTGCATGTGTGTTCTTTTTACTAACAACAACCAGAGTCATTGCATGTGTGTTCTTTTCACATACCACATATGGATCCACCAGTGTCATTGAAATGTGTGTTCTTCTCATTAACCACACCTAGAGTCATTGCAAGTGTGTTCTCTTAAGAGACCACACATGGATCCACTAGTGTCATTGCATGTGTTCTTTTTACTAACAACAACTGGAGTCATTTCATGACTATTCTTTTCACATACCATATATGGATCCACCAGTATCATTGAAATGTGTGTTCCCTTCAGAGACCACACATGGATCCACCAATGTCATAGCATGTGTGCCCTTTTTACTAACAACAACTAGAGTCATTGCATGTGTGTTATTTTAATAATCCACCTATGGATCCACTAGTGTCATTGCATGTGTGTTCTCTTCAGAGACGACACATGGATCCACCAGTGTAGTTGCATGTGTGCTCTTTTTGCTAACCACAACTGGAGTCATTTCATGACTGTTCTTTTCACATACCACATATGGATCCACCATTGTCATTGGATGTGTGTTCTTTTTACTAACAACAACCAGAGTCATTGCATGTGTGTTCTTTTCACAATCCACCTATGGATCCACCAGTGTCATTGCATGTGTGTTCTCTTCAGAGACCACACATGGATCCACCAGTGTAATTGCATGTGTGCTCTTTTTACTAAGCACAATTGGAGTCATTTCATGACTGTTCTTTTCACATACCACATATGGATCCACTAGTGTCATTGAAATGTGTGTGCTCTTCAGAGACCACACATGGATCCACCAGTGTCATTGCATGTGTGTTCTTTTCACATACCACCAGAGTCATTGAAATGTGTGCTCTTTTTACTAACAACAACCAGAGTCATTGCATGTGTGTTCTTTTCACAATCCTCCTATGGATCTACCAGTGCCATTGCATGTGTGTTATCTTCAGAGACTACACATGGATCCACCAGTGTAATTGCATCTGTGCTCTTTTTACTAACAACAACTGGAGTCATTTCATGACTATTCTTTTCACATACCACATATGGATCCACTAGTGTCATTGAAATGTATGTTCTCTTCAGAGACCACACATGGATCCACCAGTGTCATTGCATGTGTGTTCTTTTTACTAGCAACAACCAGAGTCATTGCATGTGTGTTCTTTTCACAATCCACCTATGGGTCCACCAATGTCATTGCATGTGTGTTCTTCTCATTAACTACAGCTACAGTCATTGCATGTGTGTTCTCTTCAGAGACCACACATGGGTCTACCAGTGTAATTGCATGTGTGCTCTTTTACTAACAACAACATGAGTCATTTCATGACTATTCTTTTCGCATACCACATATGGATCCACCAGTGTCATTGAAATATGTGTTCTCTTCAGAGACCACACATGGAACCACTAATGTTATTGCATGTGTGTTCTTTTTACTAATAACAACCAGAGTCATTGCATGTGTGTTCTTTTCACAATCTACCTAGGATCCACTAGTGTCATTGCATGTGTGTTCTTCTCATTAATCATAGCTAGATTTATTGCATGTGTGTTCTCTTCAGAGACCACACATGGATCCACCAGTGTCATTGCATGTGTGTTCTTTTTACTAACAACAACTTGAGTCATTGCATGTGTGTTCTTTTCACATACCACATATGGATCCACCTATATATGAAATGTGTGTTCTTCTCATTAATCACAGCTAGAGTCATTGCATGTGTGGTCTCTTCAGAGACCACACATGGATCCACTAGTGTCATTGCATGTGTGTTCTTTTTACTAACAACAACTGGAGTCATTGCATGTGTGTTCTTTTCACATACCACATATGGATCCACCAATGTCATTGAAATGTGTGTTCTCTTCAGAGACCACACATGGATCCTCTAGTGTCATTGCATGTGTGTTCTTTTTACTAACAACAACTAGAGTCATTGCATGTGTTTTTTTACATACCACATATGGATCCACCGGTGTCATTGAAATGTGTGTTCTCTTCAAAGACCACACATGGATCCACCAGTGTCATTAGATGTGTGTTGTTTTTACAAACAACAACAAGAGTCATTGCATGTGTGTTCTTTTCACATACCACATATGGATCCACCCGTGGTATTGAAATGTGTGTTCTTCTCATTAACGACAGCTAGAGTCATTGCACGTGTCTTCTCTTCAGAGACCACACATGGATCCACCAGTGTCATTGCATGTGTGTTCTTTTTACTAACAACTAGAGTCATTGCACGTGTGTTCTTTTCACATACCACATATAGATCCACCAGTGTCATTCAAATGTGTGTTCTCTTCAAAGACCACACATGGATCCACCAGTGTCATTGCATGTGTGCTCTTTTTACTAACAACAACCAGAGTCATTGCATGTGTGTTCTTTTCACAATCCACCTATGGATCCACCTATGTCATTGAAATGTGTGTTCTTCTCATTAACCACAGCTAGAGTCATTGCATGTGTGTTCTCTTCAGAGACCACACATGGATCCACCAGTTTCATTGCATGTGTGTTCTTTTTACTAACAACAACTGGAGTCATTTGATTTGAGTTCTTTTCACATACCACATATGGATCCACCAGTGTCATTGAAATGTGTGTTCTCTTCAGAGACCACACATGGATCCACCAGTGTCATTGCATGTGTGCTCTTTTTACTAACAACAACTAGTGTCATTGCATGTGTGTTCTTCTCATTAACCACAGCTAGAGTCATTGCATGTGTGTTCTCTTCAGAGACCACACATGGATCCACTAGTGTAATTGCATGTGTGCTCTTTTTACTAACAACAACTGGAGTCATTTCATGACTATTATTTTCACATACCACATATGGATCCACCAGTGTCATTGAAATGTGTGTTCTCTTCAGAGACCACACATGGATCCACCAGTGTCATTGCATGTGTGTTCTTTTTACTAACAACAACCAGACTCATTGCATGTGTGTTCTTTTCACAATCCACCTATGGATCCACCAGTGTCATTGCATGTGTGTTCTTCTCATTAACCACAGCTAGAGTCATTGCATGTGTGTTTTCTTCAGAGACCACACATGGATCCACCAGTGTCATTGCATGTGTGTTCTTTTTACTAACAACAACCAGTGTCATTTCATGACTATTCTTTTCACATACCACATATGAATCCACCAGTGTCATTGAAATGTGTGTTCTCTTCAGAGACCACACATGGATCCACTAGTGTTGGGGGCATAACCCCGGGTAGGGTCACTCCGGGGTATAAGGGACGAGTTTGCCGATGTTCGGCAAGGTCAAAGCGGATGCTGGCCGAGTCACCTCAAGGCAGGCCGGATCACGGAGTAACCCGGACCAGGGGGTCGCCTAACATTGTCTCGTCCGACTCAAGGAGTAAGTCGGAGACACTTGTCTAGCTTATATGCAGGAACAGGTGTGGCCGGATCAACTGTGATCCGGATCCTCGTTTGGCTTCTAGGAGAAGGAAGGAATATCTCTGGTCAAAAAGAAGGCCCGGTGCGTACTGGATGAGCGAATAAAGCAAGGGCAGGACCACCGGATCGTGGCTGACAAGGGTGACGACGCTCACGTCGGCTGACGCAGGCGCCGCAGAGGCAACGTCGCTAAAGCAAGAGTGACGTGGGGGAAAAGCACCCCTGTCGGGTTACTACTTTGGGAGGAGGCATATTCTTAGGAATATGCCTCCACGATGCCCTAGGCAGACCAACCACCCCTATATAAGGGGTGGTTGGGGTTCTGGTAAGGGGGTTGGGTCTTTTCAGATACATAGCAAGGAAAACACTTGTGGGTCTAGGGTTCTTGGGCTAGTTAATAGGCAAGAGTAAGAGAGTTTCTTCTTCCTCCTCTTGTCAATACAGCTCAAGGAGCACTTGTAATCTTGGAGACTGAACATCGATACAAAGCTTCTGTGTAGAGAATCACTCTACTATCCCCCCCTGGATTCCCCTAGCGCATATCAGTCCCCACCTTTAGCCTATCCATGGCATCTGCCGTGACACCACCACGATAGTTGGCGCCCACCGTGGGGCTAGCGGCGCTGACAGGGGTGAAGATCCGGACGGGAAATTTCATCGGCACCGGTGAACGCATTGTCTCCAGGCTCGTTCAGCGCTTCGGTGCGCTGGACTACGTCAGCGACAACGTTGGCTGCTTCGGCACGCGCCCCCTTCCACGCAACGGCGTCTTCGTCAAGCTCGGCGCGCACAAGGTCTACGTTGATGTGGACGTGTCTTGCGTTCATCCGCGTCACGTCGTCGATGCGGGGGAACCACCCCTCACTGTGGCTCGCGGGGCGCGTATCGCTCGCTCCCCGGACCATGCAGAGGTGATGATGACTGCGCCAGGCGCGGGCGCGAGCAAGGATCCAGCACCAGACCCGGAGGTAACACCCAAAGCACCGAGGAAAGCTAGGGGTCCTCCGCTAGAGAGGCCTGAGAACGTGCTGAGGGAAGCTATGGATAGCTTAGCTAACCCAGTGGCAGCAGTGGTAGATCCGGCTCAGGCATAGGCCGAGCTAGAGGAGACCTGGCGAAAGATACCAGAGGGCGCAAAGAAAATAGCAGCGGCCCAGCAGTCGTTGAACATGACGCTGCGTGAGTACGCGAAAGCGAACAAGGTTGATGCAGCGAGGGTAAAAGGGAGAAACCTCATAAGCGAGATGAACAGAGAAGGTGATGATGGACCAGAAGGGTCGGAAAACTATCTGTCTGTGGGGTTGCCGAAGTATAGTACCCGGCGAAGAACCTCAGAGCAGCAGATGCCACGGCGTCCGAGCTAGAGGGTCTGACGGGTGAAGCCCACCAAAGACAGCAAGACCGGGTTAACGAGCTGGTTCAGATCGCGAACAAGCAGAATGAGGAGCTGTTGAGAGGTAACCCGGAGAGAGTTGGAGCCTCTAAGATCGTCCATTCGGTGATGGGTAATCCGGAGAAATCCACTGGAGCCGCATCATCGCCTCATGGTGGCCCTAGAAGAGAAGAGGTAGTAACCTCGGCCAGACGGAACAAGCAGATCGTTCCATACGACCCAACGCGTGCGGGAAAAATGATGACCGACGAAGTATGAGCCAAGGCGAAGCTGGCCGAGGTAACCACGACCAAGGCAATGCCGGTCAACGGAATGCTGCCAACGGCAATGCCGGACAGCGAAACTCGGCAGGAGCGGGTCAACCGCAGCAGCGGAATGCACCAAGGCAAGAGCAAAGTGCCGGTCGTGGTATGCAACAGAGAGGAGCACAACGAGAGCAAGACCGATACAATGATGGAGACTCGGAGATGATGAATGCGGGATACGCAAGACCGGACTATCATGTGATAGGGTCGAGATTGGGAAGCAGAGATTTGATGCCAGATGACGCCAGGCTAAAACTGGATCGCCTGTATAGGTCGGAACAGATCGAATGTCAAGGTAATCCAGGTCCAGCGTGCTTCGGACCCCGGATCATGAAGGAACCGCCAGTACCCAATTTCCAATTACCCAGGGGCACGAAGACGTATGACGGCAGTACAAAGCTGGAGGATTGGCTGATAAACTACGCAACAGTTGTGAAAATTGCAACTGGCAACTTGAGGTGGGCTGTACGATATGTACCCCAAATGTTGGAAGGTCTGGCTAGGGTGTGGCTGAACAATTTGCCACCTGGAAGCATCAATTGCTGGATAGACTTTGAAGAAATGTTTATCAGTAACTTCTGAAGTACATACCAGAGACCGAATAGACCGCAGACCCTGGCAATGTGCAAGCAGAGATCTAACGAAACGGACCGTGAATTCTTGACCCGGTGGTGTACCGTGAGAAACTCGTGTGAGGGAGTCATAGAGTCACAGGCTATAGCATGGTTCGCACAAGGATGTAGATATGGCAGCGAGTTGTGGATGAAATTATAAAGGAAAATGCCAGTCACATTGGCAGAGATGATCCGGATCGCGGATTCTTATGCTTTGGGTGATCCGACTCAACCTAGGATCGCGTCGAACGAGTCAAATGAGGAGTACTATCCGAGGGACGGATCCGGGTCATCCCGGAGGAACGATTATAGGGGAAAAAGGAGAGACGATAGACCGGACCATCGATATGGTTCGCAACAAGTTGCGGCCTTGAATCAAGATCAACCCGGGGCAGGGAGAAACCAACACCAGAGAACGGGAGGGCAATGGACTCCTCGAAACGATGGCAAGAAAACGTGGACTCCGGAGCAGAAGAAGCAATGGCAAGAAAAGAAAGATCGTCCGAGGTATACCTACGAGTCAATGTTGGACCAGCCGTGCAAATTTCACACGCCAAATCCGAACAGCCCGGCGGGTCACACGACGAGACAATGTGAGTGGATGCGCAAGATAGAACAAGGTGGTTCGGGGAATGCTCAGGCACCCCGGAATGATCAACCTCGACAGGAGTTCCCCCGGCAGCAATTGCTCTCCGGGGCAACACGCAGCAACTGATGTTGCCTCCCCCTCCACCGAGGTATGACAACAGTGAGAGAAGGGATGCAGTGCATCAGGTGGAGAACCAGTGACAACCGGATCAGAGGTACTCCGGAAACGAGGGAAGAAATGAGTACAGGGAACATCACCAGAGCTATTGTGTGTTCACAACATAAGAAACAGATAGGAAGAGCTTGCAGCGCCGACATATGGAGGTTAACGCGGTTATGCCTGCAGTGACGAGGTACATGTCTTGGTCGGACCAGGAAATTACCTGGAGTGTCAAAGATCATCCCAAGCTTATGCCAAGTCCGGGCTCGTATGCACTAGTGTTAGATCCGACGTTCATTGGACCAAACATTAATGTGAGGTTCTCCAAGGTACTGATCGACAATGGCAGTAGCATTAACATCATGTATGCGGATACGATGCGCAAGTTGGGCATCTCGGAGAACATGCTCCAGGCTACAAGAACAACTTTTCACGGTATCGTACCAGGCATATCCTGTGAGCCCATAGGCAAAGTCCGGGTCGACGTGCTATTCGGTACGAGGGATAACTGCCGAACCGAAAATCTGGAGTTTGAGGTGGTAAACTTGGAGAGCGTGTATCATGCATTACTTGGGAGACCAGCACTGAGCAAATTCATGGCAAGTTGCCATGTTAGTTATCTGAAGATGAAGTTGCCCGGGCCAAATGGAGCAATTACTATCGCTGGGGATTTCTGACGTTCTATGGAGTGCGCTTCAGCCGAGTCTAACCTAGCCGAGTCACTCGTAATTGCCCAAGAGAAAAGAAAAATCCAAGAAGTGGCGGCATTAGCTCAGTCCGCGTAGCAGTATATGCCGATGTTAAGTAACCCGCATGGAAGCGTTTCATTTCAAGCCGCAAAGGACACCAAGAAGATCCCGGTGGATAACATGTTTCCGGAGCGTACCGTGACAATTGGGGCCGGGTTAACTGACAAATAGGAAAGCGATCTCGTCAACTTCCTCCATGAGAATCGGGATATTTTTGCGTGGTCCATGCAGGACTTGCAAGGTGTTCCGAGGGAGTTGGCCGAGCACTCTTTGAATGTAAGACCCGGAGCAAGGCCGGTGAAGCAGCCTCTCCGACGCTTCGCCGAGGATAGGGGAAAGGTCATTGGTGACGAGATAGCTCGGTTGCTAGCAGCAGGATTTATCATGGAAGTGTTGTATCCGGATTGGCTCTCTAATCCGGTGCTGGTAGAAAAGAAGAAGGATGACCCGAACGTGGCAGTGGTTTGGCGTATGTGTATCGATTACACGAACCTGAACAAGGCGTGTCCAAAAGATCCATTTCCACTGCCGAGGATAGATCAGGTCATCGACTCCACCGCGGGATGTGAACTGTCATTTATTGACGCTTATTCGGTTTCCACCGGATACCTCTCGAACCCGGATGATCAAATAAAAACTGCCTTTATTACCCGTCAGACGGGCTTATTGCTATCGCACTATGCCGTTTGGTTTACGAAACGCAGGAGAAACGTACCAAAGATGTATGCAAAAATGTTTGCACGATCAAATAGGTCAAAATGTACAAGTCTACGTGGATGATGTGGTTATCAAGACCAAGGAAAGCAACGCCCTTGACGACATAAGGCAAACATTCGTGAACTTGAGGAGATTCCGGATGAAGCTTAACCCGGAGAAATGTACCTTCGTGTCCCGGGGAAATTACTCGGATTTCTCGTCTCTAGCCGAGGTATCGAGGTTAATCCAACTAAGATCCGAGCCATCGAACGAATGGAGCTGCCGAAGTGTCTCAACGACGTCCAGAAGTTCACTGGATGCCTGGCGTCGTTGAGTCGGTTTGTATGTCGGTTAGGGAAAAAGGCACTGCCTCTCTACCAACTCATGAAAAAATTAGATAAATTCGTTTGGACGCCGCAGGCTGATGAAGCTTTTGCCCACTTGAAAAAGATGTTGGCCACTGCACCAGTGTTAGCTTCTCCACTGTCGAAGGAGCCAATGTTGCTCTACATAGCCACAACCAACCGAGTTGTAAGTGCAGTGATTGTAGTGGAACGAGATGAAGAGGGTAAGTCGATGCAGAGACCAGTGTATTACTTGAGCGAGGTATTGTCTGCCTCAAAACAGAACTACCCGCATTTTCAAAAGATGGCATACGGAGTTTATATGGCGGCAAAGAAGTTAAAGCACTACTTTGAAGAGCATCCCATCAAAGTGATATGCGAAACCCCCATATCCGAGATAATGGGTAACAAAGATGCGAATGTCAGAATTGCGAAATGGGCAATTGAGCTAGCACCATACGCGCCCCAGTACGATAGAAGAGAAGCGATCAAGTCCCAGGCTGTAGCGGACTTTTTCGTGGATTGGGCCAAGGTACAATACGAACCACCGCCACTGGATCCGAACAACTGGAGGATGCACTTTGACGGATCGAAGACCAAAACCGGATTAGGTGCCGGGTTTGTGCTTACCTCGCCAAAGAAGGATCAGCTCAAGTACGTATTGCAGATCCATTTCGCGGCATCGAACAATGTCGCTGAGTACGAGGCTCTTGTGCATGGTCTCAAAGTGGCAAAGGAAATTGGCATACGTCGGATAATCTGCTTTACTCGATCTAATACAGCAAGTGTCCGGAGTGTGGGACGCCCTGGATCCAAACATGGCACTATACAGATTTCATGTGCAGAAAATCTCGGGTTACTTTGAGGGATGTGAATTTCATCATGTACCTCGCATGGAAAACGAAGCTGCCGACATGCTGTCGAAGCTCGGCTCGGCCCGACAGGCAATTCCGCCGGGTGTTGCATTGGAGCACCTCAAAAATCCATCTATCAGGTCGTCCCCAGGAACCGATTCAATCTATGTCCCGGAAAACGAGGAATCCGGAGCTGAGCCCATGGACATTGACATGGAAGGTAGTATGCCGAACCCGAGGACTACCTCGGCAAACCCGGGGATTACCTCGGCAAACCTGGGGACTACCTCGCCAGACCCGGGGACTGTTCAGCGTGATCCGGCTGAAGTTATGCCGGTGGATCGGATGGAAATTGATGAGGAGATGTTCCCTACGTGAGCAGTACCAGCTTGGGCACTGCTTATATACCAGTTCTTGAAAGATGGAACGTTACCCACTGAGGAAGTGCTAGCCAGGAAAACTCAGAGGAGAGCCAAAGCTTACACAATCATCAATTCGGAGCTGTACAAACGGAGTGTAACCAATGTCCTCCAGCGGTGTGTTGATCCGGAAGAAGGACTTGACATCCTCCGAGATATACACCAAGGAGAATGCGGGCATCACGCCTCATCCCGGGCCTTAGTGGCAAAGGCATTCCGGCATGGATTTTACTGGCCAAGCGCCTTGGAGCAAGCAGAAGATCTGGTGAGAAAATGCAATGGTTGCCAAAGATACGCCACCAAGACACATATGCCTATGTCGGAACTCAAAACCATACCAATTACGTGGCCATTTGCTATGTGGTGCTTGGATATGGTTGGCCCGTTCAAACCAGCAAAAGGGAACATGACGCACATTCTGGTCATGGTGGACAAGTTTACAAAATGGATCGAAGTGAAGCCTATAAGAAAATGTGATGGAGCTACGACTATGACATTTCTCAAAGACATCATCTTGAGATACGGTTATCCTCATAGTATCATAACTGATTACGGCACCAATTTTGCTAAGGAGCATTTGCACGATTCTGCCGAGATAAGAAAATCCGACTCGACATAGCCTCGGTAGTCCACCCCGCATCGAACGGACAAGTGGAAAGATCCAACGGATTAGTGCTATCCGAGATAAAACCCCGGCTCATTGAGCCGGTGCAAAGATCAGTGGGGTGCTGGATAGAAGAACTACCAGCGGTATTGTGGAGTTTAAGAACCACTCCGAATCGATCAATAGGCTACACGCCGTTCTTTCTGGTATATGGGGCAGAAGCTGTATTACCAGCCGACATAGAGCATGATTTGCCTAGAGTCACCCAATACACAGAAGCCGAAGTGCAAGAAGCCCGGAAAAATGATGTTGATCTGCTGGAAGAAGCGAGAGAACTGGCATTGTCCAGATCCGCCATATATCAGCAAAATCTCCAACGCTATCATAGCCGGAAAGTGTGCCCCTGAGTCTTCCGGGAAGGCGATCTGGTGCTCCGGTTGGTACAGCGTACCACTGGCATGCATAAATTATCCCCCCATGGGAAGGACCATTTATTGTGAGCAAAGCATTGCACAATGACTCTTACTATCTCATAGATGCAAAGCCACAGGAAAAGAACAAGGCGGACAGGTCCGGAGAGGAATCCAAGCGACCATGGAATGTAGCACTACTTCGTCCCTTCTACACTTAGCTAAAGAGTGTATGTACCCGAGTCATCCTCATATGTCGGTATGTATGTCGGCAATGAGCCTATCAATGAAATAGCAGAGCCTCGGCGAGAACTCGGGACTGCCTTAATAAATGATTGTTGTTACTTTTTATGCGTTAGCTGGAATGACTCGTTTCGCTTAACCCGGATTAGTAATGTGTGAGCACCAAAAACCCAACCCTTCGACTTGCTGCTGTCCAACAAGAATTGGCTTCATGGCGAGCAAGGGAACAAGCTTGGAATTGCGTAGCACATGAAAAACTATTAACGAAACAATCCTATTCCAGCTAACGTTTGTTTTTTTGGACTAACCCCGTATTTACTTTCAAGCCATTATGTTGAATTATTTTGAGCCAAGCCTCAAAGTTTCTTAGTATTGTTAAAATGATTCTTGAGGCTCGGGTTCGTAAGTCGTAAAACCGAATCAAGGTAGACACGGATCGAGCCGGAGAATTGGACGAACAAGAAAATGAAACTCGGGGACTACGCCCAAGTTAATCCGGCATACAAGCATAGTAGCAAAATATTAGGTATTCAGCATACAATTGCACCCGGCATACCGGGGATCTGATAAATTTTCAAGTTTTTTCAACTAAGGAGCGGCAGGAGGAGGAAGTTCGGCATCATCATCACTGTCTTCAATATCTGAAGCAGCATCTTCTCCATCATCGCCCGACCCATCCTCCACGTTCTCCATCTGCTCCTCCTCGCCAGATTCCAGAAAGCTCGGCCCCTCAACCCAGTCATGGACTGGAGAATATTCGATGAGGCTGTAGGCGCAAGCCTGGCGCCGAGCTACCCACTCCGGATCATCGGTCCATTTGGATCCGGTGCGCCGACGGGTGAGGAGGCTCAGATCTATTTTCTCGTACCATGAAAGGATATGATGGAGAAGGGTATCTGCTGCGGCGCGACCAGCGGATTCCCTCCAGAGGTCAAGTTGAGTCTCAATCTCCATCAATTTTTCCGCAAGGAGCGTGATCCTTTCCGGAGCGTCCTCGCTTGGCCTGAAGGTGTTGAAGATCCGGACCGCAACGTCGAGGAGATCTTTTACATAGTTCTTAATAGTTTCCACCCGAGCTGACACGCTAACCAACAGTTCCTCCATGTCTAGAGGGATACTTTCACCATCAGGAGCGATGGGAGTACCCCTCTCTTGGCGGAATTTGGCAACGGCAGCACTGGCGATGGCAGTACCCTCTGGAAAGTTATCTGAAAATAAGGAAAGGGAGGATGCTGAAGCAAAGGCATATGAGCTAACCCGGAAAACTAGGTCGGGCAAGGAGAAGAAACTTACGTGAGATATGGCGATGGATCCGGGTCAACTCCTTGATACAACTATCGCGTCTCTGGTGAAGTTGTTCAAGCTCGGCAAGTGCCGACCCAAGCCGGACTTCGGATTTCTTGAGCAGATCCTGGTCCTTGGAGATCTGGAGGGTAAAGCGCTCACGCTCTTCGGTGAAGTTCTGGCCAACTTTCTGGAGCTCGGTTTTGTGTTGGGCCTTCATCTTCTCCATCTCGGCCTTGAGTTTGACTATCTCGCCGTCCTTGGTCCGGAGGAGGGCAAGCTCATCGTCCTTCTTCTTCAGCTCGGTTTGATGTTGTCCTGCTTGTTCGAGAAAATGCAGCATCATATCAGGCACGGGCACACTATCCTCAAGCGATGCTGAAATAGTGTGTGGACCCGGCAAAGCCGAGGAGTGAATGTTTGCCGAGCCAAGAAAAAGAAAGAATGGAAAACACAGCGACGTTGGCCGAAAGGGGACATACCTCGGATTTCTTCCAAGTTTTTCCGCATAATCTTGTTTTTAGCCTCCACCCCAGCTGCAAACCGAATAAGGGGGTTAGTCCGGCAGAAACAAACGAAACGGTGAGGTGTTAAGGGAGGAAATTACCTCTCTTTTCATGCTCCGCGCCAAGTGCAACGTGTTTTGCACGCAAGATCTTGTGGGTATCAAGCAGGCACTGAAACTCGGCGCTCCGACGGTTGGTGGTTACCTGACAAAGGCACAGGTGTGTAAAGTTAGTTCGGTGCATATTCGAAGTGTACAAGATCCGGGCCAAGCGGAACTTAACCCGGCTCTAGGTGTGTGCATATTCAAAGTGTACAAGATCTGGGCCAAGCAGAACTTAACCCGGCTCTAGGTGTGTGCATATTCGAAGTGTACAAGATCCGGGCCAAGCGGAACTTAACCCGGCTCTAGGTGTGTGCATACTCGAAGTGTACAAGATCCCGGCCAAGCGGAACTTAACCCAGCTCTAGGTGTGTGCATATTCGAAGTATATGAGATCTGGGCCAAGCGGAACTTAACCCGGCTCTAGGTGTGTGCATATTCGAAGTGTACAAGATCCCGGCCAAGCGGAACTTAACCCAGCTCTAGGTGTGTGCATATTCGAAGTATATGAGATCCGGGCCAAGCGGAACTTAACCCGGCTCTAGGTGTGTGCATATTTGAAGTTTACATGCAGCTACGTTGATCTTCTAAGGAGCATCCGGCCGAGTAACAAGTTACTCCGCCGGAGGCTCGGGGACTAATGGTTATTATCTACAGCATGTAAAGAAGAAGCGACGTACCTCCATCATACGCCCAGCGAGGTTAATGTCCTTGGCGGCGGTATTCATCTGAGCGGAAAATTCAGCTGGGTCGAACTTTTCCGGGAGATCGTCGTTGAAGACGAACTCCGACTTATTCCAGTTCATGACAAACTCGATGAGGCTCAGAGGGTACCGTTCGCCAGTGGGCATGTGAGGTGCCACCAAGCCCTTTGCGTGAGCTTGTTTCCTTTCAATCAGGGCAAGAGCTGGGCTAGTGTGAAGAACCATCTGCTACGAATCAGCTGGCTCGGTAGAAGGATCCGTCGCTGCTGGTGATTTCTTTGGAAGCATCGACGACAAGGTTCGCTGCCCAGCCTCGACGGAGGTGGACTTGCCTTTGGCCTGCTGGGAGGAAGTGACCACAGTGGATTTGCCCTTGGAAGCCACTGGAGTGGGTCCTCGCCGAGCTTGAGATGACTCGGACGAGGCAGATGAACTTGGCACGGGAGCTTTGGTGGCTGGCGCTGGAGCTGCTGTTGGTTTCTTCAGAGCCGGGACAGGCGCTGGTTTAGTGGCTGGTGCTGGAGCTGCTGCTGGTGCTGGAGTTGCGGTAGACTTGGTAGTTGCTGGTTGCGGCAATGCCGAAGTGCCGGACGCCGTTGCCTCGGCCGATCCGACCCCTCCCGATCCGAGGGCGCGTCCCTCTGAAGGAGGTACCGCGGAACCCGGAGCGACCACAGAGCCCTCCGGAATAGGGCTCAGCGGGCGTGACTCGTCATCACGGGGAGGGGAAGGACTGGACCGAAGAGGAGAGGAGATGCTCGATCCGCTCTGAGGGACCTCCACAGGAGCCCTGCAAGAGAACATAATGTCAGGAGTGAAATTACCCCGAAGCAGGGAGAAGTGTGTTGCACAGAGAAAAAAGAACTTACGCATCCGAGGTCTCGGCCTCCTTAGGTTTCCGGGCCCTCCGTGCCGGGGCTTTGCCTGCCCGTTTGGAGGCAGTCTTGTCTCCGGCCTTGTTTTGCCTTTTGGAAGGCTGAGAAGGTTCGGAAGAAGAACTCGACGCGGATCCGCGCTTCTTCTTTGACGCCACCGGAACAGGCTCGCCCGTGGCAAGTGGAGAATCCTCGTGGATGTGCCCACCGGGGTTAGCTGATGCCGGGAAGGCAAAAGAAAGAGGGACATCCTCAACGGGTTCAATCACATCGATATCCGAGTCATCCTCATCGTCGGGCCAATCTCTAAGAGAAGAGAATTTACCGCTGGGTCGTTTGGTGGCATCGGGTGTGGGGAGGAACATCTCCTGGTCCGGCTCCTCCTCATCCGGAATTTCTCGGTCCGGGGCCCACTTAAGGGTCGGATCCGGGCCATCCTCGAGGGTTTGCTGGAGAAACAGCTGTGAAAAAGCACAAGGAGCAAAGTCAGAAATATGATAAGAACCGACATGAAATTGATCCGAAATAAGTTACCCCGAAACTTATCATGAGGGAGCTCACACGGCAGTAATGCTCGATTCCCCACGTCCATTCGGCGGAGAAGTCCTTATGGGTGGTGAAAAGAGCTTTGACCCGGTGGAAGATCTCCGTATTGCTCAACTCGAACGAGGAGGTTCGGTTGGGGTCACGACTGAAGCTCATATGGTGCAACTTGTGAGTGCGCCGCTGAAGGGGAGAGATTCGGTTGCACACGAATGTGATCATGGCATCCTCGTTGCGCAATCTGAGCTTCTCCAACTCTGCAAACCTTTTGTTCACTTGGTTGGCCAGAGCCATAGGTTTCTTGGCAACCTCCTCCCAGAAATCCGTGTTAGGGGGACCCGGAGCGTAGGGCAGCAACCGGATCAAATCTTCCGTGCCTTCGTTCCGGACGTAGAAGAAGGTCCGGGCCCATCCTTTGCAGGAGTCAAGCCCGGTGACCCGGGGAAAGATTGAATACCTCCGGGGCGAGATCGAGGCAGCTCCGAACTGAGTTAGTTGCTTGTCCTCCAAATCGACGTGGATGTTGGGGACGACGTTGTGGCGGAGGCCGAAGAACCGGATCCACAGCTCCTTCGTAGGCCATAGCCCGGTGTAGCCCTCAATCGAAGAAACGAAAGCGGACAGAGAGGTGATGGCGTTCGCCAGGAGATGATGTGGTTGCAGGTGATAGGTCCGGATCCAGTCCCAGAAGAAATCACTCACTGGAATCCCAAATCCCTGTTGAAAATGGGATAGGAAAACAACGAACTCACCCGGATTGGGTGAGGGGGCCAACTCCGAGGAGGGGAGATGAGCGGCGACGCCGGCGGGAATGCGCCGGGTCCGGTAGAGCCAGTCGATGTCGTCCTCGCAGACCTGGAGCCGCCCACGCGCCATGTCCGCCAAGGCCGGCGTCCTCCTCCATCTCCTGCTCAACGACGATGAGCTCCTCCTCCGTCATTTCGATTCTGCTGTCCTCGCTGGAGCTGGCGGTGGCGGGGCTCTGCGGTCTAGACTGACGAGGACCCGTGGCTAAACAGAGGTGCAGCGGTGACTGCGGTGCGGAGGAACGGAGAAGGTGCGGCGGCGGCGCTGCTGCAACGGGCACTGGCGGCGGCGCGGTTGCGAGGAAGAAGAAGAGGAACGGGCGAGGGGGCGTGGAGATGGAAAAGTTCTAAGGAGCGTGCCCCTCCCCTATTTAACCGCCCCCAGTCATCAACGAGTGGGATCGTCTTCTTTTTGAAAACCACACGGTGTGGCCGTGTATCACCAGCATCGACCAATCAGAGAGAAGCCACACCGGGGGCCGCAGAGTAAATGTGATCCCATGACACGACGTGCGGTTGCGGTAAACGAGGAGACAGACGTGACGTAACCCCCGCACAGTAATCACTGACATTTACTGCGGCGGTTACTGCACAGGCCCTTAAAATAAGGCAACGTAATGATTAACCGTTACATGGGTTGGCGTACGAGAGAAGGAAGCAAGGCCCGGATCCCAGCCACGATGGTAACCCCGCCGGCAAGTGAAAACTTGAACTGTGTAGAGGCAAAGTAAAACCATAGGATCCGAGCCAAAGTGGTGACCCGGCCGGCAAGTGAAAACTTGGAGCGTGCGAAGGGAACGTAAATCCATATAATCCGAGACAAAAAGTTAACCCGGAGCTAAACGTCCGAAGCTTAGATACGAATGAACCTGATGTGGCCTTAGCGACCAAGGCCGCTAAGGCCGCACCAGCTTCGGGGACTAATGTTGGGGGGATAACCCCGGGTAGGGTCACTCCGGGGTATAAGGGCCGAGTTAGCCGAGGTTCGGCAAGGTCAAAGCGGATGCTGGCCGAGTCACCTCAAGGCAGGCCGGATCACGGAGTAACCCGGACCAGGGGGGTCGCCTAACATTGTCTCGTCCGACTCAAGGAGTAAGTCGGAGACACTTGTCTAGCTTATATGCAGGAACAGGTGTGGCCGGATCAACTGTGATCCGGATCCTCGTTTGGCTTGTAGGAGAAGGAAGGAATATCTCTGGTCAAAAAGAAGGCCCGGTGCGTACTGGATGAGCGAATAAAGCAAGAGTAAGAGAGTTTCTTCTTCCTCCTCTTGTCAATACAGCTCGAGGAGCACTTGTAATCTTGGAGACTGAACATCGATACAAAGCTTCTGTGTAGAGAATCACTCTACTATCCCCCCTGGATTCCCCTAGCGCATATTAGTCCCCACCCTTAGCCTATCCATGGCATCTGCCGTGACACCACCACGACAACCAGTGTCATTGCATGTGTGTTCTTTTTACTAACAACAACTGGAGTCATTGCACGTGTGTTCTTTTCACATACCACATATAGATCCACCAGTGTCATTCAAATGTGTGTTCTCTTCAGAGACCACACATGGATCCACCAGTGTCATTGCATGTGTGCTCTTTTTACTAACAACAACCAGAGTCATTGCATGTGTGTTCTTTTCACAATCCACCTATGGATCCACCTATATCATTGAAATGTGTGTTCTTCTCATTAACCACAGCTAGAGTCATTGCATGTGTGTTCTCTTCAGAGACCACACATGGATCCACCAGTTTAATTGCATGTGTGTTCTTTTTACTAACAACAACTGGAGTCATTTCATTTGTGTTCTTTTCACACACCACATATGGATCCACCAGTGTCATTGAAATGTGTGTTCTCTTCAGAGACCACACATGGATCCACCAGTGTCATTGCATGGGTACGCTTTTTACTAACAACAACTAGTGTCATTGCATGTGTGTTCTTCTCATTAACCACAGCTAGAGTCATTGCATGTGTGTTCTCTTTAGAGACCACACATGGATCCACTAGTGTAGTTGCATGTGTGCTCTTTTTAGTAACAACAACTAGAGTCATTTCATGACTATTCTTTTCACATACCACATATGGATCCACCAGTGTCATTGAAATGTGTGTTCTCTTCAGAGACCACACATGGATCCACCAGTGTCATTGCATGTGTGTCCTTTTTACTAACAACAACCAGAATCATTGCATGTGCGTTCTTTTCACAATCCACCTATGGATCCACTAGTGTCATTGCATGTGTGTTCTTCTCATTAACCATAGCTAGAGTCATTGCATGTGTGTTCTCTTCAGAGACCACACATGGATCCACCAGTGTCATTGCATGTGTGTTCTTTTTACTAACAACAACTATAGTCATTTCATGTGTGTTCTTTTCACAATCCACCTATGGATCTACCAGTGTCATTGCATGTGTGTTCTCTTCAGAGACCTGATACGTCCATTTTGCTTCACTATTGTATGTCTTAATTCACTATTACTCATTGATATATTTCGTATTGAGAGGTTATACTTATGTTATTTCATCTATTTTTGCATGGTTGATGACTTTTGGAGCATGGACCACTGCAGTCAGGATTCTGATGGAAAAGGTGCTGTTTGGAGGCAAAATTCGCGAAGATCAGAAAATCTAGGAAAATATACGGAAAATCCTATTTTTCCAGAAGACTCAGGATGCCAGAAGATGAAGTGGAGGTGGGCCACAGGGGGCCCACACCACCCCATGGCGCGGGCAGGCCTAGGCCGCGTCTGGGAGTGGTGTGGCCACCTTGTCCCACTCCAGCCTCTCCCCTCTAGCGTATATCATCCCCATGAAACCCTAAGACTCGGGGAGAGACCACAGAAAGATTCCGCCGCCTCTGTGGGCCGGAAAACACCGAGAGAGAAAGATCTCTCTAGCAGACAGATTTCTGTCGGGGGAATTCCTTCCCGGAGAGGGGAGATCGTCGCCATCAACACCACCATCAAGCTGGACTTCATCGAGATCATCATCATCACCACCACCATCACCATCAACACCCTCATCACCATCTCCATATTGTTGTAACAATTGCGTTGAATCTTGCATAGTTCATAGGGGAAACTTTCCCGGTGTTGATTACTCTTTGTAGTTGATGCTATTGAGTGAACCATTGAATTATTGTTTATGTTCAGATTGTTATACATCATTATTCCATCTCTGATCATGATCCATATGATGTCTTGTGAGTAGTTCATTTTGTTCTTGAGGACATGGGAGAAGTCTTGTTGTTAGTAGTGGAGTTGCGTTGAGAAAGATTCAATAGATTGTTATTTAAGTTGTGGTGTACTTCTTCTAGCGGTGTCATGTGAACATCGACTACATGACACTTCACCTATATGGGCCTAGGGGAATGCATTGTGTATTTGGCTACTAATCATAGGGGTTGCCGGCGTGACAGAAACCTGAACCCCCGTTAGGAAACCATTGCACAAGGGACGTAAGGGTCTTAGAGTTTAAAGTTGTGGTTAGGATTCTACCTTAAATACTTTCTTGTACTTACGGATGTTTGCAAGGGGTTTAATCACAAGTATGTATTAGTCTTGGATGGGGCGGTACATTAGCACAGGTTCACCCACACAACACTTAGCAAGCTAAAGAAGATTAATCAGCTATATGAAGCGAAAGCACTTGACAGTCTTCCCATGTGTCCTCGAACGCTTTGGTCATCTATAGAAATACAACCGGCTTGTCCTTTGCTGCATAAAGGATTGGGCCACTTTCGCATTTATTCCTCATCTTTTATTTACTCGTACTTTGTTTACTTGCTTTATCGAAAACCCTAAAAATCCGTTTGCTAAGTATTTGCAGAGAATTCTGATCCATACCACTAGCCAAAGACCTTCCGCTCCTCGTTGGGTTCGACACTCTTACTTATCGAAAATACTGCGATACACCCCTATACTTGTGGGTCATCAAGACTATTTTCCGCACCGCTGTCGGGAGTGAAGCACTATTGGAGGGTGGAACTGGTAAAGGAAACTTCTACTGTGAGTATTGTTTACTACTGTTAGTTGCTTTATTTTCGTTATGGATAATTCGCTGAGTTTCTTATTTGGTAATGCTACTACCACCCGCTAAGGTAGTAGATAAGCCACCACCTGCTGAGAAAGATGTTTTCAAAATACCTATAAGAATTATTGATCGTGTTATGGATAACTACTATGTTGGGGATGGAACTGTCCATCCCGGTGATCATTTACTCTTTAAACACGAATTATGCGGGTTGTTCAAGTGTGCAGGTATTACTACAGATCAAGTTAAGAAGAAGTTATTCTCATTATCACTAAAAGGAAGAGCTGAGGAATGGTATAAGCTGCTGAAGAATGGTCAAGCTCTGGAATGGGAGGAAATAGTGCCTCTCTTTTATTCAAAGTTTTATCCTCCTAGTGAGATTCATCAAGATCGGAATCAAATATACAACTTTTGGCCTCTTGATGGAGAGAGTACAGCTCAAGCTTGGGGGAGATTGAAGTTACTAATGCTCAAATGTCCCATTCATGAGCTCCCCAACAATTTTATTATCAACAACTTTTATGCAAGGCTTCCTCTACATGACAAGGATTTATTGGATGCTTCTTGTGCTGGATCATTCACTCGCATGGAAGAAGAAGCTAAATGGGATCTTCTGGACCATATTCAAGACAATGCTGAAGCTTGGGAGAATGACAAAGGTAGAAAGTCAGGTATAAATTATGATTATGAATGCATTGAATCTTTTATGGGAACTGATGACTTTCAAAATATTAAAAATGCTTATGGTCTAGACTCTCAAGCTATTGCTTCTTATTTTAAGGCTTTTGCTTCCTACATTGAAGTGCCTAAAAAGAAGTGGAATAAGTATCATGAACCTTATAAAGATGTTGCTAAGAGTGTTCCTGCAAGAAATACTGAAGTTTATATTTCTAATCATGTTTTACCCGAACCTTATATTGAGAAAATGCCTTTCCCAGTTAAGGTAAAGGAACATTCTATGATAGATAGTATGGTTAATGAAAGTATGAATAAGGCTGTTGAACCTGATAAACAAATGGTTGATGAACCTATAGTAGCAAATGTGAAAGACTTTGTCACTAAGTATGAAAAAGAGGGACACACTATCCTTTGTAAGGATACCTCTAATATTGTTTCACAAAGTAGTGTTATGAGAGCTAATATTCCTGTGTTTTCTGTTAGAATAAGTGATCATTGCTATGATGGCCCTTGTGATAGCTATATTGTTAATTTTATGCATGATACTGAAATTTATTATGAGAGAGGAAAAAGTTTTCTTATGCATCTCAATAATATCAAGTTTCCCCGTTTTATGCTGAAAGTTTTATGTTGCACTTCTTTTGCCTTCTTATGCAAGTTGCCTTTGGTTTCAATAAATTGTTTGTTTACAAAATCCCCTTGCATAGGAAGTGGATTAGACTTAAATGTGAGTGTGTTTTTGCTTCTTAATGCTCTCTTTCACTTCAATCCATTTCCCTATGAGAGCTTCTTTAAAATTATCATGCCCATCTCAATGGCTTTAAAGAAAGAGCTTTATGGGAGACAACCCAATTTGTTTTTGCTTTCAGTTTGTTTTTGTTTCTTTGAGTCTTGGAAGTTATTACTTCGGTAATAACCTGTAGCATCCCAATTGTCTAACAATTGTAATGCTACTTGGTCTAGTAATATAATGGCTACTTCAAATATATAATTGCTGCATCATAATTATATCATGCTCATGTCATCATGCCTCCTTGCTTTTGAGCATCATATAAAACCCTTTTTGTTTTGGTTCTTCTCTCTTATGCATTGTTAATTGTATTTGCCTCTTGATATTGTATTTGGTTCTTGATATATTGTTTAATGCCCAAGTTGAGTTGGGGGCATATCTTTTATTCCACTCCACCACCTTTTCTTTCACCACCTTATAATTCCACCATCCAACTAAATATGAGCTTTGCACTTTATTTGAGTTTACCTCTAGCTCATGTGGGTTGGGATGGATCCAAATCTTTTCCACATGCTGTCATCTTAGCATCATGTTGTTTTCACATTATTGATATATGAGAGCCACAGGGCCACCTTTGCATGCCTTGTGAGTGGGACCCTTTTCCTAGCTTCCATATGGGTTATTATGGAGTTATGCTCATGTGGGGATATTTTTGGGAATAGTAAGCATCTAGTGGAATATACACACTAGTAATTCCCAATGATAATCAAATGTGATCATCTCCATCTACTCCACTTGGAGATTTCTTCTAAAATCTTTTGCTTGGCTTATTCCACTTTTGGACATGCATAAGAATAATGCCATGTTTATTATTTTGTTTCACAAGGTTAAAACATGGCATTAATTATTTGCATGGGCCATGCAACCATCTCCATCTTTGGTCCTCCTTGTTTTAGTTGGATTTTTGGGTGAACCATCTCATCTCTCATCTCTCTCTCCCTCCTTTTGGCTTGATCTAGTTTGATCTTGCTCAAACCCATCACCACCTTTTATCTCTTCCTCTTTTTGGTAGAACCCTTGTTTGTTTTTGTTTTTGCTCTTGCTTGAGCTTGCCAAAGAAAACCCATCACCCAATCCTCTACACCACATCTCTCTCTCCCTCCCTTTTCTTCACCTTCCTCCCCTTTTCACCTACACCCATGCATGGTCATGTGGTTATGCCTAAAACCCTAAACCATACTCTCTATCTCTCTATATTTCTCAAATCTCTCACCTAATCTAAACCCTAAACCTAACCTCCATCTACCCTAGTTACATCCTACCACAACCTTGGGCATCATCTAATCTACCATACCCCCCTCTCTAAGCTAAACCCTAAACCTACCTCCCTCTCTCTCGGCCTCTCCTCTCTCACCTAGCAGCCCACCGGATACCCCTCTCCTGGTCCCACACCTCATCTACCCCTCTCTCTACCCCAACCCTAATCAAACCCTACCCGAGGCTCCCCAACCTAGCCGAGCCTCCCTCCTCCTTTCTCCTCTCTCTCGCCTGGTGTGCCCCACCCGAGCCTGGCCTCTCTCCTCCCCGCTTGCCCCACCTGGCAGCCCACCGACTCGCCTGGCTGCCTGAGCACGTGAGAGAAGGAGGGTAGGTGGCCGAGCCACGTTTACTCTCCACCACTCCCCACGGCACCCCTCCCTCTCTCGCTTCCCTCCCTCTCTCTCTGCTACCTCTCCAGATCCGCCCCTGAGCTTGCTCCTCCTCTCTCTCTCTCCACCTGCTAGACTAGACGCCGGCTGCCGCCGTCTACCTCTGCCCCTCATCGTTCCAGCCGGCGTGCCATCGTGGAGGTGATCGAGAAGACCATGGAGTACCTCTGCTACGCCCTGGACCGCACCAGCGAGGAGGATACGGTCCCCTGTACCCCTGCACGCCGACGCGTCTCGCCGGAACCCTAGCTACGCTCGGCCTCTGCGTCGACGATGATCGCCAGCGCCTCTGCCCGAACCAACTCCACCATCATCTCCTCGGTGAGCCTCTTAACCCCTGGACATGTCCCGCCGTACCGCCCTAGATCCGCCGGCCCTTCCATCGAGCACCCTCGGTGCACCGACGAGCGTGGCGTCTGTTCGCTCCAGCGTCGCGCAGACACCCCATCTAGGCCCCAACCCCCTTGCTGTCACCAAACCCCAGGCCACCGCAGCGGGGTTTCCGCTCCATGAGCCCTAGGTTCCCGGATCGATCCCGCGTGCCGCACCCCGTGTCCGCTGTCGAGCACCGTTTTGTCGTCAGAGAGAGAAGAAGCACAGTGCAGGCCGTGACGTTTTACAGAAAACCCCCTCTAGCTTTTTATTCCTAACCCCGCGGTACCTCGTGGCCCACCAGTCAGCCGCCCGATCAACCTTGCAGAAAACACCCCCCAGCTCTCCAGTCTCAAACCGCAGCCCCTGGATCCGCAACGTGTCGCCCGCGGGATGGCTGCTTGATCAGACCAGCGAGATTGCGGGCCCCACTTGTCATCCTCGTGGTGGGCGTGCTCGTGATGTAAGTTTTTCTGCGCGCTATGGCGTCCAGTCAGCAGGGGCCCACCTGTCAAAGTCTGTGGCTAGAACTGAGCGAGTAACAAAAGTATTTTTCTGTATATCTGTTTTAATTCAAATCTTTTCAAATCTAATTCAAATTCAAATTTAAATCTGTTTTTAATTATCTTTTAAAATATAAATCCAAATAATGCAAATAATATATGTTTTCAAATCAGAAAAATATGAGGAATTCAAATATGCCATTCAAAATATATTTTGGACACTTTAATTTCCAAGTTGATTAAAATTACAATAAAATGCCCTTTTTCCTTAATTAATTAATAACTTTTGTTTTATAACTCCAAATTTAACAAATGATATGTCTAAAATGATTAGCTCGACGAGACCTTTCTGTTTATGCATTCCTTGTTCTGTTTTGCAGCATGCATCATATACATATAATGTGTACAGCAACTAATATGAGGTTAAAATGAGGCTAAAACTCAATAAAATGGTTTATTCTTGTATTCCACACCTCACCCATGCCATGCTACCTTATTGCCATGCAAATTGTGCATCATTCATCATGGCATGATTGTTTGCTTGAGGAATTTTATTCATATGCTTGTGCACCTTATTTATGTTGGCCCTTGTTTGTTTGGTTCTTCTTCGAATAGACGCTGAGCAGGGGATATATCAAGATACCCAGGAGCACTACCCAGATCCTTCTCTCGCTTCAACTGAGCTGCCAGGCAAGAACTACCACATGCTTGCATACATATAGTACCTACTGCCTCTATCTTATTCTTGCATCATTGAGTCGCGATTGCATTAATTTGAATCCCAAGTATTGCATAGCCTTTACTTTTAAACCCCACCGAAGCTTGTTCCTCCATCCCATGAGCCATTACTACAGGAGTTGTTTGAGCCATGCGAGTCGTAGAACAGCATGTGTAGGGTATGTGAGTGTCTGATGGATAACGAGGTACCTAAACAACTTAACCTGAGTAGTAATGGGATAACTAATGAAAGTGGCATCGGTGAGCCATATTCGCTATTTGGTTTTTCAGGCTTACTTGTGTCCCGTAGGACCCCGAGTACTTGATTCCTGTTCCTTGAATATTCGCGCTATCCACATCCGGGAGGCTTATGAACCCCCACGAGCGAGCTTGATTCATTCTTATTTCTTGGGGCCACAAACTAGTTTGAGGTTTTATTTACTATCCTGTACTTATGCCATGCTTTTCGCTTTATTTAAATTGTGCGAGTATTGCACATTGTACTGTTAGGAAAGCGGAGTGTTTTCGCTGTCGACAAGCTCACCACATTTTCGGTTCCCGATCGTTTACAGACCATTGGCGCAAACCTTGAGTCCGTCTCGAGTCGGCCAACTTCGTCGGTAGCTTAATGGGGTGGCCCCCAAATATTCTGAATCTGTGATCGCTTTGTCGTGGATCGTTGGGGTTTGATTTGGTTTTTCGAGGTTGATCGAGTGTGTGTTGCTATTTGTGCACCCTGCGGTAAAACTTTCTGAAAGCCGTGTCCGCGGTTATGGACGACTTGGAGCACAGTTTCTCGATCATAGACAAGAATAACTAAAGTACCGCTTTTAATTTGACTAAGTACCTGACTAGTAAATAGTGCAACACTCATGGAATGGATAATAAAACTACCAACGGATAGGGGGTTGTTCGTCCGCTTCCTCATTGGTAAGCGAGGAGGAGGATGGATCTATTAATATTACCGTTATAACTGTTGTTATTAATTCACGGACATCCGTCTATCTATGGTTAGGCGGATGGTTAGCGAGTATCTATAGAATTGTTAGGGTTTATCTTTTGCTGCAATTGCGTCACCCCAGGTTGTGTCCCCTTTAGAGGCATAAAGACTTGCTGAGTACCCCTAGGGTCTCACACGATAAATTGTTTGATTCAGATGCACAGGTAAGCTCGCAAGATGGATACTGGGTGGAGGAGACGGACGATGCAGGCAACGATCATTCGGTGTAGAGATTCCAGGAATGGGGATCCGTGAGATCTGTGGGCGGGATGTGTTTATTTATGGGGCATCTTATGCCTATTTGCTTCTTATCCGTACTCGGGTCTTGTTTTCCGCTTCCACCTGATACCCTGATGTTTGATGTATGAGGAGATATCCTAAACTATCATATCTATCTAGGATATTTGGATCTTGCCGTATGTCGTTGCTATATTTCCTTTCTTTTAGATGGAATGACTCTGAGAACCATTGTATGGTGGCTTGCATACATACTCATTTGTGTATGTAGTTGATCCCTTCGCCGATTCGCGCCGTTCTTGTCCCGATGTTTGGAAATGGTTAGGATGGCCGAAAGGTCTACCTGTGAGTGGCATTTGGGCCCCACCGTACTATTTTAACCATTTCCGCTCATCCAGGCTTGTAACTAGGAGCGTAATTCACCGAGGTAGTTACAATTGGTATCAGAGCCATCCCGACCTTCAGGGTCTCAGCCAAATGGTCGTTGTCTGTCTAGCAAATATTTTGGTAGTTATGTATACTAGGGAAAAACAAAACGCGAGAGTAGGACTGCTTCCACTTTTCATCTTACCCACCCACCCTTTTCTGGTAAGGAAGTGTAACGTTTTCAATCCTCTTCTTAAAATTCAAACTAGGATTCACGTGTTCTAGGTTTCCGTAGTACCATAGGTTGTGTGTGCGTGTGTGTAATTCCTTGTCTATCTGTTGCATCCAAGTTGTTATCACAATCTGCCTTTGGTTATCAACTGTTGGTACATTCCATACCGATAGGCTTTTGCAAACCGACGCGATCTATCTGATTCGTTGTATACCGACGCGATCTGTCTTACTCTTTGTTATCCGACGTTATCTTGTTTGGGGTGTTCGTTTCCGTAGTTGCTAATCTTTAGGTTATCTTGAAAAGAAGGGGTTGGGATATGTGTTCTATTTATTCATGTGCGGAGTAATGATTTGAGTGCGGGATGGAGTCGCGACCATACCACTACTTTTATCATTCGCTCTTGTATATTGAATTGGTAGAGGCACTAATCTTGATTCGTTAAGTGATTTTGCGCATCTATTGGTATTTTAATGCCAAAATTTGTGGAAAATTTTTCTTTGATATATTTGTGTACCACACTCCTTTTCAGTCATGTGCGATATGCTTAATATCTTCTAGGTGCTTTGAACTTCGTTGATATTTTAATATCATCTTAGTAAATTGTATCCTTTAATCTTGATTAATTCCATCTTGGTACTATTTTGGATTATTATTATTCTCCATCATAGTACTGACTTGTGTTTTATATCAATAACAGGATGGCACCACCACGCCGTTCTGAGGAGGACATCCAACCTGAACTGGGGGCAGCGTTGTCAAGCATCGCCAATGCCTTGGCAGCAATGCAGCAGAACCAGCAGCGGTTCGAGGAAAGTGTCAGGAGGAATGATTTTGTTCTGCTACCTCCACCTCCCAAGCGAGGAGACATCAAGAGCTTCCTGAAGTTCAACCCACGCCAATTTGATGTTTCTGATCAACCACTTGATGCTGATGATTGGTTGTGTGAGATGTCAAGGCTGCTGATGACTGCTGATGTTCCTGAGCAAGAATGGGTAAAGTGTGCTACTCACCTTCTGAAGGGAGACGCATCTCTCTGGTGGGAGAATTACCTGAAGGCAAAGCTGCCGGTTTTCAGCCTACTTGGGGACAGTTCACTGGAGCTTTCAAAGCGATATCTATCGAAATTGTCATGGAGAGGATGAAGGAAGTGTTTCTCAACCTCAAGCAGGGCAATGATAATGTCAATACCTACATCAGAAACTTCATGAACCTTTCTCGTTATGGTGGCGATGAGATCTCTGATGACAAGAAGAAGCAAAAGAGGTTCAGGCAAGGGCTCAATGCATCGATTAAGTATGCAATTACACATGCAAGGCCGACGTCTTTTCTGGAACTTCAGCATACAGCTCTGCAGGAAGAGGCAAGTAGGCAAGTGTTTGAGGAGTCAAAGAAACACAGCCGTGATGCAGCAGGCTCTTCAGCTATGTCAACTCCTTCTAAGCGTCGTGTCTGGGTTCCTAACACCCCACCGTCGCTCCCGGCTCCACCAAGACCTTCAAGCTTCGCGGCAAGGCCACCAAACTTCCTCACTGCTGCTCCCAGGGGCTACAACCACCACTACCCTGGAGCGCCTGGCGGAGTCCCTGGCTACGTTGCTCCACGTCCAGCTGGTGCTTGTTACACGTGTGGAAACACTGGGCATCAAAACTGGAACTGTCCGATGAAGAACAAGGCTCTTCCTCCACCACCTCCAAGATCTGCGGCAAGCTCTCCTATGGTTCGTGCACCACCACCTCGGGCTCTCAACATCAACACCAAGCCCGGGTCTACTGTTGCTCGTGCCAACTGTGTCAACGCCGCTCAAGCTGAGCATGCACCTGGAGTTGTGATGGGTATGCTATCCGTTAACTCAGTCCCTGCACGAGTTTTGTTTGATTCTGGTGCATCGCATTCTTTTGTGTCAACCAAGTTTGCAGATGAGAATGGGTTAGCTATGGATCCTCTCCTTAAGCGGTTAATGGTCCTTTCTCCTGGAGCAACTATGGCAGCTTCTAAAATCAGCCATGGCAATCAAATTGAGATTGGTGGCTCTTCGTTCTCGGCTTCCTTAATCATTCTGGGCAATTCTGACATTGATGTCATCTTGGGCATGGATTGGTTGACAGCAAATGCAGCTGTGATTGATTGTGCTGAACGCTCGGTTTCTCTGAAGATTCCTGAAGGCCATATAGTCTATTCTCCAAGTCTGACTCCTGCTATCCAGCTTTTCTCTTTGGCGGCTCTGAATGATGATGCTATGGAAGCTATTCAGAGTGTTCCGGTGGTCTGTGAGTTCCCAGATGTCTTCCCTGAAGAGTTGCTGTATGCCTCCGGATCGTGAGGTTGAGTTTGTAATTGAGCTTGAACCTGGTACCGCTCCTATCTCCAAGCGGCCTTATAAAATGGGTCCGGCTGAGTTGTCTGAACTCAAACGTCAACTTGATGAACAAGAGAAGTTGGGTTTCATTCAACACAGTACTTCTTCTTGGGGAAGCCCAACCATCTTTGTGAAGAAGCGAGACAAGACTGATAGACTTTGTGTTGACTATCGGGCTCTCAATGCTAAAACCATCAAGAATAAATATCCCCTTCCGCGGATTAATGATCTCTTTGATCAGCTAGCTGGAGCTGTGGTATTCTCTAAGCTTGACTTGAGAAGTGGTTATCACCAAATCAAGATTCGCAAGGAAGATGTTCCTAAAACAGCTTTCACCACCCGCTATGGCCTGTATGAGTACACGGTCATGTCTTTCGGTCTCACCAACGCACCTGCCACCTTCTCGAGGCTCATGAACTCGGTTTTCATGGAGTATCTTGATAAGTTCGTTGTGGTCTATCTGGATGACATCCTAGTCTATTCCAAGTCACAGAAAGAGCATGAAGAACACCTTCGGTGTGTCCTAAACAAGCTTTGTGAGAACCGCTTGTATGCAAAGTTCTCCAAGTGTGAGTTTTGGCTGCCTCAAGTAACCTATCTTGGTCATGTCATCTCTGCCAAGGGCATTGCCGTTAACCCGGAAACTGTGAAGACGATTGTTGAATGGCTTCCTCCTGTAAATGTCAAAGAAGTGCGGAGTTTCCTCGGTTTGGCTAGTTATTGTCGTCGCTTCGTTCAGAACTTTTCGAAGATAGCTAAGCCTCTTACCGATCTCCTCAAGAAAGGCAAGAAATACCTTTGGACTCCTGCATGTCAAGCAAGCTTTGAGACACTCAAAGAGAAGCTCACTTCCACACCAGTCTTGGTTCCTCCGGATACATCCAAGCCTTTCCAGATATTCTGTGATGCCTCTTTGCACGGATTGGGTGCGGTCCTTATGCAAGAAAAACAAGTTGTTGCTTATGCCTCTCGTCAGTTGAAGACGCATGAGATCAACTATCCTACACATGACCTCGAGCTCATGATTGTCTTTGCTTTGAAAGTATGGAGGCACTACTTGCTTGGCAACCGTTGTGAGATCTTTTCTGATCACAAGAGTCTGAAGTATATCTTCACTCAGCCTGATCTTAACCTTCGGCAGAGGAGATGGATTGAAGCAATCAATGATTTTGATTTGACCATCAACTACACTCCGGGCAAAGCTAATGTCATGGCAGATGCTCTCAGCCGCAAAGCTTATGTCAACAACCTCATGATGGAAGAACAACAGCCTCTCTTGTGCGAGGAATTCCGTCAGCTCAACCTTGAAATTGTGGAACAAGGGTATCTCCTGAACCTTCTGGCTACTCCTCTCTTGGAAGAAAAGGTTCGCTCCTTTCAGCTCGGTGATCCGTACACAAGAAAGGTCATCTCCAACATCCAGCTTCCGAAGTATGAGTCCTTCCACGTCGATGATCAAGGCACGCTTTTCTTTGAACACCGGATGTTTGTTCCGAAATACCCGGGTTTGAGAGAGCAAGTTCTCAAGGAGGCGCATGATTCTGTTCTTTCTATCCACCCTGGCAGCACAAAGATGTACATGGACTTGAAAACACAATATTGGTGGCCGGGTTTGAAACGATATTGTGCCAAGTATGTCTCGGAGTGTGATGTCTACCGTAGAGTTAAAGCTGTCCATCAGAAACCTTCCGGTCTTCTACAGCCATTGAAACCCCCGGAATGGAAATGGGAGAAAGTAGAGATGGACTTCATCACGGGTTTTCCAAGGTCGCAGAAGGGCAACAATGCAATCTTTGTTGTCATTGACAGGCTTTCTAAAGTGGCTCACTTCTTCCCCGTCAAGGAAACAATTTCTGCAATTCAGTTGGCTGAGCTCTATATCAAGTAATTGTCTCTATATGGGGTTCCGCTTGAGATCAGTTCAGACCGTGGAAGCATCTTCACTTCCAAGTTCTGGGAAAGTTTCCAAAATGCTTTGGGAACAAAGTTGAACTTCAGCACAGCTTACCACCCTCAGTCGCAAGGACAAGTTGAAAGGATCAATCAGATTCTGGAGGATATGCTCTGTGCTTGCGTCATCTCGTTCGGCATGAAGTGGGAAGAATGTCTCCCTTATGCTGAATTCTCTTACAACAACAGCTTCCAGAAAAGTCTAAATATGGCACCATTTGAGGCTCTCTATGGTCGCAAATGCAGAACTCCGATTGGTTGGTCAGGTGCAGGAGAAAGAATATTGTTTGGCCCTGACATTGTGACTCAAGCGGAGGAGAAGGTTCACATCATTCTTGAAAATCTGAGGATTGCTCAAAGTCGCCAGAAGAGCAATTATGACAGGAAGCACACGGACATGGAGTATGTCCCTGGTGATCTCGTTTACCTTCGTGTCACTCCCATGAGAGGCACGCACCGTTTTGGTATCAAAGGAAAGCTGGCTCCTAGATACATCGGTCCTTTCAAAATTCGTGGAAGAAGAGGAGAAGTTGCTTATGCTCTTGAGCTCCCGGAAAAACTCAAGGTCCATGATGTTTTCCACATCTCTCAGCTCAAGAAGTGCTTCAAGGATCCCGGCAGGACCGTGGACCATGAGCTTATCAATCTCCAAGAAGACCTGTCTTATCAAGAACACCCCACAAAAATCCTTGAAACCGCAGAAAGAAGGACTCGCAACAAGTCCATCAAGTTCTGCAAGGTGCAGTGGTCGCACCATTCCGTTGATGAAGCCACTTGGGAACGTGAAGATGAGCTCCGTGCCAAGTATCCTACCCTCTTTGTGTCTTCTTCTTCATCCTAGAATCTCGGGGTGAGATTCCTGTTTAGTGGGGGAGAGTTGTAGCATCCCAATTGTCTAACAATTGTAATGCTACTTGGTCTAGTAATATAATGGCTACTTCAAATATATAATTGCTGCATCATAATTATATCATGCTCATGTCATCATGCCTCCTTGCTTTTGAGCATCATATAAAACCCTTTTTGTTTTGGTTCTTCTCTCTTATGCATTGTTAATTGTATTTGCCTCTTGATATTGTATTTGGTTCTTGATATATTGTTTAATGCCCAAGTTGAGTTGGGGGCATATCTTTTATTCCACTCCACCACCTTTTCTTTCACCACCTTACAATTCCACCATCCAACTAAATATGAGCTTTGCACTTTATTTGAGTTTACCTCTAGCTCATGTGGGTTGGGATGGATCCAAATCTTTTCCACATGCTCTCATCTTAGCATCATGTTGTTTTCACATTATTGATATATGAGAGCCACAGGGCCACCTTTGCATGCCTTGTGAGTGGGACCCTTTTCCTAGATTCCATATGGGTTATTATGGAGTTATGCTCATGTGGGGATATTTTTGGGAATAGTAAGCATCTAGTGGAATATACACACTAGTAATTCCCAATGATAATCAAATGTGATCATCTCCATCTACTCCACTTGGAGCTTTCTTCTAAAATCTTTTGCTTGGCTTATTCCACTTTTGGACATGCATAAGAATAATGCCATGTTTATTATTTTGTTTCACAAGGTTAAAACATGGCATTAATTATTTTGCATGGGCAATGCAACCATCTCCATCTTTGGTCCTCCTTGTTTTAGTTGGAATTTTGGGTGAACCATCTCATCTCTCATCTCTCTCTCCCTCCTTTTGGCTTGATCTAGTTTGATCTTGCTCAAACCCATCACCACCTTTTATCTCTTCCTCTTTTTGGTAGAACCCTTGTTTGTTTTTGGTTTTGCTCTTGCTTGAGCTTGCCAAAGAAAACCCATCACCCAATCCTCTACACCACATCTCTCTCTCCCTCCCTTTTCTTCACCTTCCTCCCCTTTTCACCTCCACCCATGCATGGTCATGTGGTTATGCCTAAAACCCTAAACCATACTCTCTATCTCTCTATCTTTCTCAAATCTCTCACCTAATCTAAACCCTAAACCTAACCTCCATCTACCCTAGTTACATCCTACCACAACCTTGGGCATCATCTAATCTACCATACCCCCCTATCTAAGCTAAACCCTAAACCTACCTCCCTCTCTCTCGGCCTCTCCTCTCTCACCTAGCAGGCCCACCTGGCTACCCCTCTCCCTGGTCCCACACCTCATCTACCCCCTCTCTCTCTACCCCAACCCTAATCAAACCCTACCCGAGGCTCCCCCAACCTAGCCGAGCCTCCCCTCTCCTCCTTTCTCCTCTCTCTCTGCCTGGTGTGCCCCACCCGAGCCTGGCCTCTCTCCTCCCTGCCTTGCCCCACCTGCAGCCACCTGCACCTCGCCCTGGCCTGCCCGAGCACGTGAGAAGGAGGGTAGGGAAAAAGGTGGCCGAGCCACCTTTTACTCTCCACCACTCCCCCACGGCACCCCCTCCCTCTGCTTTTCCCTCCTCTCTCTCTGCTACCTCTCCAGATCCGCCCCAGAGCTTGCCCTCTCCTCCCCTCTCTCTCCACCACCGCCAGACCCCGACGCCGGCTGCCGCCGTCTACCTCTGCCCCTCATCGTTCCAGCCGGCGTGCCGTCGTGGAGGTGATCGAGAAGACCGTGGAGTACCTCTGCTACGCCCTGGACCGCGCCAGCGAGGAGGAGACGGTCCCCTGTACCCCTGCACGCCGACGCGTCTCGCCGGAACCCTAGCTACGCTCGGCCTCTGCGTCGACGACGATCGCCAGCGCCTCTGCCCGAACCAACTCCACCATCATCTCCTCGGTGAGCCCCTTAACCCCCTGGACATGTCCCGCCTCGCCGTACCGCCCTAGATCCGCCGGCCCTTCCGAGCACCCTCGGTGCACAGCGATGCGTGGCGTCTGTTCGTCAGCAGACACCCCATCTAGGCCCCAACCCCTTTGTCACCAAACCCAGGCCACCGCAGCGCTCCGCCATGTGAGCCCTAGGTCCCGGATCGATCCGCAGCGCACACCTGTCGTGTCATTGCCGAGCACCGTTTGTCGTCGAGAGAGAAGAAGCACAAGGCAGCCGTGACGCTTTTAAAACCCCTCTAGCTTTTTATTCCTAAACCCGCGGTACCTCGTGGCCCACCAGTCAGCCGCCCAATCAACCTTGCAGAAAACACCCCCCAGCTCTCCAGTCTCAACCCGTAGCCCCTGGATCCGCAACGTGTCGCCCGCGGGATGGCTGCGCGCGCAGTGGACCCGCGAGATTGTTGGCCCCACTTGTCATCCTCTGTGGCTGGGCGTGCTCGCGGTGATGTAAGTTTTTCTGCTACTGTGGCCCAACAGTGAGGGACCCACCTATCAAAGTCTGTGGCTAGAACTGAGCGAGTAACAAAAGTATTTTTCTGTATATCTGTTTTAATTCAAATCTTTTCAAATTTAATTCAAATTCAAATTTAAATCTGTTTTTAATTATCTTTTAAAATATAAATCCAAATAATGCAAATAATATATGTTTTCAAATCAGAAAAATATGAGGAATTCAAATATGCCATTCAAAATATATTTTGGACACTTTAATTTCCAAGTTGATTAAAATTACAATAAAATGCCCTTTTTCCTTAATTAATTAATAACTTTTGTTTTATAACTCCAAATTTAACAAATGATATGTCTAAAATGATTAGCTCGACGAGACCTTTCTGTTTATGCATTCCTTGTTCTGTTTTGCAGCATGCATCATATACATATAATGTGTACAGCAACTAATATGAGGTTAAAATGAGGCTAAAACTCAATAAAATGGTTTATTCTTGTATTCCACACCTCACCCATGCCATGCTACCTTATTGCCATGCAAATTGTGCATCATTCATCATGGCATGATTGTTTGCTTGAGGCATTTTATTCATATGCTTGTGCACCTTATTTATGTTGGCCCTTGTTTGTTTGGTTCTTCTTCGAATAGACGCCGAAAGGTGGGATATATCAAGATACCCAGGAGCACTACCCAGATCCTTCTCTCGCTTCAACTGAGCTGCCAGGCAAGCACTACCACATGCTTGCATACATATAGTACCTACTGCCTCTATCTTATTCTTGCATCATTGAGTCGCGATTGCATTAATTTGAATCCCAAGTATTGCATAGCCTTTACTTTTAAACCCCACCGAAGCTTGTTCCTCCATCCCATGAGCCATTACTACAGGAGTTGTTTGAGCCATGCGAGTCGAAGAACAGCATGTGTAGGGTATGTGAGTGTCCATGGATAACGAGGTACCTAAACAACTTAACTCGAGTAGTAATGGGATAACTAATGAAAGTGGCATCGGTGAGCCATATTCGCTATTTGGTTTTTCAAGCTCACTTGTGTCCCGTGGACCCCGAGTACTTGATTCTGCTCCTTGAATATTCAAGGCTATCCACATCCGGGAGGCTTATGAACCCCCCTGAGCCAGAGCTTGATTCATTCTTATTTCTTGGGGCCACAAACTAGTTTGAGGTTTTATTTACTATCCTGTACTTATGCCATGCTTTACTGCTTTATTTAAATTGTGCGAGGTACTGCACATTGTACTGTTTAGGAAAGCGGAGTGTTTTCGCGGTATCGACAAGCCCAGTCACATTTTCGGGTTCCCAGTCGTTTACAGCCATTGGCGCAAACCTTGAGTCCGTCTCGGAGTCGGCCAACTTCGTCGCGGGTAGCTTAATGGGGTGGCCCCCTGAAATATTTCTGAATCCTGTGATCGCTTTGTCGTGACTTCCTCGTTGGGGTTTGATTTGGTTTTTCCGAGGTTGATCGAGTGTGTGTTGCTATTTGTGCACCCCTGCAGGGTAAAACTTTCTAAAGCCGTGTCCGCGGTTATGGACGACTTGGAGCACAGTTTCTTGATCATAGACAAGAATAACTAAAGTACCGCTTTTAATTTGACTAAGTACCTGACTAGTAAATAGTGCAACACTCATGGAATGGATAATAAAACTACCAACGGATGGGGGGTTGTTCGTCCGCTTCCTCGTTGGTAAGCGAGGAGGAGGATGGATCTGTTAATATTACCGTTATAACTGTTGTTATTAATTCACGGACATCCGTCTATCTATGGTTAGGCGGATGGTTAGCGAGTATCTATAGAATTGTTAGGGTTTATCTTTTGCTGCAATTGCGTCACCCCAGGTTGTGTCCCCTTTAGAGGCATAAAGACTTGCTGAGTACCCCTAGGGTCTCACACGATAAATTGTTTGATTCAGATGCACAGGTAAGCTCGCAAGATGGATACTGGGTGGAGGAGACTACGATGGGCAACGATCATTCGTGTAGAGATTCCGGGACCGGGGATCCGTGAGATCTGTGGGCGGGATGTGTTTATTTATGGGGCATCTTATGCCGATTTGCTTCTTATCCGTACTCGGATCTTGTTTTCCGCTTCCGCCTGATACTCTGATGTTTGATGTATGAGGAGATATCCTAAACTATCATATCTATCTAGGATATTTGGATCTTGCCGTATGGCGTTGCTATATTTCCTTTCTTTTAGATGGAATGACTCTGAGAACCATTGTATGGTGGCTTGCATACATACTCATTTGTGTATGTAGTTGATCCCTTCGCCTGCCGATTACGCCGCCCGTTCTTGTCCCGATGTTTGGAAATGGTTAGGACGGCCGAAAGGTCTACCTGTGAGTGGCATTTGGGCCCCACCGTACTATTTTAACCATCTCCGCTCATCCAGGCTTGTAACTAGGAGCGTAATTCACCGAGGTAGTTACATAACCGCTCCTTATCCGTTTTGTTTGGTTTTTGTGTCAAGATTAACCTCTAATGAGAGAGAAGTAAGATTTGGGGAGGTTGCTGTCCCGAAACAGTTTTTTGTGCTTCACCGTAAAAATTCGTGAGAGATCTCTGTATGTCGGATTGAGCTGTAATTTTTTGTGCTTCTTCCCCAGGTTGTTATTTAACTTTCGTTAGTTTTGCACTTTTTGATTTGAGTAGCATAAGGTTTTTGAAAAAATTGATCTTTACCTACTGGTCTGTTTTGACAGATTTAGCCACTCTTGCATTTGCTTCTTTATTCGATTTCCTTTTTGAATTCTTTTTGGGTTTTCGGAAGGAGTTGCTACAGTAGCTTTCGTTTTCATGGTTTTCAGTTGAAGTTAGACTCAAAAGGTTTTATCACTTCACTTATACTAATGTTGCTAATAAGAACTGTGTGAAGTTTTGTGTGAAAGAAATTTCCAGGAAGTGGAGATAATGGTGTAATAAGGAAGAGAAGGGCTTTATGACTCAAGTAATAAGTGTATGAAGATGAATATATCAATGATATTAAAGATATAACTCCAGAAGAATCTACTAGATACCAAATTCAGAGACCTGCAGAGTCCGTTTCCAAATAGGTAACAGATCTGGTAAGAAAAGTTCCGCGAAAATACAATCCAACTATATTTTTGCAGTTTTCAGTCAATAAGGAAAGTTTCGAAGCGAAAAAGGGACGGAACCAGAGACGGGGTGGCCCACACCACCCCATGGCGCGGGCCCACCCCTGGTCGCGCCACCAGGTGGTGAGGCCACCCAGGACTCTGCCTCCGACTCGTTTTCTCCCAGTACCTTCCTTTTGATGTGAAACTTCGTAATATATGACCCCCCGGATCCCCCGAGGTTCGTATATCGTGTTTTCACCATGTTTTTGTTTCGATCTGTTTCTGCCAGGACATACTCTTTGAAGGTTTAGAAGCACAATGGTGTCCGCCAAGGATAAAAGGAAAGAGCCCATGGGGGAAGACCTCCAAGACCACGGGAAGGAGAAGGACATTAAGAGTGAAGGTGAAGAGGAGCAAGGCCAACATCCACATACCGGCACCACCATTGCAAGCATTGGAGTGGTGAAACCTGCCAAGACCAGAAGGACTGCATGGATGCATACTGGGGGGAAAGCTCCTCGTCATAGTTTGGCTCCATGATCACTTCCTCCATGCACCAGGAATCCTTTCCATACCCTTATCCATGAGCATCAATACCAGAATATGCCCAAGGAGAAATTACCCTCCAATTGGGATTTGCCTCGTTCTAGCCATGCAGGAAAAGAAGACTTCGAGGAGGAAGAGTGGGGAAAGAATAGCAAGAGCTGGAATTCTCAACCCGACATGATCATGAGCCGCATTGAGCAAAACTCGCAGCTTATTCGTAATCTCACCTTCGAGATTGAGGACTTGGGGAAACTGATCAAGGAGCTCATCGAGAGGATACCACCACCACCAAAGGAGTAACTCGTCATCAGGTCTGGCATCCCCTTGGTTTATTCCAAGCTTGGGGGAGTGCCGCGGTATCATATCACTATCTTCTATCTTTTTACCTTTTTAGTAGAGTCATATCATGAATAGAGGAGTTATTATGTAGTATGGTTTGCATTATGGAAGTGTCCCCTCTCTCGTTAGATATGTATCCCTTGGTGTGAGTTACCGTTATGGAATATTAATGAGAAGTTCTATCATTCACTCTTTTGCATAGCTTATGTTAGTTTTCAATTCGTGGTTATATGATTGATCTTGTTGTTAGTATTGGTAGCACTTTGGGATCATTGAGTTAATTTAGTTGGTTTTGGCAAACCTGGCTCGGTCAGTAGCAACACCTTTTTGAGAGTTGAAAAGAAAAAAAATAGAAGTACTCGAGAGAAAAATAATTTCATCATCTTTATTTCTTGATTTGCTCATAAGTCTAGTATTCTCTAGTTAAGATCTTTTGTGCTTCCAAGGAAGATTGCATGTTTGTCTTTATCATTTGTATGTTTGTTTGTTTCCTTCAACTCTTATACTTGCTACCCAGCCTTGCTAGCCAAAAACCTGTACTGAGAGGGAATTCTTCTCGTGCATCCACCTCCTTTAAACCAAAACCTTTGCCATTTGTGTCCACCATACCTACCTAGTAGCATTATTGCTATTCCAAGTAAATTCCTGTTTTGTCTACCTCCCAAATTAAACTTGTTATGCGAAAATTAGTGATTAAAGCTCTCACAAACTTGATGGCACACCTTACTTTCTTGCACTTAATAAACCTGAACCATAGTGAACTCTCCATGAAAGTTATATGCTTGCAAATTATAGGCTGGGGATTAGCAGAACCGTGCTGTCATGGGAAACGCTTTCAACACTTGTAAATATATACCCAGTTGATACCTTGCTCTTTTGTTTGCGGATGTCGTCGGTGTGAAATAAAAGGGGAGCTTGTAAGTCCATGGAGTTATGTATGTGTGTTAGAGAAACGCCTGGCTTTGGTTCAATCCATGCTGACATGGTGGAAACCTGCAGCGTAACCATAATGATATCTATGAAGCATTCTTCTTATAAAAAAGAGAGAGATAGCTATTGAGAAAAAGAAAAGAAAAAAGAGATACTATGAAAAGAGGAAAGAGAGGAAAAAAGCACCATATTCCCATGGTAAATAAGAAGATTGCTGAGATACTCATTGTCTGCTTGCCATGTCATTTTGATATGGGGATTCTTCCGTATCATCGGGCAAGGGGTACCCCGTTGGCGGTTCTCAATGATACGCACATACTTACAATGCCAAGAACTTACCAGTAACTAAAGTTGAGTAGCATGAGGAGCGGCCCTCGTACTCAAGGGACTTGGGATTTTCAGTTTATAGTCTGTCAAGCATATAACTCAGATTGGACCTCACTTTAACCTTAATCACCTAAAGATGCCTATGATAGGGACAATGAGAGCTGAAAGCTAGTAAGTATCATAATTTTTGGGAGTTCTTTATGATACTTGCAATCCCTGCTTCCTTCTTATGTTCTTATGTTCCTTGTTTTGCAAATTGCTCTTATCTTGATGTTTACTACTTTGAAAGCTATCATTGAAAAAGCCAGCTATTTGTGAACTCCAGAAAATTATCAACTATTCTTAGACCAAGAGCTAAGTTTGCCATTACCAATTATGATTCACTTTATGTATCTTTATTGTGTTTCCTTTACTCATTGCAAGTTTAGTTATATAATAGTGAGTTGTCTTCTATTATGATCTATGCTTTTGATGAATGTGATGCTTCTTGTCCGTATTCTTTTATCGATCTTCACTCCATAAACCTGAGGTCATGTTTATTGAGCTCAGTTTCGCTTGGGGACAAGCGAAGTCTAAGCTTGGGGGGAGTTGATACGTCCATTTTGCATCACTATTCTATGTCTTAATTCACTATTATTCATTGATATATTTCATATTGAGAGGTGATACTTATGTTATTTCATCTATTTTTGCATGGTTGGTGACTTTTGGAGCATGGACCACTACAGTCAGGATTCTGATGGAAAAGGTGCTGTTTGGAGGCAAAATTCGCGAAGATCAGAAAATCTGGGAAAATATACGGAAAATCCTATTTTCCCAGAAGACTCAGGATGCCAAAAGATGAAGAGGAGGTGGTCCACAGGGGGCCCACACCACCCCATGGCGCGGGCAGGCCTAGGCCATGCCTGGGAGTGGTGTGGCCACAACCCACTCTCCTCTGGCGTATATCATCCCCACGAAACCCTAAGACTCAGGGAGCGACCACAGAAAGATTTTGTTGCCTCTGCGGGGCGGAAAACACCGAGAGAGAAAGATCTCCCCGGCAGACAGATTTCTGCTGAGGGAATTCCTTCCCAGAGAGGGGAGATCGTCACCATCAACACCACCATCAAGCTGGACTTCATCGGGATCATCATCATCATCAACACCATCATAACCACTAGCACCTTCTGCTCCTCGTTTGGTTCGACACTCTTACTTATCAGAAATACAGCGATACACCCCCTATACTTGTGGGTCATCAAGACCACACATGGATCCACCAGTGTCATTGCATGTGTGCTCTTTTTACTGACAACAACCAGAGTCAATGCATGTGTGTTCTTTTCACATACTGCATATGGATCCACCAGTGTCATTTCATGTGTGTTCTCTTCAGAGACGACACATGGATCCAAAAGTGTCATTGCATATGTGTTCTTTTTACTAACAACAACTAGAGTCATTGCATGTGTGTTCTTTTCACATACCACATATGGATCCACCCATGTCATTCAAATGTGTGTTCTTCTCATTAACCTCAGCTAGAGTCACTGCATGTGTGTTCTCTTAAGAGACCACACATGGATCCACCAGTGTCATTGCATGTGTGTTCTTTTTACTAACAACAACTAGAGTCATTGCATGTGTGTTCTTTTCACATACCACATATGGATCCACCAGTGTCATTGAAATGTGTGTTCTCTTCAGAGACCACACATGGATCCACCCGTGTCATTTCATTTGTGCTCTTTTTACTAACAACAACTAGTGTCATTTCATGTGTGTTCTTCTCATTAACCATAGCTAGAGTCATTGCATGTGTGTTATCTTCAGAGACCACACATGGATCCACTAGTGTCATTGCATGTGTGTTCTTTTTACTAACAACATATGGAGTCATTTCATGACTATTCTTTTCACATACCACATATGGATCCACCAGTGTCATTGAAATGTGTGTTCTCTTCAGAGACCACACATGGATCCACCAGTGTCATTGCATGTGTGTTCTTTTTACTAACAACAACCAGAGTCATTAGATCTGTGTTCTTTTCACAATCCACCTATGGATCCACCTGTGTAATTGAAATGTGTGTTCTTCTCATTAACCACAGCTAGAGTCATTGCATGTGTGTTCTCTTCAGAGACCACACATGGATCCACCAGTGTCATTGTGTGTGTGTGTTCTTTTTACTAACAACAACTAGAGTCATTGCATGTGTTTTCTGTTCACATACCACATATGGATCCACCAATGTCATTGAAATGTGTGTTCTCTTTAGAGACCACACATGGATCCACCAGTGTCATTGCATGTGTGTTCTTTTTACTAACAACAACCAGAGTCATTGCATGTGTGTTCTTTTCACATACCACATATGGATCCACCAGTGTCATTGAAATGTGTGTTCTCTTCACAGACCACACATGGATCCACCAGTGTCATTTCATGTGTGCTCTTTTTACTAACAACTAGTGTCATTGCATGTGTGTTCTTCTCATTAACCACAGCTAGAGTCATTGCATGTGTGTTCTCTTCAGAGACCACACATGGATCCACAAGTGTCATTCCATGTGTGTTCTTTTTACTAACAACATCTGGAGTCATTTCATGACTATTCTTTTCACATACCACATATGGATCCACCAGTGTCATTGAAATGTGTGTTCTCTTCAGAGACCACACATGGATCCACCAGTGTCATTGCATGTGTGTTCTTTTTACTAACAACAACCAGAGTCATTACATGTGTGTTCTTTTCACAATCCACCTATGGATCCACCAGTGTCATTGAAATGTGTGTATTTCTCATTAACCACAGCTAGAGTCATTGCATGTGTGTTATTTTCAAAGACCACACATGGATCCACCAGTGTCATTGCATGTGTGTTCTTTTTACTAACAACAACTAGAGTCATTTCATGACTATTCTTTTCACATACCACATATGGATCCACCAGTGTCATTGAAATGTGTGTTCTCTTTAGAGACTACACATGGATCCACCAGTGTCATTGCACGTGTGTTCTTTTTACTAACAACAACTGGATTCATTGCATTTGTATTCTTTTCACATACCACATATGGATCCACCAGTGTCATTGAAATGTGTGTTCTTCTCATTAACCACAGCTAGAGTCATTGCATGTCTATTCTATTCATAGACCACACATGGATCCACCAGTGTCATTGCATGTGTTTTCTTTTTATTAACCACAATTGGAGTCATTGCATGTGTGTTCTTTTCAAATACCACATATGGATCCTCCAGTGTCATTGAAATGTGTGTTCTCTTCAGAGACCACACATGGATCCACCAGTGTCATTGCATGTGTGCTCTTTTTACTAACAACAACTAGAGTCATTACATGTGTGTTCTTTTCACAATCCACCTATGGATCCACCAGTGTCATTGCATGTGTGTTCTTTTCACAATCCACCTATGGATCCACCTGTGTCATTGCATGTGTGTTCTTTTTACTAACAACAACTGGAGTCATTTCATGACTATTCTTTTGACATACCACATATGGATCCACCAGTATCATTGAAATGTTTGTTCTCTTCAGAGACCACACATGGATCCACCAGTGTCATTGCATGTGTGTTCTTTTTACTAACAACAACCAGAGTCATTGCATGTGTGTTCTTTTCACATACCACATATGGATCCACCTGTGTCATTGAAATGTGTGTTCTTCTCATTAACCACAGCTAGAGTCATTGCATGTGTGTTCTCTTAAGAGACCATACATGGATCCACCAGTGTCATTGCATGTGTATTCTTTTTACTAACAACAACTGGGGTCATTTCATGACTATTCTTTTCACATACCATATATGGATCCACCAGTGTCATTGAAATGTGTGTTCTCCTCAGAGACCACACATGGATCCACCAGTGTCATTGCATGTGTGCTCCTTTTACTAACAAAAACCAGAGTCATTGCATGTGTGTTCTTTTAAAAATCCACCTATGGATCCACCAGTGTCATTGCATGTGTGTTCTTCTCATTAACCACAGCTATAATCATTGCATGTGTGTTCTCTTCAGAGACCACACATGGATCCACCAGTGTCATTGCATGTGTGTTCTTTTTACTAACAACTGGAGTCATTTCATGTGTGTTCTTTTCACATACCACATATGCATCCACCAGTGACATTGAAATGTGTGTTCTCTTCAGAGACCACACATGGATCCACCAGTGTCATTGCATGTGTGTTCTTTTTACTAACAACAACCAGAGTCATTGCATGTGTGTTCTTTTCACATACCACATATGGATCCACTAATGTCATTGAAATATGTGTTCTTCTGATTACCCATAGCTAGAGTCATTGCATGTGTGTTCTCTTCAGAGACCACACATGGATCCACCAGTGTCATTGCATGTGTGTTCTTTTTACTAACAACAACTAGAGTCATTGCATGTGTGTTCTTTTCACATACCACATATGGATCCACTAGTGCCATTGAAATATGTGTTCTCTTCAGATACCACACATGGATCCACCAGTGTCATTGCATGTGTGCTCTTTTTACTAACAACAACCAGTATCATTGCATGTTTGTTCTTCTCATTAACCACAACTAGAGTCATTGCATGTGTGTTCTCTTCAGAGACCACACATGGATCCACGAGTGTAATTTCATGTGTGCTCTTTTTACTAACAACAACTAGAGTCATTTCATGACTATTCTTTTCACATACCACACATGGATCCACCAGTGTCATTGAAATGTGTGTGCTCTTCAGAGACCACACATGGATCCACCAGTGTCATTGCATGTGTGTTGTTTTTACTAACAACAACTAGAGTCATTGCATGTGTGTTCTTTTCACATACCACATATGGATCCACCTATGTCATTGAAATGTGTGTTCTTCTCATTAACCACAACTAGAGTCATTGCATCTGTGTTCTCTTCAGAGACCACACATGGATCCACCAGAGTCATTGCATGTGTGTTCTTTTTACTAACAACAACCAGTCATTGCATGTGTGTTCTTTTCACATACCACATATGGATCCACCAGTGTCATTGCATGTGTGTTCTCTTCAGAGACCACACATGGATCCTCCAGTGTCATTGCATGTGTGTTCTTTTTACTAACAACAACTAGAGTCATTGCATGTGTGTTCTTTTCACATACCACCTACGGATCCACCTGTGTAATTGAAATGTGTGTTCTTCTCATTAATCACAGCTAGAGTCATTGCATGTGTGTTCTCTTCAAAGACCACACATGGATCCACCAGTGTCATTGCATGTGTGTTCTTTTTACTAACAACAACTGGAGTCATTGCATGTGGTATCTTTTCACATACCACACATGGATCTACCAGTGTCATTGAAATGTGTGTTCTCTTCAGAGACCACACATGGATCCACTAGGGTCATTCCATGTGTGCTCTTTTTACTAACAACAACCAGTGTCATTGCATGTGTGTTCTTCTCATTAACCATAGCTAGAGTCATTGCATGTGTGTTCTCTTCAGAGACCACACATGGATCCACCAGTGTTATTGCATGTGTGTTCTTTTTACTAACAACAACTGGAGTCATTTCATGACTATTCTTTTCACATACCACATATGGATCCACCAGTGTCATTGCATGTGTGTTCTCTTCAGAGACCACACATGGATCCACCAGTGTCATTGCATGTGTGTTGTTTTTACTAACAACAACAAGAGTCATTGCATGTGTGTTATTTTCACAATCCACATATGGATTCACCAGTGTCATTGAAATGTGTGTTCTTCTCATTAACCACAGTTAGAGTCATTGCATGTGTGTTCTCTTTAGAGACCAAACATGGATCCACCAGTGTCATTGCATGTGTGTTCTTTTTACTAACAACAACTGGAGTCATTTCATGACTATTCTTTTCACATACCACATATGGATCCACCAGTGGCGTTGAGATGTGTGTTCTCTTTAGAGACCACACATGGATCCACCAGTGTCATTGCATGTGTGTTGTTTTTACTAAAAACAACCAGAGTCATTGCATGTGTGTTCTTTTCACATACCACATATGGATCCACTAGTGTCATTGAAATGTGTGTCCTTCTCATTAACCACAGCTAGAGTCATTGCATGTGTGTTCTCTTCAGAGACCACACATGGATCCACTAGTGTCACTGCATGTGTGTTATTTTTACTAACAACAACTAGAGTCATTGCATGTGTGTTCTTTTCACATACCACATACGGATCCACCAGTGTCATTGAAATGTGTGTTCTCTTCAGAGACCACACATGGATCCACCAGTGTCATTGCATGTGTGTTCTTTTTACTAACAACAACCAGAGTCACTGCATGTGTGTTCTTTTCACATACCACATATGGATCCACCAGTGTCATTGAAATGTGTGTTCTTCTCATAAACCACAGCTAGAGTCATTGCATGTGTGTTCTCTTTAGAGACCACACATGGATCCAACAGTGTCATTGAAATGTGTGTTCTCTTCAGAGACCACACATGGATCCACCAGTGTCATTGCATGTGTGTTCTTTTTACAAACAACAACCAGAGTCATTGCATGTGTGTTCTTTTCACATACCACATATGGATCCACCAGTGTCATTGAAATGTGTGTTCTTCTCATAAACCACAGCTAGAGTCATTGCATGTGTGTTCTCTTCAGAGACCACACATGGATCCACCAGTGTCATTGAAATGTGTGTTCCCTTCAGAGACCACACATGGATCCACCAGTGTCATTGCATGTGTGTTCTTTTTACTAACAACAACTAGATTCATTGCATGTGTGTTCTTTTCAGATACCACATATGGATCCACCTGTGTCATTGAAATGTGTGTTCTTCTCATTAACCACAGCTAGAGTCATTGCATGTGTGTTCTCTTAAGAGACCATACATGGATCCACCAGTGTCATTGCATGTGTATTCTTTTTACTAACAACAACTGGGGTCATTTCATGACTATTCTTTTCACATACCATATATGGATCCACCAGTGTCATTGAAATGTGTGTTCTCCTCAGAGACCACACATGGATCCACCAGTGTCATTGCATGTGTGCTCTTTTTACTAACAACAACCAGTGTCATTGCATGTGTGTTCTTATCATTAACCACAGCTAGAGTCATTGCATGTGTGTTCTCTTCAGAGACCACACATGGATCCACCAGTGTCATTGCATGTGTGTTCTTTTTACTAACAACAACTAGAGTTATTGCATGTGTGTTCTTTTCAGATACCACATATGGATCCACTATGTCATTGAAATGTGTGTTCTTCTCATTAACCACAGCTAGAGTCATTGCATGTGTATTCTTTTCACAAAGCACATATGGATCCACTAGTGTCATTGAAATGTGTATTATTTTCAACGACAGCCATTGGCCACAAACAATCAGGACGCAGAGCTAACCAGCAAACGCTCTGGCCTTCTAGAAGACCCGATCCCCGATTGTTAGGCATTGTTGGATCGGGGTGCGTGGATGATAAGGATGTCCTTCGCGACAGCGATCCGCGAGAAGTCTGTTCTGCGAACTGATTGGTACTGGCAACGACGCTAGGCCTACGTCCTTGCCCTTATCCCCTTAACCTCGGGGCTGAAGCTCAGATCATGTTCCTTCATCGCCATGGAGAGGGAGAGGCCCAAACTCAGCTTACACGAGGCTCAGATGTTCGCCCACTACGACATACTCGCGCTGCCATTCGCGAGGCTTCCGGCCGGCTTCGAGCTCAGCTACACCAGGGTTCCTGTTGCGCCGCTCTTGCGCGACAACATGTTGGCGAGGCAGATCGAGGAGCGCTGCCGCCAGCTGTCGGAGCGGAAGAGGGCAATGGCACGCGATTACAAGACGAAGCGCCAGATCGCGAAAGCTGTTCAAGAAGGAGCGGGCTGTGTTGATTGAGCTGTGCAGAACCCGGCGGGAGATCCACCTAGATTTGCGCAACCCCGAAGGGAGGCAGCGCTTCTGGGCAGTGTCTGGGTGTACGACCTCCACCGTTATCGATGCAGCGCACCATGAAGAATCCATGAGGAGGAGGAACGCTGTTGGGAACGTCGGCATCAATTCTGACACGGATGAGGCTGGCGGCGACGCGGACAACGTCGTCAATGATGGAGACTGCGGGAACGTCATAGTCGATTAGGGCCACTTAAGCATAAATTAAATCTATGTACGGTATATTAATGCCCTCTTTGGATCTGGGTCACTTGAGTCATGATCGATTATCATCATAATCTATATTTGTTGGCCATGTTTTAGTTGTCTTTATCTTTGAAACTAGTCAATCGAAACTCGTCTGATCCTGAAAATAAAGTTGGCGTGTTCCTGGCATATCTGATGGGACAATACGCTGGCTCTGCTCCTAGCACTTGATGGCACAGCCATAATTTGGAGTGTGCCAGAGGAGAAGGGATCGAGCGTGTTGTAATAGTGTACTACTCCTGTCCAGATATAACTGACTCAGTTTTTTTTAGATATTTAATAAATGTGTCTATACCCAAAACATGTCTAGATACATGTTTTAGGTTTCTCTGTCTTTCAAACTAATCAAAAGTCGTCAAATCCTGAACAAACAAAGTCATTGTGTTCACATCTGATAGGACAATACGCTGACTCTGCTAATTGATGGCACAGCCATAATTCTGGAGTGCGCTAGAGGAGATGGAAATGCAAGGGAGATGGGAACTAGTAGCCACGTCCAAACGCAGGTAAAAAATTAATGTAATAATATTTAATAAATTGTAATCTGGTCCACATGACCCCATCACAGACACGTTGCACGCGCCAGATATAAATAAAGACGACATGACTAGTTTAGTTTCAATGATATAATTCAACATACGACATTACGGTGCCCGCATCTTTCTGCTCCTCTTATTAGTCTGCTAGCCCACGCTGCATTAAGCATCAGTTGATGAGGATAAAAAATGATAAAATGGCAAATAAAACAATTTTTAAGCTTACCTTTCATCCGGAGAATCATACAAAGATGAAATTGGCAGGGATTTATTATTTCTCCTGCAGTTAGCCGAAAGATCCTCAAGAACATCCTCAATCACCCTACAACTTCTTCATATTCTAATACATCTCCATTATTTGCCCTTTCCTTCCCGTTCCGCTTACCCTTTTATTTATTTTCACACCCTTTTCTCGCCGGCACCTCCACTTCTTCATAAATTGGCTGTTTACGTACGTTTTCCTCCGAGTGCTCATCACCGTCTTTGCACTGCTCTTCCTCCAGTTCTGGCTAAGAAGCCTCATTTTCTGCCACCGGGGTGTGAACAGGGACAATATCATGTGTAACTGGGTTTTTGCACAACCTCTTGATATGGCCAAATCTGCCACAACGTTTGCATTTCCTTTTCCTAGCTCCTAGCCTTGAACCTTCACAGGTGGAGGCTTCGATCCTTAGCTTTCTAGGCCTCCCAGGTGGCCTCCTAAGAACTGGTGGTTGAAGTTTGAACCCTGGATCGTCAATCTCCCAATTATTTTCATCGGCCATAGGTGGTACGTTTTCTGCAAAAGTTGCAGCAAACTTGTCCACGGAGAAATAGTTGTCGACATAGTTCTCTATTTCAGCTCCGCTACCTCTAAGCTTTAAGATGAAGTAAATTGCATGGTGACATGGCAGACCAGTAATCTGCCACTGCCTGCATGAACAAGTCTTGTTTCCAATGTCTACAGTGTACCTCCATTCACTTCCACGCTTGTATTCTGCATAAACCTCAGCCAATGTTCTGGAACTTCTGACCATCCTCATCTTTATCATTCTCATTACCTTGGTTCTTGCATTCAGTAACATAACCACCTTTGGAACTATTTTATGGCCTAAAAAATTTCTTGCACAAATTCTTTGCCTTAAATCTATCTTCACCATTATGCACTATCTTATTGCATCCAACAAAATAACAATTCCAAGTATCTTCATGCCCGAAATCTTATCATTGAAACTCTCTGCCAAATTATTGCAAACAAAATCCACCTTGCTTAACTCACCAAACTTGCTTATGGCCCATAGCTTGGTGTGATGTTCTTCAAGTTATTTTTTCACCTTTGGCACTACGTACATGTTCTGCAAGTAAGTAGCATGCGTGCTTGGGGTGTATGTGTATGCTGATTGCCACAAGTCCTCTTCAAAGATCTTTCCTTTGAACTTCTTCATGAAGTTAGTAACGAGGTGCCGCATGCATTCCCTATGGTCAACCCCAGGAAACACAGCATCAACAGCATTCTCAAGACCCTCGCATGCACCGGTGTGTATCACCAAGCCTTCAGGGTGACCAATTACTTCCTGTAGTCTCTGCATGAACCATGTCCAGCTTTCATTTGATTCACCTCAAGAACAGAATAAGCTACGGGTAGTAGCCAATTATGCGTGTCCAAAGCACAAGCAGAAGCAACATGTCCCCTGAACTTCCCTGTTAAAGAAGTTGCGTCTATTGCCAAGTATGGCCTGCAGCCATCTAGGAACCCCTTCTAGCATGCCTTCAGGCAGACAAAACATCTCCTGAAGCATATCTTATCTGTCTGCTTATACCTGACCCCCCTCAAGACCTTTTATCTTCCTTTCACAACCTTGTAATCGATGTCAACAACACTACCAGGTGATGTTTTCTCTACCTGAGCTTTGAAACTATACAACATATGAAAACTATCATTCCACTTGCCTTGAATGAAGTCTAGAGCCATCTCCTTCCCATCAAAGACTCTGTGGTAAGGAATCAGAACGTTAAACTTTTTGCTAATCTTTGCTCTGAGTTCAGCAGGTCCAATGTTATGATCCTGCCTCACCCAGTCAAGTATAGTAGCAGCAACCCACTTGGTAGTCGCCGGTCTAATTTTATCACTTAAAGAAGTATTAGGGTAGTTATGTTTCTTTGAGTTTACTTTGATCTGCATTCGATAAGAATCCAAATAATTTAGAGCTAGTTATCAGCAGAATAAATATGAGAAAGACTGAAACTAAATGTAGCTATTGCAACCTGAAATGGGTGTCCACCCCGCATTGGAGATGCATGTAATCTCCATTTACACACATTACTTTCCCTACAGTGCACCCTAAATCTCTTTTGGTCACTCTTTTCAATGATAAATTTGAACCCAACTCTGATTGCATAGGTTGCAACTGCATATCTGCAGTCCTCCACATTATCAAAGACAGTCCCCTCATCAATTGTAGGATTGTCCCTATCAAAGTGTATCACTGGCCTGTCCTCGTCTTCGTCGTCGTATCTACATCCCATTTCCACATCTTCACATTCCTCTTCCTCATCAGTCCCATAGTCAGGCTCAAAGTTCGAATCAACCAAATATTCCCTACTCTCCATCCTATCAGGGTCAGCAGACACGTCTGGATATGCTTTCTCATCATCATCCGCACCGCCACACATTTCAGTGCCTTCATGCTCGCTTGACAAAGCATCATGCTCAACGACAAGTTGTACAGACGTCCAACACATATCCTTGCCATCACCACGGGACTAGAAACGCTAATTGGGGTATGCAGAAAAGGAATCACAGTTCTTACCCTTCAATGTGGATGCATGGCACCTTCTCCGGGCTCCATACCTCCAAAGCTATGTACCCTGCTTCCTCTTCCCCTGTTTCGTTGTCCTTGATACATTGCAAATGTATCTATAATTTTTGATGTTCCATGCTTGGTTTTATCCACTTTCTTGTGTTTCATTCCAACTTTGGAGTACTTTTCACATGATTTCTTGGACTAACCTATTAACAAGAGCCATAGTGTCAGCTGCCTGTTTTCTGCTGTTTTTAGTTCCAGGAAAGTCAGAAAATGAATATTCTCATAATTGGATGGGACAAAAGCCAAAGTGCCTATTTTTTCGGAAGTCATCAGATGCCAGAATACGAGACGGAGAGGGGCCAGAGGGCGGTCATACCACCTGGCTGCGCGGCCAGGCTTGGCCCGCCCCAGGGGGCGGTGTGGCCAGCCCTGGCACCCCCTCGGCCTCCCCTTCCACCTATATATTACCCTCGGGACAAAAACCCTAAGTGCCTGATCAAAAAAGCCACGAAAGAGTTTGTAGCCGCCGTCATCTCCATCCCTAGATCGGGAGGGATCTGAAGCTCTTCCCGGCACCCTGCTGGAGAGGGGAATTCACCCTGGAGGCCTTCTTCATCACCATGCAAGCCTCCGGTGTGATGCGTGAGTAGTTCATCCTTGGACTACGGATCCATGTAGTAGCTAGATGGCTGGTTCTCCTCCTTTGTGCTTTCATGTTTAGATCTTGTGAGTCTGCATGATCAAGATCATCTATTTGTAATTCGCATGTTGTGTTTGCGGTGAACTGATGGATATTGAGATGCTATTTCAGATTGATTATTGATTCTATCATGTCTTTGTTATTTGTGATCTTGCATGCTTTCCGTTGTTAGTAGCTATCTTGGCCAAGTAGATGCTAGCAACTCCAAGAGTTAGTATTTATGCCCGATAGTGGGTTCATGCCTCTAGTAATCTGGGGAAGTGACAGAAATCTCTAAGGTACTAGATGTGCTGTTGCTACTAGGGAGAAAACAACAATCCTTTATTCACAGAACAATCGTATTGTTTACTTTACATGCAATTCGTAAAGCAATAATCTGTTGCTTACAACTTAATACTGGAGAGAGTCAAGATGATTAGTATATGCATGTATTGCTTTTTCGATCTTTGTCAATTGCCCCGCTGTAATTTGTTCACCCAGCATGTTATCTATCTAGGGAGAGCCACCTCTAGTGAACTATGGATCCCGGTCCTTGTCTTTTACATTCAATCTACAAACTGTTTACTTCTTTGTGTTTACTTTCTGCAAACTTTTACTTCTTTCCATTCGATACGTTTAATCCTTTGTTTTCAGCAAAACACGATGAGATTGACAACCTCATCGCAAGTTGGGGACAAACTTTTGTGGTTGTGTTGTGCACGTCTCCACGTTGCTACTAGCACCGGTAGTGCGCCCTGCCAAAGCTCAGCTAGTAACACCTTTGGGGTGTTTCCTTGCTCCTACTGGTTTGATTAAACCTTGGTTTCATACTGAGGGAAACTTGCTGCTATGCTCATCATACCTTCCTCTTGGGGTTCCCAACGAGCTCTACATCAACACCGCTCCAGCATTTTTCTGGCGCCATACACAGAACCATCAAGCATTTTTCTGGCGCCGTTGCCGGGGAACGAAGAAGAAGAAACTCCCACGTCAACCATGCGCCAGCAACCATTTTTATGGCGCTGTGGCCGGGGAGTCAAGGACATCTTCACAACGGGAGTCCCTCATAACCAATCTCTTTACTTTGTTATTTTTGTTTTGCTTAGTTTCTTTTTGCTTTGTTTGCTTGTTTCCTTATCAAAAACACAAAAAAATAGTTTTACAAGTTTGCTTTCTTATTCAAAAACCCAAAAAAATGACTACTCTTGAAAACACTAAGTTGTGTGACTTCACTAGCACCAACAACAATGATTTTATGATCACACCTATTGCTCCACCTGTGTCTGAAGCTACTTTCTTTGAGATAAAACCTGCTTTACTCAATCTTGTTATGAGAGAACAATTTTCTGGTATTGGTAATGAAGATGTTGCTGCCCATCTAAATAACTTTGTTGAACTTTGTGAGATGCAAAAGCATAGGGATATAGATGGTGATATTATTAAGCTTAAATTGTTTCCTTTCTCTTTGAGAGGAAAAGCTAAAGAATGGTTGAATTCCTTAACTAGGAATAGTATTGATTCTTGGACTAAGTGCAAAGATGCTTTCATTGGAAAATACTATCCTCCTGCTAAGATTATATCTATGAGAAGTGAAATAATGAAGTTTAAACAACTTGATAATGAGCATGTTGCTCAAGCTTGGGAAAGAATGAAATCTTTGGTAAAGAATTGTCCCACTCATGGGATTTGCTTGGATGATCATCCAAACCTTTTATGCAGGATTGAACTATTCTTCAAGGAACCTATTGGATTCTGCTGCTGGAGGTACCTTTATGACCATCACTTTGGGTGCTGCAACAAATCTTCTGGACAATATGATGGTTAATTATTATGAATGGCATACTGAGAGAGCTCCACGAGGTAAGAAGGTAAATTCCATTGAGGAAACCTCCTCTTTGAGTGATAAGATTGATATTATTATGTCTATGCTTGTTAATGGGAAAGCCCATATTAATCCAAATAATGTTCCTTTGGCTTCTTTGGTTGCTCAAGAAGAGCAAGTTAATGTGAACTTCATAAGAAATAATAATTTTGGCAACAATGCTTTTGGTAATAACAATTATAGGCCCTACCCTCCTAGTAATACTTATGGTTATAGTGGTAAACCTGGATTACCTAGTGAAGGAAGAATTTTAGAAGTTGAAAGAGCCACTAAAAACTTCATGCAAATGCAATATGAGCAAAATAAACTATTTACCAGAGGTATGGAGGAACAATCTACCATCTTGAAGAACATTAGCCATTAACTTGAGAGTCTAAATAGGGAAATTCCTAGTTTACAATTGAAACTCTCTAATGCTGAAAGGAATATATCATCTCTATCTGAAGCTCAATCTTCATTGATTAATAAAATGGATGCTAAACCTGAAACTAATGATAATCCCTTTGCAGCTACCAATGCCATACAAGTAAGAATTGATGAAAATGTTAGACTATTAGCTGAATTACATGCTAAGTGGGAAAGAGAAGATGAAATTGCTAGAAACATTAGTGTTTCTACTATCACCACCACTAGTGTTGAGGCTAGTAATAGTTCTACTACTTTAGATGATAAATTTGATTTTGATCTTGATGGTTGCAATATCTCTGAAGTTATTAAGTTCCTACAAAAGCTTGCTAAAAGTCCTAATGCTAGTGCTATGAACATGGCCTTTACAAAACACATTCTGATCCTCTCATAAAGATTAAAGAAGAAAAGATGAAGCATAAAGCTTCTATTCCTATAAAACAAGAAGATGGTTGGGAACCCATCATTAATATGAAAGTGAATGACTTTGATTTTAAAGCTTTATGTGATCTTGATAGTAGTGTTTCTATTATGCCTAGAAGGATTTATGATATGCTTGATTTGCCTCCACTTGAAGATTGTTATTTGAATGTTCCACTTGATGATAATGCTAAAAAGAAACTCATGGGGAGTCTTAATGATGTTCTTATTATGGTTAACAATGCCTATGTCCCCGTTGATTTCTATGTTTTGGATGTTGAATACAATGCTTCTTGTCCTATTACTTTGGGAAGACCTTTTCTTATAACTGTTGGTGCCATCATTGATATGAAAGAAGGCACCATTAAATATCAACTCCCACTCAAGAAAGGTATAGAACACTTCCCTAAGAAGAGAGAGAATATTTCTTTTGCTTCTCCTATGAAAATAAAATTTGGTTTTAATGCTTCTTCATTTGAGAACACTTGATTCTTTCTTTGCTTCTTATGCCTAACTTAAAGGCGTTAAAGAAAAGTACTTATTGGGAGATAACCCAAAAGTTTTAGATGAGTCTTGGAAGTTATTACTACAGTAATAACCGCTCCTTATCCTTCTTATTTGCTTTTTGTGCCAAGAGTAACCTCTAATGAGAGAGAAGTAATGATTGGGAAAGTTGCTGTCCTGAAACAAATTTCTGTGCTTCGCAGTAAAAATTCGTGTAAAATATCTGAACGTCTTTTTAAGGCGTGCATTTTTGTGCTTCTGCCACAGGTTGTTATCTAACTTCCGTTAGATCAACACTTTTTGATTTGAGCAATGGAAGGTCTTCGATAAAATTCGTCTTTACCTGCTGGTCTCTTTTGATAGATTTCTGCCATTTTTTGCATTTGCTTCTTGTTGGTTCCTTTTTGAGTTCTTTTGGGGAATTGAGCATTTTGAGGGAAGTGCTACAGTAGCTAGTGTTCTAATGGAAGTTTATTTGGTGTTAGAACTGAACCTTAAAACTTATTTATCTTGAGTGCACTAATGTTGCTAATAAAGATTGTGTGAAGTTTTGTATGAAGGAAAAATTTCAAGTGTATGGAAGGAATGAGTAATGAGATGAAGGATAGACTAAAGCTCAAGCTTGGGGATGCCACGCGTGTCACCCCAAGAAATATCCAAGAAGTACAAGTGTCAAAGCTTGGGGATGCCCAAGGCATCCCCTTCTTCATCAATAAAAATCCCAGGTTTCTTCCAAACGCTTCATTTTTATTGTTTCATGCACAGTTGTGTTGTTCTTGGAGCGTCTTCTTTTTCGTTTTGGTTTTGGTTTTCGTTTGCTTTTGTTTGCTTAGTTTTCTGAATAAATTGGTTGGACCCCTCTTTCATACATTAGTTTGCAAATAGTTTGGTTTCGTTTGGAAAAGAGTAGGAAAGTTCATGCTTATGTGGTAAAAAGAGCTCGTTTTTGACTGTGGCCTATGCTTTGTCATACCATGCTTGATATTGTTTTGGCTTTATGCTTAGTATTCTTTGCTGTAGCATGACTTGTTATAAACAATTGAGATTGCTTAATGTGCCTTGGATGAATCATGCGTTGTTTTAGCATATTAAATCATAGTATAGTGGTATTCTCCTTTGATGCTTTATTTGGGTTGACTTGACGCATGCTCACACCATGTTATGACTATCTCAAGTCACCATAGCCTTTATGATCCTTTAGTTTTCAACTTGTAGTATCACTTTATGCTTTGATCAATGATGTTTTGTCGCTCTGCATGATTATGGCCATTATTGCTCTCTTAGTTTGTCGCTCCCAATCTTTTGCTAGCCTCCACAACAAAGTATGAGTTCCACTCATGCATCCAACTCCCTAAACCAAGTTATTCCAAAGATTCAACCATACCTACCTACTAGCTTATGCTATTCCAAGTATATTCATGCTTTTGTTTACCTTCCAAATTAAACTTGTTATGAGAAAACTAGTGATTAAAGCTCTCACGAACTTGATGGCACACTTTACTTTTCTTGCCCTTAATAAACTTGAACTATTGGGTCCTTCTTTGTTGCGTATATGCTTGCGCTTTATAAGTTGAAATTAGCAGAACCATGTTTCATGGGGAACGCTTTCAACATTGCACTTGTACTTTGTACCCCGTTGATATCATGGTCTTTTGCATACGGATCCCGGCGGTGTGAAATAAAAGTGGAACTTGTAAGATCATGGAGTTTGTATGTGTGTTAGAGAAACGCCTGGGCTGCTAGCCTAAGCCATGCCTAATCATGGTGGAAACTTGCAGCATCACCATACTGAGCACTCTATGAAGCATCCTCAATAAAAACCTATGCAAATAGCAAATAAAAAGATCGCTGAGATGCTCATTGTCTGCTTGCCTTGTCATTTTGATTATGGGAAAGCTCCCGTATCATGTGCAAGGGGTACCCCGTTGGCGGTTCTTAATGATATACATGTACTTACAATGACAAGAGCTTACTTGTGACTAAAGTTGAGTAGCATGAGGATCGGTCTTCGTAAGTAAGGGGCATGAGATTTAGTATTATAACTTGTCAAGCATATCCTCTTAGTTGTGTCACTTTAACCTTAATCACCTTCAAGATGCTTATGATAGGGGCAATGAGAGCTGAAAGCTATAAGTACCATAATTTTTGGAAGCTCTTTATGAGACTTGAATCCCTACTTCCTTTTATGAAGGCCTTTCTTCCACCATTATATTGAGTCTCCACCTTCTACCTTTATGCACCTACTTTGAGAGCATAGTGGCCATTCTTAGTTCTATGTGCATTGTCCCAAGACTATTTGGTTGATGCATAACTTGATATTGCTTGTTTTAAACTATTTGTATCTAGTCACTCTTATGAACTTTGAAGGTGTCTTATGCATTTATATTTGCTACTCTATTGAGGGACAAGGTGAATACTAGTATGCTATGTTTTCTTTATGTGAAACAAACAAACGTCTTGCAAAGTATTGTTATTCATGAATCTTTTGTTTGTGACTTTTCATGTTGCATCATAGTTTCTTTGCCTTATTGCTAGAACTTTGTGTTTCATGTTATGATTGAAGTACTATGATCCTAGCCTTGAATGTTTTGCAAATACTTCGATCAAGTCTTTGATGGTGCATGTCACCTCAAAAATTATTCTTTCTTTTTTATCACTTACCTACTCGAGGACGAGCAGGAGTTAAGCTTGGGGATGTTGATACATTGCAAATGTATCTATATTTTTTGATGTTCCATGCTTGGTTTTATCCACTTTCTTGTGTTTTGTTCCAACTTTGGAGTACTTTTCATATGATTTCTTGGACTAACCTATTAACAAGAGGCACAGTGCTAGCTGCATGTTTTCTGCTGTTTTTGGTTCTAGGAAAGTCAGAAAATGAATATTCTCGGAATTGGATGGGACAAAAGCCAAAGTGCCTATTTTTCTTGAAGTCATCAGATGCCAGAATACGAGACGGAGAGGGGCCAGAGGGCGGCCACACCACCTGGTCGTGCGGCCAGGCTTGGCCCGCACCAGGGGGTGGTGTGGCCAGACCTGGAACCCCCTCGGCCTCCCCTTCCGCCTATATATTGCCCTCGGGACGAAAACCCTAAGTGCCCGATCAAAAAAGCCACAAAAGAGTCTGTAGCCACCTTCATCTCCATCCCTAGATCGGGAGGGATCTGAAGCTCTTCCCGGCACCCTGCCGGAGAGGGGAATTCACCCTAGAGGCCTTCTTCATAACCATGCAAGCCTCTGGTGTGATGGGTGAGTAGTTCATCCTTGGACTACGGATCCATGTAGTAGCTAGATGGCTGGTTCTCCTCCTTTGTGCTTTCATGTTTAGATCTTGTGAGCTCCATTCATGATCAAGATCATCTATTTGTAATTCTGCATGTTGTGTTTGCGGAGATCCGATGGATATTGAGATGCTATTTCAGATTGATTATTGATTCTATCATGTCTTTGTTATTTGTGATCTTGCATGCTTTCCGTTGTTAGTAGCTATCTTGGCCAAGTATATGCTAGCAACTCCAAGAGTTAGTATTTATGCTCGATAGTGGGTTCATGTCTGTGGTAATATGGGGAAGTGACAGAAATCTCTAAGGTACTAGATATGTTGTTTCTACTAGGGAGAAAACAACAATCCTTTATTCATAGAACAATCATATTGTTTACTTTACACTCAATTCGTAAAGCAATAATCTGTTGCTTGCAACTTAATACTAGAGGGGGTTCGGATGATAACCTGAAGGTGGATTATTAGTCATAGATGCAGTTGGATGGCGGTCTATGTATAATGTTGTAATGCCCAATCAAGTTGCAAAGGAGTCTAGATGATTAGGATATGCATGTATTGCTTTTTCGATGTTTGTTAATTGCCCCGCTGTAATTGTTCACCCAGCATGTTATCTATCTAAGGAGAGCCACCTCTAGTGAACTATGGATCCCGGTCCTTGTCTTTTACATTCAATCTACAAATTGTTTACTTCTTTGTGTTTACTTTCTGAAACTTTTACTTCTTTCCATTCGATACGTTTAATCCTTTGTTTTCAGCAAAACGCTGTGAGATTGACAACCTCATCGCAAGTTGGGGACAAAGTTCTGTGGTTGTGTTGTGCAGGTCTCCATGTTGCTACTAGCACCGGTAGTGCGCCCTGCCAAAGCTCAGCTTGTAACACCTTTGGGGTGTTTCCTTGCTCCTACTGGTTCGATTAAACCTTGGTTTCATACTGAGGGAAACTTGCTGCTGTGCTCATCATACCTTCCTCTTGGGGTTCCCAACGAGCTCTACATCAACACCGCTCCAGCATTTTTCTGGCGCCATACACAGAGCCATCAGTCCTCTGTGCTCTCTAGACTTGAAGGAGATTTTGTGCTCTCCAGCCACGCAGGACCCATCTCCGTGTTCTCAAGCCTCGCAGGATCCATCTCCGAGCGGGATCCGGATCATCAGCGTCGTTGGGCCCCTAACCCAATGGCCGACTATCGGTTTTCGTTTCCAGGCGCGCCTAGGCAGTGGACGGCAGCAAGGAGATAGGGCAGAGAGGGGAGGGGAGGGGACGTGAGGGGATGGTAGGGAGGGGAGGGCGGGAGGACGACGGCCCATGGGGACGATGAGAGCGGTACACAACTGAGCGGAGTGGCGGCGGCAGGAGCAGAGGAGCGGAGCGGAGCGGAGCGGAGCTGGTTGCGACAAAGCATGGAAAATTGCACAATAATGTGTTGGTGGGCGGCACCAGCCCTCGAACCTGGGACGCGCGCCGTCGAAGGTAGAGGAGGCGGGCCCGCCAGTCAGACAACATGCCACCTGTCAGCACACTATGCACTGTAGCACTTCACGGAATTTTTTAGCAGGTCCCACATGTCAGTCTGTTTGATCAAAACTTGCATGCAGTGTATGGCTAGTTCACGTGCTAGTTCCGAAAAAAAAGCCCGTTGATCCAAACTTGAAGTGGTAGTTCTGCTTCTTCTCCCTCGTCTCCTCACAGTGGCAGTTCCGCTTCGTCTCCCTCGTCTGTTCTCCTCTTCTTCTCCTCGCAGTGGTAGTTCTTCTTTCTTCCTCGATCGAAACATTCCTGCACATAAGCCATGGCCAGTAGCCGGATGAAGAGGAACTGGTCCGATCTCCCGGCCGACCCACTTCGCAAGATCGCCGACTACTTGCTGGAGAAAGAGGAGTATGTCGACACCTATGCTGCTTGTCGAAAAGTCTGCACCGATTAGCGCCGCACTTTAAAGGTGCCTGAATTCCATCTCAACAACTAGATCATGATAGATCACACACTTCCAGATGTTGGCGACTTCACCTTCCTCAACCTCGCCACTGGTCGTTGCTTCAGGACAAATCTAATGGACGTCCATCGCAGGTTCACATTCACATACGATATTTATTGGTATTTTCCATTGTAAACATCTTAGTGCTAACTGATGCCCTCTTCTTCCAAAAGATTCTACTTCGTTGGTGTTTATCGTGGCGTCATCATGCTTGCTCAGAGGGTGGAGCCGTACCATATTTGGCTTCTGAACCCAATCACTCATAAGTCTAACACTGAGTTTCAAGCACACATACCATCTGATCTTCTGCAATCTATCATCGTGACGAAGTCCCCGACGATGGTGTTCGTTTGCACTGATTATCCAGATCATATTGCATGGGCCGATGAGAGCACCCCAACGGGGCAAATCAATGAATCATTTGGAGAAGGATTGTATTCGCCACCTCCTGATACGCTTTTGGACTGCATGACGGCATTCTGAGAGGAAATATTTGCATTACTTGAGAATGGAGACATCTTGTCGACCAACATCTAGTTAGAGCAGCGCGCGAGCACTGTCACGATGGCCAAAATAATTTCAGCCCCAGTCTTTGAACAGGTACGCGGAACTTACAAATTTTACCTTGTGGAGTCAGATGGTGATATGCTTCTTGTGTTGAATGGGGATTTCGCCAAAGGGCAATCGGTGTTGTACCGGATGGACATGGAGAACCGCTCTCTCGAGGTTGTCGGTGACATTGGAAGTCATGCCCTCTTTGTTGATTACAATCGGTCTATCTCCATTGATACCAGGTTACACCCCACAGTCAAACCCGGTTGCATATACTACAGGAATTATATCAGACTGTACGATCATGAGGTTCAAGCCTGGGAAGAAGAACCAACAATGGTAATGCATAGCTTAAGTCTGGAACATACACCGAGGCCTTACCCTCTGGACGAGATACTGGCACCACATTGCAGACGGAGAGAGTTCTCTGAACATGTGTTGCAGCACGCGGGAGCCGACAACAACGAAATATATAGGGGAGAATGGATCCTATATTCATCCTAGGTTATTTGCTAGCATTTTCAGGTCTATTTTTTGAAGTAGAAATTTGTACAGTATTTATATTATTTCGATGAGCAGTATGCGTATTACCTTTTAGAGAAAATTGTAATGTATTTAATTTTAGTACTAGAATTCAAAGTATTTATTTTTAGTAGCTTCTTTCAGAATTCTCTGTGTTCGACATGGGCATCAGCTCAGCGCCGAAATTCAGGTTCCACATGGAAAATTGCACAATAATGTGTTGGTGAGCGGCACCAGCCCTCGAACCTGGGATGCGCGCTGTCGAAGGTGGAGGAGGCAGGCCCGCTAGTCAGAAAACATGCCACGTTGGCATCCCCTGTTTCTGATGCTCTTTAAAAAAAGAAAACACGCCACGTCGTCATCCCCTGTTTCTGATGGTGTTGCTACAATCGATGGTACATGGTGGCATAGAAATAATATCGTATAAACATAAGGGCACAGTCGTCAACATTTCTAAAATGAAACCCGGTCTCCTACTTGTCCGGGTATATTGCCCGATGAGGTGGATATCCACGACCAATCTTTTTAATACGTTCGCACTCTTATGCTGAGAAGGGAAATAAAGATTGAGCGGTTAATGCAACGAGTGTCGAATTATTACCCTCTAAGGAAATGGGAGATGGTTATTTTCACGCGTGCCCGTAGTCCAAACCTACTATCAGTCTTTCACTCCCCTTCTCCGACAAACCATAGTTCACCTTGCGCAGCTCCTCCACGCCGCACCACCTAGGGTAACATGGCCCCGCCTAAGCAGCCGCCGCCGCCGCGACAGCCACCGAAACTAGGGTATTTACCCCCTCTAAGGAAGGCCATGAAGCTCTACTTCAAGGCCGGTCTCCCATTGTCCTGCCAGGCGGATGATTTCCCCGAATATGCCAAATTGGCCACGGTGGCGATGGCAGAGTCGTCGGTGCCAGATGCGGAAAGCAGGGCCAAGAGAGCGATGTGGAGAAATCACGCGGCGGCATTACGGCATGCTCTAGGAAGTGGGAACAAGGTACGTATCAAATCGTTCACGAGAGCATGCCACCGAGAGTACACACCTTCGAACAGGGCAGCGCAAAGGTCTAGGAACTCTCGCGTCCATGCTTTGGCGCGGGCTACCTTACCGCAGTGGGGGAGGCTGGGAACACGCCGTCTGCGGCAAAGATGCTCCATCCTACGCACCATCGGAGGCCGTACCGTGGCGGCGACCAAGCGTCTACACTCAGCATGTTGGTTTGTTCGACAACCAGAGCCGGCGGCGGGCATCAGCTCAGCGCCGGAATTCAGGTTCGAGTTCACACGGACGTACGATCCCAAGAAGGAGATGCCGAATTTTAGTTTCTAAGAAATTGTTGCGGCGGCACGGATGGTCCAACTGAACCGGGACTGGCGCACGCAAATTGCTCGTGCATGAACGATGCAGATTTCTTGTAGTTCGGCGGGAAGGCAATAGATTAGTTTGGGTTAAATGATCAAAGAACTTATGTCCTCTCAAGGCAATTGGCCAGCCAACTTTTCTGGTGGAGATCTGTAGTTTCTTCAGTGTAGAATAGTTAAGTTCAGACTGAAGAATGGCTTTTGTAGATGAAATGCTGACGAATTGTTCTATAAACTAGTAGGAAGTTTAGCCCACTTTTGTGTAGGTATAAGACCCTTTTGTATGGAAGTACTATTGTTGTAAGCAAATACTATCAAGTATCTATTTCCTTCAATTACTAGTCGTGGTTAAATCCAGTTAACTGGCATTTTTTATCCTAGACTACAGATTTTGCGTCTGCTGTCTGTGTTGTAAACCATTTTTCCTTTGTCTTGTGTTGTCTGCAAAATGGTCCTACAGTTCAACATGTTACAAATGTAGCTACCTTGTACTTGAAGAGGAGATGGACTACATTTTCCTGGCATCCACAGAATTAGCATTGCTCATTGCCAGACCACCCTCTTTTCATGAGATTGTCCTTGGTTATTCACAGAAATTATAAAGCACGGTGTTCAACAACATCGATTCAAACTATTACACACACACTACATCAAATTCATTATCCACACTTACTACATCGATTCAAACTATTACACACACATACTACTTCAAACTATTATACACTCGTACTACATCGATTCAAACTATTACACATTTTTAGTCGATGCTAACTTCCTGCTACGCTCTCCATACTACAAATTCATTAGCCACACATACCACGACAATTCACTAGAGCTCTGTCTTCACTCGAGAGAAATCAGAACCACCAGCTCGTCCAAGCCCGGTTCCCCCACTGAAACTGTGTGCGCTGTCGCAAAACGGTGGTGGTCCTGTGCCATTGATCCTTCCAGGCCAACACTGCAGGCGACGAGGATGCTTTCTAGCAGCCTCTTCGGGCCCTGAATGCCATGTACCGATTCCAGAACCTCCTCCAGGTGGATGATGACCGGGTGCTTCCAGCAAAGCTGTCGCCCTGTCCTGCTTGGAATCTGCACCTCGTACATCTTAGGAACGGTGTCAGGATCTTTCAGCCACGCCTTTACCTCGATGACCCATATGTCGCTCGGTGGCACGATTTCCACCAGCTTGCCGCCAAGGCTACTGACGACCTGCTTGAGGGCCTCCGGCTCCCAAGCATCCAATGGGAGGCCGTCAAAGCCGAGTTTGGAGAAGAAACGAAGCCGCCCCAAGCGATCGTCCCACCCATAGGCGTGCTGCCAACGCATGAAGCTCATTTTCTCCACGCAGCACTCGAAAGAATGGGAAGAATGCAGAACGGCTCGGTGTCTGAGCTGTGCTCGAACCGGACAAAAAAATCAAATGGCGGCGCGCATACCTCAATCTTGACCTCATTTTGTCTGATCCCAAAACGAGACCTGAAAGCCGACAGCAACTCTGCCGGCGACACGGGGCCAGCGCCCAAAGATGGTGGCCATGAGAGCGTGGTCGTCGAACTGCTGTGCTAGGGCTACCATGCCTGGGGTGCGCGGCAGCACGCAACTTCCTGAGGCCGGTCGCCGGCCTGGATCGCCCGACGGGATGCGCTCCGTCGTGCGAGAAGGACTAGCTAGAGGCGAGATATTAGTCCGGGGACGTGAAGCTCCGATACGGGGACGATGCGACAGCGACAGCGCCGAGCTTCGATTAGAGGCGTGGGAGGTTGACCGGACATGGCGGGGACGCAAATTAGAGCAAGTGCGAGCTCCGATCTGAGATGAGCAGCCGGAGCTAAGCAAATGTTATGGGGAGGGGAGCAGGGGAGAAGACCAATGCAGAGCAAAGAAATAGATCTGGTCCCCTCAGGGATTTGGTCCATGCAGGTGTAAGCTAGTCCACGACCGCAAAAGATAACAGGGAATACTGACAGGGCGGTCCAAGAAGAGTTGACCTAACAGCGGTATTTGAGTTCAACCATTTTTTGTCTGGTTCAAACGACCGTTTGGCCGTTAGATTTGTATTCACCCCCATTTGGCCCTTCTGGACAATTGGCAATTCTACTACGGCCCCTCCGCATGATTGATGACAACTCGGGTACCGCGGTGCACTCGCCCGGGAAGTTTGGTACCACAAACGAACATTCCCCATCAACACCCATATTCTTACCTTGGTCGTACCTCTCATTTGAAGTGGGTGTTGTGGTAGTAGGGTCCTCCATGTGGGTGACTTCTTCATCATATATGGGGATGGCATCATCTTCATCCACCATGTACATGTTCGCGATAAGAGGCACCATGATCTCCAAGCTTGGAGCCTCTTCCTCCAAGGTACCTAGCACATCATGAGGAAACACACTAGAGGTAGAGGGTAAGTTTATAGAAATTGAAATGGCCTTAGTTGCCCTATCAACTACCACTCTCAACTCACTCGGTGTATCACTCATGTCCTCAAAGTGCAAGCACACAATCTCACATATGGTGGAGTCACTCATCTCACTTTTGCTCTCACTCAAGTGGGCTAAGTGGCTCTTGATGGCTCAAAATGTAGAGCTTGTTGGGAACCCCAAGAGGAAGGTATGATGAGCACAGCAGCAAGTTTTCCCTCAGTTATGAAACCAAGGTTATCGAACCAGTAGGATCAAGGAAACAAATGCAAGGTGTTGCTAGCAACTTGGAATCCTGCACAACACAATCGCAGAACTTTTCTCCCAACTTACAGTGAGGTTGTCAATCTCACCGATTTTGCTGAAAACAAAGGATTAAACATATTGTGTGGAAGTTAGTAATTTCTTGCATAAAGTAAATAGTAAACAGTAACAGTAGAAGGTATAGCAATGGTAAAACCATGGACCAGGGTCCATAGTTCACTCGAGGTGATTCTCCTTAAGATAAATAACATGCTGGGTGAACAAATTACAGCGGGGAAATTGACAGATTTGAGAAAGCATACAATGCATATACTAGACATTTTGACTCCTATGAGATTTGATTGGGCATTACAACATTATATGTAGACAGTAATCCAACTACATCTATGACAAATAATCCACCTTCAAGTTATCATCCGAACCCCTTCCAGTATTAAGTTACAAGCAATAGATAATTGCATTAAGCAAAGTGTGTAAAGTAAACAATACGATTGTCCCGTGGACAAAGGATTGTTGTTTTCTCCCTAGTAGCAACAGCACATCTACAATCTTAGAGATTCCTATCACTCCCCCAGATTACTAGAGGCATGAACCCACTATTGAGCATAAATACTCCCTCTTGGAGTTACAAGCATCTACTTGGACAAGATAGTTACAAACAACGGAGAGCATGCAAGATCACAAATAACATAGATATTATAGAATCAATAATCAATCTGAAATAGCATCTCAATATCCATTGGATCCCCACAAACACAACATGTAAGATTACAAATAGATGATCATTATCATGAACGGAGCTCACAAGATCTAAACATGATAGCACAAAGGAGGAGCAGAACTAACCATCTAGCTACTACATGGACCCATAGTCCAAGGATGAACTACTCACGCATCACATCGTAGGCAGGCATGGTGATGAAGAAGGCCTCCAGGGTGATCTCTCCCCTCCAACAGGGTGCTGGGAAGATCTTCAGATCCCTCCTGATCTAGGGATGGAGATGGCGGCGACTACAGACTCTTTCATGGAATTTTCATCGTGCCCTTAGGGTTTTCGTCCCGGGAGGCTTTTATAGGCGAAGGGGCAAGGTCGGTGGAGCACTAGGGGGCCCACACCCCCTAGTGGCGCGCCCCTGGCCGCGTGGCCACCGGGTGTGGCCGCCCTGGTGCGCCACTTCGTCTCCCCTCCGGACTCCGTGTTGCTTCGGGTAAAATATTGACTTTGGCTTTTGTCCCGTCCAATTCCGAGAATATTTCCTTACTAGCTTTTTTGAAACCAAAAATAGCATAAAACAGGCAACTGGCACTATGGCATCTTGTTAATAGGTTAGTCCTAGAAAATGTATAAAAATACCTCAAAGTATGAACAAAACATAAGAAAGTGGATATAAAACAAGCTTAGAACATCAAAAATTATAGATACGTTTACGACATATCAACATCCCCAAGCTTAACTCCTGCTCGTCCTCGAGTAGGTAAGTGATAAAAAGAATAATTTTTTAGGTGACATGCACCATAATAATCTTGATCATGGTATTTGTAAATCATTGATGGCTGGGATCAAAGTACTCTAACATGAACATAAAAGATAGAGTTCTAACAATAAGACATAGCAACTATGTTGTAACATGAAAAAGGTACAAACAAAAGATTCATGAATAACAATGCATTAAAATACGTTTGTTTGTTTCACATATAGAAAACATAATAAGAATGGTATTCAGCTTGTCCCTCATGGTATAGCAAAACATAAATGCATAGGACACCTTCAAAGTTCATAAGGGTGACTAGATACAAATAATTTAAGAACAAGCAATATCACAGTTATGAATAAATCAACAAGTTTTGGGACAATGCACATTAAACTAAGAATGGTCACTATGCTATCTCAATTGGTGCATAAAGATAGAAGATGGAGACTCCACATAAAAGTAAAAAAGAAAGGCCCTTCATAAGAGGGAAGCAGGGATTTCAAGTTTCATAAAGAGCCTCCAAAAATTATGGTACTTATTAGCTTTTAGCTCTCATTACCCCTATCATAAGCATATTTAGGTGATTAAGGTTAAAGTGAACAAATATGAGGATATGCTTGACAAGTTATAAGTCCAAAATCTCATGCCCCTTGCCTACGAGTACCAGACCTCATGCTACTCAACTTTAGTCACAAGTAGGTTCTTGTCATTGTAAGTACATGTGTATCATGGAGAACCGCCAATGGGGTACCCCTTGCCCCATGATATAGGAGCTATCCCATATCAAAATGACAAGGCAACAGAGAATGAGCATCTCAACGATCTTTTTATTTGCTATTTGCATAGGTTTTTATTGAGGATGCTTCACAGAATTCTCACTATGGTTATGCTGCAAGTTTCCACCATGATTATGCATGGCTTAGGCAAGCCGCCCAGGCGTTTCACTAACACATATACAAACTCCATGATCTTACAAGTTCCCCTTTTATTTCACACCGTCGGGATCCATAAACAAAAGAACATGATATCAACTGAATAATAAGTGCAAGCATATACGCAACATAGATGGACGCAATGGTTCAAGTTTATTAAGTGCAAGAAAGTAAAGTGTGCCATCAAGTTCGTGAGAGATTTAATCACTAATTTTCACATAACAAGTTTAATTCGGAAGGTAGATAAAAGCGTGAATATACTTGGAATGATGTAAAACACCATGCATAGGAATTTATAGTGGACTCTATGGAACAACTTGGTTTTCTTGGGGGTTGGATGCATGAGTGGAACTCATACTTGGTACATATGGAGGCTAGCAAAAGACTGGGAGCGACCAACTAAGAGAGCACTAATGGCCATAATCATGCAAAGCGACAAAACATTATTAATTAAAGCATAAAGTGATATTACAAGCCAAAAAACTAAATGATCATAGACGCTAAGGTGACTGGTTCATAGTCTTAACATGGTGTAAGCATGTGCCAAGTCAACCCAAATAAAGCATCGAAGGAGAATACCACAATATTATGCTTTTGTATGCTAGAACAAAGCATGATTCTTTCAAGGCACATTATGCAATCTCAATTGTTTGGAACAAGTCATGCTACAGTAATAATTACTAAGCATAAATTCAAAGAAATATCAAACATGACATGATAAAGTCTAGGCCACAGTCAAAACAAAACTCCTTTTGTACCACTTATAAGCATGAACTTTTCTACTCTTTTCCAATCACCAATCAACTTATTTTAAATATCATATGAATGCAAGGGTCCATCAAATTTATTTAAGCAAATTAAACAAAAGAAAACTTAAAAGCAAAAACGAAGACGCTCCAAGAACAACATTGTTGTGCATGAAACAATAAAAATGAAGTGTTTTGAAAGAAAAACTAAGATTTTGATGATGAAGAAGGGGATGCCTTGGGCATCCCCAAGCTTTGACGCTTGTACTTCTTGAATATTTCTTGGGGTGACATGGGTGGCATCCCCAAGCTTGAGCTTTTGTCCATACTTCATCTTATCACATTATTCTTCCCCTACACTTGAAAATTTTCCTTCATGCAAAACTTCACACAATCCTCACTAGCAACATTAGTGTATTCAAGATAATTGGTCCTATGGTTTAGTTTCATCACAAGTAAAACTTCCATTAAACACAAGCTAATGTAGCAATTCCTTCTAAAAGCTCAAGTGATCAAAGAGAACTCAAAGAGAAAGAGATTAAGAGGCAAATGCAAATAATGGCAGAAATCTGTCAAAATAGACCAGCAGGTAAAAACCAATTTTTTCAAAGACCTTCTGTTGCTCAAATCTAAAAGTGATAAACTAACTAAACTTGGATAATAACCTGGGGCATAAGCACCAAAAATTATAGGTTAATTCGACGTACGGGGCTTTTTACGATTTTTTTATAGTGACGCACAGAAATCTATTTCGGGACAGCAACTTCCCCATATCTTACTTCCCTCTCATTAGAGGTTATTCTTAGCACAAAAACCAAACAAAAAGGATAAGGAGAGGTTATTACAGAGGCAATAACTTCCAAGACTCAACAAAACAAAAATAAACTAAAAGTAAAAATATAATGGGTTGTCTCCTAAAAGCTCTTTCTTTATAGCCATTAAGATAGGCATGATAGTTTCGATGATGCTCACATAAGAAATTTGAATTGAAGTAAAAAGAGAGCATAAAGAAGAAAATATGGAACAAATTTAAGTCTTACCCACTTCCTATGAAAAATAATCTTGTAAAGAAACAAGTCATGAAAGCACAAAGCAACAAGCATAGGAAAGCAAAACAAGTGCAACTTCAAAAATTTCAACATAAAGAGGGGAAACTTAATATTGTTGAGATACATAAAACCATGTTTCCCTCTCTCATAATAAATTTCTGTATCATCATGAATAAAATTAACAATATAACTATCACATAAAACATTCTTATCATGAGCCACATGCATATAATCATTATTACTCTCCACATAAGCATAGTTATTCTTATTAATTGTAGTGGGAGCAAATTCAACAAAATAGCTATCATTATTATTCTCATCACCATAATCATCAATTATAGGAGGCATATTGTAATCATCATAAGCAATAGAATAGCTATCTTTCAAAGTGTGTTCATTTGTAAACATATCATCATTGGAAGGAACATGGATAGCACTAATAGTACAGCAATTATTAATATAATCATTTTCAGAATTGGTACCAAAGAGATTTTCAATATCAAAAGTAGTGTGCTTTTCCCAATCATGATCACTACTATAGGTAACAGGCATAAGAACATCATCGAGTTTAGACTCATCAAAAACTATAATAGGAGCAACATGCTTAGGGGAAAATACCGTTTCCTCCCTCCTTTTACTCCCCCTCTTTTTCTTCTTCTCTTTAGGAGGGAGAGGCTTGAAAGGAAGCTTCTCCATATACCCTGGTTTATTGTTAGAGACAATAGAAGAAACTTTGGAGGATTCCTTCTTTTCATTAATAAGAACAAAACACATATTAGTCCTGTCATATTTTGGTAAAATCTCATCTTTTATAATATTTTGTATGTAAGTATTTGTATGGCAGTTATCAACACAATAAAGATGACAACCATGCAGCACGCTATTCATATCAAAAGCACTCATATCTACCAAAGAAGTTTTTCTTGATAACTCTTCACACCCCAAAAATAATGTAAGTTCATCATGCTGATTAGGAGTGATCATGTTATCACAACACCCACTTGCAGTACTCATTGGATTAGAAGGGCTATTATTACGGCCTGAGCATTGAAAATTGAAATGACCCACTTCAAAGCAAAGTTCACAAATAAAAGGATAGAGGGCACAAACTTTTTAACCAAGATCATTTAGAGCCCTATACCACGTTCTAGTTTTTTCATTCCTGTGGGTGAAACAATATTCTTATTCAATTTGATTATTTTCACAAGGTCTATGTACTCCACAAAAATTAACATGCGTATAAGAAATAGTACTTTCAGAGGTTTGAGCATGTGTATTGCTATCATTAATAACAATTTCATTTTTCATGCAAGTGTCTTTAAAAGGTTCATGATACATGTCCCATTTTTCTTTAGGAGCATTAATATGAGAAATAAAGGCTTTACAACAATTAAAAAGAATTTTAGGATCAAAACCATATTTAGCACTAAGTTCTTGAAAATCAGCAGTTTCAACGAAAGACTTAATGCAATCATACTCATAATTTATACCTGGTTCTTTACCTTTGTCATTATCCCAATCTTCGGTATTGCTTTGAATTGTTTCAAGAAGATCACACTTAGCTTTGACCTCCTTACTTGTGAAGGATCCCTCTAAACAAGTATCTAGATAGTCTTTGTAATGTCCTGAAAGCCTTGCATAAAAATTATTAATAACAATATTACCAGGGAGCTCATGAATGGGACATTTGAGCATTAGTGACTTCAATCTCCCCCATGCTTGGGCAATACTTTCTCCATCATGAGGATGAAAATTATAAATATAATTCCTATCTTTATGAATTTCATGAGGAGGATAAAATTTAGAGTAAAAGATAGATTCAAGTTCCTTCCACTCTGAATGATGAGGATCGTCTAGTAGCTCATACCACTCCCTTGCTTTGCCCTTAAGTGATAAAGAGAATAGCTTCCTCTTAACTTGGTTCATTGAAATACCTGCACACTTGAACAACTCGCATAATTTATGTATAAAGAGTAAATGATCACCAGGATGGACAATTCCATCTCCAAAGTAACAGTTATTCATAACACGTTCAACAATTTCCATCGGTATTTTAAAAGGGACGCTTTCAGTATGTGGATTTAAAATATCACAAGTATCATTAGAATTACCACATAGGGGAAATAAAGTATCATCAGAGCAAATTTTCTCCTTTAAAGCTGGGAAACTAAAAAGATCATTTTCATAAAAACTAACTTCCCCAAGCTTAGACGTTTCCATAGCATTAGTAACAAAGGTGTTCAAAAAATTCATACTAATAACATTGCTATTAGCATGCAAAGAAAGTTCCATGGGTTTTTTTATTTTCTTTTCAAACCATTTATGTTCTACCTTAGGAAAAATACTAAAAAGCTCTATAAATTTTTTGTTGTTTTCCATTAAGCCTAACTAGTGAAAATAAAAACAAGAAACAAAAAGATATAATTGCAGAATCTAAAGGAAATAACTTTGAGCACTCACACACCAGCAACAGTACTAGAAGATAGTTTAGTAGCCAGAGGATGTGAGTACCTTTTGCCTTACCTCCTCGGCAACGGCGCTAGAAAATAGCTTGATGTCTATGCACGCTTCTATTCTTGTAGACCGTGTTGGGCCTCCAAGTGCAGAGGTTTGTAGAACAGCAGCAAGTTTCCCTTAACTAGATCACCCAAGGTTTATCGAACTCAGGGAAGAAGTGGTCAAAGGTATCCCTCTCAAGCAACCTGGCAATCAAGATACAAGAAGTCTCTTGTGTCCCCAACACACCCAATACACTTGTCAGGTGTATAGGTGCACTAGTTCGGCGAAGAGATAGTGAAATACAAGTAATATGGATGATTATAAGTGGTAATTGCAATCTGGAATAATTGTGGAAGCAAGCAAACATGTAACAGGACTGATTGTAAATGGTGTTTCAATGCTTAGAAACAAGGCCTAGGCGTCATACTTTCACTAGTGGACACTCTCATATAAATATCTTCTCTTCATTATTCTACCCTAAACTACTCTCCGGTTGGACAATGTAGGGCTATAATAGCACACCTTAAAGTTCGCATTCCCCATCTAGATAACCCCTCACTATCACCTTGAGCGCTAGATGATTCCAACAAACACCACAATCTCATAGAGACATCCAACTCAAATTATACTCATGATAAGTATTTATGTAACCTTAGCCAAAGTGCCACACGGTGTGCACACTGTCAACTTCACATACGTGGGGATAAGCAGAGATTAATTAAAGCACTTGAGTAGTAGAATAGATCCTAGATTACAAAGCTCATGATCTCAATAAGATCGCGCATAGAGAGAGAGAGATGAACACATAGCTACTTGTAGAGCCCTTAGCCTCGAGACAGAACTACTCCCTCCTCATCATGGGAGTCAGCAACAGCGATGGAGATGGCAGTGGAGTCGATGGAGATGGATTCGAGGACACTTCCCCATCCCGGCAGGGTGCCGGAACAGAGACTTCTGTCCCTCGAATCTCCTCTTTGGTGGCGGCGGTGCTGCGGAACTTTTCGTGGAATTCTGATCGGGTCCTTAGGGTTTTCGTCCCGGGAGGCTTTTATAGGCGAAGGGGCAAGGTCGGTGGAGCACCAGGGGGCCCACACCCCCTGGTGGCACGCCCCTGGCCGCGTGGCCACCAGGTGTGGCTGCCCTAGTGCGCCACTTCGTCTCCCCTCCGGACTCCGTGTTGCTTCGGGTAAAATATTGACTTTGGCTTTTGTCCCGTCCAATTCCGAGAATATTTCCTTACTAGCTTTTCTAAAACCAAAAACAGCAGAGAACAGGCAACTAGCACTGTGGCATCTTGTTAATAGGTTAGTCCTAGAAAATGTATAAAAATACCTCAAAGTATGAACAAAACATAAGAAAGTAGATATAAAACAAGCATGGAACATCAAAAATTATAGATACATTTACGACATATCAGCTCTCAAACTCAGATGGGATTGGTACCACATCATCACTCAAGCATGTGGGAATAGACTCGGTTTCCTCAACTCCATGTGCCTCCTTTGGTGAAGGGAAAATTCCATGCTCACCATCCTCAACCTTATTGCCTCCAAAGATGAATGTCGTAAGTTGGGCATCATCACTCTCATCGCCATCCGTGGAATCATATTTTACCTCCTTGGTTTCATCGCAACCTTTGTCCAACGTTTGGCACCATGTCTTGAAGGCGTCAACTTCATGAGAGGTCATCTTGACGGATTCATCCAACTTGGCGAAGTAGAGATCCATAGCGTCCTTCTCATTTGTTGACGATCTTGTAGCATGTGTAGGTGGCTTCCTTAAAGAAGGTTTGTCATGGAAGTTCTTAGCGTTGGAAGCTTCATGGTGTTGGTGATGGCATGTTTTGTTGGTCACCCTGTTTTTCCATGAGGTAGCACCAATGTCATATGAGGTCTTCTCTCTTGAGGGTCTTGAAGCTTGTGTAGTGGTCTTCCATGAAGGAGAAGTGGTCTTGTTGATGTTCTTGTAGTTGGGCACCTCATGTTGAACTTGTTTTGTCGATGTAGCTTGATGGCACAGACGGTAGCTTGCTTCCTTGTTCTCATGGTGGAGAGGACTTGTGCGCCATCTTGATCTTGTATAGCACATAGCATGGATGCTCTTGATCTCTTGTTGGTGGCGACACACTTGTCTTGGCTCGTGTGGATTGGTGCTTGTGGAGTTGTCGTGCCTTCTTGAGATTGATGGGTATCTTGATGGACAACCCTCGGGGTAAGTAGTTCTGCTTGATGGATGCGACTTGAAGAGCTTATCGGTGTTGGCCTCTTGGAGACGTGCCTCGTCTTGCATGGCATAGAAGTTCTCGGTCTCCATGTTGTGGAAGAAGTCACCATAGCTCATGAGGGAGTTGCCATCATAGTTGATGAAGTGTTCCGTGTCCTCCATGAATGAGAAGTCGAAGTCCTCATGGTGGTCCATGTTCTCCATGAATGATAAGTCAAAGTCCTCATGGTGCTCCATGTTCTCCATGAATGAGAAGTCGAAGTCATCATGGTGCTCCCTGTTCTCCATGCTTGGGGAGTCATTGTCGATGTAGTACTCCAAGTCCTCCAAGCATGCGGATCCAATGTCAGTGTAGTGCTCCATCATGTCATCTATGCCTGTGTAGTCATTGTTGTTGTGGCTCATCATGGATTCTTCCTCACCAGTTTCGGAGTCCCTAGACATTGTGCTCACAAGACCAAGTATGATATAGTGAAAATTGGATTCAAAGATGCTATGCCTTAGCTCACCTTGTAGATAGTATTGGATCAATAGGACCAAGAGCTACCAAAATTCAAAGGAGAAGTGGCGTCATATCCAAAAACACAAGAAACACCAAACACACATGGCTTATGAGGACCTTACGTAAGGCAAGTGGCATGCAACTTGGAACAACTGAAAATCAAGATATGTAAAGGCAAGTAGAGAACCACGATGATCACAAAGAAAACAAGTTGATCCACAAGATAGGAATTAAGATCAAAGAAACACACACGATGGGATAAGCGGGACTTGTGCGATGGAAAAAGTGAGCTAAGAACCAAATTAAGGCCTAGCGAAGACTATAAGCTCATGCCGCACAAGTATAAGGAGAGACGCTAGTTCGATTGCACAAAATTGGAGGGCTACACGATTTGCACAATAAGTACCACCTACAATATGTTCATAGAGCTTGCGCTTCCTATTCCCTATGGCACTTGTATCTTTCTTTTTCTTTTTTCTTTTTTGATACTTTTTTCTTTTCTTTTTTACTTGATTTTTCTTGTGCCAACAACTATACAAGATAACTATATGAGATAGCGCTTACAACTTTTCCTCAGAATTCTACAAGGTATCAAATTTACAAAGCCCAATCAATCATTGTAGTAACTAGTCTCAATAGGTATTTGTTGTATCACAAAGATAGTGTGGCTTTCAAAAGAATGCAAGTGGGGAGAAGTCGCGGAATTGATATACCTTTCATCGTTGATCTTCACCCTTTATTTGTTGGATCTGTCCTTTCTCACAGATTTTATTGAAGTATATAGAATGAACAACATGGATTATGATGTAGAGCTCCTTCTCCTCTTTGAAACAAGCTAAAGAACACCAAAATCTGAGTTCGAATGCAAAAGTTATGCGCAAAACAGTGGAACAGTTTTTCTGTCTGTAGGGGGCGGAGACTCCGGTCTCGGGGGCCAGAGACTCCGGTATGAGATCACTAACCCTGGAGACTCTGGTCTTGGGCCGGAGACTCTAGTCTGGGAGTTCCAGAACACCAAGAACACGTCCGCATGATTTTGGGCGGAAAACTCGAACCAAAACCTCAAAATTGACGGGGAAATCAAGGAATTAGGCCATGGGAATGCAAAGGAAGGTAGATCAATGAGTATAGCAGTGGATCTATGGATCAAAACCTACCAAAACACTCTCAAAATCCAGATCGATCCAAATCACGAATATGTCTCTTTTTGGTGGAAATTTTCGAATTTAGGCAAGAAAATCAAAATTGGTGGATAGAAACTCAACACAAACTCGAATCCATGGCAACCAAAAGCTCTTGATACCAGATATTATAGGTTCCCTTGTGGATTTACCCTTGGGATGGCCCGATCTTCATAGATTCAAGGGAATTTGGGGGAGGTAGCAAAGAACATGATGAACACGCAAGGGGAAATAAATATAAACGCACACCACACCTGATACAATCCGGTTTGCTCTTGTTCGCCCGAACCAACAACCCAATTGAATCTCAAGGAAGAGACCAAAGGTAGAATCCCATGAAAGAGATTGCCTAGCTCTTGATAGAATCACACATAAGGAGAGAGTAGCAACCAAGTAGAATCCCAACAGGGAGAGACCTAGTGATACGTCCATTTTGCATCACTATTCTATGTCATAATTCACTGTTATTCATTGATATATTTCATATTAAGAGGTGATACTTATGTTATTTCATCTGTTTTTGCATGGTTGATGACTTTTGGAGCATGGACCGCTGCAGTCAGGATTCTGATGGAAAAGGTGCTGTTTGGAGGCAAAATTCACAAAGATCAGAAAATCCGGGAAAATATACGGAAAATCCTATTTTTCCAGAAGACGAAGGAAGCCAGAAGGGGGCTAGAGATGGGCCACAGGGGGCCCACACCACCCCCTGGCGCGGGCCAGCCTAGGCCGTGCCACCAGGTGGTGTGGCCGCCCTGGTCCACCCCTGGCACTCCCCTCTAGCGTATATTATCCTCCAGAAACCCTAAGACTAGGGGAGTGACCACAGAAAGATTTCGTCGCCTCTGCGGGGCGGAAAACACCGAGAGAGAAAGATCTCTCCGGCAGACAGAATTCTGCCAGGGGAATTCCTTCCCCGAGAGGGGAGATCGTCGCCATCAACACCACCATCAAGCTGGACTTCATCGGGATCATCATCATCATCACCACCATCAGCACCCTCACCACCATCTCCATATTGCTATAACAATTGCATTGAATCTTGCATAGTTCTTAGGGGAAACTTTCCCGGTGTTGATTACTCTTTATGGTTGATGCTATTGAGTGAACCATTGAATTATTGTTTATGTTCAGATTGTTATACATCATTATTCCATCTCTGATCATGATCCATATGATGTCTTGTGAGTAGTTCATTTTGTTCTTGAGGACATGGGAGAAGTCATGTTGTTAGTAGTGGAATTGTGTTGAGAAAGATTCAATAGTTTGATATTTAAGTTATGGTGTACTTCTTCTAGTGGTGTCATGTGAACGTCGAGTACATGACACTTCACCTATATGGGCCTAGGGGAATGCATTGTGTATTTGGCTACTAATCGTAGGGGTTGCCGGAGTGACAGAAACCTGAACCCCCGTTAGGAAACCATTGCACAAGGGACGTAAGGGTCTTAGAGTTTAAAGTTGTGGTTAGGTTTCTACCTTAATTACTTTATTGTACTTACGGACGTTTGCAAGGGGTATAATCACAAGTATGTATTAGTCCTAGGAAGGTTGGTACATTAGCACAGATTCACCCACACAACACTTAGCAAGCTAAAGAAGATTAATCAACTATATGAAGCGAAAGCACTTGACAGTCGGCCCATGTGTCCTCGAGAACGTTTGGTCATCTTAAGTAATACAACCGGCTTGTCCTTTGCTGCATAAAGGATTAGGCCACTTGCTGCATTTATTCCTACTGTCTTTTGTTTACTCGTACTTTATTTACTTGCTTTATCAAAAAACCCTAAAAATCCGTTTGCTAAGTATTTGCAGAGAATTCCTGATCCATACCACTAGCCGGCACCTTCTGCTCCTTGTTGGGTTCGACACTCTTACTTATCGAAAATACTGCGATACACCCCCTATACTTGTGGGTCATCAAGACTATTTTCTAGCGCCGTTGCCAGGGAGTGAAGCGCTATTGGAGAGTGGAACTGGTAAAGGAAACTTCTACTATGAGTATTGTTTACTTCTACTAGTTGCTTTATTTTTGTTATGGATAATTCGCTGAGTTTCTTATTTGGTAAAGCTACTACCACTGCTAAGGTAGTAGATGAACCACCACCTGTTGAGAATGATGCTTTTAAAATACCTACAAGAATTGTTGATCGTGTTATGGATAACTACTATGTTGGGGATGGAATTGTCCATCCCGGTGATCATTTACTCTTTGTACACGAATTATGCGGGTTGTTCAAGTGTGCAGGTATTGCTACAGATCAAGTTAAGAAGAAGTTATTCTCATTATCACTGAAAGGAAGAGCTGAGGACTGGTATAAGCTGCTGAAGAATGGTCAAGCTCTGGAATGGGAGGAAATAGTGCCTCTCTTTTATTCAAAATTTTATCCTCCTAGTGAGTGCCTCTCTTTTATTCAAAATTTTATCCTCCTAGTGAGATTCATAAAGATCGGAATCAAATATACAACTTTTGGCCTCTTGATGGAGAGAGAGTATAGCTCAAGCTTGGGGAGATTGAAGTTACTAATGCTCAAATGTCCCATTCATGAGCTCCCCAACAATATTATTATCAATAACTTTTATGCAAGGCTCCCTCTACATGACAAGGATTTATTGGATGCTTCTAGTGCTGGATCATTTACTCGCATGGAAGAAGAAGCTAAATGGGATCTTCTGGACCGTATTCAAGATAATGCTGAAGCTTGGGAGAATGACAAAGGTAGAAAGTCAGGTATAAATTACGATTATGAATGCATTGAATCTTTTATGGGAACTGATGACTTTCAAAATATTAAAAATGCTTATGGTCTTGATTTACAAGTTATTACGAATTGCTTTAGGGATTTTGCTTCTTATATTGAAATTCCAAAAATGGATGGAACAAGTACCATGAACCTTATAAAGATATTGTTGACTGTGTTCCTGTTGGGAGTGCTGAGTATTGCACTATTGATCCCATCTTACCTGAACCTTATATCGAGAAGATTCCCTTCCCAGATAAGGTAAAGGATCATCCTATGATAACTAATGTAATCACCGAAAGTGAAAAGAGAACTGTAAAACCTGATGAACAAATAAACGTTGAACCTGTGGTAGCAATTGTGAAAGACCTTGTCACTAAAAGCATAGAAGATGGACACATAGTCTTTTGCGAGGATGCTTCTAACATTGTTTCACATCCTAATAGAACTAAAAAAGCTAGTGTCCATGTGCTTTCTGTTAGAATTGGTGCTCATTGCTATTATGGTTTATGTGATATTGGTGCAAGTTCTAGTGCTATACCTTATGAGCTTTACAGAGAAATTATGCATGAAATCAGTCCCTGCGAATTGGAAGATATTGATGTGGTTATTCATCTTGCTAATAGAGAGACCATCTCTCCAATTGGTATTGTACGAGACGTGGAAGTTCTTTGTGGTAAGATTAAGTACCCTGCTGATTTTCTAGTACTTGGTTCAGCTGCTAGTAAAACTTATCCTATTATTTTTGGTAGACCTTTCTTGCGTACTTGGGGAGTTATTATAGATTGCAAAAGGGAGAAAATCTTGACTAAGTTTGATGGGGAATCTTATGAGTTTTTCTCGAAATTCGCTAAAGAACCTTATGAAGAGAAAACCCATAATGAGGATTTTAGAGTTGAACAACTTGCTTCTATTTCTCTTGCTCCTAACAATGCTTTGCAGCAATTTATGGAAGATCATGAAAGTGAAATCTTCATGGAAGAAAGGAATGAGATTGACGAGATTCTCCGTGATTAGCCTAAGATGCTTCAGCATAACTTGCCTGTAGAAGACTTGGGTACCACGTTGCCACCTAAAAAGGATCCGGTCTTCGATCTAAAACCTCTCCTTGATGATCTTAAATATGCTTATATTGATGATAAAAAGATATATCCTGTTATTATTAGCTCTAAACTTTCAGGAAAGGAAGAAGAAAGGTTATTGGAGGTTTTGAAGAAACACCGAGGAGTTATGGGCTATACTCTGGATGATTTAAAAGGGAATTCACCTACTATATGTCAGCATTCTATCAACATAGAACCAGGTGCAAAGCCAGTAGTAGAGCACCAACAACGTTTAAATCCTAATATGAACAAAGTGGTAAGTAATGAGGTATTGAAGCTCCTTGATGCTGGTATTATTTACCCTATTGCTGATAGTGAATGGGTGATGACCCACAAGTATAGGGGGTGTATCGCAGTATTTTTGAGGGAAGTGAAACCCAATTTATTGATTCGACACAAGGGGAGCCATTTATAAGTCTTAACAACTAAGTTGTCAATTCAGCTGCACCTGGAAACAATCTTGCTCACAGTAGTTTATCAGTAGCAATAGTTTTGTAGTAGGAGTAGCAAAGTAACAGTAGTAGTAAAGTAAAGACAGCAGTAACAATAGCGATGCAGTAGGATTCGAAAAGGTAGGCATAGGATGGATGGACGGGCGTTGCATGGACAAGACAATTCACATAGCAATCAGAACAAAGGGAAATTGCAGATAAATAAGATAAAGCATCTAATACTAGATAATCCTAGGCATGTGTTCCATATACAGTCATACGTGCTCGCAATGAGAACTTGCACAACATCTTTTGTCCTGCCAGCCCGTTTGCAGCGGGGCCTCAAGGGAACTACTGGCAATTAAGGTGATCCTTTTAATAGAGCACCGGAGCAAAGAATTAACACTCCGTGAACATATGTGATCCTCATATCAAAGCCATTCCCTCCGGTTATCCCGATTTCTGTCACTTCAGGGCCATTGGTTCCGGACAACAACGTGTGTATACAACTTGCAGATAAGACCATAAACAATACTATCATAATGAATCAATAACATGTTCAGGTCTGAAATCATGGCACTCGGGCCCTAGTGACAAGCATTAAGCACAACAAGTTGCAACAAAGTCATAAAGCACTAATAAAAGATACTAAGCACCATGCCCTAACAATCTGATGCCATTACATGAACGATCTCATCCAATCCCTACCATCCCCATAGCCTACAGCGGGGGATTACTCACTCATAGATGGGGGAAACATGGATGGTCGATGGATAAGCGATGGTGATGATGATGGCGATGATCTCCTCCAATTCCCCGTCCCGGTAGGGTGCTAGAACGGAGTTTCTGGTGATGTTTCGTGGAATCTGGTGGTGGCGGCGGAGCAGAACTCCTTCTGGAAAAACGTCGAACCCCCTGAAGTTTTTAGGTCAGAAGGCTCCTTATAGGCAAAGAGGGAGACTGAGGGGTGCAGGGACCCACCACCCCTGGCGCTGGCTGGCTGGCCGCGCCACCGTGGTGTGGCCACCCCCGGCTCTTCTCCGTCTCAGATTCGCTCTGAGTCTTCGGGTGAAATAGGATTTTTGGCATATTTTCCGGGGTTTTTCCCAATAGTTGATTTTCTGCACAAAAAGTAGACACCAAGGCAATTCTGCTAAAAATAGCGTCAGTTTGCGTTAGTTGTATCCAAATCACACAAGTTTAGAGGAGAAACAATAGCAAAAGTGTTCGGAAAAGTAGATACGTTTTGGACGTATCAACTCCCCCCAAGCTTAGCTTATTGCTTGTCCTCAAGCAATTCAGTTGAAAACTGAGTGCAATAAAAGAACTTTCACGAACACATTTGCTTCATATGATGTAAATATTCTCAGCAATGTGATCAACTACTTAGACAGTTCATAATAAAGAGTATGCAACTAAGCTTACTTAATAGGCATTGCAAGCTATGAAGAGATTCCAACTCAAAAATAATAAGTAGCATGAGGCATAAACATAAGCAACATTACAATGCTCATAAAAAGGTATGATAGAGTGGTATCTCACTTGCCTTTGATTATGAATATCAAGGCACCTCTGAAATTCAAGTGATGACTAGAAATAAAGATATCAAAGATACAATCATCAAAGTCATAACACAAATAATCAAGTAATGAGACAAGCACAAAGAATGACAACTATGCTCTCAAGAAGGTGCTCAAAGAATATGTGGAGACTCAACAAGGAAATGAATAGGTTTTGAAAAGTTTGAAAGGCTTCCAAATGCTGAAAGTATGGTACTCATTAGCTTTGAGCTCTCATTGCCCCTATCATAAGCATCTTTAAATGGTTAAGGTTAAAGTGACACAACTAACAGGATATGCTTGACAAGTTATAAATCGAAGTCTCATGCCCCTTACTTACGAAGACCGATCCTCATGCTACTCAACTTCAGTCACAAGTAAGCTCTTGTCATTGTAAGTATACACGTATCATAGAGAACCGCCAACAGGGTACCCCTTGCACATTACACAGGAGCAATCCCATAATCAAAATGACAAGGCAAGCAGACAATGAGCATCTCAGCGATCTTTTTATTTACTATGTGCATAGATTTTTATTGAGGATGCTTCATAGAATGCTCATTACGGTTATGCTGCAAGTTTCCACCATGATTAGGCATGGCTTAGGCTAGCGGGCCAGGCGTTTCTCTAACATACATACAAACTCCATGATCTTACAAGTTCCACTTTTATTTCACACCACCGGGATGCATAAGCAAAAGAACATGATATCAACTAGGTACAAAGTACCAATGAAGTGTTGAAAGCGGTCCCCATGATACATGGTTCTGCTAACTTCAACTCATAAACCGCAAGCATATACGCAACAAAGAATGACGCAATGGTTCAGGTTTATTAAGTGCAAGAAAATAAAGCGTGCCATCAAGTTCGTGAGAGCTTTACTAACTAACTTTCTCATAACAAGCAAACATTTTATTCGGAAGAAAACAAGGCATATTGAATATGCACGGAGGTAGAAAATGATGCTAGTAGGTAGGTATGGTGGACACTTTGGAAATATTTGGTTTAGGGAGTTGGGAACTTGAGTAAAACATACTCAGTAAAAGTGAAGGCTAGCAATAGTAAGGGAGCGACAAACGAGAGAGCAATAGTTGTCATTATCATGCTTGCAACAAAACAGGAATACTCATGGCATTAAAGTGATTCAAGATCCTCAAGGCAAAATAATTCATCAAGGCTTAACTGATTATCACAGTCATGTGCATGCGTGAGCATGTGCCAAGTCAATTCAAATGAAACATTCAGAGGAGGATACCACGGTGTCAAACCAATTTATGAATAGAGCAATGCAAGCAAACATTCATAAGACATGCTACAAACTATTAACTAGATGGAGCTAATCATAAGAAAGCAAGAGCTACTAAGCATCCAAAGATAACATACACTCTACATGAATGGACTAAGCATGCCCACAGTGACGAGTATATGTACAAAAATGAAAACAAATAGAGTTCGTTACCAGCCTCTTACCACGCCTCAAGTTGTCATTAATCCTCATTATTGCTCTTCACTTGTGTGGCTTGAATAATAATATGAAACCAATATCCACTAAGGACTGCTGAACCCTGTAGCAAACTCACAAAAACCAAGGAAGAACGACAAATATTTTTGTTGTTTTCGATTTTTAAAACAAGAACCAAAGAGGAAAAACAAGCAAAGAATAATCATTTTGGGTTTTTCAAATAGTTCAAACAAATAAAAAAGGGAAAAACAAACCAAGGCAAAAATAAGAAGCAAACCAAAGAGAAACAACAGAAATATTTTTGGTCTTTTGGTGTTTTAGAAAGCAAAAGCAAAGAAGAACGAAAACTAAAAAGAGAACGAAAACGTGAATATACAAAGTACCGACGCAACATGATATGAAGATGAGTGCGGTGTCGACATACCTCCCCCAAGCTTAGGCTTTTGGCCTAAGTGGGTATCAATCCCAAGCCTGCCAGGATGATGTGTCACCGTAGTATGACGAGGAGGTCCCCTCATCTTGGTGCGAGCTCGAGTACGTCCCTCCGTAATGCGCGGAGTAATCATAGGAGGGTACATCCTCCTGGTGCTGCTCGTGGAAACCCAGCAAGAGAAGTTGATCATCCACCTCCTCCTTGGAGCACGACCACGGTTTCCTGTGAACACTAAACAAAGAAGGTTGTGGCAAAAGGATCTCCCTTTCATCCCCGTCAGTGAAAAGCATCCTATATACTAGACTGTCCAAATCAGAAGTAGCAGTGAAAAAGTGATGAGTTTTCATAGCAATAAGGTCAAGCCTCTATGGTGCCAGCATAGTATCATTGGGATCCACTAAAAGACCTAATGCATTGACTATACGCGAGGCAATGATGCCCCCATAGATAGGCTCCCTAGCAGCTAGGCGGCGAGCAATAAGCGAGCCAAGATTGTACCGAGTATCATTGTTAAGCGCAGCAGCAAGGAAGGCTAAATGATAGTTGGAGATATTACTTGTGTTCTCCCTACCCAGTACACTAGTAGCAAGATCATATGCAAAGTATATAAGAGCGGGGAGTTGGATATTTCTTATCTTTCCGTGTTGCGCCACGCGGTCATCATCATTGGTCACCCCTCGGTAAAGATCCAACAATCAGCGGGTCGCCCTTGAATTTTCTTCACGGTACCTATCATGCGTACACCTAAAATACTGCAAAATCTCTCCAAAGGCATGGTGGAGGGAAGATTATAGATTTTAAAAGAGAGATTCGACTGATAGGATGTATTAGTAAACGTAAAGCTCTCAACAAAAGTTTTGGTGAGCATAGCGTATTACGCACTCTCATCTTGCATATATGAGGTCAAACCAACCCTCTCAATCAGTAGTAAGAAATCATCAAGAATACCTGCAGCTTGTAAGAAAGTAAAACAAGGAAAATAGGATGGGTGAGCATCCCCATCATCCCTTTCATTACCAATACGAGTTGCAATGAGATCTTCGTTGTATGATGGCCTAGCCTGAGAGGCTGATCTTGAGGGCCTCGACCTCCTAGGTGCATCACTCTCAAAAATCTCTCCAAAAGTATGGTTGTTCATGCTTGATATTTTGAAATTTAAACACCTATTAAACAAGTGATTGCAAAGTAAATATAAAGAAGGGTTCTACTCATAGGGACTTGTAAGAGGCCTAAACATGCATCAAAACTATATCTCTAAGCATTAAAAAAGCTTACAAGCTCTCATAACCAGTCACCTACAGCAGCAAAATACTCCAAATATAATCCACTAAACACAAATCTACTTGGACAAGGGGAGGAGTCACATACCAGGGAACAAATGCTCCAAATTTCAGCAAGAAAGATGGGCTGAGCAAGGAGATCGAAAAAATCGAGAGCAAGCATAGCAAGAACGCGATTTTGAGCAATGAACTGGAGCTTACTCGGGAGAGAGAAGAAAGTGGCAGGTGAGAGAGCTAGTGGGGGCCAGGGTGGCCCACACCAGGGCATGACGCCACCCAGGGCTGGCCGCGCCACCATGTGGTGTGCTTGCCTGGTGGACCCCCCTGGTACCTCCAAGGTACTCCTCTGCCCCTTTTTTCACATAAAAATTTAATATGATTTCTTTGGAATTTTTCGAGACACTTTATTTTTGGGCATTTTTCAGAAATAGAAGAATGGTTTTTCTGACAGACAGATTTTTTTTGAAACATGATGCAAGGACAAAACAAGGCTAGAACTATAGAATTTCTAAGACACTCTAACATGCAAGCAACTAACAACAAATAAAACTAAACGAAAACAAAAACTAAAATGCAAAGGATAGAAATAAACGGAGATAATCATAATGAAAACATTGTTTTGTTCAATGAAATTCTTTTGTTAACAAGGTTGATCAAGTCTTGCTACCAAAACAATTCCATATGAGACAAAACTTTGTATTCCACTAATGATTATGTTACCTCAACCTTGATAGCAATGGTCCCAATCATAATAGTTTCAAATTTTTCTCTTGGTATGGGACAATATATTTCTCCAACTTGAATGCCTTCAACATGTTCAATTGAATTCAAACCATAAGTCCTTTCAATGTTGTTGGGGAAATAGATAGTATGTTCCTTGTCATTAACATTGAAAGTCACCTTTCCTTGATTACAATTAATAACAGCTCATGTAGTATTAAGAAAAGGTCTCCCAAGAATAATAGACATATTATCATCTTCAGGCATTTCAAGCACAACAAACTCAGTTAATATCAAGCAATTATGAGCCACTTGAACAGGTACATCCTCACATATACCCACAGGGATAGTGGTAGATTTATCAGCCATTTGCAAAGATATATCAGTTGGTATTAATTTTTCAAGTTGAAGCCTCTTATAGAGAGAGAAAGGCATAACACTAACTCCAGCTCCCAAATCACACAAAGTAGTTCTAACATAACTATTCTTAATAGAGCAAGGGATAGTTGGAATCCCTGGGTCTCCAAGTTTCTTAGGAACCTTACCATTGAAGGAATAATTAGCAAGCAAAGTAGAAATTTCTTCATTAGGGATCTTCCTTTTATTCGAGACAATATCCTTCATATACTTTGAGTAAGGAGGCAATTTAATAGCATCAATCAAAGGAATTTGCAGGAATAAAGGTTTCATCCACTCATAAAACTTATTATAGTGTTCATCTTCCTTTGACTTGTGTTTCTTATCGGGGAAAGGCATAGGTTTTTGGACCGAAGGCTCTCTTTCACTACCATTTTTCTTAGCAACAAAATCTTCTTTAGTGTATTTGGTATTCTTAGTGTGCTTTTCAGGTTCTTCTTCAACCTTTTCTTTATCAGGAACATCATTTTCTTCATTACCACTTTTAGTTTCAGCATCAGAGACAGATATACTATTAGGATCTTTAGCAGGTTTAGAGGGTTCTACAATAGTTTTATGTTTCTTTTTCCTTTTCTTACGAGTAGTACCACTATTTTCAGCTTGTTGAGAATCCTGCTCAATTCTTTTGGGATGCCCCTTAGGATATAGAGGATCCTGGGTAGCAGCACCACTTCTAGTTCTAATTTCATAAGCATGTTTTTCTTTAGCAGCGTTAACTAGCAAGTCTTTTTGCACTTTAATGAGTTGATCTATTTGAGTTTGAACCATTTGAAAATGTTTAACAATCATTTTAACATCATTAGAGGTTCTTTCCACAATATCTTTTAACTCAACAATAGCTCTAGTGTTTTCCATTAGATGATTTTGCACCCTTTTATTAAAATTATCCTGCTTAACAATAAAGATATCAAATTCTTCTAAGCATTGATCAGGAGGTTTAGAGTAAGGGATATCACCTCCATCAAAGTGTTGGAGAGAGTGTACCTCAATAGTGGATGAGTGGGGAATTGGCTTACATAATTCTTCTATAGGAGGTAAATTCTTGACATCTGCAGCTTTAATTCCCTTCTCCTTAAGACATTTCTTAGCTTCCTTCATCACTTCATCACTCAATTCAATAACTCCCCTCTTCTTAGATAATGGTATAGGCGCTGGTATAGATGGTTCAGGAGGAGTCCAATCTTCATAATTCTTGCTTATTTTAGCCATTAATTCCTCGGCTTCCTTTGGAGTCCAATCTTCCTTTGACTTGTGTTTCTTATTAGGGAAAGGCATAGGTTTTTGGACCCAAGGTTCTCTTTCACTACCATGTTTCTTAGCAATAAAATATTCTTTAGTGTATTTAGTATTCTTAGTGTGGTTTTCAGGTTCTTCTTCAACTTTTTCTTCATTAGGAACTTCATTTTCTTCATTACCACTTTCAGTTTCAGCATCAGAGATAGATATACTATTAGGATCTATAGCAGGTTCAGAGGGTTCTACAACAGTTTTATGTTTCTTTTTCCTTTTCTTACGAGTAGAACCACTGTTTTTAGCTTGTTGAGAATCCTGCTCAATTCTTTTGGGATGCCCCTTAGGATATAGAGGATCCTGGGTAGCAGCACCACTTCTAGTTCTAATTTCATAAGCATGTTTTTCTTTAGCAGCGTTAACTAGCAAGTCTTTTTGCACTTTAATGAGTTGATCTATTTGAGTTTGAACCATTTGAAAATGTTTAACAATCATTTTAACATCATTAGAGGTTCTTTCCACAATATCTTTTAACTCAACAATAGCTCTAGTGTTTTCCATTAGATGATTTTGCACCCTTTTATTAAAATTATCTTGCTTAATAATAAAGATATCAAATTCTTCTAAGAATTGATCAGGAGGTTTAGAGTAAGGGATATCACCTTCATCAAAGTGTTGGAGAGAGTGTACCTCAATAGTGGATGAGTAGGGAATAGGATTACATAATTCTTCTATAGGAGGTAAATTCTTGACATCTGCAGCTTTAATTCCCTTCTCCTTAAGACATTTCTTGGCTTCCTTCATCACTTCATCATTTAATTCAATAACTCCCCTCTTCTTTGATGTTGGAATAGGCATCGGAATAGAAGGTTCAGGTATAATTACTTCATGTATAGCTTGTTTAGGAGCAGTCCAATCTTCACAATTCTTACTTATTTTGGCCATTAATTCCTCAGCTTCCTTTGGAGTCCTATTCCTGAAAACACAATCAGCACAACTATCTAGGCATATCCTAGATTCTTCAGTTAGTCCATTATAAAATATATCAAGAAGCTCATTCTTAGGTAATGGACTTCCAGCTTGTGCATGAATCAAAGCACAAAACCTTGCCCAAGATTCAGGCAATACCTCTTTTTCTCCCTGTTTAAAATCAAAAAGTTCTTGCAAAATAGCATGTCTAGCACTAGGAGGAAAATATTTCTGCAGGAAAGTACTAATCAAGCACTCAGGGCTATCAATAGATCCATGAGGTAAATTACTAAACCAAGTTTTAGCTTCCCCTTTCAGTGAAAAGGGGAAAATCTTAGCAACAAAGTAAGTACGCATCTTAATATAATCAGAAAACAAGCCACTCATGGTAGAGAGTTCATTCATGTGTGCTACCGCACTTTCATTCTTAGTCCCACAAAAAGGTTCTTTCTCAACAATAGCTATGTAAGATAGATCGAGAGAGAAGTCATAATCTTTATCTGTAATGTTTATGGGGGAAGCAGCAAACTTAGCAATAGGAGACAATTTGGGTCTAATAGTACGCCTCTCAAGGAGACTCTTAGCAGCGCTCCTATCATGGATGTTTTTACATTCTTTAATAAATTCATCGGTCATCTCAACATAACCATCTTCAATATCATAACTTTCACTAGACTCAGGAGAACTAACAGGTGTGGTAGTGTCTTCAGTAGGAGTTTCGGTATTTCTAGCTATAGTTCTAGCAATCGTAGCATCTAGGAAAGGACCTAATGAACCACTCTTATCAAGCACAGTAGAAGCAGCATCATAAGCATCAAAAGTTTCAGATTCAGCAGTAGTAGCAGTGTGTGTAGCATGTGTATGTGGTGGTGTAAGGAACTTACTCATAACAGACGGTGAATCAAGAGCAACAGAGGTGTTCAGAACCGTACCTCTTCTTGTAGTGGATGGTAAAATAGGAACCTTGCCATCACGAGACTTACCCATGATGGATGGATAGCAGCGAACAACAGAGAATCCAAGTGAACTTGATAAATAAAGCTATGCTCCCCAGCAACGGTGCCAGAAAATAGTCTTGATGACCCACAAGTATAGGGGGTGTATCGCAGTATTTTCGAGGGAAGTGAAACCTAATTTATTGATTCGACACAAGGGGAGCCAAATAATATTTATAAGTCTTAACAACTGAGTTGTCAATTCAGCTGCACCTGGAAACAATCTTGCTCACGGTAGTTTATCAGTAGCAACAGTTTTGTAGTAGGAGTAGCAAAGTAACAGCAGTAGTAAAGTAAAGACAGCAGTAACAATAGCAATAAACAGTAGGATTCGAGTGCGGTAGGCATAGGGATGGATGGACGAGCGTTGCATGGACAAGACAATTCACATAGCAATCAGAACATAGGGCAATTGCAGATAAATAAGATAAAGCATCCAAGTACTAGATAATCCTAGGCATGTGTTCCATATATAGTCATACGTGCTCACAATGAGAACTTGCACAACATCTTTTGTCCTGCCAGCCCATTTGCAGCGGGGCCTCAAGGGAACTACTGGCAATTAAGGTGCTCCTTTTAATAGAGCACCGGAGCAAAGCATTAACACTCCGTGAACACATGTGATCCTCACATCAAAGCCATTCCCTCCGGTTATCCCGATTTCTGTCACTTCGGGGCCATTGGTTCCGGACAACAACGTGTGTAAACAACTTGCAGATAAGACCATAAACAATACTATCAAAATGAATCAATAACATGTTCAGATCTGAAATCATGGCACTCGGGCCCTAGTGACAAGCATTAAGCACAACGAGTTGCAACAAAGTCATAAAGCACTAATAAAAGATACTAAGCACCATGCCCTAACAATCTGATGCCATTACATGAACGATCTCATCCAATCCCTACCATCCCCATAGCCTACAGCGGGGGATTACTCACTCATAGATGGGGGAAACATGGATGGTCGATGGAGAAGCGATGGCGATGATGATGGCGATGATCTCCTCCAATTCCTCGTCCTGGTAGGATGCCAGAATGGAGTTTCTGGTGTTGTTTCATGGAATCTGGTGGTGGCGGCGGAGCGGAACTCCTTCTGGAAAAACGTCGAACCCCCTGAAGTTTTTAGGTCAGAAGGCTCCTTATAGGTGAAGAGGGAGACTGAGGGGGTGCCTAGGGGGCCCACACCACCCCCTGGCGCGGCCTGTCCTGGCCCGTGCCACCAGGTGGTGTGGCCACCCCTGGCTCTTCTCCGTCTCGTATTCTGGCTCCTGGAGTCTTTGGGTGAAATAGGATTTTTGGCATATTTTCCGGGATTTTTCCTGATAGTTGATTTTCTGCACAAAAAGTAGACACCAAGGCAATTCTGCTGAAAACAGCATCAGTCCGTGTTAGTTGTATCCAAATCACACAAGTTTAGAGGAGAAACAATAGCAAAAGTGTTCGGGAAAGTAGATACGTTTTGGACGTATCAATGGGTTAGTCGTGTTCATTGTGTTCCTAAAAAAGGAGGTATTACCGTTGTTCCTAATGATAATGATGAGCTTATTCCTCAAAGAATAGTAGTAGGCTATATGATGTGCATTGATTTTAGAAAAGTCAATAAAGTTACTAAGAAAGATCACTACCCGCTTCCTTTTATTGATCAAATGTTGGAAAGGTTGTCTAAAAAGACCCATTTTTGTTTTCTTGATGGTTATTCTGGTTTCTCTCAAATTGCTATTAAACAACAAGATCAAGAAAAAACTACTTTTACTTGCCCTTGCGGAACTTATGCTTATAGACGTATGCCTTTTGGTTTATGTAATGCTCCTGCTACTTTTTAAAGATGCATGTCTGCTATCTTTAATGGTTTTTGTGAGGAAATTGTAGAAGTGTTCATGGATGACTTTTCTGTCTATGGAACTTCTTTTGATAATTGTCTGCACAACCTTGATAAAGTTTTGCAGAGATGTGAAGAAACTAATCTTGTTCTTAATTTGGAGAAATGCCACTTCATGGTTAATGAAGGGATTGTCCTTGGGCATAAAGTTTCTAAAAGAGGCATAGAAGTTGATAGAGCTAAGGTTGAGGCAATTGAGAAGATGCCATGCCCAAGAGACATCAAAGGTATTCATAGTATCCTTGGTCATGCTGGTTTCTATAGTAGGTTTTTTAAAGACTTTTCTAGGATATCAAAACCCCTCACTAATCTTCTTCAAAAAGATGTACCCTTCGTTTTTTATGATGATTGTAAGGAAGCTTTTGAAACTCTTAAGAAGGCTTTAACTACAGCCCCTATTGTTCAACAACCTGATTGGAGTTTACCCTTTGAAATAATGTGTGATGCTAGTGATTTTGCTGTAGGTGCTATCCTTGGGCAACGAATTGATAAAAAGTTAAATGTTATTCATTATGCTAGTAAGACTTTATACGCTGCTCAAAGGAATTATGCTACTACTGAAAAAGAATTTCTAGCTATCGTTTTTGCTTGAGATAAGTTTAGACCCTATATTGTAGACTCAAAAGTCACCATTCATACTGATCATGCTGCTATTAAATACCTTATGACGAAGAAGGATGCTAAGCCTAGGCTTATTAGATGGGTGCTGCTATACATATAGTAGATAGGAAAGGTGCTGAAAACCCTGTAGCTGATAATTTATCTCGATTGGAAAACATCTCTTTTGACCCTATGCCTGTTAATGATAGTTTCCCAAATGAGCGATTAGCATGATGAGGGTAAGCTCATGAGGAGCCCTTGGTACGCTGATTATGCTAACTTTATTGTCTCCAAGTATTTGCCTCCAACTTTTACAGCTCAGCAAAGAAGGAAGTTCTTTTATGATTTGAGGCATTATTTTTGGGATGACCCACACTTATACAAAGAAGGAGTGGATGGTATTATGCGAAGATGTGTTCCAGAATATGAACAAAAGGAGATATTGCGTAAATGTCATGGTAGTGCTTATGGAGGACATCATGCAGGAGATAGAACTGCACAAAAGGTGCTAAAATCAGGTTTCTACTGGCCTACCCTTTTTAAAGATGCAAGAAAATTTGTTTTATCTTGTGATGAATGTCAGCGTGTTGGTAATATTTCCAGACGCAATGAAATGCCTATGAACTACTCTCTACTTATTGAACCCTTTGATTGCTGGGGATTTGACTTTATGGGTCCTTTCCCTCCCTCGAAAGGTTATACTCATATTCTTGTTGTCGTTGATTATGTTACTAAGTGGGTAGAAGCCATTCCTACGAAGAGTGCTGACGGGGAAACTTCTCTAAAAATGCTTAAGGATGTTATCTTTCCTTGGTTTGGAGTGCCTAGGTATCTCATGACTGATGGGGGTTCTCATTTCATTCATGGTGGTTTTAGAAAGACCCTTGCTAAATATGATGTTAATCATAGAATTGCTTCAGCTTATCACCCCCAAACTAGCGGGCAAGTAGAGTTATCAAATAGAGAAATTAAATCCATCTTGCAGAAGACTGTTAATAGATCTAGAAAAAACTGGGCTAAAAAGTTGAATGATGCTTTATGGGCTTATAGAACTGCCTAAAAATTCCTATGGGGATGTCTCCTTATAAAATGGTTTATGGGAAAGCTTGTCACCTACCTTTAGAATAATAACATAAAGCTTACTAGGCAGTTAAAGAACTAAATAGAGATTGTAAGCTCGCTGGTGAGAAAAGATTATTTGACTTAAGTTCTTTAGATGAATGGAGGAGTGAAGCCTATGAAAATGCTAGGCTCTTTAAGGAAAAAGTTAAAAGATGGCATGACAAGCGAATACTTAAGAGAGAATTTCATGTTGGTGAGAAAGTTCTACTGTATAGGTCTCGTCTCAGATTTTTTTCAGGAAAGCTACTGTCAAAATGGGAAGGACCTTTCATTATTAAAGAAGTATACCGTTCAGGAGCAATAAAAATTTCTTCTTTAAAAGATAATACTACACAAGTAGTGAATGGGCAGCGACTCAAACACTATATTGCTGGGGATTCTTACAATGAAGATGTTGATGCCTTTCAAGTTATAACTCCGGAAAAATTTATCAAGGACCAAATTCGGAGACCTGCAGAGTCCGTTTTCAAATAGGTAACAGTTCTGGTAAGAAAAGTTCCGCAAAAATACTATCCAACTATATTTTTGTAGTTTTCAGACAATAAGGAAAGTTATGAAGCGAAAAAGGGACGGAAACGGAGCCAAGGTGGCTCACACCACCCTATGGCGCGGGCCCACCCCTGGTCGCGCCACCACATAGTGTGGCCACCCCAGACTCCGTCTCCGACCCGTTTTCTCCCAGTACCTTCCTTTTGTTATGAAACTTCGTGATATATAATCCCCCGGATCCCCCGAGGTTCGTATATCGTGTTTTCGTTTCGACCTGTTTCTGACAGGTAGAGTCCCACATTTGGAGCTACAATGTCTTCCTCTGGATCAGCTAAAGAAGATTCCTTAGAGGATATCATCAACCCATACATGAGAGAGTTGAAGATTCATCCCAAGGAGTTGTTGCTTGAAGATGTGGAGCTCCGGATAAAAGAGGTTCCAGGCCCTAAAGGTGAAGGAAGTCTGGAGGACAGGATGGAAGCACTGGAGCAAGAAGTCTTTAGGTATAAGAAGATGGCAGAGCGCGAAGTGGATATCATCCATAAGATTTGTTCCGAACTCATTGCCGAGCACCAAAAGGAGACTGCTGAACTCAAGGATGAAGTCGTCTCACTCCGCCAAACAACCAACAAACTACAAGCACAGTTCTACAACGTTCAAAATCAAAACTGTGAGTATGAGGTTAGGATTAAACGCATAAGTGCAGCTGCAAGTTTCAGGATGCTGGAAACCACGATGTCCTTTGTTGATGGGAAACTCTTACCCTAGAAGTGGGACGATGATGAGAGAATACCACCACCACAAAAGGAGTAATTCATCATCAGGTTTGGCATCCCCTTGGTTTGTTCCAAGCTTGGGGGAGTGTCGCGGTATCACATCACTATCTTCTATCTTTTTACCTTTTTTAGTAGATTCATATCATGAATAGAGAAGTTATCATGTAGGATGGTTTGCATTATGGAAGTGTCCCCTCTCTCGTTAGATATGTATCCCTTGGTGTGAGTTGCCGTTATGGAATATTAATGAGAAGTTCTATAATTTACTCTTTTGCATAGCTTATATTAGTTTTCAATTCGCGGTTATATGATTGATATTGTTGTTAGTATTGGTATCACTTTGGGATCATTGAGTTAATTTAGTTGGTTTTGGCAAACCTGGCTCGGTCAGTAGCAACACTATTTTTGAGAGTTGAATGAAAAGATAAAAGTACTCTAAAAATATATAATTCCATCATCTTTATTTCTTGATTTGCTCATAAGTTTAGTATTTTCAAGTTAAGATCTTTTGCCGCCTCTGTGGGGCGGAAAACACCGAGAGAGAAAGATCTCTCCGGCAGACAGAATTCTGCCAGGGGAATTCCTTCCCGGAGAGGGGAGATCGTCACCATCAACACCACCATCAAGCTGGACTTCATCGGGATCATCATCATCACCACCATCATCACCATCAGCACCCTCACCACCATCTCCATATTGCTGTAACAATTGCGTTGAATCTTGCATAGTTCTTAGGGGAAACTTTCCCGGTGTTGATTACTCTTTGTAGTTGATGCTATTGAGTGAACCATTGAATTATTGTTTATGTTCAGATTGTTATACATCATTATTCCATCTCTGATCATGATCCATATGATGTCTTGTGAGTAGTTCGTTTTGTTCTTGAGGACATGGGAGAAGTCATGTTGTTAGTAGTGGAATTGTGTTGAGAAAGATTCAATAGTTTGATATTTAAGTTGTGGTGTACTTCTTCTAGTGGTGTCATGTGAACGTAGACTACATGACACTTGACCTATATGGGCCTAGGGGAATGCATTGTGTATTTGGCTACTAATCGTAGGGGTTGCCGGAGTGACAGAAACCTGAACCCTCGTTACGAAACCATTGCACAAGGGACGTAAGGGTCTTAGAGTTTAAAGTTGTGGTTAGGTTTCTACCTTAATTACTTTCTTGTACTTACGGATGTTTGCAAGGGGTATAATCACAAGTATGTATTAGTCCTAGGAAGGGCGGTACATTAGCACAGGTTCACCCACACAACACTTAGCAAGCTAAAGAAGATTAATCAACTATATGAAGCGAAAGCACTTGACAGTCTTCCCATGTGTCCTCGAGAACGTTTGGTCATCTTAAGTAATACAACCGGCTTGTCCTGTGCTGCATAAAGGATTGGGCCACTTGCTGCATTTATTCCTACTGTCTTTTGTTTACTCATACTTTATTTACTTGCTTTATCAAAAAAAACCTAAAAATCCGTTTGCTAAGTATTTGCAAAGAATTCCTGATCCATACCACTAGCCAGCACCTTCTGCTCCTTGTTGGGTTCGACACTCTTACTTATCGAAAATACTGCGATACACCCCCTATACTTGTGGGTCATCACCTAGCACTACTAGAATCCGTACATGGAAGATACCAAGAACTAGAAGAGCGCCTTGACTACTTCAATTAAGAAGGCCTTGTACAACTCATAGATAAACTATAGAGAGGGGGATCCCGTCCGGGGTTAGACACATGACTCAATTCATCACATTCCATTCTAGGGTTCTAAGGAGGGGTGGGGGCATATATATAGGTCATCCACAAGCTAGGGGTACTTTAGAAATGAAGGGGGAGTTTGGGGTCATTACATGGGCCAGGCCCAGCTCAAGACACATAGGCTCGTTTTACTTACACCGAAGACTCCGGTGTCTGGGGGGCGGAGACTCCAGGGTCACCCACGGTCTCCAGGCCAGTCTCCGAGGAGGTGTACTGAACGCATCTGGCATGGGTCCGAAGTCTTGTCCGGAGTCTGGGCCAGAGACTCCAGGGTCGCAGGACAGAGACTCCAGGGTCTAGGGGCGGAGACTCCAGGCTTGCTCCAGCAGCTTCTTGCGTCTTCTCTTCCAGGCTTCCTGCTTGGGGGTTTTGGCTCCAGGTTCATCCTTGTCTCCTCCTCTTGGCATCATGGTCATGGGCCTAGTCATATGATTGGCAATTGGTTCAAGTAGGATCCCATTCATGTGATGACCAAAGGAAAGCAAGAGATGGAAGGAGTTCACCTTAAGGAATGGTCAGCGTATCATGATGTGGACCAATGGTGATTTCCATATGTTGGGCTACATCAATTCCTGAGCAAGAATTATTCATGTCGAGCCAACAGGATAGATAGTTCCTAGACGTTTCATCCTTTTCTTCTATACACCGCTATAAGTTGAAAATGGTACAAGGACATTTGTACGTACCCTCGAATTTTTTGGTGAACACTTCATGCATGTCCAACCAGTTGCATATAGGATTTTCCGGCAAGTCATCGATCTATTGGTGGGATGTTCCCGTGAGCATGAGTGGAGGTATCTCGCTACCACATTGGGGTTTCCCCCACAATTTTTTATTGTTTCGTCATAGTCCTACAACCTAGTTGTTATCCTAGCGGAGCCGTCATAAGCCTTGATACTTTTGTCAACCCGGAGGCCTACGGGGTATTGCGTTGTTCGGATGACTGGACCGAAGCATCACAACCCTAGGTAGGGTTCCTCCCAAGCCTCTTGGATCCTATCGAGGGATCACGTGCGTTGCATGGTGCCGGTTGGTTTCCCTACTGATTACCGCCATGAGGTGGAGAATTACATCGCGGGTTATGGGATTTGCGCGGTCCTTCGCCATGATGGCTACTTGGGGGCGAAGTTGGCGGTGGTGGCGGAGTATTACCCTTCATGATTTCTCTGACTTTGGAACCGCAATACCTATCGTGGTTGCTTGGTGGACGTTAAGCCCCTTGTTGGTTTTTTATCCTTCGTCCATCGTTGTTGTTACGGCCACAGTCGTGGTGCCCTTGCTACGCTTTGTTATCGCGAATGAAAATGCCACCCTGTGGGTGTCTTAGAGGTTGTATGATGGTGAGGTGACGTGGTTGGGCTTCCTCATGGTGACAGGATTGTCAGGGGGAGGGAGGGGATCGCCGAGGAGGGTCTTTTCCGCTGTGATCGGAGGAAATTGGAATTGTTTCAGTCCTATTGCAGGCATCCTGACATCTTTGCTCTATGGAACCTTTTCATGACCCAATGATACCTTCGATCCAGATTCACGGATGTAGTATAATATCTTTTTCCCTAGAAGACCTATGTTTAATTGAACCTTGGAAAACAATGCTAAAAGGAAATAAAAAGGACATGTCTACAAGACTTTGTTTCTTCGTTTTAACTTTGTTTACTCGACCAATCTAGTTTACTTTTATAGCGGGTTGAATCAATGGATGGAGATAGGCCAGGGTTGAAGATCCACCTGCAGCTACACATCATATGGGATAAAAGATAATAATAAGCAGTCACATGTAAAGTTTTAATAGTGATAATCTCTTGTGGGCAACACATCCTAATATACTAGAGCCCCCGTGATGCAGCAGGCATAGCAAAAGTATTTTAATTCAACCGAGTGCAGCACAAAGCAATGGGCTACAAACAATTATTAAGTGTAAAACACAGATCAAAGCATTAAGCGGTGATGTTGTTGTGATTTTGAATGGGGCTCTAAGCGAAGACCATATTACCCTTTTTTCACTGGGGTTACTATGTGATCGCCGCTAGCCAAGTATCTCACCTCAAGCCTTTATCAATCTATGGGATCTTGGGTACCTACAAGTCCACAGATCGAGACGAGAGACAAAGAAACAAAAGATACAAATCGCTATTTCAAACAATACACAATGCACCCATGAATTAGATGCACATAATCGTTGTGAGGTTTCTCCCCAACCCGCAGCCCGTGAGGACTACTCACTCATAACAATAAGATCAAGGATAGAAAACATTGTGCAAAATACTTAGATTGAAATCAAATATTCTTGCAATGGTCGCCAAATCACAAGGAGATCTAAAGTACAAAGCAATGTCTATGGCTAATGGAGGGGGTGGATGATGGATGGATGAACAATGGCATGATGCAATCTGGGAATGGCGGCCTTCTTCGTGGTGGTTGAGGCCTCAAAATATATAGGCGTCTTCACGAAAGTTGTAGGGTTTGACGAGATGGAGCCGCCGCCACATGGTACGGGCGGACGGTATGGGTGGGGCCTTCCCGTACCAATGGTCGTTACAGCTTCTAACGCTTGGAATTAACTCCACAATTACTTGGTCCTGTGGACTTCCTCAAAAACCTTCATTATGACTCATGATTTTGCATTAAAAAGCATGATTTCCTACACAACATAGTTCAAAGCAAGGTTTTGCATATATTTGCAATTATTAGTCATTAGTGGCAAGGATTGAGAGTTTCTTATAAATTGCTTGACTAAAAACAATGTTTAAACATGGTGGAAGATGGCTATTTTTGGAGCCATCAACCTCCCCAAAGCTCAAATCTTGATCTCCCTCGAGCAAGAAGAAACAAAAGAACTATAAGGAATTCAACGTTTAAACTTGAAACAACGAGAATAAGAATTCACTTACGGTTGGTAGTCTTATGTGTGTAGCACTTCATCCATTTGAAGGGCTTATCAAAGTTAGAGAGATGACAAGAACATTATACAAGCTTCAGTAAGTCAAGTATATCAAAGTAAAGTTTAATATAAGTATAAATAACTAGAAGTGTAACAATCAATCCAATTCTTCTAGTTAACTCTCAGCTTGCCAAGGAACACTAAGATGTTTTAGTAGCATTTTTGAGTAAGAGAGTTCATGTCCTAAGTAGCATAACAGTGAAGTGTCTTATTTACGCCCACATCAATAAATCAAGTCTATCAAAAACACTTCTAATCCAATCATTATCAAGTAGTAATGAGACCATGCCAAGGACTTATTATGTGGATCTTCATACATATCTTTTTTTCTTTTTCTTTTTCTTCCTCTTTCAAGGATCATTGATTGTTTCTTTTTACAAGTGTATGCACAACCTTTGAGAGTACCAATACTTTTGCCCATATATTGACATGTATGTCACTCATGTCATCAACTTGTAGCCGAAATCCGGGGTTATACCATAGATCGTTCAAAATCTAGCGGAGTTGTTGGCATCCCAAAGGTGTGCATGAGAAACATAGAACTTTTTCTCTTTTCCCTTTTTTATGCTAGTACCATGGTTTGATCGACAAGGTTATCTTTGGCATGCATCACAATTACCACTAGACTTTATTTCAATCAAACAACTCCTTTCAAGAGTGTCGTCAAGACTATCAAGACATCTATGGGGTTAAGTATCTTCAAGGGTATACTCTCAAGACAATCATTCATCAAACAAGTCGTAAATTTCAGACTTTTTATTATTGTACTTGTTTGGCAATATTATTTCTAAGGCAATACTCGGTTAGCTAAAAGAACTAGAGCAAAAGCTTCCACAACTAATCATCATACTAATAAAAATCTCTACTTTAACTATATTAAATTACTCCCACTAGCATGGCATCTTAGCAAATCAACCAACTAAGATAAACAACTCAAACTTCAAAAGTGGGAGACATAGGACATACCTCTCATAAGTGACTTCATAATCCTCTTCCTTATAGGGATGTGTTCCTTCAAAAATCAAGCACGATTACTCCCATAATAATATTAAAGAAAAGAGGCAAAGTGTGAATCCCCATTTACGAAGAAAGGAAAAACGGAAAAATGTATTTGTATTTTTAAAGATAGGGATTAAAGAATAGAAAATAACTTGCGACCAAGCAAGGAACTAAGAAAATAAAAACAAATGAAAAACAAAAGCAAACTAAAAATGAAAGCAAAGTGTTGGAACAAGCCAACACGAGTGTTTCAAAGCTCCCAAGGAGCTAGAGTACAATCTTGTTATTACACAAATAAAATTGTCGGGGGAACACATCCCCAAGATCAGGCTTTTGCAAGACCTTTTGTTGCTCATTGTGGTGGTGGTGGATAATCTCCCATGTTCCATTAGTTTCTCCAATCATGGAACTAGGTGGCGAGGTTTGCAGAAGCATCTCGAAGGTTGATCGAGAGGTTGTTCATGTTTTGGATGTTTCCTTCGAGCGCATAAATATCTTCATAGGTGGTGTGGTAGTTTGGTGGCTGCACTTCTTGTTCGGGTCCCTCTTGTTCTACTTCTTCATCTTCTCCTCCTCCTCCCACAGGTATTTCTTGATCGGGTAGACCTGCCTCAACCTGCGCGTCAAAACGCAAACGTCCATCCTCGATATAGAATAGACCATTAGGCAAAGAAGCTAGGATCAAGTGATCCGCTCCAAGTATATTAAAGAAGTATCTACCATTAGTTCTAGAAATCATACCACATGCTCTTAGAGTCGAAAAACCGAGACAGTTACTTCCTGCCAACGGTTGGATGTTACCTAGGTTGATGTGAAGTGCACGTGCAAGAACGGTCACAATTCCTCCTCCGTATATGGGTCCTAAAGATTGCAGAACCTGATGCAGTTCATAAGATGGAAGTTGATGCGATCAACTCCAGGCATTTGATCCTCAGAACAATAGTGAGAGCTCACTGTATGCGTCAAAGTGCTGAGGAACTCAAGCGTCAAGCGGCGATATGTGGTGATATCCTGGAAGACAAAGTCATACAAACCAACATTATTACAAAGTAAATCAAAATTAGAACGAATGCCAAGTTGGTTCAGGATATAGAGACACGCCCACTGGGTGGACTTGATCTCTCAGAGGTCAAAGCGGTTTAGCTGAAACTCCTCGGTGAACTCGATACCAAGTGACTCGGGGGGTCAACGTATCAATGGGTGGTGCGGAAGGTTCCGCAGCCATCACATGTGTACGGCTCCTCGTATTCATCTAAAACAAAATAAATAAAGATTGCTAATTAAATTTTTAGTCCAATAGAAACATAGCATATGTGATCCTCTACACTAGTAACAAAAGAAGCTCTTCTAGAAACAATACTAAGCATGATCAATATCAAGATTAGATCAAGAACAAGACTTAAGTCTAGATTGACAATGATGAAAGATTGAGTGAAGGATTGGTACAAATAAGTTGGGGATCGGAGGAGAATCATACCCTAGATCAATTGGGTGCGAGGAATCAAAGAAAGATCGAGTAAATTTAAAGATCCAATGGAGGTGGTTTGGAGTTTGACAGAAGAAGAAAGAGAAAATTTGTATTTTGGGGATTTTTAGGTTACCTCCTCGTGGTGTTATGGTGGCCGCGTACGTGGTACGGGCGGGAGGTACGGCCGGAGCCTGCCCGTACCGGGTGACATACCTTGGGAGTGATGAATCCCTTCCGGCAGTGCAATCGGTACGGGCGCGCGGTACTGCCGCGCGCGTCTGTACTACTAGTCATTATGTGTTCAGTTCCTTCGCTTGAAATCTGATGTTTTACTCGACGAAACGGTACGGGCATGCCATACGGGCGTGTCCGCCCGTGCCAGTGGTCGTTACGACCCTTGTGTCTAGCGGGAAAAAATCAAAGTTTCTATTTTCCAATGCCTCGAGGTGGTACGGGCGCACGGTACGGTCTCTTCCGACTGTATCACTGGTCGTTATGCGGCTAGTGAGCTGAAAAACTCAAAGAATTTGATTAGTAGCTCCATGCGTATTTACACATCTTATCAAAGGACAAAATATTAGCAAATAGACTTCATAAAAATTAGCAATACTTCTTAGGCCATGTGTTAGTCAAAATAAAAGATCGAGGATTACCTTATTTATTATCCTCTCTCCAAAGGTCTTCTTGAACACTCTTTATTCAAAACAAAAACGAAACAGAAACAAATAAACTAAACTAAACTAAACTAACACAAGAGTATAAACTTATTTCACATGGGTTGCCTCCCAGGAAGCGTTTCTAGTTAAGGTCAATTAGCTTGACACAGATGGTGATCATTTAGGTTTAATGAGTGAAATACCCACTCCAAAGCAATTGACTTTCAAAGTAATTATACCATCATCATCATTAGGCTTGGCCTTTTTCTTCCTTGGGAAGTGGACTGTAAAAGGATCTCCAGATGGTAGCCCTATTCTCACATTCCCTTCATGTAAATTTATTAGTGCTTTAATAGTTCTTAGGAAGGGTCTACCTAGGATTATAGGTGCTATGGGATCTTCAGGCATGTCCACAATAACAAGATCAATAAGTGTGGGACTACCTTTAATTTCAATAAGTATATTTTCCTTTATCCCAACAGCTTATTTATAAGCTGAATCCGCTAGATGGAGTCTTAATTCAGTAGATGTGAATGGCCCCAAGTTTAACTTGTCAAATAGGCTTTTGGAAATCATTGAGACACTTGCACCAAGATCACAAAGTGCGGATATCTCATTTACCCCAACCTTAATTTTAATAGTGGGCTCAAATATATCATCTAGCTTAGCAGGAAGTTTATCAGCTAGTATCTTATACTCCACCTCTAAATCACGAACTTTAGATGCTACTTGTTGAATAAATTGTTGGTACATAGCATCATTACCTTTTTGTATACCGAGATTCTTTATGGTAACCATCTTTAGTAGATCTTCCATGGTATATTCCGGTGTTGGTGCGTTCCTATAATCCATCTCTTCGGGCTTTTCTTCATTTGTTACCACCATCATCATCTTGAGGGCTTATACCGGATTTGGCTCAGGCTTCCCAGCAAACTTTGCCAGTATGAGAGCTTGGCTCTCTGCTACCTTGCCTAATTGAGCCTCCACGGTTATTGTCCTTTCCTATAGAGCATGCACATCATTTCTAATTGCAACGGCTTGGATAGATAATTTTCCTATATTCTACTTTCATGGTTCTCCGTGATTTCAGTGAGCATATTATTTTGCTTGGTTTGAGCTTGCATAAAAGTTCTACTCAAACGAGAGATTGCCATGATTTGCTCCATTATGATTATCATAATTATTGTAAGGAGCTCCTACAGGATTAGAGTAATGTTTTTGAACATTAGAAGCATTTTGGTTTTTTCCATGCCAGATTATGAGGAGTGCGAGTTATAAAATTAATAACATTAACATCGGTAGCGATATAATTAACTTGGTTATCTTCCTTACCCTTTACTATGTTGAGTAACTCGTCTACCTTAGATGTAAGCTCTTCATTATTTACCTTGGTGATTGAATACATTCTTTTCGAGGTTCTCTCCACATCCCATTGGGCATGGTTGTCTTGCATATCATCAAGTAATTTCTTTGCAATACTCACTTGCTTTTCCATGATTGTTCCTCCTACTGCAGTATCTAGTATAGACTTAGACATAGGGTTAAGGCCATTATAAAACAAATGTAATATAAGCCATTCTTCCATCCCATGACTAGGACAGTTCATTACGGCTTCTTTCATCCTTTCCCATGCAAGCTGTAGTGGCTCGTGATCTTCTAGTCTAAAGCTTGTGATGTTGGATCTCAGTTGCATAGTTTTTGCTGGGGGGAATTTAGTCATAAACATATTAGTGCATTCCTACCAAGATTTAATAGTGCCCTTAGGTAGAGCTAGCAACCAGTCCTTAGCCTTTCCTCTAAGAGAGAAAGGAAATAACCTTAATTTAATAACATTTGGAACTACATCCTTAATACGCATCATGTCACAAATTTCAGTAAAAGTATTTAAGTGCAAACCTGAATCCTCAGAAGATTAGCCTCCAAATTGATTTTGCTGAACCAAACTTAAAAGGTTAGGCTTAATTTCATATGCTTCCATATCAACGATGGGCTAAGTGATATGTGCACGAATAAAATCATCAGTGGGAGTAGCATACTCCCCAAGTCTCTTTTGAGCCATGGCTCTTTATATTTTTGGTTTTTTAAGTAAAGAAAACAAATAACAAGTAACTAATTTTTTTGGGTTTTCAAATAGATAACTAGAAAGTAAACTAATAACAAGAATAAAACTACAAACAATAATAAAACTAAAAATAAGGTCTTTAGTGACCTCACCAGGGCGAAATTGCTTCCCCGGCAACAGCGCCAGAAAAAAGGTTGATACCTTCGATCCGGATTCACGGATGTAGTATAATAGTTTTTTCCCTAGAAGACCTAGGTTTAATCGAACCTTAGAAAGCAATGCTAAAATTAAATTAAATGGACACGTCTACAAGACTTTGTTTCTTTGTTTTACCTTTGTTTACCGGACCAATCTAGTTTACTTTTATAGTGGATTGAATCAATGGATGGAGATAGGCCAGGGTTGAAGATCCACCTGCGGCTTCACATCATATGGGATAAAAGATAATAATAAGCATAGTCACGTGTAAAGTTTTAATAGTGATAATCTCTTGTGGGCAACACATCCTAATATACTAGAGCCCCCGTGATGCAGTGGGCATACCAAAAGTCTTTTAATCCAACCAAGTGCACCATGAAGCAACAGACTACAAACGATTATTAAGTGTAAAACACAGATCAAAGCATTAAGTGGTGATGTTGTTGTGATCCCGAATGGGGCGCTAAGCAAAGAGCATACTACCCTTTCTGTCACTAGGGTTCCTATGAGATCGCCGTTAGCTAAGTATCTCACCTCAGGTCTTTATCAATCTATGGGATCTTTGGTACCTATAAGTCCATAGATCAAGATATGAGACAAAGAAACAAAAGATACAAATCGCTATTTCAAACAATACACAATGCTCCCATGAATTAGATGCACATAATCGTTGTGAGGTTTCTCCCCAACACGCAGCCCGTGAGGACTACTCACTCATAACAATAAGATCAAGGATAGAAAACATTGTGAAAAATACTTAGATTGAAATCAAATATTCTTACAATGATCGCCGAATCACAAGGAGACATAAATTACAAAGCAATGTCTATTGATAATGGAGGGTTGGATGATGGATGGATGAACAATGGCGTGGATCTCCTTTGGTGGTGTTGTGATGCAATCTAGGAATGGCGGCCATCTGCGGGGCGACTGAGTCCTCAAAATATATAGGCGTCTTCACGAAAGTTGTAGGGTTTGACAAGGCAGACTCCCGCCACATGCAGGCGTGCAGTGCAGTAGTGGTCGATATAACTTATGGCTTATGGCGCCTGGAATTGACTCCACAATTACTTGGTCGTGTGGACTTCCTAAAAAACCTTCATTATGACTCCTGATTTTGCATTAAAAAGCGTGATTTCATGCACAACACAATTCAAAGCAAGGTTTTGCATATCTTTGTAATTATTAGTCATTAGTGGTAAGGATTGAGAGTTTCTTGTCAATTGCTTGACTGAAAACAATGTTTAAACGCGGTGTAAGATGGCTATTTTTGGAGCCATCACCCGACATCCCGAGGGAGATTGTTGCTTTTCTGTGCTAGAGGACTGGCTCCGCGGTGGTTGTGAGTTCTAGACTGGCAATGCTCTGGGTTGGTCTCAATCCTCCGAGAGGTGGTCTTTTCCTATTGCTTGACGGACTTAGCCACTAGATCATAGCCATGATCCACCATCGTGGGAGATCTATCCTGTTCTAGCAGTGTTTTGGTGATGGCTATGTTCAAGGCGGGCGTTGGCATGACCTTCTTCCCTGTCTTATCGTAATAAAGGGTAGCCATTGGTTTCTCAGCCCTAGCCGGGGCCCATCCTAGGTTTCTCCTACCGCCTGGGTCTTCGATGACATGCGCAGGAACACGTAACGCGTTTTGCTGAGCAAGTAGCTTCTTGTACTCTATTTCCATGGACTTTACCACCTTCAATGTGTCCTTCGCCTTGGCGAGGTCTCTATTGAGCTTTGCACTCTTCTCCATATGAACTTGGCTTCTGCAAGGACTTCCCTACGCTTCTCGTCCAACTCGGTGACATTCCGAATACGATCCAGAGTCACAGGCTCGATGAGAGCTTGTATGTAGATAATCTTGTTAGCATAAGTAACAAAGGCATCGCCCGCCTATGATGTTGATGGCGGTGACGGAGGAAAATCCTTGTTTGCTTGGTTGGTACTGATGGGACTAGTGTCTAGTTCTTGCGCTTGCTTTGATGATCTATACCTATGATCATCGCAAGAACAATGTCATGTATGTAATTGTTTAAATTTTGTATTTTAAGGTCTGCTTTTGCAAAAAAAATCAGCCCGCAAACGATCAAAGGGGTCGCGGGATACGGGTCTGCTAGAGATGCTCTTACGTTTTTCTATTAAGCTCTCAATTTTGAAATCCAACTACACGGATACATACTCTCCTCCATTTGTGCTTCTCTTGGTACCGAGATACGCCTCTCCTTGGTCGCCCCTGCGTGACCTAGGGAAGGAAACCCTAGCCCTCTCCCAACCCCCTCCTCCCCCTTCCCTTCCTTCTCGGCCGCCCCTAGTGTGCTCCCCCGGGCAAAGCTCGCAGGGTGCCGGCGGCAGCATGCCCTCAACTACCTAGTGCGCGGAGATCAAGGTGGGGTGACGCTCTCCGGCGGCAGTGCGACTCGGTGGGGGTTGGTGGGGCTTGGTGTCGGCCGACGCGTGTCACCAAGGGCGACCTCTCGCACCTTGAGATGGCGGTGGAGGCTGGTGGTGGTGCGGTGTTGCTGCACCATCTGCATGGAGGTGGTGGACGGTGCTCGATCTATGATTCGCATCGGTCCGGACAGCGAGCTCGGGCTCGGGAGGCATGGCGGTCTCGTGGTGGTTCCGGTTGCGGCTAGCGGGGCAGCGTGGCTGCGCAGCATCCTCAGGCTAGTGGGAATGGTTGGCCCATATCTGAGCCCATCTAGCCCGATCTGGGTCTTGAGCTGGCCTAGCATGGCGGCGCTGCTCTCTAGAGGTGGTGATGGTGGGGCGGGACGACTAGGAGGGCAACGGCGGCGGCTCTCTTGCAGCAGCGTGGGGGCGGGGACTTTACGAGCTTGATTTGGGCCCGGTCGGGCCATAGGGCCTGGTACATCCCTGCTGCCGCGTCCGGTCGGCAATGGCCTTGGGCCATGGAGGATGGTCCCCTCCGGATGGTCGTGCTGCTCCCGCCTCTTACTCTGACCATATACACCCCATCCACCTCGCGGGACACATGAGGAGTCTCGCTAAATGGGTGTGAGTTCGCGGATGTCGGGGCAGCGGCCCCGGAAGGTGGACTGCATGGCGCCTTGATGGCAGGGCGACATTGTGGTGGTGATGGCCCATCTCCTTGGTCCATATGGATGGCGAGGAGTGGGTGTCGGGGTTTCCTAGTATTGGTGGTGTTCGCGTGGCCAGCGCCCTGATCGCGTGGACGAAGCTCGGTTTGGGGACTGTCGGTGGCCTCAGGTGCCAAGTGCGGGGTGGTTTTTCCAGGCGAAAAGCTCGCTCCTCCCCACAACGCACGGAACGGTGGCTTCTCAGCTCTGCGCCATGAGACAGCCGACTCTGGGTTTCGTGACCCTCTTGAGGACGTTGTTGTGGCTACTCTCTCCGCACTAAGGCTCCGGGTGAAAACCCTAGACCTTTGTAGTCTCGATGACGGTGGCGCTTTACTGTGTCGTTACCTCCTTGGGGACGTTCTCGTGGAGCTCTGGCCCCCTTGATCTCGACGGCATCTTCGGTAAGCTCGATGCTTCTTAGTTTTTCTTGTTTATCTATTTTAGTTTTTCTTGTTTATCTATTTTGATCTGCTTGTATGAGGTTACCCTCATCACTTTGTATCGGTTTGGCAGTTGGGCTTTATTTATAAAGCGGGGCAAAAGCCTATTTCGAGATCTGTGCTTCTCTGATTACTTTTATACCCAGCAGGCAACTCAGCGGTTGTTTCTAGAATACGTGTATGCCTTTTGTGGTTGCGAGACAGCTACATATGACATGCTCCTTAAATTTTGCATGCAAGCAAGAAACGTCTCATGGGTCGATAAAAAATGACAATTCAAATTCATGCGTGACACATTTCTTCAGCGCAAACCAATCACGAGACAAATCATTTTTTTATTTCGGATACAAAGTAGCCTCCATCCTTTCCGCTTTTCCCTTAACACAAATAGACAGTTGAAGCTCAACAACAGACTGCATCTGCTTCCCCAAGCTTACTGAACACTAAACGCCTATGAATACATAAACATGATTAAGATATCAATGGATAGATTTACTCTGGATTTTCCTATATGACTAACTAATCTCCTTGCATCAAGTACAGTATTCTTGATATAACCGTATCCGTATGTAAAGCAGGTATCGTTGTCCTATAACAACACTGGGAGATCCCACTTGCAACAAACCCGAGCATTCTCAGCTTCCTCCAACAACCGTACGTTTTCATCTCATATTTCCTTTGTTTTCTTCATAATAAAGCTCTCAGTTTTAAAAGCCAACCACTCGGGGATACTCTTCCTCACTTGTGCTTCTCCGATTCTTTTTATACCCACCAACCCAGGGGTTATTTCTGGAACGAGTTTGCGCCTTTGTGGTGGCGAGACCCCATACATATGACATGCTGCTTGATGTTCTTGCATGCATCTCTAGCAGTAGCGGCTGGGAGAAACGTCCCATGCGGTGAAAAGCAAATGTGCCGATCTTACCATCTCATCATCTCACCTTCTTTCGGCTATAGAATTGTACGTACACGTTGTGCTACTCTTGATCTCGCTTGTGCTTCTCCCTTTTGTTGCCTGCAGTTGTTTCAACGGTGCATTTGTGGTGATCCCATCCATACAGATGATGCATTTTCTGTGCAGACAGAAACAAAAACGTGCATTGCCACATTTCTTTAGCACAAATCAAGCACGAGACAGCGAGGCTTTCATTTTTCATTCATTTTTCTTTCTGATACAAAGTAACCTCCATATCCTTTCCGATTTCCATTTACACAAATAGACAGTTGAAGCTCAACAACAGACTGCATCTGCTTCCCCCAAGCTTATTCAACACTAAACGCCTTTGAATACATAAACATGATTAAGATATCAACGAATGGATTTACTCTGGATATTTCCTATACACTATGATAAGTTTGACTAACTAACCTCCTTGCAACAAGTACAGTATTTCTTGATATAACGTATGTAAAGCCGGGTTCGCTGTCCTATAACAACATTGGGTGATCCCTCTTGCAACAACCCCTGCCTTTCCCTTGGAGGTTACCGATTTCCAGGCTTATCCAGGTCAACAGAAGAATCTGCTGTTTACTCCAGCTCTGTACAGCTGCAAGCGCCCAGGGCCAGAAGCATGTAGCTTCACCTCAGTGCGGGGCGGCACAAAGAAAACATCCCCTTCCTTTGCTTTTCCTTCATCAGACATGCCATCAGCCTGGATCTCGCCTTCCCCAGTCATGACAAGAAAGATGGATGGGCCAGGCACCGGCGACATAGTAGCCAATTCACCTTGAGGTAGCAAGTAACGATCGACTTCAAACTCATCGAACGGGGGTGTGTAACGTGTTACATAAGGCTGAACAGGAACTCCTCGCAAAATTTCTGGGAACATCTGCATGAACAATATTATACGTTTATTACTTTAGGAAATAGAGAAGATGCTTTGGAGGACATTTATGCTACACATGAAATCCCCATCTGCTCACTGGGTATTTTAACTAAAGTTTGCTGATTTCATCAAACTCCAGGTGTTTCACAAATCTACTCTCATTGCTAAACCTTGTCGTGAACAACTGATTTTAGCACTAGCAATATCATCAAGTACAGTTAACCTGTAGCAAAATAGCACTACTGACTAGTCAATAGATGACGCTGAGCTGCATGCTAACAAAATGAGCACAGCATGCCAAATAAAGGAACTGCATTCCAACATAATTGATACTCCCTCCATTCCATAAGTGTCGTGGATTTAGTACAAATCCACGACACTTAGTATGGAACAGAGGGAGTATTATAAACGGGACACTGGTGGTACAAATTAAAGGAACGGTAAAAACGAACCTGCTTGTATGTCAGCATGGAGCAAAGAGTTTGGACATCTTTGTACTTAGGAGTCAGACCAGCACGAATAACATTATCTGAGGTGGCCATACATTCAACACACTCTCCCGACAGATATGCATGTGGTTCGTTGGCACCAATGTAAAGTGCTTCGCCAGGGCTGAGCTTAACATAGTTAAAGAAAAATGCTGATAAAACGCCAACATCTCCTGGGTACTTCTGCTCCAATGATAATATTAGTTGCTCCTTCTCTGTAATGGATCTAATCTGAATGGGAGAAGACATGACCGCAAACAGTTAAATTATAAAATAAGTTTGCAAACATACATGGCATTTTTCATCAAACAAGCGATAGCTGCATAAGTATATTCCCTATGGTGTGATCCTGAATCAAGTAACACAAGACAGTACGATGGAAGTGGCAGAAAATAAATCAATAAGCTGTGGGGTAAAGAACAAAGACAACAATTACACAAAGGAGTCTTATGCTTACACTAGCTTTCAGATTATCTGCTGGCTCCATGTATGCAACGTAAAACTTAACAAGATATTCCGATTAGGAAAACTCCTTCACAGGGAAAGAACCTATTCTACTGAATGCTTGGGACTTGCTTTGGTGGCTACATTTCCAACCATAGTTACTACCCACTTGGATCCATTGACTCATCTCTTACTGAATCTTCTCAACCATCACCTTCCAAATCACCTACCCAATTTGATACTCCCTGAATCTTTTTCAGTTGCAATAAATGATGCTTCAGTGTATAGGAGTTTCACAGATAGGATCTTAGAACAAAGGACTACACTTCCGTGTAAAACACTTCTACTCCTATCAGAGTGGTTCGATAAACATTGATGCTACACATTTTTCAGTGAATTGACGTGTTACTCTGAAGCAGCTCATAAAATTCATGTTTGCTTAATTTCTAGGATAGCACAGTTTAACTTACAGACAAGAACCAATTTTAGATTTGTTCAATCAGCCATATTTATCTAATTTCATTATGCTATACAACTGGCGAGAATTGAGAAACCTTCTTAGATACATGGACCTTAAGAAACTGGAATGCCTCAAAACACTGACAATCGAAACAATCAAGGCATTTATTAGCTAATCACAGTGGGCATTTCTTTGTAGGTCTGAACAATTTATCATATCATCTACAGCAGGATTGACCTACATGACTCTGGTTTGCACCCCTCAGCTATGTTTTTATTAAACATAATTTCACTTCCATCATTTTTTAGAAAGAAAATGGAAGAGCTTCTCATGATACATGATCATGGACAAAAAAATGCAGAAATTATAGAGAATTAGGAAAGGAAAGACAATGACATCAACCTCACAGTGAAGAATTATAGATAATTCAAATGAACATGAAATGTCTATACCAATAATTCAGCAAAGATTTTACCTTGCTCTCTCCATTTAGGCGACTCTTCAGTTTGGAAATTGCTTCAGAAACTCCTTCTTTGCTTGTTGCCATTAGTTTAGTAAAAGCTGATTGCAGATATGACCTCACTCCAATGCCTCCATCATGCTCTTTGGCAGTCAAAAGCTTTGCAGCATCTTCTTTGCTAACTAACATTCGAACCTCAGGCACTGTCCTCAAAACATCCTTGAGCTCCTGAGCAACAGTATGGATAAATCAGTACATAATTCTAAAATGATTGGCGCTTAATTAGTTGCTTACAGTTAGAAAAGCTCAGAGTTAATGTCATAGGCCACATTGTAAACGAGTGTTTGACTTTATGAAGAATCTTGCATTCCTTTTGAAATTAAAAATTCAAGATACAATTTGTGGGTTATTTATTTTTAAAATAGACAAAGTTTACTTTCAACGAGAGGGGATCATGGTTTTTAAGGCGTTAAGGCGTCTTAAGGCGACATAGGGGCGCTCTGGCGCCTAGGCGCCTAAAGCGGCCAATTTTGCAAGGCGGAGGAGGGGCGCCTGGACACCTAAGCGACGCCTTTAAAACCATGGAGGGGATATTTCTTCCAAAAGTCAATACACAAAGGTTGCTCTGTTACCTAATTCCCACCATTAAATACACTAATTTACCTATTTAATCATCAGTCAAGACAGCTGAAATGCGCCTATAATATTTAAGATAACCCTAACCAACAAGACTATAAACTTCGCCATAACCATTTTACATCAGTCTAATAACTATCCTAATAACCTCTTATTTATCCACCTGTTATCCAATCAAACATCTACTGCATCATAGAAAATTCAGTCAAACAACCAACAAGCAATGCCCATTGCTCGGCGGCATTTGCTATCCACCAAATGCCAGCCACCTACCTAACCAGCAAACTTTTCCAAGCCCATCGCTGGATGATATTGACAGAACGTGTTCATGGTCCAACTATTAAGATGCCAATGCCGTCGGGGCATATCCAGATCAACTAGCTGGACGGCATCACTGTTGCTGAACAAAGGGACGAAGGGTCCACGGTACCTCATGATAGGCAAGTGATTTGCCAGCATGTGCGTGGTCTATTTTCAATCACTTCTTCTGACAGTATTTCTAATAATGAAACAAACAGTTGCTCACATAAATAGAGATGGTACTTGAGCAAAGTATTAGGACTGGATCGTTGGGCTGTCAGTTAGCAACTACATTATTATATACTAGTTAGAAATATCAAGTATATAGTTATAGAACTCGTTAGCAGCCATATACCCAGCGTACTTGGCATGTAGGCATTAGTCAGCTGACCCCCAGCAACCCATCAGGAATCATGTAAGGAATCTGCTTGCCACGACAAATAAACAATCTACCTACCGCATAAAATTCCCCCCTAAGTGGCTAACTCACCGCATCAGAGCTGTCCACGTTTATAATCCCAGGTCAACCACTAGACCGAACCATGGGAACCATCGCAGATCGGTCCAAAGGGAAATTAATGGGGCATTTCCACACTACGATAGCACGACGTGCGCACGCACGCACGCAAGGAACCCAGGCGCACGAACCTGGATGCTGACGAAGCCACAGAGGGCGCGGAATTCGGTGATGGCGATGGCCATCTCGGGCTTGTGGTTGGCGTCGCGGTACGTGGTGGGGCGGAGAGCGTGGAGCGCCCTGGCGAGCTCCCTGTCCGGGTGCGCCTGGATGGAGAGGGGCTGCGCCACCGAGAGCACCTTGAATAGGAAAGGGAGGTCGCCGCCCCAGCGCGCCGTGACCGCACGGCCGAGGAGCGCGGCGGGATTGCGCGCCAGCCACTCCCTGAGCGACACCTCTCCGCCGCTTTCGTCCACCAGAGACGACGGGGCGGCCGGGTGGGTACCCATCCAGAGCTCGGCGCAGGGGCGGCCCTCCCCCTTCTCTCCGGCGAGGCGCGCAACGAGGGAGGCGTCCCCGCGGCTGCCCCACTCGTAGTGCTGCACGGCTCCGCGCAGGCGCAGGACGCCCCTCGGGGGAGAGCACGGCTCGAGCTCCGGGTCGCGGTCGCGGTCGGCGGGGAGGAGGAGGCCCAGGCCGCCCATCGCGCCTAACCCTAGGCCGAGGCCGAGCCCCATTGGCACGGAGGAGGAGGCGGTGGATGAGGACGCCATCGCGGCGGCGAGGGCGTCGTCGGCGAGGGGTGGAGGAGGGTCTGTTGTGCGCGGCCGTTGGGATGGGTGGCGAGTGGGGCAGTTGCGCGGTTGGGTTTTATGGATGGAAGAGGGGAATGCGAATGGAAAGCGGTGAGGGGAAAGGGTGGAGAAGAAAGAGAGAGGAGGAAGGCGACCGCGACAGCGAGAGGCTGAGGCTGAGGCCGAGGTGGGAAGAAGTCAAGGCAAGGAGGTAGCCCTACCCGCGGCGGTTTGGCTCGGTTTGTGGCGTTTGGGTGGCTCGGTCGTGGTTGTGGTGCTTGGGTCGGCTATGCTGGCTCGCGCGCGCGCGGCCTCTCGGTGTCGTGGGACCCACACACCAGTCTGTTATTAAGTCTCGCACTGTGGCCAGCATGCTAGAATTGGATCGGCCCTCGCGGGTGGTCCCGGTTGAAATCTTTGAGGTCCGCCCAAAGTGAGCGCACGCGTGTGTGTAATTTTGCCACCACAAGTGAGTAGTCCCTTGTCACATTTTAGACAATAATATACACAAGGTTCAGCTATGGAGATGCAGATGTGTAGCATGGGTTCGTGCATGCGACCCGTCTCTGCCAGACAGCCACACACACTTCCGGTTTGTTGCTTGATTTTGTTTGTTGAGCCCATGTCCAGTGAAGATAGGAGGCCTGCTGTGATTGTGTCTATATACGGTAACTAATTTAGGACATTAATTAAAACTAGATACTCTAAGAATATGCAATTAATTTGCTCCTTCCTCTGAGTAATTCAGGACTCTAAGATTTTCTGACTAATGTGCCCCTCCGTGAAGTGAACTTATACCGCGCTAACCAAATTGGCCTAGCATTTATATCCCCCGCTCTGACGATTAAGGCATATTTTGGTCCCTAAAACATGTCTTTGGTCAATAGTTACTCTATGAATATGCGATTTATGTGATACAGAACCACTGTCATAACAATTTTGGTTTTGAAAACGGATCCATCGACACAATTTCATGCCATGTTACTTTGTATTTTACTGAGAAGGTGTCGGACAAAAGTCATATCTTAACAAAATAAAACACGATTTACTTTTAGCAAAGGAGGAAGTACTAACTATAGTCCTCAAAAAATCGATGTGGTTTGGATTTGTAAACACGTCTAACCAACAACCGGTGTTACCTCTTCACAAGCATGTTCTAGAGTACCTACAATATTCGCTACGCAAATCTTTTTTTATTGTATAGCAACTTCATCTTTTTAAGCACATGAATGACCGGTGTAATTATGACCGTAGTTTCTCCCCACCGACTCCATAAATAAGAGCATCCAAACTTCACAAGATACAAGGAAAATTGATATTTAGATAGAACCACATGTCCCCTTCCCATGGTGATGATAGAGAATCAATAATGGCCAAACATGTGTACATCTACATAAAACCATAATATATTATAGAATGTAGCTTGGAGCAAACATCGATAATACAACCCCTGGTTTCGCTAGTTTACCTACTGCAAAGTAGAATAAAGAAATGAAGGAAGTGGTTCCGCAAAAGAGAAAACATGAATGCAGGATTCCTATGTTTTGGACCGCTGGATTGGGCCTAAAAGGTTTACACCTTATGCTTGAGAGACATCAGAGATTCAAGGATCACTTATACTTGGTTTATTGTTAGCCATTTTTGTCATCTAGTATCGAGATGTTGAGTTCCAAGAAATTGAGGAGTGGTGCCAAAAGGTTATTGTGTTTTGAACAAGACCCCAAAGAAGTAAGTTAGTATGTTAATTGAGTTTTACAAGAAACAAAGTTTGGATTATTTGAGGGTTCTACATGAAAGGTTCGCAACATAGAAAATAAAAAATTCTATGATATAAACACCAAAGGTGCCAAGATCTAATCTAGAAGATGCATGTAACGAGTAATTGATCATCTAGAAAAACTTACCCCCGAAGATCGAAAAGCTTTTAATAAGATCTAATCTTGTGAATGATGTAGATGATCATTTTCCTATCTCAAGATTGAGTAGATAAGCGCTACAATCTGACAGCGCCTTCGTGCTCGGTCACATGTACAGCTTGAAGGCGACTCTCGTACCCACAACCCAGCGGGGAAGCGGAAGCAGTAGATCCGCTGGAGAAAACTATTTAGCCTTGGCTCGTGCTAATCCGAAAGCCAATGGGAGGGGGAGAAAGATGCTTGTACTAGAGAGACTTGCGACCACCATGCTGCCCCCACCTCTCCCTTCATCATGTGAGTGGAGACTTCACTCATCTCCCATTTAATGTTAGTGGACTATCCACTCAAATATTTTCCTTTAATAAATAAAAACAATTTTTATTTTAGAATTTTAATATTGTTAATCCTTTTAACTAACAAACATTAAAAATTACCCCATTGGTCTATTTACGATATCTACGAAACAATTCCAGAGTTCCTCAAAACAGGACTTGAAACAATTCTGATGTTTGCTAAACTTTTCTCCAACATACATTATCTTATCAAACGCGTCGATGAGCCCTTAAGTGTATCACCCTACGGTTCGTGAATAATGCAAACATGATCGAGACACGTCTACGATCAATAGTCAACAACGGGACCTGGAGATCCGTAATGACTCCCATATATTCAATGGTAAATCTTGTGATCATTTGAACCATTAACGTTGTAACCGATTTCTTTTGTCTCGCGATATTTTACATGTCCAAGTTCTGATCATCGGCATCAACCATACCTAGTTTGATCCCGTTATCATTAAGTACTATTTACTTATTCCGTGATATGACCTCCTTGTGACCTAGTCACATGCTTGCAAGAGGTGTCGATGTGATATTACCGAGAGGGCCGAGAGTATATTTTTTCATCATCTAGATGGATAAATACCACTCTTGATCCATGAGCCTCAACTAATACTTTCATAGTACCCAACAACACCTTTATAATCACCATATTATGGTGTGACGTTTGATGTCATCTAAGGACTCCTCTGGAGTTAGTGATTGACATGATCTCATGGTCTGAGGTTTAGGATTACTTTGTATGCCTTTGATACAATAATATAAATTTAATGACTTGATCGTATTGCTATACTTACTTTAGGTGTACGTGACATAGTATGCCTAACAGGTGTCCACCTTTGGCCTATCTAACTCGGTCTGGTGGGAGGCCCATGTGACGATCCGATGGTGATAGTAAATCCCATGACGATTCGGGTGAGGACAAGCGCATGAAGGATTTTACTCCTTGGTGGATACGACAAAAATAGATAGGAGATAGGAAACCGTTAGGGTTACGTTCTCAAAATTGTAACCGACTCGGACATCTGCCGAGACCTAGCATCCCTATATAAAGGCCAGGAGAGAACAACAAGGAGGATCATCAGAACTCTCATTCACACACCCGTGAGATTCAATCTGCGCACCATAGCCATATTGGCGCCTTTGTAACCATTGGTTCCTCAATCAATCAGAGAAGACAAGCAGGAGGATTTTCCCTCTGAGGGTCTGAACCTGGGTAAACCTCGTGTTCCCTATTGTTTGTCTATTAGTCGACGAATTGTCCCCCCCAAAAAACCTAAGTCTATTAAGTATGGACATTAACGTTATCACCCCCACGTTAGTATGTTCATCACATCGTTCTTCTAATGACATGATCCCACTATTAACAACATCCGATATTCATGATCCGGAAACTTTGATCATCGGTTAATCAACGAGCTAGTTAAATGAGAGGCATTACTAAGAACTCTTATTTATTTATTAGACACACGTGTATTAGTATTTCCGGTTACTACAATTCTAGCATGAGAAATAAATATTTACCATAAACATGGAATAAGATAATAACCACCTTATTAGTGCCTCTTTGGCATATTCCTTTCACTACATGGACATTCACGCTTAAAGTTTTGAGAAATTCTAAAATTTATATCGATCTAATCTAGTGCAAAGAAAAATGTGGATATCAGGTCGAGTATACTTCTTCTTGGCGACTATACTCCCTCTAACCCAAAAACATGGATGCAGAGAGTGTGTTTTGTGAGATACTGGCGCATGACTTAATAGAATTGATATGATACTCATATCAATAAGTTGCAACTTCTTTTTCGGGGTTCATCTTCGAGGACTCTAAGTTAAGCGTGCTTGTCCTAGAGCAATTCTAGGATGGTTGAACGAATGGGAAGTTGTTTTCGGATGCGCATGAGTGAGGATAAAATGCACATAAAAGACTAGTGTTGATCATTAGGGCTAGTCTAGAGATCCTAGAGAGTTACCAGGGGTGACAGTCGTCGGTTCCGCGGTGGTCGAGGTGTTATAAGTGGTATCAGAGCCGATCCTCGCGGTTATACGGGCGTGTGCGGGTTAGGGGCACGGACATGTGGAGCATGGCGCGTGTGGCCCATAGTGACACACAACATGACACATGCACCGGTACTAGACACACAAACGTGTGTCAAGAGGGACGTTCCTGGATTGAGATTAATCGACAAGGACGTCGATCTTCTAAGGGTGGGTGTATGTGAGATCCTGGTGTAGGGTTTAATAAGATTGATAGGATACTCATATCAACAAGTTGCAAATTCTTTTTTGGGACTCATCTTTAATTTATTCTAGATTAAGCATGTTTATCCTAGAGCAATTTAAGGATGGGTGTCTGACTGAGAAGTTATTCCTAGGTGTGTACGAGTAAGGATAAAATAGGCAAAAAATACTAGTATTGATCTGTAAGGCTAGTCTAGAGATTCTAGAGAGTTACCAGAGATGACAGCCGCTAGGACCGCGGTGGCCGAGATGTTACATGTTTACACTACGACTAATTTAAGGCCTCTCATGCATCCACCACTTTCTGTCGTCCATCACCCTAAGACGGCCTTTACCCACTTTTAGTCGTCCATCTTACGCTCTATCTATTAGTTTTCATTGGATGCAGCTTATCTCGCGAACTGCACTGAGAATATGACCAGTCAATCAAATGTTACGAACATATCTAGATTGGTGTAAGGATTTTATGCTAGTTACAAATATTCACTTCTTCAATTGGTAAAATAAAAAATGTTGCTTAGTGAAATTTTAACAATTATTCATTGTTTCCATTACTAAATAATCGAGTTAATGAAAAAACAACTTGAACAATTCATATATCTATATATGTGTGTAGATTTTGTTGGAATTATGCCCTAGAGGCAATAATAAAGATGTTATTATTATAATTCTTGTTCATGATAAAGTTTATATTCCATGCTAGAATTGTATTAAGCGGAAACATTAATACTTGTGTGGTTTGTGAACAACACCGTGTCCCTAGTACGCCTCTATGGACTAGCTCATTGATCAATGATGGTTAAGGTTTCCTAACCATAGACATGAGTTGTCAATTGATAATGAGATCATATCATTGGGAGAATGATATGGTGGATAGACCCAAACTAAGAAAAGCTATTAGATCGTTTCATCGTGTTTGTCTTTGCGAAGCTTTTCTCATGTCAAATATTGTATTCCTTAGACCATGAGATAATACAACTCCCTGGTATCGGAAGAAAGCTTTGAGGTCATCAAACGTTATCCTATGAGAGGGTGATCATAAAGGTGTCTCTCAGGTGATCGGAAAGTATCTGTTGGGTTGTATGTATCGAGATGGAATTTGTCCCTCCCAAGTCGGAGAGATATACTTCGGGCCTACTCGGTAATCGATATCAACACCGCTTGCAAGCATGTGGTTAAGGAGTTAATCACAAAGTGATATCGGATTCGGAACAGTAAAGTACTTCGTGAACGAGATTGAACTAGGTATGACGATACCGACGATCGAATCTCGGGCAAGTAAAATATCGCGAGGAAGGAATATATATATGGGATTGATTGAATCCACGGCATCGTGGTTCATCCGATATGATCATCGATGAATGTGGGAGTCAATATGGGTGCCAGACCCAGTTGATTATTGATAGAAGATCATGTACGCATATTCTCGAACCGAGGTCACACATAACGTGTCTTGGCCTAGGATAGATTGGATAATTGGTTTATGAGTTTTTGTTCGAGTCTCGGATGGGATCCGGATATCACGAGAGGTTCCGAATGGTCCGAGAATAAGATTCATATAAAGGCGGTGCAGTTTTTGGAGTTGAATTGTTAGGGTTAATCGGTATTGTACCGGAAGCTTCTAGAACCTTCCGGAAGGGGACCAACGTGGACCCACCTTCCGGGAGGGGGCATGGGCCTATGAGGGAGTGTCATGGCCGCATTGGGCCAGGGGCACAAGGCCCCATAGGGCCCAGCCGATCCTAGATAAGTTTAAACTCATTTAAACTAGAGATAGGGTTTCTAGATAAGGGATAAGTTTAAACTCGTTTAAACTAGAGATAGGATTTCTGGATAAGGGAGAGTTTAAATCGTTTAAACTAGAGATAGGCTTGGAGGATGGGCAAGGGCTGGCCGCACCCCCCCTCTATATAGAGAGGGCTGGTGCGCCCCCTCCCCTAACACACCCTTCCTCCAAACCCTAGTAGCCCTGCTGCCTTCCTCTCTCCCTCCCGACTGTTTGCAGGTGAAGCCCTGCTGCAGAAATTCTCCACCATATACACCGCGCCGTCGTGTTGTAGATCCAATCCATCTCTCCACCCCACTTGCTGGTCCGAGGAAGGAGGAGACGTCGAGGTGCTGCACGTGTGCATCTCACGGAGGCACCGCCACTTGTGGTGCTAGATCGGATCGGATCGCGAGGAGGAGAAGCGAGTACGACTACATCACCCACGTTCCGGCGAGCGTTCATTGTCTGAATCTTCAAGGGTATGAAGATCTAATCCAATCTCTCTCGTTGTTTGCATCTCCTAGATTAGATCTTGGCTTTCCCTCTGTTCGCTTCCGTAGAAAATTTTGATTTACTATGCTGCAAAACCCTTCAGATTTTCCCTATTCTATCATCAAAATTAATGGGTGAAACAACGCTCGTCATCATAGTCTAGATTTTAGTATGGAGGGATGTGAATGATATGATCGACACTTCGTTGTCCACCATCGAAACCACATCTCTTCTCGTGATGATCGGATTAGGTGTGGTGAATTTGGATCATATTCACTAAACAACTTGAGGGATGTTGAATTTAGTGGGAGTTCATATAGTAATTTGATTAAAAGTTGAACTAGTTATCATGAACATAGTCTAATTTGTACTTGCAAATATTGTAGATCACATGGCTAAGTCCAACTTCAACTTCAACGTTTTTGCTGAGAAAGAAAAGCTTAAAAACAATGGGTCTAACTTCACCAATTGGTTCCGCAATCTAAGAATCATTCTCTCTGGTGGTCAAAAGGACTATGTCCTTGGGAAAGCGTTAGGTGACCCCCTAACAAGCTATGGTGATGAGAAAGCTGTCTATCAACAAGAAGATGATTATGGAGTGATTAAGAGCACCATGTTGTTTGCTATGGAACCGGAACTTCAAAATCGTTTTGAAAACTATCCCGGGCCCTTTGAGATTCTCGAAGAGTTGAAAACCATGTTTCAGACTCAGGCCCGTTCTGAGAGATATGAGATCTCCGAGAAGTTCTTTAACTGCAAGATGGAGGAAGGGAGTTCCGTTAGTGAGCACGCCATTAAGATGTCGGGCTACACTCAACGCCTTTGAGCAACAATCGGTGCAAGATTCCGGAGGAGCTCAAAATTGAGGATTCGCAATCACTCCTCCTCCGGCTACAAAAGTTTGTAGTGACTCATAATCAGATTGGTTCCATCGATCGATCATCACCGAGCTCTTCGCAAAGTGAAGGCTGCGGAGGTGGACATCAAGAAGGATAATCATGTGTTGATGGTCAACAAGCCCTCCTTTAAGAAAGGTAAAGGTGCAAAGAAGCCCTTCAAGAAAGGCGGGGGCAAGCGCGCGTTGCCCTCTTGAAGAAGCTCAAGTCTGGTCCTAAGCCGAAAGCGGGTGCTTCTATTGCAAGGACAAGGGTCCTTTGGGCAAGCGTCAAGTACTTAGCGGACAAGAAGGCTGGCACCATCAAAGGTATATTTGATATACATGTTATTGATGTTTTCCTTACTAGCCCTCATTGTAGTGCACAGGTATTTGATCTGGTTCGCTTGCTAATATTTGTAACTCAAAGAGCTACGGAATAAACGACGGCTGCGAGGATGAGGTGACGATCTTGGCGTTGCAAGCGGATCAAGAGTTGATGTGATGGCGTCGACGCTCTCCTTAGTTTTACCTTGGATTAGTTTTAAACCTTAATAAGTGTTATTATGTGCCTGCGTTGAGCATGAACATTATTTCTGGATCTTGTTTATTGCAAGACGGTTATTCATTTAAATCGGAGAATAATGGTTGTTCTATTTATATGAGTAACATCTTTTATGGTCATGCACCTATTGTGAATGGTTTATTTCTTCTAAATATCGAAAGGGATGAAACACACATCCATAACATTGAGGCTAAGAGATGCAAAGTAGATAGTGATAATACTACTTATTTGTGGTAATCGTCTAGGTCATATTGGTGTAAAGCATGAAGAAACTCCATTCGATGGACTTTTGGAGTCTCTTGATTTTGAATCATTTGACACATGCGAACCATGCCTCATGGGCAAGATGATCAAAACCCTGTTCTCCGGAATGATGGAGCGAGCAACGGACTTGTTGGAAATCATACATACCGATGTATGTGGACCGATGAGTGTTTCGACGCGCGGTGGATATCGCTATTTTCTCACTTTTACCGATGACTTAAGTAGATATGGGTATATCTATTTAATGAAACATAAATCTGAAACGTTTGAAAAGTTCAAAGAATTTCGAATGAAGTGGAGAACCATCGTAATGTAAAGATTAAGTTTCTACGATCCGATCGTGGGGCGAATATTTGAGTTATGATTTTCTCACGCATCTCAAAGCAAGTGGAATCGTTCACAACTCACGCCACCCGGAACACCACAGTAGCAATGGTGTGTGAATATGCGAGCCTTAATCGAACCCTATTAGATATGGTCCGATCGATGATGTCTCTTACTGATTTGCCATTATCATTTTGGGGTTATGCATTAGAAACCGCTGCATTCACTTTAAATAGGGCTCCATCTAAATCCGTTGAGACGACACCGTATGAACTGTGGTTTGGTGCTAAACCTAAGTTGTCGTTTCTTAAAGTTTGGGGATCTGAAGCTTCGTCAAGAAGTTGATGCGACAAGCTCGAACCCAAAGCGAGAAATGCGTCTTCATAGGATACCCTAAGGAAACTATTGGGTATACCTTCTATCACGAACCGAAGGCAAAGTGTTTGTCATGAAGAACGGTTCCTTTCTTGAGAAGGAGTTTCTCTCGAAAGAAGTGAGTGGGAGGAAAGTAGAGCTAGGCGAGGTTATTGAACCTTCTCTTGAATTGGAGAGTAGCGCAGACTGGAATTGTTCCGATTACTTTGCACCAACAATAGAGGAAGCTAATGACAAGGATCATGAAGCTTGGACGATCTCTTCTTGAGCGTCGCGTCGACAAGGTCGCGTGCCCCTCTGAGTGAATGCAGCAACCTGTCTTATTGTCTTGTTAGTAGAAGACAGTGAACCTCACGAACTATGAGGAAGCGATGATGAGCCCAGACTGAGAAATGGCTAGAAGCCATGAAATCCAATTGGGATCCATGAGCAAAACCAAGTATGGACTTTGGTGGACCCTCCTAGCGAGAAAGGCCGTTGAGTGCAAATGGATCTTCAAGAAGAAAGCGGACGGATGGTAATGTTACCGTCTATAAAGCACGGCTTGTCGCGAAGGTTTTCGACAAGTTCAAGGTGACTACGATGAGACTTTCTCTCCGTAGCGATGTTTAAGTCTATTCGGATTTTATTAGCAATTGCGTTTCATGATTATGAAATATGGCGGATGGATGTCAAGATCTGCGTTCCTCAATGGCAACATTGATGAAGAGTTGTATATGATGCAACCAAGGTTTTGTCGATCCTAAGGATGCCGATAAAGTATGCAAACTTCAGCGTTCCATTTATGGATGAAGCAAGCATCTCGGAGTTGGAACCTTCATTTTGATCAAGTGATCAAGAGCTTTGGATTTGTTCCAAATTGCTCTGAAGCTTGCATCTACAAGAAAGTGAGTGGGAGCTCGGTGGCGTTTACGGTACTATATGTGGATGACATATTGATTATTGGAAATGACATCAACATGCTTAACGATGTGAAGAGTTATTTGAACAAGTGTTTTTCAATGAAAGACCTAGGTGAAGCTGCTTATATATTGGGCATCAAAATCTATAGAGATAGCCAAAGACGCTGATAGCTTTAAGCGGTACATACCTAGACAAAGTTCAAAAGGTTCAGAATGGATAAGGCATTGAAAGGTTCGCCTATGTTGTCGTAAGATATTGAGCAAGGCTCGGTGTCCAGCTACTGTAAATGATAGGGAAGCTATGAGCAAAGTGCCTTATGCCTCGCCATAGGTTCCATCATGTATGCCATGCTGTGTACTAGACCGGATGTGTCCAATGCTCTTAGTTTGACGAGCAGATATCAAAGTGATCCAGGAGTGGAACACTGGACAGCCGTAAAGAACATCCTAAGATACCTAAATAGGACTAAAGAAATGTTCTTAGTCTATGGGGGTGATGAACAGCTCGTCGTAAAAGGTTACGTCGATGCTAGTTTCGACACCGACAAGGATGATTCTAAATCTCAGACAGGATACATGTATATTTTGAATGGAGGAGCTGTGAGCTGGAGAAGCTGCAAGCAAAGCGTGATCGCGGGATCTACGATGAAAGCAGAATACATGGCTGCTGCAGAAGCGTCAAGTGAAGGAGTTTGGATCAGAAACTTCATCACTGAGCTTGGCGTGGTTCCAAGTGCATTGGACCCACTGGAGATATTGTGTGACAACACTAGCGCCATAGCACTCGCTAAGGAACCAAGATATCATCCAAAGACCAAGCATATCAACCGCAAGTTTCATATAATCCGAGATTATATAGCAGATGGAGATCTGAAGATCAGCAAAGTACATACATATCTGAATGTCGCAGATCCATTGACTAAACCTCTTCCACGTGTAAAACATGATCAGCACCTCAGTGCCATGGGTGTAAGATTGTTGCCAAATGTAAACTAGATTATTGACTCTAGTGCAAGTGGGAGACTATTGTAATTATGCCCTAGAGGCAATAATAAAGATGTTATTATTATAATTCTTGTTCATGATAAAGTTTATATTCCATGCTAGAATTGTATTAAGCGGAAACATTAATACTTGTGTGGTTTGTGAACAACACCGTGTCCCTAGTACGCCTCTATGGACTAGCTCATTGATCAATGATGGTTAAGGTTTCCTAACCATAGACATGAGTTGTCAATTGATAATGAGATCATATCATTGGGAGAATGATATGGTGGGATGACCAAACTAAGCAAAGCTATTAGATCGTTTCATCGTGTTCGTCTTTTGCGAAGCTTTTCTCATGTCAAATATTGTATTTCTTAGACCATGAGATAATACAACTCCAGTATCGGAAGAAAGCTTTGAGGTCATCAAACGTCATCCTATGAGAGGGTGATCATAAAGGTGTCTCTCGGTGATCGGAAAGTATCATTGGGTTGTATGTATCGAGATGGAATTTGTCCCTCCCAAGTCGAGAGATATACTTGGGCCACTCGGTAATCGATATCAACACCGCTTGCAAGCATGTGGTTAAGGAGTTAATCACAAAGTGATATCGGATTACGGGCGAGTAAAGTACTTCGTGAAGCGAGATTGAACTAGGTATGGCGATACCGACGATCGAATCTCGCAAGTAAAATATCGCGAGACGAAGGAATATATATATATGGGATTGATTGAATCCTGGCATCGTGGTTCATCCGATATGATCATCGATGAATGTGGGAGTCAATATGGGTGCCATACCCGCTGTTGATTATTGATAGAAGATCATGTCGCATATTCTCGAACCCAGGTCACACACTTAACGTGTCTCGACGCTAGGATAGATTGGATAATTGGTTTATGAGTTTTGTTGAGTCGGATGGGATCCGGGATATCACGAGAGGTTCCGGAATGGTCCTGAGAATAAGATTCATATAAGGCATTGCAGTTTTGGAGTTCGAATTGTTCCGGTTAATCGGTATTATGCGGAAGCTTCTAGAACCTTCCGGAAGGGGACCAACGTGGCCCCACCTTTCGGGAGGGGCATGGGCCTATGAGGGAGTGTCCTGGCCGCATTGGGCCAGGGGCACAAGGCCCCATAGGGCCCAGCCGATCCTAGATAAGTTTAAACTCGTTTAAACTAGAGATAGGGTTTCTAGATAAGGGATAAGTTTAAACTCGTTTAAAATAGAGATAGGATTTCTGGATAAGGGAGAGTTTAAATCGTTTAAACTAGAGATAGGCTTGGAGGATGGGCAAGGGCTGTCCGCACCCCCTCTATATATATAGAGGGCTGGTGCGCCCTAACACACCCTTCCTCCAAACCCTAGTAGCCTCTTGCCTCTCTCCTCCCCATTTTGCAGTGAGCCCTGCTGCAGAAATTCTCCATCATATACACCGCGCCGTCGTGTTGTAGATCCAATCCATCTCTCCACCCCACTTGCTGGTCCGAGGAAGGAGGGAGGCCGAGGTCTTTGCACGTGTGCATCTCACGGAGGCACCGCCACTTGTGGTGCTAGATCGGATCGGATCGCGAGGAGGAGAAGCGAGTACGACTACATCACCCACGTTCCGACGAGCGTTCATTTGTCTGAATCTTCAAGGGTATGAAGATCTAATCCAATCTCTCTCGTTGTTTGCATCTCCTAGATTAGATCTTGGCTTTCCCTCTGTTCGCTTCCGTAGAAAATTTTGATTTACTATGCTGCGAAACCCTTCAGATTTTCCCTATTCTATCATCAAAATTAATGGGTGAAACAACGCTCGTCATCATAGTCTAGATTTTAGTATGGAGGGATGTGAATGGTAAGGCACTACTAGCAATTCACTCTAGCATATCATTGCTTGAAGATGTTGCAATTAGTGTACTCCTTGATGTGATTATTAGAGTGAATATAATGTTATAACCAAATTTGTCCCATGATTGAAATGAGCAAGTTGTACCAACTATGGCCCTCAAGAATCCACTGAGGTTGGCACTTGTGAACATGTGTAATAACCAACAATGGTTGTTACCTCTTAACAAGCATGATGTAGATTAGTATTCTGTTCGCTATGCAAATCATGCTTATATTGGGTATCAACTCTATCTTTCTAAGCACTTGTATGACCATTGTGATTGTGATTGTAGTTTCTCCACGATGGCTCCATTAATACGAGCGTCCAAACTTCATACAATACAAGGAAAATAGTCCCTAGGGATAACCACTTATTCCCCGTTCACGGGGCGATATTAAAATCAATAGATAAACATTTGTACATATGCATCCAACAATGCCATGTTACAAAAGGTGTCTTGCAGCAAACATCAACCATACCAACCACTAGTACACCTAGTGTAAAGTAGAACATAGAACGAATGAAGTGGTCCATAGGCTTTGTTAGGCCATTGTCACCCCTGTAGCAAGGACGATGCTTCTGCCTCCACAATCGGTGTTATGCATTAATCGATTCGACGGGCTAAAAATTCTAGCTGCTTGAGTTATGGAAAATGTGTTAGATATGTACATAGTCTCAACTTTTATGACGGTTGAAACGCCAATTTTGTTAAAGGAGAGTTACTTGGATGCCGGTAGTGTCAACCATATGGTATTTTTTTTAAACAAGATAAAAGATTCGCCATCTTCATTGATTAAGGAGAAAGTTTTAGAGAAGTTTTACAATCCATGTCTTGGCAAAAGCCAAGACCAACATAAACCATACGGTACTTGGATCAAAGATCAACGCGAGTGAGATTTCGCATGTAAGCCGGAAACAAATCGTGTGTCCCTTCTTTCGGTGTTAGTAATTTCTCACAATTAATCCCAAAGCACTAAAGCCGAACCCTACCCAAACTATTATGGTGAGTTATCTAGACTTTTGCTATGCCATTGTCACCCTTGCACCTCGTTGACGCTTGTGCCTCGATTTTCGTAATAGGTCATGATGGAGTTAATCGACTCGACGAGCTAAAAATTACAGTCGGTTGAGTAATGAAAAATGCGTTAGATGTGTATCGTAATTCTCAACTTTGATGGCAGATGAAAGAAAGGTCGGTTTCGTCAAGGGAGAGTCACTCGGAAACCGCTAGTGTCAACCATATGATATGGTACTTTGATCGAAGATCAAGGTACTAAGTGAAATCTTGCACGGAAGGTACTAGCTAATATGATCAGCATATAAGCATGGTCTCGATCAGCTGTCGAGAAGCCTAGATAAAATAATCAGCACAAGTCAACGGAAAGAATCAAGTGACGAGCCAAGAGATGTTTAGAAATAGTACTAGCGAGAATGACTTCCAAACTCACGCTTCCCATCTTCCACGAGACCGCGATGGTTCATCTTGTCTTATTTCTAACGGAGCCACGATGAACCGACATGCCCAGCAGCATTTCCAGCTCGCCGCCAGGTAGGGCCCCTGAACGACATTTGATTTTTCTTCCGCCTGCCGCGATACCGGGCTGGAGCGCTGCCACGTGACCCGCGGCATAGTCAGTGGCCAAAACATGGACCGCGATTGGACGGCATGACGTGGGCGTGCGCGGGTCGAGCAGGACACGGTCCGTGCGGCAGGGGAGCACGTAGGCCAAAACGTGCGGCTTTTCCGACGACGGGCTCAGATCAGATCCGATCGGACCCGATCCGGGCGTTCGACTCACTCTACCCGGTGAGGCTACCACCCGTACGTGCCCGGCTGCAAAAAAAACTTCTGTTCTCTGACTGAGATGGAAACGTGTGGGTCAGGCGATGTGCTCCTCGTGTTGCTGTAAACTGCTGCCAGTCAGAGATTCCTACTGTTACTTGCTAGTATGGGTGTATGTAGCGTAGGCCCCCTCGGTTAATGCAGAACGTCGGCGCAAGCGCAACCCCGGAGACACGATCACATGAGAAACACGTTAGATGATCGCCAAGCCAATTGCACCGGTTCACAACACTGTTTTCCTTGTAATCAATCATGATACAGTATTTTTTTTTTCAAAAAAGATTATACCCGATGTTTGGTTTCTCTAAAACTTGTGGTACATATCTTACCCTATCGAATTTCTTTTAAGTGATCCTCCATTTCCTCTCTCCAAAAATTCATTTTGTCCCAAAGACCCCTTGAGCTTCTTTTTAGCAATCCTCCGTTTCTTTCAGCTGCTGCAAGGTGTTGGTTTTGTAACGTCTTTTCAACGAGAGCAACAAAAGTCAAGATGTGCTCTCGGGGTGGCTTGCTTTTACCGGTACAAGTCACTTGATCTACACTCAATTCAGTTTAGGAGTTGACACCTTCAGATGCATTATTTCATGCATCATGAACCATGAAAATTCTCCACACAGTAAGCACCTTGTGCAATATTCAACAATTCGCAAGATTTATTTGCATAAAATATCCACTAAAAACACGTTTACGATGTACCGCAGAAACAACAATGTTGATACTCCTATCCCATCTGACAACACAAGACGTATTAGGCTGGTTTTATGTGACTTTGATCCACGAGACATGGCAACACAAGACGTATTAGGCGGGTCTTATGTGACTTTGATCCACGAGACATGGCACTGGAATCCTGGTCTCAAATAATCTTTTGCGGAGACTCTCCCCTGCCTTCCTGGCGCTATATAAGCTTCGGAGGCAGAAAGTCGAGGACAGGCTTTTGATCCATGGTGTCTTTTCCGGACAAAAAGGTGTTACATACTCCTATGAGCTGCGGGCAGCTAGTGAGCCTCGTGGACTAAAGTTCCTTGGGCAACCGGAGGATCCCGTGCAATTTCTAAAAAAACTTTCCTAGTTGAGAATCTTCCAGGCTACAGACATCAGCACAGGAAACTTGAAGGAAATATTTGCCTTCCAAACCATTGCGTGTAGAGCATGACAGTACGATTTAAACCGGTATAGCTGGAATCATAAAGAACGTGATAGATATTAAATTTACATTAAATCATTGACTGAGTTACATGGAAAGATAAAGTTTAGTTGCGTTGCTCGGGGACAAATAAGACGGTGACATTGCACAAGGTTTTCACATAGCGGCAGGATCGAGGCCAGCTTCCTGACGTTCCTCATGAGCTCAGGGACCAACAACGGGCATCCAGACTACAACTCTTCTGTTTGCACGCGCGTCGGTACTCTGTGGAACTACCCAGTAGTTTAGCTATTGCTGCGGCTGCTGCTGTTGCTGCTGGTGGTGTGGCTCATGCTGTGGAGTGGTGGGGGAGTCTGGAGCGATGGTGAATTGAAGGGCACGGCCCTGGGCTGATTGCAGGATGAACGCTACCTCTGCTGCAGCAACTGCGGACGCTTCCTGTTGATAATGAAAAGGCACCAAAAGGTCAGGTGTGCTTCTGAATGGTTCAAATGTCACGGCATATAATTCATATTTTGTTTCAAAACAAAAGATTCGCATGACATACCTCTCTTTGTCTCCGGCGATGCAAAATGCTAAAGATCCAGGCCATGATGTAGCACGGCAGAAGAAATCCAGCAGCCCGAAGAAGAAAAAGCTGAAAAACATCGAATGAGTATTCTCACAGTGAGATTGAAGTATCTCATCTGAATCATTAATATCAATAGAAACAAATAAAAAACACGACTCACCGAGAACATGGTAGAAGCATCATCATCTCCTTCATTATCTGAGAGGGACAATGCATGCCTCAGAAGCAACAGGGCCATTAGCTGCAGAAGATGTAACAGAGTTTCAGACCTTTTATCTTGAGAATACCAAATATTATACTGGATATTTCGTTAAAATGGAAGAAGAGTCAAGGAATCAGGCTGGAATAGAAAGATAAGCTGGCTTCCGTATTTGTGAACTAACTAAAAGCATAGTTCGCCCATCCGTAAATAAAACTGCAGCATATCTAAAACCAATCTTTCAATTCAGAAACAGAACAGCAGGAAGTGATGCGGGCTGCACAATAAGAAACCTAGAAACTTACAATGAGTGCAGCAGAACGGACGAATGCAGCACTATTAGCATCATTACCACCATACTCGTCGTACTCTGCTTCAAGAAGACGGCGCTGTGCAGCTGCTACAGCAAGAATTCTTGGGTCACGCAAATCCAGAGGAGTCCCAGTAACGGTCCAATCACCGCTGCAAATCGATAATCTTTACTTAGATATGTTCTAGTTTCTAACGCATTAAACATATGGCAATGAAATGGCGAACATGTCAGTTGAACAAAAATAAGTACAGTACCAAGAAACAAACTTGCCTTATATCTATGGTGGTCTCATCTGGTTGAACACGAGGTGGCGCTGTGTACCCAGGCTTATATTGCTGCAATGTACCGTCAAAGCATCAATTTTATGAACACTAATAAAACTTCAAAGGCACATAAAATCTACAGACTGGAAGAACCAATGAGTATTCTACAGCAACATAACTATATTTGGAACATTTGAATCGATGGACAAGTAAAAGACTTTGTATTTCATATTATCAACATTGTAATTACAGGCAGATTTAGGAAAGAGAGGTCAGGAATTCACACCACACAATTCTAATAAGACACTGCAAAGAGGTATACTCTACAAGAGAAGAATCTGCAAAAAGAAGATGAAGAAAATAGATACTAACCTCATGGCAAATTTCACACATAATATCTCCTTTCTCATTGCACCAGCGTTGCACACATGCTCTATGAGCATACTGTACATGAAAAAAAAAACATCAGCTCTAAGTACAACACGATTTAGTAGATAATATCAACTGCCTTGCTCAAGCGATAGATAAGGATAACTCATGCGATTACAGAATTAGAATATATAGCTCACGGGACGTTTTACTTAATGTGCAACTGGACAACATGATGACACAATTAATTTAGCAGGAGTAAACCGACCACATTGAAGTAGCATAAACATAATGGTGCAGGATCCACGGTTCTGATGTCCATGGTCATTACATCACATCTAAAGATAAAATTTTCTAAGTAACTACAAATTAGATGAGTCCCACAAATGAGTTGATATAATTTTCAAATAAACTGGACTGGATATATCAAGTTAACATAGTAGTGATGCAACCATGTTAAATATAAGACCTGTGGATGCACAACATTTCTCTCACAAATTTCTCTTAGCAATGCAGAAAAGTAACTAAACTCCCTCATAAAATGTAAAACATACTACTGAACAATTCGATGCTGAAATGAGTGAATAATCTGAAAGTTTCCAAGCACCAACTGAGAGCGAAATGCCAAAGAGTAACATCAGTAATTCAGTATACAGAGATAGGTTATACATAAGATGATATGATTAGCCTTGAATGCCCCAACTAGTGTACTAACTCAACTGATATAATTTCACTTTTTTCTGACGATCTTAACTTTTGTTGACTGAGTGGATCAAAATGGGATCAGCTGTTCTAGTAAAACCTTTGCAGCATGAATAACTCAAATAATTGAAGTGAAACCATAATGGTTTATTCTTGGTGTACATTGCATAAATGTTGATTTGCATGACATAGTACAAGACATAAAACTATCATATCCATTGTAGCATGCTGCTATCAAATTTAGTAGGGCCAAGCTAATATCTAACATAATAGTGGCGATCAAACTCTTTCCTAAGCCTTTATTTGTATATTTTCCTTTACACCGGCATAGCTTGTTCCTTGATGTTGAAAAGTGGAATTTTCAAACTGTTTCTTTGAAGTTCAGGTAGCAACTTCACTTGTGACAGTGTTCAAAATAAGAGACACCCTACATATGGCAGCTGTCATAAGAGATCAAAAAAAGTTGTTGTCTATTTTATTGTTTGTTGGAAAGTAGATGAGAGACGGCCATATTGACAATGGCATCAACACCCGAAAATACAAACATGCGCATGATTAGAGTTAGAGAAACATAGCCATGGATCAATTGATCATGATTATAGGATGAGTCAAAAAATTCATACAGTGCATGTTTCCAGCCAGTGTAATCTAAAGGCAGATGCTATCCTTCCAGTAAACTATTGTTGCCTACTCACTCAAAACATCCGCACATGATACCATCCCAAATATACGCAACGAAGGGCTTAGTCAGTGCCTACTCACTCCGAGCATATAAGTGAGCCCATAATATGCTTCTAAGATGCCAAGTCAGTTATGTGGACAATATAATCTAACTTGATTAAAGTGATAAACATCAGATGGCTGGTTCATCTTTAGTAAAGAGACGCCACAGATTAATGGAAATAAAGACATGCCGGAGTGAAAATGAAAATTAAGGACTGCAACTACATTTGCACTGCCCAAACAACAAAATGCCTTGCAGTAATTTTTAGAAGCATGAGAACAATATATGCAAGCTTTTGAAATAATAAGATCGAAAGAGGAGTTGCACCTTCAGGCTGCCGTTGCAAGTACACGGCTTCTCAAGATTCTTGATGCTGTCCTCCTCCTGGCATATGCGGCACTCTGCAGCCTGGATGAGTGGCTCATCCTCACCAGCATCCTCCTCAGCCAAATCAACAACCGTAGAGACAGCCACTGACGCAGCAGTCACAGCCTCAGATGGCTTGTCAGAAACGCCATCGTCCTTGGCGTTTGCCAACCCGTCCACGTTCACAACCACATGGTCGCCCATCCAAAATACCCCTTGAGAGATGAAACTCCTGGAGCAAATGAACACAAGAATGATAAAAGGATCAGATACTTGCAGGGTAGCAGTTGCAGGCGACAGTAAAAGCATGGAAGTGAAGGAACACATCCTGGTGACAAATATAGGGTAGACCAGAGGCGTGGTGGCAGTGCCTAAAAATGGAGATAGCTATAAGTGAATGGTACAGAAATTCCCCCACTGGAGAATGAATCGATTTACTGGAAATGAGGCTACTAGAGTCCACCCCCCCGAACCCTATCACCAGCCGTCGCCTATGCTGCAGCAATCTCACCCAAGTCTGTCTACCACATGGACGCCCAGTCTACCAAGTCCCCGCACGTCGCATGATTCGATGCTGTTGTGGAGCAAACGCGCAGCAATCAGATTACCGGCGGACCACACGGAAGGAAGGCGAAGGCGAAGGCGCGAACGAAGCGGAGCACTCGCCGGAAGAAGGGGACAATCGCAGCGGATGGCTCGTCCGGCAGCAGGAAGGGGGCGGCGCCCCCACAGAATCGCTCCGCGGACACAGGCTCCTACCAACCCTACCTGGCTCACAACCACCGCAACCAAATCAACCCCGCCGGAGCAGCGAGGGGGGTAGAGTGAGTCCGTCTCCTAGGCACCGAATCGTAACCGGCGGCTGGTGCGGCGGCGGATTTCGCAACGAAGCTAGAGAAAAGGGGAAAAGGGATCGGAGGAGAAGGGGACGCACCTTGCTGGCGGCGGCGGTCGACGAAGGCTCTTCTCCTCTCTCTCTTCTTCCGGTCGGCGAAGTCTACCAAAAATCACTCTCCTTCTCCTCCACCTCTTGATCTCCAATTCGTTGGCTTCGGTCTGGTCGTCTAAATCAACGCGCGATTTTTTTTTCTTCTTTCCTTGGGGTTTGCTCGCTCGTGTCGAAGAGGAAAGAGTCAAGGAAGGGAAGCAGCTGGTGGTAAAGTAAACTAAAAAAATGAAAATGAAATAGGAAACGATGGGCCGACGCGGTGGTCGAGGATGGGACGCGCTCGCAACGGTCAGACGTGGGCCCGCTACGCCGGCACGTCGCCGTCTGGGCGACATAGGTAGAGGTGGGGGTACGTGCGATGGTGATCCGACGGCCGGGCGCTCGCTCGCTGCGGGTCCTCCTCGACGGCGACCGCGCCTGCTCTCGTCAGTGTTGACGGCGGCAGACACGGCTGGTTTTCTATTCCCTGTGCGTTTGCGTATGCGCTGGGGTATAGCCGGTAGCCGCCGGGGACCTGGCCTCTTTGCCTGCCTGCCTGCCGTTGGAGATTGGGCCAAAGCCGTGTGTTGCTAACGCGGGCAGACGGACACGGCTACGTGTAGGAGTACATCATTCTTTCGGAGTCATACGTGATCGCGCATGTCATATATCCATGTCACACGGTCACGGTGAATGAGCGTAAACAACGCACCCAATTCCCAAAGCTGTGGATTAGTCTACTGCCGGCATTGCGAGCTGGCCGGAAGACTACCGTGGCTCCGCGAAGCCGCGTGTCCGTACTGCGGAAGCCGCGGGACGTGCACAGAACCTGCAACTGTCCGCCTCCTTGTTTTTTTTTCTGCGAATTTCATGTCACTGCGGGGCCCTAGCTGCTCAGTACAAGCACCGAAGCTCAAACTCGAGGATTGGCCTGACCGGGTAACACGCTTTTTTTCTTCTTCTTTTGGACAAATAAAACCCATAGGACCATTCTCTAGGTGGGGCCGGCCAGCCCACGGCGCCGCGCCGCTACCCCTTCCCACCTGTTTTCACTAAATGGACATCCATGGCCAGCGGACTAATATCACACACGCACGGACTGCTCGCTATCGCCGTCACGCGCACGATGCATTGGGATGCTCTCATTCCCCTCGATGGAGGCAGGCGCCATGCCTCGTCGCTGCCTTCCCCCGCTCGCCCCTTCCTTCCCCTCGCATTCCAAGCTGCATGGCCAGCATCGCGTCGCCCCAGATCCTCACCCATCAGCCCACTTCCCCCCATCGGTGGCGATATCACATCCAGACCCTTGCCCTACGGAGCAAGGAGGCCAGGAGTCCATGGATTTGGGCGAGGATCCGGTAGATGGTGTAGGATCTCTGTGGCGGATTCTGCCCAAGAAGGGGAAGAAGGTAAATTGTCCTCTCCCTCCTGCTTAAATTCAATCATATAGTGTGCAATGTATACTATAGCGTTAAAGTGTAAAATTTGTTTGGGTTGTGTTGTTTGTTTGACTCGATTTGTATAGGTTTAGAACATCTCAAAACGTGGATGCGTGTACCGCAAACCGTTTTTCTTGCCAAAAACGACAGCTTTGGGTACGCGTATGCGGTATCTGTTCCGCGCCGCCATTTTTTGGCCCACAAAATAGAACCGTTAATTCACCCTAGAAATATATTTGCAGATAAAATTAAGCAATACGTGCAGATTTAGATCATCAAATTGATCAATGATATAGAATTACAAATCAACAATATTCCATAGTTTACAACAACATTCAAAAAATGAAGAAATCAAGAGCACAAATGAATGAGAGTTTTGTATAGAATACAAATGGATACAAAAAAAACTCAATGGAAACTCCTCCCAAGAAATGAACAACGGTGGCCAATAAGATCTTCACGAAGATTGGCATGCTGAGTTTTGTTTTCAATCTGTCGGTAGGTTTTAAAGAATGCTTCTATCTTGTCAGGATTTCTTCTAGGCTTGACACGGCAACCAACATTGTCATACTCCAAGGGCAACCTCTTGTCCCTCTCATCCTTAGCAATCATGTTGTGAAGAATGACACATGTTGTCATGATGTTGTTCAGATGTTTCTTTTGTCAGTATCGAGCAGGCCCTCGGACAATTGCAAACCTAGATTGAAGCACACCAAAAGCTCTTTCAATGTCTTTGCGGGCTGCTTCTTGAAAAGTAGCAAAATGAGCTTCTTGGGGTTTTGGGGTTTACTTATTGTTTTTATAAATGTTGTCCATTGCGGATAAATGTCATCTCTGAGATAATACCCCATGGTGTACTCACGGCCATTAATCTTATAGTTGTAGGTCGACTGTTCTCTATTTGCTAGCTTCGAAAACAAATGTGATCTCTGCTTGATATCATTCAGAGAATCAGGTAGACCAAAGAAGCAATGTCATATCCACAAGTCCTGCGAGGCCACAACTTCGAGCACGATTGTTGCATCTAGGTGATGGCCAATATACTGTCCATGACATGCTTTTGGGCAGTTCTTCCACCTTCAATGCATACAATCGAGGTTTCCGAGCATCCCCGATCAACCTCTTTTCTCATTCTCTGCCATGAGCCTCTCCGTGTCCTCCTCGTTTGGTGCTCGCAGGTATGTTGGACCGAAAACCTTGATTAATGTCTTCGTGAATTTACACACGCATTTCATGGTCATATCTTCGCCAATAAGAAGATATTTGTTAGTGTAGTCAGCTGACACTCCATAGGCGATCACCCTCATTGCGGCAGAGATCTTCTGGTACGAACTGAAACCAAGCAACCCAGATTCTACGTTACGTGAAGTACCGGTAGTTGGCCTCGCAAGTTTTCACAATCTTCTCGAACAGGGGCCATCTCATCCAGTACCGACTGCGAAACAGACGAGTAGGGTAGATGGGGGTCTCGACAAAATAATCTCGTATGAGCATCTCGTGCCCTAGAACGCGGTTGCGTGGGATGCACAATCGCCCGACAGTTGACCCCCTCCTCCTCTTTCGGGTATTCTCCCCCGCCTCCAGTTCGTCGACGTCAGCCAGCAGAAGGAGATCCTCCGTGTCGTCATCGTCGAGGTCTTCCCAGTCGGACTCGTCCGACAAGTCCTCCATTAAAAACCGAATGGAAGAACTCGTCCCAGAACACCAGGACTCACTCCACGATGAACTCATCTACAAAATCGCCGTCGCATGGATCCTAAATCTAGGAAATTTCGAATTTGTAGATAAAACGCTATAGGAGAAAGAGGTTTTACCGGATCGGATGGCGGCGTCGGACGGGCGCCGTTGCAGATCCGGCGCATGGGCGGTTGATTGGCAGGGGGTCGGATAGGCGGCGCAACAATTCTTCCATAGGTCGAGCGGCGATGGCGTTCACGGTGGCACCGTGTTGGGGTAGCGCGTCAAGGTGGCGGACGACACGACGCGCACTCCAGAGCGATGACGTCCCCCATCGTGTGGCAGCGCACGATGGTGCCGGCCGCGATGGCGAACAGAGGAGAATTAAATGCATCGCGGTGGCGATGGGGGTGCGGTGAAGATTATAGACGGGAGCCGTGAATCTTTAGCGCGCCTCCATGTAGAGGTTCCGCATATGAAAACAACAATTTTTACCCTACGCCCCTGAACCCCTGATGTTGCCAGGACCTATCTATTAGTAATGTAGTAACGGGAGGAGCTTTTCGCGAACTTACCCTTGAAGACCGAAAAGCGTTGTCAACGCTCAAGAGAGCGTGGTTGATGTAGACGAGCTGAAGCCGACCTCAAGGTCGTGATGAAGTCCTTGCGCTCCTGTGGCTCCAACAACTTGAGTTCCTCAAGTGTGACACCTCGCAGGGAGTTACACACGCCCGGTGCCTGACGATGACTCCCGCTTCCCCGATCCAGCAGCAGTTGCGGAAATAGAGCTCCTGGATCCGAATCCCATGCGGCGCTCATGGAAGATGTCTCGGTGATCAAGAACTTGGGACCACAGTCACAGAGAGAGAGAGAGAGAGAGAGAGAGAGAGAGAGAGAGAATATCAATTGGAGGTCTCCCCAAAAGTGAGAAGACCTTTATTGAATATTGTGTGTATTTATCTCGCCAAATACCCCCACTTTATATAGGGGGGGAGGTACTACCTCCCTCAAAGTTCTGGGGTGGGACTAAAGGAGAGGAGAGGGCGAGGGGTGGCGTCGCCGACCACCCCCATGGGCCCCGGGTGGAGGGGGTGGCCCACTAGGGCGCCGGCCACCCCCTCTGGCCCTTCTCCCTCTTACCTTTCCCTAATGGGCCCTCTTCCCTCTGGAATTGGCCCATTAAGCCTTTTGACCTTGAAATTGATTTTCTCTTTTATTAAATAATTATGAACAAATGATTAAATCAATATTTAACATTCATTCATATATTATTCAATCTCCATGGCTATGTAACACCTTCCACCTCCACTCCAGACATCCTCCGGACTTACTGAAACCCTTCCGGTTTTCTCTCTACTATTCTTCGGCGATTCTTCCGATCCTATAAACACTCTCTAAGCATCATAAAACCCTTAAGCGTGATACCCTACGGTTTGGGAACACTCCAGACATGGTCGGGACACTCCCGGACCAATGATCGACATAGGGACCTAGATGGCCATGTGACCCGTGTGCGTTCCACGAAGATCTTTCAATGTTTGAATGGGGACGGTCGTGTCTTATTCCCTTTGTCTCTCGATACTTGCATTGCCCGAGATCTGATCAATGACATCACCATGTCGTGTTCAATCTCGTTACTGAACAATGCTACTTGACTTGTTTCGACAAGTAATATCCCTATGATCAAATCACACGTTGCGTAGCTATTGGATATAACTTCTCCGAGTGGGCCCTTGAGTATCTTTTCATCACGTGGATGGACAAATCCCGCTCTTGACATAGATTACCTCTACAGTTTCCTCTGAGTACCTGAACACACCTTTATAACCACTATATTACCAAGTGGCGCTTGATGCTATCTAAGCACTCTCGGGAGACAGTGATTGATATAGCCTCACGGTCTAAGGAATAGTCTACGAGGATCCATTTCTAATCATCATAACTTGAACTTCGTGACATGATCGGGTCACGATGTTTAGGTTGGGTATTGGTTCATCATCTCATTCTCAGAATGAGTTGACTCCATTTCCAACTGGCATAAATGCCACATGATCAGGAAACTTGATCATCTGTTGACCAATGAACTAGTGACTAGAGTTTCACTAGGAACCCCTGGTTATTTATATATCACACATGTATTGATGTTTCCACTCGGTATAGTTATAGCATGATATAAAACTTAATCATAAACTTTATGAAATATGATAATAGTCCTTATTACTATTTGTCTCTAGGGCATATTTCCAACAGTCTCCCACTTGCACTAGAGTACAAATAAACTAGCTGCATTTGTTCTTAATCATTGGCACCATATCTGGTACCCTGAACATGCTTGCTCATGGAATAGGTTGAGTCTTGGGCCTATACTTTACAGTCCAAAATCCTTTGCAACTTACTAATGTCACCTTGATTGACATTAATACATTATCATCACATGATAACATCTGTGTATATGCATCGTCGCTATGGCAGCAGAATGAGGCCTGATTCTAGGAGCCTACAATGACTTTAGATCAACCTCAAGGGCTTTCTCATGGGCGGGACATATCATTCTACGTTAAAAGCAAACTAGCCCCGCCATAACACTATACAACACTTTAGATGGTACCCTTATCTATTATTACAAATGTAATCATCGAAACATGAGTGCACTCTCTGCAACTTTCGATGTTTTTGTTCACCAGGCTTCCTGCTTGACTTTAATCGGTATTTACAGGAGTTTCCAACATATTCCCTTATAACATAACCTTTATGTTTTAAGATATGTCATCCTTTATGGATTTTGGAAAATATGTCTACGGTTCTCTATTAGACACTGCGGACAAACTTAGCTCAACGTTCAGTGATTCAAACTTAATCACTTTTAAACGTTCCTTATTGGATCATATATTATGTTAAGTTATCATCATGGTTTTCTAAGATAGAACCTATGTCTCAACATAGTGGATGATGATCATCCTTTTCTTTCTTTCAACCATTGATGTTAAACTTAATACTATTCCTAATTTGAGTTATTAAGGACCAGTTCCTTAATTAACTTCTATTCTAAAACCCTTTTCATAACCCCTTAAGGAATACTACATAATATCATAATACACTTATATTAAACTTCTACACCTTATAAATCATTATTTATCGGTACTTGCGCTTTTATTCTTAACACACTTAAGACTCACTCTATAAGCTCCCACTCAAAATATGTTCCCAACATATTTGGGTATGAGTCACTACTCTTACTCAAACTATGTTCCGACATATTTGAATTTGAGACTTATATTGCTCCCACTCGAAAATATGTCATTCACATATTGTTTTAGGAAGACTTTCATAGCTCCCACTCAATTTTATGAAAATTGCATATCTACTCACTATTTTGAACAATTTCAAAATCCTTTGATCAAATATCAAACTTGGAGATTTACTATGAGATACTAGTACTTTACTAGTTTTAAATCCACTAGACATTCAGCACATTTGAATCAAATTCATTTGAATTCGTCCAATACTTGACAAATTGTGCTTTTATCATTTACCCCCTTTTCCACTATGGCTTTGTAGTCATTTGGGAAAATTCCAAGTAACCCCTTTACTTGTGAGATTCAGCAACGAATTACTTTCTAATCTCAAGGGAATTTTGCTTCTAGGATTTCTCATAATTCTAGTTTACCATTATTTCCTTAGTAGTTCGTAGGTATGTCATATTCCAAGAATCATGACAAATGATTCACAAATGTCTCCATACAAGATATGGGTTACATTTGGAATCCTACTTCATGTAGTGAAAACACCAGTGGGAAAACACAATGATCATTATCATTGATTCTTTCCTTCTGTGAAGAGAATCGTTCAGGAACGTTGTCCGTTGCGCTTCTCAACACTCTGATGCAGGGATTTGAATCCTCATCCTGTTTCACACTATCTGTCATTTGCTCCATAATCAAGAAATATCATTGAATGCGAACTTTCTTGAAAATGTACCAAAATCCAAGTAATACAAGTATTGCTTCTTTTGGTTTTAGCTATGGATTTCGTATTCAAAGTTTCCAATGAATACTCTATAAGGACTTATTCGTTATTGTTTTGGTTATATCAAATAATCCCAAAACTTTTACAATGATCCATACCAGATATGGAGCCGCTTTCATGAATTCAAATGGTTCACTATATATTCTAATTGAGTGCTAACTATTTCTAACTAATGGTCTCTACATCTACACTACAACAATTTGTTTGGCGCCATCTATTCACCCATTTTGATATCAAATATCATATTGTGATGCTTTGCATTTTGATGTTTCAAAACGCTTTGCATTCCACAATTTCTTTTACGCCATTCTTATAAAGTTGAATTTCATTATTATTGATCAAATTGTAGTGATTATATTCTCCTTTATCTTTTAATACCCTTTGTTTGATGAAACACTTTGATCATATCAAATAGTTTCATACTCATGTTTCCTTTGGTAAACTTCTTTACACATTTAAACAATCATATAATGATAATTACCCTTTTTGTTAAAACACAATACATTGAATATGTATTTACTTTTAACAATTGATCAAACACTTTGTATTCAAGTAATACACGGTGTTCAAGTTATTTGGCCAAACTTAGGCATGATTTATATGTGACAATAAATCATATGTCTTCCACATATTATCAACATAACTTTTGAATTCAAACAATGGTTTCATTCATTAATGAACATATCATTAAGTTGGGTATTTTCAAAGGCATTTCCGTATTTTACAAATGTTCATGCATTATCAATTAGTTTCAAAACGACCAGGATAATTTACATATAATCAAACAAGATATGAACACGAATAGAGATTATTCATAAAAGTGGAACAACTGTTTGTTACAAGCTGATATGAATAACCGTCTCACAAAGTGTGAGACACACTAAAGAAGTTCACAATTCTTTGATTACAATAATCATCCTAAAACATAAACTAAGTGATAAATATTGAGGGAGAGTGTCGTTGGCCATCATCATCATGCTCGCCAGCAACACGCAATGTCACCTCCTCTCCAGCAAGCACCTCTCATGCAGAAGGACCTGTTTTTAGTAAAACAGAACAAATATCAAATATACTTAAAATTGCAAATGTGTTTGCAAGATTATAACATTTATAAAATTGTATATCAAATATATACCTTTGTCATTGATGACCTCAGCGACAATGGGTTCAACCATCACATTCCTGAGATGTGATACGAACCTGTGGAATTCCATTGATTTCGTGTCACCTCTCATAATGCAAGTCCTGACATGTGCTTGGTAGCTTGGTGGTAGCGACCGTAGCACAACGCCATTTGCAAAAGATCCCGTCATCTAGCTATCCAGGAAGTATGCGTGCCTCATGTACGCATCATGCATGCGCTCCAAGTGGTCGTCAAGTGATGAGTTCTCCTCCATCTTAATGGAGAGGAATTCTCCCATCAGCTCATGCTCCCATATGCATCCTTGTTCCACGAAATGTGTCCTAAGCTATAGCATTACCGTACGAGGGTTGACATTACCCACGACAGGCCACAACTCGTCCACAATTCCGAAATGCATTGTAACTGAAATGCAGGAGGCCATCTCCCGATGGTTATAGCGGTCTTCCCGCCTCTTTGGGGTCTCTAGGTCAATAGGCTGATCCAAATCCATCTCGTCGAGTATGTAGTCGTCCACGTCATTCTTGCTAAGGAGAACATGGAGACGCGCAACCCACATAGAGAAGTTTGATCCATCTAGCCCGAGTTTCTCTCCTTCTAACCAATCAATTGTCAACAGGAAAGGTGGCATCAGGGAGAACCTTTTCTACATTTATAATTGCAAAAGGAATTTAGACTAAGTTTATAATTAAATAAGTTAATAATAACTCCACTCAGAAACACCTATCCCATGAAGGGTTCCTAGTGATAACACGACCCCTTTTCCCCACATCTCCCCGGATCATCACGACCATCAATGTGGGTTCTAGGATGGACGCTAAACGTCGGTCACATCATTCATGCAACTCGTGCTCGATCTTTTGACCATCTGTGTTCTGAGGCCACGTCTCTATAACGTGCTAGGCTCACCAACTCAACCTTAGTGTATTCGCAATGCAACATGGCTTACACACACTGTATGCGAACGTAGATATGTCTGACACCCATTCACCGTGGGTCGCCTCATATCGAAGAACTTTCTTGGTGGTGCACACTAAGGGGGAACACAATCATTGGTAATTTAACATGAATCATCTTATTAGGCTACCGTCGAGTATCTAATACTAGCACACAATAATATATACAAACAATAACATTGAATGTAATGCGATGTGATATGGTCCTTCACGTCGTGATCTCCATCCGTCGTCACTGGATTCTGGCGCCAGGGTTCCGGTGTCGTAGACACCAGGGTACCAGTGTCATTCCGGTGTGGTAGTCTGTCACCTCCGTGACTATCTACTACTAGATAACATAAGGTAGTCACTTTAGCTTTGCCACAACCATATCACAAAGCAATGCCCCCTGCAAAACAAAGTTAGACGCCTCTACTTTATCTTTGCATATTTTACGTGGCTGAATGGGCTTTCGCACAAGAACCGTTCTTACCTACGAACTTTCAGCACAATGCTGATCAAGTAGTTGTCTCTACTACACCCCTTTTGGGGCCCTCCGTTGCAAATGGCATACCAACTAATGCGAGAGAGACAGACAACCCTCTAAGCCACTTTATACGGTACAAGCCGTATGTCAAGCATGGACCAGTCTCGCGAATGAACGCGTAAAGTCGGTTGGGGGCCGTTTCATCAAGCATTGCTGCGGTATACACAAGTACACGTGGGAGGGTAACAACTAAAAGATCAACGCACACATGCTACATCTCGTGTGTTCTACCCGTACTAGCATTACTACGCATAGATCTAGCTCTGATACCACTGTAGGGGTTCCGCTTACGAAAACAATAATTTTTACCCTACGCCCGCGAACCCCTGATGCTGTCAAGACCTATCTATTAGTAATGCAGTAACGGGAGGGACTTTTCACGAACTTACCCTTGAAGACCGAAAAGCGTTGTCAATGCTCAGGAGAGCGTGGTTGATGTAGACGAGCCGAAGCCGACCTGAAGGTCGTGATGAAGTCCTTGCGCTCCTGTGGCTCCAACGACTTGAGTGCCTCAAGTGTGACACCTCGCGGGGAGTTACACACGTCCGGTGCTTGATGATGACTCCCGCTTCCTCGGTCCAGTAGCACATGGAAAGTAGAGCTCCTAGATCTGAATCCCGCAGCGCGACGCCGCTCCGCGGTGAAGATGTGTGTATTTATCAATTGGAGGTCTCCCCAAAAGTGGGAAGACCTTTATTGAATATTGTGTGTATTTATCTGGCCAAATACCCCCACTTTATATAGGGGGAGGGGAGGTACTACCTTCCTCAAAGTCCCGGGGTGGGACTAAAGGAGAGGAGAGGGGGAGGGGTGGCGCCGCCGACCACCCCCATGGGCCCCGGAGGGCGGGCTGGCCCACTAGGGCACCGGCCACCCCTCTGGCCCTTCTCCCTCTTACCTTTCCCTAATGGGCCCTCTTCCCTCCGGAATTGGCCCATTAAGCCTTTTGACCTTTAAATTGATTTTTTATTTTATTAAATAATTATGAACAAATGATTAAATCAATATTTAACATTCATTCATATATTATTCAATCTCCGTGGATATGGAACACCTTCCACCTCCACTCCGGACATCCTCTGGACTTACCAAAACCCTTCTGGATTTCTCTCTACTATTCTTCGGCGATTCTTCCGATCCTATAAACACTCTCTAAGCATCATCAAACCCGTAAGCGTGATACCCTATGGTGCGGGAACACTCCAGACATGGTCGGAACACTCCCGGACCAATGATCGACAGAGGGACCTAGATGGCCATGTGACCCCTGTGCGTTCCACGAAGATCTTTCGTTGTTTGAACCGGGACAGTCGTGTCTTATTCCCTTTGTATCTCGACACTTGCATTGCCCGAGATCTGATCAATGACATCACCATGTCGTGTTCAATCTCTTTACTGAACAATGCTACTTGACTCGTTCCGACAAGTAATATCCCTGTGATCAAATCACATGCTGCGTAGCTATTGGATATAACTTCTCCGAGTGGGCCCTTGAGTATATTTTTGTCACGTGGATGGACAAATCCCGCTCTTTACATATATTGCCTCTAGGGTTTTCTCCGAGTACCTGAACACACTTTTATAACCACTGTATTACCAAGTGGCGCTTGATGCAATCTAAGCACTCCCGGGAGACAGTGATTGATATAGCCTCACGGTCTAAGGAATAGTCTACAAGGATCCATTTCTAATCATCGTAACTTGAACTTCGTGACATGATCGGGTCACGATGTTTAGGTTGGGTATTGGTTCATCATCTCATTCTCAGAATGAGTTGACTCCATTTTCAACTAGCATAAATGCCACATGATCAGGAAACTTGATCATCTGTTGACCAATGAACTAGTGACTAGAGTTTCACTGGGAACCCCTGGTTGTTTATATATCACACGTGTATTGATGTTTCCACTCAATACAGTTATAGCATGATATAAAACTTAATCATAAACTTTATGAAATATGATAATAGTCCTTATTACTATTTGTATCTAGGGCATATTTCCAACACTCCACTCGGGAGCGTTTGTGGGGAGCAACAAAAGAACCAGGCGAAACCGGAAATATGCGGGATGCGGAGGGTGATGTGCGGGGAGATGTAAAAAAAATCGGATGTACTACGATATGCGGTATCTAAAAAAGTCACTTTTCCACCGTGTACCGGAAACTGGCGACTATTTTGTGGTACGGGCCGGGATGCGGTATCTACTGCAGATGCTCTTACGTTCTAGAAGGTCATGGTGTTTGGAAGGATGCATGTAAGATCCATGTAGGCTATACTGTTAAATACTGAATTTTTTAGCAGAATCTTGCTAAAAATTGATGGAATGTTTGGCCTGTGAATGAGGCACTATATGATGCATATTATTGTACTGTAAAGAGTTAACTCACCCGGATATATATCCTTACCAGTGCGCCTTTTATTCCTTGAGGGTAGCAAATACATTTGGATGTAACCAAAGCCCATTGCTAGGAGCAACTGCATGCTGCTAGTTGATGGCCCAAAATATATCGAGCTTGTTGGGGAACCCCAAGAGGAAGGTATGATAAGCACATCAGCAAGTTTTCCCTCAGTTATGAAACAAAGGTTATCAATCTAGTAGGAGCAAGGAAATACCTCCAAGGTGTTGCTAGCTGAACTTTGGCAGGGCGCACTACCGGTGCTAGTAGCAACGTGGAAACCTACACAACACAACCACAGAACTTTACTCCAACTTACAGTGAGGTTATCAATCTCACCGTTTTTGCTGAAAACAAAGGATTATACGTATTGTGTGGAAGAAAGTAATAGTTTGCAGAAAGTAAACAGAAAGCAGTAAACAGTTGTAGATTGATGATAAAAGAAAGGACCGGGATCCATAGTTCACTAGAGGTGGCTCTCCTTAGATAGATAACATGCTGGGTGAACAAATTACAGCGGGGCAATTGACAAACACCGAGAAAGCAATACATGCATATACTAATCATCTTGACTCCTTTGAGACTTGATTGGGCATTACAACATAATACATAGACCGCCATCCAACTGCATCTATGACTAATAATCCACCTTCAGGTTATCATCCGAACCCCCTCCAGTATTAAGTTGCAAGCAACAGATAATTGCATTACGCATTGCGTGTAAAGTAAACAATACGATTGTTCTATGAACAAAGATTATTGTTTTCTCCCTAGTAGCAACAACACATCTAGTACCTTAGAGATTTCTGTCACTTTCCGAAATTACTAGAGGCATGAACCCACTATCGAGCATAAATACTAACTTTTGGAGTTGCTAGCATCTACTTGGCCAAGATAGCTACTAACAACGGAAAGCATGCAAGATCACAAATAACAAAGACATGATAGAATCAATAATCAATCTGAAATAGCATCTCAATATCCATCGGATCCCCGCAAACACAACATGTAGGAATTAAAAATAAATGATCTTGATCATGAACGGAGCTCACAAGATCGAAACATGATAGCACAAAGGAGGAGAACCAGCCATATAGCTACTACATGGACCCGTAGTCCAAAGACGAACTACTCACGCATCACACCGGAGGCTTGCATGGTGATGAAGAAGGCCTCCAGGGTGAATTCCCCTCTCCAGCAGGGTGCCGGGAAGAGCTTCAGATCCCTCCCGATCTAGGGATGGAAATGACGGTGGCTACAAACTCTTTCGTGGAATTTTGATCGGGTACTTAGGATTTCTGTATCGGAGGCATCTTATAGGCGAAAGGGAAGGTCGAGGGTCGAGGCGGCGGACCACCCCACGGCATGGGCCAGCTGGGTCATGGCCAGTGGTGGTGTGGCGGCCCCTGGCCCCTCTCCGTCTCGTACTCTGGCTCCTTGTGTCCCTCGGTGAAAAACTGACTTTGGCTTTTGTCCTGTCCAATTCCGAGAATATTCATTTTCTGACTTTCTTGGAACCAAAAACAGCAGAAAACAGGTAGCTGGCACTGTGGCTCTTGTTAATAGGTTAGTCCAAGAAAGTGTATAGAAAGTACTCCAAAGTTGGAAGAAAACATAAGAAAGTATATAAAACCAAGCATGGAACATCAAAAATTATGGATACGTTAGCAACGTATCAACATCCCCAAGCTTAACTCCTGCTCGTCCTCGAGTAGGTAAGTGATAAAAAGAAAGAATAATTTTTTAGGTGACATGCACCATCATAAACTTGATCAAAGTATTTGTAAAACAATGATAGTTGGGATCATAGTACTTCAATCATAACATGAAAGATAAAGTTCTAACAATGAGACAAAGCAACTATGTTGCAACATGAAAAGGCACAAACAAAAGATTCATGAATAACAATGCTTTGCAAGACATTTGTTTGTTTCACATAAAGAAAACATAGCATAGTAGCATTCAGCTTGTCCCTCATAGAGTAGCAAACATAAATGTATAGGACACCTTCAAAGTTCATAAGAGTGACTAGATACAAATAGTTTACAACTAACAATATCAAAGCTATGCATCAATCAACAAGTCTTAGGACAATGCACATAGAACTAAGAATGGCCACTATGCTCTCAAAATAGGTGCATAAAGATAGAAGGTGGAGACTCAACATAAAAGTAAAAGAAAGGCCTTCATAGAAGGAAGTAGGGATTTAAGTTTCATAAAGAGCTTCCAAAAATTATGATACTTATTAGCTTTCATCTCTCATTGCCCCTATCATAAGCATCTTGAAGTGATTAAGGTTAAAGTGAACAAACTATGGTGTATATGCTTGACGAAGTATAAGTTGGAAATCTCATGTCCCTTGAATACGAGGGCCGCTCCTCATGCTACTCAAGTTTAGTTACTGGTAAGTTCTTGTCATAGTAAGTACATGTGTATCGTAGAGAACCGCCAACAGAGTACCCCTTGCCCGATGATACGGAAGAATCCCCATATCAAAATGACAAGGCAAGCAGACAACAAGCATCTCAGCAATATTCTTATTTACCATGGGAAAATGGTGCTTTTTTCCTCTCTTTCCTCTTTTCTCATCTCTTTTTTTTTATTTTTCTCTTTTTTTCTCAATATCCGACTCTTTTTTTATAAGAAGAATGCTTCAGAGACAGCTCATTATGGTTACGCTGCAGGTTTCCATCATGACAGCATGGATTAGACCAACGGCCTAGGCGTTTCTCTAACACACATACATAACTCCATGGACTTACAAGCTCCCCTTTCTTTCACACCGACGACATCCATAGACAAAAGAGCATGGTATCAACTAGGTACAAAGTACAAGTGCAATGTTGAAAGCGTTCCCCATGACAGCATGGTTCTGCTAATCCCCAACATATAAGTGCAAGCATATACAACATAGACGACACAATGGTTCAAGTTTATTAAGGGTAAGAAAAGTAAAGTGTGCCATCAAGTTCGTGAGAGCTTTAATCACTAGTATTCTCATAACAAGTTTAATTCGGAAGGTAGATAAAAACATGAATATACTTGGAATAACATATGATAATAGGTAGGTATGGTGGACTCTTTGGAATAACTTGGTTTTAGGAGTTGGATGCATGAGTAGAACTCATACTTAGTTATGGAGGCTAGCAAAAGACTGGGAGTGACCAACTAAGAGAGCAATAATGGCCATAATCATGCAGAGCGACAAAACATCATTAATCAAAGCATAAAGTGATACTACAAGTTAAAAACTAAAGGATCATAAAGGCTTATGGTGACTTGGGATAGTCATAACATGATGTGAGCATGTGCCAAGTTAACCCAAATAAAGCATCAAAGGAGAATACCACAATGCTATGCTTTAATATGCTAAAACAACGCATGATTCTTCAAAGGCACATTAAGCAATCTCAATTGTTTATAACAAGTCATGCTACAACAAAGAATACTAAGCATAAAGCCAAAACAATATCAAGCATGGCATGACAAAGCATAGGCCACAGTCAAAAACAAGCTCTCTTACCACTTAAGCATGAACTTTTCCTACTCTTTTCCAATCCAAACCAAACAATTTGAAAACCAATGTATGAAAGAGGGGGTCCAACCAATTTATTCAGCAAACTAAGAAAACCAAGCAAATGAAAAACCAAAAACAAAAACAAAAAAGAAGACGCTCCAAGAATAACACAATTGTGCAAGAAACAAAAAAAATGAAGTGTTTGAAAGAAACCTGGGATTTTTATTGATGAAGCAGGGGATGCCTTGGGCATCCCCAAGCTTTGACGCTTGTACTTCTTGGATATCTCTTGGGGTGACACGCGTGGCATCCCCAAGCTTGAGCTTTAGTCCATTCTTCATCTCATTACTCATTCCTTCCATACACCTGAAAATTTTCCTTCATACAAAACTTCACACAATCTTTATTAGCAACATTAGTGCACTCAAGATGATAAGTCTTTAGGTTCAGTTCCAACACCAATAACTCTTCCATTAAAACACAAGCTACTTTAGCACTTTGATACATTGCAAATGTATCTATAATTTTTGATGTTCCATGCTTGGTTTTATCCAGTTTCTTGTGTTTTGTCCACACTTTGGAGTACTTTTCATATGATTTATTGGACTAATCTATTAACAAGAGCCACAGTGTCAGCTGCCTGTTTTCTGCTATTTTTGGTTCCAGGAAAGTCAGAAAATGAATATTCTCGGAATTGGACGGGACAAAAGCCAAAGTGCCTATTTTTCCGGAAGACTCACGGAGCCAGAATACGAGACGGAGGAGGGCCAGGGCTGGCCACCCCCCAGCCGCGGGCTGGACCTGGCCGCGCTAGGGCATGGTCTGGCCGCCCCAGGCTGCCCCTCGGTCTCCCTCTTCGCCTATAAGAAGCCTTCTGGCCTAAAAACTCTGGGGGGTTCGACGTTTTTCTAGAAGGAGTTCCGCTCCACCGCCACCACCAGATTCCACGAAACAGCACCAGAAACTCTGTTCTGGCACCTTGCCGGGACGGGGAATTGGAGGAGATCATCGCCATCATCATCACCATCGCTTCTCCATCGACCATCCATGTTTCCCCCATCCATGAGTGAGTAATCCCCCACTGTAGGCTATGGGGATGGTAGGGATTGGATGAGATCATTCATGTAACGGCATCAGATTGTTAGGGCATGGTGCCTAGTATCTTCTATTAGTACTTTATGAGTTTGTTGCGACTTGTTATGCTTAATGCTTGTCACTAGGGCCCGAGTGCCATGATTTCAGATTTGAACATGTTATTGATTCATCATGATAGTATTGTTTATGGTCTTACCTGCAAGTTGTATACACACGTTGTTGTCCGGAACTAGTGGCCCCGAAGTGACAGAAATCGGGATAACTAGAGGGAATGGCTTTGATGTGAGGATCACATGTGTTCACGGAGTGTTAATGCTTTTCTCCGGTGCTCTATTAAAAGGAGCACCTTAATTGCCAGTAGTTCCCTTGAGGCCCTGCTGCAAACGGGCTGGCAGGACAAAAGATGTTGTGCAAGTTCTCATTGCGAGCACGTATGACTATATATGGAACACATGCCTAGGATTATCTAGTACTTGGATGCTTTATCTTATTTATCTGCAATTGCCCTATGTTCTGATTGCTATGTGAATTGTCTTGTCCATGCAACGCCCGTCCATCCATCCCTATGCCTACCTTTTCGAATCCTCATTTACTGCTATTATTCTTTGTCTTTACTTTACTGCTGCTGTTACTTTACTATTCCTACTACAAAACTGTTACTACTGATAAACTGTTGTGAGCAAGATTGTTTCCAGGTGCAGCTGAATTGACAACTCAGTTGTTAAGGCTTATAAATATTCTTTGGCTCCCCTTGTGTCGAATCAATAAATTGGGTTTCACTTCCCTCGAAAATACTACGATACACCCCCTATACTTGTGGGTCATCAAGACTATTTTCTGGCGCCGTTGTCGGGGAGCATAGCTTTATTTATCAAGTCCACTTGGAACCACTATTATTCAAGCTAAGTTTATTTTTGCCTTGTTTTCTTGTTTCTTTATCAAAAATACAAAAAAAGGTAGTTCCCACTCTAGTTGTTATTTTCGTTGGTCTGTTATTGTCTTGTTTTATCATGCTTGTTGTCAATGGTTGGTTTCTTTGAAACTGGATCTTATTGGCAAGGTGGGTTCACGGAAGATCAAAAATATTATTATAAGGAACACCGCTTGTCATAAAAAGGGAAACACTTATGGGAACAAATTGATAAATTGTATACCATTGCTAGAAACATGTGCTCTACTTATAATGTTACTTATTGCTATGATAAATCTTGTTGCAGAAAGAGGTATAAACACCTCCCTTTTCAATGTGAGTATAATGATAATGATACCATATCTTCTTGTGCTAAAGGAATTTATGACTTTTATGATGCGGAACAAATTGAAGAATTTATTGCTTGGAAGGGTGCTTTTGAACTTGCTAATTTGCTTGAAATATTGATGATTCACCTTACAAATATGAGGTTTATGGTATACTTAAATTTTGCTTTGATAATTACAAGGATGAAAATGGCTATATTCTTGAATATATTAATAGATGCCTTCCACAAATGGAAGAGACTAATGCCTTGCAGGATCCTATGGAAGAAGAAATTGATGAACCTAAAATCACATTAGATGAAAAAGAGGAGGAGAGTGATGAACAAAAGGAGAAAGAATGGATTAGCTACACATGCCTACCTTCTAATGAGAGTAACTCTTTATCCCTTACATTATTTGATTGTCCTCCATGCTTACTAAAGGAGGATGAATGTTATGTTCCTGAGGATTCTTTTGAAAATGTTTATAATAAAGCTCTAGTGCTTGTAGATCATGAAAAGCATGCTTTATGTGATAGTTATATTGTTGAGTTTATTCATGAGGCTACTGAAAATTATTATGAGAGAGGAAAATATGGTTTTAGAAGTTTTCATGGTATTGAAACACCTCTCTATGTGCTGAAAGTTTTGAAGTCACTCTTGTTTTATCTTCCTATGCCTGTCACTTTGTTCTTTGTGAATTTATTTGCATACACGATTCCTATGCATAGGAAGTGGGTTAGACTTAAATGTGTTTTGAATTTTCTTCTTGATGCTCTCTTTTACTTCAACTCATATTTCTTATGTGAGCATCCTCTCAAACTATTATGCCTGAAGATGATAATATGTCTATTATTCTTGGGAGACCTTTTCTTAAATACTACAGGAGCTGTTATTAATTGTAATCAAGGGAAGGTGACCTTCAATGATAATGACAAGTAACATACTGTATATTTCCCCAAGAAGATTGATAGGACTTATGATTTTGAATTCAATTGAACATGATGAAGGCATTCAAGTTGGAGAAATATATTGTCCCATACCAAGAGAAAAATTTGAAACTATTATGATTGGGACCATTGCTATCAAGGTTGAGGTAACATAATCGTTAGTGGAATACAAAGTTTTGTCTCATATGAAATTGTTTTGGTAACAAGACCTGATCAACCTTGTTAACAAAAGGATTTCATTGAACAAAAAAATGTTTTCACCATGATTATCTCCGCTTACTTCTATTCTATCCATTTTAGGTTTTGCTTATGCCTAACTTAAAGGCGTTAAAGAAAAGTACTTATTGGGAGATAACCCAAAAGTTTTAGATGAGTCTTGGAAGTTATTACTTCAGTAATAACCGCTCCTTATCCTTTTTATTTGCTTTTTGTGCCAAGAGTAACCTCTAATGAAAGAGAAGTAAGGATTGGGAAAGTTGCTGTCCCGAAACAGATTTCTATGCTTCACCGTAAAAATTCATGTAAAATCTCTGAACGTCTTTTTGAGGCGTGAATTTTTGTTCTTCTGCCCTAGGTTGTTATCTAACTTTCGTTAGTTCAACACTTTTTGATTTGAGCAACATAAGGTCTTCGTCTTTACCTGCTGGTCTGTTTTGACAAATTTCTGCTATTTTCTGCATTTGCTTCTTATTGGTTCCTTTTTGAGCTCTTTTGGGGAATTGAGCTTTTTGAGGGAAGTGCTACAGTAGCTAGTGTTCTGATGGAAGTTTATTTGGTGTTAGAACTGAACCTTAAGACCTATTATCTTGAGTGCACTAATGTTGCTAATAAAGATTGTGTGAAGTTTTGTATGAAGGAAAAAATTCAGGTGTATGGAAGGAATGAGTAATGAGATGAAGAATGGACTAAAGCTCAAGATTGGGGATGCCACGCGTGTCACCCCAAGAAATATCCAAAAAGTACAAGCGTCAAAGCTTGGGGATGCCCAAGGCATCCCCTTCTTCATCAATAAAAATCCTAGGTTTCTTCCAAACACTTTATTTTTATTGTTTCATGCACAGTTGTGTTGTTCTTGGAGCATCTTTTTTTCGTTTTTGTTTTGGTTTTTAGTTTGCATGGTTTGCTTAGTTTGCTGAATAAATTGGTTGGACCTCCTCTTTCATGCATTGGTTTTCAAATAGTTTGGTTTGGATTGGAAAAGAGTAGGAAAGTTCATGCTTAAGTAGTAAAGAGAGCTTGTTTTTGACTGTGGCCTATGCTTGGTCATGCCATGCTTGATATTGTTTTGGCTTTATGCTTAGTATTCTTTGCTGTAGCATGACTTGTTATAAACAATTGAGATTGCTTAATGTGCCTTGGACGAATCATGCGTTGTTTTAGCATATTAAAGCATAGTATAGTGGTATTCTCCTTTGATGCTTTATTTGGGTTGACTTGGCGCATGCTCACACCATGTTATGACTATCCCAAGTCACCATAGCCTTTATGATCCTTTAGTTTTCAACTTGTAGTATCACTTTATGCTTTGAACAATGATGTTTTGTCGCTCTGCATGATTATGGCCATTATTGCTCTCTTAGTTTGTCGCTCCTAATCTTTTGCTAGCCTCCACAACAAAGTATGAGTTCCATTCATGCATCCAACTCCCTAAACCAAGTTATTCCAAAGAGTCCACCATACCTACCTACTAGCTTATGCTATTCCAAGTATATTCATGCTTTTGTTTACCTTCCAAATTAAACTTGTTATGAGAAAACTAGTGATTAAATCTCTCACGAACTTGATGGCACACTTTACTTTTCTTGCCCTTAATAAACTTGAACTATTGGGTCCTTCTTTGTTGCGTATATGCTTGCGCTTTATAAGGTGAAATTAGCAGAACCATGTTTCATGGGGAACGCTTTCAACATTGCACTTGTACTTTGTACCCCGTTGATATCATGTTCTTTTGCTTACGGATCCCGACAGTGTGAAATAAAAGTGGAACTTGTAAGATCATGGAGTTTTTATGTGTGTTAGAGAAATGCCTGGGCCGCTAGCCTAAGCCATGCCTAATCATGGTGGAAACTTGTAGCATAACCATAATGAGCACTCTATGAAGCATCCTCAATAAAAACCTATGCCAATAGCAAATAAAAAGATCGATGAGATGCTCATTGTCTGCTTGCCTTGTCATTTTGATTAGGGGAAAGCTCCCGTATCATGTGCAAGGGGTACCCCATTGGCGGTTCTTTATGATACACATGTACTTACAATTACAAGAGCTTACTCATGACTAAAGTTGAGTAGCATGAGGTTCGGTCTTCGTAAGTAAGGGGTATGAGATTTCGGTTTATAAATTGTCAAGCATATCCTTTTAGTTGTGTCACTTTAACCTTAATCACCTTCAAGATGCTTATGATAGGGGCAATGAGAGCTGAAAGCTATAAGTACCGTAATTTTTGGAAGCTCTTTATGAGACTTGAATCCCTGCTTCCTTTTATAAAGGCCTTTCTTCCACAATTATATTGAGTCTCCACCTTCTACCTTTATGCACCTACTTTGAGAGCATAGTGGCCATTCTTAGTTCTATGTGCATTGTCCCAAGACTAGTTGATTGATGCATAACTTGATATTGCTTGTTTTAAACTATTGTATCGATTCACTCGTATGAACTTTGAAGGTGTCCTATGCATTTATATTTGCTACTCTATGAGGGACAAGCTGAATACTATTATGCTATGTTTTCTTTATGTGAAACAAACAAACGTCTTGCAAATCATTGTTATTCATGAATCTTTTGTTTGTGCCTTTTCATGTTGCATCTTAGTTTCTTTGTCTTATTGCTAGAACCTTATCTTTCGTGTTATGATTGAAGTACTATGATCCCAGCTTTGAATGTTTTACTAATACTTTGATCAAGTCTTTGATGGTGCATGTCACCTCAAAAATTATTCTTTCTTTTTATCACTTACCTACTCGAGGACAAGCAGGAGTTAAGCTTGGGGATGTTGATACATTGCAAATGTATCTATAATTTTTGATGTTCCATGCTTGGTTTTATCCACTTTCTTGTGTTTTGTCCACACTTTGGAGTACTTTTCATATGATTTCTTGGACTAACCTATTAACAAGAGCCACAGTGCCAGCTGCTTGTTTTCTGCTGTTTTTGGTTCTAGGAAAGTTAGAAAATGAATATTCTCGGAATTGGACAGGACAAAAGACAAAGTGCCTATTTTTCCGGAAGACTCATGGAGCCAGAATACGAGACGGAGGAGGGCCAGGGGCTGGCCACACCCCCCAGGCGCGGGCTGGGCCTGGCCGCGCCAGGGCATGGTCTGGCCGCCCCAGGCTGCCCCTCGGTCTCCCTCTTCGCCTATAAGAAGCCTTCTGACCTAAAAACTCTGGGGGGGTCGACGTTTTTCCAGAAGGAGTTCCGCTCCGCCGCCACCACTAGATTCCACGAAACAACACCAGAAACTCCGTTCTGGCACCCTGTTGGGACGGGGAATTGGAGGAGATCATCACCATCATCATCACCATCGCTTCTCCATTGACCATCCATGTTTCCCCCATCCATGAGTGAGTAATCCCCCGCTGTAGGCTATGGGGATGGTAGGGATTGGATGAGATCGTTCAAGTAATGGCATCAGATTGTTAGGCATGGTGCCTAGTATCTTCTATTAGTACTTTATGACTTTGTTGCGACTTTTTATGCTTAATGCTTGTCACTAGGGCCCGAGTGCCATGCTTTCAGATCTGAACATGTTATTGATTCATTATGATAGTATTGTTTATGGTCTTACCTACAAGTTGTATACACACGTTGTTTATGCGGAACCAATGGCCCAGTGGCGTAAATTGGGATAACCGGAGGAATGGCTTTGATGTGAGGATCACATGTGTTCACGGAGTGTTAATGCTTTGCTCGGTGCTCTATTAAAAGGAGCACCTTAATTGCTAGTAGTTCCCTTGAGGCCCCATGCAAGCGGGTGGCAGGACAAAAGATGTTGTGCAAGTTCTCATTGCGAGCACGTATGACTATATATGGAATACATGCCTAGGATTATCTAGTACTTAGATGCTTTATCTTATTTATCTGCAATTGCCCTATGTTCTGGTTGCTATGTGAATTGTCTTGTCCATGCAACGCCCGTCCATCCATCCCTATGCCTCTGCTTTTCGAATCCTCTCATTTCGCTATTGTTATCGCTGCCTTTACTTTATCATTGCTTTTACTATTCCTACTACAAAACGGTTACTACTGATAATCTGCTGTGAGCAAGATTGTTTCCAGGTTCAGCTGAATTGACAACTCAGTTGTTAAGGCTTATAAATATTATTTGGCTTCCCTTGTGTCGAATCAATAAATTGGGTTTCACTTCCCTCGAAAATACTGCGATACACCCCCTATACTTGTGGGTCATCACACTTCCCTCAAAAAGCTCAATTCCCCAAAATAAGTCAAAAAGGAACCAACAAGAAGCAAATGCAAATAATGGTAGAAATCTATCAAAACAGACCAGTAGGTAAAAACCAATTTTTTCGAAGACCTTCTGTTTCTCAAATCAAAAAAGTGTTGAACTGACGAAAGTTATATAACAACCTAGGGCAGAAGCACAAAAATTCACGTCTCAAAACGACGTATAGAGATTGTTCGCGAAATTTTACGGTGAAGCACAGAAATCTGTTTCGGGATAGCAACTTTCCCAATCATTACTTCTCTCTCACTAGAGGTTAATCTTGGCACAAAAAGCAAATAAAAAGGATAAGGAGCGGTTATTACTAAAGTAATAACTTCCAAGACTCATCTAAAACTTTTGGGTTATCTCCCAATAAGTACTTTTCTTTAACGCCTTTAAGTTAGGCATAAGAAGCAAGAAAAAGAATCAAGTGTTCTAAAATGAAGAAGCATTAAGAGCAAATTTTGTTTTCATAAGAGAGGCAAAAGAAATATTCTCTCTCTTCTTAGGGAAGTGTTCTGTAACATCCCAAAACTTTAATCCAAGCTTATCAAGAACCAAATCATCAAAATTAGGGTCAACAAAAACTTTTCCAATTCAAAGTATGAAAGCATTCATGTGTATGTGCATTTAATTTAGGAATTGATTTGAATTGCCATGGTTTTGTTATCCATTGCTTGTAAAATGATTCTTAGGTGAAATAAACATCATCTAAATCATTCCCAAACTTTTCCCAAAGAAAAACAACTCAAAATGAATAATTGAAGTGAATGGTCATTTTGGCCAAATTAACTACTATGCCTACTTTGGCTATTCCTAGTACTCAAAACTTAACAGAAACATTTGTGGATCTTTGCACCCCTTGCTAGTACACATAATGAGGTACCAAGGCCCACTTTGTGATCTGCTAAAAACATTCAAATACTAATTTTAAATGACAGTTTAAAATTGAATCTATTTCCTATGGGAAGATCCCACTATTTCAAAAACCACTCAAACTAGCTCAATTTTCAAAACCCAAGCACCCACAGAGTCTCAAGCTTAGTACTAGCACACCCACGAAAAATATTTTCAAAATTCAAAAGTAAAGTTCATGCGACCATTTTATCAAACACTTGGCAGGCAGAATTCAAACAAAACCAAATTCACTATTTTGAATAGTGTTCTGGCCAAACTTGTCTCCCATTTGACCCCCATTTGCTCCCATTGTCTCCTAATGATCTAACCAAGACCTAACTACCCCATCCCCTACCCCCCTAGCAACATGGCCATGCCAAGCCGAGCCCCACCTCGCCGGCCAACTTGGTCACCGCTGCAGCAGAACATCTCCCCCTCTCTCGCCATGTCTAGGAGATAGCCAGCACCTCACCGCCGCCCACTGTCCCCTCCCCGAGCTAGTCCAAGCAGTGGACCACCGCCAAACCCCCGCACCCAGTGCCATCATGCCGAAAGCACGCCTTGAGCGCCAGACCAAGACGCAGCGTGCACAAGCCGCCGACCTAGCAGCCACGCCTACAGTGCGGACACCCCCATTCGCCATCCAACGCCTCACAGCCACTACTCACCACCGAAGCCGCCGCCTCTGCCGCTCAGAGCGCCAGCTCCACCCGACCGCTTACCACCGTCCCTAAGCCTACATTAAAGTTCTAGAGCATCGCCAGGAGACCGTGCGTCGATCACCGCTCGCAGCCATGCCGCTAGCAGCTCGTAGCCATGTCGCCACTGTCGCCTGCCCATCCCTCTCGGTCTCGCCATCGAGCCTATAAAAGGAGGGCACCCCCAGCCATTTTCAGCGCACCACTCCACTCCCCACACCTCACTGATTGTCCCACCCCTCTAGCCGGAGCACGGGGAGCAGCAGCTCGCCGGAATTGTACCGGAGCAGGCCGCCTCTGGAGGAGAAGGGCGCCGCTGATTGCGACCACCCCCGGAGCTGCCTCGACTGTCCCTGAGCTCGCCGTCAACCACCAGTCTGTTTGCCCGCCTCGCCGCTGGAGCCCTGCGCCCCTATGCACCCACCGAGCCGCTAGGGTTAGAGCTACGCGACAGGTCCGTCGTCGATGATGATCCCCAGCCGTTGATCCCCACTCTAATCCAACGTCCCACTTTGCCCGTGCAACCGCTTGGCGTTATGAGCCGACTGGTGGACCCTCACAGGTGAGCCCACATGCGGAGTGAAACTGGGCCAGCCCGTTAGCGTTTCTCACGCAACCCAGTTAGTTTGAATTAGGATTTTCCTTTTTTGTTTAAACTTAGTTCTGTCCCCTAGTTTGAAAATCAATCCAGAGAGATTTACAAATCCAAATGAAGTGATTCCAATTTTGTTGGAAAACTACTGAAAAGATCTACCCAAGCCCGTTGGATTTAATTCAATTAGAGTTATAGATCTCTCCTAGTAAAAATAATAAAACAGAAGAAATTACACCTTGCAACATTTTTATAAAATCGACCAAGATAGATTTTGAGTTGATTCCAACTCTCAAAAATCACATTTCTTCATACCTATCTGAATATGTAATAATATTAAGGTTTACATGAAGTGACTTTGGACTAGTACCAAATTAATGCTATATAGGCATTTCTAGTCACTTTAAATCATTAAGTAATGAACTTAAACCAAAGTAATTATGATCCAACCCTTAAATCACATTCCCACATGTTAGGATATGTGGTGATGACATGTGTCCATATGATCCCATATTTTAAGTGGTGAATATTAAATCTTAGTTGATTTTTCAATAAGTAGAAATTACTTTTCTAAAATAAAAAGGATGAAACTATTGAATTAAACTTGTGATGCTTGTGATGATAATAGATCATCAAATGTGTGTCTTAGAATGCTAATTAGACTAGTTAAGTATTGTTTGGTGATTGTGTACTCCGTATGTATTTATAGACGATAGTACCGACCAAGTCTACGAGGAGGAGGAGTTATACCAAGAAGAAGAAGAAAACTTCAACCACTGCACCAACCAGGGCAAGCTATTGTTAGAAAGCTAGAATTAAGCTAGATAACTTGATCAAAGATGCTATAGGCATGCTTGAGTCATATCACTTTGACTATTAGTTACCCCAAGTTTTATTTTCAAGCTTTACTTCCTTTACTTTACCCAAAGTTCTTTACTTGTTTTTGAAGGTAGCATAAAGAGTATAAAACTTGACCTATTTAGAACCTTTTAGATGTCATTCTATGGCATGAGATTGAACCCATCATTTTCCACCTTAGTGAACACTCTTAACTTAGTAGTTTAGAGTAGATAAAAACTTGAGTCACTTTAGATGGGAACAATTGGTGAAAATGAATTATGAAAACCTTGGAATGATGAGTCATTCTATTGAAATGTTTTGACATGTGTTGAGAAACACAAATGGTTTATGATGATGAAAATGATGAGGCATGAGCCTTAACCCTTTGATAAAACTGATGGTTGGATTCGGATGCGTTACCATTCCAAATTTACCGTACAACCACACTACCTGAATTGGGTAAGGCTTAGCTGGAAATTTATATGCATTAGTATTAGTTCCCTCGCGGGAGAGGTTTGAGCTGAGGCTACCTCTCAATGTTGTCCACCTATGCAGTTCCCAAGATGACTGATGGTCATGGTTGGGAGGCCATGCTCATAGGAGATGTGCTTATACTAGGGTGTGTAAAGGAAAGGTTATGTTTGATTATCTACATACTAAGTATGATGATTTAGGGTTATCCCTGACAGATGTATCGAATCTTGTGGTGAAAGTGTACCACCTCTGTAGAGTGTCAAACTATTCGAATAGCCGCGTCATGATTATGGCGATTGGAATGGCCATACTGTTTCGTTGTCAGATGTTTTCAAAACAACTTATGAAATGAATGATGAATCTTGACTTGACCACAACAAGGTTGTGCTTATGACAATAACTTCCCAACTTAAGTGATTCTAGAACTTTGTTTTATCTTTATTTGCCTCAGAACTCAGCTTAGGTTTCAAACTTAACTTTATGGTTAAACTTAGATTTAGCACTTTAAGTTAGCACTATACTACTTGTTGGTGGTAGTTTGCGAGTACTTAAAGAGTACTCATGGCTTTTGTCCCTGGCTATTCTCATGGCCAGACTATGAAGGAGACTATCAAGATGATGGCCAGCAGGACGGCTATGATAACTAGGACTATCTGCCTTCGTCAGCATTGCCTGTGCCCCTGAAGATGGATCCCACCGCTACACTTAGCTTTTAATTCCGCTGCTTGTTGTATTAAGACTGGATCATGAGATCCTTATTTGTGTAAGATCTTATGTATGGTTTGTAACAGATGATGTACTATGATATCCAATCCGTTATGTCTCGCAAAAATGGTAATCCTGGGATTGCGGGGTATGGCATACCGGGCATCTGGGATTAAAAATCCGGGTGTTGACATGTTCTATACCATTCTTGAGTGAGATTTGATATTTAATGGTGCCTTATTTCATATCAATAATGGCACCAACAGTTCTAAAAAAAGGTCTTCCCAAAGTAATAGGACAAGAAGCATTGCATTCAACATCCAAAACATAGAAATCAACGGGGACATAGGCATTGTTAACCATAATAAGAACATCATTAATACTCCCTATGAGTTTCTTTTTAGCATTATCATCAAGTGGGACATTCAAATAACAATCTTCCAATGGTGGCAAGTCAAGCATATCATAAATCCTTCTAGGCATAATAGAAACACTACTATCAAGGTCACATAAAGCTTTGAAATCAAAATCATTCAATTTCATATTAATGATGGGTTCCCAACCATCTTCTTGTTTTATAGGAATAGAAGCTTTATGTTTCATTTCTTATTTAATTTTTATGAGAGCATCAATAATGTGTTTTGTAAAGGCCATATTCATAGCACTAGCATTAGGACTTTTAGCAAGCTTTTGTAGGAACTTAATAACTTCAGAGATGTTGCAACCATCAAGATCAAAATCATCATTATCATCTAAAGTAGTAGAGCTATTACTAGCCTCAACACTAGTGGTAGTGATAGTAGAAACACTAATGTTTCTAGCAATTTCATCTTCTCTTTCCCACTTAGCATGCAATTCAGCTAATAGTCTAACATTTTCAACAATTATAACTTGTATGGGATTAGTAGCGGGGTTATCAATAGTTTCAGGTTTAGAAGCCATTTTATTCAAAGAAGACTGAGCTTCAGCCAAAGATGATATATTTCTTTCAGTGTTAGAAAGTTTCAATTGCAAACTAGGAATTTCCCTATTTAAACTCTCAAGTTGATGACTAATATTCTTCAAAATGGTAGATTCTTCCTCCATAGTTTTAGTAAATAATTTATTTTGTTCATATTGCATTTGCATGAAGTTTTTAGTGGCCCTTTCAACTTCTAAAATCCTTCCTTCACTAGGTATTCTAGGTTTGCCATTATAACCATAAGTATTATTAGGAGGGTAAGGCCTATAATTGTTATTACCATAAGCATTGTTGCCAAAATTATTATTTCTTATAAAGTTCACATCAACTTGCTCTTCTCAAGCAACCAAAGAGGCTAAAGGAACATGATTTGGATCAATATGAGTTTTCCCATTAACAAGCATAAACATAATAACATCAATTTTATCACTCAAGGAAGAGGTTTCTTCAACAGAATTTACCTTCTTACCTTGTGGAGCTCTCTCAGTGTGCCATTCAGAATAGTTAACCATCATATTATCCAGGAGCTTTGTTGCAGCACCCAAAGTAATGGTCATAGAGGTACCTCTAGCAGCAGAATCCAACAGATTTCTTGAAGAATAGCTCAATCTTGCATAAAAAGTTTGGATAATCATCCAAGCAGTCAGTCCATGAGTGGGACAATTCTTTACCAAAGATTTCATTCTTTCCCAAGCTTCAGCAACATGTTCATTATCAGATTGTTTAAACTTCATTATTTCACTTCTCATAGATATAATCTTAGCAGGAGGATAGTATTTTCCAATGAAAGCATCTTTGCATTTAGTCCAAGAATCAATACTATTCCTAGTTAAGGAATTCAACCATTCTTTAGCTTTTCCTCTCAAAGCGAAAGGAAACAATTTAAGCTTAATGATATCTCCATCTATATCCCTATGCTTCTGCATCTCACAAAGTTTAACAAAGTTATTTAGATGAGCAGCAGCATCTTCATTACCAATACCAGAAAATTGTTCTCTCATAACAAGATTGAGTAAAGCAGGTTTTATTTTCAAAGAAAGTAGCTTCAGGAACAGGTGGAGCAATAGGTGTGCTCATGAAATCATTGTTGTTGGTGCTAGTTAAGTCACACAACTTAGTATTTTCAAGAGTAGTCATTTTTTTGTGTTTTTAATAAAAGAAAGCAAACTTGTAAAACTAATTTTGTGTGTGTTTTTGTTAAAGAAACAAGCAAACAAAGCAAAAGTAAACTAGGCAAAACAAAAATAACAAAGTAAATAGATTGGTTATGAGGGACTCCCCTTGTGAAGATGTCCTTGACTCCCCGACAACGGCGCCAAAAAATAGCTTGATGGCCCAAAATATATCGAGATCATTGGGGAACCCCAAGAGGAAGGTATGAGGAGCACGACAGCAAGTTTTCCCTCAGTTATGAAACCAATGTTATCAATCCAGTAGGAGCAAGGAAACACCTCCAAGGTGTTTCTAGCTGAACTTTGGCAGGGCACACTACCGGTGCTAGCAGCAACATGGAAACCTGCACAACACAACCTCAGAACTTTGCCCCCAACTTACAGTGAGGTTGTCAATCTCACCGGTTTTGCTGAAAAAAAAGGATTAATGTATTGCGTGGAAGAAATAATAGTTTGCAGAAAGTAAACATAAAGCTGTAAACAGTTTTAGATTGATGATAAAAGAAAGGACCGTGGTCCATAGTTCACTAGTGGTGGCTCTCCTTAAGATAGATAACATGTTGGGTGAACAAATTACAGCGGGGCAATTGACAAACATCGAGAAAGCAATATGCATATACTACTCGTCTTGACTCCTTGAGATTTGATTGGGCATTACAACATTATACATAGACTGTAATCCAACTGCATCTATGACTAATAATCCACCTTCAGGTTATCATCCGACCCCTCTCAAGTATTAAGTTGCAAGCAACAGATAATTGCATTACGCATTGCGTGTAAAGTAAACAATACGATTGTTCTATGAACAAAGGATTGTTGTCTTCTCCCTAGTAGCAACAACACATCTACAACCTTAGAGATTCCTGTCACTTCCCCAGATTACTAGAGGCATGAACCCACTATCGAGCATAAATACTCCCTCTTGGAGTTGCAAGCATCTACTTGGCCAAGATAGCTACTAACAACGGAGAGCATGCAAGATCACAAATAACATAGACATGATAGAATCAATAATCAATCTGAAATAGTATCTCAATATCCATCGGATCCCCGCAAAGACAACATGTAAGATTACAAATAGATGAACTTGATCATGAACGGAGCTCACAAGATCTAAACATGATAGCACAAAGGAGGAGAACCAACCATCTAGCTACTACATGGACCCATAGTCCAAGGGTGAACTACTCACGCATCACTCTGGATGCTTGCATGGTGATGAAGAAGGCCTCCAGGGTGATCTCTCCCCTCTGGCAGGGTGCCGGGAAGAGCTTCGGATCCCTCGATCTAGGGATGGAGATAGCGGCGGCTACAGACTCTTTCGTTGATTTCTGATCGGGTACTTATGGTTTTCGTCTTGGGAGGCTTTTATAGGCGAAGGGGCATGGTCGGTGGTGCACCAGGGGGCCCACACCCCCTGGTGGCGCGCCCCTGGCCGCGCGGCCACCAGGTGTGTCCGCCCTGGTGCGCCACTTCGTCTCCCCTTCAGTCTCTGTATTGCTTTGGGTAAAATATTTACTTTGGCTTTTGTCCCGTCCAATTCCGAGAATATTTCTTTACTAGCTTTTTTGAAACCAAAAACAGCAGAAAATAGGTAGCTGACACTATGGCATCTTGTTAATAGGTTAGTTCCAGAAAATGTATAAAAATACCTCAAAGTGTGAACAAAACATAAGAAAGTAGATACAAAACAAGCATGGAATATCAAAAATTATAGATACGTTTACGACATATCAAGCATCCCCAAGCTTAAATCCTGCTCGTCCTCGAGTAGGTAAGTGATAAAAAGAATAATTTTTGAAGTGACATGCACCATCACAATCTTGATCAAGATATTTGCAAAGCATTGATAGCTGGGATCAAAGCACTCTAAACATAAGCATGAAAGATAGAGTTCTAACAATAAGACATAGCAACTATGTTGTAACATGAAAAGATACAAACAAAAGATCATGAATAACAATGCATTGAAAGAAGTTTGTTTGTTTCACATATAGAAAACATAATAAAAGTGATATTCAGCTTGTAGAGATTCAAGTTTCATAAAGAGCTTCCAAAAATTATGGTACTTATTAGCTTTCAGCTCTCATTGCCCCTATCATAAGCATCTTGAAGTGATTAAGGTTAAAGTGACACAAATTTGAAGATATGCTTGACAAGTTATAAGTTGAAAATCTCATGCCCCGTGCTTACGAGTACCGAACCTCATGCTACTCAACTTCAGTCACAAGTAAGTTCTTGTCATTGTAAATACATGTGTATTATAGAGAACCGCCAACGAGGTACCCCTTGCCCCATGATACAGGAGCTATCCCATATCAAAATGACAAGGCAATAGACAATGAGCATCTCAGCGATCTTTTTATTTGCTATTTGCATAGGTTTTTATTGAGGATGCTTCATAGAATGCTCACTATGGTTATGCTGCAAGTTTCCACCATGATTAGGCATGGCTTAGGCTAGCCGCCCAGGCGTTTCTCTAACACACATACAAACTCCATGAGCTTACAAGGTCCCCTTTTATTTCACACCGCCGAGATCCATAAGCAAAAGAACATGATATCAACCGAATAATAAGTGCAATGTTAAAGAGTTCCCCATGATAGCATGGTTCTGCTAATTCACAACTTATAAAGTGCAAGCATATGAGCAACATAGATAGACACAATGGTTCAAGTTTATTAAGTGCAAGAAAGTAAAGTGTGCCATCAAGTTTGTGAGAGCTCTAATCACTAATTTTCTCATAACAAGTTTAATTTGGAAGGTAGATAAAAGCATGAATATACTTGGAATGGTGTAACACACCATGTATAGGAATTTATAATGGAATCTTGGGAATAACTTGGTTTTATTGGGAGTTGGATTCATGAGTAGAACTCATACTTGGTACAGGTGGAGGCTAGCAAAAGACTAGGAGCGACCAATTAAGAGAGCAATAATGGCCATAATCATGCAAAGCGACACAACATTATTAATTAAAGCATAAAGTGATATTACAAGTCATAAACTAAATGATCATAGAGGCTAAGGTGACTGGTTCATAGTCTTAACATGGTGTAAGCATGTGCCAAGTCAACCCAAATAAAGCATCAAAGGAGAATACCACAATATTATGCTTTTGTATGCTAAAACAACACATGATTCTTTCAAGGCACATTAAGCAATCTCAATTGTTTGGAACAAGTCATGCTACAACAATAATCACTAAGCATAAAGTCAAAGCAATATCAAACATGACATGATAAAGTCTAGGCCACAGTCAAAACAGGCTCCTTTTGTACCACTTATAAGCATGAAGCTTCCTACTCTTTTCCAATACCAATCAACTTATTTGAAACCACATATGAATGCGGGGGTCCAACTAATTTATTTAAGCAAACCAAACAAAAGAAAACTAAGAACAAAAACAAAGACGCTCCAAGAACAACACAATTATGCATGAAACAATAAAAATGAAGTGTTTGGAAGAAAACCTGAGATTTTTATTGATGAAGAAGGGGATGCCTTGGGTATCCCCAAGCTTTGACGCTTGTACTTCTTGAATATTTCTTGGGGTGACACGGGTGGCATCCCCAAGCTTGAGATTTTGTCCATACTTCATCTCATCACATTATTCTTCCCTACACTTTAAAATTTCCTTCATACAAAATTTCACACAATCTTCATTAGCAACATTAGTGTATTCAAGATAATAAGCCTTTGGGTTTAGTTTAAACACAAGTAAAACTTTCATCAAAACACAAACTACTGTAGAAATTCCTTCTAGAAGCTGAAGTGATCAAAGAGAACTCAAAGAGAAAGAGATTAAGAGGCAAATGCAAATAATGGCAGAAATCTGTCAAAACAGACCAGCAGGTAAAAACCAATTTTTTTCGAAGACCTTCTGTTGCTCAAATAGAATAGTGATAAACTAACAGAAGTTAGATAATAACCTGGGGCATAAGCATGGAAAAGTACAGCTCAATCCGACGTATAGGGATTTTTCACGATTTTTAATAGTGAAGCACAAAAATCTGTTTCGAGACATCAACTTTCCCAAGTATTACTTCTCTCTCATTAGAGGTTATTCTTGGCACAAAAATCACACAAAAGGGATAAGTAGAGGTTATTACTGAAGCAATAACTTCCAAGACTCATCAAAATAAAAAATTACTGAATAAATTTTAGGTTATCTCCCAATAGTGCTTTTCTTTAACGCCTTTGAGCTAGGCTCAGTAATTTGAGAAGATGCACACATAAGAAATATGAATTGAAGAAAAAGAGAGCATCAAGGAGCAAATACGATACACATTTAAGTCTAACCCACTTTCTATGCATAGGAATCTTGTAAGAAAATAAATCAAAGAAGCACATAGTAACAAGAATGGGTAGATAAAACAAGAGCAACTTTGGAACTTTCAATATAAAGAGAGGTGTTTTAGTAACATGAGAATTCCAAAAACCATATTTTCCTCTCTCATAATGATTTTTAGTAGCATCATGAACAAACTCAACAATATAAATATCACACTCATCCTCCTTTGGTAAGCATGGAGGGCGATCAAATAAGGTATTAGTTAAAGAGTTACTCTTATTGGGAGGTAGACATGTTGGAAATATGCCCTAGAGACAAATAGTAGTAAGGACTATTATCATATTTCATATAGTTTATGATTAAGTTTTGTATCATGCTATAACTGTGTTGAGTGGAAACATCAATACACGTGTGATATATAAACAAACCAGGGGTTCCCAGTGAAACTCTAGTCACTGGTTCATTGGTCAATAGATGATCATGTGGCATTTATGCCAGTTGGAAATGAGGTCATCTCATTCTGAGAATGAGATGATGAACCAATACCCAACCTAAACATCGTGATTCAATCATGTCACGAAGTTCAAGTTACGATGATTAGAAAAGGATCCTCGTAGACTATTCCTTAGACCGTGAGGCTATATCAATCACTGTCTCCCGAGAATGCTTAGATAGCATCAAACGCCATCTGGTAAAATGGTGGTTATAAAGGTGTGTTCAGGTATTCGGAGGAAACCGTAGAGGCAATATATGTCAAGAGCGGGATTTGTCCGTCCATGAGACGGGAAGATACTCAAGGGCCCACTCGGAGAAGTTATATCCAATAGCTGCACAGCGTGTGATTAGATCACGGGGATATCACTTGTCAGAACGAGTCAAATAGCATTGTTCAGTAACGAGATTGAACTCAACATGAAGATGTCATTGATCAGGTCTCGGGTAATGTAAGTATCGAATGACAAAGGGAATAAGACGCGACTGTCACCGGTTCAAACGACGAAAGATCTTCGTGGAATGCACAGGGGTCACATGGCCATCCAGGTCCCTCTATTGATCATTGGTGCGGGAGTGTCCCGACCATGTCTGGAGTGTTCCCGAACCGTAGGGTATCACGCTTAAGGGCTTGATGATGCTTAGAGAGTGTTTATGGGATCGGTAGAATCGCCGAAGAAAAGAAGGGAGAAAACCGAAAGGGTTTCGGTAAGTCCGAAGGAAGTCCGGAGTGGAGGTGGAAGGTGTTCCATAGCCACAGAGATTAGATAATATGTGAATAAATGTTAAATATTGATTTAATCATTTATTCATAATTATTTAAATAAAGAGAAAATCAATTAAAAGGTTAAAGGCTTAATGGGCCAATTCTCGGAGGGGAGAGGGCCCATTAGGGAAAGGAGAGAGGGAGAAGGGGGGCAAGGGGGTGGCTGGCGCCCTAGTGGGCCAGCCCCCCCGCGTGGGGCCCATGGGGGTGGCCGGCGATGCCACCCCTCCCCCCTCCTCTCCTTTAGTCCCACCCCAGGACTTGAGGGGAGGTAGTACCTCCCCTCCCCCTATATATTGTGGGGTATATTGGCCTAGAAAAGACACCCAATAATCAATAAAGGTCTCCCCACTTTTGGGAGGACCTCTAATTGATATTTTCTCTCCCCCTCTCTCTCGTGACCGTGGTCCCAAGTTTGACCATGAGCGAGAGACATCTTCACTGTGAGCGCCACACGCTGCGGGATTCGGATCTGGAGCTCTACTCAAGAATCGCTGCTTTGGATCGGGAAGCGAGTCATCGTCAGGCACCGGACGTGTGTAACTCCCACGAGGTGTCACACTTGAGGCACTCAAGTCGTTGGATCCAGAAGGAGCGCAAGGACTTCATCACGACCTTGAGGTTGGCTTCGGCTCGTCTACATCAACCACGCTCTCCTGAGCGTTGACAATGCTTTTCGGTCTTCGAGGGTAAGTTCGCGAAAAGCCCCTCCGGTTACTATATTACTAATAGATAGGTCCTGGCAGCTTTAGGGGTTCAGGGGCGTAGAGTAAAATTTATTGTTTTTATGCGCGGAACCCCTACAAGACATGGGTAGCTGCTCCATTCTTCCTCCTCTTGATCATCACTCTCCTCCTCTTTTTCATCCAATGAGCTTCCAGTTTCAGCGATTTCTTCTTCCATAGGCTCCTACAAGGCATTAGTATTTTCTATTGATGGAGAGCATCTATGAAGATATTTAAGAATGTAGCCATTTTCTTCCTTGTAATTATCAAAGAAAAATTTAAGTATATCATAAACCTCATATTTATAAGGTGCATCATCAGTATTTTCTAGCAAATAAGCAAGTTCGAATGCACCCTTCCAAGCAATAAATTCTTCAATTTGTTCCACATAATAAAAGTCATAATTTCCCTTAACATAAGAAGATATGGTAACATTATCATTATACTCACATTGAAAATGGAGGTGTTTATACCTCCTACAGCAACAAGATTTATCAAAGCAATAAGTAACATTATAAGTAGAGCACACATTTCTAGCAATGGTATACAATTTATTAATTTGTTCCCATAAGTGTTTCCCTTTTTGTGACAAGCAGTGTTCCTCATAATATTTTTGTTCTTCCACGAACCCACCTTGCCAATAAGATCTAGTTTCAAAGAAACCAACCATTGATAGAAAGCATGATAAAGCAAGACAGTAACAGACCAACAAAAATAACAACTATGGTAGGAATTAATCTTTTTTGTATTTTTGATAAAAAGAAGCAAACAAGTACAACCAATTTTTTTGTGTTTTTGATAAAAAGAAACAAGCAAATACAGCAAAAATAAACTAAGCAAAACAAAAAACAAAGTAAAGAGATCGGTTGTGAGAGACTCCCCTTGTGAAGCTATCCTTAACTCCCCGGCAACGGCGCCAGAAAAAAGGCTTGATGGCTCAAAATATGTCAAGCTCGTTGGGAACCCCAAGAGGAAGGTATGATGAGCACAACGACAAGTTTTCCCTCAGTTATGAAACCAAGGTTATCGAACCAGTAGGAGCAAGGAAACAACTCCAAGGTGTTGCTAGCAACTTGGAATCCTGCACAATACAACCACAGAACTTTGCCCCAACTTACATTGAGGTTGTCAATCTCACTGGTTTTGCTGAAAACAATGGATTAATCGTATAGTGTGGAAGATAGTAATTGCTTGCAGAAAGTAAACAGTAAATGGTAAACAGTAGATGGTATATTAATGGCAAAGGAATGGATTGGGGTCCATAGTTCACTAGAGGTGTTTCTCCTTAAGATAAATAGCATGCTGGGTGAACAAATTACAGCGGGGCAATTGACAGATTTGAGAAAGCATAACAATGCATATACTAGACATCTTGATTCCTATGAGATTTGATTGGGCATTACAACATAATACATAGACCATAATCTAATTGCATCTATGACTAATAATCCACCTTCAGGTTATCATCCAAACCCCTTCTTGTATTAAGTTGCAAGCAACAGATAATTGCATTAAGCAAAGTGTGTAAAGTAAAAAATACGACCCCCCATGGACAAAGGATTATTGTTTTCTCCCTAGTGGCAACAGCACATCTACAACCTTAGAGATTCCTATCACTTCTCCAAATTACTAGAGGCATGAACCCACTATCGAGTATAAATACTCCCTCTTGGAGTTGTAAGCATCTACTTTAACAACAGAGAGCATGCAAGATCACAAATAACATAGACATGATAGAATCAATAATCAATCTGAAATAGTATCTCAATATCCATTGGATCCCCGCAACCACAACATGTAAGATTACAAATAGATGATCTTGATCATGAACAGAGCTCACAAGATCTAAACATGATAGCACAAAGGAGGAGAACCAACCATGTAGCTACTACATGGACCCATAGTCCAAGGGTGAACTACTCACGCATCACTCCGGAGGCTTGTATGGTGATGAAGAAGGCATCCAGGGTGATCTCTCCCCTCCGGTAGGATGCAGGGAAGAGCTTCGGATCCCCCGATCTAGGGATGGAGATGGCGGTAGCTACAGACTCTTTCGTGGATTTCTGATCGGGTACTTAGGGTTTTCGTCCCGGGAGGCTTTTATAGGTGAAGGGGCAAGGTCGGTGGAGCACCAGGGGGCGCACACCCCTGGTGGCGTGCCCCTGGCATCGTGGCCACTAGGTGTGGCCACCCTGGTGCGCCACTTCGTCACCCCTTCGGTCTCCGTATTGCTTCGGGTATAATATTGACTTTGGATTTTGTCCAGTCTAGTTTCGAGAATATTTCTTTACTAGCTTTTCTGAAACCAAAAATCCGCAGTAAACAGGCAGCTGACACTATGGCATCTTGTTAATAGGCTGGTTCCATAAAATGTATAAAAATACCTCAACGTGTGAACAAAACATAAGAAAGTAGATACAAAACAAGCATGGAACATAAAAAATTATAGATATATTTATGACATATCAGGCTTGCACCGAAACAGGTGGAAACTTTTGTTACCACTCAATGGTAGAAAGAATACGATCTAGCTTTTCATAAGTTGGTGTTGCACGATGGTTGGCCCAAGTAAATTGTCTACCTGAAAGAACAATCTCTTATAGGTTAAGACTTTCAATGATTGCGTTAAAATAAAAGACCAACGAGTGTTAAAATTATCGTTGTTCTTATCTTCTCTCCTTCGTAGAATGTTGAAATCACCCCTAACAAGCAAAGGTAGAGATTCATTTTCACAAACTCGCACTAACTCAGCAAGAAACTCGTGCTTTAAATTATCTTGGGCCGCCCCATAAACCGGAATAAGGATCCATTGAAAACCATCATGACGATATTTCAAGTGGATTTTAACACAAAAATCAGCCGAATCAACCTTGTTGACCTGAAGTGTTTCTGTGTTGACGCCAACCAAGATACCACCTGATCTACCATGAGGAGGTAGGCAGAACCATGCGAAATCCATCCTCGGAGTCAAGTGCTTAAGGAAAGGAATCATAAAATTAGACCTCCCTGTTTCTAACAAGGCAATAAAATCTAATTTCCATTCACTAGTTGTTTCAAAAATAAAAAGACGTTTGGTCATATCATGGAAACCCTCGTTGTTCCAAATTAAACCTCTAATACCTTGCATGTTAAAAGGTTTTCTTTATTCTAACTCTAGTACCTCTTCTAATAATAGAAGGTCATATTGATTTTTCTTAGGCCCACGCACCCTCGTATTTTGTACAGCTAGATGATCTTCAAGATCATCAAGACCGGCAATATCCTCCTCCATCAAATCATCACAAAGATTAGAGACCTTCAATACCACCAAGCTTTCCGCCCCTAGAGAATATTTCTTTGAGGTATTAAGTTCAAGCATGATCGGAGTTATTTTTAATTCATTATCTTTAATTAAATTAGCCACCATATCCCTTTGTGTTGAAGAATTACACAAAGACACCCCAAACTATTTAGCTCTTTATATAATACCTATATTTGAAAAAGACATAATCGAGAAGGTTGGGTTCAAGTATTTACCTATGAACTCATCACGTCGATGAACTAAATCCTGCGCATGTTGCAGCTGTGTGGCGTCCGCATTAGGCTGGCTCCTAACTCGATCACTTGCCCGAATTTTAGTGGCCATCTTCGGTATACCTCCAAAGGAAATAACTTTAGCTAGAGATGGTTTCTTCCTTGCCATACAAGCACTAGTTGACGCAGCAAGAGGTTTCCGTATATCTGTATCAGCCACCTTGGAGATGGGAGTGTACGGTGTCCCCATGTTCATCTTGTCCTTCCCGATAGGAACAGATGGTGCCGCGGTAGAAGAATCACCCACGGCAGCGTGCCGAGGCGCAACGCCAGCCTGCCGGTGCTCCGCGGCAGCCCCAAAATGTGTCACGACAGACGGCTCGGCATGAACCTTCACATCCACTATATTACTCACAGACGACTACAACTTTAGAGAATCCTCCATCACAACCTGGTCAGTGCATTGCCGGGGAGAATCAGGATTTTCATCCCATATCCGTTCACCCATTGCTGTCGCGGCAGGAAAAGTAACCACGACAGCCTGCCTTGGTGATCCGGAAGCCTACCGAGGCTCCTCGACAACCCGAAAATGTGCCGCGGCAGACTTCACGGCAGAAGACTGCGCATTTGCAAAAGTTTCAGAAGAGACGCCCGACCACCATCTTCTGCACCTCATCCTTCATTACATGCTAATCAATAAACATAGGGGAGAGTACACCCTTACTATTGGGCGTCTCGGACACCCGCGCATCCAAAGGAACTGAAACATTGATCATCTGAGAGTCGGTACACGTTGGAGAAAAGGTAAAAGGTAAGGCCAGTCCCTGGTTAACAACAGGAAACAAAGTGCAATGGTTGACAAACATTATTGACAATACCACTACTATCAACAATTTTATTCGCAAGCAATACCTCCTTCACCGGTAAGCTAAAGGAACCAATATGAACTCCAAAAGATAGTGACATCGCTGCCGATTGTACTCCTCCAAATGTCCTATGGCCTCCACCGTCATTTAGAGAGTCATCTTTGTTCGGATTAGAGGGGTCCAAAGTCCCATCTTCCTCCATATTACTAGTACTCTCCTTATTAGCACCGTTTGTATCAGCATCTCTATCTGTGTTATCATGTGGTCCCTTCGATTGTCCAACTTGTGTCCCATCCATTGTAACTTTCTCAACCAAAAATTTAAGCCTGTAGAATCCTCTCTTTATCCAAATATCTAGATACTGTGGTATGAATTCAGGATCAACACAATAAACCTGAACTCGAACAATACCTTTTTGTCTAGTGAAAGGCATATCCACCATCTTGGTTTTTTGCAAAAGAGACCCAAGTCCCCAAAGCGAAAGGAAATCTCCTTTAACATCTTTAGGTACCCCATCAATCTGGACCTAAACCTCAGGTAAAAGGAACATGGGTTCATCAACCACACCCCACTCATCAAATTTCAAAAATGGGAGTATCAGGAATTTGATATTGTCTAACAGCTTTCATTCTGAGCACTTCATCCTTGGTAGGGAATTTAACCTTGAAAATCTTGGGATGTACCTCAATTACTTCCCAAGTATAATTTGGAGAAAAAACAAGCCTCTTAAGAATCTCAGTTACCTGAGCAACCGTCAAAGAACTCCCTTCGACAACAACTCTGCCAACTCTAGAATTCTCAACCCTTGGTCTAAAAGAATCAGGTGTAGGTAGCTCAAGAAACGTAAGTTTTTGATTACCAAGACCATGCACAATTACCGTGGGTTTAGGAGAAGCAAGCAGAGGACATGAATACTTTATGTGTTGGGGTGATTCACAATTATCACACACAGTGATTGTACAATCTTCATGAAAATGCCCCGCTTGATCACATCGAAAACATCTCAGCTTTTCATTCATTTTAAGTTTTTTTGCAGGGCCATTATTCTGCAAAGTCAGATCAGTGACATTCATTGGTGCTATTGGTGCCACGCCTGATCCAACCCCCTGCGCTGCCGTGGCAGCCTGCCTGGCGCCACGGCAGGCTGCCCTAAGGCCACAACAAAGAGATTATGTGCCGCGGCAGGAGGTTCCCGTGCCACGGCAGGGGGCAGCTGTCCCGAATTTTGCCCCACAGCACCAGCATTAGCAGACGCCCTGACACTCGCCTGAGCAGAAGAATTAGATGATTGGGGCAAAACTAAAGCCCCACTCTGTTCCACAGCAGCCACCGCATCCACAACCTGCTTGAGCAAATTCAGATCAAGTGTACCCTGATTGTTGCTTGCCGGAATAGAATTGTTGTTGCTGAAATTTCTATTGGTATTAGAACCATAGTTCATCCAGCCACAGTTCCTCCCACCATTTCATGATTTTCCACCCCAACGGGTGGCCCCATATTCATAGCGGCGTCGATTCTGGTAACCAAGCTCATTACCACCTCCAAAATTATCATGATTGTTGGCTTCCCCTCCATGAAAACCAATGCTACCTCTAGACCGAAATTTTTCTGACCTAGGAAGCCCCCAACATGATTATCATACCTCTGGAAGTTGCCACCCGAACCACTAGATTCACCATGGAAAAAGCTTCCACCCCTGTTGGGGTTGGATCCAGTTCCACGGCCTCTCCCAGAGTTTGCAGGATAAGGGTTGTTGCTAAAACCCCTTCCACCACCACTACCGCCATAGCCCCTTCCTGGTCCTCCTCCGCCGCCGCCTCCATGACTCATGCCAGCTAGGCTTTTGGAAGGCTCCCGATGAGAGAAGGGACAACAGATCGCACCTGGCCCAAAATTTGCGTCGCTGGGTTTCAATACCGTGGGTTGCAAGGTTACTCGCTCGACTGGTGGAGTCACAGGTGCGATGGTCTGGATCGATTGAGCCTGCACAGGTTCAAGTCCAGCCACATGCGATCCGAAGCAAGCCCGACTAGGGCCCAAAAAACTATTATTCAAAAAATGCGAAATTTTCGGTTTGGACGATCTTTTCCCACTCGTTCTCGAATGCAGTGAACCAGCTTCTTTCGATGATCGACGACGACAGACCAATGTCCAGCCATCCCGATCATCATCTGAGTTGCCAACAAACAAGAAATAAGGATCCAATGGTGGCCTCCCGGGAGAACGATTAGAGGATTTCGTCTTCGAAACCCTACTATCAATACTCAAAGAATCTGAACTAACCTTCGATGGAGGTGAAACATATAGTTCCATTGCCTCAAGACGTTGCTGACGACGACGCTCGATTCGTTTCACCCCCTAGACGATGATGAGGCAATCCCAGATCCAAGATCCTCGTGGGATCTGAGATAACGAGTAGCAGGATCCTCCCATTCCAAAGATGAATCCTCCCCCTCATCTGCATCGCACTCCGAGGAGAGGACCCATAATTTGCCCTTTTACGATGAGAGGTTCCTTGCCGAAGAGGTCGCTCGCCGCAGAAAGCCCTTCTCCGGTGAGATCCCCCGCAGAGACAAGCCCGCCGCCGGCAAGGGCGGCTGTGTCGGCAGATCGCCAATGGAGTCATCTCCGGAAAAACCGCTCATCCTTACTGCTGGCATACATATATACTTGGCCCGCTCATATTGTTATGGGGTAATGGCAAGAAGAGGTTCTTACTTCTTAGTCAACTCCAGATCAGAATAGAGCCGCTCTTTGGCAAGAAGTGCCTACAATTATCAACACAAGCATGCACAATTTCGTTATTTGGCATGTTTAATTTCCAACGTGCTAATAATATATAAAGTAAAAGCACAAAATAATTAGCATGGTAAAACTGATACAACAGAGAAGAAGCTGGTTAAAATGGTAGAGCAGAATTACCTGTACTATAGGAATATATGTGAATTGGACGGTTGTACATCAGCAAATGCTTGGAGCTCAATATTATATAGTACTCGTATTAATTTGTATGATTGAACTATTGTATGATTGTTGGCACTTCTTTTTGGTCCTGGTACTGTCATTTATTAGCTTACACAACTATAATGTCTTAGTACTGTAATAGGTCTGAATACTGAATATTTTTTATCTGAAATTTTGTGGGGAGCCGCAGCTGTCCAACGATGCCCGTTTTGAGTAGCAAATTACTAGTGTGACCTGTGTGGAGCAGCAGGACGGTAGTAGGAATGTCCCTATATCTGTAACTATATCTGTAACCGTAGGGGGCAAAAGCCCACTATCTCATGCTAGTGAAAGCTTAAGAGCAACAAATGCCGCAAAAAATGTTAATGCAAAAGTAAGTTCGCGGTTTGTTGTTATTACACTATATAACAATATGTAAAAGTAAGTTTGATTCTTCTAGTAGACCATGAGATGCTAATAATGTAATTATCTTGCTCGAAATGCAGGTTTGTAACATCCCTAGTTCTACTAATAGTAATTAGGGTTTGTAATTGTGCATCATGAGCATTACATGCATATTTTGAATTAAAGAAATATTGCATTAAACATGAAGGGGAAACAAAACTTATCTATTTTGCCTCTTAAGCATTTCATTTTTTTAAACCACAAAAAAATTAGAAGCCCAAATAGTATAAAAGGCCCCCTACTGTATTTCCATATTTTATAAACTTTCTAGTATTTTTGAAATATCCAAAATAGATTTGGAATTAAAATACAAAAAGGAAAAGAAAACAGAAATAGAAAAAGGTTTTATAAATAAAAATAGAGCCAGAGCTCCCAGGCCGGTCCAGACCATCCTCGCCATCTACCCGTCGCCCGTGCGCATCACCCGCAGCCAGAGCAACGGCCCAAGTCCCCGTACCCTTTCGCTCGTCTTCTTCCTCGTGCAGAGAAGCTGTCGCATGCCCGCGCCACCGCCTTCGATCGCTGCATGCGTTGTGATGCTCGCCGCCACTTGCGAGGAGGAGGATAAGGACGCCCGTGTCGCGCTCTCTCCATCCCCATTTCTCCCCGTCTCGCCCTCTCTCGCGAATTACCCAAGCACAACCTAAACCCTAGTCGCAGACTTCGCCAGTCGCCGTTGTTCCGCGCCTCCCTGCACCTACTGACTGCACCGTCAGGACCGCCTCTCTGTTCTGGTCTTCCTCCCCAAAGGAATCGGACCCTGATGCTCCAAATCGTCGGCTTCGACCCCATCCTCCTTGCCTCCGATCGAGCTCGTGGCGACCATGTTGCTGCTCTCGACCTCGCCTCGCCTTCCCGACCCCTATGCTAGATTCCCGGTGAACCCATGGTCCTCGTAGACCTCTTTGTGTTCCCCTCCCCTCTTGTATCACGCTCCCATCATGTGTCGCTGTCGTTCTCCGTAGTTCCTCGTTGGGGAAGCATCTCCGGCGACTATTTCTTGGCGGCCCACCCACCAGTCGACTCACCGCCTCACGCTACATCGAACGCCCCCGCTCCCACAGCCCCGCACACTCCAAGTTGATGAGCCCGTGCTCAACTTGGGGAGGATCCATTGCTGAAGTAAGGATGACATCAACATGGCGTCATATTACCTTTTTCCTTTTCCTTTACTATTTTCAATAAATCATTTTCTATAATTATTTAAATGCTGATAGGTGGGTCCCCTGTATAAGTAATATAAATATTTTCATAAATGTTTACTAATTAATAATAATGTAAAAGTATTTCCAATATGTAATTATTTTATAATATGCCAAAAATGATTTAAAATGAATTAAAAATGGAGAAATTCATAACAAATTCGTTTTAAATCATAAAAATATAAATAATATATCAAAATATTCAAAAAAATAAGATTTACACTATAACATCACAGTAATGCATTGTTAAACAACTTAAATTAAGAAGTTTGGTAAAGAGAACAATAGCAACCCCGCAGGTGCATTTAGGGTTCCTCCGGAAATGCCATCTTTAGGGCGTTTCGATCCCAATTAAATTGATGACCATGTTTATGGTTATATTTCAGCACCCTTTAACTTGTCATATCATCATACTTGTTTGAGCATTGCATCGATGCCATTTGTTGATTGTTCCTTCTTTTCCAGTGTTTTGGTTCTTCCCGATAGAATACGATATTGAGTTCGAGATCAAAAGACGGAGATCAACACCATTAAAGATCAAAGATCAATACTTGACTAGCTATAATAAAGTCAAGTATAAGGGAAGATCTTTAGTTGGGTATCAACATGCAAATGCAAGCATAGCCCCACACATGATATAATCCTATGATTTCAAAGTATTTCAATTCTTGCCATACTACATACGATTTCAAAGTATTTTATCAATATATATAGTTATCCTATTTGATGCATGTTCCTTTGTAGCCTATATTCCTGATCCACTGCTCCTAGCATAAGTAGGGTTTGGCTTATGAGCATCGCTAGAGCTGTTACTTGTTGCGCTTAGTCATGCTTAGCTGTTACCGCTGGTCTATCCGGTTGATGAATCAGAGTTGTGAATGAACCTAGTTGGACAAGATGATGTGGTATGATCAGAGATATAAGTTTAACATGCTAAGGCTTGTGTTGGAGGCCACAGTGGGTTGTGGTTTTTTTAGTCCCATACTTTTCATCACTAGGATCCGAGTTCTTGCCTCTTGAACCAAGACGAGCTATAGCCACAGGGGGGCCCGGAAACCTCCTCGAATAACTAACTTGCCTAGTAGATTCCACGAGCCATATAGTTCGGCCATTCCATTCAGCATATGCACTTTGGATGCTCTAATGAAGGAGGTGCATTCATAACAGGTAGGGCGTGGCAGGGAACGGGAGAGGCCCGACCTCCATAATCTCAAACCCTATTCACATCCCTAGGGACCAACTTTGGGACTTGATCCATTACGACGACATCTCCTTAGGGCGTGACTCATGGTCTCAGTGAAAGCAAGGTAAAGGTTATGGCCAACCACCCTCTATCGACCTTCCAAGGAAGAGGGCTTAATCTATAGTGGCATTAAGAGTCGGTTGGTACGTGTGGGTAAAGTTATACACCCCTGTAGTGTTTAATCTTTATGAAAATCCGTATATGCGGTTATGGATGACTTGGGAAGACGTGATGATTATAGAGAACTATAACCTAATCGTAAAACTTGGCAAGTAAGTAATGTATGCTTAGGATGCTTCCTCAGGGATTGAGGGGGTGATCCTAGTTGGTAGGTTCAGCTGATAAAGATTTGGTGAATGTCAAAAGATGATCAAAGCTACAAATACCGCTCTCTTACCCTATTTTAAATATTCTACTTAGTCGAGATTCTATTCCTCCTTGTTTTATAAACAAACATAGCTTTATGCAAAGTAACCCCACCAGCCATAAGTCTTGTAGAGTACACCATGTAATCAGTATTTCTTTGTTGATACTTTTGTAGCAGAACAAGTGTTACCATAGAAGAGGAGTTCAGTACAACATCGACATCAACAAGTAGCTTAGGGTTCCTAGGTGGCAACCAGAAATCTATGGAATGGGATGTCATCGTTATGCTTTAGGCCTCTTAGACCATTTGTTAAGTTTGTTGTACTTAATAGCACAATATGCCTTCCGTTGTTTGATGTTTGTGGTCAGTGACCTCTACGTGTAATATTTTGTTTCTCCGCTCAGTTATGAGCTTGCTGTAATAACTTCTGTGCCGTAGGGTCATTGTTGTGTTACTAATTCTCTCTCTGTACACTCCCGAAATCTACATCAGGCTTATTTCAGACAAAGGTCTGGGATTTTTCCAGCCCTGATCCCGAGGGCTGTCACAAGGTTGTCATGACACAGTTGCAGAACTCCAAAACCGAAGGAAGAAAATGCTTACTATATTTCTAGGTCCCATGTAATTAATATGGTTGCAAGAAAAGGAGCACAATCATATGCTAGGTCTCCTAATTCACATCCAAGGTCTCCAAAACCAGCTTCGAGATCTCCTAATTTGCATGATCTCTCACTTGCTCCTACACATGGTACTCCAACTACTTCAGATGAGTTACCACCTACTGCTACTAATGGTAAGTTCTGACCAATATCACATGCTCTCAAATAGGACCATTAATACTACTATGTAGATGCCAATATTGAAAACTTTCATACTTGTAGGCTCCAAACGGAGATCACGAAAGTTAACCTCCATCATTTGGAACGATGCTAAGAAAATATACATTGATGGACTTCTAATGAAAGGCCGATGCAAGTACTGCAACATTGTGTTTCCAGCCTCTAAGGTCTCTGGTAGCAGCCAACTTACTAGACACTTGAAGGTATGTAAGGTCAAATGTTCAATGGATGGGTTGGTTCAGCAAATTAGAACCTCTGATAAAATAGACCTTGACTGGAAATTTGACCAACAAGTAGCAAGGATTGAACTTGTTAAGTTAATTGTATTGCATGGGCTGCCGTTTTCATAGGTGAGCTAGTATTTTTTTATGCATGGATCACTTTGAGCAGAACTTTTCAGTAGCCTTACTAAAGCAAGCAGACAAGAAATTATAGTACTTCACAAGGAGGAACAACATCATATATTTATCCAAATATTACATTTTGTATTTATTCATGTGTTCTCAAATTTGCAATGATACATATTATAATTTATTTGTTCAACTAGTTTGTATAATCAGAGATTTTGCTACCTCCTCTGACCCAAATTAATTGACTTAAATTTGTCAAGATACGAATGTATCTAATACTAAATCATGTCTAGATATAGTCGAATCTAGAAAAATCTAAGTCAACTAATTTGGGTCGGAGGTAGCACCATGTTGTAATTTGCCGGATGGAATGCTGGCGGTTGGAGTTGATGGAATGCGCAGTTACTGACATGGTCTTTGGTTTTGTATGAATGGATGAGTTGGTGGATTTCAGCGGACAGTTGGACGCCCACCAAGCATGAGAGTATTATAAGGATAAGAAACCACGTCCTGTTTAACTTATATGGAAGAGGTGGGAACTTGGTGGGCTACTGCCAACGTGCCCAATTACAGGGTGACCATAGGATGTGTTGAGATCAATACAAGCAAGCAAGGAAACGAATCAATCACATAACTACTCCGTGATTATCGACCGTATATCTGATCTAATTCTATCTAGTAAACCTCGAGTGATTACCGAGAGCCAGTAGTTATAGCGAGATCCCTAGTGGTGATTTGCCGTCGCAGCAATGACCCCCATCAGCTCCTCCCCAGGGCACTCTTCTTCCTCGCCCGGCCAGCTGCCGCAGGTGGCGGTACCGAAGAGGGCTTTCCACGGTCCTTTCACCGAATCAAATCCTTGTCGGTGTATCTACTGCTAGTGTAGGGTTTCGTAGCATGGAAAACAAAAATTTTCTACCGCATACAAACAAACAAGCCAAGATCTATCTACTAGATTGTAGGAACGAGTCGATGAAATAACTCACCCTCGAAGATTCCAAAGTGTTTAACGAGAGCAGATTCTCGTGGGTGATGTAGTCGTACTCTTTCTGATCTCAAGATCGCGTAGACGATCCTTCCGCGCCAGCGTTCAAGAGCGCTCCCTGATCGATCACATGTTCGGTACGACGAAGACCTTCCTCTCCCTTGTTCCAGAGGCAGCGGAGGTTGTAGCACTCTCCTCGCGATTCCGGCATTGACAACGTGGTACCGGAAGTAGAGGGGAGATCTCGCAGGGCTTCGCCTTAAGCCGGAGCGAGTATGGTGGAGTATGAGAGAGCTTTGGTGATCTAGGGATTAGACACACCAATTAGAAAGCTCTAAACCGGAGGCTAGGGCAATTAGAAGCTCTAACTTGACGGCTTGGGAGAAATCCCTAGGCTGTGGCTAGGGTTTAGGTTTAGAGGAGAGGGACTTGTGTACTAGGAGGGCGCCTGCCCCTCCCTTTATAGGTGGGAGGCGCGGCCAAGGGGAGGGGAGTCCCTCCCCAACTCGGCTTGGAGGTGGGCCGGCGGTTGGAGGAGGGAATCCCTCCCCAACTCGGTTTCCCACTCCTCCTCCTCTTTCCAAAACTTGCCGTTTGACTTTCAAACTAGCCGTTTGACTTTTCAATTTAGGATTTAAATAAACCCTTTATTTTGGACATCAAAGACACCTAGTACATGATGCAATCATTCCAACTTACAATGACACATTCATGTACCCTTCCCCTTCCCGGAGTGCCGGACATTCCGGAACCTTCTAGAATGTTCCCGATGAAAACACCGGAGCCAGTCACATGCTTGCAAGCTAATTGGATGACATTTCACCGAGAGGGCCCAGAGTATATCTATCCGTCATATGGATGGACAAATCCCACTCTTGATCCATGTGTTTCAACCAATACTTTCTGAACACTCAATGACACCTTTATAGCCACCCGATTCACGGTGTGGTGTTTGATGTCATCAAAGCATCCATCCGGCAAAGGTGATATGCATGATCTCATGGTCGAAGGAATCAGATAACTATGTATCAGAAAGCATATAGCAATTGAACTATTAAAATGACTTGATCTTTATGCTACGCTTATCTATAGGAGTATGTCCACCATATCATTCTCCTAACGATATGATCTTGTTGTTAATAACATCTCAATGTTCATGATAGGGAAACCACAATCATCTATTAACCAACAAGCTAGTATTATACATAGGCTTTACTAGGGACTTCAAATTAGGTTTACAAATCACATAAGTATTAATGTTTCCTTGTTAATACTATTATAGCATGAATGTAAACATTTATCATAAACACAAAGATATAATAATAACTATATTTATTATTGCCTCTAGGGCATATCTCCAACAGTCTCCCACTTGCACTAGAGTCATCTAATCTAGATTACATGGTAATATACCGAACACCCATGGCAGTTTGGTGCTGGTCATGTTTTGCCCTCGGGAGAGGTTTAGTCAACGGATCGTCCATATTCAGATCTGTGTGTACTTTGCAAATCTTTATATCCCCATCTTGGATATGTTCTCAAATAGCGTGAAAACGTAGCTTGATGTGCTTCAGCTTCTTGTGTGACCTTGGTTCTTGCGCATTGGCTATGGCGCCCATGTTATCACAGTAGATAGACATTGGGTCCAGCGCACTAGGAACCACACCCAGCTCTGCAATGAACTCTTTCATCCATATTGCTTCTTGTGAAGCCTCCAAGCGCCATGTATTCGATTCAGTTGAAGATCTCGCCACAACGCTTTGCTTTGCACTCCTCCATTAATGCTGCACCATTCAAAATAAATCATCCAGTTGTGATTTAGAATCATCCGGATCGGTGTTCCAACTAGCGTCGGTGTAACCATTAACAACGAGCTGTTCATCACCTCCATAAGAAAGAACCATATCCTTAGTTCTTCTCAAGTACTTAAGGATGTTTTTGACCGCTGTCCAATGATCCACTCCTGGATCACTTTGATATCTGCTAGTCAAACTAACAGCATATGCAATGTCGGGTCTAGTACATAGCATGGCATACATTAGAGATCCTATGGCTGAGGCATAGGGAGTCTTACTCATCCTTTCTCTATCTTACGCGATGTCGGACTCGAGTTTTACTCAAGGTCGTATTGGGCAACATGGGCAAGAACCCTTTCTTGCTATCTTCCATTCCAAACCTCTTTAGAACTTTGTCCAAATATGTACTTTGTGACAATGATATTTGGCGTTTTGATCTATCTCTATAAATCTTTATGCCTAATATGTAAGCTGCTTCGCCAAGATCCTTCATTGAAAAACTATTATTCAAATATTCTTTGACACTATTAAGAAGGTCTACATCATTCCCAATCAACAATATATCATCTACATATAGTATTAAGAATGCTACAGAGCTCCCACTCACCTTTTTGTAAATACAAGCTTCTCCATAAGTTTGTATAAAACCAAAACTTTTGATTACCTTATCAAAACATTGATTCCAACTTCGGGATGCTTGCTTCAATCCATAGATGGACCGTTGAAGTTTGCATACCTTGTTAGCATCTTAAGGATCGACAAAACCTTTGGGTTGCATCATATACAACTCTTCATCAATGTCACCATTGAGGAATGTTGTTTTGACATCCATCTGCCATATCTCATAATCGTAATATGAAGCGATTGCTAACATAATCCTTACAGACTTTAGCTTCGCTACTGGTGAGAAAGTCTCATCGTAGTCAACTCCTTGAATTTGTCGAAACCCTTTTGCGACAAGTCGAGCTTTATAGACAGTTACATTACCATCAGCATCTGTTTTCTTCTTGAAGATCCATTTGTTCTCGACAGCCTTCCGGCCATCCGGTAAGTCCACCAAAGTCCATACTTGGTTTTCGTACATGGATCCAATCTCGGATTTCATGGCTTCCTGCCATTTATTGGAATTTGGGCTCATCATCGCTTCCTCATATGTCTCAGGGTCATTGGTGTTGTCCACCAACATGACACTCATAACGGGATCATACCAATCTGGAGTGGTACGAGTTCTCGTTGACCTGCGAGGCTCTGTAGCAACTTCGACCGAAGTTTCATGATCATCATCATTAGCTTCCTCTCTAATTGGTGCAGGCACCACAGTAACTTCTTCCGGCGCTGCGCTACTCGCAATTTCTAGAGAAGGTTCGACAACCTCGTCGAGTTCTACTTTCCTTCCATCACTTCTTTCGAGAGAAATTCCTTCTCTAGAAAGGATCCATTCTTAAGCGACGATTTTGCCTTCGGATCTATGATAGAAAGTATACCCAATAGTTTCCTTGTATCCTATGAAGACATTTTTCTGCTTTGGGTTCAAGCTTGTCCGGCTGTAACTTCTTTACATAGGCTTCGCATCCCCAAACTTTAAGGAACGACAATTTAGGTTTCTTCCCAAACCATAATTCATACGGTGTCGTTTTAACGGATTTAGACGGTGCCCTATTTAAAGTGAATGCGGCTGTTTCTAATGCATAACCCCAAAATGATAGCGGCAAATCTGTAAGTGACATCATAGAACGAACCACATCTAAGAGAGTTCGATTACGACGTTCGCACACCATTATTACGCTGTGGTGTTCCCGGCGGTGTCAATTGTGAAAGTATTCCGCATTTCTTCAAATGCTTGCCAAACTTGTAACTTAGATATTCACCTCCACGATCAGAACGTAGAAATTTAATCTTCTTGTCACGTTGATTCTCTACCTCACTTTGAAACTCCTTAAACTTCTCGAAAGTTTCGGACTTATGTTTCATGAAATAGATATACCCATATCTAATCAAGTCATCCGTGAAGGTAAGAACATAACGATAACCACCGCGCGATGCTACACCCATTGGACCACACACATCGGTATGTATGATTTCCAATAAGTCCGTAGCTCGCTCCATCATACCAGAAAATGGAGTCTTAGTCATTTTACCCATCAGACATGCTTCACATCTTTCAAGTGATTCAAAATCAAGTGATTCAAGAAGTCCATCGGAATGGAGTTTCTTCATACGCTTCACTCCAATGTGACCAAGATGACAGTGCCACATATAGGTCGAGTTATCGCTTGATTTCAAACATTTAGCTTCAATGTTATTAATATGTGTATTTCCACCATTGAGATTCAACAAGAATAGACCATCTATCAAAGGTGCATGTGCATAAAACATATTACTCATATAAATCGAACAACCATTATTCTCGGATTTAAACAAGTAACCGTCTCGCAATAAACAAGATCCCGATATAATGTTCATGCTCAACGCAGGCACCAAATAACAATTATTTAAGTATAAAACTAATCCCGATGGTAGATGAAGGGGTAGTGTGCCGACCGCGATCACATCAACCTTTGATCCGTTTCCTACGCGCATCGTCACCTCGTTCTTCACTAGCTTCCGTTTATTCTGCAGCTCCTGTTTCGAGTTACAAATATGAGCAACCAAACCAGTATCAAATACCCAGGCACTACTACGAATACTAGTGAGATATACATCAATAACATGTATATCAGATATACCTTTCTTCTTGATGTTGCCGTTCTTCAAATTCGCCAAGTACTTTGGGCAATTCTGCTTCCAGTGACCTTCTCCTTTGCAGTAAAAGCACTCAGTATCAGGCTTGGGTCTAGCCTTGGTCTTCTTCGTCGGTGTGGCAACTTTCTTGCCACCCTTCTTGAAGTGTCCCTTCTGCTTAGACTTGCCTTTCTTGAATTTGGTGGTCTTATTGACCAACAACACTTGGTGCTCTTTCTTGATCTCCACTTCTGCAGACTTTAACATAGCAAACAGTTCTGGCAACTGCTTGTTCATGTTCTGCATGTTGTAGTTCATCACAAAGTTCTTGTAACTTGGTGGTAGTGATTGGAGGACACCGTAAATCCCCAAAGCATTAGGAATCACTATACCCAAGCTTTGAAGTTTGTTTGCGTGCCCAGACATCTTAAGCACATGCTCACTGACGGAGCTGCCCTCTTCCATCTTGCAGTTAAAGAACTTTTCAGAAGCCTCATAACTCTCAATCGCCCGTGAGTCTCAAAGATCAATTTGAGATCACGGACAATATCATGTGGGTCTGAATTCTCAAACCTTTTACAAGCTGATTCTAAACCATACAAGATAGCACACTGAACTATGGAGTACTGATTCTTCCGAGCAAGGTAAACATTCTTTACTTCATCGGTAGCATCAGCTGCAGGTGGGTCACCCAGCGGTGCATCCAGCACATAGGTCAAATTACCAGCTGTGAGGACAATCCTCAAATTGCGGAACCAATCCGCGAAGTTGCTTCCATTGTTTTTCAACTTTTCTTTCTCTAGGAACGCATTAAAATTGATGGTAGGGGCTGCCATTGATCTACAACATATTTGCAATAGTTTAGACTAAGTTTATGACAAATTGAGTTCAAATTAATAATAAAGTTTAATCTAGGTGAACTCCCACTCAAAACAACATCCCTCACATTGTTTTAGTGATCACACGGACCAAATCCACTATATCAAAACCGATCATCACGAGAGTTGATATAGTTTCAATGGCGAACAATCGACATGTTCATCATATCTACTATATGATTCATGTTTTACCTTTCGTGATTCGTGTTCCGAGACCATGTCCTACATGCTAGGCTCATCAAGATCAAACCTTAGCTACCGCATAAGCAAATCTGGCTTGCTTACGTTGTATTCACTCGCGGAATCTAACACACCCGATCATCACGTGGTGCTTCGAAACAACAAGCTTTAGCAACGGTGCATACTAAGGGTGAACACTTTAGAACTTGAAATTTATGTGCATGAGGGATCATCTTATAATGCTACCGTCGTCTACTAAGCAATACAAGATGCATAAAGGATTAACATCACATGCAATTCATAATATGTGATATGATATGGCCTTTCTTCTTTGTGCTTCCGATCTCCATCTTCAAGCACAAACATGATCTCCATCATCACCGGTATAGCATCAAGGTCAATGATGCTTCTTCATGGTTGTCGTCCACCGGCTTCAACTATTACAACTACTTTGAATAGACACGCGGGTCTTAACATAAACTAAAGACAACCATATGGCTCCTGCCGGTTGCCAACTTACAATAAGGAACATTGCATACATCAAATATAATCACAATCATGGCCATATCACATCACTGCACACCCTGCAAAACAAAGTTAGACGCCTCTACTTTCTTTGCATATTTTACGTGGTTTGGGGCTTTCAATAAGTGTCGTTCTAACTTACGAACAAGAACCACAACATTGATACTAGTATTGTTAATCACCCGTTGTAAATTGGATCTCCACTATGCTGGGAGAAACAGGCACCATCAAAGCCACTTATGCAATACGAGTTGCATGTCAAGCGTGGAGCAAGTCTCATGAACGATGTCATGTAAGGTTAGCCGGGCTTCATCCCAACATCCATAAGATGCAAAGTACACAAGAAGCAATCGACAATAAAAGCATCAATGCCCACAATGACCATTGTGTTCTACTCGTGCAACAGATCTACATATAGACACGGCTCTGATACCACTGTAGGGTTTCGTAGCATGGAAAACAAAAAATTTCTACCGCATACAAACAAACAAGCCAAGATCTATCTACTAGATTGTAGCAACGAGTCGATGGAATAACTCACCCTCGAAGATTCCAAAGTGTTTAACGAGAGCAGATTCTCGTGGGTGATGTAGTCGTACTCTTTCCGATCTCAAGATCGCGTAGACGATCCTTCCGGCACCGCGTTCCGGCAGCGCTCCCGATCGGTCCACGTTTTCGTACTGACGAAGACCTTCCTCTCCCTTGTTCCAAAGCAGCGGAGGTTGTAGCACTCTCCTCGCGATTCCGGCAGCACAACGGCGTGGTACCGGAAGTAGAGGGGAGATCTCGCAGGGCTTCGCCTTAAGCCGGAGCGAGTATGGTGGAGTATGAGAGAGCTTTGGTGATCTAGGGATTAGACACACCAATTAGAAAGCTCTAAACCGGAGGCTAGGGCAATTAGAAGCTCTAACTTGACGGCTTGGGAGAAATCCCTAGGCTGTGGCTAGGGTTTAGGTTTAGAGGAGAGGGACTTGTGTACTAGGAGGGGCAGCCCTGCCCCTCCCTTTATAGGTGGGAGGCGCGGCCAAGGGGAGGGGAGTCCCTCCCCAACTCGGCTTGGAGGTGGGCCGGCGGTTGGAGGAGGAATCCTCCCACCTCGGTTTCCCACTCCTCCTCTTTCCAAAACTTGCCGTTTGACTTTCAAACTAGCCGTTTGACTTTTCAATTTAGGATTTAAATAAACCCTTTATTTTGGACAGCAAAGACACCTAGTACATGATGCAATCATTCCAACTTACAATGACACATTCATGTACCCTTCCCCTTCCCGGAGTGCCGGACATTCCGGAACCTTCTAGAATGTTCCCGATGAAAACACCGGAACCATTCCCCAATTCAACAGGACTTTCCTTATATGAATCTTATTCTCCGGACCATTCCGGATCTCCTCGTGATATCCCGAATCCCATTCGAGACTTCGAACAACATTCAGACTCTTTCTCATCATTCCATAACTACTCAAACAACGTCGAATCCTTAAGTGTGTCTCCCTATGGTTCGTGAATTATGCGGACATGATCGAGACACTTCTCCGATCAATAACCAATAGAGGAATCTGGAAATTCATATGGCTCCCACATATTTCTACGATTACTTTGCGATCGAATGAACCACTTACATACGATATCAATTTCCCTTTGTCTCACGATAGTTTACTTATCCGAGGTTATGATCGTCGGTATCTCTGCATACCTAGTTCAACCTCGTTCTTGATAAGTACTCTTTCTCGTTCCGTGATATGTGATCCCTTGTGAGCTAGTCACATGCTTGCAAGCTAATTGGATGACATTTCACCGAGAGGGCCCAGAGTATATCTATCCGTCATATGGATGGACAAATCCCACTCTTGATCTATGTGTTTCAACCAATACTTTCTGAACACTCAATGACACCTTTATAGCCACCCAGTTACGGTGTGGTGTTTGATGTCATCAAAGCATCCATCCGGCAAAGGTGATATGCATGATCTCATGGTCGAAGGAATCGGATAACTATGTATCAGAAAGCATATAGCAATTGAACTATTAAAATGACTTGATCTTTATTCTACGCTTATCTATAGGAGTATGTCTACCATATCATTCTCCTAACGATATGATCTTGTTGTTAATAACATCTCAATGTTCATGATAGGGAAACCACAATCATCTATTAACCAACAAGCTAGTATTATACAAAGGCTTTACTAGGGACTTCAAATTAGGTTTACAAATCACACAAGTATTAATGTTTCCTTGTTAATACTATTATAGCATGAATGTAAACATTTATCATAAACACAAAGATATAATAATAACTATATTTATTATTGCCTCTAGGGCATATCTCCAACAGCTAGGCCGCGCCGCACGCGCTGCTGCTAGGCGCCAGAGCTCAGTATGTCCAAGATATATTCTCACACGCTCCTCCTTATAACCTAACCTTCGGTTTCTTCAAATTGGGTTTCTCTTACCAAACAATATGCTTGTTTTGGATAGTTTTTTCTTTTATAGGATCCAAGTTAAATTTGTAACAACTAACTACTATATGGTTTTTCTACCATGCTTTGGGCTCACCAGCGTACAAGATTGATTTAGTAAAGTGGCAGGTGTAATTCTTACAAGATTGTGATCCTTATGTTGTTGACACTTGGTTGTTTTGCCCAACTACTCCATAATAATAACCAACGGGAACCAGGCAATGATTTTGACGAGTTTCATTCCGATAGGGTGTGGAGATATTTGTGCCCACATGGATACACTAGTAGGAAAAACCTTATCGACGGCGTTCAAAAAATAAGGTTGGTGACGTTCAAGCCGCATGCCACCAATCTCACGCCACTAGTAACTGATATTGGTGGCATGTGAAAGGAATACCATCAGTAACTTGCGTACTGGTGGCGTCTGATATAGACGACACTGGTAATTCCGTGCTGGTGGCGTGAACGCAGCTAGTAGCTAAAACACTCATGGCGTTTATATGGGTTAAACACAACTAATAGAATTAGAAAAAGCTAAATTTACAGAATACAATAGTAATAATATCAGAAAAGAAATGAGTTGGTTCACCATATGTTATTAACAAATAGTTTAAAACAAGAATCACACTACCAAGTTGTATCACTACACATCTAGAGACAAACTATCAGTCTGAGTACGACTCCGAATGTGACATCAGTTGATTATTAGGAATTAATATCGATGGCGAACATCATTTGAAGATTACGGCGTGAGGTGGTCCTACCGGTGAGGAGAATGACTTGCCCAACATGCAGATCTTTAACTTGAAGGAAGTTATTTCACCCCTGCTTATCGAAGACGATGCAGTCATGTATCGCTGTCTTGTACGAAATGGCGCTACCCACCTCTTTCTCCAATGCATACTCCAACTAAGCCTTCTTCAGAAATATGAAGAGAAGAAACCATTCTCGACGGTAGTTTCTAAGGTGCAAAAGTTAGATATCTTAATATTGAATAGAGAACCATCACACAATACAAATACAAATAGGAAATAAAGAAATAATGGTAAGTGAAAACATACAGATATTGTGTAGCTCAATATGCGTCACTGTTAAGCGAGTGACAAATATCATCCCAATGAAGGAATTTGTTGGAGGAAATTTATCGACGAGCGAGATATCTCTCCTCACTAGCGGTAAGCTCGCAACTTTGAGCGATAATTGCAGAATCCAATGGGCCTTGCATTGATTCTCAGCCTAGGAGCTCCCATTGCAAAATAGAGGTACACACCTGCTGGGGATTTGATTTTGGGTAATGAATCTTCTCCATGATGAATCTACAAGGTGAGTCATTGCTCGCACTTTGCGCACATCAACAATATATGTTCGCTCAAGAGTCTGAAATTACACGCTCTGTCCTATTATTGTATTGAATTCTCTCCTTACATTGCATGGGACGAAAAGCACAAACTAAATAAATGATAATAGAATAAAAGGAAAATCGAGTAAAATTTACATATCAAATATTATCATACCAAAGAATGAAGTGACCCTCTATGGGACGGATACTCAATAGTGAGCCTGACACACTTCCATCGCTATAGTCGGTGAAACAAAATTAACACAACGTCATGTCCTCTATAAGAAAATATAGTCATTTTATCTAACATCGTATACTCTACAAAAAATATAGCTTATCTAACACCTTATCAACTCTACTATATGATCGATGTAGTCATTTTATCTCTACAACAATAATCAATCTAACACTAACTATAATCAACTATACATATCATCTCTATTATATGAATCAACTACACATATGAATCAACATATAAATCAGCTACACATGTGTATGTTATTCCAAAATATCCTAGAGGATCAGAGACTCACTAATAGCGTAGTGGATGGAGGGTGGTGGTGGTGGTGGGGCGGGGGGAGGGGTGGACAACGGCACGGACAGAGACATGGTGCCGGCGGCGGATGGAGACACGACAATGCGGAAGCGGGCGGCAGGCGGTGAGTGAGGGGGTGGAGTGGGTGGGGGATAATTTAAGTGGAGGGGAGTAGACACGGACGATGCGGTGACGTAGATCGAGTTGCGGCCATGTGGAAGAGAGACATATCGGGGGGATTTGACTGTGTGAATATCCACGGGAAGAGGATAGGTAAAAAAAGTAGTAGTGGTGTTCGCCTGAAACAAACGCTGTCAGTAAAATCACGACTCGTGGCGTTTAGAATTACAGAACGCGATCACTAAGTTTGACACGGCTGCATCTGTTGGACCCACTTACTGGTGGCGTTTAAATAATCGGGAGCGCTACCACTCGATTTTAGTGGTGACGTTTCCTGCTATTCGAATGCTATTACTATTTTGCCTAATAGTGGTGACACGTTATTATTTTTAAGCACCACTAGTGAAATGACTGCTATAAGATTTTTTCTACTAGTGACACCGGTGACATGCCGTAGTAGATGCTCCTGGAGATAGTAGTCTACAGGGCATTGAGTTCAAGCCGGCAGAACACCCCGTCAGTCTTGATGAACTGGTGAAATGCCCACTTCCTGAACCATTTATACTGCATTTAACTTGCGCCCTCACGTGTTTGCGAATAATTCCAGGTTTATGTTGTGTTTTGTAGTCCATTGCAAGTAGTTAGAGACAAATGTAGTAGTGAACTTGTGTTGGTCCTGCAGTGTAGGAACAATATTGTTACAATAACATGTCCGCTCTCATATACTTGGAAGATGTAAGTCTTCCTTGTAGTCTCGTCACCATATATTGCATTTGCGAACTGAAAACCGGAATGACTACACTTTTCTGTTAAGATATATTTGTTATTCAAAGCTTGATTTATGTCTTACACTTTTCATTTTAGAATTTGCAAAATCTTTGTCTCGATGCATAGATAGAAGAAAAAGAGCCGTGTACAATCCCTAAGAATGACTACACGACCACACCCAAGATTACAACGACATGCCCCTAGGAACTACTCCACCGAGGGGGCAGAGGTGTGAGACCTTTTGCCTCTACCCTCATCCACTATGAGCCTCATCCCTAAATGTGTCGAGGAGGCGAGTGACTCTAGGTTGCGTGCCGCCAAAGATGACTCCATTCCAATGCTTCTAAATCCACTAAGCCGTGACCATGACTATCCACTCCGTTCTAGTGATAGACTAGATTACAATAATCAATTAAAAATTCCTCGTGCTAACTGAAATGTCTTTTATTTTAGGACTACTTAATCTAGAGCACTCATAAACCATGCTACTCATGTGACATTGATGTGCACATGTTGAAAATGATGTGCACCAAAAACAACATCCTATTACAATGTTGTACAAATTAACCCATCTAGATAGAAAACTAGAACTAGATAGGTTTTGACTCCTTCATCTTTGGTGTGAAAAAATATACAGGAGTCCTTTGACATCGTTAGCATGACCTTTCACAAACACATGGATGACCTCTTTGGCCTTGTAATGACTATATCATCTATAAATCACCTGTGGATGGACCCAAGCTGGAGCGGGATCATGACACAAAGAAGACGAGAGCCCTCGAGACAAAAACATGGTCAAAACTTGATCATATCCCTTGAGGCGACGCGGGGGGCACGCATCGGGGGGACGATTTCCTTGACGTCGATGGTGACTACAAAACCGTGGTGACGCATGTTGGTGGGCGACAAGTTGGGTGGAGCGTGATGGATTGTCTGGGGTTATGGTTTTTAGGGTCGGGAGAAATCCTTGTCGGCTAAGCCGGCGCCAACATGGTGACACCTGCGGGTGCCGCCTTCCTTCTTGAAGGGCACCGGGTGTACCCCTCTTCCCACCCCCCTCCGTGTACCGGGAGAAATCCTAGGAGATGTCGCTATGGTTGGCCATAGAGCTAGTAAAAAGCATGCCCCATAATTTAGTGATTGGCTAAGTGAACTACAATAAAGGCTTTTTTTGTATCATCTGTAAATATTTCTAATTTATAAACATTGCAGTCTTCCCATTGTTAGTCCTAAGAAACAAATTACAGTTTTGCACCTGACGGCCTGAGAGAGCATGGTCTGAAACTGCTACTACTTGCATGAACATGCAGTAAAATCTGGACAGGACCTTACCTAAATAATATACTTCCTCCGTTTCAAAATATAAGATGTTTTAGTTTTGTGAAAGGACCGTATCCAGACCATTTTTAGTGTATAGACCACTTTTGTAAAAGGAGTCTACATACACACCTTTCACAAAGCTAAAACATCTTATATTTTGAAACGGAGGGAGTACATCCTAAGCAAAGTTTCATGTGAAATTAATTGTTACTCCTAAGAAACAAAATTACAGTTTGCACCTGACTACCTGAGAGAGCATGGTCTGAAACTGCTACTACTTGCATGAACATGCAGTAAAATCTGGACAGGACCTTACCTCAATAATATACATCCTAAGCAAAGTTTCATGTAAAATTAATTGCGATTACATAATGTAACGACAAACTTGTTAGGTAGCTTATTAGGCCGTGGTGACATATTTCACAGGGGAAAAGAATCTTCTATGTCGATTACATGCCACATATAATGTACACTCAACTAAGCCGATGCTTATATATTGATCATAATGCCCTTGCAAGTTGCAAGTGCCGAGAGTAGATCTTGTATGTTACACCAGAAGTAGAGATATTACAGTTGTGAGAAATAATACACTACTGCTGTTTAACAATAGAGACACACATGCAGCTTTGCTCCATGTTCTCAGTTCCTCCTCTCTTGCCGCCACGGTGAGTGCCGATCATTGGCACCGGATCCCGGGTAGTCCTCCAGCTCCATATTCATCTTCATGCTTCTTCCGACACCGTGCGGATCGGCCTCTCGGGCTACAACGTCCTGGTGTGATCATACCAAAGATTCAGGCCAACAAGAGTTTGCACCTGACGACCTGAGAGAGTATGGTCTGAAACTGCTAGTACTACTTGCGTGAACATGCACTAAAATCTGGAACAACCTTACCTAAATAATACAAATTCTAAGAAAAATATCATGTAAATTAACTTGTGTTCACAGATAGTAAAAAAAAGTAAAAGACTAGATCACCTGATCTGCTCCACTGGAAGCGGGAATTGCCTCAGTTTCCTGCCGCACCCTTGGGGCCGCTGATTCATATGGGAATGAATTCGTCACATCCCAAAACATCACAGCCAGAAGAATAAAACTAAATTTGTACTAGATGGCATGAGATGGTTACCAGGTGGGAATGGAATTACAGCACTTGAAGCATGGACGAGGCAGCAGAATCCTAGCAGAGCCACCACTGCCAGGTGCAGCGTAGGCGATCTCTCCATCCGTGTCATCCGAAGATTTTTTCCAAGTGTTTTCTACTCTTCTTCTGCACCCATGAGGGGCTCATGTCATGTAGAGGACCTGAACTGGGAGCTATTTTATAGCACAGTTCCTCAGCTGGCTGTGATGGTCCTCATAGAAGGAGGAGGCAGACAGTAGATTGAGGCTTCTGAAGCATCATCCACAACCTCAGTTAGTTGCTATATAAGTACTAGTTATTAAGCACCTTCTCTAAGTGCTTCATTAGCTCACATGATGAGCTTTTCTATGGCTACAAAAGTAGTAGGTGGCTACCATTTCGTAGGCATGTGCTGTTTCTTGGAACCTTGAGTTGCTATTTGCTAGGCACGCGTGCGTAAAGTTAAGATACATATCACGGAAAGGAGGGGTGAACAAAAAACGAGGCAGCGACGAATTGGCCATGGAATGATTTAGGCCAAGAAGAGGTCGCAGGAGGAAATTAAATCAGAATTTAGGATGATTCTGGGGATTTTTTCCAATCTGGTACCGGATTTTCTTATCCTAATGCACGCAGCGTGGGCTGTAGACTTCTGGTAAAGTAAAGTTGCCCCCTTTATTTTGAGCTCATAGTGGATTCAGCACTCAAGGTACATAATTTGTGAGCCTCCACTAAGCTAATTAACTCAGTAAGAAACTGCACCTCAAGAGCTCATCACATTGGTTGTGCCCAGTTGAAGCTTGACACCTTGCATACAAGATCCTAACATCAAAGTTCGTTTGTAGTGAAATTACAGCAAACAATACTTCACGCATGCATCCAGACAGGACTTTTTGTGTGTGTGTCAGATCTTAGAAAATCTTGAAATAAGTTTCATGTCACTGTTACAGGCTATAACTGAACTGAATTCCACAGCGTTCGTGAGTCACAGGCACTGGCACATTTCTTTGCTGGCATGCCATCCAAGAGCACCCACGAATCATTTCCTCCTTCACTAACAGTTCAGACGACAGTGTCCATGCACTGAACTTGTCATTTCTTGGAAAGCGATAAGATGATACTGAAAGAGAAGGACTTTGTCTGACAGAGATGTACGAACGCGGTGCCTAGACTTGACGAAGCAACTCACATTTTTCAATGAAAGTTTTATGCACGGGCAGACCTCGAGGAGTAAAATAAGTATGATGGGAAGTGTCTGTAAAAAGAAAACGAAAAATACTTTGTTGACTGACATTTTCTTCAGTCACATATACAGGACTGGTATGGTAACCTCCGGAAGCTGCTATGTCAAGATCTTCAAGTAACAACTGGTTTCTTGGATGATCATACACAAATGACAATGGTACTATATTTTTTTTTAAAGAAAGACAAAAGATTTGCCTTAATTCATTGAATAAGAGGGAGCAAATAGTCCAAGGTTACACGAAGTTCAACAGGCTCAAATACTATGATTAATCTTCCGATAAAAGATGACCCAAATGCGTAGCCCCGACAAAGCACCAAGCACTCGCCTCTAACTTAATACGAGCAAAAACCCCTATGGCCGAACTACTCTTATTCTTGAAGACTCTTGCGTTTCGTTCATTCCAAATCTCCCACGAGACTAACATCAAGAGAGAAGTCATAGCCTTCCTCCTCCCGGGGTGGCCGTGAACCACATGAAGCCACCAAGATTTTACATCATCGAAAACCCCCCACTCGGAAGGTTCAAAAGCATGAAGGACAAGCCACCCTTTAACCATGACCCAGATTCTTGTGGCATATCAGCGTTTGAAGAGAAGATGAGCCGCCGACTCGAGTACTCTATTGCATAGCGGGCAATTGCCACAATTAGGCCACCTCCTATTTTGAAGCCTATCCGCCGTTCACACCCGGTTTTGTATGATAAGCCAAGAGGAGAACTTGCATTTTGGAGGTGCCCAATTCTTCCAAACGGTGCTATTCATGTCCGTGCGAATTAACCCAACAAATTGAGCCTTGTAAGCGGAGGCCGATGTGTATGAGCCCGAGGGTGTAAGTTTCCAAACTATCGAGTTACTAAGGTCCTTATTGAGATGGACTTGTGAGATAAAGTACCAAAGATGCGAGAAATCCTCTAGGTTATTGACCGTAAGCCCACTAGAGAAGTCAATTTGTTGAATCTAAGCATTGTTTTGAAGGGCGGCATGCACAACCCACTTCTTTTTCTTGGATAGGCCATAGATTGATGGTGCAATGGTTTCGGGTCTGATCCCGTCCACCCAAGGCACCTTCCAAAAGGAAGCCAAGCGTCCATTCCCAATAGTGACCTTTGTCATAGCATAAAAGAACTCCATCTCCTCCTTAGTGCAAGGCAACTCGGTGCCCACCCAAGCACGATCGGGCTCCATCCATTCAAGCCATGGCCAACGCAGACGCAAAGCGCGAGAGAACTTTTGTAAGTTGAGGACGCCAAGCCCTCAAGCGCGGTGGGTCGGCACACGGCGGTCCAATTAATTTTGCATTTCCCCCCGGTAGCTTTCTCGGTACTGCCCCAAAGCCATGCGTGGATCAACTTTTGGATGGCAAGAAGGAACTCCGCTCGGACATCAAGGACGGTGAGGAGGTAAATGGCTTGGGAGATGAGAACCGACTTGACCAAGGCGTTTCTACCTGCGATATTGAAGGATTTTCCTTGCCATGGAACAAGTTGGTCGTCAAATTTTTTCCTCGAAAAATTGCAAAGGAATGCGCTTGAGCTTTTTGAGAGCGAGTGGGAGGCCAAGGTAGCACAGAGGAAAAGAAGCTCGGGTGGCCGGGAGGTCGCACAAGATATCATCAAGGTCTATATCATTGCAACAAATGGGAGCAACCATGCTCTTATTGAAGTTGGTCGAGAGACCGGTGACCTTGCCAAAATTCTAAAGGATTTGAGTGAGCATGGAGATGTCCTCCTTGATAGGGGCCATGAAGATGGCCGCGTCGTCCGCATAAAGTGAAGTACGGAAACGAGTGCCCTTTCCAGCGAGGCAGTGGAGTCTACCTTGAGAGGTGGCCACGTCAAGGATCTGTTGTAGCGGGTCGATGTCGATGTCAAAAAGAAGAGGAGATCAAGGATCGCCTTGGCGCAATCCACGACCATGTTTAATGGGGTTGTCCGGCACCCCGTTGATAAGGACTCTCGAAGTGGATGTGGATAGAAGGGCGGCTACCATGTCACGGAACCTCGGGGGGAACCCAATATGATGAAGAAGATCCAAAATATACTCCCAGCGGACCGAGTCTAAGGCCTTTTTGATGTCAAGCTTGAATAGGATGGCCGTTTTTTCCTTCGGTGAAGCCATCTAGCATAGTTGCGGACGAACATAAAGTTGTCATGGATGCTTTTAGATTTGATGAATGCGCTTTGCACAATGGAGATAATATCTTTCATGCGGGGAGTGAGCCGTAAGGCAAGGATCTTGACAACAATCTTGGCAAACCCGTGTATGTGGCTAATGGGACGGTAGTAGGAGATGTCCTCCACCCCCTCTTTCTTAGGAAGAATCACAATGTTTTCGGAGTTCAACCAATGTAGGTTGGACGTATGGAGGTTGGAGAAGCGATGCATCACCGCCATCACGTCGGCTTTAATAATATCCCAACAAGCAACGAAGAATTTTCCATTGAAACCATCCATACCTGGAGCTTTGTTAGTTGGCATCTCCGAGATAGCTAACTTAACCTCCTCCTCCAAAAAGGGTCAACCAAACTCTCCAAACTAAAGGTGGGAATGGAAAGAGAGTCCCAATTGAAGTCCAAGGTGCTCAGCTCCCCTCTACCAATCGTGGCCGAAAAATGATCTTGGGCCACTGCTTGCTTCTCGACATGAGAGGGGACCCACCCATTATTGTGCTTGAGTTTGAAGATAAAATTCTTCTTTCGTCTCCCATTGTCCCTCCAATGAAAAAAGCGAGTGTTGGTATCCCCATGCTTTAGGTTGTGTATTCTTGCATTTTGCTTTTTCCTAGCCCTCTCAAGAGCTGCAAGACCGATCACCCTTTTTTTGAGCCTCGCATGGATGTCTCGTTCGTCCGGGGATAAAGCTCTATTTTCCATCGCCAAGTCAAGATGATGGATGACCATGAGGTCCATGTGGAATTGAATCTTGTAGTTTGAGAAGAGACTTTGGCTCCATCGCTTGAGGTGTCTTCCGGTGTTGAGGAGTTTGTGATGTAGAATGTGATAGGGGTCCGAGTGATGTGTGGGTTCGACCCAAGCCTTTTTAACCACCTCCAAGAAGCCGGGCATATGCGTCCAAAACTCCTCGAAACGAAAGGACTTCGGCTTTGCCGGTCCCCGACAACTAGCAAGAAGGAGCGAGCAATGGTCGGAGAGAGACGAGGAAAGTGCTTGCAAGATGTAGTCATCGTGGCTTGTGTCCCACTCCTCATTACAAAAAACGGCGTCGATTTTGCTAAGCGTTGGAGCCACACGCTCATTGGACCAAGTGAATTTGCGGTTTTGGAGATGGATCTCGCTTAGCTCGCAAGAGTGTAGAGCCGTTCGAAACCTTGTCATTCTACTTCTATTGATGTTGAGGTTGCTTTTGTCCCGCGCTCGATGGATTTGGTTAAAATCCCCGAGGACCACCCATTTGGTGCCGCTTGTAGGCTTCAAGTCGATTAACTCTTGGAAAAAGGCATCCTCGAGAAAAAGGTATCCTCGAGAGCATTGTCAGTAGGTCCATAGACCACGGTGATCAAGAACTTATCATCAGATCTTCGGGCCTTAACCATGGCTGAGAGGGAGAAAGTGTGGGCATCTCAAGGATACTAAATTACTAACTTGTAACCTACAGGGAAGAACAAGTCTAAATCTGCAGCACGGACAGGAAACCTGAATCACAGGGATTAGCAAGATTTGAACAAGACAACAAACTGTGATATTAAAAAAGATAGAAAATAATCCTGTATTTATGCTTTGAGATACACTCTTTCTCAGGTCTCGAGTCTCTTTGAGTCTTGTTCTTTTTTCCAAAGAAATATCACCTTCCTGACTTACCTGAAATTTCTGTGTAAACATCATTCATATTCAACTTTGGAAAATGTAGTCAAACACTACATATGTATTTAATAAAAAAATTCATCGCATGAGAGACTTAGTATTTTTTTTTTAAAAAGGGGGCAAAACCCCGGTCCCTGCATCAATCGATGCATACGACCTTTTATTGCAATGAGAAATTTAGTATGGAAGACCAAATCAATGGACTGCCCAGTCCTGGCACTTTGAGCCGGTCCATTTCGTCCACTTCATCTTTGCCCCCCCCCCGGCGCGCGTACACACTATGACCCAAATATCAGAACGTGGCTTTTGATCCGGAGCCCGTAGCGTTTACCCTACTCCAGCCTGGCCTTGCCCGGAAGATTCCCAATTCATTCAGTAGTAGTCTACCAATATGATACGAACATTTATACCCTAAATAAAAAATGATGATATGAACATTTATTACTTCTTCCTCCAAAAAAAATATTTACTCCCTCCGTTTCAAAATATAAGATGTTTTAGGTTTGTGAAAGGAATGTATCTAGATCCCTTTTAGTGTGTAGGTTCACTTAAACCTACATGAACCTACACATCAAAAGAAGTCTAGATACACTCTCTTCACAAATCTAAAACATCTTAAATTTTGAAACGGAGGGAGTATTACTCATCATGTTCGATCTGTGCTCACATATGTTTTCATGTTGTGCATGTTTCCCAACATGTACACAACGAGTTTTCACAAAAAGAAAACATGTACACAACGAAGGAGCCACATCATGGCATAGAACATGCATTAGACTTTCGTGTGTGTGAGCAGAAAGAGAGAAGGAATTGAACTCATGAGCCATCTCTTTCCAGGAAGCATCAAATTAAGTAAAGAAGATTAAAAGAACCAAGACCATAGACTCTCTGGATCTCAGGCAAACAAGTCATCTTGCTGTTTACTCTTCTTCCACAACTTTTTTCTAGTAGGTGGAAACATCCTCTCATCTGCCTAGATATTTCAGATTGATTCCGCTGATTAGCTGACTTCCTACTTCTTATATAAACCTGTATCCATACATCTCCCCCTCACCAAAACAACCAGATTTCTGAGTTCACAGGTGAAGTCGGCAACAATGGAGAAGTCCTCAGCCACTGCAGCATGCCATCTTGAACTAATTTTCGAAGACCAACTCGGTATTGTCATCTTTTTCACCATGCCCACCTGGTCCATCTCAATGCTTCAGAGGTTCCTCCCCAGTTCTTGCCAGTCCTGCACTTGTCCTGTCACCAAGACAACCTCGACGCCGGCCCTCGCCAACACACAAGTATCCAAGGCACTGGATAAGAATGATCAACAGGATGAGATAGATACGACACAATCCGATGCTGAGGTGGCCATGAGAAAGTTGGGATTCAGTTTTGATCAACAACATAGTGCGGCCTTGAATGCTATTAGCTCTGAAAGTATTTCTACGTTGTTCGTCGACGATGAACCGAGCCTGCAGGAAGTGAAAATGGCGTTCTTGCTGTTTGATGAGAACAATGATGGGTACATAGACGCGTCGGATTTGCAACGAGTTCTCGGGGACCTAGGATTAGGAGAAGGGGTAGGGTTAAATGAGTGTGAGCAGATGATTGCAAGATATGATACGGACGATGACATGAGGATAGATATTATGGAGTTTTCTAATGTTTTGGAAGCCAGCTTTTGCTGAACTTATCCCTCTGTATTTGTTTTCCCATACCAGTGTTTTGTATTTTACATGTTAGGATCGACCGAGTTTTTTTTTTTGAAGATTCAGCTTACTTGAGGATAAAAACGTGCATGTTTCCCTAAGCTATATCTTATGCAGGCAACTTGCAAAGAGTCACGCTCTAATTTTTTTGACAAATAATAGCAAGAGCATTTAGATGACTTTGAGTTTTGTGACAATTATATGCGTACATGAATTGAACTGGATATTAGCAGAGGGTTATATGTTTGACCCGATCACTTGTTATTCGGGTGTACTATCTAAACTTATCCCTCTGTATTTGTTTTCCCATACCAGTGTTTTGTATTTTACATGTTGGGATGGACTGAGTTTCTGGGTTTACTTGAGGATTAAAATGTGCGTGTTTCCCTAAGCTATTATGAAAGCAACTTGCAAAGAGTTAGAGTAAACTACAAAACCCCGCCATGTTTGTGCGAAAAGATAAAAAATCCACTACTTCTTTCGAAATTTGCAAAAATCCACCAGGATTGTGCTGGATGCTCGATTTTATCCGCCCTAACCACGGTTATGACGCCAAGACCCACTATCAGGGGTGACATGACAAGGGATAGGCGGACGGTTCCGATAACCACATGATGGGCCCCTCTCGACCGCACTCATTCATCCTCGTCCCCACTCTGGCCGTCGCTGCCCTGCTTGGTGGAACAATGACTTGTCCTGGTCCGCACTCTATTCGTCGCTGCCCCACCTGGCGGAACAAAGACTTGAAAACGGTAGCACACGCTTTGTTAAACCTATTTCTTCAGCGACTTAGGAATATGTTTAGTGATGTATATCCTGCTTGCGTGCAAATGGGGTCTCCATGTGCCATTTTAAATCTTTATATAATTTTATAATTAACTACTCACTCCATTCTGGTTTATAAATTCTCCATGTATTTCGAGTCAAACTTTGACCTTATGTTGAACTAAGAAAATATATGCTATACGACAAAAAAGCATACAGCTGGATTTGTATTCGAGAGAAGTTTTTGATTGTATAAGTTTTGTAGCATATAACCCATATTTTGTTATTTAAAATCATGATCGAATTGTACTACAAAATAAGGAAGGTTTTATACACCGGAATGGCGTATAAACTCTACAATAGTATAATACGCGTATAAATGATCCAGACGCCGAAGGCATGCCTCTCTTTTGGAAAGATAAAAAAAGAGAACATTTGTCAATTGACAAATTCTCCACGACCGATGGCTCATAGTTATTGAATATTGATCATATTCTACCAAACCGTTTCCCGAATTCTGACCTATAAAATATGTGAATTTTTTTGCATCTCTAGTTTAGAAAATTTGTTTTCTATATGTTTTCCTCAGCCATTCTTATGGTTTTCCACTCTCCTTAATATATACATGCAGCTCTCCTGCATGGTTCGAAAAAAAATAGATCCACCATAAGATTATTTTTATATTGTATTTATTTAATTTTGTAGAAGTTTCTTGGATATGTTTGATCATATTTATAAGTTTTGACTACTGACAAGATTTGTATGTCCTACTTTTCGGAATAGAGCTAGTATCGTGGAGCACATAGATAAATTTAGTTACTTCAGTTTTCAAGGACAGCATTTAACCCCAGACGACTCTATTGTCAGTTAGGGCTTCTTATAATTACTCCATGCACAGATAGTATTGAACCATACGCTTGCCTATGAATGTCGGTCCTCACAGTCTAAAGCTACAGATGACAGATCCACATCCAAACCGTGCAGTGGTATCTATCTACTAGTATATGACCGTGGTACTGATCCACTATAGAGTACTTCCTCCGTTCCACAATGTAAGCCTTTTTAGCATAGCTCTCTAAAAAGGCTTACACTGTGCAACGGAGGTAGTAGTTGAAATGGGCAGGTGTTTCATTACTGGGTAGGATCAATGCGGCGATGATGAATATATGAAGGTAAATAACTTGCTCACATGCTGAAGCCTGGGCAGGCATACATATCAATGATACATATATATGCCAGCACTGCTTGCTAGTTGGTGCTACCCAGAATCTAAGTGCATCTCAATCTCACATCATTAGTTCTTGCCTATTACATTAGCCAGGTGGGCAGCTGTTGTTGTATGCTAGGCGTGGGATGCATAGGGAAATATGACCAACCAACGGTACATACTGGGAGCGAACGAGATAGCAGACCAGGTACAGAATATGATACGAGGTCGTGCACCGGCTAAGCTATAAGCTGTGTACGACGAAACACAGAAGCACAATCCCGAACGAAGCAAAGACCGAGACAATGGCCGAGGGCGAACAAGCTGCTGGTACTTGTACAAGTCAAAACCACCTAGCCTGTAGGCGTTCGCTGGCGGATAATGAGTGGATCACTACAGATGCAAGACTGGAGGCGATGGCAAGCGAATTAAGGCGTCTCCACGCGGCTAATCTGCCCCCACCACCCCAAGCCAGCCTCCAACGACGTGAGCAGGGATTCCTCGCTGGTCCTGGGAGTGATAGTTGTCGTTGAGTATTCCGGACCTAGTCTCCCGAGAGCTGCAATGTCCAATCACGCCTTTCCCACTCCGCTACCTGGGGCTGCCGTTCTCCCTGCGAAAGCCTTCCGCAGTGCAGCTCCGTTCCCTCGTCGACCTGGTGGCAGCCAAACTGCCATCGTGGAAAGCCTCCATGCTTAACAGAGGAGGGCGTCTCGAGCTGATAAAGACAACGCTTTCGGCCATCCCAATTTTTGTCATGATGTCCATCGACATTTTCATAGAAATCATCATTGCCATTGAGAAATCTTAAGGGGTTTCCTCTGGAAAGAGAGGAAAAACGTCCATGGTGGCCACTGTCTGGTAGCATGGGATAGGGTGTGCATGCCCAAGGAACTAGGAGGACTTGGCATCCCTAACTTGCGACTCATGAACGCCGCACTCAGGGCAAGATGACTGTGGTTGAAGCGAGTTGAGGTGGACAGGCCTTGGCACGGTCTCAACATCCGAGTTCCAGCGCTCGCGGAGCAGCTGTTCGACGCTGCGACGGCCTCGGTGCTGGGGGATGGAGCCGCCACCCTCTTCTGGTATGATAAATGGTTGCCATGTGGACTGATCATGGACGTGGCACCGAACCTCTTCGCGGTAGTCCCAGCAAGTGCGATCTCGACACGCCGGTGCGCGAGGGCTTGGGCGGGGCCTGGCTACATGATGTCCCCCCTGACCTGAGCGCGGCGGCCATCAGAGAGCTCCTGGAGGTGGCAGACCGGCTAGAGGAGATTACCCTGGCAGAAGGGACACATGATGTTTTCAAGTGGAGCTAGGACCCCACCGGCTGCTACACCGCGAAGCCTTGCTACAAAGCTATGTTTGTGGGTCGGACGTCACTGGCTGGAGCACTACAGATCTGGCGCTCTCGAGCCCCCGCCAGCTGCAAGATCTCGCTCTGGCTTGCAGTGCGGAACAGATGTTGGACGACCGATAGGCTGCGACGCCGTGGGCTGGATCACCCGACGGCGTGTCCTTTCTGTGACCAGGGTGGAGAGACTATCAACCATCTCCTCATGGGATGTGTCCTAGCACGAGAGGTGTGGGCGACTTGTCTCGGCTGGTGGGGCAAGGGCCAGTGGATGTCGGAACATGGCACGAAACTCGTCACTTGGCTCCAGGGCAGACGCGAGGGCAAGGGCCGCGAGCGCGACATCTGGATAGGTATTTCCTTGGTCTGCTGGACGCTCTGGCGTCACCAGAACGATATCGTCTTTGAGGGCACTACCCCTTCTTCTGCCCTGGTCATTCAGAGGATCTCCTCAGAGGCCGAGCTATGGTGAGGTGCACGGCTTTTGCGAGCCAAGTGGACATGTGGAGATGCCGCGAGTAGTTGGCTAGTGCGTGTGTGCTGCCCTTTCGGGTAGTGTGGGGTTGCGTTCGTGGCGCCTGTGCCACGCCGCGTTGTACAATTTTGGCCTCTTGATCCTTCTTCTATGAAAACGATATGTCTCTCAGGACGTATCCTTGAAAAAAAGCATTCCTTTTCCTTTTGGCGAAGCTGCATGCCGCAGTAGTTATATCGCTCTCTAGTTCCTCCCCTCTCTTTTCTTTGACTAAGCTGCATGTACTGACTCTACGTGGGATTCTTGCTTTATTAATTTAAAGCTGAGCACGATTGTGCCTTTTATCTAAAAAAATCTTAATCAGCGTGTACGGGTACGCACGCTTTTAGGAGGATACGTGGCATAGCTGTTCAATATCCATTGCTCCACAATATTGTGCAAAGAAAAGAAGTTTCGGTTGCACTAAACCCCTGAATATTGTGTTCCGAAGAGCTCTAACCGGGTCTAGGTGGTCGAGATGGCTTCATTTAGTTGCTAGACTGATGGATATTAATTTAGAGGATGGGAAAGATCAATTTAAGTGGGATCAAAGTTCATCTCGGACATTTACTGTTAAATATATGTATCTAGACTTAAATATATGTATCTAGACTTACTTAATGGGAACATAAGGTTTTTTAGTAAATATCTTTGGAAAATGAAGGTATCACTGAAAATTAGAAGTTTTATGTGGTTGTTAAACCGTAAAGTTTTATTAACAAAAGATAACCTTGCAAAAAGAAGATGGCAAGGGAGCCAGAAGTGTTGTTTTTGTGATAACTAGCATGGTGAAATGCGAGGGCATCACCTGTGGTTGTTAGTTTGCATATTGTAATACAAGATATTATTGTACCTAAAATAGTAGAAGGATCCAATCATTTATGAAAATCTATATGTTCACGGTTCAAATAGTAGAAGGGTCCAATCCACTTGATTAATGGAAAAATGTTTTTTATGGTCTTCCGAATGGAATAGAAAAATAGATTTTCTTCATGAATTAATGTAAAATATTATCTTGTTAATACGTTATTATGTCAATTTTACCCATGGCTAAGGTGGATATCCTACCTTATAAGTAGGATAATTTGGTATGAGTATCATTTCCTACCCACTGGTACGTAACCAAATCAGTTGTTGGTGGGATATGTGTATACTTTTATGTACATCGGTTAGGTGATTAAAAGTTAGATAATTAAATAAGTACCTCCTCCTTGCCATATATATTGCCTTGAAAATTCAAACGCGATCAACTTTGACCAAGTTTTTTGAGAAAATTAACTATATCTTCAATTTCAAACGGTTAGCGAAAATATACTTCATGGTAAATTTTATGGTATATATTTGATATTCTAGATGTTGATATTATTTCATAGATACTTGGTCAAACTTTACATCATTTGATTTTTAAAAAAATCTTATATGAACTACGTTTTGTCAAGGAGGGAGTACTTCTTATTCTATATGACATATGAGCGACCACTTATATATATCAAATATGAGCTGATTGGGACAACATTTTCTGTGCTGTTGGGTGCCGTTAGGGATGTAAACGGATAGGATAATTTTCGCACCGAAATCGGCTCCGAAACCGTTTTAAGGTGTCCATATCCGATTTTATAGAATCCGGCGAATAAGGATATCCGATTCCGACGTGACACCCCGGATATGGTGTAGGATATGGTATGGAAAATAACATGCGGATATGGATTATTCGAAAATTAATTAGGATTATCCGAGTGTTTCAAGCCGGATAATCCGATTTTAGAATCAAAAGTCAAGGACAATATCACAAAACTACGATTAGTTACCGAGTTCATTTGGCGAACATGTCTAACTCTGTCTTTTAACACCATATCTTTATTATCTTATCTAGTTGATTCATGCAAGGCCAAAAGATTAATTCTCTCTCAAAACTTTGCTAGAAATATAATTATCTACCTATGAGAGAGTATTTATCCGACTACTTTCATATCCGACCCGAGTCCGCTCGGTTTCTGATTCAAATCTGTTGTCCAGTAAATTCGCATTCGAATCCGCAACCGGTCATTATCCGCTCCGATCCGAATCCGAGAAATGAATATGGAAAATGATATGGTACGATCAAAATCAGATCCGATCCGATCCGTTTACACCCCTAGGTGTTGTTGGATGCCGCTGGCGCTGATTTTTTCTAACCGTCGATTAACCCATTTGATCAAAATCTATCAAGAAATGATTTTATTAGAAGTGGCCTCTAGTTCTGATTTGAACGCACATTACATTAAAAAGGTGACTGTTATTTCTGATCGTCTCATCCTACACGCGATCAACCCGATCATCCCGACTGTGAGCCGTCGCCACCATGCGCCCCTCCCCTTTGAAGCCCAGCCTCCAACCACACGACAACTCCCTTCCTCTTCATGCACCGTCACCCTTCAAGCTTAGGTGAGTGTCGTTGCATTAAATGTAGGGTTCATCTTTACTTGCCAGTTGGCTGCGGTTGACCCTGGTATATGTTTGCATGCAGGTTGACGAATTGGACGCAACAGATCATCCCGACCAACCCGACTGTGAGCCGCCGCCACTGTGTGCGCCCCTCCCCTTCGAAGCCCCGCCTCCAACTACCTAGCAACTCCTCTCCTCTTCACGCACCACCGCCCTTCAAGCCTAGGTGAGTAATGTCGCACTAACTTTAGGGTTCATCTTTAGGGTTTCACGAATTGGCCATGTCTGAACCTGGTGTATGTGTGCCTGCAGGTTGAGGAATCGAACGAGACGGATATGTTTGGTGTCATCTAGGATGGTCGGTGAGGAGAGGGACGGGTGCCTCTCGTGCTTCCCCAAGAGATCCTTCCCTAGTCCATCTGGGCCGCTGCCATCATGTTGAGGATCGCCAATCACCACTGTCCGAAGACTGCCTGGTGCTAGACCAGCTGCTACACATCGATTGGTATGATTTCTTGTGTCTAACTCTTTGATTTGTTGATTCATGCGGCGACTGATCGGGTAGTCCTTGTCACGGTTAGCACCTAGCACCAGCAATTTCGTTTTGATTCATCCTTTCTAGGATATGGATGTTTGGATCAATCTATCAGTAGTTTAAATTGAACATTGTATCAGTATGTGTGTATGATATGCCATTCAACCTTTCCACTATCTCTCTACTTATCTCAAGTGCACGTGATATCATCTTTTATTTACTTCTAGTGCACATGAAATATTCTCCATTTTTCTTACTCATATGAATTGGTAGCACCCATCGTGTTAAGCTATTATTCTTCTTGTTTCAAAGTCTTTGTAGCTTGTTCTCTATTTGAATTTTGTTCAAAAATATTCTAACTAATCTCATCTCTCTCTTGGCCCAACCATTGGACCATACCATCTAACAAACCTTACACTATCTAATCTAATCATCCTACCCGAGAGCCATACATATGAGGAATTAATAATAGAGATTTTGACATGGTGATATTTATGACACTCTTGTTCTCAGCACTTGTGTAGCTTAGTATATACCTCTAGCTGCGAACAATTCTTAGTGTGGCTATCAAAGTGATCATTTTTAGTTTATTGTATTTTTAATTAAATGGTGTAATCTTATCCTAATTATTTTTGGCTTTATCCTTGTACTGTGATTAAACTTATAATTTTCTATCCGTATGTGGTATGCAGAAAGATATGGCACATGTAGGTGATGATGGTGAGTACTGAGATATTGTCAACATGACATTTGCTAGCGCAGATAATGCGTACGGGTCATATAATTTTTCTCTCTTTACAAATGATTTAGTGTGCGGAAAAGCTATGTTGAGTGGGGTGGATCCAACATGGAGATAATTCTAAGGAAACTTATCTTGCAACCGTGAAGGTTATCGGGAAGAGAAACACATGAAGAGGAAAAGAGAAGACAAGAAGAGGACTCCACGGAACATCACTTGGGTTGGCTGTAACATGAAATTGGTCCTTGCATGGGTCGAAGAAACTGGGCAGTGATTTGTGAAGGATTTCATAGATAAATACAACCATCCTATGGCCCCACCAGATCTTGCTTGTCTTATGCGTTCACATAGACGTATCAGCGAAAAGTAGAAAGCTGACATTGTAGAGATGCAGATATTTGGGATGCACAAGCACAAAATCATGGATGTGTTGGTGTTACAGTACGACGGATATGATGAAGTTGGATGCACCAAAAGGGACATTTATAATTTCTACGATAGCTATAAGCAAGAAACAATTGCAAACGGTGACGTCCAAATGATGATCCGTCACATGATGGCGCAATAGGAGAAGGATCCAAATTTTTACTTCAAGTACTTGGTTGACAAAGAGGGGCATTGTTTTTGGAGACGTCATTGTTTTTGACAGTCAATCCCGGCGTGACTACCAGGCTTTTGGAGACGTCATTGTTTTTGACATCACGTATAGGACCAATACGTATAATCTTCCCTTTGTGCTATTTGTTAGGCTGAATCATGATCGCAGCACTACTATCTTTGGATGTGGTATTACTCCCATGTGACCACCAAGGCGTACAAGTGGATGTTGTGGACCTTTTATAACTACATGGGCCAGAAGCATACGGTATATGTGATCACTGACGGTGACCTAGCAATGCAGAGAGCTATCAGGGTGATCTGGTTTAACACAATTCATAGGCTGTGCATGTGGCACATTCAGCAGAACATTGTACATAATCTGAGTGATGATGCGGTCAAGGAAGAGTTCAGATCATTCATATATGATTGTGCTTCCATAGAAGAGCATGAGATAAAATGGTTAGACTTCTTGAAAAGGAATAAAGTAACAAGCGAGCAGTCGTGGTTGCACCATATGTAAGAAAGCTATGGTGTGCTCCATATCTGATGGTAAAATGTTTCTTAGGACTGAGCAGTAATCAAAGGAGCGAAAGCCTAAACTCTGTTTTGCACACGCATCTAGACGGTAGCATGACATTGTTCAAGGTGCTAGAGCACTATGAGTGTTGCCTTTCGTTGCGACGCCTAAACGAGGCGGTCCTAGACATTGTGGCCATGCAGTCCATTTCATTTACAAACGTGGATGCTTCATGTCTCGAGAAACATGCTGCAACTATTTTCAAGCCAGCAGTATTTGCGTAGGTCAGATATAGTACAGATGCTGCCAGCAATTGTTCCGTCTGGCAGATTCTAGATGGAGATGATTTGACTACATTTAGTGACATAGGTATGATTACTCGGATGCTTATGATTTGCTGACCTATGCTGGGTAAAAGTATTACGGACCATGAAGATTTCAGATGATAGTCCAAGAAAGCAACCAACAAAGACTTTGATTGTATTAGGAAAGAATCTCTCAATCGACAATATATTGGTATTGTAATCACGCGTATGTAAAACCTATCCGCATAAGGCTTTGAGACCCGACCTATTATATATAGGATGGGAGAAGCCCAAGCAAGGGTACCAGAAAATCTCACATGCAACTTATAATAGTGCGATTTCTCAATATTCAGGCGACTTTGACTCCACTGTTTTCCTAACATCCGATGAAATCCTAGCTTTCTCTTTTCCATGAAACCCTAAGTCCTTCACCATGGACATTACCGAGGTTACCCCTCGTCAATTGGCACCGTCTGTGGGAAACTTGAACGCTGGAACCATGGATTTAGCAGACCGCTCTCCACCAAGCATTAACCCGACGAAAGCAGATCCATGCCCCCCACCCCTGTATTGGTACCCACCGATTTCAACGGCGGATCCGATCTAATCATCGGAAGTTTCCACTTCCAAGCAGAAGACCCACAAGAATCGCACCTTTCGGCCCTACTCACATCAGAACCGTCGGTGGAAAAAACTACGCTTACGGCGATACCAGCATCTTCTGTCGGATCCTCCATGGACGCCACAGCACAGATCGAAGCAGGCAAAGAAAGCGAGCAAATCAAGATGGATCTGGGGGACCTTGATGGTCTTTACGACAATCTATCCTCCGGATCAGATCCACAGCTAACCCCACAACACGAAGCAAGCCCGGCTAGTTCAGAAGCCGAAGAAAGCAGTGAAAGCATCGACTTCGGAATGCGGATGGCAGAAATCTACCCAGAACAAAAACTGATGGACTTCACTAGTTCACCCGACAATGTCTCCCTCAGTACAGACGATGATGTCACCAGCCCATATATCACTCAGCACCAAGTATGCGTGATCATCGGAGACGCCTCGACCCATCAAGACTCTAACGGTAACCCAATTTTTAATCCCGATGATATTCTTTCAAGCCACAATGCAGGAAGTCACGACAACGAAGGAAGCCGAGGAAACGGGGGAGACCCAACAGCCAACCGTGTAAACCGAGAAGAAGAACAACCACGCAGAGGAGAGAGGCAAACTCTCAGCTTACCAGCAGCGGCATGGCAAAAAGCAAGGGAGGCAATTTTAGGAGCAGTTCCGATGACAAGGGACGCTTCACACGAGGATCTATTGGCATACCAATACCTGCTTCATCGGAAGAAGAGAGACCTACTCAGGATGCAAAGGCAACTCGACAAAAGGAAAAGGTTAGCCGACGAATCTAGCCTACGACGAGCGTAGTTAAGCTCCACTTGAGGATCAAGGAGCATAATAGGAGGAGCACTACCAAGGAGAGGAACATCTCGGTTGGAGAATATCCCTGAAGCAGAAAGGAGTGGACTAATCTGAGACCTTGATCTATCATTCATGTCAATAGACCAAGCGGGAAACATCAAGGGAAAAACAGCCCAGGCAGCAATTGTGGCCACACAAACATATCTAATTACAACACAGCCCGCACCCGACGATCCTCGCACGGCCCTCCACCGCTCCACCCTGATGAATCTCGGCATGGTAGGAGCATCTCTCATGCAAGCAGAGCAAGGAACAACGCCACAACCTGACAAATCCCCACGCCATCGCAGCAGCCCTCGACAAGGGGGTCACACCCAACGATCGCAATCACCACATCGGGTCCACTTTTCAGAATCAGAGCCACGAAATGATGCAAGAAACGATATCACACAATGAAGGATCGACCGATCCAAAGAAGAGCATAGCACCCGAAGATACCATGACGATAAAAGCGAGGAAGAGCAGGAACTTTGCGGAGCTAGTTGCTTTACCCGACGGGTTCGCAAGACTTCGATACCAAAAGACTTTAAATTACCTCAAGATCGTCAAAAGTACGATGGTCTCCAAGAACCTGGAGCTTGGCTGGCAAATTATCTGGCAACCGTCAAATTACAAGGCGGCTCCAAAGCTACTGCAATGCAAAGCTTGCAGCTACACCTAACCGGTGCAACACATTCCTGGTTAAGGCAACTACCCGAAGATTCTATCAATAGCTGGAACGATCTTGAGGACAAATTTATCAGGAACTTCCAATCCACATTCGAATGACCCGCGTCTTTGGAGCAATTACGTGCCTACAAGCAAAAACCAGGAGAATCAATACGGACTTTTGTCCAACGTTGGAACATCATAAAAAATTCGGCTGAAGCCATATCCGATGAAAGAGCAATTGACGCCTTCAACAATGGACTTCGTCGGCAGAAGTTTATTGAAGAACTAGGACGAACCAAGCCAAAGACAATTTCATAGCTGATGGACATAGCAAATCGTTGTGCTAATGGAGAGCACGCATTACACAACAAAAAAGCCCGTTCACCCGAAGATGATAGGGACAGGCACAATAATGATAGAAGACGACGGACCAATGATAGGTACCATACGCCAAGTTATGTTGCAGCCAGTTTCTCTGGAGGGGACAACCGACGAAGCAACGATTACAACAACGGATACCGCGGTAATAGGGACAACATCGGTGGAGGCCAGTCGCAGCAACTACCAGCCGACGAATCGAGACCACCTATGTCAGCAGGACAAATGTTGGAAGGACCCTACAATATGCACTACTACATCGACTCGGCAGGGAAAAGGCGATCAAATCACCTCCTAAAGGACTGCCGAACATTCTTAAAAATGCAAGAGCTATTTAACGCAAGGGCAACCGAAGCAGCAAATCGAGGTTATGCTACCGTGCCTGACACTTTAGCTATCGGCGCACCACCACCACCACAAGGGCACCCACCAGCGGGACAGCCATAAAACATAACACATCAAGACGACGAGTATCGCAGGTCAAAAGGAGAAATGTCAATGATCCAGAAGGGACCGCCCTCCAACAGAACACAGAAGTTGATCACTAGGCAAGTAAACATGGCAGTAACAAAGCCACCTCCTACACCTGACTATCTTCATTGGTCTGAACAGGAAATTACTTTCAGCAGAGCTGATCATCCACTACTGATCCCTCGACCAGGCCAGTCAGCACTAATAGTAGAAGCACAAATCGGCGGGCTCGACATGAGTAAGGTTTTCTTGGATGCGGAGAGCAGCATCAACCTGATGTACGCCAAAACTCTACGGGCTATGAATTGGTCCATGACAAATCTAGTACCTACAGACACAACTTTCCACGAGATAGTTCTGGGAAAAGCCAAAATTCCACTGGGCAAAGTCCACCGCGACGTAGTCTTCGGATCAAAGAATAACTTCACATGAGAAAAGCTAGAGTTCGAAAATCATGGACTAGCCATCTCAGTACCACACGATCCTGGGACGTCTAGCTTTCGCTAGGTTCATGGAAGTACCTCACTACGCATATCTGGTGCTAAAAATGACAGCTCCCAACGGGGTAAAAGGAAGCTTCAGTCGCTCAGACAGCTGTGATCGGGAATTCAAAAAAATATCAGAAACTTTTGGGATGGAGACAGAACTTGCACAGCTGAAAATAGCGGATGAGGAATCACTACACAAAGGGCACACCCACAAAAAGCAAACATCAGAAGAGCAAGCACACAATGGTCCTACAAAAGCAACTTATGCGGCCTCCAATATAGGTCCCGCATAGGAATGCCCACTCATCGAAAAGATGAGAGTACCGCACATACCAACATGGAGCATGACGAAGAACCCCAAGAACAGAAGCTGAAGTTCCTCAAGAAATGTTTCACTTAGACGCACTTTATAAAGGCCAACGTCTAGGAAATCATGCCCTCGCAATGTATTTCCATTTATGCTTGTCAATGAATAAAGGAAGTATTTCACGAAATACAAATTTCTATGGCACACGAAAGCGGATATGCAAACGAACATTAGTTCGTTGGGTCCTCAACAAGAAAATACGACATACAATCAAAATCTCGTATAAAACATACGACCTTTTTTGAAGAATATAAGAAAGATCTATACATGATTTCTTCTATGAAGTACAAGGCTGTACAAGCAAGCAGTCAGATGGCAAAATTAACAAAAAAAATCTTCGTCTGCCTCTAAGCATCTTCGCACAATCCTAATGGTGGGTCTATGAGCAGCGGCGTAATGAGGCGCCATATAAACAAGGTCACCATCGGAATAGGGAGGCAGACCCAAAGATACAACATCCAGGTCTAGCATCGGATGATGCGCATGTACCCAAGAGAGCGCGAGCTTGGCACCCGCCACAAGTTGAAGCCTCACGTAATGATGAATCCTTTCACCTTGTCGAAACTTCACAATCAAATCCGCCAAGGTTTGTGGCTGAGGATCCCGAGGAAACATGGCATTGTAAACAATGGCCAGGGATCTGCGGCAGCACTCGACAAACTGTTCCAACTCTGATAGATGGTCCTGAAGAAGTACCATAGTGTAAGCACGGCGATGATCGGTCCAAAAATCCATTTTAGAACTTCGGGAGGCACACACAAGATCTTGCATTCGGTTGCGCAGACGTTGGGTTTCCTCCCTCTCACACAATCGAATGCCTACAAATCAGGGAGAAAATATTGATTTTCTAGAAGCAGACGGAGCAACTGAAGAAAGAGAAAGAAGACTTACACAATAGCTTCTCACTTGCCCTGGAAATTTCCTCCAAGAAAAAAGTTTCACTATTGAGGGACTGCCGTGTCTTAGATTGGGAAACATCCACCATTGACTGAACAATCCGAAGTTTTCCTTCAAGTTTTTTCACCTGTTCAATTTTTTCAGCGTACAACAGCGGATCCACCGTACACACAATGATGGTATTGGCTGCGCCCACTACAGATGAGGACGGAATTGCATTCGACAATTGCGCAGACCCAGAAGGAGTCGAAGATTCTTTCACAATCTGACAAGACACGAAAGATTTGAAACATTCAGCGCACAAAAGCAAACTCATACATTCAAACAATTGCTTTCTTGTAAAAAGGAAGCAAATGGAAGATGGATAAGTTAACGGTTCATTACAAGGACGACAAGGGAGACACAATAAAACTATAAAACACAGCCTATGAAGCCGTGTCCTTCAAAGACAGAGTAGCACTAGCAGAAGGAGCACTAGCCATAGGAGCAGTAGGAGCAGCCAAAGAAGGGGCGCCCGTCACAGAAGGGGCGACCAGTTTCTCCGAGGCAGAGCCCAGGCCTAAAAGCAGCCGAGAATACTTTCTGGCCCTCTTAACATAAGGCTTTAGGTCAACTTCTTAGCCATTGGGGGTGATTGGTACAGAGGAGCTAACCTTCTCCCAGTCGACCTTCTCGCCGTGCGCCATTGCTAGTGCAATTGAAGTTTCAGCACCACTCTTCGACTACGTCAAGCTAACCAACAAGAGGGCTAGGATTAGCACCGAAGACGGCGACAAGATCATTCAAGTTGTTCGGCACCTCCTTGGTTGGAAATATTTCAGCGTGAAGGCTTTTGAAGGCACGGCGGGAGCGTACAAGAAGGTTGCATCCACGAACGCTGTTGGCCTCCAAGGTGCTAACATCATTCGACAAAGGATCAACCTTCTTGTTTTCATGTAGAGTTAGGTCCTGGCCAGTCAATTCTGAAAATAAAAGAAGAGGGAAAGGATTGATGACCAAAGGAAAGAAATGAAATAAAGTCACGCAAGACAAAAAACTTACGGGTCAAAGATGCGTTAAGGGCCTCTAGGCACTGCCAAAGATTTTCATCTCGAATAGTGGCTTGCTTGGCCACTTTTTCGGCATCAGTTATCGCCTTCTGCTTAGCCTCCTCCAAAGCCTCCTCAGCAACGTGCAGTTTGGCCTCCAAACTATCGGCACGCTTGATCGCCTTGTCCCGAATAATTCCAGATTCCTTGGCAGCAACTGCACAAATAAATCATGAAAAATGGAGAAGAGAAACACACAAAGAATTCTCGAAGGTGAACATGACATACCCTTCAGTTCTTTGGCTTCATTGTGGATTTTTATAAAGCGAGATGCCATGTTGACCATCTCGCACATCAAAGGCTGAAGAAAAAAACATCACAGCAAGGGATATCAGGAAAAATGAAAAGAAGCTATGGGCAAAAAAATTCTGAAGTATAGAGTGACTTACATCCTTCATATCCATATCAACGGGATTTTCAGATATCGCCACACCTTTACCAGCCGTTTTATTCCTTTTTTGCGGCGGTGGCCTTGATGAAGTTGCGACATCTTTCTGGATAATTTTCTACACAGAAGATACGAGCTTTTCCTTTGGCTCCGTCGATGGTGGAGGAGATTTCTTTGCAGAGCAGGCAATAGATGTATGGAGAGGAGACGCGTGAGGATCTTCATCATCATCACTACAAGGGAAAAGAACAAAACAATTGGGAAAGGCATCAACAACAGAACTACCCGATAAAGCAGTAAAAGAGGCAGTCAAACAATTATGAAGATACATCCTGCACAAAGCAGAACAAGTTCATCTGGGTGGGAGCAGCCCAGACTGGAGCAACATCGAAGGGTTTGGAAGCAGTTGAGTCATCCGAGTCTTCGACCCTTTCTACAACATAGGGGTGCTTCCTCTTATCACCAGCATGCTCCATGCAAAAATCTCCGGAGCGAGCCGATGGAAGAGATCGCGTCTTCGATGAAGAATCAGAAGTAGAAAAATCCATTTCCTCATCCGCGGCAGCCTAGTCACATGGAGGTCGTCAGATGCAGAAGGATGGATAGGGGGCTCACAACTTCCAGGGAGAGGAGGAAGTGAGCTCAAGTGATCAAAGTCCTACACAAGCAGAAGACATGGAAAAAGTGCTAGTCATTGATAGAGTAAAAATTCATCCGCAAATACAAGGAAGGAAAGATGAATGCAAATGAAATTTACCTTGGGGACCCGTTTTTTCTTGCCATAGGGCTCCACAACACAGTTGGATGGAACCGGGCTTTTCTTGGTAAGAGTAGTAAAGTTTCGAACCCTCTTTTGATATACCTTGAGGGTAAGGTCTTTCGAGGAAATCCTCATCGGGTCCTTCTACTCGATATACGCCCACATGCCAGAAAGCCGGGCCTGAAGTGGCTGGACACAAATCCGCAAAAAATATGCCAGGATCTGGAGACCCGACAATTCCTTGCCAACTTCGTGCTGCAGTTTCGAAATGCGATCAATATTGGGCTAGATTTCCGCCATTTCTTCGGCAGAAGGACGTTGATCCCAAGAGTCAAGTTTGCGACAAGTTTTCTTAGGATCAAAGGGGGTTAAACCGAAAGACTGGCCTTCAAGTGGTTGATCCTTGATATAAAACCACTTGGACTTCCAGCCTTGGACAGAATCAGTGATCTTAAAATCAAAATAATCTACTTCGGAGCAAACAGAGAAAATGGCGTCACCAACGTCATGGACAATGGTGTCAGTGGCATTACGGCTAACCTAAAATAAGTGCTTCCACAGGCCCCAATGGGGATGAATCCCAAGAAAGCACTCACAGAGGGTGACGAAACAAGCAACATGGAGGATAGAGTTAGGCGTGAGCTAATACAGCTGCACTCCATAGACAAAAAGAAGACCACGAAGAAATTCATGGACATGAAGAGAAAGACTGCGGAAAAGAAAAGAGAGAAACATTACTCTCCAGCCAGGCTAGGGGATGGGCGTAGTTTCGTCCCTAGGAAGCTTGAAGGTACCCTCCGCCAGATGGCCGGAGTTCCACGCCTGATACATCGTAAACGTATCTATAATTTTTGATGCTCCATGCTTGTTTTATATCAACTTTCTTATGTTTTGTTCACACTTTGAGGTATTTTTATAAATTTTCTGGAACTAACCTATTAACAAGATGCCACAATGATAGTTGCCTGTTTTTTTGCTATTTTTGGTTTCAGAAAAGCTAGTAAGGAAATATTCTCAGAATTAGACGGGACAAAAGCCAAAGTCAATATTTTACCCGACGCAACACGGAGTCCGAAGGGCAGCCGAAGGGGGGCCAGGAGGCGGCCACACCCTATGGTGGCGCGGCCAGCCCTAGGCACGCCACCAGAGGGTGTGGGCCCCCTAGAGCTCCACCGACCTTGCCCCTTCGCCTATAAAAGCACCCCGAGACGAAAACCCTAAGCACCCGATCATAAATTCATGAAAGAGTCTATAGCCGCCACCATCTCCATCCCTAGATCAAGGGGGATCCGAAGCTCTTCCCAGCGCACTGCCGCAGGGAAGAGATCATCCTGGAGGCCTTCTTCATCACCATGCCTGCCTCCGGTGTGATGCGTGAGTAGTTCACCGTTGGACTATGGGTCCATGTAGTATCTAGATGGTTGGTTCCCCTCCTTTTTGCTATCATGTTTAGATCTTGATGAGCTCCGTTCATGATCAAGATCATTGATACATTGCTAACGTATCCATAATTTTCGATGTTTCATGCTTGGTTTTATCTACTTTCTTACGTTTTGTCCACACTTTGGAGTACTTTTCATATGATTTCTTGGACTAACCTATTAACAAGAGCCAAAGTGCCAGTTGCCCGTTTTCTGCTATTTTTGGTTCCAGAAAGTCAGAAAATCAATATTCTCGGAACTGGACCGGACAAAAGCCAAAGTCGTTATTTTCCTAGAAGATTCACAGAGCCAGAAGGAGAGATGAAGGGGGGCCACAGGGTGGCCAAACCACCCCTAGGCGCGGGTCCCCCAGGCTCGCCAGGGCATGGTGTGGCCCCCCTGGCCGCCCACCGACCTTGCCTATTCGCCTATAAGATGCCTCCCGATGCAAAAACCCTAAATCGTCCAGCCTCCAGCCATGAAAAGTTCCGCAGCGCCGCCGTCATCGAAGGGGAGATTTGGGGGACAGAAAGTCTCTGTTCCAGCACCCTGCCGGGACGGGGAAGTGCCCCCGGAGTCGTCTCTATCGATCTCAACCACCATCTCCATCACCGTTGCTGATTCCCATGATGAGGAGGGAGTAGTTCTCTCTCGAGGCTAAGGGTTCTACCGGTATCTATGTGTTCATCTCTCTCTCTATGCATGATCTTATTGAGATCATGAACTTGTAATCTATAGATCTACCTTGCTACTCAAGTGCTTTAATAGATCTCTACTCTCCCCATGTGTGTGAAGTTGACAGTGTGCACACCATGGTGACACTTAGGCTAGAGATTACAAATACTTGTTATGAGTTATATTTGGAGTTGAATGTCTTTATGAAATTGTGGTGTTTGTTTGAACCATCTAGTGCTCAAGGTGACAGTGTGGGGTTATCTAGATGGGAAATGCGAACTTTGAAGAGTGCTGTTATAGCCCTACCATGGATTAGAGTGTCCAACCGGAGAGTAGTTCAGAGTAGTATCATAAAGAAGAATATATTTACATGAGAGTGTTCACTAGTGAAAGTATGATCCCTAGGCCTTGTCTCTAAGTATTGAAACATAGTTTGCAACTAGATCTGTTACATGTTTGCTTGCTTCCATCTTTATTTCAGTTTTCCTTTAGTCTCTTCCACACCATCAAGCTATTTTCTGGCACCGTTACCACTTATAATTATCCATACCACTTGTATTTCACTATCTCTTCGCTGAACTAGTGCACCTATACACCTGACAAGTGTATTGGGTGTGTTGGGGACACAAGAGACTTCTTGTATCTTGATTGCAGGGTTGCTTGGGAGGGGATACCTGGGACCACTTCCTCCCTAAGTTCGATAAACCTTGGGTGATCCACTTAAGGGAAACTTGCTGCTGTTCTACAAACCTCTGCACTTGGAGGCCCAACAACTGTCTACAAGAATAGAAGTGCGTAGACATCAAGCTATTTTCTGGCGCCATTGCCGAGGACTGAAGAAGAAGAAGCTCCCACGTCAACCATGCGCCAACAAGTATTTTCTGGCGCCGTTGCCGTGGAGGTAAGGTAAAAGGTACTCACATCCTCCGGTGTGAGTGCTCGAAGTTATTTCCTTTAGATTCTGCAATTTTGTCTTTTTGTTTCTTATTTTCACTAGTTAGGCTTAATGGAAAACAACAAAAAAAATTAGAGAGCTCTATAGTATTTATCTTGAGTTAGGACATGAAGTGTTTGAAGAGAAAATTAAACAACCTATGGAACTTTATTTGCATGATAATAGCAATGTTGTTAGTATGAATTCTTTGGACACCATTATTGCTAATGCTATGGAAAAGTCTAAACTTGGGGAAGCTAGTTTTTATGAAAATGATATTTTTAGTTCCCCAGCTTTGGAAGATAGCTATTCTATTGCTTATGATGATACAAAACCTCCAATATATGATGATTACAATGATGAATATGATATTTTCATTCCACCTACTATTGAGGAGAAAATTAATGATTACAATATGCCTCCTATATTTGATGATTATGGTGATGAGAATAATAATGATAGCTATTTTGTTGAATTTTCTCCCACCATAATTAATAAGAATGACTATGCTTATGTGGAGCGTATTAATTCTTTTATGAATGTTGCTCATGATAAGAATGTTTTATGTGATAGTTATATTGTTAATTTTATTCATGATGCTACTGAAAGTTATTATGAGAAAGGGAAACATTGTTTTATGTATCTCAACAATATTAAGTTTCCCCTCTTTATGTTGAAAGTTTTGAAGTTGCACTTGTTTTGCTTTCCTATGCTTGTTGCTTTGTGCTTTCATGACTTGTTTATTTACAAGATTATTTTTCATAGGAAGTGGTTTATACTTAAATGTGCTTTAAATTTGCTTCTTGATTCTCTCTTTTACTTCAGTTCATATTTCTTATGTGAGCATCTTCTCAAACTATCAAGCCTAACTTAAAGGCGTTAAAGAAAAGTACTTATTGGAAGATAAACCAAAAGTTTTAGATGAGTCTTGGAAGTTATTACTTCTGTTATAACCTCTCCTTATCCTTTTTATTTGCTTTTTGTGCCAAGAGTAATCTCTAATGAGAGAGAAGTAATGATTGGGAAAGTTACTGTCCCGAAACAGATTTCTGTGCTTCACTGTAAAATTTCATGTAAATTCTCTGTATGTCCTTTTGAGGCGTGAATTTTTGTGCTTCTGCCCCAGGTTGTTATCTAACTGTTGTTAGTTCAACACTTTTCAATTTGATCAACAGAAGGTCTTTGAAAAAATTCGTTTTTACCGGCTGGTCTGTTTTGACAGATTTCTGCCATTTTCTGCATTTGCTTATTGTTGCTTCCTTTTTGATTTCTTTTGGGGAATTGAGATTTTGAGGGAAGTTCTACAGTATCTAGTGTTTTAATGGAAGTTTTATTGGTGTTGGAACTGAACCTAAAGACCTATTATCTTGAGTGCACTAATATTGCTAATAAAGATTGTGTGAAGTTTTGTATGAAGGAAAAATTTCAGGTGTATGGAAGGAATGAGTAATGGGATGAAGAATAAACTAAAGCTCAAGCTTGGGGATGCCACGCGTGTCACCCTAAGAAATATCCAAGCAGTACAAGCGTCAAAGCTTGGGGATGCCCAAGGCATCCCCCTCTTCATCAATAAAAATCCCAGGTTCCTTCCAAACACTTCATTTTTATTGTTTCATGCATAGTTGAGTTGTTCTTGGAGCGTCTTTGTTTTTGTTTTTCGTTTTCATTTGCTTGGTTTGCTTAGATTGCTTAAATAAGTTGGTTGGATCCCAACACACTTCTTTTGGAGAGATACACACCTCGTTATTCACTGTTTAGAACACTCTAGTTTTCATTCTTATTGTTTTGTAAGTGTTCTCTTTTGCTAGCACTGTGTTTAGCCTTAGTTTTCTTGGGCCTTCAACTTAGAACTTTTTAGTTCTTCCTTTTGGATTTGTGACACAAGCTCACTGATCTTTATTTATTATTATCTTTGTGAGTTCCTTCAAATAAGTTGGTTTGGATTGGAAAAGTGTAGGAAAGTTCATGCTTAAGTGGTATAAAAGGAGCTTGTTTTTGACTGTGGCCTATACTTTGTCATGCCATGCTTGATATTGTTTTGGCTTTATGCTTAGTGCTCTTTGCTGTATCATGACATGTTATAAACAATTGATATTACTTAATGTGCCTTGGAAGAATCATGCATTGTTTTAGCATATTAAAGCATAGTATTGTGGTATTCTCCTTTGATGCTTTATTTGGGTTGACTTGGAACATGCTCACACCATGTTATGACTATCCCAAGTCACCATAAACCTTTATGATCCTTTAGTTTTCAACTTTTAGTATCACTTTATGCTTTGATCAATGATGTTTTGTCGCTCTGCATGATTATGGCCATTATTACTCTCTTAGTTTGTCGCTCCCAGTCTTTTGCTAGCCTCCGTAACCAAGTGTGAGTTCCACTCATGCATCCAACTCCCTAAACCAAGTTTTTCCCAAAGAGTCCACAATACCTACCTACTAGCATATGCTATTCCAAGTATATTCATGTTTCTATCTACCTTCCAAATTAAACTTGTTATGAGAAAACTAGTGATTAAAGCTCTCACGAACTTGATGGCACACTTTACTTTTCTTGCCCTTAATAAACTTGAACCATTGTGTCATCTATGTTGTATATGCTTGCACTTATTTGTGGGGATTAGCAGAACCATGCTGTCCTGGGAAACGCTTTCAACATTGCACTTGTACTTTGTACCTAGTTGATATCATGCTCTTTTGTCTATGGATGTCGTCGGTGTGAAATGAAAGGAGAGCTTGTAAGTCCATGGAGTTATGTATGTGTGTTAGAGAAATGCCTGGGCCGCTGGTCTAATCCATGCTGTCATGGTGGAAACCTGCAGCGTAACCATAATGAGCTGTCTATGAAGCATTCTTCTTATAAAAAAGAGTCAGATATTGAGAAAAAAGAGAAAAAGGAAAAAAAGAGATATGAGAAAAGAGGAAAGAGAGAAAAAAGCACCATATTCCCATGGTAAATAAGAAGATTGCTGAGATGCTCGTTGTCTGCTTGCCTTGTCATTTTGATATGGGGATTCTTCCGTATCATCGGGCAAGGGGTACCCTGTTGGCGGTTCTCTATGATACACATGTACTTACTATGACAAGAACTTACCGGTAACTAAACTTGAGTAGCATGAGGAGCGGTCCTCGTATTCAAGGGATATGAGATTTCCAACTTATACTTCGTCAAGTATATATGATAACCCACAAGTATAGGGGGTGTATCACAGTATTTTTGAGGGAAGTAAAATCCAATTTATTGATTCGACACAAGGGGAGCCAAAGAATATTTATAAGCCTTAACAACTGAGTTGTCAATTCAGCTGCACCTGGAAACAATCTTGCTCATAGCAGTTTATTAGTAGCAACAGTTTTGTAGTAGGGATAGTAAAGTAACAGCAGTAGTAAAGTAAAGACAGTAGTAACAATTGCAGTAAACAGTAGGATTCGAGTGTGGTAGGCATAGGGATGGATGGACGGGCGTTGCATGAACAAGACAATTCACATAGCAATCAGAACATAGGTCAATTGTAGATAAATAAGATAAAGCATCCAAGTACTATATAATCCTAGGCATGTGTTCCATATATAGTCATACGTGCTCGCAATGAGAACTAGCACAACATCTTTTGTCCTGCCAGCCCGTTTGCAGCGGGGCCTCAAGGGAACTACTGGCAATTAAGGTGCTCCTTTTAATAGAGCACCGGAGCAAAGCATTAACACTCCATGAACACATGTGATCCTCACATCAAAGCCATTACCTCTAGTTATCCCGATTTCTATCACTTCGGGGCCATTGGTTCCGGACAACAACGTGTGTATACAACTTGCAGGTAAGACCATAAACAATACTATCATAATGAATCAATAACATGTTCAGATCTGAAATCATGGCACTCGGACCCTAGTGACAAGCATTAAGCATAACAAGTAGCAACAAAGTCAAAAAGCACTAATAATAGATACTAGGCACCATGCCCTAATAATCCGATGCCATTACATGAACTATCTCATCCAATCCCTACCATCCCCATAGCCTACAACAGGGGATTACTCACTCATAGATGGTCGATGGAGAAGCAATGTTGATGATGATGGCGATGATCTCCTCCAATTCCCCGTCCCGGCAGGGTGCCAGAACGGAGTTTCTGGTGCTGTTCCATGGAATCTGATGGTGGCGGCGGAGCGGAACTCCTTCTGGAAAAATGTCGACCCTCCTGAGTTTTTAGGTCAGAAGGCATCTTATAGGCAAAGAGGGAGACCGAGGGGGTGTCTGGGGCAGACCACCTCCAGCGTGAGCCCAAGCATGGCTGTGTGGTGTGCTGCCCAGCCCTACTCCGTATAATATTCTGGCTCCAGGAGTCTTCTGGTGAAATAGGATTTTTGGATTTTGTCCCGTCCAATTCCGAGAATATTCATTTTCTGACTTTCTTGGAACCAAAAACAACAGAAAATAGGCAGCTGGCATTGTGGCTCTTGTTAATAGGTTAGTCCAAGAAATCATATGAAAAGTACTCTAAAGTGTGGACAAAACACAAGAAAGTAGATAAAACCAAGCATGGAACATCAAAAATTATAGATACATTTGCAATGTATCAATATACACCATAGTTTGTTCACTTTAACCTTAATCACTTCAAGATGCTTATGATAGGGGCAATGAGAGCTGAAAGCTAATAAATACCATAATTTTTGGAAGCTCTTTATGAAACTTGAATCCCTACTTCCTTCTATGAAGGCCCTTCTTTTACTTTTATGTTGAGTCTCCACCTTCTATCTTTACGCACCTACTTTGAGAGCATAGTGGCCATTCTTAGTTCTATGTGCATTGTCCCAAGACTTGTTGATTGATGCATACCTTGATATTGCTTGTTTTAAACTATTTGTATCTAGTCACTCTTATGAACTTTGAAGGTGTCCTATGCATTTATGTTTGCTACTCTATGAGGGACAAGCTGAATGCCACTATGCTATGTTTTCTTTATGTGAAACAAACAAACGTCTTGCAAAGCATTGTTATTCATGAATCTTTTCTTTGTGCCTTTTCATGTTGCGACATAGTTTCTTTGTCTTATTGCTAGAACTTTGTCTTTCATGTTATGATTGAAGTACTATGATCCCAGCTTTGAATGTTTTACAAATACTTTGATCAAGTTTATGATGGTGCATGTCACCTCAAAAATTATTCTTTCTTTTTATCACTTACCTACTCGAGGACGAGCAGGAGTTAAGCTTGGGGATGTTGATACATTGCTAACGTATCCATAATTTTCGATGTTCCATGCTTGGTTTTATCTACTTTCTTATGTTTTGTCAACACTTTGGAGTACTTTTCATATGATTTATTGGACTAACCTATTAACAAGAGCCATTTTTTGCTGTTTTTGGTTCCAAAAAGTCAGAAAATGAATATTCTCGGAATTGGACCGGAGAAAAGCCAATGTCGTTATTTTCCCGGAAGATTCACGGAGCCAGAAGGAGAGACGAAGGGGGGGGCCACAGGGTGGCCAAACCACGCCTAGGCGCGAGTCCCCCTAGGCCGTGCCAGGGCATGGTGTGGGCCCCCTGGTCGCCCACCGACCTTGCCTCTTCGCCTATAAGATGCCTCCCGATGCAAAAACCCTAAATCGTCCAGCCTCCAGCCACGAAAAGTTCCGCAGTGCCGCCGCCACCGAAGGGGAGATTCGAGGGACAGAAAGTCTCTATTCCGGCACCCTGCCGAGATGGGGAAGTGCCCCCGGAGCCATCTCCATCGATCTCCACAACCATCTCCATCACCATTGCTGATTCCCATGATGAGGAGGGAGTAGTTCTCTCTCGAGGCTAAGGGTTCTACCGGTAGCTATGTGTTCATCTCTTTCTCTATGCATGATCTTATTGAGATCATGAACTTGTAATCTATAGATCTACCTTGCTACTCAAGTGCTTCAATAGATCTCTGCTCTCCCCATGTGTGTGAAGTTGACAGTGTGCACACCATGGTGGCACTTAGGGTAGAGATTACAAATACTTGTTATGAGTTATATTTGGAGTTGGATGTCTTTATGAAATTGTGGTGTTTGTTTGAACCATCTAGTGCTCAAGGTGACAATATTGGGTTATCTAGATGGGAAAGGCGAACTTTGAGGAGTGCTGTTATAGCCCTACCATGGATTAGAGTGTCCAACCGGAGAGTAGTTCAGAGTACTATCATAAAGAAGAATATATTTATATGAGAGTGTTCACTAGTGAAAGTATGATCCCTAGGCCTTGTCTCTAAGTATTGAAACACCATTTGCAAATAGATCTGTTACATGTTTGCTTGCTTCCATCTTTATTTAAGTTTTCCTTTAGTCTATTCCACGCTATCAAGCTATTTTCTGGCACCGTTACCACTTATAATTATCCATACCACTTGTATTTCACTATCTCTTCGCCGAACTAGTGCACCTATACACCCGACAAGTGTTTTGGGTGTGTTGGAGACACAAGAGACTTCTTGTATCTTGATTGCAGGGTTGCTTGAGAGGGGATACCTTTGACCACTTCCTCCCTAAATTCGATAAACCTTGGGTGATCCACTTAAGGGAAACTTGCTGCTGTTCTACAAACCTCTGCACTTGTAGGCCCAACAACTGTCTATAAGAATAGAAGTGCGTAGACATCAATCATCTATTTGTAATCCTATATGTTGTGTTTGCGGGGATCCGATGGATATTGAGATACTATGTTAGATTGATTATTGATTCTATCATGTCTATGTTATTTGTGATCTTGCATGCTCTCTGTTGTTAGTAACTATCTTGGCCAAGTAGATGCTTGCAACTCCAAGAGGGAGTATTTATGCTCGATAGTAGGTTCATGCCTCTAGTAATCTAGGGAAGTGACAGAAATATCTAAGGTTGTAGATATGTTGTTGCTACTAGGGTGAAAACAGCAATCCTTTGTCCATGGTGCAATTGTATTGTTTACTTTACACACTTTGCCTAATGCAATTATTCGTTGCTTGCAACTTAATAGTGAAAGGGGTTCGGACGATAACCGGAAGGTGGATTATTAGTCATAGATGCAGTTGGATTACGCTCTATGTATTATGTTGTAATGCCCAATCAAATCTCATAGGAGTCAAGATGTCTAGTATATGCATTGTTATGCTTTCTCAATCTGTCAATTGCCCTGCTATAATTTGTTCACCCAACATGCTATTTATCTTAAGGAGAAACACCTCTAGTGAACTGTGGACCCCAGTCCATTCCTTTACCATTGATATACCATCTACTGTTTACCGTTTAATATTTACTTTCTACAAGCAATTACTATCTTCCACACTATACGTTTAATCCTTTGTTTTCAGCAAAACCAGTGAGATTGAAAACCTCACTGTAAGTTGGGGCAAAGTTCTGTGGTTGTGTTGTGCAGGATTCCAAGTTGTTAGCAACACCTTGGAGTTGTTTCCTTGCTCCTACTGGTTAGATAACATTGGTTTTATAACTGAGCGAAAACTTGTTACTGTGCTCATCATACATTCCTCTTGGGGTTCCGAACGAGCTCTACATTTTGAGTCATCAAGCACTTTTTCTGGCGCTGTTGCCGGGGAGTTAAGGACAGCTTCAATCTCTTCCTCCTCATCAATCACTCTTCAGGGAGAAAGAAGATTCTCGCAAGGGGAGTCTCTCAAAACCAATCTCTTTACTTTGTTTTTGTTTTGCTTAGTTTATTTTTGCTTTGTTTGCTTGTTTCTTTTTATCAAAAACACAAAAAATTAGTTGTACTGGTTTGCTTCTTTTATCAAAAAACACAAAAAAAATATTATAGTTCTTTCTGTAGTTGTCACCTTGTTCTTAGCTCACCATGTTGATCCCTAAGTTCACCCTAAAAGACCTTTCAATAGGTAGTGGCTCTATAATTGGGAAAGATAATATTGAAGAATTCTTTAATCATGTTAGCAAGCATGAAGATATTGAGGATAGATCCTTAGCAGAACTTGCTCCAAATTATGAAATTGCTGCAGCTTCTTTAACTCACATGTTGGAGGCTAGGTTTGTTAACCTTAACCCCATGATGCAACTAATGTTTCTTAAACTTAAAGATATTGAGGATACTGAAAAGAGAGATTTTATCCTAGAGACTTTGCTTAAAGAATTCTATGATGTTGTTAAGGAAGCTAGAAAGGTCTTTGATTGTTTTAATATGATAGGCTCATGTGTAGATGTTATTTGTACACTAGAAAAGTTGGACAAAACCAAACCCAAAAATGGAGAGGAAATTAAGATACCAATACCTTTTAAACTTGTAGGAATGCATGAAGCTTTAGAAAAGAATTTTGATTGGATTGTTTCTGAAAACCCGTTTGATGAAAATAGTGAACCCAAGTATTGAGAGAAGACCCTCTAGAACTTATTTGGATGAGATACCTTTCCTCGTTGAAGATATTTCTAGTATTGATCTTAATGCTTCTTCATTTGAAAATACTTGAATCTTGCTTCCTATGCCTAGCTGAAAGGCGTTAAAGAAAAGCACTATTGGGAGATAACCCAAATTATTTTTACTTTCTGTAAGTTTTTCTTTTGTTGAGTCTTGGAAGTTATTGCCTCAGTAATAACCTCTCCTTTATCCTTTGTGTGGTTTTTGTGTCAAGAATAACCTCTAATGAGAGAGAAGTAAGACTTGGGAAAGTTGCTGTCCCGAAACAGGTATTTGTGCTTCACCATAAAAAATCGTGAAAAATCCCCGTACGTCGGATTGATCTGTAATTTTCTGTGCTTATGCACCAGGTTATTATCTAACTTTCGTTAATTTAGCACTTTTCGATTTGAGCAACAGAAGGTCTTCGAAAAAATCGGTTTTTACCTGCTGGTCTGTTTTGACAGATTTCTGCCATTATTTGCATTTGCCTCTTAATCTCTTTCTGTTTGAGTTCTCTTTGATCACTTGAGCTTTTAGAAGGAATTGCTACAGTAGATTGTGTCTTAATGGAAGTTTTACTTGTGTTGAAACTAAACCCAAAGACTTATTATCTTGAATACACTAATATTGCTAATGAAGATTGTGTGAAGTTTTATATGAAGGAAATTTTCAAGTGCAGGGAAGAATAATGTGATGAGATGAAGAATGGACAAAAGCTCAAGTTTGGGGGTGACACCCGTGTCACCCCAAGAAATATTCAAGAAGTACAAGTGTCAAATCTTGGGGATGCCCAAGGCATCCCCTTCTTCATCAATAAAAATCTTAGGTTTCTTCCAAAACACTTCATTTTTATTGTTTCATGCACAATTGTGTTGTTCTTGGAGTGTCTTTGTTTTAGTTTTTAGTTTTCTTTTGTTTGGTTTGCTTAAATAAATTGGTTGGACCCACGCATTCATACATTGATTCAAATAAGTTGATTGGTGTAGGAAAAGAGTAGGAAGCTTCATGCTTATAAGTTGTATAAAAGGAGCTTGTTTTGACTATGGTCTAGACTTTATCATGTCATGTTTGACATGAATTTTTCCAAACAATTGAGTTTGCTTAATGTGCCTTGAAAGAATCATGAGTTGTTTTAGCATACAAAATCATAATATTGTGGTATTCTCCTTTGATGCTTTATTTGGGTTGACTTGGCACATGAAGACTATGAACCAGTCACCTTAGCCTCTATGATCATTTAGTTTTTGACTTGTAATATCACTTTATGCTTTAATTAATAATGTTTTATCGCTTTGCATGATTATGGCTATTATTGCTCTCTTAGTTGGTCGCTCCCAGTCTTTTGCTAGCCTCCACATGTACCAAGTGTGAGTTCCACTCATGCATCCAACCCCCAAGAAAATCAAGTTATTCCAAAGAGTCTACTATAAATTCCTATGCATGGTGTGTTACACCATTCCAAGTATATTCATGTTTTTATCTACCTTCCGAATTAAACTTGTTATGTGAAAATTAGTGATTAAAGCTCTCACAAACTTGATGGCACACTTTACTTTTTTGCACTTAATAAACTTGAACCATTGTGTCCATCTATGTTGCTTATATGCCTGCACTTTATAAGTTGTGAATTAGGAGAACCATGTATCATGGGGAACGGTTTCAACATTGCACTTATTTAGTTGATATCATGTTCTTTTGTTTATGGATCCCGATGGTGTGAATTAAAAGGGGAGCTTGTAAGCTCATGGAGTTTGTATGTGTGTTAGAGAAACGCCTGGGCGGCTAGCCTAAGCCATGCCTAATCATGGTGGAAACTTGCAGCATAACCGTAGTGAGCATTCTGTGAAGCATCCTCAATAAAAACCTATGCAAATAGCAAATAAAAAGATCGCTGAGATGCTCATTGTCTGTTGCCTTGTCATTTTGATATGGGATAACTCCTATGTCATGGGGCAAGGGGTACCCCGTTGGCGGTTCTCCATGATACACATGTACTTACAATGACACGAACTTACTTGTGACTAAAGTTGAGTAGCATGAGGTTCGGTACTCGTAAGAAAGGGGCATGAGATTTTCAACTTATAACTTGTCAAGCATATCCTCATATTTGTGTCACTTCAACCTTAATCACCTCAAGATGCTTATGATAGGGGTAATGAGAGCTGAAAGCTAATAAGTACCATAATTTTTGGAAGTTCTTTATGAAACTTGAAATCCCTGTTTACCTCTATGAAGGGCCTTTCTTTTTTATATTTATGTTGAGTCTCCATCTTCTATATTTATGCACCTATTGACAGAGCATAGTGGTCATTCTTAGTTTAGTATGCATTGTCCCAAAACTTGTTGATTGATTCATAACTTTGATATTGCTTGTCCTTAAATTATTTGTATCTAGTCACCCTTATGAACTTTGAAGGTGTCCTATGCATTTATGTTTTTCTATACCATGAGGAAAAAGCTAAATACCACTCTTATTATGTTTTCTATATGTGAAACAAACAAACGTATTTCAATGAATTGTTATTCATGATCTTTTGTTTGTACCTTTTTCATGTTACAACATAGTTGCTAAGTCTTATTGTTAGAACTCTATCTTTCATGTTCATGTTTAGAGTACTTTGATCCCAGCTATCAATGCTTGTCAAATACCTTGATCAACATTATGCTGGTGCATGTCACCTCAAATATTATTCTTTTTATCACTTACCTACTCGAGGATGAGTAGGAGTTAATCTTGGGGATGCTTGATACGCCGTAAATGTAACTATAATTTTTGATGCTCCATGCTGTTTTATATCAACTTTCTTATGTTTTGTTCACAGTTTGAGGTATTTTTATACATTTTCATGAACTAACCTATTAACAAGATGCCATAGTGTCAGTCGCCTGTTTTCTGCTGTTTTTGGTTTCATAAAAGCTAGTCAGGAAATATTCTCGGAATTGGACGCGACAAAAGCCAAAGTCAATATTTTACCCGATGCAACACGGAGTCCGAAGGGCAGCCGAAGGGGGGACAGGAGGCAGCCACACCCTATGGTGGCGGGGCCATCCCTAGGCGCACCACCAGGGGGTGTGGGCCCCTGGAGCTCCACCGACCTTGCCCCTTCGCCTATAAAAGCACCCCGAGACGAAAACCCTAAGCACCCGATCAGAAATCCACGAAAGAGTCTGTAGCCGTCGACATCTCCATCCCTAGATCGGGGAGGGGGGATCCGAAGCTCTTCCCGGCACCCTGCCGGAGGGAAGAGATCATCCTAGAGGCCTTCTTCATCACCATGCCTGCCTCCGGTGTGATGCGTGAGTAGTTCACCCTTGGACTATGGGTCCATGTAGTAGCTAGATGGTTGGTTCTCCTCCTTTGTGCTATCATGTTTAGATCTTGTGAGCTCTGTTCATGATCAAGATCATCTATTTGTAATCCTATATGTTGTGTTTGCGGGGATCCGATGGATATTGAGATACTATGTCAGATTGATTATTGATTCTATCATGTCTATGTTATTTGTGATCTTGCATGCTCTCCGTTGTTAGTAACTATCTTGGCCAAGTAGATGCTTGCAACTCCAAGAGGGAGTATTTATGCTCGATAGTAGGTTCATGCCTCTAGTAATCTGGGGAAGTGACAGAAATCTCTAAGGTTGTAGATGTGCTGTTGCTACTAGAGAGAAAACAACAATCCTTTGTCCATGGGGAAATTTTATTGTTCACTTTACACACTTTTCCTAATTGAATTATCCGTTGCTTGCAACTTAATACTGAAAGGGGTTCGGACGATAACCAGAAGGTGGATTATTAGTCATAGATGTAGTTAGATTACGGTCTATGTATTATGTTGTAATGCCCAATCAAATCTCATAAGAGTCAAGATGTCTAGTATATGCATTGTTATGCTTTCTCAATCTGTCAATTGCCTCGCTGTAATTTGTTCACCCAACATGCTATTTATCTTAAGGAGAAACACCTCTGGTGAACTGTGGACCCCAGTCCATTCCTTTACCATTGATATACCATCTACTGTTTACCGTTTACTGTTTACTTTCTGCAAGCAATTAAGTTACTTCCACATTATACGTTTAATCCTTTGTTTTCAGCAAAACCAATGAGATTGACAACCTCACTGTAAGTTGGGGCAAAGTTCTGTGGTTGTGTTGTGCAGGATTCCAAGTTGTTAGCAACACCTTGGAGTTGTTTCCTTGCTCTTACTGGTTCGATAACCTTGGTTTCATAACTGAGGAAAAACTTGCTACTATGCTCATCATACCTTCCTCTTGGGGTTCCCAACGAGCTCTACATTTGAGCCATCAACGCCTCACGGAGATCCCGCACCTTGCACTTGGAAGGAGCCCATCCGACGGCCCTCCTCCTGGTGGCCTTCGTGGCAGCAGTGGAAGTCCCAGCCTTACTTTTGCCCATGGCGGAGAAACAGGAACACGAGCACAGAGCAAGAGTTCACAAGGGGGCAAGAGCGCAAGGAATAAGATGGAGCAGAGATAAGTGAGGTAAAACAAATCTCCTTCCCCTTATAAAGAGCAAGGGCGTGAGGTTTGAACCGTTCGATGCAAAATCGAACCGACAGAACATCACATGATGGTGACACGTGTTACAAGGATTCCGTAAAGGAAAAATCTAAAGAAGTTATGGCCATGGTAAAAACGGGAGGATAGCGCGTGACGCCTCGATTTTCGTGCGGAGAGAGGACGTGCAGTCAAATAACTCCTTTGTATACGCTATCACGCATCATCATTACTGCCGCATGGCCCCACGTTCGAAATATCCCGTCAGGACGTGTCTTTTGAAAATCAACAACATAAAATACGTCACTACTGACGTTACAACAGAGACATTGCAGAAATTGCGGCTCGCTATAAGAGATATGAACCAAAGAAATTAAATTTGGAGTCGAAGTAAATTCCTCCAGGAGAAGATTTAAGACTACAATCAAATATACAATATTATGACTGTATCCTCGGGGGCTACTCCTATCGGGAGCACTGGTCGTGCACCCGACAAAAAATTTCAAAAGCATCGGCGCCATAAACCCAAATTTTCGAGCCTATGTTCTGATACATATATCCAAACATAGCCTCGGGGGCTACTCCTATCAGGAGCGCTGGCGCGCACCTGATAAAGAAGGACAAATGAAAAATTCTTCAATAGATACTCCTATCGGGCACAGTTACAGTAAACACAAAGTTCTTCAGCCACCAAAATCAAAAAAATCTCGGATCGCACTCGACGCGACAAAAATCCGAATGCCATGTTCAAAAACATGAAGGTAAGATCCTAGGATTCATTCTGTGTGGTCTGGTAATCGCACAAGAATACGCTCTGCCAGTAAAATATCCGTATTGATGATACGATGAAAAATCCCGACGGACGCGTTGGGTACCCGATAAAATAAAAACTAGAATTCAGTATTCGATAAGACCTCAGCGGCTCAAACTGAATTATGCCAGTAGTAAATTCCGAATTCAAGCCCGGGGACTTGAATTTGATGTAGGAAAACCTTGTTTTTGCCCAGGAGCAATTAACTGATTTCCGATCCGTCGGAAGCATCAGACTCATTGTACCAAACTCCCTACAAAAATAAAAATCAAGGAACATAAATAAAAGGAAAGAAGGAAAAAGAAACTCTGAGACTCAACCCGAAACTATCGTTCAGGTAGAGTCTCGGGGGCTACTGACATAGGTACGATTACTTGGATGCTTATGATTTGCTGCCCTATGCTGGAGATTTTCAGGCGACTTTGACTCTACTATTTTCCTGACATCCGACAAAATCCCCAGCGTTCTCTTTTCTATGAAACCCTAAGTCCTTCACCATGGACATTTCCGAGGTTACCCCTCGTCATTTGGTGTGTACAGGAATGATAGAAAAGAGAAGAAGTTCTAAGTGGATTGTAAGCGAAAGGAAGGTTCTCTAGACAAGATATCTTGTTCTTGCCGTAAGCTAGAGTGCTAAGGCACACCATGTTCCTACATATTCTTCATGTTGGGAACATTATTGAAAGTAACACAACTTCCCAACTGTTGTGTTTCCTGGTGGACAATGAGTGCAAAGGCCTGCAGTTCCTTCGACCATAAAGAACTGCATGTATGATTATTCGAAAAGCCTAAAGAGGTTCTGTGAACTGCGAAAATTAGTCCTTAAAAGATGTTTCTCTGCAGGTCATTCTGATAAAGCATACAACATGCTTATTAGACTTCTGAATGAAGAAGATGACAATAACGAATCAACCGGTGTTTACAAGAAATGCATGCGGCATGGTCCTATTCTGCCACAGACGGTGCAAATTGATTATGCAGATTTGGAAAAGGTTCAGGACACCCTCCATGTGCAATGCCGAGGTGCACCGAAGAAATGGCTGCATGCAAAGATGAAGAAGCTAAGATCAAAGGGGAAATGTGGATTCTGCGAGGATCTTGGTCACAACATCCGTACATGCGAAAACTTCAGAAAGGTAGCAAATCTGTGTAAATTTGCCTTTTCATATGCAGTACTCACTAAAATGGAAAATGTCATTGACTGTTATTTTGTTTTGTAGGCAAACAAGCAGCCACAAGATTAGGATTAGTGAGGTCACATTATGACTGTATTTTTTACACAAAGTTGTCACACTGTTTATGTCATCTGATACAAAGTTTTTTTCACATTTAAATGATGAAATCAGATATGCAATGTGCACATGTAGTCAAAGAATTTATAAAAGAAATGAGCACCCACGGAGATGGAAGTTTGGATGACAAAAGGGGTACTACCATCAAACTGAAGGTAGTACCCCTGATTTTAAACTTCTAATTTCATGTTTTTTTGGATATTCATTAATACTACCTGTATGCTACCATCTGTAGAAAGTTTGGGATCATTTTGAGAAGGTCGAAAAATCCACAAACTTACAGAAGAAATGTTTAGGCTAACTTGAGCGAGATTTTCTAAGAATGTGTTTTTTCAACCATCACGAAATAACCTAATTTTTTAACACATGATAACATAGACACACGGAGACAGGATCTATTGGTTTTTAAACCTTCTGATATTTTTATAAACTTCTACTAGCCTGGTTAAAGCGTGGTCAAATTCGCGGCATCCACCTTGACAAGGGGATGAACCTTGCTAAGCTAAGAGAACAAACATGAAGATAGTATCGCTAAAATGTTTTCATGTCTCTTTGTTACAAGAAAAGATGATATATTTAGAAGCTGGAAGAAATTTATAGGAGAAACAAGCACTCACGAAGATGGAAGTTTGGATGACAACATGGGTACTACCATCAAACTGAAGGTAGTACCCCTGATTTCAAACTTCTAAATTCGAGTTTTTTTGGGATATTCATTAATACTACCTCTATGCTAGCATGTGTAAAAAGTTTGAGATTATTTGGAGAAGGTCAAAAAATCCACAAACTTACAGAAGAAACGTTTATGCTAACTTGAGCGAGATTTTCTAAGAATGTGTTTTTCTCGACCATCACGAAATAACCTAATTTTTAACACATGATAACATAGAAACATAGAGATAGGATCTGTAGGTTTTTTAACCTTTTGATCTTTTTTAACCTTCCACTAGCCGGTCAAAGCGTGATCAAATCCGCGGCATCCATCTTGACAAGGGGATGAATCTTGCTAAGCTAAGATAACAACCATACAGATAGCATGGCTAAAATGTTTTCATGTCTTTTTGTTATAATAGAAGATGATGTATTTAGAGGCTGGTAGAAATTTATAGGAGAAACGAGCACCCATGAAGACGGAAGTTTGGATGACAACAAGGGTACTACCATCAAACTTAAGTTAGTACCCCTGATTTCAAACTTCTGATTTTGAGTTTTTTTTTGGATATTCATTAATACTACCTATATGCATGTGAAAAAGTTTAGGATCATTTAGAGAAGGTCAAAAAACACAAATTTACAGAAGAAACGTTTGTGCTAACTTGAGCGAGATTTTCTAAGAATATGTTTTTTTAGACCATCACGAAATAACCTAATTTTATTTACATATGATAACATAGATACGAAGACGCATAAACTTTTGGTTTTTTAACCTTTTGATCTTTTTGTGAACTTCTGCTAGCCTGTTCAAAACGTGATCAAATTTCAGCATCCACCTTGACAATGGGATGAATCTTGCTAAGCTAAGAGAAGAACACTTTTCAAGTGCCAAATTCTCCTTGACCGATTGTTCATGTCATTTATCACAATCAAACAAACCATTGCCTAAATTCTGGCTCATCGAGTATGAGCAAAATTTGGCCTTTTCAGTCAGAAATTTTTCTCTATACACCACCAAAAAAAAGGTTTTTTCTATATGTTTTTTCTCACTGTAGTCTCCAACATTGCAATAAAATTTATAAATTATATTACGCAAATTTATGTTTCTTCTCACTATAGTTAGAGCGTATTTATAAATTATATTACGCTAGTTTTGAATGATACAAGATGGATGGCGAGCTTTGCCTCGCCGCCTACAATATGTTTGGCATTCCATGGTAGATGTGGTGCAATTGGCAGTGCCACTATGGAACATATCACATTGGCAGTGCCACTATGGAACATATCACGGTTATTTTTTCTCCTTTTGGTTTAGTACTGCTCATAAATAAAAGTGCTAGCCATCCGAACTGTTGACCAGGACAACAAAAATAGCAGGAAATCATAAAATGAAACATTTGGTCTCAATTAATAGTCTTTTCACGAGAAAAAGACAGATCGATTGTATGAATCATGTTTTAAATAAAAAATAAAAAACATAGGATACTCTTCTATCCTACTGTGATGATGATTAAGATAACTGCATTCATGCACCAACATCACATAGCGTCCTTACCAAAGAGAACTGTGAGTGGCAGTTAGTGTGGTACGTGACCTTCGTCGTACAACATCCAAATGTGTTTTCTTCCCTACTAACATAAGCCCGCAAGGTGATAAGGTCAAAATGTGTCCAATTTCTCAGGCTTTATGAATGGTTGGCTTCCTTTTTAAGAAGGAGAGTAAAAGGAAGAATTGTAGCAGAGCAATGTAGAACGAATTATCTATATAAAGTTTCATGTTCACATCTCAACAAGTTTAGACAACGGAGGATCTAGAGGCGTGAACTGTCGGTACTTTGACTCTTTGACAGTCAATTGGAACAAATGGTATTAGACAAACAGAAGGCAACAAGAATGGTTCTGTTTCTCACGTATGTAGATAATTGTACCACATAATGAGCACTGCTAACTGCTGTAATGGTTCTAAGTCATTCTGTTGCGCTAGATAATTATGCAGTAAGCACGGAACAAAGTATATAGCATACACTAAGACTATAGCTGGTTCGTCCATCAGGCTAGCTATAAGAAAAGTAGGGAAAATGCATATATACAGTGAAGGTTTCTATTAGAAATGTATGGCTAAATATTCTAACTCAAGCACGATGAATTTCATAACAAAATCCCTACATCCCTTGGGCACAACTATAGTAGCATGAAAAAGAACTCCAATACCAGATCTTGCAACCAAATTAACTGCTTACCGTTAACAAAATAAAGCACGAGCTGTTCCTTGACCTGCCTGCCGGAGTAGCAGATCGATTCAGTTGGCAGCAGCAGCAGCGGCGCCGTCCCCTTCGGCAGCCTTGGCCTCTGCCTCCGGCGCCAGCGGCGTGAGCTGGAAGGCCGTGACCGGGAAGGCGCGGCCGAGCCCTGCGGAGGTGCGGAACTGTCCGGAACACGATCTTGCTACCGGAGGCGCTAATGACGATCTCCGAGAGGGCGACCCAAATGAGTATCTCCTTGCTCTTGAGTCCTAACACCGGTCTAAGGCATGCATCCGCCCGTGATCCACGAACGCGATCACCTCGGGGGCGTACCACACCTGCTTGCCGATGGCGTCCAAGGTGTGGGTGAGGCCACCGGACTGGCTCTGCCGGAGCCACACGAACCCGGTGGTGCAGTGGTAGCCCACCTCCACCAGGGAAGGGATCGGGAGGAGCACTTTGGGGAGGCCGAGCTCCACCAGGAACTCGCGGGACTTGGCCTCGCAGTCCACGTGGTGCTCCTCGATCAACTCCGATGCCATCGCCAGATGTCCTAGGGTTTCTTGCCCCGGTCGTGAGCCAGACCGCCTTGCCGATGATTGGAGGTGGCGACGGGGTCTGATGCGGAGAGAGAGGAGGAGAGAGAGCGCGGAATGGGGCGAGCCTAAAGATAGAGACGGAGAGCCGGGAAGGAGAGGACGATGTGCGCAAAGGCCTGCACGAGCTGGACACAAGGGCCCACGTGCCAGACACACAGAACGGCAGATGGCCTCAGAAGGCTTGTATGTGCCCAAGATTAAGTCTATAGATAATGTCGTTGTCTAACTTAACAAAGCAACATACACATGTATAGGGTGGCAGTATTATCTCAAGCAGGATGAATATGATCATTTTACAACTCTGATGATGCCAAGACAAAGGTAGGACAATAAGTATGATAATCCCAGTAACCATCCGTACAATGGGATTTTTTTTAATAAAAATCTACATAAATTCTGAGTGACCACTTCATACTTTATACTAATAACAACCCTGATTTCTACTGAACATATCTATCTATACTTAGGATCTTGCAACAAAACTAAGTTTGGATTATCTAGTTTAAGCCATCCATACTTCCCAAAAGAACCTGAACTTGGCATCACCAACTTGCCAAACAATAACTGAAATTGAGATAAAGATCAACAAATCCCTACATCGCTTGGGCACAACTATAGTAGCAGGAAAAATAACTCTAGTACCATGGGCTTTCAACGTTATGTCATTGTCTAACTTAACAAAGCAACAAACACAGATATAGGTGCGACACTATTATCTCAAGCAGGATGAATATGATCATTTTACAACTCTGATGATGCGAAGACAGAGATATCACAATAGGTATGATAATCCCAGTAACCATCCGTACCATGAAAGGATACAAACAAAGATCATGAATAACAATGAATTGCAAGACGTTTGTTTGTTTCACATAAAGAAAGCATAACGAGAATGGTATTCAGCTTGTCCCTCATGGAGTAGCAAAACATAAATGCATAGGACACCTTCAAAGTTCAAAAGGGTGACTAGATACAAATAGTTCAAGAACAAGCAATATCAAAGTTATGTATCAATCAGCGAGTCTTGGGATAATGCACATTAAACTAAGAATGGCCACTATGCTCTCTCAATAGGTGTATAAAGATAGAAGATGGAGACTCAACATAAAAGTAAAAGAAAGGCCTTCATAGAAGGAAGTAGGGATTCAAGTTTCATAAAGAGCTTCCAAAAATTATGGTACTTATTAGCTTTCAGCTCTCATTGCCCCTATCATAAGCATCTTGAAGTGATTAAGGTTAAAGTGAACAAACTATGAAGTATATGCTTGATAAAGTATAACTTGGAAATCTCATGTCCCTTGAATACGAGGGCCGCTCCTCATGCTACTCAAGTTTAGTTACCGGTAAGTTCTTGTCATAGTAAGTACATGTGTATCCTAGAGAACCGCCAACGAGGTACCCCTTGCCCGATGATACAGAAGAATCCCCATATCAAAATGACAAGGCAAGTAGACAACGAGCATCTCAGCAATCTTCTTATTTACCATGGGAAAATGGTGCTTTTTTCTCTCTTTCCTCTTTTCTCATTTTTTTTGTTTTTCTCTTTTTCTCAATCTCTATCTCTTTTTTTATAAGAAGAATACTTCATAGATTGCTCATTATGGTTACGCTGCAGGTTTCCACCATGATTAGGCATGGATTAGACCAGCGGCCCAGGCGTTTCTCTAACACACATACATAACTCCATGGACTTACAAGCTCCCCTTTCATTTCACACTGATGACATCCATAGACAAAAGAGCATGATATCAACTAGGTACAAAGTACAAGTGCAATATTGAAAGCGTTCCCCATGACAGCATGGTTCTGCTAATCCCCAACATATAAGTGCAAGCATATACAACATAGACGACACAATGGTTCAAGTTTATTAAGGGAAAGAAAAGCAAAGTGTGCCATCAAGTTCGTGAGAGCTTTAATCACTAGTTTTCTCATAACAAGTTTAATTCGGAAGGTGGGTAAAAACATGAATATACTTGGAATAGCAAATGCTAATAGGTAGGTATGGTGGACTCTTTAGAATAACTTGGTTTTATTTGGAGTTGGATGCATGAGTGGAACTCATACTTGGTATAGAGGCTAGCAAAAGACTGGGAGCGACCAACTAAGAGAGCAATAATGGCTATAATCATGCAGAGCAACAAAACATCATTAATTAAAGCATAAAGTGGTATTACAAGTCGAAAACTAAAGGATTATGAAGGCTATGGTGACTTGGGATAGTCATAACATGGTGTGAGCATGTGCCAAGTCAACCCAAATAAAGCATCAAAGGAGAATACCACAATACTAAGCTTTAATATGATAAAACAATGTATGATTCTTCCAAGGCACATTAAGCAATCTCAATTGTTTATAACATGTCATGCTACAACAAAGATCACTAATCATAAAGCCAAAACAATATCAAGCATGGCATGAAAAGGCATGGGTCGCAGTAAAAACAAGCTCCTTTTACCACTTAAGCATGAACTTTCCTACTCTTTTCCAATTCAAACCAACTTATTTGAAAACTAATGCATGAATGAGGGGGTCCAACCAATTTATTCAAGCAAACTAAGCAAACCAAGCAAACTAAAACCGAAAACAAAAACAAAGACACTCCAAGAACAACACAATTGTGCATGAAACAATAAAAATGAAGTGTTTGGAAGAAACCTGAGATTTTTATTGATGAAGAAGGGGATGCCTTGGGCATCCCCAAGCTTTGATGCTTGTACTTCTTGGATATTTCTTGGGGTGATTCGGGTGGCATCCCTAAGCTTGATCTTTTGTCCATACTTCACCTTATCACATTACTCTTCCCTTACACCTGAAAATTTTCCTTCATACACAACTTCACACAATCTTCATTAGCAACATTAGTGTACTCAAGATAATAAGTCTTTTGGTTCAGTTCCAACACAAATAAAACTTCCATTAAAAAAAAGCTATTGTAGCACTTCCTTTAAAAAGTTCAAATGATCAAAGAGAACTCAAAGAGAAAGAGATTAAGAGGCAAATACAAATAATGACAGAAATCTGTCAAAGCAGACCAGCAGGTAAAAACCAATTTTTTCGAAGACCTTCTGTTGCTCAAATCAAAAAGTGTTGAACTAACGAAAGTTGGATAACAACCTGGGGCAGAAGAACAAAAAATCACAGCTCAAACCGACGTACAGAGATTTTACACGAATGTTTATAGCGAAGCACAAAAATCTGTTTCGGGACAGCAACTTTTCCAAGCATTACTTCTCTCTCATTAGAGATTACTCTTGGCACAAAAATCACACAAAAATGATAAGGAGAGGTTATTACTAAAGCAATAACTTCCAAGACTCAACTAAAACTTTTGGGTTATCTCCCAATAAGTACTTTTCTTTAACGCCTTTAAGTTAGGCATGATAGTTTGAGAAGATGCTCACATAGGAAATATGAATTGAAGTAAAAGAGAGCATCAAGAAGCAAATTAAGAACACATTTAAGTCTAACCCACTTCCTATGCATAGGAATCTTGTAAAGAAACAAGTCATGAAATCACAAAGCAACAAGCATAGTAAAGCAAAACAAGTGCAACTTCAAGAATTTCAATATAAAGAGGGGAAACTTAATATTGTGGGGATACATAAAACCATGTTTCCCTCTCTTATAATAACTTTAAGTAGCATCATGAATAAAATTAACAATATAACTACCACATAAAACATTCTTATCATGAGCCATATGCATAAAAGAATTAATACTGCCCACATAAACATAGTCATTCTTATTAATTATAGTGGGAGCAAATTCAACAAAATCGCTATCATTATTATTCTCATCACCATAATCATCAAATATAGGAGGCATATTGTAATCATAATTAATTTTCTCCTCAATAGTAGGTGGACTGAAAATATCATATTCATCATTGCAATCATCATATATTGGAGGTGTAGTATCATCATAAGCAATAGAATAATTATCTTACAAAGTGTGTTCATTTGTAAACATGTCATCATTAGAAGGAACATGGATAACACTAATAGTACAAAAATTATTAATATCATCATTTTCAGAATTGGAACCGAAGAGATTTTCAATATCAAAAGATGTGTGATTTTCCCAATCATGATCACTACTATAGGTAACAGGCATAGGAACATCATCGAGTTCAGACTCATCAAAAACTATAATAGGAGCAACATGCTTAGGGGAAAATACCGTTTCCTCTCTCCTTTTACTCCTCCTCTTCTTCTTTTTCTTCTTCTCTTTAGGAGGGAGAGGCTTGAAAGGAAGATTCTCCATATACCCTGGTTTATTGTTAGAGACAATAGAAGAAACTTTGGAGGATTCATGCTTTTCATTAATAAGATCAAAACACATATTAGTCCTATCATATTTTGGTAAAATCTAGTCTTTTATAATATTTTGTATGTAAGTATTTGTGTGGCAATTATCAACACAATAAAGATGACAACCATGCATGACGCTATTCATACCAAAAGCACTCATATCTACCGGTTTTTCTTGATAACTCTTCACACCCCAAAAATAATGTAAGTTCATCATGCTAATTAGGAGTGATCATGTCATCACAATACAAACTTGCAGTACTCATTGGATTAGAAGGGCTATTATTATGGTCTGAGCATTGAAAATTGAAATGACCCACTTCAAAGCAAAGTTCACAAATAAAAGGATAGAGGGCACAAACTTTTTTACCAAGATCATTTAGAGCCCTATACCACGTTCTAGTTTTTTCATTCCTATGGGTGATACAATATTATTGTTCAATTTGATTATTCTCACAAGGTCTATGTATTCCACAAAAATTAACATGCTTATAAGAAATAGTACTTTCAGAGGTTTGAGCATGTTTATTGCTATCATTAATAACAATTTCATTTTCCATGCAAGTGTCTTTAAAAGACTCATGATACATGTCCCATTTTTCTTTAGGAGCATTAATATGAGAAGAAAAGGCTCTAAAACAATCAATAAGAATTTGAGGATCAAGACCATATTTAACACTAAGCTCTTGAAAATCAGCAGTTTCAGCGAAAGACTTAATACAATCATACTCATAGTTTATACCTGATTCTTTACCTTTGTTGTTATCCCAATCTTCGGTATTGCTTTGAGTTGTTTCAAGAAGATCCCACTTAGCTTTGACCTCCTTACTCGTGAAGGATCCCTCTAAACAAGTATCTAGATAGTCCTTGTAATGTCCTGAAAGCCTTGCATAGAAATTATTAATAACAATATTACTGGGGAGCTCATGAGTGGGACATTTCAGCATTAGTGACTTCAATCTCCCCCATGCTTGGGCAATACTTTCTCCATCATGTGGATGAAAATTATAAATGTAATTCCAATCTTTATGAATTTCACGAGGAGGCTAAAATTTAGAGTAAAAGAGAGATTCAAGTTCCTTCCACTCCAAATGGTGAGGATCATCTAGTAGCTCATACCACTCCCTTGCTTTGACCTTAAGTGAAAAAGGGAATAGCTTGCTCTTAACTTGGTTCATTGAAATACCTGCACACTTGAACAACTCTCATAATTCGTGTATAAAGAGTAAATGATCACCAGGATGGACAATTCCATCTCCCAAATAACAGTTGTTCATAACACGTTCAACAATTTTTATAGGTATTTTAAAAGAGATGCTTTCAGTATGTGGAAAAATATCACAAGTATCATTAGAATTACCACATATGGGAGATAAAGTATCATCAGAGCAAATTTTCTTGTTTAAAGCTAGGGAACTAAAAAGATCATTTTCATAAAAACTAACTTCCCCAAGCTTAGACGTTTCCATAGCATTAGTAACAAAGGTGTTCAAAAGATTCATACTAATAACATTGCTATTAGCATACAAAGAAAGTTCCATGGGTTTTTTAATTTTCTTTTCAGACAATTCATGTTCTACATTAGGAAAAATACTAAAAGGCTCTCTAATTTTGTTGTTGTTTTCCATTAAGACTAACTAGTGAAAATAAAAACAAGAAACAAAAAGATATAATTGCAGAATCTAAAGGAAATAACTTCGAGCACTCACACACCAGCAACAGTGCTAGAAGATAGCTTAGTAGCCAGAAGATGTGAGTACCTTTTACCTTACCTCCTCGGCAACGGCGCCAGAAAATAGCTTGATGTCTATGCACTTCTATTCTTGTAGACAGTTGTTGGGCCTCCAAGTGCAAAGGTTTGTAGAACAGCAGCAAGTTTCCCTTAAGTGGATCACCCAAGCTTTATCGAACTCAGGGAGGAAGTGGTCAAAGGTATCCCTCTCAAGCAACCCTGCAATCAAGATACAAGAAGTCTCTTGTGTCCCCAACACACCCAATACACTTGTCAGGTGTATAGGTGCACTAGTTCGGCGAAGAGATAGTGAAATACAAGTGGTTTAGATAATTATAAGTGGTAATGGTGCTAGAAAATAGCTTGATGGCGCGGAAGAGACTAAAGGCAAACTGAAATAAAGATGGCAGCAAGCAAACATGTAATAGATCTAGTAGAAAACGGTGGTTCAATGTTTATAAACAAGGCCTAGGGATCATACTTTCACTAGTGAACCCTCTCATATAAATATCTTCTCTTTATGATACTACTCTGAAGTACTCTCCAGTTGGACACTCTAATCCACGGTAGGGCTATAACAACACTCCTCAAAGTTTGCTTTTCCCATCTAGATAACCCCACACTGTCACCTTGAGCTCTAGATGGTTCCAACAAACACCACAATTTCATAGAAACATCCAACTCCAGATATAACTCATAACAACTATTTGTAATCTCTAGCCTAAGTGCCACCATGGTGTGCACGCTATCACTTTCACACACACGGGGAGAGCTGAGATCTATTAAAGCACTTGAGTAGCAAAGTAGATCTACTTGATTACAAAGCTCATGATCACAATATGATCATGCATAGAGAGAGAGATGAACACATAGGTACCGGTAGAGCCCTTAGCCTCGAGAGAGAACTACTCCCTCCTCATCATGGGAATCAGGAACGACGATGGAGTTGTTGTTGGATATCAATGGAGATGGCTCTGGGGGCACTTCCCCATTCCGGCAGGGTGCCGGAATAGAGACTTTCTGTCCCCCGAATCTCTCCTTCAGTGGCAGCGGCGCTGCGAAACTTTTCGTGGCAGGAGGCTGTTCGTTTTCAGGTTTTTGCATCGGAGGCTTCTTATAGGCGAAGGGGCAAGGTCGGTGGCCGGCCAGGGGGCCCACACCATGCCCTGGCGCGACCTAGGGCTGCCCGTGCCAAGGGGTGGTGTGGCTGCCCTATGGCCCCCCTTTGTCTCTCTTTCGGACTCCATGTGTCTTCCGGTAAAATATCAACTTTGCCTTTTGTCCGGTCCAATTCCGAGAATATTGATTTTCTGACTTTCCTAGAACCAAAAACAGCAGAAAACAGGCAACTGACACTGTGGCATCTTGTTAATAGGTTAGTCCTAGAAAGTGTATAAAAATACTCCAAAGTGTGGACAAAGTAAAGCATATTAGATACTAAACAAGCATGAAACATCAAAAATTATAGATACGTTTGCAATGTATCAACATCCACAAGCTTAACTCCTGCTCGTCCTCGAGTAGGTAAGTGATAAAAAGAAAGAATAATTTTTGAGGTGACATGCACCATCATAATCTTGATCAAAGTATTTGTAGAACATTGATAACTGGGATCATAGTACTCTAACATAGCATGAAAGATATAGTTCGAACAATAAGACATAGTAACTATGCATGCAACATGAAAGGATATAAACAAATATCATGAATAACAATGCAATGCAAGACGTTTGTTTTTTCACATAAATAAAGCATAATGAGAATTGTATTCAGCTTGTCCCTCATGGAGTAGCAAATCATAAATGCATAGGACACCTTCAAAGTTCATAAGGGTGACTAGATACAAATAGTTCAAGAATAAGCAATATCAAAGTTATGCATCACAAATAGTTCAAGAATAAGAAATGTATCACTCTCTTATAAACTAGCTCGTTGATTAACAAGATGATCAAGGTTTCCTGATCATGGACATTGGATGTTGTTAATAACGAGGTCACAAAATTAGTGGAATGATGTGATGAACATTCATCCGAAGTATAGCATTAAGATCAAAGTCATTATGTTTATATTTCTATAACATCATACGAAGTAATCCTAGTCCTTAGACCATGAGATCATGTCAATCACTAACACTGGAAGAGTATCTTGATAACATCAAACGTCACACCATGAAAGGGTGATTATAAAGGTGGGTTCAGTGCTACAAAAGTGTTATGTAGAGGCTCATGGATCAAGAGTGGGATTTGTCCATCCCGATGACGGATAAATATACTCTGGGCCCTCTCGGTGATATCACATTGGTTAGCTTGCAAGCAAGTGATGAGATCACTAGAATGTTATATCCCAGGAACGAGAAAAGAGTACATGTCGGTAACGAGATCAATATAGGTATGGAGATACCAATGATCGAATCTCGGACATGTAATATATCGCGAGACAAAGGGATTTAGTTACTAGCATTAAAGGTTCTCATGATCACAAAAGTCACTGTTGAATGTGTAGGAGCCAGTATGGATCTCTAGGTCCCGCTTCTGATTATTGATCTGAGAGGGGTCTCGATCATGTCTGTATTATTCGCGAACTGTAGTGTGACACACTTAAGGGATACCGGCACCATTTGGAGCAAATATGTTTCAGATAAACATTTAAGAAAGCGCTGGAATTATTTCAATAGACACCGAAACTGTTTCGGGTGAAATTTCTAAAATTGGTTCTGCATGTAATATTGAAATGTTGCAGGGGTTTTTATGTGAATGTTTGTTAATTAAAGTAATTAATAAAATTCTGAATAAAACTAATAAAAGAGTTTTATTAAATGAGAGAGCATTAAATTTGGAGAAATTTAATGCATTTAAAGTGGAGACTTTAAAAGGGAATGTTAAGGGGCAAATTTATGTGGAGGGGGTTACCACCACATGAATTGAGAGGTGAGCGGTCACCTCCATGAGGCATCGGCCATGGGGAGGGGCACCCCCTCCTCCTATAAAAGGCCCCCTCACACCCCTTCTTCCTCACACCTCCTCGTGAAGGATCTCTCTCCCCCTCTAGTATTTTCCCCCATGGTCTCAGATTAGCGAGATACATGTTCCCGGTGGATTTATCTGGAAAGGAGTTGCTGCTTCCGCTGCTTTGCTGGAGTGAGGGACGGAGGTTGTCGGGGTACCAGACGTGTGTGCGATCACAGATGCACCGCTGCTTTGCGGTGCTGGACTTGCTAGAGCTGGATCTGATGGATGTGCTGGAGCTGGATCTGTTGGACTTCATCACGATCTTGAGATCAGCAAGTGTACGACCACATCATCCACGAGTTCCATCTCGTTAACAAAGATTTGTTGTCTTTGAGGGTAGGTTCTCTATGGATGTATATCCACCTGTTGCTTGTATCTAATAGATAGATCTTGGCGTATAATAGTTCCCATCGTAGGAAATTTTTTGTTTTCTATGTTGTGAACCCTTTAGTGGTATCAGATCCTGATCTATGCGTAGGTGCTTTGCACGGGTAGAACACATAAGAGTATGTGGGCGGTGATGATCATGTTATTGCTTCTTATATGTACTTTGGATATTGGTGGCATAGTGGGATGAAGCGGCCCAGACCAACCTTAGACCGGTTCCACGACTGACATGCAACTAGTTTTGCATAAGTGGTTGGCGGGTGTCTGTCTCTCCTAATATAGTCAATATTTGATTTACAACGAGTTGCTAATAACTTAGTTATCATCATTGTGGTTCCATGTTCGTAGGTAAGACCGGTTCTATCTCTGAAAGCCCTAAGCCACGTAAAACTTGCAATTGATAAATTAGAGGCATCTAGTTTAGATCGTTGCTGGGCTAGTGTCATGATATGGAAATGATGTAAGTTGATGTATAGTTGATACCCTTACAACACACCTAACGTGTAAGTTCCATAGACCTTGGCCTTACACACAAAGGAATGATAGAGATCATACCACGATGCACATGATGGTGATCAAATGCATGGACCATATCATTCCACTTTACACATATGGTGTTTGCATCTTATATTGCTAGTTTGGCGTTTTAGTAGCACAATATGATGATCCCTCATTTAAATATCAAGATAAAATGTGGTCTTTGATGACCCACAAGTATAGGGGGTGTATCGCAGTATTTTCGAGGGAAGTGAAACCCAATTTATTAATTCGACACAAGGGGAGCCAAAGAATATTTATAAGCCTTAACAACTGATTTATCAATTCAGCTGCACCTGGAAACAATCTTGCTCACAGCAGTTTATCAGTAGCAACAGTTTTGTAGTAGGAATAGTAAAGTAACAGCAGTAGCAAAGCAAAGACAATAGTAACAAAAGCAGTAAACAGTGGGATTCGAGTGCGGTAGGCATAGGGATGGATGGACGGGCGTTGCATGGACAAGACAATCCACATAGCAATCAGAACATAGGGCAATTGCAGATAAATAAGATAAAGCACCCAAGTACTAGACAATCCTAGGCATGTGTCCCATATATAGTCATACATGCTCACAATGAGAACTTGCACAACATTTTTTGTCCTGCCAGCCCGTTTGCAGCGGGGCCTGTAGGGAACTACTGGCAATTAAGGTGCTCCTTTTAATAGAGCATCGGAGCAAAGCATTAACACTCCGTGAACACATGTGATCCTCACATCAAAGCCTTTCCCTTCCGGTTATCCCGATTTACATCGCCGGGGCCATAGGTTCCGGACAACGACGTGTGTATACAACTTGCAGATAAGACCAAGAACAATCTATCATAATGAATCAATAATAAGTTCAGATCTGAAATCATGGCACTCGGGCCCTAGTGACAAGCATTAAGCACAACAAGTCGCAACAAAGTCATAAAGCACTAATAAAAGATACTAGGCACCATGCCCTAACAATCTGATGCCATTACATGAACGATCTCATCCAATCCCTACCATCCCCATAGCCTACAGCGGGGGATTACTCACTCATAGATGGGGGAAACATGGATGGTCGATGGAGAAGCGATGGTGATGATGATGGCGATGATCTCCTCCAATTCCCCGTCCCGGCAGGGTGCCAGAACGGAGTTTCTGGTGCTGTTTCGTGGAATCTGATGGTGGCGGCGGAGTGGAACTCCTTCTAGAAAAAAGTCGAACCCCCCAAAGTTTTTAGGTTAGAAGGCTCCTTATAGGCGAAGCGAGAGGCCGAGGGGGTGCCTGGGGGGCCCACACCACCCCCTGGCGCGGCCTGGCCTGACCCGCGCCAGCAGGTGGTGTGGCCACCCCAGGGCTCTTCTCCGTCTCATATTCTGGCTCCTGGAGTCTTCGGGTGAAATAGGATTTTTGGCATATTTTTCGGGATTTTTCCTGATAGTTGATTTTCTGCACAAAAAGTAGACACCAAGGCAATTCTGCTGAAAACAGCATCAGTTTGCATTAGTTGCATCCAAATCACACAAGTATAGAGGAGAAACAATAGCAAAATTGTTCGGGAAAGTAGATACGTTTTGGACATATCAACTCCCCCCAAGCTTAGCTTATTGCTTGTCCTCAAGCAATTTAGTTGAAAACTGAGTGCGATAAAAGAACTTTCACGAACACATTTGCTTCATATGATGTAAATATTCTCAGCAATGTGATCAACTACTTGGACAATTCATAATAAAGAGTATGCAACTGAGTCTACCTAATAGTCATTGCAAGCTATGAAGAGATTCCAACTCAAGAATAATAAGTAGCATAAAGCACGAACATAAGCAACATTACAATGCTCATAGAAAGGTATGATAGAGTGGTATCTCGCTTGCCTTTGATTATGAATGCCAAGGCACCTCTGAAGTTCAAGTGATGACTAGAAGTAAAGATATCAAGAATTCAAGCATCAAAGTCATAACACAAATAATCAAGTATTGGAACAAACACAAAGAATGACAACTATGCTCTTAAGAAGGTGCTCGGAGAATAAGTGGAGACTCAACAAGTAAAGGAAAAGGTTTTGAATAATTTTGAAAGGCTTCCAAATGCTAAAAGTATGGTACTTGTTAGCTTTGAGCTCTCATTGCCCCTATCACAAGCATCTTTAATGTGGTTAAGGTGAAAGTGAGGTCCAATCTGAGTTATATGCTTGATAGACTATACACTGAAAATCCCAAGTCCCTTGAGTACGAGGGCCGCTCCTCATGCTACTCAACTTTAGTTACTGGTAAGTTCTTGTCATCGTAAGTATGTGCGTATCATTGAGAACCGCCAACGGGGTACCCCTTGCCCAATGATACGGAAGAATTCCCATATCAAAATGACAAGGCAAGCAGACAATGAGTATCTCAGCAATCTTCTTATTTACCATGGGAAAATGATGCTTTTTTCTCTCTTTCCTCTTTTCATAGAACTCCTTTTTTTTCTTTTTCTCAATAGCTATCTCTCTCTTTTTTTATAAGAAAATGCTTCATAGATATCATTATGGTTACGCTGCAGGTTTCCACCATGTCAGCATGGATTAGACTAGTGGCCCAGGCGTTTCTCTAACACACATACATAACTCCATGGACTTACAAGCTCCCCTTTTATTTCACACCGACGACATCCGCAAAAAAGAGAGCAAGGTATCAACTGGGTATATATTTCCAAGTGTTGAAAGCGTTCCCGTGATATGACACGGTTCGCTAATCTCACCTATAATTAGCAAGCATATAGCTTTCATGGAGAGTTCACAATGGTTCAGGTTTATTAAGTGTAGGAAATAAAGTGTGCCATCAAGTTCGTGAGAGGTTTACTAACTAATTTTCCCATAACAAGCAAACATTTTATTCGGAAGAAAACAAGGCATAATGAGTATGCACGGGAGTAGCAAGTGATGCTAATAGGTAGGTATGGTGGACACTTTGGAAATATTTGGTTTAGGGAGTTGGAAACATGAGTAAAACACTCAGTGGAAGTGAAGGCTAGCAATAGTAAGGGAGCGACAAACAAGAGAGCAATAGTTGTCATTATCATGCTTGCAACAAAACAGGATTACTCATGGCATGAAAGTGATTCAAGATCCTCAAGGCAAAATAATTCATCGAGGCTTAACTGATTATTGTAGTCATGTGCATGTGTGAGCATGTGCCAAGTCAATCAAATGAAACATTCAGAGGAGGATACCACGGTGTCATACCAATTTATGAATAGAGTAATGCAAGCAAACATTCATGAAACATGCTACAAACTATAAGCGAGCTGGAGCTAATCACAAGAAAGCAAGATCTACTAAGCATCCAAAGAAAACATACACTCTACAAGAACAGACTAAGCACGCCCACAGTGATGAGTATATGCACAAAAAATGAAAACAAATAGAGTTTGTTACCAGCCTCTTACCACGCCTCAAGTTGTCATTGATCCTCATTATTGCTCTTCACTTGTGTGGCTTGAATAATAATATGAAACCAATAATCCACTAAGAACTGCCGAATCCTGTAGCAAACTTGCAAAAACCAAAGAAGGACGACAAATATTTTTGGTGTTTTCGATTTTTAAATAAGAACCAAAAGAGAAAACAAGCAAAGCAAAATCTTTTTGGGTTTTTCGAATAGTTCAAACAAAGCGAAAAGGGAAAACAAACCAAGGCAAAAAGAAGAAGCAAACCAAAGAGAAACAACAAAAATATTTTTGGTCTTTTTGTGTTTTTAGAAAGCAAAAGCAAAGAAGAACAAAAACTAAAAAGAGAACGAAAATATGAATATACAAAGTACCGACGCAACATGATACGGAGATGAGTGCGGTGTCGGCGTACCTCCCCCCAAGATTAGGCTTTTGGCCTAAGTGGGTATCAATCCCAAGCTAGCCAGGATGAAGTATCACCGGGGTACGATGAGGAGGTACCCTCGTCCTGGTGCGAGCCCGAGTACGCCCCTCCGTAATATGCGGAGTAATCATAGGAGGGCGCATCCTCTTGGTGCTGCTCGTGGAAACCCAACAAGCGAAGCTGCAAGTCCACCTCCTCCTTGGAGCGTGACCACGGTCTCCTATCAACACTAAACAAAGCACGTTGTGGCAAAAGGATCTCCCTTTCATCCCCATCATTGAAAAGGATCCTATATACTAGATTGTTCAAATCAGAGGTAGAAGTGACAAAATGAGTTTTCATGGCAACAAGGTCGAGCCTCTATGGTGCTAACATAGCATCATCGGGATCCACTGAAAGGCCTAATGCATTGACTACACACAAGGCAATGATGCCCCCATAGATAGCCCCCCTAGCAGCTAGGCGGCGAGCAATAAGCGAGCCAAGATTGTACCGAGTATCATTGTTGAGCGTAGCAGCAAGGAAAGCTAAGTGATAGTTGGAGATATTACTAGTCTTCTCCCTACCCAATACGCTAGTGGCAAGATAATATGCAAAGTATCTAAGAGCAGGGAGTTGGATATTTCTTATCTTTCCGCGCTGCACCACGCGGTCATCATCATTGGTCACCCCTCGGTAAAGCTCCAACAAATCAGCGGGTCGCCCTTGAATTTTCTTCACGGTCCCTGTCATACGCACACCTACAATACTGCAAAATCTCTCCAAAGGCATGGTGAAGGGCATATCATAGATTTTAAAAGAGACAGTAGATTGATAGGGTGTGTTAGTAAATGAGAAGCTCTCAACAAAAGTTTTGTTGAGCATAGCGTACTGTGCACTCTCATCTTGCATATAAGAGGTCAAGCCAACCCTCTCAATCAGTAGCAAGAAATCATCAAGAATACCCGTAGCTTGCAAGAAAGTAAAACAAGGAAAAGAGGATGGGTGAGCATCTCCATCATCCCTTTCACTGCCAAACATGTTGCAATGAGGTCTTCATTGTATGAAGGCCTAGCTTGAGAGGCTGTTCTTGAGGGCCTCGACCTCCTAGATGCATCACTCTCAAATATCTCTCCAAAAGTGTGGTTGTTCATGCTTGGTATTCTGAAATTTAAACACCTATCAAACAACTGATTGCAAGGTAAATATAATGAAGGATTCTACTCATAGGGACTTGCAAGAGTCCTAAACATGCATCAAAACTATATCTCTAAGCATCAAACAAGCTTACAAGCTCTCATAACCAGTCACCTATAGCAAAAAAATACTCAACATATAATCCACTAAACACAAATCTACTTGGACAAGGGGAGGAGTCACATACCAAGGAACAAATGCTCCAAATTTCAGCAAGAAAGATGGGCTGAGCAAGGAGATCGAAGAAATCGAGAGAAAGCACAGAAAGAACGCGATTCTGAGCTATGAACTGGAGCTTACTCGGGAGAGAGAAGAAAGTGGCAGGTGAGAGAGTAAGTGGGAGGCCAGGGGTGGCCCACACCAGGGCATGGCGCCACCTAGGGCTGGCCACGCCACCACATGGTGTGCCTGCCTGGTGGCCCCCCTGGTACCTACCAGGTACTCCTCTGCCCCTTTTTTCACGTAAAAATTTAATATGAATTTTCTGGAATTTTTTGAGACACTTTATTTTTGTGCTTTTTTCAGAACTAGAAGAATGATTTTTCTGACAGACAGATTTTTTTTCTTTTGGAAACATGATGCAAGGACAAAACAAGGCTAGAACTACAGAAGTTCTAACATGCAAGCAACTAACAACAAAAATAAAACTAAATGAAAGCAAAAACTAAAATGCAAAGGATAGAAATAAATGGAGATAATCATAATGAAAACATTGTTTTGTTCAATGGAATCCTTTTATTAACAAGGTTGATCAAGTCTTGCTACCAAAAAAATTGCATATGAGACAAAACTTTGTACTCCACTAATGATTATGTTACCTCAACCTTGATAGCAATGGTCCCAATCATAATAGTTTCAAATTTTTCTCTTGGTATGGGACAATATATTTCTCCAACTTGAATGCCTTCAACATGTTCAATTGAATTCAAACCATAAGTCCTTTCAATCTTCTTGGGGAAATAGACAGTATGTTCCTTGTCATTAACATTGAAGGTCACCTTTCCTTGATTACAATTAATAACAGCTCCTGCAGTATTAAGAAAAGGTCTCCCAAGAATAATAAACATATTATCATCTTCAGGCATTTCAAGCACAACAAAATCAGTTAATATCAAGCAATTGTGGGCCACCTGAACAGGTACATCCTCACATATACCCACAGGAATAGTGGTAGATTTATTAGCCATTTGCAAAGATATATCAGTTGGTATCAATTTTTCAAGCTAAAGCCTCTTGTAGAGAGAGAAAGACATACCACTAACTCCAGCACCCAAATCACACAAAGCAGTTCTAACATAACTCTTCTTAATAGAGCAAGGGATAGTTGGAATCCCTGGGTCTCCAAGTTTCTTAGGAACCTTACCATTGAATGAATAATTAGCAAGCAAAGTAGAGATTTCTTCATTAGGGATCTTCCTTTTATTCGAGACAATGTCCTTCGTATACTTTGAGTAAGGAGGCAACTTAATAGCATCAGTCAAATGAATTTGCAAGAATAAAGGCTTCATCCACTCACAAAACTTATTATAGTGTTCATCTTCCTTTGACTTGTGTTTCTTATCGGGGAAAGGCATAGGTTTTTGGACCCAAGGTTCTCTTTCACTACCATGTTTCTTAGCAATCAAATATTCTTTGGTGTATTTAGTAGTCTTAGTGTGGTTTTCAGGTTCTTCTTCAACTTTTTCTTCATTAGGAACTTCATTTTCTTCATTACCACTTTCAGTTTCAGCATCAGAGATAGATATACTATTGGGATCTATAGCAGGTTCAGAGGGTTCTACAACAGTTTTATGTTTCTTTTTCCTTTTCTTACGAGTAGAGCCACTATTTTCAGCTTGTTGAGAATCCTTCTCAGTTCTTTTGGGATGCCCTTCGGGATATAGAGGATCCTGGGTAGCAGCACCACTTCTAGTTCTAATTTCATAAGCATGTTTTTCTTTAGCAGCATTAACTAGCAAGTCATTTTGCACTTCAACGAGTTGATCTATTTGAGTTTGAACCATTTGAAAGTGTTTAACAATCATTTTAACATCATTAGAGGTTCTTTCCACAATATCTTTCAACTCAACAATAGCTCTAGTGTTTTCCATTAGATGATTTTGCACCCTTTTATTAAAGTTATCTTGCTTAACAATAAAGATATCAAATTCTTCTAAGCATTGATCAGGAGGTTTAGAGTAAGGGATATCACCTTCATCAAAGTGTTGGAGAGAGTGTAGCTCAATAGTGGATGAGTAGGGAATAGGCTTACATAATTCTTCTATAGGAGGTAAATTCTTGACATCTGCAGCTTTAATTCCCTTATCCTTAAGACATTTCTTAGCCTCCTTCATCACTTCATCATCTAATTCAATAACTCCCCTTTTCTTTGATGTTGGAATAGGCACAGGAATAGATGGTTCAGGTACAATTACTTCAGGTATAGCTTGTTTAGGAGGAGTTCAATCTTCATAATTCTTGCTTATTTTAGCCATTAATTCCTCAGCTTCCTTTGGAGTCCTATTCCTAAAAACACAATCAGCACAACTATCTAGGTATGTCCTAGATTCTTCGGTTAGTCCATTATAAAATATATCAAGAAGCTCATTCTTAGGTAATGGACTTCCAGCCTGTGCATGAATCAGAGTACAAAACCTTGCCCAAGATTCGGGCAATACCTCTTTTTCTTCCTGTTTAAAATCAAAAAGTTCCTGCAAAATAGCATGTCTAGCACTAGGAGGAAAATATTTCTGCAGGAAATTACTAATCAAGCACTCAGGGCTATCAATAGATCCAGGAGGTAAATTACTAAACCAAGTTTTAGCTTCTCCTTTCAGCGAAAAGGGGAAAATCTTAGCAACAAAGTAATTACGCATCTTAATATCATCAGAAAACAAGCCACTCATGGTAGAAAGTTCATTCATATGTGCTACCGCACTTTCATTCTTAGTCCCACCAAAAGGTTCTTTCTCGATAATAGCTATGTAAGATAGATCGAGAGAGAAATCATAATCTTCATCTATAATGTTTATGGGAGAAGCAACAAACTTAGCATCAGGAGATAATTTGGGTCTAATAGTACGCCTCTCAAGGAGACTCTTAGCAGCGCTCCTATCATGGGTGTTCTTACATTCTTTAATAAACTCATAGGTCATCTCAACATAATCTTCTTCAATATCATAACTCTCACTAGACTTAGGTGAGCTAACAGGTGTGGTAGTGTCTTCATTAGGAGTTTCGGTATTTCCAGCTATAGTTCTAGTAATCGTAGCATCTAGGAAAGGACCTAATGAACCACTCTTATCAAGCATAGTAGAAGCAACATCACAAGCATCAGAAGTTTCAGATTCAGCAGTAGTAACAGTGTGTGTAGCATGTGTATGTGGTGGTGTAACGAGCTTACTTATAATAGATGGTGAATCAAGAGCAGCAGAGGTGTTTAGAACCATACTTCTTTTTGTAGTGGATGGTAAAATAGGAACCTTGCCATCATGAGACTTACCCATGATGGATGGATAGCAGCGAACAATAGAGAATCCAAGTGAACTTGATAAATAAAGCTATGCTCCCGGCAAGAACGTGCGGAAAATAGTCTTGATGACCCAAAAGTATAGGGGGTGTATCGCAGTATTTTCGAGGGAAGTGAAACCCAATTTATTGATTCGACACAAGGGGAGCCAAAGAATATTTATAAGCCTTAACAACTGAGTTATCAATTCAGCTGCACCTGGAAACAATCTTGCTCACAGCAGTTTATCAGTAGCAACAGTTTTGTAGTAGGAATAGTAAAGTAAAGTAACAGCAGCAAAGCAAAGATGAGTAACAAAAGCAGAAATAAAGGATTCGAGTGTGGTAGGCATAGGGATGGATGGACGGGCGTTGCATGGATAAGACAATCCACATAGCAATCAGAACATAGGGAAATTGCAGATAAATAAGATAAAGCATCCAAGTACTAGACAATCCTAGGCATGTGTCCCATATATAGTCATACGTGCTCGCAATGAGAACTTGCACAACATTTTTGTCCCGCCAAATTGCTTGCAGCGGGCCTCTAGGAACTATCGGCAATTAAGGTGCTCCTTTTAATAGAGCACCGGACCAAAGCATTAACACTCCATGAACACATGTGATCCTCACATCAAAGCCTTTCCCTTCCGGTTATCCCGATTTCTATCACTTTGGGGCCATAGGTTCCGGACAATGACGTGTGTATACAACTTGCAGATAAGACCAAGAACAATACTATCGTAATGAATCAATAATAAGTTCAGATCTGAAATCATGGCACTCGGGCCCTAGTGACAAGCATTAAGCACAACAAGTCGCAACAAAGTCATAAAGCACTAATAAAAGATACTAGGCACCATGCCCTAACAATCTGATGCCATTACATGAACGATCTCATCCAATCCCTACCATCCCCATAGCCTACAGCGGGGGATTACTCACTCATAGATGGGGGAAACATGGATGGTCGATGGAGAAGCGATGGTGATGATGATGGCGATGATCTCCTCCAATTCCCCCGTCTGAGGTGCCGAACGAGTTTCAGTGCTGTTTCGTGGAATCTGATGGTGGCGGGGGAGCGGAACTCCTTCTGGAAAAACGTCGAACCCCCCGAAGTTTTTAGGTCAGAAGGCTCCTTATAGGCGAAGAGAGAGAGGCCGAGGGGGTGCCTGGGGGGCCCACACCACCCCCTGGCGCGGCCTGGCCTGGCCCGCGCCAGCAGGTGGTGTGGCCACCCCCTGGCTCTTCTCCGTCTCGTATTCTGGCTCCTAGAGTCTTCGGGTGAAATAGGATTTTTGGCATATTTTCCAGGATTTTTCCTGATAGTTGATTTTCTGCACAAAAAGTAGACACCAAGGCAATTCTGCTGAAAACAGCGTCAGTTCGCATTAGTTGCATCCAAATCACACAAGTATAGAGGAGAAACAATAGCAAAAGTGTTCGGGAAAGTAGATACGTTTTGGACGTATCAGTCTTCCTTAAGTATGCACCATTCTATGGATCGTGCTTCGAGACATCACGTGATGATCGGGTGTACTCGACTCTGCGCTTTCATACAACGGGTGTAAGACAGTTTTACACACGCGAGTACTAAGGTTCTTACTTGGCGAGCCTAGCATGTACAGACATGGCCTTGGAACACGGACCGAAAGGTTAAGCATGAGTCATATAGTTGATATGATGCCCATATTGATGCTCTCCTTTGAAGCTACACCGACTCACGTGATGATCAGACTTGGTGTAGTGGATTTGGTTCATGTAATCACCAAAAAGGCACGAGGGGTGTCGTTTTTGAGTGGGAGTTCATTTCTAATTTGGATTAGTCGAACCAAATTTGTCATAAACTAAATCAAAGTGAATTTGCATAATTTGTTGTAGTCATTGGCATCTGTTTACTACCTTATTCTTAGTTTTAATTGAGATAATAGAACTATAGAATTCTGGATATTTACTTTACGAACTGGTATCGTATTGTTTTGAATGTCAATTTAAAGTTTAGACGTCCTATTGCAAACTTTCAGCAAACTCTATTTACTCCATGAAGTTTAATAAGTAGTATTAAATCAAGAGTAAGAATTCCAATGTTAGTATCTAAAATATCATGTCTGCCTCCATGATTCTTGATATTCAAAAGTTGTTTTAATATCGAGGTTATCTATGAGCTGAAAGAATTGTTTCAGAAACCATCATGTGTGAAAGATATTGTGATATCTGAAACAAAGTTTTTGGTTGCAATATGATAGAGTATAATTTAACAAAATACAAGTTCTCATATTGTATGAGAATTTGTGAAGGTTGGAGACGCTAGGCGTCCTAATCTACCAAAAAGGTTTTGGGAACTGATATTATACTCAAGATTCATCCTTATAGGCTATAGTAGCTTGATCATGAAAGTTGTCATGATAAGGATGAATAGAAGATGTAAGTAAAATGTTTACTACACTAAAAGATTACTAAAGAATGGATTGTTGAAAGAATGCCAAACATTTGATGATGGTGATCCACTTCAAAGTGCAAGTCTAAAGGTATTAGTATTTGACTATACATGCTTTGTACTATGTGTCATGTGAATGACACCACTATTGATGTTGATAGATTCTTTAAAAAGGAAAAGGAATTGCTGAAAGAGAATCTATAAAATATTTGGCAGAAAAGAAAAGTTGGAGATGTCCAGCTTAGGTATATAGAAAATATACATGTTATGGTTGTATTCTTTGCTTGTTAAACAATGTGGTTCTTAGGTATTGGATACCGAATTGGTTGGTGTGAAGTGTCATACAGAACAACACAATTCATGAACTGCAACAACCTAAGTAACTAGCAAGAGAATAAGTGATGATGTTCATCGAAAACAAATAAAGTGTTAATGGGTTTTTCGTTGTCGTCAAACCTAGCCTTCAAGATTTGTTTTAATAATTTTTATTTTGTTTCGGTATTACGAGAACAATGGTTGTTCAAATAATTACCGTATTCCATAAAGGATGAATGAACTTTTACAAGTCTTGTTAGAGAAATCACATCCATAAATATTATTGCTAAAATGTCGTAAGACAAATGATTGAAAGATCACTTATGAAGTGACATCGCTGTTTAAATTATATTGGAAAGAAAACATGAAGAAACTCCATGTTGATGGATTTTGGAGTCTTTTGATTTTGATCAATTGACGCTTGTGAAACTTTCCTCGAGATAATTGAAACTCCGTTCATAGGCCAAAGAGGAACGGATGACTAGCTTATTGGAAACTGTGCATGCTGATGTGCATAGTCCATTATGTGTAGCCATATGCGATGGATCTTTTTGCTTCATATGCTTTGTCCAGAAATTTGAGTGAATATATTTATATATTTGCTTAATAAGGAAGAAGTATGAAACATTTGAAAATTGTTCAAAGACTTTCAAGATGAAGTGAAAAATCATTGTAACAAGAAAATAAAAGAGTTTATGATTTGATCATAAAGGAAGATATTTGAGTTACATGTTTAGCAAAACACCTAAGATTTGAGAAATTGTTCCATGATTTGTGTTTCCCGATAAACCATAGGAGTATGGTATATTCGAGAGATGAAATCAAACCATGTTTGACATGGTAAGATCAAAGGTATCATTTATAAAACTACCATTATGTTTTAAGGATTAAAGCTTTAGAGACCACCGCTTTTACACTGAAAAGAGCACCATCATGATCCGTTGAAATGACACCATATGAGTTATGGTTTGGGATAAAACCCGAATTGTCTTTTCTTAAATTTTGGTATGCTATGCATAAGTAAAATGTTTACAACCAAAGTAGGATAAACACATCTTTGTAGGTTATCCCAAAGAATTTGTTGGGAATTCCTCCATAGCACCGAGGACAAAAGAGTATGTCGCTTGGAACGTCAAGTTTCTTGAGAAGGAATTTTTCGTGAAAAGTTAAGTGGGAGGACAATAGAACTTTGATTAGGTTGATGAACCTAAGCAACATGTGCTGAGTAGCGCAGCGCCGGAAAGTGTCCCGGTGGCGGCCACAATGCTCATGGCTCCCGTGATTACAAAGGTTGTGATCTCGGAGATTAGAGTTCCTATTGAACCGTTTGGGTCGATAAGAATCAAATAGTGAGATTTGATAAACAAGTCATTATTGTTTTGACAATGATGAACCGACTACATGCAGAGAAGCGATGACGGGCCCTGACTCCATAAATGAATAGAAGTCATAGAATCCGTGATTGTATCCATACATGAGAAATCAATTTTCTGAACTTGGAAGACCCTCCGAAAAGGCGTGAAGCCTATCGATCGTGCTTGGATCTATAAAGAAATAGACATGGATGTTTAACATCTATGAAATAGTCGAAATGTCGAAAAGAAGTTTAAAGCAATGTTCAAGGAGTTGACTATGACAAGATTTGATCTTTCATAGTGATATTAATGTTGGGTCCGCAGCATAGAAAACAAAAAAATCCTACGATGAGAACTACACGCCAAGATCTATCTACTAGGTACAAAGAAACGGGTGGACATACATCCAATGAGAACTTACCCTTGAAGACAACGAGTTTTGTTAACGAGTAGGAACTCGTGGTTGATGTAGTCGTACACTTGCCGATCTCAAGATCGAGTGGAAGTCCGAGCGCCGCAACTCAGCAGCGCATTCATACTCGCACACACGTTCAAGCCACCGGACAACCTCCACCTCCTCGCTCCAGTGATCCAGTGAAGCAAGCAACTCCTTCCGCATTTAAATGCCACTGGAACATGTATCTCGCTAATCCGAGACCATGGAGGAATAATTCTAGAGGGGGAGAGAGATCCTTCACAAGGAGGTGTGTGGAAGAAGGAGGAAGAGGGTGGCCTTTTATAGGAGGAGGGGGGTACCCCCTCTCTCCATGGCCGGTACATGGGGGGTGACCCCTCACCTCCCCCATTCATGTGGTGGTAACCCTCCACATTAAAATGCCTCTTCACATTCCCCTTTAAAGTCCCTACTTTAAATGCATTAAAATTCTCCAAGTTTAATGCTCTCTCATTTAATAAAACTCTTTTATTAAATTTATTCAGAATTTTGTTAATTACTTTAATTAACAAACATTCACATATAGCCCCTTGCAATATTTCAATATCACATGCAGAACCACTTTCTGCAATTTCACCCAAAACAATTTCTGGTTTCTATCGAAACAATTCTGGCGCTTTGCAATTCTTTCGTCTGAAACATATGTGCTCGAAAATGGTGTCCGGTAACTCTTAAGTGTGTCACCCTACGGTTCACGAATAATGCAGACAAGATTGAGACTCCTCTCAGATCAATAGTCATAAGCGGGACCTGGAGATTCATACTGACTCCTGCATATTCAACGATGACTTCTGTGATCGTGAGAACCTTTAACGCTTGTAACTAAATCCCTTTTTCTCTTGATATAATACATGTGTGAGATTCGATCATCGGTATCCAAATACCTAGTTTGATCTCGTTACTGACATGCACTCTTTTCTCGTTCCCGTGATATAACATTCTAGTGATCACATCACTTGCTTGCAAGCTATCTCAATGTGATATCACTGAGAGGGCCCAAAGTATATCTTTCCGTCATCAGGATTGACAAATTCCACTCTTTATCCATGAGCCTCAACATAACACCTTCGTAGTACTGAACCCATCTTTATAGTCACCCTGTTATGATGTGACGTTTGATGTTATCAATATACTCTTCAGGTGTTAGCAATTAACATGATCTCATGGTCTAAGGATAAAGATTACTTCGTATGATGTTATAGCAATATAAACACAATGACTTGATCGTAATGCTATACTTTGGATGAATGTTCATCACATCATTCCACCAATGGTGTGACCTTGTTATTAACAACATCCAATGTCCATGATCAGGAAACCTTGATCATCTTGTTAATCAACAAGCTAGTCTATAAGAGAGGCATAACTAGGAACCCTTTTTGTTTATTAAACACACATGTATTGATGTTTCCGATCAATACAATTCTAGCATGTAAAATAAACATCTATCATATATAAGGAATACATAATAACAACTTTATTATTGCTTCTCAGGGCATATTTCCTTCAGTCTCCCACTTGCACTAGAGACAATAATCTAGTTCACATAGTGATAAATCTAACACCCATGGAGTTCTGGTGTTGATCATGTTTTGCCCTAGGGAGAGCTTTAGTCAATGGATCTGCTACATTTAGGTCCGTGTGTACTTTACAAATCTTTATATCTCCATCCTTGACATGCTCGCGGATGGAGTGAAACCGGTGCTTAATATGCTTGGAATTCTTGTGAGACCTCAGTTCCTTTATGCTATTATGGCTCCATTGTTGTCACAATAGATCACCATCGGGTCCAACGCACTAGGAACCACACCTAGTTCCGTAATGAACTCTTTCATCCAAACCGCTTCCTGTGCTGCTTCTGAAGGAGCAACATATTCCGCCTCCGTCGTTGATCCAGCCACCACAGGTTGTTTGGAACTCCTCCAACTAACTGGTGCTCAGTTCAAGAGAAATACATATCCGGATTGAGACTTAGAGTCATCCGGATCAGTGTCAAAGCTAGCATCAACATAACACTTAGCGACTAGCTCTTCTTCACCTCCGTATATAAGAAACATATCCCTAGTTCTTCTCATGTACTTGAGGATGTTCTTGACCGCTATCCAAAGGTTCAACTGGATCAGATTGGTACCTACTAGTCAAACTAATAGCATGTGCCACATCCGGTCTTGTACATAGCATGGCATACATTATAGAGCCTATGGCCGAGGCATAGGGGATCTTATCCACCATCTCTCTTTCTTCCGCCGTAGCCGGACTTTGAGTCTTACTCAATGTCTTGACTTGCAACATAGGTAAGAACCCCTTCTTACTTTCGTCCATATTAAACTTCTTTAATATCTTATCAAGGTTTGTACTCTGCGATATCCCAATTAGGCGCCTTGATCTATCTCTATAGATTTTAATTCCTAATATATATGACGCTTCACCAAGGTCTTTCATCAAAAATTTGCTGTTTAGATAACTTTTAACACTTTTTAAAAGATCTATATCATTTCTAATCAATAATATGTCATCCACATATAATATCAGAAATGCCACATTGCTCCCACTCACTTTCTTGTAAATACAAGCCTCTCCATAAGTTTGGACAAATCCAAACTCTTTGATCACCTCATCAAAGCGGAGATTCCAACTCCGGGATGCTTGCTTCAGTCCATAGATGGATCGCTGAAGTTTGCATACCTTATTAGCATCCTTAGGATCGACAAAACCCTTAGGTTGTATCATATACAACTCTTCTTCAATATTACCATTGAGGAATGCAGTTTTTGACATCCATCTGCCATATTTCATAATCAAAATATGCAGCAATTGCTAACATAATCCTAACTGACTTAAGCATCGCTATGGGAGAGAATGTCTCATCGTAGTCAACTCCTTGAATTTTTCGAAACCCCTTTGCGACAAGTCGAGCCTTATAGATGGTCACATTACCATCAGCATCGGTTTTTCTTTTGAAAATCCATTTATTCTCAACAGCCTTTCGATCGTGAGGTAAGTCCACCAAGGTCTAAACTTGGTTCTCGTACATGGGTTCCATCTCGGATTTCATGGCTTCTAGCCACTTGTTGGAATCCGGGCTCATCATCGCTTCTTCATACGTCATAGGGTCATCCATTTCATCAACCATGAAATTCACAACAGGATTGCCATACAGTTCAGGAGCTGCACGTGTCTTGCTTGACCTGCGAGGTTCGGCAGTGTCCTCTTTCGGAGTTTCATGATCAATATCATTAGCTCTCTCTTCATTAGGTGAAGTGAACTCCGAAACAACTTCCGATGCTGTGCTACTTGCCATTTCATGAAGAGAAGGTTCAATAACCTCTTCGAGTTCTACCTTCCGACTACTCACACCTTTCGTGAGAAACTCCTTCTCAAGAAAGGATCCATTCTTGGCAACAAAAACCTTGCCCTCAGATCTGTGATAGAAGGTATACCCAATTGTTTCCTTAGGGTATCCTATGAAGACGCATTTTTCCGCTTTGGGTTCGAGTTTATCCGGCTGAAGTTTCTTCACATAAACATTGCATCCCCAAACTTTAAGAAATGACAACTTAGGTTTGTTTCCAAACCATAATTCATACGGTGTCATTTCAACGGGTTTAGATGGTGCCTGATTTAAAGTGAATGCAGTTGTTTCCAGTGCATAACCCCAAAATGATAGTGGCAAGTCAGTCAGAGACATCATAGATCGAACCATATCCAATAAGGTACGATTACGATGTTCTCACACACCATTATGTTGTGGTGTTCCGGCAGGAGTGAGTTGTGAAACTATTCCACACTCTTTCATGTGTGTGCTAAACTCGTAACTTAGATACTCTCCTCCACGGTCGGACCGTAGAAATTTGATCTTTCTATTACGATGATTTTCCACGTCATTCTGAAATTCCTTGAACTTTTCAAAAGTTTCAGACTTGTGTTTCATCAAATAGATATACCCGTATCTACTCAAATCATCCGTGAAAGTAACAAAATAACGATATCCACCTCGCGCCGACACACTCATTGGTCCACACACATCAGTATGTATGATTTCAAATAAATCTGTCGCCTGTTCCATTGAACCGGAAAACAGCGTTCTAGTCATCTTGCCCATAAGGCATGGCTCACATGTATCAAATGATTCAAAATCAAGTGATTCCAAAAGTCCATCAGAATGGAGTTTCTTCATGCGTTTGACACCAATATGACCTAGACGGCAGTGCCACATATATGCAGATATATCATTATCAAGTTTAATCTTTTTAGCATTAACATTATGAATATGCGTAATATTACTATCGAGATCCATTAGAAATAAACCATTCAACATAGGTGCATGACCATAGAAGATATCATTCTTATAAATCGAACAACCATTGTTTTCAGATTTAAAGGAATGACCACTTTGCATCAAACACAATCCGGATACAATGTTCATGCTCAATGTAGGCACCAAATAACAATTATTTAGGTTTATAACTAATCCCGATGGCATATGGAGAGGTAGCGTCCCGACGACGATCACATCAACTTTTGATCCATTGCCGACCCGCATCCTGACCTCATCCCTTGCTAGTTGTCGCTTGTTCCGTAGCCCCTGAACCGAGTTACATATATTAGCAACCGATCACGTATCAAATACCCAGGTGCTACTGCGAGTACTAGTCAAGTACACATCAATAACATGTATATCACATATACCTTTGTTTGCCATGCCGGACTTCTTGTCCGCCAAATACTTGGGGCAGTTACGCTTCCAATGGCCAGGCCCCTTGCAATAGTAGCACTCGGTATCGGACTTAGGGCCAGCTCGGGGTTTCTTTTCAAGCGCGGCAATAGATTTGCCACCCTTCTTTCCCTTGTGCTTGCCTTTCTTGTCCTTCTTGAAACCGGTGGTCCTATTGATCATCAACACTTGATGTTCTTTCCTAATCTCCACTTCTGCAGTCTTAAGCATTGACAGAAGCTCGGGAAGAGTCTTCTTCATGCCCTATATATTATAGTTCATCACGAAGCTCTTGTAGCTAGGTGGCAGAGATTGGAGAACATGATGTATGCCCAAGTCAATGGGAATCGTTATTCCCAAGGACACAAGCTTATCGGTGTACCCTGACATTTTGAGTACATGCTCACTAACGGAGTTGTTCTCCTCCATCATGCAGCTAAAGAACTTTTCAGTAGCATTATAACTCTCTACGGCAGCATGGGTATTGAAAATCATTTTCAATTATCCCATGGTATCAAAGGCATTTCCATTTTCGAAACGCTTTCGAAGTTCTGGCTCTAGCCCATAGAGTATGCCGCAATAAACTAAGTTGTGGTCCTCCTGTCGAGTCACATAGACATTCTTTTCCTCGTCAGGGGCACCAGGAGCTGGTGGGGGCCTGCGCATCTATCACATATTGCTTTTGTGCAGCAGTGAGGAGAATCCTCAAATTCATAGCCCAGTTGGTGAGGTTGCTACCATTCGCAGCAAGTTTCTCTTTCTCCATGAACACATTGAAATTAAAAGCAGGTGGTGCCATCTACAACAGAATTTGTAAAGTTTATTTAGACTAAGTTTATGATAGATTGAGTTCAACTAATCCAAATTACTAATGAACTCCCACTCTAAAACGACATCCCTCGTGTCCTTTTGGTGATTACATGAACCAAATCCACTACACCAAGTCTGATCATCACGTGAGTTGATGTAGCTTCAAAGGCGAGCATCTATATGGGCATCATATCAACTATATGACTCATGCTTAACCTTTCGGTCCGTGTTCCGAGGCCATGTCTGTACATGCTAGGCTCGCCAAGTAAGAACCTTAGTATTCGCGTGTGTAAAACTGTCTTACACCCATTCCTATGAAAGCGTAGATTCGAGTACACCTGATCATCACGTGATGTCTCGAAACACGATCCACAGAACGGTGCATACTCAAGGAAGAACACATTTTTATCTTGACATCTAAATGAGGGATCATCTTACAATGCTATAGAAGGCGCCAAACTAGCAGTATAAGATGCTAACATCTAATGTGTAAAGTGAGATGATATGGTCCATGCATTTGATCTCTATCACTTGCATCGTGGTATGATCTCTATCATTCCTTTGTGTGTAAGGCCAAGGTCTATGGAACTTACACGTTGAGTGTGTTGTAAGAGTATCTATCATACATCTACTTACAACAATACCATATCAATACACTAGCCCAGCAACGATCTAAACTAGACTCCTCTAATTTATCAATTGCAAGTTTTACGTGGCTTAGGGCTTTTAGAGATAGAACCGATCTCACCTACGAACATGAACCACAACAAGGATAACTAAGTTATTAGCAACTCGTTGTAAATCAGATATTGACTATAGTAGGAGAGACAGACACCCGCCAGCCACTTATGCAAAACAAGTTGCATGTCAGTCATGGAACCGGTCTCATGTACGATGACATGTAAGGTTGGTCCATGCCGCTTCATCCCACTATGCCAGCAATATCCAAAATACATACAAGATGCAATAACATGATCATCATCGCCCACATATAAACATATGTGTACTCCCGTGCAAAGCACCTCCGCATAGATCAGGCTCTGATACCACTGTTGGGTCCACAGCATAGAAAACAAAAAATTTCCTATGATGAGAACTACACGCCAAGATCTATCTACTAGGTACAAAGCAACGGGTGGACATACATCCAACAAGAACTTAGCCTCGAAGACAACGAGTTTTGTTAACGAGTAGGAGCTCGTGGTTGATGTAGTCGTACACTTGCCGATCTCAAGATCGAGTGGAAGTCTGAGCGCTGCAACTCAACAACGCATCCGTACTCGCACACACGTTCAAGCCACCGGACAACCTACACCTCCTCGCTCCAGCGATCCAGCGGAAGCAGCAACTCCTTCCAGATGAAATGCCACCGGGAACATGTATCTCGCTAATCCGAGACCATGGGGGAATAATTCTAGAGGGGGTGAGAGATCCTTCACAAGGAGGTGTGTGGAAGAAGGAGGAAGAGGGTGGCCTTTTATAGGAGGAGGGGGTACCCCCTCTCTCCATGGCCAGCGCATGGGGGGGTGACCCCTCACCTCCCCCATTCATGTGGTGGTAACCCCTCCACATTAAAATGCCTCTTCACATTCCCCTTTAAAGTCCCTACTTTAAATGCATTAAAATTCTCCAAGTTTAATGCTCTCTCATTTAATAAAACTATTTTATTAAATTTATTCAGAATTTTGTTAATTACTTTAATTAACAAACATTCACATATAGCCCCTTGCAATATTTCAATATCACATGCAGAACCACTTTCTGCAATTTTACCCGAAACAATTTCTGGTTTCTATCGAAACAATTCTCGTGCTTTGCAATTCTTTCGTCTGAAACATATGTGCTCCAAAATGGTGTCCGGTAACTCTTAAGTGTGTCACCCTATGGTTCGCGAATAATGCAGACATGATTGAGACTCCTCTCAGATCAATAGTCGAAGGTGACACGGAGATCCATACTGACTCCTGCATATTCAACGATGACTTCTGTGATCGTGTGAACCTTTAACGCTTGTAACTAAATCCCTTTGTCTCTTGATATAATACATGTCCGAGATTCGATCATCGGTATCCAAATACCTAGTTTGATCTCGTTACTGACATGCACTCTTTTGTCGTTCCCATGATATAACATTCTAGTGATCACATCACTTGCTTGCAAGATTCTCAATGTGATATCACCGAGGGGGCCCAGAGTATATCTACCCATCATCGGGATTGACAAATTCCACTCTTAATCCATGATCCTCAACATAACACCTTCGTAGTACTGGACCCATCTTTATAGTCACCCTATTACAGTGTGACGTTTGATGTTTTCAAGATACTCTTCAGGTGTTAGCAATTAACATGATCTCATGGTCTAAGGATAAAGATTACTTCGTATGATGTTATAGCAATATAAACATAATGACTTGATTGTAATGCTATACTTCGGATGAATGTTCATCACATCATTCCACCAATGGTGTGACCTTGTTATTAACAACATCCAATGTCCATGATCAGGAAACCTTGATCATATTGTTAATCAACAAGCTAGTCTATAAGAGAGGCATAACTAGGAACCCTTTTTGTTTATTAAACACACGTGTATTGATGTTTCCGATCAATACAATTCTAGCATGTCAAATAAACATCTATCATATATAAGGAATACATAATAATAACTTTATTATTGCCTCTCAGGGCATATTTCCTTCAATTTAGTCTTGACAGATTAATGTAGCAACCACTACATATAATTTGGTGTATGGTAGTTGAACAAACAAACCAATGTTCTTCTAATAGAATGGTTACCTAGGACGTGTACAAGACACGGTCCGAAGGGTTTTGTTAATTCAAAGGGTGCTAAAAGGGCATGCAAACTTCAATAGTTGAAGTGAGCATAGCGGAGTTAGAATATTCACCATGATGAAAATGTTAAAGGAGTTTAAATTCACCGGAGACGATGAAGATGCTTACATTTGCAAGAAATTAAGTGGGAGCGCTAAGACATATTTCTAAACACATTATGTAGATGACATGATTTTGATTGGAAATTATGTATCTTTTATTGAGATAAGTTAAGAATTTCATTAAAATAGGATTTCAATGAAAGACTTGGGCAAAACCGGAATATTTGGCATCAATGTCTATATGGATAGATTGAGGCGCTAATATGGTTGTGCCAGACGTACATATATGAGATATTGAAAGGGTTCAATATGGAAACAACAAGAAAGGTTCTTGCTGCATGGAAAGGATTGTATCAAGATTCAAGTGTTTCAACACTTGGTGAGTAAAATCACGTGAAGATTTTGATCGATTATACCATGATATGTATATATCCAGATATGTCCTATGCTCTAAATGTTATGAGCACATACCAGAATGATTCATAAGATGATCATTGGACGATAGTAAAGATATTCTTATGATCTTTGGAAGAACTAAGAATATATCATGTATAAGTGACAAATAGTTAAAGGTAGTTCATTGTAAAGTGTTACATTGATACTAGTTTTGTCACAACATACAAATTAAAATTTATCTCAATTTAGACTATGGGTGGCACAATATAATGGAAAAGATGTTCCATGATGGTTTTGGATGAGTTCCAAAGTTGAGACATTGTGACGGATACTACAACAAAAGGCTATGACATATATAGTAGCAGCATAAGAGGGCATTTGTGTTAAGTAGTTTGTTATCAAACTAGGTGTGGTTCAAAGTGGGCTAATACTATGAAGATATATTGTATGACAATAATATCAACATATTTTAACCCGAACGAACTAAAGGTCTCACCAAAGGACCAAATTTATACAATGCCATCTCATTTGAGAATGAGTGATGCGTAGAGACGGAAAGACATGCAAATACACACGAACCTGAATCTGTCAAATCCGGAGATTATGTTAACCACTAGCAATCGCGTATATGTAACACCAGAAAGCCATAGGTGTTCCATACGCAAAGTTTTTCAAACTAGATTATTGACTCTAGTGCAAGTGGAAGACTGAAGGGAATATGCCCGAGAGGCAATAATAAAGTGGTTATTATCTTATTCCTTGTTGATGATAAATGTTTATTTTGCATGCTATAATTGTATTAATTTGGAAACTAAATACATGTGTGTTTAATAAACAAAAGGGAAGTTCATAGTTATGCCTCGCTTATAAACTAGCTCGTTGATTAACAAGATGATCAAGGTTTCCTGATCATGGACATTGGATGTTGTTAATAACGAGGTCACAACATTAGTGGAATGATGTGATGAACATTCATCCAAAGTATAGCATTATGATCAAAGTCATTGTGTTTATATTTCTATAACATCGTACAAAGTAATCCTAGTCCTTAGACCATGAGATCATGTCAATCACTGAAACTGGAAGAGTATCTTGATAACATCAAATGTCACACCGTGAAAGGGTGATTATAAAGGTGGGTTCAGTGCTACGAAAGTGTTATGTAGAGGATCATGGATCAAGAGTGGGATTTGTCCATCCTGATGACGGATAGATATACTCTGGTCCCTCTTGGTGATATCACATTGGTTAGCTTGCAAGCAAGTGATGAGATCACTAGAATATTATATCACGGGAACGAGAAAAGAGTACATGTCGGTAACAAGATGAAACTAGGTATGGAGATACCATTGATCGAATCTCGGACATGTAATATATCACGAGACAAAGGGATTTAGTTACTAGCATTAAAGGTTCTCACGATCACAGAAGTCATCGTTGAATGTGTAGGAGTCAGTATGGATCTCCAGGTCCCGCTTCTGATTATTGATCTGAGAGGAGTCTCGATCATGTATGCATTATTCGCGAACCGTAGTGTGACACACTTAAGGGATACCGGAACCATTTGGAGCAAATATGTTTCAGATAAATATTTAAGAAAGCGCTGGAATTATTTCAATAGACAGCGAAACTATTTTGGGTGAAATTGCTGAAATTGGTTCTGCATGTAATATTGAAATGTTGCAGGGGGTTTTATGTGAATGTTTTTTAATTAAAGTAGTTAACAAAATTCTGGATAAAATTAATAAAAGAGTTTTATTAAATGAGAGAGCATTAAATTTGGAGAAATTTAATGCATTTAAAGTGGAGACTTTAAAAGGGAATGTTAAGGGGCAAATTTATGTGGAGGGGGTTACCACCACATGAATGGGGAGGTGAGGGGTCACCTCCATGAGGCGTCGGCCATGGGGAGGGGCACCCCCTCCTCCTATAAAAGTCCCCCCTCACACCCCTTCTTCCTCACACCTCCTCGTGAAGGATCTCTCTCCCCCTCTAGTATTTTCCCCCATGGTCTCGGATTAGTGAGATACATGTTCCCAGTGGCTTTATCTGGAAAGGAGTTGCTGCTTCCGCTGCTTTGCTGGAGTGAGGGACGAGGTTGTCGGGGTACCGGACGTGTGTGCGATCACGGATGCACCGCTGCTTTGCGGTGCTGGACTTGGTGGTGCTGGACTTGCTGGAGCTGGATCTGATGGACGTGCTGGAGCTAGACCTGCTAGACCTGCTGGACTTCATCATGATCTTGAGATCGGCAAGTGTACGACTACATCATCCACGAGTTCCATCTCATTAACAAAGCTTTGTTGTCTTCGATGGTATGTTCTCTATGGATGTATATCTACCCGTTGCTTGTATCTAATAGATAGATCTTGGCGTATAATAGTTCCCATCATAGGAATTTTTTGTTTTCTATGCTGTGAACCCTTCAGCCACCACCCTCGCTGAGGTATGAAAATCAGGAAAGGAGGGATGCTGTACATCAAGTGGACAATAACCAGCAACAAGGCCAAGGTTACCACGCGAATGAGGGACAAAATGAGTACAAGGAGCATCATCAAAGTTACTGTGTATTTGCCACGGAAGAAAATGATCGGGAAAGCTTTCAGCACCGACATATGGAGGTAAACGCGGTAATGCCGGTAGTAGTGAGATATATGCCTTGGGCGGATCAAGAGATTACGTGGAGTATTAAGGATCTCCCAAAGATCATGTCTAGTCCAGGGACCTATGCACTGGTGCTGAATCCGAGGTTCATCCGGGCGAATCTCATTGTGAGGTTTTCCAAAGTATTGATTGACAATGGCAGTAGCATCAACATTATGTACAATGATACCATGCACAAGTTGGGAATAACAGAGAACATGCTGCAAGCAACGAGGACCACCTTTCACGGCATTGTGCCAGGTATTTCCTGTGAGCCAATTGGTAAGGTCCGGGTTGATGTATTATTTGGCACGAGGGATAATTGCCGGACTGAAAATTTGGAGTTTGAAGTGGTGAATCTGGAGAGCCCTTATCACGCGTACTCGGCAGGCCCGCGCTGAACAAGTTCATGGCAAGTACTCACAACAGCTATCTTAAGATGAAACTGCCCGTACCTAGAGGAGTGATAACTGTATCCGGGGACTTCAGGCGTTCGATCGAGTGCGTCTCAGCCGGATCTAACTTAGCCGAGTCACTCGTGATAGCTCAGAAAAAAAGGAAGATACTGGAAGTAGCGGCATTGGCTCAATCCGCGCAGCAGCATATGCCGGCTTTGACCAAACCGCACGGAAGCGTGTCATTCCAAGCAACCAAGGATACAAATAAAGTGCCAATCGATGATCAGTTCCCAGAGCGCACCATAACCATTGGTACCGGGTTAAACAACAAATAGGAAAGCGAGCTCGTCAACTTCCTCCGTGAGAATCGGGATATCTTTGCTTGGTCCACACAGGATCTGCAAGGTGTGCCGAGGGAGTTGGTCGAGCACTCATTGAACGTAAGACCCGGGGCTAATCCGGTGAAGCAGCCTCTCCGGTGTTTCGCCGAAGACAGAAGGAAAGTCATTGGGGATGAGATATCTAGGCTCCTAGCAGCCGGGTTTATCATGGAAGTACTCTATCCGGATTGGCTCTCTAATCCAGTACTTGTGGAAAAGAAGGAAGATCCGAACATGGCCGTGGTATGGCGCATGTGTATTGATTACACGAACCTGAATAAGGCGTGTCCCAAAGATCCACTCCCACTCCCTAGAATAGATCAAGTCATAGACTCAACTGCCGGATGTGAACTGTTGTCATTTGTTGATGCGTATTCTGGTTTCCACCAGATACCCCTAAACCCGGATGATCAAATAAACACTGTGTTTATTACCCCGTACGGGGCTTATTGCTATCGCACTATGCTGTTTGGATTATGTAATGCTAGAGCAACATACCAGCGACGCATGCAAAAATGTTTACACGACCAAATAGGTCGAAACGTGCAAGTTTATGTGGATGATGTGGTGATAAAAACTAAGGAAAGCAATACACTCCTTGATAATATCCGATAGACATTCGCGAACTTGAGACGGTTCTGAATGAAGATTAACCCGTAAAAATGCACCTTTGGCATGCCTGCAGGAAAGTTATTCGGTTTTCTAGTGTCTAGCCGAAGTATCAAAGCTAACCCGATGAAAATCCGGGCCATAGAGAGAATGGAACTGCCAAAATGTCTTAATGATGTGCAGAAGTTTACTGGTTGCCTGACATCGTTAAGCGGGTTCATATGTCAGTTGGGAGAGAAGGCCCTGCCCCTCTACCAGTTAATGAAAAAGGCAGAAAAGTTCACATGGACGCCATAGGCGGATTCGCATTTCGAGAATTGGAAAAGATGTTGTCCACCGCACCAATCCTAGCCGCACCACTACCCAAGGAGCCTATGTTGCTCTACGTAGCCGCGACCAACCGAGTCGTAAGTGCCGTAATTGTAGTGGAACGTGAAGAAGAGGGAAGTCGGTGCAAATACCAGTGTACTATCTGAGTGAGGTATTATTTGCTTCAAAACAAAATTACCCACACTATCAAAAGATGGCATATGGCGTGTACATGTCGGCCAAGAAACTCAAACATTATTTTGAGGAACATCCCATCAAAGTGATATGTGAGGCACCCATATCAGAGATTATGAGTAACAAAGATGCAAGTGGCCGGATAGCAAAATGGGAAATTGAGCTAGCCCCATATGCACCACAGTTTGACAGAAGAGATGCGATCAAATCGCAAGCTGTGGCGGATTTCTTTGTGGACTGGGCCGAGATGCAATACGAGCCACCTCTACCGGACTCCAATTATTGGCGAATGCACTTCGATGGATCAAAACTGAAAGAAGGGTTGGGCGTCGGAGTAGTGCTTACCTCGCCCAAGAAGGATCAACTGAAATATGTCCTTCAAATCCACTTCAGTGCTTCAAATAATGTCGCGGAATATGAAACACTAGTACATGGTCTCAAAGTAGCAAAAGAAGTGGGGATACGTCGGATACAATGCTTTGGAGATTCAGATTTGGTGGTGCAGCAGGTATATGGCAACTGGGACGCCTTGGATGCAAATATGGCCCTCTACAGATTTCATGTGCAAAAGATAAGCGGATTCTTCGAGGGATGTGAATTCCACCACATACCTCGGATTGAAAATGAGGCGGCCGACATACTGTCTAAGTTGGGCTCATCCCGAAAACCAATCCCGCCAAATGTTGCCTTGGAACACTTAAGAAAACCATCTATTACCCCATCACCGGAATCCGACTTGATTTATATCCCGGCATTCTCCGGATCAGAAGCTGCACCAATGGAAATAGATTGGGGAGGTACCTCATTAAACCCGGGGATCGCCAAACAAACCGGGATGGTCACCAGACTCAAGGGAGTTATGTCGATACATGCGATGGAAATTGACGAGGAACCTTTCTCAGTCCAAACTATACCCACTTGGGCCAAGCCAATATTTGACTTCCTGAAAGAGGGAATCTTGTCGGATGACGAGATACTCTCAAGGTAGATCCAGAGAAGGGCAAAGGCTTATACCATTATCAATGCCAAACTATACAAGAGGAGTGTAACCACTATACTACAACGGTGCGTTGATCCGGAGGAAGGACTTGACATACTTCGAGATATCCACCAAGGAGAATGTGGTCACCATGCATCTTCAAGAGCATTAGTGGCAAAAGCTTTCCGACATGGATTTTATTGGCCAAGTGCTTTGGAGAAAGTAGAAGATTTGGTGAGAAAATGCAATGGCTGTCAGAGATACGCCACAAAAACTCATTTACCAATGTCGGAACTCAAAACTATCCCCATTACTTGTCCATTTGTTGTATGGTTCCTAGACATGGTAGGGCCATTTAAGCCGGCTAAAGGAGGAATGACCCATATCCTAGTTATGGTCGACAAGTTCACCAAATGGATCAAAGTGAAGCCAATCAGGAAATGTGATGGGCCAACAGCAGTGAAAATTTCTCAAGGACATAATCTTGAGATACGGGTATCCCCATAGTATCATAACTGATAATGGCACAAATTTCGCTAAAGGAGCATTTGCAAGGTTCTGCCGAGAAAAGAAAATCCGGCTAGATCTAGCTTCAGTGGCCCACCCTGCATCGAACAGGAAGGTGGAGAGATCCAACGGATTGGTATTGTCCGGGATAAAACCCTGGCTCATAGAGCCGCTGTAAAGATCAGCGGGGTGCTGGATAGAAGAACTACCAGCAGTACTGTGGAGTTTAAGAACAACTCCGAATCGATCAATAGGCTATACACCATTCTTTCTAGTATATGGGGCAGAAGCTGTATTACCAGCCGACATAGAGCATGATTTGCCAAGAGTCACCCAATACACAGAAGCTGAAGTGCGTGAAGCCCGGCAAAACAATGTTGATCTGCTAGAAGAAGCGAGAGAACTGGCCTTGTCCAGATCCACCATATATTAGCAAAATCTCTGACGCTATCATAGTCGGAAAGTAAACCCCCAAGTCTTTCGGGAAGGTGATCTGGTACTCCGGTTGGTGCAGCGCACTGCTGGCATGCATAAGTTGTCCCCTCTATGGGAAGGACCTTTCATTGTAAGCAAAGCTTTGCACAATGATTCCTATTATCTTATTGATGCACAGCCACAGGAAAAGAACAAGGCGGACAAGTCCGGAGAGGAATCTAAGCGACCGTGGAATGTAGCACTACTTCGTCCTTTTTACACCTGACAAAGATGTGAATGTATCCGAGCTACTCATATGTCGGTATGTATGTCGGCAATGAGCTTATAAATGAAACTTTGGCACCCCAAGCAGAAACTCAGGGACTGCCATAATAATTGTTCTTGTTTTTGTATTTTTATGTCGGCTGGCTTACATTACTTGTACCTTAGCCGGATTAGTAATGTGTGAGCAACAAAAACCCAACTCTTCGAATTTTCTGCTGTCCAACTAGAATTGGCTTCATGGCAAACAAGAGAACAAGTTTGGAATTGCAAAACACATGAAAAACGACTAAGGGAAAGAACCTAAGCGCGCCGACATTTGTTATTCGGACTGACCCAGTGTTTATTGCGTTCATTTCGTGCCGGATTATTTTGAGCTAATCTCAAAGTTTCAAGTACTGCTAAGTCAATTTTTTGAACCTCGGACTCGTAAGTAAAAAAACCGAATCAAGGAAGACGCGAGCCGAGTCAAAAATCTGGAGAACAAGAAAATGAAACTCGGGGACTTCGCCCATGATAATCTGACATTAATAACTTAGTTGCTAAATAACATAAATTGTAGGAAAACCACACCAAAGTACTTAAATAGATTTTCGCCCAACATTCTGGAGATCTGACATATACGATCAAGTGTTTTTAAGGAGCAGGGGCATCAATCGAATCATCGGCCGAAGGAGGAGGTACTTTGGAATTTGGGTTGGCCTCATCCATAGGGTTGGCCTCGCCATCCTTCGAGTCTTCGGCCTCGTCGCCAAGCTCGGAGGACTCACCCTCACTTCCTTCATCTTCTTCATCTTCAGAAGCAACTTCATCATCGAAAACGTCAAGGTAGCTCGGCCCATCATTCCAAGCGTGGCAGAAGGAATACTGAATAAGTTTGTTAGCACTGGCTTTGCAGCGTGCAACCCACGCCAGATCTTCGGTCCACTTGGATCCGGTGTGCATGCGGGTAAGCAGCCCCATATCTATTCCTTCATACCACGAGAGGACGAACTGCAAGGCAATGTCAGCCCCGGCTTGCGCAGCCGACTCACGCCACAGATTCAGCTGATGCTCGCACTCCATCAGTTTGGCTATGAAAGCCGTATTTCTTTTGGGAATGGGCTTAGTGGGCCAGAGGGAGCTAAACATCCGTGTTGCCGCCGGTATAATGTCTGCGCCGTAGTTCTTCACTAGCTCAAGGCGAGTGGAGAAGCTCGCCAGCAGATCCTCTGTATCATACGGGATTGGCTCGGCATCAGGACCTGTGGGGATACCATGCTGTTCGCAGGACCAGGTTACGGCAACAACAGCAAGAGTATCACCTTCTGGAAATTTGCCTGAGAACAGAGTAGAGGAAATAGTGAACAAAAGCACCAAACCTAGAGGAATGAAAGTTAAGCAAGGGCAAAGAACTCACGGGCAATCTGGAAGAGGAGTCGCTGAAGCTCGGCATGGACATTGGCGCTGTGGGCCTGGAGTTTCTTGTATTCAGAGGTCACCGGCGTAAGTTTGACGTCGGCTTCCTGCAATAAGATTTGGTCCTTGGAAATTTGCATGGTTAGACACTATTTTTCCTCGGCAAATCCTGGTCAGCTTTCTCCAGTTCGGACTTATGGAGGTCCTTAAGCCTCTGAATTTCGGCATTCAGCCGAGTAATTTTCGAGTCCTAGAGCTACAGCCAAGCTATCTTATCGTCCTTCTTCTTCAGTTCAGCCTCATGTTTCCCTGTTTGTTCGAGGAAATGGGTCATCATATCAGGCATAGGAACGTTGTCTTCAAGAGCAAATGCAACAGTGGATTAATCTGGCAGAGCCGGAGTATAAATATCCACCGGGTGAAGAAAAGAACGCACAATGATGGGGTGAACGAGATAAGATACCTTTGATCTCAGCCAGATTCTTCCGCATGATGATATTCTCAGCTTCAACCTTGGCTGCATGGTTCGCATAAAAAATTAATACGGATCACAGATAACTCGAACGAACCTCAACTATAAGAAACATTACCCTTCTTCTGGTGCTCCTCTAGGAGTTTGCCATAACGCGCACGAACGTCTTTATAGGAGTCCAGCAGGCGCTGGAACTCAGCAGATCAGCGATTAGTGGTAATCTGAAATAAGAAAGGCAATGTCAAGTTCAAAGGAAAAGTAAAAAGTAATTCGAAATCTGCAAGATCCGGGCCAAGTGGAACTTAACCCGGCTCTAGGTGTGTGGATGTTCGAAGTCTGCAAGATCCGGGCCAAGTGGAACTTAACCCGGCTCTAGGTGTGTGGATATTCGAAGTCTACAAGATCCGAGCCAAGTGGAACTTAACCCGGCTCTAGGTGTGTGGATATTCGAAGTCTGCAAGATCCAGTCCAAGTGGAACTTAACCCGGCTCTAGGTGTGTGGAAATTCGAAGTCTACAAGATTCGGGCCAAGTGGAACTTAACCCGGCTCTAGGTGTGTGGATATTCGAAATCTACAATATCCAGGCCAAGTGGAACTTAACCCGGCTCTAGGTGTGTGGATATTTGAAGTGTCCAAGATCCGGGCCAAGGGAACTTAACCCGGCTCTAACTTTGTCAATATTTGAAATTTCTAAGGACAAAAATTAAATTCTCTAGGAGCATCCAACCGAGTAACAAGTTACTCCCTCGGAGGCTCGGGGACTAGGGGATATATCTACAAGTGTTATTGCATACAAAGTACCACAACAGAGGACAAGAGTTACCTCCATCATCCGGCCAACTAAAGAGATGGCCTTGGTGGCGGAGTTCATCTTGGCGCTGAATTCGGCTGGGCCGAACTTCTCCGGCAGATCATCCTTGGGGTCGATGAACTCAGCAGTGTTCTAGTTACACACACACTCCAGGAGCAGTGGACTGTAACTTTCGCCGCTGGGAGAGTAGTTCGCCACCAAGACTTTGACGTGGGCTTCTCACCTGGCAGATTGAGCTGCAGCAGGGCTGGTATGCAGGACCAGCTGCCGGCTACCCTCTGATCCAGCAGCGGGAGACCCAAAGGTGATGCCCTTGGCAGATCCGATAGCTTTCTTGAGCTTTCCGGATGACGGAGGACGCGGCAGAAGATCCGAGGCCGCTGATCCGGATGAAGCCTGAGGAGCTGGCTAGAAGATATCCGCAATCGACATAGTTGATCCAGAGGGAGTTGATCGGGATTTCCTCTTGGGAGGCTTAGTGGAAGCCATTGAGGGTATTCTTTGCGAGGTTTATTCTTTTTGTGTGTTGTGGATGCGATGCTAGTTGGTGGTGGCAACGCAGGTGCTAGTGCTGGTGCTGGTGATGGTGGTGCTGTTGTTGATGCTGGTGGTGCTGGTGCCGCTGATGTTGGTGCTGGTGCTGCTGTTGATGCTGGTGGTGCTGGTGCCGCTGATGCTGGTGCTGGTGCTACTGATGGAGCTGAAGGAGAACTTGTTTGGGGCGGTGCCGATGAAACTGGTACCTCAATACTAGGCGTTGGTGCCGAAGAAGAGCTAGGGCAATCCGGCATGGCCGTATCCTGAGCTGCCCTACCACCCCCCGCGCTGACATTGCCCTCCTCATGGTGAGGTGGGCTCTAATCAGGCACAACCGCAGAGCCCTCTTGGATAGGGCTGAGCGGGCGAGTGTCGTCATTGTGGGGGGGGGGAGGGAGAAGGGCTGCTCCGGATTGGATATGCTATGCCAAAGCCGCTCTGGAGAATGACCCTAGGAGCTATGAAAAGCAGAAAAGCACCAAGTCAAAAAGAGAAAAAAGAACCGATAAGAGACAAAGGAAAACGCAGAAATGGAAGGACCTAAAACACGGAAAGACTTACTCGTCTGAGGTTGGAGGTGCCCGAGGTTTGGGCGTCCTTCGGACCATGCTCTTGGCAGCTGGCTTGGTCGAGGCTTTCACCCCGGATTTCTTCTGCCTCTTCTTGGGCGACGGCACCTCCAAAGCTGTGGCCAAGGTAGCCGCGTGCTTTTGGGAAGGAGCAAGGACCGAACCACCCGTGGCGAGGGGGGGGGAACCTCGTGGACCTGGCTGGCCGGGTTAGCTGAAGATTGGAACATAACCAGATATGCGTAAGAGATGAGAACCGGGTCAAGTACCTCCAGGACCTCAACGTCCGAGTCATCGTCATCCGGCCAATCCCTTAAAGAAGAGGCCTTACCAGAGGGGCGTTTGACGGTGTCCGGAGTAGGTAGAAAAGTCTCCGGATCAGGCTCCACCTCATCTTCCTCGGCGCAGTTCGGTACCCATTTGCTCGCTAGCACCTCACCATCCTCAATTGGCTGCTAGAGGAATCGCTGAGAACAAGACAACAATAGCTAAGTTAAGAAAATAATCCGACATACCGAAATATCCGGAAAATAGTAAGAAGGAAGTTTACCTTTGGAGGAGGGTTGTCCCGGGTGAAGGGCTCGAGCCCCCATTCCCAATCTTCGGAGAATTCCTTCTCCAGATTGAAAATGGACTTAACCCGGTGGTAAACCGCCGAGTCATCAAGCTCGAAGGAGGAAGTCCGGTGGGGGTCGAGGGAGCCGCTCAAGTAACAAATCCTGTCAGCATGTTTCTACAGGGGGAGACTCGGCTGCGAACAAAAGTAATCATGATATCTTCCCCCCGCAGCTTCTCCTTCAGCAGATCCTTGATCCGGCGCTCCACCTGGTTCGCCAGGGCTGTGGGTCGTTTGGGGATGCTCTCCCAAAGAGAGGTATCTGGAGGTCCGAGCTTGAAGGGGAGGAGTCGGATCAAGTCCTCAGAGGTTGAATTCCGGATGTAGAAGAAAGTCGAGGCCCAGTCTTTGCAAGACTCGAGCCCAGTGACCCGGGGAAATATGGAGTTCTTGCAGGGAGATATGGAGGCTCCACCGCATTGGGTCAGGTGCTTGTCTTTCGGGGCAAGCTCCGGATCCGGAACAATGTTCTTCCGGAGGCCGAAGAACTTGATCCACAGCTCCTTAGATGGCCAGAGGCCAAGGTATCCCTCTATGCCGGAGGCAAAAGAGGATAAAGAAGTGATGGCATTGGCAGGGAGATGATGTGGTTGCAATTGATACGTGGAGATGAAATCGAAGAAGAAATTAGAGGTAGGAAGGACGAAGCTGTGCTGAAAATAAGAAAGAAAAACAACGTACTCCCCTGGATTGGGAGAGGGGGAAATATCGTCGGCGGCGAAGCGGCAGGCAACGCCGGCGGGGATGCGGCGCATGGCATGTAGCCAGTCCAGATCATCCTCACAGACGAACGCACCGTCCCAGCAGCTATGCTTGCGGCCTTCTCCTTCCTCCTCCTGTTGAGCGACCACGACAGCTTTTTCCTCCGCCATGGCGAAATCAAGGTCCTCAAGGTGAAAATCGGAGTAGAGGTAACTGGGGGCGGGAAACATTGAAGCGCAGGGCCCCGTGGTGGAGACCTCAAATGGGAACGGTGGCGCAGGTGCGAAGAGCTGCTAAGCACGGATACGGCGGCACAACAACGACGAAGAAGCAGCGGTGGTGGTGGAGTTGCAGTGAGAGAGAAAGGAGGCTGGGAAGCGCGAGAGAAATGGGGAACTTCCCCCAAAGATTGCCCCAGGCCCCCTACTTAACCACGCGAGAGGGCACGTAGTGGGATCCTTTGCGGTTACCACGCCACGCGCAACGGGCGTGTATGCAGCCGAGGCAGCCAATTAGAGCAAGGCCACAGCAAGGGCCACAGGGAGCAGAAGATCCCATGACGCGATGTAATGTTATAGTTAATGAGGCGTTGTAGTGAAGGGACACACGCATAGCGATTATTCTGACATTGCGATGGCGGCGCATTAAATGCGCGTGGCCCTTAAAATAAGGCAAAATGATGATTACCCTCCATGTAGGATGTGGGGAAGCGCGAGAGAAGGAAAACATAACCCGGATAAGCAAGCAAAATACCTGGCCAGCGAGAAATAACTCGGAATGAGCCAAGGGATCGCCAGAGGAAAAACTTCGGGTTACGGGGTAACTCGGCCAAAGAGGCATGGATCTGGATATGAGAACCTACTATGGCCTTAACAACTAAAGTTTCTAAGACCGCACCAGCTTCGAGGACTAATGTTGGGGGGATACCCCCGGGTAGGATAACGCCGGGGGTATAAAGGCCGAGTTAGCCGAGTTACGGCACAGTCAAAGCAAGTGTTGGCCGGGTCACCTCAAGGCAGGCCGAACCACGGAGTAACCCGGCCCATGGAGCATCTCCTTAGCCATAGCCCGGTCGATATAAAATATATGCCGGCCATGTTGTTCTATCTATTATGCAGGTACCCTCATAGACAGGTTAGCCATGTGCTAGCCGGACTATCATATGGCTTCCAAGAGAAGGAAGGAATCTCCCGTTGGTCAAAAGGTGGCTTTATTAACTCTAGCATGAGCAAAGCAAAGCAGAGAGGAGGACCAGCGGGTCAGGGGCGACCAAGATGACACGGGTAATGTCGGCTGACGTAGCCCATGTCTGGTGACGCTTAAAGACAAGGACTATGTTGCGGGTTACGTCCAAAGCCCGGACGAGCCGTTAAATAGAATAAAGAAGCATCTAGCTTTAGTCGAGGGGCATATTCGGGGAATATGCTGCCATGTGTGCTCTAACTTTGTAACCCGAGCTCCCCTATATAAGGAGCACCGGGGCCTCCATAGAGAGGGATCGATCATGTTCTCTGTCTAAGTTAGAACTCAAGGGCTAGATTGTGTGGAGTAAGAGACATCGTCTCCTTCTCGCGAACAGCTCAAGGTGCACTTGTAACCACCATTGGTAGGGAGAATACGAGAACATCTGTGCGTGGAATCACCACGTTTTCCCTCCCTGGATTCTCCTAGCACACATTGGCCCCATCTTTGCCCTATCTGAAGGGATATGCCCGAGAGGCAATAATAAAGTGGTTATTATCTTATTCCATGTTTATGATAAATGTTTATTTGACATGCTAGAATTGTATTGATCGGAAACATCAATACATGTGTGTTTAATAAACAAAAAGGGTTCCTAGTTATGCCTCTCTTACAGACTAGCTTGTTGATTAACAAGATGATCAAGGTTTCCTGATCATGGACATTGGATGTTGTTAATAACAAGGTCACACCATTGGTGGAATGATGTGATGAACATTCATCCGAAGTATAGCATTACAATCAAAGTCATTATGTTTATATTTCTATAATATCATACGAAGTAATCTTTATCCTTAGACCATGAGATCATGTTAATTGCTAACACCGGAAGAGTATCTTGATAACATCAAACGTCACACCATAACAGGGTGACTATAAAGCTGGGTTCAGTGCTACGAAGGTGTTATGTTGAGGCTCATGGATCAAGAGTGGGATTTGTCCATCCCGATGACGGATAGATATACTCTGGGCCCTCTCGGTGATATCACATTGAAATAGCTTGCAAGCAAGTGATGTGATCACTAGAATGTTATATCACGGGAACAAGAAAAGAGTGCATGTCGGTAACGAGATCAAACTAGGTATGGAGATACCGATGATCGAATCTCGGACATGTAATATATCACGGGACAAAGGGATTTAGTTACTAGCGTTAAAGGTTCTCACGATCACAGAAGTCATTGTTGAATGTGTAGGAGTCAGTATGGATCTCCAGGTCCCGCTGCTGATTATTGATCGGAGAGGGGTCTCGATCATGTCTGCATTATTCGCGAACCGTAGGGTGACACACTTAAGGGATACCGACACCATTTGGAGCAAATATGTTTCAGATAAAGATTTAAGAAAGCGCTGGAATTATTTCAATAGACACCGAAACTGTTTTGGGTGAAAATGCTGAAATTGGTTCTGCATGTAATATTGAAATGTTGCAGGGGGTTTTATGTGAATGTTTGTTAATTAAAGTAATTAACAAAATTCTGAATAAAAATAATAAAAGAGTTTTATTAAATGAGAGAGCATTAAATTTGGAGAAATTTAATGCATTTAAAGTGGAGACTTTAAAAGAGAATGTGAAGGGGCATTTTAATGTGGAGGGGTTACCACCACATGAATGGAGGAGGTGAAGGGCCACCCCTCCATGCGTCGGACATGAAGGAGGGGCACCCCCTCCTCCTATAAAAGGCCACCCCCTCCTCACTTCTCACATACACCTCCTTGTGAAGGATCTCTCTCCCCCTCTAGTATTATTCCCCATGGTCTCGGATTAGCGAGATACATGTTCCCGGTGGCTTTATCTAGAAAGGAGTTGCTGCTTCCGCTGCTTTGCTGGAGCGAGGGACGGAGGTTGTCGGGGTACCGGACGTGTGTGCGATCACGGATGCACCGCTGCTTTGTGGTGCTGGACTTGGTGGTGCTGGAGCTGGATCTGATGGACGTGCTGGAGCCGGACCTGCTGGACTTCATCACGATCTTGAGATCGGCAAGTGTACGACGACATCAACCATGAGTTCCTACTCATTAACAAAGCTCGTTGTCTACGAGGGTAAGTTCTCGTTGGATGTATGTCCACCCGTTGCTTTGTACCTAGTAGATAGATCTTGGCGTGTAGTTCACACCGTAGGAAATTTTTTGTTTTCTATGTCATGCGGACCCAACAAAGGGTATCAGAACCTGATCTATGCGTAGGTGCTTAGCACGGGTAGTACACATATGTTGATATGTGGGCGATGATGATCATGTCATTGCATCTTCTATGTATTTTGGATATTGGTGGCATAGTGGGATGAAGCAGCCCGGGCCAACCTTACATGTCATCGTACATGAGACCGGTTCCACGACTGACATGCAACTTGTTTTGCATAAGTGGCTGGCGGGTGTCTGTCTCTCCTACTATAGTCCATATCTGATTTACAACGAGTTGCTAATAACTTAGTTATCCTCGTTGTGGTTCATGTTCGTAGGTAAGAACGGTTCTATCTCCGAAAGCCCTAAGCCACGTAAAACTTGCAATTGATAAATTAGAGGCGTCTAGTTTAGATCGTTGCTGGGCTAGTGTATTGATATGGTATTGTTGTAAGTAGATGTATGATAGATACTTTTACAACACACTCAACGTGTAAGTTCCATAGACCTTGGCCTTACACACAAAGGAATGATAGAGATCATACCGCAATGCAAGTGATAGAGATCAAATGCATGGACCATATCATCTCACTTTACACATTAGATGTTAACATCTTATACTGCTAGTTTGGCGCTTTTTGTAGCATTGTAAGATGATCCCTCTTTTAGATATCAAGATAAAAATGTGTTCTTCCTTAAGTATGCACCGTTTTGTGGATCGTATTTCGAGACATCACGTGATGATCGGGTGTACTCGACTCTACGCTTTCATACAAACGGGTGTAAGACAGTTTTACACATGCGAGTACTAAGGTTCTTACTTGGCGAGCCTAGCATGTACAGACATGGCCTCGGAACACGGACCGAAAGGTTAAGCACGAGTCATATAGTTGATATGATGCCCATATAGATGCTCGCCTTTGAAGCTACATCAACTCACGTGATGATCGGACTTGGTGTAGTGGATTTGGTTCATGTAATCACCAAAAAGACACTAGGGATGTCGTTTTTGAGTGGGAGTTCATTTCTAATTTGGATTAGTCGAACCAAATTTGTCATAAATTAAATCAAAGTGAATTTGCATAGTTTGTTGTAGTCATTGGCATTCGTTTTCTACCTTATGCTTAGTTTTTATTTGAGATAATAGAACTATTGAATTCTGGATATTTACTTTACAAACTGGTATCGTATTGTTTTGAATGTCAATTTAAAGTTTATAAGTCCTATTGCAAACTTTCAGCAAACTCTATTTACTCCATGAAGTTTAATAAGTAGTATTAAATCAAGATTAAGAATTCCAATGTTAGTATCTAAAGTATCATGTTTGCCTCCATGATTATTGATATTCAAAAAGTTGTTTTAATATCAAGATTATAATGGAGCTGGAAATTGTTTTAGAAACCATCATGTGTGAAAGATATTGTGATATCTGAAACAATGTTTTTGGTTGCATTATGATAGAGTATAATTTAGCAAAATACATGTTCTCATATTGTATGAGAATTTGTGAAGGATGGAGATGCTAGGCATCCGAATCTACCAAAAAGGTTTTGGGAACTGATATTATACTCGCGATTCTTCCTTATAGGCTATAGTAGCTTGATCATGAAAGTTGTCATGATAGGATGAATAGAAGATGTAAGTAAAATGTTTACTACACTAATAGATTGCTAAAGAATGGATTTTTGAAAGAACACCAAACATTTGATGATGGCGATCCACTTCAAATTGCAAGTCCAAAGGTATTAGTATTTGACTATATACGCTTTGTACCATGTGTCATGTTGATGACACCACTATTGATGTTGATAGATTCTTTTAAAAGAAAAGGAATTGCTGAAAGAGAATCTATAAAATATTTGGCAGAAAATAAAAGGTTGGAGATGTCCAACTTAGGTATATAGAAGATATACATGTTATGGCTATATTCCTTGCTTGTTAAACAATGTGGTTCTTAGGTATTGGATACCGAATTGGTTGGTATGAAGTGTCATACAGGACAACGCAATTCATGAACTACAATGGCCTAAGTAACTAGCAAGAGAATGAGTGATGATGTTCATCGAAAACAAATAAAGTGTTATTGTGTTTTTCGTTGTCATCAAACCAAGCCTTCAAGATTTTTTTAAATAATTGTTATTTTGTTCCGGTATCATGAGAACAATGGCTGTTCAAATAATTACCATATTCCATAAAGGATGGATGAACTTTTACAAGTCTAGTTGGAGAAATCACATCCATAAACACTATTGCTAAAATGTCGCAAGACAAATGATTGAAAGATCACTTATGAAGTGACATTGCTATTTAAATTATATTTGAAAGAAAACACGAAGAAACTCCATGTTGATGGATTTTTGGAGCCTTTGATTTTGATCAATTGACACATGTGAGACTTTCCTCGAGATAATTGAAACTCCGTCCATAGGCAGAGAGGAACGGATGACTAGCTTTTTGGAAATTGTGCAAGCTGATGTGCGTAGTCCATTATGTGTAGCCATATGCGATGGATCTTTTTGCCTCATATGCTTTCTCTAAAAATTTGAGTGAATATATCTGTATATTTACTTTACAAGGAAGAAGTATGAAACATTTGAAAATTGTTCAAAGACTTTCAAGATGAAGTGGAAAATCATTGTAACAAGAAAATAAAGAGTTTATGATTCGATCATAAAGGAAGATATTTGAGTTACATGTTTAGCAAAAACACCTAAGACTTGAGGAATTGTTCCATGATTTTTGTTTCCCGATAAACCATAGGAGTATGGCATATTCGAGAGATAAAATCAAACCATGTTTGACATGGTAAGATCAAGGGTGTCATTTATAAAACTGCCATTATGTTTTAAGGATTGAAGCTTTAGAGACTACCGCTTTTACACTGAAAAGAGCACCATCGTGATCCATTGAAATGACACCATATGAGTTATGGTTTGGGATAAAACCCGAATTGTCTTTTCTTAAATTTTGGTATGTTATGCATAAGTAAAATGTTTACAACCAAAGTTGGATAAGCACGTCTTTGTAGGTCATCCCAAAGAATTTGTTGGGAATTTCTCCATAACACCGAGGACAAAAGAGTTTGTTACTTGGAACATCAAGTTTCTTGAGAAGGAATTTTTCGTGAAAAAGTTAAGTGGGAGGACAATAGAACTTTGATAAGGTTGTTGAACCTTAGCTATATGTGCTAAGTAGCACAGCGCCAGAAAGTGTCCCGGTGGCGGCCACAATGCTCATGGCTCTCGTGATTACAAAAGGTGTGATCTAGGAGATTAGAGTTCCTATAGAACCGTGTGGGTCGGTAAGAATCAAATAGTAAGATTTGATAAGCAAGTCGTTATTGTTTTGACAATGATGAACCAACTACATGCAAAGAAGCGATGATGGGCCCTGACTCCATAAAATGACTAGAAGTCATAGAATCCGTGATAGTATCCATACACGAGAAAACAAGTTTCGGAACTTGGAAGACCCTCCAGAAAGGCGTGAAGCCTATCAGTCGTGTTTGGATATATAAAGAAATAAGACATGGATGTTTAACATCTATGAAATAGTCGACATGTCGGAAAGAAGTTTACGACAATGTTCAAGGAGTTGACTATGACAAGATTTGATCTTTCATAGCGATATATAGTCTTGACGGATTAACGTAGCAACCATTACATATAATTTGGTACATGGTAGTTGAATAAACAAAACAAGGTTCTTCTAATAGAACGGTAACCTAGGACATGTACATGACATGGTCCGAAGGGTTTTGTTAATTCAAAGGGTGCTAAAAGGGCATGCAAACTTCAATAGTTGAAGTAAGCATAGCAGAGTTGGAATCTTCACCATGATGAAACTGTTAAAAGAGTTTAAATTCATCAGAGATGATGAAGATGCTTGCATTTGCAAGAAATTAAGTAGGAGCGCCGAGACATATTTCTAATACATTATGTAGAGGACATATTGTTGATTGGAAATGATGTATCTTGAATTGACACAAGTTAAGGATTTCATTAAAATAAGATTTCGATGAAAGACTTGGGAAAACCCAGAATATTAGGCATCAATATCTATATGGATAGATTAAGGCGCTAATATGGTTGTGCCAGACATACATATATAAGATATTGAAAGGGTTCAATATGAGATATTGAAAGGATTCAATATGGAAACAACAAGAAAGGTTATTGCTGCATGGAAAGGATTTTATCAAGATTCAAGTGTTTCAACACTTGGTGAGTAAAATCACATGAAAATTTTGATCGATTATACAATGATATGTATATATCCAGAATGTCCTATGCTCTAAATGTTATGAGCATATACCAGAATGATTCATAAGATGATCATTGGACAATAGTGAAGATATTCTTATGAGCTTTGGAAGAACTAAGAATATATCATGTATAAGTGACAAATAGTTAAAGGTAGTTCATTGTAAAGTGTTACATTGATACTAGTTTTGTCACAAGATACAAATTAAATTTATCTCAATTTAGACTATGGGTGGGACAATGTAATGAAAAGGATGTTCCATGATGGATTTGGATGAGTTCCAAAGTTGAGACATTGTGACAGATACTACAACAAAATGCTAAGTATATGACTGCTATAGTAGCAGCAAAGGAGGGCATTTATGTTAAGTAGTTTGTTATCAAACTAGGTGTGGTTCAAAGTGGGCTAATTCTATGAAGATATATATTGTGTGACAATAATATCAACATATTTTGAGCCGAACGAACTAAAGGTCTCACCAAAGGACCAAATCTCTACAATGCCATCTCATTTGAGAATGAGTGATGCGTAGAGACACAGAGACATGCAAATACACACGGACCTGAAACTGTCAGATCGAGAGATTATGTTAACCTCTAGCAATAGCGTATATGCAACACCAGAAAGCCATAGGTGTTCAATACACAAAGTTTTTCAAACTAGATTATTGACTCTAGTGCAAGTGGGAGACTAAAGGGAATATGCCCGAGAGGCAATAATAAAGTGGTTATTATCTTATTCCATGTTTATGATAAATGTTTATTTTACATGCTAGAATTGTATTGATCGGAAACATCAATACATGTGTGTTTAATAAACAAAAAGGGTTCCTAGTTATGCCTCTCTTATAGACTAGCTTGTTGATTAACAAGATGATCAAGGTTTCCTGATCATGGACATTGGATGTTGTTAATAACAAGGTCACACCATTGGTGGAATGATGTGATGAACATTCATCCGAAGTATAGCATTACGATCAAAGTCATTATGTTTATATTGCTATAATATCATACGAAGTAATCTTTATCCTTAGACCATGAGATCATGTTAATTGCTAACACCGGAAGAGTATCTTGATAACATCAAACGTCACACCGTAACAGGGTGACTATAAAGGTGGGTTCATTGCTACGAAGGTGTTATGTTGAGGCTCATGGATCAAGAGTGGGATTTGTCCATCCCGATGACGGATAGATATACTCTGGGCCCTCTCGGTGATATTACATTGAAATTGCTTGCAAGCAAGTGATGTGATCACTAGAATGTTATATCACGGGAACGAGAAAAGAGTGCATGTCGGTAACGAGATCAAACTAGGTATGGAGATACCGATGATCGAATCTCGGACATGTAACATATCGCGGGACAAAGGGATTTAGTTACTAGCATTAAAGGTTCTCACGATCATAGAAGTCATCGTTGAATGTGTAGGAGTCAGTATGGATCTCCAGGTCCCGCTGTTGATTATTGATCGGAGAGGGGTCTCGATCATGTCTGCATTATTCGTGAACCGTAGGGTGACACACTTAAGGGATACCGACACCATTTGGAGCAAATATGTTTCAGATAAAGATTTAAGAAAGCGCTGGAATTATTTCAATAGACACCGAAACTGTTTCGGGTGAAAATGCTGAAATTGGTTCTGCATGTAATATTGAAATGTTGCAGGGGGTTTTATGTGAATGTTTGTTAATTAAAGTAATTAACAAAATTCTGAATAAAAATAATAAAAGAGTTTTATTAAATGAGAGAGCATTAAATTTGGAGAAATTTAATGCATTTAAAGTGGAGACTTTAAAAGAGAATGTGAAGGGGCATTTTAATGTGGAGGGGTTACCACCACATGAATGGAGGAGGTGAAGAGTCACCCCTCCATGCGCCGGCCATGTAGGAGGGGCACCCCCCTCCTCCTATAAAAGGCCACCCCCTCCTCACTTCTCACACACACCTCCTTGTGAAGGATCTCTCTCCCCCTCTAGTATTATTCCCCCATGGTCTCGGATTAGCGAGATACATGTTCCTGGTGGCTTTATCTGGAAAGGAGTTGCTGCTTCCGCTGCTTTGCTGGAGCGAGGGACGGAGGTTGTCGGGGTACCGGACGTGTGTGCGATCACGGATGCACCGCTGCTTTGCGGTGCTGGACTTGGTGGTGCTGGAGCTGGATCTGATGGACGTGCTGGAGCCGGACCTGCTGGACTTCATCACAATCTTGAGATCGACAAGTGTACGACTACATCAACCACGAGTTCCTACTCGTTAACAAAGCTTGTTGTCTATGAGGGTAAGTTCTCGTTGGATGTATGTCCACCCGTTGCTTTGTACCTAGTAGATAGATCTTGGCGTGTAGTTCATACCGTAGGAAATTTTTTGTTTTCTATGCTGCGGACCCAACACTATCCATGGCATCTGCCGTTCCACCACCACGATAGACGATCTATGGTTAAGTCAGATGCGGGGAATATCAGGAAAGCAGGAACATGAGGGCAACGATGGTGATTTGATTCTTCATGGTGACAAGGAACTGGCTGCGTGATCTGTGACTCGTAGCAGCGAATGTTTGTGGGGGCGATAACATAGGAGGAATTCCTAGTCTTGCCTTGCAAGGTGAAAATCCAAGGTCCAACCTTAATTGGTTGTGCCTGGCAATGGCCTTGTTGAAGGCGTTTTTTTGCGAGCGAGGACTTTCTCTAGGGTGAAAACCTATGATCTTTGATCTGACGATGACGGAGCTTGTGCATGGTTTCCTTCTTGAAGGCGTTGCTATTGGAGTGGTTGGACTACTAGTGTTGTCCTATTGGTGTTAGTGTCCTTGCTTCGAAGAATTGTTCTCCTCCTCAAAACAGGATTTCACCCCGCTATATTAATATAGCAACCACATACAACCATGATAGTCTCGAAACAAACACAAATGCTAGGGTGGCAACAAACAAACGCCCAAAAAAAACAAAGAAGAAACAAAACGGAGATAGAGGCAGATCAACTAAACGATGGTGATCCACAACTGTTGCGCCCACTGGAGAAGTCCTACCACGCTCCTAGCACTAGATCGTCAAGCACCAAGAAGCACCCTCAAGAAGGAAACCGAACGCTACTGCCCAGACCAGAGATGGTCCTAGGGTTTCCCTAGCACACAGAGGACAACACGTAAAGGGTAGCCGCGATGCCCTCCAGGAAGGAATGATTCCACCCTTGGACAGAACCACGTCAGTGTCGGGAGAACCAACAAGGATTTCTCCCGAAGACCCCTACCCACTACCCCCGGACGATCTATTGCACAGGAGCCCCGCGAGGTCGAATCCTCGCCACCACGAAGCTCACCATCCACAAACATGCGCCACTATGGTGACGTCGCTGCCATCGTCGTCTCACAGAGATTACCGTTGCGAGGTTTGCAAGACAAGACAAAAGGTAGCTTGAAACGGGGCCAGCGGTACCACGACCGTGCAGGAGGGAACTACATCCACCTCAAAAGGCAATAGTCGACCGAACGCGGCAGTAGGCACGCCAGTCCCATTTGGGTCCGGCCGGGTCCACCGGGCCCGTAAAGCCCCCGCGGAGGCACACCAGTCCCAAGAGGGTCCGACCGGGTGACCCATAAAGCCTACTGCACGTTGCAACCGGCTGGTAGCGATCACCGCTGATCCCAGTACAATCTAACTCGCCGCCGCCTGCAGAACATGCAGAGCAGGGCAGGTCCGCCCGCCCCAACCCGGATGGGGCCTTAAGGGCCCCGATATGGGCCGATTGGGCCTGGCCAGCACCTCCCCGACACTGCTTGCCGTTGCTGGCCCGCACTACCCTGCGGACCAAGTCCGCGTAGCCGCACCGTCCTTACCCAGCTGCCGCCCGACCTCCGTCGCCCTGTGAGCACTGCCGCCGCTAGGTCTGGGGCCCGACCCCACCTCCAATTGCTCGGGGAAAGGCAAGCCGCCGCCGCCGGTGTCACTCGGGCCGCGCCCGACGGTCCTTGTCGGCAGCGGCGACGGGAGAGAGAGGAAGGGAGTGGTGGTTGTCTGGAGGTCGGGGGAGTTTTCTTTTTTTAATTTTTCTTCCTTTTCTCTGTACTCTGCATCTATAAGGCCGTTAGAACATGTGTTGTTGCATAGGTTGCTTGTAATTGTCATCTTCGCAATATTAATATATACTTTAAAAAAAACTATATAATCTTCTAATGTGGCGCCCTCTAAAGCTACATATGTATGTCCGGAACTGTCCAACCATATCTTTATTATTAAATGGGAGTTGGTGATGATATCGTCCTCAAATGCGTTGACATCAAACATCAGGAACATCTAGGCCTGGGATCTGCATGCACTGCAAGATAGATTTCACCCGGCAAAAAAGGTAAGGTCCGAAAATCACATCGCGCATACCCAAACATCAGAGATTTGATGTGCAAGTAATGGACAAATTAATTATGCTCCTACCTAATCCTAGCGTATACAAACAACAAATCTGATTAGAGGCAAAGATAAATCTGACCAATTAGTTATCCTTCTCTAAATAAGCTGCTATCATGCAACGAAATATGTAGATCTCAACTATGATCGCACAAACAATTAATTTCGAGGGGGTTGGATACGTTCCAAGGAATTGACAGGAAGTGGCCGCACGCACTCATGCATGGTCAAAATGTATTTACATATTTCAATAGTTAAACATATGATGTTTTAGCTTTGTGAAGATAATGTATCTAGACGTCTTTTAGTGTATAGGTACGGAGAGGTTCACTCCGAATCTACACACCAAAAATTATCTAGATACATTATCTTTACAAATCTAAAACATCTTATAATTTAAAACAAAGGGAGTATATGGATAATTCGACCGTGAACTTTCTTCTTTAGGTATTATATAGGCACTACATCAGCAAATTCTTTCCTTCTCTATCCCAGCATGTACAGAAGGTTCACTCTCACGATTAATAAATAAGAATATGGCATCAAATTCTTTTCTTCTTTATACTAGCATGTACAGCTGGTTCATCTCACGATTGCTAAATAAGAATATTGCAGCTATTACTCCTATGCTTTTATTTTTAAAGGATTTTTTGTCCTATTTGCTACTATTATTCCAGGCACGATAAGATTGATTTTGCGGATATTGTTTGCACAAAGTGGAGTATACTTCCTCTTAGGTACAATTCACATGCCAATCACCACATACCTACATGTAGAGATGAAGACGGTGCGGAAAGGTTTAGACTTTCCCAAGGATACGGAATGGAAAAACAGAAACAAAACAAAATTCTACAAAAGGAATCAAAAAATATTTTTTAGCGGAAATGAAAACGCAACAATGTTTTCTGGCGGAATAGACGCGGAGAAACAGACAGGAAAATATGGAATTTCCGTTTCAGAATTGATGTCAAGACAAACTTTTAAATCGGCACATCTCAAAACTTGCGACCGCTTAATAGTGGAGTGACACAAAGGAGGAAGAAGAAGGTGATGGAATATCGTCTTAATTGCACCTTCGCATAATATTACTCTTGTAGCAACACATGGGTATTTGGCTAGGTATAGTTCCAACCATACATAGTTTTCGGGCGGTGTATGCTAGGTATTGACAATATATTAGAGTGGTAGAATAGAAGGGATTTATCGGGTCAGAGCTAACGGAAAAATGGTGATGGCAGCAACAAAGTCAAAGGGTAGGAGTTTAGAAGGAAGCCAACAATGCAAATGAAGAAAAAAGGGGTGCATGATGTTTACTGAAGTGGGGAAGAGGACCAGACTCGCTATCCGGAAACATGTTAGTCTACATGAAAACACGCGCGAAAATACTTTACTTATCCAGCTCCTTACTGTTCTATAATAAAGACCCGAGACAATAAAGTAGTAACTTGAACCCACGGTAGCATCAAGGAAGGCGTGGAGAGAAATGTGGATGAGAAATATGGTGCTATCTCTTTTTATATTGTTGGAGTCACACACGTGCGGTGAGGAGATACCATAGAAGAGACTACGACAGTCATTCTGTGGATAAACACCCGGGACAATAAAGTAGCAACGAGAACCCACAGTAGCCTCTAGGCAGGCATGGAGAGAAATGGGGATGAGAAAGATTGTGCTATCTCTTCTTATATTATTGGAGTCATACACGTACGGTGAAGAGATACCATAGTAGAAGAGACCACGATAAGCAGACCAGATAAATAACAAGATGTTGGTATGTACCGTGCATGCATCATGTTTGATAAACGCACTCTAAAGTACAACAAATTCTTATTAATGCCCATATATATATATTAAATTTTTGCTCCGTAGGCAACGTACGGGCATTTAGTTAGTTTATCTAGTTTATGAACTACTCTACTATAGAGTAGTTGTCTCATTATGGGGCAGAATCAAAATTTCTACCGCGGTGATGAATATTTCCAAGTAGATAACAAGCTTGAGCCTGGTTTCTAGAGAAAGAGACATACAAATATACAATCGATGATACATATATCTCCGCAACAAGTTGGTGCTACCTAGAAGTCTATCTCTCAACTCACATCTCACATAATCGGTTCATGCCTACGACGAAACACAGAAGCACATCACCAAGCGAACCAATTATCTATAGCCTTAAGCCTGGTTACATGCATTTTAAGGCCATCTACCTTTACCATGCCACTTCCATGTGGGCCATTTAAAAGAATAAGCGAAAGATTGATTGGTTGTGCCGACGTGCCTCGTTGGTTAGGGATCTTTTCATTATATATCACCAGGTTGGTACAAGTACAAGTCTTGTACGTATACAACACGTATGTATTCTAACACCCTCCCTCAATCTTAACCTGCTGAAAGATTGAGATTGTGCTTACAAAGCTCATACAATGGTAGAGGAAGAGGTTTTGTTGGGGATATGCTATATGGGCATCCTCATAGCATGTCACCAATCCGCCTAACCCGGGTGTCCCATAGTTGGTAGCAAGGCCTACGGCCTATTGGGCGGCTTAGTTAGACGGATCCAGAAGAGAGGGCCATGCCGGATAAAGGAAGGCTATGCAGGAGTCACCGACATACTTGGAGCCTTGGAGTACAAGACACAAAATACTAGTTCGTATTAGTGTAGGACTCTTTACCTTGTCCGGCAAGGACCTTTCCCTATAAACCCTAGGTCTTGGCGCCTTTATAAGCCGGCCTGTGGGAGCCTTTAGGGCAGAACCTCTTAGATTGCTACGTACAACATGCAACACCTCGCACAGCGAACCTATCTCTATAACTCGGCGTATTGCTATTATAGTGATTTATAGCAGGAGTAGAGTTCCGCCACCGTTGTGGGACTTGAACCTGGGTAAGCTGTGTTACCTCGTACCGCCGACTCTCTGCCTTACCCCACGTCTCTAAACACGCACTGTGAGGACCCCTCCATGGCGTACTCGTCGGCAATACCACGACAGGTTTAGTAAAAAGTCAGCAACTTGATCCTTTGAAGAGAAGAACCGGATCTGCAGTTGCTTCTGAGTAACACACTCACGAACAAAGTGGAAATCTATCTCAATATGCTTTGTCCTGGCGTGAAAAACTGGTTTGACTGACAGATTGTTGCACCAATGTTGTCACACCATAACATGGGCGGTTGGACTTGAGTAACGCCAAGCTCTCGCAACAATGATTGTACCCAGACAAGCTTCGCTGTAGCATTAGATAGAGATTTATACTCAGACTCAGTACTCGATCTAGACACTGTAGACTACTTACGAGCACTCCAGGCGATCAAGTTTCCTCCATAAAAGATAGCATATCCCCCCGTGGATCGTCTGTCATCCATACTGCCAGCCCAGTCTGCATCAGAGAAAGCTGAGAGCAGTGTAGAGGAGGGTGACCGAAACTGCAGACCATCATTAATGGTATGTCGCACATAGCGAAGGATTCTTTTGACTGTAGCCCAATGAGAAGTACGAGGCTCATGTAGATACTGACATACCTTGTTAACAACAAAGGCCAAATTAGGACATGACAAGACCACCAACAATGCTGTGATAGTGAGTAGCCTCCTTGGAAGACAGAACCTCACCATCATTATTGCACAGACGCTCAGAAGAGAACATGGGGGTGGTACTCATACTCCACTTCATCATACCAGCACGGGCAAGCAACTTTATAGCATACCGGCGTTGTCAAAGAACAAGACTGCCAGATGACGGTGAATGAACCTCAATGCCCAAGAAATAATTAAGAGTACCAAGATCCTTGACAGAGAACTCGGATCGAAGCTTAGAAAGTAGTTTAGGCATAGCAGAAGCAGTTGAGCTGACAACAATGATATCATCAGCATATACCAGAAGATATATGGTCACATCGGAGCACCGAAGAACAAATAGAGATGTATCAACAACTGATGGCGTGAATCCCAATGATCCAAGGACAGAATTGAGGCGAGCATGCCACACACGAGGAGCTTGCTTCAAGCCATAGAGAGATCTGACTAGGTGACAGTAATGATCAGGTTTATCAGCAAAATCAGGAGGCTGTCTCATGTATACATGTTCATCAAGAAAACCATTGAGGAAGGCGTTCTGACTAAAGGTCTCTTCATAGTCCAGACCATAACGCCGCTTAAATCCTTTAGCAACAAGACACACCTTGTATCGCTTAATAGTACCATCAGCATGAGTTTTCGCCTTAAAGATCCAGTGTGAGTCAATCAAATTAACACCAGAAATGGGGGTACCAGTGTCCATGTGCCATTAGACTGCAGAGCAGAAAACTCAACCTCCATAGCTGTGTGCCAGTGAGGAATGCGAAGTGCTTCTCGATAGTCAGAGCATCTCCACTCGTTGGCTGTTCCCAGGCCGAAATCCGGACCTAAATAGATCTGGACGGACGAAGGTTTCGGCCTGGGAATGGCGATTTCCCACTCGCGTTCCCAGGCTGAGTTCTCAGGTCGGCGTAATTCTGTCCAAATTTGGCTCAAATTCGTCTAGTTTTCGGCATATTTCAAATACAGATCAATGTTCGGCATAGTTCTGGATGAAATCAACCACAGTTCGGCATAAATTTAAACATAGTTCGGCGAACAATGAAAATTCAACATATTTCGGCCTTGTTCGGCTAGATTCATGCTGGGAATCTATGTGTTTCCCCTGTGTATCCATAGGTGCTCAACCAGATCATCCTGCATTCGTTGATGCACTACCGGGTCTTGAATCTCCTGACGCATGTCGATGAAGGCAGCCCAAGTTGGCGGCACCTAGTGATCAGGTTGTGCAAGAGGTCCCTGTCTGTAGTATGGCTCGTTCTGCTCGACCAAACTCACTGGGTCCTTCCTCTCATCCTCAATGATCATGTTGTGCAAGGTCACACAACATTTCATAACTTCCCACATCTGATCTTTCGACCACGTCATTGCAGGAAACCGGACAACTACAAACCTCTGTTGGAGCACATCAAATGCCCGCTCCACATTCTTCCTGCAAGCTTCATGTTCCTTGGCATACTGAGCATGCTTGGGAAGTACTGGGTTTGAGATAGTCTTCACAAATGTTGGCCATCTTGGATAGATGCCATCTGCAAGATAGTATCCCTTGTTGTAGTGGTGCCCATTGATCTTAAAGTCCACGGGAGGAGCATGACCCTCAACAAGCTTGGCAAAGACATTTGAGGAGTTGAGAACGTTGATATCGTTGTTCGATCCTGCCATGCCAGAGAAGGAGTGCCAGATCCAAAGATCATGTGTAGCAACTGCCTCAAGTATCACAGTGCAATCTCCTTTGTGGCCTTTGTACATCCCCTGCCATGTAAATGGACAGTTCTTCCAGTGCCAATGCATACAGTCTATGCTTCCAAGCATCCTAGGGAATCCTCTTTTTTCATTGACTGCGAGGATCCGAGCAGTGTCTTCGGCAGTGGGTGTTCTCAAGTACTGTGGCCCAAACACTGCAATCACCGCCCTGCAGAACCGGTACAAGCAATCGATGGCGGTGGACTCAGCCATGCGAAGATAGTCATCAGCACTGTCATCTGGCGCTCCGTATACAAGCAACCTCATCGCCACTGTGCACTTCTGCAGTGAGGAAAACCCAACCATGCCGGTGTAGTCTTTCTTGCACACGAAATAGGGGTCGAATTCCCGGACGGAGTGTACGATCTCGAGGAAGAGCTTTCGGCTCATCCTGAAACGGCGCTGAAACACGGCCCCTTCGTGGAGCAGCTCGTCGGCGAAGTAGTCGGCGTACAGCATGCAGTAGCCCTCCGCCCGCTGCCTTGCTTTGCATTTCCGGCGACCCTTCGCCGAGCCTCCACGCTTCGGCGTTGCAGTCTGCATGTACAACTATGCCAGGGAGGCGAGGATCTGCACGTGCTCTACATCTTCGGCGGCTGCGGCGTTCTCTTCCTCCAGCAACAGGGCGAACAACTCTTCATCGTCGGAGTCCATGGCCGACCTGGCCAATCGTTGAATACTTGGCGGGCGAGGTGGTGGAGCTAGAAGCGTGGCCGATCTACGGCGAAGGAAAGACGTCAAAAGTGCCCTAGGTTGCAGGGGGAACTTGCGGCGGTGGCGGCGGACCTATCTACAAGCGCGAGTTCGGCTTGAATCGGCGGAGCTTCGCCGGCGCAAGCATGGCGGCGAGGCAGCTGGGGGCGGAATCCTTCGCCGCGGGGGAGGCGACTAGGGATGGGAAATGGGATGTCTCGCCGACAGGACTGCCCCACCCACGTTTTCTCTCCATCCGGCGTTCTCAGGCCGTTCCCGGCGCCTCGGGTTCGGCCTGAAAACGCTGGACCAATTTTGGACTAAATCCGGACGAAACCGGCGTCCTAAAAACATGACTGGGTAAATTTTCGCCGTCCGGACGAAAAATACGTCCTGGCAAGTGGAGATGCTCTCAGAACGCTCAGCCAATACCGTGTTCCAGGCCACTGTTCCATCAGTACGTACCTTGGGTTGCTGAATACCACGACGTAGTCGCGTGATAGGACCCACCGGAGCAGGCGAAGCTGGTGCAGGCGAGACCGGCGGTGGAGGTGAAACAGCAGGCGTGGACGCATGTGAAGGAGCAGGGGAGCCCGCGATGGAATCCTGGGAGGCAGGCGATAGGATCCGGTCCTGTACACTGCTTCCAGATGGTGGCGAGCTGGCCTGCTGGGTTGGATCCCGGGAGACAGGAGAGAGGCGGCCGTGCTGCATGAGCGCTGGTGAGCCAGGCGTGGGCGACGCATCAATATTCCCATGAGAGAGCAGCTGTAACGGTACGGAGCATGCCACTGATCCATGCATGGGCACAAGACCCAAGGTAGAGCCATGCAACGATTGCTGATCAGCATCGACGTGAGTATTTGACTCAGTTTCTGGTGTGATAACCTCCAAACGAGCGCCACGATTAGACAACAAAGACGGTGCATATACAGTATCTATAAATTGGTCAGCTGATAATAAAGACGACTCCGTAAGTGGTGGCAGTGTATGAGAAGATGGCATGTTGGCAAAGGAAAAAACGTGCTCGTCAAATATGACATCCCGAGAAATATACTCTATTAGACAGAACATGGAGACATTTATTGTAAAAGCTTGTGATCAGGTAGATTGATTTGTGTCTACTCGGATAAATCCCGAGTACCACGATGGGTGTTTATATATTGTGCCTATGGCAGTTGTTACAAGACGTATACATGGAGGACTCGGTCTAGTACAGATGCACATACGACTAGAACATGTTACCGTGTAATTTATCTCTAACACCCTCCCTTAATCACAACTTTGACAAATTGAGATTATGTTTAAAGTCTTCAAAGCTTCTCACAGGCAGCGGTTTTGTGAACCCATCAGCAACTTGATCATTTGAAGGAATGAACCGAATCTCTAGTTGTTTGTTTAACACCCGTTCTCTGACGAAGTGAAAATCTATCTCGATGTGCTTGGCCCTTGCATGAAATACTGGATTTGCTGACAAATATGTTGCTCCCAAATTATCACACCAGAGACATGGCACTTGAGTTACTCTGACCCCAAGTTCTTCAAGTACAGACTGTGTATCCATATCACCTCAGCTATAGCATTAGCTACTGCCTTGTACTCTGCTTCTGTACTGGACCGCGAGACCGTTGCTTGTTTCTTAGCACTCCAGGAGATTAGATTTGGTCTAAAGGAAACAGCAAAACCACCAGTAGACCGGCGATCATCTACACAACCAGCCCAATCGGCATCTGAAAAGGCACTGACCAATGTAGAGTTGGACCTCATAAATGTTATACCAACACTCAATGTATGCTTGACATATCTCAATATTCGCTTTGCAACAGTCCAATGTTGCGTTGTAGGAGCATACAAATACTGACACACCTTGTTGACAGCATAAAAAATATCCGGTCTAGTCAGAGTTAAGTACTGCAGCGCTCCCACCATGCTCTTGTATTTAGTACTATCTTCAAGACCCAACAAGTCTCCCTCCCTTGTTGTGATCTTCTCAGAAGAGGACAGAGGCGTAGGCGCACCAGAACAATCAACCATACCTACACGTTTAAGAATGTCCTAGGCATACTTAGCTTGGTTTAGAGCTAGTCCATCAGAAGTTGTGTGAACTTCAATCCCCAAGAAATAATGGAGATCACCAAGGTCTTTCAACGCAAACTCCTTGCTTAAATCTTTTAACAAGGCAATGGTGGCACTTTGAGAGGAGCTGGCAACAATAATATCATCCACATAGATGAGCATGAAGATAGTAACATTGGACTTGCGATAGATGAATAATGAAGTATCAGAATTGGAGGCAATGAAACCAAGAGCAACCAACTTAGAACTCAACCTGGAGTACCATGCACGAGGCGCTTGTTTTAAACCATATAATGCTTTGTCAAGTTTGCAAACTGCATAACCAGGTGGTGTGTCATATAGACCTCCTCTTCCAGAACACCATGAAGAAACGTGTTCTTGATATCCAACTATTGCAAACTCCATCCCCTCGAAACAACAATTGACAAGACAAGGCGAACAATGGCTATTTTTACCATTGGACTAAAAGTATCATCATAGTCAATCCCAAAGTGTTGCTTGAAGCCTTTTGCAACTAAGCGAGCCTTATATCTGTCAATTGAACCATCTGACATGTGCTTGATTTTGTAGATCCATCGGCAATCAATAACACTTTTATCTGCCGAGGGAGGAACCAATCTCCAGGTTTTATTTTTCATGAGGGCATCATACTCCTCATCCATAGCAGCTTTCCAGTGTGGAGCATCTAAAGCATCTTGTAAGTTTGCCGGTTCACCCGAGGTGGTAGAAAGGCACCAGCGAATGCTGCCATCGGTATATTGCTTAGGCTGATGTACCCCGTGCGATGCACGAGTGACCGGTCGAAGCGCCATAGAATTTGGCATAGGAGGCGTGGGCGCAGAAGATCCGGATGTGGCAGATTCGCTGGACACAACAGGGGAATCGGCGGTTGCTGTTGCTGAGTCAGACCCCATCACGTCCACTAGCGTATGTGATCCGGAGAGCGAGGCCGACGATGCTGGTGTGGAAGGACCAGGTGCAGAAGATCCGGACGGACCGGCGACATCGCGTCGTGAGCGTGGAAACCACGAGCCAGGTGTCTGCGTGGGACTGGGCGGGTGCGACACACGGGAACCGGACACCGCGGGGCTACCAAGCATGTGATCCGAGGTGGATCAGGAGGAGGATCCCGAGGACGATTGCGTCAGGGAATTAGCTCCGTGTCCTATGTCAATGTCGTTTTGCATAGAATTTTCAGGAGCGCCTGATTGACTGATCGATGCACTATTTTCACCAAAATTTTCAGCATCGTGTCGGGGTAACACCTGCACATCATCTAAGGAGATAGCAGTAGAGTTAGTAGCATGAGAATTTTCCATGTTAAAATCACCAATTGTGTCCCCTTGTTCATGATTTCGAAGGGAAGAATCAAGAAGTAAAATTTGTTGTTTGAGAAGAGCATCGGCATTTGGATGAAGCTTTTGAAATGGGAAAACAACCTCATCGAAAACAACGTCTCGAGATATATATACACGTCCAAAGGACACTTATAGGCACTTAACACCTTTGTGACCAGGACTATAGCCCAAGAAAACACATTGCTTGGATCGAAAAGCAAGTTTGCGTTTATTATAGGGATGAAGATTAGGCCAACATGCACAACCAAAAATACGCAAAGAATTATGATTTGACTTAGTACCTAGAAGGCGATGAATAGGAGTATCATTGTTTATGGTTTTACTAGGAAGCATATTTATGAGATATGTGGCCATAAGAAACGTTTCATCCCAAAATTTTAATGGCATGTGAGCATGAGCTAAGAGGGCTAACCCAACCTCAACAATATGACGGTGCTTGCGCTCGGCGGAGCCATTTTGTTGATGTGCAGGAGGACAAGAGACATGATGAGAAATCCCTTGTTGTTGAAAAAGGTAATTCAACTTAACATATTCACCTCCCTAATCAGATTGAACGGTAAGGATTTTAGTGTTGAGTTTTCTTTCAACAAGGTTTTGAAAATTGACAAAGGCCAAAAAAGCATCAGATTTTTTCTTGAGTAGATAAATCCATGTAAACTTACTATAATCATCAATAAAGCTTACATAGTAGTCATGGCACCCAACAGAGGTGGGAGCATAACCCCATACATCAGTAAAGACTAATTGAAGGGGAGCAGTGGATACACTGGTGGACATGATAGGGTAGTTGATGACTCTTAGCCTGTTGATAGGAAACACACACAGACTCTATGCTAGCATTCTTAATAAAAGAAAGTTTATTTTTGCTAATAATTTGTCTAACAATAGTAGAATCTAGATGACCTAAACGACTGTGCCACTTTTCTTGAGAGGGCTTAGTGGCGAGAAAGGCTTGCTTCTGATGTGAAGAAGATTGTAACGAAGGAATAAGTGGATAAAACCCCTCAACGCATCTCCCTCTATGGATTGTTTTCCATGTGACCTAATTCTTGATCAAAAAGAAGAAAGGATGAAATTCTATGAAGACGCGGTTATCATATGTAAACTGATGAACGGAAAGCAAGTTTTTGGAAGCATCGGGAACATGCAAGACATTAGTGAGTTCAAAATTTTGAACAGGGTGACGAACAATTGCATGACCAACATGGGAAATTTTCATACCTTGCGCGCTAGCGGTGTTGACCTTGTCGTAGCCTTTGTAGGAGTCACGAACGGTCAGATTATTGAGCATGCTGGTGATGTGGTGAGTAGCGCCGCTGTCGGGATACTAGTTGGTGTCCACACTATAGGAGGCAATGTTCGCCCCCTTCTCATTAGTATAATCATCCTGGGAGCGGTACCAGCAGTCCTTAGCAGAGTGTCCCTCACGGTCGCATATCTGGCAGGTCACGTGGACCCATGGGGTGGTACGACGGCGACCACGTCCGCGGCCGTCCCCCCCTCCTGGAGGAGCTCGACCACCACCTCCACGTCCTTGACGAGGTTGACGATCGTCGCGGTAGTCATCACGTCGATCATGGTAGTCATCCCGACGGTCACTGTAGCATCCTAGCATTAGATCTTAGAAATAAGTTGAGATAAGGTGTGTGTATTGCATATTCATGCATAGAAAATCCGAAAAATTTTCGCGCAAAACTAAAGAAGCCGGTGAGGGAACGGGATCTCTCTTGTTCTGATCGAAACCTCGGGGCAAGTGCGATAAATTTTGACATGACCTCTGCTATATCTTTGTGTTTGAGGGGAACCATTTCATATTTGATAATACAAATGATTAAATTGAATTCAAAGAAATTTGATTTAGATTAAATAAAGAAACGAGTTATTGAATTCATTAATGTTATATAAATATTACAATGAATAAATAAAATGAATAATATATAAGACTTAATAATGGAAAGGGATAATCTTTATTGTTACATATATACATATAGTATTATTATTATTTTACAATAAAAGAACGAAAGTAAATTACAGTAAACAAATAAATAGAAAAAGTAATTATATAAATGAAATAACTAAAAGAATTCTTTATTACAAAACAATATATATATCACAATGTCTTTTACAAATGAATAAGTAAATTGCAAGGGAATTGACTTTACAATAAGAGAGAAAATTTAAATTTATTAAATGAGTTATACAATATCACATTGTCTTTACATTATCCAAACAGAAAGTCAATTACAAATGAGTAAAAGGAAACCTAAACTTATTTCTAAGCTGTCTCTTTATCTTCATTAGTCTTGTTCCTTGCAAGCAAAAACAACAAACAAAAGAAATGGAAAACAAGGGGTTATGGGGTTATTGTACTCTCAGGTTGGCAATAAAATGCATTGCTTGGTCATCATTGAGTGGTATTAAAAGGGGCCAATATAGTATCTGTTCTTATCAAGATTTTTGCCTCAGACAATTTGCATCACTGGCAATAGAGGGGCAAGTTTCACCATGAGTAAGAAAAAAAGGGACAGTCAAAACAGAAAAATAACACATCTTTACCCAAGCATATCCACCAGAGATATTTCTAGATGATCATGAAACTTGAACCAGAACATGCCCCACATGTAAGTAGGCTAGCAGCTTACACACTGCATCCAGCTGCTGTGCTGTCAACACCACCAGAGGACATCAAATAGAGAGAGGGCATCAGCCGTAGCAGAGCTGCTACCATATCCTTTTCACCACACGGCACCCCAACATCTTCACAGCTCGAACCACAAGAACAACATATGTTCTTGATGGATCATCACAGATTTTCTTCATACTTACATATTGATCGTCCCACCAAACCATCACCCAACCTATGGTTGCTTCAAGAAGCCATCCAATAGATAGGACAAGGAGGAGATCAAGATCAAGCCAGCAACAAAGGAGCAACATCAGGAGCACCAGAAAGATGGTGAAGATCAAGCATGATGACATGAAAGGCTAGATGCTCAAGAAGCATTAGTAATAGACCAAGATCTCCAACAGTCTATAGATCACTCACCAATAGCAGGTAAAAATCATCAGAACCAACCAATAGATCATGCAGTATCTGTTCTTATATCTTGCATAAAGATCTGGGAATACCAGGGAAATAATACATAGCCACCAATCCCATCTACCTCAACTAAATTTTTATCTAGGAGGATTGGATGGGGGAATTCTCTCAGTCTTGCTTGGAAATACCATGAAAAGCTCATCACAGAGAATTAAAGACACAAACAAATATCTGTTCTTTTACCTAAATAATGTGCCTCAGACTTGGCATCGTTGGCAAGCATATAAACCAACACCTGGTTAAGTTAAAGTATAGCAGATCATGTAAATGATCTATACTGTTGTGCTTCCTCTCAGGGAGGTTCCCCAATAACATAGTCATATTACAGAAGCCATTTCTTTATGCAACATTGACAATCTAATCAAAACATATCATTTTCCTAGCAAGTGTTCTAGGAATCAAGTATATAGGTTACTTTACTGTACAAAAATTACAGGAAGACAAATTCTTTCTTAAGACCTTAACAAAGCATCAATCATATATGTTCTTACAAAGCTAAAGCCTCAGCCTTTGAATCATGGGCAAGGGACCATCTATAGTATAATTGAGGCATATGAATAACCAAACAAAGATCGGGTAGATGATCTTTGCTACTGTGCATCCTCCAAGGAGGTACCACAACAGCAAGATCATCTATGAAGGACACACGCCACAATCCGTGTACACAGGGATTAGCCAAATACTCAGAGAACCAACCTCACAATGTACTAATTAAATTAAATCATTTTCCTAGGGTAAACCACTAGAAATCATTCCAAGTAAAGCTTACTGCCATGTTGGCAGCACAAATATGTCAAACAATTCCATCTGCAAGTAATAGCACATATACATAAATCATCTTCCTAGTCCCCAATCTAGGAATCATTTCATTCTTAGAAATCATTTGAAAGAATAAACCACAAGTTCATTACTGTTTTTGTCCTGTAGTATAGGAAGCACATTAATAAGCTAAATAACTTTTGTCCAGTAGCAAGCATCACAAACAGGGTCAACACTGTCCATCACTAGGCCACAATATGCAAGCTCTTAGGAAACCACTAAGTTAAATCATCTTCCTACAAGCAGATAGGAATCACTATTTTATAAATCATCCCAATAATTATTACAGAGTAGGGATTAAGCACTATTAACCATAGCTCTACACAGCATCAGGATTGAATCCTGAGACTGATCACAAGGTGCTTCACAGTCAAGCATCAGTAAATTAACCGAGCAACACCAGTTCAGCAGACAAGCATCCCAACTCAAGCCATAGCAGTGAACCACAACAAGAATGAATCCACATAATACCAACTAGGCAATGACAGAATGTTCTCGGACAGAGAACAGAGTGACAAAACATGCACAACAGAGTGGTTATCTAATAGAGAGCAGAGTAACAGATCATAATCAATAGTGGTTGGCAACACACCAACCATAGTGAAAGGGAAAAGGACGTCGCCTAGAGGGGGGGTGAATAGGCGTTTTAAAATTATTACGGTTTAGGCTCTAATAAATGCGGAATAAAACTTAACGTTTAATTTATCAAGCCAAAACCTATATCCACTAGTTTCACTAAGTGCACCAACAACCTATGCTAAGCAAGACAAGCAACAAGGTGATAGCAAGATATAGTACTTCAAGCACGATGGCTATCACAATGTAAATTGCATAGGTAAAGGGCTCGGTTGAGAGATAACCGATGGACGCGGAGACGATGATATGTTTCCCGAAGTTCACTTCCAAAGAAGCTACGTCTCCGTTGGAGAGGTGCGGGGGCGCAATGTACTTTGAACGCCACAAATGGCTCACCTCGAGGTGTGGTGGCTCGATGCTCACCCAACGCCACACAAGGCCTCACCAAGGATACGAAGCCACGCAACTCACCGACGCCACAAAAGGCTCACCCTATTCTCCCGTGAGCTCGCCACAAAGGCCTACTCACGTTCCACTATGGGACACTTGAGGGCGGTCACCGAACCCGTACAAGGCTTGGGGCAATCTCCACAACTCAATTGGAGGGCTCCCAAGAAACGCCATAAAGGCTCCACAATGCCACAAAAGGCCAACAAGCTTGAGGAACCTCCACAACTCAATTGGAGCCCCAAGAACAATGCCACAAAGGCTACAAAGCCACAAAAGGCAACAAGGCCACAAAAGGCTACAAGACCACAAAAGGTCAACTATCCAACCACACAACCGTCTAGGGTTCCAAGAACCCAAGAGAAACAATCCCAAGGGATTGAACTCACCGAATCTCCGAGGAGAACTCAAACCTATGCACCAAATGCAAGGGGCAAGTCCTTCACTCTCAAATTCCACCAAAGCTACAAAAGATATTGGGGGAATAAGGGAGGAAGAACACGAGGGGAGAACACAAAACTCTCCAAGATCTAGATCCCAAGGATTCCTTCACAAAGAAGGGATTTGGCTTGGTGGGGCTTGTAGATCTAAATCTCCTCTCTCAAATCCCTCAAAAAGATGCAAGAATCATAGGAGGGGAAAGGGGAGAGGGCAAAATCTTCAAGGTCAACAATGGAGGAGAGAGAGAGAGAGAGCAAGAACCAAGAAAAAGCTAGTGTTAGGGCCGAAGGGGAAAGGGGAGCTCCTTTTAAAGGGCTCCCCGATCTGTCCGTTACCCACAGAATCGCGCACGGCCGGTAGTACCGGTGGGTGGCCGGTACTACTGGTGGCACCCAGCCAACGGTCAGAAAACTACGGGAGAAAGAACAAAAACCCGAGCCTGGCCGATACTACCGCCGCTTCGCCGGAACTACCGGCGGCAAGAATGTCCTAGCGGTACTACCGCCTGAAATACCGATTGAAGTACCGTCAAATAGCACAAACCAGGCAGAGAGAGTACTGAACCGAAATCGGGTTTATCGGAAGTTGGGCCGAAATTAACACCGGTACTACCGGTGGCAAACTGCCCTGGCGGTACTATCGGTGGCCCGCCGGAACTACCGGTCAGGCAAAAACTTCAGAACCAGAACTGCCACAACTTTTGCATCCGAACTCCAAACGAGATGAAACTGATTTTGTTGGAAAGATAACAAAAAGTAGAATCCAACAAAATACCATGAATATATATGTGAGATACCTCCCAAGGTGTGGAGCCGGAAAACCTGCAAGATCAAAAACGCAATAAGATATGCAAGGGAAATCCGTTTTTGATGAACTAGAGCTTGTTATGAAGATAACCACAATCTCTAGATCCTCACATGGACAAGAACCAAACAACAACCAAGAAAGATGATGCTATGTATGCAAAGGTTTGATCTCTCTCCGAAAGATACGAACGAGTCACCCACTCGAGAGACCCTCTTGATAGTACGGCTATCTATCCTAAACCCGGTCTCCCAACACTACAAGAACACTACAAGAGACCGGTAAAATAGAAACCCTATCAAGATCATACCTTTGCCATGAGTATCCCACTTGAGCTTGATGTAGATGATCTTGTCACCTTCAAGATGGAACACCTTTCTTGATTGGACGTGCTTGCACTTGCTCGATGAAGACTTGAGAAATGCTCCCCATACTCCATGGGGAAGCCTCTTCTTCGAACTTGTCTTCATCATTCCATGATTGCCGAGGATGGCAAGCTTCAATGAGATCTTCTAGAGATGACACATCTTGAGCTTGCACTTCAATTCTTGACGATGTCTTGAAGATAGCCATGAGGAACTCCATCTTCTTATTCTTCTTCTTCTTCTTCAAGACATACTTGATCTTCTTCTTCTTCTACTTGATTCCAATAGGCACAAAGCCCTTGGACAATGCTACTTCTTTTTCATCCTTGAAACCAACACATGGTCCAAGCGATGCCAATGGACAAACCTACAAGTGAAACTCAATTTGCACATTAGTCCATAGGGATTGTCATTAATTACCAAAACCACACATGGGAGCATACATGCCCTTTCACATAGGACATCATCAAGGATTTGTATAAATTAATCAAGGAGCCTACCTAAACATTACTACAGGGGGTGAACCCTAGAAATTAGGGATTAACCCTAAATAGGGGATTCGTTGCAGTAGTCACATGGCACAGAGCAAAGGGAAGAGAGAGCATAGAGGGGGAAGTAGAAGAACTTACTCGAGGTCCTCGCAAGTATACAAAAGAGGAAGAAGAGGCTGGAGTCGAGGCAGCACATGACGACACGAGAAGCACCCTAGAGGGGCGCTGCGACCCGCGCCGAGCCGCAACCACGGCGGCCACAGGATAGGGTGACACCCCACCATCACCAAGGCACCAGACCAGCGTCAGAAGGGCACCGGAGCACCAAGTCGCTGGCGAGCTCCTAACACTAGTCGCTAGGGGGAAGCAGAAGCACCACCAGCAGAGAGCACGAGCCACGAATCAAAGAGGGTAGAGCGACGTAGGGTCGTCGGCAACATCGCCCTGCACAGCGGCGACAACCGAGAAGGTACATGGCGGCCGGAATCGGTTGGCAGCGACGACGCGAGCCACGGTCACCCGAGCGGCCGAGAGGATAAGATCGCGCGAGCGAGATACGGTAGCGACTGGGCCGGTGGGGGTGGTCCAGTAACTCTGGGTTGGTTTAACCCAACCCAGTGGGCCAGACCGGGCCGGGCTAACCCAGTGGGCTAGGCTCGTGTTTCATAGGGGGCTTATTTAAAATATCCAATTACAAATATACCCCTGGAGTTAACTAAGCTCTATAAAAACATAGAAAGATCCTAAAAATATATATAATATATCAAAAAGACCACAAAAATAATATCTACCTAAGAAAAATATAACCTTACTTGTTTAAGTTAAATAAAATACAAATAAATGTTAATGACATTAAAACTCTAATTAAAAGTTCATAAATTAAGGAAAAGTCCTAAAAATGAATAAAAATCATTTTTGCACATGAAAATGAATCTACTATTTTATAAAAGTACTAACTTAATTTGTTTACAAATAAAACTTGAAGCAAATGTTTCAAGATATATAATCCTTTGTGGAATTTTATAAAAATAAGGATATCAGCTAAAATTAAATAAAATTCACTTCTAAGATCTTAAGTAAGTATGTTTTACTAGAAAATTACTAGTTATATTATTCCAACACATTTTAAGATTCTTAAGTACTAAATCCTTATTATCTATTTGGTAAGTTCTTTAAAAACATTTCTTAAATAAGAAATAATCACAATTTTATATAAAAACTAGAAATCTTGTACATTTAAATAATACTTCCAAAACCATAACTTGAGTCTATAATAATACTTAAAAATAACTTATTAACTTTATAAAACTCCTTTAAAAACCGTAACTCCAAATTAAACCAACAATTCAAGTAAATTATCAACATCATTCACCTATATGGATGGTGAATACTATTTATCTTTTAACCATGCTTAACATGATTTTAAAACTCTAACACATTAATGAGATCATCTTGCTTTCTTTAATAATACAAATCATTTTCAATAATAGTAAATCACATTCAAACATATCATTCACTTAAATTGAAAGTGAATGAATTCACACTCTTGATCATACCTATCATAACCCTAAAAACTTGATACTAGTTCAACCACATCACACGTAAGTCTACTTAAGTTTTATAGTTAACTTTTGTTTGTTCCAAATTAAATCATAAGGCATCTCAAACCTACGCTTATCGGATAAGCGCAAACGATATCGATCACATTCGATTAACCACAAATATTGTTTAAACTTTAACAAAGAAATCTTTTCCTAAAAAGTTATTCTTTTAAGAAATATTAAAAGTAATCCTTAAGCACTTCTTTAAAAGGCTCTAATTGATTAGTAATCTTTCTCAAGAAATCTTTTAGATGCCATACCCCATTTGAGTGATGGACTATTGCATACTACTTGTTGTATTTACATATCATTTCACACACTCACAAGCCTTAATAAGAAGCACAAGTGTGAAACTGGTATAAAAGTGGAACACATTCTAAAGATATCATCACAAACTCCAAACCCTAGATTAGATACGATTAGTCCGAGGATTCACATTTATCAAACTACATTATATTACTTATGCATAATTGCATCTTGCTTCTTTAAACATTAGTCCTTACCGGACCAATGATGCTATTTCCAGATTTTGGATCTTCTATTGTCTTGAAGACCATGAGTGTATAGTCTTGCAATCACAAAAGGCAAGTTCACAACTTGCTCATGTCCTTTGATTATTTTCTATCAAATGCTTGTAACTCAAATGTTGTCATCACCTGCATTTCAAAAATGTCAGAAAACACTATTTTCATAATAATATGATTATAGATTATTTACTAAATGGTAATAATCTATTGATACAGTTCCAGTGGTAAAGGAACATAATATCTAGGACTTAACAACCAATGTCGCTAGTGATTCTAGCGCTGTATAATACGCGTTAACCATGAGATTTGGAATGGGAGGGAGAAGTCAGCTGTATCTTCTTCCTCTCGCATGCATCCGGATGGCCAAGTCGTGGTTGTTATCCTCGTAGCATGCATTAATTGGTAATTCATAGATGATATGCAGCATATGGCTGGGAGCCCTCAACGTCCCACGATAGTTATGGCATCTGACGGGTATGTACTAACCATTGCCGTAATTCAAGATGTGGGCATGGCGTACACCAAGGAGACATGCGGGGTCGCGAAGAGGGCAGTGATTGGCTTGGATCTTAGACTAGGCCCCACACCAAGGAAGTGTGGACGAGAATACAACTCGGATGTGCAACAAGGCTAAGGTATCTCATGGGAAAAGTGATGCACCTCTGCAGAGTGTAAGAATTGTGACATGTTACTCCCTGTTCCGGGAAGGAGCCACGAACGTGGCAGGAAAGGAACTCCATGAAAGTTCTGGTCAACCTGTGAAGGCTGTCGGACATAGTTTTCAGAATAAAAGCAACCTTTGAAGAAACGTTTACGAAAACCTGCATTGCCTACAACCTATGGTCTGTGGCTGTAGAGATAGTTCACCATACACTACTTTTTAGTGAACTTGCTGAGTACGCTCGTACTCAATCGTACCTTCTTAACCCTTGCTAGGTTCTAAGCCATTGAAGACGACGTCAACATCAATTCTGCTCAAGAAACCATCATCGATAGCTCAAGATCTTCAATAAAGTCAATGAAGTCAACATATTCATCAACCAAAGTGAAGACGAAGTCTCTGTTTAGATAAGAGTAGATACTCTAGCCATAAAACCTACTTCTGTAGAGCATTGCATTAGTAGCAATTGCAAGCCTTATGGTTTAGATATTAGTCCTTTTAGCCAGATAGTTCGAAGTTGTTATTTCTGGTTCTTCTTTGTAAGAAGTTATTTTCCTCCTCTTTAACCTAGAGTGTTCTCTGGATCTTTTGTAAAGAGTCGAGTTGTAATCTATAGTCATGTCTTGGACCTATTGTGTTTCTATTGTACCACTCTGAGGAATGTAATACTAGTGAACAGTGTTTCATTGGTGTTATGTCAACGACTATAGTGTACTACATCATGCAGTGGTATGCTGGGTCACCGCAGTCATTGCGATGATCATTGCGATCGCCACGCAGCTTGTTGTAGTACTTCCCAAGCTGCTGACGCGAGGGCAGATTTGCAGATGTCTCGAAGTCAACACTGTCGATGCACCGTAGCATCTCCTGCCGCTGATCATAGGCATGGAGTTGCGCATAGAGGGAGCTGACGGAGATCGGAGTGGTGACCACACCGAGAGCAGCGACGAGTGCGTTATAGCCCGCCCCAAGGCTAGCAAGGATGAAAGAGACTTGTTTGCGAGCTGAAACAGGAGATCCAACAGAAGCTAGTTCATCAATGATGCATTGCATCTTGGCGAGGAACTGTGAAGTGGTCATATTGATTCTCTTGGTGTTGGCCAGAGCTATTCGTAGATTCGTGATCTTGGCTTCACTCTAGGAGGCAAACATCTCCTCGATGGCACGCCACACTTTGACAGCGGTCTCTAGTCGTTGGACATGAGGTAAAACCTTAGGAGATAGAGATTGGAGGAGATAGCCAAGCACAATCTAATCCCGTGAGATCCATAGATCATAAGCAAGGTTTGGTGCTGTTTCTGTCGGTTTGTCGGCAACTTTGTCCGCCGGTGTAACAACCAGCAGCTCAGGTGGAGTGGCGTCGGTGCCATTGAGGAGACCGACAAGGCGTGCGCCGCGAATCGGCGGCAGGATCTGGGCGCGCCAACCCTGATAGTTGGCCCGTGTGAGCTTGTCAGATGGGGGGTTGCCGAGGTTGATCACTGGCGGCGAGGATGAAGTTGAGGTCGACATCACGGGCGGTGGTGACGACAGGTGGCAGTGACGGAGGGGATGAACTCCGGTTTTGGCGATCAGTTTCGTCGGCGAAAGAGCCGGCCTGATACGATGTAAAAGCTTGTGATCAGGTAGATTGATTTGTGTCTACTCGGATAAATCCCGAGTAACACGATGGGTGTTTATATATTGTGCCTATGGCGGTTGTTACAAGACGTATACATGGAGGACTCGGTCTAGTACCGATGCACATATGACTAGAACACATTACCGTGTCCTATTCTAATATATCTCTAACATTTATAGCCTTTGTGTAGTGAGATATATCCCAAAAACACACACTTCTTTGAACGAAAGTCTAGTTTATGATTGTTATATGGACGAAGATGGGGCCAACACGCACACCCAAAAACCTTAAAAAAGTGTAGTTAGGTGTTTCATTTAGAAGTTTCTCAACTAGAGTTTGCATATCAATGGTGCGACTAGGAAGCCTATTAATCAGAAAACATGATGTAGAAAAAGCGTCATTCCAATATCGCTATGGTATGGATGCATGAACAAGCAAAGTAAGACCAGTCTCAACAATGTGACGGTGTTTTCGTTCAGCAGTGCCATTTTGTTGGTGTGTGTGGACAAAAGACGCGATGAGATATGCCTAGGTTGTGGAAGAAAGTATGGAGTTTTTCATACTCCCCTCCCCAATCTGTCTAGACATGCATAATTTTGCGATTGAGAAGGCGTTCAACATGTTTTGAAACTGGAGGAACACATCATAGACATCAGACTTATGCTTAAGTAAGTAGAGCCAAGTGAAACGACTAAAAGCATCAACAAAACTCACATAAAAGCGATGTCCACTAACAAAAGTCTGGGCAAGACCCCATACATCAGAATAATTGATCTCTAAAGGAGATTTTGTTACACGAGTAGACATAGAGAAAGATAGTTGATGACTCTTCCCTTGTTGACACGCATCACAAATAGCTCTAGTTTTATTGGACTCTATGACAAATGGCAACTCATGGCTATGAAGAACATGTTGAACAATTTGTAAAGATGGATGACCTAGACGACTGTGCCACATATCACGTGACACCTTGGCACCGCTGAGGGTTTGCTTGATGACAGGGGCTTTAATTTTATAGAGACCACCATGGCAACGGCCTCTAAGGATGGGCTTCCTGGTTTTCCAGTCCTTTACAAAAAAATCACGAGGATGAAGTTCAATAAACACATTATTATCACGGGAAAGCTTGCTCATAGATAACAAATTACGAGAAGCATGAGGAACATGGAGGACACTATTGAGGGCTAACGATCTAGAGGATGGAGTGGGTAAGATAGCTTTACAAATATTATAAATACGCATACCTTTATCGTTTTCCGTGTAGACTTGATCCTTTGCCGTGGTAGGGATCATGCATGGTGAGCTTCTCAAGCTCATGGGTAACATGGTGCGTGACCCCAGAGTCCGCATACCACGCCGGGTCTATGAGCTGTTGTTGTCCTCCATGTGGACCATGGGAAGCTATCATAGCCATAGCCACTTGGCGCTCGGTGTTGCTTCCATCATTGCCAACTCCGAGGAAGTCTCTGTTGAAGCGCTTATAGCACTTCGGCGCGGTGTGTCGAGGAATACCGCATAGCTGACACACGATAGTAGCACGCCCGTTGTTGGGCCTAGAACCAGGGACATGGGCTGGTTTAGGTGGCGAGTAGGAGGGTTGAGGATCCGTGGGACGGTAGGCGGGACGTGGGCTAGCACGCGCGGCACCGAACGTTGCAGGAGCGCCATAAGCAGTGGCGCCTGATGAGCCTCCCACCCGCAGTGACGTGGGCAGTAGGGTAGTGATTTCCACCCCGATTGGCACATCGTGCAAGCATGCGGTGCTCCGTAGCCTGGAGTTGCGCGAATAGATCGCGGATGGGCATGGGCGTGTGGCGAGCGGTGACCACCCCATGAAGTGCGTCGTAGTTGCTGTCAAGGCCAGCAAGGATATAGGAGATGAACTCCTCATCCCGGAGAGGTTGTCTAATGCTCGTCAAGGAATCAGATAGCGCCTTCATCTTGTGGAAGAAGGTTGTGAAGGACATGCCTTCCTTCTTGAGTTCCGCCATCTCTTGACGGATGCCGAACGAGTGCGCAACAGAGGTGGACGCAAAGGCGCCACTCAGGGTTTCTCACGCCTCACGCGCGGTAGTTGCAAACATGACCATACCAACAACACCTTCCGTCATCGAGGACACAAAGGCCGGGAGAATGGCTTGGTCCTGTTGTACCCATTGGTGGTTGGCGGGGTTCCACTACTGGACCATGGCGCCACCATGGTGTGTGACGATGTGCTCAGCGGAACATGGAGTCGTTCCGTCAACGAACCCCGTCAGAAGATTGCTTCGAAGAAGAGGAGCGACGAGAGCCCGCCATACCAAGTAGTTCTCATTGTTCAGCTTGAGGGTAATAGCCGAGGCGAGAGAGACGACCTGAGGAGTCGTATGATTCCCTTGGCTGGAGAAGCTTAGCCCTGCGATGTTGGTGTAGAGCGGCTGGAATGGTGGCCCCTGCGGCTGTGCACCCATGTACATAGGAAAGCCGGGCGTCCCCTGCGGCTGTGTACCCATGTACGTAGGGAAGCCAGGCGCCCCCTGCGGCTGTGTTCCCGTGTAGGTCGGGAATCCAGACGAGTTTGGGAAGAACCCATGCACGCCAGAGGTGGAGAATTCCATGGACGGCTCCGTTGATGCAACAACTAGGGGCGCGGTGTAGTCCGGCGACGCAGAGTAGAGATACCCGCCCGGCATGGCGTAGCCCGGCGGCACAACGTGAGGGAACGCGCGTGCCGCGAGGTAGCCTGGTGGCGGCAGGCTGAGCTCCGCCGCGGTGGAGATCGCGACAGAGGCCATCGCAGGCGCGGAGAAGGGCGCGACAGAAGACGTCGGCAGCAGCATGGAGAGAGCCGAGGTGGTCGTGGATGGTGAGGGAGAAGAGGCGGCAGCAGTCGTCGTGGGCGAGGAGATTCCGGAGTTGGCCATCACGATCGAAACTAGCGGCGGCGGAAGCGAGCTAGGGTTAGGCTTTGAGATGTGTGGGCCCATGTGGCGCTCCTTCGTGCGTGTGGCGGATGCGTGCAGGTGCCTGGTTTATCCGTCGTTGTTTTTACTGCATCCTCTTTTACCCGGTCGTGGCGCCTCCAACCTAATCCCCCTCTCTCTCTCGGCATAAATTGAGCAAAGGTATGAAAACTATTTAACTTAAAAATAATGGTAGTTCTGAACATATGTGATCACCGTACTAACCAGTGCACTCACCCTTCTTTTTGCATAGGTCCAACGCTATCTTCTTATATCTAAACATGTCACTAGGATGCAACAACACAAAGTATACGAAGGTGGTGTTTTGACTCATAGGTGTAAATAAACCTATTATGAAAAATATATAAAAACAAAATTTAAAATGTCAAGAGATTAAGAAAGAAAATTCATGAAATTGTGTTTTATACACAGGACACAAATAATGTTCTTTTTCCCAAGAAAGATGTGTGCGAATATTTTTCTAATTTTTTGTCATTTCAAACTATATTTTTGAAAAATCGATTTATTTGCACTCGTGAACCGAATTAGATTTCAGACTTATTGTGTATATAGTTCTATAATAGAAAAAATGCCTACAGATATATCGTCTATAATATCATAGAATAAACCACCACGAGTGTACCACATATACCACCCGTTACCATAACGCCATGCAGGTGGCGTGGTGAAGCGCGTCTATCTATCTATCTATCTATCTATTTATCTATCTATATCTATTATCTACTAATTTAAGTTGTGGTACGTTTCGGCGTCCAGCTAAAATTTCCGTCTACCTGGTTTTATCCGTTTTACCCCTGTTAGTTTGGTCAAATAACAGCCCTGCCGCCGCAAAGTACAAACAGATGCGTCTTCATCCCCAATTTCATCGCCTCGCTCTGGCGCTCTCCTCGCTCCGGCAGCGCCTGCGCCTCCTGCGGGTCGACGCTCACCTCCCGCTCTCCTCACTCCGGCGCAGTGCTAACTAACAGCGTCGAGGAACGGAAGGAGGTGGTGGCCGAGGTGGACGGTGCGGGTTGACGGTCTCCCCGCACCACGCGGCGGCATCGAGGAACGGAAGGAGGTGTCGGTGAGGCCGCCCCTTCGTCCCTGCTCCTCTTCCGCCGGTGAGAGGCCATCCCGGCAGTTATTGATGGGAGATGCAGCGAGGCTTTCCCCGTCCCTACGCCCCTGCTCCTTCTCTTAGCGGCGGCGACTGATGGGATTGACGGGATCTGGCCGTAGGACGGCATCGGCGACGACCTCCGAGCGGAGCCGCCATGGCCGTGAGATCGCAACCTAGAGGATCCCCTGCAACTCCTGGCCGCCAAGACTGGCGCATGCATGCGCGATACAGCTTGGCCGACCCACCCTGCCCTCCGGCCTACCTCACCTGCCTGCCGGTGGTCGCCTCCGTCGGAAGAACCATGCTATGAACTGGTGCAGGTGGGTGCGGATGTGAGGTTCGTACGATTTCATCTCAGTGAATCCCACGCATGCGGCGGAAGTTGTCTAAATCAACCCACTCGATCTCTCCGGATAATACAAGTGGGAGGAGGATTTTTTTTGGCCCGCGCTCCAGATCCGTGGATAGGAAAAGCAGAGGATTCAGGCTGTTGAGCAACGTGGTGATGCAAGACATATTAACTGGAATTCTTCATCCTCTTCTGGTACTGTTGCGAATTGTTGGGTCTGGATTCCTAGATTTATTCATAGAGCTAGCAGCGTGTATTTTTCTAGTATATGAAATTATTTCTCTTTTATTTTAGATTTGGAGATCAGCTGTTGACTTTCAAATTTCTAAATTCTAGATTTGTTTTGTGTTTATCTCAAAAAAAGATTTGTTTTGTGTAAATTTAAGATAGCTACCGTCAAATAAATTTTAAGAGAGCCAAATTATTATCAGTGTTAGCCTTAGTCTGTCAGACCTATGACAAATGGCGTAGCTAAATTTAGTTCTAATAACAAAATTACTTAAAAATCGAGTTATACAAATGACGATGATATCAACGATGTTACCCGTAGCAACGCAGTTCAAAGGAGTTTTAAACATTTTCAAAATTTGCCCTAGACTTAAGGAATTTTCAAAAAAGCGTTTAACATATTATTATTGATTTTATTTAGGATAATTAGCACAAATATTTTTAGGATTTGTGTTTTATAAAATATTGTTAAACTTTTTGTGCAATGTTTATGTAGAAAACAATCTATGTGATGATGGCATGACAGTGTTGCAATGATGCATAAAAAACAAGCATAAAAAAAATAGTACGGAGTACTATTCTGGGCTTGGGAGGAACCAAATGCATGTCGAGCGAAGATGAGTCTTAAGTATGCGTGAATTTTCATGTGTATTACGTGTGAGCGAAAAAAAAAACTACTGTACCGTAGCATCGCACGGACAATCTGCTAGTTTGTCTAGTAACCGATACAACGGCTGAGAGCGAAAAGGCTGCTGGTTGTGCCATCGAAACCACGCGTGTTGTGGCCTTGTAGGCGTTCGCTGACAGAGGACGAGAATGTTAGAGATGCATCGCGGCAGCCGTAGTCCGGTGTCCTCACAGTTTCGCAATTATATTGCCGTGTGTGACTGTGTAGTATTAATCATTTAGAGTATCTTTAGCCGTTCCGTCTTTCGAGTCGAAATTCGGATAATTTTTTTTCTGCGAACGTCCTTTCTTGCTGTCTTATTCCCAGGACGAGTTCTCGAGAATTTGAAAGTTCGGCGAAAGTTTGACTAAATATGGCAAATTTTAGACTAATTCGAGCGATTGCATTAAAATATAGACGAGTTTGTATATATTATGCCAAATTCGGACATATACCCGAACTTTAACTAAAACTTAAAATAAATGAAAAAATAGTAAATAAATAGCCTATGCCGACTACACGTCGAAGTTGCGGTAGAAGACGATGTAGTTGGCGTCCTGGGTGTTGTCGTCACCGCCATTTGGCGGCTGCGGTGGCCGGGAGCTGCCCTGGCTGGCGTCGCCGCAACGCCACGGCTACGATGAGGGTCCGACCCTTTCTTCATCGTCTTCATCGAGCACGACGAGCGGTGCGCCTTGATAGGCGCGCTGCCCGCAAGCGGCATGCGCGGCCTGGCACTCGGCCAAATCAAGAAGGCGTTGGACGCGCTCAGCCTCCTCCCGCTCCCAGTCCGGCCCTGACCAGGCACACGCGTCGAGGGACGTCTCCAGTGCCATCTTCAGGTGGAATTCGTCCTCCGCCTAGTCCGCAGGCTCCTTCTTTGGCGTGCGCACCTTTAGCCTTGCTAGCCGAAGGTGGCCGCTCGGCAGCGACAACGCGCAGCGTTCGTTTATGACGATGTCACGTGAGCGCACCGGTGACTCCGCCTCCTACTTCACCGGACGAAGTGGCACTGTGTCGCGCGATGAGCTTGCTGGCACCGAACCAGACGAACGCGACTCCTCGTCCGACGACGAGCCAGACGACCTGCCGACCATTCTCCTCGGCATCCAGCTGTCCGCCCCACGGTGCTAGGAGAACGACGGTGGCGATCGTAGCGGATAGCCCGGCCGAGGTGTGTTCCCGACGCTGATGTACTCGAGGACGGCGACGATGGTGCGTCCGGGTGCGCTCCACCACCGTCATCGTCCAGCGGAGTTGTTTCGCGTCGGTGGTAGCCCTGCGCCCTCGTAGGCGGCCAGCTCCTGCTCCCGGCGATCGATGACGAATTTCTCCTAGTAGGCGAGGTTGCTCGGGTCTTCGGAGAGCTCGGGTTCCTCCATGGCGGAGATGGCTGCCTGGATCTCGTCAACCAGCTCGAAGCCCTCCGGTACCGGCGACACATGCATGCCGCCCGCGCTGAGCCTCCACGTCAGCTAGGTGTGCCTCCCACGGCAGCAGGGAACGCCGGCCAAAGCCATTCCCCGCCGCCGGGTTGCCTGGAAAATGCTTCGCCATGGCTACGGCCAAGACGTTCTTCTCTTCGTCGGAATTTGGAGCTTTCGGGTTGCGGGAGTTGGAGGCGGATGTGCGTGCTCTGGGAGGCGTTGTGCCTAGACACTCATGAGGATATAGCATTACTATCGATGAACTAGAGATAGAACCTTTCTATGAATCTTTCGATGCTAACATGTAGGGACCTGATTTACTTCCTATTGCAAAGGAAGATTATTATGAAGTGTTTTCATACAATAGTAACCAAGGTAAAACTTCAATAATTATATTTCAACCTCTAATCTTCTCGTTGCAGCTATATAAGGAGGCATGCTCACCACACTGGGTGCATCTACGCTCGCTTGGAAGTGAGAACCTATTCATCTACATGATGCAGATGCACCGCAAGAGGGTACGACTTCGATCGTACTCTACTATGAGATGCTCCAACCCTTTGCTAGAGGTAAGTACAAGTACACCTTGAATTGATATCTCCTAGGATCTAGGTTGATGATTTAATGGAGCATCTAAGTCTATCTATATGGCTTTAAAGAAAGCGCTTTTTGGGAGGCAATCCAAAAGTTTTTAGATGTCTTTCTTAATTTTGTATCTTGAGTCTAGTTGTATTTATGTTGTATTGACACTTGTATATATATGCATGATTTCCTATTAGAGTTGGCTTTGGACTATTTTCGACAAGTAGAATTATTTGTTGCTCTAATCATGTGTTTCATACCTTGGTTAAATCTTCTAAAAAAATGTGTTTGCTTTGTTTAGATACTGGACTAACGTTTCAGGTCCTTAGTATAATTTTCGGAGAAAAATAACATGTTCTAGTCCTCACAGCGAGCTTAACGAGTAGCAGTACGGACAGATCTATCTGTACCACATGTCCGTACCGCTCATCTGACAAATCGAAAGAAGCTGAAATTTTTTCTTAAAAGCTACCGCAAGCTTAACGAGCACCGGTACGGTGGGACGTGTCCGTACCGTCCGCCTGTACCGACCTCGTTACCGGGCGGAGGAAACATGAAGATGACTCAGATGTTTTAACGACCACTGGTACGGGCGCATCCCACCCGTACCACCCGGTCATACCAACTTTGACGGAATCCTTCAAAAAAAGAAGAAGAAGAAGATAAGGTGCAGTACGGACGGAGCCCGTCCGTACCTCACGCCCTTACCAAGAAGCAACACTGCACAGCAAGGGAAGGAACAAGTACAAAAAGGCTATAACCCCAGCAATCTTTTTATTTTGATAATCTTGGGTCAGTGGGTTACCTTCTATATGTTCTATTGTACTTTATTTTCTTTTACCTACCTTCGAAACTCTCTAGCCTATAATTCTCTATAGTGTTTCACGTTCCTTTTATTTTCTTTTCACGGTTGGGTGAACGAACTCCGTTCGTACACCGAATTGTTTGCTTTTACTTTGTTTGTTATTTTCGCAGGAACTTGAACCTTGTGTGATGACGTGCATGGTTTGTGCCAACCGTGTAAATAATTGCATAAGACATTTGGTTATATCAACTCAACGCTTCAACAAGGAAGTATTCGTTAAACCAAAGGTCCATGTCCATCAAAAGTGAGGTTATTCGTACCTCAATGGTAAAGTGTGTCACCCTTGTTTTATCCAAGTTTGGGAAGGTAACCACTTCTCACACCCTCTTTTGATAACTGCATTTTCTCTTTTCTTTGGTAATCTATTCAAGTTTGGTTCTTACAAAAGTTCTAGCTTGAGGAAGTTACTTCTGCATGTGTAGTGTCTTGTGCAATATTCTTGTTTGATGAAACTTTTTGTGCAATCATGTATCCCGCTGTTTTTGAATGCTTGCTTGGGTAAGTTGTGTTTCATGTTTATATAATGGATGTACTTGCTTTTGTTGGGATTCATAAGAGTTGAGTTAGAGTTTGATGCACGTTGTTAATATCTATCCGGCTTGAGAAGAACATTGTGATCCTCTAAAAATACATTGCCATAATTTCTACACTTAAAACCTTTGTCTCCCACTTTTAAAGTTTGAATTATTTATCTTAGTTAGTTGATTTGTGAAGATGCCATGCTAGTGGGAGTAATTTAATATGGTTAGAGTAAAGCTTTTTATTGGTATTATGATTAGTTGTGGAAGCTTTTGCTCCAGTTCTTTTAGCTAACCGAGTCTTGCCTTGAAAATAATATTGCCAAACAAGTACAAAAGAAAAAGACTGAAATTTACGACTTGTTTGATGAATGATTGTCTTCAGAGTATGCCCTTGACGATACTTAACCCCATAGATGTTTTGTTAAACTTGACGACACTCTTGAAAGGAGTTGTTTGATTGAAATAAAGTCTAGTGATAATTGTGATGCATGCCAAAGCTAACCTTGTGGATCAAACCGTGGTACTAGGTAAAAAAATGGGGGGAGGGGCGGGGGTTCTATGTTTCTCATGCACACATTTGGATGCCAACAACTCCACTGTCCTATGAACGATCTATGGTACAACCCCTGATTTCGGCTATGAGTTGATGACATGAGTGGCATAAATGTCACTGTAATGTGCACAAGTATTGGTACTCTCAAAGGTTGTGCAAGCCATTGTTTAAAGAAACACTCAATGATCCTTGAAAGGAGGGAAAAAAATGAAGATCCACATAACAAGTCCTTGGCATGGTCTCATTACTACTTTATGAATTTTCTTGAAAGATAATGATTAGATTAGAAGTGTTTTTGATAGCCTTGATTATTTACTGATGTGTGTGTCAATAAGACACTTCACTATTATGCTACTTAGAACATTAACTCTCTTACTCAATTTTGCTATTAAAACATCCTAGTGTTCCTTGGAAAGCTAAGAGTTCACTAGAAGAATTGGATTGATTGTTACACTTCTAGTTATTTATACTTATATTTAACTCTACTTTGATTGTCTTGATTTACCGAAACTTGTATAGTGTTCTTGTCATCTCTCTAACTTTGATGAGACTTACAAATGGATGAAGTATTGGACACATATGACTGCTAACCTAGGTGAATTCATATTCTCAATGAAGCCCTTACTTTACAAAAGTGAGGAGATACAAAACATAAAAGATACAATAGGAGGATCACAAGTTTTCTTTCAAAGCTAGATTCATTTTTTGACATGGAGCATTGAAGTTTTAATTGATCTTTTAAAGATTCACATAACTAAGCTTGTGTTGCCTTGTATGAATATGTTCTTTCTTACTTTGAGCTTGCAGGAAAATAAGGATACAAGGCATTGATCTTCTACATCCGGTATTATACTTTTGTTTCAATTTTTGCCTCATTTGTGTTATTGACTCGTGCCTCATGAACGCGATGACCTTGTCCATAAGCTGCTTTATTGCTCGGGACGAGCAAGAGTCTAGCTTGGGGAAGTTGATGAGTCAAAAATTGATGCATATTTAAGTATAAAAATTATTCATATTTTCACTCATCACATGCTACATCTTTCTACAAAAATGCCTATTATGTATTGATTCCTAGTCCTCATTCATTTCCACATGGACTTTGCACATTAGTAGTTTTATTAGGATTTTATTACCTTTTTCTTGTCTTTGATTTGGTGCTATGGAGAATCATGGATAAAAGGAGCGAAGATGATTCAATATGGAGGAGTTGCAGACAACAGACTTAGCCATTTGAGGGGAAGAAAAAAAATGGATTTTCCATCAACTCCAAATGAATATATAAGGCCATGGTGTTGTAGCCCTCGTCCATATGAATCCAATGAGACAAAGAACACCTCAATCGGAGTCCGCATGAAAAAATGGCGACTAAAACACTACAGAGTTTAGAAGGCTTAACAACCACTAGTACGGGCGGAACCCACCCGTACCGTATGGCCATACTGCCCTCTGACGTCTTCAATTCGTCAAATGGAACAACATTTTTGAATACCCAATGGTCATATCCGGCCCTAGCTCCATCGGTTCGTGAAACAGACCTCCAGATGCCTATTTAAAGAGGGGAAAACCCTAGAACAAGGAGGAGAGTCCACACATGCCATACGGGCGGAGCCCTGCCACTCCGCCGCCTCCATAGCCGCTGCCCACAAGATCTACATCACCATAGCCCTCAAGGGAGAGAGTACACTTGCATCTTGAAATACTAAGCATAGATCTTCATCGCCATCTTCATCAACATCGTCTTCACATTAATCCCCTTTGTTTACTTTGTTGTAGTCCAATCTCTATTGTGGATTTGCACTTGTATTCAATTGTACCTTCATATTGCATCAATACAATTGCCATGATGTTGATCCCCTTCATGTATGAGTAGTTTCCTTGTTCTTGGGGAGAGATGGTGAAATCCTAGTATTATTATGCATTGAAATAAAGATGATCTATTACTTGTGTACAAAGATCCATTGATCTATGAATTGTGTTTGATCTCTCTCTTTAGATGGTATGTGTAGTCGGCCGCATATCATTTTCCCTTGGAACTAAAGGGAGGGAGAAATCCTTTGTACGCGTCTTGGAAGCGTATCCGGAATGGTCCCGTGATAGATTGGCGTCGGCTTGTAACCTACACGGTCAAATGAGGATTAAAGAGGGACTCCCTAAGCTAAGTATGATATCCATGGGGAAATCCTTAATCGCAGTGGTTTGTATGGGTGACTGCCCTCAGACATCCCAGTGGTTTTTTAGAGGTGACCTCACTCTTGGCTCAACAAAGTAGCTTCCTACGAGTCTTGTGGTGAACATCTTATTATGGAGCTCTCTCCACACATATCTGAAGGGTTCCGTAGTAGAAAACAAAAAAATTCTACGTTGGAACTCCCTAGTCCCTAACGCCAAGATCTATCTATGTAGTAATGCAGTAACGACCGAAGCGTATATAGTACATACCCTTGTAGACCGTACGTGGTTAACGTTCCGAGGGGAACGTGGTTGAAGTAATCGAACTCGTAGCCGACCTCAAGGTCACGATGCTCCTCGCATATCACCCCTTGGTCCATCTTCATCATACAACAACTCTGGCTCATGACATCCAAGTGCCCCAAGTGTGCCCCCTCGTGGTTTCGTACACATACAATGTATGATGACGACCCTCCGATTCCTTGATCCCTGTCAGGAGTGCAGAAGTAGATCTCCGGCTTGGAATCCCTGTAGCGCAATGGCGTGCTGCAGGTGCGCCATCTCTTGCATGAACATGTCTTTCTTGGGACTGTGCTAACGCGTGGAGACAACTATGTAGATAGAGGGAGGAATTCTCTAAGTAAAATTCCTTAGAGAACATCTCAAGTTGTGTGTCTATTCCCACCCATGGGCACCCCTTTATATATGCGGAGGGAGGTGTGCCCTCCCTTTGGGTTTCCCATGTGGGACTAAATAAGGGAGAGAGGGGGAGGCGCCATGGGCACTTAGGGCACCATGGGCCAGCCGGTCAGGGGAGGGCCCCACCCCGCGCACATCGGCCCTTGGCCCTTTCCTCTTTTGGTTTTCCCTCATGGACCCTTTTTCCCTAGGAAGTTTGACCCATTAGTGGAATATCCCTTCAAATTAGATTTAATATTTAATATTAATTACATTAATTAATATGTAAATACAAATTACAAAATCCGGTTTGACCAAAAACACCTTTTGGTTCCCTTTCGATTTCTTCCAAACGACTTTGGAACTTTCCCGAAACGATTCCGGTTCTCTGATGGAACTTTTCTGGTTTTCTTTTCTCTTTCATATGCCGATTCCAACTTACAGAGGATCTCTAGCTCATCGTATCCTTAAGTGTATTTCCCCGTAGTTTGGGAATGACACAGACATGATCTCCATCAATGATCAATAATGGGACCGGGATGCCCATAATGACCCCTGTGCATTCCCAATGATAATATTGTTTGAACCGTAAACATCGTTTCCCATTCTTTTTGCCACTTGATACCTAGTTCATCCAAGATTTGATCTACGGTATCTCTATACCTTCATTCGATCTCATTACCGATGAACTTGTTTTCTTGTTCCCGTGTCGTTGCATTCCGTGACCCAGTCACACGCTTGCAAGTTTCATTAATGCAAAGTCACCGAGATGGCCACAAATAATCTGTCCGTTACATGGATGGGCAAATCCTGGTCTTGATATGTACTCCTCTACACGCCCCTTTGGGAAACCTGAGTGGCACCTTTTTTATCATCCAGTCATGGAATGATACTTGATACCATCTAAGCTCCCTCCAGAACGGTGATTTGCATTATCTCACAGTCTAAGGATCAGGTTGCGAGGTTTCCTTAGTTTATCATTAATGGTGAACTTTGTACCTAGATCTCATTATGATACAACTTGTTGGGTTGTTTGTCTATCACATCGTTCAACTAATGACATGGCCTCATTGTAAATTGGCATAAATGCCCATGATCTTGAAACCCTAGATCATCCTCATGACCAATGAACTAGTTTGCTAGAGGCAACTAGAGACTTGGTTTGTTTACATACCACACGTGTCTTAACGTTTTGTATTAATACAGTCATAACATAGTATGAAACGTATTATGAACATAATAGATATATCAAACAATACGCTTTATTATTTTCCTCTAGCGCATATATTGTTGGAATTTGATGAGTTTTGGGCTATTGGCCCATTAGACAAATTCTGAAATTCTCTTTGGCCCATTTATGCATGACAGCATATGGCTGTGCTAGTGGTGCCAATGTTTAGTCTCATATTGCTAGTTGAGTGAGAGTTACACCTCCTTATATAATAGGTTGTTCCACCACTCACTAAGGTGTGAGAAGAAGAGCAGCTCTCGCGCACTCCTCCTCCGATGCCGCCCGCCTCGCCTCGCCTCGTCACGACACTACGGGTTGCGGGAATCTCACCGAACCGAGCTTTATTTTTTCTATATGGGAAAATTAATCGTGGATTAATTGTGAGTCATTAACGGACGGGTTAATGAGTCAACCATTTCCAGACATTCTGGAACATGGGCTGTTACCGACTCAGACGTGGGCTGAGCTCGACGATCTCCCCTGACCTGCACTATATAAGTGCCTATGCTATACCTAATCGGAAACTACCTATCATACCCGTCTCCTTCCAGTCTATTGCGCCGCCGCCTTCGTCTTCCCCATCCCGGCTTGCAGCGTGCACCACAGATCGAGACAGTAGGCCTCTGAAACCCTGCCTCTTGTGAACCTGTATGGGTGAGGGGCAATCAGGTTTTGGGGGAGCGCTTCCGCATGACTACTGACGACATCACAGACAACTCCTTTCCCGATGAGGACATCTTCCCGGACATCAGTAGCCTCTACATCGACGACATGGCTGCCACCGCTGTTGTACCGTACGTAGTCCTGAACATTTTCTTTCAGATTCTGCTAGAGTTCTTTATTCTAGCGATTGGTATAGGTGTGATAGGTTTATCTTATTTATATGTAATCTGTTCATCTACTTTGTTAATCTGCATGATTAGTTTTGGTGTTATTTGTATGATCATGCTTTATCAGTTTATTATTCGGATTAAATCATATGTATTATTGCTTATATTTTCAACAATCCAAAAACCTGAGTATAGGCAACTAAATTCCACTAGTGTAGCCGCGGCTACTAGGCCGCCTTCGTTTGATGGTATGCACTATAAGATATGGAGCGCGAGAGAAATTCTATGGTTTAAGAACCTAAACTGCTATAGTGCCACTCTTAAGAAACCTGGCGGAGATCTTTCTGCTGAACAGGAAGCGGCCTTTAAGAAAGCCGATACCATGTTTCTGGCGGCTCTGTTCAGTATTCTTGGGGACAACATTGTTGACCCATACATGTCATTCGATAATGGCAAAGACGCGTGGGATGCGCTCGAGGCCAAGTTTGGGGTCTCGGACGCTGGCACTAAGTTGTATGTCATGAAGAAATTCCATGACTACAAGATGGTTGATGAGCGCTCCGTTGTTAAGCAAGCTCATGAGATACAATCACTTGCCAAAGAACTTGATAAATTCAAGTGTACCCTTCTGGACAAGTTTGTGTCCGGAGGCATTATTGCCAAGCTTCCTCTCTTGTGGAGGAACTTTGCTACTTCTCTGAAACATAAGAGACAAGAGTTTTCCGTTACGGATATCATTGGGTCTCTTCATGTGGAAGAGAATGCGAGAGCAAAGGACACACGTGCTCGAGGATTTGAGGCAGCTTCTAGTGCCAATTTGGTACAAAAGAAAAACTTCCAATCCCACAAGTTCAAGAATAAGAACAAATCTGATGGCAAAGGGAAGTTTGATGGCAAGACAAGGCCACTCACTCAACCAACTTTAAGAGGAAAAATGATAAGAAGAAAGGCTCTTGCGACGTCTGTGGTGATCCTAATCATTGGGCTCCTAGCTGTCCTAGTCGCTTTGACAAGCGTCAACATGGGAACAGCGGAAAGATTGCTAATGTTGTTATTAGCGATACTAAGATGAAGGACGCTGGGTCTCAAGGACTTCCTTCATGCTAATGGGAAATGACTCACATGCTTCTTTTCATGGTGTTGGTAAGGTAAATCTGAAGTTTACTTCAGGGAAGACCGTACAGCTAAAGAATGTGCAGCACGTTCCCTCCATCAATAAAAATCTCGTTAGCGGATCACTTCTATGTCGAGATGGTTTTAAGTTGGTCTTTGATTCCAATAAAGTTGTAATTTCTAAGTATGTACAATTTGTTGGAAAAGGTTATGAGTGCGGAGGTCTGTTCCACTTATCTTTGTCAGACTCATGTACTAAAGTTATTAATCATGTTTGCAATCATAATGAGTCAAATATTTGGCATTCACAACTTTGTCATATTAACTTTGGTTGCATGACGCGGCTAGCCAATATGAGTTTAATCCTAAATTTACCACTGTCAAAGGTTCTAAGTGCCAAGTTTGTGTGCAAGCAAAGCAACCCCGCAAGTCTCATACGGCTACGGAACCGTGAAACTTAGCACCGCTGGAACTTATACATTCAGATCTATGTGAGATGAATGGTGTTTTGACAAAAGGTGCAAAAAGATATTTTATGACGTTGATTGATGACTCCACTAGATACTGCTATGTTTATCTTCTAAAATCTAAAGATGAAGCTTTGAACTACATCAAAATCTATAAACCTGAAGCAGAAAACAAACTTGATCGTAAAATCAAGTGGCTAAGGTCAGATTGTGGTGGAGAGTACTTTTCAAATAAATTTGATCTATTCTTTACGGAACATGGTATTATCCATGAGAGGACGCCTCCCTACTCACCTCAGTCAAATGGGGGTGGCCGAAAGAAAGAACCGCACTCTAACTGATTTGGTTAACGCCATGTTAGACACATCGGGTCTTTCCAAGGAATGGCGGGGGGAGGCGCTAATGACTATGTGTCATGTCCTAAACTGTGTTACCGTAAAGGATAAAACCATGACTCCATTTGAGGAATAAGAGAAGAAAAGGCTTAAACTCTCTTACTTACGAACTTGGGGATGTTAGGCTTGGAGTGAAAGCTTGGACCAGAATTCGTGGATTGTGTTTTTTTGGGATATGCTTTTCATAGCATTGGATATAGATTTTTGATAGTAAAATCTAAGGTACCCGACATGCATGCTGGTATGATTATGGAGTCAAATGATACGACTTTCTTTGAGGACATCTTTCCCATGAAAGGTATGTCTAGCTCATCAACTCAGAAAATGACTAGTTCATCTAGTCAGGAATTTGTTATAATTCCTTAACCCACTATGCCGACAGAACACTATGATGATCCCGTGGAGGACTACAATTAAGCTCCTAAAAGGAGCAAGAGACAAAGGACTGCAAATTCATTTGGTGATGATCTCATTGTGTACCTTGTGGATGATACTCCCACTTCTATTTTAGAAGCCTATACATCTCAAGATACTGACTAATGGAAAGAAGTTGTTCATAGCGAGATGGATTCCATCTTAGCTAATGGAACTTGGGAAGTCATTGATCGTCCTTATGGGTGCAAACCTGTAGGATGTAAGTGGGTGTTCAAGAAAAATCTTAGACTTGATGATACTATTGAAAAGTACAAGGCACGTCTTGTGGCCAAGGGTTATACCCAGAAAGAAGGTGAAGACTTCTTCGATACCTACTCACCTGTATCCAGATTGACCACTATTAGAGTATTACTATCCTTGGCTGCCTCACATGGTGTTCTCGTTCATCAAATGGACGTTAAGACAACTTTTCTAAATGGAGAGCTAGATGAGGAAATTTATATGGAGCAGCCTGATGGATTTGTAGTAGATGGTCAAGAAGGAAAGGTGTGTAAGTTAGTGAAGTCTTTATATGGTCTCAAGAAAGCTCCTAAGCAGTGGCACAAGAAGTTTGAAAGAACTTTAACCGCTGAAGGATTTGTTGTAAACTAAGCTGATAAGTGTGTGTACTATCACCATGGTGGGGGCGAGGGAGTTATTATGTGTCTCTATATCGATGACATATTGATATTCGGGACCAACCTCACTGTTATTGAGGAGGTCAAAGAGTTCCTATCTCGCTGCTTTGAGATGAAGGACTTGGGAGTGTCTGATGTAATCTTAAACATTAAGCTACTGAAGGATGACAATGGTGGGATTACACTGCTTTAGTCCCACTATGTGGAAAAGATATTGAGTCGCTTTGGGTATAGTGACTGCAAGTCTTCTTGAACGCCTTATGATCTGAGTGTGCTACTTCGAAAGAGCCGAAGGAATGCTAAAGATCAATTTAGATATTCTCAAGTCATTGACTCGCTCATGTATTTAGCCAGTGCTACGAGGTCTGGCATCTCCTTTGCTATAAGAAAACTGAGCCGATTTGTGTCAAATCCTAGAGATAATAATTGGCATGCTCTTAAGAGAGTTTTGCGCTATTTGAAAGGCACTGCGAATTATGGTATTCCCTATACTGGGTATCCTCGAGTAATTGAGGGTTACAGTGATTCAAACTGGATATCTGATGCTGATGAGATTAAAGCCACAAGTGCCTATTTGTTTACACTTGGTGGTGGTGCTGTTTCCTGGAAGTCTTTCAAGCAGACCATTGATGATTGCAAGTGCACAGATCGTTTGTAGCTAGTTTTGAAATAAAGATCGATCCCACAGGGAGCAGGAGTCTGAAGTCTAATAAATCTTGAAATAAATATTACAAAAGAAATGCTAGAAAAAGTTCTAAGTAACAAGTCTAATGTGTTTTTGGGTTTTGGGTATAAGAGCAATAATAAAGTAAAGCAAAATAACTTAATACAGAAAGTAAGTATCACGTATGTAAAGAAAGATTGGAACTGCAACAGGGAAAAAGCGTTCTCAGGGAGTAGCGGAGACACCACTAGTGTTGTAAAGATCTAAGATAAAGATTAGCATCATGAACATTCTCAACTATGGATGTGTGGGAGGAACTCCGTATATGGACGAATAGGCAACAACCGCTGCTCACATCATCCTCATAACCACAATAGTCAGCAATTGACATCAATCGAATTATTGCGCTATTAAGGGACATAATCCCGTAGGACATATCCCATGGCATGGATAGTGTTCCGTGAGTTTCTTCGATTTTCCAAGTTGATACGTAAGGATTGCTAACATCTTTATAGTCACTGTAAGTGCTAGCACGCCTCCGTCTACCAACAAGTAGTTCCCTCCATCAAGTCCCTACAAGAGGAAAATATTGAGAGGTCAACTTCAATCAACTTCAAGATGTAGAGAATCTAACACATGGTCACAACGATGAATATCATAATAGACTTTATCTTATTTAAATCTCATACTAGGGTTTCTCCATCTCCCCAAGAACTAATGATCTACTCATACATGGAGGAAATCAACATCATGGCAATGATAATGGAAACAATCATAGATGAATAGTACTTGTATAAATCCACAACGAGTATAGGAATTACAACAAGATCTAGACAAGATGGATGGAGATGGTGGTGATGCAACAGTGGATGATGAAGATCGATGCCTTAGCCTCCCGGATCTACGCAGGGTGAACATGGATCCCTAACGGATGAGTTCCCCCTCCAGATCTTCCGGAGGTGAGGTTTCTGTGATTTCTGGGTGTTCTGTATGTTGTCCCCTCGAACCAATTGCACGGGGTGAAACTATTTGACGAGGCGGCGCCAACTATACGGCCGGAGCTATACGAGAAGAAGAAATTCTCCCGCCGTATAGTTGGTCGATACGCTCTCTGCCTCCTTTATTTTCTTTTGGTTTTCTTCTGGTATTATTAATATTTCCCAAATAAGCGACTTACTTTGTTTTTGACTCCTTTTATCCACAGTACATCTGCTTCAATAACTGTATCCATTGGATCCATCATCTGTCCTGATCTTGGTGAAAATAGACATAAAATATGCATGCGAACACCGTGAAATACCAAAATCCTACATCTACAATGCAAAATAATAATGTAAAACATGATCCAAATATGCACTCATCAACTTCCCCAAGCTTAGACCCTTGCTCGTCTCGAGCAAGATTTTAGCTTAATGGATGTGATCCTCATATTCATGAAGCTCAGTCGATAAAATAAATGAGGCAATTGCAGCATGTGTTTATCATGTACGATACATGGGAATAAGTTCATGAATAGTATCTTACTCGAACCATCTGAATAGTATTGGAAGGCTTCCACACCTTAGTTATCAATAATTCATAAAAGATGAATCTCAACATAATGTAAAAGAATCCAGTTCAACCGAATGAGTTAACGAGGTAGTCCCAAGGGTTTTTAGGATCAACGTATTCACTTGGGATTCAAAATCTCAAAAGTGTCTGTTTGTCATACTACAATACAGTGGCACATGCCTATTTACTCTTTGCACATTCGCTCTTTTTCTTCTTTTCTTTTTCATATATGCTCACACTTTTGTTTTAAGTGTTGTGCAAAGGAGCTAGCCATATATTCCACTTCATGTAGGAATTCAATGTTCAACGATCTCAATTATCAAATTCCAACTGTATATGAATGATACATTGCAAATGTATCTATAATTTTTCATGTTCCATGCTTGGTTTTATCCACTTTCTTGTGTTTTGTTCCAACTTTGGAGTACTTTTCATATGATTTCTTGGACTAACCTATTAACAAGAGCCACAGTGCATTGCCTGCTTTTCTGCAGTTTTTGGTTCCAGGAAAGTCAGAAAATGAATATTCTCGGAATTGGACGGGACAAAAGCCAAAGTGCCTATTTTCCCGGAAGGGATCAAGTGCCAGAAGACGAGACAGAGAAGGGCCAGGGGCCGGCCACACCACCTGGCAGCAGGCCAGGCTGGCCCGCGGTGGTGTGTGGTGGCTCCGGCACCCCCTCGGTCTCTCCTTCCGCCTATATATTGCCCTCGGGACGAAAACCCTAAGTACCCGATCAAAATCCACGAAAAGAGTCTCAGCCGGCCATCTCCATCCCTAGATCAAGAGGGATCTAAAGCTCTTCCGCACCCTACCGAGACGGAATTCACCCTGAGGCCTTCTTCATCACCATGCAAGCCTCCGGTGTGATGCGTGAGTAGTTCATCCTTGGACTACGGATCCATGTAGTAGCTAGATGGCTGGTTTCTCCTCCTTTGTGCTTTCATGTTTAGATCTTGTGAGCTCCATTCATGATCAAGATCATCTTTTTGTAATCAGTACATGTTGTGTTTGCGGGGATCCGATGGATATTGAGATGCTATTTCAGATTGATTATTGATTCTATCATGTCTTTGTTATTTGAGATCTTGCATGCTTTCCGTTGTTAGTAGCTATCTTGGCCAAGTAGATGCTAGCAACTCCAAGAGTTAGTATTTATGCTCGATAGTGGGTTCATGCCTCCGTAATCTGGGAAGTGATGTAAATATCTAAGGTACTAGATGTCTTTGTTGCTACTAGGGAGAAAACAACAATCCTTTGTTCATAGAACAATCGTATTGTTTACTTTACACGTAGTTAAGTAAAGCAATAATCTGTTGCTTGCAACTTAATTTGGAGGGGTTCGGATGATAACCTGAAGGTGGATTATTAGTCATAGATGCAGTTGGATGGCGGTCTATGTATTATGTTGTAATGCCCAATCAAGTCTCAAAGGAGTCAAGATGATTAGTATATGCATGTATTGCTTTCTCGGTGTTTGTGAATTGCCCCGCTGTAATTTGTTCACCCAGCATGTTATATATCTAAGGAGAGCCACCTCTAGTGAACTATGGATCCCGGTCCTTGTCTTTTACATACAATCTACAATCTTTTACTGCTTTGTGTTTACTTTCTGCAAACTTTTACTTCTTTCCATTCGATACGTTTAATCCTTTGTTTTCTGCAAAACACGGTGAGATTGACAACCTCATCACAAGTTGGGGACAAAGTTCTATGGTTGTGTTGTGCAGGTCTCCACGTTGCTACTAGCACCGGTAGTGCGCCCTGCCAAAGCTCAGCTAGTAACACCTTTGGGGTGTTTCCTTGCTCCTACTGGTTCGATTAAACCTTGGTTTCATAACTGAGGGAAACTTGCTGCTGTGCTCATCATACCTTCCTCTTGGGGTTCCCAACAAGCTCTACATCAACACCGCCATCAAGCACTTTTTTGGGTCCCGTGCATTGAGCCATCAAGCATTTTTTTGACGCTGTTGCCGGGGAAGTTAGGTAAAAGGTATTCACACCGGAGGATTAAAGAAGAAGAACCTCCCACGGCAAACGCCATTTTTCTGGCGCCGTTGCCGGGGAGTCAAGGACATCTTCACAAGGGGAGTCCCTCATAACCAATCTCTTTACTTTGTTGTTTTTGTTTTGCTTAGTTTTCTTTTTTGCTTTGTTTGCTTGTTTTGCTTTTCAAAAAACACAAAAAAATTAGTTTTACTTGTTTGCTTTCTTATTTGAAAACCCAAAAAAATGTATACTCTTGAAAACACTAATTTGTGTGACTTCACTAGCACCAACAACAATGATTTGATGAGCACACCTATTGCTCCACCTGTGGCTGAAAATACTTTCTTTGAGATAAAACCTGCTTTGCTCAATCTTGTTATGAGAGAACAATTTTCTGGTATTGGTAATGAAGATGCTACTTCCCATCTAAATAACTTTGTTGAACTTTGTGAGATGCAAAAGCATAAGGATATAGATGGTGATATTATTAAGCTAAAATTGTTTCCTTTCTCTTTGAGAGGAAAAGCTAAAGAGTGGTGGAATTCCTTAACTAGGAATAGTATTGATTCTTGGACGAAGTGCAAAGATGCTTTTATTGGAAAATACTATCCTCCTGCTAAGATTATATCTATGAGAAGTGAAATAATGAAGTTTAAACAACTTGATAATGAGCATGTTGCTCAAGCTTGGGAAATAATGAAATCTTTGGTAAATAATTGTCCCACTCATGGACTGACTGCTTGGATGATCATCCAAAGTTTTTATGCAGGATTGAACTATTCTTCAAGGAACCTATTGGATTCTGCTGCTGGAGGTACCTTTATGACCATCACTTTGGGTGCTGCAACAAAACTTTTGGACAATATGATGGTTAATTATCCTGAATGGCATACTGAGAGAGCTCCACAAGGTAAGAAGGTAAATTCTGTTGAGGAAACCTCCTCCTTGGGTGATAAGATTGATATTATTATGTCTATGCTTGTTAATGGGAAAGCCCATATTGATCCAAATAATGTTCCTTTAGCCTCTTTGGTTTCTCAAGAAGAGCAAGTTGATGTGAACTTCATAAGAAATAACAACTTTGGCAACAATGCTTATGGTAATAATGCTTATAGGAACAATTTTGGTAACAACAATTATAAGCCATATCCTCCCAACAATGGTAATGCTTATGGAAATTCTTACAAAAATAATAAGAGTGCTCTCTCTGAACTTGAAGTTATGCTTAAAGACTTTATTAGTAAACAAACTGCTTTCAATAAAACTATTAAGGAAAAACTCTCTAATGCTGAAAGAAATATAGCATCTTTGGCTGAAGCTCAATCTTCTTTAAATAAAATGGCTGCTAAACCTGAAACTAATGATAATCCCTTTGCAGCTACTAATGCTATACAAGTAAGAATTGATGAAAATGTTAGACTATTAGCTGAATTACATGCTAAGTGGGAAAGAGAAGATGAAATTGCTAGAAACATTAGTGTTTCTACTATTACCACCACTAGTGTTGAGGCTAGCAATAGTTCTACTACTTTAGGTGATAGATTTGAGTTTGATCTTGATGGTTGCAACATCTCTGAAGTTATTAAGTTCCTACAAAAGCTTGCTAAAAGTCCTATTGCTAGTGCTATGAACATGGCCTTTACAAAACACATTACTGATGCTCTCATAAAGATTAAAGAAGAAAAGATGAAACATAAAGCTTCTATTCCTATAAAACAAGAAGATGGTTGGGAACCCATCATTAATATGAAAGTGAATGACTTTGATTTCAAAACTTTATGTGATCTTGATAGTAGTGTTTCTATTATGCCTAGAAGGATTTATGATATGCTTGTTTTGCCTCCTCTTGAAGATTGTTATTTGAATGTCCCACTTGATGATAATGCTAAAAAGAAACTCATGGGGAGTCTTAATGATGTTCTTATTATGGTTAACGATTCCTATGTCCCCGTTGATTTCTATGTTTTGGATGTTGAATACAATGCTTCTTGTCCTATTACTTTGGGAAGACCTTTTCTTAGAACTGTTGGTGCCATCATTGATATGAAGGAAGGCACCATTAAATATCAACTCCCACTCAAGAAAGGTATAGAACACTTCCATAAAAAGAGAGAAAAGATTTCTTTTACTTCTCCTATGAAAACAAAATTTGGTCTTAATGCTTCTTCATTTGAGAACACTTGATTCTTTCTTTGCTTCTTATGCCTAACTTAAAGGCGTTAAAGAAAAGTACTTGTTGGGAGATAACCCAAGAGTTTTAGATGAGTCTTGGAAGTTATTACTTCAGTAATAACCACTCCTTATCCTTTTTATTTGCTTTTTGTGCCAAGAGTAACCTCTAATGAGAGTGAAGTAATGATTGGGAAAGTTGCTGTCCCGAAACAGATTTTTGTGCTTCACCGTAAAAATTCCTGAGAGAGCTCTGTATGTCGGATTGAGCTGTAATTTTTTGTGCTTCTGCCCCAGGTTGTTATCTAACTTTCGTTAGTTCAACACTTTTTTGATTTGTGCAACAGAAGGTCTTCGAAAAAATTTGTCTTTACCTGCTGGTCTGTTTTGACAGATTTCTGCCATTTTCTGCATTTGCTTCTTGTTGGTTCCTTTTTGAGTTCTTTTGGGGAATTGAGATTTTTGAGGGAAGTGCTACAGTATCTAGTGTTCTATGGAAGTTTATTTGGTGTTAGAACTGAACCTTAAGACTTATTTATCTTAAGTTTACTAATGTTGCTAATGAGATTGTGTGAAGTTTTGTATGAAGGAAAATTTTCAGGTGTATGGAAGGAATGAGTAATGAGATGAAGGATGGACTAAAGCTCAAGCTTGGGGATGTCACGCGTGTCACCCCAAGAAATATCCAAGAAGTACAAGCGTCAAAGATTGGGGATGCCCAAGGCATCCCCTTCTTCATCAATAAAAATTCCAGGTTTCTTCCAAACGCTTCATTTTTATTGTTTCATGCACAGTTGTGTTTTTCTTGGAGCGTCTTCTTTTTCTTTTTTGTTTTGGTTTTTAGTTTGCTTGGTTTGCTTAGTTTTCTGAATAAGTTGGTTGGACCCCCTCTTTCATACATTGGTTTGCAAATAGTTTGGTTTGGTTTGGAAAAGAGTAGGAAAGTTCATGCTTTTGTGGTAAAAAGAGCTCGTTCTTGACTATGGCTATGCTTTGTCATGCCATGCTTGATATTGTTTTGGATTTATGCTTAGTATTCTTTGCTATAGCATGACTTGTTATAAACAATTGAGATTGCTTAATGTGCCTTGGATGAATCATGCGTTGTTTTTGCATATTAAAGCATAGTATAGTGGTATTCTCCTTTGATACTTTATTTGGGTTGACTTGGCACATGCTCACACCATGTTATGACTATCTCAAGTCACCATAGCCTTTATGATCCTTTAGTTTTCAACTTGTAGTATCACTTTATGCTTTGATCAATGATGTTTTGTCGCTCTACATGATTATGGCCATTATTGCTCTCTTAGTTTGTCGCTCCCAGTCTTTTGCTAGCCTCCACCACCAAGTATGAGTTCCACTCATGCATCCAATTCCCTAAACCAAGTTATTCCAAAGAGTCCACCATACCTACCTACTAGCTTATGCTATTCCAAGTATATTCATGCTTTTGTTTACCTTCCACTTGTTATGAGAAAACTAGCGATTAAAGCTCTCACGAACTTGATGGCACACTTTACTTTTTGCCTCTAATAAACTTGAACCATTGGGTCCTTCTTTGTTGCGTATATTCTTGCGCTTTATAAGTTGAAATTAGCAGAACCATGTTTCATGGGGAACGCTTTCAACAATGCACTTGTACTTTATACCCCGTTGATATCATGTTCTTTTGCTTACGGATCCCGGCGGTGTGAAATAAAAGTGGAACTTGTAAGATCATGGAATTTGTATGTGTGTTAGAGAAACGCCTGGGCCGCTAGCCTAAGCCATGCCTAATCATGGTGGAAACTTGCAACATCACCATAATGAGCACTCTATGAAGCATCCTCAATAAAAACCTATGCAAATAGCAAATAAAAAGATCGCTGAGATGCTCATTGTCTGCTTGTGTTGTCATTTTGATTATGGGAAAGCTCCCGTATCATGTGCAAGGGGTACCCCGTTGGCGGTTCTTAATGATACACATGTACTTACAATGACAAGAGCTTACTCACGACTGAAGTTGAGTAGCATGAGGATCGTTCTTCGTAAGTAAGGGGCATGAGATTTCGGTTTATAACTTGTCAAGCATATCCTCTTAGTTGTGTCACTTTAACCTTAATCACTTCAAGATGCTTATGATAGGGGCAATGAGAGCTGAAAGCTATAAGTACCATAATTTTTGGAAGCTCTTTATGAGACTTGAATCCCTACTTCCTTTTACAAAAGGCTTTTCTTCCACCATTATATTGAGTCTCCACCTTCTATCTTTATGCACCTACTTTGAGAGCATAGTGGCCATTCTTAGTTCTATGTGCATTGTCCCAAGACTAGTTGATTGATGCATAACTTGTTATTGCTTGTTTTTAACTATTGTATCTAGTCACTCTTATGAACTTTGAAGGTGTCCTATGCATTTATATTTGCTACTCTATTGAGGGACAAGCTGAATACTTTTATGCCATGTTTTCTTTATGTGAAACAAACAAACGTCTTGCAAAGCATGTTATTCATGAATCTTTTGTTTGTGCCTTTTCATAATTGCATCATAGTTTCTTTGCTTATTGCTAGAACTTTGTCTTTCATGTTATGATTGAAGTACTATGATTGCAGCTTTGAGTGTTTTGAAAATACTTTGATCAAGTCTTTGATGGTGCATGTCACCTCAAAAATTATTTCTTTTTATCACTTACCTACTCGAGGACGAGTAGGAGTTAAGCTTGGGGGTGTTGATACATTGCAAATGTATCTATAATTTTTGATGTTCCATGCTTGGTTTTATCCACTTTCTTGTGTTTTGTTCCAACTTTGGAGTACTTTTCATATGATTTCTTGGACTAACCTATTAACAAGAGCCACAATTGCTGCCTGTTTTCTGCTGTTTTTGGTTCCAGGAAAGTCAGAAAATGAATATTCTCGGAATTGGACAGGACAAAAGCCAAAGTGCCTATTTTTTTTTGGAAGGGATCAAGTGCCAGAATACGAGACGAAGAGGGGCCAGGGGCCGGCCACACCACCTGGCCAGCGGCGGCCAGGCCGCGCCGAGGTGGTGTGGTGGCTCCCGACACCCCCTCGGCCTCTCCTTCCGCCTATATATTGCCCTCGGGACGAAAACCCTAAGTACCCGATCAAAAATCCACGAAAGAGTCTCAGAGTCGCCGTCATCTCCATCCCTAGATCGAGAGGATCTAAAGCTCTTCCGGCACCTGCGAGAGGGAATTCACCACGAGGCCTTCTTCATCACCATGCAAGCCTCCGGTGTGATGCGTGAGTAGTTCATCCTTGGACTACGGATCCATGTAGTAGCTAGATGGATGGTTTCTCCTCCTTTGTGCTTTCATGTTTAGATCTTGTGAGCTCCGTTCATGATTAAGATCATCGTTTTGTAATCCGTACATGTTGTGTTTGCGGGGATCCGATGGATATTGAGATGCTATTTCAGATTGATTATTGATTCTATCATGTCTTTGTTATTTGAGATCTTGCATGCTTTCCGTTGTTAGTAGCTATCTTGGCCAAGTAGATGCTAGCAACTCCAAGAGTTAGTATTTATGCTCGATAGTGGGTTCATGCCTCTGGTAATCTGGGGAAGTGATAGAAATCTCTAAGGTACTAGATGTGCTGTTGCTACTAGGGAGAAAACAACAATCCTTTATTCATAGAACAATCATATTGTTTACTTTACACGCAGTTCGTAAAGCAATAATCTGTTGCTTGCAACTTAATACTAGAGGGGGTTCGGATGATAACCTGCAGGTGGATTATTGGTCATAGATGCAGTTGGATGGCGGTCTATGTATTATGTTGTAATGCCCAATCAAGTTTCAAAGGAGTCAAGATGATTAGTATATGCATGTATTGCTTTCTCGGTGTTTGTCAATTGCCCCGCTGTAATTTGTTCACCCAGCATGTTATCTATCTAAGGAGAGCCACCTCTAGTGATTTATGGATCCCAGTCCTTGTCTTTTACATACAATCTACAATCTTTTACTGCTTTGTGTTTACTTTCTACAAACTTTTACTTCTTTCCATTCGATACGTTTAATCCTTTGTTTTCTGCAAAACACGGTGAGATTGACAACCTCATCGCAAGTTGGGGACAAAGTTCTGTGGTTGTGTTGTGCAGGTCTCCACGTTGCTACTAGCACCGGTAGTGCGCCCTGCCAAAGCTCAGCTAGTAACACCTTTGGGGTGTTTCCTTGCTCCTACTGGTTCGATTAAACCTTGGTTTCATAACTGAGGAAAACTTACTGCTGTGCTCATCATACCTTCCTCTTGGGGTTCCCAACGAGCTCTACATCAACACCGCCATCAAGCACTTTTCTGGGCGCCGTGCATTGAGCCATCAATGAAGCATTCTTATGAATTGAGATTCTACCATGACCTGTTCTCACTCTATTTAGATAGCAATTAGTTTTCCTTTGTTCAAGGTTTTATTTTTCAACTTAATTTGTATAGATAATTTTTATTTGTGAAACAAACCGTAAACTTACAGCATATTGACCAAATTATCTTTACATGTTCCATTAATACCAATGGTGTGGAAGACTCCTATTGCTATCATCAAGTGCAAGTAAAATCATACTCAAGCCATTCATATATCAATAAAGCAAACACAAACTCAATATTGCTCCATATATAATAATAAACTCGGAATTTCATAAAAGGGATCGACTATTCCTGAAGGGAATTCTAATGATGCAAACTTTATTTCTAGTTTGAACTAATGCAAGAATAATAAAAACTTATAAGATAGGTTACAAGGTCTTAAAGATCTCCCCAAACTTGGAATCAAGCCATGCGGGATCAAGTAATCCCTTGAAATTATTTGATACCGTGATTGTTGTAGATCACTGGGGCGCCATGGTACGTGGTATCTTCTCCTCACGGGCCAGCCTGAGGCGGAGAGATTGATTGACAACTTCTAATTCCTTAACACGCAGATTGTAGAAAAGATTATTCCTCTCCAGCACTTTCATTTGTTCCGTAATGAACTCATTATTATCTTGGAGTGTTTGAAGCAACTTAAGACTCATGGAAAAACCCGCTTCGATTGTCCGCTTGATATCTTCATCAAGTTTATCAAGATAAAGTCGCAGTAATCGAAGGTGTTTGGGTGTCCCTGGCTTCTCCTTGTCCAATTCCTCAATCTTCAGTTCTAGGGCCTTCAAGTCCCTCTTCCGACACCCATGGTGTGCATCGAGGAACTCTATAGGGATGGTCTCGATCTCCTTGCCTTGGTTTCTGTTGCTCCCGATCTCCATGGGAGCCCTTCTTCTTGACTTCTATGCCTTGGTTGAGAGCCCTCTCGTGAAATAAGAGGCAAATTGGTTTCTGTAGATTGCAATTAGAGAGATAGACAATGATAGTATATAAGAGGGGCCAGATGCGGTAAAACTCATGAGAAACACCAAATTGTCGTCCAAGAAAAGAATCCAAATGGAACAGAAAAAGAAATCATGGATTTGGAAGTAACCAGCCGCGTAACGACCCACTATACGGGAACGGCCCGTATAGGTCCGGCCGTATAGTTGGTTCCGGGCATATATTTCCAAATATCTCGAGACCAGGTCGATTAAATCTCGACTCGAAACTGATAATAACATTTTTTTAGATATTAAAAAGAAAGATTGAACGAAAAAGTATCTCAGAGTTTAACGACCAACTATACGGCCGAAATTTTTGTTCCGGTCGTATAGTTGCGACCGTATAGTTTCAAACACCGAAAATCAAAAGTGCCTGAGAGTTTAACGACCAACTATACGGCCAGAATTTTTACTCCGGTCGTATAGTTGCGACCGTATAGATACAGACACCAAAAATCAAAACTATCTGAGAGTTCAACAACCAACTATACGACCGGAATTCTTGCTCCGGTCATATAGTTGCGATCGTATAGGCTAAGATATCGAAAATAATTTCATGAAGATGATACATACAGTTTAACGACCAACTATACGGCAGGAGCTCTCGCACCGGTCATATAACTCCACCCGTATAGTTGGTAAAACCCCTCTACAACTTCAGAAAAACACAAGGAATTCGAAAATAGAAATTTCAAGAGTAAAAATTATGAAAATAAATCACTTATTTGGGTAAGAACACTTACCTTGCACTTACCACTTGCTTAATCGGGGATAAAAAGTTCCTCCCACAACAAGGACTCCTTCTCTCTTGGAGGAATTGACTTTAGTTCATCAAATAATTCTTGTAAACTAAAATCACCAGGACTAAAGTTCCTGTCAATAATATTAGTATCCTCCTGGGAAAGCATGGACACTGCATCTAACATCTTTATTTCTTGCCTCTGCATAATCTACAACTCAAATTCTTGAAGTGAAAAAATCCAACAGATCAGTCTTGGCTTATGTTCTTTCCTCTCAAGGAGTTCTTTTAAGCCATCACGATCCGTATGAACTCTCACCTTTGCATCAACTATATAAGAACGAAATTTATGACAAGAGAAAATATAGCAAACAATTCCTTTTCTTCCTTAGGGTAATTCTTTTGGGCACCATTGAGAGTTCTACTAGCATGATGTATAATATTAAATCTACAACCAATATGTTGTCCAAGAGTTACTCCTAGAACATCATCGCTAGCTTCACATATTAAGTCAAAGGTTGTATCCCAGATAGGTGGTTTAATGATTGGGGCACGAGTTAAAGAATTTTTTAGTTTATCAAAGGCTTCAAGACACTTATCATCAAAATTAAATCTCATTCTCTTTTGCAAGAGGTTAGTCAAAGGTTTAGATATCCGAGAGAAATTTCTAGTGAACCTTCTGTAAAAACCCACATGACCAAGAAAACTTCTTATACCTTTATTATCCCTAGGTGGTGGCATTCTCTCTATTGCTTCAAGCTTAGCTCTATCCACTTCAATTCCCTTACCTAATACTTTGTGTCCGAGTACTATACCTTCTTTAACCATAAAGTGGCACTTCTCCCAGTTTAGAAAAAGATTAGTTTCTTCACAATGAAGCAATTCTTGAGATTATCCAAGCAACTAGTAAATGAAGTTACATAGACAGAAAAGTCATCCATAAATACTTCCATTATAAGTTCTATGAAATCAGCAAAAATAGCAGTCATACATCGTTGAAAAGTAGCTGGAGCATTACATAGACCAAAAGTCATACGTCGGTAAGCATGTAAACTATAAGGACTTATGAAAGTTGTTTTAAGTTGGTCATCCGGATGAACAACTATTTGAGAGAAACCAGAATATCCATCCAAGTAATAAAAATGAGTGTGGTTTGCTAACCTTTCTACAGTTTGATCTATGAATGGTAATAGATAATGATCTTTTCTAGTTTCTTTATTTAATTTCCTGAAATCTATGCACATCCTGTGCGCAACAACAGTTCTAGTAGGTATTAGTTCATTGTTTTTATTAGGAACAATAGTAAAACCGCCCTTCTTAAGAACACAATGAACAAGACTTACCCAATCACTCTCTTTAACAGGATAAATTATAACTGCGTCCAGTAGGCATATAATTTATTTTCTTACCACTTCTTTCATTTTTCAGGCTTCAATCTTCAATTAAATTCCGCAACTAGTTTAGCACCTTCTTCCATGAATATTCGATGGATGGCGATCATGGGACTAATGCCCTTCAGGTCATCCATTGAGTACCCAAAGGCTTGGCGATGCTCCTTAAGTATCCTCATGAGTTCTTCTTCTTCTTCTCCTGAAAGTTTAGCACTAATATTAACAGGAAATTTATTGGTATCATCTAAAAACCTATATTTTAGATTATCTGGTAGAGTCTTCAACTCTGGGGGTGGTAATTCCGCATCCCCTCTCTTTTCTGGCTCTTCAAAAGCCTCATCAATTGGAGGTCCCAAAATAGGAAGTGAATCAAATTCATCTTCTAGTTCTTCTAAGGACTTGTCCTCCATAACTATTTCTTCATAATTTGGATCTTCATTTATTTCTTCTTCTTGATTACCAAAGAAAAGAGCTGCCATTTTCTCAATGCTTCTCTCTTCCTCTTCTTCTTGTACTTGTGGAGGCCTGTCTTTAAATTTTAAAAAATGGAATTTGTTTTCCGTTCCCCCAAGCTTAAGAGTCACAATCTCCTTCTTGAAATTAACATAGGCACCTATATCACCCAAAAAGGTTCTTCCAAATATAATAGGGCAAAAAGTGTCAGCTGGCATATCAACAACTACAAGATCGATAGGGAAGTTTTTGTTGCCAATTGTGACAGTTGCATTGTTAACTACTCCCATTGGAATTCTAAGATTTTTATTGGCTAACATATTATTATATTAGTATTCTCAATCGTAGCCGGTTCTATTTCTTCTTTTATTTCTAGGTAGAAATCATAAGATATAACATTAACTTCTGTGCCAAGATCACGTAAACCGTAATGAGAGGTTTCTTTAAATATGCAGGGAAGAATAGGCTTACCCACATCTTTTACCTTTGTTTTACCTTCAACCAATATGGAAGTCTCTACATCAAGTTCAACTATGTTACAGTGTGATTACATATCCATAATTGCTTCCTTGGTTACCTCTTCATCTTTGTTTTCCTTTAGATGTTCCTTGAGTTCTGGCACGCTTTCCTCTTCCCTCTTTTCCTGTATAGTTTTGACCTGTTCATATTCAAAAATATGCTTTTTTGTAGTGCTAGGGTGTTGGGTCCGTAGCATAGAAAACAAAAAATTTCCTACGATGAGAACTATACGCAAAGATCTATCTACTAGATACAGAGCAACGGGTGGACATACATCCATGGAGAACTTACCCTCGAAGACAACGAGTTTTGTTAACGAGTAGGAACTCGTGGTTGATGTAGTCGTACGCTTGCCGATCTCAAGATCGTGTGGAAGTCCGAGCGCCACAAATCAGCAGCGCATCCATCCTCGCACACACGTCCAAGCTATCGGACAACCTCCATCTCCTCGCTCCAGCGAATCAGCAGAAGTAGCAACTCCTTCCAGACGCAAGGCCACCGGGAACATGTATCTCGCAAATCCGAGACCATGGGGGAATATCTAGAGGGGAAGAGATATCCTTCACGAGGAGGTGTGGCTTGTGAGAGGGGAGAGGGAGGCTTTATATAGGAGGGAGGGAGACCCCTCCCCTCCCATAGCCGGCGCATGAGGGGGGGGACTCCTCCCCTCCTTCATTCATGTGGTGAACCTCCACTCACATAAACATGGCCTCCACCCAAAATCCCACTCACATGTATTTAATTTCCACCAAATTAAATGCAACTCTCAATTAATAAAACTCTTTTATTTATTTTATTCAGAATTTTGTTAATTACTTTAATTAACAAACATTCACATAAAACCCCTTGCAACATTTCAATATCACATGCAGAACCACTTTCTGCAATTTCACCCGAAACAATTCCTGTTTCTATCGAAACATTTCCTGTGCTTTGCAAACCTTTTGTCTAGAACATATGTGCTCCTAAATGGTGTCCGGCAACCCTTAAGTGTGTCACCCTACGGTTCGCGAATAATGTAGACATGATTGAGACTCCTCTCAGATCAATAATCAGAAGCAGGACCTGGAGATCCATACTGACTCCTGCACATTCAACAATGACTTCTGTGATCGTGAGAACCTTTAACGCTAGAAATTTAATCCCTTTGTCTCATGATATAATACATGTCCGAGATTCAATCATCGGTATCCAAATACCTAGTTTGATCTCGTTACCGACATGCACTCTTTTCTTGTTCCCGTGATATAACATTCTAGTGATCACATCACTTGCTTGCAAGCTATCTTAATGTGATATCACCGAGAGGGCCCAGAGTATATCTATCCATCATCGGGATTGAAAAATTCCACTCTTGATCCATGAGCCTCAACATAACACCTTCATAGCACTGAACCCACCTTTATAGTCACCCTGTTACGGTGTGACGTTTGATGTTATTAAGATACTCTTCCGGTGTTAGCAATTAACATGATCTCATGGTCTAAGGACTAAGACTACTTCGTATGATGTTATAGAAATATAAACATAATGACTTGATCGTAATGCTATACTTCGGATGAATGTTCATAACATCATTTCACAAATGCTGTGACCTTGTTATTAACAACATCCAATGTCCATGATCAGGAAACCTTGATCATCTTGTTAATCAACAAGCTAGTCTATAAGAGAGGCATAACTAGGAACCCTTTTTGTTTATTAAACACACATGTATTGACGTTTCCTATCAATACAATTATAGCATGCAAAATAAACATCTATCATATACAAGGAATACATAATAACAACTTTATTATTGCCTCTCAGGGCATATTTCCTTCAGTCTCCCACTTGCACTAAAGACAATAATCTAGTTTACATAGTGATAAATCTAACACCCATGGAGTTCTGGTGTTGATCATGTTTTGCCGTAGGGAGAACTTTAGTCAACGGATCTGCTACATTCAGGTCCGTGTGCACTTTAAAAATCTTTATGTCTCCATCCTTGAAATGCTCGCGGATGGAGTGAAACCGGCGCTTAATATGCTTGGAATTCCTTTGAGACCTTGGTTCCTTGGCGTTGGCTATGGATCCATTGTTTTCACAATAGATCACCATTGGGTCCAACGCACTAGGAACCACACCTAGTTACATTATGAACTCCTTCAGCCAAACCGCTTCCTGCGTCGCTTCTAAAGCAGCAACATATTCCGCCTCCGTCGTTGATCCATCCACCACAGGTTGTTTGGAACTCCTCCAACTAACTGGTGCTCAGTTCAAGAGAAATACATATCCGGATTGAGACTTAGAGTCATCCGGATCAGTGTCAAAGCTAGCATCGACATAACACTTAGCGACTAGCTCTTCTTCACCTCCGTATACAAGAAACATATCCCTAGTTCTTCTCAAGTACTTAAGGATATTCTTGACCGCTATCCAGTGTTCCGAACCTAGATCAGATTGGTACCTACTAGTCAAACTAATAGCATGTGCCACATCCGGTCTTGTACATAGCATGGCGTACATTATAGAGCCTATGGATGAGGCATAGGGGATCTTATCCATTATCTCTCTTTCTTCCGTGGCGGACTTTGAGTCTTACTCAATGTCTTGCCTTGCAACATAGGTAAGAACCCCTTCTTACTTCCGTCCATATTAAACTTCTTTAATATCTTATCAAGGTATGTACTCTGCGATAGCCCAATTAGGCGTCTTGATCTATATCTATAGATTTTAATGCCCAATATATATGAAGCTTCACCAAGGTCCTTCATCGAAAATTTGCTGTTTAGATAACTTTTAACACTGTTTAAAAGATCTATATCATTTCCAATCAATAATATGTCATCCACATATAATATTAGAAATGCCACATTGACCCCACTCACTTTCTTGTAAATACAAGCCTATCCATAAGTTTGGACAAATCCAAACTCTTTGATCACCTCATCAAAGCGGAGATTCCAACTCCGGGATGCTTGCTTCAGTCCATAGATGGATCGCTGAAGCTTGCATACCTTATCAGCATCCTTAGGATCGACAAAACCCTTAGGTTGTATCATATACAACTCTTCTTCAATATTACCATTGAGGAACACAGTTTTGACAACCATCTGCCATATTTCATAATCGAAATATGCAGCAATTGCTAACATAATCCTAACCGACTTAAATATCGCTACGGGAGAGAATGTCTCATCGTAGTCAACTCCTTGAATTTTTCGAAACCCCTTTACGACAAGTCGAGCCTTATAGATGGTCACATTGCCATCAGCATCAGTTTTTCTTTTCAAAATCCATTTATTCTCAACGGCCTTTTGATCGTGAGGTAAGTCCACCAAGGTCCAAACCTGGTTTTCGTACATGGATTCCATCTCGGATTTCATGGCTTCTAGCCATTTGTTGCAATCAGGGCTCATCATCGCTTCTTCATACGTCGCAGGATCATCTATTTCATCAATCATGAAATTCATAACAGGATTGCCGTACAGTTCAGGAGCTGCACGTGTCCTGCTTGACCTGCGAGGTTCGGTAGTGTCCTCTTTTGGAGTTTCATGATCAATATCATTAGCTCTCTCCTCATTAGGTGAAGTCAACTCCGAAACAACTTTCGGTGCTGTGCTACTCGCCATTTCATGAAGAGAAGGTTTAATAACCTCTTCGAGTTCTACCTTTCGACTACTCACACCTTTCACGAGAAACTCCTTCTCAACAAAGGATCCATTCTTGGCAACAAAAACCTTGCCCTCGGATCTGTGATAGAAGTTATACCCAATCGTTTCCTTAGGGTATCCTATGAAGACGCATTTTTCTGCTTTGAGTTCGAGTTTATCCGGTTGAAGTTTCTTCACATAAACATCGCATCCCCAAACTTTAAGAAATGACAGCTTAGGTTTGTTTCCAAACCATAATTCATATGGTGTCTTTTCAACGGATTTAGATGGTGCCCTATTTAAAGTGAATACAACGGTTTCCAGTGCATAACCCCAAAATGACAGTGTCAAGTCAGTCAGAGACATCATAGATCGAACCATATCCAATAAAGTACGATTACGACGTTCTGATACACCATTACGTTGTGGTGTTCCGGAAAGCGTAAGTTGTGAAACTATTCCACAGTCTTTCATATGTGTGCTAAACTCGTAACTAAGATACTCTCCTCCACGGTCGGACCGCAGAAATTTGATCTTTCTGTTATGATGATTTTCAACTTCATTCTGAAATTCCTTGAACTTTTCAAAGGTTTCAGACTTATGTTTCATTAAATAGATATACCCGTATCTACTCAAATCATCCGTGAAAGTAACAAAATAATGATATCCACCTCACGCCGACACACTCATTGGTCCACACACATTAGTATGTATGATTTCCAATAAATCTGTCGCCCATTCCATTGAACCGGAAAACAACGTTCTAGTCATTTTGCCCATAAGGCATGGCTCACATGTATTAAATGATTCAAAACCAAGTGATTCCAAAAGTCCATCAGAATGGAGTTTCTTCATGCGTTTAAGGCCAATATGACCTAGACGGCAGTGCCACATATATGCAGATATATCATTATCAAGCTTAATCCTTTTAGCATCAACATTATGAATATGCGTAATACTACTATCGAGATCCAACAGAAATAAACCATTCAACACAGGTGCTTGGCCATAAAAGATATTATTCATATAAATCGAACAACCATTGTTTTCAGACTTAAACGAATAACCACTTTGCATCAAACACGATCCGGATACAATGTTCATGCTCAGTGCAGGCACCAAATAACAATTATTTAGGTTTATAACTAATCCCGATGGCATATGGAGAGACAGCGTTCCGACGGCGATCACATCAACTCTTGATCCATTGCCGACCCGCATCGTGACCTCATCCCTTGCTAGTTGTCGCTTGTTCCGCAGCCCCTAAACCGAGTTACATATATTAGCAACCGATCCCGTATCAAATACCCAGGTGCTACTGCGAGTACTAGTCAAGTACACATCAATAACATGTATATCACATATACCTTTGTTTGCCTTACCGGCCTTCTTGTCCGCCAAATACTTGGGGCAGTTGCGCTTCCAATGGCCAGGTGCTTGCAATAGTAGCACTCAGTATCAGACTTAGGGCCAGCTCAGGGTTTCTTTTCAGGGGCAGCAACAGATTTGCCGCCCTTCTTTCCCTTATGCTTACCTTTCTTGTCCTTCTTGAAACCGGTGGTTTTATTGATCATCAACACTTGATGTTCTTTCCTAATCTCCACTTCTGCAGTCTTAAGCATTGATAGAAGCTCGGGAAGAGACTTCTTCATTCCCTGCATATTATAGTTCATCACGAAGCTCTTGTAGCTAGGTGGAAGAGATTGGAGAGCATGATGTATGCCTAAGTCAATGGGAATCGTTATTCCCAAGGACACAAGCTTATCGGCGTACCCAGACATTTTGAGTACATGCTCACTAACGGAGATGTTCTCCTCCATCATGCAGCTATAGAACTTTTCAGAAGCATTATAACTCTCTACGGTAGGATGCGTATCGAAAATCATTTTCAATTCTCCCATGGTATCAAAGGCATTGCCATTTTCGAAATTCTTTCAAAGTTCTGGCTCTAGCCCATACAGTATGCCGCAATGAACTAAGTTGTGGTCCTCCTGACGAGTTATATAGACATTATTTTCCTCGTCAGGGGCATCAGGAGCTGGTGGGGGGCCTAGTGGCGCCTCTAGCACATATTGCTTTTGTGCAGCAGTGAGGAGAATCCTCAAATTCTTAGCCCAGTTGGTGAAGTTGCTACCATTCGCAACAAGCTTCTCTTTCTCCATGAACACATTGAAATTAAAAGCAGGTGGTGCCATCTACAACAGAATTTGTAAAGTATATTTAGACTAAGTTTATGATAGATTGAGTTTAACTAATCCAAATTACTAATGAACTCCCACTCAAAAACGACATCCCTCGTGTCCTTTTGGCGATTACATGAACCAAATCCACTACACCAAGTCCGATCATCACGTGAGTCGGTGTAGCTTCAAAGGCGAGCATCTATATGGGCATCATATCAACTATATGACTCATGCTTAACCTTTCGGTCCGTGTTCTGAGGACATGTCTGTACATGCTAGGCTGTAAGCTAAGAACCTTAGTATTCGCGTGTGTAAAACTGTCTTACACCCGTTGTATGAAAGCGTAGAGTCGAGAACACCCGATCATCACGTGATGCCTCAAAACACGATCCACAAAACGGTGCATACTTAAGGAAGAACACATTTTATCTTGATATCTAAATGAGGGATCATCTTATAATGCTACCAAAAGCGCCAAACTAGCAATATAAGATGCTAACATCTAATGTGTGAAGTGAGATGATATGGTCCATGCATTTGATCTCTATCACTTGCATCATGGTATGATCTCTATCATTCCTTTCTGTGTAAGGCCAACGTCTATGGAACTTACACATTAAGTGAGTTGTAAAAGTATCTATCATACATCTACTTACAACAATACCATATCAAGACACTAGCCCAACAACGGTCTAAACTAGACGCCTCTAATTTATCAATTGCAAGTTTTTACGTGGCTTAGGGCTTTCGGAGATAGAACCGGTCTTACCTACGAACATGAACCAAAACAAGGATAACCAAGTTATTAGCAACTCGTTGTAAATCAGATATTGACTATAGTAGGAGAGACAGACACCCGCTAGCCACTTATGCAAAACTAGTTGCATGTCAGTCGTGGAACCGGTCTCATGTACGATGACATGTAAGGTTGGTCCGGGCCACTTCATCCCACTATGCCACCAATATACAAAGTACATAGAAGATGCAATAACATGATTATCATCACCCACATATAAACATATGTGTACTACCCGTGCAAAGCACATACGCATAGATCAGGCTCTGATACCACTATTGGGTCCGCAGCATAGAAAACAAAAAAATTCCTACGATGAGAACTATACGCCAAGATCTATCTACTAGATACAGAGCAACGGGTGGACATACATCCATGGAGAACTTACCCTCGAAGACAATGAGTTTTGTTAACGAGTAGGAACTCGTGGTTGATGTAGTCGTATGCTTGTTGATCTCAAGATCGTGTGGAAGTCCGAGCGCCGCAAATCAGCAGCGCATCCGTCCTCGCCCACACGTCCAAGCTACCGGACAACCTCCACCTCCTCGCTCCAGTGAATCAGCGGAAGCAGCAACTCCTTCCATACGCAAGGCCACCGGGAACATGTATCTCGCTAATCCGAGACCATGGGGGAATATCTAAAGGGGGGGAGAGATCCTTCACGAGGAGGTGTGGTTTGTGAGAGGGGAGAGGGGGGCTTTATATAGGAGGGAGGGAGACCCCTACCCTCCCATAGCCGGCGCATGATGGGGGGGACTCCTCCCCTCCTTCATTCATGTGGTGAACCTCCACTCACATAAACATGGCCTCCACCCAAAATCCCACTCACATGTATTTAATTTCCACCAAATTAAATGCAACTCTCAATTAATAAAACTCTTTTATTTATTTTATTCCGAATTTTGTTAATTACTTTAATTAAAAACATTCACATAAAATCCCTTGCAACATTTCAATATCACATGCAGAACCACTTTCTGCAATTTCACCCGAAACAATTCCAGTTTCTATCGAAACAATTCCGGTTTCTATCGAAACAATTCCTATTTCTATCAAAACATTTCCTGCGCTTTGCAAACCTTTTGTCTAGAACATATGTGCTCCTAAATGGTGTCCGGAAACCCTTAAGTGTGTCACCCTACGGTTCACGAATAATGCATACATGATTGAGACTCCTCTCAGATCAATAATCAGAAGCAGGACCTAGAGATCCATACTGACTCCTGCACATTCAACGATGACTTCTATGATCATGAGAACCTTTAACGCTAGCAATTTAATCCCTTTGTGTCATGATATAATACATGTCCGAGATTCAATCATCGGTATCCAAATACCTAGTTTGATCTCGTTACCGACAAGCACTCTTTTCTCGTTCATGTGATATAACATTCTAGTGATCACATCACTTGCTTGCAAGCTATCTTAATGTGATATCACCGAGTGGGCCCAGAGTATATCTATCCGTCATCGGGATTGACAAATTCCACTCTTGATCCATGAGCCTCAACATAACACCTTCATAGCACTGAACCCACCTTTATAGTCACCCTGTTACGGTGTGACGTTTGATGTTATCAAGATACTCTTCCGGTGTTAGCAATTAACATGATCTCATGGTCTAAGGACTAAGACTACTTCGTATGATGTTATAGCAATATAAACATAATGACTTGATCGTAATGCTATACTTCGGATGAATGTTCATCACATCATTTCACAAATGCTGTGACCTTGTTATTAACAACATCTAATGTCCATGATCAGGAAACCTTGATTATCTTGTTAATCAACAAGCTAGTCTATAAGAGAGGCATAACTAGGAACCCTTTTTGTTTATTAAACACACATGTATTGACGTTTCCTATCAATACAACTATAGCATGCAAAATAAACATCTATCATATACAAGGAATACATAATAACAACTTTATTATTGCCTCTCGGGGCATATTTTCTTCATAGGGAAAGGCACTTCATATATTGGCTCTACGGAGACAAGTGTTCCTTTATCTTCTCTTCTCTTTTCTGGTTCAGGTGGTGGATCATACTTGACTGGACCTTCCTTTGGAGCTTAAATATGTTCTGTAAAATCTTTAACAACTTGCAACACAAGATCTGAATCTAGATAAGGTTCTTTAGACAATTCTTTCACATGGCCTTTTTTATTATAATCATGAATACAATCATGCTCTATTTCTACGCCTCCTTCACTTCCTAGACCAAAATTCTATGAGACTCTATGATCATGAATTCTATTAAGTAAAGCCCAAGCTTTAGGTATATGAAGATTCATAAAGGCTCCTTCTGCGAAAGAGTCTAGTTCAATTTTATTAGGTTCAATTAAACCGCCATAAAAGATATGTAGTAAATACCATTCAGGCAAATCATGATGAGGACATAGTCGTAGTAAATATTAAAATCTAATATAAGCTCTTACTAGTCCTTCATTAGAACTATTCTTCCAAGTCATTATAAGATGCCTGATTCCAAAAGATTTTGACACTGGATAATATTTTGGTAGAAATTAACAAGCTAAATTATCCCAAGTAGTAGTGGCTTCAGGGGGTAGAGACATATACCATGAGAGAGATGTACTTGTCAAAGTTTGACTAAAAGTTTAACCCTTACCTCATCGGCAGTATATCCCGTCAATACAAAAGTGCCTACATATATCTTTAAAACATGCAATATGCTCATATGGATCAGGATCTTCTTCATCTCCAGTAAATTGCTTCTGATGTAGAATACTAAGTAGTAGAGGATTTATTTCAAACCCCCTTGTCTTCTCATTGGAGTTGTCTCTTTTATAAATATCATAGGGCTTTCCAAAGTGGTTGAGTGAGTTAGCACTAGTCATATGCTCAAACTCCATCATGTTGGTGGAAACCTATAACTCAAAACAAAATTTAGCAAGAAAAAAATAAATAAGCAAAAACTAAAATACCTACAGCGCTTAGCTCCCCGGCAACGGCGCCAGAAAATAGCTTGATGAATGCAAGTGCACAGATCGTTTGTAGCTAGTTTCGAAATAAAGATATCGATCACACAGGGAGCAGGAGTCTGAAGTCTAATAATTCTTGAAATAAATATTACGAAAGAAATGCTAGATAAAGTTCTAAGTAACAAGATAAAATGCAAGTAATGTGTAAAATTGGGTTTTTGGGTTTTGGGTATAAGAGCAATAATAAAGTAAAGCAAAATAACTTAATACAAAAAGTAAGTATCGCGTATGTAAATAAAGATTGGAACGGCAATAGGGAAAAAGCGTTCTCAGAGAGTAGCGGATACACCACTAGTGTTGTAAAGATCTAAGATAAAGATTATCATCATGAACATTCTCAACTATGTATGTGTGGGAGGAACTATGTATGTGGATGAATAGGCAACAACCACTGCTCACATCATCCTCATAACCACAACAGTCAGCAATTGATATCAATCGAATTACTGCATTATTAAGGGACGTAATCCCGTAAGACATATCCCATGGCATGGATAGTGTTCCGTGAGTGTCCTCGATTTCCCAACTTGACACGTAAGGATTGCTAATAGCTTTATAGTCACTATAAGTGCTAGCACACGTCCGTCTACCAACAAGTAGTTCCGTTCATCAGGTCCCCACGAGAGGCAAATATTGAGAGGTCGACTTCTCTCAACATCAAGATGTAGAGAATCTAATACATGGTCACAGCAATGAATATCGTAATAGACTTTATCTTATTTCAGTCTCATACTAGGGTTTCTCCATCTCCCCAAAAACTAATGATATATTCCGACATGGAGGCAATCAACATCATGGCAATGATAATGGAAAAAATCACAGATGAATAGTACTTGTATAAATCCATAATGAGTATAGGAATTACAACAAGATCTAGACAAGATGTAGATGGGATGGATGGAGATGGTGGTGATGCTGCGATGGATGATGAAGATCGATGCCTTAGCCTCCTGGATCTGCACAGGGTGAGGATGGATCCCTGGCGGATGAGTTCCCCCTCTAGATGCCTTCTGGAGGTGAAGCTTATGAGATTTCTGGGTGTTCTGTATGTCGTTCCCTCGAACCAATTGCATGGGATGAAACTATTTGACGAGGCGGAGGCGGCGCCAACTATACGGATGGAGCTATGCGGGAGGAAGAAATTCTCCCGCCGTATAGTTGGTCATTATGCTCTCTGCCTCCTTTGTTCTCTTCTGGTTTTATTAATATTTCCCAAATAAGCGATTTACGTTGTTTTTACTCTTTTTCTCCACAATACAATTGCTTCAATAATTGTATCCATTGGATCCATTATCTGTCCTGATCCTGGTGAAAATAGACATAAAATGTACGCGTGAACGCCGTAAAATACCAAAATCCTACATCTATAATGCAAAATAATAATGTAAAACATGATGCAAATATGCACTCATCAACCATCTTAACAAGGTCAACTATGGAAGCAGAACTCACAACATTAGACACACCCACTGTTGAAGAAGAGTGGCTTCGTGAGCTTTTGATGGACTTACCTAACTAATACCCGCCATCTCGATGAACTATGATAATCAAACTGTGATCGTCAAAATAAACAGTTCTAAGGATAATATGAAGTCATCAATGCATGTGAAGAGGAGATTGAAATCTATTAGGAAACTGAGATACTCCAGAGTTATTGTGTTGGATTATATCCAAACATCTAAGAACTTGGCAGATCCCTTCACAAAGGGTTTATCACGTAATGTGATAGATAATGCATCGAGGGAGATGGGTTTGAGACCCACATAATGAGTTGTTCACAGTGGCAACCCACTCTATGTTATCAGAGATCTCGTGAATTAGAGCTGGGAGACAAGCTGCTGATCAGCTGAGAGGAGAGTATGCCCATATTATATTTACATCTCCATAAAGATGCAATACTCTCTTACTCTACATAGTAGGTTGATATTTATCTTAATGTATTCCAAGTGGCTTTTCTAAGCAGAGAAGTTGTCCTGCGAAACATCTATTGAGGAACACACCTATATGAGTCTAACTATCAAACGTCCTAGTTCGTGAGAGTTGGGTGCTCTCTAATAAACTCATGAAAGTCCCTGGAGTATGACGCATAAGCTCCAAACCACGAGAAAGCCCTACGACAGCCCTTTACTGGTCTAAATTTTGTGTGAAACTAGTGTGCAGAAAACTTGTAGTTCAAGGCATAGTCCACTATTCAAGTTGCTAGCTAGTGTAGCATGAAGTTTAACATGGAAGTTCAACTTAACAGTCTCCACTACACACCGGTATATAAAACAATATTCTGGAATGAAAGTGATGTGATGTGCCAATGAGACTTTATGGGGGGTTGTTGGAATTTGATGAGTTTTGGGTTGTTGGCCCATTAGACAAATTCTGAAATTCTCTTTGCCCATTTGTGCATGGCAGCATATGACTGTGCTAGTGGTGCCAAAATTTAGTCCCACATTGCTAGTTGAATGAGAGTTACACCTCCTTATATACTAGGTTGTTCCACCACTCACTAATGTGTGAGAAGAACATCAGCTCTCGCGCACTACTCCTCCGACGCTGCCCGCCTCGGCTCGCCACGCCTCACCTCGCCTCGCCTTGTCACGATGTCGTGGGTTGCGAGAATCTCGTCGAGCCGAGCTTTATTTTTGCTGGTTGGGAAAATTAATCGTGGATTAATTATGAGTCATTAACGGACGCGCTAATGAGTCAGCCGTTTCCAGACTTTCTGAAACGTGGGCTATTACCGACTCGGACGTGGGCTGAGTTCCACGATCTCCCCTGACCTGCACTATATAAGTGTTTGTGCTATACCTAATCGGCAACTGCCTATTACACGCATCTCCTTCCAGTCTATTGCGCTGCCCCCTTCGTCTTCCCCATCTCGGCTTGCGGCGTGCACCACAGATCGAGACAGTAGGCCTCCGGAAACTCGCCTTTTGTGAACCTGTACGGGTGAGGGGCGATCAGGTTTTTGGGGAGCGCTTCCATGCGACTACTGACGACATCAGGGACGACTCCTTTCCTGACGAGGACTTCTTCCTGGACATCAGCAGACTCTACATCGATGACATGGCTAACAACGCTGCTTCCACTACTATACCGTACGTAGTCCTGAACTTTCTCTTCCAGATTCTGCTAGAGTTCTTTGTTCTAGCGATTGGTGTAGATGTGATAGGTTCATATTATTTAGATGTAATCTGTTCATCTACTTTGTTAATCTCCATGATAAGTTTTGGTGTTATTTGTATGATTATGCTTTATCAGTTTATTATTTGGATTAAATCAAATGGATTATTGCTTATATTTTTAACATATCTTCTTCAATATCATGATATAAGAAATAGATTATCCTAATCATTCATAATTATTCATGCTAATGGTGAATCCTACACTCCTTGAGAACCCCTTAACAATATCACACAACACTTCATAGATACTCTCTTGCTTTACTTTACTTTATTTATTTATTTTGCTCTTAGTTACTCACTCGTTCATTGCCATTCGAGTAACCTATAGCGTAGACTATTTCCAAATACCGTTTTGGGTGCAAACGTGGCCACACTAACAACGTGGCTACGGGGTTGTGTTGTTGTCATTTGCAAAGGTGCTTTGGGATTGGTCTTTTTAATAAATAGTTGTTGCTACGAGTACTACAATAATCCTGTTGTTGGATGCAGGAACCGAGTCATCAGAGGGTCCCAATAGGCAGTGCCCCATGACCCGGCCGGAACAGCTCCCATAGCAGGGGCACCCTCTACCACTTCACCTCGCCGCCCTCAGGGGATGGCACGGATGCTAACACGACGTGGGGCTTGTCGTTGGCTTGCTTCCCCGACCACACGATCCATAACTTTGCATAAATGGAGAAGAGCGGCATGAATGTATGCTTTCCTTGGTAGAGCTCCAGGACGACACCAATGACGCGGGCGCGTCAAGTGGCGCGCATGGTGCTGTGCGGCTCTGGCGCGGGTGCGATCTTGGAGACAGCGTCTTTGTCAGCACAGTGGCCTTGGCTGCCGCGGGCTAGAGCATCGGGATACCGGACTAGAAGGCGTCGTATAGAAAGACATAGAGAGAATCATGCCCTGTGCCCGATCCCGGGTCGTGTAGGCACCCCACAATGGCGATACACCATCATCATGGAGGAGCGCGACCGCGGGTAGTCGGCCGTTGCGAGGGACTTCGACCGCCTCAAACCTGTCCCTTGAGCAGCTGGTGTCTGCATCCATCGAGTATGGAGCCCGGACTGTCTGCCAGCTCCCCTATGAGATCTCTCCAGGCTCACTGCCACTGGGTCTTGAATGCATCTCCAAGTTGTCATTGATTTCCAGTGAACCAAACTCTAGAACTGAAGGGGAGCGCTTTTCTGCCTCTTTTGAGAAAAGCACGATAGTGGGCAAGCGGCTAGCCGCTAGACACGGAAGGTCCCCACAGGCAATTAGTGGTGTTCTATTTAATTAAAAGGGGCACAAACGGTCACTTGGTGGGCAGCCATGGGCGTGCCCACTTACAGCCTGAATCCAGAGGGTGAACAAAGTGGTTCGACCACCCTGGGATTTTGATGCGGCCCATATGTATATACCATAGTTGCAGAAAAAGAGCACAACTTTGTTTCCTGAATTTTGCTTCTGATCCAACTGCCCTTCCTTCGGGGCTTTCAATTTGTGGCCCCAAAGTTGGTGTGTGAATGCATCGCAGGGTCCGAATTGCTTGTAATCGCCGAGTTTCACAAAGTTGGGCTACCAAATACCAAGAGGGCTCATTTCGAGGCAATCTCATCCCGTTCGATAAGTGGCACTTTAGTACTCAAAAGTTTTAAGTATTACACCCGGCCTCTGCATAGCTAGGATGCACACAACCGTCACAGTCCACAGATCCAAACAGAGAATAATAAAAAAGGCGAATTACATATCAAAATGATAAATTGTAAAACGCATATGATGCTGAAGGAGGGCCTATCCGTATAATATGTTTCCATCCATGTCGGGTAAACAAATCCCACGCCGTATCCTTCTATCGCGTACACACCTCCGTAAAAAGGTCGTCATAATCCGCACGATGCAGTGACGACCAAGACCTAGGGTGTTGGTACATCTATAAATAACCTGCAAGGGGGAACACTTTTTATCATTCCTACATAGACATAGCAACCATATAATGGCAATCGCTCCAACCCGAGGAAGTAACTTATACTTGTGATCTATACCATGTAACCAATTCCCAAATATGTTGGCAATACTATGCGGTGGATACAAGCCTGAAGCTGCTTGGGTAACTGACCATATAGACCTAGCAAAATTGCATTAGAAAAACAGGTGTTTGATTATCTCGTTATGATGACAAAACACACACATAGGATTCCCATGCCAATTCCACTTAATAAGATTATCTTTAGTAAGGATAACCCCTTGACAAAGATACCAAGCAAAGATTTTGTTTTTAAAGATATCTTCAACTTCTAGATCATCCTATTATCTAAAACTAGTATGATTGACTGGACTAAAGCATTGTATAATAAACTAATGGAGAGAGAACCATTCTCACTTAAGTTCTAATGAAATTCATCAGGCCTAGCTGACAATTGAACATTTGCTAACCGATGTAGCAATGTAATCCAAGAGTCAAGTCTAGTACCAATCAAATCTCTCCTAAAAGTCACATTGGGAGGGAATGATTCCAATACGGTGGAAATCTTATAACAGATGATGGAATACAACACATGATATTGTTCACGGAATGTAGCAGCACCAAGCTACTTATCCTCCCCAAACCGTATCTAAGAACCGTCCTTAATAGAAAATGTACCAAAGTGGGGGAAATGTTTCTTCGTTGCCATTAGGCCAGCTCAGAAGTGAGATTCACCAGGTTTCCAAACCATTTGGGAAAGTGCTTTTGAACCAACATATTTTCTTTTAAGCATAGTTTGCCATATTCCCACTTCAATCAATGAAGAGCCATTTACTAAGTAGGGTTGTATTCTTGATCTCCAGATCATGAATACCCAGCCACCCTGTTCTTTGGGTCGACAAAGCACACTCCATTTAGCCAGTCTATACTTCTTTTTCTCACTATCTCCTTGCCAAAATAATCTTGAACAGAAATAATCCAACCTTTGCAAGACTCCTTTTGGAAGTTGAAAGAATGATATCATATATAGTACCATATTACTTAGTACTGAATTAATGAGTACCAATCTTCCCCCCTATGGAGAGTAATTTACCTTTCTAGCTACTCAATCTCAACTGCAGTCTTTGCTCAACGATTTTCCATTCATCATTTGTAAGCCTCCAATAGTGAATCGGAATTCCCAAATACTAGATCAGAACGCCGTGACTATAACATCCCACTTTCAGCAACCCCAATTAGTTGTCTAGAATACAAAAATCAGGGGGAACAAAAACTTTTTCTTGCTAGCAATGCAATGCTTGCTTGATTATTTGTTAGTGCTTATGCATCTGAAAGTGTAGTAGAGGCTATACTCCTTACCTCACCCCCAGTTTACAACAGCTATTTCACAAAATCTGTCTTGGCTTATTTTTCATATTCTCAAATGTTCTGGCACTTCCAAAAACCTGAGCCAAGATGCCTTTGCAACGCTAACTATTTCAGTAGCTTCTATTGACCAAACTATGGAGAGCTATATAATATAATCTCCTTATGTTTTCAAGATAGCACCCTCAACTACTCTTACCTCTAGGTTTTCCAAAACCTTTTTATAAAGCTTTTAAATTCTATTCTTGGTAGAAGTACCAAGGATCTTACCTCCTTCAAACTCCAACCCTTTCAAAATACCTATCCTCATCTCAATCTAGGCTTGATGATAACCCTAGCATTAGATTTAAATGTTTACTAAGATGAATTGCCTTGATCTGCTTTTGACTTGCTTGCTTAGGAACTATAGTGAGATACCCTAGGAGCTCATCCTCTAGGACCAAGATAAATTAAGATTAATAACCCTAAGGAAGTTACTCAAGCCCGATCTGATCTCTAGTCACTAAAGTGACCCTCTAATCCCCTTAACCAGATCAATCTAGAGTTAATCTTTTCTCATAGTTTTTAAGTCAATGAAGACCAATATCAAGCATGGATCCTTTATAGTCAGCCTACATTTCAACAACATCCATTTGATGATGATTGGTAACCTTGCAACCAATCAAAAACATTAACTCTTCCCTTCTAGTCAAAAAACACTAAAACTGCCAAAAATGACTAAGTCTGGAAAACTGTTATCACCATCACGTATTTGAGTCTCCATCATTTCCAGCCCTTGTGCATTTTTGGCAATGCACTTGAACCATATTGTAGACCATCATAAGTACTACCAATGCCCTCTCTTTCCCTTGTCTATAGCATCCTCCAACCCACTTGTTCTTGATGGTTTTGTAGGTAAGAAAATAATCTTTTCTGCAATTCTTATCAACATGCCCAATTTGACAGAAGCTCACATCTTCATACTATATTATTTTGACCAAATATTGGCATGGTTGTACTCTACTCATGAAGGTATATCCATACCTACTTCACTTGTTCCAATTGGAGATTTGTGCCTCCAAAACCCACATGGTTTTGAAGGCTACTTGATAATATGTCATGGCACCCTTAATTTATTTAAAGTTTGGCATCAATTCCCGGAGAGCTCAATCATGATCATCCTAAAGCCTCTGTACCATGGTGATAAACTAAAATTGGTCTATCTATTCATCTAGACCAAGACTCAAGGTGAGCTCTGAGCTCCAAGATCCAACAAGGTTTTGGAAGTATAAAAATAATATTGCCCTAGATCCTTTATTCCTTGTGTCCTACCAAAATCAAGCTTTATTTTCTAAACCCAAGGCGCCCAAATGATGGATACACCTTGTGGACATCATCCACCTTAGAGATAAAAAAATTACCAAATGCTTCCATAATTATTTTGGCCCCCCAAAAATTTAATTCCTTTATTTGACAAAACCCCCCAAAACTCACTCTATAAAGGTAAGTTTGTTTTTCTCCAAGTCACAACTCCAACTTTGGGCTCATTTGAGGCCTATATATCATATCCTATCATATCCCTTCAAAAATAAATATTTTTGAAGAGAATTCATAATTCTCTTTGCCTATTTTCTTAAATGGCTGAAATGATAAAATAAATGTTTTAAATACTTTCGTATATCTAAATCTTGGGAAATTTCCCCAAAGTGTAAATTCATAATTGCAGCCATCTCAAACCAAAAACCCACCTTGACCAATTCAACTTTTTCAAATGAAATCATTAAAATAGTTTTAACACTAGTTGAATAATTGATCAAAAGTGCACCAAAAATCATCTAAAAAATCTCAATAAATTCCTAGAGGTGTATATTGTTAACATCTATCTAACAGCATGTTCAACTCAGCTTTCCAAGATCAATTTTTGGAACTTTCATTGATGATCATCAATAGGATACAATTTGACACTCTAATAAAACCTTGAACTAAGCACATCCAAACCCCATCAAAACTTGTCTAGCAATTCTCCCCAGAAACCACACTCTCCCTGGTCATGCCACTGTAGCACTACAGTGCCCATCTCCTCACTCCTTGTACTTTATATTTGGAGCCAAGAAAGAAGGAGATACATGCGCAAATGGCCAAACTTGCTCCATTGCTGCTGCTGCAACGCCTCTCTTCCCCCTCTCACTTTATGCACGACTAGGACACCTCGCAGCACCGCCCAGGTCGACCAATACCTGACCAGCACCCTCCTCTCAAGCTTCTCCTACACCAAGTCCACCATGGACCTCCTTCTTCTTGTTAAATAGGCCAGATCCACCCTAGGGCGCTCCTCCACCCCTCATTCCTTTCTTTCCACCCCACCTTGCTCACCCCACAGCCCCAGCTCCTCCTCTTGCCCCATAGCTCCATGGAGAAGGAGAGGTTATCCTCTCGGCCTCCACCAAATAGCTGAACTTGAGGTCGACCTAGATATCCCCAGCTCTCCTTCTTTGTTCTGTTATGCCTCCATGGACCTAGCCTACCTTCCCATACTAATTCCCTCGCTGCAGGAACCCTAGAGGTGGCACCGTCGGTGAAAACCCGAACAGAGCTCCACCCGCGAGCCTGACCTTCCCGTGCATCCTCCATCACGCCTAGTACCTCTACATGTCCCCAGAACTCCTCTTGGACCTCCTTGCTGCCTCCCCGATGACATGCAGCCGCCCAGGAAGTGTCCCTGATGAGCACCTGAACAAGCACAGCCACGGGATGCGCGTGGTCCCAAACCGGCTTCGACCCCTTCTGTTTCTGCACCTCGTCGGAGTCGCCTTGACGCGCCACACCTCTTCCGCCACCTCCATGTGCCTGGCATGGCCTCCAGGTGAGCCCCCAACCATCGTTGCACCACCCCTAGGGTTTCCGCCGCCGTTCTGGGTTCAGAGGAGGACGACAACACGGCGCCATCGGATCTCCTTAGATCGGACGACCCTGAGCCGCTGATACCCCTTTGGCCTCCTAGGCCTGCTAACCGGCAGGCCCCGCGACCGGCACTTGAAGCCGGCGCCCTCCCGCGCATGGTTTTCCCGAGTGGGCCGAATTGCCGTCTGATAGCCCAACGCCGCATGGAAACCAGCCCATCTGCCCCCTTTTTCATTTAATAAAATTTCCTAGATCCAAAAATTTACAGATAGCTTTAATTCCAAAATAAAATGAAAATTACAAGTTTTTGCCCAGATCCATTTTTGTGCATGTTCTATGATAAATCCTCTAACATGCAGTACAATAGGTTAACCAAACTTTTGTCTAGATTACTCATACTAAATTAATTACCTAGGTGTCTCCTTTTTACTATTAAATCCTTTCAAGGAGTTTTATAACTCCAAATGGATTGAAACATCTTTTTGTTGTAAGGTATCTTTGATACCCTACATGTCACCTTGGCCACACCCTAAAAGCCTCCCAGTTTGCCTGTACCAAAAATAACAAAAAAAGGACCTTTCTGCTGTTAAGAATTTATTTAGGCCAAACCAAAAAATGGTTTTAGCCTAATTCCAACTCTTAGAGGAACTCACGATTTATGGAGTCTCTGTTGATTTATGGCGATTTATACCTCTCTGTCTATGGTTATTTTAGTAAGAAAATCACAATAGGTGTTTTTCAACTCCTAAAAAGATGAATCCAAATTCTACCGAAAGCTAGTGGAATTACCTACCCGAGTTCCATGGTTTCACATTAAAATATGGTGTAGAATAAATATAGTGAAAAAGACAAATTGCTTATAGAACTGACTTTGGGATTTATCCAAGGGCATTCTGGTAATTATTTTGAGGTGATTCGAACTCTTAAAAATCACAAATTAATTTATGTAAAATCCTCTAAGAGATTTTTTTGAGAAATATATCCTTTCTGGTGAATTATTCACCCAAACTAGGGTTTGTTCCACTAGAAAATTCATATATAAATAAAGAAAAGGGGTAAAATCACGAAATCACTTTTGTTGGCCTTTATATTTTAATATCTACCCGATGATATCATTTTTGTACATTGATATCACACAGACCCAAGCCCTAGTTCAAAACCCTCTTATTAGGTGGTTTTTGACTATTAAAACACAGAAGAGGTTCCAAAAATGCCTTTCCATTATTTCCAACTGCAACAAACTCAATCCATAAAAACCTACTGAAGTTAGTATTGGGTTGCATGTTAGTTTGTTGTATTGTATTAGTGTGTGTATGCCTCGTGTTGATTGTGCCCTTGCTTGCTTGCATGTATAAATCCACGATAATTGCGATTAAATCGGATACCAAAAGAGGATGGTTATTATTATGATTATGGTATTCTAAGATGAAGTCCAGGGACATATATTGCCAGATTGCTGATCTCAGGCAAGCCACCTTCTTGCTCATAAGCCTTGTCCAACTGTTTTACTTATGCATGTTTTACCTATTGTTTTATGAAAACTGTATTGTTTTATTATATAATGATCTATACCTGGTAGTGGCTTGGCTCCTCCAAACCATTACACTTTTGTACTACTAAGTACAACCCCCTTGACGACACCTATTTGTCCCTAGTATGGTAGATGGTGTATAACACCCTACCCCTTTGGAGATCCCGTTTTAGCCGAAGCAAAACTATAAGATGGGAAGACCCCCCCCCCAAAGTTTTACAAAATGTTTTATGGTAAAACCTTGGAGAGGTTTTACCTACCAAGATAAGTTTGAGAAAAGAAAAAGGGTTTTGTTTTACAAAAGAAAGCGGAGGAAAATGTTTTTGAAAACGCACCGGGTTCTTGCAGTTTGCTAGAATAATTAACCCATGCAACCAGATTACTCCTATATGGGAAGGGGCTGGGCTGGAAGTTTGTCTTCTCTGGTATGATTTGTCTCACAACTCCTATAGGAGATTTTGATATCTAGAGGTTGGGCCTTCCCTGGGTCCCTGTAATGTACCTCAACACCTAGGAGAAGGAACAAAGGGTCTACAGACCTCCATGCGATACTATGAGCCTCTCATTGAAAGCGTGCAAAGGCGCTCCGGTTGGTCCATGGTACCTGACGTCCCGATGTTGAGGGGAATGAATCATAGGGTAGGTGCTTGCACTGGAGTGGGCATTCCGAAGGTCTTGACCGATTATTCGACCCGCGATCCGTATGGGATCAGGACGGGGTACCCGGATAGTGTGGGTAAAGTGTACAACCTCTAAAGAGTGTAAATCTATTCGAATAGCCATGTTCATGGTCTTGGACGGTTGGGAAGGTTGTTGTAGAGCGGTGCTGGTTTTGATTTTAAAAAGGATTTCGGAAAAGCAAAGGCTTTGGAAATGTTTTGACCACAGGATGGTCTGAAAGTAAGGAATGGAGTTTGGTCATGAGATGACCTGAAGGATGAAACAAATGGGTGACCCAGTCCTAGTGTTTTACAAAACTTTTCAAAAAGTTTTTCCAAAAAGGTTTTAAGAAAGTGTTCAACAAAGATATGTAGATGCTATATCTACAAGATAAATTAATTGAGAAAAGAACCCCTCTTAGAGCCCTCCTACTACCACGACCATATTACATATCCTTTTATTGTTTTTATCTTAAGGTGGTTTGCGAGTACATTCAAGGTACTCACTAGAATTATCCCTGGCTATTAACTTGGTCAGATATCTGGAAGAAGGTGGTGTTGACGACTATGCGAGCTAGGGTGGTCACCCAGTCAGTTGCATGTAGGTTAAGGCATGGCCCAGGCTCTTCTCTTGATGGAGTTCTGCTGATGTTGAATTGATGTAGCCATAATGGCATTAAGGTATGACTTGTATCCGCTTAAGTATTGGATGTTTACTTTGATACTTGTCGGTTATGTGCCACGACTGACTGATCATGGGATCGTGGTGGTGTGCATAACAGGGATTCTCAGAGGATTAATCCGGGGGCCCCACATTGACTACAGCCGAAGAGATCGGCATAAAGGTCTACCGCATCCTGAGCCTCGCCAAAAAAAACAATTTACTTTTATGGAAGTTTGATTTTAATCCCAAAAGTTGTTCAAAAGATGGAAGTATGAGATTTAGGTTCCTAAACAGAATTATATCATCAGCATACTGAAGGATAGATAAACCTCCATCCACTAGACGGGGAATCACCCGTTCAATTTGTCCCTTAGACTTTGCACGCTCAATCATGAGAGATAACATACCAGCCACTATATTGAATAGAATTGGCAATAATGGATCTCCCTATCTTAGCCATTTTTTGGTCTGGAAGTATTTGCCAACATTGCCATTGACTTTGATGGAGACACTACCTCCCTACACAAATCTATTGATTAAAGCACACCACTCAGCTGAAAGACCTTTCATTCTAAGAGTCTACTGAAGAAAAGACCATTTGACTTTATCATAGGCTTTCTCGAAATCAATTTTTTGAATGACCTCGTGTGAGACCTTGGCGCATGGCTTAATACGATTGATAGGATACCCATATAAATAAGTTGCAACTTCTTTTTTGGAAGCTTATCTAAAAATAACTTCGAGGTTAAGCGTTCTTGGCCAAGAGCAATTTGAGGATGGGTGACTGATCGGGAAGTGGATCCCGGGTGCGTATGAGTGAGGAAAAAGGGCGTGGAAAAGACTAGTGTTGGTTTGTGGGGCGAGTCTAGATATCCTATTAAGCTACCAGGAGTGACAGCCTGGGCACGGAGAGTCTGGGGTGTTACAAGTGGTATCAGAGCTGATCCTCGCAGTTACACATGCGTGTGTGGGTCAGTGGTGGACATGTGGAGCATGGCGCGTGTGGCCTAGAGTGGACACGACATGGCACATGTGCCGACACTGGACGCACAAACGTGTGCCAAGAGGGGACATTCGTGGATTGTGTGCTTGATCGACGAGGGCGTTGATCTTCAAAGGGTGGGTGTATGTGAGACCCTAGCGCATGGCTTAATACGATTGATAGGATACCCATATAAACAAGTTGCAACTTATTTTTGGAAGTTTATCTGAAAAGAACTCTTAGGTTAAGAGTGCTTTGCCTAGAGTAATTTGAGGACGGGTGACCGACCGAGAAGTGGGTCCTGGGTGCGCATGAGTGAGGACAAAGTGTGCATAAAAGACTAGTGTTGGTCTATGGGGCCATTCTAGATATCCTATTAAGCTACCATGAGTGACAATCTGGGCACGGAGAGTCCGGGGTGTTACACCCCGTTCAACATCTTCCTATGTAGTTCATGCGTTGTTTCATGTAAGGTAACCACACCATCAAGTATGTTGTGACCTTGCATGAAGGCAGTTTGTGATGGGCGAACTACATGATTAGCCACTAATTTAACCTGATAGTAGAGACTTTGGTAAAAATCTTAAAACTAACATTAAGAAGGCATATTGGTCTATATTGTTGGATCCATTCTCCTTCATTAACCTTAGGTAATAAAATAATCTCTCCAAAATTCAATCGAAAAAAATCCAATTGACCAGCGTGCAAATCACTAAACATCTCCATAAGATCTATTTTGATAACATCCCAAAAGGTTTGATAAAACTCAGCTAGGAATCCATCAGGACCAGAGGCCTTATTGTGTTCCATTTGGGAAATAGCCTTCTTGACCTCCTTCTCATTATAGGGAGCAGTCAATAGATTGTTTTTCTCATTAGAAACATAGGGTACATCTTCTGTTTGGGACTCATTGATCACTGCAAGTGCACATATCAATTGTAGCTAGTTTCAAAGTAAAAGTATCGAACCCACAAAGAGCTATTGGTAAAGATCTTTATGCCCATCGTTACTATCTACCAAAGGATACTTGTAAGCTACCTTTGATCGCAATTAAAGGGTGTTTGAAAGGTTTTTGGTTGAATGCAGAAAAGTAATAAAAACGAGTAAAATAAAGCAAGTAACAAGGTCGTATGAAAGTGTGCTTGAATTCAATAGGGCTAAAACGTTCTCGGGGATGTAGGATACACCACTAACATGATATTATTATTAATAATTAAGATAACATACTTCTTGTGCCATGATATGTGTGGAGAGAGCTCCATAATAAGATGTTCACTACAAGGCTCGTAGGAAGCCACTTTGTTGAGCCAAGGGTGAGTTCACCTCTAATAACCACTGTGATGTCTGAGAGAAATCACCCACACAAACCACCGCAATTAAGGGTTTCCCCGTGGATATCGTAATTAGCTTAGGGAGTCCCTCTTTATCATCCTTTGACCGTGTACTTCACAAACCGGCGCCAATCTGTCATGAAGCTATTCTGAGCATGATTCCAAACACATCCAAAGGATTTCTCCCTCCCTTTAGTCCCGGAGGCAAATGATATGTGGCCGACTACACATACCATCTAAAGAGAGAGATCAAACACAAATCATAAATCTATCATAGACCGACCAATCATACGGACATAAGAATAGATCATCTTTATTGCATGTTCATAATAGTGTTAGGGTTTCACCATCTCCCCAAGAACAAAGGAACTACTCACACATGGAAGCAATCAAAAAAATCATCATAATAAAATGGATGGATAACAATATGGAGGTAGATCTAATGCAAACTACAATTGAATCTGGAATTACAACATCTAATAAATGAGAGATGAGGATAGCGATGGTGATGGAGATGCAGCGGTTGACGGTGAAGGGGATGATGCGATGTCCTCCAATGATCCGTGAAGTAGCAGGGATTTGCCCCAGCCAAGCTCCTCCTTCATATACCTTTCAGATGCGGTTTTTCGTTGTTTCTGGTGGCTGTGAATGTCAGATCTCTCTGCCGTCTTTGCCAAGAGAAAGTATTTGATGAGGCGGATGCGCTACCAGGTAGTACGGACAGAATCGGCCCGTACCACTGGTCATTAAAGCTGCTGGAGCCTTCCCCTCGTTTGGTAGTCCCCCAGGTGCGAAGGAAAATTCATAAAATGACTTTTATCACTTAAAAATATCATATTATAGCATAATATGACAGTTCCAATTGATATGTTCATAGAGGACTCAATGATTCGGGATCCTATCAAAACAAGGACAAAAAGGTGTGTGCCAACGCAGTGAAATATAAAATCCCCACTCTATTTATGCAAAAACGAAAGGTAAATATGCTTTAATTTTGGACTCATCACTCATCCAGAGAGAAGGTACCGTCTTCTGATTCCCTAAACAAGCCTTTGTAGTAATTTGTAATGTAATATTTCAACTGATCCCTCAATCGTTCCAACATCATCTTGCGTTAAGGAGCGAATAAGTTTCTTCTTGTGTCTACCATTGGCCACACCATGGAAGTATCTAGTATTCAAATCCTCATGTAAATTAAACTGAGCCTTGGAACATTGGTACCATTTGAGTTCCTCTTCATGCAGAACACATGCTAGCTCCACTTTCGATTGGCTTTTAAGCTCAATTTCATGTGAAGTTAACAATCGGGTTTCTGCTAATGCTTCGAGTTCATCAATAGTAGACGAGTTACTTTCTTTTTCTTTTTTAATAATACCGGTTGTGTGACGTGCCCAGCCCCTGGCGTGTTTTCATGTTGCTCACTTTATTATTCCACCTCTGGATTCAGATATTACCCATAACTGGTCTTTCCCAAACAGCTTTGGCCATATCCTAGAAACCTTCTCAATGTAACCATCTTAGTTCACATTTGAACAAATGAGAACATCGAGTCATAGGTGTTCCAGTGGTCAGCAAGATGGGAGCATGGTCCTATAGAGCCTCAATACGTTCTAGAGCATGTACCGAGACTAGGGGAAAATGTTCTTCCCAATCCGAGTCCATCAATACCAGATCAAGCTTTTCGTATGTAGGTTCCGAAAGACTATTTGTCCATGTAAATTGTCATCCAATCATGGTTACTTCCTTCAAGTCAAGACTGCCAATGACAACATTAAAAAGGAATGACCAATGATCATAAAACTATCATTTACTCTTCTCGAATGGAAATGAAGCAAATAGAAATCACCCACTATGAGAATAGGGTATGGATTATCTTTCGCTAGGTTCACCAACTCTCGAAGAATATTAGCCTTGAACGCATCGTATGCAGCACCATACACATTGACAAGGCTCCATGTGAAAAATTGTCAGCTTTATTACGGATGTGGAGTTTGATATGAAACTGACCCTCCGAACAAGCTAAAATATCCATAGTATCATCCCTTATGCTAAGTAAAATACTATGAGAGTGGCCACGGGGTGGACGAGAATGCCAAACAAAGTCAATGCCACCTGATAGGCGGTCAAGTAAACTTTGTGAGAAATCTCGTCTACCTGTCTCCAAAATAGCCACAAAATCTAAATTATGATCTCGAGAACATTGTGTGATATGTAAATGTTTAGCCAAGTCATGAAGACCTCTGCTGTTATGAAACATGCCATTCATTGGGAAACAACAATTGATTTTTGTGCATAATCTCGTTTCCGAGACTTGTTACATTTCTTACCGGAGGTAGATTTTTGACCAGACACTGTTAGATCATATAATGAACTCATCTTGTCCTTGTCAAAACCAACCTCCAATACTTCACCCACAATATGAGATAGGAGCTGACCATAAGTCGTGGCATTCACATCCTCATCATCCATATAGGTGGTATCCAACAAGGTCTAAGCTTTTGGACTAAATGTCAGACGGTCATATTCCATCTGCCACAAGACCTTTGTGGAAATAGAAATATCACAAGCATTTGAACCAAGACAAACTCCTACACTACTTAGCTTTGAGTTAATATGAGAAGAAGAAAAGGAGAGGAAGGATTTATAAGACGAGTCGAATGTTGTGGACCCATCACCACCCACTAGATGGCACACGCTATGCCTGAGTGTGGGAGCCTCGACGTGAATCTTGGGTGGAATCTTGTCCATCCTGGCAGAACATGGTGGCGAGAGACAGGCCCCACCTACACAATAACTGTCACAGCTGAAGAAAATCCCAACATGGCCTCTAGGGGAGTATCTAACTCGACCCCAGTAGCCACATTGCCAATCAGTGGTTGAGCATTGAGGTTGATGAGTACCTCAGGTGGTGAAGCGGAACTGATGCAGTTGGTCAGAGCAGTAGAAGATGCGAGCTGTAAAGCAGCTGTAAGGCGTCTTGGTAAAGCCCGACAACAACCCACTAGTCGGAGTCCTAGCCACCAGGAAGTCAGCCCAGTCTAGCGTGGCACTGGTGGATGAAGCATCGGCCAGCTGCACCCCAGAGCAACCGAGCTATGCGGTGTTCTGTAGTGGCCCAACATCCAGAAGCGGAGCAACATCTGTGGCCTGCTGCTCAACGACTCCCAGCTAGGCCACAAGAACCGGAGCCAGAGAAGACACGAAAGGTCAAGGAGATCGCTGAAGCACAGGAGAAATAGGACCCGATAACCGAACAAGTGACTTTGATGCAGTACCAGGTCTCTGAAACAAAGATCGATGGGCACAAGCTGCTTCAACTATCTCTTTACCACGAGGTGTCTAGGGATTAGAGCTGAAAGGTGTGAACACAAAAGCAGGCATAAACGCCAATTGATTTCCTTGCGGGCGTATAGAAGGAGACTGATTACTAGAGTTATCCACCTCCATATTATTTTCCTGAGACCGAGAAACACCATCACTAGCATTAGGATCCTTCTCCTTCTGGCCAGCAACATCATCATCAGCGGAATCATCTCCCTTGCGTCTCCAAACTAAAGGAGTAAAAGCAGCATCAGGAACGAAATCCACCGCCTCTTGACAAAACTCAAAGTCATATCCCTTCAGCTTCAAAGTAGTAGTGGTTCCAATATATGGCCCCTTAGCATCCACACATTTTTGTAATGCCTTTGGGTTCATCATGGCCACACAAATACGAACAACATTGCGACTATAGAGAGTAGGAAAATCAACATCCACGGTTGTCCCCAGCAAAGAGCCATGTGGCGCCCCACTAAAACCACTACTAGAAAATCGTTGTGTTTTTGTGCATTGCATCATCATGACCGCATGCTCATGTCATCATGCCACATTGCATTTGAGCATCGTCATCATCATGCATGGTTTTGTCTAAAACTATTTTCGAAAACCTATTATGTTTTTCTAAATAAGCCCCATCTTTATTCAAACACAAATCCCGGTCTTGGCCGGATTAATTTGTTTCGTCTAAAAACGGATTTCAAATGCCCCGTTTTAAATAAATAAAATTTCAAGTTGTTTTTAGGAGGCACCCCGCCAGGCCCGAAAGCCCGGCCGGCCACCTCCAAAACCCTAATCTTATCTACCCCTACCCTTCCTTTTCCCTCACCTACCCCAACCACCGCTTTCCTCCCGCGCGCTCGGCCGCCCAAATCTTCCTCCCGCCTCCTCTTATCCACACCGACCACCACCCCGCCTGGCCACTTCCCATGCCACCTGGCCCAGCCGCCACCTCACCTCGCCCAATCCCAGCCGGCCACCTCATCTCCCTGGCCCACCCCTGTCTCCCATCCACACGCACACACACTCCCGCGCGCCACCCTCCCAGCTCACACAGTATGCACCAACCCCCCACCAGCTATCGCCACCCCACTCCCTACCAACCGCCAGGCGGGCCCGCCCCCACCTGCTCCACCGACAGCCAGGCCCACCCCTGCCTAGCGGGCCCTACCCACGATCCCCTCCTCACACGCCACCGCTCCATCCTCACCCCCTCTCTCTTCCCCCGCGTCGGCACCCCCTTCCCTCGCTTCTTCGCCGTGCCTCTCCTCTCCAACCCCGAGCACCACCGCCCCACATGACTTCGCTGCTCACAGCCGTCTCTCTGCCTTCCTCTCCCGTGGCCACGACCCCAAGCCGCCCCGCCTCTGCGTTTTCCGCTCGCCGTCACCGGGCACCCTTCTCCTCCGCCTCCTGCTCCCCGCAGGGCCTCGAGCCGCCCCTCCTCCATGCCCCAGCCCCCATGCGAGGCTCGCCACCACCTCGGCATCGTCCTCCTCGCCACCGAGCCGTCGCAGACGTCCTCGCCCCAGCTAGGCCGCGCCAACCCCCGGCGCGTCCCCATGGAGCTGTCGTGGCCTCGTGCCGACCTCATCTTCTGGCCTCGCGTGAGTGCCTTCTTTCATTCCTGGCGCCTCCTGCCGCAGTGCAGCTCTCTCGCCTTCGCGAGCCGCCCCTCATCGAGCCCCTGCAGCACCGACCGCACGGTTCTATTTGCTCGCCAGCGCTCGGCCACGCGTCTGCGACCTCCGCCGCTCACCCCGCTGCTGGCCTGCGTTTTGCCTTCCTCCACCCCCGCAGGAGCACTGCTGCCTTCGTCCCTGCATCGCCTCGATGCTGTGCGGTTCCGTGTCCCCCGTACGTGTACAAGGCCAAGCTTTGCCACCTGCAGCCGTTCCCGAGCGTCTCCAGCCAAGCTCGCTCGCTGATCCTCCTCGCCTCTATCCCGCCACCGAGCCAGCTTGTTGCCATCTGACCTATATGCAAGGTGCTTGAGTTCATGTTCGAGCGGGACACAGCCTCTGCGTGGTGCTCCGTTCAGTGCCTTCTGTCTTGTGATGGTGACATGTCTTCGGTAGAATACTACTACAAGTTCTCTTGAGTCGTCAAGATCATCACCAAGGCCTACCGATGCCGTGACCCGAGGTTTCCGTCGAGATCTTCCCCTGCCGACAAGGTCTACTACACGGACCCGAAGACCGTGCCGGTGGCAAACCCAAGTCTGGATCCCGGTACCGGCAACATGCTCTCCAACCCGGTCCCGAAGACGACAAGACCCCGGATGCCAAGATCTTCCGGCGCTGAGACCCGAGACCGCCACCGACAATCGAAGCCGAGAAAAACCCTAGAGGTCTCGTTCAAGGACGCCAAGGTCGCCGACATGGAATGCCAAGTTCTTCATCCCGAACGCCAAGTCCGACCCGATATGTGGACCCGACAAGATCTTCGCGACGACAAGATCGACACCGGCCAGGGCGAATCCGATGATCCTCCGACGCTGAACCAAGACCTGCGACGACATCCGAAGACCGATCCCGTCAAACCCCGAACCCTGAGCCCGAACCCCCGGAACCCAAGATCTTCCGAACCCAGATGTGTGACCCTAAGCCTCTATTTTTATAATATGACATATACCTGTCGCATCATTAAATCATCATGCTTGCATACATGTCATCTGGTGGGTTGGGTTAAATAGTCGATTCACCTAAATTAAATATGGAGACCATATGCGGGCTATTCTAGTCTTATATTGTCTACATTTAAATTTGTGTAGCGAACCGATGCCATGTTATGTCTTGCTAATCCAACATTTAATTTGCGGGGTAGATAAATAACTTGAACCATATAATTATTTGTCGGGACCCTGGTTCCACTTAATATTGCCTATTGCACCGCATCTGTGCCATACCATGCATCATATCATAATCATGCCGGATCTTCTGCCATAGTATTAAATATTGCATCCGGTGTTTCTTCTAGTGTTTGGTTCTTCGTGGATTAGGCCGATGAGTTGATGCGAGTATCGACAAGTTCTCTGGATATGATCCATCAGCAGTGTTTCCCAGGCGAGCATCTCCCCCTTTCTACCTATTTTGCTTTTATAGTCTTTATTTCTTCCTATTGATCTATTGCTATCCGTGTTGTGATGCTTTAGTTTCCGTGCACCCTTTATACTCCTTGCAGCCTCTATATTTCCATGGACACATCCTATTGCCTGTTGTTTGATAGATAGTCAGCCTTGCGAGTCGTAGTTGCTTGCTTATGTGTTGCTTCGCGTCGTTGTCGTTTCACCGTTGACGGCAAGTTGACACATGATAAATGGTGGAGATGCTTAATGGTGGAGATGATCATGACTTTAAATACAACTATTAAAATGCTAGATATAACTAATGCAGAGGCATCAGTGGGCAATAGATGTTATTTGGTTCTTCCACGCTCACTTGTGTCCCGTAGGACCTCGAGTACTTGATACATGTTCCTTGACTATTCGCACTATCCACATACGGGAGAGTCTATGAATCCCCCTTAGCCAGAGCTTGATTCATTTCTTATTTCTTGGGGCCACAAAGTAGTTTGGGGCTTTATTACTATCATGTACTTATGCCGTGCTTTACTGCTTTATTTAAGATTGTGCGTGGAGCACCTGTACTGTTTAGGATTGCATAGTGTTTTCGCGATATCGACAAGCCCAGTCACACTTTCGGGTTCCCAGTTGTTTACATCCATTGGCGCAAACCTTGGGTCCGTCTCGGAGCCGGCCAACTTCGTTGCGGGTAGCTTAATGGGGTGTGAAATAATTTATGAATCCTGTGATTGCTTTGTCGTGAAAGCCTCGTTGGGTTTTGAGTTGGTTTTTCCGAGGTTGATCGTGTGTGTGTTGCTATTTGTGCACCCCTGCAGGGTAAATCTTTCTGAAAGCCGTGTCCACGGTTATGGACGACTTGGAGCACAGTATCTCGATCATAGACAAGTATAACTAAAGTAGTGTTATAAATTTGACTTAATATGTGACTAGTAATCAATTTCACTACAATGGAATGGATAATAAAAATGCCAACAACTAGTGGATCTGTGGTGATCTGTGTCATACTATACCTGCCTAGTAAGTATTGCAACTCCAATGGAATGTGATAAAAGTGCCAACAACTGCTGGGTTTGGGATTCCTCAGGACAATTATATCTGACTAGTAAATGTTCCAACTACCACGGAATGGTTAATTAAAACTGCCCACTACTTATGCTTCAGGATGACTCTTGCTATCTATATCTGACTAGTAAGTGCTGCAACTATAATGGAATGAATAAAACTGCCAACTGTGTGAGTTCCTTGGTTTGAATTCCTCGTTTGGTCTCGAGGGGGAATATCAGGATGAGTATGATTGGTGTTAGTACCAGGTTGGTCCCGAATAGGTCTCTCTTATCCCTCTCTAATAGCCGATAGTTGCATCGAGTCTCTATAGGTTGTTTAGTGCATGTTGCGCTGCCGCTTCAGTCCACCATACCTATGTAGGCGAGAGCCGCCGAATTCTAGCCTCGCCGTGTACTGGCATCAGTACTGACGCTCCTCTTTTTTCCTTCACCCTTTGTCGGCACCCCTTTTGTTTAGCAGGTACGAGTTCGACGTCGTTAGCAGGGTTACCCTTCCGGTTTGGCCTGGGCAGGGTTATGGACGCCATTGGTTATTCTTCAGGGCTCTTAGCCCCATTTGCATCTTGTCCGTACTCGTATGTTATATTGTTTTCAAGGTGATTTGGATCTTTGAATAGTATATCTGTATTCTTGACTCATGGAGTCGTTGTTGTATATATATATATTCTGTGGGTTCCATCGTGGACTAATGTGTAATGGTATTACTTCGTTCTCCACCCGCACGCAAGTACCTGGTGGGCGTCCTTGAATCGTTTCTATGCGGGTTTGGCGGGAAGCGCTAAAATTTGCATAGGGCCGATTCAAGGGTGTTACAGAGTGGTATCAGAGCTCAGCAGTTGCGATACCCCATTGGTCCAGCCTGTAGGATAACCTAGCTAACGGCCGATGTAGAGTGTTAAAACTATTTTTGCAAAATCGGTTGGATAGATTTGACTAGGTCTGCTTTTACTCCTTACCTCTATGTTATTCTTCTCTTACCTTTGCGTGTTTTGAATCTACTCTGTTACCTTTTTCAAGTCCAGGATTTCTCATGGTTGGGTTCCGTCGTACCTTCAGGGTTTCGCTTCCTCCTTTGGCAACGGTGTTTCTACCTCCGGACTTCATGCTCTCTGAGTGATCCTTTATCTGTGGTACCATTATTTGTTCCTTGTTTGTGCCTTCTAGTGTTTTCCGACGCGACGACATCCTCTACGCCAGATCTGATGCAGAGCCTACATCACTCCTTTGTTCCGAACCTCGATTGTCGAGATCTTCAGTCTGATTCCTAGAATGGTTGCATGCTTTTCTACTGATTGTGCGGAGTAATAGTTTGGGTGCGTGATGGATTGGCCCCAATGCTGACTACTCACTCATTGAAGTGGATGAGAATGCATCGGTTCTCTCTTTCTATCGAAGTTAGAGGTGGCTTTATTTGTGGATACCTTTACCTTCGTCCTTTGTTTCCCGGAGTGTTCTCTCGACGATCACGGACAACGACCTCTTGTTAGTGGTGTCGCGAGCATCTACACGAAGCGAGAAGATTCAGATCACCGACCTTCTTCCCGGTACCACGAGGCGGATCTCGAGGGCGAGATCCCTTGTTAGTGGTGTCGAATTGTGGCGCCCCGCTAAAACCACTACTAGAAAATCGCTGTGTTTTTGTGCATTGCATCATCATGACCGCATGCTCATGTCATCATGCCACATTGCATTTGAGCATCGTCATCATCATGCATGGTTTTGTCTAAAACTATTTTCGAAAACCTATTTTGTTTTTCTAAATAAGCCCCATGTTTATTCAAACACAAAACCCAGGCTTGGCCGGATTAATTTGTTTCGTCTAAAAACGGATTTCAAATGCCCCGTTTTAAATAAATAAAATTTCAAGTTGTTTTTAGGAGGCAGCCCGCCAGGCCCGAAAGCCCGGCCGGCCACCTCCAAAACCCTAATCCTATCTACCCCTACCCTTCCTTTTCCCTCACCTACCCTAGCCGCCGCTTTCCTCCCGCGCGCTCGGCCGCCCAAATCTTCCTCCCGCCTCCTCTTATCCACACCGACCACCACCTCGATTGGCCACTTCCCACACCACCTGGCCCAGCTGCCACCTCACCCTGCCCAATCCCAGCCGGCCACCTCTTCTCCCTGGCCCACCCCTGTCTCCCATCCACACGCACGCACACTCCCGCGTACCACCCTCCTAGCTCACACAGCACGCACCAACCCCCCACCAGCTATCGCCACCCCACTCCCCACCAACCGCCAGGTGGGCCCGCCCCCACCAGCTCCACCGACAGCCAGGCCCACCCCTGCCTAGCGGGCCCTACCCACGATCCCCTCCTCGCACGCCACCGCTCCATCCTCGCCCCCTCTCTCTTCCTCCGTGTCGGCACCCCCTTCCCTCGCTTCTCCGCCGCGCCTCTCCTCTCCAACCCCGAGCACCATCGCCCCACATGACTTTGCCGCTCGCAGCTGTCTCTCTGCCTTTCTCTCCCGCGGCCATGACCCCAAGCCGCCCCGCCTCTATGTTTTCCGCTCGCCATCACCGGGCGACCTTTTCCTCCGCCTCCTGCTCCCCGCAGGGCCTCGAGCCGCCCCTCCTCCATGCCCCAGCCCCCGTGCAAGGCTCGCTGCCACCTCGGCATCGTCCTTCTCACCACCGAGACATCGCGGACGTCCTCGCCCCAGCCAGGCCGCGCCAACCCCCGGATCGTCCCCATGGAGCCGCCATGGCCTCATGCCGACCTCATCTTCTGGCCTCGCGCGAGTGCCTTCGCTTTCTGTTCCTGGCGCCCTCCTGCAGCGCCGCGCCACCTCGGCCGCTTAGAGCTTCGTAGCGCCCCTCATCGAGACGCTGCAGCGCCGGCCGCATGGCTCTGTTCGCTCGCCAGGCGATCGGCCGCGCGTCTGCGACTTCCGCCGCTCACCCCGCTGTCGGCCTGCGTTTTGCCTTCCTCCACCCTGAGCACGCTGCCTTCGTCCTCGCGCCGATCGTCAGTCGCGATTCTGCCGCTAAATGCGTGTACAAGGCCAAGCTTTGCCACCTGCAGCCATTCCCGAGCGTCTCCAGCCAAGCTCGCTCGCTGATCCGCCTCGCCTCTATCTCGCCACCGAGCCAGCTTGTTGCCATCTGACCTGTACGCAAGGTGCTCGAGTTCATGTTCGAGCGGGACACAGCCTCTACGTGGTGCTCCGTTTAGTGCCTTCTGTCTTGTGATGGTGATATGTATTCGGTAGAATACTACTACAAGTTCTCTCGAGTCGTGAAGATCATCACCAAGGCCTACCGATGCCGCGACCCGAGGTTTCCGTCGAGATCTTCCCCTACCGACAAGGTCTACTACGCGGACCTGAAGACCGTGCCGGTGGCAAACCCAAGTCTGGATCCCGGTACCGCGACATGCTCTCCAACCCGGTCCCGAAGACGACAAGACCCCAGACGCCAACATCTTCCGGCACCGAGACCCGAGACCGCCACCGACAATCGAAGCCGAGCAAAACCCTAGAGGTCTCCTTCAAGGACGCCAAGGTCGCCGACATGGAACGCCAAGTTCTTCATCCCGAACGCCAAGTCCGACTCGATACGTGGACCCGACAAGATCTTCGCGACGACAAGATCGACACCGACCAAGGCGAACCCGATGATCCTCCGACGCTGAACCAAGACCTGCGACGACCTACAAAGACCGATCCCGTCGAACCCCGAACCCTGAGCCCGAACCCCGAACCCTCGGAACCCAAGATCTTCCGAACCTAGATGTGTGACCCTAAGCCGCTATTTTTATAATATGACATATACCTGTCGCATCATTAAATCATCATGCTTGCATACATGTCATCTGGTGGGTTGGGTTAACTAGTCGATTCACCTAAATTAAATATGGAGACCATATGCGGGCTATTCTAGTCTTATATTGTCTACATTTAAATTTGTGTAGCGAACCGATGCCATGTTATGTCTTGCTAATCCAACATTTAATTTGCGGGGTAGATAAATAACTTGAACCATATAATTATTTGTCGGGACCCCGGTTCCACTTAATATTGCCTAATTGCACCGCATCTGTGCCATACCATGCATCATATCATAATCATGTTGGATCTTCTGCCGTAGTATTAAATATTGCATCCGGTGTTTCGTCTAGTGTTTGCTTCTTCGCGGATTAGGCCGATGAGTTGATGCGAGTATCGACAAGTTCTTCGGATATGATCCGTCGCCAGTGTTTCCCAGGCGAGCATCTCCCCCTTTCTACCTATTTTGCTTTTATAGTCTTTATTTCTTCTTATTGATCTATTGCTATCCGTGTTGCGATGCTTTAATTTCCGTGCACCCTTTATACGCCTTGCAGCCTCTATATTGCCATGGACACATCCTATTGCCTAGTGTTTGATAGATAGTCAGCCTTGTGAGTCGTAGTTGCTTGCTTATGTGTTGCTTCGTGTCGTTGTCGTTTCACCGTTGACGGCAAGTTGACACATGATAAATGGTGGAGATGCTTAATGGTGGAGATGATCATGACTTTAAATAGAACTATTAAAATGCTAGATATAACTAATGCAGAGGCATCGGTGGGCAATAGATGTTATTTGGTTCTTCCACGCTCACTTGTGTCCCGTAGGACCCCGAGTACTTGATACCTGTTCCTTGACTATTCGCACTATCCACATACAGGAGAGTCTATGAATCCCCCTTAGCCAGAGCTTGATTCATTTCTTATTTCTTGGGGCCACAAAGTAGTTTGGGGCTTTAATACTATCCTGTACTTATGCCGTGCTTTACTGCTTTATTTAAGATTGTGCGTGGAGCACCTATACTGTTTAGGATTGCGGAGTGTTTTCGCGGTATCGACAAGCCCAGTCACACTTTCAGGTTCCCAGTCGTTTACAGCCATTGGCGCAAACCTTGGGTCCGTCTCGGAGCTGTCCAACTTCGTTGCGGGTAGCTTAATGGGGTGGCCCCCTGAAATAATTTATGAATCCTGTGATTGCTTTGTCATGAAAGCCTCGTTGGGTTTTGAGTTGGTTTTTCCGAGGTTGATCATGTGTGTGTTGCTATTTGTGCACCCCTGCAGGGTAAATCTTTCTGAAAGTCGTGTCCGCGGTTATGGACGACTTGGAGCACAGTATCTCGATCATAGACAAGCATAACTAAAGTAGTGTTATAAATTTGACTTAATATGTGACTAGTAATCAGTTTCACTACAATGGAATGCATAATAAAAATGCCAACAACTGGTGGATCTGTGGTGATCTGTGTCATACTATACCTGCTTAGTCAGTATTGCAACTCCAATGGAATGTGATAAAAGTGCCAACAAGTGCTGGGTTTGGGATTCCTCAGGACAATTATATCTGACTAGTAAATGTTCCAACTACCACGGAATGGTTAATTAAAACTGCCCACTACTTATGCTTCAAGATGACTCATGCTATCTATATCTGACTAGTAAGTGCTGCAACTATAATGGAAGGAATAAAACTGCCAACTGTGTGAGTTCCTTGGTTTGAATTCCTCGTTTGGTCTCGAGGGGGAATATCAGGATGAGTATGATTGGTGTTAGTATCGGTTGGTCCCGAATAGGTGTCTCTTATCCCTCTCTAATAGCCGACAGTTGCGTCGAGTCTCTATAGGTTGTTTAGTGCATGCTGCGCTGCCGATTCAGTCCACCATACCTATGTAGGCGAGAGCCGCCGAATTCTAGCCTCGTCGTGTACTGGCATCAGTACTGACGCTCCTCTTTTTTCCTTCACCCTTTGTCGGCACCCCTTTTGTTTAGCAGGTACGAGTTCGACATCATTAGCAGGGTTACCCTTCCGGTTTGGCCTGGGCAGGGTTATGGACGCCATTGGTTATTCTTTAGGGCTCTTAGCCCCATTTGCATCTTGTCCGTACTCGGATGTTCTATTGTTTTCAAGGTGATTTGGATCTTTGTGTAGTATATCTGTATTCTTGACTCATGGAGTCATTGTTGTATATATATGTTCTGTGGGTTCCATCATGGACTAATGTGTAATGGTATTACTTCGTTCTCCACCCGCACGCAAGTGCCTGGTGGGCGTCCTTGAATCGTTTCTATGCGGGTTTGGCGGGAAGCGCTAAAATTTGCATAGGGCCGATTCGAGGGTGTTACAAGCCATTAGCCCATAAACCATGAAAATGTCGAATAGTATGGGGAACCCCTTCCACATGAACCCAAATCTGACGGAGAACAAACTTGGGTGGAATTTCCTGCACCTCCCAAACACTGACAATAATCTAAGCACTATGAGAATGTACCGGCATCTGAATATCATCAACCCACTGTAGGTACTCCAGAGAGGGAAAGCTCACAAGGAAAGCATCATGTCTATGTGGAAGATCCTCCTACTTCCACTGAGTACTAAGGGGACAAATACGAGTCATCTTAGCCTCAATGATATAAGAAGGCACCGCTGGACCAACAATCGATACCTTCGCCACGAGAGTACACTTGGGTGCAAGAAGAGCCTTATAAATACAATCAGACAGTTGATTAAAAGGAGTCTCATCAGTACCATTCCCAACCACAATCATAGAAGGCTTAGGCAGCTTGAGCGTTGGGCACCTATTAGTAGGATGAGCCGAATTATTGCTAACAAGTCAGTAATGTTGAACATGATAGTTCTTAGTTGCATGACTATCCACAGAGCACTTCCATCATTTCACAGATTTCTTGGTCTTACCCTATTCTGTCACCAGAGCACTGCCCATAGTAGCATCCGCTGTGGTAGAAACTATAGCAAGAGGCTCATAAATTGGACCCATAGGTGGTGGCACAAATGAGGGTTGAACCTGCTAAAGTTGTGAAGGATCAATAGAGGTTTAAGACGATGTTAAGGCAACATTCTTCTTCTTCCGCTTATTCTAAGGTACACTCGGATTAGCAGCCTGTGCGGGAGCTTGCAGAAAAACCTGTTGCTGCATATGTGGAAGCATCTGTTGGAACTGTTGTGGAGGATGATCAGCAGGAAGACTAGTCTCATAAAATGCAATGACGGCTGGAAGAACTATCCCTGTTGTTGCAGCATGTACGCAGGGGCGCCGGGACGCCACGATGGTGGTTGAAGAGGTTGAAGCGTAAGTGGAGCAGCTATCGCAGCTTGTCCAACCCCGTAGGAAAAACAACTGCTTGAGGAACCATCGGAGGCATCCTTGCGGCGCAACAGGGGCAGTGCTAGGACGAGGATGCGGTGGAATCCCACCCCCAGCTTCGGCCGGCAGGGGCCGGTTGGATGAGCCGGACATGACGACGGTCATGAACGATAGGCCACCCGAGGTCGGGGACCAGGGTGCGCTAGAAGGTGGCAATGGGGGAGACAGCGAGCAGGAGAGAATTGGCAGCGAGGTGTAGGTAGCAGGGTGCATAACGCGGTCGGTAGGGAACGAGATGGATGAGGCAAACAGGAGAACGAGCCTATACAGCCTCGGACCCCGTCTTCGCAACGCACCCAGACACACCTGATTGGTTGCATGCTCGTGGGCCCCATCATCTCTACCTGGAAAAGGCTCCTTAATCATTGCCGTGTCAGTCTACGAGGAGACCAAAGCTTCCTTGGGCAAGATGGCCTCAACCGCTGCCTGGGAGATGAACATCATCCCCAACACTGGCGGCATGGTGACATTCTGCCCCGATAGGGGACCATGCTAGGGCCCCATCCGCGGATGTCGTGACAACCTCAGCCCTGTCGGAGACGACGACTTGCATCGGCGATCCACCAAGACAGCCCACGGTGACGAAGGAGAAGACTGCGCCCTTGCCAAAACCACCCTCGTCACTGGTGGCGCACTCCTCAATATCCCTTTCTCCTAGTAACTGGATTCTTGGGATGGGGACCCCTCTGACCAGAAGTCTTGCAGGGAACTATGCCGACACTTTCGATGAGACACCGTGGTCCACTCCCCATCCTCTACAATAGCTTCCCTGTCAACCCGAATGGCGACATGATCCTTAGCCACACCATTGAATAGATCTAAGAACCTATAACCGGCAGGCGACAACACATACGAGGATGTGGACGACGCATGGGTTAGGGGGCGCCGCTGCGCCATAGCATGCAATGCCCCTATCATTTTAGCACACAATGTGTAACATTCTTTGGTGGGATAGCCTGAGATGAACTAGGAGTCCTAGAAGCATATGAAGCCCAGGAACCGAACGTGTTGATCAAGATAGAAGTGTCAACCAACATAGTCAAATATCTTTAATCAAACTTGTAACAGATCTATGTTGAAATCTGAGACCCAGCCTCTCATATGTAGGTTGGGAGGATTCGACAGAGAGGGCACCGTAGCTTTGAGCGAAACACAATCCACCGTGAGTTAGATTGCATCTAGTGAATCACTCACTCTGTAATCCTCTGTTTTGATAATCAAGCAGGACATCGACTCACTTATTTGTCCGATAGGTCGAAGAAATCACCAGCGCTCTCTTTCTCTAAAACTCAAGTCAATAATAATGGACATTGTCGAGGTCACCCCTCGTCAGGATGCGCCTGCTACAGGCGATGTGGTGCCTCCCGTCGTAGATCTGGAGAAGTAGCATGCATCTCAGGGCGAGGATGACGTCCAATTCAACACTTATGAGGACCATGAGCTCGCCGGTGCAGAAAACTTCGGATCCCCCAATAAGAGCGAGGAGTTCGACGAGCACGCTCCGCAAGTGTACCCGGAGGTACATCTATTTCTCCATGTTTCTAGTTTATGGTTCATATTTTCTTCTCGGGTTATAGAGGTACTCCTTAATCTGTTCATCTACTCCTTAATCTAGTCCTACTGATCAGATAAACCATACAAACCGGTCCATGCAGAGATTTAGTCTGTTCAAAATTAATCCTTATTCTAGATTTATTAAGTTATCAAGAACACAAACGGTCTTAATTTATGAGTGAGTTGGGAGACAACCGTAATGAACCTATATAAATATGTTATTTTTTCAAAGTAACTTGGAATGGTTGTTTAGATATCTATGCATGACTGATAAATGCATTACTAGTTTGTGCGATTTTTTTAGAATATGTAGATTAAGTAAATTTATTTTGTTCATTTCTTTTGCACTTTATACATTACACCTAGATTCTAGTGAAATGGACTCTGACTAAGAGGATAGAGACCACAAGAGCCATCACATCATGAATAATCTCAAGAGCAGGGGAACCCATTTCCATAGTTGAACTAGGGAACTCAGGTGCCCTTTCTATAACAAACGAGTTAACCCGAGGATTGACAGTTTAATTCCGCATGCGGTTGACACCGATAAAAGTCTCACGAGTAAACACAAGACGGCAACCAAGGCTAAGAACGCTACGTATAGAAAATTCCCGAGGGAGTATGTCAAGACCAGCTTGGTGTCCCCTTACTTTAGGATCGGGATTGGTAGGAGTAAGTCGGCGAAGAAGTGATTGTGTTGCCGCTTCCGGTCCCTAATAATTTTTACTTGTCCTGCCGCTGCTAGAACCTGAAACTATGTGGTGTCTTGAACTTGATGCTATGTTAATTTTTGTGTGTTGGAACCTTGTTTCATCGTGCTTGCGATACAATTATATTGTTTTTACTCTTGTCTTGCATTTCAATCACTTAGTAATTTACTTCCATCGATTCGATGGACCGTAGTGGCACAACCATAATATCCACAAGTCATAATGGATTTTTTTCTAAGTAATTTAGTTATGCACGCACAAGATCATGGTGTCCCTGGTCCATCTTCCTTACATGTCTCTTAATTTTGTTGGGCATAATGATTCACAAATAGTTTACCACTATGTTTTGTCATGTCATGTTACGTCGCGTCAGCACTGTGCACCTGCTGCACAATGGCAATGGGACGATGGACTCCATGATATGTTCTCTCGGTCTCCGCATCGTCCCCCTCTCGATCCCCATGCCATCTTCATGTCGCACACCCGTCCCATCGCCTGCCGGGCACGAACGCCCAATTGCATCCCTACGATTGGAAACCAGGTACTAGTCACAGCCTGACGACGCGCTCTCCTTATCAAGCGTGCTTCCAAGTAGGTAAGACTGTAGTAATGGTAATTGTAATTTACGACGCCCGGCCTATTAACCACCTCCCCTCCCCCCTTTTACGCAGTGCCTTCCACCGCCGCAGCACAACACTATGCAAAATAACCGACACCTTCCGCCACCGCCGCCGTAGCCACCGCAATAACGATCTACGCCGGCCACCGCACCATACCACCGTAATAAATCTCTCTGCACCACACCTAGTCCTATCCACCGCCACCGCCACATCCAGTCCCAGCCACCGCGATCGATGATAGGCCACTGCCGCCACAGTAGCTGCTGCCATGGACACAAATACGACGTGTTCGGCGATGGGAGCGACTTCACCGACAGGTACGCTATCATTGCCCATGGCACCACCTCGCTGACGGTCGTCCACACCAATGCGTCAGTGGAGGTGGCCAAGGTCATCGCAATGTATGAGCGGTGGCTACAGGAGCTGATGGACAAGTACAAGATCATCAGCCTTGACCTGGAGTATACCACTGATAGGAAGAGGGCGGCGCTCTTGCAGTTGTCCATGCACAACCGCTACCTCCTATACCACGTATGGAGGGATAAATGAGTATGTCCAGAGCTTCGGGAGTTCCTGCAGAGCTGGGAGATCTATTTTGCCAGCGTCGATATCCCGAATGACACTCCGAAGCTAGAGCGTGATCTCCAGCGAGTGTGGATGTACCCAGATGGCGATACAGGGAAAGCCGGCATGGCTAGACTCGCTACCGAGATCATCGACCGCCAGTACGCCGGCATGAAGGATGAGTTCCCGAAGCACCTGCATGATCGATGTGAGTGGAGGTACCTGGATCATGATGCAATCCGGTACGTAGCAAGGGACGCGCACGTCTGCTACGAGATGCTCAATAGGATCTGGCGGATGAGCGAGTGTGTTGTTTACTACTACTACTTTAGAATTTCGTTTCTAGTTTATCTCGCCTGTATTTTGTAAGTATTCTATGTCAGAATGGCTCTCATATGATCCTTGTGCTACCGTATTAACTAGTATGAATTACATTTCCCTTTTTATTTATTTTTATCGTCAATTTTAGGATCGTGTCAACATTCGTACTTAGAAATTATGTTTGTGCCTTTGTATGTGGCAGAATCCAATATCTAATACTGTTGTGCATGGCCTAGGTTTATTACTGAATATAGCTACTTGAGCTTGTGGTGGGACCCACAAGGCAAGATACTTGTATCCACAGACTAAGCATATTTTTCCATCTCAACACAGTCGTAGTGGCATAGTCATAAATTATATGCATAGGACACAATCATAAAATATCTCCCACAAAGGGATGCTAGCCAACTCGGCTCCTCGTGCTTGGCCGTAGTGGCATTGACATAATTTCTGTGCTAAATAAAGACACAGTCATAAAACCCCCAGATTGTTGGCGTTGTGCGGAACATAATAGATGTGGCCTTGGGGTTCAGAGAGGGAGACGTGGTGTCTTGTGCGGGTGCGACCACATAAACGGAGAGCTCCGATTCGGGAGGAGGACAACGAGATCGAGCAAGTTCGGCATGGTGACAGATCTCCTCCGGAAATGAATTCTTGTCCAGGTACTGTGCCATGAGTGCGGCCATAGCGAGGGCGAGCTACGATTCAGGAGGAGGAGGCGAGCGGGGCCGAGAAGGATCGGTCGGGGGCCGGATCTCACCCTTGAAGGAATTGGCGTCCTAGCTCCGTGCCATGGCCGCGACCACAGATCGCCGCTCCGGGAAAGAAGAAGGTGGTGTCAAGAAGAATGGGGAATGGATGCGGGTGCCAACGCTGTAAGTCTACATGGCAGTCACGATGGCAACGACTTCACAGGTGTTAGCGTGATATTTTGTGTTCAAACGTTATGTTAAATTCGTGCCAAAAAACCCTCTAGGCCTTTGGCACGCCAACTATGGGTACCTCGATCCAATTATAACCAACTCGGACCCTGATATGCCTTGGTGTCTCAATTTTCGGTGCGCAAAATGAAATCCTCTCTTCCTTCCTTCCCAACAGTTCGTTCCCTACGGTAGTTAACTTAGCCAGGTTGTCCTATCTCCAATTCTCCAAAGAAATTAACTTTCTTACAACCGATTAATTCTTATGTTTTATGTCCCATGAATGGTATTCATATACTCAAATTTAGAATTGATTTTTGATGGATTAAATATTTTTCAAATTAGAATTGCTAATGAATGAATATGACCAAGCACATTACTTTTTTAATACAACAAAGAAAGTTTCTTATTTGTATCCTTCCCTAGCGACAGGTGCGGTGGGAGAAGAAAATCTAAGATGCCATGTTGAATGTGGCACAAGAGCAAATTCTTAAACATTTGAAGATATGTAGGCTTATTTTTTGAAAATTCGTACTTAATTGTGAATTCTAATATATTCTTAAGACCATAAGTGCCTAAATTGATGAGGTGTAGTGTGTAATAAATTTATAAGAACATCTCCACAGGCAACCCCAATAGCCTCCCGAATAGGTCTATTGGGCTGCCGGCCACAAAATAGGCTCACACCAGCTCTCCTCCCACCTCCAAAATGCAAACATCATCGACACGAGCGATGCCACCTCCACCCCTCCACATGACGCCCTTCGACACAAAAGAAAGAGCAGCCACCCAACTATCATCGTGGTTGGAGCATATCCTCCATATCTCCGCCCCGTGTGCCGAATCCTCCGTTGCCACTGAACCCTGCACCTTATTCCACTGCCACCACTCTACGCCGCACGACATGCCCAGCTGGGAAAGGAAGAGAGACCTCCAGCAAACCTTGGCTAGGCGATGTGAGTGATTTGTGGAGTTTCGTTGTAAATTGTGGTTTAGAGTTTCAGCTTAGGATGTTCCAGTACATTGTTCCTAGTTTAGTGCCATTTTCGCTGATTCATAGTACCCCAAGGTGGATTATTCCCCTGAAACAATTTTTGACGCTGCAAGGAGGGGGATAGCGGACATTGCTGATGACCCTTCGGCCAAGCTTTGTCGTATCCACTGACTTGTGCCGGTGAAAGCCGTTTCTTTTGAGGGGACGAACACATGTCCATGGTTCTATACATGTTCACAACACGATGTAAGTAGTGTGCTCTATTGTTTTAAATAAATATGCAAGTCATTGGTAGGATTTCCTCAAATTTGTTGCTCCACAACTGAAATTTTAGGGAGTCATAAACCGTGGCTTTGTGTGTTGGAATGATCCTCAATGACCTTTAACACTACAACATGCACTATCTACTTTGTTGGGTATGTATGAAAAAGTAACATCATGAGGAGTGGGAGAAAATTAAAAATGCCGAGTTGATAAGAATTTGAAGAGAAGAACAAGGTGTATAAAAACTACACAAGTTCGTTAGCAGATGTGAAGAACTCAATGGATACCGCTAAGAGATGTGTGTTGGAGCAAAAAATTGCAAACTTGAAGGTGAACCGTGAGGAGCAAATTGAGATTGAGTTGGAGAAGGTGGAGAAAGAGAGAAACCTACTTCTTACAGGAGAAAAATAAGTGGGATAAGGAAATAAATAATTTAGAGAGACGAAGAAGAGGCTGCAACACATGTTTGATCTTCTTGAAACAAGTGATGCAAACAAAGAAAAAGATGACAACAATCGAGAAAATTTGTGATGAATAAGATGTTTAAGTTGAAACTTTTGAGCACATGTGGCTATAAAAACATTTAATAATTTGTTTGCATTGTTGTATAAGAACTAAGTTCAGATAAATATATGTTTGCAATTTCGCTCCAATTTGATTGACTTTGAAAAATAGTCAATAAAATTATTGGGAGGTGCTATTGGAGCCACCGATGCGTGCAACACCTTCCAATAGTCCGGTACCCCCATAGCACATGTCCAGCCCGGACAGTCTATATGGGCTGCCGGTGGAGATGCTCTAAGATACCGTGCTTAGGATAGATCCATCTGCGAGCAAAACTCGGAGAAGATGAAACCTTACCCCTCACAACAAGGTGCATATAAGAAGAATCCAAAGGCCGATGACCAGGCCAACTTAAGCCGGCAAGCACCAGAACCCTAATCTTTTGGGAGACAAGCTACATAGATCGGCATCAAGCTAGATAGAGATGTTACACACCGTAAGTACGTGTCTTCAAAATCTGACAGGGTACATGTCTTGCGTATGATATCCGAAGTTACACGTGTACGTACAACCACAGTATCGGCGACTAGCTGTACCTCAACTCAAACATTGTCAAAACATATAAGTTCATGCATTGTACGAGACGACATCACGAAGTTCCATGATAAAACAAAATACAACTCAAAATACTGAAAAGCAACAAAGCTAATGAATTTCAGACGGATCATTGCATGAGATTCAACACCTACATGCAAAGGGATCAGCTACGGACAAATCACAGACGTTCTGGACATGCGTAAAGGTGCACCGGCAATCATGTTTCTTGAAATCGAATTGAGCACTTGTGGAGGCTCGGTTCTCCACCAGGAGCCGCCTACGCTGATTTTCAATCCAGCCTCCACCAATGCTGATTCCACTTTTAACCTCAAAACTCATAGACTCCAGTAATCTGGCATTCAAGATGAAGAAGGTCGCAAAATTTACTTGTGACTGGGTTCCTTGGTAGTTCTCCAACACTAGGTTCTTTAGGCGAATGTCATGGCGTTTGATTAGATCGCTATGCTTCCGGCGCCACAAATTTGTATCCCCTGATATAGTTGACTGCGAATGAAAGAGGGAAATTTTAGTTCCAGCCTAGATTCAGAGCATGAACTAACACAACTTAGTAATTATCCCATTGGCGCTCACAATACCAAGGAAGAGATGTTACCTTGATGTATAACCTCTCCAAGCAGGAAAGCATTCCATGAAGTTGATAACCACATCAAGGCTAAGAGTACTATTAGAGAAAGCTAAGATCTTGACTGAGCGCACCGCCTCTGTGAACTTGACATCATTTGCTCGCTGATATAAGGATTGAACAAACGATTAATGAGGCAATTTCCGATATACTTAATACATGCAAGTTACCGGAGATTTATGTTTCATGGCTGTAATTATGCACTCCCTATGCCCTGTAGTTCTAAAGATCAAGGTGAAATACTAGATTTGGACAATATAAATGTGGCTTTGCTAGGAAGATGGTGTTGGAATATAGAAATGTAAAATGGGTTAACAGTGACACTGAATCATCCGAGGAAGACATATGTCAGAAACAACCTCTCCTGCAGTACGCAAAATCCAAAAAAAACGACTAAACTCTGTTTTTTTTAGATTAACTAAACTCTGTTCTGTGAAGGAGTGATGAGGGTAAAACAAGAAGGTGGGAAAGGGGACATGATTAGGAATGTATAGGGAAGACAGAGGGCTAGCTAGCAAAATAATCAACCTTTGTCAGTACTCAGAACTATCTATTCTACTATGAAGGATTAGTGATGGAAGTGGGTCAACAATAGGGTACCCTCTACCCTCTTTAGTTCAATAAAATGAGCTAACTTTTGTGATGACATCATCATTTTGAAAAGGTTAGTTCATTTTTTTGAACTAAAGAGGGTAAATGGTACCCTAATGGTGACCCACTTCCATCTATATGAAGGATCACTGGGGGTTTACTCTCTGATGCGTCTAAAACACCAATTTTCAATTGGAATCTCCAGATTCCAACTGGTTGCTTATCTGAAGGTTCACTATTCAGACAGGAAAATCACTACATATTCTTGCAGAATTTAGTACTACTTCAAGTACTATAACATACGAATACAGCAGCAGTTACTAGAGTGGGAAGAGAGAAGAGTCACAGTGAGATGGAAGGGTACGTACCACAGTAACCGCTGGGCCAAGCTTGAGTTTGGTGACGCCAAACGTTGTCGGTAAGGCAACCCAAGGTCTCCAGCCTGGGTGCATTCGCCACGGTTACCCGCAGGTCGCTGTCCGGCACGATCCGGAGCAGCCTCTCCAGGCAGGGGGCGTCCTCCACGACGAGTTCCCCCAGGTGTGCCCCTCCTCGGAAAGAAGAGACATGGACGGCGATACTCCTGATGGTCGGCGAGCCGATCCGGACGCAAGAGGAGCCGACGTTGCCTCTAAGCAGCAGGTTCTCCAGGACGGGGCAGCCGGTGAGCACGGACTGCAGGGAGGTCTCCGATAAGAGTGCCTCTTCAAGAGCGAGCATCTTGAGGCTCGGGAAGCAAAACGACCGGCCGGTGCGGTCGGAGATTCTGCAGTGGCTGAAGGTGGCCACGTGGAGGGTGGGCGCGAAGCGGGTGACGCGGGCAGGCAGCGGAGGCCATGCCGATACTGACAACAGATTGGCGCTGTCGCACCGGTGGTACAACTCGAGCTCCTGTAGGCGGTCGAGCGCCGGGGACACGAGCCAGGCGTCCATGGCGTTGCCGCGGTGTGGCTGCATGTGGTGTGCCGGGATGCGGAGGCGGTGTCCGGGGCCCTGGTGGGTGGAGAGGATGCGGGTGACGGCGTGGCCGTCAATGTGCTCGCCGGGATCGCCCCCGAAGTCGATGGTGCCGTCGTCGCGGAGGAGGCCGTGGCATTCGAGGTTGAGAGGCGCGGACCGCCAGATGTGGCGCCAACGTCTTGCCAGGATCTTGGTGCGCCCGGCCTCCTTGGTGGGGAGGAGAGACACGATGTCGCCGAGGATGTGGTCGGGGAGGTTGCTTATGTAGTCCGGCCCTACTCGCCTGCGGCTTCGGCGTCCACCCCGGGAGGCGGCGCCGGTTGCCTCCTCTTCCCCGCTGGAACGCCGGCCTCTGCGTCGCCCATGGACGACCATGGCGTGGGAGTTGTGATCGTGGGACGTGGTTTGCGACGGATGCATTATGCAATGGAAACCACCACTGCGCGCACGGAGGCGACGGAATGGTTTGGTTATTTATCTTCTGCAGTGCTCAACTGCTGATTTGATCTGATGCGTTGATCTTGCCATCGAACGGCCATGGAGGAGAGAGCAGCCATGCGCCTAGTGCTGCGGTTATCTTGGATTTCCTTCCTGCAGTTCCGCTAAATAGAAAACGAATCAAAATCCAAAAAACGTGGATCCCGGTGATCGCTCTTGCCTACCTTACTAACGGAACGGTCTTGCATTTTGGACGAGCGAGGAACCCGGCTGGCAATGGGTTCAAAATCCGTACCAGATCCAAATTAATTGATTCGGATTTGTCTAGATCCGGATGTCGTGTTCTGCTACTCTATCTGATCCAAATTAGTTGACTCAAATTTAATGTAAATCATGTCTAGATATAATCGAATCTAGACAAATCTAATGCAACTAATTTGGAGCAGAGGGAGTAGATATATCCGAATCTAGACAAACCTGATTCAACTAATTTGGATCGGAGAGGAAAGATTTTTTTTCTTGATCTTGACAGGAAAAACAGAGATCCTCGGGCAGCGGGAGTGAGAATGAGGGCCGGAAGAGAGAGCTGGCTGGGACGAAAGCTTAGACAAAACAACATTTGGTCTCACCTAGGGCCAGGGGCGGAGGCAAGATTACAGCTTAGTGCATCTCCACTCCGCTCGCCCCTTCCCCCCTGCCGTTTGGCCTGCGGGCGTTCGCGCATGTATCTTCTATCGGGGTTACCGTCTCCCAGCCGCGGCCCCTAAATAGCCTTCAAATTGCAATTTCAAATTTAAACATTTAAAAGGCCGTCAGAAAAAACATAGTTTTGCTGCCACCGGTCACAACATAGTTCAGGCGATGCAATCGCCCAAGTCGTCGGAAAACAAGTCCATCGGTGATCAAAATAAACATATAGGGAACACGAGAATCAACCAGGGAGGGGATCATCCGCCGAGGTTGGAGGTACCTCCGGGTCGCCGGCGGCGGAACGGTGGTGCTGGCCTGGGCGAGGGGGTCGGGGTCACAACGCCGGTGTCGGGCTGCTGTTCTGGTTGGCGGTCGCTCGGTTCTCGGAGAGGATCAGGGCGCGCTGATCAACACACCACGCCGTCACCTCGGCGTCCATGTCCTTCGTGTCGACCATTAAGATCGCCAAGTCCCCCTCCTCTTCTTTGCCACCATGTTGGCCTTGATGAGGCCAAGGTTGATGTCCTGTCGCTCGATGATCGATGCCCACCTTGCCGCCGCGATCTCCTCGAACCTGGTGGCCTGCTCCGCCCTCATGGCGACGTGCGTGGCGGCGTCGGCCATGCAAGCTAGGATGGACGAGTGTAGTTTCTCGATGGTTGGCGCCGCGTCCCTCATGGCCTTGGCCTTCGTGTGGCCGACGGGCCGGCCCTCAGATGACGCAGATGGCGCCGCCCCCGGCTCTTAGTGGCTGGACTTGGCCTCCGCGAGAGAGGTCCATGTCTCCGCCCACTTGTCACGCCCCTCGATCTATGCAAAGACGTGGATGAATTTAAACTCATTGTCATCGTTGTCCTCGCGGTAGGCAGAGATCATGGCACGCATCTACGAAAAAACATAGGTCGAACACAAGTCTGAAATGGGCGGGAGCGGGCGGCGACGGGGGCTGTTTACCTGATCATCGTAGTTGGTGCAGCTGACATGGACGTGGCGCACCTCCTCCACGACGCCGTGCCACTTGTTGCAGGCGTTCTGGATCATGGACTAACGGCGAGACATACCCGAGTCATTGCAGTCGTGGTGCAAGGCCTTGAAGTAGGGATCCAACAACCACCGCTCATCATACGCCACCTTCACCCTCTTCCAATAGCAGTCCGAGTTCTGGTTGGCCCTCGTGAAGGGGTCTATGCTGACGGTCTTCCAAGCCTCGGCGAGGCACTCATCCTCCCTGGAGCTCCACTTGGGGCTGCGTCCACCGCCTCATTTCTTCTTTTTCTCCCCTACGCCTCCACGGCCTTCTTCTTCCCTTTCAGGTCAATCGCGATGGTCACAGGTACCTCCACCACCCCATCCTCATCCTTGGCCACCTCCGCGTTCACGTAGACCTCGTCCTTCCATGCATCGTGTGGCGCCCCGCAAAAACCACTACTAGAAAATCGCGTTGTTTTTGTGCATTGCATCATCATGACCGCATGCTCATGTCATCATGCCACATTGCATTTGAGCATCGTCATTATGCATGTCATCATACCATCTCCCACCAACCCCGCCGCGTCCTCGCCTCGATCTCCGCCACCGAGACGCGCCGCCGTCGCGAGCGCCTCCGGTCGCCCTCGCCCCTCCCCTCCGCCTGTCCCGTGTGCACCGCCGTCGCTAGGGGCGCACCGCTCTCAGCCATCGCCGCCTCTCCTCTTCCCTTAGGCCGCGGCTCTTCTCCGTCCTCGACGGCGCCCCTCCGCCGCCGGCTCGCCGGGAGCTCCACCGCCGCGCCCCCTTCACCCAGCTCCCCCGACGTCGCCGCCTCCGTGCAGCCCGTCGTCGGCCGTCGACGCGGCCTCCCCTCTCCTCTGCGTCAAGCTCTGCCACCCCGAGACGCCGCAGCGCCGCCTCACGAGACCCCAAGCATCGACCTCCCCGAGCGCGCCCCGTCTTCCTCCCCACAAGCCCTGCAGCGCGTCATCACTGGCCTCCCTCCGTTAGCCTCGCGTCCTGCTCATCACGGAGACGCGCCGTCGTCCCGCAAGCTCCAGAGCGCTGTCACCAAGGACACGCCGCTGGCCCTGCTCCCTACAGCACGATCCATGGCCATGTCTGCCTCCTCCTTGGACCGGGTCATGCGGCGCCGCCTCAAGTTCGTCACCGGATCGTCCCCGTGTTGCCTCCCTGCGCTCACGGTGGTGCCCCACTCCGCCTCCTCCAGCCATCCTCGTCGCCCCGGGGCGGCCTCTGCTTCGTCGTGGCTCCACCCCGACCCTGCCGCCGACCTTAGTACCACGGCACCGACCCAAACATCCTTCTTCAGATGTGCGAGCTGCTGCTTGTCCGTGTGTGCTCAGTCTGCTGCTGCTCTACGACCCTGAGCCTGTGCGTTTGTGTGTTGTGTGGACACTTAGACTAACACTTGTGGACCATTCGCTGTGAAGTATAGATGTTCGGCGAGGCGTCTAAAGAACCGAGACCGTAGTTGGTACAGTGCCATGGCGAGATCAAAGCCGAGATACCGACAAGATCTTCTGAAGACTGATCCCGCCGAGGTCCCCATCCTGGACACCAAGTTCGTCGAGACCCTGAAGATCCGTTCCTGGAGGCGAAGTCCGGACCTGATGACCGCCAAGATCGCCACCGGAACGACAAGCACTTCACCACGGAACGCCAATTCCTTCTTCCTGGATGCGACAAGATCTACTCTGTTGTCCGAGAACGTTCCCGTCGAACCCTGTCGAAGCCCGGACCCCCCGGAACCCAAGATCGTCCGAACCCAGATGTGTGACCCTAAGCCCTTATTTTATAACATATGACATTCATCTGTGGCATATTAAATTGTTCACACATGCATACATATTTTGTGGGTCCGGGTTATTTTATCGATTCACCTATAATTAAATATGGATTCGATATGCGGAATACCTTTGTCTTATTCCGGACTCCATTTAAATTGGTGTAGCGAACCGATGCCATGTTTCGCCATGTTAAAACAACATTTAAATTGCGGGGGTTCTAAATAACTCGAACCTATTAATTAATTGTCGGGACCCCGGTTCTGCTTAATTTGCCTAATCGCATCGCATCTGTGCCATGCCATGCATCATATCATAATCATGCCGGATCTTCTGCCGTAGTATTAAATATTGCATTCGGTGTTTCTTCTAGTGTTTGCTTCTTCCCGGATAGGACGATGCGATGTTGTGAGATTCGACAAGTTCTCCGGATATGATCTGTCGGCAGTGTTTTCCCAGGCGAGCATCTCTCTCCCTTCTACCTATTTTGCATTTATAGTCTTTATTTCCTCCTGTTGATCTATTGCTATCCGTGTCGCGATGCTTTAGTTTCCGTACACCAGTTATATCCCGTGCAGCCTCTATATTGCCATGGACACCTCCTAATACCTGTTGTCTGGTAGATAGCTGGCCTTGCGAGTCGTAGTTGCTTGCTCAGGTGTGATCTTGTGTTGTCGAGTACCACAATTGTTGGTATGCTGGCAGATGCTTATGGTGGAGATGATCATGTCTTTAAATACAACTATTAAAAATGCTAGCTATAACTAATGCAGAGGCATCGGTGGGCAATAGATTTTATTTGGTTCTTCCACGCTCACTTGTGTCCCGTAGGACCCCGAGTACTTGATACCTGTTCCTTGATTTTTCGTACTATCCACATCCGGGAGGCCGTGGACCCCCCTGAGCCAGAGCTTGATTCATTCCTATTTCTTGGGGCCACAAAGTAGTTTGGGGCTTTATTACTATCCTGTACTTATGCCATGCTTTACCTCTTTATTCAAGATTGTGCGTGGAGCACCTGTACTGTTTAGGATTGCAGAGTGTTTTCGCGGTATCGACAAGCCCAGTCCCACTTTCGGGTTCCCAGTCGTTTACAGCCATTAACGCAAACCCTGGGTCCGTTCCGGAGCCGACCAACTTCGTTGCGGGTTGCTTAGTAGGGTGGCCCCTTGAAATATTTCTGAATCCTGTGATTGCTTTGTCGTGAAAGCCTCGTTGGGTTTTGAGTTGGTTTTTCCGAGGTTGATCGAGTGTGTGTTGCTATTTGTGCACCCCTACAGGGTAAAACTTTCTGAAAGCCGTGTCTGCGGTTATGGACGACTTGGAGCACAGTATCTCGATCATAGACAAGCATAACTAAAGTAGTGCTATAAATTTGACTTAATATGTGACTAGTAAGCAGCTGCAACTATAATGGAATGGATAATAAAAATGCCAACAACTGGATGTGGTTATCTGTGTCATACTATACCTACCTAGTAAGTATTGCAACTCCAATGGAAAGTGATAAAAGTGCCAACAACTGCTGGGTTTTGGGATTCCTCAGGACAATTTATATCTGACTAGTAAATGTTCCAACTACAACGGAATGGTTAATTAAACTGCCCACTACTTATGCTTCAGGATGACTCATTCTATCTATATCTGACTAGTAAGTGCTTCAACTATAACCGAATGAATAAAACTGCCAACTGTGTGAGTTCCTCGGTTTGACTTCCTCGTTTGGTCTCGAGGGGGAATACCAGGATGGGTATGGTTGGTATTTCTATCAGGTTGGATCCGAATAGGTCTTTCTTATCCCTCTCTGATAACCGCCAGTTGTATCGAGTCTCTATAGGTTGTTTAGTGCCGCTGCACTGCCGCTTCAGCCCACCATACCTATGTAGGCGAGAGCCGCCGAATTCTAGCCTCGCCGTGTACTGGCCTCAGTACTGACGCTCCTCTTTTTCCTTTGCCTTTGTCGGCCCCTTTTGTTTTAGCAGGTTTGAGATCGGCGTCGTTAGCGTGGTTACCCTTCGGCTTGGCTGGCAGGGTTATGGACGCCATTGGTTATTCTTCAGGGCTCTTAGCCCCATTTGCATCTTGTCCGTAGTCGGACGCTCTATCGTTTTCAAGGTGATTTGGATCTTTGTATTGTATATCTGTATTCTTGACTCGATGAGTCACTGTTGTATATATATCTGTTCTGTGGGTCCCATCGAGGACTGTTGTGTAATGGTATTACTTCGTTTTCCACCCGCACGAAAGTGCCCGGTGGGCGTCCTTGAATCGTTTCTATGCGGGTTTGGCGGAAAGGGCTAAAACTTGCATAGGGCCGATTTGAGGGTGTTACACACCGCCATTGTCCTCCTCGTATGCAGCGGCTTCCTCTTGCGTGAAATCCTGGGCGGAGCTGCCGTTGATCATGTCGGGCATGATGGACTCGTCCGTGGAGCGGTCACTGTAGTGCGATCCACCGAACATGTTGGGGGCGCTCTGGCTGCTGCCAGCGCCGAACAGGTTGGGGATGCTCTGGCTTCTCCTTGTGGCAAACTGACCGAATCTATGCCTCTGCGTTAAAGCAGGGAGGTGGTGATGGGCCGGTGATGTGTTGTTGGCGAGGGAGTTAGGGTCGAAGCCGTCGAGCAGATCGAAGTTGTTGTTACCCGGTGAGAAACGAGATAGGTGTGGTGCCATGTTCGGGTGGCCGGACAGCGACATGCTGGACGGAGATGGGGAGGAGACGTTGCTCTGGCTCTCGAGGATGTGGAGCCCAGCGTTGTACGCCGGCACCACCATTCCCGCCATGGCGGTTGCACACTGCGCCGCAACAGTGCCGCACGGGCCTGCTCCGCATGCGCCTCCGCCGCCCTGCGTAGCCTCGAGTTCTTCTCCCTTAGCCGATGACTGGCGTTCTACACTTGCCGGTGCTAGATGTCGAACGCCCACTCCGCGTTGGTCATGCCCTCCGGCCGCTGCTTGTCAGCCTTCCCTTTCTTAGCTGGCGCTAATGCTCGGGGAGCTTGGTATCTCTTCGGCGGCATGGTGGTGGCGGCAGTGGCGCACGGGAGGGGAGAGGTGGGGTGGGGAAATGGTGGGCATGGGCGGTGATGGAGGAGGGAAATGGCGGGACTGGTCGGCCTGGAGGGGAAAGGGAGGGAAAATGGAGGGAAAATGGGGCAAATTTTGGTGTCTCGCCAACAGGGCTGGCCTGCCAACTTTTTCAAGTTGCGCCGGCGCCCCCGATCGATCCCCCTCGCATTGGGTTCGGCCTGGGGGTGCCAGATGTTTGGTTGGGCCACGATGGTGCCATTTTTGGTTTGGGGGGAGAGGGTTGGGTGGGTTTTTCTACGCGGACGCCCCCATTTCACCCTTAGGGGGGCTTTAGGGGGGCGAGTGGAGATGCTCTTAGAGGAGGCCAAACCTAATAATTTTTATTAGGGGAGCTGATGGCTCTGAAATATAGTCATCTACGTCCATATTTAAACTGGATATTATTCATATTTTTTATGAAATTTCTCTCTAACCTTGCCACTAATGCCTAATATTCAAAGGGGTATGCAATCCTTTCTTATTATATTTTTCCTACGTAGATAATGTCGTTTAAAGATGGGAATCACTATATTAAAGTCAAAGATATGAGATTTCCAACAACCAGAAGAAACCAGGAGTCGTGAAGCGGAGGCAAACGCTTTAATGACCAACTATACGACCGGAGCAAAATTCCGGCCGAATAGCTCGGTCATATAGTTGGATCTGCCATTGTTAGGTCAAACAGAACAACTTTCGTGAAGGGACCCCTATAAAAAGCAGCCTCGGGCAACAAGAAAACAAAGCCCCCGACGACTAGACACCTCCGACCTCGCCTGCCACAGATCATCAGCCGCCTCCAGATCTCAAAACCCTTCTCCATCTCCATAGCCATATTCCACCACTTGTAATTGGAGATCTCTTCTTCTATTGGCGACATTGTAAGACTATTGCTATCAATCTTATGATTTTCAATACAATGTTTGTGATTGTTGATCTCATCTCTATGTGTGAGCAATTCTCCTTGGGCTAAAGGCTTCGGCCTAGCCATGTAGCATTTGTGCATATTATTTATCATAGATGGGATCATGTATTTGTTTGTATGACATGATTATTATTGTATCCTCTCTTGCCTCGATCTAAGTACTTGTCAGGTACCCAAGACCCCAAGGGTTGAGCCAGGTATAGGGAGTATGAGTAATGACTGATCTGCAGGTTGGGAACCCTAGTGACAGAAGGGATAGTACGGCTGTATGTGAGGGATTTACTCGGGATTAACGGTGACATCACTATGCATATCATTAGTTCTCTTTCTTCCATGGATGAGACTAGTAGGTTATTGCTATAAGCGGTTGTAGAGGCAATAACAATTATGGATGCACTGCTCACATATAATTTATCTTGCTCTAACAATTACATGCATACTTTATCTTTATCTTGTATTCCCATCAGATGTTTTGCACAGCTACAAGTGAAACTGAATGCCCTAGGCCCTCTCTCTCCATCATCGACAACAACAAAAAGGACGCAAACTATTGGTCCAGTGAAAACACAAAAGGAATTCTAAGACTCCCGAAGGTCTGTTAAAGTAACTTCACTATGCATTCGCTTCCCGAGGATTCGATAACTTAGGTCTACTAGGGAAAAAGAAGCTATACTACATTCGTAATCCGGATCGAAGGTATCAACCCTTTTTCTGGCACCGTTATCGGGGAAGCAATAGCTACCCTGGTGAGGTTATTGGGAACCTTGCTAGTTTTAATTCTTGTTTTTAATTTTGTTAGTTTGCTTTTAGTCTTTATTTGATAAACCAAAAAAATTAGTTAGTCTTCAAATTCTTGCTTTTACTATTATAGTTCTTTGTTTAAGAAAACCCAAAAACATAGGAAATATGGCTGAAAAGAAGCTTGGGAAGTTTGCTACTCCCAACAATGATTATTTGCGTACTCCTATTACTTAGCCAGCAATTGCTGCTGATGACTATGAAATTAAGCCCTATTACTTAAGTTTGGTTCAACAGAATCAATTTGGAGGCTCTACTGTTGAAGACGCATGTATGCACTTGAATACTTTCACTGAAATATTTGATATGATGCGTATAAAAGACGTTGACCCCGATGCGGTCAAATTGCGTCTATTTCCTTTCTCTCTTATAGGAAGAGCAAAAGAATGGTTGCTATCTTTGCCTAAAAATACTATTACATCATGGGTGGGATGTACTTCTTTATTTATGACTAAATTTTTCCCACCTGCAAAGGCTATGCAACTCAGATCTAATATTACTGGTTTTAGACAGGAAGAGCGTGAGCCACTAGCGCTTGCATGGGAGATGATGAAAGAATGCATGAGAAACTATCCTAGTCATGGGATGGAAGATTGGTTAATTCTCCATTTATTTTATAATGCTCTTAACCCTGTGTCTAAGTCTATGCTTGATACTGCAGCTGGAGGAACATTTATGAGTAAACATATTACCGAAGCAAAGCAGCTGCTAGACAATATGCAAGACAACCATGCCCAATGGCATGTGGATAGATCGAACACGAAGAAGGTGAACTCCATCTCACCACAAGAAAATGAAGAACTCAATGCTAAGTTGGATGAGCTCATACTAGCCGTGAAAGGTAAGGAAACCCAGGTAAGAGCTATCCCTGAAAAAATATTGAAGAAATAGACTTCATAACTCGTAATGATTATAAGCCTGCTTGGAAGAAGAATTATAATCCTATTTTTCAGAAACACTATTCTAGTCCTGCAGGTAATCCTAATAATAATATGGGAACTAGTAATGGTAGTCTCCAAGAAACACTTATGTCTTTTATAGACTCACAAAATGAGCAAACAATATCCTTGTTAAAATAATGGCGAACCATAATGTTATGCTTGGTAAATTGTCTAACCAAGCCGTTAGTTTGAGAAATGATTTGCAGACCCTCCAAGAAAGGATGAAGATTGTTGAGGCACAGATAGGTAAGTTAAACGAGAGTAAAACTCTCATTCTAGCTAAATTTGCAGGTAAAGTTGAGCCCAACCCCGTTGAAGAACTCAAAATGATGAGGATCCAAAGGGAGGAGCCCCTTCACCAAGCTACGCCATCGAAGACCTCGTAAAGAGGATCAACGTCAAAATTCCGATGAGTGAAGGTAACGATGAAGCCATGTATCAACACTTTGTTGATCAACTAGTGATTAACGTACGCGAGCTTGCACAGGAATACAAGAAAATTGCTGAAAAGTTACCTGATGACCCACAAGTATAGGGGGTGTATCGTAGTATTTTCGAGGGAAGTGAAACCCAATTTATTGATTCGACACAAGGGGAGCCAAAGAATATTTATAAGCCTTAACAACTGAGTTGTCAATTCAGCTACACCTAGAAACAATCTTGCTCACAGCAGTTTATCAGTAGCAATAGTTTTGTAGTAGGAATAGTAAAGCAGCAGCAGTAGTAAAGCAAAGACAATAGTAACAAAAGAAGTAAACAGTGGGATTCGAGTGCGGTAGGCATAGGGATGGATGGATGGGCGTTGCATGGACAAGATAATCCACATAGCAATCAGAACATAGGGCAATTGCAGATAAATAAGATAAAGCATCCAAGTACTAGACAATCCTAGGCATGTGTTCCATATATAGTCATACGTGCTCGCAATGAGAACTTGCACAACATCTTTTGTCCTGCCAGCCTATTTGCAGCGGGGCCTCTAGGGAACTACTGGCAATTAAGGTGCTCCTTTTAATAGAGCACCGAAGCAAAGCATTAACACTTCGTGAACACATGTGATCCTCACATCAAAGCCTTCCCCTTCCGGTTATCCCGATTTCGCCACTGGGCCATAGGTTCCGGACAACAACGTGTGTATACAACTTGTAGATAAGACCAAGAACAATACTATCATAATGAATCAATAACATGTTCAGATCTGAAATCATGGCACTCGGGCCCTAGTGACAATCATTAAGCACAACAAGCCGCAACAAAGTCATAAAGCACTAATAAAAGATACTAGGCACCATGCCCTAACAATATGATGCCATTACATGAACAATCTCATCCAATCCCTACCATCCCCATAGCCTACAGCGGGGGATTACTCACTCATAGATGGGGGAAACATGGATGGTCGATGGAGAAGCGATGGTGATGATGATGGCGATGATCTCCTCCAATTCCCGTCCAGGTGCCGTAACGAGTTTACGTGCTGTTTGTGGAATCTGGTGGCGGTGAGCAGAACTCCTTCCGAAAAACGCCGAACCCCCAAAGTTTTTAAGTCAAGGCCTTATAGGCAAAGAGAGGCCGAGGGTGCCTTGGGGCCCACACCACCTGGCGCGGCTGCCTGCTGGCGCCACCAAGTGGTGTGGCCACCTGGCTCTTCTCCGCCTCGTATTCTGCTCCCGAGTCTTCAGTGAAATAGGATTTTGGCATATTTTCCGGGATTTTTCCGATAGTTGATTTTCTGCACAAAAGTAGACACCAAGGCAATTCTGCTGAAAAACATACGTCGCATTAGTTGCATCCAAATCACACAAGTATAGAGGAGAAACAATAGCAAAAGTGTTCAGGAAAGTAGATACGTTTTGGACGTATCAACTCCCCCCCCCCAATCTTAGCTTATTGCTTGTCCTCAAGCAATTCAGTTGAAAACTGAGTGCGATAAAAGAACTTTCACGAACACATTTGCTTCATATGATGTAAATATTCTCAGCAATGTGATCAACTACTTGGACAATTCATAATAAAGAGTATGCAACTGAGTCTACTTAATAGTCATTGCAAGCTATGAAGAGATTCCAATTCAAGAATAATAAGTAGCACGAAGCACAAACATAAGCAACATTACAATGCTCATAGAAATGTATGATAGAGTGGTATGTCGATTGCCTTTGATTATGAATGCCAAGGCACCTCTAAAGTTCAAGTGACGGCTAGAAGTAAAGATATCAAAGATACAAGCATCAAAGTCATAACACAAATAACCAAGTAATGGAACAAACACAAAGAATGACAACTATGCTCTCAAGAAGGTGCTCAAAGAATATGTGGAGACTCAACAAGTAGAAGAAAAAGGTTTTGAATAATTTTGAAAGGCTTCCAAATGCAGAAAGTATGGTACTCGTTAGCTTTGAGCTCTCATTGCCCCTATCATAAGCATCTTTAATATGGTTAAGGTGAAAGTGAGGTCCAATCTGAGTTATATGCTTGACAGACTATAAACTGAAAATCCCAAGTCCCTTGAGTACGAGGGCCGCTCCTCGTGCTACTCAACTTTAGTTACCGGTAAGTTCTTGTCATTGTAAGTATGTGCGTATCATTGAGAACCGCCAACGGGGTACCCCTTGCCCGATGATACGGAAGAATCCCCATATCAAAATGACAAGGCAAGTAGATAATGAGTATCTCAGCAATCTTCTTATTTACCATGGGAAAATGGTGCTTTTTTCTCTCTTTCCTCTTTTCATAAAACTATTTTTTTCTTTTTCTCAATAGCTATCTCTATCTTTTTTATAAGAAGAATGCTTCATAGATATCATTATGGTTATGCTGCAGGTTTCCACCATGTCAGCATGGATTAGACCAGTGGCCCAGGCGTTTCTCTAACACACATACATAACTCCATGGACTTACAAGCTCCCCTTTTATTTCACACCGACGACATCCGCAAACAAAAGAGCAAGGTATCAACTAGGTATATATTTACAAGTGTTGAAAGCGTTCCCCGTGATAGCACGGTTCTGCTAATCCCCAGCCTATAATTTGCAAGCATATAACTTTCATGGAGAGTTCACAATGGTTCAGGTTTATTAAGTGCGGAAAATAAAGTGTGCCATCAAGTTCGTGAGAGCTTTACTAACTAATTTTCCCATAACAAGCAAACATTTTATTCGGAAGAAAACAAGGCATATTGAATATGCACGGATGTAGCAAATGATACTAATAGGTAGGTATGGTGGACACTTTGAAAATATTTGGTTTAGGAAGTTGGAAACATGAGTAAAACACTCAGTGGAAGTGAAGGCTAGCAACAGTAAGGGAGCAACAAACGAGAGAGCAATAGCTGTCATTATCATGCTTGCAACAAAACAAGACTACTCATGGCATGAAAGTGATTCAAGATCCTCAAGGCAAAATAATTCGTCAAGGCTTAACTGATTATTACAGTCATGTGCATGCGTGAGCATGTGCCAAGTCAATTCAAATGAAACATTCATAGGAGGATACCACAGTGTCATACCAATTTATGAATAGGGCAATGCAAGCAAACATTCCTAAGACATGCTACAAACTATTAGCGAGCTGGAGCTAATCATAAGAAAGCAAGAACTATTAAGCATCCAAAGAAAACATACACTCTACATGAACGGAATAAGCAAGCTCAAAATGATGAGTATATGTACAGAAATGAAAACAAATAGAGTTCATTACCAGCCTCTTACCACGCCTCAGGTTGTCATTAATCCTCATTATTGCTCTTCACTTGTGTGGCTTGAATAATAATATGAAACCAATATTCCACTGAGAACTGCCGAACCATGTAGCAAACTCGCAAAAACCAAAGAAGAACGACAAATATTTTTGGTGTTTTTGATTTTTAAACAAGAACCAAAAGGGAAAAACAAACAAAGCAAAATTCTTTTTGGTTTTTTCGAATAGTTCAAACAAAGCAAAAAGGGAAAAACAAACCAAGGCAAAAAGAAGAAGCAAACCAAAGAGAAACAACAAATTTTTTTTGGTCTTTTTGTGTTTTTAGAGAGCAAAAGCAAAGAAGAACAAAAACTAAAAAGAGAACGAAAACATGAATATACAAAGTACCAATGCAACATGATGTGGAGATGAGTGCGGTGTCGGCGTACCTCCCCCCAAGCTTAGGCTTTTGGCCTAAGTGGGTATCAATCCCAAGCTGGCCAAGATGAAGTGTCACCGTGGTATGACGAGGAGGTCCCCTCGTCCTGGTGCGCGCTCGAGTACGTCCCTCCGTAATGTGCGGAGTAATCATAGGAGGGCACATCCTTCTGGTGCTGCTCGTGGAAACCCAGCAAGCGAAGCTGCTCGTCCACCTCCTCCTTGGAGCGCGGCCGCGGTCTCCTGTGAACACTAAACAAAGCAGGCTATGGCAAAAGGATCTCCCTTTCATCCCTGTCAGTGAAAAGCATCCTATATACTAGATTGTTCAAATCAGAGGTAGCAGTGACAAGGTGATGAGTTTTCATGGCAACAAGGTCAAGCCTCTGTGGTGCTAGCATATCATCATCGGGATCCACCGAAAGACCTAATGCATTGACTACACGCGAGGCAATGATGCCCCCATAGATAGGCCCCTAGCAGCTAGGCGGCGAGCAATAAGCGAGCCAAGATTGTACCGAGTATCATTGTTAAGCGCGGCAGCAAGGAATGCTAAATGATAGTTGGAGATATTACTAGTGTTCTCCCTACCCAATACACTAGTAGCAAGATAGTATGCAAAGTATCTAAGAGCAGGGAGTTGGATATTTCTTATCTTTCCGACTTTGTACACGCATCATCATCATTGGTCACCCTCGGTAAAGCTCCAACAAATCGAGAGGTTGCCTTGAATTTTCTTCATGGTCCTCATACACGCACCTACAATACGCAAAATCTCTCCAAAAGCATGGTGAAGGGCATATCATAGATTTTAAAAGAGACAAGATTGATAGGGTGTGTTAGTAAACGAATCTCTCAACAAAAGTTTTGGTGAGCATAGCGTGTGTATTGCACTCTCATCTTGCATATAAGAGGTCAAACCAACCCTCTCAATCAGTAGCAAGAAATCATCAAGAATACCTGCAGCTTGCAAGAAAGTAAAACAAGGAAAAGAGGATGGGTGAGCATCTCCATCATCCCTTTCACTGCCAATACGTGTTGCAATGAGGTCTTCATTGTATGATGGCCTAGCTTGAGAGGCTGTTCTTGAGGGCCTCGACCTCCTAGGTGCATCACTCTCAAATATCTCTCCAAAAGTATGGTTGTTCATGCTTGGTATTCTGAAATTTAGACACCTATTAAACAAGTGATTGCAAAGTAAATATAATGAAGGATTCTACTCACAGGGACTTGCAAGAGGCCTAAACATTGTAACACCCTCAGAATCGGCCCTATGCAAGTTTCAGCACTTCCCGCCAAACCCGCATAGAAACGATTCAAAGGTGCCCACCAGGCACTTGCGTGCGGGTGGAAAACGAAGTAATATCATTACACAATAGTCCTCGATGGAACCCACAAAACATATATATACAACAGCGACTCAAAGAGTCAAGAATACAGATTTACAGTACAAAGATCCAAATCACCTTGAAAACAATACGGCGTCCGAGTACGGACAAGATGCAAATTGAGCTAAGAGCCCTGAAGAATAACCAATGGCGTCCATAACCCTGCCTTGCCAAGCCGGAAGGGTAACCTGCTAACGACGCCGATCTCAAACCTGCTTAAACAAAAGGGTGCTGACAAAGGCAAAGGAAAAGAGGAGCGTCAAGATCGAGGCCAAGACACTCGAGGCTAGAATTCGGCGGTCCTCGCCTACATAGGTATGGTGGACTGAAGCGGCAGCGCAGCATGCACCAAACAACCTATAGAGACTCGATATAACTGTCGGCTATCAGAGAGGGATAAGAAAGACCTATTCGGAACCAACCTGATGCTACCACCAAACATACCCATCCTGGTATTTCCCCCTTGAGACCAAACGAGGAAGTCAACCGAGGAACTCACACGGTTGGCAGTTTTAGTTATTCAGTTATCGTTGTAGCAATTACTAGACAGGTATAGATAGTCATCCTGATATAATAAGCAGTGGGCAGTTTTAGTTAACCATTCCGTTGTAGTTGCAACACTTACTAGTCAGATACAATAAGCATGAGATATCCCAAACCCAGCAGTTGTTGGTACTTTTATTTAGCCATTCCGTTGTAGTGAAGCTGATTACTAGTCATATCGGATACAAGTCAATTTATAACAGTAAACTTTAGTTATAGTTGTCTATGATCGAGAACTGTGCTCCAAGTCGTCCATAACCATGACACGGCTTCTCGAAAAGATTTAACTCAGGGTGCACCAAAGTTTCCACACGCACCTACATCCTTGTTGTCGATCAGGTAGGTACAAGATCACAAAACATACACCCAACGGTATGTCGACGGGGTTTTGACACGACGCTTCTGCACCCAAAGCAAGCACGGGGGGCCACCCCACTAAGCTACCCGTAACGAAGTCGGCCGGTCTCCGAGACGGACTCAGGGTTTGTGTCGACGGCTGTAAACGACTAGGAACCCGAAAGTGTGACTGGGCTTGTCGATACAGCGAAAATGTGTCACGGTCCTAAACAGTACAGGTGCTCCACGCACAATCTAAAATAAAGCAGTAAAGCATGGCATAAGTACAGGATAGTAATAAAGCCCCAAACTACTTTGTGGCCCCCAGTACAGTACTTGGAATCAGGTACTAAATCGATGGGGGTGCCCACACACCCCACCTGTGGTTAGCGCGCTCGATCTCGGAACAGGTATCAAGAACTCGGGGTCCTACGGGACACCAGTGAGCGGTTAAAATCCAAGTATTGTCTATTACCCACCGGTACCTCTACATTTACCTAATTTCAATTTTAGTTATTAAACAATAATTAAAGCCATGATCATCTCCCACATTAAACATGCGGCAACCTTCCAACCACTGTGGTACTGGACGACACGCAACAGCACTTGAGCAAGCGACTACGACGCGCAAGTCCAACTATCTACCAAACAACAGGTAATATGATGTGTCCAAGGCAATATAAGGCTGCAAGGGATATCACGGGCACGAAAACTAGAGCATTGCAACACAGATAGCAATAGATCAACAGGAGGGAATAAATACTATAAAAGCAAAATAGGTAGAAGGGGAAGAGATGCTCGCGTGGGAAAACACTGCCGACATACCATATCCGGAGAACTTGTCGGTACTCGCAACCACTCATCGACTTAATCCGCGAAGAAGCAAACACTAGAAGGAAACACCGGATGCAATATTTAATACTACGGCAAAAGATCGGACATGCTTATGATATGAATGCGAGATGAACATTTCAATATGCGACAGTCGATAATGTCATATTATAAAAATAATGGGGGTCTCGGATAGGGAATCACATTAGGGTTCGGCGAACTTGGGCTCCGAGGGGTTCGGGGTCGGGTCTCAGGGTCCGGATCTGGGGTTCGGTCTCGGCGGGATCGTTCTCGGATAACAGAGTAGATCTTGGCGTTCCGCGAGGAAGGACTTGGTTCGGCGTCGGGGCACATCGGATTCGTCCTGGTCGGTGTCGATCTTGTCATTGCGACGATCTTGTCGGGTCCGCGCCATCGAGTCGGTCTTGGCATTCGGGGTGAAGAACTTGGCGTCCTCGAGGAAGTACTTGGCGTATCCGTGTCGACGACCTGGGCGTCCGGGTTCTCGTGCATCAGATCCGGGAAGAAGTACTTGTCGCATCTGTGGCCTTCGGGTCGAAGAATTTGGCATGCCCGGGTTCGGTCTTCGGGTCCGTGTCGATGCGCTCTGCGTCCCGTGTTGGAGATCATGGTATTCCGGCTTCGGTTGTCGATGATGTACTTGGTTTGGCGTCGATGCGTCTTCGGGTCCGGGACAGGAGTCCTTTGAGCCTGCGAACAAGTTCTCGAAGTTCCGTGACGAAGATCTTGGTGCTTCAGACCTATCGCGTCCTCGGGGCAGGAGCGACACACCATACAAGCAAGAGGCCTCATACTTAAAAAGAAAGAGCCCTCGATCGTGTCTGGCGCACAGAAGGTCTTGACTCGTTCGGTCATTTGTTCGAACAGCCTGCATACGCGGTGGAGCAGAACGGTGGCTGGAGGATAGCAAGCGGGGACGAGGCAAAGGACGGCCGAGCCGGAAACAAGGCGAGGAGTAAGGCGAGGGAGGGCACGACGACGACCAGAGGTGGCGTTGGGCGACCTTGCAGGGGCGGTGAGCTTGACAGGCTCACAGGGAGGCGCGGGTTGGAGCTCAGGTCGGCAGGAGAGGAGCTTGTGGCGGCAACCGGCGGCGCGTCGCGGGTAGGCCGCTGGGCTCCGGCGAGGACGTAAGGACGCTTGAGAGGAATACCGCAGGAAGGCGACGGCGGGCGCTGGTCGCAGCCGAGCGAGGAGAAGCGGACGATTCGGGCTCGGCGAGGCGGCCCGCTCGAGCGACGGTGCCTGGACGAGCCTGAGAGGGGCGAGAGGAGCAGCAGCGGCTCGACGTCACGACGCAGGCGGCCCGTGCAGGGCGGCCTAGGGTGATGGGGCCCGCAGAGCTTGGTGGTGGAGGGGAGGAGAACCAGGGGGCGCAGGGTTCGCGCGAGGAGAGGGGCCCTGGCGGCGCACAGCGTCGGTGGCGCTTGCGCGTGAGGGACACGAGTGGCGACCGGTGAGTAGAGGGCGTTGATGGAGCTCACGGGCATGGGGCCGAGGTGGATGAGCGGCCGGAGGCGGGCTCGCGGCGGAGAGGAGGGCGCGTGACAGCGGAGGAAGCTTGCGGGGAAGAGGGCGGCGATGGCAAACCGGAGATGGGAGGAGGCGCAGCGAGCAGGGAGGCGCTGCGGGGGTCGCGTCCTGGCGGCGGCTCGCGAAGGGAGAGGGAGGCGATGGCGGTTGGTGCTGGTCGAGGCGAGGCCGGGCGAGCGCTAGAGAGAGAAGGGGGTCGCGAGGTGGTGGTTGGCATCGCTACGGGACGCATCGTGCGGGGCCGGGGGTGGGGCCAGGGGCGAGGTGGTTGGTAGCGACGGGGGTTGTCGGGTTTGGGAATGAAGGGAGGGAGGTGGGGTCGACGGGATCCCATGTGGGGAGGGCGTGCGTGGTGTTGTGTGGGTCCAGCGGTGGAGGGAGTGGAGGGGGTTGGGGTGAGGTGGCAGATTAGGAGTGGATGGGGTGGAGGAAGTGGTGAGGTGGCGGGTGGTGATTGGCCAGGGTGATGTGGCTGGGGATGGTTAGATTAGGATTAGGTAGGAAAAGAGTTGGGGTAGCTGGGATTTTATCTGGAGGTGGCCAGCTGGGCTTTCGGGCCTGGCGGGCTGCCTCCTAAAAACAATTTTAAATTTTTATTTATTTAAAACGGGGCTTTTGCAAACCGTTGGCAGACAAAACAAAATATTCCGGAGACCCGGGTTTTACTTTGAATGAAGGACGGGGCGTTTAGAAAACAAAACCAGGCTTCTCGAAAACAGTTTTATGTAGACAAATGTCAGATGACATGACGATGCTCAAATGCAAGGTGGCATGATGACATGAGCATGCGGTCATGATGATGCAATGCACAAAAACAACGCGATTTTCTAGTAGTGGTTTTGCGGGCGCCAATTCGACACCACTAACAATGGATCTCGCCCGAGATCCGCCTCATGGTACCGGGAAGAAGGGCGGCGATCTGAATCTTCTCGATCGTAGATCCTCGCGACACCACTAACAAGAGGTCGTTGTCCGTGATCGTCGAGAGAACACTCCGGGAATAAAAGGTCGAAGGTAGAGGTATCAACAAATAAAGCCACCTCTAGCTTCGATAGAAAGAGGGAACCGATGCATTCTCATCCACTTCAATGTACAAAAGCGAATAGAAGGGGTAGTCGGCATGGGGGCCAATCCATCACGCACCCAAACTATTACTCCGCACAATCAGTAGAAAAGCGTGCAACCATTCTCGGAATCAGACTGAAGATCTTGACAATCGAGGTTCAGAAACAAAGGAGTGATGCAGGCTATGCATCGGATCTGGCGTAGATGATGTCGTCGCGTCGAAAAAACACCGGAAGGCACAACAAGGAACAGAGAGAAGTCCAACAGATGATGGATTCTTCAGATAGCACGAAGACCGGATGTAGAAGCATCGTTACCAAAAGAGGAAGCGAAACCCTAAAGGTACGACGGAAAACCCAACCACGAGAATTTCTGGACTCAAAGAAAGAGAAGAGGACAGATTCTAACACGCAGAGGTAAGAGGAGAACAGCAGAGGGGTAAGGAGTAAAATCATACCTAATCAGATCTATCCAACCGTTTTTGCAAATATAGTTTTGACACTCTACTTCGGCCGTTAGCTAGGTTATCCTACAGGCTGGACTTGTGGGGTATCAGAATCGCTGAGCTCGATACCACTGTAACACCTCAATCGGCCCTATGCAAGTTTTAGCGCTTCCCGCCAAACCCGCATAGAAACGATTGAAAGGTGCCCACCAGGCACTTGCGTGCGGGTGGAAAACGAAGTAATATCATTACACAATAGTCCTCGATGGAACCCACAAAACATATATATACAACAGCGACTCAAAGAGTCAAGAATATAGATTTACAGTACAAAGATCCAAATCACCTTGAAAACAATACAGCGTCCGAGTACGGACAAGATGCAAATTGAGCTAAGAGCCCTGAAGAATAACCAATGGCGTCCATAACCCTGCCTGTGCCAAGCCGAAGGGTAACCTCGCTAACGACGCCGATCTCAAACCTGCTTAAACAAAAGGTGCCGACAAAGGCAAAGGAAAAGAGGAGCGCCAAGATCGAGGCCAAGACACGACGAGGCTAGAATTCGGCGGTCCTCGCCTACATAGGTATGGTGGACTGAAGCGGCAGCGCAGCATGCACCAAACAACCTATAGAGACTCGATATAACTGTCGGCTATCAGAGAGGGATAAGAAAGACCTATTCGGAACCAACCTGATGCTACCACCAAACATACCCATCCTGGTATTTCCCTCTTGAGACCAAACGAGGAAGTCAACCGAGGAACTCACACGGTTGGCAGTTTTAGTTATTCAGTTATCGTTGTAGCAATTACTAGACAGGTATAGATAGTCATCCTGATATAATAAGCAGTGGGCAGTTTTAGTTAACCATTCCGCTAGAAGGTTACACTTACTAGTCAGATACAATAAGCATGAGATATCCCAAACCCAGCAGTTGTTGGTACTTTTATTTAGCCATTCCGTTGTAGTGAAGTTGATTACTAGTCATATCGGATACAAGTCAATTTATAACAGTAAACTTTAGTTATAGTTGTCTATGATCGAGAACTGTGCTCCAAGTCGTCCATAAATCATGACACGGCTTCTCGAAAGATTTAACCCTGCAGGGTGCACCAAAGTTTCCACACGCACCTACACCCTTGTTGTCGATCGTAGGTACAAGATCACAAAACATACACCCAACGGTATGTCGACGGGTTTCGGACACGACGCTTCCTGCACCCAAAGCAAGCACGGGGGCCACCCCACTAAGCTACCCGTAAAATTCGGCCGGTCTCGAGACGGACTCGTGGTTTAGGTCGATGGCTGTAAACGACCGGGAACCCGAAGTGTGACTGGGCTTGTCGACACAAAAAAATGTGTCACGGTCCTAACAGCAGTGCTCCACGCACAATCTTAAATAAAGCAAGAAAGCATGGCATCAAGACAGGATAGTAATAAAGCCCCAAACTACTTTGTGGCCCCAAGACAAGACTTGGAATCAGGTACTAAATCGATGGGGTGCCCACACACCCACACCTGGTTAGCGCTCGATCTCTAACAGTATCAAGAACTCGGGGTCCTACGGGACACCAGTGAGCGGTTAAAATCCAAGTATTGTCTATTACCCACCAGTGCCTCTACATTTACCTAATTTCAATTTTAGTTATTAAACAATAATTAAAGGCATGATCATCTCCCACATTAAACATGCGGCAACCTTCCAACCGCTGTGGTACTGGACGACACGCAACAGCACTTGAGCAAGCGACTACGACGCGCAAGTCCAACTATCTACCAAACAACAGGTAATAGGATGTGTCCAAGGCAATATAAGGCTGCAAGGGATATCACGGGCACGAAAACTAGAGCATCGCAACACAGATAGCAATAGATGAACAGGAGGGAATAAATACTATAAAAGCAAAATAGGTAGAAGGGGAAGAGATGCTCGCCTGGGAAAACACTGCCGACGGACCATATCCGGAGAACTTGTCGGTACTCGCAACCACTCATCGACTTAATCCGCAAAGAAGCAAACACTAGAAGGAAACACCGGATGCAATATTTAATACTACGGCAAAAGATCCAGCATGCTTATGATATGAATGCGAGATGAACATTTTAATATGCGACAGTCGATAATGTCATATTATAAAAATAATGGGGGTCTCGGATAGGGAATCACATTAGGGTTCGGCGAACTTGGGCTCCGAGGGGTTCGGGGTCGGGTCTCAGGGTCCGGATCTGGGGTTCGGTCTCGGTGGGATCGTTCTCGGATAATAGAGTAGATCTTGGCGTTCCGCGAGGAAGGACTTGGTTCGGCGTCGGGGCGCATCGGATTCGTCCTGGTCGGTGTCGATCTTGTCGTTGCGAAGATCTTGTCGGGTCCGCGCCATCGAGTCGGCCTTGGCATTCGGGGTGAAGAACTTGGCGTCCTCGAGGAAGTACTTGGCGTATCCGTGTCGACGACCTGGGCGTCCGGGTTCTCGTGCATCAGATCCGGGAAGAAGTACTTGTCGCATCTGTGGCCTTCGGGTCGAAGAATTTGGCATGCCCGGGTTCGGTCTTCGGGTCCGTGTCGATGCGCTCTGCGTCCCGTGTTGGAGATCATGGTATTCCGGCTTCGGTTGTCGATGATGTACTTGGTTTGGCGTCGATGCGTCTTCGGGTCCGGGACCGGGGTCCTTTGAGCCTGCGAACAAGTACTCGAAGTTCCGTGACGAAGATCTTGGTGCTTTAGACCTATCGCGTCCTCGGGGCAGGAGCGACACACCATACAAGCAAGAGGCCTCATACTTAAAAAGAAAGAGCCCTCGGTCGTGTCTGGCACACAGAAGGTCTTGACTCGTTCGGTCATTTGTTCGAACAGCCTCCATACGCGGTGGAGCAGAACGGTGGCTGGAGGATAGCAAGCGGGGACGAGGCAAAGGACGGCCGAGCTGGAAACAAGGCGAGGAGTAAGGCGAGGGAGGGCACGACGACGACCAGAGGCGGCGTTGGGCGACCTTGCAGGGGCGGTGAGCTCGACAGGCTCACAGGGAGGCGTGGGTTGGAGCTCAGGTCGGCGGGAGAGGAGCTTGTGGCGGCAACCGGCGGCGTGTCGCGGGTAGGCCGCTAGGCTCCGGCGAGGACGGAAGGACGCTTGAGAGGAATACCGCAGGAAGGCGACGGCGGGCGCTGGTTGCAGCCGAGCGAGGAGAAGCGGACGATTCGGGCTCGGCGAGGCGGCCCGCTCGAGCGACGGTGCCTGCGCGAGCCTGAGAGGGGCGAGAGGAGCAGCAGCGGCTCGACGTCACGACGCAGGCGGCCCGCGCAGGGCGGCCTAGGGTGATGGGGCCCGCAGAGCTTGGTGGTGGAGGGGAGGAGAACCAGGGGGCGCAGGGTTCGCGCGAGTAGAGGGGCCCTGGCGGCGCACAGCTTCGGTGGCGCTTGCGCGTGAGGGACACGAGTGGCGGCCGGTGAGTAGAGGGCGTCGATGGCGCTCGCGGGCATGGGGCAGAGGTGGATGAGCGGCCGGAGGCGGGCTCGCGGCGGAGAGGAGGGCGCGTGACGGCGGAGGAAGCTTGCGGGGAAGAGGGCGGCGTTGGCAAACCGGAGATGGGAGGAGGCCGACGGAGACAGGTGGCTCTGCTCAGAGGAGGAGGCGAGTGGAGGCGCTATGGGGCTGCGTCTGGCGGCAAGCTCGCAAGGGAGAGGGAGGCGGCGGCGGTTGGTGCTGGTCGAGGCGAGGCCGGGCGAGCGCTAGAGAGAAGGGGGTCGCGAGGTGGTGGTTAGCATCGGGACGGGACGCATCGTGCGGGGCCGGGGGTGGGGCCAGGGGCGAGGTGGTTGGTAGCGACGGGGGTTGTCGGGTTGGGGAACGAAGGGAGGGAGGTGGGGTCGAGGGGATCCCGTGTGGGGAGGGCGTGCGTGCGTGGTGTTGTGTGGGTCCGGCGGCGGAGGGAGTGGAGGGGGTTGGGGTGAGGTGGCAGATTAGGAGTGGATGGGGTGGAGGAAGTGGTGAGGTGGCGGGTGGTGATTGGCCAGGGTGATGTGGCTGGGGATGGTTAGATTAGGATTAGGTAGGAAAAGAGTTGGGGTAGCTGGGATTTTATCTGGAGGTGGCCAGCTGGCTGGCCTCAGGGCTGCCTCCTAAAAACAATTTAAATTTTTTATTTATTTAAAACGGGGCTTTTGCAAACCGTTGGCAGACAAAACAAAATATTCCGGAGACCCGGGTTTTACTTTGAATGAAGGACGGGGCGTTTAGAAAACAAAACCAGGCTTCTCGAAAATAGTTTTATGTAGACAAATGTCAGATGACATGACGATGCTCAAATGCAAGGTGGCATGATGACATGAGCATGCGGTCATGATGATGCAATGCACAAAAACAACGCGATTTTCTAGTAGTGGTTTTTGCGGGGCGCCACAAACATGCATCAAAACTATATCTCTAAGCATCAAACAAGCTTACAAGCTCTCATAACAAGTCACCTACAGCAGCAAAATACTCAACATATAATCCACTAAATACAAATCTACTTGGACAAGGGGAGGAGTCACATACCAGGGAACAAATGCTCCAAATTTTAGCAAGAAAGATGGGCTGAGCAAGGAGATCGAAAAAAACGAGAGCAAGCACAGAAAGAACGCGATTTTGAGCTCTGAACTGGAGCTTACTCGGGAGAGAGAAGAAAGTGGCAGGTGAGAGAGTTGGTGGGGGGCCAGGGGTGGCCCACACCAGGGCATGGCGCCACCCAGGGCTGGCCTCGCCACCACATGGTGTGCCTTCCTGGTGGGCCCCCGTGGTACCTACCAGGTACTCCTCTGCCCTTTTTTTCACGTAAAAATTTAATATGAATTTTCTGGAATTTTTTGAGACACTTTATTTTTGGGCTTTTTTCAGAAATAGAAGAATGATTTTTCTGACAGACAGATTTTTTTTCTTTTGGAAACATGATGCAAGGACAAAACAAGGCTAGAACTACAGAAGTTCTAACATGCAAGCAACTAACAACACAAAGAAAACTAAACGAAAACAAAAACTAAAATGCATAGGATATAAATAAACGGAGATAATCATAATGAAAACATTGTTTTGTTCAATGGAATCCTTTTTGTTTGCAAGTTGATCAAGTCTTGCTACCAAAACAATTGCATATGAGACAAAACTTTGTACTCCACTAATGATTATGTTACCTCAACCTTGATAGCAATGGTCCCAATCATAATAAGTTCAAATTTTTCTCTTGGTATGGGACAATATATTTCTCCAACTTGAATGCCTTCAACATGTTCAATTGAATTCAAACCATAAGTCCTTTCAATCTTCTTGGGGAAATAGACAGTATGTTCCTTGTCATTAACATTGAAGGTCACCTTTCCTTGATTACAATTAATAATAGCTCCTGCAGTATTAAGAAAGGGTCGCCCAAGAATAATAGACATATTATCATCTTCGGGCATTTCAAGCACAACAAAATCAGTCAATATCAAGCAATTGTGAGCCACCTGAACAGGTACATCCTCACATATACCCATAGGAATAGTGGTAGATTTATCATCCATTTGCAAAGATATATCAGCTGGTATTAATTTTTCAAGTTGAAGCCTCTTATAGAGAGAGAAAGGCATAACACTAACTCCAGCTCCCAAATCACACAAAGCAGTTCGAACATAACTGTTCTTAATAGAGCAAGGGATAGTTGGAATCCCTGGGCTCCAAGTTTCTTAGGAACCTTACCATTGAAGGAATAATTAGCAAGCAAAGTAGAAATTTCTTCATTAGGGATCTTCCTTTTATTCGAGACAGTGTCCTTCATATACTTTGAGTAAGGAGGCAATTTAATAGCATCAGTCAAAGGAATTTGCAAGAATAAAGGCTTCATCCACTCACAAAACTTGTTATAGTGTTCATCTTCTTTTGACTTGTGTTTCTTATCAGGGAAAGGCATAGGTTTTTGGACCCAAGGTTCTCTTTCACTGCCATGTTTCTTAGCAATAAAATATTCTTTGGTGTATTTAGTATTCTTAGTGTGGTTTTCAGGTTCTTCTTCAACTTTTTCTTCATTAGGAACAACATTTTCTTCATTACCACTTTCAGTTTCAACATCAGAGATAGATATACTATTAGGATCTATAGCAGGTTCAGAGGGTTCTACAACAGTTTTATGTTCCTTTTTCCTTTTCTTACGAGTAGAACCACTATTTTCAGCTTGTTGAGAATCCTGCTCAATTCTTTTGGGATGCCCCTCAGGATATAGAGGATCCTGGGTAGCAGCACTACTTCTAGTTCTAATTTCATAATCATGTTTTTCTTTAGCAACATTAACTAGCAAGTCGTTTTACACTTTAACGAGTTGATCTATTTGAGTTTGAACCATTTGAAAGTGTTTAACAATCATTTTAACATCATTAGAGGTTCTTTCCACAATATCTTTCAACTCAACAATAGCTCTAGTGTTTTCCATTAGATGATTTTGCACCCTTTTATTAAAGTTATCTTGCTTAACAATAAAGATATCAAATTCTTCTAAGCATTGATCAGGAGGTTTAGAGTAAGGGATATCACCTTCATCAAAGTGTTGGAGAGAGTGTACCTCAATAGTGGGTGAGTAGGAAATAGGCTTACATAATTCTTCTATAGGAGGTAAATTCTTGACATCTGCAGCTTTAATTCCCTTCTCCTTAAGACATTTCTTAGCTTCCTTCATCACTTCATCATTTAATTAAATAACTCCCCTCTTCTTTGATGTTGGAATAGGCACAGGAATAGATGGTTTAGGTATAATTACTTCAGGTATAGCTTGTTTAGGAGGAGTCCAATCTTCATAATTCTTGCTTATTTTAGCCATTAGTTCCTCAGCTTCCTTAGGAGTCCTATTCCTGAAAACACAATCAGCACAACTATCTAGGTATGACCTAGATTCTTCGGTTAGTCCATTATAAAATATATCAAGTAGCTCATTCTTAGGTAAAGGACTTCCAGCCTGTGCATGAATCAAAGCACAAAACCTTGCCCAAGATATGGGCAATACCTCTTTTTCTCCCTGTTTGAAATCAAAAAGTTCCTGCAAAATAGCATGTCTAGCACTGGGAGGAAAATATTTCTGCAGGAAAGTACTAATCAAGCATTTAGGGCTATCAATAGATCCAGGAGGTAAATTACTAAACCAAGTTTTAGCTTCTCCTTTCAATGAAAAAGGAAAAATCTTAGCAACAAAGTAAGTACGCATCTTAATATCATCAGAAAACAAGCCACTCATGGTAGAAAGTTCATTCATATGTGCTACCGCACTTTCATTCTTAGTCCCACAAAAAGGTTCTTTCTCGACAATAGCTATGTAAGATAGATCGAGAGAGAAATCATAATCTTCATATGTAATGTTTATGGGAGAAGCAGCAAACTTAGCAGCAGGATATAATTTGGGTCTAATAGTACGCCTCTCAAGGAGACTCTTAGCAGCGCTCCTATCATGGGTGTTCTTAAATTCTTTAATAAACTCATCGGTCATCTCAACATAATCTTCTTCAATATCATAACTCTCACTAGACTCAGGTGAGCTAACAGGTGTGGTAGTGTCTTCTAGGAGTTTCGGTATTTCCAGCCATAGTTCTAGCAATCGTAGCATCTAGGAAAGGACCTAATGAACCACTCTTATCAAGCAGAGTAGAAGCAGCATCATAAGCATCAGAAGTTTCAGATTCAGCAGTAGTAGCAGTGTGTGTAGCATGTGTATGTGGTGGTGTAATGAGCTTACTTATTACAGATGGTGAATCAAGAGCAGCAGAGGTGTTCAGAACCGTACCTCTTCTTGTAGTGGATGGTAAAATAGGAAACTTGCCATCACGAGACTTACCCATGATGGATGGATACCAGCGAACAATAGAGAATCCAAGTGAACTTGATAAATAAAGCTATGCTCCCCGGCAATGGCGCTAGAAAATAGTCTTGATGACCCACAAGTATAGGGGGTGCATAGCAGTATTTTCGAGGGAAGTGAAACCCAATTTATTGATTCGACACAAGGGGAGCCAAAGAATATTTATAAGCCTTAACAACTGAGTTGCCAATTCAGCTGCACCTAGAAACAATCTTGCTCACAGCAGTTTATCAGTAGCAATAGTTTTGTAGTAGGAATAGTAAAGCAGCAGCAGTAGTAAAGCAAAGACAATAGTAACAAAAGCAGTAAACAAGGGATTCGAAAAGTAGGCATAGGGATGGATGGACGGGCGTTGCATGGACAAGACAATCCACATAGCAATCAGAACATAGGGCAATTGCAGATAAATAAGATAAAGCATCCAAGTACTAGATAATCCTAGGCATGTGTTCCATATATAGTCATACGTGCTCGCAATGAGAACTTGCACAACATCTTTTGTCCTGCCAGTTTCGCTTGCGCGGGCCTCTAGGGCACTACTGGCAATTAAGGTGCTCCTTTTAATAGAGAACCGGAGCTAAGCATTAACACTCCGTGAACACATGTGATCCTCACATCAAAGCCTTTCCCTTCCGGTTATCCCGATTTCTATCACTTCGGGCCAATAGGTTCCGGACAACAACGTGTGTATACAACTTGTAGATAAGACCAAGAACAATACTATCATAATGAATCAATAACATGTTCAGATCTAAAATCATGGCACTCGGGCCCTAGTGACAAGCATTAGGCACAACAAGCCACAACAAAGTCATAAAGCACTAATAAAAGATACTAGGAACCATGCCCTAACAATCTGATGCCATTACATGAACAATCTCATCCAATCCCTACCATCCCCATAGCCTACAGCGGGGGATTACTCACTCATAGATGGGGGAAACATGGATGGTCGATCGAGAAGCGATGGTGATGATGATGGTGATGATCTCCTCCAATTCCCTGTCCCGGCAGGGTGCCAGAACGGAGTTTCTGGCGCTGTTTCGTGGAATCTAGTGGTGGAGGTGGAGCGGAACTCCTTCTGAAAAACGTCGAACCCCCCAAAGTTTTTGGTCAGAAGGCTCCTTATAGGTGAGGAGAGAGGCCGAGGGGGTGCCTGGGGCGACACACCACTGGCGCGGCCTGGCTCTCGGCCGCGCCACTGTGGTGTGTGGCCACCCCGTGGCTCTTCTCCGTCTTGTATTCTAGCTCCTGGAGTCTTCGGGTGAAATAGGATTTTTGGCATATTTTCCGGGATTTTTCTTGATAGTTGATTTTCTGCACAAAAAGTAGACACCAAGGCAATTCTGCTGAAAACAGCGTCAGTTCGCATTAGTTGCATCCAAATCACACACGTATAGAGGAGAAACAATAGCAAAAGTGTTCGGGAAAGTAGATACGTTTTGGACGTATCATTACCTGTTAAACTAGATGATATATTTGAGCCCATGATTAAAATTAAGATTGGGACTAATGATATAGCTGCACTTGTGATCTAGGTGCAAGCACAATCCCAAATAGTCTTTTTGACAAGCTAAACCTTGGTTCTTTCGAAATCACTGAACTAAAACTACATCTTGAATATTCCACTTATAAACAAGCTGTAAGAATTAAGGAGAACACTTTAGCTTACATTAAAGGCTGTCCTGCTCTAATTTACTTTGTTATTGTTGACATGCCTGAATATACTATTGCTCCTATCATACTAGGTCGTCCTTTCTTGAGAACTATAAAGACTTTAATTAACCTCCATGAAGGAAACCTGAAGCTACAATTGCCTTCGCGAGATCCTTTTGTTATCTATTTCCCCAGAAAAAAAGCCAAACATAACGAGAAGGAGGTCATCACCTTGAAGGCCAACTACTTTGGAGTGGGTGTTCCACTGATCTGGCCCAAGTGAGTAACGTCAAGGTCAAGTTATTGACCGTAAAAGAGCGCTCCATGGGAGGCAACCCATGTTAAATAAAGGTTTGAGTTAAGTTTTAAGTTTTAGTTTAAGTTTATGTTTAATAAAGAGTGCTAGAAAACTCCAATTGAGGAGAAGAAGTTCGGTAGTACTAAAAATCATACTTTATTCATGTTGTTGTTGGTCGATAATATTTACTGCCAATTTTCTGTCATAAACAAGGTATATCACTAAGTTACAGGAAAAGAAATAATTTTCGAAGAAACAGATTTTTTGATGCATACAGAAGGTTTAACGACCAACTATACGGCGGGAATACAAATTCTGGCCGTATAGATATCTTTGCCATTGAAATTTTTGCTTTCATATGTACTGAGATTTTAACGACCAACTATATGGTGGGAATAAAAATTCCAGCCGTATAGCTCCGGTCATATAGATATCGGTACCTCCGTACAAATTCTTTTCTAATATACTGAGAGTTTAACGACCAACTATACGACGGGAGTAAAAATTCCAACTGTATAGTTTCGGTCATATAGATATCTATGCCTTTGTATATTTTTTTCCCAGGGACAGACATTTTGGCGACCAACTATACTGCGGGAACATTTTGTTCCGGCCGTATAGTTGCACCCGTATAGCTGTGCCGCCAGGAGGAAACCCTAATATTTTGATAGAAGGCCAACTATACGACGGGAACGCATTGTTCTGGCCGTATAGTTGCGCCCGTATAGTTGCGTCTGACCACAAAATCGCACGGGAAGGTACCTCCAACTCCAAAACTTTAATCTTTTTCTCTCTTCTACCTCCAAACTCTCTCAAAACCTCTAGAGATCTTCATATCTACTCAATTTCGTTCGGTTTCCTCGCACACAAGTGATCTACGGTATATTTCTCCTCCAATCCTCCAATTACTTTTTGCAAATTCATCTTCGATCTATTGTCAATATCAATCTAAGGTGACACATACTATGAACCAATTGCCATGATTTTCTTGCCTAGATTATTATTTTGAGGAGATTCTTTACTGTGCTATAATGAGAAACATGTTATACTTACTGTTGTTGGATCAACAAGTTTTATTTTTTTTCTTTCTTCAATGTTTTAGATGATGAACACAAGGAGCCAAACTCATGCTCATGCCACCGCTAGCTCTTCTCGGGCTGTCGCTCAAGAACGCATGGGGATACAGTTCAAGGATGAGCCCCAACATGATCGCTTCAACAAGATCAAGAACGACGAAGTGAAGGCCACCAAGTGGGCTTGCCCTATTATATTGAACCAACTCGGTATTTCTGATGACTTCAATTTACTTTGCAATAGAGCTGGCTTGCAAAACTTTGTGTACAATGATGTGCCTATTTATCGCCACTTAACCATTGAATTCCTAAGTTCGTTGCAAAGCACCGTTAAACAATGGAAAGGAGCGGACCTAATTTCTTTCTGACTTATGAACAACAACTACACTTTAACATTAGATGAATGGTCTGCATGCTTTAATTTGCCAAACAATGATGTTAATGCCTTACACGCATCCTTTACTGGCTTAGAACCTACCCTGAACAATACTATAATGGATGAGTTTTACTACTAGAGTGAGCAAGGGGAAGAATATTCAATATCCTGCAATTTGCTATTTGTTCTATGTTATTGCTAACACCTTGCAAGCACATAATGAGGTCACAAGACTCAACGAGGAGGACATCTTAGTCCTTGCAAAGGCTGCTTACATCAATTGCGTCTTGTCACTCAACTTGGGCGCCATCCTTGTGCGCTACTTGGAGCACCAAGCCTCCCAAAGCCAAGGACCAATCACAGGTGGAGGCGTCATCACCGTGCTTGCCACTGCCCTAGGCATCGACCTAGGTGAGCTGCAACCCGTGCTAGGTGAGAGACGTGTTGATTTCTCCACTTTGAAAGCTTGTGGAATGCTCACTAGGAGAGGTGATGTTTATTACCTGCATATTGCTGGAGCTGGGCATCTCTACTCCGCTCCTATGCCTAATTTTATTTTTTCTATCGAGGAAGGACGTTTGCTGTATGACTTGTAGGTTGAGTAACACCAACCCGAGGAGGAGATCCCGGAGGGGGATGAGGACCAAGAGGAGGAGCAAGAAGTTTCTTATCAAGAGGAGCAGCCACAAACCCGGTTCGCTACATACCAAGACTTCCAAGGACTTGGAGGGACTATGGAGAGGATGCATAGCCTCTCTTTAAACCTTCGAGAATCAACTAGTAACCTCTCAACTCAATTTGCGAACTGGAGTAACGAGTTTTTCCCGCCACCACAATGATTTGAAGGGCTTGCAAAAGCCTAAACTTGGGGAAGTTTCCTCGTGTATATTTATTTGGCATTCATTTGCTTTTATTTAATTCGAGGTTGTGTTTTTATTTGAGTTTATAAGCACTCATGTTGGTTTCCCCAACACTTTATATTTTTTTAGTTCTTTCTATTTGCTTTCAAGATTTTCTAGTCGACCTTTAACGCCAATTTTCTATTCTTTAAATTCCCTCTCTTAAAAACAACAAAAAAGGTTTCTCCATTTTTCCTTATTTTCCCTCTTTCTTTTCTTTCCGCCTAGAGGTTCATATGTTTGCAGGCGAGTGATCGACTTCGAGTTTCCAAGAAACAAATAAAAAAGTAAGAGATAAGTGGAACCAAACATGAGAGGTATGCCTTATGACTCCCCACTTTTGAAGTTTGAGAAACCCATGCTAGTTAGTAGTAAATGATGAGATATTATATTGGTGGAGTGAGTCTTTGTACTGTAGTAAGTTTTTCGTTTGCATGGGTATTTAATTGGGTACATTTTGTTCTAGCTCTCGTAATTAACCAAGTCTTGCCTAAAAATTTGCTAAACCAATGTAATAAGAAAAAATCTCACAAACGGAAGGTTTGGGTGTTGTAGTGCTTAGTCTTGAAGGTTTATTTCTAGAGACACTCAACATCACTAGAAATGTTGATTGACTTGTTAGCTCTCTTCAAAAGGATTTGTTCGATTGAATTCATGTTTAGCGGTTTTTGTGAGTATGCCAAAGTTTGACTTGTTAATCATAAGAATTATATATCTTTATGCGTGTCAAACTTCATGGGATGCCAACAACTCCGCTGGCCTACGAACGATCTTCATGGAGGAAACTCCTAGATTTCGGCTATGAGTTGATTAAAGACTTGTAGCAGCAATGCTATAGTGGGTAAGATTCTTGGCAATCCCAGGTAGCTATAATCATGATGGAATCACTCCTATGGCTGTTATGAGTAATCATTATACAAAAGGAACAAAAACCTTAGTGATGCCATGAGTGTCCATCATAGCCCGATAAACTAATAAAAATATTTGGCATGCTCTCAATTACTCAAGAACTGAAATTCTTGAAGGACAATGAATAGAAAAGTAGTGCTTGAAAAGTCTTGATTTATTGATGTGGGAGAATTGAGATACTCTAGTGTATATGCTTTTCATGACAACTCTCACACTCCCAATTTACATGATTATACTTTATTGTTCAAAGGCAAGCCTATGAGTTGATTACGTGATAAGGAATAAAGTTTACTCATTTGAATCATCCATGTTAACAATAACTTTGTTGCACTATAAGGATGCATAAAACCCATATGATATGCTTGCCATTACTCTATCTATGCTGCAGTTTTTCAGATTTATGAAGTGAAGGAAACATGAGATTGCCAATCATGAGTAAGATCACCATCTCATTATTTCAGTTTAAATGATGAGTTCCTTTTTGATTTTGGTTTTCTTGCTCGGGGACGATCAAGTTTAAGCTTGGGGAGGTTGATGGATCTGAAATATAGCCATCTACATCCACATTTAAACTGGATATTATTCATATTTTTGACGAAATATCTCTCTAACCTTGCCACTAATGCCCAATATGCAAAGGGGTATGCAATTCTTTCTTTTATATTTCTCCTGCGCAGATAATGTCGTTTGAAGATGGGAATCACTATATTAAAATCAAAAATACGAGATTTACAACAACAACAAAAAAATAGGAGCCGTGAAGCGAAGGCAGACGCTTTAACAATCAACTATACGGTCGGAGAAAAATTCCAGCCGTATAGCTCCGGTCGTATAGTTGGCACCGCCACCGTTAGGTCAAACAGAACAACTTTCGTGAAGGGACCCCTATATAAAGAAGCCTCGGGCGACGAGAAAACAAGCCTCCAACGGCCAGACACCTCCGACCTCGCCTGCCACAGATCATCAGCCGACTCAAGATCTCAAACCCTTCTCCATCTCTATAGCCATATTCCACCACTTATAATAGTAGATCTCTTCTTCGATTGGCGATATTGTAAGACTATTGCTATCAATCTTATGATTTTCAATACAATGTTTGTGATTGTTGATCTCATCTCTATGTGTGAGTAATTCTCCTTGGGCTAAGGGCTTCGGCCTAGTCATATAGCATTTATGCATGTTATTTATCATAGATGGGATCATGTATTAGTTTGTATGACATGATTATTATTGTATCCTCTCTTGCCTCAATCTAAGGACTTGTCAGGTACCCAAGACCCCGAGGGTTGAGCCAGGTATAGGGAGTATGAGTAATGAATGATCTACAGGTTGGGAACCACAGTGACAGAAGGGGTAGTATGGCGGTATGTGAGGGATTTACTTGGGATTAACGGTGACATCACTATGCATATCGGTAGTTCTCTTTCTTCTATGGACGAGACTAGTAGGTTATTGCTATAGGCAGTGGCGGAGGCAATAGCAATTATGGATGCACTGCCCACATATAATTTATGTTGCTCTAACAATTACATGCATAATTTATCTTTATCTTTTATTCCCATCAGACGTTTTGCATAGCTATAGGTGAAACTAAATGCCCTAGGCCCTCTCTCTCTCCATCATCGACAACAACAAAAAAGATGCACACTATTGGTCTGGTGAAAACATCAAAGGAATTCTAAAACTCCTGAAGGTCCATTAAAGTAACTTCACTACGCATTCGCTTCCCGAGGATTCGATAACCTAGGTCTACTAGGGAAAAAGAAGCTATACTACATCCGTAATCCGGATCGAAGGTATCAGAAGCCAACTAAGCTAATTCCTCTAAAAATTCTGTCTAAACTAGCCTTAAACAAAAATTTCTTTAAGGCTGATGAACACCATAGGGGGCAGGTCCCTACTAGTCCCCCTAGCTCTGCTTAGGCTGGGTCAAATTGTGAGCTCATTGCGGCAGGGTCTAGAGGCATGGCCACGTAGAAACAAACATAAAGGCATTTTGTGCATTTTCTTTGGTATCCAGAGCATATCATTTGCAACTTAGGTGCCACTTGATTGGTTTGCTACATCTAATTGGGTGGTGCATCAACAACCACACTGACCCAAGGTGAAACATACTTATCTGACGCCACCACAACTAGCAAAAATGTGCAATAGTGGGACGAAGGAGGCCGTGAAGTAGAACACTGGTGGGATGCGGGCCATTTGATGGTCCGCTGTGGGAGCATAATGCCCAGTGGCGATGCTCCGGTTTATTTAGTGTGCGCCAGCGTAGATGCTCATGGTACTAACTCGAGTTCGACCTCGACAGCGAGCCAAAGTCGGCCGTGCTCAGATTCAGGGTCGTCGATGCATTTCTCAGTCTTGTCGTTGTAATCTCTCACTCTCTTTGTGTATGAACAAGAATAAAACAATGACTGACATGGGTATACCCTACATGTACTCGAGCTTGGCATATACGGTCCAGATACAGCAGAAGCCCACAGCGTTGCCAAGGCCCAATAGAATTCGGGTGACCCACGGACTCTTCGATTGCTTGCAGCGCAAGAAGGAGCTTAAGATATAAAGTTCAAAGGGACGAACCCTAATCTGTAACCGACTCGACCTGCTACTCGAGACCTAGCCTATCTATATAATGGCTAGGAGGGGGCGGCGAGGAGGATAATCACAACCCTAGTTTCCACAACTCTCGCCAGATTGCATCTGCGCACCCCTGTAATCTTTGATTCCTTCGATAATTCCAAGAGAAGACAAGTAGGAGTAGGGACCTCTACGAGACCTGAACCTGGGTAAACCTTGCGTCCCTGTGTGCTTGTTTGCTAGCTGATTGATGCCTCTAGTGCTCCCTTGTAACATCCCAAAACTTCAATCCAAGTTTATCAAAGATCCAATCATCCAAAAATAGGGTTAACAAAAACTTTTCCATTTTTAAGATGAAAGCATTCATATTATGTGCATTTAAATAGGAGTTGTTTGAATTGCCATGATTAAGTGATCCAATGCTTGTAAAATGTTTCTTAGGTGATTTAAACATCATCTACATCATTCCCAAACTTTTTCTAAAGAAAATCAAATCAAAAAGATTTAAAATGGAGAAATGGTCATTTTGCCAAAATTAACTCCCATGTCTACTTTGGCTATTCCTAGTACTCAAAAATTAACAGAAACAATTCTTGATCTTTGCACCCCTTGCTAGTACACATAATGAGGTACCAAGGCCCACCTTTTGATCTTCTAAAAACCTTCTGTAAACTATTTTAAATAACAGTTCAAAATTGAATCTTTATCATATGGGAAGATCCCACTTTTTCAAAAAACCACTCAAACAAGCTCAACTTTCAAAACCCAAGCATCTGCAGACTCACCAGCACCAACTTAGCACACCCACCAAAAATATTTTCAAAATTCAAAACTTGAGTTCTTGCGGCCATTTCATCGAACAGGTGGCAGACACAAATCAAACAAAAACCAAACACTATTATGAGCAGTGATTGAAGCCTAACTTGTTCCCTCTCTAGCTCACAACCATCTCAGTAGATCAGCTAGCAAGTTAAACCAAGCACTAGACTCACTGTAAGCTGGGCAATGACATCAATGGTGAACAGCCGAAGCTCACCATGCCACCCCAGTGGAGATAGCAAGCTAGGAGGAGATTTAGCCGTGCCAACCTTGTCTAGGAGGCAGCCCACCGTCCATCGCCACTCCCTGTCCAGCGCCCGAACCTTGCCAACCCCTGGACCACACGCACGGACCGCGCCCAGCCCGCCAGCAACCATGCCGAGCATGCGCTAGAGCGCCACCCTCGACCGACGCCCACAGACCACGCGCCGCCCTCGCCGCTTGCATACATGATTGCCACCGACCCAGGAGACCGCCATACATCCCCGTTCGCCGCCCCATGACGCACAGCCACCGCTCGTCGTCGAAGACGCCGCCTCTGCCGCACAGAGCATCGCGTGTTCCAGACCAAACCGCACCGCCCCACGTCTCGCCACCGTGTCATTGAGCATCGCCAGGGAGCACCGCACCGCCCCCTACCGTCGCCCATGCCGATAGCCGTCTGTACCATCGACCACGACGAGCTCACCGTGCGCCCCGTCGGTCCCCTCTTGCCACTATAAATAGAGGACACCCCCGGACGATTTGAGCACACCATCTCACTCACCACCTCTCACACTCACTCCCCACCGCCAGCCGGAGCCGCTCGAGCACCAGAGTGCCGGAATTGCAGCCGGAGCCGCCGCCTCGGGAGGAGAAGGGCGCCGTTGATCCAGGCCGCCCCAGGAGAAGCTGCCGGTACCAGGAGGTTCGCCGTCGTCGACTTCGTCGTTCGCCCGCCTTGCTGACCCTCGCCTAAACCCCGGTGAGCCCCCAACGACCCCCACTGGCCGTGCTAGGGTTCTGTCTCGCCGGCGTTGCCCAACGTCGACGATGACCCTCAGCCGTTGGATTAGAACCAGATCGCACGGCCACCGTTCGCCCATACCGTTTTGCACTCCCCTGTGCCACTGATGGGTGGGGTCCTCACTTAAGTCAACCAGCGACGCCGCGCGTAGCGCAGTGGGCCGGCCCATTTTGTTCCCGCGCGCGTTGGAAATTCAAATTAGGATTTTTGTTTTTAGTTAGAATATAGTTTCTGTCCTATGTTTCAAAAATCAATTCTGTGAGTTTGACAAATCCAAATTGCATGAAACTAATTTTGTCTGAAAGGTATTGAAATGCTCTATCCAAGCCCGTTGGATTTAATTCATTTAGATTTATAGATCTCTCCTAATAAAAATGAGAAGACAGAAGCTTTTACAACTTGCAACATTTTTATAAAATCAACCAAGTCAGCTTTTGAGTTGATTCCAACTCTCAAAAATCACATTTCATCATATCTATCCAAATATGTAATAATATTAAGGTTTACATGCAGTGACTTTGGACTAGTACCAAAATAATGCTATATAGGCATTTCTAGTCACTTTAAATCATTAAATAATAAACTTAAACTAAAGTAATATTGATCCAACCTTTAAATCTCATTCCCACCTGTGGAATATGTGGTGAGGACATGTGTCCACATGATCTCATATTTTGGTGGTGAATATTAAATTTTAGTTAACATTTCAATGAGTAGAAATTACTTTTCTAAAATAAAAAGATTAAAACTATTGAATTAAAACTTGTAATGTTTGTGATGATAATAGATCATCAATTGTGTGCTTTAGAATGCTACTTAGCCTAGTTAAGTATTGTTTGGTGATTGTGCACTCCCTATGTATTTCTAGACGATAGCACCGACCAAACTCTCGAGGAGGAGGAGTTCTACCAGGAAGAAGAAGAAGACAACTTCAACCACTGCACCAACCAAGGCAAGCCACTATTAGCAGGGAAAGCTAATCCTTGCAAACTTACCTTAGCAAGCTATGGTTAGCAAGCTAGAAAAAACTAGAGGGTTTAGCAAAGATGCCTTAATCATGCTTTAATCACACCCCTTTTCACTATTAATGCCCCAAGTATCATGGACAAGTTTTACCCCACCTTAGATTATACAAAGTTCTCTAATTAAAATTGAAGGTAGCATAAAAAGTATAAAACATGACCTACTTAGAAACCTTTAGATATCATTCTATGGCATGAGATTGATCCCATCTTTCCACCTTAGTGAACACTCTTAACTTAGTAGTTTAGAGTAGATAAAAAACTTGAGTCACTTTAGATGGGAATACTTGGTGAAAATGAGTTATGAAAACCTTGGAATGATGAGTCATTCTATTGAGATGTTTTGACATGTGTTACGAAACACAACTGGTTTATGATGTGGAAGATGATAAGGCATGAGCCTTAACCCCTTTTATAAAACTGATGGTTGGATTCGGATGCGATACCATTCCAAATTTTACCGTACAACCACATTACCTGAATTGGGTAAGGCTTAGCTGGAAATTTATATGCATTAGTATTAGTTCCCTCACGGGAGAGGTTTGAGACGAGGCTACCTCTTAATGTTGTCCACCTATGCAGTGCCCAAGATGACTGATGGTCATGGTTGGGAGGCCATGCTCATAGGAGAGGTGCTTATACTAGGGTGTGTAAAGGGAAGGTTATGTTTGATTATCTGCATACTAAGTATGATGATTTCGGGTTATCCTCGATGATGTATCGAATCTTGTGGTGAAAGTGTACCACCTCAGAGTGTCAAACTATTCAATAAGTCGTCGCATGTTATGGACAGTTGGAATGGCCATACTGTTTTCGTTGTCAGATGTTTTCCAAATAACTTGAAATAAATGATGATCTTTGACTTGACCACAACAGGGTTGTGTTGATGATAATAGCTTCCCAACTTAAGTGACTCTGGAATTTTTATTTTATCTTTCTTCACTTCTGAACTTAGCTTAGGCTTCAAACTTAACTTGATAGTTAACTTAGATTCAGTATTTTAATTTAGGATATTACTACTTGTTAGTAGTAGTTTGCGAGTACTTAAAGAGTACTCATGGCTTTTGTCCCTGGATATTATCATGGCCAGACTATGAAGGAGATTATCAGGATGATGGTCTGCAGGACGGCTATGATAACTAGGACTATCTCTCACAAGATTGCCTTCGTCGTGCCTCAAGATGGACCCCACGCCACGCTATCTTTTATTTCCGCTGCTTGTTGTATTAAGACCTGGATCATGAGATCCATATTTGTGTAAGACCTTATGTATGGTTTGTAATGGATGATGTACTATGATATCCAATCCGTTATGTCTCGCAAAAATGGTAATCCTGGAATTGCGAGGTATGGCATAACGGGCACCTGGGATTAAAAATCCGGGTGTTGACAAATTGGTATCAGAGCCATCCTGACCATAGGAGACCCTAGTTAGAATGGACGTCAAACCCAAAAACTTAGCTTCAAAACCAAAGTGAGTATTTATGAAAAACTATCTCCTCCCTTACCTTTGGAATTTTCTTCCTCTCAAAAAAATTCATGTTACTCAAAATTCTTACACTACTACTTAAAATTTTGACACACTTGATCACTTCACTAACTTCCTCATCCTAAATTCTTGTAGATGGAGACTCGATTCAGCAAGTTTTACCAGCTTGGGAAACGGAGGTCGCTTGATCTTCTAGAGGGATCTCGATTCACTGTCGGAGTTACGGACGCCTGCACCCGGAGTTTCTTGAGCTCAACTTCCAGGACCCCTGTGAGGAGACCTACAAGGCTAGTCACCGCAGACCTTCGAGGAAGCATCAAGGCACCAACTTCCGGAGAATTCAGTTCTGTGAGAGAGAACAACGCTAGATGGATTAGCTGTGGCAATGCATGAAGCTCTCGCACGTCTATGTTCCCTCAGCGTCAACAAGACCCAAGGAACCCGTTTTGCCTACTATGCGAGACGTGACTTCATGGGAATGCCAATGGAGATGCCAGGTCACCCCGAGTTGAGGCGTAAAGTGGAGAATCTTGACTTCTTGCTTCATGACCGACAGCAGGAACTGGACAATGCCCGAGAGTTAGCCAACCGTAACTGCCATTGCCGCACCGTAAGGCCCAGACTTTCGCCTTCGCTTGTCCAAGACCGCCAGCCTCTTCGTCGCCAGCGTGCCAGGGAGGATCGCACCATCGCCTGCCTTCGCAAGAAGGTGGCGACCTCGAAGACCATCAAGGAGCAGAAGCTCAGCTTGTAGCAAAGAAGAAGAAGATGAGGGTGAAGACATCCAAGGAGATATGGATTCTTACCTCAACGATGATGACTTTCGGAGGAGGATGCCGTGGACTTCTAATCAAGATGAAGACTCCGACTTCATCGACGATGAGTATATGCACTAGAGCACTGTCGTAGCATGAGATGTATCATCTCATTGTATCGTAGCTTGCAGAATGGTTCTTCAAACCATCTGTTTTCCCTTTTATTGCTGTGGTGTGTGTTGTATCGTGTGCTTGTTTGCATGAATGAAAAAGCAGTTAGTTGAAAAACCTGAGTCTAACTCAAAGTTTTAGCTTTGAAAACCTCAAAACCATGAACCTTAGAATTTCCCGCTTACCCCTATATCTATCTAAATCTCCAGATGCCTCGTGGAAACCAAAGAGGAAGCAGCTCGTCGCAGGACCCAATGCAGATCTTGCAGAATCTCATAGCGGATCGTGAAGCAAGGGTAATAACGCTGCCAACTTAGCAACATCAGCAGATCGCCAGATGGCTCTCAATAACCAAGGGCATGGAAATCAGGATCACCAAGGATCCAAACTCAAAAACTTTCGTAACACAAATCCCCAATCTTCAACCAATCTGAGAACCCACTAGATGTGGATCGGTTGCACCATAGAAAACAACTTAGAGGTTGCAGGAGTGGATGCAAATGAGAAAGTTCTATTCGCCACCCACTATCTGGCAGGAGATGCAAGAGCTTGGTGGAATAGCATCCGCACTATGAACCAAGGTCAAGTGATGACCTGGGAAGCATTCAAGGTCAAGTTCAGCCGCACCCATGTGCCGCAAGGTCTTATCAACAGGATGAGAGATGAATTCCGTGAGTTGAAGCAAGGAAGAATGACGGTGGTAGAGTACCGTGACAAATTCCTGTCACTTGCCAGATATGCACCCGATGAGATCAACACGGAGGCCAACAAGAAGGAGAGATTCTTGAACGGACTGCATGATGAGATGCGATCGTCTCGTCAACATCCGCTTCGATGATCTCAAGAGCTAGTCGACTCGCCATTCAGATGGAAGGAAGATTAACCAGTGCAAACGACAATCGCAAGCGTCAGATGATGCAGCGATCGATCCAACAAATACCGTAAGTACCGGCCCCAACCTTCACCAGATATGCACCAAGGAACAACCGACCCTCGAATTCTCGCCAAGCTACCCCAACCAGAAGCGGAGGCAATGTGAAGTCCGGAGGAAACAATCACAACTCCGGTAATGCCAATCATTTCAACCGTGCACCTCCCAAGAGCAACAACAACAACAAGAACAGCAACACTGCACCCAGAACTGGCAGCAATGCTATACCGGTCGCAGCCAAAGACAAGTCCCAGATCACCTGTTTCGAGTGTGGAGTGAAAGGTCACTACTCCAATGAGTGTCCCAAGAAGGCTGCCGCCAATGCCAATGTGAATGCCCCAGCTCAGCGCAAAGCGCTGTTCAGCCAGGAAGGAGGTTTGCCCCAGGGAACCCGCACAACGGCAACGGTCGTCTCTTCCACATGAACACAGAAGAAGCCCAAGAAGCGCCAGATGTAGTGCTGGGTATGTTTTCTGTCAACTCAGTTTTAGCAAGAGTATTGTTTGATTCTGGAGCATCGCATTCCTTTGTCACCAAAGAATTTGTATGCACTAGTAAGATTCGCCCAACCAACTTGAAGCATGTCATGATAGTTCAAATCCCCGGCTCAACTACCAAAGCTAGAAAAATTTGCAAAGTTGTACCTATCAGAATACATGGGATAGATTTTTATGCCAACCTAATTGTACTTGGAACCAAAGGATTGGAAGTAGTACTAGGCATGGACTGGATGTCAAGGCATCAAGGACTGATAGACTGTGCTAAGAAAGCCATCACCATGACCAGTAGTTCTGGAGTAACAGTAGAACATATCTCTGAAACCTTGCCCCGTCAATTCAAGTGCAACAAGAGTGTAGCCCTGCCTACCATTGACCAAGTCAGAGTAGTCTGTGAATACCCCGATGTATTCGGATGAATTGCTGTATGCCCCGGATAGGGATATTGAGTTCATTATCGAACTAATCCCCGGAACCGGACCTATAGCCCAGAGACCTTATACCATGAACCCCTTAGAGTTAGAGGAACTGAAGAAGCAGTTGGATGCCATGTTAGCAACAAGCTTGATTCAGCCAAGCGCATCGCCTTGGAGATCACCAGTGTTATTCGTTGACAAGAAAGATGGAGGCAACCGTCTGTGCACAGATTACCGAAAATTGAATGATGTCACCATCAAGAACAAGTACCCCTTGCCAAAGATAGAGGATCTATTTGATCAGTTGACTGGAGCTCGGGTATTCTCAAAGATTGATCTTAGGACTGGTTATCACCAACTTAAGATTCGTGCAATGGATATTCCGAAGACCGCCTTTACTACTCGCTATGGTTTATACGAGTATACGGTTATGTCTTTTGGATTAACCAATGCCCCTGCTTATTTCATGAATCTCATGAATAAGATCTTTATGAATTTCCTAGATAAGTTTGTAGTTGTGTTTATTGACGACATCCTTATCTACTCCAAGTCCGAAGAAGAGCATGAGCAACATCTGAGAATCATCCTAGGAACCCTGAGAGAGCATCAGTTATATGCCAAGTTCAGCAAGTGTGAGTTTTGGCTGAAAGAAGTAGGATTCCTAGGTCATGTTGTGTCTGCCGGAGGAGTCTCTGTTGATCCTACCAAGATCAAAGATGTAGAAGAATGGGAAGCCCCAACCAATCAAACCCAAGTTCGTTCATTCCTTGGATTAGCGGGATATTATCGCAAGTTTGTAGAAGGATTCTCGAGCATAGCCCGACCAATGACCCAATTGTTGAAGAAGGACAAGAAGTTTGAATGGATGACAAGTGTGAAGCCGGAGCTGAAGAAGAGATTGATATCAGCCCCAATTTTGATCATGCCAGACATCAAGAAGCCGTTTGATGTGTATTGTGATGCATCCAAGATTGGCCTAGGATGTGTATTGATGCAAGAAGGCAAAGTCATCGCGTATCTGTCGCGACAACTGAAGCAGCATGAGCAGAACTATCCGACCCATGATCTTGAGCTAGCAGCCGTGGTTCTGGCGTTGAAGACATGGCGTCACTATTTGATGGGTAATCGCTGTGAGATTTACTCAGGTCATAAAAGCTTGAAGTATATCTTCACCCAGAAGGAGCTAAATATGAGGAAAAGAAGATGGATAGAGTTAATCAAAGATTATGACCTTGACATTCACTATCACCCTGGCAAAGCCAATGTGGTAGCGGATGCTCTTAGCAGATTGCCGTGTAGGCTTAACACCATGATAAAAGAGAAGCAACCAAGTTTGTATGAGGAGCTGGAGCAGTTCAGGACTGAAGTAGTTAGCAAAGGATTCCTAGCTAGCATTGAACTTCAACCCACTTTGTTTAGCCAGATCAAGGAAGCCCAGAAGGGAAATGAGAGTATCAACAGGATCAAATGTCGTATTGGTACATGCAAAGTACCTGGATTCACCGAAGACGAAGAAGGAGTACTGTGGTACAAAGGACGTATCTGTGTTCCAGCAGATTCAGAACTGAAAGAAGTTATCATGAAGGAAGCTCATGATACCCTTTATTTTATCCACCCCGGAGGAACAAAGATGTATCAAGATTTGAAGGAGCAATTTTGGTGGCACAAGATGAAGCGAGAGATCGGAAGCTACATCGCCAAGTGTTACATTTGTCGAAGATTCAAAGCAGAGCATCAGAGACCTGCAGGATTGTTGCAACCATTGCAGATTCCGGAATGGAAATGGGATTCCGTCGGAATGGACTTTATCACAGGTTTACCTACTTCTAGTAGGGGAAATGACTCAATCTGGGTCATACTTGATAGACTATCTAAGGTAGCCCACTTCATACCTGTCAAGACAACCTACCAAAGTGCAAAACTAGCAAAGCTGTACATTGCTAGAATTGTTAGTCTGCATGGAACCCCCAAGACCATTGTATCAGATCGAGGAACCTAGTTTACTTCAAGATTTTGGCAGAAAGTCTAGGAAGGTTTAGGAACCAAGTTAAATTTCAGTACCGCCTATCACCCGCAAACAGATGGACAGACTGAGAGAGTCAACCAGATTCTCGAGGATATGCTTAGAGCCTGTGTGTTGGAATACGGATCAAAATGGGAAGACTGCCTACCATTCGCAGAGTTCTCATATAACAAAAGTTATCAGCTAGTTTGCAGATGGCACCATTTGAATTCCTATACGGAAGAAAATGTCGTTCCCCTTTAAATTGGTCGCAAGTAGGAGAGAGTCAAATCTTTGGACCCGACATTCTCCGAGAAGCCGAAGAGAAAGTTCACAAAGTCCGTGCGCACCTCAAGACCGCCCAATCCAGACAGAAGAGCTATGCTGACAAGAGAAGGAGAGACCTGACTTTCAATGTCGGAGATTTCGTATATCTCAAGGTTTCACCATTGAAAGGAACCCAACGCTTTAGTCTGAAGGGAAAGTTAGCCCCTAGATATATCAGACCTTTCAAGATTCTGAACCGTCGAGGAGAAGTATCGTATCAGCTAGAATTGCCTGAAGAGATGTCAGCCATCCACAATGTGTTCCATATCTCTTTACTCCGCAAATGCCTAGAAGTGCCGGAGAAGACTGAAGTTTTCAAGAACATCGATCACTGAGCTGTGGAAATCAACAACGACCTGACCTATCGGGAAGTGCCCATCCGTATCTTAGAAGAGGCCTACAGGACCACCAGGACCAGGAGTATCAAGTTTCTCAAGATTCAGTGGAGCAACCATACCGAGGAGGAAGCCACTTGGGAACGCGAAGATTACATTAGGACAGAGTTTCCAGATCTTTTTAGTTCCTAGTTTTCTTTGTAAATCTCGGGACGAGATTTTGTTTAAGGGGGGAAGGTTTGTAACATCCCAAAACATAAATCCAAGTTTAGCAAAGATCCAATCATCCAAAAATAGGGTTAACAAAAACTTTTCCATTTTTAAGATGAAAGCATTCATATTATGTGCATTTAAATAGGAGTTGTTTGAATTGCCATGATTAAGTGATCCAATGCTTGTAAAATGTTTCTTAGGTGATTTAAACATCATCTACATCATTCCCAAACTTTTTATAAAGAAAATCAAATCAAAAAGATTTAAAATGGAGAAATGGTCATTTTGCCAAAATTAACTCCCATGTCTACTTTGGCTATTCCTAGTACTCAAAAATTAACAGAAACAATTCTTGGTCTTTGCACCCCTTGCTAGTACACATAATGAGGTACCAAGACCCACCTTTTGATCTTCTAAAAACCTTCTGTAAACTATTTTAAATAATAGTTCAAAATTGAATCTTTATCATATGGGAAGATCCCACTTTTTCAAAAACCACTCAAACAAGCTCAACTTTCAAAACCCAAGCATCTGCAGACTCACCAGCACCAACTTAGCACACCCACCAAAAATCTTTTCAAAATTCAAAACTTGAGTTCTTGCGGCCATTTCATCGAACAGGTGGCAGACACAAATCAAACAAAAACCAAACACTATTATGAGTAGTGATTGAAGCCTAACTTGTTCCCTCTCTAGCTCACAACCATCTCAGTAGATCAGCTAGCAAGTTAAACCAAGCACTAGACTCACTGTAAGCTGGGCAATGACATCAATGGTGAACAGCCGAAGCTCACCATGCCACCCCAGTGGAGACAGCAAGCTAGGAGGAGATTTAGCCGTGCCAACCTTGTCTAGGAGGCAGCCCACCGTCCATCGCCACTCCCTGTCCAGCGCCCGAACCTTGCCAACCTGGACCACACGCACGGACGCGCCCAGCCCGCCAGAACCATGTCGAGCATGCGCTAGCGCGCCACCTCGACCGACGCCATGCCCTACCGCTTGCATACATGATCGCCACCGACCCAGGAGACCGCCAGACATCCCCGTTCGCCGCCCCATGACGCACAGCCACCGCTCGTCGTCGAAGACGCCGCCTCTGCCGCGCAGAGCATCGCGTGTTCCAGACCAAACCGCACCGCCCCACGTCTCGCCACCGTGTCGTTGAGCATCGCCAGGGAGCACCGCACCGCCCCCTACCGTCGCCCATGCCGATAGCCGTCTGTACCATCGACCACGACGAGCTCACCGTGCGCCCCGTCGGTCCCCTCTCGCCACTATAAATAGAGGCCACCCCCAGCCGATTTGAGCACACCATCTCACTCACCACCTCTCACACTCACTCCCCACCGCCAGCCGGAGCCGCTCGAGCACCAGAGTGCCGGAATTGCAGCTGGAGCCGTCGCCTCGGGAGGAGAAGGGCACCGTTGATCCAGGCCGCCCCAGGAGAAGCTGCCAGTACCAGGAGGTTCGCCGTCGTCGACTTCATCGTTCGCCCGCCTCGCCGACCCTCGCCTGAACCCCGGTGAGCCCCCAACGACCCCCACTGGCCGCGCTAGGGTTCTGTCTCGCCGGCGTTGCCCAACGTCGACGATGACCCTCAGCCATTGGATTAGAACCAGATCGCACGGCCACCGTTCGCACCTCAATGCCACCGACGGGTGGGGTCCTCGCTAAGTCAACCAGACGCCACATGAGCGCAGTGAAACCCCATTTCGTTCCCGCGCGCGTTGGAAATTCAAGTTAGGATTTTTCTTTTTAGTTAGAATATAGTTTCTGTCCCGTGTTTCAAAAATCAATTCTGTGAGTTTGACAAATCCAAATTGCATGAAACTAATTTTGTCTGAAAGATATTGAAATGCTCTATCCAAGCACGTTGGATTTAATTCATTTAGATTTATAGATCTCTCCTAATAAAAATGAGAAGACAGAAGCTATTACAACTTGTAACATTTTTATAAAATCAACCAAGTTAGCTTTTGAGTTGATTCCAACTCTCAAAAATCACATTTCATCATATCTATCCAAATATGTAATAATATTAAGGTTTACATGCAGTGACTTTGGACTAGTACCAAAATAATGCTATATAGGCATTTCTAGTCACTTTAAATCATTAAATAATAAACTTAAACTAAAGTAATATTGATCCAACCTTTAAATCTCATTCCCACCTATGGAATATGTGGTGACGACATGTGTCCACATGATCTCATATTTTGGTGGTGAATATTAAATTTTAGTTAACATTTCAATGAGTAGAAATTACTTTTCTAAAATAAAAAGATTAAAACTATTGAATTAAAACTTGTAATGTTTGTGATGAAAATAGATCATCAATTGTGTTCTTTAGAATGCTACTTAGCCTTGTTAAGTATTGTTTGGTGATTGTGCACTCCCTATGTATTTCTAGACGATAGCACCGACCAAACTCTCGAGGAGGAGGAGTTCTACCAGGAAGAAGAAGAAGAAGACAACTTCAACCACTTCACCAACCAAGGCAAGCCACTATTAGCAGGGCAAGCTAACCCTTGCAAACTTACCTTAGCAAGCTATGGTTAGCAAGCTAGAATAAACTAGAGGGTTTAGCAAAGATGCCTTAAGCATGCTTTAATCACACCCCTTTTCACTATTAATGCCCCAAGTATCATGGACAAGTTTTACCCCACCTTAGATTATACAAAGTTCTCTAATTAAAATTGAAGGTAGCATAAAAAGTATAAAACTTGACCTACTTAGAAACCTTTAGATATCATTCTATGGCATGAGATTGATCCCATCTTTCCACCTTAGTGAACACTCTTAACTTAGTAGTTTAGAGTAGATCAAAAACTTGAGTCACTTTAGATGGGAATACTTGGTGAAAATGAGTTATGAAAACCTTGGAATGATGAGTCATTCTATTGAGATGTTTTGACATGTGTTACGAAACACAACTGGTTTATGATGTGGAAGATGATAAGGCATGAGCCTTAACCCCTTTTATAAAACTGATGGTTGGATTCGGATGCGATATCATTCCAAATTTTACCGTACAACCACATTACCTGAATTGGGTAAGGCTTAGCTGGAAATTTATATGCATTAGTATTAGTTCCCTCACGGGAGAGGTTTGAGCCGAGGCTACCTCTTAATGTTGTCCACCTATGCAGTGCCCAAGATGACTGATGGTCATGGTTGGGAGGCCATGCTCATAGGAGAGGTGCTTATACTAGGGTGTGTAAAGGGAAGGTTATGTTTGATTATCTGCATACTAAGTATGATGATTTAGGGTTATCCCTGACAGATGTATTGAATCTTGTGGTGAAAGTGTACCACCTCTGTAGAGTGTCAAACTATTCGAATAGCAGCGTCCGCGGTTATGGACAGTTGGAATGGCCATACTGTTTTCGTTGTCAGATGTTTTCCAAATAACTTGAAATAAATGATGATCTTTGACTTGACCACAACAGGGTTGTGTTGATGATAATAGCTTCCCAACTTAAGTGACTTTGGAATTTTTATTTTATCTTTCTTTGCTTCTGAACTTAGCTTAGGCTTCAAACTTAACTTGATAGTTAACTTAGATTCAGTATTTTAATTTAGGATATTACTACTTGTTAGTAGTAGTTTGCGAGTACTTAAAGAGTACTCATGGCTTTTGTCCCTGGCTATTATCATGGCCAGACTATGAAGGAGATTATCGATGATGATGGTCTGCAGGACGGCTATGATAACTAGGACTATCTGCCTTCGTCAGTATTGCCTGTGCCCCTGAAGATGGACCCCACTGCTACGCTATCTTTTATTTCCGCTGCTTGTTGTATTAAGACCTGGATCATGAGATCCATATTTGTGTAAGACCTTATGTATGGTTTGTAATGGATGATGTACTATGATATCCAATCCGTTATGTCTCGCAAAAATGGTAATCCTGGGATTGCGAGGTATGGCATAACGGGCACCTAGGATTAAAAATCCGGGTGTTGACATCCCTCCTTCTCCAAAATCCAAGTCCATAACAATGGGCATTGACGAGTTAAACCCTCGTCAATTGGCGCTGTCTGTGGGAATTGGGAGTGCTGATGTCGCGGCTTCTTCAGCCCGTCAACCGCGATCTACAACTCTGCAACAACGGAGATTCACCAGCTCTTCGGCGCTTTCGAATTCACCGTCCACATGCCGGCCACTCGCCCGGCTTTCAAGTTCGTGGGCGATGGGATCGGCCTCGCGATTGGGAGCTTCCGCTTCCAGGTTGGTCAACTGGGCACGCTTCGCATGCCTGACCAGCCAACGGCACCCGCGATTGCTCCAGCATCGTGGTTCCCACCACCAATCGGCAGCCTCAGCGAGCTCAACACCTCAGCAACAGCTGGGAGTATGGACAACGACAGCAGTCGCGGATCCGATCTGGGTGACCTAGCCACAGAAGATGGAGCCTACGGCTCCGGATCTGAAAGTTGTGGGAGCAACAGCTTCCCCAATCACTTCATGTGCGTCGTCATCAACGCGAGCGATACCGGCGTCAATCGCGAAAACGCTGGCACCGGGCTGCCCAACGGTGGTATACCCAACGGCGGACCCACAAACGGTGGCAACGGCGCGCCCATCAACACTGTGACAGGAGGAGAACTGTCACTCACGATGAATGAGAACACCAGCGAGCACATGTTGATCAAACTCAACGACAACGAGTGATCTCGCTATCGAGAAGCTATACGGGGCAATCCTCTACCCCCCAACACCCCGCAGGACATGCTGATGGGCTATCATTGGCTGCTAAAGGAGGAATTCAAGCTCCAGCAGCAGGTGATCGCGCAACTCGAGGCACGCAGAAAGGCGGCGGATGAGTCGAGTCTTCGACAAGCTGGGCTCTCCTCCCACGGAGGATCCTCCTCAAAAGGCAACGAGTACGTGGCCAACAAGAGGCGATCTCGACTGGCACACCTCACCGAGCAAGAACACGTAGAAGCCACGAAAGTCCTCGACTTCGGCTCTATGACGGTGGATACGCGGGGCAATGTGCTCCCAAAGACGTTGGAAGCTGCGGTGACAGCGACCACCATGTACCTCCTCAACAACCAGCCACCGGCTAGAGACCCACGAGCTGCCATGCACCGGTCTACGATCGCGGGCTTGGGGCTAATCGAGGCCTCCCTCGACATAGAACCAACACCAGAGCCGAAGAAAAGAAAGGCTCTAGACAAATACTACTACTCATACTCCTCCAGTGACGACAGTCACGATCTGTCACGACGACATCGCTCACAGCGGCATGACCACGATTACGACGCGCGTGATGACATCACGCAGTGCAAGGTCGACAATATGCGGGCAAGGCGTGCTCATTTGACTAACTCGAAAGAATACGAGACTGAGCTCTACGGCGCTAGATGCTTCAGTAGGGCCATCAGGCACAAGCGAATGCCTAAGGGTTTCAAACTCCCGTCGGAGAACCCAAAATTTGACGGCCTGCAGGACTCGAAAATCTGGTTGGAGTACCACATCTCCTCTGTCAGGCTGCACGACAGGAGTAGAAGCACGGCCATGCAATGCCTACAGCAGCAGCTGCAGGGTGCCGCTCGCGCATGGCTCAACAACCTCCCGCGCGGATCCATTCGCAGCTGGAAAGAGCTGGTCTACAGCTTTGTGCGCAATTTCAAGGGAACTTACAAAAGGCCCGCATCAATCGAAGAACTGAGAAGCTACCAGCAAAGGTCTAGCGAGTCGCTGCACTCGTACATCCAGAGATGGTCCATCATCAAGAAATCCGCAGAAAACATCTCGAAGGACCACGCAATCGACGCATTCAACGGTGGCGTCCGCCGTATAGAGATCAGGGAGGAGCTGGGCTGTTCGAAGCCCAAAACAATCAACCAGCTAATGGAAATTGCGAATCAGTGGGCGGACAGAGAAGATTCGGTGAAAACCCGCACCTACTCTGACGATGACGACGACCTCGGGCGCATACGCGACCGCCGAGGCAAACGTCGAATGTGCGTCTACGATGACCGCGGCAAAGTCAATATGGTCGCAGCCGGCTACGGTGACAAACGCGACGACAACCGCAATATCGGATATCGCAGTGGTGGATACCGCGACAGTGGGAAAACCACATAGGTGTGGTAGCGCCGCACTCGCAAAGAGGCACCCGCAACATCCATCCAGGACAAACTATCCGGACCATGCAACGTGCACTTCTACATCGACAAGCATGACGGCAAGAAAAAATCCAGCCACCTTCTTAAGGATTGCCGCGAGTTCCTCAAACTCCACGAGGTCCTGGCTCAGATGAATCGCGACGCGATCAACAGGGGCTATGGAGCTTCCCCAGGCGCTGTGCACATGGAGCTCCTCCACCACCGCCCGGACCACCACCACCCGCGGTCGCGCCGTTCCAGCATCATGGAGGCGAGCCATACCCATGAGCCATGGGCAACATGAGGATGATCCAAAAAGGGCGTCCCTCAAATCGAGTGCAAAAGGCCATCACTCGCCAAGTCAATCTGGCGATAAACTCTCCACCCTCCACCACTGAGTACCTTAGTGGAAGCGACTCCTACATCACCTTCGACAAGCGCGATCATCCGCGCCAAGTTCCTCGTCTAGGCCACTGTCCCTTCGTACTCGAGGCGCAGATCGGGGGCTTCGATATGAGTCGCATCTTCATGGATGGTGGGAGCGGCATCAACCTCATGTTCGTGAGAACCTTGCGAGCGATGAGGATCCCTCTGACTTGTCTGGAAGTTTCAGACACGGCGTTCCACGGCATCGTCCCAGGGAAGGGCGTACATCCACTGGGCAAAATCAACCTCGATGTCATCTTCGGCATGCTGCAAAACTTTCGGCGAGAGCACATCGACTTTGAGGTCGTCGACTGGCCCTCACAATACCACTGCATCCTCGGACGTGTCACATTCGCTAGGTTCATGGCAGTGCCGCACTACGCCTACCTGCAGATGAAAATGCCAGGTCCAAACGGCGTCATCACAATCAATGGAAGCTTCGAGAGGTCTGACAACTGCGATAGGGAATTCAACAGAATCTCCTAGTCCTTCGGCATGCAGAAGGAACTCGCAAGATTGAAGGAGTCGAAAGACAACAGTCTGCCCCCCTAAGCAGGCCAACTTTGCGCGACCTGTCCTTCGACTCGTCGGTGCACACGAAGAAAGTCCAGGTCCACCCAACGGACCCGACCAAGACGACCCTCATCGCCAACAACTTGAGTTCCGCATAGGAACTCGCGCTTGTCGAATTCCTCCGTGAGCACTGGGAAATTTTTGCCTGGTGTCCAGCGGACATGCCAAGGGTTCCTAGGGAATTCGCCGAGCACTCACTCAACGTGAGTCCAGACGCAAGTCCAGTCAAGTAGACAATTCGGCGACTGTCTGAACCAAGAGCAAAAGCAGTCAGAATGGAGATCAACAAACTCCTCGACGCAAACTTCATACGCGAGATCAAGGAAAGCACCTGGCTCGCTAACACAGTGCTGGTGCCTAAAAAAGACACGGATATCCTGCGGATGTGCGTGGACTTCACCTCCTTGAATAAGCACTGCCTAAAGGATCACTTCCCGTTGCCATGAATCGACCAAATCATCGACTCCACCGTGGGATGTGAGCGCCCCTTCTTCCGTGACGCCTACTCATGCTACAATCAGATTCGAATGAAGGAGGAAGACCAGGAGAAAACAACGTTTACAACGCCTTTTGGTGTATTCTGCTACAACACGATACCATTCAGCTAAAAAACGCAGGAGCCAGCTATCAGCGGTGCATGCAGGCTCACATCAAGAACCAACTTGGTTTATGAACTGAACAATGAACATGAACATGAACCTGAAACACGCAAACTCCATACAATTACGTGAACCTCACGGTATTATTCATAGAAAAAGGGAGAATCATCCATGATCACTGAATCAAAAAACTTGCAACACGAGAATTGTACACAAAGGCGAGACGAAACTAATCCTCGAAGGAAACTTTGAATTGTCGACCGCATGCGACAAATCTGACAAAATTCATCCAAAAAATCTCCAACTTTGACCTCGAATCTGAGAAGATATAGTTCACGAAACTCGGTGCCGATGGTCGGAATGGAACCTCATCATCAACGTACATCCATTTCATGTAGACATTTGTTTGAACCGAAACATGTTATGCTAATTGGGAGATATTATGGAAGAAAGAGTTTATGGGAGGAGAGAGAAAACTAAGCATTGTATCTAGGAAGCGCGGGAGGCGCTCGCTGGAGCCTAAAATGGTTGATCCGAACGTTCCCCTCATCCTAGCCCAAGATTGCTTTGAACCACATGAGGACCACAAGGTGGAGAGAGCCCGCGCATCTAATCACCTGAGTTTTGCACCAAGAAGGCATGTTTCCAACTCGTGGGGGCTACCAATCATGCCCGAAAATGTGGCTCGAGCGGCGGGCGACACAGGGGCATTACCCTAGGTTGCATGTACACCCTCCATCCTACCGTAGGAGGCGGGAGCCGTCGAGAAAATCCCGGGTGGTGCCACTGGCGGCGGCATCTCCCTCCCACGCGCATTAGGGAAGCCTCGCAGGGCGAATGTGTTTGGAGGCGATGTAGGATCAGTAGCGAGGACTTCGTCCAGTGATGCAGCGGTGCTCCCTAGTGCGCATGGTGACCTTTGTACGACACAACGGTGGTGCTTGGCGGTGGGGTGCGCCGGTGAAAGGGGCTCTTACAGGGAGGCAAGCCGATTTGGACCTCAATCTGGACCTGCCACGGGCCAGGCGGGCTTGGTGCAGTCTGGAACGGGAGGTGAAGAGGCAAGCCACCCTATGGAACTACTAGCATTGGTGATGGACGCCTCGGTGCCCTTTGAGCACATGTGTGCACCTGGGCTAGATCTGGGCCAGGCGAGCCTGGATTTGGTAGCAAATTGCCTAGGTGGGCTAGGCCTATTGTTCTAGAGGGTGTCGTTGATACATAGGAGCATGGATGACGAGGCGGCAGTCCCGGATGGAGAGGTTGTGCAAAGTGGCAGGCTTGATCGGCGGTGGCGTGGCGTCGGCAATGGCGTGATCCGTCCCCGGACATCGTGGCTAGGGTGCTCTTATGTGGTGGCGTGCGGTTTCAGCCGGGGGAGACTTGGGTGGAGTGAGGTGTTGATGGTGCAGATAATGGAAGTGGTTGGCATAACATGGCGACAAGTTCGATCGGTGGAGACGAGGGGAGGTTCTACACTGGGCTGCGGGTGGATGATTGGCGGTGCCCAGAACGCAGCAGCGTGGTGCCGGGGCTAATTGGACTGATTTGCAAAAGGCTATGCCTGATCTGGACCTAATCGGCCTTGCCGTTGTGTCCGGACGGCGATCAACTTAGGTGGTGGAGGGAAGTTCCCCTCCCCTGAGCTGCAGTGTGTCTTGATAGCTGAAGTCTATGGTATTGACCTACCTATTCTAATCCACCGGCTTTGCGGTGTGATCCTAGCCCGAGCTTGGGCTCGAGTTCGAGTATGTGGATGTCGGGGCAGTGTCCCAGGAAGGTGGGTTGAGCAGACGGCTCTATAGTGAGCAATGTGGCAGCGGTGGTGATCTCTCTCTTCGGCCATGTGGATGGCATGGAGTGGACTGTAGGAGATCCTAGTGTTGGCGGCCCTTCAGCTTTGTTAGCTCCTAGATCACAGCTGGCGGCTAAGTTCTTAGGAGTGGTGCGAGGATTTTGTGGGCAAAATCCCAGTGCCTTGGCGCCAACGACAGCGATGCATGCGGGGTGGCGTAATCCTCTTCTTCGTCGACGTAAGTAAATACGTAACTAGAAATATAGAAAATTGCATTTTTGGAATTTGTAGGGTGTCATTGTGGTTATCCTTGCCATACTATGGCTTCAGGTGAAAACCCTTGACCTTCACGGTCTCAACGGCGGAGCTCAAAGCGTCATTACCCTCTTGGGGACGTCCTCGTGGAGCCCTGGTTCCACTCGATCTTGTTTCAATGTTTTTGATGGATAGTTTTGACATTTCGTGTTTTTCTTTTTTCTTTTCATTGATCTGCTGTGCAAGAGGATATCCTCACCAATTTGTATCGATTTGCTATTGTGGATTTATTTATAAAGCGGGAAAAATCCTGTTTCAAGAAAATGTGGCTCGAGTGGGCAGAGGAGGATAAGCCATGGAAACGACTGCCATTCACGATTCCTGCTGAAGCGGATTTGCTGTTCAGAGCTGCGACACATTTTGAGCTAGGGAATGGGAAGATTCTAAAGTTTTGGGCTGATAATTGTTTTGATGGCTGAAGCATCAGAGACCTAGTACCAAATCTGATGAACTTCGTCAAGCCCACAAGAATCAATAATGACAACGTGACCAAGGCGATCATCAACCACAGCTGGGAAGAGACACACAGCCATTCTAAGGCACACCATCGACACTAGTAGAGTTCATGGAACTGTGGGCTATGATAAGGGATATGACAATCTCACAAGAAGGTCCTATACTCTCACTTGGAAACTAACAGCTGATGGGAAGTACTCGGGCTGATCACCTCACATATTTTCTTTCTCGGTAGGACTAATATACCAAGAGCAATGAAACTCTAGGATTCATGTGCACGTCTGAAATGCAAGTTACATATGTGGCATGCAGTGAAGAACAAACTATGGACTACATATAGATTGGAGAGGAGAGGATTGCTGAGGCCAGATCACTACATGTTGTGTTGTCATGAAGCAGAAACCATTGAGCACCTCACTTTGTAGTGCTCCTTTTCCAAAGAAGTATGGTAACATCTGCTTCTGCCCCTTCGGCTGCAAAGGTTCACATCAGAAGAAACCTCGATAATTTCATATCGGTGCCCTACTCTCTCAACTGCAGTTCCGACTTGATAAAGAAAGGAGATAAATTCCCTAGTGGTTCTAGCAGCAAGAGAATTATGGCTTGAGCGAAATGCATATGTTTTGACCAGTCTACTATCATGCCAGCTGATTTGTGTCGACGCATTCCAGTGGAACTCAATCTTTGGAAACAAACCAAGTTGTGTGGAAGTGGGAAAACACGAGGGATCACGTAGATAAGTGAGCTGGTGTATATGGATGCTTGGAGCTAATAGCATACGAACATAAGGAAGTAACAATATCGACCATGCGTTGAAGTACTCACTCGACCACATACATCGATGTGTGTTATCTTCAATAAGCCACTTTTCCGTTCCATTGTGCCGGAAATGGGGTTTTATTCATTTTGCATATGAGGCATGGTTCCCAAGTGTGAAATGATTCAAAATCAAGAGACTCCAAAAGTCTATTAGTATGGAGTTTCTTCATGTGTTTTACACCAATATGATCTAAACAGTAGTGCCACAAATATTTGGTATTGTCATCATTCGTTTTGCATCTTTTGGCATTAATGTTATGGGTGTTATTAGATGATGAGGACATCCCTACTACTAATACACCCACTACACCTAGAACACCATTACAAGGACCTCTCAGAAGAGCACACGCACGTGTACTTAATTATCATGCACTTTCGTTTCTAGGAACTCTTCCTAATATACATAAGAATATGATGTTGCCTAAATCAGATGTGTTCATGTTACTTATGAATGATCGACCTAGCAAGGACAAGAAGGATAATCAGTGGAGCATGCTCATGCATGGAGATGACCGCAAGCTTGTGAGGATTAAAGATGATGTTACAAGTGAAGATTTCAAAACTTTGAAACCACCATAAAGAGAGATGAAGAGATGGATGAAACCAAGACATCGCTACTTTATAATCTCATCCATCTAATCATATGATGTTGTGTCATCTTTTATTTATGGACTAGGCTCATGTAATTTTCGTCCAAATTAATAGGCTAGATTTTTAGGGTATGTATATGTGGAGGAAACCGACTTAGGAAAGATTTTTCAACCACCTCTCCCAAGGCTGGTCGCATCTCACTACGTCCCTCCATATATACCCCTATTAGGTCATCGTTTAGATTCGGATTTTGCTGAGACTAAATGTTAGCCATTGTTGCAACTATGCCACAAGCTTGAGTGTTGCAGATGCCTCTTGTACTAAGGACATATACATGATGCCACCTTTTCAATAAAGATTTTATCTCCATTCATAATATCTTAATTGCAATATTAGTTCTTATTTGTTTTTGATTTCTTTGTTCTTGATTTCAGGTAGAAATTAAGACCCTTACTGGCGTGCTTTCGCAATATTGGTAACCTTCAGCAGATTGGTGTAGCGATTGTATTGGCGCTCGTTCTCGCACGTGTATTTAGATCGTAAAGCCTGAACTCCACCCAAACTAAATTATCACCATCTGATTGAAAGATCGTACACCTTTGCCCTATCAACTGGTATTAGATTCCAGGTTGCTCGGTGAGATTTCCAGTTTTCATAGTCTAGATCTATTTTTTCCTATAAACCACGAAAAAGCCAAAATACAATTAGAGTTTAGATCTATCTATCCCATCACCAATCTCTGACTTGCATTGTCTTTTCAGTTTTGCATCGTTTAATTTGTGTCTGCATCATTGCGTGGAGTTGCTGGTCTTAGTATTTTGTCCTTTAGAGTTTCGAGTTCTGGTCACATTAGTCACTGCTGCCGCACTCGGAGATCACCACATTGCCATACTTTGACCCCCACATCCACCACCATATTCCGCCACCACCATCGGCTGCCGCCATAAACCCTAGACTTCGCCACCACCTTCCTACCACGACACGGATCTGATCTATTTTCCTACCACGACACGAGTCCGAGTAGAGTTGTTTTTCCCTAGTTATTTTTTCTTTCCTTTCTTATTCATCCATGTTGTAATCTAATTTCGTGAGTTCAAGTTTTGGCCACAAGTCAAGGAGAGCAAAAGAAGTCTAGAAACTCCTCCAATTTTTTTCTAGCTATACGTGTTTTCAGCCTTGGAGATCATTTTTCTCCATCGTTCGTTATAGAGAAATTTTTGGGCACCTGCGTGCTGTCTGGAGCACGGTAGAAATTTTTTGACAAATACTTTCGGGGCTATACTATTTTTTAGACCCCGTGGATCAGTTTGAGAACTCTCCATCATAGTGATTTTTTCCATCTTGGTTCGCTTTTCACGGCACCACATCATCACACCATTGCTTCTTGTGCCGCGTTGTTATATCGTTGGTGCTCTAGGATCGCGTCTCTAGCACGGTCTAGCCTAGGACCAACACAGTACTGTTGTTGAGCATGTTTTCAACATTGCATTACTGTTTTGATATTTTCTAACCCCCATGTTATGCCTTCCCAGAGCTTGATAGTTTTCTCCATGTGCGTTGTGTCGACTCCTGGTAATCGCTCGGTTCAATCTCAGGAACCACTGATCTTTGCGGTTGCACATCACCTTAATCCTGTTTGGTAAGAACTTGTAAGAGATTTGTATATTGCTTGATGGGATTCCGCGTGCTTCCACCATATTTCCGTACTTTGTAGGTATATATACCTGTGCTTTTTAGGTCTAACCATGGCAGGACTAGGGCATGGCGCTGTGGAACCGGCAAACATGACAAACAAGGAGATGCATGCCAACTTTACCAAGATTTTTGTAGGCGTGCTCAAGACATTGATTCAAGACTGTCTGACATCGATGCCAAGCTTGCTGACACCATCGACAAGATTGAAGGACCGGAGATATCCTTCAATGACAAGCTCGACACCAAGTTTCCAGAGGTCATGGACATGTTACCCTCACTTGCACCCGCTCCTGCACCACGTCCTCAATGGTGTTTACAAGACCACATGGGACTTGCGTGATGTGTATCATTCGTGGGCCACCATACTGCTGGTTCATATTCTCCTGCTACGGCCGCACCACCCCCTGCCGCCACTACTGTAGCTGTTCCACCAATGGCTGCCACCGTTACCACTGCTGAAGCTTAATATGAAGAGAATAATGAGTACAATTATGAAGAAGAGAATGTGTTCGATGAGCATGTTGAACAACCTCCACACCCTGTCGGTTGTCCCCAACATTACTACCGCAATGCTCGACCACAGGTACATGATGATGGTCATGTTCCAAAGCTTAAATTAAATATTTCACCATTTAATGGTAGATATAATCATGATGCATTTGTTACATGGTAATTGGAAGTAGACCAACATTTTGTATGTTTAAGATATCCTGCACATATGCGTGTTAGTGCTGCTACTTGCAGGTTTACAGATTTTGCGTCATTTTGGTGGTCTGAATATTGTCGTTTAAATCCTGCTAATATTCCTAATATTTGGACTGCTTTAAAAACATATATGCATGTTCGTTTTGTGCCTCCAACTTACCAACGTGATTTGCTAAAGCAATTAACTTGTTTACAACAAGAAAACAATTCTGTAGAAGAGTATTGTCAGGAATTACAAACTGAATGGTTCATTGTGGTATTGTTGAAGATACGAAACAAATGCTTGCACGTTCCTTTAGTGGTTTAAATAAGGACATTCAAAACATTCTGGACTATAAGGAATATACTAACATCACTCATTTGTTTCGTCTTACTTGCAAAGCTGAACGTGAAGTGTAGGATCGCCAACCACCATGGAGAAGGAGTAATAATTCTGCAGGTCACACATCATCGCCAACGCTATGAAAATCAACACCTTGTTCTCATGGTACTACACTAACACCAACCACGACCAAATAGACCACGCCTACATCGAGACCACCTTTGGCTATTCCTCCGCCATCGTCCAATGGCCCTACTCGGAGTTCTTCTTCTATGGCATCCACGAGAAAGACACGTGATATACAATGCCACCAATGTTGGGTATATGGTCATATAGAGCGTATGTGTACAACACAACGTGTGTAACACCCCATCCAACAACATTTCCCGGGGGTGTCACTCCTGTCAGCCTACTAGTATCTCTAGACTAGCCCCATAAACCAACACTAGTCTTTTATGTGCACTTTGTCCTCACTTGTGAGCACCCGAGAACAACTTCCTGCTCGGTCACCCATCCTCAAATTTCTCCAAGGCAAGCACGCTTAATCTCGGAGTTATTTTCAGATGAGCTTCCAGAAAGGAGGTTGCAACTTGTTGGTATGTGTATCCTATTAATCCTATTAAGCCATGTTCTTGGATCTCACATACACCCACTCTTAGAAGATCTATGCTCTCATCGATCAGGCACAAGGTAGGAATGTCCCCTCTTGGAAAACGTGTTTGTGTCCAATGCCAGCACATGTGCCATGTCGTGTCCACTCTGGGCCACACGCGCCATGCTCCACATGTCCCGACATTGACCCGCAGACACGCCCGTGTAACCACGTGGATCGGCTCTGATACCACTTGTAACACCCCATCCAACAACAGGCCCTGAGGTATCACTCATGATAGCTTACTAGGATCTCTAGACTGGCCCCACAAAACAACACTAGTCTTTTTTGCGCACTTTTTCCTCACTCTTGCGCACCCGGGAACAACTTCCCGGTCGATCACCCCTCAAATTGCTGCAAGACAATCATGCTTAACCTCGGAGTTCTTTTCATATGAGCTTCTGGAAAATAAGTTGCAAGTTGTTGGTATGAGCATCTTATCAATCCTATTAAGCCATATGCCTGGATCTCACAGCGTGTGATGTTGCTACGTGAAGATGGCGAATATGATTCAGCAAGTGACTTTGATGACAATAGATTGGCTCTTATTTCTGCACATGATGGAGATAATTCTGATTCTGAAGAAGAGATGGAGATATTGGATCTGAAACTGCTGATCAATACAAGATTCTAGTTGCACAATGTGTGTTGAGTGTGCACTTGAGGCAAGCTGAGCATGATCAATGCCACAATCTTTTTTGAACAAGAGGCATTGTTAAGGAGCGAGCTATACGGATCATTATTGATGGAGGGGGTTGTAATAATCTGGCTAGTGTTGACATGGTGGAGAAGTTTTCTCTACCAACAAGACAACACACACATTCATATTTCATCCAATGGTTTGAGAGTTCTCATAAGATCAAGGTAACAAGAATGATACATGTGCATTTTACTATTGGTACATTTTCTGATTTTGTTGATTGTGATGTTGTGCCAATGCAAGCTTGTTCTTTGTTACTTGGTAGATCTTAGCAATTTGATAGAGAATTTGTTCATAATGGTAAAACTAATACCTGTTCTCTTCTACATAATGGAAACAAAATTGGTCTCAAACATATGACTCCTACACAAATATTAAAATATGATCTTGCTAGAGCTAGTAGAGCTAAAACTGAGGAGAAACAAAAAAAATGAGAATCAGAATGTTACTACAGATTTCATACCACCTAAGACCACTAAATCTAATTATGAACATGCTACTGAAATTCTTTTGAAGGGTCCATGTATGCTTGCAGATAAAATTGATATTGATGAACTAGATATGAACAATACTCAATGTGATGCAATTATTTGTAAAGAGGTTTTTTTCATTTGAGGATATGCCTCCCTCTTTTCCACCTACGATTGCTAATATTTTTCTAGGAATATGCAGACGTTTTTCTACCTGAGATGACACCAGGACTACCACCTATTAGAGGAATTGAGTGCAACACTGCCCAACTATGCGCCATATCGAACCAATCTAGAGATAAAGAAGATACAAACACCAAATTCAAGAACTACACAACAAAGATCACATTCGCGAGTCTCTTAGCCAATGTGATGTTCCTATTATTTTGGTACCTAAGAAAAATGGTTATCCGTGCATGTGTATTGATTGTAGAGCTATCAACAATATTATTATTCGTTATCGTCATCCTATACCACATTTAGATGACATGCTTGATGAATTGAGTGGCTCCACAATGTTTTCTATAGTTGATTTGTGTAGTGGTTACCACCAGATTCATGTGAAATTGGGAGATTAATGGACAACAACAATTAAAACTAAGTTCAGTTTATATGAGCGGTTAGTAATGCCTTTTGGTTTAACTAATGCACCTAGCATATTCATGAGATTAATGAATGAAGTTTTACGTTCTTTCATTGGATGTTTTGTGTTCGTCTACTTTGATGATATTCTAATTTATAAAAAATCTTTCGAGGATCATTTGAATCATTTACGTGTTGTTTTTAATACTTTACGCAATGCATGTTTGTTTCGTAATCTTGAAAAGTGCACCTTCTACACCGATCGAGATGCTTTTCTTGGCTATGTTGTTACAACACATGATATTGAAGTTGATCCAGCCAAGATTGAAGCAATTTCGAGTTGGCCACCTCCCACGGCAGCACACAAGTGAGGAGTTTTCTTGGCCTAGAAGGATTTTATAGGCGCTTTGTTAAATATTTTGGATCCATTGTTGCGCCATTGAATGAGCTTACAACGAAAGATGTGCCTTTTGTTTGGGGAGATGCACAACATGATGCTTTCATGATGTTGAAAGAAAGGTTAACAAATGCCCTTTTACTCCAAGTTCCTGATTTAACTAAAACATTTGAACTTGAATGTGATGCTAGTGGAATTGGGTTGGGAGGTGTGTTATTACAAGTGGATAAACCTATTGCATACTTTAGTGAGAAACTAAGTGGGGCTAGTCTGAACTATTCTACTTATGACAAAGAATTATATGCTCTTATTTGGACATTACAAACTTGGCAACATTATTTATGGCCTAAAGAATTTTTTATACAATCTAATCATGAATCTTTGAAGCATATTCGTAGTCAAGCAAAACTAAATAAGCGTCATGCTAAGTGGGTTGCATTCATTGACTCTTTTTCTTTTTTTGCGATCAACATTGAGTCTTTTTATTATGTTATTAAACACAAGAAGGGTAAAGATACTGTTATTGTTGATGCTTTGTCGCGCCGTTATACCATGCTTTCAGAACTTGACTACAATTGTTTTGGTTTAGAAACTACAAAGAACAATATGTACATGATGTTGAATTTAAAGATATATTGCTGAATTGTATAGAAGGAAGGACACGAAACAAGTTCATCATTAATGATGGATTTGTGTTCAGTGATAACAAACTTTGCATCCCAGATAGCTCTGTTCGTCTTTTGTTGTTGTAGGAGGCGCATAGATGAGGTTTAATGGGTCACTTTGGAGTGAAGAAGACGGAGGACGTAGTTGCTACACACTTATTTTGGCCACGAATGCGTAGATATGTTGAGAGATTTGTTGCTCACCGCAATACATGTCAACAATCTAAGTCACGCCTTAATCCACATGGTTTATACATGCCTCTTCCTGTTCCTAGTGTGCCTGGGGAGGATATTTCTATGGACTTTGTTTTGGCATTGCCTCGAACACAGAAGGGGAAGGATAGTATTTTTGTTATTGTGGATCAACTTTCTAAGATGGCACACTTTATTACTTGTTACAAGAGTGATGATGATGCACGTGTTGCTGATTTGTTCTTGCATGTTATTGTTCATTTGCATGGTGTGCCAAATACTATTGTTTCTGATCATGATACTAAATTTCTTAGCCACTTTTGGAGATGTTTGTGGGCTAAGTTGGGGACTAGATTACTTTCTGGTACTACATGTCATCCTCAAACTGATGGACAAACTGAAGTAGTTAATAGAACTTTGTCTACTATTCTAAGGGTTGTTTTAAAGAAAAAGTTAAAAGAGTGGGAAGATTGTTTACCTTATATTGAATTTTCTTACAATGGTTTTGTACATTCTAACACTAAGTTTTGCTTTTTTGAGATTGTGTGTGGATTTGTTCCACGTGCAACCATTGATTTATTGCCACTTCCATCTTTGGTGCAAAATAATTATGATGCTACACAACATGTTGAACATATTTTGAAGTTACATGCTACTACTAAAGAGAATATTGGACATATGAATGCTAAGTATAAAATTGTTGGAGATAAAGGTAGAAAGCATGTTGTGTTTGATGTTGGAGATCTTGTTTGTTTACATTTGGGCAAAGATCATTTTCCTAATTTTCGCAAGTCTAAGTTAATGCAACGTGCTATTGGTCATGTCAAAGTGTTGGAGAGGATAAATGAGAATGCATGTAAAATTGATCTTCCTGCAGAGTTGGGTACGATAAGTCCCGCATTTAACATTGTAGATTTGAAACCATACTTTGGTGAAGAAAATGAGATTGTTCCAAGGACGACTTCAATTCAAAAAGGGGAGGATGATGAGGACATCCCCACTACTGATACACCCAACTACACCTACAACACCATTACAAGGACCTCTCACAAGAGCTCGTGCATGTCTACTTAATTATTAGGTACTTTCGTTTCTAGGAACTCTTTCTAATATACATAACAATATGATGCTGCCTAAATCAGATATGTTCATGTTACTTGAAAATGATGGACCCAGCAAGGAAAATAAGGATAATTAATGGAGCATGCACATGCATGGAGATGACAACAAGCTTGTGAGGATTGAAGATGGCACTACAAGTGAAGATTTCAGAACTTTGAAGCCACCATAATGGGAGATGAAGATATGGACGAAACTAAGACATTACTACTTCATAATTTCATCCATATAGTCATATGGTGTTGTGCAACCTTTATGTATGGGCCAGGCCCATATAATTTTTGTCCAAATTAATAGGCTGGATTTTTAGGGTCTGTACATGTGGAGGAAACCGACTTAGGAAGGATTTTCGACCACCTCTCCCAATGCTGGCAGCATCCCCCTTCGTCCATCAAAATATACCCCATTAGTTCATCGTTTATACTCGGTTTTTTGTTTAGACTAAGTTAGCCGTTGTTGCAACTATGCAACTATACAAAATCCCACATTTTCAATACAACTTTCATCTTTATTCACAATATCTTGATGTAAATATTAGTTCTTACTTGTTCTCTATTTTAGGTAGGAATTAAGACCCTCGCTGGTTAGATTGGTCATGCTTCCACAAGATCGGTAACCTTTAGGAGATTGGCCTAGCTTCATTGGCGCTCATGCTCACACGTGTAGTCGGATCGTCAAGCCCGAACTCCACCCAAATCAAATTATCACCATCTCATCGAAAGATGGGACACCTTTGCCCTATCACGACTACTTTTGATATTTAATAAGAATGAACCATTCATAATGGGAGCATTACCATAAAATATATTACTCATATAAATAGAACAACTTGTTTTCTGGTTAACGAGTAACCATCTTGCAATAAACAATATACATATATAATGGTCATGCTTAACACATGCACAAAATAACAATTATTAAGGTATAAAATTAATCCCGAAGGTAGAAGTAGAGATAGCGTGCCGACAACCATCCTCTCAACTTTTGAGCCATTTATCACATGCATCGTAACCTTGTCCCTTGCTAGCCTTCATTTATTCTGTAGTTTCTATTTTGAGATACATATGTGAGAAACTGAACCACTATCATATAGACATGCACTACTATAAGTACTAGTAAGGATTACATCTGTAACATATATATTAAATATACCTTTAATGGTGCCAGCCTTCTTATCTGCTAGGTACTTAGGGTAGCTGTGCTTCCACTGACAATTGCCCTTGTAGTAGAAACACTCAATGCCAGGCTTAGGTCTAGACTTGGTTTTCTTCGAGGGAGTGGCATCTTGCTTTTCATTCTTCTTGAAGTTTCCATTCTTAGACTTCTTATCTCATTATTGTGTGGCTCTATCTGTGCTAACATATTCAAACATATATTGTTTGATCTCATAAGTGCTTTGTCCAAATTTTCTCGGCCATGGAAATTGAATCTTCTTTACCATACCTCATCATCCAAACTACAAGAAATGTGCGCATAGTTTTTTTTTGAGGCTGAACTGTGAGCCAAGGCTCACTGCAATTTTTATATTTATAAATGATGTATATACAAAGAAGTTATAATGGTATATCTAAAAGACAACTAACTCTAAGATTGAAGCCAAGCTTTGAAATTTTCAACAAGGTTTCTTTTTATTCTAAATCTAATCCATCTTAATTCTTCTTTATATATTGCCTTCCAACTATTGAAACTTGGCCTTTGATTATTGAATATCCTGTTGTTTCTGACGATCTATATATCCCATGCTGCCAGAATAATAATTTCCATAGCGAAAGGTAACTTTAATTTCTCTTTTATATCCTCAATGGCTTCAAATACTGATAACCCTATGTGTCTTTGTGGACATATGTAATCCCAGCAGTTCTCAGCAAAAGGACATGTCCAAAAAATATGTGTTAATGTTTCTTCTTGTGAGCAGTCCATGACTACACAGGAGTAGGATTGTAACTGCATGTTTCTCAAAATAAGAACTTGTGTTTCTGTTGGCAAGAAGTACTCCAAATCTATGAAAAGTTAGGTGGTGTAGGGTGATAGCCAATCATGACTTTGTAAGCTTTTTATGAATTGAATTTATTATTCCCCCAGATGTATGACCATATATCAGTTTTGTCTTCTTGAATCTTTGTTGAAGCTTGCTAACAAATAATTTCCATCTGCTCAAACTCATTGTATGCCTGTTGAGATAAAGGTAGGTGGAAAAGATCCTCAAGGAATTATGTTTGTACCACATCATGTATAGTGAAATTTGTATTTTTTTGCAAAAGATAGAAGGTGTAGAAATTTGTGATGAAGACATTGGTCCTCCCATAGATCAGTCTAGAATAAAATAATTTGACCATTTCCCAAGTTTCCTCTAGCCATTGCTTTGTATGTATCCAGTAATTTGAGATAAGCTCTCCACCAGAATGAACCTTCCAAATGGTTACTAGGGACTGAACCATCAGCATAATATGAAATTTTCACGAATTTGACCCAAGGAATGTCATGATCATTATAAAACCTCTCCAAAAAAAGCAACAAGGCATTGTTCTGAATGTTCAGGTTTAAAACGCCTAATCCTCCTTGACTTTTTGGTCTATAGATTTTGTCCCAAGCCACAAGGGCAGAACTATTTGCTTGGACATCTGAACTTTGTGAACCTTTCTTTCTCCATAAACAATGCCTGAAATATTTTGATCAATTGATTCTTGATTGTGGGTGGTATTTCTAGGCAACTCATGTAGAACATTGGCAAAGAACATAAGACTGACTTTACCATTTCGAGTTTACCACCATAATTGAAGAAATTAGCAATTCCACACAATCTCTTTTCCACTCTCTAAACCATTAGTATGCAATATTCCAGTGAAGGCTTTGTAAGGCCTAAAGGTAAACCAAGGTATGTAAAAGGAAAAGATCCTTTCTGACAATTCATGGTACTTGCAAAATGTGCCAGCCTTTCATTATCCATGTTAATGGGAGTCATGCTTGATTTCTGATAGTTCACCTTCAGGCCAAAGGTGACGCACAGTAACTAACTACACAAACGCTAAATTGCCAAAATGCAGTGAATCGGATTACCCAAATTTCGACAATCCACAATATCATATTAAGATTCTGATTCAAAGAAGCATCGGAGAACATGGCATAGCGACACATACTCGATGTCTAAGAAGGGTGCGCCAACCGATGGCTCTTAAATAGTGAGGCCGGCACCTCTTTCACCAAATAGCTATTGACATAACATGCTCTCACGACCATGTATGTGACACCTTAAGAAGATTTATCTTCCGCACCGGTCGTTTGACTCGGTTTACTCAACTCTGCCACCTCCCATGGAGTCCACAACGCCACCACTACTGAAGGAGTTTCCACCATCACTGAGATTGGTTGCCACCATCACCACAGGAGTGAGAGAGCGGGTGGGAGAGGAGTGTGATAGTAAGATATGAAAGTAGTATGATACTAGGATATGAAAGGAGTGAAACGACCATTTCCTACCACTTCGGATCAGGTGAATAACAACCGTTACAGAATGTTGTCTTTGCATGCCATGTCAGTCAGGCCCAGAATGTGGTGGTTTCATGTTGTTCAGTCCATTACTTTGGTTCTCTCATCTTGTCACTAGTAGGAATTGGCCTAGTGGAGACGTTGATAAAAGTCGACCGGAGCATTAATTTCGTGCACCACTAATATGGCGCCACTGATAAATGTTACTAGAGGCATGCCATGTTCACACCCCCGGTAATGGACATACTGTGGGCATTGCCTGGTTGAACGCTCCTAGTAATATTACTGGTGGTGAGTGAAAGGCATGCCCCACCAGCTTGGAACGTGAGAACAACGAAGGCGGGTTCATTCTTCCGCTCTGCGCAATCAAATAAAAAATATATATGGTATGGGATTTAAATGAAGAAAGTCATAATATGGTGGAGTTTCGTTCTAATAGAGTGAAAAATTCATTCAAATATAGCGAGGATTACATAATATGGAGGGGATTGCATTTAGACTAACTTGACCTAACCATAAATTCTAGATCTGATGGACAACCTCACCGCCATCATTGTTGCCGCCCTCGTCGTCCACCATCAGCGCCATTCTCCAGCGCCCAAAGGTAAGAGTTGCTGACGGTGGGGGGGGGGGGGGGGTGCGTGGGTCTTGTCATGCACGGTAGTTTTGCAGGACAACATCGGTGGTGAGCCCCTCGACCATATATGGCACGCCTTGATATTGTTCCTATCCAGTGGCTGGTTGGCCCCTTCGAAGCGGCCGATGGCTTGCTTCCTCTCTGTAGCGAACAAGGTGTCAGCCCTCTCCTCGTCGGTTAGGGCCGCTCGACGCTCGAGGATGAGGAACTTCCGCACCAAGCCCATAGGGACAAGCCACACGACGAGGCTGTCTGTGCTAATTACCCAACCACAGGGCAGCTGGGTGTCCTGTGGGACAAGCACGACATGCCAGGTGAAACTCCTCTGCCATCTCCTTCTTCAGGGTGCGCGGGAATGGCGAGAACTGGGTGGCCATGGAGGGGAAAGGGAACTCAGTGAGAGTGGCTGGAGCCCGGAGGCTAGAGAGGTTGGAGGCAAGAAATGTTGAAGGCTTAAAAATGCAGTGCTTGAAACTTAGACATGCGAAATATCCCGCCACAACACAAATTAAGCCGAAATTTCATTTTAATTTCATCGATTACATTGATAAAACCAAAACCAAAATAAAAATAAACTAATCGATGATGATACTTCCGTTAGCGTTGTCATTGCCCCCTCCCAGTCGTTGCCGCCGGCCACCTCCTCCTCTTGAGTGCCGCCACCCTATCCATGGTGATGCAGCATGCATGACGGATAATGTTGCTACCCATGGAGAGGGATTTAAGTAGCGAACTACCGATCGGGAAGCTGCGTCGACACATAAAAAACCGGCGAGAAGTAACACTTCATTAAACAAAGCTGACTATATTAATTTGCAGTGCCGAGTGACTGACGGACCGTGCACGCTAGTTGCTGACGCGTGCACAATTGATTAGCGACGATGGAACATGCTACCATACCACTCCACGTGTCATTACCATCGGCGTGAGAAGATGCAACGCCCCCGATAATTAGGGATATTAAAACTGAGTCAAAAAGAAGACCTCTCACGATCTGTGCATTTCTGGCTGTCAGATCATACTGACTAGCTGTTTTTTGCCATCCGATGCGCCTCATATGCCGAACTAGGCCGAATATCCCTAAGGGATGCTCCTCTAGAGATCAATTCGGCTTCATGTGGTTATTTGGGCCCAAAAGCGGCCCATTAGTGCGGTAAGCTAGGAAAACCAATGCCGGTTGAAAAAAAACCGCAGCGGAAAAGGATGAGATCGGAGATCGAAACGGAGTGGGCGGTGTGGTGAGCTACCACAATCAGGTGATGCGGCAGGGCGCACGAACTCAACCGCCTGGTTTTGAAGCGAGAATTAAAGCTTCCGTTTCTCAAATCCGTTAATTAATTAGCACTCGATGGCGGTGGATGGTGGAGCTACGTTACTATGTCACTACGTGCACTTCCTCTTCCTCCTGTAGGCGCGCATAGGCATAGTTAAGCTATGTCCCCTCGTGATGTTTTCTCCCCACTGCTTACTTTGGCACCTCCAAAATCTTAACTCACGCCCTTGCTCATCTATCTTCATCTTTGCTTTAGATTTTTGAACCGGTACAATCTCCTCATCCTCCCTTGTGGTTCAGTTTGGTCCGGTCTCCTAATTCATGATGTTATTTCTCTCTGAATTTCTTGCAGCTGCTATCAGTTTTCTATTTTTAGTTATGGGTGATTGTTGTGCTAGCTAATCATAGCAGAGCCCTGGTGGCGCGCGGCGAAATCCCAGTCGAGAAAGGAGAAGCGGTAGAGCATACAGGGTGTGAGTCGCCATTGGTTCCGCCGCACTGCTAGACCAGAGCCCTCTTACTCCGTAACTGCGACAAGGCGTTGCTGATGGCCACCCCTGCATCGACTAGGCATTAGCAACTACCAAAGGCTCTTCTCTTGCCCACACTAATCCGACCCTCCGGCCAAAAAGTCGAAGCATGAAGATATGGTTTGTCTAATACAAACAAGAACTAACGCAGGTGCAGCAGCCAGGTTGACTGGCTGAGTACACAACTACACATGTACGGCTTCATGGCACTCTATGGGAAGCTAACACAGGTGAACACTAAATCCAATCTGCCACCTCACCTCCATTTGGGTATAATACAAATCACATCTCAAGTTTTGGGAGTAATCGCTATGGGTGTATTGGTATGGTTCTAAACTATTCGTGTATATACTTACAACAGGGAATAAGTGTGGTTATGTGATTTGTGGAGCTTGCTTTTAAATAAAACTGGCATGCAGTGATATACTTTTGGTATTTTGAGAAGCTCGATTTGAAATTTTAAATAGTTCATTTCAGTAATTTGCTTCAGTAGATGGATTGACTGTCATCTCTCCCAATATATACCACATTTCAAAAAATTTGTAGAATACCAGCTTTTCAACACAGCACAATCCTTTTTGTTGCAGCCATTTTTAGGATGAGTGACTTATGTTCTGGTTTATGGGACTACAGTCTACAGCAATCTATGATTTGTGCTTCAACTAAATGACATAAATATCTATTGTTATAGCAAGGTGGTAACTCTCTTTTACATAATCAAGCACAAAGAAAACATCAGGGCATTTTGTTTAGCTTCATAGTGGAAGGCTGGCCGGTGGAGACACTTTGATTCCGTCACAGAATGGATGTCCAAGTATCCTGTGCATTTTATTTTGAGAGAAAATTCAAACCCCGAAAAATTCAAGGATCTATACTGTGTAATCAGTTAAACCAAATATCTATGCATTTTTCATATTAATTTTACAGATTCTTTACCTTTTAGTACATAAAAAATCTGGCAAGCACTTTTTGATATGTTGTGTAGAAACCATATTTGAAGATGGCACAATAGGGACGATTATGTGCCTATTTTTTTTGTCTTTCAGAAATTATAGTTCTCAGTACATAAATAACATTTTATTTAAGACACATAATTCCTCGATGCGTTCAGTTGGACAACAAGATTTTCCTTAATCTTGCAGAAGTAAGGATAATGGAATGAAAGATTGGAAACCTTGGAAGTTTGGAAGAGGAAGTTGTGCGGTGCTTTTCCTGTTTCAAGATTCCCCATGTAATTTGGGACATAATGCTCTGGACAACCTCAAAGTTTTTTCTATTAACAAATAAATATATTGTTCTAAAAAAATTGACTTTAGTATTGCCTACCCTTCATATGTACATGGCTACTATTCTATCGCCAAAATCAATGGGCGTGGCAACGCACGCCATTATGATCTAGTACATTACTGGAGGCGCGACGAACCACCACGCCCTTAGTAGCTGTCGTCCGCCAAACACGCGGGTCCCCCCCCCCCCCCCACAGGTGGTGGCGTTTCCTCCCGCAACACCATGTCGACAATGACACGTTATCAGGAGAGTTTTCAGTTATTCTGCGCCGCAAGTTTTTACAGCAGCCGTCCACGTGATGGTGTGATCCCGATAGGGTGTTTCCTATAAAAGTTTTCTTATTAGCTATTAGTGTGGTTTAGACGATGATATATGCAATAGCACATGGCTGTTGTCTTTTGAGTGGTTCTTGTTCTCAAAATGAAATTGTATCTAACTCTTCGTGATGGGATATACCAATCGGGGTATGCCCAGAAGGCCGGTTCGACTAACTTAGGCCCATGGCGAATGGGCCTGCAGGCACGACGACTAGAACATGACTAGAAGCGAAGCCCGGCGAATGAATCTGAAGGCCCAAGACTCTAGCTAGGCCCAATCAGATTAGGTCAAATCATCTGAAACCTAAACTGATTCGGTTGTAATCTTGTAAACCCTAGCAAGGTACCCCTATTAAACCTCTCTAGGGTACCCTATACACTTACGTGCTATTAGCTACCCCATCCAAGCGACTCGATGCCCAGCTGCCGAGTTAGTCGACCTTGTAATCCACTCTCCAAGTAATACAATCTAGAAGGAAGTAGGTATTTATCCTACGAGGGGAGGGGGACCTGGGTAAATCCCTAGTGTTAGTCTCCAATCTCGCACCGCAGATGGCGACTCGCTCTTACCCCTAATCGTATCAATCGCTACCACTGATAGTGACTGTCGTGGTCATTCTCACAATAGTTGCGCCCACCGTGGGGCTTGGCCAGTCAAGCCTGAGATCTGCGGCGAGACCCTACATCCCATTCAACCGACCAATTACCACCGGCTGCATGGTCGCTAGCGGCAGGTTCCTCCAGATCCTACTGAGCAGCTACATCCTGACGTCGCGCCCGATCACTGACGGTGCGGTGATGTCGGTCGGCACCATCAACCTCTTCGTCGAATTCGCGGACGCCATCAACCTGACGAAGGCGGCGATCATCGAAGGGTCGCCGCCACGCGATCTGCTCTTGGAGGACCAGATCCGCTCCATCACCCACCTTGCTTCTGAGTACGACTTGGCCGCTAGCGACGCGGTCGGGAGCGATGCGGCTCTCCACGATGACGCCGATTCGGAGGCTCTTGCCTCGGCCACCGGATCCATCACCGCCGCATCACATGAAGACTCCATCACGCGAGTCTTCAACACTTAGGACTTCGAGGACCCCTCCATCCTCAGGCTCTTCGACTCCGACTCCGGGTCGGAGTCCCCTGACGAGGCATGAACTAGATCCAATCTCTAGGATGCCATTGACATGGCGGGTAGCACCAACACACCGCCAGATCCCTTCTCCATGCCCTTCACCTTCAAAGCACCGAAGGACATCGAGAAGTACGAGCCCACGTACGATCCAGCGGTGTGGATCGACATGTACCTCATGGCAATGGGGATCGTCGGCCACACAGACCTACTCGCCGCTCGCTACCTCCCATTGATGATGGAGGGAACGACTCACCAGTGGATCAACACCCTCTGCAAGAACAACATCGACTCATGGCAGGACATGCGAGACGCCTTCGTCGGGCACTTCGAGGGATCCTACACCCGTGCCACCACCATCGAGGACCTAGAATGCTGCATCTAGGGACCACGCGAGTGGACTCGCCACTGGGTTCAACGGTGGCAGGACCTGTGGATCAATGCCTCCGGCATCCACCCAGATACAGCCATACACTGCTTCAAGAATGCGTGCTTCTACGAGCCTATGGTCACAAAGATCAAGAGGGTCTACCGGACGCCTGACAACATTCCTGACCTCCTCGAGATCGCCAAGCGCTATATGGAGGAGGACCCCAACCAAGACTCGGATGACGAGACAGGGGGAGACACTGCTCAGGTGGCCCTGACAATAGCACGCATACCCAGCTGCACTACAACAACACTCGCCTCACCAACAAGAACCATGATGATGGGCGAGTAGACTTCGTCACCAACGCCAGCTACAGGCAATACGACCCCAAGAACTACCTGGAAGAACATTTCATGATCTCTAGTGTTTGGTGTGTTAGATAACAATACCAAGGAATATTTAATGTTTGTTAAGTCCTACAGATAATCGCCCATGTAAAAAGCAGCCAAAACAAAGTTTGGGGGGGGGGCAGATTATCCGCCCTGTCAAGGGCCGAATTATCCACCCTAGCTCAATCAGCAAAGGTGGACAAGGCGTGTCGTGTTGTATGGGGGGCGAACTTTCCCTTGGATTGTCTGGCTAGGGCTGGAGTTTTAACCCGGGCCGGATAATCTGCCCCCAAGGGAATTTTCGCAAAGGGAGCCAATTCGCGTCACACGGTGAGGGTGCGGATTTTCCCCGAAAAATTCATTGTCGGTTGGAGTTTTTGCCCCAGTCGGATAATCCGGCCCCCACTTGGGTCAGATAATTCGGCCCAAAAATCTCCAACGGGTGAGTTTTGACAGAGGGTATAAATACCTCAATTGCTCCTCCTGTCAGAATTCTTGATTCATTCAAAAAATTGTAGAGATGTTCTTCAAGCTCTAAACCGAGATCTCCCTCTTCAACCACCTGAAGGATCTGATCTTTGGGGAACCGAAGGAGGAGGCTTCGATCTTCATCAACACCAATCAAGCGCATTAATTCCCCTCCATTCACTTGGAGGATTCTCGATCTAGTATTTCTTGCAAATATCTAGATCTTAGTTTGGTTACTTATTATACTTGTTCTTGTGGCAGCTTGTTGTCATCACGGGAGCCTCCAATTCATTTGTGGATGTGTGCCCTTCTAGTTGTGTAAAGGCACCGGTTCCCACCTCAAAGGGTACCAATAGTGGAGAGGTGGATCAGGCCTTTGGTGGCAAGATCCATGGGAGAAGAGGGTACGGCCTATTGTGGCATGGTGGTCTTAGTACCTTCCACCCCTCCAATGCAGACGTACTTCCCTTAACAATGAAGGAACTGCGGTCAAACAAATCCTGTGTCTCCACGTGCTCCACTATGATTTCTTTGTTCCTTACTTTTACTCGCCTTTACTCGCTTAGTAGTTAGGTTTACATATAGGGAAATTATCCATAGTTGCATATCTAGAGAATTTACCTTTGTGTCAAGCCTAAAATTGAAAAACAATTAAAAGTTGGAGTAGCACCTATTCACCCCCCTCATTTAAATTGGTATTAGAGCCTCGGCTCTTTATTTTCGGGATTTATTGCCTAAGAGAGTATGGGTACTAAGGGAGATGGTAGTGAGGCTGTGGACAAGGTCACTATGGATGATCTCAAGACGTTGAAAACAACCTTGCTGCAATCCATAGAGACCAAAATGGAAGAGATGCATCAAATGATTGCTCGTCTCTCTCCATCTACAGCCCTACCTCCATCTACCTCTGAGGCTACCACTATGCTCTCTAAGGAGAAAGCTAATGCTAACTCCAAGGAAGACGAGTTGGTGAGTGATAAAAATAATAGCTCCTCCTCCAAAAAGGGAAGTGGTAAGGAGGACTATAGTGAGGTCTGTCACTTATATTCACCCGACCCACCAATCCCTCACCCTCATATAAATAATAGGGGTGATCCACCCAAGCTTACTACATCTTCGTTTAATCAATGGAAATTCTTAATGAAATCTCATGTGTGCAGTTCGTCCATTGAGCTTTGGAGGATCATTGAAGATGGCCTCCACATTGGAGATTCCAACAACTTTACAAGAAGAGAAGTTGTTGACAGCCAACTCAATGCAACCACTCTTCACATGATTCAGCTTGGTCTGGGTCCTGAGGACATGCCACACATTGAACACTTCAACACCGCCAAGGAAGCGTGGGATGCACTCACTAACCTATTCATTGGAAATGAGAGCATGAGAAGAAATAGGTATGATGTCTAAGCAATGAAGCCGAAGGGTTCTATATGTTGGATGGTGAGGATCACGAAGACATGTATAGAATGCTCAAAGGCATTGCCACCACATTTAGAATGCATGGTGCCACACATGTTGATGATGCGTCGATCAAGAGGAAGTATGTTAGTGATCTTATGCCATTTGAGCCCACTGATTTGAAGAGCTTACAAGGACGACACAACTATCACCAAATGACTTCCAACAAAGTCATGCAAGAAATGGATGCACTCAAGGTTGCAACAAAGAACATCGAAGATGCTCATGCTCGAGCAATTGGAATGCAAAAAGGCGTGAATGTAGCATTGAAGGCCAATGTCATTGAGCAAGAGGAAGATGATAGGGTTTTTGACATTGTCTCCATGAGATGTCCCGAGGAGGTCAAGCATACTCATGGTGAGTACATGGCCTTCTACGCAAGAAATTTTTGGAAGAACCTAGCCAAAGAAAAATCTAAACTTGAGCACAAGAATGGGTCAAAGGGGCGAAAGGAAAATAGTCCAAAGCTGAGAATTTGTTACAACTGTGGAGATCGTTTGCACTTTGTAGCTGAATGTCCATATCAAAGTAAAGAAGACAATGCAGGCATGCTCATTCGCAAGGAAAAGTCAAAGGCACCTTGGAAGAAGCCATTTGTCAAGAAAAATGCTCCTTATAAGAAGCAACCGAATATTGTTTTGGTAGCACAAGAGGAGTACTCATCCGCAAGTGAAGACGAAGAGGATGATGGTAGCTCACGAGAGGTGGCTGCAATAGCCACGACATCTATACCTATGTCTCTCTTTGACTCTCCTAACGATAATGTCATCAACAAGAACATCACTTGCCTTATGGAAAGAGGTTCTGAGGTATCACCTTCTATCTCTTCCTTTCCTAAGATTACTATGAATGATGATATGGATGATCACATTAGTCTTAAAGTTAAGGAAGAAGTTATTGCTTTGGATTATTTTACCACTAACTTGCAAGGTGAGAACAAACTACATTTCGAGGCTCTCATGGGTCAACTTTCTCACTCCGAAGAGCTCCTCGAAGAAAATGGCATAATTGAAAGAGAGGATGCAATGGAAATTGCATCTTTGAAGAATGCTCTAGAAGAAGAAGAGATCTGAGTCTCTCTAGAGGAGAGACTTGAGCCGATTGAGGAGTCACATGACAATGTTGTGACCAAGCTCGTAAAGGAACATGATAATGCAATTTCCAAGGAAAAGAAATTAAAGAAAGAAAATATTGAATTTGGGGCTGCTCATGCTAGACTCTCCAAGAAATTAGAGAAACTTGACATTGCTCACAAGGCATTGGAGGGTGAACACTCTATTCTCAATGAGTCTCATGATCAGCTCCAAACTCGATTGTACAAGTATGATATTCCTAGCACCTCTGCACCAACATGTGGACATGAAGAAGTTCTTAAAGAAAATGGTAGGTTAAAAGATGAGCTTGCCAAGGGATCTCTACCCAAAGGTAAAGACATTCTAGATGAGATCCTTGGTAAGCAAAGGGCAAATAATGGAAAAGAGGGACTTGGTTATGTCCCTAAGACCAAGAAGAATAAGAACAAGAAGAAGAAGAAGAAGAAGAAGAAGAATGTTCAAGCAAAGACAAGCACTACCGAAAAGAACATCATGAAGGACAAAACTAATCATTATGGTTTTGCAGGGCCTAGCAATCCTAATTATGAGTTATTTCGTGATTATTATGGTGATGTCTATGCTAGTTATGTTGGTCCTTTTGATAATTATATTGCTTGGTCTATTTGGGTCCCAAAGACCCTTGTAACTAACATGAGAGGACCCATTGAAAAATGGGTACCTAAAACCAACAAACAATTTTCTTGTAGGGATATGCTTCCGGTGGATCTAAATGCATGCTTAATAGTGGTTGCACAAGTCATATGACCGGAAGCAAGGAGATCATCACGGAGATGAGGCCTAATCATGATCAAATAACCGTCTCCTATGGTGATAAATCAAAGTGAAAGGTATTGGGTCTTGGCAAGGTTCTGGTTGCTCATGATATCTCACTCATGGACATCATGCTTGTTGAGACCCTTGGTTACAATTTACTTTCTGTCTGTGCCCTTGGTAAGATGGGCTTTGCAGTTTTCATTGATGATGATTTAGTGGTACTCTTGTGGAGAAAGTCTCTAAAGGTCGCTTTCGTTGTGACGTGGGCATACCTTATCGGTACCTGAGATTAGCCTATACAGTTCAGCCCAAGGAGTACATGGTGCAAATGAAGGTCAACAAAGGTTCAGGTGGCCCACTGGACGTTCGACTTCTTGGAGGACACGGCGAAGTATAGATATAAACTTAAAAGGAAAACCCTAACTTGTAACCGACTCGATCTGCTACCCTGAGACCTAGCCTCTCTATATAAAGGCCAGGAGGGGGAGGCAAGGAGGACCAACACATACACCCCCACATACACATCGCCAGATTGCATATGCGCACCATTGTAATCTTCGACTCCCACGTAATCAAGAGTAGACAAGGAGGAGTAGGGTCGACTATGAGGCCTGAACCTAGGTATACCTCATGTCACCTGTGTTCTTGTTTGCTAGCCGATCGTTGCCTCCATCGCTCCCCACTTCCTCGAACCTAAGTCCTTCGATGTGTCTATTCGGAAAGGCCGATACATCGAAAATGACTTGTATGTGGTGGACTTTTCCGGGAAAACCACTGTAGGTCCCATGTGTCTATTCGGAAAGGCGACGCAGGTTGGTTATGGAATCGCCGTCTAGCCCATATCAATATGAGAACTTTGCAAAGCCTTCACAAGGGTGGTCACATTCTTGGACTAAAGGAAAATGTTTCCTTTGCCAAAGATCGTGTATGCAGGGCTTGCGTTGAAGGTAAGATGTATGACTCTCCCCATCGAAGGAAGAAAATTATTTTGGATCTCCTACATGTGGATCTCTTTGGTCCACCATCTCATGCAAGTCTCGGTGGGAAGAAATATTGTCTCGTTATTGTCGATGATTACTCAAGATATACATGGGACTACTTCTTCAAGCTAAAAAGTAAGACTCAACAAACGATCATTGAATTTGCCAACGAGGTTCAGCATCAACACAATGTCCCTATATTGGCTATTAGAAGCGACAACGGCTCCGAGCTCCAGAACTACACTATGAGTGAATTCTTAAGTGAAGAGGGGATAAGACACCAATATTCCGTTGTGTACACCCCTCAAAAAAATGGTGTAGCCGAGAGGAAAAAACAAACTTTAATGGACATGGCAAGGTCTATGTTGGCTGAATTCAAGTCTCCATACAACTTCTAGGATAAAGCTATATGTAAAGCATGTCACTCATAAAACCGGCTTTATCTCCACAAAATCTTGGACAAGACCCCTTATGAGATACTTACCGGTAACATGCCCAACATTTCATACTTCTGGGTGTTCGATTGTAAGTGTTTCTTTCTCATTAAAGGAGTTCGTTTATCTAAATTTGAGTCCAAGGCCTTAGAAGGTATCTTTGTTGGTTATGGTGCCAAATCCCACACTTATAGAGTCTACAATAAACTCTCCGGAACTATTGTATAATCTTGTAGTGTGGTGTTCAAGGAAAATGATGGATCCCATGTGGGGAAAGTTGATGTTTGTGATGCAAATGTTGAAATACCCCAAGATTCCATAAGAAGAATGGGCATGGGATTTTTCCTCCCCATTGAGGAACCCCTTGTGGCGGATCGGGAAGGACAATTCTCTAGTCAAGTAGAGCTCTCATCTTCACAAGATCAATAAGTTCCACCTGCTGGAGAAACTACTACACCAACTCAACCACCTTCTGAAGTTCATCAATCATCTGAAGAATCTGGGAGTCCCAGGCTAGATTATCTGCCGGAGGACGGATTATCCAGCCCATCACCATCACGTGCCAGAAAGGACCAGGAAGCTCGGGAAGGGGCAAAAAAATCCAGGTCAGATTTTCTGCCATAGGCCGGATTATTTAGCCCAACGCCATCAACTGCCAGAAAACGTCCAGGAAGCTCAAGGAGAAGCAGAAAATCCCAAGCCGGATTATCCGGCCCCTTCCTCGGCCATATTATCTAGCCCTGGAAATTCAATTCAGTAGCCTCATGCTATGGCTGCTAGTCAAGATCAAGGGTAAGCTTCTCCATCATCAGTTAGTGCTGAATAAACTATTGATCAAGGTCAAGCTAGGGGTCAAGATGAAGACTCTAATGATGAAGAAAAGTCCTCTAAGAAACAACAAGGAGATTGAAATTCTCCGCAAAGATCATGTTGATAGAAATCTCGAACTTCGAGGGCATGCTCTCGATAAATTTGTAGGTGACCTAAGAAGAAGGGTGTCCACAAGAAGGGAGCTTTCAAGCATCAGCGATCATCAAGCTCATATATCTATGGTGGAACCTAAAAAGGTTTTTGAAGCCCTTGAAGATCCAGATTGGGTTGTTGCTATGCATGAAGAACTAAATAATTTAGAGCATAACAAGGTCTAGAAATTAGTAGAGAAGCCCAAATATTGCCACAATGTTATCGGCACCAAGTGCATTTTCAAGAACAAGAAAGATGAGAATGTAATTATCATAAGAAACAAGGCAAGATTGGAAGCACAAGGTTTCTCTCAAGTGGAAGGCGACGACTTTGGTGAAACTTATGCTCTAGTGGCTCACCTTGAGTCTATCTGTATCCTCCTTGCTTATGCAGCTCATCATAACTTTAAATTATAGAAAATGGACATTAAGAGTGCATTTCTTAATGGTCCTCTACATGAATTGGTATATGTAAAGCAACCCCTGGGTTTCGAGGATCCCAACTTTCTGAACCATGTGTACAAACTCGATAAGGTGCTCTATGGCCTTAAACAAGCCCCACATGTGTTGTCATGGTATTGTCGATGAGTACGCCATGGAGGGGTCCTCACAGAGCGTGTTTAGAGACGTGGGGTAAGGCGGAGAGCTGGCGGGTACGAGGTAACACAACTTACCCAGGATCAGGTCCCATGACGGTGGCAGAACTCTACTCCTGCTATAAATCACTATAATGTCAATACGTTGAGTTACAGAGATTGGTTCGCTGTGCGAGGGTGTTGTGTATTGTATCTGACATTGTGCCCTAAAGGCTCCCATAGGTCCAGCTTATAAGGGCACCAAAACATAGGGTTACAGGGAAAGGACCTTGCCGGACAAGTTACAGAGTCCTACACTAATTGAAGGAAATATGCCCTGAGAGGCAATAATAAAGTTGTTATTATGTATTCCTTGTATATGATAGATGTTTATTTTGCATGCTATAATTGTATTGATAGGAAACATCAATACATGTGTGTTTAATAAACAAAAAGGCTTCCTAGTCATGCCTCTCTTATAGACTAGCTTGTTGATTAACAGGATGATCAAGGTTTCCTGATCATGGACATTGGATATTGTTAATAACAAGGTCACACCATTGGTGGAATGATGTGATGAACATTCATCCAAAGTATAGCATTACGATCAAGTCATTGTGTTTATATTGCTATAACATCATACAAAGTAATCTTTATCCTTAGACCATGAGATCATGTTAATTGCTAACACCGGAAGAGTATCTTGATAACATCAAACGTCACACCGTAACAGGGTGACTATAAAGATGGGTTCAGTGCTACGAAGGTGTTATGTTGAGGCTCATGGATCAAGAGTGGAATTTGTCAATCCAGATGACGGATAGATATACTCTGGGCCCTCTCGGTGATATCACATTAGGATTGCTTGCAAGCAAGTGATGTGATCACTAGAATGTTATATCACGGGAACAAGAAAAGAGTGCATGTTGGTAACGAGATCAAACTAGGTATGGAGATACCGATGATCGAATCTCGGACATGTAATATATCGAGAGACAAAGGCATTTAGTTACAAGTGTTAAAGGTTCTCACGATCACAGGAGTCATCGTTGAATGTGTAGGAGTCGATGCGGATCTCGGTCCTGGCTGCTGATTATTGATCGGAGAAGGGTCTCGATCATGTCGCATTATTCATGAACCATAGGGTGGCACACTTAAGAGTTACGGACACCATTTTGGAGCACATATGTTTCAGACGAAAGAATTGCAAAGCGCAGGAATTATTTCAATAGAAACGGAAATTGTTTTAGTGAAATTGCGAAGGTGGTTACGCATGTGATATTGAAATATTGCAAGGGGCTATATGTGAATGTTTGTTAATTAAAGTAATTAACAAAATTCTGAATAAATTTAATAAAGAGTTTTATTAAATGATAGAGCATTAAATTTGGAGAAACTTAATGCATTTAAAGTGGAGACTTTAAAAGGGAATGTGAAGAGGCATTTTAATGTGGAGGTTACCACCACATGAATGGGGAGGTGAGGGTCACCCCCATGCGCCGCCATGGAGAGGGGCACCCCCTCCTCCTATAAAAGGCCACCCATTCCCTCCTTCATCCTCACACCTCCTTGTGAAGGATCTCTCTCCCCCTCTAGAATTATTCCCCCATGGTCTCGGATTAGCGAGATACATGTTCCCGGTGGCATTTCGTCTGGAAGGAGTTGCTGCTTCCGCTGGATCGCTGGAGCGAGGAGGTGGAGGTTGTCCTGTGGCTTGAACGTGTGTGCGAGTGCGGATCTTGCTGCTGAGTTCTTGGCGCTCGGACTTCCTCACGATCTTGAGATCGGCAAGTGTACGACTACATCAACCACGAGTTCCTACTCGTTAACAAAGCTCGTTGTCTTCAAGGGTAAGTTCTCTATGGATGTATGTCCACCCGTTTGCTTTGTACCTAGTAGATAGATCTTGGCGTGTAGTTCACACCGTAGTAAATTTTTTGTTTTCTATGCTGCGGACCCAACAGTGGTATCAGAGCCAGGTTTATGCGTAGGTGCTTTGCACGGGTAGTACACATATGTTTATATGTGGGTGATGATGATCATGTTATTGCATCTTCTATGTACTTTGGATATTGGTGGCATAGTGGGATGAAGCAGCCCGGACCAACATTACATGTCATCGTACATGAGACCGGTTCCACGACTGACATGCAACTTGTTTTGCATAAGTGGCTGGCGGGTGTCTGCCTCTCCTACTATAGTCAATATCTGATTTACAACGAGTTGCTAATAACTTGGTTATCCTCGTTGTGGTTCATGTTCGTAGGTTAGACAGGTTCTATCTCCGAAAGCCCTAAGCCACGTAAAACTTGCAATTGATAAATTAGAGGTGTCTAGTTTAGATCGTTGCTGGGCTAGTGTTTTGATATGGTATTGTTGTAAGTAGATGTATGATAGATACTCTTACAACTCACTTAACGTGTAAGTTCCATAGATCTTGGCCTTACACACAAAGGAATGATAGAGATCATACCATGATGCAAATGATAGAGATCAAATGCATGGACCATATCACCTCACTTCACATATTAGATGTTAGCATCTTATACTGCTAGTTTGGAGCGTTTGGTAGCATTATAAGATGATCCCTCATTTAGATATCAAGATAAAATGTGTTCTTCCTTAAGTATGCACCGTTTTGTGGATCGTGTTTTGAGGCATCACGTGATGATCGGGTGTTTTCAACTCTACGCTTTCATACAACGGGTGTAAGACAGTTTTACACACGCAAATACTAAGGTTCTTAGTTGACGAGACTAGCATGTACAGACATGGCCTCGGAACACGGACCGAAAGGTTAAGCATGAGTCATATAGTTGATATGATGCCCATATAGATGCTCGCCTTTGAAGCTACACCGACTCACGTGATGATCGGACTTGGTGTAGTGGATTTGGTTCATGTAATCACCAAAAGGACACGAGGGATGTCGTTTTTGAGTGGGAGTTCATTAGTAATTTGGATTAGCTGAACTCAATCTATCATAAACTTAGTCTAAATATACTTTACAAATTCTGTTGTAGATGGCACCACCTGCTTTTAATTTCAATGTGTTCATGGAGAAAGAGAAACTTGCTGCGAATGGTAGCAACTTCACCAACTGGGCTATGAATTTGAGGATTCTCCTCACTGCTGCACAAAAGCAATATGTGCTAGATGCGCTAGGCCCCCCACCAGCTCCTGATGCCCCTGACGAGGAAAAGAACGTCTATATAACTCGTCAGGAGGACCACAACAGTTCATTGCGGCATCTTGTATGGGCTAGAGCGAACTTGGCGTTTGAAAATGGCAATTCCTTTGATACCATGGGAGAATTGAAAATGATTTTCGATACCCATGCTGCCGTAGAGAGTTATAATGCTCTGAGAAAAGTTCTTTAGCTGCATGATGGAAAACAGCTCCGTTAGTCAGCACGTACTCAAAATGTCTAGGTATGCCGATAAGCTTGTGTCCTTGGGAATAACGATTCCCATTGACTTAGGCATACATCGTGTTCTCCAATCTCTGCCACCTAGCTACAAGAGCTTCGTGATGAACTATAATATGCAGGGCATGAAGAAGTCTCTTCCCGAGCTTCTATCAATGCTTAAGACTGCAGAAGTGGAGATTAGGAAAGAACATCAAGTGTTGATGATCAATAGGACCACCGGTTTCAAGAAGGACAAGAAAGGCAAGCACAAGGGAAAGAAGGGTGGCAAGTCTGTTGCCACGCCTGAAAAGAAACCCGAGCTGGCCCTAAGTCCGACACCGAGTGCTACTATTACAAGGGGTCGCCATTGGGCAAGCGCCCCAAGTATTTGGCGGACAAGAAGTCCGGCAAAGGCAAACAAAGGTATATGTGATATACATGTTATTGATGTGTACTTGACTAGTACTCATGATGCACCTGGGTATTTGATACGGGATCGGTTGCTAATATATGTAACTCGGTTCAGGGGCTGCGGAACAAGCGACAACTAGCAAGGGATGAGGTCACGATGCGGGTCGACAATGGATCAAGAGTTGATGTGATCGCCGTCGGAACGCTGCCTCTCCATATGCCATCGGGATTAGTTATAAACCTAAATAATTGTTATTTGGTGCACCTTGAGCATGAACATTGTATCCAGATCGTGTTTGATGCAAAGTGGTTATTCATTTAAGTCTGAAAACAATGGTTGTTCGATTTATATGAATAATATCTTTTATGGTCATGCACCTATGTTGAATGGTTTGTTTCTGTTGGATCTCGATAGTAGTATTACGCATATTCATAATGTTGATGCAATAAGGATTAAACTTGATAATGATATATCTACATATATGTGGCACTGTCGTCTAGGTCATATTGGCGTTAAACGCATGAAGAAACTCCATTCTGATGGACTTTTGGAATCACTTGATTTTCAATCATTTGATACATGTGAGCCATGCCTTATGGGCAAGATGACTAGAACGCCGTTTTCCGGTTCAATGGAACGGGCGACAGATCTATTGGAAATCATACATACTGATGTGTGTGGACCAATGAGTGTGTCGGCGCGAGGTGGATATCGTTATTTTGTTACGTTCACCGATGATTTGAGTAGATATGGGTATATCTATTTGATGAAACACAAGTCTGAAACTTTTGAAAAGTTCAAAGAATTTCAGAATGAAGTGGAAAATCATCGTAACAGAAAGATCAAATTTCTGTGGTCCGACCGTGGAGGAGAGTATCTTAGTTACGAGTTTAGCACACATATGAAAGACTGTGGAATAGTTTCACAACTCACGCCTGCCGGAACACCACAACGTAATGGTGTGTCAGAACGTCGTAATCGTACTTTATTGGATATGGTTCGATCTATGATGTCTCTGACTGACTTGCCACTATCATTTTGGGGTTATGCACTGGAAACAGCTGCATTCACTTTAAATCGGGCACCATCTAAATCCGTTGAAACGACATCGTATGAATTATGGTTTGGAAACAAACCTAAGCTGTCATTTCTTAAGGTTTGGGGATGCGATGTTTATGTGAAGAAACTTCAACCGGATAAACTCGAACCCAAAGCGGAAAAATGCGTCTTCATAGGATACCCTAAGGAAACGATTGGGTATACCTTCTATCATAGATCCGAGGGAAAGGTTTTTGTTGCCAAGAATGGATCCTTTCTTGAGAAGGAGTTTCTCGCGAAAGGTGTGAGGAGTCGGAAGGTAGAACTCGAAGAGGTTATTGAACCTTCTCTTCATGAAATGGCGAGTAGCGCAGCTCCAGAAGTTGTTTCGGAGTTGACTTCACCTAATGAAGAGAGAGCTAATGATATTGATCATGAAACTCCGAAAGAGGACACTACCGAACCTCGTAGGTCAAGCAGGACACGTGCAGCTCCTGAACTATACGGCAATCCTGTTGTGAATTTCATGGTTGATGAAATGGATGACCCTGTGACGTATGAAGAAGCGATGATGAGCCCGGATTCCAACAAATGGCTAGAAGCCATGAAATCCGAGATGGAATCCATGTACGAAAACCAGGTTTGGACCTTGGTGGACTTACCTCACGACCGAAAGGCCGTTGAGAATAAATGGATTTTCAAAAGGAAAACTGATGCTGATGGTAATGTGACCATCTATAAGGCTCGACTTGTCGCAAAGGGGTTTCGACAAATTCAAGGAGTTGACTACGATGAGACATTCTCTCCCGTAGCGATGCTTAAGTCAGTTAGGATTATGTTAGCAATCGCTGCATATTTCGATTATGAAATATGGCAGATGGATGTCAAAACTGCATTCCTCAATGGTAAGATTGAAGAAGAGTTGTATATGAACAACATAAGGGTTTTGTCGATCCTAAGGATGCTAATAAGGTGTGCAAACTTCAGCGATCCATCTATGGACTGAAGCAAGCATCATGAAGTTGGAATCTCAGCTTTGATGAGGTGATCAAAGAGTTTGGATTTGTCCAAACTTATGGAGAGGCTTGCATTTACAAGAAAGTGAGTGGGAGCAATGTGGCATTTCTGATATTATAAGTGGATGACATATTATTGATTGGAAATTATTTAGATCTTTTAAACAGTGTTAAAAGTTATCTAAACAGCAAATTTTCGATGAAGGACCTTGGTGAAGCTTCATATATATTAGGCATTAAAATCTATAGAGATAGATCAAGACGCCTAATTGGGCTATCACAGAGTACATACCTTGATAAGATATTAAAGAAGTTTAATATGGATGGAAGTAAGAAAGGGTTCTTACCTATGTTGCAAGGCAAGACATTGAGTAAGACTCAAAGTCCGGCTACGGCGGAAGAAAGAGAGATAATGGATAAGATCCCCTATGCCTCAGCCATAGGCTCTATAATGTATGCCATGCTATGTACAAGACCGGATGTGGCACATGCTATTAGTTTGACTAGTAGGTACCAATCTGATCCAGGTTCGGAACACTGGATAGCGGTCAAGAATATCCTTAAGTACTTGAGAAGAACTAAGGATATGTTTCTTATATACGAAGGTGAAGAAGAGCTAGTCGCTAAGTGTTATGTCGGTGCTAGCTTTGACACTGATCCGGGTGACTCTAAGTCTCAATCCGGATACGTATTTCTCTTGAACGGAGCAGTAGTTAGTTGGAGGAGCTCCAAACAACCTGTGGTGGCTGGATCAACAACGGAGGCGGAATATGTTCTTTGCTTGAGCTTAGCGAGAAGCGGTTTGGATGAAGGAGTTCATAACGGAACTGGGTGTGGTTTCTAGTGCATTGGACCCGATGGTGATCTATTGTGACAACAATGGAGCCATAGACAACGCCAAGGAACCAAGGTCTCACAAGAATTCCAAGCATATTAAGCGCCGGTTTCACTCCATCCGCGAACATGTCAAGGATGGAGATATAAAGATTTGTAAAGTGCACACGGACCTGAATGTAGCAGATCCGTTGACTAAAGTACTCCCTAGGGCAAAACATGATCAACACCAGAACTCCATGGGTGTTAGATTTGTCACTATGTGAACTAGATTATTGTCTCTAGTGCAAGTGGGAGACTGAAGGAAATATGCCCTGAGAGGCAATAATAAAGTTGTTATTATGTATTCCTTGTATATGATAGATGTTTATTTTGCATGCTATAATTTTATTGATAGGAAACATCAATACATGTGTGTTTAATAAACAAAAAGGGTTCCTAGTCATGCCTCTCTTATAGACTAGCTTGTTGATTAACAGGATGATCAAGGTTTCCTGATCATGGACATTGGATGTTGTTAATAACAAGGTCACACCATTGGTGGAATGATGTGATGAACATTCATCCGAAGTATAGCATTACGATCAAGTCATTGTGTTTATATTGCTATAACATCATACAAAGTAATCTTTATCCTTAGACCATGAGATCATGTTAATTGCTAACACTGGAAGAGTATCTTGATAACATCAAACGTCACACCGTAACAGGGTGACTATAAAGATGGGTTCAGTGCTACGAATGTGTTATGTTGAGGCTCATGGATCAAGAGTGGAATTTGTCAATCCAGATGACGGATAGATATACTCTGGGCCCTCTCGGTGATATCACATTAGGATAGCTTGCAAGCAAGTGATGTGATCACTAGAATGTTATATCACGGGAAGGAGAAAAGAGTGCATGTCGATTGAGATCAAACTAGGTATGGAGATACCGATGATCGAATCTCGGACATGTAATATATCGAGAGACAAAGGGATTTAGTTACAAGCGTTAAAGGTTCTCACGATCACGAGTCATCGTTGAATGTATAGGAGTCAAGACGGATCTCCGTGTCCCATGCTGATTATTGATCGGAGAAGGGTCTCGATCATGTCTGCATTATTCGCTAACCGTAGGGTGGCACACTTAAGAGTTACCGGACACCATTTTGGAGCACATATGTTTCAGACGAAAGAATTGCAAAGCACGGGAATTATTTGAATAGAAACCGGAAATTGTTTCGGGTGAAATTGCAGAAGGTGGTTCTGCATGTGATATTGAAATATTGCAAGGGGCTATATGTGAATGTTTGTTAATTAAAGTAATTAACAAAATTCTGAGTAAATTTAATAAAAGAGTTTTATTAAATGAGAGAGCATTAAATTTGGAGAAACTTAATGCATTTAAAGTGGAGACTTTAAAAGGGAATGTGAAGAGGCATTTTAATGTGGAGGAGTTACCACCACATGAATGGGGGAGGTGAGGGGTCACCCCCCATACGCCGGCCATGGAGAGAGGGGGCACCCCCCTCCTCCTATAAAAGGCCACCCATTACCTCCTTCATCCTCACACCTCCTTATGAAGGATCTCTCTCCCCCTCTAGAATTATTCCCCCATGGTCTCGGATTAGCGAGATACATGTTCCCGGCGGCATTTCGTCTGGACGGAGTTGCTGATTCCGCTGGATCGCTGGAGCGAGGAGGTGGAGGTTGTCCGGTGGCTTGAACGTGTGTGCGAGTGCGGATGCGCTGCTGAGTTGCAGCGCTCAGACTTCCTCACGATCTTGAGATCGGCAAGTGTACGACTACATCAACCACGAGTTCCTACTCGTTAACAAAGCTCGTTGTCTTCAAGGGCAAGTTCTCTATGGATGTATGTCCACCCGTTTGCTTTGTACCTAGTAGATAGATCTTGGCGTGTAGTTCACACCATAGGAATTTTTTTTTCTATGCTGCGGACCTAACACTAATACTAACCAGTCTTCGTGTCTTGTACTCCAACGCTCCGAGTATGTCGATGACACCTATGTAGCCTTCATGTATCCAGAATGGGCCTCCCTTCTGGATTTGTCTAACTGGGCCGCCCAGCAGGCCATGGGCCATGCTACCAACTGTGGGCCACCTGGGTTAGCCAGATTAGAGACATGCTATGGTGACACCCATTTAGCATATCCCCAATAGTAGCCCCCGGAGGACTTTGAGATCTTGCGCCGTCTTGCCCTTCAATCTTGAATGCTCCATCTAGGTGATGCCGACAATCCGTCAAGCAATATCTTGAAGGTCTCCCAAAGAACCCTGTAGTCCTCTCCATATTCATAATGTAGCCCGAGATTCTTTGAGTATTCGTTTCTAGAGCCGGACATATTCCTTCTTCGATAGAATCTTCAGACATGACCTCTCCACTGCAACTGTCAGAAGATGAGTAGGCTACAGCCTATGCTACCTCAAAACTCACAAAAGGCAGTGAATTAATCAAGAGCTATTTTTACGCGTCCAAAATCCGAAACGTTAAAACGGCAAAGACGGAGGACGTGGCGAAATTACCGCGCACACACGTCTCCATGTTGGCAACATCATGATTATTAGATATTTCTGCCCGAATCTTGACGCTAGGTCTATATAAATTAAGTGCGGCTTAGGTTTTTACATTTACCCGCATTCTTCCTCTACCTCATCTTCATCCTCTAGCCGCGCGATCGTTCGACCTCTTAGACGGAAAACCCTAACCAGTGCTTTCTAGCCTCTCCACCTTCCTCCTCCCACGCAATGGCCTCTAGCAGCAGTGCTCCTTCGATGGTAGTGACCCCGAGGCTTCAATAGAGCCATCCCAGGGAGTAACCATCCCACCGGAGGGGGTCGTTGTTCCTCTCTCCGCCGTGGTGGAAACCACCGGCAGTGACCAAAGACGAGCGGCGCCAGACGCTGCCAAAGAAGAGGGCGACTCCCACAAGGGTGTGTGGAGAGGTTCTGATCTCTCCACCGAAGATCTGCAAGAGCTCGTCACCGAGGGATATCTCCCTACGACGGAGGGCTTGGTCTAGCAGCTAGCGCTGGCCGACGAGGTGACTCCTTTCCCCCAATCCGGAGAGAAGGTGTACCTCAAAGCTCAGCTGGTATGTGGCGTAAGCCTACCAGTCTCCGACTTCTTCGTGGACGTCCTTCATTACTTATATGTACTTCCCCATAACCTCTCTCCCAACAACATCCTCATACTCAACAACTTTGTAGATTTGTGCGAAGGATACCTAGGAATCAAGCCTAGGTTAGATCTATTTATCTATTTCTTAACTATCAAGAGAGAGTCTGTAGTGTCCAAGGATGAACTACAGATTTGTGTTACCATTAGCTTTAAGATCCGGCCTAGCTAGCGCTTCCCTGACATCATGGGCCACGAGTCTTGCAAGAACTGGCAGTGCACATATTTTTATGGCCCAGATATTCCTCTGCCTGACCGCCAAGTCACGTACAATGACTTTGTCGATGGGGCCGCCGCTGATGCTCCCACCTGGAGGTCCCAAGCCTCCCTCCTGTCCGACGAAGAAGCCAACCGCGCCATAAGGCGGATCGAATGGCTCGTAGACGGAGGCTTGAACGACTTGGACCTAGCTATGTGCTAGTTCACTTGGCGGATCCAACCTCTATAGCACCACGCCGAGCTGACGTGCATGTATTCCAAGGATAGGAAAGATCCCATGCGAATCTCGCAGGACAACTTCTCCAATGACTCCATCAAGCTCTGGCTTAAAGACATAGTCAAGGTGAAGGACAGGAAGCGTGGCTTCAAGATCACCTTTGACATGTTCGAATACAGCAAGTGCATAGAGGTATTTTATTTTTTCCTTTGTTGCTCATTGATTTATATACTCTAAGGTTTTTCCGTCTTGAAGTCACCAAACTAATACACCTTTGTCCTACTGCTAACGACCTTGGCGGCGGATCAGATGGCCTCCTAGGTCTATGATCCCAAGCTGAAGGATATCCAGGTGGTGTCCAATGATGATGCCTCTAAGGACCATCTAGCTCCGGCAGCGCGAAAGCGGAAGAGCTCCACCTCTGACACTGCTGCCGAGGGCAAGAAGAAGAAAACGGAGAGTGGAGTCTCCAAGAAATCCACTGCTGCCTTAGAGGAAGAGAAGAAGAAGAAATCCACCAGCATCCCCTTAACCAAGGCACCTGCTGTAGTGTAAGTATTCTCATTCTCTGACTTTAAGTTGTATTACACCCATTCAATTCCTATACTTATACTGAGTATGTTTCAGGAAGAAGTCTGGTGTTGGCTTGAAGCGATCCTCCAAAGATGTTGGGGGTCCAAAAATATGCGCGAAATGTTTTCCAAGTCATCTCCCGCCGTTGCTCCCCGAACTCCTGCCGCCAAGCCCATAACAGGCCCCACTGAGCCTTCATCCCCCGTCATTCCTGCGACCTCCGCCATGGAGATAGATATCAATCCAACAATTGATGTCTCAGGCTCTGCCGGCATGGACATTAGTGGCCAGGCTACATAGGAGAGTACCTCCTCAAAAATTGCTAAAGCTCTGGCTAAGGATGCCATCAAGAAAGGGAAACAGGCGATGGAGGGAGTGGAGGCGGAGGCAGCTACAACCACGGAAAAGGAGGGAGCCTCTCAGCCATCAACTGCCATTGTCACATAGCAGGCGGCTAGGGCATCATCCATGCCCCCGACTTCGACTACTCCTTTGCCTTTGACTCCTCCGACTCTATGTCTGGACGATCTCATCAAACAGGAAGATGCTATTTATAACAATGCTTAGACCTTCCATGATTCATATGCTCATTTGGCCATTGTAAGTCTCTGAACTTTTACTTCTTTTATTTTGTAGTATATTCCACTATAGCCCCCGAGCTCTTACGCAGAAAACCATTGTATTTTGGCCTGAGTGCACCAAAGAACTAAGTGTAGAACTTGTCAGTGTAGCTCCCGAGTTTCTAGTTTAGAATGATAATTCCAACTAGACACTCTAAGAGACAACACTAGTTATTTAAAATATGATACCGTAGCCCCGAGAGTTTAGTTGAAACTGGATTGTTCTGACTAGATGCTCTAGAGAAACTAAGCATGTTGTCTTCTTTTGCAGAATTAAAATACCCGGAGAATTGCCGCCAATGAGAGGTTTGATAACTTACGGAAGGAACTGGACCTTGAATAGGGTAAAACAGCCTTTTAGAAGCAACATATCAAAAATACCCAGAGTCTGTTTTCTTTTAACAGGTTGCTACTTTCCTCATGGTTCTATTTTGACCGACTTCTCATAATGCTTTCCATTTTCCTTCTTATAGAGGCCTGACAAAGCCAAGAGCATTGTCGAGCAATCCAAGCATATCCAGGAGCTTGACAATGAAAATAAAATCCTGAAGAGAGACCTGGCTGAAGCTATCAAGGGCCATGAGCAGGCGATGAAGGCTATGCGATAGTCTGCTAAACACCGATATGCAGCGCCTAAAGGATGAGATTGAACGTCTCAAAGGTCAGAACCAAGATGCCAAAGAGCAGAATGATCGGAACCTTGAGGTGTACAAGAAAGTCCAACAGGAGAATGCTGTCTTGGCGGAGATCTGCAAGCAAGGGGAGACGAGCATATTTGTAACTTTCCTCCAACTTTGTCAATTTTGTAAGATGGAAACTTGTAGAGTTGTACTCATGATCTTTGAGTCCAACAAAAACACAGACCCCATTGGCCTAGCCAACATGGGTGAAGGTGCTCTGGATCCAAAATAATGCACGATTCTTGCTGGCAACTTCATCAACACCGCCATCGCGCAAGCCAAGGAGATAACCCAGCCCCTAGATATCACCATCAAGGCGGAAAACTCTACAGCCAAGTACTCAGAGATCCTGCGCTGAGCCCCCGAGAAAATCAGGGATTGGAAAGCCTCTTGTGTTCGGGCTAGTGCTAGGATGGCCTTGGCTTTGGTAAAAGCATACTATGACAACGCCGACTTGGAATTGGTAACCTCCGGCATGCCAAAGGTTGATGAGGAAGGAAATGCCATTGATAGCAATGCTATATGGAATTCCCTCGCCGGCTACGACACCAAGGTTTCCAAGTTAACCAAGGCGGATGTCTTCGTGCCTTCCGAGCTGATGGATGATGACCTGGCTTCTTCAGAATCTAGTCCTGGTCCTTCCGAGTTTGATGGCCTTCTCGGCCTAGCTCTCTAGCTGCTGATGCAGTAACGAAGTCCCCTGAAGTAGAGCCATAAAAACATTGATGTACTAAATATATCTCTGCAATATGTATGCAGAAAAAACTGATGTGTTTTGTAAGGCGGAAAAACTTGTACTCAAGTTTCCTGCTACTTATCTATTTCCAGTATGTATATATTTTTTAAGCAAGTGCTAGTTTATCCATTATTCTGGTTCGTATGCTTGACCTTTCATGAGACGGAAGAATCACAGCACAAAACTATGCTCTTAGGCGATGATGCTTAATAGCACCGTCAAGAACCTAACAGCAAAATTGTTGGCTTTGAGTGCCAAAAAGTCACTACTCCGGAATCCACATAAAAACTTCAGAAAACGTGTAGACCAGAAAACTTGAGCTAACGCCCGTAGGCGGAATTTTTACAAGTGCAAATGTAAACTTGCACATAAAGGGTTTATATGATCCAAAAATAAACAACTAAAGGAGGTAAATGACTCAGAAATAATGTGTGAACCAAATGCTTTATTTCATTGATCATATAAGAAACTTATTACATAAATTAAATATGCTAAGTGTAAAAAGGGACGTATCTGTGCTATGTTCCATGGCTGATCTATCTCCGAGTAATCATCATCAGAGTCACGTTGCTTGCGCTTGCGATTTTTTGGCCTATCTTTCAACTCGCAGATATCGACGAGGTAATAGGAACCATTGATCAATGCTTTGCTTATGAAGAATGGTCCCTCCCAAGGCGAGGATAGTTTTTGTGATTTCTTCTGCTTGAGTGTAAGCACCAGATCCCCTTCTTTAAACGAGTGATGCCTAATGCGGCGACTATGGTAGCCACGTAGCTTCTGCTAGTAGATGGTGGATCTCTGGCAGGCCAGCATGTGCTCTTCTTTGAGTAGGTCCACAGATAGGCGTTTGGATTCTTCAGCATCATCTTCCTTGTAGGAGGCAACGCTTGGTCCATCGTGGAGGATGTCGGATGGTAAGACGGCTTTTGCTCCATAAACCATGAAGAAAGGGGTCAAGCCGGTGGATCTGTTGGGTGTTGTTCTTAAACTCCACAATACATATGGTAATTCCTCTGCCCAGGCTCTAGTTGTTCTATGTAGCGGTGCCTCTAAGTGTGGCTTGATTCCGTGCATAATTAGTCCATTGGCCCGTTCAACTTGCCCATTTGACTGTGGATGTGCCACATATGCTAGGTCAAAGCGGATGCCTTTTTCATGCCAGTACTCCTCTACTTCTCTGAGAGACAAATTTCTGCCGTTGTCGGTGATGATGCTGTGTGGGAGACCAAATCTCACCACTAGATCCCGGGCAAATTTTAGGGTTATTGCCCCATCGAGCTTTCTAATGGGTTTAGCTTCAATCCATTTTGTGAACTTATCCACTGCTACTAGTAGGTATGTAAATCCACAAGGTGCTGTTTGCAAAGGTCCAACCATGTTAAGCCGCCAGACTACAAACGACCAAGTTATTGGTATGGTTCGCAATTCTTCAGCTAGAACATTTGGTTGTCTTGCATAAAACTGGCACCCAAGATAGGTTCGTACCAACTTGTCGGCATCTTCCTTGGCAGTTAACCAGTAGAGTCCTTGTCGGAAGGCATTGGCCACCAATGATCGGGGAGCGGCATGATGTCTGCAATCTCCGAGATGTATTTCTCGAAGGATATCAATACCTTGCTGCTGGGAGACACATCGTAGGAAAACTCCTATGGTACTTCTTTTGTACAACTGGCCATCAATGATGACGTGGCCTTTTGCTCTACATACTATTTGCCGGCTTTCGACTTCATCGGTGGGTAAAGTTTTGTCTTGTAGATAATCCATGAACAGTTTCGTCCAAGCCAGAGAGGTCACTATTATTGTACTAACAAATGAGTCCACTCTATCCGGGTTGTCGGGGTCCACTCCCTTCATGGATGGGGTTCGTAAATGCTCCAGGAAAATGTTTGGCGAAATTGGTCGGCGAGCTGATCCAAGCTTTAACAGCAGATCTGCCCCCTCATTCTCCTCCCTTTTGACATATTTGACTTTGTAGTCATCGAAGCACTTGGCTATCTTGTCTACTTCATCCCGATATGCCGCCATCATAAGGTTCCGCGCATTCTAGGTGCCAGCCACCTGCTGGGAAACCAAGTCGGAATCTCCACGACAAACTATGCGCTTGATGCCAATATCTTTGGCCACACGAAGTCCATGAATGAGGGCCTCATACTCTGCCATGTTGTTGGTAGCGTTGTAGTGGATCTACAGAATGTATTGCAACTTCTCCCATGTTGGTGATTGTAGTAATACACCAGCCCCCAAGCCGTTGAGTAGCTTTGATCCATCAGAGTGCATGACCCAATATTCTGGCTCTGGTACAGTAGTGTCTTCTGGCAGTTCTGTCCAATCTGCAATAATATCCAATAATGCTTGAGATGGGATAGCGTCGCATCTCTTGTAAGTGATTTCAAAGGCGGCAAGTTCAATGCCCCACTTTGCCACTCTCCCTGTAGCATCATTATTGTTGATGATGTCGGACAGCGGAGCTTTGCTAACTACTGTGATAGGGTGCTCCTGGAAGTAATGCCTTAGCTTCCGTGAAGCAAGAAAAACTCCATAAGCTATCTTATGATAGTGCGGGTAACACTTCTTGGATTCCATCAAGACCTTGCTTACATAGTAAACTAGTCACTGGACTTCGTATTCGTGTGTTGGCTCCTTGCGCTCCACCACAATGATGATGCTGATAACCCGGTTGGTTGCCGCCATGTAGAATAACATCGGCTCCCTTGATTCCGGTGCTACAGGTATTAGCGCGGAGGAGAGGATTCTCTTCAACTCCTGTAGTGCTGCATCTGCTTTTTTTGTCCAAACAAATTTGTCCGCCTTCTTGAGCAACTTGTAGGGCAACAAGACCTTCTCTCCTAGTCGGCTGATGAACTGGCTTACTGCTACGATGCAGCCTATGAGCCTCTATATGTCCTTCAGGCATGTCGGGCGTTTGATGTCAAGGATGGCCTTGATTTTCTCCGAGATAACCTCAATTCCGTGGTGCGAAACGATGAAGCCCAACAATTTGCTAGATGATACCCAAAAGACGCACTTCTTAGGGTCAAGCATCATGTTGTACTTCCGAAGATTGTCAAAGGTTTCCTGCAGGTCGGTGATTAGATCACCGCGATGTCGTCCACATAAGCGTGTACGTTGTGACCTATCTGGTCATGTAGGCAACATTGCATCGTCCGCTGATAGGTAGCACCAGCCTTTTTCAGCCCAAAGGGCATCGTAATGTAGTAGTATGTGCCATATGGTGTTGTGAACAAAGTGGACAATTAGTGTGACTTTCGCGTTTTAATTTGGTGGTATCCTGAGTATGCATCGAGAAAACACAAAAGTTCCGAGCCAGCCGTTAAGTCAATGACTTGGTCAATGCAAGGTAAAGCAAACGGGTCCTTCAGACACGCTTTGTTCAAGCCGGTGTAATCAACACACATTCTTAATTTTTTGGTTCCCTTTTTGGGGAGAAGTATAGGATTTTCCACCCAATGGGTGTGAATGAATTCTCAGATAAAACTAACCCTAACTAACCTAGCTATCTCTTTGCCTATATCTCTCCGTCTTTCATCACCAAAACGTCATAGAGGTTACTTCACCGGTTTGGTCTTAGGATCAATATTCAAGATGTGCTCGGTAAGTTCCCTAGTTACACATTTCATGTCAGTATGTTGCTAGGCGAAGATGTCCTTGTTCTTATATAGAAACTTGACAAGCACACTTTCCTATTTTGGATCCAGGTTCGTGCCAATGGCGGTGATCTTGGAGGAATCTCCTTCAACAAGCTCCACCTGCTTGGTCTTGATGGCAGCTTTGAATGCAGGTTCGGCATCTCCGAGGCATCGACCTAGCTCTAGATCTCCTTGAACTCCTCACTATAGAGAACTGCTTCGGCGAAGGCGGCTTCACTAAGCTCGCACTCCCTTGCCTTGGTGAAGCTTCCGTCAATGGTGATGATGTCGTTTGGTCCGGGTATCTTGAGCTTGTTGTAGACAAAGCATGGCCTGGCGAGGAAGGAGTGGAAGATGTCGCGTCCAAAGATGACATGGTACACACTCTTGAAGGGCACCACTTGAAAGGTCATCCACTCTTGGTGGTAATTGTTGACATCACCAAAGGCGACCGAAAGGGTGATGCAGCCAAGTGAGTTTGCTTGCCAGCCAGGAACGATGCCATGGAACATGGTGTTTCTCTTCCTTAGCTGGGTCTCCATCAAGTTCATCTTGTGTAGTGTATCTAGGTACATAATGTTGATGTTGCTTCCACTATCGACGAGGCACTTGTTGAATTCTGTGCCTCAATCAATGGGTTAATGACCATGGCATACTGGTTCTCTGTTGGGATAAGGTCTGGGTGATCTTGCCTATCCCAAGTAATTGGAATCTCCGACCACCTGACGTACTAGAGAAGCGGAGGAAGGGTAGCCATTAGTATCCTCAGTGAGGTTTTCTAGGCCCGGACGGTGGGGGTTCCAAGGAAAGTGTGGTAGACTAGGGCCTTCTTCTCGAAGGTTTTTTTGCCCTTGTCATCTCCCTTGTCGGTCGACTTGGGTTCCACGTCTTCATCCATGTCACTTCAATCCTTGGACTCCTCCTCCTTCTTCTTCCCTATGCCCTTTCTACGGGGTCTATTCTTTCGACTTCGCTTGTAGCCGGACTCAGGGTCTTCCTTGAGGTTGTTGACGAACTTGCATTAGCGGTTGGTGTTGGTGGCTTTGCCGTTTGCGTCAAGGTGGACGAAACACGGCATATCGTGGTACTCTTTGTACGTTTGGGGAATGCAGGGCGCAGAAGGTGTTGAATCACTCCTTTGCTGCCCATGGCTAGCCCCCGGCCATGATCACACTGTCCGCTTGCGCCTCTGCCAGCGAATGAAGTGGCGACCATGTCGGCTTCTTGCTTTTCTTCTGGTAGAGTCTTCTGCTTATTGTTATTGCTCTTATTGGCCTGAGTAGGGATGGCGATTGCCGGCAACGATCCGCGAGCGTCATCGTCAGTGGAAGCAAATTTGCTAGCCATGCCAATCATCGCATTGAGGTTGAGGTCGTTGTTGTCTTGACGATGCTTCAGCATATGCCAGAGCAATGATCCCTTCTCCAGGCCGTCGATGAGGGTGGCCATAGCGGTTTGTTCATGCACCCCCGCGCATGAATTTTTCATGTCAATCTAGCGAGATCGGTAAGCATGACAGGATTCATCCTTTTCTTGTATGCACCGTTGTAGGTCACCGATGGTGCAGGGACATTTGTACGTACCCTCGAATTTCTTGGTGAACGCTTCATGCATGTCCAATCAATTGCAGATGATTTCTCCAGAAGTCATCAATCCATTGGCGGGCAGTGCCGGTGAGCATTAGCGGGAGGTACTTGACGGCAACATTGGGGTTTCCCCAGGCGATGTGGATCGCTTCGCCTGTAGTCCTCCAACCACGTGGCTGGCCTGGCAGTGCCGTCATAAGGCTTGATGGTCTTGTCAATCTGGAGATCCTTGGGGTAAGTTGTGGCCCGTATTACCGGTCCAAAATAACGTGGCCCCAGGTATGGGAGCTCCTGTGCTTCTTGAATCTTGTCCAGCCGTGAGCGTGTGTCGTACAACTGCGGTTGCTTCCCTTTTCTGTCATGGGGGGAGAGTTGTGGTGCAATCTGTTGGATCTGCCATGTCCTCTGCCATGATGGCTGCTAGGTGGCGACGGTGGCGGTGGCAGTGGTGGTTTAGCCTTCCTGCTGCTGCTTCCATGCGAGTCCTCCCGCCTATCGTGTTGTTGGACGTGGTGCTTCCTTGTGGGATCTGCTCATGTGTCCTTCATTACCGCTGCACTCTCTGTTATACCGAGACTGCTCGCCCTGGTCGCATATAACGATACCGACCTGGGGACGCCTACAAGGTGGCATGCATGTGCGGTGGCGGGGTTGTTGCTCCTCGTGACGCTGGGATGGCGGGGGTGGAGGCGATCTATGGGGGTGATCCTTGTCTCCTTTTTCGGAAGATATGAGTATGGCGTCAGTCCTGTTACACGGATCCCTCTGCCTTCGCTCCGTGGAGCCCATGTGGGATCCTTCGTAGCAGGGAGATCTTGGCCTTCGGCGGCTATTCAGGGTTGACTAGCAAAGCTCTGGGTTGGACTCAAGCCTCTGCGAGGTGGTATTTTCCTGTTGCTTGCATGCCTTGGCGACGAGGTCATACACCTGGTCAACTGCTTCTAGCGACCTATCCTATCCAAGGAGGGTCTTGGCGATGACCAGGTTCAGGGCAGGTGTTGGCATTACTTGCTTTCCCTCGGAATCGATGTATGGGGTTGCTTTTGCCAGTTTGGATTGGTCCCATCCTAACCCGCGTCAAACGCTGGGGTCTTTGACGACATGAGCTGGAGCTTTCTTGGCCTTGTGCTTTAGTAGTGGTTGCTTGTATTCAGCTTCCATTGATCTTGCCGCCTTGATGGATTAATGCGCCTTGGCCAAATCTCTGTCGAGCTAGGCTTCTTGTTCTGCGATGCACATGGCCTCCACGAGGATTTCTGCATGCTTCTTGTCAAGTTCCAAAATATTCCGTATATGAGCAATGGTGATAGGCTCGACGAGGAGTGGACCGTACATCACCTTGTCGGTGGGAGTGACCAAGGGATTTCCAGCTGCAGACGTTGATGCTTGTGGTGGCAAATTTGTTTCCTTGGTAGTACTGGGGCCTGTGAGGAGTTCCTGCGCCTGCTGTAGTGGGTTAGCCAGAGGAGGAATGGCTTTGGCCGGACCCGAAGGATCGGCAGCCTTGTTTGCTGCCGCCTCTCTGGAAACCGCAGGTGTGGGTGGAGCTCTCTCAGGTTCTGGTTCCTGCTAATCTTCTTCTATCACGTTCCCAATGGCGACTAGCACCTAATGAGAAGTGGTAGCCTTCTCGGCGCGCTCCTCCCTCTCGATTTCCTGCTCAATCTCCCTCATAGCAGCGTTTCCTCAGAGCTAGTGTCTGAGCTGCCGCCATCTACGTTGATGTCGGTGTATAGTGCGTCAAGCACTAAGTCGGAGTTGGCTTCGATGTTGTAAATGGCGGAGATGGAGGGGGATGGTGGAGCGTCGTCGTTGCTGCTTCCTCTGGCTTCAGGCCCAGGTATAGCCCGAGTCTTCTCCTTGGTGTCCGCGTAGTCATTGACTATTGTGACCATCTCACCAAGGGTGATAGGGCCGGTGTCCTGCCGTCTTTGGAGGGTATGCCGGAGGAGTGTTCCGGGCGTGAGCCCTTCCATGAAGTGATAGACGAGTTCATCAACGCGGTCACCTTCCAGGGTTTCCCTGTTCCTCATCCATCTGGCGAGGTATTCACGAGAGGATTCTCCTTCCCTCTAAACGCATCTGGCTAGATCGAAGATGGTGACAATGCCGACAAAGTGAGACCGTCGCATATCTAACGCTCGGGGAAGCCAAGCGGATCTACGGGGTCCTTCCACCGTTATATCCTGCGCAAGGGCAGTTTGGGTGGGCCTTGGATTTTCCTGTCCTGAGCTATCATACTCTAGAGAGAGATGTGGCCCAAATTCCTCCATGAACATATCCTACCCGTAGGTGGTCTGTGCGGGCCTTGACGAGTTTCCGACTTCCTGGGAGCTAGGACCCGAGTCGGTTTCGCCGATGAAGATGTGGATGTCTCTGACTAGGATGATGGAGGAACATGTAGGGTTTGTTTTTGCCGGGACCCAGAATTCATCGGGAGGGAAGATCGGGACATTGGCAGACAAGAGGACGCGCCCAATGGCCACGGTATCGCCGATCCCTACGAACAGCTTGGACCTCGCCCGATGTAGAGCTCGAAGCGCCTCTTGCCCCATGGTGGGCGCCAACTATCGTGGTATTGCCGACGAGTACTCCATGGAGGGGTCCTCACAGAGCGTGTTTAGAGACGTGGGGTAAGGTGGAGAGTTGGCGGGTACGAGGTAACATAGCTTACCCAGGTTCAAGTTCCACGACAGTGGTGGAACTCTACTCCTGCTATAAATCAATATAATGGCAATACGCCGAGTTATAGAGATTGGTTCACTGTGCGAGGGTGTTGTGTATCGTATCTGACGTTGTGCCCTAAAGGCTCCTATAGGTCTGGCTTATAAGGGTACCAGATTCTAGGGTTACAAGGAAAGGACCTTGTCGGACAAGTTACAGAGTCCTACACTAATACCAACTTGTATTCGTGTCTTGTACTCTAAGGCTCCAAGTATGTCGGTGACTCCTACGTATCCTTCTTGTATCCGGCATGGGCCTCCCTTCTGGATCTGTCAAACTGGGCCGCCCAACAGGCCATGGACCATGCTACCAACTGTGGGCCACCCGGGTTAGCTAGATTAGAGACATGCTATGGTGATACCCATTTAGCATATGCCCAACATGCGTGGTATGAGCACCTTAAAGAGCTTTTGTTAGACCATGGCTTCGAGGTTGTGCAAATCGATCCCACTCTTTTTACTAAGAAGGTTAAGGGGGAGATCTTCGTATGCCAACTATATGTAGACGACATTATCTTTGTCTCTGCTAATCAAGCTTTTAATGATGAATTTTCAAAGCTTATGACTGACAGGTTTGAGATGTCTATTGTGGGGGAATTAAGGTTCTTTCTAGGATTTGAGATCAAACAACTAAGAGAAGGAACCTTCATAAATCAAGCAAAGTACATCCAATACATGCTCAAGAGGTTCAAGATGATAGATCTTAATGGCGTTGCTACACCAATGCAAACTAAATGCCATCTTGAGCTCAATCCCAATGGTAAAGATGTGGACCAAAAGGTATACCGGTCCATGATTGGCTCTCTTCTTTAACTCTGTGCATATAGACCCGATATTGTGTTGACTGTAGGTGTGTGTGTAAGGTATCAAGCGGCTCCTAAAGAAAGCCACTTGGTGGCGGTTAAGAGAATATTTCGATATATGGTTCATTACCCGAATTTTGGTCTATGGTATCCCAAGGGCTCTAATTTCTCCTTATGTGGTTATACGGATTCCGATTGGGCTGGTGACAAGGATGATAGGAAGTCCACTTCTAGAGCTTGTCAATTCTTGGGAAGATCTTTGATATGTTGGTATTCGAAGAAACAAAATTGTATATATCTCTCCACCGCCGAAGCTGAGTATGTGGCTACTGCTAGTGCGTGCACTCAATTACTATGGATGAGGCAAATTTTAAAGGAATACGGTGTCAATTATGACAAAGTGCCTCTTTTATGTGATAATGACAGTGCTATCAAAATTGCTTATAATCCAGTGCAGCATACAAGGACAAAGCATATTGAGATTCATAATCACTTCATTCGAGATCATGTTGTTCAAGGTGATATTGAATTATCTTTTGTGAGCACGAAGAACCAACTTTGTGATATTTTCACGAAGCCACTTGTGAAGCAAGATTTTGTTATTTGAGTAATGAGCTAAATATCATAGATTCAAGGAGCTTGGGTTGATTACCTTGCATATTCACTTATTTCTCTTCCTTTATTTGATTTAGATGTGGCATAGACATAGGGGGAGTGTGGTCCAAATTTATTGGGCCAACCATCCCCCCATAATGTCGAAAGCAAGAAAAATCATTTCTCTTAATATCATTATGTGATATGTGAGCTTATTGATGAGTATTAGTCATGAACCCAAGATACATCTTCATGGTGTCATACCATCCACTCCAACATGGTGGCTTCGGCCACCGCTCTCATCCTTAAGAAGAGTTGATTCCTTGTGGATCCTTTTGGATTTTCTTGCATATCTTGTGTTCTTATGGAAAACACACCCAATTTTGGCTTTTATTTGATTTGGCTCTTGCAATTTTGGGTGTGTAGTACCATCTCAGTTTGGTTGTCTCATCCTAAGCCTTTCTCCATTCTCGATCCATCTATATCTTGCACACAAGTCCTTTGATTCACTTGCGAGGGTTTTGTTTGGGATGTGCTGGCCTGAATCTGTGTATAACAGAATTTCAGAGAAGGGTGACGAGGAGTGTTTCCTTGGGGCATTAGCATCGCTCTTCTTTCTTTTTGGTGTTTCGATGCCAAAGGGGGAGAAGTAGTTCTATTGGGCTATCGTGGATTTGCATGGGTCGGGCGCAAGCACTTGCACTTTTTATCGTTTCTTTTTATCCTCGCTTGTGCCCATTTTAGCGTTGAACTTAAAATTTGCTATTTGGTTTGTATGAGACTATGTGGTTTGTGTGGTACTTTGGATTTATCCCGGTCATCACTGGAATTATTATTATGGATTTATCTATCAGGAAGGATGAATCCATCTAGATGTTATGGAATTATGGTATTATCTCTATGGATGCTTCCAAATGGTATTATGCTTCGGAGTTTTAACAAGTCATTATTATATTGACTATCTCTATATTATTGAGGACTTCATCCCTTGGTGGTATGATGTTTTGTCTAACTCATCATTTATTTTTAGTTTCCAATTCAATGAAAAGCCTTGTACCTACTTGTGTGTACTTGTATTCAAACACAAATTCCTCATATGCACACATTTAGGGGGAGTCCTATTCATTCTTGAAATGATGTTGTTAGTAGGACCATTATTGCAAATCCTCGTATTTTCATCTAACACCAAAAAGGGGGAGATTGAAAGAACATTTCATGATCTCTAGTGTTTTGTGTGATAGATAACAATATCGAGGAATATTTAATGTGTGTTGAGTTATGCAGTTAATTGCCATATAAAAAGCAGCCAAAACAGAGTTGGGGGGGGGGGGTATTATCCGCCCCTGTCAAGGGCCGGATTATCCGCCCTAGATCAATCAAAAAAAGGTGAACAAGGTGCGTCGTGTTGTAGGGGCGGGCAGACTTTCGCTCGGATTGTCTAGCCAGGACCGGAGTTTAGCTCGGGCCAGATAATCTGCCCCCAGGAATTTTTGCAAAGGGAGCCAAGGCGCGTCACGCTGTGAGGGGGCGTATTTTTCCCTAGAAAATCCATTATCGGGGCAGATTTTTTGCCCTGGCCGGATAATCCAGCCCCCACTTGGGCCATATAATCTGGCCCAAAAATCTCCAATGGCTAAGTTTTGACAGGGGTATAAATACCCCAATTGCTCCTCCAGTCAGAATTTCTTGATTCATTCGAAAAAGTGCAGTGATGTTCTTCAAGCTCTAAACCGAGATCTCCCTCTTCAACCACCCGAAGGCTCTGATCTTTGGGGAATCGAAGGAGGAGGTTTCTATCTTCATCAACACCAATCAAGCGCATTGATTCCCCTCCATTCACTTGGAGGATTCTTGATCTAGCATTTCATCCAAATATCTAGATCTTACTTTGGTTATTGATTATATGTTTTCTTGTGGCATCTTGTTGTCCCCACAGGAGCCTCCAATTCAGTTGTGGATGTGTGCCCCACTAGTTGTGTAAAGGCACCGGGTCCTGCCTCGAAGGGTACCGATAGTGGAAAGGTGGACCAGGCCTTTGGTGGCGAGATCCATCAGAGAACAGGGTGATGCCTATTGTTAGGGTGTCAAGTGGGACCCGCCTAAATCCCACTTCTAGTTCATTTGTTAAAATCTAGTGTAAATTTTTCTGAAAATTTACACTTGATTTTGACAAATGAACTAAAAGTGGGATTTAGACAGGATCCCACCTGACACCCTACCTATTGTGGCATGGTGGTCTTAGTACCGCCCACCCCTCCAACACAGACGTACTTCCCTTAACAAGGAAGGAATTGCGGTCAAACAAATCTTGTGTCTCCGCGTGCTCCACTATGGTTTCTTCGTTCCTCACGTTTACTCGCCTTTACTCGCTTAGTAGTTAGCTTTACATATAGGGAAATTCTCCATAGTTGCATATCTAGAGAATTTACCTTTCTGTCAAGCCTAAAATTCAAAAAAGAATTAAAAGTTGGAGTAGCACCTATTCACCCCCCCTCTAGGTGCCCATACGATCCATTTCACTATTGTCACGACAGTGTCAACTACTATGACAGTGGAAACTACCGCGCCAACAACGCGACAAGGATGAAATTCGACCCCACCGCCCTCCTCAACCAACCCTGTGTCTATCACAGTAGGGAGGAGAAGGCCGCCACTCACACTACCGTTGATTGCCATTCTCTAAAGGAGATTCGATAAGGCCAGGCGAGCAAGGGAAGGCCCCAATAATGATCCACCAAGGGACAATGGCAATGCCGGTGAGTTTTGCAACGAGGTCGGCTCGCTACACACCTTCACTAGGCTTGGCACCAAGAGTGAGAAGAAAGTGCTCGCCCGCGCCATCGCCGTCAACATGGTGACACAAGTGGACATCCCGTGCTACCTCAACTGGTCCGAGCAAAGCATCACCTAGAGCCGCGAGGATCACGCACCCAGGATCGAGTACCCCGGGCGAGTCGCTCGGGTGGTAAAGCCCAAAGTGGCTGACTACTAGCTCCCCAAGACTCTGATGGACGGTGGGAGTTCCATCAACACCCTATACCTGGATACCTTCAGGAGACTGCAGCTCCCATAGTCGATGGTCGAATTGACCCTCACCACCTTCCACGGCATCGTCCCCGGTCGAAAGGTGTATCCGATCAGCAAGGTGATGCTATCAGTCTCCTTTGGCACGCTAGCCAACTTCTGCACCGAGCGGATCGTCTTCGAGCTAGTGAACTTCCACAACCCATACCACTGCATGCTGGGATGACAAGCGTTCGCCAAATTTATGGCGGCCCCCCTACTACGCGTACAACATGATAGATGAAGCTTACAGGGCCACACGGCATCATCACCGTTCGCGGCAACCCTGACATGGCCGTGGACTTTGAGGACAAAGGCGCCGAGCTTGCTGACACCGTCATCGCCAAAGAAACCAATCACACAGACGAGCTTGCGAAATACACGAGCAACATTGACAAGGATGACCCAACAATCCTGAAGAGGCCGACCTCGGACAACGCTGCACATGCAACCTTTGAGGCCTCCACGCACTCCCTCACCGTCGAGCTCGTCCCAAGTGACTCGAGCTAGAAGGTCACCGTGGGAACCAACATGAGCCCCGCATAGGAAAGCACGCTTATCGAGTTCCTCCATGAGAATCACGACATCTTCACATGGAAGACATCTGACATTCCTAGTGTCCCAAGGGAACTCGTAGAGCACAAGCTAAATGTCGACCCCAAGGCGCGACCCGTCAAGCAGTCGTTGTGGCCCTTCAATGAAGAGCGCCGCCGCGCAATCGCCGAAGAAGTGCAGCGGCTACTCACCGCAGGATTCATTCTGCCCATCAAGTACTCCAAGTGGCTGGCAAATCCATTCTTGGTCCTAAAGAAGAACAACACTTGGAGGATGTGTATCGACTACACTAACCTCAATAGCGCCTACCCAAAGGAGGAGTTAATCCTCCCACACATCGACCAGATCATTGACTTGACCGCAGGGTCTGAGTCGCTATGCTTCCTCGATGCTTATTCCGTCTACAATCAGATCAAGATGGCCGTCGAGGATTAGGACAAAATGGCTTTCATTATGCCGTTCGGAGCCCTCTACTACACCACGATGATGTTCGGCCTCAAGAATGCTGGCGCGACGTACCATCAGTGCGTGCAAGAGTGCCTAGCGAGCGAAATTGGCCGCAACATCCATGTCTACATCAACGGCGTGGTGGTGAAGTCGACTCGCCAGAGCGACCTAGTCGCTGACCTGGCCGAAACTTTTGCAAATCTTTGGAAGTACAAGATCAAGCTCAACCTACAGAAGTGCACTTTCGGTGTGCCCATTGGCCAGCTCCTGGGATACGTGGTCTCCAAATGAGGCATCAAGGCTAACCCCTCCAAGATCGACACCATCGCGCAACTCGGAAAGCCCGAGTGCCTGTGCGATGTCCAGAAGCTAGCAGCGCGAGTCGGAGCCCTCATTCGCTTCATCCCCTGGTTTAGTGAGAAGGCAATGACCCTCTACCAGTTGATGCAGAAGAACCCCACGTTCGTGTGGGACAACGAGGCCGAGAACACGCTCAAAGCGCTAAAGGAGGTGCTACTCGCGGCACCAGTACTCGCCACTCCCATGGACAAGGAGCTAATTCTTGTCTACATTGTAGCCTCTAGTCGAGTCATCACTTCCGTGATGGTCGTCGAGCGACCAGAGGAGGGCAAGGAGCGCCCCGTGCAGCGCCCTGCCTACTACATCAGCGAGGTCCTCACCGAGTCGAGGCAATGCTACCCGTAGTACCATAAGTTGGTCTACATGGTCTTTCGAGCCCATAGGAGGCTCCCACATTATTTCCAAGATAACCCCATCATGGTCGTATCCTATGCCCCCCTGCAGGACATCATCCGCAACCGCGACGTGACTGGGCGAGTCGCAAAGTGGGCCGTCGAAATCGGCGTCCACAACATCAAGTACGAGCTATGCAAGGCCATCAAGTCGCAAGCTCTAGCTGACTTCCTCACCGACTAGGAGGAAGCTCAACATCCCACGACATTGCCATACCTCCACTACTGGTCCCTCCACTTCAAAAGATCAAAGAACACGGACGACGCCAGGGCTGGGATAATCCTCACCTCCCCCAAGGGCGACAAACTCCGATATATGTTGCAGCTCAACTTCATGCCTTGCACCAACAACGTTACTGAATACGAGGCCCTCCTCCATGGCATGCGAGCCGCCAAGGAGATGAACATCAATCACCTCAAGTGCTACGGCGACTCCGATCTCGTCGCCGCACAAGTCGCTCGCACTTGCGATGCTGTCGCCCCAAACATGATAGCATACCTCCAAGCATTGGACTGGCTGGGGGGCTACTTCATTGGCTATTCCATCGAAGGGATCGACCGGTGGAAGAACAAGGAGGAATTCGCACTCTCGCGTATCGGATCGGCTCGCCAAACGCCACCACCGAGTGTCTTCCTCGACATCATCGATAAGCCATCGGTCTCCCCCCAAAGGAGATCAACATCAGGATACTGTTGCAACCTGAGTCTGCTCTGGTTGCCATGATCACGGAGCCCAGTGATTGGACCACACCCTACGTCACGTACCTCGGCACAAGATCCTTCCCAAGGACGAGAAGAGGCGCGAATGATCGTGCACCACTGCAAATCCTTCATCATCATCAACGGCGATCTCCACAAACGCAGCATGACAAGCGTTCACCAACACTGGGTACAACCAGAAGAGGGTCGCAAGATCCTTCAAGACAGCCATGTCGGTGACTGCGGCCATCAGGCTAGCGCAAGGTCACTAGTCACCAAATCCATGCACAACGGCTTCTACGGGCTCACCGTGCATGCCGACACTGTCGACATCATCCAATGCTGCATCGGGTACCAGAAATACGCCAACCAGATGCACATCCCTATTCGGCCCTCAAGACCATATCCATCACATGGCTATTCGCCGTTTGGGGCATCGACATGGTGGGTCGGTTCAAAACCGCTCCATCAGGCTACACCCACCTCCTAGTCGCAGTCGACAAATTCAAAAAAGTGGGTCGAGGCGAATCCCATCAAGAAATGCGATGGCAAGACCGCCACTGAGTTCCTTTGTGAGCTGATCTACCAGTACGGATACCCGCACAACATCATCACCGACAACGACACCAACTTTACCAAAGGCGGCATGGCTGACTTCTGCGAGGAACACGACATTCGACTCGACCTTGCTTTAGTCGCCCACCTAGAGTCGAACGACCAAGCCAAGCGTGCAAATCAGAGCGTCCTCCACGACCTCAATTCAAGACTGCAGGTCCCGCTCGAGCGGACACCAGGATGCTGGGTCGAAGAACTCCCCTCCGTGTTGTGGGGCATCCGCACCTCCATCAACTGATCAACAAGGTTCACCCCCTTCTTCATGGTGTACGACGCCGAAGCCATCATGCCGACCGACCTGGAGCATGACTCGCCGCGAGTCATCCACTACGTGGAAGAGGACAACAAAGTCACCCATCAAAATGGGCTCGATCTTCTCAATGAAGCACACGAATTGGCTCGCTCCCGCACTGCCATCTACCAGCAAGGGCTCCGCCACTACCACAGCCGCCGAGTCCGGACTCGCACCTTCCAGGAGGGTGACCTCACCCTGTGACTTATCCAGGACAAGAAAGGCATGCACAAGCTCTCCCCCAATGGGAGGGGCCATTCGACATTAGGAGAGTCCCAGGCAACAACGCCTACTACCTCATCGATATAAGGGGTTATAGACAGCTTGATGTCGAGTGGCCATGGAATGTGAATCTCCTCCAAAAGTTCTACACATAGAACTCAAACTTGTACCTAGCTGTACTAATGACGGAATACAAATACTACTCGCTCAAATTGTGTCCACTTTACTTTTCTTGTGCAAATCACACTCGTATATTCATAAATACGCTAACTACGGTAGTCAACCCTTGGTCGAGCGCCCGGCACGGCTAAGTAGTGCAGTCCAAGGGCACCGAAAATAATTCGGATCTTGCACTGTCCATGAAAACACGAACCTGGAGCCACCATCGGAGTCGCCTCGCTCGACTGGCTCCCCAAGAGAAGACGCCCGGTCGTGCTTCCCACAACACCTTGTCCTCCTCATCCTTGCGCCCAACGACTCAAACGGTTAAGTACCACGCCTGGGGACTCGTCCTAAAACAAACCCATATGCAACTTAGGAAAACACTAAGTATGAGAGCGGGCCATGGGCTCGCCAAGCGACTGGTTTTCCGAGCCAGGAGGAGAGACGTGCTACGAACATCGCCCAACATCCTCACCTACCTTGGGAGTTTGACTCGAACAGTTAAGTACCACACTCGGAGACTCGCTAAAATGGACCAGCTCGCATTCAGGGAAAACACTAATGTCGTGGTATTGCCGATGAGTATGCCATGGAGGGGTCCTCATAGTGTGTGCTTAGAAACGTGGGGTAAGGCGGAGAGTTGGCGGGTACGAGGTTACACAGCTTACCCAGGTTCAAGTCCCACAACGGTGGCGGAACTCTATTCCTGCTATAAATCACTATAATGGCAATACGCCGAGTTATAGAGATAGGTTCGCTGTGCGAGGTGTTACATGGTGTACATAGCAATCTAATAGATTGTGCCCTAAAAGCTCCCACAGGTCCGGTTTATAAAGGCACCAGAACCTAGGGTTATAGGGAAAGGTCCTTGCCAGACAAGGTAAAGAGTCCTACACTAATACGAACTAGTCTTTCGTGTCTTGCATTCCATGGCTCTGAGTATGTCGGTGACTCCTGCATATCCTTCCTTTATCTGGCATGGGCCTCCCTTCTAGATCCGTCTAACTGGGCCGCCCAGTAGGCCATAGGCCTTGCTACCAGCTGTGGGCCATCCGAGTTAGCCGGATTAGAGACATGCTATGATGATACCCATTTAGCATATCCCCAACAGTAGCCCTCGGAGGACTTTGAAATCTTATGTCGTCTTGCCTATTTTCTCTTGAATGCTCCGTCTAGGTGATGCCGGCAATTCATCAAGCAATATCTCAAAGGTCTCCCAAAGAACCATGCAATCCTCTCCGACTTTGCAATTTGCTGGAGATTCCTTGAGCCTTTGTTTCCAGAGCTGGATATTTCCTCCTTTGATGGAATCTTCAGACGTGACTCTTCGCTGCAACTATCAGGAGGATGACGTAGGGTATAGCCTACACTACCTCGAAACTCGCAGAAGGCAGAGAATTAATCATTAGCTATTTTTACGCACGCGAAATCCGAAACGGTAAAGTGGCAAAGACGGAGGACGTGGCGAAATTACCGCGCATGTTCATCTCCATGTCGGCAATGCTCCGTCCATTAGATCCTTTTGCACGAATCTTGACACCGGGTCTATATATTTCAATTGTGGCTAGGTTATTTTGTTTTTACCCGCATTTGCTCCCTCGTCTTCGTCTTCCTCCAGCCAGAGCTCCCCCTATCTCTACTCACTTCCCAGCAGCGCAATGGCCTCCAGCAGCTCCACCCTTTCGACAACGGCGACTCCTAAGGTTACAATAGAGCTATCTCAGGGAGTGGCGGTCCTACCGGAGGGGGTCGTTGTCCCTGTCACCGCCGTGGTTGAAATCACCGGCGATGACCAAGAATGGGTGGTGCCAGAAGCCGCTAAAGAGGACAATGACTCCCACAAGGGAGTGTGGAGGGGCTCTGACCTCGCCGCCGAAGATTTGCAAGAACTGGTCACCGAGGGGTATCTCCTCGCGGTGAAGGATTTGGTCTGGCGGCTGGCGCCGGCCGGCGAGGTGGCTCCTTCTCCCCAAACTAGAGAGAAGGTGTACCTCAAAGCGTAGCTGGTACGAAGCGTAAGCTTGCCAGTCTCCGACTTCTTCCTGGATGTCCTCTGGCACTTCCGGGTACTTCCCCACAACCTCTCCCCTAACAGCATCCTCGTCCTTAGCAACTTTGTAGCTTTGTGCGAAGGATATCTAGGTATCAAACCTAGATTAGATCTGTTTGTATACTTCTTCATTGTCAAGAGAGAGGCTGTAGAGTCCAAGGACGAATTGAGGACTTGTGGAACCATTAGCTTTAAGATTTGGCCTAGCCGGCGCTTCCCTGACATCGTAGGGCATGAGTCATGCAAGAACTGGCAGCGCCCATATTTCTATGGCCCAGATATTCCCCTGCCTGACCGTCTTGAGACATATCCTGACTTCGTCAATGGAGTCGCTACCAAGGTGCCTTCCTGGAGGACCCCAACATCCCTTCCGTTCAACGATGATGAATCCAACCATGACGTAAGGCGGATTGAATGGCTCGTGTACAAGGTCTAACGGGCTTGTACCTAGCCATGTGCTGGTTTGTTAGGCATATCCAGCCTCTGCAGCATTGCGCTGAGTTGATGTGCAAGTACTCCTGGGATAGAAGGGATCCCATGTGAATTTCGCGGGACAACTTCTCCATGGACTCTGTCAAACTCCGGCTTAAGTACATCGTCAAGGTGAAGGACAGGAAGCATGGCTTCAAGATCACCTATGACATGTTTGGCTGCGATAAATGCCCATACGTAGCTTTTGTTTCCTTTGTTGCTCACTTTATACTCTAAGGTTTTTCCGTCTTGAAGTTGTCAGTATAACACTCCTGTGTTTCCCAGCTGGCGACCTTGGCGGAAGATCAGATGGCCTCCCAGGTCTATGATCCCAAGATGAAGGATATCCAGGTGGTGTCCGACGATGACACCCTCAAGGATCAGCCAGCTCCGGTAGCGCGAAAGCGGAAGAGCTCCACCTCTAACGCTACTGCCGAGGCCAAGAAGAAGAAGAAAGCGGAGAGTGGAGTCTCTGGAGGATCCACCGCCGCCTTAGAGGCAGAGAAGAAGAAATCCACCAGCATTCCCCTAACCAAGGCTCCTGCCGTGGAGTAAGTGTATTCATTCTCCGGCTTGTATTTTTAGCTTGCACCTTATTCAACTCCTGTACTTATACTTTGTATGTTTCAGGAGGAAATCCGGTGTTAGCTTGAAGCGATCCTCCAGAGATGCTGGAGGGTCAAAAACATTTGTGATATGCTGACCAGGGATGTGGCCGCGAAGCCTTCTCCCGCTACTACTCCCCCCACTCCTGCCGCCAAGCCCTCTATCGGCCCTACTAGGTCATCGTCCCCTATCATCCCTGAGATCTCCGCCATGGAGACAGATGTCAATCCAATCTTTGATATATTAGGCTCTTTTGAGGTGGACGTCGCTCCTAGCGGTCAGGTAACATAGGAGAGTACCTCCTCCAAAGTGGCTGAAGCTCTGACTAAGGATGCCACCGAGAAAGGGAAACAAGTAATGGAAGGAAAGGAGGCGGAGGAAGTTGTGGCAACAGACAAGGCGGGAGCCTTTGAGCCATCAACTGCTATGGCAACACAGCAGGCAGCTAGGGAATCATCCATGCCTCCGGCTTCAACAACTCCTCTGGCCACGACTCCTCCAACGTTGTGCCTGGATGACCTCATTGCACATGCAGATGCCGTGTATAACAATGCTAGTGTCTTCCATACTTCATGTGCCAATCTGGCCAACAATCTCAAAGTTATTGCCATTGTAAGTCTTTGAACTTCACTTCGTCTTACTTTATACTATATTCCACTGTAGCCCTCGAGGTCTTAGGCAAAAGCTTGATAAGTTTGGCCTGAGTGCTCCAAAAGAACTAAGTGTAGAACTTGTCCCTGTAGCCCCCAAGTTTCTAGTTTAAACTAGATAGTTCCGACTATATGCTCTAGAGAAACTAGTGGTTTAAAATCTTATACTGTAGCCCCCGAGCGTGTAGTTGAAACTAGATAGTTCCGACTATATGCTCTAGAGAAACTAAGCATATTTACTTTTTGCAGAATGAGCAAAGATGGAGGATAACCACCAATGAGAGGTTTGCTGCCTTGCGGAAGGAACTGGACCTTGAACAGGGTAAAACAGCCTTCCTGAAGCAACAGATCAAAAATAGCCAGAGTCTGTTTCTTTTAACAACTCCTTACCTTTTCTCACGGACCCATTTCTGTCGTCTTCTCATAATGCTTTTCTTTTTCCTTCTTATAGAGGCCATTGCCAAAGCCAAGAGCATCATCGCGCAATCCAAGCATATTCAAGAGCTTGATGATGAGAATAAAATCTTGAAGAAAGACCTGGCTGATGTTGTCAAGGGCCAGGAGGAGGTGATGAAGGCGCTGCAAGAGTCTACTGACATCGAGATGCAGCGCCTAAAGAACGTAATTGCACAAGTCAAGGAATAGAACCAAGCTGCCAAAGAGCAGAATGAGAGGAACCTTGAGATGTACAAGACAACTCAGAAGGAGCGGGACGTCTTGGAGGAGACATGCAAGCAAGCTAAGATGAGCATCTTCGGTAACTTTTCCCCATCTTGGTCAATTATGTACTTTGGATAAATGTTTGATGTTTTTATACTCATGATCCTTGTATCTTATGCAAACCATAGCTCCCATTGGCTTGGACAACTTGGGTGAAGGTGCTCCGGATCCTAAGGAGTGCATGATTCTTGCCGGCAACTTCGTCAGCACCGCCATTGCCCAGGCCAAGGAGATAACCCAGCCTCTAGGAATATACATCAAGGCGGCAGACTCAGCGGCCAAGTACTCGGAAATCTTGCACCGATCCCCCGAGAATGTCAAGGACAGGAAAGCCTCTTGCGTCCGGGCTGGTGCAAGGATGACCGTGTCCTTGGCCAAGGCACAGCACGACAACGCCGACATTGATCTGGTGACTTCAGGCATGCCCAAGCTGGAAGAGGAAGGAAAATAAATTACTAGCAAAGCTATTTGGAATTCCCTCACTGGCTTCGACACCAGAATTGCTAGAATGGTCAAGGCGGACGTCTTTGTGCCCACTAAGATCCTTGATGAAGACATGGCTTCGTCTGAGTCTAGCCCATCTCCTTCTGAGTTTGATGAGCTATCCCGGCCTGGCTCTCTAGTTGCTGATGATGCCACCACGAAGTCCCCTGCAGCAGAGCCATGAAAAACTATATTTGTATTAAATGTATCTCTGCAATGTGTATGCGGAAAAATTTATGTGTTTGTTAAGGCAAAAAAACTTGTACTCAAGTTTCCTGCTACTTATCTGTTTCTAACATGTATATATTTTTAAGCAAGTGCTAGCTTATCCATTATTCTGGTTCGTATGCTTGACCTTTCGTGAGACGGAAGACTCGCAGCACAGAACTATGCCCTCAGGTGATGATGCTTAATAGCACCGTCAAGAACCTAAGAGAAAAATCGCCGGCTTTGAGTGTCGAGAAGTCACTACTCTAGAATCCACATAAAAACTTCAGAAAACATGTAGACCAGAAAACTTAAACTAACGCCCGTAGGCGGAATTTTCACAAGTTCAAATGCAAACTTGCGCAAAAAGGGTTTATATGATCCAAAAATGAAAAACTAAAGGAGGTAAAAGACTCAGTGAATATAAGTGAACCAAATGCTTTATTTCATTGATCATATAAGAAACTTATTACATAATATAAATGTGCTAAGTGTAAAAGGGACATAGTTGTGCTATGTTCCATGATCGATCTGTCTTCGGGTAATCATCATCAGAGTCACGTTGCTTGTGCTTGCGATTTGTTGGCATATCCTTCAACTCACGAATATTGACGAGGTAATAGGAACCATTTAGCAACGCTTTGCTTATGATGAACGGTCCTTCCCAAGGCGGGGATAATTTGTTTGATTTCTCCTGCTTGAGTCTAAGCACCAAATCCCCCTCTTTAAACGAGCGATGCTTTACACGGCGACTATGGTAACCATGTTGCTTCTGCTGGTAGATAGCGGATCTCTAGCATGCCAGCACGTGCTCTTCCTGAAGTAGGTCCATAGATAGGCGTCTGGATTTTTCAGCGTCATCCTCCTCATAGGCGGCGACTCTTGGTGCATCGTGGAGGATGTCGGATGGTAGGACGGCTTCTGCTCCATAAACCATGAAGAAAGGAGTCAAGTCGGTGGATCTATTGGGTGTTGTTCGTAAACTCCACAAGACAGATGGTAATTCCTCTGCCCAGGCTCTAGCTGCTTTACGTACCGGTGCTTCTAAGCGTGGCTTGATTCCGTGCAAAATTAGTCCATTGGCCCTTTCAACTAGCCCATTTGACTATGGGTGTGCCACAGATGCTAGGTCAAGGCGGATGCCTTTTTCATGATAGTCCTCCTCAACTTCTCCAAGAGACAAATTTCTGCCATTGTCGGTGATGATGCTGTGTGGGAGACCAAACCTCACCACTAGATCTCGGATAAATTTCAGGGTTATTGCCCCATCAAGCTTTCTAATGGGTTTACCTTCAATCCATTTTGTGAACTTATCCACTACTACTAGCAAGTTTGTAAATACACATGGTGCTGTCTGCAAAGGTCCCACCATGTCTAGCCCCCAGACTGCAAGCGGCCAAGTTATTGGTATGGTTCATAGTTCTTCATCTAGAACACTTGGTTGTCTTGCATAGAACTGACACCCAAGGCATGTTCTACCAATTTGTCGGCGTCCGCCTTGGCAGTTAACCAGTAGAATCCTTGTCGGGAAGCCTTAGCTACCAACGACCGAGGAGCAGCGTGATGCCCGCAATCTCCAAGATGTATCTTTCTAAGAATTTCAATACCTTGCTACTGGGAGACACATCGAAGGAAAACTCCTATGGTACTTCTTTTGTATAGCTGGCCGTCAATGATGACATAGCCTTTTGCTATGTGTACTATTTGCTGGCTTTCGACTTTGTGGGTGGGCAAAGTTACGTCTTGTAGATAACCATGAATGGTTTTGTCCACGCCGGAAAGTTCACTATTACTGTGTTAACGAATGAGTCCACTCTATCTGGGTTGTCGGGGTCCACTCCCTTCACGGATGGGGTCTGTAAATGTTCCAGGAAAACGCCTGGCGGAATTGGTCGGCAAGCTGATCCAAGCTTGGACAGCAGATCTGCCACCTCATTTTCCTCCCTTTTGACGTACTTGACTTTGTATCCATCGAAGCACTTGGCTATTTCGTCTACTTCATCTCGATATGCCACCATCATAGGGTTCCACGCGTTCCAGGTGTCATCTACTTGCTAGGCAACCAAGTCGGAATCTCCATAGCAAACTATGCGATTGATGCCAATATCCTTGGCTACTCGTAGTCCGTGAATGAGGGCCTCGTATTCCACCATGTTGTTGGTAGCGTTGAAGTGGATCTGCAGGTCGTTGCAACTTCTCCCCTATTGGTGATTGTAATAATACACCAGCCCCCGAGCCGTTGAGTAGCTTTGATCCGTCAAAGTGCATAACCCAATATTCTGGCTCTAGTACACGAGTGTCTTCTGGCAGTTCTGTCCAATCTGCAATAAAATCTGCCAATGCCTGTTATTTGATAGCGGCGCGTCTCTTGTAGGTGATTTCAAAGGCAGCAAGTTCAATGCCCCACGTTGACACTCTTCCTGTAGCGTCGCTGTTGTTGATGATGTCAGACAGTGGAGCTTTGCTCACCATTGTGATAGGGGCTCCTGGAAATAATGCCTTAGCTTGCGAGAAGCAAGGAAAACTCCATAATCTATCTTCTGGTAGTGCGGGTAATGCTGCTTGGATTCCATCAAGACATTGCTTACATAGTAAACGGGTCACCAAACTCCATATTCGTGTGTTGGTTCCTTGCGCTCCACCATGATGAGGATGCTGATGACATGGTTGGTTGACGCCATGTAGACTAGCATAGGCTCCTTTGACACCGGTGCTACAAGTATTGGTGGGGAGGAGAGTATTCTCTTCAACTTTTGAAGTGTTGCATCAGCTTCGTCTGTCGATATGAATTTGTCCACCTTTTTGAGCAACTTGTAGAGCAGCATAGCCTTCTCCCCAAGTCGGCTGATGAACCGGCTTACTGCTGCTACGCATCCTGTGAGCCTTTGTATGTCCTTCAGGCATGTCGGACGCTTGATGTCGAGGATGGCCTTGATTTTCTCCGGGTTTACCTCGATTCCACGGTGCGAAACGGTGAAACCTAACAGCTTGCCAGAAGGTACCCCGAAGATGCACTTCTTGGTGTTCAACATCATTTTGTATTTCCGGAGATTGTCGAAGGTTTCCTGCAAGTCGGTGATAAGATCATTTGACTTCTTTGACATTACTGCGATATCGTCCATGTAAGCATGTATGTTGCGACCTATTTGGTCGTGTAGGCAGTGTTGCATTGTCCACTGCTAAGTGGCACCAGCGTTTTTCAGCCCAAATGGCATGGTGGCATAGCAATACGTGTCGTAAGGTGTGGTGAATGAAGTGTCCAATTGGTCCGACTTTCGCATCCAGATTTGGTGGTAACCTGAGTAGGCATCGAGAAAACACAGAAGATCTGAGCCAGCCTTCGAGTCAATGACTTGGTCAATGTGAGGCAAAGCAAACAAATCCTTTGGACACACTTTGTTCAAGCCGGTGTAATCAACACACATTCTTAATTCATTGGTTTTCTTTTTGGGGACAAGTACAGGATTTGCCACCCATCGGGTGTCAATAACTTCTCAGATAAAGCCAGCCTTAAGTAACCTAGCTATTTCTTTGCCTATAGCCCTTCGTCTTTCGTCACCAAAGCATCGTAGAGGTTGTTTCACCGGTTGAGCATTAGGATCAATATTCAAGCTGTGCTTGGCAAGTTCCCTAGGTACACATTTCATGTCGACGGGTTGCCATAAGGTTTTCTGGGCCCGGACTGTGGGGGTACCAAGGAAGGTATGTAAAACAGAGCCTTCTTTTCGAAGGGGTTTGTCCCTTTACCCTATCCCTTGTCGGAAGATTTGGGTTCTACGTCTTCATCCATATCGCTTGATTCCTTGGATTCCTCCTCCTTATTCCCTTTGCCCTTTCCGCGGGGTCTGTTCTTCTGACTTTGCTTGTAGCCAGACTCAAGGTCTTCCTTGAGATCATTAACAAACTTGCATTGGCGGTTGGTGTGGGTGGCTTTGCTATTTGCGTCGAGGTGGAAAAAACACGACATATCGCAGTACTCTTCGTACGTTTGGGGAATGCTGGGTGATGAGGGTGTAAAATCACTACTCTGCTAGCCATGGCTAGCCCCCGGCCATGTCCATGCTGTCCGCCTCCGCCTCTGCCAATGAACGTAGCGACGACCATGTCGGCTGTTTGCTTTTCTTCAGGCGGAGTCATCCGCTTATTATTGTTGTTTTTCTAGCCTAGGTAGGGATTGCTATTGCCGGCAATGATCCGCGCGCATCATCATCCGCAGCGGTGAACTCGATAGCCATGGAGATCATTGTGTTAAGGTTGAGCTCATTGTTGTCTTGCTTGCGCTTCAATGTATGCCGGAGCAAAGTTCCCTTCTCCACACCATCGATGAAGGCGGCCATAGTGGTTTGTTCATGCACCCTGTGCAGGAATTTTTCATATCTAGCCAGCGAGAGAGGTAGGCACAAGAGGTTTCATCCTTTTCTTGTACGCACCACTGTAGGTCTCCGACAGAGCAGGGACGCTTGTATGTACCCTCGAAGTTCTCGGTGAACGCTTCATGCATGTCCAACCAATTGCATATTGATTTCCCCGGCAAGTCGTAGATCCATTACTGAGCAGTGCCGATCCGCATGAGTGGGAGGTACTTGACGGCGACATTGGGGTTTCCCCTGTGATGTGAATTGCTTCGCTGTAATCCTGCAACACTGTTGCTGGCCTGGCGGTGCCGTCATAGAGCTTGATGGTCTTGTCTATCCAGAGACCCTTGGGGTAAGTTGTGGCCCGTATTACTGGTCCAAAACAGCGTGGCCCAAGGTATGGGAGCTCCCGAGCTTCTTGGATCTTTTCCAACCATGAACGTGCGTCGTACGACTCTGGTTGCTTCCCTTTTCCGTCATGGGGAGGGGAATTGCGGTGTGATCTATGAGATCCACCGTGTCCTCTACCATGATGGCTGCTAGGTGGCGACGGTGGTGGTGGGTTACCTTTCTTACTATTACCCTCCTGCGACTCCTCACACCTATCGCGGTTGCTTGTCTGACGTGGCGGTTCCTTGTGGGACCTGCTCCTATGTCCTCAACACCGATGCGCTCTCCAGCATGTCGGGGTTGCTCGCTCTGGTCGCGTATAATGATGCCAACCTCGGGACGCCTAGGCGGTGGCATGCTTGTACGGTGGCGCGACTGTGGTTCCTCGTGGTGCCGAGATGGTGGTGGAGGCAGCGACTGACGAGGGCGAGCCTTTTCTCCGTGATCGGAGGATATGGGTATGGCGTCAGCCCTGTTGCGCACCTCCCTCCGTCTTTGCTCTGTAGAGCCTGTGTGAGATCCTTCGTCACGGGAAGATCTTGGCCTTGTACGGCAGTTCAGGATTAACTAGCAAAGCTCTGAATTAGACTCAAGCCTCTGCGAGGTAGCCTTTTCCTGTTGCTTGCATGCCTTGGCGACGAGGTTATACACCTGAGCAACTACTTCTGCCGACCCATCCTGCTCCAGGAGGGTCTTGGCGACGGCAATGTTGAGGGCGAGAGTTGGCATTACTTGCCTCCCCTCTGAATCAATGTATGGGGTGGGTTTTGTTGGTTTGGATCCGCCATACCCCAACTTGCGCCAAACGCTATGGTCTTCAACAACATGAGCTGGTGCTTTCTTTGACTTTTGCTTCAACAGCAACTGCTTGTATTCAGCCTCCATAGCTCTTTCCGCCTTGATGGATTGCTGCGCCTTGGCCATATCTTCGTCGATCTTAGCGGCCTGCTCTGCCATGCACTTGGCCTCCGCTAGGATTGCCGCATGCTTCTCATAAAGCTCTGTAACGCTCCGGATATGGGCGAAGGTAATGGGCTCGATGAGGAGTGCGCCATAGATTGCCTTATCAGCGGAGGTAACCAATGGATTGCCAGCTACAGATGTTGATGGTGGCATTGGCGGCTGGTTTGACTGCTTAGCAATACTGGGGGCCGTGGTGAGTTCCTGCATTGATTGTAGGCGGATAACTAGAGGGGACATGGCCTTGGCCGGAGCTGGAGGCTCGGCGGCTTTCTTGGCTGGTACCGCTCTGGTAACCGCTAGCGTGGGCGGAGCTCTCTCATGCTCCGGTTCCTGTCTATCTTCTTCCATCACGCTCCCAATGGCGATTAGCACCTGGTGGGAGGTGTTGGCCTTCTCGGCGCGCTCCTCCTTCTCAATCTCCTTCTCGATCTCCCTCAAAACAGCATCATATTCCTCCGAGTTAGCGTCCGAGCCGCCGCCATCCAATTGATGTCGGCATATAGGGCGTCAAGGACAGAGTCGGAGTTAGCTTCGGTGTTGTTGACGGCGGATGTGGAGGGTGATGGAGGCGGACCGTTGTTGTTGTTGTTTCCCCCTCCGGCTATGATGGCGATCGTGGCCTCCGCTTCCTCATTGGCGTCCACATATTCGTTAACGATTGCGACCATCTCACCAAGGGTGAGAGGGCCCACGGCCTGCTGCCTTTGGAGGGTATGCCGGAGGAGTGTTCCGGGTGTGAGCCCTTCCACGAAGTGGTATATGAGCTCATCGGCGTGATCGCCCTCTAGGGTTTCCCTCACCCTCATCCATCTGGAAAGGTATTCGCGGGGAGGCTCTCCATCCCTTTGAATGCATCTGGCCAGATCGAAGATGGTGACGACACCGACAAAGTGTGATCTGCGCATTTCTAACGCTTGGGGAAGCCAAGCGGATTTGTAGGGTCCTTCCAGCTTTATATTCTGCATAGGGGCAGTTTAGGTGGGCCTTGAATTTTCCTGATCCGAGCCACCATACTCCAGAGAGAGGTACGGCCCAGATCCTTCCGCGAACGTGTCCTTCCTGTAGGTATTCCGTGCGGGGCTTGACGAGTTTTCGACTTCCTGGGAGCTAGGACCCGAGTCAGTTTCTCCGATGAAGATGTGGATGTCTCTGAAGGGGATGACGGAGTAGCGCGTAGGGTTCGTCTTTGCCGGCACCCAGAACTCGTCTAGAGGGACGATCGGGACATTGCCGGAGAAGTGAACGCGTCCGATGGCTATGGTGTCGCCGATTCCTACGAAGAGATTGGACCTCGCCCGGTGTAGAGCTCGAAGCACCTCTTGCCCCACGGTGGGCGCCAACTGTCGTGGTATTGCTAACGAGTACGCCATGGAGGGGTCCTCATAGTGCGTGTTTAGAGACGTGGGGTAAGACGGAGAGTTGGCGGGTACAAGGTAACACATCTTACCTAGGTTCAAGTCCCACAACAGTGGCGGAACTCTACTCCTGCTATAAATCACTATAATGGCAATACGTCGAGTTACAAAGATAGGTCCGCGGTGCGAGGTGTTGCACATTGTATGTAGAAATCTAATAGGCTGTGCCCTAAAGGCTCCCACAGGTCCGGTTTATAAAGGCACCAGAACCTAGGGTTACAGGGAAAGGTCCTTGCCAGACAAGGTAAAGAGTCCTACACTAATATGAACTAGTCTTTCGTGTCTTGCACTTCAAGGCTCCGAGTACGTCGGTGACTCCTGCGTAGCCTTCCTTTATCCAGCATGGGCCTCCCTTCTAGATCCGTCGAACTGGGCCGCCCAGCAGGCCATAGGCCTTGCTACCAACTGTGGGCCACCCGGGTTAGCCGGATTAGAGACATGCTATGATGATACCCATTTAGCATATCCCCAACAACTAAGTACAGAGTACCCCTTGGAGTCGCCATGCGAATGGCTCCACGAGCCACGGCGAGTCGACTCAAGCTACCTGAACAGCTTCCAACAACCATCGATAACACTAAAAACATACGCGCGACTAAACCCAACAGCGAATATGCTCGGGGACTCGCACAATCCAAAATTAGCAACTAACTCTGTGATTGCATATGATTCGATTACCATATCATCAAGTGACAAAATATATTGTTCACTAGCAAAATATTATACAAACGGCTAGTCGCCACATAAAACTATGCTATAGTCTAATCTCTCACTCTGTGGGCTTCGGCGAGGAGGCACCATCCACACCCTTGACCCTCACAAAGGGCTTCCACGGGTTTGTCGGGTATGTCGTCAACGACTTCGCGATCGACGGCTGAAACAGTTGCTTCGATTGGAGGTCATGATGCATCGGCTCGACATATTTTGGTGCCACTTGCGTCTCCTGGTGTGGCAGGAGGTCGCCCATCGCCAACACTCACTCCACGTACGGAGTGGCCTTCGCATTAAGGACAAGGACGTCGGTGATCTCCACCTTTCTAGTCACCAAGGGATACCCACTGGTGGCATCGTCAAGATCAAAGTCTTCCGGGAAAAGGGCGAGCCCAAGGCTCAGCGCCATGGTGGCTCCATGTTGGAACATGGACCGCGCCATCCACTCGATGACCACATGCGCCTCCTCGAGGTACCTCCACACCTCCGTCAAGCCTCCGGGAATCACCTTGGTGGGCGAGATGCCTTAGAGGACAGTTTGGACGCACATTTACGATGCCGTGGCTGCATTCAGCACCACCGTCACGCACTGCACATCTTCAGCAAGTCAAGCTTCAGAATCAGAAACGCTCTTGGACTTCCCTGCTCGGGGACTAGACATGTCCAATGGTGTGCTAATCACAAAACAGAAACAGAACCGGAGGACGTACCGAGAAGCTTGCGGGAGTTCTCCGTGACGAAGTTCTCCAGGGAAGTAAACTTGCCCTGCAGCCCCACAATGACGGAGTCGGGCGCCTTGCGTTCCTCCTCAGCCGCTGCCACCGCGGCCTTTGCCCTCTCCTTGGAGGAGATCATCGCCAACTTCGCCAACTCGAGCTCCTTTGTCAACATGTTGGCTTTCTCCTCTGTTGTAGTCACAACAGCCTTTGTAGCTTCCAAGTCAGCAATAGGCACATAGCCCTCGCGAGCCTTGGCAAGCACGGTGGCATGATCACCTACACAAGAAACACCCAGTCAGCAAGGTGCAGCCGCAAGACTCCAAAACGTGCCAGGACTCCAAAATTTACCCGCGGCAACTTGAAGGAGCTGATTTCTTTCCTGGGCCAGCTGCAGGTCGCGCTCCACTTGCTCCATCACAGCTCATCAATCAGCGGACTCGTGCTGCAACAAAAACAGAAAGTGCAAACATTCAAGACTCGACTCGCCACTTCCTAGCGACCCGACCCTCGGGGACTGGGGATTGAAGATTATAAGTGTCTAATCGCTAAAATTAGCGACCAGACACTGGACATACCTGAAGGGCTTCACCCAACATGTGGTGGAGCGCGACTGCATCAATTATGGGCATCAGAGGCTGCCCGACGCTGCTGTCAATCACCTCAGTGACTGATGGTGACTGCGTGCTAGTCGCCGCTGCTGAGGCCTTCGCCATGAACTATGGAAAGTTCGCAGTCGCTGCTCCTGGCGTGCCGGTCGCCGGCACAGATGCCTTTGGAAACGGGTTGGCCCTAGCTAGCTCTACCCTCGTAGGAGCATCCTTCTCCTGCACGACTGTGGGTTCACCTTCCTTCGAGCCCGAGTCAGTCGCCTCAGCCAGCTTAGTTTTCTTCTTTTTCGTGCCTCCATCCGGCGCCTTGGCGGTCTCCCCCTTCCTCTTCTTGGGAGCATCTTCCCTGGCCTTGATGCCAGTTGGCAGAACCTTGGCCATCGTGCGATGGTTGTTTATCTTGGGACCGCCCCTGCAAGATCACAATGATTAGCGACTAAGGAAATTCAGAACAACAAACTATGGACAAAGAAAATTGTGACTAAGACACTCACTCGGCAACCGGAATGAAGCACAGGCCCGTGCTGATGTGCACGGGCTTCTACAGCTCGGGCCCTATCGACTGGGTCAGGCCCCTCTCCAGCAAGCTCGCCTGCCGCTTCACCGCAGGCTTCTTCATCGACTTGGTTGCCGATGTAGGGACCTCTGGATCCTTTCACACAAGCGCCTCTTCTGATTCCTTCACCCGCGGAGTCACCGACCCTACGGCCACTTGAACCTCCGGCTCCGGTGTCATCGAGGCGCTTGGACCTGTGGCCACGACCGGGGTGACGGTGGCAATGTCTGTAGCCATTGGCTCCATCATGGGAGCTAGGTCCTCTGGCACCTTCGCCGCATCCGCGGCCTCCTCATCGTTGGATTTGCCCTCCGACTCGAAGGTAGCCACTACTTTGGCCGCTGATTTCACTAGCGGCTTCATCTTCGGAGCAGGCTTGGCCGGCATGGGCACCCTCCGAGAGTTGTTCTTGTCGACGAGCTCCACGTCACTATCAAAGTCTTTGAGGCTCCGACTGGCCTCGACGTCGCGCCTTTTCTGGCCACGGGTCTTCCGAGCCACGGAGGGGGGCTCCTGCGCCTCCACGACATCCTCCTCGCTTTCGGAGTCTCCTTCCTCCTCTTCAAGTTCCTCAGGAACTTTCTCATCGAGTGGAGGAAGTCAATTCTCAAGGACCTGGAAAAGCTGAAAACAAAGGGAATCAGCAAATGCAAAACTACGACTACAAAACTGCGAATGAGAAAGATAAGAAAACTTACTAGAGGAGCCTTCTGCTTCCTAGCAGTGTATGGAGCTAACCCGGCCTTTGTCCTGGTGAACTCCACCTATGTGGATCTTCTTCAGTGCAGCAATGTAGTCCTCTGACTTCCACGGTTTGCTTCTTGACCTTGTTGGATCTTCCTGCCTAGTGTATTGGTACATCTAGTGGGCTCGGGTGGCCAGCGGGACCATTCGCTGCCCGAGCCAGCAATTATACAGGTTGATGGTCTCCAACCCTTCGTCTTCTAGCTCCCGTATCCAGGACAACATCTCGTCCACGACCATCTTTTAGTTGCTGGGGAGCTTATCCACCGATAGCCTGTGTCGTGATGGTGTCACGGCAGATGCCATGGATAGGCTAAAGGTGGGGACTAATAGCACTAGGAGAATCCAGGGAGGGATAGTGAGGTGATTCCTCACACAGAAGGTTTGTATTTGATCCACTTCACAAATTACAAGTGCTCCTCGAGCTGTATTGGAGAGAGGAGGAAGAAGGTACTCTCTTACTCTCTCCGCTAGCTAGCCCTCAGGAACCAAGTAAAAACTAGTCTATAGAGATCAATCCAGTAAAGCTCAACTCAATCGAGACCAAATCCTTCTACAGAGGCCCTAGACCTTCTACTTAGGGCATACGTGGAGGCATATTCCAGGGAATATGCCTCCTCCCAAAATAGTAAGCCGACCGGGTCACTTTTCCCCGCGTCATCCATGCAGAGGCTACGTGAGCCTCTGCGGCCCCTGCGTCAGCCGACATCGGCGTCGTCACCTCTGTCGGCCACGCCTCGGTGGTCCTGCCCCTATCGCCGCTCATCTTTGTCGTGCAAGGCTACTGACCAGCGAGATACCTTCCTTCTCCTAGAAGCTTGCTATGACCCGGATCGTAGTTGATCCGGTCACACCTGTTCCTGCATACAAGTTAGATTCATCTATCTGACTTACGGCTTAAGTCGGATGAGACTCCGTTAGGTGGACATCCCCTGGTCCGGGTTACCCCGAGATTCAGCCTGCCTTGAGGTAACTCAGCCAGCATTCACTTTGACCTTGACGTACCTCGGCTCACTCGGCCTTTATACCCCGGCATGACCCTACCCGGGGGTATCCCCCAACATTAGTCCCTGAAACTGGTGCGGTCTTAGTTGCCTTTGCCGCTAAGGCCACAGCAGGTTCAATTTCACCGAGCTTTGTGCCCCTTCTCCGAGTTACCTCTTATCTCGGATCTCATGGGTTTACTTTCCCTTGGCACGCTTCAAGTTTTTACTTGCTAGCCGGATTACCATAATCTCATCCGGGTTATCTTTCCTTCTCTGGTATGCTTTCCCATGTGGAGGCTAATCATTAGGTTGCCTTATTTTAAGGGCCAACCATAGTAACCGCTACAGTAATTGTCAGTTATCACCGTAGCACACGTCACGTCTGGCCTGCCTCCTCGTTAACTACATCAATGCATCACGTCATGGGATCTGCTACACCCTGTGGTCCTCTGTGTGGCTCTTCGCTTATTAGTCCATCTGGTTTATACACGGCCACACCGTGTGGCATATCCGCATAACGCGATCCCACTTCCTCCTTGATGGAGTGGTTAAATAGGGGAGGGGTGTGCCCTTTGGGTCTTCTCCCACTTCCGCGCCCCTCTGCCTCTAGTTCTTCTTCTTCGTCTTCTCCCGCCACACTGCCCATGCGCCTCCTCCGCCACGGTGTTTGTCGGTCCTGGCCTTCACCAACGCTAAGCGCCAAATGAGGCAACAAACTCGAGATGACAAAAGAAGAGCTCGCCGTCGCCGAGCAGGAGATGGAGGAAGACGCTGCGACGACGGACCGCGGTGCGTGGGCTGGATCCTGGGTCTGCCAGGATGACCTGGATTGGCTCTACCGCACCAGGCGCATCCCCACAGGCGTCATTGCACGCCTCGCCTCTGCCGAACTCGCCCCCTCACCCAATCCGGGTGAGTTTGTGGTGTTTCTGTCACACTTCCAGCGGGGATTTGGTTTGCCAGTTAGCGATTTTTTCCATGATTGGTTGAACACCTATGAACTCCAGCCGCACCACCTTCCTGCCAATGCCATCATATCTCTCTCTGCTTTCGCCTCCACGATTGAAGGCTATGCAGGATTATGGCCCACAAAGGAGCTATGGATCCGGTTCTTTGGCCTTTGTCGTAACGTAATTCCGAATGTCGATCTAGAGCTGGAGGACAAATAACTTACGCAGTTCGGTGTTGCGTCCATTTCTCCCTGGAGGATCTCCGTCTTTCCCCGGGTTACCGGGCTGGACTCCTGCAAAGGATGGGCCTGGACCTTCTTTTATGTTCGGAAGGACGGCACTGAAGACCTGATCTGGCTTCACCCCTATGATCCGGGTCCTCCTAACCCGGAGTTGTGGGACATTGTCCCCAAGAAGCCCACAATCTTGGCCAACCAGGTCAACAAAAGGTTCACGGAGCTGAAGGAGCTCGGGTTGCGCAACGAGGACACCATGATCACATTCGTCCGCAACCGGATCTCCCCTCTCCAGAAACGCACTCACAAGGTGTGCCACATGAGCTGGGGCTGCGACCCCAACCGGACCTCGTCTTTCGAGCTGAGCAACACAGAAATCTATCGCCGGGTCAAGGACCTCTTCACCACCCACAAGGACTTCTCCTCTGAGTGGATGTGGGGAATTGAGCACTATTGCCGGGATAGGCTTCCTCCCATGGTAAGCTTCGTGCCACAAACTTTCTCTGAATCAGATCTTATGTCAGTGCTGATGTATCTTTAACTCTGTCATCTTTTCTTTCCTTTAGCAATTCCTTCAGCAAACTATCGAGGATGGCACCGATCCCACCCTCAAATGTGCGCCTGACCGAGAGACCTCGGACGACGAAGAACCGGATCAGGAGATGTTCATCCCAATGGCCGACGCGACCAAGCGACCCACCGGTAAACTCTCTTCCATTAGAGATTGGCCCGATGATGAAGATGACTCAGATGTTGAGGTGATGGAAGCATTTAACATTGTCCCCCTTTCTTATGCTTTTCCGGCATCAGCTAACCCCGGTGGGAAGATCCATGAGTACCCTGCCCTTGCCGTGGGTGACCCTGTTCCGGTTGCGCCGAAAAAGAAAAGGGAAGCCGCATCCACTTCATCCTCTGGACCTTCTCAGCCAGCCAAAAGGCGAAAGAAGTCCGGGGATAAGACTGCCTCCAAGCCTGGAACCAAGGCCCCAGCACGAAGGGCTCGGAAGCCCAAGGAGCCGCTGACCTCGGATGCGTAAGTCTCTTTTTCCCTCTGCCATTTACTTGTTCTTGCATTGTTATAGTTTCTCATCTGACATTATTTGATTCGGCAGGGCTGCGGTGGAGGTCCCCCAGAGTGGATCTAGCATCGCTTCGCCGCTCCGACTTAGCCCTTCTCCCTCTCGTGGCGACGATTCACGCCCGCTGAGACCTATTCCGGAGGGTTCAGCGGCTGCTCCAGGTTCCAGCCCACCTCGTCAAGAGGGGGGCAACCTTGGAGTGGGGGAGACTGGCCCAGCCAAGGCAGCGGCATCCACCACTTCGGCTCCGCCGCAACCAGCTACTACCGAGTCTACTTCCGTACCTCCTGCGAAGAAGAAAACAACACCAGCACCAGCACCAACTCCAGCACCAGCAGCAAAAGCAGCAGTAGTAGCACCGAGAGCAGCGGCAACGACGCCAAGCCCCTCCGCCTCGTCCGAGTCTTCTCAGTCTTGGCGAGAAAGCACCCAGGCAGCTCCCAAGGGTAAATCTGCTACAACAACTTCCTCCTCTCAGCATCCCAAAGGCAAAAAGGCCCCTGACGCCACCAGGGTAGCGTCCGTCGAGGCTGGACAACGCACTCTCGCGTCCATGCTTTCCAAGGAGCCTCCAGAACCGAAGGACGCCCCTGCCGAGCCAGCTAATGCGCAACAACTTGTCCTGCACACCATCCCGGCCCTTGCTCAGGTTGAGAGGAGGGAAGCACATGCCAAGGGCTTGGTGGCGCCCCACATGCTCAGCGGCGAATGATATCCTCCGACCTTGATCGAGTTCATGAACAACTGGAATAAGGCAGAGTTCGTCTACAACGATAATCTCCCAGAGAAGTTCGGTCCCGCCGAGTTTTCTACTCAGATGAACACAGCCGCTAAGGCGATTAACCTTGCGGGTCGGATGATGGAGGTACGTTACTTCACCTTTTCCTTAGCATGCTGTATATATATTAGTGATATAACCATTAGTCCCCGAGCCTCCGGGGGAGTAACTTGTTACTCGGCCGGATGCTCCTTAGAAAACTAACGTAGCTCCTTGACAATCTCAAATATGCACACACCTAGAGCCGGGTTAAGTTCCACTTGGCCCGGATCTTGTACACTTTGAATATGCACACACCTAGAGCCGGGTTAAGTTCCCCTTTGCCCAGATCTTGTACACTTCGAATATGCACACACCTAGAGTCGGGTTAAGTTCCGCTTGGCCTGGATCTGTACACTTCGAATATGCACACACCTAGAGCCGGGTTAAGTTCCGCTTGGCCCGGATCTTGTACACTTCGAATATGCACACACCTAGAGCCGGGTTAAGTTCCGCTTGGCCCGGATCTTGTACTCGAATATACACACCTAGAGCGAGTTAAGTTCCGCTTGGCACGGATCTTGTACACCGAATATGCACACACCTAGAGCGGGTTAAGTTCCGCTTGGCGGATCTTATACACTTGAATATGCACACACCTAGAGCGGGTTAAGTTCCACTTGGCCCGGATCTTACACTCGAATATGCACACACCTAGAGCTGGGTTAAGTTCCACTTGGCGGATCTTGTACACTCGAATATGCACACACCTAGAGCCGGGTTAAGTTCCACTTGGCGGATCTTGTACACTCGAATATGCACAAGGCTTAAGCTATATTTTGTACTCTTTTCAGGTGACCACCAACCGGAAGGCTTGAGTTCAGTGTCTCCTGGACACTCACAAAATGCTTCTCGCAAAGCATAATGCACATCTCGCTGAGCACGAGAAAAGGGGTAAATTCTCTTCTTCACATTTTTCTGTTTTCCTTCATCTTTTTCTGCTGAACTAACCCATCATTCGATTTTCACAGCTGGGGTGGAAGCTGAGAATATCATAATGAGGAATAAGCTTGAGCAGATCAAGGGTAAGTTACTTTTGCGCGACCTTGCTTTGCTTTCTATCTCCTTTTCTCCTTGGCTCAGCAAACATTCATACCTCGGCTTTGCCGGGTTAACAAACTATTTCAGTATCGCTAGAAGATAGTGTGCCCGTGCCTGATATGATGCTGCATTTTCTCGAACAAGCAGGGCAGCATCAGGCCAAGCTCAAAAAGAAAGACGATGAGCTTGCCCTCCTCCGAACCAAGGATGATGAGATCGCCAAGCTCAAAGCAGAGATGAAGAAATTGAAAGCGCAGCACCAATCCGAGCTTGAAAAGGTTGGCCAGGACTATAGTGAAGAGCGTGAGCGCCTCAATCTCCAAATTGCCAAGGAACGAGAACTTCTCTAGGAGGCCGACGTCAAGCTTGAGTCGGCAAACACTGAACTTCTGTAACTCCGCAAAAGATGTGATGACTGCACCAGGGAGTTGACCCGGATCCATAGCCATATTTTACGTAAGTTCCTTTCCCTTATCCGGCATATTTCTCTAGGTTACTTCACATGTCTTTTCATTACCTGCTTCTCTTGTCTCGTTTTCAGGCAAATTTCGGAGAACCTTGCCATTCTGGCGCTGTTGCTAATTTCCGCCGAGATAGGGGTACTCCCGTTGCTCCTGACGGTGAAGACATTCCCTATGACATGGAGGACCTGTTGGTCAGCCTGTCATCTCGCTTGGAAATCATCAAGAACTATGGCAAGGATCTCCTTGACGTTGCAGTCCGAATCTTCAACACGTTTTGGCCTGCCGAAGACACTCCAGAGGGAACCGCAGCTCTTGCTAAAAGGTTGATGGAAATCGAGATACAGCTCGACCTTTGGAAGGAGTCCGCTGGACATGTCGTAGCTAAGACCATTCTCCATTACGTACTTACGTGGTACGAGAAGATCGACCTCAACCTCTTACCGCGCATGCGCACCGGATCCAAATGGACCAGTGACCCGGAGTGGGTAGCTCGGCGTCAGGCTTGCGCCCATAGCCTCATAGAATATGCTCCCATTCATGAATGGACTGAGGGACCGAGCTTCCTGGAAGCCGCTGGTGACGAAAATGCTGAGAATGTTGAAGACGGCTCGGATGAGGATGAAGAGGGCGATGCCTCTGACATTGAAGATAGTGAAGATGATGCTGAACTTCCTCCTCCTGCTACTCCTTGAGTGAAAACACTTTAAAATTTATCAGATCCCCAGTATGCCGGGTGGAATTGTATCCAGTACACATGTGATATTTTGCTACTAAGTTTTTTATGCCGGATTAACTTGGGCGTAGTCCCCGAGTTCCATTTTCTCGTTCGTCCAATCTTCTGGCTCGGCTCGTGTCTACCTTGATTCAGTTTTACGACTTACGAATCCGAGCTTCAAAAATTGTCTTAACAATACTTGGAAACTTTAGGCTTAGCTCAAAATAATTCAGCATAATAATTTGAAAGTAAATACAAGGTTAGTTCGAAAAACCAACGTCGGCTCGATTAAGTTCTTTTCCTTAGTCGTTTTTCATGTGCTACGCAATTCCAAACTTGTTCTCTTGCTTGCCATGAAGCCAAATCTTGTTGGACAGCAGCAAGTCAAAGAGTTGGGTTTTTGGTTCTTACACACTACTAATCCAAGTTAAGTAGAACAACTTACTCCAGCTGACACACAAATAATACAAGACAACAAATATTATTAAGGCAGTCCCCGAGTTACTGCTCGAGGTGCCAACATTTCATTGATAAGCTCAGTGCCGGCATACATACCGACATATGAGAAGACTCGGATACACACACTTCTCTGCTAAGTGTAGAAAGGACGAAGTAGAGCTACATTCCATGGACGCTTAGATTCCTCACTGGACCTGTCCGCCTTGTTCTTTTCCTGTGGCTTTGCATCGATAAGATAATAAGAATCATTGTGTAGTGCTTTGCTCACAATGAATGGCCCTTCCCATGGGGGGACAACTTATGCATGCCAGCGGTACGTTGTACCAACTGGAGCACCAGATCGCCTTCCTGGAAAACTCGGGGGCTTACTTTCCGGCTATGATAGCGTCGGAGATTTTGCTGATATATGGCGCCTCTAGACAATGCCAATTCTCTCGCTTCTTCCAGCAGATCAACATCATTTTGCCAGGCTTCTTGCACTTTGGCTTCTATGTATTGGGTGACCCTAGGCGAATCATGCTCTATGTCGGCTGGTAATACAGCTTCTGCCCCATATACCAGAAAAAATGGCGTATAGCCTGTTGATCGATTCGGAGTTGTTCTTAAACTCCACAGTACCGCTGGTAGTTCTTCTATCCAGCACCCCGCTGATCTTTGCAGTGGCTCAATGAGCCGGGGTTTTATCTCGGACAGTACTAATCCGTTGGATCTTTCCACTTGTCCATTCGATGCGGGATGAGCTACCGAGGCAACGTCCAGCCGGATCTTCTTATCCTGACAGAATCGCACAAATGCTCCCTCAGCAAAATTTGTGCCATTATCAGTTATGATACTGTGTGGATAACCGTATCTCAAGATGATGTCTTTGAGAAATGTTACGGCCGTAGCTCCATCACACTTTCTTATTGGCTTCACTTCAATCCATTTTGTAAACTTATCCACCATGACCAAAATGTGAGTCATATTCCCCCTTGCTGGTTTGAACGGGCCAACCATATCCAAACACCACACGGCAAATGGCCATGTGATTGGTATGGTCTTGAGTTCCGACATAGGCATATGTGTCTTGGTAGCATACCTCTGACAACCATTGCATTTTCTCACCAGATCTTCTGCTTGTTCTAAGGCACTTGGCCAGTAGAATCCATGCCGGAAAGCTTTTGCCAGTAAGGCTCGGGACGAGGCATGACGCCCGCACTTCCCTTGATGTATATCTCGGAGGATGTCAAGCCCTTCTTCCGGGTCAACGCATCGCTGGAGTACATTGGTCACACTCCTTTTGTATAGCTCGGAATTGATGATTGTGTATGCCTTTGCTCTCCTCTGAGTTTGCCTGGATAGCACCTCCTCAGTGGGTAACATTCCATCTTTCAGGAATTGAAATATAGGCAGTGCCCAAGCTGGTATTGCTCGCACAGGGAACACATCCTCATCAATTTCCATCTGATCCATCGGCATAACTTCAACCGGATCACGTTGAGCAGTCCCTAGGTCCTACGAGGCAGTCCCCGGGTTCGCTGAAGCAGTCCCCGGGTTTGCTGAGACAGTCCCCGGGTTTCGTGCACCACCTCCCATGTCAACGTCCATGGGCACAACTCCGGATTCTGTATCCTCCGGGACATAGATTGAGTCGGTTTCTGGGACGGTCTGATAGATGGTTTTCTGAGGTGCTCTAATGCTACACCTGGTGGAATTGCTTGTCAGGTTGATCCGAGATTCGACAACATGTCGGCAGCCTCATTTTCCACCCGGGGTACATGACGAAATTCACATCCCTCAAAATAACCAGATATTTTCTGCACATGGAATCTGTATAATGCCATGTTTGGATCAAGAGCGTCCCACAGCCCCGACACTTGCTGAACTACCAAATCCGAGTAGCCAAAGCATTGGATCCGACGTATCCCAATTTCTTTTGCCACTTTGAGCCCATGCACAAGTGCTTCATATTCAGCGACATTGTTTGATGTCGCGAAATGGATCTGCAGCACATATTTCAGCTGGTCGTTCTTTGGCGAGGTAAGTATAACTCCGGCACCTAGCCTGGTTTTTGTTTTTGACCCGTCAAAGTGCATCCTCCAGTAGTTCGAATCTGGTAGCGGTGGTTCGTATTGTACCTCGGCCCAGTCCACAAAAAAGTCGGCCACAGCCTAGGACTTGATTGCTTCTCTTCTGTTATATTGTGGTGCATAGGGAGCTAGTTCAGTTGCCCATTTCGCAATCCTACCACTCGCATCCTTGTTACTCATTATCTCGGATATGGGAGCTTCACATATTACTTTGATGGGATGCTCCTCAAAGTAATGCTTCAACTTCTTAGCTGCCATGTAGACACCGTAGGCCACCTTTTGATAGTGTGGGTAATTCTGCTTTGAGGCGGATAATACCTCGCTCAGATAATACACTGGCCTTTGCACCGACTTACCGTCTTCGTCTCGCTCTACCACAATCACCGCACTTACAACTCGGTTATTGCGGCTACGTAGAGAAACATTGGCTCCTTTGATAGTGGAGAGGCTAACACTGGTGCGGTGGCTAACATCTTCTTTAAGTGGGCAAAGGCTTCATTGTCCTGCGACGTCCAAACAAACTTATCCGACTTTTTCATGAGTTGGTAGAGAGGCAACGCCTTTTCTCCCAACCGACATACAAACCGACTTAACGATGCCAGGCAACTAGTGAACTTCTGGACATCGTTAAGACACTTCAGCAGTTCCATTCGCTCAATGGCCCGGATCTTAGTTGGATTAACTTCGATACCTTGGCTGGATACAAGAAATCCGAGTAATTTTCCAGCTGGGACACCAAAGGTACATTTTTCCGGGTTAAGCTTCATCCGGAACCTTCTTAAGTTCACGAATGTCTGCCTGATATCGTCAAGGAGCATTTTTCTTTCCTTGGTCTTGATAACCACATCATCCACATACACTTGTACATTTTGACCTATTTGGTCGTGCAAACATTTCTACATACATCTTTGGTACGTTGCCCCTGCATTACGTAAACCAAACGGCATGGTGTGATAGCAATAAGCCCCATACGGGGTGATAAATGCAGTCTTTATTTGATCATCCGGATTCAGAGGTATCTGGTGGAAACCAAAATATGCATCAATGAATGACAAGAGTTCACATCCAGCAGTTGAGTCTATGACCTGATCTATCCTTGGCAGTGGAAATGGATCTTTTGGACACGCCTTGTTCAGGTTCGTGTAATTGATACACATACGCCAAACAACTGCCACGTTCGGATCATCTTTCTTCTTCTCCACTAGCACCGGATTAGATAGCCAATCCGGGTAAAGTACTTCCATGATAAATCCTGCCGCTAGTAACCGAGCTATTTCATCTCCAATGACCTTTCTCCTATCTTTGGTGAAGCGGCAGAGAGGTTGCTTCACCGGCCTTGCTCCGGGTCTCACGTTCAAAGAGTGCTCGGCCAACTCCCTCGGAACACCTTGGAAGTCCTGTGTGGACCAAGCAAAAATATCCCGATTCTCATGGAGGAAGTTGACAAGCTCGCTTTCCTATTTATCATTCAACCCGGCACCAATTGTTACGGTGTGCTCTAAGAACATATCATCAACAAGCACTTTCTTGGTATCCTTTGTGGCTTGGAACGAAACGCTACCATGCGGATTACTCAAAGCCGGCATATATTGCTGTGCGGACTGAGCCAGCGCCGCCACCTCTTGGATTTTTCTTTTCTCTTGCGCAATCATGAGTGACTCGGCTAGGTTAGACCCGACCGACGCACACTCGATGGAACGTCGGAAATCCCCAGCAATGGTAAACACTCTGTTTGGCCCGGGCAACTTCATCTTCAAGTAACTGATGTGATAGCTCGCATGAACTTGTTCAATGCTGGTCTTCCGAGTAACACGTGATACGCACTCTCCAAGTTCACCACTTCAAACTCCAAATTCTTAGTTCGGCAATTATCTCTCGTGCCGAATAATACGTCAACCCGGACCTTGCCTATTGGCTCGCAAGAGATGCCTGGCACAATGCCATGGAAAGTTGTCCTTGTAGCTTGGAGCATGTTCTCCGAGATACCCAACTTGCGCATTGTATCCGCATACATGATGTTACTGCTACTGTCATTGTCAATCAGTACCTTGGAGAACCTCACATTGATATTACGCCCAATGAATGTCGGATCCAGCACTAACGCATACGAACCAGGACTCGACATAAGCGTGGGATGATCTTTGATGTTCCAGGTAATTTCCTGGTCCGACCAAGGCATATACCTCGTCACCGCTGGCATTACCACATTGACCTCCATATGTCGGCGCTGCAAGCTCTTTCTATCGGTTTCCTCCGTGGTAAACACACAGTAACTCTGATGATGCTCCATGTACTAATTCCTCCCCTCATTTCCGGGGTACCTCTGATCCGGCTGAGGCTGGTTTTCTACTTGATGCACTGCATCCCTTCTCTTATGGTTATCGTACCTCGGCGGAGGGGGAGGCAACATTAGTTGTTGCGTGTTCGCTCCGGAGAGCAATTGTTGCCGGGGTGACTCCTGCCGAGGTTGATCATTCTGGGGTGCCTGGGCATTCCCTGAGCCACATTGTTCTATCTTACGCATCCACTCACATTGCCTTGTTGTATGACCCGCTGGGTTGCTCGGATTCGGCGTGTGAAATTTACACGGCTGATCCAACATCGACTCATAAGTGTACCTCGGACGGTCCTTCTTTTCTTGCCACTGTTTCTTCTGTTCTGGCATCCAAGTTTTCTTGCCATCATTTCTTGGTGTCCATTGTTGCCCTCCAGTTTTCTGACGTTGATTACTCCCAGCTCTGGGCTAATCTTGATTCACAGCTGCAACTTGTTGCAAACTGTACCGATGATCCGATCTGTCATCTCTTCTTTTACCTCTGTAATCATTCCTATGGGATGATCTGGCTCCATCTCTCTGGTAGTACTCCTCATTCGACTCGTTTGACACGAGCCTAGGTTGAGTCGGATCACCCAAAGCATACGAATCAGCAATCCGGATCATCTCTGCCAAAGTGGTTGGCATTTTCCTTTGCAACTTCTACCACAACTCGCTTGCATACCTGCACCCCTGCACAAACCATGCTATGGCCTGCGACTCTATCACACCCTCACACGAGTTTCTCACGGTACACCACCGGGTTAAAAACTCCCGGTCTGTCTCGCTTGGTCTCTGCTTACACATAGCTAGTGTCTGTGGCCTATTTGGCCTCTGATACGTACTTGAGAATTTGCTGATAAACATTTCCTCAAAATTGATCCAGCAGTTAATACTTCTGGGCGGCAAATTGTTTAACCATACCCTTGCTAGCCCCTCCAACATCTGGGGTACGTATCTCACAGCCCATCTCAAGTTGCTTGTCGCAATTTTCACAGCTGTAGCATAGTTTATCAACCAATCCTCCGGCTTAGTACTGCCGGCATACGTCTTTGTGCCTCTGGGTAACTGGAAGTTAGGTACCGATGGCTCCTTCATGATCTGGGGCCCAAAACACGCAGGACCCGGAGGACCCTGACTTTCAATCTGCTCTGACCTATACAGTCGATCCAGTTTCAACCTGGCGTCATTAGGCATCAGATCCCTGCTTCCCAATCTCGACCCTATCACATGATAGTCCGGCCTTGGGTATCCTGCATTCACCATTTCCGAATCTCCATCGTTATACCGGTCTTGCTCTCGTGGTGCACCGCTCTGTTGCATACCTCGACCGGCACTTTGCTCTTGCCTTGGTATATTCCGCTGCTGCGGTTGTCCTGCCAAGTTGCGCTGTCCGGCATTGCCATTTACAGCGTTTCCTTGACCGGCATTGCCTTGGTCGCGGTTACCTCGGCCAGCTTCACCTCGGCTTACGCTTCGTCGATCATCGTTTCTCTGTACCTCTTTTGCTTTTCCTTCCCTTGTCGGGTCATACGAAATGATCTGTTTGTTTCTCCTGACCGAGGTTACTACCTCTTCTCTCCTAGGACCACCATGAGGAGACAATGTGGCTCCAGCGGATTTCTCTGGGCTACCCACCGCCGAATGAACGATCTTGGAGGCCCCAGCTCTCTCCGGGTTAGCCCTGAGCAATTCCTCATTTTGCCTGTTCGCGATCTGAACCAACTCATTGACCCTATTTTGCTGTCTCTGGCGAGCTTCACCTGTTAGACCCTCTAACTCGGATGCAGCCGCATCCGCTGCTCTGAGGTTTTTTGCCGGGGTACTATACTTCGGCAGCCCTACGGATAAACAGTTCTCTGACTCCTCAATCCTAGTATCACCCTCTTTGTTCATTTCACTCATGAGATTTCTCCCCTTCACTTTTACAGCATCTACTTTATTTGCCTTTGTGTATTCACGCAGCGTCATGTTCAACGACTGCTGAGCTGCAGCTATCTTTTTCACTCCCTCTAGAATTTTTTGCCTAGTTTCCTCTAGCTCGGCCTGTGCCTGAGCCGGATCTACCACTGCTGCTACCGGGTTTGCCAAGCTATCCATAGCTTCTCTCAGTACGTTCTCAGGCCTCTCTAATGGAGGACCTCTACCTTTCCTCGGTGCCTTAGGTGTTACGTCTGGATCTGGTGCCGGATCCTTGCTCATGCCTGTGCCTGGCGCAGTCATCATCACCTCAGCACGGTCCGGGGAGCGAGTGATACGCACCCCGTGAACCACGCTAAGGGGTGGCTCCCCTGCCTCGACGACGTGCCGCGGATGAACGCACGACACATCGATAGCAATGTAGACTTTGTGCGCACCGAGCTTGACGAAGAGGCCATTGCGCGGAAGTGGGCGTGTGCCGAAGCAGCCAGCGTTGTTGCTGACAAAGTCCAGCGCTCCAAAGCACTGAACGAGCCCGGAGACGATGCGTTCGCCGGTGCCGATGAGGTTTCCCGTCCGGATCTTGACCCCTGCTAGCGCCGCTAGCCCCACGGTGGGCGCCAACTGTCGTGGTGGTGTCATGCAGATGCCATTGATAGGCTAAAGGTGGGGACTAATAGCACTAGGGGAATCCAGGGAGGGATAGTGAGGTGATTCCTCACACAGAAGGTTTGTATTTGATTCACTTCACAGATTACAAGTGCTCCTCGAGCTGTATTAGAGAGAGGAGGAAGAAGGTACTCTCTTACTCTCTCCGCTAGCTAGCCCTCAGGAACCAAGTAAAAACTAGTCTATAGAGATCAATCCAGTAAAGCTCAACTCAATCGAGACCAACCCCTTCTACAGAGGCCCTAGCCCTCCTTATATAGGAGTGGCTAGGTCTCCACTTAGGGCATACGTGGAATATGCCTCCTCCCAAAATAGTAAGCCGACCGGGTCGCTTTTCCCCCGCGTCATCCATGCAGAGGCTACGTGAGCCTCTGCGGCGCCTGCGTCAGCCGACATCGGCGTCGTCGCCTCTGTCGGCCACGCCTCGGTGGTCCTGCCCCTGTGCGCTTCGCTCATGTTGTGCGTACCGAGGCTACTTTTGACCAGCGAGATACCTTCCTTCTCCTAGAAGCTTTCTATGACCCGGATCGTAGTTGATCCGGTCACACTTGTTCCTGCATACAAGTTAGATTTATCTATCCGACTTATGGCTTAAGTCGGATGAGACTCCGTTAGGTGGACATCCCCTGGTTCGGGTTACCCCGAGATTCGGCCTGCCTTGAGGTAACTCGGCCAGCATTCGCTTTGACCTTGCCGTACCTCGGCTAACTCGGCCTTTATACCCCGGCGTGACCCTACCCGGGGGTATCCCCCAACAGTCTGCCTGGCTTGCTCCTTTTGGTGGTGTACGTTGGGATCGACACCTCGCTAGAGGGGGTGGATTCCTTTACATAGAACCAAAACTTTTCCACTCGTTCGCCGCTTTCTTTGGCAACAACAGCTTTAGGAACTTAGCCTTGGGCTTCAATTGGAATGTCACGCCGCTTGCCTCCAAGATGGGGACGCCTTTCTCTTCGCGACTAATGCGGCCGTGGAACAGCTCTAACCAGAGGTGGAAGTAGGGGCGGCACCCCAAGTAGGACTTGCACAATGCCACAAAAATGGTGAGCTGCTTGATGTTGTGCGGCCCTAGATCAGAGTGCTTGATGGCATAGTAGGCGCATAAGCGACGGAAGAAGATTGAGGTGGGGAACCCCAATCCCCTCTCCAGGTGGCCGAGGAAATAGATAAATTCCCCCGGCCGTAGCTTCGGCTCGGTCTCGCCGGCCATGGGAATCTGCCAGTTCCCCTTGCTAAGAATCCGGCCTCCTAGAACGATTTTTGGATGGCCGCGACGCATTTGGATTTTCCCCACAGATCCTTTGTGGGCGCCATCGGAGGAGAGGTCGCTCGATCTAGAAATTTTGGATCGGGAGTGGCCTGGGAGACTGAAGATGGGGGAGGTGGAGAAATGCGAGGAAGGTTCGTACTTCCCTCTGTCACTCTCCTTATAAAGTGGCGCTACCCGACAGTTTTGGGATAGCCATTACTTCGCAGTAAATCCGCCAAAGTTACCGTTGGAGTTACCTAACAGCTAGTTTGACTGGGCTGACGGTCCAACTTCGACCAAATTGGTCACTCGACTCGTCTGCTTACTTGCTCGCCCATTCCAATCGTCTGGGTGAGACGACTCGGGTACTCTTACTCGCCAAAGCTGCGACTGAGAATACACAGGAAGGCTTCTCCCTTCACTAGAGGAATTCGCCGCCGATTCGACTAGGCGTCCACCTAGACTCGCTTACTTTGACTGCCAAGTTGACACCTTTGCCGAACCCCCGTCGCACTTGGGGACTACTGATGGGGATATACCGATTAGGGTATGCCTAGAAGGCTGGTTTGACTGACTTAGGCCCGTGGCGAATGGGCCTGCAGGCAAGGCAACTAGAACGCGACTGGAAGCAAAGCCCGGCGACTGAAGTTGAAGGTCCAAGACTCTAGCTAGGCCCAGTCGAATTAGGTCAAATCCTTCGAAACTTAAACTGATTTGGTTGTAATCTTATAAACCCTAGCAAGGTACCCCTATATAAACCTCCCTAGAGTACCATGTACACTTACGTGCTATTAGCTACCCCATCCAAGTGACTCACTGCCCAGTTGCCGAGTTAGCCGACCTTGTAATCAACTCTCCAAGTAATACAATCTAGCAGGAAGTAGGTCTTTACCCTTAGGGGGTCGAACCTGGGTAAATCCCGGGTATTACTCCCTAATCTCGCACCGCAGATGGCGACTCGCTCTTGCCCCCAATCGTACGAATCGCTACCCCTGGTAGCGACTGCCGTGGTCATTCCCACGACACTTCGGATAGCGTGGCCGATAATTTTTTAACTAGGGCCCATTAGTAAAAATTGGAGGAAAAACCCATAGTTTTTGGTCATGAAGGAGAGTTCAATAGTGTAAAATGGTTATTACTCTAGGTAAATATTTCTCCCATTTACAAAGTAAGTAAGCTCCACCCAATTGGCACCACTCGTGCTGCAGAAGCAGATCAATCGTGTCATACATGTCGCACCTCTCTCCGCATCTCTACGCCATGCCGCCCGGCCCTAGCCGTGGTGGTGGCGGGCTCGGCGGATGAAGTTTGTCTTGGGCGTGGTGGGTGCTGTTGAGGGTCACCGGGGCTGCTGGGGTGGGAACGGTCGGCGCCTCGACGAGCGACGGTCAGGGCGGCACCCCTAGCCGGGGTGGTGGCGGAGGTCCTCCTAGGCGGTGCTTGACCGGTGTTTGGGGTTGCGGTTCGGATCAGCAAGGGACGAACCCTAGATCTCTGATACGGGTGGTTCTCTTGTCGTCTCTGCTTATCCTCCTCACCGTGTCGTGGCCGGATCCAATGGAGGGCCGACCCTACGCTGCCTCCTCCTTGCACGTTGTTGGCCATGGCCATCGATTAGGCTCGGTGAGGCAGATCCCGTAGGTTGCCAGCGGGTGGTGTGGGGTCTGCTGGCCTAGCTTCGAATAAAGGGGGTCTGGTCCTAGGATCCCTCCCGCTTCAAGACGAGGATCTACTGGATGCTGGTATCCATCCCGCTGGCTAGAGTGTCAAGTTCCGGAAGGCCCCGCTGGTGAACTCCAATGGACGACATGTCGGAGTTCACCGAATTGGATGGGTTTTGGTCACGCGCAACCATGTTTTTATCTGACTGTTTGGTTTCAGCGGGAGCAACACGAAGCTTTGCAGTCTGTTGCCATTAAGGACATGTCTTTAGTCCCATGATGAAGTCAGTCGCGAATAATGACATGACAGCCGAGGTCTGGAAACTGCTAATGGTGGTTTGAATCCTAGTGACGTTGAGCTTTTGGCTTGGTGATCTGGGTCTTGGAGTAGCGACACCGTGAAGTGGGGTGATAGTACAGGAGGATTCCAGAGTTTAAACTTGTAGGGTAAAAATCCAAGGTTTGGCCTTAATTGGTTGTGTCTGGCAATAACCTTATTGAAGACATTGTTTTGTGAGCGTGGACATTCTTCGGGATGAAAACCCATGATCATTGATCAAGTCGATGACAGTGCTTGTGCACCGTTCCCTTCTTGAAGGCGTCGCTTTTGGAGAGGATGGATTTCTTGTGTTGTGTCGGTGGTGTTTGGTCCGCCGTTGTTAGGCATAGATCGCTGTAGCGAGACTTTTTTCTGTAATTCTTTTTTTTTAGTTGTGTGCATCCATAATGCCAATAGATAATGCATTCGTAATTGGTATCTTGCGATAGTAATATATGTTCCTTTCAACAATAAAAAAAAAGAAATTCTCCCATGATATGTTATACGGAGATAATTCAAATATCTGCAATGCAATGCAAAATGTACCATCTCCACAGTAAAAATAATATTTTCAGAGTACCAGGCGTCCAGCAACCAACGCTTGAATTGTGAAAGCAGTACTAATGAAAAACCAGCCTACCAACCACGAATTATTAACAGCAGGGAAAAGGAAATAGGCTATGATAGTACACAGCGTGTGTAAGATTGAGTGTGGGTGCGCCACTGCGCTGCTTGCTACCGCTGCTGTATATATAGTCATCTCCTTGGTGTTCTCCCCATACCAGCACACCAGCACGTCTCACCCACAGCCAGCCCCAATCTCTTTTCTCCTCCAGAACACAATAGAGAAGCGAGAGAGCCGAATCGATCTCCAATCTCTGGCCAAGGTGATTGATCGATCGCATTCCCCTCTCCCGGCCGGCCGTCTCTGGAATTAGATGCTGTCGATTTGCTCCTTCCCTCCCTTGTTTTCTTTCAGCAGCTAGGTTTCCTTGAAGACCATGATAAATAAAGGGTAGCCATGTGTGTACTCAAATGTACCTTCTTTTCAAAAAAAAATCTATTTATGGACTTGATAGTTGAGTATGCTCATACTAGTTCCTACTGTCGATATTTAGTGTACTTTTGTGTGACTAGTGATTTAGTGATATTTATGTCCTACTCACATTGCTCATGCATGGTAGTTCAGTCAGACAGTCACTACACACATTAGTAAACAGAGTTCCTTGTCTTGCTTTTTGTTAGGAACAAACAGTAAAATTTCCGCAGTTCAATTTTACAAAATCCGTAGCAGTTTGGACCCCTTTTTTTTTGGATTGTTTTCACCAAAATTTCACCCCGTTGGTAGCTGATCGAGCATGGGGTCAAGGAGGCCACTGCTGCCCGGGTTCGGCGAGGACAATGGTGGGAGATGGGGTCAAGGCAGAGGCGGGCGTCCTGGCCGGGGCGGGGGCGGCTTCTACCGTCACCCGCAGTACCAGCCGCAAGGCGGCCGTGTGGAAGGCTCCTACCACCACCATGGGCCTCGCGGGGCGACGCAGCACTGGCGTCCAGCCGGCCCTGCTCCAGCTCCAGCTCCAGCGCAACCACCTCAACAGAGCAATGGTGGCGATGGGGACGGCCCGTCTGCGACGATAGCTCCCGAGCCGCGCCAAGCAATGGAAGGTGACGACGCTCCATCCGAGCCCGCCGACGTCTCGGCCTCTCCAGACACAGAGTCTCCGGACGCTCTGGAGGTGGTCGACGGGCAGCTCCAGGCCCTGTCCGTGGAGGGCGGTGAGCAGAGCGCGGTTGTCTTCCGGCCGATCCCGTTGCCCGGCAGCTCGCACAAGTTCCCTCAACGCCCTGGGCGCGGGAGGGTTGGCACCAGGTGCCTGGTGAAGGCGAACCACTTCCTCGCCGAGCTGCCGGACAAGGACCTTCACCAGTACGACGTGCGTTGGTTTTCTTTCTTTCTTTCTTTCTTTCTTTTCCCATGACTGACCACTACTTGCTGTTAATTAGCTTGTGTAACTTCTTGACATGCTGGTATATGGTCTTTGGCAGGTTTCGATTAGCACGGAGATCAAAGGCAAGCCGGAGATCCCCTCACGGGGTGTTGGCCGCGCCGTCATGGAAGAGCTGGTGAAGCTGCACAAGGTGTCCTACTTGGGAGGCCGGCTTCCGGCCTACGACGGCAGTAAGAGCATGTACACGGCCGGCGCGCTGCCATTCACTTCCAAAGAGTTTCACATCACTTTGCTCGACGAAGATGATGGCTCCGGTCTGGAGAGGTCCGTCCTTGAGTCTTTCTTGCTCATGATTCTCCAAAGACATTTCACCATCATTCTCTGGTTATAGGGCAAAGCATACTCGATATATTGACTTTTTTTTACAGAGTAAATCTTTTATTTAATTAAACAAATATTTACAGAGTACAAAGGATTTTAAAAAGAGATTATGTAAGCTTGTATCTGAAGCCAACTGACATGTGTCACTGTTGTTTCTACCATGTAGGCGTGAGAGAACTTTTAAGGTGGTGATTAGGTTCGCCGCGAGGGCCGATCTTCGTAGGCTTGAGCAGTTTATAGCAGGGAGCCAGGCAGAGGCTCCCCAAGAGGCCTTGCAAGTTCTGGACATCGTCCTGCGTGAGCTGCCGACAGCTAGGTAGAGTGCATTTATATCTCTAGGTATCAGATAATAGTAGCAGATATCAACCAATTACTAAAATGATATGCTTAACAGGTACGAATCATACGGCCGATCCTTCTTCTCGCCTGACCTGGGAAGGAGGCGATCCCTTGGCAACGGAGTAGAAAGCTGGCGCGGGTTTTATCAGACCATTCGTCCTACTCAGATGGGGTTGTCACTGAATATTGGTAAGGATCTCACCTTTTCTAGAGTGAATTGTATGCTTTCTACAATGAACTGGGGTTACATTGTGCTCGGTACCGTCTTCCTAATCCTTGGGTATGTATTATGTAGTACATTGTGAAGCCACTCATTACTTGCTACATTTTTATATTTCCACAAATGTTGTTGTTCTGGAAATAACATCTAAAACTGAACTCTTCTGATAGATATGCATATTTAAGCTTTGGATAGTCAGTGAGTGGACTTTCAACTAGCTAGCTAGCTAGCATAATCAGTGATTATTTAAGCTTTAATTCACTAGCTCTGTTACTTTGAACTTTTTTGACAGAGATGCCTGTTGGTGTGGCTTAACTGATCATTAAAAAAGATCATGCTTCTTCAATGCTTTCCTCAATATATAATTTTCTTGCTTTTTTCACCTTCTCAGATATGTCCGCTACATCTTTCTTCGAGCCTCTGCCTGTCATTGATTTTGTTTCTCAGCTTTTAAACACTGACGTCCGATCGAGGCCCCTCTCAGATGCTGAATGTGTCAAGGTATACTTGCCTAACACTTTCTACTCATCACTGTATCCTTCTACTTTGTTAAGGAAGGGCTAGTTTCAAATGGAATTACCTTTGTTGTAAGACGGAAGTAAATGAATTAACAAACTATTGCTAACTTTAACTCGTCTAAATTTGAATGTATTTAATTTTTCTTAGTTATCTGAGCTACCATTTCTTGCATATTTGATTGTAGCTTTGTTCACTAACTTAAAAAAGAAATTTCGATGTTATTGTGAACACCCTAGATCAAGAAAGCCTTAAAAGGAGTCAAGGTGGAAGTTACTCACCGTGGCAACATACGTCGGAAGTATCGGATATCTGCTTTAACATCTCAGACAACTCGGGAGCTAAGGTATGGGAGCTTCCTCTTTTCATCTGGCACTATTGTAATCTCCCTGTTATTTTCCTCTCAAGTCATTGTGACAAAGAATACGGTACTATTCTTGTTTCCCATAAAAAATTATGTTCTTTTGCAACAGGTTTCCTGTTGATCAGGGGGGCACAGTGAAGTCTGTTATCGAATACTTTCAGGAGACATATGGTTTTGCCATCCAGCACACCCACCTTCCCTGTCTTCAAGTCGGCAATCAGCAGCGTCCAAATTACCTCCCCATGGAGGTATTCTAGTGCTAAAATAGGCTCCCTTTTCTTTCATGTAGCGAAGATGTATGATGCTGTTTTAATTTGTTGTCAACTTTTCGCACTCAAACTAGCAAATATATTGTCTTTGACGTGTGCTTAAGAATCTGAAATTTTTATCCAGGCCTGTAAAATAGTGCCGGGACAGAGATACTCCAAGAGACTCAACCAGATTCAGATAAGAGCTCTTCTAGAGGACTCATGTCAGCGCCCACATGATCGGGAGCGTGACCTAATTCAGGTATAGCATTTCTTTTTTCATAGTATTGTTGGGGCTCTACCATCCTATGTGCAAGTAAATAAGTTCACATGTTTATTCAAAACACAATTTTATTTTTATTTTTTCGAAATGAAAACACAATTTTATTTGTGTGTTTACAGATTGTTAATCACAACTCTTACCACGATGATCCTTACGCAAAAGAGTTTGGCATCAACATCAGTGAGCGGCTGGCATCGGTTGAGGCACGGGTTTTACCTACTCCTCGGGTAAGTGGAACCTGAATCATGTTGAGACAATGTGTTTGGAGTTCTTTATATTGTGCCCTTAGCCTTCCTCTGCTAGTGATCCTGTTTTCTGAAAATGTTATGCTTAAGCATACCACATAAATCTCTGTCCACACCTTTAGTAAATATCTCATTTTGTTTCTATCCGTGCAGCTTAATTATAGCGAGGCTGGTAGAGAGAAGGATTGCTTGCCAAGAATTGGCCAGTGGAATATGATGAACAAGGTAACAGTTGTACTAATGCCACATTTATTGTTCTAAAAAAAATGCCACATATATTTGGGGGAGAATGCCAGTCTTGTACAAGTTTTTATCTACATCAAGTATATGCCCTTTCTATACTTAATTATCTCAAGGCTTACTGTTAACTTCCATTTTTCCTTATCTAGAAAATGGTCAATGGTGGTAGAGTGAGGAGCTGGCTGTGTGTCAATTTCGCTCGAAACGTGCAAGACAGTGTTGCTACTGGATTCTGTCGTGAACTCGCCCGCATGTGCCAAGCCTCCGGAATGGCAAGTACCCCTGAAATGCTTCAAGATATATCTGCACATTGTAGTACATGTTTACTTTTCTTCCTTGTACTTGTTTGTTATAGCAGTAATAGTGTTACTATCAACTATAGGACTTTGCTTTGGAGCCTGTTTTTCCTGCTATATATGTGCGTCCTGATCAAGTAGAGCGAGGTTTGAAAGCTAGGTTCCATGATGCACTGGCCATACTTGCTATATATGTGCGTCCTGATCAAGGAGCTGGAATTGCTTATTGGAATACTTCCTGACAACAATGGCTCACTTTACGGTATATTCAATTGATTTCTGCACTATTAGACTGAAGGTTCAAGCTAGCCAAATGCTGATGCTGTGTGCATGCCGATATCAGGTGACTTGAAGCGTGTGTGCGAAACCGACCTCGGGCTGATTTCGCAGTGCTGTTTAACGAAGCAAGTGTTTAAAATGAACAAACAGATCCTGGCCAACCTTGCTCTGAAGATAAACGTCAAGGTTGGTGTTAGAGAGATACCTGCAGCTTCTTTTTTCAGTCGCCTGAGTCTAACATGGTACGGCCTTTTCGTTTTCTAAGGTCGGGGAAAGGAACACTGTACTTGCTGATGCAGTGTCAAGGTGCATCCCTTTGGTTACGGACAGGCCTACGATCATATTCGGCGCTGATGTCACCCATCCCCATCCTGGTGAAGACAGCAGCCCTTCCATTTCTGCAGTGAGTCCAACAATCTCATACTCCATGTTAAATTTAGCGGCTCTTCTTGTGTACATCTCAGTCGACTGAAAAACATGTGTCTACCCTGCAGGTTGTGGCCTCCCAAGATTGGCCAGAGGTGACCAAGTATGCTGGTCTAGTCTCTGCTCAATCTCACAGGCAAGAATTGATAGATGATCTGTACAATGTCAGTCATGATCCTCAGAGAGGAACCGTCCATGGTGGCATGGTCAGGTATCCCTCACCATCTCTTTCAGTTTTTCTCCTTTTCTAGGAGTAAATTTTCAGCACAAGTCATACATATACATTCTGTGGCATGCATTTGCAGGGAGCTTCTTATGTCCTTCAAAAGATCAACCGGAGAAAAGCCTGAGCGAATATTATTCTATAGGTATGCTTTCTTGCAGAAATAATCTACAACTCGTGCTGCCTCTGAGACAAATATATTGGGAGCAAGTAAAGGTGTGTTCCTTTGACAGGGATGGTGTGAGCGAAGGCCAGTTCTACCAAGTTCTACTCCATGAGCTTGATGCCATCCGAAAGGTAACAAACAATCATTTCTTCAGCATTTTACCACTCCCTTGTGAATTGTGATCGAAATTAACTCATGTGTATGTCAGGCATGCTCGTCCTTGGAGGCCAACTACCAGCCGCAGGTTACTTTCATCGTGGTTCAGAAGCGTCACCACACCAGGCTGTTTGCGCACAACCACAATGACTTGAGCTCTGTGGACAGGAGCGGCAACATCCTTCCCGGTGAGTGCTGTTATGCCATCATTCTTCTGTTCGTCATTCCTTTTCCTAATCTGACGACCAACCGTCTCTCTGCAGGCACTGTTGTTGACTCCAAGATCTGCCATCCTACTGAGTTTGATTTCTTCCTCTGCAGCCATGCCGGCATCAAGGTACTGTAAATCTCACCAGACCTACTTACATCTTCCTATCATTTTTGGACTGTCTGTATCTATCAGATGATGAGTAAGTAGTAACTCAAATGATCCATCCCTAGGGCACGAGCCGCCCCGCGCATTACCATGTCCTGTGGGACGAGAACAACTTCACTGCTGATGCGCTGCAGACCCTCACCAACAACCTCTGCTACACGTACGCCAGGTGCACGCGGTCGGTATCCATAGGTAAGTCCAAATCTCCATCGTCGTCAGGGATCTGCCATGCCCCAGTCTTGAGCTTTCTCACAGAGAAACGTTTGTGTTGCAGTTCCTCCGGCATACTACGCTCACCTGGCCGCCTTCCGCGCCCGCTTCTACATGGAGCCGGACAGCTCCGACACCAGCTCCATCGCGAGCGCGCGCCAGTCCGGATCGTCGACCTCCCGCAGCACCCGCGCCCCCGGCGGTGGGGTCGTCAGGCCCCTCCCTGCGCTCAAAGACTGCGTCAAGAGGGTCATGTTCTACTGCTGATCGATCGGTCCAGTCAGGAGCGCTACAAAATTAGCATAAGACCGTAGAAACCATCATATCAACATTATTTGTCAAAGAATTATTTCAGTTACACGAGTACTATATCTTATATAGTATGACTTTTTTTTTGAGATATCTTATAGTATGACTTTCTTGGCAGTAGGAATGGCTACTCTTACAAGTAGATACAAATTATCCGCAGACTATGTTGTAGTCTTAGTTGAATTATACTTAAAGATCATACTCCCCACATCATGATTAATTTGGTTCATATCTCATATGACTGATTTTCTTCTGAGTTGAATCTACTCTCCCGGAATAAGATTACTCATGCGCTTAGCGCCCGCAAGCACCCAAAGTTTCGCCTCGCTCTTAATGTTTCTGTGTGGTGTGTGCTTATTAGCGAAGACTCTTGCGTTGCGCTCGTAACAAATTTTCCAAGACGCGGGAAGGGTGATTGAGGCCAAGCCTTTGTGTGGCGTCATGATGTGCCACCAGGAGTTGATTGGTTCAGTTGTCCAAGATGAAGGGTCGATGAAATGAAGACCAAGCCAATTCTTCATGAGCCCCCAAATCCTTGTGATGTATCGACAATAAACAAAAAGATGTTCCACCGACTCCGGAACTTGCTTGCACAGGGGGTAAACTCCACAATTTGGCCATCCTCTTTTTTGGAGGCGGTCGACCGTCCAAATCCTATTTTGTATGGCAAGCGAAGCAAAAAAATTAACTTTATGAAGAGCCCAAATTTTCCAAACCATAGAGCTAATTGGTGATGAGGTTGTTCCAAAAAATTGTGGAATGTAGGCCGAATATTGGCCATCTTCGGTGAGTGACCAAAAGATAGTATCTAACTCATCCTCGATAAGGTTGACATGTCTAACAAGAGCCCAAAAAGAAACAAATTGCCGCAGGTGGTCCATAGATACAGAAGCATTTGTTTTGATCTTTTTGACCCAAGCGTTGTTGTGGAGGGCTTGGGACACGTTCCACTTTTTCCTAAGGAGATGGAGAAGATGAGAGGGCAATCTCCTTCGGTCTCGCACCATTGAGTCAAGGTGCATCCCAGAAGAGGGTCTTGTTGCCATTTCCACAAATATCTTAATGAAGACGTAGAATAGGTCCATATCTGTCTCATTATATGGGTTCCCCAAGCCAACCCAAATCTTGGTTGGGTCTTTCTACTCAAGTCAAGGACACCTCAACCATAGCGCTCTTGCGAAAATATCGGTATTTAGAACACCAAGTCCTCCAAGCTTTTTGGTTCTACACACTATCTTACAATTTTGTCAGCTGCCTCCCATAAGAAAGCCCTCTCAATTTTGTTTATGTTATACAAAGTGCCTTAGGAACCACAAGAGGTGTCAAATGATATATGGACTAGGAGGCGAGAACCGATTTCACAAGGGCACCTCTTCCGGACGCCGCAATAAATTTCCCATTCCATGTGGGAATTCCCCGCCACTTTGTCTTCAAGTGGTTGAAAATCCGCTCTTGTAAGTCGCCAAATCGATAGAGGTAGGATGAGGTAATTGAAGGAGAAGCTAGCACGCTCCATCAGAAGGCCCCCAAGGATGTCATTGTTGGGCAACGCGCAGAGCCAGGCCCAAAAAAAACTTGTTTTTGCTCCAGCTAGGACTTCGGCGAGCCACCCCAAGATTCGGTAGAGGTCAAAGGCAATAGCTCGTACCTCTCGACATGCAGGTGCGGAAGTTGGGGAAGCGCGTCGCGGTGGTGCCGTACGTACCCCTCGTCTCGCTTGGCTCCGGCGAACTACTTGATCCTGGGACCACCTCGTCGCCGGATCCGTGCCCCTCCTCCTTTCGTCTCCGACTTCGCCACCCAACACCGCCAACGAGCACCGCAGGTGTGGTGTCTCTACTGTCTCATACACGTACAAGGTAGAACAACAGCAAGTGAGATGCTAGTCTCGGTCTTGCTGCCGAGGGACAGGAAGGTGGAATTGCCAAGAAAAGCGAAACCCTAGGAAGCAGCAATGGATTGTCTTGTCCACCACCACCCACCTTCCTTTATATAGGTGAGTAGGTGAGGGCACACAACACTTGTGTCCCACGGTCCTAAACCCTAACCCTGGTCAAAGTGGGTCCAACCCATTGACACGTGTCCCTGTCCGAACAAGTCCAACTTGCCAGCTTGTTATAGTCGGATCATCATCCGCCTAGTTCTACTCTCTTAAGTGTGTGATCCTGCAGGCTTATAGTAAGCCGGACATAACTCAGTAATCATTTAGTCAGAGTAGTAGCTCAATGACTTTCCGACTAAAGCTGATAATCACTAGTGGCCTCTAGCAAGACTTGTCGACTCTCGGTTTCCGCAAGTTACCTCAATGTGACGATCTGTCCGAGTCCCTTTGCCTCACGATATTGGTGATAAACCACAGGAGAGATTCTGCCATCCTAGTGCTAGTCTAAATCTCTTCTCGTTGCAGTGATAACTGATTCTCTCTGTCTTCACTAAGTCGGGACTACCTCCATCAACACTTGGTTGAGTAGCGCATGGCCATACTTCAGAATCATATCATACGAGAGGGCCTAGAGAATATCTCTCCGAGATGGAGGGGAAAATTCCATCTTGGCTGATCCACGTTACTCAGCTTGCTTCGAAGCCGGCCCAAGACCACCCTTATGACTCCTAGTTACGGTGAGCATTAGATGGAGTCAAAGTCGGCCTTTCCACAACTCGGATCGTACGATCCCCTTAGGTCTAAGGATTCCATTGTTTTAGTCAGAGCAGATGACGGTTTTCTCACGTCCTACTAACCTTTTGGATCGGTCCGGCTATTGTACCTCTTCCGACTAGCCAATGCAAGGCGGATAACATCTCCATGCTCATGACACGTGAAACATTGTCATCTTCCAACTTACAAATTAGTCTCGGCAGTGGGTTTCTCTCCCAACCTCGAACGATTAAGGACAAATCGGCTAGAGCTAGATACAAGTATATGGTTCGAGAACTGCAACATTTGCAGTGACATATACAACTAGCTCTAAGGCGGATTCCATGTTACAAAGACAAGGCATAATGTGAGCCTCTAGGGCATCATTCCTAATAGTCTCCCACTTGCACTAGAGTCGAACACTCATGCATCTCTAGGCCTTAAGCATCTCATGCCCATCGCTCTAATGTGCGCCTCAAACTTAGGTTGTGTAAGCGGTTTGGTCAGCGGGTCTATAACATTTGCATCCGTCTATACCTTGCATAGCTTAATTTCTCCGCGATCGATGAACTGCTGAATCAGGTGAAATTTCCTGAGTATGTGCTTATTCTTCTGGTGTGCTCGTGGCTCCTTAGCTCGTGCAATAGCACCAGTATTGTCATAGTACACGTCTAACAGACTAGACAATCCCGGAACAACCCATTCTCAGAGGTAGCAACATACTCAGCTTCCATAGTAGAATCGACCACCGATTCTTTCTTGGAACTTTTCCAGCTCACTGCACCTCCATTTTCTATGAACACATAGCCGGATTGTGAGCGCGGGTCATCCAGGCCGGTCTGAAAGCTAGCATATGTGTAACCCTTTAAATCTAGCTCTTCCTCACCACTATATACTGGAAACTCATCTTGAGTACGTCTCAAGTACTTAAAGATATTCTTTACCTCTATCTAGCGGCTTTAACCAGGATCAGACTGATATCTGCTTATTACACTTAGAGCGAAGGAAATATCCAGACCAGTACATATCATCGCATACATGATCGATCCTACTGCCAAAGCATAAGGGATCCTTTCCATTCAACTTCGCTCATCAACCGACGCTAGGCATTGAGTTTTACTAAGTCGGATTCCATGCGCTACTAGTAAGAACCCCTTATTATACGAATCCATATTGAACTTCTTCAATATCTTATCCATATCTGTACTCTGACTCAAGCCTATGAGTCTCCGAGATCTATCTCTATATATCTTAATTCCCAGTATAAATGTCGCCTCACCCAAGTCCTTCATTTGAAAACACCTTTCTAAAGAATTCTTGGTTTCTTGCAACATTGGAATGTGTTGTCTCCGACTACCAATATGTCATCTACATACAGTAGCAGAAAAAGAACTGAGCTTTCACTAAACTTCCTGTATATATAAGAATCTTGTTCGCTTTTGATGAAGCCAAACAATTTGACCACTTCATCAAAATGAATGTTCCAACTCCGACTTGTTTGCTTCAACCCATATATGGAATTCCGAAGCTTGCAAACTATGTTAGAACTAGCCGTATCGACAAAACCCTCCGACTATATCATATACATGCCCTCGGTTAAATCTCTGTTAAGGAAGGCCGTTTTGACATCCATCTGCCATATCTACCAATCGAAATATGCAGCTAGTGCTAACATGATCCTTACCTACTTAAGAATCGCTATTGGCGAGAAAGTCTCATCATAGTCAACTCCTTGAACTTGTTGGAACCCTTTCACGACAAGCCATCCTTTATAGACAGAAATATTTCTATCTTGGTTAGTTTGCTCTTAAAGACCCATTTTCTCCCGATGGATCTTGCACCATATGGCAGATCAACCAAGTTCAAAACTTGATTGTCATCCATGGACTTTAACTCGGATCTTATGGCTCCAAGCCATGACTCGAAATCAGCACTTCCCATTGCATCATGATAAGTAGTTGGCTCATCGCCATCCAGCATAAGGACGTATAGATGTAATCTTGCTGATCTTCATGGCTGTGGTGCATTTGTCGTCTTAGGCACAACGTCCAGCTCAACCTCCAAGGTTGCCGACTTGTCCCGAGTCGGTAAATCCTGAATTTCTTCGAGGTGCACCCTATTCCCACTGTCTTTCTAGCTTAGAAACTCTTCCTCTAGAAAGACATTGTTTCGAGCGACAAACACTTTGCCCTACTGATGTCTACGCACTTCTATTCTTGTAGACAGTTGTTGGGCCTCCAAGTGTAGAGGTTTTCAGAACAGCAGCAAGTTTTCCCTTAAGTGGATTACCCAAGGTTTATCGAACTCAGGGATGAAGTGGTCAAAGGTATCCCTCTCAAGCAACCCTGCAATCAAGATACAAGAAGTCTCTTGTGTCCCCAACACACCAATACACTTGTAAGGTGTATAGGTGCACTAGTTCGGTGAAGAGATAGTGAAATACAAGTGGTATGGATAATTATAAGTGGTAACGGTGCCAGAAAATAGCTTTGATGGGAGGAAAAGACTAAAGGCAAAAAGATGGAAGCAAGCAAACATGTAACAGATCTAGTTGCAAATGGTATTTCAATGCTTAGAAACAAGGCCTAGGGATCATACTTTCGCTAGTGAACACTCTCATATAAATATCTTCCCTTCATGATACTACTCTGAACTACTCTCCGGTTGGACACTCTAATCCATGGTAGGGCTATAACAGCACACCTCAAAGTCCACCTTCCCCATCTAGATAACCCCACACTATTACCTTGAGCGCTAGATGGTTCCAACAAACACCACAATTTCATAGAGACATCCAACTCCAAATATAACTCATAACAAGTATTTGTAATCTCTAGCCTAAGTGCCACCATGGTTTGCACACTGTCACTTTCACACACGTGGAGAGAGCAGAGATCTATTAAAGCACTTGAGTAGCAAAGTAGATCTACCTGATTACAAAGCGCATGATCACAATATGATCATGCATAGAGAGAGATGAACACATAGCTACCGGTAGAACCCTTAGCCTCGAGAAAGAACTACTCCCTCATCATCATGAGAATCAGTAACAGCGCTAGAGATGGTGGTGGAGATCGATGGAGATGGCTCCGGGGGCACTTCCCCGTCTCGGAAAGGTGCCGGAACAGAGACTTTCTGTCCCCCGAATCTCCCCTTCGGTGGCGGCGGCACTGCGGAACTTTTCGTTGCTGGAGGCTGGATTATTTAGGGATTCTGCATCGGAGGCTTCTTATAGGCGAAAGGGCGATGTCAGAGGGTGGACCAGGGGCCCACACCACCTGGTGGCACGGCCAGGGGGACCCGCGCGACCACATGGTGTGGCCAACCCCTGGCCCCTCTCCGTCTCGTCTTTTGGCTCCATGAGTCTTCTGGTAAAATATCGACTTTGGCTTTTGTCCGGTCCAATTCCGAGAATATTCATTTTCTGGCTTTTCTGGAACCAAAAACAGAAGGAAACAGGCAACTGGCACTGTGGCATCTTGCTAATAGGTTAGTTCTAGAAAATGTGTAAAAATACTCCAAAGTGTGGACAAAACATAAGAAAGTAGATATAAAACAAGCATGGAACATCAAAAATTATATATACGTTTGCAACGTATCAACATCCCCAAGCTTAACTCCTGCTCGTCCTCGAGTAGGTAAGTGATAAAAAGAAAGAATACTTTTTGAGGTGACATGCACCATCATAATCTTGATCAAAGTATCTGTAGAACATTGATAGCTGGGATCATAGTATTCTAACATAGCATGAAAGATATAGTTCTAACAATAAGACATAGCAACTATGTTGTAACATGAAAAGGTACAAACAAAAGATTCATGAATAACAATGCTTTGCAAGACGTTTGTTTGTTTCACATAAAGAAAGCATAATGATAATGGTATTCAGCTTGTCCCTCATAGTGTAGCAAAACATAAATGCATAGGACACCTTCAAAGTTCATAAGGGTGACTAGATACAAATAGTTTAAGAACAAGCAATATCAAAGTTATGAATCAATCAACAAGTTTTGGGACAATGCACATAGAACTAAGAATGACAACTATGCTCTCTTAATTGGTGCCTAAGGATAGAAGGTGGAGACTCAATATAAAAGTGGAAGAAAGGCCTTCATAGAAGGAAGCAGGGATTCAAGTCTCATAAAGTGCTTCCAAAAATTATGGTACTTATTAGCTTTCAGATCTCATTGCCCCTATCATAAGCATCTTGAAGTGATTAAGGTTAAATTGAACAAACTATGGAGTATATGCTTGACAAAGTATAAGTTGGCAATCGCATGTCCCTTGAATACGAGGGCCGCTCCTCATGCTACTCAAGTTTAGTTACTGGTAAGTTCTTGTCATAGTAAGTACATGTGTATCATAGAGAACCGCCAACAGGGTACCCCTTGCACATGCTACAGGAGCTATCCCATAATCAAAATGACAAGGCAAGCAGACAATGAGCATCTCAGCAATCTTCTTATTTACCATGGGAAAATGGTGTTTTTTTCTCTCTTTCCTCTTTTCTCATCTTTTTTTTATTTTTCTCAATCTCTATCTCTTTTTTTATAAGAAGAATGCTTCATAGATTGCTCACTATGGTGATGCTACAAGTTTCCACCATGATTAGGCATGGCTTAGGCTAGCGGCCCAGGCGTTTCTCTAACACACATACATAACTCCATGGACTTACAAGCTCCCCTTTCATTTCACACTGACGACATCCATTAACAAAAGAGCATGATATCAACTGGGTACAATGTACAAGTGCAATGTTGAAAGCGTTCCCCATGACAACATGGTTCTGCTAATCCCAATGTATAAGTGCAAGCATATACAACATAGATGACACAATGGTTCAAGTTTATTAGGGGCAAGAAAAGTAAAGTGTGCCATCAAGTTCGTGAGAGCTTTAATCACTAATTTTTACATAACAAGTTTAATTCGGAAGGTAGATAAAAACATGAATATACTTGTAATAGCAAATGCTAATAGGTAGGTATGGTGGACTCTTTGGAATAACTTGGTTTTATTTGGAGTTGGATGCATGAGTGGAACTCATACTTGGTACATGTGGAGGCTAGCAAAAGACTGGGGGCGACCAACTAAGAGAGCAATAATGGCCATAATCATGCAAAGCGACAAAACATTGTTAATTAAAGCATAAAGTGATATTACAAGTCAAAAACTAAATGATATTAGAGTCTAAGGTGACTGGTTCATAGTCATAACATGGTGTGAGCATGTGCCAAGTCAACCCAAACAAAGCATCAAAGGAGAATACCACAATATTATGCTTTTGTATGCTAAAACAACGCATGATTCTTTCAAGGCACATTAAGCAATCTTAATTGTTTGGAACAAGTCATGCTACATCAATAATCACTAAGCATAAGGTCAAAGCAACATCTATCATGACATGATAATGTCTAAGCCACAGTCAAAACAAGCTCCCTTTTGTACCACTAAAGCATGAAGCTTTCTACTCTCTTCCAACACCAATCGACTTATTTGAAAGAAATCACAAAGATAATAATAAATAAAGATCAGTGAGCTTGTCTCGAAAATCCAAAAAGAAGAACTAAAAAGTTCTTATATGAAAGCACAAGAAAACTAAGGCTAAACATAGTGCTAGCAAAAGAGAACGCTCACAAAACAATAAGAATGAAAACTAGAGTGTTCTAAACAATGAAAGCAGAGTGTGTCTCTCTCCAAAAGAAGTGTTGATATACAATCAAATTATTGAAGCAATCAAAGCAAAATAAAACTAAAAATAAAAACAAAGACGCTTCAACAACAACGCAACAGTGCATGAAACAATATAAACGAAGTGTCTAGAAAGACCTGAGATTTTTATTGATGAAGAAGGGGATGCCTTGGGCATCCCCAAGCTTTGACGCTTGTACCTCTTGAATATTTCTTGGGATGACATGGGGTGGCGTCCCCAAGCTTGAGCTTTTGTCCATTCTTCATCTCATTACATCATTCTTTCCCTACACCTGAAAATATCCTTCATACAAAACTTCACACAATCTTCATTAGCAACATTAGTGCATTCAAAAGATAATAAACCTTTGGGGTTTAGTTTTAAAACAGAAAAAATTTCATTAAAAACACAAGATACTATAGCAATTCCCTCAAAAATCTCAATTCACCAAAGAGAACCCAAAAAGAAATCGATAAAGAGGCAAATGCAAATAAGGGCAGAAATCTGTCAAAACAGACCAGGATGTGAAAACCAATTTTTTCGAAGACCTTATGTTGCTCAAATCAAAAAGTGTTGAACTAAGGAACGTTATCTAACAACCTGAGGGATGTATTCAGAAAATTACAGCTCAATCCGACATACAGAATTTTTTCACGAATTTTTACAGAGAAGCACAAAAATCTGTTTCGGGATAGCACTTCCCCAAATCTTACTTCCCTCTCATTAGAGGTTATTCTTGGCACAAAAATCAAATAAGAAAAATATAAGGAGAGGTTATTACAGAAGTAATAACTTCCAAGACTCAAGAAAACTATTGTGTTATCTCCCAAGAAGTACTTTTCTTTAACGCCTTTAAGCTAGGCATGATAGTTTGAGAAGATGCTCACATAAGAAATATGAATTGAAGTAAAAGAGAGCATCAAGGAGCAAATTCAAAGCACATTTAAGTCTAACCCAATTCCTATGGATAGGAATCTTGTAAATAAACAAGTCATGAAAGCACAAAGCAATAAGCATAGTAAAGCAAAACAAGTGCAACTTCAAAAATTTCAACATAAAGAGGGGAAACTTAATATTGTTAAGATACATAAAACCATGTTTCCCTCTCTCATAATAACTTTTAGTAGCATCATGAATAAAATTAACAATATAAACATCACATAAAACATTCTTATCATGATCCACATGCATAAAATAATTATTACTCTCCCTATAAGCATAGTCATTCTTATTAATCGTAGTTGGAGCAAATTCAACAAAATAGCTATCATTATTATTATCATCACCATAATCATCAAATATATGAGGCATATTGTAATCATAATTAATTTTCTCCTCAATAGTAGGTGGATTGAAAATATCATATTCATTATTGTAACATCATATAATGGAGGTGTAGTATCATCATAAGCAATAGAATAATTATCTTCCAAAGTGTGTTCATTTGTAAACATATTATCATTGGAAGGAACATGGATAACACTAATAGTACAACAATTATTAATATCATCATTTTCAGAATTGGTACCAAAGAGATTTTCAATATCAAAAGAAGTGTGCTTTTCCCAATCGTGATCACTACTATAGGTAACAGGCATAGGAACATCATCGAGTTCAGACTCATCAAAAACTATAATAGGAGCAACATGCTTAGGGGAAAATACCGTTTCCTCTCTCCTTTTACTCCTCCTTTTCTTCTTTTTCTTATTCTCTTTTGGAGGGAGAGGCTTGAAAGGAAGCTTCTCCATATACCCTGGTTTGTTGTTAGAGACAATAGAAGAAACTTTGGAGGATTCCTCCTTTTCATTAATAAGATCAAAACACATATTAGTCCTGTCATATTTTGGTAAAACCTCATCTTTTATAATATTTTGTATGTATGTATTTGTGTGGCAATTATCAACACAATAAAGATGACAACCATGCATGACACTATTCATATCAAAAGCACCCATATCTACCAAAGAGGATTTCATGATAACTCTTCACACACCAAAAATAATGTAAGTTCATCATGCTGATTAAGAGTTATCATGTCATCACAATACAAACTTGCAGTACTCATTGGATTAGAAGGGCTATTATTATGGCCTGAGTATTAAAAATTGAAATGACCCACTTCAAAGAAAAGTTCACAAATAAAAGGATAGAGGGCACAAACGTTTTTACCAAGATCATTTAGAGCCCTATGCCACGTTCTAGTTTTTTCATTCCTATGGGTGATACAATATTCTTCTTCAATTTGATTATTCTTAGAAGGTCTATGTATTCCACAAAAATTAACATGATTATAAGAAATAGTACTTTCAGAGGTTTGAGCATGTTTATTGCTATCATTAATAACAACTTCATTTTCCATGCAAGTGTCTTTAAAAGGCTCATGATACATGTCCCATTTTTATTTAGGAGCATTAATATGAGAAGCAAAGGCTCTAAAACAATCAATAAGAATTTGAGGATCAAGACCATATTTAGCACTAAGCTCATGAAAATTAGCAGTTCCGCGAAAGACTTAATGCAATCATACTCATAGTTTATACCTGGTTCTTTACCTTTGTCGTTATCCCAATCTTCGGTATTACTTTGAATTGTTTCAAGAAGATCCCACTTAGCTTTGATCTCCTTACTTGTGAAGGATCCCTCTAAACAGGTATCTAGATAGTCCTTGTAATGTCCTGAAAGCCTTGCATTATTAATAACAATATTACTAGGGATCTCATGAATGGGACATTTGAGAATTAGTGACTTCAATCTCCCCCATGCTGTTGGAGATATGCCCTAGAGGCAATAATAAATATAGTTATTATTATATCTTTGTGTTTATGATAAATGTTTACATTCATGCTATAATAGTATTAACAAGGAAACATTAATACTTGTGTGATTTGTAAACTTAATTTGAAGTCCCTAGTAAAGCCTCTGTATAATACTAGATTGTTGGTTAATAGATGATTGTGGTTTCCCTATCATGAACATTGAGATGTTATTAACAACAAGATCATATCGTTAGGAGAATGATATGGTGGACATACTCCTATAGATAAGCGTAGCATAAAGATCAAGTCATTTTAATAGTTCAATTGCTATATGCTTTCTGATACATAGTTATCTAATTCCTTCGACCATGAGATCATGCATATCACCTTTGCCGGATGGATGCTTTGATGACATCAAACACCACACCGTAACTGGGTGGCTATAAAGGTGTCATTGAGTGTTCAGAAAGTATTGGTTGAAACACATGGATCAAGAGTGGGATTTGTCCATCCATATGACAGATAGATATACTCTGGGCCCTCTCGGTGAAATGTCATCCAATTAGCTTGCAAGCATTTGACTGGCTCACAAGGGATCACATATCACGGGAACGAGAAAAGAGTACTTATCAGTAACAAGGTTGAACTAGGTATGCAGAGATACCAACGATCATAACCACGGATAAGTAAACTATCATGAGATAAAGGGAAATTGATATCGTATGTAAGTGGTTCATTCGATCACAAAGTAATCGTAGAAATATGTGGGAGCCATATGAATTTCCAGATTCCTCTATTGGTTATTGGTCGGAGAAGTGTCTCGATCATGTCCGCATAATTCACGAACCGTAGGGAGACACACTTAAGGATTCGACGTTGTTTGAGTAGTTATGGAATGATGAGAAAGAGTCCGAATGTTGTTCGGAGTCTCGAATGGGATTCGAGATATCACGAGGAGATCCGGAATGGTCCGGAGAATAAGATTCATATAAGGAAAGTCTCGTTTCGGAGTTGGGGAATGGTTCCGATGTTTTCATCGGGAACATTCTAGAAGGTTCCGGAATGTCCGGCACTCTGGGGGGGGGGGGAGGGTACATGAATGTGTCATTGTAAGTTGGAATGATTGCATCATGTACTAGGTGTCTTTGCTGTCTAAAATAAAGGGTTTATTTAAATGCTAAATTGAAAAGTCAAACGGCAATTTTTGGAAAGAGGAGGAGAAGTGGAAACCGAGTTGGGGAGGGATTCCCTCCTCCCCAAGCCGGCGCCCCACCCAAGCCGAGTTGGGGAGGGACTCCACTCCCTCCCCTTGGCCGGCCAGCCCCTCCACCTATATAAGGAGGGGCAGGGCTCCCTCCTAGAAAAGAAGTACCTCTCCTCCAAAACCCTAGATTGGCGCCACCATCTCCTGCTGCTGCCGCCACCTCCCAGGGTTGCCCTAGCCGCCGACTTGGGGTGCCCCAAACCCTAGCCGCCGGCTCTAGCACCTCCTCCTTGGTGTATCTAAAACCTAGATCGCCGAGGAGCCCTCTCATACTCCACCATACTCGCTCCGGCTTAAGGCGAAGCCCTGCGAGATCTCCCCTCTACTTAGGTACCACGCCCGTTGTCTTTGGGAATCGCGAGAGTGCTACAACCTCCTGCCTGCTGGAACAAGGAGAGGAAGGTCTTCGTCGATCGAACGATGTGACCGATCAAGGGGCGCTGCGAGCAGCGCCGGAAGGATCGTCTACGCGATCTTGAGATCGGAAAGAGTACGACTACATCACCCACGAGAATCTGCTCTCGTTAAACACTTTGGAATATTCGAGGGTGAGTTATTCCATCGACTCGTTGCTACAATCTAGTAGATAGATCTTGGCTTGTTTGTTTGTATGCGGTAGAAATTTTTTGTTTTCCATGCTACGAAACCCTACAGTGGTATCAGAGTCGTGTCTATATGTAGATCTGTTGCACGAGTAGAACACAATGGTCATTGTGGGCATTGATGCTTTTATTGTCGATTGCTTCTTGTGTACTTTGCATCTTGCGGGATGTTGGGATGAAGCGGCCCGGGCTAACCTTACATGACATCGTTCATGAGACTTGCTCCACGCTTGACATGCAACTCGTATTGCATAAGTGGCTTTGCGGTGCTGTTTCTCCCAGCATAGTGGAGATCCAATTTACAACGGGTGATTAACAATACTAGTATCAATGTTGTGGTTCTTGTTCGTAAGTTAGAACGACACTTATTGAAAGCCCCAAACCACGTAAAATATGCAAAGAAAGTAGAGGCGTCTAACTTTGTTTTGCAGGGGTGTTCATTGATTTGATATGGCCATTATTGTGATTATATTTGATGTATGCAATGTTCCTTATTGTAAGTTGGCAACCGGCAGGAGCCATATGGTTGTCTTTAATTTATGTTAAGACCCGCGTGTCTATTCAAAGTAGTTGTAATAGTTGAAGCCGGTGGACGACAACCATGAAGAAGCGTCATTGACCTTGATGCTATACCGGTGATGATGGAGATCATGTTCGTGCTTGAAGATGGAGATCAGAAGCACAAAGAAGAAAGGCCATATCATATCACATATTATGAATTGCATGTGATGTTAATCCTTTATGCATCTTGTATTGCTTAGTAGACGACAGTAGCATTATAAGATGATCCCTCATGCACATAAATTTCAAGTTCTAAAGTGTTCACCCTTAGTATGCACCGTTGCTAAAGCTTGTTGTTTCGAAGCACCACGTGATGATCGGGTGTGTTAGATTCCGCGAGTGAATACAACATAAGCAAGCCAGATTTGCTTATGCGGTAGCTAAGGTTTGATCTTGACGAGCCTAGCATGTATAGACATGGTCTCAGGAACACGAATCACCGAAAGGTAAAACATGAATCATATAGTAGATATGATGAACATGTCGATTGTTCGCCATTGAAACTATATCAACTCTCATGATGATCGGTTTTGATATAGTGGATTTGGTTCATGTGATCACTAAAACAATGTGAGGGATGTTGTTTTGAGTGGGAGTTCACCTAGATTAAACTTTATTATTAATTTGAACTCAATTTGTCATAAACTTAGTCTAAACTATTGCAAATATTTTGTAGATCAATGGCAGCCCCTACCATCAATTTTAATGCGTTCCTAGAGAAAGAAAAGTTGAAAAACAATGGAAGCAACTTCGCGGATTGGTTCCGCAATTTGAGGATTGTCCTGACAGCTGGTAATTTGACCTATGTGCTAGATGCACCGCTGGGTGACCCACCTGCAGCTGATGCTACCGATGAACTAAAGAATGTTTACCTTGCTCGGAAGAATCAGTACTCCATAGTTCAGTGTGCTATCTTGTATGGTTTAGAATCGGAGCTTCAGAAAAGGTTTGAGAATTCAGACCCACATGATATTGTCCGTGATCTCAAATTGATCTTTGGGACTCACGTGGCGATTGAGAGTTATGAGGCTTCTGAAAAGTTCTTTAACTGCAAGATGGAAGAGGGCAGCTCCATCAGTGAGCATGTGCTTAAGATGTCTAGGCACGCAAACAAACTTCAAAGCTTGGGTATAGTGATTCCTAATGCTTTGGGGATTTACCGTGTCCTCCAATCACTACCACCAAGTTACAAGAACTTTGTGATGAACTACAACATGCAGAACATGAACAAGCAGTTGCCAGAACTGTTTGCTATGTTAAAGTCTGCAGAAGTGGAGATCAAGAAAGAGCACCAAGTGTTGTTGGTCAATAAGACCACCAAATTAAAGAAAGGCAAGTCCAAGCAGAAGGGAAACTTCAAGAAGGGTGGCAAGAAAGTTGCCACACCGACGAAGAAGACCAAGGCTGGACCCAAGCTTGATATCTTGAGTGCTTTTCGCAAAGGAGAAGGTCCTTTGGAAGCGGAATTGCCCAAAGTACTTGGCAGATTTGAAGAACGGCAACATCAAGAAGAAAGGTATATCGATATACATGTTATTGATGTGTATCTCACTAGTATTCGTAGTAGTGCTGGGTATTTGATACTGGTTCGGTTGCTCATATTTGTAACTTCGAAGCAGAGCTGCAGAATAAACGGAAGCTAGTGAAGAACGAGGTGACGATGCGGCGTGGGAAGCGGATCAAAGGTTGATGTGATCACGGTCGACGCTACCCCTTCATCTACCATCGGGATTAGTTTTATACTTAAATAATTGTTATTTGGTGCTGCGTTGAGCATGAACATTATATCGGGATCTTGTTTATTGCGAGACGGTTACTTGTTTAAATCCGAGAATAATGGTTGTTCGATTTATATGAGTAATATGTTTTATGCACATGCACCTTTGATAGATGGTCTATTCTTGTTGAATCTCGATGGTGGAAATACACATATTAATAACATTGAAGCTAAACGTTTGAAATCAAGTGATAACTCGACCTATATGTGGCACTGTCGTCTTGGTCACATTGGAGTGAAGCGTATGAAGAAACTCCATTCCGATGGACTTCTTGAATCACTTTATTTCGGATCACTTGAAAGATGCGAAGCATGTCGGATGGGTAAAATGACTAAGACTCCATTTTTACGGTATGATGGAGCGAGCTACGGACTTATTGGAAATCATACATACCGATGTGTGTGGTCCAATGAGTGTAGCATCGCGCGGTGGTTATCGTTATGTTCTTACCTTCACGGATGACTTGAGTAGATATGGGTATATCTATTTCATGAAACATAAGTCCGAAACTTTCGAGAAGTTTAAGGATTTTCAAAGTGAGGTAGAGAATCAACGTAACAAGAAGATTAAATTTCTACGTTCTGATCGTGGAGGTGAATATCTAAGTTACGAGTTTGGCGAGCATTTGAAGAAATGCGGAATACTTTCACAATTGACACCGGGAACACCACAGTAATGGTGTGTCTGAACGTCGTGTCGAACTCTCTTAGATATGGTTCGTTCTATGATGTCACTTACAGATTTGCCGCTATCATTTTGGGGTTATGCATTAGAAACAGCGCATTCACTTTAAATAGGGCACCGTCTAAATCCGTTAAAATGACACCGTATGAATTATGGTTTGGGAAGAAACCTAAATTGTCGTTCCTTAAAGTTTGGGGATGCAAAGCCTATGTAAAGAAGTTACAGCCGGACAAGCTTGAACCCAAAGTGGAAAAATGCGTCTTCATAGGATACCCGAAGGAAACTATTGGGTATACTTTCTATCATAGATCCGAAGGCAAAATCTTCGTTGCCAAGAATGGATCCTTTCTAGAGAAGGAATTTCTCTCGAAAGAATTGACTGGAAGGAAAGTAGAACTCGAAGAGGTTATAGAAACTTCTCTCGAAATTGCGAGTAGCGCAATGGAAGAAGTTCTGTGCCTGCACCAATTAGAGAGGAAGCTAATGATGATGATCATGAAACTTGGTCGAACTTGCTCTGAGCCTCGCAGTCAACGAGAAATCGTACCACTCCAGTTGGTATGATCCGTTATGAGTGTCTTGTTGGTGGACTACACCGATGACACTGATACATATGAGGAAGCGATGATGAGCACATTTTCCAATAAATGGCAGGAATCCATGAAATCCGAGATTGGATCCATGTCGAAAACCAAGTATTGACTTTGGTGGACTTACCGGATGGCAGGTATTCTGTCGAGAACAAATGGATCTTCAAGAAGAAAACAGATGCTGATGGTAATATAACTGTCTATAAAGCTCGACTTGTCGCAAAAGGGTTTCGACAAATTCAAGGAGTTGACTACGATGAGACTTTCTCACCAGTAGCGAAGCTAAAGTCTGTAAGGATTATGTTAGCAATCGCTGCATATTACGATTATGAGATATGGCAGATGGATGTCAAAACAGCATTCCTCAATGGTGACATTGATGAAGAGTTGTATATGATGCAACCCAAAAGGTTTTGTCGATCCTAAAGATGCTAACAAGGTATGAAAACTTCAACGGTCCATCTATGGATTGAAGCAAGCATCCCGAAGTTGGAATCAACATTTTGATAAGGTAATCAAAAGTTTTGGTTTTATACAAACTTATGGAGAAGCTTGTATTTACAAGAAAGTGAGTGGGAGCTCTGTAGCATTCTTAATACTATATGTGGATGACATATTGTTGATTGGGAATGATGTAGACCTTATTAATAGTGTCAAAGAATATTTGAATAATAGTTTTTCAATGAAGGATCTTGGCGAAGCAGCTTACATATTAGGCATAAAGATTTATAGAGATAGATCAAAACGCCAAATATCATTGTCACAAAGTACATATTTGGACAAAGTTCTAAAGAGGTTTGGAATGGAAGATAGCAAGAAAGGGTTCTTGCCCATGTTGCCCAATACGACCTTGAGTAAAACTCAAAGTCCGACATCGGCAGAAGATAGAGAAAGGATGAGTAAGACTCCCTATGCCTCAGCCATAGGATCTCTAATGTATGCCATGCTATGTACTAGACCGACATTGCATATGCTGTTAGTTTGACTAGCAGATATCAAAGTGATCCAGGAGTGGATCATTGGACAACGGTCAAAAACATCCTTAAGTACTTGAGAAGAACTAAGGATATGGTTCTTTCTTATGGAGGTGATGAACAGCTCGTTGTTAATGGTTACACCGACGCTAGTTGGAACACCGATCTGGATGATTCTAAATCACAATCTGGATACATATTTATTTTGAATGGTGCAGCAGTTAGCTGGAGGAGTGCAAAGCAAAGCGTTGTGGCGAGATCTTCAATTGAATCGGAATACATGGCTGCTTTGGAGGCTTCACAAGAAGCGATATGGATGAAAGAGTTCATTACAGTGCTGGGTGTGGTTCCTAGTGCGCTGGACCCAATGTCTATCTACTGTGATAACATGGGCGCCATAGCCAATGCGCAAGAACCAAGGTCACACAAGAAGCTGAAGCACATCAAGCTACATTTTCACGCTATTCGAGAACATATCCAAGATGGGGATATAAAGATTTGCAAAGTACACACAGATCTGAATGTGGCGGATCCGTTGACTAAACCTCTCCCGAGGGCAAAACATGACCAACACCAAACTGCCATGGGTGTTCGGTATATTACCATGTAATCTAGATTAGATGAATCTAGTGCAAGTGGGAGACTATTGGAGATATGCCCTAGAGGCAATAATAAATATAGTTATTATTATATCTTTGTGTTTATGATAAATGTTTACATTCATGCTATAATAGTATTAACAAGGAAACATTAATACTTGTGTGATTTGTAAACTTAATTTGAAGTCCCTAGTAAAGCCTCTGTATAATACTAGATTGTTGGTTAATAGATGATTGTGGTTTCCCTATCATGAACATTGAGATGTTATTAACAACAAGATCATATCGTTAGGAGAATGATATGGTGGACATACTCCTATAGATAAGCGTAGCATAAAGATCAAGTCATTTTAATAGTTCAATTGCTATATGCTTTCTGATACATAGTTATCCAATTCCTTCGACCATGAGATCATGCATATCACCTTTGCCGGATGGATGCTTTGATGACATCAAACACCACACCGTAATTGGGTGGCTATAAAGGTGTCATTGAGTGTTCAGAAAGTATTGGTTGAAACACATGGATCAAGAGTGGGATTTGTCCATCCATATGACGGATAGATATACTCTGGGCCCTCTCGGTGAAATGTCATCCAATTAGCTTGCAAGCATGTGACTGGCTCACAAGGGATCACATATCACGGGAACGAGAAAGGAGTACTTATCAGTAATGAGGTTGAACTAGGTATGCAGAGATACCAACGATCATAACCTCGGATAAGTAAACTATCGTGAGACAAAGGGAAATTGATATCGTATGTAAGTGGTTCATTCGATCGCAAAGTAATCGTAGAAATATGTGTGAGCCATATGAATTTCCAGATTCCTCTATTGGTTATTGGTCGGAGAAGTGTCTCGATCATGTCCACATAATTCACGAACCGTAGGGAGACACACTTAAGGATTCAACGTTGTTTGAGTAGTTATGGAATGATGAGAAAGAGTCTGAATGTTGTTCGGAGTCTCGAATGGGATTCGGGATATCACGAGGAGATCCGGAATGGTCCGGAGAATAAGATTCATATAAGGAAAGTCCTGTTTCGGAGTTGGGGAATGGTTCCGATGTTTTCATCGGGAACATTCTAGAAGGTTCCGGAATGTCCGGCACTCCGGGGGGGGGGGGGGAGGGTACATGAATGTGTCATTGTAAGTTGGAATGATTGCATCATGTACTAGGTGTCTTTGCTGTCCAAAATAAAGGGTTTATTTAAATCCTAAATTGAAAAGTCAAACGGCTAGTTTGAAAGTCAAACGGCAATTTTTGGAAAGAGGAGGAGAAGTGGAAACCGAGTTGGGGAGGGATTTCCTCCTCCCCAAGCCGGCGCCCCACCCAAGCTGAGTTGGGGAGGGACTCCACTCCCTCCCCTTGGCCGGCCAGCCCCTCCACCTATATAAGGAGGGGCAGGGCTCCCTCCTAGAAAAGAAGTACCTCTCCTCCAAAACCCTAGATTGGCGCCACCACCTCCTGCTGCTGCCGCCACCTCCCAGGGTTGCCCTAGCCGCCGACTTGGGGTGCCCCAAACCCTAGCCGCCGGCTCTAGCACCTCCTCCTTGGTGTATCTAAAACCTAGATCGCCGAGGATCCCTCTCATACTCCACCATACTCGCTCCGGCTTAAGGCGAAGCCTCATGAGATCTCCCTCTACTTCCGGTACCACGCCCGTTGTCTTTGCGGAATCGCGAGGAGAGTGCTACAACCTCCACCGCTGGAACAAGGAGAGGAAGGTCTTCGTCGTACAAACGTGACTGATCATGGAGCGCTGTGACCGGCCTTGGGAAGGATCGTCTACGCGATCTTGAGATCGGAAAGAGTATGACTACATCACCCACGAGAATCTGCTCTCGTTAAACACTTTGGAATCTTCGAGGGTGAGTTATTCCATCGACTCGTTGCTACAATCTAGTAGATAGATCTTGGCTTGTTTGTTTGTATGCGGTAGAAATTTTTTGTTTTCCATGCTACGAAACCCTACACATGCTTGGGCAATACTTTCTCCATCACGTGGATGAAAATTATAAATGTAATTCCTATCTTTATGAATTTCATGAGGAGGATAAAATTTAGAGTAAAAGAGAGATTCAAGTTCCTTCCACTCCAAATGATGAGGATCATCTAGCAGCTCATACCACTCCCATGCTTTGCCCTTAAGTGAAAAAGGGAATAGCTTCCTCTTAACTTGGTTCATTGAATTACCTGCACACTTGAACAATTCGCATAATTCGTGTATAAAGAGTAAATGATCACCAGGATGGACAGTTCCATCTCCAAAATAACAGTTATTCATAACACATTCAATAATTTTTATAGGTATTTTAAAAGGGATGCTTTCAGTATGTGGATTTAAAATATCACAAGTATCATTGGAATTACCACATATGGGAGATAAAGTATCATCAGAGAAATTTTCTTCTTTAAAGCTGGGGAACTAAAAAGATCATTTTCATAAAAACTAACTTCCCCAAGTTTAGACGTTTCCATAGCATTAGTAACAAAGATGTTCAAAAGATTCATACTAATAACATTGCTATTAGCATGCACAGAAAGTTCCATTGGTTTTTAATTTTCTTTTCAGACAATTCATATTCTACATTAGGAAAAATACTAAAAAGCTCTCTAATTTTGTTGTTGTTTTCCATTAAGCCTAACTAGTGAAAATAAAATCAAGAAACAAAAAGATATAATTGCAGAATCTAAAGGAAATAACTTCGAGCACTCACACACCAGCAACAGTACTAGAAGATAGCTTAGTAGCCAGAAGATGTGAGTACCTTTTACCTTACCTCCTCGGCAACAGCGCTAGAAAATATCTTGATGTCTATGCACTTCTATTCTTGTAGACAGTTGTTGGGCCTCCAAGTGCAGAGGTTTGTAGAACAGAGCAAGTTTTCCCTTAAGTGGATTACCCAAGGTTTAGCGAACTTAGGGAGGAAATGGTCAAAGGTATCCCTCTCAAGCAACCCTGCAATCAAGATACAAGAAGTCTCTTATGTCCCCAACACACCCAATACATTTGTCAGGTGTATAGGTGCACTAGTTTGGCGAAGAGATAGTGAAATACAAGTGGTATGGATAATTATAAGTGGTAACGGTGCCAGCAAATAGCTTTGATGGGAGGAAAAGACTAAAGGCAAAAATATGGAAGTAAGCAAACATGTAACATATCTAGTTGCAAATGGTGTTTCAATTCTTAGAAACAAGGCCTAGGGATCATACTTTTGCTAGTGAACACTCTCATATAAATATCTTCCCTTCATGATACTACTCTAAACTACTCTCCGATTGGACACTCTAATCCATAGTAGGGCTATAACAACACACCTCAAAGTCCGCCTTCCCCATCTAGATAACCCCACACTGTCACCTTGAGCGCTAGATGGTTCCAACAAACACCAATATTTCATAGAGACATCCAACTCCAAATATAACTCATAACAAGTATTTGTAATCTCTAGACTAAGTGCCACCATGGTGTGCATGCTATCACTTTCACACACGTGGGGAGAGCAGAGATATATTAAAGCACTTGAGTAGCAAAGTAGATCTACTTGATTAGAAAGCTCATGATCACAATGTGATCATGCATTTAGAGAGAGATAAACACATAGCTACCGGTAGAACCCTTAGCCTCGAGGAAGAACTACTCCGTCATCATCATGGGAATCAGCAACGATGATGGAGATGGCTCCGAGGGAACTTCCCTGTCCCGACAGGGTGCCGGAACAGAGACTTTCTATCCCCTGAATCTCCCCTTCGGTGGTGGCGGCGCTGCGGAACTTTTCATTGCTGGAGGCTGGATTATTTAGGGTTTCTGCATCGGAGGCTTCTTATAGGAGAAAGGGAGATGTCAGAGGGTGGACCAGGGGCCCACACCACCTGGTGGCGCGACCAAGGGGACCCGCGCCACTACATGGTGTGGCCAGCCCCTGGCCCCTCTCCGTTTCATCTTCTGGCTCCGTGAGTCTTCCGGTAAAATATCGAATTTGGCTTTTGTCCGATCCAATTCCGAGAATATTCATTTTCTGGCTTTTCTGGAACCAAAAACAGAAGAAAACAGGCAAATGGCACTGTGGCATCTTGTTAATAGGTTAGTTCTAGAAAATGTGTAAAAATACTCCAAAGTGTCGACAAAACATAAGAAAGTAGATATAAAACAAGCATGGAACATCAAAAATTATTAATATGTTTGCAATGTATCACCTACTCTTGATTGTAGAAATAGTAACCCAAAGTTTCCTGAGGGTAGCCTATGAAAGCTTGTTGGGGATATACTTTCCGGGTATCCTCACAGTTCCTCACTGACCAGGTTGGCCCACTTCGGGTTAGATCTTTGCTTCACGGGCGGTCCCGTCAAGGAGAAGAGACGGAGTCCAATCTGGCTACGGGAAGGCCCAAAAGACTTACCGACTTAGTCCCATAGTGTTACTTGTAGTTCAAGATGTACTCTGTAACTGACTCTTAGTCGTAGCCAGATAGATCTCTCCTGTAAACCCTAGGCCGTATATCTATATAAGCCTTCCTAGGGAGAGCCTTTAGGGCACACCACAATTGTCTACAATCTCAACTCGCACAGGCGAAACCCTTGTAACCCATATCCGGCTCTGTCGTATTACTGGATTGCTAGCAGGAGTAGGATCCGTCCAAAGCCGGTGGATTCGAACTTGGGTAAACTTGTGTGCTCACCGTCCCGGAACACCATACGTCTCACCCCCTCTCTTCCGCACGCCTCGAGGACCCCCTCATGGCGTACTTGTTATCAATCCGACGATAGTTGGCGCCCACCGTGGGGCAAGTGAGCTTCGGATCTGCGTTCCGAGCGGAATCTGCAAGAATCGGAATCGGCGAGACTATCGCCGTTGGTCGCATCCTCTACGCCAGCGACGTCCCTCTCATCGTTCTCGATGAGACTTGGATTCCGGCTAAGGAGGCCGTGACAGCCTACACAATCATGTCTTTCGGCGAGATCGATGTTTACATCAGTTTCGCTGAACCTGCCCCACCCACCCCAGCGGTGATGATAGAGGTGGAAGAATCTTCTGGGTCTCCTTTGTCTGTGGAGGCGGCAGAGTTCTGGATTTTAGAAAACCCTAATCCCACCCAACCCGCACCAGTTGCGGAGATAGTGGAGAAATCCGAGCCTGAGGAAGACCTAGCGTTCAAAGTCGAATCTGGAGTGGATCTCCTTGGAGGAGCCGGATCCCAGATCGACCCACCCGCGGAAGTCGAAATCTAGGAGGAGCATATCAACGACACTGATTCTGGCTCTGATGACACCGGGACAGACAGGCCTTTCGTAAGGTACACACTGCGACGTATGATAATGCAAGATGCAAGCGCAAATGCAATTCTCGAGACCATCAAAAGTTTCGACAAAGGTGATCGTGAAAGCCGAAGGTACCTCAGGAAACACGCATCGCACTTCGTGGGATATGTGGGATCCGGATCCGGCTCGGCCGATGCTGGAGAAAACACCGACTCTGTGCTAGAGGAAATTGGAACAAACGCCGATGTACCCGCATCCTCGGATGAATCGATGACGTCAGCGGACTTCCGAAAGTTCTCCGCAGAATATGAAGAGGAGTATAACTCCAAAGCTATAGAAGAAGGAGAAGCCATGGATGAAGGATCCGGGGAACACTCTCCCAAAGCGCAGGATGACATGGAAGTCAGAGATAATCCCAAAGTCCAGATGTACGAAAGTACCGATTAGAGCTTGACTCCGAGAAACGTACCCAAAGCCATCTTTGCTACCGGCGCTGCCAAGAGGGCAAATAAGAAGAACAAGAAGAACAAGACCCCGGCAAAAGACCCTCTGACAGAGGAGGTGATTGCTGAGGAATATGAGGAAGACTCGGATGGAGCACTTATCCCAGAAGAGCCAAAAAAAAGAAGAATCGGTGGATGGACACGTGATCACTGAAGGTGCGCGTAAACTCATCGATGCTGCATTAACCACATCTATCCCTACAGCTGCAGAACTTACTACTGAAGAACTGGACGAAAGGGACCAAGCCCTAGAAGCGCGTCGTCAACAACTCCTGGATGAAGCTAAAAACATCGAGGGGGAAAAGAAACGCATGGCAACTAAGGATTACATGTCTCGGTTGCATTAGAAGACCCGGAAATGTTACACAGGTGACGGTAAATTTCCAGAAGTGAACAGGGTCCTCTTTGAAGGAGATCCAGGGATGCCTCGGCTCGACAACAAAGGAGATCTGGTGTACCCAACACCGGTATAGAACACTGTCACATCTCGAGATATTCTGTCAAATAACCTAGGCCCAAAACAGGTTCGATTGGGCATCAAGCTACTCACCAAGGGTCTGGAGCAACAGATGGCTGCGAAATCCAAAAGTGGAAAACTGGTCTCGAAATCCAACCAATGTCACACGGACTTAGCCTGGAATGATATAAGACCCCAGCGTGTTCCGGAACAACGTCACCATTCTGACCGACGGGAAGATAACTACTCCAGAACCGGATCATCAGGACATCATCACAGAACCGCATGTGACTGGAGCAACGTCGTTCCAGCGGCCGAGCAAGATGCCATTTCTGCACTGTATCCGAGGAACCCTCCCCGACGAGAGTCGAACGATCGAAGGGGAGAAGATAAAGAGAAACGTTGTGAGGAGGATCGTCAAAAAATGCCACCTCCTAGACACGCAAGCCGTCCGGATGAGCCTCACCATGGTGGGAACGACGGACGAAGGAACGACGGAAACCATGTCGGGACAAGTTGGCAGGGGGCTCGTCGTAGTGAATACCCTCCCCGGAACCGGAATAATGACGCTCCGGACGGAGGCCGGCGATCAGCCGGAAACAATCCAGCTGCCCCACCCTCTCCACCAAGTAGTCATCACAACGGCTCTCAAGGGGGACAAGGAGGACGACGTGGCGGAGGAGGTGGTGGCAGAAGCCGAAGTCCGGCTCCAAGGCACCGTAGCCACAGCCGACATTCGGGACGATCTCTATCCCCGAACGACACAAGGCACAGAATCAATTCCAACATAGAGGCGCGGCGCTATGAAAACGATGACATCTACGTGGGCCCAAAGTGCTTCGGACCATGCATCAGAGCTACAAGCTTCCCGGAAGGATTTGCTATCTCAAGACATATCCAAGCCTACGACGGCATTGCTCGGCCAGATACCTAGGTACAGGATTTTTTCCAAGCTTGCTGCATCGCCAAAGGCGGAAACAGCCTGGTCGCAACCCGATATCTCCCACTCATGTTGCAGAAGACGGCACGATCGTGGCTTAATGAACTTCCGGAGAATACCATCCACAACTGGTATGACATGCAAAGTGCGTTCTTTCGGAATTTCGAAGGCACATATCAGAGGCCCTTTACGGTCGGAGACCTGCAGTGTTGCACCCAAAAGGCCGGAGAAACTTGCCAGGATTACCTTGGATGATGGATCGACACCAAGAACTCCTGTGTAGGGGTAAACGATCAAACTGCGATTGAAGCTTTCATCGCAGGTCTCCTAATTGGTCTACTACGCCATCGCTTGAAGTGTGACAAAGTCACTGATTTGGGAGAAATGATAGAAATAGCGAGCAAGTATGCAGATGCTGACGACGATGCAGAGGGATTACTCAATGCCCTAGCTGTGCCACAGTTGGCAAAACAACCAAAGCAACAAGCTCAGAAGCGCAAAAATACCTCGGAAGAAAAACCCAACACGGAAACGACAGTGGTCACTGCTACTTTCGGGTCTGGAGGACGAGGAGGACGTGGCGGAGGCTGCGAGTGTGGGCGTGGAACTTCAAGAGTCCAAGATAGAGGAGATCAACAACCAGGCAAAACCTACTCGTGGGCCGACATTGCCAATAACCCATGTCTGCATCACCTAGACGCCAATGGGGGCTCGTCCCACACCAACGCCGAATGTCGTTTCAATGACGACATCAAAAGAGATGACACTACAGGCTACAAAGCTAAGCAGAAGAAGGGAAAGAAGAATCCCAAAAAAGAAAAGGAGACCAAGGAAGATTCCAACATGGAGGAAGCTGATGCTTCAAATCCCAAGCCGGAAGGGAAGAAAAATTTTCCGACCAAGAAAGACACTTATGTCACCTTCCTCGGATCTCAACCAGCAAAGGTCAAGAAAGCAGTTCTACATGAGCTCAACGCAACAGTTTCGGCTATCCCCCAATTCTTGGACTGGTCAGAAGTGGCAATCACATTTGACCGCACTGATCATCCGCCTAAGTTGCACAGGCAAGGAAAATACGCCTTAATCGTCAATCCACTTATTGACAGTTATGGTTTATCCAAGACCCTCATGGACAGCGGCAGTAGTATCAATATTCTCTATGTTGAAATGCTACGCCGGATGAAGATCTCGGAGACCCAGCTGAACCATAGCTTTGTGATCTTTCACGGAGTTGTCCCAGAAAGACAAGCCAATTCCCTAGGAGAGATCACTTTGGATGTTACCTTTGGAACTCCAAAGAATTATCGGACGAAGGCACTTTCCTTCGAAGTGGTCGTCCGTTCAAGAGCGCATACCACGCTATATTTGGACGTCCGGCTTACTTGGCTTTCATGGCTCGTCCGTGTTACATTTACAATATGATGAAAATTCTAGGTCCCAACAGCGTGATCACGATCAGGGGAGACCCGAAGAAAGCGCGAGAGTGCGAGGATGGAAATGCCGCCTTTGCCGAAGCCGTGCTGCATGCCCAGGAGTACCAGGAGATCAAGAAGAGCATAGATCCGTCCGAGATGCCCGCAACAAAGAAGTAGGTCACAAAGCCAAATCCGGAGTTCAAGGCATCAGAAGAGACGAAGAAGATGCCGTTGAAGGATGATGAACCCTCCAAGGTGACCCAGATAGGCGTAGGCCTAGGTAGCGCATAGGAAAGCGCGCTCGTCAAGTTCCTCCAAGCAAATCAAGATATCCGCGCATGGCAGCCATCTGACATGACCGGGGTACCTAGGGAACTTTCCAAGCACTCTTTAAATGTAAACCCGAACGCTAAACCCGTCAAACAGTCCTTATGACGTTTCGGCAATGAAAAGCGTAAGGCAATAGTTAAGGATCTAGCACGGCTCGAGTTAGCCGGATTCATAGAAGAGGTCATCCACACTAAGTGGTCGGCCAATCCTGTAATGGTCCCTAAAAAGGACACCACTGATTTAAGGATGTGTGTTGATTATACTGCCTTGAAGAAGGCTTGTCCAAAAGATCCGTTCGCTCTGCCTAGAATTGATCAAGTTATCGATTCTACGGCAGGCTCGGAACTCCTCTGTTTTCTCGACGCATATTCCGGTTATCACCATATCCGGATGAAGGAGTCTGACAAAGTCAAAACTTCATTCACAACCCCTTCAGAACCTTCTGTTTTGTTACAATGCCCTTTGGGTTGAAGAACACAGGAGCTACGTACCAGCGCACGATGTAGCATTGCCTCCATGATCAACTCAGACGCAATGTACATGCCTACATGGATGATATTGCGGTGATGTCCAAAAAGAAGGAAATGCTGATTTCCGACTTGGAGGAAACATTCGCCAATCTACGAAAATACAACATCATGCTTAACCCGAAGAAATGTTTCTTCGGAATACCAGCCGGAAAATTGTTAGGTTTCATCGTGTCTCAAAGAGGCATAGAGGTGAACCGGGACAAAATCAAGGCTATACTCAATATTTCCAGGCCAACTCGCCTGAAGGATGTACAAGACTAACTGGTTGCATTGCTGAAGTGAGTCGGTTTGTAAGACGACTTGGAGAAAGAGCCGCACCATTATATAAACTCCTGAAAAAGACCAAGGATTTTGTTTGGACGGACGAAGCTGAAGCTGCACTACAAGACCAGAAGAAAGTGCTCTCATCTGCTCCTATCCTTGCTGCACCGGAACCACAGGAACCGATGTTGCTCTATCTTGCTGCGACAAACAAGGTCGATAGTATCGTCATGGTGGTGGAGAGACCAGAGGAAAATCAGGAACACCTGGTGTAGCATCCGACTTATTTTGTCAGCGAGGTCCTGACAGAATCAAAATAGCGATATCCGCACTATCAAAAGTTGGCTTACGGTGTTTTTCTAGCATCTCGTAAGTTACGACATTATTTTCAGGAGCATCCAATTACCATGGTGAGCATAGCTCCCATGAGAGATATAATCAATAACAGTGACGCCATAGGACGTGTCGCCAAATGGGGCATAGAGCTTTCAGCTTTTGATATTGAGTATAAACCTCGGACAACAATCAAATCCCAGATCCTTGCTGACTTTGTCGCTGATTGGACGGAGACGAAGGAGAACATGATCCTCCCTGAGTCGGAATATTAGACCCTCTATTTTGATGGGTCTAAGGCTCGAGGGGGCTCGGGGGCTGGCGTGGTGCTCAAATCACCCCAAGGAGATAAACTTCTATACATGTTGCAGATCCACTTCACAGCGACAAATAATATTGCCGAGTATGAAGCACTGCTGCATGGAATCCGGATTGCTAAGGATATTGGCATCCGACGTTTGATGTGTTACGGAGATGCAGATCTTGTTGCTCAACAAGTGTCGGATATTTGTAATGCAAATAAACACATGGCAGCATATAAAGCTGTCGTGGATGATTTATCCAAATCGTTCGAAGGGTTTGAAGGTCAACACATCCCTTGAGCAGAAAATGAGGAAGCAGATGCACTATCTCGGATAGGTTCTGCAAGGAAAGAGGTCCCGGATGGCGCTTTTTTAGAGCACCTCAAAGTTCCCTCAATAAAGGGAGTAGATGAGGAATATCTGACCAAATCCGAGTCACCTTTGATAGCAGTTCTGGCTGTAATTCCCAGCTGGACTCAACCCTACCTAGATTATTTGGTAGATGGCAAATTACCCGAAGATGAGGTTCTGAGCCAGCAGATTATCCGACGAGCGAAAGCCTACACTGTAGTTAAAGGTGAGCTCTATAAGCGGAGTGTCTCTAGGGTTTTTCAGTGCTGCATGTCTCCGGAAGAAGGAGTGGAAATCTTAAGAGAAATCCACGAAGGCGAGTGTGGTCACCACGCTGCAGCCAAATCTTTAGTGGCAAAAGCTTTTAGACACGGATTTTTCTGGCTTACAGCTCAGGCAGATGCCGAACTATTAGTCAAGACTTGCAAAGGCTGCCAAAAGTACGCCAAACAAGCTCATGTTCCGGCTGATCAGCTGCGAACAATACCTATAACATGGCCTTTTGCAGTCTGGGGGCTTGATATGGTAGGACCATTTAAACGAGCTCCAAGTGGATTTACTCATCTCTTAGTGATGGTGGATAAATTCACCAAATGGATTGAGGCTAAACCTGTCACTAGTTGTGATGGAGCAACAGCCAAAAGATTTGTCGAGGATGTTATAATCCGGTATGGTTATCCGCATAGCATTATCACGGACAATGGGAGTAACTTTTCTATGGGAGAATTGGCTGAATTCTACAATGAGCAAAATATCCGGCTTGACATTGCGTCAGTCGCACATGCACAGGCTAACGGACAAGTCGAAAGAGCAAATGGTTTAATCCTACAAGGCCTAAAACCTAGACTCGAAGCACCACTACGACGTGCTGCGGGGGCTTGGGCAGAGGAATTACCCTCTGTAGTATGGAGTTTACGAACGACTCCGAACAGGTCAACCGGATAGACACCTTTCTTCTTGGTCTATGGTGCAGAAGCAGTTCTTCCTAGTGATTTGATTCACACTTCTCCTAGAGTGGCCGTGTATATTGAAGAGGATGCCGAGATTTCTCGACAAAATGATCTCGACTTAGTCGAAGAAGTTCGCGTCGTTGCTGAAATGAGATCAACAGCCTATCAGTAGAAGTTACGCAAGTATCATAGCCAGATAGTCAGAAACAGATTCTTCAATAAAGGCAAATTGGTTCTCCGGCTTGTGCAACAAAGAAAGAACAAACTTTCCCCAGTATGGGAATGGCCCTTTTTAGTTAGTCTAGTATTGCACAATGGTTCGTACTACTTAACTGACATGAGGCCAGTCAAAGAAAGACCTGCTACTAAGAAGAGAAAGAGAGCTGGAGGCAGTACAAATCCGGATGAGTTAGACAGACCGTGGAATATTGCTCAGCTACGTTCCTTTTTGTTCTTAGTTTATCCTTCTTTGTAATCATATATATGTACATGTTCTGTGAGAAATAAAAGTTTTGGTTGCCTCAAGTTTTTCTAAGAAGTTCTTACCATCTTATTTCCGAATGATCGTGTCATAGTCGAAAATCCTAGAATGCTTGAAAGTACTTTATGCTCATGTTCGTTCTGGTTTAGATTTCCGATTCTAAAAATTGCTACCCTCGGGTATAACTCTAAAGTTTCTAAGTCTTTACTTTGGTTATTTGTCTGATTGCCAGATGCGGGTATTTTCTGAGTAGTGAATTGTTGGTACTGGAAGCCGGCTTTGTTTCCGAGTTTAAACTGGTTTAGCAATTGAGCTACGTTGCTCGGCAAAGTTTCCGGGCAGAAGGTTTAGCCGGCTCACAAAAGGGGCGAGGCAGAAAGCCAGATAAACGATAAGTATAGGCGAAAAAAGTTCAAGTGCTTATGTAAACATTTCAGGCACACAAAAATTAAAGCCAAAAGTGCTGAGTAGATCAAAAGCTTAGTACTAGCAAAATTATAGTACTTCATATTTACAGACGCATCATGTTTTCTCGGGATAATACAAATGTATCTGGCAATCTATGATGCAGGAGGAGAAGAAGGAGTTGCCAGCTCGCTGGATACATCGCCTTGATATCGTTCTGAGATGTCCACATCCGAGGTGGTGCGTTCATCGTCGGAAACTTATGTTGCTTCTTTCGGAGGCGGAGGCGGAGTGTCCACGCGGGTGAAGAAAGGAGTGTCGTAGCTGGTCAAGTCAGCCACGTGACACCCATATCCGTCACAGGAGTGCATAATAGCCTTGATGTCCTCCTCCTGGCCGTCTTCATCTACTATAGAATACCCTCTGGTCACTTGCCATATCTCCATGCTTCCATGGTGGCTCATGACCATGGTGAGAGCGTTCTGTGCTGCAGATCGCGCGTAGGACATATTCCAATCCTGGACAAGCTGCGGCATTTCCTTCGCCTTGTCCTGCACCTAAAAATCCGACATGCTATGCATGTCCGAAATCTTGAGAGCTTCGCCAATATCCTCAAGGGATTGGCAGAAGTCATGAAGCAGGTCACCGACTTGGGTAAGCCGGTGGGTGCGGGGCTCGGCGGAGGTGGAGTCCGTCAAGTTCAGAGGACCTATACACAAAACAAGTTAAGAAAATCCGACATTGAAAGAAGACGAAGAAAATAGAAAAGTCAGACAGATGGAACATACCGAAGATGACGTCGTCAATCTTGGTCTTCTCTTCCTGAAGACTCCGGAGTTCAGCCCGGAGCGCCTCGGAAAGATCCTTCTCTCTGCACAGTTCGTTATTGAGGTCCGAGATTTTTTGATCTTGAGTCGCAATCTTGTGATCACGCTCGTCAGTGGCCATGGAGGAGGACTCAAGAACTTGAGCTATGCTCTTCTCATGATCCGCTTTAAGCTTATCCAGCTCTTGGTGAAGTTCCTTATTCTCCACCACTAATGTTTTGAGGTTCTCGGCCTCTTCAATCATGGCGCAGGATTGCTTTACCAGCGCTGTAAGTCAAAAAGAACAACATTTCAGGAAAAAATTCGACTACGAAAACATGAAAGACAAGGTTTGAGTCTCGGAATGTTTACCTTCGGCCTCATCCTTGGAGACTTTAAGTTCAGCATTTTTAAGTCGGAGAGCCTTGATCTCTCTCCGCTTGTCACAGACATTTTTCAACAAATCCTGGTTATAGGAACATACTTTCTATAAGTCAAAATACCCAAAGTCAGATGTCTACTAAAGACTCGGGCTAATATTTTTACTAATATCAGCACGAGCCTTGGGGGCTACACTAGTTCGTTCTTTGGCATCCTAAGGAAGCATAAACCCGGATTATATATCCTACTTCATGCTTGGGGGCTAGGGGATATGATATGAAATGAGGGAAAAACAAGAGTTAGAATTCCGACTTACATATTGCTCGCGAGTAAGTTTATCCAAACTCGCATTTACTTCAACAACGACCTTCTCGGCGAGAGTCAGAGGACCACTGGCGCTGTTCGAAGATCACCGGTCCTTATCCTCTCATCGCGAAGACGCACTTGTGCAAGAAGGTCAGAGAACTTGATATCCTCTGCCTCTTGTGCTTCTTCTTCGGCAGATAAGTTTCTTTTCTCCAGGCATTGCCTGGCCAGCCGCTGGATCTCTTCCGCAGATTTCCAGGACAAGCCAAACTTGGCAAGACCCAGATTGCTGAGAAGGTTTTCGGCGAAGATCTCTGTGGAGGGATCATTACGCAAAGAGGGTTCACCCTTATCTGTACCTGACTCACTCATGGTGACGTCTGTTTGTGATTCAAGGATCATAGGCTCCGTTGAAGGAGCCGGATCTTCTGCGACATCTGGAGAAGGAATGATCACCGGCGTTGTGGAAGGTTGGGGGGCAGGAGTCGGAGGAGCCACGGCAGGAGAAGCCATGGAAAGCTTCGTCTATCGCAGGGGCTTCGAAGAAGTTCCCTTCCCCTTACCCTTGATGAGCTGCTTAGCTCTGAAAATGTAATAAAGTCGAAAACATTACATCTCGGAAGAAAATTCGAGTAAGGTACAATGGCGGAAATTGTGTTGAAAGTTACCTCTTCACGATGTGCACCTCCTTTGTGCCGACAGCCATTGTCGGAGCCTTGTGTTTCTTAAGCGCAGTGTCCGGCAATGGGACCAGTTCCGCCTCCTGAGAAAACTCCAGAGGATATCCCTCGAGAGGAGCAAGTTCCGACTCGGGGAGGTTGGCAAGCTGAGAAGAAGAAAACATATCAGTATTGCGATTTAACTTGAAGATTGAAACACATAAAAAGGTTTATTGTTGAAAGCTTACCGGCACTACGGGGTTTTCCGCCGTATGCATATCCAGAGAAACCTCCGGGATCCTCCTCTCGATCCGCTCCCTTATCAGCCATTTAATCTGGCTTATGTAACCTTGCGTGGTATAGGCCCTGGGTCTGATGCGGAGGGAGTCTTTCTTGGACAACGTGATGGAGTGCATAAGTCGGTCTCCGTGGTACTGAAGCGGATGGATCCGGCATGACACCCAACATTGGACCAAGTCGGATCCCTTCAGTCCTTTGTGTTTGATCAGATATTCGACCCGCCTCTTAGCGAGGATCAGATCGTCACTGAGAGCCAGAGCAGCCTCGTCCCAAGACGGTTGGGCCGTGGCAGCTCCGTCAACAAAAGCCGGCAAAGCAGTAGCTTTGTCGGGAGCTGGAATCCTTATGATAAAAGAAGGTGGGTGGCCACTCTTTGACCGAGTCACTAGCTAAGATTTTGGGATATGCACGCTTGCGTCTAAGCAAAAAACTAATGGTACCGGTGATATAAGGAACACCGGCAGTGATAGAATTTCTCCGGACATGAAAGTAATACCGGAATAAGGTCAAACTCGACCTAACATCGAGAAATCCCTCACACAAAGAAGCATAAGCGCTCATCTCTAAGAAAGAGTTGGGAGGAAGATGGTCGAGTTGAACACTGTAATGGTCAATCACCTCGGAAAAGAATTCTGAGGGAGGAAATGACAAACCTCTGTCGAGGTGGGTGCCGAAGTGGACCCGCTCGCCGGCGCGCGGGTTGGGGATGGTTTCCCCGAAGCCGCTCCGCCAGTCACCGACGTGGAGGAGCCCTTCTATCTCCATGCCGTGGAGCTTCTCATCATCTAGCACACAGGGGATCCAGACCCCGCGGAAGCTTTCCTTCTCCACCGCCGCTTCCATCGCCGCCGTCGTCGCCGCTGCCGCCAAGCCGGAAGAGGATGAAGAAGCCATTTCTCCGGCGAGCAGATGAACTAGGATGGGCGGCGCTGGGAGTTCTTGGGGGAAAGCAGAGGAGCTCTATGCGCGCAGGGGAGATTTGGAGGAGAGGAAAAGGCAAAGGAAGAGGTGAAGAAAGAAGGAGGAGAATCCTCACCTCTTATATCCACCTAACCGCGCCAAAATTCGTGCAAATGCTACAGTACAACCGCCACACATCATGGAAGGAACTGGGAAGGACCCACGCGATGATTGCGTCGCTTCGATCTCTGCGCACGCATTAAAACAGCGCCTCGGTTCCGCGAACCGCGGACCCACCAACGGTCATGCTGACAGGATGTCTGTCAGATGACGTGACTTGACCATGACTTGTGTCAGGTGGCGTTAGAGACCAAATTCCGGATTAGATTGAAATCAAGCTGGAAAATCCGAGTAACCTGTTGATAGGTCCGGATCGTATTTTTTGTTGTGAAGTTTCAGGAACCCTTCAAGATTCTAGAAGACGAAGATCAAGCTAGGCGATGATAAAATCCGACTTTTGGATCTTGGAGACTTCCGGGGGCTGCTGTTGGGGATATACTTTTCGGGTATCCTCACAGTTCCTCACTGACCAGGGTGGCCCACTTCGGGTTAGAGCTTTGCGTCACGGGCGACCTAGTTAGGGAGAAGAGACGGAGTCCAATCCGGCTACAGGAAGGCCCATAAGACTTACCGACTTAGGCCCATAGTGTTACTTGTAGTTCAAGATGTACTCTGTAACCGACTCTTAGTCGTAGCCGGATAGATCTGTCCTATAAACCCTAGGCCGGATATCTATATAAGCCGTCCTAGGGAGAGCCTTTAGGGCACACCACAATAGTCTACAATCTCAACTCGCACAGGCGAAACCCTTGTAACCCATATCCGGCTCTGCCGTATTACTAGATTGCTAGCATGAGTAGGATCCGTCCAAAGACGGCGGATTCAAACCTGGGTCAACTTGTGTGCTCACCGTCTCGGAACACCGTACGTCTCACCCCCTCTCTTTTGCACGCCTTGAGGACCCCCGCATGGCATACTTGTCATCAATCCGACGACAAAGCTTCCTTATCTGACTTGGGGATAAGCTTGTCGGATTGCAATCGCCTGACAAAAGCTTCACATCCCCAAATCTTGAGAAAAGCCAAGGCCAACTTCTTGCCCGTCCACATCTCAAGTGGTGTTTTTTCTACTGATTTAGATGGTACTTTGTTTAGTGTTATCGCTGATGTCTCTAGACAAAAACCCTAGAATGATAAAGTTAGATCCATCTTACTCATTATCGACCTTACCATGTCTAACAAGGTTTCGTTCCGCCTTTCCGACACACCATTTCTCTAAGGTGTTCTCGGCGGGGTGAGCTATGGAACTATTACACAACTCTTGAGATGGTCATCAAACTCATGGCTCATATATTCGCCTCCATGATCTGATCGCAGAAACTTAATATTCTTGTTGATTTGGTTTTGCACTTCACTCTAAAACTCTTTGTGTTGGGCCACGCAGAGATAAACAAAACTTTTCCCTTACGAGGTGCTCCCAAGATCTAGCTCAGGTGATAGGCCACGAGATTTACCACTAGATGCGCTTGTAAATCCTAAGCCCAAAAACACTAACCAAGCAGGTGTCATGCACTCATAGATCAAAATTTGAGATACTTTCATTAAATCAGGTAACGCCATTCTATTAGACGAATATAAGCATAAATATTGAGCATTATCGAAAATTCGCTAAACCCTAAACAGGAAACAACCCATAAAATTAAACCGTAAAACCCTTGACCCATAAGCCCTAACCAAGAAGGTACCATGCACTTATAGATCAAATTTTGAGATACTTTCATTAAATTGCGGTAACACCATTCTATTCTACGAATATAAGCATAAAGCTTGAACATTATTGAAAATTCTCGAAACCCTAAACCCCTAAAACCCAAATCCTTACCAAACACATATCATGCACTTATAGATCAAACTTTGATGTAAGTCCATTAAATTGGTAACGCCGTTCTATTCGACAAATATAAGCATAACCTTAAGCATTATCGAAAATTCCCTAAACCCTAAACAACCCATAAAACCTAAACCATAAAACCCCAAACCCTCAACCCATAAACCCTAACCAAGCAGGTATCATGCACTTATAGATCAAAATTTGAGATACTTTCAATGTATTAGGTAACGCCATTTTATTCAAAGAATATAAGCATAAATCCTGAGCATTATAATTCGCAAAACCCCCTAAACCCTATACAATCCATAAGACCTAAATCATAAAACCCTAAAACCCCAAACCATCGACCCATAAACCCTAACCAAGCAGGTACCATGCACTTGTAGATCAAAATCTGAGATTCTTTCATTAAATTGCGGTAACGCCATTCTATTCCATGAATATAACCATAAATCTTGAACGTTATTGAAAATGCCATAAACCCTAAACCCTAAAACCCTAAACCCTAAACCCCACCTAAACGACCTTGGCAAATGAGGTATCATGCACTTGTAGATCAAAATTTCAGATATACTTTCATCAAATTGTGCTAACGCCATTCCATTCCATGAATATAAGCATATAAAGAAGCTTGAATATTATCAAAAAATCCCCAAAAACCTAAACCCTAAACCCCTAAACCCTAGAAACCATTAACCCTAAACCCTCATCCCCACAACCCCTTACCAAGCAGGTATCATGCACTTATAGATCAAAATCCAAGATACTTTCATTAAATTGTAATAAAACCAGTCTATTCCACGAATATATATAAGAATATATATAAAACTTGAACATTATTATTGAAAATTCCCTGATAAACCCTAAAACCTAGAAAATACTAAACCCTCAATCCTCAACCCTAAACCCTAAATACCAACCTTAAACTCCTAAACCTTAACCCTAAAATCCTAAACCATATACTATAAACCCTAAACCCTCAATGTAAAAAACACGAACCCTAAACCCTAGGCTATATATATCTTGTGTGAAAACTAGAGCAGTGGGATTTTGAGCCATACTTATTTGTAGTTTCTTCACAACGAAAGCCATAGTCGTTGCTTGAAAAATTGAAAATAACTTCAATTTCAGAAGCTTCCTTTGTAAATACTATTTTAAATGCCAATAATACGGACCAATCTACCAAATATTGATATGTTTTTATAAACTATAGCAAAGATATGGCCATGACCTTGGTCATATGGTTTGAAAGCCATGCATATTCATACATGGTACGCCATATATCGTATGACAAAATTAAAGCAATTATTATCGATTGAGGCTTTTAAGGTAACTTCAAATGTGGAAGCTCTTTTTATAAACAATGTTGAAATGCCAATATGCACCAATCTACCAAGCAAGGTTACTTTATCATTAAGTATGGTAACACATTTGGCCTTGACATTGGCCATCTAGTTTTTGAAAGCCATGAATGTTCAAACATGGTACGCCATATTTTGAAATGAGTTTTTCAAGAGTTATCAAATTTTATATTTTTCATGGAAATTAGCTAATGCACATAGTGAGACACCAACACAGAAACGAATGGTTGTATTTCATTTTATATTTTGTTTCTTTATTTTTTTTAAAAATGGCCCAAATTTGGTGTCATTACCGTTCATATCAAAAAGTTGAAATCTTGCAAAACTCTTACTGGTTCTCCAATATTTGAATAATTTGGTACCTTTTTAGCATGAAAATTCAGTACCTTTACATTATTTTTATAAAGTCATTTTGTTGCACACTTTGTAGTTCGTAATTAGACGTACTTACTTTAATTTGTCAAAAGGTCATTTTATTGCACATATTAGCTATGAAGCTTGGAAACTCATGAAAGTAGGGCATTATCCATCAAATATGGAATCTCCTTTCGTAAACAATTTCTTGAAATGCCAAGATACACCAATCTACCAAATATGGATACGTTTGTAACCTTGATTGGCGAATATGCTTCAATGTACGGAGTAGTATAAAACATGAAAAAGGTATAAAAACTATGGCTGTGACCTTGCTCCTCTTGTTTGAAAGCGTTGAATTAATGTTCATTAATTTCGGCAGATGTCTATCAAGTCATTAAATGCTGGAAAGCATACATGCATGTGGGTCTATCTGACGGGGACAACATCCCAAGTGGGAGTTGCGTACCTTAGAAGCTTCAACTTCAAAATTTCAGCAGAGCACCGAAACATCCCTCCCACCCATTCAAACATCCTGCCCATCCATTCAAACATCCATCCCCAAAAATTATTTTATTGCACAAATTTAGCATGGAAGCTTGAAAGGGCGTTATACACTATGTGAAAAAAGGGGTGGTGACATTTTGAGCCATCATCTTTGTAGTTTCTCCATAATAAAACACATTGTTGTTAATTGGAAATTCGAAAACAAACTTCAAATTTGGAACCAGTCATATTGGTTGCTTTGGCAAGATGCACCGATCTACCAAATGTGGACACATCATCATAAACTATTTGCATGACCTTGGTCACCTTTTTTTGGACGATGGTCATCTTCTTGAAAGCCTTAAATTGTTCAAATTTTTTAGCAAATGCCGAGAAACTCATTTGAATGCTGGAAAGCAACTCTTGCTGGCGTGTGGGTCTAGACGGCGACAGCGCATCTGAGAGGCCCCATGCCGGAGTAGCGTATGCTAGAAGCTTCGACCTCAAAATTTTGGTACGGTGCCCAAATATCGCACCCATTCAAATATCCCACGCATCCATTCGAACATGCTTCACCTCTTTCTAGAATGCAAAATTCCTCTTCTATCCCTGCTCCAGAAACAAGAATCCGAGGAGCACTTCAATAATAGAGGGATATAGGTGGTAAATTTGCGTTCTCCCAAATGCCTCACCCCATTGACATTTCCCAGCCCTTCTACAATATTTACCTGCCCGACACTCTGACCCACACTAACTTTTTGGACCCACCATGCAAGTGACCCACATGTTAGTGAGCCATAATTATGGGAAGTAGAGATTCCCATCGCTTGTTGTTCAAAATTCGAACATTTTTTGCTAAACCGAGATAAAATCATTAAAATCATCAAACCTGGCTTAGAAGCTTGAAAATTCTAGAAATTGGGCATTATCCGTCATTTTTTTACTTTGTGAGAAAATTGGTGCGGTGATATTTTGAACCACATATAGTCTTTGTAGTTGCTTCACAACGGAAGACATTGTTGTCACTTGGACAATTTAAATTAGAAAACTTCGAATTTGGATGCACCTTTTTTTATAAACATTATTTGAAATTCCAATATGCAGTTATGCACCGATCTACCAAACATGGACACGTTATCATAAACTATGGAAAACATATTTCCATGACCTTGGTCATCTCGTTTGAAAGCCATGAATGTTCATAGATGGTATGCCATATTGTGAAACTGGTTTCTTCGAAAGTTGTCAAATTTTAGCATACTTTTTCATGGAAACTAGGCAGTGCACATAACAAAATACTTTGTGAAAGAAAGACATTGCTTCAATTTATAAATTTTTTCTTTGGAGTTTTCTTTCAAAAGGTCCTAAATTAGGCTACATTATTAGCATTCATATCAAGAAGTTGAGGGGTTGTTTGGTTAAGCTTATATATCGCTTTTTGCTTTATTTTATAAGACACTTTATATTTTTTCTTTTGGCTTATACCATCATTTAACTATGTCAGAGTAAAAGCTAAAAAAACAAAGCCAAAAAAGGTTCCTAGCTTTATAAGCCAAAAATCAAAAGCTAGAATTAGTGCCGAACCAAACATTGCCTAAATCTCACAAACTCCTGATGTTTCTCCGTTGTTTTAGTACTTGGGTACCTTCAATTGTATTTAACAAAAAATATGACCAAGCAGGGTATCATCAACTTGTAGATCAAATTTTGAGATACTTTCATTAAATTGCGGTAACACCATTCTATTCCACGATTATATATAACCACAAAGTTTGAACATATTATTGAGAATTCATGGAAACCTAAACCGTAAAATCTAAACCCCTAAACCCTGACCAAGCAGGTATCGTGCACTTATAAATCAAAATTTGATATACTTTCATTAAATTGGGTAACACCATTCTATTTCACAAATATAAGCATAAATCTTGAACATTATTGAAAATTCCTGAAACCCTAATCCCTAGCTAAACCCCTAAAAACCAAACCCTAAACAACTATACCCCAAAACCATAACAAGCACGTAGCATGCACTTATAGATCAAAATTTGAGATACTTTCGTTAAATTGGGTAACGCCATTCTATTTGATGAATATAAACATACATCCTGAGCATTATCGAAAATTCCCTGAACCCTAAACCCTAAAATCCTCAGCCCCAAAACCCTAAACAAGCAGGTTTCATGCACTCTTAGATCAAAATTTGAGATACTTTCATTTAATCAGGTAACGCCATTCTATTAGACGAATATGAGCATAAAACCTGAGCATTACTGAAAATTTGCTAAACCCTAAACCAGAAACAACCCATAAAACTAAACCGTAAAATCCTAAACCCTCGACCCATAAACCCTAACCAAGCAGGTACTGTGCACTTATAGATCAAAATTTGAGATACTTTCATTAAATTGTGGTAACGCCATTCTATTCCACGTATAAAAGCATAAGCTTGAACATTATTGAAAATTCCCGAAACCCTAAACCCCTAAAACCCAAACCATTACCAAACACGTAAAATGCACTTACAAATCAAAATTTGATATACTTTTGTTAAATTGGTAATGCCGTTCTATTAGACAAATATAAGAATAAATGTTGAGCATTATAGAAAATTCCCTAAACCCTAAACAACCCCTAAAACCTAAACCTTAATAAACCCTAAAACCCCAAACCCTCAACCCATAAACCCTAACCAAGCAGGTATGATGCACTTATATATCAAAATTTGAAATACTTTCAATGAATTAGGTAACACCATTCTATTCGACGAATATAAGCATAAATCTTGAGCAATATTGAAAATTTGCTAAACCCCCTTGACGAGGGTTTAACTCGTCAATGCCCATTGTTATGGACTTGGGTTTTGGAGAAGGAGGGAGCGCTAGAAGCATCAATCGGCTAGCAAACAAGAACACAGGGACGCAAGGTTTACCCAGGTTCAGGCCTCGTTAAGGTCCCTACTCCTGCTTGTCTGCTCTTGGAATTAACGAAGGAATCGAGGATTACAGGGGCTCGCAGATGCTATCTGGCGAGAGTTGTGGAAACTAGGGTTGCATGTCTCCTCCTTGCCGCCCCTCCTAGCCTTTATATAGATAGGCCAGGTCTCGGGTAGCAGATCGAGTCGGTTACAGATTAGGGTTTTTCCTTCAGACTTTCTATCTCTAGACTACTTCTTGTCTCGCAAGTGATCGAGAGTCCGTGGGCCACTCGAAGTCTTCATTGGGCCATGGCAACAGCGTGGGCTTCCACCGTATCTGGACCGTATATACCAAACTCGAGTAACTGTAGGATATACCCATGTCAGTAGCCCCCGAGTGCCCAGTGGAATCGCAGATTCGACTGGGGAGTTTTACAAAGCCTTTCAAGTGCATGACTGAGTATTTTTCGAGTGTTCTATTTATGTCATAGGGATTGTTGATATGCATGCCTGATTTAACACATGTATCGGTATCAGTTAACTACCTTAGGGCAAAACAACGCAATCTACTTGAACTCGAGTCCCCGGACTCGAATTCAGAAAAGTGCTGGTGTAATTCGACTCAAGCCGCGGAGGTCTTACAGGAGTTGAATTCCAGTATAAGGGTGTGAGCACTCGACGTGTCCGTCAAGGCATGTTCATCGTACATGTAGGCACGGATATATTTCTGGTAGTGCGCAGCAAATGCGTTGCCAGGCCTTATTCAGGTCTTATCTTCATGCTACAAGCGCGACATGCGAATTTTGTCACTGCAAAGATGATTCGGGTGACCCAGGAGACGCAGACTCTTTGTAGGGAAAATATGAGGCGGTGTCGACATAGACTTCGAGTGTGGATGTTATCAACACACAGTACGATGTACAAATAATCATAGGGTGCGCGACCAGCGTCCCTATGGGAGTAGCCCCCGAGTGCTTGGTTGAGTTGAAGACTCAGGCAGGGAATAAAGAACTTTTTGTGACTGCTGTCGTCTTTTGTTTACTTGTTTTAGTCGAATTTATTTCCGGCGCTCCCTATGGGAGTAACCCATGGTCCATAATCGAATTTTAGATTCGAGTGGTTGGGTATGCTTTGAATGTCCATATTCCTGTAGAAAAGAAAATCGTAGGGTGCGCGACCAGCGCTCCCTATGGGAGTAGCCCCCGAGTGCTTGGTGGAGTCGAAGCCTCGAGCAAGGACTAAAGTAGTCGAAGTCTTCTAGTGTTCAATTTGGTGACATCAGTGCTGATGATGTGATGACCTCAGTTTCCCATGTGAGCGGCTGTGACGGGACGTCACGAGCGGTGGGTCCCATTTTCTGACCCTGACTTGACCGGGCGTGCGTAATCTTTCATTTTAACTGCGCCTCCTCGATTTCCATGCGTAATGGATGTAGTGGGGGACGGTTCGTGCTTCAGGCCCTCCACGTGTCGATCACGATGTGTGCCACGCGTCTAATAGGGTTTCTGCTGGCTGTTGGATTGCATCCGCCAGGGGGTTAAGTAGCAGCGCAGCTGCGGTAATTTGCCATCTGCTCTTTCTCTGCTTTGTGCCTCCATCGCCAGTGCTGCTTCTCTCTGCCTTTGAGAGTTCGTCCCATTCGTGGCGCTGGACCAACTCCGTGTGTTTCCGAGTTATTTTCTTCACTCGCATCACCATCGCAAGATGGGGAAGAAGAAAGGAGGCGCTGCCGTTGAGTCCGCCGCCGCCATTGCTGCTACCAAGAAGAAGGGTGGCTCCGCCATTGTAGGCACCAGCACCACCGTCGCCGGGAACAAGAAGGGCGCGGGCACCCATGTCACCAATGGTGCGTGGCGCGCGTCCATCATCAAATCGTCCGAGCTCCCTCTTCTGCGCCAAGATGGAGTTCTGTCTTCCGTGGTTGGTGACTCGCGAGTCCCAGGTGGTGAGGTAACCCCTTGTCCTCCTGCTAGTTTCCGGGTGATGTTCCAAGTGTTCATCATCCGCGGTCTGTCTCTGCCCCTGCATCCTTTCTTCAGCTGTCCCCAAATCTATTCTCCACATCGCCTGCTATATTACACTTTGCGAGTGCTGGCTCGTAGTCGAGCCACACTTTGGTCTCTTCAAATCGATTTTCAAGCTGAAGCGTCAGTCGGCATCTGGCTCCATAGTCTACAACGTAGGAGGCTGCGAGATCCATGTCGAATCCCCCGTCATATACTTCGATATCATGCTCATGGCATCCATCCAAGGGTGGAGGGACAGGTGGTTCTACATCCACGACCAGAAGGCCGACGGAGAACACTTCGGACTCCCGCCCTTTGATGCCGCGATGCCGTGCAGGAGGAGGCGTTCTTGGAAGAACGTGGTGATGCCCGACGAGTCTGAGGAGACAGATGTGCTGTACGAGCGCGTCTGCGACCTCGAGAGTCGCATGGGTAAAGAAGAGGGAGGTTGCACCCTCATTCGCACATGGTTGCCCCGTCACATCCAGCCCATGCAGGCCATAATCCACCCTATGTTCCAATGGGCTAGTGCGGACAATGTCACTCGCGTATCTACCGATGGCATTTCCGTGAGTGAAGTAGATAAGAGGGTGCGACTGCTGACCAAGTACACTGCCAAGGATGTACTCCCCAGTGAACCCGTCATACCTCCATTCTATGCTTCTAACCCTCCTCCTGAGGTATGATTATGCTACGAAGTAGCTTTATTTGTCGAGTGCTTCTGACTTTCTTGAAATGTGCTGACTTGTTTTCTGTATGCAGGATTGGAAGGTGTCTCCTAGTTTGCCCCCTCTTCTTGAGGGGGTTATTCCTCGAGAAGTAGATGAGGAGGACGAGTCGGAGTCGACCGTCCCATTTGAAGAGGAGGAGGAAGCCCCCGAGTCCAGCAGTCCGGACACTCGCAAGCGTTCGCGCAGCAAAGATTCAGATGCGTCGTCTCCTCCGAATCTAGAAGGCCCAACTATTGGTGCGGAGTTTCCAATTCCTGCTATTCCTATGAGTTCCATGGCGCCATCTGCCCGCAAGAAGATGAGGCTGCCGAAGGAGTCATCAGAGTCGGAGGACCAAACCTTCGATTTTGATAAGTTTGAGTGGTAAGTATACAATTCTCATCTTGGTTATTTTTGGAGTTGCATCTCCTGATGTTGGTTTTGTTCCGTAGTCAACCGGCGTCGTCATCTTCTGGCGACGTCCAATTTTTGAAAGAATCTGGAGTCGCGGACTCCAAGGCCAAGGAAGTGGCTGAGCGAACTCCTTCCCCTCCATTGGAGGCCCACTTCGGGCACAATTCATCAAGTTCTCCACACGTTGTGGAGCACCAGATGGTTGTCTGGGCGACTATGCGGCAATTGACTTCAGAGTCTCTGGAGGAGCACGTATGTGTGATGTTGCTTTTACTTTCAGTCGAATTAGTCATCCATGCTATCTGCTGATCCTTTTGTTTTTCTCCTGTTGCGGCTTATTGTGAAGGAAGCTGCTCGCCTGGCGGAGCAAGTACTTGCAATGGTTCGCCAGCACGCATTGCTGGACAATCGCCATCGTGTGGTTGAAAGTTAGTGTTTTGCTTCTTCTTCTTCTTCATCATTTGTATACTCGACTAACGGTCTATCTTGTATGTTTTGCAGCTGAGCATAACGTGCTTCTTCACGAAGCCGCATCTCTTGAAAAGACGCTCGCCGCGGCGGTGAAGAGTCGCGACGAGGCAGTCGCTGTGATTGATGAATCACGGAAACGCGAAGAGGATTTGCTCGCATCCATCGCTGCCAGGGAGAAGTTGTTCGAAGAACAGCTTTTCTCGATTGCCAAGTCTCTTTCAGGTATTTTTCCTTTTGTGTCTTGACTGCTTTTTTCTTCAATGTCTTGCTTTTGTGCTGATGTTTTTGTTCTGTGTAGATGCTGACGGTCTAAGCTTCGACGCCCAGGCGCTTTGTCGCGATGATGCTTTGGCAGGCACCATCGCGGCAGTCGAAGACCGCAGCGCTTCCATTCAGGGAACGCTGACTAAAGCTAAGGGTGTACCCAGTCGCATCCGCGAGGAGCTGGCGCCCAAAGATGAGCTGATCGATAACATGGATGACCTGGTGGAGTCCCTTACTGGAGGTATTCCTGCAGGCTTCAAGAACTCACTTCGTGCGGCTGGCGCTTCCATGTCACTCGCGATGGTTCAAGCCCATGGCATGGAGGTGGATCCCGCTGCGGTCTCCAAGGCGATGCCTGTCGGCGCAGATGGTCAACAGGAAGTTTTTGCTCCTTTTGCAACTGCTTGTGGCAAGTACGGGCCACAACTTATCAACACAGTCGCCAAGTACTCTGAGGAGCTGCAGCGATCCAAGAAGGCGGCAAAGGCTGCGGCGTCAGGGGCCGGCGGGAATTCTGTGGTGTCTGATACTGCCACGGACTCGATGAGGCCCCTGAAACCGAAGTCCAAGTCGAAGAAGCAAGCTGCTCCTCAGTAGTGATATCTGTAATAGTTGATAGCACGACTCCTTTTTGTTGAAAACATGCCGCTGGCTAAGTGTCTCTGTTGATACTTTTGATATGTTCGGATGCACTTGAGTTTTTGTCCATGTGTTGCTTGGTCCCTTATTGTCTCTTGCTTGGCTTGTGATAGGGTACATCGAGTGGTCCTTCGAGTGAGCCTCGGGATCCGCCATCCGCTGGTGATACCTTAGTGCAGTCACACTCAAGGGTGGATGGTCTGTCCCTGCTTTTGCGACTACGCGATCGCGTTAAGCAGCTGGAACACGAACTGCCCGTCCTCCACGGTAACGCAGATGTATGGAAGTCGAGAGCGGAGAAGGCCACCGCCCGAGAGCAATATCTACTAGGGAAGGTGGCGCAGCTGGGTGACCAGTTCAAGTGTTAGCTTCCTGCCTCCTTATCTTTTCTTGTAGTCAATCGCGGTAGTTCGTTATATTCATACTTTTGCCTCTTGCTTGGTATAGTTGTCAGTGCGCCACAGGATGAGAAGGACAGGATCACCATTCATATGAACGACTTGACTCAGTAACAGCTTCAGGCAAGTGGGTACTTCTAGGTGGATCATGATCGTGCAATCGCACTTGCGACCCTGCAGGATCGTGCCTCGTGAGTGCTTCATTTTCTGAAGAAGTCGCAATCATGCTTAAGGAATATTTAACAGACGATGTTTCCGCTGGATGTCGTTCCCTCGAGCCTGCTGGCTCTCCTTGCTAAATTTCAAGACTTGAGTGCAGTCCGCGAGTGTGTGCAGCAACAGTTGGTGGCTGGTGCCAAGGCTGCGTTGTCGCTGGTGCGACTGCATAGGCCTGGTGTTGATGTTGCAGCTGTTGCTGCTGGTCCGCCGACTCCGCCGGCAGGTTCAACCTGGAATATGGTTCCTCATTACCAGGCGATGGATCACCCAGCGCAGGAAATTATTGACTTCTTCGAGGAGCAGACAAACGTTATCTATTGCAACAGTAGTGTTAACTTTGTATCCTGCACATAAATGTACCAGTGTTGTAAAGTTCATATATATATGATGTGTATAATTGATTGACATTGATGTGTAAAGAGCTTGTTAGCTCATATGTTTTGCGAGTGCATTGCACTATGCAATTCCCTTTCGTTAGCCTAACTTGTGTTTATCTCAGCACCTTGCCAACCTGTCAGGTGTGTTGCAGCTAGGTTGGTGTTTGTCAAGGGTTCGATTAATGCGTCAGCTACTCAGGATATCGCGATTGGTTCGTAGAACAGATGTGTAAAGGGTGGCGCAGCCCCCGAGTAGGTAGATGGCAAAAAATAATAGAAAAATGCAGAGTTTGGGGCACTTAGCTTTATTTATTTTTAGAACAGTACGAGTTACAATGTGTGGCTAAGTAGCGTTGGCTGAATAGCCTTATTTGTAATGTAAGAAAGAAAAGATGACTAAGGGTAGAAGCGCCACAGCTGCGCAACGTTCTAGGGGTTGGAGTACGCGACTCCTGTCTTGAAATCTTTGAGGCGATAGGCGCCACCTGGGATTACTTCTGTAATCACATATGGTCCTTCCCAAGGGGACTCGAGCTTGAGATGCCCTTGCTGTTTCAGTCGCAGGACCAGGTCTCCTTCAATGAAGGACCTGGGGCTGAGCCTTCTGCTGTGGTAGTTGCGCAGGTTTTGCTGGTAGATCGTCGATCTTTCTGCTACGATTTCCCGTGCCTCATCAAGGAGGTCAACGGAGTCTTCGAGTGCAAGAGTTGACTCCTACTCACTGTAAGCGACCACTCGCGGTGCCTTGTATCGTACCTCTGTAGGTAGCACCGCTTCAGCACCATGCACCATGAAGAACGGGGTGTATCCTGTGGCACTGTTTGGGGTTGTGCGTAGGATCCAGAGTACGGATTGCAGCTCGTCTGGCAAGCATCCAGCGGCTTGTTCGAGTGGGCTAAGGAGTCGCTTCTTGATTCCGCCACAGACGAGCCCGTTGGCTTTTTCGACTTGACCGTTGGTCTGTGGATGAGCTACAGAGGCATAGCTTACATTAATTCCCAGGTTTTCACAGAAACCCTAGAACTCCTTAGAGGTGAAGTTCGTTCCATTATCCGTGATGATGCTGTGTGGCACTCCTAAGAGATAGACAATGGACTCGAAGAACTTGACTGCACTGGCTCCTGACTGGTTAGTCACCGGCATGGACTCTATCCACTTGGTGAATTTGTTGACTGCGACCAAGAGGTAGACGTAGCCTCCTCATGAGGACTTTGGGAGCTTGCCTCCCATGTCGAGTCTCGATTGCACAAAAGGCCAAGCCAATGGTATTGGCCGGAGCTCCGCGCCAGGTGCGTGCGGTTTGTCCGTGAATCGCTGGCAAGCGTTACATTTTTGGACGATGTCCTTGGCATCACGCATGGACATGGGCTAGTAGAATCCAGCTCATAGAGCTTTAGCGACGAGGGCGCGACTACCGGCGTGGTGCCCACAAGTCCCCTCATGGATGTCGAGGAGGACGGCCCTCCCATCTGTGTTGGAGACGCACCGTTGGAGTACCCCTATGATGCTGCGCTTGTATAGTTCACCGTTGATGACGACTAATGCCTTGGAACACCATGCGATGTGTCACGCGTAAGTCGGGTCGTCCGGTAGCCTCTTGCTGAGAAGATATGGGACATAGGGTTGAGTCCAAGATGGCTCAATCATCATGACCAGCATTGGTCCTTCGATTCCTGTGTCGAGCTCCAGGTTATCGAGTGCCATTGGCTCATTGGGTGGCATAGCACCCGAGTCTGTTGTTGCGCTTGTTTTCTTCTCTGCGGCCTTTGGCTTGATGGAGCGTTCACAGATACGCTCGAGAAATACCCCAGGTGGTATGGGGACACAGGTAGAGCAAATGTTGGCGAGTGCATCTGCCTCTTTGTTGCTTTCGCGGCCTACGTGCCGCAGCTCACAACCGTCGAAGTCCCCTTTGAGTGTGTCGTAGAGGTCGGGGTAGGCGAACATATTGTCATTTAGTGCGTCACACTCGTGCATTATCTGGTTGACGACCAGCTTGGAGTCGCCGTAGATGATGAGCCTTTTGGCGCCGCAGGCTTTTGCCATCCGCATCCTGTGCAACAGGCCTCTTATTCAGCTTCATTGTTGGAGGCAGTGAACTGCATTCGCAAGATGTATTTCAGCTTGTCTCCTTGGGGCGATGTTAGTATGACGCCTGCGCCAGCCCCGTCCTTACGCTTGGATCTATCGAAGTGCAATGTCCAGAGGTAAGACATGTCTTGTTTTTCGGGGAGCTGGTTCTCCATCCAGTGTATGAGGAAATCAGGGAGGACTTGCAATTTGATCGGGTAACGCTTTTCATATGTAATGTCTCATGGAGACAGTTCGATTCCCCAAAGCACGACTCGTCAAGTGGCGTCGGGGTTGTTGAGGATGTGTCCAAGCGGGGCGTCGTTGACCACCACGATTGGGTGCTCCTGGAAGTAGTAACGCAGTCGCCTGGCTGTCATGAAGATGCCGTATGCCAACTTCTGGTAGTGCGGGTACTGCTGCTTTGTTGGCATGAGCACCTCGCTGAGGTAGTAGACTGGGCGCTGCACCCCGTGGACCTTGTTTTCCTCGGCTTGCTCCACCATGAGCACCATGCTGACCACCTGGTTAGTGGCAGAGATGTACAACAACAGTGGTTCCCTTTCGCGTGGGGTCACTAGTACTAGTGAGGTAGATAGTACATGCTTGAGGTCTTCGAATGCTTCCTGCGCCTCATTAGTCCACTCGAACTTGTCAGTTTTGCGGAGAAGTTGGTAGAAGGGCAGTGCCTTTTCACCCATTCGACTAATGAATCGACTGAGCGCCGCAATTCGCCCAGCCAGCTGCTGGATGCCTCTTACAATCTTCGGCTTCTCCATGGCCAGTATGGCATTTATTTTCTTCGGGTTTGCCTCGATCCCCCTTGCGGAGATTAGATACCCGAGTAGTTTCCCAGATGGTACGCCGAAAGGCGCATTTGTCCGGATTGAGCTTGATCCGGTAGCGGTCGAGGTTGGCGAAGATTTCACGTAAATCATCGATGAGTGAGGCTTCCTCTTTGGTTTTGATGACGATGTCATCAACAAAGACTTGGATGTTGCGACCAAGTTGATTCTTGAGGCAATCTTGCATGCACCGCTGATAGGTGGCTCCTGCGTTTTTTAGCCCGAAGGGAATTGTGTTGTAGCAGAACACACTGAAAGGCATTGTAAATGCTGTTTTCTCTTGATCTTCCTCCTTCATTCGAATCTGATTATAGCCTGAGTAGGCATCGAGGAAGCCAAGACGCTCACATCCCGTGGTGGAGTCGATGAGCTGGTCGATTCGCGGCAACGGGAAGTGATCCTTTGGGCAGTGCTTATTCAGGGAGGTGAAATCCACGCACATCCGTAGGATATCCGTGTTCTTTTTGGGTACCAGCACCGTGTTGGCGAGCCAAGTACTTTCCTTGATCTCGCGTATGAATTTGGCGTCGTGGAGTCTGTTGATCTCCATTTCGACCGCTTTTGCTCTTGGCTCAGACAGTCGCCGAATTGTTTGTTTGACTGGCCTTGCGTCTGGGTTGACATTGAGTGCGTTCTCGGCGAATTCCCTGGGAACCCCTGGCATGTCCGCTGGACACCAAGCGAAGATTTCCCAGTGCTCACGGAGGAATTCGACGAGCGCGAGTTCCTATGCGGGACTCAAGTTATTGGCGATGAGGGCCGTCTTGGTCGGGTCTGATGGGTGAACCTGAACTTTCTTCGTGTGTACCAACGAGTGAAAGGACAGGTCGGGTGAACTTGGCCGGCTCAGGGGAGGCAGACTGTTGTCCCCTGACTCCTTCAATCTTGCGAGTTCCTCCTGCATGCCGAATGACTGGGAAATTCTGTTGAATTCCCTATCGCAACTGTCATACCTCTTGAAGCTCCCGTTGATTGTGATGACGCCGTTTGGGCCTGGCATTTACATCTGCAGGTAGGCATAGTGTGGTACAGCCATGAACCTGGCGAACACGACGCGTCCGACGATGCAGTGGTACTGTGAGGGCCAGTCGACGACTTCGAAGTTAATGCGTTCGCGTCGAAAGTTTTTCGGCGTGCAAAAGATGACGTCGAGGTTGATTTTGCCCAGGGGATATATGCCCTTGCCTGGGACGATGCCATGGAATGTCATTCCCGAGACCTCTAGGCAGGTCAGACGGATCCTCATCGCTCGCAAGGTACATGAAAACATAAGGTTAATGCCGCTTCCACCATCCATGAAGATGCGACTCATGTCGAAGCCTCCAATCTGTGCCTCGAGTACGAGGGGACAGTGTCCTGGGCGAGGTACTTGGCGCGGGTGGTCGCGCTTGTCGAAGGTGATGCAGGAGTCGCTTCCGCTTAGGTACTCAGTGGTGGATGGTGGTGACTTTGTCGCCAAGTTGACTTGGCGAGTGATGGCCTTCTGTACCCGATTCGAGGGGCATCCTTTTTGGATCATCATGTTGCCCACAACCCCGTGGGTATGGCTCACCGCCTTGATCACGGACCGGTGCGGCCGCGGGTGGTGGCACTCCAGGTGGTGGAGGAGGAGCTCCATGTGCTACAATGCCTGGGGCGACTCCGTAGCCCCTATTGACTGCGTCGCGATTCATCCGTGCCAAACCCTCGTGGAGCTTGAGGAACTCGCGGCAGTCCCTGAGAAGGTGGCTGGATTTCTTCTTGCCGTCGTGCTTGTCGATGTAGAAGTGCACGTTGCACGGCCAGGACAGTTTGTCCTCGATTGTTGTCACGGGTGCCTCTTCGCAAGTGCGGTGTTGCCATACCTGCGTGGTTTTCCCAAAGTCGCGGTGTCCACCGCTGCGATAGCCGCTATTGCGGTTGTTGTCACGCCTATCAGCGTAGCCGGCTGCGACCATGTTGACATCGTCGCGATCATTGTTAATGCACATTCGATGTTTTCTTCGGCGATCGCGTCTGCACTCGAGCTCTGCTTCGTCGTCGGAGTGAACACGGGTTTTCACCGAGTCTTATCCATCTGCCCACCGATTCGTGATTTCCATCAGGTCATCAATTGTTTTGGGCTTCGAGCGGCCCAGCTCCTCCCTGAGCTCTATGCAGCGAACGCCGCCATTGAATGTGTCGATTGCCCGATCCTCCGAGATATTTTCTGCGGAGTTCTTGATGATGGACCACCTCTGGATGTATGAGCGTAGCGATTTGCCCGACCTTTGCTAGCAGCACCTTAGTTCTTCGATTGATGCAGGCCTTTTGTAGCTGCCCTTGAAGTTGCGCACAAAGCTGTAGGCCAACTCATCCCAGCTACGAATGGATCCGCACGAGAGGTTGTTGAGCCATGATCGGGCGGCGCACTACAGCTGTAGCTATAGGCATTGCATGGCCGTGCTTCGACTCCCACCATGGAGCCTAACGGAGGAGATGTGGTCCTCCAACCAGATTTTCGGGTCCTGCAGGCCGTCAAATTTCGGGTTCTCCGATGGGAGCTTGAACCCCTTGGGCATTCGCTTTTTTCTGATGGCTATGCTGAAGCATCTGGCACCACAGAGCTCCACGTCTTCGTCCTCTGAGTCAGTCAAGCGGGCACGTCGTGCCCTTGACTTGTCGATTTTGCGCTGCGTGATGTCATCGCGTGCATCGTAGTCATGGTCGTGTCGCCGTGAGCGGCGGCGTCGAGATAGATCATGACTGTCGTCACTAGACGAGGGTGAGGAATAGCGTTTTGCCAGAGCCTTGTTTTTCTTCGGCTCTGGCGTCGGCTCTTTGTTGAGAGCAGCCTTGATTAACCCCAAGCCCGCGATTGTAGATTGGTGCATGGTGGCTCGGGGATCTCCAGCCAGCGGCTGGTTGTGGAGTAGGTACATGGTGGCCGCTGTCACCGCTGCCTGCGGCGTCTTTGGGACCACGTTGCCCCGGGTATCGATTGTCATAGAGCTGAAGTCAAGGACTTTCGCAGCTCCTGCTCGGTGAGGTGGGCCATTTGAGATCGCCTCTTGTTGGCCACGTACTCGTTTCCCTTGGAGGAGGATCCTCCGTGGGAGGAGAGCCCGTCCCATCGAAGGTTCGACTCGTCCGCCGCCTTTTTACATGCTTCGAGTTGCGCGATCATTTGTAGCTGGCGTCTATACTCCTCCTTAAGTAGCCAATGGTAGCCTATCAGCATCTCCTGCGATGCACGCATGGAGGCAGAGGATTGCCTCGCAGAGCTTCTCGGCAACGGGCCCACTCGAGATCGTTGAGCCTGATCACGACACATTCTCCTGTGTGTTCGTTCACCATGGTTGGAAGTTCAACTGCCCCTACATTGTTGATGGGAGCGCCATTGCCACTGTTTGGGGGGCCGCCATTGGGAGGTCCGCCATTAGGTATGCCATCGTTAGGCGGATCGGTGCCAGATCCATTGCCACCGTTTTCACGATTAGTGGTGGAGTCGCCAGTGTTGATGACGGCACACATGAAGTTGCTAGGGAAGCTGTTGCTCCCGCAACTTTTGGATCCGGAGCCGTAAACCCCATATTCTGTTTCTAGGCCACCCAGATCGGATCCGCGACTGCTGTCGCTATCCGTACTTTCAGCTATTGCTGAGGTGTTGAGCTCACTGAGGGTGCCAATTGGTGGCGGGAACCACGATGCTGGAGCAATCGCGAATGCCGTTGGTTGGTCAGGCATGCGAAGCGTGCCCATCAGACCAACTTGGAAGTGGAAGCTCCCGATCGCCAGGCTAATTCCATCGCCCACGGACTCGAAGGCCGGTGAGTGGCAGGCGCGTGGACGGTGAAGTCGAACATGCCGAAGAGCTGGTGAATCTCCGCTGGTATGGAGTTGTAGATCGCGGTTGATGAGGCTGAAGAAGCCGCAACATCAACACTCCCAATTCCCACAGACGGCGCCAATTGACGAGGGTTTAACTCGTCAATGCCCATTGTTATGGACTTGGTTTTGGAGAAGCAGGGAGCACTAGAAGCATCAATCGGCTAGCAAACAAGCACACAGGGACGCAAGGTTTTCCCAGGTTCAGGCCTTCGTTGAGGTCCCTACTCCTGCTTGTCTGCTCTTGGAATTAACGAAGGAATCGAGGATTACAGGGGCACGCAGATGTAATCTGGCAAGAGTTGTGGAAATTAAGGTTGCGTGTCTCCTCCTCGCCACCCCCTCCTAGCGTTTATATAGATAGGTCAGGTCTCGGGTAGCAGATCGAGTCGGTTACAGATTAGGGTTTTCCCTTTGGACTTTCTATCTCTAGACTTCTTCTTCTCTCGCAAGTCATCAAGAGTCCGTGGGCCACTTGAAGTCTTCAATGGGTCGTGGAAACGCCGTGGGCTTCCACCGTATCTGGACCATATATACCAAACTCGAGTACCTGTAGGGTATACCCATGTCACCCCTAAACCCTATACAATCCATAAAACCTAAACCGTAAAACCCTAAACCCTCGACCCATAAACCCTAACAAAGCAGGTACCATGAACTTATAGATCAAACTAAGATTATTTCATTAAATTGCGATAATGCCATTCTATTCCACGAATATAACCATAAAGCTTGAACATTGTTGAAAATTCCCTAAACCCTAAACCCTAAAACCCTCAACCCTGCCTAAACGACCCTGGCAAATGAGGTATCATGCACTTGTAGATCAAATTTTCAGATATACTTTCATCAAAATGTGCTAACGCTATTCCATTCCACGAATATAAGCATATAAAGCATATTGAACATTATCGAAAATTCCCCCGAAACCCAAACCCTAAACCCCTAAACCCTAAAAACCATAAACCCTAAACCCTCATCCCCTTAACCCCTTACCAAGCACGTATCATGCATTTATAGATAAAAATCCAAGATACTTATATTAAATTGCGATAGAACCAGTCTATTCCATGAATATATATAAGCATATATATAAAGCTTGAACATTATTATTGAAAATTCCCTAATAAACCCTAAAACCTAGAAAACCCTAAACCGTAGGCATGAGTTGTGTCGGTCCCAATGTATCTTAGTTCACAGAATGGTTCTTAAAACCATCTGTTTTCCTTGTGCGTTGTGGTGTGTGTTTGTATTGTGTGCTTGAATGAATGAAGGAATGAAATGAACTTAGTTGCAAATCCTGAGTTCAAACTCAAAGTTTTAGCTTTGAAAACAAAACCATGAACCTTAGAACTTTCCCTCTTACCCCATTATCTATCTCAATCTTCATATGACTTGTGGAAACCAAGGAGTAAGCAGCTCATCGCAGGACCCGGTGCTGCAGATTCTGCAGATGCTAGTTTCCTACCATGAAGCTAGTAGAGCAGAGCGTCAAGCCAATCTAGCCACTCTTCAACAGATAGCTCAGATGGCCCACAATAATCAAGGCCATGGAAATTAGGATCACAATGGATCCAAGCTTAAGACTTTCAGAATACCAATCCCCCTATCTTCAACAAATCTGAGGATCCCTTAGATGCTGATGACTGGCTGCAAACCATGGAGAACAATCTGGAAGTCGCAGGAGTTGATGCCAACGAGAAGGTACTGTTTTCCACCCACTATCTGGCAGGAGATGCAAGAGCCTGGTGGAATAACACCCGTACTATGAACCACGGTCAAGTGATGACGTGGGAAGCTTTCAAGATCAAGTTCAGTCGCACCCATGTGCCGCAAGGATTAGTCACCTAGATGAGAGATGAGTTCAGAGAACTGAAGCAAGGCAGGATGACGGTAGTTGAGTACCGTGACAAATTTCTGTCGCTAGCTAGATATGCCCCTGATGAGATCAACATTGAAGCCAAGAATAAGGAAAGATTCCTAAATGGATTGCATGATGGGATGCAGACTGTGTTAGTCAACATCCGTTTTGTAGACCTAGAAGAGTTAGTCAACTCTGCCATCCAGATGGAAGGGAAGATCAACCAAGCCAATGACAACCACAAGCGCAAAATGATGCACTAGACTGGGTCCCACAATACCCAGAAGTATCGCCCCATCCCGTCTGCAGGATATGCCCCAAGAAACAATAGACCCCCAATGTCTCGTCCAAGCTACCCCAATCGTAGCAGAGGAAACATGAAGTCTGGAGGAAAGCACAACAACAACCCCGGCAACTCCAACAACTTCAACTGTCCACCGCCCAAGTCCAACAACAACAACAATACTGCCCCAAGGACTGGAAGCAATGCCGTGCCTATTGCAGCTAAAGACTACTCCAACGAGTGTCCTAGATTAATTTTTTTGAATGTGGAGTCAAGGGTCACTACTCCAATGAGTGTCCCAAGAAGCTTGCAGCCACCACCAATGTGAATGCCCTAGCTTAGCAGCAATGCCGTGTTCAACCTGGAAGAAGATTTTCCCCAAGGAATTCACTCAACCGCAACGGCCGTCTGTTCCACATGAATGCCGAAGAAGCCCAGGAAGCACCAGATGTCATGCTGGGTATGTTTTCTGTTAACTCAGTACTTGCAAGAGTGTTGTCTGATTATGGAGCATTGCACTCGTTTGTTACAGAAGAATTTGCATGAACTAGTAAGATTCAACCAACAAAATTGAAGCATGTTATGATAGTTCAAATTCCTGGTTCAACCACCAAAGCTAGAAAAATTTGCAAGGCTGTACCTATCAGAATCGATGGGATAGATTTTTATGCCAATCTAATAGTACTTGGGACCAAAGGTTTGGAAGTAGTACTAGGAATGGATGGGATGTCGAAACATAAAGGATTGATCGACTGTGCCAAGAAAGCCATAACCATGACCAGTAGCTCTGGAGTATCAGTAGAGCATGTTTCTGAAACCTTGCCCCGTCAGTTCAAATGCAACAAGAGTCTAGCCCAACCATCCATAGACCAAGTTAGAGTAGTCTGTGAATACCCCGACGTATTCCCAGATGAATTGCCTGATATGCCCCTAGATCGAGATATCGAGTTCATTATTGAACTAATTCCTAGAACCGGACCCATAACTCAGAGACCTTATAGTATGAACTCATCTAAATTAGTGGAGTTGAAGAAGAAACTTGATGCTATGCTGGAGAAAGGACTGATTCAACCAAGAGCATCGCCATGGAGATCGCCTGTTCTGTTTGTTGATAAGAAAGATGGAGGTAACCGTTTGTGCATGGTTTACCGGAAGCTGAATGATGTCACCATCAAGAACAAGTACCCACTACCCAAGATAGAGGATGTGTTTCACCAGTTGACTGGTGCTAGAGTGTTTTCTATGATTGATCTTAGGACTAGTTATCACCAACTCAAGATTCGTGCAACGGATATTCCAAAGACCGCCTTTACCACCAGATATGGATTGTATGAGTATATGGTCATGTCTTTTGGATTAACTAATGCCCCCGCTTATTTCATGAATCTCATGAATAAGATTTTTATGAACTTTCTGGATAAGTTTTTCGTTGTTTTTATCGGTGATATTCTAATCTATTCCAAGTCAGAAGAAGACCATGAGCAACACCTGAGAACCATCCTTGAAACCCTCAGAGAGCATTAGTTGTATGCCAAGTTTAGAAAATGTGAGTTTTGGCTGAAACAAGTAGGATTCCTCGGACGTATTGTGTCGGCAGGAGGAGTCGCTGTTGATCCCGCCAAGATCAAAGATGTTGAAGAATGGAAAGCCCCAACCACTCAAACCCAAGTCCGTGCATTTCTAGGATTAGCGGGATACTACCGCAAGTTCGTTGAAGGATTTTCGAGCATCGCAAGACCGATGACGCAATTGTTGAAGAAAGATAAGAAGTTTGAATGGACCGAAAAATGTGAAGCAAGTTTTCAAGAACTCAAGAAGAGATTGATTTCAGCCCCAATATTGATTATGCCAGATATCAAGAAGCCTTTTGATGTGTACTGTGATGCATCCAAGATTGGTCTCGGATGTGTGTTGATGCAAGAAGGCAAAGTCATAGCATATCTGTCCCGGCAACTGAAGCAACATGAGCAAAACTACCCTAACCATGATCTTGAATTAGCAGCTTTAGTTTTAGCCTTGAAGACATGGCGTCATTACCTTATGGGTAACCGTTGTGAGATTTATTCGGATCACAAGAGTCCAAAGTATATCTTCACCCAGAAGGAGTTGAATATGAGGCAAAGGAGATGGATAGATTTAATCAAGGATTACGACCTTGACATTCACTATCACCCCGGCAAAGCCAATGTGGTAGTGGATGCCCTTAGCAGTTTGCCATGTAGATTAAACACCATGATTAAAGAAGCCCAACCAAGTTTGCATGAGGAATTGGAGCAGTTTAGAACTGAGCTAGTTAGCAAAGGATTTTTAGCTAGCATTGAACTTCAAGCCACTTTGATCAGTCAGATCAAGGAAGCCCAGAAGGGAAATGCAAGTATCGACGGAATCAAACATCGTATTGGTACAGGAAAGGTACCTGGATTCAACGAAGATGAAGAAGGAGTTTTGTGGTACAAAGGACGTATCTGTGTGCCAGCAGATTCGGAGCTAAAGCAAGTTATCATGCAAGAAGCTCATGATACTCTTTATTCTATCCACCCCGGAGGAACGAAGATGTATCAATATTTGAAGGAGAAATTTTGGTAGCACAAGATGCAGCGAGAAATCGGAAGCTACATTGCTAAGTGTGATATCTGTCAAAGAGTCAAGGCGGAACATCAGAGACCCGCATGACTGTTGCAACCATTGCAAATTCCGGAATGGAAATGGGATTCCATTGGAATGGACTTTATCACCGGTTTGCCTACTTCTAGTAGGGGAAATGACTCTATCTGGGTCATAGTTGATAGACTGTCCAAGGTAGCCCATTTTATACCTATCAAGACTACCTACCATAGTTCAAGATAGTAGAGTTGTATATTGCTAGAATTGTCAGTTTGCATGGAACCCCCAAAACCATATTATCGAATCGAGGAACCCAGTTTACCTCAAGATTTTGGCAGAAAGTCCAAGAAGGATTGGGAACCAAGTTGAATTTCAGCACAGCTTATCACCCGTAGACCGATGGATAGACTAAAAGAGTCAACCAAATCTTAGAAGATATGTTGAGAGCGTGTGTGCTAGAGTATGAATCAAAATGGGAAGATTGTCTGCCTTTCATAGAATTCTCATACAACAACAGTTATCAAGCCAGTTTGCAAATGGCCCCATTTGAATTTCTGTATGGAAGAAAGTGCCGTACCCCCTTGAATTGGTCGCAAGTAGGAGAGAGCCAGATTTTTGGACCCGACATCCTAAGATAAGCAGAAGAGAAGGTTCAAAAGTCTGTGAGCACCTCAAGACCGCCCAATCCAGACAGAAGAGTTACGCTGACAAGAGACATAGAGACCTGACTTTCAATGTCGGAGATTTTGTGTATCTCAAAGTTTTACCCTTGAAAGGAATGCAGTGTTTTCAACGGAAAGGAAAGTTAGCCCCTAGATATATTGGACCCTTCAAGATTTTGAATCAGCGAGGAGAAGTACTGATGGCCCAAAATATATCGAGCTCGTTGGGGAACCCCAAGAGGAAGGTATGATGAGCACAGCAGCAAGTTTTCCCTCAGTATGAAACCAAGGTTATCAATCCAGTAGGAGCAAGGAAACACCCCAAAGGTGTAGCTAGCTAAACGTTGGCAGGGCGCACTACTGGTGCCAGCAGCAATATGGAGACCTGCACAACACAACAACATAACTCTGTCCCAAACTTGCGATGAGGTTGTCAATCTCACCGGTTTTGCTGAAAACAAAGGATTAAACGTATCGAATGGAAGTAATAGTTTCCAGAAAGTAAACACAAAGCAGTAAACGGTTGATTGTAGATTGTATGTAAAAGAAAGGACCGGGGTCCATAGTTCACTAGAGGTGGCTCTCCTTAACATAGATAACATGCTGGGTGAACAAATTACAATGGGGCAATTGACAAACATCGAGAAAGCATTACATGCATATACTAATCATCTTGACTCCTTTGGAACTTGATTGGGCATTACAACATTATACATAGACCGCCATCCAACTGCATCTATGACTAATAATCGACCTTCAGGTTATCATCCGAACCCCCTCCAGTATTAAGTTGCAAGCAGTTATTGCTTTAATTAATTGCGTGTAATGTAAACAATACGATTGTTCTATGAACAAAGGATTGTTGTTTTCTGCCTAGTAGCAACAACACATCTAGTACCTTAGAGATTTCTGTCACTTCCCCAGATTAACAGAGGCATGAACCCACTATCGAGCGTAAATACTAACTCTTGGAGTTGCTAGCATCTACTTGGCCAAGATAGCTACTAACAACAGAAAGCATGCAAGATCACAAATAACATAGACATGATAGAATCAATAATCAATCTGATATAGCATCTCAATATCCATCGGATCCCCGCAAACACAACATGTAGAATTACAAATAGATGATCTTGATCATGAATGGAGCTCACAAGATCTAGACATGAAAGCACAAAGGAGGAGAACCAGCCATCTAGCTACTACATGGACCCGTAGTCTAGAGATGAACTACTCATGCATCACACCGGAGGCTTGCATGATGATGAAGAAGGCCTCCAGGGTGAATTCCCCTCTCCGGTAGGGTGCCAGGAAGAGCTTCAGATCCCTCCCGATCTAGGGATGGAGGTGACGGCGGCTATAGACTCTCGTGGATTTTTGATCGAGTACTTAGGGTTTTGGTCCCGAGGGCAATATATAGGCGGAAGGAGAGGCCGAGGGGGTGATGGGGTTGGCCAGACCACCCCCTGGCATGGGCCAGGCCTGGCCGCGTGGCCAGGTGGTGTGGACGGCCCCCAACCCTTCTCCGTCTCGTATTCTGGCATCTGATGACTTCCGAAAAAATAGGCACTTTGGCTTTTGTCCCATCCAATTCTGAGAATATTCATTTTCTGACTTTACTGGAACCAAAAACAGCAGAAAGGGGGCAGCTGGCACTGTGGCTCTTGTTAATAGGTTAGTCCAAGAAATCATATGAAAAGTACTCCAAAGAGTGGACAAAACACAAGAAAGTAGATAAAACCAAGCATGGAACATAAAAAATTATAGATACATTTGCAATGTATCAACATCCCCAAGCTTAACTCCTGCTTGTCCTCAAGTAGGTAAGTGATAAAAAGAAAGAATAATTTTTGAGGTGACATGCACAATCAAAGACTTGATCAAAGTATTTGTAAAACATTCAAAGCTGGGATCATAGTACTTCAATCATAACATGAAAGACAAAGTTCTAGCAATAAGACAAAGAAACTATGATGCTACATGAAAAGGCACAAACAAAAGATTCATGAATAACAATGCTTTGCAAGACGTTTGTTTGTTTCACATAAAGAAAACATAGCATAATAGTATTTAGCTTGTCCCTCATAGAGTAGCAAATATAAATGCATAGGACACCTTCAAAGTTCATAAGAGTGACTAGATACAAATAGTTTAAAACAAGCAATATCAAGTTATGCATCAATCAACTAGTCTTGGGACAATGCACATAGAACTAAGAATGGCCACTATGCTCTCAAAGTAGGTGCATAAAGGTAGAAGGTGGAGACTCAATATAATGGTGGAATAAAGGCCTTCATAGAAGGAAGCAGACATTCAAGTCTCATAAAGAGCTTCCAAAAATTATGGTACTTAATAGCTTTCAGCTCTCATTGCCCCTATCATAAGCATCTTGAAGTGATTAAGGTTAAAGTGAACAAACTATGGTGTACATGCTTGACGAAGTATAAGTTAGAAATATCATGTACCTTGGATACGAGGGCCGCTCCTCATGCTACTCAAGTTTAGTCACCGGTAAGTTCTTGTCATCGTAAGTACATGTGTATCATAGAGAACCGCCAACGGGGTACCCCTTGCCCGACGATACGGAAGAATCCCCATATCAAAATGACAAGGCAAGCAGACAACGAGCATCTCAGCAATGTTCTTATTTACCATGGGAATATGGTGCTTTTTCTCTCCTTCCTCTTTTTATAATCTCATTTTTTTCTCTTTTTCTCTTTTTTCTCAATATAGGACTCTTCTTTTTATAAGAAGAATGCTTCATAGACAGCTCATTATGGTTACGCTGCAGGTTTCCACCATGTCAGCATGGATTAGACTAGCAGCCCAAGCGTTTCTCTAACACATATACATAACTCCATGGACTTACAAGCTCCCCATTCATTTCACACCGACGACATCCATATACAAAAGAGCATGATATCAACTTGGTACAAAGTACCAAGTGCAATGTTGAAAGCGTTCCCCATGACAGCATGGTTCTGCTAATTCCCAACAAATAAATGCAAGCATATACAACATAGACGACACAATGGTTCAAGTTTATTAAGGGAAAGAAAAGTAAAGTGTGCCATCAAGTTCGTGAGAGCTTTAATCACTAGTTTTCTCATAACAAGTTTAATTTGGAAGGTAAACAAAAGCATGAATATACTTGGAATAGCATAAGCTAGTAGGTAGGTATGGTGGACTCTTTGGAATAACTTGGTTTAGGGAGTTGGATGCATGAGTGGAACTCATACTTGGTTGTGGAGGCTAGCAAAAGACTGGGACCGACAAACTAAGAGAGCAATAATGGACATAATCATGCAGAGCGACAAAACATCATTGATCAAAGCATAAAGTGATACTACAAGTTGAAAACTAAAGGATCATAAAGGATATGGTGACTTGAGATATTCATAACATGGTGTGAGCATGCGCCAAGTCAACCCAAATAAAGCATCAAAGGAGAATACCACTATACTATGCTTTAATATGCTAAAACAACGCATGATTCATCCAAGGCACATTAAGCAATATCAATTGTTTATAACAAGTCATGCTACAGAAAAGAATACTAAGCATAAAGCCAAAAAAAAATCAAGTCATGGCATAACAAAGCATAGGCCATAGTCAAAAACAAGATTTTTTTTACCACTTAAGCATGAACTTTCCTACTCTTTTCCAAACCAAACCAAACTATATGAAAACCGATGTATGAAAGAGGGGGTCCAACCAATTTATTCAACAAACTAAGCAAACCAAGCAAACAAAAAACCAAAACGAAAACGAAAAAGAAGACGCTCCAAGAACAACACAACTGTGCATGAAACAATAAAAATGAAGCGTTTGGAAGAAACCTGGGATTTTTATTGATGAAGAGGGGGATGCCTTGGGCATCCCCAAGCTTTGACGCTTGTACTTCTTGGATATTTCTTGGGGTGACACTATTAGTATCCCCAAGCTTGAGCTTTAGTCCATCCTTCATCTCATTACTCATTCCTTCCATACACCTGAAAATTTTCCTTCATACAAAACTCACACAATCTTTATTAGCAACATTAGTGCACTCAAGATAATAAGTCTTAATGTCTTAAGGTTCAGTTTTAACACCAAATAAACTTACATTAGAAAACTATATACTGAAGCACTTCCCTCAAAAATCTCAATTCCCCAAAAGAACTCAAAAAGGAACCAACAAGAAACAAATGCAGAAAATGGCAGAAATCTATCAAAACAGACCAGCAGGTAAACACAAATGTTTTCGAAGACCTTCTGTTTATCAAATCAAAAAGTGTTGAACTAACGAAAGTTAGATAACAACCTGGGGCAAAAGCACAAAAATTCACGCCTCAAAAAGACGTTCAGAGATTTTACACGAATTTTTACGGTGAAGCCTAGAAATCTGTTTCGGGACAGCAACTTTCCCAATCATTACTTCTCTCTCATTAGAGGTTACTCTTGGCACAAAAAGCAAATAAAAAGGATAAAGGGCGGTTATTACTGAAGTAATAACTTCCAAGACTCATCTAAAACTTTTGGGTTATCTCCCAATAAGTACTTTTTCTTTAACGCCTTTAAGTTAGGCATAAGAAGCAAGAAAAAGAATCAAGTGTTCTCAAATGAAGAAGCATTAAGACCAAATTTTGTTTTCATAGGAGAAGCAAAATAAATCTTCGCTCTCTTCTTAGGGAAGTGTTCTATACCTTTCTTGAGTGGGAGTTGATATGTAATGGTACCTTCTTTCATATCAATAATGGCACCAACAGTTCTAAGAAAAGGTCTTCCCAAAGTAATAGGACAAGAAGCATTGCATTCAACATCCAAAACATAGAAATCAACAGGGACATAGGCATTGTTAACCATAATAAGAACATCATTAATACTCCCCATGATTTTTTTTAGCATTATCATCAAGTGGGACATTCAAATAACAATCTTCAAGTGGAGGCAAATCAAGCATATCATAAATCCTTCTAGGCATAATACATACACTACTATCAAGATCACATAAAGCTTTGAAATCAAAGTCATTCACTTTCATATTAATGATGGGTTCCCAACCATCTTCTTGTTTTATAGGAATAGAAGCTTTATGTTTCATCTTTTCTTCTTTAATCTTTATGAGAGCATCAATAATGTGTTTTGTAAAGGCCATGTTCATAGCACTAGCATTAGAACTTTTAGCAAGATTTTGTAGGAACTTAATAACTTCAGAGATATTACAACCATCAAGATTATAATCAAATTTATCATCTAAAGTAGTAGAACTATTATTAGCCTCAACACTAGTGGTGGTGATAGTAGAAACACTAATGTTTTTAGCAATTTCATCTTCTCTTTCCCACTTAGCATGTAATTCAGCTAATAGTCTAACATTTTCATCAATTCTTACTTGTATAGCATTAGTAGCTGCAAAGGGATTATCATTAGTTTCAGGTTTAGCAGCCATTTTATTCAAAGAAGATTGAGCTTCAGCCAAAGATGCTATATTTCTTTCAGCATTAGAGAGTTATTCCTCAATAGTTTTATTGAAAGCAGTTTTCTTACTAATAAAGTCTTTAAGCATAACTTCAAGTTCAGAGGGAGCACTCCTATTATTGTTGTAGGAATTTCCATAAGCATTACCGTTGTTGGGAGGATATGGCTTATAATTGTTGTTACCAAAATTATTCCTATAAGCATTATTGCCAAAATTGTTATTTCTTATGAAGTTCACATCAACTTGCTCTTCTTGAGCAACCAAAGAGGCTAAAGGAACATTATTTGGATCAATATGGGCTTTCCCATTCACAAGCATAGACATAATATTATCAATCTTATCACTCAAGGAGGAGGTTTCCTCAACAGAATTTACCTTCTTACCTTGTGGAGCTCTTTCAATATGCCATTCAGAGTAGTTAACCATCATATTATCCAGAAGTTTTGTTGCAGGACCCAAAGTAATGGTCATAAAGGTACCTCCAGCAGCAGAATCCAATAGGTTCCTTGAAGAATAGTTCAATCCTGCATAAAAAGTTTGGATGATCATCCAAGCAGTAAGTCCATGAGTGGGACAATTCTTAACCAAAGATTTCATTCTTTCCCAAGCTTGAGCAACATGCTCATTATCAGATTATTTAAACTTCATTATTTCACTTCTCATAGATATAATCTTAGCAGGTGGATAGTATTTTCCAATGAAATCATCTTTGCATTTAGTCCAAGAATCAATACTATTCTTAGTTAAGGAATTCAACCATTCTTTAGCTTTTCCTGTCAAGGAGAAAGGAAACAATTTTAGCTTAATAATAGCACCATCTACATCCCTATGCTTTTGCATCTCACAAAGTTCAACAAAGTTATTTAGATGGGCAGTAGCATCTTCATTACTAATGCTAGAAAATTGTTCTCTCATAACAAGATTGAGTAAAGCAGGTTTTATCTCAAAGAAAGTATCTTCAGGCACAGGTGGAGCAATAGGTGTGCTCATAAAATCATTGTTGTTGGTGCTAGTGAAGTCACACAACTTAGCGTTTTCAAGAGTAGTCATTTTTTTGTGTTTTTGATAAAGAAAGCAAACTAGTAAAACTAATTTTTATGTGTTTTTGATAAAGAAACAACCAAACCAAGCAAAAGTAAACTAAGCAAAACAAAAATAACAAAGTAAAGAGATTGGTTATGAGGGACTCCCCTTGTGAAGATGTCCTTGACTCCCCGGCAACGGCGCTAGAAAATATGCTTGATGGCCCAAAATATATCGAGCTCATTGGGGAACCCCAAGAGGAAGGTATGATGAGCACAACAGCAAGTTTTCCCTCAGTATGAAACCAAGGTTATCAATCCAGTAGGAGTAAAGAAACATCCCAAGGGTGTAGCTAGTTGAACGTTGGCAGGGCGCACTACCGGTGCCAGCAACAGCATGGAGACCTGCACAACACAACAACAGAACTCTGTCCCCAACTTGCGATGAGGTTGTCAATCTCACTGGTTTTGCTGAAAACAAAGGATTAAACGTATCGAATGGAAGGAAGTAATAGTTTGCAGAAAGTAAACACAAAGCAGTAAACAGTTGATTGTAGATTGTGTCTAAAAGAAAGGACCGAGGTCCATAGTTCACTAGAGATGGCTCTCCTTAAGATAGATAACATGCTGGGTGAACATCAAGAAAGCATTACATGCGTATATTAATCATCTTGACTCCTTTGGAACTTGATTGGGCATTACAACATTATACATAGACCGCCATCCAACTACATCTATGACTAATAATCCACCATCAGGTTATCATCCGAACCCCCTCCAGTATTAAGTTGTAAGCAATAGATTATTGCTTTACGAATTGCGTATAATGTAAACAATACGATTGTTCTATGAACAAAAGATTGTTGTTTTCTCCCTAGTAGCAATAGCACATCTAGTACCTTAGAGATTTCTGTCACTTCCCCATATTACCAGAGGCATGAACCCACTATCGAGCATAAATACTAACTCTTGGAGTTGCTAGCATCTACTTGGCCATGATAGCTACTAACAACGGAAAGCATGCAAGATCACAAATAACAAAGACATGATAGAATCAATAATCAATCTGAAATAGCATCTCAATATCCATCAGATCCCCGCAAACACAACATGCAGAATTACAAATAGATGAACTTGATCATGAACGGAGCTCACAAGATCTAGACATGAAAGCACAAAGGAGGAGAACCAGCCATCTAGCTACTACATGGACCCGTAGTCCAGAGATGAACTACTCACGCATCACACCGGAGGCTTGCATGATGATGAAGAAGGCCTCCAGGGTGAATTCCCCTCTCCGGCAGGGTGCCGGGAAGAGCTTCAAATCCCACCCAATCTAGGGATGGAGATGAGGGCGGCTACAGACTCTTTTGTGGATTTTTGATCGGGCACTTAGGGTTTTGGTCCCGAGGGCAATATATAGGCGGAAGTAGAGGCCGAGGGGGTGCTGGGGTCAGTCAGACCACCCCCTGGCGCGGTCCAGGCCTAGTCACGCGGCCAGGTGGTGTGGCCGGCCCCCAGCCCTTCTCCGTCTCGTATTATGGCATCTGATGACTTCTAGAAAAATAGACACTTTGGCTTTTGTCCCGACCAATTCCGAGAATATTCATTTTCTGACTTTCCTGGAACCAAAAACAGCAGAAGACAGGCAGCTGACACTATGGCTCTTGTTAATAGGTTAGTCCAAGAAATCATATGAAAAGTACTCCAAAGTGTGGACAAAACACAAGAAAGTAGATAAAACCAAACATGGAACATAAAAAAATATAGATACATTTGCAATGTATCAAGTACCTTATCAACTGGAACTGCCAGAGGAGAAGTCAGCCATCCATAATGTGTTCCATATCTCGTTACTTCGAAAATGCTTAGGAGTGCTGGAGAAGACCCAAGTTTTCAAGAACATTGATCACCGAGCCATTGATATCAACAAGGATCTGACGTATCATGAAGTGCCCATTCGTATCTTGGAAGAAGCCTCCAGAACCACTAGGACCCGGAGTATCAAATTTCTCAAGATCTAATGGAGCAACCATACCAAGGAAGAAGCTACCTGGGAGTGAGAAGATTACATTAGGACTGAGTTTCCAGATCTCTTTAGTTCCTAGTTTTTCTTAAATCTCGGGATGAGATTTTGTTTAAGGAGGGAAGGTTTCTTAGACGCCAAATCTTTAATCAAGGTTATCAAGTTCCTAATCACCCAATTTAGGGTTAACAAAAACTTTTATTTGGCAAATGAACATGAATGCATGTGTGTGTTGCACTAGTATAGAATTGATTGAAAAAGCCATGCTTGATTGTTCTAAATGTTGTGAAATGGTTTAAAGGTGAATGCCACAACATCTAGACCATTTACAAACAAAATCCAAAGAGAAATAAATCAAATAAGATTAAATAAAGCAAATGGTCATTTTGACCCTTTTGAACCACTAGGCCACTTTAGGTGTTCCTAGAGGAGAATTATTAACAGAAGCAATTCTATTTCCTTTCACCCCTTGCTAGACCAAGTAAAGAGGTATCAAGGCCCAGTTTAAAAACTTACAAAAAAATCTAGTAAATCAATTTAAAGGACATTTGAAAATTGAATTCAATTCATATGTGAAGCTCACACTTTTTCAAAAACCCACCAAATCAGTTCACCTTGACTTATCCAAGCAAACCTAGTCTCTCAAGCTTAATCTAAGATCACTCAAAAAAATTGAATCAAAATTTCAAAAGTAAATTTCATGCGGCCATTTCATCGAACACTTGGCATGCATAGAATAATCACTAGCCTAGCTTCACTATTTTATATAGTGATCATCGACCCATTTGTCCCCTAGTTACTCCCCTGTTCCCTCTAAGCCTAACCCAGCCCAGACCAGCTCCCCCTTCACCGTTCGCACAGTGGAGCGCCGACCGAAAGTGGTCATCGTCGGCCGACCATGGCCAGCTCGCACCAAACCACCCCACACCCAACCAGCCTGTCCACTAGCATCACCGCAGCCTCCCGCCACCCCCTGTCTAGGCCACAGCCCCAGCCGAGGCATGGACCACACTAGCATCGCCGCGCACCGCCTCTCTGCGCCGTGTCCAGAGCGCGTCGCAGCGCAACCAGCTTGCGCCCAGCCACGCACGCTCCACGCCTTGACCTCCCATGATTGCGTACTCCCGCAGACACCATTTCTTCACCACCCCATTCACTGTGACAGCGCTGCGCCGCAAGCACGACTATCTCCGCTCAGAGCGCCGCACGCGCCAGACCAAACCAAGCCGCCCCACTCCACGCCATTAAGTATGTGAGAACCGCCAGGGAGCACCGCACCGTCCTACACCCTCGCCCATGCCTTTAGCTCTCTGTGCCGCCCTCCCCTAAGACGCCAACCTGCACCGTTCTGTCCCCTTGTCGAGCTATAAAAGGAGGCCACCCCAGCCTCCAGTCCTCACACCATTCGACTCCCCACTCACCACTGAGCCTCCCACACCTCTTCCCGGAGCAAGGCGAGCACCAACGTGCCAGAATTGCACTGGAGTCCGCCGCTGCTAGAGGAGAAGGGCGCCATCGATTGCGACCACCCCGAGCTCTGCCGTGCCCACGCCTCGCCTCGCCGTCGTCTACCATGTCATTTTACCTCGTCGCCGAGCCTAGATGGAGCCCAGGAGAGCCCCATGAGACCCCCACCACCGCGTTAGGTTTAGCTCGTAGCTAGAGCTGTTCGTCATCGACGACGACCCTCAGTCGTCGATCTTGCTTCTAATCGTAGGGCCTAGAATCAACGATATTGTTTCGCGTAGAAGGAGTCACTGACCAGTGGACCCCCTCTGTCAGCCGTGTTCTGAGCTGTGCAATTGGGCCGGCCCGAAAATTCAAATAAGGATTTTCCTTTTTAGTTTAAACTAGCTTATGTCCCAAGATTCAAAAATCAATTCAAAGAATTTTACTTAACCAAATTCCATGATTCAAATTTTGCTAGAAAGTTAATTAAAATATCTATCCAAGCCCGTTGGATTTAAATCATTTGGAGTTAGATATAATCTATATCAAAAATAACAAGTAGAGACTTTTGTAACTTCAAACATTTTAAAAAAATCAACCATAATAGCTTTTGAGTTGTTTCCAACTCTCAAAAATCACATTTGGTAATACCTTTCTGAATATGTAAAAAGATTTAAGTTTGCATGCAGTGACATTGGACTAGTACCAAAAGAATGCTATTAGGGCATTTCTAGTCACTTTAAATCTATTAAATAATATTCTTAAACTTTATAAAATGTGATCAACCCTTTAAATCACATTACCATGTATTAGAATATGTGGTGATGACATGTGTCCACATGATCCCATATTTTAATTGGAGAATATTAAATCTTAATTAATTTCAATGAGTAGAAATTACTTTTCTCAAATAAAATAATTGAAACTAGTTCTTTAATGCATGTGATGATTGTGATGATGCTAGATCATCAAGTGTGTGCCTTAGTGTGGTATATAGCAATAGATAAGTATTGTTTGGTGATTGTGTACCCTATATTCGTTTATAGACGATAGTACCGACCAAGTCCACAAGGAGGAGGAGTTCTACCCCGAAGAAGACGAAGAAAACTCCAATCACTACACCAATCAAGGCAAGCTATTATTGGCAAGCTAATACTTGCAAGCCATCATTAATTGCAAGTTAACCTAAGAAAGATGCATTAGGCATGCTTTGGTTATATACCTTTTATTTATACCCATCCCAAGTTTTACTTGCAAGCTTTACTCTTTACTTTACCAAAGTTCTTTATGTTCAGTTAGTGCTTTGTGAGGTTTTGGAAAGATAGTATAGATAGCATAAAGAGTATAAAACTAGGTCTATACTAGATGTCATTCTATGGCATGAGATTGAGACTAGTATCCCTCATTAGTGAACACTCTTAACTTAGTGGCTAGTGCTAAGCATAAAACTTGATCACTTTAGATGGGAATACTTGGTGAAAATGATTATGAAAACCTTGGAATGATGCTTCATTCTATTGAAATGTTTTGACATGTGTTGAGAAACACAAATGGATTTGATGAAATGTTGAGGCATGCACCTTATCCCTTTATAAAAACTGATGGTTGGGTTCGGATGCGATACCATTCCAATTTTACCGTACAACCAGAATACCTGAATTGGATAAGGCTTAGCTGGAAGTTTATATGCATTAGTATGGGCTCCCTCGCGGAAGAGGTTTGAGCTGACGCTACCTCTTGATGATGTCCACCTATGCAGTGCCTAGGATGGCAGATGGGCATGGCTGGCAGGCCAAGCTCATAGGAGAGGTGCTTATACTAGAGTGTGTAAAGGAAAGGTTATGATTATACGCATACTAAGTATGATGATTCAGGGTTATCCCTGACGGATGTATCGAATTTTGTGGTGAAAGTGTACCACCTCTGCAGAGTGTCAAACTATTCGAATAGCCGCGTCCGCGGTCATGGACAGTTGGAGTGGCCATACTGTTCTGTCGTTAGATGTTTTCCAAAATGACTTGTGAAATGAACTATGATTTTTACTTGACCATAACAGGGTTGTGAATTTGAAAACTAGGTTCCTAACTTAAGTGACTTAGAACATTTAAGTTAACTTTCTTTGCTTCTGAACTCAGTTTAGATAAATATGGATTTTTTGCAAATAAACTTAGAGCATAGGATTCCTATTAGAACTACCTTACTTGTTAGTGATAGTTTGCGAGTACTTAAAGAGTACTCATGACTTTGTCCCTGGCTATTTCCGTGGCCAGACTATGAGGAGGACTACCAGGAGGAAGGACAACAGGTTGGCTACGACGACTATGCTTATTATTGCCTGTGACACTGAAGATGGAGCCCACTACTACGCTTATTATTCCACTGCTTGTTTGTACTAAGACTAGATCATGAGATCCTTTATTTGTGGAAGACCTTATTATGGTTTATACTGAATGATGTACTGTGATATCCAATCTGTTATGTATCGCAAAAATGGTAATCCTGGGATTGCGATGTATGGCATAACAGGCATCTGGGATTAAAAATCCAGGTGTTGACAAATATGCACCAATATACCAAACATGGTTACATTATCATAAAGTATGGTAACACATATGGCCTTGACATTGGTCATCTAGTTTTTGAAAGCCATGAATGTTCAAACATGGTACGCCATATTGTGAAACGAGTTTTTCAAGAGTTATCAAATTTTATATATTTTTCATGGAAATTAGATAATCCACACAGTGAGATAGCAAGACATAAATGAATGGTAGTATGTCATTTTATATTTTGTTTCTTTATTTTTTTTAAAATGGCCCAAATTTGGTGTCATTACCATTCATATCAAAAGTTGAAATCTTGCAAAACTCTCGATGCTCTCCAATATTTGATCAATTTGGTACCTTTAAATTATTTTTAAAAATTCAAGAGCAAGATATAACACACACTTTGTAGTTCGTAATTATACATACTTACTTTAAATTATAAAAAGGTAATTTTATTGCACATCTTCAGCTAGGAAGCTTGGAAACTCATGAAAATAGGGCAGTATCCATCAAATCTAGAATCTCCTTTTATAAACAATTACTTGAAATGCCAAGATGCACCGATCTACCAAATATGGACACGTTTGTAAACTTGATTGGCGAATATGCTCAAATGTACGGAGTAGTACAAAACATGAAAAAGGTATAGAAACTATTGTTGTGACCTTGCTCCTCTTGTTTGAATGCCTTGAATTAATGTTCATTAATTTCGACAGATGTCTATCAAGTCATTATTTGCTGGAAAGCATACAAGCTGTGGGTCTATCTGACTGGGACATCGTCCCAAGTGGGAGTAGCTTACCTTAGAAGCTTGAACTTCAAAATTTCGGCAGAGCACCGAAATATCCAGCCCACCCATTCAAACATCCAGCCCCAAAAATTATTTTATTGGACAAATTTAGCCTAGAAACTTGAAAGGCTGTTATACATTGTGTGAAAAAAGGGGGTGGTGGCATTTTGAGCCATCATCTTTGTAGTTGCTCCACAACAAAACACATTGTTGTTACTTGGAAAAAACTTCAAATTTGGAACTAGACATATTGGTTGATTTGCCAAGATGCACCGATTTACCAAATACGGACACATCATCATAAATTATTTCCATGACCTTGGTCACCTTTTTTTGGACGATGGTCATGTTCTTGAAAGCCTTAAATTGTTCGAAAATTTCAGCAAATGCCTAGAAACTCGTTTAAATGCTGGAAGCAACTCTCGCTGGTGTGTGGGTCTAGACGGTGACAGTGCACCTGAGAGGCCCCATGCCGGAGTAGCGTATGCTAGAAGCTTCGACCTCAAAATTTTGGTATGGCACCCAAACATCGCACCCATCCATTTAAACATGCTTCACCTCTTTCTAGAATGCAAAATTACTCTTCTATCCCTGCTCTAGAAACAAGAATCCGAGGAGCACTACAATATCAAAGGAATATATGTGGTAAATTTGCATTCTCCCAAGTGCATCACCCCATCGATGTTTCCCATCCCTTCTACAATATTTATCTGCCAGCCCACTCTGACATACACTAACTTTTTGGACCCACCATGCAAGTGACCCACATGCCAGTGAGCCATAATTACGAGGTAGAGATTCCCATCGTCTGTTGTTCAAAATTCAAACTTTTTTTGCTAAACCGAGATAAAATCATTAAATTCATCGAACCTGGCTCGGAAGCTTGAAAATTCATGAAACTTGGGCATTATCTGTCAAATTTTTTATACTTTGTGAGAAAATTGGTGCGATGAGATTTTGAACCACATATAGTCTTTGTAGTTGCTTCACAACGGAAGCCATTGTTGTCAGTTGGACAATTTAAGTTAACTTCAAATTTGGATGCACTTTTTTGTAAACATTGTTTGAAATGCCAATATGTAGTTATGCACCAATCTACCAAACATAGAGACATTATCATAAACTATGGCAAACACATTTCCATGACCTTGGTCATCTTGTTTGAAAGCCATGAATGTTCATACATGGTATGCCATATTGTGGAACGGGTTTCTTCGAAAGTTGTCAATTTTTAGCATACTTTTTCATGGAAACTAGGCAACGCACATAACATAATACTCTGCGAAAGAAATACAATGCTTCAATATATATTTTTTATTTGGATTTTTCTTTCAAAAGGTCCCAAATTAGGCTGCTTTTCGCTTTATTTTATAATCCACTTTAGATTTTTGCTTTTGGCTTATACCATCATTCAACTATGTCAGAGTAAAAGCTAAAAAACAAAGACAAAAACATGTTCCTCGCTTTGTAAGCCAAAAATCAAAATCCAGAATTAGAGCCCAACCAAATAGCGTCTAAATCTCACGGAACTTTTGGTGTTTCTCCCTTGTTTTAGTACTTGGGTACCTTCAATTGTATTTAACATAAAATATGACCAAGCAGGGTATCATTGACTTGTAGATCAAATTTTGAGATACTTTCATTAAATTATGGTAACACTATTCTATTCCATGAATATATATAACCATAAAGTCTAAACATATTATTGAGAATTTATGGAATCCTAGACCGTAAATTATAAACCCCTAAACTCTCACTAGAAGAAATATGCTAACTGGTGACCCCAAATATTGGTCACTAAAAGGTCATAGTAATCCATCTACGACCTTTCTATGACCAAGAACAGTAGGTCACATACCGAGGGTCACTATAGACAGCTAACGATATTTTTTCTAAATTGGTCATGGGCGGCTATGACTAATATAGATGGTCATAGTGCCCATGACAAAAAAAATTGGTCATGGCTTTCTGGCGTAAGCCAATCCTACGTGGAATATGATGTGGTAGTTAATTCAGCCTGGTCTAGTTTATCCTTTTAAATGGGCCTAGCCCAAAGTTTCAGCCTTTTAACTTCCTGGACCAGAGCCTATTTACAGTAGAATTTATTATGGGCTTTGTCTTTTACAACCTATTTTTCTTTTGGACTTTAAGGCCTTTTAGCAGCATATTTTGTTGGGCCATGACCTTTTAATAATCCATAATTTTTAAGCCTTTTCATTCTACCTTTTTAAAATGTTTTTGTCACGTTCTCATTAAACACTAGACATGTTTCACTTTCCACATTATGCCAGCAAATAAATAATATTGCTGTGAAATAGAAAACAAATGAATATTTTCAAATCCACAAGCCAATCTGGCAAACAGTATGATCTTTGCATAGTAATGAACATTTTCAAATCCACATGCCAAATCTGGCAAATAGTATAATCTTTACAAAGTAATGAATATTTTCAAATCCTAGATACTATTACAACATAGAACCAGCTCTTTGTTGAATGGGGCTTCTGCTCCTTCAGACTTCCAGGTCAACCGTGTGTCTACTTTCTTCTTTACAATAGTAAGCGTGATCTCATACAGCTGTCTGCAAAGGAAAAGATACACATTGATTCAACCGCGTAGATATATTCCAGTGTCGATGTAATAAACCTATATATGAGGGAGATTTGAGAAAACTTGGTGAGTTATTTTCTACCATGTGAGTTATCGGAATATGCATGGACCTTCTTCAACCTTTTTATAGCAATCTACTGGTAACAACATTGAAATTAAAAAATGGCTGTCTAACATGACAAAGAGAATGTACGACACACAACAAATCCAACAAATATCAACAATATGGAAAGAAAATACATGTAGTAATTCTTTCTGGGGGAACTATATAGAGTAATTCTTTTTATAGCAGAACAAATGCTTTTTTTCCATTCAGGCATAATTAACTTAGGTAAATTAGATATTAAATCAAAAAATCAGTCTACAATATTATATTAGACATTCACTTTAACATTAGTGAGGGGAACTCACTGGAGCAACAAAGAGCATCTGTATTTTTCATTCTGCTACACATGCCTTACTGCACAATGTTTATTTTTATTCTACTTAGCTTGTTGCAGCACCGCAGTTCTAATATGCAGCAACCTGGTATTGTAAACTGACAGTAGGAGCTAGGTAAATTTGTTTCAAATTCACGTGTACCTTGAAGAACAAAACCTCCGGCAGCTTGCAATTCTCTTGTGTCGTGCTGTCATACTTCTCCTAAAAACAAACCCATAGCAGTGGCACCAAAATGATCAAGTGGAGAAAGCAATTCAACCAGGAAGTAAGAATATGAATTTTCATATTTAACTTGGTAGACATTTAGCTGGATAACTAGATAATCATGATGAATTTAAACATAGGAGATGCCCAAATTAGTGGGGAGTAGGTAAACCTCAAAGGACAAAACCTTCTTCTCCATATTTCCATTGGCCTTCACCATACATCCATAGTTGTCATGCAAACAAGATTATTTGAAACGAATTTACCCAGCTGTTAGGACAAGCATTGCTACTACATGCAAGAATCTAGGTATTAACATGATGATAATACATAAGATTATTTGATATCCACAAATAACATTGATGCCAACATTTTTTCATACATTCATTCATTCACGCATTTGTTGATCCGTATTCCACATTAACACCCCACCAACCCAACAAACATGCTTTCCTTTGGTCACAAGAGGAAGAAAAGAATCAACCAGAGATCCATGTAAGATGCAACTAGAGATATGTTTATCTTCTATAAATAAAACCAACTGCTAAAATTGATCCAATTATTAAGCATTAGAACACCACCTTTCAAAAAAGAAAAACTCTTTTTTCAAGTGCTCAGCAGGGCAGGGCATCCATATCTGTGTTCATAGTTTATCTGAAAACCTTGTGAAATTTGCACATTTACAAGTTCTCCGTGTCTAAGTGTGTGATTGTGTATTAAGAGAAAGCACTTATATGGAACTACAAATCTTACTTAAACATGAATTTAATGAATACTGACAACATAATTACACATATACTAAATAACATAGTCATCCATTCCTCCCAGCATGCACATTTCACAATAATTACACATATACTACTGCTAGAGCATTAAAAGGTTAGGTAGCTGGAGCAGATCGAAGATGAGGAGTAGTTGGAGGGGAGAAGTAGGACCTGCGTCATGGCGGGAGGCGAGGTGGTCGGAGTTGACTGGAAGCTGTGGCGGAGATGTGGCCTGACGTGGGACTGAGGACGCGCAGAAGGAGGGCAACACTGGATCTCGAGGACACCGGCGCTAGGAGCCTGGTGGTAGCGAAGGAAGCGGCCGCCGTCTCCTCTGTCCCTCCATCCCTCACCAGATCTTGCAGCCGCCGGTGGCCTCTCGTTAGTTCTGAATATAATACAGGTCAGGAATAGAAGCATATACATAGCATTAGCCTACCCGACATGTTTTTATCCACCTAAATAGAGCAACCAAACAACACAATAGCCAACAACACAAAAGCCTAAACAAGTTTGCATTTATCAGGAACAAAACTACAACATAGGTATCTGTAGCGTAAGCAAATAATTAGCTTGAAGCAAATGTCAAGAATAGAGCATAAAAGAATACAAAAACTTCGGCCAAGTACTAACAAGATGGTAAAATCATCGATCCCTAGATTATCTCGTGCCATGAACCTCCACATGACATGACTACAATAATCTTTGACGACGCTTGCCCGTGAGTACGCCCTACACTCCCACCAGGGGAAACGACCATACAAGCTTCACATGCCGCTCCCTAAACTCCCTCCTAGTCTTGGTCCGAGGTATGAGCATCTCTGTGCCCCTAAACATGTCTTGTGTAAAGAAAAAACTTAAGAATTCAGTATGCATACAAACGAAAGCAAAAGTGTTATGCTCTTCTCTAGTTCAAAGAGAAAGATTCAAGCACTACTTGAATTTATGATGGCTACCATACACAAGCAGTATAAAAAGTGGACATAATAACTGAGAAAGAATCCTAACAAATAGTTTCCTAAGACCATCACATTTTGACGGTGATTGCCCGTGAGTACGCACTACAGATTATGTACTGGTACAATGGTACTTATTTTATATGTCTTGGCTCCACATGACACCACACGCAGTCTCGGATCAAGCTAATGTACATGACAAAAGGCATTATACCACGAACCTGATGATGGTAATGAAACCTATACCAACGAATTGTACCAGCTAACATCAAAAATATACCACAAACACAATTTGGTATCTACAAAGGCATACTAGCTTATTGTCATATAATTGAAAAGGCTCATTGCTTATCTTTGTCGATTTTGACATAAATTGAAAACTACAGATGTTTAAAGAATAGTAAATACTAATCGTGGCACGGAATAGAGGAGTGCGGCGTGTACCTAGAGGAGGTTGGCGATGGTCTCGACGGTGGTGGTCTTTTTGATGCCAACTTCGTAGGAGCGTACGACGAAGCTCTCCTTGTAGGAGAGCCCGCCCTCCATGAGGCTCCCCATCCGCAGCCGCTCCGCCAGGTCCCACCGCTCCCCTCCCCGCACGTCGCCTGACCCCTCCACAGTTGCCGCTACCGCCTAACCCCTCCATGGTCACCACCACCACGGCGACCTATGTGAACGCCGCCGATGCCACGATGCCTCACGGGAAGGCATAGCGCACCACTGCGGGGAGCAAAAGGGGCCGCGCAGAGAGGAAGGAGGAAAGGGGAAGCTCACCATGGCCTCCGCGGTTCCTGGTCCGAGCTCCCGAACGCCGTCGTCGTTTCATCCGATCTCGCAGGCGCTACACGCATCACAGTGGTCGTCGCCGTCATCGTTTAATCTAAGCACACATTGCGGGCGCCGCACGCACGCATCTTTAGATTATGTGGGCTTCAGGTGGGGAGGGAGGCAGCTAGGCCTCACACTGCTCTGGCGCCAGAAGCACCAGTCATATGACTCGACCTTCTCTATAGATCCGACGTGACACGTGGTGGCTCTGTGAACGGAAGGGGGAGGCGAAGGGTGTCGTTGCGCGGCGACCCCTTCATGGTGGGACACGTGGGGTTAGGGGGAGGTGGTAGTCGTGCGGCTACCTAGCAAGCTTAACGGCGGTAGACAATGGGTTGCTAGGGTTCGACCGGTAGGTTGGGATGAGGGACTCCGGGGATGAGACGTGAGTAGATGGGGATGGTTGGATTGTCCAAAATGCCCATTTATTTTCTCTTTTGGTGGGGTATTTCTGCCTTTTTCTTTTTTTCTATTTCCGAAATTTGAGGGGAGGATGCGGGAGGCGGAGGTAGGAGGCAAAGGCGGGGGGATTTTGGCACTTATGAAAATTTCACAAAGGTTTTGGCAATTTGGAAAAAAAATCTTAGAAGGATTTTGGCATTTTCCATTGCAGAGTTCATCTAAATTAGCTCATATTTTGCACACAAATTCCTCTTGGCATGACACACAAATATTGTCTCACGAAGTTTTCCTTTTCGTCGTAAAAAAACTCATTTTTCATTTTCTAAGTGCCAAAAACAGGGAGTTTTTTTGAAACAACCACCAAATAAAAGTTACAAATTGTTATCGCTCTATTTTTCAAAAATATTAGATCATATTACATGGCTAATGTCCCAACGGGGATATCTTAAACCTTTCTGCCCTCCCCTCGTGAAAAAGATAAATTCCTACCAAATCAGTAGAAAGTGTGTCAGATTTGAACTGTAGGTACGTGATCCAATACTCGTGATTTTTAGCAAAAATCATTTTTAGACTCACTATATGATGTTTATTTAGAGATCCAATGCAAGTCAGCATGTCAACGCCATATGGACATGACATGTAAGTGTAAATTGACACATGGATATGATACATATGTAGACACGTCAGCGAAAGTTGATACATGGACGCGACATCTAGATCAACCTGCTGAGGTGGCCATAATTCTTTCCTATGTAATCAAGAATAGCACCCACGACCATTTAAATTGGCCGTAGTCGCCAAAAATTAAGGTCATAGACCATTTATGTCTATGTTATGACCAATTGCTATAAGCAAGTTATGACCTTCCTGATGGTCCACGACCATTTGGTTCAAAATTGTCATAGATTTATGACCAAAAAACTTAGGGTCGTCAAGAAAAGGTCACTAGTCAACACATTTCTTGTAGTGCCTGACCAAGAAGGTATCATGCACTTATAGATCAAAATTTGAGATACTTTCATTAAATTAGGTAACACCATTCTATTCCACGAATATAAGCATAAACCTTCAACATTATTGAAAATTCCCTAAACCCTAAACCCTGAAAACCCAAATCCTAAACCCCTAAAGCCAATAACCCGAAACCCTCACCAAGCACGTAGCATGTACTTATAGATCAAAATTTAAGATAATTTCATTAAATTGGGTAACACCATTCTATTTGATGAATATAAACATAAATCCTGAGAAATATCAAAAATTCCCTCAACCCTCAACCCTAAGCAACCACTAAAACCTAAACCCTAAAGCCCTAAACCCATAGCCATAAACCCTAACCAAGCTGGTGTCATGCACTCATTGATCAACATTTGAAATACTTTCATTAAATGACCTAACACCATTTTATTCTATGAATATAAGTATAAATATTGAAAATTATTTAAAATTCGCTAAACCCTAAACCCTAAACAACCCATAAAACTAAACTGTAAAACCATAAAACCATAAACCCTTGACCCATAAACTCAAACCAAGCAAGTACCGTGCACTTATAGATCAAAATTTTAGATACTTTCAATAAATTGATGTAACCCCATTCTATTCCATGAATATAAGCATAAAGCAGCTTGAACATTTTTGAAAATTCTGGAAACCCTAAACCCCTAAAGCCCCAAACCCTAAACCCTTACGAATCACGTAGCATGCACTTATAGATCAAAATTTGATATAATTTCGTTTAATTGGTAACACCATTCTATTTGATGAATATAAGCATAAATCTTGAGCATTATCAAAAATTCCCTAAACCCTAAACAACCCCTAAAACCTAAACCCTAAAACCCCAAACCATCAACCCATAAACACTAACCAAGCAGGTATCATGCACTTATAGATCAAAATTTGAGATACTTTGAATAAATTAGGTATTGCCATTCTATTCGACAAATATAAGCATAAAGCTTGAGCATTATTCTAAATTTGCTAAACCCTAAACCCTATATAACCACAAAACCTAAACTGTAAAACCCTAAAACCCAAAACCCTCGAGCCATAAACCCAAACCAAGTAGGTATCATGCACTTATAGATCAAAATTTGAGATACTTTAATTAAATCAGGCAACACCATTCTATTCGACGAATATAATCATAAATCTTTGAGCTTTTTTGAAAATTGCTAATCCCTAAACCCTAAACAACCCATAAAACCTAAATCATAAAACCCTAAATCCTCGACCCATAAACCCTAAACAATGCAGTTACCATGCACTGATAGATCAAAATTTGAGATACTTTCATTAAATTGTGGTAACACCATTCTATTCTGTGAATATAAGCATAAAGTTTGAACATTATTGAAAATGAAAAAACCTTAACTGTCATGGTGGTGGCACGGCAGATGCCATGGATAGGCTAAAGATGGGGCCAATGAGTGCTAGGGGAATCCAGGGAGGGAAATGTGGTGATTCCACGCACAAATGTTGTAGTATTTCCTCTATCAATGGTGGATACAAGTGCTCCTCGAGCTATTCATGAGAAGGAGACTATGTCTCTTACTTCCCACAACCTAGCCTTAGAGTTCTACCTTAGACATAGAAAATGATCGATCCCCTTCTATGGAGGCCCTGGTGCTCCTTATATAGGGGAGCCTAGGTTACAAAGTTAGGGCACACGTGGCAGCATATTCCCTTAATATTCCCCTTGGTTAAAGCTAGATGCTTCTCTATTCTATTTAACGGTTTGTTCGGACTATGGACGTAACCCACTTCGTAATCCTAGCCTTTAAGTGTCGCATGAGACACGAAGCTCGTCGTGCGACAACGCCTGGTCATCTTGGTCGCCCCTGCCCTGCTGGTCCTTCCCTCTCCTTTGCTTCGCTCACACTACAGCTAGCAAAGGCCACCTTTTGACCAGCGGGAGATTCCTTCCTTCTCTTGGAAGCCAAGTGGTAGTCCAGCTAGCACATGGCTAACCCGGCTACGAGGGTACCTGCGTAATAGATAGATAAGCATCGCCAACATATATTTTACGCCTGCTGGGTTAAGGATAGGGAGATTCTCCACATGCTAGGTTACTCCATAGGTCGGCCTGCCTTGAGGTTACCCGGTCAGCACTTGCTTTAACCATGTCGTACCTCGGCTAACTCGGCCTCTATACGCCGGCGTGACCGTACCCGGGGGTATCCCCCCAACATTAGTCCCCGAAGCTGGTGCGGTCTTAACAACAGGCCATAGCAGGTTCCCTTATCCGGATCTTTACCTCTTCGGCCGAGTTACCCCGTAACCTAGTCTTTTTTCTTTTACATTCCCTTGGCACATTCTGAGTTATTTCTCGCTGGCCAGGTCTTTGCTCACATATCCGGGTTACCTTTCCTTCTCTTATACGCTTCCCCACGTCCTACGTGGAGGGTAATCATCACTTTGCCTTATTTTAGGGGCCACGCCCATTTACTGTGCCGGTTACTATTGTAATGTCAGGAATAACTGCTACGCACGTCCCTTCGCGGCAGTGCCTCGTTAACTGTAACACCACGTCGCGTCACGGGATCTTATGCTCTCTGTGGCCCTTGCTGTGGCTGGTGTCTGATTGGTTGGTTCGGTCGCGTACACGGCCACAACATGTGGCAGGGACACCGCAAAGGATGCCACTACGTGCCTGCACGCACGGTTAAATAGGGGGCTGGGGCAATCTTGGGGAGGTTCCCCACACACTGCATGCTCCCCGACCTCCTTTCTTTTTTGCTGCGATGCCACCATCACCACTGCTTCTTCACCAGTGCCGCGCCGCTGCAACTGCGTTCAGACGCTCCTAGCGACCGTGTCGCCGCCTCTGTTGAAGATCTTCTCCACGGGGCCCTGTGCTTCTAGGTTCCCCGTGGCCAGCTACCTCTACTCCGACTTCGCCCTTGAGGACCTCGACCTCAGCATGACTAAGGAAGAGGCCGCTGTGGCCGCTCAGCAGGAGGAGAAAGATGAGGGCCGCGAGCGTGGCGACTAGGATGGTGCCTTTGTCTGTGAAGACAATTTGGATTGGCTATAAGCCACACGCTGTATCCCCGCGGGTGTCGCCTTCCGCCTTGCTGCCGACGAGATTTCCCCATCTCCAAATCTAGGGGAGTATGTGGTTTTCCTCTCCCACTTCCAGCACGGCTTCGGCCTTCCTATTTCCGATTTATTCCATGACTTTATTTCCACTTATCAATTGCAACCGTACCATCTCCCGGCCAACGCCATCACCTCTCTCTCTTCTTTCGCCTCCGGCATTGACAGATACATCAGCCTCTGGCCATCCAAGGAGATGTGGATCAAGTTTTTGGTCTGCGGAAGAACATTGTTCTGGATATGGAGCTTACTCCAGTGGAAAAGCACTTGACCTAGTGCGGGGCTGCCTCTATATCTCCCCGCAAGGGCTCCGCTTTTCCTGGGTCACCGGGCTCGAGTCTTGCAAGGGCTGGGCCTGAACTTTCTTCTATGGGGTTTAGAGTTTAGCCAACATTAACCCTAAACTCTATACCCCAACGTGACCCTACCCGGGGGTATCCCCCCAACATTAACCCTAACCTCCTAACCCTAGAACCCTAACCTTCTAACCCTTGAACCTTAAACCCTTACCAAGCAGGTATAATGCACTTATAGATCAAAATTTGAGATACTTCCATTAAATTGCGATAACGCCATTATATTCCATGAATATAACCATATATATAAAGCTTGAACATTATTATGGAAAAATTCCTAAACCCTAAAACCTAAACAATCATAAACCCTAAAACGCTGAACAACCCTAAACCCTAAATCATGAACCCTAAACCCCTAAACCTAAAAGCCTAAACCCTAAAATCCTAAACCATAAACCATGAACCCCTAAACCCTCAACCCAAAATAAACCCAAAATGAACCCCGAACTTAACCCTAGGCTATAATACTTTGTGTGAAAACTGGGGTAGTGGGATTTTGAGCCATATTTTGTAGTTTGTTCATGACAAAAGCTATTGTTGTGCCTTAGAAAATTGAAATAACTTCGAATTCAGGAGCTTCCTTTGTAAATAATATTTTAAATGCCAATACGCACCAACTACCAAATATGGACAGGTTATTATAAACTATAGAGGAGATATGGCCATGGACCTTGTCATCTGTTTTGAAAGCCATGCATATTCTTACATGCTACTCCATATATTGTGATACAATTTTTTTTTCAAAAGTTATCAAATTTAAGATTATATTTTTCCATGGAAACTAGCTAGTGCACATAGTGAGACACGAAGAGAGAAAAAAATGGTTGTATTTTATTTTATATTTTGTTTCTTTGTATTTTTTTGAAAATGGCCGAAATTTGGTGTTATTGCCGTTCATATCAAAAAGTTGAATTTTGTGAAACTCTCGTTGTTTCTCCAATATTTGACTACTTGGTATCTTTGAATTATTTTTAAAAAGTCAAGAGCAAGGTATATCACACACTTTGTAGTTTGAAATTACACATACTTACTTCAGATTATCAAAAGGTCATTTTATTGCATAGATTTAGCTAGAAAGTTTGGAAATTCATGAAAGTTGGGCATTATCCATCAAATCTAGAATCTTATTTTGAAATGCCAAGATGCAACGATCTACCAGATATGGACACGCTATCATAAACTATAGCAGAGATATGGTCGTGACCTTGGTCATCTTGTATGAAATCCTTCAAAATATAATGTTTATCATATTCGGCAAATGTGTGGAAACACATTTATATGTTGGTAAGCATACTGTCGCTGGCGTGTGGGTCTAGACAAGGTCAACACATGAGAGCTGCCACATCAGAGTAGCATACGTCGGAAGCTTCAACCTCAAAATTTCCGCAAGGCGCCGAAACATCCCGTGCACATATATTCAAATATCCCGCACATCTATTCAAATATCCCACCCCGCTTTTTGCAAATGCAAAATTCCTCTTCTATCCCTGCTTCGGAAACAAGGACCATGGGAGTACTGCAATAATAGAAGGGTATAGGTGGTAAATGTGCGTCATCCCACCTATATCCCCCATTGCCTCTTCCCCGCCCACACCCCTCCAACCTCGACCTTCCTCCAGATGCTTCACCACCTGTCGTGGAAATGACCATGGCAGTCGCTGTAGTAGGCAGCGATTGATTGAATCGGAGGCGAGAGCTGGCGGCCATCTGCGATGCGAGATGGGGGCGGATGCACATGGATTTATCCAGGTTCGGCCCCCTGAAGGGTAATGACCTACTCCTGCTAGATTAGATTATTGGAGAGGGAGTTACAAGAGGGCGAGCTCGGCATCTAAGCAGCGAGTCGCTTGAAGGGGTGTATGATGGAACGTAAGTCCTGAGGGTACCCTAGGGAGGTTTATATATGAGGCACCTCGCTAGGGTTTTACAAGTTGCAACCGAACAAGATACAGACTCGGAGGATTTGACCTAATCCAACTAGGCTTCTAGTATGCACCTGAGCCTCCAGTCGCCAGTCACCGGTCCTTCATCTTAGTCGCATTCCATTCGCTGTCATGCAGACCCATTCGTGAGACCTTTTGGCCCAATCGGAACGTCCTGCTAGGTATACCCCACTTGGCATATCCCCATCAGTAGTCCCTAAGGCCACCGTTGAATCGGACGCAGGTGGTCAGTTGGCAGTCGGAATAGGCGAGTCCAATTTGGACGCCTAGTCGAATCGGCGGTGGACTCCACTGAAACCAGGGAAATTTTCCCCAGGCTCCCAGTCGTCACTCCGGCGAATGTCATAGCTGCAAAGTCGCTGCTTCGGCGAGTAGACAGGGCTAGCTGCCGATGAGTGGAAAGGAGAAGTTGGACCGTCACCCTGGTCAAACTACCCGTTGGATACTCCAACGGTAACTTCGGCGTAATTACCGCAGGTAACGGCTACCCCAAATTTGGCGGGTAGCGCTCCTCTATAAGGGGAGTGGCGAATCAACTCCGCAGATCCTTCCCCACATTCTTCATTCTCTCATTCATTCTTTCTGTCTTCATTCGATCCGATCCTTTCGCACCGAGCGACTCCACATCCTTCCCAATGGCACCTCCCAAAGGTTCATGGGGGAAATCCAAGTGCACCACGGCCCAGCTCAAGTCCTTCGAGGACGCCGGAGTCCTCCGTAAGGAGAACTGGCGGGTTCCCCTCCCTCCGAGACTGAGCCAAAACCGCGAGCCGACGAATTCATTTGTTTCCCCAACCACCTAGAGAGAGGTTTGGGGTTTCCCACCTCGCTCTTCTTCCGGCGCTTGTGTGCGTATTACGCAATCAAGCCGTCGGATCTTGGCCCGCACAACATCGAATAGCTGGCGATCTTCGTCGCCTTGTGCGAGTGCTACCTCGGCTGTAGGCCATATTTCCCGCTGTGGCTGGAGCTCTTCCACTGCCGCATCGGGCACGAGGCGTCCAGCAACTTGTTACTGGCGCCCGGCAGCGTCACGTTCCAATTGAAGCCGAAGGCCAACTTCGTCAAGCTCCTTCTGCCGAAGAAAGCTGCGAGCGAGTGGAAGAAGAGCTGGTTCTATGTGAAGGAATCCACTCCCTCTGGCGAGGTGGCACTCCTAGAGTTCGTCGCCGAAAGGAGCGAGCCTCGCCGGCTGGCGCCGAAGAAGCTCCCTGAAGACCAAAAGATGGTCGTCACGGAGAAGATGGACCAGATCCAGAGGTTGAAGGACCAGGGGTTGACTTCGATCAACTTCTACAACCGCTGGCTCGGGCGGCGTCTGGTTCCGCTAGCGGCTTGGCCGCATTGGATGTATGAGTATAGCGGGAAAAGACGATCCCTCCCGAACTAGCAAAGAGTCGTGGGAGACCGAGGATTACAAGGCCGCCCTGACGAAGATCACTGACACGGAGTTCACCACCGTATCGGTCGGGCTCGCCCCGTATACTCCCGTGAAGAACGAAGCCCCCACAACAAGTTTTCCTCCCAGTCGCCATATCTGCAACGTAACCTGTAGTCATTTAGCTCGATATTCATTGGTGGTTGTTCCTAGTTGTTCCAGGTACTAGAAGGTTGGCTCCCTCCGCTCGACGAAGAGGTTCCCCAAGAACTCGATGAAGTTTTCGAGGGAGATTCCTCCGAAAGCGACGAGGAGGAGGAGGTTCCTCCCCCGATGCCTGCAGCTCGCAAGACCCACATGCAGAAGCAGCGCGAGTTCGAGGGGAGTCACAGTCTCGATGAACGCGAGGGGGGCGACGAGATCGTGCAAGAGCACACGTCTCGGCGCACAGCCACGCCAGCGAAACCCGCGCGTAGACCAAAGTCGCCGGCGAAGAAGTTAGCGTCGCCGTCGAAGTCGGCGGTGGTGTTTGAATCTGACAATGACTCCGATGATGATGACGCCCTGATTCTTCGCCCAATATCCCCGAGGATGCGATTCCAATGAAGGGATTGGGGGACAAGGACACCGAGGCGGTGGTAGAGGTCCCTCTGGCGGCGATCGCGCCTGAAGCTTCGAGGGACCCAAGCCCGGAGGCGGCTGAGGCCGCGGCATCAAGATCGCTGCAGCCTTCAAGGGCGGCCGCGTTTCCGAAGCCGGAAATTCCGGCGACCGCGGCCTCGTCATCAAGGAAGCCCGCGGTGTCATGGGCTTCAGATGTCTTTGAAAGGGGTCTCACGCGCAAGCTGGGCCCAGAGCTAGACAAGCCCGCCCACATCAGCACCGGGCTGCGTGTTCTTCTAGTCGCTAAGTAAGTATTGGCTTTTCCATTCCGAGTCATGTCTCGTTTTTGTATTGTCATTGTGCTGACTGTGGAAGTTTTGGCAGATATGGGGCCAAGAAGATTGGCCGTCCTTCAGTGGCGAAGATTCTTCCAGTCGCTACCATGGGAGAGGGCGACCTCCCCAAGAAGAGGAAACCTGCCGGAGATGCGGCGACCGTGGAAGGCACGAAGAGGCAGAAGGGTAGTGCCGACGATGTCATGGCGATGGACAGCACCAAGGTCTCCGATCTCACTGCAGTTGCCGAAGAAGTGGTGGCGGCACGGCTGGAGCTAGTCATGGTCGCGCCTGCGACGGAAGCGCCGGCTCCGACGACCAGTGCCCCGGCTAGGGCGTCGGCAACATTCCCGCGCTTCATGGCTAGGGGGTTTCCAGGCGTGGCGGACAACCAGTCTCCATAGATCCCGGAGATCGTCGATGAAGACATTGGGTCCCATCGTGGGTGCACTTCCTTCACGATCCCGTCGACTGACGCCGGAGAACTCCACAAGATGCTTGGCACTGCCATTCAGGTACGTCCAGTCCCTGAGATCCTAGCTGCTGAATTTCAGTGGCTAGGTACTGGCTTTCTTCTACTATCCAGTCCCCGAGCTCCTAGTCGCTGAATTTTAGCGGCTAGGAATTGAATTTCTTTCTACTCTCCAGTCCCCGAGTTCTTAGTCGCTGAATGTTAGCGGCTAGGAACTGGATATAGTTCTTGGTAAGTACCGAGTTTTGTTGCTTTTGCAGGGTTTGCAGAGGGAGTCGACCGATCGACAGGTCGCAAGGGAGCGTTTGGAGAGGGATCCGCGCGTGGCGCAGGAAGCGAACCAGCGACTCCAGGAGGCTGTTGGTAAGTACTTGCTAATTTTTCTTTTTCTTTTTCGGCTATGACCTGTTGATTTGTGGCGCGTTGATGATTTGTATCTTTCCTTTTTAGATGGTCTTCCAGCTGCAATTTCCAAGGCCCGTGAAGGGTATGTTCTAGCTGCCGAGCTGGACGCGGCGAATTGCCTTGCTGATCCAGGAATTAGAGGAGGCGAAAGCGGCCTCGATTTTGTCTGAGGATCGAGCAAATGCTGTGGTTGCTGCGGCTGAAGAGGAGCGCAAGGCCACGGACTCGATCATCGTGGGGCTGCAGAATGATCATGCCGCCTTGGAGAAGCATGTCACGGAGAACTGCTGCAAGCTTCTTGGTGAGTCTCTTTCTTTTGCTAAACACGTTTGGCGAATCCCCGATTCGGGAGGTCCATAGTGTCACTGACGTCTGATTTTTCAGCTGTGATAGGGCAAAGCGACCCGGTGGTTCAGACTTTCAATGCTTCACAGTGCGTGACTGCCATGGTGAACGCGGCCACGGCTTTGACATTGTGCGTCCAAGCGGGCCTTCAAGGAATGTCCCCTACCGAGGTTATTCCTGGGGGGCTTACAGAAGTGTGGCGCTATCTGGAGGAGGTGCCCGTCGTCGTGGAGTGGATGGCGTGCTCGGCTTTCAGGCGCGGGGCCACCACGGCATTGAGCCTGGGTCTCACCCAATTCCCCGACGATTTTGACCTCGACGACGTCACCAGTGGCTACCCTTCAGTGACTGGCACAGTGGAGATGTCAGAGGTGCTAAAGCTGACTGCCAAGGCCGCCCCTTTTGCTGAACGGGTGTTGGTGATGGGGGATCTTCTGCCATACCAGGAAACGGTATTGGCGCCTGGCGACCCCGAGCCGGAGCATCGCGACATGAAGTTGGAGCAACCCTTTCGGTCGGCATTGTTGAAGTCGCTGACGACCTACCCGAAGAACCCGTGGCAGCCTTTTGTTCGTGTAAAAGGAGGTGGTGGTGCTTCTTCGTAACGACCTGCAGAATAGATAGTATCGTTTGGGCAGTTTGTAATGTATGCCAAGTGGTGACTTCTGTAATGTATGCCAAGAGGAGTCAATCGACTCATAATGCGACCGTGAATGTGTGACGCATTTTATTTTTTGTTGAGCGAGTCCCCGAGCGCGTCCGCCCTTTAATGGGGTATATCTCGATTGTGTACAAATGTGTTTTCTTTTATTGTGTTTTGTGTATCCTTTGCGTCTCCTGAAGGGGCGAGTCCCCGAACATGACTGGTTTTTTTATAGGCGAGTCCCCGAGCGTAATTCTTAGCCGTGTAGGGCGCGTTCCTGTTGTAGATTGCTAATGCGTTGTTTGTAACGCGTCTCTTTCCCCGGCTTGGAGAGCCGTTCGCTGGGCGAGTCCAAGGCAGCTCTCATACTTGGTGTGTTCCCGAGCCGCGTGAGGGTTCCGTTACTCTAGAGTCCCCGTGCATGGTACTTAACCGTTCGAGTCGATTTGCACGAGGATGGGAAGGACATGTCACTGTAAGAAGCGTATACCGGTCGTCTTGGCCCGGTAGGCCAGTCGGGCTAGGCGACTCTGATGGTGGCTCCGGGTTGGCGTTTTCATGGACGTCCCAAGGCCTGAGTATTTTTTGTGCCCTTGGGCCACAGTACTCAGTCGTGCCACTCGCTCGACCAAGAGTTGACTTCCGTGGGTGGCATACTGCTGATTGTACGAGTGCGAGTGGCACAAGGATGCAGCGAGTAGACACAATTTTGTGAACCAAATGAATTTCATTATATATGTCAACTGAGTAGATGTTTCAGTTCTATGTATAGAACTTCCGGAGGAGGTTTACATTCCATGGCCTCCCAACCTCGAGCTGGTCGTCGCCTCGTATGTCGATGAGGTAATAGGCGTCATTGCCGAGGACTCGCCCTATGGCGAACGACCCCTCCCATGGGGGGGAGAGTTTGTGCATGCCCTTCTTGGCTTGAGCCAGTCGTATGACCAGGTCGCCCTCCTGGAAGGTGCGAGTCCGGACTCGGCGACTATGGTAGCGACGGAGTCCCTGCTGGTAATGGTGGTGCGGGAGCGAGCCAGGTCGTGCGCCTTGTCGATTTGGTCGATACTGTCTTGGCGTGCGGTCTCGTTTGTCACCTCGACGTAATTAGCGACTCAAGGTGAGTCGTGCTCCAGGTCTGTTGGCATTACGGCTTCGGAGCCATACTCCATGAAGAAGGGTGTGAACCCGGTGGAGCGATTGATGGACGTGCGGATCCCCCATATGACTGAAGGAAGCTCTTCGACCCAGCATCCTAGGGTGCGCTCGAGGGGCACCTGGAGTCGTGGCTTGAGCCCATGGAGGACGCTCTGTTTGGCGCGTTCTGCTTGGCCGTTCGACTCTGGGTGGGCGACTGAGGCAAGGTCGAGTTGTATGACGTGCTCTTCGCAGAATTCCGCCATGGCCTCTTTGGCGAAGTTGGTGCCATTGTCCGTTATTATGTTGTGCGGGTAGCCATACTGGTAGATGAGCTCGCGTAAGAACTTGGTGGCGGTCTTACCGTCGCACTTTTTGATTGGCTTGGCCTCGACCCACTTGGTGAACTTGTCGACCGCAACCAGGAGGTGGGTGAGGACGGATGGGGCCTTCTTGAACAGGCCTACCATGTCCATGCCCCGTACAACGAATGACCATATGATGGGGATGTTCTTGAGTGCCCAACCAGGGAGGTGTGTCTGGTGGGCGTACTTCTAGCACCCGACGCATCGTTGGACGATGTTGGTGGCGTCGGCGTGCGCGGTGGGCCAGTAGAAGCCGTGCCGCATGGCCTTGGCGACCAGCGACTTGGCGCCACCGTGATGGCCGCAGTCACCGGCGTGAATGTCCTGGAGGATCTTGCGGCCTTCTTCTGGCTATACACAGCGCTGGAACACGTCGGTCATGCTGCGTCTGTGTAGCTCGCCGTTGATGATGACGAAGGATTTGCAGCGGCGCATGACAATTCGCGCATCCGTCTTGTTGCTTGGGAGGATCTTGTGCTCGAGGAAGGCGACGTATGGTGTTGTCCAGTCGCTAGGCTCCACAACCATGGCGACTAGGGTTAGCTCTGGTTGAAGTGGTATCCCGACGTCGATCTCCTTTGGTGGGATGACCGAAGGTTTGTGGATGATGTTGGGGAAGACGCCTGCTGGTGGCGCTTGTCGGGACGACCCGATGCGGGAAAGGGCGTCTGCCTCCTTGTTCTTGCGTCTGTCGATCCATTCAACGAAATAGCCGTCAAAGTGTCCTCCCAGCTGGTCTACCGCTTGGCGGTACGCGATAATGGTTGGAGAGACGGTGTTGCATGTTCCAGTGACCTGGCCGGCGACTAGGTCAGAGTCTCCGTAGCACCGTAGGAGGTTGGTGTTCATTTCCTTGGCTGCCCGCATGCCGTGAAGGAGGGCCTCGTATTCTGCCATGTTGTTGGTGCAGGGCTTGAAGTTGAGGTGGAGCATGTATCGGAGCTTGTCCCCTTTGGGGGAGGTCAGTATGACCCCGGCTCCTGCTCCGTCGGTGTTCTTCGAGCCATCGAAGTATAGCGACCAGTAGTGGAGATATGGTAGCTTCTCCGGCTGCTGCGCTTCTTCCCAATCTGCGATGAAATCCACTAGGGCTTGTGATTTGATTGCTTTGCGGGGCTCGTATTTAATATTGTGGACACCGATTTCGATGGCCCACTTGGCGACTCGCCTAGTCGCCTCGCTATTCCGTATTATGTCTTGTAGTGGTGCAGATGAGACCACCGTGATTGCTTGCCCTTGGAAATAGTGGGGGAGTCGCCGTTGAGCTCGGAATACCGCGTACACCAGTTTATGGTACTGCGGGTAGCACTGTCGTGAGTCCGTTAGGACTTCGCTGATGTAGTAGACGAGGCACTGAACGGGGCGCTCCTTGCCCTCCTCTAGCCGTTTAACGACCATCAGAGCGCTGATGACTCGATTGGAGGCCGCCACGTAGACGAGCATAGGCTTTTTGTCGACTAGTGCGGCGAGTAGTGGAGCCGCGAGTAACACTTCTTTGAGTGCTTTGAGTGTGTTATCCACCTCCGCATCCCATTGGAGCGTGGGGTTCTTGCGCATCAGGCGATAAAGGGGCATGGCCTTCTCGCCTAGTCGGGGAATGAAGCGACTGAGAGTCGCGACTCACCCGGCCAACTTCTAGACATCGCGCAGGCACTCGGGTTTTCCGAGTCGCGCGATGGTGTCGATCTTGGTGGGGTTGGCTTCAATGCCTTGCTTGGAGACTACGTATCCCAGTAGCTGTCTGGTGGGGACACCGAAGGTGCACTTTCCTGGGTTCAGCTTGATGTTGTACCTCCACAGATTTGCAAAGGTTTTGGCTAGGTCGACGAGCAGGTCGTCCTGGCAGGTGGATTTTACCACCATGTCGTCGATGTAGACGTGAATGTTGCAGCCAATTTGGCTCGCGAGGGACTCCTGCATGCATCTTTGGTATGTGGCGCCGGCGTTCTTGAGGCCGAACGTCCTGGCCGTGTAGCAGAAGGTGCCAAATGGAGTGATGAACGCCGTTTTCTTCTCATCCTCAACCGCCATCTTGATCTGGTTGTAACCAGAGTAGGCGTTGAGGAAGCACAGCGACTCCGATCCCGCGGTCGAGTCGATGATCTGATCGATGCGCGGTAGGATGAACTCCTCCTTCGGGCAGGCGCTGTTGAGGTTGGTGTAGTCGATGCACATTCTCCAAGTGTTGTTCTTTTTCAGGACTAGGACTAGGTTTGCCAGCCACTTGGAGTGTTTTATTGGCCGGATGAATCCTGCGGCCAACAAGCGCTGCACTTCTTCGGTGATTGCTCGGCGGCGCTATTCATTGAAGGGCCACAGTGACTGCTTTACCGGTCGTGCTTTGGGGTCGGCGTGTAGTTTGTGCTCAGCGAGTTCCCTCAGGACACCTGGCATGTCGGAAGGTTTCCATGCGAATATGTTGCGGTTCTCACGGAGGAACTCGATGAGCATGCTTTCCTATGCGGTGCTCATATGCGCCCCAATGGTGACCGTCTGGCTGGAGTCGCCCGAGACGAGCTTGATGGTGCGGGTATGCGTGGTTGCCTCGAACGTGGAGTTCGCGGCGGTTGGCTTCTTCAGTATGGTGGGGTCATCCTTGTTGATGTTGCCCGCGTATTTCGCGAGCTCCTCCGCATGGTCAGTCTCCGCGGTGATGACGGTATCGGCGAGCTCAACGCCTTTGTCCTCGCATTCCACGGCCATATCGGGGTCGCCGTGGACAGTGATGATGTCGCTCGACCCTGGGAGCTTCATCATGTTGTACGCGTAGTGGGGGGTCGCCATAAATTTGGCAAACGTTTGGCATCCCAGGATGCAGTGGTAGGGGCTGCGGAAGTTCACCAGCTCGAACTCGATTCACTCGGTGCGGTAGTTTGTCGGTGTGCCGAAGATGACCAGTAACGTCACTTTTCCGATCGGGTATGCCTTCCAACCGGGGACAATACCGTGGAAGGTTGTTAGGGTCGGCTGGATTGCCGACTCCGGGAGTTGTAGCCTTTTGAACATGTCCAAATACATGATGTTGATGGAGCTCCCGCCGTCCATCAATGTCTTGGGTAGCCAATAATCGACCACTTTGGGCCTGACTACCTGGGCGACTCGCCCTAGATACTCGATTTTGGGAGTGTGGTCCTGGGAACTCCAAGTGATGCTCTGCTCGGACGAGTTGAAGAAGCGTGGGATGTCGACCTATGTCACCGCATTGACGGCGACTGCGCGGGCGAGCACCTTCCTCTCGCGCTTGGTGCCGAGTCCGGTGAAGGTGTGTAGTGAGTCGACGGTGTTGCCAGAGACGCCGGTGTTTCTGTTGTCCCGAGGTGGGTTGTTGTTGGGGTCTTCCCTTGCTCGCCTTGACTTTTCGATCTCTTTGAGAGAGTGGCAGTCCGCGGTGGTGTGGGTGGTGGGTTTCCCCTCCCTGCTGTGGTAGACGCGGGGCTGGTTGAGCAGGGTGGCGGGGTCGAATTTCGGCCTCGCCGCATTGTTGGCGCGGTAGTTTCCGCTATCGCGGTAATATCCTCTGTCGCGGCGGTAGCTCTTTGGGTCGCGTTGGCCATAGCCTGCGTTGGCGATGAAGTCGACTCTCCCGTCCATGGGGCACTTACCAGTGATGCGGGTGTTGCTGTAGTGCATGTCGCGCTGACGCCCGTTGTCGTGGCCGCCGGTGCGATATCTTCCTCCTGACTTGTCGTCGGAGTCTTGGTTGCGGTCCTCCTCCGCATAGCGCTTGGTGATTTCGAGAAGGTCGGGGCTGTTGTCGAGCGTCCGGTAGACCCGCTTGATCTTAGCGACCAGGGGTTCGTACCGGTACACGTTCTTTAAATAATGTATTGCCATGTCTGGGTGGATGCAGGAAGCATTAATCCATAGTTCTTGCCACCTTTGGATCCAGTGGCGGGTCGACTCGCGTTGTCCCTGGATGCACCGCTCCAGGTCTTCTATGGTGGTGGCACGGGTGTAGGAGCCCTCGAAGTGCCTTACGAAGGCATCCCACATTTCCTCGCAGGAGTCGATGCTGTCAGCAGGGAGGCTGTTTATCCATTGCCGGGTCACACCCTCCATCATTAGGGGGAGGTAGCGAGCAACGAGCAGGTCGGTGTGGCCGGCGATTCCCATCGCCATGAGGTATGTGTCCAGCCACACTTCTGGGTCGTACGTCGGATCGTACTTTTCGGTCTCTTTGGGCGCCTTGAAGTTGGCGAGGTACTTTTCCCCTCTGATCATAGGCCCAAAGCATTGGGGGCCGTCTCGGCTAAGCTAGCCCCTTGGTTCGGGGTCACCGCGATTACTGAGGGTGTGCCTCAAGTCGTTGGGCTGGCGCGCCCGCCAGGCCTGATTGTTGACACTGTGCGTGCGGGCGTCGATCAGCTGCCCGTTGGCGGTGACCCTGTTGTTCACCGGTCACGGTTCGTTGGCGGCCCGCGGCTTGTTCGCCAGTGGCTGCGGTGGTGGGCATGCCACGGCGTTGGCGATGGTAGGGTGGCCGCTTGAGGCTGCCCTGCTTGCTGAGGAGCGGGAATACATCCGACCCCGCGGGTCGACTCCCGCTGCTTGCTACTCGACGGCCCTGGCGAGTAGGGCCCTGGCATACTGGATCTGGAGCGTGCCGTGTCCCTGGACATCGAGGTTGGCGACCGCGGCGTCGGCCGCGATGACGTTGTCCATCGGGGTGGAGTAGAGTGGGAGTCTGTTGACGTCGTGGGCTTGTGGCGAGATGATGATCCTCGGTTGGTCTGGCAGGGTGCGCAGCCAATGGGTGGTGGAGGGGCTCTAGTCACCGGTGTGCCGGGTGGTGGTCGGTTGCTTCCACCTGGTGGTGCGTTCTCGCAGTACTTGCGCTCAGTCGCGCGTACGGGGTCGCCTTTGTCGTTGAAGTTCAGGACGCGACCCTGGACATTAGAGTTCAGGCGGGTCCTGATGCGGCGCTGGTGGTAGAGCGATAATTCCCGGGCCGTTTCCTGCTCAAGGTGATATTTCTCGTGCTCGATGAGCTCATTGTGCTGCGCCTCTGCGAGTCACAGGCGGGCCTCCTCCACCTCTATGGCCGTGGCAGTTGGCGGGATCGGTGTGGAGAACGGATCTGGCGGGGCGGCCGTGCTGCCCGCCATGTAGATCGCGTTGAAGCGATTAGATCTGGCGCGGAAGTCTTCGAGCGACTCCAAGCCGGAATCGGAGTCAAAGATCCTGACGATGGAGGAGTCCTCAAAATCCTCTGGGTTGGAGACTCACGTGATGGAGTCCTCTCGTGATGCCGTGGTGATAGATCCGTCGACCGAGGCAAGGGTCGCAAAGTCGGTGTTGTCGTTTAGGGCCTCTTCGTTCGTGGCGGCGTTGGTCTCGGCCGGGTTCCTAGCGGCCGAATCATACTCAGTGACGAGCCTCCTGATGGAGCGGACCTGCTCCTCCGAGAGCAGATCGCGATGCGGCGGCGATCCGCCAACGATCACTGTCACTGCTGGGTCGACCGCGCCAGTGAAGCCGATGAAGAGGTTGATGGAGCCGACCGATATCACCGCGCCGTGAGTGACCGAGCATGTCGCCGGGATGTAGCTGCTGGGAAGGATCTGTAAGATCCCTGTAGCACCCCGCTAAAACCACTACTAGAAAATCGCGTGTTATTTTTATTTTGGTGCATCATCATGACCGCATGCTCATGTCATCATGCCACATTGCATTTGAGCATCGTCATGTCATCATGCATTTGTTTGCATAAAACTATTTTCCAAAAGCCTATCTTTGTTTTCTAAATACCCCCTCTCTATTTAAAATATAAAACCCTCGGTCCGTCTGAATCTTTTATTTGTCTAAACTATTTTACAAAAGAATATTTTAAAATAAATAAAATAAAACTATTTTATAAAGTGTTTTACCGGGGAGGCAGCCCAGCCCGTAGGCCAGACCACCTACTACCCGGGCAGGCCTGGCCCAAACTAGACCAACAAAACCCTAGACTAAATCTGCCATAACACGCCACCCCACCTACCAGTCCACAGCCCCGCCGCCACACCACACAACCCGCGGCGCACACAACTCCCCCTCGCCCGCACGTCGCAACCCCTGGCCCCACCATCTCGCTCCCCTGGTCACGAACGACCGACGCGAGCCGTCTAGTGCCTCACCTCTCGCGAACCGCGTCTGGCCCTACCACCATCTTCCTCTCCCTGACGGAATCCCCAATCCCCGTGGTCAACCCACCCGCAAGCCCCTTCTCGCCCCGCTCCTCGCTTCCCGTCGCCGCTGCTGGATCCCCAGGCCGTGCCTTCGCCTCTGCTCGACCCGCTCCGCCTCGGCCGCAAGCCTCGCCGCCGGCCTTGTCGGCTGCCTCTCTCGAGCTCGCCGTGAGGCATTGCTCCGATCAGACCTCACCAGTCTCCCTGTTGTTGAGCAGGCAAGCCCTGCGCCTTCCTATCCGTGGTGTCTAGGGGCCACCCGAACAAGCTCGTCGCCCTCCTGCTGCTTATGTGTTCGAGGTAATGCCCGAAAGGGACCAGTCCTCATTGTAGCATTCATGTATTAGTGTTCGTCTTGGTGTAGTTGTTGGTCAAAGTGTAGATGGCTTATGCAGATGTACGCGCCCAAGCCTGCCTTCATCTTGTCCGTCGTGAGTTGAGGTGGTTTTGTTGAAGGTGATGTGACCGTGGTACAACGTGATTGCAAGGCGAGGTTTCATCGTGTACCAGGTGTTGCCTCTGATAAGATACCTGCTGTTGTGTTGCCAACCCCGCCAAGTTCTACATCGTTGACCGAGATGGAACATCAAGTACTCCTACATGGACACCAGGTTCTCCTTCCCAGCTCGAAGACCCCGACCCTCGAACCCCAAGATCTTTGACCCCGATGTGTGACCCCTACCTAACCCGATCATATTTTATAAATTGACATATATATGAATTGTTGCATATCAATTGTACATGCTTGCATACATATTTTGCGGGTCCGGGTTGTATAGTCGATTCACCTCATAATTAAATATGGAGGCCATATGCAGGCTTTTCTAGTCTTATGTTGGCTCCATTTAAAGTTACGTAGCGAATCGATGTCATATTTTGCTTGTTAATACAACGTTTAAATTGTGGGGTAGCTAAACAACATGAACCTCCTAATTAATTGTCGGGACCCCGATTCCGTTTAATTTTGCCTAGTTGCACCGCATCTTTGCCATGCCATGCATCATATCATAATCATGCCGGATCTTCTGCCGTAGTATTAAATAGTGCATTCGTGTTTCTTTTAGTGCTTTGGTTCTTTGTGGATTAGGCCGTTGAGTTGATGCGAGTATCGACAAGTTCTTCGGATATATATCTTCGGCAGTGTTTCTTAGGTGAGCAATCTCCCCCTTTCTACCTATTTTGCATTTATAGTCTTTACTTCCTTCCTGTTGATCTACTGCTATCCGTGTCGCCATGCTTTAGTGTTCCATACCAGATATATTTCCGTGCAACCTTTATATTGCCTTGGACACCTCCTATTACCTATTGTTTGGTAGATAGATGGTCTTGCGTGTCGTAGTTGCTTGCTCAGGTGCGATCCTGTGTCATGAAGTACCACACAGTTGTTGGAATGTTGTCATATGCTTTAAAGTGGAAAGGATCATGACTTTAAATACAACTATTAAATTGCTGGGAATAGATATAACTAATGCAGAGGCATCGGTGGGCAATAGATGTTATTTGGTTCTTCCACGCTCACTTGTGTCCCGTAGGACCCCGAGTACTTGATACCTGTTCCTTGACTATCACACTATCCGCATGTGGGACCATGAATCCCCTTAGCCAGAGCTTGATTCATTTCTTATTTCTTGGGGCCACAAACTAGTTTGGGGCTTTATTACTATCCTGTACTTATGCCATGCTTTACTGCTTTATTTACGATTGTGCATGGAGTACCTGTACTGTTTTGGAATGTGGAATGTTTTCGCAGTATCGACAAGCCCAGTCACACTTTCAGGTTCCCGGTCGTTTACAGCCATTGGCACAAACCTTGGGTCCGTCTCAGAACCGGCCAACTTCGTTGCGGGTAGCTTAATGGGGTGGCCCCCTGAAATATTTCATGAATCCTATGATTGCTTTGTCGTGAAAGCCTCGTTGGGTTTTGAGTTGGTTTTTCCGAGGTTGATCGTCTGTGTGTTGCTATTTGTGCACCCTTGCAGGGTAAATCTTTTTGAAAGCCATGTCCGCGGTTATGGATGACTTGGAGAACAGTATCTCGATCATAGACAAGCATAACTAAAGTAGTGCTATACATTTGACTTAATATGTGACTAGTAATCAGCTTCACTACAATGGAATGGATAATAAAAGTGCCAACAACTGGTGGAACTGGGGTGTATCGTGTCATGTTATACCTGCCTAGTAAGTATCGCAACTCCAATGGAATGAAATAAAAGTGCAAATAACTGCTGGGTTTGGAATGCCACATGCTAATTGTATATGACTAGTAAGTACTGCAACTACAACTGAATGGTTAACTAAAACTGCCCACTACTTATGCTATCAGGATGACTCATGCTGTCTATATCTGACTAGTAAGTGCTTCAACTATAATGGAATGAATAAAACTGCCAACTATGTGAGATCCTCGGTTTGACTTCGTCGTTTGGTCTCGAGGGGGAATACCAGGATGGGTATGTTTAGTGTTAGTATCAGGTTGGATCCGAATAGGTATTTCTTACCCCTCTCTAATAGCCGACAATTGTATCGAGTCTCTATAGGTTGTTTAGTGCATGCTTCGCTGCCGCTCCAGTCCACCATACCTATGTAGGCGAGAGCCGCCGAATTCTAGCCTCGCATTGTCTTGGCCTCGATCTTGGGTCCTCTTTTTCCTTTGCCCTTTGTCGGCACCCCTTTTGTTTTAGCAGGTTTGAGATTGATGTTGTTAGCAGGGTTACCCTTCCGGCTTGGCCTGGGCAGGGTTATGGACGCCATTGGTTATTCTTCAGGGCTCTTAGCCCCATTTGCATCTTGTCCGTAGTCGGACGCTCTATCGTTTTCAATGTGATTTGGATCTTTGTATAGTATGGTTGTATTCTTGACTAATGGAGTCGTTGTTGTATACATATATGTTCTGTGGGTTCCATCGTGGACTAATGTGTAATGGTATTACTTCGTTCTCCACCCGCACGCAAGTGCCTGGTGGGCGTCCCTGAATCGTTTCTATGCGGGTTTGGCGGGAAGCGCTAAAACTTGCATAGAGCCGATTCGAGGGTGTTACAAAGTGGTATCAGAGCTCAGCAGTTACGATACCCCACTAGTCCAGCCTGTAGGATAACCTAGCTAACGGCCGATGTAGAGTGTTAAAACTATTTTACAAAATCGGTTGGATAGATCTGATTAGGTTTGCTTTTATTCCTTACCCCCATGCTATTCTCCTCTTACCTCTGCGTGTTTTGAATCTGCTCTCTTATCTTTTCTTCAAGTCCAGGAATTCTCGTGGTTGGGTTTTCGTCGTACCTTCAGGGTTCCGCTTCCTCCTTTGGTAACGGTGCTTCTACATCCGGTCTACATGCTATCTGAGGAATCCTTCATCTGTTGGACTTCTCTTTGGTCCTTCTTGTGCCTTCCGGTGTTTTCCAACACGACGACCTCATCTACATCAGATTTGATGAAACCCTGCATCACTCCTTTGTTTCCGAACCTCGCTTGTCGAGATCTTCAGTCTGATTTCGAGATGTTGATTGCATAATTCAATTATTCATGTACAAAGTAATGTTTTGAGTGCGGGATGGAGTCGCGACCATACCACTACTCTTATCATTTTCTCTTGTACATTGAACTGGTGGACCAATGCAATCTTTACTCCTTCCTCGGAAGTTAGAGGTGGTCTTTTCTTTCGATACCTGTTTCTTCGTCTTTGTTTCTCCGGAGTGTTCTCGACAGACGTGAACAATGACTCCTTGTTGGTGGTGTCACCGATTTGAAGATGGAGTAAGAATCTTTGTTAGTGGTGTCGCGAGGATCTACATGAAGCGAGAAGGTTCAGATCAATGACCTTCTTCCCCGTACCATGAGGCGGATCTCGAGGGCGAGATCCATTGTTAGTGGTGTCGAATTGTAGCACCCCGCTAAAACCACTACTAGAAAATCGTGTGTTATTTTTATTTTGGTGCATCATCATGACCGCATGCTCATGTCATCATGCCACATTGCATTTGAGCATCATCATGTCATCATGCATTTGTTTGCATAAAACTATTTTCCAAAAGCCTATCTTTGTTTTCTAAATACCCCCTCTCTATTTCAAATATAAAACCCTTGGTCCGTCTGAATCTTTTATTTGTCTAAACTATTTTACAAAAGAATATTTTAAAATAAATAAAAGAAAACTATTTTATAAAGTGTTTTACCAGGGAGGCAGCCCAGCCTGTAGGCCAAACCACCTACTACCCGGGCAGGCCTGGCCCAAACTAGACCAACCAAACCCTAGACTAAGTCTGCCATAACCCGCCACCCCACCTACCAGTCCACAACCCCACCGCCACACCACACAACCCGCGGCGCACACAACTCCCCCCGCCCGCACGTCGCAACCCTTGACCTCACCATCTCGCTCCCCTGGTCACGCATGACCGACGCGAGCCGTCCAACGCCTCACCTCTTGCGAACCGCGACTGGCCCCACCACCATCTTCCTCTCCCTGACGGAATCCCCAATCCCCGTGGTCAACCCACCCGCAAGCCCCTGCTCGCCCCGCTCCTTGCTTCCCGTCACCGCTGCTGGATCCCCAGGCCGCGCTGCTGCCTCTGCTCGACCCGCTCCTCCTCGGCCGCAAGCCCCACTGCCGGCCTTGTCCTCGCCAGCGCGAGTCCCTGCTCTGCCCCGCGCGTCCTTGACCCTCTTCCGACAAGGCTTCCCCCGCGCCTCCGTGGTAGGCCTAGGTCCCAAGCCCGGCCGTCTACAGGAAGCTTCCTTGGCCTCCCTCAAGCTTGCCGCCTCCTGCTGGCCTTCTCCTACCACGACCGCCCTTCCTCGCCTCTGTGCCACCCCGCCATCAAACCTGTTGCCATCCTCCCTGCTCCGGTCATCTCTGGCCCCTGGCCTTCTCCGAGTCACCGTTAGCGAGCATCTCGCCGCCTCCAGCCATCTTCTCACCTCCTTGCCTCCGGTCGTCTCCAGGGACGCTCACCACTGCTGCTGACGTGCCCCGCCTCTCCTTCCTGTTTGGCTCCCATCCCCGTCGGCCCCTGTGTCGGCTGCCTCTCTCGAGCTCGCCGTGAGGCTCTGCTCCGATCAGACCTCACCGGTCTCCCCTATTGTTGAGTAGGAAAGCCCCGCGCCTTCCTATCCCTAGTGTCTAGGGTCCACCCGAACAAGCTCGTCGCCCTCCCGCTGCTTATGTGTTCGAGGTAATGCCCGAATGGGACCAGTCCTCGTTGCAGCGTTCATGTATTAGTGTTCGTCTTGGTGTAGCTATTGGTCAACATGTAGATGGCTTATGCAGATGTACGCGCCCAAGCCTGCCTTGATCTTGTCCGTGGTGAGTTGAGGTGGTTTTGTTGAAGGTGATGTGACCGTGGTACAACGTGATTGCAAGGCGAGGTTTCATCGTGTACCGGGTGTTGCCTCTGATAAGATACCTGCTGTTGTGTTGCTAACCCCGCCAAGTTCTACATCGTTGACCGAGATGGAACATCAAGTACTCCTACATGGACACTAAGTTCTCCTTCCCAGCTCGAAGACCCCGACCATCGAACCCCAAGATCTTTGACCCTGATGTGTGACCCCTACCTAACCCGATCATATTTTATAAATTGACATATATATGAATTGTTGCATATCAATTGTACATGCTTGCGTACATAATTTGCGGGTCCGGGTTGTATAGTCGATTCACCTCATAATTAAATATGGAGGCCATATGCAGGCTTTTCTAGTCTTATATTGGCTCCATTTAAATTTACATAGCGAACCGATGTCATATTTTTCTTGTTAATACAACACTTAAATTGCGGGGTAGATAAACAACATGAACCTCCTAATTAATTGTCGGGACCCCGATTCTGTTTAATTTTGCCTAATTGCACCGCATCTTTGCCATGCCATGCATCATATCATAATCATGCCGGATCTTCTGTCGTAGTATTAAATAGTGCATTTGTGTTTCTTTTAGTGCTTTGGTTCTTCATGGATTAGGCGTTGAGTTGATGCGAGTATTGACAAGTTCTTCGGATATGTATCTTCGGCAGTGTTTCTCAGGCGAGCAATCTCCCCCTTTCTACCTATTTTGCATTTATAGTCTTTACTTACTTCCTGTTGATCTACTGCTATCCGTGTCGTGATGCTTTAGTGTTCCATACCAGATATATTTCCATGCAGCCTTTATATTGCCTTGGACACCTCCTATTACCTGTTGTTTGGTAGATAGATGGTCTTGCGTGTCATAGTCGCTTGCTCAGGTGCGATCCTGTGTCGTGAAGTACCACACAGTTGTTGGAATGTTGTCATATGCTTTACAGTGGAGAGGATCATGACTTTAAATACAACTATTAAATTGCTGGGAAGATATAACTAATGTAGAGGCATCGGTGGGTAATAGATGTTATTTGGTTCTTCCACGCTCACTTGTGTCCCGTAGGACCCCGAGTACTTGATACCTGTTCCTTGACTATCGCACTATCCGCATGTGGGACCATGAAGCCCCTTAGCCAGAGCTTGATTCATTTCTTATTTCTTGGGGCCACAAACTAGTTTGGGGCGTTATTACTATCATGTACTTATGCCATGCTATACTGCTTTATTTATGATTGTGCGTGGAGCACTTGTATTGTTTTGGAACATGGAATGTTTTCGCGGTATCGACAAGCCCAGTCACACTTTCGGGTTCCCAGTCATTTACAGCCACTGGAACAAACCTTGGGTCCGTCTCGGAGCCGGCCAACTTCGTTGCAGGTAGCTTAATGGGGTGGCCCCCTGAAATATTTCATGAATCCTGTGATTGCGTTGTCGTGAAAGCCTCGTTGGGTTTTTTGTTGGTTTTTCCGAGGTTGATCGTGTGTGTGTTGCTATTTGTGCACCCTTGCAGGGTAAATCTTTTTGAAAGCCGTGTCCATGGTTATGGACGACTTGGAGCACAGTATCTCGATCATAGACAAGCATAACTAAAGTAGTGCTATACATTTGACTTAATATGTGACTAGTAATCAACTTCACTACAATGGAATGGATAATAAAAGTGCCAACAACTGGTGGAACTGGGTGTATCGTGTCATGTTATACCGGCCTAGTAAGTATCACAACTCCAATGGAATGAAATAAAAGTGCCAACAACTGCTGGGTTTGGAATGTCACATGCTAATTGTATATGACTAGTAAGTAATGCAACTACAACTGAATGGTTAACTAAAACTGCCCACTACTTATGCTATCAGGATGACTCATGTTGTCTATATCTGACTAGTAAGTTCTTCAACTATAATGGAATGAATAAAACTACCAACTGTGTGACTTCCTCGGTTTGACTTCCTCGTTTGGTCTCGAGGGGGAATACCAGGATGGGTATGTTTGGTGTTAGTATCAGGTTGGATCTGAATAGGTATTTCTTACCCCTCTCTAATAGCCGACAATTTTATTGAGTCTCTATAGGTTTTTTAGTGCATGCTTCGCTGTCGCTCCAGTCCACCATACCTATGTAGGCGAGAGCCGCCGAATTCTAGCCTCGCCGTGTACTGGCCTCAGTACTGACGCTCCTCTTTTTCCTTTGCCCTTTGTTGGCACCCCTTTGTTTTAGCAGGTTTGAGATCGACGTCGTTAGCAGGGTTACCCTTCCGGCTTGGCACAGCAGGGTTATGGACGCCATTGGTTATTCTTCAGGGCTCTTAGCCCCATTTGCATCTTGTCCGTAGTCAGACGCTCTATCGTTTTCAAGGTGATTTGGATCTTTATATAGTATATCTGTATTCTTGACTAATGGAGTCGTTGTTGTATACACATATGTTCTGTGGGTTCCATAGTGGACTAATGTTTAATGGTATTACTTTGTTCTCCACCCACACGCAAGTGCCTAGTGGGCGTCCTTGAATCGTTTCTATGCGGCTTTGGCGGGAAGCGCTACAACTTGCATAGGGCCGATTCGAGGGTGTTAAAATCCCGCTGATGGCGATCATGTGGCCGGTGGCGAGAGGCCGATCAATCGGCGAATAGGGTCTCACCGCAGAACTTAGGCCAGTCCTGCTATGCCCCACGGTGGGCGCCACTGTCGTGGAAATGACCACGGCAGTCGCTGTAGTAGGCAACGATTGATTGAACCGGGGGGCCAAACCTGGATAAATCCATGTGCATCCGCCCCCATCTCACACCGCAGATGGCCGCCAGTTGTCGCCCCAGATTCAATCAATCGCTGCGTACTATAGAGATTGTCGTGGTCATGTCCACGACACCACCGGCCCTCTCTTCCACAACGGAGCTCCTCCACTATCGGTGCTCTTCACCGGAACAATTTCACCGGCTCCCTCGCTGCACCGGATCTGCTTCACCAATGCCATCGTCTACCCTAAGGGTGCCGCTTCACTGAATCACTCGTTGTTGACCCCAAAATGCCGAGCCGCCGCCCCCGCCGCCCTCTTGCCCGTCGACCTGTCCTCGCTGCTCAATGGTAATTTCTCTTGCCTGTTTGCTATATTTCTAGTACTCGCAGGCTACAAAATTGTTAGAATGTTGCTCAATATCCTGCATGCTATTGCCATTTCATTTGGATCCCACAGCTGGTAGGTCCTATCCACATCATTAGCTTCTCGCTTTTATTCCCTTTCTTACATTCTCATGCTATCGGGTTAATTCTCCAACACCAACTCATAGATGCTATTCTTTCTGAGCGCTCGCATGGATCATGCAAACAGCTCATAGAGGATCCAATACTTACAATCTGATGCCCAACAAGGCTGAAGTATGAGGTTTCCTTGTGTTACTTAGGCCAGTTTCTTGTCATGTTAATAAGCTGTATAACCTACATGCCTAATAAGTTAATAAGTCATTCTACCTAAGACCTTTCCATGACATTTGCATTCATGTTCTATTGTGTTTCTATCTGCGAATGCTTCATTCAGAAAATTTCCATCTAGTTTGAATCATATATCTGGTCATTTTTAATGCTATATTTTGGTGTTTTCACCTGCTTTCATTCTTCCAAACCAGCTATCTAGTTTGAATCATACATCTGGTAATTTTTAATGCTATTTTTTGGGATTTTTCAAGAGTTTTTATCCTTCCAAACTAGCTAACTGGTTTTTAAATGTCACACCTTAATGCAGAGAAATGACAATGGAGTAAAAGGACCAGAGTTCTAACTGCTCGGCTCAGATTCTTCTAGCAGATTGACCAGAAGTCGCACTCGCTCGAGAAGGAGCTACTGTCAGCCTGAACGTGCTACTGTAAGATCATACTTACTTTAAATGATCTCTACTTTTTTTAATACTACTTGTTTCCCTTATTCTTTGTTTTAACCTCTTTCACCATATTTTAGCCGACTGCAATTAAAACCAAGCAGGAGTCTTTGGAAGGCAGGACTAAATGTTGTGATCCCTCTTCCCATTCATCCTCCCATTGCATTTCTGAAGCAAACAACTTACTTAACAGTCCACCTAGAACAACTACTGCAGGTGATAAATATATAAAGGTTGTATTTCATGCAAAAAGAAAGGGTGCAGATGCTCTTAGATATGTAGCTGAAATGTTGAAGAAGAGGACATATGATACATTGAATCGAATCGCCATGTACCGATCTCTTATTGATGATACCAACACATTGTAATCTTTCAGAATTTCGATCTTGTTGTATAACCTATTGTAATAAACTTTTATTGTTGTGTAATAAGTAGTTTTAATTTGTGCATGTCTATTAATTGATGTCTTGATATTCCTCTATTCAGCCAAAAAGTAGGTGATGATTGCAAGTGCACAGATCGTTTGTAGATAGTTTCGAAATAAAGATATCGATGCCACAGGGAGTAGGAGTCTGAAGTCTAATAACTCTTGAAATAAATACTACAATAGAAATGCTAAATAAAGTTCTAAGTGACAATATAAAATGCGAGTATTGCGTAAAAAGGTGTTTTTGAGTTTTTGGTGTAAGAGCAACAATGAGTAAAGTAAAAAAATGAACACAGAAAGTAAGTATCGCGTATGTTAGAGAGATTGGAACTGCAATTGGGAAAAAAGGCGTTCTAAGGGAGTAGCGCATACACCACTTGCATTATAAAGAACTAACGTAAATATTATTATCATGAACATTCTCAACTATGTATGCGTGGGAGGAACTCCGTATTTGGACAAATAGGCAGCAACCACTGCTCACATCATCCTCATAACCACAGCAGTCAGCAATCGACATCAATCAAATTACTAAGCTATTAAGGGACTTAATCCCGTAGGACGTATCCCATGGCATGGATAGTGTTCCTTGAGTTTCCTTGGTTCCCAAGTTCATACGTAAGGAGTGCCAACAAATTTATAGTCACTGTAAGTGCTAACACACCTTCATCTACCAATAAGTAGTTCCCTCCATCAAGTCCTCATTAGAGGAAAATATTGAGAGGTCGAATTCTCCCAATATAAGATGAAGACAATCTAACACATGGTCATAGCGATGAATATCATAATAAACTTTATCTTATTTCAATCTCATACTAGGGTTTCTCCATCTCCCCAAAAACTAAAGATCTACTCAGACATGGAGGCAATAAACATCATGGCAATAACAATGGAATCAATCATAGATGAATAATACTTGTATAAATCCACAACGAGTACGGAAATTACAACAAGATGTAGATGCGATGGATGGAGATGGTGGTGATGTAGCGGTTGATGATGAAGATCAATGCCTTAGCCTCCCAGATCTGTGCAGGGCAAAGATGGATCCCCGGTGGATGAGTTCCCCCTCCAGATACCTTCTAGAGGTGAGGTTTTAGCGATTTCTGGTTGTTATGTATCTCGTCTCTCTGATCCAGTTGCACGGGGTGAAACTGTTTGAGGAGGCATTGGCGGCGCCAACTATACGGCCAGAAAATTTATTCCCGCTGTATAGTTGGTCGTAAACCGTCTGTATGCCTTGATCACTTCGGTTTTCTTCTGGTATTATTGATATTTCCCAAATAAGGGAGTTACGTTGTTTTTGAATCCTTTTCTCCTCAGTACAACTGCTCCAACAATTATGTCCATTGTATCCATTGTCTGTCCTGATCCTGGTGAAAATAGATGTAAAATGTGTGCACGAGCGCCATAAAATACCAAGATCCTACATCTAGAAGGCAAAATAATAATATAAAACATGATGCAAATATGCACTCATCAACTTCCCCAAGCTTAGACTCATGCTCGTCCTGAGCAAGTTTAGCTTAGTGGATGTGATCCACATATTCATGAAGCTGAGTCGATAAAATAAATGAGGTAGTTGTAGCATGTTTTTATCATATATGATACATAGGAATAAGTTCATGAATAGTACCTTACTCGAAACATCCGAATAATATTAGTAGGCTTCCACACCTTATCATTTAACAATTCACAAAATATCACTCTCGATATGATGTAAAAGTATTCAGTTCAACCGAATGAGTTAGCGAGGTAGTCCCAAGTGTTTTAGGATTGACATATTCAATTGGGATTCAAAATCTCAAAATGTCTCTTTGTCATACTACAATATAGTGGTGTATGACTATTTGCTCTTTGCACATTCACTCTTTTTCTTCTCTCTTTTCTTCTTCTTTATATATATATATATGCTCAGACTTTTTTTAAGTGTTGTGCAAAGGAGCTAGCCATACATTCCACTTCATGTAGGAATTCAAAGTTTAACGATCTAAATTACCAAAATCCAATTGTATATGAAGCAATCTTTATAGCTTGAATATTCTACCTCGTCTTGTTCTCACTCTAATTTGATAGCACTTTTTATTTTACTTTGTTCAAGGTTTCTTTTTCAACTTAAGTGATTAGATAAATTTTTTTCTTTGTAAATCAAACCATGTACTTACAACATATTGACCAAATTATCTTTGTATGTTCCATTAATACCAATGGTGTGGAAGGTTCCTATTGCTATCATCAAGTGCAAGTAAAATTATACTCAAGCCATTCATATATCCTATAAGACAAGCACAAACTCGATATTGCTCCATATATGATAATAAACTCAGAATTTCATAAAAGGGATCGACTATTCCTGAAGGGAATTCTAATGATGCAAACTTTATTTCTAGTTTGAACTAGTGCAAAACTAAAATAGTAATCTAAAACTTATAAGATAGATTTCAAGGTCTTAAAGATCTCCCCAAGTTTGGAATCAAGCCAGGCGGGATCGAATAATCTCTTGCAATTATTTGATACCGTGATTATCGTAGATCACTCTGGTGCCATGGCATGTAACACCGCAGCGCGTAGCCTCTTGTTGGTATCCTCAGAGCGGTGATGCGGCTATAACACCTACGCAAATCATATTGTAAAGTGTCCACTTTATCCGCGAGTTTAGTCACCAATGGAAGAAGATCATCCTTCTTCTCTATCTCCTTGAGACGGTGACGGACTTCGACGCGATGTAGTAGCTCCTGCTTCTGATATATCTCTAGTGCTCACATGCGGTCCTTGGTCCTCGGAGCTGCTTCTTCTTCCTCATCCATGATTGATGGATCAGGGAAGTGGAAACCATTCCTCCACTCTTCTTGAGGCTTCACCCTCACACGAGCACCAATAGTAGGCTTCAAGAGTGGCACCGTCACTCCATTGCTAGCACCTGCACCAATATTAGATAATTCCTTACGCTTGTGTAGCCTGGGGTCCGTGGTGATGAACTTGACCATATCCACATGTCCTTTCCCATGTGGCTTGCGACCTTCTCTCTCTTCTTCAGCTCTCTTCATTGCCGCCCAGTTGATCTCCGATAGATCATAGACATCACGATAGATGTAGATGTCGCTCACTTCATCGGAATCGTTGTTGTAGAAGCTTGGCTCAATGTACTCCTTGTACCCGGGCTAAACCTCTCCACCTCCTCGTCGTCGTTGTCCACGGACGGGCTGCTAGAGCGGTCCCTGGAAGGAGCAATGAGAACCAAGGGTTTTCCACGGCCTGGGATGGGATAGCGCATTGCTAGATTGGTTCTTGGAGATTATGATTAGAGAGAGAGACAATGGCAGTATATTAGGAGGGTTAGAGGTCAGTAAAACTCGCGAGAAACACCAAATTCATGCCCCAGAAAAGAATCTTAACGGAATAGGAAAAGAAATCGCGGATTTGGAGGAGTCATGCCGCGTAACGACCAACTATACGGGCGCGACCCATATAGCTGCGGCCGTATAGTTGGTTCCGGGCAGATATTTCCAAATATCTCGAGTCTAGGTCGGTTAAATTATCGACTTGGAAGCGACAAAACCGTTTTTTCTTTTTTAACAATCAAAAAGATGAAAAAGTAAATGAAAATGTCTAAGAGTTTAACGACCAACTATATGGCCGAAATATTTTCTCTGGTCATATAGTTGCTACTGTATAGATACAGACATCAAAAACTGAAAATTTCTAAGAGTTTAACGACCAACTATACAGCCGTAATATTTTCTCTAGTCGTATAGTTTCGACCGTATAGATCCAGACATCGAAACAATTTCGCAAAGAAGATACAGAGGGTTTAACGACCAACTATACGGCCAGAGGTTTTTCTCCGGTCATATAGTTGCGACCGTATAGTTGGTAAAAACCTTCAGAAACTTCAGAAAAACACAAGGAATTCAAAGGCAAAAAATTTAGGAGTAAAATTTGTGAAAACAAATCACTTATTTGAGTATGAACAGTTACCTTAAACTTACCGTTTACTTATTCGGGGGATGATAAGCTCCTCCAAAAACAAAGACTTCTTCTCTGTTGGAGGAATTGACCTTAGTTCATTGAATAATTCTCGTAAATGAAAATCACCAGGACTAAAGTTCCTTTCAATAAGATTGGTGTCTTGTTGGGCGAATATGGACACTGCATCATGTTATAGTGCTCAAAAGAATTATCCTAAGGAAGAAATGGAACTTTTTGCTGTATTTTTCTCTTGCGATAAATTTTGTTCTTATATAGTTGATGCAAAAGTAAGAGTTCATACGGATCGTGATGGTTTAAAAGAACTCCTTGAGAGGAAAAAACAAAAGCCAAGACTGATCCGTTGGATTCTTTTACTTCAAGAATTTGAGTTGCAGATTATGTAGAGCCAAGAAATATAGCATGATGTATAATATTAAATCGGCGACCTATGTGTTGTCCCAAAGTTACTCCTACAACATCATCACTAGCTTCACATATCAGGTAAAAAGTCATATCCCAGATAGGTGGTTTAATGATAGGAGCATGGGATAAAGCATTTTTAAGTTTATCAAAGGTTATAAGAAATTTATCATCGAAATTAAATCTTACTCCCTTTTGCAGGAGGTTAGTCAAAGGTTTAGATATTCCAGAGAAATTTCTAATGAACCTTCTAAAAAAACCCACATGACCAAGGAAACTTCTTATACCTTTTATATCCCTAGGTTGTGGCATTCTCTCTATGTCCTCAACCTTAGCTCTATCCACTTCAATTCCCTTACTTGATACCTTATGTCCAAGGACTATACCTTCTTTGACCATAAAATGGCACTTCTCCCAGTTTATAACAAGATTGGTTTCTTCACAATGCTGCAAAACTCTTTTGAGATTATCCAAACAACTAGTAAACAAAGTTCCATAGATAGAAAAATCATCCATAAATACTTCCATTATCAGTTCTATAAAATCCGCAAAAAGAGTAGTCATGCATCTTTGAAAAGTAGCTGGAACATTCCATAAACCAAAAGGCATACGACAGTAAGCATGCAAACCATAAGGACTAATGAAAGTTGTTTTAAGTTGGTCATCAAGATGAATAGCTATTTGAGAAAATCCAGAGTATCCATCCAAGTAGCAAAAATGAGTGTGGTTTGCTAACCTTTCTAAAGTTTTATCTACGAATGGTAAAGGATGATCTTTCCTAGTTTATTTATTCAATTTTCTAAAAATCCACACACATCCTATGTCCAACAGTAGTTCTAGTCGGTATCAATTCATTGTTTGCATTAGGAACAACAGTAAAACCGCCCTTCTTAGGAACACAATGAATAGGACTTACCCATTCACTTTCTTTTACAGGATTGATTATGCATGTGTCCAATAGGCTTACTATTTCTTTTCTTACCACTTCCTTCATTTCAGGCTTCAGTCTTCTATTAAATTCTGCAACTGGTTTAGCACCTTCTTCCATGAATATTTGATGGATGGTTATCATGAGATTAATGCCCTTCAAATCATCCATTGAGTACCCAAAGGCCTTGCGATGCTCCATAAGTATTTTCATGAGTTCTTATTCTTCTCCTGAAAGTTTAGCACTAATAATAACATGAAATTTATTTGTATCATCTAAAAATCTGTATTTAAGATTATCTGGTAGAGTCTTCAATCCCGGGGGTGGTAATTCCTCGTCCCCTCTCTTTCCTGGCTGTTCAAAAGCCTCATTAGTTGGAGGCCCTATAATGGGAAGTGAATCGAATTCATCTTCTAGTTCTTTTAGGGACTTGTCCTCCATCACTATTTCTTCATAATTTAAGTCTTCATTTATTTCTTTTTTTTGATCACTAAAGAAGAGAGCTGCCATTTCCTCAATAGTTTTCTCTTTCTCTTCTTCTTGTATTTGTGGAGGCCTGTTTTTAAATTTGGAAAAGTGGAATTCTTTTTCTGCTTCCCCAAGCTTAAGAGATACAATCTCCTTTTTGAAATCAACTTTTGCAACTACATCACTCAAAAAGTATCTTCCAAATATAATTGGGCAAAGAGTGTCAGCTGGCATATCATCAACTACAAAATCTATAGGAAAGTTTTTATTGCCAATTGTGACAGTTGCATCTTCAACTACTCCCATTGGAATTCTAAGAGTTTTATTGGCTAACATGATTGTCATATCAGTATTTTCAATTGTAGCTGGTTCTATTTCTTCTTTTATTTCTAAATAGAAATCGTAAGATATAACATTAACTTCGGTGCCAAGATCGCATAAACCATAATGCGAGGTTTCCTTAAATATGCAGCGAAGAATAGGCTTACCCACATCTTTTCCCTTTGTTATACCTTCAACCAATACGGAAGTCTCTTTATCAAGTTCAACTATGTTACAGTGTGCATACATAGCCATAATTGCTTCCTTTGTTACCTCTTCATCTTTGGTTTCTTCCAGATGTTCCACAACTTTTGGCATACTTTCCTCTTCCTTCTTCTCCTATACTGCTTTGACCTACTCATATTCAAAAATATGCTTCTGTGCAGTGTTAGGGAAAGGTATCTCATATGTTGGTTCTAGGGAGGCCCGTGTTGCTTTAACTTATTTCTTCTTTTCAGGTTTGGGTCATGGATCATTCTTGACTGAGCCCTCTTTTGGAGCTTTGATGTGTTCTATAAAAGCGTTAACAACATGCAACACAAGATCTGAATCCAAATAAAGTTCCTTAGATAATTCTTTAGCATGGCCCTTTTTATTATAGTCATGAATACAATCATAATCTATTTATATGCCTCCTTCGCCTCCTAGACCAAAATTCCATGAAACTCTATCATCATGAATTCTATTAAGTAAAGCCCAAGCTTTAGTTATAGGAAGATTCATAAAGGATCCTTCCACGAAAGAGTCTAGTTCAATTTTATTAGGTTCAATTAAACTGCCATAAAAGATATGTAATAAATACCATTCAGGCAAATCATGTTGAGGACATAGATTAAGTAATCTTTAAATCTGATATAAGCTCTTACTAGTACTTCATTAGGACGGTTCCTCCAAGTCATTATAAGACGCCTGATTCCAAAAGATTTTGATAATGGGTAATATTTTGCTAGAAACTCACATGCTAAATTATCCCAAGTAGTAGTGGCTTCTAGGGGGAGAGATCTATACCATGAGAGAGTTGTACTAGTCAAAGTCTGACTAAAAAGGTTAACCCTTACCTCATTAGCACTATATCCTGTCAATTGAAAAGTGCCACATATATCTTTGAAACATGCAATATGCTCATATGGATCAGGATCTTCTTCATCCCCAGTAAATTTCTTATTGTGTAGAATACCAAGTAATAGAGGATTTATTTCAAACCCCCTTGTCTTCTCGTTGGAGTTGTCCCTTTTATAAATATCATAGGGCTTCCCAAAGTGGTTGAGTGGGTTAGCACTAGTCATATGCTCAAACTCCATCATGCTGGTCGAAACCTGTAACTCAAAACAAAACTTAGCAAGACAAAAATAAATAAGCAAAAACTAAAAGACCTATAGCGCATAGCTCCCCGACAACGGTGCCAGAAAATATCTTGATGACTGCAAGTGCACAAATCGTTTGTGGATATTTTCGAAATAAAGATATCGATCCCACATGGAGGAGGAGTCTGAAGTCTAATAACTCTTGAATTAAATACTATAATAGAAATTCTAAATAACGTTCTAAGTGACAAGATAAAATGCGAGTATTGCGTAAAAAAGGTGTTTTTGGGTTTTTGGTGTAAGAGCAACAATAAGTAAAGTAAAACAACTGAACACAGAAAGTAAGTATCGCGTATGTAAGAGAGATTGGAAGTGCAATATGGAAAAAGGCATTCTCAGGGAGTAGCGGATACACCACTAGCATTATAAAGAACTAAGGTAAAGATTATTATCATAAACATTCTCAACTGTGTATGTGTGGGAGGAACTCCGTATTTGGAAAAATAGGAAGCAACCACTCCTCACATCATCCTCATAACCACAACAATCAACAATCGACATCAATCGAATTATTGCGCTATTAAGGGACTTAATCAAGTAGGACGTATCCCATGGCATGGATAGTGTTCCGTGAGTTTCCTCAGTTCCCAATTTGATACGTAAGGAGTGCCAACAACTTTATAGTCACTGTAAGTGCTAACACACCTTCGTCTACCAACAAGTAGTTCCCTCCGTCAAGTTCCCATAAGAGGCAAATATGGAGAGGTCGACTTCTCCCAACATCAAGATGAAGAAAATCTAACACATGGTCATAGTGATGAGTATCATAATAAACTTTATCTTATTTAAATCTTATACTAGGGTTTCTCCATCTCCCCAAGAACTAAAGATCTACTCAGACATGGAGGCAGTTAACATCATGGCAATAACAATGGAATTTGTTATAGATGAATAGTACTTGTATAAATCCACAATGAGTACGAAAATTACAACAATATCTAGACAAGATGTAGATGGGATGGATGGAGATGGTGGTGATACATCGGTTGATGATGAAGATCGATGCCTTAGCCTCCCGGATCTGCGCAGGGCGAAGATGGATCCTCGGTGGACGACTTCCCCCTCCAGATGTCTTCGGGAGGTGAGGTTTCAGTGATTTCTGGTAGTTTTGTATGCCGGCACTCCGATCCAGTTGCATGGGGTGAAACTATTTGAGGAGGTGGTGGCGGCGCCAACTATACGGCCGGAAAATTTATTCCTGTCATATAGTTGGTCGTTAAACCGTCTATATGCCTTGATCGCTTCTGGTTTTCTTCTAGTATTATTGATATTTCTCAAATAAGCGATTTATGTTTTTTTGACTCCTTTTCTCCTCGGTACAACTTCTCCAAGAATCGTGTCAATTGTATCCATCGTCTGTCCTGATCCTGGTGAAAATAGACATAAAGTGTGCGTGCGAGCGCCGTAAAATACCAAGATCCTACATCTACAATGCAAAATAATAATATAAAACATGATGCAAATATGCACTCATCAGTAGGCGCTAGCAAAAAAAGGCCAAAATAGTAATAGGTCGGAGTAGTAACATGCCGAACGTTGAAACAACATGCGCATGGACGACTCAAAACAACCAGAATAGTAAAAGGCCATAAGGGTAAAAGGCCAGCATGGTGGAAGACCAGAATAGTAAAAGGCTAGAACAGTAAAAGTCTAGAACTATAAAAGGCCAGAACTGTAGAATAGAAGTTTAGACAAAGGCCTGAACAGTGAAATGCCTAAACAGTAGAAAGGCCAGAATCTTGAAAGTCCTGAAAGTGGAAAACCGGAATCGTAAATGGTCTCAAAAGTAAATGGCCGAAACAGTAAAAGGTCAGTATGGTGGCAGGCCACTAGAGTAACAAGATGAACAATACGGGCCTGAATAGGCAAAAGCCCAAACTCTAAAGGGCCTAAACAGTAACAAGGCGAAATTCCTAAAAGGATGGAACAGTAACAAGACTGAACATGAGAAGACTAGATTGGCAATAGGCTTGAACAGTACCGGGCCGTCTTGGTGCATCCCTCAAGTCGTAGCACAGTGTTGGGCTAACTTGGGCCTTAAATATGATGAAATAGTGTTGGGCCCGAATGTGTACGGGTCGCTGCTGGCTGCAGTACTGGGCTGATTCTAGACAGTGCAGGACAAAATAGTAAAGGGTTGTATTCCTACTGGCTCTCCACATGGACCGGCCCATTTAATTATTAACAGGCCTTGCATGGGCCTGGCTTCTACCACGGTTTCTGTGACTGTTAGCAGCGGTAACTAGACGTTAAGGGCGGCTGCCACATAGCAGTTTGCGTGATGTCAGCAGTCATCATGGCTGGCAGACAGATCTATGATGGACCAAGTTTTCGTGGCTGAAGGGTGCGACCCACCACGGTCGGAAAAAACCATGGTTGATTCATTTGTGACGGGGATTTTACCACGAAGGCCATCTATCATGGAAGACTTTTTAGCCATGAAAAACAGGCTTTCAACCACGAAAATCGTCTGTTATAAAAGCCAACTTTGTAGTGGTATGTTTGTTCTTCTGGTGTTGTCTAGGTTCCTTGGCTTGTGCGATAGCACCATTGTTGTCACAATAAACGTCTAACAGATTGGACGAGCCCTAAACCACACCAAGATCCATCAGGAAGTTCTTGATCCAAATGGCTTCCTGTGCCGCCTCCGAGGCAGCAATATACCCAGCTTCTATTTTAGATGCAGACACAGTCTCTTGCCTTGAACTCTTCGAGCTCATAGCCCCTCCGTTCATTACAAACACGTATCCATATTGCGAACGAGAATCATCTGAGTCAGTAAGATAACTCGCATCCGTGTAAACCTTCACACCGAATTCAACCTCACCTCCATAAACTAGGAACACATCCTTAGTCCTTATCAAGTACTTAAGGATGTTCTTAACCGCTACCTAGTGCATTTCTCTAGGTTCAGCCTGGTATCTGCTCACAACACTTAAAGCGTAGGAAACATCTGGCCTAGTACAAATCATGGAATACATGATGGATCCGACTGTCGAAGCATACAGAATCACACTCATCTGACTTTGATCATTAGTTGTCGAAGGACACTCGGTCTTTCTAAGTTTTACACGATGGGACATTGGTAAGAACCCCTTCTTTGACGACTCCATGTTGAACTTCTTCAACACTTTGTCCAAATATGTACTTTGACTCCATCCAATGAGACGCCTTGATCTATCTCTATAGATCCTGATTCCTAGAATGTAAGTTGCCTCACCCAAGTCCTTCATTGAGAAACTCCTTTCCAATCACTCCTTGGTTTCTTGCAACATCTAGACATCATTTCCAATCAGTAATATGTCATCCACATATAAGATTAGAATGTTTACTTTGCCCCACTAAACTTCTTGTATAAACAAGAATCATGATCACACTTGATGAAGCCAAACGATTTGACTACCTCATCAAAGCGAATTTTCCAAGTCTGCTTGCTTCAACCCATAAATAGATTTCTGAAGTTTGCATACCTTGTTAGCATTAGCTAGATCGACAAAACCCTCGAGTTGTATCATATACATGTCCTCGGTTAATTTTCCAATATGGAAAACCGTCTTCACATCCATCTGCCATATCTCATAGTCGAAATAGGCTGCTATAGCTAACATGATCCGAACTGACTTAAGCATCGCTACGGGTGAGAAAGTCTCATCATAGTTAACTCCTTGAACCTGTCAGAACCCCTTCGTGACAAGTGGTGCTTTATAGATAGAAATATTTCCATCCATACCAGTTTTCTTCTTAAAGACCCATTTGCACTCGACGGGTCTTGCACCGTCTAGTAGATCAACCAAGTTCCAAACCTGATTTTCATCAATGGACATTAACTCGGATCTCATGGCTCCAAGCCATGACTTGAAATTGGATCCAATAGTAACACATCACAAACACTTGGTAATCTGGCCAATCTTCGTAGTGTAGGTTCAGTTGCCAGCTCAGCTAGCACGACCGGCTCAACCTCCAAGGCTTTTGCCGACTTGCTACTGGTCGATTCCTCTCGAATTTCTTTGAGATACACCATGCTCCCACTGACTCCCCTACTGAGAAACTCTTTCTCAAGGAAGACACCATTATGAGCGACAAACACTTTGCCGTCTTCTCTATTGTAGAAGTAGTAACCCAAGGTTTCCCTTGGATTCCCCATGAAAATACACTTATCTGACTTGCCTGTAAGCTTTTCTGACTGAAGTCGCTTGACAAAAACAGACTAGGCTTCTTGATAGTCCTCATATCATGCGGTGTCTTCTCTACCGATTTTGATGGTACTTTGTTTAGTGTGAACGCTGCAGTTTCTAAACAATAACCCAAAAATGATAAAGGCAGATCTGTCCGACTCATCATTGATCATACAATGTCTAACAAGGTCCGATTCTACCTTTCTAACACACCATTTGAGTTGATTCTGTACTTCATTCTAGAATTCTTTGAACTTTTCAAAGGCTTCCGACTTATGTTTCGTCAAGTAGACATATCCATACCTACTCAAATCATCAGTGAAGGTAATGAAGTACTCATAACCACCTCTGGCTATCGTGCTCACTGGACCACAACATCACTATGTATTAGTTCCAACAAGTTGGACGCCCTTTCACAACTCCTTGCAAAAGGTGTCTTGGTCATCTTGCCAAGTAGGCAAGATTCACATGTATCGAACTACTCTAAGTCAAACAAAGTTAGGAGTCCATCATCATGGAGCTTCTTCATGCATTTCCAACTCATATGACCAAGCCGACAGTGCCAAAAGTAACTCATATTCAGATCATTTGGTTTCAATCTTTTCACATTTATGTTACAGACCGACTCACAATCAAGATTCAAAATAAATAACCCATCCTAGAGGGGTGCAAAGCCGTGAAACATATCATTCTAATATAAATAGCAACCATTATTCTTAATATTCGACTCATATCCTTGTCTCATCAAACATGAGGAAGAAATAATGTTTTGACTAAGAACTGGAACATAATAACAATTATTTAGCTCCATTAAGAATCCTGAAGGTAAATGAAGTTGCAACGTGCCGACTTCGAACACAGTGACTCTCACTTTGTTGCCGACTTGAATGTCAACCTCGCCTCTTGCCATGCTCCTAGTTCTTACCAGTCCCTGCAACATGTTGCGGATGTGAATTACTGATCCGGTATCATATACCCAAGAACTAATAGGTGCATAGGCAAGATAGATGTCTATAACATTGCATACAAGCGTGCTGATACGTTGCAAACGTATCTATAATTTTATGTCCCATGCTTGTTTTATAACTACTTTCTTATGTTTTGTCCACACTTTGGAGTATTTTTATACACTTTCTTGGACTAACTTATTAACAAGATGCCACAATGCCAGATGCCTGTTTTATGCTGTTTTTTGTTCTAGGAAAGCCAGAAAATAAATTTTCTCGGAATTGGACGGGACAAAATCCAAAGTCAATATTTTACTGGAAGACTCACGGAGCCCAAAGGAGAGACGGAGGAGGGCCAGGGCCTGGCCACACCATATGGTGGCGCGGGTGACCCCTGGTCACGCCACCAGGTGGTGTGGGCCCCCTGGTCGTCCATCGACCTTGCCCCTTCGCCTATAAGAAGCCTCTGATGCAAAAACCCTAAGAAATCCAGCCTCTAGCCACTAAAAGTTCCATAGCGCCGCCGCCACCAAAGAGGAGATTCGGGGGATACAAGTCTCTGTTCCGGCACCCTGCCAGGACGGGGAATTTCCCCTGGAGCCATTTCCATCGATCTCCACCACCATCTCCATCGCCGCTGCTAATTCCCATGATGATGAGGGAGTCGTTCTTCCTCGAGGCTAAGGGCTCTACCGGTAGCTATGTATTCATCTCTCTCTCTCTCTCTCTCTCTCTCTCTCTCTCTCTCTCTATGCGTGATCTTATTGAGATCACGACCTTTGTAATCTATAGATCTATTCTGCTACTCAAGTGCTTTAATGAATCTCTGCTTATCCCCATGTGTGTGAAGTTGACAGTGTGCACACCGTGGGGCACTTTGGCTAAGGTTACATAAATACTTGTTATGAGTTATATTTGGAGTTGGTTGTCTCTATGAAATTGTGGTGTTTGTTAGAACCATCTAGCGCTCAAGTGATAGTGTGGGGTTATCTAGATGGGGAAAGCGGACTTTGAGGTGTGATGTTATATCCCTACCATGGATTAGAGTGTCCAACCGGAGAGTAGTTCAGAGTAGTATCATAAAGAGAAGATATTTATATGAGAGTGTTAACTAGTGAACGTATGATCCCTAGGCCTTGTTTCTAAGCATTAAAACACCGTTTGCAACTATATCTGTTACATGTTTGCTTGCTTCCATCTTTTTGCCTTTAGTCTTTTCCTCCCGTCAAGCTCTTTTCTTGCACCGTTACCACTCATAATTATCTATACCACCTGTATTTCACTATCTCTTCACCGAACTAGTGCACCTATACACCTGACAAGTGTATTGGTGTGTTGGGGACATAAGAGACTTCTTGTATCTTGATTTCAGAGTTGCTTGAGAGGGGATAGCTTTGACCACTTCCTCCCTGAGTTCGATAAACCTTGGGTGATCCACTTAAGGGAAAACATGCTGCTGTTCTAGAAACCTCTGCACTTGGAGGCCCAACAACTATCTACAAGAATAGAAGTGCGTAGACATCACATACCTGAGTTGGAAGTCACACCTCCACTCATGGCTTTGTTGGCCAAATACTTGCTAGAATTCCTCTTTCGGTGGCCATCCGCCTTGCAATAGAAGCAAGTGGATCCACCTGAAGAAGATGGCTTAGTCCCCGAGGAAACGCTTGGGATCGAATCCTGAGCATTACCTTCTGACTTAGCCTTCTTCTTCTTAGTCCAAGAACTCTTCTTGAACTTAGCCTTATTCTGTACCATGAACACTTGACTGTCACCTTCTTGAGATTAACCTTTGCATGCTTGAGAATTCCATGTAATTCAGTGAGCTTCTGATCCATACCATGCATGTGGTAGTTCGAGATGAACTGGCCATATGCACTAGGAAGAGAGTTCAGAATTATGTTCGTAGAGAACTCTTCGCTAATGGGGTAGCCCAACCTCTCTAGAGACTGCACGTAACAAACCATCTTGATTACATGAGGACTCAGTGGATCGCCATCCTTAAGCTTACAACTCAGCAAATCTTGAGACACTTGATACCTCTCAGTCTTTGCCTAAGCCTGGAACATACTTTTAAAGCTTTCGATCATATCGTAGGCCTCAACATTCTCGAACTACTGCTGCAAGTACGGTTCCATGTGAGCAAGCATAAGATACCTAATATTCGTGGACTCATCACAAGTCCTACGGTAGGCATTGGTTGTAGTGACACTCACGTTCTCATTCGGCTTATCTGGAAGCGGGTTATCTAGAACATGGTCCCTTTTTTCTTGTTTGAGAACAATTCTCAGATTACGATACCAGTTGGTGAAATTAGTTCCATTAAGCTTATCTTTCTCTAGAATTATTCTCAACGCAAAACTAGATATCTGAGGGAGACTGCTACTAGGTGCCATGATCTACAACAGACAATATGCAAAACACTTAAGACATGTATCCATAAAGGAGCAAGCATATTAAACATTTTAATACTTAAGCTCCCACTAGAACCAACACCCCTCTGATGGTTACTTAGTGCTTTAGGATCCTAAATAAGCAAGCTGGCTAGTGAGCTTTAGCATCACCGCTAGCCGCCAAGTGATCTATGTAGGCAAATCCTTGCCAATTGCATCTCATGCGACTCCTGTTGGTTGGGTGGCATCACATGCCCTGGCTCCTAAACTCTCCCTGAGTCTCACAACCATTGTGATAGACCTGTCTAGCTTACCAAGTGCTTCCGCTGTAAGAGTCTGACTCAAACCCACCTAGTCGAAAAGAATTGGTAGCACCTCAATTTTATGAGGCCACTACCAAGAATGTACAACTTGTGATGGTGTAGCACCGGTGGGGAGAACGACTAGACCTTCTTTGAGGGATTACATTCTACCAACTATCTAATAGAGGTAAAACAGAGACATAAACATAAGATAAAAATAAAGAAATTATAATGTGAAATGGTATGGCTCTCTTAATGGTGATATCCATCTCCATGAAGCTTGTAAGTCTCATGCCAACTCCTGTTACGTGCCATCTTACTCCTTGTCACCGACTTGTATATTGACTTGCATGCCATCCGGGTTCTCCAAAAAGCTACACTAGCTAAGTAAATAAAATTACATGGAGAATCCGATACGCATGTCATGACAGCACCTAGGATCCAGCCGACTGACAAAAAATCATGATACATAGATCTCGTATGGATTACACACATCACATGCACATAAGCCATACCATTCACAACATCATCCTGAAAAAAAAAGTTATGCATAGATACGATATCTACCAGTGTTGTAAAGATCGCAATGCCATCTAAGGCGCTATGATAGGTGAAGCCAGCGGTCCTGAACATGGATTTCTTCATCAGATAAAACAATTTTACCCAAATTCGATCTGTCCTATGATTTGATCAAACTTTTTGATCTTCGATCACCGCATATGGATTTACGTGTCATAGTCTACCCCGATGGCGGAAACCGACCGGTGGGGTATGTCATTTCACGACCTCAGCAGTATAATCATGAAACCAGATCAACCATTCCCCAAGAATGTTGATCCAATGAACCTAGTTCAAAACCGATCTATCTCATAGAGCAACCACAAAAACAGCAATTAGATCCTATCTAACACCAACCACATATCACATATGCATGATCTCGAGCCTAAAACCAAAAGTTTTTGCTCTGATACCACTATTGGGCCACACAGAGATAAACAAAAACTTTTCCCTTACGCGGTGCTCCCAAGACCTAGCTCAGGTGATAGGCCACGAAATTTACCACTAGATGCACAAGTGCGGATTATTGATGAAGTGTGTCATTTAATGTTGTGCCAAACAATCCCACGTACAACACGTCCAGATCCCCACAAACCTTCTTGTCTCCAGTGCCGCATGTGCAACGCCTCTACCAGTATCCACGCATACAAGGAGGAGCTCTAGGCAGAGGACAATGACGATCCCTTGTCTATCCCGAAATAGGAGTGGAGAAAGTGATAGCTAGGTCAGTGACTATACCTTGTCACTCCACTAATGTAAACTCCTAGCTGGGGTCAACGCTTGAGGCCTATCTAGGCCGTATCCCAATCTCCACATGGATCGAATCCACATGGGTTCCTTTCTTGTTCCATGATATACGATTCACTCAACTAACACTTAGTCCGACTCCTTGGTTAACACTTAACCAAGTCGCGCATGGCCATGCTTCCGAATCATATCACACGAGAGGTTCTAGATAATATCTCTCCATTACGAAGGGGAAAATACGATCTTGGTAATCCACATCACGCAGCTTGCTTCACAACCATCCCGAACTCTACATTTATAACTTCCCATTTATGGAACAACGTTTGATAGAACCTAAGCTAGCTATCCACAACTCGGATCATGCGATCACCTAAGGTCGAAGGATTCCATTGCTTCAGACTGCAAATGACAACATGCTTGTTGCATCTCAACTGTGGGTCAGTCCGACTCGCTAAACTCTTTAGCCTAGTCTGTGTAAGTCAGAATAGCATCACCATGCCCTTGACAAGTGGAACCGAGTCATCAACTAACTTTCACATTGGTCTAAGTTGTGTATCCAGCACAACCTCAACAACCAAGAACATTTAGTATAAATAGCATGAATATATAGTTCCACAACTGAATCACATATTTAATGATATATATTTCATGTTCATACTAGGACAACTAAATATCTTTATGAATACATTGGGAATTACATCATACATGATTGCCTCTAGGGCATATTCCCAACACTTTGAACTTTTCAAAGGTTTCCGACTTGGATTTCATCAGGTAGACATATCCATATCTATTGAAATCATCCGTGAACATGACAAAATACTCATAACAACCTCTGGCTATCGCGCTCATTAGACCGCATACATCACTATGTATCAGTTCCACCAAGTCGAACGCCCTCTCGAAACTCTTTGTGAAAAGTGTCTTGGTCATCTTTCCCAGGAAACAGGATTTACATGTTTTGACTGGCTCCAATCCAGACAAATCCAGGAGTCCATCACCATGTATCTTGTGCAAGCATTTCCAGCTGATATGACCAAGGAGACAATGCCATTGATAAGTAGGACTAAGATCATTCGACTTCAACCTTTTAGTATTCAAGTTATAGACTGGTTTACATTCACGATCAAGCACAAAAAGTCTAGCTTGGAAAGATGCATAACCATGAAACACATTATTCAAATAAAAAGAACAACCATTGTTCTTAATATCCGACTCATAACCCTGCTCCATCAAACATGAGGCAAAAATGATGTTTCGGCTTAGTACAAGAACATAATAACACTTATTTAGTTCTAGTACAAATCTAGAAGGTAACTGGAGTTGCATCGTCCATACGGCTAACGCATCAACTCTTGCTTTGCTTCCAACTCTGATGTCAATCTCCCCTCTCGCCACGCTCATATGGCTTACCAATCCCTACATCAAGTTGCACACATGAACAACCGATCCAGTATCGTATACCTAGGTTCTGCTATGAGTGTCGGCAAGATAAATGTCTATAACATTTACAAGGAGTGTACCTTAGTCGGAAATCATACTTCCACCCCTGGCTTTATCTATGTCGGACTATTGGTACAAGGGGTACCTCGTCCCGTCATGTCACCGGACCCACACGCTGTGCTCTCCGAAAGACTGGCGAGGCGCGCGACCCTTTGGAGGAAAGGAGGGAGCTGCGGAGGAGACGGACGCAGGACCAGCCTCGCTAGAGCTCATAACTCCTTGGTGAGAGATTTCTTGGGGGTACGACGGTAACCCTGTCATGCCTCACAAGATAAGGCCCAACGGATGGTCCAAGCTGTGACCGGTCTCACGCGGGAAAGTAAGATGATGTCTGCCCATCTCAGTGTTAAAGAGGGGATGATGACGCCAGGGCGCGACAGAGCCCGACATTGCTGCTTTGGTGCAAGAAGACCTAGGGTGACGTGACGATATAGGAGGGATGTCATCAGCTACCTTAGTAGCAGACCAGAACCCACTACCAGAGCCAGCTCGCAACCACATGATGTGGGGAGATGACTAAGGCCATTTTGGGTGGGAATGTGGTGACCCTTCCCGCCGAATATTTGGGGGAGGAGGCCTAATGCCCCTATAAAGGAGCCCTTATCCTACCTTATAACAGGTCGATCCCGGCGATCTGAAACCCTAGACAATCATCCACCATTGTTCCCTCCCGAGACACCACGAGGAATACAACAAAGTAGGAGTAGGGGCTTTACCTCCTCACGAGGGTCTTGAACCTGGGTATAAAAAACCCTATGTCACTCTCTGTCGTGTTTGTTCTCTGCTGTTGCCACCATCGTTGTGAAGCTCGGAGCGCGTGTTTAGCCCCCTCGTGAACTCAGGGCTTGTTGGATCCCTAGTTCCTTCATGGTACACATTCTCTGACATTTGGCTGAGGCGCAACTTTGAGAACTTCATATGACCAGACATCATGGTCGCGCATGGTGATACCCGTGGATGCCACACCTAGCAAGGTAGGACGGGGGGACCGAGGCGCACGCCGTACCACTTTTCGAGCCTAGGCACCCCTCGGAGCTACTAGGGATCCTCCCCTCTCCCTCACCGAGAATCACGCAGGGAGAGCTCTCCCTGGAACATTTCATCACCCTAGGGGAGTCGCGTCGCGCTTGATGGGTTTGTAGTAGGGAAATCAAAAAAATTCTACCACAAGAATGATCAAAACCAAGATCTAATCTATGGAAAAGCCAAGATCTAATCTATGAGATAAGTGCAACGAGATAGATTTGTACTAACCCTTGTAGATCCAAAACCTTGTTCGAGATCAGATCTCGTGGTTGATGTAGACGATCACTTGCTGATCTCAAGTTCATGTAGACGATCCTTCCGGCTCCGTGTTCCGGCAGTGCTTCTACACTCGGTCACACGTACGGCTCGATGTAGATGATCATCTCCCTGTTCCAGCGGGTAGTAGAGGTGGTAGATGTCCACGATATCCCAGCAGCACGATAGCGTGGTGGTGGTGGTGGAGAAGAGTTCCTATAGGGCTTCGCCTAAGCCGTAGCAAGAGGAAGGAGGAGGAGGGAGTGGCACCTAGGGTTTGGGTGGAAGGGGCAAAGGAGGAGGCGCCCCACCCCTCCTTTATATAGAGGGGGAGGCGGCCTAGGGCTGGCCCCTTTGCCCTCCTAGGGATGAAGCACAAGGGGAGGGGGGAGTTTCCTTCCACCCCAAGTCTTCCTCTTTTCTTTCTTGGTTTTCAAGCAAACTCCGTCGAACCTTCCAGAACCTTCAGAAACTATCCGGAACCTTCTAGAAGCTCTGTAGAATACTCCGGGATGTTTCCGAAACCCAAAAATTGATCTCCATTATATGAATCTTATTCTCTGGACAATTCCGGATCTCCTCGTGATGTCCTAGATCCAATTCGAGACTCCGAACAGCATTCGGTCTCCAACTCATATTCCATATCTACCTAAACAACATCGAACCTTAAGTGTGTCACCCTACGATTCGTGAACTATGCAGACATGATTGAGACACCTCTACGATCAATAACCAACAGCAGGACCTAGAGATCCATAATGGCTCCCACATATTCAACGATGACTTCATGATCGATAGAACCATTTACATCCAAAACCAATTCCCTTTGTCACGCGATACTCTACTTATCCGAGGTTCGATCATCAGTATCTGCATACCTAGTTCAACCTCGTTACCAATAATTACTCTTTACTCGTTCCGTGATATGACATCCCTTGTGACCTAGTCACATGCTTGCAAGCTAATTGGATGACATTCCGCCGAGAGAACCCAAAGCATATCTATCCATCATATGGATGGACAAATCCCAGTCTTGATCCATGCGCGTCAACACATACTTTCAGAATACCTAATGCCACCTTTATAACCACCCAGTTACGTAGCGCCGTTTGATGTCATCAAAGCACTCATACGATGATGGTGATTAACACGATCTCATGGTCGAAGGATTAGGTTACTATACATTTGGAAGCTTGTAGCAAAACAAACTTAATGACTTAATCTCATGCTATGCTTACTATGGGTGTATGTCCATCACATCATTCTCCTAATGATATGATCTTGTTATCAATAGCATCCAGTGTCCATGATCATTAAACCATGATCATCTATTAATCAACAAGCTAGTCTTAACAAGAGGCTTACTAGGGACCCTTTTATGTTTACATAACACAAGTATTAGTGTTTCCTATTAATACAATTATAGCATGAATGTAAACATTTATCATAAACACAAAGATATAATAATAACCACTTTATTATTGCCTCTTGGGCATATCTCCAGCAGTCTCCCACTTGCACTAGAGTCAATAATGTAGATTACATTGTAATGTACCCAACGAAGGATTAACTCGTCAATGCCCATTGTTATGGACTTGGGTTTTGGAGAAGGAGGGAGCACTAGAGGAATCAATCGGCTAGCAAACAAGCACACAGGGACGCAAGGTTTACCTAGGTTTCGGCCTCGTAGAGGTCCCTACTCCTGCTTGTATGCTCTTGGAATTATCGAGGGAGTCGAAAGTTACAGGGGGTGCGCAGATGCAATCTGGCGATGGTTGTGGAAACTAGGGTTGTGATTGTCCTCCTTGCCGCCCCCTCCTAACCTTTATATAGATAGGCTAGGTCTCAGGTAGTAGGTAGAGTCGGTTACAGATTAGGGTTCGTCCCTGTAAACTTTATATCTAAAGCTTTACCTTGTTCTTCAAGCAGTCAGAGTCTCCGTGAGTCGCCCAAATCTTGTATTGGGCCTTGGTAACACCGTGGGCTTCTGCCATATCTGGACCATATATGCCAAACTCGAGTACCTGTAGGGTATGCCCACATCAGTAGCCCCCGAGTGTCCATCTGAATCGTAGATTTGGGTGGAGACTTAATTGTCCTGAGCTTTGAATTTGGATGTCGGAGTCAGTTGTGTCGAGTGTGAAGCACTTCACTCAAAAGTTCATCGAGTCAGTCGAATTCATAGTTCATAGGGATGATGATAAACATGTCTGGTGCACTCGACAGATCTGGACCAGTTAATTGCTCTAGGGCAAAAACAACACTACCTACTCAAACTCGAGTCCCTGGAATCGAATTCGGAAATTGCTGGCATAGTTCAACTCATGCCGCGGAGGCCTTACTAAGCCGAACTCCAGTTTTAATGCATATGTACCCAACGCGTCCGTCGGGATTTCTCATCATGTCGTAGACATGGTATTTTCTAGTAGAGCACAACGGATGTGGTTGCTAGGCCATTAGATTGTATTTGTAGGTCTTATCTTTACGTCGTGGACGCAACATCCAAAGGTTTATCACTACGGAGGTGTTTCGGGTGGCCAAGGAGACGTTGTCTCTGAACTTGACATCATAGTGTATAGCGGGTGAAGTAGCCAATGCGTTCGATTGCTGTAAGCGAGTCGACATTGTGGATCTAGTCGACATAATGGACTGTACTGTGAATCTTTCATTTTCTATAGGGTGCGCGACCAGCGCTTCCTATGGGATTAGCCCATGAGTGTCTGTTCGAGTCGTAGACTCGGGCAGAGATTTATAGTCGTCAGTTGCATAGACAGAATGATCCGGAAGTACTTTGGATGATCTTGCGGATGCCATCAACGTCGGCACTTTTTCGAATGTGCGACCAGCATGCCCTATGGGAGTATCCCCCGAGTCCTTAGTTGAATCATGGATTCGAGTGAGGATTCGGAGCGTGCCACTCGAAGGTCCTGTATATGCGCTTTCAACGCTCCAGTTTGGAGTAGCCCCCGAGTGTCTGGCAGAGTCGTAGACTCGGGCAGAGACTCGAGTCTTGTATGTAGTAGCTAGTTATTCTGTCAACTCCTGTTGCAGGACCTGATAGAATAGCTCGACACAGTCGACATCCTTGTAAGATGTATAAAACATTAAGAATTGTGAAGTACTTGTATCTTGTAAAGGATATTTGCATATCGGTTTGCAAAGTAAAATTCTGGTGCCAATCGAGTCGACACTTTTATAATGTTTGCTAGGCCTTTTTGTTAGCCTGATTACCCTTAGTCTCAGTACCTTGCCGAGGTACTCGGAGTTTAAGGATTCAACGATTAGGCAAAATCAGCTACTAGGGCTATCGTGTATGAGGTGCTCGAGTGCGTGTAATCAATGGCACATTAGGTTACTCGAAGAGCACGCAGCCCCCGAGTGTTTCGAGTGCGATTAAAGTAAGTAGTTAAAAAAGAATCAACTATAAGTAGAGGGTAACTTAGCCTTATTGGTAGTTTTCGTGGTGAACGAGTCGCATGGTCTGATGCGATCGGCAGGTCGCGGGAGTTGATTCGACCGGCGGGTCGAGGGAGTCAAAGATTGTAGCAGCTCGCGGTTGCGGGAGTCGAGGGAGCCCCGGAATCACCCGAGCTGAACATCGCAGCGGGTCGTTGAAGTTGAAGATAGCAGCAGGTCGCCGAAGTGGAGGGAGCACCCGAGCCGAAGATCAAAATGGACTGCTAGAGCCGACGGTGACAGCGGGTTGCCATAGCCAAATATTGCAGCGAGCTATCGGAGTTGAAGATTGTAGCAGGTCGTCGGAGTCGAAGACCGAAGCGGGTCGCTGGAGTTGACGGAGCCCCCGAGTCATTGGATCCGATAGCGGTAGCGGGTTGTCGCAATCCAAGACCAAAATGGGTCACACGATAGAGCTGGCGCAACCCTCGAGTGTAGAACCGATGTAGAGGACGAAGTCGATGGAGCGATGGGTCATCAGTGGATGGGAGTTGACGCAGCGGGTGGAGTCAACGAGGCCAGCGGGTCACCGTCTAAAGAATTTCACGTGGCCATTGGGTCACAGGAGCCGAAGACCGCATCGGGTCTTACGACGGATTCGAAAGAGCCCCTGGGTCGCCAGAGCCGAAGAACTTAGTGAATCATCGTAGCTAAAGGCGGCAGCAGGCCTCGCGGCAGAGTCGGTGGAGCCCCCGTGTGTAGATTGACGTGGTCGTACATAGTCGTCGCAACGGACGTGTGGTCCAGGTCGATGGAGTCGTAGCGTGATGGACATAGAGTCGACCCCTCCGGTGGATCACATGAGTCGATACGACCGGCAGGTTGCAGTTGCAGGAACCGATGCGATGGTGAGTCGTTGGAGCTGATGGCGAAGATGAAGTAGCCGCGTCGTAATGATCTTTTTTGATTGACTCGTACGTGCATGCATATATATATTATATATATATATGAAGCTTGAACTGCTAACTGAATCAAATTGGCTTGTAATTTCACGTACTTCCATCCTTGTTGAATCTACGCATGCATGAGCATGTTTTCCCTTGGCCCTTGATCGAGTCCTGAAGTAGCACTTTGGCATGATTACTTTAATCTATCACGCAGCATAGCAAATTGAGCAATGTAATCACATGTGCACTTTTTGGATCAATCAGATGCGTTCTAGGTATCTATGTTTGACAAAAACATGGGCGCTAGCTGCATACGGCGTATGCCTAATTCCAGTACAACGATGTCTTACGTCTCTAGTTCACCGAGTAATACAAGAAGGTCTTCACGTGGCTGCAACTGTCTCAATTTTTGTCCTCCAACAAACATTATCTTGTGCAAAGCAATGTGAAAGGCCGCGCTCCTGTCTCCGCAGACTTACGACAAATAAATCGAGACTTCCAAATCTTGATGAGGTGCCAAAACGGTCGCCGTTGTTTAAGACGAACGTGATGAAACAGATAAATTAGCTAGCTGCAATCTGGCCGCCGCTGACGACGGGGGATCCAATTTGGATGATGATGCATGGGATCCACAGTAGATCTGTTTTCCCGGTAGTCGTTGAATCGCACATTGACGGTGATGGAGCCATCGAGATCGTAACATCAGTGCTCCAAGTTTCCACAGACGGCACCAATTGACGAGGGTTAAACTCATTAATGCCCATTGTTATGGACTTGGGTTTTGGAGGAGGAAGCGCCAGAAATGTCGATCGGCTAGCAAACAAGCACACATGGACTTAAGGTTTACCCAGGTTCAGGCCTCATAGAGGTGCCTACTCCTTCTTGTCTGCTCTTGAAATTATTGAGGGAGTCGAAAGTTACAGGGAGTGCGCAGATGCAATCTGGCGATGGTTGTGGAAACTAAGGTTGTGATTATCCTCCTCGCCGCCCCTCCTAGCCTTTATATAGATAGGCTAGGTCTCAGGTAGTAGGTCGAGTCGGTTACAAATTAGGGTTCGTCCCTTTAAACTTTCTATCTTAAGATTTGCCTTGTTCTTCAAGCAGTCGGAGTCTCTGTGAGTCGTCTGAATCTTGTATTGGGCCTTGGTAACACCGTGGTCTTCTGCCATATCTGGACCGTATATGCCAAACTCGAGTACCTGTAGGGTATGCCCACGTTAGTACCTAACACCCATGGAGTTCTGGTGTTGGTCATGTTTTGCTCTAGGGAGAGGTTTAGTCAATGGATCTGCCACATTCAGATCAGTGTGTACTTTGCAAATCTTTATGTCGCCATCTTGGACATACACGCGAATAGCAAGGAAACGTAGCTTGATGTGCTTCAGCTTGCTGTGTGACCTAGGCTCTTGTGCATCAGCTATGGCACCCGTTTTGTCACAATAGATTGCCATCGGGTCCAATGCACTAAGAACCACACCAAGCTCAGTAGTAAACTCCTCCATCCATAATGCTTCTTGTGCAGCCTCCGAAGCAGCTATGTATTCCGATTTAGTTGAATATTTCGCCACAACGCTTTGCTTGGCACTGCTCCAGCTCACTGCAGCACCATTCAAAATAAATACGTATCCAGATTGTGACTTTGAGTCATCCAGATCGGTGTTCCAACTAGCATCGGTGTAAATGTTTACAACAAGTGGTTCATCACCTCCATAAGAAAGAACCATATCCTTAGTCCTATTCAGGTATGTTAGGATATCTTTGACCGATGTCCAGTGTTCCATTCCAGGATCACTTTGATATCTGCTAGTCAAACTAACAGCATGTGCTATATCCGGTCTTGTACACATCATGGCATACATGACAGAGCCTATGGCCGAGGCATAGGGGATTTTACTCATCTTCTCTCTATCTTCTGTCGTAGCTGGACTTTGAGTCTTACTCAAGGTCTTACCTGGCAACATGGGCAAGAATCCTTTCTTGCTTTCTTCCATTCTAAATCTCTTTAGAACCTTGTCTAGGTATGTACTTTGTGAAAGTGCTATTAAGCGTCTTGATCTATCTCTATAAATCTTGATGCCTAAAATGTATGCTTCTTTGCCAAGATCCTTCATTGAAAAACTATTATTCAAATAGGCTTTGACACTTTCAAGAAGTTCTATATCATTCCCAATCAACAATATGTCATCCGAATATAGTATTAAGAATGTTATAGAGCTCCCACTCACTTTCTTGTAGATACAAGCTTCTCCATAAGTTTGTATAAATCCAAAGTTTTTGATCACCATATCAAAACGTTGATTCCAACTCTAGGATGCTTGCTTTAGTCCGTAAATGTAACCCTGAAGCTTACATACCTTTTCAGCATCTTTAGGATCGACAAAACCTTTGGGTTGGACCATATACAACTCTTCCTCAATGTCACCATTAAGGAACGTCATTTTGACATCCATCTTCCAAATCTCATAATCAAAATATGCAGCGATTGCTAACAAAATCCTCACGGACTTTAGCTTCACTACCAGTGAGAAAGTATCATCATAGTCAACTCCTTGAATTTGCTACAACCCTTTCGCGACAAGTCGACCTTTATAGACAGTAACATTACCATCACCATCTTTTTTTTCTTTTAAAAATCCATTTGTTCTTGATAGCCTTGCGGCCATCCGGTAAGTCCACCAAAGTCCATACTTGGTTTTCGTACATGGATCCCATTTAGGATTTCATGGCGTCTTGCCATTTGTCGGAATCTGGGCACATCATAGCTTCCTCATACGTCACAGGGTCGTTGATGTTGTCCAACAACATGACATTCAACGCAGGGTCATACCAATCAGGAGTGCCACGAACCCTCGTCGACCTGCGAGGTTTAGCAGCAACTTCGTTTGAAGTTTCATGATCATCATAATTAGCTTCCTCTCTTATTGGTGCAGACAGCACAGAAACATCTTCCGGTGCTGCGCTACTCTCAAATCCGAGAGAAGGTTCAACAACCTCATCGAGTTCTACTTTCCTTCCAGTCACTTCTTTCGAGAGAAACTCCTTCTCAAGAAAGGATATATTCTTAGCAATGAAATTTTTGCCTTCGGATCTATGATAGAAGGTATACCCAATTGTTTCTTTAGGGTATCCTATGAAGATGCATTTTTCCACTTTGGGTTCCAGCTTGTCGGGTTGTAACTTCTTTACATACACTTCACAGCCCCAACTTTAAGGAACGACAACTTGGGTTTCTTACTAAACCAAAATTCATACGGTGTCGTTTCAACGGATTTAGATGGTGCCCTATTTAAAGTGAATGCGGCTGTCTCTAATGCATAACCCCAAAATGATAATGGTAAATCTGTAAGAGATATCATAGACCGAACCATATCTAAGAGAGTTCTATTACGATGTTCAGACACACCATTACGCTATGGTGTTCCTGGCGGTGTCAACTGCGAAAGTATTCAGCATTTCTTTAAATGCATGCCAAACTCGTAACTTAGATATTCACCTCCACGATTAGAATGCAGAAACTTAATCTTCTTGTTATGATGATTTTGTACTTCACTTTCAAATTCCTTAAACTTCTCAAAAGTTTCGGACTTATGTTTCATAAAGTAGACATACCCATATCTACTCAAGTCATCTGTGAAAGTAAGAACATAACGATATCCACCACGCGATGCTACATTCATTGGGCCGCACACATCGGTACATATTATTTCCAACAAGTCCGTAGCTCGCTCCATTGTCCCAAAGAATGGAGTCTTAGTCATTTTTCCCATTAGACATGCTTCACATCTTTCAAGTGATTCAAAATAAAGTGCTTCAATAAGTCCATCAATATGGAGTTTCTTCATGCGTTTCACTCCAATGTGACCAAGATGACAGTGCCACATGTATGTGGTATTATCATTCAATTTTATTCGTTTAGCATCTATGTTGTGAACATGTGTATCACTACTATTGAGATTCAACAAGAATAAACCATTCATCTCAGGTGCATTACCATAAAATATATTACTCATATAAATCGAACAACCATTATTCTCAGACTTAAACGAGTAACCGTCTCGCAATAAACAAGATCCAAAAATAATGTCCATGCTTAACGCAGGCACCAAATAACAATTATTCAAGTTCACAACTAATCCCAAAGGTAGTTGAAGAGGGAGCATGCCGACGGCGATCACATCAACCTTGGAGCCATTTCCAACGCGCATCATCACCTCGTCTCTCGCTAGTCTTCATTTATTCCGCAGCTCCTGCTTCGAGTTACAAATAGGAGCAACCGAACCAGTATCAAATACCCAGGTACTATTATGATTACTAGTAAGATACACATCAATAACATGTATATCAAATATACCTTTCTTCTTTATGTTGTTGTTCTTTAGATCTGCCAGGTACTTGGGGTAATTATGCTTCCACTGACCACACTCTTTGCAAAAAGCATTATGTGTCAGGGTTAGAGCTAGCGTGGGTTTTCTTCTCAGGTGTGGCAACAGATTTGCCACCTTCCTTATAGTTTCCCTTGGGCTCACCCCTTTCCTTCATGTCTACTTCAGTAGCCAACAAACTGGCATCAAGTTCAGTGAGCGATCCAATCGCACCACTTATCTTTGTAATTCAACACAAACTCTTTGTAACTCTATCCATCGTGAGATCAACTAGGATGTCATATCCCAGCATCTTGAGGCGTTGAACATAGCGCATCATCATCATGACGTGATCATTCATAGAGTTGTGTTCCTTCATCTTAACACTAAAGAACTCGCTAGAGATCATATATATCTTAGCACAGATTTGGTTCTCAAACATGGTTTTGAGTTCCTTCACAATCGCATCAGCGCTCCTAAGTTCAAAGCATTCTTGGAGTTCAGGCTCCATTGACAGAAAGATCGCATATTTCACAAGATTGTAGTCATCATACTTTGTGTCATACACATTGTGCTCATCCCGAGATGCAGTATTTGCAGGAGGGTCACCTAGCGGTGCATCCAGCACATAGACCAATTTACCAGCATCGAGGGTAATCCTCATGTTACGGAACCAGTGTGTGAAGTTGCTTCTATTGTATTTCAACTTTTCTTTCTTTAGGAACGCATTCAAAATGATGGAGGGGTTCGCCATGATCTACAACATATTTGCAAAGAGTTTAGAGTAAGTTTATGATAAATTGAGTTCAAATTTAATTCTTAAATTAACTAGGTGAACTCCCACTAAAAACAACATCCCTCACATTGTCTTAGTTATTACACGAACCAAATCCACTACACCAAGTTCGGTCTTCACGAGAGAAGATGTAGCTTCAAAGGAAAACAATCAACATGTTCATCATATCATCCATATGGCTCATGCTTCACCTTTCGGTATTCCATGTTCTGAGACCATGTTTGTACATGCTAGGCTCGTCAAGGTTAACCTTAGTATCCGCATGTGCAAATTTGGCTTGCACCCGTTGTATGCACACATAGAATCTATCACACCCGATCATCATGAGATGCTTCAAAACGATGAGTCTTAACAATGGTGCCTACTAAGGACGAACACTTTATTACTTGATATTTAGTGAGAGGGATCATCTTATAATGCTACCTTCACGATCTAAGCAATACAAGATACATAAAGGATTAACAACACATGCAATTCATAATATGTGACATAATATGGCCTTTCTTCTTGTGCCTTTGATCTCCATATCCAAAGCATGGATATGATCTCCATCATCACCAACGTGGCGTCAAGGTAAGTGGCGCCGCTTCATGGTTGTCCATCACTTAACAACAACTATTACAACTACTTGGAATAAAGCTATTACATGATGAATAGACACGTAGGTCTTAACAAAAATTAAAAACAACCATTAGGCTCCTATCAGTTGCCATATTACAATAAGGATCATTGCATACATCAAATATATTCACAATCACATCGCGGCCATATCACATCACATGCCCCTGCAAAAACAAGTTAGACACCTCAAATTTTCTTTGCATGTTTTACGTGGCTTGGGGCTTTCGTATAATAACCGATCTTACCTACGAACAAGAACCACAACACTGATATAAGTGTTGTTAGATGCTAATTGTAAATTGAATCTTAACTATGGTGGGAGATAGAGACACCCAAAAAGACACTTGTGCAATGCAAGTTGCACGTCAAGCGTGGAGCAAGTCTCATGTGCGAGCACATGTAAGGTTTGCCCAAGCCACTTCATCCCACCATCCCGCAAGATGCAAAGTACATGTGAAGACAACGACAACAAAAGTATAAATGCCCACAAAACCATTGTGTTCTACTCATGCAACAGATCTACGCATAGACACGGCTCTGATACCACTAATGCGTTTGTAGCAGGGAAGACAAAAAAATTCTACCGCAAGAACGAACAAAACCAAGATCTAAGCTATGGAAAAACCAAGATATAATCTATGAGATAAGTGCAACAAGATAGATCTGTACTAACCCTTGTAGATCCAAAACCTTGTTCGAGATCGGATCTCGTGGTTGATGTAGACGATCACTTGCCAACCTCAAGATCGAGTAGACGATCCTTCCGGCGCCGCATTCCAGCAGTGCTTCCGCACTCGATCACACGTATGACTCGATGTAGACGATCTTCTCCTTGTTCCAGCGGGTAGCGGAGGTGGTAGATCTCCACGGAATCCCAGCAGCACGACTTCATGGTGGTGGTGGTGGAGAAAAGTTCCTGTAGGGCTTCGCCTAAGCCGTAGCAGGAGGAAGCAGGAGGAGGGAGTGGTGTTGGGTTCACAACATAGAAAACAAAAAATTCCTATGATGAGAACTATACGCCAAGATCTATCTACTAGATACAAGCAACGGGTGGATATACATCCATAGAGAATTTACCCTCGAAGACAACAAAGTTTTGTTAATGAGTTGGAACTCGTGGATGATGTACTCGTATGCTTGCCGATCTCAAGATCGTGTGGAAGTCCTAGCGCCGCAAATCAGCAGCGCATCCGTCCTCGCACACACGTTCAGGCCACCGAACAACCTCCGCCTCCTCGCTCCAGCGATACAGCGGAAGCAGCAACTCCTTCTAGATGAAATGCCACCGGGAACAGGTATCTCGCTAATCCGAGACCATGGGGGAATAATTCTAGAGGGGGAGAGAGATCCTTCACGAGGAGGTGTGTGGAAGAAGGATGAGAGGGGTGGCCTTTTATAGGAGGAGGGGGTACCCCCTCCATGGCCGGCGCCCCATGGATGTGACCCCTCACCTCCCCCATTCATGTGGTGGTAACTCCCTACACATTAAAATGCCCCTTCACATTCTCTTTAAAAGTCTCCACTTTAAATGAATTAAATTTCTCCAAATATAATGCTCTCTCATTTTATAGAACTCTTTTTATTAAATTTATTCAGAATTTTGTTAATTACTTTAATTAACAAACATTCACATAAAACCCCTGCAACATTTCAATATAACATGCAAAACCAATTTCTACAATTTCACCCGAAACAGTTTCGGTGTGTATTGAAATAATTCCAGCGCTTTGCAATTCATTCATCTGAAACACATTTGCTCAAAATGGTGTTGGTGTCCCTTAAGTGTGTCACCTTATAGTTCGTGAATAATGCAGACATGATCGAGACCCCTCTCAGATCAATAATCAGAAGCAGGACCTGGAGATCCATACTAACTCCTACACATTCTACGATGACTTCTGTGATCGTGAGAACCTTTAACATTAGTAACTAAATCCCTTTGTCTCACGATATATTACATGTCCGAGATTCAATCATTGGTATCTCCATACCTAGTTTGATCTCGTTACTGACATGTACTCTTTTCTTGTTCCCGTGATATAACATTCTAGTGATCACATCACTTGCTTGCAAGCTATCTTAATGTGATATCACCGAGAGGCCGAGAGGGCCTAGAGTATATCTATCCGTCATCGGGATTGAAAAATTCCACTCTTGATCCATGAGCCTCAACATGACATCTTCGGAGTATCTGAACCCACCTTTATAGTCACCCTTTTATGGTGTGAAATTTGATGTTATCAAGTTACTCTTCTGATGTCAGCAATTAACATGATCTCATGGTCTAAGGATAAAGATTACTTCGTATGATGTAATAGAAATATAAACATAATGACTTTGATCGTAATGCTATACTTCGGATGAATGTTCATCACATCATTTCACAAATGTTGTGACCTCGTTATTGACGACATCGAATGACCATGATCGAGAAACTTTGGTCATCTTGTTAATCAACGAGCTAGTCTATAAGAGAAGCATAACTAGGAACCTTTTATTTTTTTATTAAACACACATGTATTGATGTTTCCTATCAATACAATTATAGCATGCAAAATAAACATCTATCATATACAAGGAATACATAATAACATCTTTATTATTTTCTCTCAGGGCATATTTCCTTTAGTCTCCCACTTGCACTAGAGACAATAATCTAGTTCACATAGTGATAAATCTAACACCCATGGAGTTCTGGTGTTGATCATGTTTTGCCCTAGGGAGAACTTTAGTCAATGGATCTGCTACATTTAGGTCCGTGTGTACTTTACAAATCTTTATATCTCCATCCTTGACATGCTCGTGGATGGATTGAAACCGGTGCTTAATTTGCTTAGAATTATTGTGAGACCTTGGTTCCTTGGCGTTGGCTATGGATCCATTGTTGTCACAATAGATCACCATTGCATCCAATGCACTAGGAACCATACCTAGTTCCGTTATGAACTGCTTCATCCAAACCGCTTCGTGTGCCGCTTCTGAAGCAGCAGCATATTTCTCCTCCGTCGTTGATCCAGCCACCACGGGTTGTTTGGAACTCCTCCAACTAACTGCTGCTTTGTTCAAGAGAAACACATATCCGGATTGAGACTTAGAGTCATTCGGATCGGTGTCAAAGCTAGCATTAACATAACACTTAGCGACTAGTTCTTCTTCACCTCCGTATACAAGAAACATATCCTTAGTTCTTCTTAAGTACTTAAGGATATTCTTGACCGCTATCCAGTGTTCCGAACCTAGATCAGATTGGTACCTACTAGTCAAACTAATAGCATGTGCCACATCCGGTCTTGTACATAGCATGGCGTACATTATAGAGCCTATGGCTGAGGCATAGGGGATCTTATCCGTTATCTCTCTTTCTTCCGCCATAGCCGGACTTTGAGTCTTACTCAATGTCTTGCCTTGCAACATAGGTAAGAACCCCTTCTTACTTTCGTCCATTTTAAACTTCTTAAAAATCATATCAAGGTATGTACTTTGCGATAGCCCTATTAGGCGTCTCGATCTATCTCTATAGATCTTTATGCCTAATATATATGACGCTTCACCAAGGTCTTTCATAGAAAATTTGCTGTTTAGATAACTTTTAACACTGTTTAAAAGATTTATATCATTTCCAATCAATAATATGTCATCCACATATAATATCAGAAATGCCTCATTGCTCACACTCACTTTCTTGTAAATACAAGACTCTCCATAAGTTTGGACAAATCCAAACTCTTTGATCACCTCATCAAAGCGGAGATTCCAACTCCGGGATGCTTGTTTCAGTCCATAGATGGATCGCTAAAGCTTGCATACCTTATCAGCATCCTTAGGATCAACAAAACCCTTAGGTTGTATCATATACAACTCTTCTTCAATATTACCAATCGAAATATGCAGCAATTGCTAACATAATCCTAACCGACTTTAGCATCGCCACGGGAGAGAATGTCTCATCGTAGTCAACTCCTTGAATTTGTTGAAACCCCTTTGCAACAAGTCGAGCTTTATAGATGGTCGTATTACCATCAGCATCAATTTTTCTTTTGAAAAACCATTTATTGTCAACAGCCTTTCGATCGTGCGGTAAGTCCACCAAGGTCCAAACCTGGTTTTCGTACATGGGTTCCATCTTGGATTTCATGGCTTCTAGCCATTTGTTGGAATACGGGCTCATCATCGCTTCTTCATACATCGCAGGGTCATCTATTTCAGCAATCATAAAATTCATAACTGGATTGTCGTACAGTTCAGGAGCTACACGTGTCCTGCTTGACCTACGAGGTTCGGTAGTGTCCTATTTCGGAGTTTCATGATCATTATCATTAGCTCTCTCTTCATCAGGTGAAGTCAAATCTGAAACAATTTCTGGTGCTGTGCTACTCGCCATTTCATGAAGAGAAGGTTCAATAACCTCTTCGAGTTCTACCTTCTGACTACTCACACCTTTCGCGAGAAAGTCCTTAAAAAAGGATCCATTCTTGCCAACAAAAACCTTGCCCTCGGATCTGTGATAGAAGGTATACCCAATCGTTTCTTTAGGGTATCCTATGAAGACGCATTTTTCCGCTTTGGGTTCGAGTTTATCTAGCTGAAGATTCTTCACGTAAACATCACATCCCCAAACTTTAAGAAATGACAACTTAGGTTTGTTTCCAAACCATAATTCATACAATGTCGTTTCAACGGATTTAGATGGTGCCCGATTTAAAGTGAATGCAGCGGTTTCCAGTGCATAACCCCAAAATGAGAGTGGCAAGTCAGTCAGAGACATCATAGATCGAACCATATCCAATAGAGTATGATTACGATGTTTCGACACACCATTACGTTGTGGTGTTTCAGCAGGCGTGAGTTGTGAAACTATTCCACACTCTTTCATGTGTGTGCTAAACTCGTAACTTAGATACTCACCTCCACGGTTAGACCGCAGAAATTTGATCTTTCTATTACGATGATTTTCCACCACTTTCTAAAATTCTTTGAAATTTTCAAAGGTTTCAGATTGGTGTTTCATCAAATAGATATACCCATATCTACTCAAATCATCCGTGAAAGTAACAAAATAACGATATCCACCTCGCGCTGACACACTCATTGGACCACATACATCAATATGTATGATTTCCAATAAATCTGTCGCCCGTTCCATTGAACAGGAAAAACGGCGTTCTAGTCATCTTGCCCATAAGGCATGGCTCACATGTATCAAATGATTCAAAATCAAGTGATTCCAAAAGTCCATCAGAATGGAGTTTCTTCATGCGTTTAACGCCAATATGACCTAGACGGTAGTGCCAGATATATGCAGATATATGATTATCAAGTTTAATCCTTTTAGCATCAACATTGTGAATATGTGTAATACTACTATCGAGATCCAACAGAAATAAACCATTCATCACAGGTGCATGACCATAAAAGGTACCATTCATATAAATCGAACAACCATTGTTTTCATATTTAAAGGAATAACCACTTCGCATCAAACACGATCCGGATACAATGTTCATGCTCAGTGCAGGCACCAAATAACAATTATTTAGATTTATCACTAATCCCGACGGCATATGGAGAGGAAGCATTCCAACGACGATCACATCAACTCTTGATCCATTGCCGACCCGCGTCACGACATCATCCATTGCTAGCTGTCGCTTGTTCCACAACCCCTGAATTGAGTTACATATATCAGCAACCGATCCCATATAAAATACCCAGGTGCTACTGCGAGTACTAGTCAAGTACACATCAATAACATGTATATCACATATACCTTTGTTTACCTTGTCGGCCTTCTTGTCCGCCAAATACTTGGAGCAGTTGCGCTTCTAATGGCCAGTCCCCTTGCAATAATAGCACTCGGTATCAGACTTAGGGCCAGCTCAAGATTTCTTCTCAGGTGTGGCAACAGATTTGCCGCCCTTCTTTCCCTTCTGCTTGCCTTTCTTGTCTTTCTTGAAACTGGTCGTCTTATTGATCATCAACACTGGATGTTCTTTCCTAATCTCCACTTCTACAGTCTTAAGCATTGACAGAAGCTTGGGAAGAGACTCCTTCATGCCCTACATGTTATAGTTCATCACAAAGCTCTTGTAGCTAGGTGGCAGAGATTGGAGAACACGATGTATTCCTAGGTCAATGGGAATCGTTATTCCCAAGGACACAAGCTTATTGGCGTACCCAAACATTTTGAGTACGTGCTCACTAACGGAGCTGTTCTCCTCCATCATGCAGCTAAAGAACTTTTCAGAAGCATTATAACTCTCTATGGCAGCATGGGTATCGAAAATCATTTTCAATTCTCCCATGGTATCAAAAGCATTGCCATTTTCGAAACGATTTCGAAGTTCTGGCTCTAGCCCTTACAGTATGCCGCAATGAACTAAGTTGTGGTCCTCCTGACGAGTTATATAGACATTCTTTTCCTCGTCAGGGGCATCAGGAGCTGGTGGGGGGGCCTAGCAGCGCCTTTAGCACATATTGCTTTTGTGCAGCAGTGAGGAGAATCCTCAAATTCATAGCCTAGTTGGTGAAGTTGCTACCATTCGCAGCAAGTTTCTCTTTCTCCATGAACACAATGAAATTAAAAGCAGGTGGTGCCATCTACAACAAAAGTTGTAAAGTTTATTTATACTAAGTTTATGATAGATTGAGTTCAACTAACCAAATTACTAATGAACTCCCACTCAAAAACGACATTCCTCGTGTCGTTTTGGTGATTACAAACCAAATCCACTACACCAAGTCCAATCATCACGTGAGTCGATGTAGCTTCAAAGGCGAGCATCTATATGGGCATTATATCAACTATATGACTCATGCTTAACCTTTCGGTCCGTGTTCCGAGGCCATGTCTATACATGCTAGGCTCGCCAAGTAAGAACCTTAGTATTCGCGTGGGTAAACCTGTCTTACACCCGTTGTATGAAAGCATAGAGTCGAGTACTCCCGATCATCACATGATGTCTCGAAACACGATCCATAGAACGGTGCATATTTAAGGAAGAACACATTTTATCTTGATATTTAAATGAGGGATCATCTTACAATGCTACTAAAAACGCCAAACTAGCAATATAAGATGCAAACATCTAATGTGTAAAGTGGGATGATATGGTCCATGCATTTGATCTCTACCATATGCATCATGGTATGATCTTTATCATTTCTTTGTGTGTAAGGCCAAGGTCTATGAACTTACATGTTAACTGTGTTGTAAGAGTATCTACCATACATCTACTTACAACATTACCATATCAAGACACTAGCCCACCAACGATCTAAACTAGACGCCTCTAATTTATCCATTGCAAATTTTACGTGGCTTAGGGCTTTCGGAGATAGAACCGGTCTTACCTACGAACATGGAACCACAACGAGGATAACCAAGTTATTAGCAACTTGTTGTAAATTAGATATTGACTATAGTAGGAGAGACAAACACCCGCCAGCCACTTATGCAAAACTAGTTGCATGTCAGTCATGGAACCGGTCTCATGTGCGATAATATGTAAGGTTGGTCTGGGCCGCTTCATCCCACTATGCCACCAATATCCAAAATACATGTGTGTACCCGTGCAAAGCACCTACACATAAGATGCAATAACATTATCATCATCGCCCACATATAAACATATGTGTACTACCCGTGCAAAGCACCTACACATAGATCAGGCTCTGACACCACTGTTGGGTTCGCAGCATAGAAAACAAAAAAATTCCTATGATGAGAACTATACGCCAAGATCTATCTACTAGATACAAGAAACGGGTGGATATACATCCATAGAGAACTTACCCTTGAAGACAACAGAGTTTTGTTAAAGAGTTGGAGCTCCTGGATGATGTACTTGTACGCTTGCCGATGTGAAGATTGTGTGGAATTCCTAGTGCCGCAAATCACCAGCGCATCCATCCTCGCACACACGTTCAGGCCACCGAACAACCTCCGCCTCCTCGCTCCAGCGATGCAGCGGAACCAGCGACTCCTTCCAGATGAAATGCCATTGGGAACATCTATCTCGCTAATTCGAGACAATGGGGGAATAATTCTAGAGGGGAGATAGATCCTTCACGAGGAGGTTTGTGGAAGAAGGGTGAGAGGGGTGGCCTTTTATAGGAGGAGGGGGGGTACCCCCTCTATGGCCGGCGCCCCATGGAGGTGACCCCTCACCTCCCCCATTCCTATGGTGGTAACTCCCTCCACATTAAAATGCCCCTTCACATTCTCTTTTAAAGTCTCCACTTTAAATGCATTAAATTTCTCCAAAATTAATGCTCTCTCATTTAATAAAACTCTTTTTATTAAATTTATTCAGAACTTTGTTAATTACTTTAATTAACAATTATTCACATAAACCCCCTGTAACATTTCAATATAACATGCAGAACCAATTTCAGCGCTTTGCAATTCATTCGTCTGAAACACATTTTCTCAAAATGGTGTTGGTGTCCCTTAAGTGTGTCACCATACGGTTCGTGAATAATGCAGACATGATCGAGACCCCTCTCAGATTAATAATCAGAAGCGGGACCTGGAGATCCATACTGACTCCTACACATTCTACGATGACTTTTGTGATTGTGAGAACCTTTAACATTAGTAACTAAATCCCTTTGTCTCGCGATATATTACATGTCCGAGATACGATCATCGGTATCTCCATACCTAGTTTGATCTCGTTACCGGCATGTACTCTTTTCTCGTTTCCGTGATATAACATTCTAGTGATCACATCACTTGCTTGCAAGCTATCTTAATGTGATATCACCGAGAGGGCCCAGAGTATATCTATCCGTCATCGGGATTGACAAATTCCACCCTTGATGCATGAGCCTCAACATGACATCTTCGGAGTATCTGAACCCACCTTTATAGTCACCCTTTTACGGTGTGACGTTTGATGTTATCAAGTTACTCTTCTGATGTCAGCAATTAACATGATCTCATGGTCTAAAGATAAAGATTACTTCGTATGATGTTATAGCAATATAAACATAATGACTTTGATCGTAATTCTATACTTTTGATGAATGTTCATAACATCATTTCACAAATGTTGTGACCTTGTTATCAACAACATCCAATGTCCATGATCAGGAAACTTTGATCATCTTGTTAATCAACGAGCTAATCTATAAGAGAGGCATAACTAGGAACCTTTTATTTGTTTATTAAACACACATGTATTGACGTTTCCTATCAATACAATTATAGCATGCAAAATAAACATCTACCAGATACAAGGAATACATAATAACAACTTTATTAATGCCTCTCAGGGCATATTTCCTTCAAGTGGCGGCTAGGGTTTGGGTGGAAGGGGCAAAGGGGGGAGGTGCCCCACCCCTCCTTTATATAGAGGGGGAGGCGGCCTAGGGCTGGCACCCTTTCCCTCCTAGGGCCAGCGCACAAGGGGAGGCGGAGTTTCCTTCCCCCCAAGTCTACCCCTTTTCTTTCTTGGTTTTCAAGCAAACTCCGTGGAACCTTCCAAAACCTTCCGAAACTATCCAAAACCTTCTAGAAGCTCCGTAGATTACTCCGGAACATTTTTGAAACCCGGAAATTGATATCCATTATATGAATCTTATTCTCCAGACAATTACGGATCTCCTCGTGATGTCCTGGATCCAATCCGAGACTCCGAACAACATTCGGTCTCCAACTCGTATTCCATATCTACCTAAACAACATCGAACCTTAAGTGTGTCACCCTACGGTTCGTGAACTATGCAGACATGATCGAGACACCTCTATGATCAATAACCAATAGCGGGACCTGGAGATCCATAATGGCTCCCACATATTCAATGATGACTTCGTGATCGACAAAACCATTTACATCCAAAACCAATTCCCTTTGTCACGCGATACTCTACTTATCCGAGGTTCGATCATCGGTATGTGCATACCTAGTTCAACCTCGTTACCGATAAGTACTCTTTACTCGTTCCGTGATATGACATCCCTTGTGACCTAGTCACATGCTTGCAAGCTAATTGGATTACATTCCACCGAGAGGGCCCAAAGCATATCTATCCGTCATATGGATGGACAAATCCCAGTCTTGATCCATGCGCGTCAACACATAGTTTTAGAATACCTAATGCCACCTTTATAACCACCCAGTTACGAAGCACCGTTTGATGTCATCAAAGCACTCATCCGGTGATGGTGATTAAAACGATCTCATGGTCGAAGGATTAGGTTACTATGCATTTGAAAGCTTGTAGCAAAACAAACTTAATGACTTGATCTGATGCTATGCTTACTATGGGTGTATGTCCATCACATCATTCTCCTAATGATATGATCTTGTTATCAATAACATCCAATGTCCATGATCAGGAAACCATGATCATCTATTAATCAACAAGCTAGTCTTAACAAGAGGCTTACTAGGGACTCTTTTACATTTACAAAACACAACAGTATTAGTGTTTCCTATTAATACAATTATAGCATGAACGTAAAGATTTATCATAAACACAAAGATAAAATAATAAGCACTTTATTATTGCCTCTTAGGCATATCTCCAATAGCGCTCACTCCGGAGGCCGCCCGACTCATGGTAAAAGAGCTCTACCACTACTCGCTCGCCGACTCAACATGGGAGGAATGGCGAGTGCGCCTCATGGCGCTCGTAGACGTCACCCTGACAGCTCCGTGGTGCCAGAGGAACATGCCGGTGAGGTGGATCATGGGGTGCCTCCCCTCCCCCTCTCACCATCAGGCCTGGGGTCTCGGGCGGCCTCTGAGTGGGGCTCGGCCCACGCGGAGCTTTGTTTTGGATCAGGTCATCCACTCCGCGGAGGCCCACATCGCTGAAGATGTTGCAGCCGTGGGCCGCAAGAATCAAGCGGCCCTTGCCGGTGGCATCAAGACCCACAACGCAAGCTGTCCCGTGCTCGTCAAACACCTCCGGCGAGTGGTGTGGCCGCCCAAGTTCAAGCCAGATATGCCTCCATGATATGACGACACCACCAGTCCTATAGAGTACCTAGAGCTCTATGCAATGGGAGTAGAGGCAGCCGGTGGAAATGACCGTGTCCTGGTGAACTAGTTCTCCATGAGACTCGAGGCCACGGCGCATGCCTGGCTGCTCAACCTCCTAGAAGGATCCATCGAGTCATGGCCTGAGCTCTACGACCTCTTCACCGTCAAGTTCAGGGGAACGGACGGGCACCCCTACACGTGTCAAGACCTCTAGCGGGTACGCCAGGAACCTGGCGAGACCTTGCACAAATACCTGTAGCGCTTTGATCAGTGCCTTGTCAGGTTTCGTAGGGCCTCTGACACCGAGGTCATTTCCCCCTTTGTCGAAGGCGTCACGGATGACAGTATGTTCGGAAAGATCGGCCATTGTGGAGAGAACCTATCCATGATAGCCAAGCTCTTAGCGATGGTTGACCGATGCACGAAGGCGGAAGATGGGATCCTGTTCACCCGTGGTGAGGGCAGGCCTGCATTGGCCCCGTTATTAGAAGCGAAGGGAGCCTCTAGCGGTCGCACAATGAGGAACGAGAAGAGGTGTCCTCCAGGGAGAATCGCGGAGAGCGCAACCATCCCTCATCTGTACTATGTCTTCCACTGGAGGAAAGGCCATGACACTGACGAGTACATTAAGCTCAAGGAGGTGAGGAAGGAGTACAACGATAGGAGGAGACATGGGCATGGTAACAAGCGCGACGACCCGAAGGGAAGCTGCACGCGGATCGGCACACAGAGTACTCGCCGCCCAGAGGGCTTGAGTTAATAGCTCAAGATGGTGTCGGAGGCTTGGAGAAGCCCGAGCGCCTAGCAATGAAGGGGTCGATCCCTTGTCGGCGCCAAGGATACTAGGGTCAAGGCTACTCCCCATGCATGCAGAGCACACGAGTCACACCCAAGCAATACCTTCCTACGGTGACTCTCAGCTTGCATTCCCTCCTCACAAGATGGTTTTTTGTCCCTCAAGAGGGCACGGTGGATAGGGAAGCAATCGGGAGTCGCCATCGCTTTTCTAACTCTTTGTGAGTTGATTTTATTTGCATAAGTGTTCCCTTCTTTCCACATGCTCGTCATGTTCTCATATATTCATCATGCAAGCAGGGGTTGGGATTGTCTGTATCACTGAACCACTCCCATCGACATCAGGTCCTAAAGCGTCGAGATCTGAACTTGCGGACTAGCTCCAGTGATAAGTCACCTCACCCACGGTTCCTGATGCTTGAAACCCTCATATAATGTATAATGGAACTAGCTAGCACATGCGGCATGGTCGGTCCAGAGCATGTTTGTAGCCGAACATGAGCGCTAGACCGTGCGGCTCCTACAGTTGCCTCCCTGAGGGGCCAGCAGGACAGGCACGAGCTCTATGGTCTCCTCTACGAGGGACTTACGGGGCAACTCGTGAGAGTATCCCCCTCCAGTGGCCCAACTCATGTAATGCCTATGGTTCCCTCCACGAGGGTCTAACAAGTAATACATTAGACCTATGGTCTCCTCCACGATGGACTTATGGGGTGGCTCGTGAGGGTATCCCCTCTAGGGGCCCAACTCATGTAATTCCTACGGCTCCGTCTACGAGAGGCTAACAGGGAATACATTAGCCCTACGGTCTCCTCCATGAGGGACTTACATGGCGGCTCATGAGGGCACCCCCTCCAGTAGCCCAATCCATGCTAGACCTACGACTCATACCTGAGGAGTCAACAGGATAAGCATCCACCCAACACCCACCTTCATGAAGGACCTACGGGGTGACCTTCATGCGTACACACCTACGGCTTTCTCCTCGGGAAGCCAACAGGACGGGCACGGGCCATACGGTCACTGACACAAGAGATCTACAGGGTGGAATGTGTAAAACCTGCGGTCATCTCCCTGAGAGGACGACGAGAGGCGTGAGCCCCTTGCCTTTCCTCCACGAGGAAGGTGCAGGAAGACCCACGTGAGGGTTCGCCCCCTCAAGCGGTCTCAAAACCATGTCTTGAACTGGGAGGCTCTCGCCCCACTAATCGAAGGAGGGGATACCCGAGCGGATGGCACTAGCTGTGCCTATCAGGTATAGGGGATGGACCCCTAAAGGAATCTTGGGAACGCCCCCTTGCCAAGGGGCAGCCGCGTGAGTACGTCCACCGCGTCTTCGACGTGGAGTTCTGCAGACATCTTCATAGCGTCTTGGCCAGAGGACATGTCCTAGACACCCTACCGATGCTCTTGGACAGTCACGATCTGTCGACGGAGGAACTCCTAGACCACCATCTCACACGTCAATCCTTAGCCCTTCAAGTACGCCACACACCTCGCGAGGGGTCCGGAGCTCATGCAGGCGGCAGCCTCCCGAGCCCATCCTGGGTTCTCCATCGCCGTCCTTGTTGGGACATGGAACTACGGAGCGTCCTGAAGGTGTCCACAAGGACCAAATCTCGGTGGAACTCGGACACCAAACCAAGGATGGAGATGGGGAAAAAGCCCTCACCTTCATCATCGAAGAACCCAATGCCACCAAGGTGGTCGTCGAGCGAAAGGACGTGGAGGCAGAAGAAGTGCCAAAACAGCGCCAGCGAGGGCATCACCCCCACGAAGGCTTCGAACCAATAAGCAAAAGCAGTCAGGAGGGTCTTGCTACATGGGTGGAGGTGGAGCAGCTAGATGCAATAGTGCTCTAGGACAGCGACAAGGAAGGGGAGAATGGGGGTACAAGACCGGTGGCGATGGAATGCGTGAAGACCGGGAACATGGTGGCAGGCCACTCGCCCCCACCGACTCTGGCGTACCACACCCGAGAGGGACCCCACTCATTCGAGGTGGAATACATGAGCCGCCTGACCTTCTTTTAGCCATTTTTGTTGGATATCGTTGGTGTCGATAAGGACCCAATGCGCAATGCAAAGAAGTTCGCCACGGCTGGGGTGTCGCGTGCTCTCTTGGGCGGCATCTCGAGAGCTCCAAAAGGAAAAGGGGTGGTCATGGTGGAGGCCTGAAAGGGGACTGACAGAGTGATTAGGACCTACCTAGTATCGGGTTCTTATGGGGGGAATAGTCCCCAAGGCTCAAAGCTGGAGATTGCGTTTCGTGTATCTGGCACATCCCACCTCGCTCGAGGATACATGGAAGACGCGGGTGAGCTCACAAACGGTTGTGCATTGATAGGACCAGTGATCTGAAATCCTAGACAATCATCCACCATTGTATCCTCGCGAGACACGGTGAGCAATACAACAAAGCAAGAGTAGGGGCTTTACCTACTTAGGAGGGTCCCGAACCTGGGTAAAAACCGTGTCACTCTCTATCGTTTTTGTTCTCCAGCATTGCTGCCGTCATTATGAATCTTGGAGCGTGTGTTTAGCCCCCCCCGGGACAAACTCAGGGCTTGTTGGATCCCTAGTTCCTTCACGGGACACATTAATCAACAATCTGCCTTGTACTTGTCGTAGTTCCTCTTCTAGTGACCCTCTTCCTTATAGTAAATGCATACTGTATATGGAGATTTTGTTGGCTTTCCAATCATTGATCCGGTGCTAGGACATGGATCTAGCGCTCCATCTCCCTTTGGCTTGGCTTTCTTAGACCAATATTTCTTCTTGATCTTGGAAGTGTTCTACACCATCAACACTTGATTGGTGTCGCCTCTCTTGATATCGACCTCTGCTATCTTGACCATTCCTTGGAGTTCTGCCAGTTTCTTGTCCATGCCATGCATATGGTTGTTCGAAATGAACAGGCCATAAGCACTAGGAACAGAACTCAGGAGAATGTTGGTAGCAAAATCTTCGCTCAAGGGAAAACCCCGACGATCCAAGGACTGCACATATCCAAATATCTTGATCATGTGCGGTCCCAGTGGATATCCGTCTTTTAGATTGCACCCAAGGAAGGTTCTGGCGACATTGTACCTCTCCATCCTAGCCCGTGTCTCAAACATGCTCTTGAGGGAAACGATCATATCGTATGCTTAACATTGTTGAATTGTTTTTGCAGTTCCGGCTCCATGTGAGCGAGCATGAGGCAACTCACTTCCGTCAACTCGTCCTGAGCCTAGCGAAAATCGGTTCTTATAGCATTAGGCTCATCATTGCCCGACTCGTCTAGAATCGGATTGTCCAGGACATGTTCCTTCTTATCTTGCTTGAGAACAATTCTCAAGTTACAATACTAGTTGGTAAAGTTTGTTCCATTTGACTTGTCCTTCTCAAGGATCGTACACAATGCAAAACTGGAAATCTGAATGGTGCTAGTAGGTGCCATCTACAAATGAAAGTTGTAAAACACTTAAGACAATGTATCTGTAACAGGAGAAGGTGGATTAAACTCTTTAATCATGCACACTCCCACTGAGACTGATATCCCTCTGACAGCCGGTAGTGATTCAGAATCCTGGTCAGTTATCTGACTAGTGAACCTTTGTGTCGCTGCTAGCTGGAGAAACTTCCGAGTAGGCAACACCTTGCCAATCAGATCTCTATCTGTTTCCTATTGGATTGTTCGACAGTTCTCCTTACCCCGAAGCCCACAACTATTGTGATAGCTCCATCTAGCTACCAAGTGCCATGTAGAGAGAGTCCGGATCTCTCACACTTTATCGAAGAGAATTGGCAGTGCCCCAACAATATGAGCCCATTAACCAAAATTGTTTGACTTGTAGTTGATAGCTGTGAGATTCGACACATTTTTATGGCTTTTATTTATGGTTTTCTCCCGGATTTGATCATTTTCTGGCTTTACATAACGCTAATACTTCGGTAGCAAAGAAAACTTGGTTTGTAATGTGTGTTTCAGGTTCTGAATGTCAACAGAGGGTTTTAACTAGAGAAACACAATATTTTGGAGAAAAAAAGAAAGTCTCACTTTGGAAGTACGCGAGGGGACCTCATGAAGCATTAACGAGCAACTATACGGCGGGAATATTTTTCTGGCTGTATAGTTCCCGCCATATAGTTGCCACCGCCTCTGTCTTGTCAAAAGGGACAACTTCCATGAAGGGACGAGGGACGAAAACACAACGCAGCAGCCACCACACCATCCGGAAGGGAGAAATAAGAGATCCAGAGAAGAAGGAGAAGACGTTCTTCATCTCGCTCCATGATCTTTAACCTCCTAGCCAATACACCTCCATAGCCACTACTTGTACTTGAGAGAGAGAGAGGGATCTCCACCTTGCAAGACTAGGGTTTGAGATTGTTTCTTGCCATCTTCAATTGTGTTGGATATTTTTATATTCCTATTGTGGATCTCCACGGTAATACCAAGACGAATTCCCTTTAGTTGATTATATTGATGATCCGCTTCTCTCATGTGTGAGTAATTCCCTTGGGCATGGGAGATGTAGGGGATTGGTGAGATGTGATGTGCCTTCATATATTTTCCATTATTTTGTGATTAATTCTAATTACTATATTATGTGTGCTTGACTATCCGTGGGTTGCCTAATTCTTGTTAACCAATGAAGGGCCCAGACAACATGATGCTTTGTTCTACATATATAAGATCTTGTTCGCTAGTGGACCGGCGACCCCCGGGTGACACAGGGATATCAATGGAAAACTAGTAGACTCGAGGATAACAAGGAACCACTATGCTTATTGCATTAGTTCGATCCAAGGAGCTTAATCGCTAAGCAACCTGAAGGGTCTTAATTGTCTAGTGTCTGACCATGGTTTTGGTAACAGGCTAGTAGGATTATTGAAGTTGGGATGAAATCTACCAAGAGGAGTTCTGGATAATTATGGGTTGCTCGCCTACACATATACTTATAAGATTATAATTGTTACATTTATCATTCATCCACCTGGCACAATCACTATCACCATGAACTGAATCTCCCCGTTCCTTCTTTTGCCATCTATAGTAAACAACAAACAACCAAGTCATTCTTTACCTTTATGTTTTATGTTTCTGAAGTTTACATTTTAGTTCTATTTAAATACATCAAATTTGGTCAAAACCCATTCCTATTTCAACACTTGCAGTAAATTCACTCGAAGACCTGTGACAACTTCGGGTGTGATAGAGAATTCACCCATGAACACTTACCTTTGGGCTCCCTGTGGGATCGATATCTACACTTCAAAACTAGCTACAAACGATCTGTGCACTTGCGGACATCAAGCTGTTTTCTGGCACTGCTGCTGGGGAGCTAAGCGCTAAGTTTTTGTATTTTGACATTTCAGGTGTTGCTACTACAAAATGTTCTCCTTAGGAAACAAAGGGTCTACACGCTCTGGTAGGACCTACCTGCCAAATTATATTGAGCGCATGCCTGCTCAGAGGCGCGAAGAGATTATTGAAAAACTTTTAAGATCAAATAAAGTTGAAGTTGAAAACCTAAGTGATATTATGGAAGTCATGTCTATTTACAGGATAACTCCTATGAAACCTAAGAAAACTTTGAGGGAATATAGTGCTCCAAGTTCTGAATTTCTGAAACAACCAATAGAGTTCCCTAATCCTGGAGTTAGAGAATATCAATTTGATGGTGGAATTATCAAGATTTTACAGGAAAAAGCTTTCAGTGGAAGGGAAGATGAAGACCCAGGAAGACATATTAGAGAGTTCGACGATGTTATAACATTGCTTGGACCAAAAGGTTTACCGAGAGACTTTTCTCATCTTAAATTATTTCGATGGTCTCTTAAAGGTAAAGCTCAAGAATGGTTATATTCTCTCCCTTGCCATTACATTAAATGTTGGGAAAACTACATTGTTAAATTCATAAACAGATCTAATCCTTTTAAAAAGGTAACTGAACTAAGAATGAATATAGGCAACTTTAGTCAGAATGTGGGAGACAACTACCCACAAGCCTGGGTAAGATTCTTTAGAATGATCAATAGTATTCCTAATCATGTCTATTCTGAATCAACTATTTTCCATTTATTTTACCATGGTCTTAATACTCAATGTAGAGAATTGCTTGACCTCTCGGCAGGAGGGTCTATAAATACTCTAACTATTAAGGAATGTTTGGAATTTATGTGTACTAGGGCAAGAATGATTCTTTATATAATCCTGATTTTGGCACTAAGTTGGAAAGAGGGATACCTCGGATAACTCCTGATATTATGCCCGAGGTACGCAAAACAATGAAAGAGAAAGGGATACCTTCTGAACTTGCTAAGGAAAATAAAATATATTTGTTACAAGTTTTAAATGAAGAAGGTGAAACTAGAAAAGTTTTTTAAGAATTAAAACATCGACAAGTGAAATCTCATAATAACTTGCATAAGCATTTCATAAAACACAAAAAGATTTTGGCAGAACTCACTGAAAATTATGATGAGATTAGCCAAGAAATAAAACTATTTCACAAGTATCTTAGTATGATTGAAACCCAGTGTGAAGAAATAGCATCTGGTTATCAAAATTTTCTTCATGATGATAAAGATATTTCTATTTCTACTAATGTTGTCACAAAAAAGGGGTGAAGTTGTTACAGGACCCTTAGGACCACCGAAATATGAAGCTCAAAAAGACCGAAAGGAAAAAGCCTTGCTCGAAGTAAGCCAAGAAGATGATACATTGGTGGATCCTCAAGACGAAACAGAGACACAAGATCAAACCAAGGAGGACCGAAATGATGCGCACGATGACCATTATGACTCTGATGCAGAGACTGTTGATCCAAGAGAAGATAAAGAAGTAAGAAAGGAATATGAAGTTCTTGTAGTAGAAAAGAAGAAAAGCAATAAGCAACAACAAAAGAAAGCAACCAAAGAACCTGACCCTCCACAAAAGGTAAAAGACAAGAGTAAGTCAGGTGAGAAAAAACTTCGTTACCCAGATCGAAAAAAGAAAGCAACGGATCAGGTAATTTATAATTCTTTTACAAAGGCACTTAGTGACCTTCGTCTTTAAATTCCATTTGCAGATGCAATCAAAGTTCCTACTTATAGTAAATTCCTCCGTGATATTATTAGTAGAAAGAAAGAAATAACTGAAACTATTGGCATGGTAACTAGTTATCCTGCTAATGGGAAGCTGTTGTCTAAGTCTAGAGATCCCGGAATACTAATTATTTCATGCTCAATAGGTAAAACTGATATTCATAATGCCTTGTGTGATCTAGGAGTAGGAGTTAGTGTAATGCCATACTCCCTCTATAAAAGGTTAGGATTAGGGGAGTATTCTCCTACTACTATCACTTTACAAATGGCTGATAAGTCCACTGAACAACCCATTGGTATGATTGAGGATGTTTTACTTAGAATTGATGAGCATGTTATTCCTACTGATTTTATTATTCTTGAAATTCCAGAAGATGAAAGATTATCCATAATACTTGGAAGACCTTTCCTTAGTATTCCAGGAGCATCGGTACATTGTGCTGAAGGAAAGATAATCTTCAATGTTTATGATGCTCATTCGGTAGTTTCCAAATAAGCTAGAAGTAGGAGAAAGATATGTTCCATCAGCAAAACGAGTTCATGTGGTAAGTGCCTTTGATAAGGGGCAACCCAAGGTAAGAATTCGAGAACAGAAGAAAGGTTGAGTTACTCAACCATTCCTAATAAAAGATTAATGTGAGTCAACCCATCTCATCAATAAAATAGATTAGAGAATAAAAGATTCATCACATTCCTACCAATTTTTCACAGACATTCTTGTGGAAGCGCGCCCATGAAGATGCAGCTGTCAAAAAGTAGTAGAAACATCAATTGAATGAGTTTAGAATAAGAATAAAAAATTTAGTTTGAAGGTTTTCATCTAAAGAAGCTAAATGTTTGCTTTTAATAAGCCAATGTTGGTCGATAGTTTCTACCATAAATTTTCTATCCAGAATAACGTATTTCGCTAAGTTTTAGGATAAGAAGGTGTCTTCGAAGAAATAGATTTTCTTTGATGATTATTGATGGTTTAACGACCAACTATACGGCGGGAATAAAAATTCCGGCCGTATAGTTCTGTTCATATAGATGTCTTTGTTATCAACAAATTTTCCTCGAAGACACAGAGAGTTTAATAACCAAGTATATGAGGGGAATAAAAATTTCGGCCATATAGTTCCGGTCGTATAGATATCAATGCCTTCGAACAAAATTCTTTGAAAAGTACTGGGAGTTTAACGACCAATTATACGGGGGGAATAAAAATTCTAGCCGTATAGTTCCTGTCGTATAGATATCAATGCCTTCAAAGAAATTCATCCCAAAGGTACTGAGAGCTATACGGCGGGAATAAAAATTCCGGCCATATAGTTCCAGTCATATAGATATATATGCTAGTTATAGAAATTTATCTCGTGAGACACACAGTTTAACGGCCAACTATAAAGAAGGATCATTGCGATCCGGCCATATAGTTGCGTCCGTATAGCTATTTTCTGTATAAAGAAACCATAGTTTGCGGCACTGCTGCAACTATACAGGCGGAACAAGATCACCTGCCCGTATAGTTCCGGCCGTATAGTTTGGTGCGACCACAAAATCGCACCAGGGCGGCTAGGTCTTCCTCCTCTCCACATTATTTATTTCATATTGTCTCTCCAAACCTTTAAAAATCCACCTAGAAGTCTTGATTCTTCGCGGATTTCGGTCATTTGAGTGGGGGAATCAATATATTGGTATGTTTCCGTGGGGCCCCTGGATTAATCCTCCGAGAATCCCTGTTATGCATACAACCACGATCCCATGATTAGTTAGTCATGGCACATAACCAACAAGTATCATTACAACATTCGAGAGTATACCGAATTACAAGACTTACATAAATGTCGTTATGGCTACATCAATAATTATCAGCGGAACTTCATCAAGCGCAGAGCCCGAGCCATGCCTTAACCTAGAGGCAACTGACTGGGAGAACGTCCTAGCTCGCATAGTCGCTGGCATCATCTTCTTCTTGATATCTGACCAAGTTAATAGCCAGGGACAATGCTAGTGAGGACTTTGAATGTACTCGCAAACCACCTAAAACTAATAGTAATAACAAGAGGATATGCATTATGGTTGTGGTAGTAGGAGGGCTCCAAGAGAGGTTCTTTTCTCAATTAGTTTCTCTTGTAGATATAGCCTCTACATATCTTTGTTGAAAACCTTTGTAAACATTTCTAGAAACCTTTTTGAAAAGTTTTGGAAAACATCAGGACTGGGTCACCCATTTGTTCCTTTCTCCCGGTCGTCCCATGACCAAACTCCTTTCATTCCTTTCTGACCATCCCATGGTCAAAACCTTTCTCCTTTTTGACCATCCCAGAGTCAAAATATGTTCAAAGCTTTTGCCTTTTCTGAAATCCTCTTTGAAAACAAAACTAGCACTGCTCTATAGCAACCTTCCCAACCGTCCATGACTGCGGGCGCGGCTATTCAAATAGATTTACACTCTACAGAGGTTGTACACTTTCCCCACACCATCCGGGTACACTACCCTGATCTTGACCGATCGTGGGTCGAGTAACCAATCAAGACTATCCGGATGCCCACTCCAATATAAGTGCCTACCCTATGAGTGTCCATCCCCTCAAACCCGGGACGTCAGGTACCGAGGACCAACCGGAGCACTTTTTCCACTTCTCGAGTGTGCGCTTTCAATGAGGGGCTCATAGTAACACGTGGACGCCAGCAGACCCTCCGTTCCTTCTCCAGGTCGATGTCCCACATGGACCTTTATCGGAGAAGGCCCATGTCAACACCCGGATTTTTAATCCCAGATGCCCGTTATGCCATACCTCGCAATCCTAGGATTACCATTTTTGTGAGACATAACGGATTGGATATCACAGTACATCATCCATTACAAACCATACATAAGGTTTTACACAAATAAGGATCTCATGATCCAGTCTTTAATACAAAAAGCAGCGGAATTAAACGATAGCGTAGCGGTGGGGTCCATCTTCAGGGGCATAGGCAATGCTGACGAAGGCAGATAGTCCTAGTTATCATAGCCGTCCTGCTGACCATCATCTTGATAATCTCCTTCATAGTCTGGCCATGATAATAGCCAGGGACAAAAGCCATGAGTACTCTTCAAGTACTCACAAACTACTACTAGCAAGGTTTATGATTCTAAGCTAAAATGCTGAATTGAAAGAATACTATCAAGTTAAGTTTGAAACCTAAGCTGAGTTCTGAAGCAAGAAAAGATAAATTAAAGTTCTAGAATCACTTAAGTTGGGAAGCTATTATCATCTACACAACCCTGTTGTGGTCAAGTCAAAGTTCATCATTCTTTTCAAGTTATCTAGAAAACATCTGACAACGAAACAGTATGGCCATTCCAACTGTCCATAACCGCGGACGCGGCTATTCGAATAGTTTGACACTCTGCAGAGGTGGTACACTTTCACCACAAGTTTTGATACATCTGTCAGGGATAACCCTGAATCATCATACTTAGTATGCAGATAATCAAACATAACCTTCCCTTTACACACCCTAGTACAAGCACCTCTCCTATGAGCATGGCCTCCCAACCATGACCATCAGTCATCTTGGGCACTGCATAGGTGGACATCATTGAGAGGTAGCCTCAGCTCAAACCTCTCCCGTGAGGGAACTAATACTAATGCATATAAATTTCTAGCTAAGCCTTACCCAATTCAGGTAATGTGGTTGTACGGTAAATTTGGAATGGTATCGCATCCGAATCCAACCGTCAGTTTTATAAAAGGGTTAAGGCTCATGCCTTATATTTTTCATCATCATCAACCCATTGTGTTTCTCAACACATGTCAAAACATCTCAATAGAATGACTCATCATTCCAAGGTTTTCATAACTCATTTTCACCAAGTGTTCCCATCTAAAGTGACTCAAGTTTTGATCTATTCTAAAATACTAAGTTAAGAGTGTTCACTAAGGTGGAAATATGGGATCAATCTCATGCCATAGAATGACATCTAAAGGTTTCTAAGTAGGTCAAGTTTATACTCTTTATGCTACCTTCAAAATTAATTAAAGAACTTGGTGTAACTAAGGGGGTAAAACTTATTAATAAGACTTGAGGTACTAAGAGTTAAAGGGGTGTGATCAAAGTATGCTTAAGGCATCTTTACTAAACTATCTAGTTTTATTATAGCTTGCTACAATAGCTTACTAAAGCATGTTTGCAAGGTTTAGCTTGCCACTAATAGCTTGCCTTGGTTGGTGCAGTGGTTGAAGTTTTCTTCTTCTTCTTCTTGGTAGAACTCCTCCTCCTCGAAAGCTTGGTCGGTACTATCGTCTAGAAATACATAGGGAGTGCACAATCACCAAACAATCCTTAACTAGGCTAAGTATTATTCTAAACCACACAATTGATGATCTATTATCATCACAAGTTTAATTCAATAGTTTCAACCTTTTTATTTTGGAAAAGTAATTCCTACTCATTGAAATATCAACTAAAATTTAATATTCACCACCAAAATATGGGATCATGTGGACACATGTCCTCACCACATATTCTAACATGTGGGAATGAGATTTAAAGGTTGTATCAATATTACTTTGGTTTAAGTTCATTATTTAATGATTTAAAGTGACTAGAAATGCCTATATAGCATTATTTTGGTACTAGTCCAAAGTCACTGCCTGTAAACCTTAATATTATTACATATTTGGATAGACATGATGAGATGTGATTTTTGAGAGTTGGAATCAACTCAAAAGCTAACTTGGTTGATTTTATAAAAATGTTTCAAGTTGCAAAAGCTTCCGTCTTCTTATTTTTATTAGGAGAAATATATAACTCTAAATGAATTAAATCCAATGGGCTTGGATAGAGCATTTCAATACCTTTCAGACAAAATTAGTTTCATGTAATTTGGATTTGTCAAACTCACAGAATTAAATTTTGAAACACTGGACATAAACTATATTCTAACTAAGAAGAAAAACCTAGATTTGAATCTACGAGCTTGCGCGGGAAAGGAAATGGGCCGGCCCAGTGGCGCTCTGTGACACGGGCTCACCGACAGGGGTCCCACTTGTCAGGCACTTAAGCAAACGCAAGCAGTGCAGCGTCTTTGTGGGCCGTGCGATTAGAGGCTAGATCTACGGCTGAGGGTTGTCGTCGATGACAGACGGGTCGCCGACGAGCTCGAACCCTAGCGGCTCGGTGGGGGGTCTACTGGGGGCGTACCAGGGCTCCAGCATGGTCGGCGATGTGGGCGAACAAAGTGGAAGATGATGGCGAGGCGAGGCATGGTCACGACGGAGCTTGGGGTGGCCGTAATCAACGGCACCCTTCTTCTCTAGAGGCGGCGGCTCCGACTCCAATTCCGGCGAGCTGCGGCTCCACTTGCTCCGGCGAGGGGTGGTTGAGGTTCAGAGAGGTGAGGGGAGTGGAATGGTGTGAGTCTTTGGTGCTGGGGAGGGCTTCTTTTATAGGCTCGACGTTGAGACCGAGCGGGATGGGCGGTCGACGGTGGCGACATGGCTACGGCGAGCTAGCGGCATGGCTGGGGATTGCGATTGGTGGGCGGTTCCCTGGCGGTGCTCTAGCGCTTCAATGCGGCCGTAGGGGCGGTGGCATGCGGTCAGGGCGAGCTGGTGCTCTGCGTGGCCGAAGCGGCTGTGTCAACGGCGAGCGGTGGCTGTGGGGCTTTGGGCGGTGAACGGAGGTGTCTGGGTATTCTCCAGGTCGAGGCGGAGCGGTGGGCGCGGGCTGGTGTCGAGCGGAGGCTTGTGCACGCGGGGACAGTGCGCGCTCTGCGGGCGGCGTCGGCATGCTCGACAAGCTCTGGGCGCGGCGGTTCCTGGCCGCTCTGCCCTCTGTCTCTGGCCTGGGGCTGGTTGGACGGTGGAGGTGGACCACTGGCCAAGTACTAGACATGGCGAGAGAGGCTGGAGAGGGTTGTTGTTGCAGGTGCACGGTCGGCCGGCGAGATGGTGCTCGGCATGGCTGTGCACTATGGCTAGGGGGTAGAGAAGAGGCTGGTTTGGACTGGTCTGGCTTGAGGGGGGACAAGATGATCAAAGCACTACAGAATTGCTAGACAAAATCAGCCCAAAACAGTAATAGTTAGGCCTTAATGATCTTGCTAACAAGGTGTTTGACAAAATGGCCGCAAGAGAAAAAGTTTTGAATTTTGAGTTTAAAATTTTTGGGTGATCTCCACTAGTGCTAGGTAGTCTCTGGTTGCAAGGGTTTTGAAAATGGTGCTCAATTAGATGGTTTTTGAAATAGGGGTGATCTATGCATATGCATTAGATTCAATTTTAAACTGTCATTTAAAATAGTTTCCAGAAGGTTTTTAGTAGATCAAAAGGTGGGCCCTGGTAACTCATTATGTGTACTAGCAAGGGGTGCAAAGATCAAGAATTGTTTCTGTTAAGAATTGAGTACTAGGAATAGCCAAAGTAGGCATGGGAGTTAAATTTGTCCAAATGACCATTCCTTCATTTTAATTCTTTTTGATTTGATTTCTTTTAGAAAAAGTTTGGGAATGATGTACATGATGTTTAAATCACCTAAGAAACATTTTAGAAGCAATGGATCACTCAATCATGGCAATTCAAAACAACTCCTATTTTAAATGCACACATATATGAACGCTTTCATTTTAAATTTGGAAAAGTTTTTGTTAACCCCATTTTTGGATGACTTGATCTTGATAAGCTTGGATTGAAGTTTTGGGATGTTACAAACCTTCCCCCTTAAATAAAATCTCGTCCCGAGATTTACAAGAAAACTAGGAACTAAAGAGATCTAGGAACTCTATCCTAATGTAATCCTCGCGCTCCCAAGTGGCTTCCTCCTCGGTATGGTTGCTCCACTGAATCTTGAGAAACTTGATACTCCTGGTCCTGGTAGTTCTGTAGGCTTCTTCTAAGATACGAATGGGCACTTCCCGATAGGTCAAGTCATTGTTGATTTCCAATGCTCTGTGATCGATATTCTTGAAAACTTCAGTCTTCTCAGGCACTTCCAAGCATTTGCGAAGTAACGAGATATGGAACACATTGTGGATGGCTGACATCTCTTCAGGCAATTCCAGCTGATACGATACTTCTCCTTGGCGGTTCAGAATCTTGAAAGGTCCGATATATCTGGGAGCTAACTTTCCCTTCAGGCTAAAGCGTTGGGTTCCCTTCAATGGTGAAACCTTGAGATATACGAAATCTCTGACATTGAAAGTCAGGTCTCTCCTTCTCTTGTCAGCATAGCTTTTCTATCTGGATTGGGCGGCCTTGAGGTGCTCACGAACTTTGTGAACTTTCTCTTCTGCTTCTCGGAGAATGTCGGGTCCAAAGATCTGACTCTCTCCTACTTGCGACCAATTCAAAGGGGTATGACACTTTCTTCCGTATAGGAATTCAAAGGGCGCCATCTGCAAACTAGCTTGATAACTATTGTTATATGAGAATTCTAAAGGGCGTGATCTTCCCATTTTGATCCATATTCCAACACACAAGCTCTAAGCATATCCTCCAAGATCTGGTTGACTCTCTCAGTCTGTCCATCTGTTTGCGGGTGATACGCGGTACTGAAGTTTAACTTGGTTCCTAAACCTTCTTGAACTTTCTGCCAAAATCTTGAAGTAAACTGGGTTCCTCGATCTGATACGATGGTCTTGGGGGTTCCATGCAGACTAACAATCCTAGCAATGTACAGCTCTGCTAGTTTTGCACTCTGGTAGGTTGTCTTGACTGGTATGAAGTGGGCTACCTTAGATAGTCTATCAACTATGACCCATATTGAGTCATTTCCCCTACTAGAAGTAGGTAAACCAGTGATAAAATCCATTCCGACAGAATCCCATTTCCATTTCGGAATCTGCAATGGTTGCAACAATCCTGCAGGTCTCTGATGCTCTGATTTGACTCTTTGACAGATGTCACATTTGGCGATGTAGCTTCCGATCTCTCTCTTCATCTTGTGCCACCAAAATTGCTCTTTCAAATCCTGATACATCTTTGTTCCTCCGGGGTGGATAGAATAAAGAGTATCATGAGCTTCCTTCATGATAATTTCCTTCAGTTCCGAATCTGCTGGCACACAGATACGTCCCTTGTACCACAGTACACCTTCTTCGTCTTCAGTGAATCCAGGTACTTTGCCTGTACCAATACGACGTTTGATTCCGTCGATACTTTCATTCTCCTTCTGGGCCTCCTTGATTTGGCTAATCAAAGTGGGTTGAAGTTCAATGCTAGCAAGGAATCCTTTGCTGATTAACTCAGACCTGAACTGCTCCAACTACTCATACAAACTTGGTTGCTTCTCTTTGATCATGGTGTTCAGCCTACACGGCAATATGCTAAGAGCATCCGCTACCACATTGGCTTTCCCGGGGTGATAGTGAATGTCAAGGTCATAATCCTTGATTAACTCTATCCATCTTCTTTGCCTCATATTCAACTCTTTTTGGGTGAAGATATACTTCAAGCTCTTATGATCTGAGTAAATCTCACAGCGATTACCCATCAAATAATGACGCCATGTCTTCAATGCTAGAACCACCGCTGCTAGCTCAAGATCATGGGTCAGATAGTTCTGCTCATGCTGCTTCAGTTGTCGAGACAGATACGTGATGACTTTGCCTTCTTGCATCAATACACATCCTAGACCAATCTTTGATGGATCACAATACACATCAAACGGCTTCTTGATGTCGGGCATGATCAAAATTGGGGATGATATTAATCTCTTCTTCAGCTCCTGGAAACTGGCTTCACACTTGTCTGTCCAATCAAACTTCTTGTCCTTCTTCAACAATTGGGTCATTGGTCGGGCAATGCTCGGGAATCCTTCTACGAATTTGCGGTAATATCCCGCTAATCCGAGAAATGAACGAACTTGGGTTTGATTGGTTGGGGCTTCCCATTCTTCGACATCTTTGATCTTGCTGGGATCAACAGAGACTCCTCCGGCAGACACAATATGTCCTAGGAATCCTACTTCTTTCAGCCAAAACTCACATTTGCTGAACTTGGCATATAACTAATGCTCTCTCAGGGTTTCTAGGATGATTCTCAGATGTTGCTCATGCTCTTCTTCTGACTTGGAGTAGATAAGGATGTCGTCTATAAACACAACTACAAACTTATCTAAGAAATTCATAAATATCTTATTCATGAGATTCATGAAATAAGCAGGGGCATTGGTTAATCCAAAAGACATAACCGTATACTCGTATAGACCATAGCGAGTAGTAAAGGCGGTCTTCGGAATATCCATTGCACGAATCTTAAGTTGGTGATAACCAGTCCTAAGATCAATCTTTGAGAATACCTGAGCTCCAGTCAACTGATCAAATAGATCCTCTATCTTTGGCAAGGGGTACTTGTTCTTGATGGTGACATCATTCAACTTTCTGTAGTCTGTACACAGACGGTTGCCTCCATCCTTCTTGTCAAAGAATAGCACTGGTGATCTCCATGGCGATGCGCTTGGCTGAATCAAGCCTGTTGCTAACATGGCATCCAACTGCTTCTTCAGTTCTACTAACTCTGAGGGGTTCATGGTATAGGGTCTCTGGGCTATAGGTCCGGTTCTGGGGATTAGTTCGATAATGATATCTATATCCCTATCCGGGGGCATACCTGGCAATTCATCTGGGAATACGTCGAGGTATTCACAGACTACTCTGACTTGGTCAATGGTAGGCAGGGCTACACTTTTGTTGCATTTGAATTGACGGGGTAAGGTTTCAGAGATATGTTCTCATTACTCCGAACTACTAGTCATGGTGATGGCTTTCTTAGCACAGTCTATCAGTCCTTTATGCCTTGACATCCAGTCCATACCTAGTACTACTTCCAAACCTTTGGTTCCGAGTACAATTAGGTTGGCATAAAAATCTATCCCATGAATTCTGATAGGTACAGCTTTGGAAATTTTTCTAGCTTTTGTTGTTGAACCGGGGATTTGAACTATCATGACATGCTTCAGGTTGGTTGGGCGAATCTTACAAGTGCATACAAATTCTTCGGTGACAAATGAATGCGATGCTCCAGAATCAAACAATACTCTTGCTAAAACTGAGTTGACAGAAAACATACCCAGCACTACATCTGGTGCTTCCTGGGCTTCTTCTGCGTTCATGTGGAAGAGACGACCGTTGCGGTTGTGCGGGTTCCCTAGGGCAAATCTCCTTCCTGGTTGAACACGACGCTGCTGCTGAGCTGGGGCATTCACAGGGGCATTGGCGGCAGTCTTCTTGGGACACTCATTGGAGTAGTGACCCTTTACTCCACACTCGAAACAAGTGATCTGGGACTTGTCCTTGACTGCGACAGGTAAAGCATTGCTGCTAGTTTTGGGGGCAGTGTTGTTGTTGCTCTTGGGAGGGGCACGGTTGAAGTTGTTGGTGTTGCCGGAGTTGTGATTGTTTCCTCCGGGCTTCACATTTCCTCCGCTACGGTTGGGGTAGCTTGGGCGAGAAGGTGGGGGTCGGTTGTTCCTTGGTGCATATCCTGGTGAGGGGTTGGGACGGTACTTCTGGTGACTACTGGATCCAGACTGCTGCATCATACGACGCTTGCGGTTGTCGTTTGCCTGGTTAATCTTCCCTTCCATCTGAATGGCAGAGTCGACTAGCTCTTCAAGATCCTGGATGACGAGGACAGTCTGCATCTCATCATGCAGTCCGTTTAAGAATCTCTCTTTCTTCTTGGCCTCCGTGTTGATCTCATCCGGTGCATATCTGGCAAGTGACAAGAATTTGTCACGGTACTCTACTACCGTCAATCTTCCTTGCTTCAGTTCACGGAATTCATCTCTCATCCTGTTGACAAGACCTTGCGGCACGTGGGTGCGGCTGAACTTGACCTTGAATGCCTCCCAGGTCATCACCTGGCCATGGTTGATGTTGCGGATGCTATTCCACCAAGCTCTTGCATCTCTCGCCAGATAGTGGGTGGCGAAGAGAACTTTCTCATTCTCCTCGACTCCTGCAACTTTGAGGTTGTTTTCCATGGTCTGTAACCAGTCATTCGCATCTAATGGGTTTTCAGATTGGTTGAAGATTGGGGGATTGGTGTTCTGAAAGTTTTTGAGTTTAGATCCATGGTGATCCTGATTTCCATGTCCTTGGTTGTTGAGAGCCATTTGGGCGATCTGCTGCAATGTCGCTAAGTTGGCTTGACGCTCGGCCCTGCTTGCTTCATGGTCCGCGATGAGATTCTGCAAGATCTGCAGCATTGGGTCCTGCGATGAGCTGCTCCCTCCTTGGTTTCCACGAGTCATCTGAAGATTGAGATAGATATAGGGGTAAGAGGGAAATTCTAAGGTTCATGGTTTTGGGTTTTCAAAGCTACAACTTTGAGTTAGACTCAGGTTTTTCAACTAACTTCATTCTCATTCATGCAAGCAAGCACACGATACAACACACACCACAACAATCAAAGGGGAAAACAGATGGTTTGAAGAACCATTCTGCAAACTACGATACAATGAGATGATACATCTCATGCTACGACAGTGCTCTAGTGCATCTACTCATCGTCAATGAAGTCGGAGTCTTCATCATCAGTGTAGAAGTCCACAGCATCCTCTGCCAGAAAATCATCATCGTTGCTGAGGTAAGAATCCATATCTCCCTAGATGTCTTCACCCTCATCATCTTCTTCTTTGGCGGCAAGCTGAGCTTCCTGCTCCTTGACGGTCTTCTTGAGGTCGGACACCTTCTTGCAAATACGGGCGATAGTGCGATCCTTCTTTGCACGCTGGCGACGAAGAGACTGGCGATCTTGGACGAGCAGTGCGAAAGTCTGGGCCTTCTGGTCGGCGATGGCACGGTTCTGGTTGGCTAACTCTCTGGCATTGTCCAGTTCCTGCTGTCGGTCATGAAGCAAGAAGTCAAGGTTCTCCACTTGACGCCTCAACTCTGGGTGACTTGGCATCTCCATCGGCATTCCCATGAAGTCACGTCTTGCATAGTGGGCAAAACGGGTTCCTTGAATCTTGTTGACGCTGAGGGCACATAGACGTGTGAGAGCTTCATGCATTGCCCTGGCTAATCCATCTAGCCAGTTGTTCTCTCTCACAGAGAACTGAATTCTTCTAGAAGTTGGTTCTTCAATGCTTCCTCGAAGATCTGCGGTGACTAGCCATTGTAGGTCTCCTCCTGGGGGTCCTGGAAGTTGAGCTCCAAGAAACTCCGGATGTGGGCGTCCCAGTAACTCTGACAGTGAATCCAGATCCCTCTCGAAGATCAGCTGACCTCCGTTTCCCAACTGGTAAAACTTGCTGAACTGAGTCTCCATCTACAAGAATTTAGGATGAGGAAATTAGTGAAGTGATCAAGTGTGTCAAATTATAAGTAGTAATGTATGAATTTTGAGGAACATGTATTTTTGAGAAATAATGAGTTCACAAGGGTAAGAGGGGAAATAGTTTTTCATAAATACTCACTTTGGTTTTGAAGCTAAGTTTTTGGTTTGGACGTCCATTCTAAGGGTCTCCTCTGGTCAGGATGGCTCTGATACCAACTTGTCAACACCCGGATTTTTAATCCCAGATGCCCGTTATTCCATACCTCGCAATCCCAAGATTACCATTTTTGCGAGTCATAACTGATTGGATATCATAGTACATCATCCATTACAAACCATACATAAGGTTTTACACAAATAAGGATCTCATGATCCAGTCTTTAATACAACAAGCAGCGGAATTAAACGATAGCGTAGCGGTGGGGTCCATCTTCAGGGGCACAGGCAATCTTGACGGCGAGATAGTCCTAGTTATCATAGCCGTCCTGCTGACCATCATCTTGATAATCTCCTTCATAGTCTGGCCATGATAATATCCAGGGACAAAAGCCATGAGTACTCTTTAAGTACTCGCAAACTACTACTAGCAAGGTTTATGATTCTAAGTTAAAGTGCTGAATTGAAAGAATACTATCAAGTTAAGTTTGAAACCTAGGCTGAGTTCTGAAGCAAGAAAAGATAAATTAAAGTTCTAGAATCACTTAAGTTGGGAAGCTATTATCATCTACACAACCTTGATGTGGTCAAGTCAAAGTTCATCATTCTTTTCAAGTTATCTAGAAAACATCTGACAATGAAACAGTATGGCCATTCCAACTGTCCATAACCGCGGACGCGGCTATTCGAATAGTTTGACACTCTGCAGAGGTGGTACACTTTCACCACAAGATTCGATACATCTATCAGGGATAACCCTGAATCATCATACTTAGTATGCAGATAATCAAACATAACCTTCCCTTTACACACCCTAGTACAAGCACCTCTCCTATGAGCATGGCCTCCCAACCATGACCATCAGTCATCTCGGGCACTACATAGGTGGACATCATGGAGAGGTAGCCTCAGCTCAAACCTCTCCCGTGAGGGAACTAACACTAATGCATATAAATTTCTAGCTAAGCCTTACCCAATTTAGGTAATGTGGTTGTACGGTAAATTTGGAATGGTATCGCATACGAATCCAACCATCAGTTTTATAAAAGGGTTAAGGCTCATGCCTTATCTTTTTCATCATCATCAACCCATTGTGTTTCTCAACACATGTCAAAACATCTCAATAGAATGACTCATCATTCCAAGGTTTTCATAACTCATTTTCACCAAGTGTTCCCATCTAAAGTGACTCAAGTTTTGATCTATTCTAAAATACTAAGTTAAGAGTGTTCACTAAGGTGGAAAGATGGGATCAATCTCATGTCATAGAATGACATCTAAAGGTTTCTAAGTAGGTCAAGTTTTATACTCTTTATGCTACCTTCAAAATTAATTAAAGAACTTGGTGTAACTAAGGGGGTAAAACTTGTTAATAAGACTTGAGGTACTAAGAGTTAAAGGGGTGTGATCAAAGTATGCTTAAGGCATCTTTACTAAACTATCTAGTTTTATTCTAGCGTGCTACAATAGCTTACTAAAGCATGTTTGCAAGGTTTAGCTTGCCACTAATAGCTTGCCTTGGTTGGTGCAGTGGTTGAAGTTTTCTTCTTCTTTTTGGTAGAACTCCTCCTCCTTGAAGGCTTGGTCGGTACTATCGTCTAGAAATACATAGGGAGTGCACAATCACCAAACAATCCTTAACTAGGCTAAGTATTATTCTAAACCACACAATTGATGATCTATTATCATCACAAGCATCACACGTTTAATTCAATAGTTTTAACCTTTTTATTTTGGAAAAGTAATTCCTACTCATTGAAATATCAAATAAAATTTAATATTCACCACCAAAATATGGGATCATGTGGACACATGTCCTCACCACATATTCTAACATGCGTGAATGAGATTTAAAGGTTGGATCAATATTACTTTGGTTTAAGTTCATTATTTAATGATTTAAAGTGACTAGAAATGCCTATATAGCATTATTTTGGTACTAGTCCAAAGTCACTGCCTGTAAACCTTAATATTCTTACATATTTGGATAGACATGATGAGATGTGATTTTTGAGAGTTGGAATCAACTCAAAAACTAACTTGGTTGATTTTATAAAAATGTTTCAAGTTGCAAAAGCTTTTGTCTTCTTATTAGGAGAAATCTATAACTCTAAATGAATTAAATCCAACGGGCTTGGATAGAGCATTTCAATACCTTTCAGATAAAATTAGTTTCATGTAATTTGGATTTGTCAAACTCACAGAATTAAATTTTGAAACACTAGATAGAAACTATATTCTAACTAAAAAGAAAAATCTAGATTTGAATCTACGGCTTGCTGAAAGGAAATGGGCGGCCAGTGGCGCTTCTGCACAGGCTCAGGTAACAGGGTCCCATTTGTCAGCGGCACTTAAAATGCAAAACGGTACGCGCGCTGTGGGCCGTGCGATTAGAGGCTAGATCTACGGCTGAGGGTTGTCGTCGACGACGGACGGGTCGCCGGCGAGCTCGAACCCTAGCAGCTCGGTGGGGGTCTACTGGGGGCGTACCAGGGCTCCAGCAGGGTCGGCGATGCGGGCAAACGAAGTGGAAGACGACGGTGAGGCGAGGCGTGGTCGCGGCGGAGCTTGGGGTGGCCGGAATCAACGGCACCCTTCTTCTCTAGAGGCGGCGGCTCCGGCTCCAATTCCGGCGAGCTGCGGCTCCACTTGCTCCGGCGAGGGGTGGTTGAGGTTCAGAGAGGTGAGGGGAGTGGAATGGTGTGAGTCTTTGGTTCTTGGGAGGGCTTCTTTTATAGGCTCGACGTTGAGACCGAGCGGGATGGGCGGTCGACGGTGGCGACATGGCTACGGCGAGCTAGCGGCATGGCTGGGGATTGCGATTGGTGGGCGGTTCCCTGGCGGTGCTCTAGCGCTTCAATGCGGCCGTAGGGGCGGTGGCATGCGGTCGGGGCGAGGTGGCGCTCTGCGCGGCCGTAGCGGCTGTGTCCACGGCGAGCGGTGGTTGTGGGGCTTTGGGCGGCGAACGGAGGTGTCTGGAGTGTTCTCCAGGTTGAGGCGGAGCGATGGGCGCGGGATGGTGTCGAGCGGCGGCTTGTGCACGCGGGGACAGTGCGCGCTCTGCGGGCGGCATCGGCATGGTCGGTCGTCCGGCCAAGTACTAGACATGGCGAGAGAGGCTAGAGAGGGGTTCTACTGCAGGCGCACGGTCAGCCGACGAGATGGTGCTCGGCATGGCTGTGCAGTGTGGCTAGGGGGTAGAGAAGAGGCTGGTTTGGTCTGGTATGGCTTGAGGGGGGACAAGATGATCAAAGCACTACAGAATTTCTAGACAAAATCATCCCAAAACAGTAATAGTTAGGCCTTAATGATCTTGCTAACAAGGTGTTTGACAAAATGGCCGCAAGAGAAAAAGTTTTGAATTTTGAGTTCAAAAATTTTGGGTGATCTCCACTAGTGCTAGGTAGTCTCTGGTTGCAAGGGTTTTGAAAATGGTGCTCAATTAGATGGTTTTTGAAATTGGGGTGATCTATGCATATGCATTAGATTCAATTTAAAACTGTCATTTAAAATAGTTTACAGAAGGTTTTTTGTAGATCAAAAGGTGGGCCTTGGTACCTCATTATGTGTACTAGCAAGGGGTGCAAAGATCAAGAATTGTTTCTGTTAAGAATTGAGTACTAGGAATAGCCAAAGTAGGCATGAGAGTTAAATTTGTCCAAATGACCATTCCTTCATTTTAATTCTTTTTGATTTGATTTGTTTTAGGAAAAGTTTGGGAATGATGTAGATGATGTTTAAATCACCTAAGAAACATTTTAGAAGCAAAGGATCACTCAATCATGGTAATTCAAAATAACTCCTATTTTAAATGCACACATATATGAATGCTTTCATTTTAAATTTGGAAAAGTTTTTGTTAACCCCATTTTTGGATGACTTGATCTTGATAAGCTTGGATTGAAGTTTTGGGATGTTATAGCCCACCCTCTAGGGATCCCTGATCCCCTATAGTTGTTGCGAGGTAGCTTACACCAGAGTATACAAACATCAAATCCAGCCATGTCCCATCTCAGAGTAATGTGGTTGCACGGGTTAATTGTTCTAGCAAAACTACAAAGAACCGGGTGCGTTTTTGTAAACCTTTTTCCACCATCTTTCCTTTAGCATTTTGTAAACCAAAACCTTTTTCTTTCTCAACAACTCTTGGGAGGTCCCACCTCACCAAGGTTTTATCAGAAAACATTTGGTAAAACCTTTTGCCGGGGTCTTCCCATCCTCTAGTTTTGCTTCGGCTAAAGCGGGGTCTCCAAAGGGGTATGGTGGATATGCACCATCTACTCGACTAGGGACAAGTAGGTACCATCAAGGGAGTTATACTTAGTAGTACAAGTGTAATAGTTCGTAGGATCCAAACCACTACCAAGTATACATCAACATATAGTAAAACAATGCAGTTTTGAATAAAGAGAAGATAAAACATGCATAAGTAAAACAGTAGGACAAGGCTTATGAGCAAGAAGGTGGCTTGCCTGAGATCAGCAATATGGCGTATATGTCCCTAGACTTCTTCTTTAGAATAACCCAGAATACCAATACCAATAATAATAAGATCTCTTCTTCTCGGAGCTAATACAAACGCAACTATCGTCGTCATCGAGTATACATGCAAACATGCAAGACCACAATCAACATAAAGAAATACAAGCATCAATGCAATACAGCAAGCAAATAACAATACAAGAGTACAAGTCATTAGGTCTTAGGAGGAATGGATTTAGTAAGATTGGCCTTGTCTTGGAAACATGGAAGAAAATCCCTTAGGATTTATAGTCTAGAAACTACCTAAGAGATGGGTTTTGGATCAAGGACCTATTCTGTAGGATACCATAGAGTAAAATTGATACCAACAGATAGGTGTTGATAAAATTAAACCAACAAAAGTGGTTTCACTATTTTATCACTTTTCTTTAAGTAGTTATGATTTTCTTAGTGAAATAACTTCTAGTTTTAGGGAATAAATCACCAGAAAATTTTGTTACTCCAAAAATAAATTCCTTGGGTGGTTAGGTAAGAATTGATGTACTTGTTCACTAAGACTTGGAATCAAGTCAAGATATTTACCAGAATTCCCTCAGGAAATTCCCAAAGGAAGTTCTGTAGAGAACTTGTCTTTTCACCAGATTAAATCTACAGAAGCTTTTGATTTGATTCCAAGGGCACCTGGTAGGCATTTAGAATAACTTTTTGTAGCAATTGGAATCAACCGTTTTGGATTTGCAGAGCTAGTGTGAGGATTTTTATAGTGAAATAACTAAGCTAGAGTAGTTTAATTCATGATAAACCCACAGAGCCTTAGAAAATTATGGACTCCTGGGGTTTGATAAGTACTGGTATGCAGGTGTACCAGGAGTTTGAATTAGGTCAATACACATTCCTAAAGTCAGAATAGGACTGTTTTTGTTATTTTTACTACAGGAGGACAAAGGCTCCACTTGGCTTTAGGCCAATTCCATGAGATAGGTACAGGTAATACCTACCAGGGGCAGTTGGTTTTACTCTAATTGGATTTGTAAATATCACAAAAAGAAATTATTAGTGAAAAAGGTACATCTAGGAGTTTGATTTATCATTTTTAATCTAGGCAACCTTTGGACGAGCTAGGAGTACTGCATGTTTAAGAGAACATTCATGAATACTAGGAATTTTGGATCTGGCATTTGGTGGGGGTTTTCATTTTCAAAAGGATTTAAACCAAAACCCACAATTTCTGGATATGGGAAAATTGATTTAAGGACAGGGGCCGGGCTGGGATCTGGAGGAAGCTGGGCCGGTCGGAGGGGTTTCGGCCCACGAGGCAGCAACACGTGCGACGGGAGCGGTTTTTAAATCGGTGACGGGCGGGGCCTGGTGGTCAGCGAGGGAGGGCGGCCGAAGCGGTACGAGGCGACGGTGGCCATTCGATCAAATGGCGATCGACGTCCCCGAGGCGTCGTCCTCCTCTCGACGCGCAGACAGGCCGAGGTAACCTTTGGGGCGACGGGGCGGCAGAGGGGAGCTCACCAGAGATGTCGGGAGGCGGCGGAGACGGGCCAAGGTGGCGTGGCGCATCACTACAAGCTCAACGATGGGCGGCAGGGGCGGGTTCGATGCCGGGATCTCGCTCGTGCGATGGCGTCCGAAGCGGGCTTCGCCGGAGCTCGACGGTGCCGTCCGGAGCAGCGGTTCCTGGGCAAAAATCAAGGTGGATTAGATGCAGGAGGAAGAAGGGGTGGCTGTACAATGACATGCAGAAGCTAGGAGGATGGGGAGAGAGCCCGGTACTTAGATCTTGCCGATGGCCGGGGAGGCCTTTCTTCTCTCCCTTAGGTCAGTACAGAGCGAGGGAGGGGGAATGGAGTCTAGGTGAGGGGGAGAGGATGGAAATGAGCGGCAGGGGAGGCACGGGGTGGCCTTTGGCCTATTTAAAAGGGGAAGGGAGTTGGGGATAGGCAATGTCCATTTTGGACATGGACGAGGGGGTCGAGCTGGCTTGGGATTGGTCAAGGAGGGCGATGGAGGGGTGGTGAGGTTCATCTGGTCGGCAGGGAGATAGGGAGAGAGTGGTGGAGGCTGCTACAATAAATTGGTCCCACTTGTTTGTCTCTCTCTCTATCTCTCTTCCAAGCACATGCGACAAGGGAGAGGGGTGTACTACTGGGGTTTCGACCAGGAGTGAGGTGGGTGCTGGAGAGAGGTGCTGGTCAAGCTTTTGATGAGGATTGGAGTGGGTTTAGTAGTGGATTTGATTAGTTGGCAATTTTGATCAAATAGGGGGTTATGAAGAAAGTCCAAAAACTTTCATTGTATAAGATGAGGACATGGTATTGGGAGATAGATGAGGTTAAGGTACCTCTCTAGGAATTATTTGAGATTTTTCAGAGGATTTCAAATCCACTTAGAATCATTTATCCAAAAAGTGCAGAAGTAGTTTCCAGACGATCATTTGAAAATTTTACATTGGACAAGGTTGGTTTTTGGTTGGATATGGTCCCAAATGTGAATACACACTTAGGGGAATTTTTCCAAGATTTATTGGAAGATAAAAGTATTTAAAACAATTATTATTCCAATTCAGCCATTTAAGAAAATGGGTAAAAAGAAATAATAAAGCTCTTCAAATGAGCCAAAAGTTGGGGAAGTTCTTTGGTAGAAACCAAACTTGCCTTTAGAAAAGGAGCTTTGGAAATTTTGACTATTAAAGAGATTAATTTGATTTAAAGCCATAATAATTATGGATAATATTTGATAAATCTTGATGGTCAAGGTAGATGATGTAGACAAGGTGTAGAAAGCATTTTCAACCTTGGCATTGGAGAATCCAAGTTGATTTTGGTGAAAACTAGAGATTTAGGGATCTTGGGTAAGATTGTTTTCATGCCACCAAATCCTTGTTGGATCTTGGAGCTCAGATCTCCCCTTGGGTCATGGGATATATGGATGGATAGGTCAAGTGATGTACATGAACATGGTATAGAGGTTTGAGCTTGATCTTGCTTGAGTTCACCAAGAATTGATTTCAAACTTTGAATAAAATTAGCCTTCAAAAGCAGATTATCAACTACCCTTCAAAACCTTGTGGGTTTAAGAAGCACAGAGATCCACATGGAACAAGTGAAGTAGATATTGATATACCTATATGAGTAGAACACAACCATGCAAATAGTTGTTCCATAGAAGGTTGGATGATGGTGTGAGCTTCTGCCAAAGAAGGCATGTTGGTAAGATTTGCAGGAAAAGTTATTTTCTTGCATGCAAAACCATCAAGAACAAGTGGGTTGGAGGATGATATATCCAAGGGCAAGAGTGGGCCTTAGTAGTCCTTAGGATTTTTAACAAGATGGTTCAAGTTCATTACCAAAAATGCACAAGGGTTGAGAAAGGGAGACATCCAAAAAAGGTGATGTTGAAACAGTTTCCAGACTTAGTCAAATTTGGCAGTTTGGAGAATTTTGACTAGAGTATGAGAGGGGATGTTTTTGATGGGTTGCAAGGTACCCAAGAATCATCAATTGGATGATGCTGAAGTGTAGATTGAGTAGGAATGATCCTTTCTTGATATTGGTCTTCATTGACTTGGAAGCTTCTAGAAGGGATATCTTCAGAATTGATCTGGTTAAGGGTTTTAGATGATCACCTGGTGGCTAGGGATTAGATCCATCTTGTATTATTTCTTAGGATTTGGTGATCTTGAAGTATGTTGATCCTAGTGGATGAGCTCCTAGGGTAGCTCATACTACTTCTAAGCAATCAAGTCAAACAGCAGATCAAGGCAACTCATCTTACAAAAAAATCTACTACTACTAGGGTTACCATCAAGCTTAGCTTGAGGTAAGGAGGGTATTTTGAATAGGTTGTTTTTGGAATAAGATGAGGGTCTCTTGGTATCTCTACCAAGGGTAAAATTCAAATGCTTCATAAAAAGGTTTTGTTAAATCTAGAGATAAGAATAGTAGAAGGTTCTGTCTTGAAAACATAAGGAGATTATGTTATATAGCTCTCCATAGTTTGATCAATAGAAGCTACTAAAATAGTTGGTTTACATAGGCTTCTTGGCTCAGGTTTTGAATTGTCAGAACATTTGAGAATATGGAAATTAAGCCAAGAAAGTTTTGGGGAAGTAGCTTTTGCGAGCTGGTGTTGAGGTAAGGAGTTTCATATGGTATACACTCACATGCACAAGCATAAACAAACAACAAGCAAACACTGCACCAAAGTACAAGAAAAAGTTTTTGTTCCCCCTGATTTTTGCATTTTGGACAACTAATCAGGGTTGCTAAAAATGGGATGTTACAGACCTTTCCCCCTTAAAAGAATCTCATCACGAGATTCGGGAGAGTAGGGGTAGGGGATTTTGAGTCAAGGTTAGCGCTACTGATTTCCAGCGTGCTATCTTAAGGTACCCGTCCTTGGAAGTGGTTATTCTGCCGATGAAGTTGAGCTTCAGTCTTCCGGGATGCATGGAGAATTGAGCAGAGTTCAGTCCTGATTGCGAGGTATGATCTTATATTCTTTCGGGGCTCGATGTCTCGAGGGCTTAGACTGGGCAGACTCTCTTGATGCTGAACTTCACAGGGTACTCGTCGGGAGATAGTATCTACGACCTGATGTACCTTTCTCTAAGGATTCATAGCTATACCTTAGGGGCATAGCATATCCTATTTAGCTATTATAGGGTCGGGACTCCTGAGTTTGCTTTCTAGGGAAGAGTTACTCTGTTTTCTGGGAAAGACGCAGTCTTTCCCCCTTAGGAGTAGACTAGGGTAAATCGGAGAGTTGACATAGTCCTTCCTTCTTGGAGTGGTAGATTGATGTTTGAAGACGATTGTCACTCTTTCTCCTAGAGTAGGAATCTCCTGATGACGTCAGCGAAGGGAGGTCCCACGGGACTTGTGTACTACGATTATTCGTACTTTGTCTATTGGAGTCGTTGGATCCTCACATCCTCTAAGCGATTGGAACTGAGCGGTTAGCGATCCGGTGGCCCTTCCGGTGGGTCTTTAGCTGGAACGACAGAGGGACTTCGTAGGATCTTCAGTTAGTTTCTCCTCGGATAACTCCCGGGTTGTAGTTTGGCGAAAGGACGTCGGATCTGGGGATCTTTTCTGACATATCTTCTGGTAGACAGTCTTCTGGAGATTGAGTTGAAAAGACGCAGTCTTCCCCCCTTAAAGATGCACTCAGGTCCTTCGAGCATGGTGCAGATCTTCTGTCTTGAAGGGCTGGCGAGGTGTTGCAGAGGTATGTATCTCCTTGGGTCTTGGGTTGAGCTCTCCGAGAGACATTCTATTGCGGGAACCAGGTCAGGGTGGTTTTCTAACGCAGTCTTAGTGGTTAACTCTGGGTAGTTAGTGGTTAACAAAACTTATTCTTAGCCTTCAGTTAGGTTAGAGACATTCATCTTCGAGGAGGTTATCCTTATTCAGACTCATTGACGTTGCTTCCGCTTGGTGGTGAAGTAGACCCATCGCCTTCCGGCAGTCCTGTCTTCAGGATGTTGGAGTAATAAAGTCTTTCGGGGAGGAACTTCCTGTTGATTTGGGTAGGGTCGACTAGAATAGCTAGTCTCCTGCGGTAGTTGGAAGGTGGGATATACCGGAGGTCAGTGTAGTTAGGTCTTCACTTCTTGTCTTGGTTGACGTATCAGGTGGTTTCTTGTGGGTATTGGGGATCCTTTGGTGATTAACTTCTGGTTTCAACGGGATTCTTGATGTAGCAGACTGAGGCACAAGAGAGTGTGGTGCTATTGATGAGTCTTGCAAGGTGAGTTTGACGAGGTATGCTGTCCTGTTGGGGTGAAATCTGCGAGTTGATTCTAACTTGACGATGTCGAACTCCTGGTTCTTGCGATGCTTTTCCTCTCATATACTCTCGAGGTTAGTCTGGGTCTCATTACCGACATCTAACACAGGGGCTTCCTGAGTTACTAGGTGGGTTATCGCTCCTCGAGTCACATTTTTAAAGAGGTCAAAGCAAACCAGAACATACAAACAAGGCGAACAGAGCGAGGGGCTCGCAATCTCCTCGGCAGACAACACATATCAAGCAACACAGGATGCACTTAGGCAAGCAACACGGTCAATGCCAGGGACCCAGGAGTTAACTACTTGAGAAGTAGGGGGATCCTATTCTTAGGACTATTGACCCTAGATCTCGTCTTTCTTCGGGTCAGAGTCACTATCTTGCAGATGAAGCCTTCATCGTATCCTGGACGCTTCTTGATAGGGAAATACCTAAGGTCTTCTGATTGTGAGGATTCCATGGGTAGAGCGATTTTGTAGTCTCCTTGTGTTTGCTGGTAGTTGCTTGTCTTCATCTTGTTCTCATTGTCTTCATCAGGTTCTAGATCCTAGTTATTTAAAATCCGTGGATTTGAAGTTTGGATGAGAGTTAGAGGGAACCATTTTCGAAAGCATTTACTTGGAGTAAGAGAAGAAGTAGAACTTTTTGAAACTCATTGGGAAACTAGTTTTCGAAAGCCGGGGTTTTCAAATTAAGGTTCCTGTCTAGCGACCATGCTAATTAAGGTTCTCCTACAGTCAGGATGGTTTTGATACCAAGTCTGTGGGGCCCCCGGATTAATCCTCCGAGAATCCCTATTATGCATACAACCACGATCCCATGATTAGTTAGTCGTGGCACATAACCAACAAGTATCATTACAACATCCGAGAGTATATCGAATTACAAGACTTACATAAATGTCGTTATGGCTACATCAATAATCATCAGCGGAACTTCATCAAGCGCAGAGCCCGAGCCATGCCTTAACCTACAGGCAACTGACTGGGAGAACGTCCTAGCTCACATAGTCGCTGACATCATCTTCTTCTTGATATCTGACCAAGTTAATAGCCAGGGACAATGCCAGTGAGTACTTTGAATGTACTTGCAAACCACCTAAAAATAATAGTAATAACAAGAGGATATGCATTATGGCTGTGGTAGTAGGAGGGCTCCAAGAGAGGTTCTTTTCTCAATTAGTTTCTCTTGTAGATATAGCCTCTACATATCTTTGTTGAAAACCTTTGTAAACATTTCTGGAAACCTTTTTGAAAAGGTTTGGAAAACATCAGGACTGATTCACCTATTTGTTCCTTTCTCCCGGTCGTCCCGCGACCAAACTCCTTTCATTCCTTTCTGACCATCCCATGGTCAAAACCGTTCTCCTTTTTACCATCCCAGGGTCAAAATATTTTCAAAGCTTTTTCCTTTTTCGAAATCCTTTTTGAAAACAAAACCGGCACAGCTCTACAGCAACCTTCCCAACCGTCCATGACCGCGGGCTCGGCTATTCGAATAGATTTACACTCTGTAGAGGTTGTACACTTTCCCCACACCATCCGGGTACACTACCCTGATCTTCACTGATCGTGGGTCGAGTAACCGATCAAGACTCTCCGGATGCCCACTCCAATATAAGTGCCTACCCTATGAGTGTTAATCCCCTCAAAACCGGGACATCGGGTACCGAGCAACAACCGGAGTGCTTTTTCCACTTCTCGAGTGTGCGCTTTCAATGAGGGGCTCATAGTAACGTGTGGAGGCCAGCAGACCCTTCATTCCTTCTCCAGGTCGATGTCCCACATGGACCTTTATCAAAGAAGGCCCACCCTCCAGGGATCCCCGATCCCCTATAGTTGTTGTGAGGTAGCTTACACCAGAGTAAACAAACATCAAATCCAGCCATGTCCCATCTCAGAGTAATGTGGTTGCACGGGTTAATAGTTCTAGCAAAACTGCAAAGAACCGGGTGTGTTTTTGTAAACCTTTTTCCTCCATCTTTCCTTCAGCATTTTGTAAAACAAAACCTTTTTCTTTCTCAACAACTCTTGGGAGGTCCCACCTCACCAAGGTTTTATCAGAAAACATTTGGTAAAACATTTTTCAGGGGTCTTCCCATCCTCTAGTTTTGCTTCGGCTAAAGCGGGGTCTCCAAAGGGGTATGGTGGATATGCACCATCTATTCTACTAGGGACAAGTAGGTACCATCAAGGGAGTTGTACTTAGTAGTACAAGTGTAATAGTTCGTAGGAGCCAAACCACTACCAAGTATACATCAACATATAGTAAAACAATGCAGTTTTGAATAAGCAGAAGATAAAACATGCATAAGTAAAACAGTAGGACAAGGCTTATGAGCAAAAAGGTGGCTTGCCTGAGATCAGCAATATGGCGCATATGTCCCTGGACTTCTTCTTTAGAATAACCCAGAATACCAATACCAATAATAATAAGATCTCTTCTTCTCGGTGCCAATACAAACGCAACTATCGTCGTCATCGAGTATACATGCAAACAAGCAAGACCACAATCAACATAAAGCAATACATCAAGCAAATGACAATACAAGAGTACAAATCATTATGTCTTAGGAGGAATGGATTTAGTAAGATTGGCCTTGTCTTGGAAACATGGAAGAAAATCCCTTAGGATTTATAGTCTAGAAACTACCTAAGAGATGGGTTTTGGATACAGGACCTATTCTGTAGGATACCATAGAGTAAAAATGATACCAACAGATAGGTGTTGATAAAATGAAACCAACAAAAGTGGTTTCACTATTTTATCACTTTTCTTTAAATAGTTATGATTTTCTTAGTGAAATAACTTCTAGTTTTAGGGAATAAATCACCAGAAAAGTTTTGTTGCTCCAAAAATTAATTCCTTGGGTGGTTAGGTAAGGATTGATGCAATTGTTCACTAAGAGTTGGAATCAAGTCAAGATATTTACCAGAATGCCCTTAGGAAATTCCCAAAGGCAATTCTGTAGACAACTTGTCTTTTTCACCATATTAAATATACAGAAGATTTTGATTTGATTCCAAGGGCAAATGGTAGGCATTTAGATTACCTTTCTGTAGCAATTGGAATCAACCCTTTTGGATTTGCAGAGCTACTGTGAGGATTTTTATAGTGAAATAACTAAGCCCAGAACGGTTTAATTCATGATAAACCCACAGAGGCTTAGAAAATTATGGACTCCTGAGGTTTGATAGGTAAAGGTATGCAGGTGTACTGGCAGTTGGAATTAGGTCAATACCCATTTGGGTTTAACCTAGGGAATTTCCTAAAGTCAGAATAGGACTATTTTTGTTATTTTTAATACAGGAAGACAAAGGCTCCACTTGGCTTTAGGCCAATTTCATGAGATAGGTACAGGTAATACCTACCAGGGGCAGTTGGTTTTACTCCAATTGGAGTTGTAAATATCACAGAAAGAAATTATTAGTGAAAAAGGTACATCTAAGAGTTTGATTTATCAATTTTAATCTAGGCAACCTTTGGACGAGCTAGGGGTCCTGCATGTTTAAGAGAACATTCATGAACACTAGGAATTTTGGATCTGGCATTTGGTGGGGGTTTTCATTTTCATAAGGATTTAAACCAAAAGCCACAATTTCTGGATATGGGAAAATTTATTTAAGGACAGGGGCTAGGATGGGATCTAGAGGCAGCTAGGCCGGCTGGAGGGGTTGCGGCCCTCGAGGCAGCAACGCGCATGGCGGGAGCGGTTTTTAAATCGCTGGCGGGCGGGGCCCGGTGGTCAGCAAGGGAGGGCGTCCGAAGCGGTACAAGGCGATGGTGGTCGTTCGATCAAATGACGATCGACAGCCCCAGGGCGTCGTCCTCCTCTCGACGCGCAGACAGGAGGGGGAAACCGTAGGGGCAATGGGGCGGCGTAGGGTAGCTCACCAAAGATGTCGGGAGGCGGCGGAGACGGGCCAGGGTGGCGCAGCGCATCACTGCGAGCTAACCGATGGGCGGCAGGGGCGGGTTTGACGCCGGGATCTCGCTCGTGCGATGGCGTCCGAGGCGGGCTTCGCCGGAGCTCGACGATGCCGTCTGGTGCAGTGGTTCCTGGGCAAAAATCAAGGTGGATTAGATGTAGGAGGAAGAAGGGGTGGCTATACAATGACATGCAGAAGCTAGGAGGCTGGGGAGAGAGCTGGGGGCTCAGATCTTGCCGATGGTTGGGGAGGCCTTTCTTCTCTCCCTCAGGTCAGTACAGAGCGAGGGAGGGGGAGTGGAGTTTAGGTGAGGGGGGAGGATGGAAATGAGCGGCAGGGGAGGCACGGGGTGGCCTTTGGCCTATTTAAAAGGGGAAGGGAGTTGGGGATAGGCAATGTCCATTTTGGACATGGAGGAGGGGGTGGAGCTGGCTTGGGATTGGTCAAGGAGGGCGGTGGAGGGGTGGTGAGGGTCATCTGGTCGACAGGGAGATAGGGAGAGAGTGGTGGAGGCTGCTACAATAAATTGGTCCCACTTGTTTGTCTCTCTCTCTCTCTCTCTCTCTCTCTCTCTTCCAAGCACATGCGACAAGGGAGAGGGGTGTACTACTGGGGTTTCGACCAGGAGTGAGGTGGGTGCTGGAGAGAGGTGCTGGTCAAGCTTTTGATGAGGATTGGAGTGGGTTTAGTAGTGGATTTGATTAGTTGGCAATTTTGATCAAATAGGGGGTTATGAAGAAAGTCCAAAAACTTGCATTGTATAAGATGAGGACATGGTACTGGGAGATAGATGAGGTTAAGGGACCTCTCTAGGAATTATTTGAGATTTTTCAGAGGATTTCAAATCCACTTAGAATCATTTATCCAAAAAGTGTAGAAGTAGTTTCCAGAAGATCATTTGAAAATTTTACATTGGACAAGGTTGGTTTTTGGTTGGAGATGGTCCAATATTTGAATACACACTTGGGGGAATTTTCTCAAGATTTATTGGAAGATAAAAGTATTTAAAACAATTATTATTCCAATTCAGCCATTTAAGAAAATGGGTAAAAAGAAATAATAAAGCTCTTCAAAAATATTTATTTTTGAAGTGGAAATAGGGGTATGATATATATGGATCTCAAATGAGCCAAAATTTGGGGAAGTTCTTTGGTATAAACCAAACTTGCCTTTAGAAAAGGAGCTTTGGAGATGTTGACTATTAAAGAGATTAATTTGATTTAAAGCCATAATAATTCTGGATAATATTTGATAAATCTTGATGGTCAATGTATATTATGTAGACAAGGTGTAGCAAGCATTTGCAACCTTGGGATTGGAGAATCCAAGTTGATATTGGTGAAAACTGGAGATTTAGGGATCTTGGGTAAGATTGTTTTCATGCCACCAAAACCTTGTTGGATCTTGGAGCTCAGATCTCCCCCTGGGTCATGGGATAGATGGATGGATAGACCAACATGGTATAGAGGTTTGAGCTTGATCTTGCTTGAGTTCACCAAGAATTGATTTCAAACTTTGAATAAAATAAGCCTGCAAAAGCAGATTATCAACTAGCCTTCAAAACCTTGTGGGTTTAAGAAGCACAAAGATCCACTTGGAACAAGTGAAGTAGATATTGATATACCTATATGAGTAGAACACAACCATGCAAAGAGTTGTTCCATAGAAGGTTGGATGATGGTGTGAGCTTCTGCCAAAGAAGGGATGTTGATAAGATTTGCAGGAAAAGTTATTTTCTTGCATGCAAAACCATCAAGAACAAGTGGGTTGGAGGATTATCTTGTTGGAGATATGCCCTAGAGGCAATAATAAATATAGTTATTATTATATCTTTGTGTTTATGATAAATGTTTACATTCATGCTATAATAGTATTAATAAGGAAACATTAATACTTGTGTGATTTGTAAACTTAATTTGAAGTCCCTAGTAAAGCCTCTGTATAATACTAGCTTGTTGGTTAATAGAAGATTATGGTTTCCCTATCATGAACATTGAGATGTTATTAACAACAAGATCATATCGTTAGGAGAATGATATGGTGGACATACTCCTATAGATAAGCGTAGCATAAAGATCAAGTCATTTTAATAGTTCAATTGCTATATGCTTTCTGATACATAGTTATCTAATTCCTTCGACCATGAGATCGTGCATATCACCTTTGCCGGATGGATGCTTTGATGACATCAAACACCACACCGTAACTGGGTGGCTATAAAGGTGTCATTGAGTGTTCAGAAAGTATTGGTTGAAACACATGGATCAAGAGTGGGATTTGTCCATCCATATGACGGATAGATATACTCTGGGCCCTCTCGGTGAAATGTCATCCAATTAGCTTGCAAGCATGTGACTGGCTCACAAGGGATCACATATCACGGGAACGAGAAAAGAGTACTTATCAGTAATGAGGTTGAACTAGGTATGCAGAGATACCGACGATCATAACCTCGGATAAGTAAACTATCGTGAGACAAAGGGAAATTGATATCGTATGTAAGTGGTTCATTCGATCGCAAAGTAATCGTAGAAATATGTGGGATCCATATGAATTTCCAGATTCCTCTATTGGTTATTGGTCGGAGAAGTGTCTCGATCATGTCCGCATAATTCGCGAACCGTAGGGAGACACACTTAAGGATTTGACGTTGTTTGAGTAGTTATGGAATGATGAGAAAGAGTCCGAATGTTGTTCGGAGTCTCGAATGGGATTCAGGATATCACGAGGAGATCCGGAATGGTCCGGAGAATAAGATTCATATAAGGAAAGTCCCGTTTCGGAATTGGGGAATGGTTCCGGTGTTTTCATCAGGAACATTCTAGAAGGTTCCGGAATGTCCGGCACTCCGGAGGGGGAAGGGTACATGAATGTGTCATTGTAAGTTGGAATGATTGCATCATGTACTAGGTGTCTTTGCTGTCCAAAATAAAGGGTTTATTTAAATCCTAATTTGAAAAGTCAAACGGCTAGTTTGAAAGTCAAACGGCAAGTTTTGGAAAGAGGAGGAGTGGGAAACCGAGTTGGGGAGGGATTCCCTCCTCCAACCGCCAGCCCACCTCCAGCCGAGTTGGGGAGGGACTCCTCCCTTGTGCCTCCCACCTATAAAGGTAGGGCTGCCCCTCCTAACACACAAGTACCTCTCCTCCAAAACCCTAGATTGGCGCCACCACCTCCTGCTGCTGCCGCCACCTCCCAGGGTTGCCCTAGCCGCCGACTTGGGGTGCCCCAAACCCTAGCCGCCGGCTCTAGCACCTCCTACTTGGTGTATCTAAAACCTATATCGTCGAGGAGCCCTCTCATACTCCACCATACTCGCTCCGGCTTAAGGCGAAGCCCTGCGAGATATCCCCTCTACTTCCGGTACCATGCCGTTGTGCTGCCGGAATCACGAGGAGAGTGCTACAACCTCCGCCTGCTTTGGAACAAGGAGAGGAAGGTCTTCGTCAGTACCGAACGTGACCGATCATGGGAGCGCTTGCCGAACGCGGCGCCGGAAGGATCGTCTACGCGATCTTGAGATCGGAAAGATTACGACTACATCACCCACGAGAATCTGCTCTCGTTAAACACTTTGGAATCTTCGAGGGTGAGTTATTCCATCGACTCGTTGCTACAATCTAGTAGATAGATCTTGGCTTGTTTGTTTGTATGCGGTAGAAAATTTTTGTTTTCCATGCTACGAAACCCTACAGTGGTATCAGAGCCGTGTCTATATGTAGATCTGTTGCACGAGTAGAACACAATGGTCATTGTGGGCATTGATGCTTTTATTGTCGATTGCTTCTTGTGTACTTTGCATCTTGCGGGATGTTGGTATGAAGCGGCCCGGGCTAACCTTACATGAAATCGTTCATGAGACTTGCTCCACGCTTGACATGCAACTCGTATTCCATAAGTGGCTTTGCGGGTGCCTGTTTCTCCCAGCATAGTGGAGATCCAATTTACAACGGGTGATTAACAATACTAGTATCAATGTTGTGGTTCTTGTTCGTAAGTTAGAACAACACTTATTGAAAGCCCCAAACCACGTAAAATATGCAAAGAAAGTAGAGGCGTCTAACTTTGTTTTGCAGGGGTGTGCAGTGATGTGATATGGCCATGATTGTGATTATATTTGATGTATGCAATGTTCCTTATTGTAAGTTGGCAACCGGCAGGAGCCATATGGTTGTCTTTAATTTATGTTAAGACCCGCGTGTCTATTCAAAGTAGTTGTAATAGTTGAAGCCGGTGGACGACAACCATGAAGAAGCGTCATTGACCTTGATGCTATACCGGTGATGATGGAGATCATGTTCGTGCTTGAAGATGGAGATCGGAAGCACAAAGAAGAAAGGCCATATCATATCACATATTATGAATTGCATGTGATGTTAATCCTTTATGCATCTTGTATTGCTTAGTAGACGACGGTAGCATTATAAGATGATCCCTCATGCACATAAATTTCAAGTTCTAAAGTGTTCACCCTTAGTATGCACCGTTGCTAAAGCTTGTTGTTTCGAAGCACCACGTGATGATCGGGTGTGTTAGATTCATGAAAGTGAATACAACGTAAGCAAGCCAGATTTGCTTATGCGGTAGCTAAGGTTTGATCTTGACGAGCCTAGCATGCGGACATGGTCTCAGGAACACGAATCACCGAAAGGTAAAACATGAATCATATAGTAGATATGATGAACATGTCGATTGTTCGCCATTGAAACTATATCAACTCTCGTGATGATCGGTTTTGATATGGTGGATTTGGTTCGTGTGATCACTAAAACAATGTGAGGGATGTTGTTTTGAGTGGGAGTTCACCTAGATTAAACTTTATTATTAATTTGAACTCAATTTGTCATAAACTTAGTCTAAACTATTGCAAATATGTTGTAGATCAATGGCAGCCCCTACCATCAATTTTAATGCGTTCCTAGAGAAAGAAAAGTTGAAAAACAATGGAAGCAACTTCGCGGATTGGTTCCGCAATTTGAGGATTGTCCTCACATCTGGTAATTTGACCTATGTGCTGGATGCAGCGCTGGGTGACCCACCTGCAGCTGATGCTACCGACGAAGTAAAGAATGTTTACCTTGCTCGGAAGAATCAGTACTCCATAGTTCAGTGTGCTATCTTGTATGGTTTAGAATCGAGCTTGAAAAGGTTTGAGAATTCAGACCCACATGATATTGTCCGTGATCTCAAATTGATCTTTGAGACTCACGCGGCGATTGAGAGTTATGAGGCTTCTGAAAAGTTCTTTAACTGCAAGATGGAAGAGGGCAGCTCCATCAATGAGCATGTGCTTAAGATGTCTGGGCACGCAAACAAACTTCAAAGCTTGGGTATAGTGATTCCTAATGCTTTGGGGATTTACCTTGTCCTCCAATCACTACCACCAAGTTACAAGAACTTTGTGACGAACTACAACATGCAGAACATGAACAAGCAGTTGCCAGAACTGTTTGCTATGTTAAAGTCTGCAGAAGTGGAGATCAAGAAAGAGCACCAAGTGTTGTTGGTCAATAAGACCACCAAATTCAAGAAAGGCAAGTCTAAGCAGAAGGGACACTTCAAGAAGGGTGGCAAGAAAGTTGCCACACCGACGAAGAAGACCAAGGCTGGACCCAAGCCTGATACTGAGTGCTTTTACTGCAAAGGAGAAGGTCACTGGAAGAGGAATTGCCCAAAGTACTTGGCAGATTTGAAGAACGGCAACATCAAGAAGAAAGGTATATCTGATATACATGTTATTGATGTGTATCTCACTAGTATTCATAGTAGGGCCTGGGTATTTGATACTGGTTCGGTTGCTCATATTTGTAACTCGAAACAGGAGCTGCAGAATAAACGGAAGCTAGTGAAGAACGAGGTGACGATGCGCGTGGGAAACGGATCAAAGGTTGATGTGATCGCGGTCGGCATGCTACCCCTTCATCTACCATCGGGATTAGTTTTATACTTAAATAATTGTTATTTGGTGCATGCGTTGAGCATGAACATTTATATCGGGATCTTGTTTATTGCGAGACGGTTACTTGTTTAAATCCGAGAATAATGGTTGTTCGATTTATATGAGTAATATGTTTTATGCACATGCACCTTTGATAGATGGTCTATTCTTGTTGAATCTCGATGGTGGAAATACACATATTAATAACATTGAAGCTAAACGTTTGAAATCAAGCGATAACTCGACCTATATGTGGCACTGTCATCTTGGTCACATTGGAGTGAAGCGTATGAAGAAACTCCATTCCGATGGACTTCTTGAATCACTTGATTTTGAATCACTTGAAAGATGCGAAGCATGTCTGATGGGCAAAATGACTAAGACTCCATGATGGAGCGAGCTACGAACTTATTGGAAATCATACATACCGATGTGTGTGGTCCAATGAGTGTATCATCGCGCGGTGGTTATCGTTATGTTCTTACCTTCACGGATGACTTGAGTAGATATGGGTATATCTATTTCATGAAACATAAGTCCGAAACTTTCGAGAAGTTTAAGGAGTTTCAAAGTGAGGTAGAGAATCAACGTAACAAGAAGATTAAATTTCTACGTTCTGATCGTGGAGGTGAATATCTAAGTTACGAGTTTAGCGAGCATTTGAAGAAATGCGGAATACTTTCACAATTGACACCGCTGGGAACACCACAGCGTAATGGTGTGTCTGAACGTCGTAATCGAACTCTCTAAGATATGGTTCGTTCTATGATGTCACTTACAGATTTGCCGCTATCATTTTGGGGTTATGCATTAGAAAGAGCCGCATTCACTTTAAATAGGGCACCGTCTAAATCCGTTAAAACGACACCGTATGAATTATGGTTTGGGAAGAAACCTAAATTGTCGTTCCTTAAAGTTTGGGGATGCGAAGCCTATGTAAAGAAGTTACAGCCGGACAAGCTTGAACCCAAAGCGGAAAAATACGTCTTCATAGGATACCCGAAGGAATCTATTGGGTATACTTTCTATCATAGATCCGAAGGCAAAATCTTCGTTGCCAAGAATGGATCCTTTCTAGAGAAGGAATTTCTCTCGAAAGAATTGACTGAAAGGAAAGTAGAACTCGACGAGGTTGTCGAACCTTCTCTCGAAATTGCGAGTAGTGCAGCGCCGGAAGAAGTTCCTGTGGTGCCTGCACCAATTAGAGAGGAAGCTAATGATGATGATCATGAAACTTCGGTCAAAGTTGCTACAGAGCCTCGCAGGTCAACGAGAACTCGTACCACTCCAGATTGGTATGATCCCGTTATGAGTGTCATGTTGGTGGACAACACCGATGACCCTGAGACATATGAGGAAGCGATGATGAGCCCAGATTCCAATAAATGGCAGGAAGCCATGAAATCCGAGATTGGATCCATGTACGAAAACCAAGTATGGACTTTGGTGGACTTACCGGATGGCCGGAAGGCTGTCGAGAACAAATGGATCTTCAAGAAGAAAACAGATGCTGATGGTAATGTAACTGTCTATAAAGCTCGACTTGTCGCAAAAGGGTTTCGACAAATTCAAGGAGTTGACTACGATGAGACTTTCTCACCAGTAGCGAAGCTAAAGTCTGTAAGGATTATGTTAGCAATCGCTGCATATTACGATTATGAGATATGGCAGATGGATGTCAAAACAGCATTCCTCAATGGTGACATTGATGAAGAGTTGTATATGATGCAACCCAAAGGTTTTGTCGATCCTAAAGATGCTAACAAGGTATGCAAACTTCAACGGTCCATCTATGGATTGAAGCAAGCATCCCGAAGTTGGAATCAACGTTTTGATAAGGTAATCAAAAGTTTTGGTTTTATACAAACTTATGGAGAAGCTTGTATTTACAAGAAAGTGAGTGGGACCTCTGTAGCATTCTTAATACTATATGTGGATGACATATTGTTGATTGGGAATGATGTAGACCTTCTTAATAGTGTCAAAGAATATTTGAATAATAGTTTTTCAATGAAGGATCTTGGCGAAGCAGCTTACATATTAGGCATAAAGATTTATAGAGATAGATCAAAACGCCAAATATCATTGTCACAAAGTACATATTTGGACAAAGTTCTAAAGAGGTTTGGAATGGAAGATAGCAAGAGAGGGTTCTTGCCCATGTTGCCCAATACGACCTTGAGTAAAACTCAAAGTCCGACATCGGCAGAAGATAGAGAAAGGATGAGTAAGACTCCCTATGCCTCAGCCATAGGATCTCTAATGTATGCCATGCTATGTACTAGACCCGATATTGCATATGCTGTTAGTTTGACTAGCAGATATCAAAGTGATCCAGGAGTGGATCATTGGACAACGGTCAAAAACATCCTTAAGTACTTGAGAAGAACTAAGGATATGGTTCTTTCTTATGGAGGTGATGAATAGCTCGTTGTTAATGGTTACACCGACGCTAGTTGAAACACCAATCCAGATGATTCTAAATCACAATCTGGATACGTATTTATTTTGAATGGTGCAGCAGTTAGCTGGAGGAGTGCAAAGCAAAGCGTTGTGGCGAGATCTTCAACTGAATCGGAATACATGGCTGCTTCGGAGGCTTCACAAGAAGCGATATGGATGAAAGAGTTCATTACAGAGCTGGGTGTGGTTCCTAGTGCGCTGGACCCAATGTCTATCTACTGTGATAACATGGGCGCCATAGCCAATGCGCAAGAACCAAGGTCACACAAGAAGCTGAAGCACATCAAGCTACGTTTTCACGCTATTCGAGAACATATCCAAGATGGGGATATAAAGATTTGCAAAGTACACACAGATCTGAATGTGGCGGATCCGTTGACTAAACCTTTCCCGAGGGCAAAACATGACCAGCACCAAACTGCCATGGGTGTTCGGTATATTACCATGTAATCTAGATTAGATGACTCTAGTGCAAGTGGGAGACTGTTGGAGATATGCCCTAGAGGCAATAATAAATATAGTTATTATTATATCTTTGTGTTTATGATAAATGTTTACATTCATGCTATAATAGTATTAACAAGGAAACATTAATACTTGTGTGATTTGTAAACTTAATTTGAAGTCCCTAGTAAAGCCTCTCAGATAATACTAGCTTGTTGGTTAATAGATGATTATGGTTTCCTATCATGAACATTGAGATGTTATTAACAACAAGATCATATCGTTAGGAGAATGATATGGTGGACATACTCCTATAGATAAGCGTAGCATAAAGATCAAGTCATTTAAATAGTTCAATTGCTATATGCTTTCTGATACATAGTTATCTAATTCCTTCGACCATGAGATCATGCATATCACCTTTGCGGATGGATGCTTTGATGACATCAAACACCACAATCGAATCGGGTGGCTATAAAGGTGTCATTGAGTGTTCGTAAAGTATTGGTTGAAACACATGGATCAAGAGTGGGATTTGTCCATCCATATGACGGATAGATATACTATGGGCCCTCTCGGTGAAATGTCATCCAATTAGCTTGCAAGCATGTGACTGGCTCACAAGGGATCACATATCACGGGAACGAGAAATGAGTCCTTATCAGTAACGAGGTTGAACTAGGTATGCGTAGATACCGACGATCATAACCTCGGATAAGTAAACTATCGTGAGACAAAGGGAAATTGATATCGTATGTAAGTGGTTCATTCGATGCAAAGTAATCATAGAAATATGTAGAGCCATATGAATTTCAGATTCCTCTATTGGTTATTGGTCGAGAAGTGTCTCGATCATGTCCGCATAATTCGCGAACCGTAGGGAGACACACTTAAGGATTCGACGTTGTTTGAGTAGTTATGGAATGATGAGAAAGAGTCCGAATGTTGTTCGGAGTCTCGAATAGGATTCGGGATATCACGAGGAGATCCGGAATGGTCCGGAGAATAAGATTCATATAAGGAAAGTCCCGTTTCGGAATTGGGGAATGGTTCCGGTGTTTTCATCGGGAACATTCTAGAAGGTTCCGGAATGTCCGGCACTCCGGAGGGGGAAGGGTACATGAATGTGTCATTGTAAGTTGGAATGATTGCATCATGTACTAGGTGTCTTCGCTGTCCAAAATAAAGGGTTTATTTAAATCCTAATTTGAAAAGTCAAACGGCTAGTTTGAAAGTCAAACGGCAAGTTTTGGAAAGAGGAGGAGTGGGAAACTGAGTTGGGGAGGGATTCCCTCCTCCAACCGCCGGCCCACCTCCAAGCCGAGTTGGGGAGGGACTCCTCCCTTGGCCGCCCCCACCTATAAAGGGAGGGGCAGGGCTGCCCCTCCTAGCACACAAGTACCTCTCCTCCAAAACACTAGATTGGCGCCACCACCTCCTGCTGCTGCCGCCACCTCCCAGGGTTGCCCTAGCCGCCGACTTGGGGTGCCCCAAACCCTAGCCGCCGGCTCTAGAACCTCCTCCTTGTTGTATCTAAAACCTAGATCGCTGAGGAGCCCTCTCATACTCCACCATACTCGCTCCGGCTTAAGGCGAAGCCCTGCGAGATCTCCCCTCTACTTCCGGTACCACGCCGTTGCTGTAATCGTGAGGAGAGTGCTACAACCTCCGCTGCTGGAACAAGGAGAGGAAGATCTTCGTCAGGCATCGAACGTGTGACCGATCACGTGACCGCTGCGGGCAGGCCGGAAGGATCGTCTACGCGATCTTAAGATCGGAAAGAGTACGACTACATCACCCACGAGAATCTGCTCTCGTTAAACACTTTGGAATCTTCGAGGGTGAGTTATTCCATCGACTCGTTGCTACAATCTAGTAGATAGATCTTGGCTTGTTTGTTTGTATGCGGTAGAAAATTTTTGTTTTCCATGCTATGAAACCCTACATATCTATCCAAGGGCAAGAGTGGGCCTTAATAGTCCTTAGGATGGTTAACAAGATGGTTCAAGTGCATTACCAAAAATGCACAAGGGTTGAGAAAGGGAGAGATCCAAAAAAGGTGATGTTGAAATAGTTTCCAGACTTGTCAAATTTGGCAGTTTGGAGGATTTTGACTAGAGTATGAGAGGGGATGTTTTTGATGGGTTGCAAGGTACCCAAGCATCATCAAGTGGATGATGCTGAAGTGTAGATTGAGTAGGAAGGATCCTTGCTTGATATTGGTCTTCATTGACTTGGAAGCTTTTAGAAGGGATATCTTTAGAATTGATCTGGTTAAGGGTTTTAGATGATCACCTGGTGGCTAGGGATTAGATCCATCTTGTACTCTTTCTTAGGATTTGGTGATATTGAAGTATGTTGATCCTATTGGATGAGCTCCTAGGGTAGCTCATACTACTTCTAAGCAATCAAGTCAAACAGCAGATCAAGGCAACTCATCTTACAAATAAATCTACTACTACTAGGGTTACTGATGTCTACGCACTTCTATTCTTGTAGACAGTTGTTGGGCCTCCAAGTGCAGAGGTTTGTAGAACATCAGCAAATTTTCCCTTAAGTGGATCACCCAAGGTTTATCGAACTTAGGGAGGAAGTGGTCAAAGGTATTCCCTCTCAAGCAACCCTACAATCAAGATACAAGAAGTCTCTTGTGTCCCCAACACACCCAATACACTTGTCAGGTGTATATGTGCACTAGTTCGGCGAAGAGATAGTGAAATACAAGTGGTGTGGATATAAGACAACGGTGCTAGAAAATAGCTTGATGCTGTGGAAGAGACTAAAGGCAAACTGAAATAAAGATAGCAGCAATCAAACATGTAACAGATCTAGTTGCAAATGGTGTTTCAATGCTTAGATACAAGGCCTAGGGATCATACTTTCGCTAGTGAACACTCTCATATAAATATATTATCTTCATGATACTACTCTTAACTACTCTCAAGTTGGACACTCTAATCCATGGTAGGGCTATAACAGCACACCTCAAAGTAAGCCTTTCCCATCCAGAAAACCCCACACTGTCACCTTGAGCACTAGATGGTTCCCACAAACACCACAATTTCATAAAGACATCCAACTCCAAATATAACTCATAACAAGTATTTGTAATCTCTAGCCTAAGTGCCACCATGGTGTGCATGCTGTCACTTTCACACACATGGGGAGAGCAGAGATCTATTAAAGCATTTGAGTAGCGAGGTAGATCTATACATTACAAGCTCATGATCTCAATAAAATCATGCATAGAGAGAGAGATGAACACATAGCTACCGGTAGAACCCTTAGCCTCGAGAGAGAACTACTCCCTCCTCATCATGGGAATCAGCAATGGTGATGGAGATGGTGGTGGAGATCGATGGAGATGGCTCCAGGGGCACTTCCTCGTCCCGGCAGGGTGCCGAAACAGAGACTTTTTGTCCCCCGAATCTCCCCTTCGGTGGTGGCGACGCTACGGAACTTTTCGTGGCTCGAGGCTTGATGATTTAGGGTTTATGCATCGGGAGGCTCTTATACATGAGAGGGGAGACCGAGGGGGTGCCATAGGGGCCCACACCACCCCCTGGTGCGGCCTGGCCTGGCCCGTGCCACCAGGTGGTGTGGCCACCCTCTGGCCCTTCTCCGTCTCGTATTCTGGCTCCAAGTGTCCCCCGGTAAAATAATAACTTTGGCTTTTGTCCCGTCCAATTCCGAGAATATTCATTTTCTGACTTTCCTGGAACCAAAAACAGCAGAAAACAGGCAGCTGGCATTGTGGCTCTTGTTAATAGGGTAGTCCCAGAAATCATATGAAAAGTACTCCAAAGTGTGGACAAAACACAAGAAAGTGGATAAAACCAAGCATGGAACATCAAAAATTATAGATACATTTGCAATGTATCAACATCCCCAAGCTTAACTCCTGCTCGTCCTCGAGTAGGTAAGTGATAAAAAGAAAGAATAATTTTTGAGGTGACATGAACCATCAAAGACTTGATCAAAGTATTTGTAAAACATTCAAAGCTGGAATCATAGTACTTCAATCATAACATGAAATACAAAGTTCTAGCAATAAGACAAAGAAACTATGATGCAACATGAAAAGGCATAAACAAAATATTCATGAATAACAATGCTTTGCAAGACGTTTGTTTGTTTCACATAAAGAAAACATAGCATAGTGGCATTCAGCTTGTCCCTCATAGAGTAGCAAACATAAATGCATAGGACACCTTCAAAGTTCATAAGAGTGACTAGATACAAATAGTTTAAAACAAGCAATATAAAAGCTATGCATCAATCAACAAGTCTTGGGACAATGCACATAGAACTAAGAATGGCCATTATGCTCTCAAAGTAGGTGCATAAAGATACAAGGTGGAGACTCAATGTAAAAGTGGAAGAAAGGCCTTCATAGAAGGAAGTAGAGATTCAAGTTTCATAAAGAGCTTCCAAAAATTATGGTACTTATTAGCTTTCAGCTCTCATTGCCCCTATCATAAGCATCTTGAAGTGATTAAGGTTAAAGTGAACAAACTATGGTGTATGTGCTTGACGAAGTATAAGTTGGAAATCTCATGTCCCTTGAATACGAGGGCCGCTCCTCATGCTACTCAAGTTTAGTCACCGGTAAGTTCTTGTCATCGTAAGTACATGTGTGTCATAGAGAACCGCCAACGGGGTACCCCTTGCCCGATGATACGGAAGAATCCCCATATCAAAATGACAAGGCAAGTAGACAACAAGCATCTCAGCAATCTTCTTATTTACCATGGGAATATGGTGCTTTTTTCTCTCTTTCCTCTTTTCATAAATCTCCTTTTCTTTCTCTTTTTCTCTTTTTCTCAATATACGACTCTTTTTTATAAGAAGAATGCTTCATAGACAGCTCATTATGGTTACGCTGTAGGTTTCCACCATGTCAGCATGGATTAGACCAGCGGCCCAGGCGTTTCTCTAACACATATACATAACTCCATGGACTTACAAGCTCCCCTTTCATTTCACACCGACGACATCCATAAACAAAAGAGCATGATATCAACTAGGTACAAGTACCAAGTGCAATATTGAAAGCATTCCCCATGACAGCATGGTTCTGCTAATTCCCAACAAATAAGTGCAAGCATATACAACATAGATGACACAATGGTTCAAGTTTATTAAGGGCAAGAAAAGTAAAGCGTGCCATCAAGTTCGTGAGAGCTTTAATAACTAGTTTTCTCATAACAAGTTTAATTTGAAAGGTAAACAAAAGCATGAATATACTTCGAATAGCATAAGCTAGTAGGTAGATATGGTGGACTCTTTGGAGTAACTTGGTTTGGGGAGTTGGATGCATGAGTGGAACTCATACTTGGTTGCGGAGGCTAGCAAAAGACTGGGAGCGACAAACTAAGAGAGAAATAATGGCCATAATCATGCAGAGCGACAAAACATCATTGATCAAAGCATAAAGTGATACTACAAGTTGAAAACTAAAGGATCATAAAGGCTATGGTGACTTGAGATAGTCATAACATGGTGTGAGAATGTGCCAAGTCAACAAAAATAAAGCATCAAAGGAGAATACCACTATACTATGATTTAATATGCTAAAACAACGCATGATTCATCCAAGGCACATTAGCCAATCTCAATTGTTTATAACAAGTCATGATACATCAAAGAATACTAAGCATAAATCCAAAACAATATCAAGCATGGCATGACAAAGCATAATCCACAGTCAAAAACAAGCTCTCTTTACCACCTAAGCATGAACTTTCCTACTCTTTTCCAATCCAAACCAAACTATTTGAAAACCAATGTATGAAAGAGGGGGTCCAACCAATTTATTCAGAAAACTAAGAAAACAAAGCAAACGAAAAACCAAAACGAAAACGAAAAAGAAGACGCCCCAAGAACAAAAAACTGTGCATGAAACAATAAAAATGAAGTGTTTGGAGGAAACCTGGGATTTTTATTGATGAAGAGGGGGATGCCTTGGGCATCCCCAAGCTTTGAAGCTTGTACTTCTTGGATATTTCTTGGGGTGACACGCATGGCATCCCCAATCTTGAGCTTTAGTCCATCCTTCATCTCATTACTCATTCCTTCCATACACCTAAAAATTTTCCTTCATACAAAACTTCACAGAATCTTTATTAGCAACATTAGTGCACTCAAGATAAATAAGTCTTAAGGTTTAGTTCCAACACCAATAAAACTTCCATTAAAACACTATCTACTATAGTAACTCCCTCAAAAAGCTCAATTCACCAAAATAACTCAAAAAGAAACAAACAAGAAGCAAATGCAAATAATGGCAAAAATCTGTCAAAACAGACCAGCAGGTAAAGACAAATTTTTTCTAAGACCTTCTGTTGCTCAAATCAAAATGTATTGAACTAACGAAAGTTAGATAACAACCTGGGGCATAAGCAAAAAAATTCACGCCTCAAAAGGACGTACAGAGATTTTACACGAATTTTTACGGTGAAGCACACAGATCTATTTTGGGACAGCAACTTTCCCAATCATTACTTCTCTCTCATTAGAGGTTACTCTTGGCACAAAAAGCAAATAAAAAGGATAAGCAGCGGTTGTTACAGAAGTAATAACTTCCAAGACTCATCTAAAACTTTTGGGTTATCTCCCAATAAGTACTTTTCTTTAAGGCCTTTAAGTTAGGCATGATAGTTTGAGAAGATTCTCACATAAGAAATATGAATTGAAGTAAAAGAGAGCATCAAGAAGCAAATTCAAAGCACATTTAAGTCTGAAAGCACAAAGCAACAAGCATAAGAAAGCAAAACAAGTGCAACTTCAAGACTTTCAACATAAAGAGGGGAAACTTAATATTGTTGAGATACATAAAACCATGTTTCCCTCTCTCATAATAACTTTCAGTAGCATCATGAATAAAATTAACAATATAACTATCACATAAAACATTCTTATCATGAGCCACATGCATAAAAGAATTAATACTCTCCACGTAAACATAGTCATTCTTATTAATTGTAGTGGGAGCAAATTCAACAAAATAGCTATCATTATTATTCTCATCACCATAATCATCAAATATAGGAGGCATATTGTAATCATAATTAATTTTCTCCTCAATAGTAGGTGGACTGAAAATATCATATTCATCATTGTAATCATCATATATTGGAGGTGTAGTATCATCATAAGCAATAGAATAGCTATCTTCCAAAGCTGGGAAACTAAAAAGATCATTTTCATAAAAACTAGCTTCCCCAAGCTTAGACTTTTCCATAGCATTAGCAATAATGGTGTCCAAAGAAATCATACTAACAACATTGCTATTAGAATGCAAATAAAGTTCCATAGGTTTTTTAATTTTCTCTTCAAGCACTTCATGTCCTAACTCAAGATAGATACTATAAAGCTCTCTAATATTTTTGTTGTTTTCCATTAAGCCTAACTAGTGAAAAAAAGAAACAAAAAGACAAAATTGCAGAATCTAAAGGAAATAGCTTCGAGCACTCACACCGGAGGATGTGAGTACCTTTTACCTTACCTCCCCGGCAATGGCGCCAGAAAATAGGCGTTTGCCGTGGGAGGTTCTTCTTCTTTAGTCCTCCGGTGTGAATACCTTTTACCTTACCTCCCCGGCAATGGTGCCGGAAAATAGGCGTTTGCCGTCGGAGGTTCTTCTTCTTTAATCCTTCGGTGTGAATACCTTTTACCTTACCTCCCCGGCAATGGCGCTAGAAAATAGCTTGATGTATACGCACTTCTATTCTTGTAGACAGCTGTTGGGCCTTCAAGTGCAGAGTTTGGAGAATAGCAGCAAATTTTCCCTTAAGTGGATCACCGAAGGTTTATCGAACTCAGGGAGGAAGTGGTCAAAGGTATTCCCTCTCAAGCAACCCTGCAATCAAGATACAAGAAGTCTCTTGTGTCCCCAACACACCCAATACACTTGTCAGGTGTATAGGTGCACAAGTTCGGCGAAGAGATAGTGAAATACAAGTGGTATGGATATAAGACAACGGTGCTAGAAAATAGCTTGAGGGCATGAAAGAGACTAAAGGCAAACTGAAATAAAGATAGCAGCAAGCAAACATGTAACAGATCTAGTTGCAAATGGTGTTTCAATGCTTAGATACAAGGCCTAGGGATCATACTTTCGCTAGTGAACACTCTCATATAAATATATTATCTTCATGATACTACTCTTAACTACTCTCAAGTTGGACACTCTAATCCATGGTAGGGCAATAACAGCACACCTTAAAGTAAGCCTTTCCCATCCAGAAAACCCCACACTGTCACCTTGAGCACTAGATGGTTCCCACAAACACCACAATTTCATAAAGACATCCAACTCCAAATATAACTCATAACAAGTATTTGTAATCTCTAGCCAAGTGCCACCATGGTGTGCATGTTGTCACTTTCACACACATGGGGAGAGCAGAGATCTATTAAAGCACTTGAGTAGCAAGGTAGATCTATAGATTACAAGCTCATGATCTCAATAAGATCATGCATAGAGAGAGATGAACACATAGATACCGGTAGAACCCTTAGCCTTGAGAGAGAACTACTCCCTCCTCATAATGGGAATCAGCAACGGTGATGGAGATGGTGGTGGAGATCGATGGAGATGGCTCCGGGGGCACTTCCCCATCCCGACAGGGTGTCGGAACAGAGACTTTTTGTCCCCCGAATCTCCCCTTTGGTGCTGGCGGCGTTGCGGAACTTTTCGTGGCTGGAGGCTTGATGATTTAGGGTTTATGCATCGGGAGGCTCTTATAGGCGAGAGGGGAGACCGAGGCGGTGCCGGAGGGGCCCACACCACCCCCTGGCGCGCGGGCTAGGCCTCCAAGTGTCCCTCGGTAAAATAATAACTTTGGCTTTTGTCCTGTCCAATTCCGAGAATATTCATTTTCTGACTTTCCTGGAACTAAAAACAGCAGAAAACAGGCAGCTGGCACTGTGGCTCTTGTTAATAGGTTAGTCCAAGAAATCATATGAAAATTACTCCAAAGTGTGGACAAAACACAAGAAAGTGGATAAAACCAAGCATGGAACATCAAAAATTATAGATACATTTGCAATGTATCAGTTACCATCAAGCTTAGCTTGAGGTAAGGAAGGGTATTTTGAATAGGTTGTAGTTTGGAGTAAGATGAGGGTCTCTTGGTATCTCTACGAAGGGTAAAATTCAAATGCTTCATAAAAAGGTTTTGTTAAATCTAGAGATAAGAATAGTAGAAGGTTCTGTCTTGAAAACATAAGGAGATTATGATATATATCTCTCCATAGTTTGATCAATAGAAGCTACTAAAATAGTTGGTTTGCAAAGGCTTCTTGGCTCAGGTTTTGAATTGCCAGAACATTTGACAATATGCAAATTAAGCCAATATAGTTTTGGGGAAGTAGCTTTTGCCAGATGGTGTTGAGATAAGGAGTATCATATGGTATACACTCACATGCACAAGCATAAACAAACAACAAGCAAACACTGCACCAAAGTACAAGATTTTTTTTTGTTCCCCCTGATTTTTGCATTCTGGACAACTAATCAGGGTTGCTGAAAATGGGATGTTATAGTTTCTCTCCCTATCCATGCTTTATTTTCAGATTTCCATGGTTGAAACTCTCGCATCGATCTAATGGATGAACTCAAGCTTATTTTGTTTTACCTATTAATTTCTCACGTTAGGATTGAATTTTTCCACGTAGGATCGTTCATATATCATGCAAAAACTATATGCCTAAGGTTTTATGGTGAAATTGTTTAGTGCATCACGATGAACAAGATCGGTAACATCTTCCGTTCGAGAAAGAGCCAACGGGGTGAGGGCTCGAGCTCGGGGTCCCGAGCCTTGTGCAACTCCAAGTTGGACATCGTCTTATCAAGGAGGGAGCTGCCCACACGTTGGGCCAATCACAACTTTCTTACCACGGCAGGGTTGATGGCGGACTTCGACCTCATGTGCAACAGGTCGGGGTTGACGGTACATGGCTTCGCAAGCCACGACACCTACACCGAGCTTATCCATGAGTTCCTTGCCTCCTTCTACGACGACCACGAGGAGAAAGGTAATATGTGCACGATAAGATTCACCATGAACCGGCAACATTATGAAATAAATTTCAAACAATTGTACAATGATTTTAGCTTCCCTCATGTTGGGGAGCATACTGTTACTAACATCTATAGCGTCACAAGTGGAGAGACTTGGGAGGTTATTTATGTTAATGGTGGAAGTCAATTTTACCAAAAGAAGATGTCCACCATTCAGAACTCAACCATCCACTACTATGATTTGTTCATCGCCAACACACTACTGGCAAGAGGTGACACCGGTTCCATGGCCAATGCAGACATGGCAATGATCACCAAAGTTCTCTTCCCCGCTTCACCGCAAAGCCCCAATCCTGCAGCTCTACTCATCCAGCACTTTCTCCACCAGAGCAACAAGACCAAAGGCGATATTCACATTGGCGGATTGGTAACCCACCTTGCCCATGCATTAAATATTGTACTACCTGTTATGGAACCTGTTGACGGCTCCAAACTCATGGATATCAAGTATTTGACTGCTTGTGGCTTCCTTGGTGTCTACCATGCTAACCGGAGGCTTCGAGCATATCAATTCAGTTATCTTGGTGATGCACAGGGTGAGCAGGTTCAGTTGCCATGCCCCCAAGCCTTCTCGATTGTGGATAAGGACGCTTGGATCCTCACCAAGGATCAAGTAATGTAGATCATGGTCGAGCTCTAGCCTGATGAAGAGGAAGGTGAAGAAGGAAAGCAGGATGAGGAGGAGCAGGAGGAGGTGTAGGAGGAAGAGCAGGGACACAGCCCTGCTTGGGAGGGACAATAGCAGCAAGGAGGAGCCTGGGACCCGTGGCCCAACCAGTCATAGCAGGGGTACGACTACGTCCCCTATCAGTAATTCCAGCACATTGGGGAGATCTACCACACTCTTCAGGAAGTGAATAAAGATGTGAATACTTTGACTCACAACTTCAGTCACTTCATAACCCACTTCCCCGACTATTACCAGCAGTATCTGCACTAACCGCCAAATGACGGCAACAACTGAGCCTAGTAACCGCCTAAGCTTAGGGGAGGTTTGAAAACCTCCAAACTTTGCATTCATGTTTTTATTTCTCCTTCTGATTTATTTTGTTGAAATTTGCATGTTTATTTTCAGTTTTGCATTTCTAAAGAAAAAATACAAAAAATTAGTCGTAACTTTATTTGCAAGTTCATTTCTTTGTTGCTCTCGGAGATTGCTTAATTTCAGGAGACTTGGCAATAGGAAAACATAGAGGGGGTTCGACTCAAATACGAGAACGAAGCAAGTAAGAAGAGGTATCACATTCCTTTCATCACTTTCTTTGCAACCATAAATTGATCCTACAATTATTTACTTGCTTGCACTAGAGTCACTCCCCACTTAGCTTGTTATCCTATAAATTCTATTTCTTAGCTAGTGTCTCCTTTTTTAGCTTTGAAACAATGAGCAACGAACTTGGTTAAAAATATTTCCTACATTTTTACAACAATAAAAAGCATCTGAAAGGTGACCTGAGTCCATGCTTAGCTCAAAGAATTTGATTTTAGAACTACTCCATCCCATTTGAGCTTAATATAAAAAGACTCGATATTACCCTTGATTGAAATTGTTTGATTAAATGGATGCTTCGAAGTAGTAGAAATTATGCCACTACTTTTTCTAATAATTACCGTAAGATATTGCTTTACGCGTGTCATTACAACTCCGTCGTGCTCCATGGGGAACTATTAACTCCGTTGGCCAACGAACAATCTAAATATGGGAAACCACTTGATTTTGGCTATTGAGTTATGTAAACGTCTGTAGCAGCAATGCTATGACATGTAAAAAATTTAGTCTCCTCATGGTTTCACGTTCCAAGTGAAGTTGTAGTACTCCTCTGGCACATTATTTCTCAACATCATTTATTGGCATGGTCACGAGTGCACAACACAGCCCCAATTAACATGTTAAAAATAGTGGCATGATTTCTCTATGAAAGAGCTGAAGTTTTTGAAAGACAAAAGAAAGAAAAAGGTGCTTTGAGAGCCTTGAAATTTTGACATGGGAGTAGATGAGTTGTTCTTAAATTAAATGTCTTGATGCCAACTTCAGTACTCTTAATTGATTAAGCAAACAAGAACAAAAAATGTCATCTCTCAACGAAGAGAGGCACCAAAAGAATTTGTATCACTCTCCTATTTAAAACTTTCGACACTTGCTTTGGCATATGATTTATTTGGTTAGGAAGTGGAGTTAGTGCAATCTTGTGAATACTTGTATGATCATATTTAGGATTGCAGGAATTGTAAAAAAAATTTGACACCAATTCAAACTTGTGAGTTCCTTTATTTTCAGTCTCGAATCTCTGCTATTCTTCCTTATTTCCTTGTCACTCGAGGGCGAGCAACAGTAGTGTTGTAGCAAATGACTGGGTAATCTAACTAGACCTTCTTTTAGGAAAAAGGAAGCAAATGAAACTGAAGTCGGAACTTTATCTGTCTTACACCAGCTAACTTTTAGCTATAACTTTTGATAGGTACAACTATCGTATTCTTGTCCAACAAGAAAATAAACTTTAGTGGTTGATCGTGGACGTCACCCACGTGATCTCCCACTCAGATCTGGACTAGTTCTGAGCAACTTATTGGCTAAGGAAAACTAGATCTATCCACTGCCCTAGATCAAAAAGCAAAACAAAAACAGAAAAAAAGATCCAATCTTTCCCACTAGCGGATCTCATGCGCAAGAACTAGGCCAAAAATTTAGAGCCAATGCTTTGATACCAATGTTGGGAAACGTGCAGAGCCAGGCCAAAAACAAAAACTTTCCTACTCTGGCTAGAACTCCGGTGAGCCACCCCCAAGATCCGGCCAAGGTCAAAGGCAATAGCTCGTACCTCTCGACGCGCAGGTGCGGAAGCTGAGGAAACACGTCGCGGTGGTGCCATACATTCCACTCGTCTCGTTTGGCTCCAGCGAACTACTCGATCCTAGGACCACCTCGTCGCTGGCTCCGTGCTCCTCCTCCTTCTGCCTCTAACTTCGCCGCCCAACAACGATGACGAGCAACACAGGTATGGTGCCTCTGCTATCTCACACACATACAAGGTGGAACAACAACAAGTGAGATGCTAGTCTCGGTCTTACCGCCGCGGGACAGGAAGATGGAATTTCCAAGTCTAGCGAAATCCTAGGAAGCAGCACTGGATTGTCTTATTCGCCACCACCCACCTTCCTTTATAGAGGCGAGTAGGTGAGGGAAAACAACACTTGTCTCCCTTGGCCCTAAATCCCAACCCTGGTCAAAGTGGGTCCAACCCATTGACAGTGTCCCTGTCCGAACAAGTCCAACCTGCCGGCTTATGATAATTGGATCATCATCCGCCTAGTCCCACTGTCTTAAATGTGCGATCCCGCAGGCTTACGGTACACCAGACACAAATCAATAATCATTCAGTCAGACTAGTAGCTCAGTGCCTTTTCGACTAGAGTTGATAATCGGTAGCGGACTCTAGCAAGACTTGCCGACTCACGGTTTCCGCAAGTCCCCTCGTGATGAACAAGCAAGGGGTAATGAGCCAAAAGGGATGAGGATAGGGCATGAAGGACATGGGAGTCAAAATGCATGTCCTACTCGGAGTTTCAATAAAAGGCGTCAAGTCTACAAAGAGTTGGGTCCAAGTGAATCTTGTATTTTGGAGGGGAATTTTTTTAGCTCACAGGCTTGAAGCACATTGCGGAAGCGATTGATTCGACTACAATTAACATTCCTCTTGTTCTCGTCACGGGTTCGGGAGATTTGGTTGAAGTCACCAAGGGCATGCCACTTTATCCCACTCGGAGGCTTTTGCCCAACTAACTCTTGGAAGAAATCATATTTTCTATTTGATGTCCAGGGCCAATATACAGCAGTAAGCTCGAGTTCGTCCTCGGATTTGACGAGCCGGATGGTTGCCAACACGCAAAACTCCATGATTTCAACGTTAGAGACAGAGACAGTGGGGGTCCCGTTGGAGAAGAATTCCACCCCGGTACCCGTCGCGGGTCTCTCAGCAAATATACGTACCCTATAACCACCAAGAAAACAAGCATGGTGATGGATTCAAGTTTTATTTCTTGCAAGCAAACGATGTGGAAAGTTGTGGCAGCGATTATCTCGTTGATGGTTGTGCATTTGTCCGGATTGTTTAGACCCCTCACGTTGCACCATAGGATGTTGGATTTGCTCTAGCATTTGACAGGAAAACAACTTAAAGAATTTCTGAAAAAAAACTTGGTAGCATAGTCTGGGAAGCATTACATGGTCCAACTAGCAAATTCCATCCGATGGAAACACTCACGGGTCCGAAGGCAAACACCTAGCGAAAACTTTTTTCAACAGTTAACGGTATATGCCGGTGGCCTATCTACTGTCCATTTTTAATCTGAGAATGGTACACCAGTCAAACTTTTACCAGTCATGGATAACGTCATGCTAATGTCACTAACTGAAACAGAATTGAAACCAAACTGAAACCTAATTAAAACATTGAAACATTTGTGAAACAGTTTGTGAACAGTACAAAATGTTTTATAAATTTCAGTCAAGTTTCACGAGTTTTATTTTTGTTTCATAAAATTTCAAAAGTCTGGTCAGCAAATGGGTGACATCATGCTGACGGCATCACTAACGTGGTACTCCGGTATATACAGTTTTTTTTTTGGAAATGTGTGCTTTATTACACCCAGCCTCTGCATAGCTAGGATGTACACATCCAATCAAGCATAGAACTAGTGACGAAAGTAAATGTACCAGCATTACGAAACATGCAATGAAAAAATAAAAATGTCCTCGAGCTATGGCAGATCTATCCGCAGATCACACTTCCATCCATGTCAGGAGAAAATATCCCTCGCCGTGTTCTCCAATCGTGTACACCCCTCCATAAACAAGTTGCAGAACTCCATACATTGGAGAGTATTCCATGATCGAAGGATAACTGTGGCTCGATGGATAACCTGGAGGGAAGAACACACAATGTTATTAAAAATCTTGTCATTTCTATATAACCAAAGCGACCAAATAATGGCAAGCGCTCCCATCCTAAACAAAGTCATGTACTTATCATCTATCTCATACAACCAGTTACCAAATACATTGGCCACCGAACGTGGAGGAGATAAATCAGCGGCTACTTGGATGATTGACCATATAGCACGAGCAAATTTACACTGCAAGAATAAATGCTGGATTGTCTATCATGGTGACAAAAAACGCATTGTGTACTTCCATACCAATTCATCTTAACAAGATTATCTATTGTAAGAATTACTCCCTTACGGAGATACTCAGCAAATAACTTCGTTTTAAGGGGCATTTTCATCTTCCAAAATTTACTATTATCATCGACTAGAATATCAAGTTGGATCAAAGCTCTATACACTGAGTCAACTGAAAAATTACACTCTCTAGTAATTTCCATTTGAACTCGTCGACACCCTCCGACAGCTGTATCGTGGATAATCCTAATAAAAGATTATTCCAAGATACCAATCTAGGACCTATGAGACTTCTTCTAAAAGACACATTAGGAGGATTAGATTCCATCACTGTGGAAAGTGTGTCCCCTTTGTGCCTAACAATTGAATATAGAGATGGATATCGTTCACGAAGAGAAGTTTGCCCAAGCCACTTATCTTTCTAGAACCTAATTTGTGATCCATCCTTAATATTGAAAACACCAAAATGGAAGAAATGCTTTTTGGACGCCATTAGTCCAGCCCAAAAGTGTGAATCACCGAGTTTCCAAACCACTTAAGACACAACTTTGGAGCCAACATATTTCCTCCATAGAATGGTTTGCCAGACACCATCTTCTGTAAGTAGTTTGAAACGTCATTTACCCATAAAAGCGGTGTTTTGACTTGCAGATCATGTATGCCCAGTCCACCGTATTCTTTCGGCCAGCAAACCATATTCCATCTGGCCAGTCGATTTTTTTCACTATCCCCTTGCCAAAAGAATCTTGATCGGAAATAATCCACTTTATTCAAGACACCTTTTGGTAACTAGAAAAATGAGATCATATACAGTACCATGTTGGTGAGTACTGAATTTATGAGTACAAGTCTTTCGCTAAGGGATAGCAATTCACCTTCTAACTATTAAGATGTTTTTGGAGTCATTCCTCAACGAGTTTCGATTTAGCACTCATGAGACGCCGATAGTGGATCAGTATTCCCAGATAGTTGATTGGAAATTGCCCTGGCCACAACCAAATAGTTCAGCATATAGGTGGACCTCGTTTTGAGCCTCACCAAAACAATACAAATCACTCTTATGGAAGTTAATTTTTAATCCAAAAAGTTGCTGAAATGCTGATAATATTAATTTCAGATTCTTAGCTTTCTCTAGATCATGTTCCATAAATAGGATTTTATCGTCAGCATATTGAAGAATGGAGATATCACTATCAAAAACATGGGGAACTAATCCTTCAATTTGGCCATCAGACTTGGCTCTCTCAATAAGGATAGCCAACTATCAACCACTATGTTAAATAGTATAGGCGATAATGGATCCCCTTGTCTCAGCCCTTTTTTGGTTTAGAAGTATTTGTCAGTGTCGTCGTTGACACTTCCGGCAAAGCTACCACCAGACACAAAATACTGTATGAGTGTGCACCACTCCTTTGAAAAACCTTTCATACGGAGTGTTTGCTGCAGAAAAGACCAATTAACTTTATCATAAGCCTTCTCAAAGTCAATCTTGAACAGTACACCATTTAATTATTCTGAGTGTAGTTCATGGATTGTTTCATGCAAGATTACTACACCATCTAGGATGTTTCTTCCTTGCATGAAAGCAGTTTGAGATGGGCATACAACATGGTCAGCTACTGAATTTAGTCTAATCATGGCAACTTTTGTGAAGATTTTAAAACTAACGTTAAGAAGGCAGATTGGATGATACTGTTGTATACGTCCTGCATTATTAACTTTATGAAGTAAAATTATATTGCCAAAATTCAGTCTAAAAAGGTCTAGCTGACCAACTTGCAAAAACCCAAACAAATGCATCAGGTCCTCTTTGATAACTTCCTAGAACTTTTGATAAAATTTCGCTGGAAAGCCATCAGGCCCTGGCACTTTATTATGTTCTATTTAGAAAACAGATTTCTTGACCTCCTCCTCCATATAAGGAGCGGTTAGAAAGTTGTTTTTCTCAACAGAAAGATGAGGAATATTCGTTGTTTGGGATCATCCAACGAGAAAGAGTTTTCCGGCGATGCCCCAAACAAGGATTTGTTGTAACTTGTAATATAGGATTTTAGTTGCACCTGACCCACAATCTTACCTTCATTCTGAATTAAAGAGTGAAAGTTTTCTTCTTATGCTTGCCATTGGCAATAGCATGGAAGTATTTTTTATTCGCGTCTCCTTCAAGAATGAATTTAGCTTTACAACTTTGGTACCATTTTAGTTCCTCCTTGTGAAGTAGTCTGACAATTTCCGCATTCGAGTAGCTTTTAAGCTCAATCTCTTGTGTAGTTAAAAGCCTGACTTCCGCAGAAGCCTCTAAATCGTTAATAATAAATGAACATTGTATTATCTCTTTCTTAAGGATTCCAGCAGTATGTCTGGTCTAACCACGAAGGAATTTGCGTAAGGCATGCATTTTGTTGTTCCATCGTTGTATAAGCGTTTGACCACTACTAGGTTTCTCCCAAATAGCCTTCACAATGTCATGGAAACCATCACGATCCATCTATCCAAGTTCAAATTTGAAACTATGCTTGGATTTTTGTGGTGGCATTCCAACGGATAAAAGTAATAGAGCATGATCTGACAAAGCCTCAATACGCTCTAGAATGTGAACAGTTACCATAGGGAATTTCTTTTACTATTCGGTTATCCATAAGCACTCTATCCAATTTTTCGTATGTAGGCTCCTGAAGACTATTAGCCTAGGTGAACTATCTTCCTAACATAGTAACGTCTCTTAAGTCCAAGCTGTCTATGACAATATTAAACATGCAAGGTCTCAATGTTCGTCGAAACGGCCCCGAGTTTTTTTAGCCAGATTAACCAACTCACGCAAAATGTTAGATTTATAAACATCCTGGGCAGCTCCGTAGACAGCAACTAAAGACCATATAAAATCATCAGCCTTGCTACGGATATGGAGTTTATTAAAAAATCTCAAGTCGAACTAGCTACGACTTCCATAATCTCATCTCTGACGCCTAACAGGATCCCCTGGATATACAAAGCAGAGGACGTGAACCCACGTAAATTCCACTCCACCAGAAAGGCAACCGAGTTGATTCTGTGCAAAATCACGTCTACCAGTCTCAGAAATACCCATAAAATCCAACTCATGATCTCTCACACAGTCGGCAAAGAAGAAATGTTTGTATAAAATTCGCGTTCAAACACCTAGGGCAAGTTTCACCTAGCGTGTGGGACAGTGGGGGTGAGAGAGAGGGAGCGACACGGGTAGAGACGCTCCTATGCGAGACTATGCAAAGATGTCACATCATCCTCACCACTTTGACTAGTAAAATCAGAAACCGATGACGGAAAAAAGGAATTGAAAAGGAGAAGTACACTCCGCTCAGAAGCTCTCCTTCTTACCTCCGCTCCCTCCGCCCCCTCCACTCACGAGGCCACTGTCTCCCGTCCAGCTCTCGCATCCAGCGTTGGCCACCTCTGCTTCCTCACCTCGAACTTGTCTAGTACCGATTCAACATTGCCCTCGACCTCACGCACCCGTACACGGCCACACGGTGAGGAAGATAAGGAGGAAGTGAGCATGTGGGAGGGTCGGGGTGAGAGAGAGTGGAGACCCAGGTAGAGAAACTCCTATGCGAGACTACGCGAAGATATCACATCATCCTCACAGCTTTGACTGGAAAAATCAGGGACGAATGGCGGAAAAAAAAGAAATTGAAAAGGAGAAGGCTCATGAGGCATGCGATGACGCGGTACAGAGCGATTGACTAGAACCCGGAATCTACAGTAACCGAACAGAAGAATCTTTGAACAGAAAGCGTGGAGAGCTAACATGGCGGGAAATGGCCACGCCTTGCGAGAAACAGTCGTGCCTTGCGAGAAACGGTCGCGTTTCATGTCACTTCAACAATTAACATGTATGTATTCCTGAAACAAAGCAGAATGACCTGATTTTGGCCCCTCTTAGCCTCTACAACTGAAGTTTTTTGGATATATTAGCATATCTCGAGAATACATAAGATGCTTGTGTAAATTAATACATGTTCTATGTTGTTCTACAATTTCTACACGTGTTAACAAAAAATTAAGTGCTCTTGACTTTGAGCATGCTCTATGATTAATGAATAAGCGGGTTCCATCGACTAAGTGGGTCCAAAACAAATGTCATAACTTCTATTTTTCATTTTGATATACAGAAATTATCAAACTTGATTACAAATTAGATCTTTCTTTTATTTCAAGATTCGTGGCAATTCCATCCATATCTTCTCTTTTAAATTTTATTGAACCAGTGAATAATTTGGAATATATCAAGTATAACTCCTGCATAGAATTAGTATATATGTAATCTGGTTGTCCATATTGACTAAACTAATCATTTCATAATTCAGCCACTTATAAGTGTTGAATACAAAGTTGTGTCTTCCCTTAGACCTCTGCAATCCAAATAGTTGCATGCATCGATTTTGAGGCAGTTAGCTTGCTTTGACATCATTACTTTTTTACCTTCATCATGTAACATGCTAGTTTCTTGTGGTACCGAACTTGTTCTATTTTTAGATGTATTTTTGTTTGAAGTTTTCTCGATGTACCTTTTTGTTTACTTGAAGAAACACTAGTACCCCTATGTTTCTTATGAAATACGGATCCGCTTCTTGCGTCTAAGGTCAGATCTCTCAGTTTCAAATATGTCTAACACATAAACAACACATTTGTATACTGATTAAAATACTCAACCCTCACATGCTCATATATTTAATTTATGGTAACACAAATAAAACAAAATTTGTTACCAGGAGTGAGTACAACGCACCTACCACACTCTTCCAAATAGACTATAGGCAGCGCGGCAAAGCACGCATGTCCACCTAGTAAATCATAAGCATGACGTGTGCATACTGATATTTGATAATGCAATCATGCAGTACTAGACAGATCATAGCACCATCTACACAAATCACTAGTACTATGCACATAGAAATAAGTAGGAGAGGGATAAATGTATTATACCCTCCGGTAGGCTAGTTGGCCCTAGAAGCAGTAGTGGCGGCAGTAGCGGCAACCCTCTTGTTAGCAGCGGCATGTTCGGTAGCAGACCTCTCGGCGTCGGTGGCCTTGGTGATGACGAAGGAGTGGAAGTAGTGGATGTAGTCGCTTGAGAGTGAGAAGTCGCGTAGAAGACACTCCCTAAAAACCTAATTGCCCCTCTCCTGTACAGGATCTTGAGAGGCGGGGTTTCGGAGGCCTGCTCTCTGGTCAGCCGTGTAAGCGGTGGATCGGATTGGATCACCCGTGGCAGCAACAGTGGAAGGAACAACAGGGCAACTCGCGTCGTGGAGGTAGTGGTTATGTTCTGTGTCTCGGAGACGAGCGATCTCTCAAGTATATATGTACAGGAGGATACAAGAGGTTCAACGGAAAGAAACGCCTATAATGAATGATTGAAAACATACGTACTTAAGAGCACTTCAGAAAAAACGTTTCAACTTGTATTCATTCTCATTAACATTTTAGTTAAAACTGTTCGTATCCCATTTCCACGCGACAAAAAGAACACATCGGCTCGGCGAGATTCCCGCAACCCGTGGCGCGCGCATCATGAAGAGGCAGGCGGCAGAGGGAGAGAGCGCGTGTGGAGCACCTCCTCTTCCTTCACACCACCACATACTTGTGGGAGAAGATCTCACCTTATAAGGTGGTGTAATTCTTGTTCAACTAGCCATGTGGGACAAAACTTCCACCACTTCCCTTGCCATGAACGGGCCCTTAGGGATTTTCCTAAAATTGTTATCTGGGCTTAAAGCCCACCCTATATTTCAACAATCCCCACCAGATCCCAAAGTACTATGGTGTTGTCCTCTATTCCCAATACTATTTTGATATACCAGTATTTTCAGTGGAGACATGTCAAGGTTGAACATCCACCTAGAACAAATGGCTACACACCTTTACAATTGAACAATGGACTATGCCTTGAATTTTCAGTTTTGCGTAAAGGAGTTTCACCAAATGTCATACCAGTACAAGGCTGTTGAAGGATGACCCCTCAGGTGGAGCATATAAGTGACATTCCTAGCCTTTTCATGAACTAGTAGAGATAACCCCAATATCATAGACTGTGACCAGCAATCGGGCTCATATAGGTGTGTTCCTCCAAAGATTGCTCTGTAGGATAGCATCTTGCTTATAGAAGCTTTGGAACACACTAAGACAAAAGTCAACCTGCCATACAGTTTTCGAGAGTATTGCATCTCCAACGGAGTGGGTTTAGTAAACTACTCTCCTCTGTTAACCACTGCCTTGTTTTCCTAGGTCCTACTTCACGAGATCTCCGATCACATAGGTTGGGTTACTACCATGGCAACTCATGTGGCCCTCATACATGCATTTTGTATCACAACACGTGATAGCCCTTTAGTAAAGGGATCTGCTAGATTCTTAGCCGACTGGATCTAATCCAACGCTATCACTCGAGAGTTTCTTAAATGGGTGACAATTTTTAATCTCACTCTTATGTGTTTGTTGGACTACATGTTGTCCTTTGAACTCTTTACCTTGAAAATTACAGTTTGATTGTCATAGTTCATAAGGATAGTTGATACTGGCTTTTCAACCACTAGCAAGTCCATAAAAAGATCTCGAAGCCATCCTGCTTCGACACCAGATGTGTCTAATGTTGTTAATTCTTCTTCCATTGTTGATCTTGTTAGGATCATTTACTTGCAAGAGTTCTAGGAAAGAACACCACCTCCAAGGCTAAACACATATCATGTTGTGGCTTTCATCTCATCAGCATCAAAGATCCAATTTGCATCACAATACCCTTCAAGTACTGACAGTTGTCTGGTATAGTGAAGTCCATACTTTATAGTACCTTTCAGATAATGCATAACTCTATCAACAACCGCCAATGCTCATCACCCAGACTGGAAACAAACCGACTCAGTATGCACATGGGACACATGATATCAGGTCTTTTAGCGCTATCTAGGTACATGAGTGTAACAATGACTTGAGAGTATCTCATCTGGTCCTTAGATGTGCTGTCAAATTTTCGAATCCGCACACTAGGGTCATATGGTGTTGGAGAAATTTTGTAGTCCAAATATCCAAAACGACTCAAAACTTTTTCAACATAATGGGATTGCAGAAGCGTAATCCCACCCTCATTATCTCTCAATAGCTTGATGTTCAAGATAACATCATCCACACCAAGGTCCTTCATCTCAATATTCTGAGATAGAAACAACTTAACCTCCTCGATGACCTTGAGGTTGGTCCCAAGTATCAGTATGTCATCAACATACAAGCAAATTATAACTCCTTTGCCCCCACCATGGCGTTAGTATACACATTTGTCGGCTTCATTAGAAACAAAACCAGTAGATGTTAAAGTTGTATTTAACTTCTCATGCCACTTCTTAGATGCTTGTGTTGGGTTCGTAGCATAGAAAACAAAAAAATTCCTATGATGGGAACTATACGCCAAGATCTATCTACTAGATACAAGCAACGGGTGGATATACATCCATAGAGAACTTACCCTCGAAGACAAAAAAGCTTTGTTAACGAGATTGAACTCGTGGATGATGTAGTCGTACACTTGGCGATCTCAAGATCGTGATGAAGTCTAGCAGGTCCGGCTCCAGCACGTCCATTAGATCCAGCTCCAGCAAGTCCAGCACCGCAAAGAAGCGGTGAATCCGTGATCGCACACATGTCCGGTACCCCGACAACCCCCGTCCCTCGCTCCAGCAAAGCAGCGGAAGCAGCAACTTCTTTCCAGATAAAGCCACCAGTAACATGTATCTCGCTAATCCGAGACCATGGGGAATAACTAGAGGGGGAGAGAGATCCTTCACGAGGAGGTGTGTGTTATGAGGAGGAGAGGGGGGGACTTTTATAGGGAAGAGGGGGCACCCAAGGGCCATGGCATGGCAGCCATGGTGGTGCCCCCACCTCTTCCACATTCATGTGGGTGGATCTCCCACTCCCATAAAAAGCCTCCACTCAAAATTCCACTCACACATGCATTAAATTTCCACCAAGTTTAATGCAAGCTCTCATTAAATAAAACTATTTTATTTATTTTATTCACAATTTTGTTAATTACATTAATTAACAAACATTCACATAAAACCCCTGCAACATTTCAATATCACATGCAGAACCAATTTCAGCAATTTCACCCGAAACAGTTTCGGTGTCTATTGAAATAATTCTGGCGCTTTCTTAAATCTTTATCTGAAACATATTTGCTCCAAATGGTGTCGGTATCCCTTAAGTGTGTCACTCTACGGTTCGTGAATAATGCAGACATGATCGAGACCCCTCTCCGATCAATAATCAGCAGCGGGACCTGGAGATCCGTACTGACTCCCACATATTCAACGATGACTCTTGTGATCGTGTGAACCTTTAACGTCATAACTAAATCCCTTTGTCTCGTGATATATTAAATGTCCGAGATTCGGTCATCGGTATCCAAATACCTAGTTTGATCTCGTTACCAACATGCACTCTTTTCTCGTTCCCGTGATATAACATTCTAGTGATCACATCACTTGCTTGCAAGCTATTTCAATGTGATATCACCGAGAGGGTCTAGAGTATATCTATCCGTCATCGGGATGGACAAATCCCACTTTTGATCCATGAGCCTCAACATAACACCTTCGTAGCACTGAACCCACCTTTATAGTCACCCTGTTATGGTGTGACTTTTGATGTTATCAAAATACTCTTCCGGTGATAGTGATTAACATGATCTCATGGTCTAAGGACTAAGATTACTTCGAATGATATTATAGCAATATAAACATAATGACTTTGATCGTAATGCTATACTTCAGATGAATGTTCATCACATTATTCCACCAGTGTTGTGACCTTGTTATTAACAACATCCAATGTCCATGATCAGGAAACCTTGATCATCTTGTTAATCAACGAGCTAGTTTATATGAGAGGCATTACTAGGAACTTTGTATTTTGTTTATTAAACACACATGTATTAATGTTTCCAATTAATACAATTATAGCATGCAAAATAAACATTTATCATAAACATGGAATAAGATAATAACCACTTTATTATTGCCTCTCGGGCATATTCCTTGATCTCCCACTTGCACTAGAGTCAATAATCTAGTTTGAAAAACTTTGCGTATTGAACACCTATGGCTTTCTGGTGTTGTATATACGCGATTGCTAGTGGTTAACATAATCTCCGGATCTGACAGTTTCAGGTCCGTGTGTATTTGCATGTCTTTGTGTCTCTACGCATCACTCATTCTCAAATGAGATGGCATTATATAAATTTGGTCCTTTGGTGAGACATTTAGTTCGTTCGGGTTAAAATATGTTGATATTATTGTCATACAATATACCTTCATAGTATTAGCCCACTTTGAACCACACCTAGTTTGATAACAAACTACTTAACACAAATGCCCTCCTTTGCTGGTACTATAGCAGTCATATACTTAGCCTTTTGTTGTAGTATCCGTCACAATGTCTCAACTTTGGAACTCATCCAAATCCATCATGGAACATCCTTTCCATGAAATTGTTCCACCCATAGTCTAAATTGAGATAAATTTAATTTATATCTTGTGACAAAACTAGTATCAATGTAACACTTTACAATGAACTACCTTTAACTATTTGTCACTTATAAATGATATATTCTTAGTTCTTCCAAAGCTCATAAGAATATCTTTACTATCATCCAATGATCATCTTATGAATCATTTTGGTATGTGCTCATAACATTTAGAGCATAGGACATATCTGGATATATACATATCAAGGTATAATTGATCAAAATATTCATGTGATTTTACTCACCAAGTGTTGAAGCACTTGAATCTTGATACAATCATTTCCATGCAACAAGAACCTTTCTTGTTGTTTCCATATTGAACCCTTTCAATATCTCATATATGTACATCTGGCATAACCATATTAGCGCCTCAATCTATCCATATAGACATTGATGCCAAATATTCCGGTTTTGCCCAAGTCTTTCATCGAAATCCTATTTTAATGAAATTCTTAACTTGTGCAAATAAAATATACATCATTTCCAATCAACAATATGTAATCTGCATAATGTATTGGAAATTTGTCTTAGCGCTCCCACTTAATTTCTTGCAAATGCAAGCATCTTCAACGTCTCTGATGAAATTAAACTCCTTTAACATTTTCATCATGGTGAAGATTCCAACTCCTCTATGCTCACTTCAACTATTGAAGTTTGCATGCCCTTTTAGCACCCTTTGAATTAACAAAACCCTTCAGACAGTGTCATGTACACGTCCTAGGTAACCATTCTATTAGAAGAACCTTGTTTTGTTTATTCAACTACCATATACCAAATTATATGTAGTGGTTGCTACATTAATCCGTCAAGACTAAATATCGCTATGAAAGATCAAATCTTGTCATAGTCAACTCCTTGAACATTGTCGTAAACTTCTTTCTAACATGTCGACTATTTCATAGATGTTAAACATCCATGTCTATTTCTTTATAGATCCAAACACGACCGACGGGCTTCACGCCTTTCCAGAGGGTCTTCCAAGTTCAGAAACTTGATTTCTCGTGTATGGATACTATCACAGATTCTATGACTTCTAGTCATTTTATGGAGTCAGGGCCCATCATTGCTTCTTTGCATGCAGTCAGTTCATCATTGTCAAAACAATAACGACTTCTATTTCATATCTTACTATTTGATTCTTACCGACCCACATGGTTCAATAGGAACTCTAATCTCCAAGATCACACCCTTTGTAATCACGGGAGCCATGAGCATTGTGGCTGCCACTAGGACACTTTCCTACAGCCATGCTTTTAGCACATATAGCTAAGGTTCAACAACCTTATCAAAGTTCTATTGTCCTCCCACTTAACTTTTCACAAAAAATTCCTTCTCAACAAACTTGACATTCCAATCGACAAAATCTTTTATCCTCGGTGTTATGGAGGAATTCCCTACAAATTCTTTGGGATAACCTACAAAGATGTGCTTATCCGACTTTGGTTATAAACATTTTACTTATGCATAGCATACCCAAATTTAAGAAAAGACAATTCGGGTTTTATCCCAAACCATAACTCATATGGTGTCATTTCAGCGGATCACGATGGTGCTCTTTTCAGTGTAAAAGCGGTAGTCTCTAAATCTTTAATCCTTAAAACATAATGGCAGTTTTATAAATAACACCTTTGATCTTACCATGTCAAACAAGGTTTGATTTGATCTCTTGAACATACCATACTCTTGTGGTGTATCGAGAAATGCAAATTCATGGAATAATTCCTGAAACCTTAGGTGTTTTGCTAAACCTGTAACTCAAATATCTTCCTTTATGATCAAATCATAAACTATTTTATTTTCTTGTTCCAATGATTTTTCACTTCATCTTGAAAGTGTTTGAACAATTTTCAAATGTTTCGTACTTCTTCCTTATTAAGTAAATATATAGATATATTCACTCAAGTTTCTGGAGAAAGCATATGAAGCAAAAAGATCCATCGCATATGGCTACACATAATGGACTATATACATCAACATGCATAATATCCAATAAGTTAGTCATCCGTTCCTCTTTGGCCTATGGACGGAGTTTCAATTATCTCGAGGAAAGTTTCACAAGCGTCAATTGATCAAAATCAAAAGACTCCAAAAATCCATCAACATGGAGTTCTTCATGTTTAATTTCCAATATAATTCAAATAGCAATGTCACTTCATAAGTGATCTTCCAATCATTTGTCTTACGATATTTTAGCAATAATTTTTATGGATGTGATTTCTCCAACTAGACTTGTAAAAGTTCATCCATCCTTTATGGAATACGGTAATTATTTAAACAACCGTTGTTCTCGTAATACGGAACAAAATAACAATGAAAACAAATCTTCAAGGCTAGGTTTGGCGACAACAAAAATGCAATAACACTTTATTTTTTTTCGATGAACATCATCACTTATTCTCTTGACAGTTACTTAGGCCGTTGAAGTTCATGAATTGTGTTGTTCTGTATGACACTTCACACCAACCAATTCGGTATCCAATACCAGTATCCAATACCTCAGAACCACATTGTTTAACAAGCAAGGAATACAACCATAACATGTATATCTTGTATATACCTAAGTTGGACATCTCCAACCTTTTCTTTTCTACCAAATATTTTATAGATTCTCTTTCAACAATTCCTTTTATTTTAAAAGAATCTATCAACATCAATAGTGGTGTAATTCACATGACACATAGTACAAAGTGTATATAGTCAAATACTAATACCTTTGGACTTGCACTTTGAAGTGGATCACCATCATCAAATGTTTGGTGTTCTTTCAAAAATCCATTCTTTAGTAATTTATTAGCGTAGTAAACATTTTACTTACATCTTCTATTCATCCTTATCATGAAAACTTTCATGATCAAACTACTATAGCCTATAAGGAAGAATCGCGAGTATAATGTTAGTTCCCAAAACCTTTTTGGGAGATCTGGATGCCTAGCATCTCCATCCTTCACAAATTCTCATACAATATGAGAACATGTTGATACGTCCATTTTGCATCACTATTCTATGTCTTAATTCACTATTATTCATTGATATATTTCGTATTGAGAGGTGATACTTATGTTATTTCATCTATTTTTGCATGGTTGATAACTTTTGGAGCATGGACCGCTGTAGTCAGGATTCTGATGGAAAAGGTGTTGTTTGGAGGCAAAATTCGTGAAGATCAGAAAATCCGGGAAAATATACGGAAAATTCTATTTTTCCAGAAGACTTAGGATGCCAGAAGATGGAGTGGGGGTGGGCCACAGGGGGCCCACACCACCCCATGGCGCGGGCAGGCCTAGGCCGCGCCAGGGAGTGGTGTGGCCACCTTGGCCCACTCCAGCCTCTCCCCTCTAGCGTATATCATCCCCACGAAACCCTAAGACTCGAGGAGCGACCACAGAAAGATTCTGCCGCTTCTGCGGGGCGGAAAACACCGAGAGGAAAGATCTCTCCGGCAGACAGATTTCTGCCGAGGGAATTCCTTCCCGGAGAGGGGGGATCGTCACCATCAACACCACCATCAAGCTGGACTTCATCGGGATCATCATCATCTTCACCACCATCATCATCACCATCAGCACCCTCATCGCCATCTCCATATTGCTGCAACAATTGAGTTGAATCTTGCATAGTTCATAGGGGATACTTTCCCGGTGTTGATTACTCTTTATAGTTGATGCTATTGAGTGAACCATTGAATTATAGTTTATGTTCAGATTGTTATACATCATTTTTCCATATTTGATCATGATCCATATGATGTCTTGTGAGTAGTTCGTTTTGTTCTTGGGGACATGGGAGAAGTCTTGTTGTTAGTAGTGGAGTTATGTTGAGAAAGATTCAATAGATTGTTATTTAAGTAGTGGTGTAGTTATTCTAGTGGTGTCATGTGAACATCGACTACATGACACTTCACCTATATGGGCCTAGGGGAATGCATTGTGTATTTGGCTACTAATCGTAGGGTTGATGGAGTGACAGAAACCCGAACCCCGTTAGAAAACCATTGCACAGGGACGTAAGGGTCTTAGAGTTTAAAGTTGTGGTTAGGTTTTACCTTAATTACTTTCTTGTACTTACGGATGTTTGCAAGGGGTATAATCACAAGTATGTATTAGTCTTGGATGGGGCGGTACATTAGCACAGGTGCACCCACACAACAGTTAGCAAGCTAAAGAAGATTAATCGACTATATGATGCGAAAGCACTTAACAGTCTTCCCATGTATCCTCGAGAACGTTTGGTCATCTATAGAAATACAACCGGATTGTCCTTTGCTGCATAAAGGATTGGGCCACTTGCTGCATTTATTCCTATTGTCTTTTATTTACTCTTACTTTGTTTACTTGCTTTATCGAAAACCCCTAAAAATCCATTTGCTAAGTATTTGCAGAGAATTCCTGATCCATACCACTAGCCAACACCTTCTGCTCCTCGTTGGGTTCGATACTCTTACTTATCGAAAATACTGCGATACACCCCCTATACTTGTGGGTCATCAAGACTATTTTCTGGCGTCGTTGCCGGGGAGTGAAGCGCTATTGGAGAGTGGAACTGCTAAAGGAAACTTCTACTATGAGTATTGTTTACTTCTGTTAGTTGCTTTATTTTCGTTATGGATAATTCACTGAGTTTCTTATTTGGTAATGCTACTACCACTGCTAAGGTAGTAGATAAGCCACCACCTGCTGAGAATGATGTTTTCAAAATACCTACAAGAATTATTGATCGTGTTATGGATAACTACTATGTTGGGGATGGAACTGTCCATCCCGGTGATCATTTACTCTTTATACACGAATTATGCGGGTTGTTCAAGTGTGCGGGTATTACTACAGATCAAGTTAAGAAGAAGCTATTCTCATTATCACTGAAAGGAAGATCTGAGGACTGGAATAAGCTGCTGAAGAATGGTCAAGCTTTGGAATGGGAGGAAATAGTGCCTCTCTTTTATTCAAAGTTTTATCCTCCTAGTGAGATTCATAAAGATCAGAATCAAATATACAACTTTTGGCCTCTTGATGGAGAGAGTACAGCTCAAGCTAGGGGGAGATTGAAGTTACTAATGCTCAAATGTCCCATTCATGAGCTCCCCAACAATATTATTATCAACAACTTTTATGCATGGCTCCCTCCACATGACAAAGATTTATTGGATGCTTCTTGTGCTGGATCATTCACTCGTATGGAAGAAGAAGTTAAATGGGACCTTCTGGATCGTATTCAAGACAATGCTGAAGCTTGGGAGAATGACAAAGGTAGAAAGGAAGGTACAAATTATGATTATGAATGCATTGAATCTTTTATGGGAACTGATGACTTTCAAAATATTAAAAATGCTTATGGTCTAGACTCTCAAGCAATTGCTTCTTATTTTAAGGCTTTTGCTTCTTATATTGAAGTGCCTAAAAAGAAGTGGAATAAGTATCATGAACCTTATAAAGATATTGCTAAGAGTGTTCCTGCAAGAAATACTCAAGTGTATACTGCTAATCATGTTTTACCTAAACCTTATATTGAGAAAATGCCTTTTCCGGTTAAGGTAAAGGAACATTCTATGATGGCTAGTATGGTAGATGAAAGTATGAATAAAGCTGTTGAACCTGATAAACAAATGGTTGATGATCCTATGATAGCAAATGTGAAAGACTTTGTCACTAAGTATGAAAAAGAGGGATACCCTATCCTTTGTAATGATACCTCTAATATTGTTTCACAAAGTAGTGTTATGAGAGCTAGTATCCCTGTGTTTTCTGTTAGAATAAGTGATCATTGATATGATAGTCCTTGTGATAGCTATATTGTTAAGTTTATGCATGATACTGAAAGTTACTATGAGAGAGGGAAATGTTTTCTTATGCATCTCAATAATATCAAGTTTCCCTGTTTTATGCTGAAAGTTTTTATATTGCGCTTCTTTTGCCTTCTTATGCAAGTTGCCTTTGGTTTCAATAACTTGTTTGTTTACAAAATTCCCTTGCATAGGAAGTGGGTTAGACTTTAATGTGTGTGTTTTTGCTTCTTAATTCTCTCTTTCGCTTCAATTCATATTCCTATGAGAGCTTCTTCAAAATTATCATGCCCATCTTAATGGCTATAAAGAAAGAGCTTTATGGGAGACAACCCAATTTGTTTTTGCTTTCAGTTTGTTTTTGTTTCTTTGAGTCTTGGAAGTTATTACTTTGGTAATAACCACTCCTTATCCGTTTGTTTGGTTTTTGTGTCAAGATCAACCTCTAATGAGAGAGAAGTAAGATTTGGGGAAGTTGCTGTCCCGAAACAGATTTTTGTGCTTCACCGTAAAAATCCGTGAGAGACCTCTGTCTGTCGGATTGAGCTGTAATTGTTTGTGCTTTTTCCCCGTTTTTTATTTAACTTTTGTTAGTTTAGCACTTTTTGATTTGAGCAACAGAAGATTTTCTAAAAAATTGATCTTTACCTGCTGGTCTGTTTTTGACAGATTTTGCCACTCTTGCATTTGCTTCTTTATTCGATTTCCTTTTTGAATTCTTTTTGGGTTTTCGGAACAGTAGCTTATGTTTTGATGGTTTTTCAGTTGAAGTTGGACTCAAAAGGTTTTATCACTTCACTTATACTAATGTTGCTAATGAGAATTGTGTGAAGTTTTGTGTGAAAGAAATTTCCAGGAAGTGGAGATAATGGTGTAATAAGGAAGAGAAAGGTTTTATAACTCAAGTAATAAGTATATGAAGATGAAGATATCAATGATATTCAAGAGATGACCCCGAAAGAATCTACTAGATACCAAATTCAAAGACCTGCAGAGTCCATGTTCAAATAGGTAACAGTTCTGGTAAGAAAAGTTCCGCGAAAATACAATCCAACTATATTTTTGCAGTTTTCAGTCAATAAGGAAAGTTTCGAAGTGAAAAGGGATTTTAACGAGCCGGGGTGGCCCACACCACCCCATGGCGCGGGCCCACCCCTGGCCGTGCCACCAGGTGGTGAGGCCACCCAGGACTCCGCCTCCGACTCGTTTTCTCCCAGTACCTTCCTTTTGACATGAAACTTCGTAATATATAACCCCCCGGATCGCCCGAGGTTCGTATATCGTGTTTTCGTCGTGTTTTTGTTTCGATCTGTTTCTGTCAAGACATACTCTTTGAAAGCTTAGAAGCACAATGGTGTCCGCCAAGGATAAAGGGAAGGAGCCCATGGAGGAAGACCTCCAAGACCCCAGGAAGGAGAAGGAGATCAAGAGTGAAGGTGAAGAGGAGCAAGGCCAACACCCGCACACCGGCACTACCATTGCAAGCATTGGAGTGGTGGAAAATCCAGTCATTGGATGGAAGCCTCCTGATCACCGTTCAGATCCCTGGTCACTTCCTCCACGCACCAAGAATCCTTTCCATACCATTATCCATGAGCATCAATACCAGAATATGCCCAAGGGGAAATTACCCTCCAATTGGGATTTGCCTCGTTCTAGCCATGTAGGAAAAGAAGACTTCAAGGAGGAAGAGTGGGGAAAGAATAGCAAGAGCTGGAATTCTCAACACGACATGATCATGAGCCGCATTGAGCAAAACTCACAGCTGATTCATAATCTCACCTTCGAGATTGAGTACTTGGGGAAACTGATCAAGGAGCTCATCAAGAAAATATCACCACCACCACCTAAGGAGTAATTCGTCATCAGGTTTGGCATCCCCTTGGTTTGTTCCAAGCTTGGGGGAGTGCCGCGGTATCACATCACTATCTTCTATATTTTTACCTTATTAGTAGAGTCATATCATGAATAGAGGAGTTATTTGGTAGTATGGTTTGCATTATGGAAGTGTCCCCTCTCTCGTTAGATGTGTATCCCTTGGTGTGAGTTGCCGATATGAAATATTAATGAGAAGTTCTACCATTCACTCTTTTGCATAGCTTATTTTAGTTTTCAATTCGTGGTTATATGATTGATCTTGTTGTTAGTGTTGGTATCACTTTGGGATCATTGAGTTAACTTAGTTGGTTTTGGCAAACCTGGCTCGGTTAGTAGCAACACCTTTTTGAGAGTTGAATGAAAAAGATAGAAGTACTCTAAACAAAAATAATTTCATCATCCTTCTTTCTTGATTTGCTCATAAGTCTAGTATTCTCTAGTTAAGATCTTTTGTGCTTCCAAGGAAGATTGCATGTTTGTCTTTATCATTTGTATGCCTGGTTGTTTCCTTCATCTCTTGTACTTGATACCCAGCCTTGCTAGCCAAAAACCTGTACTCAGAGGGAATTCTTCTCATGCATCCACCTCCTTAAAAACCAAAACCTTTGCCATTTGTGTCCACCATACCTACCTAGTAGCATTATTGCTATTCCAAGTAAATTCTTGTTTTATCTACCTCCCAAATTAAACTTGTTATGTGAAAATTAGTGATTAAATCTCTCACGAACTTGATGGCACAACTTTACTTTCTTGCATTTCATAAACTTGAACCATTGTGCTCACCTATGTTGCATATATGCTTGAGCTTTGTAAGTTGTGAATTAGCAGAACCATGCTGTCATGGGGAACGCTTTCAACATTGCACTGGTACTTTGTACCTAGTTGGTATCATGTTCTTTTGTCTATGGATGTCGTTGGTGTGAAATGAAAGGGGAGCTTGTAAGTCCATGGAGTTATGCATGTGTGTTAGACAAACGCCTGGGCCGTTGGTCTAATCCATGCTAACATGGTGGAAACCTGCAGCGTAACCATAACGAGTATCTATGAAGCATTCTTCTAATAAAAAAAAGAGTCTGATATTGAAAAAAAAGAAAAAGAAAAAGGAGATATTATGAAAAGACGAAAGAGAGAAAAAAGGACCATATTCCCATGGTAAATAAGAAGATTGTTGAGATGCTTGTTGTCTGCTTGCCTTGTGATTTTGATATGGGGATTCTTCCGTATCATCGGGCAAGGGGTACCCCGTTGGCGGTTCTCTATGATGCACATATGCTTACGATGACAAGAACTTACCGGTGACTAAACTTGAGTAGCATGAGGAGCGACCCTCGTATTCAAGGGACATGAGATTCTCAACTTACAACTTGTCAATGCATATCCTCATTTTTGATCACTTTAACCTTAAGCACCTAAAGATGCCTATGATGGGGGTAATGAGAGATGAAAGCTAGTAAGTATCATAATTTTTGGGAGCTCTTTATGAGACTTGCAATCCCTGCTTCCCTCTGCGAAGGGCCTTTCTTGTACTTTGTAGTTGAGTAAGTAAACCTACGCCCTTCTATCTCAGCAAGTATTTTGAGTTGATGTGTTTCATTCATTCATATGATGATTTATTCAATCATGTTTCTTATGTTCCTTGTTTTGCACATTGCTCTTATCCTGATGTTTATTACTTTGAAAGCTATCTTTGAAAAACCAACTATTTGTGAACTCCAGCAATTGTCAACTATTCTTCGACCAAGAGCTAAGTTTGCCATTACCAATTATGATTCACTTTATGTATCTTTATTGTGTTTTCTCTACTCATTACAAGTTTAGTTATATAATAGTCAGTTGTCTTCTATTATGATCTATGTATTTGATGAATGTGATGCTTCTTGTCCGTATTCTTTTATCGACTCTTCACTTCATAAACCTGAGGTCATGTTTATTGAGCTCAGTTTCGCTTGGGGACAAGCGAAGTCTAAGCTTGGGGGGAGTTGATATGTCCATTTTGCATCACTATTATATGTCTTAATTCACTATTATTCATTGATATATTGCGTATTCAGAGGTGATACTTGTGTTATTTCATCTATTTTTGCATGGTTGATGACTTTTGGAGCATGGACCGCTGCAGTCAGGATTCTGATGGAAAAGGTGCTGTTTGGAGGCAAAATTCGCGAAGATCAGAAAATCCGGCAAAATATATGGAAAAATCTATTTTTCAGATACTCAGGATGCCAGAAGATGGAGTGGGGGTGGGCCACAGGGGGCCCACACAACCCCATGGCGCGGACAGGCCTAGGCCGCGCCAGGGAGTGGTATGGCCGCCCTGGCCCACTCCAGCCTTAAGACTCGAGGAGTGACCATAGAAAGATTCCGCCTCAGGCGTAAAACACCGAGAGAAAGATCTCTCGCAGACAGATTTCACGGGAATTCCTTCCCGGAGAGGGGAGATCGTCACCATCAACACCACCATCAAGCTGGACTTCATCGGGATCATCATCATCTTCACCACCATCATCATCACCATCAGCACCCTCATCACCATCTCCATATTGCTGTAACAATTGAGTTGAATCTTGCATAGTTCATAGGGGAAACTTTCCCGGTGTTGATTACTCTTTGTAGTTGATGCTATTGAGTGAACCATTGAATTATAGTTTATGTTCAGATTGTTATACATCATTATTCCCTCTTTGATCATGATCCATATGATGTCTTGTGACTAGTTCGTTTTGTTCTTGAGGACATGGGAGAAGTCTTGTTGTTAGTAGTGGAGTTATGTTGAGAAAGATTCAATAGATTGTTATTTAAGTTGTGGTGTAGTTCTTCTAGTGGTGTCATGTGAACGTCGACTACATGACACTTCACCTATATGGGACTAGGGGAATGCATTGTGTATTTGGCTACTAATCGTAGGGGTTGCCGGAGTGACAGAAACCTGAACTCCCGTTAGGAAACCATTGCACAAGGGACGTAAGGGTCTTAGAGTTTAAAGTTGTGGTTAGGTTTTACCTTAATTACTTTCTTGTACTTACGGATGTTTGCAAGGGGTATAATCACAAGTATGTATTAGTCTTGGATGGGGAGGTACATTAGCACAGGTTCACCCACACAACACTTAGCAAGCTAAAGAAGATTAATCGACTATATGAAGCGAAAGCACTGATGCCTTCCCATGTGTCCTCGAGAACGTTTGGTCATCTATAGAAATACAACCGGCTTGTCCTTTGCTGCATAAAGAATTGGGCCACTTGCTGCATTTATTCCTACTGTCTTTTATTTACTCGTACTTTGTTTACTTGCTTTATCGAAAACACCTAAAAATCCGTTTGCTAAGTATTTGCAGAGAATTCCTTATCCATACCACTAGCCAGCACCTTCTGCTCCTCGTTGGGTTCGACACTCTTACTTATCAAAAATACTGCGATATACCCCCTATACTTGTGGGTCATCACATGTAATTTTCTAAATTATACTCTATCATAATGCAACCAAAAATATTGTTTCAGATATCACAATATCTTTCACACATGATGGTTTCTGAAACAATTTTCCAGCTCCTAGATAATCTTGATATTAAAACAACTTTTGAATATCAATAATCATGGAGGGAAACATGATACTTTAGATACTAACATTGGAATTCTTACTCTTGATTTAATACTACTTATTAAACTTCATGGAGTAAATAGAGTTTGCTAAAAGTTTGCAATAGGACTTATAAACTTTAAATTGACATCCAAAACAATATGATACCAGTTTGTAGAGTAAATAGCCAGAATTCTATAGTTCTATTATCTCAATTAAAACTAAGCATAAGGTAGTGAACAAATGCCAATGACTACAACAAACTATGCAAATTCACTTTGATTTAATTTATGACAAATTTGGTTCGACTAATCCAAATTAGAAATGAGCTCCCACTCAAAAACGACATCCCTCATGTCTTTTTGGTGATTACATGAACCAAATCCACTACACCAAGTCTGATCATCACGTGAGTCGGTGCAGCTTCAAAGGAGAGCATCAATATGGGCATCGCATCAACTATATGACTCATGCTTAACCTTTCGGTCTGTGTTCCGAGGCCATGTCTGTACATGCTAGGCTCGCCAAGTAAGAACCTTAGTACTCGCGTGTGTAAAACTGTCTTACACCCGTTGTATGAAAGCGTAGAGTCGAGTACACCCGATCATCACGTGATGTCTCGAAACACGATCCATAGAACGGTGCATACTTAAGGAAGAACATATTTTATCTTGATATTTAAATGAGGGATCATCTTATAATGCTACTAAAATGCCAAACTAGCAATATAAGATGCAAACATCATATGTGTAAAGTGGAATGATATGGTCCATGCATTTGATCACCATCATGTGCATTGTGGTATGATCTCTATCATTCCTTTGTGTGTAAGGCCAAAGTCTATGGAACTTACACGTTAAGTGTGTTGTAAGGGTATCTACCATACATCAACTTACAACATTATCATATCATGACACTAGCCCAGCAACAATCTAAACTAGACGCCTCTAATTTATCCATTGCAAGTTGTATGTGTCTTAGGGCTTTCGAAGATAGAACCGGGCTTACCTACGAACATGGAACCACAACAATGATAACTAAGTTATTAGCAACTCGTTGTAAATCAGATATTGACTATAGTAGGAGAGACAGAAACCCGCCAGCCACTTATGCAAAACTAGTTGCATGTCAGTCGTGGAACCGGTCTCATGTGCGATGACATGTAAGGTTGGTCCGGGCCGCTTCATCCCACTATGCCACCAATATCCAAAATACATAGAAGATGCAATAACATAATCATCATCACCCACATATAAACATATGTGTACTACCCGTGCACAGCACCTACGCATAGATTCGGCTCTGATACCACTGTTGGGTTCACAACATAGAAAACTATACGCCAAGATCTATCTACTAGATACAAGCAACGGGTGGATATACATCCATAGAGAACTTACCCTCGAAGACAACAAAGCTTTGTTAACGAGATTGAACTCGTGGATGATGTTGTACACTTGCCGATCTCAAGATCGTGATGAAGCCCAGCAGGTCCAGCTCCAGCACGTCCATCAGATCCAGCTCCAGCAAGTCCAGCACCGCAAACCAGCGGTGCATCCGTGATCGCACACATGTCCGGTACCCCGACAACCTCTATCCCTTGCTCCAGCAAAGTAGCGGAATCAGCAACTTCTTTCTAGATAAAGCCACCAGGAACATGTATCTCGCTAATCCGAGACCATGGGGAATAACTAGAGGGAGAGAGAGATCCTTCAGGAGGAGGTGTGCGTTCTGAGGAGGAGAGGGGGGCCTTTTATAGGGAATAGGGGGGAACCCAAGGGCCATGGCATGGCAGCCATGGTGGTCCCCCCACCTCTTCCACATTCATGTGGGTGGAGCTCCCACTCCTATAAAAAGCCTCCACTCAAAATTCCACTCACACATGCATTAAATTTCCACCAAATTTAATGCAAGCTCTCATTAAATAAAACTATTTTATTTATTTTATTCAGAATTTTGTTAATTACATTAATTAACAAACATTCACATAAAACCTCCTGCAACATTGCAGTATGACATGCAGAACCAATTTCAGCAATTTCACCCGAAACAGATTCGGTGTGTATTGAAATAATTCCAGCGCTTTCTTAAATCTTTATCTGAAACATATTTGCTCCAAATGGTGTCGGTATCCCTTAAGTATGTCACCCTACGGTTCGTGAATAATGTAGACATGAACGAGACCCCTCTCAGGTCAATAATCAGTAGCGGGACCTGGAGATCCGTATTGACTCCCACATATTCAACGATGACTCTTGTGATCGTGTGAACCTTTAACGTCATAACTAAATCCCTTTGTCTCGCGATATATTACATGTCCGAGATTCGATCATCGGTATCCAAATACCTAGTTTGATCTCGTTACCGACATGCACTCTTTTCTTTTTCCCGTGATATAACATTCTAGTGATCACATCACTTGCTTGCAAACTATTTCAATGTGATATCACCGAGAGGGCCAAGAGTATATCTATCCGTCATCGGGATGGACAAATCACACTTTTGATCCATGAGCCTCAACATAACACCTTCGGAGCACTGAACCCACCTTTATAGTCACCTTGTTACGGTGTGAAGTTTGATGTTATCAAGATACTCTTCCGGTGTTAGTGATTAACATGATCTCATGGTCTAAGAACTAAGATTACTTCATATGATGTTATAGCAATATAAACATAATGACTTTGATCGTAATGCTATACTTCGTATGAATGTTCATCACATCATTCCACCAATGTTGTAACCTCGTTATTAACAACATCCAATGTCCATGATCAGGAAACCTTGATCATCTTGTTAATCAACGAGCTAGTTTATATGAGAGGCATTACTAGGAACTTTGTATTTTGTTTATTAAACACACATGTATTAACGTTTCCAATTAATACAATTATAGCATGCAAAATAAACATTTATCATAAACATGGAATAAGATAATAACAACTTTATTATTGCCTCTCGGGCATATTCCCTTCAGCTTGGTTCAGGCCATATAAAGATTTTAGTAACTTACACACCTTTCCTTCCCGACCATCTATCACAAAGCCACATGGCTGTTGCTTGTAGATTTCCTCATCTAGATCTCCGTTTAGGAATGTTGTCTTAACATGCATCTGGTGGACAAGAAGACCATGTGAGGCTGCTAATGAGAGTAATACTCGAATGGTGCTCAGTCTGGCCATAGGAGAATATGTATCAAACAAAATCTTCCTCTTATTTCTAGGAATAACCCCTGGCCACAAGTCTAGCCTTGTACTTTTCAATAGTACCAACGGGCTTGAGCTTCTTTTTGAACACCCGCTTACATCCCAATGGTTTACAGCCATAGGGATGTTCAGTGATTTCCCATGTCCTGTTAGCCATGATGGAGTCCATCTCGCTACGGACTGCTTCTTTCCAGTAGTCACATCAAAAGATGTATAAGCTTCTGAAATATAAGTGGGAGTATCATCCACAAGGTATACGAGGAAATCATCACAAAAAGACTTTATAGTCTTCTGTCTCTTGCCCCTACCAAGGGTTTCCTCATCATCATCCTCTGAATTTTCATCATGTGTTTGTTCATAATATTCCATAGGAATGGCAGGCTTAGGAGTCTCCTCTTATTCCTATCTAGAAGTGCTTGGCATATCTCTCATAGGAAAAATATCCTCAAAGAATGTAGCATCTTTAGACTATAATTGTACTGACTTATATGTCAAGTACGACATATTTCACTACTAAAAATTTATAGCTGACACTATTCTTAGAGTACCCAAATTAATGCAATCCATTGTCTTTGATCCAAGCTTACACTTTTTGGGGATCGACACATTGACTTCTTCCAATAGCCCCATGTACGTAAGTATGAGAGTGTTTTTCTTATCTTCTCCCATTGCTCATAGGGAGTGATCTCATAGTATTTTTTCAGAACTTTATTTAGGACATGACATGATGTCAATATAGCCTTCCCCACCATGCCTTGGAGAAACCCGATGTATCTAAGATGTTGTTAACCAAATCCGTTAGAGTATGGGTTTTTCCTACCCATTTAACTGAGGTGAATAGGGAGGAGTCCTCTCATGAATAATACCATGTTTCACACAATAATACCATGTCCTCTCATGAATAATACCATGTTTCCTACCCATTTAGTTTCTCATGTATGGAACTATCACAGATTTTATGGTTTCAAGCCATTTGACGGACTAATGTCCCATCATCGCTTCTTTTCGTAGCCGGTTCATCACTATCAAACAATACTGATTTAATATCAAATATTAGTATTTTATTGTATACCCGACCAACGCAGTTCAATAGGAACTTAGATCTCCATGACCACAACATTTGAGGCACGGGAGCTATGAGCATTATGGATGCTTCCAGGACACTTTCCGGTGATGTGCTACTCTGCACATATAGCTAAAGTTCATAACCTTATCAAAGTTCTATTGTCCTCCCACTTAATTTATCGTGAAAAATCCCTTCTCGGGAAACTTGACGTTCTAAATGACAAACACTTTTGTCTTTGATGTTATGGAGGAATACCCAACTGTTACTTTGGCATAACCTACAAATATGTGCTTATCTGACTTTGGTTGTAAACATTTTACTTATGCATAGCAAACCAAATTTTAAGAAAAGACAACTTGGGTTTTATCCCAATCCATAAATCATATGTGTGATTTCAACGGATCATAATGGAGCTCTTTTCAGTGTAAAAGCGGTAGTCACTAAAGCTTAATCTTCAAAATATAATGGCAATTTTATAAATAACACCGCTGATCCTACCATGTCAGACAAGGTTTGATTATGTTTCTCGAATACTCCATACTCCTATGGTTTATCGGGAAACATAAATCAATGGAATGATTCCACAAATCTTAGGTGTTCTGCTAAACTTGTAACTCAAATATCTTTGTTTATGATCCAATCATAAATTCCTTATTTTCTTGTTACAATGATTTTTCACTTTATCTTGAAATCATTTGAACATTTTCAAATGTTTCATACTTCTCCCTGATTAAGTAAATATACATATATTCACTCAAAACTATGGTTAAAGTATATTAAGTTTGAATGATCCACCACATATGGCTACACATAATGGACTATATGCATTGCACAATGTCCAATAATTTAGTTGTTCATTCCTCTTTGGCCTATGAATGAAACTTAAAGCATTTCTAGGAAATTCTCACAAGCATCAATTGATTCAAAAATCAAAAGGACTCCAAAATTCCATCAACATGGAGTTTCGTCATGTTTTCTTTCCAATATGATTTAAACTGTAGTGTTACTCATAAGTGATCTTCTAGTCATTTGTCTTACGACACTTTTAGCATCTGTGTTATGGACGTGATTTATCCAACTAGATTTATAGGAGCTAATTCCATCTTCAATGGAATACGATAATTATTTGAACAACCATTGTTCTCATAATGCCGAAACAAAATAACAATCATTGAAATACAAATCTTGAAGGGAAGTTTTGATGTCAATGAGGAACACAATAACACTTTATTTGCTTTCGATGAACATCATCACATATTCTATTGCTAGTTACAGGCCATTATAGTTCATGAATTGAGTTGCTTTGTGTGACATTTCACACCAACCAATTCAGTATCCAATACCCATGAACCACATTGTTTAACAAGCAAAGAATATACCCATAACATGTCTATCATTTATATACGTAAGATGGACATTTCTAGTATTTTCTTTTCTGCCAAATATTTCCAAGATTCTCTTTTAGCATTTCATTTTCACTTTTAAAAGAAACTATCAACATCAATAGTGGTGCCATACATATGACACATAGTTCAAAGCGTGTATAGTCAAATACTAATACCTTTGGACTTGCACTTTTGAAGTAGATCACCATCATCAAATTATTGGCATTCTTTCAAAATTTCATTGCTTTTAGTAATCATTTTAATGTAGTAAACATTTTACCAACATGTTATATCCATCTGTATCAAGACAACTTTCATGATCAAGATATTATAGCTCATAAGGACGAATCGTGAATATAATGTTAAAAACCTTTTGAGTGATCAGGACGCCTAGCGTCTCCAACCATTGCAAATTCTCATACAATATGAGAATATGTATTTTATTATATTCTATCATATTACAACCAAGCATTGTTCTAGATATCGCAATATCTTCTACACATGATGGTTTCTGGAAAAAAAATCAGCTCCTAGATAACATTCATATTAAAACAATTTTCAGTATCAAGAATCTGCAAGCAAGCATGATATTTAGATACTAACGCTGGAATTTGTTACTCTTGATTAAATACAACTTATTGAATTTCATGGAGTAAGTGAGGTTTTGCTAAAAGTTTGCAATAGTACTTTAAACTTTAGATTTACGCTCGTAAAAAATACGATACCAGCTCGTAAAGAAAAATTCTAGAATTCTATAGTTCTATTATCTCAATTATAGCTAAATACAAGGTAGTAAAAGAATGCCAGTGACTACAACGAACTATGCAAATTCACTTTGATTTATTTTATGATAAATTGAGTTAAAATTAATCCAAATTACTAAATTGAACTCCCACTCAGAACAAAATCCCTCGAGTCATTTTGGTGATTACACGAACCAAATTCACTACGCCACGACTGATCATCACGAGTGGTGGTGCAACTCCAATGGCGAGCATCATATGGAAATCATATCATTCATATGACTCATTCTTTTGGTTCATGTTCCGAGGCCATGTCTGTACATGCTAGGATCGCCAAGTAAAAACCTTAGTACCGGTGTGTGTAAAAACTATCTTACACCCGTTGTATGCGAACATAGATCCTATCACACTTGATCATCATGTGGTGCTTCGAAATGACAAACTTTCTTAATGGCGCATACTAAGGAAGAACATATTATTATCTTGATATTAGTGAGAGTGATCATCTTATAATGTTATCGCCAAGTTCTAAGCTAGACATAGAAAAAATAAGATGCAAACAAACATCATATGCATAAAGTGATATGATATGGTTCTTGCACTTGATCACTATCTTGTGCATGATGGTATGATCTCTATCATTCCATTTGAGTAGTGCCACTTTGTTATAATTTCCGAGAGTATCTCACCATACTAAAATTATAACATTTACCACATCATTACACATGCCCAGCAAAAATAAAACTAGACGCTTCTAATTTATCTTTGGGATTTGTATTTTCGTGCCCCTGATTCGTTAGTTGTACTCAGTTTCCCCAGCCGCTTAGATTTTCCTCACTTTTTCCCTCCCTCTATTCTAAAAACCTCACAGGTGCTTGGACGGGGGGATGCCGGCAGGTCAAAGGCTTGACTGTTACATGCTGACAGTTGGGACCACGTTGGGATAGGTCGTGCATTGAGCATTATGTTACATCGCCTTGACTATTACATGCTGACTGGTGGGGCCAGGATACATGGTGGACAAGCCATCCATCTCTCGCTAACTTGTGGGCCCCATTTTTCCTAATTGTGTGGCCGGTGTAGCCAATGACAAAGGGGGCCATTCTGTGGGGACGTCGAAGCAAATGAACGATGGGGCCGTTATGTGGGGCCGTTTCGCGGGGCCGTCGTAGCCAATGACCGATGGGCCATCATGAGGGGCTGGAGGGGGATTTGCATATTTGTCATATTCTACTTTGCAACTTGCATATTTTCCATTTTGTGTGTCATTGACATGTGGTGGTCATGTAGAAAATATGCAAATTTCAAAGAAAAAGTTTGGCGGATATGCAAAATTGGCAAATATGCAAAAATTGACAGGTGAGATCGTGTATGACAGGTCGACTCTCTCTCTCATCTGCTTCCAGCCTCCATCCCCGAGTAGCTCCTATCCCACCGGCGGATAGAGTAGCCATTGTCGGCGCGTCGCCGGACCCGTCCTACGGTGGTATCGTACGGACTGCCGCGCTGCACCTCAACTATGACTCCATCATCTGTTTCGTCCGCACGCATTGTATGTTGAGGCAGTACCGACCGTAGGCAGGTCCATCGCCCATGATGACCAGGATTTGGTTCCGCCTCCATAGCTCGACGAATAATCTCAACAATTTCTAGTAGTGCTTGGTAAGACCTTCGCTCCTGCTCCTCTCACCCTAATGGATTCGGTTCCCGTAATTTCCTCGATATTGCAGGTGCAAATTAGTCCTGAATTTCTGGTCGTAGCAGGTACACCGGTGAGGATGGGGAATCGATCATGTCATGGCCACATTCTCCTTCTCCTACCACGTTGGAAGTCCATGTAGCTCCTTCCCTTTGTACTACCATTGAATTTGAAGTGCTGCCATCGCCTATCAGATTGATTTCAATTGGGCTTGTTTTGGGATTGTTATAGTGTGTTATGTAGGCCGATGATCCATGGTACATTGCATAACAATATGAATCAACCCAGTGGTCTAGCCAGAGGATGGATTTGAAGAGGATGGTTGCCAAGTTAGGTTATGAATTGGCCCATAAAAGCCTATTGATATTCGAGCTGAAGCGTATCGTCGGGGAAGAATTCAGAGCTTATTCGCAAAGAGAAGTTGACACTTGAGGCTGATCTTGCCGTATCTGATCAAGTGGTAGAAAATCTAAAACATGAACTTCAAGTGAAGGGGGAGGAGAATAGTAGATTCATGTGGGCAGTTTTAGTAGTTTTCATCCGCGTCCTAGCAGTTATAGTATGCGGTTGTGGTGAAGGGTGGCACGTGTAATGATTAATTGAATAGATAGCTAATTTAGAGAGTAGAATTGTTATTCAATGGATGGTTGTGAGTTCCTACTAATTTAGTCACTTTGCGGTCCCAAAGTTGTCAAGAGAATGCATTGCGGGGCCCAAGTTGCTTACCATTGGATCTAGCGGTCCCAGAGTGGTCGAGAGAATGCATTGTGGGGCCCGAGTTGCTTGCCATTGAATCTAGTGGTCCCAAAGTTGTCGAGAGAATGCATTGCAGGGCCCGATTTGTTTTCCATTGGATCTAGCTGCCCATATTTGGCGTGCCAAATGCCTAGGGGGTCAAGTTGGGGTCTATCAGTTTTGACCGTTCTGTCGCTGCCATCGTGGCTGCCATGTAGACTTGCAGCATTGGCGGCAGCATCTATTCTCCGTTCCAAATTAGCGGCTGAGATTGTCAATCCAATATAGTTGACTCAAATTTGTCAATATACAATCAAATCTAGACAAATCTAAATCAACTAATTTGGTCGGAGGAAGTACTACTTATGAATCAATTTTATAGCATATCCACCATCCTCACAGCTCAAATAGATATAAATTTTGATTCAAATCATACATATTTCGATCAAATTTATACAAGCCCACTAAAGATTGTCAAAGAAAGTACTACTACTTATGAATCAGCTTTAGAGAATATCCACCGGTCTCACCGCTCAAATACATATCAAATTTATTCAAATCATACATATATTTTAAGTCATAGAATTTTGGTTCAAATTGGGCTCAAAATTGTCCCAATTTTAAGTGGACAGTGAGCTAGGCGCCCACCCCACCATATGTGTACTCCAAGAAGTATGGGCAAAATGCTCCCATCCGGCCACGTGGTACATCCGACCTTCACCGTCGAAGTGCATCTCGGCGTGCCAGCCGTGGCCACAGCCTGCCTCCCACAGCTTCGATTCACAAGGGCTTGATTTGCGCTGTCATAGTGATGTTGCGGATGACGGCTTCAATAGTCTTTGCATTGATGATACCTTCGATTCGGATTACGGATGTAGTGTAGCTTCTTTTTCCCTAGTAGACCTAGGTTATCGAATCCTCGAGAAGCGAATGCATAGTGAAGTTACTTTAACGGACCTTCGGGAGTTTTAGAATTCCTTTTGTTTTTTACCGGACCAATAGCTTGCGTCTTTTTGTTGTTGTCGATGATGGAGAGAGAGAGAGGCCCTAGGGCGTTTGGTTTCACATGTAGCTGTGCAAAACATCTGATGGGAATAAAAGATAGAAGTAAAGTATGCATGTACTTGTTAGAGCAAGATAAATTATATGTGGGTAGTGCATCCATAATTGCTATTGCCTCCGCAACCGCTTATAGCAATAACCTACTAGTCTCATCTGTAGAAGAAAGAGAGCTAATGATATTCATAGTGATGTCACCATTAATCCCAAGTAAATCCCTCACATACAACCATACTACCCCTTCTGTCACTTGGGTTCCCAACCTGCAGATCAGTCATTACTCATACTCCCTATACCTGGATCAACCCTCGGGGTCTTGGGTACCTGACAAGTCCTTGGATTGAGGAAAGACAGGATACAATAATCATCATGTCATACAAACTAATACATGATCCCATCTATGATAAAATAACATGCACAATTGCTACATGGCTAGGCCAAAGCCCTTATCCCAAGGAGAATTACTCACACGTAGAGATGAGACAACAATCACAAACATTGTAATGAAAATCATAAGATTGATAGCAATAGTCTTACAATGTCGCCAATCGGAGAAGAGATCTACTATTACAAGTGGTGGAATATGGCTATGGAGATGGAGAAGGGTTTTGAGATCTGGAGGCGGCTGGAGATTTGTGGCAGAGACTTTTTGGCGAGGTCTGGCTTGTTTTCTCCTTGCCCGAGGCTTCTTTATATAGGGGTCCATTCATGAAAGTTGTTCTGTTTGATCTAATGGTGACGGTGCCAACTGTACGACCGGAGCTATACAGTCGGAATTATTGCTCTAGTCGTATAGTTGGTCGTTAAAGTGTCTGCCTCCGTCTTACGGCTCCTGGTTTCTTCTGGTTGTTGGAAATCTCGTATCTTTGACTTTAATGTAGTGATTCCCTCCTTTAAACGACATTATTTGCGCAAGAAAAATATAAAAGAACGGATTGCATACCCTTCTGAATATTAGCATTAGTGGCAGGGTTTAGAAGGATATTTCATCAAAATTATGAACAATATCTAGTTTAAATGTGGACGTAGATGGCTATATTTCAGAGCCATGAACCTCCCCAAGCTTAAACTTGATCGTCCCCGAGCAAGAAAACCAAAATCAAAAAGGAACTCAGCATTTAAACTGAAATAACGAGATGGTGATCTTACTCATGATTTGTAGTCTCATGTTTCCTCCACTTCATAAATCTGACAAACTTCAGCATAGATAGAGTAATGGAAAGCATATCATACGGGTTTCATGCATCCATATAGTGTAGCAAAATTATTGTAAACATGGATGATTCGAATGAGTAAACTTTATTCCATGTCAAGTAGTCAACTCATCGCCTTTGAATAAATAAAGTATAATCATGTAAATTAAGAGTGTGAGAGTTATCATGAAAAGCATATACACTAGAGTATCTCAATTCTCCCACATCAATAAATCAAGACTTTTCAAGCACTACTTTTCTATTCATTGTCCTTCAAGAATTTCAGTTTTTAAGAATTTAGAGCATGCCAAAGAATTTTATTAGTTTATCGGGTTGTGATGGACACTCGTGGCATCACTAAGGTTTTTGTTCCTTTTGCATAATGATTACTCATAATAGCCATATGAGTGATTCCATGATGATTATAGCTATCCGGGAGTGCCAAGAATCTTACCCACTATAACATTGCTGCTACAAGTGTTTAATCAACTCATAGCCGAAATCTAGGAGTTTCCTCCATGAAGATCGTTCGTAGGCCAGCGGAGTTGTTGGCATCCCATGAAGTTTGACACGCGTAAACCTATATCATTCTTATGATTAACAGGTCAAACTTTGGCATGCTCACAAAAACCGCTAAACATTAATTCAATTGAACAAATCCTTTTCAAGAGAGCTATCAAGTCAATCAACATTTTCAGTGGTGTCGAGTGTCTCTAGAAATAAGCCTTCAAGACTAAGTACTACAACACCCAAGCCTTCAATTGTGAGACTTTTTCTTATTATAATTGTTTAGCAATTTTTAGGCAAGACTTGGTTAATTACGAGAGCTGGAGCACAATGTACCCAATTAAATACCCATGCAAACAAAAATTTTACTACAATACAAAGACTCACTCCACCAATATAATATCTCAACATTTACTACTAACTAGCATGGGTTTCTCAAACTTCAAAAGTGGGGAGTCATAAGGCATACCTCTCATGTTTGGTTGCACTTCTCTCTTCCTTTTTTATTTGTTTCTTGGAAACTCTAAGTTGATCACTCTCCTGCAAATATATATGAAGACCTTGAGGCAAGAAGAAAAGAAAGAGGGAAAATAAGGAAAAATGTAGAAATCTTTTTGTGGTTTTTAAGAGAGGAACTTTAAAGAATAGAAAATTGGCTGCAAAGCTCGGCTAGAAAATTTCGAAAGCAAATAGAAAGAACTAAAAATAAGGTGTTTGGGGAAACCAACACGAGTGATTATAAACTCAAATAAAAACACAACCTCTAAATAAAAGAAAATAAATGACAAATAAAGATACACGAGGAAACTTCCCCAAGCTTAGGCTTTTGCAAGCCCTTCTGATCATTGTGGTGGCGGGAAAAAGTCGTTACTCCAGTTCGCAAATTGAGTTGACATGTTACTTGTTGATTCTGGGAGGTTCAAAGAGAGGCTATGCATCCTCTCCACAGTCCCTCCAAGTCCTTGAAAATCGTGGTATGTGGCGAACCGGGTTTGTGGCTACTCCTCCTTATGGGGAACTTCTTGCTCCTCCTCTTTTTCCTCATCCTCTTCCGGAATCTCTTCCTCGGGTTGGTGTTGCTCAACCTGCAAGTTATAGAAAATGTCCTTCCTCGATAGAGAAAAGACCATTAGGAATAGGAGCGGGGTACGGACGCCTAGCTCCAGCAATATGCAGATAATAAGCACCACCTCTCCTAGTGATCATTCCGCTGGCTCTCAAAGTGGAGAAACCAACACGTGTCTCACCTAGTACGGGTTGCAACTCACCTAGGTCGGGGCCTAGGGTAGTGGAAAGCACGGTGATGATGCCTCCATCTGTGATTAGCCCTTGGCTTTGGGAGGCTTGGTGCTCCAAGTAGCACACAAGGATGCCGCCCAAGTTAAGTGACAAGCCACAGTTGACGTAAGCAGCCTTTCCCAGGACTAGGATGTCCTCCTCATTGAGTCTCGTGAACTCATTGCGTGCCTGCAACGTGTTAGCAATAACATAGAACAAATAGCGAATTGCAGGATCTTCAATATTCCTCCCCTTGTTCACTCTAGTAGTGACGCTCATTCCATTATAGTATTGTTCAGGGGAAGGATTTAAGCTAGTAAAGGATGCGCGTAAAGCATGAACATCATTGTTTGGCAAATTAAAGCATGCGCACCATTCATCTAATGTTAAGGTGTAGTTGTTGTTCATTAGACAGAAAGAAACAGTGTCCTCTCCTTGCCATTGTTTAACAGTGCGTTGCAAAGAACGTAGGAATTCAATGGTTAAGCAGCGATAAGTAGGTACATCATTGTACACAAAGTTTTGCAGGCCAGCTCTATTGCAAAGTAAATTAAAGTCATCAGAAATACCGAGTTGGTTCAATATAATGGGGCAAGATCCACTTGGTGGCCTTCACTTGCTTGGTTCTTAATCCTGTTGAAGCATTCGCGATGGGGTTTCCTTACCTTTTACGGCTAGTATGAGCTCATCCAACTTGGCATTGAGTTCTTCGTTTTCTTGTGGTGAAATAGCGTTCACTTTCTTCGTGTTTGATCTTTCCACTTGCCATTGGGCATGGTTGTCTTGCATATTGTCTAGTAGCTTCTTTGCTTCGGTAATATGTTTACCCATAAATGTTCCTCCAGCTGCGGTATCAAGCATAGACTTAGATACAGGATTAAGAACATTATAAAATAAATGGAGGATTAACCAATCTTACATCCCATGACTAGGATAGTTTCTTAGGCATTCTTTCATCCTCTCCCATGCAAGCGCTAGTGGATCACACTCTTCCTGTTTAATACCAGTAATATTAGATTGAAGTTGGATAGTCTTTGTAGGTTGGAAAAATTTAGTCATAAATAAAGAAGTAAATCCCACCCATGATGTAATAGTATTTCTAGGCAAAGATAGCAACCATTTATTTTCCTCTCCCTCTTAGAGAGAAAGGAAATAGACGTAATTTGACCGCATTAGGGTCACGGTCTTTTATACGCATCATATCACATATTTTAGTCAAAGTATTTAAGTGCACACCTGCGTCTTCAACATCAGAGCCTCCAAATTGATTTTGTTGAACCAAACTTAAATAATGGGGCTTAATTTCATAGTCATCGGCAGCGATTGCTAGCTGAGTAATAGGAGTACGCAAATAATCATTGTTGGGAGTAGCAAACTCCCCAAACTTCTTTTCAGCCATATTTCCTATGTTTTGGGGTTTTCTTAATCAAAGAATTATAATGGTAAAAACACGAATTTAAAGGCTAACTAATTTTTTTGGTTTATCAAATAAAAACTGAAAGCAAGCTAACAAAATTAGAAACAAGAATTAAAACTAGCAAGGTTCCTAATAACCTCACCAGGGTAGCTATTCTTTCCTAGCAACGGCACCAAAAAAAGGGTTGATACCTTCAATCCGGATTACGGATGTAGTGTAGCTTCTTTTCCCTAGTAGACCTCGGTTATCAAATCCTCGGGAAGCGAATGCATAGTGAAGTTACTTTAACGGACCTTCGGGAGTTTTAGAATTCCTTTTGTGTTTTTATCGGACCAATAGCTTGCATATTTTTGTTGTTGTCGATGATGGAGAGAGAGGGCCTAGGGCGTTTGGTTTCACCTGTAGCTGTGCAAAACATCTGATGGGAATAAAAGATAGAAATAAAGTATGCATGTACTTGTTAGAGAAAGATAAATTATATGTGGGCAGTGCATCCATAATTGCTATTGCCTCCGCAACCTCTTATAGCAATAACCTACTAGTCTCATCCGTAGAAGAAAAAGAGCTAATGATATGCATAGTGATGTCACCATTAATCCCAAGTAAATCCTTCACATACAGCCATACTACCCCTTCTGTCACTGGGGTTCTCAACCTACAGATCAGTCATTACTCATACTCCCTATACCTGGATCATCCCTCGGGGTCTTGGGTACCTGAAAAGTCCTTGGATTGAGGCGAGAGAGGATACAATAATCATCATGTCATACAAACTAATATATGATCCCATCTATGATAAATAACATGCACAATTGCTACATGGCTAGGCCAAAGCCCTTAGCCCAAGGATAATTACTCACACATAGAGATGAGATCAACAATCACAAACATTGTAATGAAAATCATAAGATTGATAGCAATAATCTTACAATGTCACCAATCGGAGAAGAGATCTACTATTACAAGTGGTGGAATATGTCTATGGAGATGGAGAAGGGTTTTGATATCTGGAGGCGGCTGGAGATTTGTGGAAGAGACTTTTTGGCGATGGCTAGCTTGTTTTCTCATTGCCCGAAGCTTCTTTATATAGGGGTCCCTTCACGATAGTTGTTCTGTTTGACCTAACGGTGGTGGCGCGAACTGTCTGGCCTGATTTTTTTCTCTAGTTGTATAGTTGGTCGTTAAAGCGTTTGCGTCCGTCTTACGGCTCCTAGTTTCTTCTGGTTGCTAGAAATCTTGTATATTTGACTTTAATGTAGTGATTCCCTCCTTTAAATGACATTATCTGTGCAAGAAAAATATTAAAGAAAGGATTGCATACCGTTCTGAATATTAGCATTAGTGGCAGAGTTTTGAGAGATATTTCATCAAAATTATGAACAATATCTAGTTTAAATGTGGATATAGATGGCTATATTTCAGAGCCATCAATCGATGACCACTGTCGGCACCACAGCCGTTGCACTAATGTTGCGGATGATGGCTTCCATCGGTGTCTTTCGTCAATGACCACTATCGGCACCACCACCATCGCACTGATATTGCGGATGATGGCTTCTGTCGGTGTATTTCATCAGCAATATATTTGAGGATGTGAACAGAAGTAAGATAGGACAGAGATAGAAATTTTAGATGGTTAGATCCTCACCGCCGCATGCCATTCCAGTCGCCATGCTTAGATCCTAACCGCCGCACGCCATTCCAACCGCCATGCTTAGATATGTGCTGCCGCAAGCCGTTTTGACCCCCACGCGTAGGTCTGTGCTGCGACACGCCATTCCGACCGCCACGCTTAGGTACGCACCACCGCACGCTGTTCGGACTGCCACGCTTAGGTCCATGCCGCCGCACGCTGTTCGGACTGATGCGGCTCCGTATGTCGATAGGAGGGGAGGAATATGTGGCTGGTATGCATGCCACAGGGAAAGGGAAGGAGAGACATCCAGCCCGTTGGGCTCTCCTCTCCATAGCCCAACGGGAGAGAGATCTCCAGCCCGTTGGATCATAATGTATCCAATGGTGGTTGGCCAAGATCTGTGTGACATACATCTCGACCAATCAGAGCGCAGCCAAACTGAGCGCTAGGTGATGCGGCTGGTATACGTGCAACAGAGAAAGGAAGGGAGAGACATCCAGCATGTCGGGCTCTCCTCACCGTACAAGGTTATGTGCATCGATCGGGAGAGAGAGACCTCCAGCCCATAGGATCATGATGTATCCAATGGTGGTTGGCCAAGATCCGTGTGACATACAACTCGACCAATCAGAGCATAGCCAAACTAAGACATGAGAGAGGGGAAAAGTGAGGAAAACTTTAGCAGGAGGGGAAAAGTGACGAAAACTTTAGCGGGAGGGGAAAACTAAGAAAAACTTTAGCGGGAGGGGAAAACTGAGTAGAGCTAAGGAAAACAAGGGCACTCAGATAAAAAAATGACTAAGGGAAATTCAAGCTTTTGGCATGACAAATGGAAAATGTGTTATTTGAACAAAATAATCCATCTTGGATGGCATTATATTGTTTGCAACTCAAAGATACACAAGTGTTCCAAATTTGGCCTCATTTAGACAAAGTATGTTTCGGGATGGGTAATTTTGGAGGTTGATTGAGTAGAAAGCCATGCATCTTCATAGCTAGTATCTCATTTCAAGAAGGTTTTAAGAAGTGGTTTAGGGGATAAGTCCATTTCTCTTTATTTCCTTTTCCTTTATTATTCATGCTAGGTTATAGGTAACATAACAAGACTCCATGAGAAGGTTGCACTATGTTTTGAATTTTTTGAATTAAACTAACCCTAAAACCATTTTTTTAATTTAATCACTTAGAGAAATAAAAATGTGGCTGATTACAAGTGAATCCAAAATTTCCAATTTCACATGGTAAATCAATACAAGATACACAAGTGTGCCAGTTTTTGGATCAATTAGTCAACATTTGCTATGGCTTAAGACATGAACTAGCTAAACCCCATGTGTTGACCACATGTCGAGGGCAAAACAGAGTAGTGCTAAGCAACTAGGTGGATGACCATAGAAACTTGCAATAACACATTCATTATGGGATTATCCAACATACAAACTTGGGAGTGTCACACTAGTTCGAATGCAATACAAACATTGACAGTAGTTCAAATTCATCATACAAATTCAAATTAATAACTCATATTCATTTTTCTTGCTCTTAGTGTTTTTCACTGGGTTCACCACCTTGCTCTGGGTGATCCTAGCTGGAATATTCGTGGAGTCCAGCATCAGCTTCTTCCGTTTGTTCCCTTTATTCTTTTTCTCTGCATCCAATGAATCAAGTGCTTCAATATGTCGTACAATTGGTTCAATTACGTTTCGATCCATTGGTTCATACGGTTCAAAATGCATTGGCATCATTTCTTCAATATACTCTTGTGTAATTCCTTTACTTTTGAACTCTTCTTCCATTCAATAAATTGCTTTATTCTCCTCTCGATCCATTGGTTCAAACTCCTCTTGATCCATTGGTTCAAACTCCCTTGCATTTGGTTCAATCTCCTATGCATTTGGTTCAATCTCCTCTCGATCCATTGGTTCAATCTCCCCTGCATTTGGTTCAATCTCCTCTAGATCCATTGGCTGCATTTGGTTCAATCTCATCTGTATTTGGTTCAATCTCCTCTCGATCTGTTGGTTCAATCTGCAACATATCCATTGCTTCATTCTCCTCTTGTTCAAATACTTCATTCTTATCTGCATTTGCTGCTCCCGCCTGATCATCCATTCCATAAGATGGGTCCACTTCATTTTTACAAAGCCTAGAAATGTTCCCTAGGATCCCACAACATTTGCACTTACGTCATCGAGCTCGTGAATCACCCTATGCACTAGCTCTCATCCTATTCTTCCTAGTCCTACCTACTGGTCCAGTAAAAACTAGAGGGTATAGCTTGAAGCCTAGATCCTCTTCCATCCATTGGTCTTTCCCCAACAAGGCTGGAACATTCTGAGCATATGTTGCCCTAAATTTGGCAATGGAGAAATACTCCGACATGTAGTGATCAAGTTCACCCTATTCACCTCCTAGAACACCCATGAGAAACAATGCATGTATGTTAGTGTATGTTACCTCAGCTGCCATTGCCTGCAATGGCATGTCCTATCAACCAAACTCACTAGATACCTCCATTGTCTATCTTTACTGTCAGTGTATGTTACCTCAGCCTCCATTCCTCTTCTAATGCATTTCATCTTCAATTGTTTTTCCCTGGCATGCAAAGCCTTAATCAAAGATGGGAGGATGAGATGGCCATCATATACTGTTGATGCAATTCTTTGATGCAAATCGATCTTTATCATGATCATCTGCCTAATCTTATCAAATATTTGCCACAGCATAAGCCCTTTTAATGACTTGACCTTTGCATTGAAACTCTCTACAAGGTTACTTGTTAGATAGTCTACCTTGCAAATTTCATTGAATTGGCTTCTTGACCACACCATTCCATGATGTGCATCCAATTACTGCTTCACCGCAGGTTTCCACACTTCCAAATGATATAGATGCTTCCTCAAATTTCATGTCTATGAAGCTGGCCATAGGTTGTCAGCATAAACTTTACCCTTGAATTTCTTTGAAAAATTCTGCACTAAGTGTCGCATACATCCCCTATGCTCTACTACGGGGAATACAGCTTCTACACCTCTCTCCAAACCTTTGCAAGCGCCCGTGTGGATAGTAAGTCCTGGTGGATGACCTATAAGGTCGCGTAAATTCTCCAGAAACCAAGTTCAACTTTCCTCTGACTCAATATCAAAAAATCCAAAAGCAATAGGGAACATCCAATTGTGGCCATCAACTGAAGTAGCAGCTACTAGTTGTCCTTTAAATCTGCCATGAAGAGTTGTTGCATCCACGGCCAAATAAGGTCTGCAACCATCCAGAAACCCTGGCTAGCAAGCTTTGAAACAAACAAAATCCCTTCTAAAGCACTCCTTCTCCTTTGTCTTCCCTCTTATTTTGTACTAAACTTTATGCCTATCTATCTGTACAACACTACCTGGACTAGCCATCTCCACTTTAGCTTTGAAGCTATAAAGCAACTGAAAACTTTCATTCCATGGACCATTGATCTTATCAAGAGCCATTTCCTTTGCATAGAACATCCTCATTTAAGGTACTGTAATATTAAACTTTTGAGAAACTTCTTTTATGAGCGATGTTTCACCAAGTGATGGGTTTGCTCTCATCCAAACCATGATTGCATCTGCCAACCACCTAGTCTTTGCTAGTTTTGTTTTGTCCTTTGGCTGTCCCCCTTGAGGTGGACAAGAATGTTCGAACCGGTTACTTTTTATCTAAAACATAATGAAAATGTCAGGTACAGTTAAAAACTCTACACAATGATCTAAAATACACAACTGGTTGTAATACCTAAACTAAACTGCTCCTAAGCATAGTGGATGCATGCATTCTCCACCTACAACTCTTGTATGGGCACTTCACTGTGAACCTTGCTAGCTCACTCTTAATAACATCATAATCATTAGTGGTGTGGATGCAATATGTAGTAAGGGCATTATGACAGTGCCACATCATTTCAAATATAGTGCCTTCTGAAATCTTAGGATCGTTCCTATCCCACTCAATTACTGGCAAGTCCTCACCATTGTACTCGGCTAAAACAAGACTGTCATTGTTCTCCTCGTTCTCTTCATCATCAGTATCATCAAATCTGGAATTGTGGGCCATTTCGTCGCGTATTGATCATCTAGTGTCTGTTTACTGAATCTATCTACCAATTCAGGAAACATCAACTCATCCTCCTCATCTAGTGGAGGTGCTCCCTCGTCAAGCTCTGCTTCGTCCTCCACATCGGCCGCATGAGCTATTTGGCTTACACTCGCAGTGCAAACAAATGGTACTAATGTGGACCTACAAGGAGCGCGGGGGCACACACTATTAGCAGAGACAGTAGAGACACATGATGCCCGACCACCTGATGATGCCTGACCACCTGATGATGCTTTAACCCTCTTTCCCGTATGTTCAACTTTAGGTTGCACATGGAGACGAAATCGACCAAAACATTCGGGAACATTCAAAGAGAAAACCATTACCAGATAAACTTCGCTAGTTAGTGGGAGCAATATTTTCTCGCTAATGTTGAAACATTGCAAATCAACTAAATCGCCATTGCTCTAGGGGAATTTAGAATAGATTTTATCTTTCAAATCTCTGAGAGTTATGGAGGTTGCAACCACCGCTATGAAGTAAAATCTAGAGATATAATGTTCACAACCACGGATTACGCTAGTATCTAGTCTAACCGCCAGTTGAAATGCCAGCATTGGATCAATCCTATTCGAAAAGCAAGGTAGTTAGCTAAGCACCAGTGATTCACGCTCAATTACTACCTATAATCAATCCACAAAGGGAAACGATGCTTACCCAGATGGAATCCATGCACCCAATCTTCTCCACGCTCGAAGGGGAGGACTGGTACACTAGCCGGCGTTGCGTACAGTTCCACGAAAGGGGTAGATCTAGCGGGGGCAGGAGCGGAGCCGAAGGTGGAGTGTGCTCCGCAGCTAGGGGAGGGGTAGCTCGCCGGCCGAGGATGACAAAAGGTAGGAGGGCACAACGGTGGGGGAGCGGAGGGGGCAGTGTGGGAGCTGTTCTAGGCTTGGGGGAAGCGAATGTTTTGGGTGAGCGATAATGGCCGGTCCTACGTGTCTCCATGCGGCCCCATCCTTCACCAGACCCGTCCCAATGCCCCCCCCCCTTCGCCATGTATGCAAGACCCGTCCCAACGTGGCCCCACCCGTCAGCATGTAACGGTCGAGGCAACGTAACGTAACGCTCAACGCACGACCCACCTCAACGCGGTCACACTGGTCAGCATGTAATGGTCAAGCCTTTGAGCTAACGGCATCCCCTCGTCCGAGCGCCTAGCTCCCCGGTAATGGTGCGAAAAAATATCTTGATGGCCTACAAGTGCACATGTTCGTTATATAATGTTTTCGCGGAAGTATTGATTCTAGTTTTTATATCGATCCCAATAAGAAGCCTTTGTAAGTGTTTTTATGCGGTGTTTCTGTTGCACCCAAGGTGTCACATGGCCAATTCTTCCTAGTCCCAATGATCCATCTACATGTTGCCACGGCCATGGTCAGCACATTAATTAAGGTCTTGCGACCGGATCAAGGGTTTAATCTTGATGGGTTCCTTGTTTTTCTCGAGTAGTACTAGCTCTTCATTGATATTGGTCGTATCACTCGAGGGTCACAGAATTACTAGCATACAATTTCATACCTATGAGATCTTTGGATCATGTTACTTGGGCCCTTAAATTAGATAATAAGCATTAGGCAAACATAGATAATCATTCTCACTGTTAAATAAACACTACAACGATCACAAATGGATGGATTTAAAGGAGGCACAACACATCTCACCAATCCCCTACATCTCCCATGCCTATTGGGATTTACTCAGACATGAGAGGAATACAGATCAAAGGCATAATTGTATTGCAAGTAAGAATCATCTCAAAGTTATTGAAGCAAACCACAATAGTTATTAAAGATCAAATCAAATTCAAACCAAAGGTAGATCAAAGTATCAAACCCTAATCTTACAAGTGTCAATCTCTCTCTCTCAGTAATGATGGGAATGGGGTGGAGTGTGTGGTTTAGAGGTTGGAGATCGTCAAGGAACTAGGTAAAGTTCTTCTCCTCTTCCAGATCTAATCTATCCCCTCTAGATGGCTTGTAGCGGCTATATCTTCTATTCTGTAGTTCTTTTCATCTCTCCTATTTCATGAAAGTATGGAAGTTACTTGTATTTATATAAGGGAGTCATTAGCATTTAGTACGGGCGGGCGGTACGGGCGCATCCCGACCATACGAATGGTCATTATGCATACTGAACGCCTCCAATGAAAGGGGCTCCAATTGGGGATTAACTTCTTTGGATGCAATTAGCCCATAAATGTTATTAGATCTCCAATAAATGTTCATTACCTGAAAACTATCACAAGAAACCGAGGATTCGCTAATTGTGATGTTAACATTAGTAGAAAGGGGTAATCTTGAGTGAAATCCGGCAATAAACAAGAGGAAAATCAATAGTGAAAAGTGATGAAATTTGGAGCTATCACTTACCTACGAACAAGGAACCACAGCAATGATAATCAAATTATTAGAAACTCATTGTAAATCAGATATCAACTATAGTGGGAGAGACAGACACCCGCTAGCCACTTATGCAAAACTAGTTGCATGTCAAGCGTTGTAACACCCCTAGTTTTAGTAATCCATATTTAGCGTTTGTTTGTGCATCATGAGCATTGCATGCATCCATTTGGATTAAAGAAAATGTGCATTGATAAATAAGTAGGGGAAATAAAACCCTAAACCCTAATTTCTCTCCTCCTGTGAAATTCATTCAAATGTTTTTATATTTTGAAAAATACCAAAAGCTTGGAGCCCAAATTGAATAAGAGGACCCCTGAGTGTTTTTGTTGCATTTTACAAACCTCTAGTATTTTCAAAATGTTCAAAACAGAAAAGAATTTGAAAATACAAAAGAGAAAATAGGAAATAGGAAAAGAAAAGGTTTTATAAAAAAACATGCTTCCTGTGTTAACTAGGCCGCGTCCCACTTACTCTCCTCTCTCTGCCGCGCACCCTCAGCCACGAGCAGTAGCTAGCAACATAGTATCCAGCCCAACCGTGGCTAACTCACAGCCCGATACCGCTTTGACCACTTCCCTGTTCGTCGTCTTCCTCCCCGACAGAGGAAGCAGCTAGCTGGTCGCGCCTCCGCCGCTCGCCGGTGCTGTGATGCCCCCCGCGTGCCAAGATTCGCGCCATTGACGCCTCTGTCGTTTACAAGTACCCCAACACCACGAGAAACCCTAGCCGTGCCCCAGTTCTTCTCCTCCGCCTCGACCCAAAACCCTAGCTCTCAGGTCCTCCTTCTCCTCATTGTCTTCGGCCACCTCTCGCTGATATGAGCACACCGGAGTAACCGACGTGGAGTCCTTGTTGTCTTGCCCCAGTCAGCACAAGCTGGGGAGCTCTTAATCAGGCCAATGGTTATGGGCGCGTGTAGTATGGGCCAGAGTTATGGGCGCGTTCTGACCATACCAATGGTTGTTATGTGTACTGAACGCCTCCAATGAAAGGGGCTCCAATTGGGGATTTACTTCTTTGGATGCAATTAGCCTGTAAATGCTATTAGATCTTCAATAAATGTTAATTACCTGAAAACTATCACAAGAAACCAAGGATTTGCTAATTGTGATGTTAACATTACTAGGAAGGGGTATTCTTCAGCGAAATCCGGCAATAAACAAGAGGAAAATCAATAGTGAAAGTGATGAAATTTGGAGCTATCAACATCCCCAAGCTTCGCGGTTACTCGCCCTCGAGTGACAAAGATATGATGAGTAATAGCAAAGAATTGAATCAGATGAAAACTTACAAGTTCGAGGTTGTATCATATTCCATCATCTCAAATCATGCAACCTTGAACACGAGCATAATATATCTGAACAATTGCACTTAAGCTCAATTTCTAAACGCAAGTAACTCGCTAGCTAATAGTTCTTATAACTCAAATGAGATTGTTAAAAATTTTGCAAGGCTTTGAAAATCAATTTCTTTCAGCGCCTCTCTTATTATGAGAGTGAAAATGTTTTGAGCGAGATTGCTAGAGTCAAAATTAAGGGTGCACATGTAGATGTCAACATAATGATAAACTTAAAGCTTTTTCATTAACTCCCACTTCGATAATCGTGGCTATCAAATACCTCTTCTTTTCCTTGTCTTTCAAGAACTCTAATTTTTCAATTTAGGTGGTGAGGTGATGTCAAAGATCAAAAGTATCGAAAAAAATTCAGCTCATATTTTGATGATAAATTTTTCTTCCTTTCTCAAGGATCAACGAATATTTCTTTTGTAAACGCTTACACAACCTTTTGACAATACCAATAATTTTGCCCATATAGCGACATGTATGCCACTCATGCCATCAACTCACAACCAAAATCCAGGGTTATACCATAGATCATTCAAAGGCTAGCAGAGTTGTTGGCATCCCAAAGGTGTGTATTTCAAACAAAGAACTTTATTTCTTTCTTCTCTCTCTTTTTTTACAGCAGGTCAATATACGTTTTGGCATCTCCCTCTCCCACTATAAAAAGTTCGTTCTATCAAACAATTCTTTTTGAGAAGGTATCATCAAATCAACGATCAGTATGTGGAGTTGAGTACTACTAAGATTAAGCCCTTAAGACAAAAACATGGCACCAAAGTTGTCAATAGACACTTTCTCTTATTCTTAAAACCTTGGAATTTAATCCAAGGGGTAGTTTTCCAAACTGATATTAATCATCGAAAATCTTAACCAAGAGGTGACAAGAACCTTTGAGCTCATGTCCTAAAAGATAACGAATTAAGCGTGGAGTCGAACGCAAGTGCAACCGAACGGACATAAAATGTTCATGAATAAGCTTACAACAAGAAGTAAAATAGGAATGTGGTACCTCCTCTTGCTTGCTCGTCTCCTACTTGAGCCAACTCTTTGTGTTCATATCCATAGCTCAATCACTAGAAGTGAGCATTCTGCATAAAAATCAATAATAGCCAAGAGAAATTTGCACAAGTAAAATTAAAGGCTAGTCTAATATTTTTGGATTTTTCTTTTTCCCAAATGCAAAACTGAAAGTAAACATGCATTGAAACAAAACAAATAAAAAGAAGAAAGAAAAATATGAATGCAAAAAGGTGGAAGGAGTTTAACCTCCACAAGATTAGGCTTTTTTCCTAGCTGGAATCAAGCGTCACTACTGTCGGGCGGCGGCTGCTGGTATGGGAAGTTCGGTTAGCGATTTGGAAAGTCGGTCATGATAGATGTGAAGTCTTGGGTGAGGTTGACTATGTTGGCGTTCGCATCATACAACATGTTTTCTATGTTGTCAATGCGATGCACTGATACGTCCATAACGTATCTATAATTTTTTGATGGTTTTATGCTAATAATATGCTTTTGACACTCCTTTTTATATAAATTTTATGATTTATTTGGACTAACCTACTAATAATTGCAAAAGTGCACAATGTTCTTGTTTTATACTTTGATGTGTAGGAATTACCAAGAATACAAGTGGAGACCTTGTTAGAGTCAAATTGGGATTTTCTAGAAATCTGCCTTAGAACTCTTTTTAAAGATGGTCACGTTTCGGGACGAATACGGTGTCAAACGGAAAACTCTTCAACTACAAAGTTATTGGAAATTTCGCGACAAACGTTCTGGACATAAAATTAGCTGATTCCGAGTCTGGACAGGCTTGATAGGCCCGATTTACTGCAGCCCAAGATGGGGTGATGGGAATCCGAGAAGCTATATAAAGGGAGGAAACCTAATTCGTGGGAGACACCTCCACCCACGAATTTGCAGCCACCAAAGCCACGTTTTTGCCTCCCCCATAGATCTCATCTCCATGGGAGAGGGCTCCCAATAAGCCATGAAGGAAGGGTGCTAAGGGGCGGTGCTCCCCTGTGATAACGACGGCGGGGAAGGAGTCCACCGCGCCGCCGCCTCCTCTTCACCATCTTCACCGCCATCTCCATCAACTTCACCGCCATCTCCATCATCGTTGCTGATTCCCATGATGATGAGGGAGTAGTTCTTCCTCGAGGCTAAGGGTTCTACCAGTAATATGTGTTCATCTCTCTCTCTATGCATGATCATATTGTGATCATGAGCTTTGTAATCAAGTAGATCTACCTTGCTACTCTAGTGCTTTAATAGATCTCTGCTCTCCCCATGTGTGTAAAGTGACAGCATGTGCACAATGGTGGCACTTAGGCTAGAGATTAGAAATACTTGTTATGAGTTATATTTGTAGTTGGATGTCTCTATGAAATTGTGGTGTTTGTTGGAACCATCCAGAGCTCAAGGTGACAGTGTGGAGTTATCTAGACGGGGAAAGTGAACTTTGAGGAGTGTTGTTATAGCCCTACCATGGATTAGAGTGTCTAACCAAAGAGTAGTTCAGAGTAGTATCATAAAGAGAAGATATTTATATGAGAGTGTTCACTAGCGAAAGTATGATCCCTAGGCCTTGTTTCTAAGTATTGAAACACCATTTGCAATTAGATCTGTTACATGTTTGCTTGATTCCATATTTATTTCAGTTTGTCTTTAGTCTCTTCCACGCCATCAAGCTATTTTTTGGCACCCTTACCACTTATAATTATCCGTACCACTTGTATTTCACTATCTCTTTGCCGAACTAGTGCACCTATACACCTGAGAAGTGTATTGGGTGTGTTGGGGACACAAGAGACTTCTTGTATCTTGATTGCAGGGTTGCTTGAGAGGGGATACCTTTGACCACTTCCTCCCTGAGTTTGATAAACCTTGGGTGATCCACTTAAGGGAAAACTTGCTGTTGTTCTACAAACCTCTGCACTTGGAGGCCCAACAACTGTCTACAAGAATAGAAGTGCGTAGACTTTAAGCTATTTTCTGGCGCCGTTGCCTCGGAGGTAAGGTAAGAGGTACTCACATCCTCTGGTGTGAGTGCTCAAAGTTATTTCCTTTAGATTCTGCAATTTTGTCTTTTTGTTTCTTGTTTTCACTAGTTAGGCTTAAGGGAAAACAACAAAACAATTAGAGAGCTTTATAGTATTTATCTTGAGTTAGGACATGAAGTGTTTGAAGAGAAAATTATAAAACCTATGGAACTTTATTTGCATGCTAATAGCAATGTTGTTAGTATGAATTCTTTGGACACCATTATTGCTAGTGCTATGGAAAAGTCTAAGCTTGGGGAAGCTAGTTCTTATGAAAATGATCTTTTTAGTTCCCCGGCTTTGGAAGATAGCTATTCTATTGCTTATGATGATACCAAACCTCCAATATATGATGATTATAATGATGAATATGATATTTTCAGCCCACCTACTATTGAGGAGGAAATTAATTATGATTACAATATGCCTCCTATATTTGATGATTATGGTGATGAGAATAATAATGATAGCTATTTTGTTGAATTTGCTCCCACCATAATTAATAAGAATGACTATGCATATGTGGAGAGTAATAATCATTTTATGCATGTGGCTCATGATAAGAATGTTTTATGCGGTAGTTATATTGTTAATTTTATTCATGATGCTACTGAAAGTTATTATGAGAGAGGGAAACATGATTTTATGCATCTCAATAATATTAAGTTTCCCGTCTTTATGTTGAAAGACTTGAAGCTGAACTTGTTTTGCTTTACTATGCTTGTTGCTTTGTGCTTTCATGACTTGTTTCTTTACAAGATTCATATGCATAGGAAGTCGGTTAGCCTTAAATGTTCTTTGAAATTGCTTCTTGATGCTCTCTCTTTTAATTCATATTTCTTATGTGAGTATCTTCTCAAACTATCATGCCTAACTTAAAGGCGTTAAAGAAAAGTACTTCTTGGGAGATAACCCAATAGTTTTCTTGAGTCTTGGAAGTTATTACCTCTGTAATAACCTCTCCTTATCCTTTTTGTGTGGTTTTTGTGCAAAGAATAACCTCTAATGAGAGAGAAGTAATACTTGGGAAATTTGCTGTCCCGAAACAGATTTTTGTGCTTCGCTGTAAAAATCCGTGAAAAATATCTGTAGGTCGGTTTGAGCTATAATTATTTGTGCTTCTGCCCCAGGTTGTTATCCAACTTTCGTTATTTAAACACTTTTCGATTTGAGCAACAAAACGGCTTCAAAAAAATTGGTCTTTACCTGGTGGTATGTTTTGACAGATTTCTGCCATTATTTGCATTTGCCTCTTTATCTCTTTCTCTTTGAGTTTTCTTTGATCATTTGAACTTTTTAAAGAAAGTGATACAGTAGATTTTGTTTTAATGAAAGTTTTACTTGTGTTGAAACTGAACCAAATGACTTATTATCTTGAGTACATGATACATTACAAATATATCTATAATTTTTGATGTTCCATGCTTGGTTTTATCCACTTTCTTGTGTTTTGTTGCAACTTTGGAGTAATTTTCATATGATTTCGTGGACTAACCTATTAACAAGAGCCACAGTGCCAGCTATCTGTTTTCTGCTGTTTTTGGTTCCAGGAAAGTCAGAAAATGAATATTCTCGAAATTGGACGGGACAAAAGCCAAAGTGCCTATTTTTCCGGAAGGGATCAAGTGCCAGAATACGAGACGGAGAAGGGCCAGGGAGCCACCTGTGAGACCAGGCACATATAGTCTATTCTCCAAATGCAACTGTGATTGATTGTGCTGCACGCTCGGTTTCTCTGAAAATTCCCGAAGGCCATATAGTCTATTCTCCAAGTCTGACTCCTGCAATTCAGCTTTTCTCTTTGGCGGCTCTAAATGATGATGCTATGGATGCTATTCAGAGTGTTCCGGTGGTCCATGAGTTCCCAGATGTTTTTCCTGAAGAGTTGCCAGGTATGCCTCCTGATCGTGAGGTCGAGTTTGTGATTGAGCTTGAACCTGGAACCGCTCCTATCTCCAAGCGGCCTTATAAAATGGGTCCTGCTGAGCTGGCTGAACTCAAACGCTAGCTTGATGAACAAGAGAAGTTGGGTTTCATTCAGCACAACACTTCTTCTCGGGGTAGCCCAACCATCTTTGTGAAGAAGCGAGACAAGACTGATAGACTTTGTATTGACTATCGGGCTCTCAATGCTAAAACCATCAAGAATAAATATCCCCTTCCGCGGATTAATGATCTCTTCGATCAGCTAGCTAGAGCTGTGGTATTCTCTAAGCTTGACTTGAGAAGTGGGTATCATCAAATCAAGATTCACAAGGAAGATGTTCCCAAAACAACTTTCACCACCCGCTATGGCCTGTATGAGTACACGGTCATGTCTTTCGGTCTCACCAATGCACCTGCCACCTTCTCGAGGCTTATGAACTCGGTTTTCATGGAGTATCTTGATAAGTTCGTCGTGGTCTATTTGGATGACATTCTAGTCTATTCAAAGTCAAAGGAAGAACATGAAGAACACCTTTGGTGTGTCTTAAACAAGCTTCGTGATAACCGCCTGTATGCAAAGTTCTCCAAGTGTGAATTTTGGCTTCCCGAAGTCACCTATCTTGGTCACGTCATCTCTGCCAAGGGCATTGCCGTCAACCCAGAAACTGTTCGGACAATTGTTGACTGGCTTCCACCCAAAAATGTCAAAGAAGTTCGGAGTTTCCTTGGTTTGGCTAGTTACTGTCGTCGCTTTGTTCAGAACTTCTCGAAGATTGCGAAGCCTCTTACCGATCTCCTCAAGAAAGGCAAGAAATACCTTTGGTCTCCTGCATGTCAAGCAAGCTTTGAAACACTCAAAGAGAAGCTCACTTCCACACCAGTCTTGATTCCTCCAGATACATCAAAGCCTTTCCAGATATTCTGTGACACCTCCTTGCAAGGATTGGGTGCGGTCCTCATGCAAGAAAAACAAGTTGTTGCTTATGCCTCTCGACAGTTGAAGACGCATGAGATCAACTATCCTACACATGACCTCGAACTCACGGCAGTTGTCTTTGCTTTGAAAGTATAGAGGCACTACTTGCTTGGCAACCGTTGTGAGATCTTTTCTGATCACAAGAGTCTGAAGTATATCTCCACACAACCGGATCTCAACCTTCATCAGAGGAGGTGGATTGAAGCAATTAATGATTTCGATCTGACAATCAACTACACTCCTGGCAAAGCTAATGTGATGGTCGATGCTCTCAGCCAAAAAGCTTATGTCAACAACCTCATGGTGGAAGAACAACAACCTCTCTTGTGCGAGGAATTCCGTCAACTCAACCTCGAGCTTGTACCCTGTGGCTATCTTGCCAACTTGGTAGCTACTCCTTCCTTGGAAGAAAAGATTCGCTCAGCTCAGCTTGATGATCATTTCTGCAAACAGTTCACCATCAAGTCTCAGAATCCTAAGTATGAGTCTTACCACTTGGATGATCAGGGCACTCTGTTCTATGATCATCGGATGATTGTTCCAGAACTTCCCAGCTTAAGAGAGCAAGTACTCAAGGAAGCTCATGATTTTCTTCTTTCTATCCACCCTGGCAGCTCAAAGATGTACATGGACCTGAAAACACAGTATTGGTGGCCTGGGATGAAGCAATGTTGTGCCAAGTATGTCTCGGAGTGTGATGTCTGCCGCAGAGTTAAAGATGTCCATCAGAAACCTTCCGGTATTCTAGAGCCATTGAAGCCTCCGGAATGGAAATGGGAGAAAGTAGAGATGGACTTCATAACTAGTTTTCCAAGGTCACAGAAAGGCAACAATGCAATCTTTGTTGTCATCGACAGGCTTTCTAAAGTGGCTCAGTTCTTTCCCGTCAAGGAAACAAATTCTGCAATTCAGTTGGATGAGCTCTATATCAACAGAATTGTCTCTCTGTATGGGGTTCCTCTTGAGATCAGCTCAGACCGTGGAAGCATCTTCACTTCCAAGTTCTGGGAAGTTTCCAAAATGCTTTGGGAGCAAAGTTGAAATTCAGCATAGCTTACCACCCTCAGTCGCAAGGGAAAGTTGAAAGGATCAATCAGATTCTGGAAGACATGCTCCATGCTCGCGTCATCTCTTTCGGCATGAAGTGGGAAGAATGCCTTCCTTATGCCGAATTATCTTACAACAACAGCTTCCAGAAGAGTCTAAAGATGGCACCATTTGAGGTTCTCTATGGCCGCAAATGAAAAACTCCGATTGGTTGGTCGGGCGCAGGTGAAAGAACATTGTTTGGCCCCGACATTGTAACTCAAGCGGAGGAAAAGGTTCACATCATTCATGAAAACCCGAAGGTTGCTCAAAGTCACCAGAAGAGCAACTATGATAGAAAGCACACGGACATGGAGTATGTCCCTGGTGATCTCATTTACCTTCGTGTCACTCCCATGAGGGGAACGCACCGGTTTGGTATCAAAGGAAAGCTGGCTCCTAGATACATCGGTCCTTTCAAAGTTCGTGGAAGAAGAGGAGAAGTCGCTTATGCTCTTGAGCTCCCTGAAAAACTCAAGGTCCATGATGTTTTCGATATCTCTCAACTCAAGAAGTGCTTCAAGGATCCCGGCAGGACCGTGGACCATGAGCTCATCAATCTCCAAGAAGACCTGTCTTATCAAGAACACCCCACAAAAATCCTAGAAGTCGCAGAAAGAAGGACCCGCAACAAGTCCATCAAGTTCTGCAAGGTGCAGTGGTCGCACCATTCCATTGATGAAGCCACTTGGGAACGCGAGGATGAGCTCTGTGCCAAGTATCCTACCCTCTTCGTGTCTTCTTCTTCTTCCTAGAATCTCGGGGCGAGATTCCTATTTAGTGGGGGAGAGTTGTAGCATCCCATCTGTCTAACATCTGTAATGCTACTTGGTCTAATAATAAAATGCTACTTCCTACATATAATTGTTGCATCATAATTATATCATGCTAATGTCATCATGCCACCTTTTATTTGAGCATCATATAAAACCTTTTTCATTTGGCTCTTACCTCATATGCATTATTAATTGTATTTGGTTCTTAATAAATTGTATTTGGTTCTTGATAAATGCTTGGTGCCCAAGTTCAGTTGGGGGCATATCTTTTATTAACTCCACCACCTTCTTGTAAACACCCCATTATTCCACCACCCTACTATGTGAGATTTGCATTTTATTGGGGTTTACCTCTAGCTCATGTGGGTTGGGATGGATCCACTTCTATTTTACACATGCTCCCATATATGCATCATGTTGTTTTCACAATGTTGATATGTGGAGAGCCACATGGCCACCTTTGCATGTTATGGGAGTATTTTTCCTTGTCTAGCTCCCATATGGTTTGGTTTGGAGTATTTGGTCATGTATGAATATAATTGTGGCTATATACTTACCTAGTGGAACATACACACTAGCATGCTCACATTATATTCAAATATGAGCATTCCCATATATTCTACTTGGTACACCACTCTTGTTCTTTTGGCTTGGTCCCAACCCCATAATTTGAAGCATGTGCTAAATAAATGCCATGTTCTTTTACCATTGTTTTCACCATAGTAAATAAGGCACTTATTACACATGCATGGGCCATGCAAGATCATCTTATTTTCTAATTCTTTGGTTTTTATTAGGTTTTGAGTGGGGCATGGGTATTTTTCCCCATGATCCAACTAAGTGTCTCCCCTTTCTTCTTCTATTTTGGAACCTTTCCCTAACCTCACTTCCACCACCAACTTAATGCTTGCATGGATGTGATCTTGTTTGGACCATACAAAAGGAACCTACATCTTCCTCTTACTTCTTTCTTTATCTTGGTTTGGTTCAAATCCTTTCTAGGCCATCTATCTTGTAGCATGTGTGTTACATTTTGTTTTCCTTCCTTTTCTTTCCCTACCTTTATCTCATCCACATATCAAAACCCTAACCCTAACCCCTCTTCCTAGCTTCGGCTAAACCCTCCCATCACCAATCTGTCTACCCAAGGCGCCACCACCCGTGTGGGTTGGCTCGAAGCAGCCCCCCAACCTAGCTACCTGCTCACCACCACCCTAGCCACCTCATGCCGAGCCTCCCTCTCTCTCTAGCCCTAGCCGAGCATCACCGCCTCTCTCCATTCTTCTTCCTCGCTGCCTAGCAGACCCCACCCGAGGCCCTCTCTTACCCCCTGGCCCCAGCTGCAGCCACCCCAACCTTCTCCCGAGCCGGTCTCCCACGTGAGCAGAGAGGGTGGAGGAAAAGGCCTCACCACCCTTTTTACACCGAGCCCATGTGCTCTCCCTCTCCCTGCCCTTATCTACTCCCCTCCGCCTTGCGATTGCCTCCCCAGATCCCCCAGGGCCCTGCCCAGCTACCTCTCTTTCCCTCCACCTACCGCTGCCTTCTCCCTCCTCCATCTACCTCACCGTCGGTTTTCCTCTCGGCCACATAGTACCAGGCGGCGGGCGTGGCGTTTGGTTGTCGAGGAAGACCGAGACGTTCCCCTGCAACGCCCATGTCCACGCTGTCGAGGAGGAGGAATCCCAGACCTGCCGCACTTCTTCTACGCCGACGCAAAACCCTAACCCGCCGGCCGCCAGCTCCACCGCCGATTCGCTGCGCTCCTGCCCGAGCCACCACCACCAACCTCCCTGCGGTGAGCAGACGTACCCCCTGACACCCTCTCCTCGTCCTGCTCTTCCTATGCGCGCGGATCGATCAGTCAAGCGCTCTCGGTGCACCGCGCTCGAGTTCGCCACCCTACCGTTGCGCCGCAGCAGTTTACCCTAGCCGCGCAGCGTTTACCAGCAACAACCCCCTAGCCCATCGGTAGCCGCCGCCGCGCGCGTGAGCCGCGTCGTGAGTTCGATCCCCCGCCGCGCCGCATGCTGTCTGTTAGTTTCGTCAGACAAAAACGAAGGAAGAAAAACAGTAGTCGTGCCTTTTTCGCGAATACCCCCTGGCCTTTTTGTTTTCTCAACGCGCGCTCCATCAAGGCCCACATGTCATATGCTGTGGCCGTTTTACAAAAAGGTACTCGGGTTTGTTTTTCCTCAACCCGCTGTCCCTCGGATCCGCCAGGTGTCTACCCCGGCTGGCGCACACGTGCGGTGGACCCGCCGTTCCTCGGACCCACTTGTCATCCCCGCGACTGGCTGATCTCGCGGTGAGAAAAGCCCCGCGCAGCTGCTGCGCCCCAGCTGTGCTGAATCAGTAGGCTGGCCCACCTGTCAGCAACTGTGACTAGATTCCTCTGTGTGCAAAATGTTTGTCCTTTTTCTGTTTCATAAAAATAATTCCAGAAATTGTTTAATCTGTTTTAAATCCAGAAATTAATAACTCTTTATTAATAAATCCAACTAATACAAATGATATATGTTTTTGAATCAGAAAAATGTGAGGATTTCAAATCTGACATCCAATTTAACGTTTGGCTAATTTAAATTTTCGAAATTGTTTAATTGCAATAAAATGCCTTTTTCTTAATTAATTAATAACTTTAATTCTATAACTCCAAAATTTGACAAATAATATGTCCATATCAATCCGCGTGACGAGCCTATTCTAACTATGCATTCCATGTTCTGAATTGCAGCATGTATCATGTCATTATTAAAAATTAGAACTGTTTATGGAAATAAAACTTGACCAAATAAATAATAAAATGATTTATTCTTGTCCCCACACCTCACCCTTGCCATGCTACAGTCTTGCCATGTAATTTGTGCATCATTCATCATGGCATGCTTGTTTGCTTGTCGCATTTTATTTATATGCTTGTGCACTTTATTTATGTTGGCCCTTGTTTGTTTGGTTCTTCTTTCGAATAGACGCCGAGTAGGGGAAATATCAAGAATCCCAGGAGTACTACCTAGATCTGTCTCTCGCTTCAACTGAGCTTCCAGGCAAGCACTACCACATGCTTGCATACATATAGTACATATTGCCTCTATCTTATTCTTGCATCATTGAGACACGCTTGCATTAAATTGAATCCCAAGTACTGCATAACCTTTACTTTAAACCCCACCGACCTTGTTCCTCCATCCCATGAGCCTTACTACATGAGTTGTTTGAGCCATGCGAGTCGTAGAACAGCATGTGTAGGGTATGTGAGTGTCTGATGGATAACGAGGTACCTAAACAACTTAACCTGAGTAGTAATAGGATAACAAATGAAAGAGGCATGGGTGGGCAATATCTGTTATTTGGTTTTTATGTCCACTTGTGTCCCATAGGACCCCGAGTACTTGATACCTGTTCCTTGACTATCGCACTATCCGCAGATGGGACCATGAATCCCCTTAGCGCGAGCTCGATTCATTTCTTATTTCTTGGGGCCACAAAGTAGTTTGGGGTTTTATTACTATCCTGTAACTATGCCATGGTTTACTGCTTTATTTAAGATTGTGCGTGGAGCACCTGTACTATTTTGGATCGTGGAATGTTTTCGCGGTATCGACAAGCCCAGTCACACTTTCGGGTTCCCAGTCGTTTACAACCATTGAAACAAACCTTGGGTCCGTCTCGGAGTCGGCCAACTTCGTTGCGTGTAGCTTAATGGGGTGGCCCCCTGAAATATTTTATGAATCCTGTGAATGCTTTGTCGTGAAAGCCTCGTTGGGTTTTGATTTGGTTTTTCTGAGGCCAATCATGTGTGTGTTGCTATTTGTGCACCCCTGCAGGGTAAATCTTTCTGAAAGCCGTGTCCGCGGTTATGGACGACTTGGAGCATAGTTTCTCATAGACAAGTATAACTAAAGTACCGCTTTTAATTTGGCTAAGTACCTGACTAGTAAAGAGTGCAATAATCATGGAATGGTTAATAAAACTGCCAACGGATGGGTTGTTTGTCCGCTTTCTCGTTGGTAAGCGAGGAGGAGGATGGATCTGTTACTTTATACTATTATAACTGTTGTTTCTATTTAACGGGCATCCGTCTATCATTGGTTAGGCGGATGGTTAGTGAGTATCTATAGACTTGTTAGTTATTATCTTTTGCTACAATTGCGTCACCCCAGGTATCTGTCCCCTTTAGAGGCATAAAGACTTGCTGAGTACCCCTAGGGTCTCACACGATAAATTGTTTGATTCAGATGAACAGGTGTATTCGCAAGATGGATACTGGGTGGAGGAGATAAATGATTTTGGCAACGATCACGCGGTGTAGATATTCCAGGGATGGGGATCCGCGAGATCTGTGGGCGGGATGTGCTTACTTATGTGGCATCTTATGCCGATTTGCTTCTTATCCGTACTCGGATCTTGTTTCCCACTTCCACTTGATACTCTGATGTTTGATGTATGAGAAGTTATCCTACACTATTATCTCTATCTAGGATATTTGGATCTTGCCGTATGGCTCTGAGAACTGTTCTAAGGTAGCTTGCACACATACTCACTTGTGTATGTATTTGATCTCTTCGCCTGTTGCCTACGCCGCTCGCTCTTGTCCCGATGTTCTGGAAGTGGTTAGGACGGCCGACGGGTCTACACGTGGGTGGCCCCTGGGCCCCCGCTGTACTATTTTAACCACTTTTGTTCATCTAGGCTTGAACTTAGAGCGTAGGGTCCGAGGTTGCTACAATTGGTATCATACAAAATGCAATTATTATAACTTTTAACCACTATTTTCAAATAATACAAATGATATATGTTTTTGAATCAGAAAAATGTGAGGTTTTCAAATATGCCATCCAAAATAATGTTTGACTAATTTAAATTTTCGAAATTGTTTAATTGCAATAAAAATGTCTTTTCTCAATTAATTAATAACTTTAATTCTATAAATCCAAATTTGACAAATAATATCTCTAAAACGATCAGCGCGACGAGCCCGTTCTAACTATGCATTCCTTGATATGAATTGAAGCATGCATCATGTCATTATTAAAAATCAGAACTGTTTATGGCAATAAAACTTGACCAAATAATTAATAAAATGATTTATTCTTGTCCCCACACCTCACCCTTGCCATGATACATTATTGCCATGTAATTGTGCATCATTCATCATGGCATGCTTGTTTGCTTGTCGCATTTTATTTATATGCTTGTGAACTTTATTTATGTTGGTCCTTGTTTGTTTGGTTCTTCTTTCGAATAGATGCCGAGAAGGGGAAATATCAGGAATCCTAGGAGTACTGCCTAGATCCATCCCTCGCTTCAACTGAGCTGCCAGGCAAGCACTACCACATGCTTGCATACATATAGTATCTATTGCCTCTATCTTATTCTTGCATCATTGAGTCACGATTGCATTAAATTAAATCACAAGTACTGCATCGCCTTTACTTTAAACCCCACCGAGCTTGTTCCTCCATCCCATGAGCCCTTACTACAGGAGTTGTTTGAGCCATGCGAGTCGTAGAACAGCATGGGTAGGGTATGTGAGTGTCTGATGGATAACAAGGTACCTAAAAAACTTAACCTGAGTAGTAATGGGATAACTAATGAAAGCGGCACTGGTGGGCAATATCTGTTATTTGGTTTTTATGTCCACTTGTGTCCCGTAGGACCCCGAGTACTTGATACCTGTTCCTTGACTATCGCACTATCCGCATATGGGACCATGAATCCCCTTAGCACGAGCTCGATTCATTCCTTATTTCTTGGGGCCACAAAGTAGTTTGGGGCTTTATTACTATCCTGTACCTATGCCATGTTTTACTGCTTTATTTAAGATTATGCGTGGAGCACCTGTACTATTTTGGATCGTGGAATGTTTTCGCGGTATCGACAAGCCCAGTCACACTTTCAGGTTCCCAGTCGTTTACAGCCATTGACACAAACCTTGGCTCCGTCTCGGAGCCGGCCAACTTCGTTGCGGGTAGCTTAATGGGGTGGCCCCCTAAGATATTTTATGAATCCTGTGAATGCTTTGTTGTGAAAGCCTCGTTGGGTTTTGATTTGGTTTTTTCGAGGTCGATCGTGTTTGTGTTGCTATTTGTGCACCCCTGCAGGGTAAATCTTTCTGAAAGCCGTGTGCGCGGTTATGGACGACTTGGAGCACAGTTTCTCGATCATAGACAAGCATAACTAAAGTACCGCTTTTAACTTGACTAAATACCCGACTAGTAAATAGTGCAATACTCATGGAATGGTTAATAAAACTGCCAACAGATGGGCTGTTCGTCCGCTTTCTCGTTAGTAAGCGAGACGGGGGATGGATCTGTTACTTTACACTGTTATAACTGTTGTTTCTAATTAACGGATATTCGTCTATCATTGGTTAGGCGGATGGTTAGCGAGTATCTATAGACTTGTTAGTATTATCTTTTGCTGCAATTGCGTCACCCTAGGTTATGTCCCCTTTAGAGGCATAAAGACTTGCTGAGTACCCCTAGGGTCTCACACGATAAATTGTTTGATCCAGATGAATAGGTGTATTCTCAAGATGGATACTGGGTGGAGGAGACAGATGATGCTCGCAAGATCACTCTGTCTAGAGATTCCGGGGATGGGGATCAGCGAGATTTGTGGGCGGGATGTGCTTACTTATGTGGCATCTTATGCCGATTTGCTACTTATCCGTACTCGGATCTAGTCTCCCGCTTCCGCTTGATACTCTGATGTTTGATGTATGAGGAGCTATCCTACACTATTATCTCTATCTAGGATATTTTGGATCTTGCCGTATGGCGTTGCAATATTTCTATTTCTTTTAGATGGTATGGCTCTGAGAACTGTTGTAAGGTAGCTTGCATACATACTCACTTGTGTATGTATTTGATCTCTTTGCCTGTTGCCTACGCCGCTCGCTCTTGTCCCGATGTTCTTGGAAGTGGTTAGGACGACCGACGGGTCTACACGTGGGTGGCCCCTGGGCCGCCGCTGTACTATTTTAACCACTTTTGGTTCATCCAGGCTTGAACTTAGAGCGTAGGGTCCGAGGTTGTTACAAAGTGGTATCAGAGCCGATCCTCACGGTTAAACGGGTGTGCGCGGGTCAGTGGCGGGACATGTGAAGCATGGCACGTGTGGCCCGGAGTGGACATGGCATGGCACATGTGCCGGCACTGGACGCACGTACGCGTGCCAAGAGGGAACGTTCCTGGGGTGTGCTTGATCGATGAGGGCATCGATCTTCTAAAGGGTGGGTGTATGTGAGACTAGGCATATGGCTTAATAGGATTGATAGAATAATCATACCAACAAGTTGCAACTTCTTTTCCGGAAGCTCATTCGAAAAGAACTTTAAGGTTAAGCGTGCTTGGCCTAGAGCAATTCTAGGATGGGTGACTGATCGGGAAGTGGGTAACCGGGTGCGCACGAGTGAGGACAAAGTGCACAAAAAAGACTAGTGTTGGTCTGTGGGGCCAGTCTAGATATCCTATTAAGCTGCCAGAGGACACCCCGGGCCTGTGAGGACGGGTGTTACACCACCACACCAATCGGCCATGCCAGCCTGGCCCGCGCTAGGGGGTGGTGTGGCCACTCCCGGCACCCTCTCGGCCTCTCCTTCCGCCTATATATTTCCCTCGGGACGAAAACCCTAAGGGCCCGATCAAAAATCCATGAAAGAGTCTGTAGCGGCTGTCATCTCCATCCCTAGACCGGGAGGGATCTGAAGCTCTTCTCGGCACCCTGCCAGAGAGGGGAATTCACCCTGGAGGCCTTCTTCATCAGCATGCAAGCCTGCGGTGTGATGCGTGAGTAGTTCATCCTTGGACTACAGATCCATGTAGTAGCTAGATGGCTGGTTCTCCTCCTTTCTGCTTTCATGTTTAGATCTTGTGAGATCCGTTCATGATCACGATCATCTATTTTTAATTCATACATGTTGTGTTTGCGGGGATCCGATGGATATTGAGATGCTATTTCAGATTGATTATTGATTCTATCATGTCTTTGTTATTTGTGATCTGGCATGCTTTCCGTTGTTAGTAGCTATCTTGGCCAAGTAGATGCAAGCAACTCCAAGAGTTAGTATTTATGCTCGATAGTGGGTTCATGCCTCTGGTAATCTGGGGAAGTGACAGAAATCTCTAAGGTACTAGATGTGCTGTTGCTACTAGGGACAAAACAACAAACCTTTGTTCATAAAACAATCGTATTGTTTACTTTACACGTAGTTCGTAAAGCAATAATCTGTTGCTTGCAACCTAATACTGGAGGGGGTTCAGATGATAACCTGAAGGTGGATTATTAGTCATAGATGCAGTTGGATGGCGGTATATGTATTATGTTGTAATGCCCAATCAAGTCTAAAAGGAGTCAAGATGATTAGTATATGCATGTATTGCTTTCTCGGTGTTTGTCAATTGCCCCACTGTAATTTGTTTACCCATCATGTTATCTGTCTAAGGAGAGCCACCTCTAGTGAACTATGGATCCCGGTCCTTTCTCTTTACATACAATCTACAATTGTTTACTGCTTTGTGTTTACTTTCTGCAAACTTTTACTTGTTTCCATTCGATACGTTTAATCCTTTGTTTTCCGCAAAACACGATGAGATTGACAACCTCATCGCAAGTTGGGGACAAAGTTCTGTGGTTGTGTTGTGCAGGTCTCCATGTTGCTACTAGCACTGGTAGTGCGCCCTGCCAAAGCTCCTCTAGTAACACCTTTGGGGTGTTTCCTTGCTCCTACTGGTTCGATTAAACCTTGGTTTCATAACTGAGGGAAAACTTGCTGCTGTGCTCATCATACCTTCCTCTTGGGGTTCCCAACGAGCTCTACGTCGAACGACGAGCACATCAAGATCTTTTCTGGCGCCGTTGCCGGGGATTCAAGGACTTCTTCACAAGGGGAGTCCCTCATAACCAATCTCTTTACTTTGTTGTTTTTGTTTTGCTTAGTTTTTTTTGCTTTGTTTGCTTGTTTTTTACTTCAAAAACACAAAAAAATTAGTTTTGCTAGTTTGCTTTCTTATTTGAAAACCCAAAAAATGACTACTCTTGAAAACACTAAGTTGTGTGACTTCACTAGCACCAACAACAATGATTTTATGAGCACACCTATTGCTCCACCTGTGGCTGAAAATACTTTCTTCGAGATAAAACCTGCTTTGCTCAATCTTGTTATGAGAGAACAATTTTCTGGTATTGGTAATGAAAATGCTGCTTCCCATCTAAATAACTTTGTTGAACTTTGTGAGATGCAAAAGCATAGGGATATAGATGGTGATATTATTAAGCTGAAATTGTTTCCTTTCTCTTTGAGAGGAAATGCTAAAGAGTGGTTGAATTCCTTAACTAAGAATAATATTGATTATTGGACTAAGTGCAAAGATGCTTTTATTGGAAAATACTATCCTCCTGCTAAGATTATATCCATGAGAAGTGAAATAATGAAGTTTAAACAACTTGATAATGAGCATGTTGCTCAAGCTTGGTAAAGAATGAAATCTTTGGTAAATAATTGTCCCATTCATGGACTGACTGCTTGGATGATCATCCAAACTTTTTATGCAGGATTGAACTATTTTTCAAGGAACCTATTGGATTCTGCTGCTGGAGGTACCTTTATGACCATTACTTTGGGTGTTGCAACTAAGCTTCTGGATAATATGATAGTTAACTATTCCGAATGGCATACTGGGAGAGCTCCACAAGGTAGGAAGGTAAATTCTGTTGAGGAAACTTCCTCCTTGAGTGATAAGATTGATATTATTATGTCTATGCTTGTTAATGGGAAAGCCCATATTGATCCAAATAATGTTCCTTTAGCCTCTTTGGTTGCTCAAGAAGAGCAAGTTGATGTGAACTTCATAAGAAATAACAACTTTGGCAACAATGCTTATGGTAATAATGCTTATAGGAACAATTTTGGTAACAACAATTATAAGCCATATCCTCCCAACAATGGTAATGCTTATGGAAATTCTTACAACAGTAATAAGAGTTCTCCCTCTGAACTTGAAGTTATGCTTAAAGAGTTTATTAGTAAACAAACTGCTTTCAATGAAACTATCGAGGAAAAACTCTCTAATGCTGAAAGAAATATAGCATCTTTGGCTGAAGCTCAATCTTCTTTGAATAAAATGGCTGCTAAACCTGAAACTAATGATAATCCCTTTGCAGCTACTAATGCTATACAAGTAAGAATTGATGAAAATGTTAGACTATTAGCTGAATTACATGCTAAGTGGGAAAGAGAAGATAAACTGCTAGAAACATTAGTGTTTCTACTATCACCTCCTCTAGTGTTGAGGCTAGTAATAGTTCTACTACTTTGGTTGATAAAGTTGATTTTGATCTTGATGGTTGCAATATCTCTGAAGTTATTAAGTTCCTACAAAAGCTTGCTAAAAGTCCTAATGCTAGTGCTATGAACATGGCCTTTACAAAACCGATGCTCTCATAAAGATTAAGGAAGAAAAGATGAAACATAAAGCTTCTATTCCTATAAAATAAGAGGATGGTTGGGAACCCATCATTAATATGAAAGTGAATGACTTTGATTTCAAAGCTTTGTGTGATCTTGATAGTAGTGTTTCTATTATGCCTAGAAGGATTTATGATATGCTTGATTTGCCTCCTCTTGAAGATTGATATTTAAATGTCCCACTTGATGATAATGCTAAAAAGAAACTCATGGGGAGTCTTAATGATGTTCTTATTATGGTTAACGATTCCTATGTCCCCGTTGATTTCTATGTTTTGGATGTTGAATACAATGCTTCTTGTCCTATTACTTTGGGAAGACCTTTTCATAGAACTGTTGGTGCCATCATTGATATGAAAGAAGGCACCATTAAATATCAACTCCCACTCAAGAAAGGTATAGAACACTTCCCTAAAAAAGAGAAAAGATTTCTTTTGCTTCTCCTATGAAAATAAAATTTGGTCTTAATGCTTCTTCATTTGAGAACACTTGATTCTTTCTTGCTTCTTATGCCTAACTTAAAGGCGTTAAAGAAAAGTACTTATTGGGAGATAACCAAAAAGTTTTAGATGAGTCTTGGAAGTTATTACTTCAGTAATAACCTCTCCTTATCATTTTTATTTGCTTTTTGTGCCAAGAGTAACCTCTAATGAGAGTGAAGTATTGATTGGAAAAGTTGTTGTCCTGAAACAGATTTTTGTGCTTCCCCGTAAAAATTCGTGAGAGAGCTCTGTATGTCGGATTGAGATGTACTTGTTTGTGATTCTGCACCAGGTTGTTATATAACTTTCGTTAGTTCAATACTTTTTGATTTGAGCAACAGAAGGTCTTCGAAAAAATTCGTCTTTACCTGCTGGTCTGTTTTGACAGATTTCTGCCATTTTCTGCATTTGCTTCTTGTGGGTTCCTTTTTGAGTTCTTTTGGGGAATTGAGCTTTTTGAGGGAAGTGCTACAGTAGCTAGTGTTCTGTTGGAAGTTTATTTGGTGTTAGAACTTAACCTTAAGACTTATTTATCTTGAGTGCACTAATGTTGTCAATAAAGATTGTGTGAAGTTTTGTATTAAGGAAAATTTCCAGGTGTATGGAAGGAATGAGTAATGAGACGAAGGATGGACTAAAGCTCAAGCTTGGGGATGCCACGCGTGTCACCCCATGAAATATCCAAGAAGTACAAGCGTCAAAGCTTGGGGATGCCCAAGGCATCCCCTTCTTCATCAATAAAAATCCCAGGTTTCTTCCAAACGCTTCATTTTTATTGTTTCATGCACAGTTGTGTTTTTCTTGGAGCGTCTTCTTTATCGTTTTCGTTTTGGTTTTTAGTTTGCTTGGTTTGCTTAGTTTTCTGAATAAATTGGTTGGACCCCCTCTTTCATACATTGGTTTGCAATTGGTTTGGTTTGGTTTGGAAAAGAGTAGGAAATTTCATACTTATGTGGTAAAAAGAGCTCGTTTTTGACTGTGGCCTGTGCTTTGTCATGCCATGGTTGATTTTGTTTTGGCTTTGTGCTTACTATTCTTTGCTGTAGCATGACTTGTTATAAACAATTGAGATTGCTTAATGTGCCTTGGATGAATCATGCGTTGTTTTAGCATATTAAAGCATAGTATAGTGGTATTATCCTTTGATGCTTTATTTGGGTTGACTTGGCGCATGCTCACACCATGTTATGACTGTCACAAGTCACCATAGCCTTTATGATCATTTATTTTTCAACTTGTAGTATCACTTTATGCTTTGATCAATGATGTTTTGTCGCTCTGCATGATTATGGCCATTATTGCTCTCTTAGTTTGTCGCTCCCAGTCTTTTGCTAGCCTCCACAACCAAGTATGAGTTCCACTCATGCATCCAACTCCCTAAACCAAGTTATTCCAAAGAGTCCACCATACCTACCTACTAGCTTATGATATTCCAAGTATATTCATGCTTTTGTTTACCTTCCAAATTAAACTTGTTATGAGAAAACTAGTGATTAAAGCTCTCACGAACTTGATGGCACACTTTACTTTACTTGCCCTTAATAAACTTGAACCATTGTGTCTTCTATGATGTATATGCTTGCACTTATTTGTTGGGAATTAGCAGAACCATGCTTTCATGGGGAACGCTTTCAACATTGCACTTTGTACTTGTACCTAGTTGATATCATGCTCTTTTATATATGGATGACATCGGTGTAAATGAAAGGGGAGCTTGTAAGTCCATGGAGTTATGTATATGTGTTAGAGAAACGCCTGGGCCGCTGGTCTAATCCATGCTGACATGGTGGAAACCTGCAGCGTAACCATAATGAGTTGTCTATGAAGCATTCTTCTTATAAAAAAGAGTCCTATATTGAGAAAAAAAGAGAAAAGAAAAAAAGATACTATGAAAAGAGGAAAGAAAGAAAAAAAGCACCATATTCCCATGGTAAATAAGAAGAATGCTGAGATGCTCGTTGTCTGCTTGCCTTGTCATTTTCATATGGGGATTTTTCCGTATCATCGGGCAAGGGGTACCCCGTTGGCGGTTCTCAATGATACATATGTACTTACAATGACAAGAACTTACCAGTGACTAAACTTGAGTAGCATGAGGAGCGGCCCTCGTATACAAGGGACATGAGATTTCTGACTTATACTTCGTCAAGCATGTACACCATAGTTTGTTCACTTTAACCTTAATCACTTCAAGATGCTTATGATAGGGGCAATGAGAGCTGAAAACTATAAGTACCATAATTTTTGGAAGCTCTTTATGAGACTTGAATCCCTACTTCCTTTTACAAAGGCCTTTCTTCCACCATTATATTGAGTCTCCACCTTCTATCTTTATGCATCTACTTTGAGAGCTTAGTGGCCATTCTTAGTTCTATGTGCATTGTCCCAAGACTAGTTGATTGATGCATAACTTCATATTGCTTGTTTTAAACTATTGTATCTAGTCACTCTTATGAACTTTGAAGGTGTCCTATGCATTTATATTTGCTACTCTATTGAGGGACAAGCTGAATACTATTATGCCATGTTTTCTTTATGTGAAACAAACAAACGACTTGCAAAGCATCTTATTCATGATTGTTTTGTTTGTGCCTTTTCATGTTGCATCATAGTTTCTTTGCTTATTGCTAGAACTTTGTCTTTCATGTTATGATTGAAGTACTATGATCCTAGCTTTGAATGTTTTGCAAATACTTTGATCAAGTCTTTGATGGTGCATGTCACCTCAAAAATTATTCTTTCTTTTTATCACTTACCTACTCGAGGACGAGCAGGAGTTAAGATTGGGGATGTTGATACATTACAAATGTATCTATAATTTTTGATGTTCCATGCTTGGTTTTATCCACTTTCTTGTGTTTTGTTCCAAATTTGGAGTACTTTTCAAATGATTTCTTGGACTAACCTATTAACAAGAGCCACAGTGCCAGCTGCCTGTTTTCTGCTGTTTTTGGTTCCTGGAAAGTCAAAAATGAATATTCTCAGAATTGGACGGGACAAAAGCCAAAGTGCCTATTTTTTCGGAAGGGATCAAGTGCCAGAATACAAGACGGAGAAGGGCAGGGAGCCACCACACCACCTGGCCGCGCGGCCAGTCCTGGCCCGCGCGAGGGGGTGGCGTGGCCGCTCCCGGCACCCCCTCGGCCTCTCCTTCCGCCTATATATTGCCCTCGGGACGAAAACCCTAAGGGCCCGATAAAAAATCCGTGAAAGAGTCTGTAGCCACCGTCATCTCCATCCCTAGATGGGGAGGGATGGCTCTTCCGGCACCTATTTGGAGAGGGAATTCACCCTGGAGGCCTTCTTCATCACCATGCAAGCCTCCGGTGTGATGCGTGAGTAGTTCATCCTTGGACTACGGATCCATGTAGTAGCTAGATGGCTGGTTCTCCTCCTTTGTGCTTTCATGTTTAGATCTTGTGATCTCCGTTCATGATCAAGATCATCTATTTGTAATTCATACATGTTGTGTTTGCGGGGATCCGATGGATATTGAGATGCTATTTCAGATTGATTATTGATTCTATCATGTCTTTGTTATTTGTGATCTTGCATGCTTTCCGTTGTTAGTAGCTATCTTGGCCAAGTAGATGCTAGCAACTCCAAGAGTTAGTATTTATGCTCGATAGTGGGTTCATGCCTCTGGTAATCTGGGGAAGTGACAGAAATCTATAATGTACTAGATGTGCTGTTGCTACTAGGGAGAAAACAACAATCCTTTGTTCATAGAACAATCGTATTGTTTACTTTACACGCAGTTCATAAAGCAATAATCTGTTTCTTGCAACTTAATACTGGAGGGGGTTCGGATGATAACCTGAAGGTGGATTATTAGTCATCGATGCAGTTGGATGGCGGTCTATGTATTATGTTGTAATGCCCAATCAAGTCTCAAAAGAGTCAAGATGATTAGTATATGCATGTATTGCTTTCTCGGTGTTTGTCAATTGCCCCGATGTAATTTGTTTACCCAACATGTTATCTATCTAAGGAGATCCACCTCTAGTGAACTATGGATCCCGGTCCTTTCTCTTTACATACAATCTACAACTGTTTACTGCTTTGTGTTTACTTTCTGCAAACTTTTACTTCTTTCCATTCGATATGTTTAATCCTTTGTTTTCTGCAAAACACGGTGAGATTGACAACCTCATCGCAAGTTGGGGACAAAGTTCTGTGGTTGTGTTGTGCAGGTCTCCACGTTGCTACTAGCACTGGTAGTGCGCCTTACCAAAGCTCAGCTAGTAACACCTTTGGGGTGTTTCCTTGCTCCTACTGGTTCGATTAAACCTTGGTTTCATAACTGAGGGAAAACTTGCTGCTGTGCTCATCATACCTTCCTCTTGGGGTTCCCAACGAGCTCTACGTCGAACGACAAGCAAATCAGTACACTAATGTTCCTAATGAAGAATTGTGTGAAGTTTTGTATGAAGGAAATTTCAAGTGTAGGAAAGAATGATGTAATGAGATGAAGAATGGACAAAAGCACAAGCTTGGGGATGCCACCCCGTGTCACCCCAATAAATATTCAAGAGGTACAAGCGTCAAAGCATGGGGATGCCCAAGGCATCTCCTTCTTTATCAATAAAAATCTCAGGTCCTTCTAGACACTTCATTTTTATTGTTTCATGCACTGTTGTGTTGTTCTTGGAGCGTCTTTGTTTTTGTTTTTAGTTTTATTTTGTTTAGTTTGCTTAAATAAGTTGGTTGTATCCCAACACACTTCTTTTGGAGAGAGACACATCCCGTTATTCATTGCCTAGAACACTCTAGTTTTTATTCTTATTGTTTTGTGAGTGTTCTCTTTTGCTAGCACTGTGTTTAGCCTTAGTTTTCTTGTGCTTTCAGCTTAGAACTTTTTAATTCTTATTTGTAGATTTGTGATACAAGCTCACTAATATTTATTTATTATTATCTTTGTGAGTTGTTTCAAATAAGTCGATTGTTGTTGGAAAATAGTAGGAAGCTTCATGCTTATAGTGGTACAAAAGGGAGCTTGTTTTGACTGTGCCTTAGACTTTATCATGTCATGCTAGATGTTGCTTTGACTTTATGCTTAGTGATTATTTCTGTAGCATGACATGTTATAAACAATTGAGATTGCTTAATGTTCCTTGAAAGAATCATGCGTTGTTTTACCATATTAAAGCATAATATTGTGGTACTCTCCTTTAATGCTTTATTTGGGTTGACTTGGCGCATGCTCACACCATGTTAAGACTATACCAAGTCACCATAGCCTCTATGATCAATTAGTTCTTTGACTTGTGGTACCACTTTACGCTTTGATTGATAATGTTTTGTCGCTCTGCATGATTATGGCCATTATTGCTCTCTTAGTTGGTCGCTCCCAGTCTTTTGCTAGCCTCCATACCAAGTATGAGTTCCACTCATGCATCCAACTCCAAATAAAACCAAGTTATTCCAAATAGTCCACCATACCTACCTATTAGCATTTGCTATTCCAAGTATATTCATGTTTTTATCTACCTTCCGAATTAAGCTTGTTATGTGAAAATTAGTGATTAAAGCTCTCACGAACTTGATGGCACACTTTACTTTTCTTGCACTTAATAAACTTGAACCATTGTGTCATCTATGTTGTATATGCTTGCACTTATACGTTGGGGATTAGCAGAACCATGCTATCATGGGGAACGCTTTCAACATTGCACTTGTACATTGTACCTAGTTGATATCATGCTCTTTTGTCTATGGATGTCGTCGGTGTGAAATGAAAGGGGAGCTTGTGAGTCCATGGAGTTATGTATGTGTGTTAGAGAAATGCCTGGGCCGCTGGTCTAATCCATGCCTAATCATGGTGGAAACCTGTAGCGTAACCATAATGAGCAATCTATGAAGCATTCTTCTTATAAAAAGAGATAGAGATTGAGAAAAAAAGAAAAAAAGATGAGAAAAGAGGAAAGAGAGGAAAAAGCACCAGTTTCCCATGGTAAATAAGAAGATGCTGAGATGCTTATTGTCTGCTTGCCTTGTCATTTTGATATGGGGATTCTTCCATATCATCGGGCAAGGGGTACACCGTTGGCGGTTCTCTATGATACACATGTACTTACTATGACAAGAACTTACCGGTAACTAACTTGAGTAACATGAGGAGCGGCCCTCGTATTCAAGGGACATGAGATTGTCAACTTATACTTTGTCAAGCATATACTCCATAGTTTGTTCACTTTAACCTTAATCACTTCAAGATGCTTATGATAGGGGCAATGAGAGTTGAAAGCTAATAAGTACCATAATTTTTGGAAGCTCTTTATGAGACTTGAATCCCTGCTTCCTTCTATGAAGGCCTTTCTTTTACTTTTATGTTGAGTCTCTATCTTCTATCGTTATGCACCAATTGAGAGAGCATAGTGGTCATTCTTAGTTTAATGTGCATTGTCCCAAAACTTATTGATTGATTCATAACTTTGATATTGCTTGTTCTTAAATTATTTGTATCAGTCACCCTTATGAACTTTGAAGGTGTCCTATGAATTTATATTTTGTTATACCATGAGGGACAAGCTGAATACCACTCTTATTATGTTTTCTATATGTGAAACAAACAAATGTCTTTCAATGCATTGTTATTCATGATCTTTTGTTTGTACCTTTTCATGTTACAACATAGTTGTTATATCTTACTGTTAGAACTCTATCTTTCATTATATGTTTAGAGTACTTTGATCCTAGCTATCAATGCTTTTATAATAATGACCATCAAGACTGCGTTGGCTGCATGTCACCTCAAAAATTATATTGTTTTTATCGTTTATCTACTCGAGGACGAGTAGGAACTAAGCTTGGGGATGTTGATACGTCCATAACATATCTATAATTTTTGATGGTTTTATGCTAATAATATGCTTTTGACACTCCTTTTTATATAAAGTTTATGATTTATTTACTCTAACCTACTAATAGTTGCCAAAGTGCACAAGTTCTTGTTTTGCACTTTGATGTGTACGAATTACCAAGAATACAAGTGGAAACCTTGTTGGAGTCAAATTGGGATTTTCCGGAAATTGGTCTCAGAACTCTTTTTGAAAATGGTCACGTTTCGGGACGAATATGGTGTCAAATGGAAAAATCTTCAACTGTTGTTGGAAATTTCATGATAAACATTCTGGACATAAAATTTAGCTGATTCCGTGTGTGGACGGGCCTGATAGGCCCTATTTACTGCAGCCCAAGATGGGGTGACGAAAATCCGAGAAGCTATATAAAAGGAGCAAACCTAATTCATGGGAGACACCTCCACCGACGAATTTCCAGCCACCAAAGCCACATTTTTGCCTCCCCCATAGATTCCATCTCCATGGGAGAGGGCTCCCAATAAGCCATGAAGGAAGGGTGCTAAGGGGCGGTGCTCTCCTGTGATACCGATGGCGGGGAAGGAGTCCTCCGCGCCACCGCCGCCTCTTCACCATCTTCACCGCCATCTCCATCAACTCCACCGCCATCTGCATCGCCGTTGCTGATTCCCATGATGATGAGGGAGTAGTTCTTCCTCGAGGCTAAGGGTTCTACCGGTAGCTATGTGTTCATCTCTCTCTATGCATGATCATATTGTGATCATGAGCTTTGTAATCAAGTAGATCTACCTTGCTACTCAAGTGCATTAATAGATCTCTGCTCTCCCCAAGTGTGTGAAAGTGACAGTGTGCACACAATGGTGGCACTTAGGCTAAAGATTACAAATACTTTTTATGAGTTATTGATACATTGCAAATGTATCTATAATTTTTTATGCTCCATGCTTGGTTTTATCCACTTTCTTGTGTTTTGTCCACACTTTGGAGTACTTTTCATGTGATTTCTAGGACTAACCTATTAACAAGAGCCATAGTGCCAGCTGCCTGTTTTCTGCTATTTTTGGTTCCAGGAAAGTCAGAAAATGAATATTCTCGGAATTGGACGAGACAAAAGCCAAAGTACCTATTTTTCCAGAAGACTCACGGATCCATAATACGAGACGGAGGAGGGCCAGGGCTTAGCCACACCACCCCCAGGCGCGGGCTGGGCCTGGCAATGCCAGGGCATGGTGTGGTGGCCCTAGGCACCCCCTCGGTCTCCCTCTTCGCCTATAAGAAGCCTTCTGACCTAAAAACTTTGGGGGGTTCGACGTTTTTCCACGAAAAGTTCCTGCCACGCCACCCACGAAGGGAGATTGGGGACAAAGTCTCTGTTCAAGACCGCCGGGATGGGAAGTGCCCCCGGAGCCATCTCCATCGATCTTCACCATCATCTCCATCGACCATCCATGTTTCCCCCATCTATGAGTGAGTAATCCCCAGCTGTAGGCTATGGGGATGGTAGGGATTGGATGAGATCGTTCATGTAATGGCATCAGATTGTTAGGGCATGGTGCTTAGTATCTTTTATTAGTGCTTTATGACTTTGTTGCGACTTGTTGTGCTTAATGCTTGTCACTAGGGCCCGAGTGCCATGATTTCAGATTTGAACATTTTATTGATTCATTATGATAGTATTGTTCTTGGTCTTATCTACAAGTTGTATACACACGTTGTTGTCCGAAACCTATGGCCCCGAAGTGACAGAAATCGGGATAACCGGAAGGGAAAGGCTTTGATGTGAGGATCACATGTGTTCACGGAGTGTTAATGCTTTGCTCTGGTGCTCTATTAAAAGGAGCACCTTAATTGCCAGTAGTTCCCTAGAGGGCCCGCTGCAAACGGGCTGGCAGGACAAAAGATGTTGTGCAAGTTCTCATTGCGAGCACGTATGACTATATATGAAACACATGCCTAGGATTATCTAGTACTTGGGTGCTTTATCTTATTTATCTGCAATTGCCCTATGTTCTGATTGCTATGTGAATTGTCTTGTCCATGCAACGCCCGTCCATCCATCCCTATGCCTACCGCACTCGAATCCCACTTTTTACTGCTTTTGTTACTACTATCTTTGTACTGATAAACTGCTGGGAGCAAGATTGTTTCCAGGTGCAGCTGAATTGATAACTCAGTTGTTAAGGATTATAAATATTCTTTGGCTCCCCTTGTGTCGAATCAATAAATTGGGTTTCACTTCCCTCGAAAATACTGCGATACACCCTCTATACTTGTGGGTCATCAAGACTGTTTTCTGGCGCCGTTTCCGGGGAGCATAGCTTTATTTATCAAGTTCACTTGGATTCACTATTGTTCAAGCTAAGTTTATCTTTCTCCTTGTTTGCTTGTTTCTTTATCAAAAATACAAAAAAATTAGTTCCTACTCTAGTTGTTATTTTCGTTGGTTTGTTATTGTCTTGCTTTATCATGCTTGTTGGCAATGGTTGGTTTCTTTGAAACTGAAGCTTATTAGCAAGGTGGGTTCATGGAAGATAAAAAATATTATTATAAGGAACACCGCTTGTCACAAAAAGGGAAACACTTATGGGAACAAATTGATAGATTATATACGATTGCTAGAAACGTGTGCTCTACTTATAATGTTACTTATTGCTGTGAAGAGTCTTGTTGCAGAAAGAGGTATAAACACCTCCCTTTTCAATGTGAGTATAGTGATAATGATACCATATCTTCCTATGCTAAAGGAATTTATGACTTTTATGATGCGGAACAAATTGAAGAATTTATTGCTTGGAAGGGTGCTTTTGAACTTGCTAGTTTGCTTGAAAATATTGATGATTCACCTTACAAATATGAGGTTTATGGTATACTTAAATTCTGCTTTGATAATTACAAGGATGAAAATGGCTATATCCTTGAATATTTTAATAGATGCTTTCCACAAATGGAAGAGACTAATGTCTTGCAGGATCCTATGGAAGAGATTAATGCCTTGCAGGATCCTATGGAAGAAGAAATTGATGAACCTGAACTCTTATTAGATGAAAAAGAGGAGGAGAGTGATGAACAAAAGGAGGAAGAATGGATTAGCTACACATGCCTACCTTATAATGAGAGTAACTCTTTATCCCTTACATTATTTGATTGTCCTCCATGCTTACTAAAGTAGGATGAATGTTATGTTCCCGAGGATTCTTTTGAAGATGTTTATGATAAAGCTCTAGTGCTTGTAGATCGTGAAAAGCATGCTTTATGTGTTAGTTATATTGTTGATTTTAGTCATGAGGATACTAAAAATTATTATGAGAGAGGAAAATATGGTTGTAGAAGTTTTCATGGTATTGAAACACCTCTCTATGTGCTGAAAGTTTTGAAGTTACTCTTGTTTTATCTTCCTATGCCTGTCACTTTGTTCTTTGCGAATTTATTTGCATACATGATTCCTATGCATAGGAAGTGGGTTAGACTTAAATATGTTTTGAATTTGCTTCTTGATGCTCTCTTTTACTTCAACTCTTATTTCTTATGAGAGCATCCTCTCAAACTATTATGCCTGTCACTTTGTTCCTATGCCTGTCACTTTGTTCTTTGTGAATTTATTTGCATACATGATTCCTATGCATAGGAAGTGGGTTAGACTTAAATGTGTTTTGAATTTGCTTCTTGATGCTCTCTTTTACTTCAACTCTTATTTCTTATGAGAGCATCCTCTCAAACTATTATGCCTGAAGATGATAATATGTCTATTATTCTTGGGAGACCTTTTCTTAAACACTGCAGGAGTTGTTATTAATTGTAATCAAGGGAAGGTGACCTTCAATGTTAATGACAAGGAACGTACTATCTATTTCCCCAAGAAGATTGATAGGACTTATGGTTTAAATTCAAGTGAACATGTTGAGGGCATTCAAGTTGGAGAAATATATTGTCCCATACGAAGAGAAAATTTTGAAACTATTATGATTGGGACCATTGCTATCAAGGTTGCGGTAACATAATCATTAGTGGGATACAAAGTTTTGTCTCATATGGAATTGTTTTGGTAACAATACCTGATCAACCTTGTTAACAAAAGGATTTAATTGAACAAAACAATGTTTTCACCATGATTATCTCCGCTTACTTCTATTTTATCCATTTTAGTTTTTGCTTATGCCTAACTTAAAGGCATGAAAGGAAAGTACTTATTGGGAGATAACCCAAAAGTTTTAGATGAGTCTTGGAAGTTATTACCTCTGTAATAACCGCTCCTCATCCTTTTTATTTGCTTTTTGTGCCAAGAGTAACCTCTAATGAGAGAGAAGTAATGATTGGGAAAGTTGTTGTCCTGAAACAGATTTATGTGCTTCACTGTAAAACTTCTTGTAAAATATCTGAACGTCTTTTTGAGGTGTGAATTTTTGTGCTTCTGCACCAGGTTGTTATCTAAGTTTTGTTAGTTCAACACTTTTTGATTTGAGTAACAGAAGGTCTTCGAAAAAATTCGTCTTTACCTGCTGGTCTGTTTTGACAGGTTTCTTCCATTTTCTGCATTTGCTTCTTGTTGGTTCCTTCTTGAGTTCTTTTGGGGAATTGAGCTTTTTGAGGGAAGTGCTACAGTAGCTAGTGTTCTAATGAAAGTTTTATTGGTGTTAGAACTGAACTTAAAGACTTATTATCTTGAGTGCACTAATCTTGCTAATAAAGATTGTGTGAAGTTTTGTATGAAGGAAAAATTTCAGGTGTATGGAAGGAATGAGTAATGAGATGAAGGATGGACTAAAGCTCAAGCTTGGGGATGCCCAAGGCATCCCCTTCTTCATCAATAAAAATCCTAGGTTTCTTTCAACCACTTCATTTTTTATTATTTCATGCACAGTTGTGTTGTTCTTGGAGCGTCTTCTTTTTCGTTTTTGTTTTGGTTTTTAGTTTGCGTGGTTTGCTTAGTTTTCTGAATAAATTGGTTGGACCCCCTCTTTCATACATTGGTGTTCAAATAGTCTGCTTTGGATTGGAAAAGAGTAGGAAAGCTCATGCTTAAGTGGTAAAGGGAGCTTGTTTTTGACTGTGGCCTATGCTCTGTCGTGCCATGGTTGATATTGTTTTGGCTTTATGCTTAGTATTCTTTGTTGTAGCATGACTTGTTATAAACAATTGAGATTGCTTAATGTGCGTTGGATGAATCATGCATTGTTTTAGCATATTAAAGCATAGTATAGTGGTATTCTCCTTTGATGCTTTATTTGGGTTGACTTGGCACATGCTCACACCATGTTATGACTGTCTCAAGTCACCATAGCCTTTATGATCCTTTAGTTTTCAACTTGTAGTATCACTTTATGCTTTGATCAATGATGTTTTGTCGCTCTGCATGATTATGGCCATTATTGCTCTCTTAGTTTGTCGCTCCCTTTTTGCTAGCCTCCACAACAAAGTATGAGTTCCACTCATGCATCCAACTCCCTAAACCAAGTTTTTCCAAAGAGTCCACCATACCTACCTACTATCTTATGCTATTCCAAGTATATTCATGCTTTTGTTTACCTTCCACTTGTTATGAGAAAACTAGTGATTAAAGCTCTCACGAACTTGATGGCACACTTTACTTTACTTGCCCTTAATAAACTTGAACCATTGTGTCTTCTATGTTGTATATGCTTGCACTTATTTGTTGGGAATTAGCAAAACCATGCTTTCATGGGGAACACTTTCAACATTGCACTTGGTACTTGTACCTAGTTGATATCATGCTCTTTTGTATATGGATGTCGTCGGTGTGAAATGAAAGGGGATCTTGTAAGTCCGTGGAGTTATGTATATGTGTTAGAGAAACGCGTGGGCCGCTGGTCTAATCCATGCTGACATGGTGGAAACCTACAGCGTAACCATAATGAGCTTTCTATGAAGCATTATTATAAAAAAAGAGTCCTATATTGAGAAAAAAAGAGAAAAGAGAAAAAAAGAGATACTATGAAAATAGGAAAGAGAGAAAAAAGCACCATATTCCCATCGTAAATAAGAAGAATGCTGAGATGCTCGGTGTCTGCTTGCCTTGTCATTTTGATATGGGGATTCTTTCGTATCATCGGGCAAGGGGTACCCCGTTGGCGGTTCTCAATGATACACATGTACTTACAATGACAAGAACTTACCGGTGACTAAACTTGAGTAGCATGAGGAGTGGCCCTCGTATATAAGGGACATGAGATTTCTGACTTATACTTCGTCAAGCATGTACACCATAGTTTGTTCACTTTAACCTTAATCACTTCAAGATGCTTATGATAGGGGCAATGAGAGTTGAAAGCTATAAGTACCATAATTTTTGGAAGCTCTTTATGAGACTTGAATCCCTACTTCCTTTTATAAAAAGGCATTTCTTCCACCATTATATTGAGTCTCCACCTTCTATCTTTATGCACCTACTTTGAGAGCATAGTGGCCATTCTTAGTTCTATGTGCATTGTCCCAAGACTAGTTGATTGAGGCATACTTTGATATTGCTTGTTTTGAACTATTGTATCTAGTCACTCTTATGAACTTTGAAGGTGTCCTATGCATTTATATTTGCTACTTTATTGAGGGACAAGATGAATACTATTATGCTATGTTTTCTTTATGTGAAACAAACAAACGTCTTGCAAAGCATTGTTATTCATGAATCTTTTGTTTGTGCCTTTTCATGTTGCATCATAGTTTCTTTGCTTATTGCTAGAACTTTGTCTTTCATGTTATGATTTAAGTATTATGATCCCAGCTTTGAAAGTTTTGCAAATACTTCGATCAAATCTTTGATGGTGCATGTCACCTCAAAAATTATTCTTTCTTTTTATCACTTACCTACTCGAGGACGAGCAGGAGTTAAGCTTGGGGATGTTGATAAATTGCAAATATATCTATAATTTTTGATGCTCCATGCTTGGTTTTATCCACTTTCTTGTGTTTTGTCCACACTTTGGAGTACTTTTCATATGATTTCTTGGACTAACCTATTAACTAGAGCCACAGTACCAGCTGCCTATTTTCTGCTGTTTTTGGTTCCAGGAAAGTCAGAAAATGAATATTCTCGGAATTGGATGGGACAAAAGCCAAAGTATACCTATTTTTCGAGAAGACTCACGGAGCCAGAATACAATATGGAGGAGGGATAGGGCCTGGCCACACCACCCCTAGGCGCGGGCTGGGCCTGGCCGCGCCAGGGCATGGTGTGGTGGCCCTAGGCACCCCCTCGGTCTCCCTCTTCGCCTATAAGAAGCCTTCTGAACTAAAACATCGGAGGGTTCGATGTTTTTCCACGAGAAGTTCCTCTGCGTCGCCGCCACCGAAGGGGAGATTCGGGGGACAGAAATTCACTGTTCCGGCACCCTGCCGGGATGGGGAAGTGGCCCCGGAGCCATCTCCATCGATCTTCACCATCATCTCCATCGACCATCCATGTTTCCCCCATATATGAGTGAGTAATCCCCAACTGTAGGCTATGGGGATGGTAGGGATTGGATGAGATCGTTCATGTAATGGCATCAGATTGTTAGGGCATTGTGCCTAGTATCTTTTATTAGTGCTTTATGACTTTGTTGCGACTTGTTGTGCTTAATGCTTGTCACTAGGGCCCGAGTGCCATGATTTCAGATCTGAACATGTTATTGATTCATTATGATAGTATTGTTCTTGGTCTTATCTACAAGTCGTATACACACGTTGTTGTCCGGAACCTATGGCCCCGAAGTGACAGAAATCGGGATAACCGGAAGGGAAAAGCTTTGATGTGAGGATCACATGTGTTCACAGAGTGTTAGTGCTTTGCTCCGGTGCTCTATTAAAAGGAGCACCTTAATTGCCAGTAGTTCCCTAGAGGCCCCGCTGGAAACGGGCTGGCAGGACAAAAGATGTTGTGCAAGTTCTCATTGCGAGCACGTATGACTATATATGGAACACATGCCTAGGATTATCTAGTACTTGGGTGCTTTATCTTATTTATCTGCAATTGCCCTATGTTTTGATTGCTATGTGAATTGTCTTGTCCATGCAACACACGTCCATCCATCACTATGCCTACCGCACTCGAATCCCACTGTTTACTGCTTTTGTTACTATTGTCTTTGCTTTACTACTGTTGTTACTTTGCTATTCCTACTACAAAACTGTACTCTTGATAAACATTGCGAGCAAGATTGTTTCCAGGTGCAGCTGAATTGACGACTCAGTTGTTAAGGCTTATAAATATTCTTTGGCTCCCCTTGTGTCGAATCAATAAATTGGGTTTAACTTCCCTCGAAAATACTGCGATACACCCCCTATACTTATGGGTCATCAGTTATATTTGGAGTTGGATGTCTCTATGAAATTGTGGTGTTTGTTGGAACCATCTAGAGCTCAAGGTGGCAGTGTGGGGTTATCTAGATGGGGAAAGTGAACTTTGAGGAGTGTTGTTGTAGCCCTACCATGCATTAGTGTGTCCAACTGGAGAGTACTTCAGAGTAGTATCATAAAGAGAAGATATTTATATGACAGTGTTCACTAGCGAAAGTATGATCCCTAGGCCTTGTTTCTAAGCATTGAAACACCATTTGCAATTAGATTTGTTACATGTTTGCTTGATTCCATCTTTATTTCAGTTTGTCTTTAGTCTCTTCCACGCCATCAAGCTATTTTCTGGCACCGTTACCACTTATAATTATCCATACCACTTGTATTTCACTATCTCTTCGCCGAACTAGTGCACCTATACACCTGACAAGTGTATTGGGTGTGTTGGGGACACAAGAGACTTCTTGTATCTTGATTGCAGGGTTGCTTGAGAGGGGATACCTTTAACCACTTCCTCCCTGAGTTCGATAAACCTTGGGTGATCCACTTAAGGGAAAACTTGCTACTGTTCTACAAACCTCTGCACTTGGAGGCCCAACAACTGTCTACGAGAATAAAAGTGCGAAGACATCATGCACCACCTGATTAAACTCACCCCTCAGGACATAGTTGAATTCCGTCTATGGTTGAGGCATACCTTGCTATTGGTGTTGGTGGAAAGGATGTTGGGCATGGTGTTGTTGACTGTAGTCGTCCCAGCTTGCACCATGCCAATCTTCTTCACCTTGATCTTGCTGTTGTTAGCCAGCTACTACGTTTTCCCAATTGGGGTGGCCTCCTTGTGGCGTAGTCCTTCCTGAGAGGATCAGTGCTTGCTGGAACTCCTCCTCTGTGAGGACCCAACTCTGTTTACCTAGCAAACCAAAATCTTGGACAAAAGGGAGCAAAACTTGGTGGAGATCACCGTTAGGCTCAAAATAAAGCTGGTAAGCATGAAGGGAGCCTTCGGGTCTGTAGACCCCCATGATTTGGTGCTAGCCATATGAATGTCATCCATGGTCTTACTGCCAGCCAGAGCTCTTTCCTGTGGTAGGACAAATTCGTTTGCATAGGCGATCTGTGTGATCAATCCACTACAACGAATGTCCCCTGCGGAAGCCGACCTTTGGCAGCAAAAGTGTTGGATTAGCAAAGCACCCAAATTTACCTTGTGCTCCATCTCTGGATGCAAGGCCATATGAATTGCACTTATTTCGGGGCCTGCCATTGCCCCAACATCACCTTTCCCAAAAATAGAATTAACAAGGAAGGTATAAAATAATAGATAGTAGAATTCTGGATGGTGGCACTCTTTTTGCGCAAATAATCAGTGTTCCTATGGACAGAAATTTTCTCCCAAGAATGCATTGCCTCCATGTGCACATTGTCATCAATATCGAGTTCCCCCTCACGGGAGAATCCATCCAAAACTATCACAAAATTCATAGAAGGAAAGGTTGCAGAGCTACCCATTGAGTACAAAACTTACAGTGCAATTACGCTCTTGGGCCTCGAGATCATGATGGAACGATGACAGGAACTCGTACGTGGCGAGCTTGTAGGTGTCGACGGAGAGGTAGGAGAAGTTGACCATGGTAGCATGCATAGTCATCCGTTCGAAGTCCTCCAAAAGACGTTGTCAGGAGAGGAACTCGCAGTTTACCCACTTGGTGGGAAAAACCTTGTGGTTGCTCACCCTCTCATAGTCATGGCTCATGGCGGCCCTCAAGCTGTCCACCTCCAGCGCCTCTTCTTCGAACCCGGTGACTTGGCGGAGCCTGAGGTGCCCGCCGTATCCGAGCCCTTATCCGAGCATAAAATCCCTCCAATGTTATGCATTGTGCTGCAAAAAATTTAAAGAAAAATATAGGCATCAAGTTTCTAACACATGAACAAATGATTAAAGGTAGAAGTTACAAATCCTAACGTGACAAATCAACAATAATCTCAAAACATGATGAACTCATCTAAATAGCCAATGTGATGAATTCAACCATGGATTTCAGAAAATAGAGCATGGATCAGGTGAGAAACTTACCAATGTGAAGATTCCCTAACTCAAAAACATGAAATCAATGAAGAATCAAAGGTTCTAGGAGGCTAGGGTTTAAGGTGGAGAGAGAAAGAACAAGGAAGAAAGAGGAGGAAGAAGAAGGAGGCTGGCCTTGAGCCGGGTTGGCCTTGATGACGGGCGGTGATACAGGTGTAGCCCACTCGTACCGGTTGTCGTTACCGTTGGATCAAAGTTAGGGTTAGAGATCAAACCTGACCGGCTCGGTACGGGCATGCGGTACGGGCGCATCCTGACCATACCGTTGCTTGTTATCCATACGGGGAACTTTGGTCGACTTCATCGAGAGTTGGTACGGGCTCGCGGTACGGGAGCACGGTACAAGCGTACCCCAGTCGTACCAACTCTCGTTACCGGTATTGTTCCCTTTGCTGAAATCGTCGAGGTTCGGTACGGGCGCGCGGTACAGGCGTACCCCGGCCGTACCACTGCTTGTTATCTGATCTGAACCTTTTTCTTCTCTTCATTTTTCCTTTGCTTCTCAAATTCGCTAAGGTAAATTCTCTGAATAAACTCAAGACTTGAAATAAATTTATTAGAACTTACAAATAATAAAATAAAAACTTAAACTTAATTTATTGAGAATGGGTTAACTCCCATTAAGTATTTTATTCTAGAGTTTTGATTAGTCAAAGTCCATATCATTAGCGTCTATCTCAAGCTGCTCTTTTTCTTTAGTTCTAGCTGCTTGGCACGCTTAGGTGGCAGAACATATTTTCCGTTGTGTTCCAGTTTCTTTGGAAAGTATCGAACATCTCATCATCATATATATTGAAGACAATCTTATCCCTAGAGCAATCTACGTTAGCTCCAGCTGTGCTAAGAAAAGTTCTTCCAAGGATGATAGAAAGTTTGTCATCCTTAGGAACATCGAGAATAATAAAATCAGTGGGTATAACATGTTGATCTATTCTAAGTAGAGCATCTTCGATCATACTGATACATTGCAAATGTATCTATAATTTTTTATGTTCCATGCTTGGTTTTATCTAATTTCTTATGTTTTGTCCACACTTTGGAGTACTTTTCATATGATTTCTTGGACTAACCTATTAACAAGAGCCATAGTGCTAGCTACCTGTTTTCTGCTGTTTTTGGTTCCGGGAAGTCAGAAAATGAATATTCTCGGAATTGGACGGGATAAAAGCCAAAGTCATATTTTTACCAAGGGACACTTGGAGCCAAAATACAAGACGGAGAAGGGCCAGAGGGCGTCCACACCACCTGGCCACGCGGCCAGGCTTGGCCCGCGCTAGGGGGTGGTGTGGGCAGCCTAGGCACCCCCTCGGCCTCTCCTTCCTCCTATATATTTCCTCGGATACGGAAACCCTAAGTACCCGATCAAAAATCCACGAAAGAGTCTATATCCTCCTTCATCTCCATCCCTAGATCGAGAGGGATCTGAAGCTCTTCCCGGCACCTTGCCGGAGAGGGAAATTCACCCTGGAGGCCTTCTTCATCACCATTCAAGCCTCCGGTGTGATGCGTGAGTAGTTCATCTCTGGACTATGGGTCCATGTAGTAGCTAGATGGTTGGTTCTCCTCCTTTGTGCTTTCATGTCTAGATCTTGTGAGCTCCATTCATGATCAAGATCATCTATTTGTAATTCTGCATGTTGTGTTTGCGGGGATCCAATGGATATTGACATGCTATTTCAGATTGATTATTGATTCTATCATGTCTTTGTTATTTCTGATCTTGCATGCTTTCTGTTGGTAGTAGCTATCTTGGCCAAGTAGATGCTAGCAACTCCAAGAGTTAGTATTTATGCTCGATAGTGGGTTCATGCCTCTGGTAATCTAGGAAGTGATAGAAATCTCTAAGGTACTAGATGTGCTGTTGCTACTAGGGAGAAAACAACAATCCTTTGTTCATAGAACAATCGTATTGTTTACTTGACACGCAATTCGTAATGCAATTATCCGTTGCTTGCAACTTAATACTGGAGGGGGTTCGGATGATAACCTGAAGGTGGATTATTAGTCATAGATGCAGTTGGATGGCGGTCTATGTATAATGTTGTAATGCCCAATCAAGTCTCAAAGGAGTCAAGATGATTAGTATATGCTTGTATGCTTTCTCGATGTTTGTCAGTTGCCCCGCTATAATTTGTTCACCCAGCATGTCATCTATCTTAAGGAGAGCCACCTCTAGTGAACTATGGACCCCGGTCCTTTCTTTTACGTTCAATCTACAATCAAAATGTTTACTGCTTTGTGTTTACTTTCTACAAACTATTAATTCCATTCGATACGTTTAATCCTTTGTTTTCAGCAAAACCGGTGAGATTGATAACCTCATCGCAAGTTGGGGGCAAACTTCTGTGGTTGTGTTGTGCAGGTCTCCACGTTGCTACTAGCACCGGTACTGCGTCCTGCCAAGGCTCAGCTAGCAACACCTTTGGGGTGTTTCCTTGCTCCTACTGGATTGATAACCTTGGTTTCGTACTGAGGGAAAACTTGTTGCTGTGCTCATCATACCTTCCTCTTGGGGTTCCCCAACAAGCTCGATATATTTTCGGCCATCACATACCTTATTCCCTATTTAAGAAATTTAATCTACACTAACACCTTCTCCAAAGTTCACAAAGAGCGTTGAATATATTAGTTTTACCAATTGCACAGGAGATGGTTGGTATACCTGGGTCCCCAAGCTTAGCAGGCAGATTATCACCAAAGCTTCTCATTACTGCTACAGTCTTAGTTACCTTCTTCTTTCTATTAAGAATATCTCGCATAAACTTTTTATAAGTAGGAACTTGAATAGAATCAGTTAAAGGAAGTCCTAAATGCAAGCTTCCCAGTGCCTCAGTAAAAGAGTCATAAATAGATTTATCCGGTTCGTATTGAATTCGGTTAGGATAAGTAATTTTCTTTTTAGTAGGTATTACCTTCTCTTTTACCTTTGCCATAGGTTCAGCATTCTTTTTGGTTTTCCTTCCGGCAGATTTTTGCTTATCGGCATGTTCTTCACGTGGGATGATAACTTGCTCTTCTTGTTCCGTTGTGAGATCGGCTTTTTCCCTTGAATCGATTATCTCAGAGTCCGAATCATATGGTTTATGTCTGTTCCCTGCTTCCCCTTCTCCTCTAGTTTTGGAAGCTTCATTCTCCCTTTTCGGGACTCATAATCAATGTCATCCTAGGGATCAACTAAATCCTCTTCTTCTTGACTCATCTCCTGAGTCTCTCTTGCTTTTCGAGCTTGTTCTTCTTGATACCAAGGTGGTCCTTGTGGTTCTTGAATTTCTTTAACACGTCTAGTAACAATGTTAGTAGAAATAGTATTGATATTTCCTTGGTTCAAAATCAAAGTTTGGGTTTCATTTATTCGCTCACACTAAGTTTTAACCATACTTAGATATCTATCTAAATGTTTTATGGCTTGACCCAAGTCATCAAAGACTTCTGTTAGATCTCTTATATTATTTTCTTGTGTCATAAGATGCTTATAGTTTTTCTCACGGAATTGATTCTATTGATATTTAAACTTATTCATTACAAGATTTATATCATCTTCTATTACATAAGTTTGAAGAATGTCAACTTTATTTTCTTTCACAAGTTCCGAGGCTAAACCTTTTTCTTCCATGGACTTTTTAACCTCTGGTATAAGATCTGGTGGTATGTGAATCATACATTTTCATGGTTCAACACCCATAACTTGATTGTATTGTTCGTCATTAAAGGATCTTACCTCAAAAATCTTTACACATTTCGGTAGTGCTAGGTTTCATATGGCTCCTCCTGTAGATAGAAACAATCATTTCGTTTGTCTTGTCATTAAGCCCATTATAAAAATATTGAATAACTAGGTGCTCGTGAAAACCGTGAGTAGGGACTTTCATAATCATGGCATAAAATCTATTAAATGCTTGATAAAAGTTTTCTCCAACTGTTTGGAGAAAGTTTGTTATACTATGTTTGATTTGCATGATTTTAGTGAATGAACAATATTTATGCAGGAAATCTTGGAAATCTTCCCAGCTTTTTATAGTATGATTGGGTAATGATTGTAACCAAGCAAGAGCACTGTCTTTCAGAGACCAACGAAAGAGTTTAAGGAGTACAAACTCTATTGGTAAACTTGCTGGTTTAAGACTAGCGCAAAGGCCATAGATCCTTGTCTAGTGGTCACTAGGGTCTTCCTCTTCCTTTCCTACGAAAGAAATTTCTTTCATCATATAAATTAGCTCAGGATATATTTCGAATTCCGGGAGCTAATTTATATGATGAAAGAAATTTCCTCAGGGTATAAATTAGCTCAGGATATCCTATAGCTCACATACTATAGCTCAGGATATAAATTAGCTCAGGATATATTTCAAGTTCAGGACAAAGAATAGGCATTTTACTTAAGTGTCTAGATGGATTCCCATATTATCCCAAAGGTAGCTCAGTTCAGCCCCCGGGTGATGGTCAAATCTGCCATTAGTGGAATCAAGAAGTTCACGTCTATAGTATGTGAGTTAGTAAATCTTTGAATAAATTCTAGATGTTTCTCGATTGGAACACGATCAATATATGGAGGTAAATAAGTTTTTCCTGATTGAGTGGTACCTCTGTCTTCAACGGAGATCATGAATGGTGTCAACAATTGCTGTTGTCAAGAAACAACGCTTGGCGCTTAGCTCCCCGGCGATGGTGCTAGAAAATATCTTGATGTCCTACAAGTGCACATGTTCGTTAGACAATGTTTTCATGGAAGTATTGATTCCAGTTTTTATATCGATCCCAATAAGAAGCCTAGGTAAGTGTTTTTATGTGGTGTTTCTGTTGCACCCAAGGTGTCACATGGCCAATTCTTCCTAGTCCCAATGATCCATCTACATGTTACCATGACCATGGTTAGCACATTAATTAAGGTCTTGCGACCGGATCAAGGGTTTAATCTTGATGGTTCCTTGTTTTCCTCGAGTAGTACTAGCTCTTCATTGATATCGGCCGTGTCACTCGAGGGTCGCCGAATTACTAGCATACAAGTTCATACCTATGAGATCTTTGGATCATGTTACTTGGGACCTTAAATTAGATAATAAGCATTAGGCAAACATAGATAATCATTCTCACTGTTAAATAAACACTACAACGATCACAAATGGATGGATTTAAAGGAGGCACAACACATCTCACCAATCCCCTACATCTCCCACGCCTATTGGGATTTACTCAGACATGAGAGGAATACAGATCAAAGGCATAATTGTATTGCAAGTAAGAATCATCTCAAAGTTATTGAAGCAACCCACAATAGTTATTAAAGATCAAATCAAATACAAACTAAAGGTATATCAAAGTATCAAACCCTAATCTTACAAGTTCCAATCTCTCTCTCTCAGTAATGATGGGAATGGGGTGGAGTGTGTGGTTTAGAGGTTGGAGATCGTCGAGGAACTAGGTAAAGTTCTTCTCCTCTTCTAGATCTAATCTATCCCTTCTAGATGGCTTGTGGTGGCTATATCTTCTATTCTGTAGTTCTTTTCATCTCTCCTATTTCATGAAAGTATGGAAGTTACTTGTATTTATATAAGGGAGTCATTAGCATTTAGTACGGGCGGGTGGTACGGGCGCATCCCGACCGTACCGATGGTCGTTATGCATACTGAACGCCTCCAATGAAAGGGGCTCCAATTGGGGATTAACTTCTTTGGATGCAATTAGCCCATAAATGTTATTAGATCTCCAATAAATGTTCATTACCTGAAAACTATCACAAGAAACCAAGGATTCGCTAATTGCGATGTTAACATTAGTAGAAAGGGGTAATCTTCAGTGAAATCCGGCAATAAACAAGAGGAAAATCAATAGTGAAAAGTGATGAAATTTGGAGCTATCACTTACCTATGAACAAGGAACCACAACAATGATAATCAAATTATTAGCAACTCATTGTAAATCAGATATCAACTATAGTGGGAGAGACAGACACCCGCTAGACACTTATGCAAAACTAGTTGCATGTCAAGCGTTGTAACACCCCTAGTTTTAGTAATCCATATTTAGGGTTTGTTTGTGCATCATGAGCATTGCATGCATCCATTTGGATTAAAGAAAATCTGCATTGATAAATAAGTAGGGGAAATAAAACCCTAAACCCTAATTTCTCTCCTCCTGTGAAATTCATTCAAATGTTTTTATATTTTGAAAAACACCAAAAGCTTGGAGCCCAAATTGAATAAGAGGGCCCCTGAGTGTTTTTGTTGCATTTTACAAACCTCTGATAATTTCAAAATGTTCAAAATAGAAAAGAATTTGAAAATACAAAAGAGAAAATAGGAAATAGGAAAAGAAAAGGTTTTAATAAAAAACATGCTTCGTATGTTAACTAGGCCGCGTCCCACTTACTCTCCTCTCTCTGTCGCGCACCCTCGGCCACGAGCAGTTGCTAGCAACATAGTAGCCAGCCCAACCATGGCTAACTCACAGCCTGATATCGCTTTGACCACTTCCCCGTTCGTCGTCTTCCTCCCCGACAGAGGAAGCAGCTAGCTGGTCGCGCCTCCGCCGCTCGCCGGTGCTGTGATGCCCGCCGCGTGCCAAGATTTGCGCCACTGACGCCTCGGTCGTTTACAAGTACCCCAACACCATGAGAAACCCTAGCCGTGCCCCAATTCTTCTCCTCCGCCTCGACCCAAAACCCTAGCTCTCAGGTCCTCCTTCTCTTCATCGTCTTTGGCCACCTCTCGCTGATATGAGCACACCGGAGTAACCGATGTGGAGTCCTTGTTCTCTTGCCCCAGTCAGTGCAAGCTGGGGAGCTCTTAATCGGGCCAATCGATGACGTATTCCTCACGGCCAACGAAGGTCCATCGTGACATCGACATCGCCTCCGACCTCCTCTTCTCGATCTGACCCGTCTACAAGAACCACGGTGAGATCCTGAGCATAACAGTGCTCTCCATCGTCTCCCTCCCTCTCTGGTTCGAGCCCTCGCCATGCGCCACCATCTGCAGCCGCGCAAGCTCCCCATGGTCACCGCTCCGGCGACCAATAATTGGCGGCGCCACCACCATTCAGCTTGCCTCAGCCAGCCGCATTCAACGAGCCCCTCCGCGCTTCCCCGCGATCTCTAGATCGATGGATCCGAGCATCAACTGGGAGCCTCCCCGTTGATGACATCAGCATGATGTCATGCTTTTCTCATTATTCTTTTTGTTTTTTAATTGATTTGTAAATTATTTTCTGTAATACAAAATACTTGACAGGTGGGTCCCTATTGTCAGGTTTTTAATCTTTTTGGAAATGTTTTCTGAAATGATTAAATATATGACATGTGGGTCCAGCTGTAAAATAATTTATAATATTCCAAAAATGTTTAATTGTTTTAAAAATGATTTTTAAAATGGATTAAAAATGATAAAAATCATAACAAATTCATTTTAAATCAGAAAAATATGTATAATATATCAGAATGTTCAGAAAAATGAGATCTATCTCATAGCATCAAAGTCATGCATCATGGTAACAACTAAAATGATCTCCTTAGAGAAACCCTAATAAACCCCTCTCATATGCCTCCGGAGTTTATCAGAAGTGTTATCTAGGGCATTCCTACTCCGCTTAAAATGGTTCATATACCTTTAGGTTTGACGTAACACCTTTAAAAATGTCATATCATCATCCTTGCTTGAGAATTGCACAAGTGCCATGTGTTGATTGTCGCTTTCCTTTCTGGTGTTTCTGCTTCTTCTTGGTAGACCTCGGAGTTGATGTGAGCAACGAGATCGAGTCCAACATTCAAGACCGGGATTAACACCATCGAAGAGAAGTACTTGATCAAAGGAGAACAATGTCAAGCAGATGAACTTGAAGATCTATATCGAGTATCAACAGGCAAAGGCAAGCATAGCCCCACACATGTTAAAATCCTATGCTTTCAAAGTATTTGATTTTGGCCATGTGCATACGATTCCAAAGTCTTTTATCGATAGATAGAGTAATCCTATCTGATCCATGTTTCCTTTGTTATCCTATATTCCCTGATCCACTACTCCTAGCATAACTAGGGTTTGGCGTACGTGCTTCGCTTGAGCTGCTATATCTGTTGCACTTAGCCATGCTTAGTTGTTACCGCTGGTACATCCGAATGATGAACTAGAGCTACGAATGAACCTAGTTGGACAGGATGACGTGGTATGATCAGAGATGAAAGTTAAACATGCAAAGGCTTGTATGGGAGGCCACGGTGGGTTGTGGTTTTTGTAGTCCCATACTTTCCACCACTAGGTTCTGAGTTCTTGCCTCTTGAACCAAGACGAGCGTACAACCACACGGGGGCCTGGAAACCCCCTCGACCAACTAACTTGCTTAGTAGATTCCATGAGTCACATAGTTCAGGCGTTCCATTCGACATATGCATTCTGGTTGTTTTCGAAGGCGGTGGAAGAGGTGCATTCATATAGGTATGTAAGCATGGCCAGGAGCAAGAGAGGCATGGCCTCCGTAATCTTGTTCCTCGCACATATCTCTAGGGACCGGCTTCGGGACTTGACCCATTACGGCGGCATCTTCTTAGGGCGTGACTCATGGTCTCGGCGAAAGCAAGGTAAAGATAGTGTCCATCCGCTCTCTGCCGGCCTTTGAAGGAAGAGGGCTAATAATATTTGTCATTAAGAGTAGGGTGGTACGTGTGGGTAAAGTTGTGCACCCCTGCAGGGTATTAATCTTTTCGAAAAGCCGTGTCCACGGTTATGAACGACTTGGGAACGGATTCTAAGATCATAGAGAACTATAACCTAATCGTAAAATTTGACAAGAGATGTGAGGTGTGCTTAAGGATGCTTCCTCAGGGATCGAGGGGGTGATCCTAGTTGGAAGGTTCAGCTGATGATGATTTGGTGGATATCAAAAGAAGATCGAAGCTAGATATATTGTTTCCTTATCCCCTTTTAAAATGTTCTATTAGTCGAGCTTCTTCTCTCTCTTTTACAAAGACAGTTAGCTTTATGCAAATGAACCCCACCAGCCATAAGTCTTGTAGAGTACACCCTATACTCAACCTTGCTTTTTTGATACTTTTGCAGCAGGTAAGTGCTACCATAGAAGATGAGTTTGTTACGACATCGACATCGACGAGTAGCTTGGGGTTCCCGGTCGGCAGCCTGGAATCTATGGATTGGGACGTCATCGTTATGCTTTAGGCCTCTTAGGCCATTTGTTAAGTTTGCTATACTTAATAGCATAATTTGCCTTCCGTTGTTTGATGTTTGTGGTCAGTGATCTCTGCTTGTAATATTTTGGTTCTTTGCTCAGTTATGAGCTCGCTGTAATAACTTTTGTGTCGTAGGGTCACTATAATGTTACCGATTCTTTCTCTATACGCTTCCGAGATTTTAGGTTAGGCTTATGTCAGACAGAGGTCTGGGATTTGTCTAGCCTTAATCCCGGGGGTGTCACAGGTTTTGGTATCAGAGCAGTACCGTTTGTAGGAAAACCTTTCTACTGGTCGATGTTGAGTCTAGTGTTTGAGCAAACTATTTGAAAGCTAAAAATTATTTGTGAAAACTCTAGTATGCTTCTTTTTCTCCTTATCCAGTTTCGCTCTAACTCTGGGTCACCTTATCTTGTGTTGATTTGGAAAAAAAATTGCTATCTCGTATCGTCTTTCAAAGCTTAGGTGCCTTTTAGGCATGACGTTTCTTAACCAGTTGACCTAGTGTTGAGTTCTTCAGAGTCAGTTGTGTGTGTTCCTTGTTTCCCTTTGCTCTGCTTCAGTTGAGAGATTCCTTTCCATCATGATCTCTCTATCTTATGGGCCCACAACATTATGTTGATGGTTCCACAATGACCTATTCTAGGCCTCGAAGTTTCTTTTCGCCTCGGGTGCCTCCTTTTTATTTGTTTGAGTACTTCAGAAGTTGTTTCTTCTCTTGGAAGATACCTCGTGGTTACTACCTTGTAGTACTGATACATTGCAAATGTATCTATAATTTTTGATGTTCCATGCTTGGTTTTATCCACTTTCTTGTGTTTTGTCCACACTTTGGAGTACTTTTCATATGATTTCTTGGACTAACCTATTAACAAGAGCCACAGTGCCAGCTGCCTGTTTTCTGCTGTTTTTGGTTCCAGGAAAGTCAGAAAATGAATATTCTCGGAATTGGACGGGACAAAAGCCAAAGTGCCTATTTTTCCGAAAGTCATCAGATGCCAGAATACGAGACGGAGAAGAGCCAGAGGGCCACCACACCACCTGGCCACGCGAGCCAAGCCTGGCCACGCCAGGGGGTGGTGTGGCCAGCTCAGGCACCCCCTCGGCCTCTCCTTCCGCCTATAAGATGCCCTCGGGACGAAAACCCTAAGTGCCCGATCAAAAATCCACGAAAGAGTATGTAGCCGCCGTCATCTCCATCCCAAGATCGGGAGGGATCTCAAGCTCTTCCCGGCACCCTGCCAGAGAGGGGAATTCACCCTGGAGGCCTTCTTCATCACCATGCAAGCCTCCGGGGTGATGCGTGAGTAGTTCATCCTTGGACTACGGATCCATGTAGTAGCTAGATGGCTGGTTCTCCTCCTTTGTTCTTTCATGTCTAGATCTTGTGATCTCCGTTCATGATCAAGATCATCTATTTGTAATTCTGCATGTTGTGTTTGCGTGGATCCGATGGATATTGAGATGCTATTTCAGATTGATTATTGATTCTATCATGTCTTTGTTATTTGTGATCTTGCATGCTTTCCGTTGTTAGTAGCTTTGTTGGCCAAGTAGATGCTAGCAACTCCAAGAGTTAGTATTTATGCTCGATAGTGGGTTCATGCCTCTGGTAATCTGGGGAAGTGACAGAAATCTCTAAGGTACTAGATGTGTTGTTGCTACTAGGGAGAAAACAACAATCCTTTGTTCATAGAACAATCGTATTGTTTACTTTACACGCAATTCGTAAAGCAATAATCTGTTGCTTGCAACTTAATACTGGAGGGGGTTTGGATGATAACCTGAAGGTGGATTACTAGTCATAGATGCAGTTGGATGGCGATCTATGTATATTGTTGTAATGCCCAATCAAGTCTCAAAGGAGTCAAGATGATTAGTATATGCATGTATTGCTTTCTCGATGTTTGTCAATTGCCCCGCTGTAATTTGTTCACCTAGCATGTTATCAATCTTAAGGAGAGCCACCTCTAGTGAACTATGGATCCCGGTCCTTGTCTTTTACATACAATCTATAAACTGTTTACTAATTTGTGTTTACTTTCTGCAAACTTTTACTTCCTTCCATTCGATATGTTTAATCCTTTGTTTTCAGCAAAACACGGTGAGATTTACAACCTCATCGCAAGTTGGGGACAGAGTTCTGTGGTTGTGTTGTGCAGGTCTCCACGTTGCTACTAGCCCCGGTAGTGCGCCCTACCAAGGCTCAGCTAGCAACACCTTTGGGGTGTTTCCTTGCTCCTACTGGTTCGATTAAACCTTGGTTTCATAACTGAGGGAAACTTGCTGCTGTGCTCACCATACCTTCCTCTTGGGGTTCCCAACAAGCTCTACATCAATACCGCACCAGCATTTTTCTGGCGCCGACACTGAGCCATCAAGTACCCTCTATGCTACCAAGATAGTAGTTACTCATTTCTCGAGTTTTAACCCTTGGACTTGAACCGAAGATCCCGGATTGTGCTGGATTCTGGTGTTGAGAATCTTGTACATGAAGCTCACCGTTAACCCAAGATCCATTTTGTTGATCTCCGTTGTTAATGTTCAAACATTACCACTGGATGGCTAGTACCTTCTAGTATAGCCTTCAAGCTCGTGGTGATTGTCATGATTTAGTTGTGACAATTAAGGACGTCCCCTACCACATGCTATGGAAGATGTTCTTTAATGGAACCAAATAAATCATGACAAAAGATCTCCTCGTGAGACCCACTTCTATATTCGTGACTCTGCCACACCTTACTTTTCTGCATCGGTCCTTGGAAGATTGTTGACTTATGCATCCACATCTCGGGATTCTATGCTAAGCATGTTCCTCTTTTCCCTTGTTGTTTTCCGACCTTTGTCTACCAGTTGGTAGCCAAATAGTAAATGTGCATCGATGTCTTTCGATGCAAGATACTCTTGTGGTATGTCTAGACAAACCATTTTGGGATGTCAGGAGAAACAAACTCCAGTACCTTGTCATACCTAGGACCAGGTCAAAGTGTTGTAATCCACAGACCAATAAGCATTGATTAGCTTTGTTCTGTTCTACCTTAAAGTATCACACTCTTATAAACTAAGAGGTCGTGTTGAGTTCATGACTCCCTTAATGAAGTGATGCTCTTACACATATTTACCCACCCTTCCTTCAAGCTTTCATGCTCGAGAACAATGCGTGTGCGTAATAATGTGACCATCTGAGATTCTTAGCAATCATTATTGCTTTGGACCTCAACAAGGACATTTGTGTCATTCTTAGCGTGATGGGTAACCTATCACTAAGCAAAGTTTTACTGCGTTATCACGTTCGTTATTCTGGTACACTCTCTTCAGTCAAAGAGTTAAGCTTGTGCTGAATCTCTCAGACTATGTCTTCTTGCCTTACCAAGCAAGTTTCCTCTCGAACTAAGTGACATATTGGTGGTTCATGATATTCTAGATGTCTTTCTAGAAGTATCGCCATATTTCCACGTGACCGTGTTTGTCAAGTTCTTGAGCATGCTAGTTCTTTGAACTGCTCCCTTCTCCAAGAATCTGTACTGGATACCCCTGAACTAGTTGGTTGAGCTTAAACAACAACTTGCAGAGTTGTAATACAAAAGTTCTGTTAGACTTGTTCCTCCTAAAGGGATGTCTAGTTTTTGTTTGCGCTGAAGAAAGATAGTATTTCCTTCCTGGATATGTTATCTTCCCCTGCCTTTGATTTGATTTGGGTTATCGTCAAATCAAACTCAGTCCTAGGGACTATCCTAATGGTGTATCTACTTGTGATGTTTCACCTAGGTACATCTTCATGTTCTTTGGTCTTACCAATGTTGTTGTTTTGTTCATACCACATGTGAGTCTATCTTCTTGGAGTATCATGATAAGTTCGTCGTTGAGCCCATCGATGATATCCTTATCTTCCCCATGCTAAATTGGATTTATGTGGAACAATTGACATTAATGTTGGAAACTTTTGAGAACCATCTTCGTGTTATCTCGAAGGATGTGTTCTGGATGTTAGAAGTAACCTTCTTTGGTTCACATGCAATTCCTGAAAGATGTCACCATGGATTAGAGTAGAGTTATCTTTATTTCCCCGGGAATCTTATCAAGTCAGTCAAGCATGTGCGAAGTATTCTTGATATGGTAGGTTGATATCTTTCCATCTCGATAAGATTATTTAAGCACTCAAAGCCACTAACTGATTTATCATGGAAGAGAAGAAGTCCTACAAACTTCAATGTCTTCTTAAATATCTTCCAACAATAAGGATGCATTTGTGTTCCGTTGCAATCAATTCATGTAGGGGAAATTATCTTTTGATAACTTGATAATGCATGGGTTTTGCAACCTAGCTCATTCATTTGGAGCTTGACACTATACTCCATGTCTTGAGAATCTAGTGACTTCACCTCTGTGGTAAATGTTGCAACCTTTCTATTCAGACATGCTGAGTATGAAGTATCTTTCCACTTAACAGAATCTGAATCTCAAGCAGATATGATGGTAGGTGTTCTTCAAGGTTTTTGACATAGGTCTCTTTGTAAATCTGGCAAGATTGATGTATTGGTTAACAAAATTAGCCGGAAGACCTCTTGTCACATTCTCTTGAATCAGCAATAACAACCACTCCTCATAAGGCTTCTTCTATGACTTATTGTAGGAGTTGTGCTTACGGTTTCCTTTATCTCTGAAGTCCGACCTTTTAGTTGATGTTCCGTGTCTTGAACATCAAGGAGAACATTTAAAGTAGAGTTCCTAAATGTCTCTCGATCGATCCTCTAGACCCTTTTAGGTTGGAAAGCATCTTGTTGTGCAAAGTAACTAAAGTCTGAGAAATGAAGTTTCTTCTTCCTCGTGTCACCAGGAATCTTCTTATATATTCACCTTAGAGGTGTAAAGTTATATCATAATTGTTGGCAAAGATTCTAATCATCCTGGATGAATAAAGAGTTTCCTTCGGTTCCTTTATCATGTTAGAAGAGTGACTATGATTTGGGTAATCATTAGTTCCTCTTGTTACATGTTCTTTGTGACTCTTATGAGTCCTCTCCACCAAAACAACCCTTCTGTCTGGACTTTCTGTTGAACAAAGAGTGACCCCTCTATATCAAAAGTAGTTCAACAGCTTGGTTATCCATATCTCTGTATCCCCAGAAGCTCTACTTAAGCCGTTAGTAGAGGTTCATCTCTCGAAGTCTGTGGTCGTGTTCTTTCTATTGTACGCTCTCTTCTTCAGAAGCTTAAATTCTTCTGAAGCTCTATGGTCTGAATCCTTATGAAGACCAGCTTTCTAACAACTTGAAACCTTCTCCTCTTGTTTCCTCTGTTATATTGATGTGTTTCATGCTCGTTAGCTCCAGAGATGTTATGAAACATTTATCCACGAGTTGACAATGAGATACTCTGTTTGTGGTTTTGTGTCCTTCCCTCTCCTCTTTAGCGTGTGCAACTACCTTGAAGAACATGAAGCGCTTCATCCATTCAATAATGGTGGCATGGACCAATCTCTTCGAGAAGATCGTCCTACCTGTTCCTTCTATCTTCCTACCTAGGAATCTCGGGACGAGATTCTGTTAAGGGGGATAGAACTGTAACATCCCTAGTTTTAGTAATCCATATTTAGGGTTTGTTTGTTCATCATGAGCATTGCATTCATCCATTTGGATTAAAGAAAATGTGCATTGATAAATAAGTAGGAGAAATAAAACCCTAAACCCTATTTTCTCTCCTCCTGTGAAATTCATTCAAATGTTTTTATATTTTGAAAAATACCAAAAGCTTGGAGCCCAAATTGAATAAGAGGGCCCCTGAGTGTTTTTTTTGCATTTTACAAACCTCTAGTATTTTCAAAATGTTCAAAACAGAAAAGAATTTGAAAATTCAAAAGAGAAAATAGGAAACAGAAAAAGAAAAGGTTTTATAAAAAAATTTGCTTCTTATGTTAACTGGGCCGCGTCCCACTTACTCTCCTATCTCTGCCACGCACCGTCAGCCATGAGAAGCAGCCAGCAACCCAGTAGCCAGCCCAACCGTGGCCCACTCACAGCCTGATACCGCTTCAACCACTTCCCCGTTTGTCGTCTTCCTCCCCGACGGAGGAAGCAGCTCGCTGGCCGCGCCTCCGCTGCTCACTGGCGCTGTGATGCCCGCCGCGTGCCAAGATTCATGCCACCGACGCCTCGGGCGTTTACAAGTACCCCAACACCGCGAGAAACCCTATTCGTGCCCCAGTTCTTATCCTCCGCCTCGACCCGAAACCCTAGCTCTCAGGTTCTCCTTCTCCTCATCGTCTCCGGCCACCTCTCGCTGATATGAGCACATCGGAGTGACCGCCGTGGAGTCCTTGTTCTCTTGCCCCAGGCTGCGCAAGCCGGGGAGCTCTTAATCGGGCCAATCGACACTATCTTCCATGTGGCCGACGAAGCTCCGTCGTGACATCGCCATCGCCTCCGACCTCCTCTTCTCGATCTGACCCGTCTACAAGAACCACGGTGAGATCCTGAGCATAAAAGTGCTCTCCATTGTCTCCCTCCTTCTCTGGTTCGAGCCCTTTCCATGTGCCACCACTCGCCGCCGCGGAAGCTCGCCGTGGTCACCGCTCCGGCGACCAATAAATGGCGGCGCCACCACCACTCAGCTCGCCTCAGCCAACCGTGTTCAATGAGCCCCTCCGTGCATCCCGGTGATCTCTGGATCGATGGATCCGAGCATCAACTGGGAGCCTCTCTGTTGATGACATCAGCATGATGTCATGCTGGTGTCATTATTCTTTTTGTATTTTAATTGATTCATAAATTATTTTCTGTAAATACAAAATACCTGACAGGTGGGTCCCTATTGTCAGGTTTTTAATCTTTTTGGAAATGTTTTCTGAAATGAATAAATATATGAAATGTGGGTCCAGCTGTAAAATAATTTATAATATTCCAAAAATGTTTAATTGTTTTAAAAATGATTTTTAAAATGGATTAAAAATGATAAAAATCATAACTAATTCATTTTAAATCAGAAAAATATGTATAATATATCAAAATGTTCAGAAAAATGAGATCTATCTCATAGAATCAAAGTCATGCATCATGGTAACAACTAAAATGATCTCCTTAGAGAAACCCGAATAAACCCCTCTCATATGCCTCCGGAGTTTATCAGAAGTGCTATCTAGGGCATTCCTACTCCGCTTAAAATGGTTCATATACCTTTAGGTTTGATGTAACACCTTTAAAAATGTCATATCATCATCCTTGCTTGAGAATTGCACAAGTGCCATGTGTTGATTGTCGCTTTCCTTTCCGGTGTTTCTGCTTCTTCCCGGTAGACCTTGGAGTTGATGTGAGCAACGAGATCGAGTCCAACATTGAAGACTGGGATTAACACCATCGAAGAGAAGTACTTGATCAATGGTGAACAATGTCAAGAAGATGAACCTGAAGATCTATATCCGAGTATCAACAGGCAAAGGCAAGCATAGCCCCACACATGATAAAATCCTATGCTTTCAAAGTATTTCATTTTGGCCATGTGTGTACGATTCCAAAGGCTTTTATCGATAGATAGAGTAACCTTATCTGATGCATGTTTCCTTTGTATCCTATATTCCCTGATCCACTGCTCCTAGCATAACTAGGGTTTGGCGTATGTGCTTCGCTTGAGCTGCTATATCTGTTGCGCTTAGCCATGCTTAGTTGTTACCATTGGTCCATCCGGTTGATGAATTAGAGCTGCGAATGAACCTAGTTGGACAGGATGACGTGGTATGATCAGAGATGAAAGTTAAACATGCTAAGGCTTGTATGGGAGGCCATGGTGGGTTGTGGTTTTTGCAGTCCCATACTTGCCACCACTAGGATCTGAGTTCTTGCCTCTTGAACCAAGACGAGCGTACAACCACACGGGGGCCCGGAAACCCCCTCGACCAACTAACTTGCCTAGTAGATTCCATGAGTCACATAGTTTAGGCGTTCCATTCGTCATATGCATTCTGGTTGTTCTTGAAGGCGTCTCCTTAGGGCGTGACTCATGGTCTCGGCGAAAGCAAGGTAAAGGTAGTGTCCATCCGCTCTCTACCAGCCTTCCAAGGAAGAGGGCTAATAATATTTGGCATTAAGAGGAGGGTGGTATGTGTGAGTAAATTTGTGCACCCCTGCAGGATATTAATCTTTTCGAAAAGCCGTGTCCACGGTTATGGATGACTTGGGAATGGATTCTAAGATCATAGAAAACTATAACCTACTCGTAAAATTTGATGAGAGATGTGAGGTGTGCTTAAGGATGCTTCCTCTAGGATCGAGGGGTGATCCTAGTTGGCAGGTTCAGCTGATGATGATTCGGTGGATATCAAAAGAAGATCAAATCTAGATATATCGTTTCCTTATCCCCTTTTAAAAGGTTCTATTTGTCGAGGTTCTCCTCTCTCTTTTACAAAGAAAGTTATCTTTATGCAAATGAACCCCACTAGCCATAAGTCTTGCGGAGTACACCCTATACTCAGCCTTGCTTTGTTGATACTTTTGCTGTAGGTAAGTGTTACCATCGAACATGAGTTCGTTACGACATCGACATCGACGAGTAGCTTGGGTTCCCAGTCAGCAGGCTGGAATCTATGGATTGGGATGTCATCATTATGTTTCAGGCCTCTTAGGCCATTTGGTTAAGTTTGCTATACTTAATAGCATAATTTGCCTTCCGTTGTTTGATGTTTGTGGTCAATGACCTCTGCTTGTAATATTTTGGTTCTTTACTTAGTTATGAGCTTGCTGTAATAACTTTTGTGTCGTAGGGTCACTATAATGTTACCGGTTCTTTCTCTGTATGCTTCTGAGATTTTAGGTTAGGCTTATGTCAGACAGAGGTTTGGGATTTGTCTAGCCTTAATCCCGGGGGTATCACAAACGTGGAAGAGGTATCATATGCGAGGACATGTAAAGTTTGTTTGGGCCGCTTCATCCCACTATGCCGCCAATATCCAAAATACATGAAGGATGTAATAACATGATCATTAGCACCCACATATTCATATGTGTTCTAACCGTACAAAGCATGTACGCGTAGACACGGCTGTGATACCACTGACGGGGTTCGTTGCATGGTAAACAAAAAACATTCTTACGATTGCAACCACCAATATCATATCTAGGAGATACATGTAACAGTTTCAAATAGACTCACCCTTGAACACTTCATTTAATGAACACATTAACACTTTGATCCCTTTCTTTTTTTCGATACCTTGAAACCATTTCAGCAGATTCGATAGAATAAATTCCTATGATGTCCATTATCTTCTCATGTGTGCCCTATCCACTCAATTGCATCGACTACCCTTAAGTGTGTCTCCCTACGGGTCGCGAACTGTGTGGACATGATCAAGACATTCTTCGATCAATAATCATTAGTGCGACCTGGAGATCCATAATGACTCCCACTAGTTCATGCAATGACTTAGTGATCGTGTGACCTTTTATTCGTAGTAACCAATTCCTTTTGTCTTACGATATTTTACTTGTCTGGGATCCGATCATTCGGTATCATTCATACCTAGTTTGATCCCGTTACTGACAAGTATTCTTTTCTTGTTCCCATAATATAACATTCTTTATCACTTGCTTGCAAGCTATGTCAATGTGATATCACTGAGAGGGCCCTGGGTATATCTCTCCGTCATCAGGATGGACACATCCCACTCTTGATCCACGAGCCTCAGCTAACACTTTCCAAGTACCTAACAACACCTTTATAATCACCTTGTTATGAAGTGACATTTGATGTAATCAGAGTACTCTTCCCGAGTCAGTGATTCACGTGATCTCATGGTCTAAGGATTAGAGTTACTTCAACTGATGTTATAGTAGTGTAAACATAATGGCATGATTGTCTTACTATACTTTGGGAGTATGTTCATCACATCATTCAATCAATGATGTGACCTTGTTATTAACAACATCCAATGTCATGATCAGAAAACCTTGATCATCCGTTAATCAACAAGCTAGTGTAATGAGAGGCATTACTAGGAACCTTTTATTTGTTTATTAAACACACATATATTAATGTTTCCGGTTAACATAATTATAGCATGAGAAATAAACATTTATCGTAAACATGGAATATAATATAATAACCACTTTATTATTCCCTCTCGGGCATATTCCTTTCAATTAGTCCCTCGACAGCCACCCATAGAATATTTATGGAAGAAGGAGCCTAGCCAGTTGTAGACTTCCAAAGGTGACTTAAACCTCATATGAAAGAAGAGGTAAGAAAAGAGGTAATACGCTTACTAGATGCAGGTATAATATTTCATGTGGAGGAAATCGATTGGGTAAGTCATGTATTTGCATTCCAAAGAAAGGTGGGTTCACTGTCGTCCCAATTGAACATAATGAGATGGTCCCAACTTGAACCGTCATTGGTCATAGGATGTGTATTGATTATAGAAAACTTAATAATGAATATAGAAAGGATCATTACCCTTTACCATTTATAAATCAAACTTTAGAGAGACTAGAGAGACACTCACATTTTTGTTACATAGATGGTTATTCTGGTTTTTCTCAAATAGTTGTCCATCCTGATGACCAACTAAAAGACAACTTTTGGTTTATATGCTTATCGGTGTATGCCTTTCAGACTTTGTAATGCTCCTGCCACCTTCCAAAGGTGTATGCCTATCATATTTGTTGATTATGTTGAAAATAGTATGGAAGTACTCATGGACGATTTCTCAGTCCAAGGAACTTGATTTAACCATTGTCTTCATAATCTTTATAAAGTTTTGTAGAGATGCAAAGATACTAACCTCGTCTTGAATTGGGAGAAGTGTCACTTCATGGTTAAAGAAGGTATATTACTTGGTCATAAAATTTTAGGAAAAGGCATAGAAGTCGACAAAGCAAATATAGAAGCAATAGAAGGCTTCCCCCTCCTTGTGATGTAAATGAAGGAGATATGCCCTAGAGGCAAATAATAAAGGGTTTTATTGTCATGTCTCATTAGTTCATAATAGTTTGATATCATACTATAACTATATCTAGAAGAAACATTGATATATGTGTGATGTATAAACAAACCCAAATCCCTAGTAGCCTCTATTCAACTAGTTCATTGGGTAGCTGATGATCAAGGTTTTCTGATCATGGTGCTATGAAAGCCAACTAATAATGAAGTCATATCATCTGGAATGATGTGATGGACACTTACCACCAATGATTGTTGCAACACGATCATCATGTCACTTAGTTCATGTTGCAATTGTCAGAAACAGAGTGTCGTAATCCTTAGACCATGAGATCTTATCAATCACTGTTACCGGAGGATTGCTTGGACTGCATCAACTGTGATTCGTAACTGATGATCAAAAAGGTACATGTTGGGTGTCTGAAGGAACATGTAGAGGAATTATGGATCAAGATCAGGATTTGTTCTCCTATGTGACAGGAAGATACAATTGGGCCCACTCAGTGAATTACATCCATGTTGCGCAACACATGACTAGGTCATGGGGATGGAATTTCGTGGGAACGGGTAAAAATAGTACTTGTTGGAAACGAGATTGAACAAGGTATCATGATACCGATGATACTTGTTGGGAACGGGTAATTATTGTTTTGCCATTATTTTGCATTTTTGAACTCCTTTTTTTTAGGTCACTGCGAGTTTTACGAGTTCGGTACGGGTGGTCGGAATAGAAACACCCGCCCATACCAGTGGTCATTAAACGCTCAGTACCCTCACCTTGATTGTTGTTGTTTTCCTACATAGGCGGTACGACCGGGCCTAACGGTTATCTCCCACCATATGACATGTCATTAAATGCATTGTACCCTATTTGGTTTTTCTTTGTTTTTGTCAAAAAAACCTTTTTATCGACATTGGAAGGGTCGGTAACTGCCAGTACGAACAGACCGTACGGTTAGAGCTCGCCCATACCACTGATCGTTACCACCTCATATTTTTCCTTTTCTTGTGATTCTTTCCTAATTTAGTGGGATTATTTTCTTGGCCGACCCTTTTACTCATAATACGAGTTTTTCCATGTTTCTAACCTTTCATAAGCCTTCCCAAACGTATTCTTCCTTCTTATATCAACAGATTTAATCTCCTTGATGTGCTACCTAGTTTCAGGCAAAGGTAAACCTCTAGGCCTCATGGCTCCTTCATGGGATAGTTTTCAGACTTCCTCCATTGAATCCGATGACCGTGAAGCATAAGGCCTTAGCCTGAAGAACAAGGGGATCTCCTACGACTCCGATGATGAGGAGTTTGAGATCTTCATGGAGAAAACAAAGATAGGATGAAGGAAACCAGACTACCCTGCTATGGTGAGGCTTGAAGATGAAGAGGAAGCAAGGAAGCAACATGGGAAGGGCTGCACGAAGTTGCTCAAGTTCATCGCCACCAACTACTCTTCGCCCAAGCGTAAGAGTTAACCGAGCTAATGCATGAACTTATCAGGAGACTACGTCACGCACTTCTACAATAAAGAAGATCACCATGAATGCCCGCATGAGCGTGAAGCCACATGATGATTGGGGATTTAGCCTCATGGATGTACATGTTGCCTCGAAAATCCCAAAAACCAAGCAACGCCTTCGCAATATAGGGAAGGACCAGAAAGAAGAACTTCTCCATCGGGAGATCATGCGCAAATGCCTGCTAGATCTAGAAGCTAAGAAGGATCTCAATGAAGTGATGTGTAGGGTTGCTGAGGGAATGTTCTCCCTGCGTTCTGACCTACAGAAGTGCCTTCGCCGCATATCCGCTCTAGAGGAGACGAACAAAAAGCTCTGGCAGCTATCTCCAACACCCTGCCTTCACCCTAAAAACGTCACGATACCGAATAATCGTGAGGGATTATTTGATCCCATCGGCTTGATTCCAAGCTTGGAGAGATCTATAACACCTTGTAATCTATCTTTCAGTTTTAACATGTTTACTTTCTTGCATGCATATTAGTTCTTGTTTCCATAATTTGCATTAGTTGCATCATCAACCTCCTTTGGTTCAAGGAAAGAATTATATTCATTGAGTCTTAAGACTTTATGATACTCGAAGTAATTTTGATCCATGATTATTGTATTAGATGTATGAATTAGGTTGAGTGCTATGATACTTGTACCATTGTTATGATTAGGGTCTTCCAGACCAACAAAGTATTGATAAATTATGAGAAGGAAATCTTGATAGCATGTTATAGTCATGAGTTTGAACCAACAAGAGCCGTCAAGAGTATTAACATGATCTAATTCTATTGTTGAACAAAAAGAAAAAGTCTTTGTTGTCAAAGAATTCCAATACAAGAAAAAAAGGGTGCAAGATTGAAAAAAATTCATCAAGCAATGATCATGAATTATTCATTACTCAAAATCAAGTGCTCATCTAATTATACTCGATGATTCAATAATATGCCTAATTCTAAAAACTTCTTATAAATATTGAAATAAAAGGTGTGGAAGAATCTAAGTCATGTGTTGTGTGAGGGTGTGATATAACTCACGATGCCGTTCTATATTTGATATTGTAATTCTGGTTCAATTTGCCTCATTTATTGTAGCGACTTGTGGCTCATGAACGTGATGACCTTGTTTATAAGCCACCATCTTGCTCGGGGACGATCAAGAGAGTTGATGAGTCCAAATTTGAAGCATATTTACCTTATGTTTTTACACAAGTAGAGTAGGATTTTTGGTATTTTACTGCTCTAGCGCGCACCTTTTGTCCTTCTTTCAACATGATCCTGAATTAATAATTCTTTAGTGAACATATCAGTTGAGACTATCATATTATGCAGTAATATGATATTTCTAAGTGATAAATGTCATTTTATTGATTTTTCCTCACAACAGGGAGAATAGAAAACGTGAAGGAAGGCTAGAAAGGGTTTAACAGCCTATGGTATAGGCGAAGCTTGCAAGACTGGCACTTGCGTACCACATCGGTAGCGTCCTCCTCGTTTAATATTCTCACTGCCTTTATCTGGATCTGAGATCCGACATTTACAGAAACTTCGAGCCTTGAAACACCACTCTAGAGAGGGGTTTGGAGGAGGAACTAGGAGAAGGGTGAATCCTTGATTCTTCACGGATCATCGGAGGACATCACATCATCCCCTTCAGCAACAACCGCTGCATCTCCATCACCATCACCATTCCCTTCTCCATACTTTATATCTTGTTGTAATTGCAAATACAATTATGGTTTTCACTAGATTTATCTTCGTACTTTTATCCATCCATTTGAATATGATGATGTTGTTGATTGCTTCCATGTGTGAGTAGTTCCCTTTGTTCTTTGGGAGATGGAGAAACCCTAGCATTATTATGAAATGAAATAAAGATGATCTATTACTTTGGTCCATGATCCATTTATCTATGATATTGTATTTGATCTCTCTCTCTCTAGATGGTATGTGTAGTCAGACACATATCATTTGCCTCTAGGTCTAAAGAGACGGTGATACCCTTAGGACGTGTATGGGAGTATGTCCAGTGTTACTTTTGTGACTAAAAACATTGGCTTATAACATGCACAGCCAAAAGGGGAATTAAGAGAGATCCACTAAGCTCATTACGATATCCGTGGGGAAACCCTTAATTGTGGTGATATATATGAGTGACTGTTCTTAGGCATCGCAGTGGTTATTTAGATATGACCTCATTACCTGACTCAAGAAAGGGACTGGCCACGAGTTTTGTAGTGAACATCTTATTGTGGAGCTCTCTCCACATATATCATGATCAAAGAAATAAATTATCTAATTATGATTAATTCCCCATGCTAGCGGTGTATCCTACATCCCTGAGAACGCTTTAGACTTATTGAGTTCCAAAACCATTTCCAATGCTTTTGTTTCTTGTTTTTCTTTACTTGTTTTATCTACTTTATTGCATTCAAACAAAAACCTTTCACGGACTATTTAATTGAAATCAAAGGCATCTTACAAGTATCATTTGGTAGACAGTAACGAGGGGAATAAAGACCTCAACCAAATAGCTATCTATGGGGTCGATAATCTAATTTCCAAACTAGCTGCAACTGATTTGTGCACTTGCAGTCATCAAGGTCTTAGATTAAACTTGAGATCAACATGGGGTGAAGAGAAGGCATGGTGTTGGCTTTAAAATCAACTAGATAATATCCCGCGCATTGCTGCGAGATTTTCCTAACAAAATCGATAGATAAATAAATGATACATAATACATGCTTCAAGAGGTAACTAAAAATCTACAATTAAATAAGAGTACCAAGGATGACTTTTATAGAAAAAGATCATGAACAGTTAGACGTGTAAAAGTAATGTCTAGTGGGAAAATTAATATTTCGACTATAGTCGGAAGAGATTGGTGGGAAATCTTTGAATCTTTGTTTCATTGCAAGAAGAAGGGCAATTATCATAAGTTATCACAATCAATGAAAGAAAATATATTCATAGTTAGAAGAGGTCTTTATGCCCCTCGTTACTATTCACTAGAGAGTACTTGTAGGTTATCTCTAATTCCAAGTAATGGTGTATAAAGAGTGTGTTCGAGTAAGTGCTAAAGTAAATAAGAACAAAGTAAATTGCTGAAGTAAACGGGAAGATGCGAGTGTGGTTGTGGTGGTGACAATATGGTTAAGGATTTCTCGGGGAGTGTAGGATACGCCACTAGCATGGGACAATTACTCATAATTAGGATAACCTATTTCTTATGTCATGACAGTTGGAAATATGCCCTAGAGACAAATAGTAGTAAGGACTATTATCATATTTCATATAGTTTATGATTAAGTTTTATATCATGCTATAACTGTATTGAGTGGAAACATCAATACATGTGTGATATACAAACAACCAGGGGTTCCCGGTGAAATTCTAGTCACTTGTTCATTGGTCAACAGATGATCATGTTTCTAGATCATGTGGCATTTATGCCAGTTGGAAATGAGGTCATCTCGTTCTAAGAATGAGATGATGAACCAATACCCAACCTAAATATCATGACCCCATCATGTCACGAAGTTCAAGTTACGATGATTAGAAATGGATCCTCGTAGACTATTCCTTAGACCGTGAGGCTATATCAATCACTGTCTCCCGAGAGTGCTTTGATAGCATCAAGTGCCACTTGGTAATACAGTGGTTATAAAGGTGTGTTCAGGTACTCGGAGGAAACCGTTGAGGCAATATATGTCAAAGAGCGGGATTTGTTCGTCCATGTGACGGGAAGATACTCAAGGGCCCACTCGGAGAAGTTATATCCAATAGTTGTGCAGCGTGTGATTTGATCACGGGGATATCACTTATCGGAACGATTCAAGTAGCATTGTGCGGTAACAAGATTGAACACGACATGGTGATGTCATTTATCAGATCTCGGGCAATGCAAGTATCGAGTGACAAAGGGAATAAGACACGACTATCCCGATTCAAATGACGAAAGATCTTCGTGGAACGCACAGGGGTCACATAGCCATCCAGGTCCCTCTATCGATCATTGGTGCGGGAGTGTCCCGACCATGTCTGGAGTGTTCCCGAACCGTGGGGTATAACGCTTAAGGGCTTGATGATGCTTAGAGAGTGTTTATAGGATCGGTGGAATCATCGAAGAAGAGTAGAGAGAAAACCGGAAGAGTTTCGGTAAGTCCGGAGGATGTCCGGAGTGGAGGTGGAAGGTGTTCCATAGCCACGGAGGTTGAATAATATGTGAATGAATGTTAAATGTTGATTTAATCATTTATTCATAATTATTTAATAAAGAGAAAATCAATTAAAGGTCAAAAAGGCTTAATGGGCCAATTTAGGAGGGAGGGCCCATTAGGGAAAGGAGAGAGGAGAAGGGGCAAGGGGCTGCAGCTAGGCCTAGCCCCCCAAGACGGGCCCACTAGGTGGCGGCCACCCTCCCTCATCCTCTTTTAGTCCCCCCGGGACTTTGAGGGAGGGTGTACCCCCTCCTCCCCCTATATATAGTGGGTATTTGGCGTAGATAAATACACCAATAATCAATAAAGGTCTCCCCACTTTTGGGAGGACCTCTAATTGATATTTTCTCTCTCCCCCTCTCTCTCTTGTGACCATGGTCCCAAGTCTGGACTATGCGGGCGAGAGACATCTTCACCGCGGAACGCCGTCGCGTTGCGTGATTCGGATCTGGGAGCTCTACTTCCGCAACTACATCTGGATCGAGGAAGCGGGAGTCATCGTCAGGCACCGGACGTGTGTAACTCCCCACGAGGTGTCGCACTTGAGCCACTCAAGTCGTTGGAGCCAAGGAGCGCAAAGGACTTCATCACGACCTTGAGGTCGGCTTCGGCTCGTCTACATCAACCACGCTCTCCTGAGCATTGACAACGCTTTTTGGTCTTCGAGGATAAGTTCGCGAAAATCCCCTCCCGTTACTGTACTACTAATAGATAGGTCCTGGCAGCTTCAGGGGTTCAGGAGCATAGGGTAAAATTTATTATTTTCATACACGGAACCCCTACAGTGGTATCAGAGATAGATCTATGGATAGTAATGCTAGTACGGGTAGAACACACGAGATGTAGCGTGTGTGCGTTGATCTTTTAGTTGTTACCCTCCCACGTGTACTTGTATATACTGCGGTAATGCTTGATGAAGCGGCCCTCAACCGACTTTACGCGTTCATTCGCTAGACTGGTCCACGCTTGACATACGGCTTGTACTGTATAAAGTGGCTTAGGGGGTGTCTGTCTCTCTCGCATTAGTTGGTATACCATTTGCAACGGAGGGCCCCTAAAGGGGTGTAGTAGAGACAACTACTTGATCAGCATTGTGCTGAAAGTTCGTAGGTAAGAACGGTTCTTGTGTGAAAGCCCATTCAGCCACGTAAAACATGCAAAGATAAAGTAGAGGTGTCTAACTTTGTTTTGCAGGGGGCGTTGCTTTGTGATATGGTTGTGGAAAAGGTAAAGTGATTACCTTTTGTTACGTAGTAGTAGATAGTCATGGAGGTGACGGACTACCACGCCGGAATGATACCGGTACCCTGGTGTCTACCGCATCGGATCCCTGGCATCGGAACCCGGTGACGTCGGATGGAGATCACGACGTGAAGGACCATATCACATAGCATTTACATTCAATGTTTTTGTTTGTATGTCTTATTGTGTGCTAGTATTAGATACTCGACGGTAGCCTAATAAGATGATCCCTGTTAAAATTACCAACGATTGTGTGCACCACCAAGAAAGTTCTTCGGTATGAGGCGATCCAGGGTTACAGGCCTGGGTGTCACACATATCTACGTTCGCATACAGTGGGTGTAAGCCATGTTTCACAACAAATACACTAAGGTTGAGTTGGCGAGCCTAGCACGCCACAGAAGCGTGACCTCGGAACACGGATGGTCGAAAGATCGAGCACGAGTTGCATGAATGATGTGATCGACGTTTAGCGTCCACCTTTGAACCCACATTGATGGCCATGATCAATCGGGGGAGATGTGGCTGATAGGGGTCGTGTTATCACTAGGAACCCTCACTAGGGATAGGTGTTTCTGAGTGGAGTTGTTATTAACTCATTTAATTATAAACTTAGTCTAAATTCCTTTTGCAATTATAAATGTAGATGGCTCACTGTGAAGCTTACTTTGTCATTGACGATTGGGTAAAGAGTGAGAAACTTAGACTTGATGGATCCAACTTCCCTAGTTGGCTTGTGCGCCTAAATTATCTCCTTACTAGGAATCATGTGGTAGACTACATACGCCGCACGATGGATTTGACTAAGCCAGACTACTATGAGACCCCACAAGAGCTGGAAGACCGCTACTATCGTCAAGAGATGTCCACCTACATTCAGATAATAATGCGTTACGGGATGGTGGATGAACTACATCCGCTCATTGGTGATCTCGATCCATATTCGATGGTGGATCAGCTGAGAGCAGAGTTCATAGGCCATGTGCGCATGTGGAAGCACGAGCTGCTTGGAGAGTTCCTTTCCATACAGATGGAGGAGCATACATGTCTGAAGGGTCACTTGGAGCGCATGCTTGATGCACACACAAGACTGGTTCATTTCGTGGATTACTGGATGGCTGATCCATTTGCGATAGACGTACGGCTTCGATCGTTGCCTCCCAGCTACGAAGGACATGTCCGGAATAGCATCATGAGTGGTGATATGGAAACATTGGATTTCCATGAGTTCATATTACGTTTCAGGAACGTAAAGGTTGAACCAATCGCCAGAGAGGTCATCGACGACAAAGGTATATATTTGATATACAGCTTTATAAATGTTATAATCTTGCAAACACATTTGCAGTGTTAAGTATATCTGATACTTGTTTTGTTTTGCTGAAAACAGGTCCGTCTGCATGAGAGGTGCTTGATGGAGAGGAGGTGACATTGCATTTTGATGGCGAGCATGATGATGATGGCCGACGACACTGTCCCTTGACATTTATCATTTAGTTTGTGTTTTAGGATGATTATTGTAATCAAGAGATTGTGAACTTCTTTAGTGTGTCTCACACTTTGTGAGACGGTTATTCATATGAGTTTGTAACACACAGTTGTTCTGCTTTTATGAATGATTTCTATTCGTGTTCATATCTTGTTTGATTGCTTGTGAATTATCCTCGTTGTTTGAAACTAATTGATAATGCATGAACATTTGTAAAACATTAAAATGCCCTGTTTAAATTACCCAACTTAATGATATGTTCATTAATGAATGAAAAACCATTGTTTAAATTCAAAGTTATGTGATAATATATGAAAGTCATTCGATTTCTTGTCACATATGAATCATGCCTAAGTTCGGCAAAATAACTTGAACACCGTGTATTACTTGAATACAAAGTGTTTAAAAGAATTGTTAAAAGTGAATACATATTTGATGTATTGGGTTTTAATGAAAATGGTAATGATCATAATATGATTGTTTAAATGTGTAAAGAAGTTTACCAAAGGAAACATGAATATGAAACTATTTGATTTGATCAAAGTGTTTCATTAACAAAGGGTATAAATGTAAAAGAGAATTTAATTATTATGATTTGGTTAATAGTAATGAAATTCGACTTTATAAGAATGGCATAAAAGCAATTGTGAAATGCAAAGCATTCTGAAACGTCAGAACGCAGAGCATCACAATGTGATATTAGATATCAAAGGGGTTGAATAGAAGGCACCAAATAAATCGTTGTAGTGTAGATGTAGAGACCATTAGTTAGAAATAGTTAGCACTCAAATATAATGTAGTGAACCATTTGAATTCGTGAAAGTTTTGGGGTTATTCGATATAACCAAAACAATAGCGAATAAGTCCTTGTAGAGTATTCATTGGAAACTTTGAATACGAAATCCATAGCTGAAACTAAAAGAGAAGCAAAACTGGTATTGCTTGGATTTTGGTACATTCTTGATAAAGCTCACTTTTAGTGATGTTTCTCGATTATGGAGCAAATGGGAAATAGTGTAAAACAAGATGAGGATTCAAAACCATGCATCAGAGTGTTGAGAAGCGCAACGGACAACGTTCCTGAACGATTCTCTTCACGGAAGGAAAGAATCAATGACATTGATCATTGTGTTTTTCCCCACTTGTGTTTTTCACTACATGGAGTAGGATTCAAAATGTAATCCATATCTTGTATGGAGAAATTTGTGAATCACTTGTCATGATTTTTGGAATATGACATACCTACGAACTACAAAGGAAATAATGGTAAACTAGAATTATGAGAAATCCTAAAAGAAAAATTCCCTTGAGATTAGAAACCAATTCGTTGCTGAATATCACAAGTAAAAGGGGTTACTTGAATTTTCCCAAATGACTGCAAAGCCATAGTAGGAAAAAAGGGGTAAATGACAAAAGCACAATTTGTCAGGTATTGGACAAATTCAAATGAATTTGATTCATGTGTGCTAAATGTCTAGAGGATTTAAAACTAGTAACAGTATTAGCATCTCATAGTAAATCTCCAACTTTGATATTTGATCAAAGGATTTTGAAATTGTTCAAAACAGTGGGAGGATATACAATTTGCATAAAATTGAGTGGGAGCTATGAAAGTCTTCCATGAAACAATATGTGATTGACATATTTTTAAGTGGGAGCAATATAAGTCTCAAATTCAAATATGTAGGAACATATTTTGAGTGGGAGCTTATAGGAATGATTCTTAAGTATGTTAAGAATGAAAGCGCAAATACTTATAAATAATGATTTTAAGATGTAGAAGTTGACAATAAGTGTATTAAGATATTATGTAGTATTCCTTAAGGGATTCTAAAAAAGGGTTTCAGAATAAAAGTCAATTAAGGAACTGGTCCTTAATAACTCAAATTAGGAATAACATTAAGTTTAATATCAATGGTTAAAAGAAAAGAAAAGGATGATCGTCATCCACTATGTTGAGACATAGGTTCTATCTTAGTAAACCATGATGATAACTTAGCATAATATGTGATCCAAATAAAGAACGTTTGAAACTGATTAAGTTCGAATCACAGAACGTTGAGCTGAGTTTTGTCCGTAGTGTCTAATAGAGAACTGTGGATATATTTTCCAAATCAATAAAGGATGACATATCTTAAAACATAAATGGTTATGTTATAAGTTAATATGTTGGAAACTCCTGTATATACCGATTAAAGTCAAGTAGGAAGTGAGGTGAACAAAGACATCAAAAGTTGCACAGAGTGCACTGGTGTTTCGATGAATACATTTATAATAATAGATAAAGGTACCATCTAAAGTGTTGTATAAATTTATGGCGGGGCTAGTTTGCTTTTAACGTAGAATGATGTGTCCCACGGCACAGTGCGCATGATAAAGCCCTCGAGGTTGATCTAACGTCACTGTAGGCTCCTGGAATCAGGCCTCGTTCTGCTGCCATAGCGATGATGCATACACATAGATGCTATCATGTGATGATAAAGTATTAATGTTAATCAAGGTGACATTAGTAAGTTGCAAAGGATTTGGGACTGTAAAGTACAGACCCAAGACTCAACCTCTTCCATGAGCAAGCATGTTCAGGGTACCGGGTATATGGTGCCAAAGATTGAGAACAAATGCAGCTGGTGTATTTGTACTCTAGTACAAGTGGGAGACTGTTGGAAATATGCCCTAGAGACAAATAGTAGTAAGGACTATTATCATATTTCATATAGTTTATGATTAAGTTTTATATCATGCTATAACTGCATTGAGTGGAAACATCAATACACGTGTGATATACAAACAACCAGGGGTTCCCAGTGAAACTCTAGTCACTAGTTCATTGGTCAACAGATGATCATGTTTCCTGATCATGTGGCATTTATGCCTATTGGAAATGAGGTCATCTCATTCTGAGAATGAGATGATGAACCAATACCCAACCTAAACATCGTGACCCGATCATGTCACGAAGTTTAAGTTACGATGATTAGAAATGGATCCTCGTAGACTATTCCTTAGACCGTGAGGCTATATCAATCACTGTCTCCCGAGAGTGCTTTGATAGCATCAAGCGCCACTTGGTAATATAGTGGTTATAAAGGTGTGTTCAGGTACTCGGAGGAAACCGTTGAGGCAATATATGTCAAGAGCGGTATTTGTCCATCCATGTGATGGGAAGATACTCAAGGCCCCACTCGGAGAAGTTATATCCAATAGCTGCGCAGCATGTGATTTGATCACGGGGATATCACTTGTCGGAACGGGTCAAGTAGCATTGTTCAGTAACGAGATTGAACACGACATGGTGATGTCATTGATCAGATCTCGGGCAATGCAAGTATCGAGTGACAAAGGGAATAAGACACGACTGTCCCGGTTCAAACAACAAAAGATCTTCGTGGAACACACAGGGGTCACATGGCCATCCAGGTCCCTCTGTCGATCATTGGTGCGGGAGTGTCCCGACCATGTATGGAGTGTGCCCGAACCGTGGGGTATCACTCTTAAGGGCTTGATGATGCTTAGAGAGTGTTTATAGGATCGGTGGAATCACCGAAGAAGAGTAGAGAGAAAACCGGAAGGGTTTCGGTAAGTCCGGAGGATGTCCGGAGTGGAGGTGGAAGGTGTTCCATAGCCACGGAGGTTGAATAATATGTGAATGAATGTTAAATGTTGATTTAATCATTTATTCATAATTATTTAATAAAGAGAAAATCAATTAAAGGTCAAAAAGGATTAATGGGCCAATTTCCGGAGGGAGAGGGCCCATTAGGGAAAGGAGAGAGGGAGAAGGGGCAAGGGTGCTGGGCCTAGCCCCCCACAAAAGGGACCATTAGGTGGCCGGCAGCCACCCCTCCCCCCTCCTCTCCTTTAGTCCCACCCCAGGACTTTGAGGGAGGGTGTACCCCCTCCTCCCCCTATATTAGTGGGGTATTTGGCCAAGATAAATACACCAATAATCAATAAAGGTCTCCCCACTTTTGGGAGGACCTCTAATTGATATTTTCTCTCTCCCCCTCTCTCTCGTGACCGTGGTCCCAATTCTGGATTGCGCGAGCGAGAGACATCTTCACATGAGCGCTCAGGTCAAGCGGATTCGGATCCGAGAGCTCTACTTCCGCAACTGCTGTTGGATCGGGGAAGCAGGAGTCAGCGTCAGGCACCGGACGTGTGTAACTCCCCGCGAGGTGTCGCACTTGAGGCACTCAAGTCGTTGGAGCCAAGGAGCGCAAGGACTTCATCACGACCTTGAGGTCTGCTTCGGCTCGTCTACATCAACCACGCTCTCCTGAGCGTTGAAAACGCTTTTCGGTCTTCGAGGGTAAGTTCATGAAAAGCTCCTCTCGTTACTGTATTACTAATAGATAGGTCCTGGCAGCTTCAGGGGTTCAGGAGTGTAAGGTAAAATTTATTGTTTTCATACGCGGAACCCCTACAATGACATATGTGGAGAGAGTCTCATAATAAGATGTTCATCGCAAGGCTTGTAGGAAGTCACTTTGTTGAGCCAAGGAATGAGGTCATCTCTAAATAACCATCACGATGTCTGGGAGAAGTCACCCATACAGACAACCACAATTAAGGGTCTCCACGTGGATATAATAATTAGCTTAGTGAATCTCTCTTTATTCCTCCTTTAACCATGCAGGTTATAAGCTAGTCCTTCTAGTCACAAATAGCTCTGGGCATACTTCCAAACACGTCCAAAAGATTTCACCATTTTCTTTAAACCCGGAGGCAAATGATATATGGCCGACTACACATATCATCTAAACAGAGAGATCAAACATGCATCATCGATCAATAGATCATGGACACACGTAATAGATCATCTTTATTTCATCTCATAATAATGTTAGGATGTCTCCATCTCCCCAAGAACAAAGAAACGGCTCACATATAAAGGCAATCAACATATATGGATGGGATATAAGAGTACAATCGAATACAACTGAAGATCCACACTAGGGTTTAGATTATAACCAAGTAGACGAAGGGAATCGGTGTGGGAGACATTGGTGATGATGATGGTGATGTAGATCGGTGTTGAGGCCTTCAAGATCCAAGTCCCTTTCTCCTCTTGAGCAATGGTGATGGTTAGTGGCGAACCCAGGATTTGGGAATGACCAGGGCTAATTTTGAATGCCACAAAACTATGAAAAATCTACCTTTGAATCTCATCCTAGTAACAACATATATTAGCCAAAGCGCACTAAAAATGCATAAGTTGAGTTTTGACGTGAAACATAAGATAAATGTTTAACCAAATGACAATAAGGAAAGAATAAAAAATACGGCGACATAATCACATAATTAATCAAGATGCATTTTTAATACCTAAATAATGGAGCTTTTCTCTGATACTAGCCTACCATTTTCTCATCAATAATAGGAGAAGAATCGGAACCTACAAAGATAAGAAAAATTAGTTAGAAAATAATATAGATGAATACATGATACATCAGTTGTATTGTTAAGAAGGTGACTTACCACTGGCTACACATGGTATTTGTTTCTTGCGTGACCTGATAGTTTGAAAACAATCTAAAATATTATCATCTTCAATGCTTGCAAATATGTATCTCTCAAAATATTATGATTCTTGACAATTTGATGGAAAATAACGTCTTCATGACTAAGCCTTCGACATCTTTGTCCCCTTCATCTTCTACATAATTAGATTGGACAAAAATAATTATCCAAATCAGGCAATCAACTAAGCATAACTATAGCAGTTCATCAATCGAAGTACTAAGTCTTCTGGTCTTCCTGTATTTAGAGTTCGAACTCTCCATTAGAAAGTACAAAAAATTACCTATGAACTAATGAAAAGACTACAGATGCATAGCGTGGGTAATATACCGGCCAATTGGAGCCTTGATTCCTTGAACATGATGATCCAGCATAGATTGGCAAGCATCGGTGGCCGATGCGGCAATTAGTGAGGAGGTCAACAACAACGTAGGCGCGTAGCCGCATGTTGCGCAGCCTCAGCGTCTTGGCGTGCTCCAGAAGGGTGAATAATGTGGCTGCGCGGGTGAGTCTCCATCACCGTCGACCGTTGTGGCGACGTGATCAACTCGACGGGGTGGCGGCCGCTAGACACGATAGGGTCAAGGAGTTGAGGCGTCGTTTACTTGTTTAGATCATGAACATTTTTTCGTTTTGGTAAGGAAAAGCACAAGAACAGTTTATACTCTTTGGTGGGCTTGTAACAATAGCCTGGGTCATTCCGGCCTAGAGACACGGGTTGTGCAGCCTGGAGTCTGAAATTTCCTAGGAATTTACAAGGGACATACCTGTACTACATGGGCCAAGCCCAGGGTTGTAGCCCGGGCTGTCCGGGGCCCAGGTCCGCCCCTAGTGATGGTGGAGATCTTGTGTAGGCAGCGGCGCGGCTATGGAGTTTGCAAGGCGGTAGGGCTCCACCGTGGAGGTATATGGAGAGGAATGCTTCTCTCTTGGCTCTTTGCCTCTTTATATAGGCCTAGGAGAGCCCCCCAATATGTTCCTTATGACCTAAGAAAGGTCTAGAAACAAACAGGGACGGATTCTATGAAAAAACAGGTTCAGAATAGCCGTTTCCATGTGTCTAGACCCGTGGTACAGGCGAACGGTACGCCCGTACATGCCCGTACTAGTGGTCGTTAAACTTTTAGTATGCTTTCGTATTTTGGCCGCTATTTATTCATACAAACTCCGATTTGGGTGTTCTTTGGCTCGTCGGAATCATATGAATGAGGGATACAACACCATGGCTTTGGATATTAATTTGGAGTTTATGGAAAATCCACTTTTTCACTTCTCAAATGGCTAAGTCTGGTGCCTATAGCTCCTCCATATTGCATCTTCTTGGTTCCTTTTGCCTTGCTTTATCCATAATCCAACACAACACCTATACACAAGTCAAATACAATAAAAAGTAATAAAATCCTAATAAAACTACTAATTGTGCAAAGTTCGTGTGAAAATGAATGAGAACTAGTAAACATACATAATAGGCATGGTTATAGCTAGATATAGCATGTAATGAGAGTGACAATATGAATAATTTGTATACTTAAATATGCTTTAATTTTAAACTTATCAAATAACAACATTAACAAGAAAAAATAACAACAACAATAATAATAATAATAAAAGATCTAAAAAGGAGCAATAGCGGGGTAGAGGCACAACCTATCAACCTCTATGGATCCTAGAGAACCAATTGTTGTTGTTATGATATTTAACACTGTGATTAATAAAAGTTAAATAAAAAGAATTTTTTAAACCGTAAACCGCCATGGGAGTGTGGATACAATGTATTTTATTGAGAGCTAGAAAATTAGCCCGTTTAGTGCAATGTCTTATATTGTAAGATAGTAGAAATCATGATATGAATATTGTCTGTAGAATAATTATTTTAGTTAAAGAAGTACATAGTATCTTATAGGGCTTCTCTGGTGGTAGGAATTTCTACTCTTAAGTAAGAAGCACCGCATAAATTATCACAACCATGGATAAATTCAGCAATTTGAAAGGATTTATTATGGTCACATGCTTATATTTTTTCAACAAAGGAAATATATTAATATTGCGAAGCTACCAAATACACCCAACCTCTGCAACAACGCAGTTCCCTAATAGAAATACAGATGCACACAACCAAAATGTAAAGAGGAATTATGAAAAAAAGAGTCATGCAACAGTGATTTATTCCTTGTAAAATCAGACCAAACACCACCAAGACAGCAACAGAAATCCAAATGCTCCAAATTTGATGTCTCTAAGAAGAAAACAAGGCATAGGCACCATCCTCGCTCGATCGTAGACCATAGGTTTTTATCTGGAGTAAAATATGCGCTCTCAAGACAATGCCTTCAACAATTCTATTGCCAAGCACAACCAATTAAGACCAGACCTTGGGTTTTCACCCTAAAAGATTAGACACTGAACTTTACCTATGCTAGCGCCCCCACTTTATGATGTCACTGCTACAAGTCCAGAATCACCAAGCCAATTTATCATCGCCACCAGGAGTCGAACCACCATTACTAGTCGTCAAATCTTGGCTTCCATGGCATTCTATACACACCGACATCACCATGGAACTAAAGACCTATCCATGATGGCAAGAGGCTGTAGAGCTTCGCCTCTCTCCCTCTGAAACCAAATGGTCAGAAAAACCACGATTGCGTGACGTAATCCCATCGAATCAGGCAATATCCAGGCATGATTCTCCCACGAGAGTTCGCCTATGGAGCCTTTCAGAACTCAACACTCCGGCTAGACTACCGAAAATAGGCATCAAGCATATCAACATCTTAATGTGAGAGGAACCCTAGGACTACCACCTCTGTTAGAACCAAGCCGGTAGCCCCACGCCGTAGGCTAGTCTCTAGTAGGACCACCCGCCCCAAACCTTGCTGGTAGCCTGAAGGCATGGACAGTAGCGTAGCCGATCCACACCGCCTGAAGTGTAACACCCCTAGTTCTATTAATAGTAAGTGGGGTTTGTATGTGCATCATTTAATCTGCTAAAAATAAATGCAAGAAGAAGAAAATAAAACCCTAAATTCTAATTCCCTCTTTCTCTAGAAAACATTCAAATGGTTTTGAATTTTGAAAATTACAAAAAGGTATGGAGCCCAAGTTGATTATAAGGCCCCCTGCAGTATTTTACTATGTTTACAAAAGTTTTTATATTTTGGAAATACTCAAAATAGATTTGAAATTGAAAATACAGAGAGAGAAAATAAAAAATAATTGAAAAATGTTTTAGAAAAGAAAAACAGAGCAGCAGCCATAGCCCAACATCCCACTTCGCCCTCTTCCTATCTACCGTCCACCCACGCAGTAACCGCGCATCCAGGAAGCTTTGCCGCGGCCCGCTCCTATCCACGCGCGGCCCATCCAGCTCATACCCCTTCCGTGCTTCTTCTTTCTTCTTCCTCACATGAAGGAGAATCAGCTCGTTGTCCCGCGTCAATGTCGTCGATCTACTCCGATGTGATGCTCGTCGCTGCCACTAGACACGGGTATAAGAACGCCCACGTCATGCTCTCTCTCCCCATCCCCATTTCCCCTCTCTCTCGCTCTGTGTTGCTCGCACGCAAAAGCCGAAATCCTAGCCCGCGTAGGTGCCGCTCATTGCCATCCTTCCGCGCCATTCCACACCTCCCTGAGAACGCCACCATGAGCACCTCGCCTTGCTAAGCATCCTCGTAGGAGGAATCGACTCCGTGCACCATGAATCCTCGCTGCTGACCTCACCTCTCCTGACGCCGGCCACTGTCGATTTGCCTCCGTCCGACCTCCCCGAGCCCCACCGACCCCTCCATCGCAACCCTGGTGAGATGCCGGTGCTCATGCACCCCTTCATGCCCTCCCTCGCTTGCTGGTTCGCCGCAGCACCACGCACCTCTGCCATCCGCCGCAGTTGCTCGTCGGGGACACTGTTCCGGCGACCATTTGAGGGAGGCACCACATCTACTCGTCTCGCCTCGCTCCCCTCTATCCAGCAAGCCCAACCACGAGGCCTCGCGCATAGCAGATCGTTGGGGGCATGCTCGATTTGAGAGCACCTCCATTGTTGACGTCATGCTGACATCAGCATGAGGTCATAATTCCCTGTTTTATTTTTATTTAAATATTTTGTAATTATTTTCTGTAAATAAGAATTATCTGACAGGTGGGTCCCGGTTGTCATTATTATAATCATTTCCTAAAATTATTTCTGTAATTAATAAAAACCTGGCATGTGGGCTCAACTGGAAATAATTTATAAATATACCAAAAATGTTTAATTGTTTTCAAATGGATTTAAAATGAGAATACAACAACTAATTCATTTTAAGTCAGAAAACTATGTATAATATATCAAAATGTTCAGAAAAATGAGATCTACACAATAGAACAAAATCATGCACTGTTAAACAACTTTAAATGCAAAATCAATTAGAAGAACCAAATCAACCCTGTAGGTGACTTCGAGGTTCCCCCAATTTTAGGGTTTGCACCCCTCGGACCGTCCTTAAAATGTCCAAGCATGCTTTAGGTTTCTACTTCAATACAATTTAACTTGGCATATCATCATCCTTGCTTGAGCTTCGCCTCGATTCCATGTGTAGATTGTTTCCCCTTTTTCCAGTGTTTGGTACTTTCTGGTAGAATATGATATCGAGATCGAGATCGAAGACCGAGATCAACACCCTCGAAGCTTCAACATCAATACTTGGCCAGATATAATAAAGTCAAGTACCAGGAGTCTGAAGATCTACTTAGTTGGGTATCAACAGGCAAAGGCAAGCTTAGCCCCACACATGATATAATCCTATGATTTCAAAGTATTTCATTATTTCCATGTGCATTCGATTCCAAGGTCTTTTATCGATAGATTAGTTCAATCCTATATGATGCATGTTCCCTTTGTATCCTATACTCCCTGATCCACTGCTCCTAGCATAACTAGGGTTTGTCTTATGAGCTTCTCTAGAGCTATGTATATCTATTGTGCATAGCTAAGCTTAGTTGTTACCGCCGGTCCATTCAGTTGATGAATCAGAGTTATGAATGAACCTAGTTGGACAGGATGAAGTGGTGTGATCAGATATGTGAGTTTAACATGCTAAGGCTTGTATGGGAGGCCATGTTGGGTTGTGGTTTTTGCATTCCCCTACTTGCAACTACTAGGATCTGAGTTTTTGCCTCCTGATCCAAGACCAGCGTACAGCTAGACGGGGGCCTAGAAACCCCATTGACCAACTAACTTGCCTAGTAGATTCCATGAGTCACATAGTTTGGGTGTTCCATTCGATATATGCATTCTGGTTGTTCTCTAAGGCGGTGAAGGAGGTGCATTCATATAGGTAGGTAAGCATGGCCGGGAACAAGAGAGGCACGACTTCCATAATCTTGAACCCTGCACACATCTCTAGGTACCAGCTTTGGGGCTTGACCCGTTATTGCATCTCCTTAGGGTGTGACTCATGGTCTCGGCGAAAGCAAGGTAAAGGTCATGTCCAACCACCCTGTGTCAGCCTTCAAAGGAAGAGGGCTTATCTAGTGGAATTAAGAAAAGGTTGGTACATGTGGGTAAAGTTATACACCCCTCCAGGGTTATTAAACTTTTCAAAAAGTTGTGTCCATGGTTATGGATGAATTGGGAACAAACGTGAAGATCATATAGAACTATAACCTAATCGAAAAACTTGGAAAGTAAAGTAAAGTGTGTTCTAAGGATGCTTCCTCGGGGATCGAGGGAGTGATCCTAATTGGTAGGTTCAGCTGATAAAGATTCGGTGGATATCAAGGATGATCAAAGATAGTGATATCATTTTCTTATCCCTTTTAAATATTATACTTAGTCGAGCTTCTCCTGCCTCTTTTACAAAGAAAGATATCTTTATGCAAAATAACGCCACCTGCCATAAGTCTTACAGAGTACGCCCTATACTCAGCCTTTCTTTGTTGATACTTTTGCAGTAGGTAAGTGGTATCATAATAGATGAGTTCTTACGGCATCGACATTGATGAGTAGCTTCGGGTTTTCGGTCGGCAGGCTAGAATCTATGGATTGGGACGTCATCGTTATGCTTCAGGCCTCTTAGGCTATTTGTTAAGTTTGCTATACTTAATAGAATAATTTGCCTTCCGTTGTTTGATGCTTGTCGTCAGTGACCTATACTTGTAATATCTTGGTTATTTGCTCAGGCATGAGCTTGCTGTAATAACTTTTATGTTGTAGGGTCACTGTAATGTTACCGATTCTTTCTCTGTATGATTTCGAGGTTTAGTTTAGGCTTATGATCAGACAAAGGTCTGGGATTTCGTCTAGCCCTAATCTTGGGGGTGTCACCGGTTTTGGTATCAGAGCAGTACCGTTTGTACGAAAACCTTTCTATTGGTTGATGTTGAGTCTAGTGTTTGTGAAAAACTATTTGAAAGTAGAAAAGTATTTGTGAAAAATCTAGTATGCTTCTTTTTCTCCTTATCCAATTTCACTCTAACTCTAGGTCATCATATCTTGTGTTAATTTGGAAAAGATTTCACTATCTCGTCTCGTTTTTCAAAGCTTAGGTGCCTTTTAGGCAAGTCGTTTCTCAACCAGTTGACCTAGTGTTGAGTTTCTAGACTCAGTGTGTGTGTGTTTCTTTTTCTTTTTGCTCTGCTTCAGCTGAGAGATTTATTTCCATCTTAATCTCTCTATCGTATGGGTCCACGACATTATGTTGATGGTTGCACAGTGATCTGTTCTAGGCCTCGAAGTTTCCTTTCGCGTCGTGTGCCTCCTTTTCATTTGTTTGGGTACTTCAGAAGTTGTTTCTTCTCTTGGAAGCTACCTCGTGATTCCTACCTTGTGGTACCCTTTGTGCTAATAAGATAGTAGTTACTCCTTTCTCAGGTTTTAACCCTTCGACTTGAACCGGAGATCCTGGATTATATTGGATTCTGGTGTTGTGAAGCTAACCTTTAACCCAAGATCCATTTTTGTTGATCCCTCTTGTTAGTGTTCAAACATTACCTCGGGATGGCTAGTACCTTCTCCTCTAGCCTTCAGGATTGTGGTTATTGGCATGATTAAATTACGACAAATAAAGGACTTCCCCTACCACATATTATAGCGGATGCTCTTTAATGGAAACAAACAGATCACGACAATAGTACTCTCTATGCTTGATCACATTGTGATCATGAGCTTTGTAATCAAGTAGATCTACCTTGCTACTCAAGTGCTTTAATAGATCTCTGCTCTCCCCATGTGTGTGAAGTTGAAAGTGTGCACACCATGGTGGCACTTAGGCTAGAGATTACAAATACTTGTTACGAGTTATATTTGGAGTTGGATGTCTTTATGAAATTGTGGTGTTTGTTGGACCCATCTAGTGCTCAAGGTGACAGTGTGGGGTTATCTAGAGGGGAAAGGCTTACTTTGAGGTGTGATGTTATAGCCCTACCATGGATTAGAGTGTCCAACCGAAGAGTAGTTCAGCGTAGTATCATAAAGAATATATTTATATGAGAGTGTTCACTAGTGAAAGTATGATCCCTAGGCCTTGTTTCTAAGCACTGAAACACTGTTTGCTATTAGATATGTTACATGTTTGCTTGCTTCCATCTTTATTTTAGTTTGCCTTTAGTATTTTCCCACGTCAACCACACGCCAGCAAGCTATTTTCTGGCACTGTTGTCTATTATCTATACCACATGTATTTCACTATCTCTTCGTCGAACTAGTGCACCTATACACCTGACAAGTGTATTGAGTGTGTTGGGGACACAAGAGACTTCTTGCATCTTGATTGCAGGGTTGCTTGAGAGGGATACCTTTGACCACTTCTTCCCTGAGTTCGAAAAACCTTGGGTGATCCACTTAAGGGAAAACTTGCTGCTGTTCTACAAACCTCTGCACTTGGAGGCCCAACAACTATCTACAAGAATAGAAGTGCGTAGACATCAAGCTATTTTCTGGCGCTGTCGGGAGGTAGGTAAAGGTACTCACATCCTCCGGTGTGAGTGCTCGAAGTTATTTCCTTTAGATTCTGCAATTTTGTCTTTTTTGTTTCTTGTTTTCAGTAGTTAGGCTTAATGGAAAACAACAACAAAATTAGAGAGCTTTTTAGTATTTTTCCTAAGGTAGAACATGAATTGTCTGAAAAGAAAATTAAAAAACCCATGGAACTCTCTTTGCATGCTAATAGCAATGTTATTAGTATGAATATTTTGAACACCTTTGTTACTAATGCTATGGAAACGTCTAAGCTTGGGGAAGTTGGTTTTTATGAAAATTATATTTTTAGTTCCCCATCTTTAAAGAAGAAAATTTGCTCTATTGATACTTTATCTCCCATATGTGGTAACTCTAATGATAATTGTGATATTTTAAATCCACATACTGAAAGCATCCCTTTTAAAATACCTATAAAAATTGTTGAACGTGTTATGAATAACTGCTATTTTGGAGATGGAATTGTCCATCCTGGTGATCATTTACTCTTTATACATGAATTATGTGAGTTGTTCAAGTGTGCAGGTATTTCAATGAACCAAGTTAAGAGGAAGCTATTCCCTATTTCACTTAAGGGCAAAGAAAGGGAGTGGTATGAGTTACTAGATGATCCTCATCATTTGGGGTGGAAGGAACTTGAATCTCTCTTTTACTCTAAATTTTATCCTCCTCATGAAATTCATAAAGATAGGAATTACATTTATAATTTTCATCCTCATGATGGAGAAAGTATTGTCCAAGCATGGGGGAGATTGAAGTCACTAATGCTCAAATGTCCCATTCATGAGCTCCCCAATAATATTGTTATTAATAATTTCTATGCAAGGCTTTCAGGACATTACAAGGACTATCTACATACTTGTTTAGAGGGATCCTTCACAAGTAAGGAGGTCAAAGCTAAGTGGGATCTCCTCGAAACAATTCAAAGAAATACCGAAGATTGGGATAACAATAAAGGTAAAGAACTAGGTATAAACTATGAGTATGATTGCATTAAGTCTTTCGCTGAAACTGCTGATTTTCAAGATCTTAGTGCTAAATATGGTCTTGATCCTCAAATTCTTGTTGATTTTTATAGAACCTTTGCTTCTCACATTAATGCTCCTAAAGAAAAATGGGACATGTATCATGAGCCTTATAAAGACACTTGCATGGAAAATGAAATTGTTATTAATGATAACAATAAACATGCTCAAACCTCTGAAAGTACTACTTATTATAAGCATGTTAATTTTTGTGGAATACATAGACCTTGTGAGAATAATCAAATTGAAGAAGAATATTGTATCACCCACATGAATGAAAAAACTAGAACGTGGTATAGGGCTCTAAATGATCTTGGTAAAAAAGTTTGTGCCCTCTATCCTTTTATTTGTGAACTTTGCTTTGAAGTGGGTCATTTCAATTTTCAATGCTCAGGCCATAATAATAGCCCTTCTAATCCAATGAGTACTGCAAGTTTGTATTGTGATGACATGATCACTCCTAATCAGCATGATGAACTTACATTATTTTTGGGATGTGAAGAGTTATCACGAAAAACCTCTTTAGTAGATATGGGTACTTTGGATATGAATAGTGTCCTGCATGGTTGTCATATTTATTGTGTTGATAATTGCCACACAAATACTTACATACAAAATATTATAAAATATGAGGTTTTACCGAAATATGACAGGACTAATATGTGTTTTGTTCTTATTAATGAAAAGGAGGAATCCTCCAAAGTTTCTTCTATTGTCTCTAACAATGAATCGGGGTATATGGAGAAGCTTCCTTTCAAGCCTCTCCCTCCTAAAGAGAAGAAGAAAAAGAAGAAGAGGAGGAGTAAAAGAAGAGAGGAAATAGTATTTTCCCCTAAGCATGTTGCTCCTATTATAGTTTTTGATGAGTATGAACTCGATGATGTTCCTATGCCTATTACCTATAGTAGTGATCATGATTGGGAAAAGCACACTACCTTTGATATTGAAAATCTCTTCGGTACCAATTCTTAAAATGATGATATTAATAATTGCTATACTATTAGTGCTATCCATGATCCTTCCAATGATGATATGTTTACAAATGAAAACACTTTGGAAGACAACTATTCTATTGCTTATGATGATACTATACCTCCAATATATGATGATTGCAATGATGAATATGATATTTTCATTCCACCTACTATTGAGGAGGAAATTAATTATGATTACAATATGCCTCCTATATTTGATGATTATGGTGATGAAAATAATAATGATAGCTATTTTGTTGAATTTGCTCCCACTATAATCAATAAGAATGACTATGTTTATGTGGGGAGTATTAATTCTTTTATGCATGTGGCTCATGATAAGAATGTTTATTGTGATAGTTATATTGTTAATTTTATTCATGATGCTACTGAAAGTTATTATGAGAGAGGGAAACATGGTTTTATGTGTCTCAATAATATTAAGTTTCCCCTCTTTATGTTAAAAGTCTTGAAGTTGCACTTGTTTTGCTTTACTATGCTTGTTGTTTTGTGCTTTCATGACTTGTTTCTTTACAAGATTCCTATGCATAGGAAGTGGGTTAGACTCAAATGTGTTTTATATTTGATTCTTGATGCTCTCTTTTACTCTAAATTCATATTTCTTATGTGAGCATCCTCTCAAACTATCATGCCTAACTTAAAGGCGTTAAAGAAAAGTACTTATTGGGAGATAACCCAAAAGTTTTAGATGAGTCTTGGAAGTTATTACTTCAGTAATAACCGCTCCTTATCCTTTTTATTTGCTTTTTGTGCCAAGAGTAACCTCTAATGAGAGAGAAGTAATGCTTGGGAAAGTTGCTGTCCCGAAACAGATTCTGTCCTTCACCGTAAAACTTCGTGTACAATCTCTATACATCCTTTGGAGGCGTTAATTTTTTTTCTTCTGCCCCAGGTTGTTATCTAAATTTTGTTAGTTCAACACTTTTTAATTTGAGCAACAGAAGGTCTTCGAAAAAATTCGTCTTTACCTGTTGGTCCGTTTTGACAGATTTCTGCCATTTTCTGCATTTGCTTCTTGTTGGTTCTTTTTTGAGTTCTTTTGGGGAATTGAGCTTTTTTAGGGAAGTGCTATAGTATACAGTGTTTTAATGGAAGTTTATTGGTGTTATAACTGAACCTAAAGACTTATTATCTTGAGTGCACTAATGTTGCTAATAAAGATTGTGTGAAGTTTTGTATGAAGGAAAAATTGCAGGTGTATGGAAGGAATGAGTAATGAGATGAAGGATGGACTAAAGCTCAAGCTTGGGGATTCCACACGTGTCACCCCAAGAAATATCCAAGAAGTACAAGCGTCAAAGCTTAGGGATGCCCAAGGCATCCCCTCCTTCATCAATAAAAATCTCAGGTTTCTTTCAAACACTTCATTTTTATTGTTTCATGCACAGTTGTGTTGTTCTTGGAGCATCTTCTTTTTTGTTTTTGGTTTTCGTTTGCTTGGTTTTCTTAGTTTGCTTGAATAAATTGGCTGGAACCCCTCTTTCATACATTGGTTTTCAAATAAGTTTGGTTTGGATTGGAAAAGAGTAGGAAAGTTCATGCTTAAGTGGTAAAAGGAGTTTGTTTTTGACTGTGGCCTATGCTTTGTCATGCCATGCTTGATATTGTTTTGGCTTTATGCTTAGTGATCTTTGTTGTAGAATTACATGCTATAAACAATTGAGATTGCTTAATTTGCCTTTGAAGAATCATGCGTTGTTTTAGCATATTAAAGCATAGTATTGTGGTATTTTCCTTTGATGCTTTATTTGGGTTGACTTGGTGCATGCTCACACCATGTTATGACTATCCAAAGTCACCATAGCCTTTATGATCCTTTAGTTTTCAACTTGGAGTATCACTTTATGCTTTGATCAATGATGTTTTGTCACTCTGCATGATTATGGCCATTATTGCTCTCTTAGTTTGTCGCTCCCAGTCTTTTGCTAGCCTTCGTAACCAAGTATGAGTTCCACTCAATCATCCAACTCCCTAAACCAAGTTATTCCAAAGAGCCCACCATACATACCTATTAGCATATGCTATTCCAAGTATATTCATGCTTTTGTTTACCTTCCAAATTAAACTTGTTATGAGAAAACTAGTGATTAAAGCTCTCACGAACTTGATGGCACACTTTACTTTTCTTGCCCTTAATAAACTTGAACCATTGTGTCGTCTATGTTGAATATGCTTGCACTTATTTGTTGGGGATTAGCAGAACCATGTTGTCATGGGGAACGCTTTCAACATTGCATGGGTACTTTGTACCTAGTTGATATCATGCTCTTTTGTATATGGATGTCGTCGGTGTGAAATGAAAGGGGAGTTGTAAGTCCATGGAGTTTTGTATATGTGTTAGAGAAACGCCTGGGCCACTGGTCTAATCCGTGCTAACATGGTGGAAACCTGCAGCGTAAGCATAATGAGCTATCTATGAAGCATTCTTCTTATAAAAAAGGAGTCCTATATTGAGAAAAAAGAGATTATGAAAATAGGAATGAGAGGAAAAGGCACCATATTCCCATGGTAAATAAGAAGATTGCTGAGATGCTTGTTGTCTGCTTGCCTTGTCATTTTGATATGGGGATTCTTCCGTATCATCGGGCAAGGGGTACCCCGTTGGCGGTTCTCTATGATACACATATACTTACGATGACAAGAACTTACCGGTGACTAAACTTGAGTAGCATGAGGAGCGGCCCTCGTATTCAAGGGACATGAGATTTCTAACTTATACTTCGTCAAGCATGTACACCATAGTTTGTTCACTTTAACCTTAATCACTTCAAGATGCTTATGATAGGGGCAATGAGAGCTGAAAGCTAAAAAGTACCATAATTTTTGGAAGCTCTTTATGAGACTTGAATCCCTGCTTTCTTCTATGAAGGCCTTTCTTCCACTTTTATATTGAGTCTCCACCTTCTATCTTTATGCACCTACTTTGAGAGCATAGTGGCCATTCTTAGTTCTATGTGCATTGTCCCAAGACTTGTTGATTAATGCATAACTTGATATTGCTTGTTCTTAAACTACTTGTATATACTCACTCTTATGAACTTTGAAGGTGTCCTATGCATTTATGTTTGCTACTCTATGAGGGATAAGCTGAATGCCATTATGCTATGTTTTATTTATGTGAAACAAACAAACGTCTTGCAAAGCATTGTTATTCATGAATCTTTTGTTTGTGCCTTTTCATGTTGTAACATAGTTGCTTTGCCTTATTGCTAGAACTTTGTCTTTCATGTTATCATTGAAGTACTATGATCTCCGCTATCAATGTTTTATAAATACTTTGATCAAGTTTATGATGGTGCATGTCACCTCAAAAATTATTTTTTATTTTTGTCACTTACCTACTCAAGGACGAGCAGGAGTTAAGCTTGGGGATGTTGATACGTTGCAAACGTATCTATAATTTTTGATGTTTCATGCTTGGTTTTATCTATTTTCTTATGTTTTGTCCACACTTTGGAGTACTTTTCATATGATTTCTTTGACTAACCTATTAACAAGTGCCACAGTGCTAGTTGCCTGTTTTCTGCTGTTTTTGGTTCCAGGAAAATCAGAAAATCAATATTCTCGGAATTGGACCGGACAAAAGCCAAAGTCGATATTTTACCGGAAGACTCACGGAGCCAGAAGACGAGACGAAGAGGGGCCAGGGGCTAGCCACACCACCTGGTGGCGCGGGCCAGGCCAGGCCGCGCCAGGGGTGGTGTGGGCCCCTCCGGCACCCCCTCGGTCTCCCCTCTCGCCTATAAGAGCCTCGCGATGCATAAACCCTAAATCGTCAAGCCTCCAGCCACGAAAGTTCAAGCTCCACCGCCAATCAAGGGAAATTGGGACAGAAAGTCTCTGTTCAAGACTGCCGAAGGGAAGTGCCCCCGGAGCCATCGCCATTGATCTCCACCACCATCTCAATCACCATCGCTGATTCCCATGATGAGGAGGGAGTAGTTCTCTCTCGAGGCTAAGGGTTCTACCGGTAGCTATGTGTTCATCTCTCTCTCTATGCATGATCATATTGTGATCATGAGCTTTGTAATCAAGTAGATCTACCTTGCTACTCAAGTGCTTTAATAGACTCTGCTCTCCCCATGTGTGTGAAGTTGACAGTGTGCACACCATGGTGGCACTTAGGCTAGAGATTACAAATACTTGTTACGAGTAATATTTGGAGTTGGATGTCTTTATGAAATTGTGGTGTTTGTTGGACCCATCTAGTGCTCAAGGTGACAGTGTGGGGTTATCTAGAGGGGAAAGGCTTGCTTTGAGGTGTGTTGTTATAGCCCTACCATGGATTAGAGTGTCCAACCGGAGAGTAGTTCAGCATAGTATCATAAAGAATATATTTATATGAGAGTGTTCAGTAGTGAAAGTATGATCTCTAGGCCTTGTTTCTAAGCACTGAAACACCGTTTGCTATTAGATCGGTTACATGTTTGCTTGCTTCCATGTTTATTTCAGTTTGCCTTTAGTCTTTTCCCACGTCAACCACACGCCAACAAACTATTTTCTGGCATCGTTGTCTATTATCTATACCACTTGTATTTCACTATCTCTTCGCCGAACTAGTGCACCTATACACCTGACAAGTGTATTGGGTGTGTTGGGACACAAGAGACTTCTTGTATCTTTATTGCAGGGTTGCTTGAGAGGGATACCTTTGACCACTTCCTCCCTGAGTTTGATAAACCTTGGGTGATCCACTTAAGGGAAAACTTGCTGCTGTTCTACAAACCTCTGCACTTGGAGGCCCAACAACTATCTACAAGAATAGAAGTGCGTAGACATCAGTGCTCATGCACCCATCCATGCCCTCCCTCTCTTGCTGGTTCTCTGCAGCACCGTGCACCTCTGCCGTCCGCCGTAGTTGCTTGTCGGGGACACTATTCCGGCGACCATTTGAGGGTGGCGCCACCTCTACTCGGCTTGCCTTGCTCCCCTCTCTCTAGCAATCCCAACCACGAGGCCGTGCACGTAGCAGGTTGTTGGGGGCATGCTCGATCTGAGAGCACCTCCATTGCTGACTTCATGATGATGTCAGCATGATGTCATAATTCCCCGTTTTAATTTTATTTAAATGTTTCGTGATTAGTTTCTATAAATAAGAATTATCTAATAGGTGGGTCTCGGTTGCATGCATTTGAATCATTTCCTAAAATTATTTTTGTAATTAATAAAAACCTGACATGTGGCTATTTTTTAAAAAGAATACAAACTATTTAATCAATTTCATGAATAGTGCACAAAATTGTTAATTTTGAAAACTATCATGACCTCGGGGTTTAAACTCCTGACGAGGTCCTTTCGGGAGTTTAACTCCCGACTAGTTGGTCGGAGGCAGACATAGGGTAGTGCATGGCAAGTGCTTGTCGCTGGTTCAACTCCCGAAAGGTCCTTGTCGGGAGTTAAACTCCCGGAAGGTCCATGTCGAGAGTTCAAACCCCGATGCCGCACTAGTTTTGAAAATTAATAATTTTGTGCATTATTCATGAAATTGGTTTAAAAAATGTATTATTTACAAAAAATAGCTGACATGTGGGCATGGCTAGAAATAATTTACAAATATCCCAAAAATGTTTAATTATTTTAAAAAATGGATTTAAAATGAGAAAAATTATAACTAATTCATTTTAAGTTAGAAAATATGTATAATATATCAAAAATGTTCAGAAAAATTAGATCTACATAATAGCATCAAAATCATGCATTGTTAAAAAACTTTAAATGCAAAATCAATTAGAAGAACCAATAGAACCCGTAGGTGACTCCGTGGTTCCCCTAGTTCTAGGATTTGTACCCCTCGGACCTTGTTTAAAATGGCCAAGCATACTTTAGGGTTCTACTTTAGTATAATTTAACTTATCATATCATCATCCCTACTTGAGAATTGCCTCAATGCCATGTGTTTATTGTTTTCCCTTTCTTTCAGGTGTTTGATTCTTTTCGGTAGAATACGATATCGAGATCGAGATCGAAGACCGAGATCAACACCATCAAAGCTTGAAGATCAATACTTGTCCAACTATAATCAAGCCAAGTACCAGGAGTCCACATATCTACTTAGTTGGGTATCAACAGGCAAAGGAAAGCTTAGCCCCACACATGATATAATCCTATGATTTCAAAGTATTTCATTCTTGCCATGTGCATTCGATTCCAAGGTCTTTTATTGACAGATTAGTTCAATCCTATCTGATGCATGTTCCCTTTGTATCCTATACTCCCTGATCCACTTCTCCTAGCATAACTAGGGTTTGTCTTATGAGTTTCTCTAGAGCTATTTATATCTGTTGTGCATAGCCAAGCTTAGTTTTTACCGATGGTCCATTCGGTTGATGAATCAGAGCTATAAATGAACCTAGTTGGACAGGATGATGTGGTGTGATCAGATATGTGAGTTTAACATGCGAAGACTTGTATGGGAGGCCGCATTGGATTGTGGTTTTTATAGTTCCATACTTGCCACTACTAGGATCCGACTTCTTGCCTCTTGAACCAAGACGAGCATACAACCACACGGGGGCCTAGAAACCCTCTCGACCAACTAACTTGCCTAGTAGGTTCCATGAGTCACATAGTTCGAGTGTACCACTCGACATATGTATTCTGGTTATTCTCGAATACGGTGAAGGAGGTGCATTCATACAGGTAGGTAAGCGCGGCCGGGAACAAGAGAGGCACAGGCTCTGTAATCTTGAACCCTACACACATCTCTAGGGACCGGATTCGGGACTTGACCCGTTACGGCCGCATCTCCTTAGGGCGTGACTAATGGTCTCAGCGAAAGCAAGGTAAAAGTCATGTCCAACCATCCTATGTCGGCCTTCCAAGGAAAAGGGCTTATCTAGTGTCATTAAGAGAAGATTGGTATGTGTGGGTAAAGTTGTACACCCTAAAGGGTTATTAATCGTTTCAAAAATCCGTGTCCACGGTTATGGACAAATTGGGAACAGATGTGAAGATCATAGAGAACTATAACCTAATGGGTAAAACTTGACAAGTAAAGTAAAGTGTGTTCTAAGGGTGCTTCCTCAGGGATCGAGGGGGTGATCCGAGTTGGTAGGTTCAGTTGATAAAGATTCGGTGGATATCAAGGATGATCAAAGTTAGTGATATCGTTTTCTTATCCCCTTTTATATGTTCTACTTGGTTGAGCGTCGCATCCCAGACGGTAAATGCGCCCCCCGCCGCCATCTGCCATGGGAGGACTATACTCGCCTCCATGGGCTGCCGCCTAGGCTACCATCCTTCGCTGTCATGAGTGCACCATCTGGGACAATGCCCGATGCGACCAAAGGGCTCCTTGCGGAGGAGGAGCCACCACGCGAGGTGACCGCCCTGCCGCCGCCATCCATCGGAGGCCTTTGACCGCCGATGTCCTCCGGGGGCAGCGAAGGAGCACCGTGAGAAGAGACACTGGGAGCAGGGGCGGCGGCGGCTAGGGTTTCCACCTGAGCCTCCTTCCTGAGAGCGACGCAGGGGAGAGCCTTTTTTCTCCATCCTATGTATCTCAAAGAGCCTTTTTTCTCCGTCATGTGCTTATATATGATATCAACCCAATTATTCACAATGATCTTAGTATGGCATCCTAGATCAATTATTTTAAGACTACAAATCATCCAATGCATCCACATTATGCAATTCTATCAACCTATCATATATCTACAATGGCCTCTGACTAGCGCAAATTTATATATTATTTTAGGCCTGCAAGCTGTAGTAAATAAACAAATTCAAATTGGTAGGTATTCTTTTAATAATTAAGGTCATTTATCATTATAAAATAAGATTGAGTTCAATTGTAGAAGATATGATGCACATTCAGTATGTTAGATTCTAGAGCCTACACACAGACACAAATAGACCATATATATAGATATATATTGTCTGATCCCTAGTGCAGGTAAGATTTGCCTCATCAGTCACTTGACTTATTATGCCATACTTCAGAACTGTTACGTCTTAGTTGTGTTGGTAGTTGGTTTGGAATGCACCAGGAAATATGGCATGCCAAGCATATAAGAAGACTTAACTGATTTTGTCCATATTCTTTGTCATGTGCACCCTCGAACGGACGCAAGGAACAAAATAGAGAAGATGGAAAAGGTTAAGCACGTGCACGGAGCCATGTCGGGCATGGAGACAGAGGAGGAGAACACCTCCATGGCCATCGATAATGGGTGCGGCGGAGCCCTAGATGCCACCAAGGGTGACACCCCGATCCCCAAGGGATGCTGCACCAAGATTGTCCCTGTGGGTCCACCACGGAAGAGCACGCACGTCCAGGGTTTGGTGGCGGCAACTCTGGTCCTCCAGAGGGCCCAGGCACGCACGACCGATAAGAACCTCGAGAACACATGTGTGGAAGCCAGTGGCTAGACGCCAAGATAGGAAAGATCTGGAGGTGACGATTGGCAGGATTTGATACCTCCACGGGGCTGTCAATGATCCCACAACCAAGTTGGGCGTCCCTATACTCCTTGTATCATGTATCTTTGCTTTTTTCTTTTTCCTAGGTGTGTGTTGGGCGCCTATGCCTATGTGTGAGTTCGTGCAGCATGTTTAGCTGTACTCTAGATTGTACTATGGATCTTGGTTCCGTTCCCATGAGACCATTTCTGTACTTTGCTGATGATGGCTTTATTAAAGTTGGACACCTCTGGAGCCTACCATCTTTACTTCTCTTGCCTGTAGAAATTGCTACTCTTAAGTAAGAAGCACGACATAAATTATCAAAACCAAGGATAAATTAAGCAATTGATTATGGTCACATGTTTATATATGATATGAACCAAATTAATCATGATGGGCTTAATATGGAATTCTGGAACAATTCTTTTAAGACTACAAAACATCCAATGTATCCATATTGTGCAATTTTATCAACCTTTTGTATATCTACAGTGGTCTCATACTGGAGCAAATATGCATATTACTTTAGGCCTGCAAGATGTAGTAAATAAATAGATTCAAACTGGTAGGTATTCTTTGAATAATTAAGGACATTTCTCATAATGAAATAAGATTGAGTTCAGTTGTAGAAAAGATGATCCACATTCAATAAATTAGATTCTAGAGCCTATACACAGACACAAATAGACCATATATATTGGTCGATCGCTGGTGTAGGTAAGATTCGCCTCGTCGCTCACTCGAGTTATTGTGCCATCCTTCAGAAACTATCACAGTATTAGGTGTGTTGTGTAGTTGGCTTGGCATGCACCAGGAAATATGGCATGCCAAGCATATGAGAAGAATCAACTGATTTTTGTCCATGTTCATTGTCATGAGTGCCATATATTTTGCCGGCTGCATGAGAGAAAGTTTAATAATATATCCGACGGCTAGCTATGAGGAATTACCATGTTATCAATAGCTAACTTATAGCTAACATGTACAATGGAAAGTTATAAAGATATACTACTTTATTAATATATGGCTCACCTCTTACTCTCATAAAGGGCACAAGATCACGTGTTGTAACTGACTCTTGCATCAGAGCCCACTCTCCCTACTTTTTCATGTTTATCTCTCCCGCATAAGAAAAAGTACCATATAATTCAACTATTGTACTTGCTCTGAAGTGATAGAAATAAGTGGACAAACAGGTGTTTCTCGCTAGGGTGTCCGATCTTGCAATGTCACGTGGAGATCAAATGAGGCGATTGTTCTTGATCCAATGCATGATCATTCCACACCACTAGGTGTGTTACCGGTCGAAATGAGGCGACTGTAAAATGCCCCATAGTTTTTTCTAGAAATGGAGGCTTAGCTTAGGTCTCTCCATTGGGTCGACCTTTTTATTGATTTATTCCAGTCATAAATTTACAAGAGATTACATCATAGATCGCACAGGGTTGAAACATGTATCAACCATATAAAGCGTAAAGATGAAATGAAATGGCTCTGCATCAACATGTTATCGTCCTATAATCAAAACACCAGTTTCCCTTGGTGTAGAAGTACCATGCCACTGACGTGAGCCGGCTGCACCTAGTATCCAAAGCCCTGCATAAAAGAAGTATTTTTCTTTGTTAAATATATAATTATTCCGTATGTTTCATATGACCTAAAGTAAAGAACACACACCAACTCGAAGTTGCACTTTTTTCTGGTACTCCCATTAGCCAATTACCAAAAAAGGTTGTTAATAATAGTTGGAGGAGTTATATTAAAGGCCATATGCACAATATGCCATACTACCTTTGCAAGGGGACAAGATAAAACATATGTTGTATTGATTCATCCTAAGAACAAAAACAACATTTCTTACAGCCTTTCTAGTTTCTTTTTATCAAGTTTTCTTTGGTAAGAAGTACTTTGCGTTGTAAAAACCACATAAAAATTCTGATTTCAGGTGGTACTTTAATTTTACAAATATATTTGCACAGGTATCTAGTGTGATCATTCAAATGGTATAGATATAGTGATTTTACCATGAAGGAACCATAATTTGTTAACTTCCAAACAAATACATCTGGTTGTTTGATAAGGTTGATGTTCATCAAACAAAGCACAAGGTGGCGTCATATTGCCCCTCTATTGCCCGTTGGAGCTTGTCTAAAGCCAATGTTTAAAGGTGTATGCGAGGGCACATTGGCCATTGTGACTCGTTTATGCTGCACAATATTATACAAGGATGGATACTGATGATAAAAAGGCATGTTACCTAGCCAAGTATCTTCCCAAAAGCGTGCTTGCTCGCCATTCCCTATTTTGAAAGCTCCTCTGTCAAAAAATCATCTTTAACTTTCATAAGGCCTTTCCATAAAGGGGAGGCTGAGGGTTTTGTCTTTACTTGAGATAAAGAACTAGAGTGGAGGTATTTGTTATGTATGAACTCTTGCCATACCCCTTAAAATTTTAAACAACCATTTACTTCTCAGGAATTTATTTTTTATGTCAATTACCTCCACCCCTAGTACCCCTTGGTCCTTAGGTCGACATATTATGTTCTCTTGAGTTAGTCCATACTTTCTCTTATAGCCATCACTTTGCCAAAAAAAGGAGAATGAAAATAATCCAATCTTTCTTAACCCCTTTAGTTATTTCAATGAAGGATAGAACGAACATCCGTAGGCTTGTTAATACTGAATTAATTAACACTCAATGATCTCCATTGGACAAAAGTTTTCCCACCCAACTCACAAGTTTCGCTAAAGACAATCTTCTACTGGTTTCCACTCACTATATTTAAGTTTACAAAAATGCATAAGGATTCTCGTGTATCTAAAAGGGAAAGATCCCGCCTCGCAACCAAAAAGATTAAAGTATTGCTCCTAGTGTTCTTTAGTGTTACCAAAACAAAATACTTCGCTCTTATGAAAGTTTATCTTTAGTCTTGATAGTTGCTCAAAAATACATAAGACTACTTTCATGTTCAGCGCTTTTTCCAAATCGTGTTCCATAAAAATGATGGTATCATCCGCATATTGGAGTATCGATATTCGACACGTATTAAATGGGGTATGAGCCCACCGACCTATCCATCCTCTTTTTCACTAGCAATCGGAATTGCTAACATATCCACAATAAGATTAAAAACCATAGGATATAGCGGGTCACCTTTCTTTAAACCTTTGAACGCTTGAAAATAATGATATGTGTCATCATTTACTTTAATACCAACACTTCAGTGACTAACAAAGTCATTAATCCAGCGACACCATTTAGGGTTAAGACCTTTCATACACATTACTTGCTGCAAGAATGGCCATTTAACTTTGTTGTAAGCTTTTTCAAAATTGATATTCAATAAGACTCCATCCATTTTCTTATTATATGAAGTATATGGATAGTCTCATGTAGGATCACCACACCTTCTACAAAATTCCTCCCTGACATGAAGGCGATTTGAGTTAGTCTAATAACTTGATGTGCTACCCCGGCAACCCTATGTATTCCTACCTTTGTAAAAAAATGAAGCTCACATTAACCAGACATGTCGGCCTATGTTGCTGATTTGGTATTGCATTCTCTTTTTTAGGTATAAGAATTACAGTGCCATAGTTAAGACGAAAGAGCGGTAGTTCCCCCTTTTATCAGATCATAATTGATTTTGTCCCAAAATGTTTGGTAAAACTCAATAGAAAAACTAGCTGGCGCCTAGCTTTATTTTTTTCCATTTGCATAATAGCATCATACACCTCCTTTTCTGCAAAGTCGGTTGTAAGAATATTGTTTTCCTCTTGAGACAACCGTGGAATATCCCCAATTTTAGTTTCAATTAAAGAAAAGTTATTTTGGGCTGGTGCCCCAAACAACTTTTTATAGAACTCTGTGATATAATTTTTGATGTTCTCCTGAGCTGGCGTCCCTTTATCTTGTTCTTGTTGGAAGATCTTTTTCCATCTATATTTCCCATTTGCAATCAGGTGAAAGTGCCCATAGCTGAAGCACTAAGATTGCATGAGCATGTCAACCTCTCTTAGACAACACGCCGGAGTACTAGGAAGAAAAAAAAATAGAGGCATGGACTTGTATTTCCTTAACCATCCGGACTCTACAAGTGTGGTGAATTTAAGTAGCCATGAAGTTGGGAACATGGTACAAGATTTTGAAAAGAGGGCTCACACACGGTCACAAGATTTCTTCTTGTCCCCGGTCAATGCAATTCCTGAATTCAATTACCTTGACTTTTTGGTAGTTCGCGAAAGAACTAAGATCTTCAATGTTATATCAACTGAGCTATCCTAGACATTTATGGAGTCTGGATTCCTTTATTTCATACACACTAAGATTTCTGGCATGACCGAATATTTTTAGAATATCACTTATTACGTCAATTTCTTCAACTTGATGTACTCAATCCATTCAAATTTCATAATTCCAATGCAATAGTGCCGTTTTTGAGTTCATGTTTAACAACGATGCAAGTGTATGTGTATGCCGAAAGTGCCCTCGCCGACTGACTACTTCACTGTGCAGCCGGCGCACGTTACTCTCCTCTTCCTCCTTCCCCTGCGCTCTCCCTCTCCTTCCCCTTGAGTCCTCCATCAGTTCCCGGGCCAATCCCGAGCCATCTCCGTCGGCGCTGCCGATTGGGGATGGCGGAGGAGAGGCGCCGGTGTAGGTGCTAGTAGCTCTAGGGTAGGAGTAGTAGTAGTTAGGGTTTGTGTCGGCCTTGTGCCGTGGTTGCCGGTGCTCCGGCTGCTTCCGAGCTGCAGCCTGGAGGTGTTCTCCTGCGCCTTTCTCGTTGTGCTCCCATGGCGGGAGGCAGAGGTGGTGGTAGGGGTCAACAAAGATCTGGCTCTAATAAGCTCGTATGGCCTCAAGATCTGGAGGCTTTGGTTCCTCCGCTTCTGGATACCGGGCTCCTGTGTGGCGGTGCTGCTTCCGTCCGGCCGTGGAGGCGAGGGGGAGTGGTGTGGCGGCGCGGGCTTCTTCGCGGACATCTTTCTCCTGGCCAGCCTTGGAGGCGAGGGGGAGATGCGTGTCGACGGCCTGATCCTGGCATCTGCGTGGTGGAGGATGGTGATTCTGCTGGTGGTATTCATGGTTCCCTGCTCTGGTGGCCGAGGTGACGAGCAGGACAGGGACATGGGTGACCCCAGTGGCGTCGTGGAAGTTGTTGTTCTGGCGGAAGCTCCCAAGCGATGGCGAGAGGCGCCGCCGCTATTTTTGGCCGATGAGGCCGCTCCGCGCCTCGTGAGCCTCTGCTCTGAGGTTTCTTCTTCCTCCAAGGTGGGAGGATTGCCTGACTTCAACACGCTCTCATCGCCGCCTCCTCTCCAAGTGGTTGCGTCCCCAGAGTGGAGATGGTGGCTGTGGCTTCGAAGTCTTGTTCGGTGCCAGCGACGGCGACATCGACGGCGAGCGGCGGCGGAAGACGCTTAGGACCTGATTGCTCTTTTACTTTTAGTCCTAGGGTCTTGTTTGAATACTTGGAGGCCTTATCCTGTTGTGTTTGTTTTGCTAGGGGTTTCCCTGTAATTGTATCCCTGCTGCTGAGTTGATGCAACTTCCAGACCCTTCGGGGCTGTTCCGTTCAAAAAAAAAAAGACTGACTACTTCTAGCATGCTAAGGTACTACATGAGCTGCAACATATAGCATCTCGATCATTTTACAGAAATGATGTCCAAGGTTAGAAAATGTGTGAAAACTCTCGCTGATATTTGAACATTTGCTTTGAATAAACCCAGTTTTCCCAGTGAGATGCTAATGACGTGAGAAGAGCATGTGTGCAGCTGTGCCCGGTACATACGCTCCCTCTATAGTACATGCCTACATAGTATGGCTAATCATCTTCTTTTTCTCAACCCTTGACTGAGAATTAAAATAATCGCTTGGTCTCTGCAGGATGATTGAAATTTATGAATTTAATGCTCAAAGAAAATATGTTGCTGAGACTAGCCATAGTAAGAGAGTTAGAAAATACGTGAATGGGCCATTCCAGAAAGTTAGGAAATGATGTTTGGTAGGCTCAACAATAAACTGCTACATCCGTGGGATATGCTTTATGGCACTCCTCCCAGGTACTCCTCATCATAATACCGTCACTCCTCATCATAGTACCGTCGACGACAGCCTGTCACGACATATAGACAAACCAGATCTATTACGCCACGCCGGTCCAGCGCTCCTTCCACGAGCATCAGACCGTCTTCTAAACTCAATTTTGTGTCTAACCTAACATGTGTTCTAGTCTATTTTGGCTTTAAGCAACATTTATATATGAGGCCAGGTTACAAATGTCCGACTCAAACAACTAACTTTCCGTGTAATCCAAGGCCAACTATAGCCTATACACATATTCTACACAATTACAAAAAGGAGTAACTTGCAACTACATGCAATGCCAACTAGACAATTTGCTGACATGGCATGTCATTAAATATGGAGAGAGATGCTTATAACTATCTATGTTACCATAACATCACATAACCGAAAAATGAATGATTCTATAACCTAATTAATGAAGCATTCTTTGACACTATCATATGGCACCGTGAACTATGAATACAGTAACATGCTAGTGTCATATGCATGACACTAATCTATGTTACTCCCCACTACTGAGTACAAACATGCAAAAACTAAAAACTGGATTGCACATTTAGCGAGGCATGTGCATGCCAAACTGCTTGCGTCCAATTTATTCGTTAAGAGTTATGTTTGCGTGTGGACACGTGGTTTTCCATTTACTCTCGTTCACATATATCATCATTCTTGAACAAAGGGTATCCTCCGGCTCAACCATTGCACTTGGAGTGTACCGAGCATTAGTCTTAGGTGGCATCAAGATATCTAAATGGTAATTAGCATTTTAGTTCATATATTTACTTTGTATATTGAACATGCATTCCATGCTAAATCCTTTCAACGACACTGAATTGATCAAATAACCAAATACTAAGACAATTCTCATAAACTTTGGCCCAATGGTAGGAGATTTTCCTAATGTGATTTATTACAAAAAAAATGTTACGACAAGTTGCATTTTTTTCCAAAAATGGGATATTTCACTAGCCTCTGCATCGAACGATGCATATAACCCTTATTATCTTATTTAAGAATTTATTACTGCATTCTTATTGCAAAGAGCCCAACTCATGGGTCAAGAGTTGCCACATGTATCAACCATCTAAATAGAGCAAAAAGAAAAGATATGTGGTGCATCAACATGAAATTTTATATCAAAACACCATATGCACCGGCTGAACAAATATTGTGCAACCGCACGCAATAGCCATAGTTGGCCTGCACTCATCCGGCTGAAGAAAAGACCATGGTGTGTGTTTAGCGGTATAGCCTACATAAAAGAAGAATTCGAAGTCTGGTTAAACACAAAATTATTTCTTATATGCCATATGCCTAGAGTAAAGTGCAAACACCCACACGTATTTGGACTTTCTCATAATTTTTGCAAATGGACAATCAAAAACAAGCGTTGTGTGGTTTACTCTTTGTCATAAAAGCAGCACTTTTGATTCCGTTGCCAATTGTCTAGATTATCTTTTTGTTAGAAGAACTTTTGATTTAAGAACCACATATTTTTTTAATATTTAGTGGTACCTTCATTTTCCAAATGTATTTACGTAGAAACTTTTGTGTGTCTATTTAGTAAGTACAGATACATTGATTTGACCATGTAGACTCCATATGCCATCAAATCCCGCCAAACACATCTTCCCTTTTACTAGATGAATGTCCATTAACCGGTTAAATACATGTAGCCATCTGAACCATTTACTTCCAGTTAAGGTTCTACGAAAAGTTATATTCAAAGAATTATTAGAAAATACTTTTGCTACAAAAAATTATTTTTGTTGAACAATATTATAGAGATGGATATTGAGACCCTGGTAGAGTGTGTCCCAGCCATTTGGCTTCCCAAATATTAGTACTCTGACCATTGTTAAAACTATCTTCTAGCAAAGAAATCCACCTTTACATACATCAGACCCTTCTAGAAAGTTGAGTCTAAAGGTTGTGCTTGCGCTTGAGTTACGGTTTTAGAATGTAGGTATTATTTTGTAGTAACTCTTACCATACCCCTTCTTCATTTAAAAGTTTAAAAAACCACTTGCTGAGTAAACTTTTGTTTTTATTATCTAAAACCTCAACTCCTAAACACCCTTGATCTTTTGGTCTACACATAATGTTCCATTTTGTTAAGAGGTATTTTATTTTGTGCCGATCACTTCGCTAGAAAAAGACGAGATTGGAAGAAGTCTAGTCTTTTCCGAACTCCTTTAGGGATCTCCATGAAGGATAACATGAACATTGGCAGACTTGATAAAACTAAATTAATTAAAACCAAATGATTTTCGTAAGAAAATAATTTTCCTAGCCAACAAGCCAATTTATTTTCAAAACGATCTTTATCAGGTTCAATTCACCATGTTTTAGCTTTCTAAAGTGAATTGGGATTCCCAAATATCTAAAAGGTAATTATCTCGACTCACACCCGAATAGTTCCATATATTGATCTTCTACTTCTTTTGCTTCAATGAAACAAATTATCTCTCTTTTATAGAAGTTTATTTTTAAACCCGATTTTTTTTCAAAGGTACAAAGAATTAATTTCATGTTTGGAGCTTTCTACAAGTCATGTTCCATGAAAATAATTGTATCATTGGCTTATTGTAGAATAGATACTCCACCGTCAATTATATGTGACCTTCTACTTGACCATCTTCTTTTCCTCAGGCAATTACAATGACCAACATATTCGCAATAATGTTAAAGAGCATTGGAGATAATGATCAACTTGTCTTAATCATTTATTTGCATCAAGTAATGAGACATTCTTTAACTAAAAATTCAATTTTATGGGTTAGCATAACCATATCTTCGAAAATCCTTTGCTTCCAACTTGTATTTGAAAACGAGACCATTGCGAGAAATTATCAAATATTTACCCCAAGTGGCTAGTATGCATTGTAAAAAGGGTTTGAAAAGCAATCTTTATATCATAATAAAACCGAGAAATGCATGTATTTCTTATTGGGCATTTTTGTGCGGGTTGTATTATATATATATATATATATATATTTTTTTTTTTTGACACCTAGGGTGTAGAATACTTATTCTACACCCACCCTCTATCTTTCAAACCGTATATGTTTTTTACGTCGCGTAAATTTTCTCTTATCTTGAAAGTCAAGAAGAACATAAGAAAATTTAGACATGTCGTAAAAAAAATTGTTTATATAAATATGCATTTTACGTCGTATTTTTATAGGGCATGTAAACAAATTTTTTTACGACATATCTAAATTTTCTTATGTTCTTCTTGACTTACAAGGTAAGAGAAAATTTATGTGACGTAAAAATCTTGTACGGTTTGAATGAAAGAGGGTGGGTGAAGAATAACTATTCTACACCCTGGGTGTCAAATAGCGCCACTATATATATATATATATATATATATCCAAAAATGCTAGGTGATAGAAAGAGTCCTATTTGATTTATCAACCTTAAATATCAGTAGGTAGGCATCGGGAAGCTGGTGCAATATATATACCAATAGGTTCCCACGTCTTCACTCACACGTTTTGGTGTCTTCCTTTGTCAAAATAATGTCACTTAGTGTGTGTTGTATAAACTTTGGATGCGCAAGCACCATGGCATGTCCACACTTTCCAGGAATGATACTACATATGGCATTGGTCATGCCAAAAGCGCACGAGCCAACTAAATACTCCTAGCAGGTTTAGCTACTGCATGACTTGCAACATTACAACCTTGATACTTTTACAAAAATGATGTTAAAGGATAGAAAATGCAGTATTTCCTGCTGAGGTTTGTAACTTTCACAACAAACCATTGCTGAAATTGAACCCAGACTCACCGAGAGAGATACTAATGTGAGCACATGTGACCCAGTTATGCTTGTTGTGCTACTTGACCACATGGTATGCCTAATATCTTTTCTCAACGTTTGGTGGGTCGATGATCATAATAATTATTCAATCTCATCGGGACAATTGAAAATTTTCAATTTAATTTTGAAAGAAATACAGTTGTTGAGTACTGAGTAATAACAAGCCAAATTGACAAATTGATTGCACATTTAGAGAGACACATCCCCATATATATCATTGGTTGATTCCCACTTATCAACTGAGAGTTTTGTGTGTGGTCTTTGTTCAACTCATGGTTGATTCCCATTTATTAGTCTCGGGTACATACATCATGGCTTGTAAAGCTTATCCTCCAGGTCACCTAGTGCATTTTATGTGTTGGGTTTTGGGCTTCGATGGCATCAGTACATTTGAGGGTAAGTTAAATTTCTCATGTGATCTTAATGGACTTACACTATAAAAATAACCCTATACCCGGTAGATTTTTAGGGCGACACAAGAGAAAAGTACCTGCAATAGTTGGATGCCCGGCGGAAGGGCTGTCACAACACCATTTTGTCGTTGTGCCGTTTTTTCAGTGATGCCGTGTGATTCGCGTTGCCTATATGCGTCGCAATCCACATTTGTTGGGTCCCACGACAGATTTTCCTTTTCCCTCCACTCTTTTCGCTTGTCCCTCTTAGATATCGAATGGCCGAGCCTGAAATTAGAATGTCGCAGCCCTCCTTAGGAAAATCTTTCCATTTCCATTTTCCAAAATCCCCATTCCCCCTCTGTACACTAAACCCTCGACTCCAGAGACCACCCACCGATTACGGTGATGAGGCCGGTCAACAGTGGCCTGAAGGGACTCCCTTCGCCGCCCCTCGTCGGCCCCCGCCGCCCCCTCCGCCGTGCATCACCAACGTCTCCTAGGTCATTGTGGCAAGTCTTTCGCGCGTACTCTGATTTGTTTCCACTATCACCCTTGTGTTTACTACCTCCATATGTGCATTGGACACGACTCTATTCCCATTGTTTTACCATCTGATAGATGGCATGATGAGGGAAGAGAAGGGCTTCTTCGTAGCGGGAAGTAGCCGCAGTTGTAATATCAGAATATGGAAAGCGAAGATTGGAAACCATAGAATCTAACAATGAAAGAATCGGGGAAAGGAATTTTGTACACAGGTTCCTTATACGGCCATCCTCTCACGAAGATCCAGTTGTCCCTAGACAGAACAATGTAACAGATGAGGTGTGTATACTTGCCTGATTGTAGTTCTACTATTACTGATTTACACATAAATTCTACTTTAGCTGCTTCTGATTACTCTTAAATTTCACTTACAGCCTGCCGCACCAGATGAGAGCGAGGATGAAAGGGAAGATCCTTTGTTTCAAGAAGGTCAGGAAGCTGCAGAAGAGGAGGAAGAGGCAGAGGAAGAAGAACAAGATGATAGGACCAATGATGACAACAACGAGGATGAAAGTGGCACTAATAATGAGTTAGATGAAGAGGAAGAGTCATGGGAAGACGCAGAAGAAGAGAAAAATGAACATACATTGTGCAATCTGAATTTTAGTCCACATTAGTGTAACTGAATTTTAGTCAGAGTGCTAGCTGAATTTTAGTCCATAGTAGTGCCAACTGAATTTTAGTCATAGTGCTAGCTGAATTTTCTTCATCGTGCTAACTGAATTTTAGTGGTAGTGCTAATTGAATCTTAGTAATAGTGCTAGCTAAATTATAGTCATAGTGTTAGCTGAATTTTAATGCACATAACATAGCTTAATACCCTAAGTTACATGCATGCATCCTTGGTACATGCGGGTGATGAATGGGAGGAACATGAGGAGTCCTACTAAGACGAGGTCAATAACAAGGAGTAATGGGAGGTTCAAAATTTTCGTCAAATTCAACAAACTAGACCGAACTTGTGGGATTGCTATGGCCAACTTTGCTAACTATAATGCCTACATGGTAAAAAAAGGTGATATATCCTTTAGGTTTATAGACTGGAGGAAAGCTAATAAGAAGAAAAAGTTGTGGGACGTACTGAACAGAATCACATCTTTTCCCTATTAACCCTTCTTGCTATTTTACATCAGTCTTACATGCTTCTCAAAATGTAGAAATATTTTGATATTGATCCTTTGTGTAAAGATTGGGTAATGAGGTCAGCTAGAAAGAAATAAGGTGATTTCAAAAGCATGCTGAAGAAGATGTATTATAGACCTGTCTTGACTATTGAGGAGAACATTGTAAATAGCTGTGGAGATAGAATGTCACACACTGATTGGGAAGCGCTATGTGAGTATTTGAGCTTTGATTCCACCAAGGAGAAAGCTCGAAGAATGCTAAAAATTATGCCAATCAAACAAATGTTTGTCATACTTCTAGATCAATGAGTTTTGCCAGGGCGAGGTACATAGGGATGAGTAGCATCTAAGTTGTCTATTTATACTTGGTATCCATTCTCTTTGCTTCATATCCCATATCTGAATGTATGCATCTTTGATTAGGAGAAAGCTCATAAGCGTCCAATTACAAGAGATAAATTGTACAGAGACACACACACAATTAAAGACAATGTACATGTTGATGAAGTGGCTAAGAGAAAAATTGTAAGTTATTATTCACTATCTTCTAACATGCGATGTATATAGTGATGGTTAATGCTAGTGCTAATGCTAGTACAAATAATATGCTAGGCCAATATGCAAAGAGAACTTCTACCTGATCCAGGTCTTGGGTACAGAGATATTGAAGAAGGTGACCTTTATGCCCATGCCTTTCCAAAAGATACAAGAGGCAGAGTTCATGGATTGGGATTGTTACCTCATGCCTGTAAGGCAGTTGATATTGCAAGAACATTTGCGAGGTGTACAAAAATATCAGAGGAGAACTGTGAGCTTAGGTTGACAAATGTTTTCTTTATCGCTAGGTTGGATGCCCATGAGGAAAGAATAAATGCAATGTAGAAGAAGTTGGATAGTCAAGAAATTTCTACTAACCAATCTTGCATAGCAGGGCAGAGCACTAGTCGACCAGAAGCTAGTGTGCACTCACCTCTTAGAAGAATGTCTCAAGTTGTGCAGCCTATCCTAGATGTGGTACTTCCTGATGCCATAGATATCAGAATTCCTGAAGTGGAACCTTGTTGTGGTCTACCTCCTCGTGGTGATGTAATTACTCTCTCATCAAGTCTCAGAAGTGCTGAAGTTGTTCGTCATTTGGTGCTATCTTATATTGTGGCATCTACTAGAAGAATTCAAACTCCTACTACTCCTTTATTTTCAAATCTTGTTGATGATCTTCTAACTAAAGCATTTGGTGATACTGAAGTGTTAACTCTAGATGGTGTTGGTGCTGCTGCTGGTACACCTCTAGATGGTGATGGTACTGCTGGTGCACCTCCAGATGATGATAATGCTGCTATAACCACCTCTCCAGATGTTGCTGAGTCTAACCCCCACAGTGTCGTTGTTGCTTCGTAGAGAGCTTGAATCTGTTGGTGGAAATAGTTCCAAGAAGAAGAAATCAGGAGGTGGTCGTTCTAGACCTCCAGTTTTCATGCGCTTGTCGCAGGTGATCATTGCACAATTCAATACTTACTACTTCCTATTACCGCGTTATGCATTGCAATTTTTTACCACTTCACTTCTATAGTCTGAGGACCATCATGAAGAAGATGTTCTCAAGTCTTTGAGTTCGACTAACTGCGCAACTCAGGTATATGTCTTCTATGCGTATGTTAGCTGTCGGGAATGCATATGTTGTTGTATTAACTTCCTTTAGATTGAATCAAGAGTGGTATGCGATCCATGACAAGTGATAGGACAGTTGCATTTGGGAAGTTAACTTGCACAGACAAGAATACATTGTGGGATGATGGACAACTATTAGGGGATTACCGTGCAATCCTGATTGATGTTGTAGTGGAAAAGCATCTGCCACTGCCTAGGCCACTCGGAAAGGTTAAGAAGTTGGTCCAAGCTCTTAACTGTCAACATTGCTTGGCCATTTTCAAATGTATGTGAATATTGACTCCCAGCTGCCAGATTTATCAAATGCGCATATCCGACAAATGTGTATCTACTAACTTCATAGGTCACGAAGGAAGAAGGAGCTCCTAGGTCCATCAGTAGAACTATTTCTATTCTTGGATTGAACAAAATTATGTATGGTCTTTTAGCTAGTATATATATGCTAATATACATATTTCCTTGTTTGCAGCAAAGTGATTTATAGTTCTTTTTATTTTTTGTACATCAGGAGTTTTCCGTCAGACTCAACTGAAGACCAAGCAATCGGCACTTTATCGTGGCACTTGTTACCCTAGACGAGATGTGTTCCATGCTAGTCGAACATTGAGTTAATCTATGTGTAATCGATTACACTTAAACTTCTATTCAAAACTTATGTCATGCATGTGTCAAAACTGATTATGATGCTTTTTATGGTGCTATGATGTATGTGTTAGATACTCTATTATGCTATATATTCGAATTTATGTTGTGATATTTCGAAGCATCATGTGTGATTTAGGGTAAATTAGGGGAACCCTAAATATAGAAACCGCATGCTAAATTGTTGTTCCTAGAAGCATCATTGGGGTCACTAAAAATTATGCCGTGCACGGGTTACGTAGGACGGAACCATATTGTGCCGTAGTCTCACAGCTGCCACGACACCTAAGCAGTGCCGCCCTATATGGGTTGTGGCGTAAACGCCTACTGTCGGAAGCGCTATCTCGGCGGATCACGGTGTGCCACGCCAAAAAAATCCACCGTCGTTTTAGAATCCCCAACGCAGGTATCTCTAACGTCTATTTTTTGCCGCGCTAGCGTGAGCACGATGACCAAGGTTGTGCCTCAGCGTCTATAAGCGCCAGCGTCCAGGCTCCGTGTTGTGGTGTTATTTTATAGTTCATATGTCTCACCTTTTATATTGCACATGGAGCTTGTTGTATTCCATGTTAACTCCTTTGAGTGACACCGAACGACTCATGCAAGGCTGTGCTTTGGCACTCTTCTCGTCAACTTTGTTAGCTACGGTAGTGACATTGCAAGATGCATGTATCTTTCCATTCTTATATTTTTTTAGAATAAGTGTAAGATCTGGTCTCTTTCCTTCGGGTGTGAATGCTCTATCGCACGATTCACCACTCGGATAGATACGAGTTCAACATGCTCAGACATGAATAAAAAGTTGTAGCTAGTCTGAATTTTTTTTGTTCTGAATGCTCATCTCATTCATGTCTATTACTTTATATTTTCGTGGTTGGAATAATGTTTCTCCCTTTCGAACTAAATTGTTGGTTGACACTAACAGCTATACTAATAAACATCATATATAAGAGAAATGAAACGGTAGAAACATCAACTAGATCAACTATTAGAGGTGAACACTATATGTTCACCATTTCTCATTCTACTTCCCCATTTGAAATTTGGGCCCGCTTGAATGGTCTAAATTTGGTTTGTCCATTGGTATTTAGTTTAACTTTCGGTAAATACTGGTGGGCACACAAAATTTACATCCATTATCCAAGCAACCCCATTAACTTATACCTTGGATGACCAACGATTGGAGGCAAAATGAACTGTTGCCCTTATGGATCCAACCACATAAAAAAATCAGAATAGAGCAACCATATATTCAAGGGGACAAAATGACCAACCACAATATTCTATCTACTACGTATATAAGAAATGAACCACCTTATGTTTCAGATGTGTATGGTATTTAAATGCGCTCGAGTATGATCGCAAAATGGAGCACGTAGTGCCCCACTCTGGATGACTGGTGTAGAAAGAGTTTTAAGTCAATAGTTAGTTTAGATCAACTTGAGTAGGTACAATTGAACTTCAGTGATAAATAACATTCTTGCTGATTATTTTACTAGAGATAGTAGGAGATTGTTCTACTATGATTTTATTAGAAACATGTTACAACAAAAAGTAAACAAACTTACATATAATTGTTTTGCATCCAAGGTATGAGAAGTTCTTCAACCGAAATGCTTCCTCCATAGATTACCATCATCATAAGATGCAACCTAGAGTTAATAAACACTCCCATTATCAAAATATGCCATTGTCGAACCTTCATTGTAAAAGGTGTTTTGAAATGTGACCATCGCGAGATTTCAAAGAACCCTAGGCAGATAGTACTATGACCTCCATTTCAAAAGGCGTTCGAAAAACATCCTTAATGTTGACATCTAATCGAACTGAGAAATTGGCTTTATTTCTCCTTGAGCAAATGAGATCTGGAATTGTTGTGCAAAAGTTCATTCTTACACTTCCTCTATGACAAAAGTTAGTGCATATTAGTTTTCATCAAAGTCAAATATTGTAAACTTTTACCAAGTATATAGAAAATCAATCTACATCTATAATGTAAAATAAATACAATACAAACGCATATTTTAAGATGGTTCTAATAATATGAGAAACTTGCTAGTTTTCTTGTTATTTTTATTTTCTTTGGTTTATAAAGAGTACGCAACATGACCATTGTGTCCAACACGATGTGACAACCCCTCTCCCATATGACACTACCCTGCATAAAAGGTTTAAAAACAATTGAAACCTAATACAGTCGGGCAGAATTGTACCTGTAAAATTGTCTTGAGAGTGTGGATATACAATGTACTGTGACTTAAGGGTCGGTTCCAGAGCCCGGACAAGTGAAACACAACAGGCTTATATCGTAAAACCATAGAATTTATCGCATATATGTCAGTTGTCAGATAATTATCTATGTTGAAGTAGTACATAATATACTATATGAGCTTTCTTGGCAGTGGGAACTGCTACTTTTAACAGTAGGAAGCACATATATAGATTATCACAAGCAAGGATAAATTCTGAAATTTACAAGCACGTTTTCAATCTCATGCTTATATATGGGCTTAGTACGGTCTTTCGGTTCAATTCTTTTAATACAATAAATCATCCAATTCATACACATTGTACAATCCTATCAACCTATATATCTCTACAGTAGTCCCAGGCCGGAGGAAAATAGTATATTAGTCTTTAGGGATGCAAGCTGCGGTAAATTAATATTTTCAAACTAGTAGGTGTTTCGTTAATGATTAAGGACATTTCTCATTCTGAAACAAGATTGAGTTCAATTTCAGAAGAGGTAATGCGCATACAACAAATAACATGTTGGGCCTAGAAACAAGCACGGCTTTGTAGCCAGTGCAACTAAGATTCTCCCTTAGTTCTCAAAAAAAAACTAAGATTCTCCCTTGTCACTCACTTGACCTATTTCGTGCCATCCTTCAGAGAAGGTATAGTTGCTTGTATCGCACGCTTGGTAAGCACCGGGAAATATGTGCCATGGATAGAATATCAGAAAAATCAACTGCGTCCTCTCCTGGGCCTCAGGTTGAACATATGCTTTGTTTTTTCTCAACAAAACGTGCAATTTGGCTCATTTTATTTAAAAAAGCAGGAGAGAATTGACCACTTCATTACAGGGAACCGGCCGAAAACCGATACAAATGCGCCAATGTCGTCATGAAACACGACCACATTGGGCACCACCACCATCGGCCGACCTGGCCACCCACACGGAGCACACACACCACGAAGAAGAAAGGCCACAGTCGAGGTTGCCACCTAGCGTCATCGTCATCACTCCTCCGCGAGCCATCGACTCCGACTTCATCTTCGACGACCCAAACAAAGCCTCGCATCAAGCGACGCCTGAACCCATGTCGGCACATGCCAACAGTCGGCCACACACACCAACGGCAGATAGCTCCGACTCTGACACCGAGCCTCTTGAGAGAAATATGTTGGACTTGCGCCGACTGAGCCCTCAACAAAGACCACCGGCCGCCGGTCATCGTCACCGCCTGGACGCGCTCCATCGCAACTCCAACTCCACAGCAACACAGCAGGCGCGAAGAACCCATCGGACATGCCGGAAAGACCGACTACCGACGCGACCCAAGCTAAGCTCGACACATCATCGTTGCCAAACTGCACATCATCGCTCATGAGGAGCCGCCTCAGCACCCACACGATAGCCCAGACACCATCCACGAGTCTCCAAGCTCCATTCGACCCCGAAAACGATGCCCCTCAGGAGGAGAAAGACGTGCAGTGCCCTCATCGCTCGATCCCGAGGATCTGAGGTTTCCCTCCGGAGACCACGGGCGAGGGGAGGAGCCCATGGTGACACTTCCAAGAAAGTCAACGGCACCCACGGGTGTCACCGCCGCCGGTTCCGACTGATGCCGGAACAATGATTTCTCCTCGGAAACTCCACCACCTACAATCCAAAGCGGCCAACTGCAGTTACCACCATTGCCGCCCGATAGAAGAGCCATCGGTGACCACATCATCTGAGGATGCACCACCTCCCCACCTCCTGGCCGCTCCCGAGCTACGGAAGGCTCCGCAGCACCACCTCCCAAGCCACCGTCTGCCGCCATCACCACGCCCAGCGGGAGCCAGCCCCCTGCCGCGACCGCCGCCAGCCCCCATGCCCAGTGGAGGGCCTCCCAAGCCCAGACGGGCCCAGATCGAGCATGCGTGATGCGCACCTGCCATGGCAATGATGCTGCAAGGTGCCGCACCTCCAACACCCTCTCCCCCGCCCTCGCTTGACTGCATAAAGCAACAAAAAGACAGAGACAAGGTTGTTGTGAACCAGCAGGAGTATGATCGTGATGAACTCAAATAGCCAGGATGTTGTGAACATGTTAAGGACAAAAGATCCGAGGCCTGACTCATTGCTCCTAGCAATTTCCCGGGTAATAGGAGAACGAATCTCTACGGTCGTGCTTGACAATGTCTAAGAAAAATGGGGACAGGCCCACCCACATATATTATTTTATGCCAAAGTATTATATCAAAGCAAAGAAAGTAAGTCAATCCATTCTTCAGCTCAATGAAAAGGCATATGTAGCAAATGAACAAACTCACTCTAGGTAAGACTCTCTGTTTGGGCATGAAAGGAATTCACAGTGTAAAGAGAAAGGAAGACGCTACACCAAGGGCGCCACCGCACGCCGCCCAAGGTCCTCCACCGCTGCTCCTCTCGCTGCCGCTGCCGCCGGCCTTGCCGTGGTGGCGGCGGGCCCGGCCGCCAAAGGTGGTTCGGGGTGGATGGAGGCCGGATTTGACCACCATGGCTGCTGGGGCAGATGCGACCGGTTCGACAACGGCTAGCGACCAAGGCGACGCCCCTGGTCGGGGTGGTGGTGGAGGTCCCTTCCGGCAGCACCATGACCGGCGGTGGAAGTCTAGGGCCAAGATGGCTGGTGTTGGAAACCTTAGATCTTCATATCTGGGGCTCCGATGCTACCTTCCCGGTCCTCTTCGCTGCTGGTGGGTACGGATCTAGGAGGGGTCGAGCCTGCTCTGTTCTCATCTCTCTCGTTACCGGCCTATCCGCAGGGCTACTGGTACGGTTGGTGCAGCGAATCTTGCAGGTTACCGGCGGGTGGCGAGGGGGCTACCAGCTCGGTTTGAATAAAGGTGGTTATCCTCGGATTCTTCTCACACCAAGATGAAGATCTACTTGATGCATGTCTCCATTTATCTAGTCAGAGTGTCGAGTTCCGGAAGGCTACGTCTGTGAACTCCCATGGGCGCATGATACGTCCAAAACGTATCTACTTTCCCGAACACTTTTGCTATTGTTTCTCCTCTATACTTGTGTGATTTGGATGCAACTAATGCGAACTGACGCTGTTTTCAGCAGAATTGCCTTGGTGTCCACTTTTTGTGCAGAAAATCAACTATCAGGAAAAATCCCGGAAAATATGCCAAAAATCCTATTTCACCCGAAGACTCCAGGAGCCAGAATACGAGACGGAGAGGATCCCTAGGGTGGCCACACCACCTGGTGGCGCGGGCCAGGCCAGCCGTGCCAGGGGGTGGTGTGGGCCCCCCAGGCACCCCCTCGGCCTCTCTCTTCGCCTATAAGGAGCCTTCTGACCTAAAAACTTCGGGGGGTTCGACGTTTTTCCAATCGGAGTTCCGCTCCGCCGCCACCACCAGATTCCGCGAAACAGCACCAGAAACTCCGTTCTGGCACCCTGCCGGGACGGGGAATTGGAGGAGATCATCGCCATCATCATCACCATCGCTTCTCCATCGACCATCCATGTTTCCCCCATCTATGAGTGAGTAATCCCCCGCTGTAGGCTATGGGGATGGTAGGGATTGGATGAGATCGTTCATGTACTGGCATCAGATTGTTAGGGCTTAGTGCCTAGTATCTTTTATTAGTGCTTTATGACTTTGTTGCAACTTGTTGTGCTTAATGCTTGTCACTAGGGACCGAGTGCCATGATTTCAGATCTGAACGTATTATTGATTCATTGTGATAGTATTGTTTCTGGTCTTATTTACAAGTTGTATACACACGTTGTTATCCAGAACCTCTGTCCCCGAAGTGACAGAAATCGGGATAGCCGGAAGGGAAAGGTTTTGATGTGAGGATCACATGTGTTCACGGAGTGTTAATGCTTTGCTCCGGTGCTTTATTAAAAGGAGAACCTTAATTGCCAGTAGTTCCCTAGAGGCCCCACTACAAACGGGTTGGCAGGACAAAAGATGTTGTGCAAGTTCTCATTGCGAGCACGTATGACTATATATGGAACACATGCCTAGGATTGTCTAGTACTTGGGTGCTTTATCTTATTTATCTGCAATTGCCCTATGTTCTGATTGCTATGTGAATTGTCTTGTCCATGCAACGCCCGTCCATCCATCCCTATGCCTACCGCACTTGAATCCCACTGTTTACTGCTTTTGTTACTACTGTCTTTGTTTTGCTGCTACTGCTACTTTACCATTCCTACTACAAAACTGTTGCTACTGATAAACTTCTGTGAGCAAGATTGTTTCCAGGTGCAGCTGAATTGACAACTCAGTTGTTAAGACTGATAAGTGTTCTTTGGCTCCCCTTGTGTCGAATCAATAAATTCGGTTTCATTTCCCTCGAAAATACTGCAATACACCCCCTATACTTGTGGGTTAGCAAGACTATTTTCTGGCGCCGTTACAGGGGAGCATAGCTTTATTTATCAAGTTCACTTGGATTCTCTATTGTTCGCTGCTATCCATCCATCATGGGTAAGTCTCGTGATGGCAAGGTTCCTATTTTACCACCCACTACAAGAAGAGTACGGTTCTGAAAACCTCTACCGCTCTTGATTCACCATCTGTTTTGAGTAAATTCCTTACACCACCACATACACATGCTACACACACTGCTACTACTGCTGAATCTGAAACTTCTGATACCAATGATGCTGCTTCTACTGTGCTTGATAAGAGTGGTTCATTAGGTCCTTTATTAGATGCTACGATTGCTAGAACTATAGCTGGAAATACCAAAACTCCTAATGAAGACACTGCCACACATGTTTTCTCACCTGAGTCTAGTGAGAGTTATGATGCTGAAGAAGATTATGTTGAGATGACTGATGAGTTTATTGAAGCATGTAGGAACACCCATGATAGGAGCGCTGCTAAGAATCTCCTTGAGAGGCGTACTATTAGACCCAAATTATCTCTTAATGCTAAGTTTGCTGCTTCTCCCATAAACATTATAGATGAAGATTATGATTTCTCTCTCGATCTATCTTACATAGCTATTGTCGAGAAAGAACCTTTTTGTGGGACTAAGAATGAAAGTGCGGTAGCACATATGAATGAACTTTCTACCATGAGTGGCTTATTTTCTGATGATATTAAAATGCGTACTTACTTTGTTGCTAAGATTTTCCCTTTTTCACTGAAAGGAGAAGCTAAAACTTGGTTTGGTAATTTACCTCCTGGATATATTGATAGCCCTGAGTACTTGATTTATACTTTCCTGCAGAAATATTTTCCTCCTAGTGCTAGACATGCTGTTTTGCAGGAACTTTTTGATTTTAAACAGGGAGAAAAAGAGGTATTGCCCGAATCTTGGGCAAGGTTTTGTGCTTTGATTCATGCATAGGCTGGAAGTCCTTTACCTAAGAATGAGCTTCTTGATATATTTTATAATGGACTAACCGAAGAATCTAGGACATACCTAGATAGTTGTGCTGATTGTGTTTTCAGGAATAGGACTCCCAAGGAAGCTGAGGAATTAATGGCTAAAATAAGCAAGAATTATGAATATTGGACTCCTCCTAAACAAGTTACACCTGAAGAAATTGTACCTGAATCATCTATTCCTGTGCCTATTCCAACACCAAAGAAGAGGGGAGTTATTGAATTAAATGATGAAGTGATGAAGGAAGCTAAGAAATGTCTTAAGGAGAAGGGAATTAAAGCTACAGATGTCAAGAATTTACCTCCTATAGAAGAATTATGTAAGCCTATTCCCTACTCACCCACTATTGAGGTACACTCTCTCCAACACTTTGATGAAGGTGATATCCCTTACTTGAAACCTCCTGATCAATGCTTAGAAGAATTTGATATCTTTACTATTAAGCAAGATAACTTTAATAAAAGGGTGCAAAATCATCTAATGGAAAACACTAGAGCTATTGTTGAGTTGAAAGATATTGTGGAAAGAACCTATAATGATGTTAAAATGATTGTTAAACACTTTCAAATGGTTCAAACTCAAATAGATCAACTCGTTAAAGTGCAAAACGACTTGCCAGTTAATGCTGCTAAAGAAAAACATGCTTATGAAATTATAACTAGAAGTGGTGCTACTACCCAGGATCCTCTATATCCTGAGGGGCATCCCAAAAGAATTGAGCAGAATTCTCAACAAACTGAAAATAGTGGTTCTACTCGTAAGAAAAGGAAAAAGAAACATAAAACTATTGTAGAACCCTCTGAACCTGCTATAGATCCTAATAGTATATCTATCTCTGATGCTAAAACTGAAAGTGGTAATGAAGAAAATGAAGTTCCTAATAAGAAAAAGTTGAAGAAGAACCTAAAAACCACACTAAGACTACTAAATACACCAAAGAAGATTTTATTGCTAAGAAACATAGTAGTGAAAGAGAACCTTGGGTCCAAAAACCTATGCCTTTCCCTGATAAGAAACACAAGTCAAAGGAAGATGAACAATATAATAAGTTTTGTGAGTGGATGAAGCCTTTATTCTTGCAAATTCCTTTGACTGATGCTATTAAATTGCCTCCTTACTCAAAGTATATGAAGGACATTGTCTCGAATAAAAGGAAGATACCTAATGAAGAAATCTCTACTTTGCTTGCTAATTATTCCTTCAATGGTAAGGTTCCTAAGAAACTTGGAGACCCAGGGATTCCAACTATCCCTTACTCTATTAAAAACAGTTATGTTAGAACTGCTTTATATGATTTGGGAGCTGGGGTTAGTGTTATGCCTTTCTCTCTCTATAAGAGGCTTCATCTTAAAAAATTGATACCAACTGATATATCTTTGCAAATGGATGATAAGTCTACCACTATTCCTGTGGGTATATGTGAGGATGTACCTATTCAGGTGGCTCATAATTGCTTGATATTAACTGATTTTGTTGTGCTTGAAATGCCTGAAGATGATAATATGTCTATTATTCTTGGGAGACCTTTTCTTAATACTGCAGGAGCTGTTATTAATTGTAATCAAGGAAAGGTGACCTTCAATGTCAATGAAAAGGAACATACTGTCTATTTCCCCAAGAAGATTGAAAGGACTTATGGTTTAAATTCAATTGAACATGTTGAAGGCATTCAAGTTGGAGAAATATATTGTCCCATACCAAAAGAAAAATTTGAAACTATTATGATTGGGACAATTGCTATCAAGGTTGAGGTAACATAATCATTAGTGGAATACAAAGTTTTGTGTCATATGCAATTGTTTTGGTAGCAAGACTTGATCAACCTTGCTCACAAAAGGATTCCATTGAAAAAAACAATGTTTTCATTATGATTATCCTCGTTTATTTCTATCCTTTGCATTTTAGTTTTTGCTTTCGTTTAGTTTTCTTTGTGTTGTTAGTTGCTTGCATGCTAGAACTTCTGTAGTTCTAGCCTTGTTTAGTCCTTGCATCATGTTTCCAAAAAGAAAAAATCTGTATGTCAGAAAAATCATTCTTCTATTTCTGAAAAATGCCCAAAAATAAAGTGTCTCGAAAAATTCCAGAAAATTCATATTAAATTTTTATGTGAAAAAAGGGGCAGAGGAGTACCTGGTAGGTACCAGGGGGGCCCACCAGGCAGGCACACCACATGGTGGTGCGGCCAGACCTGGGTGGCGCCATGCCTTGGTGTGGGCCACCCCTGGCCCCCCACTACCTCTCTCTCCTGCAACTTTCTTCTCTCTCCCGAGTAAGCTCCAGTTCATAGCTCAAAATCGCGTTCTCTCTGTGTTTGCTCTCGATTTCTTCGATCTCTTTGCTCAGCCCATCTTTCTTGCTGAAATTTGGAGTAATTGTTCCTTGGTATGTGACTCCTCCCCTTGTCCAAGTAGATTTGTGTTTAGTGGATTGTATGTTGAGTATTTTGCTGCTGTAGGTGACTGGTTATGAGAGCTTGTAAGCTTGTTTGATGCTTAGAGATATAGTTTTGATGCATGTTTAAGCCTCTTGCAAGTCCCTATGAGTAGAATCCTTAATTATATTTACTTTGCAATCACTTGTTTAATAGGTCTTTAAATTTCAGAATACCAAGCATAAACAACCACACTTTTGGAGAGATATTTGAGAGTGATGCACCTAGGAGGTTGAGGCCCTCAAGAACATCCTCTCAAGCTAGGCCTTCATACAATGAAGTCCTCATTGCAACACGCATTGGCAGTGATAGGGATGATGGGGATGCTCACCCATCCTCTTTTCCTTGTTTTACTTTCTTGCAAGCTGCAGGTATTCTTGATGATTTCTTGCTACTGATTGAGAGGGTTGGCTTGACCTCTTATATGAAAGATGAGAGTGCACAATACGCTCTGCTCACCAAAACTTTTCTTGAGAGTTTCTCATTTGCTAACACATCCTATCATTCTACTGTCTCATTTAAAATCTATGATATGCCCTTCACCATGCCTTTGGAGAGATTTTGCAGTATTGTAGGTGTGCGTATGACAGGGACCGTGAAGAAAATTCAAGGGCGGCCTGCTGATTTGTTGGAGCTTTACCGAGGGGTGACCAATGATGATGACCGCGTGGCGCAGCGCAGAAAGATAAGAAATATCCAACTCCCTGCTCTTAGATACTTTGCATACTACCTTGCCACTAGTGTATTGGGTAGGGAGAACACTAGTAATATCTCCAACTATCACTTAGCTTTCCTTGCTGCTGTGCTCAACAATGATACTCGGTACAATTTTGGCTCTCTTATTGCTCGCCGCCTAGCTGCTAGGGGGCCTATCTATGGGGGCATCATTACCTCGCATATAGTCAATGCATTAGATCTTTCGGTGGCTCCTGATGATGTTATGTTAGCACCACAGAGGCTCGACCTTGTTGCCATGAAAACTCATCACTTTGTCACTGCTACCTCTAATTTGAACAATCTAGTATATAGGATGCTTTTCACTGATGGGGATGAAAGGGAGATCCTTTTGCCCCAGCCTGCTTTGTTCAGTGTTGACAGGAGACCGTGGTCGCGCTCCAAGGAGGAGGTGGACGAGCAGCTTCACTTGTTGGGTTTCCACGAGCAGCACCAGGAGGATGTGCCCTCCTATGATTATTCTGCAAATTACGAAGGGACGTACTCTGGCTCGCACCAGGACGAGGGTACCTCCTTGTCGTACCCCGGTGACACTTCATCTTGGCCAGCCTAGGATTTATACCCACTTAGGCCAAAAGCCTACGCTTGGGGGGAGGTACCCCGACACCGCACTCATCTCCATATCATGTTGCGTCGGTCCTTTGTATATTCATGTTTTCGTTCTCTTTTTAGTTTTCGTTCTTCTTTGCTTTTGCTTTCTAAAAACATAAAAAGACCAAAAATATTTTTGTTGTTTCTCTTTGGTTTGCTTCTTCTTTTTGCTTTGGTTTGCTTTTTCCTTTTTGTTTTGTTTGAACTATTTGAAAAACCCAAAAAGATTTTGCTTTGCTTGTTTTTCTCTTTTGGTTTTTGTTTAAAAATCGAAAACACCAAAAATATTTGTCGTTCTTATTTGGTTTTTGCGAGTTGGCTACAGGGTTCGGCAGTTCTCAGTGGATTATTGGTTTCATATTATTATTCAAGCCACACAAGTGAAGAGCAATAATGAGGATCAATGACAACTTGAGGCGTGGTAAGAGGCTGGTAACGAACTCTATTTGTTTTCATTTTTGTACATATACTCATCATTGTGAGCTTGCTTAGTCCGTTCATGTAGAGTGTATGTTTTCTTTGGATGCTTAGTAGTTCTTGCTTTCTTGTGATTAGCTCTAGCTCGCTAATAGTTTGTAGCATGTTTCATAAATGTTTGCTTGCATTACTCTATTCATAAATTGGTATGACACCATGGTATCCTCCTTTGAATGTTTCATTTGATTGACTTGGCACATGCTCATGCATGCACATGACTGTGATAATCAGTTAGGCCTTGATGAATTATTTTGCCTTGAGGATCTTGAATCATTTTCATGCCATAAGTAGTCCTGTTTTGTTGCAAGCATGATAATGACAACTATTGCTCTCTCATTTGTCGCTCCCTTACTATTGCTAGCCTTCACTTCCACTGAGTGTTTTACTCATGTTTCCAACTCCCTAAACCAATTATTTCCAAAGTGTCCACCATACCTACCCATTAGCATCATTTGCTACTTCCGTGCATATTCAATATGCCTTGTTTTCTTTCGAATAAAATGTTTGCTTGTTATGAGAAAGTTAGTTAGTAAAGCTCTCACGAACTTGATGGCACGCTTTATTTTCTTGCACTTAATAAACCTGAATCATTGCGTCCTTCTTTGTTGCGCATATGCTTGCGCTTTATGAGTTGAAGTTAGCAGAACCATGTATCATGGGGACCGCTTTCAGCGCTTCATAGGTACTTTGTACTTAGTTGATATCATGTTCTTTTGCTTATGGATCCCGGCAGTGTGAAATAAAAGTGGAACTTGTAAGATCCTGGAGTTTGTATGTATGTTAGAGAAACGCTTGGGCCGCTAGCCTAAGCCATGCCTAATCATGGTGGACACTTGCAGCATAACCATAATGAGTAATCTATGAAGCATCCTCAATAAAAATCTATGCACATAGTAAATAAAAAGATCGCTGAGATGCTCATTATCTGCTTGCCTTGTCGTTTTGATCATCGGATAGCTCCCGTGTCATATGCAAGGGGTACCCCGTTGGCGGTTCTCGATGATACGTACATACTTACAATGACAAGAGCTTACTTGTGACTGAAGTTGAGTAGCATGAGGATCGGTCTTTGTAAGTAAGGGGCATGAGACTTCAAATTATAACTCGTCAAGCATATCCTCTTAGTTGTGTCACTTTCACCTTAACCACATTAAAGATGCTTATGATAGGGGCAATGAGAGCTCAAAGCTAACGAGTACCATACTTTCAGCATTTGGAAGCCTTTCAAAATTATTCAAAACCTTTTTCTTCCACTTGTGGAGTCTCCACATATTCCTTGAGCACCTTCTTGAGATCATAGTTGTCATCATTTGTGTTTGTTTCATTACTTGATTATTTGTGTTATGAATTGCATGCTTGTATCTTTGATATCTTTACTTCTAGTCATCACTCGAACTTCAGAGGTGCCTTGACATTCATAATCAAAGGCAAGAGAGATACCAATCTATCATACCTTTCTATGAGCATTGTAATGTTGCTTATGTTTGTGCTTCATGCTACTTATTATTCTTGAGTTGGAATCTCTTCATAGCTTGCAATGACTATTAAGTAGACTCAGTTGCATACTCTTTATTATGAATTGTCTAAGTAGTTGATCACATTGCTGAGAATATTTACATCATATGAAGCAAATGTGTTCGTGAAAGTTCTTTTATCGCACTCAGTTTTCAACTGAATTGCTTGAGGACAAGCAATAAGCTAAGCTTGGGGGAGTTGATACGTTCAAAACGTATCTACTTTCTCGAACACTTTTGCTATTGTTTCTCCTCTATACTTGTGTGATTTGGATGCAACTAATGCGAACTAACGCTGTTTTCAGTAGAAGTGCCTTGGTGTCCACTTTTTGTGCAGAAAATCAACTATCACGGAAAATCCCGGAAAATATGCCAAAAATCCTATTTCACCGGAAGACTCCAGGAGCCAGAATACGAGACGGAGAGGAGCCCTGGGGTGGCCACACCACCTGGTGGCGCGGGCCAGGCCAGGCCGCGCCAGGGGGTGGTGTGGGCCCCCCAGGCACCCCCTCGGCCTCTCTCTTCGCCTATAAGGAGCCTTCTGACCTAAAAACTTCAGGGGGTTCGACGTTTTTCCAGAAGGAGTTCCGCTCCGCCGCCACCACCAGATTCCACGAAACAGCACCAGAAACTCCGTTCTGGTACCCTGCCGGGACGGGGAATTGGAGTAGATCATCGCCATCATCATCACCATCGCTTCTCAACGACCATCCATGTTTCTCCCATATATGAGTGAGTAATCCTCCGCTGTAGGCTATGGGGATGGTAGGGATTGGATGCGATCGTTCATGTAATGGTATCAAATTGTTAGGGCTTAGTGCCTAGTATCTTTTATTAGTGCTTTATGACTTTGTTGTAACTTTTTGTGCTTAATGCTTGTCACTAGGGCCCGAGTGCCATGATTTCAGATCTGAACGTATTATTGATTCATTATGATAGTATTGTTTCTGGTCTTATCTACAAGTTGTATACACATGTTGTTGTCCGGAACCTATGGCCCCGAAGTGACAGAAATCGGGATAGCCGGAAGGGAAAGGCTTTGATGTGAGGATCACATGTGTTCACGGAGTGTTAATGCTTTGCTCCGGTGCTTTATTAAAAGGAGCACCTTAATTGCCAGTAGTTCCCTAGAGGCCCCACTGCAAACGGGCTAGCAGGACAAAAGATGTTGTGCAAGTTCTCATTGCGAGCACGTATGACTATATATGGAACACATGCCTAAGATTGTCTAGTACTTGGGTGCTTTATCTTATTTATCTGCAATTGCCCTATATTCTGATTGCTATGTGAATTGTCTTGTCCATGCAACGTCCGTCCATCCATCCCTATGCCTACCACACTTGAATCTCACTGTTTACTACTTTTGTTACTACTGTCTTTGTTTTGCTACTACTGTTACTTTATCATTCCTACTACAAAACTGTTGCTACTGATAAACTGGTGTGAGCAAGATTGTTTTCAGGTGTAGCTGAATTGACAACTCAGTTGTTAAGACTGATAAGTGTTCTTTGGCTCCCCTTGTGTCGAATCAATAAATTGTGTTTCACTTCCCTCGAAAATACTGCGATACATCCCCTATACTTGTGGGTCATCAGCGCATCATGCCTAGAGATTGCTGGATCGGAAGGTATTCGGTCGGGCGTACCCATGTTTTTTCTGGCCGTTTGGGTCTAGAGGGTGCGCTTCGAAGCTCTGTTGGCTGTTAATATCATGGGCATGTTCTCGTTCCATGGTGTTGATGGAGAATGTCATGGAGACTGAGATCTGAGGACTGACTATGGTGGTTTGAGTCTGGGTGGTGATGAGGAATTGGCTTGGTGACTTTTGACTTGGAGCAGTGGCATGCGAGTGGGGGCGGCTGCATAGGAGAGGTTCACAGTCCTACCTTTCAAGGTGAAAACCCAGGGTCTGGACTTAATTGGTTGTGCCTGGAAATGGCCTTGTTAAAAGTATTGTTTTGAGAGCGTGGACTTTTTTCAAGGTGAAAACCTAAGATCTATGATCGGGCGATGACGATGTTTGTGCACTGTTCCCTTCTTGAAGGCGTCGCTTTTGGAGGAGCTGGACTTCTGGTGTTGTCTTGGTGGTGGTTGTACTACTGGTTCAATGAATGGGTCACTGATTCTTCTCTTTTTTTGGCTGTGTGCATCCGTATGGCCGCTAGGGCGATGCGTTATTGCAGAGGCTGGGTGTAATTGGTATCTTTTGATATTAATATATGCTCCTTTAAAAAAAAAACTCACCCGAAAATGAAAGTGATTGACTACGAGATCAGTTGCCTGCAACATTAGTATCTCAATCATCTTACTACATAAATTATTTCATTTTACGACTTCTGTTTTGTGTCGGTTGTGTGCATCCTAGTTGTGCAAAGACCCTGCCGGGTGTAATACTTAAAACTCTTTAAATAATAAAGTGTAATGTATCAAAAAATATTACAAATATTATGTTGAAGGTCAACATATTTGGAAGTTGTTCTTGAGAGTTGCAAAGTTAACGATAAACATTTTGCTGAGACTTCATATGTAACCAAGTACGCTTTCTCAAGTACTTGCCCACATGGTATATACTACCTAATATCCTTTCTCAGCATTCGATGGAGCATCGTAATAATTCTTCGATCTCATCAGGACGATTGAAAATTCTCAATTTGCTGTTGACAGAAACATTGCTGTTGAGTACTCAGTACCGACAAGTCAAAACTAAATCGGGTTTGCTTTTTTGGATGAAGAAGTCTGGATTGCTAATTTAGGGAGACACATGGCCATACATATCAGACTGCACCTGCACATAGTATCCTATATGACCTGTCTTGGCAGAAGGAACTGCTACTCTTAGTATTAGGAAGCATGGTATAAATTATCCGTCAAACAAGAATAAATTCTGCAATTGACAAGGGAATCAGCCATATGCTTATATATGATATGAACAAAATTAATCATTGAGAGTTTCAAACAGGTAGGTGGTCTATTAATGATGAAGGAAATTTCTCATTTCTGAAACAGGACTGGTTTGATTTTCATAAGAGGTGATGTACTGGTGTGCATACAATAAATAACATGTTGGAGCCTGGAAACAAGCCCGATTCGACCATATATACTTGCAGCCGGTGCAAATAAGGTTCACTCTTGTTACTCATTTGACCTATTCCGTGCCATGTTTCACAAGCTGTTGTTTCTTACGTGTGTTGTGTCGTGGGCTTGGCAAGCACCGGGAAATATGGCATGTCTAGGACATCTGAAGGTTCGACTAGCTTCGCTACATTGTCTCATGTGTGACATATACTTTGCGGATCGTGGTTGTTCTGGATGAGTAGCATCCACTCGCCAAGTACTTCAGAACAGTGCAACTGTGCTACCGCCGAAGCTCGCGTTCATAAACATACCTTTTTATATTGCACACGCCTCTCGTGCTTTGCATGGTAACTCCATTCACCGACACGGAATGGCACAAATAAGATCGAATGATAAGCCAGTTTTCGTATCGTGGTGCTATATATCGCTCATTGGCAAACTAGAGCTTTGGTACTCTTTTCACCAACCTTTTTTTATCAGAAGGGCCACGCGGCCCTCAATTTCATTAAGAAACTGGAGTCTTTTCACCAACTTGCTACCTACGCTGGTGGTAGTGGTAGTTTTAGCTTCGGCTTTAGTTCTTTGTTTGCTTGTACAGACCTTTATTTGACCAAAAAAATATAACCAGTAGGGAATACAAGTTGGTGGCAATACAAGTTGCTTGTATTTTTTTCCCATTCTGATATTATTCGAGAACGAATCCCACATACACAGTTCTCTTCAGAAAATATCCCGCATAGAGGGAACATTTATCACTACCCTTCCGGTGCAAACCCTCCCCACACAGTTCACCGCTCGGACAAATATCAGTTTATCATGCTCAGGTATGAAGCAAAGCTGTAGATTAAGTGAGTTTCTTCGTTATGATATCTTCTCTCATTCATGACTAATTATTTCCCTTTTTCGTGGGTGAAATGTTTTTCACTTTCGAAATAAATTGTTTGTTGTGCACTAACATCTCTATTAAAAAAACCTCACCTATAAAAACAAATTAAATGAATCTGTTGAAACATTTTATCTTGCATGGATATGAAGAAAAGTGAACTTGGTGCCATTAAGGTTCAAACCACAATCATTTCTTTGAAAAGAATAACTATATGTTCAAGAGGATAAACTGAACAACCATACTATCATGTTTGTTGCTTATATGAGAAACAAACTGTTAGGAATCTAGGCAATTTTCCGATTATATTAATCCAGGAATAAATCATGAACATGATGTGGACACGCTGATACTTGATTATGTAACTATGCAATACTAGGCAAATCGTAGAGACATCTACAGAAATCACTAGTACTATGCACATCGAAATTAGCAGAAGAGGGATAAGCATGTAGTACCCTCCAGTAGGCCAATTGGCCGAAGTAGCAGCGGTCGTGGCAGCAGAGGCGGCAGCCTCGTCGGTTGCCCTCTTCTCAGCGGCAGCCTGCTCAGCGGTGGTAGCCATGGCGATGAAGAAGGCGTTGATATAGTGGAAGAAGTCGAACGATGGCGAGCAGTCGCGTAGGAGACGCTCCTCAAAAACCTAATCGCCCCTCTCCCGTACAGGATCTCGAGAGGGCGTGGTTTCGGAGGCCTGCTCACCCGTCAGCCGTGTACGCAGCGGACGGGGTGGGATCACCGGAGGCAGCAGCAGTGAGAGGAACGACAAGGGGCGGAGGCAGATGGTTCTGTTCTGTATCTCCCGGAGAGGACGACCTCCTCCGTATATAGGCACAGGCCAGGACGGTTCAACGGAAAGAAACGCCCGCAATGAAGGACTGAAACGCCTGTAATAAAGTACTAGTAACGCCAGCACTTAAGACATAATGTTAACCCCAGCACTTAAGACAAAATGTTTAAGCCTCATTAGCATTTCAGTTGCAACCGTTTATATCCCGTTTCCGTGCGACAAAAAGAACACATCGGCTCGGCGAGATTCCCGCAACCCGCGGCACACGCGCGCGCGTCGTGACGAGGCGAGGCGAGGCGGGCGTGCGTGCGTCGGAGGAGGAGCGCGCGTGTGGAGCTCGTCTTCTTCTTCTCACACCACATGCAAATGGTAGACGAGCTCACCTTATATGTCGGTGCTCATCTCTCCCCACTAGCAATGTGGGACTAAACTCTCCCCACTTGCCTTGCCAAGCATGAATGGGCCCTTAGGGATTTTCAGAAATTGTTAGATGGGCCTAGAGCCCACCTTATATTTCAACAATCCCCCACCAGATCCCTCAGGCCCATGGTATTGTCCTCTGTTCCCAACACTGTTTTGATATACCGGTATTTTCAGTGGAGACCTGTTAGGGTTGAACATCCACCCAGAACAAATAGCTACACTCGTTTACAACTGAGCAATGGACTATGCCTTGAATTGTCAGTTTGGTGTAAAGGAGTTTCACTAAAAGTCTTACCAGTACTAGGCTGCCGAAGGATGACCCCTTGGATGGAGCATATTAGTCATACTCCTGGCCTATTCATGAGCTTACTAGAGATCACCCCAATCTCATGGACAGTGACCAGGATCGCTCTGTAGGATAGCATCTTGCTTATAGAAGCTTTGGAACACATTAAGACAAAAGTCAACCTGCCATATAGTTTCTGAGAGTATTGTATATCCAGCGGAGTGGGTTAGTAAACTAATCTCCTCAGTTAACCACTAGCTTGTTTTCCCAGATCCTACTTCACGGGATCTCCGATCACATAGGTTGGGTTACTACCATGACAACTCATGTGGGTCTCATTCCCATCTCCCTCGATGCATTTTCTATCACAACACGTGATAGCCCTTTAGTAAAGGGATCTGCCAAATTCTTAGCCGACTGGATATAATCCAATGCTATCACTCCGGAGTTTCTTAAAGTTCTGACAGCTTTTAATCTCATTCTTATGTGTTTGTTGGACTGCTTGTTGTTCTTTGAACTTTTTACCTTGACAATTACAGTTTGATTGTCACAGTTCATAAGAATAGCCGGTACTGGCTTTTCAACCACTGGCAGGTCCATCAAAAGATCTCGAAGCCATCCTGCTTCGACACCAGATGTGTCTAATGTTGTTAATTCTGCTTCCATTGTCGATCTCGTTAGGATCGTTTGCTTGCAAGACTTCCAGGAAACAGCACCACCTCTAAGGGTAAACACATACCCCGTTGTGGCTTTCATCTCATCAGCATCAGAGATCCAATTCGCATCACAATACCCTTCAAGTACTGACGGTTGCCCGGTATAGTGAAGTCCGTAGTTCATAGTACCTTTTAGATAGCGCGTAATTCTTTCAACAGCACACCAATGATCATCACCCGGATTAGAAACAAACTTGCTCAGTTTGCACACAGCAAACGTGATGTTAGGCCTTGTAGCGCTAGCTAGATACATGAGTGAACCAACAATCTGAGAATATCTCAGTTGATCCTTACATGTGCCTTCAAACTTTCGGATTCGCACACTAGGATCATATGGTGTTGGAGAAATTTTGCAGTCCGAATATCCAAAACGACTCAAAACTTTTTCAACATAATGGGATTGCAGAAGCATAATCCCACCCTCATTATCTCTCAGTAGCTTAATGTTTAAGATAACATCAGCCACACCAAGATCCTTCATCTCAAAATTCTGAGATAGAAATGACTTAACCTCCTCGATGACTTGGAGGTTTGTCCCAAAAATCAGTATGTCGTCGACATACAAGCACAGTATAACTCCTTCGCCCCCACCATAGCGATAGTATAGACATTTGTCGGCTTCATTAGCAATAAAGCCAGCAGATGTTAAAGTTATGTTGAACTTCTCATGCCATTGCTTAGGTGCTTGTTTCAGGCCATATAAAGATTTCAGTAACTTACACACTTTTCCTTCATAACCATCTATCACAAAGCCATCAGGCTGTTGCATATAGATTTCCTCGTCTAGCTCTTCGTTCAGAAAAGTCGTCTTAACATCCATCTGGTGGACAAGAAGACCATGCGAGGCCGCCAACGAGAGTAACACTAGAATGGTGGTCAGTCTGGCCACAGGAAAATAAGTATCGAAGAAATCTTCCTCTTCTTTCTGGGAATAACCCTTAGCCACAAGTCTAGCCTTGTACTTTTCAATAGTACCATCTGGCCTAAGTTTCTTTCTAAACACCCACTTACATCCCAATGGTTTACAGCCATAGGGACGATCAGTGATTTCCCATGTTCTGTTAGCCATGATGGAATCCATCTCACTATGGACCGCTTCTTTCCAGTAGTCAGCATCTGGAGATGCATAGGCTTCCGAAATGGACGTGGGAGTATCATCCACGAGGTATACGAGGAAATCATCACCAAAGGACTTTGCAGTCCTTTCTCTCTTGCCCCTACCAAGGGTTTCCTCGTTGTCCTCCTCAGGATTTTCATCAGGTGTTTCTTCATAATATTCCATTGGAATGGCAGGCTCAGGAGTCTCTTTTGATTCCTGTCTAGAAGTGCTTGGCATATCTCTCATAGGAAAAATATCCTCAAAGAATGTAGCATCTTTAGACTCTATAATTGTACTGACCTCCATGTCAGGTACCTCAGATTTCACTACTAGAAATCTATAGCTGACGCTTTTCTTAGCGCAACCCAAATTAACACAATCCACAGCCTTTGGTCCAAGCTTACGCTTTTTGGGGATCGGCATATTCACTTTCGCCAAATAACCCCATGTACGTAAGTATGAGAGTGTTGTTCTTCTCTTCTCCCATTGCTCATAGGGAGTAATCTCATTATCTTTTGTCGGAACTTTATTCAGGACATGACATGATGTCAATATAGCCTCCCCCCACCATGCCTTGGATAAACCCGATGTATCTAACATGGCGTTAACCAAATCTGTTAGAGTACGGTTTTTCCGTTCGGCAACCCCATTTGACTGAGGTGAATAGAGGAGGCGTCCTCTCATGAATAATACCATATTCCGCACAAAAAGAATCAAACTCATTAGAGAAATACTCTCCACCACGATCTGATCGGATTCATTTAATCTTCTTTTCAAGTTGATTCTCAACTTCTGCTTTATAGATTTTAAAGTAGTGTAGAGCCTTACTTTTAGTGTTTAACAGATATACACAGCAAAATCTAGTGGAATCATCTATTAGTGTCATGAAGTATCTTTTTCCAGCTTTAGTCAACACACCATTCATCTCACACAGATCAGAATGTATGAGTTCTAACGGTGCCAAGTGTCTCTCCTCCGCAGCTTTGTGGGGCTTGCGAGGTTGTTTTGCTTACACACATGAATGGCACTTAGAACCTTTGGCTAAAGTGAAACTCGGGATTAAATTCAGTTTTGCTAACCGCATCATAGAACCCAAACCAATGTGACAAAGACGTGAATGCCAAACTTCTGTTTCATTAACATTCGAATGAATATTGTTCACGACTTTATTACAAAAATCCGCAAGGGAAAAGCGGAACAGACCTCCGCATTCATAACCTTTTCCAACAAATAGTCCATATTTCGTAACAACTACTTTATTAGACTCAAATACCAACTTAAAACCTTCTCTGCAGAGAAGGGAGCCACTAACGAGGTTCTTGATGGCGGGGACATGCTGCACATTCTTGAGCTGCACGATCCTTCCCGATGTAAACTTCAGATCGACCATGCCAACACCATGAACAGAAGCAGTCGCGCCGTTCCCCATCAGTATGGAGCCTTTCCCTATGACCTGATAAGAAGAAAACAATGAGATGTCAGCACACACATGAATATTTGCACCCGTGTCAATCCACCAATCGGTAGACTGGCTAACTAAAAATACAGTAAAAAGATTACCATACCCAGATGCTCCACTTTCATTGTTGCTCACGATCATGTTGGCAGTCTTAGAGTCCTGCCCTGGCTTCTTGAACTTGTGTGGGCACTTGTTAGCCCAGTGTTCCTCTGAACCACAAGTGAAACAACCACTCTTCTTCTTATCCTTCTTGAAGGTCTTATTACCCTTCTTCTTGAAGTCGGTATTCTGTTGGACACCCATTTTCCCTTTGGACTTGTTGGAGTTGAAGTTCTTCTGTACCACATTGGCAACTGAGATCCCTTCTCCTTTTCCATGCGAGTCCTTTGCCCTAGAATTCTTCTCAACACTCAGATGCCGATGACATCACCTACTGAGAATTCACGCCTCTGATGTTTCAGAGTGGTGGCAAAGTTCCTCCAGGAATTTGGGAGCTTAGCGATTATGCATCCCGCGACAAATTTGCCCGGTAACTTGCACTTCAGGAGCTCAAGCTCCTTTGTGATGCATTATATTTCATGAGCCTATTCCAATACAGAATGGTTTTTAACCATTTTGTAATCGTGGAACTGCTCAATAATGTACATCTCGCTCCCAGCATCAATTGCACCGAATTTGGATTCGAGTGCCTCCCACAAGTCCTTGGCGACCCGCACATGTAAATATGCATCAACCAACTTATCTCCAATCACGCTCAGAACGGCTCCAACAAAGACGACGATGGCCTCCGTAAACGCCTTCTCACGATCGGGGAGCAATCATTCGATGGGAGTGACACGGCGACCTGAACACATTCATCGCCGTGAGCCATAAGGTGGTTTTGGTGCTAGCAGCAAAAATCGTCCCGTAAGCGGGCAGGTTTGATCAGATAGCAAAACCTTGAATCGAAAAATGCCTACACATATTAGGTTTTTGGATTGTTAGGAATCTAGGCAATTTTCTGATTATATGAATCCAGGAATAAATCATGAACATGATGTGGACACGCTGATACTTGATTATGTAACTATGCAATACTAGGCAAATCGTAGAGACATCTACAGAAATCACTAGTACTATGCACATCGAAATTAGCAGAAGAGGGATAAGCATGTAGTACCCTCCAGTAGGCCAATTGGCCGAAGTAGCGTGATCGTGGTAGCGAGGCGGCGGCCTCGCCGGTTGCCCTCTTCTCGGCAGCCTTTCGGTGATGGTAGCCATGGCGATGAAGAAGGCATTGATATAGTGGAAGCAGTTGAACGACGGCGAGCAGTCGTGTAGGAGACGCTCCCCAAAAACCTAATCGCCCCTCTCCCGTACAGGATCTCGAGAGGACGTGGTTTCGGAGGCCTGCTCACCCGTCAGCCGTGTACGCAGCGGACAGGGTGGGATCACCGGAGGCAGCAGCAGTGAGAGGAACGACAAGGGGCGGAGGCAGATGGTTCTGTTCTGTATCTCCCAGAGAGGACGACCTCCTCCGTATATAGGCACAGGCCAGGACGTTTCAACGGAAAGAAACGCCCGTAATGAAGGACTGAAACACCTGTAATAAAGTACTAGTAACGCCAGCACTTAAGACAGAACGTTAACCCCAGCACTTAAGACAAAATGTTTAAGACTCTTAGCATTTTAGTTGCAACCGTTTGTATCCCGTTTCCGTGCGACAAAAAGAACACATCGGCTCGGCGAGATTCCCGCAACCCTCAACCCGCAACCCTAGCGTGCGGCAGCCAAGGCGTGGCGTGATGGTTGAGGAGGAGAGCGCGCGTGTGGAGCTCCTCTTCTTCTTCTCACACCACATGCAAATGGTAGAAGATCTCACCTTATATGTTGGTGCTCATCTCTCCCCACTAGCAATGTGGGACTAAACTCCCCCCACTTGCCTTGCCAAGCATGAATGGGCCCTTAGGGATTTTCAGAAAGTGTTAGATGGGCCTAGAGCCCACCTTATATTTCAACACGAACAACGTTGTGTTTCAGCTTTGTGTTGTCTTTTTTTTTGCGTGGAGCTTTGTATGGTCTTTAGTCTTAGTTCTTTTAAAACTACAAAATCATCCAACACATATGCATTCATCTATATTTAAATACAAAACCACAGCTGCTTGACTATGATTGTCGTGGTGTGGAGCATGACAGTACCACCAGGGATGGCTTAAGAGGGGAGCCGCAGGCGAAATTGGGCACACGCACTGCAGACACGGTGATATACCTAGGTTCAGGGATCTCTCGGCGAGGTAACACCCCTAATCCTGCAAGGACTCAATATATGAGGGCTAAGTGCCCAATACATATGCTCCTGGAGTTGTATCCTAGATGAGCTGGGGAAAACTGGAGGAAGAAGAAAGGTTGGATCGATCGGTCCTCCCTACGATGGTGTTGCCCCCCCCTTATATTCTGGTCAAGAGTGCCGTTTATAGGGCATGGATAACTAGTGGGGGCCAGTCGGTAGGGCCCAGCGCAATAGTCAGAGATACAGTGCTCCACGGTACTCATTACCACAATTTTAGGCCATGCCGTACGGACATCCCATCGCACAGTCTAGAGGTGCCGCTATTTTATCTGACGGGTCGCCCGCGAGCTAGAGGCATGCTACTGCTCAGCATGGGGGCACTGCTACTTTATCTAATGCATCGTCGGGGATCCGAAGATGTGCTCGTAGTTTCATCATCACGCGCTCCGGATAACCCGTGCTGATTCTGAGGTGACCGGATGAAGCAGGCCATCCTGCCTGATCTTCTAGTTGACCGGCCAGACGGGCCAACCGGGGTCTCTTGGGGGTTGACCGGTTGGAGCTAGCCAACCTACCTGGTCTTCATACTTGTTGGCCATCCGGCTTGCCCTTCTAGTTAAGGGCCATTTGGCCCAGCTTAGCCTACCCGGGGGTAATCCCCCCGATATTAGCCCCTAGCACGCTGGGACTTTGCCCTGAGGAGAAGTTTCTGCGTGCTACCGAGTGAGTTGATGTAGTTAATGTTTTATGGCTGGAGCTTGACTAAATTGTGGTTCTTAATACCTGGATGGAGTAGCTCGGATGTGGAATTGGTAAACACGCACTAGGTGAAGCGATGGCGGTGGTGGCCGACTGGCGCAGCTGGAGACGAAAAGTCACGCCGCTAAGGTCAGCGCTTGCGTCTGCCATGCCCATCAGTTCTGAGAGATGTAATGTCGTTGCAGTTTTTGGTAACCCCATGCACGCCTTGTTAAATCCTCCTTTGATCCTCTGTGGGCAGCTCTGTTCCGGAACCGAACCGTCAGGGTAGCGGAGGGCGGTTGCTTGCCACGTGGCCCTGGTGGAGGTGAACCAGCGCGACCTCGCCGCAGGATAAATAGGGGTGCTGGGGCAATGGGGTTATCCCTTTCGCTTAGTTCCTCCTCTTCTCTTCTTCTTCTTGCCTCTGCCGCATCTCTGCACGCTGCTTCTCTTCTCCTTTGCTCATGCCACACCACTATATTAGTGTTGTCGGCACCACCGTGTACTACTGCGACGACGAGGCCTCTCTTCTTTACCACGGTGGTGCCAACGGATATGATGCCCACGGAGCGCGGGGGGTGGTGTGGCTTGGTGGTCACCGAGCAGCACATTGCGAAGTACCGGCGGGGGAAGTTCCTCCCACCGGAGAGGTTCGTGAAGGTGCGCCTAGCACCGGAAGGAGAGTGGGTCCCAAACCCGATGAAGGCGAGTGTGTGGTATTCCTTCCTCACTTTGCTTGCGGGTTTGTTCTACCCGCGAGCATTTTTCTTATTGAGTTCTTCAACTTATTCCACCTCCGCCTTCACCATCTTGGCATCAACACCATGGAGCAGCTCGGCTTTCACGTGGCGTGCTGCGATTCCTATCTTGGCGTTAAGCCTGATGTCGGGAATTCCTTGAAATTTTTCTTCTTGAAATCCCAGATGCAGAAGGACACACCGCTGGTGGATGTTGGTTGTGCTGCCATCTACCCTCGCCCTACCTCTCCCATGCCTCGGCTCGATCTGTTGGACACTATCAAACTCTGGCAGCACACATATTTTTACCTGAGAAACACCACGCAGACGGACTACATCCAACTGACAAAATTTGAGAACGTCGTATCCAACCGGACGAGCTAGGAGGTGAAGGGTCGGGGGGCACAGGCGGACGTCTACAAGATGGTTGTCCGGGTGAGGATGATGGTGGGGGTGCACGCTTACTGTGCGGGGTATCATGTTATCCTGGATGGCGCGCTAGGTTCTCCCTCTCCAGAAGAGAGCGCACAAGATGTGCTTTCTTTCTAGAGTGATGGATCCCACCCAGACCTCCTGGCTGGACGTGCCGTTGTACTTGGGGTATCTCTTGGGAGCAAAAATCTCTTGGGAAATGGCTCATTCCGAATGCGTGGCCCGAAGCATTTCAGACCAGCCAGACTTTCTTCCTTCGAGTTACGCGACTGTATCAACAAGCTGATGTGTCTGCGCAGGAGCATAGCCTTGGCCGGCCCCTCTAACCGATTCTTGGTGACGATGACCTTGACCGGCTTCGCCAGGCGGACCCCGTTGCTTGTTGGTGACCACAGTCAGGTCATGGTAATACTGGTTCTTGTTACCGGATGCCCCACGTGCTTGGCTATTTTTCCTTGGCTCCTGTGGCGAAGATGCCCGGCGATCCTTCTTACCCCACCAGGGTTTTGCATATCCGCTATCCGGCAAGGACCCAGGTATTTGCTCCTAGCTCCGCTTGGGCCAGCATCCTGTGCCAGTCAGTTGGCGATGGTGACAAGATGCTTGACGCGCAGCTGCTGGTGACGCAACTCCTCTCCTTTGAGGTTCTCCATCTCTGCTATCGTGTTCTTTACCGCTCTCATGTTCTTAGAGGGAGCGTTGTAAACCGGTTGTGCCCTGGGGTCCGTAGGTTAGCTACGAGGTCCATCTCTACTCCAAGGTCACGGCCTCGGTGTTGAATGTACTAGCTCATGCCAGGCATAGAAGAGGTGAAGCCGTGTGCAGAGATGTACTCATGCATGGTGGATTTCAGACGGCGTTGCACGGCGGCAACGCGGTTGGCCTTGCCTAGGAGGTTTTGGCGGGTTAATTCTAGGGCAGCGACAGCGATGGACAGATCTGCCTCTTGGACGATGGGGTTGCGAAGGTGTTGGACGGAAGCTGCCAGCGGTTTAGGTTCTTGCTCACGAGAGGTGGATCCATTGCCGTCTGGACAGCGCTCGTGAGGACAGTGGCGGTTGTCTCCGGAGCCACCCATCATGACTTTGACGCTATAGTTAGCCACGGCCGCACTGGGTGCGACGCAACCGAAAGGCGGGGAGGAGATGGTGAGGATGTCGTGAGGGAAAGCCCTACGGTCACGATGTGAATGCGGTGGTCGCCAAAGTGAAGAATGGAACCATTCTCGGGGGCCTCGGTGAAGCATGACGCGATGTCGATGACCCAGTCGAAGGTGCCGATAGTGAGAACAAGGCCTGAGGCAACACGGTCACCAGTGACAAGTGGAAGTCTTGTGTGGAAGATGATCCCAACCATAGCACTGTGCTGCACGGTGGGTGCCAACTACCGTGAGAATATAATTTTGCGGCCCGAAAGTTGGGGTGTCCAGGCAACGCGGTACCCAAGTTCCCTGAAATCATCCGCGATGACTACAGTTGGTGTGCCAAATACTCAGAGGGTCTTTTTCAGCACGAATTCAACTTTACGTTTCAATACAAAAAATCAGGCTAACGGCCATCAAGTTGGCCCCCCCTGTCAGTTCTCGCTGTTATGTCACTCCTGTCGCTTAGGTGTCAATTAGGCTTGCAGCATTGGTGCCTGCATCCCTTACGCGTCTTCTTCTTCCCCGGAGCAGCAATCTGTGGGGCGTTGCAGCCATGGTGCGGAGCTGGGACGTGGACGAACCTGCTCGGCCCAGCTCTCCTCCCTATAGGCTTGCAGCGTTGGCGCCTGCATCCATTACGCGTCTTCTTCCCTGGGATGGCAATCTATGGTCGCGGCCATGGCATAGAGTTGGGATGTGATGAAGCTTCTCGGCCCCGCTCTCCTCCCCATCCCGAGTCGGAGCTCGCCCTCACCGTGGACGCACCCATGGCACGGTCGGGGACGAGAATTGGTTCCCTGTGAGATCTATCACCTGATCGACCATGCTCGGTTCTGTTTTCCTCCTCTAGAATCCGAGCTCGTCGTCGCCGTGGTTGCACCCGCACCAATTCTGCCACCTCTGCCGAGGTCTCTATGGTAGCTCAAGTTCTGGGGCTCTCCAAGTTCTGCCATGTTGGGCCTGTAAGTGTTGTTGTATGTTAAACTAGCAAATCTCTTTTGTTCAAATCTCTTGGGCTGTACCAACTTCATTCTGTTTAATTATGAAAGACAAAATATAAATGACTTCCCTCAATTTCTCGCATAGAAAAATGCACAGCTAATTTCATATTCTCGCAGGAGCTGGCTCCACTTGTGGAACCGGCGGCACTACCACGATCTCCACGTAACCACGGTGAGTTCTCGAACCGAAAGTTATAGTTACCACGTTTCTTCTGCAGTCATTCCTCTTCCTCAGTCATTCCTCTGCAGTTTTTCCTAGGCGCTTCTTCTTCCTCTATTCTGGAACCGTCGGTTCATCTTCTTCTTCCTCTCACAGGCAGTTCCTTGCAGGCATTTCCTTTCCCCCATTTCCTTGCAGGCATGGACGATGGGAAACGCACAACAGAGACCCACTTGGTCCCTGCCCATGGCACCACGACTTTGACAGTGGTGTACACAAATGATGAAACGACTGTGGAGACAACTCTCGCCAGGTTTGAGAAATTACTTGAGAAAGAGAAGCACAAGTTTGTGGGGCTAGACTTGGAGTACACCCGTGCAAATAAGCGAAAAAAATCCTCCACGAGAGATCGCTGTCGTGCAAATCGCCATACATGAGGAGGTCCTCGTTTACCACTTCTGTAGGTATGTGAAATTTAAATTTGAGATCTCCACTTCTGCATCCCTTGTTCCCTTACATCCCTAGAACCATCTAAGTGAAGGAGTAAACCAACTGAGATGTATTGTCCGGCTCTGGTCGAGTTCTTGTGTAGGAAAGGGATAACTTTCACTAGCGTGGACATCACAAATGACACGATTATGCTTTCTCGTGCGTTGATAAAAATCCTAGAGGGGCACCACATCGATACCCAGCGAAGGATGGCATGGGTGATCTGGCAGCAGAAATCATCGATAAATCCTATGAAAAACTAAAGAAATTGAAGCGACTCGATCATGACTACTGGGAGTGGAAGCCGATGAGCCAGGTGCGCCTCGAGTATGCAGCCAGAGACGCCTACATGGTGTAAGAGTTGTACAGTAAGCTCATTACCATGAAAGATGAGATGGTTTAGGCGGGGGGTTTCGCGAAAGAGCTATGCCCTGGTTGCAAGCTAGCCCAGGAGAAGAAGCGCGAGGAGGACAGAAAGCAGTTTTAGGACGAGCAGGGATCTTGGGACGGTGGTGACATCAAGCGGTTGAAGGGGAAGCAAGTCAAGGACGACAACAAGTGGTGGTGATATATGTGTTTGAACTAGATTTTAGTTTCTAGTTTATTATGTGTGTGATACATTTAGTTACTTCAATACAAAATTTCGACCAATTTAACTTGTTGATGTATTTCTTGACAATTATAATATAATCGAGCACTATAAATAGTTTGTAGTGTGCATGAGCATGATCAGTAAATATAATTGAACACTAGAAACTTTAAGGCACTCCATATAAAGGAGTAGATTAATATAGAAGGTTCACTAGAGACACCACGGATATATTGTCTTACATGCCACACACAGGTAATAATTAACTAGAACAAAATAAAAGCAGGGGCTGCAGCAGGAGGCCGGGACACGGAGACGCCTAGCAGGGCAGGGGTTTATCAGCAGGAGGCAGCAACAGCCTAGTCGATGGGATACATGCCAGTCCTGACATACTCCCAGAGGAATTTGCTGTAGGCTGTGTGCCGTGCCAAGGTAATCAGCCTATGCCTTCTGCCTCCGCCTCTGCCAACGCCCTCCGCGTGCTGGATCATGCTATTGAGGTCCACGTTGATTGCTCTGCCACAGAATGGGCAAAACAGTCTCCCCCTACGGTGGAAACGGATTAGCCCACACCGTAACCGCCTCAGTACGTAGCGGCTCTTGTTGTCCCTGGATACCTTGCTATCGTCCACTTCATCATCATCCTCCTGTTGATTTTTATGAACATAACTTAGAACTCATATATATGATTGAATTGTATTACAACTCAAAATTGACAACATGTATATGTAAGACAATATATCCGTGGATATCAAAGATAAAGCATCTTAGCAATAGTTTGATCGGTTCATATATCATTTCATCTCAACACAATGACAAATAATTGCATCAGAGTGAATGTAGGATAAATCTAGGGGCCTCATAAGTTTCTTCAGGGATGGATTCAGTGAACCAAGTAACAATTGCACAACCTGTAATGTTGTTGTACATCGCCCCAGGTTCACTAACTCATCCCTCAAAAAATCTGACACCAATGTGTCTGCCTCTCTTTTGGGACAAATTTGAATCATTGGCCACAATAAGAAATTGAAATGTAATCGTACAAAAAATTATTCAGGGATATACATAGTCAAGTACAAAAACAAGCCTAAATATTGTAATTATAAATAAAAAAGCAAACAATTAATCTTCAGGTGCATGTTAAAAATACTTATGATCAAAACCATTCATATACATGTGCATCATACCAATCATTAAAAGATCAGAAACAATTCAAGGATCATATATGTAGTTCCATATGAGAATAAATCAAGGGCCTCATAATTTGTTTCAGAGATGGAGTTGGAGAACCAAAGTACCAACAGCACAACCTATATTGTTTGTGTGCATTGTTGCCTCAGGTTCACCAACCCATCCCTAAAACACGACACCGTTATATGTGTCTCCCCTTGAACTCTTTTGGGTAGATTTCAATCATCGGCCTCGGTGACAAACTAAAATGTAATTCTTATACACTGAATGCATGGAATAGGTAATTTGAATATCATAGTTCTATGAACGTAGAATAACGATTAAGGCCTCATAATTTTCTACAGTGACGGTGTAAGTGAACCAAGTAACAATTGCATAGCCTATATTGTTCTTGTACATCGCCCTAGGTTCACTAACTCGTCCCTGAAACAATCTGACACCAATGTGTCTTCCTCTATTTTGGGGCAAATTTGAATCATTAGCCACAATAAGAAATTGAAATGTAATCGTAAAAAACATTATTCAGGGATATACATAGTCAGGTACAAAAACAAGCCTAAATATTGTAATTATAAATAAAAAACCAAACAATTAATCTTCAGGTACATGTTAAAAAACTTATGATCAAAACCATTCATATACATATGCATCATACCAATCATTAAAAGATCAGAAACAATTCAAGGATCATATATGTAGTTCCATATGAGAATAAATCAAGGGCCTCATAATTTGTTTCAGAGATGGAGTTGGAGAACCAAAGTACCAACAGCACAACCTATATTGTTTGTGTGCATTGCTGCCTCAGGTTCACCAACCCATCCCTAAAACACGACACCATCATACGTGTCTCCCTTGAACTCTTTTGGGCAAATTTCAATCATCGGCCTCGGTGACAAACTAAAATGTAATTCTTATACACTATGAATGCATGGAATAGATAATTCAAATATCATAGTTCTATGAATGTAGAATAAAGATTGTAGCATCATAAGTTTCTACAGAGATGGCGTAAGCGAACCAAGTAACAATTGCACAGCTTATATTGATCTTGTACATGGCCCCATGTTCGCTCACTCATCCCTGAAAAAATCTGACACCAATGTGTCTGCCTCTCTTTGGGAAAAATTTGAATCATTGGTCACAATAAGAAATTGAAATGTAATCGTACAAAACAATATTCAGGGATATACATAGTCAGGTTCAAAAACAAGCCTAAATATTGTAATTATAAATAAAAAACCAAACAATTAATCTTCAGGTACATGTTAAAAATACTTATGATCAAAACCATTCATATACATATGCATCATACCAATCATTAAAATATCAGAAACAATTCAAGGATCATATATATAGTTCCATATGAGAATAAATCAAGGGCCTCATAATTTGTTTCAGAGATGGAGTTGGAGAACCAAAGTACCAACAACACAACCTATATTGTTTGTGTGCATTGCTGCCTCAGGTTCACCAACCCATCCCTAAAACACGACACCATCATACGTGTCTCCCCTTGAACTCTTTTGGGGAAAATTTCAATCATCGGCCTCGGTGACAAACTAAAATGTAATTCTTATACACTATGAATGCATGGAATAGATAAATCAAATATCATAGTTCTATGAATGTAGAATAAAGATTGCAGCCTCATAAGTTTCTACAGAGATGGCGTAAGCAAACCAAGTAACAATTGCACAGCTTATATTGATCTTGTACATGGCCCTAGGTTCGCTCACTCATCCCTAAAAACATTTGACACAAATGTGTCTGCCTCTCTTTGGGGCAAATTTCAATCATTGGCCACAATAAGAAATTGAAATGTAATCGTACAAAACAATATTCAGGGATATACAAATGCATCATACAACGCATTCATAGATCATAAACAATACAAAGATTATATATTTAGGTTCCATATGAGAGAAAAATTAGGGCCTCATTTTTTTCAGCGATAGAGTCGGAGAACCAAAATACCAACAACACAACCTATATTGTTTATGTGCATTGCTGCCTCGGGTTCACTAACCATCCCTAAGAAAACGACACCATCAGATGCCCTTGCACTATTTTGGGGCAAAATTGAATCATTGGGCTCAGTAAGGAATAGAAATGTAATGTTATAGGCCTGCTGTGTTTTGAAATCAACACTCGACTAGCAAACTCAACTAGATGGCAGATGAGCAGATTGGGGTTTTGTGACTAGACAGATTGGGGTTTTGTGACTAGATGGCAGATGCATCAATCAACCGATCGAATCATATATATACTACCCTACTTCAAGAGCAAAAGAATATGTACACGATTGAGAAAATCCTATGTATGAACAGTAAAAACTGCGGCTGTGACTAGAGAAGCTAGCAATATAGTACCTCGGACTCCTCATCAGGGACCTCCTCCTCGAACTCATCATTCTCCGCGATTGCGTCAAAGATGTCTTGAACGGCGATGGGGTTGTCGATGTAGATCACCGGATTGCCTCTGCCTGCCGCCTGCCCCCATCCAGATCTGCCGCTGGCACCACGATGTTGTCCGCCACCTGCTGCTCGGCGGTGACGGCTACTACCTGCTGCTCGGCGGCGACGGCTACCACCTGCTGCTCGGCGGCGACGTCTACCACTTGCTCCTCGGTAGCGACGACTACTGGTTGGAAGGATGAGTTCGCACCCTCGACGACACGGCGACAAGCGGCGTTCATGCCCGGAGAAGATGCCTCCGCCTGCTTGGCGACGACCGAGCCATCTGCTGCTGCTCCTTCAACTGGCTTCACCTCCAGATCGTCTCCACGCGTACGCTTCATGGTGCACCAAGGGAAGGAGGTAGTAAAAACGAGGGAACTTCCGCGCGCGTGGCAGGTGTAGATTGGGGTCTTGGGACTAGACAGACTGGGGGAAATGACACGAGCTCATGGAAGAAGAAGGTCGAGGGGGGTTATAAACACCGGACCGTTTGTAGTCCTCGAGTGGACACGTGTGGTGCGCGGGGGGCTACCACGATCTCCACCCTTTTTTCGGTTCTCTTTTTTTTTGAAACAGCCACGATCTCCACTTTATAGTTGCATTGAAAACACGCTCATGGTAGACCTCGATTCCACTGCATGCAAGTGGCACGGAACTAATTTCTAGCAACGTTAGATCTACTCGAGGGGGGCCCTTGACTCATGGAAGTTACTAGCGGTAGGGCCCAGTTGGAAGTGAGATTGAGAGCGCTGCGTAAAAATGGGATATGTCTTATTAAAATCAAGTGGCAATAAATTGCAGCGTCCCATCGACAACTGTGCACTCGATGACCCCGTTGCCCTGTGCATGAGTTGTAGTAGCAGTAATAGGCTTTTTAGACATGATTAAACTTGACATGACCGCTCGACGACCTTTTCCATGGACGACATCGTGTTCCTTCCTATAGAAGTCTCACGGAGGGAGATGTCTGTGCTATCTCACGCTGTACTATGAAGGGCACGACGTCTGCAACGATCATTGTTGGATCGCACAGAATCAACGGTTGGTGCGCATGATCCGCGTCACAACTGTGAGAACCAATCAGGGAGTAGCAGACAGGGTGAGCACAGGTTTGGGCTTCTATGAAAGATAGAGAGAGGGGGGCAAAACTAAGTAATACCACATTAAACCAAGGGCAAAACTGAGTAGTATAAAAATGGAAAGTGTCTTGTACAATGAAATACATCGTGGAATACATCAAATTATGCCAAGATAGATCCACTATAGTTCATTGGATGTGTGTTCTTCTCATAAACCACACTTGGATCCACCTGTGTGATTGCATGTCTGTTCCTCTAAAAAACCCACATAAGGATCCACCAGTGTCATTGGATGTGTGTTCTTCTCATGAACCACACATGGATCCACCAGTGTCATTGTATGTGTGTTTTTTTCATGAACCATACCCAGTGTCATTGCATGTGTGTTCCTCTAGACAAACCACATAAGGATCCACCAGTGTCATTGCATGTCTATTCTTTTCATGAACCACACTCGGTGTCATTGCATGTTTGTTCTTTTCATTAACCACAGATAGAGTCATTGCATGTATGTTACTTCCATAAACAACACATGGATCCACCGGTGTCATTGCATGTATATTCTTTTCATGAACCACACCCAATGTCATTGCATGTCAGTTCTTTTCATGAACCACACCCAGTGTCATTGCATGTCAGTTCTTTTCATGAACCACATAAGGATCCACCAGTGTCATTGCATGTCTGTTCTTTTCATGAACCACACTCGGTGTCATTGCATGTCTGTTCTTTTCATTAACCACAGCTAGATTCATTGCATGTATGTTACTTCCATAAACAACACATGGATCCACCGGTGTCATTGCATGTCTATTCTTTTCATGAACCACACCCAGTGTCATTGCATGTCAGTTCTTTTCATGAACCACACCCAGTGTCATTGCATGTCAGTTCTTTTCATGAACCACATAAGGATCCACCAGTGTCATTGCATGTCTGTTCTTCTCACAAAGCACATAAGGATCCAGCAGTGTTTTTGCATGTCTGTTCTTTTCATGAACCACACCCAGTGTCATTGCATGTGTGTTCCTCTAGACAAACCACGTAAGAATCCACCAGTGTCACTTCATGTCTGTTCTTTTCATGAACCACAAATGGATCCACCGGTGTCATTGCATGTCTGTTCTTTTCATGAACCACACCCAGTGTCACTACATGTCAGTTCTTTTCATGAACCACAAAAGGACCCACCAGTGTCATTGGATGTGTGATCTTCTCATGAACCACACATGGATCCACCGGTGTCATAGCATGTTTGTTCCTCTAAACAAACCACATAAGGATCCACCAGTGTCATTGTATGTCTTTTCTTTTCATGAACCACACCCAGTGTCATTGCATGTGTGTTCTTCTAAAAAACCACATAAGTCATTGCATGTCTGTTCTTTTCATGAACCACACCAGGTGTCATTGCATGTGTGTTCCTCTAGATAGACCACATAAGGATCCACGGGTGTCACTGCATATCAGTTCTTTCATGAACCACATAAGGATCCACCAGTGTCATTGGATGTGTGTTCTTCTCATGAACCACACTTGGATCCACCAGTATCATTGCATGTCTGTTCCTCTAAACAAACCACATAAGGATCCACCAGTGTCATTGCATGTCTGTTCTTTTCATGAACCACACCAGTGTCATTGCATGTCTGCTCTTCTAAACAAACCACATAAGGATCCACCAGTGTCATTGCATGTATGTTCTTTTCATGAACCACACCCAATGTCATTGCATGTGTGTTCTTTTCATTAACCAAAGCTAGAGTCATTGCATGTCTGTTACTTTCATAAACCACATATGGATCCACCGGTGTCATTGCATGTCTGTTCTTTTCATGAACGACGCCTAGTGTCATTGCATGTCAGTTCTTTTCAGGAACCACATAAGGATCCACCAGTGTCATTGCATGTCTGTTCTTCTCACAAACCACATAAGGATCCACCAGTGTCATTGCATGCCTGTTCTTTTCATGAACCACACCCAGTGTCATTGTATGTGTGTTCCTCTAGACAAACCACGTAAGGATCCACCGATGTCACTACATGTCCATTCTTTTCATGAACCACAGCTAGAGTCCACTAGTGTCATTGGATGTATGTTCTTATCATGAACCACGCCCAATGTCATTGCATGTCAGTTCTTTTCACGAACCACATAAGGATCCACCAGTGTCATTTGATGTGTGTTCTTCTCATGAACCACACGTGGATCCACCGGTGTCATAGCATGTCTGTTCCTCTAAACAAACCACGTAAGGATCCACCAGTGTCATTGCATGTGTCTTCTTCTAAAATAACCACATAAGGATCCACTAGTGTCATTGCATGCCTTTTCTTTTCATGAACCATACCCAGTGTCATTGCATGTGTGTTCTTTTCATGAACCATAGCTAGAGTCATTGCATGTCTGTTCTTTTCATGAACCACACCTAGTGTCATTGCATGTCTGTTCTTTTCATGAACCACACCCAGTGTCACTGCATGTCAGTTCTTTTCATGAATCACATAAGGATCCACCGGTGTCATTGGATGTGTGTTCTTCTCATGAACCACACATGGATCCACCGGTGTCATTGCATGTCTGTTCCTTTAAACAAACCACATAAGGATCCACCAGTGTCATTGCATGTTTGTTCTTTTCATGAAGCACACCTAGTGTCATTGCATGTTTGTTCTTCTAAACAAACCACATAAGGATCCACCAGTGTCATTGCATGTCTGTTCTTTTCATGAACCACACCCAGTGTCATTGCATGTGTGTTCTTTTCAAGAACCACAGTTAGAGTCATTGCATGTCTGTTCTTTTCATGAACCATAGCTAGAGTCATTGCATGTCTATTCTTTTCATGAACCACATCCAGTGTCATTGCATGTCTGTTCTTTTCATGAACCACACCCAGTGTCACTGCATGTTAGTTCTTTTCATGAACCACATAAGGATGTACCAGTGTCATTGGATGTGTGTTCTTCTCATGAACAACACATGGATCCACCGGTGTCATTGCATGTATGTTCCTCTAAACAAACCACATAAGGATCCACCAGTGTCACTGCATGTCAGTTCTTTTAATGAACCACAAAAGGATCCACCAGTGTCATTGGATGTGTGTTCTTCTCATGAACCACACATGGCTCCACCGGTGTCATAGCATGTTTGTTCCTCTAAACAAACCACATAAGGATCCACCAGTGTCATTGCATGTCTGTTCTTTTCATGAACCACACCCAGTGTCATTGCATATGTGTTCTTCTAAAAAAACACATAAGTCATTGCAGGTCTGTTCTTTTCATGAACCACACCAGGTGTCATTGCATGTGTGTTCCTCTAGATAGACCACATAAGGATCCACCGGTGTCACTGCATATCAGTTCTTTCATGAACCACATAAGGATCCACCAATGTCATTGGATGTGTGTTCTTCTCATGAACCACACATGCATCCACCGGTGTCATTGCATGTCTGTTCCTCTAAACAAACCACATAAGGATCAACCAGTGTTATTGCATGTCTGTTCTTTTCATGAACCACACCCAGTTTTATTGCATGTCTGCTCTTCTAAACAAACCACATAAGGATCCACCAGTGTCATTGCATGTATGTTCTTTTCATGAACCACACCCAGTGTCATTGCATGTGTGTTCTTTTCATTAACCAAAGCTAGAGTCATTGCATGTCTGTTACTTCCATAAACCACACATGGATCCACCGGTGTCATTGCATGTCTGTTCTTTTCATGAACCACGCCTAGTGTCATTGCATGTCAGTTCTTTTCATGAACCACATAAGGATCCACCAGTGTCATTGCATGTATGTTCTTCTCACAAACCACATAAGGATCCACCAGTGTCATTGCATGCCTGTTCTTTTCATGAACCACACCCAGTGTCATTGTATGTGTGTTCCTCTAGACAAACCACGTAAGGATCCACCGATGTCACTACATGTCCATTCTTTTCATGAACCACAGCTAGAGTCCACTAGTGTCATTGGATGTATGTTCTTATCATGAACCACGCCCAATGTCATTGCATGTCAGTTCTTTTCACGAACCACATAAGGATCCACCAGTGTCATTTGATGTGTGTTCTTCTCATGAACCACACGTGGATCCACCGGTGTCATAGCATGTCTGTTCCTCTAAACAAACCACGTAAGGATCCACCAGTGTCATTGCATGTGTCTTCTTCTAAACGAACCACATAAGGATCCACTAGTGTCATTGCATGCCTTTTCTTTTCATGAACCACACCCAGTGTCATTGCATGTGTGTTCTTTTCATGAACCATAGCTAGAGTCATTGCATGTCTGTTCTTTTCATGAACCACACCTAGTGTCATTGCATGTCTGTTCTTTTCATGAACCACACCCAGTGTCACTGCATGTCAGTTCTTTTCATGAATCACATAAGGATCCACCGGTGTCATTGGATGTGTGTTCTTCTCATGAACCACACATGGATCCACCGGTGTCATTGCATGTCTGTTCCTTTAAACAAACCACATAAGGATCCACCAGTGTCATTGCATGTTTGTTCTTTTCATGAAGCACACCTAGTGTCATTGCATGTTTGTTCTTCTAAACAAACCACATAAGGATCCACCAGTGTCATTGCATGTCTGTTCTTTTCATGAACCACACCCAGTGTCATTGCATGTGTGTTCTTTTCAAGAACCACAGTTAGAGTCATTGCATGTCTGTTCTTTTCATGAACCATAGCTAGAGTCATTGCATGTCTATTCTTTTCATGAACCACATCCAATGTCATTGCATGTCTGTTCTTTTCATGAACCACACCCAGTGTCACTGCATGTTAGTTCTTTTCATGAACCACATAAGGATGTACCAGTGTCATTGGATGTGTGTTCTTCTCATGAACAACACATGGATCCACCGGTGTCATTGCATGTATGTTCCTCTAAACAAACCACATAAGGATCCACCAGTGTCACTGCATGTCAGTTCTTTTAATGAACCACAAAAGGATCCACCAGTGTCATTGGATGTGTGTTCTTCTCATGAACCACACATGGCTCCACCGGTGTCATAGCATGTTTGTTCCTCTAAACAAACCACATAAGGATCCACTAGTGTCATTGCATGTCTGTTCTTTTCATGAACCACACCCAGTGTCATTGCATATGTGTTCTTCTAAAAAAACACATAAGTCATTGCAGGTCTATTCTTTTCATGAACCACACCAGGTGTCATTGCATGTGTGTTCCTCTAGATAGACCACATAAGGATCCACCGGTGTCACTGCATATCAGTTCTTTCATGAACCACATAAGGATCCACCAATGTCATTGGATGTGTGTTCTTCTCATGAACCACACATGCATCCACCGGTGTCATTGCATGTCTGTTCCTCTAAACAAACCACATAAGGATCAACCAGTGTTATTGCATGTCTGTTCTTTTCATGAACCACACCCAGTTTTATTGCATGTCTGCTCTTCTAAACAAACCACATAAGGATCCACCAGTGTCATTGCATGTATGTTCTTTTCATGAACCACACCCAGTGTCATTGCATGTGTGTTCTTTTCATTAACCAAAGCTAGAATCATTGCATGTCTGTTACTTCCATAAACCACACATGGATCCACCGGTGTCATTGCATGTCTGTTCTTTTCATGAACCACGCCTAGTGTCATTGCATGTCAGTTCTTTTCATGAACCACATAAGGATCCACCAGTGTCATTGCATGTATGTTCTTCTCACAAACCACATAAGGATCCACCAGTGTCATTGCATGTCTGTTCTTTTCATGAACCACACCCAGTGTCATTGTATGTGTGTTCCTCTAGACAAACCACGTAAGGATCCAGCGGTGTCACTACATGTCTGTTCTTTTCATGAACCACAGCTAGAGTCCACCAGTGTCATTGGATGTGTGTTCTTCTCATGAACCACACCCAATGTCATTGCATGTCACTTCTTTTCACAAACCACATTAGGATCCACCAGTGTCATTGGATGTGTGTTCTTCTCATGAACCACACGTGGATCCACCAGTGTCATTGGATGTGTGTTCTTCTCATGAACCACACGTGGATCCACCAGTGTCATAGAATGTCTGTTCCTCTAAACAAACCACATAAGGATCCACCAGTGTCATTGCATGTCTGTTCTTTTCATGAAACACCTAGTGTCATTGCATGTATCTTCTTCTAAACGAACCACATAAGGATCCACCAGTGTCATTGCATGTCTGTTCTTTTCATGAACCACACCCAGTGTCATTGCATGTGTGTTCTTTTCATGAACCACAGCTAGAGTCATTGCATGTCTGTTCTTTTCATGAACCACACCTAGTGTCATTGCATGCCTGTTCTTTTCATGAACCACACCCAGTGTCACTGCATGTCTGTTCTTTTCATGAACCACATAAGGATCCACCAGTGTCATTGGATGTGTGTTCTTCTCATGAACCACACATGGATCCACCGATGTCATTGCATGTCTATTCCTTTAAACAAACCACATAAGGATCCACCAGTGTCATTGCATGTCTGTTCTTTTCATGAAGCACACCTAGTGTCATTGCATGTGTGTTCTTCTAAACAAACCACATAAGATCCACCAGTGTCATTGCATGTCTGTTCTTTTCATGAACCACACCAAGTGTCATTACATGTGTGTTCTTTTCATGAACCACAATTAGAGTCATTGCATGTCTGTTCTTTTCATGAACCACAGCTAGAGTCATTGCATGTCTGTTCTTCTCATGAACGACATCCAGTGTCATTGCATGTATGTTCTTTTCATGAACCACACCAGTGTCACTACATGTTAGTTCTTTTCATGAACCACATAAGGATCTACCAGTGTCATTGGATGTGTGTTCTTCTCATGAACCACACATGGATCCACCGGTGTCATTGCATGTCTGTTCCTCTAAACAAACCACATAAGGATCCACTAGTGTCATTGCATGTCTGTTCTTTTCATGAACCAAACCTAGTGTCATTGCATGTCTGTTCCTCTAAACAAACCACATAAGGATCCACCAGTGTCATTGCATGTCTGTTCTTTTCATGAACCACACCAAGTGTCATTACATGTGTGTTCTTCTAAACAAACCACATAAGTCATTGCATGTCTATTCTTTTCATGAACCTCACCCGGTGTCATTGCATGTGTGTTCCTCTAGACAGACCACATAAGGATCCACCGGTGTCACTGCATGTCAGTTCTTTCATGAACCACATAAGGATCCACCAGTCTCATTGGATGTGTGTTCTTCTCATGAAGCACACATGGATCCACCGGTGTCATTGCATGTCTGTTCCTCTAAACAAACCACATAAGGATCCACCAGTGTCATTGCATGTCTGTTCTCTTCATGAACCACAACTAGTGTCATTGCATGTCTGTTCTTCTAAACAAACCACATAAGGATCCACTAGTGTCATTGCATGTTTGTTCTTTTCATGAACCACACCTTGTGTCATTGCATGTGTGTTCTTTTCATTAACCACAGCTAGAGTCATTCCATGTCTATTACTTCCATAAACCACACATGGATCCACCGGTGTCATTGCATGTATGTCCTTTTCATGAACCACACCTAGTGTCATTGCATGTCAGTTCTTTTCATGAACCACATAAGGATCCACCAGTGTCATTGCATGTCTGTTCTTCTCACAAACCACATAAGGATCCACCAGTGTCATTGCATGTCTGTTCTTTTCATGAACCACACCCAGTGTCATTGCATGTGTGTTCCTCTAGACAAACCACGTAAGGATCCATCAGTGTCACTGCATGTCTGTTCTTTTCATGAACCACACATGGATCCACCGGTGTCATTGCATGTCTGTTCTTTTCATGAACCACACCCAGTGTCACTGCATGTCAGTTCTTTTCATGAACCACAAAAGGATCCACCAGTGTCATTGGATGTGTGTTCTTCTCATGAACCACACATGGATCCACCGGTGTCATAGCATGTTTGTTCCTCTAAACAAACCACATAAGGATCCACCAGGGTCATTGCATGTCTGTTATTTTCATGAACCACACCCAGTGTCATTGCATGTATGTTCTTCTAAACAAACCACATAAGTCATTGCATGTGTGTTATTTTCATGCACCACACCGGGTGTCATTGCATGTGTGTTTCTCTAGATAGACCACATAAGGATCCACCGGGGTCACTGCATGTCTGTTCTTTCATGAACCACATAAGTATCGACCAGTGTCATTGGATGTGTGTTCTTCTCATGAACCACACATGGATCCAACGGTGTCATTGCATGTCTGTTCCTCTAAACAAACCACATAAGGATCCACTAGTGTTATTGCATGTCTGTTATTTTCATGAACCACAGCCAGTGTCATTGCATGTCTGTTCTTCTAAAAAAACCACATAAGGATCCACCAGTGTCATTGCATGTATGTTATTTTCATGAACCACACCCAGTGTCATTGCATGTGTGTTCTTTTCATTAACCACATCTAGAGTCATTGCATGTCTGTTCTTTTCATGAACCACACCCAGTGTCATTGCATGTGTGTTCTTTTCATGAACCACAGCTAGAGTCATTGCATGTCTGTTCTTTTCATGAACCACACCTAGTGTCATTGGATGTGTGTCTCTTTTTTCGTGAACCACACCCAGTGTCACTGCATGTCAGTTCTTTTCATGAACCACATAAAGATCCACTAGTGTCATTGGATGTGTGTTCTTCTCATGAACCACACATGGATCCACCGGTGTCATTGCATGTTTGTTCCTTTAAAGAAACCACATAAGGATCCAGCAGTGTCATTGCATGTTTGTTCTTTTCATGAATGACACCAGTGTCATTGCATGTGTGTTCTTCTAAACAAACCACATAAGGATCCACCAGTGTCATTGCATGTCAGTTCTTTTCATGAACCACATAACGATCCACCAGTGTCATTGCATGTCAGTTCTTTTCATGAACCACACCCAGTGTCATTGCATGTGTGTTCTTTTCATGAACCACAACTAGAGTCATTGCATGTCTGTTCTTTTCATGAACCACACCCAGTGTCATTGCATGTCTGTTCTTTTCATGAACCACACCCAGTGTCACTGCATGTCAGTTCTTTTCATGAACCACATAAGGATCTACCAGTGTCATTGGATGTGTGTTCTTCTCATGAACCACACATGGATCCACCGGTGTCATTGCATGTCTGTTCCTCTAAACAAACCAGATAAGGATCCACCAGTGTCATTGCATGTCTGTTCTTTTCATGAACCACACCCAGTGTCATTGCATGTCTGTTCATCTAAACAAACCACATAAGGATCCACCAGTGTCATTGCATGTATGTTCTTTTCATGAACCACACCCAGTGTCATTGCATGTATGTTCTTCTAAACAAACCATATAAGTCATTGCATGTGTGTTCTTTTCATGCACCACACCGGGTGTCATTGCATGTGTGTTTCTCTAGATAGACCACATAAGGATCCACCGGGGTCACTGCATGTCTGTTCTTTCATGAACCACATAAGGATCCACCAGTGTCATTGGATGTGTGTTCCTCTCATGAACCACACATGGATCCAACGGTGTCATTGCATGTCTGTTCCTCTAAACAAACCACATAAGGATCCACTAGTGTCATTGCATGTCTGTTCTTTTCATGAACCACAGCCAGTGTCATTGCCTGTCTGTTCTTCTAAACAAACCACATAAGGATCCACCAGTGTCATTGCATGTATGTTCTTTTCATGAACCACACCCAGTGTCATTGCATGTGTGTTCTTTTCATTAACCACAGCTAGAGTCATTGCATGTCTGTTCTTTTTATGAACCACACCCAGTGTCATTGCATGTGTGTTCTTTTCATGAACCACAGCTAGAGTCATTGCATGTCTGTTCTTTTCATGAACCACACCTAGTGTCATTGGATGTCTGTCTCTTTTTTCGTGAACCACACCCAGTGTCACTGCATGTCAGTTCTTTTCATGAACCACATAAGGATCCACTAGTGTCATTGGATGTGTGTTCTTCTCATGAACCACACATGGATCCACCGGTGTCATTGCATGTTTGTTCCTTTAAAGAAACCACATAAGGATCCAGAAGTGTCATTGCATGTTTGTTCTTTTCATGAATGACACCAGTGTCATTGCATGTGTGTTCTTCTAAACAAACCACATAAGGATCCACCAGTGTCATTGCATGTCAGTTCTTTTCAAGAACCACATAGCGATCCACCAGTGTCATTGCATGTCTGTTCTTTTCATGAACCACACCCAGTGTCATTGCATGTGTGTTCTTTTCATGAACCACAGCTAGAGTCATTGCATGTCTGTTCTTTTCATGAACCACACCCAGTGTCATTGCATGTCTGTTCTTTTCATGAACCACACCCAGTGTCACTGCATGTCAGTTCTTTTCATGAACCACATAAGGATCTACAAGTGTCATTGGATGTGTGTTCTTCTCATGAACCACACATGGATCCACCGGTGTCATTGCATGTCTGTTCCTCTAAACAAACCAGATAAGGATCCACCAGTGTCATTGCATGTATGTTCTTTTCATGAACCACACCCAGTGTCATTGCATGTCTGTTCCTCTAAACAAACCACATAAGGATCCACCAGTGTCATTGCATGTATGTTCTTTTCATGAACCACACCCAGTGTCATTACATGTGTGTTCTTCTAAACAAATCACATAAGTCATTTGATGTCTATTCTTTTCATGAACCACACCCGGTGTCATTGCATGTGTGTTCCTCTAAAGAGACCACATAAGGATCCACCAGTGTCACTGCATGTCTGTTCTTTCATGAACCACATAAGGATCCACCAGTGTCATTGGATGTGTGTTCTTCTCATGAAGCACACATGGATCCACCGGTGTCATTGCATGTCTGTTCCTCTAAACAAACCACATAAGGATCCACCAGTGTCATTGCATGTCTGTTCTCTTCATGAACCACACCGAGTGTCATTGCATGTCTATTCTTCTAAACAAACCACATAAGGATCCACTAGTGCAGTGGCGGAGCCAGGAATTTCATATTGGGTATTCAGAGTTAAAAAAATTCCAGCACACCGATATAATATCCATACGTGGGTTCACAAAACCAACAAAAAAACTACAAACTGTTCATAGTAGTGACAATATGTTCCAAAAATTAAAGTACGATTGGAAAAAGAATGAAAAAATTTATTTAACTCTACGATCTCCCATTTGAAAGCTAGCAATGATGTCATCATCCTTTACTTGCAAGAAGAATCGACGCTCAAGAAATGTAACCAAGCAATCATTCAAGAACTGCTCACCCATTTTATTTCTCAACTTATTCTTCACATAATTCATTGAAGAAAAGACCCTCTCGACACTAGCAGTCGCCACAGGAAGAATGAGAACCAATTTAAGAATCTTGTAAACCATGCCATGGGAAAGATTCTTCTTTGTCTCAACTAGCATAACAGAAAGGTCGGCAATATTTTTTACCTTTCTAAATCTTCCGTCCCTACGCATATCAGCCACAAACATATCCAACTGATAAGGAAGTTTCAATAACTCTAGCTCTGAGAAATACTTAGGATAGAAGTGAGCAAGCTTGACTAACTTATCTTGATCATAAGCAGCAAATGAATCAACAGGACTGAATGATGACATGCAAACAAGTAACTGAGTGTTTACCTCATCAAACCTATTTTCGAGCTCTTGATATTGCCTATCAATAAGACCCAAAAATATATCAACACGAAAGCGGTGGAGATTATTAACATTCTTGAAGATCTTTTTAGATCTATGAACGAGCTTATAGCGTGCATCCATGTCAGGGACTTTGACTTTACGCTTCAAACAAAAAGCCTCGACCTTTTCAAGAAAATATTTCCATCCACTATCTTCTCGCAGATTTAACAATTCTTGCTTAGTAAGAACAAGCATATCAATAGCATTCACAATGTCTTGGTCCCTCCTTTGCAAAGCTTAGGTCAAGAGATCAGTGTGTCCAAATATTTCATCCAACAAGTGCAGCATAAAAACAAACTCGAATGACTCAAATACTGTCAACATAGTTTGAGCTCCAATAGCCTCTGCACTATGATACTCTTTTCCAATCCTTTTGAGAACTTTCTGGATTGAAGAGTACAAAGAAAGCACATGTGACACAGTTTTGGAGTGGGATCCCCAACGGGTTTCACATGGCCTTCCCAAACCCATCTCTTGATTTTGCCCTGTGCCTGTTTCAATTTCTTCCAATTGCAATGCTTCTATGAGATAATCAGCTTGAGCTTCTCGAAACATTTGAATATTTTTGCAAGACATACCAAGAACATTCAACAAATATCCAAGCTGTCCAAAGAACCAAAAGCAATCACCATTCTCTTTAGCAATAGCGAAAAGAGTTAATTGGAGTTGATGGGCAAAGCAATGCACATAATAAGCACTAGGAGACTCATCCATAATAAGTTTCTTTAAAGCGTTAGCCTTACCCTTCATGTTACTAGCACCATCATATCCCTGTCCACATACCATTGAGAAGCTCAAAGAATGATCCATTAATAGTTTCCCAATTGCCTTTTTAGTGTCAAAGATGTAGTGTCCTCGACATGGACAATTCCAAGAAATCTCTCAACAACCTTTCCAGTTTTATCAACATACCGCAAGCAAAGAGCCAATTCTTCTTGTTGATACACATCACTATATTCATCGGCAAGTATTGCAAAATATTCTTCACCAAGATCTTTTAGAAGAAGACTAGTTGTTTCTTTGGCACAACAATTGATGAGTTCTAATTGTATCTCAGGAGCTGTCATTCTATAATTCTTTGGAGCATTTTTTAGAATCACTTTATCAACATCTTCAAACTTTTCTGCTAGATGATTCAAAAGCTCAAGAAAATTTCCCTTGTTAAATGACTCTTCACTTTCATCATGACCACGGAAAGCCAACCCTTGCTTCAAAAGAAATCTCAAGCAATAAATTGAATAACTCAAACGAGACAGATATTGGCCCTTTTTTGTTTAGAAGTTGAAACAATTGACTCTCTAATGGATGCACTAGGTTGAATGAACATATCATATTTTTCTTAAGCTTCACAATGAGCACTAGAGAGACCACCTTCATGTTTGTCCAATCTGTTTTTCATCATGTTCCAATTTTTAAATCCCTCTTTCACAAAAGAATCACCTCCCTTATGTTTAGTTTCATCCTTGAACAAGTAGCAAACAAAGCGAAATACTGCATCTAGATGAACACTATACTCAAGCCATTTGTATTTGTCAAACCAATGAGATGTAAAGCGTCGATTACCTCCAATATCTCTTATTGGGAAATCATGTTGCCTTGGTTGACATGGCCCCAATGCAATGTACCTCCTCCTAATAACAACTTGCTCATTGACATCATAGTACTGGATGGGAGTCCTCTTTCCCGGATCATGCTCAAGTTCATATATTATTTCATCATCAGACTCTTTATGTTCCTCTTCTACAACAGGAGAGCCTATCTCTGGCTCAGATTCTTTGCCATTAGCATCAGGGGCAGGCTGATTATTGGTTTGCAATAGTGCCAACTGCAATTCATTGGATGAAGGATCGCTCATATTTTCATCGAGATTTTGGCTTTCAACCTCAACAAATACCGGCGTTGGTGTTGAAGTCGAAGATATCTTTGGTTTCTTTGAAACTTTATCCCACATACGTTTCAAGGAACTATACTTGTCCTCCTGCTTGTTTTTCATTTTTCAGACCTGCAAATCAAAGTATAACTAGTTAAGCACTGATTACAATTGAGAATAATAAGAACAATTCAGGATTGAGAAATATGCTGTACTGACCGCTTCAAATTGATCCTATCCTTGAATTAATTAAACTTGATTCCTAAATTTTGAGGCAGGGGCTTTGCTTTACTACGATGTATGTGGCGTACTGCTCCTACTTCTCGAAATATGGATGCGTCGTTCTTCCCTAGGCTGGGCATGACGTGAGGAAAGGGAAGCGAGGAGGATCAGGATACACCAATAGACATACTTGCAGGTGAGGCGAAGGGGCTCAATTCAACAATGGCGAGCCAGAACTCACCGGACCTTGGCGAGGCGATGACGTGAGGCGCGGTGGCGGTAGGGGCGATCTACGCCTCGACCTTGGGTGAGCCGATCGAACCAGGGGATTGCGGGCGCGTCGCGATCGGTGGAGCCACGCGTCGATGGAGGAAGATCGTGGTCGCTGGCAGTTTCCGCCTCGTGTCGTGTCTTGCCGGCCAGATAAACCAAACCCAACAACGCTTTTAGGCCCAAGTTGAGTAGTCCAGATGCGGGAGAGGCCTCTGCTGCTCGTGTTTTTACCAGTTTTTCAAGTGTAACGAACAGAAACGAACGCTACCATGCATATATACGTATATAGGAGCATACATACTAAATAAAATTGCAAAAATTATTGGGTATGCATCGCATACCCATGAATTAGTCTAGCTCCGCCCCTGCACTAGTGTCATTGCATGTCTGTTCTTTTCATGAACCACACCCAGTGTCATTGTATGTGTGTTCTTTTCATTAACCACAGCTAGAGTCATTGTATGTCTGTTACTTCCATAAACCACACATGGATCCTCCGGTGTCATTGCATGTCTGTTCTTTTCATGAACCACACCCAGTGTCATTGCATGTCAGTTCTTTTCAAGAACCACATAAGGATCCACCAATGTCATTGCATTCTTGTTCTTCTCACAAACCACATAAGGATCCACCAGTGTCATTCCATGTCTGTTCTTTTCATGAACCACACCTAGTGTCATTGCATGTGTGTTCCTCTAGGCAAACCACATAAGGATCCACCGGTGTCACTGCATGTCTGTTCTTTTCATGAACCACAGCTAGAGTCCACCAGTGTCAATGGATGTGTGTTCTTCTCATGAACCACACCCAGTGTCATTGCAAGTCAGTTCTTTTCATGAACCACATAAGGATCCACCAGTGTTATTGGATGTGTGTTCTTCTCATGAACCACACATGGATCCACCGGTGTCATAGCATGTCTGTTCGTCTAAACAAACCACATAAGGATCCACCAGTGTCATTGGATGCGTGTTCTTCTCATGAACCACACCCAGTGTCATTGCATGTCTGTTCTTTTCATGAACCACACCCGGTGTCATTGCATGTCTGTTCTTTTCATGAACCACCGCTAGAGTCATTGCATGTCTGTTACTTCCATAAACCACACATTGGATCCACCGGTGTCTTTGCATGTCTATTCTTTTCATGAACCACACCCAGTGTCATTGCATGTCAGTTCTTTTCATGAACCACACCTAGTGTCATTGCATGTCATTTCTTTTCATGAACCACATAAGGATCCACCAGTGTCATTGCATGTCTATTCTTCTCACAAACCACATAAGGATCCACTAGTGTCATTGCATGTCTTTTCTTTTCATGAACCACACCCAGTGTCATTGCATGTGTGTTCCTCTAGACAAACCACATAAGGATCCACCGGTGTCACTACATGTCTGTTCTTTTCATGAACCATAGCTAGAGTCCACTTGTGTCATTGCATGTCTGTTCTTCTCATGAACCACACCCAGTGTCACTGCATATCAGTTCTTTTCATGAACCACATAAGGATCCACCAGTGTCATTGGATGTGTGTTATTCTCATGAACCACACATGGATCCACCGGTGTCATTGCATGTCTATTCCTCTAAACAAACCACATAAGGATCCACTAGTGTCATTGCATGTCTGTTCTTTTCATGAACCACATCCAATGTCATTGCATGTGTGTTCTTCTAATCAAACCACATAAGTCATTGGATGTCTGTTCTTTTCATGAACCACACCCGGTGATGTGTGTTCCTCTTGACAAACCACATAAGGATCCACCGGTGTCACTGCATGTCTGTTTGTTTTCATGAACCACATAAGGATCCACCAGTGTCATTGGGTGTGTGTTCTTCTCATGAACCACACATGGATCCACCGGTGTTATTGCATGTCTGTTCCTCTAAACAAACCACATAAGGATCCACCTGTGTCATTGCATGTCTGTTCTTTTCATGAACCACACCCAGTGTCATTGCATGTGTGTTCTTCTAAACAAACCACATAAGGATCGACCAGTGTCATTGCATGTATGTTCTTTTCATTAACCACACCCAGTGTCATTGCATGTGTGTTCTTTTCATGAACCACGGCTAGAGTCATTGCATGTCTATTCTTCTCATGAACCACACCTAGTGTCATTGCATGTCTATTCTTTTCATGAACCACACCCGGTGTCATTGCATGTCTATTCTTTCCATGAACCACAGCTAGAGTCATTGCATGTTTGTTACTTCCATAAACCACACATGGATCCACCGGTGTCATTGCATGTCTGTTCTTTTCATGAACCACACCCAGTGTCATTGCATGTCAGTTCTTTTCATGAACCACACCCAGTGTCATTGCATGTCAGTTCTTTTCATGAACCACATAAGGATCCACCAGTGTCATTGCATGTCTGTTCTTCTCACAAACCACATAAGGATCCACCAGTGTCATTGCATGTCTGTTCTTTTCATGATCCACACCTCGTGTCATTGCATGTGTGTTCCTATAGACAAACCACATATGGATGCACCAGTGTCACTGCATGTCTGTTCTTTTCATGAACCACAGCTAGAGTCCACCGGTGTCATTGCATGTCTGTTCTTCTCATGAACCACACCCAGTGTCACTGCATGTCAGTTCTTTTCATGAACCACATAAGGATCCGCCAGTGTCCTTGGATGTGTGATCTTCTCATGAACCACACATGGATCCACCAGTGTCATTGCATGTCTGTTCCTCTAAACAAACCACATAAGGATCCACCAGTGTCATTGCATGTCTGTTCTTTTCATGAACCACACCCAGTGTCATTGCATGTGTGTTCTTCTAAAAAACCACATAAGTCATTGCATGTCTGTTATTTTCATGAACCACACCCGGTGTCATTGCATGTGTGTTCCTCTAGACAGACCACATAAGGATCCACCGGTTTCACTGCATGGCTGTTCTTTTCATGAACCACATAAGGATGCACCAGTGTCATTGGATGTGTGTTCTTTTCATGAACCACACATGGATCCAGTGGTGTCATTGCATGTTTGTTCCTCTAAACAAACCACATAAGGATCCACCAGTGTCATTGCATGTCTGTTCTTTTCAAGATCGACACCCAGTGTCATTGCATGTGTGTTCTTCTGAACAAACCACATAAGGATCCACCAGTGTCATTGCATGTCTGTTCTTTTCATGAACCACACCCAGTGTCATTGCATGTGTGTTCTTTTCATGAACCACGGCTAGAGTCATTGCATGTATGTTCTTTTCATGAACCACACCCAGTGTCATTGCATGTCTATTCTTTTCATGAACCACACCCGGTGTCATTGCATGTCTGTTCTTTTCATGAACCATAGCTAGAGTCATTGCATGTCTGTTACTTCCATAAACCACACATGTATCCACCGGTGTCATTGCATGTCTGTTCTTTTCATGAACCACACCTAGTGTCATTGCATGTCAGTTCTTTTCATGAACCACACCTAGTGTCATTGCATGTCAGTTCTTTTCATGAACCACATAAGGATCCACCAGTGTCATTTCATGTCTGTTCTTCTCACAAACCACATAAGGATCCACTAGTGTCATTGCATGTCTGTTCTTTTCATGAACAACACCCAGTGTCATTGCATGTGTGTTCCTCTAGAAAAACCACATATGGATCCACAAGTGTCATTGCATGTATGTTGTTTTCATGATCCATAGCTAGAGTCCACCAGTGTCATTGGATGTGTGTTCTTCTCATGAACCACACATGGATCCACAAGTGTCATTGCATGTCTGTTCTTTTCATGAATCATAACTAGAGTCATTGCATGTCTGTTACTTCCATAAACCACATATGGATCCACCTAGTGTGATTGCATGTCTGTTCTTTTCGCAAACTATACATGGATACACCTGTGACATTGCATGGGTAGCTGTTAGAGAGTCTTCTAGAAGGCACGCCCTAACACAGTTGTTTTGCCTGACGATTGTTACATACTGTTTGATTGGGGCGCTTGGACGATTGGATGGTCTTTGTGTGAGTGATCCACGAGTAGGCTGTTCTGCGACATGATTAGCCACGCTTGCTCTAGACAAACTGGCAACACCGGGTGCTCCCCTGTTGCGAGTGTCACGTCTCACGAGTTCAGTGGGCCACATCCTAGTGTCACATCCCCATTACTTCTCTTCCTCCCTGTACTTGTCTTCCTTACCCTCAAAGCCACTTCCCCACTGCACTCCCATCCTGCCGTAGCCGCAAGCCGATGGCGCCTCCATCCCAATCCCCTCTTCGGCAGCCACCTCCCCTCCCCTCTCGCCATGGCTTCAAGGGGAGACGGCAAGGAAACGTGTCGTGACGACAGGGACGGTGATTTTGATGTGAGTCGTCGCATCTCTATTTCTATCATATGTGGCCAGTTATCTTTTTTTTGAGCTAGATCTAATATGTTTACTCATGCACGTATGATGTGTTAGGCCAACCAAACGATGTATGACTCCGACTATCACGGTTTAGCGGATGAAGACAGTCCTCTGGTATGTAAACATGGATATGTGCCCGCTAAATTTGTAGTGTTCGAAGGACGAAACGCGGGCAGGAGGTTTCTATGGTGTCAAGGACATCGTGCAATGATGCAAGGCGGAAGTTGCAGTGTTGTCAAATGGGTAGATCCAGAGTGGCCCAAATCGATGCAGAAAACGCTGGACAAACTATGGGAAATGACTATCGAGTTGAAAGAATCCGTATTCAGCTCACTTCTTGACAGTGTTGAGATGAAGCTATGGGAACCAGTTGACACGACCAAGCATAAGCGAGATCTCAGGTGGGTGCAAGACAATGTTAGCAAAGTCGAGAAGGAGAGGGACGCGACGTTGGCCTTGAAGGCTAAAGTAGAGCAAGAACTGACTCAAGCAAGGAATGATCTCCACCAGGCCAAAGTCCTACAGTACACAACTACGAGTATTGACAAGTGCATGAGGAAAAATGTAGAGAAACAATTGAAGCTGTGCAAGGAAGATGCTAAAAGGAAGGAGCAGACGATTCGATCCTTGCTCTCGCAGGAAGATGCGTATCGGGCTAAGATTAGGAAGATCAAGAAGATGTGTGATAACTAGTTCTATTTAGCTTAAGCTCCGTGCCTTTTTAAGTTGTAATAGTTGTACTTGTTGACCTAGCGATCTGAACTATTGGTCCCGAATTCCAGGGAGGAAAAAAATTGCTCTGACCCTGCATTACTTCTTTTGTCTGACCCCGCATTACTTCTTTTTTCTGACCAATGCCCCTTGGATATTCCGCCCGTCGCTTCGTCGTCCTCGTGTACAAATAGGAGGCGCCACAGCGCGTCGCTTCGTCGTCCATCCCCTCGTCCTCTCCAATCTCCAACGTGCCGCCATGGAGATGACCAATCTGAACTTCTACGAGGCGGTGATATTCGCGAACTTCGACATCCTCGCACCACCAGCCGCGATGGTGCCCCACGGATGGCGCATCAGCTCTGCAGGGGTGCCGGTGGCTTCGCTCCCTGGCCGAGCTGAGATGGAGAGCAAAATCGCGGTGCGCCGCCGCAAGATGCCCGTGTGGAAGAGGGCGCTGCCCCGGTACGCGGCGGCCAGCCCGTACTGGCCGGTGCTGTTCAAGAAGGAGCGGAAGGCCAAGATTGGTAACCGCATCGTTGATGGGCGCGTGGTGCACCTGGATCTCCACAACCGAGAAGGGCGGGAGAGGTTCTGGTCCGTCCCTGGACAGACCAAGTACACTGTCATCGCCGCCGCTCGACACGAAGAGGTGCTCCGTCTCGCGAACAATGCGAACACTGTGGAGGTTCCGTCCGACAGCAACGAGGAAGCCGACGGCTCGGAGGACAGTGGCAGCGGAAGTGAAATTGTTGAGTAGTGGTTGAATTAATGTAGGATGTGAAATCGCACCTTTGTTTAGAAGAATTTGTGGTTGAAGTATGCCTCAATTTAGATCTTTGTCTCGATTAATTTGTGGAAGAATTTGTGATATAGATCAATTTGTGCCTCGATTTAGATCTCCGTCCCGGATTGGGAACGTGACCGTGGACCAAAGACACCTTTTCTACCAGTGTATTCTGACATTGGTGGTTTGTTTAAACATAATCTACGTGGATTGTGCCACATGCAAATGGCACAACCATAATTTATAAAGTGGAAGCACGTACACCCGGTTACTGGAGATCCGGGAGCTTAGCTAGATGCAGGGGATGCAGGAGCAGAGAAGCGGTGAGATAGACGGGCTCAAGATTAGGCTAGAAAGTGGTACCGATTTCCTCCTCATCTAGGCATTATCGGTGAGAACATTGCTATTTATGTTGCCACGTCGTTGTGCAGCATCTGAAATAAGTTGCTGCTTCATGGAGTGTGGCAACTTAAATAATTTATTTCTGTGCCACTTACATTCCGTCGTATTTGGAGACCTCCTGCCCCTCAGCAATCATGGAACCGGTGGATCCTTGTTTTCAGATAGCAGTGGCACAATCACAATTTCGGATTCAACTACTGACTCGGGCGTTTCCAAACCCTAAGTCGTGGTACATTTTACTCGGAGAACATGAGTAGATTGTTTCGCCCAGCAACATGACACACACAGAGCAATCAGAATTTAACAGAATTACATATATAGGTTCAAGTTCAACACATTACTATGCATCTTCATTGCCAGCATCCTTCTTCCGCAGCCTGGGTGCCAAGCCTTCACTTCCACTGGCTTCTTCATTTCCTGGCTTCTTCCTCTTTCTCGGTGCCAATTTTCTTAGCTTCACGTACTCTGCATCGCCGGGACAATGAGCACCAGAATCGTGTCCAGCATCATCTTTCCACTCGTTTTTTAATTTCTTCGGGCAGCAAAATGACATCTTTCCACTCATTTTTAATTTCTTTGGGGAGCAAAATGACATCTTTCCACTCATTTTTAATTTCTTCGGGCAGCAAAATGAATGACCTGGCATTCATGTTTCTAACCTTGCGGCGCTTCCTGTCAAAGAAACATGACTGTTGCATAACTGCCCAATATCTATATAGTAAATAAAACAAAAATTACAATTCAGCACAAACATGCGAACCCCAAGAGACCTTTGCTTACCAGGAGCTAATTGGGTTCGAGCAACCATCCTGTCCAACAATAGAAGGGCGACTCCCAGTTGTAGCAGCTTTCACATTCAGTACATCACATTTCAGCTCAAACATGGCAGCCGAAGCATACCTTTTCATCAACCCAATTAGCCGACTGTCACACATTATAGGAACCATGATGCCACGTTTATCCATGAAGCTAAACTTTGCAGTCTGCTTTGGCCATAATTCAACATGATTACACAGAGCAGCAACCATACCAGATATAGTGTAGATCTACGTAGGCGCTTCTTCCATCGTGAAACAATGGTGTCCGTACCTCTTGCCCTTAGAGTCGTACCTGTAGAGGACTACCATAACCAGGTAAGGGGGGTCCACACAGATCCCACTTGATAGAAAACTGTGGACAAAATATGTTTGTCAGTGTTGAGCTAACAAACAATTTGAGGTTCTGTAGCCAGCTAACAGTTGTAATTAGTGCGAATAGCAAAGAGAATGGTAGCTCACCCGCTTGTAGACAGAACTTCTTCTTTCTTGATAGTAGGATCTGCCATCCTCCGCGCTGATCGGCTCGTCAGTGGCAGAGGCGGGCTAGAGCCTCGCAACGGCGGCTACGGCATGCGCCATTGGAGCTCGGGATCAGCGACTGGGCGCAGCAACTGGGCGCAGCAACTTGACGCCAGAAGTCAAATGTCCGAAGGGATCGTCCTGCCTAGAGGGTGGTTTCCGACGCCACCGGTGCTAGGGGAAAGCTAGGAATGGATTTTTGAAATTGGTCAACGCATCTAATCCACTTAGCTGCTCGATTTGCCTAAGAGGTTGCCGCGTTGGCGCTCGTGTCACGGACAGATGACCGACATGAGGGTCCCGACTGTCTACTTCACGGGGCAGTTTAACGGAATGTTTGAATTTGGCAGGGGTGAGATGAGTTTGCCTCAAAATAGCCCCTCTCAGTAGTTGGCGGCCCAAATTTTTGAAACGCGGTAATTTCAGGCAACTTAGGTACTGCCATGCACTGGCCTGTGAACTTTGGTAGCGCAGACGAACAAGCCCAACTATCGTGGTGCGGAACACGATAGTACCATCAGGGGTGGCTTAAGAGGGGACGATTAGGAGCTAGAGATGGCATCCATAGGCGGGATTGGGCACATGCATTGCAAACATAGCGATATACCCAGGTTCGGAACCCTCTCGGCGAGGTAACACCCCTACTCCTACAAGAACTCAATATATGAGGGCTAAGTGCCCGGTACAGATGCTCATGGAGTTGTATCCTAGATGAACTGGGGGAAAGTGGAGGAAGAAGAATGGTTGGATCGATCGGTCCTCCCTAAAGAGGTGTTGCCCCCCCTTATATTTTGGCCTGGGGTGTAGTTTACAAGGCACGGCTGGCTGGTGGGGGCCAGCCGGTAGGGCCATGCGCAATAGTCAGTGCTATAGTGCTTCGATGTACTCACTTCCAAAGCTTTATGCTGTGCCAGACAGACGTCCCATTACACAGTTGAGAGGCAGTGCTACTTTATTTGACGCGCCACCTAGGAGCCAGAGGTGTGCTACCGCTCATCCGGGGGCACCGCTACTTTATCTAACAAGATGCCAAAGATCCGAAGGCGTGCTCGTAGTTTCATCATCATGCGCTCCGGATAACCGGTGTTGATTCCGAGGTGACCGGATGGAGCAGGCCATCCGGGTTGATCTTCTGGTTGACCGGCCAGAAGGGCCAGCTGGGGTCTCTTGGGGGTTAACCGGTTGGAGCTGGCCAACTAGCCCGGTCTTCATACTTGTTGACCATCCAACCTATCCTTCTGGTTGAGGGCCATTAGGCCCAGCTTAGCCTACCCGGGATAATCATCGACAATGATCGTGGAATGGAGTAAGTGGTTCTCAGCCCCGGAAGACTAATGTAGTTTTTGATCTGCATGTGCATTATATCAACCAGGGCTGTAAGACTAGAACTTCAAGTCTTCGATGATAAATAACATGCAGGACAATTACTTATTTTCTTGAAGATTGGTGCATTTGGAGGCACCATAATGAAGTGGTTTTCAACGCTATGAGACCGTCTGCCAAGTGATCATCCAATCGATCAGGACGGAATACGAGTCGTGGAAGACAGCAGGACTCTTCCGTGGTGACGTGTTTTGGCGGGAGTGTTTGGCTTCCCGCCGCCAATATCATAATGGTTACCATCAAACGGCGTCGTAAACTTTGCCTCTTGGCACTTCTTCTATGCTATGTGGTTCACATTTCAGGGTGTATTTTAGAAATATAATAGGCGATTTTTTTACTTATATTTTATTAAATAATAAATTACAACATAAAATGAATAAATTATGTGTCTAACACTAGTAGAAAAAGGGTCTTTGGTCCAGCACCCAAATGTCATTGGTCCCGGTTCGGTTCCGCAATCGGGACCAATGCTAGGCATCGGTCCTGGTTCATGCCGCCTGGGCATTGGTCCCGGTTCATCTCTAAGCATTGGTCCCGGTTCGTGGCATGAACCGGGACCAATGCCCCCGCGACGCACACGTGGCGCTCTATGGAGCATTGGTCTTGGTTCGTGCCACGAACCGGCATGAACCGGGACCAAAAACCCCTCGATGGTCCCAATCTGGGACAGAGATCTAAATTAAATCGAGGCAAAAATTAAATTGATCTAGTATTTTTGAAAAATTCTTCCACAAATTAATCGAGATAGAGATCTAAATCAATGCATTTCATTAATTCGATCACAAATTCTTCCTAAACTAAGGTGCAATTTTACAAATTCTTCCTAGTTGACAATTTCACTTCCGCTGCCGCTGTCCTCCGAGCCACCGGCATCCTCGTCGTCATCGGACGAAACCTCCACGATTTCTGCATTGTTCGCGAGACGGAGCTCCTCTTCGCGGCGAGCGGCGTCGATGACGGTGTACTTGGTCCATCCAGGGACGGACCAGAACCTCTCCCGCCCTTCTCGGTTGCGGAGATCCGGGTGCACCACGCGCCCATAAACGATGCGGTTGCCAATCTTGGCCTTCCGCTCCTTCTTGAATAGCGCCGGCCAGTATGGGCAAGCCGTCGTGTACCGGGGCAATGCCCTCTTCCATGCGAGCATCTGGCGGCGACGCGCCGTGATTTCTCTCTCCATCTCGCCTCCTCCGGGGACGTGGAGCGGAGCCACAGGCACACCCGCATAGCTGATGTGCCATCCATGAGGCACAGTCGTGCCCAACAACGCGAGGATGTCGAAGTGCATGAACATCACCGCCTCGTAGAAGTTTAGCACGAGCATCTCCATGGTGGCGCGGTGGAGATTGGAGACAGAGGGGAGGCGAGACGATGGCGCGGTGGAGAGATTGCAGAGGGCGAGGCGATGACACGGTGTAGAGATTGCAGAGGCCGAGGCGATGGCGAAGCGACGCGCTGTGGCCTCCTATTTGTACATGAGGACGACAAAGTGACGGTGCTGGGCATTGGTCCCGGTTCAAGCCATGAACCTGGACCAAAGCCCCTCCCCGCGACACGTGGCGGCCCAGCAACGCCCCCCCACCTAGGTCATTGGTCCCGGTTCATGCCATCAACCGGGACCAATGACTTGGGTGGGGGCGTTGCTGGGCCACCACGTGTCGCGGGGAAGGGCTTTGGTTCCGGTTCGTGGCTTGAACCGGGACCAAAAACCCTCCCCTGGCTATAAATAAGCCCCGCTCATCCACTTATTTTTTCTGGAATTTTGTGTGGGAGGTGGTGGATGCTAGGTTTTTTCATCACACTGCACACAAGGTGTTCGACGAAATGTCCGAGCCACGCTTAAGTTCGCACAACACGGTATCCTTGGCCGAGGTTAGCAACCTTATCTTCTTTATCTATAACTGATACAAAAATATTGCATGTGTCCATGTAGGGTGGTCATTTCACTATTCACGATGTCATTGTCATGGTTAATTATTATGACGCAGATCGATGCGCGGATGCGATGGATGTATGCCGACCGACGTGATTCCGATTTTATTGCAGGCCTGCATAAATTTATCGATTTGGCTAGACAAACAAATTGGATACTTTTATGCCTTGTCCCTGCGTCGACTGTCGGAACATGGTGGAGCACTCTGCCCCGAGAATCCTTCAAAGCCATCTGCTTTGGAGAGGTTTCATGCCCGGATATTATTGTTGGGCCATGCACGGAGAAAGAGGGGTTAGGCTGGAAGAAAATGAAGAAGAGGAGGATGATGACAGCTATCCTAAAGAATACGGTGATACTGCAATGGAAGACAGTGAAGAAGAGGGAGGCGACAATGAAGAAGAACAACAGGCATCGGATGAGCCCGTTGATGGTCTTGGTCGGGTCATTTCTGATGCAAAGCAACAATGCGATACAGAAAGGGAGAAGCTTAAGTTGGAGGCCATGCAAAAGGATCACAAAAAATTGTTGTACTCAAATTGCGAAGATGGTAGCACAAATCTCGGTACCACACTTGAACTGCTGAAATGGATGGCAGAGACTGGCTTATCTAACAAGGGATTTGAGAAGTTACTGAAAATAATGAAGCTGAAGCTTCCAAAGGATAACGAGCTGCCCGAGACAACGTATGAAGCAAAGAAGACTATCTGCCTTCTAGGATAAGATGTGGAGAAGATACATGCATGCATTAATGACTGCATCCTGTACCGCGGTGAGAAGTACGAGAATATGGATAAATGCCCGGTATGCACTACATGTCGATACAAGATCAGACAAGATGACCCTGGTGATGTTGAGGGCGATGACGAGCCCCCCAGGAAGAGGGTTCCTGCTAAGGTTATGTGGTATGCTCCTATAATACCACGGTTGAAACGTCTGTTCAGAAACAAAGAGCATGCCAGGTTGTTGCGATGGCACAAAGAAGAGCATAAGAAAGATAGGAAACTGAAACACCCCGCCGATGGGTCGCAATGGAGAAACATCGAGAGAAAGTACTCGAACTTTGCAGGTGACGTGAGGAACTTATGGTTTGATCTAAGTACAGACGACATGAATCCTTTTGGGGAACAGAGCTGCCACAAAGACCTGCCGTGACTCTATGTATCTACAACCTTCCTCCTTGGTTGTGCATGAAGCAGAAGTTCATTATGATGCCAGTGCTCATCCAAGGACCGAAGCAACCCGACAACGACATTGATGTGTACCTAAGGCCATTAGTCGATGAACTTTTGCAGTTGTGGGCAAAACCAGGTGTAAAGGTGTGGGATGAGCACAAACATGAGCCATTTGACCTACGAGCATTGTTGTTCGTAACCATCAATGATTGGCCTGCTCTTAGTAACATTTCAGGACAGTCAAACAAGGGATACAATGCATGCACACACTGTTTAGATAAGACTAAATGAACATATTTGGATAAATGTAAGAAGGTTGTGTACCTGGGGTGTCGTAAATTTCTTCCGACCAATCATCAAGTAAGAAAGAAAGGCATGCATTTCAACAGTGAGGCAGATTATCGGAAGAAGCCTAAGCTCCCTAAAGGTGCTGATGTATTTGGTATGGTGAAGTACCTAGAAGTAATCTTTAGAAAGGGTACTGACGGTCAGTCTGTTCCGAAAGACCCCATTACCGGACACACGACCATGTGGAAAAAGAAATCTATATTTTGGGAGCTTGAGTATTGGAAAGACCTATGTAACACCCTCAGAATCAGCCCTATGCAAGTTTCAGCGCTTCACGCCAAACCCGCATAGAAACGATTCAAAGGTGCCCACCAGGCACTTGCATGCGGGTGGAAACGAAGTAATAACATTACACAACAGTCCTTGATGGGACCCACAGAACAGATATATACAACAGCGACTCAAAGAGTCAAGAATACAGATATACAATACAAAGATCCAAATCACCTGGAAAACGATAGATCGTCCGACTACGGACAAGATGCAAATGGGGCTAAGAGCCCTGAAGAATAACCAATGGCGTCCATAACCCTGCCCAGGCCAAGCCGGAAGGGTAACCCTGCTAACGACGTCGATCTCAAACCTGTTTAAACAAAAGGGGTGCCGACAAAGGGCAAAGGAAAAAGAGAGAGCGGTCGATCGAGGCCAAGACACGGCGAGACTAGAATTCGGCGGTCCTCGCCTACATAGGTATGGTGGACTGAAGCGGCAGCGCAGCATGCACTAAACAACCTATAGAGACTCGATAAAACTGTCGGCTATCAGAGAGGGATAAGAATGACCTATTCGGAACCATCCTGATACTACCACCAAACATACCCATCCTGGTATTTCCCCCTCGACACCAAACGAGGAAGTCAACCGAGGAACTCACACAGTTGGCAGTTTTATTTATTCGTTATCGCAGCAATTACTAGTCAAGTATAGATAGTCATCCTGATAAAATAAGCGTGGGCAGTTTTATTTAACCATTCCGCTAGAAGGCGACACTTACTAGTCAAATACAATTAGCATGAGATATCCCAAAACCCAGCAGTTGTTGGTACTTTTATTTAGCCATTCTGTTGTAGTTGAGCTGATTACTAGTCACATCGGATACAAGTCAAATTATAACAGTAAACTTTAGTTATAGTTGTCTATGATCGAGAACTGTGCTCCAAGTCGTCCATAACCATGACACGGCTTTTCGAAAAGATTTAACCGCAGGGTGCACCAAAGTATCCACACGCACTTGACCCTTTTGCGGATCAATTAACATACACCCATCGGTATGTCGGCGGGCCTAAGTCATGACGCTTCCCGGACCCAAAGCAAGCACATGGGGCCACCCCACTAAGTCTACCCATAGAAGTCGGCCGGTCTCGAGACGGACTCGTGGTTTGGGTGGATGGTAGAACAGTGGGAACCCGAAAGATGACTGGCCTGTCGACAGCAAAAACGTGTCCCGATCCTAAACAAGACAGTAAAGACATCGCACAATTTAAATAAAGCAAGAAAGCATGGCATAAGTACAGAATAGTAAATAGTAAATAAACCTCAAACTAGTTGTGGCCCCAGTACAATACTTTGAAATCAGGTACTAATCGATGGGTGCCCACATCCCACATGGTTAGCGCTCGATCTCGAACAGGTGTCAAGAACTCGGGTCCTACGGACACCAAGGAGCTCGAAACCAAATATTGTCTATCACCCACCGGTGCCTCTGCATTACCTACTTCAATTTTAGTTATTAAACAGTAATTAAAGTCTTGATCAACTCCAACATTAAACATGCGGCAACACTCCAACAACTGTGGTACTTGACGACACGCAACAGCACTTGAGCAAGCGACTATGACGCGCAAGTCCAACTATCTACCAATCAACAGGTAATAGGATGTGTCCAAGGCAATATAAGGTTGCAAGGGATATCACGGGTACGAAAACTAGAGCATCGCAACACAGATAGCAATAGATCAACAGGAGGGAATAAATACTATAAAAGTAAGATAGGTAGAAAGGGGGAGATGCTCGCCTGAAAACATTGTCGAAGGTTCATCCGAAGATCGGATCGACACTCGCATCAACTCAACGGCCTTATCCGCGAAGATCCAAAACACTAGAAGAAACACCGGATGCACTATTTATTACTATGGCAAAAGATCGGCATGATGCATGTATGATGTATGGCATGGCAAGGATGCGATGCAATTAGGTCATATTAAGCGGAACCGGGGTCCCGACATTTATTTAGAAGGTTCATGTTGTTTAGATACCCCACAATTTAAATGTTGGATTAGCAAGACAAAACATGGCTTCGGTTCGCTATGTCAATTTAAATGGAGTCCGGAATAAGACAAAGATATCCTGTGTATAGACTCCATATTTAATTATGAGATGAATCGGCATAATGCCCCCAACCCACAACATGTATGCAAGTATGACAATTTTATATGCAACAAGTAATATCATTTATAAAATAGGGCTCGAGAAAGGGGTCACACATCGGGGTCGGAAGATCTTGGGTTCCGGGGGGGGGGGGTCCGGGGTTCGGATCGGGGGTCCGGTCTCGGCGGGATCGTTCTCGGGTAACGGAGTAGGTCTTGGCATCCGGGAAGAAGAACTTGGTTTGCGTCGGGGCGCACCGGATCCGCCTTGGTCGGTGCCGATCTTGTCGTCGATGGCGAACTTGAGTGGATCAGGTACCGGGGTCTTCAGATCCATGAAGTAGATCTTGTCGCACGATGTCCGGGGTAGGCGAACTTGGCGTATTCGCATCGGCGATCTTGGCGTTCGGGTTCTCGACTTCGCATCCGGGACGAAGGTCTTGTCGCATGTGTGGTCGCCGGGTCCGCGAAGTGGGCTTCGAGTATGGCGACGGATGTCGAAGATCTTGTCGGTGGCCTTGTCAACGGGAAGATCTTATCGCATCAGACTTGCGTTGGTCTTCGACAGCAACATCATCACATCAACAGTTTTTGGGCCGAGATAGGGATATCACCAATTACAAACACCAGGTGCTCGCGATACACTAAACAGAACCGGATGCCTCTGTACAGCATCACAAGCACAAGGCGGCAGCGGCAGGGGTTAAGGCGCTCGCTTGCAGGTGGACGACGGCATGGGGGAGGAGCACATCAGCAGCACGCGCTCGCGAGGAAGACAGGGGCGCTGGAGGACTGCGCCGGACAGGAAGGCGAAGCGGCCCGGGAAGAAAGGCGACTCGGGCGGTGCTGGAGCTCGGCTCGACGGTTGGAGGCGAGGTGGAGGCGGGATGGCTGCGGCGAGGGGAGCTCGAGGGATGCGCGGCGGCCGCGGGACTGCGAGGCGGTCGCGGAGGTAGACGCGGAGGAGGGGACCGGCGGGGAAGAAAGCCGGCGCCGGGGAGGAGGCGCGCCGGCAAGGGCACCTGGCGGCGGCGGTTGGCAGAGGAGGACGGTTAGGGGCGAGGATTGGGGACCGGGTGCTGGACGCGGGGCAGGGACATGGTGGCGCGACCACACGCGGGGCAGAGGGGGCTCGCCTCGGCCGCGGAGACGGGAGCCTAGAGGAGGTGGGAGGAGGGAGGAGAGCGTGGGTGGTTGGGGAGGTAGACGGCGGGAAGAGCTTGCGGGGCCAGAGGCGGCGGGGGTCGGTCACAGACGGGCCCCCAATGGCCGTGAATCGGGCCATGGAGAGGCGGAGAGCGGGAGGTGGGGGAGGGACGGGGCCGGTGGCGGCAGTGAGGAGGGCCGAGTGGGTTGGGATGGAGGCGGAGGCGTGGGGGCGCGCGGGGCGAGTCCGCAGGGTGGGGTCACGTGGGTGGGGCCGGGCGAGGGAGTGGGAGGGGCGCCCACAGGGAACTGAGCGTTGGGTGTGTGGTGTGTGTGTGTGTGGTTGGGGCTGGGGTAGGCTGTGGGGGTGGTGAGGTGGGTGAGGGTGAGGAGGTGAGGTGGGGAGGGAGAGAGAGGAGAGGTGGCAACCGTGATTGGTGGGTTAGGTGGCTGAAGGGTGGGTAGAATAGGATTGGGTAGATTAGGGATTAGGTTTAGTTTAGGTGGCCCGGATTGTAGGTAGTCTGGTCCGATTGGGCCTCTGGCCTGACCGGTCGGACTGCCTCTCCGGACAAAACATTTTATTGTTTTATTTATTTTAAAACAAAACTATTTTGCAATTAGTTTATAGGTAAATAAAATATCCGATACGATCAGGGTTTTGCATTTGAAATAAAGAGGGATATTTGTAGAAAGCAAAACTAAGCTTTTAGCAAAATACTTTTAGGCAAACAGATGCATGCTGAGGTCATGATGATGCACATAATAAAAACAACAGCGATTTTATAGTAGTGGTTTTGCGGGGTGCCACAACCTAGAGGTCCGTTCTTCAATTGACATGATGCATGTGACGAAGAATCTTTGCGTGAGCCTGCTAGGCTTCCTGGGCGTGTATGGGAAGACAAAAGATACGCCAAAAGCACGGGAGGACCAACAACGTATCAAAGACCCATACAACAAGCATACTGATAAAGGCCGTGATTACTTAAGCAGCTATGCTCTTACCAAAGCGGACAAGGAAATCTTTTTTGAAGTCATTTACAGTATCAAGGTCCCGCCTGGCTTCTCGTCAAATATGAAGGGAATAATAAATGTGGCAAAGAAAAAATTTCAGAACCTGAAGTCTCATGATTGCCACGTGATTATGACGTAGTTGCTTCCGGTTGCATTGAGGGGGATTCTACCGAAAATGTTCGAGTAGCCATTGTGAAGCTATGTGCATTCCTCAATGCAATATCTCAGAAGGTAATCGATCGAGAAAGTCTGGAAAGGCTATAGAAGGATGTGATCCAATGTCTTGTCAGTTTTGAGTTGGTGTTCCCCCTATCCTTGTTCAATATTATGACGCGTCTCTTAGTTCACCTAGTCGAAGAGATTTCCATTCTCGGTCCTGTATTTCTGCATAATATGTTCCCCTTCGAGAGGTTCATGGGAGTCTTAAAGAAATATGTTTGTAACCGTTCTAGGCTAGAAGGAAGTATCTCCGAGGGCTATGGAACAGAGGAGGTCATTGGGTTCTGTGTAGACTTTCTTCCTGACCTTAAGCCGATTGGTGTTCCTCAATCACGGTATGAGGGGAGACTAAGTGGGAAAGGCACGCTAGGAAAGAAAGCAATGATATTTAGGGATGGGCATTCTTTGAATCAAGCACACTACATAGTTCTACAAAGTTCTACCTTCGTGGCTCCATATATCGAGGAACACATGAATGTTGTACGCTCCAAGTTCCCGGGGAAGGATGACTACTGGATTAAAGAAAATCACATGGAGAATTTCGAGACTTGGTTGCAATTACATCTCATGAATCACACCACTATTGGAGATCATCTCTACTTGTTGGTCAGGACACCATCTGCGACTGTATTGACTTTCTAAGGGTACGAGATAAATGAGAATACATTTTACACGATTGCCCAAGATAAAAAGAGAACTAACCAAAACAGTGGTGTCCGCTTTGATGCAACATGCGAGAATGGGAAAAAGGACACATACTATGGTTACATAGAGGAGATATGGGAACTTGACTATGGACCTACTTTTAAGGTCCCTTTGTTTCGGTGCAGTTGGGTCAACATGAATGGACAAGGGGTAAAGGTAGACCAGCTGTATGGAATGACAACAGTGGATCTCAACAATCTTGGTTACAGAGACGAACCATTCATCCTAGCCAATGATGTGGCTCAGGTTTTTTATGTGAAGGACATGTCCTCTAGACCAAAAGAAAGAAAAAATAAGGAAACGAATACATCAGACGATGAGCCCATGCGTCACATAGTTCTTTTAGGGAAAGGAAACATCGGGAGTCGAGGACAAGACAGACATGTCAGCAGATTATGAAGTTTGATGAAATTCCACCATTCACCATGAAAACTGACCCAAGCATCCTGTTAAGCAAAGAAGATGCTCCATGGTTACGTCCTAAGAAGCGATCATAGACAAGGGATCTACATACGTGACGAAGGATTCATACCCTAAACCCTAAACCCTATGTAAATCTATGTAATGTATGGAAACTTTATGTGATGTATGAAAACTTTATATGAGAATTGGCTTCAAAAAACACCCCGATTTGGTGGTACAAATTCCAAACTTTAATTTGGTGGTTGCTTCACAGAACACCCCGATTTCGGCACCTCAAAAATGAAAATTGGCTTTTTCGTGCGTCGAAAAGGAAAACTTCCTCCTGCAACATCATAAGCCATCCTGATTCCATTAGTCCCGGTTTGTAGCTGGACCAGTGGGGATAAAGGGGGCCTTTAGTCCCAATTCACTAGTCTCAGTTTTTTAATAATAATAAATGTCTTGAGTCTTAGTCTCGGTTTGTGGCTGGACCGGCAGGAATAAAGGGGGCCTTTAGTCCCGATTCCATAGTCCCGATCATGTTGTTTGGATTGTTTTTGAATTTGTTATGCCCGTTTCAAACTATATTCAAAACAGCGGGGATGAAGCTTCTTAGCCCGGGGCTGAGCCTCGCATAACTTGAAGTGGATCTCTGATGAAATAGCATGTTGTGAACCTATAAATGATTTTAAAAAAATAACAAGCATTATATCATGTACATATAATCATCGAGCAACAAAATATCCTTCTTCTTCTATCTGCCGTCACAAAATCCATTGCAACAAAAATAAGAACCAAAACTATGAAGGCATACATATATATAGTGGCGCCGTAGTATTTTAATCACCGACCGTTTAAGCAAACCAAAAACATGAACACGCCGGGGAGCTACCAAATTAAATTAGGGAGTGCCTCTATGGCGAGCTCCTCGAAGATGTCTGAGGACAGGATCCTAAGACATCTTCGAGAAGCTCTACCGTAGTGGTGTCCCTTCTCTCGCACACCATCTTTCAGTTTATATCTTCTCTAGCTAGATCAATATGCTAGTGGAGCTAAGTAATTTCACATATTAGAGAGTGCCTCTACGGCGAGCTCCTAAGACATCTTCGAGAAGCTCCGCCGTAGTGGTGTCCCTGGTCTCGCACACCATCTTGCAGTTCTTCACAAGAATGCATACCTATTTATAGATTAAGCAGCACAACATAGTGTCGGGCACTGATGATATAATGTCGACACACTCACGCCTAGCATAGTGCTGCCACCCACCCAAAATAGTGTCGTCATTTTATAGCTTAGTGCTGCCCACTGAGGACATAGTGTCGACATGTTGCTACCACATCCACATTTAGTCCCGGTTGGTGCCTCCAACCGGGACTAAAGGTTCATCATATATTTAGTCCTGGTTGTTGGCTTTAATTTTGTTTTTTAGATTAGTACTAATTAATTATGATTGGAAATAGTGTCATCATTTACTGGCTTAGTGCTGCCCACTAAGGACAGTGTCGACATGTTGTCGCCACATCCACATTTAGTCCGGGTTGGTGCCTCCAACTGGGACTAAGTTTCATCATATCGTTAGTCCCGGTTGGTACCAATGCCAAACTTTAATTTGGTGGTTGCTTCACAGAAGACCCCGATTTCGGCACCTCAAAAATGGAAATTGGCTTTTTCGTGCGTCGAAAAGGAAAACTTCCTCCTGCAACATCATAAGCCATCCCAAGATGCACATGTGTGCACAATATGGGCACATTATCACAAACTATGCCCTGATTCTAGCCATAACATTGGTGGTTTGACCTAAATGCCATGAAACCTCAAACATGATATGTCATTTTGTGAAGGATATTTTATGATGTTTGCAATTTTTCAAGTTCAATATTTTTCCTTGCAACTATGACACATAATATGACACCACGCGAAGGTTTCACATTGTTTGGATCATTTTTGAATTTGTTATGGCCGTTTCAAACTATATTCAAAATGGCGGGCATGAAGCTTCTTAGCCCAGGGCTGAGCCTCGCTGAACTTGAAGTGGATCTCTGATGAAATAGCATGTTGTGAACCTATAAATGATTTTTAAAAAAATTCACAAGCATTATATCATGTACTTGTAGTTCAAATCTGGGCAACCTCCTACCGATTCAGCAGAAATTTGTCTTTTTCATGAGGGATGGACGGAAAGGTTCCAGATACACCGGTTGGGAAATTGTCCATCTAAGGTGGTATAGTATTTTTGAAAAATGGTTTGGTACCAATGCCAAACTTTAATTTGGTGGTTGCTTCACAGAACACCCCGATTTCGGCACCTCAAAAATGGAAATTGGCTTTTTCAAGGCCAAAGGGAAAACTTCCTCCTGCAACATCATAAGCCATCCCAAGATGCACATGTGTGCACAATATGGGCACATTATCACAAACTATGCCCTGATTCTAGCCATAACATTGGTGGTTTGACCTAAATGCCATGAAACCTCGAACATGATAGGTCATTTTGTGAAGGATTTTTTATGATGTTTGCAATTTTCAAGATCAATATTTTTCCTTGCAACTATGACACATAATATAACACGACGCGAAGGTTTCACATTGTTTGGATCATTTTTGAATTTCTTATGCCTGTTTCAAACCATATTCAAAACGGTGGGCATGAAGCTTCTTAGCCCGGGGCTGAGCCTCGCTGAACTTGAAGTGGATCTCTGATGAAATAGCATGTTGTAAACCTATAAATGATTTTTTTTAAAATTCACAAGGATTATATCATGTACATATCACCATCGATTAATAAAATATCCTTCTTCTTCTATCTGCCGTCACAAAATCTATTGCAACAAAAATAAGAACCAAAACTATGAAGGCATACATATATATAGTGGCGCCCTAGCATTTTAATCACCGACCGTTTAAGAAAAACAAAAACATGAACACGCCAGGGAGCTACCAAATTAAATTAGAGTGTTTTTGGAAGCTCCTCGAAGATGTCTCGAGGACGGGTCCCAAGACATCTTCTAAGCTTCACGTAGTGGTGTCCCCGGTCTCACACCATCTTTCAGTTTATATCTTCTAGCTAGATCAAGATGCTGGTGGAGCTAATTAATTTCACATATTAGAGAGTGTTTCACGGCGAAGCTCCTCGAGAAGATCCAGGTCCTAAGATCTTCGAAGACATCCGTAGGTCCACCGTAGTGGTCTCGCACACCATCTGCGCAGTTCTCGCAAAATGCATACCTATTTATAGATTAAGCAGCACAACATAGTGTCCGCACGATGACATAATGTCGACACACTCACCTCGCATAGTGCTGCCACCCACCCAAAATAGTGTCGCCATTTATCGCTTAGTGTCTTGCCATCGAGGACATAGTGTCGACGTGTTGTCGCCACATCCACATTTAGTCCCTCGTTGGTGCCTCCAACCGACTCATCATATCTTTAGTCCTGGTTGTTGGCTTTAATTTTGTTTTTTAGATTAGTACTAATTAATTATGATTGGAAATAGTGTCATCATTTACTGGCTTAGTGCTGCCCACTGAGGACATAGTGTCGACATGTTGTCGCCACATCCACATTTAGTCCCGGTTGGTGCCTCCAACCGGGACTAAAGGTTCATCATATCTTTAGTCCCGGTTGGTACCAATGCCAAACTTTAATTTGGTGGTTGCTTCACAGAACACCCCGATTTTGGCACCTCAAAATGGAAATTGGCTTTTTCGTGCTTCGAAAAGGAAAACTTCCTCCTATAACATCGTAAGCCATCCCAAGATGCACATGTGTGTACAATATGGGCACATTATCAGAAACTATGCCCTGATTCTAGCCATAACATTGGTGGTTTGACCTAAATGCCATGAAACCTCGAACATGATAGGTTATTTCGTGAAGGATTTTTTATGATGTTTGCAATTTTTCAAGTTCAATATTTTTACTTGCAACTATTACATATAATATGACACCACGCGCAGGTTTCACATTGTTTGGATCATTTTTGAATTTGTTATGCCCGTTTCAAACTATATTCAAAACGGTCGGCATGAAGCTTCTTAGCTCGGAGCTGAGCCTCGCTGAACCGGAAGTGGATCTCTGATGAAATAGAATGTTGTGAACTTATAAATGATTTTTAGAAAAATTCACAAGCATTATATCATGTACTTGTAGTTCAAATCTGGGCAACCTCCTACCGGCTCGGCAGGAATTTGTCTTTTTCATGAGGGATGTATAGAAAGGTTCCAGATACACCAGTTGGGAAATTGTCCATCTAAGGTGGTCTAGTATTTTTGAAAAATGGGTTGGTACCAATGCCAAACTTTAATTTGGTGGTTGCTTCGCAGAACACCCCGATTTCGGCACCTCAAAAATGGGGTGAAGTCGGTTGATCAATTCGGCATGGTGCGGAGGCTCCACATCATAGCCGGAAGTTCTTTGATCCAACATCTGGGTGACCGCTCCAAAGGCTCGATGAGGCACGGCTTGATGCCGTCCAGTACTAGGCCGTTTGACCTTTCGACTTTCCCATTGGATTGCGGGTGTGCGAAGGATGCTAGGTCTAGCCGGATACCCTTTTTGCTGCAAAACCGGGCGAAGGCCCCCTTGGCGATGTTCGTGCCGTTATCCGTGATGATGCTGTTGGGGTAGCCGAACCGGTTGATGATTTCCGTGAAGAAGGTGACGACCGTTGCCCCGTCCATCTTCCGGATGGGCTTGGCCTCTATCCACTTCGTGAACTTCTCCACCGCCACCAGCAGATGGGTCATGCCCATGCACGCTCGCTTGAAGGGGCCGACCATGTCGAGCCCCTAGACAACGAAGGGCCAGGTAATCGGTATGGTCTTGAGCACCGTAGCCGGTATGTGCCTCAGTTGTCCGAAGCGATGGTCTACGTTGCACGCGCGGACTAGCTGGTCGGCATCCTCGAGGGTGGTGGGCCAATAGAAGCCATGGCGAAACTCCTTGGCGACTATTGCCTGAGATGAAGCATGGTGTCCACACTCACCCTGGTGGATGTCCTTTAGTAGCCGGTAACCTATGTCCACATCAACACACCGCTGAAATATGCCGGATACGCTGTGCTTGTACAGCTCTTTGTTGATGATAGTGTATGTGTGCGTGCGTCACCGGATTGACCTGGCCTCCACCTCGTCATCCGGAAGCTCCCCATTGCCAATGTAGTTCATGAAGGGCTGTGCCCAGGATGGTATCTCCCGGATGGCGAGGATGCTCCCGTGCTCTGGCTGAGGGATGTCAGAGGTTCGTCCGGGTGGGGTACCCGGGATGGCACCCCCTGAGCCACTTGATTGAGTCGGCAGCCCCTGGGTCTTTCAAGCCGGAGGATGTGGATGCGCTGGAGTTGGTGTGGTCCTTCTTATTTGTAGGTTCTGAGCGTTTTGGGTCTACTGAGCCATCAGCCCCCACGCTTCTGGCCCAAATGATGGAGTCCAACTCGGGAGACGGGGTGATGGAAGGCTTGCGCAGGTGCTCCAAGGAGACCCCTGGTGGGATCACCTGCTTGGTGGACCCGATTTGGGCGAGAGAGTCGGCTACCTCATTGTTTATGCGAGGGACATGATGGAATTCACATCCATCAAAATAGACGTTGAGCTTCTGCACGTGGAAGAGGTAGAGGGCCATGTTCACGTCGCGGGTGTCCCATTCTCCGGACACTTGCTGCACCACCAGATCCGAATTGCCAAAGCAAAGGATCCGGTTGATGCCGATTTCCATGGCTAGCCGAAGGCCATGCACTAGTGCCTCATACTCGGCGATATTGTTGGAGGCCTTGAAGTGGATCTGGAGAACATACTCCATCCGGTGGGCCTATTCGTCTACAGTACCAAAGTTCACAGGCCAGCGCATGGCGGTACCTAAGTTACCTGAAATTGCTGTGTTTCGAAATGTTGGGCTGCCAACTACTGAGAGGGGCCATTTCTAGGCAAACTCATCTCACCCCTATCAAATTCAAACATTCTGTTAAACTGCCCCGTGAAGTAGACGGTCGGGACCCTCATGTCGGTCATCTGTCCGTGATGTGAGCGCCAACGCGGCAACCTCTTAGGCAAATCGAGTAGCTAAGTGGATTGGATGCGTTGACCAATTTCACAAATCCATTCCCACCTTTCCCCTAGCAACGGCGGTGTCGAAATCCACCCTCCAGGCAGGACGATCCCTTTGGACATTTGACTTCCGACGCCAAGTTGCTGCGCCCAGTTGCTGCGCCCAGTCGCTGATCCCGAGCTCCAATGGCGCATGTCATAGATGCCATTGCGAGGCTCTATCCCGCCTCCACCACCGACGAGCCGAGCAGCTCGGAGGATGGCAGATCCTACTACCAAGGAAGAAGAAGTTCTAGCTACAAGCGGGTGAGCTACCCTTCTCTTTGCTATTCGCACTAATTATAACTGCTAGCTAGCTACAGAACCTCAAATTGTTTGTTATCCCAACACTGACAAGCATATTTTGTCCATAGTTTTCTGTCAAGTGGGATCTCCGCGGACCTCCCTTACCTGGTTACGGTAGTCCTCTTCAGGTACGACTCTAAGGGCAAGTGGTATGTACACCATTGTATCACGATGGAAGAAGCGCCTGCGGGGATCTGCACTATATCTGGTATGGTTGCTGCTCTGCGTAATCATGATGAATTATGGACGAAGCAGGCTGCAAAGTTCAGCTTCATGGATGAACGTGGCATCATGGTTCCTCTAATGTGTGACAGTCAGCTAATTGGGTTGATGAAAAGGTATCCTTCAGCTTGCATGTTTGAGCTGAATTGTGATGTACTAGATGTGGAAGCAGCTGCAACTAGGAGTCGCCCTTCTATTCTTGAACAAGGTGGTTGCTCGAACCCAATTAGCTCCTGGTAAGCAAAGGTCTCTTGGGGTTCGCGTGTTTGTGCTGAATTGTAATTTTTGTTTTATTTACTCTATAGATATTGGGCAGTTATGCAACAGTCTTGTTTCTTTGACAGGAAGTGCCGCAAGGTTAGAAACATGACTGCCAGGTTAGTCATTTTGCTGCCCGAAGAAATTAAAAACAAGTGGAAAGATGATGCTCGAAACGATTTTGGTGCCCATTGTCCCGGCGATGCAGAGTACGTGAAGCTAAGAAAATTGGCACCAAGGAAGAGGAAGAAGGCTGCTGGCAATGAAGATGCATAGTAATGTGTTGAACTTGAACCTATATATGTAATTTTGTTAAATTCTGGAGCTCTGTGTGTGACACGTTGCTGGGCGAAACAATCTATCCATGTTCTCTGAGTAAAATGTACCGCGACTTAGGGTTTAGAAACGCCCGAGTTAGTACTTGAATCCGAAATTCTGATTGTGCCACTGCTATCTGAAAACACGCAGCAACGGTTCCACGATTGCTGAGGGGCAGGAGGTCTCCAAATACGATGGTATGTAAGTGGCACAGAAATAAATTATTTAAGCTGCCACACTCCACGAAGCAGCAACTTATTTCAGATGCTGCACAACAACGTGGCAACATAAACAGCAATGGCAACCGATAATTCCCAGACGCTTGAGCCCGTCTATCCCACCGCCTCCCTGCTCCTGCATCCTGTGCGTCTGGCGAAGCTCCCGGATCTCCATTAATCGGGTGTACGTGCTTCCACTTTATAAATTGTGGCTGTGCCATTTGCATGCGGCACAATCCACGTAGATTACGCTTAAACAAACCACCAATGTTAGAATACCACCATGATCAGATAAAAGGAAGTGATGTAGGGTTAAGACAGACTAACAGGAGAGCAATTTTTTCTTCCCAGGACTCCGGGACCACTAGTTCAGACCGCTAGGTCAACAAGTACTACTATTACAACTTAAAAAAGCATGGAGCTGAAACTAAATAGAACTAGTTATCACACATCTCCTTGATCTTCCTAATCTTAGCCCAATGCGCATCTTCCTACGAGAGCAAGGATCGATTCGTGTGCTCCTTCCTTTTAGTATCTTCCTTGCACAACTTTAATTGTTTCTCTGTATTTTACCTCATGCACTTGTCAATACTCGTAGTTGTGAACTACATGACTTTGGCCTGGTGAAGATCATTCCTTGCTTGAGTCAGTTCTTGCTCTGCTTTAGCCTTCAGGGCAAACGCCATGTCCCTCTCCTGCTCGACTTTGCTAACCTTGTTTTGCACCCTCCTGAGATCTCGGTTAAGCTTGGTCGTGTCAACTGGGTCCCATAGCTTCATCTCAACACTGTCAAGAAGTGAGCTGACTATGGATTCTTTCAACTCAACAGTCATATCCCATAGTTTGTCCAGCGTTTTCTGCATCGATTTGGGCCACTCTGGGTCTACCCATTTGACAACACCGTAACTTCCGCCTTGCATCATTGCACGATGTCCTTGACACTGTAGAAACCTCCTGCCTGCGTTTCGTCCTTCGAATGCTACAAATTTAGCGGGCACATGTCCATGTTTACATAGCAGAGGACTGTCTTCATCCACTAAACCGTGATAGTCGGAGTCATACATCGTCTGGTTGGCCTAACACATCATACGCACATGAGTAAACAGAGTAGATCTAGCTCAAAAAATAGATAACTGGCCACAAATGATAGAGATAGAGATGAGACGACTCACATCAAAATCACCGTCCCTGTCGTCACGACGCATTTCCTCGTCGTCTCCCCTTGAACCCATGGCGAGAGGGGAGGGGGGGTGGCTGCCAGAGAGGGGATTGGGATGGAGGCACCGTCGGCTTGCGGCTACGGCAGGATGTGAGTGAAGTGGGAAAAGTGGCTTCGAGGGGAAGGAAGAGAAGTACAGGGAGGAAGAGAAGTAATGGGGGCGCGACACTAGGATATGGCCCACTCAACTCGTGAGTCGTGACACTCGCAACAGGGGAGCGCCTGGTGTTACCAGTTTGTCTAGAGCAAGCATGGCCAATCATGCCGTAGTATAGCCTACTCGCGGATCGCTCTCATGAAGACCATCCCAATCGTCCAAGCGCACCGATCAAACGGTATGTAACAATTTTCTAGAAGAACAACTGTGTTAGGGCGTGCCTTCTAGAAGACTCGGTCTAATGGCCACCCATTGGGGGGCTAAGGTTAGGGCTCTCCTAAGGTTAGGATCCATATGTGGTTTATGAGAGGAACAAATATGCAATGACACTGGGTGTGGTTCATGAAAAGAATAGACATGCAATGACCCTGGTGGATCCATATGTGGTTTGTGAAAAGAACAGTGACATGGGTATACCCTATAGGTACTCGAGCTTGGTATATACAGCCCAAATACGTACAGGCCCACGGTGTCGCCAAGGCCCGGATGGAGGGACTCGAGTAACCTATGGACTCTCAATTGCTTGAAGGACAAGAAGAAGCTAAAGATAGAAAGTTTGAAGGGGAAAACCCTAACTTGTAACCGACTCGACCTGCTACCCGAGACCTAGCCTATCTATATAAAGGCTAGGAGGGGGCGGCGAGGAGGACACACGCAACCCTAGTTTCCACAACCCTCGCCAGATTTCGTCTGTGCACCATTGTAACTTTTGACTCCCTTGATAATTCCACGAGCAGACAAGCAGGAGTAGGGACCTCTACGAGGCCTGAACCTGGGTAAATCCTTTGTCCCCTGTGTGCTTGTTTGCTAGCTGATAGATGTCTCCAGCGCTGCCTCCTTCTCCAAAACCCAAGTCCATAACAATGGACATTGACGAGTTAAACCCTCGTCAATTGGCGCCGTCTGTGGGAATTGGGAGTGCTGATGTTGCAGCTTCTTCGGCCCCATCAAACGCGATCTGCAACTCTGCAACAGCAGAGATTCGCCAGCTTTTTGGCGCCTTCGACTTCAGCGTCCACACACCGGCTACTCGCCCGGCCTTTGAATCCGTGGGCGACGGAATCAGCCTGGCGATTGGAAGCTTCCGCTTCCAAGTCGGTCGATAGTCAGATGTCTGCATGCCCGATCAGCATCTGGCGATTGCCCTCAAAGATCATGGTTCCCTCCATCGATCGATACCCTCAGCGAGCTCAATGCTCTAGCGGCGGTCGGGAACATGGTCAGCGATAGCAGTCGCGATTCCGATCTAAGCGATCTGGCCACTGAAGATGGAACCTACGGTTCCGGATCTGAAAGTTGTGGAAGCAACAGCTTCCCAAATCACTTCATGTGCGCCGTCATCAACGCGGGCGACACCTCCACCAACCAAGGTAACAATGGTAACAACAGCAACGGCACCGACCCGCCCAACACCGCCAACGGCGGCAATGGTGGCAATGGAGGAGCAGTCGAACCCCCCACCATAATCAACGAGCAAATCGGCGAACGCGTCGTGATCAGGCTCAACGAGCAAGAGTGGGAACGCTGCCGCGAAGCCCTACGAGGTACACCTCTACCCTTCGGATCCCCGCAAGAACTGCTGACGGGCTACCACTGGCTCCTAAAAGAGGAATTCAAGCGCCAGAAACAAGCAATCGCAGAACTTGAGGCGCGTAAAAATGCGGCAGACGAGTCAAGCCTTCGTCGCGCTGGGCTCTCCTCCTACGGAGGATCCTCCTCAAGAGGCAATGAGCATCTCGCCAGGAAGAGGCAATCGCGGATGGCTCACCTCACTAAACAAGAACGCATAGACGCCGTGAAAGTCCTCGACTTCGGCTCTATGACAGTCGACACGAGAGGCAACGTGGTTCCCAGGACGCCACAGGCCGCAGTGACGGCGGCCACCATGTACCTCCTCAATAACCAGCCACCGGCTGGAGATCCCCGGACGGCCATGCACCAATCTACGATCACGGGCCTTGGGCTAATCGAGGCCGCCCTCGACAAAGAACCAGTACCAGACCCAAAAAAGGGCAAAGCGTTAGCAAAACGCTACTCCTCATCCTCATCAAGCGACGACAGTCACGACCTGTCTCGATGCCGTCGTTCACGACGACACGATCGCGCCTATGATGCACGCGACGAGCTCACGCAGCGCAATATCGACAAGTCAAGGGCACGACGTGCTCGGTAGACTGATTCGGAAGAAGAAGATGGTGAGCTCTGCGGCGCCAGATGCTTCAGCAGATCCATCAGGCAAAAGCGAATGCCTAAAGGGTTCAAACTCCCATCGGAGAACCCGAAATTCGACGGTCTGCAGGACCCCAAGATCTGGCTGGAGGATCACATCTCCTCAGTCAGGCTGCACGGAGGCAGTCGAAGTACTGCCATGCAATGCTTGCAGCTACAGCTGCAGGGCACCCCCTGAGCATGGCTCAATAACCTCCCACGCGGATCCATTCGCAGCTGGGATGAGCTGTTCTACAGCTTTGTACGCAACTTTAAGGGCATGTACAAACGCCCCGCTTCAATCGAAGAACTGAGATGCTGCCAGCAAAAATCTGGCGAATCGCTGCGCTCTTACATCCAAAGATGGTCCATCATCAAGAACTCCGTGGAGAACATCTCGGAAGACCGCGCGATTGATGCATTCAACGGTGGTGTCCGCCGCATGGAACTCAGGGAGGAGCTAGGCCGCTCAAAGCCCAAGACCATCGACCACCTGATGGAGATCGTGAATCGGTGGGCTGATGGAGAAGATTCGCTGAAGAACCGCGTTCACTATGACGAGGAAGCAGAACTCAGACGCGACCGCCGGGGAAAACATCGTATGCGCGTCTACGACGATCACGATGACGTCAACATGGTCGCAGCCGGCTACGCCGATAGACGCGACGATAACTGCAACAGCGGATACCGCAGCGGCAGATACCGCGACTCCGGGAAAACCACACAAGTGTGGCAACACCGCACTCGCAATGAGGCACCCGCGACTTCCATCGAGGACAAACTATCCGGGCCATGCACGGTACACTTCTACATTGATAAGCATGATGGCAAGAGGAAATCCAGTCACCTCCTCAAAGACTGCCGCAAGTTCCTCAAGCTACATGAGGGGTTGGTTCGGATGAACCACAATGCAGTCGAAAGAGGCTATGGAACCGCTCCAGGCATAGTGGCACATGGCGCACCACCACCACCACCTGGGCCACCCCCGAACGGAGCTGCACCGGACCAGCATCACAGAGGCGAACTATACCCATGGGCCATGGGCACCATGATGATCCAAAAGGGACACCCCTCCAACAGGGTGCAGAAGGCCATCACTCGCCAAGTCAACTTGGCCATGCACTCGCCACCATCCACCACTGAGTACCTCAGTGGCAGTGAGTCGTGCATTACCTTCGACAAACGCGACCAACCGCCTCAAGTACCTCGCCCAAGTCATTGCCCCCTCGTACTCGAGGCGCAAATTGGAGGCTTCGACATGAGTCACGTCTTCATGGATGGCGGAAGCGGTATCAACCTCATATTCGCGAGTACCTTGCGAGCAATGAGGATCCCTCTAACCTGTTTGGAGCCATCGGACACAATGTTCCACGGCATCGTCCAAGGAAAGGGCGTATACCCCCTGGGCAAAATCAACCTCGACGTCACATTCGGCACGCCGAAGAACTTCCGGCACGAGCGCATCGACTTTGAAGTTGTCGACTGGCCCTCACAATACCACTGCATCCTCGGGCGCGTCGCATTCGCTAGGTTCATGGCAGTACCCCACTACGCCTATCTGCAGATGAAAATGCCAGGTCCCAACGGCGTCATCACGATCAACGGAAGTTTCGAGCGATCTAACAGTTGCGACAGGGAATTCAATAGAATCTCCCAGTCCTTCGGCATGCAGGAGGAACTCGCGCGACTGAAGGAAACTACAGACAACAGTCTGCCCCCCCTGAGTAGGCCAAGCTCAACCTGACCTCTCCTTCGAGTCATCTGTGCACACAAAGAAGGTATAGGTCCATCCATCAGATCCCGCTAAAACGGCCCTCATCGCCAACAACTTGAGTCCCGCATAGGAACTCGCGCTCGTCGAATTCCTCCGTGAGCACTGGGAAATTTTCGCCTGGTGTCCTGCAAACATGCCAGGAGTTCCCAGGGAATTCGCCGAGCACGCACTCAACGTCAACCCCGACACAAGGCCAGTCAAGCAAACAATTCAGGGGAGTATCTGAGCCACGCGCACAGGCAGTCGGAATGGAGATCAATAGACTCCTCGAGGCCAAATTCATACGCGAGATCAAGGAAAGCACTTGGCTCGCCAATACAGTGCTGGTGCCAAAAAAGGACACGGATATCCTGCGGATGTGCGTGGACTTCACTTCTCTAAACTAGCACTGCCCGAAAGATCACTTCCCGCTACCACGGATCGATCAAATCATTGACTCCACTGCTGGATGCGAGCGCCTCTGCTTCCTCGACGCCTACTCAGGCTATAACCAAATTCGAATGAAGGAGGAAGACCAGGAGAAGACCGCGTTTACAACGCCCTTCGGCGTGTTCTCACAACACAATGCCCTTCGGGCTAAAAAACGCAGGAGCCACGTACCAGCGGTGCATGCAGGCCTGCCTCAAGGAGCAACTTGGTCGCAACATCCAAGTCTATGTCGACGACATAGTAATGAAGACCAAGGAAGAAGCCTCTCTAATCGACGACTTGCGCGAAACCTTCACCAATCTCGATCGCTACTGGATAAAGCTCAATCCGGACAAATGCGCCTTCGTTGTACCCTCTGGACAACTGCTCGGGTATCTCATCTCCGCGAGAGGAATTGAGGCAAACCCGAAAAAGATAAAGGCCATACTAGCCATGGAGAAGCCAAAGAACATAAGGGCCGTTCAGTAACTAGCTGGGCGAATCGCGGCCCTCAGTCGATTTATCAATCGAATGGGAGAAAAGGCGCTGCCGTTCTATCAGCTCCTCCGCAAAACCGACAAATTCGAGTGGACCAATGAAGCACAAGAAGCATTCGAAGACCTCAAGCGCCTGCTATCCACCTCGCCAGTATTGGTAACCCCACGAGAAAGGGAACCACTGCTGCTGTACATTGCCGCCACCAACCAAGTGGTTAGCATAGTTCTCGTCATCGAACGGGCCGAGGAAAACAAGGTCCATGGCGTACAACGCCCGGTATACTACCTCAGCGAGGTCCTCACGCCAACAAAACAGCGGTACCCGCACTACCAGAAGCTGGCGTACGGCGTCTTTGTGACCGCCCGACGACTGCGCCATTACTTCCAGGAACACCCAATCGTGGTAGTCAACGACGCCCCATTGTGACATATCCTCAATAACCCCAGACTGCCGAGGCGAGTCGCTTTGGGGAATCGAGCTGTCTCCACGAGACATCACATACGAAAAGCGCGGCGCAATCAAGTCGCAAGTTCTCCCAGACTTCCTCGTACATTGGATGGAAAACCAACTCCTGGACAAGCCAGATATGTCCTACCTCTGGACAATGCACTTCGATGGGTCCAAGAGGAAAGATGGAGCAGGAGCAGGTGTCATACTGACATCGACTCAAGGGGACAAGCTGAAGTACGTCCTGCGAATGCAGTTCACAGCCTCAAACAACGAGGCTGAATATGAGGCCCTGTTACACGGGATGAGGATGGCAAAAGCCTGCAGCGCAAAGAGGCTAATCATATATGGTGACTCCAAGCTGGTAGTCAACCAAACAATGCACGAGTGCGATGCACTAAACGACAACATGATCGCATACAGCAACCTCTACAACACACTTGAAGGAGACTTCGACGGTTGCGAGTTGCGACACATAGGTCGCGAAAGCAATGAGGAGGCGGACGCACTCGCCAACATAGGTTCCACCTGCGCACCCATACCACCTGGGGTATTTCTCGAGCACATATGCGAACGCGCCGCAGAGAAGAAAACATGCGCAGCAACGGACTCGGGGGCTACGCCACCCAATGAGCCAACGATAATCGATGACTTGGAGCTCGACACAGGACTTGAGGGACCAATGAGCGTCATGATGATCGAACAATCCTGGACGTAGCCGTACATTACGTACCTCCTGTAACTACCTCGGTGAATTACGCTCCTAGTTACAAGCCTGGATGAGCAGAAATGGTTGAAATAGTACGGTGGGGCCCAAATGCCACTCACAGGTAGACCTTTCGGCCGTCCCAACCATTTCCAAACATTGGGACAAGAACGCAGGCGAATCGATGCATTTAAGGGATCAACTACATGCACAAATGGGTATGTATGCAAGCCACCATACAATAGTACATCAGAGCCATTCCATCTAAAAAGAAAGGAAATATAGCAACGCCATTCGGCAAGATCCAAATATCCTAGATAGATATAATAGTTTAGGATATCTCCTCATACATCAAACATCAGAGTATCAAGCGGAAGCGGAAGACAAAATCCGAGTACGGATAAGAAGCAAATCGGCATAAGATGCCCCATAAATAAGCACATCCCGCCCACAGATCTCACGGATCCCCGTTCCCGGAATCTCTACACCGAATGATCGTTGCCCACATCGTCCGTCTCCTCCACCCAGTATCCATCTTGTGAGGGTACCTGTTCATCTGAATCAAATAATTTATCGTGTGAGACCCTAGGGGTACTCAGCAAGTCTTTATGCCTCTAAAGGGAACACAACCTGGGGTGACGCAATTGCAGCAAAAGATAAACCCTAACAATTCTATAGATACTCGCTAACCATCCGCCTAACCAGAGATAGACGGATGTCCGTGAATTAATAACAACAGCTATAATGGTAATGTCCACAGATCCATCCTCCTCCTCGCTTACCAATGAGGAAGCGGACGAACAACCTCCCCCATCCGTTGGCAGTTTTATTATCCATTCCATGAGTGTTGCACTATTTACTAGTCAGGTACTTAGTCAAATTAAAAGCGGTACTTTAGTTATTCTTGTCTATGATCGAGAAACTGTGCTCCAAGTCGTCCATAACCGCGGACACGGCTTTCAGAAAGTTTTACCCTGCAGGGGTGCACAAATAGCAACACACACTCGATCAACCTCGGAAAAACCAAATCAAAACCCAACGAGGCAGTCACGACAAAGCGATCACAGGATTCAGAAATATTTCAGGGGGCCACCCCATTAAGCTACCCGCGACGAAGTTGGCCGACTTCGAGACGGACTCAAGGTTTGCGTCAATGGCTGTAAATGACTGGGAACCCGAAAATGTGACTGGGCTTGTCGATACCGCGAAAACACTCCGCTTACCTAAACAGTACAGTGTGCAGTACCTCGCACAATCTTAAATAAAGCAGTAAAGCATGGCATAAGTACAGGATAGTAAATAAAGCCTCAAACTAGTTTGTGGCCCCAAGAAATAAGAATGAATCAAGCTCTGGCTCAGGAGGGTTCATAAGCCTCCCGGATGTGGATAGCGCGAATATTCAAGGAACATGAATCAAGTACTCGGGGTCCTACGGGACACAAGTGAGCCTGAAAAACCAAATAGCAAATATGGCTCACCGATGCCACTTTCATTAGTTATCCCATTACTACTCAGGTTAAGTTGTTTAGGTACCTCATTATCCAACCGACACTCACATACCCTACACATGCTATTCTACGACTCGCATGGCTCAAACAACTCCTGTAGTAATGGCTCATGGGATGGAGGAACAAGCTTCGGTGGGGTTTAAAAAAAATAAAGGCTATGCAATACTTGGGATTCAGGTTAATGCAATCGCGACTCAATGATGCAAGAATAAGATAGAGGCAATAGGTACTATATGTATGCAAGCATGTGGTAGTGCTTGCCTGGCAGCTCAGTTGAAGCGAGAGAAGGATCTGGGTAATGCTCCTGGGTTTCTTGATATATCCACCTTTGCCTATTCGAAGAAGAACCAAACAAACAAGGGCCAACATAAATAAAGTCCACAAGCATATAAATAAAATGCGACAAGCAAACAATCATGCCATGATGAATGATGCACAATTTGCATGGCAATAAAATAGCATGGCATGGGTGAGGTGTGGAATACAAGATTAAATCATTTTAATGAGTTTTGGCCCCATTTTAACCTCATATTAGTTCCTGTACACATTATATTTATATGATGCATGCTTCAAAACAAAACATGGAATGCATAAACAGAAAGGTCTCGTCGAGTAATCATTTTAGACATATCATTTGTTAAATTTGGAGTTATAAAACAAAAGTTATTAATTAATTAAGGAAAAAGGGCATTTTAATGTAATTTTAATTAACTTGGAAAAATAAAGTGTCCAAAATATATTTTGAAGGGCATATTTGAATTCCTCATGTTTTTCTGATTTGAAAACATATATTATTTGTATTATTTGGATTTAATAATTAAAAGTTATTATAAAACAGATTTAAATTTGAATTTGATTTAATTTGAAAAAGATTTGAATTTAAACAGAATACAGGAAATACTTTTGTTACTCAGACTAATCTAGCCAAAGACACAGACAGGTGGGTCCAACACTGACTCAGCAAAACAGTGGCAGAAAAGGGTTTTCCTCACTACGGTTGCTGCCAGCCACAGAGACCGACAGGTGGGACCAGCGGCCACAGGGTCCACGTGACAGCGGTGAGAAGGGCAGGCATTGACAGGTGGGGCTAGGCTGGAGCGTGGGTTAAGGTTTTCAAGAGGCTAGGGGGTGTTCTGTAAAAGTGCTAGCGCGGCTGACTAGTGGGCCAGGCGGACCGCGGGTTTAGCCACAAAAAGGTGCAGGGGGTTAAGTGGAAAACGACCATGGCCCGTACTGTTCCTCTTCTCGCTGAGCCGCGGACAGATCGGTGAGCGACAGCTGGGTGGGATCGATCTCGACCTAGGGCTCACATGAGGCGGAGCCACTGCGGTGGCCTGGGCTTGGTGATAGCAAGGGGGTTGGGGCCTAGATGGGGTCTTCTTGCGCTGAGTTTAGCAGCGGCTGGCGCTCGTCGGTGCACCGAGGGTGTACGACGGAACGCCCAGGATCTAGGGCGTCTACGGCGAGGGCATGTCCAGGGGTTAAGTGGCTCACCGTGGCTGTCGACGTGGTCGGTTCAGCTCGAGGCGCAGGGATCAGCGGCCGATGCATTTTGACCAAGATAGGGTTTGGACGCCGTCTGCTGCTGGTACCGTGCTGCCGTGCTCCTCCTGCTCGGCTCCGTGTACAGGGTGACGTAGGGGAGCTCCACGGCCTTCCTCGACACCAGCGATCGTCACACCACCGGCTGGAAGAGGGGGATCGGAGGAGACCGACGGTAGCCGGCGAGAGAGAGAGGTCGGTGGTGGAGAGGGAGGGGAGGAGCGGCAGGCGCTCTGGGCGGATCTGGGGGAGGTAGAGGGGAGCCAAGGATGGTGGTAGGTAGCAGATAGAGGGGGAGGTGCCGTGGATAAGTGGTGGAGGGAAAAGGTGGCCTCGGCCTTTTCTGCCTCTCCTGAGCACGTGCTCGGTCAGGCAGGGGCAGGGCAGGCAGGGGGGTGGCTTCCAGGTGGGACCAGAGGGTGAGGCCAAGGAGGCAGGGGCAGGCTCGGCTAGGGGGCCACAAGGCAGGGAGAGAAGAGAGGGAGAGAGGGTAGGCTCGGGTTAGGGTTTTGGGGAAGCCTCGGGTGAGCTAGGCTCGGTTAGGGTTTGGTATGAGGGTAGCTAGGGCAGGGGTGAGGTGGCCAGGGAGAGAGGGTGGCCGGTGGGGCCAAGCTAGGTGAGAGAGAGAGAGGCCGAGAGAGAGGGAGGTAGGTTTAGGGTTTTGCTTAGAGAGGGGGTATGGTTTAGGGAGGGGGTAGAGAGGAGTGGTATGGTTTAGGGTTTAAAGAGGTGATTAGGTGGAGTGTCCTCTTTTGACAAAGTCGAGCAAGCACATGCCAAGCTTCATCAAGAACAAGACAAGAAGGGAGGGATGAGGTAATGTGGTTTGAGCATGCTCAAATAAGATCAAGATAAAAGGAGGAAGAGAGAGATGAGGGGAAAAGATTCACTCAAAAACAAATAAAACCAGAAGAGGACCAAAGAGGGTGATGGTTGCATGGCCCATGCAAATGCATTAAATGCTAGGTTTCCTCTTGTGAGAACAAAAATGAATATCCATAGCATTTATACTTATGCATTCCAAAATGTGGAGTAAGGCCAAGCCAAGAATTTAAAAGAAGGTCCCAAGTGGAATAGATGGAGATGATCATATTTGATTATATTTGGGGCTTGCTAGTGTGTATATTCCATTAGATGTTTAGTAGTCCCAAAAATACTCCAACATGAGCATAAATCCATAATAATCCATATGGAAGCTAGGAAAAGGGTTCCACCCACAAGGCAAGCAAAGGTGGCCATGTGGTTCTCATATATCAATAATGTGAAAACAACATGATGCCAAGATGAGAGCATGTGGAAAAGAATTGGATCCATCCCAACCCACATGAGCTAGAGGTAAAACCAAATAAAGTGCAAAGCTCACATTTAGTTGGATGGTGGAATTATAAGGTGGTGAAAGAAAGGTGGTGGAGTTAAATAAAAGATATGCCCCCAACTCAACTTGGGCATTTAAACAATATATCAACAACCAAATACAATATCAAGAGGCAAATACAATTAATAATGCATATGGGAGAAGAACCAAAACAAAAAGGGTTTTATATGATGCTCAAATGCAAGGTGGCATGATGACATGAGCATGATATAATTATGATGCAACAATTATATATAGGAAGTAGCATATATATAGACTAGGCTAGTAGAATTGCAATTGTTAGACAATTGGGATGCTACACCTCCTCAGCAAGCGCCTACCGGACGACCCGACAGATGCACGACACATCGCACGATGCTCCAAGTCATTCGCCATTATCAATGACGAACTGTATAAACGCAGCATCACAGGCGTGTTACAGCGATGCGTCTCCCTAGCCGATGGAAGAGCAGTCCTCCTCGACATCCATGAAGGGACCTGCGGGCACCACGCCGCAAACATTGCCGCCAAAGCTCTACGAGCTGGATTTTACTGGCCCATGGCCATGCGCGACGCCAAGGATATAGTCCAAAAGTGCAACGCCTGTCAGCGATTCGCGGACAAGCCACACGCACCAGGCGCAGAGCTATGGCCTATTCCATTAGCCTGGCCCTTCGCACAGTGGGGACTCGACATGGTCGGCAAACTTCCAAGGTCCTCGCAAGGAGGCTACGTCTACCTCTTAGTCGCAGTCGACAAGTTCACCAAGTGGATCGAGGCCATGCCAGTGACCAAGCAATCAGGGCACAGCGCAGTCAAGTTCTTCGAGTCCATCGTCTACCTCTTCGGCGTGCCACACAACATCATCACCAACAACGGAACAAACTTTACATCCAAGGAGTTCTAAGATTTCTACGAGAACCTGGGGATCAACATCAGCTATGCCTCAGTCGCACACCCGCAGACCAACGGTCAGGTGGAAAAGGCAAACGGGCTCGTCTGCAGCGGCATCAAGAAGCGACTCCTCCGGCCACTCGAACAAGCCGCGGGCTGCTGGCCAAACGAACTGCAATCCGTACTCTGGAGCCTGCGTACAACTCCAAACAGCGCCACCGGCTACACACCATTCTTTATGGTACATGGAGCAGAGGCAGTATTACCCGCCGAGGTACGGTACAGAGCGCCACGCGTAGTCGCCTACAGCGAGAAGGAGTCATCCCTCGCACTCGAAGACTCCGTCGACCTCCTTGACGAAGCAAGAGAAATCGCCGCAGAAAGATCTACGATCTACCAGCAGAACTCGCGAATCACTACCATAGCAGAAGGCTTCGCCCAAGATCCTTCGTCGAAGGTGACCTGGTCCTGCGACTGAAGCAGCAGGGGCATCTCAAGCTCGAGTCCCCCTGGGAAGGACCGTACGTGATTACAGATGTAATCCCAGGTGGCGCCTATCGCCTTCAAGATTTAGGGACAGGAGTCGCATACTCCAACCCTTGGAACGTCGCACAACTGCGACGCTTCTACCCTTAGTCGTTTCTTCTTTGCTTTTGCATCGCAAATAAGTCTATTCAGCCAAGGCTACTTAGCCGCACATTGTACTACGTACTGTTCTCCGAATAAATGAAATCTAAGTGCCCCAAAACTCTGTGCTCTCTTTTCTTTTGTCAACTTTCATACTCGGGGGCTGCGCCACCCTATATACATATGTTCTTCGAACAATAACGCGACATCCTGAGTAGCTGGCACATCAATCGAACCCATAAACACAAACACAACCCAGCTGCCACGCAGCTGACAGGTTGACAGGGGAAAGACACAAAGATGACCAGGCGAACGAAAAGGACTCGCACAAGTGCAACGACCCTACGCTTATACAGCTATTTGTATACATTCAATAATAAATTATTTACAAATATATATGAGCTTTACAACACTAGTACACTTATATGCAGGATACATATTTGGCTACCCTTGCAACAGAAGAACATTAGTCTGTTCCTCAAAGAAGTCGACGATTTCCTCGGCTGGACGATCCACCGCTTGATAGTGCGGCACCATGTTCCAGGAAGATCCTGCTGGTGGCACCGGTGGCCCAGATGCAATGGCGGCGACATCCACGTCAGGCTTGTGCAAACGCACCACGGAGAGCCCAGCTGCTGGATCACGCACTAGCGAACCGCGGACATATCTTGAAATTTCGTCAGCAGGGCCAGCAGGCTTGATGGAGTATCATCCAGCGGGAACATCGCCCGGTAGATGTTCTTCAAACATGACTGCGACTTCTTCAGAAAGAGCAGCACTCGCGAGGCGCGATCCTGCAGGGTCGCTAACACAGTCGCACGATCATGATCTACCCAGAAGTATCCACTCTCCTGAAGTTGCTCTTGGGTGAGATCATGAAGGCGGATGGCAATCCTATCCCTCTCCTCCTGCGGACGGCGTGCGCTAATAACTACACGAAGCAGCATCAACAACATAAGTACAACGTACCATTGCGATTAACTACAAAGGAAAAGACGAGGACGAGCAAACTAACACTTAAACTGATCGCCCAGTTGTGTCGCCTCGCCAAGCAGATATTGCTCGCGAGCGGCAGCTTTTTCAGCCTTCGACCTCCACGTCCGCTATCATGGATCACGGGCAACTCACGCTCCAGTTGCTTAACGCGATCACGAAGTCGCGAAAGCAAGGAAAGCTCCTCTACCCTGGAGCAGGACGGTGCCACTGTATCCTCAAGAGATGGCGAGTCCGGGGTTCCCCCCACAAGACCACTTGATGTACCCTACCAAAAATCAAGCCAGAAGCAAAAATAAGGCGACCAACTCAACAGTCAAAAGTAACATGTGCATTCAGGACCAATAAAAGTATCTACAAACACATTCGCCAACAGGCATGTTCTCCAATCAAAAGAGCAAGTTCATCAGCTATTACAATGACCTAATTACAGAGCAGCTGGCTTCTTCGACTTCGATGACCTTGGGGGCTTCATCAAGTCTGTGGCAGTATCAGACGCCACTGACTTTCCGCCGGCCCCTGAGGCCGAAGTTTTCGCTGCCTTCTTCGCGCGATTGAGCTCCTCCGAATACTTGGCAACAGTGTTTATCAAGGAATGGCCATATTTGGCACAGTGCAATGCAAAGGCGAATACTACCTGCCGACCATCCGCGCCAACAGGCATCGCCTTGACACCGCAGAGGATCCACCGACTCCGTGGGCTTGCACCATGGCAGCGACATGGTCGCGCCCGATTCGCGGAGGAGTTCTTATGCGTGGCGAGCACACCCCGGTGACTCCACCAGCTCCTCCACATTGTCGACCAGCTACGCCTTCGGCATCAGCTCCTCCCGGAGGCGACTCAGGGTGGCCTTGGCTTTGGACAATGTATTTTGGACAGCGGCGCTACGGTCTTCGACCGCAGGTACCGCGCCTGCCAGAGCGTCATCGCGACCAAGGACTCGCGGATCAAAACTCAAGCCACCGGCATCTAAACCAAAATACACACACGGGTCAAACTTCTAATGCCACCGGCGCTATAGAGGAAGAGAAGAACATCAATAAAAAATCCACCAAGTAAAGGTACCAGAGAGGGCCTTGGCGACTGAGAACAGTTGCTCTTCGAACAACTTCTCCCTGGCCGCAAAGGAGGCACGCAGATCCTCTTCGCGCTTCTGGGCTTCATCACGAGCCGCGATTGCCTCGTCGCGCCCCTTCACAGCTGCGGCCAGCGTCTTCTCCAACGTGGCGACATCACGCAATAAAGCATTATGCTCAGCTATAGGGCAGTCAAAAATTTGGCTGTCAGTCGATTATACCAAAATACAGAGAAGACGACAAGATTAAGTATAGAACACTCACTCTCAACCACGCGGTGGTGCTTCTCCAGCATCGCATGCTGGCGACCTATCGCCATCACTTCTCCGCCACCTGTGCGGCTTCCTTTACAAGGAGCTGTCGCACAAAACAAGGAGTCAGCACAAGGCAACAAAGGGCGTTGACTGCCAAATTATAGAGAGAAAGATATACTTACATGGTCCTCCAGCGACTCCGAAGAAGATTGATGAACCATCATCTGAGCTACTACTCGATGCTCCCCTACGTGAGGAGAGCTCGAAGAATTGTGCCCGGAGTGGGCCGCCGCCGGAGGAGAAGGAGCACGCTGGACCTCTATCTTGGCCTTTGAGGTCGCGACTCCTGATTCCTTCAAAAATTCAACGTCACCAGAAGATGACGATGCCTCTTGACTGCAAGACAAAATCCGCACTCAGAAAAGGAAAACTCCAGGGAAAAGCCAACAAGAAGAAAACAAGTGACGAGCGAATGCACTAGCAAGCTTACTAGTTAAATCTATCAAGATCAAATGTGGCCTCCGTTGACTCCGACGAAGACTCCTTGGGCAATCGCATCTTCTTGCGAGAAGACGGTGCCACAGCCCTCACAGGAATGGCGGGAATTGGCGACTCCGCACCAACAGCCGCGCCTCCTGGAGTAGAAGGAGTCGACGCGTCGGAATCCTCGCTACGCGAACGCTTGCGAGTATCCGGACTCTCGGACTCGGGGGCTTCCTCTTCCACATCGGAAGGGATAGTCGACTCAGACTGGTCCTCTTCCAAAGCTTCACGAGGAATGATCCCCTCAGGGAGGGGAGGCATGCAAGGCGACACCGCCCACTCCTGCATACAAAAAGTAAAACAGATAAGCAACAGAAGACGCAATCGAGAAAATACACTACTACGTAGCACAACCATACCTCAGGAGGAGGATTTGAAGCATTGAAAGGAAGAACAACTAGCTCATTCGAAAGCACATCCTTGAGGGTATACTTCGTGACCAGTCGCACCCTCTTATCTACCTCACTCGCGGACATGCCATCGGCAGACATGCGAGTGGGATCATCAGCGCCACCCCATTGGAACATGGGATGGACCCTGGCTTGGAGAGGCTAGACGCGACGACGCAGCCAAGTCCTGACAAGGGCGCAGCCTCCCTCTTCTGCGCCTATGCGACTCTTGAGGTCGCAGACGCGCTGATATAACACGTCTGTCTCCGCGAGTTCGGAAGGCATGATCACGTTCTTCCAAGAACGCATCTTCTTGCAGGGAGTCGCGGGATCGAAAGGCGTGAGACCAAAGTGCTCGTCCTTGGCCTTCTGGTCGCGCACATAAAACCATCTGTCCCTCCATCCCTGGACGGACTTGGTGAGCTTGATATCGAAGTAGGTGGCGGATGGGTCAACATGGATTCCGCAACCACCTACGTCATAAACTAAAGAGCAAGATGCGGACTGACGCTTCAATTTAAAGATGCGTTTGAAAAGACCAAAGTGCGGCTCGATTCCGAGCCAGCACTCGCAGAGAGTGATGAAACAAGTGATGTGGAGGACATAATTTGGGGACAGCTGATGGAGCTAGAGCCCATAGAAACACATAAGACCCCGAAGAAAAGGGTGAAGAGGCAAGGAAAGACCGCGAATGATGAATGCAAGAAACATCACTCGATAACCAGCGGGAGGCACAGGAACAGTCTCACCGTTGGGGACGTGCGAATCGGCGACTGATGCAGAAATCACTCCGTCTTGGCGAAGATGACGGAGATCCGACGCCTTGATGATGGAGGGGCGCCACGCGCCATTAGTCACGCGGGTGCCCGTGACCTTCTTCCTCCCGGCGGCGGCGGCGCTGGTGGCCGCAGCAGCGGAGCCACCCTTCTTCTTCACTGCAGCGAGGGTGGCTGCGGAATCGGCGGCAGCGCCTCCCTTCTTCTTACCCATTGCGCGGCGGCGATGAGAGCGAAGAAAATAGCTGGGGAACGAACGGAGCTGGTCCAGCATCGTGGAGAAGATGGGTGCAGAGAAAAGCAGGAAAGCAAAGGGCAATGGCGATGGCAGCAAGGAAGAAAGAATACAAATGGGAAAATTACCGCCGTGGCATCGTTACTTAACCCCTAGAAGATGCAATCCAACGGCTGACAAAATCCCTATTGGACGTGTGGCACGCATCGCGTAGGACACGTGGAGAAGAGGAAGCGCGAACCGTCCCCCCACTTCTACCATTACGCGTGGAAATCGAGGAGGCACAGTTAAAAATAAGATTATGCATGCCCAGTCAAATGAAAGTCAGAAAGTGGGACCCACAGCTCGTCACGTCCCGTCAAAATTGCTCATGCGGGCAACTAAGGTCGCCTGGCGTCGACCTGACGTCATCAAGGCTATGCAGTAGAGAACTTCGACTATTTTAGTCCTTGCTGGAGTCTTCGACTCCACCAGGGGCTACTCCCATAGGGAGCGCTGGCCGTGCCCCCTACAACTTTTCTTTTTCTTGTTGCAGGAACATGGACAATCACAAAAAGCAAACCCAACCACTCGAAGCACAATTCGATTATGAACATGGGTTACTCCCATAGGGAGCGCCGGAAACAAGCAGGCAAAAGACGACAGCAGTCGCGAAAATATTTTAAACCGCCTGAGTCATCGACTGAAACAAGCAGGCAAAAGACGACAGCAGTCGCGAAAGTGTTTTAGTATCTGCCTGGGTCATCAACTGAACAAGCAGGCAAAAGACGACAACAATGCAAAGTTTTAGTCCTGCTGAGTCTTCGACTCAACCAGGCACTCGAGCTACTCCCATAGGGCGCTGGTCGCGCACCCTATGATTATTTGAACAAAAAACTGTGTGTTGATAACATCCACACTCGAAACTCATGGCGACACCGCCTCATAATTTTTCCCCTACAAAGAGACTGTGTCTCCTGGGTTACCCGAATCATCTCCGCGACGATAAAATTCGAATGTCGCGCCTACGGCGTGAAGGTAAGACCTGAATAAGGCCTGGCAACGCATTTAACTGCACACTACCAGAAACATATCCGTGCCCACAGGCACGATGAACATGCCTTGACGGACGCGTCAAGTGCTCACACCCATATAACTGGAATTCGACTCCTGTAAGACCTCCGGCGAGTCGAATTACACCAGCACTTTTCCGGATTCGAGTCCGGGGACTCGAATTTGAGTAGATTGCGTTGTTTCACCCTAAGGTGGTTAACTGATACCGATACTTCGGTTATATCAGGCACGTATATCAACAATCCCTATGACATAAATAAAAGCAATCGAAATATACTCATTCAGGCACTCGAAGGCTTCAAAGTCCCCGATCGAATCAGATTCCTTTGGACACTCGGGCTCTTGACATGGGTATACCCTACAGGTACTCGAGCTTGGTATATATGGCCCAAATACGTACAGGCCCACGGTGTCGCCAAGGCCTGGATGGAGGGACTCAAGTAACCTATGGACTCTCAATTACTTGAAGGACAAGAAGAAGCTAAAGATAGAAAGTTTGAAGGGGAAAATCCTAACTTGTAACCGACTCGACCTGCTACTCGAGACCTAGCCTATCTATATAAAGGATAGGAGGGGGCGGCAAGGAGGACACACGCAACCCTAGTTTCCACAACCCTCGCCAGATTTCGTTTGCGCACCATTGTAACTTTCGACTCCCTTGATAATTCCACGAGCAGACAAGCAGGAGTAGGGACCTCTATGAGGCCTGAACCTGGGTAAATCCTTTATCCCCTGTGTGCTTGTTTGCTAGCCGATAGATGTCTCCAGCGCTCCCTCCTTCTCCAAAACCCAAGTCCATAACAATGGACATTGACGAGTTAAACCCTCGTCAAATAGACATGCACTCACACTGGGTGGATCCATGTGTGGTTCATGAAAAGAACACACATGCAATGACATAGGTGGATCCATGTGTGGTTTGTGAGAAGAACACACATACAATGACACTGGGTGTGGTTCACGAAAAGAACACACATCCAATGGCACTAGGTGTGGTTCATGAAAAGAACACACATCCAATGACATTGTGGTTCATGAAAAGAACATACATGCAATGACACTGGTGGATCCATATGTGGTTTGGTCGAAACAACAGACAAGCAATGACTCTAGATGTGGTTCATGAGAAGAATAGACATGCAATGACACTGGTGGATCCATGTGTGGTTCATGATAAGAACACACATGCAATGACACTGGTGGATCCTTATGTGGTTTCTAAAAAGAACTGGCATGCAATGACTCTAACTATGGTTCATGAGAATAACACACATGGAATGACACTGGGTGTGGTTCATGAGAAGAACACATATGCAATGACACTGGTGGATCCTTATGTGGTTTGTTTAGCAGAACACAAATGCAATGACTCTAGCTGTGGTTCATGAAAAGAACGCACATGCAATGACACTGGTGGATCCATGTGTGGTTTGTGAAAAGAACACACATGCAATCACACTAGGTGGATGCATGTGTGGTTTGCTTAGAGGAACAAACATGCAATGACACTGGGTGTGGTTCATGAAAAGAACAGATATGCAATAACAATGGTGGATCCTTATGCGGTTTGTTTAGAAGAACACACGTGCAATGACTCTAGATGTGGTTCATGAAAAGAACACACATGCAATGACACTGGTGGATCCATGTGTGGTTTGTTTAGAAGAACAGACATACAATGACACTGGTGGATCCTTATGTGGTTTGTGAGAAGAACAGACATGCAATGACACTGGCTATGGTTCATGAAAATAACACACATGCAATGACACTGGTGGATCCATGTGTCGTTTGTGAAAAGAACAGACATGCAATCACACTAGGTGGATCCATGTGTGGTTTGTGGAAAGAACGGACATGCAATGACTCTAGATGTGGTTCATAAAAAGAACACACATGCAATGACACTGGTGGATCCATGTGTGGTTTGTGAAAAGAACATATATGCAATTACAATAGGTGCATCCATGTGTGGTTTGTTTAGAAGAACACACATGCAATAACTCTAGTTGTGGTTCATGAAAAGAACATACATCCAATGACACTAGTGGATCCTTATGTGGTTCATGAAAATAATAGACATGCAATGACACTGGAGGATCCTTCTGTGGGTTGTTTAGAAGAACACACATGCAGTGACTCTAGTTGTGGTTCATGAAAAGAACAGACATGCAATGACACTGGTGGATCCTTATGTGGTTTGTTTAGAAGAACACACATGCAATGACTCTAGTTGTGGTTCATGAAAAGAACACACATGCAATGCCACTAGTGTATCGATGTGTGGTTCATGAGAAGAACACACATCCAATGACACTGGGTGTGGTTCATGAGAAGAACACACATCCAATGACACTGGGTGTGGTTGATGAGAAGAACACACATCCAATGACGCTGGTGGATCCTTATGTGGTTTGTTTAGAAAAATACACATGCAAGGACTCTAGCTATGGTTCATGAAAAGAACACACATGCAATGACACTGGTGGATCCATGTGTGGTTTGTTTAGAAGAACACACATGCAATGACTGTAGCTGTGGTTCATGAAAAGAACACACATCCAATGACACAGGTGGATCCTTATGTGGTTCATGAAAATAACAGACATGAAATGACACTATAGGATCCTTATGTGGTTTGTTTAGAAGAACACACATGCAATGACTCTAGCTGTGGTTCATGAAAAGAACAGACATGCAATGACACTGGTAGATCCTTCCATGGTTCGCTTAGAAGAATAAACATGCAATGACTCTAGCTGTGGTTCATGAAAAGAACACACATACAATGCCACTTCTGTATCGATGTGTGGTTCATGAGAAGAACACACATCCAATGACACTGGGTGTGGTTCATAAGAACAACACACATCCAATGACACTGGTGGATCCTTATGTGGTTTGTTTCGAAGAATACACATGCAAGGATTATAGCTGTTGTTCATGAAAAGAACACAAATGCAATGACACTGGTGGATCCATGTGTGGTTTGTGAAAAGAACAGACATGCAATCACACTAGGTGGATCCATGTGTGGTTCGTTTAGAGGAACAGACATGCAATGACACTGGGTGTGGTTCACGAAAAGAACATATATGCAACGACACTAGTGGATCCATATGTTGTTTGTGGAAAGAACAGACATGCAATGACTCTAGCTGTGGTTCATGAAAAGAACACATATGCAATGACACTGGTGGATCCATGTGTGGTTCATGAGAAGACCACACACCCAATGATACTGGTGGATCCTTATGTGGTTTGTGAGAAGAACAGACATGCAATGACACTGGGTGTGGTTCATGAGAAGAACACACGTGCAATGACACTGGGTGTGATTCATGAGAAGAACACATATCCAATGACACTGGTGGATCCTTATGTGGTTTATGAAAAGAACAGACATGCAATAACACTGGGGGATCCTTATGTGGTTTGTTTAGAAGAACACACATGCAATGACTCTACCTATGGTTCATGAAAAGAAAACTCATGCAATGACACTTGTGGATCCTTATGTTGTTTGTTTAGAAGAACACACATGCAATGACTCTAGCTGTGGTTCATGAAAAGAACACACATGCAATGACACTGGTGTATCCATGTGTGGTTCATGAGAAGAACACACATTGAATAACATTGGGTGTGGTTCATGAGAAGAACACACATGCAATGACACTGGTGGATCCTTATGTGGTTTGTTTAGAAGAACAAACATGCAATGACTCTAGCTGTGGTTCATGAAAAGAACACACATGCAATGACACTGGTGGATCCATGTGTGGTTTGTGAAAAGAACAGACATGCAATCAGACTAGGTGGATCCATGTTTGGTTTGTTTAGAGGAACATACATGCAATGACACTGGGCGTGGTTCATGAAAAGAAATGACATGCAATGACACTAGTGGATCCTTATGTGGTTTGTTTAGAAGTACACACATGCAATGACTCTAGTTGTGGTTCATGAAAAGAACACACATGCAATGCCACTGGTGTATCAATGTGTGGTTCATGAGAAGAACACACATCCAATGACACTGGTTGTGGTTGATGAGAAGAACACACATCCAATGACGCTGCTAGATCCTTATGTGGTTTGTTTAGAAAAATACACATGCAAGGACTCTAGCTATGGTTCAAGAAAAGAACACACATGCAATGACACTGGTGGATCCATGTGTGGTTTGTTTAGAAGAACACACATGCAATGTCTCTAGATGTGGTTCATGAAAAGAACACACATCCAATGACACTGGTGAATCCTTATGTGGTTCATGAAAATAACAGACATGCAATGACACTGGAGGATCCTTATGTGGTTTGTTTAGAAGAACACGCATGCAATGACTCTAGCTGTGGTTCATGAAAAGAACAGACATGCAATGACACTGGTGGATCCTTTCGTGGTTTGCTTAGAAGAACACACATGCAATGACTCTAGCTGTGGTTCATGAAAAGAACACACATACAATGCCACTTCTGTATCGATGTGTGGTTCATGAGAAGAACACACATCCAATGACACTGGGTGTGGTTCATGAGAACAACACACATCCAATGACACTGGTAGATCCTTATGTGGTTTGTTTAGAAGAATACACGTGCAAGGACTCTAGCTGTGGTTCATGAAAAGAACACAAATGCAATGACACTGGTGGATCCATGTGTGGTTTGTGAAAAGAACAGACATGCAATCACACTAGGTGGATCCATGTGTGGTTTGTTTAGAGGAACAGACATGCAATGACACTGGGTGTGGTTCACGAAAAGAACATATATGCAATGACACTAGTGGATTCATATGTCGTTTGTGGAAAGAACAGACATGCATGAGTCTAGCTGTGGTTCATGAAAAGAACACACATGCAATGACACTGGTGGATCCATGTGTGGTTCATGAGAAGACCACACACCCAATGATACTGGTGGATCCTTATGTGGTTTGTGAGAAGAACAGACATGCAATGACACTGGGTGTGGTTCATGAGAAGAACACACGTGCAATGACACTGGGTGTGATTCATGAGAAGAACACACATGCAATGACACTGGTGGATCCTTATGTGGTTTGTTTAGAAGAACAAACATGCAATGACTCTAGCTGTGGTTAATGAAAAGATCACACATGCAATGACACTGGTGGATTCATGTGTGTTTTGTGAAAAGAACAGACATGCAATCAGACTAGGTGGATCCATGTGTGGTTTGTTTAGAGGAACATACATGCAATGACACTGGGCGTGGTTCATGAAAAGAAATGACATGCAATGACATTGGTGGATCCTTATGTGGTTTGTTTAGAAGTACACACATGCAATGACTCTAGTTGTAGTTCATGAAAAGAACTCACATGCAATGACACTGGTGGATCCAAGTGTGGTTCATGAGAGGAACACACATCCAATGACAATGGTGGATCCTTATGTGGTTTGTGAGAAGAACAGACATGCAATGACATTGGCTGTGGTTGATGAGAAGAACACACATGCAATGACACTGGTGAATCCATGTGTGGTTTGTGAAAAGAACAGACATGCAATCACACTAGGTTGATCCATGTGTGGTTTGTGGAAAGAACAGACATGAGATGACTCTAGCTGTGGTTCATGGAAAGAACACACATGCAATGACACTGGTGGATCCATGTGTGGTTTGTGAAAAGAATAGACATGCAATCACACTAGGTGGATCCATGTGTGGTTTGTTTAGAAGAACACACATGCAATGACTCTAGCTGTGGTTCATGAAAAGAACACACATGCAATGAGACTGGTGGATCCATGTGTGGTTCATGAAAAGAACAGACATGTAGTGACACTGGTGGATCCATGTGTGGTTTGTGAAGAAGAACACACATCCAATGACTCTAGCTGTGGTTCATGAAAATAAAACACATGCAATGACACCGGTGTATCCATGTGTGGTTCATGAGAATAACACACATGCAATGACACTAGGTGTGGTTCATGAGAATAACACACATGCAATGACACTGTTGGATCCTTATGTGGTTTATGAGAAGAACTGACATGCAATGACTCTAGCTGTGCTTCATGAAAAGAACAGACATGCAATGACTCTGGTGGATCCATATGTGGTTTGTGAGAAAAATTGACATGCAATGACTCTAGTTGTGGTTCATGAAAAGAGCAGACATGCAATGACACTTGTGGATCCATATGTGGTTTGTGGAAGGAACAAACATGCAATGACTCTAGCTGTGGTTCATGAAAAGAACAGACATGCAATGACACTGGTGGATCCATGTGTGGTTCATGAGAAGGATACACATCCAATGACACTGGTGGATCCTTATGTGGTTCATGAAAAGAACAGACATGCAATGACACTGGGGATCCTTATGTGGTTTGTTTAGAAGAACAAACATGCAATGACTATAGCTATGGTTCATGAAAAGAACACACATGCAATGACACTGGTGGATCCTTATGTGGTTTGTTTAGAAGAACACACATGCAATGAATCTAGCTGTGGTTCATGAAAAGAACACACATGCAATGACACTAGTAGATCCATGTGTGGTTCATGAAAAGAACACACATGCAATGACTCTAGATGTGGTTCATGAAAAGAACACACATGCAATGACACTGGTGGATCCATGTGTGGTCAATGAAAAGAACAGACATGCAATGACACTAGTGGATCCTTATGTGGTTAGTTTAGAAGAACACACATGGAATGACTCTAGATGTGGTTCATGAAAAGAACACACATGCAATGCCAGTGGTGGATCCTTATGTGGTTTGTTTAGAAGAACACACATGCAATGAATCTAGCTGTGGTTCATGAAAAGAGCACACATGCAATATCACTAGTGGATTCATGTGTGGTTTGTGAAGAAGAACACACATGCAATGACTCTAGCTGTGGTTCATGAAAAGAACATACATGCAATGACACTGGTGTATCCATGTGTGGTTTATGAGAATAACACGCATGCAATGACACTGGGTGTGGTTCCTAAGAAGAACAGACATGCAATGAAACTAGTGGATCCTTATGTGGTTTGTGAGAAGAACTTACATGCAATGACTCTAGGTGTGGTTCATGAAAAGAACAGACATGCAATCACACTTCTGGATCCATATGTGGTTTGTGAGAAGAACTGGCATGCAATGACTCTAGCTGTGGTTCATGAAAAGAACAGACGTGCAATGACACTGGTGGATCCATATGTGGTTTGTGGAAGGAACAGACATGCAATGACTCTAGCTGTGGTTCATGAAAAGAACAGACATGCAATGACACTGGTGGATCCATGTGTGGTTCATGAGAAGAACACACATCCAATGACACTGGTGGATCCTTATGTGGTTCATGAAAAGAACATACAAGCAATCACACTAGTGGATCCTTATGTGGTTAGTTTAGAAGAACACACATGGAATGACTCTAGATGTGGTTCATGAAAAGAACACACATGCAATGCCAGTGGTGGATCCTTATGTGGTTTGTTTAGAAGAACACACATGCAATGAATCTAGCTGTGGTTCATGAAAAGAGCACACATGCAATGACACTGGTGTATCCATGTGTGGTTCATGAGAAGAACACACATCCAAGGACACTGGGTGTGGTTCATGAGAAGAACACACATCCAATGACACTGGTGGATCCTTATGTGGTTTGTTTAGAAGAACACATATGCAATGACTCTAGCTATGGTTCATGAAAAGAACACCCATGCAATGACACTGGTGGATCCATGTGTGGTTTGTGAAAAGAACAGACATGCAATCACACTAGGTGGATCCATGTGTGGTTTGTTTAGACGAATAGACATGCAATGACACTGGGTGTGGTTCATGAAAAGAAGATACATGCAATGACACTGGTGGATCCACATGTGGTTTGTGGAAAGAGCAGACATGCAATGACTCTAGCTGTGGTTCATGAAAAGAACACACATGCAATGACACTGGTGGATCAATGTGTGGTTCATGAGAAGAACACATATCCAATGACACTGGTGGATCCTTATGTGGTTTGTGAGAAGAACAAACATGCAATGAAACTGGCTGTGGTTCATGAGAAGAACACACATCCAATGACACCGGTGGATCCATGTGTGGTTTGTGAGAAGAACACACATGCAATGACTCTAGCTATGGTTCATGAAAAGAACACACATGCAATGACACTGGTGGATTCATGTGTGGTTAATGAGAAGAACAGGCATGCAATGACACAAGGTGGATCCATGTGTGGTTTGTTTAGAGTAACAGACATGCAATGACACTAGGTGTGGTTCATGAAAAGAACAGACATGCAATGACACTGGTGGATCCTTATGTGGTTTGTTTAGAAGAACACACATGCAATGACTCTAGCTGTGGTTCATGAAAAGAACACACATGCAATGACACTGGTGTATCCATGTGTGGTTCATGAGAAGAACACACATGCAATGACATTGGGTGTGGTTCATGTGTAGAACACACATGCAATGACACTGGTGGATCCTTATGTGGTTTGTTTAGAAGAACCCACATGCAATGACTCTAGCTGTGGTTCATGAAAAGAACACACATGCAATGACACTGGTGGATCGATGTGTGGTTTGTGAAAAGAACAGACATGAAATGACACTAGGTGGATCCATGTGTGGTTTGTTTAGAAGAACACACATGCAGTTACTCTAGCTGTGGTTCATGAAAACAATACACATGGAATGACACTGGTGTATCCATGTGTGGTTCTTGAGAAGAACACACATGCAATGAACTGGGTGTGGTTCATGAGAAGAACACACATGCAATGACACTGGTGCATCCTTATGTGGTTTGTTTAGAAGAACACACATGCAATGACTCTAGCTGTGGTTCATGAAAAGAACACACATGCAATGACACTGGTGGATCCATGTGTGGTTCATGAAAAGAACACACATGCAATGACACTGGTGGATCCATGTGTGGTTTGTTTAGAGGAACATACATGCAATCACACTGGGTGTGGTTCATGAAAAGAATAGACATGCAATGACACTGGTGGATCCTTATGGGGTTTGTTTAGAAGAACACACATGCAATCACTCTAGCTATGGTTCATGAAAAGAACACAAATGCAATGACGCTGGTGAATCCATGTGTGGTTTGTTTAGAAGAACATACATGTAATGACACTAGTGGATCCTTATGTGGTTTGTGAGAAGAACAGACATGCAATGACACTGGCTGTGGTTCATGAGAAGAACACACATGCAATGACACTGGTGGATCCATGTGTGGTTTGTGAAAAGAACAGACATGCAATCACACTAGGTGGATCCATGTGTGGTTTGTTTAGAGGAACACACATGCAATGACACTGGGTGTGGTTCATGAAAAGAACAGACATGCAATGACACTGGTGGATCCTTATGTGGTTTGTTTAGAAGAACACACATGCAATGACTCTAGCTATGGTTCATGAAAAGAACACACATGCAATGACACTAGTGGATCCATGTGTGGTTTGTTTAGAAGAACAGACATGCAATGACATTGGTGGATCCTTATGAGGTTTGTGAGAAGAACATACATGCAATGACAATGGCTGTGGTTCATGAGAAGAACACACATGCAATGACACCAGTGGATCCATGTGTGGTTTGTGACATGCAATCACACTAGGTGGATCTATATGTGGTTTGTGGACAGAACAGACATGCAATGACTCTAGCTGTGGTTCATGAAAAGAACACACATGCAATGACACTGGTGGATCCATGTGTGGTTTGTGAAAAGAACAGAAATGCAATCACACTAGGTGGATCCATGTGTGGTTTGTTTAGAACACACATGCAATGACTCTAGCTTTGGTTCATGAAAAGAAATCACATGCAATCACACTGGTGGATCCATGTGTGGTTCATGAAAAGAACAGACATGCAATGACACTGGTGGATCCTTATGTGGTTTGTTTAGAGGAACAGACATGCAATGACACTGGGTGTGGTTCATGAAAAGAACAGACATGCAATGACGCTGGTGGATCTTTATGTGGTTTGTTTAGAAGAACACACATGCAATGATTCTAGCTGTTCATGAAAAGAACACACATGCAATGACCCTGGTGCATCCATGTGTGGTTTGTGAAAAGAACAGACTTGCAATCACACTAGGTGGATACATGTGTGGTTTGTTTAGAGGAACACACATGCAATGACACTGGGTGTGGTTCATGAAAAGAACAGACATCCAATGACACTGGTGTATCCAAATGTGGTTTGTTTAGAAGAACACACATGCAATGACTCGAATTGTGGTTCATGAAAAGAACACACATGCAATGACACTGGTGGATCCTTATGTGGTTTGTTTAGAAGAACACACATCCAATGACACTGGTGGATCCTTATGTGGTTCATGAAAAGAACAGACATGCAATGACACTGGCCGTCGTTCATGAGAAGAACTCACATGCAATGACACTGGTGGATCCATGTGTGGTTTGTGTAAAGAACAGACATGCAACCGCACTAGGTGGATCCATGTGTGGTTTGTGGAAAGAAAAGACATGCAATGACTCTAGCTGTGGTTCATGAAAAGAACACACATGCAATGACACTAGTGGATCCATGTGTGGTTTGTGAAACGAACAGACATGCAATCACACTAGGTGGATCCATGTGTGGTTTGTTTAGAAGAACACACATGCAACGACTCTAGCAGTGGTTCATGAAAAGAACACACATGCAATGACACTAGTAGATCCATGTGTGGTTCATGAAAAGAACATACATGCAATGACACTGGTGGATCCTTATGTGGTTTGTTTATAGGAATAGACATGCAATGACACTGGGTGTGGTTCATGAAAAGAGCAGACATAAAATGACACTGGTGGATCCTTATGTGGTTTGTTTAGAAGAACACACATGCAATGACTCTAGCTGTGGTTCAGGAAAAGAACACACATGCAATGATACTGGTGGATCTATGTGTGGTTTGTGAAGAAGAACACACATGCAATGACTCTAGCTGTGGTCCATGAAAAGAACACACATGCAATGACACTGGTGTATCCATGTGTGGTTCATGAGAAGAACACACATGCAATGACACTTGGTGTGGTTCATGAGAAGAACATACATGCAATGACACTGGTGGATCCTTATGTGGTTTGTGAGAAGAACTGACATGCAATAACTCTAGCTGTGGTTCAATAAAAGAACAGACATGCAATGACACTTTTGGATCCATATGTGGTTTGTGAGAAGAACTGACATGCAATGAATCTAGCTGTGGTTCATGAAAAGAACACACATGCAATGACACTGGTGGATCCATATGTGGTTTGTGGAAGGAACAAACCTGCAATGACTCTAGATGTGGTTCATGAAAAGAATAAACATGCAATGACACTGGTGCATCCATGTGTGGTTCATGAGAATAACACACATCCAATGACACTGGTGGATCCTTATGTGGTTCATGAAAAGAACACACATGCAATGACACTGGTCGATCCTTATGTGGTTTGTTTAGAATAACACACATGTAATGACTCTAGCTATGGTTCATGAAAAGAACACACATGCAATGACACTGGTGGATCTTTATGTGGTTTGTTTAGAAGAACACACATCCAATGACTCTAGTTGTGGTTCATGAAAAGAACACACATGCAATGACACTGGAGTATCCATATGTGGTTCATGAGAAGAACACACATCCAATGACACTTGTGGATCCTTATGTGATTTGTTTAGAAGAACACACATGCAATGACTCTAGCTGTGGTTCATGAGAAGAACACACATGCAATCAAACTAGTGGATCCATGTGTGGTTTGTGAAAAGAACAGACATGCACTCACACTAGGTGGATCTATGTGTGGTTTGTTTAGAGGAACATACATGCAATCAAACTGGGTGTGGTTCATGAAAAGAACATACATGCAATAACACTAGTCGATCCATATGTGTCTAGTTTAGAAGAACAGACATGCAATGACTCTAGCTGTGGTTCATGAAAAGAACACACGTGCAATGACACATGTGGATCCATGTGTGGTTTGTGAAGAAGAACACACATCCAATGACTCTAGCTATGGTTCATGAAAAGAACACACATGCAATGACACTGGTGTATCCATGTGTGGTCATGAGAATAACACGCATGCAATGCCATTTGGTGTGGTTCATGAGAAGAACAGACATGCAATGACACTGTTGTATTCGTATGTGGTTTGTGAGAAGAACTGACATGCAATGACTCTAGCTGTGGTTCATGAAAAGAACAGACATGCAATGACATTGGTGGATCCATATGTGGTTTGTGAGAAGAACTGACATGCAATGAGTCTAGTTGTAGTTCATGAAAAGAGCAGACATGCAATGACATTGTGGATCCATATGTGGTTTGTGGAAGGAACAAACATGCAATGATTCTAGCTGTGGTTCATGAAAAGAACAGACATGCAATGACACTGGTGGATCCATGTGTGGTTCATGAGAAGAACACACATCCAATGACACTGGTGGATCCTTATGTGGTTAATGAAAAGAACAGACATGCAATGACACTGGGGGATCCTTATGTGGTTTGTCTAGAAGAACACACATGCAATGACTATAGTATGGTTCATGAAAAGAACACACATGCAATGACACTAGTGGATCCTTATGTGGTTAGTTTAGAATAACACACATGAAATGACTCTAGCTGTGGTTCATGAAAATAACACACATGCAATGACACTGGTGTATCTATGTGTGGTTCATGAGAAGAACACACATGCAATGACACTGGTGGATCCCTGTGTGGTTTGTGAAAAGAACAGACATGCAATCAGACTAGGTGGATCCATGTGTGGTTTGTTTAGAGGAACATACATGCAATGACACTGGGTGTGGTTCATGAAAAGAACATACATGCAATGACACTGGTGGATCCTTATGTGGTCTGTTCTTGTTAGAACACACATGTAATGACTCTAGCTGTGGTTCATGAAAAGAACACACATGCAATGACACTAGTGGATCCATGTGTGGTTTGTTTAGAATAATAGACATGCAATGACACTGGTGGATCCTTATGTGGTTTGTGAGAAGAACAGACATGCAATGACACTGGTTGTGGTTCATGAGAAGAACACACATGCAATGACACTGGTGGATCCATGTGTGGTTTGTGGAAAGAACAGACATGCAATGACTCTAGCTCTGGTTCAAGAAAAGAACACACATGCAATGACACTGGTGGATCCATGTGTATTTTGTGAAAAGAACAGACATGCAATCACACTAGGTGGATCCATGTGTGGTTTGTTTAGAAGAACACACATGCAATGACTCTAGCTGTGGTTCATGAAAAGAACACACATGCAATGACACTGGTGGATCCATGTGTGGTTCATGAAAAGAACAGACATGCAATGACACTGGTGTATCCATCTGTGGTTCATGAAAAGAACACACATCCAATGAAACTGGTGGATCCTTATGTGGTTTGTTTAGAACAACACACATGCAATGACTCTAGCTATGGTTCATGAAAAGAACACACATGCAATGATACTGGTGGATCCATGTGTGGTTTGTGAAAAGAACAGACATGCAATCACACTAGGTGGATCCATGTGTGGTTTGTTTAGAGGAACAAACATGTACTGACACTAGGTGTGGTTCATGAATATAACATACATGCAATGGCACTGGTGGATCCATATGTGGTTTGTTTAGAAGAACAGACATGCAATGACTCTAGCTTTGGTTCATGAAAACAACACACATGCAATGACATTGGTGGATCCATGTGTGGTTTGTGAAGTAGAACACACATCCAATGACTCTGGTGTATCCATGTGTGGTTCATGAGAAGAACACACAAGCAATGACACTAGGTGTGGTTCATGAGAAGAACAGACATGCAATGACACTGGTGGATCCTCATGTGGTTTGTGAGAAGAACTGAGATGCAATGACACTTGGTGTGGTTCATGAGAAGAACAGACATGCAATGACACTGGTGGATCCTTATGTGGTTTGTGAGAAGAACTGACATGCAATGACTCTAGCTATGGTTCTTGAAAAGAGCAGACATGCAATGACACTAGTGGATCCATATGTGGTTTGTGGAAGGAACATACATGCAATGACTCTAGGTGTGGTTCATGAAAAGAACAGACATGCAATGACACTGGTGGATCCATGTGTGGTTCATCAGAAGAAAACACATACAATGACACTAGTGGATCCTTATTTAGTTCATGAAAAGACCAGACATGCAATGACATTGGGGGATCCTTATATGGTTTCTTTAGAAGAACACACATGCAATGAATCTAGCTGTGGTTCATGAAAATAACACACATGCAATGACACTGCTGGATCCTTATGTGGTTTGTTGAGAAAAACACACATGCAAGGACTCTAGCTATGGTTCATGAAAAGAACACACATGCAATGACACTCGTGTATCCATGTGTGGTTCATGAGAAGAACACACGTCCAATGACACTGGGTGTGGTTCATGAGAAGAACACAAATCCAATGACACTGGTGGCTCCTTATGTGGTTTGGTTAGAAGAACACACATGCAATGATTCTAGCTGTGGTTCATGAAAAGAATACACATGCAATGACACTGGTGGATCCATGTGTGGTTTGAGAAAAGAACAGACATGCAATGACACTGGCTGTGGTTCATGAGAAGAACACACATGCAATGACACTAGTGGATCCATGTGTGGTTTGTGAAAAGAACAGACATGCAACCACACTAGGTGGATCCATGTGTGGTTTGTGGAAAGAACAGACATGCAATGACCCTAGCTATGGTTCATGAAAAGAACAAACATGCAATGACACTGGTGTATCTATGTGGGGTTTGTGAAAAGAACAGACATGCAATCACACTAGGTGGATCCATGTGTGGTTTGTTTAGAATAACACACATGCAATGACACTGGTGGATCCATGTGTGGTTTGCTAAAAAAGAACAGACATGCAATCACACTGGTGGATCCATGTGTGGTTTGTGAAGAAGAACACACATGCAATGACTCTAGCTGTGGTTCATGAAAAGAACACGCATGCAATGACACTGGTGTATCCATGTGTGGTTCATGAGAAGAACACATATGCAATGAGACTAGGTGTGGTTCATGAGAAGAACGGACATGCAATGACACTGGTGGATCCTTATGTGGTTTGTGAGAAGAACTGACATGCAATGACTCTAGCTGTGGTTCATGAAAAGAACAAACATGCAATGACACTGGTGGATCCATATGTGGTTTGTGAGAACAACTGACATTAAATGACTCTAGCTATGGTTCATGAAAATAACAGACATGCAATGACACTGATGGATCCATATGTGGTTTGTGGAAGGAACAGACATGCAATGACTCTAGGGTTGGTTCATGAAAATAATAGACATGTAATAACACTGGTGGATCCATGTGTGGTTCATGATAAGAACACACATCCAATGACACTGGTGGATCCTTATGTGGTTCATGAAAAGAACAGACATGCAATGACTCTAGCTATGGTTCATGAAAAGAACACACATGCAATGACACTGGTGTATCCATGTGTGGTTCATGAGAACAACACACATCCAATGACAATGGGTGTGGTACATGAGAAGAACATACATGCAATGACACTGGTGGATCCTTACGTGGTTTGTGAGAAGAACTCACATGCAATGACTCTAGCTGTGGTTCATGAAAAGAACAGACATGCAATGACACTGGTGGATCCATATGTGGTTTGTGAGAAGAACTGAGATGCAATGACTCTAGTTGTGGTTCTTGAAAAGAGCAGACCTGCAATGACACTGGTGGATCCATATGTGGTTTGTGCAAGGAACATACATGCAATGACTCTAGTTGTGGTTCATGAAAAGTACAGACATGCAATGACACTGGTGGATCCATGTGTGGTTCATGAGAAGAACACACATCCAATGACACTGGTGGATCCTTATGTGGTTCATGAAAAGAACAGACATGCAATGACACTGGGGATCCTTATATGGTTTGTTTAGAAGAACACACATGCAATGACTCTAGGTGTGGTTCATGAAAAGAACACACATGCAATGACACTACTGGATCCTTATGTGGTTTGTTTAGAAGAACACACATGCAATGACTCTAGTTGTGGTTCATGAAAAGAACACACATGCAATGACACTGGTGTATCCATGTGTGGTTCATGAGAAGAACACACATCCAATGACACTGGGTGTGGTTCATGAGAAGAACACACATCCAATGACATTGGTGGATCCTTATGTGGTTTGGTTAGAAGAACACACATGCAATGAATCTAGCTATGGTTCATGAAAAGAATACACATGCAATGACACTGGTGAATCCATGTGTGGTTCGAGAAAAGAACAGACATGCAATGACACTGGCTGTAGTTCATGAGAAGAACACACATGCAATGACACTAGTGGATCCATGTGTGGTTTGTGAAAAGAATAGACATGCAACCACACTAGGTGGATCAATGTGTGGTTTGTGGAAAGAACAGACATGCAATGACTCTAGCTGTGGTTCATGAAAAGAACACACATGCAATGACACTGGTGGATCCATGTGTGGTTTGTGAAAAGAACAGACATGCAATCACACTAGGTGGATCTATGTGTGGTTTGTTTAGAAGAACACACATGCAACGACTCTAGCTGTATCCATGTGTGGTTAGTGAAAAAAGAACAGACATGCAATCACACTGGTGGATCCATGTGTGGTTTGTGAAGAAGAACACACATGCAATGACACTAGGTGTAGTTCATGAGAAGAACAGACATGCAATGACACTGGTGGATCCTTATGTGGTTTGTGAGAAGAACTGACATGCAATGAATCTAGCTATGGTTCATGAAAAGAACAGACATGCAATGACACTGGTGGATCCATATGTGGTTTGTGAGAAGAACTGACATGCAATGACTCTAGCTATGTGTCGTGGAAATGGCCACGGCAGCCGCTACCATTAGCAGCGATTGAGTGTTTTGTGAGGAAGAGTTGGCGGCCATCTGTGGTGCGAGATGGGTGCGGATGCACATGGGTTTACCCAGGTTCGGCCCCCCGGAGGGTAAAGACCTACTCCTGCTAGATTAGATTATTGGAGAGCGAGTTACAAGGGTGACGAGCTCGGCGGCTAGGCAGCGAGTCGCTTGAGGGGGTGTATGATGGAACGTAAGTCTCCAGGATACCCTAGGGAGGTTTATATATGAGGCACTTTGCTAGGGTTTACAAGTTATCACCGAACAAGATAAGGATCCAGAGGCTTTGACCTAGTCTGACTGGGCTTCTGTTACGCTTCTAGGCTTCCGGTCGCAAGTCGCTGGGCCCTTCCTTCCTTCGTAGTCCAGTCGCCGTCTTTCGGACGCACTCGCAGGCCCTTCGGCCCAATCGGAACGTCCTGCTGGGCATTCCCCCTTCGACATATCCCCATCAGTAGTCCCTGAGGCCATCGTTGATGTAGGCGCAGGTGTCCTTTTGGCGTTCGGAGTAAGCGAGCCCAATTTGTGCGTCCAGTCGAGTCGGCGATGGACTCCATTAGAACCAAGGAGAATTTACCCATGTTTCCACTCGTCGTCTCAATGAATGTTGCTGCCGCCCAGTCATCGTCTTGGCGAATGGAAAGACTCGGCGGGTGGCGGGTGAAATAAGGGAGTTGGACCGTCAAATCTGGTCAAACTATCCGTTGGAATTTCCAATGGTAACTTCAGCGCAATTACCGTGAGTAATGGCGACCCCGATTTTGGCGGGTGGCGTTTCCCATATAAGGGGAGTGATGGTTCAGCTCCATAGAATTTCTTCACATTCTTCATTCCTCCTCATTCGTTCTTCCTACCTCCAATTTTCCTGCCTACGTCCTTCCGACTTGTCCTTCCCGCATCGTGCGATTCCACATCCTACCCGATGGTGCCTCCCAAAGGCTAATGGGGGAAATACAAATGTACCACGGCCCAGCTTAGATCTTTTGAGGACTCCGGAGTGCTTCGCAAGGGGAATTGGCGGGTTCCCCCTCCTCCGAGACCGAGCCGAAGCCGCGACCCGGCGAGTTCATCTGCTTCCCTAGTCATCTTGAAAGGGGTCTGGGGATCCCCACCTCACTCTTTTTCCGCCACTTCTGCGCGTATTATGCGATCAAGCCATCGGATCTTGGTCCGCATAGCATCGAGCAGCTAGCGATCTTCGTCGCCTTCTGCGAATGTTACCTCCGCTGCAGGCCGTATTTCCCGCTATGGCTGGAGCTCTTCCACGACCGGATCGGGCGCGAGGCGTCCAGCGGCTTGATGCTGGCCGCAGGCGGAGTCACATTTCAATTCAAGCCGAAGGCCAACTTCGTCAAGCTCTCCTGCCGAAGAAGGCCGCCAACGAGTGGAAGAAGAGCCGGTTCTACGTCAAAGAAGCCACTCCCACCAACAAGGTGGCTCTTCTCGAGTTCGTCGCCGAGAAGAGCATGCCCCGCCGGCTGGCGCCGAAGAAGCTTCCCGAAGACTAGCGGATGGCCGTCGCAGAGATGATGGATCAGATCCAGAAGCTGAAGGTCCAGGGGTTGATTCCAATCAACCTCTACAACTGCTGGCTCGGGAGGCGCCTGGTTTTGCTGGTGGCTCAGCCGCACTGGATGTATGAGTACAGTGGGAAACATGACCCATACCGAACCAGCAAGGAGTTATGGGAGGCCGAGGACTACAAGGCCGCTCTGAAGAAGATTACCGACGCGGAGTTCACTAGTGTGGTGGTCGGGGTTGCCCCGTACACTCCTATGAAGAACGAAGCCCCCACAGTAAGTTCTCTTTCCAATTGCTACATCCGTGTTTCAGTTTTCAGTCTCCTCGTTTGGTGTTTTACTCGTGGTGGTTCTCAGCTTTTTCAGGTGTTAGAGGGCTGGCTCCCTCCGCTCGACGAAGAGGTTCCCCAGGAACTGGAGGAAGACTCCGAGGGGGACCCTTCCGACAGCGACGGGGAGGAGAAAGAGGTTCCTCCCCCAGTGCCAGTGGCTCGCAAGACCCGCATGCAGAAACAACGCGAAGTCGAGGCGAGCTGCAGCCTGGACGAGCATGACGGAGGCGATGAGGTCACGCAGGAGCACACGTCCCGACGTACTGCCACGCCATCAAAGCCCGCACGCAGGCCCAAGTCGCCAGCGAGAACGCCCACGTCACCGTCCAAGTCAGCGGTGGTGTTCGAGTCAGATGACGATTCCGATGATGAAGGTTCTCCCGAAGTCTCGCACAAGGCCCCAAAGGATGCAGTCCCGACGAAGGGGTTGGAGGGCGAGGACACGGAGGTAGTGGTAGAGGTTCCCCTGGCGGCGATTGCGCCGACGACCTCAGGGGTTCCAAGTCAAGAAGCGGCTGAGGCGATGGCGTCCAAGTCGCCACAGCCGTCGAGGGCGGCCGCGTCGGAGCCAGAGATCCCGGTGACTGCAACTTCATCATCGAGGAAGCCCGTGGTTTCGTGGGCTTCAGACGTCTTCGAGAGGGGGCTCACCCGTAAGTTGGGTCCCGAGTTGGATAAGCCCACTCACATCAGCACCGGGCTTCGCGTCCTCCCAGTCGCTAAGTAAGTACTGCTCCTTCATCCTGATCCGCCTTGCTCTTCTGCATTGTCATTATATTGATTGTGGGGACTCGTGCAGGTCGGGGTCCAAGAAGATTGGCCGTCCTTCGGTGGCTAAGATTCCACTAGCCACCCCCATGGGAGAGGGCGACCTCCCCAAGAAGAGAAAGGCCACCGGAGATGTGGCGACCGCCGAAGACGAGAAGAAGCAGAAGGGGGGCGCCGACGACGCTGCGACCAAGGGCAGCGCCGCAGAGTCGGCTGCTGCGCCAGTCGCCGAAGAGGTGGCGGTGAAGCAATCGGAACCAGCCTTGGTTGTGTCCTTGCCGGAAGCGCCGGTCTCGACAACCAGCGCCCCCGCCAGAGCATTAGCGATGTTCCCGCGTTTCATGGCGAGGGGGTTTCTAGGTGTGGTGGACATGCAGTCTCTGCAGAGTCCAGAAATCGTGGATGTGGACATTGGGTCCCGTCGCGGGCGCACTCCCTTCACAATCCCGTCGACAGACGCCAGAGAACTTCACAAGATGCTCGGCGCTGCTATTCAGGTATGTCCAGTCCCCGAGTTCCTGGTCGCTGAATTTCAGCATCTGGGAACTGAACCTCTTTTTCCTTCTCCAGTCCCCGAATTCCTAGTCGCTGAATTTTGGTGGTTAGGAATTGATTTTCTTTTTTCCTTCTCCAGTCCCCGAATTCCTAGTCTCTGAATTTTGGCGGCTAGGGGTTGATTTTCTTTTTCCTTCTCCAGTCCCCGAGTTCCTGGTCGCTGAATTTCAGCGGCTGGGAACTGGGTGTAGTTTTGCCAAATGCTGAGGCGAGTTGTTTGTTTGCAGGGATTGCAAAGGGAGTCGACCGATCGGCAGGCCGCGAGGGAGCGCTTGGAGCGTTACTTGCACGAAGCACAAGAGGTGAACCAGGGGCTTCAGGAAACTATTGGTGAGTATCTGTTTGTCTTTATTCTCCTTTTTCGGGTGTGAGCTAGTCGTGTATAGTACGCTGATGGCTTCTTGCAGATGGTTTGCCGGCTGAGATCTCCTAGGCTCGTGAGGGGTATGTTTCGGTCGCCGAGCTGGACGTGGCGAATGGGCGAATAGCCTCCCTGGTCAAGGACTTTGAGGAGGTGAAGGCGGCCTCAATTTCTTTGGAGGAGCGAGCGAAGGCTGCCGTCGCTGCGGCTGAAGAAGAACACAAAGCCACGGATTCCATCATCGTGGGACTACACAACGAGCAATCTGCCTTGGAGAAGCATGTCAGGGAGAACTGCCGCAAACTCCTTGGTGAGTCCCTGTCTTCGCCTGACCCATTTGTCGACTGCCCGCTTTGGGGGTTTCATAGTTTCCCCGACACCCGACATTGCAGCTGTGGTAGGCCAAAGCGACCCGGTGGTGCCAACTTACAATGACTAGCAATGCGTGACTGCCGTGGTGAATGCGGCCACGGCCTCGGCGTTGTGCATCCAAGTGGCTCTTCAGGGCATGTCCCCCACCGAAGTTATTCCTGGAGGGGCTTATGGAGGTGTGGCGCTATCTGGAAGAGGTACCCGCCGTTGTGGAGTGGATGACGCGCTCAGCATTCAGGCGCGGGGCCACCACAGCGTTGAGCTTGGGTCTCGCCCATTTCCCCGACGACTTCGACCTTGACGAAGTGACGAGTGGCTATCCATCGGCGACCGGCACGGTGGATATGTCAGAGGTGCTGAAGCTGACCGCGAAGGCCGCCCCTTATGCCGATCGTGTCTTGGTGATGGGGGATCTGCTGCCGTACCAGGAGACGGTGTTGGCGCCTGGCGACCCCGAGCCGGAGCATCACGACATGAAGTCGGAGTAGCCCTTCCGGTCGTCGTTGTCAAAGTCACTGATGACGTACCCGACGAACCCGTGGCAGCCTTTTATTCGCGTCAAGGGGGGTGGCGCTGCTTCTTCATCAGGGCCTGTGGAGTAAACAATGTAATTGTCCAAGCTGTGATGTATGCCAAGTGGCGAATGCTGTAAGATATGTTTGCAATATATGCCAAGGGGAGTCGATCGACTCGTATTGTGACTAGGAATGTGTGGTGTGTTTTGTTTATTCATTGTTTTGATTGAGCGAATCCCCGAGCGTGTCCGCCCTTTAATGGGGTATAACTCGATTGTATACTTTTATGTATACTTTTGTTTATGCCTTGTTTTTGTCCCTCGCGTCTTCTGAGTGGCGAGTCCCCGAGCGCGAGTAGGACTGACTTATAAGCTAGTCCCCGAGCGTGGTGCCTGACCATATTGGTCATGCTCCTGTTGCAGTGTGAGTTCGTTGTTTGTAACGCGTCTCCTTCCCTGGCCCAGAGAGCCAGTCGCTTGGCGAGCCCTAGGCAGCTCTCTTACCTGGTGTGTTCCCGAGCCGCGTGGGGGTTCCCGTTTTTCGGAGTCCCCATGCGTGGTACTTAACCGTTCGAGTCGCTTTGCACGAGGGTGGGAGGGACAGGTCGCTGTGAGAATCGTGTACCAGTTGTCTTGGCTCGGTGGGCCAGTCGGGCTAGGCGACTCCAATGGCGGCTCCGGGTTGGCGTTTTTCGTGGACAACCCAAGGCCCGAATATTTTTGGTGCCTTTGTGCCGCACTACTTAGATGTGCCGGTCGCTCGACCAGAGGTTGACTTCCGTAAGTAGTGTATTGCTAGTATGTACGAGTGCGAGTGGCACAAGAATATGGCGAGTGGACATAATTTGTGCGATCCAGATGGATTTCATTATATATTCCGATGGAGTACAATGTGTGTTGGAGATATGCCCAAAGAGGCAATAATAAAGTGGTTATTATTATATCTTTATGTTTATGATAAATCTTTACATCCCATGCTATAATTGTATTAACAAGAAACATTAATACTTGTGTGTTTTGTAAACATAAAAGAGTCTCTAGTAAGCCTCCTGTTAAACTAGCTTGTTGATTAATAGATGATCATGGTTTCCTGATCAGGGACATTGGATGTCGTTAATATCAAGATCATATCATTAGGAGAATGATGTGCTGGACACACACCCATAGTAAGCGTAGCATAAGATCAAGTCATTAAGTTCGTTTTGCTACAAGCTTTTCAAATGCATAGTAATCTAATCCTTCGACCATGAGGTTATGTTAATCACCATCACCGGATGGATACTTTGATGACATCAAACACCGCTTCGTAACTGGGTGGTTATAAAGGTGTCATTGGGTATTCTAAAAGTATGTGTTGAAGCGCATGGACCAAGATTGGGATTTGTCCATCCATATGACGGATAGATATGCTCTGGGCCCTCTCGGTGGAATGTCATCTAGTTAGCTTGCAAGTATGTGACTAGGTCACAAGGGATGACATAACATGGAACGAGTAAAGAGTACTTATCAGTAACGAGGAAGAACTAGGTATGAAGATACCGATGATCAAACCTCGGATAAGTAGAATATCGCGTGACAAAGGGAATTGGTTTCGTATGTTAAATGGTTCTATCGATCATGAAGTAATTGTTGAGTATGTGGGAGCCGTTATGGATCTCCAGATCCCGCTGATGGTTATTGATCGGAGAGGTGTCTTCATCATGTCTGCATATTCACGAACCGTAGGGTGACACACTTAAGGTTCGAAGTTGTTTTAAGTAGATATGGAATTTGCGTTGGAGATCGAATGTTGTTGAGTCTCGAATGGATCCGGACATCACGAGGAGATCCGGAATGGTCCGGAGAATAAGATTCATATATTGGGGATCATTTTCTAAGTTGGGAAATGTTCCGGAGTGTTTGTATGGAGATTCTAGAAGGTTTTGGGATGTTCTGGAAGGTTCTAGAGGATTTCTTGTAGTTTACTTGAAAACCAAGAAAGGGATCAAGGGAGTCCAAGTGGGGCAATACATGGATTCATGGGGGAGGAGGACTCCTCCCCCCAACCCGCCGGCCCAAGGAGGAGGGGAGTCCTACTAGGACTCCCCCTCCACAGGCGTGCCTCCCTCCTTTAAATAGAAGGGAGGGGGCGCCCCCTCTTGCCTCTCTATCATAACAACCAATCTTAGCCGCCTCTCTTCTCCACCTTTCTTCTGCACAGGCATAGGCGAAGCCCTGCAGAATTCTCATCTCCACCACCACCACCACGCCGTTGTGCTGCTGGGATTCCGTGGAGAAGATCTACCTCCGCTGCTTGCTGGAACAGGGAGAGGAAGGTCTGCTTCGACTCCGCACGTGTGACCGTCTGCGGAAGCGCTGCCGGAACGCAGCACCGGAAGGATCGTCCACACGATCTTGAGATCGGCAAGTGATCGACTACATCATCCACGAGATCTAATCTCGTAACGCTTTCAGTTCTACAAGGGTTAGTACCGATCTATCTCGTTGCTCATGTCTAATAGATTAGATCTTGGCTTTTTTCTAGATTAGATCTAGGTTTTGTTCGTTCTTGCGGTAGAAATTTTTTGTTTTCCATGCTACGAACCCATCGATTAGTATCGAGCCTTGTCTATGCGTAGATCTGTTGCACGAGTAGAACACAATGAGGTTGTGGGCGTTGGTGCTCGTGTCGTCTTTTGCTATGTGTGTACCTTGCATCTTGCGGTATGGTGGGATGAAGCGGCTCGGGCTAACATTACATGTCATCGTACATGAGACTTGCTCCACGCTGACGTGCAACTTGTTTTTGCACAAGTGGCTTTATGGTGTCTGTCTCTCCCATCATAGTATAGATCAAATCTACACTTTGCACTTGATAACACTTGTATCAACGTTGTGGTTCAGTTTCGTAGGTAAGATCCGTTCTTATCGAAAGCCCCAAGCCACGTAAAACTTGCAAAGAAAATTAGAGGCGTCTAACTTGTTTTTGCAGGGGTTTTGTGATGTGATATGGCCTACATGTGATTGTGATTGTATTTGATGTATGCAATGATCCTTGTTGTAATATGGCAACCGGCAGGAGCCTAATGGTTGTCTTTAATTCTGTTAAGACCTGCGTGTCTATTCATCTTGTAATAGCTTTGTTCCAAGTAGTTGTAATAGTTGCTAGTGATGATGGACAACCATGAAGCGGCGCCACGGACCTTGACGCTATGCTGGTGATGATGGAGATCATGTCCGTGCTTTGGAGATGGAGATCGAAGGCATAAGAAGAAAGGGCCATATCGTATCACACTAATTATGAATTGCCTGTGATGTTAATCCTTTATGCATCTTGTATTGCTTAGATCGTGACGGTAGCATTATAAGATGATCCCTCTCACTAAATATCAAGTAATAAAGTGTTCGTCCTTAGTAGGCACCATTGCTAAGACTCGTCGTTTCGAAGCATCTCGTGATGATCGGGTGTGATAGATTCTACGTGTGCATACAACGGGTGCAAGCCAGATTTGCACATGCGGATACTAAGGTTAACCTTGACGAGCCTAGCATGTACAGACATGGTCTCGGAACACGGAATACCGAAAGGTAAAGCATGAGTCATATGGATGATATGATGAACATGTTGATTGTTCGCCTTTAAAGCTACATCATCTCACGTGATGATCGGACTTGGTGTAGTGGATTTGGTTCGTGTAATCACTAAAACAACTCGAGGGATTTTGTTTTGAGTGGGAGTTCTTTTGTAATTTGTATTAGTCAAACTCAATTTATCATAAACACAATCAAAGTGAATTTACATAGTTTGTTGTAGTCATTGGCATCCGTTCATCACCTTACGCTTAGTTATAGTTGAGATAGTAGAACCATAGAAATTCTGGATATTTGCTTTACGAACTGGTATCGTATTGTTTTGAGTGTCAATCTAAAGTTTAAAAGTCATATTGAAAACTTTCAGCAAACTCCGCTTACTCTGTGAAGTTTAATAAACAGTATTAAATCAAGAGTAACAATTCCAGTGTTAGTATCTAATGTATCATGTTTGCCTCCATGATTCTTGATACTCAAAAGATTGTTTTTAATATCAAGTTTATCTAAGAGCTGAAAGCAATGTTTCAGAAACCATCATATGTGAAAGGTATTGCGATATCTAAAACAATATGTTGGTTACAACATGATAGAGTATACGTCCTCATATTTGATGAGAATTTGTGAAGGTTGGAGACGCTAGTCGTCCTAATCCTCCAAAAGGTTTTGGAAAAGAAACATTATACTCGCAATTCACCTCTACAAGCTATAGCAGCTTGATCATGAAATTTGTCATGATAAGGATGAATAGAAGATGTAAGTAAAATGTTTACTACACTAAAAGATTACTAAAGAATGGAATTTTGAAAGAATGCCAAACATTTGATGAAGGTGATCCACTTCAAAGTGCAAGTCCAAAGGTATTAGTATTTGACTATACACACTTTGTACTATGTGTCATATGAATGACACCACTATTGATGTTGATAGATTCTTTTAAAAGAAAAGGAATTGTTGAAAGAGAATCTATAAAATATTTGGCAGAAAAGAAAAGATTGGAGATGTCCAACTTAGGTATATAAAAGATACATGTTATGGCTGTATTCCTTGGTTGTTAAACAATGTGGTTCTACGGTATTGGATACCGAATTGGTTGGTATGAAGTGTCATACAGGACCACACAATTCATGAACTGCAATGGCCTAAGTAACTAGCAAGAGAATATGTGATGATGTTCATCGAAAACAAACAAAGGGTTGTTGTGTTGCTCGTTAATATCAAAGCTTACCTTCAAGATTTGTTTCAATAATTGTTATTTTGATCAGGTATTATGACGACAAAAGGTTGTTCAAATAATTACCGTATTCCATAATAGATGGATGATATACAAGTCTGGTTGGAGAAATAACGACCATAAAACTAATGCTAAAATGTCACAAGACAAATGATTGAAAGATCACTTGTGAAGTGACATTATCGTTTAAATTATATTAGGGATACATGAAGAAACTCCATGTTGATGGATTTTTGGAGTCTTTGATTTTGATCAAATGACGCTTGTCATACTTTCCTGGAGATAATTAAAACTCCGTTCGTAGGCCAAAAGAAGAACGGACGACTAACTAATTGGAATTTGTACATATTGATGTATATAGTCCATTATGTGTAGTCGTGGGCGATGGATTTCAACTTCATATGCTTTCTCCGAAGATTTGAGTGAGTATATGTATATACTTACTCAATAAGGAAGAAGTATGAAACATTTGAAAAATGTTCAAAGACTTTCAAGATGAAGTGGAAAATCATTGTAACAAGAAAATAAAAAGTTTATGATTGGATCATAAAGAAAGATGTTTGAGTTACAAGTTTAGCAAAACACCTAAGATTTGAGGAATCGTTCCATGGATTTGCATTTCCCAAAACACCATAGGAGTATGGAGTGTTCGAGATATGTAATGAAACCTTGTTTGACATGGTAAGATCAAAGGTGTCATTTATAAAACTGCCATTATATTTTAAAGATTAAAGCTTAGTGACTACCGCTTTTAAACTGAAAAGAGCTCCATCGTGATCCGTTGAAATGACACCATATAAGTCATGGTTTGGGATAAAACCCAGGTTGTGCTTTCTTAAATTTTTGGTATGCTAGGCATAAGTAAAATGTTTACAACCAAAGTCGGATGAGCATGTATTTGTAGGTTATTTCGAATAACCATTGGGTATTCCTCCATAACACCAAAGACAAAATTGTTTGTCGCTTAGAGTGTCGAGTTTCTTGAGAAGGAATTTTTGGTGAAAAATCAAGTGGGAGGACAATAGAACTTTGACAAGGTTGTTGAACCTTGGCTAATATGTGCTGAGTTAGTTGCGCGTCGGTAAGTGTCCCGGAGGCAGCAACAATGCTCATGGCTCACGTGCCTCAAAGGATGTGGTCACGGGGATCTAAGTTCCTATTGAACCAAGTAGGTCGGGTAAGTAATCAAATGCCAAGATTTGAGAGTTAAATCATTGTTGTTTGACAATGATGAACTGACTACATGCAAATAATCAATGATGGGCCCTGACTTTGTTAAGTGGCTTGAAGCCATAAAATCCGTGATAATTCCATACACGAGAAATCAAGCTTTGAATTTGAAAGACCCTCTGGAAAGGTGCAAGACCTTACAGTCGTATATGGATCTATAAAGAAATAGACATGGATATTTCACATCTATGAAATACTCGACATGTCGGAAAGAGTTTACGACAATGTTCAAGGAATTGACTATGATAAGATTTGATCTTTCATAGCGATATTTAGTCTGGACGGATTAATGTAGCAACCACTATATATATTTTGGTATATGGTAGTTGAACAAACAAAACAAGTTCTTCTAATATAATGGTTACCTAGGATGTGTACATGACACGATCCAAAGGGTTTTGTTAATTCAAAGTATGCTAAAAGAGTATGCAAAACTTCAATGGTTGAAGTGAGCATCGCGGAGTTGGAATCTTCACCGTGATGAAACCGTTAAAAGGTTTAATTTCATCAGAGACGATGAAGATGTTTGCATTTTGCAAGAAATTAAGTGGGAGCGCTAAGACATATTTCTAATACATTATGTGAAAGACATATTGTTGATTAGAAATGATGTATCTTTTATTGACACAGGTTAAGAATTTCATTTCGATGAAAGACTTAGGCATAACCCAAGAATTAGGCATCAATGTTTATATGGATAGATTGAGGCGCTAATATGGTTTTGCCAAATGTACATAGATAAGATGTTGAATGAGTTCAATATGGAAACAACAAGAAAGGTTCTTGACGCACGGAAAGGACTGAATCAAGATTCAAGTGTGTTGACACGAGATTCAAGTGTTTTGACACTTGGTGAAATCACAAGAATATTTTGATCAATCATTCTTTGAGATGTACACATCCAGATATGTCCTATGCTCTAAATGTTATGAGCATATACCAGAATAACTCATAAGATGATCATTGGACAATAGTAGGGATATTCCTATGATATTTGGAAGGACTAAGAATATATTATTTATATAGTGGTGACAAATAGTTCATTGTAAATTGTTGCATTGATACTAGTTTTGTCACAAATTAAGTTTATCTCAATTTAAACTATGGGCGGCACAATGTAATGGAAAGGAAGTTCCATAACGGATTTGGTTGAGTACCAAAGTTAAAACATTGTGACAGATACTATAACAAAAGGCTAAGTATATGACTGCTATTGTAGCAGCAAATGAGGGCATTTGCGTCAAGTAGTTTGTTATCAAATTAGGTGTGGTTCATAGCGGGATAATACTATGAAGATACATTGTATGACAATTGTATCAACATGATTTAATCCCAAGGAACTAAAGGTCTCACCAAAGGACCAAATTTATACAATGCCATCTCATTGGAGAATGAGTAATGCGTAGAGACGCAAGGACATGCAAATACACATGGACCTGGAAGTGTCAGATCCGAAGATTATGTTTACCACTAGCAATAGTGTCTATACAACACCAGAAAGCCATAGGTGTTGAATGCACAAGTTTTTAACTAGATTATTGACTCTAGTGCAAGTGGGAGACTGTTGGAGATATGCCCAAAGAGGCAATAATAAAGTGGTTATTGTTATATCTTTATGTTTATGATAAATCTTTACATACCATGCTATAATTGTATTAACAGGAAACATTAATACTTGTGTGTTTTGTAAACATAAAAGAGTCCCTAGTAAGCCTCTTGTTAAACTAGCTTGTTGATTAATAGATGATCATGGTTTCCTGATCATGGACATTGGATGTCGTTAATATCAAGATCATATCATTAGGAGAATGATGTGATGGACACACACCCATAGTAAGCGTAGCATAAGATCAAGTCATTAAGTTTGTTTTGCTACAAGCTTTTCAAATGCATAGTAATCTAATCCTTCGACCATGAGGTTATGTTAATCACCATCACCGGATGGATACTTTGATGACATCAAACACCGCTTCGTAACTTGGTGGTTATAAAGGTGTCATTGGGTATTTTGAAAGTATGTGTTGAAGCGCATGGACCAAGATTGGGATTTGTCCATCCATATGACGGATAGATATGCTCTGGGCCCTCTTGGTGGAATGTCATCTAGTTAGCTTGCAAGCATGTGACTAGGTCACAAGGGATGACATAACATGGAACGAGTAAAGAGTACTTATTAGTAACGAGGAAGAACTAGGTATGAAGATACCGACGATCAAACCTCGGATAAGTAGAATATCGTGTGACAAAGGGAATTGGTTTCGTATGTTAAATGGTTCTATCGATCATGAAGTAATTGTTGAGTATGTGGGAGCCGTTATGGATCTCCAGATCCCGCTGATGGTTATTGATCGGAGAGGTGTCTTCATCATGTCTGCATATTCACGAACCGTAGGGTGACACACTTAAGGTTCGAAGTTGTTTTAAGTAGATATGGAATTTGCGTTGGAGATCGAATGTTGTTCGGAGTCTCAGAATGGATCTAGGACATCACGAGGAGATCCGGAATGGTCCGGAGAATAAGATTCATATATTGGGGATCATTTTCTAAGTTGGGAAATGTTCCGGAGTGTTTGTATGGAGATTCTAGAAGGTTTTGGAATGTTCTGGAAGGTTCTAGAGGATTTCTTGGAGTTTACTTGAAAACCAAGAAAGGGATCAAGGGAGTCCAAGTGGGGCAATACATGGATTCGTGGGGGAGGAGGACTCCTCCCCCCAACCCGCCGACCCAAGGAGGAGGGGAGTCCTACTAGGACTCCCTCTCCCCAGGCGTGCCTCCCTCCTTTAAATAGAAGGGAGGGGGCGCCCCCTCTTGCCTCTCTATCATAACAACCAATCTTAGCCGCCTCTCTCCTCCACCTTTCTTCTGCACAGGCATAGGCGAAGCCCTGCAGAATTCTCATCTCCACCACCACCACCACGCCGTTGTGCTGCTGGGATTCCGTGGAGAAGATCTACTACCTCCGCTGCTCGCTGGAATAGGGAGAGGAAGGTCTGCTGACTCCATACGCATGGAAGTGCTGCCGGAAGGATCGTCCACACGATCTTGAGATCGGCAAGTGATCGACTACATCATCCACGAGATCTAATCTCGTAACGCTTTCGGTTCTACAAGGGTTAGTACCGATCTATCTCGTTGCTCATGTCTAATAGATTAAATCTTCGCTTTAGTCTAGATTAGATATGGGTTTTGTTCGTTCTTGCGGTAGAAATTTTTTGTTTTCCATGCTATGAACCCATCAATGTGAGGTTGAAGTATAGAACTTTCTGAGGAGGTTTACATTCCATGGCCTCCCGACCTCTAGTTGGTCGTCACCCCGTATGTCGATGAGGTAATAGGCATCATTGCCAAGGACTCGGCCTATGGCGAATGGCCCCTCCCATGGGGGAAGAGTTTGTGCATGCCCTTCTTGTCTTGGGCCAGTCGTAGGAACAGGTCGCCTTCCTGGAAGGTGCGAGTTCGCACTCGGCGGCTGTGGTAGCGGTGGAGTCCTTGCTGGTATATGGTGGTGCGGGAGCGAGCCAGGTAGCGTGCCTCGTCGAGTTGATCGATGTTGTCTTGGCGGGCGACCTCGTTGGCCGCCTTGACGTAGTTGGCGACTCGAGGTGAGTCATGCTCCAGGTCGGTTGGCATTACGGCCTCGGCGCCATACATCATGAAGAAGGGCGTGAACCCGGTTGAGCGGTTGACGGAGGTGCGAATCCCCCATATCATAGAGGGGAGCTCGTCGACCCAGCATCCTGGGGTGCGCTCTAGGGGCACCTAGAGTCGCGGCTTGAGCCCATGGAGGACGCTCTGGTTGGCGCGTTCTGCTTGGCCATTTGACTCCAGGTGAGCGACTGATGCGAGGTCGAGTCGGATGCTATGTTTTCTTCACAGAATTCTGCCATGGCCCCCTTGGCAAATTTGGTGCCGTTGTCTGTTATGATGTTGTGCGGGTAGGCATACCGGTAGATGAGTTCGCACAAGAACTTGGTGGTCGTCTTGCCGTCGCACTTTTTTATCGGCTTGGCCTCGACCCATTTGGTGAACTTGTCGATGGCGACCAGGAGGTGAGTGAAGCCAGATGGGGCCTTCTTGAACGGGCCTACCATGTCCATGCCCCATATGGCGAATGGCCACGTGATGGGGATGGTCTTGAGTGCCGATCCAGGGAGGTGCGTCTGGTTGGCGTACTTCTGGCACCCGACGCATCGTTGGACGATGTTGGTGGCGTCGGCGTGTGCGGTGAGCCAGTAGAAACCGTGTCGCATGGCCTTGGCGACTTGCGACTTGGCGCCGGCGTGATGGCCGCAGTCGCCGGCGTGAATGTCCTGGAGGATCTTGCAGCCTTCTTCTGGCTGTACACGGCGCTGGAACACGCCGGTCACGCTGCGCTTGTGGAGCTCGCCTTGATGATGACGAAGGATTTCCAATAGCGCACGATCATTTGCGCCTCTGTCTCATTGCTCGGTAGGAGTTTGTGTTCCAGGAAGGCGACGTATGGTGCTGTCCAGTCGCTAGGTTCCACAATCATGGCGACTAAGGCCGGTTCTGGCTGCAGTGGGATCCCGACGTCTATCTCTTTTGGTGGGCTGACCGATGGTTTGTGGATGATGTCGAGGAAGACACCTACTGGTGGCGCTTGTCGTGTCGATCCGATGCGGGAGAGGGCGTCTGCCTCCTTGTTTTTGCGCCTATCGATCCACTCGACAGCTTGGCGGTATGCGATCGTTGTTGGGGAGACGACGTCGCACGTCCCGGCGACTTGGCCGGCGACTAGGTCGGAGTCGCCATAGCATTGTAGGCGGTTGACGTTCATCTCCTTAGCATCTCTCATGCCATGAAGGATGGCCTCATATTCTGCCATGTTGTTGGTGTAGGGCTTGAAGTTGAGGTGGAGCACGTAGCGGAGCTTGTCTCCTTTGGGAGAGGTCAGGATGACCCTATCCCCTACACCGTCGGTGTTCTTGGAGCCGTCAAAATGGAGCGACCAGTAGTGGAGGTACGGGAGCTTCTCTGGCTGTTGTGCTTCTTCCTAGTCCGCAAGGAAATCAGCTAGGGCTTGTGACTTGATCGCTTTGCGGGGCTCGTACTTGATGTTGTGGACGCTGATTTCGACTGCCCACTTGGTGACTCGCCAGGTTGCCTCGCGATTGCGTATGATGTCCTGCAGGGGAGCGGAGGAGACCACCGTGATTTGGTGCTCCTGGAAGTAGTGTGGGAGTCGCTGCTGTGCTCGGAATACTGCATACACCAGTTTTTGGTATTGCGGGTAGCGCTGTCGTGAGTCCGTTAGGACTTCGCTGATGTAGTAGACGGGGTGCTGTATGGGGCGCTCCTTGCCCTCTTCTGGTCATTCGACGACCATCACGGCGCTGACGACTCGAGTAGAGGCCGCGACGTAAACGAGCATTGGCTCTTTGTCGAGTGGCGCGGCGAGTAGTGGTGCCGCGAGTAGCACTTCTTTGAGCGCTGTGAGTGCATCGTCGGCCTCCGCGTCCCATTGGAACGTGGGGTTCTTGCGCATCAAGCGGTAGAGGGGCATTGCCTTCTCGCCTAGTCGGGGGATGAAGCGACTAAGGGCCGCGACTCGCCCTACCAACTTCTGGACATCGCCCAGGCACTCGGGGTTCCCGAGTCGCGCGATGGTGTCGATCTTGGTGGGGTTGGCTTTGATGCCTCGCTTGGAGACTACATAACCCAGCAGTTGTCCGGTGGGGACGTTGAAGGTGAATTTTCCGGGGTTCGGCTTGATGTTGTACCTCCGCAAGTTTGCGAAGGTTTCGGCTAGGTCGGCGAGCAGGTCGTCCTAGAGGGTGGATTTTACCACCACGTAGTCGATGTAGACGTGAATGTTGCGGCTAATTTGGCTTGCTAGACACTCTTGTATGCACCTCTGGTATGTGGCGCCTGCGTTCTTGAGGCCGAACGTCATGGCCGTGTAGAAGAATGCGCCGAATGGCATAATGAACGCCGTCTTCTCCTCGTCCTTGACCGCCATATTGATCTGGTTATAACCGAGTAAGCGTCGAGAAAGCATAGCAACTCCGATCCCGTGGTCGAGTCGATGATCTAATCGATGCGCGGTAGGACGAACTCCTCCTTCAGGAAGGCGCTGTTGAGGTTGGTGTAGTCAATGCGCATTATCCATGTGTTGTTCTTTTTTAGATCCAGGACTAGGTTTGCCAGCCACTTGGAGTACTTGATTGGCCGGATGAAGCCTGCAGCTAGCAGACGCTGAACTTCTTTGGTGATTTCTCGACGGCGCTCTTTGTTGAAGGGCCGTAGCGACTGCTTTACTAGTCGCACTTTGGGGTCGGCGTTGAGTTTGTGCTCAGCGAGTTCCCTCGGGACACCTGGCATGTCAGATGGCTTCCATGCGAAGATGTCGCGGTTCTCACGGAGGAACCCGATGAGCACGCTTTCCTATGCGGGGCTCATGTGCGCGCCAATGGTGACCGTCTGGCTGGAGTCGCCTGGGACGAGCTCGATGGTGCGGGTGTGCGTGGTTGCCTCGAACGTGGAGTTCGCGGTAGTTGGTTTCTTCAGGATGGTGGGGTCGTCCTTGTTGAGCTCCTCCGTGTGGTCGGTCTCCACGGCGATGACGGCGTCGGCGAGCTCGGCGCCCTTGTCCTCACATTCCACGGCCATGTCGGGGTCGCCATGGACGGTGATGATGCCGCTTGGCCCGGGTAGCTTCATCATGTTGTAGGCGTAGTGTGGGGTCGCCATAAACTTTGGGAATGCCTGGCGGCCCAGGACGCAGTGGTAGGGGCTACGGAAGTTCACCAGCTCGAACATGATCCTCTTCGTGCGGTAGTTTGCTGGAGTGCCGAAGGTGACTGGCAGCGTCACTTTCCCGATCGGGTACGCCTTCCGACCGGGGACGATGCTGTGGAAGGTCGTCAGTGTTGGCTCAATGGCTGCTTCTGGGAGCTGGAGCCTCTTGAACGTGTCGAGGTACAAGATGTTGATGGAGCTCCCACCATCCATTAGCGTCTTGGGCAGCCAGTAGTCGGCCTCCTTGGGTCTGACTACCAGGGCGACTCGCCCTGGGTATTCAATCCTTGGCGCATGGTCCTGGCGACTCCAGGTGATGCTCTGCTCGGACCAGTTTACGAAGCGAGGGATGTCGACTTGTGTCACCGCATTAACGGCGACCGCGCGGGCAAGCGCCTTCTTCTCGCGCTTGGTGCCGAGTCCGGTGAAGGTATGTAGCGAGCCGACGACAGTGCCGAAGCCTCCGCCGTTCCTGTTGTCCCGAGGTGGGTTATTGTTGGGGTCCTCCCTTGCTCGTCTTGCCTTCTCAATCTCTTTGAGAGAGTGGCAATCGGAGGTGGTGTGGGTGGCGGGTTTTCCCTCCCTGCTGTGGTAGATGCAGGGTTGATTGAGCAGGGCGGAGGGGTCGAATTTCGGCCTCATCATGCTATTGGCGCGGTAGTTTCCTCCGTCATGGTGGTAGTTCTTGGAGTCGCGCTGGTTGTAGCCGGTGTTGGCGACAATGTCGACTCGCCCGTCCGTGTGGCGCTTGCCCGGTGATGCGGGTGTTGCTGTAGCGCATGTCGTGTAGGCGCCTGCTGTCGTGGATGCTAGTGCGGCGTCTTCCTCCTGACTCGTCATCAGAGTCTTGGTTGGGGTCCTCCTCCGCGTAGCGCTTGGCGATCTCGAGGAGATCGGGGATGTATTCGAGCATCCGGTAGACCCTCTTGATCTTGGCGACCAGGGGTTCGTACCGGCACGCATTCTTGAAGTAGTGTATCGTCGTGTCTGGGTGGATGCCGGAGGCGTTTATCCATGGTTCTTGCCATCTTTGGATCCAGCGGCGAGTTGACTCGCGTTATCCCTGGATGCATCGCTCTAGGTCCTCTATGGTGGTGGCGCGGGTGTAGGAGCCCTCGAAGTGCCTGACGAAGGCGTCCCGCATTTCTTCCCAGGAGTCGATGCTGTCGGCAGGGAGCGTATTGATCCACTGTCGGGTCGCACCCTCCATCATCAAGGGGAGGTAGCGAGCGGTGAGCAGGTCGGTGTGGCCTGTGATTCCCATTGCCATGAGGTATGTGTCTAGCCAGACAGCAGGGTCGTACGTCAGGTCATACTTTTCGATCTCCTTGCGGGCCTTGAAGTTGGCGGGGTATTTTTTCCCGCGAATCATGGGTCCGAAGCATTGCGGCCCGACTCGACTGAGCGAGCATCTTGGTTCCGGGTCGCCGCGGTTGGTGAGGGTGTACTGCAGGTTGTTGGGATGGCGCGACCGCCACGCCTGGTTGTTGATGATGTTCGTTCGGGCATCGAGGGGCTGCCCGTTGGCGGCGACCGTGTTGTTCGCCAGTCGCGGCTTGTTGGTTGACAGCGCGGGATTGGTGGCCCGTGGTTGATTCGCCAGGGGCTGGGGTGGTGGGCAAACTAATGCGTTGGTCACGGTGGGGTGGTCGCTTGATGCCCCCCTGCTTACTGATGAGCGGGAGTACATCCGCCCCCGCGGGTCGACTCCCGCGGCTTGTTGCTCGACAACCCTGAAGAGTAGGGCCTTGGCATACTAGATCTATAGCGCGCCGTCGCCTTGGACATCGAGGTTGGCGATCGCGGCGTCGTCCGTGACGACATTGTCCGTCGGGGTGGAGTATAATGGTAGCCCATTGGCGTCACGGGCTTGAGGTGAGATGATGATCCGCGGTTGGTCCGGCGGGGGCGTGCGGCCCATGGGTGGTGGAGGGGCCCCGGTCGCCGATGCGCCGGGCAGTGGTCTCGCGGGGTTGCTTCTGCCTGGTGGCGCGTTCTCGCAGTATTTGTGCTCGGCGGCGCGCGCGGGGTCGCTTTCGTCGTTGAAGTTCAGGACGTGGCCCTGGATGTTGGAGTTCAGGCGGGTCCTGATGCGGCGCTGGTGATAGAGCGACATCTCCCGCGCCGTCTCTCGTTCGAGGCGGTACTTCTCGCGCTCGGCGAGTTCGTTGCCTTGCGCCTCTGCGAGCCGTAGGCGGGCTTGCTCCACCTCCATGGCCGTCGCGGTCGGCGGGATCAGCGTGGCGAACGGATCTGGCGGGGCAGCCGTGCTGCCCGCCATGTAGATCGCGTTGAAGCGATTGGATCTAGCGCGAAAATCCTTGGGGGACTCCGAGCCGGAATTGGAGTCGAAGATCCCCTGGATGAAGGGGTCCTCGAAATCCTCGGGGTTGGAGACTCGCATGATGGATTCCTCCTGTGATGCGGCGGTGATGGATCCTTCGACCGATGGAGGGGTCGCGGAGTCGGCGTCATCGTTTAGGGCGTCATCGTTGGTGGCGGCGTTAGCCTCGACCGCGTCGCTGGCGGCGGAATCATACTCGGTGACGAGGCTCCTGATGGAGCGGGCCTGCTCCTCCGAAAGCAGATCGCGGTGTGGCGGCGATCCACCGACGATCACCATCGCAGCTGGGTCAATCGCGCCGGTGAAGCCGACGAAGAGGTTGATGGAGCCGACCAGCATCACCGCGCCATGAGTGACCGGGCGTGACACCGGGATGTAGCTGCTGGGCAGGATCTGTAAGATCCCGCCGATGGCGATCATGCGACTAGTGGCGAGTGGCCGATCGATCAGCGAGTAGGGTCTCGCCGCAGAACTCAGGCCAGTCCCACTATGCCCCACGGTGGGCGCCACTGTCGTGGAAATGGCCACAGCAGTCGCTACCATTGGCAGCGATTGAGTGTTTCATGAGGAAGAGTTGGCGGCCATCTGCGGTGCGAGATGGGGGCGGATGTGAAGGAAATATGCCCTGAGAGGCAATAATAAAGTTGTTATTATGTATTCCTTGTATATGATAGATGTTTATTTTGCATGCTATAATTGTATTTATAGGAAACATCAATACATGTGTGTTTAATAAACAAAAAGGGTTCCTAGTCATGCCTCTCTTATAGACTAGCTTGTTGATTAACAGGATGATCAAGGTTTCCTAATCATGGACATTGGATGTTGTTAATAACAAGGTCACACCATTGGTGGAATGATGTGATGAACATTCATCCGAAGTATAGCATTATGATCAAGTCATTGTGTTTATATTGCTATAACATCATACGAAGTAATGTTTATCCTTAGACCATGAGATCATGTTAATTGCTAACACCGGAAGAGTATCTTGATAACATCAAACATCACACCGTAACAGGGTGACTATAAAGGTGGGTTCAGTGCTATGAAGGTGTTATGTTGAGGCTCATGGATCAAGAGTGGAATTTGTCAATCCCGACGGATAGATATACTCTGGGCCCTCTCGGTGATATCACATTAAGATAGCTTGCAAGCAAGTGATGTGATCACTAGAATATTATATCACGGGAACGAGAAAAGAGTGCATGTCGGTAATGAGATCAAACTAGGTATTTGGATACCGATGATCGAATCTCGGACATGTATTATATCATGAGACAAAGGGATTAAATTGCTGACGTTAAAGGTTCTCACGATCACAGAAGTCATCGTTGAATATGCAGGAGTCGGTATGGATCTTTAGGTCCCGCTTCTGATTATTGATCTGAGAGGAGTCTCAATCATGTCTGCATTATTCGCGAACCGTAGGGTGACACACTTAAGGGTTGCCGGACACCATTTAGGAGCACATATGTTCCAAACAAAAGGTTTGCAAAGCGTAGGAAGTGTTTCGATAGAAACAGGAATTGTTTCGATAGAAACCGGAATTGTTTCTGGTGAAATTGCAGAAAGTAGTTCTGCATGTGATATTGAAATGTTGCAAGGGGTTTTATGTGAATGTTTGTTAATTAAAGTAATTAACCAAATTCTGAATAAAATAAATAAAAGAGTTTTATTAATTGAGAGTTGCATTTAATTTGGTGGAAATTAAATACATGTGAGTGGGATTTTGAGTGGCGGCCATGTTTATGTGAGTGGAGGTTCACCACATGAATGAAGGAGGGGAGGAGTCCCCCCCCCTCATGCGCCGTCTATGGGAGGGGAGGGGTCTCCCTCCCTCCTATAAAGCCCTCTCCCTCTCAAACCACACCTCCTCGTGAAGGATCTCTCCCCTCTAGATATTTCCCCATGGTCTCGGATTAGCGAGATACATGTTCCCGGTGGCCTTGCGTGCTGAAGGAGTTCTTTGCTTCGCTGATTCGCTGGAGCAAGGAGCTGGAGGTTGTTCGGTGGCTTGAGCGTGTGTGCAGTGCGGATCGCTGCTGATTTGCGGCTCGGACTTCCACGATCTTGAGATCGGCAAGCGTACGACTACATCAACCACGAGTTCCTACTCGTTAACAAAACTCGTTGTCTTCGAGGGTAAGTTCTCCATGGATGTATGTCCACCCGTTGCTCTGTATCTAGTAGATAGATCTTGGCGTATAGTTCTCATCGTAGGAAAATTTTTGTTTTCTATGCTGCGGACCCAGCAGTGGTATCAGAGCCTGATCTATGCATATATGCTTTGCACGGGTAGTACACATATGTTTATATGTGGGCGATGATGATCATGTTATTGCATCTTCTATGTACTTTGGATATTGGTGGCATAGTGGGATGAAGCGGCCCGGACCAACCTTACATGTCATCGTACATGAGACCGGTTCCACGACTGACATGCAACTAGTTTTGCATAAGTGGCTAGCGGGTGTCTGTCTCTCCTACTATAGTCAATATCTGATTTACAACGAGTTGCTAATAACTTGGTTATCCTTGTTGTTGTTCATGTTCGTAGGTAAGACCGGTTCTATCTCCGAAAGCCCTAAGCCACGTAAAACTTGCAATTGATAAATTAGAGGCTTCTAGTTTAGATCATTGCTGGGCTAGTGTCTTGATATGGTATTGTTGTAAGTAGATGTATGATAGATACTCTTACAACTCACTTAACGTGTAAGTTCCATAGACCTTGGCCTTACACACAAAGGAATGATAGAGATCATACCACGATGCAAATGATAGAGATCAAATGCATGGACCATATCACCTCACTTCACACATTAGATGTTAGCATCTTATATTGCTAGTTTGGCGCTTTTGATAGCATTATAAGATGATCCCTCATTTAGATATCAAGATAAAATGTGTTCTTCTTAAGTATGCACCGTTTTGTGGATCGTGTTTTGAGGCATCACGTGATGATCGGGTGTTTTCAACTCTACGCTTTCATACAACGGGTGTAAGACAGTTTTACACACGCAAATACTAAGGTTCTTACTTGACGAGCCTAGCATGTACAGACATGGCCTCGGAACGCGGGCCAAAAGGTTAAGCATGAGTCATATAGTTTATATGATGCCCATGTAGATGCCTGCATTTGAAGCTACACCGACTCACGTGATGATCGGACTTGGTGTAGTGGATTTGGTTCATGTAATCACCAAAAGGACACGAGGGATGTCGTTTTTGAGTGGGAGTTCATTAGTAATTTGGATTAGTTGAACTCAATCTATCATAAACTTAGTCTAAATATACTTTACAAATTCTGTTGTAGATGGCACCACCTGCTTTTAATTTCAATGTGTTCATGGAGAAAGAGAAACTTACTGCAAATGGTAGCAACTTCACCAACTGGGCTATGAATTTGAGGATTCTCCTCACCGCTACACAAAAGCAATATGTGCTAGATGCGCCGCTAGGCCCCCCACCAGATCCTGATGCCCCTGACGAGGAAAAGAACATCTATATAACTCGTCACGAGGACCACAACTTAGTTCATTGCGGCATACTGTATGGGCTAGAGCCGAACTTGACGTTTGAAAATGGCAATGCCTTTGATACCATGGGAGAATTGAAAATGATTTTCGATACCCATGCCGTGAGAGTTATAATGCTACAGAAAAGTTCTTTAGCTGCATGATGGAGGAAAACAGCTCAGTTAGTGAGCACATACTCAAAATGTGCAGATGCGATAAGCTTGTGTCCTTGGGAATAACGATTCCCATTGACTTAGGCATACATCGTGTTCTCCAATCTGCCACCTAGCTACAAGAGCTTGATGAACTATAATATGCAGGGCATGAAGAAGTCTCTTCCCAAGCTTACATCAATGCTTAAGACTGCGAAGTGGAGATTAGGAAAGAACATCAAGTGTTCATGATCAATAGGACCACGGTTTCAAGAAGGACAAGAAAGGCAAGCACAAGGGAAAGAAGGGTGGCAAGTCTGTTGCCACGCTGAAAAGAAACCCTAGCTGGCCCTAAGTCGACACCGAGTGCTACTATTGCAAGGGGTCGCCATTGGGCATAAGCGCCCCAAGTATTTGGCGGACAAGAAGTCCGGCAAGGCAAACAAAGGTATATGTGATATACATGTTATTGATGTGTACTTGACTATTACTCGCGATAGCACACAGGTATTTGATACGGGATCGGTTGCTAATATATGTAACTTCGGTTCGGGGCTGCGGAACAAGCGGCGGCTAGCAAGGGATGAGGTCACGATGCGAATTGACAATGGATCAAGAGTTGATGTGATCGCCGTCGAACGCTGCCTCTCCATATGCCATCGGGATTAGTTATAAACCTGAATAATTGTTATTTGGTGCCTGCACTGAGCATGAACATTGTATCCGGATCGTGTTTGATGCAAAGTGGTTATTCGTTTAAGTATGAAAACAATGGTTGTTCGATTTATATGAATAATATCTTTTATGGTCATGCACCATGTTGAATGGTTTGTTTCATTGGATCTCGATAGTAGTATTACGCATATTCATAATGTTGATGCTAAAAGGATTAAACTTGATAATGATATATCTGCATATATGTGGCACTTTGCCGTCTAGGTCATATTGGTGTTAAGCATGAAGAAACTCCATTCGATGGACTTTTGGAATCACTTGATTTTGAATCATTTGATACATGTGAGCCATGCCTTATGGGCAAGATGACTAGAACGTCGTTTTCGGTTCAATGGAGCAGGCGGCGGATCTATTGGAAATCATACATACTGATGTGTGTGGACCAATGAGTATGTCGGCGCGAGGTGGATATCGTTATTTTGTTACTTTCACGGATGATTTGAGTAGATATGGGTATATCTATTTGATGAAACACAAGTCTGAAACTTTTGAAAAGTTCAAAGAATTTCAGAATGAAGTGGAAAATCATCGTAATGAAAGATCAAATTTCCATGATGCGACCGTGGAGGAGAGTATCTTAGTTCTGAGTTTAGCACACATATGAAAGGCGTGGAATAGTTTCACAACTCACGCTTTGGAACACCACAGCGTAATGGTGTGTGTCGAACATCGTAATCGTACTTTATTGGATATGGTTCGATCTATGATGTCTCGTGACTTACCCTTGTCATTTTGGGGTTATGCACTGGAAACAGCTGCATTCACTTTAAATCGGGCACCATCTAAATCCGTTGAAAAGACACCGTATGAATTATGGTTTGGAAACAAACCTATGCTGTCATTTCTTAAAGTTTGGGGATGCGATGTTTATGTGAAGAAACTTAAATCGGATATACTCGAACCCAAAGCGGAAAAATGCGTCTTCATAGGATACCCTAAGGAAATGATTGGGTATACCTTCTATCGCAGATCCGAGGGCAAGGTCTTTGTTGCCAAGAATGGATCCTTTCTTGAGAAGGAGTTTCTCGCGAAAGGTGTGAGTAGTCGGAAGGTAGAACTCAAAGAGGTTATTGAACCTTCTCTTCATGAAATGGCGAGTAGCACAGCACCGGAAGTTGTTTCGGAGTTGACTTCACCTAATGAAGAGAGAGCTAATGATATTGATCATGAAACTCCGAAAGAGGACACTACCGAACCTCGCAGGTCAAGCAGGACACGTGCAGCTCCTGAACTGTACGGCAATCCTGTTATGAATTTCATGATTGATGAAATAGATGACCCTGCGACGCATGAAGAAGCGATGATGAGCCCGGATTCCAACAAATGGCTAGAAGCCATGAAATCCGAGATGGAATCCATGTACGAGAACCAAGTTTGGAACTTGGTGGACTTACCTCACGACCGAAAGGCCGTTGAGAATAAATGGATTTTCAAAAGGAAAATTGATGCTCATGGTAATGTGACCATCTATAAGGCTCGACTTGTCGCAAAGGGGTTTCGACAAATTCAAGGAGTTAACTACGATGAGACATTCTCTCCCGTAGCGATGCTTAAGTCGGTTAGGATTATGTTAACAATTGCTGCATATTTCGATTATGAAATATGGCAGATGGATGTCAAAACTGCGTTCCTCAATGGTAAGATTGAAGAAGAGTTGTATATGATACAACCTAAGGGTTTTGTCGATCCTAAGGATGCTAATAAGGTGTGCAAACTTCAGCGATCCATCTATGGACTGAAGCAAGCATCACGAAGTTGGAATCTCCGCTTTGATGAGGTGATCAAAGAGTTTGGATTTGTCCAAACTTATGGAGAGGCTTGTATTTACAAGAAAGTGAGTGGGAGCAATGTGGCATTTCTGATATTATATGTGGATGACATATTATTGATTGGAAATGATATAGCTCTTTTAAACAGTGTTAAAAGTTATCTAAACAGCAAATTTTCGATGAAGGACCTTGGTGAAGCTTCATATATATTAGGCATTAAAATCTATAGAGATAGATCAAGACGCCTAATTGGGCTATCATGATACATACCTTGATAAGATATTAAAGAAGTTTAATATGGACGGAAGTAAGAAGGGGTTCTTACCTATGTTGCAAGGCAAGACATTGAGTAAGACTCAAAAGTCGACTCTGGCGGAAGAAAGAGAGATAATGGATAAGATCCCTATGCCTCAGCCATAGGCTCTATAATGTATGCCATGCTATGTACAAGACCGGATGTGGCACATGCTATTAGTTTGACTAGTAGGTACCAATATGATCCGAGGTTGAACATCTTTGGATAGCGGTCAAGAATATCCTTAAGTACTTGAGAATAACTAAGGATATGTTTCTTGTATACGGAGGTGAAGAAGAGCTAGTCGCTAAGTGTTATGTCGATGCTAGCTTTGACACTGATCCGGATGACTCTAAGTCTCAATCCGGCTACGTATTTCTCTTGAGCGAAGCGATTAGTTGGAGGAGCTCCAAACAACCTGTGGTGGCTGGATCAACAACGGAGGCGGAATATGTTCTTTGCTTGAAGCGGTAGCGAAGCAGTTTGGATGAAAGAGTTCATTACGGAACTGGGTGTGGTTCCCAGTGCGTTGGACCCGATGGTGATCTATTGTGACAATAATGGAGCCATAGCCAACGCAAAGGAACCAAGGTCTCACAAGAATTCCAAGCATATTAAGCGCCGGTTTCACTCCATCCGCGACCATGTCAAGGATGGAGATATAAAGATTTGTAAAGTGCACACAGACCTGAATGTAGCAGATCCGTTGACTAAAGTACTCCCTAGGGCAAAACATGATCAACACCAGAACTCCATGGGTGTTAGATTTATCACTATGTGAACTAGATTATTGTCTCTAGTGCAAGTGGGAGACTGAAGGAAATATGCCCTGAGACGCAATAATAAAGTTGTTATTATGTATTCCTTGTATATGATAGATGTTTATTTTGCATGCTATAATTGTATTGATAGGAAACATCAATACATGTGTGTTTAATAAACAAAAAGGGTTCCTAGTCATGCCTCTCTTATAGACTAGCTTGTTGATTAACAGGATGATCAAGGTTTCCTGATCATGGACATTAGATGTTGTTAATAACAAGGTCACACCATTGGTGGAATGATGTGATGAACATTCATCCGAAGTATAGCATTACGATCAAGTCATTGTGTTTATATTGCTATAACATCATACGAAGTAATCTTTATCCTTAGACCATGATATCATGTTAATTGCTAACACCGGAAGAGTATCTTGATCACATCAAACGTCACACCGTAACAGGGTGACTATAAAGGTGGGTTCAGTGCTATGAAAGTGTTATGTTGAGGCTCATGGATCAAGAGTGGAATTTGTCAATCCCGATGACGGATAGATATACTCTGGGCCCTCTCGGTGATATCACATTAAGATAGCTTGCAAGCAAGTGATGTGATCACTAGAATGTTATATCACGGGAACAAGAAAAGAGTGCATGTCGGTAACGAGATCAAACTAGGTATTTGGATACCGATGATCGAATCTCGGACATGTATTATATCATGAGACAAAGGGATTAAATTGCTGACGTTAAAGGTTCTCACGATCACAGAAGTCATCGTTGAATATGCAGGAGTCAGTATGGATCTCTAGGTCCCGCTTCTGATTATTGATCTGAGAGGAGTCTCAATCATGTCTGCATTATTCGCGAACCGTAGGGTGACACATTTAAGGGTTGCCAGACACCATTTAGGAGCACATATGTTCCAAACAAAAGGTTTGCAAAGCGCAGGAAATGTTTCGATAGAAACAGGAATTGTTTCGATAGAAACCGGAATTGTTTCGGGTGAATTGCAGAAAGTAGTTCTGCATGTGATATTGAAATGTTGCAAGGGGTTTTATGTGAATGTTTGTTAATTAAAGTAATTAACAAAATTCTGAATAAAATAAATAAAAGAGTTTTATTAATTGAGAGTTGCATTTAATTTGGTGGAAATTAAATACATGTGAGTGGGATTTTGAGTGGAGGTCATGTTTATGTGAGTGGAGGTTCACCACATGAATGAAGGAGGGGAGGAGTCCCCCCCCTCACGCGCCGGCTATGGGAGGGGAGGGGTCTCCCTCCCTCCTATATAAAGCTCCCCTCTCCCCTCTCACAAACCACACCTCCTCGTGAAGGATCTCTCTCCCCCTCTAGATATTTCCCCATGGTCTCGGATTAGCGAGATACATGTTCCCGGTGGCCTTGCGTCTGGAAGGAGTTGCTGCTTCCGCTGATTCGCTGGAGCGAGGAGGTGGAGGTTGTCCGGTGGCTTGAACGTGTGTGCGGGTACGGATGCGCTGCTGATTTGCGGTGCTCGGACTTCCACACGATCTTGAGATCGGCAAGCGTATGACTACATCAACCACGAGTTCCTACTCGTTAACAAAACTCGTTGTCTTCGAGGGTAAGTTCTGCATGGATGTATGTCCACCCGTTGCTCTGTATCTAGTAGATAGATCTTGGCGTATAGTCGACAGTCGCTGGGCCTTTCCTTCCTTCGTAGTCCAGTCGTCGTCTTTCGGACACACTCACAGGCCCTTCGGCCCAATCGGAACGTCCTGCTGGGCATACCCCCTTCGACATATCCCCATCACTATGGTTCATGAAAAGAACAGACATGCAATGACACTGGTGGATCCATATGTGGTTTGTGGAAGGAACAGACATGCAATGACTCTAGGGTTGGTTCATGAAAAGAACAGACATGTAATGATACTGATCGATCCATGTGTGGTTCATGATAAGAACACACATCCAATGACACTGGTGGATCCTTATGTGGTTCATGAAAAGAACAGAGATGCAATGACTCTAGTTGTGGTTCATGAAAAGAACACACATGCACTGACACTAGTGTATCCATGTGTGGTTCATGAGAAGAACACACATCCAATGACACTGGGTGTGGTTCATGAGAAGAACACACATCCAATGACACTAGTGGATCCATGTGTGGTTTGTGAAAAGAACACACATGCAATGACACTGGTGGATCCATGTGTAGTTTGTTTAGAGGAACAGACATGCAATGACACTGGGTGTGTTTCATGAAAACAACAGACATGCAATGACATTGGTGGATCCTTATGTCGTTTGTTTAGAAGAACACACATGTAATGACTCTAGCTGTGGTTCATGAAAAGAACACACATGCAATGATACTGGTGGATCCTTATGTGGTTTGTTTAGAAGAACACACATCCAATGACACTCGTGGATCCTTATGTGGTTCATGAAAAGAATAGACATGCAATGATACTGGCTGTGGTTCATGAGAAGAACACACATGCAATGACATTGGTGGATCCATGTGTGGTTTGTGAAAAGAACAGACATGAAACCACACTAGGTGGATCCATGTGTGGTTTGTGGAAAGAACAGACATGCAATGACTCTAGTTGTGGTTCATGAAAGGAACACACATGCAACGACACTACTGGATCCATGTGTGGTTTGTGAAAAGAACAGACATGTAATCACACTAGGTGGATCCATGTGTGGTTTGTTTAGAAGAACACACATGCAACGACTCTAGTTGTGGTTCATGAAAATAACACACATGCAATGACACTTGTGGATCCATGTGCGGTTTATGAAAAGAATAGACATGCAATGACACTAGGGGATCCGTATGTGGTTTGTTTAGAGGAAGAGACATGCAATGACACTAGGTGTGGGTCATGAGAAGAACAGACATACAATGAGATTGGGGGATCCTTATGTGGTTTGTTTAGAAGAACACACATGCAATGACTCTAGTTGTGGTTCATGAAAAGAACACACATGCAATGACACTAGTGGATCCATCTGTGGTTTGTGAAGAAGAACACACATGCAATGACTCTAGTTGTGGTTCATGAAAAGAACACACATGCAATGACACTGGTGTATCCATGTGTGGTTCATGAGAAGAACACACATGCAATACCACTGAGTGTGGTTCATGAGAAGAACAGACATGCAATGACACTGCTGGATCCTAATGTGGTTTGTGAGAAGAACTGACATGCAATGACTCTAGCTGTGGTGCATGAAAAGAACAGACATGCAATGACGCTAGTGGATCCATATGTGGCTTGTGAGAAGAACTGACATGCAATGACTCTAGCTGTGCTTCATGTAAAGAACAGACATGCAATGACACTGGTGGATCCATATGTGGTTTGTGGAAGGAACAAACATGCAATGACTCTAGCTGTGGTTCATGAAAAGAACAAACATGCAATGGCACTGGTGGATCCATGTGTGGTTCATGAGAAGAACAAACATCCAATGACACTGGTGGATCCTTATGTGGTTCATGAAAAGAACAGACATGCAATGACACTGGTGGATCCTTATGTGGTTTGTTTAGAAGAACACACATGCAATTACCCTAGATGTGGTTCAAGAAAAGAACACACATGCAATGACACTGGTGGATCCTTATGTGATTTGTTTAGAAGAACAGACATGCAATGACTCTAGCTGTGGTTCACGAAAAGAACACACATGCAATGAAAAAAGGTATATCCATGTGTGGTTCATGAGAAGAACACACATCCAATGACACCGGTGGATCCTTATGTGGTTTGTTTAGAAGAACACACATGCAATGAATCTAGCTGTGGTTCATGAAAATAAAAGACATGCAATGCCACTGGTCGATCCATGTGTGGTTTGTGAAAAGAACAGACATGCAATCACAGTAGGTGGATCCATGTGTGGTTTATTTAGAGGAACAGACATGCACTGACACTAGGTGTGGTTCATGAAAAGGACATACATGCAATGACACTAGTGGATCCTTATGTGGTTTGTTTAGAAGAACACACATGCAATGACTCTAGCTGTGATTCATGAAAAAAACACATGCAATGACACTGGTGGATCCTTATGTGGTTTGTTTAGAAGAACACACATGCAATGACTCTAGCTGTGGTTCATGAAAAGAACACACATGCAATGAAAAAAGGTGTATCCATGTGTGGTTCATGAGAAGAACACACATCCAATGACACTGGTGGATCCTTATGTGGTTTGTTTAGAAGAACACACATGCAATGACTCTAGTTGTGGTTCATGAAAAGAACACACATGCAATGACACTGGTGGATCCATGTGTGGTTTATGGATAAGAACACACATCCAATGACTCTAGCCGTGGTTCATGAAAAGAACACACATGCAATGACACTGGCGTATCCATGTGTGGTTCATGAGAAGAACACACATGCAATGACACTAGGTGTGGTTCATCAGAAGAATAGACATGCAATGACACTGGTGGATCCTTATGTGGTTTGTGAGACGAACTAACATGTAATGACTCTAGCTGTGGTTCATGAAAAGAACAGACATGCAATGACACTCGTGGATCCATATGTGGTTTGTGAGAAGAACTCACATGCAATGACTCTAGCTGTGGTTCATGAAAAGAACAGACATGCAATGACACTGGTGGATCCATGTGTGGTTCATGAGAAGAACACACATCCAATGACACTGGTGGATCCTTATGTGGTTCATGAAAAGAACACACATGCAATGACACTAGGGGATCCTTATATGGTTTGTTTAGAAGAACACACATGCAATGACTCTGGCTGTGGTTCATGAAAAGAACACACATGCAATGACATTGGTGGATCCTTATGTGGTTTGTTTAGAAGAACACACATGCAATGACTCTAGCTATGGTTCATGAAAAGAACAGAAATGCAATGACACTGGTGGATCCATATGTGGTTTGTGGAAGGAATAGACATGCAATGACTCTAGGGTTGGTTCATGAAAAGAACAGACATTTAATGACACTTGCTGTGGGTCATGAGAAGAACATTCATAAAATGAGACTGGGGGATCCTTATGTGGTTTGTTTAGAAGAACACACATGCAATGACTCTAGTTCTGGTTCATGAAAAGAACACACATGCAATGACACTAGTGGATCCATGTGTGGTTTGTGAAGAAGAACACACATGCAATGACTCTAGTTGTGGTTCATGACAAGAACACACATGCAATGACACTGGTGTATCCATGTGTGGTTCATGAGAAGAACACACATGCAATGCCACTGAGTGTGGTTCATGAGAAGAACAGACATGCATTGACACTAGTGGATCCTAATGTGGTTTGTGAGAAGAACTGACATGCAATGACTCTAGCTGTGGTGCATGAAAAGAACAGACATGCAATGACGCTAGTGGATCCATATGTGGCTTGTGAGAAGAACTGACATGCAATGACTCTAGCTGTGCTTCATGTAAAGAATAGACATGCAATGACACTGGTGGATCCATATGTGGTTTGTGGAAGGAACAAACATGCAATGACTCTAGCTGTGGTTCATGAAAAGAACAAACATGCAATGGCACTTGTGGATCCATGTGTGGTTCATGAGAAGAACACACATCCAATGACACTGGTGGATCCATATGTGGTTCATGAAAAGAATAGACATGCAATGACACTGGTGGATCCTTATGTGGTTTGTTTAGAAGAACACACATGCAATGACCCTAGTTGTGGTTCATGAAAAGAACACACATGCAATGACACTGGTGGATCCTTATGTGATTTCTTTAGAAGAACAGACATGCAATGACTCTAGCTGTGGTTCACGAAAAGAACACACATGCAATGAAAAAAGGTATATCCATGTGTGGTTCATGAGAAGAACACACATCCAATGACACCAGTGGATCCTTATGTGGTTTGGTTAGAAGAACACACATGCAATGACTCTAGCTGTGGTTCATGAAAAGAACAGACATGCAATGCCACTGGTCGATCCATGTGTGGTTTGTGAAAAGAACAAACATGCAATCACACTAGGTGGATCCATGTGTGGTTTATTTAGAGGAACAGACATGCACTGACACTAGGTGTGGTTCATGAAAAGGACATACATGCAATGACACTAGTGGATCCTTATGTGGTTTGTTTAGAAGAACACACATGCAATGACTCTAGCTGTGATTCATGAAAAAAACACATGCAATGACACTGCTGGATCCTTATGTGGTTTGTTTTCAAGAACACACATGCAATGACTCTAGCTGTGGTTCATGAAAAGAACACACATGCCATGAAAAAAGGTGTATCCATGTGTGGTTCATGAGAAGAACAAACATCCAATGACACAGGTGGATCCTTATGTGGTTTGTTTAGAAGAACACACATGCAATGACTCTAGTTGTGGTTCATGAAAAGAACACACATGCAATGACACTGGTGTATCCATGTGTGGTTCATGAGAAGAACACACATGCAATGACACTAGGTGTGGTTCATGAGAAGAATAGACATGCAATGACACTGGTGGATCCTTATGTGGTTTGTGAGACGAACTAACATGTAATGACTCTAGCTGTGGTTCATGAAAAGAACAGACATGCAATGACACTGGTGGATCCATATGTGGTTTGTGAGAAGAACTCACATGCAATGACTCTAGCTGTGGTTCATGAAAAGAACAGACATGCAATGACACTGGTGGATCCATGTGTGGTTCATGAGAAGAACACACATCCAATGACATGGTGGATCCTTATGTGGTTTATGAAAAGAATAGACATGCAATGACACTAGGGGATCCTTATATGGTTTGTTTAGAAGAACACACATGCAATGACTCTAGCTGTGGTTCATGAAAAGAACACACATGCAATGACACTGGTGGATCCTTATGTGGTTTGTTTAGAAGAACACACATGCAATGACTCTAGCTATGGTTCATGAAAAGAACAGACATGCAATGACACTGGTGGATCCATATGTGGTTTGTGGAAGGAATAGACATGCAATGACTCTAGGGTTGGTTCATGAAAAGAACAGACATGTAATGACACTGGTGGATCCATGTGTGGTTCATGATAAGACCACACATCCAATGACACTGGTGGCTCCTTATGTGGTTCATGAAAAGAACAGACATGCAATGACTCAAGTTGTGGTTCATGAAAAGAACACTCATGCAATGACACTGGTGTATCCATGTGTGGTTCATGAGAAGAACACACATGCAATGACACTGGGGGTGGTTCATGAGAATAACATACATGCAATGACACTGGTGGATCCTTATGTGGTTTGTGAGAAGAATTGACATGCAATGACTCTAGCTGTGGTTCATGAAAAGAACAGACATGCAATGACACTGGTGGATCCATATGTGGTTTGTGAGAAGAACTGACATGCAATGACTCTAGTTGTGGTTCATCAAAAGAACAAACATGCAATGACACTGGTGGATCCATGTGTGGTTCATGAGAAGAACACACATCCAATGACACTGGTGGATCTTTATGTGGTTCATGAAAAGAACAGACATGCAATGACACTGGGAGATCCTTATATGGTTTGTTTATAAGAACACACATGCAATGACTCTAGCTGTGGTTCATGAAAAGAACACACATGCAATGACTCTAGATGTGGTTCATGAAAAGAACACACATGCAATGACATGGTGTATCCATGTGTGGTTCATGAGAAGAACACACATCCAATGACATTGTGTGGTTCATGAGAAGAACACACATCCAATAACACTGGTGGATCCTTATGTGGTTGGTTTAAAAGATCACACATGCAATGACTCTAGCTGTGGTTCATGAAAAGAACACACATGCAATGAAAAAAGGTGTATCCATGTGTGGTTCATGAGAAGAACACACATCCAATGACACTGGTGGATCCTTATGTGGTTTGTTTATAAGAACACACATGCAATGACTCTAGCTGTGGTTCATGAAAAGAACACACATGCAATGACACTCGTGGATCCATGTGTGGTTTATGAAGAAGAACACACATCCAATGACTCTAGCCGTGGTTCATGAAAAGAACACACCTGCAATGACACTGGTGTATCCATGTGTGGTTCTTGAGAAGAAGAACACACATGCAATGACACTGGGCGTGGTTTATGAGAAGAATAGACATGCAATGACACTGGTGGATCCTTATGTGGTTTGTGAGACAAAGTGACATGTAATGACTCTAGCTGTGGTTCATGAAAAGAACAGACATGCAATGACACTGGTGGATCCATATGTGGTTTGTGATAATAACTCACATGCAATGACTCTAGGTGTGGTTCATGAAAAGAACAGACATGCAATGACACTGGTGGATCCTTATGTGGTTTGTGAGAAGAACTCACATGCAATGACTCTAGCTGTGGTTCATGAAAAGAACAGACATGCAATGACACTAGTGGATCCATGTGTGGTTCATGAGAAGAACACACATCCAATGACACTGGTGGATCCTTATGTGGTTCATGAAAAGAATGTACATGCAATGACACTACGGGATCCTTATATGGTTTGTTTAGAAGAACACACATGCAATGACTCTAGCTGTGGTTCATGAACAGAACACACATGCAATGACATTGGTGGATCCTTATGTGGTTTGTTTAGAAGAACACACATGCAATGACTCTAGCTATGGTTCATGAAAATAACAGACATGCAATGACACTGGTGGGTCCATATGTGGTTTGTGGAAGGAATAGACATGCAATGACTCTAGGGTTGTTTCATGAAAAGAACATACATGTAATGACACTGGTGGATCCTTATGTGGTTTGTGAGACGAACTGACATGTAATGACTCTACCTGTGGTTCATGAAAAGAACAGACATGCAATGACACTTGTGGATCCATATGTGATTTGTGAGAAGAACTCACATGCAATGACTCTAACTGTGGTTCATGAAAAGAACAGACATGCAATGACACTGGTGGATCCATGTGTGGTTCATGAGAAGAACACACATCCAATGACACTGGTGGATCCTTATGTGGTTCATGAAAAGAACAGACATGCAATGACTCAAGTTGTGGTTCATGAAAATAACACTCATGCAATGACACTGGTGTATCCATGTGTGGTTCATGAGAAGAACACACATGCAATGACACTGGGGGTGGTTCATGAGAAGAACATACATGCAATGACACTGGTGGATCCTTATGTGGTTTGTGAGAAGAATTGACATGCAATGACTCTAGCTGTGGTTCATGAAAAGAACAGACATGCAATGACACTGGTGGATCCATATGTGGTTTGTGGAAGGAATAGCCATGCAATGACTCTAGGGTTGGTTCATGAAAAGAACAGACATGTAATGACACTGGGTGTGGGTCATGAGAAGAACAGACATAAAATGAGACTGGGGGATCCTTATGTGGTTTGTTTAGAAGAACACACATGCAATGACTCTAGTTGTGGTTCATGAAAAGAACACACATGCAATGACACTAGTGGATCCATGTGTGGTTTGTGAAGAAGAACACACATGCAATGACTCTAGTTGTGGTTCATGAAAAGAACACACATGCAATGACACTGGTATATCCATGTGTGGTTAATGAGAAGAACACACATGCAATGCCACTGAGTGTGGTTCATGAGAAGAACAGACATGCATTGTCACTGGTGGATCCTAATGTGGTTTGTGAGAAGAACTGACATGCAATGACTCTAGCTGTGGTGCATGAAAAGAACAGACATGCAATGACGCTAGTGGATCCATATGTGGCTTGTGAGAAGAACTGACTTGCAATGACTCTAGCTGTGCTTCATGTAAAGAACAGACATTCAATGACACTGGTGGATCCATATGTGGTTTGTGGAAGGAACAAACATGCAATGACTCTAGCTATGGTTCATGAAAAGAACAAACATGCAATGGCACTGGTGGATCCATGTGTGGTTCATGAGAAGAACACACATCCAATGACACTGGTGGATCCTTATGTGGTTCATGAAAAGAATAGACATGCAATGACACTAGGGGATCCTTATATGGTTTGTTTAGAAGAACACACATGCAATGACTCTAGCTGTGGTTCATGAAAAGAACACACATGCAATGACACTGGTGGATCCTTATGTGGTTTGTTTAGAAGAACACACATGCAATGACTCTAGCTATGGTTCATGAAAAGAACAGACATGCAATGACACTGGTGGATCCATATGTGGTTTGTGGAAGGAATAGACATGCAATGACTCTAGGGTTGGTTCATGAAAAGAACAGACATGTAATGACACTGGTGGATCCATGTGTGGTTCATGATAAGACCACACATCCAATGACACTGGTGGCTCCTTATGTGGTTCATGAAAAGAACAGACATGCAATGACTCAAGTTGTGGTTCATGAAAATAACACTCATGCAATGACACTGGTGTATCCATGTGTGGTTCATGAGAAGAACACACATGCAATGACACTGGGGGTGGTTCATGAGAAGAACATACATGCAATGACACTGGTGGATCCTTATGTGGTTTGTGAGAAGAATTGACATGCAATGACTCTAGCTGTGGTTCATGAAAAGAACAGACATGCAATAACACTAGTGGATCCATATGTGGTTTGTGAGAAGAACTGACATGCAATGACTCTAGTTGTGGTTCATCAAAAGAACAGACATGCAATGACACTGGTGGATCCATGTGTGGTTCATGAGAAGAACACACATCCAATGACACTGGTGGATCTTTATGTGGTTCATGAAAAGAACAGACATGCAATGACACTGGGAGATCCTTATATGGTTTGTTTAGAAGAACACACATGCAATGACTCTAGCTGTGGTTCATGAAAAGAACACACATGCAATGACTCTAGATGTGGTTCATGAAAAGAACACACATGCAATGACATGGTGTATCCATGTGTGGTTCATGAGAAGAACACACATCCAATGACATTGTGTGGTTCATGAGAAGAACACACATCCAATAACACTGGTGGATCCTTATGTGGTTGGTTTAGAAGATCACACATGCAATGACTCTAGCTGTGGTTCATGAAAAGAACACACATGCAATGAAAAAAGGTGTATCCATGTGTGGTTCATGAGAAGAACACACATCCAATGACACTGGTGGATCCTTATGTGGTTTGTTTATAAGAACACACATGCAATGACTCTAGCTGTGGTTCATGAAAAGAACACACATGCAATGACACTCGTGGATCCATGTGTGGTTTATGAAGAAGAACACACATCCAATGACTCTAGCCGTGGTTCATGAAAAGAACACACCTGCAATGACACTGGTGTATCCATGTGTGGTTCTTGAGAAGAAGAACACACATGCAATGACACTGGGCGTGGTTTATGAGAAGAATAGACATGCAATGACACTGGTGGATCCTTATGTGGTTTGTGAGATAAAGTGACATGTAATGACTCTAGCTGTGGTTCATGAAAAGAACAGACATGCAATGACACTGGTGGATCCATATGTGGTTTGTGAGAATAACTCACATGCAATGACTCTAGGTGTGGTTCATGAAAAGAACAGACATGCAATGACACTGGTGGATCCTTATGTGGTTTGTGAGAAGAACTCACATGCAATGACTCTAGCTGTGGTTCATGAAAAGAACAGACATGCAATGACACTAGTGGATCCATGTGTGGTTCATGAGAAGAACACACATCCAATGACACTGGTGGATCCTTATGTGGTTCATGAAAAGAACAGACATGCAATGACACTACGGGATCCTTATATGGTTTGTTTAGAAGAACACACATGCAATGACTCTAGCTGTGGTTCATGAACAGAACACACATGCAATGACATTGGTGGATCCTTATGTGGTTTGTTTAGAAGAACACACATGCAATGACTCTAGCTATGGTTCATGAAAATAACAGACATGCAATGACACTGGTGGGTCCATATGTGGTTTGTGGAAGGAATAGACATGCAATGACTCTAGGGTTGTTTCATGAAAAGAACATACATGTAATGACACTGGTGGATCCTTATGTGGTTTGTGAGACGAACTGACATGTAATGACTCTACCTGTGGTTCATGAAAAGAACAGACATGCAATGACACTACGGGATCCTTATATGGTTTGTTTAGAAGAACACACATGCAATGACTCTAGCTGTGGTTCATGAAAAGAACACACATGCAATGACATTGGTGGATCCTTATGTGGTTTGTTTAGAAGAACACACATGCAATGACTCTAGCTATGGTTCATGAAAATAACAGACATGCAATGACACTGGTGGGTCCATATGTGGTTTGTGGAAGGAATAGACATGCAATGACTCTAGGGTTGCTTCATGAAAAGAACATACATGTAATGACACTGGTGGATCCTTATGTGGTTTGTGAGACGAACTGACATGTAATGACTCTACCTGTGGTTCATGAAAAGAACAGACATGCAATGACACTTGTGGATCCATATGTGATTTGTGAGAAGAACTCACATGCAATGACTCTAACTGTGGTTCATGAAAAGAACAGACATGCAATGACACTGGTGGATCCATGTGTGGTTCATGAGAAGAACACACATCCAATGACACTGGTGGATCCTTATGTGGTTCATGAAAAGAACGGACATGCAATGACACTACGGGATCCTTATATGGTTTGTTTAGAAGAACACACATGCAATGACTCTAGCTGTGGTTCATGAAAAGAACACACATGCAATGACATTGGTGGATCCTTATGTGGTTTGTTTAGAAGAACACACATGCAATGACTCTAGCTATGGTTCATGAAAAGAACAGACATGCAATGACACTGGTGGATCCATATGTGGTTTGTGGAAGGAATAGCCATGCAATGACTCTAGGGTTGGTTCATGAAAAGAACAGACATGTAATGACACTGGGTGTGGGTCATGAGAAGAACAGACATAAAATGAGACTGGGGGATCCTTATGTGGTTTGTTTAGAAGAACACACATGCAATGACTCTAGTTGTGGTTCATGAAAAGAACACACATGCAATGACACTAGTGGATCCATGTGTGGTTTGTGAAGAAGAACAAACATGCAATGACTCTAGTTGTGGTTCATGAAAAGAACACACATGCAATGACACTGGTATATCCATGTGTGGTTAATGAGAAGAACACACATGCAATGCCACTGAGTGTGGTTCATGAGAAGAACAGACATGCATTGACACTGGTGGATCCTAATGTGGTTTGTGAGAAGAACTGACATGCAATGACTCTAGCTGTGGTGCATGAAAAGAACAGACATGCAATGACGCTAGTGGATCCATATGTGGCTTGTGAGAAGAACTGACTTGCAATGACTCTAGTTGTGCTTCATGTAAAGAACAGACATGCAATGACACTGGTGGATCCATATGTGGTTTGTGGAAGGAACAAACATGCAATGACTCTAGCTGTGGTTCATGAAAAGAACAAACATGCAATGGCACTGGTGGATCCATGTGTGGTTCATGAGAAGAACACACATCCAATGACACTGGTGGATCCTTATGTGGTTCATGAAAAGAATAGACATGCAATGACACTAGGGGATCCTTATATGGTTTGTTTAGAAGAACACACATGCAATGACTCTAGCTGTGGTTCATGAAAAGAACACACATGCAATGACACTGGTGGATCCTTATGTGGTTTGTTTAGAAGAACACACATGCAATGACTCTAGCTATGGTTCATGAAAAGAACAGACATGCAATGACACTGGTGGATCCATATGTGGTTTGTGGAAGGAATAGACATGCAATGACTCTAGGGTTGGTTCATGAAAAGAACAGACATGTAATGACACTGGTGGATCCATGTGTGGTTAATGATAAGACCACACATCCAATGACACTGGTGGCTCCTTATGTGGTTCATGAAAAGAACAGACATGCAATGACTCAAGTTGTGGTTCATGAAAATAACACTCATGCAATGACACTGGTGTATCCATGTGTGGTTCATGAGAAGAACACACATGCAATGACACTGGGGGTGGTTCATGAGAAGAACATACATGCAATGACACTGGTGGATCCTTATGTGGTTTGTGAGAAGAATTGACATGCAATGACTCTAGCTGTGGTTCATGAAAAGAACAGACATGCAATGACACTGGTGGATCCATATGTGGTTTGTGGAAGGAATAGCCATGCAATGACTCTAGGGTTGGTTCATGAAAAGAACAGACATGTAATGACACTGGGTGTGGGTCATGAGAAGAACAGACATAAAATGAGACTGGGGGATCCTTATGTGGTTTGTTTAGAAGAACACACATGCAATGACTCTAGTTGTGGTTCATGAAAAGAACACACATGCAATGACACTAGTGGATCCATGTGTGGTTTGTGAAGAAGAACACACATGCAATGACTCTAGTTGTGGTTCATGAAAAGAACACACATGCAATGACACTGGTATATCCATGTGTGGTTAATGAGAAGAACACACATGCAATGCCACTGAGTGTGGTTCATGAGAAGAACAGACATGCATTGACACTGGTGGATCCTAATGTGGTTTGTGAGAAGAACTGACATGCAATGACTCTAGCTGTGGTGCATGAAAAGAACAGACATGCAATGACGCTAGTGGATCCATATGTGGCTTGTGAGAAGAACTGACTTGCAATGACTCTAGCTGTGCTTCATGTAAAGAACAGACATGCAATGACACTGGTGGATCCATATGTGGTTTGTGGAAGGAACAAACATGCAATGACTCTAGCTGTGGTTCATGAAAAGAACAAACATGCAATGGCACTGGTGGATCCATGTGTGATTCATGAGAAGAACACACATCCAATGACACTTGTGGATCCTTATGTGGTTCATGAAAAGAATAGACATGCAATGACACTAGGGGATCCTTATATGGTTTGTTTAGAAGAACACACATGCAATGACTCTAGCTGTGGTTCATGAAAAGAACACACATGCAATGACACTGGGGATCCTTATGTGGTTTGTTTAGAAGAACACACATGCAATGACTCTAGCTGTGGTTCATGAAAAGAACACACATGCAATGACACTAGTGGATCCATGTGTGGTTTGTGAAGAAGAACACACATGCAATGACTCTAGTTGTGGTTCATGACAAGAACACACATGCAATGACACTGGTATATCCATGTGTGGTTAATGAGAAGAACACACATGCAATGCCACTGAGTGAGGTTCATGAGAAGAACAGACATGCATTGACACTGGTGGATCCTAATGTGGTTTGTGAGAAGAACTGACATGCAATGACTCTAGCTGTGGTGCATGAAAAGAACAGACATGCAATGACGCTAGTGGATCCATATGTGGCTTGTGAGAAGAACTGACTTGCAATGACTCTAGTTGTGCTTCATGTAAAGAACAGACATGCAATGACACTGGTGGATCCATATGTGGTTTGTGGAAGGAACAAACATGCAATGACTCTAGCTGTGGTTCATGAAAAGAACAAACATGCAATGGCACTGGTGGATCCATGTGTGGTTCATGAGAAGAACACACATCCAATGACACTGGTGGATCCTTATGTGGTTCATGAAAAGAACAGACATGCAATGACACTGGTGGATCCTTATGTGGTTTGTTTAGAAGAACACACATGCAATGACCCTAGTTGTGGTTCATGAAAAGAACACACATGCAATGACACTGGTGGATCCTTATGTGATTTGTTTAGAAGAACAGACATGCAATGACTCTAGCTGTGGTTCACGAAAAGAACACACATGCAATGAAAAAAGGTATATCCATGTGTGGTTCATGATAAGAACACACATCCAATGACACCGGTGGATCCTTATGTGGTTTGCTTAGAAGAACACACATGCAATGACTCTAGCTGTGGTTCATGAAAAGAACAGACATGCAATGCCACTGGTCGATCCATGTGTGGTTTGTGAAAAGAACAGACATGCAATCACACTAGGTGGATCCATGTGTGGTTTATTTAGAGGAACAGACATGCACTGACACTAGGTGTGGTTCATGAAAAGGACATACATGCAATGACACTAGTGGATCCTTATGTGGTTTGTTTAGAAGAACACACATGCAATGACTCTAGCTGTGATTCATGAAAAAAACACATGCAATGACACTGCTGGATCCTTATGTGGTTTGTTTTAAAGAACACACATGCAATGACTCTAGCTGTGGTTCATGAAAAGAACACACATGCAATGAAAAAAGGTGTATCCATGTGTGGTTCTTGAGAAGAACACACTTCCAATGACACTGGTGGATCCTTATGTGGTTTGTTTAGAAGAACACACATGCAATGACTCTAGCTGTGGTTCATGAAAAGAACACACATGCAATGACACTGGTGGATCCATGTGTGGTTTATGAAGAAGAACACACATCCAATGACTCTAGCCATGGTTCATGAAAAGAACACTCATGCAATGACACTGGTGTATCCATGTGTGGTTCATGAGAAGAACACACATGCAATGACACTGGGGGTGGTTCATGAGAAGAACATACATGCAATGACACTGGTGGATCCTTATGTGGTTTGTGAGAAGAATTGACATGCAATCACTCTAGCTGTGGTTCATCAAAAGAACAGACATGTAATGACACTGGTGGATCCATGTGTGGTTCATGAGAAGAACACACATCCAATGACACTGGTGGATCTTTATGTGGTTCATGAAAAGAACAGACATGCAATGACACTGGGAGATCCTTATATGGTTTGTTTAGAAGAACACACATGCAATGACTCTAGCTATTGTTCATGAAAAGAACACACATGCAATGACACTTCTGGATCCTTATGTGGTTTGTTTAGAAGAACACACATGCAATGACTCTAGATGTGGTTCATGAAAAGAACGCACATGCAATGACATGGTGTATCCATGTGTGGTACATGAGAAGAACACACATCCAATGACACTGGGTGTGGTTCATGAGAAGAACACACATCCAATAACACTGGTGGATCCTTATGTGGTTGGTTTAGAAGATCACACATGAAATGACTCTAGCTGTGGTTCATGAAAAGAACACACATGCAATGAAAAAAGGTGTATCCATGTGTGGTTCATGAGAAGAACACACATCCAATGACACTGGTGGATCCTTATGTGGTTTGTTTATAAGAACACACATGCAATGACTCTAACTGTGGTTCATGAAAAGAACACACATACAATGACACTGGTGGATCCATGTGTGGTTTATGAAGAAGAACACACATCCAATGACTCTAGCCGTGGTTCATGAAAAGAACACACCTGCAATGACACTGGTGTATCCATGTGTGGTTCTTGAGAAGAAGAACACACATGCAATGACACTGGGCGTGGCTTATGAGAAGAATAGACATGCAATGACACTGGTGGATCCTTATGTGGTTTGTGAGACAAACTAACATGTAATGACTCTAGCTGTGGTTCATGAAAAGAACAGACATGCAATGACATTGGTGGATCCATATGTGGTTTGTGAGAATAACTCACATGCAATGACTCTAGGTGTGGTTCATGAAAAGAACAGACATGCAATGACACTGGTGGATCCTTATGTGGTTCGTGAGAAGAACTCACATGCAATGACTCTAGCTGTGGTTCATGAAAAGAACAGACATGCAATGACACTAGTGGATCCATGTGTGGTTCATGAGAAGAACACACATCCAATGACACTGGGGGATCCTTATGTGGTTCATGAAAAGAACAGACATGCAATGACACTACGGGATACTTATATGGTTTGTTTAGAAGAACACACATGCAATGACTCTAGCTGTGGTTCATGAAAAGAACACACATGCAATGACATTGGTGGATCATTATGTGGTTTGTTTAGAAGAACACACATGCAATGACTCTAGCTATGGTTCATGAAAATAACAGACATGCAATGACACTGGTGAGTCCATATGTTGTTTGTGGAAGGAATCGACATGCAATGACTAAAGGGTTGGTTCATGAAAAGAACATACATGTAATGACACTGGTGTATCCTTATGTGGTTTGTGAGACGAACTGACATGTAATGACTCTAGCTGTGGTTCATGAAAAGAACAGACATGCAATGACACTTGTGGATCCATATGTGGTTTGTGAGAAGAACTCACATGCAATGACTCTAACTGTGGTTCATGAAAAGAACAGACATGCAATGACACTGGTGGATCCATGTGTGGTTCATGAGAAGAACACACATCCAATGACACTAGTGGATCCTTATGTGGTTCATGAAAAGAACGGACATGCAATGACACTACGGGATCCTTATATGGTTTGTTTAGAAGAACACACATGCAATGACTCTAGCTGTGGTTCATGAAAAGAACACACATGCAATGACATTGGTGGATCCTTATGTGGTTTGTTTAGAAGAACACACATGCAATGACTCTAGCTATGGTTCATGAAAAGAACAGACATGCAATGACACTGGTGGATCCATATGTGGTTTGTGGAAGGAATAGACATGCAATGACTCTAGGGTTGGTTCATGAAAAGAACAGACATGTAATGACACTGGTGGATCCATGTGTGGTTCATGATAATAACACACATCCAATGACACTGGTGGATCCTTATGTGGTTCATGAAAAGAACAGACATGCAATGACTCTAGATGTGGTTAATGAAAAGAACACACATGCAATGACACTGGTGTATCCATGTGTGGTTCATGAGAAGAACGCACATGCAATGACACTGGTGTGGTTCATGAGAAGAACATACATGCAATGACACTGGTGGATCTTTATGTGGTTTGTGAGAAGAACTGACATGCAATGACTCTAGTTGTGGTTCATGAAAAGAACAGACATGCAATGACACTGGTGGATCCATATGTGGTTTGTCAGAAGAACTGACATGCAATGACTCTAGTTGTGGTTCATGAAAAGAACATACATGCAATGACACTGGTTGATCCATGTGTGGTTCATGAGAAGAAGACACATCCAATGACACTGGTGGATCCTTATGTGGTTCATGAAAAGAACAGACATGCAATGACACTGGGAGATCCTTATATGGTTTGTTTAGAAGAACACACATGCAATGACTATGGTTCATGAAAAGAACACACATGCAATGACACTGCTGGATCCTTATGTGGTTTGTTTAGAAGAACACACATGCAATGACTCTAGTTGTGGTTCATGAAAAGAACACACATGCAATGGCAGTGGTGTATCCATGTGTGGTTCATGACAAGAACTCACATCCAATGACACTGGTTGTGGTTCATGATAAGAAAACACATCCAATGACACTGGTGGATCCTTATGTGGTTTGGTTAGAAGAACACACCTGCAAGGACTCTAGCTATGGTTCATGAAAAGAACACACATGCAATGACACTGGTGGATCCATGTTTGGTTCGCGAAAAGAACAGACATGCAATGACACTTGATGTGGTTCATGAGAAGAATACACATGCAATGACACTGGTGGATCCATGTGTGGTTTGTGAAAAGAACAGACATGCAACCACACTAGGTGGATCCATGTGTGGTTTGTGGAAAGAATAAACATACAATGACTCTAGATGTGGTTCAGGAAAAGAACACACATGCAATGACACTGGTGGATCCATGTGTGGTTTGTGAAAAGAACACACATGCAATAACACTGGTGGATCCATGTGTGGTTTGTGAAGAAGAACACACATCCAATGACTGTAGCTGTGGTTCATGAAAAGAACACACATGCAATGATACTGGTGTATCCATGTGTGGTTCATGAGAAGAACACACATGCAATGACACTAGGTGTGGTTCATGAGAAGAATAGAGATGCAATGACACTAGTGGATCCTTATGTGGTTTGTGAGAAGAATTGACATGCAATGACTCTAGCTGTGGTTCATGAAAAGAACAGACATGCAATGACACTGATGGATCCATATGTGGTTTGTGAGAAGAACTCACATGCAATGACTCTAGCTGTGGCTCATGAAAAGAACAGACATGCAATGACACTGGTGGATCTATGTGTGGTTCATGAGAAGAACACACATCTAATGACACTGGTGGTTCCTTATGTGGTTCATGAAAAGAACAGACATGAAATGACACTAGGGGATCCTTATATGGTTTGTTTAGAAGAACACACATGCAATGACTCTAGCTGTGGTTCATGAAAAGAACACACATGCAATGACACTGGTGGATCCTTATGTGGTTTGTTTAGAAGAACACACATGCAATGACTCTAGCTATGGTTCAAGAAAAGAACAGACATGCAATGACACTGGTGGATCCATATGTGGTTTGTGGAAGGAATAGACATGCAATGACTCTAGGGTTGGTTCATGAAAAGAACAGACATGTAATGACACTGGTGGATCCATGTGTGGTTCATGATAAGAACACACATCCAATGACACTGGTGGCTCCTTATGTGGTTCATGAAAAGAACATACATGCAATGACTCTAGCTGTGGTTCATGAAAAGAACACACATGCAATGACACTGGTGTATCCATGTGTGGTTCATGAGAAGAACATACATGCAATGACACTGGTGGATCCTTATGTGGTTTGTGAGATGAACTGACATGCAATGACTCTAGCTGTGGTTCATGAAAAGAACAGACATGCAATGACACTGGTGGATCCATATGTGGTTTGTGAGAAGAACTGACATGCAATGACTCTAGTTGTGGTTCATCAAAAGAACAGACATGCAATGACACTGGTGGATCCATGTGTGGTTCATGAGAAGAACACACATCCATTGACACTGGTGGATCCTTATGTGGTTCATGAAAAGAACAGACATGCAATGACACTGGGAGATCCTTATATGTTTGTTTAGAGGAACACACATGCAATGACTCTAGCTATTGTTCATGAAAAGAACACACATGCAATGACACTGCTGGATCCTTATGTGGTTTGTTTAGAAGAACACACATGCAATGACTCTAGATGTGGTTCATGAAAAGAACACACATGCAATGACACTGGTGTATCCATGTGTGGTTCATGAGAAGAACACACATCCATTGACATTGGGTGTGCTTCATGAGAAGAACACACATCCAATGACACTGGGTGTGCTTCATGAGAAGAACACACATCCAATAACACTGGTGGATCCTTATGTGGTTTGTTTAGAAGATCACACATGCAATGACTCTAGCTGTGGTTCATGAAAAGAACACACATGCAATGACACTGGTGGATCCATGTGTGGTTTATGAAGAAGAACACACATCCAATGACTCTAGCCGTGGTTCATGAAAAGAACACACATGCAATGACACTGGTGTATCCATGTGTGGTTCTTGAGAAGAACATACATGCAATGACACTGGGCGTGGTTCATGAGAAGAATAGGCATGCAATGACACTGGTGGATCCTTATGTGGTTTGTCAGACGAACTGACATGTAATGACTCTAGCTGTGGTTCATGAAAAGAATAGACATGCAATGACACTGGTGGATCCATATGTGGTTTGTGAGAATAACTCACATGCAATGACTCTAGCTGTGGTTCATGAAAAGAACAGACATGCAATGACACTGGTGGATCCTTATGTGGTTTGTGAGAAGAACTCACATGCAATGACTCTAGCTGTGGTTCATGAAAAGAACAGACATGCAATGACACTAGTGGATCCATGTGTGGTTCATGAGAAGAACACACATCCAATGACACTGGTGGATCCTTATGTGGTTCATGAAAAGAATAGACATGCAATGACACTACGGGATCCTTATATGGTTTGTTTAGAAGAACACACATGCAATGACTCTAGTTGTGGTTCATGAAAAGAACACACATGCAATGACATTAGTGGATCCTTATGTGGTTTGTTTAGAAGAACACACATGCAATGACTCTAGCTATGGTTCATGAAAATAACAGACATGCAATGACACTGGTGGATCCATATGTGGTTTGTGGAAGGAATAGACATGCAATGACTCTAGGGTTGGTTCATGAAAAGAACAAACATGTAATGACACTGGTGGATCCTTATGTGGTTTGTGAGAGGAACTGACATGTAATGAATCTATATGTGGTTCATGAAAAGAACAGACATGCAATGACACTGGTGGATCCATATGTGGTTTGTGAGAAGAACTCACATGCAATGACTCTAGCTGTGGTTCATGAAAAGAACAGACATGCAATGACACTGGTGGATCCATGTGTGGTTCATGAGAAGGACAGACATCCAATGACACTAGTGGATCCTTATGTGGTTCATGAAAAGAACAGACATGCAATGACACTACGGGATCCTTATATGGTTTGTTTAGAAGAACACACATGCAATGACTCTAGCTGTGGTTCATGAAAAGAACACACATGCAATGACATTGGTGGATCCTTATGTGGTTTGTTTAGAAGAACACACATGCAATGACTCTAGCTATGGTTCATGAAAAGAACAGACATGCAATGACACTGGTGGATCCATATGTGGTTTGTGGAAGGAATAGACATGCAATGACACTAGGTGTGGTTCATGAGAAGAATAGACATGCAATGACACTGGGGGTGGTTCATGAGAAGAACATACATGCAATGACACTAGTGGATCCTTATGTGGTTTGTGAGACGAACTGACATGTAATGACTCTAGTTGTGGTTCATGAAAAGAACACACATGCAATGACATTGGTGGATCCTTATGTGGTTTGTTTAGAAGAACACACATGCATTGACTCTAGCTATGGTTCATGAAAAGAACATAGATGCAATGACACTGGTGGATCCATATGTGGTTTATGGAAGGAATAGACATGCAATGACTCTAGGGTTTGTTCATGAAAAGAACAGACATGTAATGACACTGGTGGATCCATGTGTGGTTCATGATAAGAACACACATCCAATGACACTGGTGGCTCCTTATGTGGTTCATGAAAAGAACAGACATGCAATGACTCTAGATGTGGTTCATGAAAAGAACACACATGCATTGACACTGGTGTATCCATGTGTGGTTCATGAGAAGAACGCACATGCAATGACACTGGTGTGGTTCATGAGAAGAACATACATGCAATGACACTGGTGGATCCTTATGTGGATTGTGAGAAGAACTGACATGCAATGACTCTAGCTGTGGTTCATGAAAAGAACAGACATGCAATGACACTGGTGGATCCATATGTGGTTTGTGAGAAGAACTGACATGCAATGACTCTAGTTGTGGTTCATGAAAAGAACATACATGCAATGACACTTCTGGATCCATGTGTGGTTCATGAGAAGAAGACACATCCAATGACACTAGTGGATCCTTATGTTGTTCATGAAAAGAACAGACATGCAATGACACTGGGAGATCCTTATATGGTTTGTTTAGAAGAACACACATGCAATGACTCTAGCTATGGTTCATGAAAAGAACACACATGCAATGACACTGCTAGATCCTTATGTGGTTTGTTTAGAAGAACACACATGCAATGACTCTAGCTGTGGTTCATGAAAAGAACACACATGCAATGACAGTGGTGTATCCATGTGTGGTTCATGAGAAGAACACACATCCAATGACACTGGCTATGGTTCATGATAAGAACACACATCCAATGACACTGGTGGATCCTTATGTGGTTTGGTTAGAAGAACACACCTGCAAGGACTCTAGCTATGGTTCATGAAAAGAACACACATGCAATGACACTGGTGGATCCATGTGTGGTTCGAGAAAAGAACAGACATGCAATGACACTAGGTGGATCCATGTGTGGTTTGTGGAAAGAATAAACATACAATGACTCTAGCCGTGGTTCATGAAAAGAACACACATGCAATGACACTGGTGGATCCATGTGTGGTTTGTGAAAAGAACACACATGCAATGACACTGGTGGATCCATGTGTGGTTTGTGAAGAAGAACACACATCCAATGACTCTAGCTTGGGTTCATGAAAAGGACACACATGCAATGATACTGGTGTATCCATGTGTGGTTCATGAGAAGAACACACATGCAATGACACTAGGTGTGGTTCATGAGAAGAATAGACATGCAATGACACTGGTGGAACCTTATGTGGTTTGTGAGAAGAATTGACATGCAATAACTCTAGCTGTGGTTCATGAAAAGAACAGACATGCAATGACACTGGCGGATCCATATGTGGTTTGTGAGAAGAACTGACATGCTATGACTCTAGTTGTGGTTCATCAAAAGAGAAGACATGCAATGACACAAGTGGATCCATATGTTGTTTGTGGAAGGAACAGACATGCAATGACTCTAGCTGTGGTTCATGAAAAGAACAGACATGCAATGACACTGGTGGATCCATGTGTGGTTCATGAGAAGAACACACATCTAATGACACTGGTGGTTCCTTATGCGGTTCATGAAAAGAACAGACATGAAATGACACTAGGGGATCCTTATATGGTTTGTTTAGAAGAACACACGTGCAATGACTCTAGCTGTGGTTCATGAAAAGAACACACATGCAATGACACTGGTGGATCCTTATGTGGTTTGTTTAGAAGAACACACATGCAATGACTCTAGCTATGGTTCAAGAAAAGAACAGACATGCAATGACACTGGTGGATCCATATGTGGTTTGTGGAAGGAATAGACATGCAATGACTCTAGGGTTGGTTCATGAAAAGAACAGACATGTAATGACACTGGTTGATCCATGTGTGGTTCATGATAAGAACACACATCCAATGACACTGGTGGCTCCTTATGTGGTTCATGAAAAGAACATACATGCAATGACTCTAGGTGTGGTTCATGAAAAGAACACACATGCAATGACACTGGTGTATCCATGTGTGGTTCATGAGAAGAACATACATGCAATGACACTGGTGGATCCTTATGTGGTTTGTGAGAAGAACTGACATGCAATGACTCTAGCTGTGGTTCATGAAAAGAACAGACATGCAATGACACTGGTGGATCCATATGTGGTTTGTGAGAAGAACTGACATGCAATGACTCTAGTTGTGGTTCATCAAAAGAACAGACATGCAATGACACTGGTGGATCCATGTGTGGTTCATGAGAAGAACACACATCCATTGACATTGGGTGTGCTTCATGAGAAGAACACACATCCAATGACACTGGGTGTGCTTCATGAGAAGAACACACATCCAATAACACTGGTGGATCCTTATGTGGTTTGTTTAGAAGATCACACATGCAATGACTCTAGTTGTGGTTCATGAAAAGAACACACATGCAATGACACTGGTGTATCCATGTGTGGTTCTTGAGAAGAACATACATGCAATGACACTGGGCGTGGTTCATGAGAAGAATAGGCATGCAATGACACTGGTGGATCCTTATGTGGTTTGTCAGACGAACTGACATGTAATGACTCTAGCTGTGGTTCATGAAAAGAATAGACATGCAATGACACTGGTGGATCCATATGTGGTTTGTGAGAATAACTCACATGCAATGACTCTAGCTGTGGTTCATGAAAAGAACAGACATGCAATGACACTGGTGGATCCTTATGTGGTTTGTGAGAAGAACTCACATGCAATGACTCTAGATGTGGTTCATGAAAAGAACAGACATCCAATGACACTAGTGGATCCATGTGTGGTTCATGAGAAGAACACACATCCAATGACACTGGTGGATCCTTATGTGGTTCATGAAAAGAATAGACATGCAATGACACTACGGGATCCTTATATGGTTTGTTTAGAAGAACACACATGCAATGACTCTAGTTGTGGTTCATGAAAAGAACACACATGCAATGACATTAGTGGATCCTTATGTGGTTTGTTTAGAAGAACACACATGCAATGACTCTAGCTATGGTTCATGAAAATAACAGACATGCAATGACACTGGTGGATCCATATGTGGTTTGTGGAAGGAATAGACATGCAATGACTCTAGGGTTGGTTCATGAAAAGAACAAACATGTAATGACACTGGTGGATCCTTATGTGGTTTGTGAGACGAACTGACATGTAATGAATCTAGATGTGGTTCATGAAAAGAACAGACATGCAATGACACTGGTGGATTCATATGTGGTTTGTGAGAAGAACTCACATGCAATGACTCTAGCTGTGGTTCATGAAAAGAACAGACATGCAATGACACTGGTGGATCCATGTGTGGTTCATGAGAAGGACAGACATCTAATGACACTAGTGGATCCTTATGTGGTTCATGAAAAAGAATGACATGCAATGACACCTGGGATCCTTATATGGTTTGTTTAGAAGAACACACATGCAATGACTCTAGCTGTGGTTCATGAAAAGAACACACATGCAATGACATTGTTGGATCCTTATGTGGTTTGTTTAGAAGAACACACATGCAATGACTCTAGCTATGGTTCATGAAAAGAACAGACATGCAATGACACTGGTGGATCCATATGTGGTTTGTGGAAGGAATAGACATGCAATGACACTAGGTGTGGTTCATGAGAAGAATAGACATGCAATGACACTGGTGGATCCTTATGTGGTTTGTGAGACGAACTAACATGTAATGACTCTAGCTGTGGTTCATGAAAAGAACACACATGCAATGACATTGGTGGATCCTTATGTGGTTTGTTTAGAAGAACACACATGCATTGACTCTAGCTATGGTTCATGAAAAGAACATACATGCAATGACACTGGTGGATCCATATGTGGTTTCTGGAAGGAATAGACATGCAATGACTCTAGGGTTTGTTCATGAAAAGAACAGACATGTAATGACACTGGTGGATCCATGTGTGGTTCATGATAAGAACACACATCCAATGACACTTGTGGCTCCTTATGTGGTTCATGAAAAGAACAGACATGCAATGACTCTAGATGTGGTTCATGAAAAGAACACACATGCAATGACACTGGTGTATCCATGTGTGGTTCATGAGAAGAACGCACATGCAATGACACTGGTGTGGTTCATGAGAAGAACATACATGCAATGACACTGGTGGATCCATATGTGGTTTGTGAGAAGAACTGACATGCAATGACTCTAGTTGTGGTTCATGAAAAGAACATACATGCAATGACACTGGTGGATCCATGTGTGGTTCATGAGAAGAAGACACATCCAATGACACTAGTGGATCCTTATGTTGTTCATGAAAAGAACAGACATGCAATGACACTGGGAGATCCTTATATGGTTTGTTTAGAAGAACACACATGCAATGACTCTAGCTATGGTTCATGAAAAGAACACACATGCAATGACACTGCTAGATCCTTATGTGGTTTGTTTAGAAGAACACACATGCAATGACTCTAGCTGTGGTTCATGAAAAGAACACACATGCAATGACAGTGGTGTATCCATGTGTGGTTCATGATAAGAACACACATCCAATGACACTGGCTGTGGTTCATGATAAGAACACACATCCAATGACACTGGTGGCTCCTTATGTGGTTCATGAAAAGAACAGACATGCAATGACTCTAGATGTGGTTCATGAAAAGAACACACATGCAATGACACTAGGTGTGGTTCATGAGAAGAATAGACATGCAATGACACTGGTGGAACCTTATGTGGTTTGTGAGAAGAATTGACATGCAATAACTCTAGCTGTGGTTCATGAAAAGAACAGACATGCAATGACACTGGCGGATCCATATGTGGTTTTTGAGAAGAACTGACATGCTATGACTCTAGTTGTGGTTCATCAAAAGAGAAGACATGCAATGACACTAGTGGATCCATATGTTGTTTGTGGAAGGAACAGACATGCAATGACTCTAGCTGTGGTTCATGAAAAGAACAGACATGCAATGACACTGGTGGATCCATGTGTGGTTCATCAGAAGAACACACATCTAATGACACTGGTGGTTCCTTATGTGGTTCATGAAAAGAACAGACATGAAATGACACTAGGGGATCCTTATATGGTTTGTTTAGAAGAACACACATGCAATGACTCTAGCTGTGGTTCATGAAAAGAACACACATGCAATGACACTGGTGGATCCTTATGTGGTTTGTTTAGAAGAACACACATGCAATGACTCTAGCTGTGGTTCATGAAAAGAACACACATGCAATGACACTAGTGTATCCATGTGTGGTTCATGAGAAGAACACACATCCAATGACATTGGGTGTAGTTCATGAGAAGAACACACATCCAATGACACTGGTGGATCCTTATGTGGTTTGTTTAGAAGAACACACATGCAATGACTCTAGGTGTGGTTCATGAAAAGAACACACATGCAATGACACTGGTGGATCCATGTGTGGTTTGTGAACAGAACAGACATGCAATGACACTGGTTGTGGTTCATGAGAAGAACACACATGCAATGACACTGGTGGATTCATGTGTGGTTTGTGAAAAGAACAGACATGCAACCACATTAGGTGGATCCATGTGTGGTTTGTGGAAAGAACAGACATGCAATGACTCTAGCTATGGTTCATGAAAAGAACACACATGCAATAACACTGGTGGATCCATGTGTGGTTTGTGAAAAGTACAGACATGCAATCATACTAGGTGGATCCATGTGTGGTTTGTTTAGAAGAACACACATGCAATGACACTGGTGGATCCATGTGTGGTTTGGGAAAAGAACAGACGTGCAATCACACTGGTGGATCCATGTGTGGTTTGTGAAGAAGAACACACATGCAATGACTCTAGCTGTGGTTGATGAAAAGAACACACAGGCAATGACACTGGTGTATCCATGTGTGGTTCATGAGAAGAACACACATGCAATGACATTGGGTGTGGTTCATGATTAGAACATACATGCAATGACACTGGTGGATCCTTATGTGGTTTGTGAGAAGAACTGACATGTAATGACTCTAGATGTGGTTCATGAAAAGAACAGACATGCAATGACACCGGTGGATCCATATGTGGTTTGAGAAGAACTGACACTAGTAGAAAAAGGGCCTTTGGTTTGGGCCACTAGTCCCGACCATGGCTAGGGCCGGGACTAATGGTCCAAACCGGACGGCCCGAGGTCATCGAATTCTGTGTCCTGGTCCGTAAGAGGCCACTAGTCCCGGTTTGAGACACAAACCGGGACTAGTGGGTCTAGGCACGCCCGCGTGGTCCTGGCAGAACCATTAGTCCTGGTTTGTGTCTCAAACCGGGACTAATGGTCTGGCCCTATATATATGCACCCAGTCCTCCACTCTCTCCTGTTTTTTTCCTATGTGAGGTGGTTATAACTTTGTGCTAACTTTTTTTCTTCATATGCACTAGAGGTGTTCGGTGAAATGCCTGTTAGAGCGATGCCACTTGAGTTCACACAAGACAAAACATGATATGAAGTGCCAGAGCGACACTTAAGGTTTCTCCTCTTTGTTTTGAAGTGTCCTAAAAGGTTAGCAACTATTTTCTCGTTTTGACCGCGCGATACTAATTTAAGCATCATGATTGTGTTTGATATATATGCATGGTTGTATGATGCAGATGAGCCACCCATGGATGTACGATGACCGACGCTCTGACGCTTACAGAGAAGGCGTGCGTTCTTTTCGCCTTGTGGCCGAGGCGAACAACTGGCGGGATGGTTTTATGTGTTGTCCATGTGTTGAATGTCGGAATGAGCAGGCTCACACTTCCTCAAGATTCATTTAGAGCCACCTGCTTCGGTCCGGTTTCATGTCCGGCTATAATGTTTGGACCAAGCACGGAGAAAGAGGGGTTATGATGGAAGACGGCGATGAAGAAGAGAACGATGATGACAACTACCGATCTATGTTCCCTGAATACGATGATACCGCAGTTGAAGATAATGAAGAAGAGGGTGAAGAACGGGAACCAGATGAGCCCGTTGATGATTTTGGTCGGGTCATTAGTGATGCAAGGCGAGACTGGGACACAGAAAAGGAGAGGTTGCAGTTCGAGCAGATGTTTCAGGACCACAACAAATTGTTGTACCCAACTTGTGAAGATGGCCAAAAGAAGCTGGGTAGCACAATGAAATTGTTGAAGTGGAAGGCAGAGACCGGTATGACTGACTCGGGATTTGAAAAGTTACTGGTAATAATGAAGAAGCTGCTTCCAAGAAATAACCAATTGCCGTCCAGTACGTAAGAAGCAAAGAAATTTGTTGCCCTCTAGGATTAGACCTGCAGAAGATACATGCATGCCCTAATGATTGCATCCTCTACCGCGGTGAGAAGTACGAGAATATGGATAAAATGCCCGGTATGCACTGCATTGTGGTATAAGATCAGAAAAGATGGCCCTGGTGATGTTGAGGGCGAGCCACCCAAGAAGAGGGTTCCTGCCAAGGTGATGTGGTATGCTCCTATAATACCATGGTTGAAACGTTTGTTCAGAAATAAAGAGCATGCCAAGTTGTTGCGATGGCACATGGAAGACCGTAAGAAAGACGGGATGTTGAGGCACTCTGCTGATGGTCAGCAGTGGAGAAAAATCGAGAGAGACTTCCCGGACTTTGCTGGTGACTCAAGGAACTCATGAATTATTTTGGGGAGTAGAACTGCAGTCACAGCACCTGGCCCGTGACTCTATGTATCTACAACCTTCCTCCTTGGTTGTGCATGAAGCAGAAGTTCATTATGATTCCAGTGCTCATCGAAGGCCCGAAGCAACCCGAGAACGACATTGATGTGTACCTAAGGCCATTAGTTGATGAACTTCTACAGTTGTGGGCCAAACCAGGTGTACGTGTGTGGGATGAGCACAAATAGCAGGAATTTGACCTACAATCGTTGTTGTTCGTAACCATCAATGATTAGCCTGCTCTTAGTAACATTTCAGGACAGACGAACAAAGGATACAATGCATGCACGCATTGTTTAGATGAGACTGAAAGTATATATCTGGATAAATGTAGAAAGAATGTGTACCCGTACAATCATCGTTTTCTTCCGCCTAGTCATCCCTTAAAGAAGAAAGGCAAGCATTTCAATGGAAAGGCGTAAACCGGACGGCCCGTCCCCGTAGTGGTGCTGATGTATTTGGTATGGTCAAGGATTTGGATGTAATCTTTGGAAAGGGTCCTAGAGGACAACCTGTTCTGAAAGACGCCGACGGACACGCACCCATGTGGAAGAAGAAATCTATATTTTGGGAGCTACCCTATTGGAAAGTGCATGAGGTCCGCTCTGCAATCGACGTGATGCACCTGACGAAGAATCTTTGCATGAATATTCTAGGCTTCCTAGGCTTGTATGGGAAGTCAAAAGATACCCCGGCAGCACGGGAGGACCAGCAACATCATAAAGGACGAGATGGCAAGCATCCAGGGAAGTTTCAAGGGCTTGCCAGCTACACTCTTACCAAAGAAGATAAGGAAATCTTTTTTGAAGTCCTTTTCAGTATCAAGGTCCCGTCTGGCTTCTCGTCGAATATAAATGGAATAGTAAATATGAAAGAGAAAAAATTTCAAAACCTAAAGTCTCATGACTGCCACATGCTTATGACTCAATTGCTTCCGGTTGCATTGAGGGGAATTCTACCAGAAAATGTTCGATTAGCCATTGTGAAGGTATGTGCATTCCTCAATGCAATTTCTCAGAAGGTAATCGATCGAGAAAGTCTATCGAGTTCTGATTGATGTGGTCCAATGTCTGGTCAGCTTCGAGTTGTTGTTCCTGCCATCCTTCTTCAATATTATGACGCACCTCCTAGTTCACCTAGTCGAAGAGATTAGAATTCTCGGTCTTGTATTTCTACACAATATGTTCCCCTTCGAGAGGTTCATGGGAGTCTTAAAGAAATATGTTCATAACCGTGCTAGGCCAGAAGGAAGCATCTCCAAGGGCTATGGAACAGAGGAGGTCATTGAGTTTTGTGTTGACTTTCTTCCTGACCTTAAGCCGATTGGTGTTCCTGAATCTCAGTATGAGGGGAGGATGACTAGAAATGGCACACTAGGAAGGAAATCAATGGTATGTAGGGACGGGCATTCTTTCACTCAAGCACACTACACAGTTCTACAAAATGCCACCATGGTGGCTCCGTATATCGAGAAACACAAGAATATTCTATGCTCCGAAAACCCGGGGAAGCCTGAAACCTTGATTAAAGGGGAACACGAGAAGAATTTTGGCAGTTGGTTGTAGACACATCTCATGAATAACACCACTATTGGAGATGAGTTGTACTCGTTAGCCAGGTTACCATCTTCGACTATATGTACTTTCCAAGGGTACGAGATAAATGGGAATACATTTTACACGATCGCCCAAGATAAAAAGAGCACCAACCAAAACAGTGGTGTCCGCTTTGATGCAACAGATGACAATGGGCAGAAGGACACATATTATGGGTACATAGAGGAGATATGGGAACTTGACTATGGACCTACTTTTAAGGTCCCTTTGTTTCGGTGCAAATGGGTCAAGTTGACAGGAGGTGGGGTACATGTAGACCAAAAGTACGGCATGACAACTGTGGATCTCAACAATCTTGCGTACATGGATGAACCATTCGTCCTAGCCAACGATGTGGCTGAGGTTTTCTATGTGAAGGACATGTCTACCAAACCGAGAAAAGGGAAAGATAAGCAAAAGGATACAGAATACGATGAGCCAAAGCGCCACATAGTTCTTTCAGGGAAAAGAAACATCGTGGGAGTGGATGACAAGACAGACATGTCAGAAGATTACAATAAGTTTCATAAAATTCCGCCCTTCAAAGTGAAAACTGACCCAAGCATCCTGTTAAATGATGAAGATTCTCTATGGCTATGGTGCAGAAGAAAACCACAACACTAGATGTTGGTGATGTGTAATAATGTATTAAACCTTTTATTTGAGACATAAATATATGTAATGTATTAAACCTTTTATTTGAGACATAAAGGTCCCCTTTCATGTAATACATCTTACTCAATCAAACTAGACGTTGACGACCGGGTTCTGAGCCGCGGGAGGTGATCACCCAAAGAGAAGGAACCATCACAAGAGAAGGAACCCACAAACACTAAGGATACATAGCACAACTGAAAATTAAGATACATAGCACAACTGAAAATTAAGAAACATGCCTAATGTTGGAGTGATTCAGTCATGCTCCTGCCTAGCCCTGTACATGTCTGGCGCCCTTTGGAGTCGTCGTGGTCGCCGCGTCGTTACTATCATCGCCGGGTCGAACCTTGAAGGTTGGGCACGTGTGGGCTGGATTTGAGGGTACCGCAGGCGAGGGTTATTGCTGGTCGTGTTATAGGCCATGACACTCTGGAGAGTCCGGCCGCGCCACCACAGCCGACGGCCGGCCTCGTTGAAGTTCGAAGGAGGTGGGCCGTCCTCCTCGTGCCTGACGAGCGCCCTCTCATGCTGATTGATGAAGAAGGCTTCCCAAGTCGGGAAATAGTCGGGATGCCAGTTGGGATTCCTACGTTGCTCTAGCGTGAGCTCGAGGTAGTAGTGGTTCGTGATGGACATCCGGCGCTCCACACCTAGAGGGACAGGAGGGACCGGCATGCCTCCGGTGCTTAGCATGCAGCCGGTGGGGACGTGGTAGCCCAGTGGGCAGGGGTAGTTCGAGGCGCAAAGCGCCTCCGCCTCCCTGGGGGTTAGAGGTATGGTGGAAGCCATGGGAGAGAGTGGAGAGAGGCGGCAGATATGAGTCTAGATGTACTATGGCAACAACCAAGCCTACATATATATAGTGAGAAATGGCGGGAAGTCAGAGGAGGGAAGCGATAGAAAAGGCGGGAAGAAAACAGGCGGGAAAAAATAAGGCGGGAAGAAATAAGGCGGGAAGAAACAGACCTTTAGTACCGGTTTCGCGCGAATTTTTTATCAACCGGGACTAAAGGGGCTTATTTTTTGTAATAAAATAATAAAAAATGCATTTTTTTAGAACCAAGTGTTAACGGAACAAATATGACATTGATTTCCATGTTGAGATACATATGTGCGCCGAAACCCGAAACCCTAACCCTAAACCTGTATTTTTAATTGAAAATGGCAAAATGGTTAATAGTTTCACTAGTTAGAATAATTATTTTATAAAACTGAAAATAGATTTGGATTACTTATTCAAATTCAAGAAGTTTTCATGTTGAATTTTTTCTCAAATTCATAAGTATGCAAAAACTGTATAATTCAAATGTTTAAAAAATATGCAAATTGATTTTTTTTTAAACATATGCAAAAGGACCTTTAGTCCCGTGCGTGCTACGCACTGGGATTAAAGGGGTGTCGTTGGCGCGCATGCTGAAAACCCTTAAGTCCCGGCCCGTGGCACGCACCGAGACTAAAGACCCCCCTTTAGTCCCGGTTGCAGCCATGAACCGGGACTAAAGGGTGGGAGCTATTTAAGCCCTCTTCTTCCCCCGGTCGAATCCATCAACCGGGAGCAATCGCGAGGAGCACGCCAGAGCGCCGCCAGGCTGCCGAAATTTTCCGTCGATGTCCGCGCCTCCGGCCGCCGCCGCACCTCGTCCTCCCTCTCCGGGCGCCGCACCTCCAGCCGCCGCCGCTGCCACCACCTCCATCCGCGTCGGCCAGTTCCAGCCGCCACCGCGCCACCACCTCGTCCTCCCTCTCCGGCGGCCCCACCTCCAGCCGCCACCGTGCCGCCGCCCCGCCACCGCGCCGTCTCCCCGCGGAGGTAATCCATCTAATATTTCTTCTAGTGTTTTTTTAGTATTTTTCTAGTATTTTTTCTAGTACTTAGTGTATTTATAGTCTTAGTGTATTTTTTATAGTCTTAGTGTACTTAATGTATTTTTTGTATTTTTTATAGTCTTAGTGTACTTTTTTATAGTCTTAGTGTACTTAGTGTATTTATAGTTTTAGTGTACTTTGTGTATTTTTTTATAGTCTTAGTGTACTTAGTGTATTTATAGTCTTAGTGTACTTAGTGTATTTTTTTCTAGTACTTAGTATGTAGTAGTATCATAGTCTTAGTGTATTTTTTCTAGTACTTAGTAGTATCATAGAGGCTATGGTGATGGTGAGAGGCCAACGGCACTATCGGTTGTCGACGATGCGTCGATGACTCGGTGGTGCTCGCGGGCCGCCTGGAGATAGGGTTAGGGTGGTGGTGCTCGCGGGCCGCCAGACTTAGGGTTAGGGTGGTGGTGCTCGCGGGCCACCCGGAGATAGGGTTAGGGTGGTGGTGCTCGCGGGCCCCCAGACATAGGGTTAGAGTGGTGGTGCTCGCGGGGCCCCGAAGATAGGGTTAGGGTGGTAGTGCTCGTGGGCCCCCGGACTTAGGGTTAGAGTGGTGGTGCTCGTGGGCCCCAGAGATAGGGTTAGAGTGGTGGTGATCGTGGGCCCCCGAAGATAGGGTTAGGGTAGTGGTGCTTGCGGGCCGCCCGGACTTAGGGTTAGGGTTAGGGCATCACTAGAATTTTGCTATTGTTTAGTATTATTGTAGCAAATTGCGTGTTCATATTATTGTTTAGTATTATTTTATGCAGTAATATTGAATGAAAAATGTTATTGTGTGCATTTTGTAGAAAACTATGGATCTAATCCAGAGAGACCTAGCACAGGAAGAAATTCTCGAGGATATGATCAATGACACCCCCCATGTTGATCCACCCGAATCTCCGTCAATTTATCTGAACCCCTCCGGTGAGGGAGAGGAGGTCGACCGAAATGATCAAGGAGAAGCCGACGGCTCCACTGGTGGAGAAGCCGACGGCTCCGGTGGACCCTTAACAAAGTCCGGCGAGGTATACATATGAAGTATGGTGATCGGTAGATGCATTAACTGAGTTGTATATATATATAAATTGACGAATGTTTCTTCTCTTAGGCCTCCACAGCGAGCAAAAAATATTCCAATCGAGGCCCGGCCAAAAAGTTGGACGCATCTATGCGTTATACAATTATGCTGGTATCAGCACGGGGTGAACCGTTAGAACCTGAAAAGGCTAAAAGTGTATTTGTACAACAATGCGGAGTTATGGTTAGGGATCGCATCCCGATCACCGTTCAAGAGTGGAATAAGACCAAAGGGGCGAAAGAGGGTGTGTATGTCGCCGACAGGTACAAAGAGGGTCTTTGGAATGACCTTATGGCACATTTCACCCTGCCAGAATGTGAGGATGAATCCGACACAGGTGCATTGAGGAAGAAAGTCAAGCATTGGACTCTTACGAAGATGGCCGAACTATTCAAGAACTGGAAGAAAGGATTATGGCAAAAGTATCAAAAGAGGAAGACTCCTCCTAAATTCGAAGGTTATCTATCGAAGCAGCAGGCTAACTGGGATGCATTTGTGAAGTACAAGGATTCAAAACCTGCTAAGGAAATGTCGGAACAAAACAAGAAAAATGCCGCGATGAAGAAATATCACCATCACCTGGGTCCAGGGGGCTACGCGACTATCATGCCAAAGTGGGATGCTAAAGAGAATGAGCTGCTTGCTAAAGGGATCACTCCAGAACCAATACACAAAGAATGGGATCTGAGGGCAAGGAATTGGTTCCTTGGGAATGGGAGTGAGTATGACGAAAGTACATGGGACCTTATTTGTAGTGACAGGATTAGGATACCCCGGGATACATGGAAGAAAGTGGTGAAGGAGATTAAAGTGGGGACAACAAAGTTCCGTCCCGATAGAGAGAAAGACTTGCTGACAAAGGTCCTCGGGAATGACGAACGCGGAGGACGTGTACGAGGCCTTGGCCCTAGTTATACGTGGGAGATGGGGTTTCCCAAAGACAAAGATACTTATGGAATTTAAAAGAAGGTCACTCTTTAGTTTTGGGTTCATTGACCCAGATAAAATACATTGTAAGACGCTAAAGGATAAACTCGACGAGACGCAGGAAACCCTTCTAAGGTTTCTAACAGAGCAACATTTCTGTGACCACATACTGTTTCCTTACAATTTTCGGTGAGGGTCTTACTATGTTGTACACATTCACTTTTTCTTACTCGATGTTAAATGTAATTGATGAGTTACTGATGTATATATAAACATGTGCAGTTTCCACTAGATTCTCATGGACATTCAATTTGATAAGGGAAGAGTTGAAGTCATGGACCCATTGGAGAGACCCCTGGAACAGTTTAGGGACATGCAAGACATGCTCCAGAGGTAATTTCCGTGCTACATCGGTCTCTTTATTTGATTTCCTGAGATATCACGTAATAAATAACTCATTCATTCATTTTCTTTGCCGGGCAGGGTTTGGAGCATGTTCAAGAGTAGGGTTAAGGGTTCCTTTAGTAAGGAGCTGACGTTTAATCCGGTCTCGGTAAGTAATACGTGATATGTTTGTGCATATCTTTACTTCTAGTTTCAAGACAATTATGATGCTAGATTATAATTTTGATTGAATTCTATTCTCGTAAAGTGCGTGAGGCAGCCACAGGGGACGAATCTATGTGGATACTACGTTTGCGAGTTCATTCGCACGTTTACCACTGAGCACAATGATAATAGAGTCGACGTAAGCAATACATTCACAACATTATTTTTTTACCGTCACTTTTTGTTATCATGATTGATATTCATATTGATCTCCTTTTCTTATATAGTTCGAGAGAATGCAGGATCAGCTCCTACCAGAGCAACGTGTACTAGGAATTGCTGAAGAACTGGCAGGATTCTTGATGAACGAGATAATAGATGACGCCGGGGAATTTAGCGTGAATAGGCGCTACCGATGATCCCCGACCGTGTAATTAAACTGTCGAATTGTGATCTCCATGTAACTATCATGATCATGTATATATTTGTATGCTCGATCTTAAGAGAAGTTATCTTATGTATGCACGAACGTGTACGGTATGTGGTAGCGTAGAAAACTATTTTGAAATGAAAAAGAGAAAAAAAGATACAAATTGAATTCTCTGTCGTGGCAGAGAAAGTGCCTAAACTTCTGCCGCGACAGAGAACCATTTTTCCCGGTTCATAATACGAACCGGGACTAATGGGGGGGGGCACCCAGTGCCCGCAGAGACGGCCACGTGGATACCCATTGGTCCCGGATGGTAAGCGGTCCAGGACGTGGGGGGGCCTTTAGTCCCGCCCCTCAAGTCCCGGTTACTAGGAACGGGACTAAAGCCCCTTACGGGCCGGGACTGGAGGCCCTTTTTCCACTAGTGTGACATGCAATGACTCTAGGGTTGGTCATGAAAAGAACAAACATGTAATGACACTTGTGGATCCAAGGGTGGTTCATGATAAGAACACACATCCAATGATACTGGTGGATCCTTATGTGGTTCATGAAAAGAACAGACATGCAATGACTCTAGCTGTGGTTCACGAAAAGAACACACATGCACTGACACTGGTGTATCCATGTGTGGTTCATGAGAAGAACCCAAAATCTAATGACACTGGGTGTGGTTCATGAGAAGACCACACATCCAATGACACTAGTGGATCCATGTGTGGTTTGTGAAAAGAACAGACATGCAATGACACTGGTGTATCCATGTGTAGTTTGTTTAGAAGAACAGACATGCAATGACACTGGGTGTGGTTCATGAAAATAACAGACATGCAATGACACTAGTGGATCCTTATGTGGTTTGTTTAGAAGAACACACATGTAATGACTCTAGCTGTGGTTCATGAAAAGAACACGCATGCAATGATACTGGTGGATCCTTATGTGGTTTGTTTAGAAGAACACACACCAATGACACTGGTGGATCCATATGTGGTTCATGAAAAGAATATACATGCAATGACACTGACTGTGGTTCATGAGAAGAACACACATGCAATGACACTGGTGGATCCATGTGTGGTTTGTGAAAAGAACAGACATGCAACCACACTAGGTGGATCCATGTGTGGTTTGTGGAAAGAACAGACATGCAAAGACTCTAACTGTGGTTTATGAAAGGAACACACGTGCAATGACATTGCTGGATCCATGTGTGGTTTGTGAAAAGAATAGACATGCAATCACACTAGGTGGATCCATGTGTGGTTTGTTTAGAAGAACAAACATGCAACAACTCTAGTTGTGCTTCATGAAAAGAACACACATGCAATGACACTGGTGGATCCATGTGTGGTTCATGAAAAGAACAGACATGAAATGACACTGGTGGATCCTTATATGGTTTGTTTAGAGGAACAAACATGCAATGACACTGGGTGTGGTTCATGAAAAGAACAGACATGCAATGACACTTGTGGATCCATATGTGGTTTGTTTAGAAGAACACACATGCAATGACTCTAGATGTGGTTCATGAAAAGAACACACATGCAATGACACTGGTGGATCCATGTGTGGTTTGTGAAGAAGAACACACATGCAATGACTCTAGCTGTGGTTCATGAAAAGAACACACATGCAATGACACTGGTGTATCCATGTGTGGTTCATGAGAAGAACACACATGCAATGACACAGGTGTGGTTCATGAGAAGAACAGACATGCAATGACATTGGTGGATCCTTATGTGGTTTGTGAGAAGAACTGACATGCAATGACTCTAGCTATGGTTCATGAAAATAATAGACATGCAATGACACTGGTGGATCCATATGTGGTTTGTGAGAAGAACTGACATGCAATGACTCTAGCTGTGGTTCATGTAATGAACAGACATGCAATGACACTGGTGGATCCATATGTGGTTTGTGGAAGGAACAGACATGCAATGACTCTAGTTGTGGTTCATGAAAAGAACAGACATGCAATGACATTAGTGGATCCATGTGTGGTTCATGGGAAGAACACACATCCAATGACACTGGTGGATCCTTATGTGGTTCATGAAAAGAACAGACATGCAATGACACTGGTGGATCCTTATGTGGTTTGTTTAGAAGAACACACATGCAATAACTCTAGATGTGATTCATGAAAAGAACACACATGCAATGACACTGGTGGATCCTTATATGGTTTGTTTAGAAGAACACACATGCAATGACTCTAGCTGTGGTTCATGAAAAGAACACACATGCAATGAAAAAAGGTGTATCCATCTATGGTTCATGAGAAGAACACACATCCAATGACACTGGTCGATCCTTATGTGGTTTGTTTAGAAGAACACACATGCAATGACTCTAGCTGTGGTTCATGAAAAGAACACACATGCAATGACACTGGTGGATCCATGTGTGGTTTGTGAAAAGAACAGACATGCAATCACACTAGGTGGATCCATGTGTGGTTTATTTAGAGGAATAGACTTGCATTGACACTCGGTGTGGTTCATGAAAAGAATATACATGCAATGACACTGGTGGATCCATATGTGGTTTGTTTAGAAGAACAGACATGCAATGACTCTTGCTGTGGTTCATGAAAAGAACACACATGTAATGACACTGGTGGATACATGCGTGGTTTGTGAAAAAGAACACACATCCAATGACTCTAGCTGTGGTTCATGAAAAGAACACACATGCAATGACATTGGTGTATCCATGTATGGTTCATGAGAAGAACACACATGCAATGACACTAGGTGTGGTTCATGAGAACAATAGACATGCAATGACACTTGTGGATCCTTATGCGGTTTGTGAGAAGAACTGACATTCAATGACTCTAGCTGTGGTTCATGAAAAGAACAGACATGCAATGACATTGGTGGATCCATATGTGGTTTGTGAGAAGAACTGACATGCAATGACTCTAGCTGTGGTTCATGAAAAGAGCAGACATGCAATGACACTAGTGGATCCATATGTGGTTTGTGGAAGCAACAGACATGCAATGACTCTAGCTATGGTTCATGAAAAGAATAGACATGCAATGACACTGGGGGATCCTTATATGGTTTGTTTAGAAGAACACACATGCAATGATTCTAGTTGTGGTTCATGAAAAGAACACACATGCAATGACACTGGTCGATCCTTATGTGGTTTGTTTAGAATAACACACATGCAATGACTCTAGCTACGTTTCATGAAAAGAACACACATGCAATGACACTGGTGTATCCATGTGTGGTTCATGAGAAGAACACACATGCAATGACACTAGGTGTGGTTCATGAGAAGAACACACATCCAATGACACTGGTGGATCCTTATGTGGTTTGTGAGAAGAACTGACATGTAATGACTCTAGCTGTGGTTCATGAAAAGAACAGACATGCAATGACACTGGTGGATCCATATGTGGTTTGTGAGAAGAACTGATAAGCAATGACACTGGCTATGGTTCATGAAAAGAACATACATGCAATGACACTGGTGGATCCAGATGTGGTTTGCAGAAGGAATAAACATGCAATGTCTCTAGGGTTGGTTCATGAAAAGAACAAACATGTAATGACACTGGTGGATCCATGCGTGGTTCATGATAAGAACACGCATCCAATGACACTGGTGGATCCTTATGTGGTTTGTTTAGAAGAACACACATTCATTGCCTCTAGTTGTGGTTCATGAAATAACACACATGCAATGACACTGCTGGATCCTTATGTGGTTTGTTTAGAAGAACACACATTCAATGACTCTAGCTATGGTTCATGAAAAGAACACACATGCGATGACACGGGTGTATCCATGTGTGGTTCATGAGAACACACATCCAATGACACTGGGTGTGGTTCATGAGAAGAACACACATCCAATGACACGGGTGGATCCTTATGTGGTTTGTTTAGAAGAACACACATGCAATGACTCTAGCTGTGGTTCATGAAAAGAACACACATGTAATGACACTGGTGGATCCATGTGTGGTTCGTGAAAAGAACAGACATGCAATCACACTAGGTGGATCCATGTGTGGTTTGTTTAGAGGAACAGACATGCAATGACACTAGGTGTGGTTCATGAAAAGAACAGACATGCAGAGACACTGGTGGATCCATATGTGGTTTGTTTAGAAGAACAAACATGTATTGACTCTAGCTGTGGTTCATGAATAGAACACACATGCAAAGACACTGGTGGATCCATGTGTGGTTTGTGTAAAGAACAGACATGCAATCACACTAGGTGGATCCATGTGTGGTTTGTTTAGAAGAACACACATGCAATGACTCTAGTTGTGGTTCATGAAAAGAACACACATGCAATGACACTGGTGGATCCATGTGTGGTTTGTTTAAAAGAACACACATTCAATAACTCTAGGTGTGGTTCATGAAAAGAACACACATGCAATGACACTGGTGGATCCATGTGTGGTTTGTGAAAAGAACAGACATGCAATCACACTAGGTGGATCCATGTGTGGTTTGTTTAGAAGAACACACATGCAATGACACCGGTGGATCCATGTGTGGTTTGTGAAAAGAACAGACATGCAATCACACTAGGTGGATCCATGTGTGGTTTTTTTTAGAGGAACAGACATGCAATGACACTGGGTGTGGTTCATGAAAAGACAGACATGCAATGACACTGGTGGATCCATATGTGGTTTGTGGAAAGCACAGACATGCAATCACACTGGGTGTGGTTCATGAAAGGAACACACATCCAATGACACTGGTGGATCCATGTGTGGTTTGTGGAAAGAACAGACATGCAATGGCACTGGTTATGGTTCATGAAAAGTACACAGATGCAATGACACTGGTGTATCCTTATGTGGTTTGTGAGAAGAACACACAAGCAATGACTCTAGCTGCGGTACATGAAGAGAACAGACATGCAATGACACTAGTGGATCCATATGTGGTTTGTGGAAAGAACAGACATGCAATGCCATTGGTTGATCCATGTATTTCATTGTACAAGAAACTCACTTTCCATTTTTATACTACTCAGTTTTTCCCTTGGTTTTTTGATACTACTCAATTTTGCCCCCCTCTCTCTATCTTTCGTAGAAGCCCAAACCTATGTTCACTCTGTCTGCTACTCCCTGATTGGTTGTCATAGTTGTCACGTGGATCGTGCGCACCAACCGTTGATTCTGTGCGATCCAATGATGATCGTTGCACACATCATGCCCTTCATAGTATAGCGTGAGACAGCACGGATGTCTCCCTCAGCGAGACTTCTACAAGAAGGAACACGATGTCGTCCATGGAAAAAGTTTTCGAGCGGTCCTGTCATGTTTAATCAAGTCTGAAAATCCTACTACTGCTACTACTACGCCACAAAACATGCGTCATCGAGTGCACGGTCGTCGATGGATAGCTGCAATTTATTGCCACTTGGTTTTAATAAGACACATCCCATTTTTTATGCAGCGGCTCTCAATCTCACTTCCAACTGGGCCCCACCGTAAAAAGCTTGCACGCGCTAGCCGGAGGCCAAAGAGCTGAGCTCGATGATACCTAACTTCTTTGGCTTCATCGAGTCACTCGTAGCCATCAACACATCCCTATACCCAATCTATCACAACCCCACAAATCTCGTCGTACAGCCACCTACCTTCCCCTCTACATTTCCACTTTTAACTATCGCCAGTTTTCAGGCCATGTCAAACTTTGTACATAGAAATTGTGTGTGCGCCCTTTGCATGCGGCTCAATACAGAACTGCCATGCATGGCCCGGGAAAAAAAGTGACGTACCGTGCACGTGTCGCGGTGCACGGTGTAGTAGACTGCGCGGCGCGTTGCATGGTGGTGCAACAAAACGTGCCTTGCTTCCATCCACCTTAACTATAGAGACCCTCTTCGCACACCCACTCGCACTCTCGCTCACTCTCCCCACGCAACCCTCTCCACCATCCCATCAGCATCCGAAAACTCCCGAGAATACCCCGTCCACGCCGGCGATGGCCGAGGAGGATAAGGTGTCCATCGTCGCCTCCGAGGCCACCAGTGAGGAGGCCCCCGTCTCCTCGCCGGTCCCCCTCGATGCGTTGAAAGTAGCCACCATCCCTGTCTAGGCCCTAGTCGAGGCATCGATGGCATCCGGCGTTCCCGTCCAGGCCCCCGTCCCTGCTACCGACGGGGCCAGCAAAGAGGATCCCCCCGCTGGCGAGGAGGCCCCCGCCGGTCACAAGCATATCAAGCACTTCTTGGGCACCTACGATCCAGATAAGTACATCGCTCCGCTGAACCCCTACGACACCGACATCGATGACCCATGGTTGGAGGTAACTAGCGTTTGCTCCCCTCCCCTAGTTCTACCGTTCCCATCGTTGCATACTAGATCTTGGTTTATTAGGATTCGCTTGTTCGCATTTCGTTTGCTCGGTCTTCTTACATCATCTACTCCCCCATTTTCATTTTCTTCCAATAGGTTTCCGGCAGCGACGTCTGCAGCGATGATGAGTCCATCCACACCAAGACTCGTCAGGTGCTGAGGAGGCTGCAGGCCGGCCAGTACGACGCCTTCTTCAGGGGCGGCTCCCGGCGCTGCCCCTTCTGCAAGGGGATCGCCTTCGGCTGGGTGAGTCTCGCCGGCACCGACTTCAACTCCTTACTGAAGCATGCAGAGGCCCCGGGCTCCGGCATCCACGAAGGCGGCGAGCGCGAGACCGTGAACATCAACGCCTACATCGCTGAACACCAGGCTCTTGGCATTCACCTCCGAAACCTCTAGCAGGTGGCCATCAGAGAGGGTCACATGCCTCCAATCAGGCCTAAGGCCCCCAAGATCAAGGGACTGGGCAGCAAGAAGTGGAGGAAGCGCCGGAGGGAGGAGACGGAGGCACGGGCACATGAAGGACGGGTTGGATATGTTCTTGAATGTAACTGATGTTGTGGCGGCTGCTGCTGCTAAGCAGCTTCTTCTGATTTGCTATATTTTGCTTGCATCCTATTTCTGGCTAAATGCATCGAACCTCGTTAAGCAACCTACTTTCTATCGCTATATCCTATTTAGTTGCGCACAACTATATCTATATTTGTTTTGTTTTCTGAATGAATGTATTGGTGTGATTTGCTACGCTAGATTTGCTACCTGATTGGAGGCAAAAAGAGGTCCAAAAGGGAACGAATTATCGAAGTGAGAATCTTCTCTATATTTGCTACCAATTTGGGCAAAATGAAACATATCTATTTAGCGAGAGAGGAAAAGGGTACTCTTTCAAACTGCCAGTTAACGAGCTACCATCTTGACAAGCTACAAGACACATACATAAACATAACACAAAGAGGGTTAAATTTATTTTACTACTATCACTTGAGGCGCTAGACATCTTGACAAGCTAACTGAGTTCCACAAAATAGAAACATAACACTGAGAAGTAAAATTTAATTCACTTCTCATCATACCACTTGAGGCGCTTGCCATCGTTCCTAGGCGACCAACTTCGACCATTCCAGGTACTCCACAGCTCACTAAATGCTTCGTCCCACCTGGGATCTGACTTGGCTTCCCTATCTTCAGCGTCCTATGGCACAATTAGCGGTGCATCACAGGCCCGATTATTGCCGCTAGAAGATGCTGCCTCTCCTGTTGCTTCAGTACACTCTCTGTCAGCTTCACTGCAGGCTCTCTTCGTCACCAGCCTCTCATCGCTTCAGATGCAGCCATTTTCTTTGCATATGCAGCTTCAAACTCAGCTATTCTGCATTTTCTACAAAGGGCTCCCCTAAGCTCGTCTTCCCTCTTGCAAATAGGGCAAAACACAAGGTAACATAGAAAAATGGATCTTCTTGTACAGCTGGTAGGTCACGTAAGCATCTATGGCTGCATACTTTAGGTTTATATCAGACAACGGCCACTCGTCCCAGAAATCGTGCCTATCCGTAGGGAAATCTTCCTTCATTCTATCATACGACTCATCGAGGATTCTAGTTGCGAGTGATGCCATTCCATCCTTCCTCAAGCCCCCTAGGATCTTGACAAGACACTGAATATCGATCCAGTTGTGCACAAAAATTATAATTCCATCTCGATAAAATTTCGAAAAATTAGTCGTATTATCGACAGTGTAGAAAACAATTCCCTTTTCTACAAGGAACTGGAGCAGTGCCAGACATTTCCTATCAGTCCTAAAAGTATGTAGTTTGTCATCACCAAAATTTCTAACTACAAATATTTTGTCAATGCAAGATCATCATCTGAATATAATTTTGAAAAGTTTAGTAAATACAAGATCAAGACTCTCAACATTGTCTTGTCATAATTTATTTGGTCCTAAATAAAATCCAGTAGTTGCAAGATGAGAAAATGGATAAAGAACAAGAGGAGAAAACCCTAAAAGCGGTTAGCTACAGAGAGCAGATCTACAAACCGGGAGAGGTGGTAGACGAGGACATGTTTCCTCATGGCCAGTTGAACGACAGCGACTTCACTCCCTTTATATGGGTGCTCCGGGGTGTACTCGAGGTCCAATCCCACAAACTTGTCCCTGTCTTTCTCAAGCCAACCCTCGTACATCCTCAGGACACGCACCACTGTCTCCTCCTTGTTGGTGTAGAAAACGCCTATCTTCTTATTATCATGGGTAGTGAAGCATGTCTCTAGAGTGCGACGACCTTCCATGGCGGCAAGGAGAATACAGGAAGAAGACAGATGACAGGAAGAATAAGAGTGGTTTCTATGAGGCAGGGGAACGGTGGAACCCTCAATGCACTTTTAAGGTAGTGGTTAACGACGGGGACGGAAGTCCAAGGAGAGACGCGTGACGGTGGCCGTTCCAGCTTCTGGGTAAACAAAAAATAATTATAACGCTGATACATGTGCCCTATTTTGTCACGTCAATACACTAGGCAGGGGGTGTTGTCCTATCCACTGTGCCAACGCTGCAAGCCTACGTGACAGCCACCCCGCCTAAGTGATGGGAGAGACATAACGACAAGAACTGATAGGGGGGCCCAACTTGACGGTCGTTAGCCTGATTTTTTGTATTGAAACGTAAAGTTGAATTCGTGCCGAAAAAGACCCTCTGAGTATTTGGCACACCAACTGTAGTCATCCCGGCTGATTTCAGGGAACTTGGGTACCGCGTTGCCTGGGCGCCCCAACTTTCGGGCCGCAAAATGATATTCTCTATAATATGACACCACGCGAAGGTTTCACATAGTTTGGATCATTTTTGAATTTCTTATGCCCGTTTCAAACTATATTCAAAACGGTGGGCATGAAGCTTCTTAGCCCGGGGCTGAGCCTCGCTGAACTTGAAATGGATCCCTGATGAAATAGCATGTTGTGAACCTATAAATGATTTTTAAAAAAATTCACAAGCATTATATCATGTACTTGTAGTTCAAATCTGGGCAACCTCCTACCGATTCGGTAGGAATTGGTCTTTTTCATGAGGGATGGACGGAAAGGTTCTAGATACAACAGTTAGGAAATTGTCCATCTAAGGTGGTGTAGTATTTTTGAAAAATGTGTTGGTACCAATGCCAAACTTTAATTTGGTGGTTGCTTCACAGAACACCCCGATTTCGGCACCTCAAAAATGAAAATTGGCTTTTTCGTGCGTCGAAAAAGAAAACTTCCTTCTACAACATCGTAAGCCATCCCAAGATGCACATGTGTGCACAATATGGGCACATTATCACAAACTATGCCCTGATTCTAGCCATAACATTGGTGGTTTGCCCTAAATGCCATGAAACCTCGAACATGATAGGTCATTTTGTGAAGGATTATTTATGATGTTTGCAATTTTTCAAGTTCAATATTTTTCCTTGCAACTATAAAAAAAATATAACAACACGTGAAGGTTTCACATTGTTTGGATCATTTTTGAATTTGTTATGCCCGTTTGAAACTATATTCAAAATGGTGGGCATGAAGCTTCTTAGCCCGGGGCTGAGCCTCGCTGAACTTGAAGTGGATCTATGATGAAATAGCATGTTGTGAACCTATAAATGATTATTTAAAAAATTCACAAGCAATATATCATGTACTTGTAGTTCAAATTTGGCAACCTCCTACCGATTCGGCAGGAATTTGTCTTTTTCATGAGGGATGGACGGAAAGGTTCCAGATACACCGGTTGGGAAATTGTCCATCTAAGGTGGTCTAGTATTTTTTTTAAAATGGGTTGGTACCAATGCCAAACTTTAATTTGGTGGTTGCTTCACCGAACACCTCGATTTCGGCACCTCAAAAATGGAAATTGGCTTTTTCGTGCATCGGAAAGGAAAACTTCCTCCTGCAACATCGTAAGCCATCCCAAGATGCACATGTGTGCACAATATGGGCACATTATCACAAACTATGCCCTGATTCTAGCCATAACATTGGTGGTTTGACCTAAATGCCATGAAACCTCGAACATGATAGGTCATTTTGTGAATAATGTTTTATGATGTTTGAAATTTTTCAAGTTCATTATTATTCCTTGCAACTATGACACATAATATGACACCACGCGAAGGTTTCACATTGTTTGGATCATTTTTGAATTTCTTATGCCCGTTTCAAACTATATTCAAAACGGTGGGCATGAAGCTTCTTAGCTTGGGGCTGAGCCTCGCTGAACTTTAAGTGGATCTCTAATGAAATAGCATGTTGTGAACCTATACATTATTTTTAAAAAAAGTCACAAGCATTATATCATGTACTTGTAGTTCAAATCTGGGCAACCTCCTACCGATTCGGCAGGAATTTGCCTTTTTCATGAGGGATGGACGGAAAGGTTCCAGATACACCGATTGGGAAATTGTCCATCTAAGGTGGTGAGTATTTTTGAAAAATGGGTTGGTACCAATGCCAAACTTTAATTTGGTGGTTGCTTCATAGAACACCCCGATTTCGGCACCTCAAAAATGAAAATTGGCTTTTTCGTGCGTCGAAAAAGAAAACTTCCTTCTGCAACATCGTAAGCCATCCCAAGATGCACGTGTGTGCACAATATGGGCACATTATCACAAACTATGCCCTGATTCTAGCCATAACATTGGTGGTTTGCCCTAAATGCCATGAAACCTCGAACATGATAGGTCATTTTGTGAAGGATTTTTTATGATGTTTGTAATTTTTCAAGTTCATTATTTTTCCTTGCAACTATGACACATAATATAACACCACGTGAAGGTTTCACATTGTTTGGATCATTTTTGAATTTTCTATGCCCGTTTAAAACTATATTCAAAACGGTGGGAATGAAGCTTCTTAGCCTAGGGCTGAGCCTCGCTGAACTTGAAGTGGATCTCTAATGAAATAGCATGTTGTGAACCTATAAATTATTTTAAAAAAAATTCACAAGAATTATATCATGTACTTGTAGTTCAAATCTGGGCAACCTCCTACCGATTCGACAGGAATTTGTCTTTTTCATGAGGGATAGACGGCAAGGTTCCAGATACACCGGTTGGGAAATTGTCCATCTAAGGTGGTCTAGTATTTTTGAAAAATGGGTTGGTACCATGCCAAACTTTAATTTGGTGCTTGCTTCACAGAACACCCCGATTTCGGCACCTCAAAAATGGAAATTGGCCTTTTCGTGCGTCGAAAAGGAAAACTTCCTCCTGCAGCATCATAAGCCATCCCAAGATGCACATGTGTGCATAATATGGGCACATTATCACAAACTATCCCTGATTCTAGCCATAACATTGGTGGTTTGACCTAAATGCCATGAAACCTCGAACATGATAGGTCATTTTGTGAATAATTTTTTATGATGTTTGAATTTTTTCAAGTTTATTATTTTTCCTTGCAACTATGACACATAATATGACACCACGTGAAGGTTTCACATTGTTTGGATCATTTTTGAATTTCTTATGCCCGTTTCAAACTATATTCAAAATGGTGGGCATGAAGCTTCTTAGCCCGGGGCTGAGCCTCGCTAAACTTGAAGTGGATCTCTAATGAAATAGCATGTTGTGAACCTATAAATTATTTTAAAAAAAAATTCACAAACATTATATCATGTACTTGTAGTTCAAATATGGGCAACCTCCTACCGATTCGGCAGGAATTTGTCTTTTTCATGAGGGATGGATGGAAAGGTTCCAGATACATCGGTTGGGAAATTGTCCATCTAAGGTTGTCTAGTATTTTTGAAAAATGGGTTGGTACCAATGCCAAACTTTAATTTGGTGGTTGCTTCACAGAACACCCCGATTTCGGCACCTCAAAAATGGAAATTGGCTTTTTCGTGCGTCAAAAAGGAAAACTTCCTCCTGCAACATCGTAAACCATCCCAAGGTGCACATGTGTGCACAATATTGGCACATTATCACAAATTATTCCTCGATTCTAGCCATAACATTGGTAGTTTGACCTAAATGACATGAAACCTCAAACATGATAGGTCATTTTGTGACGGATTTTTTATGATGTTTGCAATTTTTCAAGTCCAATATTTTTCCTTGCAACTATGACACATAATATGACACCACGTGAAGGTTTCACGTTGTTTGGATCGTTTTTGAATTTTTTATGCCTGATTGAAACCATATTCAAAACGGCGGGGATGAAGATTCCAAGCCCGGGTTCTTAGTTAATGAAATATGCAAAAAAATAGTTAATGAATTTTTAATTGAAACTGGCATAAATCAGGGCATAGTTTCTTTTATAAATCAGAAAAAGGTTTTGAATAGCCCGTTTTCCCGCCGTTTGTTTCTTAGTTAGTTGCAAATGGTAAAATTGTTAATAGTTTGTATAGTTAGAATAATTATTTTTGAAAACAGAAAATGATTTTGGATTAGTTATTTAAATAGATGCACTTTCGTGTTGAAAGTTTTTTCAAATTCCAAATTATGCAATAAATATTTGTTAATGCAATTTTAATTGAAAATAGTAAAACAGTATAGTTAAAATAAAAATATTTGACAATAGAAAATGGTTTTTGATTAGTTATTTAAATTGAACCACTTTTCCTATTAAAAGTTTTTTGAAATTCCAAATAAATAATCATCTTATTAATTAAAGAAGAAAACAAATTTGAAAATGGCGGGAAGACCAAAAGTTTGGCCAAAATCTGAAAAACGGGTCAAAGATCCCGGTTCGTCCCACATACCGAGACCAAAGGCCACAGCGCGAGCACTGCGTGGCCCAAAGCAACGCCTCGCCAGACCTTTGGTCCCGATTCGTCCCACCAACCGGGACCAAAGGTTCAACGGTCCCGGTTGGTGTGATGATCCCGGACCAAAGGCCCTGGGTGCGCGCGCGCATGTGGCGGCCCAGCAACGCTCCTGCCCAGACCTTTGGTCCCGGTTCGTCTCACCTACCGGGACCGTTGAGACTTTGGTCCCGGTTGGTGGGACGAACCGGGACCAAAGGCCTGTACTAGATAACTGTTGCCCCTCCTTCTTCTTCCCCATCCACTTCACTCACAAAATGTCTAAGGAAAATCACACGCGGAGCAAAACGACGTCGTCAGGCTGCCGGATTTTCGAGCCGCTATCGACCGTGCCGCCGGAGCCATCTTCGTCGTCGATCGCTGCCGAGCCCACGCCGCCCGCCCGACCGTGACCGCCTGAGCCTCACCTACCACGCCTGGCCGCCACGGGCGCCCTGCCACCGGCTATGGTGCCCAAGGAGGAGGAGGCCCGCGTCGCCCAAGCCCACCTCTGACCATGCCACCCGAGCCCGCCGCCTCTGGCTGCGCCGCCTGAGCCCTACGCCTCCTACCGCGCCACTCGATCCCGACACCGTCGCCCGCGTCATAAAGGTTTTTTTAAATGTTTTCTGTAATTGTTTTATTAACTGAAAATGCTGATAGGTGGGTCCAGCATGTAGGGTTTTTATTCTTTTTGGAAATGTTTTCTAAAATTAATAAAAGTCTGGCAGTGGGGCTAGATGGAAAATAATTTTAATAATTCCAAAAATGTTTATTTATTTAAAAATGATTTAAAAAGGATTAAAATTGGGAAAATCATAACTAATTCATTTTAAATCAGAAAAATGTGTATAATATATCAAAATGTTCAGAAAAATGAGCTCTACCATTTAAAAAATGTAAGAATTCATATTCATACAACTTTGAACCTTACTTTACATAGAGGAACACCGACACCCCCTAAGTACCATGGGTTCGATGGTTTGTCCACCTAGTGCATTCTGAACCGATTTAGAAAATAAGTGCATAGTGTTTTGTATTATTTGCATTATAGTAACTTGCAAATATTAATGAAAATATCCTCCACGGAATGATCTACGAAAATGAAGATATCAATATCAATGTCACCAGGAAGTTTCTGAACAATTCCGGTGAGGGAGATGAGTCTCTCAACCGAGGAGACGGCTCCGGTGAGGTAGAAGCCGAAGCCTGGGACAGGGGAGAAGCCGATGAGGGAGAAGGTGACGGCTCCGGCAGAACCTTAAATCTCGCAAACACCGGCGAGGTGTATATATGTATTTTTGTAATTAAAATGTTGATGTCTATATATATACATGCATATATTAACACTCTTTCTTCTTTTAGCCCTCCGGATCGAGAACTTCTTCTGTAAGAACGAAACGAGGCCCAATAAAAAAGTTGGATGACACTGTGAGGTATAGGATCGAAGTGGTCAGTGTAGACGGTGAACCGCAAGATCTCGGTGATGTCGCAAAAAAATTTGTCAAGCAATGCGGAGTTCTTGTGAGGGACTACATCCTGATCACCGTTCAAGAATGGAATCGGCCAAGCGGCGGTGGAGTCCCGTATGTTGGCGAGAACGCCAAAGATAAGCTTTTTGACAAGCTCATGATTAATTTCCTCCTGCCAATGCCAGATGTGAATCCATATGAGGAGGAGAGAGCAAGAATGGAGCTTGTGCAAAGAGTCAAGAAGTTTGCTCTCATCAAGATGGCCGATGCATTCAAGAACTGGAAGAAGAAACTGTGCAATAACTTTGTCAAGGTAGAGAACACTCCGGATTTCAATCAAGGCGGCTATGCTAAGTTAAGACACTAGTGGGCTAATTTTGTGAAGTACAAGACATCGGAGAAATCTAAGGAAAGGTCTAGAATAAATATGGAGAACGCTGCTAAGAAAGTGTACCATCATAATATGGGGCCTGCTGGCTATGCCAGTTGCATGCCTAAGTGGGATGCACTTGAGGTCAATTACATTGCTACCAGGATCAGACCAAAGCCCACAACATGGACACCACGGGCGAGAAACTGGTTTTACGGCCATGGGGGCACGTTGGATGAAGAAGGGAGGGTAATATATAATCAGAAACACAAAGATCACCCCCTACTGCCCATCGACGATATTACAAATGCAGTAGATGATGTTGCAGCGGGACGGTTCGTTCCCGATAGAGAGAATGACGAGCTCACACGTGCCCTTAAAAATGATGAACACAAAGGACGAGCACGAGGCACACCAGGCTCCAAGCCGTGGAATGTTGCCGTCCCTGCAAAAATGAAGAGATATCCCAATAAAATCCATCAGAGGAGAAAGGAAAGGGAGGCAGCTGAGAAAGCGGCTGCTGCATACCGGCTACGTAATGTAGAAGAAGCATTAAAGCGGCACCAGGATCAACTCGATAGACTTATCCAGCAAGGTACTAGCGGCCAATCTCAGCGGCACATGGTAGAAGCTGCATTCGATGGTACCGACGCCCTATCGAATAAGAAAAGCAGCATCGCTTCCACACAGCTCCAGGATGTTGATGATGATGCACCGACGATGGCTCCTCCTAAACGCTACCCAGTGGATGATATCACGGAGAGCACAGCTTGTGAGCTAAAGGTGCAAGTTATGAACTTAAGGGTGATGGCGGCGGTCGGCATGGCCGTACCAATTGTGCCTAACCCAACTTGGCTTTGTAGACTGGTTCCAAAAGGGTACACTGTCATCACGGTGGATGATGTGAAGCAAGATTTTGAGGAGCTGAAGCTAAACCACCCTGCAGGGGAAGATATGGAGCTGACTGAACTAGGAGAAGCCAAAGGGAGGACTATTGTATGGCCAAAGGAGCACATCATGCTTCCAAATTATGTGCCGCCAAGGCCAGCCACTCCTGAGAGCAACAATCCACCTTCGCCGCCACCTCACCATTCTCCAAGTATGGCACTCACCGCCTTCACCCCCACCACCACTCATTCTCTCTATCGCCGGCTTAGCCGTCTCCACCACCGCGTCAGCCGTCTCCATCCCCTGAGCCTCAGAGACAAAAGCGGAAGTATACTAAGAGGGGCAGCACCACCAGCAGCAGCAAGAGCACGTTCCGATCACCGAAACGTAAGCTATCGCCCCTCCCAAAAGTACCTCATAAGAATATGAAGAAGCTACCTTTCGAGAAGACAGATGAGGAAATTGTTGCGGCCGCAGCTGCCCATTATGAAAAGTGGAAGATTGACATGGCTAACAAGAAAAGGCCGATAGAGCCATTCTTCCCGGTCACTGCGGAAGATAAAGCCAAAGCAGCCGCGCTTAAGATTCAGCTTCACCAACCCATAGCGCTCACATCAGACTATAATCGCTCTATTACCAAGTCGGCTCAGGCAAAAGAGCGAAGAGTCGGGAAAGAAGTTGCCCAGCTCGGACAATAGAAAAATCAATGGATCAAACCGCTCAAAGTGTACGATACAAATGAGTGGAGAGCCCAGGAGCGGCATGATCTGAACATCGATCCAGAGTTTGTTCAACTGTACGGAGAAAAGGCCAACTTATATGGACTGTCTATTACTGAGTACATGATCCCTATGGATGAGTTCGAGGGGTACCAAGAAATAGCATACGTATACCGGTACGGGGCTCCTCTCGTCAAACCCGAGTTAGTCAAAGATCTACCAACAAAAATGCGAAGATTGCATAAGTGGTACATGCAAGCCTGTGCTGAATCCAAAAACTGGATCTATGCTGGATATAAACACCACCATTACGGTCATGGAGATGGCTTCCTACTGATTGAAGTTTCAGAATTATTTTAGTTTTACCAACGAGACGCCCTCGACAAAACTATCGTCGGTGCCTATTGTTTGTAAGTATTATTAATTTCTGTAATTGAGTCTTTCTAGCTTAGCTCATTCATTGCTTGTATAATCTTACTCATCACTATAGTAATTATATATGCAGAATGAAGATTCTCGAATGCAACAAAGGACAAATCTATGACCTTGGGTTTGTTGACTACAATTTCGTTCATGAAGTTACTCTAAAAACAAATCCCAAAGAGACAGTGTCAACACCCGGATTTTTAATCCCAAATGCCTGTTATGCCATACATCGCAATCCCAGGATTACCATTTTTGCGAGAGATAACAGATTGGATATCACAGTACATCATCCATTACAAACCATAATAAGGTCTTACATAAATAAAGGATCTCATGATCCAGTCTTAGTACAAACAAGTAGCGGAATAAATAGCGTAGCGGTGGGCTCCATCTTCAGTGTCACAGGCAATGCTGACGATGGGAGATGATCCTAGTTGTCGTAGCCGTCCTGCTGTCCTTCTTCCAGATAGTCCTCCTTATAGTCTGGCCACGGGAATAGCCAGGGACAAAGCCATGAGTACTCTTTAAGTACTCGCAAACTATCACTACAAGTAAGGTAGTTCTAGTAGGAATGCTAACTCTAAGTTAAAGTTAAGTTTGAAACCCAAGCTGAGTTCAAAAACAAAGAAAGATAAAATAAAGTTGAAAATCACCTAAGTGGGAACTTAGTTGTCATAGTCACAACTCTGTTGTGGTCAAGTCATGTCACCATTCATTTCATAAGTCATTTTGAAAACATCTGACGATGGAACAGTATGGCCACTCCAACTGTCCATAACCGCGGATGTAGCTATTCAAATAGTTTGACACTTTGCAGAGGTGGTACACTTTCACCACAAAATTCGATACATCTATCAGGGATAACCCTGAATCATCATACTTAGTACGCAGATAATCAAACATAACCTTTCCTTTACACACTCTAGTATAAGCACCTCTCCTATGAGCTTGGCCTCCCAGCCATGGCCATCTGCCATCCTGGGCACTGCATAGGTGGAAAACATTGAGAGGTAGCCTCAGCTCAAACCTCTCCCACGAGGGAACTAATACTAATGCATATAAACTTCTGGCTAAGCCTTACCCAATTCAGGTATTGTGGTTGTATAGTAAAATTGGAATGGTATCGCATCTGAACCCAACCATCGGTTTTTATAAAGGGGCTAAGGCTCATGCCTTAACATTTTCATCATCATCATAAACCATTTGTGTTCTCAACACATGTCAAAACATCTCAATAGAATGACTCATCATTCCAAGGTTTTCACAAGTCATTTTCACCAAGTATTCCCATCTAAAGTGATCAAGTTTTGGTTTCGCTCTAAACTACTAAGTTAAGAGTGTTCACTAAGGTGGGATGCTAATATCAATCTCATGCCATAGAATGACATCTAAGTCTAACTAGATAGGCCAAATTTTATACTCTTTATGCTATCTATAAACAAGTAAGAAACTTTGGTAAAGTAAAGAAGGTAAAGCTTGTAAATAAAACTTGGAGTAGGTATAAGTCAAAAGGGTATAACCAAAGCATGCCTAATGCATTTGCTTAGGTTATATTGCTTAATTCTAGCTTGCTAACAATATATTGCCTTGGTTGGTGCAGTGGTTGAAATTCTCCTCTTCTTCTTCGGGGTAGAACTCCTCCTCCTCGTAGACTTGGTCGGTACTATCGTCTATAAATACATATGGAATACACAATCACCAAACAATACTTAACTAGTCTACTTAGCACTCTAAGGCACACATTTGATGATCTAGTATCATCACAGACATCACAAGGTTTAATGAACTAAGTTCATTTATTTTATTTGAGAAAAGTAATTTCTACTCATTGAAAATAACTAAGATTTAATATTCTCCAATTAAAATATGGGATCATATGGACACATGGCATCACCACATATTCTAATGCATGGGAATGTGATTTAAATGTTGGATCACATTTTAATAAGTTTAAGTTTAATATTTAATGATTTAAAGTGACTAGAAATGCCTATATAGCATTATTTTGGTACTAGTCCAAAGTCACTGCATTCAAACCTTAATATTATTACATAATCATATAGGTATGGTTAAATGTGATTTTTGAGAGTTGGAATTAACTCAAAAGCTATTTTGGTTGATTTTAGAAAAATGTTGAGTGTAAAAAGCTTCTGTCTTGTTATTTTTGCTAGGAGATATCTATAACTCTAATTGATTTAAATCCAATGGGCTTGGATAGAGTTTTTAATTAACTTTCCAACAAAATTGGAATCACTTAATTTGGATTTGTAAAACTCTCCGAATTGAATTTCAATCTAAGGGACAGAATTAAGTTTAAGCTAAAATGGAAAAGGAGTTATTTGAATCTAATGGGTCGCGCGGGAAATAAATGGGCCGGCCCACTTTACTCCACGTAGCGCCCATGCTGGCTTTAAGTGCGAGCCACACCTGTCAGTGGGACAGGGGCTGCTGAATCGGTATGGGAGGACGGTGGCCGCATGATTAGATCCTAGATCAACGGTTCACAGCCATCGTCCATGCTATAACAGTTCTCAACGGGGACGAACCCTATCACGCTCGGTGAGGGTGCAGTCAGGGCGTACTGTGGCTCCAGTGAGTGCGGCGAGGCAGGAAAATGGACGAGTCGACGATGGCGGTTCTCCTGGTACCGGCGGCGTCCCGGGAGATGGTCTGGATCAATGGCACCCTTCTCCTCCTTCCGCGGCAGACTCTAGCGAAATTGGGGCGCTACAGGCTGCGTCTTGCTCCGATGGGGCTCTAGGAGTTCCCTGAGGGGGAGTGGATGGAGATGGTGTGAGGAAACGGTGCTGGGAGGCGCTCTATTTATAGCGGGGCAAGGGGTGCACAGAGGCATGGGCGGAGCTCGTCGGAGATGACGGCACAACAAGCTAGAGGCTTGGGCGGTGGGCTAGGATGGTGGGCGGTTCCCTGGCGGTTGTCACGACAGTGCGCATGCAGTGAATTGTGGTCAGGAGAAGTGAGCGGCGCAGCACGCATGCTGCCTCTGTTGACGGCGAGTTTCGCGGCGGCCGATGGCTACGGGTCACGGTCGGGGGAACGGGCATGTCTGGTAGCTTCCTGGGACGGTGGTGATCGTGTAGGTGGGCGACGAGAGCGAGGCAGGGTCTGGTTGAGCGGGGATCGTGCGTGAACTACAGGCAGCATCGGCATGGCAGACACGTTCCGGGCGCGGCGGTTCCTGGCTCCTCCTCTCTCTTTCTTCGAGCTGGGGCTGGCCTGGAGGAGGGAGTGGTGCACGGGCGACGCGTTGGGCAAGGTGGGCGAGGCTGGCGGCGCTAGGGGCGCGTTGTTGACAGTGAGGGTGCTCAAGATGCTCGGCATTAATGGTCATGACCATTTGGTTGTGATAACAGTGTTTGGCCAGGCTAGAAAAGGGTAGGGGTGCACTGGGGAGGCTATGGTTGCAATGTGGGAGACAAGTTTGGCCACAACACTGCTCACACTAGTGTTTTTGATCTTTGTCTGATTTGTGCACACAAAGTGTTTGACAAAATGGCCAAAAGAAATCAAGTTTTGAATTTTGAGATGATTTCTGGTGGAGTTGTTTGTCACATGCTTAAGCATCTCTGGTTGCTAGGATTTGGCAAATTGAATTCATTTGAGTGGTTTTTGAAAAAGTGGGATCTAGACATATGAGATGGATTCCATTTTCAATTGTCATTTTAAATTAGAGTTTAAATGTTTTTGCAAGATCACAAGGTGGGCCTTGGTACATCTCTACTTGTACTAGCAAGTGGTGCAAAGATCCATAATTGTTTATGTTTGAATTTGAGTGCTAGGAACACCTAAAGTGACCTAGTTGATTAAAATGGCCAAAGTGACCATTTCCATTTATTAATTCTATTTGAATTCTTTTTCTTTGGATTTTGCTTGCGAATGATCTAGATGATGTGGAATTCATCTTAGAGTCATTTTACAACCATTAGAACAAACAATCATGACAATTCAAATCAATTCCTATTTAATGCAACACACATATGCATGCTTAAATATTTAAATAAGAAAAAAAAATTGTTAACCCTAAATTGGGTGATTTGGATCTTGATCACTTGGATTAAAGTTTTGGGATGTTACAGACAGAGGATAACTTGGTACAAGCATTGACGTATTTCAGCAACAGAAGGGAAATACTATTTCCTTACAACGCTGGGTGAGTGTTACTGTCTTGTACACATTCTATTTTCGCTTACTTGATGTTAAGGGTATAATTGACTCGTGTTATATTTTGTTAGTGTGTCCAGTTTCCACTATATTCTGTTAATCATTGTTGTTGACACCAGAGTAGTAAAAGTCATAGACTCAAAACGCACACCTTTAGAAAAGTGGGCGAACATGCAGGAATGCCTCCAGAAGGCTTGGAAACGGTTCACCGCCAACACCAGGGGTGTTTGGAAGCCAGAGCTTACATTTCAACCATTGACTATAAGTACTACTTGCTAGATCCACGCATCTCTTTGATTCTAGTTTCAATACCACCATTATCATGCTAGATTATTATTTTGATTGAACCCCGTTCTTGTAAAGTGCTTGAGGCAGGAAGCCGGGAATAACTTATGTGGATACTATGTCTACGAGTTCATTCGCCATACGACCAAAGAGAAGGGCACAGACCGAAACATCAAAAAATTGAAGTACGATAAACAATAATCACAACCAATTGTGTTTAGTTTCATTCATATATATTTATCCCCTTCTTTAAATTAGATCGAACAGACGAGGGACGGTCTTCTATCACAAGAACGCGTGCAAGCAATTCAAGAGGAAATTGCAGGATTCTTATTAGAACTAGTCATAGATACGAAAGGAGAATACTATTTCCCGGTTCATTTGGAAGGGTGAAGTGTAAGAAAGAAGGTGTAAATTAGATCAAATTCGTGTGAGTACCGTTTGTAATTAATATGTTTCGACCAAGCACGACGGATGAGACGGTGTATAATATATTCGTGATCATGATGTGTAATATATATATCTATATCATGGTTTCATTATTGTTGTATATATGTAGTACCATTAAATTGAATACAAAACACCAAATAAATAAATGGAAAAAAACCCTGCAGTGGTACAAAAATAGCCCAAAATGCAGAGACCAACGATCCCGGTTCGTGCCACGAACCTGGACCAATGATCCACACCCCCTCATTGCGCAAGCGTCCACGTGGAGACCCATTGCTCCCGGTTTGTGCCACGAACCGGGACCAATGATCCACCCCCTCCCCCTCGTCACGCGCGCGCCCATGTGGAGACCCATTGGTCCCGGTTCGTGCCTGAACCGGGACCAACATTAGTCCCGAGTGATTGGTCCTGGTTTGAAAACCGAGACCAATGGCCCTTATGAACCGGGACTATAGGCCCTTTTTCCACTAGTGTAATAATTATTTTAGTTAAAGTACATAATGTATTATATGACTTCTCTTGACAATAGAAATTGTTACTCCTATTAGTAGAAAGCTAGCACACATTATCAATCAAGTATCAATTCTGCAATTGACAAGCAAATCAGTTGTATGTTGTTGTGACATCAATATATAGTAGCAGTTGGCAATAGTAGCTTCCATAATTAGAGTCCAGGTCAATTACTAGTCTAGCCGGATTGAATAGGGTAATATGAGTTATTTTGTGTCAAAGTCAGAGCAGAGTCCTATTTGAATACAACAACTAGTCCTAGTAGGTTTGCATTAGGCCTCCTGGCGTTGGTCCTCCTATAAGATGATGTAGCCCGACCTACGGTCGTTACCACATCAAGATCTCCAACATATGACAAGTCCTCGTGGACTCCAAAGGTGAATCATATCCTCTATGCGAGCCCACTTCCTACCCTATTGAATGGTATACTACTTCATACTCTATCCCATGACCATGATAGGTTCACATTGAAAAGTACGGAGACAAGGGAGGAAGCCCGGAGAACCAAGCCCGACAAGATGGAAGCTTGGAAGAGGATACGGAAGAAGCAGCAATAGAAGCACCGGAGTCTTTGGCCCTGACACCCGGAGTCTCCGACCTCCAACACCGGAGTCTCTGTCCTGGACTCCGGACCCCTTCCTGGAGCTCTCTATCCACCATGGAGTCTCTGTCCCTACGCACTAGAGCCTCCTCCCCTTCTGCAAGGACTCTGCCCCCACTTCCAAAAGCTATAGCAGGGACCCCGGAGTCAACCCTGGAGTCTCCGAGCCCTCTACACCGGAGTCTCCGCCCTAAGTGATGGGCCTACGTGCCAACTAGGCCCTTGGCCCATGTACCCCTTATTATGTTACAAACTAGTTTTATGCCCAAACTATCCCTATTCTAGTGACTGGCCTATATATAGAACCCCCACCCCTCATTGTATCCCTTAGGCATATATGATAGACTAAAGACAATCCCCTTTGTGGAATCTCTAGTTTTGCCTCATCCCCTTTACCAAAGGGACCGACTATCATCACCAACCTCATTGGAGTTTGCATCGCGCATCCATCTATAGTGACCCAGCATACCACTACATGATGTAGTACACTATAGTCATTGACATAACACTAATGAAACACCATTCACTAGTATTACATCCATCGGAGTGGTACAACAAAAACACAGCAGGTCCAAGACATGACTATAGATTACAACTTGACTCTTTACAAAAGATCCAGAGAACACTCGAGGTTAAAGAGGAAGAAATCAACTTCTAACAAAGAAGAACTAGAAATAATAACTCAAAACTATCTGGCTAATAAGACTAGCATCTAAACTATCTGGTTGCAATTGTTGCTATTTCAATTCTCTACAGAAGTAGGTTCTAGGGCTAGAGGTTATACACCTATCTAATCAAAGACTTCGTCTTTACTTCAGCTAAGGTATACGTTGACTCCATTGACTTCCTTCAAGAACTTGAATGTTCGATGATGATTTGTTGAGGATGAGTTGGTGTTGATGTCATCTTTAGAGGCTTCAGAATCTAGCAAGGGTTAAGAAGGTACGGGTGAATACGAGCGTACTTAGCAAGTTCACTAAAAAGGAGTGTTTGATGCACTATCTACAGCCACAGATCATTGGTCATAGGCAATGCAGGTTTTTGAAAACATTTTTTCAAAGGTTGCTTTTATTCTGAAAACTGTGTCCGTCAGCCTTCACAGGTTTACCAGAACTTTCATGGAGTTCCTTTCCTGCCACGTTTGTAGCTCCTTCCCGGAACAGGGAGTAACATGTCACAGTTCTTACACTCTGTAGAGGTGCGTTGCTTTACCCATGAGAGATCAAATCCTTGTTGCACAACCAGGCAGCTTATTCCCGTCCACAATTCCATGATGTGGGGCCCAATAGATGATCCAAGCCAATCACTACCCTTCTCCACGACCCCGCATGAAGACACGACCCCCAAGCAGGAATACCTCCGTTAACTCCCATAAGGGTAGATATAACCCTGGCAACCCCTCAGAGACTCAAGTGAGCAGATCATGTCCCTGGGAACCCCCATTGTAGTGGCAAAAATACCTCCGACAACCCCTAACGGATAGTGTAGACACCAATATCGCGGGGAACTAGGGGTCCCACCCATCTGCTAGATTCTCCACGGGAAATCTACAGCCTCACGATAAGGTCATCCGTCCATGCGAAAGGAAGAAGATCCAGCTGACTTCTCCATCCCATTCCAAATCTCATGGTTAACGCATAATATACGGCGCTAGAATCACTGGCGATATTGGTTGTTAAGTCCTAGATATTATGTTCCTTTACCACTAGAACTGTATCAGTAGATTATTACCACTTGGTAAATAATCCATAATCATATTATTATGAAAATAGTGTTTTTTGACCTTTTCAAAATGCAGGTGATGACAACATTTTAGTTACAACCATTTGATAGAAAATGACCGAAGGACATGAGCAAGTGTGAACTTGTCTTTTGTGATTGCAAGATTATGCACTCATGGTCTTCAAAACAATAGAAGATCCAAAATCTGTAAATAGCATCATTGGTCCGGTAAGGACTAATGATTAAAGAAGCAATATGCTGATGCATAGGTAATGTAATGCATTTTTTAAATCCCGAGATAAACCCTTAATAACGTGAATGAGTTAAATTTAGGTAACACTTCTAAGAATTAGCTATTTCTAAAGTTTGTTTCGTAAGTAAATATATTTCCAAAGCATTAAGTGTTTAACATGCAAGGTACACAAGTGAATAACATGTTAAGGTTGAGGTGAATGGCTACTTGGTAATTATGATGGATGTTGGTGTGATAGGTTGTTAAGAGTTAAAGGACTTATTTATAAAATTGTTGTCTGTGTTTGCTCAAGTTATTTGAATTTGAGATGCCTTATGATTTAATTGAAATAGACAAAATATAACTATAAAAACATAATTATACATTGAGTTTATAACCTTTTGGACCAAAGTTAGCTTTAAAACATGAATATACCTCGGGTGTGATGTGTTTAGAGTATTAATACATTTTAAGCTTTGTAATAAGTATGTTTAAGATTGCGAGATCATTCATTTTCAGTTTAAGTGAATGATGAGTTTAAATGTGACTCGTTATTATGAAATTGATTTGACTTACAGAATAAAGAAAAATTTGCTAATATCATTAATGTGTTAGGTTTTCAAAAATCATATTAAGGATGGTTGAGTTAGGAGGTAAAGAGCATTTACTTTTAATATAAACGAATGTTGTTTAAGGCTTAATTAAAATTGTTGGTTTAACTTGGATTTATGATTTTAAAGGAGTTTTATAGGGTTAATAGCTTATACTTAAGTTTCATTACAGATCCAAGTTATGGTTTTGGAAGTAGTATTTAAATGTAAAAGATTAAGGTTTACAAAGAATTGTGATTATTTCTTACATAAGAAATGTTTTTAAAAGATTTACAAAATATATATTACTTTAAAATCTTAAAAACCTTGGTAATGATATATTTAATATTTTTCTAGTAGAATATATTTATTCAAGATCTTAAAAATGATTTTTATTTATTTTTAAGTATTATTCTTATGTTTAAAAAATACCAGAAAGGGTTACATGTTTTTAAATATTTGCTTCAAGGTTTATTTGAAAAAATTAAGTTAGTATTTTAACAAAATATTAGATTAATTTTTATACACCAAAATGATTTTTATTGATTTTTAGGACTTCTACTTATTTTATGACATTTCACTTAGGATTAATTGGTGTTAATGTTTATTTGCATTTTATTGAACTGAAATAGGTAAAGTTATATTTTTATTTGGTAGATATTATTTTTGTGATCATTTTAATATATTATATGTATTTTTAGGATTTTTCTATATTTTTCTAGAATTAAAATAATTTTAGGGGTATATTTGTAATTTACACTTTGCTCAATATTTTAATCAGTTGGGCTAGACCCGTGGGCTGGTCTGGCCTGACTCATTTGGTCCACTAGGCCCACTGGGTTAGGTTTAACCCTAACCCAAGTGCTGGCTCGGCCCACCCCGACCTCACTCGACCCCGAGCTTTCCTCGTTCCTCTCTCTCACGCTTACTCTCTAGGGATGCCATGGTGACGCTATCGCTGCTACGGTTCCGGCGGCTCCGGCTGTTGCGGCTGAAGACGACCGTCGTGGATGACGCACCGAACCTTATCCTCCTCTCCACCCTGGTGATTCGCCCAACTCACCTTGCTACACCCAGGCACGAACCCTACTGACGCTAGGGTTTGGTGACTGTGGCCACCGCTTTCTAGAACTTCTCCAGGTCCGTGCATTGACATGGATGGTCTTGGGCTGGCGCAGGATGTTGCGCCCCTCTGGTGGGGTGCTCCCTGTGCCGCCCGACGTTGCAACCTCGCGATGTGGTTGTGGTGATGCTGTGGACGCTGTCGCGACCTCGCCGGCGCCTCCCAGCTATGGTTCTCATTGACAACCAGGTACACTACCCCGCCTTACCCACCTCTCATCTCACCACTATGGGTTATTCTTCTACTCCCTATGCCTCCCCGTTTTGCACATTGGGAAATCAGAGGTGTTGTGAGGTGCCAAATTGATACTAGTTGTGACTTGAATGATTAGAGTGCTAAACAAACCCCTTTTCCTTAAGATCCTGTTGATTCTAAGATACAATGGGTTCCTATTCAAGGATGTGATGATGATTTCCAGGACATGTGCTCTGATGTTAGTGATGAACTTACTGCTTCCAAGGTTAAATTTGTGATCTAGTTCATGACAGATGAACCACTAGTTCATGGTATAAGGTGTTGTCTATTTCTCTTGATCAATTGCTAAAAGTTGATCATGTGTATAATGTTCTTATTTGGATGGTTCACTCATCTAAGCATCTGATGTTGCACTGTGAAATTGTTTGCAAATATTCCCTTGATCTATGAACTTTGATGTTGGCTATGCCTAGTTGAATAGCAAATTTTGCTATTGTTTAGTTACTATACTTTATATATGCTCATGTGACTTGATTCACCACTTTGGTGATCCTAATGAACGGGTTCTATTACTGTCAAGTCTTGACAATACGCTACATAAGTCTACATGATTACTAACAATGTTATCTTAAGCTTTGTTCCAATAAGGCTTATGGAACTATTGTTGTCCAATTAAGCAATAAATCAGTGTACTGTACTCTCCCTGATTTTAGAATAATGGCTTAGGCTGATAATCATTCTTGTCTTACAGATAGTAGGAACTGGGAATGAACTTTGCTTCCTAGATCATTTTCTGGGAAGATGACATAAATGTTATTGCAAGTGCAATGGATGGATATGTATTTTTATACTATCAGAATGATAGTCAATGATGATTTGATTCCTAGCTAGTGCTTCTAGGAAAATGATATAAAACTGTGTGGCTTAAACTACTATTGTGGTGCCTCTAAGTTTAGAGTGTGCATAATGGGTTGTTTAAGCTAGCATAACTTGTTGCCTTCTACTCTACTGCCTATGATGCTAAAGGTTGAGGCTTAATCTTCAATAAGAACATATGCTAGTTTGTGATTTCCACAACCTCTAGGATGAATCTGCATAGCATTTCTATGTAGTTCTGAGAGGAAAGCTATTCCCCAAATCCTCCTAGACAAGCTCTAGTTGCAGGGTAGGTGAATAGAGATTGGTTTGTAACACCCTATTCCCCTTTGATTATTTTGATGCAAGAACAACAAAAGTATATGCTGCAGGGCTGAGGTATGCCTTTTCAGGTTTGTACCTCTTATGTAGATTGTTCCACTATACATGAGCTTTTTGATCTTATATAGTTTTCTCTCCTAGACAAGCTACTTGTTTTCCTGGTTGACCTTGATCTTCAGCTTGAGATGTTGGCCTGCTCTTTCTTGAGTTGTTGGGTGTATGGAAATGGATCAGATAGTGGTGTTCTTGAGAGAAAATTGTTGCTGGTTCTGTGAATTGTTATTATACTCTGATGGTTTTCTGGAATAGAGAAAGAAGCAAGCAAGTTGCCTTGCTATGGTGGTGCTCTGGTTTTTATACTAGTGAGTTGAGATGGACAACACATGACTGGTATGTGAGTAAGCTACTCATAGTTGGGCCCCATAAGGTGCAAGTTCCCATTCCTTGGAACATGTGCCTGTGGATGAGCTCAACTTGAAAGGTCTTTGCTATGGATGTACTTGGGCTGGTTTGATATTATCTTGGCTTAATCTTTATTTCTGTGCTGCCAAGTGTTTATTTGATGGTGAAACTTGAAAGGAATATGCCCGAGAGGCAATAATAAAGTGGCCATTATCTTATTCCTTGTTTATGATAAATGTTTATTTTGCATGCTATAGTTGTATTAATTGGAAATGTTAATACATGTGTCTTTAAGAAACAAATAAAGGGTTCCTAGTTATGCCTCTCTTATAAACTAGCTCGTTGATTAACAAGATGATCAAAGTTTCCTGATCATGGACATTGGATGTTGTTAATAACGAGGTCAGATCATTGGTGAGTCATGTGATGAACATTCATCCGAAGTATAACACTACGATCAAAGTCATTGTGTTTATATTGCGATAACATCATATGAAGTAAACTTAGTCCTTAGACCATGAGATCATGTTAATTACTAACACCGGAAGAGTACTTTGATAACATCAAACGTCACACCGTAACAGGGTGACCATAGAGGTGGGTTTGGGTACTCTGAAAGTGTATGTTGAGGCTCATGGATCAAGAGTGGGATTTGTCCACCCCGATGACGGATAGATATACTCAGGGCCCTCTCGGTGATATCACATTGAGATCGCTTGCAAGCAAGTGATGTGATCACTAGAATGTTATATCACGGGAACGAGAAAAGAGTGCATGTCGGTAATGAGATCAAACTAGGTATGGAGATATCGATGATCAAATCTCAGACATGTAATATATTGTGAGACGAAGGGAATTCGTTACAATGTTAAAGGTTCACACGATCACTAGAGTCATCGTTAAATGTGTGGAGTCAGTACGGATCTCTAGGCCCCGCTGCTGATTATTGATTGGAGAAAGGTCTCGATCATGTCTACATTATTCGCGAACCGTAGGGTGACACACTTAAGGGATACCGACACCGTTTGTAGCAACTATGTTTCATATAACGATTTAAGAAAGTGCTAGAATCATTTCGATGGAAACCGGAATTGTTTCGGGAGAAATTTCAGAAACTGGTTCTGCATGTGATATTGAAATGTTGCAGGGGGTTTTATGTGAATGTTTGTTAATTAAAGTAATTAACAAAATTCTGAATAAAATAAATAAAAGAGTTTTATTAAATGAGAGCTTGCATTAAATTTGGTGAAATTTAATGGAGGTGAGTGGAATTTTGAGTGGGAGGCTAATTATTCGAGTGGGAGCTCCACCCACATGAATGTGGAAGAGGTGGGGGCACCTCCATGGCCGCCGGCCATGGGAGGGGGCTGCCCCCTCTCCCTATAAAAGGCCCCCCACTCCCTCCTCTCATCTCACACCTCCTCGTGAAGGATCTCTCTCCCCTTCTAGAAATTATTCCCCATGGTCTCGGATTAATGAGATACATGTTCCCGGTGACTTTATCTGGAAAGGAGTCACTGCCTCCACTACTTTGCTAGATCAAGGGATAGAGGTCGTAGGGGTACTGGACGTGTGTGCGATCATGGATGCACCGCTGCTTTACGGTGCTGGACTTGGTGGTGCTAGACTTGCTGGACTTGTTGGTGCTGGACCTGCTGGACTCATTGGACTTCATCACGATCTTGAGATCGTCAAGTGTACGACTACATCAACCACGAAATCAGTTTCGTTAACAATGCTTTGTCGATCTTCAAGGGTATGTTCTCTATGGATGTATATCCACCCATTGATTGTATCTAGGTAGATAGATCTTGGTGCTTAGATGTTCACATCGTAGAAATTTTTTTGTTTTCTATGCTATGAACCCAACTGTGGTATCAGAGCCTGATCTATGCATAGATGATTTGCACGGGTAGTACACATAAGAGTATGTGGGCGATGATGATCATTTTATTGCATCTTCTATGTATTTTGGATATTGGTGTCATAGTGGGATGAAGCGGCCCGGACTAACTTTACATGTCCTCGCACATGAGACCTATTCCATGCTTGACATGCAACTAGTTTTGCATAAGTGTCTAGCGGGTGTCTGTCTCTCCTACTATAGTCAAAATCTTATTTACAATGAGCTGCTAATAATTTGGTTATCATCGTTGTGGTTCCATGTTCGTAGGTAAGACCGGTTCTATCTTCGAAAGCCCTAAGACACGTAAAACTTGCAATGGATAAATTAGAAGCGTCTAGTTTAGATTGTTGCTGGGTTGGTGTCATGATATGGTAATGTTGTAAGTTGATGTATAATTGATACTCTTACAACACACCTAAACGTTTAAGATCCATAGACCTTAGCCTTACACACAAAGGAATGATAAAGATCACACCACGATGCACATGATAGTGATAGAGTTTAAGAACCATATCATTTCACTTTACACATGTGATGTTTGCATCTTATATTGCTTGTCTAGATTTTTAATAGAATTATAAGATGATATCATTTAGATATGAAGATAAAAATGTGTTCTTCCATAAGTACGCACCGTTTTATGTTTCGTGCTTCAAGACACCACGTGATGATCGGGTGTACTTGAATCCAAGTTTGTACAACAGGTGTAAGATAGTTTTACACACGCGAGTACTAATGTTCTTACTGGGTGAGCCTAGCATGTACAGACATGGCCTCGGAACACGGACCAAAAGGTTAAGCATGAGTCATATGGTAGATATGATGCCCATATAGATGCGCGCCTTTGAAGCTACACTGACTCGCGTGATGATCGGACTTGGTGTAGTGGATTTGGTTCATGTAATCACCAAATCAACTCGAGGGATGTTGGTTTTGAGTGGGAGTTCATTTGTAATTTGGATTAGTTGAACTCAATTTATCATAAACTAAAACCAAAGTGAATTTCCATAATTTTTTGTAGTCATTGGCATCCGTTTACTACCTTGCGCTTAGTTTAATTGAGATAATAGAACTATAGAATTCTGGATATCTACTTTACGAATTGGTATCGTATTGTTTTGAATGTCAATTTAAAGTTTAGAAGTCCTATTGCAAACTTATAGCAAACTCCATTTACTCCATGAATTTTGATAAGTAGTATTAAACCAAGAGTAACAATTCAAGTGTTAGTATATAAACTATCATGTTTACCTTCATGATTCTTGATATTCAAATATTATTTTAATATCGAGGTTATCTGGGAGATGAAAGAATTGTTTCAGAAACCATCATGTGTGGAATATATTGTGATATCTGAAACAAATTTTATGGTTGCAATATGATAGAGTATAATTTGGCAAAATACATGTTCTCATACTGTATGAGAATTTGCGAAGGTTGGAGATGCTAGACGTCCTAATCCTCCAAAAAGTTTTTGGGAACTGACATTATACTAACGGTTCATCCTTATAGGATATAGTAGCTTGATCATGAAAGTTGTCATGATAAGGATGAATAGAAGATGTAGGTAAAATGTTTACTACACTAATAGATTACTAAAGAATGAATTTTTGAAAGAACACCAAACATTTGATGATGGTGATCAACTTCAAAGTACAAGTCCGAAGGTATTAGTATTTTACTATACAAGATTTATACTATGTGTCATATTTATGGCGCCATTGTTGATGTTGATAGATTCTTTGAAAAAACTAAAGAAAATTCTAAAAGAGAATCTATAAAATATTTGGCATAAAATAAAAGACTGGAAATATCCAGCTAAGGTATATAGATGATATACATGTTATGGTTGTATTCTTTGCTTGTTAAACAATGTGGTTCTTGGGTATTGGATACCGAATTGGTTGGTGTGAAGTGTCATACAAGAACAACCCAATTCATGAACTGCAATGGCCTAAGTAACTAGCAAGAGAATTTGTGATGATGTTCATCATAAACAAATAAAGTGTTATTGTGTTTCTCGTTAACATCAAAGCTTTCCTTCAAGATTTGTTTAAATAATTGTTATTTTGTTCTGATATTATGAGAACAATGGTTGTTCAAATAATTACCGTATTCCATAGAAGATGGATGGACTTTTACAAGTATAGTTGGAGAAATCACATCCATAAAACTAATGCTAAAATGTCGCAAGACAAACGATTGAAATATCACTTATGAAGTGACACTGCCGTTTAAATTATATTGGAAAGAAAACATGAAGAAACTCCATGTTGATGGATTTTTTGAGTCTTTGATTTTGATCAAATGGTGCTTGTGAGACTTTCCTCGAGATAATTGAAACTCCGTTCATAGGCCAAAAGGGAACAGGTGACCAACTTATTGGAAATTGTGCATATTGATGTATATAGTCCATTATATGTAGCCATGTGCGGTGGATCTTTTGACTTCATATGCTTTCTCCAAAAATTTGAGTGAATATATCTGTATATTTACTTAATAAGGAAGAAGTATGAAACATTTGAAAATTGTTCAAAGACTTTCAAGATGAAGTGAAAAATCATTGAAACGAGAAAATAAAGAGTTTATGATTTGATCATAAAGGATGATATTTTAGTTACATGTTTAGCAAAACACCTAAGATTTGAAGAATTGTTCCATGGATTTGCATTTCCCTATAAACCATAGGAGTATGGTATGTTCGAGAGATCAAATCGAACCTTGTTTTACATGGTAATATCAAAGGTGTCATTTATAAAAGTGCTATTATATTTTAAGGATTAAAGCTTTAAATACTACCGCTTTTACACTAAAAAGAGCACAATCGTGATCCGTTGAAATGACACCATAAAGGTTATGATTTGGGATAAAACCCGAGTTGTCTTTTCTTAAATTTTGGTATGCTATGCATAAGTAAAATGTTTACAACCAAAGTCGGATAAGCACGTCTTTGTAGGTTATCCCAAAGAATTTATTGGGTACTCCTCCATAAAAATGAGGGCAAAAGAGTTTGTCACTTGGAACGTCAAATTTCTTGAGAAGGAATTTTTCACGAAAAGTTAAGTGGGAGGACAATAGAATTTTGATTAGGTTGATGAACCTAAGCAACATGTGCTAAGTAGTGTAGCGCCGGAAAGTGTCCCGGAGGTGGCTAAAATGCTCATGGATCCGTTGATTACAAAGGTTGTGATATCGGAGATTACAGTTCCTATTGAACCGTGCGAGTCGGTAAGAATCAAATAGTTATATTTGAAACAGAAGTCGTTATTGTTTTGACAATGATGAATCGACTGCATGCAATGAAGCGATGATGGGCCGAAACTCCATAAAATTACTAGAATTCATAAAATCCATGATAGTATCCATACACAAGAAATCAAGTTTCTGAACTTGAAAGACCCTCCGTAAAGGCGTGAAGCCTATCAGTCGTATTTGGATCTATAAAGAAATAGACATGGATGTTTGACATCTATGAAATAGTCAACATGTCGGAAAGGAGTTTACGACAATGTTTAAGGAGTTGACTATGAAAAGACTTGATCTTTCATAGTGATATTTAGTTTTGACGGATTAATGTATCAACCACTACATATAATTTGATATATGGTAGTTGAACAAACAAAGCAATGTTCTTCTAATATAATGGTTACATAGGACGTGTACATGACACAGTCTGAAGGGTTTTGTTAATTCAAAGGATGCTAAAATGGCATGCAAACTTCAATGGTTGAAGTGAGCATAGTGGAGTTGGAATCTTCACAGTGATCAAAATATTAAAAGAGTTTAATTTCATCGGAGACGATGAAGATGCTTGCATTTGCAAGAAATTAAGTGGGAGCGCTAAGACAAATTTCCAATACATTATGTAGAGGACATGTTGTTGATTGGAAATGATGTATCTTTTGTTGACACGGATTAAGAATTTCATTAAAATTGGATTTCGACGAAAGACTTGGGCAAAACCGGAATATTTGGCATCAATGTCTATATTGATAGATTGAAATGCTAATATTGTTGTGCCAGACGTACATATATGAGATATTGAAAGGGTTCAATATGGAAACAACGAGAAAGGTTCTTATCGCATGTAAAGGGTTGAATCAAGATTCAAGTGTATTGACACTTGGTAAGTGAAACGAGATTCAACTGTTTTGACACTTGGTGAGTGAAATCACAGGAATAATTTGATCAATAATATATACCATGATATGTACATATCATGATATGTCCTATGCTCTAAAATGTTATGTCCATATACCAAAATGATTCATAAGATGATCATTGGACGATAGTAAAGATATTCTTATGAGTTCTGGAAGAACTAAGAATATATCATGTATAAGTGACAAATAGTTAAAAGTAGTTCATTGTAAAGTGTTGCATTGATACTAGTTTGTCACAAGATACAAATTAAATTTCTCTCAATTTAAACTATGGATAGCACAATGTAATGGAAAGGAGGTTCCATGATGGATTTGGATGAGTTCCAAAGTTGATACATTGTGACAGATACTACAACAAAAGGCTAAGTATATGACTATTATAGTAGCAACAAAGGAGGGAATTTGGTTAAGAAGTTTGTTATAAAACTAGGTGTGGTTCACACTGGGCTAGTACTATGAATATATATTGTGCAATAATTATAGCAACATGTTTTAGCCCAAAGGAACTAAAGGTCTCACCAAAGGACTAAATTTATACAATGCCATCTCATTAGAGAATGAGTGATGCGTAGAGACGCAAAAACATGCAAATACACACGGACCTGAAAATGTAAGATCTGGAGATTATGTTAACCACTAGCAAACACATATATACAACACCAGAAAGCCATAGGTGTTGAATGTACAAGTTTACAGACTAGATTATTGACTCTAGTGCAAGTGGGAGACTGAAGGTAATATGCCCGAGAGGCAATAATAAAGTGGTTATTATCTTATTCCTTGTTTATGATAAATTTTTATTTTACATGCTATAATTGTATTAATTGGAAATGTTAATACATGTGTGTTTAATAAACAAATAAAGGGTTCATAGTGTGCCTCTCTTATAAACTAGCTCGTTGATTAACAAGATGATCAAGGTTTCCTGATCATGGAAATTGGATGTTATTAATAACAAGGTCAAAACATTAGTGAATGATGTGATGAACATTCATTCAAAGTATAGCATTACAATCAAAGTAATTTTGTTTATATTGCTATAACATCATATGAAGTAATCCTAGTCCTTAGACCATGAGATCATGTTAATAGCTAACACCGGAAGAGTACTTTGGTAACATCAAATGTCACACCATAACAGGGTGACTATAAAGGGGGGTTTGGGTACACTGCAAGTGTTATGTTGAGGCTCATGGATCAAGAGTGGGATTTGTCCATCCCGATGATGGATAGATATACTCAGGGCCCTCTCGGTGATATCGCATTGAGATATCTTGCAAGCAAGTGATGTGATCACTAGAATGTTATATCACGGGAACAAGAAAAGAGTGCATGTCGGTTACGAGATCAAACTAGGTATGGACATACCGATGATCGAATCTCGTACATGTAATATATCTTGAGACAAAGGGATTTGGTCACAATGTTAAAGGTTCACACGATCACTAGAGTCATCGTTGAATGTGTAGGAGTCTGTACGGATCTCCAGGTCCCGCTGCTGATTATTGATCGGAGAAAGGTCTCGATCATGTCTGCATTATTCGTGAACCATAGGGTTACACACTTAAGGTATACCAACATGGTTTGTAGCAAATATGTTTTAGATAGAGATTTAAGAAAGCGATGGAATCATTTCAATGGAAATTGGAATTCTTTTGGGAGAAATTGCAGAAACTGGTTCTGCATGTGATATTGAAATGTTGCAGGGGGTTTTATGTGAATGTTTGTTAATTAAAGTACTTAACAAAATTCTGAATAAAATAAATAAAAGAGTTTTATTAAATGAGAGCTTGCATTAAATTTGGTGGAAATTTAATGGAGGTGAGTGGAATTTTGAGAGGGAGGCTAATTATGTGAGTGGGAGCTCCACCCACATGAATGTGGAAGAGGTGGGGGCACCTCCATGGCCACCAGCCATGGGAGGGGCTGCCCCCTCTCCCTATAAAAGGCCCCCACTCCCTCCTCTCATATCACACCTCCTCGTGAAGGATCTCTCTCCCCCTCTAGAAATTATTCCCCATGGTCTCGGATTAGCGAGATACATGTTCCTGGTGGCTTTATCTAGAAAGGAGTTGCTTCTTCCGCTGCTTTCCTGGAGCAAGGGATGGAGGTTGTTAGGGTACCAGACGTGTGTGCGATCACGGATGCACCGCTGCTTTGTGGTGCTGGACTTGCTGGACTCGCAAGACTTCATCACGATCTTGAGATCAGCAAGCGTACAACTACATCAACCATGAAATCAGTTTCGTTAACAATGCTTTGTCGATCTTCAAGGGTATGTTCTCTATGGATGTATATCTGATACGTCGTAAACGTATCTATAATTTTTGATGCTCCATGCTTGTTTTGTATCAACTATCTTATGTTTTGTCTACACTTTGAGGCATTTTTATACATTTCTGGAACTAACCTATTAACAAGATGCTGCAGTGCCAGTTGCCTGTTTTCTGCTGTTTTGGGTTTCAGAAAATCTCATAAAGAAATATTCTCGGAATTATACGGGACAGAATCCAAAGTTCCTATTTTACCAGAAGACTCATGGAGCCAGAAGACGAGACGGAGAGGGGCCACAAGGGGCTCACACCACCTGGTGGCGCGGGCTAGGCCAGGCCATGCCAGGGGGTGGTGTGGCCGCCTCGAGCGCCAACCGACCTTGCCTCTTCGCCTATATATTCCCCCCGGGACGAAAACCCTAAGTACCAGATCAGAATTCCACGAAAAGTTCTGCAGCGCTGCCGCCACCAAAGAGGAGATTCGGGGGACAGAAGTCTCTGTTCCGGTACCCTGCCGGGACGGGGAAGTGCCCGCGGAGCCATCTCCATCATTGTTGCTAACTCCCATGATGAGGAGGGAGTAGTTTCTCTCGAGGCTAAGGGCTCTACCGGTAGCTATGTGTTCATCTCTCTCTCTATGCGTGATCTTATTGAGATCATGAGCTTTGTAATCTAGGATCTATTCTGCTACTCAAGTGCTTTAATTAATCTCTGCTTATCTCCACGTGTGTGAAGTTGACAGTGTGCACACCGTGTGGCACTTTGGCTAAGGTTACATAAATACTTATCATGGGTATAATTTGAGTTGGATGTCTCTATGAGATTGTGGTGTTTGTTGGAACCATCTAGCGCTCAAGGTGATAGTGAGGGGTTATCTAGATGGGGAATGCGAACTTTAAGGTGTGTTGTTATAGCCCTACATCGTCCAACCGGAGAGTAGTTCGGGATAGAATAATGAAGAGAAGATATTTATATGAGAGTGTCCACTAGTGAAAGTATGATCCCTAGGCCTTGTTTCTAAGCATTAAAACATTGTTTACAATCAGTTCTGTTACATGTTTGATTGATGCCACTCTTATTTTAGATTGCAATTACCACTTATAATCATCCATATTACTTGTATTTCACTATCTCTTCACGGAACTAGTGCACCTATACACCTGACAAGTGTATTGGGTGTGTTGGGGACACAAGAGACTTCTTGTATCTTGATTACAGGGTTGCTTGAGAGGGATACCTTTGACCACTTCCTCCCTGAGTTTGATAAACCTTGGGTGATCCACTTAAGGGAAACTTGCTGTTGTTCTACAAACCTCTACACTTGGAGGCCCAACACTGTCTACAAGAATAGAAGCGTGCATAGACATCAAGCTATTTTCTGGCACCGTTGCCTGTGAGGTAAGGTAAAAGGTACTCACATCCTAGGGCTACTAAGATATCTTCTAGTACGGTTGGAGGTGTGTGAGTGCTCGAAGTTATTCCTTTAGATTCTGCAATTATATCTTTTTGTTTCTTATTTTTATTTTCACTAGTTAGGCTTAATGGAAAACAACGACAAAATTAGAGAGCTTTATAGTATTTATCTTGAGTTAGGACATGAAGTGTTTGAAGACAAAATTAAAAAACCTATGAAACTTTATTTGCATGCTAATAGCAATGTTATTAGTATGAATTCTTTGAACACCATTATTACTAATGCTATGGAAAAGTCTAAGCTTGGGGAAGCTGGTTTTGATGAGCATGGTATTTTTAGTCCCCCAAGCATGGAGGAGAAAATTTACTTTGATGATACTATACCTCCAATATATTATGATTACAATGATGAATATGATACTTTCAGTCCACCTACTATTGAGGAGAAAGTTAATTATGATTACAATATGCCTCCTATATTTGATGACTATGGTGATGATAATAATAATGATAGCTATTTTGTTGAATTTGCTCCCACTAGAATTAATAAGAATGACTATGTTTATGTGGGGAGTATTAATTCTTTTATGCAGGTGGCTCATGATAAGAATGTTTTATGTGATAGTTATATTTTTAATTTTATTCATGATTCTACTGAAAGTTATTATGAGAGAGGGAAACATGGTTTAATGTATCTCAATAATATTAAGTTTCCCGTCTTTATGTTGAAATTTTTGAAGTTGCACTTGTTTTGCTTTCCTATGCTTGTTGCTTTGTGCTTTCATGACTTGTTTCTTTACAAGATTATTTTTCATAGGAAGTGGGTTAGACTTAAATTTGTTCCATATTTGCTTCTTGATGCTCACTTTTACTTCAATTCATATTTATTATGTGAGCATCATCGAAATTATCATGCCTATCTTAATGGCTATAAAGAAAGAGCTTTTGGGAGACAACCCATTATATTTTTACTTTCAGTTTATTTTTGTTTTGTTGAGTCTTGGAAGTTATTGCCTCTGTAATAACCTCTCCTTATCCTTTTTGTGTGGTTTTTGTGCCAATAATAACCTCTAATGAGAGGGAAATAAGACTTAGGAAAGTTGTTGTCCCGAAACAGATTTATGTGCGTCACTGTAAAAAATCGTGAAAAATCTCAGTACATCGGATTGAGCTGTAATTTTTTGTGACTATGCCCCAGGTTATTACCCAACATTCGTTATTTTTGCACTTTTCAATTTGAGCAACAGAATATTTTTGAAAAAATCGGTCTTTACCCGCTGGTCTGTTTTGACAGATTTCTGCCATTATTTGCAGTTGCCTCTTAATCTCCTTCTCTTTGAGTTCTCTTTAATCATTTGAGCTTTTAGAAGGAATTGCTACAGTAGCTTGTGCTTTAATGGAAGTTTTACTTGTGTTGAAACTAAAGCCAAAGACTTATTATCTTGAGTACACTAATGTTGCTAATGAAGATTGTGTGAAGTTTTGTATGAAGGAAATGTAGGGAAGAATAATGTGATGAGATGAAGTATGGACAAAATCTCAAGCTTGGGGATGACACCCGTGTCACCCCAAGAAATATTCAAGAGGTACAAGCGTCAAAGCTTGGGGATGCCCAAGGCATCCCCTTCTTCATCAATAATCTCAGGTCTTCTTTCAAGACACTTTATTTTTATTATCTTATGCACTATGTGTTTTCTTGGAGCGTCTTTGTTTTTTTTGTTTTGGTTGGTTTGCTTAAATAAGTTGGTTGTATCCCAACACACTTCTTTTGGAGAGAGACACACCCCGTTATTCATTGCCTAGAACACTCTACTTTTCACTCTTATTGTTTTGCGAGTGTTCTCCTTTGCTAGCACTACGTTTAGCTTTAGTTTTTTATTGGTGTTGGAAAAGAGTAGGAAGTTTCATGCTTATAGTGGTACAAAAGGAAGCTTGTTTTGACTGTGACTTAGACTTTATCATGCCATGTTTGATATTGCTTTGACTTTATGCTTAGTGATTATTGCTGTAGCATGACTTGTTACAAACAATTGAGATTGCTTAATGTGCCTTGAAAGAATCATGTGTTGTTTTAGCATAAAAAAGCATAATATTTTGGTATTCTCATTGGATGCTTTATTTGGATTAACTTGGCGCATGCTCACACCATGTTAAGACTATACCAGTCACCATAGCCTCTATGATCATTTAGTTTTCGACTTGTAATATCACTTTATGCTTTAATTAATAATGTTTTGTCTCTTTGCATGATTATGGCCATTATTGCTCTCTTAGTTGGTCGCTCCCAGTCTTTTGCTAGCCTCCGCATGTACCAAGTATGAGTTCCACTCATGCATCCAACTCCAAATAAAACCAAGTTATTCCAAAGAGTCCACCATACCTACCTATTAGCATTATTGCTATTCCAAGTATATTCATGTTTTTATCTACCTTCTGAATTAAACTTGTTATGTGAAACTTAGTGATTAAAGCTCTCACGAACTTGATGGCACACTTTACTTTCTTGCACTTAATAAACTTGAACCATTGTGTCCATCTATGTTGCGTATATGCTTGCGCTTTGTAAGTTGTGAATTAGCAGAACCATGTTATCATGGGGAACGTTTTCAACATTGCACTTTATTTAGTTGATATCATGTTCTTTTGCTTATGGATCCCGACGGTGTGAAATAAAAGGGGAGCTTGTAAGCTCATGGAGTTTTTATATGTGTTAGAGAAACGCCTGGGCGGCTAGCCTAAGCCATGCCTAATCATGGTGGAAACTTGCAGCATAACCATAGTGAGCAATCTGTGAAGCATCCTCAATAAAAAAACCTATGCAAATAGGAAATAAAAACCTATGCAAATAGGAAATAAAAGGATCATTGAGATGCTCATTGTATGTTGCCTTGTCCTTTTGATATGGGAAAACTCATGTATCATGGGGCAAGGGGTACCCCGTTGGTGGTTCTCTATGATACACATGTACTTACAATGACAAGAACTTACTCGTGACTAAAGTTGAGTAGCATGAGGTTCGGTACTCGTAAGAAAGGGGCATGAGATTTTCAACTTATAACTCCAAGCATATCCTCATATTTGTTCACTTTAACCTTAATCACCTAAAGATTCTTATGATAGGGGCAATGAGAGCTGAAAGATAATAAGTACCATAATTTTTGGAAGCTCTTTATGAAACTTGAATCCCTGCTTCCTTCTATGAAGGGCCTTTCTTTTACTTTTATATTGAGTCTCCATCTTGTATCTTTATGCACCTATTGATAGAGCATAGTGGTCATTCTTAGTTTAATGTGCATTGTCCCAAAACTTGTTGATTGATTCATAACTTTGATATTGCTTGTTCTTAAACTATTTGTATTAGTCACCTTTATGAACTTTGAAGGTGTCCTATGCATTTATGTTTTGCTACACCATGAGGGACAAGCTGAATACCATTCGCATTATGTTTTCTATATGTGAAAAAAACAAACGTCTTTCAAAGCATTGTTATTCATGAATCTTTTGTTTCTACCTTTTCATGTTACAACCTAGTTGCTATGTCTTATTGTTAGAACTATATCTTTCATATCTATGTTAGAGTACTATGATCCCAGCTATCAATGTTTTACAAATACCTTGATCAAGATTATGATGGTGCATGTCACCTCAAAAATTATTATTTTTATCACTTACCTACTCAAGGATGAGCATGAGTTAATCTTGGGGATGTTGATACATCATAAACGTATCTACAATTTTTGATGCTCCATGCTTGTTTTGTATCAACTATCTTATGTTTTGTCTACACTTTGAGGCATTTTTATACATTTTTTGGAACTAACCTATTAAGAAGATGCCGTAGTGCCAATTGCCTATTTTATGTTGTTTTTGGTTTCAGAAAATCTCGTAAAGAAATATTCTTAGAATTGGACGGGACAAAAGCCAAAGTTCCTATTTTACCAGAAGACTCATGGAACCAGAAGACGAGACGGAGAGGGTCCATGAGGGGCCCACACCACCTGGTGGCGCGGGCTAGGCCAGGCCGCGCTAGGGGGTGGTGTGGCCGCCTCAAGCGCCCACCGACCTTCCCTCTTCGCCTATATATTCCCCCCGGGACGAAAACCCTAAGTACCATATCAGAATTCCACGAAAAGTTCCGCAACGCTGCCACCACCGAAGAGGAGATTTAGGGGACAAAGGTCTCTAGTCCGGCACCCTGCCGGGATGGGGAAGTGCCCCCGGAGCCATTGATGTCTACGCACTTCTATTCTTGTAGACAGTTGTTGGGCCTCCAAGTGCAGAGGTTTGTAGAACAACAGCAATTTTTCCCTCGAGTGGATCACCCAAGGTTTATCGAACTCAGGAAGGAAGTGGTCAAAGGTATCCCCTCTCAAGCAACCCTGCAATCAAGATACAAGAAGTCTCTTGTGTCCCCAACACACCCAATACACTTGTCAGGTGTATAGGTGCACTAGTTCGGCAAAGAGATAGTGAAATACAAGTGGTATAGATAATTATAAGTGGTAACGGTGATAGAAAATAGCTTGATGGCGTGGAAAAGACTAAAGTAAAACTGAAATAAAGATAGAAGCAAGCAAACATGTAATAGATCTAATAGCAAATGGTGTTTCAGTGCTTAGAAACAAGGCCTAGGGATCATACTTTCACTAGTGAACACTCTCATATAAATATATTCTTCTTTATGATACTACGCTGAACTACTCTCCGGTTGGACACTCTAATCCATGGTAGGGCTATAATAGCACACCTCAAAGTAAGCCTTTCCCATCTAGATATCCCCACACTATCACCCTAAGTACTAGATGGTTCCAACAAACACCACAATTTCATAAAGACATCCAGCTCCAAATATAACTCATAACAAGTATTTGAAATCTCTAGCCTAAGTGCCACCATGGTGTGCACACTGTCAACTTCACACACGTGGGAGAGCAGAGATCTATTAAAGTAGTTGAGTAGCAAGGTAGATCTACTTGATTACAAAGCTCATGATCACAATATGATCACGCATAGAGAGAGAGATGAACACATAGCTACCGGTAGAACCCTTAGCCTCGAGAGAGAACTACTCCCTCCTCATCATGGGAATCAGCAATGATGATGGAGATGGTGGTGGAGATCGATGGAGATGGATCCTGGGGCACTTCCCTATCCTGGCAGGGTGCCGGAATAGAGACTTTCTGTCCCCCGAATATCCCCTTCGGTGGCAGCGGTGCTGTGGAACTTTTCGTGGCTGGAGGCTTGATGATTTAGGGTTTTTGCCTCGGGGACTTCTTATAGGCGAAGGGGCAAGGTCGGTGGCAAGCCAGGGGCCCACACCATGCCCTGGCACGACCATGGGGACCGGTGCCTAGGGGTGGTGTGGCCACCTATGTCCCTCCCCCCTTCGTCTCTCCTTCTGGCTCCGTGAGTCTTCCGGGAAAATAACGACTTTGGCTTTTGTCTGGTCCAATTCCGAGAATATTCATTTTCTGACTTTTCTAGAACCACAAACAGACAAAAACAGGCAACTATCACTGTGGCATCTTGTTAATAGGTTAGTCCAAGAAAGTGTATAGAAATACTCCAAAGTGTGGACAAAACATAAGAAAGTAGATATAAAACAAGCATGGAACATCAAAAATTATGGATACGTTAGCAATGTATCAACATCCCCAAGCTTAACTCCTGCTCATCCTCGAGTAGGTAAGTGACAAAAAGAAACAATAATTTTTTAGGTGACATGCACCATCATAAACTTGATCAAAGTATTTGTAAAACAATGATAGCTGGGATCATAGTACTTCAATCATAACATGAAAGATAAAGTTCTAACAATAAGACAAAGCAACTATGTTGCAACATGAAAGGATACAAACAAAAGATTCATGAGTAACAATGCTTTGCAAGACGTTTGTTTTGTTTCACATAAGGAAAACATAGCATAGTGGCATTCATCTTGTCCCTCATAGAGTAGCAAACATAAATGCATAGGACACCTTCAAAGTTCATAAGAGTGACTAGATACAAATAGTTTAAAACAAGCAATATCAAAGTTATGCTTCAATCAACAAGTCTTGAGACAATGCACATAGAACTAAGAATGGCCACTATGCTCTCAAAGTAGGTGCATAAAGATAGAAGGTGGAGACTCAACATAAAAGGAAAAGAAAGGCCTTCATAGAAGGAAGTAGGGATTCAAGTTTCATAAAGAGCTTCCAAAAATTATGGTACTTAATAGCTTTCAGCTCTCATAGCCCCTATCATAAGCATCTTGAAGTGATTAAGGTTAAAGTGAACAAATTATGGAGTATATGCTTGACAAAGTATAAGTTGGAAATCTCATGTCCCTTGAATACGAGGGCCGCTCCTCATGCTACTCAAGTTTAGTCACCGGTAAGTTCTTGTCATCGTAAGTACATGTGTATCATAGAGAACCGCCAACGGGGTACCCCTTGCCCGATGATACGGAAGAATCCCCATATCAAAATGACAAGGCAAGCAGACAACAAGCATCTCAGCAATCTTCTTATTTACCATGGGAATATGGTGCTTTTTTTGTGTCTTTCCTCTTTTCGCATATCTCTTTTTTTTATTTTTTCTCTTTTTTCTCAATATCTGACTCTTTTTTTTATAAGAAGAATGCTTCATAGACAGCTCATTATGGTTATGCTGCAGGTTTCCACCATGACAGCATGGATTAGACCAGCGGCCCAGGCATTTCTCTAACACATATACATAAATCCATGGACTTAAAAGCTCCCCTTTCATTTCACACCGACGACATCCATAGACAAAAGAGCATGATATCAACTAGGTACAGAGTACAAGTGCAATGTTGAAAGCGTTCCTCGTGATAGCATGGTTCTGCTAATCCCCAACAAATAAGTGCAAGCATAGACAACATAGACGACACGATGGTTCAAGTTTATTAAGGGCAAGAAAAGTAAAGTGTGCCATCAAGTTCGTGAGAGCTTTAATCACTAGTTTCTCATAAAAAGTTTAATTTGGATGGTAGATAAAAACATGAATATACTTGGAATAACATATGCTAGTAGGTAGGTATGGTGGACTCTTTGGAATAACTTGGTTTTAGGAGTTGGATGCATAAGTGGAACTCATACTTTGGTTGCGGAGGCTAGCAAAAGACTGGGAGCGACCAACTAAGAGAGCAATAATGGCCATAATCATGCAGAGCGACAAAACATCATTGATCAAAGCATAAAGTGATACTACAAGTTGAAAACTAAAGGATCATAAAGGCTATGGTGACTTGGGATAGTCATAACATGGTGTGAGCATGTGCCAAGTCAACCTAGATAAAGCATGAAAGGAGAATACCACAATACTATGCTTTAATATGCTAAAACAACGCATGATCCTTCCAAGGCACATTAAGAAATCTTAATTGTTTATAATAAGTCATGCTACAGCAAAGAATACAAAGCATAAATCCAAAACAATATCGAGCATGGCATGACAAAGCATAGGCCACAGTCAAAAACAAACTCTCTTTACCACTTAAGCATGAACTTTCCTACTCTTTTCCAATCCAAACCAAACTATTTGAAAACCAATGTATGAAAGAGGGGGTCCAACCAATTTATTCAGCAAACTAAGAAAACCAAGCAAACTAAAAACCAAAACAAAAATGAAAAAGAAGGCGCTCCAAGAACAACACAACTGTGCATGAAACAATAAAAATGAAGTATTTGGAAGAAACCTATGATTTTTATTGATGAAGAGGGGGATACCTTGGGCATCCCCAAGATTTGACGCTTGTACTTCTTGGATATTTCTTGGGGTGACACGCGTGGCATCCCCAAGTTTGAGCTTTAGTCCATCCTTCATCTCATTACTCATTCCTTTCATACACCTGAAATTTTTCCTTCATACAAAACTTCACACAATCTTTATTAGCAACATTAGTGCACTCAAGATAATAAGTCTTTAGGTTCAGTTCTAATACCAATAAAACTTTCATTAAAACACTAGCTACTGTAGTACTTCCCTCAAAAAGCTCAATTCCCCAAAAGAACTTAAAAAGGAACCAACAAGAAGCAAATGCAATAATGGCAGAAATCTGTCAAAACAGGCCAGCAGGTAAAGACGAATTTTTTTGAAGACCTTCTGTTGCTTAAATCAAAAAGTGCTGAACTAACGAAAGTTGTATAACAATCTGGGTCAGAAGAAAAAAAATTAATGCCTCAAAAGGACGTATAGAGATTTTACACGAATTTTTATGGTGAAGCACAGAAATCTGTTTCAGGACAGCAACTTTCCCAATCATTATTTCTCTCTCATTAGAGGTTACTCTTGGAACAAAAAGCAAAAAAGGATAAGGAGAGGTTATTACAGAGGTAATAACTTCCAAGACTCATCTAAAACTTTTGGGTTATCTCCCAATAAGTACTTTTCTTTAACGCCTATAATTTAGGTATGATAATTTGAGAAGATGCTCACATAAGAAATATGAATTGAAGTAAAAGAGAGCATCAAGAAGCAAATTCAAAACACATTTAAGTTTACGCACTTCTATTCTTGTAGACAGTTGTTGGGCCTCCAAGTGCAGAGGTTTGTAAAACAGTAGCAAGTTTTCCCTTAAGTGGATCACCCAAGGTTTATCGAACTCAGGGAGGAAGTGGTCAAAGGTATCCCCTCTCAAGCAACCCTGCAATCAAGATACAAGAAGTCTCTTGTGTCCCCAACACACCCAATACACTTGTCAGGTGTATAGGTGCACTAGTTTGGCAAAGATATAGTGAAATACAAGTGGTATAGATAATTATAAGTGGTAACGGTGATACAAAATAGCTTGATGGCGTGGAAAAGACTAAAGTAAAACTGAAATAAAGATAGAAGCAAGCAAAAATGTAATAGATCTAATAGCAAATGGTGTTACAGTGCGTAGAAACAAGGCCTAGGGATCATACTTTCACTAGTGAACACTCTCATATAAATATATTCTTCTTTATGATACTATGCTGAACTACTCTCTGGTTGGACACTCTAATCCATGGTAGGGCTATAATAGCACACCTCAAAGTAAGCCTTTCCCATCTAGATATCCCCACACTATCACCCTAAGTACTAGATGGTTCCAACAAACACCACAATTTCATAAAGACATCCAGCTCCAAATATAACTCATAACAAGTATTTGAAATCTCTAGCCTAAGTGCCACCATGGTGTGCACACTGTCAACTTCACACACGTGGGAGAGCAGAGATCTATTAAAGCACTTGAGTAGCAAGGTAGATCTACTTGATTACTAAGCTCAGGATCACAATATGATCACGCATAGAGAGAGAGAGATGAACACATAGCTACTGGTAGAACCCTTAGCCTCGAGAGAGAACTACTCCCTCCTCATCATGGGAATCAGCAATGGTGATGGAGATGGTGGTGGAGATCGATGGAGATGGCTCCGAGGGCACTTCCCTGTCCCGGCAGGTGCCGGAATACAGACTTTCTGTCCCTCGAATCTCCCCTTCGGTGGCGGCGGCGCTGCGGAACTTTTCGTGGCTGGAGGCTTGACGATTTAGGGTTTTTGCCTCGGGGACTTCTTATAGGCGAAGGGGCAAGGTCGGTGGCTAGCCAGGGGGTGCACCATGCCCTGGCGCGACCAGGGGGACACGCGCATAGGGGTGGTGTGGCCACCCTGTGGCCCCCCTTCATTCCTACTTCTGGCTCCGTGAGTCTTCCGGGAAAATAACGACTTTGGCTTTTGTCCGGTCCAATTCCGAGAATATTCATTTTCTGACTTTTCTGGAACCAAAAACAGAAGAAAACAGGCAACCCATTAATGGCATCTTGTTAATAGGTTAGTCCAAGAAAGTGTATAGAAATACTCCAAAGTGTGGACAAAACATAAGAAAGTAGATATAAAACAAGCATGGAACATCAAAAATTATGGATACGTTAGAAACGTATCAGCCATCTCCATCGCTGTTGCTAACTCCCTTGATAAGGAGGGAGTAGTTCTCTCTCGAGGCTAAGGGCTCTACCGATAGCTATGTGTTCATCTCTGTCTCTATGCGTGATCTTATTGAGATCATAAGCTTTGTAATCTAGGATCTATTCTACTACTCAAGTGCTTTAATTAATCTCTGATTATCCCCACGTATGTGAAGTTGACAGTGTGCACACTGTGTGGCACTTTGGCTAAGGTTACATAAATACTTATCATGAGTATAATTTGAGTTGGATGTCTCTATGAGATTGTGGCGTTTGTTGGAACCATCTAGCGCTCAAGGTGATAGTGAGTGGTTATCTAGATGGGGAATGTGAACTTTAAGGTGTGTTGTTATAGCCCTACATCGTCCAACCGGAGAGTAGTTCAGGATAGAATAATGAAGAGAAGATATTTATATGAGAGTGTCCACTAGTGAAAGTATGATCTCTAGGCCTTGTTTCTAAGCATTGAAACACCATTTACAATCAGTTATGTTACATGTTTGCTTGCTGCCACTCTTATTTCAGATTGCAATTACCGCTTATAATCATTTATATTACTTGTATTTCACTATCTCTTCGCCGAACTAGTGCACATATACACCTGACAAGTGTATTGGGTGTGTTGGGGACACAAGAGACTTCTTGTATCTTGATTGCAGGGTTTCTTGAGAGGGATACCTTTGACCACTTCCTCCCTAAGTTTGATAAACCTTGGGTTATCCACTTAAGGGAAACTTGCTGCTATTCTACAAACCTCTGCACTTGGAGGCCCAACACTGTCTTCAAGAATAGAAGCGTGCGTAGACATCAATATCCACTCGTTGATTGTATCTAGGCAGATAGATCTTGGTGTTTAGATGTTCACATCGTACGAAAATGTTTGTTTTCTAGGCTGCGAACCCAACAAAACTTGCCCCTGCATGTGTTGTTATACTTAGGCATACAAGCTGATAAGAACAATTTACTAATCTACCCCTGATTTGATTTCATCTATATGATGTGCTAGCAATGCACTTCATTGCCAAACTGAGAGCACAACTAACTCACAACCCCTCCTTTCTTTTCTCTTGTCTTTTTGTGTTTGTTTTTGCAGGAATTGGAGATCAAGAAGATACAGAAACGAAGGAATAATTTGGTAGTTAGTTTAGGACTCTTTTCAATTTGTTGTAATCTTATTTTTTTAATTATTTGTGATTTATTCATATATTGTAAAGACAATGTAATGTTATTTCTTCTTAATTAATAAAGTTTAATTTTCTCTCCTTATGGAGACTTGTGATTATGTGTACTTGTTATTTCTTAAATTCAGACTTGAAGAATATAATCTTTCATTTGTCATATTATACCTTTATTATAAAGGCAATGTAATATATATTCATATAAAGATCACTTTTATTCTATTCCTGCAATTTCTATTTAGTTATTTCCATTTACTTTGCTTTTAGTCTTGAATTATAAATACAGTACAATTATTTGTATATTATAGGAATTCATTTATTTAGTTATGTTGAAATTCAATTTCATTTACTAATTCCTTTCAAACTCTATTTGAATTCAAACATAACTTTTGAATGTTCAAATTTGAAAGGCTTTCCCTTCTAAAACAAAGATATCATAGAGGTCATGTCGAAATTTTTCGCGCTTCCCCGGATGCTTCCATTAGAACAAGAGAGATCTTGATCCCTCTATATCTTCTTTAGTTTTGCGCGAAAATTCCCCGAATTTTCTTATGCATGAATGCATATATGTCATATCTATTTCTAGGTGCTAATCCTAGGATGGTACACCATCGTTGTACAAGGCCTATGTTTTAGAGTGCATGAGCGTAGTTGTCAAGACCCTCTCCAAGGTGTTCTTCCCTCTTCGCTTGGGATTGAAGGGAGCATGTTGACCGATCTTTTCTTGCGAGGATTCTATTGGACCGGTGGCCACTTACGGGAGCAATTGGCCTTGTATTGTATCGTGTTTGCGTGTGTTCATCGTGTTCTTCATGAGGTGTGCGTTATCTTCCGCTACCCCTCTCCTTTCCCCTCGCTTTCCCATCGATTTTACCACGAGATCCGTGAAGATCGGTCCACCCTTGAGATTCACCCTTATCATCTGGTATCAGTAGCTTTTGGTTGCCACAGATTTCTCATCGACTTGGTTTTTTCCCCATAAATTCAAAAATTCCACCAAAAATAGCCCCAGTTCGTGTTTTGGATCGATCCGTAATTTAAGTGAGTTTTGGTAGGTTTTGATTAGTGGATTACTTGCTAAACTTGTTCATCTACCTTCCCCTTCGTTTACATAGCCTAATTCCTTGTCCCCCCCCCCCATCAATTTGAGGTTTTTGTTCGATTTTTTCCATCCAAAACATGTCCTGGACGTGTTCTTGATGTCCTGAAATCAACCGGACCGGAGTCTCCAGGGTTAGTGAGATAAGACCGGAGTCTCTGCCCCCTGCAGACAGAAAATCAGTTTCATGGTTTTGAGCATAACGTTTGCATTCAAACTCAGATTTTGGTGTTCTTTAGCTCATTTTGAAGAGGACAAGGAGCTCTACGTCATCATCTAGGTTTTTCACGCTATCTACTCCATCCAAATTCCGTGAGTAAGGAGGAATCCAACAATAAAGGGTAAAGATCATCGATGAAAGGTACAAACATTCTGCGACTTCTCCCCACTTGCATTCGTGAACTACACTATATTTGCGACCAACAAATACATATTGAGACTAGTTCCTCCTATGATTGCTTAGGCTATGCAAATTTGATACCTTGTAGAATTCTGAGCAAAAGTTGTAGCGCGCTATCTCATATAGTTATCTTGTATAGTTATTGGCACAAGGAAGAGGCAAGTGAAATAGAAAAAAAAAGAGTGAAAAAATAGAAAAAGGAAAAGAAGAAAAAGAAACAAACAAGTGCCTCACAGAATAGGAAGCGCAAGCTCGATGAACATCATGTAGGTGGTACTTATTGTGCATATCTTGTAGCCCACCAATTTATTGTAATCGAACTAGCGTCTCTCCTTGCACTTGTGCGACATGAGCTTATAGTCTTCGCTAGGTAATCATTTGGTTCTAAGCTCACTTCCTCCATTGCATAAGTCCCGTTTATCCCACCGTGTGCATTTCCTTGAACATATTTCCTATATCTTGTGGATTGGATTGTTTTGCTTTGTGATCACTGTGGTTCTTTACATGCCATTACAATATCTTGATTTTGGATTATTTCTTTGAGATGCCACTTTCCATACCTATCCACCATAAGCTTTGTGTGTGTATGTTTTTTAGTAGTTAGTTGGTTTTGGTGTTCCACGCGAACTTCACTTTACTTGGTTTTTATTGCTCTCAAGTGTGGCCACTTGCATGATACTATCTGCCAAGGTAAACTAAGGTTTGACGTTGTTTCTCTAACACCCACTGCCACTTACATATACACCACTTGGTCTTGTGAATCATGTCTAGGGACTCCGGAACCAAGGATGATTTCTATGAAGAATCCACGATGAGACACCATGCCTATGTCTCCACAAGCATTGGATGACATGATGGAGCACTACACCGATAATGGCTCGACATGCTTGGGTGATATGGAGTACTACAACAACAATGACTCCCCAAGCATGGACGACTTCAAGAATGATAACGATGAGCTCCTCAAGTCGCACTGACCAAGATGGAGCCTACATCTCGAGAGCGCCAAGGTCCACCATCGAATGGACAAGTTTGAAATCACCCTCAACAACTTCAAGAAGGACATGGATGACGACTTCGCCAAAACCATGGGCATGATCGCCAAGACTAATTATGCTTAGCGCTCATTACAATGCCTCAACAAGAAGAGTGTCAAGGAAAAGGACCATCATCGCGAGCGTCATGTGGATGACCAAGTGTGCCACCTACATAAACCTTCAACAAGGCACGTTAATGACCTCCATCGACACCATCATAAGGTACCTTCCACCACTAGTGCCACCACCAAAATGGCACCAAGCGCAAGCCTTCTTCCACTCCATCAAGCTTCAACGACCAAACTTCAAGCACATGATGAAACTATAACAAGGAGCCTAAGGCATCTTCGCCTAGAGCGCTACCTAAATGACAATGAAGCAACCCTTCTTCCACGCTACCAAGCTTCAATGCCCAAACTTGATGTCCTAGATGACGCATGCAACTTCCATGTATGAAGAGAACGAAGACCTCTACTTCTCCAAGTTTAATGAGAATGCCAAGAGGATGACTACAAAATCCAAGGTGGTCATGGAAAAGGATGCTCCAAGTGAAGAGTCTACACTTCAAGATGGAGGAAGCCAAGGCCACATATGTGATGAAGTCGATCCGAGCACCGCTCTCGACAAAAACATGATCCTACTTCCACCAATACTACAACATGGCGACAAGACGGTCGAGCATGGGATTTCCCTTCGGCCATGTAGGCGAGTGATGCCCATCTTATGGCAGCCAACCTTGAAGGCGATAGAGTTGAGAATGGTAAGCATGAGATTTTCCCTTCACCAAAGGAGGCGCATGGAGATAAGAAAATCAAGCCTATCCCTATATGCTTGAGTGATTATGTGGTACCAATCCCATGTGAGTATGAGAGCCACTTAGCCCACTTGATTGAGAACAAGAGTGAGATGAGTAACTCCACCATACGTGAGATTGAGTGCTTCCACTTGAAGGGCATGAGTGACACACCGAGTGAGTTGAGAGTGGTAGTTGATAGGTCATGTGAGGCCATTTTGATTTCTAACGACTTACCCTCTATGTCTGGTGTTTTTTCGCATGATGTGCTAGGTTCTAGGGATCAAGAAGCGACAAGCCTCAATATGATGATGCTTCCTACTGAGAAGATGTACATGGTAGATTAATATGATGTCATCCCCATATTTGATGAATAAGTTGGCCACATGGATGCCAATACTACCACAACACCTACTTCATATGAGAGGTATTAATAAGGTAAAAATATGGGTGTTGATGATGCCATGATCCCACTAGTGGACATGATGACTTGTGATGATTGGCATGCTATGGATAATATTTGTGACATGGCATATGATTCATTCATATTTCCATGTGATACTTTGCCTTTGCATAATGTTGAGCATGTGAAATTATTTGATTGTGATGATGTTTCCATACACATGTCATGCTATAAACATTTCGTGTATTCGTCCATTGCTTGCAATATGTTGAACAATTGCTCTTTCAAATGTTTTGCTTGCAATGATGATAAAATTGCTTGTTGTGTTGCGACAAACTTGATAAACAATTTCTCATTCTATATGTTTATCAGCAACCATTATATTGCTTCGGACATGCTTTGTCATGATAGTTATTAAATTTCTCACGTTGCTTGCAATAAGATGAATAATTGCTCTTTCACTTGTTTTACTTGCAACAATAATTCTCATATGGTTTCTATTGATATTGCCCCCATAGCTTTCTCAACTTTTGGAGATTTTGGTGATTGCCATGATAAGCATGTTCCCCACTTGCATACTCACCCTGCATATATTTCACACTTGATTGACACTAATGGTGATGTACACAAGAAGAGATATGTAATGATGGATGATGTGTTTCTCTACCATGCACACATGTTCTTCCTTTTGTGTATGATGTGTGTAGGTACCCGCACTATAATGTTAACCTCGGTTGAGAACAAGTTCACAAAAAGATCTCTAGAGAGCATCCCCAAGTGAGTTCAAGATCGAACCTAGCTCTGATACCTTTTGCATGCTTTGCATATTTCATGTTGAAAAATTGCTATTTTCTATGGTTTGTTTGCAAGCATGTTGATGGTATTATTTCACCTTGTGACAATCATGTTTCTTTGCTATTAGATATTGATGCTTTGTGTGTTGCAACAAAAATGTTGAACAATTTCTCTTTCTGATGTTTTGTGTGCAACCATAATACCATTATGAGCATGTATTGTCATGAGAACTTCAAAATATCTCGTATTGTTGTTGCAACAAACATAAGGAAAATGTGCTCTTTCATATGGTTTGTTTGCAAACATGTTGTTTTTGCTTCCACTTGTGATACTCATATGCCCATGATCTTTGCTTTTGATGATTTATGTGGGGCATCCAACATATTGAACAATTTCTCTTTCCAATGGTTGGTTTGCACACATAATGATGTTGTTTTGGATATCCTTCCTCATGTGTTTTTGCCTCATATTCTTGCATCAAAGATGTTGATCAATATTTATGTGTCACACTAAGATGTTATATGGAGTTTTTGAGTTCCCACATTTGGATGATGTTCAAACAATTTCCATGCACATTGACCTTCCAAATGCATCCCATTTGCTATCATTTTATTGTGCTAATAGTGTTGTGAATAAGAATGTACATGCCACAAATGACATGCTCCTTTATCATGCACAAAAATATCTTGCTTGGTCTTTGTTATCTGAAGGTTCAATTGCTTACGCGTCAACCTATATGGACCATGAGTTGACAAGACGAACCGTAGAGAGTTACCTATGGCTGCCCTTCAACGAGATATCTCTACATCATAAGGTGGCTTGCTTCTACTTGAGGACTCATGCTATAATCTTCATGAACTGGATACTCTTTGAGTGTTGCTTCAATTTTGTTGTGAGCTTTGTATGCTTCATGCATGGAAAGTGAAGGAACATTGAAGTGTTATCAAATCAATCTTCCCGAGGACGACTATATGGTGAACCCCAGGATCAAGAATGTCTCTCAACCAATTCTACTTTGTGATGAGCATGTAGAGTCGAGGACGACTCTTTTTGAAAGGGGAGCTGATGTAGCCCGACCTACGGTCGTTACCACATCAAAGATATCCAACTTATGCCAAGTCGTCATGGACTCCAAAGGTATACTACTTCATACTCCGTCCCATGACCATGATAGGTTCACACCGACAAGTACGGAGACAAGGGAGGAAGCCCGGAGCACCAAGACCGATAAGAAGGAGGCTTGGAAGAGGAGACGGAAGAAGCAGCAGCAGAAGTGATGAGGATGCATTCATAGAGTACGATGATTCTGCTTGTTTGAACTAGAAGGAAATATTGAGCCTCATTAAAGAATATCACAAGGTGAATTCGTTCCTAGTTGGACATGATACTTTGATTTATAAGAACTTTATACTACCTAAATCATGGTGTTATTGTTTGACTAGATTTGGCATCTTTCGGAATAGAGCCAGTGGGAGGAGAGGGAGGAAGGCGACCGAGAGATGAAAGATGCACTAGGAGGCAATAAGGAGAGCAAGCATGATCAAGAAAGATATGTGGCGCACCAGGACACGTTTGAGGTGCACCACGACATATGGCCTGCGTGCCAAGTAGGCCGAACCCATCTATGGGCAGTATGTATCAGTTTGAGTCGAACCGGGTCAGTCTGGGCCAAGTTATGGTTTGTTTTTAGGCCTGGTTAGAGGGTGGGACGCCCTAGCCCTCATAAATACTCCAGCAACCATCACAATTAGGTTAGACCATGTTAAAATAAACTCTATTTTCAGATAGATCTTCTACAAGCGATCCTCTGAAATATTTAGAATTAATTCGTATCGATCTAGTGTGTTGCTACTATAATCTGAGTGTGATTAGTTATTCCATTGGGAATTAGGCAATTACAAGTTTGAGTGTGAACTATTGTTCCATTGAGAATTAGTAGATTGCAATATCGCATCGTGGTTAGCGGCTGCGTGCGCAAGTGTGTGGAGTTGCGAATATCCAAAGGGTTGAGAGTTGTTGCATCTGGCAGCAGAGTTTAGCCGAAGAGTTCTCAGATTCATACAAGTTATCTTCATCATCTACATTGTCATCTACCCCAGCTCACTGAGAAGATCGGGCCACCCTATATCATCTTGGCATTAGAGTCCAGCATTTACTTGTTAAGCATCCACAAATCCATCCGTAGATTAGTTTTTGTTCTTGTCCTATACAGAAAAAGCCACAAAAGGATTAGATTTAGTGTTTTCCATAGCCTAGATAATACTGTTCGTGAGTGCCGGTCGTAATCTCTTTTGTGTGGCTTTTTTCTAAATCTGAGTCGTAGTTTTTGTCTAGATTTCATCTGTTTTTGTTGCGTTGTCGGAGTCCCTAGATTATTTTTACACTGTTTCTCGTGTTCTTGAGACTGTCCGTCGTGTTCTTCCATCTATTCTTGAGTCAGGTCGTCTAGATTGGTTCTGTAGATATGATTTCTAGTTGTTGATTATTAGAGTGGTAGATCCGTTCTGCTAAAGGAAAAAAAAAGAGGAAAAAGGCGATCAAATCGAGATCGGATTGATCCATCTAGTAGTGTCCTAATCACGTAAGTCAAGTACGTGAGCTCTTGCCAAAAAAAAGTCCCGATCGTACCTGCCCTCAAGCGTACACTCGTGTAAAAGAAAAAAAATCCTATCGACCGCTTGACCACATACACTTTTGTGTAAGGACGTAATCGGATCGGATCGGATCGGATCGAATCGGATTTCCTCTCTATCATATCTTATTTTATATTTTTCCCGTGGATTCGCACCGGATCAAATAATGATCGGTTACGGATTCAAATACGAATATACTACACCGCGGATTTGAAACGAAAACAGAGCAGACTCGGAACGAAAAAAGAAGTAATCGGATCGGCACATGCATAAGTAGAGTAACAACAAAAATTGATTGATAAAACAAGTTTAATAGAATACTAATGGATTCAACGAGTAAATATAACTTGACCACATAAACAAATAAGTTAATTTATATGAAATAACACACACAAGAGCTAAAATAGCACAGATGCATGCTTAAGTAACTCAATATCCTAACAAGTTTGGACTTTATATTCTATAAAATGACTATGTAAGTGTGTAGATGTTTAACGAATGAACTCACCAACTCACTAACTATTATTCATGTTTTATTAACTTTGATGTTTCGGATGAAAAATCAGATTATTCGGTGTAAATCCATCGGGTTATCATAAATAATTTTCGGATACAGATATCCGGGTAGTAATACACATACCATATCCTATACCGTTTTCGGGTGTCAAGTTCGGATCCGGATATCCTTATCCATTGGATTCACTCCAATCGGATATGAAGTCTCTAAAACAGGTTCGGAAATGAATTCGGTGTGAAAATTATCCTATCCGCTTACATCCCTAATTATGTGGTTGTATGTGACCCAACGAGGAAAAAAATGAAAAAAAATATGATCGCTACCTGACGTTCGACCACAGATAGGTCTGCCCTCCAGCAAGAATTTTTTTTGTTTGCCGACATCCTACCGCGGCAGGATTTGGGGTCTTTTTTCTTCTGTGGCAGAGACCAATTCTCAGGTCAAAAAATATTCTTTTTTAGCTTTTTTACTGAGTCCACATAGCGTACCTATCTTTGTGAGTTTTAGTAAGCCTTTCTTGGTGTATAAAACTATCATACGAGACTAGCATGCTTAGTGCTCTGCGGGCTACTCAGTTTAGCAATCTTGTGCCCGTTCGTTGAGACATTACTAGCGTCTCTCCTTGTGCATTGCAACACGAGCATTACTCTGGCATGCCTCAATTTTTGAGCTCAGTTTCATAGTTGTAATTGCCCCATTTATCTCCATCGTGTGTGTTTTCGTGGCTCTTTGTCATATGATCAGCACTAGGGTTTCTCAATTGGTGTTGTTAGGTATCCCAACCAAGCTCCACCGTATACCTGGTTTGTCATATTATAGTACCCTCGGTATTCTCTTAATCACATCCGTGCACATAGTTCTTCAACCAAGTTGGTATGCTTCTCTAGTTTACTTTGGAACGGTAAGGTTCCTCTTTCTTCCAGTTGAGTGAGTTGTGAGAGTTCCACCACTAGATTTTGTTTTATGCACTAATGTACTAATCATGTCTTCTAGTAGTGTTGATGTGATGCAGAAAAAGGATGCAGATGATTATCCCTTTCTATTATGCTCCTACTGTAGCAACACATTTTCGGAGGAGGAATCAGTACTGCTACCTACTTCGGGTTTGTTCCACTTCATGACAGAAATTAGTGGTAGACAAACTGCTACTACCATTGGTACTTGTTCTTTCATAAATTTGGTTAGTGTTGAGATTGTTGAAAAGCTACAATTGTACCATGCACTACCAGTTACTAAGATCGCATGTGTTCCGCTCACCATTTATGGCCCTAGAAGGTATATTTCTAATTATGTCGTTCCTAGAGTGTTTAACTCCAGCCATATCATGTTGGCAACGAAGTGGTGTAATGAATTTCAGGTTACCTTTGGTAGTGAGTGTTCTGTTTCTTCTATCTTTTGGAATGATAAGCACACGTGGTTAGGCGTCAAAACTTATGTCTACGTGTAACCACCAGCATAAAACCCCATGTTGATCCTATCGTGGAAAAACTGAGAGTGGGAGTTGATGAGACAAATGCGGTTTCTACTAATGTAACCATCTCTACTCCTAGTGTTGTTTTTTGTAATATGCAGGTTGCTTTTGAAGAAAAGGAGCCGTCTATTTTACAACCTTCATCACACGATCGGGTATTGTCACTTGATGAGGATGTCGTAGTACCTACTATAAAACTGAGGAGATTGTTGATGACATCGGTACAGATTTGGAGCTTCAACCAACATGTACGACATATTGTGAGTCTATTCCTTTACTGAAGCCTCCTTGTGATTCGCCTTGCACTAATGTTATAGCACCATGTGATAGTTTACCAAATTCGAATTTTGATCATGTGGTACTGATTACACATAAGGAAATACTTGCTCGAATACCACCTACTGATATTGTATATTCCATCATGCTAAATGAACCTATGAATATGAGTTGTGCTGTGGATAAGATTTTTGACATTTCATACCTGAAATCTAGGACATATTCTCCTTATTTCACTTTTATTCTAATTGGTGAATATAGCATGAATGAAAATTTTATTGTGGATCACATATGCATTACTTGTGATAGAATTGTTGAACTAAAACATGTTGTTTTCAGCCATACATGTTGTTGTGTCGATGTCTTTTTGTTGTGGGGCATATGCTAAACTTTATGATAGTATGAAACTAAATTCAGATCTAGTTGATATATTACAGCCAACACAAGTAAGTTTACCTTTGTTGGATTGTTCTAATATTGCTAGAATAGAACCCGAGTTTTCATATTCGTTGTGTTTGTCCCAAAAGTCTTTGTCTAGTTATGCTACTACTTTACACTTCACTGATATTTGCAAATTGCGTTGCATGTTACCTAGAAGTCATATCGATAATGCACATATAACTGGTTATTTTTTTGTCAATTCATCACTTGTTTATAATAATAAGAATAGTGCAGTTAAAGCATGGCATAAAACAATTATGTTTTCACATCTTTTGGATTGTTTTGATTTTGTTCATCATAAATTTGATCATCGATCGTCTTTGAGAAAACTGAATTTAATATTGAACAACAAGACTATATATCTATTTGTTTTTCACCATGATCATGATTCTTTGTACTTCACTTATACCTGCAATTTAAGTTGCTTGATGTATACTGGACATATTTTTCATGTGAACAACAATAAGACAACATGTTACATATACATGTATTCTGCATACACGTTGTTCTTTTTGTTTATTCTACTTTCAGCATATCCAAAGCCGCGGACGGCTTTTCTTGAAGAAAGGGAAGATGATGAGGATGCATTCATAGAGTACGATGATTCTGCTTGTTTGAGCTGGAAGTAAATATTGAGCCTCATTTAAAAATATCACAAGGTGAATTTATTCCTAGTTGGACATGATACTTTTATTTATAAGAACTTTATACTACCTAAATCATGATGTTATTGTTTGACTAGATTTGGCATCTATTGGAATAGCGCCAGCGGGAGGAGAGGGAGGAAGGCAGTCAAGAGATGGAAGATGCACTAGGAGAAAATAAGGAGAGAAATCATGATCAAGAGAGATATGTGGCGGACTAGGACACGTTTGAGGTGCACCACGACATATGGCATACGCGCCAAATAGGCCGAACCCATCTATGGGTCGGTATGTATCAGTTTGAGTCGAACCGGGTCAGTGGCCAAGTTATGGATGTTTTAGGCCTGGTTAGAGGGGAGGACACCCTAGCCGTCACAATTAGGTTAGACCACATTAAATTAAACTCTAGTTCCAAATAGATCTGCTACAAGCGATCGTATGAAATATTCAGCACCAATTCGTATCGATCTGGTGTGTTGCTACTATAATCTGAGTGTGATTAGTTATTCCATTGGGAATTAGCCAATTGCAAGTTGGAGTGTGATCTATTGTTCCATTGAGAATTAGTACATTACAATACCGCTTCGTGGTCAGCGGCTACGTGCGCAAGTGTGTGGAATTGCGACTATCAAAGGATTGAGAGTTGTTGCATCTGGCAGCAAGGATTAGCCGGAGAGTTCTCAGATTCATACAAGTTATCTTCATCATCTACATCACCACCTACCCTAGCTTGTCGTGGTGGTGGCATGGTAGATTCCATGTATAGGTTCAAGATGGGGCCATTGAGGACTAGAGGTATCTAGGGAGGGATAGTGTGGTGATTCCACACACACAGATCTTTGTATTCTCTCTTGTCAATGGTGGATTACAAGGGATCCTTGAGCTGCTCTTGGGGAGGAAGAGGATGAACTTCTCTACTACCCACACAACCCTCTAGAGTTTTCCCTTTGTAAAAATGGCCGACCCCCTCTATGGAGATCATGCCCCTCCTTATATAGGGGGTTAGGTTACAAGTTAGGGCATACGTGGAAGGCATATTCTCTGAATATGCCTCTCCCAAAATAGCAAAGCGGTGCTCCTCTTTTCTTTGTCTAGACATATCCGGACTCATGGTGTAAGCCTCTCTGAGCCCCTCTGCGGCGCGGCGTCATCCGACATAGCCAACATCACCAGACATAGGCAATGTCACCTTTGTCGGCCCGTACTCGCTGGTTCATCCCTTTGTCCTCTGAGCTCACGCTACAGTCGAGAGAGAAAACCTTTGACCAAGAAGATTCCTTTCTTCCCTCGTAAGCCAAGTGACAACCAGGCTCAGGCCTGGTTAACTCGGCCACATGGGTACCTTCAAACAAGTTACAAAGAGCTAGCCGACATACATTATATGTCAGTCAGGGTAACGTTAGATGAACATCCTTCGGGCCGGGTCTACCGTAAGTCGACCTGCCTTGAGGTAACTCGGCCAGATCCTGCTTTGACCTTGCCGTACCTCGGCTAACTCAGCCATTATACCCCGGCATGACCCTACTCGAGGTTACCCCCCAACATTAGTCCCCAAAGCTGGTGCGGTCTTGGAAACTTCAGTTGATAAGGCCACAACAATTTCAACCTACTAAGTTCTTTGCTCTTCTTGCCGAGTCACTCTGTAACTCATCCCTCTTAATTCTTGTAACTTGTCATTCCCTTGGCTCATTTCGAGATATTTCTCGCCGGCCGGGTTATTTCCTTAGATCCTTTCCTTCTCTCGTATGCTTCCCCACGTCCTACGTGGAGGGTAATCATTGTTTTGCCTCATTTTTAGGGCCCACGCCTGTTACTGCGCCAGTTACTATATTCATTGTTAGGATAACTGATTTGAACGTCACGTCATGGCTATTTCCTCGTTAACCGCAATGCCACGTCCAGTCGTGGGATCGGTAACACCCTGTGGCCCTTCCTATGGCTTGCCTCTGTTTGGTTGATCCGGCTACCATGTGGCTTCGCTGTACCGCTGGATCCCACTACCCCCTCTGGAGAGTGGTTAAATAGGGGGTAAGGGACGCCCCTTGGTCATTTCCTCTACCCGCGCACACATCTTCCTCTTCTTCTTCTTCCTCTTTCATGCAATAGCAATGTCGCCGTCGCTGCTTCCGCTTAGGCACTTCGCCCCTGCTGTCGTGCGTCACTGCTGTTCTCCTCTACCGTAGCCGTGCCACTACCTCTGTGTAGCCACACCACCATGGGGCCCCGCCAATCTAGGTCTTTTCCCCCGCCATAGATTGGGTCTATGAAGGCAGAGACCTTGAGATGGCGGAATCAGAGGATATGGTCACCATCGATGAACACGAAGAGGGCGGTGAGGCCCACGAGCGCAGCGCCTGGTATGGTTCCTAGGTCTACTAGGATGACCTAGACTGGCTGTACCGAACCCACTGCATCCCCGCCGAGGTTAGTTGCTGCCTCCCCTACGAGGAGATCTCTCCTTCCCCCAGTCCAGATGAGTTCGTTGTTTTCCTTTCGCATTTCCAACGCGGATTTGGCCTTCCAGTCAGTGACTTTTTTCATGAGTTCATCACCACCTTCGAGCTTCAACCACACCATCTCCTGGCTAACACCATTACCTCCCTCTCTTCCTTTGCTTCCGGGATTGAGGGGTATCTCGGCCTCTGGCCCACAGTGCACCTCTGGTTCAAATTCTTTGGCTTCCGAGCCAGTGTCGTCCCTGCTCTAGAGACCGCTCCTGCTGACAAATCCTTAACTCAGTGCGGAGTGGTTTCCATCTCACCTCGGAAGCATTCCGCCTTCCCCGAGTCACCGGCCTTGAGTCCTGCAAGGGATGGGCCAAAACATTCTTCTATGTGAAGAACAACACCGAGGTTGACAAGCGGCTTCTCCCCTATTTACCCGATGTCCTCGATCAAACCTTGTGAGGCCGAATTCTGAGGAGATTCACTGCCCTGGTGAACAAGGTTGAAAAACGGATCAAGGAGCTGAATCTGCTGTGGCTGCACAGCAAGGACATCATGATCACTTTTTTTTGTAGCTAGATCTCCCCTCTACAGCATTGAACCCACAAGCTTTTCCATATGAGCGGGCATCTCGACCCCAACCGGACTTCCTCCTTTGAGCTCAATAATACTCAAATCTTTCACCAGGTCAAGGCCATATTCAAGATAGATAAGGACTTCAATGAGGATTGGGAGTGGGGGTTCAATCATTTCTGCCAAGATAAGCTACCTGTGGGGTATGTCCCTTACTCAACCCTTTTTTCTGAGTTATGTTTTATGTTGGACCGTATTACTTTACTTTAGTTGAGACCTTTTGCAATTTTTCTTTCAGTTGTTCCTTCAGCAAACAATTGAGGATGGCAAGGAACCGTCCCTCAAGTGGGGGAAAGATCGCGAAGCCTTGGAAACAGAAGAGCCAGACATCGAGAGATTCTTTGCTGTCCCGGACAGCCACAAACGACCCTCTGGTAAGGCCTCTTCTTTAAGGTATTAGCTGGATGATGAGGAAGACCCTGATATTAAAATCTTAGAGGTACTTGATCTGGTTCCTATATCATATGCCTTTCTGGTTGACTTGGCTCCAGCTAACCCGGTTGGTCAGGTCCATGACGATCCTCCCCTTGTTGTGGGTGATCCGGTTCCTGCCCTTCCAAGAAACATGCATCCACCTAGGCTCCCTCTTCCGAGCCATCTCAGCTAAGAAGCGGTAGAAGAAACTCGGTGTCAAGGCCGCCAACAAGCCTGTAACTAAGGCCATAGTTCGGAGGGCCTCCAAACCTAGGGAGCCTCCTACTTCATCCGAGTAAGCCCTTCTTTCTTTTTCCTTGCTCATTAATTAGCTTTACTTGCTTCATGTGTATTTCTTGTTTCTCTCTTTCTGTTCTAACTTTTTGTTTTGTTCTCTGTCTAACCCGACAGGGCTCCCATGGAGATCCCCTAGAGTGGTTCGAGCATTGCCTCGCCTCTCCGAGATGCTCCTCCTTCTCCTTTCCATGATGATGCGTGCCCCATGAGCCCCATTCTGGAGAGCTCCATGGCTGCACCGAACCTTAGCCCACCTCGGCAAGAGGGGGCAACGTCGGCACAGAGGGAGGTGGAGTTGTCGAGGATGCACCCATGTCGGACAAGCCTAGTTCTTATTCTACTCAGCAACCAGATGGTGAAGGTGCTAGCAACATCGACACCAAGGCAATTCCTTTCTAGGTGCCGGTGACTCCGGCACCGACCCCTGTTCAACCAGCACCAGCTCCAGCACTAGCTCCATCACCAAGTTCTTCTATTCCAGTTCCTCCTGCCTCGTCCGAGTCTCTCAAGACTCGGCGAGATGACCAAGCTCCACCCAGCTCAAAGGCCAATCCCTCTGCACCAACTACTTCTGCCCAAGATTTATTTCAGCAGAAGCCTCAAGCCAAACCCGGAGCACAAACCAGCTCTTCGCAGCAGCAACCCAAATCAGGCACCAAGGCCAAGAAGGGTGATGATGCTACCAAGGGCCAATAGGCTTCCGAGGCGACCAAACACTAGGCCCCCAAAGGATCAACTGATGAATCTGGATAGCGTACTCTTGCATCCATGATGAAGAAGGGGAGCACTGCCTCTGGCTCTGCTGCTTCCGGGTCTGCTAGCAGTAAACAGCTTGCCCTACATACCAGCCCGACCGCAACTCAGTCTGCTAGGAAAGTAATCTTTGTCCTTTTTCCTTTTGACTCGTAGATAATTATACCTCGGCTCTACAGGGTCAACAAACTATTGCAGTGTCTCTTCAAGATAGCATGCCATTGCCTGACATGATGCTTCACTTCCTCGAACAAGCAGGGCAGCATCAGGCGGAGCTCAAGAAAAAGGATGATGAGATTGCCAAATTGCGTCTCAAGGATAATGAGATTACTCGGCTAAATGCTGAGATGAAAAGGCTAAAATACCTCCACAAGGCTGAACTGGACAAGGCTGACCAGACCTTCTCCGAGGAAAAGGAGCTGCTGAAGACCCAGCTTGAGAAAGATCAAGATATGTTGAAGGACGCCGATATCAAGTTTGAGTCGGTGAACACAGAATATGGGAAACTCAAGAAGAGGAGTGTTGATTGGCTGAAGGAACTAACTCGGATCAATAGTTATATCTCTCATCAGTTTTTTCTCTTGCCGACATTCCTTTCTCTGGGTCTTGTCCCCTTATTTACTGATCTTACTTGTCTCATTTTCAGGAAAATTTCCAGAGTCCAACGCCATTGCTTCCATTGTTGTTCATGATTTCTGGGTTAAGCGAGGCACTCCAGTTGGTCCATCCGTTGGGCTCATTCCTTATGATATGGAGGATACACTAGTGAGCCTCACAGCCCAGATTGAGCCCATGAGGAGCTATGGTTGGGATATCATCGATGCAACTATCCGGATGTTCAATGCCCTCTAGCCAATGAGCCCACTCCTGAAGGTCCTGCACCCTTAATTGTGAAATTGATGGAGTGTCAGACTCAGCTGGACCTTTAGAGAGAATCTGCTGCGCGCGTTGGAGCTGGCACGGCCTTGAGCTTCATGTTGTCTTGGTAAGAAGGCCTGGACTTAAAGGTTCTCAGACGCATGCGCACCGGGTCTAAGTGGATGGATGATCCGGAGTGCATTGCTCAACACAAAGCTTGCGCCTACAACTCCATCCAGTACACCTTTTGCCATCAATGGAATGAAGGGCCAAGCTTCCTTGAATCCGTCAACGACGGTTATGTCGAAGATGGTTCGGGCAGCGAAGAGAAAGAAGCCTCGGACTTTGCCGAGGAAACTGAAGATCTGGAAGATCCAGAAGCTAACCTGGACGATGAGGCAGAAACTGAGGTTCCCCTGCTAATGCCGACTTGCCTCCTTCTGTTGCAGATACCTCGGGTCCCGCTGCTCCTTGAGCCAAAAACACTTTTTAATTTGTTAAATCCCCGGTATGCCGGGTGCAGATGTATTTAAGCACAATGTGATGTTTTTTTACCACTAAGTACTTTATGTCGTATTAACTTGGGTGAAGTCCCCGAGTTCCATTTTCTTGTTCTTCCAATTTTATGATTCAGCTCGCGTCTACCTTGATTCGGTTTTTGACTTATGAGTCCGAGGTTCAAAAAATTGACTTAACAATACTCGAAACTTCAGGATTAGCTAAAAAATAATCCAACACAACAGAACTAAAGTAACTACAGGGGTTAGTCCAAATAAGAAATGTCGGCTCGACTACGTTCCTTTCCTTAGTCGTTTTGTATGTGCTTAGCAATTCCAAACTTGTTATATTGCTTGCCATGAAGCCGATTCTTGTTGGACAGCAACAAGTCGAAGAGTTAGCTTTTTGGTGCCTACACATTACTAATCCGGCTAAGGTGTAAGTAATTTAAGCCAGCCGACATATAACAAGTAAATATAGAAAAGACAATTATTAAGGTAGTCCCCGAGTTTCTGCACGAGGTGCCGAGGTTCCATTGATAAGCTCATTGCCGACATACAGGCCGACAAATGAGAGTTCGAGATACATACACTTTTCACTAAGTGTAAAACGGGCGAAGTAGAGCTACATTCCATGGATACTTAGATTCCTCGCTAGACCTATTGATGGCCCAAGATATCTTGAGCTCGTTGGGGAACCCCAAGAGGAAGGTATGATGAGCATACCAGCAAGTTTCCCTCAGTTATGAAACCAAGGTTATCGAACCAGTAGGAGTAAGGAAACGCCTCCAAGGTGTTGTTGCCAACTTGGAATCCCGCACAACACAACCATAGAACTTTACCCCCAACTTACAGTGAGGTTGTCAATCTCACCGGTTTTGCTGAAAACAAAGGATTAAACGTATTGTGTGGAAGAAAGTAAAAGCTTGCAGAAAGTAAACAGAAAGCAGTAAATAGTTGTAGATTGATGGTAAAAGAAAGGACCGGGGTCCATAGTTCACTAGTGGTGGTTCTCCTTAAGATAGATGACATGTTGGGTGAACAAATTACAGCGGGGCAATTAACAAACATCCAGAAAGTATACATGCATATACTAATCATCTTTACTCCTATGAGATTTGATTGGGCATTACAACATTATACATAGACCATAATCCAACTGAATCTATGACTAATAATCCACCTTCAGGTTATCAATCCGAACCCCCTCCAGTATTAAGTTGCAAGCAACAGATAATTGCATTACGCATTGCGTGTAAAGTAAACAATACGATTGTTCTATGAACAAAGGATTGTTGTTTTCTCCCTAGTAGCAACAACACATCTAGTACCTTAGAGATTTCTGTCACTTCCCCAAATTACTAGAGGCATGAACCCACTATCGAGCATAAATACTCCCTCTTGGAGTTGCTAGCATCTACTTGGCCAAGATATCTACTAACAACAGAGAGCATGCAAGATCACAAATAACAAAGACATGATAGAATCAATAATCAATCTGAAATAGCATCTCAATATCCATCGGATCCCTGCAAACACAACATGTATGATTACAAATAGATGATCTTGATCATGAACGGGCTCACGAGATCTAGACATGGTAGCACAAAGGAGAAGAACCAACCATCTAGCTACTACATAGACCTGTAGTCCAAGGATGAACTACTCACGCATCACACCGAAGGCTTGCATGGTGATGAAGAAGGCCTCCGGGGTGAATTCTCCCCTTCGGCAGGGTGCCGGGAAGAGCTTCAGATCCCTCTCGATCTAGTGATGGTGATGACGGTGGCTACAGACACTTTCGTGGAATTTTGATCGGGTACTTAGGGTTTCTATATCGGAGGCATCTTATAGGCGAAAGGGGAGGCCGAGGGGGTGCCCTAGGCACAACCACCCCCCACCGGCACGGCCAGGCCTGGTGGGGTGGTGGTCGGCCCCTGGCCCCTCTCCGTCTCGTATTCTGGCTCCGTGTCCCCCTCGGTGAAATACTGACTTTGGATTTTGTCCCATCCAATTACGAAAATATTCATTTTCTGACTTTCCTGGAACCAAAAATAGCAGAAAACAGGTAGGTGGCACTGTGGCATCTTGTTAATAGGTTAGTCCAAGAAATTGTATAAACAGTACTCCAAAGTGTGGACAAAACATAAGAAAGTAGATAAAAACCAAGCATGGAACATCAAAAATTATAGATACGTTTGCAACGTATAAACATCCCCAAGCTTAACTCTTGCTCGTCCTCGAGTAGGTAAGTGATAAAAAGAAAGAATAATTTTCGAGGTGACATGCACCATCATAAACTTGATCAAAGTATTTGTAACATTGATAGCTGGGATCATAGTACTTCAACGTAGCATGAAAGATAAAGTTCTAACAATAAGACATAGCAACTATGTTGTAACATGAAAAGGCACAAACAAAAGATTCATGAATAATAATGCTTTGCAAGACATTTGTTTATTTCACAAGAAGAAAACATAGCATAGTGGCATTCAGCTTGTCCCTCATAGTGTAGCAAACATAAATGCATAGGACACCTTCAAAGTTTATAAGGGTGACTAGATACAAATAGTTTAAGAACAAGCAATATCAAAATTATGCATCAATCAACAAGTCTTGGGACAATGCACATAGAACTAAGAATGGACACTATGCTCTCAAAATAGGTGCATAAAGATAGAAGGTGGAGACTCAACATAAAAGTAAAAGAAAGGCCTTCATAGAAGGAAGCAGGGATTCAAGTTTCATAAAGAGCTTCCAAAAATTATGGTACTTATTAGCTTTCAGCTCTCATTGCCCCTATCATAAGCATCTTGAAGTGATTAAGGTTAAAGTGAACAAACTATGGAGTATATGCTTGACAAAGTATAAGTTGGAAATCTCATGTCCCTTGAATACGAGGGCCGCTCCTCATGCTACTCAAGTTTAGTTACCGGTAAGTTCTTGTCATAGTAAGTACATGTGTATCATAGAGAACCGCCAACGGGGTACCCCTTGCCCGATGATACGGAAGAATCCCCATATCAAAATGACAAGGCAAGCAGACAACGAGCATCTCAGCAATCTTCTTATTTACCAAGGGAAAATGGTGCTTTTTTCTCTCTTTCCTCTTTTCTCATATCTTTTTTTCTTTTCTCTTTTTCTCAATATCTGACTCTTTTTTATAAGAAGAATGCTTCATAGACAGCTCATTATGGTTACGCTGCAGGTTTCCACCATGATTAGGCATGGATTAGACCGGTGGCCCAGGCGTTTCTCTAACACACATACATAACTCCATGGACTTACAAGCTCCCCTTTCATTTCACACCGACGACATCCATAGACAAAAGAGCATTATATCAACTAGGTACAAAGTACAAGTGCAATGTTGAAAGCGTTCCCCATGACAGCATGGTTCTGCTAATCCCCAACATATAAGTGCAAGCATATACATAAAAGACGATACAATGGTTCAAGTTTATTAAGGGCAAGAAAAGTAAAGTGTGCCATCAAGTTCGTGAGAGCTTTAATCACTAGTTTTCTCATAACAAGTTTAATTCGGAAGGTAGATATAAACATGAATATACTTGGAATAGCAAATGCTAATAGGTATGTATGGTGGACTCTTTGAAATAACTTGGTTTTAGGAGTTGGATGCATGAGTGGAACTCATACTTGGTTATGGAGACTAGCAAACGACTAGGAGCGACCAACTAAGAGAGCAATAATGGCCATAATCATGCAAAGCGACAAAACATCATTAATTAAAGCATAAAGTGATATTACAAGTCGAAAACTAAAGGATCATAAAGGCTATGGTGACTTGGGATAGTCATAACATGGTGTGAGCATGCACCAAGTCAACCCAAATAAAGCATCAAAACAGAATACCACAATATTATGCTTTAATATGCTAAAACAACGCATGATTATTCCAAGGCACATTAAGAAATCTCAATTGTTTATAACATGTCATGCTACAGCAAAGATCACTAAGCATAAAGCCAAAACAATACCAAGCATGACATGACAAAGCATGGGCCACAGTCAAAAACAAGCTCTCTTTACCACTTAAGCATGAACTTTCCTACTCTTTTTCCAATCCAAACCAAACTATTTGAAAACTAATGTATGAAAGAGGGGGTCCAACCAATTTATTCATGCAAACTAAGAAAACAAAGCAAACGAAAACAAATATGCTCTCAGAACAACACAACTGTACATGAAACAATAAAAATGAAATGTTTGGAAGAAACCTGGGATTTTTATTGATGAAGAAGGGGATGCCTTGGGCATCCCCAAGCTTTGATGCTTGTACTTCTTGGATATTTGTTGGGGTGACACGCGTGGCATCCCCTAGCTTGAGCTTTAGTCCATTCTTCATCTCATTACATCATTCTCTCCATACACCTGAAATTTTTCCTTCATACAAAACTTCACACAATCTTTATTAGCAACATTAGTGCACTCAAAATAATAAGTCTTTGGGTTCAGTTTCAACACCAATAAAACTTCCACTAAAACACAAGCTATTGAAGCACTTCCCTTGAAAATCTCAATTCCCCAAAGAGAACTCAAAAAGGAACCAACAAGAAGCAAATGCAAATAATGGCAGAAATCTGTCAAAACAGACCAGCAGGTAAAAACCAATTTTTTTGAAGAACTTCTGTTCCTCAAATCGAAAAGCATTGAACTAATTAAAGTTAGATAACAACCTGGGGCACAATCACAAAAATTCACGCCTCAAAACAACGTACGGAGATTTTACACGAATTTTTACGGTGAAGCACAAAAATCTGTTTCGGGACAGCAACTTTCCCAAGCATTACTTCCCTCTCATTAGAGGTTACTCTTGGCACAAAAATCAAAATAAAAAGGATAAGAAGCAGTTATTACTGAAGTAATAACTTCCAAGACTCATCTAAAACTTTTGGGTTATCTCCCAATAAGTACTTTTCTTTAACGCCTTTAAGTTAGGCATAAGAAGTAAGAAAAAGAATCAAGTGTTCTCAAATGAAGAAGCATTAAGATTAATACCAGAAATATCTTCAACAAGGCAAGGTATCTCATCCAAATAAGTTCTATAGGATCCTCTCTCAATGCTTTTGGGTTCACTACTTTCATCAAACGGGTTTTCAGGAACAATCCAATTAAGATTTTTTTCTATGGCTTCATGCATTGCTACAAGTTTGAAAGGTATTGGTATCTTAATTTCCTCCCCATTAGGTTCGGTTTTGTTTATCTTTTCTCGTGTACCAATAACATCTACACATGAGCCTAGCATATTAAAACGTTCAAAGACTTTTCTAGCTTCCTTGGCAACATCATAGTATTCCTTAAGCAAAGTTTCTAGAATAAAATCTCTCTTTTCAGGGTCCTTAATTTCCTTAAGTTTAAGAAACATTAATTGCATAAAGGGGTTAAGATTAACAAAACTAGATTCCAACATGTGAACCAAAGAAGCTGCAGCAATTTCATAATTTGGAGCAAGTTCTGCAAGGGATCTATGTTCAATATCCTCATGCTTACTAACATGATTAAAGAATTCTTCAATATTATCTTTTCCAATTATAGAGCCACTACCTATTGAAAGGTCTTTCAAAGTGAATTTAGGGATCAACATGGTGAGCTAAGAAAGAGGTAGAACTATAGAAAGACTTTTTGTGTTTTTAATAAAGAAAGCAAACTAGTAAAACTATATTTTTTGTGTTTTTGATAAAGAAACAAGCAAGAAAAGCAAAAATAAACTAAGCAAAACAAAAATAACAAAGTAAAGAGATTGGTTATGAGGGACTCCCCTTGTGAAGATGTCCTTGACTCCCCGGCAATGGCGCCAGAAAAGAGCTTGATGGCCCAAGATATCTCGAGCTCGTTGGGGAACCCCAAGAGGAAGGTATGATGAGCACAGCATCAAGTTTCCCTCAGTTATGAAACCAAGGTTATCGAACCAGTAGGAGCAAGGAAACACCTCCACAGTGTTGTTGCCAACTTGGAATCCTGCACAACACAACCACAGAACTTTACCCCCAACTTACAGTGAGGTTGTCAATCTCACCGGTTTTGCTGAAAACAAAGGATTAAACGTATTGTGTGCAAGAAAGTAAAAGCTTGCAGAAAGTAAACAAAAAGCAGTAAACAGTTGTAGATTAATGGTAAAATAAAGGACCGGGGTCCATAGTTCACTAGTGGTGGTTCTCCTTAAGATAGATGACATGTTGGGTGAACAAATTACAGCGGGGCAATTGACAAACATCGAGAAAGCATACATGCATATACTAATCATCTTGACTCCTATGAGATTTGATTGGGCATTACAACATTATACATAGACTGTAATCCAACTACATCTATGACTAATAATCCACTTTCAGGTTATCAGTCTGAACCCCCTCCAGTATTAAGTTGCAAGCAACAGATAATTGCATTACGCATTGCGTGTAAAGTAAACAATATGATTGTTCTATGAACAAAGACTGCTAGTTTCTCCCTAGTAGCAACAACACATCTAGTACCTTAGAGATTTCTGTCACTTCCCCAGATTACTAGAGGCATGAACCCACTATCGAGCATAAATACTCCCTCTTGGAATTGCTAGCATCTACTCGGCCAAGATATCTACTAACAACGGAGAGCATGCAAGATCACAAATAACAAAGACATGATAGAATCAATAATCAATCTGAAATAGCATCTCAATATCCATCGGATCCCCACAAACACAACATGTATGATTACAAATAGATGACCTTGATCATGAACGGAGCTCACAAGATCTAGACATGGTAGCACAAAGGAGAAGAACCAACCATCTAGCTACTACATGGACCCGTAGTCCAGGGATGAACTACTCATGCATCACACCGGAGGCTTGCATGGTGATGAAGAAGGTCTCCAGGGTGAATTCTTCCCTCCGACAGGGTGCCGGGAAGAGCTTCAGATCCCTCCCGTTCTAGGGATGGAGATGACGGCGGCTATAGACTCTTCCGTGGACTTTTGATCGGGTACTTAGGGTTTCTGTATTAGAGGCATCTTATAGGCAAAAGGGGAGGTCGAGGGGGTGCCCTAGGCGGTCGCACCACCCCTTGGCACGGGCCAGGCCTGGCCGCGTGGCCAGGTGGTGTGGGTGGCCCCTGGGCCCTCTCCATCTCGTATTCTGGCTCTGTGTCCCCCTTGGTGAAATACTGACTTTGGCTTTTGTCCCGTCCAATTCCGAGAATATTCATTTTATGACTTTCCTGGAACCAAAAAGCAGAGAAAAGCAGCAATTTGCATGGCATCTTATTAATAGGTTAGTCTAAGAAAGTGTATAAAAAGTACTCCAAAGTGTGGATAAAACATAAGAAAGTAGATAAAAACCAAGCATGGAACATCAAAAATGATAGATACGTTTGCAACGTATCACCTGTCCGCCTTGTTTTTCTCCTGTGGCTGCGCATCAATGAGGTTCTAGGAATCATTGTGCAATGATGTGCTTACAATGAATGGCCCTTCCCATGGAGGGGATAACTTATTTATGCTGGCAGTGCGCTACACCAGCCGAAGTACCAGATCACTTTCCCGGAAGACTCGGGGGTTTACTTTCTGGCTATGGTAACGTCAGAGATTTTGTTGATATATGGCGGATCTGGACAAGGACAATTCCCTCGCTTCTTCTAGTAGATCAACATTATTTTGCTGGCCTTCTCGCACTTCGACTTCTGTGTATTGGGCGACCCTGGGCGAGTCATGCTCTATGTCGGCTGGTAATACAGCTTCTTCCCCATATACCGAAAAGAATGGTGTATAGCCTGTTGATCGATTCGGAGTTGTTCTTAAACTCCACAGTACCGCTGGTAGTTCTTCTATCCAGCACCCCGCTGATCTTTGCAGTGGCTCAATGAGTCGGGGTTTTATCCCGGACAAAACTAGTCTGTTGGATCTTTCCACTTGTCCATTCGATGTGGGGTGGGCTACTGATGCCACATCTAGCCGTATCTTCTTATCTCGGCAGAATCTTGCAAATGCTCCTTCAGCAAAGTTGGTGCCATTATCAGTTATGGTACTGTGAGGATAGCCATATCTCAGAATTATATCCTTGAGGGAAGTCATGGTCGTAGCTCCATCACATTTTCTGATTGGCTTCACTTCAATCCACTTGGAAAACTTGTCCACCATGACCAAGATATGGGTCATATTTCTTTTTGCCGGCTTAAATGGTCCCACCATATCTAAGCTCCACACAGCAAATGGCCAAGTGATTGGTATAGTCTTGAGTTCCGACATTGGCTTGTGTGTCTTGGTGGCGTACCTCTGACAGCCATTGCACTTCCTTACAAGATCTTCTGCTTGCTCCAAGGCACTTAGCCAGTAAAATCCATGCCGGAAAGCTTTTGCCACCAAGGCTCTAGATGATGCGTGATGCCCACACTCCCCCTGATGTATATCTCGGAGGATATCCAGCCCCTCTGCCGGATCAAGGCATCACTGAAGCACAGTTGTTACACTTCTCTTGTATAATTCGGAGTTGATAATGGTGTATGCCTTTGCTCTCCTATGGATCTGCCTTGAAAGTATCTCATCACTTGGCAAAGTTCAATCCTTCAAGAATTCAAATATTGGCTTGGCCCATGTTGGCACAGCACGAACTGGGAAAAGTACCTCGTCAATTTCCATTGCCTCCACCAACATAACTCCCGCCAGATCAAGCTGAATAGTCCTCGGGTTCTACGAGGCAATCCCCGGGTTTGCCGAGGTAGTCCCTGGGTTAGATGAGGTGTTCCCCCAGTCAACATCCATTGGGGTAGCTTCTGATCTAGAGTGCGCCAGGATATAGATTGACTCCGATTCTGGTGAAGGCGTGATAGATGATTTTCTCAAGTGCTCCAAAGCAACTCCTGGCGGGATTGGCTACCGATATGACCCTAGTTTAGACAGTATGTCGGCTGCTTCATTCTCAAGCCGAGGTACATGGTGGAATTCACATCCCTCAAAGTACCCACATATCTTTTGGACATGAAATCTATAAAGGGCCATGTTTACATCTAGGGCATCCCACATACCAGATACTTGCTACACCACCAAATCCAAATCACCGAAGCACTATATCCAGCGTATCCCAACTTTCTTTGCCACTTTAAGTCCATGCACGAGCGCTTCATACTCGCCACATTGTTTGATGCTCTAAAATGGATCTGAAGAACATATTTCAGTTGATCTTTCTTGGGCGAGGTAAGCACTACCCTGGCCCCTAATCCTTCCTTTAGTTTTGACCCATTAAAGTGCATCCTCCAGAAGTTGGAGTCCAGCAAAGGTGGTTCATACTGCATCTCGACCCAGTCCACGAAAAAATCCGCTACTACTTGAGACTTTATCACATCTCTTCTATCAAATTGGGGTGCATATGGGGCTAACTCAATTGCCCACTTTGCAATCCGGCCACTTGTGTCTTTGTTACTCATTATCTTGGATATGGGCCCTTCACATATCACTTTTATGGGGTGTTCTTCAAAGTAGTGCTTGAGCTTCTTAGATGCCATGTACACACTATATGCCATCTTTTGATAGTGAGGATAGTTTTCCTTCGAAGTAGAAAATACCTTGCTTAGGTAATATATTGGCCCTGCATCGACTTACCTTCCTCATCACACTCTATCACTATCACGACACTTACGACTCAGTTGGTTGCTGCTATATAGAGCAACATTGGCTCCTTGGATAGTGGTAAGGCTAACACTAGTGCAGAGGCTAGCATCTTTTTCAGTTCATGAAATGCGCTATCAGCTTGCGGTGTCCAAACAAATTTATCTGCCTTTTTCATTAACTGGTAGAGGGGTAATGCCTTCTCTCCTAGACGACATACAAACCGACTTAACGATGCTAGGCAACCAGTGAACTTTTGCACATTGTTAAGGCACTTTGGCAGTTCCATTCTTTCTATGGCTCGGATTTTAGTGGGGTTGGCCTTGATACCTTGATTGGACACGAGAAAACCGAATAACTTCCCAGCCGGCACACTGAAAGATACATTTCTCCGGGTTAAGCTTCATTCGGAACTTCCTTAGGGTCGCAAATGTTTGCCGAATATCATCAAGGAGCGTTTTGCTTTCCTTAGTTTTTATCACAATACATATACTTGGACATTTTTCCTAATATGATCATGTAAACATTTTTGCATACACCTCTGATATGTTGCTCCTGCATTACGTAAGCCACATAGCATGGTGCGATAGCAATAATCCCCATACGGGGTAATAAAAGCAGTTTTATTTGATCATCCGGGTTTAGGGGTATCTGGTGGAAACCAGAATACGCATCTACAAATGATAACAACTTACACCCAGCGGTTGAATCTATGACCTGATCTATCCTTGGTAGTTGGAATGGATCTTTTGGACACGCCTTATTCAGGTTCGTGTAATCAATACGCATACACCACACCACTGCTACATTCAGATCGTCCTTTTTATTTTCCACAAGCTCCGGATTAGAGAGCCAATCCAGATAGAGTACTTCCATGATAAACCCGGCTACAAGGAGCCGAGCTATCTCATCACCAATCACCTTTCTCTTGTCTTCGACGAAGCAGCAGAGAGGTTGCTTCACCAGCTTAGCTCCGGGTCTCACATGCAAAGAGTGCTCGGCCAACTCCCTTGGTACACCTTGCAGATCCTGTGTGGACCAACCAAAAATATCTCGATTCTCACGAAGGAAGTGGACGAGCTTGTTTTCCTATTTGTCGCTTAACCCGGCACCAATGGTTACGGTGTGCTCTGGGAACTAATCATCAACACGCACTTTCTTTGTATTCTTGGTTGCTTGAAACGAGACACTTCCATGCGGGTTACTCAGCATCGGCATATGCATGTGTGTGGACTGAGCCAATGTTGCCACCTCTTGGATTTTCCTTTTCTCTTGTGCAATCACAAGTGACTCGGCCAAGTTACACCCGGCAGAGGCACACTCAATGGAACGTCTGAAGTCCCAAGCTATGGTGATCACTCCATTTGGCCTAGGCAATTTCATCTTCAAGTAAATGATCTGAGTACTTGCCATAAAATTGTTGAGAGCAGGTCTGCCGAGTAATGCGTGATACGCACTTTCCAAGTTCACAACTTCAAACTCCAAATTTTCAGTCCGGTAGTTGTCCCTTGTGCTGAATAACACATCAACCTAGACCTTGCCAATGGGCTCACAGGAAATACCCGGCACAATGCCATGGAAGGTTGTCCTTGTTGCTTGGAGCATGTTCTCCGATATTCCCAACTTGTGCATAGTATCCTTGTACATGATGTTGATGCTACTGCCATTGTCTATCAGCACCTTGGAGAATCTCACGTTGATATTCAGCCCAATGAATGTTTGGTCCAGCACCAGTGCATATGATCCAGGACTCGGCATGAGCCTGGGGTGATCCTTTATGCTCCATGTGATTTCATGTTCTGCCCAAGGCATATACCTCGTCACTGCCGGCATAACCGCATTCACCTCCATATGTCGGCGCTGCAAGCTCTTTCTATCAATTTCCTCAGTGGTGAACACACAGTAGCTCTGGTGATGTTCCGTATATTCATTTCTTCCGTCATTTCCGGGATACCTTTGGTCCTGCTATTGCTGGTTTTCTACATGATGCACTGCATCCCTTCTCTCATGGTTCTCATACCTCGGTGGAGGTGGAGGTAACATCAGTTGTTGTCCATTCCCCCAGTGAGTTGCTGCTACCGAGTTGCATCATGCCGAGGTGCTTCGTGCCGAGGTCCATCATGGCGAGGTGCATCGTGCCGAGGTGCTTGAGCATTCCCCGAGCCACTTTGATCTATTTTCCTCATCCATTCACATAGCCGGGTCGTAAGATTCGTCGGGTTACTCAGATTCGGCGTGTGGAATTTGCACGGCTGATCCAACATAGACTCATACGTGTATCTCGACATATCCTTCTTTTCCTGCCACTATTTCTTCTGTTCTAGTGTCCAAGTTTTCTTGCCATCATACCTTTGTTGCCACTCTTGCCCTCCAGTTTTCTGATGTTGGTTTGCACCTGCATTCGGCTGATCTTGATCTACTGCCGCAACTTGATGCGAACTGTACCAGTAATCTGGCCGCTCATCTCTCCTTTTACCTCAGAAATCATTCCTCCGGGAAGACCCGGTTCCATCTCTGTTGTAGTACTCTTCATTCGACTCACTCGACATCAGCCGAGGTTGGGTTGGATCACCCAAGGCATACGAATCAGCGATCCAGATTGTCTTTGCCAAAGTAGTTCGTATGTCTCTCTGCAACCTCTGCCACAACATACTCCCATATCTACATCCTTGGGCGAACCACGAATAGCTTGTAATTCAATCACCCCTTCACATGAATTGCGCACATTGCACCAGCAAGTCAGGAACTCCCGGCCTATCTCATTTGGTATTTGCTTGCACAGTGCTAGAGTCTATGGCCTATTCGGCCTCTTGTACGTGCTTGAGAAGTTGCTGATGAACAACTCCTCAAAGTCTAACCAACAGTTAATGCTCCCTGGCAGCAAAATTTTCAACCAGACACTTGCTGGTCCTTCCAACATCTGGGGTACATATCTCATAGCCCATCTCAAATTGCCCGTGGCAATGTTCACTGTTGTTGCATAGTCAATGAGCCAATCATCCGGCTTCGTGCTGCCATCATATGTCTTTGTTCCTCCGGCTAACTGGAATTTTGCCACAGGTGGTTCTCTCATGATCCGAGGTCCAAAGCATGCTGGACCCGAAGGACCTTGCACCTCAATCATCTCCGACCTATAGATTTGGTCCAACTTCAGCCTTACATCATCTGGATGCAAGTTCATGTTTCCCACTCTTGACCCAATCACATGGTGCTCTGGTCGAGGAAACCCAGCATCTGCCATCGCTGAATAACCATCATTGTATTTATCTTAACCCGGACAAGCATATTGATGTTGCATTGCCAGGCTAGCACTTCTTTCCTGCCGAGGTGCGTATTGCTGCTGTTGTTGCCGAGGTTCATTTTTCCCTGCTCCCGCCTTACGATGTCTGGCATTGCCGTTAGCAACGTTTCCTTGACCGGAATTGCCTTGGTTGCGGTTACCTCGGCTGACATTGTGATGATCCTCATCAACTTGCACTGCCTTTCCTTTCCATGCCCTTGTTGGATCATACGAGACCATCTGTTTGTCCTTTCTCCCCAAGGTTACCACTTCTTCTCTTCTAGGGCCATCATGAGGGTATGATGCTGCCCTAGTGGATTTCGCCGGGCCAAATGAACTATATGTGAGCCTCCTGGTATCGCTGGGTTTGCTTTGAGTATCTCCTCATTCTGCTTATTCACCACTCTCACTAAGTGGTTTACTCTTTCCTGCTGCCTCTCCCCGGCTTCTCCAGTTAGACCCTCTAAATCAGACATTGCTGCCTCTGCAGCCCTACGGTTCTTCCCTGGGGTAATATACCTCTCCCGCCCTACTGCCACTAGTGTAGTTGTTTGCCCCGGCTTAGGAACATACTCCTTGTTTATCTCAGTGATCAAGTTTCTACCTCTAATTTTTACTCCATCCAAACAGTTTGCCTTTGCATACTCATGCAAAGTGATGTTTAGTGACTGCTGCAACTCAGCTACTTTCTTTGCCCCTGCTAACATTTTCTATTGGGTCTCCTCTAGCTCGGCCTGTGCCTGAGCCAGATCTACCAAGGTGCTATGGGAGTAACTAAGCTATCTATCGCTTACTGCAGCACATTCTCTGTCCTCTCTAGTGGAGGGAATCATGACCTAGCTGCTTTTGGGGTTGCATCTGGATCTGGTGCCAGGTCCTTGCTTACTCCTGCATCTAGCGTTATCATCATGACCTCAACACAGCTAGTGGGGCGAGTGATACGCGAGCTGCGAGCCGCGCTGAGAGGTGGTTTGCCTCCCTCAATGATGTGCAGCGGGTGAGCACAGGAATCATCCACACTGATGTAGATCTTGTGCACACCGAGGCTGATGAAGAGGCCGTTGCGTGGAGGAGGTCGGTTGGCGAAGCTGCCAGCGTTGTCGCTGACATAGTCCAATGCTCCAAAGCGTTGAACCAGCCTGGAGACGATGCGTTCCCCAGTGGCTATGATGTTGCCCGTCTAGATCTTTACTCCCGCTAGCGCCACTAGCCCCACGGTGGGTGCCAACTGTCATGGTGGTTGATGTCTGCAAATGCATAGATCGTTTGTAGCTAGTTTTGAAGTATAGATATCGATCCCATAGGCAGCCCAAAGGTAAGTGTTTATGGGTGAAGTCTCTGTCACACCCGAAGTTGTCACAGGTCTTCGAGTGAATTGACTGTAAGTGTTGAAATAAGAATGGTGTTTTGATTAAATGAGATGTATTTAAATAGCACTAGAATGTAAACTTCAGAAATATAAAGCACAAAAGTAAAGAACGACTTGGTTGTTTGTTGTTTTTTGCAAATGGCAAAAGAAGGCGCGGGGAGATTCAGTTCATGGTGATAGTTATTGTGCCAGGTGGACGAATGATAAATGTAACAATTATAATCTTATAAATATATGTGTAGGCGAGCAACCCATAATTAGCCGGAACTCCTCTTGGTAGATTTCATCCCAACTTCAATAATCCTACTAGCCTATTACCAAAACCATGGTCAGACACTAGACGATTAAGACCCTTTAGGTCGCTTAGCGATTAAGATCCTTAGATTGGACTAATGCAATAAGCACAGTGGTTCCTCGTTATCCTCGAGTCTACTAGTTTTCTATTGATATCCCCGTGTCACCCGGGGGTCACCGGTCCGCTAGTGAACAAGATCATATCTATGTAGAACAAAGCATCATGTTTTATGGGCCCTTAATTGGACAACAAGCATTAGGCATCCCACAGATAGTCACGCACACATAATATAATAATGAGAATCAATCACAAACTAATGGAAAATATATGAAGGCACATCACATCTCACCAATCCCCTACATCTCCCACGCCCAAGGGAATTACTCACACATGAGAGAGAACAGATCATCGATATAATCAAATAAAGGGAATTCGTCTTTATACTACCATGGAGGTCCACAATAAGAATAGAAAAATATCCAACACAATTCAAGATGGGAAGAAACAATCTCAAACCCTAGTCTTGCAAGTGAAGATCCCTCTCTCTCAAGTACAAGTAGTGGCTATGGGGTTGTATTGGCTAGAAGGTCGAAGATCGTGGAGCGAGATGAAGAACGTCTCCCCCTTCTTCTCCGGATCTCTTATTTCCCCCTTCTGGATGGTATGGTGGCTGATGTGTTGTGTTTTCGTCCTTGGTCCCTTCACGGAAGTTGTCCCTTTTGACAAGACAGAGGCGGCGGCAACTATTCAGCCAAAAAAATATTCCCGCCATATAGTTGCTCATTAAAGCTTTTGTAAGCTCCCCTCGAGTGCTTCCAAAGAGAGACTTGCTTGTTTTCTCCAGAATATTGTGTTTCTCTAGTTAAAATCTTTTGTTGACACCAATAAAAGCCATCAAAAATCTGTCGAATCTCACACCTATAAACTCCCCCAAGCTTAGATGTTCCTCGCCCTCGAGTGACAAGGAAATAAGGAAGAATAGCGGAGATTTGATACTAGAAATAAAGGAACTTACAAGTTTGAATTGGTGTCAAATTATTTTTTTCACAATCCCTACAATCTTAAATATGATCATACAAGTATTCACAAGATTGCACTAAGTCCACTACCTAAGCACGTATATCTTGTTAGCAGATAAATCATATGCCCAAGCAAGTGTCAAAAGTTTAGCTAGGAAAGTGAGACAAATTCTTTTGGTGTCTCCCTTCGTCGAGAGATGAAAACTTTCTGTTCTTGTTTGTTTAATTAATTAAGGGTACTCAAGTTGGCACAAAGACATTTAATTTAATAACAACTCATCTACTCCCATGTCAAAATTTCAAGACTCCCAAAGCACCTCTTTCTTTCTTTTGTCTTTCAAAAAGTTCAGCTCTTTCATAGAGAAATCATGCCACTATTTCTAACTTGTTAATTGGTGATGTGTTGTGCACTCGTGACCATGCCAATAAATAATGTTGAGCAATAATGGGTCTGAGGAGTACTACAACTTTACTTGGAACATGAAACCATGAGGAGACTAATTTTTTTACCCATCATAGCACTGCTGCTACAGACGTTTACATAACTCAATAGCCGAAATCAAGAGGTTTTCCACATTTAGATCGTTCGTTGGCCAGCGGAGTTAATAGTTCCCCAAGGAGCATGATAGAGTTGTAATGGCACGTGTAAAACGATATCTTACTGTAATTATTAGAAAAAGTAGTGGCATAATCTCTACTACTTCGAAGCATCCATTTTATCAAACAATTTCATTCAAAGGTACTATCGAGTCTATTTATATTAAGCTTAAATGGGATGGAGTTGTTCTAAAATCAAATTCTTTGAGCTAAACATGGACTCAAGTCATCTTTCAGATGCTTTTTCTTATTGTAAAAATGTAGGAAGTATTTTTAACCAAGTTCATTGCTCATTGTTTCAAAGCTAAAAAAGGAGACACTAGTAAAGGAATAGAATTTGTAGGATAACAAGCTAAGTGGGGAGTGACTCCAGTGCAAGCGAGTAAATAATTGTAGGATCAATTTAAGGTTGCAAAGATAGTGATGAAAGGAATGTGATACCTCCTCTTGCTTTCTTCGTTCCTGTATTTGATTCGAACCTCTTCTGTATTTCCATATTGCCAAGTCACCTGAGATTGATCAATCTCCGAGAGAAACAAAGAAACAAACTTGCAAATAAAGTTACAACTAATTTTTTTATTTTTGGTCTAGGAATGCAAAACTGAAAATAAACATGCAAATTTGAAGAAATAAAATAAATCAAAATAAGAAATAAAAATATGAATGCAAAGTTTGGAGGTTTTCAACCCCCCCCCCCCAAGCTTAGGCTATTGCTAGGCTTAGTTGTTGCCGTCATTTGGCGGTCAAAAGTGACATCACCGGTAGTAGTCGGGGAAGTGGGTCATGAAGTGACTGAAGTTGTGAGTCAAAGTACTCACATCTTCATTCACTTCCTGAAGAGTGTGGACGATCTCCCCAACGCGTTGCTTGAAAGTGCTTATGCAACTTATTATGAGATTTTACTTGTCGGTGTTTTAATTCTTGAAAAACTTTTCTAGTTTCATCTTCTTCAGTTAAAACTTGTAACAAATCTTCTTTGTTTTCCTTAACAAGTTCAGAAGGTATACCTTTTTCTTTCATTGTTTTGCATACTTCAGGCATAAGATCCGGAGTTATCCGAAGTATCCCTTTTTCTAGCTTAGTGCCAAAATCAGGATTATATAAAGAATCATTCTTAGCCCTAGTAGACATCAATTCCAAACATTCTTAATAGTAAAGTATTTATAGATCCTCCTGCTGAGAATTCAAGCAACTCTCTACATTGAGTATTAAGACCGTGGTAGAATAAATGGCAAATAGTTGGTTTCAGAATAGCCATGATTAGGAATACTATTGATCATTCCAAAGAACCTTTCTCAGGCTTGTGGGTAGTTTTCTCCCATGTTCTGACTAAAGTTGCCTATATTCTTTCTTAGTTCAGTTACCTTTTTAAAGGGATTAAACCTATTTATGAATTTAACAATGCAGTTTTCCCAACATTTAATATAATGGCGAGGGAGAGAATATAACCAGTCTAGAGCTTTACCTTTAAGAGGCCATTGGAATAATTTTAGACAAGAGAAATCTCTTGGAAAACCTTTTGGTCCAAGCGATGTTATCACATCGTTATACTCTCTAATATGTCTTCCTGGGTCTTCATCTTCCCTTCCACTGAAAGCTTTTTCCTGCAAAATTTTAATAATTCCACCATCAAATCGATATTCTCTAACTCCAGGATTAGGGAATTCTATTGGTTGTTTAAGGAATTCAGAACTTGGAGCACTATATTCTCTGAGAGTTTTCTCAGGTTTCATGGGAGTTGTCTTGTAAATAGACATGATTTCCATATTATCACTCAGGTTTTCAACTTCTACTTTATTTGATCTTAAAAGTTTTTCAATAATTTCTTCGCACCTTTGAGCAGGCATGCGCTCAATATAATCCAGTAGATAGGTCCTACCAGAGCGTGTAGACCCTTTGTCTCCTACGGAGAACATTTTTTAGTAGCAACACCTAAAATGTCAAAAGACAAACACTTAGCTCTTAGCTCCCCGGCAACAGCGCCAGAAAATAGCTTGATGTCTGCAAGTGCACAGATCGTTTGTAGCTAGTTTCGAAGTATGGATATCGATCCCACAGGGAGCCCAAAGGTAAGTCTTTATGGGTGAAGTCTCTGTCACACTCGAAGTTGTCACAGGTCTTTGAGTTAATAGACTGCAGGTGTTTAAATAAGAATGGAGTTTTGATTAAATGAGATGTATTTAAATAGAACTAAAATGTAAACTTCAGAAATATAAAGCATAAAAGTAAAGAACAACTTGGTTGTTTGTTGTTTTCTGTAGATGGCAAAAGAAGGCGCGGGGAGATTTAGTTCATGGTGATACTGACTGTGTCAGGTGGACGAATGATAAATGTAACAATTATAATCTTATAAATATATGTGTAGGTGAGCAACCCATAATTATCCAAAACTCCTCTTGGTAGATTTCATCCCAACTTCAATAATCATACTAGCCTGTTACCAAAACCATGGTCAGACACTAGACGATTAAGACCCTTCAGGTCTCTTAGCGATTAAGCTCCTTGGATCAGACTAATTGTCGTCGGATTGATGACAAGTACGCCATGAGGGGGTCCTCGAGGCGTGTGGAAGAGAGGGGTGTAAGACGTACGGTATTTCGGGACGGTGAGCACACAAGTTTACCCAGGTTCGAATCCACCGGCTTTGGACAGATCCTACTCCTGCTAGCAATCGATGTCTGGCGAGCCGGAATATGGGTTACAAGGATTTCGCCTATGCGAGTTGAGATTGTAGACTATTGTGAGGGTGCCCTAAAGGCTTTCCCTAGGACGGCTTATATAGATATCTGGCCTAGGGTTTACAGGAGAGATCTATCCGGCTACGACCAAGAGTCGGTTACAGAGTACATCTTGAACTACAAGTAACACTATGGGCCTATGTCGGTAAGTCTTCTGGGCTTTCCCGTAGCCGGACTGGACTCCGTCTCTTCTCCCTGACTAGGCCGCCCATGAAGCAAAGCTCTAACCCGAAGTGGGCCACCCTGGTCAGTGAGGAACTGTGAGGATACCCGGAAAGTATATCCCAGCAATTTCCGGAAGCCTCCAAGATCCAAAGTCAGATTCATCATCATCTAGCTTAATCTTCGGCTTGCAGAATCTTGAAGGGTTCCTGAAACTTCAAAACAAAAGATACGATCTAGGTCTCAAAAAATGAGTCGTACCTATAAATACGTTATTTGTGTTTCCAGCTCGAAATTCAAACTAAGCCAGAACTTGGTCTCTAACGTAACCTGACAACAGTCATGGTTAAGTCACATCACTGACAGACATTTCCTGTCAGCACGATAGTTTGTGGGTCCGCCTTTTGCGGAACCGAGGCGCCGTTTCAATGCATGCGTGTAGATCGAGGCGGCGTAATCATCGCGTGGGGGTTTCCCAGCCCTTTCCACGATCCATGGCATATTCAATGTAGCGTTTACACGAATCTTGATGTGTCTGGCGGATATAAGTGGTGAGGATTCTTTTCCCCATCTCCTTCACCAGTTCCTTGCGCCGTTTCCTTCTCCTGTACTACTCCCACGAACTTAGCGCTCCACTGCTCCCCAGAAAACCTCCAGCGCCGCCCATCCAAGGTCACTGGCGCACCAAAAAAATGGCTTCTACATCATCCTCCGGCTCGGCAGTGACGGCGGCGGAGAAAGAGAGCTACCGCGGAGTTTGGATCTCGTGCGTCCTCGACGACCCCAAGCTCCGTGTCATTGAAGATGAAGGGCTCCTCCGCGCCGGCGACTAGCGGAGCGGCTTCGGCAAAACCATCCCCAACCCCCACGAAGACGAGCGAGTGCACTTCGGCACTCACCTTGACAGAGGTCTGAGTTTTCCTCCCACAGATTTCTTTTCCGAGGTGATAGGTCATTATAGAGTTCATCTCCACTATCTCCCCCCGAACTCCATCTTAGAGATGAGTGTGTATGCCTCTTTGTGTGAGGGGTATCTTGGCATTAGGCTGGGCCTTACTCTCTTCTGGTACTACTTTCATGTCCGGAGAAATCCCATAACTGTCGGTAATCCTTATATTACCGGTACCATTAGTTTTTCGATTAGGCGAGAACGCGTTTATCCTCAGATCATGGCTAGTGAGTCAGTCAAACAATGGCCGTCCACTTTTTTCTATCACAAGGATATCCCCCTCCCGGCAAAGATCATGTTTTGCCGGCTTTCGTCGATGGTTCCGCTACGCCCCAAGAGTCCTGGGACGAGCTTACTCCGGCTCTTAGCGACGATCTGCTCCTCACTAAGAGGCGGATCAAGTATTTGATGAAGCACAAGGCCTGAAAGGGTCCGACTTGGTTCAATGCTAGGTGGCACGCCGGATCCAACCCTTTCAACATCATGGAGATCGACTGATGCATTCCATCACATCGTCGAAGAAGGATTCCCTCCGCATCAGCCCCAAAAACTTAGAGCCAAAAGATTATGTAAGCCAAATCAGATGGCTGATAAGGGAGCGGGTTGAGAGGAAGATTCCAGAGCTGTCCCTACACATGCATACAGCGGAAGATCCCGTTGTGCCGGTAAGCTTCAGCAGCAACTCTTTTTATGTGCTCATCTTTATGTTATTTTTGCAATACTGAGATACTTCTCCTTTTCAGCTTGCTGACCTCCCCGAGTTGGAGTTCGCTCCTATCGAGGGATATCCTCATGAGTTTTCTCAGGACGAGGGTGAATTGGTCCCAATGTCGGACGTCATTCGTCGGAAACGCAAGGCTCCGACATTGGCCATTGGCACAAAAGAAGTGCCCGTTGTGAGGAGGTAAGTTTTCCTCACAAGGTTTTTGTATTTTGCTCGTAATTCCTTCTAAGATGTAATGTTCTTTGTTCTATTACCTTCTCAGAGCTAAACAGCTCATCAAGGGCAAGGGGAAGGGAGTTATCTCGAAACCCCTACATCAGTCGTAGCTCAAATTGGCTTCTCCTGCTGTGGCTCCTCCGACTCCTGCCCCTCAGCCATCTACAGCGCTAGAGATTACTCCATCTCCGATCGTTGTAGAAGATCCGGCTCAACCATCAGAGCCAGCGATCCTTGAATCGCAAACTGATGTCACCATGGGTGACTCAGGTGTTGATAAGGGTGAACCCTCTTCGGGTAATGATCCCTCGGCAGAGACCTTTGCCAAGAATCTCCTGGACAATCCGGGACTTGCCAAACTTGGCTTATCTCAGAAGTCTGTGGAGGAGATTCAACGGCTAGCCCGGCAATGTCTGGAGAGTTGGACTCTCTCTGCTGAAGAAGAAGCGCAAGAAGAAAAGGATATCAAGCACTCTGATCTTCTTGAACAAGTTCGTCTTCGTGACGAGAAGCTGAGGTCCGGAAAGCTTCCAACTGCGCCAGTGATCTCCCTAACCTTCGCCGAGAAGGTTGCTACTGAAGTGCATACGAGTTTAGAAAAACTCATTCCTGAACAATATGTAAGTCAGAATTCCAACTCCCTTTTGTCCTTATTTCATATCATAGCCTCTAGCCCCCAAGCATGAAGCTGGAAAATCAAATCCGGTTTTATGCTTCCTTAGGATGCCAAAGAATGAACTAGTGTAGCCCCCAAGGCTCGTGCTGATATTAGTAAAAATATTAGCCCGAGTCTTTAGTAGACTTCTAACTCTAGGTATTCTGACTTACAGAAAGTATATTCCTATAACCAGGATTTGTTGAAGAATGTTTGTAACAAGCGGAAAGAAATTAGAGCTCTCCGGCTTGAAAATGCACAATTGAAAGTTTCCAGGGATGAGGCCGAAGGTAAACATTCCGAAACTCAAACCTTGTCTTGTATTTCATAGTCGAATTTTTTGTTGAACTGTTGTTCTTTTGACTTACAGCACTGGTAAAGCAGTCTTGTGCTATGATTGAAGAGGCCGAGAATCTTAAGACCCTGGTGGTGGAAAACAAAGAACTTCGCCAAGAGCTAGATAAGCTTAAGACAGATCACGAGAAGAGCATTGCTCAAATTCTCGAGTCCACCTCCATGGCCACCGAGGAGCGTGATCATAAGATTACGCTTCAAGATAAGAAAATCTCGGATCTCAGCAATGAGATATTCAGAGAAAAGGACATTTCCGAGGCACTCCTGGCTGAACTCCAGAGTCTTCGTGAAGAGAAGGCCAAAGTCGACGGTGTCATCTTTGGTATGTTTTCCTTTCTCTGACTTATCTGCATCTTCCGACTCTTTGGAGTCTGGGTTTACTTGACTTACCCTTTGCATTATATGCGCAGGTCCTCTGAACTTGATGTACTCAGCCTCCACCGAATCTCGCACCAACCGGCTTACCCAAGTCGGTGATTTTCTGCATGACTTCCGCCAATCCCTCGAAGATATTGGCGAAGTTCTCAAGGTTCCGGACATGCATAGCATGTCCGGCTTTGAGGTGCGAGATAAGGCCAAGGATATGCCGCAGCTTGTTCAGGACTGGAACATGTCCTACACGTGAACCACAGCACAAAACGCTCTCACCATGGTTATGAGCCACCATGGGAACATGGAAATCTGGCAAGTAACTAGAGGGTACTACAAAGTAGACGAAGATAGACAGGAGCAAGACATCAAGGCTATCATGGACTCCTACGCCAGATATGGGTGCCACGTAGTTGATTTGACCAGCTACGACACTTCCTTCTTCACCCGCGTGGACACGCCGCCTCCGCCTTCCGAAGAAACAGCTAAAGTTTCTGACGATGATCAAACCATATCGGATTTGAACATCTCGGAATGTTATCAAAATGAGGCCGATGTATCCAGCGAGCCGGTAGCTCCTACCTCTCCCCCTACATCATAAAGTATCAGAAAGAACAATGTGTTATTCTGAAAACAATTTGGGTCTGTAAATAAGTAGTATGATACTTTTGCTAGTGCTAAGCTTTATTTTATCTATTCGGCACTTTTGGCTTTGGTATTTTGTGCCTGAAATGTTTGCATAAGCACTTGTATTTTTTTGTCTATACTTATCATTTATCTGGCTTTTCGCCTCGTCCCTTTCGTGAGCCGGCCAACTTTCAGCACGGAAACTTTGTCGAGCAACGGAGCTCAACTGCTAAACCAGTTTAAACTCGGAAACAAAGCCGGCTTCGAGTACCAACAATTCACTACTCGGAAAATGCCCGCATCCAGCAATCAGACAAATAACCAAAGTATAGACTAGAAAATTTAGATTTATACCCAAAGGTAGCAATTTTAGAATCGGAAATCTAAACCAGAACAAACATGAGCATAAAGTACTTTCAAGTATTCTGGGATTTTCGACTGTGACATGATCATTCAGAAATAAGATGGTAAAAACTTTTCAGAAAGATTTTGAGGCAACCAAGACTTTATTTCTCACTGAACATGTACACATATATGATTACAAACAAAACATAAACTAAGAATAAAAAGGACGTAGCTGAGCAATATTCCATGGTCTGTCTAACTCATCCGGATTTGTACTGCCTCCAGCTCTCTTTCTCTTCTTAGTAGCAGGTCTTTCTTTGATTGGCCGCATATCAGTTAAGTAGTATGAACCATTGTGCAATACTCGACTAACTAAAAATTGCCCTTCCCATATTGGGGAAAGTTTGTGCTTTCTTTGCTGCACAAGCCAGAGAACCAAATCGCCTTTATTGAAAGACCGGTTTCTGACTCTCTGGCTATGGTACTTGCGTAACTGCTGCTGATAGGTTGTTGATCTCATCTCAGCAACGACGCGAACTTCTTCGACTAAGTCGAGATCATTTTGTCGAGAAATTTCGGCATCCTCTTCAATATACGCGGCCACTCTAGGAGAAGTGTGAATCAAATCACTAGGAAGAACTGCTTCTGCGCCATAGACCAAGAAGAAAGGTGTGTATCCGGTTGACCTGTTTGGAGTTGTTCATAAACTCCATATTACAGAAGGTAACTCCATATTACAGACCTGTTTGAAGTTTCTTCCCAAGCCCCCGCAACACGTCGTAGTGGTGCTTCGAGTCTTGGTTTTAGGCCTTGTAGGATTAAACCATTTGCTCTTTCGACCTGTCCATTAGCTTGTGGATGTGCGACTGACACAATGTCAAGCCGGATATTTTGTTCGTTGCAGAATTCGGCAAGCTCTCCCATAGAAAAGTTACTCCCGTTGTCCGTGATAATGCTATGCGGATAACCGTATCGGATTATAACATCCTCAACAAATCTTCTGGTTGTTGCTCCATCACAACTAGTGACGGGTTTAGCCTCAATCCATTTGGTGAACTTATCCACCATCGCTAAGAGGTGAGTAAATCCACTTGGAGCCCGTTTAAACGGTCCTACCATATCAAGCCCCCAGACCGTGAAAGGCCATGTTATAGGTATTGTCCGCAGCTGATCAGCCGGAACGTGAGCTTGTTTGGCATACTTTTGGCAGCCCTTGCACGTCTTGACCAGCCATTCGGCATCTGCCTTGGTTGTAAGCCAGAAAAATCGTGTCGGAAAGCTTTTGCCACTAAAGATTTGGCTGTAGCGTGGTAACCACACTCGCCTTCGTGGATTTCTCGTAAGATTTCCACTCCTTTCGGAGATACACAGCGCTGAAAGACCCCAGATGCACTCCGCTTATAGAGCTCACCACTAATTATAGTATAGGCTTTTGCTCGTCGGACGATCTGCCGGATCAGAACTTCATCTTCGGGTAATTTTCCGTCTACCCAGAAATCAAGGTAGGGTTGAGTCCAGCTGGGAATCACAGCCAGAACTGCTACTAAAGGTGAGTCGTATTTGGTCAGATATTCCTCATCCACTCCCTTTATAAAGGGAACTTTGAGGTGCTCTAAAAAAGCGCCATCCGGAACCTTTTTCCGGGCAGAGCCTATTCGAGATAGTGCATCTGCTTCCTCATTTTCTATTCGAGGGATGTGTTGAACTTCAAACCCTTCAAACGATTTAGATAGTTCATCCACGACAGCCCTATATGCTACCATGTGCTTGTTTGCCTTACAGATATCCGATACTTGTTGTGCGACAAGATCCGAATCTCCATAACACATTAAACGTCAGATGCCGATGTCCTTAGCAATCTGGATTCCATGCAGTAACGCTTCATACTCGGCAATGTTGTTTGTCGCCGTGAAGTGTATCTGCAATACATAGAAAATTTTATCTCCTTGGGGTGACTTGAGCACCACGCCAGCCCCCGAGCCCCCGAGCGCTTTGGACCCGTCAAAATGCAAGGTCCAGTATTTCGACTCTGGCAGGGTCATATTCTCCGTTGTCTCTGTCCAATCAACGACAAAGTCAGCGAGGATTTGGGATTTGATTGTTGTACGAGGTTTATACTCAATGTCGAAAGCTAAAATTTCTATGCCCCATTTGGCGACGCGTCCTGTGGCGTCACTATTGTTGATTATATCTCTCATGGGAGCTGTGCTCACCACGGTAATTGGATGCTCCTGAAAATAATGCCGTAGCTTACGAGATGCTAAGAACACACCGTAAGCTAGCTTTTGATAGTGCGGATACCACTGTTTTGATTCAATTAAGACCTCACTAAGATAGTAAGTCGGACGATGCACCAGGTGTTCCTTATTTTCCTCCGGTCTCTCCACCACCATGATGATACTGACGACTTTGTTTGTCGCAGCAAGATAGAGCAACATCGGTTCCTGTGGTTCCAGTGCTGCAAGGATGGGAGCAGATGAGAGTACTACTTTTAGGTCTTGTAGTGTAGCTTCAGCTTCGTCGGTCCAAACGAATTTCTTGGTCTTTTTCAGGAGCTTGTATAGTGGTACGGCTCTTTCACCGAGCCGGCTTACAAACCAACTGACTACGGCAATGAAACCAGTTAGTCTTTGAACGTCCTTCAGGCGAGTCGGCCTAGAAATATTGAGTATAGCCTTGATTTTGTCCCGGTTTACCTCTATGCCTCTTTGAGACACGATAAAACCTAACAATTTTCTGGTTGGGATTCCAAAGAAGCATTTCTTCAGATTAAGCATTATGTTGTATTTTCGTAGATTGGTGAACGTTTCCTTCAAGTTGAAAATTAAGGTTTCCTTCTTTTTGGACATCACGGCAATATCATCCACATATGCATGTACATTGTGTCTGATTTGATCGTGGAAGCAACGCTGCATAGTGCGTTGGTACGTAGCTCTTGCGTTTTTGAGCCCAAAGGGCATCGTAACGAAACAGAAGGTTACAAAAGGGGTTATGAATGAAGTTTTGACCTTGTCAGATTCCTTCATCCGGATTTGGTGATAACCGGAATATGCATCGAGAAAACATATGAGTTCCGAGCCTGCCATAGAATCGATAACTTGATCAATCCTAGGTAGAGTAAACAGATCTTTGGGACAAGCCTTGTTCAAGGCAGTATAATCAACACACATCCTTAAATCATTGGTGTCCTTTTTAGGGACCATTACAGGATTGGCCGACCACTCAGTGTAGATGACCTCTTCTATGAATCCGGCTAACTCGAGCCGTGCTAGTTCCTTAGCTATTGCCTTACACTTTTCATCGCCAAAACGTCATAGGGACTGTTTGACGGGTTTGGCGTTCGGGTGTACATTTAAAGAGTGCTTGGCAAGTTCCCTAGGTACTCCGGTCATGTCAGATGGCTGCCATGCGAAGATGTCTTGATTTGCTTGGAGGAACTTAACGAGTGCGCTTTCCTATGCGCTATCTAGGCCTACGCCTATCTGGGTCACCTTGGAGGGGGTCATCATCCTTCAATAGCGTCTTCTTCGTCTCTTCTGATGCCTTGAACTCCGGATTTGGCTTTGTCACCTCCTTCTTTGTCACGGGCATCTCGGACAGATCTATGGTCTTCTTGATCTCCTGTTACTCCTGGGCATGCAGCACGGCTTCAGCAAAGGCGGCATTTCCATCCTCGCACTCTCGCGCTTTCTCCGGGTCTCCCCTGATGGTGATCACGCCGTTGGGACCTGGAATTTTCATCATATTGTAAATGTAACACGGACGAGCCATAAAAGCCCAGTAAGCCGGACATCCGAATATAGCGTGGTACGCGCTCTTGAACAGAACCACTTCGAAGGAAAGTGCTTCCGTCCAGTAGTTCTTTGGAGTTCCAAAGGTAACATCCAAAGTGATTTCTCCCAGGGAATTTGCTTGTCTTCCTGGGACAACTCCGTGAAAGATCATAGAGCTGTAATTCAGCTGGGTCTCTGAGATTTTCATCCGCCATAGCGTTTTGACATACAGAATGTTAATGCTGCTGCCGCCGTCCATGAGAGTCTTGGAGACACCATAGCCGTCAATAAGTGGATTGACGACTAAGGCGTATTTTCCTTGCCTGTGCAACTTAGGCAGATGATCAGCATGGTTAAAGGTGATTGCCACTTCCGACCAGTCCAAGAATTGAGGGACAGCCGGAATTGTTGCATTGAGCTCATGTAGAACTGCTTTCTTGACCTTAGCTGGTTGAGATCCGAGGAAGGTGACGTAAGTGTCTTTCTTTGTCGAGAAATTCTTTTTCCCTTCCGGCTTGGGATTTGAAGCATCGGCTTCCTCCATGTCGGAATCATCCTTGGTCTCTTTATCTTTTTCGGGATTCTTCTTTCCCTTCTTCCGCTTAGCCATGTAGCCAGCGGTATCGTCTTTCTTGATGTCGTCATTGAAACGACACTCGGCGTTTGTGTGGGACGAGCCCCCATTGGCATCTAAGTGATGCACACATGGGTTATTGGCAATGTCGGCCCAGGAGTAGGTTTTGTCGGGTTGTTGGTCTCCTCTACCCTGACTCTTGATGTCCCACGACCGCGCCCACGGCCACCTCTGCGCCCTCCTCGTCCCCCAGACCCGAAAGTGGCAGTGACTACTGCCGTTTCCGCGTTGGGATTTTCTTCCGAGGTGTTCTTGCGCTTCTGAGCTTGCTGATTTGGTTGTTTTGCCGACTGTGGCACACCTAGGGCGTTAAGAAATCCCTCTGCATCGTCGTCAGCATCTGCATACGTGCTCGCTGTTTCTATCATCTCTCCCAAATCAGTGACCTTGTCGCACTTCAAGCGATGAAGTAGTAAACCAATTGGGAGTCCTGCAATGAAAGCTTCAATCGTAGTTTGGTCATTTACTCCTTCACAGGAGTTTTTGGTGTCGATCCATCGTTCGAGATAATCTCGGCAAGTTTCTCCGGCTTTTTGGGTGCAACGTTGTAGGTCTCCTACCGTACAGGGCCTCCGATATGTGCCTTCGAAATTCTGGAAGAACGCACTTTGCATGTCATAACAGTTGTGGATGGTGTTCTCCAGAAGTTCATTGAGCCATGATCGTGCCGTCTTCCGCAACATGAGTGGGAGATATCGAGTTGCAAGCTTCCGCCTTTTGGCGATACAAAGAAGACCGGAAAAACTCGAGCCAAGTATCTGGCCGAGCTATACCATCGTAGGCTTGAATGTGTCTTGAGATAGCAAATCCTTCCGGGAATTTTGTGGCTCTTATGCGTGGTTCGAAGCACTTTGGGCCCACGTATATGTCATCATTTTCAGAGGCCGCGTGCCTCTATGTTGAGTTAATCATGTGCCTTGGCCACTTAGGGATAAAGATCGTCCGAATGACTACCGTGGTCGGTGCCTTGGAGCCGGATTCAAGCCACCACCTCCTCCACCACGACGCCCTCCTTGGCCTCCTTGGGAGTCGTTGTGATGGCTACTTGGTGGAGAGGGTGGAGCAGCTGGATTGTTTTCGGATGATCGTCGGCCTCCGTCCGGAGCGTCGTTATTCCGGTTCCGGGGAGGATCTTTATTACGACGAGCCCCCTACCGGCTTGACTCAGCACGGTGTCCGCCGTTCCTTCGTCCGTCAGCCGGACGGCTTGTATGTCTAGGAGGTGGCATTCTTTGACGGTCCTCCTCTCGACGTTTCTCTTTGTCTTCTTCCCTGCGATCGTTTGACTCTCGCCGGGGAGGATTCTTCGGATTCAGTGCAGCAATTGCCTCTTGCTCCGCAGCTGGGCTAACATTGCGCCAGTCACGTGCAACTTTGTGATGTTGTCCTGAAGATCCAGTTCTTGAGTAGTTGTCTTCCCGACGGTCGGAATGGTGATGATGTTCTGGATCACGTTGGGGTCTTACGTCATTCCAGGCCAGATCCGTGCGGCATTGGTCAGATTGGGAGACCAGTTTTCCGCTTCCGGACAGGGCGACATTCTATTGCTCCAGACCCTTGTTGAGTAGCTTAATGCCCAATCGAAACTGCTCTGGGCCTGGATTACTTGCTAGGATTTCTCGAGCCGCAACGGTGTTTTGCACTGGTGTTGGATACACCCAGTCTCCCTTGCTGTCATGTCGAGGCATCCCATGGTCTCCTCCAAAGAGGACTTTGTGAATCTCCAGGAATTGGTCGTCATGAGTGTGACGTTTTCGGGTCTTCTGATGCTGCCAAGAGATGTACTTCTCCGCAGTTGCCATGCGTTTCTTTTCTTCCTCAATGTTTTTGGCCTCATCGAGGAGTACTTGGTGACGCGCTTCTAGGGCATGGGCCCTTTCATCCAGCTCTTCAGCAGTAAGTTATGCAACTGTGGGAATAGATGTGGTTAGTGCAGCATCGATGAGTTTACGCGCACCTTCGGTGATCACGTGTCCATCCACCGACTCTTCTTTGGGCTCTTCTGGGATAAGTGCTCTATCCGAGTCTTCCTCGTATTCCTCGGAAATCACTTCCTCCGCCGGAGGATCTTTTGTCAGGGTCTTATTCTTCTTCTTTGCCTTCTTGGCAGCGCCGGTAGCAAAGACGGCTCTGGGTCCGTTTCCCGGAGTCAAGCTCTGATCGGTACTTTCGGACATCTGGAGTTCGTGATTATCTCCGATCTCCATATCATCCTGCGTTTTGGGAGAGTTTTCCCCGGATCCTTCATCCATTGCTTCTCCTTCTTCTGCAGCTTTGGAGTTGTACTCCTCTTCATACTCCGTGGAGAACTTTCGGAAATCCGCCGACATCATTGAATCATCCGAGGATGCGGGTAAGTCGGTGTTTGTTCCGATCGCCTCCAGCACTGAGTCGGTGTTTTCTCCAGCATCGGCAGAGCCGGATCCAGATCCAACGTATCCGACAAAGTGCGACGTGTGGGTCCTGAGATAGTTGCGGCTTTCCTCGTGGGCTTCCTCGAAGATCTTGATGGTTTCGAGAACCTCATCCACGCTTGCATCTTGCATCATCATGCACCTCAACATGTGCCTCAGGAACGGTTGATTTGTTCCGATTTTGGCAGAACAGGGACCAAGGTTGTTGCTGCAATCCTCCTGGATTTCGACTTTAGCGGGTGGATCGATCTGGGATTCGACCTCGCTAGGGAGATCCACTCCAGATTTGACTTGAACCGCAAGGTCTGCTTCAGGCTCGAACTTCTCCACTATCTCCGCAACGGGTGCGGGCTGGGTGGGATTAGGATTTTCTGAGATACGGAACTCTACCGCCTCCGCGGACAAAGGGGACCCAAACATTTCTTCTGCCTCTATCATCACCGCTGGGGTGGGTGGGGCAGGTTCAGCGAATCCGATGTACACATTGATCTCGCCGAAAGACATGATGGTGTAGGCAGTCACAGCCTCCCTAGCCGGAATCCAGGTCTCGTCGAGAGCGATGAGAGGGACGTCGCTTGCGTAGAGGATGCGATCGACAGTGATAGTCTCACCGATTCCGATTCTTGCAGATTCCGCTCGGAACGCAGATCTGAAGCTCACTTGCCCCACGGTGGGCGCCAACTGTCGTCGGATTGATGACAAGTACACCATGAGGGGGTCCTCGAGGCATGTGGAAGAGAGGGGTGTGAGACGTACGGTATTCCGGGACGATGAGCACACAAGTTTACCTAGGTTCGAATCCGCCGGCTTTGGACGGATCCTACTCCTGCTAGCAATCCAGTAATACGGTAGAGCCGGAATATGGGTTACAAGGGTTTCGCCTGTGCGAGTTGAGATTGTAGACTATTGTGAGGGTGCCCTAAAGGCTTTCCCTAGGACGGCTTATATAGATATCTGGCCTACGGTTTACAGGAGAGATCTATCTGGCTACGACTAAGAGTCGGTTACAGAGTACATCTTGAACTACAAGTAACACTATGGGCCTATGTCGTAAGTCTTTTGGGCCTTCCCAGAAATAACCGACTCCATCTCTTCTCCCCGATCACGCCTGTGAAGCAAAGCTCTAACCCGAAGTGGGCCACCTTGGTCAGTGAGGAACTATGAGGATACCCGGAAAGTATATCCCCAACACTAATGCAATAAGCACACTGGTTCCTCGTTATCCTCGAGTCTACTAGTTTTCCATTGATATCCCCGTGTCACCCGGGGGTCGCCGGTCCGCTAGCGAACAAGATCTTATCTATGTAGAACAAAGCATCATGTTGTATGGGCCCTTAATTGGACAATAAGCATTAGGCATCCCACAGATAGTCAAGCACACATAATATAATAATGAGAATCAATCACAAACTAATGGAAAATATATGAAGGCACATCACATCTCACCAATCCCCTACATCTCCCATGCCCAAGGGAATTACTCACACATGAGAGAAGAACAGATCATCGATATAATCAAATAAAGGGAATTTGTCTTTATATTACCGTGGAGATCCACAATAAGAATAGAAAAATATCCAACACAATTCAAGATGGGAAGAAACAATCTCAAACCCTAGTCTTGCAAGGTGAAGATCCCTCTCTCTCTCTCAAGTACAAGTAGTGGCTACAGGGGTGTATTGGCTAGGAGGTCGAAGATCGTGGAGCGATATGAAGAACGTCTCCCCCTTCTTCTCCGGATCTCTTCTTTCTCCCTTCTGGATGGTATGGCGACTGCTGTGTTGTGTTTTCTTCCTTGGTCCCTTCACGGAAGTTGTCCCTTTTGACAAGACAGAAGCGGTGGCAACTGTATGGCGATAACTATACGGCCAGAAAAATATTCCGGCCATATAGTTGCTCGTTAAAGCTTCTGTAAGCTCCCCTTGAGTTCTTCCAAAGAGAGACTTGCTTGTTTTCTCTAGAATATTATGTTTCTCTAGTTAAAATCTTCTGTTGACATTAAGAACATGAAACACACATTAAAAATCAAGTTTTCTTTGCTACCAAAGTATTAGCGTTAGGTAAATCTAGAAAACAATCAAATCCGAGAGAAAACCTTCAATAAAAACCATCAAAAATGTGTCGAATCTCACAGCCATCAGTGGTGGCACGGAAAATGCCATGTATAGCTAAAGATGGGGCCAATGAACACTAGAGGTATCCAGAGAGGGATAGTGTGGTGATTCACACATAGATCTTTGTATTCTCTCTTGTCAATGGTGGATTACAAGGGCTCCTTGAGCTGTTCTTAGGGAGGAAGATGATAAACTTCTCTACTACCCACACAACCCTCTAGGGTTTTCCCTTAGTAAAAAATGGGTGACCCCCTCTATGGAGATTCTGCCCCTCCTTATATAGAGGGGTTAGGTTACAAGTTAGGGCCTTCTCCGAATATGCCTCTCCCAAAATAGCAAAGCGGTGCTCCTCTTTTCTTTGTCTAGACAGATCTTGACTCATGGCGTAAGCCTCTCTGAGCCCCTCTACGGCGCGGCGTCATCCGACATAGCCAACGTCACCCGACATAGGAAACGTCACCTTTGTTGGTCAGTACTCGCTGGTCCATCCCCATCTTTCATGGGTACAAAAATATAAGCAATTCAGTAAGCTAGCATCATTAATATGAAAGTCCATGTATCAAACGTATAATCCTTCATAACGAATAGCTTTGATAGTTGATATAACTATTAAACAATGTACAATTTTTTTTACAATGCTAATCAACTATTGTAATTGACAATCGCAGCACCTATACCAAGAACTTTAGAAGATTAGCTATGACAATTTAAACCCTTGCAAGTTTGTAACTGACATTAATCACATAAAACCACTGCTGATGGAAGTACATGTCAATGGTAAATAATTTGCTAGCTGAACATACGGAAGTGATGAAACATGTTTATTTGCATTTAGGAACCTTGTCGGTGGAGGAACTTTGTCGGTGGAGACGATCTGGTACGTGAGGTCCATTCGGAGGTTCGCGTAGCTGGTGCGGGAGAAATTGTCGGGCCACTCACCCAACAGCATGGCTTCCCGTCTCTTGTCGATGCCCAGACACAGATAAACAAAAGATTGTCTTCAATAGAACCAGTGCTAACATAACTCTGAATACCAAAACTTCATGTTTAAATTCCTAGTCTAGGTTCTTGAGTAGTACTTGGCTATCCTTGAATAGGACACCGAACATTACCCTTAACTATGTCAATGTTTTTTTGAAACTGTAAACGGATTGACAAAATACCTGCTCCTATAACTGCATATGAAAAAGAACCTTGCCACCTTCGAATAGTTCTACATAGTATGCTTTAGCACATTCTGCAAAAAGATGAACAAAACATCAACTCATGCATATTATAACAAAAAAGGAAGATTGTGCTGCGACAGTATTGCACCTGGGCATTATCACTTAAGATCTGCTTCATGTAGTACAGTAATGCACCATGGATCCACTGAAATCCGTAGGAAAAAGAGGTAATTTAGAAGTTAGGAACACATTATGAGCCAAATAGAAGTTCTTATTTCAGCTCCACAAAATAAACATCAAGAAATCAACTCTTATATTAATTCAATAATTACATGGTAACTCCAAATTTCATGCGAGAACATGAAGAAAGATCCTACAACATTGGACGCATACAGATGTACAAAGCATCACTACTAAATTCACTCACTCACCCTATAAGGGATATGGCTAAGATTTGGAGTTAAATACCATAGCATGTAGGACGAGATACTTAGTGGCTAGTACAATAGTATGATCCTAATGAACATACTGATTAACTATAGGAACTGCTGCTGACAGGTGTTTGATGTACTATGTATTCTTCCATGACAATGGGTACTGCAGACATACGACACTAAACTACAAGCTTTAGACAATGATAAAGTAGTCGTAAATTATGTTCCTTAGCGGAGTAGATGATGAGCTCTATTAGAGGTTACATTCTAGGTAGCTCCTAACCAAGCATGCTCGCTTGCAGCCATGGAGGTCCCGAGAAAAACCCACCAATATTTAACAAGATAATATTCTCAGCAATCAGCATCTACCTTACATGTGTGGCAAACAGGCTGTGGACATTTCCCCTCCAGGTTCAGAACTGATGCATGACAAACAAAACTAAAACAAATCAAAATAAAGCTATGGAGCATCCTGCCATTCGCATTAATATCTTTTGTAATGAAAATATATTATTCTACCACTTAGTACAAGAGCAATTTACAGCCTCCTCAAAGTGTGTTTTTCTTAACCGTACTCCCCAATAATATCTTGGGTCTCACAGATCAAATAAGAGAAGGGACATCTATTTAAAATGGCAATGGTTAATGTGAAACGTAGTTAAATGATGACCTTGATTCAAATACATGACAACTTTGACTAAAATTATTTTTGCAAATTGAGACACAATCGAGTGAGAATCAGGTAGTACCATATTCTCATACTTCTTTGTTCGACAATTAGTTGACCATGGCCACACATATCCGCACGATTTCATTCCTATACTAAAAAAAATGGATTAATCCAACTTAGCAAATGACTTCACTTAGTGTAAGTCCTAGAGCTAGCAGCGCTAGAAGGTTACCAACTTGTCCTCTCCAAATATATGTTGAGGACATTCCATTGTTGGAGAAAAATTAAAATATGCATTATTTCCGTTACTATTCCCAGTTCCTAATTGTGGAAATGAATATTTAGAAGGATAGTTAAATGAATTTCGAAATTGTAAATAGACAATCTGCACTGAACTCACCAAAATATGCAAGCTACCATTATGTGATGCCCCTGTAGTGGTGTCCATCTGCAGTCTTCTGTTTCGGTTGTCAGTGTATCTTGAACAACATTCAAAGGTTTTCATACAAAATACATCAGCAAGTACTGAACTATGAGAGGTATTGCACCAAAGGGCCGCAGTAAACACGCGAGTCATAGGTTGGATGTTGTCGAGAAATTTAATCTGTAGCACCAATTCAGGGTTAGTAGCAAACTATGGATAGATTTTTCTAAGAAATAGAAAAACTATCATGGCAACACAAGTCACATGAGAAGAGCTACCCAAATGAGTACTCACCCATGAGCAGGAAGTGCGTCGTTGCATGTCCACCGACACACGACATACTTAGTCGAGGGGTACACCTTGTCAGCCGACGGTGCTACCAGCCAATCGAAATCTCCAGGCGAGGTAGCCACTGCTTTTGCATACACCGATGCGATCTGGACATTGTACTTGGTGGAGCCAAGAGTGTTGAGACATCATCGCAGGATGAGGTCTCAATACCTTGGCAACTTCTCGATGGCAGCTACCAGCAGGGAAGGCTAGCAAGTAGAAACCCTCTATCTCTGATTTAGAGGCATGAAAGATTATCATCAAGGTCATCATCGTTCTTTAGGAGAGAATAACGATAATAGAATTCAGACAAAATTGAGCTCTACAACTTGAGCCGACGGTTCAGAGAGTCATTTGACAAGCAAGGTCCAGGTTGCCTACCAGTTTAACTGATTTTTTTTTACATATTGTGACCATGTATCTCATATCCATGCAATATTACCAGCCCACCGGCCGTCTCCAAAGTTTGGCTCTTCTTTTCTCAAAATCGCTAGTAAACAGGATGGACAATGTCTAGCTCTCTAGATAAAAGAAGAAAGCTAGCTTATAGTAGCTGAAATCAACTAAACATGTTTTGCTTGATAGTTTCTCAATTACTCCCTCCGACCCAAATTAGTTGACTCAAATTTATCAAGATACGGATGTATCTAATACTAATTCATGTCTAGATACAATCAAATCTAGACAAATCTAAGTCAACTAATTTATGTCGGAGGGAGTAGTAGCTTGTTGCTGCATGTACTACCAACTCTTTGCTTGATATTTTCTCGATCAGAAGGCATATTTTTTTGATTCTCGCTAATTCGATTCTAATGTGCAGGCTCTGATATGCTAGTGTTGTGTGACTCCCTACTTCCGTACTTCCTAGTCCACAAGGCCAAATAGAACTACAGAAGAGGCACAACGGTAGTTCAGAAATCCTCAATCCCAGTCCCAGCCCAAAGCAGAGTTGTTCAGGTCGGGCGGCCGGCCGCGTGGCATGGCTGCAACATGTATCTCAAGGCCAACGCAGAAGCAGCGGCTAGTACAGCAAGAGCTTGTAAAGGCATACCTGGTAAGGCAGCAGGGTATCTTCTAATGGTTCCATCGCCTCCATCTTGCAAGCCACTCTGGGCCTCCATACCTAGATCTCGCCCAGATACAAGCCTCCATGCCCCCGGGACGTGCGGTGGAGGACAGGTACAGTCGAGGGGGGGTGCTGAGGGCCGATCTGCGCGGTGGAGGCTGGATACTCGTGGTGGAGACGGTGCCGGTCGGATCCGGCGACCGGTGTGAGGAGGCGCTGGATGCGGGGGAGAGGGGCATCGTGGAGGTGTAGCAGGAGGATAGGCGGCTAGATGTGGGAGGAGAGAGTGGAGGGTGGGGTGCGGGAGGGGAGGGGTTCGGGTGGGATTGCGCTCAGCGACGGAAGTTGGACGAAAGAATCGACGTATCGGTCGAGTCGACGACGGAACGCTTCGTCTTTTTTAAGCAGTAGAGATAGAGATAGAGATTTTATAACACTCAAATTTTACTTCTTTTAATAAAGGAATACAGCAATGTTTCTTGTCTTCTAATTTTTGTCACAGTTTTTGTTTCTGTTTCTAGATTGACACTACAATATTCGAAATAACATTTTGACACAGTTTAGCTTATCAATATTGATAGTGGCAAATAATCAAATTTCCTTTGATGATGCAAAGTCACAATGTCTCAACACTTGATATAACCTACCTAAGCTGGCAAGCCTGGCATAAGGTGATATATTTCATAGTATTACTACTGTTACACACAGCTGTACATACATATGCCTACACAATACACATTCACAGATCTATGCACCGGGAATCTTCCTCCCCAGCGAACGACTCCATATGAGGTTCAGGTGGACCGCCGGCGTCTTCTTCCGACAACAACAAGAGACCCGCTCGAGGCAGCCTCGAGATGATGAGCCTCGCCACGTTTTCTGCCGCGACGGCACCCGTCTCCATGGCGCTCGCCGCGCTCTCGAAGCTATTCACATAGTACAGCTGCTTCCCGTCCAGTATTATCGGGGCGAAATCTTCCGGCGCATGGTAGTGAGGATAAGCAGGCCAGTTTATCCGAATGGTCTCTTCCCTTGTGCTGTACATTACCAGTGCGACACAGGGAGTCAGACACAACCACCAACCATTTGTAAAGGTCTCATTCGGTCATCAAAATAGCAATGACTCATGTAACTACAGTACTCTCTCCACATGCGTACCTAAAGATCTGATCCAGCAAACTGTCATCCAGCTTCGCTCGCGAGAATGCCTTGTAAGTCATGTCATGTTCGCTGTGCTTCTTCAGAACTGAGATAGACGAGAAAGGGATATCAGGGACCTCCATGGTTCCTATCAGCTCCGGAATATCAGACACTGAGTTCAGACCGAAGAATTTCTGCAGCAGAACATAATCCAAAAAACAAGGTAAGTGGTTTCTCATGATAACCAAGGAAGACTAGACAAGTTTAGTGCTTCCTCAACACCACATTAACAGGCTACTAGTTACTTGCTGCTTATTCAAATTAATACATACATACAGAAAGGAAGGAAGTGCAAATAACACTTACTGGGTTCAATAGGCCCCTGACAAAGGTTGCGTGGGTATGTTGCATCTTCCTCGGTGGAATGGAGATTGGAGGGGTAAATGAAATGTTCACCTCGTCGAGTGGTGTTGCAACAACCGTCACGGTACAGTTATATTCATGCCCCTTATTGGATTTAAGAACATAGTAATCCCCTGCATCGGAAATTGAATCGATGCCTTCTTGGAGATGCAAGGTAGCACTAGCAGCCTTAAGCAACCCAGCAGCTAGCTGCCAGTTGCCTCCTTTGATAGCCCACAAGCCAGACTCGGAGCCAGCTAAAGAAACAGCGCCCGCGAGGCCACTTATACTCACGCTCTGTCCATAGTTGATCCTTGTTATCACCTGTTAAGAACAGGAGAGGGCAAGATACCATGAATATATTAAGTGAATAATCTAAAAGTATATAAACAAGAGTAAAGGTTTCTTCAGAATTACTGAATCGAGATTTTCAGCTAATGGTGTAAGCTGCATCTTTCAGAACACATGAGCAAAATTATACGTTATTAATAATTTAATATACAATTTGTAATATGCTTTGCAAGTTAGGTCAGGATTTAAGTGTTCTGTTAATTCTTCATTTACAATAATATTAAAGATGGTAGAATTGCCCAGAAATATCTCCAGTAAACCCAAGAATAGTTCGGAAATATCACCAATATAGAAAACTGTGGGTTATCAAGTTAGCTGAAGGAAAAAAAAAGAAATGAAACATACAGTGACAAGCTCTGATATAGTTTGAGAATTCAGCCCAGCATGGATGAGCTCCTCCTGTAGGGTCCTCTGAGTGAGCCCATACAGGCCTGACCATTTGAGCATTTCCTCAACGTTGTCGAAGACAGGCCGGGACTCGAACCCATTGTAGTAAAGCAGAAATTTCTGCAACATTTCCTGCATAACAACGTGAGAGTGTTTAACACACTTGACAGCGGTTATTAAAACCTAGAGAATACTCAACGATCCATCTCAGTTTAGAAAAGAAGTAATGAAAAGGAAAGCTAAGTTCTAAGGTGAGTAAACTGAATGGGCGGTCCTAATTCTTTCGCCCCACCTTCACTTTGGTCCCTGTTCTTTAAAATTGCACGACTAGATCCTAAATCTTTGATAAGTAATTCACGCGAGGTCCTATTTTTGACCACTTTGACCAATCTATGTGGCGTTTTGACCGCGGCCACGTCAACAGTATATTTACGAAAAGGCCCCCTGGTTATTATTTTTCACGCCTGCTGTAGAGTATCAAGGCTCACCCGCATGAAGTCGCTCTGCCTCTCGGCGGTCATGGAATTCTTCCAGTAATCTTCGGCCAACTCAATGATCTTCAGAACCAGTTCACGGAACTGTCTGGAAAGCGAGACTAGCCTGGCGCTAGGATCAGCCCCGCTGATTGATCCAGGAGGAATGCAATCTTCATCGGGGTCGTGGGGAAACTTCAAGTCGAGCGCCCTGCTGCACTCTCTCTCAGCCACGCCATGCTCGCCCAGGAGGAACAGAAGCTTCGCGCGGAAGGTGGCGATCACGGCCGAGTTGGGGAAGGCCGCACGGTCCACGGAGGCAAGCGGACGTCACAGACAAGCCCTCTTGTCGCTGGCCGCGTCGAGGCCACGGACGAAGTGCTTGGCGACGCCCTTGGCATGCGGCTGCACCGCGGGCGCCCCATCGCGCGTGAAGATGTCGAGCACACGATCGACTTCCGCAGGGACCGGCTTGTTCCTCAGAACGTCGATGGCTCTCTGCGCCCTGAACCTAGCCTCCAGAACCCTGTGGTCCGCGGTGGTGGTCTCAGGGCCGTGTAGGCCGTACGCTGTGTTGTACCTCGCCGGGTCGACGGGGGCGGAGATGCCCAGCGCATGGCGGTACTCGGTCTCCGCCTCCCGGTGGAGAGAGGGTTTGGCGAGGGCGTGCCCGAGCACGGTGGCGATGTCGACGCAGTTAGGGACGAGCTCCTTGGCGGCGGCGAGTGCGCGCTGGCGAAGCTGAAGTGCGCATCAGCCAGGTCCTCCTCTGCGCTACGGGCGTGGATGGCGGCAGCAAAGTGGAGGTGCCCCGCGAGGCGGAGCGCGAGTGCCGATCTCAGGTGGTCGACAGCTAGCGCATCGGCCCGCCACAGTGCCGATGTGTTTGCCCTCGTGGTACTGCAGCAGAACCTCCCTGGCCAGAGAGGGATGTGGAGAGAAACAAGGGCCATGTTTTAGAAGAAATACAACCGTGGGGGTTCTATCCGTAAATATGTAGGCTAACCGGTATATCTCCTGACCCTCACTGCTGACATGGCAACGGTCAACGCAGGTCAAACCAATTTAGGACCTGGCGTGAATCACTTATCAAAGATTTAGGACTCAGACATGAAATTTTAAAGAATTAGGACCAAAGTGAAGGTGAGGCGAAAGAATTAGGACCGCCCATTCAGTTTACTCTTCTAAGGTAAAGAGCACAATCATGTGCACTTAACTAAAAATATTAAGTGAAATTATCAAGCAGATGAAGATACAGAGAACTGCTTGCTGGGATCTCAAAGTACCACTGGAATCATGTTTAACTGAGCTGTACCATTTCATTCCTAGCATACCAATCCCCAGAACAGAAGACAAGATAATTTGTAGTTCTTGCAAGAATTGAAGGCCATTCTCCCTAACAGTAGTACTAGAGTCTAGAGCAGGAAGAAGCGAACCTGCACAAAGCTGTCCATCCTGAGCAGCGAGAAGCCATAGCGCCTGAATAAGAGGAGCGAGTTGGCGAGGCTGTGCAGCCTGCGGCGCAGCCAGGAGCTCCCGGGCGGCGGCGGGCGGAGGGTCCTGAACACGAAGCGGCCCCCGTCCCAGATCCCGAGCCAGTCGTCGTCTCCCTCGTCGTCGTCCCTGGCGGCGAGGCCGAGGAGGTCGGCGAAGCGGCGGACGTGGAGGTTGCGTGGGTGGATGACGGAGCCGCCGGCCTCGAAGTTGTCTCCCGCGACGGACACGGTGGCCAGGCGTCCGCCGACCCTGTCCCGGCGCTCGAAGACGCGGAGCCGGGCTGGGGTGGGGGCGGTGTTGTTGGTGAGGAAAAAGGCGGTGGAGGAACCTGAGATGCCGCCGCCGACGATGCAGATGTCCTCTGCGGTGGAGGCGCCGAGGGAGGGTAGCAGGAGCGGGAGGAGGAAGAGGAAGAGGGCCGGCATCGAGAAAGTCGGGTGGTGGTGAACTGGTGATTCGGCACGCCGGAGTCGGGGGGCGCCGTCGTCCTTCCCTCTGTTTCGTGGGGACTGGGGCTAGTGCGACTGCGAGGGATTTTCTTTAACATAACGGGCTGGCCCGGCACCTAGCTTAACGGGCCGTGTCTGGCCCGTATCCTGGTTGGAGCCATGACTAGGCTACTACCCAGAGCGCACGTGTCGCATGGCCGGACCCGTTAATATTTTTTAATTTTATTTATTTATTATATTTTTTCTTATTACACGGTAGGCTGGTTTAGCTAATGTGTCTGGATCTCAAGTCGAAATCCAGCAAACGGCATGGCACATCCTGTTTATAAAGGTGTCCTTGTAGATCGTGTCTGTGTCAGGCATGGTAAGCAATTACCGAGTCGTGTCATAGCGTGGGCCAGCCCATTAGATGTCTGAGAGAAACAAGAACGGTGGGTATTCCACATTCTACTGATAAATATGGAAAAAATTATTAAAGAGTTTTCAAAATATCATTATATTACTTATCAAAATTTTAATTTTTTTTAATTATAGATAGATAAATAACACAGACAGGATAATTGTACCTAAAACTATTTTATCCTGACAAAACAAATTGACAATATTATTGTTTAACGAGGGAACAACGAACGGGTACTTACGCCCACCCCTCTGATGTCTACAAGTGCATGTATCAATTCTAGCTAGTTTTGAAATAAGAGTATAGAACACTCAGAGAGCTATTTGGTTAAGATCTTTATGGCTGTCACTATCTATCAGAGGGTACTTGTAAGTTGCCTTTGATCTCAAGTAAAGGGTGTTGTGTTTGAATGTAAGAAAGTACTGAAATCAAAATAAATAAAGTAACAAGTGCGTTGGGATTGGTGTTGGAAGTCAATAAAAATTAAATATTCTCGATGATATAGGATACACCACTATCATATAAGAACTACTTATAATTAGGATAATATGTATCTTTTGTCATGATTTGAGTTCCATAATAAGATGTTCACCAACAAGTCTTGTGAGCAAGCCATTTCTACGAGTCATGTGATGAGGTCACCTCTAATTAACCACTGCGATGCCTGTGAGCAAGTCACTTCTACATACCACCATAATTAAGGGTTTCCCCATAGATATTGTTATAAGCTTAGTGAATCTCTCTTTTATCCCCTTTGACCTTGTAGGTCATAAGCTGATGACTTTAGTCACAAAGTAGCACCGGACATATTCCCATGCACGTCCAAAGGATAGTTTCATCTTTTTAGTCCTGAAGGCAAATGTTATGTGGTCGACTTCACATACTATCTGAAAAGAGAGATCTAACACAATATCATAGATCAAGTAAAGATCAAAGACCAAAATTATAGATCATCTTTATTTTACTTTATAATAATACTAGGGTTTCTCCATCCCCCAAGAACAAATGGAACTACTCACACATGGAAGCAATAAACAACATCATATTCATATGGATGGATTGAAAGTGCAAAGGTAAAATCAAGTACAAACTCACAATTGTATTTGGAATTACAAAAAGATCTAAATGAAGGATAGAGGGGATGATGGTGATGATGAAGATGTGGCGGTTGATGATGAGGGGGATGATGTGTTGTCCTCCGATAATCCGTGTAACAAAAAATATTATCCCTTCTCCAAGTTCCTCCTCCAGATCTCTTCCTCGTGTGGTGTTTCGTGTCTATGAATGCCAGATCTTAGATGTGTCTTCATGTGGTGAGAGTATTTGACGAGGTGTGCGTCCTAGCGGAAAGTATGGGCAAGCTCCGCCCATACCACAAGTCGTTAAGCTTGCAGTAGCTTCTCCTCACATCCTCTCTTCTCCCATACACGTGGAAAATCATTTAAATGACATTTATCACTTAAAAATATCATATTATTATATAACATGATAGTCCCAGTTTATATATTCACAAAAGACTTAATAATTCGGGGTCCTGTTGAAACAAGGGTAAAAGGTGCACGTGAGTGTCGTAAAATACCAAAATCATAACTTTACTTATGCAAAAACATAAGATAAATATGCTTCAAAATAAACTCATCAACTTCCCCAAGCTAGACTCTTGCTCGTCCCCGAGCAAGGTAGTGACTAGTGTACAAGGTTATCATATTCATGAGGCACAAGTCATTATAATAAATGAGTCAATTGAAGCATAATTATAATATCAGATATATAACTTTATCGTGAGTCGTATCACACTCTCACACATCACATGACTTTAGAGGCTTACACACCTTTTGTATTAATGATTTATAAGAAGTTTAAAGATTTAGCAGATTATAAAATCATCAGGTTTATCTAGATGAGCACTTGATCGAGTAGGGAATAGTCTATGATCATTGTTTGAGCACCTTTTTCAACTTGCACCTTATGGGGTCCCTCGGATTCATCGTCCGAGAAATCCCTGTTATGCACATATCCACGTTCACATGATCAGTGAGCCGTGGAACATAACCGACAAGTATCATTACAAAATCCAAATCTTAACGAAAACAAGACTTACATTGATGTCATTATGGCTACATAATCTTCAGCACCGGATCTTCATCAAACACAGATCCCAATCATGCCTTAACCTACATGCAACTAACTGGGAAGACGACCTAGATCGCATAGATGTCACCACACCTTCAATCATCTAGATTCTGAAAGTCTGGACAAGTAAATATCCAGGCACAATGCTAATGAGTACTTTGAATGTACTTCAAACCACCAAGATAAGGTAAACAAGAGTAATGTAGTTAGGCTGTGCGATATAGCTCTAACTTTTTTTCCATACAATCCCCATAACATAGGGATCGGGTTCCACTATCATCAGATAACGGAACAACACCACACACCAGACACATAAATCCACAGGTTTCAAGCTCCTGGAGCCACCATATATCTACAACAAAAGACATAAAAGCAAGCTGGGGGGTTGGAGAGAGAGATGCAAGAGACCACCGCATTATGCTAGTGTTTCACAGGAACAGCAGGAAAAGAGGGGACATCAGCCAAACTCCCCTCACAAAAGGAACTAAAGCACCACTGACCAAGTTTTTCAAACGATAACAAGAAAAGCCTCCTCTTTTTCTCCCTTCATACTTTTTTGCACCCATTTTAGTGACCTTCATTTTTCTCCCTCATCATCTTCTGGTGACCTTACACGTTTACGGCTGGTGGAAGGTAGCCCCAGCAGAGGTACTAGCGCTATATCCATGGCTTCGGCATCTTCCAAAGCATTCCTTTGCAGGACATCAGCACCACTCCTAAGCACCTCCGTTTCGCCATCAGTGTGAAGGCCTGTCCAATATTTGATAAAAACACAAGCATGCATAATTAGATCAACAGGGGAGCTAATCAACTTCAGCTCAAAGCAAGCTCTGTTCCTGAGCTTCCAAATGGCCTAGCAAATAGAAGCTAAGGCTGTAATCTGTATGTTACGGCTAATAGCATGCTAACATGGGATCCACCAGAAATACTGAGAAAAGGACCCATGCCTATTCAAAGCACCCACCGATTTCGCCACCACCCCCACACGTATTTAGCTACCCCACAGGTGAAGAAAAGATGGTCAATAGACTCTTCCCGATCACAAAACCTGCATCTCGTATCACCATTCCATTTTATTCTTTTCATGTTATCCTTTGTTGAGATAACATTATGACAAATAAGACACAACCATATCTTGATTTTTAGCGGGAACTTTGCCTTCCGCAGGTGCCTAAAACTTCTATCCACACCCCTGTTGGATAGATGATTATACATCGATTTCACAGTAAAAGTTCCATTTTTATTCCATAACCATATAGGTCTATCCACTTCAGATGACAAAGTAACCCCATTTACAATAATTTGTAGTCTGTTGTATTGTTCCTGCTTGGTACCACTCAGCCACCTCCTGAAAGAGCAGTGTGTAACACCCTCGAATCGGCCCTATGCAAGTTTTAGCCCTTTCCGCCAAACCCACATAGAAACGATTCAAGGACGCCCACCAGGCACTTTCATGCGGGTGAAAAACGAAGTAATACCATTACACAACAGTCCTCGATGGGACCCACAGAACAGATATATACAACAAGGACTCCATGAGTCAATAATACAGATATACTATACAAAGATCCAAATCACCTTGAAAACGATAGAGCATCTGACTACGGACAAGATGCAAATGGGGCTAAGAGCCCTGAAAAATAACCAATGGCGTCCATAACCACCTGCCAAGCGAAGGGTAACATCGCTAACGACGTCGATCTCAAACTGCTAAAACAAAAGGGTGCCGACAACAGCAAAGGAAAAAGAGGAGCATCGATCTGAGGCCGATTACACGAGCGAGGTTAGAATTGGTATCGCCTACATAGGTATGGTGGACTGAAGCGGCAGCGCAGCAACACTAAACAACCTATAGAGACTCAGTAAAACTGGCGGCTATGAGAGAGGGATAAGAAAGACCTATCCGGATCCAACCTGATAGTAACACCAAACATACCCATCCTGGCATTTCCCCCCTCGATACCAAATCGAGGAAGTCAAACCGAGGAACTCACACGGTTGGCAGTTTTATTCATTCAATTGTAGTTGAAGCTCTTACTAGTCCGATATATAGCATGAGTCATCCTGATAGCATAAGTAGTGGGAATATTTAGTTAACATTCTATTGTAGTTGGAACATTTACTAGTCAGATATAATTGTCCTGAGGAATCCCAAAACCCAGCAGTTGTTGGCACTTTTATCACATTCCATTAGAGTTGCAATACTTACTAGGCAGATATAACAAGACACAAGGAACCCCAGCTCCACCAGTTATTGTCATTTTTAATATCCATTCCGTTGTATTTGAATCTGATTACTAGTCACATATTAAGTCAAATTTATAGCACTACTTTAGTTATGCTTGTCTATGATCGAGATACTGTGCTCCAAGTCGTCCATAACCACGGACACGGCTTTCAGAAAGTTTTACCCTGCAGGGGTGCACAAATAGCAACACACACTCGATCAACCTCGGAAAAACCAACTCAAAACCCAACGAGGCATTCACGACAAAGCGATCACAGGATTCATAAAATATTTCAGGGGGCCACCCTACTAAGCTACCCGCAACGAAGTTGGCCGGCTCCGGAACGGACCCAGGGTTTGTGACAACGGCTGTAAACGACTGGGAACCCGAAAGTGTGACTGGTCTTGTCGATACCACGAAAACGTGGCACGATCCAAAATAGTACAGGTGCTCCAAGCACAATCTTAAATAAAGCAGTAAAGCATGGCATAGGTACAGGATAGTAATAAAACCCCAAACTAGTTTGTGGCCCCAAGAAATAAGAAATGAATCAAGCTCTGGCTCAGGGGGTCTATAAGGCCTCCCGGATGTGGATAGTGCGAATAGTCAAGGAACAGGTATCAAGTACTCGGGGCCTACGGGACAAAAGTGGACATAAAAACCAAATAGCATATATTGCCCACCGGTGCCTCTTTCATTAGTTATCCTAGCAATTTAATAGTTGTATTTAAAGTCATGATCATCTCCACCCTAAACATCTGCCAGCATTTCAACAATTGTGGTACTCGACAACACAAGGTCGCACCTGAGCAAGCAACTACGACTCGCAAGGCCAACTATCTACCAAACAACAGGTAATAGGAGGTGTCCCAGGCAATATAGAGGCTGCACGGGGTATAACTGGTACGAAACACTAAAGCATCGCGTCACGGATATCAATAGATCAACAGGAGGAAATAAATACTATAAATGCCAAATAGGTAGAAAGGGGGAGAATGCTCGCCTGGGAAACACTGCCAACGGATCATATCCGGAGAACTTGTCGATACTCGCATCAACTCATCGGCCTAATCCACGAAGAAGCAAACACTAGAAGAAACACCGGATGCAATATTTAATACTACGGCAGAAGATCCGGCATGCTTATGATATGATGCATCGCATGGCATAGATGCGGTGCAATTAGGCAATATTAAGCGGAACCGGGGTCCCGACAATTAATTAATAGGTTCCAGTTGTTTAGATACCCCGCAATTTAAATGTTGTCTTAACAAGGTAAAACATGGTACCGGTTTGCTACACAAATTTAAATGGAGTCCAGAATAAGACTAGAATAGCCCGCATATAGACTCCATATTTAATTATGAGGTGAATCAGCATAATGCCCCCAAACCACAGACAGGTATGCATGCATGAACAATTTAATATGCGACAGTTGATAATGTCATATGATAAAAATAGGGGCTTAGGGTCACACATCTGGGTTCGGAAGATCTTGGTTCCGGGAGTTTGGGATCCGGTCTCAGGGTTTGACGGGAATGACGAGGTTCGGGTACAAGATGGAGAACTTGTCGTGTCGGGACGGGGAACTTGGGTTCCACGCGGTCGATCTTGCCGTCGATGGCAAACTCAAATGGATCGGGTACCGGTGGTCTTCGGATCCGTGTAGGAGATCTTGACGCCTGTGACGAAGAACTCGGGTTTGGAAGGAGGTCTTGGCGTTCCGATGGATCGGTCCTCCGGGTCGAAGAACTTGGCACGCCAGGGTTCGGTCTTTGGATCCCGGGAAGAGGGTCTTGCGGTTTTCCATGAAGGCGATCTTGACGCTCGGTGCCCGTGAAGTAGATCTTCTCGTTCTGAGAAGAAGGACTTGGCGTTCTGTGTCGGCGTCCGGGTTCTTGGACATCGCATCCGGGAAGGAGTACTTGTCGCATATGTGGTCTTCGGGTTCCGAGAAGATCTTGTCGTACCGGTGTCACCAAAATTCTCGAAGGAGGCCTTGACGGGAACCGTCACTCGATTCTCGGTTCCTTCTCCAAAAGCATCGACATGGTGCCGGTCTTGTTGGCGAGGAGATCTTGACGCGCCTTGTCAGAGTGCTTCGGGTGGCCGTAGTACTTGGGAACAAGGATGTCGGAAGATGTGCCAAAACTCAGACGGTTGCTCCCATGAAACCCCTAACAAACCCACGAGGACACATACGATAGGTGGACAGGGCGGAGCTGCGATGCTCGGCACGAGGCGGTGCGCGGCGAGGTTCTGCATGGGGCAGCGGGCTCGACGGTGGCGCGGTCAAGGGGCACGGTGGAGGGCGAGGCCCTACAGGCACAGGAGAAAGAGGCCCACAGTGGAGCTCCGATGGTGGTTGACAGCGGCGCTCGGACGAGGCCTGGCGAGGCGTGCAGGGGCACGAGCCCGCTCGCAGGAAGGAGTCGCTGCGGGGATGGTGGAGGCGCGGACTCGGAGGCCGTCGTGGGCCGAGGCGGGGAGGCACGGGACGGCGTCACGTCAGTGGCGGCCAGAGGCAGCTCGCAGGGGGTGGGGACGAGCGCCGACGGGCAGACGCGCTGACGACGGCCGGAGATGCAGGGGACGGAGAGGTCCAGCGAGGGAGGGGCGCGGGAGGACGTCGTCGGAGGGGAGGCGGGCAGGCGAGGCCGGGGTGGTCGGAGAGCGTTGTGCTTGAGACGGGTACGGGCGGAGCCGCACTGGCCGAGGAGGACGACGCCGGTGGCGGCGCTCGGACAGCAGCGGGCGGCAGTGGCCAGGGGTCGACGGAGATGAGCGTCGTGGGCACGGCTAGAGAGGAACGCGAGGAAGGCGGCGCGAGGCTGTTGTGGCGGGCGGAGGAGCCCTGGGGCGGCGGCCACTCGGTTCCTGGCAGGGCTCGCGGTCGGGGCGACACAGGCTATGAGGAAAAAACGAGGGGAGCGGGCAAGGCGACGAACAGGGGTTGGTGGGATCTGTGCAGTCGGTGGGGCTGGGGTGGAGCAGGGGCAACGCAGGCATGTCAGTAGGTAGCGTGGGTGTGTTGCGTGTTGGGGCAGCACGCGGTGTGTGTGTGCGTGCGTGGTGGGGCCAGGGGAGACTGGGGAGGGAGTTGGCTGGTGCGTGGGGTGGGGCAGGTGGCGTTGGGGTGTGGGCAGGAGGTGAGGTGGACATGCGGAGTGAGAGAGAGAGAGAGAGTGGCGGCGGGGTGGGGAGATGGTTTGGGGTTAGGGTAGCCGGTTAGGGTTAGCGTTTGCTTTTGGAGTAGTAGGTGGCTGCGGCTGGGCTTTTGGGCTTGGCCGGCGGCTGCCTCCCCCATTGAAAATATTATATTTTTATTTAACTTTTAAAATATTTTATAAATAGTTTTTAGACAAATAAAATATCTAGGAAGACCTGATTTTATGATTTGAAAATAAAGGAGGGCTAATTAGAAAACAAAACAGGGTTTTTGCAAAGTACTTTTATGAACAAACATGCATGATGATGTCATGATGATGCACAAAGTATAAACAACGAACGATTTTCTGGTAGTGGTTTTTGCAGGATGCCACACAGTGCCAATTTTTCCCAGCCAGTGCAGCAACTGACAAATTCTGATATCGATAGATATCAAACAGATCAGGGAAAATGAGTTTCAAGGGGGCATCCATACACCAGGCATCCCCCAAAAGTCTATCCTCATCCCATTCCCAACAATCATCCTTCTTCCTGATAGGCATATGTCCTTTATTTTCAACAAACAGACCAACAGGCAGAGTCAGACTGTTTGTGTTTCATAGAGAAAATCCCCCCACTGCCTAGATATTTCCTACTCACAAACACTTGCCATGGTCCTTCATCAGCCTCCAATCTCCACCACCATTTACAGAACAAACTAATGTTGAAAATTCTAATGCTTTTTATACCCAAACCTCCTTTCTTCTTAGGCCTACAAATGTATTTCCATTTCACCAATTGATATTTTTTCCTATTGATACGTCGTAAACATATCTATAATTTTTGATGTTCCATGCTTGTTTAGTATCTACTTTCTTATGTTTAGTCCACACTTTGAGGTATTTTCATACATTTTCTGGAGCTAACATATTGACAAGATGCAACAGTGCCAGTTGCCTATTTTCTCCTGTTTTTGGTTTCAGAAAAGCTAGAAAAGTAATATTCTCGGAATTAGACCGGACAAAAGCCCAAGTTCCTATTTTACCGGAAGACTCACAGAGCCAGAAGTAGAGACGGAGGAGGGCCAGGGGCTGGCCACACCATAGGGTGGCGCGGGTCCCCCTGGCTACGCCACCAGGTGGTGTGGGCCCCTGGTCCACCCTCGAACATCGCCCCTTCACCTATATAAGCCCCCCGGGACGAAAACCCTAAACACCAGATCAGAATTCCACGAAAAGTTCCGTAGCGCCGCCGCCACCAAAGAGGAGATTCGAGGGACAAAAGTCTCTGTTCCGGCACCCTGCTGGGACGGGGAAGTTCCCCCGGAGCCATCTCCATCGACTCCACCGCCATCTCCAATCATGTTGATGACTCCCATGATGAGGAGGGAGTAGTTCTCTCTCGAGACTAAGGGCTCTACTGGTAGCTATGTGTTCATCTCTCTCTCTATGCGTGATCTTATGAGATCATGAGCTTTGTAATCTATACATCTATTCTGCTACTCAAGTGCTTTAATTAATCTCTGCTATCCCCACGTGTGTGAAGTTTACAGTGTGTATACCGTGTGGCACTTATAATCATCCACTCTTATTTTAGATTGCAATTACCACTTATAATCATCCATATTACTTGTATTTCACTATCTCTTCGCCAAACTAGTGCACCTATACACCTGACAAGTGTATTGGGTGTGTTGGGGCACAAGAGACTTCTTGTATCTTGATTGCAGGGTTGCTTGAGAGGGATACCTTTGACCACTTCCTCCCTGAGTTTGATAAACCTTGGGTGATCCACTTAAGGGAAACTTGCTGCTGTTCTACAAACCTCTGCACTTGGAGGCCCAACACTATCTACAAGAATAGAAGCGTGCGTAGACATCACCTATCTGTATTTCCATACCAGAAAAAGGCTCTGGTAGGCTTATCTATTTCATCCACATTTGTTTTGTGTAGAAGGAACATAGACATAGGGAAAACAGCTACACTTGACACACAAGCAGTAATCTTGAAATATCTCCCCCAACAGAAAGGGCACCACCCATACAACCATCCATCTTTTTACCCAGTTTCTCTCCAATGAACCTCAAATCAGCTACAGAACATTTTCTGCTACATACAGGCAAACTCAGATATTTGATTGGCCATTCTCCAGTTTGACAATTAAACCAATTTGCATACATCTCCAGTTTTGCATCATCTTCCATGATCATTAGCACTTCACTTTTTTCAAAATTAATTTTCAGGCCAGACATAGGTTCAAAAAGATACATAAGCAATTTCAAGTTCCTAGCCCCTTCCACATCATCCTTGATGAACAAGATAGTGTCATCAGCACATTGCAAAATAACAATTCCTTTGTCAAACAGGTTGTCAGCCAGACCAGTTATGAGCCCACTTGCCTGAGCATTCAACACCATTTTAGCTAAGCAATCTCCTGCCATGTTGAACAAGAAAGGAGAAAAAGGATCTCCATGTCTGACTCCTTTAAAACTTCCAAAGTAAGGACCCATTTCACTATTCACTTTCACATTAAGTGTCCCCAGTGTTACAGCACTCTTCAGCCACATAAGCCTATCTTCACTGAAAGCTTTCTGCTTACAACAATGAAACAGAAAGTTCCAGTCCACTTTGTCATATGCCTTCTCAAAATCTAATTTCAAAATCACCCCTTGTTGCTTCTGGAACTTTGATTCTTTCGGGATTTCATGCAAAAGTGTGACCCCATCTGAGATGAATCTTCCCTTGATGAAAGCAGTCTGACATGTATCTATCAACTTATGCATCACAACTTCAGTTCTGATAGTGAGAGTTTTTGTAAAGATCTTAAACAACACTTGAAGCAGACATATAGGTCTAAATTTTTGTATAACATCAACATCATCACTCTTTGGTATCAAAGTAATTGTGCCATAGTTGATACTACTCAAATCAATTTTGTGTGAATGAAAATCTTCAAAGGCTTCCATAACATCACTCCTGATTTAATGCCAACAAAGTTGATAGAACTCCACTGGCATTCCATCAGGACCAGCACCTTTATTATTTTCCATCTGATCCACCACCTTTCTAATTTCTTCCTCTGTGAAAGGCCTGCTCATTTCCTCTTTGTCATTATCATCCAATTTTTCCCAGTTTTCCCAATTGTCATCAGATAACCTGATGGCAAAGCTAGCAGCAGGACCAAACAAATTTTTGTAGTATTAAGTGGCATGTTTCAAGAGATCATAGGTCCCTTTGATTTCACCACCTTCACTTTGCATGGAATAGATCATCTTTTTTCCTTCTTACACCATTAGCCACCCTATGGAAATATTCTGTGTTACTGTCACCTTTTAAGAGACAAGAATCTCTAGATCTCTGTTGTCAATATTGCTCTTCTTTTTCATAGATTTCAAAAAGTTGTTGTTGGACCCGTGCTTTACGAATTTGTTGTTATTTATTGAGTAAAATCAATTCTTCAATATCTTCAAGCTCCTGCAACTCAGCACTTAACTGTTTCCTAAGTTTTTTCTCCTGGCTCCTAATATGAGCTCCCCGGCCTTTAAGGTCATTCCTAACATTTTTCATTTTCTTCTGCAACCTGTCCAAACTGTTTCTACATCTGACAGGCTTATTCCAGATTTTCTCCACCCTATGCAAAAATTCAGGGTTAGTCATCCACCCTTTCTCAAATCTGAAATCTTTTCCCCCAACCTGTCCTTCCATAGTATCTATGATCAGAGGACTATGGTCACAAACCTCCCTAGTTAGTTTGTGTACAGTATCCAAGGGAAAAAAGGTGCTCCCAATTTTTACAGACGAGAATCCTATCCAGCTTTTCCAAAGTAGGAATTCTCTGATTATTCGACCAAGTATACTATCCTCATGACATCTGCAACTCTCTCAAACCATAAGTGTTGATGATATTATTGAGCATATGACTCTATGTACTTAGGACATGGTTCTTGTTTTTCTCACAAACAAATCTCATGATGTTAAAATCCCCTCCCAACGGTAGGGGAAGAGATTGATCTCTACATATATCAGCTAATTCCACCAAAAAAGCTTCCTTATGTTCATCCTGAGCTACACCATAAACCACACCAATGGATCTGGAGTTTAATATCAAACACTTTCATCTTGACATGAAACCTCCCCACATATGAACCACAATTATCCAGTCTGGAGGAACACATCCCCCTAGAATACCTCCAGATTTCCCAATAGATGGCAACCAACTCCAGGAAAATTGATTCATAGGATCAATTTTCCTGAAAAACTCAGCAGAATATTCTTTCTTCATAGTTTCCTGCAGCCCTATAAAGTCCAAATGCTCTTGCTGCATCAAATTTATCAGATAGGAACTCATCCCCTTCTTACCAACCCCTCTACAATTTAAATTACCACCTATCATAACATGTTTTCCCTCTCTCTTGTTCTAGCTATAACATCACTCATAGGGTGGTAGTTGTTAACTTTCACAACAACCGCTTTTAACTTACCCTGACCACCTCCAGCAGTACCAACTAGTTTCTTCTTTCTCTTCTATTTTATAGACATCACTAGAGTAAATTCCTCCTCAACTTCATTATCACTCTTCCATCCCAGGAACTCTACCTGTGCTTCCTGCTCTGCCCCTTTTTGCATATTTTCATTTTTTCCTAGCTAAATTATGTCTAGCAATTTGTAGATCTTTTAAGGAACTAATAAACTCAAGAGATAAAGATGAAGGTTCTACCCCCATTTCCAAAGCTCTGTTAACAATGTCCTCATCATCTAACACAACAAAAGAATTATAGAAAGTTAGATTAGTACCTGACAAGTCTCTTTAGGTACCTTGCATCATGGTTCTCTCATTCAGGTTAGATGCCCCTTCCTGATGAGCTAATCTATCACTTACTCGGATATGTGGAGCATTAGATACAGTGTCCCCCTAAGAAGCAACCTGTTCTTTTTTTCCCTGTTGTGAACCCTGGCTCTCTTGAGTTAAGATTTCTGGTTGAGATGATCCCACTTGAACAACCACTTGCTCCTGATCTTGATTGGGGATCTCCATCCCAACCAAAGGTATATGCTCCACAAGAGGATTACTTTCTTCATCAGCATCACTTTCAGCAGAAGAAATATTTGTATTACCAGAATCCCCTTCCTCATCATCACTGTCATTCTCAGCACCTCCCTGCTCCTCCTCAATTTGTTCCAGCAAATGACCATATTGTTTCCTGTGTTCATAGTATTTATCACTCTGTTTATTTTGAAGTAGATTCTGCACAAACTCCTGAAAAGTCTGTCCTCCACCAGCTGGATCATATGGATTGACCATAGCTCCTATTTATTGTGGAGCCAGAGCCTATGCCACCTCCAGATGCACATCCCCCATCACCTATTCCTGCATCTGCCCAGCAGTATCATTATGTTGCCTGATATCTCCTGCACTCACTGTGCCATCACTAGGTGTATTGCCAACAGCATTATCAGTTGCTTCACGAATAGTTATACCACCAGCAGATCCCCCACTTGGCCAAATTTGAGCCACTCGAGCACCAAAGGACATGTCATCAGTGTTTCCAGAGTTTTCACCCTCAACTCTAGGTCCTTTCCCTTTTTCCTAAGCAGCACATTGTGGAAGATCATTTATAGAGCAATTGGTCCTGCCATTTCCACCATGTGTTGTCTGCTCCACACCAACCCCATATTCTGACCTCCTAGCAGTAACCATAGTAAGCACATGTCTACTACTATCATCCTGTCTGGTCTGACCTGCTTGATTATTTTCCCCTCCCACATCAACAGGAATGGGTATGGTTGGTACAACATCTAGGGCAAAAATCTCCCTTGTATACTTGAACTCATAAATCCCTCCCTTCATCTCTCCTCTTCTTGTGTTTAGTACCAGAGTCACATCCTGGCAAGCCACCTTCACTCTAACATATGCCAGATTTCTCAAGCTGTTCCTATCCATTGCCAAAGGCTTCCCTATCAAAGATGCAACATAGAAAACAGTGGATTTCTCCCTATACTTCATAGGGATGCCAACAATTCGAATCCATGCCTCCTCCATCCATTCAATAGGTTCCAGATCACCTGTCCACTCAGAAATCTGAATCACAACATCAGGGATTGTCTTTATAAAAACCTTGCCAAAATGAAAATCTTCAATGGATTTCATAGAGGGAAATCTCATAAGAAATTAAACATCACTAATGGGCCTAGCATTAAACCTCCATCCAGAACCAACAACACTGCCCATAGCTGAAATTCTTTTTCCAGGTCTTTTCCTGACACATCACCCCTGACAACCATGATATGAGCATAGTTATAGTTCTCCATTAACTGAAATGAGGATCTAGTCACTGGGATAGAATGAAATCCCTGATCAAAATCAGTGCTACCAAAGAAAAGAGGAACATATTCCCAGGGTTTTCTCTCTTGACAAACCAAAATATTGTGATTATGTCCACCATTCTCACATTCTTGTCTCCCTGTTCCTGCATCTGTTGTATGTTGGAAGCCCACAATTTTAGCATTTACATTCACATTCATGGGCACACCAACCACTAGTGCAGGTACAGAGGACCCTACCAATGTTGTGGCCACTGCATCTGTCTAACTGATCACAGTAACCAGCGAGGGTTGGTTAATCGCAACAGATGGTACACTCACAGAGGTTGAGATTGGAATACTGGCAGAAACATTTGTAACATGAGCAGTACCAGGCAAATTGGATCTACTCGCGGGATTGACAGGATGGTAACATTTCTAACTGTAGCAGGTTGTTCAACTGTGTGCGCAAATAGAGGAGCATCACGCCGAGACTAGGTGTTCGCAGAATTACCTGTTCTTCCAGGAAGCGAGGAATCTGATGCCGTAGAGTGCGAATACCTCAGCATCTCCGGCCTGTGACTCCATTTATCTCTGTGCCGCGCCTGATATTCATCCCTCCCCCGGGCCTCTATCAGAGCCCTCTCCCAAGCCAGATCTTCTCGCCTCTGCGTGTCAACCCTTGATTCCCTTGCTAAATCATCTCTTCTGCGATCTTCGTCCCTTGCCTCCTCTTCCATCTGCCTGCGATATTCTACAAGGCGGTTGTCTTCCCAACGACATTCGTCATCTCTTCAGCGTTCCTGTTCTCGAATCCATCCCCCCTCCCGACACCGTTCCGCCGATAACCTCCAATCTCCTGCCTGTCTATTCGAGGTCGTTCCAAACCTCGACCTCTTTGCATAGGGAACAGGGCAGGCTGGTTGTCGTGGTGGCAAATGACGATTGCCATAATACTGCGCTCCATCACGGGCGCCACCGAGGTGGGCACCTGCACGAACAATCTCCTGTCGCCTGAACTGGTTCCTCTCCACCTCACCAGATCTGCAACTCATGGAGACAAAAGGGGAACGATGGGAGTGCGAACGAAAACTACCCTACCCACATCCCCCGATCCAGGGTTAATCGGTATCGAGGAATTGCCCGCTGATCTGAATCCCTCGCTCAATCTCAGATTCTCCCGAACTGATGTACCCATCGTGCCCCTGAAGTGTGGCCCTCACACAGATTCGGTCCACCGCCAGAGGTAGTCCATCTCGTAGAACCGCTAATCAAAATCATCCGACACGCACGCACATAGGGCGGCACGCAGGCGTGACCATGTCGGCACCCACACACGTTCCCCTGTGGACGACCAGGACGTGTCATGCACCATAACACACACGATCCCCATACGTGACATCTGAGTCAACCTGAATCCGATCCGTGATACGCCGTCCATCCTCGTCAAAAAGCGAGATGGTTCTCACACCAAAAACCTCGATCGTCCCTGATATATGTGGGGCAAGGACACTGATAGCAGCGCACCTGACGCCGATCAGCCGCTGGTGAATCCGTATCCACAACCGCCATGGGAGCCATCAGATCAAGGCCATAAAGGGTTTATATGATACAAAAATGAAAAACTAAAGGAGGTAAAAGACTTAGAAAATATGAGTCAATATAGCTCTAACTAGGGTTGTTTTGAAAATCCTAGTTTCTCTGGTAGATATGTCATCTCTATATATTTGTGGAAAAAGAATTTTGGAAACATGTCTCCATTTTAAAATCTGGATACCTCCATATCCTTGTTGAAAACATTTTTAGAGGAAACCCCCTTTTTTAAACATCATCGACCATCCATGGTCAAACAAAACCTCATCCTCAAGTTCTCTCGTGACCAAGTCACATCCTTTTTATCTTTATCAAACCATCACTTGGGTACTCCTAGTAATCACCTTTCCAACCGTCCTTGACTGTGGACACGGATATTCGAATGGATTATACTCTGTAGAGTTTGTGCACTTTACCCACAAGAATCGATACATCCGTTGGGATTCAACCACGACCCGTTACACAAACGGGGGTTCATATAATCAAACATAACCTTTTAGTTGTCCACCCTAGCAAAGGCACCATTCCCTTTTGGGTTTGACCTCCGCGGAAATGCGTATGTGGCTCTCTGCGCCATAATCCTCTGATACGTCCATTTTGCATCACTATTCTATGTCATAATTCACTGTTATTCATTGATATATTTCGTATTGAGAGGTGATACTTATGTTATTTCATCTGTTTTGCATGGTTGATGACTTTTGGAGCATGGACCGCCGATGGGATTCTGATGGAAAAGGTGCTGTTTGGAGGCAAAATTCACGAAGATCAGAAAATCCGGGAAAATATACGGAAAATCCTATTTTTCCATAAGACGAAGGAAGCCAGAAGGGGGGCTGGAGATGGGCCACAGGGGGCCCACACCACCCCCTGGCACGGGCGAGCCTAGGCCGCGCCACCAGGTGGTGTGGCCGCCCTGGTCCACCCCTGGCTCTCCCCTCTGGCGTATATTATCCTCCCGAAACCCTAAGACTCAGGGAGTGACCACAAAAAGATTCCACCGCCTCTGCAGGGCGGAAAATACCAAGAGAGAAAGATCTCTCTAGCAGACAGATTTCTGCCGGGGGAATTCCTTCCTGGAGAGGGGAGATCGTCGCCATCAACACCACCATCAAGCTGGACTTCATCGGGATCATCATCATCATCACCACCACCATCATCACCATCAGCACCCTCATCACCATCTCCATATTGCTATAACAATTGGGTTGAATCTTGCATAGTTCTTAGGGGAAACTTTCCCGGTGTTGATTACTCTTTGTAGTTGATGTTATTGAGTGAACCATTGAATTATTGTTTATGTTCAGATTGTTATACATCATTATTCCATCTTTGATCATGATCCATATGATGTCTTGTGAGTAGTTCGTTTTGTTCTTGAGGACATGGGAGAAGTCATGTTGTTAGTAGTGGAGTTGTGTTGAGAAAGATTCAATAGTTTGATATTTAAGTTGTGGTGTACTTCTGCTAGTGGTGTCATGTGAACATCGACTACATGACACTTCACCTATATGGGATTAGGGGAATGCATTGTGTATTTGGCTACTAATCGTAGGGGTTGGAGTGATGTAAACCTGAACCCCCGTTAGGAAACCATTGCACAAGGGACGTAAGGGTCTTAGAGTTTAAAGTTGTGGTTAGGTTTCTACCTTAATTACTTTCTTGTACTTACAGATGTTTGCAAGGGGTATTATCACAAGTATGTATTAGTCCTAGGAAGGTTGTACATTAGCACAGGTTCACCCATACAACACTTAGCAAGCTAAAGAAGGTTAATCAACTACATGAAGCGAAAGCACTTGATAGTCTTCCCATGTGTCCTCGAGAACGTTTGGTCATCTTAAGTAATACAACCGACTTATCCTTTGCTGCATAAAGGATTGGTCCACTTGCTACATCTATTCTTATTGTCTTTTATTTACTCGTACTTTATTTACTTGCTTTATCAAAAAACCCTAAAAATCCGTTTGCTAAGTATTTGTAGAGAATTTCTGATCCATACCGCTAGCCAGCACCTTCTGCTCCTCGTTGGGTTCGACACTCTTACTTATCAAAAATACTGCGATACACCCCCTATACTTGTGGGTCATCAAGACTATTTTCTGGCGCCATTGCCGGGGAGTGAAGCGCTATTGGGGAGTGGAACTGGTAAAGGAAACTTCTACTGTGAGTATTGTTTACTTCTGTTAGTTGCTCTATTTTCGTTATGGATAATTCGCTGAGTTTCTTATTTGGCAATGCTACTACCACTGCTAAGGTAGTAGATGAGCCACCACCTGCTGAGAATGATGCTTTCAAAATACCTAGAAGAATAATTGATCGTGTTATGGATAACTACTATGTTGGGGATGGAACTGTCCATCCCGGTGATCATTTACTCTTTATACACAAATTATGCGGGTTGTTCAAGTGTGTAGGTATTACTACAGATCAAGTTAAGAAGAAGTTATTCTCATTATCACTAAAAGGAAGAGCTGAGGAATGGTATAAGCTGCTGAAGAATGGTTAAGCTCTAGAATGGGAGGAAATAGTGCGTCTCTTTTATTCAAAGTTTTATCCTCCTAGTGAGATTCATAAAGATCGGAATCAAATGTACAATGTTTGGCCTCTTGATGGAGAGAGTACAACTCAAGCTTGGGGGAGATTGAAGTTACTAATGCTCAAATGTCCCATTCATGAGCTCCCGAACAATATTATTATCAATAACTTTTATGCAAGGCTTTCTCTTCATGATAAGGATTTATTGGATGCTTCTTGTGCTGGATCATTCACTCGCATGGAAGAAGAAGCTAAATGGGATCTTCTGGACCGTATTCAAGACAATGCTGAAGCTTGGGAGAATGACAAAGGTAGAAAGTCAGGTATAAATTACGATTATGAATGCATTGAATCTTTTATGGGAACTGATGACTTTCAAAATATTAGTAATGCTCATGGTCTAGACTCTCAAGCTATTGCTTCTTATTTTAAGGCTTTTGCTTCCTACATTGAAGTGCCTAAAAAGAAGTGGAATAAGTATCATGAACCTTATAAAGATGTTGCTAAGAGTGTTCCTCCAAGAAATACTGAAGTTTATACTGCTAATCATGTTTTACCTGAGCCTTATATTGAGAAAATGCCTTTTCCGGTTAAGATAAAGGAACACTCTATGATAGCTAGTATGGTTAATGAAAGTACACATAAAGCTGTTGAACCTGATAAACAAATGGTTGATGAACCTATTATAGCAAATGTGAAAGACTTTGTTACTAGATATGAAGAAGAGGGACACACTATCCTTTGTAAGGATACCTCTAATATTGTCTCACAAAGTAGTGTTATGAGAGCTAGTATTCTTGCGTTTTCTGTTAGAATAAGCGATCATTGCTATGATAGCCCTTGTGATAGTTATATTGTTAAGTTTATGCATGATACTGAAAGTTATTATGAGAGAGGGAAGAGTGTTCTTATGTATCTCAGTAATATCAAGTTTCCTCGTTTTATGCTGAAAGTTTTTATATTGCACTTCTTTTGCCTTCTTATGCAAGTAGACTCTGATTTCAACAACTTGTTTGTTTACAGAATTCCCTTGCATAGGAAGTGGGTTATACTTAAATTTGTGTATTTTTGCTTCTTAATGCTCCCTTTCACCTCAATTCATATTCTTATGTGAGCATCTTCAAAATTATCATGCCCATCTTAATGGCTATAAAGAAAGAGCTTTTTGGGAGACAACCCAATTTGTTTTTGCTTTCAGTTTGTTTTTGTTTCTTTGAGTCTTGGAAGTTATTAATTCGGTAATAACTGCTCCTTATCCTTTTTTGTTTGGTTTTTGAGTCAAGATCAACTTCTAATGAGAGAGAAGTAATATTTGGTGAAGTTGCTGTCCCGAAACAGATTTTTGTGCTTCACCGTAAAAATTCGTGAGAGATCTATGTATGTCGGATTGAGCTGTAATTTTTTGTGCTTCTGACCCAGGTTGTTATTTAACTTTCGTTAGTTTTGAACTTTTTGAGTTGAGCAACGGAAGATTTTCTAAAAAATTGATCTTTACCTGCTGGTCTGTTTTGACAGATTTTGCCACTCTTGCATTTGCTTCTTTATTTGATTTCCTTTTTGAATACTTTTTGGGTTTTCGGAAGGAGTTTCTACAGTAGATTATGTTTTATTGGTTTTCAGTTGAAGTTGTACTCAAAAGGTTTTATCACTTCATATATACTAATGTTGCTAATGAGAACTGTGTGGAGTTTTGTGTGAAAGAAATTTCCAGGTAGTGGAGAAAATGGTGTAATGAGGAAGTGAAAGGTTTTATGACTCAAGTATTAAGTGTATGAAGATGAAGATATTGATGTTATTCAAGTGGTGACTCCGGAAGAATCTACTAAATTCAGAGACCTGCAGAGTCCATTTTCAAATAGGTAACAGTTCTGGTAAGAAAAGTTCCGCGAAAATACTATCCAACTATATTTTTGCAGTTTTTAGTCAATAAGGAAAGCTATGAAGCGAAAAAAGGACGGAAATGGAGCCAAGGTGGCGCGGGCCTACCCCTGGCCGCGCCACCAGGTGGTGTGGCCACTCCGGACTCCGCCTCCGACTCGTTTTCTCCCTGTACCTTCCTTTTGTTGTGAAACTTCGTAATATATAACCCCCCGGATCCCCCGAGGTTCGTATATCGTGTTCTCGTCGTGTTTTTGTTTCGATCTGTTTCTGTCAGGAACTATCTTTAAAAGCTTAGAAGCACAATGGTGTCCTCCAAGGATAAATGAAAGGAGCCTATGGAGGAAGATCTCCAAGACCCCGGGAAGGAGAAGGTGATCAAGAGTGAAGATGAAGAGGAGGCAAAGCACACCGACACTACCATTGCAAGCATTGGAGTGGTGGCAAACCCTGTCAGGACTATGTCAATTGGAGGGAAGCCTCCTCATCACCGTTCAGATCCCTGGTCACTTCCCCCACGCACCAAGAATCCTTTCCATACCCTTATCCATGAGCATCAATACCAGAATTTGCCCAAGGAGAAATTACCCTCCAATTAGGATTTGCTTTGTTCTAGCCATGCAGGAAAAGAAGACTTCAAGGAGGAAGAGTGGGCAAAGAATCACAAGCGCTGGAATTCGTAACCCGACATGATCATGAGCCGCATTGAACAAAACTCGCAGCTTATTCATAATCTCACCTTTGAGATCGAGGACTTGGGGAAACTGATCAAAGAGCTCATCAAGAAGATACCACCACCACTGAAGGAGTAATTCGTCATCAGGTTTGGCATCCCCTTGGTTTGTTCCAAGCTTGGGGGAGTGCCGCGGTATCACATCACTATCTTCTATCTTTTTACCCTTTTTAGTAGAGTCATATCATGAATAGAGAAGTTATCATGTAGGATGGTTTGCATTATGGAAGTGTCCCCTCTCTCGTTAGATATGTATCCCTTGGTGTGAGTTGCCGTTATGGATTACTAATGAGAAGTTCTATCATTCACTCTTTTTCATAGCTTATATTAGTTTTCAATTCGCGGTTATATGATTGATCTTGTTGTTAGTATTGGTGTCACTTTGGGATCATTGAGTTAATTTAGTTGGTTTTGGAAAACCTAGCTCGGTCAGTAGCAACACTATTTTAGAGAGTTGAATGAAAAGATAAAAGTACTCTTAAAGAAATATAATTTCATCATCTTTCTTTCTTGATTTGCTCATAAGTCTAGTATTCTCTAGTTAAGATCTTTTGTGCTTCCAAGGAAGATTGCATGTTTGATTTTATCACTTGTATGTTTGTTTGTTTCCTTCAACTCTTATACTTGCTACCCAGCCTTGCTAGCCAAAAACCTGTACTGTGAGGGAATTCTTCTCGTGCATCCACTCCTTAAAACCAAAACCTTTGCCAATTGTGTCCACCATACCTACCTATTATCATTATTGCTATTCCAAGTAAATTCTTGTTTTATCTACCTCTCAAATTAAACTTGTTATGTGAAAATTAGTGATTAAAGATCTCACGAACTTGATGGCACACTTTACTTTCTTGCACTTAATAAACTTGAACCATTGTGCTCACCTATGTTGCGTATATGCTTGCGCTTTGTAAGTTGTGAATTAGCAGAACCATGCTGTCATGGGGAACGCTTTCAACATTGCACTAGTACTTTGTACCAAGTTGATATCATGTTCTTTTGTCTACGGATGTCGTCGGTGTGAAATTAAAGGGGAGCTTGTAAGTCCATGGAGTTATGCATGTGTGTTAGAGAAACGCCTGGGCCGCTGGTCTAATCCATGCTGACATGGTGGAAACCTGCAGCGTAACCAGAACGAGCTTCTATGAAGCATTCTTCTTATAAAAAAAGAGATCGATATTGAGAAAAAAGTGAGAAAAAAATAGATTATGAAAAGAGGAAAGAGAGAAAAAATCACCATATTCCCATGGTAAATAAGAAGATTGCTGAGATACTTGTTGTCTGCTTGCCTTGTCATTTTGATATGGGGATTCTTCCGTATCATCGGGCAAGGGGTACCCCGTTGGCGGTTCTCTATGATACATATATGCTTACGATGACAAGAACTTACCGGTGAGTAAACTTGAGTAGCATGAGGAGCGGCCCTCATATTCAAGGGACATGAGATTCTCAATTTACAACTTGTCAATGCATATCCTCATATTTGATCACTTTAACCTTAATCACCTAAAGATGCCAATGATAGGGGCAATGAGAGCTGAAAGCTAGTAAGTATCATAATTTTTGGGAGCTCTTTATGAGACTTGTAATCCCTGCTTCCCTCTGCGAAGGGCCTTTCTTTTACTTTTTAGTTGAGTCAGTAAACCTACTCCCTTCTATCTCAGCAAGTATTTTGAGTTGTTGTATTTCATTCGTTCATATGATGATTTATTCAATCATGTTGCTTATGTTCCTTGTTTTGCACATTGCTCTTATCTTGATGTTTACTACTTTGAAAGCTATCATTGAAAACCAGTTATTTGTGAACTCCAGCAAATTATCAACTATTCTTCGACCAAGAGCTAAGTTTGCCATTACCAATTATGATTTACTTTATGTATCTTTATTGTGTTTCCTTTGCTTATTGCAAGTTGAGTTATATAATAGTGAGTTGTCTTCTATTATGATCTATGTATTGATGAATGTGATGCTTCTTGTCGGTATTCTTTTATCGACTCTTCACTCCATAAACCCGAGGTCATGTTTATTGAGCTCAGTTTCGCTTGGGGACAAGCGAAGTCTAAGCTTGGGGGGAGTTGATACGTCCATTTTGCATCACTATTCTATGTCATAATTCACTGTTATTCATTGATATATTTCGTATTGAGAGGTGATACTTATGTTATTTCATCTGTTTTTGCATGGTTGATGACTTTTGGAGCATGGACCGCTGCAGTCAGGATTCTGATGGAAAAGGTGCTGTTTGGAGGCAAAATTCGTGAAGATCAGAAAATCCGGGAAAATATACAAAGAATCCTATTTTTCTAGAAGACGAAGGAAGCCAGAAGGGGGGCTGGAGATGGGCCACAGGGGGCCCACACCACCCCCTGGCGCGGGCCAGCCTAGGCCACGACACCAGGTGGTGCGGCCACCCTGGTCCACCCCTATCTCTCCCCTCTGGCGTATATTATCCCCCTAAACCCTAAGACTCAGGGAGCAACCACAGAAAGATTCCGCCGCCTCTACATGGCGGAAAACACCGAGAGAGAAAGATCTCTCCGGCATACAGATTTCTGCCGGGGGAATTCCTTCCCGGAGAGGGGAGATCGTCGCCATCAACACCACCATCAAGCTGGACTTCATCGGGATCATCATCATCACCACCATCAGCACCATCAGCACCCTCATCACCATCTCCATATTGCTGTAACAATTGGGTTGAATCTTGCATAGTTCTTAGGGGAAACTTTCTCGGTGTTGATTACTCTTTGTAGTTGATGCTATTGAGTGAACCGTTGAATTATTGTTTATGTTCAGATTGTTATACATCATTATTCCATCTCTGATCATGATCCATATGATGTCTTGTGAGTATTTCGTTTTGTTCTTGAGGACATGGGAGAAGTCATGTTGTTAGTAGTGGAGTTGTGTTGAGAAAGATTCAATAGTTTGATATTTAAGTTGTGGTGTACTTCTTCTAGTGGTGTCATGTGAACGTCGACTAGATGACACTTCACCTATATGGGCCTAGGGGAATGCATTGTGTATTTGGCTACTAATCGTAGGGGTTTCTAGAGTGATAGAAACCTGAACCCTCGTTAGGAAACCATTGCACAAGGGACGTAAGGGTCTTAGAGTTTAAAGCTGTGGTTAGGTTTCTACCTTAATTACTTTCTTGTACTTACAAATGTTTGCAAGGGGTATAATCACAAGTATGTATTAGTCCTAGGAAGGTCGGTACATTAGCACAGGTTCACCCACACAACACTTAGCAAGCTAAAGAAGATTAATCAACTACATGAAGCGAAAGCACTTGACAGTCTTCCCATGTGTCCTCGAGAACGTTTGGTCATCTTAAGTAATACTAATACAACCGGCTTGTCCTTTGCTGCATAAAGGATTGGGCCACTTGCTGCATCTATTCTTATTGTCTTTTATTTACTCGTACTTTATTTACTTGCTTTATCAAAAACCCCTAAAAATCCGTTTGCTAAGTATTTGCAGAGAATTCCTGATCCATACCGCTAGCCAGCACCTTCTGCTCCTTGTTGGGTTCGACACTCTTACTTATCGAAAATACTGCGATACACCCCCTATACTTGTGGGTCATCATCCTCCTTTCTGTACAGGTCTATATCCAAACCCTTGGTTTGATATATACCATAATATTTTGTGATTTCCACTTCCTTCCTTAATACTAAGTGATACCGTCCGCGGGAGACCCAATTGTTGCACCGGCTCTTGTCAGTGACATCTGCTAACCCTAGATCCATACACATTTACATGGGGAAAGCCCAGAATTCGGAGGATTTCTCTCATTTAGCACATGTAGGGGCTGCCCATGCTAAAGCAAACAAACTACAAGCTACGCCCTAGCTCCTGGGGTAATGTGGTTGCACGGATAAGTTATTCGGTAAAGGCATAGAACATCCCTTCTCATATTTCAGTCCATTAGTCTCATCCTTCCTCCTCGCTTTTCTTTCTTTAAACATCCACTTGGAAATGATGCCTCTTTCCAAGGGTTTTACCAAAACATTTTCAAGGCATTTTGTAGTAGGGTAATCCCCCAAAATAGTTTTGTTTCTCAAATCTGAGGTTTCCAACGAGGTAGGATGATAACCATCATACTCTCGGTCTAAGGAATATGATAGGTTGTTCACAACGACAGGTGTCCTTCTGAACACCAAGTAATAACTTGGAGGAGCCAAGTTATCAGAGTAGTAATAGTAAAACAAAACATGCAGGTAAATAATACAGTTTATAAGGGAGACACAAAACAAGTAATAAAAGGAGTAGGACAAGTACAGGAATTTGGGAAGGGTGGCTTGCCTTTGATCAGCAGTATGTCCCTGGAGTTCTTCTTAGAATACCGATAATAAAAAGAATAATAGGGTTCCTTCTTCTCGATGTCAGCACAATCGCAACTATCGTTGTCATAGAGCACACATGCAACACACAATGGACCACAATCAATACAAGGCAGACAAGCACCAATGCCATACATCACACAAACATACAATACACTAATAGCTTCAGTAGGTTTGGTTAAATTGAGTTCAAAGCAAGTGGAATTACTTTAATTGGGTTGGTGGACATTCTTTTATGATTTATTAGTCCAAAGTTACCTCAATAAGGGGTTTCTAAACAAGGCTTGGTTCTATATGGTATCAATGTACAAAAATGATGTCACCATATAGGTAGTGACATAACAAGGTCACCAAAAGTGGTTTCACTAGTTTATCACTTTTCTTTAATTAGTTATGGGTTTTCTAGTGGAATAAACTCTAGTTTTAGGGGATAATTCACCAGAAATGATTTCTAAGTCCAAAAAATTATTTCCTGGGATGGTTAGGAAGGGTTTACCGAGATTGACCCAATGTTTCTCCTAGTTTCACAAGTAAGGACCATTTTCCTTTCTTGTTCTATTCTGAACTTTCTAGAATCTAAACCAGTACATTTTGACAATAATGTTCATTAAACGTGTCAAACTATCTTGATAGATTTCAATGTTTAACGTTTTATTCAAACTTCATTCATACACTATTTACTATCTTAAATAACGATTAGTATCAATTTCATCATTCATTATATGTTAATCACATATGAATGTTGCCATGCTCCCACTCAAATTGTTATCCACATATGAGATTTGAGCTTCATTCATACCAGTATTCCCACTTAGTTCCCACTCAAAATATATCGTTTACATATTATGATCAGGAAAGACACTCAGCTCCTACTAAAATTTATCTAAATGTAGGACTTCTAGATATTTTCGTATTTTCCAAAGTTCATTGATCCTTTATCATTCCGAGAATTTTCCTACTACGAGACACTAGCAATCATGAGTTTATTCAAAACCTGCTCGTTGTATTAATTATAACCCTGTCTTCAATCTTGATATTGAAGAACATGCAGTTTGGACAACCTTACTTCCAGTTATCAAACTGGAATAATTGCTAGTGTAAATCCAATAGACTTTGAGCATCACTACATATCATAGTCAATTTTATTTGAATTTGTCAAAACATGTTTTATGACAAATTGATCTTTTAAGTCCTCCATTGAGTTACATTTCTTCCTTATAACTTTGCAGTTATCAAGAAGATTAAGTAGTCATTCTTTACTTAATAAGGTAAAGTAACATATTACTTTGGAATCTTAAATGTGGTTTAATGTGTATTTCATGACTCTTAGCCATTTCTCGTTCTTTGGTCCTTCACGCTTCTTCGGAGTTCATATGTATGTTATGTTTTCATAACATGATAAGTGAATAAACAATGTAATTCTGCAAATGGCAGAATGTATTCTTGAATCCTACTTGCTTTTAGTAAAAGTATTGCCTGAAACATTATGATCTTCATCATTAGTTTTGCCTCCGCTTCTAGAGTTCATCTTGTAGAACATATTCTGTTGCACCACTCGTCATTTGGAGGTAAGGTCAAATACCTTGTTTGAACTTTCACTTTCTTCCACTAACATCCTTTATGAGAAAACATTTTCTAGAGGAAGTACCATGTTTGGGAAATTCAGGTTTTGCCTTCTTTGGTTTTAGTTTGGAAGATGTATTCATAGTTTTCTAAAAATACTCTACAAAGACTTGTTTATTCGCCACGACTTCGATATTGTCGAAATCTCTAGAAACTCGAACATGCCATAACTCATATGGTGTTATTTCCATGAATCTTAGATGGTTTCATATTTCAAAATTGAGTGTTTGCTATTGATTTGCAACCTAATGATACTCATAACTTGGTAAGAGATAATTTCTAGACCATATGTACTCAGTACACATGATTATGATGTTTTAGATATATCTATACGTTTTGAAACATCCTATCATCATAATTTGTGAAGACGTTCTCACAAGTCCTTATGTCAAACTTTAACTCAAATATGCTGTCACTTTTATCAAACTGTGGAGACTTCAATATTCTTTTTAATTTAATATTCATCTTCATTCTTAAATAGTTTGAACAATTCAAATAATTTCAGACTCATGTTTTATTTAGTAAATACATATATTCACTTAAATTTATCGTGAAGCTTATGACATAATGATGTTGACTTATAATCATCATGCATGATATTCAACAATCCATATTATGTTTTACCAGAATGTGGTGTTTTACTCATCTCACTTGGTGAGACGTGGTTTATACAAGTAAAAGATCAAGTATCTTCAAACTTTATGTTTCATTAAAATGAAACTGCCATTATGACTTAAACATTAGTGTCATTCAAAATGATGTCATCATTAAGTTTGAATATCTTTCAGCATTTTTAATGGTTTTATAAATGCTTTAACCACTAGCATTTAGATAAGGATAAGAAAAACTCATTCATAATATCAATGTGACCATAAAAGAAATCATTCATAGAAATAGAACAACTGATTTGTTTCTCATTAATATGAATAACCGTCTCACAAGATGTAACAAACTGATAATTTTTACACATAATCATTATAAAAACTCTTATTCAAATCCATGCTAATCTGAATGATAGATGTGGAGCGAGAATGTCATCGGCCACCAAGCAGCTTGTTTTCCATCACGTCATTGTCTCCTCGTCCCTGTAGCAAGCCCTTCAAGCAGATGGACCTATTTTCATAAAATAGAACAAGTATCAATATACTTGGTAAACTGCAAAGTGTTTGCTAGAAAACATTTATAACTTGTAGATCAAAATATACCTTCTTCATCCGTGACATCCTCTTCGATTGGATCTACCTCCAGAGTTGTCAACTCAGTTACTAACTCATGAAAGGTGAACCCTTCGTCTCCCATGATGCAGTTCATGATGATGTCTTTGCAGCTTGGAGGCAGCAAATGCAGCGCCCCATCTATTGCAAAGCTATCAGTCATCTAGTAGTCCACATCATATGCAAGGTGTTCATGTATCTCATGCATGACAACTAGGTGACACTTCAAGTTACCATCTTCCCTCATTTTTCTTGAGAGAAATTTTTCAATAGCTCATACTTTATAAGCCTGAGCTATGGCATGAAGAGTGCCTTCAACTCAACAACCATCTGAAATGTGTTGGTGTTGAAGAAAGGCAGTTGTAGCTCAGTCTCCATCGAATGAAGCATGGTCCATTAAAGCTCAATGGAGGTTTCACATTGAGCATGATAATCTTTATTCTCTTGCTCACTTGTAGAGTCATCAGAATAATCTCCTAGTGGTTATTGTATCACGTGGAGCAGATCATTTATGTTGAGGGTATCCCTAAGGTGCTCGATCCAGACTATGAAGTTTGACTCATCTAACTTAAGTTTCACATTATGCAGGAAAGTCCCATAGTTGAAAAACTTATTGGGATAGGTCTTGATCTACAAGCATATTTGCAAAGATACTTAGACTAAGTTCATAATATGAGTTCAAATTTATGATCAAATTATCAGTTGAGCTCCCACTAAAGCTATCATCCCTAAGACAGTTTAGTGATTACATGATCCTCATACACTATGTCATCCCCGATCGTTATGGCCTTTGATATAGCTGCAAGGGTGGACAACAGAGTGTCAATCACAACATGCATGTACTCATGCTCGATCTTTTGACCTTCTCGTGTTCGGAGGCCATGTCTGTACATGATAGGCTCGCCAACTCAACCTTAGTGTATTCGCAGTGCACACATGGCTTGCACACTAATGGGAGAACACTACGGTTGGCATTTAATAGGGATCATCTTATTTAATGCTAATTTGGTGTAACTAATACTAGCACACAACAAGATGTATAAGGTATCAACATCACATGCAATAAAAGTGATACGATATGGTCCTTCTCCATGGGCCATGATCTCCATCGAGCACTTCGGTATGGCACCAAGTCCATGTTGCCACCAGTTGGTCATTCATCGAAACGATGATCATTACTATACTACTTAGCATCATAGAGTAAACTACTTTATTTCGACCAAGACCATTTCACATCATATGCCTCTTGCAAAATAAAGTTAAACGCCTATAATTTATCTTTTTGGAAGTTTTACGTGGATGTATGGCTTTCGCGATAGAACTGTTTCTACCTACGAACTTCTAACGACAACATGGATCCAATAGTTGTCTCTACTACTCCCCTTTCGGGGCTATCCATTTCAAATGCTATATCAACTACTAAAAGAGAGACAGATACCTACTAGCCACTTATACAGTACAAGCCGTATGTTGAGCATGGAACCACTCTTGTGTAAGGTCAGTCCGGGCTGCTTCATCAAACAGTGTCGCGATATAAATAAGTACAAGTGGGAAGGTAACAACTAGAGGATCAATGCCCACATTTCAATGTGTGTTCTAACAGTACAATCATTACTACACATAGACCGGCTCTGATACCACTAAAGGGGTTTGCTAGCAGAAAAACAATTTTTTCAATTAGCACAACACCAAATGCTAGGATCTATCTACGAGTAATGTTGTAATGGAGAAGGCTTCGGTAACATACCCTTGAAGACCGAAAGGGCTTAATGTTCTAAGGGGAACATGGATGAAGTAGTCAAGACTATAGCCGACCTCAAGGTCGCAAAGCTCCTCGCAAGTCACCCTAGGTCCTTGACCCAGGTGACACTAGTGCAACACCTCCATGGTTTCGCACATGTCCGATGTAAGATGACGACCTCCATCTCACTGATCCCTGTCGTGAGTGCGGAAGTAGATCTTCTGGTTGGGATCTCCTCAACACAATGACGTGCCGCAACAAAGCACTCCCTTGCGCATGCAACCCTAACTCGGGGCCGTAGTTGCAAGACATAAGAGATATGAGAGAGAAATTCTCTAAGAAAAATGCCTTAGAAAATATCTCAATTATTGTGTGCCTTTTCCTCCTATAGGACCCTACTATATATAGAAGAAAAGGGGAGACCCCATCCTCCTCAAGTCCTGGGGTGGTACTAAACCTTGAGGAGGGGAGGCGCCATGGGAGGAGGGGGCCGACCGGGCCAGGTGGGCCCTACTCGTGCATGACCCGAGGTGAATGTTGTGGCCGGGGTGGGCCCCACCCGTGAAATGGCCTTGGCCAGCAGTGGTGGCTGCCCCTTGCTCTATTGGGTGGCTTGCCCTCTTGGGCCCTTTCCCATTTGGGGATTTGGCCCGTTAGGGGAAGTTACCCTTTTAAATTTTAATAATAAATATTTCTTAATATTAATTCCATTAATCAACATATAAACACATATTATTAAATTCATCTTGACCCCAAACACCTTTCGGTCCATTCCGAACGACTTCGGATCCTCCCGGAACGATTCTAGTTCTCTCTCTCAGAATAGTTCCGGTGTTCTCTTTTTCTTGCTCCGATGGTTCCATTATCTCCAAAAAGATCTCCTATTATCATCGTACTCTTAAGTGTGTTATGCTATGGTTTAGGACTGTCACAAACATGATTGAGACCTTTCTCATATTAATGATTGACGACGGGTAACCTCAACAATGCCCATGGTTATGGACTTAGGGTTTTGTGGAAAAGAGAACGATGGGGATTTCGTCGACTGATTAGACAAACAAGGAAGTCGAAATAGTCTAATTATTGTGGAAACTATGATTACAAATTACTCAAAGCTTTGGTGCCTCTCCGTTGGCTCCTCCCAGCATTTATATAATAGGCTAGGTCCCGAACTCGTATACGGATAGGATACAAGTTACAATTATAACACTAATACAATGTCGTTTTCTATTTCTTTCTTGTCCGCCAAGATAGCTTATGTCCGTCGGATGCTCTCTGGACTTTCCTTTTATGGGCTTCATGGGCCGCAGGCCTTTGTACACTTAGGGTAGTAAATCACGGGGACCCGATTGGTCATGCCCATGTCAGTAGCCCCCAAGACTCCATCTGAATCATAGATTCGGGTTGAGTCTCAAAGAATTGTTAGCTACAAATCAAAGATTCTCATAAGTAGATATTTTAATGTATTTTACATTTATTATCGTAGGGATTTGGTATAACAGGTCTGATGCATCCAACGGATCGGGAATCAGTTAATTTCTCTTGGGAAAAACACTGTGAACCTACACCAAATTCGCGTCCCCGGGCTTGAACTCGGTATTTGCGGGTGTAATTCAGTTTGGGCCGCTAAGGTCTTATTGAATACCGAATTCCAGTGCTTTTATTTCAAGTTTCCAATGCGTCCGTCGGGATTTTCATCATATCATGGATACGAATAATTTACTGGCAGAGCGCATTCGTGTGTGTTTACTAGGCCACACAGGACGGATCCTAGGATCTTACCTTCATGTCGTGGATACGCCATTCAAACATATTATTGCAGCGGGCACGGTTTAAGGACTTTTGAGATTTTATCGGTTCCCTTGTTTGGCTGCTGTAATTGCTAAAGTTGTCAGCTTTATTTTATAAGTGCTCCCGATAGGAGTAATAACCGTCTGATGATACAACCATATAATGCTCATATGTTTTTATTTCTTTTATCGGGTGCCCTTTCAATGCACAAGGATAATATTCATTCGAGGAGTTTCTCTAGTTCGGGCCTAGTCTTGTTTGGTCAACTCTATTAGAGTATTTTCTTATCGGTGTGTGATATGTTGCTAACGTATCCATAATTTTTGATGTTCCATGCTTGGTTTTTATCTACTTTCTTATGTTTTGTTCCAACTTTGGAGTACTTTCTATACACTTTCTTGGACTAACCTATTAACAAGAGCCACAGCGTCAGCTGCCTGTTTTCTGCTATTTTTGGTTCCAGGAAAGTTAGAAAATGAATATTCTCGGAATTGGATGGGACAAAAGCCAAAGTCAGTTTTTCACCGAGGGACACAAGGAGCCAGAATACGAGACGGAGAAGGGCCAGGGGGCTGCCACACCACCTGGCCGCGCGGCCCAGCCTGGCCCGTGCCAGGGGGTGGTCTGGCCACCTCCAGCACCCCCTCGGCCTCCCCTTTCGCCTATAAGATGCCTCTGATACAAAAACCCTAAGTACTCGATCAAAATTCCACGAAAGAGTTTGTAGCCACCGTCATCTCTATCCCTAGATCGGGAGGGATCTGAAACTCTTCCCGGCACCCTACCGGAGAGGGGAATTCACCCTGGAGGCCTTCTTCATCCATGCAAGCCTCGGGTGCGATGCGTGAGTAGTTCATCCTTGGACTATGGGTCCATGTAGTAGCTAGATGGCTGGTTCTCCTCCTTTGTGCTATCATGTTTAGATCTTGTGAGCTTCGTTCATGATCAAGATCATCTATTTGTATTCCTACATGTTGTGTTTGCGAGGATCCGATGGATATTGAGATGCTATTTCAGATTGATTATTGATTCTATCAAGTCTTTGTTATTTGTGATCTTGCATGTTTTCCGTTCTTAGTAGCTATCTTGCCTAAGTAGATGCTAGCAACTCCAAGAGTTAGTATTTATGCTCGATAGTGGGTTCATGCCTCTAGTAATCTGGGGAAGTGACAGAAATCTCTAAGGTACTAGATGTGATGTTGCTACTAGGGAGAAAACAACAATCCTTTGTTCATAGAACAAACGTATTGTTTACTTTACACGCAATGCGTAATGCAATTATCTGTTGCTTGCAATTTAATACCGGAGGGGGTTTGGATGATAACCTAAAGGTGGATTATTAGTCATAGATGCAGTTGGATTACGGTCTATGTATAATGTTGTAATGCCTAATCAAATCTCAAAGGAGTCAAGATGAGTAGTATATGCATATTGCTTTCTCGATGTTTGTCAATTGCCCCGCTATAATTTGTTCACCCAACATGTCATCTATCTTGAGGAGAGCCACCACTAGTGAACTATGGACCCTGGTCCTTTCTTTTACCATCAATCTAGAACTGTTTACTGCTTTCTATTTACTTTCTGCAAACTATTACTTTCTTCCACACAATATGTTTAATCCTTTGTTTTCAGCAAAACCGTTGAGATTGACAACCTCACTGTAAGTTGAGGACAGAGTTCTGTGGTTGTGTTGTGCAGGTCTCCACGTTGCTGCTGGCACCGGTAGTGCGCCCTGCCAAAGTTCAGCTAGCAACACCTTTGGGGTGTTTCCTTGCTCCTACTAGTTCGATTAAACCTTGGTTTCATAACTGAGGGAAAACTTGTTGTTGTGCTCATCATACCTTCCTCTTGGGGTTCCCCAACGAGCTCGAGATATCTTGGGCCATCAAAGCTTTTTCTGGCGCCATTGCCGGGGAGTCAAGGGCATCTTCACAAGGGGAGTCCCTCATAACCAATCTCTTTACTTTGTTATTTTTGTTTTTCTTAGTTTATTTCTACTTTGTTTGCTTGTTTCTTTATCAAAAACACAAAAAATTAGTTTTACTAGTTTGGTTTCTTTATTAAAAACACAAAAAATGACTACTCTGGAAAATACTAAGTTGTGTGACTTCACTAGCACCAACAACAATGATTTCATGAGCACACCTATTTCTCCACCTGTTCCTGAAGCTACTTTCTTTGAAATTAAACCTGCTTTACTCAATCTTGTTATGAGAGAAGAATTTTCTGGTATTGGTAATGAAGATGCTGCTGCTCATCTAAATAACTTTGTTGAACTTTGTGATATGCAAAAGCATAGGGACATAGATGGAGATATCATTAAGCTTAAATTGTTTCCTTTCTCTTTGATAGGAAAAGCTAAAGAATGGTTGAATTCCTTAACTAGGAATAGTATTGATCGTTGGACTAAATGCAAAGATGCTTTCATTGGAAAATACTATCCTCCTGCTAAGATTATATCTATGAGAAGTGAAATAATGAAATTTAAACAATCTGATAATGAACATGTTGCTCAAGCTTGGGAAAGAATGAAATCTTTGGTAAAGAATTGTCCCACTCATGGACTGACTGCTTGGATGATTATCCAAACCTTTTATACAAGATTGAACTATTCGTCAAGAAATCTATTGGATTCTGCTACTGGAGGTACCTTTATGACCATTACTTTGGGTGCTACAACAAAGCTTTTTGATAGTATGATGGTTAACTATTCTGAATGGCATATTGAAAGAGCTCCACAAGGTAAGAAGGTAAATTCTATTGAAGAAACCTCCTCCTTGAGTGATAAAATTGATGTTATTATGTCTATGCTTGTTAATGGGAAAGCTCATATTGATCCAAATCATGTTCCCTTAGCCTCTTTGGTTGCTCAAGAAGAGCAAGTTGATGTGAACTTTATAAGAAATAACAATTTTAGCAACAATGCCTACAGGAATAATTATGGTAACAACAATTATAGGCCAAATCCTCCCAACAATGGTAATGCTTATGGAAATTCCTACAACAATAATAGGAGTGCTCCCTCTGAACTTGAAGTTATGCTTAAAGAATTTATTAGTAGACAAACTGCTTTCAATAAAACTATTGAGGAGAAACTCTCTAATGTTGAAAGAAATATAGCATCATTGGCTAAAGCTCAATCTTCTTTGAATAAAATGGCTACTAAACCTGAAACTAATGATAATCCCTTTGCTGCTACTAATGCCATACAAGTTAGAATTGATGAAAATGTTAGACTATTAGCTAAATTGCATGCTAAGTGGGAAAGCGAAGATGAAATTGCTAGAAACATTAGTGTTTCTACTATCACTACCACTAGTGTTGAGGCTAGTAATAGCTCTACTACTTTAGATGATAATTATGATTTTGATATTGATGGTTGCAATATCTCTGAAGTTATTAAGTTCCTACAAAAGCTTGCTAAAAGTCCTAATGCTAGTGCTATGAATATGGCCTTTACAAAACACATTATTGATGCTCTCGTAAAAATTAAAGAAGAAAATATGAAACATAAAGCTTCTATTCCTATAAAACAAGAAGATGGTTGGGAACCCATCATTAATATGAAAGTGAATGATTTTGATTTCAAAGCTTTATGTGATCTTGATAGTAGTGTTTCTATTATGCCTAGAAGCATTTATGATATGCTTGATTTGCCACCATTGGAAGATTGTTATTTGAATGTCCCACTTGATGATAATGCTAAAAAGAAACTCATGGGGAGTATTAATGATGTTCTTATTATGGTTAACAATGCCTATGTCCCCGTTGATTTCTATGTTTTGGATGTTGAATACAATGCTTCTTGTCCTATTACTTTGGGAAGACCTTTTCTTAGAACTGTTGGTGCCATTATTGATATGAAAGAAGGCACCATTAAATATCAACTCCCACTCAAGAAAGGTATAGAACACTTCCCTAAGAAGAGAGAGAAGATTTCTTTTGCCTCTCCTATGAAAACAAAATTTTCTCTTAATGCTTCTTCATTTGAGAACACTTGATTCTTTTTCTTGCTTCTTATTCCTAACTTAAAGGCGTTAAAGAAAATAACTTATTGGGAGATAACCCAAAAGTTTTAGATGAGTCTTGAAAGTTATTACTTCAGTAATAACCACTCCTTATCCTTTTTATTTGCTTTTTGTGCAAAGAGTAACCTCTAATGAGAGAGTAGTAATGGTTGGGAAAGTTGTTGTCCTGAAATAGATTTCTGTGCTTCACCGTAAAAATTCGTGTACAATCTCTGTACGTTGTTTTTAGGCATGCATTTTTGTGCTTCTGCCCGAGGTTGTTATCTAACTTTCGTTAGTTCAACACTTTTCGATTTGAGCAACAGAAGGTCTTCGTAAAAATTCGTCTTTTCCTGCTGGTCTGTTTTGACAGATTTCTGCCATTATTTGCATTTGCTTCTTGTTGGTTCCTTTTTGAGTTCTTTTGGGGAATTCAGATTTTTGAGGGAAGTGCTACAGTAGATTGTGTTTTAATGGAAGTTTTATTGGTGTTGGAACTGAACCTAAAAGACTTATTATCTTGAGTGCACTAATTTTGCTAATAAAGACTGTGTGAAGTTTTGTATGAAGAAAATTTTCAGGTCTATGGAAGGAATGATGTAATGAGATGAAGAATGGACTAAATATCAAGCTTGGGATGCCACCCCGTGTCACCCCAAGAAATATTCAAGAAGTACAAGCGTCAAATCATGGGGATGCCCAAGGCATCCCCTTCTTCATCAATAAAAATCCTAGGTTTCTTCCAAATACTTCATTTTTATTGTTTCATGCACAGTTGTGTTGTTCTTGGAGCGTCTTTGTTTTCGTTTTGGTTTTTCTTTTGCTTGGTTTTCTTAGTTTGCTGAATAAATTGTTTGGACCCCCTCTTTCATACATTGGTTTTCAAATAGTTTGGTTTGGATTGAAAAGAGTAGGAAAAGTTCATACTTAAGTGGTAAAGAGAGCTTGTTTTTGACTGTGGCCTATGCTTTGTCATGCCATGCTTGATATTGTTTTGGCTTTATGCTTAGTATTCTTTGCTGTAGAATGACTTGTTATAAACAATTGAGATTCCTTAATGTGCCTTGGAAGAATCATGCATTGTTTTGGCATATTAAAGCATAGTATTGTGGTATTTTCCTTTGATGCTTTATTTGGGTTGACTTGGCGCATGCTCACACCATGTTATGACTATCCCAAGTCACCATAGCCTTTATGATCCTTTAGTTTTCAACTTGTAGTATCACTTTATGCTTTGATTAATGATGTTTTGTCGCTCTGCATGATTATGGCCATTATTGCTCTCTTAGTTGGTCGCTCCCAGTCTTTTGCTAGCCTCCAAAACCAAGTATGAGTTCCACTAATGCATCCAATTCCTAAAACCAAGTTATTCCAAAGAGTCCACCATACCTACCTATTAGCATATGCTATTCCAAGTATATTCATGTTTTTATCCACCTTCCGAATTAAACTTGTTATGAGAAAACTAGTGATTAAAGCTCTCACGAACTTGATGGCACACTTTACTTTTCTTGCCCTTAATAAACTTGAACCATTGTGTCGTCTATGTTGTATATGCTTGCACCTATATGTTGGGGATTAGCAGAACCATGGTGTCATGGGGAATGCTTATAACATTGCACTTGTACTTTGTACCTAGTTGATATCATGCTCTTTTGTCTATGGATGTCGTCGGTGTGAAATGAAAGGGGAGCTTGTAAGTCCATGGAGTTATGTATGTGTGTTAGAGAAACGCCTGGGCCGCTGGTCTAATCCATGCTGTCATGGTGGAAACCTGCATCGTAACCATAATGAGCTGTCTATGAAGCATTCTTCTTATAAAAAAAGAGTCAGATATTGAGAAAAAAAGAGAAAAAGAAAAAAAGGAGATATGAGAAAAGAGGAAAGAGAGAAAAAACACCATTTTCCCATGGTAAATAAGAAGAATGCCGAGATGCTCGTTGTCTGCTTGCCTTATCATTTTGATATGGGGATTCTTCCATATCATCGGGCAAGGGGTACCCCGTTGGTGGTTCTCTATGATACACATGTACTTACTATGACAAGAACTTACCGGTAACTAAACTTGAGTAGAATGAGGAGTGACCCTTGTATTCAAGGGACATGAGATTTCCAACTTATACTTCATCAAGCATATACACCATAGTTTGTTCAGTTTAACCTTAATCACTTCAAGATGCTTATGATAGGGGCAATGAGAAATGAAAGCTAATAAGTACCATAATTTTTGGAAGCTCTTTATGAAACTTGAATCCCTACTTCCTTCTATGAAAGCCTTTCTTTTACTTTTATGTTGAGTCTCCACCTTCTATCTTTATGCACCTACTTTGAGAGCATAGTGGCCATTCTTAGTTCTATGTGCATTGTCCCAAGACTTGTTGATTGATGCATAGCTTTGATATTTCTTGTTTTAAACTATTTGTATCTAGTCACTCTTATGAACTTTGAAGGTGTCCTATGCATTTATGTTTGCTACTCTATGAGGGACAAGCTGAATGCCACTATGCTATGTTTTCTTTATGTGAAACAAACAAACGTCTTGCAAAGAATTGCTATTCATGAATCTTTTGTTTGTGCCTTTTCATGTTGCAACATAGTTGCTATGTCTTATTGTTAGAATTTTGTCTGTCATGCTATGTTGAAGTACTATGATCCCAACGATCAATGTTTTACAAATACTTTGATCAAGTTTATGATGGTGCATGTCACCTCAAAAATTATTCTTTCTTTCTATCACTTACCTACTCGAGGATGAGCAGGAGTTAAGCTTGGGGATGTTGATATGTTGCTAACGTATCCATAATTTTTGATGTTCCATGCTTGGTTTTTATCTACTTTCTTATGTTTTGTTCCAACTTTGAAGTACTTTCTATACACTTTCTTGGACTAACCTATTAACAAGAGCCACAGTGCTAGCTGCCTGTTTTCTGCTGTTTTTGGTTCCAGGACAGTCAGAAAATGAATATTCTTGCAATTGGATGGGACAAAAGCCAAAGTCAGTTTTTCATCGAGGGACACAAGGAGCCGAGATACGAGGGCGTGGGGGGGGCCGCCACCTGGACGTGCGGCCCAGCCTGGCCCGTGCCAGGGGTGGTCTGGCCGCCTCTAGCACCCCCTCGGCCTCCCCTTTCGCCTATAAGATGCCTCTGATACAGAAAACCTAAGTACCCGATCAAAATTCCATGAAAGAGTCTATAGCCGCTGTTATCTCCATCCCTAGATCGGGAGGGATCTGAAGCTCTTCCCAGCACCCTGCCGGAGAGGGGAATTCACCCTAGAGGCCTTCTTCATACCATGCAAGCCTCGGGTGTGATGCGTGAGTAGTTCATCCTTGGACTACGGGTCCATGTAGTAGCTAGATGGCTGGTTCTCCTCCTTTGTGCTATCATGTTTAGATCTTGTGATCTCCGTTCATGATCAAGATCATCTATTTGTATTCCTACATGTTGTGTTTGCGAGGATCCGATAGATATTGAGATGCTATTTCAGATTGATTATTGATTCTATCATGTCTTTGTTATTTGTGATCTTGCATGCTTTCCGTTGTTAGTAGCTATCTTGGCGAAGTAGATGCTAGCAACTCCAAGAGTTAGTATTTATGCTCGATAGTGGGTTCATGCCTCTAGTAATCCGGGGAAGTGATACATTGCAAATGTATCTATAATTTTTGATGTTCCATGCTTGGTTTTAACCACTTTCTTGTGTTTTGTTCCAACTTTGGAGTACTTTTCATATGATTTCTTGGACTAACCTATTAACAAGAGCCACAGTGCCCGCTGCCTGTTTTCTGCTGTTTTTGGTTCCAGGAGAGTCAGAAAATGAATATTCTCGGAATTGGACGGGACAAAAGCCAAAGTGCCTATTTTTCTGGAAGGGATCAAGTGCCAGAATATGAGACGGAGAAGGGCTAGGGAGCCACCACACCACCTGGCCGCGCGGCCAAGCCTGGCCCGCGCCAGGGGTGGTGTGGCCGCTCCCGGCACCCCCTCGGCCTCTCCTTCCGCCTATATATTGCCCTCGGGACAAAAACCCTAAGTGCCCGATCAAAAAATTCACGAAAGAGTCTGTAGCCGCCGTCATATCTATCCCTAGACCGGGAGGATCCAAGCTCTTCCGGCACCCCGAGAGGGAATTCACCACGAGGCCTTCTTCATCACCATGCAATCCTCCGGTGTGATGCGTGAGTAGTTCATCTTGGACTACGGATCCATGTAGTAGCTAGATGGCTGGTTCTCCTCCTTTGTGCTTTCATGTTTAGATCTTGTGAGCTCCGTTCATGATCAAGATCATCTATTTGTAATTCATACATGTTGTGTTTATGGGATCCGATGGATATTGAGATGCTATTTCAGATTGATTATTGATTCTATCATGTCTTTGTTATTTGTGATCTTGCATGCTTTCCGTTGTTAGTAGCTATCTTGGCCAAGTAGATGCTAGCAACTCCAAGAGTTAGTATTTATGCTCGATAGTGGGTTCATGCCTCTGGTAATGGGAAGTGATGTAAATCTCTAAGGTACTAGATGTGCTGTTGCTACTAGGGAGAAAACAACAATCCTTTGTTCATAGAACAATCGTATTGTTTACTTTACACGCAGTTCGTAAAACAATAATCTGTTTCTTGCAACTTAATACTGGAGGGGGTTCAGATGATAACCTGAAGGCGGATTATTAGTCATAGATGCAGTTGGATGGCGGTCTATGTATTATGTTGTAATGCCCAATCAAGTCTCAAAGGAGTCAAGATGATTAGTATATGCATGTATTTCTTTCTCGGTGTTTGTCAATTGACCCGCTGTAATTTGTTTACCCAGCATGTTATCTATCTAAGGAGAGCCACCTCTAGTGAACTATGGATCCCGGTCCTTTCTCTTTACATACAATCTACAATCTTTTACTGCTTTGTGTTTACTTTCTGCAAACTTTTACTTCTTTCCATTCGATACGTTTAATCCTTTGTTTTGCGCAAAACACGGTGAGATTGACAACCTCATCGCAAGTTGGGGACAAAGTTCCGTGGTTGTGTTGTGCAGGTCCCCACGTTGCTACTAGCACCGGTAGTGCGCCCTGCCAAAGCTCAGCTAGTAACACCTTTGGGGTGTTTCCTTGCTCCTACTGGTTCGATTAAACCTTGGTTTCATAACTGAGGGAAAACTTGTTGCTGTGCTCATCATACCTTCCTCTTGGGGTTCCCAACGAGCTCTACGTCGAACGACGAGCACATCAAGATATTTTCTGGTGCCGTTGCCGGGGAGTCAAGGACATCTTCACAAGGGGAGTCCCTCATAACCAATCTCTTTACTTTGTTGTTTTTGTTTTGCTTAGTTTCTTTTAGCTTTGTTTGCTTGTTTTGTTCTTCAAAAAACACAAAAAAATTAGTTTTACTAGTTTGCTTTCTTATTTGAAAACCCAAAAAAAATGACTACTCTTGAGAACACTAAGTTGTGTGACTTCACTAGCACCAACAACAATGATTTTATGAGCACACCTATTGCTCCACCTGTGGCTGAAAATACTTTCTTTGAGATAAAACCTACTTTGCTCAACCTTGTTATGAGAGAACAATTTTCTGGCATTGGTAATGAAGATGCTGCTTCCCATCTAAATAACTTTGTTGAACTTTGTGAGATGCAAAAGCATAGGGATATAGATGGTGATATTATTAAGCTGAAATTGTTTCCTTTCTCTTTGAGAGGAAAAGCTAAAGTGTGGTTGAATTCCTTAACTAGGAATAGCATTGATTCTTGGACTAAGTGCAAAGATGCTTTTATTGGAAAATACTATCCTCCTGCTAAGATTATATCCATGAGAAGTGAAATAATGAAGTTTAAACAACTTGATAATGAGCATGTTGCTCAAGCTTGGGAAAGAATGAAATCTTTGGTAAAGAATTGTCCCACTCATGGACTGACTGCTTGGATGATCATCCAAACTTTTTATGCAGGATTGAACTATTCTTCAAGGAACCTATTGGATTCTGTTGCTAGAGGTACCTTTATGACCATCACTTTGGGTGCTGCAACAAAACTTCTGGACAATATGATGGTTAATTATTCTGAATGGCATACTGAGAGAGCTCCACAAGGTAGGAAGGTAAATTCTATTGAGGAAACTTCCTCCTTGAGTGATAAGATTGATATTATTATGTCTATGGTTGTTAATGGGAAATCCCATATTGATCCAAATAATGTTCCTTTAGCCTCTTTGGTTGCTCAAGAAGAGCAAGTTGATGTGAACTTCATAAGAAATAACAACTTTGGCAACAATGCTTATGGTAATAATGCTTATAGGAACAATTTTGGTAACAACAATTATAAGCCATATCCTCCCAACAATGGTAATGCTTATGGAAATTCTTACAACTGTAATAAGAGTGCTCCTCTGAACTTGAAGTTATGCTTAAAGAGTTTATTAGTAAACAAACTGCTTTCAATAGAACTATTGAGGAAAAACTCTCTAATGCTGAAAGAAATATAGCATCTTTGGCTGAAGCTCAATCTTCTTTGAATAAAATGGCTGCTAAACCTGAAACTAATGATAATCCCTTTGCAGCTACTAATGCTATACAAGTAAGAATTGATGAAAATGTTAGACTATTAGCTGAATTGCATGCTAAGTGGGAAAGAGAAGATGAAATTGCTAGAAATATTAGTGTTTCTACTATCACCACCTCTAGTGTTGAGGCTAGTAATAGTTCTACTACTTTGGATGATAAAGTTGATTTTGATCTTGATGGTTGCAATATCTCTGAAGTTATTAAGTTCCTACAAAAGCTTGCTAAAAGTCCTAATGCTAGTGCTATGAACATGGCCTTTACAAAACACATTACCGATGCTCTCATAAAGATTAAGGAAGAAAAGATGAAACATAAAGCTTCTATTTCTATAAAACAAGAGGATGGTTGGGAACCCATCATTAATATGAAAGTGAATGACTTTGATTTCAAAGCTTTATGTGATCTTGATAGTAGTATTTCTATTATGCCTAGAAGGATATATGATATGCTTGATTTGCCTCCTCTTGAAGATTGTTATTTGAATGTTCCGCTTGATGATAATGCTAAAAATAAACTCATGGGGAGTCTTAATGATGTTCTTATTATGGTTAACAATTCCTATGTCCCCGTTGATTTCTATGTTTTGGATGTTGAATACAATGCTTCTTGTCCTATTACTTTGGGAAGACCTTTTCTTAGAACTGTTGGTGCCATCATTGATATGAAAGAAGGCATCATTAAATATCAACTCCCACTCAAGAAATGTATAGAACACTTCCCTAAAAAAAGAGAAATGATTTCTTTTGCTTCTCCTATGAAAACAAAATTTGGTCTTAATGCTTCTTCATTTGAGAACACTTGATTCTTTCTTTGCTTCTTATGCCTAACTTAAAGGCGTTAAAGAAAAGTACTTATTGGGAGATAACCCAAAAGTTTTAGATGAGTCTTGGAAATTATTACTTCAGTAATAAACTCTCCTTATCCTTTTTATTTGCTTTTTGTGCCAAGATTAACCTCTAATGAGAGAGAAGTAATGATTGGGAAAGTTGCTGTCCCGAAACAGATTTTTGTGTTTCACCATAATAATTCGTGAGAGAGCTCTGTATGTCTGATTGAGCTGTAATTGATTGTGCTTCTGACCCAGGTTGTTATCTAACTTTAGTTAGTTCAACACTTTTTGATTTGAGCAACAGAAGGTCTTCTAAAAAATTCGTCTTTACCTGTTGGTCTGTTTTGACAGATTTCTGCCATTTTCTGCATTTGCTTCTTGTGGGTTCCTTTTTGAGTTCTTTTGGGGAATTGAGATTTTTGAAGGAAGTGCTATAGTAGCTAGTGTTCTAATGGAAGTTTATTTGGTGTTATAATTGAACCTTAAGACTTATTTATCTTGAGTGCACTAATGTTGCTAATAAAGATTGTGTGAAGTTTTGTATGAAGGAACATTTTCAGGTGTATGGAAGGAATGAGTAATGAGATGAAGGATGGACTAAAGCTCAAGCTTGGGGATGCCACACGTGTCACCCCAAGAAATATCCAAGAAGTACAAGCGTCAAAGCTTGGGGATGCCCAAGACATCCCTTCTTCATCAATAAAAGATTCCAGGTTTCTTCCAAACACTTCATTTTTATTGTTTCATGCACAGTTGAGTTGTTCTTGGAGCGTCTTCTTTTTCGTTTTTGTTTTGGTTTTTATTTTTCTTGATTTTCTTAGTTTTCTGAATAAATTGGTTGGACCCCCTCTTTCATACATTGGTTTGCAATTGGTTTGGTTTGGTTTGGAAAAGAGTAGGAAAGTTCATGCTTATGTGGTAAAAAAGCTTGTTTTTGACTGTGGCCTGTGCTTTGTCATGCCATGCTTGATATTTTTTTGGCTTTATGCTTAGTATTCTTTGCTGTAGCATGAATTGTTATAAACAATTGAGATTGCTTAATGTGCCTTGGATGAATCATGCGTTGTTTTAGCATATTAAAGCATAGTATAGTGGTATTCTCCTTTGATGCTTTATTTGGGTTGACTTGGCGCATGCTCACACCATGTTATGACTGTAACAAGTCACCATAGCCTTTATGATCCTTTAGTTTTCAACTTGTAGTATCACTTTATGCTTTGATCAACGATGTTTTGTCGCTCTGCATGATTATGGCCATTATTTCTCTCTTAGTTTGTCGCTCCCAGTCTTTTGCTAGCCTCCACAACCAAGTATGAGTTCCACTCATGCATCCAACTCCCTAAACCAAGGTATTCCAAAGAGTCCACCATACCTACCTACTAGCTTATGCTATTCCAAGTATATTCATGCTTTTGTTTACCTTCCAAATTAAACTTGTTATGAGAAAACTAGTGATTAAAGCTCTCACGAACTTGATGGCACACTTTACTTTATTTGCCCTTAATAAACTTGAACCATTGTGTCTTCTATGTTGTATATGCTTGCACTTATTTGTTGGGAATTAGTAGAACCATGCTTTCATGGGGAACGCTTTCAACATTGCACTTGGTACTCGTACCTAGTCGATATCATGCTCTTTTGTATATGGATGTCGTCGGTGTGAAATTAAAGGGGAGCTTGTAAGTCCATGGAGTTATGTATATGTGTAACACCTGGGCCGCTGGTCTAATCCATGCTGACATGGTGGAAACCTGCAGCGTAACCATAATGAGCTGTCTATGAAGCATTCTTCTTATAAAAAAAGAGTCCTATATTGAGAAAAAAAGAGAAAAGAAAAAAAAAGAGATACTATGAAAAGAGGAAAGAGAGAAAAAAGCACCATATTCCCATGGTAAATAAGAAGAATGCTGAGATGCTCGTTGTCTGCTTGCTTTGTCATTTTGATATGGGGATTCTTCCGTATCATCGGGCAAGGGGTACCCCGTTGGCAGTTCTCAATGATACACATGTACTTACAATGACAAGAACTTACCGGTGACTAAACTTGAGTAGCATGAGGAGCGACCCTCGTATATAAGGGACATGAGATTTCTGACTTATACTTCGTCAAGCATGTACACCATAGTTTGTTCACTTTAACCTTAATCACTTCAAGATGCTTATGATAGGGGCAATGAGAGCTTAAAGCTATAAGTAGCATAATTTTTGTAAGCTCTTTATGAGACTTGAATCCCTACTTCCTTTTACAAAGGCCTTTCTTCCACCATTATATTGAGTCTCCACCTTCTACCTTTATGCACCTAATTTGAGAGCATAGTGGCCATTCTTAGTTCTATGTGCATTGTCCCAAGACTAGTTGATTGATGCATAACTTGATATTGCTTGTTTTAAACTATTGTATCTAGTCACTCTTATGAACTTTGAAGGTGTCCTATGCATTTATATTTGCTACTCTATTGAGGACAAGTTGAATACTATTATGCCATGCTTTCTTTATGTGAAACAAACAAACGTCTTGCAAAGCTTGTTATTCATGAATCTTTTGTTTGTGCCTTTTCATGTTGCATCATAGTTTCTTTGCTTATTGCTAGAAATTTGTCTTTCTTGTTATGATTGAAGTACTATGATCCCAGCTTTGAATGTTTTGCAAATACTTTGATCAAGTCTTTCATGGTGCATGCCACCTCAAAAATTATTCTTTATTTTTATCACTTACCTACTCGAGGACGAGCAGGAGTTAAGCTTGGGGATGTTGACACATTGCAAATGTATCTATAATTTTTTATGTTCCATGCTTGGTTTTATCCACTTTCTTGTGTTTTGTTCCAACTTGGGAGTACTTTCATATGATTTCTTAAACTAACCTATTAACAAGAGCCACAGTGCCAGCTGCCTGTTTTCTACTGTTTTTGGTTCCAGGAAAGTCAGAAAATGAATATTCTCGGAATTGGACGGGACAAAAGCCAAAGTGCCTATTTTTCCGGAAGGGATCAAGTGCCAGAATACGAGACGAAGAAGGGCCAGGGAGCCACCACACCACCTGGCCGTGCGGCCAGGCCTGGCCCGCGCCAGGGGGTGGTGTGGCCGCTCCCGGCACCCCCTCGGCCTCTCCTTCCGCCTATATGTTGCCCTCGGGACGAAAACCCTAAGTGCCCGATCAAAAAATCCACGAAAGAGTCTATAGCCGCCGTCATCTCCATCCCTAGATCGGAGGATCTGGCTCTTCGGCACCTCTGGAGAGGGAAATTCACCACAGGCCTTCTTCATCACCATGCAAGCCTCCGGTGTGATGCGTGAGTAGTTCATCCTTGGACTACGGATCCATGTAGTAGCTAGATGGCTGGTTCTCCTCCTTTGTGCTTTCATGTTTAGATCTTGTGAGATCCGTTCATGATCAAGATCATCTATTTGTAATTCATACATGTTGTGTTTGCGGGGATCCGATGGATATTGAGATGCTATTTCAGATTGATTATTGATTCTATCATGTCTTTGTTATTTGTGATCTTGCATGCTTTCCGTTGTTAGTAGCTATCTTGGTCAAGTAGATGCTAGCAACTCCAAGAGTTAGTATTTATGCTCGATAGTGGGTTCATGCCTCACAGTAATCTAGGGAAGTGATGAAATCTCTAAGGTACTAGATGTCTGTTGCTACTAGGAGAAAACAACAATCCTTTGTTCATAGAACAATCGTATTGTTTACTTTACACGCATTCGTAAAGCAATAATCTGTTTCTTGCAACTTAATCTTTGGAGGGGTTCGGATGATAACCTGAAGGTGGATTATTAGTCATAGATGCAGTTGGATGGCGGTCTATGTATTATGTTGTAATGCCCAATCAAGTCTCAAATGAGTCAAGATGATTAGTATATGCATGTATTGCTTTCTTGGTGTTTGTCAATTGCCCCACTGTAATTTGTTTACCCAACATGTTATCTATCTAAGGAGAGCCACCTCTAGTGAACTATGGATCCCGGTCCTTTCTCTTTACATACAATATACAACCTTTTACTGCTTTGTGTTTACTTTCTGCAAACTATTACTTCTTTCCATTCGATACGTTTAATCCTTTGTTTTCCGCAAAACACGGTGAGATTGACAACCTCATCGCAAGTTGGGGACAAAGTTCTGTGGTTGTGTTGTGCAGGTCTCCACGTTGCTACTAGCACCGGTAGTGCGCCCTGCCAAAGCTCAGCTAGTAACACCTTTGGGGTGTTTCCTTGCTCCTACTGGTTCAATTAAACCTTGGTTTCATAACTGAGGGAAAACTTGCTGCTGTGCTCATCATACCTTCCTCTTGGGGTTCCCAACGAGCTCTACGTCGAATGACGAGTACATTAGGAAGTGACAGAAATCTCTAAGGTACTAGATGTGTTGTTGCTACTAGGGAGAAAACAACAATCCTTTGTTCATAGAACAATCGTATTGTTTACTTTAGACGCAATGTGTAATGCAATTATCTGTTGCTTGCAACTTAATACTGGAGGGGGTTCGGATGATAACTTGAAGGTGGATTATTAGTCATAGATGCAGTTGGATTGCGGTCTGTGTATAATGTTGTAATGCCCAATCAAATCTCAAAGGAGTCAAGATGAGTAGTATATGCATATTGCTTTCTCGATGTTTGTCAATTGCCCCGCTATAATTTGTTCACCCAACATGTCATCTATCTTAAGGAGAGCCACCACTAGTGAACTATGGACCCCGGTCCTTTCTTTTACCATTAATTTACAACTGTTTACAGCTTTCTGTTTACTTTCTGCAAACTATTACTTTCTTCCACACAATACATTTAATCCTTTGTTTTCAGCAAAACCGATGAGATTGACAACCTCACTGTAAGTTGGGGACAGAGTTCCGTGGTTGTGTTGTGCAGGTCTCCACGTTCTTTCTTTGGCACCGCCAAAGTTCAGCTAGCAACACCTTTAGGGTGTTTCCTTGCTCCTATTGGTTCGATTAAACCTTGGTTTCATAACTGAGGGAAAACTTGCTGCTGTGCTCATCATATCTTCCTCTTGGGGTTCCCCAACGAGCTCGAGGTATCTTGGGCCATCAGTGTGCAGCTAGCGCTCCCGATGGGATTAGCACCCAAGTCTATGTTTGGATTTTTTCATTGGGACATAGGCTCAAAGTAATGTCTTCAACTGAAAGTACTCAACTCAATCCTTGTTTATTCTAGTCCTGCTTCACAATTTTCATCGGGCGCGCGGCCAGCGCTTTCGATGGGAGTAGCCCTTGAGGCTATGTTCTGGTGATTTGCACCAGAGCATAGGCCCAGTCTTGTTTGGTGCATGATTCCTTTATGCGAGTCTCTTTTGTTTGCATGTCACCCTAAGGATTAGGTAAGTATCATAAGTGTTTTTTCAAATGAAAGTATAAATAAACTTTATTAACAAATCCCCCGAGTACTAGGGAAAACTTTGACGAAAAAGGAAATAACCAAGGTTGGGCTTTCGGGAGCTTAGCTTTTACTTATCATCGACTACGGAGGTACATGTCTCGGCGTAATCTCCTGCCATTGGCCTTACTAAAACTAAAGTACGAAGTCTCATGGATAAGATGCCCCGTAGGTCTTATTCAATGTAAATTACACAAAGTAAGATTTTAAGCATAGAAATGTCACAACTGTGCAACGTTCCATGGGTTGGAGTACTTGACTCCTTTTTTCTTATCTTGGAGCCAACATGCCCCGCTTGGGATTACTTCCAAGACGATGTAGGGTCCCTCCCATGCCGATTCTAGCTTATGATGGCCATCCTGCTTGAGGTGAAGGACCAGCCCCCCCATGATGAAAGACCTGGGATGTAGTCGATGGTTGTGGTAGTTGTGTAGATTCTGGTAGTATATGGTCTCTCTCTACAGAGCAACATCCCGAGCTTCGTCGAGTGCATCAATGTCATCTTCAAGTGCCTCCCTGGAGGCTTCTTCGTCTTACTTGACGACCCAGGGGAACTCATGAGTTACTTCGAATGGAAGGACGGACTCAACATCGTGGACATGAAAGAATGGTGTTTCTTGTGTTGCATTGTTTGAGGTGGTACGTAGGCTCCACAGGACAGAGGGCAACTCATATACCCAAGCTCCTTTATCTATATCGAGCGATGCCAGCAATCTTTTCTTGATTCCATTTGTTACGAGGCCATTGTCCTTTTCCACCTGGTCATTGGTTTGCGGGTGGGTGACTGAAGCGTAGCTTACTTTTATACCCATCTCCTTGCAGTATTTTTTGAACTCATTAGAGGTGAAATTAGTTCCATTGTCAGTGATGATGCTGTTTGGCACCCCAAATTGAAATACTATTGACTTGATAAAGTTCACAACCGAAGTTCCATCTTGGCTGGTAACGGGCATTGCTTCAGCCACTTTGTAAATTTTTTGACTGCTACTAGCAGAAAGACGTGTCCTCCTAGCGAAGATTTGTGAATTTTACCCACCATATTGAGTCCCTATTGGGAGAATGGCCAGACAAGAGGTATGGGGGTTAGTTCTGCGGTAGGTGCATTTGGTTTTGTCACGAAATGTTGGCATGCTTCGCATGTTCGTACGATGTCCTTTGCATCATGTACTACTGTGAGCTAGTAAAATACTGCCTGAAAGGCACTGACCACAATTGCTCGACTGCTGGCGTGATGGCCACATATCCCTTCATCTATATCTTTGAGGATGATCCTTATTTCTTCGGGTGTGACGCACCGCTGTAGTACACCCAAAATGCTTCTTTTGTATAACTCTCCTTTGAAAATTCTAAAGGCTTTGGATCGCCGGGTGATCCGCCGTGCTTCAATTATATCATCGGGAGCTCTCCTCTCATCATGTATGCTACATATGGCTGCATCCATGTGGGTTCTTTTATCATAACTTCCTCGAGTTATAGTTCTTCGTCCAGGGTATCTACTTCATTCCCTGATGTGGGTGCAGCCCCCAAGACGTCCTTTGGCTTAACCTTTTTGCACACTTTGGATGCATCAACCACATGTGTTTTTTTAACTTTGTGGACCACTCTGTTATCTCTTCCCAAAAGACTCCAGGTTGAACAAGTGAGCCTCTGTGGACCACTCTGTTATCTCTTCCCAAAATCCCCCAAGAGGGACCCGATGTTTGCCAAATTGTCAGCTTCTTTGTTGCTTGCCCTGTCTATGTGTGATACTTCACACCCATCGAAGTGGGCCTCCATCATATTGTACATGTCCCGATAAGCAATATGTTGTCACTGATGGCGTCACATTTATTCATTGCCTACTATGCAACGAGGTTTGAGTCACCAAATATCTTGAGGCGAGTTGCACCGTAGGCTTTGGCCATGCACATGTTGTGCAATAGAGCCTCATACTCAGCTTTGTTATTTGACACGTTCAGGAAACTCATTCGAAGTACATAGCACATTTTGTCTCCTTGAGGTGATATAAGTATAACTCCAAATCCTTCCTCTTCTGTTCTTTTAGAACCGTCGAAGTACATTGTCTAGTAGCTAGAGAGATCTGGAGGGCCCACACATTGGAGTTCTGTCCACTCAGTGATGAAATCGGGCAAAACTTGAGACTTGATTGTTTTTGTTTCTCATATGTGATATCTCGAGGGGATAGTTCAATGCCCCATAGAGATACACGCCCTATGGCTTCTGGATTATTGAGTATGCTGGAAAGAGGTGCCTCACCACGATCAGGTGCTCCAAAAAGTAGTGGCGTGGTTTGCGTGCTTTCATGAAAACTCCGTACGCTAGCTTATGGTAGTGCGGATACCTTTGATTCGATGGGGAGAGGACCTCACTTAGAAAGTAGACTGGCCTTTGGACGCCATGAGTTTTCCCTTCTTCTGGTTGCTCGATAACCAACACAGTTCTTACCGCTTGATTAGTGGCGGTGATATAAATCAGAAGGGGTTCTTTTTATCTTGGTGACACGACAACAGGGGGTGTCTAAGGTGTTTTCTTGAGATCTTCAAAAGCTCTCTGGTCTTTGTCCATCCACTCAAATTTGTCTAATTTCTTCATGGGGGCATATAATGGGAGTGCTTTCTCGCCCAGACGAGCAATAAATTGACTTAGCACCGTGACTTGTCCCGCTAATTGTCGCATGCCATGAAGGTTTATTGGCTTCTTCATTGTGAGTATTGCTTGTATTTTCTCCAGGTTTGCCTCTATTTCTCTTGCCGATACAAGGTATCTGAGGAGTTGCCCCATGGGGACCCCAAAGGAGCACTTTGTCGGTTTGAGTTTTATGCGGTATTTTTCGAGGTTATCGAATGTCTCCCAAAGATCATCAATAAGGGTAGATCATTGCTTTGTCGTGACTATGACTTCATCGGTATATACTTGCGCATTTGTTCCAATTTGTCTCCCAAGACAATTTTGCATCATCCACTGGTACGTGGCACCCATGTTTTTAAGACTGAAAGGCATTATTGTGTAGTCGAATACACCGTAAGGTGTGATAAATATTGTTTTATCCTCTTCTTCCTCCTTCATCCGGATCAGATGATATATGGAGTAGGCATCCAAAAAGGAAATACGTTCTCATCCGGCGGTTGCATCGATGATTTGGTCGATTCGCGGTAGCGGGAAGTGATCATTTGGACAATGTTTATTTAGTGCAGTGAAGTCAATACACATGCGCAGTTCTTTAGTATTTTTCTTCAGGATGCACACTAGGTTGGCGACCCACAATGATTTCTTGATTTCTTTGATGAACTTGGTGTTCATAAGGCGATGGAGTTCTCTTCCAATGTCCTTGCGCTTTGGTTCCATGAAACAGCGAAGCGATTGTTTTACGGGCTTGGTGTCGGGATACAAGTTAAGTGAATGCTCGGTGAGTTCCTTGGGGATTCCTGGCATGTCATCTGGTACACATGAAAAAATCTCCCAACACTCACGGAGGAACTCGATGAGCGTGCCTTCCTATGCGGAACCAAGATTGGAAGCCACAAAGGTCGCCTTCTTCGGGTCCGTAGGGCGGACCTGGATTTCCCTTGTATCCTTTGCAGTATCGAAAGCTTGATTGGGGGTGACCCGTGCCATTGGCAGAGGCTCTGTATCCATCAAGATTTTTAGTTTCTCGAACTATACCTCCATCCTGAAGGATTCAGAAATTTTGTTGAATTATCGATCAAAGTTGTTAGAGCGGATGAAGCTGCCCCTCACGGTTATGATTCTATTGGGTGCAGGCATCTTCATTACCAAGTCCGCGTAGTGCGTTACTACCATGAACCATGCAAAAGCTGGGCACCTAGGATCGCGTGGTACTATGATGGCCAATCCATGACTTCGAACTCGAGATTTTCATGCCTAAAGTTGTTCCTTGATACGAAGATAACATCGAGATAGATTTTTCCTAAAGGAATTTTGGCTTTGCCTAGGACTATGCCATGGATGGATGTTTCTGTTGGTGCCAGGTTTGTTAACAAGCAATTCATTCTGTTTTGGCGTAGATTAGGTTAATGCTGCTTCCTGCATCCATAAAGACTTTACTCATGTTGAACCCGCCGATTTGGGCTCCTACTATCAGAGATGAATGACCCGGTCATGGCACTCGAAGTGGGTGGTTGGCCCTGCTGAACATGATTTCTTGCTCTGACCAATGGATATATTCGGGTGTGGGTGGTGGCACTATTATCGCCAAGTTTACTTGACACATGATTAGTTTTTGAATCATGTTGGAAGGACACCCTTTTTGGATCATAGACATTGCACCCTTGGACCTCGGGTACTCGTCCTCCTAGTTTCTGTTTGCCACAAATTGTAGATGGCTTACTAGCGGTTTCCCTGGTGGTGGTGGTGTGCCGAGAGCTAGGGTTCCAGGTGCGGTGGCGTATCCTTGGTTTTCTGCTTCGGTTGCTTTTGCATTACATACTTCCTGCGTCTTTAGGAACGTGTGGAAATCCTTCATGGGTTGGTTTGATCGCGTCCTCCCTTCGGAGTCGATATAGAAGTGCATATTGCATGGTCCCTCAAGCATCTGCATTGGAGACATTGGGGGCTCCCAGGCCCTTGGCTGGTACCGTTGGGTCAGTTGGCTTCCGCCGGTTTCATTTCTATTGCTGCGGTATTCGCTACCACGATCATCGTTTCTTTGATTGTCCTCTCTCAAGAAACCAGACGCAACATAGCTTGGCCTGTTGTACCCATCGTTACTTCACTTTGTCCTTTCATTATTGCGCCTATCCTGATCTTCCTCGGGTGAGTGCCCTCGTTTGTTATTTACTATGTCTTCACCGTCTGCCTAGAGATTGGCCATGTCCATTAGTTGGGAAATTGTTTTTGGTTTAACCCACCCCATCTCCTTAATAAATTCTCTTCGGTGAAGGCCATCATTGAAAGCATCAATCGCCCTTTCATCCGATATAGCTTTGGCTGAGTTTTTAATGATGTTCCATCTTTGAATAAATGTCCGTATTAGCTCTCCAGATTTTTGCTTGCACGCCCACAATTGCTCCAAGGAAGCGGGTCGCTTGAACGTGGATGTGAAGTTTCGGATGAACTTGTCCTCTAGCTTGTTTTAGCTGCTGATGGATTCTTTAGGTAGTTTTCTATGCCATGATCGAGCGGCACCGCTCAGGTGCAACTACAGGCTCTGCATTGTAGTATCCTTGGAGCCACCTTGAAGTCCAGGTAGTCGGCCAACCATGCTTCGGGTTCCTAGAGGCCATCATACTTTTGGTGATCATGAGGAAGTTTGAAATCCTTGGGTACTGGGTTTTGCGAACCCGTAGGGTAAAGCAACTAGCCCCACATAATTCATACTCATCCTCGCTTTCGCTGTCATAATATCTCCGTCTACCACGCTCCTCCCTAGATCTATCAATCATGCACTATGTAATGTCATTTTTGGCATCATCACGCTGCTCGTTGTTCATAAGGTGCACCCGATTTGGTGGCCATGACCGTCGGGTGTGTCCCACATGCCGAGGGCTGTTGTGACAGGGTGGTGATTTGTCCGGTCGCTAGGTAATTCCTCTTCCCCCTTGTGCGAGGGATGATCCCACCATGCGAAGGTTCATGAGATAAGAGCGATGGAGAGCCACCCGTGGATCGTTAGGTGATGGTTGAGTTGTGAGTAAGTAGGTATGGGCAGCGACAATGGTAGCTTGCACTGTTTTTGCTTTTATGTGTCCCGCCAGATCTATTGACACGACAGGTCCAGATCTCAAGTCATCTCGTTTCTCTCCTTCCGGAATATTCTATAGATGTGAGGTTCCTCTCCTTGGTGGTGCACCTCCGGTTACACTGCCAGATCCGCGAGTGGAGCTTAGTTGTGCCCGCCGGATACTGGATTCGTCAGCACGCCTTCTCCTTTCCTCGAGTTGTGTGGTGACCCATCATACAACTTCATGATGTAGTACACTATAGTCATTGACATAACACCAATGAAACACCATTCACTAGTATTACATCCCTCGGAGTGGAACAACAGAAACACAGCAGGTCCAAGACATGACTATAGGTTACAACTCGACTCTTTACAAAAGATCCAGAGAACACTCTAGGTTAAAAAGGAAGAAAAAAAACTTCTTACAAAGAAGAACTAGAAATAAACACTTCACTAATAGACTAGCATCCAAACTATCTAGCTTGCACATGCTGCTATTGCAATGCTCTATAGAAATCCACTCTGAGTTGTTAGAGCTTGAATACCTGCTTAGCTAATTTAGGCCAAGTTTTATGCTTTTTAAGTCATACAGAGATGACCTGATTAGCTAAACCAGTAGGATACCTGCTGCTGATCCTCCTAGGGTTTATAGCTCATGGACTACCTTATAGGTTTTTGACTTACTACTGGCATTCTCTCCGAGTTGTTAGAGCTTGAATACCACCTTTTGTTCCAAGACTTTTGCTTTGCACCAATTTCATGATACTTCCATGACCTAGTTATTACTACTTCATTAGTTCCTTAGCAACATCACTGACCTTGAGTGAACAAAAATTCCTTACGGCATGTTGCTCCACAACTTTTCTGCACTAAACTTCCTTCTTATTACCGACTAATAATGACCTGAAGTTGATTAATCCTTCAAAGTAGTGCAGATATTCCCTATATTTGGCTTCCCTCTTTATGCAGGTATTCATCTTAGTCTTTTGGAACTCATCACTCCCTTACACGAATTCCCTTAACTATCTAGGTCTATAACATCGAGTAATAACTTGATGATGCAACATGCATTTGCACACCAAGTCAAACTTCATGTACAGATCTAGTCACTCAAGAATATCCAATAAAAACCAAGAAATCAAAATGTGGTACATATAACACACATCATTCTAAGCCCATAATATAGTAGTTGAGTAAAACTTCTCTAGAATTCAGGCTTAGTTGTGTAGTATATGACACCTCCTAGTATAGGTTTACACTGTGATACTTAGCACTTAGGGGTTAAACTACTCTTTGTCGCAATATTTACCCAAATTTCTCAATTGCAACAGGATACTTTTAAGTAAAGTGGTCTCATTTGGGTTTTCACTAGCTTATTATTTTCCCTTTGGAATGCCTAACTATAACCAACCTTTCATTATTCCATAAACTAACCTCACATGATCTCTCCAAACGGCTAACCAGATTCTGTTTACTACTTTAAACCAAAGATTATCAGAGATTTATAACATCTATGACTTCTATCATGGTCCTACACTATTCTTTACTTACTACTATTCAAAATTAGTTACTTTGTACTTGACCTACCTACACACTTGTCATGGTCTCGGAGCTATTCTCACCATGATATCTCTTCTTCTTATCTTGATATGATTGATTCTGAACAAAATTCAAGTCCATCACGTAGAATTCTTAAGTGAATCCCACATGATTTACTTCCTCTTACATCTATACATGCTCTAATGGTCTTTATCATGTAGTTTATCACTATCAACTAATGATGAGATTCTGCTATCTTGCATGGATTATATGGATAGACTACATCATTTATACTAGTTCATATGATATCCTTAACTTAGTCCTAATCTACTTCGATATTTTAGCTTCCTAACTAGTTCATATGATATCCTTAACTTAGTTCATATGGTGTTATACCTACTTAGAAATTGTACTTCCCCGAGGAAGATGGATGGCTACTCCTAAAAATAACCAAAGCATCCAACTTTAGTGTGACAAAGCTATCCTCAAGTGGATACCCATCACAAGTCTTGGTTTAGATAAGATGACTCCTATAGTCACTATCCAACCTACAGATCTCCTAAAAGGGTTTTAATCCTAAGGTCAAAGCATATGCTCTGATACCAGCTGCGGTGACCCAGCATACCACTGCATGATTTAGTACACTATAGTCGTTGACATAACACCAATGAAACACCATTCACTAGTATTACATCCCCCAAAGTGGTACAACAGAAACATAGCAGGTCCAAGACATGACTATAGGTTACAGCTCGACTCTTTACAAAAGATCCAGAGAACAATCTAGGTTAAAGAGTAAGAAAACAACTTCTTAAAAAGAAGAACCAAAAAATAAACACTTCACTAATAGACTAGCATCCAAACTATTTGGCTTGCACATGCTGCTATTGCAATGCTCTACAGAAATAGGTTCTAGGGATAGATATTGTACTCCTATCTAATCAGGAACTTTGCCTTCACTTCATTTGATGTATATCTTGACTCCATTGACTTCATTGAAGAACTTGGGCATTTGATGTCGATTCCTTGAGCATAAATTGGTCTTGACATCATGTTCATCGGCTTTAGAATCTAGCAAGGGTTAAGAAGGTACGGATGAGTACGAGCGTACTCAATAAGTTCACTAAAAAGGAGTGTTTGATGCACTAACTATATCCACATACCATAGGTCATAGGCTATGTAGGTTTTCGTAAACATTTATTTAAAGATTGCTTTTATTCTAAAAACTATGTCCGTCAGATTTCACAGGTTGATTAGAACTTTCGTGGAGTTCCTTTCCTGCCACATTCGTAGCTCCTTCCTAGAACAGGGAGTAACATGTCACAATTCTTACACTCTGCAGAGGTGTGTCACTTTCCCATGAGAGACCTTAAGCTTTGCAGCATGGCCGAGAGTATATCCCCGTTCAAACTTCTTTGGTTTGAGGCCCAACCTAAGATCCAAGCCAATCACTGCCCTCTCCGCGACCCCGCATGCCCCTTGGTGAATGACATGCCCACATATTGAATTACGGCAATGGTTAGTACAAACCATTATAGATGCCAGAAACCACTATGGGACGTTGAGACCTCCCACCCATAAGCTGCATATCCTCTGCGAATTACATACTCACGCTATGAGGATAACATCCACGGTCTGTGCATTCAGATTCATGCGAAGGGAAGAGGATACATCTTACTTCTCCGTCCCATTCCAAATCTCATGGTTAACATGTAATATACGGCGCTAGAATCACTGGCGACATTGGTTGTTAAGTCCTAGATATTATGTTCCTTTACCACTGGAACTGTAATCTTAGATTATTACCACTTGGTAACTAATCCATAATCATATTATTATGAAAATAGTGTTTTCTGACCTTTTTGAAATGCAGGTGATGACAACATTTGAGTTACAAGTATTTGATAGAAAATAATCAGAGGACATGAGCAAGTGTGAACTTGCCTTTTCTGATTACAAAGTTATGCAATCATGGTCTTCGAGACGATATAATATCCAAAATCTGTAAATAGCATCATTGGTCTGATAAGGACTAATGTTTAAAGAAGCAATATGTTGATGCATAAATAATGTAATGCATTTTGTAAAATCCCGAGATAATTCCCCAATAATGTGAATGAGTTAAATTTAAGTGATGTTTTTTAAGATTTAGTTATTTCTAATGTTTACTCCATAGTAAATGTATCTACAAAGCATTTAAGTGTTTAACATGCAAAGTATATCCGTGAAGTATAATAACACTCTATGGATTTTTGTATGATAGGTTATTAAGAGTTAAAGGACTTATTTATAAAGGTGTTATTTGAAGTGGCAAAACGAATAACTTTTGAAGAAAAGGTTTCTTTGACAATGTTTAAACAATCTTGATGATTAATAGGATATGATCAATGTCGTTTGCGTGTGTTCGATAAGCTTGGTGTTGAGATGCTTTATGACTTAATTGGAACAAACTAAAGTTAACTATAAAAACATACTGAGACTTTATATATTGCTTCTATAACTTGGTGTATGTCAACACCCGGATTTTTAAGTCCAGATGCCTGTTATGCCGTACATCGCAATCCCAAGATTACCATTTTTGCGAGACATAACAGAATTGGTACCACAGTACATCATCCATTACAAACCATAATAGTCTTACAAATAAAGGATCTCATGATCCAGTCTTAATACAATCAAAGCAGCGGAAAGTAAACATAGTAGGGCTCCATCTTCAGGGTCACAAGCAATGCTGACGATAGGAGATGATCCTAGTTATCATAGACCTCCTGATGTCCATCTTCCGGGTAGTATTCCTCGTAGTCTGGCCATGGGAATAGCCAGGGACAAAGACATTAGTACTCTTTAAGTACTCGCAAACTACCACTAACATAGGTAAGGTAAAACCAGTAGGAATCTTAAGCTTTAGGTTTGTTTGCAAAAATCCAGGTTTATTCCATAAGAACTTAAGAGTAAAGACCTAATTTTAGTTCCCTACATCACTTAAGTGGGAACTTAGGTTTCATGTCCACAACTCTGTTGTGGTCAAGTCAAGGTCATCTTTCAAGTCACAAGTCATTTTGAAAACATCTGACAGCGGAACAGTATGGCCACTCCAACTGCCCATAACCGCGGACACGGCTATTCGAATAGTTGGACACTCTACAGAGGTGGTACACTTTCACCACAAAATTCGACACATCCGTTAGGGATAACCCTGAATCATCATACTTGGTATGCGGATAATCAATCCTAACCTTTCAATTACATACCCTAGTATAGGGACCTCCCCTATGAGCTTGTCCTCCTAGCCATGGCCAACTGCCATCCCGGGAACTGCATAGGTGGACATTCATATTTACGAGGTAGCCTCAGCTCAACCTCTTCCGCAAGGGAACCCATACTAAGACATATAAACTTCCAGTTAAGCCCTACCCAACTCAGGTATTGTGGTTGTATGGTAAAATTGGAATGGTATCGCATCCGAACCCAACCATCAGTTTTTGTCAAAGTCAAGGCTCATGCCTCATTTAGTTTCATCATCAACCCATTGTGTTTCATAACACATGTCAAAACATTTTAATAGAATGAATCATCATTCCAAGGTTTTCATAATCATTTTCACCAAGTGTTCCCATCTAAAGTGGTCCAGTTTTAGTTTTAGCACTAGCCACTAGTATTGAGTGTATCACTATTAAGGGGGTGCTAATCAAGTATAAGTACCCAAGACTAGTTCCACTATCCTGATGGTATCCATCCTATTTTCCACTAATCACCATTCATTAACTAAGTAAGAAAAGGGAAAGTAAAGCTTGCATATAAAACTAGGATTGGTATAATCAAAATTGCATAACCAAGCATGCATGGTGCATCTTACATAGGTTATCTAGCATAGTGGGATTGCATGGATAGCTGGCATAGTTTAGCTTGCCTTGAGTAGTGCAGTTGTTGAAGTTCTCTTCCTCTTCTTCAAAGTACTCCTCCTCGTCGTATCCCGGGTCAGTACTAGCATCTATAAATACATTCAATGTACACAATCACCAAACAATACTTAACTACTTCTATTTAGCACACATGGCTCACACTAGATGATCTAGCATCATCTCTATCATCACATGAAATGTTTACACCTTCTTATTTATCTTATTTTGGAAAAGTAATTTCTACTCATTGAAAATACTTAAGATTTAATATCCTCTAATTATAATATGGGATCATGTTGACACATGTAATCACCACATATTTTAATACTTGGGAAAGTGTGTTAAAGTGGTGGTCATATATTACAAGATTTAATATTACTATTTAATAATATTAAAGTGGCTACAACAGCCTATATAGCATCCTTTTAATACTAGTCCATGTTTAATATCTGTAAAACCAAATCTTTTTACATATTCATGTAGAGCATGGCAAATGTGATTTTTGAGAGTTGGAATCAACTCAAAAGCATTCATGGTTGATCTTATAGAAATGTTTGAAGTGGTAAAAGTCCCGGTCTGGTTATTTTTAGTATAGGTGATGTATACTTTCAAATGGTTTGAATCCAACGGGAGTGATTAGATATTTTAATACGTTTCTAAAAAATTGAAATCATGCATTTTGGTTCTGTACATCTCTTTGAATGGAATTTTGAATCTACTGACAGAATAGGGTTTTAAACTAAATAGACAAATTCTATTTGAATTGTTGGGCTCTGCGCGGGAAAAGAAATGGCCGGCCCAACTGCACGGCGTGCGCACAGCGGGCTGCTGATAGGTTGGTCCTATGCGTCAGTGGCTCTATCTAACCGAAGCAATATCAGCAAAATCTCAGCGCTACGATTAGAACACGATCTACGGCTAAGGTTCATCGTCTATGTCACGGTGCTCCGGTGATATTCTAAACCTAGCAGCATGGTGAAGGGTCGCTAAGGGCTTACCAAGGCTCCATCTAGGTCTGGTGATGGGGGCGAACGGGCTGGTCGATGATGGCGAGGAGATTAGCGGTCGCGGTGGCTTCTAGGGTGGCTCCAATCGATGGCTCCCTTTCTTCACTACAACGGCGGGCTCCAGCCAAATTCTGGCAGGGTGGTGCTCGCCTTGCTCCGAGGAGAGGTCTGGGGTGTTTCTGAGAGAGAGGGGAGTGAGATGGTGTGCTATTTGAGGTCTGGGGTGGCTCCTATTTATACACCAGCATTGGAGGCAAGGCAACATGGTTGGGATCATCGGGGACGCTGCTATAGGTCGCGATAGGCATGGTGGATGGCATGGGTCGACACGGTGGACCGCGGCGGTCGTCACACGCGTAGTGGCGCTGGCGGCTTTAGTCGATCAATGTCGGCGACGCCTGCTCGGTGCGCCGGTGTTCGCCATCGGTCGAAATAATGGTCACGACGGCAAATGATCATGTCTGGGAGGTGGTTGGTGACGTAGCGGGTGCGGGTACGAGCGGAGAGAGTGAGGCGTGGCGTGGCTATGCGAGGCGGCTTCGGTGCTCCGTCGTGCTCTTGGCATGGCAGAGACTTAAATGGGCGTGGTTGTTCTAGCTTCTCCACTTCTCGCCGTTGGTCAAGGGGTGGACAGAGTGGGGCGATGAGGTCACGGCTACTCGATAGACATCATGGGAGAGAGCGGTGCGGCGTGTGGCGTCTTGTCCATGGTCGACCGGCATGACATGCTCGGTACGGTCATGTAACTGGTCATTGTGACGAGTGGTGTTGCTCAATTGCACGGCCAATTACTGGGAGTGATCATGGGCTGGCTATGGAGTCGAATTGGGTACAAAGGATGATTAATTGATTGATCAAAATAGTAGATAGTTGTTGAACTTGTACTCTGTCTGCTAAGTGTTCGACTAAATGGCCGCATGAGCTTAATCTTTGAATTATTCAATGATTTTAGGTGGGTGAGTTGGTCACATGCTTGGTAGTCTCTGGTTGCTAGGAATTGTCAAGTGGTGACATTTGGTGGGTGAGTTGGTCACATTTATTCAAAACTGTTGGTTTAATTTGGATTTCAGGTTTTATAAGAGTTTTATAAAGTTAATAGTTTATACTTAAGTTTTATGGTACACTTAAGTTATCGTTTTGGAATTAGTATTTAAGTGTAAAAGATTTAAGGTTTTATATAACATTGTGATTATTTCTTGTTTAAGAAATGTTTTTAAAGAATTTACAAAATAGGTAATAGCTAAGGCTTTATTACTTTAAAATCTTAAAAATATTTGGAATAATATATTTAGCATTTTTCTAGTATATTTATTCAAGTTCTTTAAAATGTTTTTATTTTTAAGAAGTGTTCTTATTTTTTAAAAAAAATCCACAAAGGATTACATGTTTTTAAATATTTGTTTCAAATTTTCTTTGTAAAAATTAAGTTAGTATTTTTATAAAATAGTAGATTTATTTTCATATGTAAAAATGATTTTTATTCATTTTTAGGACTTCTCCTTATTTTATTAAATTTCAATTAGGGTTTTTTATGTCCTTAATATTTATTTGTGTTTTATTTAACTCAAACAAGCATTGTTACATTTTTCTTTAGTAGAGATTATTTTTGTGCTCATTTTGATATATTATATGTATTTTTAGGACTTCTCTATATTTTCTAGAGTGTAAATTGTGTTTAGGGGTATTTTGGTCATTTAATATTTGGGGTATTAATTTATTTTGTAATAAGCTTTTGGAATTGGGCTTGGCCCACAGACTGACCTAACTTAGGCCCAACTTGGCCCAGCCAAGCTTGGGGTCAAACGCCATCCCGGCCCACTTTCCCCTATCTATCTCACTCTCTCCTTCTCTCTCGCTCGAACATACTGCATCCCTCTCTCTCTCTCTCTCTCTCTCTCTCTCTCTCTCTCTCTCTCTCTCTCTCTCTCTCTCTCTCTCTCTCTGTGGCGACCGCATGGCGCGTGTGGCTTCTCACCGCAGGTAGGTCCTGTCCCTCTCTAGCACTGACGAGATGGGGCTTTGGTCGGCCGCGCGGGGATCTACCACTTACTCATGCTCGATTTGATCCTCCCGATCCTTTGTGTACGTCCTCACACCAAGAACCCTAGCTCTGCCGCTTGGTTCCTATGTTGAAGACAACGTAGTTTTGCTCGTCGCGGCCGACTGGTGGTGGTGTGGTGGTATGGCTTGGCGCGAATCGAATGCTCCGGTGCTCTTCGTGCCGCCTACTACTACGCCGCCTGCGGTTTCGGTGTCATCTCACGCTGGTGACGACGCCGGTCTACTTCCTCTCCGGCGATCCTTGGCCCACCACCAGGTAGGTGCTCTACTTTCCCTTCTATCTCTCCTTCCTTTTCTCCTCTGATTCCCATCCAAATGTTATTCTAACCTAGAGTTCTTCCCTTCTCTAATTGAACTCTGATCTCATAATGACTTGTGTGGTCTTTTTATTAATTTAATTATGTTCTATTTAATTTAACTTAAGATTTGCCTAGTAGTGAACTATTTCTACTAGAGTAAGATAACACTAATTCGGATTATCTTGTGTTCTTGCTATTTAAGAAATTCTGTGAATCTTAAACAAATTCTTGATGTGTTAACATTGTACCTGGTGTTTTTCTAGAACATTGGTAAAAGTGTAATTTGACTAAACTAAATATTCACTTCCAGTATTCTTTATTCTAAGAAGAGAAAGCCATAAATTGTTTCCTATACATGAATGCAATTGATCCCATGTTATATTGTATAGATTGTACTTCAAATGTATCAACAAGAGCATGAACTTGTTTTATTAATTGTTGAGTTAGCTGGAATCAATATCACATTATGCATATACTGCCAATAGTTGTTTGGCTAAATTTGGTTATAATATAAATGTTAGATTCAAACCAAGTGTTCGAATCCAAACATTGGATTCTAAATTGTCCCTGTGAACTTGTTGTCTTAATTCCTAATCTATTGAAGCCTTGCTTTAAGGAGTGGTGTTTTCTGTAATCCTATGACTGTTAAAGATGGTAGTGAACTGGGTTGTATTACTCAGGTTGAAATGATGGTCTAGATTAATCTTCTTCCTGTCTAAATTGATAGAGATTTCAATTGAAGAAGGATTCGTAATAGTTCTTATCCAGGGACACAAGTGACCTATTCTGGATATGCTTTGTATGCCTGGCTTACCTAGATTTTATACTATTAATATAATGGTGAATAACTTGAGTGATTCCTAGCTTTCTAAGTTAGGAAAATGATTTATACACATGTACTGCTTACTAGTAGATGGTTAGAAAAGATGTGTTTGTTGCTTATATGGTTGCCTCTGTAACCTATGGTGATTTTTCCTAGCAAACTACTTTCTATTCTCAATAATACAGTGGCATCTGTAGGTGGTATGACTACTATGGTACCTCTTTGAAGGATGCACAGTAGCATTTATCATTTACATGATCAATTACTCAGTTTTTTTGGCTAGACAATTGGGTTTGCCACTATAGTGCCTCCCCTAGGAGTGTGCATGGTGGTAAATAGATTCAAATGTTTGCTGCTTAATTTCTAGTCTTGTCCTGTGATGCAAAGGCTGAGGACCTTCTTTGTAATAAGAACATATGCTATTGTTACCTCCCTTTAACTCAGTGATGATCTAGATATGCCACTTGCATGATAGACTAAGAGTAATACCATAGCAATTCAATCTTAGCTCTAAATTGATAAAAACAAGTGCTAGATGATGAGCTTAATAGTCAACCTACTGCTGGTGGTGTAGTTTTTGTCACTTGTACTTGGGGTTCTCCAGCTGACCTTGATCTACCTCTGCAATTATTTGCCTCTCTTATGGAAATCTTGCTTATCTTCTAATCCTACTATGGATCTGCTCTCGCTGGTACTACTGTCCTGCTCTTCCTCGGGCTTCTACTGGCCTTCTTCTCCTTGATTTACTTGGCGATTGTGATGAGATTGGGTGGTGGATCTGGAGATGATATAAACATAGGTGGTTGTGTGTGAAACTGTGTAGTGGAATGTTGTGTGCTATGACTTGAGAGGAAATGTGATGGTTGTGGCTAGCTATGGCCAGGACATGGAGAATTCCCTCTTTTGTATTACTCCCTTCTTTTGTTGTGGAGGTGACAACACACAGATGCATGGGATGAGTAAGCTACTTACTGATGGAGCTTGTGTGTTCAAGTTTCAATGACTGTAGATCTTTTGCTTGAGGATGAGATCAAGTATTATTACCATTTCTTGATGGCTATTCCCTTTACTTTCCAAATTGTGAAACTTGCCCCAGTTATTTGTCAATGATGTTGGATTGAGACAAACTTGATAAAGACAGATATTTCATTTTGGTGAAATTTGCCCCTTCCGACTAAAGCTCTATGATGTGCTAGCAATGCACTTCATTGCCATACTAAGAGCACAACTAATGCATAACCCCTCTTTTCTATTCTCTTTTCTTTTATCTTTGTTTTGCAGGTATCAAAGAGGTATACATGAAGGAAATCTTCAAGAGTAGAAGATTTCATTTAGGATTTATTTTTTAATTCTTTTACATTTCTCTTTTATTCTTAAACATTGTAAAGAAGATTGTATTATTTTAATGATGTAATAAATTTTACTTTTCTATTTGTAATTTTAAGTTTCGTTTTCATTTATTAATTGTAAAGGAACAATGTAATGCTATATTCCTTATTTAATAAAGTTATTTTTTCTCCCCTTTTGGGAATTTGAGACTTGTTATTATATGTACTTGTATTTTCTTGAATTCACCTTTATTAATGTAATCTTTCATTTGTCTTGTTATACCTTTATTATAAAGGGCAATGTAATATATATTCATATAAAGAGTATTTTTATTTTATTATTGCAATTTCTTTTCCAGATTCATTTTCTATTTAGTTATTTCGATTTACTTTACTTTTAGTCTTAAATAATAAATACAGTACAATTATTTGTATATTATAGGAGTTCATTTTTTAGTTATGTTTGAAATTCTTCATTTACTAATTCATTTCAAATTCTATTTGAATTCCAACATATCTTTTGAATGTTCAAATTTGAATGGCTTTCCCCTCAAGAGCAAAGATACAGTAGAGGTCATGTCGAAATCTGTCACACTTGCCCGGATGCTTCCATCAGAACAAGAGATATCTCGATCCCTCTATAGCTTCTTTAGTTTTGCACGAAAATTCCCTAGATTTTCTTATGCATGAATGCAATGCACAAACATGTGTCCTGTCTATTTCGAGGTGCTAATCCTGGGATGTTACAAGTTGCCTCTACATCTTGAGCAAGTCCCTCTTCTTGTGGTGGAGTAATTATTGGTAGGCCATCAGATCTTCACACATGGCGTTTGCTATCATTGGGACCGTGCCCGAAACTACGTCTCTTGCTCTTTGCCACGTTTCCGCCGATAGCCGAAGAGTTAGCCATTCATCGTCATGTGTTCCTTATCTCCCTTGTGTGATGTGATTGTTGGGGGACCTCCTTCGTTTCTGTGGTTTCCTGCATCATCACCCGATAGAATATCATTGGGATCGATGATCGGGTTACTGTTGGAGTCGTGAAGTGTCGATGTTCCTTCACCGATGATTACACAATCTTGGTGGTGCGTCATGTATGGGATGTTGCTATTGTTACTAGATTTGTAAGAGACACTGTCTGAAAAACTAGCGAAATCTCATGGACTCTATTCTGGGTAGATTTCAACTTTTTTTATTCCGGTGTCAATGCTTTTGTTAGTTTCATCAAAATCGGCGTTTGCTAGGCTTGAGCCGTTTGGTGGCGTTAGCTGAGAATCTGATCCGAAGGAGCAATCGTCGTATAGATCGGCCAGACCCCCTAGATCTGCAGAGTTTTCATGACTTTCTTTGCCGTTTATTGGCCGAGGTGTGGCTTCTTTAGATGAGCCGACAGAGGATGCACGTATCACCGTGCGCGCTGCGGTTGTGACTGATGAACACGAGTAGGCCGATAGGCAGAGATTTTTGGGTTCCTCCATGCGAAAGTGGAAGGTCCAGATTATGAGATCAGTTCCTCCATTAAAGTCGACGGGAACCAAAACAGGGGTGGACGGGCATGGGCTTATAATGACCAAAACAGGAAACAAAATAGCGGGACCGAATGCCCATAATGACCCCTGTGCATTTCATGAAGTCTATTGTTGTTTGAACTGTAAACGTCGAGTCCAATTACCTTTGTTACTTCAATACTCGACTTGTCCGAGACCTGACCATCGGTATCACTATAACTAGTTCAACATCCTTACCGACAGGTGCTGTTTTACTCATTCCGTGATATTCCATCCACGTGACTTAGTCACATGTTACACATAATTTATAGATGTCATCTCATTGAGTGGGCCATGTTATCTTTCCGTCACACAGGAGAACAAATCCCGACATGTGCATGAATGTGCCCCACTAGAATACCCAACATACACCTTTATGATCTCCCTGCTACGGTGTGACGGTTGATGTATTCAAAGCAGCCGTAGATGACAATGATTAAACAAGATCTCACGGTCTAAGGATTATGATACTTTGTTTCTAACTATTGCAACGTGAACTTTGTGACTTGATCATGTTGCAATAATTATATGGGGTAATATCCATCACATCATTCACTGATGATACGACTTCATTTTCAAATGGCATAAATGCACCATGATCAGGAAACTTTGATCGTCGGTTTCCCAACGAACTAGTTATATGGAAGTTACTAGGGACAATTGGTTTGTTTACATACTACACTTGTATTAATGTTTGCGATTGATATAGTTATAGCACAATACAAAAATATTATGAACTAATTAGATATGATAATAAACACCCTTTATTATTTGTCTCTACGGCATATCTTCCTTCAGTCTTCCACCCCTCCACTGCGTTGATGTCATCTTTATGGGGAGCTTCTTCTTCATGCTAGAACGCTACTCGTCTTCTACCTCCGTCTAGGTCCAATCTAGTCGGATGGTGAAGTGCTTCTGGATCTTCATCGACACGTTCTCGCTTCGTCCGAGAGCTTGATCTCACTTCGACACAGTGTCATTCTCATTGGACGCGTGGATACCAGTGGAGGTGTGACATGTGGATCACTTGATCGTTGGAGCCATCCGTGGGATAATACATCTCTCGCGACTCTCTAAGGCTTGTTGTGGGGATGAATGCACGACCATCCTCATCATCGACAAACTTCCGCTAGTTTGATCTTTGAGGATATGATCCATTATCTTCCCCCTCGCATTGGATCTTGGTTATGCGCTAGAAAAGTTTGTTTTGCATAGCGCGTTCCCCAACAATCTCTCCAGACAATGTACTCTCATTGTTAGTGGATGTTCGATGAGATTGTGTATACGTCATATAAGAACGCGGTGGACTAGCAATGGCTATCAATTAGAAGCCAGACTTACATTAAACTTCCCATACAAGCTGGTTGTCGGAGAAAGTGTTATAAACGCGACAAGGAAATAACGAATAATGAAAACAAAATCACAGCAAGGTGACACATATTTAACGTGGAAAAACCTCTTCAACAAAGAGAGAAGAAACTACGGGCACTAGCTAGCAAAACTTCACTATATCGGGGAGTATTTACACAATGCCAGAGATTTCACAGATGCAACTCATCTCAATCGGCGGCTTACAAGAGGTATATATAACGGCGGAAACCTAGGCCTTCAATGATCCGCTTCGACCCAAGCCTCTGGCAACGTGTCTCGCTCCGCTCATCAGAAGTTAGCCTCCTTAATTAAATTTGGATCATATTTCAACAAAAAATACGGGGATCGTATATGTACATGTACACAAGTACTACTAGTGGATCTCCTTTAGACTAGTCACAATGGGGAGTATCATATAGTAGTATCATGTATATGGTACTAATATATGATACCATCTCCATAATGCATAGTATCATAGTATTAGTGTATCTATTGTTTGGTAGAATCTCAATGTAAAATTGTGTACAAGATTTATTTGAGATTAATTTTTCTAGGTGTACGTACTATGATACTAATATAATCTTTTTCATCGTTGATTGCAGTAATACATAAGCATTTTGTATACATGTAATGCATGATACCACATATGATACTCCCATTGCGGCTAGTCTTAATCATGTATGTGCATGGACGAATGAGCTGCTCACGTGTCCAAGCGAGTTCTTTTGTGGTTGGAATTTTGGCCCACCGTACAACCAGTCCTAGCAAGTTGAGTCAAGAACACGGTTGGGTGCATGGGTCAATCAAGTACTAGGTGAACATGGGCACTTGGCCGCGCCACCTATAGTATATTCGTCAGAGCATGATAGTTGTGTTGTATTCACTTCTAGTAATACATTTTTTTGTTTGTGTTAATATAAATTAAATATATGAGCATGTGCGGGGTTGAGTATTTTAACCGGTAGAAAAATGTGTCATTTACATGTTAGAAATGTCTAAAACTGAGAGATCTGACTTTAGATGCAAGAAGTGGGCCCTTATTTCATATTGAAGCTCGTAAGCAATATAGAGATACCAGTTTTTCTTCAAGTAAACAAAAAGGTACATTGAGAAATCTTTATACAAAAATACATCGAGCAATAGACCAAGTTCAGTACCACAACAAACTGACATGTTACATGATCAAGGTAAAAAACTAATTATGTCAAAACAAGCTAACTTATGAAGATGTTCGACTACCTCAAAATCGATGCTTGCAGCTATTTGGATTGCAAAGCTCCAAGGGGGGCACAACTTTGTATTCAATACTTATAAATGGCTGGATTATTAAATGTTAGTTTAGTCAATATAGACAACCAAATTACATATATACTAATTTTATGCAGGAGTTATATTTGATATATTCCAAATTATTCACTAGTTCAATAAAATTTAAAAGAGAAGGTATGGCTAGAAGTTGCCACGAATATTTACATAAAAGAAAGATCTAATATATAATCAAGTTAGATAATTTCTATACATCAAAAATGAAAAATAGAAGTTATGATATTTCTTTTGGACTCACTTAGTCGATGGAACCCGATTGTTCATTAATCATAGAACATGCTCCAAGTCAAGAGCACTGAATTTTTTGTTAATTCGTGTAGAAATTGTAGAAAAACGTAGAACATGTATCAATTTACACAAGCATCTCATGTATTCTCGAGATATATATTCAAAAGCAAATTTAGTTGCAGAGCCTAAGAGGAGCCAAAATCAGCTTGTTCTGCTTTGTTTCAGGAATACATACATGTTAATTGTTGAAATTATATGAAACACGATCCTTTCTTGCAATGCGTGACCATTTCTCCTCTGTTAGCACTCCACGTTTTCCATTTAACGATTCTTTCATTCGGTTATTGTAGATTCCGGGTTCTGGCCAATCGCTCTACGCCGCATCATCGCATGTCTCGCGATCCTTCTCCTTTTAAATTTCTTTTTTTGCCATCCATCCCTGATTTTTCCAGTCAAAGCGATGAGGATGATGCGACATCTTAGTGTAGTCCCACATAGGAATACCTCTACCTGTTCCGCCCCTCTCTCTCACCCCCACCATCCCACGCGCTCACCTCCTCCTTGTCTTCCTCCCCACTGACAAAGTGTGGCAGCGAACGGGTGCACGAGGTCGGGGATGATGTTGAATCGGTATTGGGCAGGTTTGAGGCGGCAAAGTAGAGGCAGCCGACGCTGGATGCGGGATCTGGATGGGAGGCGGTGGCCTTGTGAGCAGATGGGGCAGAGGGAGCGGAGGTGAGAGAGAGAGAGCTTGGGAGCGAAGAGGCCTTCTCCTTTTCAATTCCTTTTTTCAGCCATTCATCCCTGATTTTTCCAGTCAAAGTGGTGAGAATGATGAGACATCTTTGCTAGTCCCGCATAGGAGCGTCTCCACTTACACGGATCCTCTCTCTCTCACCATCCCACATGCTCACCTCCTCCTTATCTTCCTCACCACCGGCAAAGCGTGGCGGCGGACGGGTCACGAGGTCGGGGGTGATGTTGAATCGGTACCGATAAGGGGTGACCTCAACGGTGGCCCGATCTTCACGGATCTCGTGGTCAAATCAATGGGAAAGTGAGGGGAAAAGGAGAAGGTAGTGGAAGTGGAAGCACACCTCGCGAAGAACACGATGAACACACGCAAAACTCACACGATACAAGGCCAATTGCTCCCGCCGGTGGCCACCAGTCCGATAGAATCTTCGCAAGGAAAGATCGGTCAACGTGCTCCCTCAATCCCACACGGTGAGGGAAGAACACCTTGGAGAGGGTCTTGACAACTACGCTCACGCACTCGCAAACGTAGGCCTTGTACAACGAGGGAGGCATGATGCAAACTCCAGCGAGGTGGTGACGATAGTCGATCCCCTTTGGTAAGGGGATGATGAAAAACTAGAGATTCCACAAAGGGGGTTGTCTTTAGTCTATCATCTATGCCTAGGGATACATGAGGGGGTGGGGGATCTGTATATAGGCCAACCACTTAACAAGAGGTAGTTTGGGGAATAACTCGAAGGTTGGAACATAATAAAGGGGTACATGGGCTGTGGCCCAGTTGCTGTGCGCGCATGCACTGTCGGGTTCGGTAGTATCTGACCAGATGACCGGTAGTACCGCAAGCCGGTACCGGGGCATCCAGAGGCGATGGCACGGGCTTCAGTCGTGGCCGGTAGTACCGCTGATGCCGAGCGGTAGTACCGAGGCGCGGTAGTACCGCTCGCGTCTGTCTTCTTGGGTGACTTGGGGACGAGCTTTGGGACTTGGCGTAGGCATGAGAGCCAAATGAATCAAAATGTTCATGTTTGGTTCGGGAAGAGATCATAAAAGTTGTAGATGTAGTAGCATCCATAGGACGAGCTGCATCAGCTCCTCCCTTCAAAAAGAGTCATCCTCGACTCTATACGCTCGTCATGTAGAAGTGGTCGAGAGACATTCTTGATCCTGGGGTTCGCCATGTAGTCATCCTTGATAAGCTTGATGTGGCAGCTCTTCAATGTTCCTTCACTTTCCATGTAGCCTGCAAAGCTCAAAACAAAAGTGAAGCAATACTCAAAGAGTAGCCAATTCATGAAGATTATATCATGAGTCCTCAAGTATAAGGAAGTCACCTTTTGGTGTAGAGATAGCTCAATGAAGGGCATCCATAGGTAACTCTATATGATTCGTCTTGTCAACACATGGTACATAGAGGTTGACGTGTATGCAATTGTACCTTCACACAACAAAGACCAAGCAACATATGTTTGTGTGTGATAGAGGAGCATGCCATTTGTGGCATGTCCATTCTTGTTCACAACACTATTAGCACAACTCAAGTATAGCAAACGGGATGCATATGCAAGGTCAAAGTGCATGGAAATTGTTGGAACATCATCCAAATGTGGGAACTAAAACACTCCATATAAGGTCTTAGTGTGGCACTCAAAGCAATTGACTAAAGTATTGATCAACATCTTTGATGCAAAGCTAGGAGAATTTGGCAAAAACACATGAGGAAGAATATCCAAAATAACATCACTATGTGTGCAAACCAACCATTGGAAAGAGAAATTGTTCAATATGTTGGATGCCACACACAAATCATCCAAAGCAAAGATCATGGAGGTATGTGTATCACGAGCGGAAGAAAAAACAACATGTTTGCAAACAAACCATATGAAAGAGCAAGTGGTCCTTCTATTTGTTGCAACAACTATACGAAATACTTGGAAGCTCTCATGACAATACATGTTCATAATGGCATTATGGTTGCATACAAAACATCGGAAAGAGAAATTGTTCAACATTTTTGTTGCAACATACAAAGCATCAATATCCAATAGCAACAAAACATGATTGTCACAAGGTGGAAGAATACCATTAACATGCTTGCAATTAAACCATAGGAAAGAGCAATTTGTCAACATGAAAGATGCAAAGCATGCAAAAGGTATCAGAGCTGGGTTCGATCTTGGACTCACTTGTGGGATGCTCTCTAGATCTCTTTTTGTTAACTCGTGCTCAACCGAGGTTGACATTCTTGTGCGGGTACCTACACACATCATAGATAAATGGAAGAATGTGTGTACATGGTAGAGAAACACATCATCCATCATGACATATCTCTTCTTGTGCACATCACCATGAGTGTCAATCAAGTGTAATTTAGATGCATGGTGAGTATGCAAGTGAGTAACATGCTTATCATGGCATTTACCAAAATCTCCAAAATTTGAGAAAGCTATGGGGGCCATCTCAATAGACAACATATTATAATTATTATTGCATGCAAAACAAGTGAAAGAGAAATTATTCATCTTATTGCAAGCAACGGGAGAAATTGAATAACTATCATGACAAAGCATGTCCGAAGCAATAGCATGGCTGTCGACAAACATAACATCATTGCAAGAAAAACATTGGAAAGAGCAATTGTTCAACACATTGCAAGCAACAATGGAAAAATGAAACGTTTGTATCATGGCATGTCTATGGAAACATCATCACAATCAAGTAATTTCACATGCTCAACATTATGCAAAGGCAAAGTATCACATGGAAATTATGAATGAATCATATGTGATATCACAAAAATCATCCATAGCATGAAAATTATCACAAGTCATCATGTCCACTAGTGGGATCATGGCATCATCAACGCCCGTATTTTTACCTTGTTCATACCTCTCATATGAAGTGGATGTTGTGGTAGTCTTGGCCTCCATGTGGGTGACTTCTTCTTCTTGTATGGGGATGGACTTAGCTTCATCCACCATGTTCATCTTCTCGGCCGGAGGCATCATCATCTCCAAGCTTGGCGCTTCTTGATCCATCGAACCTAGCACATCATGAGAAAACACACTAGAGGTAGAGGGTAAGTCATTATAAATCAAAATGGCCTCACATAACCTATCAACTACCACTCTCAACTCACTCGGTGTATCACTCATGCCCTCCAAATGGAAGCACTCAATCTCACATATGGTGGAGTCACCCATCTCACTCTTGCTCTCACTTAAGTGGGATAAGTGGCTCTCGTACTCACATGGGATTGGTACCACATCATCACTCAAGGATATAGGGATAGCTCGGTGTGCTCAACTCCATGCGCCTCCTTTGGTGAAGGGAAAGTCCCATGCTCACCAATCTCGATCTTGTCATCGCCTTGTACTTTGTGTGCCATTGTGTTGGTGGCACTCATATAGGAAGTATTGGTCCTTGACGCCATCTTCGCCCTTGCATCCACTTATTGGCAAAGAAACTTGTTTTGTTCTATCTCATGGGGGTCATATTTTTGATGGCCTCATCCAACTTGGTGAAGTAGATGTCCATCTATTGATTGAATGACATTCTTGGAGTGCTTGGAGAAGAAGTTGCATTGACGCTCTTGTAGATGGATGCTTCATCTTGACCTTGAAGTTTTGGTGTTGAAGCTTGATGGCATGGAGGAAGGCTTGTCCTTGGTGCCATTTTGGTGGTCGCACTAGTAGTGGAATGTGCCTTATGGTGATGGTGTCGACGGAGGTCATTGGCGTGCCTTGCCGAAGGTTCATGTTGGTGAAGCACTTGGTCATCCACATGACGCTCGCGATGATGGTCCTTGTCCTTGGCACTCTTCTCATGATGGTGATGCCTTCTTGATCTTGATTGAGCATTATGGATGGTGCTCAACATGTATTGTCCATATTCATGGCGAAGATGTCTTGAATGATGTATTGTATCCTCTTGATGTTGGTGATAATCTCGAGAGGATGTATGTCAATGAGGATTCTTGCTTCGTGGCGCCTCTTTTGGAATATGATGTTTGGGTGCCCTTCTTCTTGTAGGTGATGGCACTTGTTGCCTTGGAGGTTGTTGCACATGACGCCTTCGAGGTGTCCTTGCTTGGCACCTTGGAGATGGTGGTGCTTGACGGCTTGGAGGTGATGGCGCTCGCTGTGGCATCCCGCCAAAATCACTACCAGAAAATCGTTGTGTTTTTGTGCATTGCATCATCATGATCGCATGCTCATGTCATCATGCCTCATTGCATTTGAGCATCGTCATGTCATCATGCATGTGTTTGTACAAAACTATTTTTGAAAAGCCTGGTTTTGTTTTCAAAACGCCCCGTCTTTAATTCAAATTAAAACCCGGGTCTCCGGAGTATTTTGTTTTGTCTAAAAACGGATTTCAAAAGCCCCTTTTTAAATAAACAAAATTTATATTATTTTTGTAGGAGGCAGCCAGCCAGGCCTAAAAGCCTAGCCGGCCACCTCCAAAATTAAAACTCTAATCTGTCTAACCCCAGACCCTTTTCTACCCAATCCTAGTCTACCCATTCCCCTCCACCTCACCCCATCCAATCCCCTCTCTCCACCTCACCAACCCCATCCCTTTTCCTCCACCTCACCCCAGCCAGCCACCACACCCCTGCCGCCTCCTTCTCCCTGCCCCTAGGCCCCACCGCCAGCTCTCCCCCACCACGTGGCCACCTCACCCACCTGCCGACACCCCGATCCCCATGCGCGCACCCCCACGCGGCCCGCACGCGGACAGCCACCCCGGCCCCCGCGCCTGGCCCCACCACTCCGCACCCGCCTCCTCGCCTCGGCCCTATCGCCCGACACAGTCTTCCCCGCGACCGCCTCGCCCTACCCCGCCGCCGGCGTCCCCTCCGCCACCACCCTGTCCGCATCCCGCCCCACCTCCATCCTCCTCCCGCACGTGTTCCCCTACCCCCGTTTCTCTCCCCCACCTTCCCGTCCCCGACCGCCGCCGGGAGCCCCTCCCGCCGCTCGAGCCCGAGCTCGCGTTGGCTCGCCCGCGAGTACCCCGGCCGCCGTCGCTGCGACCCGAGCCGCCACCGTCCTCGACCCCACGAAGCACCGCCGCCACCGGAGCCGCGCCTCCACCGTGCCGCCCCGCCCCGCCTCTTCCTCTCCTCGCGCGGACCCTCTGCCACCGCCACGAGTGACCCGCCACCACGGCCTCCTTCTCTGGCTCCGGCCGCCCCTGCAACCCGTGCTGGCCCTGAGCCCCGCGCCTTCTCCTCGCCGTCACCCCGCGCCCTGGCGTGTCCCCGCCTCTAGCCGCCTATGCTCATCGCGCGCCGCCCGGAGCTTCCCCTTGTCGCGACCTCGTTCCCGTCCTGCCATCAATGCCGGCCGTCCTCACCCGTCCGCCAACCTAGAGCTCTGGCCCGGCCCTAGCCACCTCCTCTGTCCAACCGTGTCGAACTCCTGTAGGACACCGACCGCCGCCGCGCGGGTCCAGAGGCCGACGCCTCTGTGACTCCGCGTGCTCGCTGTCCGTCTCCGTCCAAGACCACATCGCCGCGGCCGAGCTCCTCCACAACCTTGCGTGCATGCTCTGTCTCCGGGCGCTGCTTTTGTTTTGCAGAGAAGATCCTTCTCATTAGCTGCAGGTAGCAATGTACCCATGGTGTCACATGTCTGTGTGCTCTTCCCGATGTTGTACTGATATGTGATGCTGTTATGGCTATGTTGCCTTCTGCCTGCCAAGTCAAGAACCCCGGACCTCTAGCTCTTCGCGGTCTGACAAGATCTCAGTCGCGAATTCAAGGGACCCTAAGTACCACCGAGACACCTCGACAAAACCGGCGCCGATACCCGAGTCCGACATCGACAATCGGAGCCAAAACCCCCAAGGTCGTCGACACAGATACGCCAAGTACTTCCTCGAGGACGCCAAGTTCTTCCCCCTCGAAATCCGAAGACCGATCCCGGCGCGCCCAAGCCCCGTCGAACACCAAGACCCTGGAGACCCGATTCCGGAGGCCGAAGCCGAGACCGATCCCTAGAGACCCCAAGATCTTCGAACCCCAAACATGTGTGACTCCTTTTCTCGGAACCCTATTTTATAAATGATATATACTTGTTGCATTAAAGTGTTCATCCTTGCATGCATATTGGGTGTTTGGGGCTATTTCGGCAATTCACCTCATAATTAAATATGGAACCCATATGCGGGCTTTTCTAGTCTTATACTGGCTCCATTTAAATTTGTGTAGAGAACCGGTGACATATTTTGCCTTGTTACGACAACATTTAATTTGCGGAGTAGCTAAATAACTTGAACCGTGTAATTAATTGTCGGGACCCCGGTTCCGCTTAATACTGTCTAATTGCATCACATCTGCATCATATCATAATCATGCCGAATCTTTTGCCGTAGTATTAAATATTGCATCCGATGTTTCTTTTAGTGCTTTGCTTCTTCGCGGATTAGGCCGATGAGTTGATGCGAGTATCGACAAGTTCTTCGATTATGAACCTTCGGCAGTGTTTCCCAGGCGAGCATCTCTCCCTCTTCTACCTATTTTGCATTTGTAGACTTTATTTCCTCCTGTTGATCTATTGCTATCCGTGTCGCGATGCTTTAGTGTTCCGTACCAGTTATACCCTGTGCAGCCTCTATATTGCAATGGACACCTCCTATTACCTGTTGTTTGGTAGATATCTGGCCTTGCGAGTCGTAGTTGCTTGCTCAGGTGCGATCTCGTGTTGTCAAGTACCACAGTTGTTGGAATGCGGGCAGATGTTTATTGGTGGAGAAGCTTATTGGTGGAGATGATCATGACTTTAAATACCACTATTAAAATGCTAGATATAACTAATACAGAGGCATCGGTGGGCAATAGATGTTATTTGGTTCTTCCACGCTCACTTGTGTCCCGTAGGACCCCGAGTACTTGATACCTGTTCCTTGATTTTTCGCACTATCCACATCCGGGAGGCCTTATGGACCCTCCTGAGCCAGAGCTTGATACACTTCTATTTCTTGGGGCCACAAACTAGTTTGGGGTTTTATTACTATCCTGTACTTATGCCATGTTACTACTTTATCTACGATTGTGTGTGGAGCACCTGTACTGTTTAGGATCGTGACACGTTTTCGCTGTATCGACAAGCCCAGTCACACTTTCGGGTTCCCAGTCGTTTACAACCGTCCACACAAACCCTAGGTCCGTTCCGGAGCCGGCCAACTTCGTTGTGGGTAGCTTAGTGGGGTGGCCCCCTGAATTATTTCTGAATCCTGTGATCGCTTTGTTGTGAATGCCTCGTTGGGTTTTGAGTTGGTTTTTCTAAGGTTGATCGAGTGTGTGTTGCTATTTGTGCACCCCTGCAGGGTAAAACTTTCTGAAAGCCGTGTCCGCGGTTATGGACGACTTGGAGCACAGTATCTCAATCATAGACAAGCATAACTAAAGTAGTGTCATAAACTTGACTTAATATATGACTAGTAATCATATTCAACTATAACATAATGGATATTAAAAATGCCAACAGCTGCTGGATCTGGGTTGTTTTGTTATATATGCCTAGTAAGTGTTGCAACTCCAATGGAATGTGATAAAAGTGCCAACCACTGCTAGGTTTTGGGATTCCTCAGGACAATTATATCTGACTAGTAAATGTTCCAACTACCACGGAATGGATAATAAAAACTTCCCACTACTTATGCTTCAGGATGACTCATGCTATCTATATCTGATTAGTAAGTGCTGCAACTATAATGGAAAGATTAAATAAAACTGCCAACCGTGTGAGTATCCTCGGCTTAACTTCCTTGTTTGGTCTCGAGGGGGAATACCAGGATGGGTTTGTTTGGTGCTAGCTTCAGGTTGGATCCGAATAGGTCTTTCTTATCCCTCTCTAATAACCGCCAGTTGTAGCGAGTCTCTATAGGTTGTTTAGTGTCATTTGCCGCTTCACCCACCATACCTATGTAGGCGAGAGCCTTGATTCTAGCCTCGCCATGTCTTGGCCTCGATCGACGCTCCTCTTTTCCTTTGCCCTTTGTCGGCACCCTTTTTGTTTAGCAGGTTTGAGATCGGCGTTGTTAGCGTGGTTACCCTTCGGCTTGGCACAGGCGGTGGTTATGGACGCCGTTGGTTATTCTTCAGGGCTCTTAGCTCCATTTGCATCTTGTCCGTAGTCGGACGCTCTATCGTTTTCCAGGTGATTTAGATCTTTGTATTGTATATCTGTATTCTTGACTCATGGAGTCGTTGATGTATATAAATCTGTCTGTGGGTCCCATCGAGGACTGATGTGTAATGGTATTACTTCGTTTTCCACCCGCACGAAAGTGCCTGGTGGGCGTCCTTGAATCGTTTCTATGCGGGTTTGGCGGGAAGCGCTAAAACTTGCATAGGGACGATTTGAGGGTGTTACTCGCTGCCTTAGAGATGGTGACCCATGACGCCATGTAAGTGGTGGCGCTTGATGCCTTGGAGGTGGATCATCGAAGTAGGTGGTGCCCTTTGGTGTGGCACGCTTGGCCTTAAAGGTCATGGACTCTTGATGATGCGCCTCCTCTTGCTTGGTGTAGTAGTCATCCATCTCCAAGCGGTGGATGTATTCTTCATGGCTCATGGAAGAGCCCTCGAAGTTGGTGAAGTTGGCCATGTCCTCCATGCTTGGTGAGGCGTCGTCGTTGTAGCACTCAAAGTTGTCCATGCGGGAGTCGTTGTTGATGTAGTACTCCATATCACCCAAGCATGTGTAGCCATTGTCGGTGTAGTGCTCCATATACTCCATGCATGAGGAGCCATTGTCGATGTAGAGCTCCAAGTCTTCCATGCTCGAGGAGCCATAGTTGATGACGTGCTCCATGTCTTCCATACATGTGGAGTCATCGTAGGTGTAGTGCTCCGGGTCCTCATAGCATGCGGAGCCATTTGTCGGTGTAGTGCTCTATCATGTCCTCTATACTTGTGGAGTCGTAGTCATGGTGGCTCATCATGGATTCTTCATAGATATCATCCCCGGTTCTGGAGTCCCTAGACATGATTCACAAGACCAAGTGGTGTATATGGAAGCGGTAGGGGGTTAGGGATGCAAAGTCAAACCTTACTTTACCTTGGAAGATTGTATCATGCAAGTGGCCACACTTGAGAGCAATCAAAACCAAGTAAAGTGAAGTTCACGCAGAATACCAAAACCAACTAACAACTAAAAAACACACACACAAAGCTTATGATGGATGGGTATGGAAGGTGGCGTGTCCAAGAACAATCCGAAATCAAGATGTTGTAATGGCAAATAAAGAACCATGATGATCACCAAACAAAACAAGTCAATCCACAAGATAGGAATTATGTACCGGGAAACACACACGGTGGGATAAATGGGACTTGTGCGACGGAGAAAGTGAGCTAAGAACCAAATGATTACCTAGCAAAGACTATAATCTCGTGTTGCACAAGTGCAATGAGAGATGCTAGTTCGATTGCAATAAAATTGGTAGGCTACAAGATATGCACAATAAGTACCACCTATTTGATATTCATCGAGCTTGCGCTTCCTATTCTATGAGGCACTTGTTTCTTTCTTTCTCTTTTTCTTTTTCTATTTTTTCTTTTTCTTTTTCACTTGCCTCTTCCTTGTGCCAACAACTATACAAGATAACTATACGAGATAGCACGCTCACAACTTTTGCTCGGAATTCTACAAGTATCAAATGTGCATAGCCCAAGCAATCATAGGAGTAACTAATCTCAATAGGTGTTTGTTGATCGCAAAGATAGTGTAGCTCACAAAGGGATTCAAGTGGGGAGAAGTCGCGGAATGTTTATATCTTTCATCGCCGATCTTCACCCTTTATTGTTGGATTCCACCTTTCTCGCGGAATTTGGATGGAGTAGATAACATGAACCACTTATATGATGATGGAGCTCCTTATCCTCTTTGAAACGAGCTAAAGAACACCAAAATCCGAGTTCGTATACAAAAATTAGGCTCAAAACGGTGAGAGGCTGAAATCTGGAATCTGTTAATTCCTTTCTGGTCCGGGCGGCAGTACCACTTTTTGGACCCCCGGTAGTACCGGAAAAGTGCGGTAGTACCGGAAAAGTGCGGTAGTACCGCTTTTTGACCCCGGTAGTACCGGATGTCGCAGAAACACCTAGTTTTGACGCTTTTTCGTGATTTTGGGTCGATTTGGGTGGAAAATCTTCAAGAAATACACCAAATCTAAGGGATAAATGATGGGATTAGGCCATGGGAACACAGGGGAAGGTAGATCGACAAGTTTAGCAAGTAATCCATGGATCAAAACCTACCAAAACGCACTCAAATCATAGATCGGTCTAAAACACGAATTGGGGCTATTTTGGTGGAATTTTCGAATTTATGGGGAAAAGACCAAATCGATGAGAAATCCATGGCAACCAAAAGCAGCTGATACCAGATGATAAGGGGTAACCTCAAGGGTGGTACGATCTACACGGATCTCGTGGTCAAATGATGGGAAAGCGAGGGGAAAGGAAGAAGGTAGCAGAAGCGGACGCACACCTCGCGAAGAACACGATGAACACACGCGAAACTCACACGATACAAGGCCAATTGCTCCCGCCGGCAGCCACCGGTCCGATAGAATCCTCGCAAGGAAAGATCAGTCAACGTGCTCCCGTCAATCCCAAGCAGAGAGGGAAGAACACCTTGGAGAGGGTCTTGACAACTACGCTCACGCACTCGCAAACGTAGGCCTTGTACAATGAGGGAGAAGCGATGCAAACTCCAACGAGGTGGTGACGGTAGTCAATCTCCTTTGGTAAGGGGATGAGGCAAAACTAGAGATTCCACAAAGGGGGTTGTCTTTAGTCTATCATCTATGCCTAGGGATACATGAGGGGGTGGGGGCTTTATATATAGGCCAGCCACTTAACAAGGGGTAGTTTGGAGAATAACTCTAGGGTTGGAACATAATAAAGGGGGTACATGGGTTGTGGCCCAGTTGCTGTGCGCGCATGCACTATTGGGTCCGGTAGTACCGGACCAGATGACCGGTAGTACCGCTTGGGGGCAGTAGTACCGCAAGCCGGTACCGGGGCATCTAGAGGCGATGTCGCGGGCTTCAGTCGTGGCCGGTAGTACCATTGATGCCGATCGATAGTACCAGGGCACGGTAGTACCGCTGATGGGAGCGGTTGTAACGCTCGCGTCTGTCTTCTTGGGTGACTTGGGGACGAGCTTTGGGACTTGGTGTTGTAGATGTAGTAGCGTTCGCAGGACGGGTTGCATCAGGTACTAGGCAGGTTCGAGGCGAGAAAGCAGAGGCGGCCTACGCTGGATGAGGGAGCTGGACGGGAGGAGGTAGCCTCGTGAGTGGATGGGGCAGAGGGAGCGGAGGTGAGAGGGAGAGCTCGGGAGCGGAGGGGCTTTCTCCTTTCCAATTCCTTTTTCGCCATATGTCCCTGAATTTTCCAGTCAAAGCGGTGAGGATGATGCGTCATATTCGCTAGTCTCGCATAGGAGCGTCTCTACCCGCGCCTCCCCCTCTCTCTCACCATCCCATGCGCTCACCTCCTCCTTATCTTCCTCACCACCGGCAAAGTGTGGCGGCGGACGGGTCAGGGGGGTCGGGGGCGATGTTGAATCTATACTGGGCAGGTTCATGGCGGGGAAGCAGAGGCGGCCGCCGCTGGATGCAAAAGCTGGACGGTAGGAGGTAGCCTCGTGAGTGGATGGGGTGGAGGGAGCGGAGGTTAGAGGGAGAGCTTGGGAGCGGATGGGCTTTCTCCTTTTCAATTCCTTTTTTCACCACATGTCCCTGAAGTTTCCAGTCAAAGCGGTGAGGATGATGCAACATCTTTGCGTAGTCCCGCATAGGAGCGTCTCTACCCGCGCCGCCCCTCTCTCTCACCCCCACCATCCCACGGGATCAGCACCTCCTTATCTTCCTCACCTTCGGCAAAGCATGGCGGTGGACGGGTGCGCGAGGTCGGGGGAGATGTTTGATCGATACTAGGTAGGTTCGAGGCGGGGAAGCAAAGGCGGCCGACGTTGGATGCAGGAGATGGACTGGAGATTGTGGCCTCGTGAGTGGATGTGGCGGAGGGAGTGGAGGTGAGAGGGAGATATCGGGAGCGGAGGGGCCTTCTCCTTTTCAATTCTTTTTTTCTGGTATCTGCCTTGATATTTCCAGTCAAAACGCGGTGAGGATGATGCAACATCTTTGTGTAGTCCTGCATAGGAGCATCTCTACCCGTGCCACCTCCTCTTTCTCACCCCCACGGTCCCACGCGCTCATCTCCTCCTTATCTTCCTCACCACCAGAAAAGCGTGGCGGCGGACGGGTGCGTGAGGTCAAGGGCGATGTTGAATCGGTACTGGGTAGGTTCGAGGCGGGAAGCAGAGGCGGACGGCGCTGGATGCAGGAGATGGACGGGAGGCGGTGGCCTCGTGAGTGGAGGGGCGGAAGGAGTGGAGGTAAGAGGGAGATCTCGGGAGCGGAAGGGGCGACGCAAGTTGCTGAGGGAGACGGAAGAGGGGTTGGAATGGGCGGGAACTTGAGTGGAGGGGAACGAGATCGAGATAGGGTGGGGGTATGGACGGGGACGAGAGGGACCAGCTCGTAAAACTTCGGTCAACATCTAAAACTATATGGTTGAGATGACTTAGAGTGAAGATCAGGCGGCCAGAAAAGCGGCGTCAGACAGATTACTTAAATGGCTTGCTTTTGCTCGAACTTAAAGTATAGTATAATGTAATATATAATATTGGACGCGACGTGGCCCTTTCAGATATTTGTGCTAGCTGTATCATGGAGAGTTTCTAGAAGCAGAAAAGATAAAATGTTGAACAACACCCGGGCATCTCGCGGAGATTAGCTGTGCGGCAGAAGAAGGAAATTTGATCAAACAGTTCCGGAGATCACCGCCGCGTCCTTATCTTGGCCGCTTGGCTGCTGCCTATAGACCTTCGGCAGAAAAGAGGACGAAGACTGAGAGACCGGGGCAGACGAAGACGATCGAGTCGCAGAAGCAAACCAGCGAGAGACGGAGAGAGGACCGATCGCATCTAGCAGGCTAGCCGGCCGGCCGGTTATCTAAGAAGATAAGAGACGCAGAAACAAACTGGCACCAGCTCACGTCATCCAGGGGAGGAGGTGGACATCAGCGTGAAAGCCATGGATGTGAGGAACATGGGCACCAATGGTAAAGACCATGCCTAATCTTCTCACCTCTTTCTCTCCTCACAGCTAGCATGGTGGACGGTGGCCGGCAGGAGGAACAATACAGACGCCGCCGCGAAGCTCGTTAGCATGCAGCCCACCGGCTGCTCGTCCATCGACGAAGACGAGACGCCCGCCACTGCCGGCGGCGGAGGTGACTAGGACGATGGCGTGGCCCAACACATGACCCGTTCGTCGGAAGCTCGAAGACGCTCGCCACGGAGTCATCAAGGTGCAGCCATCCATTGATCGTGTCCATCCGCCACGGAGACGCCAACGGGTGCCCGGCAGGCAGACGTGCACCTCACCGGCGACTTGGTGTACAGGCTGTTTCCGGCGGCGTACAGGTCGGACACCACCTACGGCTTGGCAGACAGGCGGCGCCATACATGTTACAACCCGTCAGGCAGGTGCATCTAGCTCGACGACGGCCAAGGAGACAGCCGGCCTATAGCGGCACCGTCTCCACCAAGACGAATCACGCCGAAGATGATGGCGACGGGCTGCCGACTTGTAGTACCGAGCCACCTCCATGGACGCGAACCAAGTCGACGACGATGGCGCGCGACTGATGCCACCTCTTCTCCATGCGTAGCCCGGCGATGCGCAGCTCGGCCCTCCCGGCGGACAGGCGCAACTCGGACTGGCGTACAGGTTCAGCTTCATCCACGCCAAGCCCGAGATGTATGTGCAGCTCGGCACTCTGGTGCACAGGCGCGCGGCATACTGGTGCAGCTCGGGCACTCGGCACTTGCAGCTTCAGAAGCAAAACGACGGTCGACGTACAGGTTCAGAGGTGTACGGGAACATGAGCTTAACTCGTCGTTCGTGTGTGGTCTTCCCGATTGGTCAAGGCGTGCACGACAGAGAGAGCAGGAGTACAAACGGATGCACAAATGCGAACATATGCATGCACCTGGCACTCTTCTCCCAACCGACAGCTCTCCTCCCCTCCTTTCTCTTATGAGTGGGCCCCAGGCATCACCGGGCCGCCCCCAAGCCCCTTCCGCCGGCGTTGCCTATTGGAGGTGGCAGAGGGGTGGTGCCAGAGTAGATAGGGTAGGTAGTTGTAGTGGCCATGTGCCGGTAGTGGGCAGTTTGCCTGTAGATCGAAGCGGTGGCCTAGATCTATGCAACAAGATCTGGGGTTTTCTTGGCTTGCTCGTCGGCGTTCTCTTGGTCAGCGGCGGACTGGAGGCAGGGGCGGCTGCCAAGGCTTCGTCGAATAAAGCTGCTGGTGCTGTTGTTGTGTTGTGGCTGCGAGATCTAGTCTGTTTGTTGGCCGGCCGTGGTGGCGAGGGGCAATGGACTAGATCTGGTGGGCGGCGGCAGGACAAGGCGCCTTCGAGCTACTCCATGGCGCAATGCGGGCGGCGTCAGGAGGTCGTCGGGTACCCTCTCCCATGATGCTCATGTGGTTGGAGCTAGTGTTGAGAGATGTTGCTCTGGCGGCTCGAGGATAAAAGGCTCGGGTTCTTCTTCGGTGGTTCGTCAATGCAAAGTCCCCTCCCCTCTTCTCGGCCGGCCGTGGTGGCGAGGGAGAGCAGGTCAGAGGACTTTGCTTGCTGCTACTGAAGAAGAAGGGGTTGTCTGGTCGATCCAGGCGGTGATACTGCGACCTCTACGGCGATCTCCAAGCGGAGGCTTTTTGCTAACCGCTATTTCTGGCCATGGCGTTGGCCTCGCTGTGCTCGTGTGCTTGTGAAGCCCGAGCTTCTCAAACCGCCAAGGGTGGCCAATCTTCTCCCTCCGCGCGGCGCTCAATGTTGCAGCTGGTCCAAGTGGTTTCGTTCCCGGCGACGGCCGTGTATGGAGGCGAGCTTCGTGCGGGATGATGGATCGGATCGTTTTTGCGTCAACCTGCAGGGTGCTTGTTGTAATTCTTGGGGTCCTGTTTGTAATTTTTCTTTTCTTTTGATCCCTGTAAGCTGTATCCATCGCATCAATCGCAGTATCTAAGTCCTTCGGGACCTACTCCAGTGAAAAAAAAATGTGCATGCACGTGCCAGCTAGCTACGTACATTAATCTAATGCAGCGGTGGCGACATCAAGCTGCATCGCTGTTTACTTGAACAAAGAGACCATACCACGGCCACACTAGTCTAAACAAAAGAGACCAACCCACGCACTAGCACCGTTGTCATTTTTATAAAAACAAACTCTGCGAGCACCCCTGCCGAATCCAGGATTCGAACCGGAGAGAGGGCCGCGTGCATACTCGCACCACTAGCCACCAGAACAACGCTCTGTTCTTACGGCCACACTTAACTCAGACCTACGAGTCTGACACCTCCTCCCGAAACCACACCACCGCTAGCTCGTGAGACGGCGCCTTCGGCCAAGCCGACAACAGTAAACTTGGCTCGCACCGAGACGAAGTAGCCGACCATATCGGTCATGCCGACATGTGTGAGTTGGTTTTATACTGACGTCGGTCTCCCACAAAAAATACTCCCGTGAGGTATTTCCCTTGTACATCCCCACAAAGCCGCAGAGTCATCAGGAAGTCCTAACTAAGTGGGCTGCACCATGCTACATCAACAACACACTTCATCGTCGTTCAAGACCGACAAGGCGCGACGGCGAGGATGAGCGAGGCCGAAGCAAAGACCACGCTTTCAGCGACTACCGATGAGGACACGGGCTCTGTCACCGCCCACACACACATCACCACCACCATGCATGCAGAATGCGAAGCGAAGACGATGAAGACGATCACGTGGCTTAATTGGAGGTCTCACGGCGTAACTCGCGGGGCTGGCCGCTCTAATAGGCCACGGAGCGCAATCCTTGAAATTGTATTTGTTATCTCATATGATTAATGAAATATTGTTCTTGTATCCTTCTTTTCTTTGTGTATTTATTATTTACTAGCATCTCCGCTCTCTTTTTTCTTTTTATCGTATTCCGGTGTGCATGGTAGAACTATCGCTCCCGCGAATACTCGGTGGGGAGTCCGTACGTTTTCTCGTGCCAAACAGTGGTATAATCTATACCATGATAGAAAACTTGGTCATCACTCAATATAACAACTAGTCCTAGAGGCTAGATTAGGAACATCTTAATATGTTCATCTTTACTACCCGTGCATGCAATTTTTTTTGATTCTCGCAATCAGGTTCACATAAATACTAGCATAGTTCAATGAACCTATATATTGAACAAGGGATTATATAATAATTATCATTATTATTGTCTCTAGAGCATTAATCTCAACAGTCTCTCACTTGTGCTAGAGTCAAAGGTTTAGCTTTGCATGATTATTTATAAGCACCAATGAAATTACAGTGTCCATCATACCCCGCTCGTGGTATAGACGTCGTCTCCGGGTCTGACCAGCTCAAAACCATTTAATGAAAAAGTTTCTTGGTTTCTTGTATGTCTTCAAGAGTCTTGGAAAAAACGAGAATGGTGTAACATAGTCTCGGATATTTCAGTGACTACGGATTTGCATTAGCTACTAGTATAAAGTACTAGAGCATAATACTCTCAGAGTACCTAGTTCGACTATCGAACTTATTTTCCGTTTATTCAGGTCAATAATAAAGTCAATATGAGACACTTCACAATGTACTCTTTATTATATTGGAACTTTAGAAATCATTTCTTAATGAATAAACATGAACCTGGATTTTTAACCACTTCCTACTTGTAATCCAAACTTGGAGTGCCATGTTGTTTCTGCTAACACTTTAGCAAAACTAAACCATTGATTGATATTTTTAATGTGTCTATTCGCTCATCAGTTTCATAATTGATTCTTGCAAAAATTCTTTCAAGCACGACTTTCCATTCGGAGACATTTGCAAGCTATCTGTGACCATAGATGTCTCTTGCAAATTATCAGTGACATGGACTAAGTCTTACAAATATCTTTATAATTTCTGATACGAATATTTCCAGTGTTTTCTCACATCATTAGTAAGATGTACTCCCACTTACTTTCGAATCTTTCTAAAATGACTCAAGTTATGTTTTATTTAACTCTTTGAAATATCCATAGTTCATCGAAATAATTTCAGGTTTTGTGTCTAACACATGATTCTGAAGATACATTCTAATGGTTTTTTTGTTATATCTTATAGACAATATATTTTCATAATATCTGGACCGAACATTTTATTCAACTTTTGAATTTATTTCTTAAAGCATTGAGACTCTGATGAATTCACATTCATCATGTTATGTTCCATGATACCGAGTGATTACTTATCCTTTTGAATGGACTCTCCAAAACCAAAAATTGGACCATTCACGGTTTTATGCCAAATATTATGACTTCAAGTCAATTTATAAACTCTAAGTACTTAATCATTATTTTGTAACACGTAGATTCATTATCCGAGATAATTACTTTACCTTCTGCATCCATTAGATTTGGCATCCTTAAATAATTCTAAACTATTCCTTGGTCACTCTGCTCTTCCACTTTCTGTAGTGAAAAACATTTCTATAGGTAACAAAATCTTTGTTTTACCGTGGGATGAACTATTCAAAACTTCCTTTGTATATTCTACAAAATAAATTCATCTTACATTTGGTTTGATCTTAATCCTTGTAAACTCTTTACTTAAGCATAAAAAATGTGCTAGAAACCAACTTATTGAATTTCTTCAATGTCGTAACTCATATAATTTTGCTTCTAAAGATATAGATAAAATTTATAATTTTCTAAGCAAGAGACCAGAGTAAATAATAACGCATGAAAGTTTCGGCCAATTCTGCTATCCACGTCGTCATGATTCTTTCTGGTCGTGGGATGGACGACGAGAGGACACGTGGCGTTATCGCGGGGAGTCCATGTCTCCCAGGGAGGCGGGGCTCGTGGCCCGGGAATCCTTGTCGCGGGTGGCTCACGCGCCCTTTCTTGCCCCAAGTCACCGAGCGGTTGTCAACACCCGGATTTTTAATCCCAGATGCCTGTTATGCCATACCTCGCAATCCTAGGATTACCATTTTTGCGAGACATAACAGAATTGGTACCACAGTACATCATCCATTGCAAACCATAATAAGGTCTTACAAATAAAGGATCTCATGATCCAGTCTTAATACAAATCAAGCAGCGGAAAATAAACGTAGTAGGGGCTCCATCTTCAGAGTCACATGCAATGCTGACGATGGAAGATGGTCCTAGTTGTTGTAGACCTCCTGCTGTCCATCATCCTGGTAGTACTCCTCATAGTCTGGCCACGAGAATAGCCAGGGATAAAGCCATGAGTACTCTTTAAGTACTCGCAAACTAATCACTAGCAAGTAAGGTAGTTCTAGTAGGAATCTTAAGCTCTAGGTTTATTTACAAAAAGCCAGGTTTATCTAATACTGAGTTTAGAAGTAAAGAAAACTAAGTTAATGTTCTAAATCACCTAAATGGGAACCTAATTTTCATGTTCACAACCCTGTTGTGGTCAAGTCAAAGTCATAGTTCATTACACAAGTCATTTTGAAAACATCTGACGACGGAACAGTATGTCCACTCCAACTGTCCATGACCGCGGACGCGGCTATTCGAATAGTTTGACATTCTGCAAAGGTGGTACACTTTCACCACAAAATTCGATACATCCGTCAGGGATAACCTTGAATCATTATACTTAGTATGCGGATAATCAATCATATCCTTTCAATTACACACTCTAGTATAGGCACCTCCCCTATGAGCTTGGCCTCCCAGCCATGGCCATCTGCCATCCTGGGCACTGCATAGGTGGACATTCACACTCACAAGGTAGCCTCAGCTCAACCTCTTTCCGTGAGGGAACCCATACTAAGGCATATAAACTTCCAGTTAAGCCCTACCCAATTTAGGTATTGTGGTTGTATGGTAAAATTAGAATGGTATCGCATCCGAACCCAACCATCAGTTTTTATAAAGGGTTAAGGCTCATGCCTCAATATTTTCATCATCAAAACCTTTTGTGTTTTTCAACACATGTCAAAACATTTCAATAGAATGAATCCTCATTTTAAGGTTTTCATAATCATTTTCACCAAGTATTCCCATCTAAAGTGATCAACTTTTATGCTTAGCACTAGACACTAAAGTTGAGGGTATTTACTAATGAGGGTTGCTAATCAAGGGTAATTATCCAACTCTAATCCCATGGCTTGGGATGACATCTAAGTATAACTAGTTATGCCTAGTTTTATACTCTTTATGAGATCTATCCTATTTTTCCAACACTCACCAAGCACTAACTAAAATTAAAGAACTTTGGTAAAGTAAGATAATAAAGCTTGCAAGTAAAACTTGGGATTGGTATAATCAAAGTTATATAACCAAGCATGCCTAAGGCATCTTGCATAGGTTATCTTGCAAGGATGGCTTGCATAGTTAACTTGTAGTGTTAGTCTTGCATAAGTATGACACTTGCAAGTGTTAGCTTGCCTTGAGTAGTGCAGTGATTGAAGTTCTTTCCTTCTTCTTCTTCTTCTTCTTCTTCTTCTTCTTGGTAGTACTCCTCCTCCTATCCCGGGTCGGTACTACGTCTATCAATGAATACAAGGTACACAATCACCAAATAATACTTAAATATTTCTATTTAGCACACTAAGGCTAACACTTGATGATCTAGCATCATCACAATCATCACATGAAACAAAGACTTAATCTTCTTTATCTTATTTTAGAAAAGTAATTTCTACTCATTGAAAATACTTAAGATTTAATATTCTCCAATTAAAATATGGGATCATGTTGACACATGTCATCACCACATATTCTAATACTTGGGAATGTGATTTAAAGTGTTGGTCATATTTTATAAAGTTTAAGATTATCATTTAATAGAATTAAAGTGACTAGAAATGCCTATATAGCATTCTTTTGGTACTAGTCAAATGTCACTGCATATAAACCTAAATTGTTTTTACATATTCAGATATATCTTATAAAATGTGATTTTTGAGAGTTGGAATCAACTCAAAAGCATTTATGGTTGAGTTTTAAAAAATGTTTGAAGTTGGAAAAGTCTCTGTCTTATTATTTTTGGTATAGGTGATCTATAATTTCAAATGGTTTGAATCCAACGGGTTTGGATAGATAATTTGAATATATTTCTAACAAAATTAGAATTATGCAATTTGGTTTAGTGAATCTATTTGAATTAATTTTTGAATCTACTGACATAATCTGGTTTCAACTAAAATGGAAAATAACTATTTGAATCACTGGGCTCTGCGCAGGAAAGTAAACGGGCCGGCCTAGCTGTACTGCGCGGGCGCAGCGGGCTGCTGACAGGGGGGTCCCACTAGTCAGTGGCTCATCTAACCCGAAACGGTATGTTTCAATCTAGGCCCTACGATTAGAAAGCGATCTAATGACTGAGGTTCATCTACTACATCGAACAGCTTCAGCGAGGACTGAACCCTAACACGGCGGTGAGGGTCGTGTGAGGCTCACCAGGGCTACAGCTAGGGTCGGCGATGGGAGCGAACGACATGGTAGATGACGGTGGCTCGAACGGTGGTCGCGGCGGCTCCTAGGGCGGCTCCAATCAACAGCTCCCTTCTTCTTCTGCAGCGGCAGGCTCCGGCGAAATTCTGGCGATGTTGTGCTCGCCTTGCTCTGGGGAGAGGTGTGGGAGGTTCTGTGAGGAGTGGGGAGTGATATGGTGTGGTGATTTGAGGCGGGGTGGCCTCTATGTATACACCGGCGAGAGGGACATTGCGGCATGGGCTGGCTCCTTCGACGACGGCGGTACAACGAGCTATTGGCGTGGCTAAGGGTAGGGGGCGACGCGGTGCTTCCTGGCGGTCATCACAGGCTTAAAGACGCGGCATTGGGGCGGTCGAGAATGGTCGGGCACGGGCGGTGCTCTACGCGGAACTGGCGGTGTTCGAGACGGCGCACGGGGGCTACGGGTCGTGTGGCGGCGAACGAGGATGTCTAGGAGCTAGCTAGGGTCATGGCGAGTGTGTGCACGCGCGGAGAGGGCGAGGCGCGGCGTGTACGAGCTGGTCGGCTGCGGCGCTCTGGCGTGCTCTCGGCATGGCGCAGAGAAAGTGGGCGTGGTGGTTTTCTGGTGGTCCATGGTTTGCCTGCAATCGAGTGTTGGACAGGGGGTGGCGGTGGGCGGTCGCCTGTCTCCTGGTCGTCATGGGAGAGGGCGGCGTGGTCTGTGGTGAGCTTTCCATGGTCGACCGGCGAGGTGAGCGTCGAGCGACACTTGACTGACGGAACGGCAAAGGGGGAAGTGGTTTGCTGCGCTGCTAGGTGCTGGGGGAGACCAGAGGAGTGAAATGGGGGCAAATGGTTGAGTGATCATTGCTCCAAATAGTGGAAGTTAGACAGTAGTTTTTTGTGTCTACAATGTGTTCGACCAAATGGCCGCATGAATTCAAATTTGAATTTTTTGAATGAAATTTGGTGAGTGTTCTGAGAACTTGCTTGAGTGTCTATGGTTGCTTGGAAAAGTCAAGGTGAATTGATTTGAGTGATTTTTGCAAAATGGTGATCTTAGTACATACACTTGATTCAATTTTTAATTATCCTTTAAATAGATTTGAAAATAGTTTCTATGAGTTTGTAAAGTGGGCTTGGGTTTACTTTTACTTGGTCTAGCAAGGGGTGAAAAGAAATGGAAATGTTTCTGTTAGAAATTCTTTACTAGGAACTCACAAAGTGGCCTAGTGGTTGATTTTGGTCAAAATGATCATTTTCTTATTTAATTCATATTTGATTTCTTTTTCTTTGGATTTTGTTTGTAATTGGCCTAGATGATGTAGTATTTATCTCTAAACCATTTCTTATCATTTGTAGCAAACATACTTGGCAATTTCACTCAATCATACACTAATGCAAATCACACATGCACTTATATTCAATTTAGTAATAAAAGTTTTTTGTTAACCCTAAACTTGGGTGATTAGAACTTGATAATCTTGATTAATATTTTTGGGGTGTTACAACGGTAGGCCGCACACCATCCCCTAGGCCACACGTCAGTGGCTGTGGGTGATGGTGCCCATGGTGAGAAGCGTTTGGAGGGAGACAGGCGCTCCGCACCCATCGGGTCGTGGGGCCCATCGAACCGGCTATGTGGCATCAAAAACCCTCGCCTTCACCGTTTCTCGTGGCTGAGAGCCGACGTGGCAGCGGAAACCCTTGCCCCCCGCGGGTTCTCACAGCCGAGAGCAGATGTGGTAGCGGAAACCCTCCCGGTCACGGATCCTCGCAGCGAGGACATGTGGCGGGTCTCGTTCGCGCCAAATATGTGCTCTCACATACGGTTTTGATGCATGAGAATCCAGTCTCACGCCATGCCTCCCGTATGTGCGTCCTGCTGTCGTGTTATGATTTTTCCGCCTACCTTAGAGTTTTATTCCTTGGCTTCCACGTCTCTCCTTCCGTATTTTTGCGGTGCCGTATCGGGTATAAAATGTCTTCCCCCAGATCTATGCATTGCGTTAGCTTTGTTCTCTTCTCTCCTCGCCTCTACCATGCTTCGGTTCATCTTCGTGGTCAGCTACATGCATCTCTCCGGTGACCACACCCGGAGATGGCACTACGGATGCCCACGAAAGATAGACGGAACACCTCGTGCTACATTTTCTTTCTTATTCCTACCTCACACCTCCCACTCGTTGTTCTGCAGTTGTTGTCGCACGGGCTAGCCCCGGCTTCCCGCACCTTAGTGCCCTCAGTGCGGTCGTAGGCTGGAGCTAGCTTCTCTACGACGAGTTCTAGATGTACAGTCTAATTCTCTTAGTTAGTACGCATCTTCCTCCTTTGTCTTGCATTTCGTACAAAACAAAATCCGTTGTAATCTCAAACCGTCAAAATTGAAAAACCCGTTGAAAGCGATGACATTCATAAGCGATATTCTGAAATGGTCCAAATAGAAACACGTTGAAAAGCGATGTTATCCATACGCGAAAGCCATTCAGAAAAAAGGATGTGCAAAATGTAAGGCAACGAACAACTCAGAACAAGGCGCTGTACGAGAGAAAAATGTTTGTCTGGAGGCTTTAGAGGGAAAAAGCAAGAAATTTCTTTGCAGAAAAAACAGACAAAATGTTGGAAACTCAAGAACACGGAAAAAGAAATGAGATGAAACGGAAAATAATTATATGGCCACCTGACAACTCCAAAGTTGGTCCACTCAAGTGAATTTGACGACCAGGTCCTACAGAATTCACATACTACACATAAAATGAGTCGGCCGTTCAGATGTATGTCGTGAGCTTCGTGAAAACATGTGTACACAAAACTAAACGACCACGGTGATGAAAACAAATGGATAGCTAAAAATAAAAAATTAGACCGTGTAGAACAGTATAAAAAATATACCGAGCGAAATAAAGCACGACACGAGAAAAGCACATGCGAGTAGAAACGGGAAAGACGCGAAAAGATAATAAACTGGAGGCGCAAGCTCGATTCCAATACGTGAAAGGGGAGAAAAAACAGCTAAAAAGGACGAAGAGAGTCTATAAAACAGAAGACGAATGGACAGAAAAAATATCTGACGTGTGGCATGTACTGATATAGTATGCGCTTGGTATCGAACTCGCGCGTCGGATCACATGCCTCTCCTCTATAAAACATCCAGACTATTTGTAAATCCTATTTTGCATTCTATATGTTCATTATCTCCGAGCAAAAATTTACTCTTCTGCAACACCTATGGCATGTTTGGTCATACCACCCACGGCCGAGGAGGAGCTATGCCCAGCAGGAGTGGGTGAAAAAGACACTTATCTTTCCATCTGGACTATCTCAGGAAGGAGTAGTCCCTTGGAGGTGGCGTGCGCCTTCCTCGACGTGGTCTACAACTATCTTCACTCAGAGGCGTATCCGATGTATCGGGTGTAACTGTTGGCGAACAATGTCATGAACGTGCACTTCGTCAACCCTTTTGACGAATGTCTGCTATACGAGTGGTGCTGCTACTGTGGATGCGAGATGGTCATCTTCACTCAGGCGAACGTCTTCACCGATTAGGACCACTTCTTCCCCATGTGCCACTACATCCACCTAGTAAGATTCATGGAGCGACAACAGGAGGCGCTGGATCAAGTGGATTGGAGCTGTGGGCAGCGTTGAGATTGGAGTTGCGGCCAGTGTACGGGAGTCGAAGAATCACGTAGCAAGACTAAAAGCTAATTAGGTTGTTCATCATTGTATTCTATAATATATTTGTCTATGAATGAGATCTCTTCTTTAGTATTAGTTAGTTTAGCTAGGTTAAGTCTATGTTATTCATCGATATCTTCTGTAATATTTTTGTTTATTAACGAGAATCTTGTGAACGTATCAATCTTATTTTGCCATCTGGTTGTGGATTAGGACGTGTGATGGCTGTGAAAATAGCAATCTTTCTTCACGTTTAAACCACGTTTTAGTCAAACAATTAATCAAGAATCTCTCTAACCTTGCTACTAATGACTAATTATTGCAAAGATGTGCAATCTTTTATTTTGAATTCTATTGTGTACAGGAAATCACATTTTTAAGGAAAAATCGGGAGATATAAATGAAGATTATGAGGATGACTACACGACCAAGCAAGCCTAGGTCGAAACCCGACCTCCAGAGGATTTAATGACCATTATTACGGGCAAGGTCTGACCATAGTGTCCGCCCGTACCATGTGGAAGCGGCTTCGTCAAGTCAAACTCTATAACTTTCGTGAAGGCACCTATATATTTTGAGGCCTCAGCCGCCGCACAGGAGGCCGCCATTCTCAGATTGCATCACAACATCACCAAAGGAGATCCACCACCATAGTTCATCCTCTTCATCTTCCATCATCTCTATAGCCATAGCCATTAGCTTGTACTTGATATCTCCTTATGATTCGCCGACCATTGTAAGAATATTTGATTTCAATTTACTATTTTGTACAATATTTTCTATCCTTGATCTTATTGTTATGAGTGAGTAGTTCTCACGGGCTGCGGGTTGGGGTGAAACCTCACAGCGATTATGTGCATCTAATCCATGGAAGTATTGCGTAGTGTGTGAATAGAGATTTGTATCTTTGTTTCTTTGTCTCTTGTCTCCATCTATGGACTTGTAGGTACCCAAGATCTCAGAGATTGATAAAGGCTTGAGGTGAGATGCTTGGTTAGCAGCGATCTCATAGGAAACCAAGTGACAGAAAGGGAGTACAGTCTTCACTTAGCAATCCATTTGGGAACAATAGCAACATCACTACTTAAGGCTTTGATCGGTGCTTTCACTTAATAATTGTTGTAGCCCGATATTTCTTGGTATAGCGGTTGGATTAAAAGACTATCTGACGAGGGTTTAACTCATCAATGCCTATTGTTATGGACTTGGATTTTGGAGAAGGAGGGAGCGCCGGAAGCATCAATCGTCTAGCAAACAAGCACACAGGGACGCAAGATTTACCCAGGTTCAGGCCTCGTAGGGGTCCCTACTCCTACTTGTATGCTCTTGGAATTAACGAAGGAATCAAAGATTACAGGGGCGCGCAGATGCAATCTGGCGAGAGTCGTGGAAACTAGGGTTGCGTGTGTCCTCCTCGCCGCCCCCTCCTAGCCTTTATATAGATAGGCTAGGTCTCGGGTAACAAGTTGAGTCGGTTACAGATTAGGGTTTTCCCTTTAAACTTTATATCTTTAAACTTCTTCTTGTCTCGCAAGTCATCGAGAGTCCGTGGGCCACTCAAAGTCTTCATTGGGCCGTGGCAACGCCGTGGGCTTCCACCGTATCTGGACTGTATATACCGAACTCGAGTACCTGCAGGTTATACCCATGTTAGTATCCCCCGAGTGTCCAGTGGAATCGTAGATTCGACTAGGGACTTTATGAAGCCTTTCGAGTGCATGACTGAGTATTTTTTCAAGTGTTCTGTTTATATCATATGGATTGTTGATATGCGTGCCTGATTTAACCGATGCATCGGTATCAGTTAATTGCGTTAGGGAAAAACAATGCAATCTACTCGAACTCGAGTCCCCGGACTCGAATTCGGAAAAGTGTTGGTGTAATTTGATTCAAGCCGTGCAGGTCTTACAGGAGTCGAATTCCAGTATATGGGTGTGAGCACTTGACGCGTCCGTCAAGGCATGTTCATCGTACCTGTAGGCACAGAAATATTTCTGGTAGTGTGCAGCAAATGCGTTGCCAGGCTTTATTCAGGTCTTATCTTCACACTGCAAGCGCGGCATCCAAATGTTTGTCATCGCGAAGATGATTCGGGTGGCCTAGGAGACGCAGTCTCTTTGTAGGGAAAGATATGAGGCGGTGTCGCCATAGACTTTGAGTGTGGATGTTATCAACACACAGTACGACGTACAAATAATCATAGGGTACGCGACCAGTGCTCCCTATAGGAGTAGCCCCCGAGTGCCTGGTTGAGTCGTAGACTTAGGCAAGGACTAAAGAACTTTTGCGACTGCTGTCGTCTTTTGTTTGCTTGTTTTAGCCAAATTTATTTCCGCCGCTCCCTATGGGAGTAACCCATGATCCATAGTCGAATCGTAGATTAGAGTGGTTGGGTAAGCTTTGAATGTCCATATTCCTGCATAAAAAGAAAATCGTAGGGTGCACGACCAGTGCTCCCTATGGGAGTAGCCCCCGAGTGCTTGGTGGAGTCGAAGATTCGAGCAAGGACTAAAGTAGTCGAAGTCTTCTTGTGCTCAATTTGATGACATCAGTGCTGATGATGTGGTGATCTCAGTTTCCCACGTGAGCGGCTTTGACGGGACGTGACGAGCGGTGGGTCCCATTTTCTGACTTTGATTTGACCAGGCGTGCGTAATCTTTCGTTTTAACTGCGCCTCCTCGATTTCCGCGTGTAATGGAGGTAGTGGGGGATGGTTCATGTTTTAGCCTCTCCACGTGTCGATCGCGATGTGCGCCACGCATCCAATAGGGTTTCTGCTGGCCGTTGGATTGCATCCGCAAGGGGGTTAAGTAGCAGTGTAGCTGCGGTAATTTCCCATCTGCTCTTTCTCTGCTTGTGCTTTCATCGCTATTGCTGCTGCTCTCTGCTTCCTAGAGTTCGTCCCCTTCACGGCGCTGGACCAAGTCCGCATGTTTCCGATCTATTTTCTTCACTCGCACCGCCACCGCAAGATGGGGAAAAAGAAAGGAGGCGCCGCCACTGGGTCTGCTGCCGCCACCGTCATCGCCAAGAAGAAAGGTCGCTCCGCCACCGTGGGTACCAGCGCCACCGGCGCCGGCAAGAAGAAGGGTGCGGGCACCCGCGTCACCAATGGTGCGTGGCGCGCGTCCACCATCAAGTCCTCTGAGCTCCGTCTTCTGCGTCAAGATGGAGTTCTTCCTCGCGCCGAAGATGATTCGCGAGTGCCTGGCGACGAGGTAATCCCGCGTCTTCCGTCCGGTTTCCAGGTGATGTTCCTCGCATTCATCATCCGTGGCCTGTCTCTGCCCCTGCATCCTTTTGTCAGGGGCCTTCTTTGTTTCTATGGGCTCCGGCTGCACCAGCTGACCCCAAACTCTCTTCTTCACATTGCGTGCTATATCACGCTTTGCGAGTGCTGGCTCAGAATCGAGCCAAACTTTGGTCTCTACAAGCGGCTTTTCAAGCTGAAGCGTCAGTCAACTTCTGGCTCGTTAGTCTGCGACGTAGGCGGCTGCGGGATTCATGTCGACTCCTCCGCTACGTACTTCGACATCAAGCTGACGGCGTCCGTCCAAGGCTGGAGAGACAAGTGGTTCTACATCCACGACCAGAAGGCCGACGGAGAGCATTTCGGACTTGCGCCCTTCGATCCCATGACGCCGTGCAAGAGGAGGCGTTCTTGGAAGAACGTTGTTATGCCTGGCGAGTCCGAGGAGACGGAAGTGCTGTACGAGCGCATCTGCGACCTCGAGAGTCGCATGGGTAAAGAAGAGGGAGGCGCTGCCCTCATTCGCACATGGTTGCGCCGTCACATCCAGCCTCTGCAGGCCAGAGTCCACCCCATGTTCCAATGGGCTGGTGCAGACGATGTCACTCGCGTATCTGCCGATGGAATTTCCGTGGGTGAAGTAGATAAGAGGGTGCGACTGGTGACCAAGTACACCGCCAAGGATGTCCTCCCCAGTGAACCAGTCGTGCCTCCCTTTGATGCCTCTAACCCTCCTCCTGAGGTATGATTGTGCTACGAAGTAGCTTTATTTGTCGATTGCTTCTGAGTTCTTGACATATACTGAATTGTTTTCTATATGCAGGATTGTAAGGTATCTCCCAGTTTGCCCCCTCTTCCTGAGGGGTTTATTCCTCACGAAGTAGATGAAGAGGACGAGTCGTAATCGACCGTCCCACTTGAAGAGGAGGAGGAAGCCCCCGAGTCCAGCGGGCCGGACACTCGCAAGCGTTCTCGCAGTAAAGATTTGGATGCTTCGTCTCCATCGACTCTAGAAGGCCCAACTGTTGGTGTGGAGTCATCGATTCCTGCTATTCCTGTGAGCTCCATGGCGCCATCTGCTCGCAAGAAGATGCGGCTGCCGAAGGAGTCGTCAGAGTCAGAGGAGCAAACCTTCGACTTTGATAAATTTGACTGGTAAGTCTACAACTCTCATCTTGGTTCTTTTTGGAGTTGCATTTTCTGAAGCTGGCTTTTGTTTCACAATCAAGAGGCATCGTCGTCTTCTGGCGACGTCCAATTTGTGAAGGAATCTGGAGTCGCGGATTCCAAGGCCAAGGGAGTGGCTAAACGATCGTCCTCTCCTCCATTGGCAACCCACTCCGGGCACAACTCATCGAGTTCCCCACACACCGGGGAACACCAGATGTTTGCCCGAATGACTGCACGACAATCGACTTCGGAGTCTCTGTAGGAGCATGTAAGTGTGATTTTGTTTTTGTAGTCAAATTTGTGGTCCATGCTATCTGCTCGATCTTTTTATTTTTCTTCTGAGGCAGCTCATTGTGAAGGAAGCTGCTCGTTTGGCGGAGCAGGTACTTGCGATGGGTCGTCAGCACGCAATGCTGGAAAATCGCCATCGCGTCGTCGAAAGTTAGTATTTTGCTTCTTCTTCTTTATTCTTGCAAGATTTATACATTCGACCGATGCTCCATCTTGTATTTTGGTAGCCGAGCATAACAAACTCCTTCGTGACGCTACTTCTCTTGAAAATACGCTCGCCGCGGCTGTGAAGAGTCGCAACGAGGCGGTCGCTGCGCTGGATGAATCGCGGAAACACGAAGAGGATTTGCGCACCTCCATCGCTGCGAGGGAAAAGTTGTTCGAAGAACAACTCTTCTTGATTGCCAAGTCTCTTTCAGGTATTCTTTCGTCTGGATTTTGATTGCTTCTTTCGTCGATATCTTTCTATTGTGCTGACACTTTGCTCTGTGTAGATGCTGGTGGTCTGTGGTTCGACGCCCAGGAACTTTGTCGCGATGATGCTTTGGCAGGCGCCGTCGCGGCAGTCGAAGACCGCAGCGCTTCCATTCAGGGGACGCTGACTAAAGCCAAGGTTGTGCTCAGTCGCATCTGCGAGGAGCTGACGCCGAAGGCTGAGCTGATTGAGAACTTGGAGGACCTGGTGGAATCCCTCACTGGAGGTATCCCCGCGGACTTCAGGAAATCGCAGTGTGCGGTTGGCGCTTCCATGGCACTCGCCATGGTGCAAGCCCATGGAGTGGAGGTGGATCTAGCCGCGGTCTCCAAGGCGATGCCCGTCGGCGCAGATGGTCAACAGGTAGTTTTTGCTCCCTTTGCAACTATCTGCGGCAAGTACGGCCCACAACTCATCAACACAGTCGCCAAGTATTCTGAGGAGCTACAGCGAGCCAAAAAGGCAGCGAAGGCTGCGGCGTCAGGGGCCGGCGGGAAGTCTGTGGCGTCTGATACTGCCATGGACTCGATGAGGCCCCCTAAGATGAAGTCCAAGTCGAAGAAGCAAGCTGCTCCTTAGTAGTTATATTGTAATAGTTAATAGTTCGACTCTTTTTGTTGAAAACATGCCGCTGGCTGAGTGTCTCCGTTGATACTTTTGCTATGTTTGAATACACTTGAGCTTTTGTCCATGTGTTGCTTGGTCCATTATTTTCTCTTGCTTGGCTTGTGATAGGGCACATCGAGTGGTCCTTCGAGTGAGCCTCGGGATTCGCCATCCACTGGTGATACCTTAGCACAGTCACACTCAAGGGTGGATGAGTTGTCCCTGCTTTCGCTACTGCGCGATCGCGTTAAGCAGCTGGAACGCGAACTGCCCATGCTCCGCGGTAACACGGATGTATGAAAGTCGAGGGCGGAGAAGGCCACCGTCCGAGAGCAATATCTACTAGAGGAGGTGGCGCAGCTGGGTGATCAGTTCAAGTGTTATCTTCCTGCCCCCCTTATCTTTTCTTGTAGTCAGTCGCGGTAGTTCATTGTCTTCATACTTTTGCATTTTGCTTGGTATAGTTGTCAGCGTGCGTCATCCACGGGATGAGAAAGACAAGATCGCCATTCGCATGAACGACCTCACCCAGGAACAACTTCAGGCAAGTGGGTACTTCTGGGTGGATCATGATCGCGCAATTGCACTTGCGACCCTGTAGGATCGTGCCTCTCAAGTGCTCCACTTTTTGAAGAAATCACAGTCGTGCCTGAGGAATATCTACCAGACGATGTTTCTGCTGGACGCCATCCCTTCGAGCTTGTTGGCTCTCCTGGCTAAGTTTCAGGATTTGAGTGCAGTTCGCGGGTGTGTGCGACAACAGTTAGTGGCTGGTGCCAAGGTTGCGTTGTCGTTGGTGCGACTGCATAGGCCTGATGTGGATGTTGCAGCTGTTGCTGCTGGTCCGCCGACTCCGCCAGCAGGTTTGACCTAGAATATGGTTCCTCATTACCAGGCGGTGGATCGCCCAACGGAGGAGATTGTCGACTTCTTCGAGGAACAGACAAATGTTCTTCTGTTGCAACAGTAGTTTAACTTGTATCCTGCACATAAGTATACCAGTGTTGTAAAGTTCGTATGTATGCTGTATATAATTGATTATTATTGATATGTAAAGAGCTTGCTAGCTCGTATGTTTTGCGAGTGCGTTGCACTATGTGATTCCTTTTCGTTAGCCTGACGTGTGTTTCTCTTAGCACCTTGCCAACCTGCCAGGTGCGTTGCAGCTGGGTTGGTGTTTGTCAAGGGTTCGATTATTTCGTCAGCTACTCGGGATATCGCGATTGGTTCGTAGAACAGTTGTGTAAAGGGTGGCGCAGCCTCCGAGTAATATAATTGATAGAAAAATGAGAAAACACAGAGTTTCAAGGTACTTAGCTTTATTTATTCGCAGAATCAGTATGAGGTACAATGTGTGGCTAAGTAGCCTAGCTGAATAGCCTTATTTGCAATGTAAGAAAAAAAAGGACGACTAAGGGTAGAAGTGCCGCAGCTGCGTGATGTTCCAGGGGTTAGAGTATGCGACTCCTGTCTCAAAATCTTTGAGGCGATAGGCGCCACCTGGGATTACTTCTGTAATCATGTATGGTCCTTCCCAAGGGGACTCGAGCTTGAGGTGCCCTTGCTGCTTCAGTCGTAGGACCAGGTCTCCTTCGACGAAGGATCTGGGGGGTAGCCTTCTGCTGTGGTAGTTGCGCAGGTTCTGCTGGTAGATCATCGATCTTTCTGCTGCGATGTCCAGTGCCTCATCAAGGAGATCGACATAGTCTTCGAGTGCAAGAGTTGAATCCTGCTCGCTGTAAGCAACCACCCGTGGGGCTTTGTCGCATACTTCTGCGGGTAGCACCACTTCAGCACCATGCACCATGAAGAACAGAGTGTATCCCGTGGCATGGTTTGGAGTTGTTCATAAGCTCCAGAGTACGGATTGTAGCTTGTCTGGCCAGCATCCGACGGCTTGCTCGAGTGACCGAAGGAGTCGCTTCTTGATTCCACCGCAGACGAGGCCGTTGGCCTTTTCGACTTGATCGTTGGTCTGTGGATGAGCTACGGAGGCATAGCTTATGTTGATTCCCAGGTTTTTGCAGAAACCCTGGAACACCTTAGAGGTGAAGTTCGTTCCATTGTTCGTGATGATGCTGTGTGGCACTCCGAAGCGATAGACAATGGACTCGAAGAACTTGACGGCACTGGCTCCTTACTGGTTTCTCACCGGAATGGCTTCTATCCACTTGGTGAATTTGTCGACTGCGACCAAGAGGTAGATGTAGCCTCCTCGTGAGTACTTTGGGAGCTTGCCGACCATGTCGAGTCCCCATTGCGCAAAGGGCCAAGCCAATGGTATGGCCGGAGTTCCGCACCAGGTGCGTGCGGTTTCTACGCGAATCACTGATAAGCGTTGCATCTCTGGACGATGTCCTTGGCGTCGCGCATGGCCGTGGGCTAGTAGAATCCAGCTCATAGAGCTTTGGCGACGAGGGCACGACTGTCGGCATAGTGCCCGCAAGTCTCTTCATGTATGTCGAGGAGGACGGCCCTTCCGTCCGCGTTGGAGACGCACCGTTGGAGTACTCCTGTGATGCTGCGCTTGTATAGTTCGCTGTTGATGACGGTGAATACCTTGGATCGCCGTGCGATGTGTCGCGCATCAGTCGGGTTGTCCGGTATCCTCTTGCTTAGAAGATATGTGATGTAGGGTTGAGTATAAGATGGCTCGATCATCATGACCCCCATTGGTCTCTCGAGTCCTGTGTCGAGCTCCAGGTCGTCGAGTGCCATTGGCTCATTGGGAGGCATAGACCCCGAGTCTGTTGTTGCGCTTGTTTTCTTCTCTGCGGCCTTTGGCTTGATGGAGTGTTCGCAGATACGCTCGAGAAATACACCAGGTGGTATGGGGGCGCAGGTGGAGCCAATGTTGGCGAGTGCATCCGCCTCTTCATTGCTTTCACGGCCTACGTGCCGCAGCTCACAGCCGTCGAAGTCCCCTTCGAGTGTGTCGTAGAGGTTGCGGTAGGCAATCATATTGTCGTTCAGCGCGTCGCACTCGTGCATCGTTTGGTTGACGACCAGCTTGGAGTCGCCATAAATGATGAGCCTCTTGGCGCCGCAGGCTTTTGCCATCCGCATCCCGTGCAACAGGGCCTCGTATTCAGCTTCATTGTTGGAGGCGGTGAAATGTATTCACAGAATGTATTTCAGCTTGTCTCCTTGTGGCGATGCCAGTATGACACCTGCGCCAGCCCCGTCCTTACGCTTTGATCCATCGAAGTGCATCGTCCAGAGGTAGGACATATCTGGTTTTTCCGGGAGCTGATTCTCCATCCAGTGCATGAGAAAATCAGGGAGGACTTGCGACTTGATCGCGTCGTGCTTTTCATATGTAATGTCTCATGGAGACAGCTCGATTCCCCAAAGCACGAATCGTCTAGTGGCGTCGGGGTTGTTGAGGATATGCCCAAGCGGGGCGTCGTTGACCACCATGATTGGATGCTCCTGGAAGTAGTGACCCAGTCACCTGGCTGTCATGAAGACGCCGTATGCCAGCTTCTGGTAGTGCGGGTACCGCTGCTTTGTTGGCGTGAGCACCTCACTGAGGTAGTAGACTGGACGCTGCACCCCGTGGACTTTGTTTTCTTCGGCTCGTTCCACCACGAGTACTGCGCTGACCACCTGGTTGGTGGCGGAGATATATAGCAGCAATGGTTCTCTTTCGCGTGGGGTCACTAGTACTGGTGAGGTAGATAGTAGACGCTTGAGGTCTTCGAATGCTTCCTGCGCCTCGTCGGTCTACTCGAACTTGTCAGTTTTGTGGAGAAGTTGGTAGAAGGGCAGTGCCTTTTCACCCATTCGACTGATGAATTGATTGAGCGTCGCGATTCGCCCCGCCAGCTGTTGGACGCCTCTTATATTCTTAAGTTTCTCCATGGCCAGTATGGCTTTTATTTTCTTCGGGTTCGCCTCAATTCCCCTCGCGGAGATAAGATACCCGAGTAACTGCCCAGATGGTACGCCGAAGGCGCACTTGTCCAGATTGAGCTTGATCCGGTAGCGGTCGAGGTTGGCGAAGGTTTCACGTAAATCATCGATTAGTGAGGCTTCCTCCTTTATTTTGATGACGATGTCATTGACGTAGACTTGGATGTTGCGACCAAGTTGCTCCTTGAGACAAGCCTGCATGCACCATTGATAGGTGGCTCCTGCGTTTTTGAGCCCGAAGGGCATTGTGTTGTAGCAAAACACACCAAAAGGCATTGTAAACGCTGTTTTTTCATGATCTTCCTCCTTAAATCTGATTATAGCCTAAGTAGGCGTCGAGGAAGTAGAGCCGCTCACATCCCACGGTGGAGTCGATGATTTGGTCGATTCGCGGTAGAGGGAAGTGATCCTTTGGGCAGTGCTTGTTCAGGGAGGTAAAGTCCACGCACATCCGCAGGATATCCGTGTCTTTTTTAGGTACCAGCATCGTGTTGGCGAGCCAAGTGCTTTCCTTGATCTCGCGTATGAACTTGACATCGAGGAGTCTATTGATCTCCATTCTGACTGCCTTTTCCGTTGGTTCGGACAGTCGCTGAATTGTCTATTTGACGGGCCTTGCGTCTGGGTTGACGTTGAGTGCGTGCTCGGAGAATTCCCTAGGAACCCCTGGCATGTCCGTTGGACACCAGGCAAAGATTTCCCAGTGCTCACGGAGGAATTCGATGAGCGCAAGTTCCTATGCGGAAGTCAAGTGGTTGGCGATGAGGGCCGTCTTGGTCGGGTCTGATGGGCGGACCTGGACTTTCTTTGTGTGTACCGATGAGTCGAAGGACAGGTCGGGTGAACTTGGCCGGTTCAGGGGAGGCAGACTATTGCCTGTCGACTCCTTCAATCTCGCGAGCTCCTCCTGCATGCTGAAGGACTAGGAGATTCTGTTGAATTCCCTGTTGCAGCTATCGGACCTCTCGAAGCTCCCGTTGATTGTGATGACGCCGTTTGGACCTGGCATTTTCATCTGTAGGTAGGCGTAGTGCGACACTGCCATGAACCCGATGAACTCGATGCATCCGAGGATGCAGTGGTACTGTGAGGGCCAGTCGATGACTTCGAAGTCTATGCGTTCATGTCGAAAGTTTTGCGACGTGCTGAAGATGACGTCGAGGTTGATTTTGTCCAGGGGATATATGCCCTTTCCTAGGACAATGCCGTGGAACGTCGTGTCCGAGACCTCTAGACAGGTCAGAGGGATCCTCATCGCTCGCAAGGTACTTGCGAACATGAGGTTGATGCCGCTCCCGCCATCCATGAAGACGCGACTCATGTCGAAGCCTCCGATCTGCGCCTCGAGTACGAGGGGGAAGTGGCCTAGACGAGGGACTTGGCGCGGGTAGTCGTGTTTGTCGAAGGTGATGCAGGAGTTGCTTCCGCTGAGGTACTTAGTGGTGGAGGGTGGGGAGTTTGTTGCCAAGTTGACTTGGCGAGCGATGGCCTTCTACACCCGATTTGAGTGGGTACGGTTCGCCTCCGTGGTGCTGGTCTGGCGCAGCCGCGGGCGGTGGTGGAGGAGCTCCATGTGCCACGACACCTGGGGCAACTTCGTAGCCCCTGTTGACTGCATCGCGATTCATCCGAGCCAAACCTCGTGGAGCTTGAGGAACTCGCGGCAGTCCTTGAGAAGGTGGCTGGAGTTTTTCTTGCCATCGTGCTTGTCGATGTAGAAGTGTACGTTGCACGGCCCGGACAGTTTATCCTCGATAGTTGTTATGGGTGCCTCTTCGCGAGTGCGGAGCTGCCATACCTGCGTGGTTTTCCCGGAGTCGCGGTGTCTACCGCTGCGATAGCTGCTGCTGCGGTTGTCATCGCGCATGTCGGCGTAGCCGGCTGCGACCATGTTGATGTCGTTGCGATCATCGTAGATGTGCATTCGACGCTTGCTTCGGCGATCGCGTCTGCGCTCGAGTTCCGCTTCATCGTCGAAGTGAACGCGGTTTTTCACCGAGTCTTCTCCATCTGCCCACCGATTCATGATTTCCATCAGGTGGTCAATTGTTTTGGGCTTCAAGCGGCCTAGCTCTTCCCTGAGCTCTATGCGGCGAGCGCCGCCGTTGAATGTGTCAATTGCGCGATCTTCCGAGATGTTTTCTGCGGAGTTCTTCATGATGGACCACCTCTGGATGTACGAGCGTAGCGATTCGCCCGACCTTTGCTGGCATCACCTCAGTTCTTTGATTGATGCGGGCCTTTTATAGGTGCCCTTGAAGTTGCGCACAAAGCTGTAGACCAGCTCTTCCCAGCTGCAAATGGATCCGCGCGGGAGGTTGTTGAGCCATGCTCGGGGGGCGCCCTGCAGCTGTTGCTGCAGGCATTGCATGGCCGTGCTTCGACTCCCGCCGCGGAGCCTGACGGAGGAGATGTGGTCCTCCAACCAGATTTTCGGGTCCTGCAGGCCGTCAAATTTTGGGTTCTCCGATGGGAGCTTGAACCCCTTGGGCATTTGCTTCTGTCTGATAGCCCTGCTGAAGCATCTAGCGCCACAGAGCTCCACGTCTTCGTCCTCTGAGTCAGTCGAGCGGGCGCGTCGTGCCCTTGACTTGTCGATTTTGCGCTATGTGAGGTCATCACGTGCATCGTAGTCATGGTCGTGTTGCCGTGAGCGGCGACGACGTCGAGACAGATCGTGACTGTCGTCACTGGACGAGGGTAAAGAATAGCGTTTTGCCAGAGCTTTGCCTTTCTTAGGCTCCGGCATCGGCTCTTTGTCGAGAGCGGCCTCGATTAATCCCAAGCCCGCGATCGTAGATCGGTGCACGGCGGCTCGGGGGTCCCCAGCCGGCCGCTGGTTGTTGAGGAGGTACATGGTGGCCGCCGTTACCGCAGCTTGTGGTGTCTTTGGGACCACGTTGCCCCGTGTGTCGACTGTCATAGAGCCGAAGTCGAGGATTTTCGCAGCTTCTATGCGCTCCTGCTCGGTGAGGTGGACCATCCGAGATCACCTCTTGTTGGCCACGTACTCGTTGCCATTGGAGGAGGATCCTCCGTGGGAGGAGAGCCCAGCCCGTCGAAGACTCGACTCGTCCGCCGCCTTTTTACGTGCTTCGAGCTGCGCGATCGTTTGCAGCTGGCGTCTATACTCCTCCTTTAGTAGCCAATGATAGCCCATCAGCAGATCTTGCGGCGTGCCGGGGGGCAAAGGATTGCCTCGTAGAGCTTCTCGGCAACGGGCCCACTCGAGATCGTTGAGCCTGATCACGACACGTTCACCAGTGTGTTCGTTCACCATGGTTGGAGGTTCGACTGCCCCTCCATTGTTGAAGGGTGCTCCATTGCCACCGTTGGTGGGGCCGCCATTGGGTGGTCCGCCGTTAGGTATGCCACCGTTGGGTGGATCAGGACCGTTGCCACCATTTTCGCGATTGGCACTGGTTTCGCCGGCGTTGATGACGGCGCACATGAAGTGGTTGGGGAAGCTGTTGCTTCCGCAACTTTTGGATCCGAAGCCGTAGACCCCATCTTCCGTTGCTAGGCCACCCAGATAGGATCCGCGACTGCTGTCGCTGTCCGTGTTCTTAGCTGCTGCTGAGGTGTTGAGTTCGCTGAGCGCGCCGATTGGTGATGGGAACCACGATGCTGGGGCAATCACGGATGCTGTTGGCTGGTCAGGCATGCGAAGCGTGCCCATCTGACCAACTTGGAAGCAGAAGCTCCCGATCGCCAGGCTGATTCCATCGCCCACGGACTCGAAAGCCGGGCGAGTGGCCGGCGTATGGACGGTGAAGTTAAACACGCCGAAGAGCTAGCGAATATCTGCTGTTGCGGAGTTGTAGATCGCGGTTGATGGGGCCGAAGAAGCCGCAACATCAGCACTCCCAATTCCCACAGACGGCGCCAATTGACGAGGGTTTAACTCATCAATGCCCATTGTTATGGACTTGGGTTTTGGAGAAGGAGGGAGCGTTGGAAGCATCAATCGGCTAGCAAACAAGCACACAGGGACGCAAGGTTTACCCAGGTTCAGGCCTCGTAGAGGTCCCTACTCCTGCTTGTCTGCTCTTGGAATTAACGAAGGAATCGAAGATTACAGGGGCGCGCAGATGCAATCTGGCGAGAGTCGTGGAAACTAGGGTTGCGTGTGTCCTCCTCGCCGCCCCCTCCTAGCCTTTATATAGATAGGCCAGGTCTCGGGTAGCAGGTCGAGTCGGTTACAGATTAGGATTTTCCCTTTAAACTTTCTATCTTTAAACTTCTTCTTGTCTCGCAAGTCATCGAGAGTCCGTGGGCTACTCGAAGTCTTCATTGGGCCGTGGCAACGCCGTGGGCTTCCACCATATCTGGACTGTATATACCAAACTCGAGTACATGCAGGGTATTCCCATGTCACTATTACTATGCTTGTGACTCGCAGGGGCTCTAGTATATTAGGATGTGCTGCCCACAAATTTTATCTCTGTTAAATCTTTATCCCATATGATGTACAGTTGCACGTGAATCTTCAACCCTGACCTATCTATATTCATTGCAACAAACATCATTCTAAAAGTAAACTAGAAAGGTTCAGTAAACGAAGGTAAAACGAACAAACAAGTCTTGTAGACGTGCCTTATTTAATTTCTATTTAGCATTGTTTTTCAAGGTTCGATTGAACCTAGGTCTACTAGGGAAAAAGCTACTATACTGCATCTGTAAATCCAGATCGAAGGTATACCTTAGTCTATATGTTGCTCATGAGCCGCCAAGTACCAGTCTCACAATAGTACTGGCGTTAAAGGATCGGTCCTTCACTTGCGGATCGTTCGCGAGTCGAACTCCCACTGCTGCCCCCCGTGGGAGTCCGGGCCGTGTCTCAGTCCCAGTGTGGCTGATCATTCAAAAAGACCAGCTAAGCATCATTGGCTTGGTCAGCCTCCATCTGCTGCAGCTTCACTAATAGTACCGGAAGGAGTTTCATCTAGTGGAATCAGCCAACCTTAGAGCGCCATTCAGTTACTATTCTTCTGATAATGAGTCGGGCGTTATCTCGGCCGGGTTCGGTCTTAACTGATCGACCTTTACTGCTATTCCATGGGGTGGTGGCCAAGAAGAGGCGAAAGGAGTCTGTTTGATTTGTTCCCAATAGCCATAAGATGATCAAATCCCAAGAAGAAAAAAGAGCTAAGAATATGAGTGTTGGTGGTTGAAATAAATAGAATCCAAATACCAGGAAGACAATCAAAATAAGCGCATTTGGGCCGTATTAGCAAGCGTGACGTGCCGGACTGACCCAGCACGTCTGTCTTTCTTTCTTGGCAAGAGAAGATGCGGTGGTTGCCAAAGCTCCGAGTGAACCCGAAATAGGCCATGGACTTGGATCTACCAAATGATAAGAATGCCTCTGAGATTCAATCATAAACCACTTTGCCTCGAAGTTAAATCAAGGATTTTCGGGATACTTCCTTCGTGGAATAAAATATTGGATCCTCGGGTAATCCATTTTTCTTGTTGCTTCATAAGAGTGAATCGAATAGATTAAAGTCATTTCGATCAATCAGTTTCGTGCGCTAGCATTTATCTTTTTTCAAAATGTTCCTTTTGAAAACGCTTTTTCTGGCGCAGTTGCTGGGGAAGCAATTCGCTATGATGGTGATGTTACTAGAGACCTTGTTTTTAGCTTTATTTTTATTTGTAGTTTATTTCTTATTATTAGTTTAATTTTTGTTATCTTTTAAAACCCCCCAAAAATAGTTACTTGTTTATTTGTTTTTCTTATCTCGAAAATACCAAAAAGAAAAGAGTCATGGCTAAAAACAAACTTGGGGAGTATGCTACTCCCACTAATGATTTTATTCATGCACCTATTACTCAGCCCATCGTTAATGTGGAAACTTATGAAATTAAGCCTAACCTTTTGAGTTTGATTCAACATAATCAATTTGGAGGCTCATCTGCTAAGGACTCAAGTTTGCACTTAAACACTTTTACTAGAATTTTTGACATGATGCATATTAAAGATGTTGAACCCAATGTGGTTAAATTACGTTTATTCATTTTATCTTTAAGAGGAAATTCTAAGGACTGGTTGCTAGCTTTTCCTATAGGCACAATTAAAACTTGGTAGGAATGTACTAATCTTTTATGACTAAATTTTTCCCTCCAGCTAAGACTATGCAGCTAAGATCCAACATTACCAGCTTTAGACAAGAAGACCATGAGCCACTAGCGCTTGCTTGGGAAAGAATGAAAGAAGTTGTAATGAACTATCCTAGTCAAGGGATGGAAGAATGGCTTATACTACATTTATTTTATAATGGTCTTAACCCAATGCCTAAGTCTATGCTAGATACCGCAACCAGAAGAACCATCATGGGGAAGCAAGTGAATGTTGCAAAACAACTACTTAATGATATGCAAAGCAACCATGCACAATGGCATGTAGAGAGATCCTCAAAAAGGGTGAATTCGATCATTGAGGAACATAATGAAGAGCTTACTACAAAGGTAGATGAGTTACTCAATATTGTGAAGGGTAAGGAAGATACCAAGTTAATGCTATCACTATTGATGCTAATGTAGTGAATTTTATAGCTCGCGGTCCTTATAATCCTGCTTGGAAGACCAAACTTTGGCTCAAATTTTCAAAAACAATACTCTAATCCCGTAGGTTCTCCACATAATAATAATTTTGATAATCATAGCAGAGAATATCATATCAATCTCCCTTTAGAGAATTCTATTAGAACTTTTATGCAAGCTCAAGTCGAGCAAAATAATATCCTTATTAAAATCACAGAGAATTATGAGAATAATATTAGAAAATTACCTAATCAGGCCATTGCAATTATAAATGATGTGTAGGATCTACAGGGAACTAGGTGGTAAATTGGTAACAACAAGTGGATGCTAAGAATGAAGAGGATTCAAGGAAAAAGGTCTGTATACGAGATACCACAATTATCCCCAATTATGATCACCATGGGGTTTGAGAAATGTCATGATCAATAAAAGTCAATACCTCATTCTGAAATGCAAGAGAATATGAACTTCGGGGACAAAGTTGATTTTAAGGGGGAGAGTCTGTAATATCCTAGCATTAGAGCTTAGAGATAAGCTGAGATGAGGTGTGTGCATTGCATTCATGCATAGAAAATCTAGATAATTTTCGCGCTTTTAAATAAAACTTGTCAAAGTGATTGAAGCTTCTCTTAACTTGGTGGAACTGAAGTAGATCATCAACTTGACTGTGATAAGTTTCAATATGACCTTTGCTAAAATCTTATCTTTGGGTAATATAATTTGAGCTAAGGATAGATCAAATGTAATAAAACTAAGTACGAACACACTACTTGATCTTCGAAAGATTATATCAAGGAACTATCTACCACAAACCCTGAATATCAAGTTAAGTATATAACTTAAGCAATGAAACTTAATAACTAAATCTTGATACATGATACGTCCATTTTGCATCACTATTCTATGTCTTAATTCACTATTATTCATTGATATATTTCGTATTGAGAGGTGATACTTATGTTATTTCATCTATTTTTGCATGGTTGATGACTTTTGGAGCATGGACCGCTGCAGTCAGGATTCTGATGGAAAAGGTGCTATTTGGAGGCAAAATTCGTGAAGATCAGAAATTCCGGGAAAATATACGGAAAATCCTATTTTTCCAGAAGACTAAGGATGCCAAAAGATGGAGTGGAGATGGGCCACAGGGGGCCCACACCACCCCATGGCGCGGGCAGGCCTAGGCCGCGCTAGGAGGTGGTGTGGCCGCCCTAGCCCACTCCAGCCTCTCCCCTATGGCGTATATCAACCTCCCGAAACCCTAAGACTCAGAGAGCGACCACACAAAGATTCCGCCGCCTTTGCGGGGCAGAAAACACCGAGAGAGAAAGATCTCTCCGGCAGACAGATTTCTGCCGGGGGAATTCCTTCCTGGAGAGGGGAGATCGTCGCCATCAACACCACCATCAAGCTGGACTTCATCGGGATCATCATCATCATCATCACCACCATCATCACCATCAGCACCCTCATCACCATCTCCATATTGCTGTAACAATTGCGTTGAATCTTGCATAGTTCATAGGGGATACTTTCCCGGTGTTGATTACTCTTTGTAGTTGATGCTATTGAGTGAACCGTTGAATTATTGTTTATGTTCAGATTGTTATACATCATTATTCCATCTCTGATCATGATCCATATGATGTCTTGTGAGTAGTTCGTTTTGTTCTTGAGGACATGGGAGAAGTCTTGTTGTTAGTAGTGGAGTTGTGTTGAGAAAGATTCAATAGATTGTTATTTAAGTTGTGGTGAACTTCTTCTAGTGGTGTCATGTGAACGTCGACTACATGAAACTTCACCTATATGGGCCTAGGGAAATGCATTGTGTATTTGGCTACTAATCGTAGGGGTTGTCGGAGTGACAGAAACCTGAACCCCCGTTAGGAAACCATTGCACAAGGGACGTAAGGGTCTTAGAGTTTAAATCTGTGGTTAGGTTTCTACCTTAATTACTTACTTGTACTTAAGGATGTTTGCAAGGGGTATAATCACAAGTATGTATTAGTCTTGGATGGGGCGGTACATTAGCACAGGTTCACCCACACAACACTTAGCAAGCTAAAGAAGATTAATCAACTATATGAAGCGAAAGCACTTGACAGTCTTCCCATGTGTCCTCGAGAACGTTTGGTCATCTTAAGTAATACAACCGGCTTGTCGTTTGCTGCATAAAGGATTGGGCCACTTGCTGCATTTATTCCTACTGTCTTTTTTTTACTCGTACTTTGTTTACTTATCTTATCGAAAACCCCTAAAAATCCATTTGCTAAGTATTTGCAGAGAATTCCTGATCCATACCACTAGCCAATACCTTCTGCTCCTTGTTGGGTTTGACACACTTACTTATCGAAAATACTACGATACACCCCCTATACTTGTGGGTTATCAAGACTATTTTCTGGCGCAGTTGCTGGGGAGTGAAGCACTATTGGAGAGTGGAACTAGTAAAGGAAACTTCTACTGTGAGTATTGTTTACTTCTGTTAGTTGCTTTATTTTCGTTATGGATAATTCGCTGAGTTTCTTATTTGGCAATGCTACTACCACTGCTAAGGTAGTAGATAAGCCACCACCTGCTGAGAATGATGTTTTCAAAATACCTACAAGAATTATTGATCGTGTTATGGATAACTACTATGTTGGGGATGGAACTGTCCATCCCGGTGATCATTTATTCTTTATACACGAATTATGCGGGTTGTTCAAGTGTGCAGGTATTACTACAGATCAAGTTAAGAGGAAGTTATTCTCATTATCACTGAAAGGAAGAGCCGAGGAATGGTATAAGCTGCCGAAGAATGGTCAAGCTCTGGAATGGGAGGAAATAGTGCCTCTCTTTTATTCAAAGTTTTATCCTCCTAGTGAGATTCATAAAGATCGGAATCAAATATACAACTTTTGGCCTCTTGGTGGAGAGAGTACAACTCAAGCTTGGGGGAGATTGAAGTTACTAATGCTCAAATGTCCCATTCATGAGCTCCCCAACAATATTATTATCAATAACTTTTATGCAAGACTCCCTCTACATGACAAGGATTTATTGGATGCTTCTTGTGCTGGATCATTCACTCGCATGGAAGAAGAAGCTAAATGGGATCTTCTGGACCGTATTCAAGACAATGCTGACGCTTGGGAGAATGACAAAGGTAGAAAGTCAGGTATAAATTATGATTATGAATGCATTGAATCTTTTATGGGAACTGATGACTTTCAAAATATTAAAAATGCTTATGGTCTAGACTCTCAAGCTATCGCTTCTTATTTTAAGACTTTTGCTTCCTATATTGAAGTGCCTAAAAAGAAGTGGAATAAGTATCATGAACCTTATAAAGATGTTGCTAAGAGTGTTCCTGCAAGAAATACTGAAGTTTATACTGCTAATCATGTCTTACCTAAACCTTATATTGAGAAAATGCCTTTCCCAGTTAAGATAAAGGAACATTCTATGATAGCTAGAATGGTTAATGAAAGTATGAGTAAAGCTATTGAACCTGATAAACAAATGGTTGATGAACTTATAATATCAAGTGTGAAAGACTTTGTTACTAAATATGAAAAAGAGGGACACACTATCCTTTGTAAGGATACCTCTAATATTGTTTCACATAGTAGTGTTATGAGAGCTAGTATTCCTGTGTTTTCTGTTAGAATAAGTGATCATTGATATGATGGTCCTTGTGATAGCTATATTGTTAAGTTTATGCATGATACTGAAAGCTACTATGAGAGAGGGAAAAGTGTCCTTATGCATCTCAATAATATCAAGTTTCCTCGTTTTATGCTGAAAGTTTTTATGTTGTACTTCTTTTGCCTTCTTATGCAAGTTGCCTCTGGTTTCAATAACTTGTTTGTTTATAAAATTCCTTTGCATAGGAAGTGGGTTAGACTTAAATGCGTGTGTGTTTTTTCTTCTTAATGCTCTCTTTCACTTCAATTCATATCCCTATGAGAGCTTCTTCAAAATTATCATGCCCATCTTAATGGCTATAAAGAAAGAGCTTTATAGGAGACAACCCAATTTGTTTTTGCTTTTAGTTTGTTTTTGTTTCTTTGAGTCTTGGAAGTTATTACTTCGGTAATAACCGCTCCTTATCTGTTTTGTTTAGTTTTTGTGTCAAGATCAACCTCTAATGAGAGAGAAGTAAGATTTGGGGAAGTTGCTGTCCCGAAACAGATTTTTGTGCTTCACCGTAAAAATTCGTGAGAGACCTCTGTCTGTCGGATTGAGCTGTAATTGTTTGTGCTTCTGCCCCAGGTTGTTATTTAACTTTCGTTAGTTTTTCACTTTTTGATTTGAGCAAGAGAAGATTTTTGAAAAAATTGATCTTTACCTGGTGGTCTGTATTGACAGATTTTGCCACTCTTGCATTTGCTTCTTTATTCGATTTCCTTTTTGAATTAATTTTGGGTTTTCAGAAGGAATTGCTACAGTAGCTTATGTTTTGATGGTTTTTAGTTGATGTTGGACTCAAAAGGTTTTATCACTTCACTTATATTAATGTTGCTAATGAGAACTGTGTGATGTTTTGTGTGAAAGAAATTTCCAGGAAGTGGAGATATTGGTGTAATAAGGAAGAGAAGGGTTTTATGACTCAAGTAATAAGTGTATGAAGATGAAGATATTGATGTCATTCAAGTGGTGACTCCGAGAGAATCTACTAGATACCAAATTCAGAGACCTACAAAGTCTGTTTTCAAATAGGTAACAGTTCTGGTAAGAAAAGTTCCGCGAAACTACAATCCAACTATATTTTTGCAGTTTCAGTCAATAAGGAAAGTTACGAAGCGAAAAAGGGACGGAACAGGAGCCAGGGTGGCTCACACCACCCTGTGGCGCGGGCCCACCCCTGGCCGCGTCACCAGGTGGTGAGTCCACCCCGGACTCCGCCTTCGACTCGTTTTCTCCCAGTACCTTCATTTTGATATGGAACTTCGTAATATATAATCCCCCGGATCCCACGAGGTTCGTATATCGTGTTTTCATCGTGTTTTTGTTTCGATCTGTTTCTGCCAGGACATACTCTTTGAAAGCTTAGAAACACAATGGTGTCCGCCAAGGATAAAGGGAAGGAGCCTATGGAGGAAGACCTCCAAGACCTCGGGAAGGAGAAGGAGATCAATAGTGAAGGTGAAGAGGAGCAAGGCCAATGTCCACACACCGGCACTACCATTGCAAGCATTGGAGTGGTGAAACCTGCCAAGGTTAGAAGGACGGAACGAATGCAGACCAGGGGGAAAGCTCCTCATCATAGTTTGGCTCCACGGTCATTTCCTCCATGCACCAAGAATCCTTTCCATACCCTTATCCATGAACATCAATACCAGAATATGCCCAAGGAGAAATTACCCTCCAATTGGGATTTGCCTCGTTCTAGCCATGCAGGAAAAGAAGACTTCAAGGAGGAAGAGTGGGGAAAGAATAGCAAGAGCTGGAATTCTCAACCCGACATGATCATGAGCCGCATCGAGCAAAACTCGCAGCTTATTCGTAATCTCACCTTTGAGATTGAGGACTTGGAGAAACTTATCAGAGAGCTCATTGAGACGATACCACCACCACCGAAGGAGTAATTCGTCATCAGGTTTGGCATCCCCTTGGTTTGTTCCAAGCTTGGGGGAGTGCCGCGGTATCACATCACTATCTTCTATCTTTTTACCTTATTAGTAGAGTCATATCATGAATAGAGGAGTTATTATGTAGTATGGTTTGCATTATGGAAGTGTCCCCTCTCTCATTAGATGTGTATCCCTTGGTGTGAGTTGCCGTTATGGAATATTAATGAGAAGTTCTATCATTCACTCTTTTGTGTAGCTTATATTAGTTTTCAATTCGTGGTTATATGATTGATCTTGTTGTTAGTATTGGTATCACTTTGGGATCATTGAGTTAATTTATTTGGTTTTGGCAAACCTGGCTCGGTCAGTAGCACACTATTTTTGAGAGTTGAATGAAAAAGATAGAAGTACTCTAGAGAAAAAATAATTTCATCATCTTTATTTCTTGATTTGCTCATAAGTTTAGTATTCTCTAGTTAAGATCTTTTGTGCTTCCAAGGAAGATTGCATGTTTGACTTTATCACTTGTATGTTTGTTTGTTTCCTTCAACTCTTATACTTGCTACCCAGCCTTGCTAGCAAAAACCTGTACTGAGAGGATTTATTCTCGTGCATCCACCTCCTTAAAACCAAAACCTTTGCCATTTGTGTCCACCATACCTACCTAGTAGTATTATTGCTATTCCAAGTAAATTCCTGTTTTATCTACCTCCCAAATTAAACTTGTTATGTGAAAATTAGTGATTAAAGCTCTCACGAACTTGATGGCACACTTTACTTTCTTGCACTTAATAAACTTGAACCATTGTGCTCACCTATGTTGTGTATATGCTTGCGCTTTATAAGTTGTGAATTAGCAGAACCATGCTGTCATGGGGAACGCTTTCAACATTGCACTGGTACTTTGTACCAAGTTGATATCATGTTCTTTTGTCTATGGATGTCGTCGGTGTGAAATGAAAGGGGAGCTTGTAAGTCCATGGAGTTATGCATGTGTGTTAGAAAGCCTGGGCATTGGTCTAATCCATGCTGACATGGTGGAAACCTGCAGCGTAACCATAACGAGTATCTATGAAGCATTCTCCTTATAAAAAAAGAGATAGAGATTGAGAAAAAGAGAAAGAAAAAAAAGAGATATTATGAAAAGAGGAAAGAGAGAAAAAAGCACCATATTCCCATGGTAAATAAGAAGATTGCTGAGATACTTATTGTCTGCTTGCCTTGTCATTTTGATATGGGGATTCTTCCGTATCATCGGGCAAGGGGTACCCTGTTGGCAGTTCTCTATGATACACATATGCTTACGATGACAAGAACTTACCGGTGACTAAACTTGAGTAGCATGAGGAGCGGCCCTCGTATTCAAGGGACATGAGATTCTCAACTTACAACTTGTCAATGCATATCCTCATGTTTGATCACTTTAACCTTAATCACCTAAAGATGCCTATGATAGGGGCAATGAGAGCTGAAAGCTAGTAAGTATCATAATTTTTGGGAGCTCTTTATGAGACTTGCAATCCCTGCTTCCCTCTTTGAAGGGCCCTTTCTTTCACTTTGTAGTTGAGTCAGTAAACCTATTCCCTTCTATCTCAGCAAGTATTTTGAGTTGTTGTGTTTCATTCATTCATATGATGATTTATTCAATCATGTTTCTTATGTTCCTTGTTTTGCACATTGCTCTTATCTTGATGTTTACTACTTTGAAAGCTATCATTGAAAAACCAGCTATTTGTGAACTCCAGCAAATTATAACCTATTCTTCGACCAAGAGCTAAGGTTGCCATTACCAATTATGATTCACTTTATGTATCTTTATTGTGCTTCCTTTACTCATTACAAGTTGAGTTATATAATAGTGAGTTCTCTTCTATTATGATCTATGTATTTGATGAATGTGATGCTTCTTGTCTGTATTCTTTTATCGACTCTTCACTCCATAAACCTGAGGCCATGTTTATTGAGCTCGGTTTCGCTTGGGGACAAGCCAAGTCTAAGCTTGGGGGGAGTTGATACGTCCATTTTGCATCACTATTCTATGTCTTAATTCACTATTATTCATTGATATATTTCGTATTGAGAGGAGATACTTATGTTATTTCATCTATTTTTACATGGTTGATGACTTTTGGAGCATGGACCGCTGTGGATTCTCGATGGAAAAGGTGCTGTTTGGAGGCAAAATTCGCGAAGATCAGAAAATCCAGGAAAATATACGGAAAATCCTATTTTTCCAGAAGACTAAGGATGCCAGAAGATGGAGTGGAGATGGGCCACAGGGGGCCCACACCACCCCATGGCGCGGGCAGGCCTAGGCCGCGCCAGGAGGTGGTGTGGCCGCCCTAGCCCACTCCAGCCTATCCCCTCTGGCGTATATCAACCTCCCGAAACCCTAAGACTCGGAGAGCAACCACAGAAAGATTCCGCCGCCTCTGCAGGGCGGAAAACACCGAGAGAGAAAGATCTCTCCGGCAGACAGATTTCTGCCGGGGGAATTCCTTGCCGGAGAGGGGAGATCGTCGCCATCAACACCACCATCAAGATGGACTTCATCGGGATGATCATCATCATCATCACCACCATCATCACCATCAGCACCCTCATCACCATCTCCATATTGCTATAACAATTGCTTTGAATCTTGCATAGTTCATAGGGGAAACTTTTCCGGTGTTGATTATGTTCAGATTGTTATACATCATTATTCCATCTCTGATCATGATCCATATGATGTCTTGTGAGTAGTTCATTTTGTTCTTGAGGACACGGGAGAAGTCTTGTTGTTAGTAGTGGAGTTGTGTTGAGAAAAATTCAATAGATTGTTATTTAAGTTGTGGTGTACTTATTCTAGTGGTGTCATGTGAACGTCGACTACATGAAACTTCACCTATATGGGCCTAGGGGAATGCATTGTGTATTTGGCTACTAATCGTAGGGGTTGCCAGAGTGACAGAAACCTGAACCCCCGTTAGGAAACCATTACACAAGGGACGTAAGGGTCTTAGAGTTTAAAGCTGTGGTTAGGTTTCTACCTTAATTACTTTCTTGTACTTACGGATGTTTGCAAGGGGTATAATCACAAGTATGTATTAGTCTTAGATGGGGTGGTACATTAGCACAGGTTCACCCACACAACACTTAGCAAGCTAAAGAAGATTAATCAACTATATGAAGCGAAAGCACTTGACAGTCTTCCCATGTGTCCTCGAGAACATTTGATCATCTTATGTAATACAACCGGCTTGTCCTTTGCTGCATAAAGGATTGGGCAGAGAACCCCTAAAATAAAGGATTGACAGTCTTCCCATTTATAACTACTGTCTTTTATTTACTCGTACTTTGTTTACTTGCCTTATCGAAAACCCCTAAAAATCCATTTGCTAAGTATTTGCAGAGAATTCCTGATCCATACCACTAGCCAGCACCTTCTACTCCTCGTTGGGTTCGACACTCTTACTTATCAAAAATACTGCGATACACCCCCTATACTTGTGGGTCATCAATACACTGGATTGCCATAGTTATTCATACCATGGGTATCATGGTATTTCTTAAATATGAACCCTTATCACAAATGAAGTAGAATGGAACACCATCCAAGACCATTCATCACATACCTTTGTTGTCATATTAACATATGGCATTCCTAAATAGATAAGTCCTAGTGTCAATTGATCATCAATATTGAGTGATCAATCCTTGACCTAGTACTTAATAACCTTTAGCTTTGACCTATTATATTAACCTTCCAAAGACCTTAAGTAAATTAATAAAAAGAAGGAACTAGATATGGTAGAGTGTGACATCATCAATGGAATGTGATCCTAAGTGGAGATCAAACCATCTGATGTTGGAGGAGTTAATTCACTCATGAGTTAACTAGAAGAAGTATATAAACCTAAGAAATTCACTAATACTTGAGAAGTTATAAGAAAGATAGTAGTGTTAGAATATCAGATAATCATCTTGTTAAGCCAAGTGAGTATAAACTTAAAGTAAGCTTCCTTAACAAGATAAGCCTATAGAGAGACTAGTACAAGTTTACTACTTAGTTGATGATAGACCTTGATCACACAAATAGAAGCCTAAGCTTTGTATGATCAAAGGAGGGTGGTCATTATTCTCAAGTCATTGGAAAATAGATGATTAGGTTTTGAAGTAGGGTTGTGAGTATACTAAGTTAGGCAAGCCCTAGTAAGCTGAATCATCTAGCTTGATCATGAGTGGTCAAGCTAGGGTATGATGAAGTATATGGTATGAGTTGTATGGAGCAGTTGAAGGCATAGTAGTTTAACCAAGATAATACAAGAACAAACTTGTATTGTGGAGAGTAGTACCCTACCCATCCCAGAGGATTGTTATCACCTGTGATATAGAAAGGAATTGTAATCTTGCAAGCCTAAGAAGTAGATGCAAGTTACATATGAAGGAGTTTATGGAATAAAGTTAGTGATAACTGCTTTGGTGGATCTATCAGAGGGAGTTAAATAATGGAATTTATACTAGATATGCATGTAGGGGAATATTGTTGAAGTGGTAGGACCTTGTCATCATATGATGATGGATATGGTGGAGCCAGATAACTAGATCAGTTAGACAGAAGAGATATTAGTGAAGTAGATGAGAGATTTAAATAGAGTATATTTAGGAAATGAATTCTTTAACTATGACCCAAGCTTAGTTAAGTTTGAGAATTGGAATTCTTTAGTAGCCTTAACCTAAATCATATCAAGCCATGACAAAACCCATGTCTACCTCTTTGTTTAAAAACTAGAATAAAGAGGGCAGTTAAACCAATTCCTATTTTTAGGCAGCCAATGGATAGTATCTCTTAGTCAAATGAAATGTCTAAGAGATAAGTAGAATACCAGTTGAGAATGTATTTATGGAAGCCTTATCCATCTGATTTTCTTAAACCCTAAAAAGGACCTAGTCTCATATACCATCAAGATCACTTTAGTAAGGCAATCTCAATAGCTCACTCTAAGTTGAGTTGTTATTCATGGCCACAAGACATGAAAGCAAATTATCTGAGCTCTTAATCTTCATCCATACCCATAATAGAATGTGAGTTCATTAACTATCTATAAATGAATATGTTCGTCCCTCCATTAATAAATCTATTAAACCTTCCCAAAACTTATGTCCATTATTTGGAAATGAATAGTTTCATTTCCTCATTAATGATTGAGATTCATGCATAATGACTTAACCAAGATTATGCTAAGGAAATTCTAATACAAAACACCTAGTTGGTTTGAGTAGAAGAAATCACTTTGAATCATAAAGACTTAAAGCATTATTAGGGGTATATATATATATATGAATTCTTATATGATGCCAAGTGTGTTCAAAATGATATAAACATCATTAGCCATTCAAACCATTACCATTAAAAATTATCAAGTGAAAACAAATCATTTTTATAAGGCTTTTGGATAATAAACAAAATATTAAAACCCTAATATTTTCCAATAAAACAATCCATCATGTTGGAATGGTGAAAATACAAAAAAGTAATATCAAACTAGTTTGTTACATTAATCCATGTTGAACCCTAGTTGATTCAATGAATTTTGAATACGTGAATCATTATATAAATTTAAATTGAAAAGGAAAACAGAAAATAGAAATAGAAAATAAATCAAAAAATAACAAATAGAACCAGGCCGAAGCCTAGTTCCTATTCAACGCTCGCGTGCAGCAGGAGCAAATCTCGCACACTTTGCTACGGCCCATCTCGGCCCAACACCAGCCCATTTTCTTTCTCGCATTCTCACTATCAGGTGGGACCGAAGGAGGACCGCAGGTTGAGACAAAAGCTTTTCCAGGGGGTTTTCTGCAAAATTGCCATTGTTGTTTTCCCGTGAATTACAAGCAGCTCGTGGGGGGAGTTCGGCGCCGCCTGATGCCATCATCGACGTCATACACACTCTGTGATACTCGCCGCCATCATCTGCGAGGATAAGAAGGCTACGAAGATGATCTCGTCCATCCTCAACCCCATTTTCCTCCCTCTCTTGTTCTTATCCTCTCCATAGAGGAGGTCACCAAACCCTAGTTGTCACGTCCCGAAACCAAGCCCGGTAGAATGAGAACCACCGCGCGTATATAGACATGGAGACCTATATACCCGTAAGGCTAAAAACACATCTATAAGCCGGTACAGTGGATCTCGAGAAGCTCAAACTAATTTTATTACAAGTTTATATTACATTTACACAGGAGTACAACTAGATTCTCTAATTCGCTTCCTGCCCACCGGTCCAGCCTAATCTTCTGATGGCAACACCTTTCGTAGCGCAACTCTGATAAAAACATTGGGAGCAAGGGGTGAGTACGATAAATCATACTCAGCAAACTAATCATACACCAATCATTTTGTAAAATAGACTTGCTTTTGTAAAAACATGTGAATAAAGTAATTAGGCAGTTTAAAAACCATGATACCACACATGAAAGTAAGCATTCCCAAACCCGGGAGTCACAGGGGTTAATATTAACATTTTTACACTCTATAGAGGGGTACTCCGACGCCGACAGCCTCGACAAGAACCACAGGCGTCTAGAAGAGCAGAGCCCTTTGACCCACTAGAACCCAGACACCTGAATTTACTTATGTCGATGGCTCCTACGGATCCATCACCGACACGTTCCGTTTCAGGGCCATCCCCAGCGTAGAACTCAGCCAGTCCCATACCTGGACTGTGACCGGTACAATACGGTTACCTTCGTAGCACCAAGTTTTAGTTAAAAAAATAATCTTATTTATTTTCATGTTAATCTCCAAATTCATATTAATGACGAATACCCGGTTCGTATCGGTGGCTCCAAACGGATCCATCACCATATACCGACACCGGCGTATTAGCCCACTAAATATTTATCGGAGTATTCACAACTCTCGTATCAGATGGTATAACATAATTTTAATAAAAAGAATCTATTCACAAAATATATGAGATTTGTATAAAAAGCTTGCCTGATATAAGAATCCATGCCAATTTTCCAGATCAATAATATATGCAGATCGATAATTTGCGCGAAAGAAAACCCAAACCAGTACAAACACCAACGACTCATCAACTCTCTTCTAAATTCAACAGCGCCTCCTTCTAAATATTTCAGCACAACCTCTCCTAGATTTCATCTCCTCTAGAACACAATCGTGCATGCTCGTTACTCTCTTTCTCTCTGTAGTCTCACTCTTTATCTCTAGATCGATTCATGTTCTGATCCAAAGAACCGGTAGCAGCTATTTATTCCAGGCAAACGTCGGTTCAGTGAGCTAAAATATCTAAGCGTCCTTCTCTACTAAGCTAGCTACGCGTCCAGCTGCTGTTGGGTTTTCTTTCTTTGGACTACACGAACAAGCTGACTCAGCTTTGCTTGATATGCGGAAGGACACGCATAGCTTAACTAGTCGGTCGTTGCCAGCAGCCGGTTCCATTCTCATGATAAAATATCTAGTGCTAGTTCCATACGCAGGGAGAACTAGGGTGTCCTGTCCACTGCCATGCACGAATCGACATATGCATGCAAAGCTCCACTTCTACTCCTCTTTCACTCTACTACAACTAATACTTCTATTTAGGTTTAACCATATAAGCAAGTACTACTAAGTCATGCACTAACGTGTCAGATTTACTTGCCAACTTAAATGATCTATTCCATTTTTATTACAACCAAAACCTATCATCCAAAATTTTAATACTAAAGCTTAGCAAAAATCAACACAATTAGAGGTCAATTATTATTTAGCTAAAATTAATTAATAAACCAAACATCCGGATTATCACATCCTACCCACCTTCTTAGAATTTCGTCTCCGAAATTTAAAACCAAAACATTCTACTCTTACATCTAGTTTGTGGCTATACATGCTAAAATCTTGGTCCAATGTAAGATTACAAATTTATATGAGTGGCCGATAATGCATTAGTAAAATCACAACAACAATCAAATAATGCAAATATAATTTTCAAACCCGAGTCGACTATACCCCATAACAAAACTAGTTTGGTCAAAACATCACACAACACATATCTAATTTCTAATTACTTGCATGGACCAAGAAACTAATCCAAGCGATGACTAGTCTCAAAATCTACGGTATACCCATTTTTCCCCGTGTCCTAAACCTAGAGCTCTGATACCACTTTAACTGTCACGCCCCGAGACCGGCCTCAGGAGAAATGATAGCCGCCACGCGCATATACACCGCGAGGCCTATACACACGTAAGGCTAAAAACACAGCTATAAGCCGGTATAGTGGATCTCGAGAAGGTCAAACTAATTTTATTACAAGTTTATATTACATTTACATAGGAGTACAACTAGATTCTATAAATCGCTTTCCGTCCACCGGTCGAGCCTAATCTTCTGATGACAACATCTTTCACAGCGCAACTCTGATAAAAACATTGGGAGCAAGGGGTGAGTACGATAAATCATACTCAGCAAACTAATCATACACCAATCATTTTGTAAAATAGACTTGCTTTTGTAAAAACATGTGAATAAAGTAATTAGGCAGTTTAAAAACCATGATACCACACATGAAAGTAAGCATTCCCAAACCCGGGAGCCACAGGGGTTAATATTAACACTTTTACACTCTGCAGAGGGGTACTCCGACACCGACAGCCTCGACTAGAACCACAGGCGTCTAGAAGAGCAGAGCCCTTTGACCCACTAGAATCCGGACACCTGAATTTACTTATGTCGATGGCTCCTACGGATCCATCACCGACACGTTCCGTTTCAGGGCCATCCCCAGCGGAGAACTCAGCCAGTCCCATACCTGGACTGTGACCGGTACAATATGGTTACCTTCGTAGCACCAAGTTTTAGTTAAAAAAACAATCTTATTAATTTTCATATTAATCTCCAAATTCATATTAATGACAAATACCCGGTTCGTATCCGTTGCTCCAAACGGATCCATCACCGTATACCGACACCGGCGTATTAGCCCACCAAATATTCATCAGAATATTCACAACTCTCATATCAGATGGTATAACATAATTTTAATAAAAAGAATCTACTTCACAAAATATATGAGAGTTGTATAAAAAGCTTGCCTGATATAAGAATTATAATCCATGCCAAATTTCCAGATCAATAATATATGCAGATCGATAATTTCCGCCATTGAAAGAAAACCCAAACCAGTACAAACACCAATGACTCATCAACTCTCTTCTAAATTCAACAGCGCCTCCTTCTAAATATTTCAGCACAACCTCTCCTAGATTTCATCTCCTCTAGAACACAATCGTGCATGCTCGTCACTCTCTTTCTCTCTGTAGTCTCACTCTTTATCTCTAGATCGATTCATGTTGTGATCCAAAGAACCGGTAGCAGCTATTTATACACGGCAAACGTCGGTTCAGTGAGCTAAAATATCTAAGCGTCCTTCTCTACTAAGCTAGCTACGCGTCTAGCTGCTGTTGGCTTTTCTTTCTTTGGACTACACGAACAAGCTGACTCAGCTTTGCTTGGACATGCAGAAGGACACGCATAGCTTAATTAGTCCGGTCGTTGCCAGCAGCCAGTTCCATTCTCATGATAAAATATCTAGTGCTAGTTCCATACACAAGGAGAACTAGGATGTCTTGTCCACTGCCATGCATGAATCGACATATGCATGCAAATCTCCACTTCTACTCCTCTTTCACTCTACTACAACTAATACTTCTATTTAGGTTCAACCATACAAACAAGTACTACTAAGTCATGCACTAACATGTTAGGTTTATTTGCCAACTTAAATGATCTATTCCATTTTTATTACAACCAAAACCTATCATCCAAAATTTTAATACTAAAGGTTAGCAAAAATCAACACAATTAGAGGTCAATTATTATTTAGCTAAAATTAATTAATAAACCGAAATTCCGGGTTATCACACTACCTCGCCGGAGCCGCTCATCACCGTCGCTCCCTAGCCCCCTGCTCAATCAAGCTCACCAGAATAACCGCCTGGCTCTTCTCGTTCGATTGCCCCACTCCACGAAAGCCGTGGAGACCTCAGGCGCCCGGATTGGTATCGACGTCCCGACGTCGGTCGTCGTCTTCCTCATCGATTCCGACCACACCCCGTCTCGCCCTCGACCTCGTTGCATTCCTGGTGAGTTCCTGGTGCTCGGGCACCCTTACTCGCGATTGATTTCTTGCTGGATCGCCCTAGCCACATAGGTCTGACCGCGCCGCCGCAAAAATCTCATCGCTGGAGATCTTTCGGTGATCATTAGAGGGCGGTGCGGGTACCAATGTATTACTCGCGTCCTTGCGATTCCAGCGCAGCCATCCGCGCTTGTCGGAGTGGCATGGCTCGCCGTCGGCGACCACTTCCTGGTGGTGGAGACCGGTTAATGTCGTGATGATGTCAGTCCCACGCCATCCGGGTCCTGCTAGACGCGTTTAACTAGGTCGTCGTCCGCGCGGCTGATGACGTGGCCCCGGGCCCGCTTCTTATTGACCGCGGGTAGAACTAATTCAGTCTAAAAACTATTTAGTAAAGAGCTGACGTCAGCAGTGATGCAGTAAAACATTTATTAGTTTATTTAAATAAATCCAGAAAATAAATAAATCTTGTTAAATCAATATCTTTTATTTTATAATTCAGAAAAATATATATTATATATCAAAATGTTCAGAAAAATAAATTTTATATTCTAAACCTATTAACATGTTTTATTTTCCAACTTAAATAAAATAATAATTATTATCAGTAAATAGCCTATTAGGAATAAATCTTAAATAAATATATTTTATTCTTTAAAATTCAAAAAAACAACTATAATATATCAAAATTCTTAGAAAAATAAAGTATACAATTATAAACTTATTTTGTACATTGTGATGTCACTTAAATAAATATTATTATTTATTAAGTCATTATAAAGTAATAAAACTTATTATTTATAAATCATAAAATTATTTATAATATACTAAAATGATCACAAAAATAAAATCTATACTTTAAAGATATCCTCTTTCACAATTGAAGTAAAATAAAAGGTAAAGGTCTAATAAATCTTATTTAAACCCTTTTCTTTTATTTTAATTCATTAAAAATATATAAATCTTTACTATTGCCTTTACCTTTATTTTTTTAAAATCTAAAATGTAATAACAAGTTCAATTGATGTTTAAGTAAAGTGAAAATAGATTCAGCTATTTTTTAGAAATATTTACCAAAGCTACCATTTAAAAAACTAAGTGTATCTTAATTTTACCCATTATAAGATCATCAAGATATTAACTACAAATTCTTTTACTAGTATGGAAATCTACCTAAAGCTCTAAACCAAGTTTTTAAGTAATTAAAGTAATGCCTTTTCCATGTTTATAAAATATAAGCATTACTTCTAAAATAGGTAAGTGATCCTATTCACTTATAAAATTATGAGGACACCACTTCTATAAAGGCAATAATACTTTTACTCCACCTTACTATAAAACATTAAGAAGAGAGCCACATATAATATAATACATATTCCAAGTATCTAAGTATCCACTACAAGTGGCATAGCTATTCAAATATGGTAATTTTTTCTTTTTTAATATTCATAACTAATCAAAAAAATTTAAAATATTAGCCTTAAGTTTAACTGCTTTTACTTGGTAAAGAAATATTTTCCTCAAAAATTATTCTCTTAAGAAACATTAAGGTAATCCTTAAACATTTGTATAAAGGCTCTAATTGATTAATAATCTTGCTTATGAAATCTTTTACTTACCATGCTCCAATTACGTGCTTGAGTATTGTATGCTACTTGTTGTATTTACTTAATTGTTTCACACACTCTCACAAGCCTTAATAAGAAGCACAAGTGTGAAGCTAGTATAAAAGTGCAACACATTCTAAAGATATCACCACAAGCTTGGAAACCCTAGATCATAGATTCTTATCCTGGGGATTCGCGTTTATCAAACTGCATTACATTACTTATACATAGTTGCATCCTGCTTCTTTAAACATTCGTCCTTACCGTACCAATGATGCTATTTCCAGATTTTGGATCTTCTAGTATCTTGAAGACCGTGAGTACATAATCTTGCAATCACAAAAGGCAAGTTCACACTTGCTCATGTCCTTTGGTTATTTTCTATCAAATGCTTGTAACTCGAGCGTTGTCATCACCTACATTTAAAAAGGGACAGAAAACACTATTTCCGTAATAATATGATTATGGATTATTTACCAAATGGTAATAATCTATTGATACAATTCCAGTGGTAAAGGAACATAATATCTAGGACTTAACAACCAATATCGCCAGTGATTCTAGCGCCGTATATTACGCGTTAACCATGAGATTTGGAACGGGACAGAGAAGTCAGTTGTATCCTTTTCCTTTCGTATGTTGGCAAGGCGACCTTAACGTGTCGTTGTGATTTCCTGTGTGGATCTAGCATATGGGTGGGCACCCTTACGCCCCACGATTTTGGTGTCTTGATTATCTATGAGTAGCTGCCGGAGGTATAGACGGACCTATATGGAACTTGCCAGGGGCATCACCAGCTCATAGAGTGTTTGTGAACTTATCAGGGTTATAGCATGCCCGAAAGGGGGCTTAACGGAGGTGTAGTCAGCACCGAAGGATCGTGCAGACATACGGGATCACGGAGAGGGTAGTGATTGCCTTGGATCATCTACTAGGCCCCACATCAAGGAATTGTGGACGGGAAAGATCGCCCGGTTGTGCAACAAGGATTTGGTCTCTCATGGGTAAAGCAATGCACCTCTGCGGAGTGTAAGAACTATGACATGTTACTCCCTGTTTCGGGAAGGATCTACGAACATGGCAGGAAAGGAACTCCATGAAAGTTCTGGTAAACCTGTGAAGGCTGACGGACATAGTTTTCAGAATAACAACAACCTTTGAAGAAATGTTTATGAAAACCTGCATTGCCTATGACCTTTGGTCTGTGGCTATAGAGATAGTGCATCATACACTCCTTTTTAGTGAACTTGCTGAGTACGCTCGTACTCAATCGTACCTTCTTAACCCTTGTTAGATTCTGAAGCTATTAAAGACTACGTCAACACCAACTTATGCTCAAGAAACCATCATCAATAGCTCAAATTCTTCAATAAAGTCAATGAATTCAACATTTTCATCAACCGAAGTGAAGACGAACTTCTGATTAGATAGGAGTAGATACTCTAGCCATAAAACCTACTTCTGTGGAGCATTGCATTAGTAGCAATTGCAATCCAAATAGTTTAGATGTTAGTTTTTTAGCCAGATAGTTACGACTTATTATTTTCTGGTTCTTCTTTGTAAAAAGTTGTTTTCTACCTCTTTAACCTAGAGTGTTCTATGGATCTTTTGTAAAGAGTCGAGTTGTAATCTATAGTCATGTCTTGGACCTGCTATGTTTCTGTTGTACCACTCTAAGGGATGCAATACTAGTGAACGGTGTTTCATTGGTGTTATGTCAACAACTATAGTGTACTACATCATGCAGTGGTATGCTGGTTCACCGCAGCTGGTATCAGAGCATATGCTCTAACCTTAGGTTGGTAAACCTAGTAAATGGGTAGAACCTGTAGGAAGGATGTTAGCAACAATAAAGAGTTCTCTAGAAATATGATGGATATTCAATTTGGAATAATATCATCATGTTGCTAGTGCGATGATTCTTTATTATGCTGTAACTTTAAATAAGTACCATGAGTTTTAACTCAAGATGACTGATGATAATTTCTTATCTACAGTACAAGAATAGCACCTAGGTATCCACCCGTCAACACCCGGATTTTTAATCCCAGATGCCCGTTATGCCATACCTCGCAATCCTAGGATTACCATTTTTGCGAGACATAACGGATTGGATATCACAGTACATCATCCATTACAAACCATACATAAGGTTTTACACAAATAAGGATCTCATGATCCAGTCTTTAATACAACAAGCAGCGGAATTAAACGATAGCGTAGCGGTGGGTTCCATCTTCGAGGCACAGTAATGCCGACGAAGGCGTATAGTCCTAGTTATCATAGTCATTCCGTGACCATCATCTTGATAATCTCCTTCATAGTCTGGCCATGATAATAGCCAGGGACAAAAGCCATGAGTACTCTTTAAGTACTCGCAAACTACTACTAGCAAGGGTTATGGTTCTAAGTTAAAGTGCTGAATTGAAAGAATAACTATCAAGTTAAGTTTGAAACCTAAGCTGAGTTCTGAAGCAAGAAAAGATAAATTAAAGTTCTAGAATCACTTAAGTTGGGAAGCTATTGTCATATACATAACCCTGTTGTGGTCAAGTCAAAGTTCATCATTCTTTTCAAGTTATTTAGAAAACATCTGACAACGAAACAGTATGTCCATTCCAATCATCCATAATCATGACGCTGCTATTCAATAGTTTGACACTCTGCAGAGGTGGTACACTTTCACCACAAGATTCGATACATCCGTCAGGATAACCCTGAATCATCATACTTAGTATGCAGATAATCAAACATAACCTTCCCTTTACACACCCTAGTACAAGCACCTCTCCTATGAGCATGGCCTCCCAACCATGACCATCAGTCATCTTGGGCACTTCATAGGTGGACATCATTGAGAGGTAGCCTCAGCTCAAACTTCTCCCGTGAGGGAACTAATACTAATGCATATAAATTTGCAGCTAAGCCTTACCCAATTCAGGTAATGTGGTTGTACGGTAAATTTGGAATGGTATCGCATCCGAATCCAACCATCAGTTTTATAAAAGGGTTAAGGCTCATGCCTTATCTTTTTCATCATCATCAACCCATTGTGTTTCTCAACACATGTCAAAACATCTCAATAGAATGACTCATCATTCCAAGGTTTTCATAACTCATTTTCACCAAGTGTTCCCGTCTAAAGTGACTCAAGTTTTGATCTATTCTAAAATACTAAGTTAAGAGTGTTCACTAAGGTGGAAAGATGGGATCAATCTCATGCCATAGAATGACATCTAAAGGTTTCTAAGTAGGTCAAGTTTTATACTCTTTATGCTACCTTCAAAATTAATTAAAGAACTTTGTGTAACTAAGGGGGGTAAAATTTGTCAATAAGACTTGGGGTACTAATAGTTAAAGGAGGTGTGATCAAAGTATGCTTAAGGCATCTTTACTAAACCATCTAGTTTTATTCTTGCTTTCTAACAATAGCTTACTAAAGCATGTTTGCAAGGATTAGCTTGCCACTAGTAGCTTGCCTTGGTTGGTGCAGTGGTTAAAGTTTTCTTCTCCTTCTTCTTCTTGGTAGAACTCCTCCTCCTCGAAGGCTGGGTCAGTACTATCATCTAGCAATACATAGGGAGTGCACAATCACCAAACAATACTTAACTAGGCTAAATAGTATTCTAAACCACACAATTGATGATCTATTATCATCCCAAGCATCACAAGTTTAATTCAATAGTTTCAACCTTTTTATTTTGGAAAAGTAATTTCTACTCATTGAAAAATTAACTACAATTTAATATTCACCACTAAAACATGGGATCATGTGGACACATGTCCTCACCACATATTCTAACATGTGGGAATGAGGTTTAAAGGTTGGATCAATATTTCTTTGGTTTAAGTTCATTATTTAATGATTTAAAGTGACTAGAAATGCCTATATAGCATTATTTTGGTACTAGTCCAAAGTCACTGCCTGTAAACCTTAATACTATTACATATTTGGATAGATATGATGAAATGTGATTTTTGAGAGTTGGAATTAACTCAAAAGCTAACTTGGTTGATTTTATAAAAAGGTTTCAAGTTGCAAAAGCTTCTGTCTTCTTATTTTTATTAGGAGAAATCTATAACTCTAAATGACTTAAATCCAACGGGCTTGGATAGAGCATTTCAATACCTTTTAGAAAAAATTAGTTTCATGTAATTTGGATTTGTCAAACTCACAGAATTGAATTTTGAAACACTGGACAGAAACTATATTCTAACTAAAAAGAAAAATCTAGATTTGAATCTACGGCTTGGCTGAAAGAAATGGGCCAATGGCGCGCTGCCACGCACGGGGCTCAACTGACAGGGGGTCCACTTGTCGGCACTTAAACGTGAAACGGGCAATGGCTACTGTGGTAGCGATTAGAGGCTAGATCTACGGCTGAGGGTCGTCGTCGACGACGGACAGGTCGCCGGCGAGCTCGAACCCTAGCGGCTCGGTGGGGGTCTACTGGGGGTGTACCAGGGCTCCAGCAGGGTCGGCGATGCGGGAGAACGAAGTGGAAGACGACGGCGAGGCGAGGCATGGTCGTGGCGGAGTTTGGGGTGGCCGGAATCAATGGCACCCTTCTTCTCCAGAGGCGGCAGCTCCGGCTCCAATTCCGGCGAACTGCTGCTCCACTTGCTCCGGCGAGAGGTGGGTGAGGTTCAGAGAGGTGAGGGGAGTGGAATGGTGTGAGTCTTTGGTGCCGGGGAGGGCTCCTTTTATAGGCTCGACGTTGAGACCGAGCGGGATGGGCGGTCGACGGTGGCGACATGGCTACGGCGAGCTAGCGGCATGGCTGGGGATGGCGATCGATGGGCGGTCCCCTGGCGGTGATCTAGTGCTTCAATGCGGCCGTAGGGGCGGTGGCATGCGGTCGGGCGGTGGCGCTCACAAGGTTGTTGTCCAATGGCGGTGGCTGTGGGGCTTGGGGGCGGCGAACGGGGTGTCTGGGGTGTTCTCTGTGTCGAGGAGCGTGGCGCGGGCTGGTGCCAAGGGGCGGTCGGTGCGAGCGGGGACAGTGCGCGCTCTGCGGGCGGTGTCGGCATGGTTCGGTGTCACTGGGCGCGTGTTCTCCTCTGTGGTCCACGGCGGCTCTTGGCTCGGGCAAGGGACAGAGTGGGGCGGTGCGGTGCTGGCTACCTCCTAGACATGGAGAGGAACGAGGAGGTGGTCTGCTGCAGCGGGGCAAGTTTGGCCAGCCAGGGTGGTGCTCGGCATGCATGGCATTGCTACTAGGGTGTAGGGGATGGGTTGCAAATGGCATGGTTTGATCAGAGGGGGACATAGAGATTAAATGGAGATCAATTGGGGGCAAAACTCTGTTCAAAACAGTGAGCTAGGATTAGAGGTGTGATTCTACCTGCCAAGTGTTTGATGAAATGGCCGCAAGAGAAAAAGTTTTGAATTTGGAGTTCAAAATTTTTGGGTGATCTCCACTAGTGATAGGTAGTCTCTGGTTGCAAGGGTTTTGAAAATGGTGCTCAATTTGATGGTTTTTGAAATAGGGGTGATCTATGCATATGCATTAGATTCAATTTTAAACTGTTATTTAAATTAGTTTACAGAATGTTTTTAGTAGATCAAAAGGTGGGCCTTGGTACCTCATTATGTGTACTAGCAAGGGGTGCAAATATCAAGAATTGTTTCTGTTAAGAATTGAGTACTAGGAATAGCCAAAGTAGGCATGAGAGTTAAATTTGTCCAAATGACCATTCCTTCATTTTAATTCTTTTTGATTTGATTTCTTTTAGGAAAAGTTTGGGAATGATGTAGATGATGTTTAAATCACCTAAGAAACATTTTAGAAGCAAAGGATCACACAATCATGGCAATTCAAAACAACTCCTATTTTAAATGCACACATATATGAATGTTTTCATTTTAAATATGGAAAAGTTTTTGTTAACCCTATTTTTGGATGACTTGATCTTGATAAGCTTGGATTGAAGTTTTGGTATGTTACACCACCTCGGAATGTTCAAGTATTTAACAAGACCTTAGATGATTATGAAGATAACTGGACAATCACTCTAAGACAACTTCTATGGAGTCTAGATTATGAGTCTCGACTTCTAGTCAAGGTTTACAGTTTCAATGACGGGCAGATATTGGCCAAGTACCGTATCCTGATCATGTTACCCAAGAAGTTGGGAGTGCGTGGAGAAATGCCATCAGGAGAAGCAAGATGTATGGAAACAACCTATCAGATTGCAGTAGTAGCAGCCATAACTAGGATAAGGGAATAGAATTCCAAGGCACTGGTAGGTACTACCTATACAGCTATACCTCATGAAACCCATAGTACTGATCCAGAGTTAGATCATTCTTCTCTGGTAAGGACTAAACCTACTCTGGCAGTAGAGTATATGGATCGTTACAAGTCTTTACTAAACACATTCCATAACACTCATCAAGTGCTAGTTCAAGAGTTGGACACTGTCATTGAGGATTTTACTGATCCTGCAAATGCAATGACACGTAAAAAGAAGTTAGCGAAATAAGCAAAGAACCTGAAACCAGTCTTTTTAGGGGAGGTGTTTGAAGAAACGGAGTTTAATGACCCACACTATGAAGTCTATGCCTATTATCTAGTTGAACCTCAGCAACCAGTAGACCCGTGGACCAGATATGAGGAGGAATAGAAAATTTGGACTGCACCCAACCCCAATAATGTCGTTAGAGGTAATACCAGATGGGAAGACCAGTCTTACGATGAAATCATGGGAAAACCTATACCCCGTGGATCTGGTAATGGAGTAGAAACCAGTTATAAGCCTATAGAATCTTATGGACCATATGGGGGTAGTAACAATTCCATTGATCTGGAAGAATGTCCTGGTAATTACTATACCAATATATACGACTAGATTGTGGAAAAGGCAAAGAATACCTCTTACTTTGAAGATGTGCTCGAAGGAAGAAAGAAGAATCATGAAGAAGATCATGAGTATGTTAGTCATTTTTCAATGGCTAATCTCAATCTTGGTACTTCTACTCAAGATTACACACCTATTGGATGTTCTTATGCAGCATAAGGCAGTCGTTGAACTTTGCGCCATCATGGACGAAAATCCCAGAAGCACTAAAGTGAGAGAGGAAAGTAAGAATAGAAGTGATCCACAAAGTAGAGTGCTTGAATAATGTTTATATTGGGTAATGCGTATTGTAGCGTTTGAGATGCTTGCGGAAATAAGTGAGAAATGCTTACATGGGCAAGAGAGCTCTTGTATTATAAGGAGGTAGTGTACAAAGGGAGTGTCTTACCGTGGTTGGGAGTTGTAATATTTCGAAGACATATGTTTAATACATGGTATATGTTTGAGTATTACTTGGTTTTATTGGTTCTTCTTGATTGACTAGATCTGTACATAAAGTTTGACTTGGTATGCAAATGCATGTTGCATCATCAAGTTATTACTCGATGTTATAGACCTAGATAGTAAAGGGAATTCGTGTAAGGGAGTGACAAGTTCCGAAGATCAAGATGAAGACTTGCATGAGGAAGGAAGTTAAATCTAAGGAGTATCAACACTATTTTGAAGGATGGATTAATCCCAACTCACTATGAGCTGGCAAAAAGAAGGAATAATAATGCAGAAAAGGTGTGGAACAGCATGAAGGAATGAATTTAAGTTCACTCCAGATAGGTGATGTTGCTCAGAAGCTAATGAAGTAGTTGACCCAAGATCATGGAAGTATCATGAATAAGTGCAAAGAAGTCTTGGAAAAAGGGCGGTATTCAAGCTCTGCCGACTTAAAGAGAATGCTAGTAAGAAGTCGAAAAAATCGTAGGGTAATCCATACACCTAGAAGGATCTGCAACTAGTATCCATAGCTGGTATCCTTGCGGTTTAGCTAGTTAGGTCATTATTGTATAAATTAAAGAGCATAAAACTTGGCCTAAGCTACAAGAGACATAAAGAAGTATAAAATTTAAGCGAACGACTTTCAAGAAGTTTCGTGAAATCAGGGTTATCAGTGAGAAATAATGTCTAAGAAAATAAAAGAAAGACAAGTAACGTTGAAAGATTTATTTCGGAGATCCACTATTGTGTGTTATACCGCAGATTCTTTCGTGAGACCTTCCATAGGTAAAGTATAAGCTAGACGGAGACTGATATCCTAACTATTGAGTTAATGGGTATTATACATGTAGTTTAAAGGCCATTAGGAAACCCCAAGGGGGGGGAGAGTAAACAATAAACACTGAAGTATTGTTATATGACTTCCTGAGTAAAGGCTAGAAAATATTTACTAAATGATGATAAGGTTAAGCCTTGATCTCATAAGGTTATAAGAAGTCATCTGTATAAGAGTACTCTCAAGAGTATGTCTGGATGAAAGATCGAAGTAGATATAATAGATTAACCCTAGTGGACTAGTTCTTAAAGAATCAACTCATAAGTTGTCCATAAAGGGGGAATAAAGTACTCCAATATAGACCAGTATAGAGTAATAGGAAAGCCTGATCGGAATGGATTAAATGTATCATAAACCAATCCTAAGTAGGACTATGAAGATGTAACCCAAATGAATTATAGTATAAGGAACTAGGTGGTAAATTGGTAACGACTAGAGGATGCTATTAAGAATGAAGAGAATTCAAGGAAAAAGGTTTGGATATGGGATACCACAATTATCCCCAATTATGATCACCATGGGATTTGAGAAATGTCGTGATCAATACAAGTCAATACCTCATTCTGAAACGCAAGAGAGTACGAACTTCGGGGAGGAAGTTGATTTTAAGGGGGAGAGTCTATAACATCCCAACATTAGAGCTTAGAGATAAGCTGAGATGAGGTGTGTGCTTTGCATTCATGCATAGAAAATCTAGATAATTTTCGCACTTTTAAATAAAACTTGTCAAAGTGATTGAAGCTTCTCTTAACTTGGTGGAACTGAAGTAGATCATCAACTTGACTGCGATAAGTTTCAATATAACCTTTGCTAAAACCTTATCTTTGGGTAATATAATTTGAGCTAAGGGTAGATCAAATGTAATAAAACTAAGTACGAACACACTACTTAATAAGGAGTTCTAGATATTCTAGAGATCATTACATGGCATTCCATACAACAACTCAAGGATGAATACTTAATCTTCTAAAGATTATATCAAGGAAATATCTACCAAAAACCCTGAATACCAAGTTAAGTATATAACTTAAGCAATGAAACTTAATAACTAAATCTTGATACACTGGATTGCCATAGTTATTCATACCATGGGTATCATGGTAGTTCTTAAATATGAACCCTTATCACAAATGAACTAGAATGGAAAACCAGCCAAGACCATTCATCACATACCTTTGTTGTCATATTAACATATGGCATTCCTAAATAGGTAAGTCCTAGTGTCAATTGATCATCAATATTGAGTGATCAATCCTTGACCTACACTATAAGAAAAGTTGGCTTTTACAACGGACGATTTTCGTGGTTGAAGCCCCGTTTTTCGTGGCTAAAAAGTCTTCTATGACGGGCGACCATCATGGTAAAAGCCCCGTCACAAAAGAATCGACCACGGTTTTTTCCCTGACCATAGCGGATCACAACCTTCAGCAACGAAAACTTGTTCCATCGTAGATCTGTTCGCCGGCCGCGTTGACTGCTGACGTCATGCAAACTGCCATGTGGCGGCCACTGTTAGCGGCCAGTTATCACTGTTAACAGCCATAGAAACCGTGGCAAAAGCCAGGCCCAGCCAAGGCCTGCTAAAGGGCTAGCCCATTAGGGGAGCCCAATAAGAAGATGGCCCGTTACTATTTTGTCCTGCACTGTTTGAAATGGGCCCAAAGTTGCAGCCAGCAGCGACCCGCAAACTTTTAGGCCCAATACTGTTTCGGCCTAAAGAAGGCCCATGATGGTCCAACACTCTACGACCCATTAGCAGCCTGCTCCAAGTCGCTCCTGTACATTTAAGGCATGCGGGTGGTCCATCACTATTTATCGCAGCCCATCATGGGCAGCCTACTGACGGCCCTTATCTGAGATGGCCCATCATGTTACTATCTTGACCTTTCACTGTTCCGAGGTTTACCTGTTCAGGCCCACAAGCGGCCCTTTACTGTTCTAGTCTGGTAAATGTGTCGGCCTGTTACTGCCCTTGCCTGGAAATTTCTTGGGTCGTTACTATTCTGGCTTGTCACTATTCTGTCCTTTCACTGTTGCGGCCCTTTACTGTTGCAGCCAGCTACTATTTTGGGATTTCACGGTTTCTTGCTTGTTACTACGATGGATCGTTTGTTCATACGGCTCTCACTCTTTCTAAGGCTCATTCGTTATGTCCTATTACAGTTATGACCTATTACTCCTACGGCATGTTACCATTATGGCCTGTTACTGTTACATCTAGTTACAACTTGTAGGTCGGCCCATTATGTTTACGGCCTTTTACAGTTTTGCCTTTTCTAAAGCCCATGCCAATATCATAAAACTTTTATATAATCCAGCATTTTTTACTATTCATCATCGTCCGAATACACGACGGGCCAATAACAAAGCACAGTACTATTCCCTAATCGACCTGCCTGGCATAGTTACCGTAACGACTATCGTATATGTGGACGGTGTCAACTACATGCATACATGGCCTACACGAGTTATCTAGAAATTACATCAGCTGCAAACTTCTTAAAATTATTACATATTATCAAATAAAGGGAAAGAAAAATCGGCATTTTAGTTGATAATCAAGTGATACGTTGCAAACGTATCCATAATTTTTGATGTTCCATGCTTGGTTTTATCTACTTTCTTATGTTTTGTCCACACTTTGGAGTATTTTTCATATGATTTCTTGGACTAACCTATTAACAGGAGCCACGATCACTGCGGTATTTTCTGCTGTTTTTGGTTCCAGGAAAGTCAGAAAATGAATATTCTCGGAATTGGACGGGACAAAAGCCAAAGTCAGTTTTTCACCGAGGGACACCAGGAGCCAAAATACGAGACGGAGAGGGACTGGGGCCTGGCCACACCACCTGGCCGCGCGGGCTAGGCCTGGCCACGCCAGGGGGTGGTCTGGCCGCCCCAGGCACCCCCTCGGCCTCCCTCTTCGCCTATAAGTTGCCTTCTAACCTAAAAACTCAGGGGGGGGGGGGGTTCGACGTTTTTCTAGAAAGAGTTCCGCTCCGCCGCCACCACCAGATTCCACGATTCGGAACTAGAAACTCCGTTCTAGCACCCTGCCGGGATGGGGAATTGGAGGAGATCATCGCCACCATCATCACCATCGCTTCTCCATCGACCATCCATGTTTCCCCCATCTATGAGTGAGTAATACCCCGCTGTAGGCTATGGGATGGTAGGGATTGGATGAGATCGTTCATGTAATGGCATCAGATTATTAGGGCATGGTGCCTAGTATCTACTTTAGTGCTTTTTGACTTTGTTGCGACTTGTTATGCTTAATGCTTGTCACTAGGGCCCGAGTGCCATGATTTCAGATCTGAACATGTTATTGATTCATTATGATAGTATTTTTTATGGTCTTACATGCAAGTTGTATACACACGTTGTTGTCCGGAACCAAAGGCCCCAAAGTGACAGAAATCGGGATAACCGGAGGGAATGGCTTTGATGTGCGGATCACATGTGTTCACGGAGTGTTAATGCTTTGCTCCGGTGCTCTATTAAAAGGAGCACCTTAATTGCCAGAAGTTCCCTAGAGGCCCCGCTACAAACGGGCTGGCAGGACAAAAGATGTTGTGCAAGTTCTCATTGCGAGCACGTATGACTATATATGGAACACATGCCTATGATTACTTAGTACTTGGATGCTTTATCTTATTTATCTGCAATTGCCCTATGTTCTGATTGCTATATGAATTGTCTTGTCCATGCAACCCCCGTCCATCCATCCCTATGCCTACCGCGCTCCAATCCTACTGTTTGCTGCAATTGTTACTATCGTCTTTACTTTTACTACTGGTATTACTTTACTGTTGCTACTACGAAACTGTTGCTACGGATAAACTGCTGTGAGCAAGATTGTTTCCAGGTGCAGCTGAATCGACAAGTCAGTTGTTAAGGCTTATAAATATTCTTTGGCTCCCCTTGTGTCGAATCAATAAATTGGGTTTCACTTCCCTCGAAAATAATGTATTACACCCCCTATACTTGTGGGTCATCAAGACTATTTTCTGGCCCTGTTGCCGGGGAGCATAGCTTTATTTATCAAGTTTACTTGGAATCACTATTGTTCAAGCTTAGTTTTTTTCACCTTGTTTTCTTGTTTCTTTATCAAAAATACAAAAAAATTAGTTCCTACTCTAGTTGTTATTTTCGTTGGTCTGTTATTGTCTTGCTTTATCATGCTTTCTATCAATGGTTGGTTTCTTTGAAACTGAATCTTATTGGCAAGGTGGGTTCACGGAAGAACAAACATATTATTATAAGGAACACCGCTTGTCACTAAAAGGGAAACACTTATGGGAACAAATTGATAAATTGTATACCATTGCTATAAACGTGTGCTCTACTTATAATGTTACTTATTGCTTTGATAAATCTTGTTGCTATAGGAGGTACAAACACCTCCCTTTTCAATGTGAGTATAATGATGATGTTACCATATCTTCTTATGTTAAAGAAAATTATGACTTTTATGATGTGGAACAAATTGAGGAATTTATTGCTTGGAAGGGTGCATTTGAACTTGCTAGTTTGCTTGAAAATATTGATGACTCACCTTATAAATATGAGGTTTATGATATACTTAAAATTTTCTTTGATAATTACAAGGAAGAAAATGGCTATATGCTTGAATATATTAATAGATGCTTTCCACAAATGGAAGAGACTAATGCCTTGTAGGATCTTATGGAAGAAGAAATTGATGAACCTGAAAGCTCATTAGATGAAAAAGAGGAGGGGAGTGATGAACAAAAGGAGGAAGAATGGATTAGCTACCCATTCCTACCTTCTAATGGGAGTAACTCTTTATCCCTTACATTATTTGATTGTCCCCCATGTTTACCAAAGGAGGATGAATGCTATGCTCATGTTATTTGTGATAATCCTTTATTTGTGTCTAACTTCGAGATGCATGGTACTAAAGAGCTTTGCTTAGAAATTGTTTATGATAAAGCTCTAGACGATGGTCCTATATTGAATGATTAGTCATCTTGTTATAGAATTGTTAAAAGTGGGTTTGAAGGTTTTAATCCCACTATTTTTGAGCTTGATAAAAATTATGTTTTTGTAGAACATGAAAAGCATGCTCTATGTGATAGTTATATTGTTGAGTTTATTCATGAGGCTACTGAAAATTATTATGAGAAAGGAAAATATGGTTGTAGAAGTTTTCATGGTATTGAAACACCTCTCTATGTCCTGAAAGTTTTGAAGTTACTCTTGTTTTATCTTCCTATGCCTGTCACTTTGTTCTTTGCGAATTTATTTGCATACAAGATTCCTATGCATAGGAAGTGGGTTAGACTTAAATGTGTTTTGAATTTTCTTCTTGATGCTCTCTTTTACTTCAATTCATATTTCTTATGTGAGCATCCTCTCAAACTATCATGCCTAACTTAAAGGCGTTAAAGAAAAGTACTTATTGGGAGATAACCCAAAAGTATTATATGAGTCTTGGAAGTTATTACTTCAGTAATAAACTCTCCTTATCCTTTTTATTTGCTTTTTGTTCCAAGAGTAACCTCCAACGAGAGAGAAGTAATGGTTGGGAAAGTTGCTGTCCCGAAACAGATTTCTGTGTTTCACCGTAAAAATTCGTGTAAAATCTCTGTACGTCTTTTTGAGGCGTGAATTGTTGTGCTTCTGCCCCAGGTTCTTATATAACTTCCATTAGTTCAACACTTTTCGATTTGAGCATCAGAAGGTCTTCGAAAAAATTCGTCTTTACCTGCTGGTCTGTTTTGACAGATTTCTGCCATTATTTGCATTTGCTTCTTGTTGGTTCCTTTTTGAGTTCTATTGGGGAATTGAGCTTTTTAAGGGAAGTGCTACAGTAGATTTTGTTTTAATGGAAGTTTTATTGGTGTTGTAACTAAACCCAAAGACTTATTATCTTGAGTGCACTAATGTTGCTAATAAAGATTGTGTGAAGTTTTGTATGAAGGAAAAAATTCAGGTGTATGGAAGGAATGAGTAATGAGATGAGGGATGGACTAAAGCTCAAGCTTGGGGATGCCACCCGTGTCACCCCAAGAAATATTCAAGAGGTACAAGCGTCAAAGCTTGGGGATGCCCAAGGCATCCCCTTCTTCATCAATAAAAATCTCAGGTTTCTTCCAAACACTTCATTTTTATTGTTTCATGCACAATTGTGTTGTTCTTGGAGCGTCTTCTTTTTTGTTTTCGTTTTGGTTTTTGTTTGCTTTGTTTTCTTAGTTTGATAAATAAATTGGTTGGACCTCCTCTTTCATGCATTGGTTTTCAAATAGTTTGATTTGGATTGGAAAAGAGTAGGAAAGTTCATGCTTAAGTGGTAAAGAGAGCTTGTTTTCGACTGTGGCCTATGCTTTGTCATGCCATGCTTGATATTGTTTTGGCTTTAGGCTTAGTATTCTTTGCTGTAGAATGACATGTTATAAACAATTGAGATTACTTAATGTGCCTTTGAAGAATCATGCGTTGTTTTAGCATATTAAAGCATAGTATTGTGGTATTCTCCTTTGATGCTTTATTTGGGTTGACTTGGCGCATGCTCACACCATGTTATGACTATTCCAAGTCACCATAGCCTTGATGATCCTTTAGTTTTCAACTTGTAGTATCACTTTATGCTTTGATTAATGATGTTTTGTCGCTCTGCATGATTATGTCAATTATTGCTCTCTTAGTTGGTCGCTCCCAGTCTTTTCCTAGCCTCTGTAACCAAGTATGAGTTCCACTCATGCATCCAACTCCTGAAACCAAGTTATTCCAAAGAGTCCACCATACCTACCTACTAGCTTATGCTATTCCAAGTATATTCATGTTTTTATCTACCTTCTGAATTAAACTTGTTATGAGAAAACTAGTGATTAAAGCTCTCATGAACTTGATGGCACACTTTACTTTTCTTGCCCTTAATAAACTTGAACCATTGTGTCGTCTATATTGTATATGCTTGCACTTATATGTTGGGGATTAGTAGAACCATGCTGTCATGGGGAACGCTTTCAACATTGCACTTGTACTTTGTACCTAGTTAATATCATGCTCTTTTGTCTATGGATGTCATCGGTGTGAAATGAAAGGGGAGCTTGTAAGTCCATGGAGTTATGTATGTGTGTTAGAGAAACGCCTGGGCCGCTGGTCTAATCCATGCTGTCATGGTGGAAACCTGCAGCGTAACCATAATGAGCTGTCTATGAAGCACTCTTCTTATAAAAAAGAGTCTGATATTGAGAAAAAAGAGACAAAGAAAAAAGAGATATGAGAAAAGAGGAAAGACAGAAAAAAGCACCATTTTCCCATGGTAAATAAGAAGATTGCTTAGATGCTCGTTGTCTACTTGCCTTGTCATTTTGATATGGGGATTCTTCCGTATCATTGGGCAAGGGGTACCCCGTTGGCGGTTCTCTATGATACACATGTACTTACAATGACAAGAACTTACCGGTAACTAAACTTGAGTAGCATGAGGAGCGGCCCTCGTATTCAAGGGACATGAGATTTCCAACTTATACTTTGTCAAGCATATACTTCATAGTTTGTTCACTTTAACCTTAATCACTTCAAGATGCTTATGATAGGGGCATTGAGAGCTGAAAGATATTAAGTACCATAAGTTTTGGAAGCTCTTTATGAAACTTGAGTCTCTACTTCCTTCTTTGAAGGCCTTTCTTTTACTTTTATGTTGAGTCTCCACCTTCTATCTATATGCACCTACTTTGAGAGCATAGTGGCCATTCTTAGTTCTATGTGTATTGTCCCAAGACTTGTTGATTGATGCATAGCTTTGATATTGCTTATTTTAAACAATTTGTATCTAGTCACTCTTATGAACTCTGAAGGTGTCCTATGCATTTATGTTTGCTACTCTATGAGGGACAAGCTGAATGCCACTATGCTATGTTTTCTTTATGTGAAACAAACAAACGTCTTGCAAAGCATTGTTATTCATGAATCTTTTGTTTGTGCCTTTTCATGTTGCAACATAGTTGCTTTGTCTTATTGTTAGAACTTTATCTTTCATGTTATGTTGAAGTACTATGATCCCAACTATGAATGTTTTACAAATACTTTGATCAAGTTCATGATGGTGCATGTCACCTCAGAAATTATTCTATCTTTTTATCACTTACCTACTCGAGGACAAGCAGGAGTTAAGCTTGGGGATGTTGATACGTTGCAAACGTATCCATAATTTTTGATGTTCCATGCTTGGTTTTATCTACTTTCTTATGTTTTGTCCACACTTTGGAGTACTTTTCATATGATTTCTTGGACTAACATATTAACAAGAGCCACGGTGCTAGCTGCCTATTTTCTGCTGTTTTTGGTTCTAGGAAAGTCAGAAAATGAATATTCTCGGAATTGGACGGGACAAAAGCCAAAGTCAGTTTTTCACCGAGGGACACTAGGAGCCAGAATACGAGACGGAGAGGGCCGGAGCACAGCCACACCACTGGCATGAGGTAGGCCTGGCCGCACCAGGGGGTGGTCTGGCCGCCCCAGGCACCCCCTCAGCCTCCCTCTTCACCTATAAGTTGCCTTCTGACCTAAAAACTTAGGGGGTTTGACGTTTTTCCAAAAAGAGTTCCGCTCCGCCGCCACCACCAGATTCCACGATTCAGAACCAGAAACTCCGTTCTGGCACCCTGCCGGGATGGGGAATTGGAGGAGATCATCGCCATCATCATCACCATCGCTTCTCCATCGACCATCCATGTTTCCCCCATATATGAGTGAGTAATCCCTCACTATAGGCTATGGGGATGGTAGGGATTGGATGAGATCGTTCATGTAATGGCATCATATTGTTAGGGCATGGTGCCTAGTATCTACTATTAGTGCTTTTTGACTTTGTTACGACTTGTTATGCTTAATGCTTGTTACTAGGTCCCGAGTGCCATGATTTCAGATCTGAACATGTTATTGATTCATTATGATAGTATTGTTTATGGTCTTACCTGCAAGTTGTATACACACGTTGTTGTTTGGAACCAAAGGCCCCGAAGTGACAGAAATCGGGATAACCGGAGGGAATGGCTTTAATGTGAGGATCACATGTGTTCACGGAGTATTAATGCTTTGCTCCGATGCTCTATTAAAAGGAGCACCTTAATTGCAAGTAGTTCCCTAGAGGCCCCGCTGCAAACGGGCTGGCAGGACAAAAGATGTTGTGCAAGTTCTCATTGCGAGCACGTATGACTATATATGGAACACATGCCTATGATTACTTAGTACTTGGATGCTTTATCTTATTTATCTGCAATTGCCCTATGTTCTGATTGCTATATGAATTGTCTTGTCCATGCAACGCCCGTCCATCCATCCCTATGCCTACCGCGCTCCAATCCTACTATTTGCTGCAATTGTTACTATCGTCTTTACTTTTACTACTGGTATTACTTTACTGTTGCTACTACAAAACTGTTGCTACTGATAAACTGCTGTGAGCAAGATTGTTTCTAGGTGCAGCTGAATTAACAACTCAGTTGTTAAGGCTTATATATATTCTTTGGCTCTCCTTGTGTCGAATCATTAAATTGGGTTTCACTTCCCTCGAAAATACTGCGATACACCACCTATACTTGTGGGTCATCATCAAGTTGATAGCAGAGTCCTCAATTGATCACATGCATCTTCCTTTGAGTGTGACAACTACATTGGAGGAGACATGATCTTGCATCCCCCTCTTTTGTGGCGATAGCAATAATTGCACCCTGAAACTAAGTAATAACAAGTCAATACATCAAACAAGACAAACTACTCATTTGACTGATATGATAGGAGCTATGATCTGGAGTTTACAACTGGTCAATGGTTCAATTATTGACCAACACGTCAAACAAACAGGACAAGCAAGCATGCATTAAACAAGTCTGCCTACCATGAAACGAGCAATCAAAAAATGTGTGTGTGGCTTAGAATTTTTAACAAAATAGACTAGCAGGTCATTTCAACAAATATATATGGAAGCAGTTCTATACCCTAAAATGCAAGAGACGTCGAGTGACTCGGAATTTGCGCTAAGACACAAAATGGCATGTAGTTACTGTCATAGCGAAGAATGAACCAGATAGAAATTATAACCGCATCATACGAGAACTTGTAGAGCAGGAATGCAAGCCACGAATGAACTACATATTGTAGAGGATAGTTATATCATGACTCAGGATGAACCAGACCAAAAACCAGATTCAAGATATAATGGCGTCGCTCGTGAAACTGTAGAGCAGGACAAACAAGCATTAGACAAGTGTTCCTAGAATGAAATGAGCAATCAAACAAAGTGTTTCTTAGAATTTCAGGAAATATAAACAAGCGAGTTCATTTCAGCAAATATATATGGAAGCAGTGGCATCTCCTGGAATGCATAGTCGTTGGGTGACTCAGAATTTGCGGTGAGCTACACAATGGCATGTAGTTACTGTCATAGCTAAGAATCAACCAGATAGAAATTATAATGGCATCATAAGAGAACATCTAGAGTAGGAATGCAAACCATGAGTGAACTACATTGTAGAGCACAGTTATGCCGTTGTCAGGACGAACCAGCACCAGATAAGGAATTAATGGCATCCCTTGTGAACCTGTAGAATAGGCTATGCAAACCAACATATTCATTATTCCATTTTGATCTATATGCAAGAAAAAGGAAATAGTTAGTGATGCAGCTTTTGAAGAAGCAGATGTCAACAACAAAATTATAATCGAATTAGTATGAAGAGTTTAAACGGCTACTATAGGATAGCAGAACGATGCCAAGGAGGAAATAATAGCAGGAACTGATCTCAGGACGAACCAGATAGATTCAGCAACTGTAGAGTAGGGAATCCACACTAGTATTTTTCGACGACTTCAGATTTTGCAAAAATTACACGATAGCAGGCAATTACTGTTGTATGGAGTAGCTAAGAACATGTGTATGACAAAATAACAGACATGTCCATGACTTGAAATTTGTAGAGCAGCGCATGCAAACCAACATGTCTAATGACCTTGTATGTACTAGCACGAAGAATAGGCATGCCCACTCACTTGTATGTACGAGCATGATGACAAAAATGCAGTTCTCTGTGATAGGCTTGGACCTGCTATACTGCTGACAAAACAAAAACGGGTTGCAGATTTGGTTAACCTTGGTCGGAGAGGCTTCTAAGCATCATCGGTACCGTGCAGGTGACGTCCAGGTCACCGAGGGTGCTGCGGTTCTGGTGGCTGTTGGCGTCGGGGAAGCAGATCTTGGGTGGTCGATGCCGGCTTGAGCGTGGTGGACGAGAGCATCGCTGAGGCAGATCCAGTGTAGTGAACGATGACGACCGAGCAGCTGGTCTAGAGCGGTGGACATGGAACTCCCTGAACTAGATCATGTTCGGTGTACACCGGTGAAGCGGATCCGGTACGATTTGGGCAGCTTTCGGTAGCCAGGAAGCAGAGCTTGGGCGGTCGATGATGCCATCGGCGTGGTGAACGACACCGTAGCTCCGGTGCAGTGGCAGAGAGACCCGGTGAACCAGATCCGGTGGGTGAGCATCGGTGAAGCGGCTCCATGGCGGTGCATGAGACCACCACTCAAGCGGGTCTAGCCGTCGTGGAATTGCCGCCGGCCGGTGCGCGTCGTGGTCGTGGAGGTGAGGGTGTGGGAGAGAGGGGGCTGGGATTTTTGGAAGGACCAACGGGAAAATCTAGGCGAATCCGGACTAAGGAGGTGAACATAAACATAAATTACGATCGTGCCCCCAAGCTACCGACTTTAGCTTGCCCATAGGGCGTCAGAACAATGGGTAGAATCGGAATTTTGAAGTCAAAAGTTTTTGAAACTGAGGGGCGGGAAATGCTTCAAGATTGGTGTGTGATTTTGCCACTTGATTGAGATATTGAATTTGGCGACCGTCCATCTAATAATAATATAAAAATGGTACTGTCTCGGTGGGATATTTTGCCTCAAAGTATTTGAAACCGAGGGGCAGGAAATGCTTCAAAGTCAGTGTATGGTTTAGCCGCTCGATTGAGATTTTAAATTTGACAAGCGCCCATCTGATAATAATACAAAAATGGTACAACCCTGGTGGGAGATTTTGCCTCAAAGTTTTTGAAACGGAGGGGCAGGAAATGCTTCAAAGTCGATGTGCGGTTTTGCCGCTCGATTGAGATTTTGAATTTGACAAGCGCCCATCTGATAATAATAATAATATAAAAATGGTACTCTCTAGGTGGGAGATTTTGGCTCAAAGTTTTTGAAACGGTTAGACGGGAAATGCTTCGAAGTAGGTGTGTGTGATTTTGCCACTTGATTGAGATTTTGAATTTTGCTAGCGTCCATGTACTACTAGTAGTAGTAGTAGTAAAAAAGGTGGTATAACGTACGGCTATATGGTCAGGAATTCATGGCCGAGAGTCACATCAACTGATCATGCATATAACCACACTTGAGGGACTCCCTTTGTTCGGTATTACTAGGCCGGAGTAGTACTAGTTCGGAGAATTAATTTCACCTACTCGCTTTATAGCTAGTTATTGCATGCAGTAGTAATCGTAAAATCCAGCCAATGCACGTGGCCACTGATACGTTGCAAACGTATCTATAATTTTTGATGTTCCATGCTTGGTTTATATCTACTTTCTTATGTTTTGCCCACACTTTGGAGTACTTTTTATACACTTTCTTGGACTAACCTATTAACAAAATGTCACAGTGACAGCTGCCTATTTTCTGTTGTTTTTGGTTCTAGGAAAGTCAGAAAATGAATATTCTCGGAATTGGACGGGACAAAAGCCAAAGTCAATATTTCACCGAGGGGGACACGAAGCCATAATACAAGACGGAGGGGCGGGGGCCACCACACGGCCTGACGGCCAGGGCCAGCTTAGGGGTGGTGCGGCCGCCTAGGGCACCCTCTCGGCCTCCCCTTTCGCGTATATATTGCCTCCGATACAGAAACCCTAAGTACCCGATCAAAAATCCACGAAAGAGTCTGTAGCCGCCGTCATCTCTATGTCTAGACCGGAAGGGATCTGAAGCTCTTCCTGGCACCCTACCGGAGGGGAGAATTCACCCTGGAGGCCTTCTTCATCACCATGCAAGCCTCCAGTGTGATGCGTGAGTAGTTCATCCTTGGACTACGGGTCCATGTAGTAGCTAGATGTTTGGTTCTTCTCCTTTGTGCTACCATGTTTAGATCTTGTGAGCCCCGTTCATGATCAAGATCATCTATTTGTAATCCTACATGTTGTGTTTGCGGGGATCCGATGGATATTAAGATGTTATTTCAGATTTATTATTGATTCTATCATGTCTTTGTTATTTGTGATCTTGCATGCTCTCTGTTGTTAGTAGATATCTTGGCCGAGTAGATGCTAGCAACTCCAAGAGGGAGTATTTATGCTCGATAGTGGGTTCATCACTCTAGTAATCTAGGGAAGTGATAGAAATCTCTAAGGTACTAGATGTGATGTTGCTACTAGGGAGAAAACAACAATCTTTTGTTCATAGAACAATCATATTATTTACTTTACACGCAATGCATAATGCAATTATTTGTTCCTTGCAACTTAATACTGGAGGGGGTTCGGATGATAACCTAAAGGTGGATTATTAGTCATAGATGCAGTTGGATTATGGTCTATGTATAATGTTGTAATGCCCAATCAAATCTCATAGGAGTCAAGATGATTAGTATATGCATGTATGCTTTCTCGATGTTTGTCAATTGCCCCGCTATAATTTGTTCACCCAACATGTCATCTATCTTAAGGAGAACCACCACTAGTGAACTATGGACCCCGATCCTTTCTTTTACCATCATTGCAGGCCCTATTCCGGGCTGCCAGTTCCTAGAGAATTGTTTTTACCTCGTTGATTCCGACTGGGAGTTGCTATTCGTTGTGAGTGGACCGTCTACGGTGGCAGGCCGGTTGTTTATCGGGTTGATACCCAGAACCGTGTCCTTCAGCCGGTCAGAGGCATTGGAAGTGGTGTCTCTTCGTTGCTGACAATCGGTATGTCTGCATCGATAGTGCCAGGGTACCCATGGTGCAGGCCGGTAGCATATACTATGCGGACCTATCCGAGATTAGATCTTACAATGTTGAGGCTCTTGCGTGGGAAGAGGAGCCAAGCGTTGTATGTGGGTATGGAGTAGGATGATTATGGATCAATGACTGTCCTTTCGAACTCGATTGATTGCTGGCAGAGTATTGCAGAATCGTCGAGCATTCTGAGCTGCAGATGGTGCCGCCATATGGCGAGGATGGTACCACCCACTACGATTACTATACAGCTATCCATCAGATTGATGGATTGTGTGGGTCTGCTCCTGATGTATTCTCTTCAGGTCAGCTCTTTATGTGTTCACTTTGTTGAGTGAACGTATATGCATTTTGCAAGTTCTATGGTGCCCATGTAATACAATGGACGTTCTCCCTATTCCGGTAGATCGTGTGTTGTACCTCTTACAATTTCACTATTTTTTCATGTGTGTGTAGTAATTCTGATAGATGCTCAGTTTGTAACAATCTTCAAACAACTTACAACTGCAAATTACATTAGATTATTACAATCCTCAGTAAACTTGATTGTAATAAAATGAAGCATAAAAGTTGTACTAGAGTCCAGACAACTAAAAAACACCATAACTGGTGTTACAGAAAAGGTCTCTATGGAGCTTGCATCCCGAGACATGTAACAACTGGCTTCCCATGAGAGCTGCAGATGAGATTATTAAGTATGTTCTGCATTAAAGCTTGCCTGTTTTTCAATTCATATAAGTCTTTGCGTGCTATGGTGATTACTGAATCTGTTTTGTTGGCTTCTTGCTCAACAATATTGATACATTGCAAATGTATCTATAATTTTTGATGTTCCATGCTTGGTTTTATCCACTTTCTTGTGTTTTGTCCACACTTTGGAGTACTTTTCATATGATTTCTTGGACTAACCTATTAGCAAGAGCCACAGTGCCAGCTGCCTGTTTTCTGCTGTTTTTGGTTCCAGGAAAGTCAGAAAATGAATATTCTCAGAATTGGACAGGACAAAAGCCAAAGTGCCTATTATTTCGGAAGTCATCAGATGCCAGAATACGAGACGGAGAGGAGCCAGGGGGCCACCACACCACCTGGCCGCGTGGCTAGGCCTGGCCTGCGCCAGGGGGTGGTCTGGCTGACCCCAGCACCCCCTCGGCCTCTCCTTCCGCCTACAAGATGCCCTCGGGACTAAAACCCTAAGTACGCGATCAAAAATCCACGAAAGTGTCTGTAGCCGCCGTCATCTCCATCCCTATATCGGGAGGGATCTGAAGCTCTTCCCGGCACCCTGCCGGAGAGGGGAATTCACCCTGGAGGCCTTCTTCATCACCATGCAAGCCTCCGGTGTGATGCGTGAGTAGTTCATCCTTGTACTACGGATCCATGTAGTAGCTAGATGGCTGGTTCTCCTCCTTTGTGCTTTCATGTCTAGATCTTGTGAGCTCTGTTCATGATCAAGATCATCTATTTATAATTCTGCATGTTGTGTTTGTGGGGATCCGATGGATATTGAGATGCTATTTCAGATTGATTATTGATTCTATAATGTCTTTGTTATTTGTGATCTTGCATGCTTTCCGTTGTTAGTAGCTATCTGGGCCAAGTAGATGCTAGCAACTCCAAGAGTTAGTATTTATGCTCGATAGTGGGTTCATGCCTCTAGTAATCTGGGGAAGTGACAGAAATCTCTAAGGTACTAGATGTGTTGTTGCTACTAGGGAGAAAACAACAATCCTTTGTTCATAGAACAATCGTATTGTTTACATTACACGCAATTCGTAAAGCAATAATCTGTTTGTAACATCCCAAAACTTTAATCCAAGCTTATCAAGATCCAAATCATCAAAATTAGGGTTAACAAAAACTTTTCCATTTCAAAATATGAAAGCATTCATGTGTATGTGCATTTAAATTAGGAGTTGATTTGAATTGCCATGGTTCTGTGATTCTTTGCTTGTAAAATGTTTCTTAGGTGAAATAAACATCATCTAAATCATTCCCAAACTTTTCGCAAAGAAAAAGAACTCAAAATGAATAATTGAAGTGAATGGTCATTTTGGCCAAATTAACTATCATGCCTACTTTGGCTATTCCTAGTACTCAAAACTTAACAGAAACATTTGTGGATCTTTACACCCCTTGCTAGTACACATAATGAGGTACCAAGGCCCACTTTGTGATCTGCTAAAAACATTCAAATACTAATTTCATATGGGAAGATCCCACTATTTCAAAAACCACTCAAACAAGCTCAATTTTCAAAACCCAAGCAACCACAGAGACTCAAGCTTAGTTTTAGCACACCCACCAAAAATCTTTTCAAAATTCAAAAAGAATTTTCTTGCGGCCATTTCATCAAACACTTGGGAGGCAGAATTCAAACAAAACCAAATTCACTATTTTAAATAGTGTTCTGGCCAAAATTGTCCCCCATTTGCCCTCATTTGTTCCCTTTGTCTCCTAATGATCTAACCATGCCTTTATCACCCCATCCCCTACCTCCTAGCCGCATGGCCATGCCAAGCCGAGCCCCACCTCGCCGGCCAACTTGGTCGCCGCCGCAGCAGACCGCCTCCCCCTCTCTCTCCATGTCTAGGAGATAGCCAGCACCTCACCGCCGCCCACTGTCCCCTCCTCGAGCTAGGCCCAGCCGTGGACCACCGAGAAAATCCCACGCCATGCCGAGCACGCGCCTACCGTGTCGCCACGACCCAGGGAGCACGCCGGACATGCCCGTTCGCCGCCTAACGCACCACAGCCACCGCTCGCCGTGGACACTACCGTCTCTGCCGCTCAGAGCGCCAGCTCCGCCCGACCGCATACCACCGCCCCTAAGACCGCATTAAAGTCATAGAGCACCGCCAGGAGACTGCGCGTCGATCTCCACCCTCAGCTATGCCGCTAGCCACCCGTAGCCATGTCACCACCGTCGCCTGCACATCCCTCTCGGTCTCGCCATCGAGCCTATAAAAGGAGGGAACCCCCAGCCATTTGCAGCACACCACTCCACTCCTCTCACCTCACTGATCGTCCCACACCTCTAGCCAGAGCACGGGGAGCAGCAGCTCGCCAGAATTGCACCGGAGCAGTCTGTCTCTGGAGGAGAAGGGCGCTGCTGATTGCGACCACCCCTAGAGCTACCTCGATCGTCCCTGAGCTCGCCGTCAACCACCAGACCGTTTTCCTGCCTCGCCGTTGTCAATGGAGCCCTGGTATGCCCCCTATGCACCCCCACCGAGCCGCTAGGGTTAGAGCTTGACGGCGACATGTCCGTCGTCGACGACGATTCATAGTCATTGATCCCCACTCTAATCCAATGTCCTACATCGCCCTGTACCGCTTCACGCGTTATGAGCCACTGATTGGTGGACCCCCCTGTCAGCTGAGCCCCGTGCTGCGGAGTGACACTGGGCCAGACCGTTAGAGTTTCCCGCGCGACCCAGTTAGTTTGAATTAGGATTTTTCTTTCTAGTTTAAACTTAGTTCTGTCTCTGAGTTTGAAAATCAATTCAGAGAGATTTACAAATCCAAATTGCATGAAACCAATTTTGCCTGAAAGATATTGAAATGATCTATCCAAGCCCGTTGGATTTAATTCAGTTAGAGTTATAGATCTCGCCTAGTAAAAATAATAAAATAGAAGCATTTGCACTTTGCAACATTTTTATAAAATCAACTAAGATAGATTTTGAGTTGATTCCAACTCTCAAAAATCACATTTCATCATACCTATCTGAATATGTAATAGATACCAAAATAATGCTATATAGGCATTTCTAGTCACTTTAAATCATTAAATAATGAACTTAAACCAAAGTAATTATGATCCAACCCTTAAATCACATTCCCACATGTTAGCATATGTGGTGATGACATGTGTCCACCTGATCCCATATTTTAAGTGGTGAATATTAAATCTTAGTTAATTTTTCAATGAGTAGAAATTACTTTTCTAAATTAAAAAGAGTGAAACTAGTTAATAAAACTTGTGATGCTTGTGATGATAATAGATCATCAAATGTGTGTCTAGAATGCTAATTAGACTAGTAAGTATTGTTTGGTGATTGTGTACTTCGTATGTATCTATAGACGATAGTACCGACCAAGTCTACGAGGAGGAGGAGTTCTACCAAGAAGAAGAAGAAAACTTCAACCACTGCACCAACCAAGGCAAGCTATTGTAGCAAGCTAGAATTAAACTAGCTAACTTGATCCAAGATGCTATAGGCATGCTTGAGTCATATCACTATGACTATTAGTTACCCAAGTGTTATCTTCAAGCTTTACTTCCTTTACTTTACCCAAAGTTCTTTACTTGTTTTGAAGGTAGCATAAAGACTATAAAGCTTGACCTATTTAGAACCCCTTTAGATGTCATTCTATGACATGAGATTGAACCCATCTTTTCTACCTTAGTGAACACTCTTAACTTAGTAGTTTAGAGTAGATCAAAAACTTGAGTCACTTTAGATGGGAACACCTGGTGAAAATGAATTATGAAAACCTTGGAATGATGAGTCATTCTATTGAGATGTTTTGACATGTGTTGAGAAACACCAATGGTTTATGATGGTGAATTATTGAGGCATGAGCCTTAACCCTTTTTTTATAAAACTGATAGTTGGATTCGTTTGCGATACCATTCCAAATTTACCGTACAACCACACTACCTGAATTGGGTAAGGCTTAGATGGAAATTTATATGCATTAGTATTAGTTCCCTCGTGGGAGAGGATTGAGCTGAGGCTACCTCTCAATGTTGTCCACCTATGCAGTGCCCAAGATGACTGATGGTCATGGTTGGGAGGCCATGCTCATAGGAGAGGTGCTTATACTAGGGTGTGTAAAGGGAAAGTTATGTTTGATTATCTTCATACTAAGTATGATGATTCAGGGTTATCCCTGACAGATGTATCAAATCTTGTGTGAAGTGTACCACCTCTGCAGAGTGTCAAACTATTCGAATAGCCGCGTCCGTGGTTATGGACAGTTGGAATGGCCATACTGTTTCGTTGTCAGATGTTTTCCAAACAACTTATGAAATGAATGATGAATCTTGACTTAACCACAACAGAGTTGTGTTTATGACAATAGCTTCCCAATTTAAGTGATTCTAGAACTCTATTTTATCTTTCTTTGCTTCAGAACTCAGCTTAGGTTTCAAACTTAACTTGATAGTTAAACTTAGATTTAGCACTTTAACTTAGAACTATACTACTTGTTAGTGGTAGTTTGTGAGTACTTAAAGAGTACTCATGGATTTTGTCCCTGGCTATTCTCATGGCCAGACTATGAAGGAGACTATCAAGATGATGGCCAGCAGGACGGCTATGATAACTAGGACTATCTGCCTTCGTCAGCATTGCCTGTGCCCCTGAAGATGGAACCCACTGCTATGCTTATCTGTTATTTCCGATGCTTGTTGTATTAAGACTGGATCATGAGATCCTTATTTGTGTAAGACCTTATGTATGGTTTGTAATGGATGATGTACTGTGATATCCAATACGTTATGTCTCGCAAAAATGGTAATCCTGGGATTGCGAGGTATGGCATAACGGGCATCTGGGATTAAAAATCCGGGCGTTGACAAGTTGGTATCAGAGCCATCTTGACCATATGAGACCCTAGTTAGAATGGACGTCCGAACAAAAACTTAGTTTCAAAACCAAAGTGAGTATCTATGAAAAACTATCTCCTCTCTTATCCTTGTGGATTCTTTCTTTCTCAAAAATTCATGTTCCTCAAAATTCTTACGTTACTACTTAAAATTTGACACACTTGATCACTTCACTAATTTCCTCCTCCTAAATTCTTGTAGATGGAGACTCAGTTCAGCAAGTTTTACCAGTTGGGAAACGGAGGTCAGCTGATATTTGAGAGGGATCTGGATTCATTGTCGGAGTTACTGGGACACCCACATCCGGAATTTCTTGGAGCTCAACTTCCAGGACCCCTAGGAGGAGACTTACAGTGGCTAGTCACCGCGGATCTTAGAGGAAGCATCGAAGCACCAACTTCTAGAAGAATTCAGTTCTCCGTAAGAGAGAACAACTGGCTAGATGGATTAGCCAGGGCAATGCATGAAGCTCTCGCACGTCTATGTGCCCTCAGCGTCAACCAACTCCAAGGAACCCGTTCACTATGCAAGACATGACTTCATGGGAATGCCGATGGAGATGCCAAGTCACCCAGAATTGAGGCGTCAAGTGGAGAATCTTGACTTCTTGCTGCACGACAGACAGCAGGAACTGGACAATGCCAGGGAGTTAGCCAACCCGAACCGTGCCATTGCCGACCAGAAGGCCCAGACTTTCGCACTGCTCGTCCAGGATCGCCAGTCTCTTCGCTGCCAGCTTGCGAAGAAGGATCGCACCATCGCCCGTCTTCACAAGAAGGTGGCCGACCTTGAGAAGACCGTCAAGGAGCAGGAAGCTCAGCTTGCCGCCAAGGAAGAAGAAGATGAGGGTGAAGACATCCAGGGAGACATGGATTCTGATCTCAGCAACGATGATGACTTTCTGGAGGAGGATGTCGTGGACTTCTACACTGACGATGAGGACTCTGACTTCATCGACAATGAGTAGAGGCACTAGAGCACTATCGTAGCATGAGATGTATCGGTCCCACTGTATCGTAGCTTGCAGAATGGTTCTTCAAACCATCTGTTTTCCTTTGATTGTTGTGGTATGTGTTTGTATCGTGTGCTTGTTTGCATGAATGAAATGAAGTTAGTTGAAAAACCTGAGTCTAACTCAAAGTTTTAAGCTTTAACACCAAAACCATGAACCTTAGAATTTCTCTCTTACCCCTATATCTATCTCAATCTTCAGATGACTCGTGGAAACCAAGGAGGGAGCAGCTCGTCGCAAGACCCAATGCTGCAGATCTTGCAGAATCTCATCGCAGACCGTGAAGCAAGCAGGGCAGAGCGCCAAGCTAACTTAGCAACACTTCAACAGATCGCCCAGATGGCTCTCAACAACCAAGGGCATGGAAATCAGGATCACCAAGGATCCAAACTCAAAAAATTCAGAACACCAATCCCCTAATCTTCAACCAATCTAAAAACCCATTAGATGCTGATGACTGGTTACAGACAATGGAAAACAACTTAGAAGTTGCAAGAGTTTATGAAAATGAGAAAGTTCTCTTTGCCACCCACTATCTGGCAGGAGATGCAAGAGCTTGGTGGACTAGTATCTGCAATATGAACCATGGTCAAGTGATGACATGGAAAGCATTCAAACTCAAGTTCAGCCGCACCCACGTGCCGCAAGGTCTAGTCAACAGGATGAGAGATGAATTCCGCGAATTGAAGCAAGGAAGAATGACTATGGTGGAATACCATGACAAATTCCTGTCACTTGCCAGATATGCACCTGATGAGATCAACACGGAGGCCAAGAAGAAGGAGAGATTCTTGAACGGACTGCATGATGAGATGCAGACTGTCCTCGTTAACATACGTTTCGAGGACCTCGAAGAGCTAGTCGACTCTGCCATTCAGATGGAAGGAAAGATTAACCAGGCAAACAACAACCGCAAGCGTCGTATGATGCAGCAATCTGGATCCAGCAGTCACCAGAAGTACCGTCCCAACCCCTCATCGGGATATGCACCAAGGAACAACCGACCCCCAATGTCTCGCCCAAGCTACCCCAACCGTAGCGGAGGCAATGGGAAGTCCGGAGGAAACAATCACAACTCCGGCAATGCCAACAATTTCAACCGTGCACCTCCTAAGAGCAACAACAACAACAACACTGCACCCAAAACTAGCAGCAATGTTGTGCCCATCGTAGTCAAGGACAAGTCCCAAATCACTTGTTTCGAGTGTGGAGTGAAGGGTCACTACTCCAATGAGTGTCGCAAGAAGACTGCCGCCAATGCCAATGTGAATGCCCTAGCTCAACGGCAGCGTCGTGTTCAACCAGGGAGAAGATTTGCCCCAGGGAATCCTCACAACCGCAAGCCCGTCTCTTCCACATGAACGCAGAAGAAGCCCAAGAAGCGCCAGATGTAGTGCTGGGTATGTTTTCTGTCAACTCAGTTTTAGCAAGAGTGTTGTTTGATTTTGGAGCATCGCATTCATTTGTCACCGAAGAATTTGCATGCACTAGTAAGATTCACCCAACCAATCTGAAGCATGTCATGATAGTTCAAATCCCCGGTTCAACAACCAAAGCTAGAAAAATTTGCAAAGCTGTGCCTATCAGAATACATGGGATAGATTTTTATCCAACCTAATTGTACTTGGAACCAAATGATTGGATGTAGTACTAGGTATGGACTGGATGTCAAGGCATAAAGGACTGATAGACTGTGCTAAGAAAGCCATCACCATGACCAGTAGTTCTGGAGTAACAGTAGAGCATATATCTGAAACCTTACCCCGTCAATTCAAGTGCAACAAGAGCCTAGCCCTACCCACCATAGACCAAGTCAGAGTAGTCTGTGAATACCCCGACGTATTCCCATATGAATTGCCAGGTATGCCGCCGGATAGGGATATTGAGTTCATCATCGAACTAATCCCCGGAACCAGACCCATAGCCTAGAGACCATATAGCATGAACCCCTTAGAGTTAGTGGCACTGAAGAAGCAGTTGGATGCCATGTTAGAGAAAGGCTTGATTCAACCAAGCGCATCGCCATGGAGATCACCAGTGTTATTCATTGACAAGAAAGATGGAGGCAACCGTCTGTGCACAGATTACAGAAAATTGAATGATGTCACCATCAAGAACAAGTACCCCTTGCCAAAGATAGAGGATCTATTTGATCAGTTCACTGGAGCCCAGGTATTCTCAAAGATTGATCTTAGGACTGGTTATCACCAACTTAAGATTCGTGCAACGGATATTCCGAAGACCGCCTTTACTACTCGCTATGGTTTATACGAGTATACGGTTATGTCTTTTGGATTAACTAATGCCCCTGCTTATTTCATGAATCTCATGAATAAGATCTTTATGAATTTCCTAGATAAGTTTGTAGTTGTGTTTATCGACGACATCCTTATCTACTCCAAGTCATAAGAAGAGCATGAGCAACATCTGAGAATCATCCTAGAAACCCTGCGAGAGCACCAGTTATATGCCAAGTTCAGCAAGTGTGAGTTTTGGCTGAAAGAAGTAGGATTCCTAGGACATATTGTGTCTGCCGGAGGAGTCTCTGTTGATCCTGCCAAGATCAAAGATGTAGAAGAATGGGAAGCCCCAACCACTCAAACCCAAGTCTGTGCATTTCTCGAATTAGCGGGATACTACCGCAAGTTCGTAGAAGGATTCTCGAGCATAGCTCGACCCATGACCCAATTGTTGAAGAAGGACAAGAAGTTTGAATGGACTGACAAATGTGAAGCCAGTTTCCAGGAGCTGAAGAAGAGATTGATATCAGCCCCAATATTGATCATGCCAGACATCAAGCAGCCATTTGATGTGTATTGTGATGCATCCAAGATTGGTCTAGGATGTGTATTGATGCAAGAAGGCAAAGTCATCACATATCTGTCTCGACAACTGAAGCAGCATGAGTAGAACTATCCGACTCATGATCTTGAGCTAGCAGCTGTGGTTCTAGCATTGAAGACATGGCGTCATTACCTGATGGGTAATCGCTTGTGAGATTTACTCAGATCACAAGAGTTTAAAGTATATTTTCACTCAAAAGGAGCTGAATATGAGGCAAAGGAGATGGATAGAGTTAATCAAGGATTATGACCTTGACATTCACTATCACCCCGGCAAAGCCAATGTGGTAGCAGATTGCCGTGTAGGCTAAACACCATGATCAAGGAGAAGCAACCAAGTTTGTATGAAGAGTTGGAGCAGTTCAGGACTAAATTAGTTAGCAATGGATTCTTAGCTAGCATTGAACTTTAGCCCACTTTAATTAGCCAAATCAAGGAAGCCCAGAAGGGGAATGAAAGTATCAACAGAATCAAACATCGTATTGGTACAGGAAAGGTACCTGGATTCACTGAAGACAAAAAAGGAGTACTGTGGTACAAAGGCCATATTTGTGTGCCAGCAGATTCGGAGCTGAAGGAAGTTATCATGAAGGAAGCTCATGATACTCTTTATTATATCCACCCTGGAGGAACAAAGATGTATCAGGATTTGAAAGAGCAATTTTGGTGGCACAAGATGAAGAGAGAAATCGGAAGCTATATCGCCAAATGTGATATCTGTCAAAGAGTCAAAGCAGAGCATTAGAGACCTGCAGGACTGTTGCAACCATTGCAGATTCTAGAATGGAAATGGGTTTCCGTGGGAATGGACTTTATCACCGGTTTGCCTACTTCTAGTAGGGGAAATGACTCAATCTGGGTCATAGTTGATAGACTGTCCAAGGTAGCTCACTTTATACCTGTCAAGACTACCTACCAAAGTGCGAAGCTAGCAGAGCTGTATATTGCTAGGATTGTTAGTTTGCATGGAACCCCCAAGACCATAGTATCAGATCGAGGAACCCAGTTTACCTCGACATTCTGGCAGAAAGTTCAGGAAGGATTGGGAACCAAGTTGAACTTCAGTACCGCTTATCACCCGCAAAGTGATGGACAGACTGAGAGAGTTAACCAGATCCTAGAGGATATGCTTAGAGCTTGTGTGTTAGAGTACGGATCAAAATGGGAAGACTGCCTGCCTTTCATAGAATTCTCCTATAACAATAGTTATCAAGCTAGTTTGCAGATGGCACCATTTGAGTTCCTATATGGAAGAAAGTGCCATACCCCTTTGAATTTGTCGCAAGTAGGAGAGAGTTAGATCTTTGGACCTGACATTCTCCGAGAAGCTGAAGAAAAGGTTCACAAAGTACGTGAGCACCTCAAGACCGCCCAATCCAGACAGAAGAGTTATGCTGACAAAAGAAGGAGAGACCTGACTTTCAATGTCGGAGATTTTGTGTATCTCAAGGTTTCGCCCTTAAAAGGAAGCCAACGCTTTAGTATGAAAGGAAAGTTAGCCCCTAGATATATCGGGCCCTTCAAAATTATGAACCGTCGAGGAGAAGTATCGTATCAACTAGAACTGCCTGAAGAGATGTCAGCCATCCACAATGTGTTCCATATCTCGTTACTTCGCAAATGCTTGGAAGTGCCCGAGAAGACTGAAGTTTTCAAGAACATCGATCATAGAGCCGTAGAAATCAACAATGACCTGACCTATCGGGAAGTGCCCATCCGTATCTTAGAAGAAGCCTACAGAACCACCAGGACCAGGAGTATCAAGTTTCTCAAGATTTAATGGAGCAACCATACCGAGGAGGAAGCCACTTGGGAGCGCGAAGATTACATTAGGACAAAGTTCCCAGATCTCTTTAGTTCCTAGTTTTCTTTGTAAATCTCGGGACGAGATTTTGTTTAAGGGGAGAAGGTTTGAAACATCCCAAAACTTTAATCCAAGCTTATCAAGATCCAAATCATCAAAATTAGGGTTAACAAAAACTCTTCCATTTCAAAATATGAAAGCATTCATGTGTATGTGCATTTAAATTAGGAGTTGATTTGAATTTCCATGGTTCTGTGATTCTTTGCTTGTAAAATGTTTCTTAGGTGAAATAAACATCATCTAAATCATTCCCAAACTTTTCCCAAAGAAAAACAACTCAAAATGAATAATTGAAGTGAATGGTCATTTTGGCCAAATTAACTATCATGCCTACTTTGGCTATTCCTAGTACTCAAAACTTAACAGAAACATTTGTGGATCTTTACACCCCTTGCTAGTACACATAATGAGGTACCAAGGACCACTTTGTGATCTGCTAAAAACATTCAAATACTAATTTTAAATGACAGTTCAAAATTGAATCTATTTCATATGGGAAGATCCCACTCAAACAAGCTCAATTTTCAAAACCCAAGAAACCACAGAGTCTCAAGCTTAGTACTAGCACACCCACCAAAAATATTTTCAAAATTCAAAAAGAATTTTCTCGTGGCCATTTCATCAAACACTTGGCAGGCAGAATTCAAACAAAACCAAATTCACTATTTTAAATAGTGTTCTGGCCAAACTTGTCCCCCATTTGACCCTCATTTGTTCCCTTTGTCTCCTAATGATCTAACCATGCCTTTATCACCCCATCCCCTACCTCCTAGCCGCAAGGCCATGCCAAGCCGAGCCCCACCTCGCTGGCCAACTTGGTCGCCACCACAGCAGACCACCTCCCCCTCTCTATCAATGTCTAGGAGATAGCCAGCACCTCACCGCCGCCCACTGTCCCCTCCCCGAGCTAGGCCTAGCCGTGGACCACCGAGAAAACCCCGCGCCATGCTGAGCACGCGCCAGAGCGCTGCGCCCGACACGCGCATACACTCCGCCACCTCGACTGCAGCCCGCGCCTACCGCGTCGCCACGACCCAGGGAGCACGCCGGACATGCTCGTTCACCGCCCAACGCACCACAACCACCGCTCACCGTGAACACCGCCGTCTCTGCTGCTCAGAGCGCCAGCTCCGCCCGACCGCATACCACCACCCCTAAGCCCGCATGAAAGTCCTAGAGCACCGCCAGGAGACCGCGTGTCGATTGCCACCCTCAGCCATGCCGCTAGCTGCCCGTAGCCATGTCGCCACTGTCGCCTGCCCATCCCTCTCGGTCTCGCCATCGAGCCTATAAAAGGAGGGCACCCCCAGCCATTTGCAGCACACCACTCCACTCCCCTCACCTCACTGATCGTCCCACACCTCTAGCCGGAGCACGGGGAGCAGCAGCTCGCTGGAATTGCACCGGAGCAGGCCGCCTCTGGAGGAGAAGGGCGCCGCTGATTGCGACCACCCCCGGAGCTACCCCGATCGTCCCTGAGCTCGCCGTCGACCACCAGACCGTTTGCCCGCCTCGCCGTCATCGCTGGAGCCCTGGTATGCCCCCTATGCATCCCCACCGAGCCGCTAGGGTTAGAGCTTGCTGGCGACAGGTCTGTCGTCGACAACGATCCACAACAGTTGATCCCCACTCTAATCCAATGTCCCACATCGCCCCATACCGCTTCGCGCGTTATGAGCCACTAATTGGTGGACCCCCTGTCAGCTGAGCCCCGCGCTGCGGAGTGACATTGGGCCGGCCCGTTAGAGTTTCCCGCGCGACACAGTTAGTTTGAATTAGGATTTTTCTTTTTAGTTTAAACTTAGTTCTGTCTTAGAGTTTGAAAATCAATTCAGAGATATTTACAAATCCAAATTGCATGAAACCAATTTTGCCTAAAAGATATTGAAATGATCTATCCAAGCCCGTTGGATTTAATTCAATTAGAGTTATAGATCTCTCCTAGTAAAAATAATAAAACAGAAGCATTTGCACCTTGCAACATTTTTATAAAATCAACTAAGATAGATTTTGAGTTGATTCCAACTCTCAAAAATCAAATTTCATCATACCTATCTGAATATGTAATAATATTAAGGTTTACATGCCGTGACTTTGGACTAGTACCAAAATAATGCTATATAGGCATTTCTAGTCACTTTAAATCATTAAATAATGAACTTAAACCAAAGTAATTATGATCCAACCCTTAAATCACATTCCCACATGTTAGGATATGTGGTGATGACATGTGTCCACCTGATCCCATATTTTAAGTGGTGAATATTAAATCTTAGTTAATTTTTCAATGAGTAGAAATTACTTTTCTAAATTAAAAAGAGTGAAACTAGTTAATAAAACTTGTGATGCTTGTGATGATAATAGATCATCAAATGTGTGTCTAGAATGGTAATTAGACTAGTAAGTATTGTTTGGTGATTGTGTACTTCGTATGTATCTATAGACAATAGTACCGACCAAGTCTACAAGGAGAAGGAGTTCTACCAAGAAGAAGAAGAAGAAAACTTCAACCACTGCACCAACCAAGGCAAGCTATTGTAGCAAGCTAGAATTAAACTAGCTAACTTGATCCAAGATGCTATAGGCATGCTTGAGTCATATCACTATGACTATTAGTTACCCAAGTGTTATCTTCAAGCTTTACTTCCTTTACTTTACCCAAAGTTCTTTACTTGTTTTGAAGGTAGCATAAAGAGTATAAAGCTTGACATATTTAGAACCCCTTTAGATGTCATTCTATGGCATGAGATTGAACCCATTTTTTACACCTTTGTGAACACTCTTAACTTAGTAGTTTAGACTAGATCAAAAACTTGAGTCACTTTAGATGGGAACACCCGGTGAAAATGAATTATGAAAACCTTGGAATGATGAGTCATTCTATTGAGATGTTTTGACATGTGTTGAGAAACACCAATGGTTTATGATGGTGGATTATAGAGGCATGAGCCTTCACCCTTTTTTTATAAAGCTGATGGTTGGATTCGGATGCGATACCATTCCAAATTTACCGTACAACCACACTACCTGAATTGGGTAAGGCTTAGCTGGAAATTTATATGCATTAGTATTAGTTCCCTCGCGGGAGAGGTTTGAGCTGAGGCTACCTCTCAATGTTGTCCACCTATGCAGTGCCCAAGATGACTGATGGTCATGGTTGGGAGGACATGCTCATAGGAGAGGTGCTTATACTAGGGTGTGTAAAGGGAAAGTTATGTTTGATTATCTGCATACTAAGTATGATGATTCAGGGTTATCCCTGACAGATGTATCGAATCTTGTGGTGAAAGTGTACCACCTCTGTAGAGTGTCAAACTATTCGAATAGCCGCGTCTGCGGTTATGGACAGTTGGAATGGCCATACTGTTTCGTTGTCAGATGTTTTCCAAACAACTTATGAAATGAATGATGAATCTTGACTTAACCACAACAGAGTTGTGTTTATGCCAATAGCTTCCCAACTTAAGTGATTCTAGAACTTTATTTTATCTTTCTTTGCTTCAGAACTCATCTTAGGTTTCAAACTTAACTTGATAGTTAAACTTAGATTTAGCACTTTAACTTAGAACTATACTACTTGTTAGTGGTAGTTTGCGAGTACTTAAAGAGTACTCATGGCTTTTGTCCCTGGCTATTCTCATGGCCAGACTATGAAGGAGACTATCAAGATGATGGCCAGTAGGATGGCTATGATAACTAGGACTATCTGCCTTCGTCAGCATTGCCTATGCCCCTGAAGATGGACCCCACTGCTACGCTTATCTGTTATTTTTGCTGCTTGTTGTATTAAGACTGGATCATGAGATCCTTATTTGTGTAAGACCTTATGTATGGTTTGTAATGGATGATGTACTGTGATATCCAATCCGTTATGTCTCGCAAAAATGGTAATCCTGGGATTGCGAGGTATGGCATAACAGGCATCTGGGATTAAAAATCTGGGTGTTGACACTATTGCTTGCAACTTAATACTGGAGGGGGTTTGGATGATAACCTGAAGGTGGATTATTAGTCATAGATGCAGTTGGATGGCGGTCTATGAATAATGTTGTAATGCCTAATCGAATCTCAAAGGATTCAAGATGATTAGTATATGCATGTATTGCTTTCTCGATGTTTGTCAATTGCCCCGCTGTAATTTGTTCACCTAGCATGTTATCTATCTTAAGGAGAGCTACCTCTAGTGAACTATGGATCCCGGTCCTTTCTTTTACATACAATCTATAAACTGTTTACTAATTTGTGTTTACTTTATGAAAACTATTACTTCCTTCCATTCGATACGTTTAATCCTATGTTTTCAGCAAAACCGGTGAGATTGACAACCTCATGGCAAGTTGGGGACAGAGTTCTGTGGTTGTGTTGTGCAGGTCTCCATGTTGCTGCTTGCACCGGTAGCGCGCCCTGCCATCGTTCAGCTAGCTACACCTTTGGGGTGTTTCCTTGCTCCTACTGGATTGATAACCTTGGTTTCGTATGAGGGAAAACTTGCTGCTGTGCTCATCATACCTTCCTCTTGGGGTTCCCCAATGAGCTCGATATATTTTGGGCCATCAAATATCACGGGCATCTTGTAGGGCATCCTCAAATAATCTTTTGGCTGAAAATGAGGATCAGTCGAAGAGGTGTGCCATGAGCAATAGGTATTGTCACTGATGCTATGTGAAACAAAATATAAACTTGGAGAAGCGGGTCTTTGTTCGGCATTCAGAGGGTCATTTGCAGCCTGAAACAAACACAAAACAAGTTATAACAGCATTACCATGCAATCACACCACCATGGATTTTAAATATGTCAATGCGGTAATATATAAGGAAGGAAGAAATTAACTGTGGTGGCTCATACATCTATTTCTTCTTGAATAAGTGGACCAGCTGGCGCCATAGAGCGATGCGATCATGTGCTGCTCTGTGAAATGAATGCTCTACTTGAAGATGGCTGAGACCAAGACAAACAAGTTACTTAAACAACAGACTTGGGAAACAAACTTCAAGTTCATTTTGAATAACATGCGAGCAATCAACCAAAGTACCTGATGCAGACTGCTCAAACTAGAATGTGCAGAACATGAATAAAATGAATATTAAAACTAAGCCATTATGTTTCTCATATATAAACTAGCCAGGAACTACACAACGAATTTAATCATAGACAAAAAAAGAGTAACTCAGCCAATAAAAACACATCAATTATGAGGCTCGAATATGCTAGCCAGATAATTTCAGACAAACAATGAATCAAGCAATCATACATTAAATTATTCATGAATAGCCAGATAATTTCAATGCTTCGGTGGCCTGATAATAACAAACTGAACCATCAAGTGTCTCGTATTAAAATAGCCAGTTCATTTAACTATGATACACAGTAGATACAAGAGTGAGATGAACTGCACAAAGTTCCTTATGATACATGTGTGCATCTTATCGCTAGTGTGGCCTTGTTCTTATTATCAGAAAACTCAGATGCAATACACCCGGCCTCTCCATATCTAGGAAATTGAACTAAGCACATGGAACAAAAGCAGACCATAGTGGGGCTAAAATGTTTGACGCTAATTTTTGGCAAAAAAATATGAAAACAAGAAATACAAATGGTAAATTTAAGTAAACAAAAAATGTGGCAAGGACCAAACTTTGGGCGGGGGGCCTTACGATAGGTGTTACACGAGATCTACGGCAGCTCGTGTGGACAGACGGAGTTTGTACTCCATTGTTGCTCCTCTGCATAAAGGTAAGGCCAACTGTAAATACAAATAGGTTCCAGCATGATATATTGTAACACCCCAAAAACATTAATCAAGTTTATCAAGTTCTAATCACCCAAATTTAGGGTTAACAAAAACTTTTATTCCAAAAATCTATATGAATGCATGTGTGATTTGCATTAGTGTAGAATTGAGTGAATTTGCCATGCTTGATTGCTAAAAATGATGAGAAATGGTTTAAAGGTGAATGCTACATCATCTAGTCCATTTACAAACAAAATCAAAAGAAAAAGAAATCAAATATGAATTAAATAAGTAAATGGTCATTTTGACCAAAGTTAACCACTAGGCCACTTTGAGTGTTCCTAGAAGAGAATTTTTAACGGAAACAATTCCACTTCTTTTCACCCCTTGCTAGACCAAGTAAAAGTGAACCCAAGTCCACTTTACAAACTCACCAAAGCTATTTCCAAATCAATTTAAAGGATAGTTCAAATTTGAATCTAGTTCATATGGTAAGATCACACTTTTGCAAAAACCTATCAAATCAATTCACATTGCCTTTTCCAAGCAATCATAGACCCTCAAGCATAAGACCAAATCACTCACCAAATTTCATTTGAAAATTTCAAACTTAATCTCTTGTGGGCATTTAATCAAACACCTTGCTTACACTAATTAACTCTGGCCTAACTTCACTATTTGAGCAGTGATCACTAGACCAATTTTGTTCCCTCTTCACTCCCCTATCTCCCCTAGTGACGAGCAGCACCAGACACGGCCCCACTTAGCTGTTGTGCACCAGTGCACCGTCGCCCGAAGCCACACTCTCCGGCCGATAGTGGACAGAGCGCCAGCGACCATGCCGCCCTCTCCCACAACACGCACTAGACATGCCACTGTCCATCGCCACCCCTTGTCCAGCCCACGACCACAGGAGAGCCCTGGACCACCCCAGCAGCGCCGCGCCCAATGTCTTTGCGCCGTGCCGAGAACGCGCCAGAGCGCCACACCCGACCCACTCGCACATACCGTGCCTTGATCTCTTCGTGCATGCGCACACTCGCCATGATCACAGCCACCTCCCAGACACCCCCGTTCGCCGTCACGCGACCCGTTGCACCCGTGCGCCGTCTTGAACACCGCCGCTCCCGCGCAGAGCATCGCACGCGCCATACCAACCTAGACCGCCCCGTGCCTCACCATTAAGCGAGTGATGATCGGTAGGGAACACCGCACCGCCCCTACCCTCAGCCGCACCGCTAGCTGCCTGTATTGTCATCACCGATGAGCCTGGGCCCATCCCGTTTAGTCCCCTCGCTATTGTATAAATGGAGACCCCCTCCGCCTCCATTCTCCACACCAACACACTCCCCACTCCTCTCTGAGCCTCCCTCACCCTTCCCCGGAGCAAGGCTAGCTCTTCTTCGCCGGAATTTGGCCGGAGCCCATCGTTGTAGGAGGACAAGGGCGCCGTTGATTGGAGCCGCCCCAGGAGCTGCCGCGACCACCGTTCGAACCGCCGTCGTCGACCATGTCGTTCGCCCCCATCGCTGACCCTAGCTGGAGCCTAGGTGACCCTCACTAGACCCCCACCACCACGTTAGGTTTAATTCCTCACTGGAGCTGTTCGTCATCGACGATGAACTGCCACCGTTGGATCTTCTTTTAGTCGCATGGCCTAGATTTAATGATACTGTTTCGTTTAGTTTAAGTCGCTGACTAGTGGACCACCCCTGTCAGTAGCCCGCTGTGCTGTGCTGTATAGATTGGGCTGGCCCGTTTAGTTCCCCGCGTAGGCCTGGCAATTCAAATAAGGATTTTCCAATTTAGTTAAAACCACATTCTGTTAGTAGATTCCAAAATCAATTCAGAGAGATTCACTAAACCAAATTGCATGAATCCAATTTTGTTAGAAAGGTATTTAAATTATCTATCCAAGCCTCCTGGATTCAAATCATTTGGAGTTAGAGATCACCTATACCAAAATAATAAGATAGAGACTTTTTCAACTTCAAACATTTTTCAAAAATCAACCATAACTGCTTTTGAGTTGATCCCAACTCTCAAAAATCACATTTGTAAGATCTAACTGAATATGTAAAAATATTTAGGTTTGCGTGCAGTGACATTGGACTAGTTCCAAAATAATACTATATAGGCATTTCTAGTCACTTTAATTCTATTAAATGATAATCTTAAACTTTATAAAATATGATCAACACTTTAAATCACATTCCCATGTATTAGAATATGTGGTTATGACATGTGTCAACATGATCCCATATTTTAATTGGAGTATATTAAATCTTAATTATTTTCAATGAGTAGAAATTACTTTTCTAAAATAAGATAAATAAAACTAAGTCTTTATTCCATGTGATGATTGTGATGATGCTAGATCATCAAGTGTGAGCCTTAGTGTGCTAAATAGAATTAGTTAAGTATTGTTTGGTGATTGTGTACCCCGTATTCATTTATAGACGATAGTACTGACCCAGGATACGAGGAGGAGGAGTACTACCAAGAAGAAGAAGAAAACTTCAACCACTACTCTACTCAAGGCAAGCTAACACTTGCAACTTTCTTAACTATGCAAGCCAACACTAATTGCAAGATAACCTAAGCAATATGCATTAGGCATGCTTTGGTTATATAACTTTGATTATACCAATCCCAAGTTTTACTTGCAAGCTTTATTCTTCTACTTTACCAATATTATTTACTTTTAGTTAGTGCTTTGTAAGCATTGGAAAATTTAGTATAGATAGCATAAAGAGTATAAAACTAGGACTAACTAGTTATACTTAGATGTCATTCCATGGCATGATATTGGAGATTAGCACCACTCATTAGTGAACACTCTTAACTTTAGTGGCTAGCGCTAAGCATAAAAGTTGATCACTTTAGATGGGAATACTTGGTGAAAATGATTATGAAAACCTTGGAATGATGATTCATTCTATTGAAATGTTTTGACATGTGTTGAGAAACACTAAAGGATTTGATGATGAAAATGTTCAGGCATGACCCTTAGCCCTTTTATAAAAACTGATGGTTGGGTTCGGATGAGTTACCATTCCAATTTTACCATATAACCACAATACCCGAATTGGGTAGGGCTTAGCTGGAAGTTTATATGCCTTAGTATGGGTTCCCTCGCGGAAGAGGTTTGAGCTGAGGGTATCTCGCGAGTGTGAATGTCCACCTATGCAGTGCCCAAGCTGGTAGATAGCCATGGCTGGGAGGCCAAGCTCATAGGGGAGGTGCCTATACTAGAGTCTGTAAAGGAAAGGTTATGATTGATTATCCGCATACTAAGTATGATGATTCAGGGTTATCCCTGACGGATGTATCGAATTTTGTGGTGAAAGTGTACCACATCTGCAGAGTGTCAAACTATTCGAATAGCCGCGTCCACGGTCATGGACAGTTGGAGTGGCCATACTGTTCCGTCATCAGATGTTTTCAAAATGACTTGTGAAGTGAATTATGACTTTGACTTGACCACAACAGGGCTGTGAATATTTTTTTTGACAAAAACAGTAGGGAAGCCCCCTACTGTGTCATTTTATAACTTTTATAATGTACAGAAGATTGAGCCAGGCTCAATCAATAAAGATATTACAGATGTTTACATTCATAGTGTGTCAAGCCAGTCTTGCATACCTTCCTTGAGACTAGGTTTAGCTCTATGCATAGTCAAGGTAAAGGTTGCTTTAAAAAAAGAAATACATCTAGTGATTGAGGGATTTAGGTCCCTAAAAATATAACCATTTCTTTGCTCCCATATACTCCAAAGATCCAAAGGATGATAATTTCCATAAGAAAATTGGGACTGAATCTACTTCTAGCATCATTGATCATCTGATGAATCTCCATATCTGTGTTCCATTCAAGTCCCAAGGCCCACCAGAACCCTTGGCTGAAACTACATTCAAAAAACAGATGCAGCAGGGTTTCCTGAGGACAGGTGTCACATATAACACAATCATTGAATTCCACAAAGAAGTTTTTTCTTGTCATTAAATCCTTGGTTTTTAGCCTCTTATTCAGTAGCAGCCAAGCAAAAAATTTGTGTCTTGGAAGACAGCATGATTTCCAAATATCCAGCATGGGTTTTGGTGTTGGGCGTGCCCCAATGAGTGCTCTATAGATATTTCTGGTTTTGAAAGACTCCCCCCAGGAAAAGTACCATGAATCATGGTCGTCTGTGTGGTTTATGCTTCTAATATTTTCCAACATAACAGTAAACTCCTCATGAGCCATGATGGATAAGGGGAGTTGAAAAAGTTCATAGAAATCATTTTCAGCTGTAGTGATTGCCTTGGCCATGGTCAGAGTATCATTGTGGCAGAAAGAGTGTAAGTGTGGGTATCTATCTTCAAAGCATTCACCTTTCCATAGATCCTTCCATAGCAGCATAGATTTTCCATTGCCAATTTTGCAGTGAGTCAAATCTCTGTAAATATCCACATAATTCATACAGTCTCTCCACCAGAAAGAACCAATATGATTCATTGAATGTGGGGCAGAGTCAACTTGATAGTAAGCTTTCCAAATAGGATCAACCCATGGTATATCAGCCCTGTTGTAGAATTTATGAATGTTCTTCAATAAAAGAGCTTGGTTCTGTACCCTGAGGTTTATGACTCCTAAACCTCCTTGATATTTTGGTCTACATATCAAGTCCCATTTAGCAAGACATTTTCCATGTTTGTGGATATCTTTTCCTGCCCAGAGGAACTATCTGCCACCCTTTTCAAAATGGGTAAAAATTGTTAATGGGACTTTGAAAGAGCACATGGCATGGATGGGCATAGAATTTAATACAGAATTCAGTAATGTGAGTCTTCCTGTATATGACATGAGAGAAGATAGTCCAGATAATCTTCTGTCAAATTTGGAAACAATGGGCATCAAGCTATCAATAGATGGTCTTGTGGTACCAAGAGGGAGACCCAGGTAGGTGAAAGGCAATTTCTCCAATTTGCATCCAAAATCAGAAGCCAGTTGGGATGCAAATTCCACTGTTATTTTGATAGGCACCAGAGTAGATTTGTCATAATTTAACTTAAGCCCTATCATGTTGCTGAATTGTTGGAGTCTGGTCTTGAGGTTATTAAGTTGTAGGCTATCAGCAGGGTGTCATCAACATATTGAATAATTGGATATTTTTGCCCATAGTCATTATCAAGAGGCAGGCTGATTTCATTTCTATGCCAGGCATCATTGACAATTTCCTGTAGTTATTCAGCAGTGCAAACAAATAGAAGGGGGGACAGGGGGTCTCCTTGTCTGACCCCTCTTTTACAGCAATTTTTTTCCCCGAGACACCGTTCAGTAGCACTGAGGTGGATGTAGAGTACAGTATAGATCTTACCAGGGAAATCCATTTGGGGCCAAAACCTTTGGCATTCAGCATATTAATAATTGCATTATATTCAATCTTGCCAAATGCTTTCTCATAATCAATCTTCAGAATAATAATTGGCTTCTTTGACACATGGCAGATGTGAAGATATTCAAATGCCCATCCCAGGCAATCATGGATATTTTTCCCTTTAATAAATCCATATTGATTATTATGTATAATGGGTTTGATAACCTTCTGGAGTCTATTAGCCATTATCTTGGTGATGAATTTAAGAGGAAGACTAACCAGAGATATGGGTCTGTAGTCATTCATGCTCTCAGGATCATTTATCTTGGGGATGAGAGTAATAAAAGCAGTGTTGATGGCACTCAAATTTACAGATTCAGCATAGAACTCCTGTACCAGTTTTACAAAATCTTCTTTGATAATATGCCAGCATTTCTTGAGGAATTTACCATTGAATCCATCAGGACCAGGTGCTTTATCAGAGGGAAAGTCTTTGATCACAGATTCAATCTCATCATTTGTGAATGGATCATCCAGGTGTAGAAGGTTACTTCCAGGTGCAATCAATTCATCAAGGTTGATGTCATTAGTAATATTTCCACTTGTGCCAAGTCTGTGTTCGTAAGATTGCCAGATTGCAGCAGCTTTAAGTTCATGCTCAGTCAGAATCAAATTGTCTTCAGATTTGATATGGGTGATGAGATTTCTTCTAAAGCTCTGGGTAGCCATAGCATGGAAAAATTTGGTGTTTTCATCTCCCAATTTGGCCCATTTGATTTTCGCTCTTCTTTTCCAATATATTCTTTTAGCCTCCAGGAGCTTATTGGTATGATCCATCAAAATCTTTTTAAAATTCTTCTCATGTAGAGCAAGTGGTCTCTGATCCTCAATTCCTTCAAGTAATGCCAAGATAAATGTGCAGTTTTCAATAGTCTGATTTAGGTTTGAAAACTTCTTGCACCATTTTTTAAGTCCAGCTCTGAGATGTTTGAATTTGCAGTTGATAGCAAGGGAAGTATCACTTAAATAGGGAGCTGAGTTCCAGAGAGTATTCACAGTATCATAGAAACCATCAAATTCTAGCCAGTGGTTCTCAAATCTGAGTAATTGAGCTTTAGGTATGGAAGTTCCCACTTGGATACTGATGGGAGTATGATCAGATCCAATTCTGGAGAGTGGGTGAGCCATAGTGTTGGGGAAAGTTGTGGTCCATAAAGGACATGTAAAAATCCAATCCAGCTTTTCAAGAAGAGGGGGGTCTTGCATGTTGCTCCAGGTGAATGTTCTTCCTTTTAGTGGGACTTCCATAAGATCATGAGATTGAATAACATTGTTGAAGAGCATCATATTATGAGCGTCACCACCCTCTCTGTTTCTATCATCAGGGCTTCTAATGAGGTTGAAATCACCCACTAGCATCCAGAAAGGGTAATTGGAGGTATCAATATTATGCATCCAATTGAAAAATTCAGCTCTGTGTTCATTGTGTGCAGGCCCATAAATATTGGTCAAGATCCAGGTGATACTAGAGTGTTTACATGTAAAAGCCATAGTTAGGTGAAATTTCGATTGACTAAGAAGCTCCCCAAAAAAAGGCTACCATTCTAAATAGTAATTAATCCTCCAGAATTTCCAAGTGAAGGAGAAAATGCAAAGTGAGAAAATCTCCTGGGACAGAACTTCCTTAAATATGAGTGTTCAAATTCTTCCCTTTTAGTTTCTTGGAGGCAGATAATATCACAATTGCAAGAGTTAACTTTTTCTCTAAGTTGATCATGCCTCAGATCAGAATTGATGCCTCTAACATTCCAGTCAAGAATCATACAGTTCCTATTCATAATTCAAAATATGAGGGTACCACAGGTTCTGATCAACATAGTTAATCAGGTATAAATTGGGGACAGCTGGCTGATCAAATGGAAATAAAAAATCATCTTGGCCCCAGATTGAAAATCCCACAAAGGTGTTGATGATGAAAATAGCATAAAAGGTGATAAATAGACATCCAGGTACATAAGCAGATATAGGGATATGGTTATTCTCATCATGAGCAATAAGGAAGTGCTTATTACATGCCAGATAGTATCAAGTAGATGAAGTTCCAGAAACATAAAACTGTGTGTCATTAAATATATATGACACACATTATTACATGCAGAGGGGTGTAGTAACATTAGCCACTTTATGAGAAGAGCTTGTCCTCTGAGATCTCACTAGGAGATATCAGGCATTGATTGATACCAATAGACTGGATGGTGTCAACAGGGAGGACAGGTGGAGGTGGGGCATCTTGATCCATGATCACCACCTCATGAGGATGAGCTTTGCTCTTGGCCACCTTCCTGGATTTGCCTGAGGTATTGACCAGGGATGAACATTCTTTCTCCTGGGCTTTATCTGCAGCATCTTTGTTCTTGAACCCCTCTGATTGGCTGGCAATCCTTTTACTGTGTCTGACAGCAGTCACATCCTTTGGAGCCAGTAATTTGTGTTTGGTCACCAGAGAGATGTAGCCTTCATTGGCAGCAGAAGATCCACTAATAAATGTATCCAGAGGGGTTTCCACAATATTGTCAGAGATTTCAGTGATGCAAACAGATGATGAAGCTGGCACATGAGGTGCAGTTGCATAAAGTTTCAGAAGACACTTCCTCTGTTTTCCATGTTCAGTATCAACATCAAGAATTTGGAATCCAGCACCATGGATACAAGAGATATCAGTGTTGCCCAGAGTAGTGTGTGCATTCTTAACCATGTCAGTAAGCAGACCATGGATGGCATTGAAAGAATCCACAGCTTCCATCATTGGTTCAAGTTCGGCCATATGGTGATGTGCGTGGATCGAAATGGGAGGGGTAGCAATCATTGGTTCAATGTCGCAAAGCAGTGCATTTCCAAATGGTATTACAACATTGGGTATCACAGGTGCAGCATTAGCTGGTTCTTCAGGAACATGGTCATGTACCATATCATCCCAGTGTCCACCAAATGGTTGGGGCATGGGGTGTGGGTACCACCATCAGGTGGAAGAGGGTCCTCATCACCACCAAGTCCACCAATCACTCTATCCTGCAGCACATAAATCACCATAGTCCAGGAATGACCATGTCCTTCATCACTGGTATTGTCTCCTAGGACAAGGCTAATAGGGATTTCAAGCATATCTGGCACTCTGACTTTAACCAGGACTCTAGCTCTGTTAGAAAAATCTCTGCATTTCAAGAATTTTCCAAATTCAGATGATTCTCTAACTTTATCAACTAGCCATGCATCTTGTGGGAAATTGACCATCATCAACCAGACATCATGTGTAAAAGTCATGTTTCTATGGTTCAGACCTCTATTATGGGGGATCACCCTAAGAATGCTGTCTCCAACAAAGAAAGGACTACGCTCAATAGCAATATCCCTAGCACAAGAATCAGTGAACTGTACCAGAGCGGCACCCATGGCAGACCTGGAGAAATTGCGAATGTTGAGGCCGCAGTCGTTGAAGTAGTTCCTGATGAGATGTGCATCCGCGGTGAACTACTCAGGGTCAGATGGAGGCTCAAGGATGACAATGGCCATGTCGTCGCATCGAAGCAGAGCATCTCCACTAAAAATGAGAAAACCTCGACGTCGTCGATGAATGCAGGGTTGGATGACTTCACCGCCAGGTGGGAGGTGGAGGATGGGGTCGCAAGGGTAGTTCGCCATTGTAGTGGAGGAGAGGGGGAGGTTCCAGGTGTGATATTGCAGTGGCGACGATGGCGAGGAAGAAACGGGGCTTTCCTGGAGAGCGGAGGGGTCAAGGAGTATTGTTCCTGAAGTTGTAACGACAAGCCCTCTTTCGGAGGAGATGATATGCTCAGGTTGTTTTTGTTTAATGCAATAAACCTGAGATTTTCTCAAACGGATATAACAATATTTCCTAATGTGTCCATATCCATAACAAAATTTGCACCGAACTTGGGATGGGCAATCTAGGCCTGAGTGTCCCATAGCAAGGCATTTGGAGCAGATAACGTTGGCCGAGCGGTGTGAGAGAATTGGGCTGGGAGAACCCGTGGGCTGAATTTCCCCAGGGTTTGAGACTGGCTCCGGGCGGGAAGCTGGCGTCCGACCCGAGGAGATCGGATCACGTAGCGTGATACCCAGCGTTCTTGCCATGTAGGTTCTCCTCTGATGTGAAGCTAACGGCGATGAATTGGCTCCGGTGTGACGTGATCGCCGGCGAGATATCAAGGTCCAGTCTAATTCTTTCTCATGAAACCAATCCGACGATTCTTTGATCCAATTCGGACCCCCATACCCCCACAGAGAAAAATAGCATTTAAATTCCGGGCATTCGAAGAATCTAAGTTTGTAGATCATGAAACCCACATCTTTGGAGTATAGTTCAAACTTAAAAGTCCGATCACGAATCAAGCTGACATGAAAACCAAGTTTACTTCCACCAAGGCATGATTGAAGGGCAATGCAAACATTGACTAGATCGAGTCGAAAGATGGCTCGGCCAAATGAGACCACAAGAATAAATCCAGATCCAGGAGATGGGGATTGCACACGGGTGGAAAAGGAAGATCGAACCTGTAATTCAAAACCCATGCCATGAGAGAAATCCAGAGTATCACCAAGAGCACGAGGATCCATTGCATGGGGGATTTAGAAGGATTCACCATGGTTCGCCAGGGGGTGCGCCAGAGAGAGGGTGGGTGGGGTGGTCGCCATAGTAGTTGCCTTCTCAACGACATTAGAGGTTGGATTAGACAGGGCTGTGAATATGAAAGATAGATTCCTACTTAAGTGATTTAGAACATTAACTTAGTTTTCTTTACTTCTAAAGTTAGTTTAGATAAACCTGGCCTTTTGCAAATAAACTTAGAGCTTAAGATTCCTCCTAGAACTACCTTACTTGTTAGTGATAGTTTGTGAGTACTTAAAGAGTCCTCATGGCTTTTTCCCTGGCTATTCCCGTGGCCAGACTATGAGGAGGGCTATCAGGATGATGGACAGCAGGATGTCTACGACAACTAGGATCATCTCCCATCGTCAGCATTGCATGTGACTCTGAAGATGGAGCCCCTACTACGTTTCTTTTCTGCTGCTTGATTTGTATTAAGACTGGATCATGATATCCTTTATTTGTAAGACCTTATTATGGTTTGTAATGGATGATGTACTATGATATCCAATCTATTATGTCTCGCAAAAATGGTAATCCTGGGATTGCAAGGTATGGCATAACAGGCATTTGGGATTAAAAATCCGGGTGTTGACATATACGTTGGCATGAAGTGAAACAAAAGTGATGAGGTTTTACGAGATTATAGGAGCCATTCACTCTGATACTGTGTGCAAACTAAGGCTGCTTCTTGCATAATAACAGCAAACAGTTTGAGCCGCGGGTTAAGAGGGATCAAATCGACAGTACATAATGGTCAAATAGTATGACGTGTGTATACATGTAGTATAGGATAGTACGACAATAGCACGATGGAAATACTATAGTTCGTAAATCGAAGAATGAGAGAGATATTATATAACCACATCTCATGTGGACAGGTACAGCAGAGAATGTAAACAAATATGTTAAGTGACTAATAATTGACAAAGAAATAGTACAGTACATAAAAACAGTTCAGTGCGTGGAGTTTAAGCGTAACCATAACGGGTTAATTTAGTACTCCCTTCCGTTTCAAAATATAAGATGTTTTAGCTTTGTGAAAATAGTGCATCTAGACCTATTTTAGTGTGTAGGTTCATCTAGGTTTGGAGTGAACCTACACACTAAAATGAGTCTGGATACACTTCTTTCACAAAGCTAAAGCATCTTATATTTTGAAATAGAGGGAGTACATAACAGGTGTATATCAAGTAAAGAACCTGTTAGTTAGGAAATTTAGCACGAATACAGTACATTGCCAACAAACAAATCACGATGGCTAAAGTGTAGCGGGGATGTTCCAGCCGGTGACGTATTCCTGGAGGAAAGAGAGGGAGGGAGGGGTTGGGTTTAGGTACTTCTAGCACAATACTGGGAAAATTACGAGTGAAGCCCCCCACCTACCAAATTTAATAGGGGTCGAATGGGAATTTCAAAGTATCTGAAATTTTGGGCCACGAACTATGTCCGGATGCGCGGGATCATTTTCAAAAGGTGTTCAAAATTTTCATGATGCAAAGTCTTAGCTAGAAGTCAAACCACTCGTCAAAACTCCCTGTGGTTTCTGATATATTAAGTAACCACTCGATGGGTACCTTCAAAAGATTTTTTCATAAAAATTTCAAAGCAACCTACAATTTATTACTTGTAGTTCAAGTTTGACCTAATTTCTTTAAATTCAAGAGCAATCTATCGCACTTAGTTGTAGCTCAAGTTTGACCTAATTTCATTAAACTGCCAAGACGCAAAATCTTAGCAAGAAGATGAACCTGTCGTCATAACTCTCTTTTGGTTTCTGATAGTATATTAATTGACCCCCCCACGCGCCCCCTCCGATGGGTACCTCTAAGAGCTTTTCCATAAAACATTCAAAGCAACCTACACAGTTTACTTGTAGTAGTTCAAATTTTACCTATTATATTTTTTTCTCTTTGCCTATTATAGTTTTATATAGTGATGATATGCCATATGTCTATTATCTGAGTCTCACGTGCAGGACACGTGCAATTTACTAGTACTTGTAGTTTCAAATTTGACCTAATTTCGATAAATCGACATAAAGTCATTCTAATGGGCAGAATTAGCTGGGAAGTTTGAAAACTCATAAAACATGGGAATCATTGGTACAACATGTTGGTCCAATATATATGTATGTAAACTTGTCTTGTGGCATTCAGATCCAATATTCTTCAGACTTTTCTTTAGGAAAAAGAACAACCTCGTTCGTATTCTTCACTAGAAAAATGTAGAATTGAATGTTCTTTCTTGATAGTTGGAAACTCACAGCGACGACACTGTTTACGACAAGAAGATGCACCGATGATCTACCTATGAAAAGACATTTAATTTAAGAGCAATCTATGGCGTTTACTTGTAGCTAGCTCAAGTTTGACCTAATTTTGTTAAATTACCAATATGCAAAGTCTTAGCAAGAAGTTGAACCTATCGTCGAAACTCTCGCTGGTTTCTGGTATATTAATTTTGAACCCTCGATGGGTATGTCCAAAAGCTTTTTCATAAATCTATCAAAGCAAAACCTACAATTTACTTGTAGTTTCAAATTTGACCTAATTCCGAGATATCGACATAAAGTTATTCAAATGTGCGCGGTTAGCTATAGGAAGCTTCAAAACCCATAAAACATGGGAATCGCAAGTACAACATGTTGTCGATCCACTATATATATATCTATCAACTTGGCTTGTGGCATCCACATCCAATATTCTTTGGACTTTTCTTTACGGAAAATAACAACTAACCTCGTTCGTCTTCACTCAGAAAATGTAGAATTCAATGTTCTTTCCTGGTAGTTGGATAGTCACACCCACGACACTGCTTACTACTAGAAAATGCACCCATCTACCTCTGGAATGACATTGAATTCAAGAGCTCTCTATCGCGCTTACTTGTAGCTCAAGTTTGACCTAATTAATTTCGTTAAATTGTCAAGATTCAAAGCAGGAAGTTGAACCTATCGTCAAAACTCTTGTTGTTTTCATATATATTAACTGTGACCCCTCGATGGGTACCTCCAAATTAAAAGATTTTTGGTAAAAGTTATAGAGCATAACCTACAATTTACTTGTAGTTTCAAATTTGACCTAATTTCAATAAATCGACTTAAAGTCATTAAAATGGGCAGAGTTCGCTAGGAAGTTTGAAAGCTCATAAAACATGGGAATCGCAAGTACAACATGTTGTCGATCGACTATATATGTCTGTCAACTTGGCTTGTGGCATCCACATCCAATATTCTTTGGACTTCTCTTTACGGAAAATAACAACCAGTAGCCTCGCTCGTCTTCACTCGGAAAATGTAGAATTGAATGTTCTTTCCTGATAGTTGAAAACTCACACTGATGGCATTGTTTACTACAACAAGGTGCATCGATCTACCTCTAAAAATACATTTAATTCAAGAGCAATTTATCGTGCTTACTTGTAGCTCAAGTTTGATCTAATTTCGTTAAATTGTCAAGATGCAAAATCTTAGCAAGAAGTTGAACATATCGTCAAAACTCTCGGTGTTTTATGATATATTAATTGTGACCCCTCGATGGGTACCTACAAACGGTTTTTCGTAAAACTTTCAAAGCAACCTACAATTTACTTGTAGTTTCAAATTTGACCTAATTTCGATAAATCGACATGAAGTCATCTGGTCAAAAGGGCAGAATTAGCTAGGAAGCTTGAAAACTCATAAATAAAACATGGGAATCGTTGGTAAAACATGTTGGTCCACTATATATGTCGGTAAACTTGACTTCTGGCATTAAGATCCAATATTATTCTTCAGACATTTCTTTACGGAAAAGAACAACCTCGCTCGTCATCACTCGAAAAATTGAGAATAATTGAATCTTCTTTCTTGATATAGTTCGAAAATCACACTGTACCGATGATACTGTTTACTACAAGAAAATGCACCCATCTACCTCTCTGAAAAGTCATATATTTAAACAGCAATCTATCGCGCTTACTTGTAGATCAAGTTTGACCCAATTTCGTTAAATAGTGTCATGCGATGAAAAATCTTAGCAAGAAGTCAAACCTGTTGTCAAAACTCTCGGTTGTTCTCATATATTGATTGTGACACCCCTCCCGATCGGTACGGTACCTCCAAAAGCTTTTTCATAAAAATTTCAGAGCCTCCTACAATTTAGTTATAGTTCAAGTTTGACCTAAGTTCGATAAGTCGACATGTAGTCATTCAAGTGGGCGGAGTTAATTAGCTAGGGAGTTTGAAAACTCAAAAAGCATATGGGAATCGTAAGTAAAACACGTTGGTCCACTTAATATGTCTAGAAGCTTGGTTTATGGCATTGAGCTCCATATTCAGCTTCGAGCTTTGTTTACGGAAAAGAACCATCTCGTCATCACTCGGAAAACTAAGAATTTTATTTCCTGATAGTTGGAAACTCACACTGACGACATTGTTTACTACAAGAAGATGCACCCATCTACCTCCGAAAATACACTTAATTCAAGAGAAATCTATCGTGCTTACTTGTAGCTCAAGTTTGACCTAATTTCGTTAATCGACAAGAAGTCACTAAAGTGTGCGAAGTTAGCTAGGAAGCTTGAAAAATCCTAGTACTAAAAACTTGGGTATTATGTATAAGAAATTGTGGTCCAGTTTGTTTGATAATTGGGGCGGTTGCATTTTCTTTTAACCATGGTAGGTTGATACGTTGCTAATGTATCCATAATTTTTGATGTTCCATGTTTGCTTTTTATCTACTTTCTTATGTTTTGTTCCAACTTTGGAGTACTTTCTATACACTTTCTTGGACTAACCTATTAACAAGAGCCACAGTGCCAGCTGCCTATTTTCTGCAGTTTTTGGTTCTAGGAAAGTCAGAAAATGAATATTCTCGGAATTAGACGGGACAAAAGCCAAAGTCAGTTTTTCACTGAGGGACACAAGGAGCCAGAATACGAGACGGAGAGGGGCCAGGGGGGCACCACACCACCTGGCCACGCGGCCCATCCTGGCCCATGACAGGGGGTGGTCTGGCCATGCGGCCCAGCCTGGCCCACGCCAGGGGGTGCTCTGGCCGCCTCCGGCACCACCTCGGCCTTCCCTTTTGCCTATAAGATGCCTCCGATATAGAAACCCTAAGTACCCGATCAAAATTCCACGAAAGAGTCTGTAGCCGCCATCATCTCCATCCCTAGATCGGGAGGGATCTAAAAGCTCTTCCCGGCACCCTACCGGAGGGGAGAATTCACCCTGGAGGCCTTCTTCATCATCATGCAAGCCTCAGGTGTGATGCGTGAGTAGTTCATCCTTGGACTACAGGTCCATGTAGTAGCTAGATGGCTGGTTCTCCTCCTTTGTGCTATCATGTTTAGATCTTGTGAGCTCCGTTCATGATCAAGATCATCTATTTGTAATTCCTACATTTGTGTTTGCGGGGATCCGATGGATATTGAGAATTTATTTCAGATTGATTATTGATTCTATCATGTCTTTGTTATTTGTGATCTTGCATGCTTTCCGTTGTTAGTAGCTATCTTGGCCAAGTAGATGCTAGCAACTCCAAGAGTTAGTATTTATGCTCGATAGTGGGTTCATGCCTCTAGCAATCTGGGGAAGTGACAGAAATCTCTAAGGTACTAGATGTGCTGTTTCTACTAGGGAGAAAACAACAATCCTTTGTTCATAGAACAATCATATTGTTTACTTTGCACGCAATGTGTAATGCAATTATCTGTTGCTTGCAACTTAATACTGGAGGGGGTTTAGATGATAACCTGAACGTGGATTATTAGTCATAGATGCAGTTGGATTATGTTCTGTGTATAATGTTGTAATGCCCATTCAAGTCTCAAAGGAGTCAAGATGAGTAGTATATGCATGATTGCTTTCTCGATGTTTGTCAATTGTGTTAGGTTCGCAGCATAGAAAACAAAAAAATTCCTGCGATGAGAACTATACGCCAAGATCTATCTACTAGATACAGAGCAACGAGTGGATATACATCCATAGAGAACTTACCCTCGAAGACAACAAAGCTTTGTTAACGAGATAGAACTCGTGGATGATGTAGTCGTACACTTGCCGATCTCAAGATCATGATGAAGTCCAGCAGGTCCGGCTCCAGCACGTCCATCAGATCTAGCTCCAGCAAGTCCATCACCACCAAGTCCAGCACCGCAAAGCAGCAGTGCATCCGTGATTGCACACACGTCCGGTACCCCGACAACCTCCGTCCCTCGCTCCAATAAAGAAGCGGAAGCAGCAACTCCTTTCCAGATAAAGCCACCGGGAACATGTATCTCGCTAATCCGAGACCATGGGGAATAATACTAGAGGGGGAGAGAGATCCTTCATCAGGAGGTGTGTGGAAGAAGGAGTGAGAGGGGGGGCTTTTATAGGAGGAGGGGAGGGTGTCCCTTCACCTCCCCCATTCATGTGGTGGTAACCCCCTCCACATTAAAATGCCCCTTCACATTCTCTTTTAAAGTCTCCACTTTAAATGCATTAAATTTCTCCAAATTTAATGCTCTCTCATTTAATAAAACTCTGTTATTAATTTTATTCAGAATTTTGTTAATTACTTTAATTAACAAACATTAACATAAAACCCCCTGCAACATTTCAATATTACATGCAGAACCAATTTCAGCAATTTCACCCTAAACAGTTTTAGTGTCTATTGAAATAATTCCAGCGCTTTCTTAAATCTTTATCTAAAACATATTTGCTCCAAATGGTGTCGGTATCCCTTAAGTGTGTCATCCTGCGGTTCGCGAATAATGTAGACATGATCGAGACCCCTCTCAGATCAATAATCAGAAGCGGGACCTTGAGATCCATACTAACTCCTACACATTCAACGATGACTTCTGTGATCGTGAGAACCTTTAACGCTAGTAACTAAATCCCTTTGTCTCAAGATATATTACATGTCCGAGATTCGATCATCGGTATCTCCATACCTAGTTTGATCTCGTTTCCGACATGCACTCTTTTCTCGTTCCCGTGATATAACATTCTAGTGATCACATCACTTGCTTGCAAGCTATCTTAATGTGATATCACCGAGAGGGCCCAGAGTATATCTATCCGTCATCGGGATGGACAAATCCCACTCTTGATCCATGAGCCTCAACATAACACCTTCGTAGCTCTGAACCCACCTTTATAGTCACCCTGTTACGGTGTGACGTTTGATGTTGTCAAGATACTCTTCTGATGTTAGCAATTAACATGATATCATGGTCTAAGGACTAAGATTACTTCGTATGATGTTATACCAATATAAACATAATGACTTTGATCGTAATTCTATACTTCAGATGAATGTTCATCACATCATTCCACCAATGTCGTGACCTCGTTATTAACAACATCCAATGTACATGATCAGGAAACCTTGATCATCCTATTAATCAACAAGCTAGTTTATATGAGAGGTAGTACTAGGAACTTTTATTTTGTTTATTAAACACACATGTATTAAAGTTTCCAATTAATACAATTATAGCATGCAAAATAAACATTTATCATAAACATGGAATAAGATAATAACCACTTTATTATTGCCTCTCAGGCATATTCCCTTCAGTCTCCCACTTGCACTAGAGTTAATAATCTAGTTTGTAAACTTGTATATACAACACCTAGGTGTTGAATATACATGTTTGCTAGTGGTTAACATAATCTACGGATCTGGTACTTTCAGGTCCGTGTGTATTTGCATGTCTTTGCGTCTCTACGCATCACTCATTCTGAAATGAGATGGCATTGTATAAATTTGGTCCTTTGGTGAGACCTTTAGTTCGTTCAGGTTAAAATATGTTGATATTATTGTCATACAATATATCTTCATAGTATTAGCCCACATTGAACCACACCTAGTTTGATAGCAAACTTCTTAACACAAATGCCCTCCTTTGCTGCTACTATAGCAGTCATATACTTAGCCTTCGTTGTAGTATCTGTCACAATGTTTCAACTTTGGAACTTATCCAAATCCATCATGGAACATCCTTTCCATTACATTGTGCCACCCATAGTCTAAATTGAGATAAATTTAATTTGTATCTTGTGACAAAACTAGTATCGATGTAACACTTTACAATGAACTACCTTTAACTATTTGTCACTTATACATGATATATTCTTAGTTCTTCCAAAGCTCATAAGAATATCTTTACTATTGTCCAATGATCATCTTATGAATCATTCTGGTATGTGCTCATAACATTTGGAGCATAGGACATTCTGGATATATATCATGGTATAATCGATCAAAATCTTCATGTGATTTTACTCACGAAGTGTTGAAACACTTGAATCTTGATACAATCCTTTCCATGCAGCAAGAACCTTTCTTGTTGTTTCCATATTGAACCCTCTCAATATCTCATATATGTACGTCTGGCATAACCATATTAGCGCCTCAATCTATCCATATAGACATTGATGCCAAATATTCCGGTTTTGCCCAAGTCTTTCATCGAAATCCTATTTTAATGAAATTCTTAACTTGTGTCAATAAAAGATACATCATTTCCAATCAACAATATGTACTCTGCATAATGTATTGGAAATTTGTCTCAGCGCTCCCACTTAATTTCTTTCAAATGCAAGCATCTTCATCATCTCCTATGAAATTAAACTCCTTTAACATTTTTCATCATGGTGAAGATTCCAACTCCTCTATGCTCACTTCAACTATTGAAGTTTGGATGCCCTTTTAGCATCCTTCAAATTAACAAAACCCTTCGGACTGTGTCATGCACACGTCCTAGGTAACCATTCTATTAGAAGAACCTTGTTTTGTTTATTCAACTACCATATACCAAATTATATGTAGTGGTTGCTACATTAATCCGTCAAGACTAAATATCGCTATGAAAGATCAAATCTTGTCATAGTCAACTCCTTGAACATTGCCGTAAACTTCTTTCCGACATGTCGACTATTTCATAGATGTTAAACATCCATGTCTATTTCTTTATAGATCCAAACACGACCGATAGGCTTCACGCCTTTCCGGAGGGTCTTCCAAGTTTAGAAACTTGATTTCTCGTGTATGGATACTATCACGGATTCTATGACTTCTAGTCATTTTATGGAGTCAGGGCCCATCATTGCTTCTTTGCATGTAGTCGGTTCATCATTGTCAAAACAATAACGACTTTCTTATCAAATCACACTATTTGATTCTTACCGACCCACACGGTTCAATAAGAACTCTAATATCCGAGATCACAACCTTTGTAATCACGGGAGCCATGAGCATTGTGGCCGCCACCGGGACACTTTCCGGTGTTGCGCTACTTAGCACATATATCTAAGGTTCAACAACCTTATTAAAGTTCTATTGTCCTCCCACTTAACTTTTCGCGAAAAATTCCTTCTCAAGAAACTTGACGTTCCAAGCGACAAACTCTTTTGTCCTCGGTGTTATGGAGGAATTCCCAACAAATTCTTTGGGATAACCTACAAAGACGGGCTTATCCGACTTTGGTTGTAAACATTTTACTTATGCATAGCATACCAAAATTTAAGAAAAGACAATTTGGGTTTTATCCCAAACCATAACTTATATGGTGTCATTTCAACGGATCACGATGGTGCTCTTTTCAGTGTAAAAGCGGTAGTCTCTAAAGCTTCAATCCTCAAAACATAATGGCAGTTTAATAAATGACACCTTTGATCTTACCATGTCAAACATGGTTTGATTTAATCTCTTGAATATGCCATACTCCTATGGTTTATCGAGAAACACAAATCATGGAACAATTCCTCAAATCTTAAGTGTTTTGCTAAACATGTAACTCAGATATCTTCCTTTATGATCAAATCATAAACTCTTTTATTTTCTTGTTACAATGATTTTTCACTTCATCTTGAAAGACTATGAACAATTTTCAAATGTTTCATACTTCTTCCTTATTAAGTAAATATATAGATATATTCACTCAAATTTCTGGAGAAAGCATATGAAGCAAAAAGATCCATCGCATATGGCTACATCTAATGGACTATATACATCAATATGTATAATATCCGATAAGTTAGTCACCCGTTCCTCTTTGGCCTATGGACGGAGTCTCAATTATCTCAAGGAAAGTCTCACAAGCGTCAGTTGATCAAAATCAAAGACTCCAAAAATCCATCAACAAGGAGTTTCTTCATGTTTTCTTTCCAATATAATTTAAACAGAGATGTCACTTCATAAGTGATCTTTCAATCATTTGTCTTGCGACATTTTAGCAATAGTGTTTATGGATGTGATTTGTCCAACTAGACTTGTAAAAGTTCATTCATCCTTTATGGAATACGGTAATTATTTGAACAACCATTGTTCTCGTAATACCGAAACAAAATAACAATTATTAAAACAAATCTTGAAAGCTAGGTTTGACGACAACGAAAAAACACAATAACACTTTATTTGTTTTTGATGAACATCATCACTTATTCTTTTCCCAGTTACTTAGGCTGTTGCAGTTCATGAATTGTGTTGTTCTGTATGACACTTCACACCAACCAATTCGGTATCCAATACCGGTATCCAATACCTCAGTACCACATTGTTTAACAAGCAAGGAATACAGCCATAACATGTATATCTTCTATATACCTAAGTTGGACATCTCCAACCTTTTATTTTTTTCCAAATATTTTATAGATTCTCTTTCAGCAATTCCTTTTCTTTTAAAAGAATATATCAACAACAATAGTGGTGTCATTCACATGACACATGGTACAAAGATTGTATATAGTCAAATACTAATACCTTTGGAGTTGCACTTTCAAGTGGATCACCATCATCAAATGTTTGGCATTCTTTCAAAAATCCATTCTTTAGTATTCTTTTAGTGTAGTAAACATTTTACTTACATCTTCTATTCATCCTTATCATGAAAACTTTCATGATCAAGCTACTATAGCTTATAAGGAAGAATGACGAGTATAATTTTAGTTCCCAAAACATTTTGGGAGATTCGGATGCCTAGCATCTCCATCCTTCACAAATTCTCATACAATATGAGAACATGTATTTTGCTAAATTATACTCTATCATAATGCAACCAAAAACATTGTTCAGATATCACAATATCTTCCACACATGATGGTTTCTGAAACAATTTTTCAGCTCCTAGATAATCTTGATATTAAAACAACTTTTGAATATCAATAATCATGGAGGCAAACATGATACTTTAGATACTAACATTGGAATTCTTACTCTTGATTTAATACTACTTATTAAACTTCATGGGTAAATAGAGTTTGCTGAAAGTTTGCAATAGGACTTTTAAACTTTAAATTGACATTCAAAACAATACGATACCAGTTCATAAAGTAAATATCCAGAATTCTATAGTTCTATTATCTCAATTAAAACTAAGCATAAGGTAGTGAACAAATGCCAATGACTACAACAAATTATGCAAATTCACTTTGAGTTAGTTTATGACAAATTGAGTTTGAATAATCTAAATTAGAAATGAACTCCCACTCAAAAACGACATCCCTCATGCCTTTTTTGTGATTACATGAACCAAATCCACTACACCAAGTCCGATCATCACGTGAGTCGATGTAACTTCAAAGGAGAGCATCAATATGGGCATCATATCAACTATATGACTCATGCTTAACCTTTCGGTCCGTGTTTTGAGGCCATGTCTGTACATGCTAGGCTTGCCAAGTAAGAACCTTAGTATTCACGAGTGTAAAAATGTCCTACACCCGTTATATGAAAGCGTAGAGTCGAGTACACCCGATCATCATGTGATGTCTCGAAACACGATCCATAGAACGGTGCATACTTAAGGAAGAACACATTTTATCTTGATATTTAAATGAGGGATCATCTTATAATGCTACTAAAACGCCAAACAAGCAATATATGCATTTGATCCATGAGTAAAGTGGGATGATATGGTCCATGCATTTGATCACCATCATATGCATCGTGGTATGATCTCTATCATTCCTTTGTGTGTAAGACCAAGGTTTATCGAACTTACACGTTGAGTGTGTTGTAAGAGTATCTATCATACATCTACTTACAACAATACCATATCAAGACACTAGCCCAGCAACAATCTATACTAGACGCCTCTAATTTATCAATTGCAAGTTTTACGTGGCTTAGGGCTTTAGGAGATAGAACCGGTCTTACCTACGAACATGAACCACAACGAGGATAACCAAGTTATTAGCAACTTGTTGTAAATTAGATATTGACTATAGTAGGAGAGACAGACACCCGCCAGCCACTTATGCAAAACAAGTTGCATGTCAGTCATGGAACCGGTCTCATGTACGATGACATGTAAGGTTGGTCCGGGCCGCTTCATCCCACTATGCCACCAATATCCAAAATACATAGAAGATGCAATAACATGATCATCATCGCCCACATATAAACATATGTTTACTACCCGTGCAAAGCACCTACGCATAGATCAGGCTCTGATACCACTGTTGGGTTCGCAGCATAGAAAACAAAAAATTCCTGCGATGAGAACTATACGCCAAGATCTATCTACTAGATACAGAGCAACGGGTGGATATACATCCATAGAGAACTTACCCTCGAAGACAACAAAGCTTTGTTAATGAGATGGAACTCGTGGATGATGTAGTCGTACACTTGACGATCTCAAGATCGTGATGAAGTCTAGTAGGTCTAGCTCCAGCACGTCTATCAGATCCAGCTCCAGCAAGTCCATCACCACCAAGTCTAGCACCACAAAGCAGCGGTGCATCCGTGATCGCACACACGTCCAGTACCCCGACAACCTCCGTCCCTCGCTCCAGCAAAGCAGCGGAAGCAACAACTCCTTTCTAGATAAAGCCACCGAGAACATGTATCTCGCTAATTCGAGACCATGGGGAATAATACTAGAGGGGGAGAGAGATCCTTCATGAGGAGGTGTGTGGAAGAAGGAGTGAGAGGGGGGCCTATTATAGGAGGAGGGAGGGTGTCCCGTCACCTCCCCCATTCACGTGGTGGTAACCCCCTCCATATTAAAATGCCCCTTCACATTCTCTTTTAAAGTCTCCACTTTAAATGCATTAAATTTCTCCAAATTTAATGCTCTCTCATTTAATAAAACTCTTTTATTAATTTTATTCAGAATTTTGTTAATTACTTTAATTAACAAACATTAACATAAAAACCCCTGCAACATTTCAATTTTACATGCAGAACCAATTTCAGCAATTTCACCCGAAACCGTTTCATTGTCTATTGAAATAATTCCAGCGCTTTCTTAAATCTTTATCTAAAACATATTTGCTCCAAATGGTGTCGGTATCCCTTAAGTGTGTCACCCTACGGTTCACGAATAATGCAGACATGATCGAGACCCCTCTCAGATCAATAATCAGAAGCGGGACCTGGAGATCCATACTGACTCCTACACATTCAACGATGACTTCTGTGATCGTGAGAACCTTTAACGCTAGTAACTAAATCCCTTTATCTCAAGATATATTACATGTTCGATATTCGATCATCGGTATCTCCATACCTAGTTTGATCTCGTTGCCGACATGCACTCTTTTCTCGTTCCCGTGATATAACATTCTAGTGATCACATCATTTGCTTGCAAGCTATATTAATGTGATATCACCGAGAGGGCCTAGAGTATATCTATCGGTCATCGGGATGGACAAATCCCACTCTTGATCCATGAGACTCAACATAACACCTTCGTAGCACTGAACCCACCTTTATAGTCACCCTGTTACGGTGTGACGTTTGATGTTATCAAGATACTCTTCCGGTGTTAGCAATTAACATGATCTCATGGTCTAAGGACTAAGATTACTTCGTATGATGTTATAGAAATATAAACATAATGACTTTGATCGTAATGTTATACTTCGGATGAATGTTCATCACATCATTCCACCAATGTCATGACCTCGTTATTAACAACATCCAATGTACATGATCAGGAAACCTTGATCATCCTATTAATCAACAAGCTAGTTTATATGAGAGGCAGTACTAGGAACTTTTATTTTGTTTATTAAACACACATGTATTAACGTTTCCAATTAATACAATTATAGCATGCAAAATAAACATTTATCATAAACATAGAATAAGATAATAACCACTTTATTATTGCCTCTCGGGCATATTCCCTTCAAATTGCCCCGCTGTAATTTGTTCACCCAACATGTCATCTATCTTAAGTAGAGCCACCACTAGTGAACTATGGACCCCAGTCCTTTCTTTTATCATCAATCTACAATCAACTGTTTACTGTTTTCTGTTTACTTTCTGCAAACTACTACTTTCTTCCACACAATATGTTTAATCCTTTGTTTTCAGCAAAACCGGTGAGATTGACAACCTCACTGTAAGTTGGGGACAGAGTTTTGTGGTTGTGTTATGTAGGTCTCCACGTTGCTGCTGACGCTGGTAGTGCGCCCTGCCAAAGTCCAGCTAGCAACGCCTTTGGGGTGTTTCCTTGCTCCTACTGGTTCGATTAAACCTTGGTTTCATAATTGATGCAAAACTTGCTGCTGTGCTCATCATACCTTCCTCTTGGGGTTCCCCAACGAGCTCGATATATTTTGGGCCATCAAGCTATTTTTCTGGCGCCGTTGCCGGGGAGTCAAGGACATCTTCACAAGGGGAGTCCCTCATAACCAATATCTTTACTTTGTTATTTTTGTTTTGCTTAGTTTACTTTTGCTTTGTTTGCTTGTTTCTTTATCAAAAACACAAAAAAATTAGTTTTACTAGTTTGCTTTCTTTATTAAAAACACAAAAAAAATGACTACTCTGGAAAATACTAAGTTGTGTGACTTCACTAGCACCAACAACAATGATTTCATGAGCACACCTATTGCTCCACCTGTTACCGAAGCTACTTCCTTTGAAATAAAACCTGCTTTACTCAATCTTGTTATGAGAGAACAATTTTCTGGTATTGGTAATGAAGATGTTGTTGCTCATCTAAATAACTTTGTTGAACTTTGTGAGATGCAAAAGCATAGGGATATAGATGGAGATATCATTAAGCTTAAATTGTTTCCTTTCTCTTTTAGAGGAAAAGCTAAAGAATGGTTGAATTCCTTAACTAGGAATAGTATTGATTCTTGGACTAAATGCAAAGATGCTTTCATTGGAAAATACTATCCTCCTGCTAATATTATATCTATGATAAGTGAAATAATGAAACAATCTGATAATGAACATGTTTCTCAAGCTTGGGAAAGAATGAAATCTTTTGTAAAGAATTGTCCCACTCATGGACTGACTGCTTGGATGATTATCCAAACCTTTTATGCAGGATTGAACTATTCTTCAAGAAATCTATTGGATTCTGCTACTGGAGGTACCTTTATGACCATTATTTTGGGTGCTGCAACAAAGCTTCTGGATAATATGATGGTTAACTATTCTGAATGGCATACTAAAAGAGCTCCACAAGGTAAGAAGGTAAATTTTGTTGAGGAAACCTCCTCCTTGAGTGATAAAATTGATGGTATTATGTCTATGCTTGTTAATGGGAAAGCTCATATTGATCCAAATCATGTTCCCTTAGCCTCTTTGGTTTCTCAAGAAGAGCAAGTTGATGTGAACTTTATAAGAAATAATAATTTTGGCAACAATGCTTATGGTAATAACAATTATAGGCCTTACCCTCCTAATAATACTTATGGTTATAATGGCAAACCCGGAATACCTAGTGAAGGAAGAATTTTAGAAGTTGAAAGAGCCACTAAAAACTTCATGCAAATGCAATATGAACAAAATAAATTATTTACTAAAACTATGGAGGAACAATCTACCCTTTTGAAGAATATTAGTCATCAACTTGAGAGTTTGAATAGGGAAATTCCTAGTTTGCAATTGCAACTTTCTAATGCTGAAAGAAATATATCATCTTTGTCTGAAGCACAATCCTCTTTGATTAATAAAATGGCTGCTAAACCTGAAACAATTGATAATCCCTTTGCTGTTACTAATGCCATACAAGTTAGAATTGATGAAAATGTTAGACTATTAGCTGAATTGCATGCTAAGTGGGAAAAATAAGATGAAATTGCTAGAAACATTAGTGTTTCTACTATCACTACCACTAGTGTTGAGGCTAGTAATAGTTCTACTACTTAGATGATAATTATGATTTTGATCTTGATGGTTGCAACATCTCTGAAGTTATTAAGTTCCTACAAAAGCTTGCTAAAAGCCCTAATGCTAGTGCTATGAATATGGCCTTTACAAAACACATTACTGATGCTCTCATAAAAATTAAATAAGAAAAGATGAAACATAAAGCCTCTATTCCTATAAAACAAGAAGATGGTTGGGAACCCATCATTAATATGAAAGTGAATGATTTTGATTTCAAGGATTTATGTGATCTTGATAGTAGTGTTTCTATTATGCCTAGAAGGATTTATGATCTGCTTGATTTGCCACCATTGGAAGATTTTTATTTGAATGTCCTACTTGATTAAAATTCTAAAAATAAACTCATGGGGAGTATTAATGATGTCCTTATTATGGTTAACAATGCCTATGTCCCTGTTGATTTCTATGTTTTGGATGTTGAATGCAATGCTTCTTGTCCTATTACTTTGGGAAGACCTTTTCTTAGAACTGTTGGTGCCATTATTGATATGAAAGAAGGCACCATCAAATATCAACTCCCACTCAAGAAAGGTGTAGAACACTTCCCTAAGAAGAGAGAGAAGATTTCTTTTGCCTCTCCTATGAAAAGAAAATTTGGTTTTAATGCTTCTTCATTTCAGAAAACTTGATCCTTTTTATTGCTTCTTATGCCTAACTTAAAGGCGTTAAAGAAAAGTACTTATTGGGAGATAACCCAAAAGTTTTAGATGAGTCTCGGAAGTTATTACTTCCGTAATAACCGCTCCTTATCCTTTTTATTTTCTTTTTGTGCCAAGAGTAACCTCTAATGAGAGAGAAGTAATGATTGAGAAAGTTGTTGTCCCGAAATAGATTGATGTGCTTCACGGTAAAAATTCGTGTAAAATCTATGTACGTCCTTTTGAGGTGTGAATTTTTGTGCTTCGGACCCACGTTGTTATCTAACTTTTTTTAGTTCAACACTTTTCGATTTGAGCAACAGAAGGTCTTTGAAAAAATTCCCCTTTACATGCTGGTCTGTTTTGACAGATTTCTACCATTATTTGCATTTGCTTCTTGTTGGTTACTTTTTAGTTCTTTTGGGGAATTGAGCTTTTTGAGCGAAGTGCTACAGTAGCTTGTGTTTTAATGGAATTTTTATTGATATTGGAACTGAACCTAAAGACTTATTATCTTGAGTGCACTAATGTTGCAAATAAAGATTGTGTGATGTTTTGTATGAAGGAAAAATTTCAGGTGTATGGAAGGAATGATGTAATGAGATGAAGAATGGACTAAAGCTCAAGCTTGGAGATGCCAACCCATGTCACCCCAAGAAATATTCAAGAGGTACAAGTGTCAAAGCTTGGAAATGCCCAAGGCATCCCCTTCTTCATCAATAAAATTCCTAGGTTTCTTCCAAACACTTCATTTTTATTGTTTCATGCACAGTTGTGTTGTTCTTGGAGCGTCTTCTTTTTCGTTTTCGTTTTGGTTTTTGTTTGCTTGGTTTTCTTAGTTTTCTTAATAAATTGGTTGGACCCCTTGTTTTATACATTGGTTTTCAAATAGATTGGTTTGGATTGGAAAAGAGTAGGAAAAATTCATGCTTAAGTGGTAAAGAGAGCTTGTTTTTGACTGTGGCCAATGCTTTGTCATGCCATGCTTGATATTGTTTTGTCTTTATGCTTAGTATTATTTGCTGTAGCATAACTTGTTATAAACAATTGAGATTGCCTAATGTGCCTTGGAAGAATCATGCGTTGTTTTAGCATATTAAAGCATAGTATTGTGGTATTCTACTTTGATGCTTTATTCAGGTTGACTTGGCGCATGCTCACACCATGTTATGACTATCCCAAGTCACCATAGCCTTTATGATCCTTTAGTTTTCAACTTGTAATATCACTTTATGATTTGATTAATGATGTTTTGTCGCTCTGCATGATTATGGCCATTATTGATCTCTTAGTTGGTCGCTCCCAGTTTTTTGCTAGCCTCCATAACCAAGTATGAGTTCCACTCATGCATCCATTTCCTAAAACCAAGTTATTCCAAAGAGTCCACCATACCTAGCTATTATCATATGCTATTCCAAGTATATTCATGTTTTTATCTACCTTCCGAATTAAACTTGTTATGAGAAAATTAGTGATTAAAGCTCTCACAAACTTGATGGCACACTTTACTTTTCTTGCCCTTAATAAACTTGAACCATTGTGTCGTTTATGGTGTATATGCTTGCACTTATATGTTGGGGATTAGCATAACCATGCTGTCATGGGGAACGCTTTCAACCTTGCACTTGTACTTTGTACCTAGTTGATATCATGCTCTTTTGTCTATGGATGTTGTCGGTGTGAAATGAAAGGGGAGCTTGTAAGTCTATGGAGTTATGTATGTGTGTTAGAGAAACGGCTGGGCCGCTAGTCTAATCCATGTCGACATGGTGGAAACCTGTAGCATAACCACAATGAACTATCTATGAAGCATTCTTCTTATAAAAAAAGAGTCAGATATTGAGAAAAAGAAAAAAAAAGATGAGAAAAGAGGAAAGAGAGAAAAAGCACCATTTCCCATGGTAAATAAGAAGATTGCTGAGATGCTCGTTGTCTGCTTGCCTTGTCATTTTGATATGGGGATTCTTCCGTATCATCGGGCAAGGGATACCCCGTTGGCGGTTCTCTATGATACAGATGTACTTACTATGACAGGAACTTACCGGTAACTAAACTTGAGTAGCATGAGGAGTGGCCCTCGTATTCAAGGGACATGAGATTTCCAACTTATACTTTGTCAAGCATATACCCCATAGTTTGTTCACTTTAACCTTAATCACTTCAAGATGCTTATGATAGGGGCAATGAGAGCTGAAAGCTAATAAGTACCATAATTTTTGGAAGCTCTTTATGAAACTTGAATCCCTACTTCCTTCTATGAAGGCCTTTCTTTTACTTTTATGTTGAGTCTCCACCTTCTATCTTTATGCACCTACTTTGAGAGCATAGTGTCCATTCTTAGTTCTATGTGTATTGTCCCAAGACTTGTTGATTGATGCATAGCTTTGATATTGCTTGTTTTAAACTATTTGTATCTAGTCACTCTTATGAACTTTGAAGGTGTCCTATGCATTTATGTTTTCTACTCTATGAGGGACAAGCTGAATGCTACTATGCTATGATTTCTTTATGAAACAAACAAACGTCTTGCAAATCACTATTATTCATGAATCTTTTTTTGTGACTTTTCATGTTGCAACATAGTTGCTATGTCTTATTGTTAGAACTTTGTCTTTCATGTTATGATTGAAGTACTATGATCCCAGCTATCAATGTTTTACAAATACTTTGATCAAGTTTATGATGGTGCATGTCACCTCAAAAATTATTCTTTCTTTTTATCACTTACCTACAAGAGGACGAGCAGGAGTTAAGCCTGGGGATGTTGATACGTTGCTAATGTATCCATAATTTTTGATGTTCCATGCTTGGTTTTTATCTACTTTCTTATGTTTTGTTCCAACTTTGGAGTACTTTCTATACACTTTCTTGGACTAACCTATTAACAAGAGCCATAGTGCCAGCTGCCTGTTTTCTGCTGTTTTTGGTTCTAGGAAAGTCAGAAAATGAATATTCTCGGAATTGGACGGGACAAAAGCCAAAGTCAGTTTTTCACCGAGGGACACAAGAAGCCAGAATACGAGACGGAGAGGGGCCAGGGGGTCACCACACCACCTGGCCATGCCCTGCCCACGCCTTGGTGGTCTGCCGCCTCCGCACCCTCGGCCTCTCCTTTCGCCTATAAGATGCCTTTGATACAGAAACCCTGGCACGATCAAAATTCCACGAAGAGTGCAGAGCCGCCATCATCTCCATCCCTAGATCAGGAGGGATCTGAAGCTCTTTCCGGCACCTTGCCAGAGGGGAGAATTCACCCTGGAGGCCTTCTTCATCATCATGCAAGCCTCCGGTGTGATGCGTGAGTAGTTCATCCTTCGACTACGGGTCCATGTAGTAGCTAGATGGTTGGTTCTCCTCCTTTGTGCTATCGTGCTTAGATCTTGTGAGCTCTGTTGATGATCAAGATCATCTATTTGTAATTCCTACATGTTGTGTTTGCGGGGATCCGATGGATAATGAAATGCTATTTCATTTTGATTATTGATTCTATCATGTCTTTGTTATTTGTGATCTTGCATGCTTTCCGTTGTTAGTAGCTATCTTGGCCAAGTAGATGCTGGCAACTCCAAGAGTTAGTATTATGCTCGATAGTGGGTCCATGCCTCTAGTAATCTGGGGATGTGACATAAATCTCTAAGGTACTAGATATGCTGTTGCTACTAGGGAGAAAACAACAGTCCTTTGTTCATAGAACAATCGTATTGTTTACTTTACACGCAATGCGTAATGCAATTATCTGTTACTTGCAACTTAATACTGGAGGGGGTTCAGATGATAACCTGAAGGTGGATTATTCGTCATAAATGCAGTTGGATTACGGTCTATGTATAATGTTGTAATGCCCAATCAAGTCTCAAAGGAGTCAAGATGAGTAGTATATGCATGATTTCTTTCTCGATGTTTGTCAATTTCCCCGCTGTAATTTGTTCACCCAACATGTCATCTATCTTAAGGAGAGCCACCACTAGTGAACTATGGACCCCGGTCCTTTCTTTTATCATCAATCTACAATCAACCGTTTACTGTTTACTTTCTGCAAACTACTACTTTCTTCCACACAGTACATTTAATCCTTTGTTTTCAGCAAAACCGGTGAGATTGACAACCTCACTGTAAGTTGGGGACAGAGTTCTGTGGTTGTGTTGTGCTGGTCTCCACGTTGCTGCTGATGCCGGTAGTGCGCCCTGCCAAAGTCCAGCTAGCAACACCTTGGGGTGTTTCCTTGCTCCTACTGGTTCGATTAAATCTTGGTTTCATAACTGAGGGAAAACTTGCTGCTGTGCTCATCATACCTTCCTCTTGGGGTTCCCCAACGAGCTCGATATATTTTGGGCCATCATAGGTCTCGTAGGAGCGAGGTTCTTGAAAGTTAACACGGTCGGTGGAAGTAAAAGTTACATCAAGGACCTCATAAAAATGAAAATTGCACCCAAGTCCATGCATTTAGCACAAGGACCCTGAAATTGAGCAATGAAGTGTGTGTTTTGAGGTTTGTGCATACTAGCGTTCATCGTGCTAAAGACTATCAGTAGAATCTTTGTAGATGCTAAGAATGGAAAAGAAGATCCAACGGTTAGCATGTTTGGATTTGTCGGTCTTGATCCAACGGTCAATGTTCGAAGTTATCCATATACTATACAATGGTATGGTATGGTATTGTAAGAGATAAGACAAGATAAAGATAAGATAAGAAGTACTGCGAATGGCCGATACTTCGAGTAACCTTCCCTCCTGATGTTTGGGAAGCAAGTGAAAATTTTGAAAACCAGAAAAGTTTGATTTTTTTGCTGCCAAGGACCAAAGTGGTTTCCTTCCTATGTACTCCTCGTCCCTACTCCACACCAACGCGGCTGCCGAACACGCCAGAGACACAGAGCCGCCGTACCAAGGCACACGTGCGCAACACCACGTTGTGGAGGAGGGAGAGATCAGCCAGGCCGATGCGTGAGGGGAAAGGGTAGGAGAGAGGGAGGATGGATGGTGAGAGGCAGCAAAGGAGAGAGAAAACACACAATTTGTTTTGCGTGCATAGGTCCTGAAATTTACTAGTACTAGCATAGTGTAGTACACTTTAAGGCCACCGGAGTACCTCGTGTCAGAAACCCATCATAACTTTGCTCTGACATGGAACCACCTTCAACTTCTCTTCATTGTTGCCCTCTTCCCCTGCCAACGTTTTATTCTCTCAACATGTACAGCGCGTGGACAGAGGTGACCATATGTCTAAGCAAAGATATTTACCACTCCAGCATTGTGTAAAAAAGCACACCTTAATATGGCCTACTACCCGTTCAAAAAATGGCCTACTATGTGGCATCCGCTAAGGTTCACCTTATACATAGTGGAAAAAATAAAGTTATCTTTAAGCCTAAGGTGCACCTCAAGCTTGTGGGTTCCCCATAGAAAATAGAAATATCATTTCCCCTCTCTCCCTATTTCATGTGATCGTTTTCAAAAGGTGTTCAAAATTTTCATGATGCAAAATCTTAGCTAGAAGTCGAACCACTCGTCAAAACTCTCTGTGGTTTCTAATATATTAATTAACCACTCGATGGGAATCTCGAAAAGCTTTTTTCGTAAAACTTTCAAAGCAACCTACAATTTATTACTTGTAGTTCAAGTTTGACCTAATTTCATTAAATTCAAGAGCAATCTATCGCACTTAGTTGTAGCTCAAGTTTGACCTAATTTCATTAAACTGTCAAGATGCAAAATCTTAGCAAGAAGATGAACCTGTCGTCAGAAATCTCTTTTGGTTTCTGATAGTATATTAATCCATAAAACTTTCAAAGCAACCTACACGGTTTACTTGTAGTAGTTCAAAGTTTACATATTTTATTGTTTCCGCTTTGCCTATTATAATTTTATATAGTGATGATATGCCAGATGTCTATTATTTGAGTCTCACGTGCAGGGCACATGCAATTTACTAGTACTTGTACTTTCAAATTTGACCTAATTTTGATAAATCGACATAAAGTCATTCTAATGGGCAGAGTTAGCTGGGAAGTTCGAAAACTCATAAAACATGGGAATCGTTGGTACAACATGTTGGTCCAATATATATGTATGTAAACTTGGCTTGTGGAATTCAGATCCAATATTCTTCGGACTTTTCTTTAGGAAAAAGAACAACCTCGTCAGATTCTTCAAATGAAAATGTAGAATTGAATGTTCTTTCTTGATAGTTGGAAACTCACACCGACGACACTGTTTACTATAAGAATATGCACCGATGATCTACCTATGAAAAGACATTTAATTAAAGAGCAATCTATGGTGTTTACTTGTAGCTAGCTCAAGTTTGACCTAATTTCGTTAAATTACCAATATGCAAAGTGTTAGCAAGACTTTGAACCTATCGTCAAAACTCTCGCTGGTTTCTGGTATATTAATTTTGAACCCTCGATGGGTACGTACAAAAGCTTTTTCGTAAATCTATCAAAGCAAAACCTACAATTTACTTGTAGTTTCAAACTTGACCTAATTCCGAGATATCGACGTAAAGTTATTCAAATGTGCGGGGTTAGCTATAGGAAGCTTCAAAACCCATAAAACATGGGAATCACAAGTATAACATGTTGTCGATCCACTATATATATATATATATGTCTGTCAACTTGGCTTGTGGTATCCACATCCAATATTCTTTGGACTTTTCTTTATGGAAAAGAACAACTAACCTCGTTCGTGTTCACTCGGAAAACGTAGAATTCAATGTTCTTTCCTGGTAGTTGGACACTCACACCCACGGCACTGCTTACTACTAGAAAATGCACACATCTACCTCTGAAATGACATTCAATTCAAGAGCTATCTATCGTGCTTACTTGTAGCTCAAGTTTAACCTAATTAATTTCGTTAAATTGTCAAGATGCATAATCTTAGCAGGAAGTTGAACCTATCGTCAAAACTCTTGTTGTTTTCAGATATACTGATTGTGACCCCTTGATGGGTACCTCCAAATTATAAGCTTTTTCGTAAAAGTTACAAAGAAAAACCTACAATTTACTTGTAGTTTCAAATTTGACCTAATTTCGATAAGTCGACTTAAAGTCATTAAAATGGGCAGAGTTATCTAGGAACTTTGAAAGCTCATAAAACATGGGAATCGCAAGTACAACATGTTGTCGATCGACTATATATGTCTGTCAACTTGGCTTGTGGAATCCACATCCAATATTCTTTGGACTTCTCTTTACAGAAAATAACAACTAGTATCCTCGCTCATCTTCACTCGGAAAATGTAGAATTGAATGTTCTCTCCTGATAGTTGGAAACTCACACTGACGGCATTGTTTACTATAACAAGGTGCATCGATCTACCTCTGAAAATACATTTAATTCAAGAGCAATCTATCGCGCTTACTTGTAGCTCAAGTTTGACCTAATTTCATTAAATTGTCAAGATGCAAAATCTTAGCAAGAAGTTGAAAATATAGTCAAAACTCTTGGTGTTTTATGATTTATTAATGGTGACCCCTTGATGGGTACCTCCAAAAGATTTTTCGTAAAACTTTCAAAGCAACCTACAATTTACTTGTAGTTTCAAATTTGACCTAATTTTGATAAATCGACATGAAGTCATTCGGTCAAATGGGAAGAGTTAGCTAGGAAGCTTGAAAACTCATAAATAAAACATGGGAATGGTTGGTACAACATGTTGGTACACTATATATGTCGGTAAACTTGACTTCTGGCATTAAGATCCAATATTATTCTTTGGACATTTCTTTACGGAAAAGAACAACCTCGCTCGTCATCACTCGAAAAATTGAGAATAATTGAATCTTCTTTCCTGATATAGTTCAAAAATCATACCAAACCGACGGCACTATTTACTGCAAGAAAATGCACCCATCTACCTCTCTGAAAAGTCATATATTTCAACAGCAATCTAACGTGCTTACTTGTAGCTCATGTTTGACCCAATTTCATTAAAAAGTGTCATGTGATGCAAAATCTTAGCAAGAAGTCAAACCTGTTGTCAAAAATCTCGGTTGTTTCTCATATATTGATTGTGACAACCCTCCCGATCGATACGGTACCTCCAAAAGCTTTTTCGTAAAACTTTCAGAGTAACCTACAATTTAGTTATAGTTCAAGTTTGACCTAATTTCGATAAATCGACATGTAGTCATTCAAGTGGACGAAGTTAATTAGCTAGGGAGTTTGAAAACTCAAAAAACATATGGGAATCGTAAGTAAAACACGTTGGTCCACTTAATATGTCTAGAAGCTTGGCTTATGGCATTGAGATCCATATTTTGCTTCGAACTTTCTTTATGGAAAGAAACCATCTCGTCATCACTCGGAAAACTGAGAATTTTATTTCCTGATAGTTGGAAACTCACACTGACGACATTGTTTACTACAAAAAGATGCACCCATCTACCTCCAAAAATACATTTCATTCAAGAGCAATCTATCGTGCTTACTTGTAGCTCAAGTTTGACCTAATTTCGTTAATCGACAAGAAGTCATTGAAGTGTGCGAAGTTAGCTAGGAAGCTTGAAAAATCCAAGTACTAAAAACTTGGGTATTACGTATAAGAAATTGTGGTCCAGTTTGTTTGATAATTGGGGAGGTTGTATTTTCTTTTAACCGTGGTAGGTCTCGTAAGAGCAAGGTGCTTGAGAGTTAACACGGTCGGTGGAAGTACAACTTACATCAAGGACCTCATAAAAATGAAAATTGCACCCAAGTCCATGCATTTAGCATAAGGACCCTGAAACTAAGCAATGAAGTGTGTGTTTTGAGGTTTGCGCATACTAGCGTTCATCATGCTAAAGACTATCAGTAGAATCTTTGTAGATGCTAAGAGTGGAAAAGAAGATCCAACAGTTAGCAATGTTTGGATTTGTCGGTCTTGATCCAACGGTCAATGTTCAAAGTTATCCCTACACTATATAGTGGTATGGTATGGTATTGTAAGAGATAAGAAAAGATAAAGATAAGATAAGAAGTACTGCGAATGGCCGATCTATTGAGTAACCTTCCCTCCTGATGTTTGGGAAGCAAGTGAAAATTTCGAAAACTTGAAAAGTTTGAATTTTTTTGCCGCCAAGGACCAAATTGGTTTCCTTTCTATGTACTCCTCGTCCCTACTCCACACCAATGCGGCTACCGAACACGCCAGAGACACAGAGCCTCCATACCAAGGCACACGTGCGCAACACCATGCTGTGGATGAGGGAGAGATCAGCCAGGCCGGTGCGTGAGGGGAAAGGGTAGGAGAGAGGGAGGAGGGATGGTGAGAGGCAGCGAAGGAGCGAGAAAACACACAATTTGTTTTGCGTGCATAGGTCCTGAAATTTACTAGTACTAGCATAGTGTAGTACACTGTAAGGCCGCTGGAGTACCTCGTGTCAGAAACCCATCATAACTTTGCTCTGACATGGAACCACCTTCAACTTCTCTTCGCTGCTGCCCTCTTCCCCTGCCAACGTTTTATTCTCTCAACATGTACAACACATGGACAGAGGTGACCATATGTCTAAGAAAAGAAATATACTGTTGGGGATATACTTTCCAGGTATCCTTACAGTTCCTCACTGACCAGGGTGGCCCACTTCGGGTTAGAGCTTTGCTTCACGGGCGGCCCAGTCAGGGAGAAGAGACAGAGTCCAGTCTGGCTACGGGAAGGCCCAGTAGACTTACCGACATAGGCCCATAGTGTTACTTGTAGTTCAAGATGTACTCTGTAACCGAATCTTAGTCATAGCCAGATAGATCTCTCTTGTAAACCCTAGGCCGGATATCTATATAAGTTGTCCTAGGGAGAGCCTTTTGGGCAACTACCACCAGACAATAGTCTACAACCTCAACTCGCACAGGCGATACCCTTGTAACCCATATTTCGGCTCTGTCGTATTACTGGATTGCTAGCAGGAGTAGGGTTCGTCCAAATCCGGCGAATTCGAACCTGGGTAAACTTGTGTGCTCACCGTCCCGGAACACTGTATGCCTCACACCCCTCTCTTCCACACACCTCGAGGACCCCCTCATGGCATACTTGTCATCAATCCGACGACAGTTGGCGCCCACCGTGGGGCAAGTGAGCTTCAGATCTACATTCCGAGCAGAATCTGCAAGAATCGGAATCAGCGAGACTATCGTCGTTGGTCGCATCCTCTACGCTAGTGACGTCCCTCTCATCGTCCTAGACGAGACTTGGATTCCGGCTAGGGAAGCCATGACCACCTACACCATCATGTCTTTTAGCGAGATTGATGTTTAAATCAGTTTCGCTGAACCTGCCCCACCCACCCTAGCGGTGATGATAGAGGCAGAAGAAATTTCTGGGTCCCCCCTATCCGCAGAGGCGGCAGAGTTCCGGATCTCAAAAAACCCTAATCCCACCCAGCCCGCACCAGCTGTGAAGATAGTGGAGAAAGCTGAACCTAAGGCAGATCTCGCGGTGCATGTTGGATCTGGAGTGGATCTCCCTAGCTGAATCCCAGATCGATCCACCTGCAGAGGTCGAAATCCAGGAAGAACAAGAAGACAACTCTGGTTCTGGCTCTGATGATGCTGGGACGGACAGGCCCTTCCTGAGATACACACTAAGACGCATGATGATGCAAAACTCAGGTGTAGATGCAATCCTCGAGACCATCAGGCGTTTCGACGAAGCCTACTATGAAGACCGCAGTTATCTCAGGAGGAGCACATCGCACTTTGTCAGATATGTGGGATCCGTATCCGGATCCACCGATGCTGGAGACAACACCGACTCTGTGCTAGAGGCTATCGGAACAAGCGTCAAATTACCGGCATCTTCAGATGACTCCATGATGTCGGCAGATTTCTGGAAGTTCTCCGCGGAATATGAAGAGGAGATTAACTCCACAGCTGCTGCAAAAGGAGAAGACATGGACGAAGGATCTAGAGAAAACTCTCCCAAAGCACAGGACAACATGGATCTCGGAGATGATCCCGAGAACCAAATGGCCGAAAGTACCGATCAAAGCTTGACTCCGGGAAACAGGCCCAAAATCGTCTTTGCTATCGGCGCTGCCAAGAAGGCAAAGAAGAAGAACAAGACCCTGGCAAAAGACCCTCTGGCAGAAGAGGTGATTGCTGAGGAATATGGGGAAGACTCGGATGGAGCACTTATCCCAGACGAGCCCAAAGAAGAGTCAGTGGATGGACACGTGATCACTGAAGGTGCGCGTAAACTCATCGATGCTGCATTAACCACACATACTCCTACAGCTGCAGAACTTACTACTGAAGAGCTGGACGAAAGGACCTAGGCCCTAGAAGCGCGTCACCAAGTACTCCTCGATGAATCCAAAAACCTTGAGGAAGAAAAGAAACGCATGGCAACTACGGAGAAGTACAACTCCAGGCAACATCAGAAGACTAGGAAACGTCATATTCACGATGACCAATTCCCGCAGATTCACAAAGTCCTCTTTGGAGGAGAACATGGGATGCCTCGACACGGCAGCAACGGGGATTGGGTGTATCCAACTCCAGTGCAAAACACCGTTGCGACTCAAGAAATCCTATCTGCTAATCTAGGCACAGAGCAGATTTAATTAGGCATTAAACTACTCAACAAGGGTCTAGAGCAGCAAAAATTCACCCTGTCCGGAAGCCAAAAACTGGTCTCCCATTCTGACCAATGTCGCACGGATCCGGCCTGGAATGACGTAATACCCCAACGTGTTCCGAAATAGCATCATCGTTCTGACCATCAAGAAGACAACTACTCAAGAACAGATCTTCAGGACAGCACCACAAATCTTCACGTGACTGGCGTAATGTTACCCCAGTTGCGGAGCAAGAGGCAATCGCTGCACTGAATCCGAAGAATCCTCCCCAGCGAGAGTCGAAGGATCACGGGGAAGAAGATAAACAGAAACGTCAGGAGGAGGACCGACAAAGAATGCCACCTCCTAGACACGCAAGCCGTCTGGATGACGGGCGAGGGAACGACGGACACCGTGTCGAGACAAACCGGCAGGGGGCTCGTCATAATGAAGATCCTCCCTGGAACCGGAATAATGACGCTCCGGACAGAGGCCGGCGATCAGCCGGAAACAACCCAGCTGCTCCACCCTCTCCACCAAGTTGCCATCACAACGGCCCCCAAGGAGGCCAAGGAGGGCGTCATGGTGGAGGAGGTGGTGACAGAAGCCGAAGTCCGGCTCCAAGGCACCGCAGCCGTCATTCAGGATGATCTTTATCCCCAAGTGACACAAGACACAGGATCAATTCCAACATAGAAGCGCGGCACTACGAAAACGATGATATATACATGGGCCCAAAATTCTTTGGACCACGTATAAGAGCCAAAAAAATTCAGAAGGATTTGCTATCTCAAGACACATTCAAGCCTACGACGGCATAGCTCAGCCAGACACTTGGCTCTAGGATTTCTTCCAAGCTTGATGTATTGCCAAAGGCGGAAATAGCCTGGTCGCAACCCGATATCTCCCACTCATGTTGCAGAAGACGGAACGATCATGGCTCAATGAACTTCCAGAGAACACCATCCACAACTGGTATGATATGCAAAGTGCATTCTTTCAGAATTTCGAAGGCACATACCGGAGGCCCTGGGCAGTAGGAGACCTACAGCGTTGCACCCATAAAGCCGGAGAAACTTGTCGGGATTATCTCGAACGATGGATCGACACCAAGAACTCCTATGAAGGAGTAAACGACCAAACTGCGATTGAAGCTTTCATTGCAGGACTCCCAATTGGTTTACTACGTCATCGCTTGAAGTGTGACAAGGTCACTGATTTGGGAGAGATGATAGAAGCAGCAAGCAAATATGCAGATGCTGACGACGACGCAGAAGGATTACTTAACGCCCTAGATGTGCCACAGTCAGAAAAACAACCAAAGCAACAAGCTCACAAGCGCAAGAACACCTCGGAAGAAAAGCCCAACGCGGAAACGGTAGTGGTCACTGCTACTTTCGGGTATGGAGGACGAGGAGGGCGCGGCGGTGGCTGTGGACGTGGTCGTGGGACATCAAGAGTCCAGGGTAGAGGAGACCAACAACCTGGAAAAACCTACTCCTGGGCCGACATTGCTAATAACCCATGTGTGCATCACTTAGATGCCAATGGGCGCTCGTCCCACACAAACACCGAGTGTCGTTTCAATGACGACATCAAGAAATATGATATCACTGGCTATAGGGCTAAGCGAAAGAAGGGAAAGAAGAATCCCGAAAAAGATAAAGAGACCAAGGATGATTCCGACATGGAGGAAGCTGATGCTTCAAATCCCAAGCCGGAAGGGAAAAAGAACTTCCCGACAAAGAAAGACACTTACGTCACCTTCCTCGGATCTCAGCCATCTAAGATCAAGAAAGTAGTTCTACATGAGCTCAACGCAACAGTTCCGGCTGTCCCTCAATTTTTGGACTGGTCGGAAGTGGCAATCACCTTTGACTGTGTTGATCATCCGCCTAAATTGCACAGGCGAGGAAAATACGCCTTAGTCGTCAATCCACTTATTGACGGCTATGGTTTATCCAAGACTCTCATGGACGGCGGTAGCAGCATTAATATTCTGTCTGTCGAAACGCTACGCCGGATGAAGATCTCGGAAACCCAGCTGAACTATAGCTATGTGATCTTTCACGTAGTTGTCCCAGGAAGACAAGCAAATTCCATGGGGGAAATTACTTTGGATGTTACCTTTGGAACTCGAAAGAATTATCAGACAGAAGCAATTTCTTTCGAAGTGGTCCCGTTCAAGAGCATGTACCATGCTATATTCGGACGTCCGGCTTACTAGGATTTTATGGCTCGTCCGTTTTACATTTACAATATGATGAAAATTCCAGGTCCCAACGGCTTGATCACCATCATGGGAGACCCGAAGAAAGCACGAGAATGCGAGGATGGAAATGCCGCCTTTGCTGAAGTTGTGCTGCATGCCCAGGAGTACCAAGAGATGAAGAATAGCATAGAGCCGTTCGAGATGCCCACAACGAAGAAGGAGGTGACAAAGCCGAATCCGGAGTTCAAGGCATCAAAAGAGACGAAGAAGACGCCGTTGAAGGATCATCACCCTTCCAAGGTGACTCAGGTAGGCGTAGGCCTAGATAGCACATAGGAAAGCACGCTCGTCAAGTTCCTCCAAGCAAATCAAGATATCTTCGCATGGCAGCCATCTGACATCACCGGAGTACCTAGGGAACTTGCCGAGTACTCTTTAAATGTACACCCGAACGCTAAACCTGTCAAATAGTCCCTACAATGTTTTGGCGATGAAAAGCGTAAGGCAATAGCTAAGGAACTAGCACGACTCGAGTTAGCCGGATTCATAGAAGAGGTCATCCACACTGAGTGGTTGGCCAATCCTGTAATGGTCCCTAAAAAGGACACCACTGATTTAAGGACGTGTGTTGATTATACTGCCTTGAACAAGGCTTGTCCCAAAGATCCGTTCGCTCTGCCTAGGATTGATCAAGTTATCGATTCTATGGCAGGCTCGGAACTACTATGTTTTCTCGATGCATATTCCGGCTATCACCAAATTCGGATGAAGGAATCTGACAAAGTCAAAACTTCATTCATAACCCCCTTCAGAACCTTCTGTTTTGTTACGATGCCCTTTGGGCTGAAGAACGCAGGAGCTACGTATCAACGCACAATGCAGCGTTGCCTCCACGATCAAATCGGATGCAATGTACATGGATATGTGGATGATATTGCGGTAATGTCCAAAAAGAAGGAAACCTTGATTTCTGACTTGGAGGAAACATTTGCCAATCTACGAAAATACAACATAATGCTTAATACGAATAAATGCTTCTTTGGAATCCCAGCCGGAAAATTGTTTGGTTTTATCGTGTCTCAAAGAGGCATAGAGGTAAACCGAGACAAAATCAAGGCTATACTCAATATTTCCAGGCCAACTCGCCTGAAGGACGTGCAAAGACGTCTCGGTGAAAGAGCCGCACTACTATACAAACTCCTGAAAAATACAAAGAATTTTGTGTGGACCGACGAAGCTGAAGCTGCACTGCATGACCTGAAAGCAGTACTCTCATCGGCTCCCATCCTTGCAGCACCGGAACCACATGAACCGATGTTGCTCTATCTTGCTGCGACAAACAAAGTCATCAGTATCGTCATGGTGGTGGAGAGACCGGAGAAAAATCAGGAACACTTGGTGCAGCGTCCGACTTACTATCTCAGCGAGGTCTTAACAGAATCAAAGCAGCGGTATCCGCACTATCAAAAGCTGGCTTACGGTGTGTTCTTAGCATCTCGTAAGTTACGGCATTATTTTCAGGAACATCCTATTACCGTGGTGAGCACAACTCCCATGAGAGATATAATCAACCATAGTGACGCCATAGGACGCGTCGCTAAATGGGGCATAGAGCTTTCAGCTTTCGATATTGAGTACAAACCTCGTACAACAATCAAATCCCAAATCCTTGCTGACTTTGTCGCTGATTGGACAGAGACAACGGAGAGTATGACCCTACCAGAGTTGGAATACTGGACCCTGCATTTTGACGGGTCTAAGGCGCTCGGGGGCTCGGGGGCTGGTGTGGTGCTCAAATCACCCCAAGGAGATAAACTTTTCTATGTATTGCAGATACACTTCACGGCAACAAATAACATTGCTGAATATGAAGCACTACTGCATGGAATCCGGATTGCTAAGGACATCGGCATCCGACGATTAATCTGTTACGGAGATTCGGATCTTGTTGCACAGCAAGTATCGGATATCTGTAAGGCAAATAAGCACATGGCAGCATATAGGGCTGTCGTGGATGAACAATCTAAATCGTTTGAAGGGTTTGAAGTTCAACACATCCCTCGAACAGAAAATGAGGAAGCATATGCATTATCTCGAATAGGCTCTGCCCAGAAAATGGTCCCGGATGGCGCTTTTTTAGAGCACCTCAAAGTTCCCTCTATAAAAGGAGTAGATGAGGAATATCCGACCAAATCCGACTCACCTTTAGTAGCAGTCTTGGTTGTGATTCCCAGTTGGACTCAACCCTATCTTAATTTCTTGATAGACGGAAAATTACCCGAAGACAAAGTTCTGAGCCGGCAGATCGTCTGACGAGCAAAATCCTATACTATAATTAGTGGTGAGCTCTATAAGCGGGGTGCATCTGGGGTTTTTCAGCGATGTGTATCTCCGGAAGAAGGAGTGTAAATCTTATGGGAAATCCACGAAGGCGAGTGTGGTCACCATGCTGCATCCAAATCTTTAGTGGCAAAAGCTTTCTGACATGGTTTTTTCTGGCTTACAGCCAACGCAGATGCCGAATGGCTGGTCAAGATGTGCAAGGGCTGCCAAAAGTACGCCAAACAAGCTCACGTTCCGGCTGATCAGCAGCGAACAAATACCTATAACATGGCCTTTTGCGGTCTGGGGGCTTAACATGGTAGGACCATTTAAACAAGCTCCAAGTGGATTTACTCACCTCTTAGTGATGGTGGATAAATTTACCAAATGCATTGAGGCTAAACTCGTCACTAGTTGTGATGGAGAAATAGTCAGAAGTTTTTTTTGAGGATGTTATAATCCAATACGGTTATCCGCATAGCATTATCACGGACAATGAGAGTAACTTTTCTATGGGAGAACTTGCTGAATTCTGCAATGAACAAAATATTCGGCTTGACATTGCGTCAGTCGCACATCCACAAGCTAATGGACAAGTCGAAAGAGCAAATGGTTTAATCTCACGGGGCCTAAAACCGAGACTTAAAGCACCACTACGACGTGTTGCGGGGGCTTAGGTAGAGGAATTACCTTCTGTAATTTGGAGTTTGTGAACAACTCCAAACAGGTCAACTGGATACACACCTTTCTTCTTGGTCTATGGCGCAGAAGCAGTTCTTCCTAGTGATTTGATTCACACTTCTCCTAGAGTGGCCGCGTATATGGAGGAGGATGCCGAAATTTTCTCGACAAAATGATCTCGACTTAGTCGAAGAAGTTCACGTCGTTGCTGAAATGAGATCAACAGCCTATCAGCAGAAGTTACGCAAGTATCATAGCCAGAGAGTCAGAAATCGGTCTTTCAATAAGGGCGATTTGGTGCTCCGGCTTGTGCAGCAAAGAAAGCACAAACTTTCCCCAATATGGGAAGGGCCATTTTTAGTTAGTCGAGTATTACACAATGGTTCGTACTACCTAACTGATATGAGGCCAGTCAAAGAAAGACCTGCTACTAAGAAGAGAAAGAGAGCTGGAGGCATTACAAATCCGGATGAGTTAGACAGACCATAGAATATTGCTCAGCTATGTCCCTTTTATTCTTAGTTTATTTTTCTTTGTAAACATATATGTGTACATGTTCAATGAGAAATAAAGTCTTGGTTCCCTCAAAAAAAATCTGAGAAGTTTTTACCATCTTATTTCCGAATGATCATGTCACAAGTCGAAAATCCCAGAATACTTGAAAGTACTTTATGCTCATGTTTGTTCTGATTTAGATTTCCGATTCTAAAATTGATACCTTTTGGTTTAAATCTAAATTTTCTAGTCTATACTTTGGTTATTTATCTGATTGCTGGATGCGGGCATTTTCTGAGTAAGGAATTGTTGGTACTAGAATTCGGCTTTGTTTCCGAGTTTAAACCGGTTTAGCAATTGAGCTCCGTTGCTCGGCAAAGTTTCTGTGCTGAAAGTTTAGCTGGCTCATGAAAGGGACGAGGCTGAAAGCCAGATAAACGATAAGTGCAAACAAAAAATACAAGTGCTTATGCAAACATTTCAGGCACATAGTATCAAAACTGAAAGTGCAGAATAGATAAAATAAAACTTAGCACTAGCAAAAGTATCATACTACTTAATTACAAACCCAAATTGTTTTTTCAGAATAACACATTATTCTTTAGATATTCTATGATGCAGGAGGAGAGGTAGGAGCTGTCGGCTCGCTGGATACATTGGCCTCGGCTTGATAGCATTCCGAGATGTTCAAATCCGATATGGTTTGATCATCCTCGGAAACCTCAGCTGTTTCTTCGGAAGGCAGAGGTGGCGTGTCCACACGGGTGAAGATGGGAGTGTCGTAGCTGGTCAAATCATCTACGTGGCACCCATATCCAGTGCAGGAGTCCATGATAGCCTTGATGTCTTGCTCCTGTCCGTCTTTGTCCACCTTGCAGTACCCTCTAGTTACTTGCCAGATTTCCATGTTTCCATGGTGGCTCATAACCATGGTGAGAGCGTTTTGCGCTGCGGTTCACGCGTAGGACATGTTCTAGTCCTGAACAAGATGCGGCATATCTTTGGCCTTGTCTCGCACCTCAAACCCGGACATGTTGTGCATATCCAGAACCTTGAGAACCTCGCCAATGTCTTCGAGAGATTGGCGGAAGTCATGAAGCAAATCACCGACTTGGGTAAGCCGGTGGGTGCGAGGCTCGGCAGAGGCAGAATCCGTCAAGTTCAGAGGACCTACGCATATAATGCAAAGGATAAGTCAAATAAACCCGAACTCTAGTGAGTCGGAAGATGCAGAAAAATCAGAGAAAGGGAAACATACCAAGGATGACATCGTCGACTTTGGTCTTCTCTTCGCGAAGACTCCGGAGCTCAGCCCAGAGCGCCATGGAAATGTCCTTCTCTCTGAATAACTCGTCATTGAGATCCGAGATTTTCTTATCTTGAAGCGCAATCTCAAGAATCTTGAAGCACAATCTCAAGAATCTTGAAGCGCAATCTCAAGAATCTTATCCGAGATCACGCTCATCGGTGGCCATGGAGCTGGACTCAAGAATCTGAGCAATGCTCTTCTCATGATCTACCTTGATCTTATCCAGCTCTTGGCGAAGTTCTTTGTTCTCCACCACCAAGGTCTTAAGATTCTCGGCCTCTTCGATCATGGCGCAGGACTGTTTTACCAGTTCTGTAAGTCAAAATAACAACAGTTCAACAAAAATTCGACTATGAAACAAGAAAGACAAGGTTTGAGTCTCAAAATGTTTACCTTTGGCCTCATCCTTGGAAACCTTCAGCTGTGCATTTTCAAGTCGGAGAGCTCTGATCTCTTTCCGCTTGTTGCAGATATTTTTCAATAATTCCGGGTTATACGAATTAAGTTTCTGTAAGTCAGAATACCCAGAGTCAGAAGTCTACTAAAGACTCGGGCTAATATTGTAAGTAATATCAGCACGAGCCTTGGGGGATACACTAGTTCATTCTTTGGCATCCTAAGTAAGCATAAACCCGGATTTTACTATCCAACTTCATGCTTGGGGGATGGAGGATAAGATAGAAAGTAAAATAAAGAAAAAAGTGAGTTGGAATTCTGACTTACGTGTTGTTCATGTGTGAGTTTGCTCAAGCACATGTTCACTTCATTTGTAACCTTCTCGGCAAGGGTGAGCGGGATCACAGGTGGAGGTGGTAACACACCAGCTCTTAGTCCCTCGTCGTGAAGGCGGACTTGTTCAAGAAGTTCGGAGTATTTGATGTCCTCCGCTTCTTGTGCTTCTTCTTCGGAAGAAAGATTCCGGCTTTCCAAGCATTGCCGGGCCAAATGTTGGATTTCCTCTGCAGATTTCCAAGACAGGCCAAGTTTGGCAAGTCCCGGATTACTTAGGAGATTGTCAGCAAAGATTTCTGCCGAGGGATCATTACCCGAGGAGGGTTCACCCTTATCAACACCTGAGTCACTCATGGTGACATTAGTTTGTGACTCAAGGATCACGGGCTCTGCTGTTTGAGCCGAATCTTCTACAATAGTCAGAGATCGAGTAATCTCCGGTGCTGCAGAAGGCTAAGGAGCGGGAGTCGGAGGAGCCATGGCAGGAGAAGCTAACTTGAGCTTTGACTGGCGCAGGGGCTTTGCAGCCGTTTCCTTCCCTTTGCCCTTGATGAGTTGTTTAACTCTGAGAAGATAATAGAGCAAAGAACAGTACATCTCAGAAGGAATTACAATTAAAATACAAAAGACCTTGTGAGGAAAGATTACCTCTTCACAACGGGCACTTCTTTGGTACCAATGGCCAATGTCGGAGCTTTGCGTTTCCGAGGAACGACATCCGGCATTGGGACCAACTCACCCTCGTCCTGAGACTCAGGAGGGTATCCCTCGATAGGAGCGAACTCCGACTCGAGGAGGTCGGCAAGCTGAAAAGGATAAACATCTCAGTATTGCAAAGATAACATATGGATGAGCATGAAAAAGAGTTACTGCTGAAGTTTACCGGCACAACAGGAATTTCCGCTGTATGCATGTCCAAGGAAAGCTCTGGAATCTTCCTCTCGATCCGCTCCCTTATCAGCCATTTGATTTGGCTTACATAGTCCTTCGGCTTTAAGGACTTGGAACTGACGTGGAGGGAGTCATTCTTCCACGACGTGATGGAGTGCATCAGTCGATCTCCATGATGTTGAAGAGGTTGGATCCGGCGCGCTACCCAGCATTGAACTAAGTCGGACCCTTTCAGGCCCTTGTGCTTCAGCAGATATTCAATCCATCTCTTGGCGAGAAACAGATCGTCACTGAGAGTTGGAGCGGCCTCGTCCCAAGATTCTTGGGGTGTGGCGGCTCCATCTACGAAAGCCGGCAAAGATGTGGCTTTGCCGGGAGAGGGGATATCCTTGTGGTAGAAGAAGGTGGACAACCATTGTTTGACCGAGTCACTAGCCATAATCCGAGGATAAACGCGCTCGCGCCTAACCGAAAAACTAATGGTGCCAGTAATATAAGGATTACCGGTAATAATGGAATTTCTCCAGACATGGAAGTACTACCGGAAAAGAGTAAGGCTCGGCCTAATGCCGAGATACCCCTCGCACAAAGAAGCGTATGTGCTCATCTCTAAGATAGAGTTCGGGGGAAGATGATGGAGATGAACGCCATAATGATCTACAACCTCGGAAAAGAATTCCGAGGGAGGAAAAGATAGACCTCTGTCAAGGTGAGTGCCGAAATGCACTCGCTCATCGTTGCGGGGGTTGGGGATGGTTTCACCGAAACCGCTCCGCCAGTCGCCGGCGCGGAGGAGCCCTTCGTCTTCAATGACCTGGAGCTTGGGATCGTCTAGGACGCAGGGGATCCAGACTCCACGGTGGCTCTCCTTCTCCGCCGCTACTGCCGCCGTCGTCGCCGCTGCCGTTGCCGCTAAGCTGGAGGATGATGAAGAATCCATTCTATGTGGTGCGCCGGTGACCTTAGATGGGCGGCGCTGGAGGTGTTTTTGCAGGAGCAGTGGAGCGCTGGGTTCGTGGGAGGCGTAGAGGAGAAGGAAATGGCGCTGGAACTGGTGAAGAGAATTGGGGGAGAAATCCACATCACTTATATCCGCCAAACGCGTCAAGATTTGTGTAAACGCTACAGTAAACATGCCACGCATCGTGGAAAGGACGGGGAAACCTCCGCCCGATGATTATGCTGTCTCGATCTCCATGCACACATTGAAACGGCACCTCGGTTCCCATGAACCAAGGTCGTCTTGACAGAAATGTCATTAGTGATGTGACTTGACCATGACTGGTGTCAGGCTACGTCAGAGACCAAGTTCCGGCTTAGTTTGAATTTCGAGCTGGAAATCTGAATAACCATACTGATGGGTCCGACTTATTTTGAGACCCGGATCATATCTTTTGTTTTGAAGTTTCAGGAACCCTTCAAGATTCTGCAAGACGAAGATCAAGTTAGATGATGATGAATCCAACTTTGGATCTTGGAGGCTTCCGGGGGCTGCTGTTGGGGATATACTTTCCGGGTATCCTTATTGTTCCTCACTGACCAGGCTGGCCCACTTCAGGTTAGAGCTTTGCTTCACCAGGCCCCGGGGGAGAAGAGATGGAGTCCATCTGCCACGGAAGGCCCAGAAGACTTACCGACATAGGCCCATAGTGTTACTTGTAGTTCAAGATGTACTCTGTAACCGACTCTTAGTCGTAGCCGGATATAGCTCTCTTGTAAACCCTAGGCCGGATATCTATATAAGCCGTCCTAGGGAGAGACTTTAGGGCAACTACCACCAGACAATAGTCTACAACCTCAACTCGCACAGGCAATACCCTTGTAACTCATATTCCGGCTCTGCCGTATTACTGGATTGCTAGCAAGAGTAGGGTCCGTCCAAAGCCGGTGGAATCGAACCTAGGTAAACTTGTGTGCTCACCGTCCCGGAACACCGTATGCCTCACACCCCTATCTTCCACACGCCTCGAGGACCCCCTCGTGGCATACTTGTCATCAATCCGACGACATATACTACTCCCACATTGTGTAAAAAAGCACAGCTTAATATGGCCCACTACCTGCTCAAAAAAATGGCCTACTATGTGGCATCCGCTAAGGTTCACCTTATACATAGTGGAAAAAATAAAGTTATCTTTAAGCCTAAGGTGCACCTCAAGCTTGTGGGTTGCCCATAGAGAATAGAAATATCATTACCCCTCTCTCCCTATTTCATGTGATCGTTTTCAAAAGGTGTTCAAAATTTTCATGATGCAAAATCTTAGATAGAAGTCGAACCACTCGTAAAACCTCTCTGTGGTTTTTGATATATTAATTAACCGCTCGATGGGTACCTCCAAAAGCTTTGTTCATAAAACTTTCAAAGCAACCTACAATTTATTACTTGTAGTTCAATTTTAACCTAATTTCATTAAATTCAAGAGCAATCTATCGCACTTAGTTGTAGCTCAAGTTTGACCTAATTTCATTAAACTGTCAAGACGCAAAATCTTAGCAAGAAGATGAACCTATCGTCAGAACTCTCTTTTGGTTTCTGATAGTATATTAATTCCCCCCCCCCCCCCACGTGCCCCCTTCGATGGGTACCTGTAAGAGCTTTTCCGTAAAACTTTCAAAGCAACCTACACAGTTTACTTGTAGTAGTTCAAATTTTACCTATTATATTTTTTCCACTTTGCCTATTATAATTTTATGTAGTGATGATATGCCAGATGTCTATTATCTGAGTCTCATGTGCAGGGCACGTGCAATTTACTAGTACTTGTAGTTTCAAATTTGACCTAATTTCGATAAATCGACATAAAGTCATTCTAATGGGCAGAGTTAGCTGGGAAGTTTGAAAACTCATAAAACATGGGAATCGTTGGTACAACATGTTGGTCCAATATATATGTATGTAAACTTGGTTTGTGGCATTCAGATCCAATATTCTTCAGACTTTTCTTTAGGAAAACGAACATACTCGCTCATATTCTTCACTTGGAAAATGTAGAATTGAATGTTCTTTCTTGATAGTTGGAAACTCACATCGACGACATTGTTTACTACAAGAAGATGCACTGATGATCTACCTATGAAAAAATATTTAAATCAAGAGGAATCTATGGCGTTTACTTGTAGCTAGCTCAAGTTTAACCTAATTTTGTTAAATTACCAATATGCAAAGTCTTAGTAAGAAGTTGAACCTATCGTCGAAACTCTCGCTGGTTTCTGGTATATTAATTTTGAACCCTCGATGGGTACGTGCAAAAGCTTTTTCGTAAATCTATCAAAGCAAAACTTACAATTTACTCGTAGTTTCAAATTTGACCTAATTCTGAGATATCGACATAAAGTTATTCAAATGTGCGGGGTTAGCTATAGGAATCTTCAAAACCCATAAAACATGGGAATTACAAGTACAACATGTTGTCGACCACTATATATATATATATGTCTGTCAACTTGGCTTGTGGCATCCACATCCAATATTCTTTGGACTTCTCTTTACTGAAAAGAACAACTAACCTTGTTCGTCTTCACTCGAAAAACGTAGAATTCAATGTTCTTTCTTGGTAGTTGGACACTCACACCCACGACACTGTTTACTACAAGAAAATGAACCCATCTACCTCTGAAATGACATTTAATTCAAGAGTTATCTATCGCGCTTACTTGTAGCTCAAGTTTGACCTAATTAATTTTGTTAGATTGTCAAGATGCAAAATCTTAGCAAGAAGTTGAACCTATCGTAAAAACTCTCGTTGTTTTCAGATATAATATTTGTGACCCCTCTATGGGTACCTCCAAAAGATTTTTCTTAAAACTTTCAAAGCAATCTACAATTTACTTATAGTTTCAAAATTGACCTAATTTCAATAAATCGACATATAGTCATTCGGTGAAATGGGCAGAGTTAGCTAGGAAGTTTGAAAACTCATAAATAAAACATGGGAATCGTTGGTACAACATGTTGGGTCCACTATATATGTCTGTAAACTTGGCGTGGCATTCACATCCAATATTCTTTGGACTTCTTACAAAAAGAATAACCTCCCTCGTCTTCACTTGGAAAATGTAGAATTGAATGTTCTTTCTTGATAGTTGGAAACTCACATTGATGGCATTGTTTACTACAACAAGATACACTGATCTACCTCTAAAAATACATTTAAATTCAAGAGCAATCTATCGCGCTTAATTACTTGTAGCTCAGGTTTGACCTAATTTCGTTAAATTGTCAAGATGCAAAATCTTAGCAAGAAGTTGAACCTATCATCAAAACTCTCGTTGTTTATGATATATTAATTGTGACCCGTCGATGGGTACCTCCAAAAGTTTTTTTGTAAAACTACCAAAGCAACCTATAATGTACTTGAAGTTTCAAATTTGACCAAATATTTATAAATCGACATAAACTCATTCAGTCAAATGGGCAGATTTAGCTAGGAAATTTGAAAACTCATAAAACATGGGAATCATTGGTACAATATGTTGGTCCACTATATATGTCGGTAAACTTGGCTTCTGGCATTTGGATCCAATATTCTTCAGACATTTCTTCACGAAAAAGAACAACCTCGCTCGTCATCACACGAAAAATTGAGAATTTAATGTTCTTTTCTGATAGTTGGAAAATCACACCGACGACATTATTTACTACAGGAAAATACACCCATATAACTCTGAAAAGTCATATATTTCAAGAGCAATCTATCGCGTTTACTTTGCAGCTCAAGTTTGACCCAATTTCGTTAAATAGTGTCATGATGCAAAATCTTAGCATAAAGTCAAACCAGTTGTCAAAACTCTTGGTTGATTATCATATATTGATTGTGACCCACCGATGGGTACCTCCAAAAGCTTTTTCATATAACTTTCAGAGCAACCTACAAAACTTGTAGTATATAGTTCAAATTTGACCTAATTTTGATTAATCGACATATAAGTCATTCAAGTGGGCAGAGCGATAAGCTATAGGAAGTTTGAGAACTCATAAAACACGGGAAATCATAAGTACAATATGTTGGTCCACTATATATGTGTGAAAACTTGGCTTGTGGCATTTAGATCCTTATTCTTCGGACTTTCTTTATAGGAGAGAATAATCTCGATATCACTCAAAAAATTGAGAATGTTGTTTCCTGATAGTTGGAAACTCACACTTACAATATTGTTTACTACAAGAAGATGCACCCATCTATCCTAGAAAAGACATTTAATTAAAGAGAAATCTATCGCGCTTACTTGCTTGTAGCTCAAGTTTGATCTAATTTCGTTAAATAGTCAGGATGCAAAATCTTAGCAAAAAGTTAAAACTATCGTCAAAACTCTCGGTGGTTTCTGACATATTGATTGTGACCCCTCGATGGGTGCTCCCAAAAGCTTTTTCGTAGAACTTTCAAAGCAACCTACAATTTACTTGTAGTTTCAAATTTGACCTAATTTCGATAAAATGACATAAAGTCATTCAAATGGGCAGAGTTAGCTAGGAAGTCATTCAAATATCAACAAACATTTAATTCAAGAGCAATCTTTCGCACTTACTTGTAGCTCAAGTTTGACCTAATTTTGTTAAACTGTCAAGATGCAAAATCTTAGCATGAAGTTGAACGTGTCGTCAAAACTCTCGATGGTTTATGATATATTAATTGTCCCCTAAATAGTTACCTCCAAAAGATTTTTCATAAAACTTTCAAAGCAACATACAATTTATTTGTAGTTCAAATTTGACTTAAATTCGATAAATAATTGGCATAAAGTCATTCAAGTTGACGGAGTTAGCTTGGAAGTTTGAAAGCTCATAAAACATGGGTATCATCAGCACAACATGTTGGTCCACTCTTTATGTCTGAAAACTTGTCTTGTGGTATTCAGATCTATATTCTTTGGAGTTTCTTTATGTAAAACAACAATCTCGTCATCACTCGAAAAATTGAGAATTAAATGTTCTTTCGTGATAGTTGGAAACTAACACCAACGACATTGTTTACTACATCACAAATCTACCTCTAAAAATACATTTAATTCAATAGCAATCAATTGCCCTTACTTGTGTAGCAAATGTTTGACATAATTTCATTAAATCGGCAAAAAGTCATTAAAGTGTGCAAAGTTAGCTAGGAAGCTTGAAACATCTTATTTCTAAAAACTTTGGAATTATAAAAAACCATGTTCCACTTTATCTGATAATCGGGGCAGTGTAATTATTTTTTAATTATGGTAGGTCCTGTAGGAGCAAGGTGCTTTATTAGTTAACACATAGTCGGTGGAAGTACAAGTTACATCAAGGACCACATAAAAATGAAAATTATATCCAAGTTCATGCATTTAGCACAAGATCCCTGAAACTAAGCAATGAAGTGTCTTTTGAAGTTTGCGCGTATGCTAGATATTGTAGAGCCAAATTTTGTTCTGAAACAATCTACATTCTAGCTTTTACTACTAGTACGTATAGTAAACAAGAATCCATAAAACAAAGTGATCGTACTCTCTATTGGAGTAGTAACTTGGATTGGTTTTTCATATATCTAAGTACTACTACTAATTATAATTTATCAAAAAAAAGTACCACTAATAAATACAGTACTGGTTTGTCTGATTTGTTTTAAGATGTAGTACTACTACTATTACTAGTACTCCCTCTGTCTGGGATTATTAAGGCCATTTAAATTTAATAAGACCAAAAAGTTAATTACAGGATGGTGTCGAAGACATGCATCAAGTCCTCGGTCTCTCCCATGCAGCACTGTACACCCTGCAGCAGGCCGCGGGCTTTTCGTCTCTCTCCAGGAGTAGATCTTGTTGCCTCTCACTCACCTGGATCTTCTTGCCTCGATCTGTCCATCTGTTTGTACTATACTGTTTGGTACAATATGGTGTGACACCTGCTTTATTACTCACCTGTCAACTTTCTGCACCCTTTTTGTTTTGACGAAGCATGTACAGCATGTGGACACTGTCTAAGAAAAAAGTGGCCAAGTGCAGCTTCCGATGGTGCGCCTATGCCTAGTGTATTCCTGTACAATCGTACCAGTACAGTACGAAACTCAATCAGTATACTCTTTAGTATATCCACCTAACCCGGGTTTCTGGCCGGTGGGCACTATGTCGACGAGCCGATCTTCCCTCTGTAACCACTCCCACAAGTTCGTGTACCACGTCGGCGGATTCGACCATGAGACGGTTGCTATGGATGCCGTCCAGTCTGAGGTGATGATTGAGTGCCCCTACGATGGCTCCTTTAGCTTGGTCGCCTTCGACAAGCTCGACGAGCACAAGATCGCGTGCTCGCACGGCCCGTGCTCCTGCATTGATTCTTCCTGTGATTTCATTGCCTCGCCAGCAGGACTCCTTCCCCACATGAAGGAGGCCCACGGGGTCATAGTAACCAGGGCCATCTACGACATCGCCTTCTTTTGCCTCATCCCGACTCCACCACCAACAAGCACGAGGGGATTCACGCGCTTCCTATGCGGGGATGACGGTGCCGTGTTGGCCTGACCATCAGCGCACTCGTCCCAGCCGCCATCATGTCCTTGGTGTGCATCAGGCAGGACAGGTGCTTGTGGCCGCGGTACACAGTGAAACGGTGTGCGCCTGGCCTGCCGGGGTCGGCGGACTTGTCGATGGTCGAGAGCCTTAATGCGGTAATCGAGCTGACGAGCATCTTGTCGCCGGCCAACCTCCCGTCCGACAAGCTCAGGACGTACCTCGGGGTGCCGCCGTGGTTCCTGATAAAGGTTGGACAGTCCACCCATGTATCTTTCTGGATTTGCATCGACAGGAAAAATGATCTTAAACTACGGCTGATGATCAAGACTGTAATGGTGTATTAGCAGATAAATAGTACTACTAGTAGTACTATTTTACTATTTCAGTTTACTAGTAGTAGTCGCATGTAGGTTCTCTTTTGGTACTAGGAAGGATGCATTTTGGATGTAAACTAAGTTTGCTGCTAATATTATTACGGAGTATTTAGGGGTTTAGTACGACTTTTATGTAATTGTTCACTTCTACGACATGGACCAGAGATAAACACACTAACCGTTCTTACGGTGCTTAGATTTTAGTCATCTAACTCAGTGATTACGGAATTTTATATCTAAACTTGTCAATTCGATATGATTTAAGTCTTGAACCAAGATTGCCGTCGAAATTGCGCTGGTGTGGACGATGCATCGACGTGGGTCCAGCGTGCAGGATAGGCTGCCCTGGAATTTAGCCTAAATATCTAGAAAATAATATGTACATCTACGACATCAACTCAATGTTATCAGAATCATCACGAACCATGTTTTTCATATTATATGTGTTTGACATTATGTAAGTTAGTATGTTTATACATATAGTTGGTCAAACTTTATAGATATTGATTTTGACAGAACCTAGTATGCTTTCTAATTTAGAAATGAGGGAGCATCTAAGTACTAAAATGCATCGAAATACATATGTGTCTAAACAAAGCCAAGTCAGTAACTACTATTTTAGGATGGAGGGAGTAATTATTTATGAGTAATCTATTTTTCACAAAAAAAATACTGCTACGGCACGTGCCCACGAGTAGAGCATGGACTAATGCATAATAATCACGCAACCATGTGGTGGCGATCTACTCCGTACTGGATTACCCTACGTGCGGAGGCGCACTAGTGGAGCACACGCTCGTGCCGTTCCTAAGTATGTAGTAGTACTACTAGTATACGCAAATAGGAGTACAAAAATAGATAGATCTTGTTGCTCATCATACTATTTTTTCCTGTAAGGCAACCTGGACGTGACTACTATAGTACTATATTGGCACAACTTCTGCTTTTGACGCTACAAGATGAATGTGGAACTCTCTGTGTCCGTTCAAAAAAAACTCTATGTGTAACATTAGTAAACTAGTACTTCTTGTACTCCCTAGTTTTCCGGACGCGCATTAAAGTAGTGCAGTACGTTTGTTTGGTCAAGCTGCATGCAACGAGCATTGGTTTTACTGGACAATTCAGGTTATTAGATATCCAAATTTCTACTCCAGCTCGAGGGCTCAAGACACGAAGCAGCTAGTACTCCTCTATCCTCCGGTTGTCGCCTAGATCAAAATGAACAAGTAAAAGATTGTGTATCTTGGAAATTGCCATTTCCATTTATTACCTGCAGAGCTTTATTTTGTTTCCTCCGAGGCACCTGCAAAGACTGATACTGTACTGTACTAGTATTACTCTTGTAAATAACATGCTATGGTTGGGCCCTACAGCTAGTACTAGACATAGACTTTAGTAGCTACTCTTGTCACAGTGAATTGTCCAAGAGGTGGAGTTCCTTTTTTTTCCTGAAAGAGGAAACCTTTTTTATTCCTTCTTTAATTCAAAGAAAATTCAAAGGTTTTGTGAAGGATCTTGTCCCTTAGGAAATAATCCTACGCTATTTTGTTTGATTCATAGGATTCCAATATGTAGGAATTATGTCCCGTTTGGAACGCAGGATAGGAAAAACACGGGAATTTAGATTCCTTCAAAGTATTCCTTTGCCCTCTATTTTTAGGAAAATTTCCGTCCACTCCAACCTCATGGTATAATTGCTTTACTTTCTCTATGATTCAAACACATACTTGATCCAAATTCCTTTAGTTTCCTCTTCTTATGTTTTGAGAATCCTGCAAATCAAATGAGCCTAGAGAGATGGTCTTTTTTTTGTCTTTGATCATTTTTTTGTTTGAACATATGGTCATAGAGCTTCCTCGGAACACGAGGAGGGTGGAAATTGCACAAACCTCCAACAATTGGATTCGAATTTGCAGGGAACTCCATATAATTAGGATAGTATAGTTGCAAGAAACTACTGTACTACAATTACTTTTGGGTACAAATGCTGCACGTAGCACAAAATGCTCGATTAGCCCTCTTAGCATTATTTCTTACATGCCCGGGCCTCGACAGTTGGAGCTCTTTGCAACTACGGCTCTAATTGTTGGAGGTTTGTGCAACTAGCCTCAATTGGAGCCCCACCCCCACTCGCCCAACTTTTGTAGTACTACTAGTAGTAGAGTACTAGTACTACGCACCATCAGCCTTTGTCTTCTCCATCGCACCCCGACCACCAGCTCATGCCAATGATCTTCCCTCCCTCCCCCACCCAACCCCACCCTAAAGAAAACCCCCAAAGCACCATCCGCAGTTTCAGAAGGTGTCCACCGAAGGCCCTCTTCAAGTACTCATCAACCATTGCGACGCCACCACCGCCGCCAGCCTCGTCAGTTCGTCCAAACATATTCTTTAATCAGCAAAAGAGAGCGGGACTAAGCCTTCTTCTCATCCGTTTGGCCTCCCATGTGTTCTTGATTCTCACCCGGCGGTGAGACCGTGGGAATCCAAAGACTGCTTCGAAGTGGCGGGCAACCCGTGCAAGCTGACGCCACTCGACAGGTTCTCCTCCGATGTTGTGATGCCAAATGGTTTTGATGAGCAGCAAGCAAGCAGCAATGGAGATTGGATCGTCACAGTTGGGCCTGATTTCACGTGGGACCTTGTCAACGTGTACACTCGTCGCAAGATTGTTATTCCGCAAGTGTCGGGATTTGAACCGACCGAAGGTTCTGCACTTACATTTCAGGATGATGCTGATGAAGGTCGACGTACTAAACTGCAGAAGATAGTCATTTTCCAAGTTCCGACAGCTGCTGGGGGATACAAAGATTTCTCTCTAGTCACCATTTTCGAATTCAAGATTGCTGTCATTAATGGGAATGAGAGTCATGGATGGTCAGTTTGTGTGAACGAGTTCCAGGGCTACTTTAGATACTGCGATGCTATTATCCAACACGATCATGTGTTCGTCGTGACCGAGAACAACCGTGTTTATGCATGGAAGTCTTTGGAACTTGGTAAATTCTCCTCCCTACGTATTTTATTAGATTTGTTCCTAAATCGATGCAAGCTATTTTTTCTGAACTATCATTGGTTAGTAGGAATTTCATTAAAATTTTAGTTTCTTTGATTCAAAGGAATTCCCTAGGAATTTCATAGGAATGCAACCTTTAGGAGGTTTTCTTACATATAAGTAGTTTGTTTCATATGATTGAGTTCTGTTGATAGTATTGCTTCGTCTCCTAGTACATCCCATGGAAAATATGGTATCTACTATGTAGTAGTAAGTACTTATGTGAGACCCAGATATTATTCCTGAATCAATGTAAGTTATTTTTTCTGAAGTTTCTTTGGTTAGTAGGAATTTCATAGGAATTTTAGCCTCTTTGATTCGTACGAATTCCCTAGGAATTTTAGAGGAATGCAATCCTTACTAAGTTTTCTTACATATAAGTAATTTGATTCATAGGATTGAGTTTTGCTGATAGTATTGCCTTGCCTCCTAGTACTAGTACATCCATGGAAAATATGGTATCTACTAGTTGTATTGACGTGAGACTCAGATACTAGACATATGACATATCATAACTATATAGAATTATAATACTAGGTAAAGCTCAAAAAATTAGAAATTTGATCGACATCTATAAAGTATGGACGCATATTTAGTTCTTGTATTTTCTATCATGTAGAATTCAATGTTTATTAGGTACTAGTACTTGTAAATTTTGTTAACACGGTCTTGAGAAATGAAGGAGAAGATTCTAGAATGATGGAGAAGTGTGTTTTGAGGATTGTGCATAGTGTTCATTGTGCTAAAGACTATCAATAGAATCTTCAAGTAGATGCTAGAATGGAAAAGAAGATCCAACTGCTGGCAATGTTGGGATTTGCAAGTCCTGATCCAACAGTGAATATTCAAAGTTATTCATACACTAGATAGTAGTAAGATAAGATAAGATAAGATAAGATAAGATATTAAACCTCCTAGAAATAATCCTTGTTGGTTTTCCTTTGGTATATAAGACACCAAAATCTTGTAGGATCCAACCTTGCTTTTTTCCCTATGAACTTTACATTCAAGATCCTATAGGATTATTTCCTATTTCATTTGATCCCATGAATCAAACCGTGTCTCTAGGAGAATTTCCATAGCATATCCCCATTTCGAAAAGAATTAGAATTTACATAGCATCTCCCTAGGTTGGCATTTTTTTACGCAATCAAACATCTTAAGTATAATCAAGATTTTTGAAAATAGTACTGTATATCAACTTCTACAATGCCAGATCAATATCAATATTATTTCCATGTTACATTTCCTTTCCCTTTGAAGGTCCTATCCTTATCTTATCGTCACGCAATGTGCTGTACCTGACACATGGGTTTGTTGAGGATGAAGAGGAGAATGATCCTGGTAGGTGGTAGTTAGCAAGATCTTCCGGTGGTTCAAGAATTCTTCTGGTCTACATATGGTGTCTCAGGTAGTGCAATTGCTGATGATACTAGTGTTGTTCACTATGGTCGCACCATTCGCACCTATCCTTCTGGGTTTGAGTGCATGGTGTTCTCGATGGACACAAGCCAGTTAACTGCAGCTAACCAATGGAAAAGGGTTACAGACCTTGGATCATATTCTCTTTTCCTTGGCGTGAACTATCTAATTGTCATTGCAGTAGGCGATGCAATGATCTGCCAGGACATCTTACAAGAAGGAACTGTGTTTATACATCACACCAAGAAATTGGCTATGACTACAGGCCACGTCCTGAAATTTGCCGCTTCAGTTTGAATGGTGACGCAGATGTTGGTTTCCACACCAACACTCGCTAGACATGGTCGGAGACTCCATTTTAGTTCATCCCAAGCTTCTCAAACACCTTGGAGTGGAACGAGCCTGTTCAAGGATAGCTCATTTGGTCACGGCCTTTTGTTGAACTCTTTCTTTTTGCTGGTTTTTAGTTGATGTACGAGTACTTAGCATTTAGTTTCGCACCCGGTCCGGCTTGTAAAATACTCCGTATGACCAAAAACCCCTTTTGTAAACTTGGTAGTTTCTCCAGTATGTATATTTCACCAAGCTTGTAAAAGAACCTTATTAGGAGTACAATTGTACTCTACTACTACTATTCTGTACATAATTTCTTCCAGAATGTTGTATAATAGTAGTACTGTTAATATTACTCCTTGTAGAAGGAACACGATGTTTCCAGGTTTACCAGGAAAAACATGTTGCTCATCATGGCATAACCAGTGATTTGACAAGGCAATACTATACGACGGTGTGCTAGTCTAGTTGTTTTCTTCTTCTGAACAAGTACTCCTTGTCTACCTAGTAGTAGTAGTAAAGGTCTCCTAGTAGGAGTACCAGAGAACTCGATGAAGCTAGCTAGAGTACTATTGTCAGTACCTACCGCAGAAGAGAGAGGGAGGGAGTTTTCCACACGTCGGTGCACGTGGCAGCGCATTCCTTCCGAGACAAGATGGATTTAACTCCCTCACGAGCCTCCCCCCATGCACACACAGCCTCTTTTACTCAGTCCCTTCTTCCCATCCACTACCGCCCCCTGGCCTCTCGCTCCATATTGTTGCCTACCAGCTCCTCGGCTCCATCCTCTACAGGTGGCGGTGAGATCGGCGCGACAACCTTCTATAGGGCGGTAGAGCATCCGTCATCTCTGTCCCGCGGTAGCAATGGCGGTTTGTGAAATCGTACCTATTCCCTCCGTTTCAGAATATAAGATGTTTTAGCTTATGTGAAACGAGTGTATCTAGATTCACTTCGAACTTACATGATAGAGTTGATGATGCGGCTAATTTTTTATTGTCGATTGCGCAGCATTGTCATGTGTAGAGTAGTTCTTATCCCGGGTATGCATCCTTTTTTGTAGACTAGGATTCCATAGAAGCTTGTTTTCTAGGCTAGATCCCATAACTAAGAACATTGTGGATCCGTTCGAATTTGGTAGTTTGACAGCGCAAACTTTTGAACATTTTCATATATTTGTCAATCAACATCATGTAATCAATATTACAACTTGCTGCAGAAGGAGATAGGGGAAGGAGCGAAAAAGAGGATTCTCGATGAAATAGGTTCCAATCCTGTGACTTCTGCTACCCTAGATGACAAGGTAAATCAATAGAATGACATATGTTCTTGTCGTTGCGCGTAGATGCTTTCAATGTAATCTCTATTTATCTTGTAACCGTAGAAGCACAAAGTTGAAGAAGACTCTCAGTTTCCTAATGACGGAGTAGAAAATGGATGTCTGATTGCTACACCTAAGACGCCTCCTTGTTTACCTTCTATGGAGACTGATGTAGTTGCAGCTGCAGCTGGTACTAATGAGCCTGCACCTTCCATCGTCGTGCCAGATGATGGAGGTGGTGGATTGGTTTTACCATCCGTGGAGACTTGTGCGGCTAGAGCTAGCAGTGAAGAGCCTTTAGAGGATATTGTGGTGCTTGATAGTTCACCTATTGTGGAGACTCATGCTACCGGTGCTGGCGCTGTTGTTGGTGCTGCTGATCCCACTCCCGAAATTATCGTGCCACCTGAAGGAGGCGGTGATTTGGGTTTACAATTTGTAGAAACTATTGCACCTGAAGGTGGTGAACTGTGATGCAGAGCTTTCTTTCTTATGATTTGTATGCTTTTCTCTGGAACCTATATTATGGAGCTACCTTATGCATTTCTTACACTTTTTCCTATTGAACTGTAGTGTGTAACTGGAACTACTCCTAGTATGTAATCATAATATTCAGATGCTTGAGTATTATCGATGATAAACCAATGCTAGCTGAGCTGCACGAGAATTGTCCTATACCACTTGCAGGCGTGGTTCCTGGCTCATCTCCTTTTCACAAGCATGGTGAAACGATGGTTATGTTCCTTTTCTTGCAATGCCATTATGCTTATGTTATTTATTTGGCAATTTTATGCTGATTTTGTCACCCAATCCGCATTTATGTCTCTACATACAAACATATTTGTTCACATGACTTGAACAGAAAACAGTATCTTCTTTGCATCGACTAACACAAGGAGACATGCAAATATTTATTTATTTTTGAAACAAGGCAAACGATATGCCATTTTCATTGATAGAGAGGGACATGCAATTCATAAATCATCACCTCTAGCATCTTGTTCTACATAAGGCGTTATTACCAGATCCACAACCTTCTTTTCCTTGGGACGACAATGTCAAGTGCAGGATTTCAAATCTAAACGCAATCCAATGCAGGTTCATCAGGACAACCTCCAGCTACGCCAGTCTCCACAGAAGGTACATCAGCACTATGGCAGACACCGTTGGAAATGCAAGCTGAAGCTTTTGTTGTACTCCTATCAGGACCACAGATAAGAGCCAGAAATTCAAGCTCCGAAATCTAGCATTACAAAATAGACAAGAGGTTTCCCCATCTAGACAATTCACAGTGCAATTTGAGCGTCTTACATGATCCTTAGATCTTAGTCCATCCGGTCTTTTTATTGGTGGAACGAAATTTGCTGGTACTTTTATTTCTACGAAGAACCTACAAAACATAGCCAAGTCAGACATCTGAATATATCTGACTTTTCTGCAGTCTTATATGTGAAGATATCTTTGCATAACACTCACTTATCAAACTGTCTACGGATATCTTCCCACTCCTTGGAAATGCGAAGTCGACGTTCTATAGGGTACATCCATCTATAATGTACTATACCTCTAAGTACTTCCTGGTTAGGTACATCAACAGCCAAATGCTCCATCGTATCAAAGAAGGATGGGGAATATATCAGGTCAAAAGCTTGCACAGGGTCTCTGCCAAGTCCTTTTTAAGATGTTTTCGAACTCTCCTGTCCAGAGCTTTACTATTGATTTACCTAAAGAACGTACCTACCCAAATCTGCAAGCACCTTGTAAATCTAGATGGTCACAAGCTTTAACTATTTCTAGGAGCGGTGGAGAACAAACCAAAGCCAAGAAGAATGTCTAGTGCCTGAATCTAGCAGGCGAAGCGTGGGGATCGACCAGCTGACCACCGGCCGGTGCGTCTCGTGAAGAACGGCGCGGCCAATGGTTGTAGGCCGACACTACTGATAGAAAGGCATCGAGAAGTTTTTTTAAGGCGTGGAGAAGTTTGCGGCCTAGTTCTAATCCAGTGCATCTCCCATAAGAACGGCGCAAAATTTGAAGAGACAAGGGCTAGTCGCTCGATTGAGGGTGGGCTTAGGAAAGTTTGGGGTCTAGGCGAAAAGTTTTGGCGGGCGTGGGGTGTTTGTCCACAATTTTCACAGAAATATCTGTGAATATTTTATTGGATTTGTCAGTTGTCAAGAGTCATCTCTCTCGCCATTGGATTTACCTCACGATTGGTGCAACGTGAGGGTTACACATTTGTTGCAACAGCTTGCAACTAGGAATTTAATGAGTTGTAACTACTAGGTTACAACTAAGTATTAGCACAATTAGTAGGGTGCCGTCAGCTCCTTAACATAACAAGTTCTCAGACGCCTGGGATCTAGGCACTCATATTTTATACCTTTTTTCCCTTGTTGACGGCTTTGTTTCGAATCTGGCCGAGCCCTAGCACGTACCTTGGGATTTTAACTATCGAGCCCAAAAAATTAGCCCATCCGGCCTCATTATAGCCAAAGACCTTCTAACTCGGCCATGTTTTGGGTCATTTGGCCTCGCAAATAGCCTAGTTAGATTGGGCGAGAGCCCATGAAAAATAGCCCATCAATCCCTTCTTGGCCCATTTTTCTTCAATTCGGCCTTTTTTGGGCACCGTCCACCCACCCCTTAAAAAACTCCGCATATCCATGTTTTCAAGTACTACCTACTAGATTATTTATACTTAACATTTTTTAGTTGAGCTGCTAGTAATCACGCATAGCATATAGATAAGCAATTTTTTAAGAAGAAAAATAAATAAGTTATATACGATGTTAGTATACATTTTTTATGTTTTATAAAAGGATAACAATTTTCTTGTGTAGTGGCAAGGCATGAAGTTTATCTGTAGCAATATTTTTATACTGAGAGGCTGACATGGCCGACCCACCTGCATGCAGCTAGCGCCCATCAACCTTACTATACAAGAGATCAAGTTTAACGAGTGCATTTAAAAAGTACTTGTACAACAGTCTCGATCGGAAAAAAGAAGACCAAGATCGACATGTTTCTTGTCGAGAGAGGCTGACACGTGGGCCCTAGCAGCAAGACCATACACGTCTACCGCATGGAACAACGTTACGAAGGTCAAACCGGTGGACGCGACCAAAAAAAGTCCAACATACACACGTTTCCTCTACATAGGCGGCTGACATGTAGACCCAACAGGGAGACATTATACGGGTTCTATATCGAGCAACGTTGCCAAGTTCCAAACGGGGAGGCGCGAGAGAATAAAAAAAGTCTAGCATGCACACGTTTCCTGCATATAGGAGGTTGACATGTCGGGCCCACCAGCCTGTATAAACGGCTGAAATAGCGAGCAACGCTATCAAGTTCGGAACACGAAGGCACGACAGAGGGTAAAAAATCCATCATACACATGTTTCTTCTAATGAGAGGATGACATGTGGGGCCCAGTATCGTGATTAAACAGTAGATGCATCGAACATTGCTATCAAGTTTGGAATAGGGTAGCACGAGCGAAGGAAAAAATCCATCATACACACGTTTCTTCTAATGAGAGGATGACATGTAGGGCTCAGGAGGTTGGTTAAACGGTAGATGCGTCGAGCAGCGCTATCAACTTCGGAATGGGATAGCGCCAGCGAAGGAAAAAATGCCATCATACACACGTTTCTTCTAATGAGAGGATGACATGTGGGTCCTAGGAGGTTGATTAAACGGTAGATGCATGGAGCAGCGCTATCAACTTCAGAACAGGGTAGCGCGAGCGAAGGAAAAAAAATTACATCATACACACGATCCTTCTAATGAGAGGCTGACATGTAGGACCTAGCAGCCTGACTAAACGGCAGATGCCTCGAGCAATGTTATCGAGTTCAAATCAGGGAGGCGCGACTGAAAAGTATAGTCCGCTAGAGACACTGACGTCTGGGACCCACACGCCTCAAAAGACTTCGGCTAGTCAACATCGCGTGAGGAAACGAAATCTTGCTTCTGCCACGCGTCAGCCGAGCTTCCTCCATGTTTTTAGCAGATCTGTCGTAGTAGAGGACCGCGAAACCGGAAAAAAAAGGTTTTCCATCGGCCACGACCGAGCCAAGAATTTTTTCGCGGAAGACACGCCTTCTACAACGACCGTTGGGCCAATTCATTACAGAAGGAAACTTTTCTTGTAGTGCTAGTACTTAATAAACTTTAGCTTTGACCTATTATATTAACCTTCCAAAGACCTTAAGTAAATTAATAAAAAGAAGGAACTACATATGATAGAGTGTGCCATCATCAATGGAATGTGATCCTAAGTGGATATCAAACCATCTGATGTTGGAGGAGTTAATTCACTCATGAGTTAACTAGAATAAGTATCTAAACCTAAGAAATTCACTAATACTTGAGAAGTTATAAAAAAGCTAGTAGTGTTAGAATATCAGATAATCATCTTGTTAAGCCAAGTGAGTATAAACTTAAAGTAAGCTTCCTTAACAAGATAAGCCTATAGAGAGACTAGTACAAGTTTACTACTTAGTTGATGATATACCTTGATCACACAAATAGAAGCCTACACTTTGCATGATCAAAGGAGGGTGGTCATTATTCTGAAGTCATTGGATAATAGATGATTAGATGTTGAAGTAGGGTTCTGAGTATACTAAGTTAGGCAGGCCCTAGTAAGCTGAATCATCTAGCTTGATCATGAGTGGTCAAGCTAGGGTATGAGGAAGAATATGATATGAGTTGTATGGAGCAGTTGAAGGCATAGTAGTTTAACCAAGCTAATACAAGAACAAACTTGTATTGTGGAGAGTAGTACCCTACCCATCCCAGAGGATTGTTATGACCTATGATATAGAAAGGAATTGTAATCTTGCAAGCCTAAGAAGTAGATGCAAGGTACATATGAAGGAGTTTATGGAATAAAGTTAGTGATAACTGCTTCGGTGGATCTATCAGAGGGAGTTAAATAATGGAATTTATACTAGATATGCATGTAGGGGAATATTGTTGAAGTGGCAGGACCATGTCATCATATGATGATGGATATGGTGGAGCCAGATAACTAGATCAGTTAGACAGAAGAGATCTTAGTGAAGTAGATGAGAGATTTAAATAGAGTATATTTAGGAAAGGAATTCTTTAACTATGACCCAAGCTTATTTAAGTGCAAGAATTGGAATTCTTTAGTAGCCTTAACCTAAATCATATCAAGCCATGACAAAACCCATATCTACCTCTTTGTTTAAAGTCCTAGAATAAAGAGGGTAGTTAAACCAATTCCTATTTTTAGGCAGCCAATGGATAGTATCTCTTAGTCAAATGAAATGTCTAAGAGATAAGTAGAATACCAGTTGAGAATGTATTTATGGAAGCCCTATCCATATGATTGTGTTAAACCCTAAAAAGGACCTAGTCTCATATACCATCAAGATCACTTTAGTAAGGAAATCTCAATATCTCACTCTAAGTTGAGTTGTTATCCATGGACACAAGACATGAAAGCAAATTATCTTAGCTCTTAATCTTCATCCATACCCATAATAGAATGTGAGTTCATTAACTATTCTTTAAACACATGATAGCTATATGTAAATGAATATCTTCATCCCTCCATTAATGAATCTATTAAACCTTCCGAAAACTTATGTCCATTATTTGGAAATGAACAGTTTCATTTCCTCATTAATGATTGAGATTCATGCATAATGACTTAACCAAGATTATGCTAAGGAAATTCTAATACTTAACACCTAGTTGGTTTGAGTAGAAGAATCACCATATTTTGAATCATAAAGACTTAAAGCATTATTAGGGTTATATATATGAATTCTTATATGATGACAAGTGTGTACAGAATGATATAAACATCATTAGCCATTCAAACCATTACCATTAAAAATTATCAATTGAAAACAAATCATTTTTATAAGGATTTTGGATAATGAACAAAATATTAAAACCCTAATATTTTCCAATAAAACAATCCATCATACTAGGATGGTGAAAATACAAAAAAGTAATATCAAACCAGTTTGTTACATTAATCCATGTTGAACCCTAGTTGATTCAATGAATTTTGAATACGTGAATCATTGTATAAATTTAAATTGAAAGGGAAAACAGAAAACAAAAATAGAAAATGAATCAGAAAATAACAAAATAGAACCAGGCCGAAGCCGAGTTCCTATTCAACGCCCGTGTGTAGCAGCAACAAATCTCGCACACTTTGGGGGAGCTTGCCGCCACCTGATGCCGTCGTCGACATCATCCGCACGCCGTGATACTCGTCGTTGTCATCTGCAAGGATAAGAAGGCCATGGAGATGATCTCGTCCATCCTCATCCCCATTTTCCTCCCACTCTTGTTCTTATCCTCTCCATAGAGGAGGTCACCAAACCCTACCTCACCGGAGCCGCTCGCTGTTGTTGCTCCATAGCCCCCCTGCTCAATCAAGCTCACCAGAAGAACCACCTGGCTCTTGTCGTTCGATTTCCCCACTCCACGGAAGCCATGGAGACCTCAGGCACCCGGATTGGTACCTCTGTCCTGACACTGGTCGTTGTCTTCCTCATCGATTCTGACAAATGCCCCATCTTGCCCTCGAGCTCGTTGTATTCCTGGTGAGTTCCTGGTGCTCGGGAACCCTTACTCTCGATCGATTGCTTGCTGGATCACCCTAGCCGTGTAGGTCCGACCGTGCCATCGCAAAAGCTCGTCGCCGGAGATCTATCGGTGACCATTAGGGGGTGGTGCGAGTAATGATGTATTACTCACGTCCTTGTGATTCCAACACAGCCATGTGCACTTGGCGGAGTGGCCTGGCTCGCCGTCGGCGACCACTTCCTGGTGGTAGAGACCGGATGACGTCATGATGACGTTAGGCCCATGTCATTCGGGTCCCGCCAGACGCGTTTGACTGGGTCGTCGTCCACGTGGCTGACAACGTGGCCCCAGACCCACTTGTCATTGACCGCGGGTAGAAATAATTCAGTGAAAAAAATATTAGGTAAAGAGCTGACATCGGTGGTGATGCAGTAAATCATTTATTATTTTATTTAACTAAATCTAGAAAATGAATAAATCTTGTTAAATCGATATCTTTTGTTTTATAATTTAGACAAATATATATTATATATCAAAATGTTCGGAAAAATAAATTGTATATTCTAAACCTATTAACATGTTTTATTTCCAACTTAAATAAAATAATAATTATTATAAGTAAATAGCCTATTAGGAATAAATCTTAAATAAATATATTTTATTATTTAAAATTCAGAAAAACAACTATAATATATAAAATTCTTAGAAAAATAAATTATACAATTATAAACTTATTTTGTACATTCTGATGTCACTCAAATAAATATTATTATTTATTAAGTCATTATAAAGTAATAAAACTTATAAAAATCATATATTATTATTTATAAATCATAAAAATATTTATAATATACCAAAATGATCACAAAAATAAAATCTATACTTTAAAAATACCCGCTTTCAGAATTTAAGCAAAATAAAAGGTAAAGGTCTAATAAATCTTATTTAAACCCTTTTCTTTTATTTTAATTCATTAAAAATATATAAATGTTTACTATTGCCTTTACCTTTATTTGTTTAAAATCTAAAAATGTAATAACAAGTTCAATTGATATTTAAGTGAAGTAAAAATAGGTTCAGCCATTTTTTAGAAATATTTACCAAAGCTACCATTTAAAAAACTAAGTGTATCTTAACTTTACCCATTATAAGATCATCAAGATATTAACTACAAATTATTTTACTAGTTTGAAAATCTACCTAAAGCTCTAAACCAAGTTTTTAAGTAATTAAAGTAAGGCCTTTTCCATGTTTATAAAATATAAGCATTACTTCTAAAATAGGTAAGTGATCCATTCAATTATAAAATTATGAGGACACCACTTCTATAAAGGCAATAATACTTTTACTCTACCTTACTATAAACATTAAGAAGAGAGCCACATATAATATAATACATATTCCAAGTATCTAAGTATCCACTACAAGTGGGATAGCTATTCAAATATGATAATTTTTTCTTCTTTAATATTCATAACTAATAAAAAAAATTAAATATTAGCCTTAAGTTTAACTGCTTTTACTTGGTAAAGAAATTGTAACACCCCAAAAACTTTAATCAAGGTTATGAAGTTCTAATCACCCAATTTAGGGTTAACAAAAACTTTTATTAAGAAAATGAATATGAATACATGTGTGTTTGCATTAGTATAGAATTGTGTGTATATACCATGCTTGATTTTTCTAAATGTTGTGCAATGGTTTAAAGGTGAATGCCACATCATCTAGCCATTTACAAACAAAATCCAAAGAGAAAGAAATCAAATAAGAATAAATAATGCAAATGGTCATTTTGACAAAACTAAACCACTAGGCCACAATAGGTGTTCCTAGGAGAAGATTTCCAACAGAAACAATTCTACTTCTTTTCACCCCTTGCTAGAACAAGTAGAAATGTATCAATGCCCACTTTACGGACTTACAAAAACATCTAGCAAATCAACTAAATGGACAATGGAAAATTGAATCTCTTTCATATGTTAAGATCACACTTTTTCAAAAACCTACCAAATCAATTCCCCTTGACCTCTCCAAGCAAACCTAGTCTCTCAAGCTTAATTCAAGTTCACTCAAAAAATTTGAATCAAAAATTCCAAAATTTCTTTCATGCGGTCGTTAACACAAACACTTGGCATGCACAGAATAATCTCTAACCTAACTTCATTGTTTAAGTGTAATTAAACGACCAATTGATCTCCCTCTTAACCCACTTGTCCCCCTGAGTGTCTAGCAGCAGCAAACAAGCCCCCCTTCACCATGGAGAACAGTGCAGCGCCGCCCATTTATGGTCGTTGTCGGCCGACCAAGGTCAGATCGCTCCAGACAGCCCATCGCCCATCCAGCATGTCCAGTAGCCTCGCCGCACCCTACCGCCACTCCCTGTCTAGGCCACATCCCCAGCCGAGCCGTGGACCACCCTAGTCACGCTGCGCACCGCCTCTCTGCGCCATGTCCAGAGCGTGCCAATGCGTCGTGCCCGACCAGCCCCGCTAGCTCGCGCCTTGCCCTCACCACGCACGCGCAGCCTCGCCATGATCACGCCACCCCGGCAGACACCCCTGTTCGTGACGCACGACCTGCAGTTGTCGCACACCGCCGCAAACACCACCACCTCCGCTCAGAGCGCCGCATGTGCCAGACCAAACCACGCCGCCCCACGCCATGCCTTTAAGTCCGTTAGAACCGCCAGGGAGCACCGCACCGTCCTACACCCTCGCCCATACCTTTAGCTCGTTGTACCGTCCTCGTTGGAGACGCCAACCCATCCCGCTCGATCGCCTCGTCGGTGTATAAATAGAGTGTCAACACCCGGATTTTTAATCCCAGATGCCTGTTATGCCATACATCGCAATCCCAGGATTACCATTTTTGTGAGACATAACAGATTGGATATCACAGTACATCATCCATTACAAACCATAAATAAGGTCTTACACAAATAAGGATCTCATGATCCAGTCTTAGTAAATTAAGTAGCAGAATAAATAGCGTGGTGGTGGGGTCCATCTTCAGAGTCACAGGCAATGCTGACGATGGGATATAGTCCTAGTTATCATAGCCGTCCTGTTGTCCTTCATCTTGGTAGTCTCCTTCATAGTCTGGCCATAGGAATAGCCAGGGACAAAAGCCATGAGTACTCTTTAAGTAATCGCAAACTATCACTAATAAGTAGTATAGTTCTGTTTGGAATGCTAACTCTAAGTTTACTTGTAAAGTTAAGTTTGAAACCTAAGCTGAGTTCAGAAACAAAGAAAGATAAAATAAGGTTTGAAAACACCTAAGTGGGAACTTAATCATCATAATCACAACTCTGTGGTGGTCAACTCAAGTCACAATTCATTTCATAAGTTGTTTTGAAAACATCTGACAACGGAACAGTATGGCCACTCCAACTGTCCATAACCGCGGATGTGGCTATTCAAATAGTTTGACACTCTGCAGAGGTGGTACACTTTCACCACAAGATTCAATACATCTGTCAGGGATAACCCTGAATCATCATACTTGGTATGCAGATAATCAAACATAACCTTTCCTTTACACACCCTAGTATAATCACCTCTCCTATGAGTATGGCCTCCCAACTATGACCATCTGTCATCTTGGGCACTGCATAGGTGGACAACATTGAGAGGTAACCTCAGCTCAAACCTCTCCCATGAGGGAACTAATACTAATGCATATAAACTTCCGGCTAAGCCTTACCCAATTTAGGTATTGTGGTTGTACGGTAAAATTGGAATGGTATCGCATCCGAACCCAACCATCAGTTTTATAAAAGGGCTAAGGCTCATGCCTCAACATTTTCATCATCATAAACCATTTGTGTTTCTCAACACATGTTAAAACATCTCAATAGAATGACTCGTCATTCCAAGGTTTTCACAAGTCATTTTCACCAAGTATTCCCATCTAAAGTGAAATCAAGTTTTGAGTTTTGTTCCAACTACTAAGTTAAGAGTGTTCACTAAAGTGGGATGCTAATGTCAATCTCATGCCATAGAATGACATCTAAGTATAACTATATAAGTCAAGTTTATACTCTTTATGCTACCTTCAAACAAGTAAAGGATTTTGGTAAAGTAAAGGAAGTAAAGCTTGTAAATAAAACTTGGAAAAGATACAAGTCAAAGTGGTATAACCAAAGCATGCTTAATGCCTTTGCTTAGGTTATCTAGATTGCGAGGGTTAGCTTGCATTGTTAATGATGGCTTGCTAGTATAATACTTGCAAGTGTTAGCTTGCCAATAATAGCTTGCCTTATGTAGTGCAGTGGTTGAAGTTTTCTTCCTCCTCCTCTTGGTAGAATTCCTCCTCCTTGTAAGCTTGGTCGGTACTATCGTCTATAAATACATACGGAGTACACAATCACCAAACCATGCTTAACTATTCTACTTAGCACACTAAGGCACACATTTGATGATTTAGTATCATCTCAAACATCACAAGGTTTAATTAACTATCTCCATTCTTTTTATTTGAGAAAAGTAATTTCTACTCATTGAAATTAACTAAGATTTAATATTCTCCAATTAAAATATGGGATCATGTGAACACATGTCATCACCACATATTCTAACATATGGGAATGTGATTTAAGGGTTGAATCACATCTTTATAAGTTTAAGTTTAATATTTAATGATTTAAAGTGACTAGAAATGCCTATATTGCATTATTTTGGTACTAGTCGAAAGTCACTACATGTAAACCCTAATATTATTACATATTCAGATAGGTATGGTTAAATGTGATTTTTGAGAGTTGGAATCAACTCAAAAGCTATTATGGTTGATTTTATAAAAATGTTTGAATGTGCAAATGCTTCTGTCTTGTTATTTTTACTAGGCGAGATCTCTAACACTAAATGAATTAATTCCAACGGGCTTGGGTAGATCTTTTCAGAAGCTTTCCAACAAAATTAGAATCACTCAATTTGGTTAAGTAAATCTTCCTGAATTGGTTTTTAAATTAAGGGACAAAATTGATTTTAAGCCTAAATGGAAAAATCCTTATTTGAATTACTGGGTCAGCGCGGGAAATGAAATGGGCCGTCCCAAGGCCTTCGATGTGGAGAGGGTGACAGGTTGGTCCCGCTTGTCAGCGAGACTTAAAAACCGAAACGGTATCTAGCGATCTGGGCCACACGATTATAACGCGGATCAACGGCTCACAGTCATCATCGACGACAGACTCGTCGCCGGTGAGACCAAACCCTAAATGGTCAGTGGGCGTCTGCTGGGGACGTACCAGGGCTCCAACTAGTGCGGCGAGGCGGGCGATCAAACTGGATGGCGACGGCGGACTCAGGCGAGGTAGCGGCAGGGGCTGAGGTGGACAGAATCGACAGCAGCGTCTCCTCCTCTGCAGTGGCCTTCTCTGGTGCAATTCTGGCGAACAGCGGCTCGAGCTGCTCCAGCGAGAGGTAGGGAAGGACTAGGGGTGAGAGGGGAGTGGAATGGTGTGTGGAATTCGTGCTGGGGAGGCCTGCTTATATAGGTCCGATGAGGGGACCGACGGGTGTGGGCAGGCATCTCCGGCGAGGGCGGTATAGGGGGCTACTAGCGTGGACAAGGTAGGCGGACAATGGGCGGTTCCCTGGCGGTGCTCTACAGCGTAATGGTGACACTAGGGGCGGTGTCTAACTGTCGGGGGCCTCATGCGCTCTGGGGTACAGAGGCGGTGCTCGACGGCGAGCATGGCGTCTATGGGTCGCATGGCGGTGCACGGCTATGTCTGGCAGGGTGCTGGGGTCGAGGCCGAGCGGCGTGCGCGATATGGAGTCAAGGGTCATTGCGTCTGTGATCGGCTGGCGCGCTCAAGGGCCTGGCTCGCAGAGAGAAAGGGTGGTGATGCTGGGGAGTGGTCTAGGGGATGGGGTTGATCGAGGGGTGGACCGTGGGCGGCCGTAGGGTTGGGCGGAGCTAGTGGGCATGCTGGTTTGGCGCGGCGCGGTCCCTAGCGTGCTGCCCGCTTCTGGCCGGCGGTGACCTCATTCGGGTGGCGCACCACTGCTGCAACGGCTAAGGGGGAAGCTGGTTGGGGACTTGGTTGGACTTAGGGGGGACAGAGGAGAGTAGAGAGGGTCCAATGGGGGACAAGGGTTTAACTAGGAGCAGTGTTAGTTAGGTAGTTTGATCTCTGTCTGCCACCTGTTCGACACAATGGCCGCATGAGGTAAGTTTTTTAATTTTTGGGAGATTTTTGGTGGAGTGACTCATCTGATGCTTAAGCTTCTAGGTTTGCTTGGTATTTGAAAATGGAGTTCATTTGAGTGGTTTTTGAATAAGTGTGATCTATACATATGAACTACATTCAATTTTCAAATGTCATTTAAATTTAGTGTTTGCAAGTTTTTGGGATGAAACAAAGTGGGTCCTTGGCACATCACTACTTGTACTAGCAAGGGGTGCAAAGAACCATAATTGTTTCTATTAAGATTTGAGTTCTAGGAATAGCCAAAGTAGGCTAGTTAGTTAAAATGGCACAAATGACCATTTCCTTATTTTATTCTTTTTGATTTCTTTTTCTTTGGGATTTGTTTGGGAATGATCTAGATGATGTTTAATTCACCTTAGAATCATTTTACAATCAATGGATCACTCAAACATGGCAATTCAAAACAACTCCTATTTAAATGAATACACATATGAATGCTTAATCATTTTAAATGGAAAAGTTTGTGTTAACCCTGAATTGGGTAGCTTTGATCTTGATTACCTTGGATTAAGTTTTGGGATGTTACAAACCTTCCCCCCTTAAACAAAATATCGTCCCGAGATTTACGAAAGAAAACTAGGAACTAAAGAGATCTGGGAACTCAGTCCTAATGTAATCTTCGCGCTCCCAAGTGGCTTCCTCTTTGGTATGGTTGCTCCATTGAATCTTGAGGAACCGGATACTCCTGGTCCGGGTGGTTCTATAGGCTTCCTCCAAGATAAGGATGGGCACTTCACGATACGTCAGATCCTTGTTGATATCAACAGCTCGGTGATCGATGTTCTTGAAAACTTTGGTCTTCCCCGGCACTTCTAAGCATTTGCGAAGTAACGAGATATGGAACACGTTGTGGATGGCTGACATCTCCTCTGGCAGTTCCAATTGATACGATACTTCTCCTCGGTGATTCAGAATCTTGAAGGGCCCGATATATCTGGGGGCTAACTTTCCTTTCAGACTAAAACGTTGGGTTCCCTTCAATGGTGAAACCTCAAGATACACAAAATCTCCAACATTGAAAGTCAGGTCTCTCCTTCTCTTGTTAGCATAACTCTTATGTCTGGATTGGGCGGTCTTGAGGTGCTCACGGACTTTGTGAACCTTCTCTTCGGCTTCTCGGAGAATGTCGGGTCCAAAGATCTGACTCTCTCCTACTTGCGACCAATTCAAAGGGGTGCGACACTTTCTTCCGTACAGGAACTCAAATGGTGCCATTTGCAAACTAGCTTGATAACTGTTGTTATATGAGAATTCTGCGAAAGGCAGGCAGTCTTCCCATTTTGATCCATATTCAAGCACACAAGCTCTCAACATATCTTCTAAGATTTGGTTGACTCTTTCAGTCTATCCATCCATTTGCGGGTGATAAGCGGTGCTGAAATTCAACTTGGTTCCTAATCCTTCCTGGACTTTCTGCCAAAATCTCGATGTGAATTGGGTTCCTCGATCTGATACTATGGTCTTGGGGGTTCCATGCAGACTAACAATTCTAGTGATATATAGCTCTGCTAGCTTCGAACTCTGGTAAGTTGTCTTGACAGGTATAAAGTGAGCTACTTTGGACAGTCTATCAACGATGACCTAGATTTAGTCATTTCCCCTACTCGAAGTAGGCAATCCGGTGATAAAGTCCATTCCGACGGAATCCCATTTCCATTCTGGAATCTACAATGGTTGCAATAGTCCTGCGGGTCTCTGATGTTCCGCTTTGACTCTTTGACAGATATCACACTTGGCGATGTAGCTTCCGATTTCTCTCTTCATCTTGTGCCACCAAAATTGCTCTTTCAAATCTTGATACATCTTTGTTCCTTTGGGGTGGATAGAATAAAGAGTATCATGAGCTTCTTCCATGATAACTTGCTTCATCTCCGGATCTGCGGGCACATAGATACGGCCTTTGTACCATAGAAATCCTTTGTCTTCGGTGAATCCAAGTACCTTTCCTATACCAATACGATGTTTGATTCCGTCGATACTTTCATTTCCCTTCTAGGCTTCCTTGATTTGGCTAATCAAAGTGGGTTGAAGTTCAATGCTAGCTAAGAATCCTTTGCTAACTAGTTCAGTTCTGAACTGGTCCAACTCCTCATACAAACTTGGCTGCTTCTCCTTGATCATAGTGTTTAGCCTACACGGCAATCTGCTAAGAGCATCTGCTACCACATTGGCTTTGCCAGGGTGATAGTGAATGTCAAGGTCATAATCCTTGATTAACTCTATCCATCTCCTTTGCCTCATATTCAGCTCCTTCTGAGTGAAAATATACTTCAAGCTTTTGTGATCTGAGTAAATCTCACAGCGATTACCCATCAGATAATGACGCCATGTCTTCAGTGCCAAAACTATGGCTGCTAACTCAAGATCATGAGTAGGATAATTTTGCTCATGCTGCTTCAGTTGTCGAGACAGATACGCGATGACTTTGCCTTCTTGCATCAACACACATCCAAGACCAATCTTGGATGCATCACAATACACATCAAACGGCTTCTTGATATCTGGCATGACCAATATTGGGGCTGAAATCAATCTCTTCTTGAGCTCTTGGAAACTGGCCTCACATTTGTCGGTCCATTCAAACTTCTTGTCCTTCTTCAACAATTGGGTCATGGGTCGGGCGATGCTTGAAAATCCTTCGAAGAACTTGTGGTAGTATCCCGCTAATCCGAGGAATGCACGGACTTGGCTTTGAGTGGTTGGGGCTTCCCATTCTTCGACATCTTTGATCTTGGCGGGATCAATAGTGACTCCTCCAGCAGACACAATATGTCCTAGGAATCCTACTTCTTTCAGCCAAAACTCACATTTGCTGAACTTGGCATACAACCGATGCTCTCTAAGGGTTTCAAGGATGATTCTCAGATGTTGCTCATGCTCTTCTTCTGACTTGGAGTAGATAAGGATATCGTCGATAAACACAACGACAAACTTATCTAGAAAATTCATAAAGATCTTATTCATTAGATTCATGAAATAAGCAGGGGCATTGGTTAATCCAAAAGACATAACCGTATACTCGTATAAACCATAGCGAGTAGTAAAGGCGGTCTTCGGAATATCCGTTGCATGAATCTTAAGTTGGTGATAACCAGTCCTAAGATCGATCTTAGAGAATACATTCGCTCTAGTCAATTGATCAAATAGATCCTCTATCTTTGGCAAAGGGTACTTGTTTTTGATGGTGACATCATTCAGCTTTCTGTAATCGGCACACAGACGGTTTCCTCCATATTTCTTGTCGACGAATAACACTGGTGATCTCCATGGCGATGCGCTTGGTTGAATCAAGCATGTTGCCAACATAGCATCCAGCTGCTTCTTCAATTCTACTAACTCCGAGGGGTTCATGCTATAGGGTCTCTGGGCTATGGGTCCGGTTCCAGGGATTAGTTCGATAATGAACTCACTATCCCTATCCGGGGGCATACCGGGCAATTCATCTGGGAATACATCAGGGTATTCATAGACTACTCTGATTTGGTCAATGGTAGGCTGGGCTAGACTCTTGTTACACTTGAATTGACGGGGCAAGGTTTCAGATATGTGCTCTACGGATAATCCAGAGCTACTAGTCATGGTGATGGCTTTCTTGGCACAGTCTATCAATCCTTTATGCTTTGACATCCAATCCATCCCTAGTACTACTTCCAAACCTTTGGTTCCAAGTACTATTAGATTAGCATAAAAATCTATCCCATGTATTCTGATAGGCGTAGCTTTGCAAATTTTTCTAGCTTTTGTAGTTGAATCGGGGATTTGAACTATCATGACATGCTTCAGGTTGGTTGGGTGAATCTTACTAGTGCATGCAAATTCTTCGGTGACAAATGAGTGCGATGCTCCCGAATCAAACAATACTCTTGCTAAAACTGAGTTGATAGAAAACATACCCAGCACTACATCTGGAGCTTCTTGGGCTTCTTCGGTGTTCATGTGGAAGAGACGGCCATTGCGGTTGTGAGGGTTCCCTGGGGCGAATCTTCTTCCCGGTTGAACACGACGCTGATGTTGAGCTGGGGCATTCACATTTGCAGTGGTGGCAATCTTCTTGGGATACTCATTGGAATAGTGACCCTTCACTCCACACTCGAAACAAGTGATCTGAGACTTGTCTTTCGCTGCCACGGGCACAACATTGCTTCTAGTTCAGGGTGCAGTGTTGTTGTTGTTGTTGCTCTTGGGAGGGGCACGGTTGAAATTGCTGGTGTTGCCGGAGTGATTGTTGTTTCCTCTGGACTTCACATTTCCTCCGCTACGGTTGGGGTAGCTTGGGCGAGACATTGGGGGTCGGTTGTTCCTCGGTGCATATCCTGCTGAGGGGTTGGGACGGTACTTCTGGTGACTGTTGGATCCAGCTTGCTGCATCATACGACGTTTGCGGTTGTCATTTGCCTAGTTGAGCTTCCCTTCCATCTGAATGGCAGAGTCGACTAGCTCTTCGAGTTCCTCGAAACAGATATTGACGAGGACAGTCTGCATCTCATCATGCGGTCCGTTCAGGAATCTCTCCGTCTTCTTAGCCTCCGTGTTGATCTCATCAGGTGCATACCTGGCTAAGGACAAGAATCTGTCATGGTACTCCACTACAGTCATTTTGCCTTGCTTCAACTCTCTGAATTCATCCCTCATTCTGGTGACTAGACCCTGCGGCACTTGGGTGCGGTTGAACTTGATTTTGAAGGCTTCCCATGTCATCACTTGGCCATGGTTCATTGTGCGGATACTGTTCCACCATGCTCTTGCATCTCCTGCCAGATAGTGGGTGGCAAAAAGAACCTTCTCATTGGCATCCACTCCAGCTACTTCTAAGTTGTTTTCCATTGTCTACAACCAGTCATCAGCATCTAGTGGGTTCTCTGAAGTACTAAAGATTGGGGGATTTGTATTCTGGAAGTTCTTGAGTTTGGATCCATGATGATCCTGAATGGTTCTGGTTGTTGAGAGCCATCTGGGCGATCTATTGCAGTGTTGCTAGATTAGCTTGGCGCTCTACCCTGCTTGCTTCCCGGTCAGCGATGAGATTCTGCAGGATTTGCAGCATTGGGTCTTGCGATGAGCTGCCCCCTCCTTGGTTTCCACGAGTCATCTGAAGACTGAGGTAGATGAAGGGGTAAGAGGGAAAGTTCTAAGGTTCATGGTTTTGATTTCAAAGCTCAAACTTTGAGTTTGACTCAGGTTTTTGCAACTAACTTCTTTTCATTCATTCAAGCAAAGCACACGATACAAACACACACACACCACAACATCAAAGGAAAACAGATGGTTTTAAGAACCATTCTGTAAGCTACGATACAATGGGACCGATACTCCTCATGCTACGACCGTGCTCTAGTGCATCTACTCATCGTTGATGAAGTCGAAGTCGTCATCGTCGGTGTAGAAGTCCATGGCATCTTCCTCCAGAAAGTCATCATCATTGCTGAGGTAGGAGTAAATATCCCCTTGGATATCTTCACCTTCCACTTCTTCTTCCTTTACGGCAAGCTGAGCTTCTTGCTCCTTGATGGTCTTCTCGAGGTCGGCCACCTTCTTGCGAAGACGGTCGATGGTGAGATCCTTCTTGGCACGTTGACGGCGCAGAGACTGACGATCCTGGACTAGCAGTGAGAAAGTCTGGGCCTTCTGGGCAGCAATGGCGAGGTTGTGGTTGGCTATCTCTCTTGCATTGTCCAACTTGTTCTAGCGGTCGTACAGTAGGAAGTCGAGGTTCTCTACTTGGCGCTTCAGTATTGGGTGACTTGGCATCTCAAGCGGCATTCCCATGGAATCACGCCTTTCATAGTGAACAAAGCGGGTTCCTTGGATGAGGTTGACACTGAGGGCACATAGACGTGCGAGAGCTTCATGCATTTCCCTGGCTAATCCGTCTAGCCAGTTGTTCTCCCTCATCGAGAACTGAATCCTCCCAGATACTAGTGCTTCTATCTTGCCTTGAAGATCAGCAGTCACTAGCCATTGTAAATCTACTCCTGGTGGACCCGGGAGTTGAGCTCCAAGGAATTCCGGATGAGGACGCTCCAAGAACTCAGACAGTGCATTCATATCCCTCTCGAAGATCAGTTGGCCTCCATTGCCCAACTAGTAGAACTTGTTGTATTGGGCTTCCATCTATAAGAATTTAGGATGAGAAAGTTAGTGAAGTGATCAAGTGTGTCCAAGTTTTATGTAGTAATGTAAGAATTTGGAGGAACATGAATTTTTTTGAGAGAAAGAATTACCAAGAGTAAGAGAGGAAATAGTTTTCATAAATACTCACTTTGGTTTTTGAAACTAAGTTTTTGTTCGGACGTCCATTCTAACTAGCGTCTCCTATGGTCAGGATGGCTTTGATACCAACTTGTCAACACCCGGATTTTTAATCCCAGATGCCTGTTATGCCATACATCGCAATCCCAGGATTACCATTTTTGCGAGACATGACAGATTGGATATCACAGTACATCATCCATTACAAACCATAAATAAGGTCTTACACAAATAAGGATCTCATGATCCAGTCTTAGTACAATCAAGTAGCGGAATAAATAGCGTAGCGGTGGGGTCCATCTTCAGAGTCACAGGCAATGCTGATGATGGGAGATAGTCCTAGTTATCATAGCCGTCCTGCAGTCCTTCATCTTGGTAGTCTCCTTCATAGTCTGGCCATAGGAATAGCCAGGAACAAAAGCCACGTGTACTCTTTAAGTACTCGCAAACTATCACTAATAAGTAGTATAGTTCTGTTTGGAATGCTAACTCTAAGTTTCCTTGTAAAGTTAAGTTTGAAACCTAAGCTGAGTTCAGAAACAAAGAAAGATAAAATAAGCTTTGGAAACACCTAAGTGGGAACTTCATCATCATAATCACAACTCTATGGTGGTCAAGTTGAGTCACAATTCATTTCATAAGTTGTTTTGAAAACATCTGACAACGGAACAGTATGGCCACTCCAACTGGCCATAACTGCGGACGTGGCTATTCGAATACTTTGACACTCTGCAGAGGTGGTACACTTTCACCACAAGATTCTATACATCTGTCAGGGATAACCCTGAATCATCATACTTGGTATGCAGATAATCAAACATAACCTTTCCTTTACACACCCTAGTATAAGCACCTCTCCTATGAGTATGGCCTCCCAACCATGACCATCTATCATCTTGGGCACTGCATAGGTGGACAACATTGAGAGGTAGCCTCAGCTCAAACCTCTCCCATGAGGGAACTAATACTAATGCATATAAACTTCTAGCTAAGCCTTACCCAATTCAGGTATTATGTTTGTACGGTAAAATTGGAATGGTATCACATCCGAACCCAACCATCAGTTTTATAAAAGGGCTAAGGATCATGCCTCAACATTTTCATCATCACAAACCATTTGTGTTTCTCAACACATGTCAAAACATCTCAATAGAATGACTCATCATTCAAAGGTTTTCACAAGTCATTTTCACCAAGTGTTCCCATCTAAAGTGAAATCAAGTTTTGAGTTTTGTTCCAACTACTAAGTTAAGAGTGTTCACTAAAGTGGGATGCTAATGTCAATATCATGCCATAGAATGACATCTAAGTCTAACTATATAAGTCAAGTTTTATACTCTTTATGCTACCTTCAAACAAGTAAAGGATTTTGGTAAAGTAAAGCAAGTAAAGCTTGTAAATCAAACTTGGAAAAGATATAAGTCAAAGTGGTATAACCAAAGCATGACTAATGCCTTTTCTTAGGTTATCTAGATTGCAAGGGTTATCTTGCATTGTTAATGATGGCTTCCTAGTATAATACTTGCAAGTGTTAGCTTGCCAATAATAGCTTGCCTTGTGTAGTGTAGTGGTTGAAGTTTTCTTTCTCCTCCTCTTGGTAGAATTCCTCCTCCTCGTAAGCTTGGTCGGTACTATCGTCTATAAATACATACGGAGTACACAATCACCAAACCATGCTTAACTAGTCTACTTAGCACACTAAGGCACACATTTTATGATCTAGTATCATCTCAAACATCACAAGGTTTAATTAACTAGCTTCATTCTTTTTATTTGAGAAAAGTAATTTCTACTCATTGAAATTAACTAAGATTTAATATTCTCCAATTAAAATATGGGATCATGTGGACACATGTCATCACCACATATTCTAACATATGGGAATGTGATTGAAGGGTTGGATCACATCTTAATAAGTTTAAGTTTAATATTTAATGATTTAAAGTGAGTAGAAATGCCTATATAGCATTATTTTGGTACTAGTCCAAAGTCACTACATGTAAACCCTAATATTATTACATATTCAGATAGGTATGGTTAAATGTGATTTTTGAGAGTTGGAATTAACTCAAAAGCTATTATGGTTGATTTTATAAAAATGTTTGAATGTGCAAATGCTTCTGTCTTGTTATTTTTACTAGGCGAGATCTCTAACTCTAAATGAATTAATTCCAATGGGCTTGGATAGATCTTTTCAGAAGCTTTCCAACAAAATTGGAATCACTCAATTTGGTTCAGTAAATCTTCCTGAATTGGTTTTTAAACTAAGGGACAGAATTGATTTTAAGCCTAAATGGAAAATTCCTTATTTGAATTACTAGGTCAGCGCGGGAAATGAAATGGGACGGCCCAGTGATGCTCAGCAGCGCAGAGGGCGGCTGACAGGTTGGTCCCGCTTGTCAGCGAGACTTAAAACCCAAAACGGTATCTAGCGATCTGGGCCACACGATTATAACGCGGATCAAGGGCTCACAGTCGTCGTCGACGACGGACTCATCGCCGGCGAGACCGAACCCTAAACGGTCAGTGAGGGTCTGCTGGGGACGTACCAGGGCTCCAGCTAGTGCGGCGAGGAGGGCGATCAAACTGGACGGCAACGGAGGACTCAGGCGAGGTAGCGGAAGGGGCTGAGGTGGACGGAATCGACGGCAGCGTCTCCTCCTCTGTAGCGGCCTTCTCCGGTGCAATTCTGGTGAATGGCGGCTCGAGCTACTCCGGCGAGAGGTGGGGAAGGACTAGGGGTGAGAGGGGAGTGGAATTCGTGTTGGGGAGGCCTGCTTCTATAGGCGCGACGAGGGGACCGACGGGTGTGAGCAGGCGTCTCCGACGAGGGCGGTACATGGGGCTACCGGCGTGGGCAAGGTAGGGGGACGGTGGGAGGTTCCCTGGCAGTGCTCTGTGGCGTAATGGCGATGCTAGGGGTGGTGCCTATTTGTCGGGGGCCTCACGCGCTCTGGGGGACAGAGGCGGTGCTCGACGGCGAGCAGGGCGACTGTGGGTCACGCGGCGGTGCTCGGCCGTGTCTGGCAGGGTGCTGGGGTCGAGGAGGAGCGGCATGCGCGATATGGAGTCAAGGGGTGGTCTGCTGCGTGCTGGCGCGCTCTGGCTGGCTCGTAGAGAGAAAGGGCGGCGATGCTGGGGAGTAGTCCAGGGGCTGGGGTTGATCGAGGGGTGGACCGTGGGCGACGGTAGGGTTGGGTGGAGCTAGTGGGCACGCTGGTTTGGTGCGGCACGGTCCCTGGCGTGCTGCCCGCTTCTGGCCGGCGGTGACCTCATTCGGGCGGCGCACCACTGCTGCAACGGCTAAGGGGGAAGCTGGTTGGGGACTTGGTTGGACTCGAGGGGACAAAGGAGAGTAGAGAGGGTCCAATGGGGTACAAGGGTTTAACTAGGAGCAGTGTTAGTTAGGCAGTTTGATCTTTGTCTGCCATCTGTTTGAAACAATGGCCGCATGAGGTAAGTTTTTGAATTTTTGGGAGATTTTTGGTGGAGTGACTCATCTGATGCTTAAGCTTCTAGGTTTGCTTGGGATTTGAAAATGGAGTTCATTTGAGTGGTTTTTGAATAAGTGTGATCTATACATATGAACTACATTCAATTTTCAAATGTCATTTAAATTTAGTGTTTGCAAGTTTTTGGGATGAAACAAAATGGGCCTTGGCACATCACTACTTGTACTAGCAAGGGGTGCAAAGAACCATAATTGTTTCTGTTAAGATTTGAGTTCTAGGAATAGCCAAAGTAGGCTAGTTAGTTAAAATGGCACAAATGACCATTTCCTTATTTTATTCTTTTTGATTTCTTTTTCTTTGGGATTTGTTTAGGAATGATCTAGATGATGTTTAATTCACCTTAGAAGCATTTTACAATCAATGGATCACTCAAACATGGCAATTCAAAACAACTCCTATTTAAATGCATACACATATGAATGCTTAATCATTTTAAATGGAAAAGTTTTTGTTAACCCTAAATTGGGTAGCTTTGATCTTGATTACCTTGGATTAAGTTTTGGGATGTTACACAGAGGGCCTCTCCACCCCATTTCTCCACACCACTCGACTCCCCACTCCTCACTGACCTTCCCCACTTCTCCTCGGAGTAAGGCGAGCACCACCGCGCCGAAAGTTCACCGGAGTCCACCGTTGCTGGAGGAGAAGGGCGCCAGCGATTCCGACCACCCCGAGCCCTGCTGTGACCGCGCCTCGCCTCGCCGTCGTCTACCAAGTCGTTTGCCCCTGTCGCTGACCCTAGCTGGAACCCAGGTGAGCCCCGAGAGACCCCCACCGCCGCGCTAGGTCTGATTCCTCGCCAGAGTTGTTCGTCGTTGATGACGACCCTCGGTCGTCGATCTAGCTTCTAATCGTAGGGCTCCGGTTAAACAATACCGCTTTGCGTCGTTAGTCTCGTTGACGAGTGGACCCCCTCTGTCAGCCGCACGCTGCGCTGTGCTGTGTAGTTGGGCCGTCCTGTTTAACGTTCCCGCCCAGGCCTGGAAATTCAAATATTGATGTTCCAATTTAGTTTAAATCCTATTCTGTCCGTAGATTCAAAAATCAATTCAGAGAGTTTTACTTAACCAAATTGCATGATTCAAATTTTGCTAGAAAGGTAATTAACATATCTATCCAAGCCCGTTGAATTTAACTCACTTGGAGTTAGTGATAATCTTTAGACAAAATAACAAGACAGAGACTTTTGGACTTAAAACATTTTTCAAAAATCAACCATAATAGCCTTTGAGTTGATTCCAACTCTCAAAAATCACATTTGATAATATCTATCTGGATATGTAAAAATATTTAGGTTTGCATGCAGTGACATTGGACTAGTACCAAAAGAATGCTATTAGGGCATTTCTAGTCACTTTAAAATCTATAAAACAATATTCTTAAACTTTATAAAATGTGACCAACCCTTTTAAATCACATTCCCATGTATTAGAATATGTGGTGATAACATGTGTCCACATGGTCCCATATTTTAATTGGAGAATATTAAATCTTAATAAATTTCAATGAGTAGAAATTTCTTTTCTCAAATAAATTAAATAAAACTAGTCATTATTGCATGTGATGATTGTGATGATGCTAGATCATCAATGTGAGCCTTAGTGTGCTAAATAGACTTAGTTAAGTATTGTTTGGTGATTGTGTACCCCGTATTCATTTATAGACGATAGTACCGACCAAGGATACGAGGAGGAGGAGTTCTATCCCGGAGAAGAGGAGGAAAACTTCAATCACTGCACCAATCAAGGCAAGCTAGATCTATGCAAGCTTTAACCTAAGCAAGATGCCTTAGGCATGCTTTGGTTATATATTTTTATTTATACCCATCCCGATTTTTACTTGCAAGCTTTACTCTCTTACTTTACCAAAGTTCTTTACTTTTAGTTAATGCTTTGTGAGGATTTGGAAAGTAGTATAGATAGCATAAAGAGTATAAAAATAGGCCTATACTAGATGTCATTCTATGGCATGAGATTGAGATTAGCATCCCTCATTAGTGAACACTCTTAACTTAGTGGCTAGTGCTAAGCATAAAACTTGATCACTTTAGATGGGAATACTTGGTGAAAATGATTATGAAAACCTTGGAATGATGAGTCATTCTATTGAAATGTTTTGACATGTGTTGAGAAACACAAATGGATTTCGATGATGAAAATGTTGAGGCATGAGCCTTAGCCCTTTTTAAAAACTGATGGTTGGGTTTGGATGCGATACCATTCCAATTTTACCATACAACCACAATACCTGAATTGGGTAAGGCTTAGCCGGAAGTTTATATGCATTAGTATGGGTTCCCTCTCGAAGGAGGTTTGAGCTAAGGCTACCTCTTGATGATGTCCACCTATGCAGTGCCTAGGATGGTAGATGGCCATGGCTGGGAGGCCAAGCTCATAGGGGAGGTGCTTATACTAGAGTGTGTAAAGGAAAGGTTATGATTGATTATCCGCATACTAATTATGATGATTCAGGGTTATCCCTGACGGATGTATCGAATTTTGTGGTGAAAGTGTACCACCTCTACAGAGTGTCAAACTATTCGAATAGCCACGTCTACGGTCATGGACAGTTGGAGTGGCCATACTGTTCCGTCATCAGAAGTTTTCAAAATGACTTGTGAATTGAACTATGATTTTGACTTGACCACAACAGGGTTATGAATATGAAAACTAGGTTCCCAACTTAAAGTGATTTAGAACTTTAACTTAGTTTTCTTTACTTCTAAACTCAGTTTAGATAAATCTGGCTTTTTCCAAATAAACTTAGAGTTTAAGATTCGTACTAGAACTACCTTACTTGTTAGTGATAGTTTGCGAGTACTTAAAGAGTACTCATGGCTTTGTCCCTGGTTATTCTCGTGGCTAGACTATGAGGAGGACTATCAGGAAGATGGACAGCAGGATGGCTACGACAATTAGGATCATCTCCCATCGTCAGCATTGCCTGTGACACTGAAGAAGGAGCCCATTGCTATGCTTATTATTCCACTGATTGTTTGCATTAAGACTGGATCATGAGATCCCCTATTTGTGTAAGACCTTATTATGGTTTGTAATGGATGATGTACTGTGATATCCAATCTGTTATGCCTTGCAAAAATGGTAATCTTGGGATTGCGATGTATGGCATAACTGGCATCTGGGATTAAAAATCTGGGTGTTGACAAGTTGGTATCAGAGCCATCCTGACCATAGGAGACCCTAGTTAGAATGGACGTCCGAACAAAAACTTATTTTCAAAACCAAAGAAGTAAGTATTTATGAAAACATATTCCCACTCTTATCCTTGGTTCTTTCAAAAAAAGCATGTTCCTCAAATAATCATACATTACTACATAAAATTTGACACACTTGATCACCTCACTAACTTACTCATCCTAAATTCTTATAGATGGAAGTTCAGTATTGCAAGTTCAACCAATTGGGCAACAGAGGCCAATTGATCTTTGAGAGAGATCTTGATGCACTGTTAGAGTACCTTGAGCGCCCGCATCCGGAATTCTTCGGAGCCCAACTCAAGGATTTCCCAGGAGGAGATTTACAATGGCTGATAGTTGCAGACCTTAGAGGCAAGATGGAAGCACCCCTTTCTGAGAAGATTTAATTCACCGTGCGAGAGAACAACTAGCTAGATGGATTAGCCAGGGCTATGCATGACGCTCTTTCCCGTCTGTGTGGGCAAAACATCAACTTGATCCAGGGAACTCGCTTTGCTCACTATGCAAGACGTGATTCTATGGGAATGCCATTGGAGATGCCAAGTCACCCAGAAATGAAGCGACAAGTGGAGAATCTTGACTTCCTACTGTATGATAGGCAGAAGGAATTGGACAATGCTCGATCCTACGCCAACCATAACCTTGCCATTGCTGCCAAGAATGATCAGACTGTCGCCATGCTCATCAAGGATCGCTAATCACTTCGTCGTCAACATGAGAAGAAGGATCGCATCATTGCCCGTCTTCGCAAGAAGGTGTCCAACCTCGAGAAGACCATCCAGGAGCAAGAAGTCCAGCTTGAAGCAAAGGAAGAGGAAGAAGGTGAAGACATCCAGGGAGATATTCACTCGTACCTCAGTGATGATAATGACTACCTGGAGGATGATGCCATGGATTTCTACACCGATGATGATGATTCTGGCTTCATTGATGATGAGTAGATGCACTTGATCACTACCGTAGGAAGAAGTTGTATCGGTCCCACTGTATCCTAGTTCCCAGAATGGTTCTTAAAACCATATGTTTTCCTTTTGTGTTGTCATGTGTGTTTGTATTGTGTGCTTGAATGAATGAATGAATCAGAAGGAGTTAGTTTGCAAAACCTGATTTCAAACTCAAAGTTTAAAGCTTTTGAAACAAAACCATGAACCTTAGAAATTTCCCTCTTATCTCTTTATCTATCTCAATCTTCAGATGACTCATGGAAACCCCGGAGAAAGCAGCTCATCGCAGGACCCGATGTTGCAGATACTGCAGATGCTAGTTTCTGACCGTGAAGCTAATAGAGCCGAGCGCCAAGCCAACCTAGCCAACCTGTAATAGATAGCTCAGATGGCCCACAATAATCAAGGCCAAGGAAATCCGAATCATCATGGATCCAAGCTTAAGAACTTTCAGAATACCAATCCCCCTATCTTTAACATATCTAAGAATCCCTTAGATGCTGATGACTGGCGGCAAACCATGTAGAATAATCTAGAAGTCGCAGGAGTTGACGCCAACGAGAAGGTACTGTTATCCACCCACTATCTGGCAGGAGATGCAAGAGCCTGGTGGAACAGCACCCGTACTATGAACCACGGTCAGATCATGAATTGGGAAGCTTTCAATATCAAGTTCAACCACACCCATGTGCCGCAAGGTTTAGTCACCAGAATGAGAGATGAGTTTAGGGAACTGAAGCAAGGGAGGATGACGGTAGTTGAGTACCGTGACAAATTTTTGTCCCTCGCTAGATATGCCCTTGATGAGATCAACACTAAAGCCAAGAAGAAGGAAAGATTCCTGAACAGACTGCATGATGAGATGCAGACTGTGTTAGTCAACATCCGTTTTGAAGACCTAGAAGAGCTAGTAGACTCTGCCATCCAGATGGAAGGGAAGATCAACCAAGCCAATGACAACCGCAATCGTAGGATGATGCACCAGACTGGGTCCCACAATACCCAGAAGTATCGCCCCAACCCGTCTGCAGGATATGCCCCAAGAAACAACAGACCACCGATGTCTCGTCCAAGCTACCCCAATCGTAGCAGAGGAAACTTGAAGTCTGGAGGAAACCACAACAATAACCCTGGCAACTCCAACAACTTCAACTATGCACCGCCCAAGTCCAACAACAACAACAACAATACTTCCCCAAGGACTGGAAGCAATGTTGTGCCTGTTGCAGCCAAAGACAAGTCCTAGATTACTTGCTTTGAATGTGGAGTCAGGGGTCACTACTCCAATGAGTGTCCCAAGAAGATTGCAGCCACCACCAATGTGAATGCTCCACCTCAACAAAAGCATCGTGTTCAGCCTGGAAGAAGATTTGCCCCAAGGAATTCGCTCAACCGCAACGGTCGTCTGTTCCACATGAATGCTAAGGAAGCTCAGGAAGCGACAGATGTCGTGCTGGGTATGTTTTCTGTTAACTCAGTACTTGCAAGAGTGTTGTTTGATTCTGGAGCATCGCACTCGTTTGTTACAGAAGAATTTGCATGCACTAGTAAGATTCAACCAACAAAATTGAAGTATGTTATGATAGTTCAAATACCTGGTTCAACCACCAAAGCTAGAAAATTTTGGAAGGCTGTACCCATCAGAATCCATGGAATAGATTTTATGCCAATCTAATATTACTTGGAACCAAAGGTTTGGAAGTAGTACTAGGAATGGATTGGATGTCGAAACATAAAGGATTGATCGACTGTGACAAGAAAGCCATAACCATCACCAGTAGCTCTGGAGTATCAGTAGAGCATATATCTAAAACCTTGCCCCGTCAGTTCAAATGCAACAAGAGTCTATCCCAACCAACCCTAGACCAAGTCAGAGTAGTCTGTGAATACCTCGATGTATTCCCAGATGAATTGCCTGGTATGCTCCTAGATCGGGATATCGAGTTTATTATTGAACTAATTCCTGGAACTGGACCCATAGCTCAGAGACCTTATAGTATGAACCCATCGGAACTAGTGGAGTTGAAGAAGCAACTTGATGCTATGCTGGAGAAAGGTCTGATTCAACGAAGCGCATCGCCATGGAGATCGCCTGTTCTGTTTGTGGACAAGAAAGATGGAGGTAGCCATTTGTGCATGGATTACCGGAAGTTGCATGATGTCACCATCAAGAACAAGTACCCACTGTCCAAGATTGCGGATCTATTTGATTAGTTGACTGGTGCCAGAGTGTTCTCTAAGATTGATATTAGGACTGGTTATCATCAACTCAAGATACGTGCAATGGATATTCCAAAGACCGCCTTTACCACCAGATATGGATTGTATGAGTATACGGTCATGTCTTTTGGATTAACCAATGCCCCCGCTTATTTCATGAATCTCATGAATAAGATTTTTATGAACTTTCTGGATAAGTTTGTCGTTGTTGTTATCGACGATATTCTAATCTATTCCAAGTCAGAAGAAGACCATGAGCAACATTTGAGAACCATCCTTGAAATCCTTAGAGAGCATCAGTTGTATGCCAAGTTTAGCAAATGTGAGTTTTGGCTGAAAGAAGTAGGATTCCTCGGACATATTGTGTCGGCTCCAGGAGTCGCTGTTGATCCCGCCAAGATCAAATATGTTGAAGAATGGGAAGCCCCAACCACTCAAATCCAAGTCCGTGCATTTCTAGGATTAGCAGGATATTACCGCAAATTTGTTGAAGGATTTTCGAGCATCGCAAGACCAATGACCCAACTGTTGAAGAAAGACAAGAAGTTTGAATGGACCGACAAATGTGAAGCAAGTTTTCAAGAGCTCAAGAAGAGATTGATTTCAGCCCCAATATTGATCATGCCAGATATCAAGAAGTCGTTTGATGTGTATTGTGATGCATCCAAGATTGGTCTCGAATGTGTGTTGATGCAAGAAGGAAAAGTCATAGCATATATGTCAAGACAACTGAAGCAGAATGAGCAAAACTACCCTACCCATGATCTTGAACTAGCAGCGGTAGTTTTAGCCTTGAAGACATGGCGTCATTACCTTATGGGTAACCGCTGTGAGATTTATTCGGATCACAAGAGTCTGGAGTATATTTTCACCCAGAAGGAGCTAAATATGAGGCAAAGGAGATGGATAGAGTTAATTAAGGATTATGACCTTGACATTCACTATCACCCCGGCAAAGCCAATGTGGTAGTGGATGCTCTTAGCAGATTTCCGTGTAGATTAAACACCATGATCAAAGAAGCCCAGCCAAGTTTGCATGAAGAGTTGGAGCAGTTTCCAATAGAACTAGTTAGCAAAGGATTTTTAGCTAGCATTGAACTTCAACCCACTTTGATCAGCCAGATCAAGGAGGCCCAGAAGGGAAATGCAAGTATCGACGGAATCAAACAGCGTATTGGTACAGGAAAGGTACCTGGATTCACCGAAGATGAAGAAGGAGTTTTGTGGTACAAAGGACGTATCTGTGTGCCAGTAGATTCGGAGTTGAAGCAAGTTATCATGCAGAAAGCTCATGATACCCTTTATTCTATCCACCCCAGAGGAACGAAGATGTATCAAGATTTGAAGGAGCAATTTTGGTGGCATGAGATGAAGAGAGAAATCGGAAGCTACATTGCCAAGTGTGATATCTATCAGAGAGTCAAAGCGGAACATCAGAGACCCGTAGGACTGTTGCAACCATTGCAGATTCTGGAATGGAAATGGGATTCCGTCGGAATGGACTTTATCATCGGTTTGCCTAGTTCTAGTAGGGGAAATGACTCTATCTGGGTCATAGTTGATAGACTATCCAAGGTAGCCCATTTTATACCTGTCAAGACAACCTACCAGAGTTTGAAGCTAGCAGGGTTGTACATTGCTAGAATTGTCAGTTTGCACAGAACCCCCAAGACCATAGTGTCAGATCGAGGAACCTAATTTACCTCAAGATTTTGGCAGAAAGTCCAAGAACAATTAGGAACCAAGTTGAATTTCAGCACAGCTTATCACTCACAGACCGATGGACATACTGAAAGAGTCAACCAAATCTTAGAAGATATATTGAGAGCTTGTGTGTTAGAATATGGATCAAAATGGGAAGATTGTCTGCCTTTCGCAGAATTGTCATACAACAACAATTATCAAGCCAGTTTGCAAATGGCCCTATTTGAGTTCTTATATGGAAGGAAGTGGCATACCCCCTTGAATTGGTCGCAAGTAGGAGAAAGTCAGATTTTTGGACCCCGACATCCTACGAGAAGCCGAAGAGAAGGTTCACAAAGTCCATGAGCACCTCAAGACTGCCCAATCCAGATAGAAGAGTTATGCAGACAAGAGACATAGAGACCTGACTTTCAATGTCAGAGATTTTGTGTATCTCAAAGTTTCGCCGTTGAAGGGAATGCAGCGTTTTCAGCTGAAAGGAAAGTTAGCCCCCAGATATATTGGACCCTTGAAGATTCTGAATCGCCGAGGAGAAGTATCTTATCAACTGGAACTGCCAGAGGAGATGTCAGCCATCCATAATGTGTTCCATATCTCGTTACTTCGCAAATTACTAGAAGTTCCGGAGAAAACCGAAGTGTTCAAGAACATCGATCACCGAGCCATTGATATCAACAAGGATCTGACTATCGTGAAGTGCCCATTCGTATCTTGGAAGAAGCCTTCAGAACCACCAGGACCCAGAGTATCAAATTTCTCAAGATCCAATGGAGTAACCATACCGAAGAAGAAGCTACCTGGGAGCGAGAAGATTACATTAGGACTGAGTTTCTAGATCTCTTTAGTTCCTAGTTTTTCTTAAATCTCGGGACGAGATTTTGTTTAAGGAGGGAAGGTTTTGTCACACCCCAAAAACTTTAATCAAGGTTATCAAGTTCGAATCACCCAATTTAGGGTTAACAAAAACTTTTATTAAGAAAATGAATATGAATGCATGTGTGTTTGTATTAGTATAGAATTATGTGTATATGCCATGCTTGATTGTTCTAAATGTTGTGAAGTGGTTTAAAGGTGAATGCCACATCATCTAGACCATTTACAAACAAAATCCAAAGAGAAAGAAATCAAATAAGAATAAATAATGCAAATGGTCATTTTGACAAAACTAAACCACTGGGCCACTTTAGGTGTTCCTAGGAGAAGATTTCCAACAGAAACAATTCTACTTCTTTTCACCCCTTGCTAGACCAAGTAGAAATGTATCACCGCCCACTTTACAAACTTACAAAATCATCTAGCAAATCAATTAAATGGACAATGGAAAATTGAATCTCTTTCATATGTTAAGATCACATTTTTTCAAAAACCTACCAAATCAATTCCCCTTGACCTCTCCAAGCAAACCTAGTCTCTCAAGCTTAATTCAAGTTCACTCAAAAAAATTGAATCAAAAATTCCAAAGTTTCTTTCATGCGGCCATTAACACAAACACTTGGAATGCACAGAATAATCTCTAGCCTAACTTCACTATTTAAATAGTAATTAAACGACCAATTGATCTCCCTCTTAACCCCCTTGTCCCCTTGAGTGTCTAGCAGCAGCAGACAAGCCCCCCCTTCGCCGTGGAGAACAGTGGAGCGTCGCCCATTTATGGTCGTCGCTGGCCGACCAAGGCCAGCTCGCTCCAGACAGCCCCGCACCCATCCAGCATGTCCAGTAGCCTCGTCGCACCCTACCGCCACTCCCTATCTAGGCCACAACCCCAGCCGAGTCGTGTACCACCCTAGTCGCGCCGCGCACCGCCTCTCTGCGCCATGTCTAGAGTGTGCCAGTGCACCGTGCCTGACCAGCCCCGCTAGCTCGCGCCTTGCCCTCACCGCGCATGTGCAGCCTCGCCATGATCACGCCACCCCGGCAGACACCCCTGTTTGCCGTTGCGCGACCCGCAGATGCCGCACGCCGCCACAAACACCAATGCCTCCGCTCAGAGCGCCGCACGCGCCAGACCAAACCACACCGCCCCACGCCGCGCCTTTAAGTCCGTGAGAACTGCCAGGGTGCACTGCACTGTCCTACACCCTTGCCCATGCCTTTAGCTCGATGTACCGTCCTCGCTAGAGACGCCAACCCATCCCGCTCGGTCGCCTCGTCGGTGTATAAATAGAGGGCCTCTCCATCCCATTTCTCCATACCACTCGACTCCCCACTCCTCACTGACCTTCCCCACTTCTCCCTAGAGCAAGGCGAGCACCACCGCGCCGGAATTTCACCGGAGTCCACCACTGCTGGAGGAGAAGGGCGCAAGCGATTCTGGCCACCCCGAGCCCTGTTGTGACCGCACCTCGCCGTCGTCTTCCAAGTCGTTTGCCCCCGTCGCCGATCCAAGCTGGAGCCTAGGTGAGCCCCGAGAGACCCGCACCACCGCGCTAGGTCTGATTCCTCGCCGGAGATTTTCGTCGTTGACGACGACCCTCAGCCGTCGATCTGGCTTCTAATATTAGGGCTCAGGTTAAACGATACCGCTTCGCGTCGTTAGTCTCGCTGAAGAGTGGACCCACTCTGTTAGTCACGTGCTGTGCTATGTTGTGCAGTTGGGCTGGCCCGTTTAACGTTCCTGCCCAGGCCTGTAAATTCAAATATTGATTTTCCAATTTAGTTGAAATCCTATTTTGTCCCTAGATTCAAAAATCAATTCAGAGAGTTTTACTTAACCAAATTGCATGATTCAAATTTTCCTAGAAAGTTAATTAAAATATCTATCAAAACCCGTTGGATTTAACTCACTTGGAGTTAGGGATAATCTTTAGCAAAAATAACAAGACAGAGACTTTTGCAACTTAAATTTTTTTTCAAAAATCAACCATAATATCCTTTGAGTTGATTCCAACTCTCAAAAATCATATTTGATAATATATATCTGGATATGTAAAAATATTTAGGTTTGCACGCAGTGACATTGGACTAGTACCAAAAGAATGCTATTAGGGCATTTCTAGTCAGTTTAAAATCTATGAAATAATATTCTTAAACTTTATAAAATGTGACCAACCCTTTTAAATCACACTCCCATGTATTAGAATATGTGGTCATGACATGTGTCCACATGATCCCATATTTTAATTGGAGAATATTAAATCTTAATAAATTTCAGTGAGTAGAAATTACTTTTCTCTAATAAACTAAATAAAACTAGTCATTATTGCATGTGATGATTGTGATGATGCTAGATCATCAAGTGTGAGCCTTAGTGTGCTAAATAGCCGTATTTATTTATAGACGATAGTACCGACCAAGTATACGAGGAGGAGGAGTTCTACCCCGAAGAAGAAGAGGAAAACTTCAATCACTGCACCAATCAAGGCAAGCTAGATCTATGCAAGCTTTAACCTAAGCAAGATGCCTTAGGCATGCTTTGGTTATATATTTTGATTTATACCCATCCCAAGTTTTACTTGCAAGCTTTACTCTCTTAGTTTACCAAAGTTCTTTACTTTTAGTTAATGCTTTGTGAGGATTTGGAAAGTAGTATAGATAACATAAATAGTATAAAACTAGCCCTATACTAGATGTCATTCTATGGCATGAGATTGAGATTAGCATCCCTCATTAGTGAACACTCTTAACTTAGTGGCTAGTGCTAAGCATAAAACTTGATCACTTTAGATGGGAATACTTGGTGAAAATGATTATGAAAACCTTAGAATGATGAGTCATTGTATTGAAATGTTTTGACATGTGTTGAGAAACACAAATGGATTTTGATGATGAAAATGTTGAGGCATGAGCCTTAGCCCTTTTTAAAAACTGATGGTTGGGTTTGGATGCAATACCATTCTAATTTTACCGTACAACCACAATACCTGAATTGGGTAAGGCTTAGCCAGAAGTTTATATGCATTAGTATGGGTTCCCTCTCGGAGAAGGTTTGAGATGAGGCTACCTCTTGCTGATGTCCACATATGCAGTGCCTAGGATGGAAGATGGCCATGGCCGGGAGGCCAAGCTCATAGGGGAGGTGATTATACTAGAGTGTGTAAAGGAAAGGTTATGATTGATTATCCGCATACTAAGTATGATGATTCGGGGTTATCCCTGATGGATGTATCGAATTTTGTGTTGAAAGTGTACCACCTCCGCAGAGTGTCAAACTATTTGAATAGCCGCATCCGTGGTCATGGACAGTTGGAGTGGCCATACTGTTCCATCGTCAGAAGTTTTCAAAGTGACTTGTGAAGTGAACTATGATTTTGACTTGATGACAACAGGGTTGTGAATATCAAAACTAGGTTCCCAACTTAAAGTGATTTAGAACATTAACTTAGTTTTCTTTACTTCTAAACTCAGTTTAGATAAATCTGGTTTTTTGCAAATAAAATTAGAGCTTAAGATTCCTACTAGAACTACCTTACTTGTTAGTGATAGTTTGTGAGTACTTAAAGAGTACTCATGGCTTTGTCCCTAGCTATTCCCGTGGCCAGACTATGAGGAGGACTATCAGGAAGATGGATAGTAGGACGGATACGACAACTAGGATCATATCCCATCGTTAGCATTGCCTGTGACACTGAAGATGGAGCCCATTGCTACGCTTATTATTCCGTTGCTTGTTTGTATTAAGACTGGATCATGAGATCCCCTATTTGTGTAAGACCTTATTATGGTTTGTAATGGATGATGTACTGTGATATCCAATCTGTTATGTCTCACAAAAATGGTAATCTTGGGATTGCGATGTATGGCATGACAGGCATCTGGGATTAAAAATCCAGGTGTTGACAGAAATCTTTTCCTCAAAAATTATTCTCTTAAGAAACATTAAGGGTAATCCTTAAATATTTGTATAAAGGCTCTAAAGGGGACTTAATGGAGGTGTGGTTAGCCCTGAAGGATCGTGCAGACATACGGGAGCACGGAGAGGGCAGTGATTGGCTTGGATCATCTACTAGGCCCCACATCAAGGAATTGTGGATGGGAAAGATCGCCCGGTTGTGCAACAAGGATTTGGTCTCTCATGGGTAAAGCAACACACCTCTGCAGAGTGTAAGAACTGTGACATGTTACTCCTTGTTCTGGGAAGGATCTACGAACCCGGCAGGAAAGGAACTCCATGAAAGTTCTGGTAACCCTGTGAAGGCTGACGGACATAGTTTTCAGAATAAAAGCAACCTTTGAAGAAATGTTTACGAAAACCTGCATTGCCTATGACCTTTGGTGTGTAGCTATAGAGATAGTGCATCATACACTCCTTTTTAGTGAACTTGTTGAGTATGCTCGTACTCAACCGTACCTTCTTAACCCTTGCTAGATTCTGAAGCCATTAAAGATGACATCAACACCAACTTATGCTCAAGAAACCATCATCGACAACTCAAAATCTTCAATAAAGTTAATGAAGTCAACATGTTCATCAACCGAAGTGAAGACGAAGTTCTGATTAGATAGGGGTAGATACTCTAGCCATAAAACCTACTCATGTGGAGCATTGCATTAGTAGCAATTGCAAGCCAAATAGTTTAGATGTTAGTCTTTTTAGCCAGATGGTTCTGAGTTATTATTTTCCGGTTCTTCTTTCTAAAAAGTTGTTTTCTACCTCTTTAACCTAGAGTGTTCTCTGGATCTTTTGTAAAGAGTCGAGTTGTAATCTATAGTCATGTCTTGGACCTGCTGTGTTTCTGTTGTACCACTCTGAGGGATGTAATACAAGTGAATGGTGTTTCATTGGTGTTATGTCAATGAATATAGTGTACTACATCATCCAGTGGTATGTTGGGTCACCACAGTTGGTATCAGAGCATATGCTTTGACCTTAGGTTGGTAAACCTAGTAAATGGGTAGAACCTGTAGGAAGGATGTTAGCAACAATAAAGAGCTCCCTAGAATTATGATGGATATTAAATTGGGAATAATCTCATCATGTTGCTAGTGCGATGATTCTTTATTATGCTGTAATTGTAAATAAGTACCATGAGTTTTAACTCAAGATGACTGATGATAATTTCTTATCAACAGTACAAGAATGGCACCTAGGTATCCACCTCGGAATGTTCAAGTATTGAACAAGACCTTAGATGATTATGAAGATGACTGGACAATCACTCTAAGACAACTTCTATGGAGTCTGGATTGTGAGTCTCGACTTCTGGTCAAGGTTTACAGTTTCTATGACGGGAAGATATTGGCCAAGTATCGTATCCTGATCATGTTACCCAAGAAGTTGGGAGTGCGTGGAGAAATGCTATCGGGAGAAGCAAGATGTATGGCAACAACCTATTAGATTGTAGTAGTAGCAGCCATAACCAGGATAAGGGAACAGAATTCCAAGGCACTGGTAGGTACTACCTATACTTCTATACCTCACAAAACCCATAGTACTGATCCAAAGTTAGATCATTCTGCTCTGGTAAGGACTAAACCTACTCTGGCAGTAGAGTATATGGAACGTTACAAGTATTTACTGAAAATGTTCCATAACACTCATAAAGTGCTAGTTCAAGAGTTGGACACTGTCATTGAGGATTTTACTGATCATGCAAAGGCAATGACATGTAGAAAGAAGTTAGCTAAAGAAGCAAAGCACCTGATACCAGTCTTTTCAGGGGAGGTGTTTGAAGAAACGGAGTTTAATGACCCACACTCTAAAGTCTATGCCTATTATCCAGTTGAACCTCAGCAACCAGTAGACACGTGGACCAGATATGAGGAGGAACAGAAAATTTGGAATGCACCCAACCCCAATAATGCCGTTAGAGGTAATACCAGATGGGAAGACCAGTCTTACGATGAAATCATGGGAAAACCTATACCCTGTGGATCTGGTAATAGAGTAGAAACCAGTTATAAGCCTATAGAATCTTATGGACCATATGGGGTAGTAACAATTCCATTGATCTGGAAGAATGTCCTGGTAATTACTATACCAATATATACGACTGGATTGTGGAAAAGGCAAAGAATACCTCTTACTTTGAAGATATGCTCGAAGGAAGAAAGAAGAACCCTGAAGAAGATCATGAGTATCTTAGTCATTTTTCAATGGCTAATCTCAATCTTGGTACTTCTACTCAAGATTACGCACCTACTGGATGTTCTTATGCACCAGAAGGCAGTCGTCGAACTTTGCACCATCATGGACGAAAATCCCAGAAGCACTGAAGTGAGAGAGGAAAGTAAGAATACAAGTGATCCACAAAGTAGAGTGCTTGAATAATGATTATATTGGGTAATGCGTATTGTAGCGTTTGAGATGCTAGCGGAAATAAGTGAGAACATGCTCACATGGGCAAGAGATATCTTGTATTATAAGGAGGTAGTGTACAAAGGGAGTGTCTTTCCATGGTTGGGAGTTGTAATATTTCGAAGACATATGTTTAATACATGGTATATGTTTGAGTATTACATGGTTTTATTGGTTCTTCTTGATTGACTAGATATGTACATAAAGTTTGACTTGGTACGCAAATGCATGTTGCATCATCAAGTTATTACTCGATGTTATAGACCTAGATAGTAAAGGGAATTCGTGTAAGGGAGTGACAAGTTACGAAGATCAAGATGAAGACTTGCACGAAGAAGGAAGTTAAATCTAAGGAGTATCAACACTATTTTGAAGGATGGATTAATCCCAACTCACTATAATCTGGCAAAAAGAAGGAATATTAATGCAGAAAAGGTGTGGATCAACATGAAGGAATGAATTTAAGTTCACTCCAAATAGGTTGAACTTAGGGCCATTCACAACTACTAAAATGAGACTCCATCTTGCTGATTCTACTTATAAATAAGCTGTTGGGATTAAATAAAACATAGTTGTTGAAATTAAAGGATGTACTGCTCTTATTGATCTAGTTATAGTAGACATGCCTGAAGATCCCATAGCACCTAAAATTTTAGGTAGGCAATTCCTAAGAACCATTAAAGTTTAGATTAATTTAGATGAAGGGAATGTGAGAATAGGACTACCGTCTAGAGATCCTTTTATAGTCCACTTCCCTAGGAATAAGAAGGTCAAGCCTAATGATGATGGTGTAATCACTTTAAAGGCTATTTACTTTGGAGTGGGACTTCCGCTTGCAAAGCCTAAATAGTCACCATCTCGGTCAAGCTAATTGACCTTAACTAGAAGCGCTCCATAGGAGACAACCCATGTGAAATAAAGTTTTACTCTTGTGTTAGTTTTGTTTTGTTTTGTTTTTTCAATAAAGAATGTTTAAGAAGGTCCTTTGAAGAGAGGATAAGAAATTAAGGTTATCCTCACTCTATGATATGCACTAACACATGGCCAAAAGGTACTTCAGTTTTATGAAGTATATTTGTTGTCATTCTTATGTTATTTAGATGTGCAAAGCCGTATGGTGTTTCTAACTGAATTCTCAAGTTTTTGAAGCTTACTGGGCTCCTAACGACCAGTAGTACGACCAGACCGAGTTGTACCGTCCGCCTATACCACATCTCGGCACAAAAGGATGCAACCTTTGATTTTTTATCACAGGGTACAGAGCGTTTAACGATCATCCATATGACCGGAGGCCACCGTACCGTGTAATACCTCAGACACTACGCTCTAAGAAACAAGCTAGGATGAACCAAAAGTGGATAAGGTGTGCTACCGCGGAGGCCCAATGGCCACCCACGTGTAGGCCCGTCTAAGTGGAGCAGGGCACGGTACCAGCCAACCACCCTACCCACTTTTCTAGAACATCGTATCAGGTGTGAGCAGCGTAGTCGAAAGGTATGTGAACAAAACATACACAAATGAGTATGTATGTCAGTGAGATACAATAGTACATCAGAGTCAGATCATCTAAAAGAAATAGAAATATTCAACGCTATACGGCAAGATACAGATATCCTAGATAGAGATAGTAGTTTAGGATACATCCTCATACATCACACTTCAGAGTATCAAGCAAAAGCGGAAAACAAGATTCGAGTATGGATTAAGAGTCAAATCGGTATAAGATGCCACAAAAATAAGCAATTCCTGCCCACAGATCTCAACGGTCTCCATCCTAGGAATCTCTACACAAGAGGATCGTTGCCTCCATCATCGTCCTCATCGACATAGTAGCCTTCATATGGCTGTACCAGACAACCTAATCAATAATTGGTGTGAGACCCTAGGGGTACTCAGCAAGTCTTTATGCATCTAAAGGGGACAACCTGGGGGTGATGCAAATGCATTGAAAGATAATATCTAAACAGTTCTATAGAGACACGGTACAACATCCGCCCAACCAGATATGGACAGATGCTCATTAATTAGAAACAACAGTTATATAAGCAACATAAGTAAACATCGCTCGCCCTCCTTCTCGCTTACCGAATGATAAGGCGGAAGAACATCTCATCCGTTGGCAATTTTATTAACCATTCCATGAGTGTTGCACTATTTACTAGTCAAGTTATAGTCAAATTAAACATGGTACTTTAGTTATAGTTATCTATGATCATGAAAATATGCTCCAAGTCATCCATAATTGTGGACACGGCTTTTAGAAAGATTTACCCTGCAAGGGTGCACAGATAGAAACACACGCACGATCAATCTCGAGAAGAACCAAATAAAAAGCAACGAGGCCTCAAGACAAAGCATTCACAGGATTCAAAAATTATTTCAGGGGGCAACCCCACTAAGCTACCCACAACAAAGTTGGCTAGCTCCGAGATGGACCCAGGGTTTGTGATGACGGTTGTAAACAACTAGGAACCCAAAAGTATGAGTGGGCTTGTCGATACCGCGAAAAAGTGGCAAGGGGTTCCAAAATAGTATAGGCGCCATGGAAAAAAATAGCGCGCTATTTCTTCGCTATAGCGCCCCTATAGCATATTTGGGACACAAACGCTACGCTATGCAAAATCTGCTCGCTATGGCACTAATTACGCTTTAGCGGCGCTAAATACGCTATAACGTCACAACGCAATAGCGCCGCTAAGAATATCTATGAATATAGCGTCACTCCATAAGCCCATTGAGCCCACGACTCCATCACGCCCAACACTCTTCATCTAAATATATGTCAACTCAACCCTATTTCCTAGTTCTCCCTTCTCACATTACGGTGACGGCTGCTAACAGACTGCAACGCCCGTCTCCTCCGGGTCCAGCTGGTCAGCCACCTCTCTTCTTGGCACGTCCACCAGACACAGTGAAGCACCAAGAGGACGCACATCTCAAGTTCTCGAACTAGTGAGCTGGCCTAACACAGGTCTTGCCCTCTAACTTGTCTTGCACCGGATGTCAAGAAAACTTTATCATTTGCCACTACTAGTTAATTGGTTATGCATGTATTACTCAAAAAATAGCTGCTGAAATTCCTAGAAATACATGCTAGACCTTTTTTTTATTTTTTTACCAACGCTATTTTGAAAAATAGCGCGTTATTAGCACGCTATAACTTGCATAGCGTTTGAAGAAGGGTCACGCTAAAAGAAATAGCACGCTATTTTTTTTCCTTGATAGGCGCTCCACGCGCAATAGTAAGTAACGCAGTAAAGCATGGCATAAGTACATGATAGTAATAAAGACCCAAACTACCTATGGCCGCAAGAAATAAGATGTGAATCAAGCTCGGTGAGGGGGATTCATGGTCCCACATGCGGATAGTGTGATAGTCAAGGAACAGGAATTAAATAATTGGGTCCTACGGGAGACAAATGAGTGTGGAAGAACCAAATAACAGCTATTGCCCACTGGTGCCTCTTTCTTCAGTTATCCCATTAGTACAAAGTTTAGGTTGTTTAGGTACCTCATTCTCCAAAGATGCGCACAAACCCTACACATGAAATTCTATGACTCGCGTGGCTCAAACCACTCTTGTAGTAATGGCTCGTAGGATTGAGGGTACAAGCTTCGTTGGGGTCTAAAAGTAAAGCATATGCAGTACTTGGGATTCAATTTAATGCAATCGTGACTCAATGATGCAAGAATAACATAGAGGCATAGGTGCTATATGTAATGCAAGCATGGGGGATTGCTTGCCTGTCAGATCAGTAGTAGGGTAACCGGGATCTAGGTAGTACTCTTGGTTCTCCTGATAGTTCCCTTGCTTAGTGTCTATTCGGAATAAAAGCCAAACACACAAATGGCCATAATAAATAAAGTGCGCAATCATATGAATATATAAAACAAGCAACCAAGGTATGCCATGATGGAATGATGCACAATTGCATGGTATAACATAGCATGGCATGGGTGAGGTGTGAGAACAATAATAAATCACTTTAATTAATTATTTAGGCATGTTTTAATCCCACAAACTTTGTTGTTTTCTTAATGTTTATACGATGCATGCTTAAATTGGTATCATGGAATGCATAATCAGAAATAGGCTCATCGCGTTGATTGATTTAGACATATTATTTATCGAATTTGGAATTACGGAATTGAAGTTGTGAATTTATTAATATAAAGGCATATTAATGGTATTTAGTAATTTGAAATTTTTAATTTCCCAGAAAATATTATAAAAAGCATATTCATATTCCTGACATTTTTCTGATCAGAAAACATATATCATTTGTATTATTTGGAATAATGAATTTAAAACAATATTTGAATGCAAAGTAATTTAAATTGGGTCAAAATCACAGGTTTGACTAGTTAGAGTTGACTCTGGTCAAATTTGAAAATAGTTTCAAACTCATATTTGAATATCATTCATATTTCATTTAATAAGTTTTTACAAATTCGAATTATTTTAAAAGATATGAATTAAATTTGAGTTATATCCATTTCTGGAATTTTGTTATTGTTTTCACAAAATCACTAGGACTTTCTTACTCGGGCTAGGTTTACTCACAGAGACAGACTGGTGGAGTCAAATGGTCCGCGGGGCCAAACGTGAGTGCGCCAGCAAGGAGGCGACACGTGGGCGAGCCGGGATCACAGATGGAATTATCAAACACGTTGAGTACCTTTTCATAAAAGCACAGGCTAGGCTAGATCTGGGTGGCTGACAGGTGGGTCCGGTGGGTGGACCACGGGTTAAAGCGCAAAAGGTACCGGGGGATAAGTGCAAAAGGACATAGTGCGTCATCTGAACTTAATGTTCCTCTTCTATGTCTAACTTGTTGGAAACATGCCCTAGAGACAAATAGTTATAAGGACTATTATCATATTTCATATAGTTTATGATTAAGTTTTATATCATGCTATAACTGTATTGAGTGGAAACATCAATACACGTGTGATATACAAACAACCAGGGATTCCCAGTGAAACTCTAGTCACTGGTTCATTGGTCAATAGATGATCAAGTTTCCTGATCATGTGGCATTTATGCCAGTTGGAAATGGAGTCAACTCATTCTGAGAATGAGTTGATGAACCAATACCCAACCTAAACATCGTGACCCGATCATGTCACGAAGTTCAAGTTACGATGATTAGAAATTGATCCTTGTAGACTATTCCTTAGACCGTGAGGCTATATCAATCACTGTCTCCCGAGAGTGCTTAGATAGCATCAAACGCCATCTGGTAATATGGTGGTTATAAAGGTGTGTTCAGGTACTCGAGGAAACCGTAGAGGCAATATATGTCAAGAGCGGGATTTGTCTATCCACGTGATGGAAAGATACTCAAGGGCCCACTCGGAGAGGTTATATCCAATAGCTGCATAGCGTGTGATTTGATCACAGGGATATCACTTGTCGGAACGAGTCAAGTAGCATTGTTCGGTAACGAGATTGAACACGACATGGTGATGTCATTGATTAGATCTCGGGCAATGCAAGTATCAAGAGACAAAGAGAATAAGACACGACTGTCCCGGTTCAAACGGTGAAAGATCTTCGTGGAACGCACAGGGGTCACATGGCCATCCAGGTCCTCTATCGATCATTGGTCCGGGAGTGTCCCGACCATGTCTAGAGTGTTCCTGAATCGTAGGGTATCACTCTTAAGGGTTTGATGATGCTTGGAGAGTGTTTATAGGATCGGTAGAATCACTGAAGAATAGTAGAGAGAAAACAGGAAGGGTTTCAGTGAGTCCGGAGGATGTCCGGAGTGGAGGTGGAAGGTGTTCCATAGCCACGGAGATTAAATAATATATGAATAAATGTTAAATATTGATTTAATCATTTATTCATAATTATTTAATAAAGAGAAAATCAATTTAAAAGGTCAAAAGGCTTAATGGGCCAATTCCCGGATGGGAGAGGGCCCATTAGGGAAAGGAGAGAGGGAGAAGGAGCAAAGGGGGTGGCCGGCTGGGCCAAGCCCCCCACCCCCATGCAGGGCCAACTAGGGCCGGCCAGCGGCTGCCCCTCGCCCTCCTCTCCTTTAGTCCCACCCTGGGACTTTGAGGGAGGTAGTACCTCCCCTCCCCCTATATATAGTGGGGGTATTTGGCTAGATAAATACACACAATATTCAATAAAGGTCTTCTCACTTTTGGGAAGACCTCCAATTCATATTCTCTCTCCCTCTCTCTCTCTCATGACCGTGGTCCCAAGTTTGGACTGCGCGAACGAGAGACATCTTCACCGCGGAGCGCCGTCGCGCTGCGGGATTCGGATCCAAGAGCTCTACTTCCGCAGCTGCTGCTGGATCGGGGAATCAGGAGTCATCGTCAGGCACCGGACATGTGTAACTCCCCGCGAGGTGTCACACTTGAGGCACTCAAGTCGTTGGAGCCACAGGAGCGCAAGGACTTCATCACGACCTTGAGGTCGGCTTCGGCTCGTCTACATCAACCACACTCTCCTGAGCGTTGACAATGCTTTTCGGTGTTCAAGGGTAAATTCGCGAAAAGCCCCTCCCGTTACTGTATTACTAATAGATAGGTCCTGGCAACTTTAGGGGTTCAGGGGTGTAGGGTAAAAATTTATTGTTTTCATGCACGGAACCCCTACAGTCGTATCAGAGCTAGATCTATGCGCAGTAATGCTAGTACGGGTAAAACACATGAGATGTAGTGTGTGGGAGTTGATCTTTTAGTTGTTACCCTCCCACGTGTACTTGTGTATACCACAGTAATGCTTGATGAAGCGGCCCCCAACTGACTTTACACATTCATTCGCGAGACTGGTCCACGCTTGACATACGGCTTGTACCGTATAAAGTGGCTTAGGGGGTGTCTGTCTCTCTCGCATTAGTTGGTATGCCATTTACAGCGGAGGGCCCCGAAAGGGGTGTAGTAGAGACAACTACTTGATCAGCATTGTGCTAAAAGTTCGTAGGTAAGAACGGCTCTTGTGCGAAATCCCATTTAGCGACGTAAAACATGCAAAGATAAAGTAGAGGCATCTAACTTTGTTTTGCAGTGGGCATTTCTTTGTGATATGGTTGTGGCAAAGGTAAAGTGATTACCTTATGTTACGTAGTAGTAGATAGTCAAGGAGGTGACAGACTACCACGCCGGAAAGACACCGATACCCTGGTGTCTACGACACCAGAATTCGGTGACGACGGATGGAGATCACGACGTGAAGGACCATATCACATCATATTTACATTCAATGTTATTGTTTGTATATCTTATTGGGTGGTAGTATTAGATACTCGACGGTAGCCTAATAAGATGATCCCTGTTAAAATTACCAACGATTATGTTCCCCCTTAGTGTGCACCACCAAGAAAGTTCTTCGGTATGAGGCAATCCACGGTACGGGTGTGGGTGTCAGACATATCTACATTCGCATACAGTGGGTGTAAGACATGTTGCACAGCGAATACACTAAGGTTGAGTTGGCGATCCTAGCACGTTACAGAGACGTGGCCTCGGAAGGCGAATGGTCAAAAGATCGAGCACGAGTTGCATGAATGATGTGACCGACATTTAGCGTCCACCCTTGAACCCACATTGATGGCTATGACGATCGGGGGAGATGTGGCTGATAGGGGTCGTGTTATCACTAGGAACCCTTCATGGGATAGGTATTTCTGAGTGGAGTTATTATTAACTCATTTAATTATAAACTTAGTCTAAATTCCTTTTGCAATTGTAAATGTAGAAAAGTTCTCCCCAGTGCCACCTTTCCTGTTGACGATTGATTGGTTAGAAGGAGAGAAGCTCAGATTAGATGGATCAAACTTCTCTATATGGGTTGCGCATCTCCACGTTCTCCTTAGCGAGAATGGCGTGGTCGACTATATACTCGACGGAATGGATTTGGATCAGCCCATTGACCTAGAGACCCTAGAGCAGCGGGAAGACCGCTATCAGCGTCGGGAGATGGCCTCCTTCATTTCAGTTACAATGCGTTTCAGAATGGTGGACGAGCTGTGGCCTTTCGTGGGTGATGTCAACCCTTGTACGGTAATGCTACATGTTAGGACACATTTTGTGGAACAAGAACGCATATGGGAGCATGAGTTAATGGGATATAATATAACACCAAACATAACCCATCCGAAGATTTCCCCCTCGGAGACCAGTCAAGGAAGTCCTCTTGTGGCACACACACAGTGGCAATTTTAGTTAAGCAGGTGTTTAGTGGATAAGGCTAATTACTAATCATATTATTAGAGGCAAAGCATTAGTGGCGTTATCTATGATCGTGATACCGTACTCCTGAGGCGTCCATAACCATGGACACACGGCTTCTCGAAAAGATTTACCCTGTAGGGGTGCACTACTGTACCCAAACGCATGTTCAATCCTTCAGGCAACATAATACGCGTGCCTTCCAAATCTCACAACAAGAACTGTGCCATAACTACGCGCGTATCTAGAGGTATCACCTACTGTGTTTTATCCAGTCCAGAGGCATGGCCGAGTCTAAAGGTGGCATAGTGTTCACGACTACTATACCGAACGGCCCTGGAAGATAACATGTAGAGCTCCCCTTGAACCACCGGCATGTACCGCTTTTATATATGCAATGTCCGGGCTGTCCACCAAATCATATCATAACCAAGTCCGAAGACATATTCAACTCACCCATGTTCGAGGACATATTATGCGTATGCACCAAATGGAAAACCAATTTGTGACCCTCTGGATAAACGAATAGCGTCGGTAGTTGAGGGGGATCCCAGGGGCCCCCACGTTTGGTTAGCACGATCAACTCGGAACTACTATCAAAGAACGAATGGGTCCTAGGTTGGGTCAAGCAGTTCCCAAAGGTGGTCCCTACCAAGGCCTTATCATTAGGTGAAACCATAACCACAACCATAACCAACATCAACAATTTAACTTATCATATTATCAACCATAACCAGATATCACGGTTCACCTGTATGAGAGCGAGCATCAGACATAAGCATGTTCTACGACTCGCATGGGCCAAAGCTAGCTAGTCAAACAAAGGCAATAGGATATCCAAGGCAATATAGTGGAGCAGGTAAATAAAGGGGACGACACTAGAGCATCGGTAATAAGGATAGCAATAGATCAAAGGAAGGAAGTAAAGACTATAAATGCAAAATAGGTAGAAGGGAGAAATGCTCGCTTGAGAAGATCATCTGAAGGCTTGTCGTATCTCACATCGACTCATCGTCCTATCCGGTGAAGAAGCAAACACTAGAAAGAACACCCGATGCGATATTTAATAATGCGCAGAAGATCTGGCATGTTTATGGTATGATGCATGGCATGGCAATATGCGATCTATCTTAGTAATATTAAGCGGAATTCGGGATCCTGGCGATAAAATATTATGGTTCAAGTTGTTTATCTACTCCACATATTAAATGTTGAATCAACAAGGAAAAACATGGCATCAGTGAGCTACACAAATTTAAATGGAGTTGGAATAAGCCAAGATATATCCCGCATATACACCCCATATTTAATTATTAGGTGAATCGACCAAGTACCCCCAAATGACAAAATATGTATGCAAGCATGATCAATTTATTATGCAACAAGTTACATGTCATTTAATAAAATAGGGGTCTTGGATAGGGGTCACACATTGGGGTTCGGAACCGAGGATCTTGGGGTCCGAGGGTTAGACAGGGTTCGGTCTCGGCTTTGGATCAGGGCTTCGGACTCCGGGAAGGAGAACTTGTCATCCCGTGTAGGCAACCTTTGGGTACGGTCTTCAGGTTCGGACTTCAAGGATCGGTGGTAAACTTGTTCGGTGCTGGTGGCCTTGTGTGGTTCTTCGAGGTCTCGTCTTGTGTCGGTCTTGGTCCCATGAAGGGTCAGAGATCTTATCAAGATGGGTCTTGAACAATGGATCTGAACACCGGAACCACATCACACATACTCCATCATCACTAGTTCACATTAATAGAAAGCACGGTCGATAGGAGGTCCTGTCCCGTTTGGACTTTACCTCGAACATCTAGTGGTTGGGATGCAGCATTCGGGCGACGAGTTCAGGAAGCAGCAAGACACGCAAAGCCGGAGGCACGCGTGCAGTGAGGTCCAGTGCAAGGAGGCGCGACACGCGCAACACTGGGAGGAGGAGAGGAAGACGACACCATGGACAGGAGGGGTCGTGCATGAGCGGCTTTTGCGGGACAACATGGAGGCGCGGGCTTGGGGTCCCTAGCTCCACCTACGATTATAAGGCAGGTCGAGGAGAGGTCGAGGGCGACGATGTCGGGCGACCAGAGGCGAAGCAGGGCAGCGATGGGCGATGGAGAGGATGTAGGGTGGCCGGTCGGAGTAGAAGGGGCCCACAGAGGCGGGGCAGCCATGGTGTGGTCGTGGTCGAGCCGAGGTCAGCCGGAGAGGATGCCGAGCTTGCAGGGACTAATGTCATAACCCGGATTTTTAATCCCAGATGCCTGTTATGCCATACCTCGTAATCCCAGGATTACCATTTTTGCGAGACATAATAGATTGGATATCATAGTACATCATCCATTACAAACCATAATAGGGTCTTACACAAATAAAGGATCTCATGATCCAGTCTTAATACAAACAAGTAGCAGAATAATAAATGTAGCAGTGGGCTCCATCTTCAGGGTCACGGGCAATGCTGACGATGGGACATGATCCTAGTTGTCATAGACATCTTGTTGTCCATCATCGTGGTAGTCCTCCTCATAGTCTAGCCACGAGAATAGCCAGGGATAAAGCCATGAGTACTCTTTAAGTACTCGCAAACTATCACTAACAAGTAAGGTAGTTCTAGTAGGAATCCTAAGCTCTAGGTTTATTTGCAAAAAGGCAGGTTTATCTAAACTGAGTTTAGAAGTAAAGAAAACTAAGTAAATGTTCTAAATCACTTTAAGTGGGAACCTAGTTTTCATATTCACAACCCTGTTGTGGTCAAGTCAAAATCATAGTTCATTTCACAAGTCATTTTGAAAACATCTGACGACGGAATAGTATGGCCACCCAATCGTCCATGATCATGACGCGGCTATTCTAATAGTTTGACACTCTGTAGAGGTGGTACACTTTCACCACAAAATTCGATACATCCATCAGGGATAACCCTGAATCATCATTCTTAGTATGTGGATAATCAATCATAACCTTTCCTTTACACACTCTAGTATAGGCACCTCCCATGTGAGCTTGGCCTCCTAGCCATGGCCATCTGCCATCCTGGGCACTTCATAGGTGGACAATTCACACTCACGAGGTAGCCTCAGCTCAAACCTCTTCCGCGAGCGAACCCATACTAATGCATATAAACTTTCAGCTAAGCCTTACACAATTCAGGTATTGTGGTTGTACGGTAAAATTGGAATGGTATCGCATCCGAACCCAACCATCAGTTTTTATAAAGGGATAAGCCTCATGCCTCAACATTTTCATGATCAAATCCATTTGTGTTTCTCAACACATGTCAAAATATTTCAATAGAATGACTCATCATTCCAAGGTTTTCATAATCATTTTAACCAAGTATTCCCATATAAAGTGATCAAGTTTTATGCTTAGCACTAGCGACTAAGTTAAGAGTGTTCACTAATGAGGGGTGCTAATCTTCAATCTCATGCCATAGAATGATATCTAGTATAGGCCTAGTTTTATACTATTTATGTTATCTATACTATCTTTTCAAATACTCACAAAGCACTAGTTATAAGTAAAGAACTTTGGTAAAGTAAAAGAGTAAAGCTTGCAAGTAAAACTTGGGATGGGTATAAATCAAAGGTATATAACCAAAGCATGCCTAATGCATTTTGCTTAAGATATCAACTGGGCAAGTGTTAACTTGCATAATTCTAGCTTGCCAATAATAGCTTGCCTTGATTGGTGCAGTGATTGAAGTTTTTCTCCTCTTCTTCGGGGTAGAACTCCTCCTCCTTGTATCCGGGGTCGGTACTATCGTATATAAATAAATACGGGATACACAATCACCAAACAATACTTAACTAATTCTATTCAGCACACTAAGAATCAGACTTGATGATCTAGCATCATCACAATCATCACATGAATTAAAGAACTAGTTTTATTTAGTTTATTTGAGAAAAGTAATTTCTACTCATTGAAATTAATTAAGATTTAATATTCTCCAATTACAATATGGGATCATGTGGACACATGTCATCACCACATATTCTAATACATGGGAATGTGATTTAAAGGGTTGGTCACATTTTATAAGGTTTAAGATTATTATTTAATAGATTTAAAGTGACTAGAAATGCCCTAATAGCATTCTTTTGGTACTAGTCTAATGTCACTACATGCAAACCTAATTATTTTACATATTCAGATAGATATTCTCAAATATGATTTTTGAGAGTTGGAATCAACTCAAAAGCTGTTATGGTTGATTTTTGAAAAATGTTTGAAGTTGCAAAAGTCTCTGTATTGTTATTTTTACTAAAGATTATCTCTAACTCCAATTGATTTAAATCCAACGGGGTTTGATAGATAATTTAAAAATCTTTCTACCAAAATTTGAATCATCCAATTTGGTTTAGTGAAACTCTCTGAAAATATTTTTGAATTTGTTTACAGAAACTAGTCTAAACAATAATGGAAAATCAATATTTGAATTTCCAGGCCAGCGCGGGAAGTTAAACAGGGCAGCCTAGCTGCACTACACAGCACAGCGGGTTGCTGACAGATGGGGTCCACCAGTCAGCGACTGCATCTAAGCAAAACGGTATCGGTGGATCTAGGCCGTGTGATCTAATTCTAATCCAACGGCGGTGAGTCGTCGTCGATGACGAACTACTCCGGTGAGGAATCAACCCTAACGCGAAGGTGGGGGTTTGGCTAGGCTCACTTGGGCTCCAGCTAGGGTCGGCGATGGGGGCAATCGACGTGGTAGACGGTGGCTAGTCGAGGCGCGATCACGGCAGGGCTTGGGGTGGTCGAAATCAACGGCGCCCTTCCCCTCTAGCAGTGGTGGGCTCCGGCCAAATTCCGGCGAGAGAGAGCTCGCCTTGCTCTGGGAAGAAGTGGGGGAGGATCAGTGAGGAGTGGTGAGTGGAATGGTGTGGAGAAATGAGGCAGGGGAGGGCTCTATTTATACTGCGGCGAGGGGACCGAACGGTGCGGGCGCAAGCTCGTCGGTGATGATGCTACAGGCTGTTATCGGCGTGGCAGTGGCTAGTGGACGGTGTTGTGTTCCCTGGCGGTTCTTATGGGCGTAATGGTGAGGCGTGGGGTGGTGTGGTTCGATCGAGAGCGTGCGGTGCTCCGCACGGATGCAGAGGTGTTTGCGGCGTCGTGCGGCAGCTGCGGGTCGCGCGGTGGCAAACGGGGTTGTCTGCGTGGTTGATGCGATCATGGCGAGCTAGTGCATGCAAGGCGGGGGTGAGGCGCGGTCTGGGCGGGCACGGCGAGCTGGCATGCTCTGTACATGGCACAGAGAGGCGAGGCGCGGCGTAACTAGGGTGGTCCAGGGCTCGACTGGGGTTGAGGCTTGGACAGGGGGTGGCGGTGGACCAAAGCGTGTATGGTGCGTGTCGTGGGAGAGGACGGCGTGGCTCCTGGCGTGCTGCCCACTGTCGGCCGGCGACGACCAAAAACAGGCGGCGCTCCACTATGCATAACGGCCAAAGGGGGATGGTCTGGGTGCTGCTCGACACCAGAGGGGACAAGGGAGTGAAGTGGAGACCAAATGGTCGAGGATCACTGTGCAAAACAGTGAAGTTAGGCCAGAGGTTAATTTATGTAGTTAAGGTGTTTGATGATATGGCCGCAAGAATTTTACTTTGGAATTTTTGAATGAAAGTTTTTGAGTGATCTTAACTTAAGCTTGAGAGTTTATGTTTTCTTGGAGAGGTCAAGTGGAAGTGGTTTGATAGGTTTTTGAAAAAGTGGGATCTTAAGATATGAACTAGATTCAATTTTCAACTATTCATTAAATTGATTTTAAAGATGTTTTTGTAAGTGTGTAAAGTGGGCCTTGATACACTTTTACTTGGTCTAGCAAGGGGTGAAAAGAAGTAGAAATGTTTCATATTTGATTTCTTTTTCTTTTGATTTAGTTTGTAATTGGTCTATATGATGTAGCATTCACCTTTAAACCATTTCACATCATTTCTAACAATCAAGCATGGCAATTTCAATCAATTCTACACTAATGCAAAACACACATGCATTCATATTCATTTTCTTAATAAAAGTTTTTGTTAACCCTAAATTGGGTGATTTGAACTTGATAATCTTGATTAGAAGTTTTGGGGTGTTACAAACCTTCCCTCCTTAAACAAAATCTCGTCCTGAGATTTAAGAAAAACTAGGATCTAAAGAGATCTAGAAACTCAGTCCTAATGTAATCTTCTCGCTCCCAAGTAGCTTCTTCTTTGGTATGGTTACTCCATTGGATCTTGAGAAATTTGATACTCTGGGTCCTGGTGGTTCTGAAAGCTTCCTCCAAAATATGAATGGGCACTTCTCGATACGTCAGATCCTTGTTGATTTCAATGGCACGGTGATCGATGTTCTTGAAAACTTCGGTCTTCTCCGGAACTTCTAGGCATTTGCGAAGTAACGAGATATGGAACACATCATGCATGGCTGACATCTCCTCTGGCAGTTCCAGTTGATAAGATACTTCTCCTCGGTGATTCAAAATCTTGAAGGGTCCAATATATCTGGGGACTAACTTCCCTTTCAGCTGAAAATGTTGCATTCCCTTCAAAGGCGACACTTTGAGATATACAAAATCTCCGACATTGAAGGTCAGGTCTCTATGTCTCTTGTCAGCATAACTCTTCTGTCTGGATTGGGCAGTCTTGAGGTACTCACGGACTTTGTGAACCTTCTCTTCTGCTTCTCGTAGGATGTCGGGTCCGAAAATCTGACTCTCTCCTACTTGCGACCAATTCAAAGGGGTATAGCACTTCTTTCCATATAGAAATTCAAATGGGGCCATTTGCAAACTGGCTTGATAACTATTGTTGTATGAGAATTCTGCGAAAGGCAGACAATCTTCCCATTTTGACCCATATTCTAGCACACAAGCTCTCAACATATCTTCTAAGAGTTGGTTGACTCTTTTAGTTTGTCCATCGGTTTGCGGGTGATAAGCTGTGCTGAAATTCAATTTGGTTCCTAATCCTTCTTGGACTTTCTGCCAAAATCTTGAGGTAAATTGGGTTCCTCGATCCGACTCTATGGTCTTAGGGGTTCATGCAAACTTACGATTCTAGCAATGTACAACTCTACTAGCTTCGAACTCTAATAGGTTATCTTGATAGGTATAAAATGGGTTACCTTGGACAGTCTATCAACTATGACCCAAATAGAGTCATTAACCCTACTAGAAGTAGGCAAACCGGTGATAAAGTCCATTCCGACAGAATCCCATTTCCATTAAGGAATCTGCAATGGTTGCAAAAGTCCTGCGGGTCTCTGATGTTCCGCTTTGACTCTCTGACAGATATCACACTTGGCTATGTAGCTTCCGATTTCTCTCTTCATCTTGTGCCACCAAAATTGCTCCTTCAAATCCTGATACATCTTCGTTCCTCCGGGGTGGATAGAATAAAGAGTATCATGAGCTTCCTACATGATAACTTGATTCAGCTCCGAAACTGCTGGCACACAGATACGTCCTTTGTACCACAAAACTCCTTCTTCATCTTTGATAAATCTAGGTACCTTTCCTATGCTAATACGATGTTTGATTCTGTTGATACTCTCATTTCCTTTCTGCGCTTCCTTGATCTAATTGATCAAAGTGGGTTGAAGTTCAATGCTAGCTATAAATCCATTGCTAACTAGCTCTGTTTTAAACTGCTCCAACACTTCATGCAAACGTGGTTGGGCTTCTTTGATCATGGTGTTTAATCTACACAGCAATCTTCTAAGAGCATCCGCTACCACATTGGCTTTGTCGGGGTGATAGTGAATGTCAAGGTCATAATCCTTGATTGACTCTATCCATCTCCGTTGCCTCATATTTAACTCCTTCTGAGTGAAAATATACTTCAGACTCTTATGATCTGAATAAATCTCACAGCGGTTACCCATAAGGTAATGACGCCATCTCTTCAAGGCTAACACTACGGCTGCTAGTTCAAAATCATGGGTAGGGTAGTTTTGCTCATGCTGCTTCAGTTGTCGGGACAGATATGCTATGACTTTGCCTTCTTACATCAACACATATCCGAGACCAATCTTGGATGCATCACAATACACATCAAAAGGCTTCTTGATATCTTGCATAATCAAGATTGGGGCTGAAATCAATCTCTTCTTGAGTTCTTGAAAACTTGCTTCACATTTGTCGGTCCATTCAAACTTCTTATCTTTCTTCAACAATTGGGTCATCGATCTTGCGATGCTCGAAAATCCTTCAATGAACTTGCGGTAATATACCGATAATCCGAGAAATGCACGAACTTGGGTTTGAGTGGTTGGGGCTTTCCATTCTTCAACATCTTTGATCTTGGCGGGATCGACAGCGACTCCTCCTGCCGACACAATATGTCCAAGGAATCCTACTTCCTTCAACCAGAACTCACATTTGCTAAACTTGGCATACAACTGATGTTCTCTAAGGGTTTCAAGGATGGTCCTCGGATGTAGTCCATGGTCTTCTTCTGACTTGGAATAGATTAAAATAATGTCGATAAAAACAACGACAAACTTATCCAGAAAGTTCATAAAAATATTATTCATGAGATTCATGAAATAAGCGGGGGCATTGGTTAATCCAAAAGACATGACCGTATACTCATACAATCCATATCTGGTGGTAAAGGCGGTCTTTGGAATATCGGTTGCACGAATCTTGAGTTGATGATAACCAGTACTAATATCAATCTTAGAGAACACTCTGGCACCAGTCAACTGATCAAACAGATCCTAAATCTTTGGCAATGGGTACTTATTCCTGATGGTGACATCATTCAGCTTCCGGTAATCCGTGCACAAACGGTTACCTCCATCTTTCTTATCCACAAACAAAATAGGCGATCTCCATGGCGATGCGCTTGGTTGAATCAGACCTTTCTCCAGCATAGCATCAAGTTGCTTCTTCAGCTCCACTAATTCAGATGGGTTCATACTATAAGGTATCTAAGCTATGGGTCCAGTTCCAGGAATTAGTTTAATAATGAACTCGATATCGCGATCTGGGGGCATACCGGGCAATTCATCTGGGAATATGCCGGGGTATTCACAGACTACTCTGACTTGGTCTATGGTTGGTTGGGCTAGACTCTTGTTGCATTTGAACTGACGTAGCAAGGTCTCAGATACATGCTCTACTGATACTCCAGAGCTACTGGTCATGGTTATGGCTTTCTTGGCACAGTCGATTAATCCTTTATGTTTTGACATCCAATCCATTCCTAGTACTACTTCCAAACCTTTGGTTCCAAGTACTATTAGATTGGCATAAAAATCTATCCCATGGATTCTGATAGGTATAGCCTTGCAAATTTTTCTAGCTTTGGTGGTTGAACCAGGTATTTGAACTATCATAACATGCTTCAATTTTGTTGGTTGAATCTTACTAGTGCATGCAAATTCTTCTGTAACAAACGAGTGCGATGCTCCAGAATCAAACAACACTATTGCAAGTACTGAGTTAACATAAAACATACCCAGCACGACATCGGGCACTTCTTGGGCTTCTTCAGCATTCATGTGGAATATACGGCCATTGTGATTGAGTGAATTCCCTGGGGAAAATCTCCTTCCAGGCTGAACACGGCATTTCCGCTGAGCTAGGGCATTCACATTGGTGGTGGCTACAAGCTTCTTGGGACACTCGTTGGAGTAGTGACCTCTGACTCCACATTCAAAGCAAGTAATCTGGGACTTGTCTTTGGCTGCAACAGGCACAGCATTGCTTCTAGTCCTTGGGGCAGTATTGTTGTTGTTGTTGTTGGACTTGGGCGATGCACGGTTGAAGTTGTTAGAGTGGTTGTGGTTTCCTCCAGACTTCAAGTTTCGTCCGCTATGATTGGGGTAGCTTGGACGGGACATCGGGGGTCTGTTGTTTCTTGGGGCATATCCTGCAGACGGGTTGGGGTGATACTTCAGGGTATTGTGGGAGCCAGTCTAGTGCATCATCCTGCGCTTGCGATTGTCATTGGCTTGGTTGATCTTCCCTTCCATCTGGATGGCAGAGTATATAATCTCTTCTAGATCTCCAAAACGTATGTTGACTAACACAGTCTACATCTCATCATGCAATCCATTCAGGAACCTTTCTTTCTTCTTGGCTTCAGTGTTAATCTCATCAGGGGCATATCTAGCTAGGGACAGAAATTTGTCACGGTATTCAACTACTGTCATCCTTCCTTGCTTCAGTTCTCTGAATCCATCTCTCATTCTAGTGACTAAACCTTGTGGCATGTGGGTGTGGCTGAACTTGATCTTGAATGCTTCCCAAGTCATCATTTGACCGTCATTCATAGTACGGGTGCTATTCCACCAGGCTCTTGCATCTCCTGCCAGATAATGGGTGGCAAACAGTACCTTCTCATTGGCTTCAACTCCTATGACTTCTAGATTGTTCTCCATGGTTTGCAGCAGTCATCAGCATCTAAGGGATCCTCAGATTTGTTGAAGGTAGGGGGATTGGTATTCTAAAAGTTCTTAAGTTTGGGTCTTATGGTGATCCTGATTTCCATGGCCTTGATTATTGTGGGCCATCTGAGCTATCTGATGAAGAGTGGCTAGGTTGGCTTGGCGTTCGGCTCTACTAGCTTCATGGTCAGAAACTAGCATTTGCAGAATCTGCAACATCGGGTCCTGCGATGAGCTGCTTCCTGTGGGGTTTCCACGAGTCATCTGGAGATTGAGATAGATAATGAGATAAGAGGGAATTTCTAAGGTTCATGGTTTTGTTTTCAAAAGCTTTAAACTTTGAGTTTGACTCAGGTTTTGCAAACTAACTTCTTCTTCTCGTTCATTTATTAAAAGCACATAATACAACACACACCACAACACAAAGGGAAACAGATGGTTTTAAGAACCATTCTGTGAAACTACGATACAGTGGGACCGATACAACTCATTCCTACGGTAGTGATCAAGTGCATCTAATCATCGTCAATGAAGTCGGAATCATCATCATCGATGTAGAAATCCAGGGCATCATCCTCCAGGTAGTCATTGTCATCACTGAGGTAAGAGTGAAGATCTCCCTGGATATCTTCACCTTCCTCCTCCTCCTTTGCTTCAAGCTGGACTTCCTGTTCATGGATGGTCTTCTCGAGAGCGGCCACCTTCTTGCGAAGACGATCGATGGTCCAATCCTTCTTCTCGCGTTGACGACAAAGTGATTGGCGATCGTTGACGAGCATGGCGATAGTCTGGTCCTTCTTAACGGTAATGGCAAGGTTGTGGTTGGCGTTGTTGGGTCCGCAGCATAGAAAACAAAAAATTCCTATGATGAGAACTATACGCCAAGATCTGTCTACTAGATACAGAGCAAACGGGTGGACATACATCCATGGAGAACTTACCCTCGAAGACAACGAGTTTTCTTAACGAGTAGGAACTCGTGGTTGATGTAGTCGTACGCTTGCCGATCTCAAGATCGTGTGGAAGTCCGAGCGCCGCAAATCAGCAGCGCATCCGTACTCGCACACACTTTCAAGCCACCGGACAACCTCCACCTCCTCGCCCAAATGTAATCAGCAGCGAACTCCTTCCAGATGCAAGGCCACTGGGAACATGTATCTCGCTAATCCGAGACCATGGGGGAATATCTAGAGGGGGAGAGAGATCCTTCACGAGGAGGTGTGGTTTGTGAGAGGGGAGAGGGGGGCTTTATATAGGAGGGAGGGAGACCCCTCCCCTCCCATAGCCGGCGCATGAGGGGGGGGACTCCTCCCCTCCTTCATTCAGGTGGTGAACCTCCACTCACATAAACATGGCCTCCACCCAAAATCCCACTCACATGTATTTAATTTCCACCAAATTAAATGCAACTCTCAATTAATAAAACTCTTTTATTTATTTTATTCAGAATTTTGTTAATTACTTTAATTAACAAACATTCACATAAAACCCCTTGCAACATTTCAATATCACATGCAGAACTACTTTCTGCAATTTCACCCGAAACAATTCCGATTTCTATCGAAACATTTCCTGCGCTTTGCAAACCTTTTGTTTGGAACATATGTGCTCCTAAATGGTGTCTGGAAACCCTTAAGTGTGTCACCCTATGGTTCGCGAATAATGCAGACATGATTGAGACTCCTCTCAGATCAATAATCAGAAGCGGGACCTAGAGATCCATACTGACTCCTACATATTCAACGATGACTTCTATGATCGTGAGAACCTTTAACGTTAGCAATTTAATCCCTTTGTCTCATGATATAATACATGTCCGAGATTCGATCTTCGGTATCCAAATACCTAGTTTGATCTCGTTACCGACATGCACTCTTTTCTCGTTCCCGTGATATAACATTCTAGTGATCACATCACTTGCTTGCAAGCTATCTTAATGTGATATCACCGAGAGGGCCCAGAGTATATCTATCCGTCATCGGGATTGACAAATTCCACTCTTGATCCATGAGCCTCAACATAACACCTTCATAGCACTGAACCCACCTTTATAGTCACCCTGTTACGGTGTGACGTTTGATGTTATCAAGATACTCTTCCGGTGTTAGCAATTAACATGATCTCATGGTCTAAGGATAAAGATTACTTCGTATGATGTTATAGAAATATAAACACAATGACTTGATCGTAATTCTATACTTCGGATGAATGTTCATCACATCATTCCACCAATGGTGTGACCTTGTTATTAACAACATCCAATGTCCATGATCAGGAAACCTTGATCATCCTGTTAATCAACAAGCTAGTCTATAAGAGAGGCATGACTAGGAACCCTTTTGTTTATTAACACACATGTATTGATGTTTCCTATCAATACAATTATAGCATGCAAAATAAACATCTATCATATACAAGGAATACATAATAACAACTTTATTATTGCCTCTCAGGGCATATTTCCTTCAGGCGTAAGCTCAAGCATTGTCCAATTCCTTCTGCTTATCATACAGCATGAAATCAAGATTTTCCACCTAGCGCTTCAACTCTAGATGACTTGGCATCTCCAATGGCATTCCCATATAATCACGCCTTGTGAAGTGGGCAAAGCGAGTTCCCTGGATCAAGTTGATGGTTTGCCCACACAGACGAGCAAGAGCTTCATGCATAGCCCTAGCTAATCCATCTAGCCAGATGTTCTCTCGCAAGGTGAATTGGATCTTCTCAGAAAGGGGTGCTTCCATTTTGCCTCTGAGATCTGCAACTATCATCCATTGTAGATCTCCTCCTGGGTGATTGTTGAGTTGTGCCCCGAAGAATTCCGGATGCGGGTGCTCAAGGTACTCAGACAGTGCATCTAGATCCCTCTCAAAGATCAGCTGGCCTCCGTTGCCCAACTGGTAGAACTTCCAATAATGAACTTCCATCTATAAGAATTTAGGATGAGTAAGTTTGTGAGGTGATCAAGTGTCAAATTTTATGTAGGAATGTAAGAATTTTTGGGGAACATGAATTTTTTGAAAGAATCAAGGATAAGAGTGGGAATAGGTTTTCATAAATACTCACTTCTTTTGTTTTGAAACTAAGTTTTTGTTCGGATGTCCATTCTAACTAGGGTCTCCTATGGTCAGGATGGCTCTGATACCAACTTGTCAACACCCGGATTTTTAATCTCAGATGCCTCTTATGCCATACCTCGCAATCCCAGGATTACCATTTTTGCGAGGCATAACAGATTGGATATCACAGTACATCATCCATTACAAATCATAATAGGGTCTTACACAAATAAAGGATCTCATGATCCAGTCTTAATACAAACAAGTAGCGGAATAATAAACGTAGCAGTGGGCTCCATCTTCAGCGTCACGGGCAATGCTGACGATGGGAGATGATCCTAGTTGTCGTAGACGTCTTGTTGTCCATCATCCTGGTAGTCCTCCTCATAGTCTGGCCACGGGAATAGCCAGGGACAAAGCCATGAGTACTCTTTAAGTACTTGCAAACTATCACTAACAAGAAAGGTAGTTCTAGTAGGAATCCTAAGCTCTAGGTTTATTTGCAAAAGGCCAGGTTTATCTAAACTGAGTTTAGAAGTAAAGAAAACTAAGTAAATGTTCTAAATCACTTTATGTGGGAACCTAGTTTTCATATTCATAACCCTGCTGTGGTCAAGTCAAAATCATAGTTCACTTCACAAGTCATTTTGAAAACATCTGACGATGGAATAGTATGGCCACTCCAACTGTCCATGACCACGGACGCGGCTACTCGAATAGTTTGACACTCTGCAGAGGTGGTACACTTTCACCACAAAACTCGAATATCCTTAGTTCTTGTCAAGTACTTAAGGATATTCTTGACCGCTATCCAGTGTTCCGAACCTGGATCAGATTGGTACCTACTTGTCAAACTAATAGCATGTGCCACATCTGGTCTTGTACATAGCATGGAATACATTATAGATCCTATGGCTGAGGCATAGGGGATCTTATCCATTATCTCTCTTTCTTCCGCCGTAGCCGGACTTTGAGTCTTACTCAATGTCTTGCCTTGCAACATAGGTAAGAACCCCTTCTTACTTCCGTCCATATTAAACTTCTTTAATATCTTATCAAGGTATGTACTCATGATAGCCCAATTAGGCATCTTGATCTATCTCTATAGATTTTAATGCCTAATATATATGAAGCTTCACCAAGGTCCTTCATCGAAAATTTGCTGTTTAGATAACTTTTAACACTGTTTAAAAGATCTAAATCATTTCCAATCAATAATATGTCATCCACATATAATATCAGAAATGACACATTGCTCCCACTCACTTTCTTGTAAATACAAGCCTCTCCATAAGTTTGGACAAATACAAACTCTTTGATCACCTCATCAAAGCGGAGATTCCAACTCCGGGATGCTTGCTTCAGTCCATAGATGGATCGCTGAAGTTTGCACACCTTATCAGCATCCTTAGGATCGACAAAACACTTAGGTTGTATCATATACAACTCTTCTTCAATATTACCATTGAGGAATGCAGTTTTGACATCCATCTGCCATATTTCATAATCGAAATATGCAGCAATTGCTAACGTAATCCTAACCGACTTAAGCATCGCTACGGGAGAGAATGTCTCATCGTAGTCAACTCCTGGAATTTTTCGAAACCCCTTTGCGACAAGTCGAGCCTTATAGATGGTTACATTACCATCAGCATCAGTTTTTCTTTTGAAAATCCATTTATTCTCAATGGCCTTTCAATCGTGAGGTAAGTCCACCAAGGTCCAAACCTGGTTTTCGTACATGGATTCCATCTCGGATTTCATGGCTTCTAGCCATTTGTTGGAATCAGGGCTCATCATCGCTTCTTCATACGTCGCAGGGTCATCTATTTCATCAATCATGAAATTCATAACAGGATTGCCGTACAGTTCAGGAGCTACACGTGTCATGCTTGACCTGCGAGGTTCGGTAGTGTCCTCTTTCGGAGTTTTATGATCAATATCATTAGCTCTCTCTTCATTAGGTGAAGTCAACTCCGAAACAATTTCCGGTGCTGCGCTACTCGTCATTTCATGAAGAGAAGGTTCAATAACCTCTTCGAGTTCTACCTTCCGACTACTCACACCTTTCGCGAGAAACTCCTTCTCAAGAAAGGATCCATTCTTGGCAACAAAGACCTTGCCCTCGGATCTGTGATAGAAGGTATACCCAATCGTTTCCTTAGGGTATCCTATGAAGACGCATTTTTCCGCTTTGGGTTCGAGTTTATCCGGTTGAAGTTTCTTCACATAAACATCGCATCCCCAAACTTTAAGAAATGACAGCTTAGGTTTGTTTCCAAACCATAATTCATACGGTGTCTTTTCAACGGATTTAGATGGTGCCCGATTTAAAGTGAATGCATCTGTTTCCAGTGCATAACCCCAAAATGATAGTGGCAAGTCAGTCAGAGACATCATAGATCGAACCATATCCAATAAAGTAGATTACGACGTTCTGACACACCATTACGTTGTGGTGTTCCGGCAGGCGTGAGTTGTGAAACTATTCCACAGTCTTTCATATGTGTGCTAAACCCGTAACGAAGATACTCTCCTCCACGGTCGGACCGCAGAAATTTGATCTTTCTGTTATGATGATTTTCCACTTCATTCTGAAATTCTTTGAACTTTTCAAAAGTTTCAGACTTGTGTTTCATCAAATAGATATACCCATATCTACTCAAATCATCCGTGAAAGTAACAAAATAACGATATCCACCTCGCGCCGACATACTCATTGGTCCACACACATCAGTATGTATGATTTCCAATAGATCTGTCGCCCGTTCCATTGAACCAGAAAACGGTGTTCTAGTCATCTTGCCCATAAGGCATGGCTCACATGTATCAAATGATTCAAAATCAAGTGATTCCAAAAGTCCATCAGAATGGAGTTTCTTCATGCGTTTAACGCCAATATGACCTAGATAGCAGTGCCACATATATGCAGATATATCATTATCAAGTTTAATCCTTTTAGCATCAACATTATGAATATGCGTAATACTGCTATCGAGATCCAACAGAAATAAACCATTCAACATAGGTGCATGACCATAAAAGATATTATTCATATAAATCGAACAACCATTGTTTTCAGACTTAAATGAATAACCACTTTGCATCAAACACGATCCGGATACAATGTTCATGCTCAGTGCAGGCACCAAATAACAATTATTCAGGTTTATAACTAATCCCGACGGCATATGGAGAGGCAGCGTTCCGACGGCGATCACATCAACTCTTGATCCATTGCCGACCCGCATCGTGACCTCATCCCTTGCTAGCTGTCGCTTGTTCCGCAGCCCCTGAATCGAGTTACATATATTAGCAATCGATCCTGTATCAAATACCAAGGTGCTACTGCGAGTACTAGTCAAGTACACATCAATAACATGTATATCACATATACCTTTGTTTGCCTTGTCGGCCTTCTTGTCCGCCAAATACTTGGGGCAGTTGCGCTTCAATGGCCGATCCTTGCAATAGTAGCACTCGATTGTCGGACTTAGGGCCAGCTCGGGTTTCTTTTCAGTGCAACAGATTTGCCGCCCTTCTTTCCCTTCTGCTTGCCTTTCTTGTCCTTCTTGAAACCGGTGGTCCTATTGATCATCAACACTTGATGTTCTTTCCTAATCTCCACTTCTGCAGTCTTAAGCATTGACAGAAGCTCGGGAAGAGACTTCTTCATGCCCTGCATATTATAGTTCATCACGAAGCTCTTGTAGCTAGGTGGCAGAGATTGGAGAACACGATGTATGCCTAAGTCAATGGGAATCGTTATTCCCAAGGACACAAGCTTATCGGCATACCCAGACATTTTGAGTACGTGCTCACTAACGGAGCTGTTTTCCTCCGTCATGCAGCTAAAGAACTTTTCTTTAGCATTATAACTCTCTACGGCAGCATGGGTATCGAAAATCATTTTCAATTCTCCCATGGTATCAAAAGCATTTCCATTTTCAAAACGTTTTCGAAGTTCTGGCTCTAGCCCATACAGTATGCCGCAATGAACTAAGTTGTGGTCCTCCTGACGAGTTATATAGACGTTCTTTTCCTCGTTAGGGCATCAGGAGCTGGTGGGGGGCCTAGCAGCGCCTCTAGCACATATTGCTTTTGTGCAGCAGTGAGGAGAATCCTCAAATTCATAGCCCAGTTGGTGAAGTTGCTACCATTCGCAGCAAGTTTCTCTTTCTCCATGAACACATTGAAATTAAAAGCAGGTGGTGCCATCTACAACAGAATTTGTAAAATTTATTTAGACTAAGTTTATGATAGATTGAGTTCAACTAATCCAAATTACTAATGAACTCCCACTCAAAAATGACATCCCTCGTGTCCTTTTGGTGATTACATGAACCAAATCCACTACACCAAGTCCGATCATCACGTGAGTCGGTGTAGCTTCAAAGGCGACCATCTATATGGGCATCATATCAACTATATGACTCATGCTTAACCTTTCGGTCCATGTTCCGAGGCCATGTCTATACATGCTAGGCTCGTCAAGTAAGAACCTTAGTATTCCCGTGTGTAAAACTGTCTTACACCCGTTGTATGAAAGCGTAGAGTCGAGAACACCCGATCATCACGTGATGCCTCAAAACACGATCCACAAAATGGTGCATACTTAAGGAAGAACACATTATATCTTGATATCTAAATGAGGGATCGTCTTATAATGCTATCAAAAGCGCCAAACTAGCAATATAAGATGCTAACATCTAATGTGTGAAGTGAGGTGATATGGTCCATGCATTTGATCTCTATCATTTGCATAGTGGTATGATCTCTATCATTCCTTTGTGTGTAAGGCCAAGGTCTATGGAACTTACACGTTAAGTGACTTGTAAGAGTATCTATCATACATCTACTTACAACAATACCATATCAAGACACTAGCCCAGCAACGATCTAAACTAGACGCCTCTAATTTATCAATTGCAAGTTTTACGTGGCTTAGGGCTTTTGGAGATAGAACCGGTCTTACCTACGAACATGAACCACAACGAGGATAACCAAGTTATTAGCAACTCGTTGTAAATCAGATATTGACTATAGTAGGAGAGACAGACACCCGCTAGCCACTTATGCAAAACTAGTTGCATGTCAGTCGTGGAACCGGTCTCCTGTACGATGACATGTAAGGTTGGTCCGGGCCGCTTCATCCCACTATGCCACCAATATCCAAAGTACATAGAAGATGCAATAACATGATCATCATCGCCCACATATAAACATATGTGTACTACCCGTGCAAAGCACCTACGCATAGATCAGGCTCTGATACCACTGTTGGGTCCGCAGCATAGAAAACAAAAAAATTCCTACGATGAGAACTATACGCCAAGATCTATCTACTAGATACAGAGCAAACGGGTGGACATACATCCATGGAGAACTTACCCTCGAAGACAACGAGTTTTGTTAACGAGTAGGAACTCGTGGTTGATGTAGTCGTACGCTTTCCGATCTCAAGATCGTGTGGAAGTCCGAGCGCCGCAAATCAGCGATCCGCATCCGCACACACTTTCAAGCCACCGGACAACCTCCAACTCCTCGCTCCAGCGAATCAGCGCAAGAACTCCTTCCAGGGCATAAGGCCATCGGAACATGTATCTCGCTAATCCGAGACCATGGGGAATATCTAGAGGAGAGAGATCCTTCACGAGGAGGTGTGGTTTGTGAGAGGGAGAGGAGGGGGCTTTATATAGGAGGAGGAGACCCCTCCCATAGCCGGCGCATGAGGGGGGGACTCCTCCCTCCTTCATTCAGGTGGTGAACCTCCACTCACATAAACATGGCCTCCACCCAAAATCCCACTCACATGTATTTAATTTCCACCAAACTAAATGCAACTCTCAATTAATAAAACTCTTTTATTTATTTTATTCAGAATTTTGTTAATTACTTTAATTAACAAACATTCACATAAAACCCCTTGCAACATTTCAATATCACATGCAGAACTACTTTCTGCAATTTCACCCGAAACAATTCCGATTTCTATCAAAACATTTCCTGCGCTTTGCAAACCTTTTGTTTGGAACATATGTGCTCCTAAATGGTGTCCGGGAACCCTTAAGTGTGTCACCCTATGGTTCGCGAATAATGTAGACATGATTGAGACTCCTCTCAGATCAATAATCAGAAGCGGGACCTAGAGATCCATACTGACTCCTACGTATTCAACGATGACTTCTATGATTGTGAGAACCTTTAACGTTAGCAATTTAATCCCTTTGTCTCATGATATAATACATGTCCGAGATTCGATCTTCGGTATCCAAATACCTAGTTTGATCTCGTTACCGACATGCACTCTTTTCTCGTTCCCGTGATATAACATTCTAGTGATCACATCACTTGCTTGCAAGCTATCTTAATGTGATATCACCGAGAGGGTCCAGAGTATATCTATCCGTCATCGGGATTGACAAATTCCACTCTTGATCCATGAGCCTCAACATAACACCTTCATAGCACTGAACCCACCTTTATAGTCACCCTGTTACGGTGTGACGTTTAATGTTATCAAGATACTCTTCCGGTGTTAGCAATTAACATGATCTCATGGTCTAAGGATAAAGATTACTTCGTATGATTTTATAGAAATATAAACACAATGACTTGATCGTAATTCTATACTTCGGATGAATGTTCATCACATCATTCCACCAATGGTGTGACCTTGTTATTAACAACATCCAATGTCCATGATCAGGAAACCTTGATCATCCTGTTAATCAACAAGCTAGTCTATAAGAGAGGCATGACTAGGAACCCTTTTGTTTATTAACACACATGTATTGATGTTTCCTATCAATACAATTATAGCATGCAAAATAAACATCTATCATATACAAGTAATACATAATAACAACTTTATTATTGCCTCTCAGGGCATATTTCCTTCAGGCGTAAGCTCAAGCATTGTCCAATTCCTTCTGCTTATCATACAGCATGAAATCAAGATTTTCCACCTAGCGCTTCAACTCTAGATGACTTGGCATCTCCAATGGCATTCCCATATAATCACGCCTTGTGAAGTGGGCAAAGCGAGTTCCCTGGATCAAGTTGATGGTTTGCCCACACAGACGAGCAAGAGCTTCATGCATAGCCCTAGCTAATCCATCTAGCCAGATGTTCTCTCGCAAGGTGAATTGGATCTTCTCAGAAAGGGGTGCTTCCATTTTGCCTCTGAGATCTGCAACTATCATCCATTGTAGATCTCCTCCTGGGTGATTGTTGAGTTGTGCCCCGAAGAATTCCGGATGCGGGTGCTCAAGGTACTCAGACAGTGCATCTAGATCCCTCTCAAAGATCAGCTGGCCTCCGTTGCCCAACTGGTAGAACTTCCAATAATGAACTTCCATCTATAAGAATTTAGGATGAGTAAGTTTGTGAGGTGATCAAGTGTAAAAATTTATGTAGGAATGTAAGAATTTTTGGGGAACATGAACTTTTTTGAAAGAATCAAGGATAAGAGTGGGAATAGGTTTTCATAAATACTCACTTCTTTTGTTTTGAAACTAAGTTTTTGTTCGGATGTCCATTCTAACTAGGGTCTCCTATGGTCAGGATGGCTCTGATACCAACTTGTCAACACCCGGATTTTTAATCTCAGATGCCTCTTATGCCATACCTCGCAATCCCCGGATTACCATTTTTGCGAGGCATAACAGATTGGATATCACAGTACATCATCCATTACAAATCATAATAGGGTCTTACACAAATAAAGGATCTCATGATCCAGTCTTAATACAAACAAGTAGCGGAATAATAAACGTAGCAGTGGGCTCCATCTTCAGCGTCACGGGCAATGCTGACGATGGGAGATGATCGTAGTTGTCGTAGACGTCTTGTTGTCCATCATCCTGGTAGTCCTCCTCATAGTCTGGCCACGGGAATAGCCAGGGACAAAGCCATGAGTACTCTTTAAGTACTTGCAAACTATCACTAACAAGAAAGGTAGTTCTAGTAGGAATCCTAAGCTCTAGGTTTATTTGCGAAAAGCCAGGTTTATCTAAACTGAGTTTAGAAGTAAAGAAAACTAAGTAAATGTTCTAAATCACTTTATGTGGGAACCTAGTTTTCATATTCACAACCCTGTTATGGTCAAGTCAAAATCATAGTTCACTTCACAAGTCATTTTGAAAACATCTGACGATGGAATAGTATGGCCACTCCAACTGTCCATGACCACGGACGCGGCTATTCGAATAGTTTGACACTCTGTAGAGGTGGTACACTTTCACCACAAAATTCGATACATCCGTCAGGGATAACCCTGAATCATCATACTTAGTATGCGGATAATCAATCATAACCTTTACTTTACACACTCTAGTATAGGCACCTCCCCTATGAACTTGGCCTCCAGCCATGGCCATCTGCCATCCTGGGCACTTCATAGGTGGACAATTCACACTCACGAGGTAGCCTTAGCTCAAACCTCTTCCGCGAGGGAACCCATACTAATGCATATAAACTTCTGGCTAAGCCTTACCTAATTTAGGTATTATGGTTGTACGGTAAAATTGGAATGGTATCACATCCGAACCCAACCATTAGTTTTTATAAAGGGCTAAGCCTCATGCCTCAACATTTTCATCATCAAATCCATTTGTGTTTCTCAACACATGTCAAAACATTTCAATAGAATGACTCATCATTCCAAGGTTTTCATAATCATTTTAACCAAGTATTCCCATCTAAAGTGATCAAGTTTTATGCTTAGCACTAGCCACTAAGTTAAGAGTGTTCACTAATGAGGGGTGCTAATCTTCAATCTCATGCCATAGAATGACATCTAGTATAGGCCTATTTTTATACTCTTTATGCTATCTATACTATCTTTCCAAATACTCACAAAGCACTAGTTATAAGTAAAGAACTTTGGTAAAGTAAAAGAGTAAAGCTTGCAAGTAAAACTTGGGATGGGTATAAATCAAAGGTATATAACCAAAGCATGCCTAATGCATTTTGCTTAAGTTATCAAGTGGGCAAGTGTTAACTTGCATAATTCTAGCTTGACAATAATAGCTTGCCTTGATTAGTGCAGTGATTGTAGTTTTCATCCTCTTCTTCGGGGTAGAACTCCTCCTCCTTGTATCCAGGGACGGTACTATCGTCTATAAATAAATACGGGGTACACAATCACCAAACAATACTTAACTAATTCTATTCAGCACACTAGGGCTCACACTTGATGATCTAGCATCATCACAATCATCACATGAATTAAAGAACTGGTTTTATTTAGTTTATTTGAGAAAAGTAATTTCTACTCATTGAAATTAATTAATATTTAATATTCTCCAATTACAATATGGGATCATGTGGGCACATGTCATCACCACATATTCTAATACATGGGAATATGATTTAAAGGGTTGGTCACATTTTATAAGGTTTAAGATTATTATTTAATAGATTTAAAGTGACTAGAAATGTCCTAATAGCATTCTTTTCGTACTAGTCTAATGTCACTGCATGCAAACCTAAATATTTTTACATATCCATATAGATATTCTCAAATGTGATTTTTGAGAGTTGGAATCAACTCAAAAGCTGTTATGGTTGATTTTTGAAAAATGTTTGAATTTGCAAAAGTCTGTGTCTTGTTATTTTTACTAAAGATTTTCTCTAACTCCAATTGATTTAAATCCAACGGGCTTGGATAGCTAATTTAAATATATTTCTACCAAAATTTGAATCATCCAATTTGGTTTAGTGAAACTCTCTGAATTGATTTTTGAATCTGTGGACAGAAACTAGTCTAAACAAAAATGGAAAAATCAATATTTGAATTTCCAGGCCAGCGCAGGAAGTTAAACGGGCTAGCCCAGCTACACTGCACAGCGCAGTGGGATGCTGACAGATGGGGTCCACTAGTCAGCGACTGCATCTAAGCGAAACGGTATCGGTGGATCTAGGTCGTGCGATCTAATTCTAATCCAACGGCGGTGAGTCGTCGTCGATGATGAACTACTCCGGTGAGGAATCAACCCTAACGCGGCGGTGGGGTCTGGCTAGGCTCACCTAGGCTCCAGCTAGGGTCGACAACAGGGGGAATCGACGTGGTAGACGACGGCAAGTCGAGGCGCGGTCACGACAGGGCTTGGGGTGGTCGAAATCGACGGCGCCCTTTTCCTCCAATAGTGGCAGGCTCTGGCCAAATTCCAGCGAGAGAGAGCTCGCCTTTCTCCAGGAAGAAGTGGGGGAGGATCAGTGAGGAGTGGTGAGTGGAATGGTGTGGAGAAATGAGGCAGAGGAGGGCTCTATTTATACCTCGGCGAGGGGACCGAACAGTGCGGGTGCGAGCTCGTCGGTGACGATGCTACAGGCTGCTATCGGCATGGCGGTGGCTAGTGGACGGTGATGTGTTCCCTGGTGGTTCTTATGGGCATGATGGTGAGGCGTGGGGCGGTGTGGTTTGGTCGGGAGTGTGCGGTGCTCCGCGCGGACGCAGAGGTGTTTGCGGCGGCGTGCGGCATCTGCGGGTCGCACGGCAGCGAACGGGGTTATCTGCGGGGTTGTGGCGATCATGGCGAGCTAGTGCACGCGAGGCGGGGGTGAGGCGCGGTCTGGGCGAGCTGGTCGGGCGCGGCGAACTGGCGCGCTCTGGACATGGCACAGAGAGGCGGGGCGCGGCATAGCTATGGTGGTCCAGGTCTTGGCTGGGGTCGAGGCTTGGACAGGGGGTGGTGGTGGACCGAGGCGTGTCTGGTTCATGTCGTGGGCGAGGGCGGCGTGGCTCCTGGCATGCTACCCAGTATCAGCCGACGACGACCAAAAATGGGCGGCGCTCCACTGTGCATAACGGCCAAAGGGGGGATGGTCTTGGTGTTGCTCGACACCAGAGAGGACAAGGGAGTGTAGTGGAGACCAAATGGTCGAGGATCACTTTGCAAAACAGTGAAGTTAGGCCAGGGGTTAATTTATATATTTAAGGTCTTTGATGATATGGCCGCAAGAATTTTACTTTGGAATTTTTGAATGAAAGTTTTTGAGTGATCTTAACTTAAGCTTGAGAGTTTATGCTTTCTTGGAGAGGTCAAGTGGAAGTGGTTTGATAGGTTTTTGAAAAAGTGGGATCTTAACATATGAACTAGATTCAATTTTCAACTATCCCTTAAATTGATTTGAAAGATGTTTTTGTAAGTGTGTAAAGTGGGCCTTGATACACTTTTACTTGGTCTAGGAAGGGGTGAAAAGAAGTAGAAATGTTTCTGTTAGAATTTCTCTTCTAGGAACACACAAAGTGGCCTATTAGTTTACTTTTGTCAAAATGAGCATTTGCTTTATTTATTCATATTTAATTTCTTTTTATTTTGATTTAGTTTGTAATTGGCCTAGATGATGTAGCATTCACCTTTAAACCATTTCACATCATTTGTAACAATCAAGCATGGTAATTTCAATCAATTCTACACTAATGCAAAACACACATGCATTCATATTCATTTTCTTAATAAACGTTTTTGTTAACCCTAAATTGGGTGATTTGAACTTGATAATCTTGATTAGAAGTTTTGGGGAGTTACAACTAAGAATGGCGAGGATGCGCAGACAACAGTGGAGCGGAAGGCTCGTGCGGTGGTCGGGTCGCGCGCAGGGAGAGGAGCCAGGCAGGGTGGAGGAGCGGGCCGCGCTTGTGCGGAAGGGGCGAGCCCGGGGCAAGGTGGTGATGTGTTGGGTAGGGCGAGGGCGACCGGAGGCGACCTCGCCGGCGGCGGCGTGCAAGGAGAAGGGAGGTGCCAGGCACCACGGCCGGTGGCGGCGTGCCTGAGATGGGGCGAGCCAAGGGTGATGAGCGAGGAAGGAGAGAAGGGGAAAAATCGGGATTAGGATTTGCGGGCCTAGGGAGCGTGCGAGGTGGGGCCGGGTCAGTGATGTGGTGCGGTGAGCGTGTCAGTCGTGCTCGCCTGCGTGCTTTGTGTGTATCGTGTGGCCGGGTGGAGGCATGTCGGCCATGTTGGGCGGGCTCGCACGCTGGCTTGTGTGCGTGCTGGACATAGTGGGTGGTGGATAGGGCTAGCTTAGGACTGGGGTGGCCAGGCTAGCTAGGCCTTGGGCCTGGCCTATTGGGTTGCCCCCCTGATAAAACAAAATTTGTTTTATTAATTCCTGTTATGTTTTAAAAGCCTTTTACAAATAGTTTTTATCGTCGGATTGATGACAAGTACACCATGAGGGGGTCCTCGGGGCGTGCGGAAGAGAGGGGTGTGAGACGTACGGTGTTCCGGGACAGTGAGCACACAAGTTTACCCAGGTTCGAATCTGTCGGCTTTGGACGGATCCTACTCCTACTAGCAATCCAGTAATACGGCATAGCCAGAATATGGGTTACAAGGGTTCGCCTGTGCGAGTTGAGATTGTAGACTATTGAGGGTGCCCTAAAGGCTCTCCCTAGGACGGCTTATATAGATATCTGGCTTAGGGTTTACCGGAGAGATCTATCCGGCTACGACCGAGAGTCGGTTACAGAGTACATCTTGAACTACAAGTAACACTATGGGCCTAAGTCGGTAAGTCTTCTGGGCCTTCCCGTAGCCGGATTGGACTCTGCCTTTTCTCCCTGACTGGGCCGCCCATGAAGCAAATCTCTAACCCGAAGTGGGCCACCCTGGTCAGCAAGGACTGTGAGGATACCCGGAAAGTATATCCCCAACAGTTTTTAGATAAATGAAAGAAAAGACCAAAGTTTTAGTTTGAAATAAAGAAGGGGTATAACTAGAAAACAAAATAGGCTTTTGGCGAAAATATTTCAGGGCAAAATATGCATGATGTCATGATGATGCGCAAAATAAAAAGAATAACAGGCAAATGCGCAAAAGAAAAGACCAAAGTTTTAGTTTCAAACTAAGCCGGAACTTGGTCTCTGACGTCATCTGACACTCGTCATGGTCAAGTCACGTCATCTGACAAACATCCTGTCAGCACGACCGTTGGTGGGTCTGCCGTTCGCAGAACCGAGGCGTCGTTTCAATGCATACACGGAGATCGAGGCGACGTAATCATCGCGTGGGTCCTTCCCGACTCCTTCCACGAAGCATGGCGTTTACACAGTGACGTTTGCACGAATCTTGGCGCAGGTAGGTGGTTATAAGGGGTGAGGATCCTCTTCTCTCCCATCTTCACATGTTCCCTTGTTGTTCCTTCTCCTCCACTTCTCCCTCACGCATAGAGCTCTCCCACCTCTCAGATTCCTAGCGCCGCCCATCCAAGGTCACCGACGCACCGGAGAAATGGCTGCTTCTTCATCTTCTGGCTTGGCTGGCTTCACAGCGGCAGCGACAGCGGCGGCGAGGGAGAAAGAGAGCAACCGTGGGGTTTGGATCTCGTGTCTCCTCGACAACGAGAAGCTCCATGGCATGGAGAATGAAGGTCTCCTCCACGCCGGTGACTGACGGAGTGGCTTTGGAGAAACCATCCCCAACCCGCAAGCCGGCAAGCGGGTACACTTCGGCACCCACCTCGACAGAGGTTTGTCTTTCCCTCCCTCGGAATTCTTTTCCGAGGTGATTGATCACTATGGTGTTCAGCTCCATCATCTTCCCCCGAACTCCATCTTAGAGATGAGTTCTTACGCAACTTTGTGCGAGGGGTATATCGGCATTAGGCCAAGTCTTACTTTATTCCGGTATTACTTTCATGTCCGGAGAAACTCCATTACTGCCGGTAATCCTTATATTACCAGCACTATTAGCCTTTCTGTTAGACGCGAGCGTAGTTATCCTCGCATTTTTGCCAGTGAGTCGGTCAAACAATGGCCGGCCACTTTATTTTATCATAAGGACATTCCTGCTCCCGGCAAAGCTACTGCTTTGCCGGCTTTCATCGATGGAGCCTCCACCGCCCTTCCATCTTGAGACGAGGCTCCTCCGGCTCTTAGTGACGATCTGATTCTTGCTAAGAGGCGGATCGAATACCTGATAAAACACAAGGGATTGAAAGGATCCGACCTGGTCCAGTGCTGGGTCGCACGCCGGATCCAGCCTCTCTAATACCACGGCGATCGTCTGATGCACTCCATCACGGTGTCGAAGAATGATTCCCTCCGCATCAGTCCTAAGGCTTTAAAGCCACAGGATTACATAAGCCAGATCAAATGGTTGATCAAGGAGCGGATTGAAAGAAAGATTCCGGACTTGTCTCTGGACATGCATACAGCGGAAGACCCTGTAGTTCCGGTAAGCTTCAATAATAAAGCCTTTTATGTGTTTCACCTTTTAAACTATTTTGCAATACTGAAAGATCTTCTTTTCAGCTTGCCGATCTCCCCGAGTCAGAGCTGGCTCCTATCGAGGGATATCCTCCGGAGTTTTCACAGGAGGCGGAACTGGTCCCACTACCGGACGTTGTGCCCAGGAAGCGCAAAGCTCCAACAGTGGCTGTCGGCACAAAGGAGGTGCCAGTCATGAAGAGGTAACTTTCAACACAACTTCCGCCTTTGTACCTTACTCAAATTTTCTTCCGAGATGTAATGTTTTCCATTCTATTACACTCTCAGAGCTAAGCAGCTCATCAAGGGCAAGGGGAAGGGAACTTCTTCGAAGCCCTTGCGGCAGACGAAGCTGACTATGGATTCTCCTACTACGGCTCCTCCGACTCCTGCTCCTCAACCTTCCGCAACACCGGTGATTACTACATCACCAGTTGTCGCAGAAGATCCGGCTCCTTCAACGGGGCCAGCGATCCTTGAATCGCAAACTGACACCACCATGGGTGGCTCAGGTTTAGATAAGGGTGAACCCTCTTCGGGTAATGATCCCTTGGCAGAGACCTTTGCCGAAAACCTCCCGAACAATCCGGGACTTGCCAAATTTGGCTTGTCTCGGAAATCCGTAGAAGAAATCTAGCTTCTGGCCCAGCAATGCCTGGAGAGCCAAAATCTCTCTATCAAAGAAGAAGCACAAGAAGCGGAGGACATCAAATACTCCGACCTTCTTAAACAAGTCCGCCTTCACGACGAGGGACCTAGAGCTGGTGTTCTTCCACCACCTCCGGTTATTCCACCCACCCTCGCCGAGAAGGTTACCACCAAAGTGAACATGTGCCTTAGCAAGCTCACACATGAACATCATGTAAGTCGGAATTCCAACTCATGATTTTCTTTATTGTACTTTATATCATATCCTCTAGCCACCAAGCATGAAGTAGGATATACAATCCGGGTTTATGCTTCCTTAGGATGCCAAAGAATGAACTAGTGTAGCCCCCAAGGCTCATGCTGATATTAGTAACAATATTAGCCCGAGTCTTCAGTGGACTTCTGACTCTGGGTATTCTGACTTACAAAAAGTTAATTCATATAACCAGGATTTGTTGGAGAATGTTTGCAACAAGCGGAGAGAGATCAGAGCTCTCCGACTTAAGAATGCTGAGCTAAAGGTTTCCAAGGATGAGGCCGAAGGTAAACATTCCGAGACTCAAACCTTGTCTTGTGTTTTCATAGTCGAATATTTTTTGCTGAACTGTTATTCTTTCTGTCTTACAGCACTGGTAAAACAGTCCTGCGCTATGATTGAAGAGGCCGAGAACCTCAAAACCCAGGTGGTGGGGAATAAAGAACTTCGCCAAGATCTGGATAAGCTCAAGGCATATCATGAGAAGAGCGTCGCTCAAATTTTTGAATCCTCCTCCATGGCTACTGATGAACGTGATCGCAAGATTGCAGTTCAAGATCAGAGAATCTTGGATCTCAACAATGAGCTTTGTAGAGAGAAGGACCTTTCTGAGGCGCTCCGGGCTAAACTCCGGAGTCTTCGAGAAGAGAAGACCAAAGTTTATGATGTCATCTTCGGTATGTTTCCATCTTTCTGACTTGTCTACATTCTTTGACTCTTTCGATGTCGGATTTTACTTAACCGTTTTGTGTTATGTGTATAGGTCCTCTGAATTTGACGGACTCCACCTCTGCCGAGCCTCGCACCCACCGGCTTACCCAAGTCGGTGATCTACTTCATGACTTCTGCCAATCCATTGAGGATATTGGCGAAGCTCTCAAGGTTCCGGACATGCATCACATGTCCGACTTTTAGGTGCGAGACCAGGCAAAGAAGATGCCACAGCTCATCCGGGACTAGAACATGTCTTATGCGTGATCCGCGGCGCAGAACGCTCTCACCATGGTCATGAGCCACCATGGAAACATGGAGATATGGCAAGTGACCAAAGGGTACTGCAAGGTGGATGAAGACGGCTAGGAGCAAGATATCAAGGCCATCATGGACTCCTGCGCGGGATATGGGTGTCACGTAGCTGACTTAACCAGCTACGACACTCCCTTCTTCACTCGCGTGGACACACCGCCTCCTCCTCCGGAAGAAGCAGTTGAAGTTTCCGACGATGAACATACCGTATCAGATCTGAACATCTCGGAGCGTTATCAAACCGAGGCCGATGTATCCAGCGAGCCGGCCGCTCCTACCTCCTCTCCTACATCATAAATTACCAGAAACAAATATATTATTCCGAGAAACATTATGGGTCTGTAAATATGCAGTACTATAATTTTGCTAGTGCTAAGTTTTTAATCTATTCAGCACTTTTGGCTTTGAAATTTTTGCGTGCCTGAAATGTTTACATAAGCACTTGTACTTTTTGCCTATACTTATCGTTTATCTAGCTTTCCGCCTCGTCCCTTTCGTGAGCTGGCTAAACCTTATGCACGGAAACTTTGCCAAGCAATGGAGCTCAATTGCTAAACCAGTTTAAACTCAGAAACAAAGCCGGCTTCCACTACCAACAATTCACTACTCGGAAAATGCCCGCATCCGGCAACCAGACAAATAACCAAAGTATAGACTAGAAACTTTAGAGTTATACCCGAAGGTAGCATTTTTAGAATCGGAAATCTAAACCAGAACAAACATGAGCATAAAGTACTTTCAAGTATTCTAGGATTTTCGACTATGACATGATCATTCGGAAATAAGATGGTAAAAACTTCTCAGAAAAAACTTGAGGCAACCAAGACTTTTATTTCTCACAGAACATGTACATATGTATGATTACAAAGAAGGATAAACTAAGAATAAAAAGGACGTAGCTGAGCAATATTCCATGGTCTGTCTAACTCATCCGGATTTGTACTGCCTCCAGCTCTCTTTCTTTCCTTAGTAGCAGGTCTTTCTTTGACTGGCCTCATATCAGTTAAGTAGTACAAACCATTGTGCAATACTCGACTAACTAAAAAGGGCCCTTCCCATACTGGGGAAAGTTTGTGCTTTCTTTGTTGCACAAGCCGGAGAACCAAATCGCCTTTATTGAAAGATCTGTTTCTGACTCTCTGGCTATGATACTTGCATAACTTCTTCTGATAAGCTGTTGATCTGATTTCAGCAACGACACGAACTTCTTCAACTAAGTCGAGATCATTTTGTCGAGAAATCTCGGCATCCTCTTTGATATACACGGCCACTCTAGGAGAAGTGTGAATCAAATCACTAGGAAGAACTGCTTCTGCACCATAGACCAAGAAGAAAAGTGTGTATCCGGTTGACCTATTCGAAGTTGTTCATAAACTCCATATTACAGAGGGTAATTCCTCTGTCCAAGCCCCCGCAACACGCCGTAGTGGTGCTTCGAGTCTCGGTTTTAGGCCTTGTAGGATTAAACCATTTGCTCTTTCAACTTGTCCGTTAGCCTATGGATGTGCGACTGACGCAATGTCAAGCTGGATATTTCTTTTGTTGCAGAATTCGGCCAATTCTCCCATAGAGAAATTACTCCCGTTGTCCGTGATAATACTATGTGGATAACCATACCAGATTATAACATCCTCGACAAATCTTTTGGTTGTTGCTCCATCACAACTAGTGACGGGTTTAGCCTCAATCTATTTGGTGAATTTATCCACCATCACTAAGAGGTGAGTAAATCCACTTGGAGCCCGTCTAAACGGTCCTACCATATCAAGCCCCCAGATCGCAAAAGGCCATGTTATAGGTATTGTTCGCAGCTGATTAGCTAGAACGTGAGCTTGTTTTGCGTACTTTTGGTAGCCTTTGCACGTCTTGACTAGCCATTCGGCATCTGCCTGAGCTGTAAGCCAGAAAAAACCGTGTATGGAAGCTTTTGCCACTAAAGATTTGGCTGCAGCATGGTGACCACACTCGCCTTCGTGGATTTCCCTTAAGATTTCCACTCCTTCTTCTGGAGATACGCAGCGCTGAAAGACCCTAGACACACTCCGCTTATAGAGCTCACCTTTAACTATAGTATAGGCTTTCGCTCGTCGGATCATTTGCCGGCTCAGAACCTCGTCTTCGGGTAATTTGCCATCTACCAGATAATCAAGGTAGGGTTGAGTCCAGCTGGGAATTACAGCCAAAACTGCTATTAGAGGTGAGTCGGATTTGGTCGGATATTCCTCATCTACTCCCTTTATTGAGGGAACTTTGAGGTGCTCTAAAAAAGCGCCATCCAGGACCTCTTTCCGTGCAGAGCCTATTCGAGATAGTGCATCTGCTTCCTCATTTTCTGCTCTAGGGATGTGTTGAACCTCAAACCCTTCGAACGATTTAGATAAATCATCCACGACAGCCTTATATGATGCCATGTTTTTATTTGCATTACAAATATCCGACACTTTCTAAGAAACAAGATCCGCATCTCTATAACACATCAAACATCGGATGCCGATATCCTTAGCAATCCGGATTCCGTGTAACAGTGCTTCATACTCAGCAATATTGTTTGTCGCTGTGAAGTGGATCTGCAACACGTATAGAACTTTATCTCCTTGGGGTGATTTGAGCACCATGCCAGCCCCCGAGCCCCTGCGAGCCTTAGACCCATCAAAATATAGGGTCCAATATTCTGACTCAGGGAGGGTCATATTCTCCTTCGTCTCTGTCCAATCAGCAACAAAGTTGGCGAGGATTTGGGATTTGATTGTTGTCTGTGATTTATACTCAATATCGAAAGCTGAAAGCTCTATGCCCCATTTGGCGATGCGTCCTGTGGTGTCACTGTTGTTGATTATATCTCTCATGGGAGTTGTGCTCACCACGGTAATTGGATGCTCCTAAAAATAGTGTCGTAGCTTATGAGATGCCAGAAAAACACCGTAAGCCAGCTTTTGATAGTGCGGATACCGCTGTTTTGATTCTGTTAGAACCTCGCTGACAAAGTAAGTCGGACGCTGCACCAAGTATTCCTGATTTTCCTCCGGTCTCTCCACTACCATGACGATACTGACGACTTTATTTGTCGCAGCAAGATAAAGCAACATTGGTTCTTGTGGTTCCGGTGCAGCAAGGATAGGAGCAGATGAGAGTACTTTCTTCAGGTCTTGTAATGCAGCTTCAGCTTCGTCGGTCCACACAAAATCCTTGGTCTTTTTCAGGAGTTTGTATAATGGTGCGGCTCTTTCACCAAGCCGGCTTACAAACCGACTGACTGCAGCGATGCAACCCGTTAGTCTTTGTACGTCCTTCAGTAACCTAACAGTTTTCTGGCTGGAATTCCAAAGAAGCATTTCTTCGGATTAAGCATTATGTTGTATTTTCGTAGATTGGCGAACGTTTCCTCCAAGTCGGAAATCAGTGTTTCCTTCTTTTTGGACATCACCGCAATATCATCCACATATGCATGTACATTGCGTCTGAGTTGGTTGTGGAGGCAACGCTGCATCGTGCGCTGGTACGTAGCTCCTGCGTTCTTCAGCCCAAAGGGCATCGTAACAAAACAGAAGGTTCCGAAGGGGGTTATGAATGAGGTTTTGACTTTGTCAGATTCATTCATCCAGATTTGGTGATAACCGAAATATGCATCGAGAAAACAGAGGAGTTCCGAGCCTGTCGTAGAATCGATAACTTGATCAATCCTAGGCAGAGCGAATGGATCTTTTGGACAAGCCTTGTTCAAGGCAGTATAATCAACACACATCCTTAAATCATTGGTGTCCTTTTTAGGGACCATTATAGGATTGGCTGACCACTCAGTGTGGATGACCTCTTCTATGAATCCGGCTAACTCGAGTCATGCTAGTTCCTTAGCTATTGCCTTACGCTTTTCATTGTCGAAACGTCGTAAGGACTGTTTGACAGGTTTAGCATTCAGGTTTACATTTAAAGATTGCTCGGCAAGTTCCCTAGGTACTCCGGTCATGTCAGATGGCTGCCATGCGAAGATATCTTGATTTTCTTTGAGGAACTTAACAAGCGCGCTTTCCTATGCGTTATCTAGGCCTACGCCTATTTTGGTCACCTTGGAGGGGTCATCATCCTTCAACGGCGTCTTCTTCGTCTCTTCTGATGCCTTGAACTTCGGATTCGACTTTGTCACCTCCTTCTTCGTTGTGGGCATCTCGGGCGGATCTATGCTCTTCTTGATCTCCTTGTACTCCTGGGCGTGCAGCACGGCTTCAGCAAAGGCAGCATTTCCATCTTCGCACTCTCGCGCTTTCTTCAGGTCTCCCCTGATGGTGATCACGCTGCTAGGACCTGGAATTTTCATCATATTGTAAATGTAACACGGACGAGCCATAAAATCCCAGTAAGTCGGACGTCCGAATATAGCATGGTACGCGCTCTTGAATGGGACCACTTCGAAGGAAAGTGCCTCCGTCCGATAGTTCTTTGGAGTTCCAAAAGTAACATCCAAAGTGATTTCTCCCAGGGAATTTGCTTGTCTTCCTGGGACAACCCCGTGAAAGATCACAGAGCTGTGGTTTAGCTAGGTCTCCGAGATCTTCATCCGGCGTAGCGTTTTGACATATAGAATATTACTGCCACCATCCATGAGAGTCTTGGAGAAACCATAACCGTCAATGAGTGCATTGACGATTAAGGCGTATTTTCCTCGCCTGTGCAACTTAGGCGGATGATCAGCGCGGTCAAATGTGATTGCCACTTCCGACCAGTCCAAGAATTGGGGGACAGCCAGAACTGTTGCATTGAGCTCATGTAGCACTGCCTTTTTGACCTTTGCTGGTTGAGATCTGAGGAAGGTGACATAAGTGTCTTTCTTGGTCGAAAAATTTTTCTTCCCTTCCGGCTTGGGATTTGAAGCATCAGCTTCCTCCATGTCGGAATCTTCCTTGGTCTCTTTATCTTTTTCGGGATTCTTCTTTCCCTTCTTCCGCTTAGCTTTGTAGCCAGAGGTATCATCTCTTTTTATGTCGTCATTGAAACGACACTCGGCGTTGGTGTGGGACGAGCCCCCATTGGTGTCTGAGTGATGCACACATGGGTTATTGGCAATGTCAGCCCAAGAGTAGGTTTTGCCTGGTTGCTGGTCTCCTCTACCTTGAACTCTCGAAGTCCCACGGCCGCGTCCACGGCCTCCGTCGTGTCCTCCTTGCCCTCCAGGCCCGAAAGTAGCAGTGACCACTGCCGTTTCCGCGTTGGGTTTCTCTTCCAAGGTATTTTTGCGCTACTGAGCTTGTTGCTTTGGTTGTTTTGTCGATTGTGGCACAGCTAGGGCGTTGAGTAATCCCTCTGCATCGTCGTCAGCATCTGCATACTTGCTCACTGTTTCTATCATCTCTCCCAAGTCAGTGACTTTGTCACACTTCAAGCGGCGACGTAGTAAACCAATTGGGAGACCTGCAATGAAAGCTTCCATCGCAATTTGGTCATTTACTCCCTCATAGGAGTTCTTGGTGTCGATCCATCGTCCGAGGTAATCCCGGCAAGTTTCTCCGGCTTTCTGGGTGCAACGCTGTAGGTCTCCAACCGTACAGGGCCTCTGATATGACCCTTCGAAATTCTGAAAGAACGCACTTTGCATGTCATACCAGTTATGGATGGTATTCTCCGGAAGTTCATTGAGCCATGATCTTGCCGTCTTCCGCAACATGAGTGGGAGATATCGGGTTGCGACCAGGCTGTTTCCGCCTTTGGCAATGCAACAAGATTGGAAGAAATCCTATAGCCAGGTATCTGGCCGAGCAATGCCATCGTAGGCTTGGATATGTCGTGAGAAAGCAAATCCTTCCGGGAATCTTGTAGCTCTTATGCGTGGTCCGAAGCACTTTGGGCCCACGTATATATCATCATTTTCGTAGCGCCGCGCCTCTATATTGGAGTTGATCATGTGCCTTGCATCGTTCGGGGATAGAGATCGTCCCGAGTGTCGGCTGTGGCTGTGGTGCCTTGGAGCCGGACTTCGCCTTCTGCCACCACCTCCTCCACCAAGACGCCCTCCTTGGCCTCCTTGGGAGCCGTTGTGCTGGCTACTTGGCGGAGAGGGTAGAGCAGCTGGGTTATTTCCGGCTGATCGCCGGCATCCGTCCGGAGCGTCATTATTCCGGTTCCGAGGAGGGTCTTCATTGTGATGAGCCCCCTGCCAGCTTGTCTCGGCACGGTGTCCGTCGTTCCTTCGCCTGTCATCCGGACGGCTTGCATGTCTAGGAGGTGGCATTCTTTGTCGATCCTCCTCCTGACATTTCTCTTTATCATCATCCATGCGGTCTTTCGACTCTCACCGGGGCGGGTTCCTCAGATTCAGTGCAGCAATTGCCTCTTGCTCCGCAACTGGGTTAACGTTACGCCAGTCACAGGCAGCTTTGTGGTGTTGTCCCGAAGATCCGGTTCTTGAGTAATTGTCCTCCCGGCGATCGGAACGCTGATGCTGCTCTGGAATGCGCTAGGGTCTTACGTCAGTCCATGCCGGATCTGTGCGACAATGGTCAGAATCAGAGACCAGCTTTTGACTTCCGGACATGGCGACCTTTTGCTGCTCCAGTCCCTTGTTGAGTAATTTGATGCCCAACCAGATCTGCTCCGGTCCTGGATTAGCCGATAGAATCTCTCGGGCCGCCACGGTGTTTTGTACTGGGGTTGGATACACCCAATCCCCTTTGCTATCTTTCCGAGGCTTCCCCATTTCTTCTCTGAAAAGGACGGCGTGAATTGCGGGAATTGGTTGTCACTAGTATGACACTTCCTGGTCTTTTGGTATTGCCTGGAGTTGTACTTCTCCGCAGATGATATGCGTTCCTTTTCCTCCTTAATGTTTTTGGCTTCATCGAGGAGTACTTGACGACGCGCTTCTAGGGCTTGTGCCCTCTCGTCCAGTTCTTCAGCAGTAAGTTCTGTAGCTGTAGGAATAGGTGTGGTTAATGCAGCATTGATGAGTTTATGCGCACCTTCAGTGATCACGTGTCCATCCACCGATTCTTCTTTTTTGGGCTCGTCTAGGATAAGTGCTCCATCCGAGTCTTCCTCGTATTCCTCGGCAATCACCTCCTCTGCCGGAGGGTCTTTTGCCGGGGTCTTGTTCTTCTTGTTCTTCTTCTTTGCATTCTTGGCAGCGCCGGTAGCAAAGACGGCTTTGGGTCCGTTTCCCAGAGTCAAGCTCTGATCGGTACTTTCGGACATCTAGACCTCAGGATTATCTCCGATTTCCATGTCATCCTGCGCTTTGGGAGAGTGTTCCCCGGATCCTTCATCCATGGCTTCTCCCTTCTCTGCAGCTTTGGAGTTATACTCCTCTTCATATTCCGCGGAGAACTTTCGGAAATCTATTGATGTCATCGACTCATCCGAGGATGCGGGTATGTCGGCGTTTGTTCCAATCACCTCCAGCACAGAGTCGGCGTTGTCTCCAGCATCGGCAGAGCTGGATCTAGATCCTACATATCCGACGAAGTGCGATGCGTGCCTCCTGAGATACCTGCGGCTCTCGCGATCGGCCTCGTCGAAACGTTTGATGGTCTCGAGGATTTCATCTACGCCAGAGTTTTGCATCATCATGCGTCTTAGCGTGTATCTCAGGAAAGGCCTGTCTTTCCTGGCGTCATCAGAGCCGGAATCAGTGTTGTTGCTATGCTCCTCCTGGATTTCGACTTCAGTGGGTGGGTCGATCTGGGATTCGGCTTCTCCAGGGAGATTCACTCCAGATTCAACTTGGACCACCAGGTCTGCCTCAGCTCGGATTTCTCCACTATCTCCACAACTGGTGCGGGTTGGGTGGGATTAGGGTTTCCTGAGATCCGGAACTCTGCCGCCTCCGCGGACAAAGGGGACCCAGAAATTTCCTCTGCCTCTATCATCACCGCTAGGGTGGGCGGGACAGGTTCAGCAAAACCGATATAAACATCGATCTCACCAAAATACATGATGGTGTAGGCAGTCACAGCCTCCCTAGCCGCAATCCAGGTCTCGTCGAGAACGATGAGAGGGATGTCGCTGGCGTAGAGGATGCGACCGACGACGATAGTCTCGCCGATTCCGATTCTTGCAGATTCCGCTCGGAACGCAGATCCGAAGCTCACCTGCCCCACGGTGGGCACCAACTGTCGTCGGATTGATGACAAGTACGCCATGAGGGGGTCCTCAGGGCGTGAGGAAGAGAGGGGTGTGAGATGTACGGTGTTTCGGGATGGTGAGCACACAAGTTTACCCAGGTTCAAATCCGCCGGCTTTGGACAGATCCTACTCTTGCTAGCAATCCAGTAATACGGCAGAGCCAGAATATGGGTTACAAGGATTCGCCTGTGCGAGTTGAGATTGTAGACTATTGAGGGTGCCCTAAAGGCTCTCCCTAGGACGGCTTATATAGATATCCGGTCTAGGGTTTACAAGAGAGATCTATCCGGCTACGACTTAGAGTCGGTTCCAGAGTACATCTTGAACTACAAGTAACACTATGGGCCTAAGTCGGTAAGTCTTCTGGGCCTTCCCGTAGCCGGATTGGACTCTGCCTTTTCTCCCTGACTGGGCCGCCCGTGAAGCAAAGCTCTAACCCGAAGTGGGCCACCCTGGTCAGCGAGGACTGGGAGGATACCCGGAAAGTATATCCCCAACAGTTTTTAGACAAATGAAAGAAAATACCGAAGTTTTACTTTGAAATAAAGAAGGGGTATAACTAGAAAACAAAATAGGCTTTTGGCGAAAATATTTCAGGGCAAAATATGCATGATGTCATGATGATGTGCAAAATAAAAAGAATAAAAGGCAAATGTAATTGGGGATATTTACCCGGGCATTACATATATGATGCTCAAATGCAATGTGGCATGGTGACATGAGCATGATGTAATGATGATGCAATTAATGATATGTAGGAAGTAGCATTATATAGAGTAAACCCCGTAGCATCACATTTGTTAGATGATTGGGATGCTACAACTCTCCCCCACTAAATAAGAATCTCGCCCCGAGATTCCTAGGAAAAATAAAAAGACACAAGGAGAGGCAGGTGTTCGGAACAAAGGTGATCCTCGCGTTCCTAAGTTGATTCATCAATGGAATGGTGCGACCACTGCACCTTGAAAAAATTGATAGACTTGTTGTGAGTCTAGAGTTTTGCCTCTTCGCACAAAGGACTTGAAGAGTTGGAGGATTGTCTATAAACAAGGAAGGTAGGTGAACATAGCTCGGTGATCTCAAGGAACACGATAAAGGAAAAGAACCACTTGTTGAAAGGATTATGGAAGGACGATGTATCAAGGAGAGGAAGAAAAGACACATCATTAGGATTCAAGATCAAAAGTTGCAAGTGGAGATGATTCTTTGTTTCACCGGAAGGAAAGGACGACTTCAAAAAATAGCATTGTCCCTTCCCTTAGATTTAAGAAATGAAGTTTAGAAAAACAATATTGCCTTGAAACAATAGAATTCCTTGATATCAACGGAAAGATTTGGGTTCAGAATTCTTGGATTAGATTCTTCTTGCGCCGGTAAGAACCAAAGGATCACGCAATTGAGGTGCACAGATTTATATTCAAGAGAAATAGATGATGTTAGTTTATGTTGGAATCCTGAGAAGAAGTTGAATGTTGAATATCTGGAGTTTATTGTAGATATGCTTGTTGCTTACCTTAACCCTAAGGTTATTGCAATAGATTTTGCGATTGATAGCATCAACCGTAACTGGCGTTACCAATAGAAAGGAATTGATAACTTGGAGTAACAGATATATCTTCCATCCATCTTGTTTGACGATGTTGAGCACAGGTAGAATGAAGAGGATGGAGAAGATTTTGCATTTGCTTCCACCAGATCATTGAATATTTTGCTCCATGTTGAAATAGAAGAGACCATCAACAAGATATTGTTGCTCATGTTCGTCGAGGGAACACTCCATAAAACAAGGACGGAAGTAAAAGTTTCGAGGGATAAAGGCCACTTCTGACTTCCGTGGAATGAGTAAAATCACATTGATTCACCAATTCAATGTACAAGAGTGAATGATAAGAGTAGTGGTATGGTAGCTACTCCATCCCGCACCCAAATCAATACTCCGCACATGAATAGTAAAACTATGTAACCTAACTCTTGAATTTTAGACTGAAGATCTTGATAAGTAGAATTCATGAAGCTCCATAAGAAAACAAGATTGATGCAAACACTTCGCCGGATCCAAGCAGATAAATATGTTGATGTTGTCATCATGTCGGAAGTCCTAAGCCGCCAGAAAAGATATGAAGAAAGATCACTAAAATAGATGATAGATCCCATAGATAGAACAAGAAAGGCACCAAGGTCTTGAATAGAGAGATTACAAAGATCTGAAAATCTTCGTGGTATCAAAGGAGTCAGGATATGGATAAAGAGTGAGGTTTTCAAAAGGTTTCATGACGAGTCGGAGACCAAAAGAACTTCTTATCCTTCTTAAGAATATCTCAAAGAGATTTAGCCATCCTGAGGAAGTCTTCAACAAAGTAGTGAGAATTACTTGTTAAAACCGAGGATAGAGCTCCAGAGTTGATTGGAATCTGTAAGATGGAATTAACAATTGACTTGATGATTCTAGGTTTGTAGCAATGTCTTTAGCAGAAGGAAGTTGCCGAGATAGGTGACTTCGGGAAGGCAAAATCCACATTTTGATGATTATTTGGCCCTTCGAATGAGAAAAGAGATGTTGACTTACAGTTGATCGGATCACCGGTTGCAAAGATAAAGAGATTTTGGATAAAGAATCGATGATAACTTATACATTTAAGCAAAGCTATCAGAGATGAACGGATGAGTTTCTCCTATATCAAAGAAAACCTTTTAGGATATGAAGTTCAAAAGATGTGAAGCACGACAGTCCAATGATAATCCCTCCTAGTGCCTTAAGAAATCTCCAGATTACCAAAGATACTTGAATATGATAAAGATATGATCGCAGTACAACTCAAATTCACAAGAGAAAACCACACTCATTAGGAATTGCAAGCATCGGATCGACGCAAGTTATGCATTTAGCCCAAAAGAATTGAAGATGAAGTGAAAACTCTAGATTGAAGCGTCGGTAGCAAAAGATCGACTTAGCATGGACATGCCGATAAAAGAAGATAGATAGCGTATCCCACACGAATAAAAAGAAGTGTGGAAACACAGATGTATCAAAGAAAAAAACTGCATTTTTCGGCATTAAAATACCAACTAGATGCAAAAACAACTTAATGGATAGATATAAGTAACTCCACATTCATTGAAAGCATGCCGAAAAGAAGAACACCCGTAAAAATATCGCGCCGGTTAACAAAGAGTCGGATAGATCGCGTCAGTTTACACACAAGCCTGTCGATATGGAATGTACCAATAGTAGATAACCAAAGGCAGATTGTGAAGCAAAGTTGGATGCAATAGATCAACAAAGGATTACCACATCCTATGGTACTACAGATACCCCGAACACGTGAATCCTAGTTTGAAATTTTAGAAGAGGATAGACAAACGTTACACTTCCGTACCAGAATAGGGTGGGTGGATGGGTAAGAAGAAAAATGGAAGCAGTCCTACTCTCACGTTTAGTATTTCTTTAATATATATAGCTACCAAAATATTTTCTAGACTGACAACGATGACCTTGGTTGAGACCCTGAAGGACGGAATGGCTCTGATACCAGTTGTAATACCTCGGACACTACGCTCTAAGCAACAAGCCAAGATGAACCAAAAGTAGATAAGATGTGCTAACGCAGAGGCCCAAAGGCCACCCACGTGTAGGCCTGTCTAAGAGGAGTGATGACCCACAATTATAGGGGGTGTATCGCAGTATTTTCGATAAGTAAGAGTGTCGAACCCAACGAGGAGCAGAAGGTGCTGGCTAGTGGTATGGATCAGGAATTCTCTACAAATACTTAGCAAACGGATTTTTAGGGGGTTTTGATAATGCAAGTAAATAAAGTACGAGTAAATAAAAGACAATAAGAATAAATGCAGCAAGTGGCCCAATCCTTTATTTAGCAAAGGACAAGCCGGTTGTATTACTTAAGATGACCAAACATTCTCGAGGACACATGGGATTACTATCAAGTGTTTTCACTTCATATAGTTGATCAATCTTCTTTAGTTTGCTAAGTGTTGTGTGGGTGAACCTGTGCTAATGTACTGACCTTCCTAGGACTAATACATACTTGTGATTATACCCCTTGCAAACATCCGTAAGTACAAGAAAGTACTTAAGGTAGAAACCTAACCACAACTTTAAACCCTAAGACCCTGACGTCCCTTGTGCAATGGTTTCCTAATGGAGGTTCAGGTTTCTGTCACTCCGGCAACCCCTACGATTAGTAGCCAAATACACAATGCATTCCCCTAGGCCCATATAGGTGAAGTGTCATGTAGTCTATGTTCACATGACACCACTTGAAGACGTACACCACAACTTAAATATCAAACCATTGAATCTTTCTCAACACAATTCCACTACTAACAACATGACTTCTCCCATGTCCTCAAGAACAAAACGAACTACTCACAAGACATCATATGGATCATGATCAAAGATGGAATAATGATATATAACAATCTGAACATAAACAATAATTCAACGGTTCACTCAATAGCATCAACTACAAGTAGTAATCAACATCGGGAAAGTTTCCCCTAAGAACTATGCAAGATTTAACCCAATTGTTACAGCGATATGGAGATAGTGATGAGGGTGCTGGTGGAGATGATGGTGGTGATGATGATGATGATGATGATCCCGATGAAGTCCCGCTTGATGGTGGTGTTGATGAGGATGATCTCCCCACTCCGGGAAGGAATTCCCCCGGCAGAATTCTGTCTGTCGGAGAGATCTTTCTCTCTCGGTGTTTTCCGCCCCATAGAGGCGGCGGAATCTTTCTGTGGTCCCTCCTCGAGTCTTAGGGTTTCGGGAGGATAATATACGCCAGAGGGGAGAGCCAGGGGTGGACCAGGGTGGCCACACCACCTGGTGGCACGGCCTAGGGTGGCCCGCGCCAGGGGATGGTGTGGGCCCCCTATGGCCCATCTCAGCCTCCCCTTCTGGCTTCCTTCGTCTTCTGGAAAATAAGGATTTTCCATGTATTTTCCCGGATTTTTCTGATCTTCGTGAGTTTTGCCTCCAAACAGCACCTTTTCCATCAGAATCCGGACTACAGCGGTCCATGCTCCAAAAGTCATCAACCATGCAAAAATAGATGAAATAACATAAGTATCATCCCTTAATATGAAATATATCAATGAATAACAGTAAATTATGATATAGAATAGTGATGCAAAATGGACGTATCAACTCCCCCCAAGCTTGGACTTCGCTTGTCCCCAAGCGAAACTCAGCTCAATAAACATGGCATCAGGTTTATGGAGTGAAGAGTCGATAAAAGAATACGGACAGGAAGCATCACATTCATCAATACATAGATCATAATAGAAGACAACTCACTATTATATAACTTAACTTGCAATAGGTAAAGGAAACACAATAAAGATACATAAAGTTAATCATAATTGGTAATGGCAAACTTAGCTCTTGGTCAAAGAATAGTTGACAATTTGTAGGAGTTCACAAATAACTGATTTTCAATGATAGCTTTCAAAGTAGTAGACACCAAGATAAGAGCAAAGTGCAAAATAAGGAACATAAGAAACATGATTGAATAAATCATCATATGAATGAATGAAACACAACAACTCAAAATGCTTGCTGAGGTAGAAGGGAATAGGTTTACTGACTCAACTAAAAAGTAAAAGATAGGCCCTTCGCAGAGGGAAGTAGGGATTTCTAGTTTCATAAAGAGCTTCCAAAAATTATGGTACTTTCTAGCTTTCAGCTCTCATTGCCCCTATCATAGGCATCTTTAGGTGATTAAGGTTAAAGTGACACAACTAAGAGGATATGCTTGACAAGTTATAAGTTGAAATCTCATGCCCCTTACTTACGAGTACCGAACCTCATGCTACTCAACTTCAGTCACAAGTAAGCTCTTGTCATTGTAAATACATATGTATCATAAAGAACCGCCAACATGGGTACCCCTTGCACATGATACAGGAGCTATCCCATAATCAAAATGACAAGGCAAGCAGACAATGAGCGTCTTAGCGATCCTTTTATTTGTTAGCATAGGTTTTTATTGAGGATGCTTCATAGAGTGCTCATTATGGTTATGCTGCAAGTTTTCACCATGATTAGGCATGGCTTATGCTAGCGGCCCAGGCGTTTCTCTAACACACATATAAACTCCATGATCTTACAAGTTCCCCTTTTATTTCACACCGCCGGGATCCATAAGCAAAAGAATCATGATATCAACGAGGTACAAAGTACCAGTGCAATGTTGAAAGCGTTCCCCATGATACATGGTTCTGCGAACTTCAACTTATAAAGCGCAAGCATATACGCAACAGAGATGGACATAATGGTTCAAGTTTATTAATTGCAAGAAAGTAAAGTGTGCCATCAAGTTCGTGAGAGCTTTAATCACTAATTTTCTCATAACAAGTTTAATTCGAAAGGTAGATAAAAACAAGAATTTACTTGGAATAGCAATAGTGCTAATAGGTAGGTATGGTGGACACAAATGTCATAGGTTTTGGTTTAAGGATTGGATGCACGAGAAGCATTCCCTCTCAGTACAGGTTTTTGGCTAGCAAGGCCGGGTAGCAAGCATAAGAGTTGAAGGAAACAAATAAACATGCAAGTGATAAAAACAAACATGCAATATTCCTTGGAAGCACAAAAGATCTTAACTAGAGAATAGTAAACTTATGAGCAAATCAAGAAAGAAAGCTGATGAAGTTATGTTTCTTAGAGTACTTTTATCTTTTTCATTCAACTCTCAAAAATAGTGTTGCTACTGACCAAGCCAGGTTTGCCAAAACCAACTAAATTAACTCAATGATCCCAAAGTGATACCAATACTAACAATAAGATCAATCATATAACCACGAATTGAAAACTAATATAAGATATGCAAAAGAGTAAATGATAGAACTTCTCATTAATATTCCATAACGGCAACTCACACCACGGGATACATAGATATCTAACGAGAGGGGGGACACTTCCGTAATGTAAACCATCCTACATGATAACTTCTCTATTCATGATATGACTCTACTAAAAGGTAAAAAGATAGAAGATAGTGATGTGATACCGTGGCACTCCCCCAAGCTTGGAACAAACCAAGGGGATGCCAAAACTGATGACGAATTACTCCTTCGGTGGTGGTGGTATTCTCTCATCATCGTTCGACTTCCAGGGTAAGGGCTCCCCATCAACAAAGGACATCGTGGTCTCCAGCATCCTGAGACTTGCAGCAGCACTTATGCGTTTAAACCTAACCTCGTACTCACAGTTTTGATTTTGAACATTGTAGAGATGTGCTTGCAGTTGGTTGGTTGTTTGGCGGAGTGAGAGGACTTCATCCTTGAGCTCAGCAGTCTCCTTTTGGTGCTCGGCGATGAGTTCGGAAAAAATCTTATGGATAATATCCACTTCGTGCTCCGCCATCTTCTTGTACCTAAAGACTTCTTGCTCCAGTGCTTCCATCCTGTCTTCCATACTTCCTTAACCTTTAGGGCCTTGAACCTCCTTTATCCGTACCTCCCCATCTTCAAGCAACAACTCCCTAGGATGAATCCTCAACTCTCTCATGTATGGGTTGATGATACCCGCAGAGGAATCTTCCTTGGCTGATCCAGAAGAAGACATTGTGGCTCCAAATCTAGGACTCTACCTATCAGAAACAGATCAAAACGAAAACACGATGAGAACAAGATATACAAACCTCGGGGGATCCGGGGGATTATATATTACGAAGTTTTACAACAAAAGGAACGTACTGGGAGAAAACGGGTCGGAGACGGAGACCGAGGTGGCCACACCACCTGGTGGTGCGGCCAGGGGTGGGCCCGCGCCACAGGGTGGTGTGATCCACCCTGGCTCCGTTTCTGTCCCTCTTTCGCTTCGTAGCTTTCCTTGTTGGATAAAAACTGCAAAAATATAACTGGATAGATCTTTCGTGGAACTTTTCTTACCAGAACTATTAGCTATTCGAAAACGGACTCTGCAGGTCTCTGAATTTGGTCTTTGATAAATTTTTCTGGAGTTATAACTTGAAAAGCATCAACATCTTCATTATAAGAATCTCTGGCAATGTAGTGCTTAAGTCGCTGCCCATTCACCACTTGTGTAGTGTTATCTTTTAAAGAAGAAATTTTTATTGCTCCTGAACGGTACACTTCTTCAATAACGAAAGGTCCTTCCTATTTTGACAGTAGTTTTCCTGCAAAAAATCTGAGACGAGACCTATACAATAGAACTTTCTCACCAACATGGAATTCTCTCTTAAGTATTCACTTGTCATGCCATCTTTTAACTTTTTTCTTAAAGAGTCTAGCATTCTCATAAGCTTCACTCCTCCATTCATCCAAAGAACTTAAGTCAAATAATCTTTTTTCACCAGCAAGCTTACAATCTCTGTTAAGTTCTTTAACTGCCCAATAAGCTTTGTGTTCTAATTCTAAAGGTAGGTGACAAGCTTTCCCATAAACCATTTTATAAGGAGACATCCCCATAGGGTTTTTATAGGTAGTCCTGTAAGCCCATAAAGCATCATTCAACTTTTTAGCCCAGTTTTTTCTAGATCTATTAACAGTCTTTTGCAAGATGAATTTAATTTCTCTATTTGATAACTCTACTTTCCCACTAGTTTGGGGGTGATAAGCTGAAGCGATTCTATGATTAACATCATATTTAGCAAGGGTCTTTCTAAAACCACCATGAATGAAATGAGAACCTCCATCAGTCATGAGATACCTAGGCACTCCAAACCTAGGAAATATAACATCCTTAAGCATTTTAGAGAGGTCTCCCCGTCAGCACTTTTCGTAGGTATGGCTTCTACCCACTTAGTAACATAATCAACTGCAACAAGAATATGAGTATAACCTTTCGAGGGAGGAAAAGGACCCATAAAGTAAAATCCCCAGCAATCAAAGGGTTCAATAACTAGAGAGTAGTTCATAGGCATTTCATTGCGTCTAGAAATATTACCAACATGCTGACACTCATCACAAGATAAAACAAATTTTCTTGCATCTTTAAAAAGGGTAGGCTAGTAGAAACCTGATTGTAGCACCTTTTGCGTAGTTCTATCTCCCGCATGATGTCCTCCATAGGCACTACCATGACATTTCTACAATATCTCCTTTTGTTCGTATTCTGGAACACATCTTCGCATAATACCATCCACTCCTTCTTTATATAAATGTGGGTCATCCCAAAAATAATGCTTCAAATCGTAAAAGAACTTCCTTCTTTGCTGAGCTGTGAAAGTTGGAGACAAATACTTGGAGACAATAAAGTTAGCATAATCGGCATACCAAGGGATCCCTTGCGAGCTTACCCCTACTGCAGCCAATTGTTCATTTGGGAAACTAACATTAACAGGCATAGGATCAAAAGAGATGTTTTCCAATCGAGATAAATTATCAGCTACAGGATTTTCAGCACCTTTCATGTCTACAATATGTAGGTCAAATTTCTATAAGAGTAGCACCCATCTAATAAGCCTAGGCTTAGCATCTTTCTTCGTCATAAGGTACTTAATAGCAGCATGATCGGTATGAATGGTAACTTTTGAATCTACAATATAAGGTCTAAACTTATCACAAGCAAAGACGACGGCTAGGAATTCTTTTTTAGTAGTAGCATAATTCCTTTGAGCAGCATCAAGAGTCTTACTAGCATAATGGATAACGTTTAACTTTTTATCAATTTGTTTCCCAAGGACAGCACCTATAGCAAAATCACTAGCATCACACATTATTTCAAAGGGTAAACTCCAATCAGGTGGTTAAACGATAGGAGCTGTAGTTAAAGCCTTCTTAAGAGTTTCAAAAGCTTCCTTGCAATCATCATCGAAAACAAAGGGTACGTCTTTTTGAAGAGGATTAGTGAGGGGTTTTGATATCTTAGAGAAATCTTTAATAAACCTTCTATAGAAACCAGCATGACCAAGGATACTACGAATACCTTTGATGTCTCTTGGGCAGGGCATTTTCTCAATTGCCTCAACTTTAGCTCTATCAACTTCTATGCCTCTTTCAGAAACCTTATGTCCAAGTACAATACCTTCATTCACCATGAAGTGACATTTCTCCCAATTAAGAACAAGATTAGTTTCTTCACATCTCTGCAAAACTTTATCGAGGTTGTGCAAACAATTATCAAAAGAAGTTCCATAGACGGAGAAGTCATCCATGAACACTTCCATAATGTCCTCACAAAAACCATGAAATATAGCAGACATGCATCTTTGAAAAGTAGCGGGAGCATTACATAAACCAAAAGGCATACGTCTATAAGCATAGGTTCCGTAAGGGCATGTAAAAGTAGGTTTTTCTTGATCTTGTTGTTTAACAGCAATTTGAGAGAAACCAGAATATCCATCAAGAAAACAAAAATGGGTCTTTTTAGACAACCTTTCTAACATTTGATCAATAAAAGGAAGTGGGTAATGATCCTTCTTAGTAACTTTGTTAACTTTCCTGAAATCAATGCACATTCTATAGCCTACTACTATTCTTTGGGGAATAAGCTCATCATCATTAGGGACGACGGTAATTCCCCCCTTTTAGGGACACGATGAACAGGACTAACCCATTCACTATCAGCAATAGGGTAAATAATACCAGCATCAAGGAGTTTCAATACCTCATTTCTTACCACTTCCTTCATCTTAGGATTTAAACACCGCTGGTGCTCGACCACTGGCTTTGCATCTGGTTCTATATTGATAGAATGTTGACATATAGTAGGAGAAATGCCTTTTAAATCATCCAGAGTATAGCCCATAGCCCCTCGGTGTTTCTTCAGTACCTCCAATAACCTTTCTTCTTCCTTCCCTGAAAGTTTAGAGCTAATAATAACAGGATATATCTTTTTGTCATCAATGTAAGCATATTTAAGATCATCAGGGAGAGGTTTTAGATTGAAGACCGGATCCTTTTTAGGTGGCAACGTAGTACCCAAGTCTTCTATAGGCAAGTTGTGCTTAAGCATCTTAGGTTGACTACGGAGAATCTTGTCAATCTCATTTATTTCTTCCATGAAGATTTCACTTTCATGATCCTCCTTAAATTGCTGCAAAGCATTGTTAGGAGCAAGAGAGATAGAAGCAAGTTTTTCAACTCTAAAATCTTCATTATGTGTTTCATTTTCACAAGGTTCTTTAGTAAATTTCGAAAAATTAAACTCATAAGATTCCCCATCCAATTTAGTTAAGATTTTCTCCCTTCTGCAATCTATAATATCTCCATAAGTACTCAGGAAAGGTCTACCAAAAATGATGGGATAAGTTTTACTAGCAGCCAAATCAAGTACTAGAAAATCAGCAGGATATTTAATCTTACCACAAAGAACTTCTACATCCCTCACAATACCAATTGGAGAGATGGTCTCTCTATTAGCAAGGTGAATAACAACATCAATCTCTTCCAGCTCGCAGGGACTGATTTCATGCATAATTTCTTTGTAAATCTCGTAAGGAATAGCACTTGAACTTGCACCAATATCACATAAACCATAATAGCAATGATCACCAATTCTAACAGAAAGCACAGGGACACTAGCCTTTTTAGTTATATTAGGATGTGAGACAATATTAGAAGCATCTTCACAAAAGACTATGTGTCCATCTTCTACACTTTTAGTCACAAGGTCTTTCACAATTGCTACCACAGGTTCAATGTTTATTTGTTCATCAGGTTTTACAGTTCTCTTTGCACTTTTAGTGATTACACTCGTTATCATAGGATGATCCTTTACCTTATCCGGGAAGGGTATTTTCTCGATATAAGGTTCAGGTAAGATGTGATCAATAGTGTAAAACTCAGTACTCCCAACAGGAACACAGTCAACAATATCTTTATAAGGTGCGTGGTACTTGCTCCATCCCTTTTTTGGAATTTCAATATAAGAATCAAAAGCCTTAAAACAATTTGTAATAACTTGTAAATTAAGACCATAAGCATTACTAATATTTTGAAAATCATCAGTTCCCATAAAAGATTCAATGCATTCATAATCATAATTTATACCTGACTTTCTTCATTTGTCATTCTCCCATGCCTCAGCATTATCTTGAATACGGTCCAGAAGATCCCATTTAACTTCTTCTTCCATGTGAGTGAATGATCCAGCACAAGAAGCATCCAATAAATCCTTATCATGAAGAGAAAGCCTTGCATAAAAGTTATTGATAATAATATTGTTGGGGAGCTCATGAATGGGACATTTGAGCATTAGTAACTTCAATCTCCCCCAAGCTTGAGTTGTACTCTCTCCATCAAGAGGCCAAAAGTTGTATATTTGATTCCGATCTTTATGAATCTCACTAGGAGGATAAAAATTTGAATAAAAGAGAGGTACTATTTCTTCCCATTCAAGAGCTTGACCATTCTTTAGCAGCTTATACCATTCATCAGCTCTTCCTTTTAGTGATAATGAGTAACTTCTTCTTAACTTGATCTGTAGTAATACCTGCACACTTGAACAACCCGCATAATTCGTGTATAAAGAGCAAATGGTCACCGGGATGGACAGTTCCATCCCCAACATAGTAGTTATCCATAACACGATCAATAATTCTCGTAGGTATTTTAAAAGTATCATTCTCAGCAGGTGGTGGTTCATCTACTACCTTAGCAGTGGTAGTAGCACTACGAAATAAGAAACTCAGCGAATTATCCATAATGAACAATAAAGCAACTAACAGAAATAAACAATACTCACAGTAGAAGTTTCCTTTACCAGCTCCACTCTCCAATAGCGCTTCACTCCCCGGCAACGGCGCTAGAAAATAGTCTTGATGACCCACAAGTATAGGGGGTGTATCGCAGTATTTTCAATAAGTAAGAGTGTCAAACCCAACGAGGAGCAGAAGGTGCTGGCTAGTGGTATGGATCAGGAATTCTCTGCAAATACTTAGCAAACGGATTTGTAGGGGGTTTTGATAATGCAAGTAAATGAAGTACGAGTAAATAAAACACAATAAGAATAAATGCAGCAAGTGGCCCAATCCTTTATTAAGCAAAGGACAAGTCGGTTGTATTACTTAAGATGACCAAACATTCTCGAGGACACATGGGATTACTATCAAGTGTTTTCGCTTCATATAGTTGATCAATCTTCTTTAGTTTGCTAAGTGTTGTGTGGGTGAACCTGTGCTAATGTACCGACCTTCCTAGGACTAATACATACTTGTGATTATACCCCTTGCAACCATCCGTAAGTACAAGAAAGTACTTAAGGTAGAAACCTAACCACAGCTTTAAACCCTAAGACCCTGACGTCCCTTGTGCAATGGTTTCCTAACGGAGGTTCAGGTTTCTGTCACTCCGGCAACCCCTACGATTAGTAGCCAAATACACAATGCATTCCCCTAGGCCCATATAGGTGAAGTGTCATGTAGTCTATGTTCACATGACACCACTTGAAGACGTACACCACAACTTAAATATCAAACCATTGAATCTTTCTCAACATAATTCTACTACTAACAACATGACTTCTCCCATGTCCTCAAGAACAAAACGAACTACTCACAAGACATCATATGGATCATGATCAGAGATGGAATAATGATGTATAACAATCTGAACATAAACAATAATTCAACGGTTCACTCAATAGCATCAACTACAAGGAGTAATCAACACCAGGAAAGTTTCCCCTAAGAACTATGCAAGATTCAACCCAATTGTTACAGCGATATGGAGATGGTGATGAGGGTGCTGGTGGAGATGATGGTGGTGATGATGATGATGATGATCCCGATGAAGTCCCACTTTATGGTGGTGTTGATGGCGACAATCTCCCCTCTCCGGGAAGGAATTCCCCCGGCAGAATTCTGTCTGGCCGAGAGATCTTTCTCTCTTGGTGTTTTCCGGAATCTTTCTGTGGTTGCTCCCTGAGTCTTAGGGTTTCGGGAGGATAATATACGCCAGAGGGGAGAGCCAGGGGTGGACCAGGGCGGCCACACCAACTGGTGGCGCGGCCTAGGGTGGCCTGCGCCAGGGGGTGGTGTGGGCCCCCTGTGGCCCATCTCAGCCTCCCCTTCTGGCTTCCTTCGTCTTCTGGAAAAATAGGATTTTCCATGTATTTTCCCGGATTTTATGATCTTCGCGAATTTTGCCTCCAAACAACACCTTTTCCATCAGAATCTTGACTGCAGCGGTCCATGCTCCAAAAGTCATCAACCATGCAAAAACAAATGAAATAACATAAGTATCATCCCTTAATAAGAAATATATCAATGAATAACAGTAAATTATGATATAGAATAGTGATGCAAAATGGACGTATCACGGAGCAGGGCACGGTACCAGCCAACCACCATACCCACTTTTCAAGAACATCGTATCAGGTGCGAGAGGTGTAGTCGATAAGTATGCGAACAAAACATACACAAATGAGTATGTATGTCAGCGACATAAAACAGTACATGAGAGTTAGACCATCTAAAAGAAATAGAAATATTAAACGCCATACAACAAGATGCAAATATCCTAGATAGAGATAGTAGTTTAGGATACATCCTCATACATCACACACCAGAGTATCAAGCGTAAGCGGAAAACAAGATCCTAGTATGGATTAAGAGTCAAATTAGCATAAGATGCCATAGAAATAAGCACATTCCTGCCCACAGATCTCAGCGATCTCCTAATGACTTCAAGTGCAGAGATTGTTTGTAGCTAGTTTCGAAATAAAGATATCGATCCCACAGGGAGCAGGAGTCTGAAGTCTAATAACTCTTGAAATAAATATTACAATAGAAATGCTAAATAAGTTCTCAGTGACAACATAAAATGCGAGTATTGCATAAAAAGGTGTTTTGGGGTTTTTGGTATCAGAGCAACAATAAGTAAAGTAAAGTAACTAAATACAGAAAGTAAGTATCGCGTATGTAAAACAGATTGAAACTACAATAGGGAAAAAACATTATCAGGGAGTAGCGGATACACCACTAGCATTATAAAGAGCTAAGGTAAAGATTATTATCATGAACATTCTCAACTGTGTATGCGTGGGAGGAAGTCCGTATTTGGAAAAATAGACAGCAATCGCTGCTCACATCATCCTCATAACCACAGCAGTCAGCAATTGACATTAATCGAATTACTGTGTTTTAAGGGACTTAATCCCATAGGACGTATCATATGGCATGGATAGTTTTCCATGAGTTTCTTCGATTCCCAAGTTGATACGTAAGTGGTTCCAATAGCTTTATAGTCACTGTAAGTGCTAACACTCCTCTGTCTACCAACAAGTAGTTCCCTCCATCAAGTTCCCATGAGAGGAAAATATTGAGAGGTCGACTTCTCTCAACATCAAGATGAAGACAATCTAACACATGGTCACAGTGATGAATATCATAATAGACTTTATCTTATTTCAATCTCATACTAGGGTTTCTCCATCTCCCACAGAACTAATGATCTACTCAGACATGGCGGCAATCAACATCACGGCAATAACAATGGAATCTATCATAGATGAATAGTACTTGTATAAATCCACAACGAGTACGGGAATTACAACAAGATCTAGATAAGATGTAGATGGGATGGATGGAGATGGTGGTGATGCAGTGGTTGATGATGAAGATCGATGCCTTAGCCTCTCGGATCTGCGCAGGGTGAAGATGGATCCCTGCTGGATGAGTTCCCCCTCCAGATGCCTTCCGGAGGTGAAGTTTCGGTGATTTATGGGTATTCTGTATGTCGTCTCTCCGATCCAGTTGCATGGTGTGAAACTATTTGAGGAGGCAGAGGTGGCGCCAACTATACGGTGGAACTATACGGCCAGAAAATTTATTCTCGCTGTATAGTTGGTCGTTAAACCGTTTGCCTCCTTCGTTCGCTTCGGGTTTTTTAGTATTTCCAAAATAAGCGATTTACGTTGTTTTTGGTCCTTTTCTCCTTAGTACAACTGCTCGAAGAATTGTGTCCATTGTATCCATCATCTATCCTGATCCTGGTGAAAACAGATATAAACCGTGTGCGCAAACGTCGTAAAATACCAAGATCCTACATCTATAGTGCAAAATAATAATATAAAACATGATGCAAATATGCACTCATCAACTTCCCCAAGCTTAGACTCTTGCTTGTCTCGATCAAGTTTAGCTTAATGGATGTGATCCTCATATTCATGAAGCTGAGTCGATAAAATAAATGAGGCAGTTGTAGCATGTGTTTACCCTATATGATACATAGGAATAAGTTCATGAATAGTCCCTTACTCGAACCATCTGAATAGTATTAGCAGGCTTCCACACCTTAATGATTAATAGTTCACAAAATATGAATCTCAACATAATGTAAAAGTATCTGGTTCAACCGAATGAGTTAGCGAGGTAGTCCCAAGTGTTTTAGGATTACCATATTAACTTGGGATTCAAAATCTCAAAAGTGTCTCTTTGTCATACTACAATATAGTGGTGTATGCCTATTTGCTCTTTGCACATTCGCTCTTTTTCTTCTTTTCTTTTTCTTTGTATGTATATGCTCACACTTTTGTTTAAGTGTTGTGCAAAGGAGCTAACCATACATTCCTCTTCATGTAGGAATCCAAAGTTTAACGATCTCAATTATCAAATTCCAATTGTATATGAAGCATTTTTATGACTTGAAGATTCTACCTCGACTTTATCTCACTCCAATTTGATAGCACTTTTTATTTTCCTTTGTTCAAGGTTTCTTTTTCAACTTAACTGCAAAGGTAATTTCTTTTGTAAATCAAACCATAGACTTACAACATATTGACCAAATTATCTTTATATGTTCCATCAATACCAATGGTGTGGAAGACCACTATTGCTATCATCAAGTGCAAGTAAAATTATAGTCAAGACATTCATATATCCAATAAGACAAACTCAAACTCAATATTGCTCCATATATAATAATAAACTCAGAATTTCATTAAAACGATCGACTATTCCTAAAGGAAATTCTAATAATGCAAACTTTATTTCTAGTTTGAACTAATGAAGACTTAAATAATAATATAAAACTTATAAGATAGATTACAAGGTCTTAAAGATCTCCCCAAGCTTGGAATCAAGCCACACGGGATCAAATAATCCCTTGCGATTATTCGATACCGTGATTATTGTAGATCACAGTGGCGCCATGGCATGTAACACCACGGTGTAGCTTCTTGTTGGTATCCTCCAAAGCAGTGATGCGGCTATAGCACCTGCGCAAATCAGATTGCAAAGTGTCCACCCTATCTGCGAGCTTAGTCACCAATGGGAGGAGGTCTTCCTTCTCCTCAATCTCATTGAGACAGTGACGGACTTCAACACGATGGAGTAACTCCTGTTCTGATATATCTCTAGTGCCCGCACGCGATCCTTGGTCTGGGGATCAGCTTCTTCTTCCTCATCCATTATTGATGGATCGAGGAAGTGGAAATCGTACCTCCACTCTTCTTGAGGCTTAAACCTCATACGAGCACCAGTGGTAGGCTTCATGAGTGGCACCTTGGCTGCCTCGCTAACACATGCACCAGTATTAGGTAATTCCTTACGCTTGTGAGGCCTTGGATCCGTGGTGATGAACTTGATCGTCTCCACATGCCCTTTTCCATGCGGCTTGCGATCTTCTCTCTCTCATTGAGCTTTCTTCATTGCCACCCAGTTGATCTCCGGGGGATCGTAGATATCACGACGGATGTAGACGTCAACCACATCATCATCAGAATCATTGTTGTAGTAGCTTGGCTTGATGTACTCCTTGTACCTCGGGCTAAACCTCTCCACCTACTCGTCATCGTCCTCCATGGACGGGCTGCTAGAGCGGTCCCTAGACGGAGCAATGAGCCCCATGGGTTTCCCATGGCCTGGGACGGGATAGCGCATGGCTAGATTGGTTACTGGTAATTATGATTTAGAGAGAGAGAGACAATGGTAGTATATAAGGGGGGTCAGAGGTCGGTAAAATTCGCGAGAAACACCAAATTATTGCCCAAGAAAAGAATCTAAACGAAACAGGGAAAGAAATCGCGGATTTAGAGGAGTTCTACCGCGTAACAACCAACTATACGGGCGCGGCCCGTATAGCTCCATCTGTATAGTTGGTTCCGGGCAGATATTTCCAAATATCTCGAGTCCAGGTCGGTTAAATTACGACTCGGAACCGACAATAACGTTTTTTTAGATGAATAAAAAACAAAAAAGCAAACGAAAACGTCTGATAGTTTAACTACCAACTATACGGCCGAAATTTTTATTCCGGTCGTATAGTTGCGACTTTATAGATATAGACATCAAAATCAAAAAGTATCTGAGAGTTCAACAACCAACTATACGGCCAGAATTTTTATTCCCGTCGTATAGCTGCGCCCGTATAGATCTAGACATCATAAACAAATTCACAAAGAAGATACAGAGAGTTTAACGACCAACTATACGGCCGGAATTTTCTCTCCAGTCGTATAGTTCCGCCCGTATAGTTGGTAAAAACCTCCAAAAATTTAAGAAAAACACAAGGAAATCAAAGGCAAAAAAATTAAGAGTAAAATCTGTGGAAATAAGTCACTTATTTGAGTAAGAACACTTACATTGAACTTACCAATTACTTATTAAGGGATGACAAGCTCCTCCAACAACAAAGGCTTCTTCTTTTTTGGAGGAATTGACCTTAGTTCATTGAATAATTCTCATAACGAAAATCACCAGGACTAAAGTTCCTCTCAATAAGATTTGTGTCTTGCTGGGCAAATATGGACACTGCATCCAATGTCTTTATTTCCTGCCTCTACATAATCTGCAACTCGAATTCTTGAAGTAAAAGTATCCAACAGATCAGTCTTGGCTTATGGTCTTTCCTCTCAAGGAGTTTTTTTTAAACCATCACGATCCGTGTGAACTCTTACTTTTTCATCAACTATATAAGAATGAAATTTATCACAAGAGAAAAATACAGCAAATAGTCCCTTTCTTCCTTAGGATAATTCTTTTGAGCACCATTAAGAGTTCTACTAGCATGATGTGTAATATTAAATCTGTGACCAATGTGTTGTCCCAGAGTTACTCCTACAGCATCATCACTAGCTTCACATATTAAGTCGTAAGTTATATCCCATATAGGTGGTTTAATGATAGGAGCATGGGATAAAGTATTTTTGAGTTTATCAAAGGCTACAAGACATTTATCATCAAAATTAAATCTTACTCCCTTTTGCAAGAGGTTAGTCAAAGGCTTAGATATTCTAGAAAAAATTCTAATGAACCTTCTATAAAAACCCACATGACCAAGGAAGCTTCTTATACCTTTTATATCCATAGGTTGTGGCATTCTTTCTATGGCCTCAACCTTAGCTCTATCCACTTCAATTCCCTTACCTGATACCTTATGTCCAAGGATTATGCCTTCTTTGACAATAAAATGGCACTTCTCCCAATTTAGGACAAGATTGGTTGCTTCGCAACACTACAAAACTCTTTTGAGTTTATCCAAGCAACTAGTAAATGAAGTTCCACAGACAGAAAAGTCATCCATAAATACTTCCATTATCAGTTCTATAAAATCCGCAAAAATAGCAATCATACATCTTTGAAAAGTAGTCGGAGCATTACATAAACCAAAAGGCATACATCGGTAAGCATGTAAACCATAAGGACTAATCAAAGTTGTTTTAAGTTGGTCATCAGGATGAACAACTATTTGAGAAAACCCAGAGTATCTGTCCAAGTAGAAAAAATGAGTGTGGTTTGCTAACCTTTCTAAAGTTTGATCTATGAACGGTAAAGGATAGTGATCTTTCCTAGTTTCTTTATTTAGTTTCCTGAAATCTATACACATCCTATGTCCAACAATAGTTGTAGTAGGTATTAATTCATTGTTATCATTAGGAACAATAGTAAAACCACCCTTCTTAGGGACACAATGAACAAGACTTACCCATTCACTCTCTTTAATAGGATAGATTATACTTGCGTCTAGTAGGCGTACAATTTCTTTTCTTACCACTTCCTTTATTTCAGGCTTCAACCTTCTATTAAATTTCGCAACTGGTTTAGCACCTTCTTCCATGAATATTCAATGGATGGCTATCATGGGACTAATGCCCTTCAAATCATCCATTGAGTACCCAAAGGCCTAGCGATGCTCCTTTAGTATTTTCATTAGTTCTTCTTCTTCTTCTCCTGAAAGTTTAGCACTAATAATAACAGGAAATTTATTTGTTTCATCTAAAAATCTGTATTTAAGATTATCTGGTAGAGTATTCAACTCTGGGGGGTGGCAATTCTTCGTCCCCTCTCTTTTCTGCCTCTTCGAAAGCCTCATTTGTTGGAGGCCCCAAAATGGGAAGTGAATCAAGTTCATCTTCTAGTTCTTCTAGGGACTTGTCCTCCATGACTATTTCTTCATAATTTGAGTCTTCATTTATTTCTTCTTCTTGATTACTAAAGAAGAGAGTTGCCAATTCCTTAGTAGTCTTCTCTTTCTCTTCTTCTTGCATTTGTGGAGGCCTATCTTTAAATTTGGAAAAGTGGAATTCATTTTCCGCTCCCCTAAGCTTAAGAGACACAATCTCCTTGAAATTAACATAGGCACCTATATCACTCAAAAAGTTTCTTCCAAATATGATTGGGCAAAGAGTGTCAGCTGGCATATCAACAACTACAAAATCGATAGGAAAGTTTCTGTTGCCAATGGTGATAGTTGCATCTTCAACTACTCCCATTGGAATTGTAAGAGTTTTATTAGCTAACATGATTGTCATATAAGTATTCTCAATTGTAGCCGGTTCTATCTCTTCTTTTATTTCTAAATAGAAATCATAAGATATAACATTAACTTCGGTGCCAAGATCGCATAAACCATAATGCGAGGTTTCCTTAAATATGCAGGGAAGAATAGGCTTACCCACATCTTTTATCTTTGTTTTACCTTCAACAAATACGGAAGTCTCTTCATCGAGTTCAACTATGTTACAATGTGGGTACATAGCCATAATTGCTTCCTTGGTTACCTCTTCATATTTGGTTTCTTCCATATGTTCCATGACTTCTGGCATACTTTCCTCTTCCTTCTTCTCCTGTATTGCTTTGACCTGTTCATATTCAAGAATATGCTTCTGTGCAGTGTTAGGGAAAGATATCTCATATGTTGGTTCTAGGGAGGCTAGTGTTGCTTCAACTTCTCTCTTCTTCTCAGGTTTAGGTGGCGGATAATACTTGACCGAACCCTCTTTTGGAGCATTGATATGTTCTGTAAAAGTTTTAACAACTTGCAACACAAGATCTGAATCCAAGTAAAGTCATTTAGATAATTCTTTAACATGGCCTTTTTATTATAGTCATGAATACAATCATGCTCTATTTCTATGCCTCCTTCACTTCCTAGACCAAAATTCCATGAAACTCTATGATCACGAATTCTATTAAGTAAGGCCCAAGCTTTAGTTATAGGAAGATTCATAAAGGCTCCTTCAGCGAAACAATCTAGTTCAATTTTATTATATTCAATTAAACCGCCATAAAATATATACAATAAGTACCATTCAGGTAAATCATGATGAGGACATAAACGTAGTAAATCTTTAATTCTGATATAAGCTCTTACTAGTCCTTCATTAGAATGATTCTTCCAAGTCATTATAAGATGCCTGATTCCAAAAGATTTTGATAATGGATAATATTTTGCTAGAAATTCACAGGCTAAATTGTCCCAGGTAGTAGTGGCTTCAGGGTAAAGATCTATACTATGAGAGAGTTGTATTAGTCAAAGTCTGACTGAAAAGTTTAACCCTTACCTCATTAGCAATATATCCCGTCAATTGAAAAGTGCCACATATATCTTTGAAACATGCAATATGCTCATATGGATCAGGATCTTCTTCATCTCCAGTAAATTGCTTCTTGTGTAGAATACCATGTAATAGAGGATTTATTTCAAACCCCCTTGTCTTCTTATTGGAGTTGTCTCTTTTATAAATATCATAGGGCTTCCCAAAGTGGCTGAGTGGGCTAGCACTAGTCATATTCTCAAACTCCATCATGTTGGTGGAAACCTGTAACTCAAAACAAAACTTAGCAAGACAAAAATAAATAAGCAAAAACTAAAAGACCTATAGCGCCTAGCTCCCCGGCAACAGCGCCAGAAAATAGCTTGATGACTACAAGTGCACAGATCGTTTGTAGCTAGTTTCAAAATAAAGATATCGATCCCATAGGGAGCAGGAGTCTGAAGTCTAATAACTCTTGAAATAAATATTACAATAGAAATGCTAAATAAAGTTCTAAGTGACAAGATAAAATGCGAGTATTGAGTAAAAAGGTGTTTTTGGGTTTTGGTATAAGAGCAACAATAAGTAAAGTAAAGTAACTAAATACAAAAACTAAGTATCGCGTATGTAAAACAGATTGAAACTACAATAGGGGAAAAACATTATCAGGGAGTAGCGGATACACCACTAGCATTATAAAGAGCTAAGGTAAAGATTATTATCATGAACATTGTCAACTGTGTATGTGTGGGACGAAGTCCGTATTTGGAAAAATAGATAGCAAATGCTGCTCACATCATCCTCATAACTACAGCAGTCAGCAATCGACCTCAATCGAATTACTGCGCTATTAAGGGACTTAATCCCATAGGACGTATCCCATGGCATGGATAGTGTTTCGTGAGTTTCCTCGGTTCCCAAGTTGATACGTAAGGGGTGTCAACAGCTTTATAGTCACTGTAAGTGCTAACACTTCTCTGTCTACCAACGAGTAGTTCCCTCTATCAAGTCCCCATGAGAGGCAAATATTGAGAGGTCGACTTCTCTCAACATCAAGATGAATACAATCTAACACATGGTCACAGCAATGAATATCATAATAGACTTTATCTTATTTCAATCTCATACTAGGGTTTCTCCATCTCCCCAAGAACTAATGATCTACTCAGACATGGAGGCAATCAACATCATGTCAATAACAATGGAATCTATCATAGATGAATAGTACTTGTATAAATCCACAACGAGTATGGGAATTACAACAAGATCTAGACAAGATGTAGATGGGATGGATGGAGATGGTGGTCATGCAGCGGTTGATGATGAAGATCGATGCCTTAGCTTCTCGGATCTATGTAGGGCAAAGATGGATCCCTGGTGGATGAGTTCCCCCTCCGGATGCCTTCCGTTGGTGACGTTTCGGTGATTTCTAGGTGTTCTGTATGTCGTCTCTCTGATCTAGTTGCACGGGGTGAAACTATTTGAGGAGGCGGAGGCGGCTCCAACTATACGGCGGGAACTATACGGCCGGAAAATTTATTCCCGCCGTATAGTTGGTCGTTAAACCGTCTGCCTCCTTCATTCGCTTCAGGTTTTCTTCTGGTATTATTAATATTTCCCAAATAAGCGATTTACGTTGTTTTTGGCTCCTTTTCTCATTAGTACAACTGCTCCAAAAATTGTGTCCATTGTATCCATCATGTGTCCTGATCCTGGTGAAAACAGACATAAAATATGCGTGCGAACGCCGTAAAATACCAAGATCCTACATCTACAATACAAAATAATAATATAAAACATGATGTAAATATGCACTCATAATCTCCATCCACGAAATCTCTACACAAGAGGATCGTTGCCTCCATCATCGTCCTCATCGACGTAGTAGCCTTCATATGGTTGTACCTAACAACCTAATCAATAATTAGTATGACACTCTAGGGGTACTCAGCAAGTCTTTATGAATCTAAAGGGACCAACCTGGGGGTGACGCAATTGCAGCGAAATATAATATCTAAACAGTTCTATAGAGACGTGCTACAACATCTGTCCAACCAGATATGGATGGACGCTCTTTAATTAGAAACAACAGTTATATAAGCAATATAAGTAAACATCGCTCGCCCTCCTTCTCGCTTACCGAACGATAAGACGGAAGAACATCCCATCCGTTGGCAATTTTATTCACCATTCCATTAGTGTTGCACTATTTACTAGTCATATTATAGTCAAATTAAACATGGTACTTTAGTTATAGTTATCTATGATCGAGAAACTGTGCTCCAAGTCGTCCATAACCATGAACATGGCTTTTAGAAAGATTTACCCTACAGGGGTAGCAACACACGTACGATCAACCTCGGGAAGAACCAAATAAAAAGCAATGAGGCCTCAATACAAAGCATTCAGAGGATTCAAAAAATATTTCAGGGGGCCACCCCACTAAGCTACCCACAACAAAGTTGGTTGGCTCCAAGATGGACCAAGGGTTTGTGACGACGGTTGTAAACAACTGGGAATCCGAAAGTGTGACTGGGCTTGTCAATACCGCGAATAGGTGGTAGGGGGTTCCAAAATAGTATAGGCGCTCCACGCGTAATAGTAAGTAAAACAGTAAATCATGGCATAAGTACATGATAGTAATAAAGACCCAAACTACTTGTGGATCTAAGAAATAAGATGTGAATCAAGCTAAGGTGAGGGGGATTCATGGTCCCACATGCGGATAGTGCGATAGTCAAGGAACGGAATCAAGTACTTGGGTCCTACAGGACACAAGTGAGCATGGAAGAACCAAATAACAGCTATTGCCCACTTGTGCGGTTTCTTTAGTTATCTCATTACTATATAGTTTAAGTTGTTTAGGTACCTTGTCTCCAAAGACCCGCACAAACCCTACATATGCAATTCTACGACTCGCGTGGCTCAAACCATTCCTATAATGGCTCATAGGATTGAGGGTACAAGATTCGGTGGGGTTTAAAAGTAAAGGCTATGCAGTACTTGGGATTAAATTTAATGCAACCGTGACTCAATGATGCAAGAATAAGATAGAGGCGTAGGTGCTATATGCAATACAAGCATGGGGAATTGCTTGCCTATCAGATGTGCAGTAGGGTAACCAGGATCTGGGCAGTACTCTTAGTTCTCCTGATAGTTCCCTTGCTCAGCGTTTATCCGGAATAAAAGCCAAATACACAAAAGGCCATAATAAATAAAGTGTGCAATCATATGAATATATGCAACAAGCAACCAAGGTATACCATTATGGAATGATGCACAATTGCATGGTATAACATAGCATGGTATGGGTGAGGTGTGAGAACAATAATAAATCACTTTAATTAATTATTTAGGCATGTTTTACTCCCACAAACCTTGATGTTTTCTTAATGTTTATTGATGCATGCTTAAATTGATATCGTGGAATGCATAATCAGAACGGGCTCGTCGCGCTAATCGATTTAGATATATTATTTGTCAAATTTGGTATTACAGAATTAAAGTTGTGAATTTATTAATATAAAGGCATATTAATGGTATTTAGTAATTCGAAAATTTTAATTGCCCAGAAAATATTTTAAATAGCATATTCATATTCCTAACATTTTTCTAATCAGAAAACTTATATCATTTGTATTATTTGGAATGATGAATTTAAAACAATATTTGAATGCAAAGTAATTTAAATTGGGTCAAATCACAGGTTTTACTAGTTAGAGTTGACTCTGGTCAAATTTGGAAATATTTTTAAATTTATATTCGAATATCATTCATATTTCATTTAATAAGTTTTTCCAAATTCGAATTATTTTAAAAGATATGAATTAAATTTGAGTTATATCCATTTTTGGAATTTTGTTATTGTTTTCAGAAAATTGCTAGGACTTTCTTACTCGGGCTGGGTCTACTCACAGAGACTGACAGGTGGGGTCAAAGGCTCTGCGGGGGCCACACGCGAGTGCGCCAGCAACGAGGCGACACGTGGGTGAAAGCGCAAAAGGTACAGGGAGATAGGTGCAAAAGGACACGGTGCTTCATCTGAACTTAATGTTCCTCTTCTTTGTCTAATTGTTGGTGTCGCCCACGACAGAGAAAAAATCAGAGCGCGGGGCACTCGAACCTGGGACCTGGGCTCGTGCTGACAGGGTGGAACCGGTGCGGCATGTCTAGGATGGTGTTGGTTACGGTTTTGGCGCAAGATAAACTTCCGAGGCTCGCCTCCGGCGACCGGAAACTGGCGGCGCCAGGACCGGCATGGTCGTGCACGGCGGCACGGGTTAGGTGGCCTCCAGGATGCTCGGATAGGAGCACTCGACGCGGTGCAACGAAGCGGTCTCGGCAGCACACACGCGTGACATCAGGCCACAGCGCAGCGATAGCAAGCAAGCAAGCTTCCCACATCTGGCGGTGCACGACAGATGTTCATCATAACATGGCGGCGCTACAGGAAGCGAGGCAAGGAACGGGCATGTCTGGGGGGTCAGGAGCTCACCGCGGGGAGGTTGGTGGTGTCAAACTGGCTTGAGGCGATGGCGGTCGTGGATGACACCGGCGAACGGGATCTAGGGTTTTGCTTCGGATTTCCTTGTGTTCTGGTGGTTCTAGGCCTTCTCCTCCTCTTCTTCGTGTTCAAGCAGGTACGGGAGGTTGCTCCAGGGCTCCCTCAACACCCAGGCTCCTCTCCTCCTTCTCCTCCTCCCCGGAATAGCTAGTACCTAAGGATGGTCGGCTAAGGTGGTAGGGAGCTAGCAGGGGAAGATGGAAGAAGCAGAGAGGCTCAGTCCAGGCCCTGTTGAGATCTAGGATGAGCCAGGGGCTGGAGGTGAGGTAGATAAGGCAGGGGAGACACGGCACATGGGGGAACTCAGGTTAGGGCGGCACATAAAGCAACTACGGTTTCTTTCCTCTCCTCTCTCTCTCTCTCTCGGCCAGAGCCAAGGGTAGGGTAACCAGGGGTGGCCAGGGTTAGGGACCTGGGGGACCTTCTTGTCCAGCAAGGTAGCTAGGAGGGGGGTGGTTCAGTTAGAGAGGGGTGAGGCACATAGTATGGTCACCACCATGGCATGGGACTCGGGTTAGAGCTAGGGCTAGGTTAGTTGGGGGTTTAGGTTAGTTGGTTTGGATTAACCAAACCGAGTGGGTAGGGTAGAGATAGGAATAGGAGGGGTTGGTAGATTAATGGGGTAGAATAGATAGCTCTTTCTTCCTCTCTTTTTATTTGATTTTGTTTGTATTTTTTTCCACACTAGATCATATATATATGAGCTATGCAAAAGAACCCCGTGATCAAAAAGAAACTCAAAGAGAAAGTTGGCCAAGGAGGTGAGCTTGTTGGTGGGGAATTGAATTGAAAACCATTTGTAGCAATTCAAATCCCACAAGCATCCTCCCATAAGCAAATAAATTCAAATAAAAAGGTATGTGGAGCAAGCTTGCATGGGCCATGTACATGTATTAAATGCCACAATCTTAATTGTGAAAACAACTATATATCCATATGGGCATTTAAACCATGTGTGCATTCAAAATTGAATAAAGGTCATACCAAAATACACAAGCTTGCTTCTCATATGGAATAGATGAAAATTAAGCATAAATATATATAAATGGGCAATGCTAGTATGTGGTTCCACTAGATGATTATTTCGCCTCATATATATTCAAACATGCTCACATATTCAAATCAAACCATATAGAAACAAGAGAAGTGGTTCTACTCACATGGAATGCAAAGGTGGCCATGAGGCTCCACATATTATTATTGTGAAAACAACATATACCACATATGAGAGCATGTAGAACTAGAAGTGGATCCATCCAAGCACATATTACCCGGCGCTTCCAGACCAAACTTGACACACTGGAGGGGGGAGGGGGGCTAAAGGGGGCATCGGATGAACGATAAGACGATGCGGGCCAGTCCTGGAAGTGAGATAGTCCACGCGGCGACGAAATTGCTTACCACTGAGTTCTCCCGCCATGCCCTTCCCACTTTTTCCACGGCTTCCCGCCATGTCTTTCCGCCATTTTCTCGCTATATGTACACGCGACGGCCATCGCCATTGCAGATCTACACTCTCACACCATGGCCACACCTCACACCCTCTCCCACTATATCTAGGGCGGCGGTCGAAGGTGCTGCTTTTGCCAGTAGGAGCGTCGCACGGCCATGCATGGGCATCGTCTTCCTCCAACTCGTGCACCGCCCGCAAGAGAGCCGGAGGCGCCTCTCCATGGTCCCAACCACACTGACTCCAAGGAAGAGGAGGGGATCCCCTCCGATGACCTCGACGCCAACTCCGAGGAGTTGGGCGGGGGCAGCTCCAACGCCGATTCTAAGGAGCCGGAGGAGCCACCATGGGTGCCACTCGAACAACGAGTGATCAACCGATGCATTCAAGATGAGAGCCGGCGAAATCTTCCGCGGTCATCGATACCCCGAGGGACAGCTAACCGGATCACCAGCGAGTCTTACGGGTAGGACATCCTCAACCACATTTTTTTGCCAGAGCACGTCCGGCTGCAACATCTCGACGATATCCACACGCGCCTCGTCCTTGCGTCGCGCAGATACCTCGGCGAGGCGAACTTTCGCGCCCGTCGCAACCGAGCAAGGAGGAGGCCGACACACAGCTAGCGTTGTACAACTCCCTGTTTGACCTATGGGATGTCGACAGAGGACCGTGGCCGCCGCGTCATCCTGGTGAGAGCAGCGGCTCCCATCGCCGAGGGCCGTAGTTTTGGTTCTTTGTCTTTTTATGTAAATTTGCCGTCGGCGTACCGTATTGTATAAACATGTTTGAACTACATATGGAATCGCGGTTAATTTTGTATTTTTAACATATTTGAAATGTTTAAATTTTTCATATGGGGGGCTAATTTTGTATTTTAAATAGATTTGGAATGCAGGGGCACGGTTGGTAGCCAGCGCCTCCTAAATCTTTGATCTATCTGGTGCTCCCATATGGGGTAAAAAACCACCTTGCCAGCGCCATACGGATGAGTGGAGATGAGATGCTCTTAGGGCACCCACAATGTTGCCATTGCTAAATCTGATATAAAGGTAAAATTGGCTTTAGTATGAAATATAGCAAGAGCTCCACAGGTAATAGTTTCAAGTGGATTCCACCATCGAGCTAAAACCAACACAAGAAGCAAATATGGAACTACCCTCACAGTGTAGGGAACTAGTTTCAAAAGACAAAAAACCAAATTTGGTATCGGAGCAACTACTTCCGGTTCCAGTTTTTTTCATTTGGAACCACCTCCACATTGTAGGGAACTAGTTCTAAACGCCAAAAAGCAAATATAGAACCACTTTTGGCTACATATTATGGGTGCCCTTAGACGTTTCGAGTTGGAGTTGGCCGAGGTGCAATCACTTCCTCCATGGACGATGTATTTGCCGTATGGGGAGTCCATGTTCGACACCATGCACTTCATTAAGGGACTGTTTAGTTTAGAGGATGTCATTTAGGAAATGAGGATATCCTCAACCAGCTGGTTAGGGGTAACCTTTTTTCTGTTTGGCTAAAGTGGGATAAAAAGTGATTAGGAATAGCCAGTCAAAATCTATGCGCCCAATTGTGTTTTTTTCATTTTCCTCTTTCTCCTTGTCTTCTTCATCCGTCTCACCACTTCCCTAGCAGCGGTCACGACCACCGGCAGCTCTCCACCCTTTTGCCCCTGTCGACCTCGTTTCAACATGCCTGTCTGCGCCCCCTCTACCTGTCCACTCTGCTCGACGGCCTACGCCCGCATGCGTATTTGAACATCCGCTCTGCCCGGCGGCTTACGTTATGACCACCCTCGTTGCCTCTCCTTGTCGAGCCTATAGGCGAGAAAAAATGGTTATTTTCTCTCGAGGAAGGGTAAACGAACAAAAGAACGCTTCGGAGCTATCCAAAAGTGGCTAAGCTCATCCAGCTTGTGTGGATATGCTCAACCACCATTTTGAGCCAAAAGTGATTATCCATATTCCCTCCACCCTTTAAACCAAACAAACCAAACACAGGATAACCACACAAAAAGTGAATATCCCTTGTCATCCAGTGAACCAAACAGCGCCTAAGCGTTTGGGCCGGCATTGTGGCATCCACCATTTATGCACCCAAGATGACAAAAGCACTGTAAGCAATAACAGCAGCCATCTCCTCTTCACAAAATGCGGTTGATCTGCTGAGTGGACGACTCTGTTCTTTCACATCTTCTGACCACAACCTTATATGTCTCATCAATGCTATCCTCTAATTAAAACTACTAGAATTTCAACAAAAATGTAACCTGAACCATCTTCTCAGCGTTCTTAAGTTTGATCGGTTAAACTGAACTGCAGCAGCAAACAAACCAAAACAACATAGATAATCCTGTAGTATGAACAAAGTTCGCAGGTAGCAATAACTTATAGCAATCCTGAACAGTTCACTGAATATTTGGATGCATATAGTTTGTTGGTGACACATACCAATCATGAGCACATAAGCAGTAACATGTATATTGTTGGAACAAAACCATCACAAAAGGTACCCCTTCTTCCTCCTAAAGACATAGATAACGTTCCAGCCAGACCTCACAGTATACATTACAAAAGGATCTGAACGACTACGCATCCTGCTACCTCAACCTGGGTATCAAAAATAAAATCTCGGACAAAACTCAAGCCGCAAAAGCACCCTCATCGCAGGCTCTAACCAGCCAACGACCAAAAAGACCATGGACCAAGGACCCACGAAGACAGAAGCTCCACATCAGGTGCTAAATGTCAGTCTACCAACACCAGCTAATATATCCCTAACACGGAATTTTAGTCTCTGGAAATCCTATGCCTAACTGGGAAACTTAGTGTGTCTGTGCTTGAAAGTCCTCAAGACGCTCTCCATAATGGATACCTGTAAGACAAGACTAACCAGAAGAAAAAAGGGGATGACACAGTTCACTCGTACTGTCGCTGTATATCAGCTCCTACCAAAAATGTATATCTAATGAGAAACTAGAGTAAAAAGCAACCTGACAGACCCTACGAGAGAGCAACTACAACATTAATCCCAGGCACTGGGAGCCCCAGCACCACCATAGCCACCACCCCCATATGTAGAGGAGCCACCATAGCCACCACTGCTGCCTCCATAGTCAGCGCCACCACCCTTGCCAAACGATGAAGATTCCTTACGGAAGTCCCGGCCACCAAAACGGCTCCCACCTCCACCACCACGCCTGTTCCTTCCACCACCACCACCACCATAGGATGGGCGAGCTGCATAGCGAGTGAGCCACGCAGGTACCTCCTGATTAGATTCTGTCATTAGGTCAGCCAGAGATTTCGCCATTGAAGAATTGTTGTCATTGAAGAAAGCAGTCGCAAGACCGCTTTTTCCTGCCCTCCCTGTTCTACCAATCCTGTGTACGTAATCATCGATATCATTGGGAAGATCAAAGTTCACAACATGAGCAACATGAGGAATGTCGAGGCCCCTGGCCGCCACATCAGTCGCAACTAGAATTGGAGTTTGGCCACTCTTGAAGGATCTCAAAGCATATTCTCTTTCCTGTAAGAAACAGTACATCAATCTGTCAGAGCCCTTGATGACATAAGCATGTTTAGTTTATCTAACAAATATCCACAATGTTCAACACCACCAAGTAGTAAGATTCTAATAAGTAGAAATGTCTGAAGCAAATCAACAAATAAGTAGTTCTAGTGTCCGCTGTGTGATAGCCAGAGCTGGACATAAGACAAACTAAATATACAGTTGTCAAACAAACCAAACTGATTAGTTGTTGGGCAATATTCATTTGATGGCACCAACTGATCGATTATACAGTATAAACATTCCAGAGAACAAAATATAAATAAATATGCTCCAAGCAAAATGGGAGATTCTGAAGAAAAAACGAGAACAAACCTGCTGGTTTCTATCACCATGAATAGAAGTCGCTGGAAATCCGTTCGTACACAACCAGTTCTCCAGTGAGTCAGCACCCCTTTTGGTTTCCACAAAGACAAGTGTGAGAGCTTGCTGCAGAAGAAGAAAAGATAAAAAATAAGCACCAGGAATAAATATCTGCACTGGTTACTTGGAGTAACTCCAGAGGTGGATGTACATCCGCAACTGATCTAAATAGACTTCAACAACAAAACATAAGGGAAATTGATTGAATAACAACACTGATAAAGGGGACGGCCAATATATTACCTTTGCTTGATCTGCACTGTCTCTTTGTGCATGGAGCAGGTCCATCAGGTGACTTCTTTTATCTGCCTCCTGTACAAACTCAACTCTCTGGGCGATCAACTCAGTACTCGACCCGACTCTTCCAACAGCCAGGAAGATGTAGTTCTCCAGAAAGTCAGATGCCATTCTCTGTTCGTTAGAGTAACCTCAATGTCGTTAAGAATGCAAATTGGAAAGTTTTGGCATAAAAAATATAATTGGAAAACATTGTACATGAAAAAGATGTTCAACATAGTACAGGAAACCCAGTTGGAGAACCAAAATAACGGCACCAGAACACAACTTGTCAACGTTACATCGGTGCCAGATGACAGTTACCAAGCAGATATTCGAGCAACAAAGAAGGATATTTCAATAAAGTGAGATTGTGAGAAGTTACATAACAGTCAGGAAAAGATCATTTGTCCAGACCGATATTAGAAAAGGGTTTTTTTAAACCTATCCTACGCATAAAGCTTCTCTCGTCATTAAATGTCGATAGACTGATATCTACCAATACATTCACTGTTCGGCTTCTGAACCGAAAATGCCGAAATATATAAATATATGGAAAAATGAATATATTGATAATCGAGTTGACCTAACATTCTCTTCAGAAGGCATTGCATATTATTTATTTCTTTTCACATATACAACAACCTAGTACTCACAAGGTAGACTGTAATCAGATTTATATCATGCTAATGCAACAGAGATACTACAGATAAGCTTCTGCAGCGCACAACTAACATATAAAGCACATGACAACTTGACAATTGCTGTCATTAATAGACCATAATAGCTCAACTCTGTAATGTAATACACCATTGGCCCTGAATGTCCATATCATATAGTACAACATAGCACAACAATCTATTACCAGTGGGTCTTTCAAGAATGTAAATCTAACTACTTTGCCTCGTCTAGCATGGAACTGAGCTTAACATCATTCAAGGAAATGATGACATAGTGTTTAAAGAGTACAGCATCAACCAAATTTAGAATATAGCTACCAATAGGAGAGAAGCATATAAACACAGCAACAAGAAAAAAAGGAAGTACAACCAGGGGCTCAAACAAAATAGCAAGAACCAGCCATCTAATTGGAGTGGAGATGATAACTCCAGGAATGTATAGCATTGTGATTACCACTGAAATGCGAGATTAAAATCTAACCTGGATTTCTCCTGGGAATGTAGCGCTAAACAACAATGTCTGCCTGACACCTCGTGGGGGCATATCCATTTGCTCAACAATTCTCCTAACTTGCGGTTCAAAACCCATGTCCAGCATTCTATCTGCCTCGTCAAGGGCAAGGTATCTGATTGACTGTAAGGATACTCTTGCCCTTTCCAGTAAATCAACCAAACGGCCCGGAGTAGCCACAAGAATGTCAACACCCCTCTCAAGATCTCTCAACTGCAAAAAAATAGAATAAAGAGTGATTTTATGGTCTGATAGAAATTTAAACCAACTAAGGTTACTCCACAAGCATCCAAAAGCGAATACGTGGCAAAATTAACTAGCTATATGACACAACAGAGAATTTTTTAGTGACAACAAAAGCTGAAGACAGCAGACAAACAGCACCTGCGTAATCTAACGTAAAGCCAGGAAAACTAATGGGGGTCAATGGGATGTGCATGACACAACCCATAATAGGTCTAATATCACTGAGACTTGAGATTAGGGTGACCATCAAAAGAACGCATTGCTACCACTAATGAACAGGCCAAGAGGAATGTTGCTCTAGAAAGAAACCAGATTTTGGACGAGGAAAAAAAACCATTGGAAATCGCACAATCAAGCACTGTAACACAGAATACAGGACCATAAATTTTTATTCACGATACATGTATCTGTGGAAGGATGACAAGACAAATGTTCAGTTATTTGCTAATCTGGAACTGTTGAATAGAGTCTGAACAAATTAAAATACCTAACCATTTGATCTCAGTTTATGCAAATCACCATTCGCATTGCAGCAGAACTAATAACTAAAACCAAATGCAACACGTGCGACCAGCAATTCATGATATGGTTAACATAAACCCTCTGAACTGACTGCCTATCCTTCCATGCAAATACTATCCAGACATGTCTTGTAAGACAGAAACTTTCTATGAAACGGACAATTCTCAGAACTTGAGGGACTATTACAGCCAAGGACAGACAAAAGCAGACCTGCTGGGTAATAGGCGCCCCACCATATGCAACGACTACCTTGACACCAGTCTGATATGAAAATTTCTTGGCCTCTTCATGAATCTGCAGCACAGGGCAAAAGTAAGGAAACAAATGCCAAGGGCATGTGACAAGGAAATCATCAAACGTCAAACAAGATGTAGTCACCTGCATGGAGAGCTCTCTTGTGGGCGACAGTATGAGAGCGAGCGGGCAGGCGGTCCTACTCCCGCTCCGCTGAGGCCGCTGCACGGGCGGACCCCGCATGATGCCGCTGATGATGGGGAAGCAGAAGGCGGCCGTCTTCCCCGAGCCAGTCTGCGCGCAGGCCATGAGGTCGCGGCCGGCCAGCGAGATCGGAATGGCGTGGCGCTGCACGGGGGTGGGCCGCACGTACTTGCAGCGGCGGATGTTGTCGTTGAGCGCGGCTCCGAGGTCGATCTCGGCGAAAGTACCGACGGCGGGCGGCACCTCCCGGCCACTGGTCTCGACGGGGATGTCCTCGTAGGCGTCGAAGTTGATCCCCGTGTTCTGGTGCTCGTCGAAGGGTACGGGCTCCGGCAGCGCCTCCTCCTCGTTCCCGAACGGGTTGGGCTCCCGGTCCCACCTGCGAGGCGGGGCGCCGCCACTCGCAAACCTCCCCCCGACGCCGCCGGTGTGGCGACCGAGAAGGCTGGGTGCGGCGCGCGGGGGAGGAGCGGAGGACGCGGGAGGCGCCGCTGCGGAGGAGCGGTTGCGGAGGTGGGGAGGGACGTAGGAGGAGCGGTCGGCGCGCGCGGGGCCGTTGGATGCGGCGGGCGCGGGCACCGGAGCTGGAGCGGGAGGGGGAGCGGGAGGGGCCGGTTCGGCGTCGGCGACGTCGGCCCAGGAGGTGCGGGAGGGAGCCGCCATGGTTGGATCTGCGCGGAGGTGGAGGTGGAGGAGGCGAGGTTTTTTTCAGGGCAAAGGCAACTTTTTCGTGGGATTTCGATCGGTGGTGGGTGGGTGGAGTTTGCGGCTAAAACGAAGCGTGCGAGATGGAAAACCTAAACGGGAAGGAAAGAGGAGGGTCGGACCGGAGCAGGAGTGGTCGCGCGCGTCGGTGGGATCTCTCTCGTCTCGGCGGTGCTGCAAAAATATCTCCCGTATACGTGCAACGTGCGTGGGTCTCTCTCTTTGGCACATGTTCTGTGGTGTTTGTATTCGAGTTCCCTTTTAACAGTGTTTGTATTCGATTTTTCCTTTAATTAAAGGTGTTTGTGTTCGTGTTTCAAAAAAGAAGTGTTTGTGTTCGAGTTTCTTTTTGAAAGGTGTTTCTATTTGGTCTTGGTTTCTGGCACACGCGCTATATTAACCGCCGATTTGCAGCACCGCGCGCGTTTTTTTTTCCTCCAGCGAGCGCCGCAAAACTCGTGCACGCGGTAAATATTTTAGAGCGGGTAGCTCTCGGCGCGCGGCATATGTCAGGCGCACGTTGCGGCACGCGATATTGTTGCATGTTATCTTGGCTGCATAGCATGGAGCAGTCGACGGACTTCATCGCCTTCTGTGAAAGTTATCTTGGCTGCTGCCCCTACTTGCCGCTCTAGCTCGAGCTGTTCCACGGTCGGGCCAGCCACGAGGGGAAAGGTGGGCCTTTGCTGGCCGCGGGCGGCGTTACCTTCCAGGTAAATCCCAACGTCAGTTTCTTCAAGTTGATGCTGCTAAAGAAGACGGCCAACGAATGGAAGAAATTTTAGTTCTACATCAAGGAATTCACCCTAGCCGAGGAGGTGGCGGTCCTAGCATACACTGAGCGGAGTAATCTGCGGTGGTTATCAGTGCATACGAGTGTGTACAGCGTCGGTTGTGTCTAGGAAAATCTTAGACACTGAGTCTAGCAAAACCAAATAGGCTCCAGCGTTTAGACACACTAGTAGTGTCGGGGGGATGACCCCCGGGTAGGCCAAGACGGGACCAACCGGCCGGCTCCAAGGAGCACATGCCGTCTGGACCCAGATCAAGGAATCACAGTCGGGTGGAATCCCCACCCGGTCCGCATTCAAGTTTCCCCAGCTGGTCCGTCTAGCCGGATAGCCAGAAGAACCGGCTGGGAGACCGCTCCTAGCCGGCCGCCTCGGATTCGCTGGTCATGGTACGGTGGGGATAACACTCCTTGCTGAGCACACCCTTGACCGGACAGGCTAGTTGGTCTGACCGGCGCTATTGGACAACTGCGCCAAAGCTGAAGACTGACGAGCAAAGCAAGGGCTGACGAGGAAAGCCCCGGCTTACGCATAAAGAACCGACTGACGGATAAAGAGCCGGATGACAAGTAAAGCAGGAGCGCTGGACACTGCAGCATAGTCCTCCGCTGTACTAGAGGCTTGACTGGACCCGGACCTACCATTTGGCCTTGTCCAGCCAGCCCACTTTGTAAGGCCCAAATCCAAACAGTAAACCCTAGAACCCACATTGTAAGCTACCTCCTCAACCTGTATATAAAGGGGGTAGCGCTAGGGTTCTAGGTAAGCAAAAAATAGACACCAGAAGAAGGACTTAGACAGTTTCGAGCAAGAAGTAGCTAAGGAAACAGCTCAAGGAGCACATGTATTGGGCATTCGCCCCTTTTGATAGTAGATCCTTGCAGGAGTAGGAGTTTTACCTCGCCAAGAGGGCTCTGAACCTGGGTACATCGCTGTGTTTGGAGTATCTGTGCCCAACCTGTTACGAGTAGCCACCGATAGCATCCTGATTATCCCCTTCAAGTCATCCCCGATGGTACTGCCGTGTTCCACACCACGACAGTTGGCGCCCACCGTGGGGCACAGCGCTTCGGCTGGGATCATCTTTCGCACGGGACTTCCACTCGTCGCCAGTGAGCGAGTAGCCTCTAGCCTCGTCCTCACTCTCGGCTCCTACGACTGCGTCCTCGACAACGCGTCCTGCTTCGCTCGGGGAACTTTCCCTAGCGGGGGATCCATCATGCACTTCGGCGAGCACCGCGTCTACGTCGTCACCGTCCCTGAGGCCTTCCCTCGTGAGGTCGTCACCATCTTCGGCGCGCCCCCTGGCTTCTCCACCTCGCGCGCCGCCAGCGGCAGCGTCGAGGTCATGATGACGGGCTCGGTGGAGAACCGCCGTCCACCTCTAGAGCGCAACGTGGACGGTCGCGCCACTAACTCACGCCTCCTGAACCAAGACCTGATCAACGCGTCCATCGAGCACCTGCGTAACCCCATCACCCCCATCGAGGCGGATCCAGCCGTAGCTGCGGCAGCCCTAGAGACCACACGCCAGAACCTTCTGGAGGAATCTGGCAAGGTGGCGGCCGCCCAACGGCGGATGAATGCCACCATGCGGGAGTACAACATCGTGCACGGCTTCACGCGCTTGCCCGGCACCAGCCGCCTGGCTCAGCCACAAGACCGGAACCTTGGTTCGGAGATGGATCGCGCCGCTGATCCGCGTACGCCCCCGGTGCAGCCGGTCTACAACACCCCCGCCAAAAATATGAGGGCCGCGGATGCGGCTAATACGTCCATTTTGCATCACTATTCTATGTCTTAATTCACTATTATTCATTGATATATTTCATATTGAGAGGTGATACTTATGTTATTTCATCTGTTTTTGCATGGTTGATGACTTTTGGAGCATGGACCTGCGATGGGATTCTGATGGAAAAGGTGCTGTTTGGAGGCAAAATTCGCGAAGATCAGAAAATTCGGGAAACTATACGGAAAATCCTATTTTTCTAGAAGACTAAGGATGCCAGAAGATGGAATGGAGATGGGCCACAGGGGGCCCACACAATCCCATGGCGCGGGCAGGCCTAGGCCACGCCAGGAGGTGGTGTGGCCACCCTGGCCCACTCCAGCCTCTCCCCTCTAGCGTATATCAACCTCCCGAAACCCTAAGACTCGGGGAGCGACCACAGAAAGATTCCGCCGCCTCTGCGGGGCGCTAAACACCGAGAGAGAAAGATCTCTCCGTGAGAGATTGTCGGGAATTCCTTCCCGGAGAGGGGAGATCGTCGCCATCAACACCACCATCAAGCTGGACTTCATCGGGATCATCATCATCATCACCACCACTATCACCATCAGCACCCTCATCACCATCTCCATATTGTTGTAACAATTACGTTGAATCTTGCATAGTTCATAGGGGAAACTTTCCCGATGTTGATTACTCTTTGTAGTTGATGCTATTGAGTGAACCATTGAATTATTGTTTATGTTCAGATTGTTATACATCATTATTCCATCTCTGATCATGATCTATATGATGTCTTGTGAGTAGTTCGATTTGTTCTTGAGGACATGGGAGAAGTCTTGTTGTTAGTAGTGGAGTTGTGTTGAGAAAGATTCAATAGATTGTTATTTAAGTTGTGGTGTACTTCTTCTAGTGGTGTCATGTGAACGTCGACTACATGACACTTCACCTATATGGGCCTAGGGGAATGCATTGTGTATTTGGCTACTAATCGTAGGGGTTGCCTATGGCATCCCGCTAAAACCACTACTAGAAAATCGCGTTGTTTTTGTGCATTGCATCGTCATGACCGCATGCTCATGTCATCATGCCACATTGCATTTGAGCATCGTCATGTCCTCATGCATATTTTGTCTAAAACTATTTTCGAAACGCCTAGTTTTGTTTTTCTAAATATTCCCGTCCTTATTCAAATTAAAACCCCGGGCCTCCGGATTATTTTGGTTTGTCTAAAAACGGATTGCCAAAGCCTCGTTCTAAATAAATAAAATATTTATAATATTTGTAGGAGGCAGCCCGCCAGGCCCGAAAGCCCGGCCGACCACCTCCACGCCCTAAAATAAAACCTAAGCTAAATCCCAAACCCTAGCCCTACCTACCCCAACCCTATCCACCCTTACCAACCCCCCACACGCACACACACACGCCACACGCATGCACCACCCAGCCCAAGACCCCCACACCGACCTGTGCAAACCCACCCCATCCCGCTTCCCTCTCACTTGGCAGTGATCCCACCTCGCCACCAACCGCGTCCATCCCACCCCAGCGCCACACCCCAGCGCCACACCCCACCTGTCGCCCTTCACCCTGCTCCCCGCTACCGACAAGGCCCCTGCCTCGGTATCCCGCCCGCGTGGGCCCTGCCCTGCGGAGCCGACCCCACCACCCCGCGCTCTCCTTCCCCATCGCGTCAACCCGCCCCGCGTCCATCCCCAGTTCCCCACCGTCCCTGCCGCCACCTGCGCCGCCGAACCCCGTCCTTCTCCGGCCGCCACCGCCTCCGAGGCTGCCCTCTGCGCTCCGCCGTCCGCCGCCCTTGGACCGCTCGACACCACCGGCCCGAGCTCCTCCCGGCCGGCGAGCCCCCGCAACCACACGTCGATCCCCAACCACCTCGCCACCACGAGCTCCCCGGCCCCGCCTCTCCACCCCTGGCCGCCTCCTTGGACATCCGCCTCCGCTGCCAGGGTCGCAGTCGCCTCGGCCGGCCCTCCACCTTCACCGCGTCGTGGCCTGCCTCCGCCGTCCTCTCCCTGCAGGTCCGCCCGGCCATGGTGCCACCGCCTCGGCGTCCCTTTGTCCTCGAACCGGGCGTCGCCCCTCCCCCTGGGCCCTGCCTCGGCCACCTCTTCCTCGACCTGGAATGCCGTCGCCGCCGCTGGCCCATCGCCAGCAGCCCGCCGCCCTCTGCCCGGGTTCGACGCCTCGTCATCTAGGCGTGCGCGTTCTCGCCAGAGCCGAGCTCCTCACCGAGCCGCATCGACCTCCACCTTCCGGACAACGCCTCGCTGATGTCCGCCCCGAGCGCCTGCATCTCGCCACTTCATGCTCTGCGCTGCACCACCCGAGCATGTCCTTGATTCCTGGCATCCTCTAGCTCACCTCCAATGCTCTCCGGCCCGCACGCGTGTATAGCCTCGTCCCGACCATGACCGTTCTGTCAGTAAGATGTGGTGTAGTTGACTTAGTGGTTTGAGACCCTCGCGATGGGAAAGATTGATGAGATCTTCGACAAGTTTCGGTACCCTCGAGCAGCCGAGAGAACCATGCCAAGAACCCGCGGTACGCGAAGACCACGCCGGTACCGGAACCAAGTACACCTTCGATAATTGAAGCCGACAACCTCCAAGATCTCCGACACGGCACGCAATGTTCTCCTTCTCGGACGCCAAGATCTACCTCTCGAACTCGAGGACGCCAAGACCGAACCCGAAGACCACAGATGCGACAAGTACTCCTTCCCGGATGCGAGGCCCGGATCCGAAGGCCGCCAAGATCGCCACCGGAACACCAAGTTCTTCTTCCCGAACGCCAAGACCGACCCGATACGCAGACCCGACAAGATCTTTGCGACGACAAGATCGACACCGACCAGGGCAAATCCGATGCGCCCCTGACGCCAAACCAAGTCCTTCTTCCCGGAACGCCAAGCTCTCCTTCCGTTGTCCGAACTCGATCTCGTTGATCCGAACCCCAGATCCAATCCCCGTCGAACCCTGTCGACCCCGAACCCCCCTGCCCCCCTCCCCCCGGAACCCAAGATCTCCCGAACCCAGATGTGTGAACCTTTTTCCTAAGCCCCTATTTTTATAATATGACATTATCAACTGTCGCATATTAAATTGTTCATGCATGCATATCTGTCTGTGGGTTTGGGGGCATTATGTCTATTCACCTCATAATTAAATATGGAGTGTTTCTGCGGGATATCTTTGACTTATTCCGGACTCCATTTAAATTGGTGTAGCGAACCGATGCCATGTTTCACCCTGTTAATACAACATTTAAATTGTGGGGGTTCTAAACAACTTGAACCGTGTAATTAATTGTCGGGACCCCGGTTCCGCTTAATACTGCCTAATTGCACCTCATCTGCATCATATCATAATCATGTCGGATCTTCTGCTGTAGTATTAAATATTGCATCCGGTGTTCTTCTAGTGCTTTGCTTCTTCGCGGATTAGGCCGATGAGTGGATGCGAGTATCGACAAGTCTCCAGATATGAACCTTCGGCAGTGTTTCCCAGGCGAGCATCTCTCCCCTTCTACCTATTTTGTATTTATAGTCTTTATTTCCTCCTGTTGATCTATTGCTATCCGTGTCACGATGCTTTAGTTTCCGTGCACCAGTTATATCCCGTGCAGCCTCTATATTGCCTTGGACACCTCCTATTACCTGTGTTTGGTAGATAGCTAGCCTTGCGAGTCGTAGTTGCTTGCTCAGGTGCGATCTTGTGTCGTCGAGTACCACAGTTGTTGGTATGCTGGCAGATGTTTGTGGTGGAGATGTTTAGTGGTGGAGATGATCATGACTTTAAATACAACTATTAAAATGCTAGATATAACTAATGCAGAGGCATCAGTGGGCAATAGATGTTATTTGGTTCTTCCACGCTCACTTGTGTCCCGTAGGACCCCGAGTACTTGATACCTGTTCCTTGATTTTTCGCACTATCCACATCCGGGAGGCCTTATGGACCCCCCTGAGCCAGAGCTTGATTCATTTCTATTTCTTGGGGCCACAAAGTAGTTTGGGGCTTTATTACTATCCTTTATCTATGCCATGCTTTACTGCTTTATTTAAGATTGTGCGTGGAGCACCTGTACTGTTTAGGATTGTGGAGTGTTTTCGCGCTATCGACAAGCCCAGTCACACTTTCGAGTTCCCAGTCGTTTACAGCCATTGACGCAAACCTTGGGTCCGTCTCGGAGCCGGCCAACTTCATTGCGGGTAGCTTAATGGGGTGGCCCCCTAAAATATTTTATGAATCCTGTGATTGCTTTGTCGTGAAAGCCTCGTTGGGTTTTGATTTGGTTTTTCCGAGGTTGATCGTGTGTGTGTTGCTATTTGTGCACCCCTGCAGGGTAAAACTTTCTGAAAGCCGTGTCCGCAGTTATGGACGACTTGGAGCACAGTATCTCGATCATAGACAAGCATAACTAAAGTAGTGCTATAAACTTGACTTAATATATGACTAGTAATTAGATTCAACTATCACGGAATGGATATTAAAATGCCAACAACTGGTGGATCTGGGGTTGTTTTGTGACATGTTGTACCTGCCTAGTAAGTATTACAACTCCAATGGAATGTGATAAAAGTGCCAACAACTGCTGGGTTTTGGGATTCCTCAGGACAATTATATCTGACTAGTAAATGTTCCAACTACAACGGAATGGTTAATTAAATCTGCCCACTACTTATGCTATCAGGATAACTCATGCTATCTCTATCTGATTAGTAATTGCTGCAACTATAACAGAATGAGTAAAATTGCAAACTGTGTGAGTTCCTTGGTCCGACTTCCTCGTTTGGTCTCGAGGGGGAAATACTAGGATGGGTTTGTTTGGTGTTAGCTTCAGGTTGGATCCGAATAGGTCTGTCTTACCCCTCTCTGATAACCGCCAGTTGTATCGAGTCTCTATAGGTTGTTTAGTGCTGCTGCGCTGCCGCTTCAGCCCACCATACCTATGTAGGCGAGCCGTGAATTCTAGCCTCGCTGTCTTGGCCTCGATCGACGCTCCTCTTTTTCCTTTGCCCTTTGTCGGCACCCCTTTTGTTTTAGCAGTTTGAGATCGACGTCGTTAGCGTGGTTACCCTTCCGGCTTGGCTCAGGTGGTTATGGACGCCATTGGTTATTCTTCGTGGCTCTTAGCCCCATTTGCATCTTGTCCATAGTCGAACGCTTCTATCGTTTTCAAGGTGTTTTGGATCTTTGTATTGTATATTCATATTCTTGACTTGAGTCGTTGTATATATATCTCTCATGGGTCCCATCGAGGACTGTTGTGTAATGGTATTACTTCGTTTTTCCACCCGCACGAAAGTGCCTGGTGGGCGTCCTTGAATCGTTTCTATGCGGGTTTGGCGGAAAGTGCTAAAACTTGCATAGGGCCGATTCGAGGGTGTTACATTGCCGGAGTGATAGAAACCTGAACCCCCGTTAGGAAACCATTGCACAAGGGACGTAAGGGTCTTAGAGTTTAAAGTTGTGGTTAGGTTTCTACCTTAATTACTTTCTTGTACTTACGGATGTTTGCAAGGGGTATAATCACAAGTATGTATTAGTCTTGGATGGGGCGGTACATTAGCACAGGTTCACCCACACAACACTTAGCAAGCTAAAGAAGATTAATCAGGTATATGAAGCGAAAGCACTTGACAGTCTTCCCATGTGTCCTCGAGAACGTTTGGTCATCTTAAGTAATACAACCGGCTTGTCCTTTGCTGCATAAAGGATTGGGCCACTTGCTGCATTTATTCCTACTGTATTTTATTTACTCGTACTTTGTTTACTTGCCTTATCGAAAACCCCTAAAAATATGTTTGCTAAGTATTTGTAGAGAATTCCTGATCCATACCACTAGCCAAAGACCTTCGCTCCCTCGTTGGTTCGACACTCTTACTTATCGAAAATACGCGATACACCGCCTATACTTGTGGGTCATGAAGACTATTTTCAAGGCCGCTGTCGGGAGTGAAGCGCTATTGGAGAGTGGAACTGGTAAAGGAAACTTCTACTGTGAGTATTGTTTACTTCTGTTAGTTGCTTTATTTTTGTTATGTATAATTCGCTGAGTTTCTTATTTGGTAATGCTACTACCACTTCTAAGGTAGTAGATAAGCCACCACCTGCTGAAAATGATGTTTTCAAAATACCTACAAGAATTATTGATCGTGTTATGGATAACTACTATGTTGGGGATGGAACTGTCCATCCCGGTGATCATTTACTCTTTATACACGAATTATGCGGGTTGTTCAAGTGTGCAGGTATTACTACAGATCAAGTTAAGAAAAAGTTATTTTCATTATCGCTGAAAGGAAGAGCTGAGGAATGGTATAAGCTGTTGAAGAATGGTCAAGCTCTGGAATGGGAGGAAATAGTGCCTCTCTTTTATTCAAAGTTTTATCCTCCTAGTGACATTCATAAAGATCGGAATCAAATATATAACTTTTGGCCTCTTGATGGAGAGAGTACAACTCAAGCTTGGGGGAGATTGAAGTTACTAATGCTCAAATGTCCCATTCATGAGCTCCCCAACAATATTATTATCAATAACTTTTATGCAAGGCTTCCTCTACATGATAAAGATTTATTGGATGCTTCTTGTGCTGGATCATTCACTCGTATGGAAGAAGAAGCTAAATGGGATCTTCTGGACCGTATTCAAGACAATGCTGAAGCTTGGGAGAATGACAAAGGTAGAAAGTCAGGTATAAATTATGATTATGAATGCATTGAATCTTTTATGGGAATTGATGACTTTCAAAATATTAGTAATATTTATGGTCTTGATTTCCAAGTTATTACGAATTGCTTTAGAGCTTTTGCTTCCTATATCGAAATTCCAAAAAGGGGCTGGAACAAATACCATGCACCTTACAAAGATATTGTTGACTATGCTCCTATTGGAAGTGTTGAGTATTGCATTATTGACCCCATCTTACCCAAACCTTATATTGAGAAGATTCCCTTCCCCGAAAAGGTAAAGGACCACCCTATGATAACTAATGTAATCACCAAAAGTGAAAAAAGAACTGTAAAACCTGATGAACAAATAAACATTGAACCTGTGGTAGCAATTGTGAAAGACCTTGTCACTAAAAGCATAGAAGATGGGCACATAGTCTTTTGTGAGGATGCTTCTAATATTGTTTCACATCCCAATAGAACTAAAAAGGCTAGTGTTCCTATGCTTTCTGTTAGAATTGGTGATCATTGCTATTATGGTTTATGTGATATTGGTGCAAGTTCCAGTGTTATTCCTTATGAGCTTTACAGAGAAATTATGCATGAAATCAGTCCTTGCGAGTTGGAAGAGATTGATGTGGTTATTCACCTTGCTAATAGAGAGACCATCTCTCCAATTGGTATTGTACGAGATGTGGAAGTTCTTTGTGGTAAGATTAAGTACCCTGCTGATTTTCTAGTACTTGGTTCGGCTGCTAGTAAAACCTACCCTATCATTTTTGGTAGACCTTTCTTGAGTACTTGTGGAGCTATTATTGATTGAAGAGGGAGAAAATCTTGACTAAGTTTGATGGGGAATCTTATGAGTTTAATTTTTCGAAATTTGCTAAAGAACCTTGCGAAGAGGAAACCCATAATGAGGATTTTAGGGTTGAACAACTTGCTTCTATTTCTCTTGCTCCTAACAATGCTTTGCAGCAATTTATGGAAGATCATGAAAGTGAAATCTTCATGGAAGAAAGGAATGAGATTGACAGGATTCTCCGTGATCAACCTATGATGCTTAAGCACGACTTGCCTGTAGAAGACTTGGGTATCACGATGCCACCTAAAAAGGATCCGGTCTTCGATCTAAAACCTCTCCCTGATGATCTTAAATATGCTTATATTGATGATAAAAAGATATATCCTGTTATTATTATCTCTAAACTTTCAGGAAAGGAAGAAGAAAGGCTGTTGGAGGTTTTGAAGAAACACCGAGGAGCTATGGGCTATACTCTGGATGATTTAAAAGGGATTTCACCTACTATATGTCAACACTCTATCAACATAGAACCAGATGCGAAGTAGTAATGGAACACCAAAGACGTTTAAATCCTAAGATGAAGGAAGTGGTAAGGAATGAGGTATTGAAACTCCTCGATGCTGGTATTATTTACCCTATTGCTGATAGTGAATGGGTTAGTCCTGTTCATTGTGTTCCTAAAAAGGGAGGTATTACCATTGTCCCTAATGATAATGATGAGCTTATTCCTCAAAGAATAGTGGTAGGCTATAGGATGTGCATCGATTTTAGGAAAGTCAATAAAGTTACTAAGAAAGATCACTACCCGCTTCCTTTTATTGATCAAATGTTGGAAAGGTTGTCTAAAAAGACCCATTTTTGTTTTCTTGATGGTTATTCTGTTTCTCTCAAATTCTTTGTTAAACAACAAGATCAAGAAAAGACTACTTTTACTTGCCCTTATGGAACTTATGCTTATAGACGTATGCCTTTTGGTTTATGTAATGCTCCTGCTACTTTCCAAAGATGCATGTCTGCTATCTTTCATGGTTTTTGTGAGGAAATTGTAGAAGTGTTCATGGATGACTTTTCTGTCTATGGAACTTCTTTTGATAATTGTCTACACAACCTTGGTAAAGTTTTGCAGAGATGTGAGGAAACTAATCTTGTTCTTAATTGGGAGAAATGCCACTTCATGGTTAATGAAGGGATTGTTCTTGGGCATAAGGCTTCTGAAAGAGGCATAGAAGTTGATAGATCTAAGGTTGAAGCAATTGAGAAGATGCCATGTCCAAGAGACTTCAAAGGTATTCGTAGTATCCTTGGTCATGCTGGTTTCTATAGGAGGTTTATTAAAGACTTCTCTAGGATATCAAAACCTCTCACTAATCTTCTTCAAAAAGATGTACCCTTCGTTTTTGATGATGATTGTAGGGAAGCTTTTGAAACTCTTAAGAAGGCTTTAACTACAACCCCTATTGTTCAATCACCTGATTGGAGTTTACCCTTCGAAATAATGTGTGATGCTAGTGATTTTGCTGTAGGGGCTGTCCTTGGGCAACGTATTGATAAAAAGTTAAATGTTATCCATTATGCTAGTAAGACCCTAGACGCTGCTCAAAGGAATTATGCCACTACTGAAAAGGAATTTCTAGCTGTTGTTTTTGCCTGTGATAAGTTTAGGCCCTATATTGTGGACTCAAAAGTAACCATTCATACTGATCATGCTGCTATTAAATATCTTATGACGAAAGAAGGACGCTAAGCCTAGGCTTATTAGATGGGTACTACTTTTACAAGAGTTTGATATACACATATTAGATAGGAGGGGTGCTGAAAACCCTGTAGCTGATAATTTATCTCGTTTGGAAAACATCTCTTTTGACCCTATGCCTGTTAATGATAGTTTCCCAAATGAACAGTTAGCCGCAGTAGGGGTGAGCTCGCGAGGAAGCCCTTGGTATGTTGATTATGCTAACTTTATTGTCTCTAAGTATTTGCCTCCAACTTTTATAGCTCAGCAAAGAAGAAAGTTCTTCTATGATTTGAGGCATTATTTTTGGGATGACCCACACTTATACAAAGAAGGAGTTGATGGTATTATGCGAAGATGTGTTCCAGAATATGAACAAAAGGAGATATTGCATAAATGTCATGGTAGTGCCTATGGAGGACATCATGCAGGAGATAGAACTGCACAAAAGGTACTACAATCAGGTTTCTACTGGCCTGCCCTTTTTAAAGATGCAAGAAATTTTGTCCTATCTTGTGATGAATGTCAGCGTGTTGGTAATATTTCTAGACGCAATGAAATGCCTATGAACTACTCTCTAGTTATTGAACCTTTTGATTGTTGGGGATTTGACTTTATGGGTCCTTTCCCTCCTTCGAAAGGCTACACTCATATTCTTGTTGCCGTTGATTATGTTACTAAGTGGGTAGAAGCTATTCCTACAAAGAGTCTTGTGGAGACTTCTCTAAAAATGCTTAAGGATGTTATCTTTCCTAGGTTTGGGGTGCCTAGGTATCTCATGACTGATGGGGGTTCTCATTTCATTCATGGTGGTTTTAGGAAGACCCTTGCTAAATATGATGTTAATCATAGAATTGCTTCAGCTTATCACCCCCAAACTAGCGGGCAAGTAGAGTTATCAAATAGAGAAATTAAATCTATCTTGCAAAAGACTGTTAATAGGTCTAGGAAAAATTGGGCTAAGAAGTTGAATGATGCTTTATGGGCTTATAGAACTGCTTACAAAAATCCTATGGGAATGTCTCCTTATAAAATGGTTTATGGGAAAGCTTGTCACCTACCCTTAGAATTAGAACACAAAGCTTACTGGGTAGTGAAAGAACTAAATAGAGATTGTAAGCTCGCTGGTGAGAAAAGATTGTTTGACTTAAGTTCTTTAGATGAATGGAGGAGTGAAGCCTATGAGAATGCTAGGCTCTTTAAGGAAAAAGTTAAAAGATGGCATGATAAGCGAATACTTAAGAGAGAATTTCATGTTGGTGAGAAAGTTCTATTGTATAGGTCTCGTCTCAGATTTTTTGCAGGTAAGCTACTATCAAAATGGGAAGGACCTTTCATCATTGAAGAAGTATACCATTCAGGAGCAATAAAAATTTCTTCTCTAAAAGATAATACTACACAAGTAATGATGGACAACGACTCAAACACTATATTGCTGGAGATTCTTACAATGAAGATGTTGATGCTTTTCAAGTTATAACTCCAGAGAAATTCATTGAGGACCAAATTCAGAGACCTGCAGAGTCTATTTTCATCTAGGTAACAGTTCTGGTAAGAAAAGTTCCATGAAAATACAATCCAACTATATGTTTGTAGTTTTCAGTCAATAAGGGAAGCTACAAAGCGAAAAAGGGACAGAAACGGAACTGGGGTGGCCCACACCACCCCATGGCGCGGGCCCACCCCTGGTCGCGCCACTAGGTGGTGAGGCCACCCAGGACTCTGCCTCCGACTCGTTTTCTCCCAGTACCTTCCTTTTGATATGAAACTTCGTAATATATAACCCCTGGATCCCCCGAGGTCTGTATATCGTGTTTTCGTCGTGTTTTTGTTTCGATCTATTTCTGCCAGGTAAAATCTCATATTTGTAGCCTCAATGTCTTCCACTGGATCAGTTAAGGGAGATTCCTTGGAAGATGTCATCAACCCATACATGAGAGAATTGAAGATTCATACCAAGGAGTTATTGCTCGAAGGTGGGGAGGTTCGGATTAAAGAGGTTCAAGGCCCTAAAGGTGAAGGTAGTCTGGAGGACAGGATGGAAGCATTGGAACAAGAAGTCTTTAGGTACAAGAAGATGGCGGAGCGCGAAGTGGATATCATCCATAAGATTTGTTCCGAACTCATCACTGAGCACCAAAAAGAGACTGCTGAACTCAAAGACGAAGTCCTCTCACTCCGCCAAACAACCAGCAAACTGCAAGCACAGTTCTATGACGTTCAAAATCAAAACTGTGAGTATGAGGCTAGATTTAAACTCATAAGTGCTACTGCAAGTTTTAGGATGTTGGAAACCACGATGTCCTTTGTTGATGGGAAGCCCTTACCTTGGAAGACAGACAAAGATGAGAGGATACCACCACCACCGAAGGAGTAATTCGTCATCAGGTTTGGCATCCCCTTGGTTTGTTCCAAGCTTGGGGGAGTGTCGCGGTATCACATCACTATCTTCTATCTTTTTACCTTTTTAGTAGAGTCATATCATGAATAGAGGAGTTATTATGTAGTATGGTTTGCATTATGGAAGTGTCCCCTCCCTCGTTAGATATGTATCCCTTGGTGTGAGTTGCCGTTATGGAATATTAACGAGAAGTTCTATCATTCACTCTTTTGCATAGCTTATATTAGTTTTAAATTCTTGGTTATATGATTGATCGTGTTGTTAGTATTGGTATCACTTTGGGATCATTGAGTTAATTTAGTTGGTTTTGGTAAACCTGGCTCGGTCAGTAGCAACACTATTTTTGAGAGTTGAATGAAAAAGATAAAGGTACTCTAGAGAAAAATATTTTCATCATCTTTCTTTCTTGATTTGCTCATAAGTCTAGTATTCTCTAGTTAAGATCTTTTGTGCTTCCAAGGAAGATTGCATGTTTTGTTTTTATCACTTGTATGTTTGTTTGTTTCCTTCAACTCTTGTACTTGCTACCCAGCCTTGCTAGCCAAAAACCTGTACTGAGAGGAAACCTTCTCGTGCATCCACTCCTTTAAACCAAAACCTTTGCCATTTGTGTCCACCATACCTACCTATTAGCATTATTGCTATTCCAAGTAAATGCTTGTTTTATCTACCTCCCAAATTAAACTTGTTATGTGAAAATTAGTGATTAAAGCTCTCACGAACTTGATGGCACACTCTACTTTCTTGCACTTAATGAACTTGAACCATTGTGCTCACCTATGTTGCGTATATGCTTGTGCTTTGTAAGTTGTGAATTAGCAGAACCATGCTGTCATGGGGAATGCTTTCAACATTGCACTGGTACTTTGTACCAAGTTGATATCATGTTCTTTTGTATATGGATGTCGTCGGCGTGAAATGAAAGGGGAGCTTGTAAGTCCATGGAGTTATGTATATGTGTTAGAGAAACGCCTGGGCCGCTGGTGTAATCCATGCTGACATGGTGGAAACCTGCAACGTAACCATAACAAGTATCTATAAAGCATTCTTCTTAAAAAAAGAGATAGAGATTGAGAAAAAAGAAAAGAGAAAAAAAAGAGATATTATGAAAAGAGGAAAGAGAGAAAAAAGCACCATATTCCCATGGTAAATAAGTAGATTGCTGAGATAATTGTTGTCTGCTTGCCTTGTCATTTTGATATGGGGATTCTTCCGTATCATCGGGCAAGGGGTACCCCGTTGGCGGTTCTCAATGATACACATATGCTTACAATGACAAGAACTTACCGGTGACTAAACTTGAGTAGCATGAGGAGCGGCCCTCGTATTCAAGGGACATGAGATTCTCAACTTACAACTTGTCAATGCATATCCTCATATTTGATCACTTTAACCTTAATCACCTAAAGATGCCTATGATAGGGGCAATGAGAGCTGAAAGCTAGTAAGTATCATAATTTTTGGGAGCTCTTTATGAGACTTGCAATCCCTGCTTCCCTCTTTGAAGGGCCCTTTCTTTCATTTTGTAGTTGAGTCAGTAAACCTATTCCCTTCTACCTCAGCAAGTATTTTGAGTTGATGTGTTTCATTCATTCATATGATGATTTATTCAATCATGTTTCTCATGTTCCTTGCTTTGCACATTGCTCTTATCTTGATGTTTACTACTTTGAAAGCTATCATTGAAAAGCCAGCTATTTGTGAACTCCAGCAAATTATCAACTATTCTTCGACCAAGAGCTAAGTTTGCCATTACCAATTATGATTCACTTTATGTATCTTTATTGTGTTTCCTTTACTCATTGCAAGTTGAGTTATATATTAGTGGGTTGTCTTCTATTATGATCTATGTATTTGATGAATGTGATGCTTCTTGTCCGTATTATTTTATCGACTCTTCACTCCATAAACCTGAGGCCATGTTTATTGAGCTCAGTTTCGCTTGGGGACAAGCGAAGTCTAAGCGTGAGGGGAGTTGATACGTCCATTTTGCATCACTATTCTATGTATTAATTCACTATTATTCATTGATATATTTCATATTGAGAGGTGATACTTATGTTATTTCATCTGTTTTTGCATGGCTGATGACTTTTGGAGCATGGACCGCTGCAGTCAGGATTCTGATGGAAAAGGTGCTGTTTGGAGGCAAAATTCGCGAAGATCAGAAAATCTGGGAAAATATACGGAAAATCCTATTTTTCCAGAAGACTAAGGATGCCAGAAGACGGAGTGGAGATGGGCCACAGGGGGCCCCCACCACCCCATGGCCTGGGCAGGCCTAGGCTGCGCCAGGAGGTGGTGTGGCCACCCTGGCCCACTGCAGCCTCTCCCCTCTGGCGTATATCAACCTCCCGAAACCCTAAGACTCGGGGAGCAACCACAGAAAGATTTCGCCGCCTCTACGGGGCGGAAAACACCGAGAGAGAAAGATCTCTCCGGTAGACAGATTTCTGCCGGGGGAATTCCTTCCCGGAGAGGGGAGATTGTCGCCATCAACACCACCATAAAGTGAGACTTCATCGGGATCATCATCATCATCATCACCACCATCATCTCCACCAGCACCCTCATCACCATCTCCATATCGCTGTAACAATTGGGTTGAATCTTGCATAGTTCTTAGGGGAAACTTTCCTGGTGTTGATTACTCCTTGTAGTTGATGCTATTGAGTGAACCGTTGAATTATTGTTTATGTTCAGATTGTTATACATCATTATTCCATCTCTGATCATGATCCATATGATGTCTTGTGAGTAGTTTGTTTTGTTCTTGAGGACATGGGAGAAGTCTTGTTGTTAGTAGTGGAGTTGTGTTGAGAAAGATTCAATAGATTGTTATTTAAGTTGTGGTGTACTTCTTCTAGTGGTGTCATGTGAACATCGACTACATGACACTTCACCTATATGGGCCTAGGGTAATGCATTGTGTATTTGGCTACTAATTGTAGGGGTTGCCGGAGTGACAGAAACCTGAACCCCCGTTAGGAAACCATTGCACAAGGGACGTAAGGGTCTTAGAGTTTAAAGTTGTGGTTAGGTTTCTACCTTATTTACTTTCTTGTACTTACGGATGTTTGCAAGGGGTATAATCACAAGTATGTATTAGTCTTGGATGGGGCGGTACATTAGCACAGGTTCACCCACACAACACTTAGCAAGCTAAAGAAGATTAATCAGCTATATGAAGCGAAAGCACTTGACAGTCTTCCCATGTGTCCTCGAGAAAGTTTGGTCATCTTAAGTAATACAACCGGCTTGTCCTCTGCTGCATAAAGGATTGGGCTACTTGCTGCATTTATTACTACTGTCTTTTATTTACTTGCCTTATCGAAAACCCCTAAATATCTGTTTGCTAAGTATTTGCAGAGAATTCCTGATCCATACCACTAGCCAGCACCTTCTGCTCCTCGTTGGGTTCGACACTCTTATCGAAAATACTGCGATACACCCCCTATACTTGTGGGTCATCAGCGGCAGTTGCGGAACTAAGCCACCTAGAGGGCAAGGAACTGCTCCGTTAGCAGGCACGTGTCCAGCTCCCTGTGGTCACGACGAACAAGCAGTAGGCTGAGGCAGAACTCGGCATGGCTGGCAATAGCAGAACCCAACCGGCTCGCCGGATGGCGGACCCGGCTGCAGGCGGCAGCAAGGCATCTTCCCCAAATGGAGTAAGGCAGAGCAACCGCCCAAGCGGTGGATCTGCAGGTCGTGGGCACAACGCCCGCGATGCGGCAACTGTTACCAGCAAAAACCGCGAGCCGGCCGATGAAGCCGGAAAGGGCCAAGCACTCCCCAAATCCCGCCTATCTGGCCGACTGGGACCACTCGAGCCGGATGAACATCAAGACGTGCGCGCGTGAATCGACCTGCTGGTCCAGTCACGCGCGCAGGAGGAAGAAAGCCCAGCCGGACCAAGATGCTTGGACCGCGCATCTGGAACGAACCGTTTCCAAAGGGATTTTCGCTCCTAAGGGATACGCCAAAGTACAATGGTTTGGTCAAGACGGAGGACTGGCTGGTGGATTACACCACCGCCGTAGGCATCGCCAATGGCAACCGCCGGGTAGCAGTACGCTACGCCCCTCTCATGCTCCTCGACTCAGCCAGAACGTGGCTAAATAGTCTCCCCGACAACAGCATCAATGCTTGGATCGATTTCGAGCAAGCGTTTGTTCACAACTTCACCGGCACCTACAAGCGCCCAGGCCGTCCTGGCGAGCTTGCTCTTTGTGTGCAGGGCTCGGATGAATCCGATCGCTCCTACATCACCTGATGGACGAGCATGCACAACTCCTGTGAGGGGGTACGCGAACACCAGGCGGTTGATTTCTTCATCAACGGCTGCAGAGACGGCACTATGCTCAAGCATAGACCATGGCCATCGCGGACAAGTATGCCACGGCCGACGTGGCAATGAAAAGATCCGTCCGGGTGGATGACCAAGGGCAAATAATCGTCTACGTAGCCGTAGATCGGCGCCAGCCGGAAGGGAATGACCACAATTCCAAGCGACACGACAACCGCCACGGTAAAAGAAAGGACGACCAACCAGATAACCAATATGGCTCCAGGCAGGTGCCGGCAGTACAGGAGGATCCGGTGCGGTGAAAGGAAGCCGAGAACGATGACCGCCTCTAGCTTGATGGTGGTGTTGATGGCGGCGATCTCCCTCTCCGGAAGGAACTCCCGCAGAATCATCTCTGGAGAGATCTTTCTCTCGGTGTTTCCTTCGCAGAGGCGGCGAAATCTTTCTATGGTCGCTCCTTAAGTCTTAGGGTTTCGGGAGGATGATATACGCTAGAGGAGAGAGGCTGGAGTTGGCCAGGGTGGCCACACCACCTCCTGGCGACCTAGGGTCGCTGCGCCAGGTGGTGTGGGCCCCCTGTGGCCCATCTCCACTCCGTCTTCTGGCATCCTTAGTCTTCTGGAAAAATAGGATTTTCCGTATATTTTCCCGGATTTTCTGATCTTCGCGAATTTTGCCTCCAAAGAGCACCTTTTCCGTCAGAATCCTGACTGTAGCGGTCCATGCTCCAAAAGTCATCAACCATGCAAAAACAGATGAAATAACATAAGTATCACCTCTCAATATGAAATATATCAATGAATAATAGTGAATTAAGACATAGAATAGTGATGCAAAATGGACGTATCAACTCCCCCCAAGCTTAGACTTCGCTTGTCCCCAAGCGAAACTGAGCTCAATAAACATGGCCTCAGGTTTATGGAGTGAAGAGTCGATAAAAAAATACGGACAAGAAGCATCACATCCATCAAATACATAGATCATAATAGAAGACAACTCACTATTATATAACTCAACTTGCAATGAGTAAAGGAAACACAATAAAGATACATAAAGTGAATCATAATTGGTAATGGCAAACTTAGCTCTTGGTGGAAGAATAGTTGATACTTTGCTGGAGTTTACAAATAACTGGTTTTCAATGATAGCTTTCAAAGTAGTAAACGTCAAGATAAGAGCAATGTGCAAAGCAAGGAACATAAGAAACATGATTGAATAAATCATCATATGAATGAATGAATCACAACAACTCAAAATACTTGCTGAGATAGAAGGGAATAGGTTTACTGACTCAACTAAAAAGTAAAAGAAAGGGCCCTTCACAGAGGGAAGCAGGGATTGCAAGTCTCATAAAGAGCTCCCAAAAATTATGATACTTACTAGCTTCCAGCTCTCATTGCCCTATCATAGGCATCTTTTGGTGATTAAGGTTAAAGTGACACAACTAAGAGGATATGCTTGACAAGTTATAAATTGAAGTCCCATGCCCCTTACTTATGAGTACCGAACCTCATGCTACTCAACTTTAGTCACGAGCAAGCTCTTGTCATTGTAAATACATGTGTATCATTAAGAACCGCCAACGGGGTACCCCTTGCACATGACACAGGAGCTATCCCATAATCAAAATGACAAGGCAAGTAGACAGTGAGCATCTCAGTGATCTTTTTATTTGCTATTTGCATAGGTTTTTATTGCGGATGCTTCATAGAATGCTCACTATAGTTATGCTGCAAGTTTCCACCATGATTAGGCATGGCTTAGGCTAGCGGCCCAGGCGTTTCTCTAACACACATATAAACTCCATGATCTTACAAGTTACACTTTTATTTCACACCGCCGGGATCCATAAGCAAAAGAATATGATATCAACTAGGTACAAAGTACCAATGAAGTGTTGAAAGCGGTCCCCATGATACATGGTTCTGCTAACTTCAACTCATAAAGCGCAAGCATATATGCAACAAAGAAGGACCCAATGGTTCAAGTTTATTAAATGCAAGAAAGTAAAGTGTGCCATCAAGTTCGTGAGATCTTTAATCACTACTTTTCACATAACAAGTTTAATTTGGGAGGTAGATAAAACAGGAATTTACTTGGAATAACAATAATGCTGCTAGGTAGGTATGGTGGACACAAATGGCAAAGGTTTTGGTTTTAAGGAGGTGGATGCACGAGAAGAATTCCCTCTCAGTACAGGTTTTTGGCTAGCAAGGTTGGGTAGCAAGTACAAGAGTTGAAGGAAACAACTAAACACAAAAATGTAAAGGCAAACATGCAATCTTCCTTGGAAGCACAAAAGATCCTAACTAGAGGATACTAAATTTATGAGCAAATCAAGAAAGAAAGATGATGAAATTATATTTATTTAGAGTACTTCTATCTTTTCTTTCAACTCTCAAAAATAGTGTTGCTACTGACCGAGCCAGGTTTGCCAAAACCAACTAAATTAACTCAATGATCCCAAAGTGATACCAATACTAACAACAAGATCAATTATATAACCACAAATTGAAAACTAATATAAGCTATGAAAAAGAGTGAATGACAGTACTTCTCATTAATATTCCATAACGGAAACTCACACCAAGGGATACATATCTAACGAGAGAGGGGACACTTCCATAATGCAAACCACCCTACATAATAACTCCTCTATTCATGATATGACTCTACTAATAAGGTAAAAAGATAGAAGATAGTGATGTGATACCGCGGCACTCCCCCAAGCTTGGAACAAACCAAGGGGATGCCAAACCTGATGACGAATTACTCCTTAGGTGGTGATGGTATCCTCTCATCTTCGTCCGTCTTCCAGGGTAAGGGCTTCCCATCAACAAAAGACATCGTGGTTTCCAACATCCTGAAACTTGCAGCAGCACTTATGCGTTTAAATCTAGCCTCATACTCACAATTTTGATTTTGAACGTCATAGAACTATGCTTGCAGTTTGTTGGTTGTTTGGCCGAGTGAGAGGACTTCGTCTTTGAGTTCAGCAGTCTCCTTTTGGTGCTCGGTGATGAGTTCGGAACAAATCTTATGGATGTATTCCACTTCGCGCTCCGCCATATTCTACCTAAAGACTTCTTGCTCCAATGCTTCCATCCTGTCCTCCAGACTTCCTTCACTTTTAGGGCCTTGAACCTCTTTAATCCGGACCTCCCCTCCTTCGAGCAACAACTCCTTGGGATGAATCTTCAACTCTCTCATGTATGGGTTGATGATATCTTCTAAGGAATCTCCCTCGGCTGATCCGGTGGAAGACATTGTGGCTATAAATCTGGGATTGTACCTGGCAGAAACAGATTGAAACGAAAACACGACGAAAACACGATATACGAACCACGGAAGATCCGGGGGGTATATATTACGAAGTTTCATAACAAGAGGAAGGTACTGGGTGAAAATGGGTCAGAGACGGAGTCTGGGGTGGCCTCACCACCTGGTGGCGCGGTGATACATTGCAAATGTATCTATAATTTTTGATGTTCCATGCTTGGTTTTATCCACTTTCTTGTGTTTTGTTCCAACTTTGGAGTACTTTTCATATGATTTCTTGGACTAACCTATTAACAAGAGCCACAGTGCCAGCTGCCTGTTTTCTGCTGTTTTTGGTTCCACGAAAGTTAGAAAATGAATATTCTCGGAATTGGACGGGACAAAAACCAAAGTGCCTATATTTCCGGAAGGGATCAAGTGCCAGAATACGAGACGGAGAAGGGACAGAGGCCGGCCACACCACCTGGCCATGCGGCCAGGCTGGGCCCATGCTAGGGGGTGGTGTGGTGGCCCCTGGCACCCCCTCGGCCTCCCCTTCCGACTATAAGATGCCCTCGGGACATAAACCCTAAGTAGCCGATAAAAAAATCCATGAAAGAGTCTGTAGCCACCGTCATCTCCATCCCTAGATCGGGAGGGATCTGAAGCTCTTCCCGGCACCCTGCCGGAGAGGGGAGTTCACCCTGGAGGCCTTCTTCATCACCATGCAAGCCTCCAGTGTGATGCGTGAGTAGTTCATCCTTGGACTACGGATCCATGCAGTAGCTAGATGGCTGGTTCTCCTCCTTTGTGCTTTCATGTCTAGATCTTGTGAGCTCCGTTCATGATCAAGATCATCTATTTGTAATTCTACACGTTGTGTTTGCGGGGATCCGATGGATATTGAGATGCTATTTCAGATTGATTATTGATTCTATCATGTCTTTGTTATTTGTGATCTTGCATGCTTTCCGTTGTTAGTAGCTATCTTGTCCAAGTAGATGCTAGCAACTCCAAGAGTTAGTATTTATGCTCGATAGTGGGTTCATGCCTCCGTAACTGGGAAGTGACAGAAATCTCTAAGGTACTAGATGTCTGTTGCTACTAGGAGAAAACAACAATCCTTTGTTCATAGAACAATCATATTGTTTACTTTTACATGATTAAAAGCAATAATCTGCTTTGCAACTTAATCTTTGGAGGGTTCGGATGATAACCTGAAGGTGGATTATTAGTCATAGATGGAGTTGGATGGCGGTCTATGTATTATGTTGTAATGCCCAATCAAGTCTCAAAGGAGTCAAGATGATTAGTATATGCATGTATTGCTTTCTCGGTGTTTGTCAATTGCCCCGCTGTAATTTGTTCTCCCAGCATGTTATCTATCTAAGGAGAGCCACCTCTAGTGAACTATGGATCCCGGTCCTTTTTCTTTACATACAATCTACAACTGTTTACTGCTTTGTGTTTACTTTCTGCAAACTTTTACTTCTTTCCATTCGATACGTTTAATCCTTTGTTTTCCGCAAAACACGGTGAGATTGACAACCTCATCCCAAGTTGGGGACAAAGTTCTGTGGTTGTGTTGTGCAGGTCTCCACGTTGCTACTAGGACCGGTAGTGCGCCCTGCCAAGGCTCAGCTAGTAACACCTTTGGGGTGTTTCCTTGCTCCTACTGGTTCGATTAAACCTTGGTTTCATAACTGAGGGAAACTTGCTGCTGTGCTCATCATACCTTCCTCTTGGGGTTCCCAACGAGCTCTACATCAACCACGAGCCATCAAGCATTTTTCTGGGCGCCGTGCACTGAGCCATCACGCGGCCAGGGGTGGGCCCGTGCCACAGGGTGGTGTGGGCCATCCTGGCTCTGTTTCCGTCCCTTTTTTGCTTCATAACTTCCCTTATTGACTGAAAACTGCAGAAATATAGTTGGATTGTATTTTCGCAGAACTTTTCTTACCAGAACTATTACCTATTTGAAAACAGACTCTGTAGGTCTATGAATTTGGTCCTTGATGAATTTCTCCGGAGCTATAACTCGAAAGGCATCAACATCTTCATCTTCATACACTTATTACTTGAGTCATAAAACCCTTCTCTTCCTTATTACACCATTGTCTCCACTTCCTGGAAATTTCTTTCACACAAAACTTCACACAGTTCTTATTAGCAACATTAGTATAAGTGAAGTGATAGAACCTTTTGAGTCCAACTTCAACTGAAAACCATCAAAACATAAGCTACTATAGCAACTCCTTCCGAAAACCCAAAAATAATTCAAAAAGGAAATCGAATTAAGAGGCAAATGCAAAAGTGGCAATATCTGTCAAAATAGACCAGCAGGTAAAGATCAACTTTTTCGAAAATCTTCTGTTGCTCAAATCAAAAGGTGCAAAACTAACAAAAGTTAAATTACAACCTGGGGCACAAGCACAAAAAATTACAGCTCAATCCGACATACAGAGATCTCTCACAAATTTTTACGGTGAAGCACAAAAATCTGTTTCGGGACAACAACTTCCCCAAATCTTACTTCTCTCTGATTAGAGGTTGATCTTGACACAAAAACCAAACAAAACGGATAAGGAGCGGTCATTACCAAAGTAATAACTTCCAAGACTCAAAGAAACAAAAACAAAACTGAAAGCAAAAACAAATTGGGTTGTCTCCCAAGAAGCTCTTTCTTTATAGCCATTAAGATGGGCATAATAATTTTGAAGAAACTCTCATAGGGATATGAATTGAAGTGAAAGAGAGCATTAAGAAGCAAAAATACACACATTTAAGTCTAACCCACTTCCTATGCAAGGGAATTTTGTAAACAAACAAGTTGTTGAAACCAGAGACCACTAGCATAAGAAGGCAAAACAAATGCAACATAAAAACTTTCAGCATAAAACGAGGAAACTTGATATTATTGAGATGCACAAGAACACTTTTCCCTCTCTCATAATAACTTTCAGTATCATGCATAAACTTAACAATATAGCTATCACAAGGACCATCATAGCAATGATCACTTATTCTAACAGAAAACATAGGAATACTAGCTCTCATAACACTACTATGTGAAACAATATTAGAGGTATCCTTACAAAGGATAGTGTGTCCCTCTTTTTCATATTTAGTGACAAAGGCTTTCACATTTGCTATTATAGGTTCATCAACCATTTGTTTATCAGGTTCAACGGCTTTATTCATACTTTCATCTACCATACTAGCCATTATAGAATGTTCCCTTATCTTAACTAGGAAAGGCATTTTCTCAATGTAAGGTTTAGGTAAAACATGATTAGCAGTATAAACTTCAATATTTCTTGCAAGAACACTCTTAGCAACATCTTTATAAGGTTCATGATACTTATTCCACTTCTTTTTAGAAACTTCAATGTAAGAAGCAAAAGCCTTAAAATAAGAAGCAATAGCTTGAGAGTCTAGACCATAAGCATTTTTAATATTTTGAAAGTCATCACTTCCCATAAAAGATTAAATGCATTCATAATCATAATTTATACCTGACTTTCTACCTTTGTTATTCTCCCAAGCTTCAGCATTGTCTTGAATACGGTCCAGAAGATCCCATTTAGCTTCTTCTTTCATGCGAGTGAATGATCCAGCACAAGAAGCATCCAATAAATAGTTATCATGTAGAGGGAGCCTTGCATAAAAGTTATTGATAATAATATTGTTGGGGAGCTCATGAATGGGACATTTGAGCATTAGTAACTTCAATCTCCCCCAAGCTTGAGCTGTACTCTCTCCATCAAGAGGCCAAAAGTTATATATTTGATTCCGATCTTTATGAATCTCACTAGGAGGATAAAACTTTGAATAAAAGAGAGGCACTATTTCCTCCCATTCCAGAGCTTGACCATTCTTCAGCAGCTTATACCATTCCTCAGCTCTTCCTTTCAGCGATAATGAAAATATCTTCTTCTTAACTTGATCTGTAGTAATACCTGCACACTTGAACAACCCGCATAATTCGTGTATAAAGAGTAAATGATCACCGGGATGGACAGTTCCATCCCCAATATAGTAGTTATCCATAACACGATCAATAATTCTTGTAGGTATTTTAAAAACATCATTCTCAGCAGGTGGTGGCTTATCTACTACCTTAGAAGTGGTAGTAGCATTACCAAATAAGAAACTCAGCGAATTATCCATAACGACAATAAAGCAACTAACAGTAATAAACAATACTCACAGTAGAAGTTTCCTTTACCAGTTCCACTCTCCAATAGCGCTTCACTCCCCGGCAATGGCACCAGAAAATAGTCTTGATGACCCACAAGTATAGGGGGTGTATCGCATTATTTTCGATAAGTAAGAGTGTCGAACCCAACGAGGAAGCGAAGGTCTTTGGCTAGTGGTATGGATCAGGAATTCTCTGCAAATACTTAGCAAAAGGATTTTTAGGGGTTTTCGATAAAGCAAGTAAACAAATTACGAGTAAATAAAAGACAGTAGGAATAAATGCAGCAAGTGGCCCAATCCTTTATGCAGCAAAGGACAAGCCGGTTGTATTACTTAAGATGACCAAACGTTCTCGAGGACACATGGGAAGGCTGTCAATTGCTTTCACTTCATATAGTTGATTAATCTTCTTTAGCTTGCTAAGTGTTGTGTGGGTGAACCTGTGCTAATGTACCGCCCCATCCAAGACTAATACATACTTGTGATTATACCCCTTGCAAACATTTGTAAGTACAAGAAAGTAATTAAGGTAGAAACCTAACCACAACTTTAAACTCTAAGACACTTATGTCCCTTATGCAATGGTTTCCTAACGGGGGTTCATGTTTCTGTCACTCCGGCAACCCCTACGATTAGTAGCCAAATACACAATGCATTCCCCTAGGCCCATATAGGTGAAGTGTCATGTAGTCGATGTTCACATGACACCACTAGAAGAAGTACACCACAACTTAAATAACAATCTATTGAATCTTTCTCAACACAACTCCACTACTAACAACATGACTTCTCCCATGTCCTCAAGAACAAAACAAACTACTCACAAGACATCATATGGATCATGATCAGAGATGGAATAATGATGTATAACAATCTGAACATAAACAATAATTCAATGGTTCACTCAATAGCATCAACTACAAAGAGTAATCAACACCGGGAAAGTTTCCCCTATGAACTACGCAAGATTCAACACAATTGTTACAACAATATGGATATCATGATGAGGGTGCTGATGGTGATGATGATGCTTATGATCCCGATGAAGTCTAGCTTGTTGGTGGTGTTGATGGCGACGACCTTCCCTCTCGGGATAGGAATTCCCCTGGCAGAAATCTGTCTGCCGGAGAGATCTTTCTCTCTCGGTGTTTTCCGCCCCACAGAGGCGGCGGAATCTTTCTGTGGTCACTCCTCGAGTCTTAGGGTTTAGGGAGGATGATATACGCCAGAGGAGAGAGGCTGGAGTGGGCCAGGGTGGCCACACCACCTCCTGGTGCGACCTAGGGCTGCCCGCGCCAGGGGGTGGTGTGGGCCCCCTGTGGCCCATCTCCACTCCGTCTTCTGGCATCCTTAGTCTTCTGGAAAAATAGGATTTTCCGTATATTTTCCTGGATTTTCCGATCTTCGCGAATTTTGCCTCCAAACAGCACCTTTTCCATCAGAATCCTGACTGTAGCGGTCCATGCTCCAAAAGTCATCAACCATGCAAAAACAGATGAAATAACATAAGTATCACCTCTCAGTATGAAATATATCAATGAATAATAGTGAATTAAGACATAGAATAGTGATGCAAAATGGACGTATCACCTAGCCGACCAACTACTCGGTTTTCTCGTGTCTGAGCGAGGAATCGAGGCGAACCCGGAGAAGATCGGCACAATCGAGTGCATGCAGCCGCCCAAGAACTTGAGAGATGTCCAGAAGTTTACCGGATTCCTGGCCTCCCTCAGCCGGTTCATCAGCCGGCTAGGCGAGAAAGCACTCCCATTGTACCAACTCATGAAGAAGACGGACAACTTCGTCTAGACATCGCAGGCGTATGAAGCCTTCCGCGACCTCAAGCGCATGCTCACTTCACCACCTATTCTGGCAGCACCAGCAGCAAAGGAACCCATGTTGATGTATATCGCAGCAACAAACAGGGTTGTCAGTGTGGTGTTGGTAGTGGAGAGGCCAGAAGAAGGAAAGGCGCAGCCGATGCAACAACCGGTGTATTACTTGAGTGAGGTGCTCTCGCTCTCGAAGCAGAATTGCCCTCATTACTAGAAGCTGGTGTACGTCTTGTACATGGCCGCCAAGAAACTGAAGCACTACTTCCAAGAACATTCCATCCGGGTGGTGGCGCTAGCGCCACTTTCGGAGATCATCGACAACAGAGACGCCACAGGCCGGGTGGCGAAATGGGCCATAGAGCTCGCCGCCCACAACATACAGTACGAGACAAGAACGGCAATCAAGTCTTAGGCCTTGGCATATTTCCTCGTCGATTGGGCAGAAACACAGTACCTGCCCCTTGCCCTGACTTCACGCATTGGAAGTTGCATTTCAACGGCTCCAAGATGTATGGAGGACTCGGAGCCGGAGTGGTCATCACCTCTCCAAAAGGAGACTGGCTGGAATACGTGCTTCAGATCCACTTCACGCGTCCAACAACGTCCCTGAGTATGAGGCGCTCGTCCACGGCCTCAAGATGGCAAAGGAAATAGGCATCCGACACATCCTATGCTTCGGCGATTCTGATCTGGTGGTGCAGCAAGTGTCAGGCGATTGGGACGCCAGAGATGCAAACATGGCTCTATATTGTTTCTTCGTACAACAGCTACGCGCCTGTTTTGAAGGGTGCGAGTTTCACCATATTCCCAGGGTAAACAACAAGGTCACGGACACGCTTGCCTGCATCGGGTCAACGAGACAACCAATTCCGCCTGGAGTCTCCCTTGAGCACCTGCGCAAGCCATCAATCACGCCGTCTCCCGAATCCGACTCCATAATATTGGACACGGACCTGGGGACTACCGGCTCCAAGACCTCCGCGACGGCTGCACCACACCCGGGGACTGCTTCGCCGCACCCGGGGACTGCCGGCTCCAAGACCTCCACGACGGCCGCAGTTCACCTGGGGACTGCTCCCCCGCACCCGGGGACTGCCGCCTCCAGCCTAGAGGCTGCCGGCTCCGCCGCTCCACCCGGTCGGCCTCCGGACGAGCCTGACCCGGCCATCCGGGCAGAAGTGAATCTGCTAATGCAGGCGGTATGCGCCATCCGGGAAACCCCAACATGGGCCAAGCCGTTCATGGACTTCCTAGCCAAAGGAGTGCTGCCCGAAGAGGAGGTACATGTAAGACATGTGAAGCGCAAAGCCAACACATACACCATCATCATCAACGAGCTCTACAAGCGCAACATTGGCGGTATCTGTCAACAATGTGTGAGCCAAGAGGAAGGAATCCGGCTGCTGGTCGACATCCACCAGGGCGAATGCGGACACCATGCATTGTCACGAGCCATAGTGGCAAAGGCATTCCGACACGGGTTCTACTAGCCCACGACATTAGAAGACACTGAGCAGATTGTCAAGGCGTGCAACGGGTGTCAGCGGTTCAGCCAGCAGAAGCACACTCCGTCTGCAACAGTCAAGACGATTCCCATCACCTGGCCGTTCGCCGTCTGGGGGCTGGACATGGTTGGTCCTTTCAAGACGGCTAGATCCGGCATGACCCACTTGTTGGTGGCGGTGGACAAATTCACCAAGTGGGTAGAGGCAAAGCCAATAAAGAAGCTGGATGGGCCAACGGTGGTCAAGTTCTTCATAGACATAATTACACGCTTTGGCTACCCCAACAGCATCATAACCGACAACGACACAAATTTCTCCAAGGGAGATTTTGCGTGATTCTACGGAGATAAGGGCATCCGCCTGGACCTTGCATCTGTGGCACACCCCCAGTCCAATGGGTAGTGTGAGCGAGCAAATGGCATGGTCCTAGCCGGAATCAAGCCCCAGCTGATCGAACCACTGATTGGATCCCCCGGCTGCTGGATTGAGGAGCCGCCGGATGTACTCTAGAGCCTTTGCACCACGCCAAACCGGTCCATCGGCTACACTCCCTTCTTCCTTGTTTACGGGGCGGAGGCGGTTTTGTCCACTGACACCGAGTTCGACGCACCCCGCAAACTGCTCTACACAGAACAACAAGCCAAAGAAGCATGGGAAGACAGCGTTGATCTCCTAGAAGAAGCACGCGAACTGGCCTTGTCCAGATCCGCCATCTACCAGTAGAACCTGCGCCGCTACCACGCCAGCCGGATACGCAGTTTCTCGTTCCGCGAGGGCGACCTAGTGCTAAGGCTAGTTCAAGACACCAAGGGGATGCACAAGCTGTCCCCACCTTGGGAGGGCCAATTCATAATCAGCCAGGCACTGCAGAACAACTCATACTACCTCATCGATGCCCGCAAGCCAGAAAAGAACAGGATGGACCACTCAGGTGAAGAAACTGAACGCCCATGGAACGCGAGCCTGCTCCTCCCCTTTTACACTTGAGCAAGAAGTGTATGTACCTTACTTTCATGTAATGAACAAGCATAGGAGCCTCGAAGCAGTCTCAGGGACTCCGCAATAAATAAGCAAGTCATGCTGCACAAATTGGTTTTTCTGGCTGCATTACTCTAACCCCGGAGCCGGTGATCCGTCTCGGGGACTCGCCGGTTGTCCCAGACGACTGCGCGACCCACGCGGCAAAGTACTGTACGCGGTTCTTAAGGCTTCCTCTTCGGTTCCGGCTGCAGAACGCAAGCCAGCTGACAGATCCGGCAAGAGCAGCACGCTCAAAGGCCCCTACACGAAAAAGCCACAAGGAAAACAAAAATGTCTAGACGATCCGGTTGCGCTCGCTCACTCAAAGGCAATGACCCAAACCCGAAGTATCGTGCAGTACACCTACTAAGCTACCCCTTCGACTTCAGCTAAAAGCCAGCAAGGGAACAACATCGAAACTGGCCAATGCTCACTGAAAAAAGGGCAAAGACATTGGATTTGCGCGAAACAGCAAAAATTTCAAAAACTAGCCAACCTAAGATTATAGTTCGAACTTGCATATGCTTAACCAGGCAAACAACTTGTTTGTTTCTATGTTTGCGTGAGCCAAAGTTTAACGACGAGCACCATCAAGCCCGAGGCAGATAGCTTCCAGGCGGCAGCAGAGCAGGTCAAGAAGCTTCGACCCGGCTGCATTCTCCAGCCGGCCCGGACCTCGGGGACTACACCCTGTGGGTGCGCTCGCGCACCCCCCACACAGAAACCTGCAAACAAAAAACGCAAAGGAGCTTCGACCCGGTTGTATTCTCCAGCCGGCCCGAACCTCGGGGACTACACCCTGTGGGTGTGCTCGCGCGCCCCCCACAAAAATAGGCATGCAAAAGATGCAAAGCAGAAAATGCAAACAAAAGAGCACGAGCAAATATACAGAGGGAGGCGATGCTCCCACAAACGTCCAATAAGAAGAGGGCGGACAATTATTCACACAGAAAAGATAAGTGCTTCACATCACAAATACTCCCGGCATACCGGGGATCAAATTCATTGGGGGCAGAAGGGCCAGAGGCATCAGCTGGAGCTCAGCTGCTAGAGGCGACGTCCGTCGAGGCGGTCTGCGGTGCAGCCGGAGCATTAGTATGTGGCGCATCCAGGCTATGGAAGTACTACTCCATGCCGGCTGGGTCGCTGAAGTCCCTGTCCAGTGCAACGAAGCTCCCGATCATCACACCACAGGAGCGGATGTCAGGAACCTTAGCGCGAAGCTGGTCACTAGTCCCTTGGCGAAATCCGCGGGAAAGGCTCCGTAGATCCACATCCGGGTACCAGGACTTCAGCAGCGCCAACATCTTCTCCGCGCCTCCGCGAGCCGCCCACTCCCGGGCCACATTCATGAGCTCCGGAGCGCCCCAAAGATGCTCGGCCAAGACATCCATGGTGGCAGGCGGGACAACCTCGGGCCATACATAGTCAAAGACCTCGAGAGCGGTGGTGCAAAGCCGGTTCGCCTCCTCGCTGATGACCGTCACCAGCTCCCCCGGACGGAGATCCCGATCCGGGTCCGTCTCGGGAATCCGGCCCAGTGCCTGATCTGTCGCCTCAGGGTACTGAGTTGTAGCCAGAAAAGAGGCAGCAATCAGTATTGACCACAAAGGACAAAACTGGAAGAAGAAGCAGCGATCAGTAAGCCAAGGGCACTTACTGACAATGATCTCAGTGATTTAGCAAAGCTCCGATAGCGCCGCCGCCTCCTTGGCCTTGGAAACCTTGAGGGCATCCACCTGGGTAGCATAAAGCCCCTCCGGGTTCTTCAACGCCTCGGCCTGGGTCTCCGCGGTCTTCTTGGCTCTACTAGCCTTGATCTCCATCTGCTGCTGTTGTGCAATCAGTTGGGTGATCTGGTCCTGGTGGGTCTTGTTGGACTCCTCCAGCCGGGCAACCTCCTCCTTCAGCCGGGCCACCTCGCGGTCCCGGTCCGCCAGTAGAGCTGCAGGAGGGTAACCAATACTCAACAAGAAGCGCGAGAAATCGCGCAATTGAGAATATACAGCAGAGCGAGCAATCTTATGGCCCAGGTCCCACGAAGTCTTGGCGGCATCAGCGAGAGCCCTCTGTGCAAGAAAAGGGATATAAGAACCAAAAGAACCAGCTGCGCCACAAGACGGCGAAAAAACACCAAGATTAGCGACAGAGTACATACCTCGACGGAAGCCCCCAACGCCCTGACTTGGCCGAGCCCCTGCTCTAGCGCCCCCACCAGCTGACAGGCCTGGCCAACGGCCAGAGGCGCCACCTCCGACAACTGTGCCAAGAGAGCATCCAGCGGCGGCGCAGCCCGCGCCGGCATCTAGTTGGTGACCTGGAGGTCATCGTCACTCACCGGAGCCGCGGAGGGACCAACCTCCGGCTAGACGGGGCCTCCGGCAGCGGCACTTCCACCGGCTCCTCCACCCGGTAGGTGCTGGAGTCAGTGCCCACCATCGAGCCGGAGGGAGGCACAGCCGTATCGGCACGCCCGAACAGCAAACCCTTAGCAAGCCGGGACACGAACCCGGCCCGGTGAAGCATCGTGGGCTCAGCCAGTGGCACCACCTCCATCACTGCCGCCTCGGGGGCTGGAGCCGGCGCAGCCTTGGATGCCGAAGCCGGCGCACTCCCCTCAGTAGCAGGCGGAGGGGCGGACGCGATGGCGATGGTCGCGGAGCCGGGCAAGGACATAGCCTCGCTGCAGAAACACAAGGAGTGAGCAACGCGAATACGAGTAAGTCAATACAAGCACCAAGAAGACAAAGGCACCTACCCGGCAACGCTCGGCATGGTGGTCGTAGGGCGGGGCAGCGCGTCTTCTTGGCGCCACCTCCGGCTGGAGCAGCGCTGGTGGGAGCGGCCCGCTTCCCCCTGCCCCTGGGCACGGCGACCTCGCCATGGGCGGCTATTCCAAGTGCAAGCAAAACGTCAAGATTACGACTACATGCATAACAAGGGCAAGACAGACAAGGGCAGATAACAAACTCTCACCGGGTGGGAACTCGCAGCCCTCGTCGGCCCGCATGAGGAACCGCTCTGCCTCCGCCGGTGGAGCCTTCGCCGGCTTGAAGTCGCGGCGAAGTTGGGGAGCTCGGTGTCCCCCATACCGTCCTCCGCTAGCTGCGCTGTGAAAAGCTACTCAACAAGGGAAGATAAGAGGCACGAAAAGGGAGTCCCTCAGGAAAATCCACCCGGAGAAGAGCAAGAAATACATACCTTTGGCGGAAGCCGGCCGCGGTGGTACGGCCGACAGGAGAACACCCAATCCTCCTCTAACGCCTCCTTCGAGATGGTGGCAAGCCACTCGTGGAGGGCGATGTACATCACCTCCAGCCGAGACACCCGGGTGGGGTCCAGATGGCCGGAGAGGTGGCACATCTTGTGTGACTGGTGCTGCAGCGGAAGCACGCGGTTCTCCATCTAGGATAGCAGAATGTCCCGGGCGGTGAGCCGCTCCTTCTCCGCCAAGACCGCCAGCCGGGCGCCCATCCGGTCGATGTCGCCCTAGGCACCCAAGTGCTGGACGCTCTAGGCCTTCTAGCTGGAGGGGACGTTAGCGAAGGCAGGGACCTTGACGAAGTCCACCTCCGTGTTGTTGCCCACGTAAAAATACGAGCGCTGCTAGAGCTTGACGGTGTCGGGGAGCTCCAGGCGTGGTATGGGCACTGATGGCCGCGGGTAGATGGCACAACAGCCCGCCTCCGTCAACGGGCCGCCCTTCCCCACCACCTGAACCTTGAAGTAGAAGAACTTCAAGAAATTCGCAGCATCGGGGTAGACACCGAGGAACGCCTCGCAGCAAGCCACGTGATGCGACAACATCGACATGGCGTTGACTCCGAAGTGGTGGAGCTGCAGGTCAAAGGTGACTAGTGTTGGCTCAGTGCACGACGCCCAGAAAAGTGCTTGATGGCTCGTGGTTGATGTAGAGCTCGTTGGGAACCCCAAGAGGAAGGTATGATGAGCACAGCAACAAGTTTCCCTCAGTTATGAAACCAAGGTTTAATCGAACCAGTAGGAGCAAGGAAACACCCCAAAGGTGTTACTAGCTGAGCTTTGGTAGGGCGCACTACCGGTGCTAGTAGCAACGTGGATACCTGCACAACACAACCACATAACTTTGTCCCCAACTTGCGATGAGGTTGTCAATCTCACCGTATTTTGCGGAAAACAAAGAATTAAATATATCGAATGGAAAGAAGTAAAAGTTTGCAGAAAGTAAACACAAAGCAGTAAATAGTTGTAGATTGTATGTAAAGAAAAAGGACCAGGATCCATAGTTCACTAGAGGTGGCTCTCCTTAGATAGGTAACATGCGGGGTGAACAAATTACAGCGGGGCAATTGACAAACACCGAGAAAGCAATACATGCATATACTAATCATCTTGACTTCTTTGAGACTTGATTGGGCATTACAACATAATACATAGACCGCCATCCAACTGCATCTATGACTAATAATCCACCTTCAGGTTATCATCTGAACCCCCTCCAGTATTAAGTTGCAAGCAACAGTTATTGCTTTCTGACTGCGTGTAAAGTAAACAATACGATTGTTCTATGAACAAAGGATTGTTGTTTTCTCCCTAGTAGCAACAGACATCTAGTACCCTAGAGATTTCATCACTTCCCCAGTTACGGAGGCATGAACCCACTATCGAGCATAAATACTAACTCTTGGAGTTGCTAGCATCTAATTGGCCAAGATAGCTACTAACAACGGAAAGCATGCAAGATCACAAATAACAAAGACATGATAGAATCAATAATCAATCTGAAATAGCCTCTCAATATCCATCGGATCCCCGCAAACACAACATGCATGAATACAAATAGATGATCTTGATCATGAACGGAGCTCACAAGATCTAAACATGAAAGCACAAAGGAGGAGAACCAGGCATCTAGCTACTACATGGATCCGTAGTCCAAGGATGAACTACTCACGCATCACACCGGAGGCTTGCATGGTGATGAAGAAGGCCTCCAGGGTGAATTCCCCTCTCTGGCAGGGTGCCGGGAAGAGCTTCAGATCCCTCCCGATCTAGGGATGGAGATGACGGCGGCTACAGACTCTTTCGTGGATTTTTTATCGGGTACTTAGGGTTTACGTCCTGAGGGCATCTTATAGTCAGAAGGGGAGGCTGAGGGGGTGCCTGGGGCTACCACACCACCCCCTGGCGCGGGCCCAGCCTGGCCGCGCGGCCGGGTGGTGTGGCCGGCCTCTGGCCCTTCTCCGTCTCGTATTCTGGCACTTGATCCCTTCCGGAAAAATAGGCACTTTCGCTTTTGTCCTGTCCAATTCCGAGAATATTCATTTTCTGACTTTCCTGGAACCAAAAATAGCAGAAAATAGGCAGCTGGCACTATGGCTCTTGTTAATAGGTTAGTCCAAGAAATCATATGAAAAGTACTCCAAAGTTGGAACAAAACATAAGAAAGTGGATAAAACCAAGCATGGAACATCAAAAATTATAGATACATTTGCAATGTATCAACATCCCCAAGCTTGACTCCTGCTCGTCCTCGAGTAGGTAAGTGATAAAAAGAAAGAATAATTTTTGAGGTGACATGCACCATCAAAGACTTGATCAAAGTATTTGCAAAACATTCAAAGCTGGGATCATAGTACTTCAATCATAACATGAAAGACAAAGTTCTAGCAATAAGCAAAGAAACTATGATGCAACATGAAAAGGCACAAACAAAAGATTCATGAATAACATGCTTTGCAAGATGTTTGTTTGTTTTACATAAAGAAAGCATGGCATAATAGTATTCAGCTTGTCCCTCAATAGAGTAGCAAATATAAATACATAGGACACCTTCATAGTTCAAAAGAGTGACTAGATTCAATAGTTTAAAACAAGCAATGTCAAGTTATGCATCAATCAACTAGTCTTGGGACAATGCACATAGAACTAAGAATGGCCACTATGCTCTCAAAGTAAGTGCATAAAGATAGAAGGTGGAGACTCAATATAATGGTGGAAGAAAGGCCTTTGTAAAAGTAAGTAGGGATTCAAGTCTCATAAAGAGCTTCCAAAAATTATGGTACTTATATCTTTCAGCTCTCATTGCCCCTATCATAAGCATATTGAAGTGATTAAGGTTAAAGTGAACAAACTATGGTGTACATGCTTGACGAAGTATAAGTCAGAAATCTCATGTCCCTTGTATACGAGGGCCGCTCCTCATGCTACTAAAGTTTAGTCACCGGTAAGTTCTTGTCATTGTAAGTACATGTGTATCATTGAGAACCGCCAACGGGGTACCCCTTGCCCGATGATACGGAAGAATCCCCATATCAAAATGACAAGGCAAGCAGACAACGAGCATCTCAGCATTCTTCTTATTTACCATGGGAATATGGTGCTTTTTTCTCTCTTTCCTCTTTTCATAGTATCTTTTTTTTCTCTTTTCTTTTTTTCTCAATAGGACTCTTTTTTTATAAGAATAATGCGTCATAGACAGCTCATTATGGTTCTGTTGAGGTTTCCACCATGTCGCATGGATTAGACCAAAGCCTAGGCATTTCTCTAACACATATACATAACTCCATGGACTTACAAGCTCCTTTCATTTCACAATCGCGACATCCATATACAAAAGAGCATGATATCAACTAGGTACAAGTACCAAGTGCAATGTTGAAAGCGTTCCCCACGAAAGCATGGTTCTGCTAATTCCCGACAAATAAGTGCAAGCATATACAACATAGACGACACAATGGTTCAAGTTTATTAAGGGCAAGTAAAGTAAAGTGTGCCATCAAGTTCGTGAGAGCTTTAATCACTAGTTTTCTCATAACAAGTTTAATTTGGAAGGTAAACAAAAGCATGAGTATACTTGGAATAGAATAAGCTAGTAGGTAGGTATGGTGGACTCTTTGGAATAACTTGGTTTAGGGAGTTGGATGCATGAGTGGAATTCATACTTGGTTGTGGAGGCTAGCAAAAGACTGGGAGCGACAAACTAAGAGAGCAATAATGGCCATAATCATGCAGAGCGACAAAACATCATTGATCAAAGCATAAAGTGATACTACAAGTTGAAAACTAAAGGATCATAAAGTCTATGGTGAATTGTGATAGTCATAACATGGTGTGAGCATGTGCCAAGTCAACGCAAATAAAGCATCAAAGGAGAATACCACTATACTATGCTTTAATATGCTAAAACAACGCATGATTCATCCAAGGCACATTAAGCAATCTCAATTGTTTATAACAAGTCATGCTACAACAAAGAATACTAAGCATAAAGCCAAAACAATATCAAGCATGGCATGACAAAGCATAGGCCACAGTCAAAAACGAGCTCTTTTTACCACATAAGTATGAACTTTCCTACTCTTTTCCAAACCAAACCAAACCATTTGCAAACCAATGTAAGAAAGAGGGGGTCCAACGTATTCTGGCACACACCACCTGACACGAGACGGAGAAGGGCCAGAGGCCGGCCACACCACCTGGCCGCGCGGCCAGGCTGGGCCCGCGCCAGGGGGTGGTGTGGTGGCCCCAGGCACCCCCTCGGCCTCCCCTTCCGACTATAAGATGCCCTCGGGACGTAAACCCTAAGGACCCGATCAAAAATCCACGAAAGAGTCTGTAGCCGCCGTCATCTCCATCCCTAGATCGGGAGGGATCTGAAGCTCTTCCCGGCACCCTGCCGGAGAGGGGAATTCACCCTGGAGGCCTTCTTCATCACCATGCAAGCCTCCGGTGTGATGCGTGAGTAGTTCATCCTTGGACTACGGATCCATGTAGTAGCTAGATGGCTGGTTCTCCTCCTTTGTGCTTTCATGTCTAGATCTTGTGAGCTCAGTTCATGATCAAGATCATCTATTTGTAATTCTGCATGTTGTGTTTGCGGGGATCCGATGGATATTGAGATGCTATTTCAGATTGATTATTGATTCTATCATGTCTTTGTTATTTGTGATCTTGCATGCTTTCCGTTGTTAGTAGCTATCTTGGCCAAGTAGATGCTAGCAACTCCAAGAGTTAGTATTTATGCTCGATAGTGGGTTCATGCCTCGGTAACTGGGAAGTGACAGAAATCTCTAAGGTAATAGATGTCTTGTTGCTACTAGGGAGAAAACAACAATCCTTTGTTCATAGAACAATCGTATTGTTTACTTTACACGATTAAGTAAAGCAATAACTGCTGCTTGCAACTTAATCTTTGGAGGGGTTCGGATGATAACCTGAAGGTGGATTATTAGTCATAGATGCAGTTGGATGGCGGTCTATGTATTATGTTGTAATTCCCAATCAAGTCTCAAAGGAGTCAAGATGATTAGTATATGCATGTATGCTTTCTCGATGTTTGTCAATTGCCCCGCTGTAATTTGTTTACCCAACATGTCATCTATCTTAAGGAGAACCACCACTAGTGAACTATGGACCCCGGTCCTTTTTCTTTACATACAATCTACAACTGTTTACTGCTTTGTGTTTACTTTCTGCAAACTTTTACTTCTTTCCATTCGATACGTTTAATCCTTTGTTTTCCGCAAAACACGCTGAGATTGACAACCTCATCGCAAGTTGGGGACAAAGTTCTGTGGTTGTGTTGTGCAGGTCTCTATGTTGCTACTAGCACCGGTAGTGCGCCCTGCCAAGGCTCAGCTAGTAACACCTTTGGGGTGTTTCCTTTCTCCTACTGGTTCGATTAAACCTTGGTTTCATAACTGAGGGAAACTTGCTGCTATGCTCATCATACCTTCCTCTTGGGGTTCCCACCAAGCTCTACATCAACCACGAGCCATCAAGCATTTTTCTAGGCGCCGTGTACTGAGCCATCAGGCTCTGAAGAAGATTACGGAGGTGATCTTCACCAATCTTTAAGAGGTCCTTACTCCGTATAAGCCGAATAGAAGGCTGGCCCACAATAAGTTGTTGTATGTGTTTTTAGTCGCTCCCTTTTCCAGTCGTATTTCCAAGTTGCTTTCTTGACTCGCGCGTTGATTTTATTTGAAAAACTTCCAGATCCTAGAGCACTGGTTGCCTCCGCTAGACGAAGAGATGCCGGAGGATATCCTTGACGAGGATGAAGCGGATGATTCCAAGGAGGAGGAGGTCGCGGAGGAAGAAGAGCCTGTCTCCGTGCCTCGGAAGACTCGTGGCCAGAAGTGTTGGGTTCGCAGCATAGAAAACAAAAAATTTCCTACGATGTGAACTATACGCCAAGAACTTACCCTCGAATACAATGAGTTTTGTTAACGAGTTGGAACTCGTTGATGATGTAGTCGTACACTTGCCGACCTCAAGATCATGATGAAGTCCAGCAGGTCCGCCTCCAGCACGTCCTTCAGATCCAGCTCCAGCAAGTCCAGCACCACCAAGTCCAGCACCGCAAAGCAGCGGTGCATCCGTGATCGCACACACGTCCGGTACCCCGACAACCTCCGTCCCTCGCTCTAGCAAAGCAGCAGAAGCAGCAACTCCTTTCCATATAAAGCCACCGGGAACATGTATCTCGCTAATCCGAGACCATGGGGGAATAATACTAGAGGGGGAGAGAGATCCTTCACAAGGAGGTGTGAGGAAGAAGGGGTGCGAGGGGGGCCTTTTATAGGAGGAGGGGGTACCCCTCCCCATGGCCGGCGCCCGATGAGGTGACCCCTCACCTTCTCATTCATGTGGTGGTAACTCCCTCCACATAAATTTGCCCCTTCACATTCTCTTTTAAAGTCTCCACTTTAAATGCATTAAGTTTCTCCAAATTTAATGCTCTCTCATTTAATAAAACTATTTTATTATTTTTATTCAGAATTTTGTTAATTACTTTAATTAACAAACATTCACATAAAACCCCTTGCAACATTTCAATATTACATGCAGAACCAATTTTAGCAATTTCACCCGAAACAGTTTTGGTGTCTATTGAAATAATTACAGCGCTTTCTTAAATCTTTATCTGAAACATATTTTCTCCAAATGGTGTCGGTATCCCTTAAGTGTTTCACCCTATGGTTCACGAATAATGCAGACATGATCGAGACCCCTTAGATCAATAATCAGAAGCGGGACCTGGAGATCCATACTGACTCCTACACATTCAACTATGACTTCTGTGATCGTGAGAACCTTTAACGCTATTAACTAAATCCCTTTGTCTCGCGATATGTTACATGTCCGAGATTCGATCATCGGTATCCAAATACCTAGTTTGATCTCGTTACCGACATGCACTCTTTTCTCGTTCCCGTGATATAACATTCTAGTGATCACATCACTTGCTTGCAAGCTATCTTAATGTGATATCACCGAGAGGGCCCAGAGTATATCTATCCGTCATCGGGATTGACAAATTCCACTCTTGATCCATGAGCCTCAACATAACACCTTCGTAGCATTGAACCCACCTTTATAGTCACCCTATTACGGTCTAACATTTGATGTTATCAAGACACTCTTTCGGTGTTAGCAATTAACATGATCTCATGGTCTAAGGACTAAGATTACTTCGTATGATGTTATCGCAATATAAACATAATGACTTTGATCGTAATGCTATACTTCGGATGAATGTTCATCACATCATTCCACCAATGTTGTGACCTCGTTATTAACAACATCCAATGTCCATGATCAGGAAACCTTGATCATCTTGTTAATCAACGAGCTAGTTTATATGGGAGGCATTACTAGGAACTTTTTATATTTTGTCTATTAAACACACATGTATTAACGTTTCCAATTAATACAGTTATAGCATGCAAAATAAACATTTATCATAAACATGGAATAAGATAATAACCACTTTATTATTGCCTCTCGGGCATATTCCCTTCAGTCTCCCACTTGCACTAGAGTCAATAATCTAGTTTGAATAACTTTGCGTATTGAACACCTATGGCTTTCTGGTGTTGCATATACGCTATTGCTAGTGGTTAACATAATCTCTGGATCTGACAGTTTCAGGTCCGTGTGTATTTGCATGTCTTTGCGTCTCTACGCATCACTCATTCTCAAATGAGGTGGCATTGTATAAATTTGGTCCTTTGGTGAGACCTTTAGTTTGTTCGGGTTAAAATGTGTTGATATTATTGTCATACAATATATCTTCATAGTATTATCCCACTTTGAACCACACCTAGTTTGATAACAAACTACTTAACACAAATGGCCTCCTTTGCTGCTACTATAGCAGTTATATACTGTAGTATCCGTCACAATGTCTCAACTTTGGAACTCATCCAAATCCATCATGGAACATCCTTTCCATTACATTGTGCCACCCATAGTCTAAATTGAGATAAATTTAATTTGTATCTTGTGACAAAACTAGTATCAATGTAACACTTTATAATGAACTACCTTTAACTATTTGTCACTTATACATGATATATTCTTAGTTCTTCCAAAGCTCATAAGAATATCTTTACTATTGTCCAATGATCATCTTATGAATCATTCTAGTATGTGTTCATAACATTTAGAGTATAGGACATTCTAGATATATACATATCATGATATAATCGATCAAAATCTTCATGTGATTTTACTCACCAAGTGTTGAAACACTTGAATGTTGATACAATCCTTTCCATGAAGCAAGAACCTTTCTTGTTGTTTCCATATTGAACCCTTTCAATATCTCATGTATGTATGTCTGGCACAACCATATTAGTGCCTCAATCTATCCATATAGATATTGATGCCAAATATTCCGGGTTTGCCCAAGTCTTTCATCGAAATCTTATTTTAATGAAATTCTTAACTTGTGTCAATACAAGATACATCATTTCCAATCAACAATATGTTCTCTTCCTAATGTATTAGAAATATGTCTCAGTGCTCCCACTTAATTTCTTGCAAATGCAAGCATCTTCATCATCTACGATGAATTTAAACTCTTTTAACAGTTTCATCATGGTGAAGATTCCAACTCCGCTATGCTCACTTCAACTATTGAAGTTTGCATGCCCTTTTAGCACCCTTTGAATTAACAAAACCCTTTGGACCATGTCATGTACACGCCCTAGGTAACCGTTCTATTAGAAGAACCTTGTTTTGTTTATTCAACTACCATATACCAAATTATATGTAGTGGTTGCAACATTAATCCGTCAAGACTAAATATCGCTATGAAAGATCAAATCTTGTCATAGTCAACTCCTTGAACATTGTCGTAAACTTCTTTCCGACATGTTGACTATTTCATAGATGTTAAACATCCATTTCTATTTCTTTATAGATCCAAATACGACCGATAGGCTTCACGCCTTTCCGGAGGGTCTTCCAAGTTCAGAAACTTGATTTCTCGTGTATGGATACTATCACGGATTCTATGACTTCTAGTCATTTTATGGAGTCAGGGCCCATCATCGCTTCTTTGTATGTAGTCAGTTCATCATTGTCAAAACAATAATGACTTGCTTATCAAATCACACTATTTGATTCTTACCGACCCACACGGTTCAATAGGAACTCTAATCTCCGAGATCACAACCTTTGTAATCACGGGAGCCATGAGCATTGTGGCCGCCACCGGGACACTTTCCGGCGCTGCGCTACTTAGAACATATAGCTAAGGTTCAACAACCTTATCAAAGTTCTATTGTCCTCCCACTTAACTTTTTATGAAAAATTCCTTCTCAAGAAACTTGACGTTCCAAGTAACAAACTCTTTTGTCCTCGGTGTTATGGAGGAATTCCCAACAAATTCTTTGGGATAACCTATAGAGACGTGCTTATCCGACTTTGGTTGTAAACATTTTACTTATGCATAGCATACCAAAATTTAAGAAAAGACAATTCGGGTTTTATCCCAAACCATAACTCATATGGTGTCATTTCAACGGATCACGATGGTGCTCTTTTCAGTGTAAAAGCGATAGTCTCTAAAGCTTTAATCCTTAAAACATAATGGCAGTTTTATAAATGACACCTTTGATCTTACCATGTCAAACATGGTTTGATTTCATCTCTCAAATATGCCATACTCCTATGGTTTATCAGGAAACACAAATCATGGAACAATTCCGCAAATCTTAGGTGTTTTGCTAAACATGTAACTCAAATATCTTCCTTTATGATCGAATCATAAACTCTTTATTTTCTTGTTACAATGATTTTCCACTTCATCTTGAAAGTCTTTGAACAATTTTCAAATGTTTCATACTTCTTCCTTATTAAGTAAATATATATATATATTCACTTAAATTTCTGGAGAAAGCATATGAAGCAAAAGGATCCATCGCATATGGCTACACATAATGGACTATATACATCAACATGCATAATATCCAATAAGTTAGTCATCCGTTCCTCTTTGGCCTATGAACGGAGTTTCAATTATCTCGAGGAAAGTTTCACCAGCGTCAATTGATCAAAATCAAAAGACTCCAAAAATCCATCAACATGGAGTTTCTTCATGTTTTCTTTCCAATATAATTTAAACAGCGATGTCACTTCATAAGTGATCTTTCAATCATTTGTCTTGCGACATTTTAGCAATAGTGTTTATGGATGTGATTTCTCCCACTAGACTTGTAAAAGTTCATCCATCCTTTATGGAATATGGTAATTATTTGAACAACCATTGTTCTTGTAATACCGGAACAAAATAACAATTAGTAAAACAAATCTTGATGACTAGGTTTGATGACAACGAAAAACACAATAACACTTTATTTGTTTTCGGTGAACATCATCACTTATTCTCTTGCTAGTTACTTAGGCCATTGTAGTTCATGGACTGCATTGTCCTGTATGACACTTTATACCAACCAATTCGGTATCCAATACCTCAAAACCACATTGTTTAAGAAGCAAGGAATACAGCCATAACATGTATATCTTTTATGTACCTAAGTTGGACATCTCCAACCATTTCTTTTCTGCCAAATATTTTATATATTCTCTTTCAACAATTCCTTTTCCTTTTAAAAGAATCTATCAACATCAATAGTGGTGTCATTCACATGACACATAGTACAAAGCGTATATAGTGAAATACTAATACCTTTGGACTTGCACTTTGAAGTGGATCTCCATCATCAAATGTTTGGCATTCTTTCAAAAATCCATTCTTTAGTAATCTTTTAGTGTAGTAAACATTTTACTTACATCTTCTATTCATCCTTATCATGACAACTTTCATGATCAAGCTACTATAGCCTGTCAGGAAGAATCGCGAGTATAATGTTAGTTCCCAAAACCTTTTTGGGAGATCCAGATGCCTAGCATCTCCATCCTTCTCAAATTCTCATACAATATGAGAACATGTATTTTGCTAAATTATACTCTATCATAATGCAACCAAAAACATTGTTTCAGATATCACAATATCTTCCACACATGATGGTTTCCGAAACAATTTTTCAGCTCCTAGATAATCTTGATATTAAAACAACTTTTGAATATCAATAATCATGGAGGCAAACATGATACTTTAGATACTAACATTGGAATTCTTACTCTTGATTTAATACTACTTATTAAACTTCATGGAGTAAATAGAGTTTGCTGAAAGTTTGCAATAGGACTTATAAACTTTAAATTGACATTCAAAACAATACGATATCAGTTTGTAAAGTAAATATCCAGAATTATATAGTTCTAATATCTCAATTAAAATTAAGCATAAGGTAGTGAACAGACGCCAATGACTACAACAAATTATGCAAATTCACTTCGATTTAGTTTATGTCAAATTGAGTTCGACTAATCCCAATTAGAAATGAACTCCCACTCAAAAACGACATCCCTCGTGCCTTTTTGGTGATTACATGAACCAAATCCACTACACCAAGTCCGATCATCACGTGAGTTGATGTAGCTTCAAAGGCAAGCATCTATATTGGGCATCATATCAACTATATGACTCATGCTTAACCTTTTGGTCCGTGTTCCTAGGCCATGTCTATACATGCTAGGCTCGCCAAGTAAGAACCTTAGTACTCGCATGTGTAAAACTGTCTTACACCCGTTCCTATGAAAGCGTAGATTCGATTACACCCGATCATCACGTGATGTCTCGAAACACGATCCACAGAATGGTGCATACTTAAGGAAGAACACATTTTTATCTTGATATCTTAATGAGGGATCATCTTACAATGCTACAGAAAGCGCCAAACTAGTAGTATAAGATGCTAACATCTAATGTGTAAAGTGAGATGATATGGTCCATGCATTTGATCTCTATCATTTGCATCGTGGTATGATCTCTATCATTCCTTTGTGTGTAAGGCCAAGGTCTATGGAACTTACACATTGAGTGTGTTGTAAGAGTATCTATCATACATCTACTTAAAACAATACCATATGAAGACACTAGCCTAGCAACGATCTAAACTAGACGCCTCTAATTTATCAATTGCAAGATTTACGTGGCTTAGGGCTTTCGGAGATAGAACCGTTCTTACCTACGAACATGAACCACAACGAGGATAACCAAGTTATTAGCAACTCGTTGTAAATCAGATATTTACTATAGTAGGAGAGATAGACACCGGCCAACCACTTTTGCAAAACAAGTTGTATGTTAGTCATGGAACCGGTCTCATGTACGATGACATGTAAGGTTGGTCTAGGCCGCTTCATCCCACTATGCCACCAATATCCAAAATACATAGAAGATGCAATAACATGATCATCATCGCCCACATATAAACATATGTGTACTACCGTGCAAAGCACCTATGCATAGATCAGGCTCTGCTACCACTGTTGGGTTCGCAGCATAGAAAACAAAAAAATCCCTACGATGTGAACTATACGCCAAGATCTATCTACAGAGCAACGGGTGGATATACATCCATGGAGAACTTACCCTTGAAGACAACGAGTTTTGTTAACGAGTTGGAACTCGTGGATGATGTAGTAGTACACTTGCCGATCTCAAGATCATGATGAAGTCCAGCAGATCCGGCTCCAGCACGTCCTTCAGATCCAGCTCCAGCAAGTCCATCACCACGAAGTCCAGCACCACAAAGCAGTGGTGCATCCGTGATCACACACACGTATGGTACCCCGACAACCTCCGTCCCTCGCTCCAGCAAAGCAGCGGAAGCAGCAACTCCTTTCCAGATAAAGCCACCGGGGACATGTATCTCGCTAATCCGAGACCATGGGGGAATAATACTAGAGGGGGAGAGAGATCCTTCACGAGGAGGTGTGAGGAAGAAGGGGTGTGAGGAAGAAGGGGTGTGAGGGGGGCCTTTTATAGGAGGAGGGGGGTTCCCCTCCCCCATGGCCGGTGCCCCATGGGGTGACCCCTCACCTTCTCATTCATGTGGTGGTAACTCCCTCCACATAAATTTGCCCCTTCACATTCTCTTTTAAAGTCTCCACTTAAAATGCATTAAGTTTCTCCAAATTTAATGCTCTCTCAGTTAATAAAACTATTTTATTATTTTTATTCAGAATTTTGTTAATTACTTTAATTAACAAACGTTCACATAAAACCCCTTGCAACATTTCAATATTACATGCAGAACCAATTTCAACAATTTCACCCGAAACAGTTTCGGTGCCTATTGAAATAATTCCAGCGCTTTCTTAAATCTTTATCTGAAACATATTTTCTCCAAATGGTGTCGGTATCCCTTAAGTGTGTCACCCTACGGTTCGCGAATAATGCAGACATGATCGAGACCCCTCTCAGATCAATAATCAGAAGCGAGACCTGGAGATCCATACTGACTCCTACACATTCAACGATGACTTCTGTGATCGTGAGAACCTTTAATGCTAGTAACTAAATCCCTTTGTCTCGCGATATATTACATGTCCGAGATTCGATCATCGGTATCCAAATACCTAGTTTGATCTCGTTACCGACATGCACTCTTTTCTTGTTCCCGTGATATAACATTCTAGTGATCACATCACTTGCTTGCAAGCTATCTTAATGTGATATCACCGAGAGGGCCCAGAGTATATCTATCCGTCATCGGGATTGACAAATTCCACGCTTGATCCATGAGCCTCAACATAACACCTTTGTAGCACTGAACCCACCTTTATAGTCACCCTGTTACGGTGTGACGTTTGATGTTATCAAGATACTCTTCCGGTGTTAGCAATTAACATGATCTCATGGTCTAAGGACTAAGATTACTTCGTATGATGTTATAGCAATATAAACATAATGACTTTGATCGTAATGTTATACTTCGGATGAATGTTCATCACATCATTGCACCAATGTTGTGACCTCATTATTAACAACATCCAATGTCCATGATCAGGAAACCTTGATCATCTTGTTAATCAACGAGCTAGTTTATATGAGAGGCATTACTAGGAACTTTTTATATTTTGTTTATTAAACATACATGTATTAACGTTTCCAATTAATACAGTTATAGCATGCAAAATAAACATTTATCATAAACATGGAATAAGATAATAACCACTTTATTATTGCCTCTCAGGCATATTCCCTTCAAGAAGCGCCGCGAGGTTGAGGCTAGCCGTAGCCTCGAAGAGCTCGACAGTGATATGGAGATCGTTGACGAGTAGAGCTCCAAGCGAGAGCCCACTCTGACCAATCTCGCCATGAGAATGAAACCGCCAGTGAAGCCAGTGGCCAAGCCATCGGCGGTGCTCGATTCGAAGGATGAAGCCGAAGAGGTAGTAGCAGAGCCAGTCGTGGCGAAGGGGTCGGAGGGCCTGGCTCCAGCAACTGGATCGGAGTCCCCGACAGTGACAAAGGGGTTAGAAGACCCAGTTGCAGCGAAAGGGTCGGAGACCCAGGTGGCGGCCATCGCGTCAGTGAAGAAGCCGGTGGTGCCGCCCAAACCACAACGTCAAGCGAGCATGCTAGAGTCGGGGTTGAAGCGTGCGCTGGGCCCCGAGCTGGAGAGCCAATGCACATCAGCACGGGTCTATGCGTTATTCCAGTCGCCAAGTCAGTCTTTCCATTTTGCTGAGCTGCACGACTGTTGCACTCGTCGGAATTTCCGAATCACTAGTTGTTTTGAACTTCACAGGGGCAATCAAAGAGGATAACATGGGTGACTGTGTCGAGGATCCCCTCGAACCATGTTGAGGAGGGAGAGGACGCCTCCAAGAATAGGAAGGGCAAATCCGGCGAGGCGCCTGACCTCGCTGCTAAGAAGCAGAAAAAGGTTAACCTCGACCCGGCAGGCGAGGTGGAAGCAGAGGGTACCGTGGGAGACATTGTTGTGAGCGAGTAAGGTGTCGCATCCCAGGAGGTTGAAGCGGAGGATGCCGCTGCAACAAAGGAGATAACGGCGGTGGCCCCCTCAGTAGCGACCAAAGTCGCGATGTTTCCTCGGTTCCTTGCAAAGGGAGCCTCCGTGGCCGCCCAATCGCAGTCGCCAGTGGTAGCCAAAGTCATCGATGGCAATGTTGGGTTAATGGTGCAAGGATCCTAGGGAGTGGCATATCTGATGTCGTCCATGGGGGCGATCGAACTCCATCGCTTGCTCGTCCAGGCGCTCTAGGTATGCCTAGTCCCCAAGGCTATGGTTACTAAGTAGTAGCTACCGGAGTCTTATTTTCGAGTGCCCAGTCCCCGAGGGTCGGGCCGCTGGTTAGCAGCAAGTTGGCACTTGTAGTTTTTGCGATTCCCCAGTCCTTGACGGTCGGGTCGCTGGTTAGCAGCGAGTCAAATCTTGTACATTTTGTTGATCACATTCTTGTATTGTAGCAGGAGTCGGACGACCGACGTGTGGAGTTCGAGCGACTTCATGCCTCTACGCTAGACAAGGCCCACGAAGGTTATGTGCCAGTGTCTGAGCTGGAAGCTGCGAGGGCGACTGCTGCTGAAGCGGAGGAGAAGGCCAAGGTGGCATTAGCGGAGGAGGAGAAGGCCAGGTCCATGCTGGCGGAATTGGAGAAGGACCGCAAGGCCTCGGACTCCATTATGATGGAGTTGCAGTCGAATTTCTTTGACTTGGAGAAGTACGTCACTGACAACTGCCGACGTCTCCTTGGTGACTTCCTTTTCCTCTTTGGTTTTGGTCCAATCTTCGGACTTCCGAGTCCCCGAGCGACTGAATCTTTGAGTCGATCGGGTGTGCTAATACTTTGTAGATATCCAAGGGATCTAGCGATGCATCGGTATGGGGCCAAGGACTACGTCAAAGCGGTCCTTGAGAATTCCTCGGCATCGGTGATGTGCATGTGGGATATCCTTCAGGACATCTCTCCCACCGAGGTGATTCACGAGGGCTTCACCGAGGTGTGGAAGTACTTGGAGGAGGTGCCCACCGTCATCGGGTGGATGATGCGCTTCGTGTTTTGTCACGGGGCAACTGCTGCGTTGAGCCTTGGTCTCGTGCACTTTCCCGAGGACTTCGAGATCGACAATGTTACCAGCGGGTATCCTTCCTCGACCGGAGTCGTCCAGATCACCGATGTGTTGGCGCTGAATGCGAAGGTTGCCCCTTATGCGGAGCGCGTCTTGTGATGAGCGACCTCCTCCCCTACCAGGAGAGTCAGGTCGCCCTAGAGATAAGTAACTAGAGCACCTTGATTTAGCGCCGGAGCATCCATTCCAGTCGGCGATCGGTAAGTCGTTGACGACCTACCTCATTGATACGTTGCAAACGTATCTATAATTTGTGATGTTCCATGCTTGTTTTATATCTACTTTCTTATGTTTTGTCCACACTTTGGAGTACTTTTACACATTTTCTGGAACTAACCAATTAACAAGATGCCACAGTGCCAGTTGCCTATTTTCTTCTGTTTTTGGTTCCAGAAAAGCCATAAAATGAATATTCTCGGAATTGGACCGGACAAAAGCCAAAGTCGATATTTTACCGGAAGACTCACGGAGCCATAAGACGAGACGGAGAGGGGCCAGGGGCTGGCCACACCATGTGGTAGTGCGGCCCCTGGCCACGCCACCAGGTGGTGTGGGCCCCTGGTCCACCCTCTGACATTGCCCCTTCGCCTATAAAATCCCCCTAGGACAAAAACCCTAAAGAATCCAGCCTCTAGCCACGAAAAGTTCCACAGTGCCGCTGCCATCGAAGGGGAGATTCGGGGGACAGAAAGTATCTATTCCGGCACCCTGCCGAGACGGGGAAGTGCCCCCGAAGCCATCTCCATCGATCTCCACCACCATCTCCATGTCGTTGTTGATTCCCATGATGAGGAGGGAGTAGTTGTCTCTCGAGGCTAAGGGTTCTATCAGTAGCTATGTGTTCATCTCCCTCTATATGCATGATCATATCGTTATCATGAGCTTTGTAATCAAGTAGATCTACCATGCTACTCAAGTGCTTTAATAGATCTCTGGCTCTCCCCACGTGTGTGAAAGTGATAGCGTGCCAACCATGGTGGAACTTAGGCTAGAGATTACAAATAATTGTTATGAGTTATATTTGGAGTTGGATGTTTCTATGAAATTGTGGTGTTTGTTGGAACCATCTAGCACTCAAGGTGATAGTGAGGGGTTATCTAGATGGGGAAAGCGAACTTTGAGGAGTGCTGTTATAGCCCTATGATACGTTGCTAACGTATCTATAATTTTTGATGTTCCATGCTTGTTTTATATCTACTTTCCTATGTTTTTTCCACACTTTGGAGTATTTTTACTTGGACTAACCTATTAACAATATGCCATAGTGCTAGCTGCCTGTTTTCTTCTGTTTTTGGTTCCAGGAAAGTCAGAAATGAATATTCTCGGAATTGGATGGACAAAAGCCAAAGTCAGTATTTCACCGAGGGGGACACAGAGCCAGAAGACGAGACAGAGAGGGGATAGAGGCTGACCACACCACCTGGCCGCGCGGCCAGGCCTGGTCCGCGCCAAGGGGTGGTGTGGCTGCCTAGGGCACCCCTCGTCCTCCCCTTTCGCCTATATATCACCTCCGATACAGAAACACTAAGTACCCGATCAAAATTCCACGAAAGAGTTAGTAGCCGCCGTCATCTCCATCCCTAGATCGGGAGGGATCTGAAGCTCTTCCCGACACCCTTCTAGAGGGGAGAATTCACCCTGGAGGCCTTCTTCATCACCATGACCGCCTCCGGTGTGATGCATGAGTAGTTCATCCCTGGACTACGGGTCCATGTAGTAGCTAGATGGTTGGTTCTTCTCCTTTGTGCTACCATGTCTAGATCTTGTGAGCTTTGTTCATGATCAAGATCATCTATTTGTAATCCTACATGTTGTGTTTGCGGGGATCCGATGGATATTGAGATGCTATTTCAGATTGATTATTGATTCTATCATGTCTTTGTTATTTGTGATCTTGCATGCTCTCCGTTGTTAGTAGCTATCTTGGCCGAGTAGATGCAAGCAACCCCAAGAGGGATTATTTATGCTCGATAGTGGGTTCATGCCTCTAGTAATCTAGGGAAGTGACAAAAATCTCTAAGGTACTAGATGTGTTGTTGTTACTAGGGAGAAAACAACAATCCTTTGTTCATAGAACAATCGTATTGTTTACTTTACACGCAATGTGTAATGCAATGCTTGCAACTTAATACTGGAGGGGGTTCGGATGATAACCTGAAGGTGGATCATTAGTCATAGATGCAGTTGGATTACGGTCTATGTATAATGTTGTAATGCCTAATCAATTCTCATAGGAGTCAAGATGATTAGTATATGCATGTATGCTTTCTCGATGTTTGTCAATTTCCCCGCTGTAATTTGTTCACCCAACATGTCATCTATCTTAAGGAGAATCACCACTAGTGAACTATGGACCCCGGTCCTTTCTTTTACTATCAATCTACAATCTGCTTTTTACTGTTTTCTGTTTACTTTCTGCAAGCAATTTCTATCTTCCACACAATACGTTTAATCCTTTTTTTCAGCAAAACCGGTGAGATTGACAACCTCACTATAAGTTGGAGGCAAAGTTCTGTGGTTCTGTTGTGCAGGATTCCAAGTTGGAAACAACACCTTGGTGGTGTTTCCTTGCTCCCACTGGTTCAATAACCTTGGTTTCATAACTAAGGGAAAACTTGCTGCTATGATCATCATACCTTCCTCTTGGGGTTCCCCAACAAGCTCGATATATTTTGGGCCATCAAGCTATTTTTCTGGCGCCATTGCCGGGGATTGAAGAAGAAGAAGCTCCCATGTCAACCACGCGCCATCAAACTATTTTTCTGGCGCCGTTGCTGGGGAGTCAAGGACATCTTCACAAGGGGAGTCCCTCATAACCAATCTCTTCACTTTGTTTTATTCGTTTTGCTTAGTTTATTTATGCTTTGTTTGCTTGTTCTTTTTATAAAAAATACAAAAAAATTAGTTCCTACTATAGTTGTTATTTTCGTTGGTCTGTTATTGTCTTGCTTTATCATGCTTTCTATCAATGGTTGATTTCTTTGAAACTGAATCTAATTGGCAAGGGGGGTTCACGGAAGAACAAAAATATTATTATAAGGAACACCCTTTGTCACAAAAAGGGAAACACTTATAGGAACAAATTGATAAATTGTATACCATTGTTAGAAACGTGTGCTCTACTTATAGTGTTACTTATTGCTTTGATAAATCTTGTTGCTGTAAGAGGTATAAACACCTCCCTTTTCAATGTGAGTATAATGATGATGTTACCATATCTTCTTATGTTAAGGGAAATTATGACTTTTATGATGTGGAACAAATTGAAGAATATATTGCTTTGAAGGGTGCATTCGAACTAGCTTATTTGCTTGAACATACTGATGATGCACCTTATAAATATGAGGTTTATGATATACTTCAATTTTGCTTTGATAATTACAAGGAAGAAAATGGCTATATTCTTGAATATCTTAATAGATGCTCTCCACCAGCGGAAGAGACTAATGCCTTGCAGGAGCCTATGGAAGAAGAAATTGCTGAAACTGGAAGCTCATTGGATGAAAAAGAGGAGGAGAGTGATGATCAAGAGGAGTAAGAATGGATCTACCCATTCCTACCTTCTAATTAGAGTAACTCTTTACCCCTTACAATATTTGATTGTCCCCCATGCTTACTAAAGTAGGATGAATGTTATGTTCCTGAGGATTTTTTGAAAATGTTTATAATAAAGCTCTAGTGCTTGTAGATCATGAAAAGCATGCTTTATGTGATATTTATATTGTTGAGTTTATTCATGAGGCTACTGAAAATTATTATGAGAGAGGAAAATATGGTTGTAAAAGTTTTCATGGCACTGAAACACCTATCTATTTGCTGAAAGTTTTGAAGTTACTCTCGTTTTATCTTCCTATGCATGTCGCTTTGTTCTTTGTGAATTTATTTGCGTATAAGATTCCTATGCACAGGAAGTGGGTTAGACTTAAATGTGTTTTGAATTTTCTTCTCAATGCTCTCTTTTACTTCAATTCATATTTCTTATGAGAGCATCATCGAAATTCTTATGCCTAGCTCAAAGGCGTTAAAGAAAAGCACTTATTGGGAGATAACCCAAATTTCGTTAGGAATCTTTTGTTGAGTCTTGGAAGTTATTACTTCAGTAATAACCTCTCCTTATCATTTTTGTGTGGTTTTTGTGCCAAGAGTAACCTCTAATGAGAGAGAAGTAATACTTGGGAAACTTGCTGTCCCGAAATAGATTTTTGTCATTCGCTGTAAAAATTCGTGAAAAATATCTGTACATCGGTTTGTGCTGTAATTTTTTGTGTTTCTGCCCCAGGTTGTTATCCAACTTTCGTTGGTTCAACACGTTTCGATTTGAGCAACAAAAGGTCTTCGAAAAAATCGGTTTCTACCTGCTGGTCTGTTTTGACATATTTCTGCCGTTATTTGCATTTGCTTCTTATTGATTCCTTTTTGGGTTCTTTTTGGGTTCTTTTTGGGGAAATTGAGCTTTTTGAGGGAATTGCTACAGTAGCTTGTGGAATGTTATGCTGTTTTAAACCTAAAACCCCCAAGGTCTATTATCTTTTGAACATACTAATGTTGCTAATGGAGACTGTGTGAAGTTTTGTATGAAGGAAAAATTTCAGGTGTAGGAAAAGAATGATGTAATGAGATGAAGAATGGACTAAATCTCAAGCTTGGGGATGCCACCCGTGTAACCCCAAGAAATATACAAGAAGTACAAGCGTCAAAGCTTGGGGATGCCCAAGGCATCGCCTTCTTCATCAAAAAATATTCAGGTTTCTTCCAAACACTTCATTTTTATTATTTCATGCACAGTTGTGTTGTTCTTGGAGCGTCTTCGTTTTCGTTTTCGTTTGCTTGGTTTTCTTAGTTTGGTTGAATACATTGGTTGGACCCCCTCATTCATTCATTAGTTTTCAAATAAGATTGGTTTGGATTGGAAAATAGTAGGAAAAGTTCATGCTTAAGTGGTAAAAAGGAGCTTGTTTTTGGACTGAGGCCTATGCTTTATCATGTCATGCTTGATATTGTTTTGGCTTTATGCTTAGTGATTTTTGCTGTAGCATGACATGTCATAAACAATTGAGATTGCTTAATGTGCCTTGAAAGAATCATGTGTTGTTTTAGCATATTAAAGCATAGTATTATGGTATTCTCCTTTGATGCTTTATTTTGGGTTGACTTGGCGCATGCTCACACCATGTTAAGACTATCCTAAGTCACCATAGCCTCTATGATCCTTTAGTTTTCGACTTGTAATATCACTTTATGCTTTAATTAATGATGTTTTGTCGTTTTGCATGATTATGGCCATTATTGCTCTCTTAGTTGGTCGCTCCCAGTCTTTTGCTAGCCTCCATAACCAAGTATGAGTTCCACTCATGCATCCAACTCCAAATAAAACCAAGTTATTCCAAAGAGTCCACAATACCTACCTATTAGCATTTGCTATTCCAAGTATATTCATGTTTTTATCTACCTTCCGAATTAAACTTGTTATGAGAAAACTAGTGATTAAATCTCTCACGAACTTGATGACACACTTTACTTTTCTTGCCCCTAATAAACTTGAACCATTGTGTCATCTATGTTGTATATGCTTGCACTTATACGTTGGGGATTAGCAGAACCATGCTGTCATGGGGAACTCTTTCAACATTGCACTTGTACATTGTACCTAGTTGATATCATGCTCTTTTGTCTATGGATGTCGTCGGTGTGAAATGAAAGGGGAGCTTGTAAGTCCATGGAGTTATGTATGTGTGTTAGAGAAACGCCTGGGCCGCTGGTCTAATACATGCCTAATCATGGTGGAAACCTGCAGCGTAACCATAATGAGCAATCTATGAAGCATTCTTCTTATAAAAAAGAGATAGAGATTGAGAAAAAGAAAAAAAATATGAGAAAAGAGGAAAGAGAGAAAAAAGCACCATTTTCCCATGGTAAATAAGAAGATTGCTGAGGTGCTTATTGTCTGCTTGCCTTGTCATTTTGATATGAGGATTCTTCTGTATCATCGGGCAAGGGGTACCCCGTTGGTGGTTCTCTATGATACACATGTACTTACTATGACAAGAACTTACCGATAACTAAACTTGAGTAGCATGAGGAGCGGCCCTCGTATTCAAGGGACATGAGATTTCCAACTTATACTTTGTCAAGCATATACTCCATAGTTTGTTCACTTTAACCTTAATCACTTCAAGATGCTGATGATAGGGGCAATGAGAGCTGAAAGCTAATAAGTACCATAATTTTTGGAAGCTCTTTATGAGACTTGAATCCCTGCTTCCTTCTATGAAGGACTTTCTTTTAGTTTTATGTTGATTCTCCATCTTCTATATTTATGCACCTATTGAGAGAGCATAGTGGCCATTCTTAGTTCTATGTGCCTTGTCCCAAGAATTGTTGATTGATGCATAACTTTGATATTGCTTGTTCTTAAACTATTTGTATCTAGTCACCCTTATGAACTTTGAAGGTGTCCTATGCATTTATGTTTTGCTACACTATGAGGGACAAGCTGAATACCATTCTTATTATGCTTTCTTTATGTGAAACAAACAAACGTCTTGCAAAGCATTGTTATTCATGAATATTTTGTTTGTGCCTTTTCATGTTACAACATAGTTGCTATGTCTTATTGTTAGAACTATATCTTTCATGCTATGTTAAAGTACTATGATCTGAGTTATCAATGTTTTACAAATAGTTTGATCAAGATTATGATGGTGCATGTCACCTCAAAAATTATTATTTCTTTTTATCACTTACCTACTCGAGGACGAGCAGGAGTTAAGCTTGGGGATGTTGATACGTTGCTAACGTATCTATAATTTTTGATGTTCCATGCTTGTTTTATATCTACTTTCTTATATTTTGTCCATACTTTGGAGTATTTTTATACACTTTCTTGGACTAACCTATTAACAAGATGCCACAGTGCCAGCTGCCTGTTTTCTGTTGTTTTTGGTTCCAGGAAAGTCAGAAAATGAATATTCTCGGAATTGGACGGGACAAAAGCCAAAGTCAATATTTCACCGAGGGCGACAGGGAGCCAGAAGACGAGACGGAGAGGGGCCAGAGGCCGGCCACACCACCTGGCCATGCGGCCAGGCCTGGCTCGCACCAAGGGGTGGTGTGGCCGCCTAGGGCACCCCCTCGGCCTCCCCTTTCGCCTACAAGAAGCCTCCAATACAGAAACCCTAAGTACCTGATCAAAATTCCACGAAAGAGTCTGTATCCACCGTCATCTCCATCCCTAGATCAGGAGGGATCTGAAGCTCTTCCAGGCACCCTACCGGAGGGGAGAATTCACCCTGGAGGCCTTCTTCATCACCATGACTGCCTCCGGTGTGATGCGTGAGTAGTTCATCCCTAGACTACGAGTCCATGTAGTAGCTAGATGGTTGGTTCTTCTCCTTTGTGCTACCATGTCTAGATCTTGTGAGCTCCATTCATGATCAAGATCATCTATTTGTAATCCTACATGTTGTGTTTGCGGGGATCCGATGGATATTGAGATGCTATTTCAGATTGATTATTGATTCTATCATGTCCTTGTTATTTGTGATCTTGCATGCTCTCCGTTGTTAGTAGCTATCTTGGCCGAGTAGATGCTAGCAACTCCAAGAGGGAGTATTTATGCTCGATAGTGGGTTCATGCCTCTAGTAATCTGGGGAAGTGATAGAAATCTCTAAGGTACTAGATGTGCTGTTGCTACTAGGGAGAAAACAACAATCCTTTGTTCATAGAACAATCATATTGTTTACTTTACACGCAATGCTTAATGCAATTATTTGTTGTTTGCAACTTAATACTGGAGGGGGTTTGGATGATAACCTGAAGGTGGATTGTTAGTCATAGATGCAGTTGGATTATAGTCTATGTATAATGTTGTAATGCCCAATCAAATCTCATAGGAGTCAAAATGATTAGTATATGCATGTATGCTTTCTCAATGTTTGTCACCCAACATGTCATCTATCTTAAGGAGAATCACCACTAGTGAACTATGAACCCCGGTCCTTTCTTTTACTATTAATCTACAATCTGCCTTTTACTGTTTTCTGTTTACTTTCTACAAGCAATTGCTATCTTCCACCCAAAACATTTAATCCTTTGTTTTCAGAAAAACCGGTGAGATTGACAACCTCACTGTAAGTTGGGGGCAAAGTTATGTGGTTGTGTTGTGCAGGATTCCAAGTTGGAAACAACACCTTGGAGGTGTTTTCTTGCTCCTACTGGTTCAATAACCTTGGTTTCATAACTGAGGTAATACTTGCTGTTGTGCTCATCATACCTTCCTCTTGGGGTTCCCCAATGAGCTCGATATATTTTGGGCCATCACCCTACCATGATTAGAGTGTCCAACCGGAGAGTAGTTCAGAGTAGTATCATAAAGAGATGATATTTATATGAGAGTGTTCACTGGTGAAAGTATGATCCCTATGCCTTGTTTCTAAGCATTGAAGCACCGTTTGCAACTAGATCTGTTACATGTTTGCTTGCTTCCATCATTATTTCAGATTGCCTTTAGTCTCTTCCTACCCGTCAAGCTATTTTTTGGCACTGTTACCACCTGTATTTCACTATCTCTTCGCCGAACTAGTGCACCTATACACCTGACAAGTGTATTGGGTGTGTTGGGGACACAAGAGACTTCTTTTATCTTGATTGCAGGGTTGCTTGAGAGGGATACCTTTGACCACTTCCTCCCTGAGTTCGATAAACCTTGGGTAATCCACTTAAGGGAAACTTGCTGCTGTTCTACAAACTTCTGCACTTGGAGGTCTAACAACTGTCTACAAGAATAGAAGTGCGTAGACATCAAGCTATTTTCTGGCACTGTTGCCGGTGAGGTAAGGTAAAAGGTACTCACATCCTCTGGCTACTAAGCTATCTTCTAGCATTGTTGCTGGTGTGTGAGTGCTCGAAGTTATTTCCTTTAGATTCTGCAATTATATCTTTTTGTTTCTTGTTTTTATTTTCACTAGCTAGGCTTAATGGAAAACAACAACAAAATTAGAGAGCTTTATAATATTTATCTTGAGTTAGGACATGAAGTGTTTGAAGAGAAAATTAAAAAACCTATGGAACTTTATTTGCATTCTAATAGCAATGTTATTAGTATGAATTCTTTGAACACCATTATTGCTAATGCTATGGAAAAGTCTAAGCTTGGGGAAGCTGGTTTTGATGAAAATGATCTTTTTAGTCCCCCAAGCACGGAGGAGAAAATTTACTTTGATGATACTATGCCTCCGATATATGATGATTACAATGATGAATATGATATTTTTAGTCCACCTACTATTGAGGAGAAAATTTATTATGATTACAATATGCCTCCTATATTTGATGATTATGGTAATGAGAATAATAATGATAGCTATTTTGTTGAATTTGCTCCCACTACAATTAATAAGAATGACTATGTTTATGTGGGGAGTATTAATTCTTTTATGCACGTGGCTCATGATAAGAATGTTTTATGTGATAGTTATATTGTTAATATTATTCATGATGTTACTGAAAGTTATTATGAGAGAGGGAAACATGGTTTTGTAAGTCTCAATAATATTAAGTTTCCCCTCTTTACGTTGAAAATTTTGAAGTTGCACTTGTTTTGCTTTTCTATGCTTGTTGCTTTCTGCTTTCATGAATTGTTTCTTTACAAGATTCCCATGCATAGGAAGTGGGTTAGACTAAAATGTTCTCTGAATTTTCTTCTTGATGCTCTCTTTTACTTCAATTCATATGTCTTATGTGAGCATCTTCTCAAACTATCATGCCTAACTTAAAGGCGTTAAAGAAAAGTACTTCTTAGGAGATAACCAAATAGTTTTCTTGAGTCTTGGAAGTTATTACTTCTGTAATAAACTCCCCTTATCCTTTTTTATTTGATTTTTGTTCCAAGAATAACGTCTAATGAGAGGAAAGTAAGATTTGGGGAAGTGCTGTCCCGAAACAGATTTTTGTGCTTCACTGTAAATATTCGTGAAAAATCTCTATATGTCGGATTGAGCTGTAATTTTCTGAATAAATCCCCCAGGTTGTTAGCTAACTTTCATTAGTTCAACACTTTTCGATTTGAGCAATAGAAGGCCTTCGAAAAAATTGGTTTTAACCTGCTGGTCTGTTTTGACAGATTTCTGCCATTATTTGCATTTGCCTCTTTATCGATTTCTTTTTGGGTTCTTTTTGGTGAATTGAGCTTTTTGAAGGAATTGCTACAATAGCTTGTGTTTTTAATGAATGTTTTGCTGTTTTAAAACTAAAACTCAAAGGTTTATTATCTTTTGAATGCACTAATATTGCTAATGAAGATTGTGTGAAGTTTTGTATGAAGGAATTTTTTAGGTGTAGGGAAAGAATGATATAATGAGATGAAAAATGGACAAACGCTCAAGCTTGGTGATGCCACCCCGTGTCACCCCAGAAAATATTCAAGAGGTACAAGCGTCAAAGTTTGGGGATGCCCAAGGCATCTCCTTCTTCATCAATAAAAATCTCAGGTCTTTCTAGACACTTCGTTTTTATTGTTTCATGCACTGTTGTGTTGTTCTTGGAGCGTCTTCGTATTTGTTTTTAGTTTTCTTTTGTTTGGTTTGCTTAAATAAGTTGGTTGGATCCCAACACACTTCTTTTGGAGAGAGACACACCCCGTTATTCATTGCCTAGAACACTCTAGTTTTCATTCTTATTGTTTTGTGAGTGTTCTCTTTTGCTAGCACTGTGTTTAGCCTTAGTTTTTTTGTGCTTTCACCTTAGAACTTTTTAGTTCTTATTTTTGGATTTGTGAGACAATCTCACTGATCTTTATTTATTATTATCTTTGTGAGTTCTTTCAAATAAAGTTGATTTGGATTGGAGAAGAGTAGGAAAGTTCATGCTTAAGTGGTATAAAAGGAGCTTGTTTTTGACTGTGACTTAGACTTTATCATGTCATGCTTGGTATTGTTTTGGCTTTATGCTTAGTGATTTTTTGCTGTAGCATGACATGTTATAAACAATTGAGATTGCTTAATGTGCCTTGAAAGAATCACGCGTTGTTTTAGCATATTAAAGCATAGTATTGTGGTATTCTCTTTGATGCTTTATTTGGGTTGACTTGGCGCATGCTCACACCAAGTTAAGACTACACCAAGTCACCATATCCTCTATGATCCTTTATTTTTTGACTTGTAATATTACTTTATGCTTTAATTAATGATGTTTTGTCGCTTCGCATGATTATGGCCATTATTGCTCTCTTAGTTGGTCGCTCCCACTCTTTTGCTAGCCTCCATAACCATGTATGAGTTCCACTCATGCATCCAACTCCAAATAAAACCTAGTTATTCCAAAGAGTCCACCATACCTACCTATTAGCATTTGCTATTCCAAGTATATTCATGTTTTTATCTACCTTCCGAATTAAATTGTTATGTGAAAATTAGTGATTAAGGCTCTCACGAACTTGATGGCATACTTTACTTTTCTTGCCCCTAATAAACTTGAACCATTGTGTCATCTAAGTTGTATATGCTTGCACTTATATGTTGGGAATTAGCAGAACCATGCTGTCATGGGGAACACTTTCAACATTGCACTTGTACATTGTACCCAGTTGATATCATGCTCTTTTGTTTATGGATGTATGTTACGTTGCAAACGTATCTATAATTTTTGATGTTCCATGCTTGGTTTATATCTACTTTCTTATGTTTTGTCCACACTTTGGAGTACTTCTCATATGATTTCTTGGACTAACCTATTAACAAGAGCCACTGTGCCAGTTGCCTGTTTTTTGCTGTTTTGGGTTCCAGGAAAGTAAGAAAATGAATATTCTCGGAATTGGACCGGACAAAAGCCAAAGTTGTTATTTTCCCGGAAGACTCACGGAGCCATAACGAGAGTCGGAGAGGGGCCACAGGGTGGCAACCCCCCTTGGTGCGGGCAACCGTAGGCCGCGCCAGGGCAAGGTGTGGGCCCCCTGGCCGGCCACCGACCTTGCCCCTTTGCCTATATATTCCCCCCGATGCAGAAACCCTAAATAGTCAAGCCTCCAACCACGAAAAGTTTCGGAGCACCGTCGCCACCGAAGGGGAGATTTGGGGGACAGAAAGTCTCTGTTCCGGCACCCTGCCAGGATGGGGAAGTGCCCTCGGAGCCATCTGCATCGATCTCCACCACCATCTCCATCGTCGTTGCTGATTCCCATGATGAGGAGGGAGTAGTTCTTCCTCGAGGCTAAGGGATCTACCGGTAGCTATGTGTTCATATCTCTCTCTATGCATGATCATATTGTGATCATGAGTTTTGTAATCAAGTAGATCTACCTTCCTACTCAAGTGCTTTAATAGATATCTGCTCTCCCCATGTGTGTGAAAGTGATAGCGTGCACACCATGGTGGCACTTAGGCTAGAGATTACAAATACTTGTTATGAGTTATATTTGGAGTTGGTTGTCTTTATGAAATTGTGGTGTTTGTTGGACTCGTCTTGTACTCAAGGTGACAGTGTGGGGTTATCTAGATGGGAAAGATGAACTTTGAGGTGTGCTGTTATAGCCCTACCAACGATTAGAGTGTCCAACCGGAGAGTAGTTCAGCATAGTATCATAAAGAAGAATATATTTATATGAGAGTGTTCACTAGTGAAAGTATGATCCCTAGGCCTTGTTTCTAAGCATAGAAACACCATTTGCAATTAGATCTGTTACATGTTTGCTTGCTTCCTTCTTTATTTCAGTTTGCCTTTAGTCTTTTCCCACGTCAACCACACGCCAGCAAGCTATTTTCTGGCACCGTTACCACTTATTATTATCCATACCACTTGTATTTTACTATCTCTTCGCCGAACTAGTGCACCTATACACCTGACAAGTGTATTGTGTGTGTTGGGGACACAAGAGACTTCTTGTATCTTGATTGCAGGGTTGCTCGAGAGGGGATACCTTTGACCACTTCCTCCCTGAGTTCAATAAACCTTGGGTGATCCACTTAAGGGAAAACTTGCTGCTGTTCTACAAACCTCTGCACTTGGAGGCCCAACAACTATCAACAAGAATATAAGTGCGTAGACATCAAGCTATTTTCTGGCGCCATTGCCGGGGAGGTAAGGTAAAAGGTACTCACATCCTTCGGTGTGAGTGCTCGAAGTTATTTCCTTTAGATTCTGCAATTTTGCCTTTTTGTTTCTTGTTTTCACTAGTTAGGCTTAATGGAAAACAACAAAAAAATTAGAGAGCTTTATAGTATTTATCTTGAGTTAGGACATGAAGTGTTTGAAGAGAAAATTAAAAAACCTATGAAACTTTATTTGCATGCTAATAGCAATGTTGTTAGTATGAATTCTTTGGACACTATTATTGCTAATGCTATGGAAAAGTCTAAGCTTGGGGAAGCTAGTTTTTATGAAAATGATCTTTTTAGTTCCCCAGCTTTGGAAGATAGCTATTCTATTGCTTATGATGATACCAAACTGCCAATATATGATGATTACAATGATGAATATGATATTTTCAGTCCACCTACTATTGAGGAGGAAATTAATTATGACTATAATATGCCTCCTATATTTGATGACTATGGTGATGAAAATAATAATGATAGCTATTTTGTTGAATTTGCTCCCACTACAATTAATAAGAATGACTATGTTTATGTGGGGAGTATTAATTCTTTTATGCATGTGTCTCATGATAAGAATGTTTCATGTGATTGTTATATTGTTAATTTTATTCATGATGCTACTGAAAGTTATTATGAGAGAGGGAAACATGGTTTTATGTATCTCAACAATATTAAGTTTCCCCTCTTTATGTTGAAAGTCTTGAAGTTGCACTTGTTTTGCTTTACTATTCTTGTTGCTTTGTGCTTTCATGACTTGTTTCTTTACAATATTCCTATGCATAGGAAGTGGGTTAGACTTAAATTTGTTTTGAATTTGCTTCTTGATGCTCTCTTTTACTTCAATTCATATTTCTTATATGAGCATCTTCTCAAACTATCATGCCTAACTTAAAGGCGTTAAAGAAAAGTACTTATTGGAAGATAACCCAAAAGTTTTAGATGAGTCTTGGAAGTTATTACTTCGGTAATAACCGCTCCTTATCCTTTTTATTTGCTTTTTGTGCCAAGAGTAACCTCTAATGAGAGAGAAGTAATGATTGGGAAAGTTGCTCTCCCGAAACAAATTTCTGTGCTTCATCACAAAAATTCATGTAAAATCTCTGTACGTCCTTTTGAGGCGTGAATTTTTGTGCTTCTGCCCCAGGTTGTTATCTAACTTTCGTTTGTTCAACACTTTTTGATTTGAGCAACAGAAGGTCTTCAAAAAAAATTTGTTTTTACCTGCTGGTCTGGTTTGACAGATTTCTGCCATTATTTGCATTTGCTTCTTGTTGGTTCCTTTTTGAGTTCTTTTGGGGAATTGAGCTTTTTGAGGGAAGTGCTATAGTAGCTAGTGTTTTAATGGAAGTTTTATTGGAGTTGGAACTTAACCTAAAGACTTATAATCTTGAGTGCACTAATGTTGCTAATAAAGATTGTGTGAAGTTTTGTATGAAGGAAAAATTTCAGGTGTATGGAAGGAATGAGTAATGAGATGAAGGATGGACTAAATCTCAAGCTTGGGTATGCCACGCGTGTCACCCCAAGAAATATCCAAGAAGGACAAGCGTCAAAGCTTGGGGATGCCCAAGGCATCCCCCTCTTCATCAATAAAAATCCCAGGTTTCTTCCAAACGCTTTATTTTTATTGTTTCATGCACAATTGTGTTGTTCTTGGAGCGTCTTCTTTTTCGTTTTCGTTTTGGTTTTTCGTTTGCTTAGTTTGCTTAGTTTGCTGAATAAATTGGTTGGACGCCCTCTTTCATACATTGGTTTTCAAATAGTTTGGTTTGGTTTGGAAAAGAGTAGGAAAGCTCATGCTTAAGTGGTAAAGAGAGCTTGTTTTTGACTGTGGCCTATGCTTTGTCATGCCATGCTTGATATTGTTTTGGATTTATGCTTAGTATTCTTTGCTGTAGCATGACTTGTTATAAACAATTGAGATTGCTTAATGTGCCTTGGAAGAATCATGCGTTGTTTTAGCATATTAAAGCATAGTATTGTGGTATTCTCCTTTGATGCTTTATTTGGGTTGACTTAGCGCATGCTCACACCATGTTATGACTATCCCAAGTCACCATAAGCCTTTATGATCCTTTAGTTTTCAACTTGTAGTATCACTTTATGCTTTGATCAATGATGTTTTGTCGCTCTGCATGATTATGTCCATTATTGCTCTCTTAGTTTGTCGCTCCCAGTCTTTTGCTAGCCTTCACAACCAAGTATGAGTTCCACTCATGCATCCAACTCCCTAAACCAAGTTATTCCAAAGAGTCCATCATACCTACCTACTAGCATATGCTATTCCAAGTATATTCATGTTTTTGTTTACCTTCCGAATTAAACTTATTATGAGAAAACTAGTGATTAAAGCTCTCACGAACTTGATGGCACACTTTACTTTTCTTGCCCTTAATAAACTTGAACCATTGTGTCGTCTATGTTGTATATGCTTGAACTTATTTGTTGGGGATTAGCAGAACCATGCTGTCATGGGGAACGCTTTCAACATTGCACTTGTACTTTGTACCTAGTTGATATCATGCTCTTTTGTCTATGGATGTCATCGGTGTGAAATGAAAGGGGAGCTCGTAAGTCCATGGAGTTATGTATATGTGTTAGAGAAACGCCTGGGCCGCTGGTCTAATCCATGCTGACATGGTGGAAACCTGCAGCGTAACCATAATGAGCTGTCTGTGAAGCATTCTTATTATATAAAAAAAGAGTTAGATATTGAGAAAAAAGAGAAAAAGAAAAAAAAGATTATGAAAAGTGGAAAGAGAGAAAAAGCACCATATTCCCATGGTAAATAAGAAGATTGCTGAGATGCTTGTTGTCTGCTTGCCTTGTCATTTTGATATGGGGATTCTTCCGTATCATCGGGCAAGGGGTACCCCGTTGGCGGTTCTCTATGATACACATGTACTTACGACGACAAGAACTTACTGGTGACTAAACTTGAGTAGCATGAGGAGCGGCCCTCGTCTTCAAGGGACATGAGATTTGTAAATATACTTTGTCAAGCATGTACACCAAAGTTTGTTCACTTTAACCTTAATCACTTCAAGATGCTTATGATACGGGCAATGAGAGCTGAAGGCTATAAGTACCATAATTTTTGAAAGCTCTTTATGAAACTTGAATCTCTGCTTCCTTCTATGAAGGCCTTTCTTCCACCATTATATTGAGTCTCCACCTTCTACCTTTATGCACTTACTTTGAGAGCATAGTGGCCATTCTTAGTTCTATGCGCATTGTCCCGAGACTTGTTGATTGATGCATAACTTTGATATTGCTTGTTTTAAACTATTTGTATCTAGTCACTCTTATGAACTTTGAAGGTGTCCTATGCATTTATGTTTGCTACTCTATGAGGGACAAGTTGAATGCCACTATGCTATGTTTTCTTTATGTGAAACAAACAAACGTCTTGCAAAGCATTGTTATTCATTAATCTTTTGTTTGTGCCTTTTCATGTTGCAACATAGTTTCTTTGTCTTATTGCTAGAACTTTGTATTTCATGTTATGATTGAAGTACTATGATCCCACCTTTCAATGTTTTACAAATACTTTGATCAAGTTTATGATGGTGCATGCCACCTAAAAAATTATTCTTTCTTTTTATCACTTACCTACTCGAGGACGAGCAGGAGTTAAGCTTGGGGATGTTGATACATTGCAAACGTATCTATAATTTTTGATGTTCCATGCTTGGTTTATATCCATTTTCTTATGTTTTGTCTATACTTTGGAGTACTTTTCATATGATTTCTTGGACTAACCTATTAACAATAGCCACAGTGCTAGTTGCCTGTTTTTTGCTATTTTTGGTTCGAGGAAAGTCGGAAAATGAATATTCTCGGAATTGGACCAGACAAAAGCCAAAGTTGTTATTTTCCCGGAAGACTCACGGAGCCAGAAGGAGAGTCGCAGAGGGGCCATAGGGTGGCCACACCCCCTTGGCACGGGCAATCCTAGGCCACGCCAGGGCATGGTGTGGGCCCCCTGGCCGGCCACCGACCTTGCCCCTTCGCCTATATATTCCCCCCGATGCAGAAACCCTAAATAGTCAAGCCTCCAACCACGAAAAGTTCTGCAGCACCGCCGCCACCGAAGGGGAGATTCAGGGGACAGAAAGTCTCTGTTCCGGCACCCTGCCGGGACGAGGAAGTGCCCCCGGAGCCATCTCCATCGATCTCCACCACCATCTCCATCGCCGTTGCTGATTCCCATGATGAGAAGGGAGTAGTTCTTCCTCGAGGCTAAGGGATCTACCGGTAGCTATGTGTTCATCTGTCTCTATGCATGATCATATTGTGATCATGAGGTTTTTAATCAAGTAGATCTACCTTGCTACTCAAGTGCTTTAATAGATCTCTGCTCTCCCCATGTGTGTGAAAGTGACAGCGTGCACACCATGGTGGCACTTAGGCTAGAGATTACAAATACTTGTTATGAGTTATATTTGGAGTTGGATGTCTTTATGAAATTGTGGTGTTAGTCGGACTCATCTAGTACTCAAGGTGACAATGTGGGGTTATCTAGATGGGAAAGATGAACTTTGAGGTGTGCTGTTATAGCCCTACCAACGATTAGAGTGTCCAACCGGAGAGTAGTTCAACTTAGTATCATAAAGAAGAATATATTTATATGAGAGTGTTCACTAGTGAAAGTATGATCCCTAGGCCTTGTTTCTAAGCATAGAAACACTGTTTGCAATTAGATCTGTTACATGTTTGCTTGCTTCCTTCTTTATTTCAGTTTGCCTTTAGTCTTTTCCCACGTCAACCACACGCCAGCAAGCTATTTTCTGGCACCGTTACAACTTATAATTATCCATACCACTTGTATTTTACTATCTCTTCGCCGAACTAGTGCACCTATACACCTGACAAGTGTTTTGGGTGTGTTGGGGACACAAGAGACTTCTTGTATCTTGATTGCAGGGTTGCTCGAGAGGGGATACCTTTGACCACTTCCTCCCTGAGTTCGATAAACCTTGGGTGATCCACTTAAGGGAAAACTTGCTGCTGTTCTACAAACCTCTGCACTTGGAGGCCCAACAACTGTCTACAAGAATAGAAGTGCATAGACATCAATGTCGTCGGTGTGAAATGAAAGGGGAGCTTGTAAGTCCATGGAGTTATGTATGTGTTTTAGAGAAACGCCTGGGCCGCTGGTCTAATCCATGCCTAATCATGGTGGAAACCTGCAGAGTAACCGTAATGAGCAATCTATGAAGCATTCTTCTTATAAAAAAGAGATAGAGATTGAGAAAAATAAAAAAAGAAATGAGAAAAGAGGAAAGAGAGAAAAAAGCACCATTTTCCCATGCTAAATAAGAAGATTGCTGAGATGCCCATTGTCTGCTTGCCTGTCATTTTTATATGGGGATTCTTCCGTATCATCGGGCAAGGGGTACCCCGTTGGCGGTTCTGTATGATACACATGTACTTACTATGATAAGAACTTACCGTAACTAAACTAGAGTAGCATGAGGAGCGACCCTCGTATTCAAGGGACATGAGATTGCCAATTTATACTTTGTCAAGCATATACTCCATGGTTTGTTCACTTTAACCTTAATCACCTCAAGATGCTTATGATAGGGGCAATGAGAGCTGAAAGATAATAAGTACCTTAATTTTTGGAAGCTCTTTATGAGACTTGAATCCCTGCTTCCTTCTATGAAGGCCTTTCTTTTACTTTTATGTTGAGTCTCCATCTTCTATCCTTAGGCACCAATTAAGAGAGCATAGTTGTCATTCTTAGTTCTATGTGCATTGTCCCAAAACTTACTGATTGATTCATAATGTTGATATTGCTTGTTCTTGAACTATTTGTATCTAGTCACCCTTATGAACTTTGAAGGTGTCCTATGCAATTATGTTTTGCTACTCCATGAGGGACAAGCTGAATGCCACTATGCTATGTTTTCTATATATGAAACAAACAAACATCTTTCAATGCATTGTTATTCATGATCTTTGTTTGTATCCTTTCATGTTGCATGCATTGTTACTATGTCTTATTGTTAGAACTTCATCTTTCATGCTCATGTTTAGAGTACTTTGATCCCAGCTTTCAACGCTTGCAAATGGTTTGATCTTGATTGTGATGGCGCATGTCACCTCAAAAATTATTCTTTTTATCACTTACCTACTCGAGGACGAGCAGGAGTTAAGCTTGGGGATGTTGATACGTTGCAAACGTATCTATAATTTTTGATGTTCCATGCTTGTTTTCTATCTACTTTCTTATGATTTGTCCACACTTTGGAGTACTTTTACACATTTTTTGGAACTAAACTATTAACAAGATGCCACAGTGCCAGTTGCCTGTTTTCTTCCGTTTTTGGTTCCAGAAAAGCCAGAAAATGAATATTCTCGGAATTGGACCGGAAAAAAGCCAAAGTCGATATTTTACCGGAAGACTCACGGAGCCATAAGACGAGACGGAGAGGGGTTAGGAGCTGGCCACACCATGTGGTAGCGCGGGCCCCCTGGCCGCGCCACCAGGTGGTATGGGCCCATTGTCCACCCTCTGACATCGCCCCTTCGCCTATAAAATCCCCCCGGACGAAAACCCTAAAGAATCCAGCCTCCAGCCACGAAAATTCCGCAGCGTTGCCGCCACTAAAGGGGAGATTCGGGGGACAGAAAGTCTCTGTTCCGGCACCCTGCCGGGATGGGAAGTGCCCCCGGCGCCATCTCCATCAATCTGCACCACCATCTCCATCACCGTTGCTGATTCCCATGATGAGGAGGGAGTAGTTCTCTCTCGAGGATAAGGGTTCTATCGGTAGCTATGTGTTCATCTCTCTCTCTATGCATGATCATATTGTGATCATGAGCTTTGTAATCAAGTAGATCTACCTTCCTACTCAAGTGCTTTAATAGATCTCTGGCTCTCCCCACGTGTGAAAGTGATAGCATGCACACCATGGTGGCACTTAGGCTAGAGATTACAAATACTTGTTATGAGTTATATTTGGAGTTGGATGTCTCTATGAAATTGTGGTGTTTGTTGGAACCATCTAGCGCTCAAGGTGATAGTGAGGGGTTATCTTGATGGGGAAAGCGAACTTTTAGGAGTGCTGTTATAGCCCTACCATGGATTAGACTGTCCAACCGGAGAGTAATTCAGAGTAGTATCATAAAGAGATGATATTTATATGAGAGTGTTCACTAGTGAAAGTATGATCCCTAGGCCTTGTTTCTAAGCATTGAAACACCGTTTGCAGCTAGATCTGTTACATGTTTGCTTGCTTCCATCTTTATTTCAGATTGCCTTTAGTCTCTTCCTACCTGTCAAGCTATTTTATGGCACTGTTACCACCTGTATTTCACTATCTTTTTGCCGAACTAGTGCACCTATACACCTGACAAGTGTATTGGGTGTGTTGGGGACACAAGAGACTTCTTGTATCTTGTTTGCAGGGTTGGTTGAGAGGGATACCTTTGACCACTTCCTCCCTGAGTTCGATAAACCTTGGGCAATCCAATTAAGGGAAACTTGCTGCTATTCTACAAACCTCTGCACTTGGAGGCCAAACAACTGTCTACAAGAATAGAAGTGCGTAGACATCACCCATCAACCACTGGAAGCCCTTCGTCAGGGCCAAGGGCACGGAGGGGGCCTCATCTTCGCCGGCAGCAGAATAGGTAGCTTGATCTGGATGATGTAAATCAGTTTGTGTAATGGGCCGGTGCGGCCATAAACGAAGTATTTGTAAGATATTTTGGTGGCTTAATCGTAATGCAAGTGTTTTTCTGACTCGCATTGATTTGCTTATTGGTGTGTTTGATGGTTACATAGTTTTTTTTGTCTTGTGTGAGTCCCCGAGCATATTCGCTGTGGGGGTGGGGTTGCATGCGCTTGTTTAGTGGGGGCGATTTGTTTGGAAGCTGTTTGAAGTAGCTTAGGTCGACTTGCCGTGGCTCGTGGAGCCAGTCGCATGGTGACCCCAAGGGGTACTCTATACTTGGTGTTTTCCCTGGACGCGTGCAAGTTTGAGTTGGTGAGTCCCCAAGCGTCGTACTTAACCGTTCGAGTCATAAGACCATGGTAGGTAAGGACGTGGTACGCTGTCTATTGTGTAGTGTGTCTCTCCTCCTAGCTTGGAAAGCCAGCCTCTTGGCGACTCCAAGGCGCGCTCTCATACTTGGTGTTTTTCCGAGTCATGTGCGAGTTCATTTTGGAATGAGTCCACGAGCGTGGTATTTAACCGTTTGAGTTGCTGTGTACAAGGGTGAGGAGGACGGGGTGCTATGGGAAGCATGGTCGGTTGTCTTGGATAGGGGAGCCAGTCGAGCTAGGCGACTCCGATGGTGGTTCCTGGGTTGGCTTTTTCGTGGACTGTGCAAGGCCCGATTGATTCTCGGTGCCCTTGAACAACACTACTTGGCCATGCTGGGTCGCACTACTAAGGGTTGACTGTCGTATTTAGCGTATTTGTTGTACTATACGAGTGCAATTGTCACAAGAGATGGCGAGCAGACACAATTTGTGGAGACAAAATTTTTATTCATCAGCGGTACAAGGGAGTACAAGTTTTAGTTCTATGTATAGAACTTTCATAGTAGATTCACGTTCCATGGTCGCTCGACGTCAAGATTGCTGTCGCCTAGGATGTCGATGAGGTAGTAGGCATCGTTGCCCAGGACTCACCTGATGGCGAATGGCCCCTCCCTCGGAGGAGAAAGCTTATGCATGCCCTTCTTGTACTAGATGAGTCACAGGATGAGGTCACCTTCCTAGAAGGTGCGAGTCCGGACTCGTCAGCTGTGGTAGCGGCGGAGGCCTTGCTGGTAGATGGTGGTGCAGGAGCGAGCCAGATTGCTTGCTTCATCTAGTAGATCGATTCTGTTCTGATGGGAGGCTTCATTGTCCTCCTCCGTGTAGTGGACGACTCCGGGCGAGTCGTGGTCAAGGCCAGTTAGCATGACGGCTTCGGCGCTGTACACCATGAAAAAGGAGGTAAACCCTATTGATCGATTGACGGAGGTGTGAATGCCCCAGAGCACGGAGTGGAGCTCTTCGACCCAGCATCCTGGCGTCCGCTCTAGGGGACTTATAGTCGTGGCTTGAGGCCGTGGAGGACACTCTGATTGGCACGCTCATCTTAGTAGTTCGACTATGGGTGGGCAACTAAGGCGAGTCGAGTCAAATGTTGTGCTTCTCACAAAATTCAGCCATGGAGCCCTTGGCGAACTTGGTGCCTTTATCGGTGATGATGTTGTGTGGGTAGCCATAGAGGTAGATGAGTTCACAGAGAAACTTGGTGGCGGTCTTTCCGTCACACTTCTTGATTGGCTTCGCCTCGACCCACTTCATGAACTTGTTGACTGCGACCAAGAGGTGGGTGTAGCCCGATGGTGCAGTTTTGAATCGACCCACCATGTTGATGCCCTAGACGACAAATGGCCACGTAATTGGGATAGTATTGAGGGCCAAACCAGGGATGTGCGTCTGGTTGGCATACTTCTGGCACCCGACGCGGCGCTAGACGATGTCAATGGCGTCGGCATGTGCGCTGAGCTAGTAGAAGCCATGGCGCATGGCCTTGGCGACTAGCAACTTTGCACCAGTGTGGTGGCCACAGTCGCCACCATGGTGGCCGCAGTCGCCAGCATGGATGTCCTACAGGATCTTGCGACCCTCTTCTAGTTGGACACAGCATTGGTACACGCCTGTCATGTTGCATTTGTAAAGCTCACCATTGATGAGGACGAATTACTTGCAATGGCGCATGATCATTCGTGCCTTAGTCTCATCCTTGGGCATGACCTTATGTTCGAGGTAGGCGATGTAGGGCTTGGTCCAGTTGCTAGGTTCTATGACTGGCGCGACTAGAGTGGAATCGAGCTATAGTGGGATCCCAATGTCGATCTCCTTGGGAGGAGAGACCAACAGTTCATCGATGAAGATGCTTGGAGGTGGTCTTTGCTGAGCCGACCCGATGCGGGAGAGTGCATCGACTTCCTCGTTCTTCTAGCGATCGATCCACTTGATGGAGTAGCTAGCGAAATAACCGCCCAGTTGGACCATCGCTTGTCGGTATGCTATCATGTTGGGGGCGACAGTGTCGTAGGTGCTGATGACTTGTGCGACAACGAGGTCGGAGTCTCCGTAGCACTTGAGGCAATTGATGTTCATCTCCTTGGCGGCCCGCATGCCGTGAAGGAGGGCCTCGTACTCGGTGATGGCCCAAAATATATTGAGCTCGTTGGGGAACCCCAAGAGGAAGGTATGATGAGCATAGCAGCAAGTTTTCCCTCAGTACGAAACCAAGGTTATCAATCTAGTAGGAGCAAGGAAACACCCCAAAGGTGTAGCTAGCTGAACGATGGCATGGCGCACTACCGGTGCCAGCAGCAACGTGGAGACCTACACAACACAACCACAGAAATCTGTCCCCAACTTGCGATGAGGTTGTCAATCTCACCGGTTTTGCTGAAAACAAAGGATTAAACGTATTGAATGGAAGGAAGTAATAGTTTGTGATGTCTACGCACTTCTATTCTTGTAGACAGTTGTTGGGCCTCCAAGTGCAGAGGTTTGTAGAACAGCAACAAGTTTTCCCTTAAGTGGATCACCCAAGGTTTATCGAACTCAAGGAGGAAGTGGTCAAAGGTATCCCCTCTCAAGCAACCCTGCAATCAAGATACAAGAAGTCTCTTGTGTCCCCAACACACCCAATACACTTGTCAGGTGTATAGGTGCACTAGTTCGGCAAAGAGTTAGTGAAATACAAGTGGTATGGATAATTATAAGTGGTAACAGTGCTATAAAATAGCTTGATGGCGTGGAAAAGACTAAAGGCAAACTGAAATAAAGAAGGAAGCAAGCAAACATGTAATAGATCTAATAGCAAATGGTGTTTCAGTGCTTAGAAACAAGGCCTAGGGATCATACTTTCACTAGTGAACACTCTCATATAAATATATTATCTTCATGATACTACTCTTAACTACTCTCCCGTTGGACACTCTAATCGTTGGTAGGGCTATAACAACACACCTCAAAGTAAGCCTTTCCCATCTAGAAAACCCCACACTGTCACCTTGAGCACTAGATGGTTCCAACAAACACCAGAATTTCATAAAGACATCCAACTCCAAATATAACTCATAACAAGTATTTGTAATCTCTAGCCTAAGTGCCACCATGGTGTGCACGCTGTCACTTTCACACACATGGGAAGAGCAGAGATCTATTAAAGCACTTGAGTAGCAAGGTAGATCTATAGATTACAAGCTCATGATCTCAATAAGATCATGCATAGAGAGAGAGATGAACACATAGCTACCGGTAGAAACGTTAGCCTCGAGAGAGAACTACTCCCTCCTCATCATGGGAATCAGCAATAGCGATGGAGATGGTGGTGGAGATCGATGGAGATGGCTCCGGGGGCACTTCCCCGTCCCGGCAGGGTGCCGGAACAGAGACTTTCTGTCCCCCGAATCTCCCCTTCGGTGGCGGCGGTGCTGCGGAACTTTTCGTGGATTTCTGATTGACTATCTAGGGTTTTGGTATCGGGAGGCTCTTATAGGCGAAGGAGGCAAGGTCGGTGGCCAGCCAGGGGGCCCACACCATGCCCTGGTGTGGCCTGAGCTGGCCCGCGCCAAGGGGGGTGTGGCCACCCTGTGGCCCCTCTCCGACTCTCCTTCTGGATCCGTGAGTCTTCCGGGAAAATAGTAACTTTGGCTTTTGTCCCATCCAATTCCGAGAATATTCATTTTCTGACTTCCTGGAACCAAAAGCAGCAGAAAACAGGCAACTGGCACTATGGCATCTTGTTAATAGGTTAGTCCAAGAAATCATATGAAAAGTACTCCAAAGTTGGAACAAAACACAAGAAAGTAGATAAAACCAAGCATGGAACATCAAAAATTATAGATACATTTGCAATGTATCAACATCCCCAAGCTTAACTCCTGCTCGTCCTCGAGTAGGTAAGTGATAAAAAGAAAGAATAATTTTTGAGGTGACATGCACCATCAAAGACTTGATCAAAGTATTTGTAACATAGTACTTCAATCAAAACATGAAAGACAAAGTTCTAGCAATAAGACAAAGAAACTATGATGCAACATGAAAAGGCACAAACAAAAGATTCATGAGTAACAATGCTTTGCAAGAAGTTTGTTTGTTTCACATAAAGAAAACATAGCATAATAGTATTCAACTTGTCCCTCAATAGAGCAGCAAATATAAATGCATAGGACACCTTCAAAGTTCATAAGAGTGACTAGATACAAATAGTTTAAAACAAGCAATATCAAAGTATGCATCAATCAACAAGTCTTGGGACAATGCACATAGAACTAAGAATGTCCACTATGCTCTGAAAGTAGGTGCATAAAGTTAGAAAGTGGAGACTTACCATAAAAGTAAAAGAAAGGCCTTCATAGAAGGAAGCAGAGATTCAAGTTTCATAAAGAGCTTCCAAAAATTATGGTACTTATAGCTTTTAGCTCTCGTTGCCCCTATCATAAGCATCTTGAAGTGTTTAAGGTTAAAGTGAACAAACTATGGTGTACATGCTTGACGAAGTATAAGTTAGAAATCTCATGTCCCTTGTATACGAGGGCCGCTCCTCATGCTACTCAAGTTTAGTCACCGGTAAGTTCTTGTCATTGTAAGTACATGTGTATCATAGAGAACCACCAACGGGGTACCCCTTGGCCGATGATACGGAAGAATGCCCATATCAAAATGACAAGGCAAGCAGACAACGAGCATCTCAACAATCTTCTTATTTACCATGGGAATATGGTGCTTTTTTCTCTCTTTCCTCTTTTCATAATCCTTTTTTTTCTTTTTTCTCTTTTTTCTCAATATAGGACTCTTTTTTTATAAGAAGAATGCTTCATAGACAGCTCATTATGGTTACGCTGCAGGTTTCCACCATGTCAGCATGGATTAGACCAGCGACCAGCGCTTCTCTAACACATATACATAACTCCATGGACTTACAAGCTTCCTTTCATTTCACAATCGACATCCATATACAAAAGAGCATGATATCAACTAGGTACAAGTACCAAGTGCAATGTTGAAAGCGTTCCCCATGACAGCATGGTTCTGCTAATTCCCAACAAATAAGTGCAAGCATATACAACATAGACGACACAATGGTTCAAGTTTATTAAGGGCAAGAAAAGTAAAGTGTGCCATCAAGTTCGTGAGAGGTTTAATCACTAGTTTTCTCATAACAAGTTTAATTTGGAAGGTAAAAAAACATGAATATACTTGGAATAACATAAGCTAGTAGGTAGGTATGGTGGACTCTTTGGAATAACTTGGTTTAGGGAGTTGGATGCATGAGTTGAACTCGTACTTTGTTGTGGAGGCTAGCAAAAGACTGGGAGCGACAAACTAAGAGAGCAATAATGGCCATAATCATGCAGAGCGACAAAACATCATTGATCAAAGCATAAAGTGATACTACAAGTTGAAAACTAAAGGATCATAAAGTCTATGGTGACTTGAGATAGTCATAACATGGTGTGAGCATGTGCCAAGTCAACCCAAATAAAGCATCAAAGGAGGATACCAGTATACTATGCTTTAATATGCTAAAACAATGCATGATTCATCCAAGGCACATTAAGAAATCTCAAATGTTTATAACAAGTCATGCTACAGCAAAGAATACTAAGCATAAAGCCAAAACAATATCAAGCATGACATGACAAAGCATAGGCCACAGTCAAAAACAAGCTCTCTTTACCACTTAAGCATGAACTTTCCTACTCTTTTCCAACCCAAACCAAACTATTTGAAAACAATGTATGAAAGAGGGGGTCCAACCAATTTATTCAGAAAACTAAGAAAACAAAAGCAAACGAAAACGAAAAATAAGACGCTCCAAGAACAACATAGCTATGCATGAAACAATAAAAATGAAGTGTTTGGAAGAAACCTGAGATTTTTATTGATGAAGAAGGGGATGCCTTGGGCATCCCCAAGATTTGACGCTTGTACTTCTTGGATATTTCTTGGGGTGAGACCATCCCCAAGCTTGAGCTTTAGTCCATCCTTCATCTCATTCCTCATTCCTTCCATACACCATTCCTCATTCCTTCCATACACCTAAAATTTTCCCTTCATACAAAACATCACACAATCTTTATTAGCAACATTAGTGCACTCAAGATAAATAAGTCTTAAGGTTCAGTTCTAACACCAAATAAACTTCCATTAGAACACTAGCTACTGTACCACTTCCCTCAAAAAGCTCAATTCCCCAAAAGAACTCAAAAAGGAACCAACAAAAAGCAAATGCAGAAAATGGCAGAAATCTGTCAAAACAGACCAGCAGGTAAAGACGATTTTTTTGAAGACCTTCTGTTTCTCAAATCAAAAAGTGTTGAGCTAACGAAAGTTGGATAACAACTTAGGGCAGAAACACAAAAATTCACGCCTCAAAAAGACGTTCAGATATTTTACACGAATTTTCACGGTGAAGCACAGAAATCTGTTTCAGGACAGCAACTTTCCCAATCATTACTTCTCTCTCATTAGAGGTTACTCTTGGCATAAAAAGCAAATAAAAAAGATAAGGAGAGGTTATTAAAGAGGTAATAACTTCCAAGACTCATCTAAAACTTTTGGGTTATCTCCCAATAAGTACTTTTCTTTAATGCCTTTAAGTTAGGCATGATAGTTTGAGAAGATGCTCACATAAGAAATATGAATTGAAGTAAAAGAGAGCATCAAGAAGCAGATTCAAAACACATTTAAGTCTAACCCACTTCCTATGCTTAGGAATCTTGTAAAGAAATAAGTCATGAAAGCACAAAGCAACAAGCATAGGAAAGCAAAACAAGTGCAACTTCAAAATTTTCAACATAAAGAGGGGAAACTTAATATTATTGAGATGCATAGAACCATGTTTCCCTCTCTCATAATAACTTTCAGTAGCAACATGAATAAAATTAACAATATAACTATCACATAAAACATTCTTATCATGATCCACATGCATAAAAGGATTAATACTCCCCACATAAACATAGTCATTCTTGTTAATTATAGTGGGAGCAAATTCAACAAAATAGCTATCATTATTATTCTCATCACCATAATCATCAAATATAGGAGGCATATTGTAATCATAATTAACTTCCTCCTCAATAGTAGGTGGACTGAAAATATCATACTCATCATTGTAATCATCATATATTCGAGGTTTGGTATCATCATACGCAATAGAATAGCTATCTTCCAAAGCTGGGGAACTAAAAAGATCATTTTCATAAAAACTAGCTTCCCCAAGCTTAGACTTTTCCTTAGCATTAGCAATAATGGTGTCTAACGAATTCATACTAACAACATTGCTATTAGCATGCAAATAAAGTTCCATAGGTTTTTTAATTTTCTCTTCAAACACTTCATGTCCTAACTTAAGATAAATACTATAAAGCTCTCTAATTTTGTTGTTGTTTTCCATTAAGCCTAAATAGTGAAAACAAGAAACAAAAAGGCAACATTGCAGAATCTAAAGGAAATAACTATACGGCCGTATAGTTCTGGTCGTATAGATATCGATGCTTTCGTACAATTTATTTTTTAGGTATAGAGGGTTTGATGACTAACTATACGGCGAGAACAAATTTTTCTGGCCGTATAGCTGCATCGCCGGGTGGAAACCCTAAAATTTTGACAGCAGACCAACTATACAACGGGAACACACTGTTTCGGTTGTATAGTTCCGCCCGTATAGTTGCGTCCGACCACAAAAACACCACGAGAGGTACCTCCAACCCCAAAAACTTCAATTTTTATCTCTCTCTTCTACCTCCAAACTCTCTCAAAACCTCAAGTGATCTTCATCTCTACTAAATTCCGTTTGATTTCCTCGCACACAAGTGATCTACGGTAAGTTTCTCCTCCGATCCTCCAATGACTTTTTGTAAATTCATATTTGATCTATTGTCATTATCAATCGAGGGTGAGACCTACTATGAACTAGTTGCCATGATTCTCTTGCCTAGATTATTATTTTGAGGGGATTCTTTAGTGTGCTATGATGAGGAATATGTTATACTTATTATTGTTGGATCAAAAAGTTTTATTTTTTGTCTTTCTTCATTATTTTAGATGATGAACACAAGGAGCCAAACTCGTGCTCATGCCGTCGCTAGCGCTTCGCGGGCTATCACTCAAGAATGCATGGGAATATGATTCAGGAATGAGCTCCAACGTGATCACTTCGATAGGATCAAGAACCGAGAAATGAAGGCAACCAAGTGGGCTTGCCCCATTATATTGAACCAACTCGGTATTTCTAATGACTTTAATTTACTTTGCAATAGAGATGTCCTACAAAACTTTGTATACAATGATGTGCCTACTTATCGCCAGTTAACTATTGAATTTCTAAGTTGTTTGCAAAGCACCATTAAACTATGGCAAGGAGAGGACATGATTTCTTTCTAACTTATGAACAACAATTACACTTTAACACTAGATGAATGGTGCGCATGTTTTAATTTCCTAAACAATGATGTTAATTCCTTACGCGCATTCTTTACTGGCTTAGACCCTTCCCCTGCACAATATTATAATGGAATGAGTTTCACTACTAGAGTAAGCAAGGGGAAGAATATTCAACATCCTGCAATTCGCTATTTGTTCTATGTTATTGCTAACACCTTGTAGGCAAGAAATGAGTTCACAAGACTCAACGAGGATGACATCTTAGTCCTTGCAAAAGCTGCTTACACCAACTGTGACTTGTCACTCAACTTGGGCACAATCCTTATTCCTTCTATGAAGGGCCTTTCTTTTTTACTTTTATGTTGAGTCTCCATCTTCTATATTTATGCACCTATTAAGAGAGCATAGTGGTCATTCTTAGTTTAATGTGCATTGTCCCAAAACTTGTCGATTTATTCATAACTTTGATATTGCTTGTTCTTGAATTATTTGTATCTAGTCACCCTTATGAACTTTGAAAGTGTCCTATGCATTTATGTTTTGCTATACCATGAGGGACAAACTGAATATCATTCTCATTATGTTTTCTATATGTGAAACAAACAAACGTCGTTCAAAGCATTATTATTCATGAATCTTTTGTTTGTACCTTTTCATGTTACAACATAGTTGCTATGTCTTATTGTTAGAACTATATCTTTCATGGTATGTTAAGATATTATGATCCCAGCTATCAATGTTTTACAAATACCTTGATCAAGATTATGATGGTGCATGTCACCTCATTTTTTTTATCACTTACCTACTCAAGGACGAGCAGGAGTTAAGCTTGGGGATGTTGATACGTCGTGAACGTATCTATAATTTTTGATGCTCCATGCTTGTTTTATATCAACTTTCTTATGTTTTGTTTACAATTTGAGGTAGTTTTTATACATTTTCTGGAACTAACCTATTAGCAAGATGTCGCAGTGCTAGTTGCCTGTTTTCTGATGTTTTTGATTTTAGAAAAGCCAGAAAAGAAATATTCTCGGAATTGGACGAAACAAAAGCCGAAGTTCCTATTTTTCCCGACACAACATGGAGTCCAAAGGGGAGACGGAGGGGAGCCAGGGGGCAGGCACACCCTAGGGTGGTGCGGGTCACCCCTGGCCGTGCCACCAGGTGGTGTGGCCACCCTAGAACACCTATATCCCACCTCTGGCATCACCCCTTCGCCTATAAAAGCCTCCCGGGACGAAAACCCTAAGTACCAGATCAGAATTCCACGAAAAGTTCCACAGTATACCACCGCCAATAAGGAGATTCAGGATAGAGTCTCTATTCGGCAGAGCCGGGATGGGGAAGTGCCCCCGGATCCATCTCCATCGACTCCACTGCCAGCTCCATCGCTGTTGCTGACTCCCATGATGAGGAGGGAGTAGTTCTGTCTCGAGGCTAAGGGCTCTACAAGTAGCTATGTGTTCATCTTGCTCTCTATGCGTGATCTTATTGAGATCATGAGCTTTGTAATTTAGGATCTATTCTGATACTCAAGTGCATTAATTAAGCTCTGATTATCCCCACATGTGTGAAGTTAACAGTGTGCACACCGTGTGGCACTTTGGCTAAGGTTACATAAATACTTATCATGAGTATAATTTGAGTTGGATGTCTCTATAAGATTGTGGTGTTTGTTGGAACCATCTAGCGCTCAAGGTGATAATGAGGGGTTATCTAGATGGGGAATGCGAACTTTAAGGTGTGTTGTTATAGGCCTACATCGTCCAATCGGAGAGTAGTTCAGGGTAGCATCATGAAGAGAAGATATTTATATGAGAGTGTCCACTAGTGAAAGTATGATCCCTATGCCTTGTTTCTAAGCATTGAAACACCATTTACAATTAGTCCTGTTACATGTTTGCTTGCTACCACTCTTATTTCAGATTACAATTACCACTTATAAGCATCCATATTACTTGTATTTCACTATCTCTTCGCCGAACTAGTGCACCTATACACCTGACAAGTGTATTGGGTGTGTTGGGGACACAAGAGAGTTCCTCCCTGAGTTCGATAAACCTTGGGTGATCCACTTAAGGGAAACTTGCTGCTATTCTACAAACCTCTGCACTTGGAGGCCCAACATTGTCTACAAGAATAGAAGCGTGCATAGACATCAAGCTAATTTCTGGCGCCATTGCCGGGGAGGTAAGGTAAAAGGTACTCACATCCTCTGGCTAATAAACTATCTTCTAGTACTGTTGCTAGTGTGTGAGTGCTCAAAGTTATTTCCTTTAGATTCTGCAATTATATCTTTTTGTTTCTTGTTTTTATTTTCACTAGTTAGGCTTAATGGAAAACAACAACAAAATTAGAGAGCTTTATTGTATTTATCTTGAGTTAGGACATGGCGTGTTTGAAGAGAAAACTAAAAAACCTATGGAACTTTATTTGCATGCTAATAGCAATATTATTAGTATGAATTCTTTGAACACCATTATTGCTAATGCTATGGAAAATTCTAAGCTTGGGGAAGGTGGTGTTGATGAGTATGATACTTTTAGTCCCCCAAGCACGGAGGAGAAAATTTACTTTGATGATACTATACCTCCAATATATGATGTTTACAATGATGAATATGCTATTTTTAGTCCACCTACTATTGGGGAGAAAATTAATTATGATTACAATATGCCTCCTATATTTGATGATTATGGTGATGAGAATAATAATGATAGCTATTTTCTTGAATTTGCTCCCACTACGATTAATAAGAATGACTATGCTTATAGGGAGAGTAATAATTATTTTATGCATGTGGCTCATGATAAGAATGTTTTATGTGATATTTATATTGTTAATTTTATTCATGATGCTACTGAAAGTTATTATGAGAGAGGGAAACATGGTTTTATATATCTCAACAATATTAAGTTTCCCCTCTTTATGTTGAAATTTTTGAAGTTGCATCCTATGCTTGTTGCTTTGTGCTTTTATGACTTGTTTATTTACAAGATTATTTTTCATAGGATGTGGGTTAGACTTAAGTTTGTTCCATATTTGCTTCTTGATGCTCTCTTTTACTTCAATTCATATTTCTTATGTGAGCATCATCGAAATTATCATGCCTATCTTAATGGCTATAAAGAAAGAGCTTTTGGGAGACAACCTATTATATGTTTACTTTCAGTTTATTTTTGTTTTGTTGAGTCTTGGAAGTTACTGCCTCTGTAATAACCTCTCTTTATCCTTTTTGTGTTGTTTTTGTGCCAAGAATAACTGATAACCCACAAGTATAGGGGATCGTGTGTAGCCTTTTGGACAAGTAAGAGTGTCAAACCCAACAAGGAGCTAAAGGTAGGATAAATGTTCTCTCAAGTTCTATCAACCACTGATACAACTCTACGCACACTTAACGTTTGCATTATCTAAACTAACAGAACCATGAGTGTGGAATAGTGGTGGTAATTGTGGTGGCTTTGTCCAAGTTTAAATAGCGAATAGATCGGGTTCATTGTCTTCGATGCAGTTTTCTATGTGGGAGAGGCTAAATATACATGCGATTCACTACTTGGAATTACATGTACTATATGATTGGATTGTTAGCAAACATCCGTAAGTACTAATCAATGCATTAAGGTTTCCCTAACCATAGCCTTAAGTTTAATGGTCCTCTTACTCCCGTACGTGCAACGTTCCGGTTCGCGTCCTTAGGTTTCTGTCACTCCGACAGAACTCCCCCTTCCTTTTACACATACTACAAACCCTATGATGTTTAATCCATGCGCGTACAAATATAATGGACACCAAAGGACTGTACCATATCAACATACAATTCTAATGAACCAAATACATTCAACCATTCAATCTAAGAACAAAGAAACTACGCAAACATGACATAGATTATAGGATTATAACTTATAGTATCAAACACCATGTTTACATAGGATGGTACAGAGGTGTGTGGGAGGATGAACCACTGCATACTAGGAGGATTAGGTGATGGATATGGTGGTGAAGATGGTGAAGTGGGCGGCGGCAGCACCGACGGCGGTGTGTGGGACTCCTTCCCCGCCGCCGGTATCATGGGGGAGCACCGCCTCTTAGCCTCCTTCCTTCATGGCTTCTTGGGAGCCCTCCCCCATGGAGATGGGATCCATGGGGGAGGCAAAAAAGTGGCTTTGGTGGCTGCAAATTCGTGGGTGGAGATGTCCTGGGCGAATTAGGTTTTCTCTCTTTATATAGCTTCTCGGATTCCCGTCACTCCATCTTCAAAAAGAGTTCTGAGACAGATTTCTGGAAAATCCCAATTTGACTCCAACAAGGTTTCCACTTGTATTCTTGGTAATTCCTACACATCAAAGTGTAAAACAAAAACATTGTGCACTTTTGCAACTATTAGTAGGTTAGTCCAAATAAATTATAAACTTTATATAAAAAGGAGTATCAAAAGCATATTATTAGCATAAAACCATCAAAAATTATAGACACGTTATAGATGTATCAACATCCCCAAGCTTAGTTCCTGCTCATCCTCGAGTAGGTAAACGATAAAAACAATATAATTTTTGAGGTGACACGCAGCCAACACAATCTTGATCATCATTATTGTAAAAGCATTGATAGCTGGGATCAAGGTACTATAAACATGAACATGAAAGATAGAGTTCTAACAATAAAACATAGCAACTATGTTGTAACATGAAAGGATACAAACAAAAGATTCATGAATAACAATACTTTGTAAGATGTTTGTTTGTTTCACATAAATAAAGCATAATTAGAATGGTATTCAACTTGTCCCTCATAGTGTAGCAAAACATAAATGCATAGGACACCTTCAAAGTTCATAAGGGTGACTATATACACATAGTTTAAGAACAAGCAATATCAAAGTTATGCATCAATCAACAAGTTTTGGGACAATGCACATTAAACTAAGAATGGCCACTATACTCTCTTAATAGGTGCATAAAGATAGAAGATGGAGACTCAACATAAAAGTAAAAGAAAGTCCTTCATAGAAGGAAGCAGGGATTTAAGTCTCATAAAGTGCTTGCAAAAATTATGGTACTTATTAGCTTTCAGCTCTCATTGCCCATATCATAAACATCTTGAAGTGATTAAGGTTAAAGTGAACAAACTATGGAGTATATGCTTGACAAAGTATAAGTTGGAAATTTCATGTACCTTGAATACAAGGGCCTCTCCTCATTCTACTCAAGTTTAGTTACCGGTAAGTTCTTGTCATAGTAAGTACTCCCTCCATTTCAAAATATAAGATGTTTTAGATTTGTGAATGAAGTGTATCTAGTCCTCTTTTAGTGTCTAGGTTCATCTAGGTTTGGAGTGAACCTAGACACTAAAGGCGTCTAGATACACTCCTTTCACAAAGCTAAAACATCTTATATTTTGAAACGGAGGGAGTACATGTGTATCATAGAGAACCGCCAACGGGGTACCCCTTGCCCGATGATACGAAAGAATCCCCATATCAAAATGACAAGGCAAGCAGACAACGAGCATCTCAGCAATCTTCTTATTTATCATGGGAAAATGGTGCTTTTTTTTCTCTCTTTCCTCTTTTCTCATCTTTTTTTTTCTTTTTCTCAATCTCAATCTCTTTTTTTATAAGAAGAATGCTTCATAGATTGCTCATTATGGTTACGCTGCATGTTTCCACCATGATTAGGCCTGGATTAGACCGGCGGCCCAGGCATTTCTCTAACACACATACATAACTCCATGGACTTACAAGCTCCCCTTTCATTTCACACCGACGACATCCATAGACAAAAGAGCATGATATCAACTAGGTACAATGTACAAGTGAAATGTTGAAAACGTTCCCCATAATAGCATGGTTCTGCTAATCCCCAACATTTAAGTGCAAGCATATACAACATAGATGACACAATGGTTCAAGTTTATTAGGGGCAAGAAAAGTAAAGTGTGCCATCAAGTTCGTGAGAGCTTTAATCACTAGTTTTCTCATAACAAGTTTAATTCAGAAGGTAGATAAAAGCATGAATATACTTGGAATAGCAAATGATAATAGGTAGGTATGGTGGACTTTTTGGGATAACTTGGTTTTATTTGGAGTTGGATGCATGAGTGGAATTCATACTTGGTTATGGAGGCTAGCAAAAGACTGGGAGCGACCAACTAAAAGAGCAACAATGGCCATAATCATGCAAAGCGACAAAACATCATTAATTAAAGCATAACGTGAAGTCGAAAACTTAAGGATCATAAAGGCTATGGTGACTTGGGATAGTAATAACATGGTGTGAGCATGCGCCAAGTCAACCCAAATAAAGCATCAAAGGAGAATACCACAATACTATGCTTTAATATGCTAAAACAACGCATGATTCTTTCAAGGCACATTAAGCAATCTCAATTGTTTATAACATGTCATGCTACAACAAAAATCACTAAGCATAAAACCAAAACAATATCAAGCATGACATGACAAAGCATATGACACCATAAAAAACGAGCTCCTTTTACCACTTAAGCATGAACTTTTCCTACTCTTTTCCAATCCAAACCACATTTATATGAAAGAGGGGGTCCAACCAATTTATTCAAGCAAACTAAGCAAATCAACCAAACGAATAGCAAAAACAAAAACGAAGACGCTCCAAGAACAACAAAATTGTGTATGAAACACTAAAAATGAAGTGTTTGGAAGAACCTGAGATTTTTATTGATGAAGAAGGGGATGTGTCAACACCCGGATTGTTAATCCCAGATGCCTGTTATGCCATACATAGCAATCCCAGGATTACCATTTTTGCGAGACATAACAGATTGGATATCATAGTACATCATCCATTACAAACCATAATAAGGTCTTACACAAATAAAGGATCTCATGATCCAGTCTTAGTACAAACAAGTAGAGGAATAATAAGCGTAGCGGTGGGCTCCATCTTCAATGTCACAGGTAATGCTAACGATGGGAGATGATCCTAGTTGTCGTAGCCGTCCTGATGTCCTTCTTCCGGATAGTCCCCCTCATAGTCTAGCCACGAGAATAGCCAGGGACAAAGCCATGAGTACTCTTTAAGTACTCACAAACTATCACTAACAAGTAAGGTAGTTCTAGTAGGAATGCTAAGCTCTAAGTTTATTTGCAACGTCAAATTTGAAACCTAAGCTGAGTTCAGAAACAAAGAAAGATAAAATAAAGTTCTAAATCACCTAAGTGGGAACTTAGTTTTCATAGTCACAACCCTGTTGTGGTCAAGTCAAGTCATAATTCATTTCATAAGTCATTTTGAAAACATCTGGCGACGAAACAGTATGGCCACTCCAATTGTCCATGACCGCGGACGCGGCTATTCGAATAGTTTGACACTCTGCAGAGGTGGTACACTTTCACCACAAAATTCGATACATCCGTCAGGGATAACCCTGAATCATCATACTTAGTATGCGGATAATCAATCATAACCTTTCCTTTACACACTCTCCTCCCAGCCATGGCCATCTTCCATCCTTGGAACTGCATAGGTGGACAACATCAAGAGGTAGCCTCAGCTCAAACCTCTTCCGCGAGGTAACCCATACTAATGCATATAAACTTCCAGCTAAGCCTTACCCAATTCAGGTATTGTGGTTGTATGGTAAAATTGGAATGGTATCGCATCCGAACCCAACCATCAGTTTTTATAAAGGGCTAAGGCTCATGCCTCAATATTTTCATCATCATAAACCATTTGTGTTTCTCAACACATGTCAAAACATCTCAATAGAATGACTCATCATTCCAAGGTTTTCATAAGCATTTTTACCAAGTATTCCCATCTAAAGTGATCAAGTTTTATGCTTAGCACTAGCTACTAAGTTAAGAGTGTTCACTAAGGTGGGATGCTAATCTCAATCTCATGCCATAGAATGACATCTAGTATAGGCCAAGTTTTATACTCTTTATGCTATCTATACTACTTTCCAAAATCTCACAAAGCATTACAAAAAGTAAAGAAACTTTGGTAAAGTAAAAAGTAAAGCTCACAAGTAAAACTTGGGATGGGTATAAATCAAAAAGTATAACGAAAGCATGCCTAATGCATCTTGCTTAGGTTAACTTGCATATAGTGATGGCTTGCAAGTATTAGCTTTCCAATAATAGCTTGCCTTGATTGGTGCAGTGATTGAAGTTCTCCTCGTCTTCTTCGGGGTAGAACTCCTCCTCCTTGTAGACTTGGTCGGTACTATCGTCTATAAATGAAATACGGGATACACAATCACCAAACAATACTTAACTAGTCTATTTAGCACACTAATGCACACACTTGATGATCTAGCATCATCACACTCATCACAAGATATAAAGAACTAGTTTCATTTATTTTATTTGAGAAAAGTAATTTCTACTCATTGAAAATTAATTAAGGTTTATTATTCTCCAATTAAAATATGGGATCATGTGGACACATGTCATCACCACATATCCTAATACATGGGAATGTGATTTAAAGGATTGATCACATTTTATAAAGTTTACGATTATTATTTAAATGATTTAAAGTGACTAGAAATGCCCTAATAGCATTATTTTGGTACTAGTCCAAAGTCACTGCATGTAAACCTAAATATTATTACATACTCAGATAGGTATTGTAAAATGTGATTTTTTAGAGTTGGAATTAACCCAAAAGCTATTATGGTTGATTTTTGAAAAATGTTTGAATGTAGAAAAGTCTCTGTCTTGTTATTTTTTCTATATGCGATCTCTAACTCCAATTGATTTAAATCCAACAGGCTTGGATAGATATATTAATTATCTTTCTAGCAAAATTTGAATCATGCATTTTGGTTAAGTGGATCTCTCTGAAATGATTTTTAAATAAGTGGATAGAATCTAGTTTAAACCTAAATAGAAAAACCTCTATTTGAATCTGTGGGCTAGCGCGGGAAAAGAAATGGACCGACCCAGTGGCGCTCCGCGGGGCAGAGGGCAACTGACAGGGGGGGTCCGCATGTCAGTGAATAATTCTAACCAAAGCGGTACAGGGCAATCTCAGCCATGAGATTAGAACAAGAATCGACGGCTGTGGTTCATCATTTCTGGTGAACAGCTCCGGCGAGAGAAAACCCTAACGCGGTACGGTGGGGGTACGTGGGGGCTTACCAGGGCTCCAGCTAGACATGGCGATGGGGGCGATCGAGCTGGTGGACGACGGTGGTTCTAGGCGTGGTCGTGGTGGCTCCTAGGGAAGTCGCAATCAATGGCGCCTCTTCTCCTCTGCTGCGGTGAGCTCCAGCAAAATTCCGGCGAACTAGGGCTCGATTGGCTCCGGGGAGAAGTGTGGGGTGGTCAGTGGTGAGAGGGGAGTGATATGGTGTGAGGAATGAGGCTGGGGGAGGCCTCCTTTTATAGGCTCGACGAAGGGGCAGAGCGGCATGGTCAGGCGATGGTGGCAACATGGCTACGGGATGCTAGCAGCGTGGCTGCGAGCGGCGGTCGACGTAGAGCTCCCTGGCGATCGTCTATAGCTTAAAGGCGTGGCTAGGGGCGGTGGCATTTGGTCGGGCGCGACTGGTGCACTACACGGTAGAAGCAGCGATCGACGCGGCGCATGGTGGCTGCGGGTCAAGCGACGGCGAACGGGCATGTCTGGGTGGTTCCTGGGGTCGTGGCAAAGCGGTGCGCGCGGGCTGCGGTCGAGGCACGACGTGTGCATGCTTGTCGGGCGCGGCGCCCTGCCGCGTGCTCGGCATGGTGCAGACGCGACGGGCGCGGCTTGCTGAGGGTGGTACACGACCTGGTAGTGCTTGGGGAAGGGACAGAGAGGGGCGGTGTGGTCTCGCCTACCTCCTAGGCACGACGGGAGAGAGCGGGGTGGTCTGCTAGGAGCGGTCCATGCTTGACCGGCGGGCATGGCGCTCGGGTGGCGCGGCACTGCTGCAAGCGGCTAAGGGGTAGCTCCTTTATGGCCTGGTTGTGACTAGAGGGGACAAGGGGAGTGGATTGAGGCCTTAGTGGCGCTTGATCACTGCTCTAGAATAGTAATAGTTACACCAGATAAATTTTGCCTGCCAAGTGCTTGATCAAATGGCCGCAAGAAAATTATATTTGAATTTTGAAAAGATTTTTGGTGTGTGATCTGATCTTATGCTTGGTAGTCTCTAGTTGCTGGGAATTGTCAAGGTGAATTGGTTTGGTTGGTTTTTGAGAAATGGTGATCTTAACACATACACTTGATTCAATTTTTAATTGTCATTTAAATTTCTTTGCTAGGTGTTTTTGTAAGATTTTAAAGTGAGCCTTGGTAGATTTTTACTTGTACTAGCAAGGGGTGAAAAGAGTTGAGAAAGTTTCTATTTGAAATTAAATTCTAGGAACACCCAAAGTGGCCTAGTGGATTAAAATTGTCAAAATGACCATTTGCATTATTGAATCTCATTTGATTTCCTTTTTCTTTGGATTTTGTTTGTAAATGGTCTAGATGATGCGGCATTCACCTTTGAACCATTTCATACATTTAGAACAATCAAACGTGGCATTTTCAAACAATTCTACACTAATGCAACATACACATGCATTCGTAATTATTTTAATAATAAAAAGTTTTTGTTAACCCTAAATTGGGTGATTTGAACTTTGATAACTTTGATTAAAGATTTGGGATGTTACAAACCTTCCCTACCTAAAAAAAATCTCGTCCCGAGATTTAAGAAAAACTAGGAACTAAAGAGATCTATAAACTCAGTCCTAATGTAATCTTCTCGCTCCCAGGTAGCTTCTTCTTCGGTATGGTTGGTCCATTGGATATTGAGAAATTTGATACTCCGGGTCCTGGTGGTTCTGAAGGCTTCTTCCAAGATACGAATGGGCACTTCACGATACGTCAGATCCTTATTGATATCGATGGCTCAGTGATCGATGTTCTTGAAAACTTCGGTCTTCTCTGGCACTTCTAGGCATTTGCATAGTAACAAGATATGGAACACATTATGGATGGCTGACATCTCCTCTGGCACTTCCAGTTGATACGATACTTCTCCTCGATGATTCAGAATCTTGAAGGGTCCGATATATCCGGGGGCTAACTTTTCTTTCAGACTAAAACGATGCGTTCCCTTCAACAGCCAAACTTTTAGATACACAAAATCTCCGACATTGAAAGTCAGGTCTCTATGTCTCTTGTCAGCATAACTCTTCTGTCTGGATTGGGTGGTCTTGAGGTGCTCACGGACTTTGTGAACCTTCTCTTCGGCTTCTCGTAGGATGTCGGGTCTAAAAATCTGACTCTCTCCTACTTGTGACCAATTCAAGGGGGTACGACATTTTCTTCCATATAAGAACTCAAATGGGGCCATTTGCAAACTGGCTTGATTACTGTTGTTGTATGAGAATTCTGCGAAAGGCAGACAATCTTCCCATTTTGATCCATACTCTAGCACACAATTCATACATTGTAAATGTATCTATAATTTTTGATGTTCCATGCTTGGTTTTATCCACTTTCTTGTGTTTTGTTCCAACTTTGGAGTACTTTTCATATGATTTCTTTGATTAACCTATTAACAAGAGCCACAAAGTGTCACTGCTGTTTCTGCTGTTTTGGTTCCGGAAAGTCGAAAATGAATATTCTCGAATTGGACAGGACAAAAGCCAAAGTGCCTATTTTTCCGGAAGGATCAAGTGCCGAATCGAGATGGAGAAGGGCCGGCGGCCACACCACTGGCCATGGCCAGCCGCCCCATGCCATGGGGTGGTGTGGCCAGCCCAGGCACCCCCTCGACCTCTCCTTCCACCTATATATTGCCCTCGGGACGAAAACCCTAAGTACCCGATCAAAAATCCACGAAAGAGTCTGTAGCCGCCGTCATCTCCATCCCTAGATCGGGTGGGATCTGAAGCTCATCCCGGCACCCTGCCGGAGAGGGGAATTCACCCTGGAGGCCTTCTTCATCACCATGCAAGCCTCCGGTGTGATGCCTGAGTAGTTCATCCTTGGACTACGGATCCATGTAGTAGCTAGATGGCTGGTTCTCCTCCTTTGTGCTTTCATGTTTAGATCTTGTGAGCTCCGTTCATGATCAAGATCATCTATTTGTATTCATACATGTTGTGTTTGCGGGGATCCGATGGATATTGAGATGCTATTTCAGATTGATTATTGATTCTATCATGTGTTTGTTATTTGAGATCTTGCATGCTTTCTGTTGATAGTAGCTATCTTGGCCAAGTAGATGCTAGCAACTCCAAGAGTTAGTATTTATGCTCGATAGTGGGTTCATGCCTCTGGTAATATGGGGAAGTGACAGAAATCTCTAAGGTACTAGATGTGCTGTTGCTACTAGGGAGAAAACAACAATCCTTTGTTCATAGAACAATCGTATTGTTTACTTTACACGCAGTTCGTAAACAAATAATCAGTTTCTTGCAACTTAATACTAGAGGGGGTTCGGATGATAACCTGAAGGTGGATTATTAGTCATGGATGAAGTTGGATGGCGGTCTATTTATTGATGGGTTCGTAGCATGGAAAACAAAAAATTTCTACCGCAAGAACAAACAAAACCCAGATCTAATCTAGATAAAAGCCAAGATCTAACCTATTAGACATGTGCAACGAGATAGATCTGTACTAACCCTTGTAGATCCAAAAGCATTACGAGATCGGATCTCGTGGTTGATGTAGTCGATCACTTGCCGATCTCAAGATCGAGTAGATGATCCTTCCGGCGCCGCGTTCCGGCAGCGCTTCCTCAGTCGGTCACACGTGCGGAGTCGAAGCAGACCTTTCTCTCCCCGTTCCAGCAAGCAGCGGAGGTAGTAGATCTCTCCACGGAATCCCAGCAGCACGACGGCGTTGTGGTGGTGGTGGAGTAGAGAATTCTGCAGGGCTTCACCTAAGCCAGAGCAGAGGGAAGGAGGAGGAGAGAGGCAACTTGAGATCTAGAGAATAGAAGGGGCTTGTGCCTCCACCCCTCTATTTAAAGGAGGGAGGCGCCATGGGGAGGTGGAGTCCTTGTAGGACTCCCCTCTCCCTTGGCCGGCGGATCAAGGAGGTGGGGGAGAGTCCTACTCCCCCATGAATCCTTGTCTTACCCCACAAGGATTCCTTGATCCTTTCTTGGTTTTCAAGTAAACTCCAAGAAATCTTCCAGAACCTTCCGGAACATTCCGAAACCTTCTAGAATCCCTATACAAATACTCTGGAACATTTCCTAACTTAGAAAATGATCCCCAATATATGAATGTTATTCCCCGGACAATTCCGGATCTCCTCGTGATGTCCCGGATCCAATCCGAGACTCCGAATAACATTCGGTCTCCAACGCACATTCCATATCTACTTAAAACAACTTCGAACCTTAAGCATGTCACCCTACGGTTCGTGAATATGCAGACATGATGGAGACACCTCTCCGATCAATAACCATCAGCGGGATCTAGAGATCCATAATGGCTCCCACATACTCAACGATGACTTTGTGATCGATAGAACCATTTAACATACGAAACCAATTCCCTTTGTCACGCGATACTATACTTATCCGAGGTTTGATCGTCGGTATCTCCATACCTAGTTCTACCTCGTTACTGATAAGTACTCTTTACTTGTTCCATGATATGTAATCCCTTGTGACCTAGTCACATGCTTGCAAGCTAACTAGATGACATTCCACCGAGAGGGCCCAGAGCATATCTATCCGTCATATGGATGGACAAATCCCAATCTTGGTCCATGCGCTTCAACACATACTTTCAGAATACCCAATGTCACCTTTATAACCACCTAGTTATGAAGCGGCGTTTGATGTCATCAAAGTACCCATCCGGTGATGGTGATTAACATAACCTCATGGTCGAAGGATTAGGTTACTATGCATTTGAAAAGCTTGTAGAAAAACAAACTTTAATGACTTGATCTTATGCTATGCTTACTATGGGTGTGTGTCCATCACATCATTCTCCTAATGATATGATCTTGTTATTAACGACATCCAATGTCCATGATCAGGAAACCATGATCATCCATTAATCAACAAGCTAGTTTAACAAGAGGCTTACTAGGGACTCTTTTATGTTTACAAAACACACAAGTATTAATGTTTCCGGTTAATACAATTGTAGCATGGGATGTAAACATTTATCATAAACATAAAGATATAATAATAACCACTTTATTATTGCCTCTTGGGCATATCTCCAACAGTCTCCCACTTGCACTAGAGTCAATAATCTAGTTAAAAACTTGTGCACTCAACACCTATGGCTTTCTGGTGTTGTATAGACACTATTGCTAGTGGTAAACATAATCTTCGGATCTGACACTTCCAGGTCCGTGTATATTTGCATGTCCTTGCGTCTCTACGCATTACTCATTCTCTAATGAGATGGCATTGTATAAATTTGGTCCTTTGGTGAGACCTTTAGTTCCTTCGGATTAAATCATGTTGATACAATTGCCATACAATGTATCTTCATAGTATTATCCCGCTATGAACCACACCTAGTTTGATAACAAACTACTTGACGCAAATGCCCTCATTTGCTGCTACAATAGTAGTCATATACTTAGCCTTTTGTTGTAGTATCTGTCATAATGTTTTAACTTTGGTACTCAACCAAATCTGTTATGGAACTTCCTTTCCATTACATTGTGCCACCCATAGTTTAAATTGAGATAAACTTAATTTGTGACAAAACTAGTATCAATGCAACAATTTACAATGAACTATTTGTCACCACTATCTAAATAATATATTCTTAGTTCTTCAAAAGATCATAGGAATATCCCTACTATTGTCCAATGATCATCTTATGAGTTATTCTGGTATATGATCATAACATTTAGAGCACAGGACATATCTGGATGTGTACATCTCAAAGAATGATTGATCAAAATATTCTTGTGATTTCACCAAGTGTCAAAACACTTGAATGTCGTGTCAACACACTTGAATCTTGATTCAGTCCTTTCCGTGCGTCAAGAACCTTTTTTTTTGTTTCCATATTGAACTCATTCAACATCTTATCTATGTACATTTGGCAAAACCATATTAGCGCCTCAATCTATCCATATAGACATTGATGCCTAATTCTTGGGTTATGCCTAAGTCTTTCATCGAAATGAAATTCTTAACCTGTGTCAATAAAAGTTACATCATTTCTAATCAACAATATGTCTTTCACATAATGTATTAGAAATATGTCTTAGCGCTCCCACTTAATTTCTTGCAAAATGCAAACATCTTCATCGTCTCTGATGAAATTAAACCTTTTAACGGTTTCATCACGGTGAAGATTCCAACTCCGCGATGCTCACTTCAGCCATTGAAGTTTTGCATACTATTTTAGCATCCTTTGAATTAACAAAACCCTTTGGATCGTGTCATGGACACATCCGAGGTAACCATTCTATTAGAAGAACTTGTTTTGTTTGTTCAACTACCATATACCAAAATATATGTAGTGGTTGCTACATTAATCCGTCCAGACTAAATATCGCTATGAAAGATCAAATCTTATCATAGTCAATTCCTTGAACATTGTCGTAAACTCTTTCCGACATGTCGACTATTTCATAGATGTGAAACATCCATGTCTATTTCTTTATAGATCCATATCACATGTAAGGTCTTGCACCTTTCCAGAGGGTCTTTAAAATTCAAAGCTTGATTTCTCATGTATGGAATTATCACGGATTTTATGGCTTCAAGCCACTTAACGAAGTCAGGGCCCATCATTGCTTCTTTGCATGTAGTCGGTTCATCATTGTCAAACAACAATGATTTAAATCTCAAATCTTGGCATTTGATTACTTACCCGACCTACTTGGTTCAATAGTAACTTAGATCTCCATGACCACAACCTTTGAGGCACGTGAGCCATGAGCATTGTTGCTGCCTCCGGGACACTTACCGATGCTGCGCAACTCAGCACATCTTAGCCAAGGTTCAACAACCTTGTCAAAGTTCTACTGTCCTCCCACTTGACTTTTCACAAAAAATTCCTTCTCAAGAAACTCGACATTCTAAACGACAAACACTTTTGTCTTCGGTGTTATGGAGGAATACCCAATGGTTATTCGAAATAACCTACAAAGACATGCTCATCCGACTTTGGTTGTAGACATTTTACTTATGCCTAGCATACCAAAAATTTAAGAAAGGACAACCTGGGTTTTATCCCAAACCATGACTTATATGGTGTCATTTCAATGGATCACGATGGAGCTCTTTTTAGTGTAAAAGCGGTAGTCACTAAAGCTTTAATCTTTAAAAATATAATGGCAGTTTTATAAATGACACCTTTGATCTTACCATGTCAAACAAGGTTTCATTACATATCTTGAACACTCCATACTCCTATGGTGTTTTGGGAAATGCAAATCCATGGAACGATTCCTCAAACCTTAGGTGTTTTGCTAAACTTGTAACTCAAACATCTTTATGATCCAATCATAAACTTTTTTATTTTCTTGTTATAATAATTTTCCACTTCATCTTGGAAGTCTTTGAACATTTTCAAATGTTTCATACTTCTTCCTTATTGAGTAAGTATATACATATACTCACTCGAATCTTCGGAGAAAGCATATGAAGTTGAAATCCATCGCCCACGACTACACATAATGGACTATATAGATCAATATGTACAAATTCCAATCAGTTAGTCGTCCATTCCTCTTTTGGCCTACGAACGGAGTTTTAATTATCTCCAGGAAAGTATCACAAGCGTCATTTGATCAAAATCAAAGACTCCAAAAATCCATCAACATGGAGTTTCTTCATGTATCCCTAATATAATTTAAACGGTGATGCCACTTCGCAAGTGATCTTTCAATCATTTGTCTTGCGACATTTTAGCATTAGTTTTATGGTCGTTATTTCTCCAATCAGACTTGTATATCATCCATCTATTATGGAATACGGTAATTATTTGAACAACCTTTTGTCGTCATAATACCTGATCAAAATAACAATTATTGAAACAAATCTTGAAGGTAAGCTTTGATGTTAATGAGCAACACAATAACCCTTTGTTTGTTTTCGATGAACATCATCACATATTCTCTTGCTAGTTACTTAGGCCATTGCAGTTCATGAATTGTGTTGTCCTGTATGACACTTCATACCAACCAATTCGGTATCCAATACCGCAAAACCACATTGTTTAACAACCAAGGAATACAGCCATAACATGTATCTTCTATATACCTAAGTTGGATATCTCCAATCTTTTCTTTTCTGCCAAATATTTTATAGATTCTCTTTCAACAATTCCTTTTCTTTTAAAAGAATCTATCAACATCAATAGTGGTGTCATTCACATGACACATAGTACAAAGTGTGTATAGTCAAATACTAATACCTTTGGACTTGCACTTTGAAGTGGATCACCTTCATCAAATGTTTGGCATTCTTTCAAAATTCCATTCTTTAGTAATCTTTTAGTGTAGTAAACATTTTACTTACATCTTCTATTCATCCTTATCATGACAATTTTCATGATCAAGCTGCTATAGCTTATAAAGGTGAATTATAGTATAATGTTTCTTTTCCAAAACCTTTTGGAGGATTAGGACGACTGGCATCTCCAACCTTCACAAATTCTCATCAAATATGAGGACGTATACTCTATCATGTTGTAACCAACACATTGTTTTAGATATCATAATACCTTTCACATATGATGGTTTTTGAAACATTGCTTTCAGCTCTTAGATAAACTTGATATTAAAAACAATCTTTTGAGTATCAAGAATCATGGAGGCAAACATGATACATTAGATACTAACACTGGAATTGTTACTCTTGATTTAATACTGTTTATTAAACTTCATAGAGTAAACGGAGTTTGCTGAAAGTTTGCAACAGGACTTTTAAACTTTAGATTGACACTCAAAACAATACGACACCAGTTCGTAAAGAAAATATCCAGAATTTCTATAGTTCCACTATCTCAACTATAACTAAGCGTAAGGTGGTGAACGGATGTCAATGACTATAACAAACTATGCAAATTCACTTTGATTGTGTTTATGATAAATTGAGTTTGACTAATCCAAATTACGAAAGAACTCCCACTCAAAACAACATCCCTCCAGTTGTTTTAGTGATTACACGAATCAAATCCACTACACCAAGTCCGATCATCACGTGAGATGATGTAGCTTTAAAGGCGAACAATCAACATGTTCATCATATCATCCATATGACTCATTCTTTACCTTTCGGTATTCCGTGTTCCGAGACCATGTATGTACATGCTAGGCTCGTCAAGGTTAACCTTAGTATCCGCATGTGCAAATCTGGCTTGCACCCTTCGTATGCACACGTAGAATCTATCACACCCGATCATCACGAGATGCTTCGAAACGACGAGTCTTAGCAACGGTGCCTACTAAGGACGAACACTTTATTACTTGATATTTAGTGAGAGGGATCATCTTATAATGCTACCGTCGCGATCTAAGCAATACAAGATGCATAAAGGATTAACATCACAGGCAATTCATAATTAGTGTGATATGATATGGCCCTTTCTTCTTATGCCTTTGATCTCCATCTCCAAAGCACGGACATGATCTCCATCATCACCAGATTAAGGCCAAGGTCAGTGGCGCCGCTTCATGGTTGTCCATCATCACTAGCAACTATTACAACTACTTGGAATAAAGCTATTGCAAGATGAATAGACACGCAGGTCTTAACAGAATTAAAGACAACCATTAGGCTCCTGCTAGTTGCCATATTACAACAAGGATCATTGCATACATCAAATATAATCACAATCACATGATGGCCATATCACATCACAAAACCCCTGCAAAAACAAGTTAGACGCCTCTAATTTTCTTTGCATGTTTGACGTGGTTTGGGGCTTTCGAATAAGAACGGATCTTACCTATGAAACTGAACCACAACGTTGATACAAGTGCTATCAAGTACAAAGTGTAAATTGGATCTATACTATGATGGGAGAGACAGACACCCGCAAAGCCACTTGTGCAATACGAGTTGCACGTCAACTATGGAGCAAGTCTCATAGGCGATGGCATGTAAGGTTAGCACGGGCCGCTTCATCCCACCATACCGCAAGATGCAAAGTACACAAAGCAAAAGACGGCATGAGCACCAACGCCCACAAAACCATTGTGTTCTACTCGTGCAACAGATCTACGCATAAACCTGGCTCTGATACCACTGATGGGTTCGTAGCATGGAAAACAAAAAATTTCTACCGCAAGAACGAACAAAACCCAGATCTAATCTAGATAAAAGCCAAGATCTAATCTATTAGACATGTGCAACGAGATAGATCTGTACTAACCCTTGTAGATCTGAAAGAGTTACGAGATCGGATCTCGTGGTTGATGTAGTCGATCACTTGCCGATCTCAAGGTCAAGTAGATGATCCTTCCGGCACCGCGTTCCAGCAGCGCTTCCGCAGTCGGTCACACGTGTGGAGTCGAAGTAGACCTTCCTCTCCCCGTTCCAGCGAGCAGCGGAGGTAGTAGATCTCTCCACGGAATCCCAGCAGCACGACGACGTGGTGGTGGTGGTGGAGTAGAGAATTCTGCAGGGCTTCTCCTAAGCCAGAGCAGAGGGAAGGAGGAGGAGAGAGGCAACTTGAGATCTAGAGAATAGAAGGGGCTTGTGCCTCCGCCCCTCTATTTAAAGGAGGGAGGCGCCATGGGGAGGTGGAGTCCTTGTAGGACTCCCCTCTCCCTTGGCCGGCGGATCAAGGAGGTGGGGGAGAGTCCTACTCCCCCACAAATCCTTGTCTTACCCCACAAGGATTCCTTGATCCTTTCTTGGTTTTCAAGTAAACTCCAAGAAATCTTCTAGAACCTTCTAGAACATTCCGAAACCTTCTAGAATCCCCATACAAATACTCTGGAACATTTCCTAACTTAGAAAATGATCCCCAATATATGAATCTTATTCCCCGGACAATTCTGGATCTCCTCGTGATGTCCCGGATCCAATCCGAGACTCCGAACAACATTCGGTCTCCAACGCACATTCCATATCAACTTAAAACAACTTCGAACCTTAAGTGTGTCACCCTACGGTTCATGAATATGCAGACATGATGGAGACACCTCTCCGATCAATAACCATCAGCAGGATCTGGAGATCCATAATGGCTCCCACATACTCAACGATGACTTTGTGATCGATAGAACCATTTAACATACGAAACCAATTCCCTTTGTCACGAGATACTATACTTATCCGAGGTTTGATCGTCGGTATCTCCATACCTAGTTCTACCTCGTTACTGATAAGTACTCTTTACTCGTTCCATGATATGTCATCCCTTGTGACCTGGTCACATGCTTGCAAGCTAACTAGATGACATTCCACCGAGAGGGCCCAGAGCATATCTATCCGTCATATGGATGGACAAATCCCAATCTTGGTCCATGCGCTTCAACACATACTTTCAGAATACCCAATGTCACCTTTGTAACCACCTAGTTACGAAGCGGCGTTTGATGTCATCAAAGTACCCATCCGGTGATGGTGATTAACATAACCTCATGGTCGAAGGATTAGGTTACTATGCATTTGAAAAGCTTGTAGCAAAACGAACTTTAATGACTTGATCTTATGCTATGCTTACTATGGGTGTGTGTCCATCACATCATTCTCCTAATGATATGATCTTGTTATTAACGACATCCAATGTCCATGATCAGGAAACCATGATCATCCATTAATCAACAAGCTAGTTTAACAAGAGGCTTACTAGGGACTCTTTTATGTTTACAAAACACACAAGTATTAATGTTTCCGGTTAATACAATTATAGCATGCGATGTAAACATTTATCATAAACATAAAGATATAATAATAACCACTTTATTATTGCCTCTTGGGCATATCTCCAACATTTATTATGTTGTAATGCCCAATCAAGGCTCAGAGGAGTCAAGATGATTAGTATATGCATGTATTGCTTTCTTGGTGTTTGTCAATTGCCCCGCTGTAATTTGTTCACCCAGCATGTTATCTATCTTAAGGAGAGCCACCTCTAGTGAACTATGGATCCCGGTCCTTTTTCTTTACATACAATCTATAAACTGTTTCTGCTTTGTGTTTACTTTCTTCAAACTATTACTTCTTTCCATTTGATACGGTTAATCCTTTGTTTTCCGCAAAACACGGTGAGATTGACAACCTCATTGCAAGTTGGGGACAAAGTTCTGTGGTTGTGTTGTGCAGGTCTCCATGTTGCTACTAGCACCGGTAGTGTGCCCGCCATACCAAATAGCAACACCTTTGGGGTGTTTCCTTGCTCCTACTGGTTCGATTAAACCTTGGTTTCATAACTGAGGGAAAACTTACTGCTGTGCTCATCATACCTTCCACTTGGGGTTCCCAACGAGCTCTACATCGAAAGTCGAGCGCATCAACAAGCTCTCAACATATCTTCTAAGATCTGGTTGACTCTTTCAGTCTGTCCGTCGGGGTGCGGGTGATAAGCGGTGCTGAAATTCAACTTGGTCCCTAATCCTTCTTGGACTTTCTGCCAAAATCTCGAGGTAAATTGGGTTCCTCGATCTGATACTATGGTCTTGGAGGTTCCATGCAAACTGACAATTATGGCAATGTACAACTCTACTAGCTTCAAACTTTGGTAGGTTATCTTGACAGGTATAAAATGGGCTACCTTGGACAGTCTATCAACAATGACCCAGATAGAGTCATTTCCCCTACCAGAAGTAGGCAAACTGGTGATAAAGTCCATTCCGACGGAATCCCACTTCCATTCCAGAATCTGCAATGGTTGCAACAGTCCTGCGGGTCTCTGATGTTCCGCTTTGACTCTTTGACAGATATCACACTTGGCGATGTAACTTCCGATTTCTCTCTTCATCTTGTGCCACCAAAATTGCTCCTTCAAATCCTGATACATATTCGTTCCTCCGGGGTGGATAGAATAAAGAGTATCGTGAGCTTCTTGCATGATAACTTGCTTCAGCTCCGAATTTGCTGACACACAGATACGTCCCTTGTACCACAAAACTCCTTCATCGTCTTCGGTGAATCCAGGTACCTTTCCTGTACCAATACGATGTTTGATTCCGTCGATACTTACATTTCCCTTATGGGCCTCCTTGATTTGGCTAATCAAGGTAGGTTGAAGTTCAATGCTAGCTAAAAATCCTTTGCTAACTAGCTTTGTTCTAAACTGCTCCAATTATTCATGCAAACTTGGTTGGTTCTCTTTGATCATGGTGTTTAATCTACATGCCAATCTGCTAAGAGCATCCGCTACCACATTGGCTTTGCCGGAGTGATAGTGAATGTCAAGGTCACAATCCTTGATTAACTCTATCCATCTCCTTTGCCTCATATTCAGCTCCTTCTGAGTGAAAATATACTTCAAGCTCTCGTGATCTGAATAAATCTCATAGCGGTTACCCATAAGGTAATGACGCCATGTCTTCAAGGCTAAAACTACAGCTGCTAGTTCAAGATCAAGGGTAGGGTAGTTTTGCTCATGTTGCTTCAGTTGTCAGGACATATATGCGATGACTTTGCTTCTTGCATCAACACACATCTGAGACCAATCTTGGATGCATCACAATACACATCAAAAGGCTTCTTGATATCTGGCATAATCAATATTGGGGCTGAAATCAATCTCTTCTTGAGCTCTAGGAAACTTGCTTCACATTTGTCGGTCCATTCAAACTTCTTGTCTTTCTTCAACAATTGGGTCATGGGTCTTGCGATGCTCGAAAATCCTTCTATGAACTTGCGGTAGTATCCCGCTAATCCGAGAAATGCACGGACTTGGGTTTGAGTGGTTGGGGCTTCCCATTCTTCAAAATCTTTTATCTTGGCGGGATCAACAGCGACTCCTCCTGCCGGCACAATATGTCCGAGAAAAATCCTACTTCTTTCAGCCAAAACTCACATTTGCTGAATTTGGCATACAACTGATGCTCTCTAAGGGTTTCAAGGATGATTCTCAGATGTTGCTCATGGTCTTCTTCTAACTTGGAATAGATAAGAATATCATCGATATACACAACGACAAACTTATCTAGAAAGTTCATAAAGATCTTATTCATGAGATTCATGAAATAAGTGGGGGCATTGGTTAATCCAAAAGACATGACCGTATACTCATACAATCCATATCTGGTGGTAAAGGCGGTCTTTGGAATATCCATTGCACGAATATTGAGTTGATGATAACCAGTCCTAAGATCAATCTTAGAGAACACTCTGGCACTAGTCAACTGATCAAACAGATCATGTATCTTGGGCAGTGGGTACTTGTTCTTGATGGTGACATCATTCAGCTTCCGGTAATCCATGCACAAATGGTTACCTCCATCTTTCTTGTCGACAAACAAAACGGGCAGTCTCCATGGCGATGCACTTGGTTGAATCAAGCCTTTCTCTAGCATAGCATCCAGTTTCTTCTTTAGCTCCACTAACTCTGATGGGTTCATGCTATAAGGTCTCTGAGCTATGGGTCCAGTTCCAGGAATTAGTTCAATAATGAACTCAATATCCCGATCTAGGGGAATACTGGGAAATTCATCTGGGAATACGTCGGGGTATTCACAAACTACTCTAACTTGGTCTATGGTGGGTAGGGCTAGACTCTTGTTGCATTTGAATTGGCAAGGCAAGTTTTCAGATACATGCTCTACTGATACTCCAGAGCTACTGGTCATGGTGATGGCTTTCTTGGCACAGTCGATCAATCCCTTATGTTTTGACATCCAATCCATTCCTAGTACTACTTCCAAACCTTTGCTTCCAAGTACTATTAGATTGGCATAAAAATCTATCCCATGGATTCTGATAGGTACAACCTTGCAAAATTTTCTAGCTTTGGTGGTTGAACCAGGTATTTGAACTATCATAACATGCTTCAAATTGGTTGGGTGAATCTTACTAGTGCATGCAAATTCTCTTGTAAAAAACGAGTGTGATGCTCCAGAATCAAACAACACTCTTGCTAATACTGAGTTAACAGAAAACATACCCAGCACGACATCTGGCGCTTCTTGGGCTTCTTTAGCATTCATGTGGAATAGACGGCCGTTGCGGTTGAGCGAATTCCCTGGGGCAAATCTTCTTCCAGGCTGAACACGGCGTTGCTGTTGAGCCGAGGCATTCACATTGGTGGTGTCTGCAATCTTCTTGGGACACTCGTTGGAGTAGTGGCCCTTCACTCCACATTCAAAACAAGTAATCTGAGACTTGTCTTTTGCTACAACAAGCACGTCATTGCTTCCAGTCCTTGGGGCAGTATTGTTGTTGTTGTTGTTGTTGGACTTGGGAGGTGCATGGTTGAAGTTGTTGGAGTTGCCGGGGTTGTTGTTATGGTTTCCTCCTGACTTCACATTGCTTCCAGTCCTCTGCTACGGCGTTCCTCCTGACTTGTCTTTTGCTACAACAAGCACGTCATTGCTTCCAGTCCTGTGCTACGGTTGGGGTAGCTTGGGCGAGACATTGGGGGTCTATTGTTTCTTGGGGCATACCCTGCAGACGGTTTGGGGCGATACTTCTAGGTATTGTGGGACCCAGTCTGGTGCATCATTCGGCGCTTGCGGTTGTCATTTGCTTGGTTGATCTTCCCTTCCATCTGGATGGCAGAGTCCACTAGCTCTTCGAGATCATCAAAACGGATGTTGACTAACACCGTCTACATCTCATCATGAAGTCCGTTCAGGAATCTCTCCTTCCTCTTGGCTTCATTGTTGATCTCATCAGGTGCATACCTAGCGAGGGACAAAAATCTGTCATGGTACTCCACTACCGTCATCCTGCCTTGCTTCAGTTCCCTGAACTCATCTCTCATTCTGGTGACTAAACCTTGCGGCACATGGGTGCGGCTAAATGTAACACCCCAACATTAGAGATTAGAAATAAGTTGAACATAGGTGTGTGCATTGCATTCATGAATCTGAAAATCCGGGTAAATTTTTCGCCAATTTAAAAGGCTAGAGTGATCAGAATTCTCTCACTCTGATGAAGTTAGGTTTAGCACCATCCGAGGTGAGTGGGATGAATTTTGACATGATCTCTATTGATTAAGTGAATTATGAGGGGAGAAATTTAAATTATAAATAATTATTCACAAAAGCAAGTGTTATAAATAAAGGTTAAAGAATATTTAAGACTAACATTACATTGTTCTTTTACAAAAGAATAAATAAGTAAAGGAAGATTACAATGAATTCAAATAAGAAAGTTTATCTCTTGTTCTTTTCTTAGTCCATAATCATAATTCTTATACAAGTGAATAAGTAAGGAAATGTTACTGAAACAGTGTCACACAATCAAAAGAACTTTATTAAATAAACACTTATTACAATGTCTGTACAGAAGTCAAAATAAAAGATTATAAAGGTAATGAAATAAAGACCCTATACTAATATCTAACTATTCCTTCATCTGGTGTCTTCATTCCTCACTCTGATCCCGCCAAAACAATACAAAAGATAACCAAACAAAAGTAAAATAATAAAATAAAGGGAATTGTTTAGATTAATGTTACTCTCAGTCTGGCATAGTGTTGCTATGCTAAGTTCATCATTGAGTATGGATTAAAGGGGCCACATTGGATCTGTTCTAATCAAATTTAGGCTTCAGACTTGTGCATCATTAGCATCGAGTTAATATTCCACTTGGCAACTAAAAATAAAGGACAAGATCAGAAAATCCCAAACCAGCCGAGCACATCCTTAGCAAAAATATCTCACAGATGAAACCTGGACACGGGGAGGTTCCCTGGACCAGCAACACACAAGCAGCTTAGTCATTGCATGCTTGTGTGCTGTCAACACAAGACCTCCACAAGGGAGGATAAGAACACAACCATAGTAGCAGAGTACCACTTTGTTGGTCACTCACCACACTTCATTTCACCACATGGCACCTCAACAGGTTCACAGCTAAACCACAAGAACAACATGTGTTTTTGATGGATCATCACAGATCTGCTTCACACATACCAACCAATATCACATGAATTCCTAGATCAAGATTTAGCCCAAGAAGCATCAAGGGGATCAGGACAAGACCATCAGCTAGTCTAAAAGAAGGAGAAGGCCAGCAGATCAGGGAGGAGTAGCTCAAGCAAAGAGAATATCAAGCATTAGCAACAATAAACTACCTCAACCATACATCCCTTGGATCCTGGTTGCTCTAATAGCCATCTAGGAGGTGAGACAAGTGGAGCTAGATATCAAGAACCAGTTATATCTGATAGCAATAAGAATCATAACACAATTGCAGGTAGTTATCTCTCCCAAACCAAACATAGCATCTGTTTTCTTGATCTTTTATTTAAAGAGAGGAGTTTGGAGTGAGAGGGGGCTCTCAGAATGCATAGATGCTATGCAGTTCATCATAGAGGCTGTAGGGACAAATAATATCTGTTCTTGTTTTAGAAAAGGATTGGCCTCAGACTTGGCATCATTGGCAAGGGGGTCTTGGCATCATTTTTATGGTGCAGAGCATCAAGATCTACTGCTGATTTCAAAAACAAGGTGGGTTTAACTATACAACAAACTACACAGTGATGAATCACTGCTGTGCACCCTCTTATGAGGCACCATAGCAGCAAATCATCAAGATAGAGGCTATATGGTTAACCAGATTGTTCAAATCACTTGCCCGCAAGTAAAATAAAGCCCACAATTAATCCTTAACTCGATTCATTATAAAAGGAAACCATTTTGAGCCAACAGTACTCACAAGCACAGACAAGTTATGCTTGCACATTATCTACACATGAAGTAGACCATCTTTTAATTCCAGTATATGGAGGTTACCACTGTGTACCATCCAACAGGAGGTTTCACAGTGGCATCCCTCCAAACTAGGGCCAATTTTTAAGGTAAACAAGTTAAGCAATCATTTTCTCTTGATACTAGGGGATATCCTTAGGCCTCTGGTTGAGAATCATCTCAACTGTTGTTATCATATTAGCAGAGTAATCATAGCATCCACCATCTTTGTTTATAAATGTTATACAAACCAATTTCATCATTTTCCTAGTAGTAACTCTAGGAATCAGAATTATATATTGTTCCACTGATAGAAATTGACAGAAAAATAAATCATCTTCCTAGAAAAGTTAACTAGGAATCATATATTACAGTACGCAACTATTCAGGCAAGTTTCCATGGTCCTAATAGGAGAAGCTATTATTCAAATTGAGGCATCAACCACGCATTTATAATCTGTCTAGCAGTATAGGAAACATTCATAGGCTAGATAATTATATATCCCAATAGAAAAAATTCATCCTCAGACCCGGCAAGCGAGTTTAATTAACCACTCCATAACAAAATAATTTGTTCAAGGATAGAACCATAGCAAACTATACATTTCTGGGATGAGAGATTCATTCATATCGAGAGAGAGGGGAGTGAGGAACAAAAGGGGAGAAGGGAAAAACTTACTCAATGGCCTCATCCAGCAAGAAGAGGAAGCAGAACCTGGCCTGGCAAGGGAAGCGGTGGCCACGACACGGCGGCACGGTGAGCAGCACCACGCCAAGCCACACCTGTGGCAGTAGCAACTCTGCCCAGTCGAAGATGGCAGTTTAGGCAAACAACACTTCACCCAGAGTCACACCACCACATCATCATCTCCACCACCGCAGGGCCGCGAGACAGTGGTGTAGGACGCCAGAGTTGCATCAACTTGTTGTCGTCCCGCCAGCATCAGAGAGGGGGACGAAGAGTCCAAGGTTCACGAGCACCAAACCACCACCACGAAGCCACGAGGTAGCCAAAAAGCACCAGAGTCACGGGCGACGAAACCCTAGCGCCATAGAGGTGAAGGGAGTGCATAGCAGGAGGTGCGGATCTCAAATCGAGCTAGACCAGAAGAACTAGAAGAGTGCGGTGGAGCTTTTAGCTGCGGCGGCGAGGGCCGCAACGACTAGCATCACCGGAGTCAAGCCGACGGGAGCAGCAGGCGTCGGTGGCGGCGCTGTTCGTGTCACATGCGAACGCAGAGAAGGGTGAGAGATTGGCCGAACCAATTGATCGGCCTAAAGGGGATTAGGACAACCTATGGGCTGGGCTGTCTTATGGGCCAAGCCTAGTTATAGAAATAAAGAGATGAACAAATAAAATAAAATGGAGATAGGGAAATTACCAAAATACCCCTGAAATTGTTTTAGCCCTAGAAAAATATAGAAAAACCGTAAAAATACTTATAACATATTGGAAGGATCACAAAAATAATATCTACATAAGAAAAATATAACATGACTTGTTTGAGTTAAATAAAATATAAATCAATATTAATACCAGTAGGACCTAAACGAAATTTTATAAAATAAAACAAGGACTTAAAATTAAATAAAAATCATTTTTACATATAAAAATGAGTCTATTATTTTATAAAAATACTAACTTAATTATTTACAAATAAAGCTTGAAGCAAATATTTAAAGATATAAAATCCTTTATGAAATTTTGTAAAAATAAGGATAACACCTAAAATCAAATAAAATTCACTTTTAACATCTTAAGTAAGTATGTTTCCCGAGAAAAATACCAGTTGTGTTATTCCAACACACTTAAAGGTTATTAAGAAATAAATTCTTCTTTCTTATTTAGTTGGTAAATTCTTTAAGAACATTCTTAAATAAGAAATAATCACAATTTTATGTAGAACCCTAAATCTGGTACATTGAAATACTACTTCCAAAACCATAACTTAAGTCTATAATAATACTTAAAAGTAAAACTATTAACATTTAGAAATCTCACTTAAACTAAAAATGAATGATTTTATACCTTCAACATGCTTGTTATAAGATTTAAAGCTTATTAACACTTTTAAACACATCACACCCTAATTCTAATTATGTTTTATAGTTAAATTTTGTCTGTTCCAAATTAAGTCATAAGGCATCTCAAATCCAAACTTATCGAACAAACGCAAATGACATCAATCCCATTCTACTAAACATAAAGATTGGTTAAACCTTATCAAAGAAACCTTCTCTTCAAAAGTTACTCGTTTTGCCACTTCAAGCAACAATCTCATTATAAGTTCTTCAACTCTTATCAACCTAAAACATGTAATTCCATAATAGATACATAATATCCAATAACTCTAAGCATGTGGTCTTATAGTCACTTTATCTCATACATATTAGTCTTAAATTCCTTGTATATGTATATTGGTTTGTAAAGTAAACTTATAGACAAACTAAATTTTAAAGAAATCACTTAAGTTTAACTCATTCACCATACTGGGGTATTAACTCGGGGTTTTCTAAACTACATTACATTACTTATGCATAACTGCATCTTGCTTCTTTAAACATCAGGCCTTACCGGACCAATGATGCTTTTTACAGAATTTGAATATTCTATTGTCTTGAAGACCGTGAGTGCATAATCTTGCAATCACAAAAGGCAAGTTCACAACTTGCTCATGTCCTTTGATTATTTTCTATGCTTGTAACTCAACTATGTTATCACCTGCATTTCAAAAAGGTCAGAAAGCAATATTTTCACAATAATATGATTATGGATTCTTTACTAGATGGTAATAATCTACTAATACTATTCAAGTGGTAAAGGAACATAATATCTAGGACTTCACAACCAATGTCGCCAGTGATTCTAGCACCGTATATTACGCGTCAATCATAAGACTTGGAATTGAAGGGAATATGCCCAAGAGGCAATAATAAAGTGCTTATTATCTTATTCCATGTTTATGATAAATGTTTATTTTGCATTCTATAATTTTATTAATTGGAAACATTAATACATGTGTGTTTAATAAACAAAATATAAAGTTCCTAGTAATGCCTCTCATATAAACTAGCTCATTGATTAACAAGATGATCAAGGTTTCCTGATCATGGACATTGGATGTTGTTAATAACGAGGTCACAACATTGGTGGAATGATGTGATAAACTTTCATCCAAAGTATAGCATTCCGATCAAAGTCATTATGTTTATATTGCTATAACATCATACAGAGTAATCTTAGTCCTTAGACCATGAGATCATGTTAATTTCTAACACCGGAAGAGTATCTTGATAACATCAAACATCACACCGTAACATGATGACTATAAAGGTGGGATCAGTGCTACGAAGGTGTTATGTTGAGGCTCATGGATCAAGAGTGGGATTTGTCCATCCAGATGACGGATAGATATACTCTGGGCCCTCTCGGTGATATCACATTGAAATAGCTTGCAAGCAAGTGATGTGATCACTAGAATGTTATATCACGGGAACGAGAAAAGAGTGCATATCGATAACGAGATCAAAGTAGGTATTTGGATACCGATGATCAAATATCGGACATTTAACATATCGCGAGACAAAGGGATTTAGTTATGACGTTAAAGGTTCACACGATCACAAGAGTCGTCGTTGAATATGTGGGAGTCAGTACGGATCTCCAGGTCCCGCTGCTGATTATTGATCAGAGAGGGGTCTCGATCATGTCTGCATTATTCACGAATCGTAGGGTGACACTTAAGGGATACCGACACCATTTGGAGCAAAGATGTTTCAGATAAAGATTTAAGAAAGCGCTAGAATCATTTCGATGGAAACCGAAATTGTTTCGGGTGAAATTGCAGAAACTGGTTCTGCATGTGATATTGAAACGTTGCAGGGGATTTTATGTGAATGTTTGTTAATTAATATAATTAACAAAATTCTGAATAAAATAGTTTTATTTAATAAGAGCTTGCATTAAATTTGGTGGAAATTTAATGCCTGTGTGAGCGGAATTTTGAGTGGAGGCTTTTTATGGGAGTGGGAGCTCCACCCACGTGAATGTGGAAGAGGTGGGGGCACCACCATGGCTGCCATACCATGTCCCTTGGGTGCCCCCCTCTCCCCTATAAAAGCCCCCCCTCTCCTCCTCACAAACTACACCTCTTCGTGAAGGATGTCTCTCCCCCTCTAGTTATTCCCATGGTCTCGGATTAGCGAGATACATGTTCTCGGTGGCTTTATCTGGAAAGGAGTTGTTGCTTCTGCTGCTTTGCTGGAGCGAGGGACGGAGGTTGTCGGGGTACCGGACGTGTGTGCGATCACGGATGCACCGCTGCTTTGTGGTGCTGGACTTGGTGGTGCTGGACTTGCTGGAGCTGGATCTGATGGACGTGCTAGAGCCGGACGTGCTGGACTTCATCACGATCTTGAGATCGACAAGTGTACGACTACATCATCCACAAGTTCCAACTTGTTAACAAAGCTTTGTTGTCTTGGAGGGTAAGTTCTCTATGGATATATATCCACCCGTTGGTTGTATCTAGTAGATAGATCTTGGCGTACAGTTCCCATCGTAGAATTTTTTGTTTTCTATGCTGCGAACCCAATAGTGGTATCAGAGCCTGATCTATGCATAGGTGCTTTGCAATGGTAGTACACATATGTTTATATGTGTGCGATGATGATCATGTTATTGCATCTTTCATGCATTTTGGATATTGGTGGTATAGTGGGATGAAGCGGCCCAGACCAACCTTACATGTCATCGCACATGAGACCGGTTCCACGACTTGAAATGCAACTAGTTTTGCATAAGTGGCTGGTGGGTGTCTGTCTCTCCTACTATAGTCAATATCTTATTTACAACGAGTTGCTAATAACTTGGTTATCCTCGTTGTGGTTCCATGTTCGTAGGTAAGACCAGTTCTATCTCCGAAAGCCCTAAGCCACGTAAAACTTGCAATGGATAAATTAGAGGCGTCTAGTTTATATCGTTGCTAGGCTAGTGTCATGATATGGTAATGTTGTAAGTAGATGTATGATAGATACTCTTACAACACACCTAACATGTAAGTTCCATAGACCTTGGCCTTACACAAAAAGGAATGATAGAGATCAAATGCATGGACCATATCATCCCACTTTACACATTAGATGTTTGCATCTTATATTGCTAGTTTGGCGTTTTTAGTAGCATTGTAAGATGGTCCCTCATTTAAATATCAAGATAAAATGTGTTCTTCCTTAAGTATGCATCATTCTGTGGATCGTGTTTCGAGACATCACGTGATAATCGGGTGTACTCGACTCTACGCTTTCATACAACGGGTGTAAGACAGTTTTACACACACGAATACTAAGGTTCTTACTTGGCGAGCCTAGCATGTACATACATGGCCTTGGAACACGGACCGAAAGGTTAAGCATGAGTCATATAGTTGATGTGATGACCATATTGATGCTCGGCTTTGAAGCTACACCGACTCACGTGATGATCGGACTTGGTGTAGTGGATTTGGTTCATGTAATCACCAAAAAGGCACGAGGGATGTCGTTTTTGAGTGGGCGTTCATTTCTAATTTGGATTAGTTGAACTCAATTTGTCATAAACTAAATCGAAGTGAATTTGCATAATTTGTTGTAGTCATTGGCATCTATTCACTACCTTATGCTTAGTTCTAATTGAGATAATAGAACTATATAATTCTGGATATTTGCTTTACGAACTGGTATCGTATTGTTTTTAATGTTAATTTAAAGTTTAGAAGTCCTATTGCAAACTTTCAGCAAACTCTATTTACTCCATGAAGTTTAATAAGTAGTATTAAATCAAGAGTAATAATTCCAATGTTAGTATCTAAAGTATCATGTTTGCCTCCATGATTATTGATATTCAAAAGTTGTTTTAATATCAAGGTTATCTAGGAGCTGAAAGAATTATTTCAGGAACAATCATGTGTGGAAGATATTGTGATATCTTAAAAAATGTTTTTGGTTGCATTATGATAGAGTATAATTTAGCAAAATACATGTTCTCATATTGTATGAGAATTTGTGAAGGATGGAGATGCTAGGCATCCAGATCTCCCAAAAAGGTGTTGGGAACTAACATTATACTCGTGATTCTTCCTTATAGGCTATAGTAGCTTAATCATGAAAGTTGTCATGATAAGGATGAATAGAAGATGTAAGTAAAATGTTTACTACACTAATAGATTACTAAAGAACTGATTTTTGAAAGAACACCAAACATTTGATGATGGTGATCCACTTCAAAGTGCAAGTCCAAAGGTATTAATATTTGACTATATACGCTTTGTACTATGTGTCATGTAAATGACACCACTATTGATGTTGATAGATTCTATTAAAATAAAAGGAATTGTTGAAAGAGAATCTATATAATATTTGGCAGAAAAGAAAAGGTTGGAGATGTCCAACTTAGGTATATAGAAGATATACATGTTATGGATGTATTCCTTGCTTGTTAAACAATGTGGTTCTGAGGTATTGGATACCGAATTGGTTGGTGTGAAGTGTCATACAGAACAACACAATTCATGAATTGCAATGGCCTAAGTAACTAGCAAGAGAATAAGTGATGATGTTCATCGAAAACAAATAAAGTGTTATTGTGTTTTTTGTTGTCGTTAAACCTAGCCTTCAAGATTTGTTTTAATAATTGTTATTTTGTTCCGGTATTACGATAACGATGGTTGTTCAAATAATTACCATATTCCATAAAGGATGGATGAACTTTTACAAATCTAGTTGGAGAAATCACATCCATAAACATTATTGCTAAAATGTCGTAAGACAAATGATTGGAAGATCACTTATGAAGTGACGTCGTTGTTTGAATTATATTGGTAAGTAAACATGAAGAAACTCCATGTTGATGGATTTTTGGAGTCTTTTGATTTTGATCAATTGGCGCTTGTGAAACTTTCCTCGAGATAATTGAAACTCCGTCCATAGGCCAAAGAGGAACGAATGACTAATTTATTGGATATTATGCATGTTGATGTATATAGTCCATTATGTGTAGCCATATGCGATGGATCTTTTGGCTTCATATGCTTTCTCCCGAAATTTGAGTGAATATATCTATATATTTACTTAATAAGGAAGAAGTATGAAACATTTGAAAATTGTTCAAAGACTTTCAAGATGAAGTGAAAAATCATTGTAACAAGAAAATAAAAGATTTTATGATTTGATCATAAAGGAGGATATTTGAGTTACAAGTTTAGCAAAACACCTAAGATTTCAGGAATTGTTCCATGAATTTGCATTTCCCGATAAACCACAGGAGTATGGTATGTTCGAGAGATCAAATCAAACCTTGTTTGACATGGTAAGATCAAAGGTGTCATTTATAAAATTGCCATTATGTTTTAAGGATTAAAACTTTATAGACTACTGCTTTTACACTGAAAAGAGCACCATCGTGATCCATTAAAATGACACCATATGAGTTATGGTTTGGGATAAAACCTGAATTTTCTTTTCTTAAATTTTGGTATGCTATGCATAAGTAAAATGTTTACAACCAAAGTCGGATACGCACGTCTTTGTAGGTTATCCCAAAGAATTTGTTGGGAATTCCTCCATAACACCGAGGACAAAAGAGTTTGTCGCTTGGAACATCAAGTTTCTTGAGAAGGAATTTTTCATGAAAAGTTAAGTGGGAGGACAATGAACTTTGATAAGGTTGTTAAACCTTAGCTATATGTGCTAAGTAGCGCAGAGCCAGGAAGTGTCCCGGTGGCGGCGACAATGCTCATGGCTCCCGTGATTACAAAGGGTGTGATCTTGGAGATTAGAGTTCCTATTGAATCATGTGGGTCGGTAAGAATCAAATAGTAAGATTTGAAACAGAAGTCGTTATTGTTTTGACAATGATGAACCGACTGCATGCAAAGAAGCGATGATGGGCCCTGACTCCATAAAATGACTAGAGGTCATATAATCCATGATAGTATCCATACATGATAAATCAAGTTTCTGAACTTGGAAGACCCTCCAAAAAGGCATGAAGCCTATCAGTTGTGTATGGATCTTTAAAGAAATAGACATGGATGTTTGACATCTATGAAATAGTCGACATGTCGAAAAGAAGTTTACGACAATGTTCAAGGAGTTGACTATGACAAGATTTGATCTTTCATAGCGATATTTAGTCTTGACGGATTAATGTAGCAACCACTACATATAATTTGGTATATGGTAGTTGAATAAACAAAACAAGGTTCTTCTAATAGAATGGTTACCTAGGACGTGTACATGACACGGTCCGAAGGGTTTTGTTAATTCAAAGGGTGCTAAAAGGGCATGCAAACTTCAATAGTTGAAGTGAGCATACCGGAGTTGGAATCTTCCCCATGATGAAAATGTTAAAAGAGTTTAATTTCATCGGAGATGATGAAGATGCTTGCATTTGCTAGAAATTAAGTGGGAGCGCTGAGACATATTTCGAATACATTATGTAGAGGACATGGTGCTGATTGGAAATGATGTATCTTGTATTGACATAAGTTAAGAATTTCACTAAAATAGGATTTCGATGAAAGACTTGGGCAAAACCGGAATATTTGGCATCAATGTCTATATGGATAGATTGAGGCACTAATATGGTTATGCCAGATATACATATATGAGATATTGAAAGGGTTCAATATGGAAACAACAAGAAAGGTTCTTGCTACATGGAAAGGATTGTATCAAGATTCAAGTGTTTCAACACTTGGTGAGTAAACTCACATGAATATTTTGATCGATTATACCGTGATATGTATATATCCAGATATGTCCTATTCTCTAAATGTTATGAGTACATACCATAATGATTCATAAGATGATCATTGGACGATCATAAAGATATTCTTATGAGCTTTGGAAGAACTAAGAATATATCATGTATAAGTGACAAATAGTTGAAGGTAGTCCATTGTAAAGTGTTACACTAATACTAGTTTTGTCACAAGATACAAATTAAATTTATCTCAATTTAGACTATGGGTGGCACAATGTAATGGAACGTATATTCCATGATGGATTTGGATGAGTTCCAAAGTTGAAACATTGTGATAGATACTACAACAAAAGGCTAAGTATATGACTGCTATAGTAGCAGCAAAGGAGGGCATTTGTGTTAAGTAGTTTGTTATCAAACTAGGTGTGGTTCAAAGTGGGCTAATACTATGAAGATATATTGTATGACAATAATATCAACATATTTTAACCCGAACGAACTAAAGGTCTCACCAAAGGACCAAATTTATACAATGCCATCTCATTTGAGAATGAGTGATGCATAGATACGCAAAGACATGAAATACACACGGACTTGAAACTGTCAGATCCAGAGATTATGTTAACCACTAGCAATCGCGTATATGCAACACTAGAAAGCCATAGGTGTTCAATATGCAAAGTTTTTCAAACTAGATTATTGACTCTAGTGCAAGTGGGAGACTGAAGGGAATATGCCCGAGAGGCAATAATAAAGTGCTTATTATCTTATTCCATGTTTATGATAAATGTTTATTTTGCATGATATAATTGTATTAATTGGAAACATTAATACATATGTGTTTAATAAACAAAATACAAAGTTCCTAGTAATGCCTCTCATATAAACTAGCTCATTGATTAACAAGATGATCAAGGTTTCCTGATCACGGACATTGGATGTTGTTAATAACGAGGTCACAACATTGGTGGAACGATGTGATGAACATTCATCTGAAGTATAGCATTACGATCAAAGTCATTATGTTTATATTGCTATAACATCATACGGAGTAATCTTAGTCCTTAGACCATGAGATCATGTTAATTGCTAACACCGGAAGAGTATCTTGATAACATCAAACGTCACACCGTAACAGGTCGACTATAAAGGTGTGTTCAGTGCTACGAAGGTGTTATGTTGAGGCTCATGGAACAAGAGTGGGATTTGTCCATCCAGATGACGGATGGATATACTCTGGGCCCTCTCAGTGATATCACATTGAAATAGCTTGCAAGCAAGTGATGTGATCACTAGAATGTTATATCACGGGAACGAGAAAAGAGTGCATGTCGGTAACAAGATCAAACTAGGTATTTGGATACCGATGATCGAATCTCGGACATGTAATTTATCGCGAGACAAAGGGATTTAGTTACGACGTTAAAGGTTCACACGATCACAAGAGTCATCGTTGAATATGTGGGAGTCAGTACGGATCTCCAGGTCCCGCTGCTGATTATTGATCGGAGAGGGGTCTCGATCATGTCTGCATTATTCACGAACCATAGGGTGAAACACTTAAGGTATACCGACACCATTTGGAGCAAATATGTTTCAGATAAAGATTGAAGAAAGCACTAGAATCATTTCGATGGAAACCGGAATTGTTTCGGGTGAAATTGCAGAAACTGGTTCTGCATGTGATATTGAAATGTTGCAGGAGGTTTTATGTGAATGTTTGTTAATTAATGTAATTGAAAAAATTCGGAATAAAATAAATAAAATAGTTTTATTTAATGAGAGCTTGCATTAAATTTGGTGGAAATTTAATGCATGTGTGAGTGGAATTTTGAGTGGAGGCTTTTTATGGGAGTGGGAGCTCCACCCACATGAATGTGGAAGAGGTGGGGGCACCACCATGGCTGCCACGCCATGGACCTTGGGTGCCCCCCTCTCCCCTATAAAAGGCCCCCTCTCCTCCTCACAAACTACACCTCCTCGTGAAGGATCTCTCTCCCCCTCTAGTTATTCCCATGGTTTCGGATTAGCGAGATACATGTTCCCGATGGCTTTATCTGGAAAGGAGTTGCTGCTTCTGCTGCTTTGCTGGGGTGAGGGATGGAGGTTGTCGGGGTACCGGACGTGTGTACGATCACGGATGCACCGTTGCTTTGCGGTGCTGGACTTGCTGGAGTTGGATCTGATGGACGTGCTGGAGCCGGACCTGCTGGACTTCATCACGATCTTGAGATCAGCAAGTGTACGACTACATCATCCACGAGTTCCATCTCGTTAACAAAGCTTTGTTGTCTTTGAGGGTAACTTCTCTATGGATGTATATCCACCCGTTGCTTGTATCTAGTAGATAGATCTTTGCTTATAGATCCCATCGTAGAAATTTTTTGTTTTCTATGCTGCGAACCCAACAGGAATGGGACAGGAAAGTCAGCTGTATCTTCTCCCTTTCATATGGAGCCAAGATGACCTTATCGTGAGGCCGTTGATTTCTCGTGGAGTTCCAGAGAATCCAGCACATGGGAGGACCCCTTAGTTCCCCACGAGCTAGATGTCTAGATTATCTGTGCAGGCTGTCTGGATTGGAGTTCACCATAGCTGATGGTGACCGCCAGTCAGAGCTGCTTACAGAGTCTTCAGGAACTTCCCATGGTTATAGCTTGCCCTAGCTGGCGGCTTAACGGAGGTGTAGTCAACCCCGGAGGATCGTGCAGACATATGGGATCACGGAGAGGGCAGTACTGGCTTAGATCTTAGACTGGGCCCCACATCAAGGAATTGTGGACGGGAATAAGCTGCCCAGTTGTGCAACAAGGCTAAGATCTCTTATGGGAAAAGTGACGTACCTCTGCAGAGTGTAAGAATTGTGACTTGTTACTCCCTGTTCCGGGAAGGAGCTACGAATGCAGTAAGAAAGGAACTCCATGAAGTTCTGGTCAACCTGTGAAGGCCGTTGGACATAGTTTTCAGAATAAAAGTAACTTTTGAAGAAATGTTTATGAAAACCTGCATTACCTATGACCTATGGTCTATGGCTGTAGAGATAGTGCATCATACACTCCTTTTTTGTGAACTTGCTGAGTACACTCGTACTCAACCATACCTACTTAACCCTTGCTAGGTTCTAAGCCATTGAAGACGATGTTAACATCAACTTCTGCTCAAGAAACCATCATCGACCGCTCAAGATCTTCAACAGAGTCAATGAAGTCAACATATACATCAACTGAAGTGAAGAAAAAGTTCTTAAGTAGATAGGAGTAGATTCTCTAGCCATAAAACCTACTTCTGTAGAGCATTGCAATAGCATCAATGGCAAGCCTATTAGTTAAGATGCTAGTCTTAGTTACTAGATATTTCTAGGTTATTATTTCTGGTTCTTCTTTGTAAGAAGTTCTTTCTCTCTCTTTAACCTAGAGTGTTCTCTGGATCTTTTGTAAAGAGTCGAGTTGTAATCTATAGTCATGTCCTGGACCTGTGGTGTTTCTGTTGTACCACTATGAGGGATGTAATACTAGTGAACGGTGTTTCATTGGTGTTATGTCAACGACTATAGTGTACTACATCATGCAGTGGTATGCTGGGTCACCGCACTAAACTTGGTCTTGAAAGCTTCCCACGTCATCACTTGACCGTGGTTCATTGTACGGGTGCTGTTCCACCAGGCTCTTGCATCTCCGGCCAGATAGTGGGTGGCAAACAATACCTTCTCGTTGGTGTCAACTCCTGCAACTTCTAGGTTGTTCTCCATTGTCCGCAACTAATCATCCGCATCCAACGGATCTTCAGACTTGTTAAAGATAGGGGGATTGGTATTCTGAAAGTTCTTGAGTTTGGATCCATGATGATCCTGATTTCCATGGCCTTGATTGTTGTGGGCCATCTGAGCGATCTGTTGTAGGGTGGTTAGATTGGCTTGGTGCTCTGCTCTACTAGCTTCGCGGTTGGAAACTAGCATCTGCAAAATCTGCAGCATCGGGTCCTGATGAGCTGCTTCCTCCTTGGTTTCCACGAGTCATCTGAAGATTGAGATAGATAAAGGAGTAAGAGGGAAAGTTCTAAGGTTCATGGTTTTGTTTTCAAAGCTAAAACTTTGAGTTTGAACTTAGGTTTTGCAAGTAACCCCTTCTCCTTCCTTCATTCAATCAAAGCACACGATACAAACACACACACCACAACATGAAAGGAAAACATATGGTTTTAAGAACCATTTTGTAAGCTAAGATACAATGGGACTGATACATCTCACTCCTACAATAGTGATCAAGTGCACCTACTCATCATCGATGAAGTCGGAGTCGTCATCATTGGTGTAGAAGTCCATGGCATCACCTCCAGGTAGTCATTGTCATCACTGAGGTATGAGTGAATATCTCCCTGGATGTCTTCACCTTCTTCCTATTCTTCTTATTTTGCTACAAGCTAAGCTTCTTGTTCCTGGATGGTCTTATCGAGGTCGGCCACCTCTTGCAAAGACGAGCGATGGTCCGATCCTTCTTCTCGCATTGCCGGCAAAGTGATTGGCGATCCTTGACGAGCAGGGTGAAAGTTTGGGCCTTCTGGGCGGCAATGGCAAGGTTGTGGTTGGCATAGGGTCGAGCATTGTCCAATTCCTTCTATCTATCATACAACAGGAAGTCAAGTTCTCCACTTGGCGCTTCACCTCCGGGTGATTTGGCATCTCTAGTGGCATTCCCATAGAATCACGCCTTGCATAGTGAGCAAAGTGAGTTCCTTGGATCAAGTTGACATTCTTCCCACACAGACGGGCAAGGGCTTCATGCATAGCCATGGCTAGTCCATCTAGTCAGTTGTTCTCTCTCACGGTGAATTGAATCTTCTCGGAAAGGGGTGCTTCCATTTTGCCGCAAAGATCTGCAACTATCAGCCATTGTAAATCTCCTCCTGGAAAATCCTTGAGTTGAGCTCCGAAGAATTCCGGATGCGGGCGCTCAAGGTACTCAGATAGTGCATCAAGATCCCTCTCGAAGATCAGTTGGCCTCCGTTGCCCAACTGGTAGAACTTGAAGTACTGAACTTCCATCTATAAGAATTTAGGATGAGTAAGTTAGTGAGGTGATCAAGTGTGTCAAATTTTATGTAGGAATGTAAGAATTTTTTAGGAACATGAATTTTCTTGAAAGAATCTTGAGGATAAGAGTGTAAATAGGTTTTCATAAAAACTCACTCCTTTGGTTTTGAAACTAAGTTTTTGTTTGAATGTCCATTCCAACTAGGGTCTCCTATGGTCAGGATGGCTCTGATACCAACTTGTCAACACCCGGATTTTCAATCCCAGATGCCTGTTATGCATACATCGCAATCCCAAGATTACCATTTTTGCGAGAGATAACATATTGGATATCATAGTACATCATCCATTACAAACCATAATAAGGTCTTACACAAATAAGGATCTCATGATTCAGTCTTAGTACAAACAAGTAGCAGAATAATAAGGATAGCGGTGGACTCCATCTTCAGTGTCACAAGCAATGCTGATGATGGGAGATGATCCTAGTTGTCGTAGACGTCCTGCTGTCATTCTTCCGGATAGTCCTCCTCATAGTCTATCCACGGGAATAGCCAGGGACAAAGCCATGAGTACTCTTTAAGTACTCACAAACTATCACTAACAAGTAAGGTAGTTCTAGTAGGAATGCTAAGCTCTAAGTTTATTTGCAAAGTTAAATTTGAAACCTAAGCTGAGTTTACAAAAAAAGAAAGTTAAAATAAAGTTCTAAATCACCTAAGTGGGAACTTAGTTTTCATAGTCACAACCCTGTTGTGGTCAAGTCAAGTCACAATTCATTTCATAAGTCATTTTGAAAACATCTGACGATGGAATAGTATGGCCACTCCAATTGTCCATGACCACGGACGCGGCTATTCGAATAGTTTGACACTCTGCAGAGGTGGTACACTTTCACCACAAAATTCGATACATCCGTCAGGGATAACCCTAAATCATCATACTTAGTATGCGTATAATCAATCATAACCTTTCCTTTACTCACTCTAGTATAAGCACCTCTCCTATGAGCTTGGCCTCCCAGCAATGGCCAGCTGCCATCCTGGGTATTGCATAGGTGGACAACATCAAGAGGTAGCCTTAGCTCAAACCTCTTCCGCGAGGGAACCCATACTAATGCATATAAACTTCCAGCTAAGCCTTACCCAATTCAGGTATTGTGGTTGTACGGTAAAATTGGAATGGTATCGCATCCGAACCCAACCATCAGTTTTTATAAAGGGCTAAGGCTCATGCCTCAACATTTTCATCATCATAAACCATTTGTGTTTCTCAACACATGTCAAAACATCTCAATAGAATGACTCATCATTCCAAGGTTTTCATAAGCATTTTCACCAAGTATTCCCATCTAAAGTGATCAAGTTTTATGCTTAGCACTAGCTACTAAGTTAAGAGTGTTCGATAAGGTGGGATGCTAGTCTCAATCTGATGCCATAGAATGACATCTAGTATAGGCCAAGTTTTATACTCTTTATGCTATCTATACTACTCTCCAAAATCTCACAAAGCATTACTAAAAGTAAAGAAACTTTGGTCAAGTAAAAAGTAAAGATGCAAGTAAAACTTCGGATGGGTATAAATCAAAAAGTATAACCAAAGCATGCCTAATGCATCTTGCTTAGGTTAACTTGCATCTAGTGATGGCTTGCAAGTATTATCTTGCCAATAATAGCTTACCTTGATTGGTGAAGTGATTGAAGTTCTCCTCGTCTTCTTCGGGGTAGAACTCCTCCTCCTCGTAGACTTGGTCAGTACTATCGTCTATAAATGAAATACGGGATACACAATCACCAAAACAATACTTAACTAGTATATTTAGCACACTAATGCACACACTTGATGATCTAGCATTATCACACTCATCACAAGATTTAAAGACTAGTTTCATTTATTTTATTTGAGAAAAGTAATTTCTACTCATTGAAAATTAATTAAGATTTAATATTCTCCAATTAAAATATGGGATCATGTGGACACATGTCATCGCCACATATCCTAATACATGGGAATGTGATTTAAAGGGTTGATCACATTTTATAAAGTTTAAGATTATTTTTAAATGATTTAAAGTGATCAGAAATGCCCTAATAGCATTATTTTGGTACTATTACAAAGTAACTGCATGAAAACCTAAATATTATTACATTTTCAGATAGGTATTGTAAAATGTGATTTTTGAGAGTTGGAATCAACCCAAAAGCTATTATGGTTGATTTTTGAAAAATGTTTGAATGTAGAAAAGTCCCTGTCTTGTTATTTTTGCTATATATGATCTCTAACTCCAATTGATTTAAATCCAACGGGCATGGATAGATACTTTAATTATATTTCTAGCAAAATTTGAATCATGCATTTTGGTTAAGTGGATCTCTCTGAAATGATTTTTAAATAAGTGGACAGAATCTAGTTTAAACCTAAATAGAAAAACCTCTATTTGAATCTGTGGGCTAGCGCGGGAAAAGAAATGGGCCGGCCCAGTGGCGCTCCGCAGCGCAGAGGGCAACTGACAGGGGGCTCCACATGTCAGGGACTAATTCTAATCGAAGTGGTACGACGCAATCTCAGTCGTGCGATTAGAACAAGAATCGACGGTCGTGGTTCATCATTTCTGGTGAATAGCTACGGCGAGACAAAACCCTAACACGGCACGGTGGGGTTACATGGGGGCTTACCAGGGCTCCAGCTAGACATGTCGATGGGGGCGATTGAGCTGGTGGACAACAACGGTTCTAGGCGTGGTCGTGGTGGCTCCTAGGGCAGTCGCAATCAACGACGCCTCTTCTCCTCTACTGCGGCGAGCTCCGGCAAAATTCCGGCAAACTAGGGCTCGATTGGCTCTGGGGAGAAGTGTGGGGTGGTCAGTGGTGAGAGGGGAGTGAGATGGTGTGAGAAATGAGGTTGGGGGAGGCCTCCTTTTATAGGCTCGCCGAAGGGGCAAAGCGGCATGGTCAGGCGACGGTGGCGACATGGCTACAGGCTGCTAGCAGCGTGGCTAGGAGCGGCGGTCAACGTAGAGCTCCCTGGTGGTCCTCTACGGCTTAAAGCCGCGGCTAGGGGTAGTGGCATTTGGTCAGGCACGGCTAGTACTCTGCGCGGCAGAAGCGGTGTTCGACGCGGCGCACGGTGGCTGCGGGTCAAGCGGGGGCGAACGAGCATGTCTAGGCGGTTCCTGGGATCATGGCGAAGCGATGCGCGTGGGCTGTGGTCGAGGCGCGGCGTGTGCATGCTTGTCGGGTGCGGCGCTCTGGCGCATGCTCGACATGGTGTAGACGCGGTGGGTGCGGCTTGCTGGGGGTGGTCCACGGCTTGGTAGTGCTTGGGGAAGGGACAGAGAGGGGCAGTGTGATCTCGCCTACCTCCTAGGCACGACGAGAGAGAGCAGGGTGGTCTGCTGGGAGCGGTCCATGCTCGACCGGCGGGCATGGCGCTCGGGTGGCGCGACACTTCTGCAAGCGGCTAAGGGGTAGCTCCTTTATGGACTGGTTGTGACTAGAGGGGACAAGGGGAGTGGATTGAAGCCTTAGTGGCGCTTGATCACTGCTCTAGAACAGTAATGGTTAGGCCAGATAAATTTTGCCTGCCAAGTGCTCGATCAAATGGCCGCAAGAAAATTATATTTGAATTTTGAAAAGATTTTTGGTGTGTGATCTGATCTGATGCTTGGTAGTCTCTGGTTGCTGGGAATTGTCAAGGTGAATTGGTTTGGTTGGTTTTTGAGAAATGGTGATCTTAACACATACACTTGATTCAATTTTTAATTGTCATTTAAATTGCTTTTCTAGGTGTTTTTGTAAGATTTTAAAGTGGGCTTGGTAGATTTTTACTTGTACTAGCAGGGGTGAAAATAGTTGAGAAAGTTTCTGTTTGAAATTGACTTCTAGGAACACCCAAAGTGGCCTAGTGGATTAAAATTGTCAAAATGACCATTTGCATTATTTAATCTCATTTGATTTCCTTTTTCTTTGGTTTTTCTTTGTAAATGGTCTAGGTGATGTGGCATTCACCTTTGAACCATTTCATACGTCTAGAACATTCAAACATGGCATTTTCAAACAATTCTACACTAATGCAACATACACATGCATTCATAAATATTTTAATAATAAAAAGTTTTTGTTAACCCTAAATTGGGTGATTTGAACTTAGATAACTTTGATTAAATATTTGGGATGTTACAAACCTTCCCCCCTAAAAAAAATCTCGTCCTGAGATTTAAGAAAAACTAGGAACTAAAGAGATCTGGAAACTCAATCCTAATGTAATCTTCTCGCTCCCAGGTAGCTTCTCCTTCGGTATGGTTGCTCCATTGGATCTTGAGAAATTTGATACTCCAGGTCCTGGTGGTTCTGAAGGCTACGAATGGGAACTTCATGATACGTCAGATCCTTGTTGATATCGATGGCTCAGTGATCGATGTTCTTGAAAACTTCGGTCTTCTCCGGCACTTCTAGGCATTTGCGTAGTAACGAGATATGGAACACATTATGGATGGCTGACATCTCCTCTGGCAGTTCTAGTTGATACGATACTTCCCCTCGATGATTCAGAATCTTGAAGGGTCCAATATATCTGGGGCTAACTTTCCTTTCAGACTAAAACGTTGCGTTCCCTTCAACGGCGAAACTTTGAGATACACAAAATCTCCGACATTGAAAGTCAGGTTTCTACGTCTATTGTCAGCATAACTCTTCTGTCTAGATTAGGCGGTCTTGAGGTGCTCACAGAGTTTGTGAACCTTCTCTTCGGCTTCATGCATTCCTACAAGTTTTTAACTGAAAAGATTCCATGGAAAGATTTGTTTTGGTTTCATAGGCATGAACACAAGTGTTGAAGGTCGACCCCCACTTAACCATTACTCATCTTTCCAATCACTTTCCTTTTTGAAAACGTTTTTAGGTAACAAGTACAACTATTTTTTTTGTAATTCGCATTCCCTATCCATACTAAGATAGAGAACAACTTAAAGCTGAAAGTAAAACCTACTTAGATATAAAGCAAACAAGTGCACACAAGAATATTCACCCACACGCTATTGCTCCCCGGCAACGGCGCCAGAAAAGGTCTTGATAACCCACAACTGTAGGGGATCGTGTGTAGCCTTTTTGATAAGTAAGAGTGTGAAACCCAACGAGGAGCTAAAGGTAGAATAAATGTTTTCTGAAGTTCTATCAACCACTGATACAACTATACACACACTTAACGTTTGCATTATTTAGGAAATAAAACTAGAGCAACAATATGAGTAATAGATATAGCTTTGCATGATAATAAATAACAAGAAAGTAAAGCTAGTTACTGCAGGAATAAAATACACTAAACTAATAGAACCATGAGTGTGGAATAGTGGTGTTCATTGTGGTGGCTTTGTCCAAGTTTAAATAGCGAATAGATCGGGCTCATTGTATTCGATGCAGTTTTCTATGTGGGAGAGGCTAAATATACATGCGCTTCACTACTTGGAATTACATGTACTATATGATTGGATTGTTAGCAAACATCCGTAAGTACTAATCAATGCATTAAGGTTTCTCCAACCATAGCCTTAAGTTTAATGGTCCTCTTACTCCCATACGTGCAATGTTCCGGTTTGCGTCCTCAGGTTTCTGTCACTCCAGCAGAACTCCCCCTTTCTTTTACAAATACTACAAACCCTATGATGTTTAATCCATGAGCGTACAAATATAATGGACACCAAAAGGACTGTACCATATCAACATACAACTCTAATGAACCAAAGACGTTCCACCATTCAATCTAAGAACAAAGAAACTACACAAACATGACATAGATCATAGAATTATAACTTATAGCATCAAACACCATGTTTACATAGGACGGTACAGAGGTGTATGGGAGGATGAACCACTGCATACTAGGAGGATTTGGTGATTGATATGGCGGTGAAGATGGTGAAGAGGGCGGTGGCGGCACCGGCGGCGGCGCGGGGGACTCCTTCCCCGCCGCCGGTATCATGGGAGAGCACCGCCCCTTAGCCTCCTTCCTTCATGGCTTCTTGGGAGCCCTCCCCCATGGAGATGGGATCCATAGGGGAGGCAAAAACGTGGCTTTGGTGGCTGCAAATTCGTGGTTGGAGATGCCCTGGGCGAATTAGGTTTCCTCCCTTCATATAGCTTCTCGGATTGCCGTCACCCCATCTTGGGCTGCAGTAAATCGGTCCTAAAAGGCCCGTCCGGACTCGGAATCAGCTAAAGTTTATGTCCAGAACGTTTGTCGCGAAATTTCCAACAACTTCGTAGTTGAAGAGTTTTCTGTTTGACACCGCCTTCAAACAGAAACGTGACCATATTCAAAAAGAGTTCTGAGATAGATTTCTGGAAAAATCCCAATTTGACTCCAATAAGGTTTCTACTTGTATTCTTGGTAATTCCTACACATCAAAGTGTAAAATAAGAACATTGTGCAATTTTTCAACAATTAGTAGGTTAGTCCAAATAAATCATAAACTTTATACAAAAAGGAGTGTCGAAAGCATATTATTAGCATAAAACCATCAAAAATTATAGATACAAACATCTAAGGAGAGGAAAGTAAGATATGAGGAAGTTGCTGTCTCGAAACAGATTTCTACGCATCACTGTAAAACATCGTGAAAAATCTCTGTACGTCGGATTGAGCAGTAATTTTTTGTGCTTATGCCCCAGGTTATTACCCAACTTTCGTTATGCACTTTTCGATTTGAGCAACAGAAGGTCTTCGAAAAAATCGGTTTTTACCTGCTGGTCTGTTTTGACAGATTTCTGCCATTATCTGCATTTGCCTCTTAATATCTTTCTCTTTGAGTTCTCTTTGATCACTTGAGCTTTTAGAAGGAATTGCTACAGTAGCTTGTGTTTTAATGGAAGTTTTACTTATGTTGAAACTGAACCTAAAGACTTATTATCTTGAATACACTAATGTTGTTAATGAAGATTGTGTGAAGTTTTGTATGAAGGAAATTTTCAAGTGTAGGGAAGAACAATGTGATGAGATGAAGTATGGATAAAAGTTCAAGCTTGGGGATGCCACCCGTGTCACCCTAAGAAATATTGAAGAAGTACAAGCATCGAAGCTTGGGGGATGCCCAAGGCATCCCCTTCTTCATCAATAATCTCAGGTTTTCTCCCAAAACACTTCATTTTTATTGTTTCATGCACAATTATGTTGTTCTTGGAGCATCTTTGTTTTTAGTTTTCTTTTGTTTGGTTTGCTTAAATAAGTTGGTTGGATCCCAACACACTTCTTTTGGAGAGAGACACACCGCTTTATTCATTGCCTAGAACACTCTAGTTTTCACTCTTATTGTTCTGTGAGTGTTCTCCTTTGCTAACACTGCATTTAGATTTAGTTTTCAATTGGTGTTGGAAAAGAGTAGAAAGTTTCATACTTATAGTGGTACAAAAGGAAGCTTGATTTGACTGTGACTTAGACTTTATCATGTCATGCTATATGTTGCTTTGACCATATGCTTAGTGATTATTATTGTAGCATGACTTGTTTCAAACAATTGAGATTGCTTAATGTGCCTTGAAAGAATCATGCATTGTTTTAGCATTCATGTAACATCCCTGAACTTTAATCCAAGTGATCAAGATCCAAATCATCAAATTTAGAGTTAACAAAAACTTTTCCATTTAAAAATATTAAAGCATTCATATGTGTGTGCATATAATTTAGGAGTTGTTTTGAATTTCCATGATTAAGTGATCCATTGCTTGTAAAATGATTCTTAGGTGAAATAAACATCATCTAGATCATTCCCAAACAAATCCCAAATAAAAACAAATCAAAATGAATAAAATAACCAAATGGTCATTTGTGCCATTTTAATCAAAATACCTACTTTAGCTATTCCTAGAACTCAAAACCTAACAGAAACAAATGTGGATCTTTGCACCCCTTGCTAGTACAAGTAGTGATGTACCAAGGCCCACTTTGTGATCTACCAAAAACTTTCAAACACTAATTTTAAATGGCATTTGAAAATTGAATGTAGTTCATATGAGAAGATCCCACCTATTCAAAAACCACTCAAATGACCTCCATTTTCAAAACCCAAGCAACCACAAATGTTTAAGCATGTGCATAGCAACTCCACCAAAAATCATCTAAAAATTCAAAACTTGAATTCTTTCGGCCATTTCTACAAACACCTTGCAGACAGAAATTAAACTGCCTAACTATTATTGTTTGTCCCCCAATTGACCCTCTCTACTCTCCCTTGTCCCCCCTTAGTCCAACCAAGTCATCACCAGCCTACCCCTAAGCCGCAGCAGCAGTGGAGCGCCGCCCCTTTTTGGTCACCACCGGCCAGAAGAGGGAAATGCGCCACAGACCATGCCACGCCGTTCCAGCACCACAACTAGCTCCGTCTCACCCTACCGCACCTCCCTGCCCCTTCCCCAAGCCTAGCAAGCCCCTGGACCACACCCCAGCACCGCCGCCCATTCTCTATGCGAGCTCGCTAGAGCGCGCCAGAGCGCGTTAGCCGCCAGCATGCCACAGACCGTCCCCCAACCTAATACCTTGCACGCTGCTCCGCCTCGACCCCAGCACCCCTCCTAACACAGCCGTGCGCCACCGCGCAACCCACAGTCGCCGTGCGCCGTGTCGAGCATCGCCTCTGTCTCCAGAGCGCGGGACGCTCCCGACCAATCGCCACCGCTCCTAGCCGCGCATTGAAGCCATAGAGCACCGCAAGGAGGTAGGCCACCATCCTCCTACGCCCCATGCCTCTAGCCGCCTGTATCAACATCACCAACAAGCTCACTATCGTGTCGTTCAGTCCCCTCGTCGCCCTATAAAAGGAGGCCACCCCAGCACAAACTACTCACACCATCTCACTCCCCTCTCTCCATTGATCCTTCCACCCTATCTCTGGAGAAAGGCGAGCCGCCATTTTCCGGAATTTAGCCGGAGCTTGCCGCAGCAGAGGAGGAGAGGCACCGTCGATTTCGTCCACCCCAGGAGCCACGACGACCTCGCCTGAGTCCGCCGTTGCTGTCTAGTTTATTTGCCCACCTCACCATAGTAGATGGAGCCCTGGTATGCCCCCATTGCACCCCCGCTGGCGGTTTAGGGTTCGGTCTCGCCGGCGACGAGTCCATCGTCGACGACGACTGTGGACCGTTGATCTCTATTCTAATCGTAGTGCCCATATCGTCCCATACCGTTTCGGGTTTTAAGTCTCACTGACAAGCGGGACCAACCTGTCAGCCGCCCTCTGCACCGCGGAGCGCCACTGGGCCAGCCCATTTCCTTTCCCGCGCTAGCCCATGAATTCAAATATAGATTTTTCCATTTTAGTTTGAACTCACTTCTGTCCCTTAGTTCAAAAATCAATTCAAGAAGATTTACTAAACCAAATTGAGTTATTCAAATTTTGTTAGAAAGCTACTGAAAATATCTATCCAAGCCCGTTGGATTTAATTCATTTAGAGTTAGAGATATCTCCTAGTAAAAATAACAAGACAGAAGCTTTTGCACATTCAAACATTTTTATAAAATCAACCAGGATAGCTTTTGAGTTGATTCCATCTCTCAAAAATCACATTTAACCATACCTATCTAAATATGTAATAATATTAAGGTTTGCATGCAGTGACTTTGGACTAGTACCAAAATAATACTATATAGGCATTTCTAGTCATTTTAAATTATTAAATAATGAACTTAAACTTAAGTAAAAGTGATCCAACATTTAAATCACATTCCCATATGTTAGAATATGTGGTGATGACATGTGTCCACATGATCCCATATTTTAAGTGGTGAATATTAAATCTTAGTTATATTCCATGAGTAGAAATTACTTTTCTTAAATAAAAAGAATGAAACTAGTTAATAAAACCTTGTGATGCTTATGATGATAATAGATCATCCATTGTGTGCCTTCGAGTGCTAAGTAGACTAGTTAAGCATTGTTTGGTGATTTTGTATTCCGTATGTAGTTATAGACGATAGTACCAACCAAGCTTTCGAGGAGGAGGAGTTCTACCAAGAAGAGGAGGAAGAAAACTTCAACCACTGCACTACCGAAGGCAAGCTAACACTTGCAAGTATTATGCTTAGCAATCCATCATTAACAACGCAAGCTAACCCTTGCAATCTAGATAACCCAAGCAAAGACATTAGACATGCTTTGGTTGTACCACTTGACTAGTACCTACCCCAAGTTTTATTTCCAAACTTTACCTTCATTACTTTATCAAAGTCTTTTACTTGTTTTAAAGGTAGCATAAAGAGTATAAAACTTGACCTATCTAGATAACCTTAGATTTCATTCTATGGCATGAGATTGATCTTAGCATTCCACCTTAGTGAACACTCTTAACTTAGTAGCTGAGAGCTAGATCAAAACTTGAGTCACTTTAGATGGGAACACTTGGTGAAAATGAATTATGAAAACCTTGGAATGATGAGTCATTCTATTGTGATGTTTTGACATGTGTTGAGAAACACAAATGGTTTATGATCATGAAAATGTTGAGGCATGAGCCTTAACCCTTTTACAAAACTGATGGTTGGATTCAGATGCGATACCATTCCAAATTAACCGTACAACCACAATACCTGAATTGAGTAAGGCTTAGCCGGAAGTTTATATGCATTAGTATTAGTTTCCTCGCGGGAGAGGTTTGAGCTGAGGCTACCTCTCAATGTTGTCCACCTATGCAGTGCCCAAGATGACAGATGGTCATGGTTGGGAGGCCATGCTCATAGGAGAGGTGCTTATACTAGGGTGTGTAAAGGAAAGGTTATGTTTGATTATCTGCATACTAAGTATGATGATTCAGGGTTATCCCTGATAGATGTATCAAATCTTGTGGTGAAAGTGTACCACCTCTGTAGAGTGTCAAACTATTCGAATAGCCGCGTCCGCGGTTATGGACAGTTGGAGTGGCCATACTGTTTCGTTGTCAGATGTTTTCAAAATGGCTTAGAAAATGAATGATGAATCATGACTTGACCACAACAGGGTTATGACTATGACACTTGCTTCCCAACTTAAGTGATTCTAGAACTTAATTTTATCTTTCTTTGTTTCTTAACTCAGCTTAGGTTTCAAACTTAACTTTATAAATAAACTTAGAGTTAGCATTTACACTAGAACTATCTTTCTTGTTAGTGGTAGTTTGCGAGTACTTAAAGAGTACTCATGGCTTTTGTCCCTGGCTATTCTCGTGACCAGACTATGAAGGAGATTACCAAGATGACGGTCAGCAGGACGGCTATGATAACTAGGACTATCTGCCTTTGTCAGCATTGCCTGTGCCCCTGAAGATGGACCCCACCGCTATGCTTATTATTTATTCCACTGCTTGTTGTATTAAGACTGGATCATGAGATCCTTATTTGTGTAAGACCTTATTTATGGTTTGTAATGGATGATGTACTATGATATCCAATCTGTTATGTCTTGCAAAAATGGTAATCCTGGGATTGTGATGTATGACATAACAGGCATCTCGGATTAAAAATAAGGGTGTTGACAAGTTGGTATTATAGCCATCCTGACCATAGGAGTCCCTAGTTAGAATGGACGCCTGAACAAAAACTTAATTTCAAAACCAAAGTGCGCATTTATGAAAACTATTTCCTCTCTTATCCTTGGGAATTCATTCTTTCTCAAAAATTCATGTTCCTCCAATTTCTTACATTACTACCTAAAATTTGACACACTTGATCACTTCACTAACTTCCTCATCCTTAATTCTTGTAGATAGAGACTCAGTTCAGCAAGTTCTACCAATTGGGCAACGGAGGCCAGCTGATCTTCGAGAGGGATCTAGATTCACTATCTAAGTTATTGGGACGCCCACATCCGGAGTTTCTTGGAGCTCAACCTCCAGGACCCCCAGGAGGAGATTTAAAGTGGCTAGTCACCGTTGATCTTCGAGGAAGCATAGAAGCACCAACATCCGGGAGAATCCAGTTCTCCATCAGCGAGAACAACTGGTTAGATGGATTAGCCAGGGCAATGCATGAAGCTCTTGCATGTCTGTGTGCCCTCAGTGTCAACCAAATCCAAGGAACCCGTTTTGTTCACTATGCAAGGCGTGACTTCATGGGAATGCCAATGGAGATGCCTAGTCACCCGGAGCTGAAGCGTCAAGTGGAGAACCTTGCCTTCCTGTTGTACGATCGCTAGAAGGACTTGGACAATCCTAGGGAGTTTGCCAACCACAACCGTGCCATTGCCACCCAGAAGGCCCAGACTTTCTCACTGCTTGTCAAGGACCATCGGTCTCTTCGCCTCCAACGCGAGAAGAAGGATTGCACCATCACATGTCTGCGCAAGAAGGTGGCCAACCTCGAGAAGACCGTCAAGGATCAAGAAGCTCAGCTTGCAGCAAAGGAGGAAGAAGAGGAGGGTGAAGACATCCAGGGAGATATGGATTCTTACCTCAGCAATGATGATGACTTTCTGGAGGAGGATGCCGTGGACTTCTACACTGACGATGAGGACTCTGACTTCATCGATGATGAGTAGATGCACTAGAGCACTATCATAGCATGAGATGTATCGGTCCCTGTAACACCCTCAAATCGGCCCTATGCAAGTTTAGCGCTTCCCGCCAAACCCGCATAGAAACGATTCAAGGATGCCCACCAGGCACTTTCGTGCGGGTGGAAAACGAAGTAATAACATTACACAACAGTCCTCGATGGGACCCACAGAACATATATATATATATATATACAACACGACTCCATGAGTCAAGAATACAGATATACAGTACAAAGATCCAAATCACCTTGAAAATGATAGAGCGTCCGTCTACGGACAAGATGCAAATGGGGCTAAGAGCCCTGAAGAATAACCAATGGCGTCCATAACCCTGCCTAGGCCAAGCCGGAAGGGCAACCCTGCTAACGACGTCGATCTCAAACCTGCTAAAACAAAAGGGGTGCCGACAAAGGGCAAAGGAAAAAGAGGAGTGTCAGTACTGAGGCCAGTACATGGCGAGGCTAGAATTCGGCGGCTCTCGCCTACATAGATATAGTGGGCTGAAGCGACAGCGCAGCGGCACTAAACAACCTATAGAGACTCGATACAAATGGCGTTTATCAGAGAGGGATAAGAAAGACCTATTCGGATCCAACCTGAAGCTAACACCAAACAAACCCATCCTGGTATTTCCCCCTCGAGACCAAACGATGAAGTCGGACCAAGGAACTCACACCGTTGGCAATTTTACTCATTCCGTTATAGTTGCAGCAATTACTAATCAGATATAGATAGCACGAGTCATCCTGAAGCATAAGTAGTGGGCAGTTTTAATTACCATTCTGTGGTAGTTGGAACATTTACTAATCAGATATAATTGTCCTGAGGAATCCCAAAACCCAGCAGTGGTTGGCACTTTTATCACATTCCATTGGAGTTGTAATACTTACTAGGCAGGTATAGCAAAACAACTCAGGTCCACCAGTGGTTGGCATTTTTAATATCCATTCCGTTATAGTGAAGATGATTACTAGTCAGATATATTAAGTCAAATTTATAGCACTACTTTAGTGATGCTTGTCTATGATCGAGATACTGTGCTCCAAGTCTTCCATAACCGCGGACACGGCTTTCATAAAGTTTTACCCTGCAGGGGTGCACAAATAGCAACACACACTCGATCAACCTCGGAAAAACCAACTCAAAACCCAACGAGGATTTCACGACAAAGCGATCAGAGGATTCATAAAATATTTCAGGGGGCCACCCCACTAAGCTACCCGCAACGAAGTTGGCCGGCTCCAGAATGGACCCAGGGTTTGCGAGAACGGCTGTAAACGACTGGGAACCCGAAAGTGTGACTGGGCTTGTCGATACCACGAAATCGTGCCGCGATCCAAAACAGTACAGGTGCTCCACGCACAATCTTAAATAAAGCGGTAAAGCAGGGCATAGGTATAGGATAGTAATAAAACCCCAAACTAGTTTGTGGCCCCAAGAAATAGAAATGAATCAAGCTCTGGCTCAGGGGGGTCCACGGCCTCCCGGATGTGGATAGTGCAAAAAATCAAGGAACAGGTATCAAGTACTCGGGTCCTACGGGACACAAGTGGGCGTGGAAGAACCAAATAACATATATTGCCCACCAATGCCTCTGCATTAGTTATAGCTAGCAATTTAATAGTTGTCTTTAAAGTCATGGTCATCTCCATCAGTAAGCATCTCCACCATGAACATCTGCCGGCATTTCAACGACTGTGGTACTTGACAACACGAGATCGCACCTGAGCAAGCAACTACGACCCGCAAGGCTCAGGAAAAGGTTCACACATCTGGGTTCGGAAGATCTTGGGTTTCCGAGGGTTCTGGGTCTCGACGGGGAACGGGATTGGAGAGGAAGAAGATAGCTCCAGGGTTCGGTCTTCGGATCTTGGTCGGGTCATCGGTTTTCTGGGGCCGAAGGACTTGGCGTCTGAGAGACGATCTCTCCGCATCCGTGGTCTTTGGGTCATGCCGATGGTCTTGTCGTTCGCGATGGAGAACTCGTTTCGTGATGAGTCTTCGAGTCATCGAATTTGTGAAGCGTAGCTCGTGGTCGATGCTACGAAAAATAGTGTCATCACCACCATCTTGATGCTCTCGAAGACGATGAAGACAAAGTCGTTGAAGTAGCGGTTACGCCGGACGGATGTTCAGAGACAAGTGTTGCGAAGGGGCCAACTTTATGAAGTAGAAGCCTGCTGAAACGCGTTAGCCTCAACAGATAGGATAAACATGCGCGAAACATAAGTGGACATTTTATCGAACACTAAGCGGGCAAGCACATACAGAGAGACGACAGACAGAAACAAAAAGGTTCCAGCATGTTGGCGACATCGTTGAGGCACTGCAGCGAGCGTCGGGCGATGGGGCTGCGGCCAAGGAAGAGAGGCAAGGGCCGATGATGGGCTCGACAGCCGGCGCCTGGGTCGAGGATGAGGCCCAGGTCGAGGAGACGCGGGCGGGAAGCACGGCCACTCGGGGGATGGAGGCCGGCGAGGCCGAGGTCGACGAGGATGCGCGGCCGGCGGCGCCTGGAGCCAGAGGAGAAGGGGCCGCAGCGCTGAGGTCCCAGGCGGGTGCTTGCCGGAGATGAGAGGGCGGCGCGGCGGACAGATCCTCACGGGCAGAGGAAGGTGGACGGCGAGACCGGGACGACGAGGAGGTCGTAGCGGCGTGTGGCCGAGGTCAGGGCGGGCTCGACCGGCGGGCGCGGGGGATGCGGTCGACGAGGGCGAGGTGGAACCGGAGGGAGACGCGGGCGAGCGCGTGGCTCGACGGTGAGGCGGCCTTGGCGGCGGCGGCCCGAACGGGGTTGTGCAGGGAGAGGCATCACGAGGCAGCGGGACTTGGCTCTGGCCCTGGCGGCGGTTGAGGAAGGGCGAGCGGAGGAGAGGACGGCGGTGGGGTGAGAGCGGATGGGGAGGAGGACGGCAGAGGGAGGTGGGCCCGCGGGGTGGACTTGGTGGGATGCGTGTGGGGTGTTAGGTGGGGAGTGGTTCAGGTGGGGGTAGGTGGCACGGGAGTAGAGGAGCGTGGGCGGTGGGTCGGGGCGACCAGGTGGAGAGCGGGAGGCTCGGGGAGCGTGCGCGGCTGGGGATGTTTTTTTGGCGGCGGGGTCTCACGTGTACGCGTGCCGCGCGCGGGGTGGGCGGTTGGTGAGCGGGAAAAAGGCTGGCGCGGGGTGGGGCCCGGCTCGGGAGGTGGGCAGGAGATGAGGTGGCGATGGGGTGGCTGTGTGAGGTGGAGGGAAAAAGGGGAAACTGGTGAGGTGACGCGCTGCTATTGGGCAGGGTGAGGTGGAGGGGGCTGGGTAGAATAGGATTGGGTAGATTTAGGAATTAGGACTAGATTTTAGTTTAAGGCTTGGAGGTGGCCGGCCGGGCTTTCGGGCCTAGCGGGCTGCCTCCCAAAAATAACTTAAATATTATATTTATTAAAACGAGGCTTTTGCAAACCGTTGATAGACAAAGCAAAATATTCTAGACAAGCCCGGTGTTTTTGATTTGAATTAAAGACGGGGTATTTAGAAAACAATAATAGACTTTTCGAAAATAGTTTAAGACAAAACCATGCATGATGATGACGATGCTCAAATGCAATGTGGCATGATGACATGAGCATGCGGTCATGATGATGCAATGCACAAAAACAACGCAATTTTCTAGTAGTGGTTTTAGCGGGATGCCACAATTCGACACCACTAACAATGGATCTCGCCCTCAAGATCCGCCTCATGGTACCGGAAAGAAGGTCGGCGATCTGAATCTTCTCGCTTCGTGTAGATCCTCGCGACACCACTAACAAGAGGTCGTTGTCCGTGATTGTCGAGAGAACACTCCGGTAACAAAGGACGAAGGTAGAGGTATCAACAAATAAAGCCACCTCTAGCTTCCGTGGACGGAGTAATTGCAGATCCACCGATTCGATATACAAAAGCGAATGATAGGAGTAGTCGAATGGTGATCAGTCCATCACACACCCAAACCATTACTCTACACACGAATAGGTGAATTATGCAACCAACTCTCGGAACTAGACTGAAGATCTCGACAAACGAGATTCGAAAACAAGGAGTGAGGCACACTCTACATTGGATCAGGCGTAGATGATGTCGTCGCGTCGAAAAACACCGAAAGGCACGAGAAGGAACAAAGAGAAGTCCAACAGACGAAGGATTCCTCAGATAGCATGAAGACCGGGTGTAGCAACACCGTTACCAAAGGAGGAAGCGAAACCCTGAAGGTATGACGGAAAACCCAACCACGAGAAATCCTGGACTAGAACAAGGTAAGAGAGCAGATTCCAAAACATGCAGAGGTAAGAGGAGAACAGCAGAGGGGTAAGGAGTAAAATCAGACCTAATCAGATCTATCCAACCATGTTTGCAAAATAGTTTTGACACTCTACTTCGGCCGTTAGCTAGGTTATCTTACTTGCTGGACTTGTGAGGTATCGCAACTGCTGAGCTCTGATACCACTCTGTAACACCCTCAAATCGGCCCTATGCAAGTTTAGCGCTTCCCGCCAAACCCGCATAGAAACGATTCAAGGACGCCCACCAGGCACTTTCGTGAGGGTGGAAAACGAAGTAATAACATTACACAACAGTCCTCGATGGGACCCACAGAACAGATATATATACACACGACTCCATGAGTCAAGAATACAGATATACAGTACAAATATCCAAATCACCTTGAAAACGATAGAGCGCCCGTCTACGGACAAGATGCAAATGGGGCTAAGAGCCCTGAAGAATAACCAATGGCGTCCATAACCCTGCCCAGGCCAAGCCGGAAGGGTAACCCTGCTAACAACGTCGATCTCAAACCTGCTAAAACAAAAGGGGTGCCGACAAAGGGCAAAGGAAAAAGAGGAGCGTCAGTACTGAGGCCAGTACATGGCGAGGCTAGAATTCGGCGGCTCTCGCCTACATAGGTATAGTGGGCTGAAGCGGCGTGGAGCGCACTAAACAACCTATAGAGACTCGATACAACTGGCGTTTATCAGAGAGGGATAAGAAAGACCTATTCGGATCCAACCTGAAGCTAACACCAAACAAACCCATCCTAGTATTTCCCCCTCGAGACCAAACGAGGAAGTTGGACCAAGGAACTCACACCGTTGGCAATTTTACTCATTCTGTTATAGTTGCAGCAATTACTAATCAGATATAGATAGCATGAGTCATCCTGAAGCATAAGTAGTGGGCAGTTTTAATTACCATTCTGTGGTAGTTGGAACATTTACTAATCATATACAATTGTCCTGAGGAATCCCAAAACCCATCAGTGGTTGGCACTTTTATCACATTCCATTGGAGTTGTAATACTTACTAGGCAGGTATAGCAAAACAACTCAGGTCCACCGGTGGTTGGCATTTTTAATATCCATTCCGTTATAGTGAAGCTGATTACTAGTCAGATATATTAAGTCAAATTTATAGCACTACTTTAGTTATGCTTGTCTATGATCGAGATACTGTGCTCCAAGTCATCCATAACCGCGGACACGGCTTTCAGAAAGTTTTACCCTGCAGGGGTGCACAAATAGCAACACACACTCGATCAACCTCGGAAAAACCAACTCAAAACCCAACGAGGCTTTCACGACAAAGCGATCACAGGATTCATAAAATATTTCAGGGGGCCACCCCACTAAGCTACCCGCAACGAAGTTGGCCGGCTCCGGAACGGACCTGTGGTTTGCGAAGCGGTACAGAAACGACTGGGAACCCGAAAGTGTGACTGGGCTTGTCGATACCGCGAAATCGTGTCGCGATCCAAAACAGTACAGGTGCTCCACGCACAATCTTAAATAAAGCGGTAAAGCATGGCATAGGTACAGGATAGTAATAAAACCCCAAACTAGTTTGTGGCCCCAAGAAATAGAAATGAATCAAGCTCTGGCTCAGGAGGGTCCACGGCCTCCCGGATGTGGATAGTGCGAAAAATCAAGGAACAGGTATCAAGTACTCGGGTCCTACGGGACACAAGTGGGTGTGGAAGAACCAAATAACATCTATCGCCCACCGATGCCTCTGCATTAGTTATAGCTAGCAATTTAATAGTTGTATTTAAAGTCATGATCATCTCCACCAGTAAGCATCTCCACAATGAACATCTGCCGTCATTTCAACGACTGTGGTACTTGACAACACGAGATCGCACCTGAGCAAGCAACTACAACCCGCAAGGCCAGCTATCTACCAAACACGGGTAATAGGAGGTGTCCAAGGCAATATAGAGGCTGCACGGGATATAACTGGTGCACGGGAACTAAAGCATCGCGACACGGATAGCAATAGATCAACAGGAGGAAATAAAGACTATAAATGCAAAATAGGTAGAAGGGGAAGAGATGCTCGCCTAGGAAACACTGTCGAAGGTACATATCTGGAGAACTTGTCGGTACTCGCATCAACTCATCGGCCTAATCCGCGAAGAAGCAAACACTAGAAGAAACACCGGATGCAATATTTAATACTACGGCAGAAGATCCGGCATGATTATGATATGATGCAGATGTGGTGCAATTAGGAAATATTAAGCGGAACCGGGGTCCCGACAATTAATTATATGGTTCGAGTTGTTTAGAACCCTCGCAATTTAAATGTTGTATTAACAGGGCGAAACATGGCATCGGTTCGCTACACCAATTTAAATGGGGGCCATATGAGACAAATATAGCCCGCATATGGTCTCCATATTTAATTATGAGGTGAATCGGCATAATGCCCCCAACCCACATGATATGCATGCGAGATGAACAATTAATATGCAACAGATTTCATATATAGCATTTATAAAATAGGGGCTCAGGAAAAGGTTCACACATCTGGGTTCGGAAGATCTTGGGTTTCCGAGGATTCTGGGTCTCGACGGGGAACGGGATTGGAGAGGAAGAAGATAGCTCCAGGGTTCGGTCTTCGGATCTTGGTCGGGTCATCGGTTTTCTGGGGCCGAAGGACTTGGCGTCTGAGAGACGATCTCGTCGCATCCGCGGTCTTTGGGTCATGCCGATGGTCTTGTCGTTCGCGATGGAGAACTCGTTTCGTGATGAGGCTTCGAGTCACCGAATTTGTGAAGCGTAGCTCATGGTCGATGCTACGGAAAATAGTGTCATCACCACCATCTTGATGCTCTCGAAGACGATGAAGACAAAGTCGTTGAAGTAGCGGTTACGCCGGACGGATGTTCGGAGACAAGTGTTGCGAAGGGGCCAACTTTATGAAGTAGAAGCCTACCGAAACGCGTTAGCCTCAACGGATAGGATAAACATGCGCGAAACGTAAGTGGATATTTTATCGAACACTAAGCGGGCAGGCACATACAGAGAGACGATAGACAGAAACAAAAAGGTTCTAGCATGTTGGCGACATCGTTGAGGCACTGCAGCGAGCGTCGGGCGATGGGGCTGCGGCCAAGGAAGAGAGGCAAGGGCCAATGATGGGCTCGGCAGCCGGCGCCCGGGTCGAGGACGAGGCCCAGGTCGAGGAGACGCGGGCGGGAAGCACGGCAGACGGGGGATGGAGGCCGGCGAGGCCGAGGTCGACGAGGATGCGTGGCCGGCGGCGCCTGGAGCTAGAGGAGAAGGGGCCGCGGCGGTGAGGTCCCAGGTTGGTGCTTGCCGGAGATGAGAGAGCGGCGCGGCGGATAGATCCTCGCGGGTAGAGGAAGGTGGACGGCGAGGCCGGGCCGACGAGGAGGTCGTAGCGGCATGCGGCCGAGGTCGGGGCAGGCTCGGCAGGCGAGCGCGGGGGATGTGGTCAACGAGGGCGGGGTGGAACCAGAGGGAGACACGGGCGAGCGCGTGGCTCGACGGAGAGGCGGCCTTGGCGGCGGCGGCCCGGACGGGGTTGCACGGGGAGAGGCGTCGCGAGGCGGTGGGACTTGGCTCTGGCCCTGGCGGCGGTTGAGGAAGGGCGAGCGGAGGAGAGGACGACGGTGGGGTGAGAGCGGATGGGGAGGAGGACGGCAGAGGGAGGTGGGCCCGCAGGGTGGACCTGGTGGGATGCGTGTGGGGTGTTAGGTGGGGAGTGGTTCAGGTGGGGGTAGGTGGCACGGGAGTAGAGGAGCGTGGGTGGTGGGTCGGGGCGACCGGGTGGAGAGCGGGAGGCTCGGGGGGCATGCACGGCTGGGGATGTTTTTGGCGGCGGGTCTCAGCGTGTCAGCGCAGCTGGTGGCGATTGGTGAGCGGGGAAAAGGCTGGCGCGGGGTGGGGCCCGGCTCGGGAGATGGGCAGGAGATGAGGTGGCAATGGGGTGGCTGTGTGAGGTGGAGGGAAAAAGGGGAAACTGGTGAGGTGGCGCGCTGCTATTGGGCGGGGTGAGGTGGAGGGGGCTGGGTAGAATAGGATTGGGTAGATTTAGGAATTAGGACTAGATTTTAGTTTAGGGCTTGGAGGTGGCCGACCGGGCTTTCGGGCCTAGCGAGCTGCCTCCCAAAAATAACTTAAATATTATATTTATTAAAACGAGGCTTTTGCAAACCGTTGATAGACAAAGCAAAATATTCCGGACAAGCCCGGTGTTTTTGATTTGAATTAAAGACGGGGTATTTAGAAAACAATAATAGACTTTTCAAAAATAGTTTAAGACAAAACCATGCATGATGATGACGATGCTCAAATGCAATGTGGCATGATGACATGAGCATGCGGTCATGCTGATGCAATGCACAAAAACAACGCGATTTTCTAGTAGTGGTTTTAGCGGGATGCCACAGTCCCACTGTATCGTAGCTTGCAGAATGGTTCTTAAAACCATCTGTTTTCCTTTGTTGTTGTGGTGTGTGTTTGTATCGTGTGCTTGTTTGAATGAATGAAATGAAGTTAGTTGCTAAACCTGAGTCAAACTCAAAGTTTTAGCTTTGAAACCAAAACCATGAACCTTAGAACTTTCCCTCTTACCCCTTTATCTACCTCAATCTTCAGATGACTCATGGAAACCAAGGAGGGAGCAGCTTGTCGCAAGACCCAATGCTGCAGATCTTGCAGAATCTCATTGCAGACCGAGAAGCAAGCAGGGCAGAGCGCCAATCTAATCTAGCAACACTGCAGCAGATCGCCCAGATGGCTCTCAACAACCAAGGGCATGGAAATCAGGATCATCAAGGATCCAAGCTGAAAAACTTCTAGAATACTAATCCCCAATCTTTAGCACTTCAGAGAACCAATTAGATGCAGATGACTGGTTGCAGACAATGGAGAACAATTTAGAAGTAACCAGAGTTGATGACAATGAGAAAGTTCTCTTTGCCACCCACTACTTGGCAGGAGATGCAAGAGCATGGTGGAACAACATCCGCCTGATGAACCATGGTCAAGTGATGACATGGGAAGCCTTCAAAATCTAGTTCAGCCACACCCATGTGTCGCAGGGCTTAGTCACCAGAATGAGGGATGAATTCAGAGAGCTAAAGCAAGGCAGAATGACTGTGGTAGAGTATCGTGACAGATTCCTGTCCCTTGCAAGGTATGCACCTGATGAGATCAACACGGAGGCCAAGAAGAAGGAGAGATTCCTGAATGGACTGCATGACGAGATGCAGACTGTCCTCGTTATCATCCGCTTCGAGGATCTCGAAGAGCTAGTCGACTCTGCCATTCAGATGGAAGGGAAGATTAACCAGGCAAATGACAACCGCAAACGTCGTATGATGCAGCAAACTGGATCCAGCAGTCACCAGAAGTACCGTCCCAACCCCTCACCAGGATATGCACCGAGGAACAACCGACCCCCAATGTCTCGCCCAAGCTACCCCAATCATAGCGGAGGCAATGTGAAGTCCGGAGGAAACAACCACAACCCCGGCAACACCAACAATTTCAACCATGCCCCTCCTAAGATCAACAACAACAACACTGCACCCAGAACTGGCAGCAATGCTATGCCTGTCGCAGCAAAAGACAAGTCTTAAATAACTTGTTTCGAGTGTGGAGTTAAGGGTCAATATTCCAATGAGTGTCCCAAGAAGATTGCAGCCGCTGACAATGTGAACGCCCCAGCTCAACAGCAGCGTCGTGTTCAACCAAGGAGAAGATTTGCCCCAGGGAACCCTCACAACCGCAACGGTCATCTCTTCCACATGAACACAGAGGAAGCTCAAGAAGCGCCAGATGTAGTGTTGGGTATGTTTTCTGTCAACTTAGTTTTAGCAAGAGTATTGTTTGATTCGGGAGCATCGCATTCATTTGTCACCAAAGAATTTGCATGCACTAGTAAGATCCATCCAACCAACTTGAACAATGTCATGATAGTTCAAATCCCTGGATCAACTACAAAAGCTAGAAAAATTTGCAAAGCTGTGCCTATCAGAGTACATGGGATATATTTTTATGCCAACCTCATAGTACTTGGAACCAAAGGACTGGAAGTAGTACTAGGTATGGACTGGATGTCAAGGCATAAAGGACTGATAGACTTTGCTAAGAAAGCCATCACCATGACCAGTAGCTCTGGAGTAACAGTAGAGCATATATCTGAAACCTTACCCCGTCAATTCAAGTGCAACAAGAGTCTAGCCCTGCCCACCATTGACCAAGTCAGAGTAGTCTATGAATACCTCGACGTATTCCAAGATGAATTGCCAGGTATGCCCCCGGATAGGGATATTGAGTTCATTATCGAACTAATCCCCGGAACCAGACCCATAGCCCAGAGACCCTATAGCATGAACGCCTCAGAGTTAGTAGAATTGAAGAAGCAGTTGGATGCCATGTTAGCAATGGACTTGATTCAACCAAGCGCATCGCCATGGAGATCACTAGTGTTATTCGTCGACACGAAAGATGGAGGCAACCGTCTGTGCACCGATTACAGGAAGTTGAATGATGTCACCATCAAGAACAAGTACCCCTTGCCAAAGATAGAGGATCTATTTGATCATTTGACTGGAGCTCAGGTATTCTCAAAGATTGATCTTAGGACTGGTTATCACCAACTTAAGATTCGTGCAACAGATATTCCGAAGACCGCCTTTACTACTCGCTATGGTTTATACGAGTATACGGTTATGTTTTTTGGATTAACCAAGGCCCCTGCTTATTTCATGAATCTCATTAATAAGATATTTATGAATTTCCTAGATAAGTTTGTCGTTGTGTTTATCGACAATATCCTTATCTACTCCAATCGGAAGAAGAGCATGAGCAACATCTGAGAATCATCCTAGAAACCCTGAGAGAGCATCGGTAATATGCCAAGTTCAGCAAGTGTGAGTTTTGGCTGAAAGAAGTAGGATTCCTAGGACATATTGTGTCTGCTGGAGGAGTCTCTGTTGATCCCGCCAAAATCAAAGATGTCGAAGAATGGGAAGCCCCAACCACTCAAACCCAAGTCCGTGCATTTCTCGGATTAGCGGGATATTACCGCAAGTTCGTCGAAGGATTCTCGAGCATCACCAGACCCATGACCCAATTACTTAAGAAGGACAAGAAGTTTGAATGGACCGACAAGTGTGAAGCTAGTTTCCAAGAGCTGAAGAAGAGATTGATTTCAGCCCCAATTTTGATCATGCCAGATATCAAGAAGCCGTTTGATGTGTATTGTGATGCATCCAAGATTGGTCTCGGATGTGTACTGATGCAAGAAGGCAAAGTCATCGCCTATTTGTCTCGATAACTGAAGTAGCATGAGAAGAACTATCCGACCCATGATCTTCAATTAGCAGCCATAGTGTTGGCATTGAAGACATGGCGTCATTATCTGATGGGTAATTGTTGTGAGATTTACTCAGATCACAAAAGCTTGAAGTATATTTTCACTCAGAAGGAGCTGAATATGAGACAAAGGAGATGGATAGAGTTAATCAAGGATTATGACCTTGACATTCACTATCACCCCGGCAAAGCCAACGTGGTAGCGAATGCTCTTAGCAGATTGCCATGTAGGCTAAACACCATGATCAAGGAGAAGCAACCAAGTTTGTATGAGGAGTTGGAGCAGTTTAGGACTGAGCTGGTTAGCCAAGGATTCTTAGCTAGCATTGAACTTCAACCCATGTTGATTAGCCAAATCAAGGAAGCAGAGAAGGGAAATGAAAGTATCGACGGAATCAAACGTCGTATTGGTACAGGAAAGGTACCTGGATTCACTGAAGACGAAGAAGGAGTTCTGTGGTACAAAGGACGATTCGTGTGCCAGATTCAAGTCAAGCAAGTTATCATGCAGGAAGCTCATGATCTCTTTATTCTATCCGCCCCGGAGGAACGAAGATGTATCAAGATTTGAAGGAGCAATTTTGGTGGCACAAGATGAAGAGAGAAATCGGAAGCTACATCGCCAAGTGTGACATCTGTCAAAGAGTCAAAGCAGAGCATCAGAGACCCACAGGACTGTTGCAACCTTTGCAGATTCTAGAATGGAAATGGGATTCCGTCGGAATGGACTTTATCACCGGATTGCCTACTTCTAGTAGGGGAAATGACTCAATTTGGGTCATCGTTGATAGACTGTCCAAGGTAGCTCACTTTATACCTGTCAAGATAACCTACCAAAGTTCGAAGCTAGCAGAGCTGTATATTGCTAGAATTGTTAGTCTGCATGGAACCCCCAAGACCATAGTATCAGATTGAGGAACCCAGTTTACCTCGAGATTTTGGCAGAAAGTCCAGGAAGGATTAGGAACCAAGTTGAATTTCAGCACCGCTTATCACCCACAAACTGATGGACAGACTGAGAGAGTCAACCGAATCTTAGAGGAATATGGATCAAAATGGGAAGACTGCCTGCCTTTCGCAGAATTATCATATAACAATAGTTATCAAGCTAGTTTGCAGATGGCACCATTTGAGTTCCAATACGGAAGAAAGTGTCGTCCCTCTTTGAATTGGTCGTAAGTAGGAGAGAGTCGGATCTTTGGACCCGACATTCTCCGAGAAGCCAAAGAAAAGGTGCATAAAGTCCATGAGCACCTCAAGACCGAAAATCTAGACAGAAGAGTTATGCTGACAAGAGAAGGAGAGACCTGACTTTCAATGTCGGAGATTTTGTATATCTCAAGGTTTCGCCATTGAAGGGAACCCAACGCTTTAGTCTGAAAGGAAAGTTAGCCCCTAGATATATCGGGCCCTTCAAGATTCTGAATCGCCGAGGAGAAGTATCGTATCAACTGGAACTACCAGAAGAGATCTCAGCCATCCACAATGTGTTCCATATCTCATTACTTCGCAAATGCTTAGAAGTGCCGGAGAAGACTGAAGTTTCCGCATCTTGGAAGAAGCCTACAAAACCACCAGGACCAGAAGTATCAAATTTCTCAAGATCCAATGGAGCAACCATACCGAAGAGGAAGCCACTTGGGAGCGAGAATATTACATTAGGACAGAGTTCCCATATCTCTTTAGTTCCTAGTTTTCTGTCGTAAATCTTGGGACGAGATTTTGTTTAAGGGGGGAAGGTTTATAACATCCCAAAACTTTAATCCAAGTGATCAAGATCCAAATCATCAAATTTAGAGTTAACAAAAACTTTTCCATTTAAAAATATTAAAGCATCCATATGTGTGCATATAATTTAGGAGTTGTTTTGAATTTCCATGATTAAGTGATCCATTGCTTGTAAAATGATTCTTAGGTGAAATAAACATCATCTAGATCATTCCCAAACAAATCACAAAGAAAAACAAATCAAAATGAATAAAATAACCAAATGGTCAGTTGTGCCATTTTAATCAACATACCTACTTTCGCTATTCCTAGAACTCAAAACCTAACAGAAACAAATGTGGATCTTTGCACCCCTTGCTAGTATAAGTAGTGATGTACCAAGGCCCACTTTGTGACCTACCAAAATCTTTCAAACACTAATTTTAAATGGAATTTGAAAATTGAATGTAGTTCATATGAGAAGATCCCACCTATTCAAAAACCACTCAAATGACCTCCATTTTCAAAACCCAAGCAACCACAGATGTTTAAGCATGTGCCTAGCAATTCCACCAAAAATCATCTAAAAATTCAAAACTTGAATTCTTTCGGCCATTTCTACAAACACCTTGTAGACAGAAATTAAACTGCCTAACTATTATTATTTCTACTTAAGCCATTGTCCCCCAATTGACCCTCTCTACTCTCCCTCGTCCCCCCTGAGTCCAACCAAGTCATCACCGGCCTACCCCTAAGCCGCAATAGCAGTGGAGCGCCACCCCTTTTTGGTCCCCGCCGGCTAGAAGAGGGAAATGCGCCACAGACCATGCCGCGTCGTTCCAGCACCACCACTAGCTCCGCCTAACCCTACCGCACCTCCCTGCCCCTTCCCCAAGCCCAGCAAGCCCCTGGACCACACCCCAGCACCGCCGCCCATTCTCTCTGCGAGCTCGCCAGAGCGCGTTAGCCGCCAGCACGCCACAGACCGTCCCCCGACCTAATACCGTGCACGCCGCTCTGCCTCGACCCCAGCACCCCGCCAGACACGGCCATGCGCCACCGTGCGACCGATAGTAACCATGCACCGCGTCGAGCACCGCCTCTGTCTCCTAGAGCGCGGGACGCTCCCGACCAAACGCCACCACCCCTAGCCGCGCATTGAAGCCGTAGAGCACCGCCAGGAGGCAGGCCACCGTCCGCCTACGCCGCCCATGCCTCTAGCCGCCTATATCAACGTCACCGACGAGCTCACCGTCGTGCCGTTCGGTCCCCTCGTCGCCCTATAAAAGGAGGCCACCCCAGCACAAACTACTCACACCATCTTGATCCCCTCTCTCCACTGATCCTTCCACCCCATCCCCGGAGCAAGGCGAGCCGCCGTCCGCCAGAATTTAGCCGGAGCTTGCCGCAGCAGAGGAGGAGAGGCACCGTCGATTTCGTCCACCCTAGGAGCCGCCGCGACCTCGCCTAAGTCCGCCATCACCGTCTAGTTCGTTTGCCCGCCTCACCGCAGTAGCTGGAGCCCTGGTATGCCCCTATTGTACCCCCGCTGGCCGTTTAGGGTTTCGTCTTGCCGGCGACGAGTCCGTCATCGACGACGACTATGGACCGTTGATCTCTATTCTAATTGTAGCACCCAGATCGTCCCATACCGTTTCGGGTTTTAAGTCTCGCTGACAAGCGGGACCAACCTGTCAGCCGCCCTCTGCACCATGGAGCACCACTGGGCCGGCCCATTTCCTTTCCCGCGCTAGCCCGTGAATTCAAATATGGATTTTTCCATTTTAGTTTGAATTCACTTATGTCCCTTAGTTCAAAAATCAATTCAAGAAGATTTACTGAACCAAATTCAGTGATTCAAATTTTGTTAGAAAGCTACTGAAAAGATCTATCCAAGACCGTTGGATTTAATTCATTTAGAGTTAGAGATCTCTCCTAGTAAAAATAACAAGACAGAAGCTTTTGCACATTCAAACATTTTTATAAAATCAACCATGGTAGCTTTTGAGTTGATTCCAACTCTAAAAAATCACATTTAACCATTACTATCTAAATATGTAATAATATTAAGGTTTGCATGTAGTGACTATGGACTAGTACCAAAATAATACTATATAGGCATTTCTAGTCATTTTAAATTATTAAATAATGAACTTAAACTTAAGTAAAAGTGATCCAACCTTTAAATCACATTCCCATATGTTAGAATATGTGGTGATGACATGTGTCCACATGATCCCATATTTTAAGTGGTGAATATTAAATCTTAGTTATATTCCATGAGTTGAAATTACTTTTCTTAAATAAAAAGAATGAAACTAGTTAATAAAACCTTGTGATGCTTATGATGATAATAGATCATCCAATGTGTGCCTTAGAGTGCTAAGTAGACTAGTTAAGCATTGTTTGGTGATTGTGTACTCCGTATGTATTTATAGACGATAATATCGACCAAGCTTTCGAGGAGGAGGAGTTCTACCAAGAAGAGGAGGAAGAAAACTTTAACCACTGCACTACCCAAGGCAAGCTAACACTTGCAAGTATTATGCTTAGCAAGCCATCATTAACAATGCAAGCTAACCCTTGCAATCTAGATAACCCAAGCAAAGACATTAGACATGCTTTGGTTGTACCACTTGACTAGTACCTACCCCAAGTTTTATTTCCAAACTTTACCTTATTTACTTTATCAAAGTCCTTTACTTGTTTTAAAGGTAGCATAAAGAGTATAAAACTTGACCTATCTAGATAACCTTAGATGTCATTCTATGGCATGAGATTGATCTTAGCATTCCACCTTAGTGAACACTCTTAACTTAGTACCTTAGAGCTAGATCAAAACTTGAGTCACTTTAGATGGGAGCACTTGGTGAAAATGAATTATGAAAACCTTGGAATGATGAGTCATTCTATTGAGATGTTTTGACATGTGTTGAGAAACACAAATGGTTTATGATGATGAAAATGTTGAGGCATGAGCCTTAACCCTTTTACAAAACTGATGGTTGGATTTGGATGCGATACCATTCCAAATTTACCGTACAACCACAATACCTGAATTGGGTAAGGCTTAGCCGGAAGTTTATATGCATTAGTATTAGTTCCCTCGCGGGAGAGGTTTGAGCTGAGGCTACCTCTCAATGTTGTCCACCTATGTAGTGCCCAAGATGACAGATGGTCATGGTTGGGAGGCCATGCTCATAGGAGAGGTGCTTATACTAGGGTGTGTAAAGGAAAGGTTATGTTTGATTATCTGCATACTACGTATGATGATTCAGCGTTATCCCTGACATATGTATCGAATCTTGTGGTGAAAGTGTACCACCTCTGTAGAGTGTCAAACTATTCGAATAGCCGTGCCTGTGGTTATGGACAGTTGGAGTGGCCATACTGTTTCGTTGTCAGATGTTTTCAAAATGTCTTAGGAATGAATGATGAATCTTGACTTAACCATAACAGGGTTGTGACTATGACACTAGCTTCCCAACTTAAGTGATTCTAGAACTTTATTTTATCTTTCTTTGTTTCTGAACTTAGCTTAGGTTTCAAACTTAACTTTATAAATAAACTTAGAGTTAGCATTTACACTAGAAATATCTTACTTGTTAGTGGTAGTTTGCGAGTACTTAAAGAGTACTCATGGCTTTTTTCCCTGGCTATTCTCATGGCTAGACTATGAAGGAGATTACCAAGATGACAGTCAGCAGGACGACTATGATAACTAGGACTATCTGCCTTCGTCAGCATTGTTTGTGCCCCTGAAGATGGACCCCACCGCTACGCTTATTATTTATTCCACTGCTTGTTGTATTAAGACTGGTTCATGAGATCCTTATTTGTGTAAGACCTTATTTATGGTTTGTAATGGATGATGTACTGTGATATCCAATCTGTTATGTCTCGCAAAAATGGTAATCCTAGGATTGTGATGTATGACATAACAGGCATCTAGGATTAAAAATCCGGGTGTTGACAATTCAAAAGCATAATATTGTGGTATTCTCTTTCGATTCTTTATTTGGGTTGACTTGGCGCATGCTCACACCATGTTAAGACTATACCAGTCGCCATAGCCTCTATGATCATTTAGTTTTCGACTTTTAATATCACTTTATGCTTTAATTAATAATGTTGTCTCTTTGGATGATTATGGCCATTATTTCTCTCTTAGTTGGTCGCTCCCAGTCTTCTGCTAGCCTCCACATGCACCAAGTATGAGTTCCACTCATGCATCCAACTCCAAATAAAACCAAGTTATTCCAAAGAGTCCACCATACCTACCTATTAGCATTATTGCTATTCCCAGTATACTCATGTTTTTATCTACCTTCCGAATTAAACTTGTTATGTGAAAATTAGGGATTAAAGCTCTCACAAACTTGATGGCACACTTTACTTTCTTGCACTTAATAAACTTGAACCATTGTGCCCATCTATGTTGCGTATATGCTTGCGCTTTATAAGTTGTGAATTAGCAGAACCATGTTACCATGGGGAACACATTCAACATTGCACATTATTTAGTTGATATCATGTTCTTTTTCTTATGGATCCCGATAGTGTGAAATAAAAGGGGAGCTTGTAAGCTCATGGAGTTTGTATATGTGTTAGAGAAACGCTTGGGTGGCTAGCCTAAGCCATGCCTAATCATGGTGGAAACTTGCAGCATAACCATAGTGAGCAATCTGTGAAGCATCCTCAATAAAAACCTATGCAAATAGCAAATAAAAGGATTGTTGAGATGCTCATTGTCCGTTGCCTTGTCATTTTGATATGGGATAACTCCTATATCATGGGGAAAGGGGTACCCCGTTGGCGGTTCTCTATGATACACATGTACTTACAATGACAAGAACTTACTCGTGACTAAAGTTGAATAGCATGAGGTTCGGTACTCGTAAGCAAGGGGCATGAGATTTTCAACTTATAACTTGTCAAGCATATCCTCATATTTATTCACTTTAACCTTAGGCACCTAAAGATGCTTATGATAGGGGGAATGAGAGCTGAAAGCCAATAAGTACCATAATTTTTGGAAGCTCTTTATGAAACTTGAATCCCTGCTTCCTTCTACGAAAGGCCTTTCTTTTTTACTTTTACGTTGAGTCTCCATCTTATATCTTTATGCACCTATTAAGAGAGCATAGTGGTCATTCTTAGTTTAATGTGCATTGTCCCAAAAATTGTTGATTGATTCATAACTTTGATATTGCTTGTTCTTAAATTATTTGTATCTAGTCACCCTTATGAACTTTGAAGGTGTCCTATGCATTTATGTTTTGCCATACCATGAGGGACAAGCTGAATATCATTCTCATTATGTTTTCTATATGTGAAACAAACAAACGTATTTCAAAGCATTGTTATTCATGAATCTTTTGTTTGTACCTTTTCATGTTACAACATAGTTGCTATGTCTTATTGTTGGAACTATATCTTTCATGCTATGTTAAAGTACTATGATCCCAGCTATCAATGTTTTACAAATACCATGATAAAGATTGTGATGGTGCATGTGACCTCTAAAATTATTCTTTTTTATCACTTACCTACTCGAGGATGAGCAGGAGTTAAGCTTGGGGATGTTGATACGTCGTGAACGTATCTATAATTTTTGATGCTCCATGCTTGTTTTATATGAAATTTCTTATGTTTTGTTTACACTTTGAGGTATTTTTTATACATTTTCTAGAACTAACCTATTAACAAGAAGCCGCAGTGCTAGTTGCCTATTTTCTGCTATTTTTGGTTTCAGAAAAGTCAGAAAAGAAATATTCTCGGAATTGGACGAAACAAAAGCTGAAGTTCCTATTTTCCCGACACGACACGGAGTCCAAAGGGGAGACGGAGGGGAGCCAAGGGGCAGGCACACCCTAGGGTGGCGCGGGTCACCCCGGGCCATGCCACCAGGTGGTGTGGCCACCCCGGCCCACCTCTGGCATCACCCCTTCGCCTATAAAAGCCTCTCGGGACGAAAACCCTAAGTACCAGATCATAATTCCACGAAAAGTTCCACAGTGTCGCCGCCACCGAAGAGGAGATTCGGGGGACAGAAGTCTCTGTTCCGACACCCTACCGGGATGGGGAAGTGCCCCTAGATCCATCTCCATCGACTCCACCACCATCTCCATCGCCGTTGCTGACTCCCATGATGAGGACGGAGTAGTTCTCTTTCGAGGCTAAGGGCTCTACAAGTAGCTATGTGTTCATCTCTCTCTCTATGCATGATCTTATTGAGATCATGAGCTTTGTAATTTAGGATCTATTCTTCTACTCAAGTGCTTTAATTAATCTCTGCTTATCCCCACGTGTGTGAAGTTGACAGTGTGCACACTGTGTGGCACTTTTGCTAAGGTTACATAAATACTTATCATGAGTATAATTTGAGTTGGATGTCTCTATGAGATTGTGGTGTTTGTTGGAACCATCTAGCACTCAAGGTGACAGTGAGGGGTTATCTAGATGGGGAATGCGAACTTTAAGGTGTGCTGTCATAGCCCTACATCGGTCAACCGGAGAGTAGTTTAGGGTAGCATCATGAAGAGAAGATATTTATATGAGAGTGTCCACTAGTGAAAGTATCATCCCTAGGCCTTGTTTCTAAGCATTGAAACACCATTTACAATTTGTCCTGTTACATGTTTGCTTGCTACCACTCTTATTTCAGATTGCAATTACCACTTATAATCATCCATATTACTTGTATTTCACTATCTCTTCGCCGAACTAGTGCACCTATACACCTGACAAGTGTATTGGGTGTGTTGGGGACACAAGAGACTTCTTGTATCTTGATTGCAGGGTTGATTGAGAGAGATACCTTTGACCACCTCCTCCCTGAGTTCGATAAACCTTGGGTGATCCACTTAAGGGAAACTTGCTGCTGTTCTACAAACCTATGCACTTGGAGGCCCAACACTGTCTACAAGAATAGAAGCATGCATAGACATCAAGTAACGACTTTTCCCGCCACCACAATGATTTAAAGGGCATGCAAAAGCCTAATCTTGGGCAAGTTTCCTCATGTATATTTATTTGGCGTTCAGTTGCTTTTATTTATTTCAAGGTTATGTTTTTAATTCGAGTTTATAAGCACTCGTGTTGGCTTCCCCAACATTTTATCTTTAATTATTTCTATTTGCTTTTGTAGCCGAGCTTTGCCGCCAATTTTCTATTCTTTAATTCCCTCTCTTAAAAACAACAAAAATATTTCCCCATTTATCTTTATTTTTCCTCTTTCTTTTCTTTCCGCCTCGAGGTTCTCGTGTATTCACAGGAGAGTGATCAGAAACGAATAAAAAAGGAAGAGAGAAGTGGAACCAAACATGAGAGGTATGCCTTATGACTCCCCACTTTTGAAGTTTGAGAAACCCATGCTATTTAGTAGTAAATGTTGACATATTATATTGGTGGACTAAGTCTTTATAATATAGTAAATTTTTGTTTGCATGGGTATTTAGTTGGGTATGTTTTGATCCAGCTCTTGTAGTTAACCAAGTCTTGCCTAAAAATTTGCTAAACAATTGTACTAAGAAAAGTCTCACAATTGAAGGCTTGGGTGTTGTAGTGTTTAGTCTTGAAGGCTTATTTCTAGAGACACTCAACACCACTGAAAATGTTGATTGTCTTGATAGCTCTCTCTAAAAGGATTTGTTCGATTGAATTAATGTTTAGCGGTTTTTGTGAGCATGCCAAAGTTTGACTTGTTAATCATAAGAATGATATAGCTTTATGCATATCAAACTTCATGGGATGCCAACAACTCCGCTGGCCTACAAACGATCTTCATGGAGGAAACTCCTAGATTTCGGCTATGAGTTGATTAAACACATGTAGCAGCAATGCTATAGTCGGTAAGATTTTTGGCACTCCCGGGTAGCTGTGTTCATGATGGAATCACTCCTCTGGCTGTTATGAGGAATCATTGTACAAAAGGAACAAAAACCTTAGTGATGCCACGAGTGTCCATCATAGCCCGATAAACTAATATATTTTTTGGAATGCTCTCAATTACTTAAGAACTGAAATTCTTGAAGGACAATGAATGGCAAAGTAGTGCTTGAAAAGTCTTGATTTATTGATGTGGGAGAATTGAGATACTCTAGTGTATATGCTTTTCATGACAATTCTCATGCTCTCAATTTTACATGATTATACTTTATTTTTCAAAGGCAAGCCTATGAGTTGATTACATGACATGGAATAAAGTTTACTCATTTGAATCATCCACCTTAACAATAATTTTGCTGCGCTACAAGGATGCATGAAAACCCGTATGATATGCTTGCCATTACTCTATCTATGCTGAAGTTTTTCAGATTTATGAAGTGGAGGAAACATGAGACTACTAATCATGAGTAAGATCACCATCTCGTTATTTCAGTTTAAATGGTGAGTTCCTTTTTGATTTTGGTTTTCTTGCTCGAGGACGATCAAGTTTAAGCTTGGGGAGATTGATGGCTCTGAAATATAGCCATCTACGTCCACATTTAAACTAGATGTTATTCATATTTTGGATGAAATATCACTCTAAACCCTGCCACTAATGCCTAATGATCAAAGGGGTATGCAATCATTTTCTTTCTATTTTCCCTGCACAGATAATGATGTTTGATGATGGGAATTGATATATTGCAAATGTATCTATAATTTTTGATGTTCCATGCTTGGTTTTATCCACTTTCTTGTGTTTTGTTCCAACTTTGGAGTACTTTTCATATGATTTCTTGGACTAACCTATTAACAAGAGGCACAGTGCCAGCTGCCTGTTTTCTGCTGTTTTTGGTTCCAGGAAAGTCAGACAATACATATTCTCGGAATTGGACGAGACAAAAGCCAAAGTGCCTATTTTTCTGGAAGTGATCAAGTGCCAGAATACGAGATGGAGAAGGGCCAGGGAGCCACCACACCACCTGGCCGCGTGGCCAGGCCTGGCCCACGCCAGGGGGTGGTGTGGCCGCTCCCGGCACCCCCTCGGCCTCTCCTTCCGCCTATATATTGCCCTCGGGACGAAAACCCTAAGTACCCGATCAAAAATCCACGAAAGAGTCTGTAGCCGCCGTCATCTCCATCCCTAGATCGGGAGGGATCTGAAGCTCTTCCCGGCACCCTACCGGAGAGGGGAATTCACCCTGGAGGCCTTCTTCATCACCATGCAAGCCTCTGGTGTGATGCGTGAGTAGTTCATCCTTGGACTACGGATCCATCTAGTAGCTAGATGGCTGGTTCTCCTCCTTTTTGCTTTCATGTCTAGATCTTGTGAGCTTCGTTCATGATCAAGATCGTCTATTTGTAATTCCGCATGTTGTGTTTGCGGGGATCCGATGGATATTGAGATGCTATTTCAGATTGATTATTGATTCTATCATGTCTTTGTTATTTGAGTTCTTGCATTCTTTCCATTGTTAGTAGCTATCTTGGCCAAGTAGATGGTAGCAACTCCAAGAGTTAGTATTTATGCTCGATAGTGGGTTCATGCCTCTGGTAATCTGGGGAAGTGACAGAAATCTCTAAGGTACTAGATGTGCTGTTGCTACTAGGGAGAAAACAACAATCCTTTGTTCATAGAACAATCGTATTGTTTACTTTACATGCAGTTCATAAAGCAATAATCTATTGCTTGCAACTTAATACTGGAGGGGGTTCGGATGATAACCTGAAGGTGGATTATTAGTCATAGATGCAGTTGGATGGCGGTCTATATATTATGTTGTAATGCCCAATCAAGTCTCAGAGGAGTCAAGACGATTAGTATATGCATGTATTGCTTTCTCGGTGTTTGTCAATTGCCCCGCTGTAATTTGTTCACCCAGCATGTTATCTATATTAAGGAGATCCACCTCTAGTGAACTATGGATCCCGATCCTTTTTATTTACATACAATCTATAAACTGTTTCTGCTTTGTGTTTACTTTCTGCAAACTATTACTTCTTTCCATTCGATACGGTTAATCCTTTGTTTTCCGCAAAACACGGTGAGATTGACAACCTCATCGCAAGTTGGGGACAAAGTTCTGTGGTTGTGTTGTGCAGGTCTCCATGTTTCTACAAGCACCGGTAGTGCGCCCTGCCAAGGCTCAGCTAGTAACACCTTTGGGGTGTTTCCTTGCTCCTACTGGTTCGATTAAACCTTGGTTTCATAACTGAGGGAAACTTGCTGCTGTGCTCATCATACCTTCCTCTTGGGATTCCCAACGAGCTCTACATCAACACCGCCATCAAGCATTTTTCTGGGCGCCGTGCATTGAGCCATCAAGCTATTTTCTGGTGCCGTTGCCGGGGAGTCAAGGACATCTTCACAAGGGGAGTCCCTCATAACCAATCTATTTACTTTGTTGTTTTTGTTTTGCTTAGTTTCTTTTTGCTTTTTTGCTTGTTTTGTTATTCAAAAACACAAAAAAATTAGTTTTACTAGTTTGCTTTCTTATTTGAAAAACACAAAAAAAATAGTTCCTATCTTGAGTGCCACTATGTCTAGCCTTGCTCCAATCACTATGTCACCTGAGGAAATGATTTTCACTTTTAAACAAGGAATTTAGGAAAGTTTTAAAGAAGCTTGGTCTAGAATCTCTGATCTACATGAAAAAACTGAGCCTAAATTGACTCAAAGCTTGTTCCTTAGCAGTTTTTACCTTGGGATTGCTCTTTGCTATAGATATGCTTTAGATGCTGTTGTGGGAGGATATTTCCTCGAATGTAATGAGGATGATGCTATTAATGCTATAAAGAAATTGATCCTCACTTACAACATGCCTAGCCAAACTGCAAAAATATTTGCTAGGTTGAACACTCTTTAGGCTAGCACTACCAGCTTAGAAAGTTGCTGTAATATGCTTAGGGAGCATCACAATCATGTTCCATTAAACTCTGGACCATCAAAGTGGTTCCCTACAGTAAAGATTGAGATGAACACTAAAACTTTTCAAGCTCGTTGTGATATCATGTCTGAATTCTGCCTCATGCCCAAAGATATTTATGAATCTCTGAATACTTGGGGGCTCACTGAGGGAGGAAAAGAAATATCTATTGCTAATAATACTACCATATTACCTCTTGGAATAGCTGAAGGAGTGTTTACAAATATCCTTGGGAAAACGATTTCTATTGATTATCTTGTTATTGAATGTGCAGGAAAAGGACAAATTACACTTGGAAGGTCCCTATTAGAAATCCTTGGAGAAATAATAAATGTGGGAAAGGGGACCATGCACCTTTCTTCTCCACCAAACAATCACATTTTCCCAAAGGTTAAGAATAAAAATAAGAGAGGTAAGGTCAAGAAAGTTGGTCTTAATGCTTCTTCATTTGAGAACACTTGATTCTTTCTCTGCTTCTTTTGCCTAACTTAAAGGCGTTAAAGAAAAGTACTTATTGGTAGATAACCCAAAAGTTTTATATGAGTCTTGGAAGTTATTACCTCTGTAATAACCTCTCCTTATCCTTTTTATTTGCTTTTCGTGCCAAGAGTAACCTCTAATGAGAGAGAACTAATGATTGAGAAAGTTGCTGTCCCGAAACAGATTTTTGTGCTTCACCGTAAAAATTCGTGAGAGAGCTCTGTATGTCGGATTGAGCTGTAATTTTTTGTGCTTCTGACCCAGGTTGTTATCTAACTTTCGTTAGTTCAACACTTGTTTATTTGAGCAACAGAAGGTCTTCGAAAAAATTCGTCTTTACCTGCTGGTCTATTTTGACAGATTTCTGCAATTTTCTGCATTTGCTTCTTGTTGGTTCCTTCTTGAGTTCTTTTGGGGAATTGAGCTTTTTGAGGGAAGTTCTACAGTAGATAGTGTTCTAATGGAAGTTTATTTAGTGTTATAACTTAACCTTAAGACTTATTTATCTTGAGTGCACTAATATTGCTAATAAAGATTGTGTGAAGTTTTGTATGAAGGAAAATTTTCAGGTGTATGGAAGGAATGAGTAATGAGATGAAGGATAGACTAAATCTCAAGCTTGGGGATGCCACGCGTGTCACCCCAAGAAATATCCAAGAAGTACAAGCGTCAAAGCTTGGGGATGCCCAAGGCATCCCCTTCTTCATCAATAAAAATCCCAGGTTTCTTCCAAACGCTTCATTTTTATTGTTTCATGCACAGTTGTGTTGTTCTTGGAGCGTCTTATTTTTCATTTTCGTTTTGGTTTTGGTTTTTAGTTTGCTTGGTTTGCTTAGTTTTTTGAATAAATTGGTTGGACCCCCTCTTTCATACATTGGTTTGCAAATAGTTTGGTTTGGTTTGGAAAAGAGTAGGAAAGTTCATGCTTATGTGGTAAAAAGAGCTTGTTTTTGACTGTGGCCTATGCTTTGTAATGCCATGATTGATATTGTTTTGGCTTTATGCTTAGTATTATTTTCTGTAGCATGACTTGTTATAAACAATTGAGATTTCTTAATGTGCCTTGGATGAATCATCTGTTGTTTAGCATATTAAAGCATAGTATAGTGGTATTCTCCTTTGATACTTTATTAGGGTTGACTTGGCGCATGCTCACACCATGTTATGACTATCTCATGTCACCATAGCCTTTATGATCCTTTAGTTTTCAACTTGTAGTATCACTTTATGTTTTGATCAATGATGTTTTGTCGCTCTGCATGATTATGGCCATTATTTCTCTCTTAGTTTGTCGCTCCCAGTCTTTTGCTAGCCTCCACAACAAAGTATGAGTTCCACTCATGCATCCAACTCCCTAAGCCAAGTTATTCCAAAGAGTCCACCATAACTACCTACTAGCTTATGCTATTCCAAGTATATTCATGCTTTTGTTTACCTTCCAAATTAAACTTGTTACGAGAAAACTAGTGATTAAAGCTCTCACGAACTTGATGGCACACTTTACTTTACTTGCCCTTAATAAACTTGAACCATTGTGTCATCTGTGTTGTATATGCTTGCACTTATTTGTCGGGAATTAGCAGAACCATGCTTTCATGGGGAACGCTTTCAACATTGCACTTGGTACTTGTACCTAGTTGATATCATTCTCTTTTGTATATGGATGTCGTCGGTGTGAAATGAAAGGGGAGCTTGTAAGTCCATGGAGTTATGTATATGTGTTAGAGAAACGCCTGGGCCGCTAGTCTAATCCATGCTGACATGGTGGAAACCTACAGCGTAACCATAATGAGCTGTCTATGAAGCATTCTTCTTATAAAAAAAGAGTCCTATATTTAGAAAAAAAGAGAAAAAAAGAGATACTATGAAAAGAGGAAAGAGAGAAAAAGAACCATATTCCCATGGTAAATAAGAAGAATGCCGAGATGCTCGTTGTCTGCTTGCCTTGTCATTTTGATATGGGGATTCTTCCGTATCATCGGGCAAGGGGTACCCCGTTGGCGGTTCTCTATGATACACATATACTTACAATGACAAGAACTTACCGGTAATTAAACTTGAGTAGCATGAGGAGCGGCCCTCGTATACAAGGGACATGAGATTCTGACTTATACTTCGTCAAGCATGTACACCATAGTTTGTTCACTTTAACCTTAATCGCTTCAAGATGCTTATGATAGGGGCAATGAGAGCTGAAAGCTATAAGTACAATAATTTTTGGAAGCTATTTATGAGACTTGAATCCCTACTTCCTTTTACAAAATGCCTTTCTTCCACCATTATATTGAGTCTCCATCTTCTATCTTTATGCACCTACTTTGAGAGCATAGTGGCCATTCTTAGTTCTATGTGCATTGTCCCAAGACTACTTGATTGATGCATAACTTGATATTGCTTGTTTTAAACTATTGTATCTAGTCACTCTTATGAACTTTGAAGGTGTCCTATGCATTTATATTTGCTACTCTATTGAGGGACAAGCTGAATACTATTATGCTATGTTTTCTTTATGTGAAACAAACAAACGTCTTGCAAAGCATTGTTATTCATGAATCTTTTGTTTGTGCCTTTTCATGTTGCAACATAGTTTCTTTATCTTATTGCTAGAACTTTGTCTTTCATGTTATGATTGAAGTACTATGATCCCAGCTTTGAATGTTTTACAAATGCTTTGATCAAGTTTATGATGGTGCATGTCACCTCAAAAATTATTCTTTCTTTTTATCACTTACCTACTCGAGGACAAGCAGGAGTTAAGCTTGGGGATGTTGATACATTGCAAATGTATCTATAATTTTTGATGTTCCATGCTTGGTTTTATCCGCTTTCTTGTGTTTTGTTCCAACTTTGGAGTACTTTTCATATGATTTCTTGAACTAACCTATTAACGAGAGCCACAGTGTCAGCTGCCGGTTTTCTGCTGTTTTTGGTTCCAGGAAACTCAGAAAATGAATATTCTCGGAATTAGACGGGACAAAAGCCAAAGTGCCTATTTTTCCGGAAGTGATCAAGTGCCAGAATACGAGATGGAGAAGGGCCAGGGAGCCACTAAACCACCTGGCCGCGCGGCCAGGCCTGGCCCGCGCCAGGGGGTGGCGTGGCGCCCCGCACCCCTCGGCCTCCCTTCCGATCAGAAGATGCCTCGGGATGAAAACCCTAAGGGCCCGATCAAAATCCATGAAAGAGTCTCAGCGTCATCTCCATCCCTAGATCGGGAGGATCTGGCTCTTCCGGCACACCTGGGAGAGGGAATTCACCACAGGCCTTCTTCATCACCATGCAAGCCTCCGGTGTGATGCGTGAGTAGTTCATCCTTGGAATATGGATCCAAGTAGTAGCTAGATGCCTGGTTCTCCTCCTTTGTGCTTTCATGTCTAGATCTTGTGAGCTCCGTTCATGATCAAGATCATCTATTTGTAATTCTGCATGTTGTGTTTGCGGGGATCCGATGGATATTGAGATGCTATTTCAGATTGATTATTGATTCTATCACATCTTTGTTATTTGTGATCTTGCATGCTTTCCGTTGTTAGTAGCTATCTTAGCCAAGTAGATGCTAGCAGCTCCAAGAGTTAGTATTTATGCTCGATAGTGGGTTCATGCCTCTGGTAATCTGGGGAAGTGACAGAAATCTCTAAGGTACTAGATGTGCTGTTGCTACTAGGGAGAAAACAAAAATCCTTTGTTCATAAAACAATCGTATTGTTTACTTTATACGTAGCTCGTAAAGCAATAATCTGTTGCTTGCAACTTAATACTGGAGGGGGTTTGGATGATAACCTGAAGGTGGATTATTAGTCATAGATGCAGTTGGATGGCGGTCTATGTATAATGTTGTAATGCCCAATCAAGTCTCACAGGAGTCAAGATGATTAGTATATGCATGTATTGCTTTCTCGGTGTTTGTCAATTGCCCCGCTGTAATTTGTTCACCCAGCATGTTATCTATCTAAGGAGAGCCACCTCTAGTGAACTATGGATCCCGGTCCTTTTTCTTTACATACAATCTATAAACTATTTACTGCTTTGTGTTTACTTTCTGCAAACTTTTACTTCTTTCCATTCGATACGTTTAATCCTTTATTTTCCGCAAAACACGGTGAGATTGACAACCTCATCGCAAGTTGGGGACAAAGTTATGTGGTTGTGTTGTGCAGTTCTCCATGTTGCTACTAGCATCGGTAGTGCGCCCTGCTAAGGCTCAGCTAGTAACACCTTTGGGGTGTTTCCTTGCTCCTACTGGTTCGATTAAACCTTGGTTTCATAACTGAGGGAAACTTGCTGTTTTGCTCATCATACCTTCCTCTTGGGGTTCCCAACGAGATGTACATCAACACCGCCATCAAGCATTTTTCTGGGCGCCGTGCATTGAGCCATCAGGAATCACTACAATAAAGTCAAAGATATGAGATTTCCAACGACCAGAAGAAATCAGGAGTCGTGAAGCGGAAGCAGACGCTTTGACGACCGACTATACAACCGGAATAAATTCCGGCCGTATAGTTCCGGTCGTATAGTTGGCATCAACACCGCTAGGTCAAACATAACAACTTTCATGAAGGGACCCCTATATAAAGAAGCCTTGGGCGACGAGAAAAGGGCCCTGCCCTAGATCATCAGCCGCCTCCATATATACATCCACCACATCGAAGAGCTGCCGAAGGAATAGAGTTAGATCTAATCTCTAAACCCTTCTCCACCACCATAGCCATATTCCACCACTTATAATAGTAGATCCCATTTTCGATTGGCGACATGGTAAGACTATTCGCTATCAATCTCATGATTTCCATTACAATGTTTGTGATTGTTGGTCTCATCTCTATGCGTGAGTAATTCTCCTTGGGCTAAGGGCTTAGGCCTAGCCATGTAGCTTTTGTGCATGTTATTTATCATAGATGGGATCATGTATTAGTTTTATGACATGATGATTATTGTATCCTCTCTTGCCTCAATCTAAGGACTTGTCAGGTACCCAAGAGCCTGAGGATTGAGCCAGATATAGAGAGTATGAGTAATGACTAATCTGGAGGTTGGGAACCCTAGCGATAGAAGGGGTAGTATGACTGTATGTGAGGGATTTACTTGTGATTAACGGTGACGTCACTATGCATATCATTAATTCTCTTTATTCTATGGATGAGACTAGTAGGTTATATCTATAAGCGTTCGCGGAGGCAATAGCAATTATGGATGCACTGCCCACATATAATTTATCTTGCTCTAACAATTACATGCATACTTTATCTTTATCTTTTATTCCCATCAGATTTTTTTGCACAGCTACAGGTGAAACCGAACGCCCTAGGCCCTCTCTCTCCATCATCGAAAACAACAAAAGACGCAAACTCTTAGTCCGGTAAAAACACAAAAGGAATTCTAAAACTCCCGAAGGTCTGTTAAAGTAACTTCACTATGCATCTTCTTCCCGAGGATTAGATATTCTTAGGTCTACTAGGGAAAAAGAGCTATACTACATCCGTAATCCGGATCGAAGGTATCAAGCCCCTGAGTGAAAAATACAAATATAAGTAAATGTAAAACGACACATAGTTGAGGCGCTTAGCTTTATTGATTTGGAGAATATCAGGAGGTACAATGTTTGGCTAAGTAGCCTGGCTGAGTAGCCTTATTGTAAAGTAAAAACATCTAGGGGTAGAAACATCACAGCTACGTGACGTTCCATGGGTTGGAGTATTCTACTCTACTCTTTGTGTCCTTCAGGCGATAGGCGCCACCTGGGATTACTTCAGTGATCACGTAGGGTCCCTCCTAGGGGGACTCAAACTTGAGGTGCCCTTTCTGCTTCAGACGCACGACAAGGTCTCCTTCGACGAAGGACCTTGGACATAGCCGTCGGCTATGGTAGTTATGGAGACTCTGCTGGTAGATTGTTGATTGCTCCACCACGATTTCGCGTGCTTCATCCAGAAGATCGACGAAATCCTCGATTGCGGTCGTAGATTCAGCCTCGCTATAAGCGACGACCCTTGGGGATTTGTAGCGCACTTCTGCGGGTAGTACTGCTTTAGTGCCATGCACCATGAAGAATGGGGTGTAGCCTATGTCACTGTTCAGAGTTGTGCGCAAGCTCCATAGTACAGAGGGCAGCTACTCGGTCGAGTGGTCGAAGGAGTCTCTTCTTGATGCCATTGCAGGCAAGGCCGTTGGCCTTCTCGACTTGACCCTTGGTCTGGGGATGTGCCACAAAGGCATAACTGATGTTGATTCCTAGGTTTTCGCAGAAATCCTATAACTCGTTCAAGGTGAAGTTCGTCCCATTGCCGGTGATGATGTTGTGTGGCACCCCGAACCTGAAGATGATGGACTCGAAGAACTTGACGGTGGTGGCGCATGCCTGGTTAGTCACCAGCATGGCCTCGACCCACTTGGTGAACTTGTCGACGGCGACGAGGAGGAAGACGTAACCTCCTAGCAATGATTTTGGCAGCTTGCCGACCATGTCGAGTCCCTATTGCGCAAAGGGCCAAGCCATAGGTACTGGCCTGAGTTCCATACCTGGTGTGTGCGGCTTATCCACGAATCTTTGGCAAACGTTGCACTTCTAGACGATGTCCTTGGCGTCGTGCACTGCCTGGGCCAGTAAAAGCCTTCTCGTAGAGCCTTGGTGACTAGGACGCGACTACCAGCATGATGTCCGCAGGTGCCTTCGTATATTTCGAGGAGGATGCCTCTTCCATTGCCATTGGTGACGCATCGCTGGAGGACGTCCGTGATGCTGCGCTTGTATAGCTCGCCATTGATGATGGTGAAAGCCTTGGAACGTCACGCTATGTGTCGCGCATCTGTTGGGTCATCTAGTAGCATTTTGGTGAGAAGGTATGTGATGTTGGCTGCGTCCAGGATGGCTCGATGAGCATGACCTCCATGGGACCTTCGGGTGCGGATCCCTATTCTACATTGCTGGAACCCATGGCTTCTTTAGGTGGCGTAGTCCCCGAGTCCTTTGTTGTGCCGGATGGTCCTGCAGGAGTCTTTGGCTTGATGGAGCGCTCGCAGATTTGCTCAAGGAAAGTGGCACCAGGCGCACTTGGAGCCTATTTGGCGAGCATGTTGACATCCTCATTGCTTTCGCGGCCTAAGTGTCGCAGTTCATAGCCATCAAAGTCTTCTTAGAGTGAATTGTAGAGGTTGCGGTACGCAACCATGTTGTTGTTTAGAGCATCGCACATGTTCATGGTTTGCTGGACCACGAGGTTGGAGTCGCCGTAGATGATGAGCCATGTAGTGCCACAAGCCTTGGCCATCCGTATCCCGTGGATCAGCGCCTCATACCCCGCCTCATTGTTGGATGCACGAAACATCATCTGAAGGATGTATCACATCTTGTCACCTTGAGGAGACGTCAGGATCATGCCTGCACCAGCTCCCTCCTTGCGCTTGGACCCATCGAAGTTCATGGTCCATAGTTTGGACATATTTGGTGTATCAGGGAGCTGGTTCTACATCCAGTGGATGAGGAAGTCCGTTAAGACCTGCGACTTGATCGCCACTTGCCGCTCATAGGTGATGTCCCGCGGGGACAATTCGATGCCCTAGAGGTGGACTCGCCCCGTGGCGTCGGGGTTGTTGAGGATGTGGTTCAACGGGGCATCGTTCACCATGACTATGGGGTGTTCCTAGAAGTAGTGGCGCAGTCGTCATGCTGTCATGAAGACACCGTAGGCCAGCTTATGGTAATGCGGGTACCGCTGCTTTGTTGGTGTCAGGACCTCGCTGAGGTAGTATACGGGGCGCTGCACCCCATGGATCTTGCTATCTTTAGCTTGTTCTACCACCAACATGGTACTAACCACCTGGTTAGTGGCGGAGATGTATAGCAACATTGGCTCCTTTTCCCTGGGGTCACCAGCACATGCGAGGTGGAGAGTAGGCGCTTGTGATCTTCGAATGCTTCTTGCGCCTCATCTGTCCACTCGAATTTTTCAGTTTTGCCGAGGAGCTGGTAGAACAATAGTGCATTTTCGCCCATTTGAATGATGAATCGACTGAGCGTCGCGATTCTCCCCGCTAGATGATGAACGCCTTTGACGTACTTCGGCTTCTCCATGGACACTATGGCTCTTATTTTCTTTGGGTTGGCCTCGATTCCCCTAGCGGATATGAGGTACCCGAGTAATTGCCCAGATGGCACGCCGAAGGTGCACTTCTCTAGATTTAGCTTGATCCGATAGCGGTTCAGGTTGTCGACGGTCTCGCGGAGATCATCGATGAGTGTAGCTTCCTCCTTGGTTTTGACGATGATATCATCGACATAAACTTGGATGTTTCAACCAAGTTGGTTTTTGAGGAAGGCCTGCATGCACCATTGATAGGTTGCTCCTGTGATGAAGGCCGTCTTCTCTTGGTCCTCCTCCTTCATTCAAATCGGATGATAACCTGAGTAGGCATTGAGGAAACCAAGGCGTTCGCATCCCCTAGTGGATTCGATTATTTGGTCGATCTGCGGTAATGGGAAGTGGTCCTTTGGACAGTGCTTGTTGAGAGAAGTGAAGTCCACGCACATCCGCAGGATATCCGTGTCCTTTTTAGGAACGAGCATGGGGTTAGCTACGTAGGTGCTTTCCTTTATTTAGCGTATAAAATTGTTGTCGAGGAGTCAGTTGACTTCCATGCCGACCGCCTTTGCCCTTGGTTCGGGCAGTTGACACTAGACACCAGGTTGCTTGACTGGTGTTGCATCTGGGTTCATGTTGAGTGCATGCTCCGTGAATTCCCTAGGAACTCCTAGCATGTCTGCTGGACAACAGGCGAATATTTCCTAGTGCTCACGGAGGAATTCGACGAGCGCGAGTTCCTATGTGGGACTCAAGTTGTTGGTGATGAGGGTCGTCTTGGTCAGGTCCGTTGGTTGGACTTGGACCGCCTTGGTGTTCACCGATGAGTTTAAGGACTGGTCGGGTGCGTTCTGTTTGCTCACAGGAGGAAGACTATTGTCTGTTGACTCCTTGAGTCTTGCCAACTCTTCTTGCATGCCAGAGGATTGGTAGATTCTATTGAATTCCCTGTCACAACTATACGACTTGGCGAAGCTCCCACTGATGGTGATAATATTGTTGGGTCCTGGCATCTTCATCTGCAAGTAGGCGTAGTTCGGGACCACCATGAACTTTGAGAACATGACACGCCCGAGGATTGTGTGGTATTTAGAGGGCTAGTGGACCACCTCAAATTTGAGGCGCTCTCGCTGAAAGTTTGCGGGCATGCCAAAGATGACATCCAGATTGATTTTGCCCAAGGGGTATACGCCTTTCCCTGGGGCGATGCCATGGAATGTTGTTTCAGATGCCTCGAGGCAGGAGAGGGGTATCCGCATGGCACACAGGGTGCAGGCAAACATGAGATTGATGCTGCTGCCACCATCCATGAAGACTTGACTCATGTCATAGCCACAAATTTGTGCCTCGAGCACCAGGGGAGAATGACCTGGGCGGGGCACTTGGCACGGATGGTCACTCTTGTCGAAGGTGATGTAGGACTCGCACCCGCTAAGGTACTCAATGGTCGAGGGTGGAGAGTTAATTGCCAAGTTGATTTGGTGAGTGATTGATTTCTGCGTCATGTTGGAGGCACGCCCTTTCTAGATCATACCCATGTTCCCTAGCGCTCGTGGGTACTGTTTGTGGGGTTCGTTGCATGGAAAACAAAAAATTTCTACCACAAGAACGAATAAAACCAAGATAAAATCTATGGAAAAGCCAAGATCTAATCTATGAGATAAGTGCAACGAGATAGATCTGTACTAACCCTTGTAGATCCAAATCCTTGAGCGAGATCGGATCTCGTGGTTGATGTAGACGAGCACTTGCCAATCTCAAGATCGAGTATACGATCCTTCTGGCGCCGCGTTCCGGCAGCGCTTTTGCACTCGGTCACATGTACGGAGTCGATGTAGATGATCCTCTCCATGTTCCAGTGGGCAGCGGAGGTAGTAGATCTCCACGGAATCCTAGCAGCATGACAGCGTGGTGGTGGTGGTGGAGAAGAAATCCTGCAGGGCTTCGCCTAATCCGCAGGAGGATGAAGGAGGAGTAGAGTGGCGGCTAGGGTTTTGGGTGGAAGGGGCAAGGGGGAGGGGTTTCACCTCCCCTCCTTATATAGAGGGGGGCAGCCAAGGGTTGCCCCCCTTTGCCCTCCTAGGGCCGACGCACGAGGGGAGGGGGAGTTTTCTTCCCCTAAGTCTTTCCCCTTTCTTTCTTATTTTTCAAGTAATCTCCTTAGAAGCTTCTGAAACCTTCTAGAAGCTTCATATGAATAATCTAGAACTTTTTCGAAACCTAGAAAGTGATCTCCATTATATGAATCTTATTTTCCGGACAATTCCGGATCTCCTCATGATGTCCTGGATCCAATCAGAGACTCCAAACAACATTCGGTCTCCAACTCATACTCCATATCTACCTAAACAACGTTGAACCTTAAGTGTGTCACCCTATGGTTGACAAACTATGCAAACATGATCGAGGCACCTCTCCGATCAATAACCAACAACAGGACCTGGAGACCCATAATGGCTCCCAGATATTCAATGATGACTTCGTGATCGAAAGAACCATTAACATACGACACCGATTCCCTTTGTCACGCGATACTCTACTTATCCGAGGTTCGATCATCAGTATCTCCATAACTAGTTCTACCTCGTTACCAATAATTACTCTTTACTCGTTCTATGGCATGACATCCCTTGTGACCTAGTCACATGCTTGCAAGATAATTGGATGACATTCCACCTAGAGGGCCCAAAGCATAACTATCTGTCATATGGATGGACAAATCCCATTCTTGATACATGCGCTTCAACACATACTTATAGAATACCTAATGCCACCTTTATAACCACCCAGTTACGAAATGGCGTTTGATGTCATCAAAGCACTCATCTAGTGATGGTGATTAACATAATCTCATGGTCGAAGAATTAGGTTACTATGTATTTCGAAGCTTGTAGCGAAACGAACTGAATGACTTGACCTTATGCTATGCTTACTATTGGTGTATGTCCATCACATCATTCTCCTAATGACATGATCTTGTTATTAATAAAATCCAATGTCTATGATCTGGAAACCATGATCATCTGTTAATCAACAAGCTAGTTCAACAAGAGGCTTACTAGGGACTCTTTTATGTTTACAAAACACACAAGTATTAGTGTTTCCTAATAATACAACTATAGCATGGGATGTAAACATTTATCATAAACACAAATATATAGTAATAACCACTTTAATATTGCCTCTTGGGCATATCTCCAACAGTCTCCCACTTGCACTAGAGTCAATAGTCTAGATTACATGGTAATATACCTAACACCCATGGCGTTCTGGTGTTGGTCATGCTTTGCTCTAGGGAGAGGTTTAGTCAACAGATCTGCCACATTCAGATTAGTGTGTACTTTGCAAATCTTTATGTCACCATCTTGGACATACTCGCGAATAGCATGGAAACGTAGCTTGATGTGCTTCAGCTTCTTGTGTGACCTTGGCTCCTATGCATTAGCTATGGCACCCATGTTGTCACAATAGATGGCCATCGGGTCCAACACACTAGGAACCACACCAAGCTCAGTAATGAACTCCTTCACCCATATTGCTTCTTGTGCAACCTCTAAAGCAGCTATGTATTTCGATTTAGTTAAAGATTTCTCCACAACGCTTTGCTTGGCACTCCTCTAGCTCACTGTTGCACCATTCAAAATATATATGTATCCATACTGTGACTTTGAGTCATCCGGATCGGTGTTCCAACTAGCATCATTGTAACTATTTACAATGAGCTCTTCATCACCTCCGTAAGAAAGAACCATATCCTTAGTCCTATTCAGGTACTTTAGGATATTTTTGACCGTTGTCCAGTGTTCCATTCCAGGATCACTTTGATATCTTCTGGTCAAACTAACAGCATGTGCAATATCCGGTCTCATACACAGCATGGCATACATGATAGAACCTATGGCTGAGGCATAGGGGATTTTACTCATCTTCTCTCTATCTTCTGCCGTAGCTAGACTTTGAGTCTTACTCAAGGTCCTACCTAGCAACATGGGCAAGAACCCTTTCTTGCTTTCTTCCATTCTAAACTTCTTTAGAACCTTGTCCAGGTATGTACTTTGTGAAAGCACTATTAAGCGTCTTGATCTATCTCTATAAATCTTGATGCCTAAAATGTATGCCGCTTCGCGAAGATTCTTCATTGAAAAACTATTATTCAAATAGGATTTGACACTTTCAAGAAGTTCTATATCATTCCCAATCAACAATATGTCATCCACATATAGTACTAGGAATGCTACAGAGCTCCCACTCACTTTCTTGTAAATACAAGCTTCTCCATAAGTTTGTATAAATCCAAAGTTTTTGATCACCTTATCAAAATGTTGATTCCAACTCCGGGATGCTTACTTCAGTCCATAAATGGAGCGTTGAAGCTTGCATACCTTGTCAGCATCTTTAGGATTGACAAAACCTTTGGCTTGTACCAGATACAACTCTTCCTCAATGTCACCATTAAGGAATGCCGTTTTGACACCCATCTTCAAAATCTCATAATCGAAATATGCAGAGATTGCTAACAAAATCCTCACAGACTTTAGCTTCGCTACCGGTGAGAAAGTCTCATCGTAGTCCAATCCTTGAATTTGTCGGAACCCTTTTGCGACAAATTGAGCTTTATAGACAGTAACATTACCATCAACGTCTATTTTGCTTTTAAAGATCCATTTGTTCTCGACACCCTTGCGGCCATCCGGTAAATCCACCAAAGTCCACACTTGGTTTTCGTACATGGATCCTATTATGGATTTCATGGCTTCTTGCCATTTATCGAAATCTGGGCTCATCATAGCTTCCTCATACATCACAGGGTCGTCGATGTTGTCCACAAACATGACATTCAAGGTAGGGTTATACCAATCAGGAGTGGTACAAACCCTTGTTGACCTGCGAGGTTCAGTAGCAACTTTGTTCGAAGTTTCATGATCATCATCATTAGCTTCCTGTCTCATTGGTGCATGCGGCACAGAAACATCTTCCGGTGCTGTTGTACTTGCAAATCCGAGAGAAGGTTCAACAACCTCGTCAAGTTCTACTTTCCTTCCAGTCACTTCTTTCGAGAGAAACTCCTTCTCAAGAAAGGATCCATTGTTGGCAACAAAAACTTTGTCTTCAGATCTATGATAGAAGGTATACCCAATTGTTTCTTTAGGGTATCCTATGAAGACACATTTTTCCACTTTGGGTTCAAGCTTGTTGGGTTGTAACTTCTTTACATAGGCTTCATAGACCAAACTTTAAGGAACGATAACTTAGGTTTCTTACCAAACCATAGTTCGTACGGTGTCGTTTCAACGGATTTAGATGATGCCCTATTTAAAGTGACTGCGGCTGTCTCTAGTGCATAACCCCACAATGATAACGGTATATCTCTAAGAGACATCATAGACCGAACCATATCTAGGAGAGTTTGATTACAATGTTCAGACACACCATTACGCTGTGGTGTTCCCAGCAGTGTCAATTGTGAAAGTATTCCGCATTTCTTTAAATGCATGCCAAACTCATAACTTAGATATTCACCTCCGCGGTCAGAATGAAGAAACTTAATATTATTGTTACGCTGATTTTCTACTTCACTTTGAAATTCCTTAAACTTCTCGAAAGTTTCGGACTTATGTTTCATAAAGTAGACATACCCATATCTACTCAAGTCATCCGTAAAAGTAAGAACATAACGATATCCACCACGTGATGCTACACTCATTGGGCCACACACATCGGCATGTATTATTTCCAATAAGTTTGTAGCTCGCTCCATTATCCTAGAGAATGGAGTCTTAGTCATTTTTCCCATTAGACATGCTTCGCATCTTTCAAGTTATTCAAAATCAAGTGATTCAAGAAGTCCATCGGTATGGAGTTTCTTCATGCGCTTCACTCCAATGTGACCAAGACGACAGTGCCACATGTATGTAGAATTATCATTCAATTTTATTCGCTTAGCATCTATGTTGTGAACATGTGTATCACTACTATCGAGGTTCAATAAGAATAAACCATTCATCTCAGGTGCATTACCATAAACAATATTACTCATACAAATCGAACAACCATTATTCTCATACTTAAACAAGTAACCATCTCGCAATAAACAAGATCGAGATATAATGTTCATGCTCAATGTAGGCACCAAATAACAATTATTCAAATTCAAAACTAACCCCGAAGGTAGATGAAGAGGGAGCGTGCCGACGGTGATCAGATCAACCTTAGAGGCATTTCCAACGCGCATCATCACCTCGTCTCTTGCCAGTCTTCGTTTATTCCACAACTCCTGTTTCGAGTTACAAATATGAGCAACAGAACCAGTATCAAATACCTAGGCACTACTACGATTACTAGTAAGATACACATTAATAACATATATATCAAATATACCTCTCTTCTTGATGTTGCCGTTCTTCAGATCTGCCAGGTACTTTGGGCAGTTGCGCTTCCAGTGACCTTCACCCTTGTAGTAAAATCACTCAGGCTTAGGACTAGACTTGGGCTTCTTAGCAGGTGCGGCAACTTTCTTGCCGTCCTTCTTGAAGTTGCCCTCGTTCTTAGGCTTGCCCTGTTTCTTGAAATTGGTGGTCTTATTGACCATCAACACTTGGTGCTCTTTCTTAATCTCCACTTCAGCAATTTTTAGTATGGAGAAGAGTTTAGGCAACGTCTTGTTCATGCAATGCATATTGTAGTTCATCACGAAGTTCTTGTAACTAGGTGACAATGATTGGAGGACACGATGAATCCCCAATGCATTAGGAATCGTCATTCCCAATTCTTGGAGCCTGTTTGCGTGCCCAGACATTTTGAGCACATGCTTGCTAATGGAGATGCCCTCTTCCATTTTACAGTTAAAGAACTTGTCGGAGGCCTCATAGCTTTCCACGGCCGCATGAGTCTCAAAAATCAGTTTGAGCTCATTGATAATCTCAAAAGGGTCGCTAATACATTGCAAATGTATCTATAATTTTTGATGTTCCATGCTTGGTTTTATCCACTTTCTTGTGTTTTGTCCACACTTTGGAGTACTTTTCATATGATTTCTTGGACTAACCTATTAACAAGAGCCACAGTGCCAGCTGCCTGTTTTCTGCTGCTTTTGGTTCTAGGAAAGTTAGAAAATGAATATTCTCGGAATTGGACGGGACAAAAGCCAAAGTGCCTATTTTTTCGGAAGTCATCAGATGCCAGAATACGAGACGAAGAAGGGCTGGGGGCCGGCCACTCTACCTAGCCGTGTGGTCAGGCCTGGCTCGCGCCAGTGGTGGTCTGGCCGACCCCAACACCCCCCTTGGCCTCTCCTTCCACCTATAAGATGCCCTCGGGATGAAAACCCTAAGTACCCGATCAAAAATACACAAAAGAGTCTGTAGCCGCCGTCATCTGCATCCCTAGATCGGGAGGGATCTGAAGCTCTTCCCGGCACCTTGCCGGAGAGGGGAATTCACCCTGGAGGCCTTCTTCATCACCATATAAGCCTCCGGTGTGATGCGTGAGTAGTTCATCCTTGGACTACGGATCCATGTAGTAGCTAGATGGCTGGTTCTCCTCCTTTGTGCTTTCATATCTAGATCTTGTGAGCTCCGTTCATGATCAAGATCATCTATTTGTAATTCATACATGTTGTGTTTGCGGGGATCCGATGGATATTGAGATGCTATTTCAGATTGATTATTGATTCTATCATGTCTTTGTTATTTGTGATCTTGCATGCTTTCCGTTGTTAGTAGCTATCTTGGCCAAGTAGATGCTAGCAACTCCAAGAGTTAGTATTTATGCTCGATAGTGGGTTCATGCCTCTGCTAATCTGGGGAAGTGACAAAAATCTCTAAGGTACTAGATGTGTTGTTGCTACTAGGGAGAAAACAACAATCCTTTGTTCATAGAACAATCGTATTGTTTACATTACACGTAATTCGTAAAGCAATAATTTGTTGCTTGCAACTTAATACTGGAGGGGGTTCGGATGATAACCTGAAGGAGGATTATTAGTCATAGATGAAGTTGGATGGCAGTCTATGTATAATGTTGTAATGCCCAGTCGAATCTCAAAGGAGTCAAGATGATTAGTATATGCATGTATTGCTTTCTCGATGTTTGTCAATTTCCCCGCTGTAATTTGTTCACCCATCATGTTATCTCTCTTAAGGAGAGCCACCTCTAGTGAACTATGGATCCCGGTCCTTTCTTTTACATACAATCTATAAACTGTTTACTGCTTTGTGTTTACTTTCTGCAAACTATTACTTCCTTCCATTCGATACGTTTAATCCTTTGTTTTCAGCAAAACCGGTGAGATTGACAGCCTCATCACAATTTGGGGATAGAGTTCTGTGGTTGTGTTGTGCAGGTCTCCATGTTGCTGCTGGCACCGGTAGTGCGCCCTGCCATCGTTCAGCTAGCTACACTTTTAGGGTGTTTCCTTGCTCCTACTGGATTGATAACCTTGGTTTCGTACTGAGAGAAAACTTGCTGCTGTGCTCATCATACCTTCCTCTTGGGGTTCCCCAACGAGCTCGATATATTTTGGGCCATTAGTCGTGGTGTTCAAAATGCTTCTGAAGCTCCGATTCTAAGTCATACAGGATGGCACACTCAACTATGGAGTAGTGATTCTTTCGAGTGAGGAGAACATTTTTAACATCATCGGGAGCATCCTCTATAGGTGGATCACCTAGCGGTGCATCGAGCACATAGGTTAACTGACCAGCGCTATGGACAATCCTCAATCCGTGGAACCAGTCCGTGAAGTTGCTTCCATTGTTTTTCAGCTTTTCTTTCTCTAGGAACGCATTAAAGTTGATGGAGGGGGTCACCATGATCTACAATATATTTGCAAAGAGTTTAGACTAAGTTTATGACAAACTGAGTTCAAATTTAATTCTTAAATTACTAGGTGAACTTCCACTCAAAAAAACATCCCTCATGTTGCCTTAGTGATTACACGAACCAAATCCACTACACCAAGTCCGATCTTCATGAGAGAAGATGTAGCTTCAAATGCGAATAATCAACATGTTCATTGACGGGGGAATACCAATCGGGGTATACCCATTAAGCAGAGTCGCCAGCTGGATCGAGTAGACTGAAGCCAAGCCCAGAGCAGGTCGACTCGCCTAATACGGCGATTGGCTCCAGCGACTCACTGACTGGAGGACCAAGATAACGACTCCAATACAAAGCCCATTACCACACTTGTAAACCCTAACTGGCTGCATATATAAAGCCACCAGGGGCACCCCTTTGGACGGGCTTGATACATTGCAAATGTATCTATAATTTTTGATGTTCCATGCTTAGTTTTATCTACTTTCTTATGTTTTGTCCACACTTTGGAGTACTTTTCATATGATTACTTGGACTAACCTATTAACAAGATGCCACAGTGCCAGTTGCCTGTTTTCTGCTGTTTTTGGTTTCAGGAAGTCAGAAAATGAATATTCTCGGAATTGGACGGGACAAAAGCCAAAGTTCCTATTTTATCGAAAGACTCACGGAGCCAGAATACGAGACGGAGGAGGGCCAGGGCCTGGCCACACCCCCCCAGGCGCGGGCTAGCCCTGGCCGCGCCACCAGGTGGTGTGGGCCCCCTGGCACTCCACCGACCTTGCCTCCTTCGCCTATAAGAGCCTCCTGATACCAAAACCCTAAATAGTCAAGCCTCCAGCCACGAAAAGTTCTGCAACGCCGCCTCCACCGAAGGGGAGATTCGGGGGACATAAAGTCTCTGTTCCGGCACCCTGCCGGGACGGGGAATTGCCCTCAGAGCCATCTCCATCGATCTCCACCACCATCTCCATCACCATTGCTGATTCCCATGATGAGGAGGGAGTAGTTCTCTCTCGAGGCTAAGGGTTCTACCCGTAGCTATGTGTTCATCTCTCTCTATGCATGATCTTATTCAGATCATGAGCTTGTAATCTATAGATCTACCTTGCTACTCAAGTGCTTTAATAGATCTTTGCTCTTTCCCCATCTGTGTGAAAGTGACAGCGTGCACACCATGGTGGCACTTAGGCTAGAGATTACAAATACTTGTTATGAGTTATATTTGGAGTTGGATGTCTTTATGAAATTGTGGTGTTTGTTGGAACCATCTAGTGCTCAAGGTGATAGTGTGGGGTTTTCTAGATGGGAAAGGCTTACTTTGAGGTGTGCTGTTATAGCCCTACCATGGATTAGAGTGTCCAACCGTGAGTAGTTCAGCGTAGTATCATAAAGAAGAATATATCTATATGAGAGTGTTCACTAGTTAAAGTATGATTCCTAGGCTTTGTTTCTAAGCATTGAAAAACCGTTTGCAATTAGATCTGTTACATGTTTGCATGTTTCCATCTTTATTTCATTTTGCTTTTAGTATTTTCCACGCTATCAAGGTATTTTCTATCACCGCTACTACTTATAGTTATTCATACCACTTGTATTTTACTATCTCTTCGCCGAACTAGTGCACTTATACACCTGACAAGTGTATTGGGTGTGTTGGGGACACAAGAGACTTCTTGTATCTTGATTGCAGGGTTGCTTGAGAGGGGATAACTTTGACCACTTCCTCCATGAGTTCGATAAACCTTGGGTAATCCACTTAAGGGAAAACTTGCTGCTATTCTACAAACCTCTGCACTTGGAGGCGCAACAACTATCTACAAGAATAGAAGTGCGTAGACATCAGGGCTCTCCCACATCATATTAGATTTAGTCCGGCCCTCCGCCTCCGGTGGCTCCATGTAAACCAATCTATGATCATATACTGGATTGATAGTAGGTCGTAGCAATCCTCCACCGAGGGGACGTGAACCTGGGTACATCGTGTGCCAATCTCGCTCCCGGATTCTCCTACATCGTCTTGCCCTTTCCTTTACGTAAGCTACCCTGTAGCATCTGCCGTCGTCAATTCTACGACAGTTGGCGCCCACCATAGGGAAAGCGGTGCTTGGAGGTGATGATCCGGACGGGATACCTCAGCTAAACAACTGCCAGATCACATCTGGTTGGTTCATCAGCAACGCGCCGGAAGAATTCATCGCCACCATGCACGTTCAGCTGCACGTGGCCTTGGCGGCTTTTGATTTCCAATGCGATCCCATCGTTTTCTCTCATTAATTAGTCTATTAATGGACTTATTTTATTTGGATCTAACTTTTTCTATGCACTTTGATACATGTCACTGGAGAATCTATCCATGGATGAAAAACAGATTGAAACAAGTACTAGTGGACCTACCCAATTTTCTTGGCGGTGACTGGAACCATAAAATCACAGAGTCATCGTACCCTGGAGCAGCTACGCACGCGTGATTGCATATGCCACCATTAATTGGTTTCTCTTATCCGATCTCATCCCTCTCACCTATTGATTACTCTCTGATCAATATTTAATTTGGATTTAATTCTTTACGCATTATTTTTTGAATACATGCCCTACAACATGAACTAGTCGTGGAGATGGGATCGGAGGATGCCTCAATGCTATTATCTTTTCCTCATGGCCTCGCAAGACGGCCAGTCGACGTCCTAGGCGGCCTTGGTGGCGTGCGCCGTGCCGCTCGGCAACATATAAGCCTTGACGGTATGGCAATTTGGCACCGGGGACACAGCACGGGGGCTCGACTATTTTGGTAGTCGACTCAACCACGTCGACTCCGTCCCAGCCACTTCGGCTCCGTTCGAGCAACCTCGCCGCGACTCCGGCACACCAACAGCTCGACCGAGCTCGCTGCCGTGCCTCTGTCCGCATCGCCACCGCCGTGCTTCTGTCACGGTGTGACCTCCGTCCGCTGCATGGACTCCACGACAGTCATATTCTGGTATCACGGCCGCGAAAGCTAACTCCGCCCCAGGTCCCACATCGATCGGTAATATGCCCTTTTCATTATTTAATTCGGTTGTGCAGCGCCAGATGGCCCATAAATTAGGAAGTGCATAGGCATGCGACTCCGGGAGTATTTAATTTGCCATCATGCTAATCCCTTCCTACAACTTATGTGTATACGAGGGGATCCAATATTTGAGGCAGTGAAGCTAGATAGCTCGATGCCACAATCCACGCACGACGCAACACCAAAAAGTTGTCGTGGATCACCAAGCAAAAGGAGTATGCGAGAGCACACGACTCAGTCGTCGATACCGAAAGCAATTTCATAGCACACGGTCCGACTGCAAATCCCATGCGTCAAGAAGAGCTGTGTCTAGTCATCACACAATGCAATAATGGATTATTTGATATCCCGCCGATGTCTTTATCTCATTGATTACCGTGTCAATAAATGATTTTATTTATATCTAATTTTCTCCATGTTGATTTTCTACATATGCATCCTTGGAGAACCAAGTCATGGTGACATGGGTATACCCTACGGGTACTCGACCTTGGTATATACGGTCCAAATACGTACAGGCCCACAGTGTCGCCAAGGCTCAGATGAAAGGACTTGAGTAACATGTGGACTCTCGATTGCTTAAAGGACAAGAAGAAGCTAAAGATAGAAAGTTTGAAGGGGAAAACCCTAACTTGTAACCGACTCGACCTGCTACCCGAGACCTAGCCTATCTATATAAGGGCTAGGAGGGGGCGGCGAGGAGGACACACGCAACCCTAGCTTCCACAAACCCTCGCCAGATTGCATCTGCGCATCGTTCTAACTTTCGACTCCCTCAATAATTCCACGAGCAGACAAACAGGAGTAGGGACCTCTACGAGGCCTGAACCTAGGTAAATCCTTTGTCCCCTGTGTGCTTGTTTGCTAGCCGATAGATGTCTCTAGCGCTCCCTCCTTCTCCAAAACCCAAGTCCATAACAATGGGCATTGACGAGTTAAACCCTCGTCAATTGGCGCCATCTGTGGGAATTGGGAGTGCTGATGTTGCGGCTTCTTCGGCCCCATCAAACGTGATCTACAACTCTGCAATAGCGGAGATTCGCCAGCTTTTTGGCGCCTTCAACTTCACCGTCCACACGTCGGCTACTCGCCCGGCCTTCGAGTCCATGGGCGACGGAATCAGCCTGGCGATTGGGAGCTTCCGCTTCCAAGTTGGTCAGATGGGCAGGCTTCGCATGCCCGATCAGCCGACGGCACCGGCCATTGCCCCAGCATCATGGTTCCCTCCATCGATCGGCACCCTCAGTGAGCTCAATGCTCCGGCGGTAGTTGGGAACATGGTCAGCGACAGCAGTCGCGACTCCGATCTAAGCGATCTGGCCACTGAAGATGGAACCTACGGTTCCGGATCTGAAAGTTGTGGAAGCAACAACTTCCCAAATCACTTCATGTGCGCCGTCATCAACGCGGGCGACACCTCCGCCAACCGCGGTAACGGTGGAAACACCGGCAACGGCACCGATCCACCCAATCGTGGCAACGGTGGTAACACCAGCAACGACACCGACCCGCCCAACGCCGGCAACGGCGGTAACGGTGGCAACGGAGGAGCAGTCGAACATCCTAGCATAATCAACGAGCAAAACCGGCGAATGCGTTGTGATCAGGCTCAACGAGCAAGAGTGGGAACGCTGCCGCGAAGCCCTACGAGGTGCACCTCTACCCTTCGGGTCAATGCAGGAGCTACTGATGGGCTACCACTGGCTCCTAAAAGAGGAATTCAAGCGCCAAAAACAAGCAATCGCGCAACTTGAGGCGCGTAAAAAGGCGGCGGACGAGTCAAGCCTTCGTCGCGCTGGGCTCTCCTCCTACGGAGGATCCTCCTCAAGAGGCAACGAGCACCTCGCCAGGAAAAGGCAATCGCGGATGGCTCACCTCACCGAACAAGAACGCATAGACGCCGCAAAAGTCCTCAACTTCGGCTCTATGACAGTCGACACGAGAGGCAACGTGGTTCCTAGGAGACCACAGGCCGCGGTGACAGCGGCCACCATGTACCTTCTCAATAACCAGCCACCAGCTGGAGATCCCCGAACGGCCATGCACCAATCTACGATCGCGGGCCTGGGGCTAATCGAGGCCGCCCTTAACAAGGAACTGGTACCAGACCCAGAAAGGGGCAAAGCGTTAGCAAAGCGCTACTCCTCGCCCTCGTCCAGCGATGACAGTCACGACCTGTCTCGGCGCCGCCGCTCATGGCGACACGATCGCGACTACGATGCACATGATGAACTCACGCAGCGCAAGATCGACAAGTCAAGGGCACGACGTGCTCGATCGACTGACTCGGAAGAAGAAGATGGGGAGCTCTGCGGTGCCAGATGCTTCAGCAGATCCATCAGGCAAAAGCGAATGCCTAAAGGGTTCAAACTCCCATCAAAGAACCCGAAATTTGACGGTCTGCAGAACCCCAAGATCTGGCCGGAGGATCACATCTCCTCCGTCAGGCTACATGGAGGCGATCAATCGCCATGCAATGCTTGCAGCTACAGCTGCAGGGCGCCGCCCGAGCATGGCTCAATAACCTACCACGCGGATCCATTCGCAGCTGGGATGAGCTGGTCTACAGCTTCGTGCGCCACTTTAAGGGCACGTACAAACGCCCCGCCTCAATCGAAGAACTGAGATGCTGCCAGCAAATATCTGGCGAATCACTGCGCTCTTACATCCAAAGGTGGTCCATCATCAAGAACTCCGCGGAGAACATCTCGGAAGACCACGCGATTGATGCATTCAATGGTGGTGTCCACCGCATGGAACTCAGGGAGGAGCTAGGCCGCTCAAAGCCCCAGACCATCGACCACCTGATGGAGATCGCGAATCGGTGGGCTGATGGAGAAGATTCGGTGAAGAATCGCGTTCACTCTAACGAGGAGGCAGAACTCGAACAAAGACGCGACCGCCGGGGTAAGCGTCGCATGTGCGTCTACGACGATCGCGATGACGTCAACATGGTCGCAGCCGGCTACGCCGATAGACGCAACGATAACCGCAACAGCGGATACCACGACTTCGGGAAAACCACGCAAGTGTGGCAACGCCGCACTCGCGATGAAGCACCCGCGACCTCCATCGAGGACAAACTGTCCGGGCTATGCACAATACACTTCTACATCGACAAGCATGATGGCAAGAGAAAGTCCAGCCACCTCCTCAAGGACTGCCGCGAGTTCCTCAAGCTACATGAGGGATTGGTTCGGATGAACCGCAATGCAGTCCAAAGAGGCTACAGAGCCGCTCCAGGCGCTGTGGCACATGGCGCACCACCACCACCACCTGGGCTGCCCCCGAACGGAGCTGCACCAGACCAACACCACGGAGGAGAACCGTACCCACGGGCCATGGGTACCATGATGATCCAAAAGGGGCACCCCTCCAATAGGGTGCAGAAGGCCATCACTCGCCAAGTCAACTTGGCCACGCACTCGCCACCATCCACCACTGAGTACCTCAGTGGCAGTGAGTCGTGCATTACTTTTGACAAACACGACCACCTGCCTCAAGTACCTCGCCCAGGTCATTGCCCCTCGTACTCGAGGCGCAAATTGGAGGCTTCGACATGAGTCGCGTCTTCATGGATGGCGGAAGCGGTATCAACCTCATATTCGCGAGTACCTTGCGAGCAATGAGGATCCCTCTAACCTGCTTGGAGGCATCGGACACAACGTTCCATGGCATCGTCCCAGGGAAAGGCGTATACCCCTTGGGCAAAATCAATCTCAACGTCATATTCGGCACGCCGAAGATCTTCCGGCGCGAGCGGATCGACTTTGAAGTTGTCGAATGGCCCTCACAATACCACTACATCCTCGGACGCGTCGCGTTCGCTAGGTTCATGGCGGTACCCCACTATGCCTACCTGCAGATGAAGATGCCAGGTCCCAACAGCGTCATCACGATCAACGGGAGCTTTGAGCGATCTGATAGTTGCGACAGGGAATTCAACAGAATCTCCCAGTCCTTTGGCATGCAGGAGGAGCTCACGCGATTGAAGGAAACGACAGACAACAGTCTGCCGCCCCTAAGTAGGCCAAGATCACCTGACCTCTCCTTCGACTCATCTGTGCACACAAAGAAGGTGCAGGTCCATCCATCAGATCCCGCCAAAACGGCCCTCATCGCCAACAACTTGAGTCCTGCATAGGAACTCGCGCTCGTCGAATTCCTCCGTGAGCACTGGGAAATTTTTGCCTAGTGTCCTGCGGACATGCTAGGAGTTCCCAGGGAATTCGCCGAGCATGCACTCAACGTCAACCCCAACGCAAGGCCAGTCAAGCAAACAATCAGGCGATTGTCTAAGCCACGAGCGCAGGCAGTCGGAATGGAGATCAATAGACTCCTCGAGGCCAAATTCATACGCGAGATCAAGGAAAGCACTTGGCTCCCCAATACGGTGCTGGTGCCAAAAAAGGACACGGATATCCTACGGATGTGCGTGGACTTCACTTCTTTAAACAAGCACTGCCCAAAAGATCACTTCCCGCTACCACGGATCGACCAAATTATCGACTCCACCGCTGGATGCGAGCGCCTCTGCTTCCTCGATGCCTACTCAGGCTACAACCAGATTCGAATGAAGGAGGAAGACCAGGAGAAGACCGCGTTTACAACGCCCTTCGGTGTGTTCTGCTACAACACAATGCCCTTTGGGCTAAAAAACGCGGGAGCTACCTACCAACGGTGCATGCAGGCTTGCCTCAAGGAGCAGCTGGGTCGCAACATCCAAGTCTATGTCGACGACATAGTAATCAAAACCAAAAAGGAAGCCTCTCTAATCGATGACTTGCACGAAACATTCGCCAATCTCGACCGTTATCGGATCAAGCTCAATCCGGACAAATGCTCCTTCGGCGTACCATCTGGGCAGCTGCTCGGGTATCTCATCTCCGCGAGAGGGGTTGAGGCAAACCTGAAAAAGATAAAGGCCATACTAGCCATGGAGAAGCCAAAGAACATAAGAGGCGTCCAGCAACTAACCGGACGAATCGCGGCCCTCAGTCGATTCATCAGTCGAATGGAAGAAAAGGCACTACCCTTCTATCAACTCCTCCGCAAAGCTGATAAATTTGAGTGGACCAATGAAGCGCAAGAAGGATTCGAAGATCTCAAGCGCCTGTTATCCACATCGCCAGTACTGGTGACTCCACGGGAAAGGGAACCACTACTGCTGTACATCTCCGCTACCAACCAAGTGGTTAGTACAGTGCTCGTTGTCGAACGGGCAGAGGAAAACAAGGTCCATGGCGTACAACGCCCGGTATACTACCTCAGTGAGGTCCTCACGCCAACAAAACAGTGGTACCCGCACTACCAGAAGCTGGCGTACGGTGTCTTCATGACCGCCCGGCGACTGCGCCATTACTTCCAGGAGCACCCAATCGTGGTAGTCAACGACGCCCCACTGGGACATATCCTCAATAACCCCGACGCCACGGGACGAGTCGCGCTTTGCGGAATCGAACTATCTCCACGAGACATCACATACGAAAAGCGCAATGCAATCAAGTCGTAAATTCTCCCTGACTTCCTCGTGCATTGGACGGAAAATCAACTCCCAGACAAGCCAGATATGTCCTACCTCTGGACCATGCACTTCGATGGATCCAAGCGGAAAGATGGAGCAGGAGCAGGTGTCATACTGACATCACCTCAAGGAGACAAGTTGAAATACATCCTGCGAATGCAGTTCACAGCCTCAAACAACGAAGCTGAATACGAGGCCCTGTTGCACGGGATGAGGATGGCAAAAGCCTGTGGCGCAAAAAGGCTCATCATATACGGCGACTCCAAGTTGGTCGTCAACCAAACAATGCACGAGTGCGACGCACTGAACGACAACAGGATCACGTACCGCGGCCTCTACGATACACTCGAAGGGGACTTCGATGGTTGCGAGCTGCAACACGTAGGTCACGAAAGCAACGAGGAGGCGGATGCACTCGCAAACATAGGCTCTACCTGTGGCCCCATACCACCTGGTGTATTTCTCGAGCGCATCTGTGAACGCTCCATCAAGCCAAAGGCCGCAGAGAAGAAAACAAGCGCAGCAATGGACTCGGGGGCTACGCCACCCAATGAGCCAATGGCACTCGACGACTTGGAGCTAGACACAGGACTCGAAGGGCCAATGAGCCTCATGATGATCGAACAATCCTGGACACAGCCGTACATTACGTACCTCCTTAGTAAGCGCCTATCGGACGACCCGACAGACGCACGACACATCGCGCGACGCTCCAAGGCATTCGCTGTTATCAACGACGAACTATACAAACGCAGCATCACAGGAGTACTACAGCGATGTGTCTCCATGGCCGATGGAAGAGCAATTCTCCTCGACATCCATGAAGGGACCTGCGGGCACCACGCAGGCAGTCGCGCCCTCGTCGCCAAAGCTCTACGGGCTGGATTTTACTGGCCCACGGCCATGCGCGATGCCAAGGACATTGTCCAAAAATACAATGCTTGCCAACGATTTGTGGACAAGCCACACGCACCAGGCGCAGAACTACGGCCTATTCCATTGGCCTGGCCCTTCGCCCAGTGGGGACTCGACATGGTTGGCAAACTTCCAAGGTCCTCGCAAGGAGGCTACGTCTACCTCTTGGTCGCAGTCGACAAATTCACCAAGTGGATTGAGGCCATGCCAGTGACCAAGCAATCAGGGCACAGCGCAGTCAAGTTCTTCGAGTCCATCGTCTACCGCTTCGGCGTGCCGCACAGCATCATCACCGACAACGGAACAAACTTCACATCCAAGGAGTTCCAAGAATTCTGCGAGAACCTGGGGATCAACATCAGCTACGCCTCAGTAGCACACCCACAGACCAACGGTCAGGTGGAAAAGGCAAACGGGCTCGTCTGCAGCGGCATCAAGAAGCGACTCCTCCGACCACTCGAACAAGCCGCGGGCTGCTGGCCAGACGAACTGCAATCCGTACTCTGGAGCCTGCGTACAACTCCAAACAGCGCCACCGGCTACACACCATTCTTTATGGTACACGGAGCAGAGGTAGTACTACCCATCGAGGTACGGTACAAAGCGCCACGTGTAGTCGCCTACAGCGAGCAGGAGTCATCCCTCGCACTCGAAAACTCCGTTGATCTCCTCGACGAGGCAAGAGAAATCGCCGCAGCAAGATCCACGATCTACCAGCAGAACATGCGCAACTACCACAGTAGAAGGCTTCGCCCCAGATCCTTCGTCGAAGGTGACCTGGTCCTGCGACTGAAGTAGCAGGGGCATCTCAAGCTCGAATCCCCCTGGGAAGGACCGTACGTGATTACATAAGTAATCCCAGGTGGTGCCTATCGCCTTCAAGATTTAGAGACAGGAGTCGCACACTCCAACCCTTGGAACATCGCACAACTACGACGCTTCTACCCTTAGTCGTTTTTCTTTACTTTTGCATCGCAAATAAGGCTATTCAGCCAAGGCTACTTAGCCGCACATTGTACCTCATACTATTCTTCGAATAAATAAAAGCTAAGTGCCCCGAAACTCTGTGCCCTCCTTTACTTTGTCAATTTTCATACTCAGGGGCTACGCCACCCTATACACATATGTTCTTCGAACAATAACGCGACATCCTGAGTAGCTGGCACATCAATCGAACCTCTTAACACAAACTCAACCCATCTGCAACACACCTGACAGGTTGACAAGGGAACGATACAAAGATGGCCAGGCTAACGAAAAGGACTCACATAAGTGCAACGCACCCCAGGCTTAAAGCTATTTGTACACATTCAACAGTAAATTATCTACAAATATATACGAGCTTTACAACACTAGTACACTTATGTGCAGGATACATATTTGGCTACCCTTGCAACAGAAGAACATTAGTCTGTTCCTCGAAGAAGTCGACGACCTCCTCGGCTGGACGGTCCACCGCCTGATAGTGCGGCACCATGTTCCAAGAAGATCCTACTGGTGGCACCGGTGGCCCAGAGGCAATGGCGGCGACATCCATGTCAGGCCTGTGAAAACGCACCATGGAAAGGGCAGCCTTGGCACCAGCCACCAACTGCTGCCTCACGTACTCGCGAACCGCGGACATATCTTGAAATTTGGTCAGGAGAGCCAGCAGGCTTGATGGAGTATCATCCAGCAGGAACATCGCCTGATAGATGTTCTTCAAACACGACTGCGACTTTTTCAGAAAGAGAAGCACTCGCGAGGCGTGATCCTGCAGGGTCGCCAACGCAGTCGCACGATCATGATCTACCCAGAAGTATCCACTCTCCTGAAGTTGCTCCTGGGCGAGATCATGGAGGCGCATGGCAATCCTATCCCTCTCCACCTGCGGATGGCGTGCGCTAACAACTACACGAAGCAGCATCAACAGCATGAGTACAACGTACCATTGCGATTAACTACAAAGGAAAAGACGAGGATGAGCAAACTAACACTTAAACTGGTCGCCCAACTGCGTCACCTCGCCAAGCAGATATTGCTCGCCGGCAGCGGCTTTTTTAGCCTTTGACTTCCACATGTCCGCGCTACCGCGGATCATGGGCAACTCACGCTCCAGTTGCTTAACGTGATCACGAAGTCGCGAAAGCAAGGACAGCTCCTCTACCCTGGAGCATGGTGGTGCCATTGTATCCTCAAGAGATGGCGAGTCCAGGGTTCCCCCCACAAGACCACTTGATGTACCCTACCAAAAATCAAGCCAGAGGCAAATAAGGTGACCAACTCAAAAGTCAAAAGTAACAGATGCATTCAGGATCAGCATAAAAGTATCTACAAACACATTCGCTAATAGGCATGTTCTCCAATCGGAAGAGCAATTCATCAACTATTACCAGAAACTAACTACGAAGTAGCTGGCTTCTTCGACTTCGATGACCTCGGGGGCTTCATCAAATCCGTGGCAGTATCAGCTGCCACTGACTTTCCGCCGGCCCCTGAGGCCGAAATTTTCGCCGCCTTCTTCGCACGATTGAGCTCCTCCGAATACTTGGCAACAATGTTAATCAAGGAATGGCCATATTTGCCACATGCAGTAGCAAAGGGAGCGAATACTACCTACTGACCATCCGCGCCAACAGGTATCGTCTTCGACACCGCAAAAGGATCTACTTCGACTCCGTGGGATTGCACCATGGCAAGCGACATGGTCGCGCCAGCTGCGCGGAGGGAGTTTTTGTACGTGGCAGGCACACCCCCAGCGAGCGACTCCACCAGCTCTTCCACATTGTCGACCAGCTCCGCCTTTGGCATCAACTCCTCCCGGAGGCGACTCAGGGTGGCCTTGGCCTTGGACAACGTATTTTGGACAGTGGCGCTACGATCCTCGACCGTAGATACCGCGCCCGCCAGAGCGTCATCGTGACAAAGGGCTTGTGGATCAAAACTCAAGACGCAAGCATCTACACAAAAATACACACATGGATCAAACTTCTAGTGCCACCGGCACTACAGATGCAGAGAAGAACATCAATAAAATATCTACCAGTAAAGGTACCTGAGAGGGCCTTGGCGACTGAGAACAGTTGCTCTTCGAACAACTTCTCCCTGGCCGCAAAGGAGGCGCGCATATCCTCTTCGCGCTTCTGGGCATCGTCACGAGCCGCGATTGCCTCGTCGCGCCCCTTCACAGCTGCGGCTAGTGTCTTCTCCAACGTGGCGACACCATGCAGTAAAGCGTTATGCTCACCTATATGGCAGTCAATAATTGGCTGTCAGTCGATTATACCAAACAGAGAGAAGACGAAAAGAATAAGTATAGAACACTCACTCTCGACCACGCGGTGGCGCGTCTCCAGCATCACATGCTGGCGACCCATCACCATCACCTGCTCCGCCACCTGCGTGGCTTCCTTTACAAGGAGCTGTCGCACCAAACAAGGACTCAGCAGAGGGCAGCAGAAGGCGTTGACTACCACATTAAAAAAGAAGGAAAGCTATACTTACATGGTCCTCTAGCGACTCCGAAGAAGTTTGCTGAACCATCATCCGAGCAACTACTCGATGCTCCGCTACGTGAGGAGAGCTCGAAGAATTGTGCCCAGAGTGGGCCGCCGCCGGAGAAGGAGCACGCTCGACCTCTACCTTGGCCCTTGAAGTCACGACTCCCGATTCCTTCAAAAATTCGACGTCGCCAGAAGATGACGACGCCTCTTGACTGCAAGACAAAATCCACATTGATAAAAGGGCAAACTCCAGGGCGAAAACCAACAAGAAGAAAACAGAAAAGAATGAATAACCCAGCAAACTTACCAGTTAAAGTTGTCAAGATCAAACGTGGCAGCCATCGATTCTGACGAAGACTCCTTGGGCAATCGCATCTTCTTGCGAGAAGACGGTGCCACAACCCTCATAGGAACAGCTGGAATTGGTGACTCCGCGCCAACAACCGCGCCTCCTGGAGTTGAAGGAGTCGACGCGTCGGAATCCCTGCTACGCGAATGCTTGCGAGTATCCGGGCTCTCGGACTCGGGGGCTTCCTGTTCCACATTAGAACGGACAGTCGACTCAGACTCGTCCTCTTCCAAAGCTTCACGAGGAATAATCCCCTCAGGGAGGGGAGGCATACAAGGCGACACCGCCCACTCCTGCATACAAACAGTAAAGATCAGCAAACATAACAGGTAAGCAACAGTAAAGGCAATCGAGAAAATAAGCTACTACGTAGCACAACTGTACCTCAGGAGGAGGATTCGAAGCATCGAAAGGAGGAACGACTGGCTCGTTCAGAAGCACATCCTTAAGGGTGTACTTCGTGACCAGTCGCACCCTCTTATCTACCTCACTCGCGGACATGCCATCAGCAGACACGCGAGTGGCATCATTAGCGCCACCCCATTGAAACATGGGATGGACCCTAGCCTGGAGAGGCTGGACGCGACGACGCAGCCAAGTCCTGACAAGGGCACAGCCTCCCTCTTCTGTGCCTATGCGACTCTCAAGGTCACAGACGCGCTGATATAGCACGTCTGTCTCCGCGAGTTCGGAAGGCATGATCACGTTCTTCCAAGAACGCATCTTATTGCAGGGAGTCGCGGGATCGAAAGGCGCGAGTCCAAAGTGCTCGTCCTTGGCCTTCTGGTCGCGAATATAGAACCATTTGTCCCTCCATCCCTGGACGGACTTGGTAAGCTTGATGTCAAAGTAGGTGGCGGATGGGTCGACGTGAATTCCGCAACCACCTACGTCATAAACTAAAGAGCCAGATGCGGACTGACGCTTCAATTTAAAGATGCGCTTGAAAAGACCAAAGTGTGGCTCGATTCCGAGCCAGCACTCGCAGAGAGTGATGAAACAAGTGATGTGGAGGAGCGAATTTGGGGACAGCGGATGGAGCTGGAGCCCATAGAAACAAAGAAGACCCCTAAGAAAGGGGTGAAGAGGCAAGGAAAGACCGCGAATGATGAATGCAAGAAACATCACTCGAAAACCAGCGGGAGGAGCAGGAATGGTCTCACCGCTAGGGACGCGCGCATCAGCGACTGCCGCAGAGATAACTCCATCTTGGTGAAGAAGACGGAGATCCGACGCCTTGATGATAGAGGGGCGCCATGCGCCATTGGTCACGCGGGTTCCTGCGACTTTCTTCTTCCCGCCGGCGGCGGTGCTGGTGCCCGTAGTAGCGGAGCCACCTTTCTTCTTTGCCGCAGCGACGATGGTCGTGGAATCAGTGGCAGCGCCTCCCTTATTCTTCCCCATTGCGCGGCGGCGATGTGAGCGAAGGAAGTAGCTCGGGAACGAACGGAGCTGGTCCAGCGTCGTGGAGAAGATGGGCGCAAGGGAAAGCAGAAAAGCAGCAGCAATGGCGATGGCAGCAAGGAAGAAAGAGCGCAGATGGGAAATTACCACCGCAGCACCGCTACTTAACCCCTGGGAGATGCAATCCAACGGCTGACAAAAACCCTATTGGACGCGTGGCACGCATCGCGTTGGACGCGTGGAGAAGAGGAAGCGTGAACCGTACCCCCACTTCTACCATTACGCGCGGAAATCGAGGAGGCGCCGTTAAAAATAAGATTACGCACGCCCAGTCAAATCAAAGTCAGAAAGTGGGACAGACCGCTCGTCACATCCCGTCAAAATCGCTCACGCGGGGAACTAAGGTCATACAAGCGTCAGCACTAACGTCACCAAGGCTACGCAGTGGAAAACTTCGAATATTTTTAGTCCTTGCTGGAGTCTTCGACTCCACCAAGCACTCGGGGGCTACTCCTATAGGGAGCGCTGGCCGCGCACCCTACGACATTTCTTTTTCTTGTTGCAGGAACATGGACAATCACAAAAGCAAACCCAACCACTCGAAACACAGTTCTATTATGGACATGGGTTACTCCCATAGGGAGCACCGGAAATAAATTCAACTGAAACAAGCAGGCAAAAGGCGACAGTAGTCGCAAAAGTGTTTTAGTACCTGCCTGAGTCATCGACTGAAACAAGCAAGCAAAAGACGATAGCAGTCGTACAAGTTCTTTAGTCCCTGCCTGATTCTTCGACTCAACCAGGCACTCGGGGGCTACTCCCATAGGGAGCGCTGGTCGCGCACCCTATGATTATTTGTACAAAAAAACTGTGTGTTGATAACATCCACACTCAAAACTCATGGCGACACCGCCTCATAATTTTCCCCCTACAAAGAGACTGCGTCTCGTGGGTCACCCGAATCATCTCCGCGATGATAAAATTCGGATGTCGCGCCTACGGCGTGAAGGTAAGACCTGAATAAGCCCTGGCAACGCATTTAACTGCGCACTACCAGAAACATATCCGTGCCTACAGGCACGATGAACATGCCTTGACGGACGCGTCAAGTGCTCACACCCATATAACTGGAATTTGACTCCTGTAAGACCTCCGCGGCCTAAGTCGAATTACACCAGCACTTCTCCGGATTCGAGTCCGGGGACTCGAATTTGAGTAGATTGCGTTGTCTCACCCTAAGGTGGTTAACTGATACCGATACTTCAGTTATATCAGGCACGTATATCAACAATCCCTATGACACGAATAAAAGCAATCAAAATGTACTCATTTAGGCATTCGAAGGCTTTAAAAGTCCCCAGTCGAATATGCGATTCCACTGGACACTCGGGGGCTACTGACATGGGTATACCCTACGGGTACTCGAGCTTGGTATATACGGTCCAAATACGTACAGGCCCACGGTGTCGCCAATGCCCAGATGAAAGGACTCGAGTAACCTGTGGACTCTCGATTGCTTGAAGGACAAGAAGAAGCTAAAGATAGAAAGTTTGAAGGGGAAAACCCTAACTTGTAACCGACTCGACCTGCTACCCGAGACCTAGCCTATCTATATAAGGGCTACGAGGGGGCGGCGAGGAGGACACACGCAACCCTAGCTTCCACAAACCCTCGCCAGATTGCATCTGCGCACCGTTGTAACTTTCGACTCCCTCAATAATTCCACGAGCAGACAAGCAGGAGTAGGGACCTCTACGAGGCCTGAACCTGGGTAAATCCTTTGTCCCCTGTGTGTTTGTTTGCTAGCCGATAGATGTCTCCAGCGCTCCCTCCTTCTCCAAAACCCAAGTCCATAACAATGGGCATTGACGAGTTAAACCCTCGTCACATGGAGATTACAAGTCGGCCTCTACTTGATGTGTCCACTTGAAGAATACCTGGCATCACCATCGTACGTCGCATCGCAAATACTCGCCACGCTCGGGACTCGCCACCATCGCGGAATCGTCATCGCGTGCTCGTCACGCTCGTGGACTCGCCTGCCATGGACTCGCTTGTCGTGAACCCGCCATCGCGGACTCACCCTCGCGGAGTCGCCGCTCTCTGGGTCTCGTCCGCTGTGGACTCCCAAGGTCGCGGACTCGCCATGCTTGGCGATGTGCCTGTCACCTACTCGCATGCTACTGGCTAAACGCCACACAGTTCTCCATAGCGCGACCTCCATCCACTGCGTCGACCCCGTGTCCGCCGCGTTGAAATCGCCATAGGGCGACCTCCGTCTGCCGTGTTGACCCCGTGTCCCCCGCGTTGACATCGCCATATCGCGACCTCCGTCTGTCGTGTCGACCCTGTGTCCGCCGCGTCGACTTCGCCATAGCGCGACCTCCGTCCGCTGCGTCGACCCTGTGTCCGCCGTGTCGACATCGCTATAGCGCGACCTCCGTCTGCCGCGTCGACCCCGTGCCCGCCGCGTCGAATTCGCCATAGCGCGACCTCCGTCCGCCGTGTCGACCCCGAGTCCGCCGCGTCGACAACGCCATAGCGCGACCTCCGTCCGCCGCGTCGACTCCGTGTCCGCCGCATCGACATCGCTATAGCGCGACCTCTGTCCAACGCGTCGACCCCATGTCTGCCGCATCGACTTTGCCATAGCGCGACCTCCGTCCACCGTGTCGACCCTGTGTCCGCCGCGTCGACATCACCATAGCACGACCTCCATCCGCCGCATCGACCCCGTGTCTACCGCGTCGACATCGCCATAGCGCGACCTCGGTCCGCCGCATCGACCCCGTGTCCACCGCATCGACTTCGCCATAGCGCGACCTTTGTCCGCCGCGTCGACTCCGTGTCCGCCACATCGATTTTGTCCGGTTAAACACCGTGTGACCGTGTCCGCTATGTCAAATGCGTATGTCACGCCCTCTAAAGGATCCTCATCGTCCGAGTCGCCAAAGAGGGTCGCATGCCACGCTGCATGGACTCACCATTGGGCTTCTCTTCCCTCCGGGAAAAATCAATTCGCCTTTGTAAACCTTTGAAAGAGCGACTCGTAATGGCCAAGTAGTGTGGACGAGGACTCGCAAACCGAGCCTCGGATCGTCCATGAAAAATGCTAACCGAGAGCCATCATTGGAGTCGCCTTGCTCGACTAGCCTTCTGGGCCAAGACAAATGGTAGTGCTACAAAAATAGCACCATGTCCTCCTCAACCTTAGACAGTGCGACTCGCACGGCAAGTATTACGGAAGAGGACTCGCAAACCAAGCCTCGGATCGTCCAGGAAGAACGCTAAGCTGAGAGCCATCTTTGGAGTCGCCATGCGACTGGCCTCCCGGGCCAAGATGAGAGACTCGCTAACAAAAACAGCGCAATTAACATCATCGCGGACTCGCAGTCATCATGGACTCGCCACACTCGGGGACTCTCCCCTCGCGGACTCGCAATCATCGGGGACTCGCCACACTCGGGGACTCTCCCCTCGTGGACTCGCGGTCATCGCAGACTCACCACACTCGGGGACTCTCCCCTCGCGGACTCGCAATCATCACGGACTCACCACACTCGGGGACTCTCCCCACGCAGACTCGCCATGCTCGGCAATAACCACTAATATTTCCATAATATGTATCTCTAAAGAGCCTCAAGTCGCCTCTAAAAGCCAACTTGAGCCTCAGGGACTACTCCTAGGCATACTGCGTGTGCACGTGGTTCCACGACCGCGGCTCGACATGCTCGGGGACTCGCCACCGCAGACTCGCCCTCGTGTACCCGCCACGCTCGGGGACTCGCCACCGCGCACTCGCCCTTGCGTACTCAACACGCTAGTGGACTCGCCACTACGGACTCGCCCTCACATACTCGCCACCATGGACTCGCCCTCGCGTACTTGCCATGCTCGGGGACTCGCCACCGCGGACTCGCCCTCGCGTACTCGGCACGGTCGGGGACTCGCCCTCGCGTACTCGCCACACTTGGGAACTCGCCACCGCGGACTCGCCCTCGCGTACTCAACACGCTCGGGGACTCGCCACCACAGACTCGCCCTCGTGCACTCGCCACGCTCAGGGACTCGCCACCGAGGACTCGCCCTCGTGTACTCAACACTCTCAGGGACTCACCACCACAGACTCGCCCTCGCATACTCAACATGCTCGGGGACTTGCCCCTCGTGGACTCGTCTCGCGTATTCCCCTGCACCGACTTAGCGACTTCACCATCAATGATTTGGTGGCCTCCACGTCCCCTACGACAGCAAGTTGACAAGGCGCTGGCCAAACTTCTCCAAGGGGCGACTCCGTCCAATGACGACTCGCGTACTCAACATGCCTTGGCGATTGCGCTACTTTATGAGCTATTTCTCTGTTTCAGGAGCTCGCCAATGACTCACGATCGACTCAACCCTGGAATCGAGAATATCATTTTGCGGCCCGAAAGTTGGGGCGCACAGGCAACACGGTACCCAAGTTCCCTAAAATCAGCCGCGATGACTACAGTTGGTGTGCCAAATACTCAGAGGGTCTTTTTCGGCACGAATTCAACTTTATGTTTCAATACAAAATATCAGGCTAACGGCCGTCAAGTTGGGCCCCCTATTAATTCTTGCTGTTATGTCGCTCCCCTCGCTTAGGTGTCAATTAGGCTTGCAGCATTGGCGCCTGCATCCATTACGCGTCTTCTTCTTCCCCGGAGCGGCAATCTGTGGGGCGTCGCAGCCATGGCGTGGAGCTAGGATGTGGACAAACCTGCTCAGCCCAGCTCTCCTCCCTGTAGGCTTGTAGAGTTGGCACCTGCATCCAGTACGCGTCTTCTTCTTTCCCGGAGCGGCAATCTGTGGCCGCGGTCATGGCGCAGAGGTGGGACATGACGAACCTGCTCAGTCCCGCTCTCCTCCCCATCCCGAGTCGGAGCTCGCCCTCACCATGGACGCACCCATGACACGGTGTAGGGACGAGAATTGGTTCCCGGTGAGATCTGTCACCGTGTCGACCATGCTCGGTTCTGTTTTCCTCCTCTAGAATTCGAGCTCGCTGTCTCCGTGGTTGCACCCACACCAATTCTGCCACCTCTGTCGAGGTCTCTATGGTAGCTCAAGTTCTACCATGCAGGACCTGTAAGCGAATACGGAGCTGGGCGGCAGCAACCGTTGTTAAACCTGTAAGGAATTTGCTGAAGACTGCGTGCCGCTCCAAGGTCTTCGGCTGATGCCTTCGGCTTCTGCCAACGCCCATCACTGATGTGAGATCATTTAGTTACTTCAATACAAAATTTCGACCAATTTAACTTGTTGATGTATTCCTTGACAATTATAATATAATCAAGCACTAGAAATATTTTGTAGTGTGCATGAGCATGATCAGTAATATAATTGAACACTAGAAATTTTAAGGCACTCCATATAAAGGAGTAGATTAATATAGAAGGTTCACCAGAGACACCACGGATATATTGTCTTACATGCCACACACAGGTAATAATTAACTAAAACAAAATAAAAGCAGGGGCGACAGCAGGAGGCCAGGACACGGAGACGCCTAGCAGGGCAGGGGCATTAGCAGGAGGCAGGGACAACCTAGTCGATCGGATATAGGCCAATCCTGACATAATCTCGGAGGAATTTGCTGAAGGCTGCGTGCCACACCAAGGTAATCGGCCTATGGCTTCTACCTCCGCCTCTAGCAACGCCCACCGCGTGCTAGATCATGCTGTCGAGGTCCATGTTGATTGCTCTACCACAGAATGGGCAAAACAGTCTCCCCCTATGGTAGAAACGGATTAGCCCACACCGTAACCGCCTCAGCACGTAACAGCTCTTGTTGTCCCTGGATTCCTTGCTATCGTCCACTTCATCATCATCCTCCTGGTGATTTTTAAGAACATAACTTAGAACTCATACATATGATTGAAATGTATTACAACTCAAGAATTAACAACATTTACATGTAAGACAATATATACATGGATATCAAAGATAAAGCATCTCAGCAATAGTTTGATTGTTTCATATATCATTTCATCTTAACACAATGACAAATAATTGCATCGGAGTGTATGTAGAATAAAGATTGGGGCCTCATAAGTTTCTTCAGGGATGGCGTGAGTGAACCAAGTAACAATTGCACAACCTATATTGTTCTTGTACATCGCCCCAGGTTCACTAACTCATCCCTGAAAAAATCTGACACCAATGTATCTGCCTCTCTTTTGGGACAAATTTGAATCATTGGCTACAATAAGAAATTGAAATGTAATCATACAAAATAATATTCAGGGATATACATAGTCAGGTACAAAAACAAGCCTAAATATTGTAATTATAAATAAAAAACCAAACAATTAATCTTCAGGTACATGTTAAAAATACTTATGATCAAAACCATTCATATACATATACACCATACCAATCATTAAATGATCAGAAACAATTCAAGGATCATATATGTAGTTCCATATGAGAATAAATCTAGGGCCTCATAATTTGTTTCAGAGATGGAGTTGGCGGACCAAAGTACAAACAACACAACCTATATTGTTTGTGTGCATTTCTGTCTTAGGTTCACCAACCTATCCCTAAAACACGACACCATCATATGTGTCTCCCCTTGAACTCTTTTGGGGCAAATTTCAATCATCGGCCTCGGTGACAAACTAAAATGTAATTCTTATACACTATGAATGCATGGAATAGATAATTCAAATATCATAGTTCTATGAATGTAGAATAAAGGTTGCGGACTCATAAGTTTCTATAGGGATGGCGTAAGAGAACCAAGTAACAATTGCACAACTTATATTGATCTTGTACATGGCCCCAGGTTCACTAACTCATCCCTAAAAAAATCTGACACCAATGTGTCTGCCTCTCTTTGGGGCAAATTTGAATCATTGGCCATAATAAGAAATTGAAATGTAATCGTACAAAACAATATTCAGGGATATACATAGTTAGGTACAAAAACAAGCCTAAATATTGTAATTATAAATAAAAAAACCAAACAATTAATCTTCAGGTACATGTTAAAAATACTTATGATCAAAACCGTTCATATACATATGCATCATACCAATCATTAAAAAATCAGAAACAAATCAAGGATCCTATATGTAGTTCCATATGAGAATAAATCAAGGGCCTCATAATTTGTTTCAGAGATGGAGTTGGAGAACCAAAGTACCAACAACACAGCCTATATTGTTTGTGTGCATTGCTGCCTCAGGTTCACCAACCCATCCCTAAAACACGACACCATCATACGTGTCTCCCCTTGAACTCTTTTGGGGAAAATTTCATTCATCGGCCTTGGTGACAAACTAAAATGTAATTCTTATACACTATGAATGCATGGAATAGATAATTCAAATATCATAGTTCTATGAATGTAGAATAAAGATTGCGGCCTCATAAGTTTCTACAGGGATGGCGTAAGCAAACCAAGTAAGAATTGCACAACTTATATTGATCTTGTACATGGCCCCAGGTTCACTTACTCATCCCTGAAAAAATCTGACACCAATGTGTCTGCCTCTCTTTGGGGAAAATTTGAATCATTGGCCGGAATAAGAAATTGAAATGTAAACGTACAAAACAATATTTAGAGATATACATATACATCATATAACGCATTCATAGATCAGAAACAATACAAATATTATATATAGGTTCCATATGAGAAAAAAATTAGGGCCTCATTTTTTCCAGCGATGGAGTCGGAGAACGAAAATACCAACAACACAACCTATATTGTTTATGTGCATTGCTGCCTTAGGTTTACTAACCATCCCTAAGAAAACGACACCATCAGATGCCCTTGCACTATTTTGGGACAACATTGAATCATTGGGCTCAGTAAGGAATAGAAATGTAATGTTATAGGCATGATGTGTATTGAAATCAACACTCAACTAGCAAACTCAACTAGATGGAAGATGAGCAGACTGAGGTTTTGTGACTAGATGGCAGATGCATCAATCGACCGATCGAACCATATATATACTACCCTACTTCAAGAGCAAAAGAATTTGTACACAATTGAGCAAATCCTATGTATGAATAGTGAAATCTGCGGCTGCGGCTAGAGAAGCTAGCAATGTAGTACCTCAGATTCCTCATCAGGGACCTCCTCCTCAAACTCGTCATTCTCCACGATTGCGTCGAAGATTTCTTGTACGGTGATGAGGTTGTTGATGTAGAGCACCAGATTGCCTCCGTCTGCCGCCTGCCCCCCACCAGATCTGCCGCTAGCACCACGACGTTCTCGGCCACCTGCTGCTCGGTGGCAACGACTACTGGCTGGACGGATGAGCTCGTACCCTCGACGGCGCAGCGACGAGCAGCGTTCGTGCCTGGAGAAGACGCCTCCGCCTGCTTGGCAACGACCGAGCCATCTACTGATGCGCCTTCAACTGGCTTCACCTCCGGCTCGTCTCCACGCGTACGCTTCATGGCGCACCTAGGGAAGGAGGTAGTGCAAGCGAGGGAGCTTCGCGTGCACGGTAGGTGCAGATTGGGGTCTTGGGACTAGACAGACTGGGGGAAATGACATGAGCACATGGAAGAACAAGGTCGAGCGGGTTTATAAACACCGGACCGTTTGTAGTCCTCGAGTGGACACATGTGGTGGGCGGGGGGCTACCATGATCTCCACCTTTTTTTGAAATAGCCATGATCTCCACTTTAGAGCTACATTGAAAACATGCTCATGGAAGACCTCGATTCCACTGCATGCAAGTAGCGCAAAACCAATTTCTAGCAACGTTAGATCTACTCGAGGGGACCCTTGACTCGTGGAAGTTACTTGCGGTAGGGCCCAGTTGGAAGTGAGATTGAGAGCGCTACGTAAAAATGGGATATGTCTTATTAAAATCAAATGGCAATAAATTGCAGCGTCCCGTCGACAACCGTGCACTCGATGACCCCGTTGCCCTGTACATGTGTTGTAGTAGCAGTAGTAGCCTCTGCAGACTAGATTAAACATTATATGACCACTCGGCGACTTTTTCCATGGACGACATCACGTTCCTTCTTGTAGAGCGAGACGTCCGTGATGTCTCGCGTTGTACTGTGAAGGGCACGACGTGTGCAACGATCATTGTTGGATCACACAGGATCAACTGTTGGTGCACAGGATCCGCGTGACAACTGTGACAACCAATCAGGGCCTAGCAGACAGAGTGAGCACATGTTTGGGCTTCTACAAAAGAGAGAGGGGGAACCAAGGGCAAAACTGAGTAGTATCAAAAAACCAAGGGCAAAACTAAGTAGTATCAAAAAACCAAGGGCAAAACTGAGTAGTATAAAAATCAAAAGTGAGTGTCTTGTACAATGAAATACATCATGGCATACATCAAATTATGCCAAGATAGATCCACTAGAGTTTATTGCATGTGTGTTCTTCTCATTAACCACATATGGATCACCCAGAGTCATTGCATGTCTGTTCTTCTCACAAACCAAACATGGATCCACCAGTGTCATTGCATATGTTTTCTTTTCATGAACCACACCCAGTGTCATTGCATGTCTGTTCTTCTCACAAACCACACATGGATCCACCAGTGTCATTGCATGTGTGTTCTTCCCATGAACCACACCCAGAGTCATTGCATGTCTGTTCTTCTCACAAACCACATAAGGATCCACCAGTGTCATTGGATGTGTATTCTTTTCAAGAACCACACCCAGTGTCATTGCATGTGTGTTCTCCTCACAAACCACACATGGATCCACCAGTATCATTGCATGCCTGTTCTTTTCATGAACCACAACCAGTGTCATTGCACGTGTGTTCTTCTCACAAACCACACATGGATCCACCAGTGTCATTACATGTCTGCTCTTTTCATTAACCACGGTTAGAGTCATTGCATGTGTGTTCTTTTCACAAACCACATATCACCAGTGTCATTGCATGTGTGTTCTTCTCATAAACCACATATGGATCCACCCAGTGTGATTGCATGTGTGTTCGTCTCATAAACCACATAAGGATCCACTAGTGTCATTGGATGTGTGTTCTTTTCATGAACCACACCTAGTGTCATTGCATGTCTGTTACTCTCATAAACCACACATGGATCCACCAATGTCATTGCATGTAGGTTCTTCTCATGAACCACAGCTAGAGTCATTGCATGTGTGTTCTTTTCACAAACCATAGCTAGAGTCATTGCATGTGTGTTCTTCTCACGAACCACATAAGGATACACCAGTGTCATTGCATGTGTGTTCTTCTCATGAACCACATCTAGTGTCATTTCATGTATGTCATTCTCACAAACCACATAAGGATACACGAGTGTCATTGCATGTGTGTTCGTTTCATGAACCACACCCAGTTTCATTGGATGTGTGTTCTTCTCACAAACCACACATGGCTCCACTAGTGTCAGTGCATGTGTGTTCTTCTCATAAACCACACATGGATCCACCCAGTGTGATTGCATGTCTGTTCTTTTCACAAACCACATATGGATCCACCTTTGTCATTGCATGTGTGTTCTTTTCATGAACCACACCCAGTGTCATTGCATGTCTGTTCCTCTCATAAACCACACATGGATCCACCAGTGTCATTGGATGTGCATCTATGTTCTTCTCATGAACCATATCTAAATTCATTGCATGTCTGTTCTTCTCACAAACCACATAAGGATCCACCAGTGTCATTGGATGTGCGTTCTTTTCATGAACTACGGCTAGAGTCATTGCATGTGTGTTCTTCTCACAAACCACATAAGGATACACCAGTGTCATTGCATGTGTGTTCTTCTCATGAACCACAACTAGAGTCATTGCATGTCTGTTCTTCTCACAAACCACAAAAGGATCCACTAGTGTCATTGGATGTGTGTTCTTTTCATGAACCACACCTAGTGTCATTGGATGTGTGTTCTTCCCACAAACCACACATGGATCCACCAGTGTTATTGCATGTGTGTTCTTTTCATGAATCCAACATGGATCCACCTAGTGTGATTGTATGTCTGTTCTTTTCACAAACCACATATGGATCCACCAGTGTCATTGCATGTCTGTTCTTTTCATGAACCACACCCAGTGTCATTGCATGTCTATTCCTCTCATAAATCACACATGGATCCACTAGTGTCATTGCATGTGTGTTCTTCTCGTGAATCACATCTAGAGTTACTGCATGTCTATTATTCTCACAAACCACATAAGGATACACCAGTGTCATTGCATGTGTTTTCTTTTCATGAACCACACCCAGTGTCATTGCATGTGTGGTCCTCTCATAGACCACACATGGATCCACCAGTGTCATTGCATGTGTGTTCTTCTCATGAACCACATCTAGAGTCATTGCATGTTTCTTCTTCTCATAAACCACATAAGGATCCACCATTGTCATTGGATGTGTATTCTTTTCATGAACAACACCCAGTGTCATTGCGTGTGTGTTCTTCTCACAAACCACACATGGATCCACCAGTATCATTGCATGTCTGTTCTTGTCATGAACCACATCTAGTGTCATTGCATGTGTGTTCTTGTCACAAACCACACATTGACCCACCAGTGTCATTGCATGTCTACTCTTTTCATTAACCATAGTTAGAGTCATTGCATGTTTGTTCTTTTCACAAACCACATATCACGAGTGTCATTGCATGCGTGCTCTTCTCATAAACCACATATGGTTCCACCTAGTGTGATTGCATGTGTGTTCTTTTCACAAACCACATAAGGATCCACTAGTGTTATTGGATGTGTGCTCTTCTCACAAACCACAGCTAGAGTCATTGCATGTGTGTTCTTCTCACAAACCACATAAGGATACACTAGTGTTATTTCATGTGTGTTCCTCTCATGAACCACAGCTAGAGTCATTGCATGTTTGTACTTCTCACAAACCACATAAGGATCCACCAGTGTCATTGGATGTGTGTTCTTTTCATGAACCACACCAGTATCATTGGATGTGTGTTCTTCTCACAAACCACACATGGATCCACCAGTGTCATTGCATGTGTGTTCTTTCATGAACCACACATGGATCCACCAATTGTGATTGCATGTCTGTTCTTTTCACAAACCACATTTGGATCCACTAGTGTCATTGCATGTCTGTTATTTTCATGAACCACACCTAGTGTCATTGCATGTCTGTTCCAGTCGTAAACCACACATGGATCCACCATTGTCATTGCAGGTGTGTTCTTCTCATGAACCACATCTAGAGTGATTGCATGTGTTATTCTCACAAACCACATAAGGATACACCGGTGTCATTACATGTGTGTTCTTTTCAACCACACCCAATGTCATTGCATTTGTGTTCCTCTCATAGACCACACATGGATCCACCAGTGTCATTGCATGTGTGTTCTTTTCATGAACCATACCCAGTATCATTGCATGTGTGTTCTTCTCACAAACCACACATGGATCCACCAGTATCATTGCACGTCTGTTCTTTTCATGAACCACAACCAGTGTCATTGCATGTGTATTCTTCTCAGAAACCACACATGGATCCAGCAGTGTCATTGGATGTCTGCTCTTTTCATTAACCACTGTTAGAGTCATTGCATGTGTGTTCTTTTCACAAACCACATATCACCAGTGTCATTGCATGTGTGTTCTTCTCATGAACCACATATGGATCCACCCAATGTGATTGCATGTGTGTTCTTATCACAAACCACATAAGGATCCACCAGTGTCATTGGATGTGTGTTCTTTTCATGAACCACACCGAGTGTCATTGCATGTCTGTTCCTCTCACAAACCACACATGGATCCACTAGTGTCGTTGCATGTCTGTTATTTTCATGAACCACAACTACAGTGATTGCATGTGTGTTCTTTTCACAAACCACAGCTAGAGTCATTGCATGTGTGTTCTTCTCACAAACCACATAAGGATACACCAGTGTTATTGCATGTGTGTTCTTCTCATGAACCACAGCTAGATTCATTGCATGTCTGTTCTTCTCACAAACCACATAAGGATCCACCAGTGTCATTGGATGTGTCTTCTTTTCATGAACCACAACCAATGTCATTGGATGTGTGTTCTTCTCACAAACCACACATGGATCCACTAGTGTCATTGCATGTGTGTTCTTTTCATGAACCACACATGGATCCACCCAGTGTGATTGCACGTCTGTTATTCTCACAAACCACATAAGGATACACCAGTGTCATTGCATGTGTGTTCTTTTCATCAACCACACCCAGTGTCATTGCATGTGTATTCCTCTCACAGACCACACATGGATCCACCAGTGTCATTGCATGTGTGTTCTTATCATGAACCACATCTAGAGTCATTGCATGCCTGTTCTTCTCACAAACCACATAAGGATCCACCAGTGTCATTGGATATGTATTCTTTTCATGAACCACACCCAGTATCATTCCATGTGTGTTCTTCTCACAAACCACACATGGATCCACCAGTATCATTGCATGTCTGTTCTTTTCATGAACCACAGCCAGTGTCATTGCATGTGTATTCTTTTGACAAACCACACATGGATCCACGAGTGTCATTGCATGTCTACTCTTTTCATTAACCATAGTTAGAGTCATTGCATGTGTGTTCTTTTCACAAACCACATATCACAAGTGTCATTGCATGTGTGTTCTTCTCATGAACCACATATGGATCCACCCAGTGTGATTGCATGCGTGTTCTTATCACAAACCACATAGGGATCCACCAGTGTCATTGGATGTGTGTTCTTTTCGTGAACCACACCCAGTGTCATGGCATGTCTTTTCCTCTCACAAACCACACATGGATCCACCAGTGTCATTGCATGTGTTTTTGATGTCTACGCACTTCAATTCTTGTAGACAGTTGTTGGGCCTCCAAGTGCAGAGGTTTGTAGAACAGCAGCAAGTTTTCCCTTAAGTGGATCACCCAAGGTTTATCGAACTCAGGGAGGAAGTGGTCAAAGGTATCCCCTCTCAAGCAACCCTGCAATCAAGATACAAGAAGTCTCTTGTGTCCCCAACACACCCAATACACTTGTCAGGTGTATAGGTGCACTAGTTCGACGTAGAGATAGTGAAATACAAGTGGTATGGATAATTATAAGTGGTAACGGTGATAGAAGATAGCTTTATGGTGTGGAAAAAACTAAAGGCAAACTGAAATAAAGAAGGAAGCAAGCAAACATGTAACAAATCTAATAGAAAACGGTGTTTCGGTGCTTAGAAACAAGGACTAGGGATCATACTTTCACTAGTGAACACTCTCATATAAATATATTCTTCTTTATGATACTACGTTGAACTACTCTCCGGTTGGACACTCTAATCCATGGTAGGGCTATAACAGCACACCTCAAAGTAAGCCTTTCCCATCTAGAAAACCCCGTACTATCACCTTGAGCACTAGATGGTTCCAACAAACACCACGATTTCATAAAGACATCCAACTCCAAATATAACTCATAACAAGTATTTGTAATCTCTAGCCTAAGTGCCACCATGGTGTGCATGCTGTCACTTTCACACACATGGGGAGAGCAGAGATCTATTAAAGCACTTGAGTAGCAAGGTAGATCTATAGATTACAAGATCATGATCTGAATAAGATCATGCATAGAGAGAGACATAAACACATAGCTACCGGTAGAACCCTTAGCCTCGAGAGAGAACTACTCCCTCCTGATGATGGGAATCAGAAATGGTGATGGAGATGGTGGTGTAGATCGATGGAGATGGCTCCAGGGGCACTTCCCCGTCCCGGCAGGGTGCCATAACAGAGACTTTCTGTCCCCCGAATCTCCCCTTCGGCGGCGGCGGCACTGCGGAACTTTTAATGGATTTCTGATTGATGATCTAGGTTTCTGCCTTGGGAGGAATATATAGGCGGAGGAGGCAAGGTCGGTGGCCGGCCAGGGGGCCCACACCATGCCCTGGCGCGGCCAAGGGGGACCCGCGCCAAGGGGGGTGTGGCAACCCTGTGGCTCCTCTCTGACTCTCCTTATGGCTCCGTGAGTCTTCTGGGAAAATAGTAACTTTGGCTTTTGTCCCGTACAATTCCGAGAATATTCATTTTCTAACTTCCTGGAACCAAAAACAGCAGAAAACAGGCACCTGGCACTCTGGCATCTTGTTAATAGGTTAGTCCAAGAAATCATATGAAAAGTACTCCAAAGTTGGAACAAAACACAAGAAAGTAGATAAAACCAAGCATGGAACATCAAAAATTATAGATACATTTGCAATGTATCAACATCCCCAAGCTTAACTCCTGCTCGTCCTCGAGTAGGTAAGTGATAAAAAGAAAGAATAATTTTTGAGGTGACATGCACCATCATAAACTTGATCAAAGCATTAACATTCAAAGCTGGGATCATAGTACTTCAACCATAACATGAAAGACAAAGTTCTAGCAATAAGATAAAGAAACTATGTTGCAACATGAAAAGGCACAAACAAAAGATTCAAGAAAAACAATGCTTTGCAAGACGTTTGTTTGTTTCACATAAAGAAAACATAGCATAATAGCATTCAGCTTGTCCCTCATAGAGTAGCAAATATAAATGCATAGGACACCTTCAAAGTTCATAAGAGTGACTAGATACAAATAGTTTAAAACAAGCAATATCAAGTTATACATCAATCAACTAGTCTTGGGACAATGCACATAGAACTAAGAATGGCCACTATGCTCTCAAAGTAAGTGCATAAAGATAGAAGGTGGAGACTCAATATAATGGTGGAAGAAAGGCCTTCATAGAAGGAAGTAGGGATTCAAGTTTCATAAAGAGCTTCCAAAAATTATGGTACTTAATAGCTTTCATCTCTCATTGCCCCTATCATAAGCATATTGAAGTGATTAAGGTTAAAGTGGACAAACTATAGTGTATATGCTTGACGAAGTATAAGTTAGAAATCTCATGTCCCTTTAATACGAGGGCCGCTCCTCATGCTACTCAAGTTTAGTCACCGGTAAGTTCTTGTCATCGTAAGTACATGTGTATCATAGAGAACCGCCAACGGGGTACCACTTGCCCGATGATACGGAAGAATCCCCATATCAAAATGACAAGGCAAGCAGACAACGAGCATCTCAGTAATCTTCTTATTTACCATGGGATTATGGTGCTTTTTTCTCTCTTTCCTCTTTTCATAATATCTTTTTTCTCTTTTTCTCTTTTTTTTCTCAATATAGGACTCTTTTTTATAAGAAGAATGCTTCATAGACAGCTCATTATGGTTACGCTGCAGGTTTCCACCATGTCAGCATGGATTAGACCAATGCCCAGCGCTTTCTCTAACACATATACATAACTCCATGGACTTACAAGCTGCCCTTTCATTTCACACCGACGACATCCATAGACAAAAGAGCATGATATCAACTAGGTACAAAGTACCCATGCAATGTTGAAAGCATTCCCCATGACAGCATGGTTCTGCTAATCCCCAACAAATAAGTGCAAGAATATACAACATAGATGACACAATGGTTCAAGTTTATTAAGGGCAAGAAAAGTAAAGTGTGCCATCAAGTTCATGAGAGCTTTAATCACTAGTTTTCTCATAACAAGTTTAATTTGGAAGGTAAACGAAAACATGAATATACTGGAATAGCATAAGCTAGTAGGTAGGTATGGTGGACTCTTTGGAATAACTTGGTTTAGGGAGTTGGATGCATGAGTGGAACTCATACTTGGTTGTGGAGGCTAGCAAAAGACTGGGAGCGACAAACTAAGAGAGCAATAATGGCCATAATCACGCAGAGTGACAAAACATCATTGATCAAAGCATAAAGTGATACTACAAGTTGAAAACTAAAGGATCATAAAGGCTTATGGTGACTTGAGATAGTCATAACTGGTGTGAGCATGCGCCAAGTCAACCCAAATAAAGCATCAAAGGAGAATACCACTATACTATGCTTTAATATGCTAAAACAACGCATGATTCATCTAAGGCACATTAAGAATTCTCCATTGTTAATAACAAGTCATGCTACAGCAAAGAATACAAAGCATAAAGCCAAAACAATATCAAGCATGGCATGACAAAGCATAGGCCACAGTCAAAAACAAGCTCTCTTTACCACTTAAGCATGAACTCTCCTACTCTTTTCCAAACCAAACCAAACTATTTGAAAACCAATGTATGAAAGAGGGGGTCCAACCAATTTATTCAGCAAACTAAGCAAACAAAAAACCAAAATTAAAACGAAAAAGAAGACACTCCAAGAACAACACAACTATGCATGAAACAATAAAATGAAGCGTTTGGAAGAAACCTGGGATTTTTATTGAGTTTTTATTGATGAAGAAGGGGATGCCTTGGGAATCCCCAATATTTGACGCTTGTACTTCTTGGATATTTCTTGGGGTGACACGTGTGGCATCCCCAAGCTTGAGCTTTAGTCCATCCTTCATCTCATTACTCATTCCTTCCATACACCTGAAATTTTTCCTTCATACAAAACTTCACACAATCTTTATTAGCAACATTAGTGCACTCAAGATATTAAGTCTTAGGTTCAGTTCTAACACCAAATAAACTTCCATTAGAACATTAGATACTTTAGCACTTCCCTCAAAAATCTCAATTCCCCAAAAGAACTCAACAAGGAACCAACAAGAAGCAAATGCAGAAAATCGCAGAAATCTGTCAAAACAGACCAGCAGGTAAATACGAATTTTTTTGAAGACCTTCTGTTGCTCAACTCAAAAAGTATTAAACTAACGAAAGTTAGATAACAACCTGGGGCAGAAGCACAAAAATTCACATCTCAAAAAGACGTTTAGAGATTTTACACGAATTTTTATGGTGAAGCACAGAAATCTGTTTCGGGACAGCAACTTTCCCAATCATTACTTCTCTCTCATTAGAGGTTACTCTTGGCACAAAAAGCAAATAAAAAGGATAAGGAGCGGTTATTACTGACGTAATAACTTCCAAGACTCATCTAAAACTTTTGGGTTATCTCCCAATAAGTACTTTTATTTAACGCCTTTAAGTTACGCATGATAGTTTGAGAAGATGCTCACATAAGAAATATGAATTGAAGTAAAAGAGAGCATCAAGAAGCAAATTTAAAACACATTTAAGTCTAACCCACTTCCTATGCATAGGAATCTTGTAAAGAAACAAGTTATGAAAGCACAAAGAAACAAACATAGGAAAGCAAAACAAGTGCAACTTCAAAAATTTCAACATAAAGAGGGGAAACTTAATATTGTTGAGACACATAAGCCCATGTTTCCCTCTCTCATAATAACTTTCAGTAGCAACATGAATAAAATTAACAATATAACTATCACATAAAACATTCTTATCATGAGCCACATGCATATGATAATTATTACTCTCCACGTAAGCATAGTCATTCTTATTATTGTGGTGGGAGCAAATTCAATAAAATAGCTACCATTATTATTCTCATCGCCATAATCATCAAATATAGGAGGCGCATTGTAATCATTAATTTTATCCTCAATAGTAGGTGGACTGAAAATATCATATTCATCATTGTAACCATCATATATTGGAGGTTTGGTGTCATCATAAGCAATAGAATAGCTATCTTCCAAAGCTGGGGAACTAAAACGATCATTTTCATAAAAACTAGCTTCTCCAAGCTTAGACTTTTCCATAGCATTAGTAATAATGGTGTACAAAGAATTCATACTAACAACATTCCTATTAGCATGCAAATAAAGTTCCATAGGTTTTTTAATTTTCTCTTCAAACACTTCATGTCCTAACTCAAGATAAATACTATAAAGCTCTCTAATTTTGTTTTTGTTTTCCATTAAGCCTAACTAGTGAAAACAAGAAATAAAAAGATATAATTGCAGAATCTAAAGGAAATAACTTCGAGCACTCACACCGGAGGATGTGAGTACCTCTTACCTTACCTCCCTGGCAACGGCGCCAGAAAATAGCTTGATGTCTACACACTTCTATTCTTGTAGACAGTTGTTGGGCCTCCAAGTGCAGAGGTTTGTAGAACAGCAGCAAGTTTTCCCTTAAGTGGATCACCCAAGGTTTACCGAACTCAGTGAGCAAGTGGTCAAAGGTATCACCTCTCAAGCAACCCTGCAATCAAGATACAAGAAGTCTCTTGTGTCCCCAACACGCCCAATACACTTGTCAGGTGTATAGGTGCACTAGTTCGGCGCAGAGATAGTGAAATACAAGTGGTATGGATAATTATAAGTGGTAATGGTGATAGAAGATAGCTTGATGGCGTGGAAAAAACTAAAGGCAAACTGAAATAAAGAAGAAAGCAAGCAAACATGTAACAGATCTAATAGAAAATGGTGTTTCGGTGCTTAGAAACAAGGCCTAGGGATCATACTTTCACTAGTGAACACGCTCATATAAATATATTCTTCTTCATGATACTACGCTGAACTACTCTCCGATTGGACACTCTAATCCATGGTAGGCTATAACAACGCACCTCAAAGTAAGGCTTTCCCATCTAGATAACCCCACACTGTCACCTTGACTACTAGATGGTTCCAACAAACACCACAATTTCATAAAGACATCCAACTCCAAATATAACTCATAACAAGTATTTGTAATCTCTAGCCTAAGTGCCACCATGGTGTGCACACTGTCAACTTCACACACATGGGGAGAGCAGAGATCTATTAAAGCACTTGAGTAGCAAGGTAGATCTATAGATTACAAGCTCATGATCTGAATAAGATCATGCATAGAGAGAGAGATGAACACATAGCTACCGGTAGAACCCTTAGCCTCGAGAGAGAAATACTCCCTCCTTATCATGGGAATCAGCAATGGTGATGGAGATGGTGGTGGAGATCGATGGAGATGGCTCCGGGGCACTTCCCCGTCCTAGTAGGGTGCCGGAACAGAGAATTTCTGTCTCCCGAATCTCCTCTTCGGTGGCGGCGGCACTGCGGAACTTTTCATGGATTTCTGATTGATGATCTAGGGTTTCTGCCTCGGGAGGAATATATAGGCGAAGGAGGCATGGTCGGTGGCCGGCCAGGGGGCCCACACCATGCCCTAGCACGGCCAAGGGGGACCCACACCAAGGGGGGTGTGGCCACCCTGTGTCCCCTCCCCGACTCTCCTTCTTGCTCCATGAGTCTTCCGGGAAAATAGTAACTTTGGCTTGTGTCCTGTACAATTCCGAGAATATTCATTTTCTGACTTACTGGAACCAAAAACAGCAGAAAACAGGCAACTGGCACTCTGGCATCTTGTTAATAGGTTAGTCCAAGAAATCATATGAAAAGTACTCCAAAGTTGTAATGAAACACAAGAAAGTAGCTAAAACCAAGCATGGAACATCAAAAATTATAGATACATTTGCAATGTATCACTGTTCTTCTCATGAACCACAGCTCGAGTCATTGGATGTGTGTTCTTTTCACAAACCACAGCTAGAGTCATTGCATGTGTGTTCTTCTCACAAACCACATAAGGATACACTAGTGTCATTGCATGTGTGTTCTTCTCATGAACCACAGCTAGAGTCATTGCATGTCTGTTCTTCTCACATCACATAAGGATCCACTAGTGTCATTGGATGTGTGTTGTTTTCATAAAACCACGCCTAGTGCCATTGCATGTCAGTTACTCTCGTAAACCACATGTGGATCCACCAATGTCATTGCATGTAGGTTCTTCTCATGAACCACAACTACAGTCATTGCATGTGTGTTCTTTTCACAAACCACGGCTAGAGTCATTGCATGTGTGTTCTTCTCACAAACCACATAAGGATACACCAGTGTCATTGCATGTGTGTTCTTCTCATGAACCATAGCTAGAGTCATTGCATGTCTGTTCTTCTCACAAACCACATAAGGATCCACTAGTGTCATTGGATGTGTGTTCTTTTCATGAACCACACCTAGTGCCATTGCATGTTAGTTACTCTCGTAAACCACACGTGGATCCACCAGTGTCATTGCATGTAGGTTCTTCTCATGAACCACAACTAGAGTTATTGCATGTGTGTTCTTTTCACAAACCACAGCTAGAGTCATTGCATGTATGTTCTTCTCACAAACCACATAAGGATACACCAGCGTCATTGAATGTGTGTTCTTCTCATGAACCACAGCTAGAGTCATTGCATGTCTATTCTTCTCACAAACCACATAAGGATCCACTAGTGTCATTGGATGTGTGTTCTTTTCATGAACTACACTCAGTGTCATTGGATGTGTGTTGTTATCACAAACCACACATGGATCCACCAGTGTCATTGCATGTGTGTTCTTCTTATGAACCACACATGGATCCAACCAGTGTGATTGCATGTCTATTCTTTTCACAAACCACATATGGATCCACCAGTGTCATTGCATGTCTGCTCTTTTCATGAACCACACCCAGTGTCAGTGCATGTCTGTTCCTCTCATAAACCACACATGGATCCACCAGTGTAATTGCATGTGTGTTCTTCTCATGAACCACATCTAGAGTCATTGCATGTCTGTTCTTCTCACAAACCACATAAGGATCCACCAGTGTCATTGGATGTGTGTTCTTTTCATGAACCACACCCAGTGTCATTGCATGTATGTTCTTCTCACAAACCACACATGGATCCACCGGTATCATTGCATGTCTGTTCTTCTCATGAACCACATGTAGAGTCATTGCATGTTTGTTCTTCTCACAAACCACATAAGGATCCACCAGTGTCATTGGATGTGTGTTCTTTTCATGAACCACACCTAGTGTCATTGGATGTGTGTTATTCTCACAAACCACACATGGATCCACTAGTGTCATTGCATGTGAGTTCTTTTCATGAACCACACATCGATCCACCCAGTGTGATTGCATGTCTGTTATTCTCACAAACCACATAAGGATACACCAGTTTCATTGCATATGTGTTCTTTTCATGAACCACACCCAGTGTCATTGCATGTGTGTTCCTCTCATAGACCACACGTGGATCCACCAGTGTCATTGCATGTGTGTTCTTCTCATTAACCACATCTAGAGTCATTGCATGTCTGTTCTTCTCACAAACCACATAAGGATCCACCAGTGTCATTGGATGTGTATTCTTTTCATGAACCACACCCAGTGTCATTGCATGTGTGTTCTTCTCACAAACCACACATGGATCCACCAGTATCATTACATGTCTATTCTTTTCATGAACCATAGCCTGTGTCATTGCATGTGTGTTCTGCTCACAAACCACACATGGATCCAGTAGTGTCATTGCATGTTTGCTCTTTTTATTAACCATAGGTAGACTCATTGCATGTGTGTTCTTTTCACAAACCATTTATCACCAATGTCATTGCATGTGTGTTCTTCTCATAAACCACATATGGATCCACCCAGTATGATTGCATGTGTGTTCTTCTCAAAAACCACATAAGGATCCACCCGTGTCATCGGATGTGTGTTCTTTTCATGAACCACACCCAGTGTCATTGCATGTCTGTTCCGCTCACAATACAGACATGGATCCACCAGTGTCATTGCATGTGTGTTCTTCTGCCAAACCATAGCTACAGTCATTGCATGTGAGTTCTTTTCACAAACCACAACTAGAGTCATTGCATGTGTGTTCTTCTCACAAACCACATAAGGATACATCAGTGTCATTGCATGTGTGTTCTTCTCATGAACAACATCTAGAGTCATTGCAGATCTCTTCTTCTCACAAACCACATAAGGATCCACCAGTGTCATTGGATGTGTGTTCTTTTCATGAACCACACCTAGTGTCATTGGATGTGTGCTCTTCTCACAAACCACACAAGGATCCACTAGTGTCATTGCATGTGTGTTCTTTTCATGAACCACACATGGATCCACATAGTGTGATTGCATGTCTGTTATTCTCACAAACCACATAAGGATACACTAGTGTCATTGCACGTGTGTTCTTTTCTTTAACCACACCTAGTGTCATTGCATGTGTGTTCCTCTCATAGACCACACATGGATCAACCAGTGTCATTGCATGTGTGTTCTTCTCATGAACCATATCTAGAGTCATTGCATGTCTGTTCTTGTCACAAACCACATAAGGATCCACTAGTGTCATTGGATGTGTATTCTTTTCATGAAGCACCCCAGTTTCATTGCATGTGCGTTCTTCTCACAAACCACACATGGATCCACCAGTATCATTGCATGTCTGTTCTTTTCATGAACCACATCCAGTTTCATTGCATGTGTGTTCTTCTCACAAACCACACATGGATCCACCAGTGTCATTGCATGTCTGCTCTTTTCATTAACCACAATTAGAGTCATTGCATGTCTGTTCCTCTCATAAACCACACATGGATCCACCAGTGTCATTGCATGTGTGTTCTTTTCATGAACCACATATGGATCCACCCAGTGTGATTGCATGTGTGTTCTTCTCACCAACCACATAAGGATCCACCAATGTCATTGGATGTGTGTTCTTTTCATGAACCACACCCAGTGTCATTGCATGTCTGTTCCTCTCACAAACCACACATGGTTCCACCAGTGTCATTGCATGTGTGTTCTTCTCATGAACCATAGCTAGAGTCATTGCATGTGTGTTCTTCTCACAAACCACAGCTAGAGTCATTGCATGTGTGTTCTTCTCGCAAACCACATAAGCATACCCCAGTGTCATTGCATGTGTGTTCTTCTCATGAACCACAACTAGAGTCATTGCATGTCTGTTCTTCTCACAAACCACATAAGGATCCACTAGTGTCATTGGATATGTGTTCTTTTCATGAACCACACCCAGTGTCATTGGATGTTTGTTCTTCACACAAACCACACATCGATCCACTAGTGTCATTGCATGTGTGTTCTTTTCATGAACCAGACATGGATCCAACCAGTATGATTGCATGTCTGTTCTTTTCACAAACCACATAAGGATACACCAGTGTCATTGCATGTGTGTTCTTTTCATGAACCACACCAAGTTTCATTGCATGTCTGTTCCTCTCATAAACCACACGTGGATCCACCAATGTCATTGCATGTGTGTTCTTCTCATGAACCACATCTAGAGTCATTGCATGTCTTTTCTTCTCACAAACCACATAAGGATCCACGAGTTTCATTGGATGTGTGTTCTTTTCATGAACCATACCTAGTGTCATTGCATGTGTGTTCTTCTCACAAACCACACATGGATCCACCAGTATCATTGCATGTCTGTTCTTTTCATGAACCACAGCCAGTGTCATTTAATGTGTGTTCTTCTCACAAAGCACACATGGATCCACCAGTGTCATTGCATGTCTGCTCTTTTCATTAACCACAGTTAGAGTCATTGCATGTGTGTTCTTTTCACAAACCACATATCACCAGTGTCATTGCATGTGTGTTCTTCTCATAAACCACATATGGATCCACCCAGTGTGATTGCATGTCTGTTCTTCTCACAAACCACATAAAGGATCCACCAGTGTCATTGGATGTCTGTTCTTTTCATGAACCACACCCAGTGTTATTGCATGTCTGTTCCTCTGATAAACCACACATGGATCCACCAGTGTCATTGCATGTATGTTCTTCTCATGAACCACATCTAGAGTCATTGCTTGTGTCTTCTTATAACAAACCATAGCTAGAGTCATTGCATGTGTGTTCTTCTCACAAACCACATAAGGATCCACCAGTTTCATTGGATGTGTATTCTTTTCATGAACCACACCCAGTGTCATTGCATGTGTGTTCTTCGCACAAACCACACATGGATCCACCAGTATCATTGCATGTATGTTCTTTTCATGATCCACATCTAGTGTTATTTCATGTGTGTTCTTCTCACAAACCACACATGGATCCACCAGTGTCATTGCAAGTCTGCTCTTTTCATTAACCACAGATGTCTGTTCCTCTCATAAACCACACATGGATCCACCAGTGTCATTGCATGTGTGTTCTTTTCATGAACCACATATGGATCCACCAAGTGTGATTGCATGTGTGTTCTTCTCACAAACCACATAAGGATCCACCAATTGAAATGGATCGTATTGGCACCTAGAGGGGGGTGAATAGCTGCTACACCAATTTTAAATTCTTTTTCAATTTTAGGCTTAGCACAAAGGTAAATTCACTAGATAAACTAATGGGTGGAATTTCCCTATATGCAATCCTATCTACTAGCGAGTAAAGAGTGAGTGGAAGAGGAACGAGTGAACCAAAGTAAGGCACGCGGAGACACAAGATTTGTTTGACCGCAGTTCTTTCCTTGTTAAGGGAAGTACGTCTGCGTTGGAGGGGTGGGCGATACTAAGACCACCACGCCACAAAAGGCCTCACCCTGTTCTCCGATGGATCTCGCCACAATAGGCTTGATCCACCTTCCACTATAGGTACCCTTCAAGGCGGGCACCGGTGCCTTTACACAACTAGTGGGGCAATAACTCCACAACAACTTGGAGGCTCCTGAAATGACAACAAGCTGCCACAAGAACAAAGTTGTCAAATACAATAACAAGATCTAGGTATTGACAAGGATACTAGATGAGGGATTTCTCCAAGTGAATGGAGAGGAGTTGAAGCGCTTGATTCTTGATGTTGATGATGAACTTCTCCTCCTTCAATTCCACCAAATATCAAGACCTTCGGGTGGTTGAAGTGGGAGATCGAGAATGAGAGCTCTTGCACAAAGTCTAGTCAATTTCGAATGAATCAAGAGTTATGAACGGGAATAAGGGGTACTTATACCCCTTTCCAAAAACCAGCCGTTGCACACTTTGGGGGCCGGATTATCCGGCCTGGGGAAACACCGCCCCAAACTCGGAATATCCGACAGATAATCCACCCCCTCTCTGAGCACCGTGCCGAGCTTGCCCTTGATCAACTTCTGGGGGCTGGATTATCCGGTCCTATGCGAAGGCCGGATTATCCGGCTTGGGGAAGAAAAACCGCCCCAGTTTGGATTTTCCGGGAGAAAATCCGACCGGATACCGAGCGATGCGCCTTGGCTCCTTTTGATCGAAAACTAGGGGCCGGATTATCCGGCCCATGCGATACCCGGATTATCCGGCTTGGGGAGGAAAAACCGTCCCAGTTCGGATTTTCCGGGAGAAAATCCGACTAGACATAGAGCGACGCGCCTTAGCTTCCTCGAGAGATGAGGTAGGCCGGATTATCCGGCCCTTGGAGGGGCCGATTATCCGGCCCCCTTCAAAACTTCCTGCACACTTAGCACACATGAAAAGTCTCCACAGTATTGTTATCTAACACGCAAAACATAGGAAAACATGAAATGTTCTTTCAATCTCCCCCTTTTTGGTGTTAGATGACAATACCAGGATTTGCAGGAGAAAGACACAAGACACACAGAGATAACTATGAAAGGGACTCCCCCTCAATGTATGCATAATAGAGTTTTGCATTGTAATACAAATGCACACAAATAGGTGAATCTATTCCATCGACATAAGGGCAAAAACACATACCCACATACCACCGAAGTAGAGAATAGGGATCCTTGACATAAATCACAATTATTATTGGATAACCATTATGAGCGCGCGCCTTCCGTGATAAACCTCTAGCAATAGGATATGAATAGATATAACCATGAGCATAATCCAGAGCATAATCCATGATATGAAGTCCATAGGTATCATCCAGACACCCACATAAAGTCTCAACCACAAATCACAAACCACGAATTTAAAAGTTCAAATAAGCAAGAAATAACGAATAGAAAAGTGCAAGTGCTTATGCCCGACCCATGCAAATCCACGGACAACCTAATAGAACTACTTCTCCCCCTTTGGCATCGAGACACCAAAAAGGGAGAAGAGCGATGCTAGCGCCCCATGGGATCACTCATCGTAGTCCTCGTCCTCGTCCTCTTCTTCATTTTATTCCTCATCTTCAAGCTCCTCAGTTTCACCTTCCTCATCTTCACCATCATCAGCAGGCGCAGAGGGGAACAGGTGACGCTCCAGCTCACCATAGTTCAGCCCGGAGGAAGAGTTCCACCGAGCATACGGAGTGGGAGGTGTAGGAGCCGTAGGAGCACCCGAAGCGCCAGACATGAAAGTATTTGGCGCGAGGACGACGCTTGTAGGTCTTGGGAACACCGGAACCACCTATGAGGAGAAATAAGGGCGATAGCAAGGGGATAAGCATACACACAAGTCCAGGAGAGAGCATGGAAAACGTAGTTAAAAAGTTCATAGGACAAAACTACTCAATGCATACACCATAGTGAAACTGAAGCAGAATTGAATCTGTCGGGCCAGATTATCCGGCCTGGCCAGGGGCGGATAATCTGGCCCTGGCAGGAATTTTTGATTCCACCTAGATAGTACGCAAAAAAAGTAGATCGGGACTAGAAACTGCAAGACTACGATTTCTATGCGAAAACACATCCTTCTAGACAACGTACCACCCAACAAGATACACATCTAGCCAAAGATGGGGAGAGAGGGAGTTACCCTCACTCATTGGAGGAAGAACACGGAGGAGAAGGTACCCGGAGGTGCGGAGAAGAAGATCCGGGGAGGCCCGGAAAATCTGGTGGCCGGAGAGGCTCCGGGGAGGGTGAGGGGCGGCAGGCGGCGGCTAGGGAAGAGGAGAGGGCTGGGGGAGAAGTGCTGCTCGATATGAGCCCTTCCCCCCGAGCCCTGCCCTTTAAGATGAAATCCGCCAGGGCCAGATTATCCAGCCACCACTTGGGCCGGATTATCCGGCCTAAATTCTAGGATTCTATTATACAGAGAACCAGTCCCATGCGTCCCCAAACAACACCCCCACAAGGTGTACAAGGGACTTGTGTGCAAGAATAGATGGCTTAGGGGTAGGGAAGGCTTAGGATTAAGAGAGCCAAACTGAGATGGTACTAGACACTCAAAATTGCAAAATCCAAATCAAATAAAAGCTAAGATTGAGTGTGATTCCCATAAGAACATGAGAGAGCAAATAACAACCAAAAAGATCCAATTCTCCGCAATGGAGAGGGCGGTGGCCGAAGCCACCTTGTTGGAGTGTGTGGTGTGACACCGCGAAGATATATCTTGGGTTCACGACCAATACTCATCAATAAGCTCACATATCACAACATAATATTAAGAGAAGTAACATATCTTGCTATTGGCATTATGGGGGGAGGGTTAGCCCAATGGGTTAGGACCACACTCCCCCTATATCCATGCCCACACTTAGACCAAACAAGTATTGAGATGTACGAGTGGGTGCATGGGTAATCAAGACAAGCTCCCGGAATCAATGATATTTAGCCCATTCCTCAAATAGCAGAATCTTGCTTCATCAAGTGGCTTTGTAAAAATATCCGCAAGTTGGTTCTTCATGCTCACAAAAGATAGATCAATATCGCCTCGAGCAACATGGTCACGAATAAAATGATTCTGAATCTCAATATGCTTCGTCCTTGTGTGCTGAACTGGATTGTACGCAATTTTGATAGCACTTTCATTATCACATAAAAGAGGCACTTTGTCACAATTGACACCGTATTCCTTTAAAGTTTGCCTCATCCACAATAATTGAGTACAATTGCTGGCAGCAGCAACATATTCAGCTTCGGAGGAGGAGAGAGATATACAATTCTGCTTCTTGGAGGACCAATAAACAAGAGAACTTCCCAAGAATTGACAAGCTCCAGAAGTGGACTTCCGATCATCCTTATCACCAGCCCAATCTGAGTCAGTATAACCACATAAAGAGAAATTGGAGCCCTTGGGATACCAGAGACTAAAGTTGGGGGAATGAACCAAATATCGAAAGATCCTCTTGACCACCACTAAGTGGCTTTCTTTAGGAGCTGCTTGATACCTTGCACACACTCCCACACTCAACACAATATCGGGTGTAGATGCGCAGAGGTAAAGAAGAGAGCCGATCATGGACCGGTATACCTTTTGGTCCACATCTTTACCATGAGGGTTAAGTTCAAGATGACACTTTGTTTGCATTGGAGTGGCAACACCATTTAGATCCGTCATCTTGAATCTTTTGAGCATGTCTTGGATGTACTTTGCTTGATTAATAAAGGTTCCTTCTCTAAGTTGCTTGATCTTGAATCCAAGAAAGAACCGTAATTCCCCCATCATAGACATCTCGAACCTATCAGTCATAAGCTTTGAAAATTCATCGTTAAAAGCTTTGTTAGTAGAACCAAAGATGATATCGTCTACATATAGTTGGCATACAAAGAGCTACCCCTTAACCTTCTTAGTAAAAAGAGTGGGGTCAATTTGCCCAACTTCGAAGCCACGATCTAGCAAAAGCTCTTTAAGGTGCTCATACCACGCACGTGGGGCTTGTTTAAGGCCATAGAGTGCCTTATCGAGTATGTAGACATGGTTCAGGAAGTTAGGATACTCAAACCCCGGGGGTTGATCTACGTATACCAACTCATGTAGAGGACCGTTAAGGAAGGCACTCGTGACATCCATTTGCTGCAACTTAAAATTGTTATGAGCAGCAAAAGCAAGTAGGATACAGATGGACTCAAGGCGAGCCACAGGAGCATAGGTTTCGCTGAAGTCGGTGCCCTCAACTTGGGAGTACCCTTGCGCCACAAGTCTTGCCTTGTTCCTCACAACAATGCCATGCTCATCTTGCTTGTACTTGAAAATCCACTTGGTGCCGATAACATTGCGGCACTCTTTGGGTTTCTCCACTAGTTTCCAGACTTTGTTGCGCTCGAAATTATTCAATTCTTCATGCATAGCAACAACCCAGTCTGGGTCTTCAAGAGCTTCAAAGACCTTCTTAGGTTCCACCATGGAGATATGAGCTTGATGCTCACCAAAACTGGCCAATTCTCTTCTTGTAGAAACCCTTCGTCGAAGATCACCAACAACCTTGTCGAGAGTTTGACCCCTCAACTCAAGGTTACGATCAGCCCGAGCCTTGCGACGAAGTTCAATAAGTTTGTTGTCTCTAGGTGGAGGAGATTCATCACTCGAGTCTTCATTGGAAGCATTTTCTCCGCCTTGATCAGTAACTGGAACATCAGTAGCAGGTGGTGGAGACGCATGCCCTTGAGGTGAATCCGAAGCAATAACAGGAGGCTGCAGAACTGGAGAGTCAGGGCCGGATAATCTGGCCGATGAAGAGGCCGGATATTCCGGCCAAGGAGTACTTGCAGCAGCTTCATCAGGAAGCCTAGGACTTGCTTGAAATGGCGAGGAGCCGGATAATCCGGGGTCAGCCGGAAAATCCGGCCTGGAGCTTGTGTTGATATCTTCACCACCAGGAGCAGCATGGTCAGCTGGAGCAGGGTGGCCGGATAATCCGGTGTCAACCAGAAAATCTGGCCTGGAGCTTTCTGGAGCATCTTGACCTTCAGCAGTTGATGGAGATGGTGTAGAAGTTGATCCCGTGGTTGGAGCATGTTGCGTATGTGTAGATGAGGGCTCTATATGAGTAGAACATTGTCCTTCCCGGTCTGCCACAAGGGGTTCCTCAATGGGGCGGAAGAATCCCATGCCCATTCTTCTTATGGCATCTTGGGGTATTTCAACATCTGCATCACAAACACCAACTTGCTCCGCACAACCGTCATTTTCCTCGAAAACCACACTACAAGATTCTACAACAGTTCCGGAGAGCTTATTGTAGACTCTATAAGTGTGGGATTTGGCACCATAACCAACAAAAATACCTTCTAGAGCCTTAGATTCAAACTTAGATAAACGGACTCCTTTAATAAGAAAGAAACACTTACACCCGAATACCTGAAAGTATGAGATGTTTGGCTTGTTACCGGTAAGTATTTCATAAGGAGTCTTGTCCAAAATCTTGCGGAGGTATAAACGGTTGGATGAATGACAAGCAGTAGAGATTGCTTTAGCCCAGAAGTTATATGGAGATTTGAATTCGGCTAACATTGATCTTGCCATGTCCATTAGAGTTCGATTCTTCCTCTCGGCTACACCATTTTGTTGAGGGGTGTACGCAGCGGAATATTGATGTCTTATCCCCTCTTCACTTAGGAACTCATTTAAGGTGTAGTTCTTGAACTCCGAGCCGTTATCACTACTTATAGCCAAAATGGGGACGTTGTGTTGACGTTGAACCTCGTTGGCAAAGTCGATGACAGTTTGTTGAGTTTCACTCTTCAACTTGAAGAAATAAACCCAAGTGTATCTTGAGTAATCATCAACAATCACTAGACAATACTTCTTCCCACCTAGGCTTGCATGAGATGGAGGTCCGAAGAGGTCCACATGGAGGAGCTCCAAAATCCTTTTTGAAGAGATAATGGTTTTCCTTCGATGAGGTGAATCATGCATTTTCCCTTCAACACACGCCCTGCAAACACGATCTTTGGCAAAAGAGACATTTTCTTTTAGTCCAAGAATGTGGCCACCCTTGTGGAGACTTTGCAAAGTTCTCATATTGACGTGGGCTAGTTGGTGATGCCATAGCCAACCCGCGTCAGCCTTTCCGAAAAGACACATCAGGCCTGTAGTGGTTTTCCCCGAAAATTCCACCACGTACAGGTCGTTTTTGATATATCCCACGAAAGCGACTTTAAGAGACCTGCTCCACAAGAGTACCACCAAATCAGCATCAATGTAAACTGCAAAGCCCATCTTACCAAGGGCACGGACTTAAAGTAAGTTATACCCGAGGGTCTCAACAAGCATGACGTCCACGAGAGAGATATCGTGAGCCACCACAACTTTGCCGAGACCCAGTACCTCAGATTTTGACTTGTCACCATAGGAGACGGTAATGTGATCAAGGTTTGGCCGCATCTCCGTGATGATCTCCTTGCTTACGGTCATATGACTCGTGCAACCGCTATCGAGTACCCATTTAGAACCACCGGAAGCATAGCCCTGCAAGAAAATTACTTCTTGGTTTTACGTACCCATTTTTCAATGGGTCCTCTCATGTTAGTAACAAGGGTCTTGGGAACCCAAATAGACCAATGAATGTAACAATCATAAGGCCCTACATAACAAGCATAAACATCACCATAATGATCACAATATAGTTCAAAGTTAGGATTGTTGATCCCTGCAAAACCATCATAATTAGTCCTGTCATTGGTAATGTTGCTAGTCTTTGATTGAGCAGCCTTGTTCTTCTTCTTCTTTTTGTTTTTCTAGCTCTTTATCTTGGGTATGTAACCAAGACCTTCTTTACTATTGTTTGTCCTTTGCCTGCTTAGTATCTCATCAATAACTCATTTACCTTTGTTTTGAGAACTTTTTGCAAGGTCTTCTTTTCCAAAGGATGAAGTGGAGGTACTTGGCACATCATACCATTTCAATTGAGTTTGGAGCTGGTCATGATACTCATTTAGAGTAGAATGATCACTCTTCAATGCCTTGTGAGCACTTTCAAGATTATCAAACTTCTCCAAAAGTCTAGCATGAACAGCCCCAAAGTCAATCTTTTCTTTCTTTAGTTTCTTTACCTTGGCAAGAGCATGGTCACGTTCTTTAATGAGCCGAGCTACAGCTTCTTCTTGTGACTCCTCAAGGGATTCAAGTCTTTCTTCGAAAGATGCCTGAGCTTCCTCTTCCTCTTCCAAGGCATTCTTCAAAGAAGCTATCTCCAAGGCATCTTCTCTTTCAGTTCTGCCCTTTTCTTCAAGGAGATCTTTGGCTTGAGCAAGTTGACTCATAAGAACATCAAAATGAAGTTTGTGCTCACCTTGTAGGTTAGTGAAAAAAGTATCCAAGGCAATAACTTCTTCTTTCATTTCAGGACTGTCATGATCATCCATATCCAAAATTATGTTAGTCTTAGAAAATGAAGAGCTAGAAGTTGATACCTCGGATTCCCTCGCCATTAGACAAGCGGCATTGTTGTTGATGGCATTCTTGTTCGGTGAGTCGAAGAGAGAGGAGGGAGTCGATGTGGTGGCTATAGCAGCCACTTCGCGGGAACTATCATCATCCTCTTCATCTTCACTTGTGGAGGAGTATTCCTCTTGAGCTACAAGAACAATCTTGGGTTGCTTCTTGAAAGGGTCATTCTTCTTAACAAACGTCTTCTTCTTAGGAGCTTTGGATTTCTCTTTAAGAATGAGCCTGCCACCATTGTCTTCTCTATTTTGATAAGGACACTCGGCTACAAAGTGCAGTCTATCTCCACGGTTGAAGCAAGTTCTCAATCTTGGGCCACTTTCTCTTCTTCCATTTGACCCGTTCTTCCGCTCAAGTTCAGACTTGGCTTTGGCAGGGTCCTTCCAAAAGTTCCTTGCATAGAATGCCATGTACTCACCATGAGAACGTTTGACCTAATTGGGGCAGTCCATGGATACCCCTTCGAAAGCTCCTTCATCTTCCTCTTGCTCAACAACATTAGCTTTGAGAGCCACATTGACACCCTTTTGCATTCCAATGGCCCAAGCACGGGCATCTTCAGCATTCTTTGCCGCCACTTTGAATGACGCCATTTCTTGCATGACTTCGTTGGATGTCATTTGATGATAGTTGTGTCTACCTTGCAAGCTCTTCAAATTCGTTGGTTCGAAAGGCATTAAGGCACTCACATATTTTCTTTTTATCCATGCATCATCAATGTGAGTGGCCACGTGCTTCTGAAATGTTGTTGCGATGCCCTTGAGTCTTCTATACATGTCCTCATGGTTTTCACCATCCAACATGTAGAATCCCTCGTCTTCATTACTAAGGGCATCATACCTGTTTCTTCTGATGCTTTCATTTCCAACGAAAAGGTCCGTAAGAGCATCCCACGCCTCTTTAGCTGTGTTGAGATGTTCAATGTGTGGCATGTCCTTGGGATCCACACCCAGCTGTATCATGTGGAGAGCGGTGGAATTCAATTGGCTCTCCACAACTTCCCTTCTCGTTAGATTGGTTTGATCTCCAATATGAAGACCTTCTTCAATAATCCTCCACAATTCAATAGAGGAGCTGCAAACATGAGATTTCATTAGAAATTGCCATTGGTTAAAAGAGGATGCAGTGAGCTTGGGTGGATCACCCCTATTGTTTATATGAGGATGAGGGATAGGTGGGTCGGGGGAATATACGTGGCGAACCTCACTATATTCCTCCTTACCACTTCCCTTTTTGGAGATGGAGCCATTTAGTTTTTCACCTTCCACATCATCATCCTTGGATCCGGTGTTACCCTTTTCCTTAGATGATGGTGTGGGAGCCTCAGAGGAGGATGGAGATGGGGCTATGGATGATGTAAGGAGAGCAATCATTTGATTCATCTCCTCCATCTTGGCCTCAAAGGATTTCAACAAGGCTGTTTCCAACGACTTGAGATCATCCATTGTGACCTTATCCACAGCCTCATTTCCATCATCCTTGGTACCCATACTACTCTTAGGCGGTTAAGCCCGAATTAAGAGCCGGGCTCTGATACCAATTGAAATGGATCGTATGGGTAGCTAGAGGGGAGGGTGAATAGCTGCTACACCAATTTTTAATTCTTTTTAAATTTTAGGCTTAGCACAAAGGTAAATTCTCCACATAAACTAATGGGTGGAATTTCCCTATATGCAAACCTATCTACTAGCGAGTAAAGAGCGAGTGGAAGAGGAACGAGTGAACCGAAGTGAGGCACACGGAGACACATGATTTGTTTGACCGCAGTTCCTTCCTTGTTAAGGGAAGTACCTCTGTGTTGGAGGGGTGGGCGGTACTAAGACCACCATGCCACAAAAGGCCTCACCTTGTTCTCCGATGGATCTCGCCACAACAGGCCTGATCCACCTTCCACTATAGGTACCCTTCGAGGCGGGCACCGGCGCCTTTACACAACTAGCGGGGCAACAACTCCACAACAACTTAGACGCTCCTGAAATGACAACAAGCTGCCACAAGAACAAAGTTGTCAAATACAATAACAAGATCTAGGTATTGACAAGAACACTAGATGAGGGATTTCTCCAAGTGAATGGAGAGGAGTTGAAGCGCTTGATTCTTGATGTTGATGATGAACTTCTCCTCCTTCAATTCCACCAAAGATCAAGACCTTCGGGTGGTTGAAGTGGGATATCAAGAATGAGAGCTCTTGCACAAAGTCTAGTCAATTTCGAATGAATCAAGAGTTCTGAACGTTGGGGAAGAAGGGGTACTTATACCCCTTCCAAAAACTAGCCATGGCACACTTTGGGGGGTGGATTATCCGGCCCAGGTGAGGGCCGGATTATTTGGCCTGGGGAAACACCACCCCAGACTCGGAATATCCGGCAGATAATCCGCCCCCTCTCTGAGCACCGCGCCGAGCTTGCCCTTGATCAACTTCTGGAGGCCGGATTATCTGGTCCTATGCTAAGGCCGGATTATCTGGCCTAGGGAAGAAAAACCGCCCCAGTTCGGATTTTCCGGGAGAAAATCCGACCGGATACCAAGCGACGCGCCTTGGCTCCTTTTGATCGAAAACTGGGGGCCAGATTATCCGGCCCATGTGATACCCGGATTATCCGGCCTGGGGAGGAAAAACCGCCCCAGTTCGGATTTTTCGGGAGAAAATCCGACTGGACACAGAGCGACGTGCCTTGGCTTCCTCGAGAGATGAGGTAGGCCGGATTATCCGGCCCTTGGAGGGGCGGATTATCCGGCCCCCTTCAAAACTTCCTGCACACTTAGCACACATGAAAAGTCTCCATAGTATTGTTATCTAACACGCAAAACATAGGAAAACATGAAATGTTCTTTCACCAATGTCATTGGATGTGTGTTCTTTTCATGAACCATAGCTAGAGTCATTGCATGCCTGTTCTTCTCACAAACCACATAAGGATCCACCGGTGTCATTGCATGTCTGTTCTTTTCAGGAACCACAGCCAGTGTCATTGCATGTGTGTTCTTCTCACAAACCACACATGGATCCACCAGTATCATTGCATGTCTGCTCCTTTCATTAACCACAGTTAGAGTCATTGCATGTGTGTTATTTTCACAAACCACATATCACTAGTGTCATTGCATGTGTGTTCCTCTCATAAACCACATATGGATCCATCCAGTGTGATTGCATGTGTGTTCTTCTCACAAACCACATAGGGATCCACCAGTGTCATTGGATGTGTGTTATTTTCATAAACCACATATGGATCCTAACCTTAGGAGAGCCCTAACCTTAGCCCCCTAATGGGTGGCCGTTAGACCGAGTCTTATGGAAGGCACGCCCTAACATAGTTGTTCTGCTTGACGATTGTTACATACCGTTCGATCGGGGCGCTTGGATGATTGGGATGGTCTTCATGAGAGCGATCCGCGAGTAGGTTGTTCTGCGGCATGATTGACCATGCTTGCTCTGGACAAACTGGCAACACCGGGCGCTCCCCTGTTGCGAGTGTCACAACTCACGAGTTCAGTGGGCCATATCCCAGTGTCACGTCCCCATTTCATCTCTTCCTCCCCGTACTTCTCTTCCTTCCCCTCTAAGCCACTTTCCCCACTTCACTCCCATCGTGTCGTAGCCGCAAGCCGACGGCGGTTCCATCCCAATCCCTTCTCCGGCAGCCACCCCCCATTCCGCCCCCTTCTCGCCATGGGTTCAAGGGGAGACGGCGAGGAAACGCGTCATGACGACAGGGACGGTGATTTCGATGTGAGTCATCTCATCTCTATCTCTATCATCTATGGCCAGTTATCTATTTTTTGAGCTAGATCTACTCTTTTTACTCATGTGCATATGATGTGTTAGGCCAACCAGACGATGTATGACTCCGACTATCACGATTTAGCGGATGAAGACAGTCCTCTGCTATGTAAACATGGATATGTGCCCGCTAAATTTGTAGCATTCGAAGGACGAAACGCAGGCAGGAGGTTTCTACGGTGTCAAGGACATCGTGCAATGATGCAAGGTGGAAGTTGCGGTGTTGTCAAATGGGTAGATCCAGAGTGGCCCAAATCGATGCAGAAAACGCTGGAAAAACTATGGGAAATGACTGTTGAGTTGAAAGAATCGGTATTCAGCTCACTTCTTAACAGTGTTGAGATGAAGCTATGGGAACCAGTTGACACGACCAAGCATAACCGAGATCCCAGGTCGGTCTAAGACAAGGTTAGAAAAGTCAAGAAGGAGAGGGACGCGGCGTTGGCCCTGAAGGCTAAAGCAGAGCAAGAATTGACTCAAGCAAGGAATGATCTTCACCAGGCCAAAGTCCTGCTGTTCACATCTACGAGTATTGACAGGTGCATGAGGAAAATGCAGAGAAACAATTGAAGCTATGCAAGGAAGATGCTAAAAGGAAGGAGCAAACGATTCGATCCTTGCTCTCGCGGCAAGATGCACATCGGGCTAAGATTAGGAAGATCAAGGAGATGTGTGATAACTAGTTCTATTTAGCTTGAGCTTCGTGCCTTGTTAAGTTGTAATAGTTGTACTTGTTGACCTAGCGGTCTGAACTAGTGGTCCCGGAGTCCTAGGAGGAAAAAAACTGGTCGCCCGTTAATCTGTCTTAATCCTGCATTACTTCCTTTTGTCTGATCATGGTGGTATTCTAACATTGGTGGTTTGTTTAAACGTAATCTACGTGGATTGTGCCGCATGCAAATGGCACAACCAAAATTTATAAAGTGGAAGAACATACACCCGGTTACTGGAGATCCGGGAGCTTCGCCAGATGCAAGGGATGCAGGAGCAGAGAGGCGGTGAGATAGACGGGCTCAAGATTAAGCCAGAAAGTGGTACCGATTTCCTCCTCATCGGGGCATTATCGGTTGCCATTGCTGTTTATGTTGCCATGTCGTTGTGTGCAGCAGCTGAAATAACTTGCTGCTTCATGGAGTGTAGCAGCTTAAATAATTTATTTCTGTGCCACTTACATTCCGTCGTATTTAGAGACCTCCTGCCCCTTAGCAATCGTGGAACCGGTGCTCATTGTTTTCAGATAGTAGTGGCACAATCATAATTTCGGATTCAACTACTGACTCGGGCGTTTCCAAGCCCTAAGTTGCGGTACATTTTACTCAAAGAACATGGGTAGATTGTTTCGCCCAGCAAAGCTCCACACACAAAGCTCCAGAATCTAACCGAATTACATATATAGGTTCAAGTTCAACACATTACTATGCATCTTCATTGCCAGCAGCCTTCTTCTGCAGCCTGGGTGCCAAGCCTTCACATCCACTGGCTTCTTCATTTCCTGCCTTCTTCCTCTTCCTCGGTGCCAATTTTCTTAGCTTCACGTACTCTGCATCACCAGGACAATGGGCACTAGAATCGTGTCCAGCATCAGCTTTCCACTCGTTTTTAATTTCTTCGAGCAACAAAATGACTGACCCGGCAGTCATGTTTCTAACCTTTGTGGCGCTTCCTGTCAAAGAAACAAGACTGTTGCATAGCTGCCCAATATCTACAGAGTAAATAAAATAAAAATTACAATTCAGCACAAACATGTGAACCCCAAGAGACTTTTGCTTACCAAGAGCTAATTGGGTTCGAGCAACCACCTTGTCCAAGAGGGCGACTCCCAGTTGCAGCAGCTTCCACATCTAGTATATCACAATTCAGCTCAAACATGCAAGCCGAAGCATACCTCTTCATCAACCCAATTAGCTGACTGTCACACGTTAGAGGAAGCATGATGCCACGCTCATCCATGAAGCTGAACTTTGCAGTCTGCTTTGGCCATAATTCATCATGATTACACAGAGCAGCAACAATACCAAATATAGTGTAGATCTGCGCATGCGCTTCTTCCATCGTGATACAATGGTGTCCATACCACCTCCCTTAGAGTCGTACCTGAAGAGGACTACCGTAACTAGTAAGGGTGGTCCGCAGAGATCCCACTTGACAGAAAACTACGGACAAAATATGTTTGTCAGTGTTGGGCTAACAAACAATTTTAGGTTCAGTAGCCAGCTAGCAGTTATAATTAGTGCGAATAGCAAAGAGAAGGGTAGCTCACACGCTTGTAGCAAGAACTTCTTCTTCCTTGGTAGTAGGATCTGCCATCCTCCGAGCTGCTCGGCTCGTCGGCAGCGGAGGCGGGCTAGAGCCTCGCAACGGCGGCTATGACATGCGCCATTGGAGCTCGGGATCAGCGACTGGGCGCAGCAACTTGGCGCCAGAAGTCAAATGTCCGAAGGGATCGTCCTGCCTGGAGGGTGGATTCCGACGGTGCCGGTGCTAGGGGAAAGGTGGGAATGGATTTGTGAAATTGGTCAATGCATCCAATCCAATTAGTTACTCGATTTGCCTAAGAGGTTGTCGTGTTGGCGCTCGCGTCACGGACAGATGACCGACATGAGGGTCCCCACCGTCTATTCACGGAGCAGTTTCACGAAATGTTTGAATTTGGCAGGGGCACGATGAGTTTGCATCAACATGGCCCCTCTCGGTAGTTGGCGGCCCAACATTTCAAAAACGCGGCAATTTCAGGCAACTTAGGTACCGCCATGCGCTGGCCCGGGAACTTTGGTACCGCAGACGAATAGGCCCCCTGGAATCACCTGCGCCAATTCGGTGGCTTGAAGTCATCGCCGAGTCCCTAACGCGTTTGGGGACTACTGACGAGGGAATACCAATCAGGTATACCCATTAAGCGGAGTCGCAGCTGGATCGAGTATACTGAAGCCAAGCCCAGAGCGGGTCGACTCGCCTAATACAGCGATTGGTGCCAGCGACTCACCGACTGGAGGCCCAAGATAGCGACTCCAATACAAAGCCCATTAGCACACTTGTAAACCCTAACTGGCTGCATATATAAAGCAACCAGGGGCACCCCTTTGGACGGGCTCTCCCACATCATATTAGTTTTAGTCTGGCCCTCCGCCTCCGGCGGCTCCATGTAAACCAATCTATGATCATATACTGGATTGATAGCAGGACGTAGCGATCCTCCATCGAGGGGACGTGAACCTAGGTACATCGTGTGCCAATCTTGCTCCCAGATTCTCCTATGTCACCTTGCCCTTTCCTTTACATAAGCTACCCTATAGAATCTGACGTGGTCAATTCCACGACATTCATCATATCATTCATATGACTCATGATTTACCTTTTGGTATTCCGTGTTCCAAGACCATGTCTGTACATGCTAGGCTCATCAAGATTAACCTTAGTATCCGCGTGTGCAAATCTGGCTTGCCCCCGTTGTATGCACAAGTAGAATCTATAACACCCGATCATCATGAGATGCTTCGAAACGACAAGTCTTAGCAATGGTGCCTACTAAGGATGAACACTTTACTACTTGATATTTTAGTGAGAGGGATCATCTTATAATGCTACCGTCGTGATCTAAGCAATACAAGAGGCAAGAAGGATTACCATCACATGCAATTCATAATATGTGACATGATATGGCCTTTCTTCTTGTGCCTTTGATCACCATCTCCAAAGCACGGACATGATCTCCATCATCACCAGCATGGCATCAAGGTCAGTGGCGCCGCTTCATGGTTGTCCATCACTAACAGCAACTATTGCAACTACTTGGAATAAAGCTATTACATGATGAATAAACACGAAGGTCTTAACGAATTTAAAGACAACCATTAGGATCCTACCAGCTGCCATATTACAATAAGGATCATTGCATACATCAAATATAATCACGATCATATCATGGCCATATCACATCACATGACCCTGCAAAAACAATTTAGATGCCTCTAATTTTCTATGCATATTTTATGTGTCTTCGGGCATTCGTATAAGAACCAATCTTACCTACGAACAAGAACCACAACGCTGATACAAGTGTTGTTAGATGCTAATTGTAAATTGGATCTTAACTATGGTGGGAGAGACAGACACCCGCAAAGCCACTTGTGCAATGCAAGTTACACGTCAAGTGTGGAGCAAGTCTCATGTGCGATGACATGTAAGGTTAGCCCCAGCCGCTTCATCCCACCATCCTACAAGATGCAAAGTACACGTGAAGACAACAACAAAAAAAGCATCAACGTGCACAAAACCATTGTGTTCTACTCGTGCAACAGATCTACGCATAAACATGGCTCTAATACCACTGTAGGGTTTGTTGCATGGAAAACAAAAAAATTCTACCGCAAGAACGAATAAAACCAAGATCCAATCTATGGAAAAGCCAAAATATAATCCATGAGATAAGTGCAACGAGATAGATCTGTACAAAACCTGGTAGATCCAAAGCCTTGAGCAAGATCAGATCTCGTGATTGATGTAGACAATCACTTGCCAATCTCAAGATCGATTAGACAATCCTTCTGGTGCCTCGTTCCAGTAGCGCTTCTGCACTCGGTCACACGTACAAAGTCGATGTAGACGATCCTCTCCCCGTTCCAGCGGGCAGCAGAGGTAGTAGATGTCCACGGAATCCCAACAGCACGACGGCGTGGTGGTGGCGGTGGAGAAGAAATCCTGTAGGGCTTCACCTAAGCTAGAGCAGGAGGAAGGAGGAGGAGAGTGGCGGCTAGGGTTTTGGGTGGAAGGGGAAAGGGGGAGGGGTGGTACCTCCCCTCCTTATATAGAGGGGGCGGCCTAGGGTTGCCCCCTTTGCCCTCCTAGGGCCGGCACACAAGGGGACGGGGGAGTTTTCTTCGCCCAAGTCTTACCCCTTTCTTTCTTGGTTTTCAAGTAATCTCCTTATAACCTTCCGGAACCTTCCGAAACCTTCTAGAAGCTTAATATGAATACTCCGGAACTTTCCCGAAACACAGAAAGTGATCTCCATTATATGAATCGTATTCTCCGGACAATTTCGGATCTCCTCATGATGTCCTGGATCAAATCCGAGACTCCGAACAACATTCGGTATCCAAATCATATTCCATATCTACCTAAACAACATCGAACCTTAAGTGTGTCGCCCTATGGTTTACAAACTATGCAGACATGATCGAGAAACCTCTCCGACCAATAACCAACAGGGGGAGCTAGAGATCCATAATGGCTCTCACATATTCAACGATGACTTCGTGATCAAAAGAACCATTAACATACGACACCGATTCCCTTTGTCACGTGATACTCTACTTATCCGAGGTTCGATCATCGGTATCTCCATACCTAATTCTACCTCGTTACTGATAAGTACTCTTTACTTGTTCCGTGGCATGACATCCCTTGTGTCCTAGTCACATGCTTGCAAGCTAATTGGATGACATTCCACCGAGAGGGCCCAGAGCATATCTATCTGTCATATGGATAGAAAAATCCCATTCTTGATCCATGTGCTTCAACACATACTTTCAGAATACCTAATGCCACCTTTATAACCACCCAGTTACGAAGTGGCATTTGATGTCATCAACGCACTCATCCGGTGATGGTGATTAACATAATCTCATGGTCGAAGGATTAGGTTACTATGTATTTCAAAGCTTGTAGCAAACCAAACCGAATGACTTGATCTTATGATATGCTTACTATGGGTGTATGTCCATCACACCATTCTCCTAATGACATGATCTTGTTATTAATAACATTCGATGTCTATGATCTGGAAATCATGATCATCTATTAATCAACAAGCTAGTTCAATAAGAGTCTTACTAGGGACTCTTTTATGTTTACAAAACACACAAGTATTAGTGTTTCCTAATAATACAATTATAGCATGGGATGTAAGCATTTAACATAAACACAAAGATATAATAATAAGCAGTTTATTATTGCCTCTTGGGCATATCTACATCACTATTCGCCTCTGTTCTTTTGTACCGGTGCCTGGTCCTCTAGGCAGTGGTGGTGGTGCTCCATGAGCTATGGCGCCTGGGGAAGCCCCGTACCCCTAATTTACCGCATCACAATTTAGTTGGAGTAGTCCTTCGTGGAGCTTCAGGAACTCGCGGTAGTCCTTGAGGAGGTGGCTGGACTTCTTCTTGCCATCATGCTTGTAGATGTAGAAGTGGACATTGCAGGGTCCAGACAACTTCTTCTGATGGATGTTCCAGGTGCTTCATCTCGGGTGCGGCGTTGCCACACTTGCGCGTATTTACCGCTATTGCGGTAGTTTCTACTATGGTACCTGCCGCTACAGTTGCCTTCATCGCGCTTATCAGCGTAGTCCACCGCAACCATGTCGACTTCCTCACTGTCTTCATAGCCGCATATCCGACGCTTCCCTCTACGGTCATGTCTGTGGCCGAGGTCATCCTCATCACCTGAGTGAACACGGTTTTTGTTCACCGAGTCTTCTCCATCTGCCCACCGATTCGTGATGGCCATCAGGTGGTCGATAGTTTTGGGCTTCGTGCGACCCAGCTCCTCCCTGAGCTCTCTTCAGCGGACACTGTCGTTGAATGCGTCGATTGCACGATCCTCGGAGATATCTTCCGCCAGGTTTTTAATGATGGACCACCTTTGAATGAGAGAAGGCACTTGGATTGACACAGACTGCTTGTAGGTGCACTTGAAGTTTCAGACGAAGCTGTAGACCAGCGCTTCCTAGCTGCGGATTGATCTGCCAGACAGATTGTTGAGCCATGCACGAGCAGCACCTTGCAGCTGTAGCTGAAGGCATTGCATGGATGTGCACTTGTTTCCGCCATGCAGCTTGATGGAAGAGATGTGGTCTTCCCGCCAGATCTTTGGGTCTTGGAGGCCATCAAACTTCAGGTTCTCCGAAGGGATCTTGAACCCTTTAGGCATTCACGTCTGTCATATGGCTCTGCTGAAGCAGTTGGCGGCTTAGAGCTCTGTTCCTTCATCCTCTGACTCTATTGAGTAGGCGCGCTTGACGCCATTTTGTAGACTTTGTGCTGTGTGATGTCATCACGCACGTCGTAATTGCGATCATGTCGATGTGAGTGATAGCTATGAGATTCGACACATATTTGATGGTTTTTATTGATAGTTTTCTCCCGGATTTGATCATTTACTAGCCTTACCTAACGCTAATACTTCAGTAGCAAAGAAAACTTGGTTTTTAATGTGTGTTTCTGGTTCTGAACGTCAACAGAAGGTTTTAACTAGAGAAACACAATATTCAGGCAAAAACAAGCAAGTCTCTCTTTGGAAGCAATCGAGGGAAGCATACAGAGGCTTTAACAAGCAACTATATGGCGAGAACATTTTTCCGGACGTATAGTTCCTGCCGTATAGCTACCGCCGCCTCCATCTTGTCAAAAGGGACAACTTCCGTGAAGATGCTAGACGTGAAACACAACACAACATCCGCCATCCCATCCAGAAAGGAGAAAGGGGAGATCCGAAGAAGAAGAGGAAGACGTTCTTCATCTCGCTCCACTGTAACATCCCAAAACTTTAATCTAAGGTTATTAAGATCCAAATCATCAAAATTAGGGTTAACAAAAACTTTTCCAAATCAAATTATTAAAGCATTCATATGTGTGCGTATTTAAAATAGGAGTTGATTTGAATTGCCATGATTAAGTGATCCATTTCTTGTAAAATGATTCTTGGGTGAAATAAACATCATCTAGATCATTCCCAAACAAATCCCAAAGAAAAACAAATCAAAATGAATAAAAGAAGTGAATGGTCATTTGCGCCATTTTAATCAACATGCCTACTTTGGCTATTCCTAGTACTCAAAACCTAACAGAAAAAATTATGGATCTTTGCACCCCTTGCTAGTACACATAATGATGTACCAAGGCCCACTTTGTGATCTGCCAAAAACATTCAAACACTATTTTTAAATGGCAATTGAAAATTGAATCTATTTCATATGGGAAGATCCCACTATTTCAAAAACCACTCAAACAAGCTCAATTTTCAAAACCCAAGAAACCACAGAGTCTCAAGCTTATGCCTAGCACACCCACCAAAAATCTTTCCAAAATTCCAAAGTAATTTTCTTGCGGCCATTTTTACAAACACATGGCAGGCAGGATTTACACCTAATATCTACCTCACTATTTTGAACAGGGTTTTGGCCCCAATTGATCTCCATTTAATCCCTTTGTCCCCTCTTGATCAAACTAGGCCAGTAGCACCCCATCCCCTACCCCCTAGTGGCATTGCCATGCCATGCCGAGCACCAACTCGCCGGCCAAACCTTGCCTTGCTCTAGCAGATCGCCCCTTCTCTCTCACCATGTCTACGAGCTAGCCAGGACCTCACCGCCACTCTCTGTCCCCTCCCCGAGCCGAGCCAGAGCATGGACCACCGCCAATGCGCCGCGCCTAGTGCGCCTGCACCATGCCGAGCAAGCGCCAGAGCGCCGCGCTCGACACGCGTGCACACACCGCCCCTCGATCGCAGCCCGCAACCCGCATCCACCGCTCCGCCACGACCCTAGGAACACGCCAGACATTCCTGTTCGCCGCCCAATACACCACAGATACCGCTCGCCGTTGAGACCGCCGCCTCTGCCGCTCAGAGCGCACGCATTGCCTGACCGCATACCACCGTCCCTAGGCCCGCATTTAATCCGTAGAGCACCGCCAGGAGACCAGCCACCGTCCCCTATCTCGAGCCATGCCGCTAGCACGCTGTGTAGCCCTCGCCGGAGCTGCCCGCCCATGCCTCTCGGTCGCATCGTCGTCCTATACATAGAGGCCTTCCCTAGCCAGTTTCTGCACACACCACTCACCTTCCCTCTTGCCACTGACCCTTCCCCACCTCTAGCCGGAGCAGCGCGAGCACTTGTTCGCCGGAATTTGGCCGGAGTAGCCCGCAACAGAGGAGGAGAGGGCGGCGTCAATTTCGTCCACCCTCGGAGCTGCCTCGACCACCCTTGAGCTCGCCGTCGTCTACCAGTCCGTTTGCCCGCCTCGCCGTCGTTGCTGGAGCCCTGGTACGCCACCTAAGCACCCCCACCGAGCCGCTAGGGTTAGAGTTTGCCGACGACAGGTCCGTCGTCAACGACGAGCCCCAGCCGTTGATCCCCGTTCTAATCTAACGGCCCCCATCGCCCCATACCGCTTCACGCGTTATGAGCCACTGACTAGTGGACCCCCTGTCAGTTGTGCCCCACGCCGCGTAGTTTCACTGGGCCAGCCCGTTAGTTTCCCCGCACGACCCATTTAGTTTGAATTACGAATTTTATGTTTTAGTTTAAACCTAGTTCTGTCCCCTAGTTTGAAATTCAATTCAGAGAGATTTACAAATCCAAATGGAGTGATTCCAATTTTGTTAGAAAGCTACTGAAAAGATCTACCCAAGCCCGTTGGATTTAATTCAATTAGAGTTAGATAACTCTCCTAGTAAAAATAATAAGACGGAAGAATTTGCACCTTGCAACATTTTTATAAAATCAACCAAGATAGCTTTTGAGTTGATTCCAACTCTCAAAAATCACATTTCACCATACCTATCTGAATATGTAATAATATTAAGGTTAACATGCAGTGACTTTGGACTAGTACCAAAATAATGCTATATAGGCATTTCTAGTCACTTTAAATCATTAAATAATGAACCTAAACCAAAGTAATTATGATCCAATCCTTAAATCACATTCACACATGTTAGAATATGTGGTGATGACATGTGTCCACATGATCCCATATTTTAAGTGGTGAATATTAAATCTTAGTTAATTTTCAATGAGTCGAAATTACTTTTCTAAAATAAAAAGAAGGAAACTAGTTAATAAAACTTGTGATGCTTGTGATGATAATAGATCATCAAATATGTGCCTTAGAGTGCTAATTAGACTAGTTAAGTATTGTTTGGTGATTGTGTACTCCGTATGTATTTATAGACGATAGTACTGACCAAGATTTCGAGGAGGAGGAGTTCTACCAAGAAGAAGAGGAAGAAAACTTAGCGAACAGTCTTAACTTAGTAGTTTAGAGTAGATAAAAACTTGAGTCACTTTAGATGGGAACACTTGGTGAAAATGAATTATGAAAACCTTGGAATGATGAGTCATTCTATTGAGATGCTTTGACATGTGTTGACAAACACAAATGGTTTATGATGATGAAAATGTTGAGGCATGAGCCTTGACCCTTTTACAAAACTGATGGTTGGATTCGGATGCGATACCATTCCAAATTTACCGTACAACCACAATACCTAAATTGGGTAAGGCTTAGCTGAAAGTTTATATGCATTAGTATTAGTTCCCTCGCGGGAGAGGTTTGAGCTGAGGCTACCTCTCAATGTTGTCCACCTATGCAGTGCCCAAGATGATAGATGGTCATGGTTGGGAGGCCATGCTCATAGGAGAGGTGCTTATACTAGGATGTGTAAAGGAAAGGTTATGTTTGATTATCTGCATACTAAGTATGATGATTCATGGTTATCCCTGACAGATGTATCGAATCTTGTGGTGAAAGTGTACCACCTCTGCAGAGTGTCAAACTATTCGAATAGCCGCGTCCGCGGTTATGGACAGTTGGAATGGCCATACTGTTTCGTTGTCATATGTTTTCAAAATGACTGATGAATCTTGATGTTTTCAAAATGAATGATGAATCTTGACTTGACCACAACAGGGTTGTGTTTATGACACTAGCTTCCCAACTTAAGTGATTCTAGAACTTTATTTTATCTTTCTTTGCTTCAGAACTCAGCTTAGGTTTCAAACTTAACTTTATAGTTAAACTTAGAGTTAGCATTTTAACTTAGAACTATACTAGTTGTTAGTGGTAGTTTGCGAGTACTTAAAGAGTACTCATGGTTTGTCCCTGGCTATTCTCATGGCCAGACTATGAAGGAGACTACCAAGATGATGGACAGCCGGACGGCTATGATAATTAGGACTATCTGCCTTCGTCAGCATTGCCTGTGCCCCTGAAGATGGACCCCACCGCTACGGTTATCTTTTATTTCCGCTGCTTGTTGTATTAAGACTGGATCATGAGATCCTTATTGGTGTAAGACCTTATGTATGGGTTGTAATGGATGATGTACTATGATATCCAATCTGTTATGTCTCGCAAAAATGGTAATCCTGGGATTGTGATGTATGACATAACAGGCAACTGGGATTAAAAATCCGGGTGTTGACAAGTTGGTATCAGAGCCATCCTGACCATAGGAGACCCTAGTTAGAATGGACATCCAGATAAAAACTTAGTTTCAAAACCAAAGTGAGTATTTATGAAAAACTATTTCCTCTCTTATCCTTGGGAATTCATTCTTTCTCTCAAAAATTCATGTCCTCAAATTTCTTACATTACTACTTAAAATTTGGCACACTTGATCACTTCACTAACTTCCTCATCCTTAATTCTTGTAGATGGAGACTTAGTTCAGCAAGTTCTACCAGTTGGGAAACGGAGGTCTGATACATTGCAAATGTATCTATAATTTTTGATGTTCCATGCTTAGTTTTATCCACTTTCTTATGTTTTGTTCCAACTTTGGAGTACTTTTCATATGATTTCTTGGACTAACCTATTAACAAGAGCCACAGTGCCAGCTGCCTGTTTTCTGCTATTTTTGGTTCCACAAAAGTCAGAAAATGAATATTCTCGGAATTGGACGGGACAAAAGCCAAAGTGCCTATTTTTTCGAAAGGGATCAAGTGCCAGAATACGAGACGGAGAAGGGCCAGGGAGCCACCACACCACCTGGCCACGTGGCCAGGCCTGGCCCACGCCAGGGGGTGGTGTGGCCGCTCCCGGCACCCCCTCGGCCTCTCCTTCCGCCTATATATTGCCCTCGGGACGAAAACCCTAAGTACCCGATCAAAAATCCACGAAAGAGTCTGTAGCCGCCGTTATCTCCATCCCTAGATCGGGAGGGATCTGAAGCTCTTCCCGGCACCCTACCGGAGAGGGGAATTCACCCTGGAGGCCTTCTTCATCACCATGCAAGCCTCTGGTGTGATGCGTGAGTAGTTCATCCTTGGACTACGGATCCATGTAGTAGCTAGATGGCTGGTTCTCCTCCTTTGTGCTTTCATGTTTAGATCTTGTGAGCTCCGTTCATGATCAAGATCATCTATTTGTAATTCATACATGTTGTGTTTGCGGGGATCCGATGGATATTGAGATGCTATTTCAGATTAATTATTGATTCTATCATGTGTTTGTTATTTGTGATCTTGCATGCTTTCCGTTGTTAGTAGCTATCTTGGCCAAGTAGATGCTAGCAACTCCAAGAGTTAGTATTTATGCTCGATAGTGGGTTCGTGCCTCTGGTAATCTGGGGAAGTGACAGAAATCTCTAAGGTACTAGATGTGTTGTTGCTACTAGGGAGAAAACAACAATCCTTTGTTCATAGAACAATCATATTGTTTACTTTACACGCAGTTCGTAACAGAATAATTTGTTGCTTGCAACTTAATACTAGAGGGGGTTCGGATGATAACCTGAAGGTGGTTTATTAGTCATAGATGCAGTTGGATGGCGGTCTATGTATTATGTTGTAATGCCCAATAAAGTCTCAAAGGAGTCAAGATGATTAGTATATGCATGTATTGCTTTCTCGGTGTTTGTCAATTGCCCCGCTGTAATTTGTTCACCCAGCATGTTATCTATCTAAGGAGAGCCACCTCTAGTGAACTATGGATCCCGGTCCTTGTCTTTACGTACAATCTACAACTATTTACTTCTTTGTGTTTACTTTCTGCAAACTTTTACTTCTTTCCATTTGATACGTTTAATCCTTTGTTTTCCGCAAAACACGGAGATATTGACAACCTCATCGCAAGTTGGGGACAAAGTTTTGTGGTTGTGTTGTGCAGGTCTCCACGTTGCTACTAGCACCGGTAGTGCGCCCTGCCAAAGCTCAGCTAGTAACACCTTTGGGGTGTTTCCTTGCTCCTACTAGTTCAATTAAACCTTGGGTTCATAACTGAGGGAAAACTTGCTGCTGTGCTCATCATACCTTCCTCTTGGGGTTCCTAACGAGCTCTACGTCGAACGACGAGCACATCAAGATCTTTTCTAGCGCCGTTGCCGGGGAGTCAAGGACATATTCACAAGGGGAGTCCCTCATAACCAATATCTTTACTTTGTTGTTTTTGTTTTTCTTAGTTTCTTTTTGCTTTGTTTGCTTGTTTTGTTCTTCAAAAACACAAAAAAATTACTTTTACTAGTTTGCTTTCTTATTTGAAAACCCAAAAAAATGACTACTCTTGAAAACACTAAGTTGTGTGACTTCACTAGCACCAAAAACAATGATTTTATGAGCACACCTATTGCTCCACCTATGCCTGAAAATACTTTCTTTGAGATAAAACCTGCTTTACTCAATCTTGTTATGAGAGAGCAATTTTCTGGTATTGGTAATGAAGATGTTGCTTCCCATCTAAATAACTTTGTTGAACTTTGTAAGATGCAAAAGCATAGGGATATAGATGGTGATATTATTAAGCTAAAATTGTTTCCTTTCTCTTTGAGAGGAAAAGCTAAAGAATGGTTGAATTCCTTAACTAGGAATAGTATTGATTCTTGGACTAAGTGCAAAGATGATTTTATTGGAAAGTACTATCCTCCTGCTAAGATTATATCTATGAGAAGTGAAATAATGAAGTTTAAACAACTTGATAATGAGCTTGTTGCTCAAGCTTGGGAAAGAATGAAATCTTTGGTAAAGAATTGTCCCACTCATGGACTGACTGCTTGGATGATCATCCAAACTTTTTATGTAGGGTTGAACTATTCTTCAAGGAACCTATTGGATTCTGCTGCTAGAGGTACCTTTATGACCATCACTTTGGGTGCTGCAACAAAACTTCTGGACAATATGATGGTTAATTATTCTAAATGGCATATTGAGAGAGCTCCACAAGGTAGGAAGATAAATTCTGTTGAGGAAACTTCCTCCTTGAGTGATAAGATTGATATTATTTTGTCCATGCTTGTTAATGGAAAAGCCCATATTGATGCAAATAATGTTCCTTTAGCCTCTTTGGTTGCTCAAGAAGAGAAAGTTGATGTGAACTTCATAAGAAATAACAATTTTGGCAACAATGCTTATGGTAATAATGCTTATAGGAACAATTTTGGTAACAACAATTATAAGCTATTCCCTCCCAACAATGGTAATGCTTATGGAAATTCTTACAACAATAATAAGAGTGCTCCCTTTGAACTTGAAGTTATGCTTAAAGACTTTTTAGTAAGCAAACTACTTTCAATAAAACTATTGAGGAAAAACTCTCTAATGCTGAAAGAAATATAGCATCTTTGGCTGAAGCTCAATCTTCTTTGAATAAAATGGCTGCTAAACCTGAAACTATTGATAATACCTTTGCAGCTACCAATGCTATACAAGTAAGAATTGATGAAAATGTTAGACTATTAGCTAAATTACATGCTAAGTGGGAAAGAGAAGATGAAATTGCTAGAAAACATTAGTGTTTCTACTATTACCACCACTAGTGTTGAGACTAGTAATAGTTCTAGTACTTTAGATGATAAATTTGATTTTGATCTTGATGGTTGTAATATCTGTGAAGTTATTAAGTTCCTACAAAAGCTTGCCAAAAGTCCTAATGCTAGTGCTATGAACATGGCCTTTACAAAAAACATTACTGATGCTCTCATAAAGATTAAAGAAGAAAAGATGAACAAAACCGAACCTAATGGGGAGGAACCTAAGATACCAATACCCTTTAAACTAGTAGCAATACATGATGCCATAGAAAAGAATCTTGATTGGATTGTTCCTGCAAACCCTTTTGATGAGAATAGTGAACCTAAGAGCATTGAGAGAGGATCCTCTAGAACTTATTTGGATGATATACCTTGCCTTGTTGAAAATATTTCTGGTATAGATCTTAATGCTTCTTCATTTGAGAACACTTGATTCTTTCTTTGCTTCTTATGCCTAACTTAAAGGCGTTAAAGAAAAGTACTTGTTGGGAGATAACCCAAAAGTTTTAGATGAGTCTTGGAAGTTATTACCTCTGTAATAACCTCTCCTTATCCTTTTTATTTGTTTTTTGTGCCAAGAGTAACCTCTAATGAGAGAGAAGTAATGATTGGGAAAGTTGCTGTCCCGAAACAGATTTTTGTGCTTCACCGTACAAATTCGTGAGAGAGCTATGTATGTCGGATTGAGCTGTAATTTTTTGTTCTTCTGCCCCAGGTTGTTATCTAACTTTCATTAGTTCATAACTTTTTGATTTGACCAACAGAAGGTCTTCGAAAAAATTCGTCTTTACCTGCTGGTCTGTTTTGACAGATTTCTGCCATTTTCTGCATTTGCTTCTTGTGGGTTCCTTTTTGAGTTCTTTTGGGGAATTGAGATTTTTGAGGGAAGTGATACAGTAGCTAGGGTTCTAATGGAAGTTTATTTGGTGTTAGAACTGAACCTTAATACTTATTTATCTTGAGTGCACTAATGTTGCTAATAAAGATTGTATGAAGTTTTGTATGAAGGAAAATTTTCAGGTGTATGGAAGGAATGAGTAATGAGATGAAGGATGGACTAAAGCTCAAGATTTGGGATGCCACGCGTGTCACCCCAAGAAATATCCAAGAAGTACAAGTTTCAAAGCTTGGGGATGCCCAAGGCATCCCCTTCTTCATCAATAAAAATCCCAGGTTCCTTCCAAACGCTTCATTTTTATTGTTTCATGCACAGTTGTGTTGTTCTTGGAGCGTCTTATTTTTCGTTTTCGTTTTGGTTTTTAGTTTGCTTGGTTTGCTTAGTTTTCTAAATAAATTGGTTGGACCCCCTCTTTCATACATTGGTTTGCAAGTAGTTTGGTTTGGTTTGGAAAAGGGTAGGAAAGTTCATACTTATGTGGTAAAAAAGAGCTTGTTTTTGACTGTGGCCTGTGCTTTGTCATGCCATGCTTGATATTGTTTTCACTTTATGCTTAGTATTCTTTGCTGTAGCATGACTTGTTATAAACAATTGAGATTGCTTAATGTGCCTTGGATGAATCATGCGTTGTTTTAGCATATTAAAGCACAGTATAGTGGTATTCTCCTTTGATGCTTTATTTGGGTTGACTTGGCGCATGCTCACACCATGTTATGACTGTCACACGTCACCATAGCCTTTATGATCCTTTAGTTTTCAACTTGTAGTATCACTTTATGCTTTGATCAATGATGTTTTGTCGCTCTGCATGATTATGGCCATTATTGCTCTCTTAGTTTGTCGCTCCCAGTCTTTTGCTAGCCTTCACAATCAAGTATGAGTTCCACTCATGCATCCAACTCCATAAACCAAGTTATTCCAAAGAATCCACCATACCTACCTACTAGCTTATGCTATTCCAAGTATATTCATCCTTTTGTTTACCTTCCAAATTAAACTTGTTATGAGAAAACTAGTGATTAAAGCTCTCACGAACTTGATGGCACACTTTACTTTTTTCCTCTAATAAACTTGAACCATTGGGTCCTTGTTTGTTGCGTATATGCTTGCGCTTTATAAGTTGAAATTAGCAGAACCATGTTTTATGGGGAACGCTTTCAACATTGCACTTGTACTTTGTACCCCGTTGATATCATGTTCTTTTGCTTACGGATCCCGATGGTGTGAAATAAAAGTGGAACTTGTAAGATCATGGAGTTTGTATGTGTGTTAGAGAAACACCTGGGCCGCTAGCCTAAGCCATGCCTAATCATGGTGGAAACTTGCAGCATCACCATAATGAGCACTCTATGAAGCATCCTCAATAAAAAACTATGCAAATAGCAAATAAAAAGATCGCTGAGATGCTCATTGTCTGCTTGCCTTGTCATTTTGATTATGGGAAAGCTCCCGTATCATGTGCAAGGGGTACCCCGTTGGGGGTTCTTAATGATACACATATACTTACAATGACAAGAGCTTACTCGTGACTGAAGTTGAGTAGCATGAGGATCGGTCTTCGTAAGTAAGGGGCATGAGATTTCGGTTTATAACTTGTCAAGCATATCCTCTTAGTTGTGTCACTTTAACCTTAATCACCTTAAAGATGCTTATGATAGGGGCAATGAGAGCTGAAAGCTATAAGTACCATAATTTTTGGAAGCTCTTTATGAGACTTGAATCCCTACTCCCTTTTACAAAAGGCCTTTCTTCCACCATAATATTGAGTCTCCACCTTCTTTCTTTATGCACTTACTTTGAGAGCATAGTGGCCATTCTTAGTTCTATGTGCATTGTCCCAAGACTAGTTGATTGATGCATAACTTGATATTGCTTGTTTTAAACTATTTTATCTAGTCACTCTTATGAACTTTGAAGGTGTCCTATGCATTTATATTTTCTACTGTATTGAGGGACAAGCTGAATACTATTATGCTATGTTTTCTTTATGTGAAACAAACAAATGTCTTGCAAAGCATTGTTATTCATGAATCTTTTGTTTGTGCCCTTTCATGTTGCATCATAGTTTCTTTGCTTATTTCTAGAACTTTGTCTTTCATGTTATGATTGAAGTACTATGATCCTAGCTTTGAATGTTTTGCAAATACTTTGATCAAGTCTTTTATGGTGCATGTCACCTCAAAAATTATTCTTTCTTTTTTATCACTTACCTACTCGAGGACGAGCAGGAGTTAAGATTGGGGATGGTGATACATTGCAAATTTATCTATAATTTTTGATGTTCCATGCTTGGTTTTATCCACTTTCTTGTGTTTTGTGCCAACTTTGGAGTACTTTTCATATGATTTCTTGGACTAACCTATAAACAAGAGCCACAGTGCCAGCTGCCTGTTTTCTGCTGTTTTTGGTTCCAGGAAAGTCAGAAAATGAATATTCTCGGAATTGGACGGGACAAAAGCCAAAGTGCCTATTTTTTCGGAAGGGATCAAGTGCCAGAATACAAGACGAAGAAGGGCCAGGGAGCCACCACACCACTTGGCTGCATGGCCAGGCCTGGCCCGCGCCAGGGGGTGGTGTGGCCGCTCCCAGCACCCCCTGGGCCTCTCCTTCCGCCTATATATTACCCTCGGGACAAAAACCCTAAGTACCCGATCAAAAATCCACTAAAGAGTCTGTAGCCGCCGTCATCTCCATCCCTAGATCAGGAGGGATCTGAAGCTCTTCCCGGCACCCTGCCGGAGAGGGGAATTCACCCTGGAGGCCTTCTTCATCACCATGCAAGCCTCCGGTGTGATGCGTGAGTAGTTCATCCTTGGAGTACGGATCCATGTAGTAGCTAGATGGCTGGTTCTCCTCCTTTGTGCTTTCATGTTTAGATCTTGTGAGCTCCGTTCATGATCAAGATCATCTATTTGTAATTCATACATGTTGTGTTTGCGGGGATCCGATGGATATTGAGATGCTATTTCAGATTGATTATTGATTCTATCATGTCTTTGTTATTTGTGATCTTGCATGCTTTCCGTTGTTAGTAGCTATCTTGGCCAAGTAGATACTAGCAACTGCAAGAGTTAGTATTTATGCTCGATAGTGGGTTCATGCCTCTGGTGATCTGGGGAAGTGACAGAAATCTCTAAGGTACTAGATGTGTTGTTTCTACTAGGGAGAAAACAACAATCCTTTGTTCATAGAACAATCGTATTGTTTACTTTACACGCAGTTCGTAAAGCAATAATCTGTTGCTTGCAACCTAATACTGGAGGGGGTTCGGATGATAACCTGAAGGTGGATTATTAGTCATAGATGCAGTTGGATGGCGGTCTATGTATTATGTTGTAATGCCCAATCAAGTCTCAAAGGAGTCAAGATGATTAGTATATGCATGTATTGCTTTCTCGGTGTTTGTAAATTGCCCCGCTATAATTTGTTCACCCAGCATGTTATCTATCTAAGGAGAGCCGCCTCTAGTGAACTATGGATCTCGGTCCTTGTCTTTACATACAATCTACAACTGTTTACTTCTTTGTGTTTACTTTCTACAAACTTTTACTTCTTTCCATTCGATACGTTTAATCCTTTGTTTTCCGCAAAACACGGTGAGATTGACAACCTCATCGCAAGTTGGGGACAAAGTTTTGTGGTTGTGTTGTGCAGGTCTCCACGTTGCTACTAGCACCGTAGTGCATCGCCAAAGCTCAGCTAGTAACACCTTTGGGGTGTTTCCTTGCTCCTACTGGTTCGATTAAACCTTGGTTTCATAACTGAGGGAAAACTTGCTGCTGTGCTCATCATACCTTCCTCTTGGGGTTCCCAACAATCTCTACGTCGAACAACGAACACATCAAGGTCAACTGATCTTCGAGAGGGATCTGGATGCACTATCAGAGTTACTGGGACGCCCCCATCCGGAGTTTCTTGGAGCTCAACTTCCAGGACCCCTAGGAGGAGATTTACAGTGGCTCGTCACAGCTGATCTTAGAGGAAGCATCGAAGCACCAACATCCGGGCGAATTCAGTTCTCCGTGAGAGAGAACAACTGGCTAGATGGATTAGCCAGGGCAATGCATGAAGCTCTCGCACGTCTATGTGCCCTCAGCGTCAACCAAATCCAAGGAACCCGTTTTGCTCACTTTGCAAGACGTGACTTCATGGGAATGCCGATGGAGATGCCAAGTCACCTAGAGTTGAGGCGTCAAGTGGAGAATCTTGACTTCTTGCTGCATGATAGACAGCAGGAACTAGACAATGCTAGAGAGTTAGCCAACCAGAGCCATGCCATTGCCGACTAGAAGGCCCAGACTTTCGCACTGCTCATCTAGGATCGCCAGTCTCTTCGCCGCCAGCGTGCAAAGAAGGATCGCACCATTGCTCATCTTCGCAAGAAGATAGCTGACCTCGTGAAGACCGTCAAGGAGCAGGAAGCTCAGCTTGCAGCAAAGGAGGAAGAAGAGGAGGGTGAAGACATCCAGGGAGACATGGATTCTTACCTCAGCAATGATGATGACTTTCTGGAGGAGGATGCCGTGGACTCCTACACTGACGATGAGGACTCCGACTTCATGGATGATGAGTAGATGCACTAGAGCACTGTCGTAGCATGAGATGTATTGGTCCCGCTGTATCGTAGCTTGCAGAATGGTTCTTCAAACCATCTGTTTTCCTTTGTTGTTGTGGTGTATGTTTGTATCGTGTGCTTGTTTGCATGAATGAAATGAAGTTAGTTGCAAAACCTGAGTCAAACTCAAAGTTTTAGCTTGAAAACAAAACCATGAACCTTAGAACTTTCCCTCTTACCCCTGTATCTATCTCAATCTTCAGATGACTCGTGGAAACCAAGGAGGGAGCAGCTCGTCGCAAGACCCAATGCTACAGATCTTGCAGAATCTCATCGCAGACAGAGAAGCAAGTAGGGCAGAACGCCAAGCTAACTTAGCAACATTGCAGCAGATCGCCCAGATGGCCCTCAACAACCAAGGACATGGAAACCAGGATCACCATGGATCCAAACTCACAAACTTCCAGAATACCAATCCCCTAATCTTCAACCAAGCTGAAAATCCACTAGATGCTGATGACTGGTTATAGACAATGGAAAACAACTTAGAAGTTGCAGGAGTTGATGAAAACGAGAAAGTTCTCTTCGCCACCCACTATCTGGCAGGAGATGCAAGAGCTTGGTGGACTAGTATCCGCAACATGAACCATGGTCAAGTGATGACATGGGAAGCCTTCAAAGTCAATTTCAGCCGCACCCACGTGCTGCAAGGTCTAGTCAACAGAATGAGGGATGAGTTCCATGACTTGAAGCAAGGCAGAATGACTGTGGTGGAGTACCATGACAGATTCCTGTCACTTGCCAGATATGAACCTGATGAGATCAACACGGAGGCCAAGAAAAAGGAGAGATTCCTGAACGAACTGCATGATGAGATGCAGACTGTACTCGTCAACATCCGTTTCCAAGATCTCGAAGAGCTAGTTGACTCTGGAAGGGAAGATTAACCAGGCAAACGACAACTGCAAACATCGTATGATGCAGCAATCTGGATCCAACAGTCACCAGAAGTACCATCCCAACCCCTCACCAGACTATGCACCAAGGAACAATCGACCCCCAATATCTCGCCCAAGCTACCCCAACCGTAGCGGAGGCAATGTGAAGTCCGGAGGAAACAATCACAACTCTGGCAATACCAACAATTTCAACCGTGACCCTTCCAAGAGCAACAACAACAACAACAACAAGACTGCACCCAGAACTGGCAGCAATGATGTGCCTGTCGTAGCAAAGGACAAGCCCCAGATCACTTGTTTCGAGTGTGGAGTGAAGGGTCACTATTCCAATGAGTGTCCCAAGAAGACTACAGGCAATGCCAATGTGAATGCCCCGGCTCAACAGCAGCGTCATGTTCAACCAGGAAGAAGATGTGCCCTAGGAAACCCTCACAACCACAACGGCCGTCTCTTCCACATGAACGCAAAAGAAGCCCAAGAAGCGCCAGATGTAGTGCTGGGTATGTTTTCTGTCAACTCAGTTTTAGCAAGAGTATTGTTTGATTCAGGAGTATCACATTCATTTGTCACCGAAGAATTTGCATGCACTAGTAAGATTCACCCAACCAACCTGAAGCATGTCATGATAGTTCAAATCCCCGGTTCAACAACCAAAGCTAGAAAAATTTGCAAAGCTGTACCTATCAGAATACATGGGATAGATTTTTATGCCAACCTAATTGTACTTGGAACCAAAGGATTGGAAGTAGTACTAGGTATGGACTGGATAACAAGGTATAAAGGACTGATAGACTGTGCTAAGAAAGCCATCACCATGACCAGTAGCTCTGGAGTCACAGTAGAGCATATCTCTGAAACCTTACCTCGCCAATTCAAGTGCAACAAGAGTCTAGCCCTACCCACCATAGACCAGTCAGAGTAGTCTGTGAATACCCGACGTATTCCCAGATGAATTGCCAGGTATGCCCTCGGATAGGGATATTGAGTTCATTACCGAACTAATCCCCGGAACCGGGCCCATAGCCCAAAGACCCTATAGCATGAACCCCTCAGAGTTAGATGCAGTTGGATGCCATGTTAGAAAAAGGCTTGATTCAACCAAGCGCATCGCCATGGAGATCACCAGTGTTATTTGTCGACAATAAAGATGGAGGAAATCGTTTGTGCAAAGATTACATAAAGTTGAATGACGTCACCATCAAGAACAAGTACCCCTTGCCAAAGATAGAGGATCTATTTGATCAGTTGACTGGAGCCCAGGTATTCTCAAAGATTGATCTTAGGACTGGTTATCACCAACTTAAGATTCATGCAACGGATATTCCGAAGACCGCCTTTACTACTTCCTATGGTTTATATGAGTATACGGTTATGTCTTTTGGATTAACCAATGCCTCTGCTTATTTCATGAACCTCATAAATAAGATCTTTATGAATTTCCTAGATAAGTTTGTAGTTGTGTTTATCGACGACATCCTTATCTACTCCAAGTCAGAAGAAAAGCATGAGAAGCATTTGAGAATCATCCTAGAAACCCTGAGAGAGCATCAGTGATATGCCAAGTTCAGCAAGTGTGAGTTTTGGCTGAAAGAAGTAGGATTCCTAGGACATATTGTGTCTGCCGGAGGAGTCTCTGTTGATCCCGCCAAGATCAAAGATGTCGAAGAATGGGAAGCCCCAACCACTCAAACCCAAGTCCGTGCATTTCTCGGATTAGCGGGATACTACCGCAAGTTCGTAGAAGGATTCTCGAGCATCGCCAGACCCATGACCCAATTGCTAAAGAAGGACAAGAAGTTTGAATGGACAGACAAATGTGAAGCCAGTTTCCAGGAGCAGAAGAAGAGATTGATATCAGCCCCAATATTGATCATACCAGACATCAAGAAGCCGTTTGATGTATATTGTGATGCATCCAAGATTGGTCTCGGATGTGTATTGATGCAAGAAGGCAAAGTCATCGTGTATCTGTCTTGACAACTGAAGCAGCATGAGCAGAACTATCCGACCCATGATCTTGAATTAGCAGCCGTAGTGCTGGCATTGAAGACATGGCGTCATTATCTGATGGGTAATCGCTGTGAGATTTACTCAGATAACAAGAGCTTGAAGTATATTTTCACTCAGAAGGAGCTAAATATGAGGCAAAGGAGATGGATAGAGTTAATCAAGGATTATGACCTTGACATTCACTATCACCCCGGAAAGCCAATGTGGTAGCGGATGCTCTTAGCAGATTGCCGTGTAGGCTAAACACTATGATGAAGGAGAAGCAGCCAAGTTTGCATGAGGAGTTGGAGCAGATCAGGACTGAGTTAGTTAGCAAAGGATTCTTAGCTAGCATTAAACTTCAACCCACTTTGATTAGCCAAATCAAGGAAGCCCAGAAGGGAAATGACAGTATCGACGGTATCAAACGTCGTATTGGTACAGGAAAGGTACCTGGATTCACTAAAGACGAAGAAGAAGTTTTGTGGTACAAAGGATGTATCTGTGTGCCAGCAGATTCGGAGTTGAAGCAAGTTATCATGAAGGAAGCTCATGATACTCTTTATTCTATCCACCCCGAAGGAACGAAGATGTATCAGGATTTGAAAGAGCAATTTTGGTGGCACAAGATGAAGAGAGAAATCGGAAGCTACATCGCCAAGTGTGACATCTGTCAAAGAGTCAAAGCAGAGCATCAGAGACCCGCAGGACTATTGCAACCATTGCAGATTTTGGAATGGAAATGGGATTCTGTCGGAATGGACTTTATCACCGGTTTACCTACTTACAGTAGGGGAAATGACTCAATCTAGGTCATAGTTGATAGACTGTCCAAGGTAGCTCACTTCATACCTGTCAAGACTACCTACCAGAGTTCGAAGCTAGCAGAACTGTATATAGCTAGGATTGTTAGTCTGCATGGAACCCCCAAGACCATAGTATCAGACCGAGGAACCCAGTTTACCTCGAGATTTTGGCAGAAAGTTCAGGAAGGGTTGGTAACCAAGTTGAACTTCAGCACCGCTTCTCACCCGCAAACTGATGGACAGACTGAGAGAGTCAACCAGATCCTAGAGGATATGTTAAGAGCTTGTGTGTTGGAATATGGATCAAAATGGGAAGACTGCCTACCTTTCGCAGAATTTTCATACAACAACAGTTACCAAGCTAGTTTGCAGATGGCACCATTTGAGTTCCTATACGGAAAAAGTGTTGTACCCCTTTGAATTGGTCGCAAGAGAAGAGAGTCAGATCTTTGGACCTGACATTCTCCGAGAAGCCGAAGAGAAGGTTCACAAAGTCCGTGAGCACCTCAAGACCACCCAATCCAGACAGAAGAGTTATGCTGACCAGAGAAGGAGAGACCTGACTTTCAATGTCGGAGATTTTGTATATCTCAAGGTTTCACCATTGAAAGGAACCCAACGCTTTAGTCTAAAAGGAAAGTTAGCCCCTAGATATATCGGGCCCTTCAAGATTCTGAACCGTCGAGGAGAAGTATCGTATCAACTAGAACTGCCTGAAGAGATGTCAGCCATCCAAAATGTGTTCCATATCTCGTTATTTCGCAAATGCTTGGAAGTGCCGGAGAAGACTGAAGTTTTCAAGAACATCGATCACATAGTGGTGGAGATCAACAATGACCTAACCTATCGTGAAGTGCCCATCCGTATCCTAGAAGAAGCTTATAGAACCACCAGGACCAGGAGTATCAAGTTTCTCAAGATTCAACGGAGAAACCATATAGAAGAGGAAGCCACTTGGGAGCGAGAAGATTACATTAGGACAGAGTTCCCAGATCTCTTTAGTTCCTAGTTTTCTTTGTAAATCTCAGGACGAGATTTTGTTTAAGGGGGGAAGGTTTGTAACATCCCAAAACTTTAATCTAAGGTTATTAAGATCCAAATCATCAAAATTAGGGTTAACAAAAACTTTTCCAAATCAAACTATTAAAGCATTCATATGTGTGTGCATTTAAAATAGGAGTTGATTTGAATTGCCATGATTAAGTGATCCATTGCTTGTAAAATGATTCTTGGGTGAAATAAACATCATCTAGATAATTCCCAAACAAATTACAAAGAAAAACAAATCAAAATGAATAAAAGAAGTGAATGGTCATTTGTGCCATTTTAATCAACATGCCTACTTTGGCTATTCCTAGTACTCAAAACCTAATAGAAACAATTATGGATCTTTGCACCCCTTGCTAGTACACATAATGATGTACCAAGGCCCACTTTGTGATCTGCCAAAAACATGCAAACACTATTTTTAAATGGAAATTAAAAATTGAATCTATTTCATATGGGAAGATCCCACTATTTCAAAAACCACTCAAACAAGCTCAATTTTCAAAACCCAAGCAACCACCGAGTCTCAAGCTTATGCCTAGCACACCCACCAAAAAGCTTTCCAAAATTCCAAAGTGATTTTCTTGCGGCCATTTTTACAAACACATGGCAGGCAGGGTTTACACCTAATATCTAGCTCACTGTTTTGAACAGGGTTTTGCCCCCAATTGATCTCCATTTATCCCTTTGTACCCTCTTGATCAAACCAGGCCAGTAGCACCCCATCCCCTACCCCCTAGTGGCATTGCCATGCCATGCCGAGCACCAACTTGCCGGCCAAACCTTGCCTCGCTGCAGCAGACCGCCCCTCTCTCTCTCATCATGTCTATGAGCTAGCCAGGACCTCACCGCCACTCTCTGTCCCCTCCCCGAGCCAAGCCAGAGCATGGACCACCGCCAATGCGCAACGCCAAGTCCGTCTGCACCATGCTGAGCATGCTCCAGAGCGCCGCGCTCGACAGGCGTGCATGCGTCGCCCCTTGACTACTGCCCGCGTCCACCTCTCTGCCATGACCCCAGGAACACGCCAGACATGCCCGTTCGCCGCCCAATGCACCATAGCCACCGCTCGCTGTTGAGACCGCCGCCTCTGCCGCTCAGAGCGCGTGCATTGCCCGACCGCATACCACCATCCCTAGGCCCGCATTTAATCCTTAGAGCACCGCCAGGAGACCAGCCACCGTCCCCTATCTCGAGCCATGCTGCTAGCACGCTGTGCAGCCCTCGCCGGAGCCGCCCGCCCATGCCTCTCGGTCGCATCGTCGTCCTATAAATAGAGGCCTTCCCCAGCCAGTTTCTGCACACCACTCACCTTCCCTCTTGCCACTGACCCTTCCCAACCTCTAGCCGGAGCAGGGCAAGCACTTGTTCGCCGGAATTTGGCCGGAGTAGCCCGCAGCAGAGGAGGAGAGGGCAACATCGATTTTGTCCACCCCCGGAGCTTCCTCGACCACCCCTGAGCTCGCCGTCGTCTACCAGTCCGTTTGCCCGCCTCGCTGTCATCGCTGGAGCCCTGTTACGCCCCTAAGCACCCCCAACGATCTGCTAGGGTTAGAGTTCGCCGGCGACAGGTCTGTCATCGACGACGAGCCCCAACCGTTGATCCCCGTTCTAATCTAACGGCTCCCATTGCCTCGTACCGCTTCGCGCGTTATGAGCCACTGACCGGTGGACCCCCTGTCAGCTGTGCCCCGCGCCGCGTAGTGTCACTCGGCCGGCCCGTTAGTTTTCCCGCACGACCCATTTAGTTTGAATTAGGAATTTCTATTTTAGTTTAAACCTAGTTCTGTCCCCTAGTTTGAAATTCAATTGAGAGAGATTTACAAATCCAAATGGAGTGATTCCAATTTTGTTAGAAAGCTACAGAAAAGATCTACCCAAGGCCGTTGGATTTAATTCAATTAGAGTTAGAGATCTATCCTAGTAAAAATAATAAGATAGAAGCATTTGCACCTTGCAACATTTTTATAAAATCAACGAAGATAGCTTTTGAGTTGATTCCAACTCTCAAAAATCACATTTCACCATACCTATATGAATATGTAATAATATTAAGGTTAACATGCAGTGACTTTGGACTAGTACCAAAATAATGCTATATAGGCATTTCTAGTCACTTTAAATCATTAAATAATGAACCTAAACCAAAGTAATTATGATCCAATCCTTAAATCACATTCACACATGTTAGAATATGTGGTGATGACATGTGTCCACATGATCCCATATTTTAAGTGGTGAATATTAAATCTTAGTTAATTTTCAATGAGTCGAAATTACTTTTCTAAAATAAAAAGAAGGAAACTAGTTAATAAAACTTGTGATGCTTGTGATGATAATAGATCATCAAATATGTGCCTTAGAGTGCTAATTAGACTAGTTAAGTATTGTTTGGTGATTGTGTACTCCGTATGTATTTATAGACGATAGTACTGACCAAGATTTCGAGGAGGAGGAGTTCTACCAAGAAGAAGAGGAAGAAAACTTCAACCACTGCACCAACAAAGGCAAGCTAGCACTATCCAAGTTAACCCTTGCAAGTTGTACTTGCAATCCACCATTAGCAATGCAAGCTAACCCTTGCACTCTAGATAACCCAAGCAAAGATGCTTTAGGCATGCTTTGATTATAACACTTTGACTAGTATTTACCCCAAGTCTTATTTTCAAGCTTTACTTCCTTTACTTTACCCAAAGTTCTGTACTTGTTTTGAAGGTAGCATAAAGAGTATAAAACTTGACCTATAGGGATAACTTTAGATGTCATTCTATGGCATGAGATTGATCCCATCATTTTCCACCTTAGTGAACACTCTTAACTTAGTAGTTTAGAGTAGATAAAACTTGAGTCACTTTAGATGGGAACACTTGGTGAAAATGAATTATGAAAACCTTGGAATGATGAGTCATTCTATTGAGATGTTTTGACATGTGTTGAGAAACACAAATGGTTTATGATGATGAAAATGTTGAGGCATGAGCCTTGACCCTTTTACAAAACTGATGGTTGGATCCAGATGCGATACCATTCCAAATTTACCGTACAACCACAATACCTGAATTGGGTAAGGCTTAGCCGGAAGTTTATATGCATTAGTATTAGTTCCCTCGCGGGAGAGGTTTGAGCTGAGGATACCTCTCAATGTTGTCCACCTATGCAGTGCCCAAGATGACAGATGGTCATGGTTGGGAGGCCATGCTCATAGGAGAGGTGCTTATACTAGGGTGTGTAAAGGAAACATTATGTTTGATTATCTGCATACTAAGTATGATGATTCAGGGTTATCCTCATGATGTATCGAATCTTGTGGTGAAAGTGTACCACCTCTGCAGAGTGTCAAACTATTGAATAGCAGCGTCATGATTATGGGCCGTTAGAACGCCATCTTTATTTCGTTGTCCGGATGTTTTCAAAATGACTTATGAAATGAATGATGAATCTTGACTTGACCACAACAGGGTTGTGTTTATGACACTAGCTTCCCAACTTAAGTGATTCTAGAACTTTATTTTATCTTTCTTTGCTTCAGAACTCAGCTTAGGTTTCAAACTTAACTTTATAGTTAAACTTAGAGTTAGCATCTAGAGGAACTCCCTTTATTCTTATTGTGGATCTCCACGGTAATATCGAGAGGAACTCCCTTGTTTTAATTATATCGATGATGCTTTCTTCTCTCATGTGTGAGTAAGTTCCTTGAGCGTGGGAGATGTAAGTGATTGGTGAGATGTGATCTGCCTCCATATATTTTCTATTAGTTTGTGATTGATTTAATTACTATATTATGTGTGTTGACTATCTGTGGGATGCCTAATGCTTGTTGTCCAATTAAGGGCCCAGACAACATGATGCTTTGTTCTACATGGATAGGATCTTGTTCGCCAGCAAACCGACGACCCTCGAGTGACACGGGGATATCAATGGAAAACTAGTAGACTCGAGGATAACGAGCAACCACCATGCTTATTCCATTAGTCCGATCCAAGGAGCTTAATTGCTAAGCAACTTGAAGGGTCTTAATCGTCTAGTGTCTGATCATTGTTTTGGTAACAGACTAGTAGGGTTACTAAAGTTGGGACGAAATCTACCAAGAGGAGTTCCGACTAATTATGGGTTGCTCGCCTACACGTATACTTATAAGATTATAATTGTTACATTTATCATTCGTCCACTTGGCACAATCACTATGACCATGAACTGTATCTCCCCGTGCCTTCTTTGTCATCTGCAGGAAACAACAAACAACTGAACCGTTCTTTACTTTTATGCCTTTGATTTCTGAAGTTTACATTTTAAGTTTTATTTAAATACACCCAGTTTAATCCAAATTCCATTCTCATTTCAACACTTGCAGTCAATTCACTCGAAGACCCGTGACAACTTTGGGTGTGACAGAGGCTTCACCCATAAACACTTACCTATGGTCTCCCTGTGGCATCGATATCTATACTTCGAAACTAGCTACAAACGATTTGGGCACTTCCAGACATCAAGCTATTTTGTGGCGCCGTTTCCATGGAACTAAGCGCTAAGTGTTTGTCTCTTGACATTTCAGGTGTTACTACTACAAAATATCCTCCTTAGGAGACAAAGGGTCTACACGCTCTGGTAGGACCTATTTACCAAAGGTGTTACTACTACCAAATATCCTCCGAGGAAATTATTGAAAAACTTTTAAGATCAAATAAAGTTGAAGTTGAAAACCTGAGTGATATTATGGAAATCATGTCTATTTATAGGACAACTCCCAAGAAACCTGAGAAAACTCTCATAAAATACAGTGCTCCAAGTTCTGAATTTCTTAAACAACCAATAGAATTCCCTAATCCTAGAGTTAGAGAATATCGATTTGATGGTGGAATTATTAAAATTTTGCAGGAAAAGGCTTTCAGTGGAAGGGAAAATGAAGACCCAGGAAGACATCTTAGAGAGTTCGACGATGTGATAACATCACTTGGACCAAAAGGTTTGCCAAGAGACTTCTCTCATCTAAAATTATTTCGTTGGTCTCTTAAAGGCAAGGCTCTAGACTGGTTATATTCTCTCCCTCGCGATTACATTAAATGTTGGGAAAACTGCATTGTTAAATTCATAAACAGGTTTAATCCTTTTAAAAAGGTAACTGACATTAGAAAGAATATAGGCAACTTTAGTCAGAACGTGGGAGAAAACTACCCACAAGCCCGGGATAGATTCTTTGGAATTAACAATAGTATTCCTAATCATGGCTATTCTAAATCAACTATTTGCCATTTATTTTACCACGGTCTTAATACTCAATGTAGAGAGTTGCTTGACTTCTCAGGAGGAGGATCGATAAATACTTTAACTATTAAAGAATGTTTGGAATTGATGTCTACTAGGGCTAAGAATGATTCTTTATATAATCCTGATTTCAGCACTAAGCTGGAAAAAGGGATACTTCGGATGACTCATGATCTTATGCCTGAAGTATGCAAAACAATGAAAGAAAAAGGTATACCTTCTGAACTTGTTAAGGAAAAAAATAGACTTGTTACAAGTTCTTACTGAAGAAGATGAAACTAGGAAAGTTTTTTAAGAATTAAAGCATCGACAAGCAAAATATCATAATAACCTGCATAAGCACTTTCAAAAACATAAAAAGACTTTGGCAGAACTCATGGAAAATTATGAGAGATTGGCCAAGAAATAAAATTATTTCACAAGTATCTTAGTATGATTGAAACCCAGTGTGAACAAATAGCATCTAGTTATCAAATTTTTCTTCGAGATGATATAGACATTCCTGTTTCTACTAATGTTGTTACAAGAAGAGGTGCAGTTGTTACATGACCATTATGACCACCAGAATATGAAGCTAAAAAATATTGAAGGGAAAAAGCCTTACTCAAAGCAAGCCAAGAAGATGATACACTGGTGGATCCTCAAGATGAAACTGCTCAAGAAACACAAGATCAAACCAAGGAGGGCCAAGATGATGCACAAGATGACCGTTATGACTCTCATGCAGAGACGGTTGATCCAAGAGAAGAAAATGAGATAAGCAATGAAGATGAAGTTGTTGTAGTAGAAAAGAACAAAAAGCAATAAGCAACAACAAAAGAAAGCAATAAAAGAGCATGACCCCCCACAAAAGGTAAAACACAAGAATAAGAAAGGTGAGGAAAAGCTTCCTTATCCAGATCGGAAAAAAAGCACCAGATCGGGTAATCTATGATTCTTTTACAAATGCACTTGGTGACATTCGTTTGGAAATTCCATTTGCGGATGCAATCAAAGTTCCTACCTATTCTAAATTCCTCTGTGATACTCTTAGTAGAAAGAAAGAGATAACTGAAACTGTTGCCATGGTGACTAGTTATCCTGCTAATGGGAAGCTATTATCTAAATCGGGAGATCCCGAAATACCAACTATTTCATGCTCAATAGGCAAAACTGATATTCACAATGCCTTGTGTGATTTAGGTGCAGGAGTTAGTGTAATACCATACTCCCTCTATAAAAGGTTAGGATTAGGGGAGTATTCCCCTACTACTATCACTTTACATATGGCTGACAAGTCCACTAAACAACCCATTGGTATGATTGAGGATGTTCTACTTAGAATAGATGAGCATGTTATTCCCACTGATTTTATTATTCTTGAGATGCCAGAAGATGAAAAATTATCCATAATACTTGGAAGACCTTTCCTTAGTACTGTAGGAGCATCAGTTGATTGTGCTGAGGGAAAAATAATCTTCAATGTTTATGATGCTGAAATCATCCAGTATTTTCCAAAGAAGCTAGAAGCAGGAGGAAGATATATTCCACCGACAAAACGAGTTCATGTGGTAAGTGCCTTTGATAAGGGGCAACCCAAGGTAAGAATTCGAGAACATAGAAGGGGTTGAGTTATTCAACATTCTTAATAAAATTCTTAATGGGAGTCAACCCATCACATCAATAAAATAAACTATAGAATGAAAAGTTCATCGCATTCCTACAACTTTTTCACAGACATTCTTGCGGAAGCGTGCCCGTGAAGATGCAGTTGTCAAAAAGTAGTAGAAACATCGACTGAACATGTGTAGAATAAGTGACATGGGTGTACCCTACAGGTGCTCGAGCTTGGTGTATACGGTCCAAATACATATAGGCCCACGGTGTCGCCAAGGCCCGGATGGAGGGACTCGAGTAACCTACGGACTCTCGATTGCTTGAAGGACAAGAAGAAGCTAAAGATAGAAAGTTTGAAGGGGAAAACCCTAACCTGTAACCGACTAGACCTGCTACCTGAGACCTAGCCTATCTATATAAAGGCTAGGAGGGGGCGGCGAGGACGACACCCATAACCCTAGTTTCCACAACCCTTGCCAGATTGCATCTGCGCACCATTGTAACTTTCGACTCCTTCGATAATTCCACGAGCAGACAAGCAGGAGTAGGGACCTCTACGAGGCCTGAACCTGGGTAAATCCTTTGTCCCCTGTGTGCTTGTTTGCTAGCCGATAGATGTCTCTAGCGCTCCCTCCTTCTCCAAAACCCAAGTCCATAACAATGGGCATCGACGAGTTAAACCCTCGTCAATTGGTACCGTCTGTGGGAATTGGGAGTGCTGATGTTGCGGCTTCTTCGGCCCCATAAAATGCGATCTACAACTCTGCAACAACGGAGATTCGCTAGCTTTTCGGCGCCTTCGACTTCACCGTCCACACGCCGGCTACTCGCCTGGCCTTCGAGTCCGTGGGCGACAGAATCAGCCTGGCGATTGGGATCTTCCGCTTCCAAGTTGGTCAGATGGGCACGCTTCGCATGCCCGATCAGCCGATGGCACCGGCGATTTCCCCAGCATCATGGTTCCCTCCATCGATCGGCACCCTCAGCGAGCTCACTGCTCCGGCGGTAGTTGGGAACATGGTCAGCGACAGCAGTCGCGACTCCGATCTAAGCGATCTGGCCACTGAAGATGGAACCCACGGCTCCGAATCTGAAAGTTGTGGAAGCAATAACTTCCCAAATCACTTCATGTGCGCCGTCATCAACGCGGGCGACACCTCCGCCAACCGCGGTAACGGTGGCAACACCGGTAACGGCACCGATCCACCCAATCGCGGCAACAGTGGTAACACCGGCAATGGCACCGACCCGCCCAACGCCGCCAACGGCGGCAACGGCGGCAATGGAGGAGCAGTCGAACCTCCCAGCATAATCAACGAGCAAACCAGCGAACGCGTCGTGATCAAGCTCAACGAGCAAGAGTGGGAGCGCTGCCGCGAAGCCCTACGAGGCGCACCTCTACCCTTCGGGTCCCCGCAGGAACTGCTGATGGGCTACCACTGGCTCCTAGAAGAGGAATTCAAGCGTCAAAAACAAGCAATCGCGCAACTTGAGGCGCGTAAAAAGGCGGCGGACGAGTCAAGCCTTCGCCGCGCTGGGCTCTCCTCCTACGGAGGATCCTCCTCAAGAGGCAACGAGCATCTCGCTAGGAAGAGGCAATCGCGGATGGCTCACCTCACCGAACAAGAACACATAGACGCCGCGAAAGTCCTCAACTTCGGCTCTATGACAGTCGACACGAGAGGCAACGTGGTTCCCAGGACACCATAGGCTGCGGTGACAGCGGCCACCATGTACCTTCTCAATAACCAGCCACCAGCTGGAGACCCCCGAACGGCCATGCACCGATCTACGATCGCGGGCCTGGGGCTAATCGAGGCCGCCCTCGACAAAGAACCAGTACCAGACCCAAAAAAGGGCAAAGCGTTAGCAAAGCGCTACTCCTCGCCCTCGTCAAGCGATGACAGTCACGACCTGTCTCGGCGCCGCCGCTCACGGCGACACGATCGCGACTACGATGCACGCGATGAACTCACACAGCGCAAGATCGACAAGTCAAGGGCACGATGTGCTCGGTCGACTGATTCGGAAGAAGAAGATGGGGAGCTCTGCGACGCCAGATGCTTCAGCAGATCCATCAGGCAAAAGTGAATGCCTAAAGGGTTCAAACTCCCATCAGAGAACCCGAAATTTGACGGTCTGCAGGACCCCAAGATCTGGCTGGAGGATCACATCTCCTCCGTCAGACTGCACGGAGGCAGTCGAAGTACTGCCATGCAATGCTTCCAGCTACAGCTGCAGGGCGCCGCCCGGGCATGGATCAATAACCTCCCACGCGGATCCATTCGCAGCTGGGATGAGCTGGTCTACAGCTTCGTGCGCAAATTTAAGGGCACATACAAACGCCCCGCTTCAATCGAAGAACTGAGATGCTGCCAGCAAAGATCTAGCGAATCGCCGCACTCTTACATTCAAAGGTGGTCCATCATCAAGAATTCCGTGGAGAACATCTCAGAAGACCGCGTGATTGATGCATTCAACGGTGGTGTCCACCGCATGGAACTCAGGGAGGAGCTAGGCCGCTCAAAGCCCAAGACCATCGACCACCTGATGGAGATCGTGAATCAGTGGGCTGATGGAGAAGATTCGGTGAAGAACCGCGTTCACTCTGACGAGGAGGCAGAACTCGAACAAAGACGCGACCGCCGGAGTAAGCATCGGATGCGCGTCTACGACGATCGCGATGACGTCAACATGGTCGCATCCGGCTACGCCGATAAACGTGACGATAACCACAACAGCGGATACCGCGACTCCGGGAAAACCACGCAAGTATGGCAACGCCGCACTCGCGATGAAGCACCCATGACCTCCATCGAGGACAAACTGTCCAGGCCATGCACGGTACACTTCTACATCGACAAGCATGATGGCAAGAGAAAGTCCAGCCACCTCCTCAAGGACTGTCGCGAGTTCCTCAAGCTACATGAGGGTTTGGTTTGGATGAACCGCAATGCAGTCGAAAGAGGCTACGGAGCCGCTCCAGGCACCATGGCACATGGCGCACCACCACCACCACCTGGGCCACCCCCGAATGGAGCTGCACCGGACCAGCACCACGAAGGCGAACCATACCCACGGGCCATGGGTACCATGATGATCCAAAAGGGGCGCCCCTCCAATAAGGTGCAGAAGGCCATCACTCGCCAAGTCAATTTGGCCACGCACTCGCCACCATCCACCACTGAGTACCTCAGTGGTAGTGAGTCGTGCATTACCTTCGACAAACGCCACCACCCGCCTCAAGTACCTCACCCAGGTCATTGCCCCCTCGTACTCGAGGCGCAAATTGGAGGCTTCGACATGAGTCGCGTCTTTATGGATGGCGGAAGCGGCATCAACCTCATATTCGCGAGTACCTTGCGAGCAATGAGGATCCCTCTAACCTGTTTGGAGGCATCGGACACAACGTTCCACGACATCGTCCCTGGGAAAGGCGTATACCCCCTGGGCAAAATCAACCTCGACCTCATATTCGGCACGCCAAGGAACTTCCGGCGTGAGCGCATCGACTTTGAGGTCGTCGACTGGCCCTCACAATACCACTGCATCCTCGGACACGTCGCGTTCGCTAGGTTCATGGCAGTACCCCACTACGCCTACCTGCAGATGAAAATTCCAGGTCCCAACAGCGTCATCACGATCAGCAGGAGCTTTGAGCGATCTCGCGATTCATGACGAATTCAACAGAATCTCGATCCTTCGGCATGCGTGAGGAGCTCGCGCGATTGAAGGAAACGAGAAAATAGTCCGCCCCTGGTAGGCCAAGCTCACCGACCTCTCCTTTGACTCATCTGCACAAAGAAGGTGCAGGTCCATCCATCGATCCCGCTAAACGGCCCTCATCGCCAACAACTTGAGTCCCGATAGGAACTCGCGCCGTCGAATTCCTCCGTGAGCACCGGAAATTTTCGCGGTGTCCTGCGGACATGCCAGAGTTCCTGTGGAATTCGCCGAGCACGCACTCAACGTCAACCCCGACGCAAGGCCAGTCAAGCAAACAATCAGGCGACTGTCTGAGCCACGGGCATAGGCAGTCGGAATGGAGATCAACAGACTCCTCGAGGCCAAATTCATACGCGAGATCAAGGAAAGCACTTGGCTCGCCAATACGGTGCGGGTGCCAAAAAAGGACACGGATATCCTGCGGATGTGCGTGGACTTCACTTCTTTGAACAAGCACTGCCCAAAAGACCACTTCCCGCTACCACGGATCGATCAAATCATCGACTCCACCGCTGGATGCGAGCGCCTCTGCTTCCTCGACGCCTACTCAGGCTATAACCAAATTCGAATGAAGGAGGAAGACCAGGAGAAGACCGTGTTTACAACGCCCTTCGGTGTGTTCTGTTACAACACAATGCCCTTCGGGCTAAAAAACGCAGGAGCCACGTACCAGCGGTGCATGTAGGCTTGCCTCAAGGAGCAACTAGGTCGCAACATCCAAGTCTATGTCAAGGACATAGTAATCAAACCAAGGAAGAAGCCTCTCTAATCGACCACTTGCGTGAAACCTTTGCCAATCTCGATCGTTACCGGATAAAGCTCAATCCGGACAAATGCGCCTTCGGCGTACCCTCTGGGCAGCTGCTCGGGTATCTCATCTCCGCTTGAGGGATTGAGGCAAACCCAAAAAAGATAAAGGCCATACTGACCATGGAGAAGCCAAAGAACATAAGAGGCGTTCAACAACTAGCTGGGCGAATCGTGGCCCTCAGTCGATTTATCAGTCGAATGGGAGAAAAGGCGCTGCCCTTCTATCAGCTCCTCCGCAAAGCTGACAAATTCGAGTGGACCAACGAAGCGCAAGAAGCATTCGAAGACCTCAAGCGACTGCTATCCACCTCGCTAGTATTGGTAACTCCACGAGAAAGGGAACCACTGCTGCTGTACATCTCCGCCACCAACCAAGTGGTTAGCACAGTGCTCGTCGTCGAACGGGCCGAGGAAAACAAGGTCCACGGCGTACAACGCCCGGTTTACTACCTCAGCGAGGTCCTCACACCAATAAAACAGCGGTACCCGCACTACCAGAAGCTGGCGTACGTCGTCTTTATGACCGCCCGGTGACTGCCCCATTACTTCCAGGAACACCCAATCGTGGTAGTCAACGACGCCCCATTGGGACATATCCTCAATAACCCTGACGCCACAGGGCGAGTCGCGCTTTGGGGAATCGAACTGTCTCCACGAGACATCACATACGAAAAGCGCGGCGCAATCAAGTCGCAAGTTCTCCCTGACTTCCTCGTACATTGGATGGAAAACCAACTCCCGGACAAGCCAGACATGTCCTACCTCTGGACAATGCACTTCGATGGGTCTAAGAGGAAAGATGGAGCAGGAGCAGGTGTCATACTGACATCGCCTCAAGGGGACAAGCTGAAATACGTCCTGCGAATGCAGTTCACAGCCTCAAACAACGAGGCTGAATACGAGGCCCTGTTACACGGGACGAAAATGGCAAAAGCCTGCGGCGCAAAGAGGCTAATCATATATGGCGACTCTAAGCTAGTCGTCAACCAAACAATGCACGAGTGCGACGCACTGAACGACAACATGATCGCATACCGCGACCTCTATGACACAATTGAAGGAGTCTTCGATGGTTGCGAGTTGCGACACATAGGTCGCGAAAGCAATGAGGAGGCAGACGCACTCGCCAACATAGGCTCCACCTGCGCACCCATACCACCTGGGGTATTTCTCGAGCGCATATGCGAACGCTCCATCAAGCCAAAGGTCGTAGAGAAGAAAACAAGCGCAGCAATGGACTCGGGGGCAACGCCACCCAGTGAGCCAATGACACTCGAGGACTTGGAGCTCGACACAGGACTCGAGGGACCAATAAGCGTCATGATGATCAAACAATCCTGGACGCAGCCGTACATTACGTACCTCCTCAGCAAGCGCCTACCGGACGACCCGACAGACGCACGACACATTGCGCGACGCTCCAAGGCATTCGCCGCTATGAACGGTGAACTGTATAAACGCAGCATCACAGGCGTATTACAACGATGCGTCTCCCTAGCCGATGGAAGAGCAGTCCTCCTCAACATCCATGAAGGGACCTGCGGGCACCATGCCGGCAGTCACGCCCTCGTTGCCAAAGCTCTACGAGCTGCATTTTACTGGCCCACGGCCATGCGCGACGCCAAGGATATAGTCCAAAAGTGCAACGCTTGTCAGCGATTCGCGGACAAGCCACACGCACCAGGTGCAGAACTACGGCCTATTTCATTGGCCTGGCCCTTCGCCCAGTGGGGACTCGACATGGTTGGCAAACTTCCAAGGTCCTCGCAAGGAGGCTACGTCTACCTCTTGGTCGCAGTCGACAAATTCACCAAGTGGATTGAGGCCATGCCAGTGACCAAGCAATCAGGACACAGCGTAGTCAAGTTCTTCGAGTCCATCGTCTACCGCTTCGGCGTGCCACACAGCATCATCACCGACAACGGAACGAACTTCACATCCAAGGAGTTCCAAGATTTCTGCGAGAACCTGGGGATCAACATCAGCTACGCCACAATAGCACACCCACAGACCAATAGTTAGGTGGAAAAGGCAAACGGGCTCGTCTGCAGCGGCATCAAGAAGCGACTCCTCCGACCACTCGAACAAGCCGCGGGCTGCTGGCCAGACGAACTGCAATCCGTACTCTAGAGCCTGCGTACAACTCCAAACTGCGCCACCGGCTACACGCCATTCTTTATGGTACATGGAGCAGAGGCAGTACTACCCGCCGAGGTACGGTACAAAGCGCCACGCGTAGTCACCTACAGCGAGCAGGAGTCATCCCTCGCACTCGAAGACTCCGTCGACCTCCTTCACGAAGCAAGAGAAATCGCCGCAGAAAGATCTACGATCTACCAGCAGAACCTGCGCAAATACCATAGCAGAAGGCTTCGCCCCAGATCCTTCGTCGAAGGTGACCTAGTCCTGCGATCAAGCAATAGGGCATCTCAAGCTCGAGTCCCCCTGGGAAGGACCGTACGTGATTACAGAAGTAATCCCAGGTGGTGCCTATCGCCTTCAAGATTTAGAGACAGGAGTCGCACACTCCAACCCTTGGAACGTCGCACAACTGTGACGCTTCTACCCTTAGTAGTTTCTCTTCACTTTTGCATCGCAAATAAGGCTATTCAGCCAAGGCTACTTAGCCACACATTGTACTTCGTACTTTTCTTCGAATAAATAAAAGCTAAGTGCCCCAAAACTCCGTGTTCTCCTTTACTTTGTCAACTTTCATACTCGGGGGCTACTCCACCCTATACACATATGTTCTTCGAACAATAACGCGACATCCTGAGTAGCTGGCACATCAATCGAACCCCTTAACACAAACTCTACCCAGCTGCAACGCACCCGACAGGTTGACAAGGGAACGATACAAAGATGGCCAGGCTAACGAAAAGGACTCGCATAAGTGCAACGCACCCCACGCTTAAAGCTATTTGTAAACATTCAATAGTAAATTATCTACAAATGTATACAAGCTTTACAACACTAGTACACTTATGTGCAGGATACATATTTGGCTACCCTTGCAACAGAAGAACATTAGTCTGTTCCTCGAAGAAGTCGACGACCTCCTCGGATGGACGATCCACCGCCTGATAGTGCGGCACCATGTTCTAGGAAGATCCTACTGGTGGCACCGGTGTCCCAGAGGCAATGGCGGCGACATCCACCTCAGGCCTGTGCAAACGCACCATGGAAAGGGTAGCCTTGGCACCAGCCATCAACTGCTGCCTCACGCACTCGCGAACCGCGGACATATCTTGAAATTAGGTCAGGAGAGCCAGCAGGCTTGATGGAGTATCATCCAGTGGGAACATCGCCCGATAGATGTTCTTTAAACATGACTGCGACTTCTTCAGAAAGAGCAGCACTCGCGAGGCGCGATCCTGCAGGGTCGCTAACGCAGTCGCACGATCATGATCTACCCAGAAGTATCCACTCTCCTGAAGTTGCTCCTGGGTGAGATCATGAAGACGGATGGCAATCCTATCCCTCTCCTCCTGCGTATGGCGTGCGCTAACAACTACACGAAGCAGCATCAACAGCATGAGTACAACGTACCATTGCGATTAACTACATAGAAAAAGACGAGGATGAGCAAACTAACACTTAAACTGGTCGCCCAGTTGCGTCACCTCGCCAAGCAGATATTGCTCGCGGGCGGCGGCTTTTTCAGCCTTTGACTTCCACACGTCCGCGCTACCGCGGATCACGGGCAATTCACGCTCCAGTTGCTTAACGCGATCACGAAGTCGCAAAAACAAGGACAGCTCCTCTACCCTGGAGCATGGTGGTGCCACTCTATCCTCAAGAAATGGCGAGTCCGAGGTTCCCCCCACAGGACCACTTGATGTACCCTACCAAAAATCAAGCCAGAGGCAAATAAGGCGACCAACTCAAAAGTCAAAAGTAACATATGCATTCAGGATCAGCATAAAAGTATCTACAAACACATTCGCCAATAGGCATGTTCTCCAATCAAAAGAGCAATTCATCAACTATTACAAAGAAACTAACTACGAGGCAGCTGGCTTCTTTGACTTCGATGACCTCGGGGGCTTCATCAAGTCCGTGGCAGTATCAGATGCCACTGACTTTCTGCCGGCCCCTAAGGCCAAAGTTTTCGCTGCCTTCTTTGCATGATTGAGCTCCTCCGAGTACTTGGCAATAGTGTTTATCAAGGAATGGCCATATTTGGCACAGGCAGTCGCAAAGGGAGCGAATACTACCTGCTGACCATCCGCGCCAACAGGCATCGTCTTCGACACTGCAGAAGAATCTACTTCGACTCCGTGGGCTTGCACCATGGCAAGCGACATGGTCGCGCCAGCTGCGCCGAGGGAGTTCTTGTACGTGGCAGGCACACCCCCAGCGAGCGACTCCACCAGCTCTTCCACATTGTCGACCAGCTCCACCTTCAGCATCAGCTCCTCCCGGAGGCGACTCAGGGTGGCCTTGGCCTTAGACAGTGTATTTTGGACAGCGGTGCTACGATCCTCGACCGCAGATACCGTGCCCGCCAGAGCGTCATCGCGACAAAGGGCTTGTGGATCAAAACTCAAGCCACCAGCATCTACACCAAAATACACACATGGATCAAACTTCTAGTGCCACCGGCTCTATAGAGGAAGAGAAGAACATCAATAAAATATATACCAGTAAAGGTACCTGAGAGGGCCTTGGTGACTGAGAACAAATGCTCTTTGAACAACTTCTCCCTGGCCGCAAAGGAGGCGCACAGATCCTCTTCGTGCTTCTGGGCATCATCACGAGCCACGATTGCCTCGTCGCGCCCCTTCACAGCTGCGGCTAGTGTCTTCTCCAACGTGGCGATATCGCGTAGTAAAGCGTTATGCTCAGCTACATGGCAGTCAATAATTGGCTGTCAATCGATTATACCAAAACAGAGAGAAAACGAAAAGAATAAGTATAGAACACTTACTCTCGACCACGCAGTGGCGCGTCTCCAGCATCGCATGCTGGCGGCCCATCACCATCACCTGCTCCGCCACCTGCATGGCTTCCTTTACAAGGAGCTGTTGCACAAAACAAGGAGTCAGCAGAAGGCGTTGACTACCACATTAAAAAAAGAAGGAAAGCTATAGTTACATGGTCCTCCAGCGACTCTGAAGAAGTTCGCTGAACCGTCGTCTGAGCAACTACTCGATGCTCCCCTACGTGAGGAGAGCTCGAAGAATTGTGCCCGGAGTGGGCCGCCGCCGGAGAAGGAGCGTGCTCGACCTCTACCTTGGCCCTTGAAGTCACGACTCCTGATTCCTTCAAAAATTCGACGTCGCCAGAAGATGACGATGCCTCTTGACTGCAATACAAAATCCACACTCAGAAAGGGCAAACTCCAGAACAAAGCCAACAAGAAGAAAACAGAGAAGAATGAAGGCACTAGCAAAATTACCAGTCAAATTTGTCAAGATCAAATGTGGCCTCCGCCGACTCCGACGAAGACTCCTTGGGCAATCGCATCTTCTTCCGAGAAGACGATGCCACAGCCCTCACAGGAACGGCGGGAATTGGTGACTCCGCGCCAACAACCACGCCTCCTAGAGTGGAAGGAGTCGACGCGTCGGAATCCCCGTGACGCGAACGCTTGCGAGTATTCGGGCTCTCGGAATCGAGGGCTTCCTCTTCCACATCAGAAGGGACAGTCAACTCAGACTCGTCCTCTTCTAAAGCTTCACGAGGAATAATCCTCTCAGGGAGGGGAGGCATGCAAGGCGACACCGCCCACTCCTGCATACAAAAAGTAAAGATCAGCAAACATAACAGATAAGCAACAGAAAACGCAATCGAGAAAATAAGCTACTACGTAGCACAACCATACCTCAGGAGGAGGATTCGAAGCATCGAAAGGAGGAACGACAGGCTCGTTCGGAAGCACATCCTTGAGGGTGTACTTCGTGACCAGTCGCACCCTCTTATCTACCTCACTCGCGGACATGCCATCAGCAGACACGCGAGTGGGATCATCAGCGCCACCCCATTGGAACATGGGATGGACCCTGGCCTGGAGAGGCTGGACGCGACAATGCAGCCAAGTCCTAACAAGGGCGCAGCCTCCCTCTTCTGCGCCTATGCGACTCTCGAGGTCGCAGACGCGCTGATATAACACGTCTGTCTCCGCGAGTTCGGGAGGCATGATCACGTTCTTCCAAGAACGCATCTTCTTGCAGGGAGTCGCGGGATCAAAAGGCGCAAGTCCAAAGTGCTCGTCCTTGGCCTTCTGGTCGCGAACATAGAACCATTTGTCCCTCCATCCCTGGACGGACTTGGTAAGCTTGATATCGAAGTAGGTGGCGGATGGGTCGACGTGGATTCCGCAACCACCTACGTCATAAACTCAAGAACCAGATGCGGACTAATGCTTCAATTTAAAGATGCGCTTGAAAAGACCAAAGTGTGACTCGATTCCGAGCCAGCACTCGCAGGGAGTGATGAAACAAGTGATATGGAGGAGCGAATTTGGGGATAGCTGATGGGGCTGGAGCCCATAGAAACAAAGAAGACCCCGAAGAAAGGGGTGAAGAGGCAAGGAAAGACCGCGAATGATGAATGCAAGAAACATCACTCGAAAACCAGCGGGAGGCACAGGAATGGTCTCACCGCTGGGGACGCGCGAATCGGCGACTGCTGCAGAAATAACTCCGTCTTGGCGAAGAAGACGGAGATCCGACGCCTTGATGATAGAGGGGCGCCATGCGCCATTGGTCACGCGGGTGCCCGCGACCTTCTTTTTCCCGACGGCGGCGGCACTGGTGCCCGCAGCAGCGGAGCCACCTTTCTTCTTCGCTGCAGCGAGGGTGGCCACGGAATCAGCAGCAACGCCTCCCTTCTTCTTCCCCATTGCGCGGCGGTGATGTGAGCGAAGGAAGTAGCTCGGGAACGAACGAAGCTGGTCCAGCGTCGTGGAGAAGATGGGCGCAGGGGAAAGCAGAAAAGCAACAACAATGGCGATGGCAGCAAGGAAGAAAGAGCGCGGATGGGAAATTACCGCCGCAGCATCGCTACTTAACCCCTGGGAGATGCAATCCAACGGCTGACAAAAACCCTATTGGACGCGTGGCACGCATCGCGTTGGACACGTGGAGAAGAGGAAGCACGAACCGTCCCCCCACTTCTACCATTACGCACGGAAATTGAGGAGACACAGTTAAAAATAAGATTACGCACGCCCAGTCAAATCAAAGTCAGAAAGTGGGACCCACCGCTCGTCACGTCCCGTCAAAATCGCTCACTCGGGCAACTAAGGTCATACAAGCGTCAGCACTGACGTCATCAAGGCTATGCAGTGGAAAACTTCGACTATATTTAGTCCTTGCTGGAGTCTTCGACTCCACCAAGCACTCGGGGGCTACTCCCATAGGGAGCGCTGGCCGCGCACCCTACGACTTTTATTTTTCTTGTTGCAGGAACATGGACAATCACAAAAGCAAACCTAACCACTCGAAACACAGTTCGATTATGGACATGTGTTACTCCCATAGGGAGCGCCGGAAACAAGAAGGCAAAAGACGACAGCAGTCGCAAAAGTATTTTAGTACCTACCTGAGTCATCGACTGAAACAAGCAGGCAAAATACGACAGCAGTCGCAAAAGTGTATTAGTACCTGCCTGAGTCATCGACTAAAACGAGCAAGCAAAAGACGATAGCAATTGCAAAAGTTCTTTAGTGCCTGCCTGAGTCTTCGACTCAACCAGGCACTCGGGGGCTACTCCCATAGGGAGCGCTGGTCGTGCACCCTATGATTATTTGTACAAAAAACTCTGTGTTGATAACATCCACACTCGAAACTCATGGCGACACCGCCTCATAATTTTTCCCCTACAAAGAGACTGCGTCTCCTGGGTTACCCGAATCGTCTCCGCGATGATAAAATTCGGATGCCGCGCCTACGGCGTGAAGGTAAGACCTGAATAAGGCCTGGCAACGCATTTAACTGCGCACTACCAGAAACATATCCGTGCCTACAGGCACGATGAACATGCCTTGACGGACGCGTCAAGTTCTCACACCCATATAACTGGAATTCGACTCCTGTAAGACCTCCGTGGCCTGAGTCGAATTACACCAGCACTTTTCCGGATTCGAGTTCGGGGACTCGAATTTGAGTAGATTGCGTTGTTTCACCCTAAGGTGGTTAACTGATACCGATACTCGCTATATCGAGCACGATATCAACAATCCCTATGACACAAATAAAAGCAATCGAAATGTACTCATTTAGGCACTCGAAGGCTTCAAAAAGTCCCTAGTCGAATCTGCGATTCCACTGGACACTCAGGGCTACTGACATGGGTATACCCTATAGGTGCTCGAGCTTGGTTATATGGTCCAAATACATACAGGCCCACGGTGTCGCCAAGGCCCGGATGGAGAGACTCGAGTAACCTACGGACTCTCGATTGCTTGAAGGACAAGAAGAAGCTAAATATAGAAAGTTTAAAGGGGAAAACCCTAACCTGTAACCGACTTGACCTGCTACCTGAGACCTAGCCTATCTATATAAAGGCTAGGAGGGGGCGGCGAGGATGACACGTGCAACCCTAGTTTCCACAACCCTTGCCAGATTGCATTTGCGCACCATTGTAACTTTCGACTCCTTCGATAATTCCACGAGCAGACAAGAGGAGTATGGACCTCTACGAGGCCTGAACCTGGGTAAATCCTTTGTCCCCTGTGTGCTTATTTGCTAGCCGATAGATGTCTCCAGCGCTCCCTCCTTCTCCAAAACCCAAGTCCATAACAATGGGCATTGACGAGTTAAACCCTCGTCAATAAGTATAAAAATAAAAGTTCGAGTTTTATCTACAAAGACTAGATCCATCATTTAGTTCAAACTAAAAAATAAATCTCCAGTTGAGGAGAAGAAATTAGGTTGTGCTAACATTCTGCTCTTTATATGCTGATGTTGGTCGACAGTTTTCTACTATCATTTTTCTATCAAAAATAAGGTATTTCGCTAAGTTTCAGAATAAGAAGGTATTCTCAAAGAAATAGAAATTTTTTGATGACTACTGATGGTTTAACAACCAACTATATGGCGGGAATAAAAATTCCGGCCATATAGTTTGGCCATATAGATATCTTTGCCATCAACAAATTTTCTTTCGAAGGAACAGAGAATTTAACGACCAACTATACGGCGGGAATAAAAATTCCGGCCGTATAGATCTGGTCATATAGATATCGATGCCTTCATACAATTTCTTCTCAAAGGTACTGATAGTTTAACGACCAACTATACGGCAGGAATGAAAATTCCGACCTGTATAGTTCCGACCATATAGATATCGATGTCCGTTTTAGAAAATTTATCTCGAGGATACAGATGGTTTAACGACTAACTATAAGGCTAGATCATTATGATCCGGCCGTATATTTGCATCCGTATAGCTGTGTTCTGCATAAAGAAACCCTAGTTGGCAGCGCCGCCGCAACTATACTACAGGAACTACATATCCCACCCGTATAGTTCTGGGCGTATAGTTTGGCGCAACCTCATAATCGCACCAGGACGGCTAGGTTTCTTCTCCCTCCTCACTTTTTCTCTCGTATTCTCTCTCCAAACCTCTCAAAACCCACCTAGAACTCTTGATTCTTCATGGATTTCATTCGTTTGAGTGGGGGAGCCAACAGATCGGTATGTTTCTCTCCTTATCCATGCTTTATTTTCAGATTTCCATGGTTGAAGCTCTCACATTGATCTAGTGGATGAACTCAAGCTTATTTATCTTTTCCACTTAATTTTTCATGTGAGGATTAAAATTTTCCATGTAGAATCGTTTGTATATCATGTAGAAACTATATGCCTAAAGTTTTATGGTGAAATTGTTCAGTGCATCAATATGAACAAAATCAGTAATATTTTTTGCAAGAGCAAGCGCCAACATGGCGAGAGCTCGGGGCAAAGTACCGAGCTCAACCCCAAGTTGGCCACAGTTTCATCAAGGAGGGTGCTGCCCAAACGTTGGGCCTACCATAGCTTTCTCACCGCGGCGGGATTGAAGGCGCACTTCGAGCTCATGTGTAATAAGGCCGAGCTAACAGTACTCGGCTATGCAAGCCACAACACCTAGGCCGAGCTTACCTATGAGTTCCTTGCCTCCTTCTATGACGACCATAGGGAGAAAGGTAATGCTTGCACGGTAAGCTTCACCATGGACCGGCAGCACTATGAAATAACTTTTGAACAATTTTGCGATGCTTTCGGCTTTCCTCACATTGGGGAGTCAAATGTTACTAACGTCTATAGCGTCACAAGTGGAGAAACTTGGGAGGTTATTTCTGTTAATGGTGGTAGTGAATTCTACCAGAAGAAGATGTCCACCATTCAGAACCCAACCATTCGCTACTACTCCTTATTCCTCACCAATACACTATTGGGAAGAGGTGATACCGGTTCCATGGATAATGCAGACATGGCCATGATCACCAAGGCACTCTTTCCCATTGCACCGCAAAGGCCCAATCCCGCAGCTCTACTCATCCAGCATTTTCATCACCAGAGCAACAAGACGAAAGGTGACATTTGCATTGGTGGATTGGTAGCCCACCTTGCCCATGCATTAAATATTACATTACCTGTTATTCAACCTGTTGACGGCTCCAAACTTATGGACATCAAGTATTTGCCTGCTTGTGGCTTCCTTGGTGTTTACCAAGCTAACAAGAGGTTCCGAGCATACCAGTTTGGTTATCTTGGTGATGCATAGGGTGAGAAGGTTCCGTTGACCTGTCCACAAGCCTTCTCGAATGTGGAGAAGGACACTTGGATCCTCACCAAGGAGCAAGTGGTGGAGATCATGGTTGAACTCCAGCCTGATCAAGAGGAAGATAAAGAAGGGGAGCAGCAAGATGAAGATGAGCAGGAGAATGAGGATGAACATGGATACAACCCTGCCTGGGAGGGACAACAACATCAACAACAAGGGGGAGCCTGGGACCCATGGCCTAATCAGCCACAATAGGGGTTCAACTATGTCCCATATCAAGAATTTCAACAGCTCAATCAGCGTGATGGGGAGATTGAACACACTCTTCAAGGAGTAAATGAAGATGTGAGTGCCTTAACTCACAACTTCAGTCACTTCATGACCCACTTCCACGACTACTACTAGCAGTATTGGCACTAGTCACCGAATGACGACAACAACTGAGCCTGGCAACAGCCTAAGCTTGGGGGAGGTTTGAAAACCTCCAAACCTTGCATTCATATTTTTATTTCTTATTTTGATTTATTTTATTTATTCAAAATTGCATGTTTACTTTCAGTTTGCATTCCTAAACCAAAAATAAAAAAAATAGTTGTAACTTTTATTGCAAGTTCGTTTCTTTGTTTCTCTCGAAGATTGCTCAATTTCAGGTGACTTGGCAATATGGAAATACAGAGGGGGTTCGACTCAAATACGAGAACAAAGCAAGCAAGAGGAGGTATCACATTCCTTTCATCACCTTTTTTGCAACCTTAAATTGACCCTACAGTTATTTACTCGCTTGCATTGGAGTCAATCCCCACTTAGCTTGTATCCTATAAATTTTATTCCTTTGCTAGTGTCTCCATTTTAGCTTTGAAACAATGAGCAATGAACTTAGTTAAAAATATTTCCTACATTTTTACCACCAAAAAAAGCATCCAAAAGATGACTTGAGTCCATGTTTAGCCCAAAGAATTTGATTTTAGAACTACTCCATCCCATTTGAGCTTAATATAAATAGACTCAATAGTACCTTTAAATAAAATTGTTTGATAAAATGGATGCTTCGAAGTAGTAGAGATTATGCCACCAATTTTTCTAATAATTACCGTAAGATATTGCTTTACGCGTGTCATTACAACACTGTCGTGCTCCATGGGGAACTATTAACTCCGCTAGCCAATGAACGATCTAAATGTGGGAAACCACTTGATTTCGGCTATTGAGTCATGTAAACGTCTGTACCAGCAATGCTATGACGGGTAAAATTTTAGTCTCCTCTTGGTTTCATGTTCCAAGTGAAGTTGTAGTACTCCTCTGACCCATTATTGCTCAACAATTATTTATTGGCATGGTCACAAGTGCAAAACATAGTCCCAATTAACATGTTAAAAACAGTGGCATGATTTCTCTATGAAAGAGCTGAAGTTTTTGAAAGGCAAGGAAAGGAAAAAGGTGCTTTGAGAGTCTTGAAATTTTGACATGGGGATAGATGAGCTGTTCTTAAATTGAATGTTTTGGTGCCAACTTGAGTACTCTTAATTGATTAAAGAAACAAGAGCAAAAAGTTTTCATCTATTAACAAAGGGAGACACTAAAAGAATTTGTCTCACTTTCCTAGCTAAACTTTTGACACTTGCTCTGGCATATGATTTATTTGCTAGCAAGATATACATGGTTAGGAAGTGGACTCAGTGCAATGATACGTCCAAAACGTATCTACTTTCCCTAACACATTTGCTATTGTTTCTCCTCTATACTTGTGTGATTTGGATGCAACTAATGCGGACTGACGCTGTTTTCAGCAGAATTGCCTGGGTGTCTACTTTTTGTGCAGAAAATCAACTATCAGGAAAAATCCCAGAAAATATGCCAAAAATCCTATTTCACCCGAAGACTCTAGGAGCCAGAATACGAGATGGAGAAGAGCCAGGGGTGGCCACACCAGCTGGTGGCGTGGGCCAGGCCAGGCCGGGCTAGGGGTGGTGTGGGCCCCCCAGGCACCCCCTTGGCCTCTCTCTTCGCCTATGAGGAGCCTTCTGACCTAAAACCTTCGGGGGGTTTGACGTTTTTCCACAAGGAGTTCCGCTCCACCGCCACCACCAGATTCCACGAACAGCACGTAAACTCCGTTCGCACCTGTCCGGGACGGGGAATTGGAGGAGATCATCGCCATCATCATCACCATCGCTTTTCCATCGACCATCCATGTTTCCCACATCTATGAGTGAGTAATCCCCCGCTGTAGGCTATGGGGATGGTAGGGATTGGATGAGATCGTTCCTGTAATGGCATCAGATTGTTAGGGCATGGTGCTTAGTATCTTCTATTAGTGCTTTATGACTTTGTTGCGACTTGTTGTGCTTAATGCTTGTCACTAGGGCCCGAGTGCCATGATTTCATATCTGAACATGTTATTGATTCATTATGATAGTATCGTTTTTGGTCTTACCTGCAAGTTGTTTACACACATTGTTGTCTGGAACCTATGGCCCCGAAGTGACAGAAATCAGGCTAACCGGAAGGGAATGGCTTTGATGTGAGGATCACATGTGTTCACTGAGTGTTAATGCTTTGCTCCGGTGCTCTATTAAAAGGAGCACCTTAATTGCCAGTAGTTCCCTAGAGGCCCCGCTGCAAACAGGCTGGCAGGACAAAAGATGGTGTGCAAGTTCTCATTACGAACACGTATGACTATATATGGAACACATGCCTAGGATTGTCTAGTACTTGGATGCTTTATCTTATTTATCCGCAATTGCCCTATGTTCTGATTGCTATGTGAATTGTCTTGTGCATGCAATGCCCGTCCATCTATCCCTATGCCTACCGCACTCGAATCCCACTGTTTACTGCTTTTGTTTACTACTGTCTTTGCTTTACTACTTCTGTTACTTTACTATTCCTACTACAAAACTGTTGCTACTGATAAACTGCTGTGAGCAAGATTGTTTCCAGGTGCAGCTGAACTGACAAATCAGTTGTTAAGGCTTATAAATATTCTTTGGCTCCCCTTGTGTCGAATCAATAAATTGGGTTTCACTTCCTTCGAAAATACTGCGATACACCCCCTATACTTGTGGGTCATCAAGACTATTTTCTGGCACCGTTGCCAGGGAGCATAGCTTTATTTATCAAGCTCACTTGGATTCCCTGTTATTCGCTGCTATCCATCAATCATGGGTAAGTCTCGTGATGGCAAGGTTCCTATTTTACCATCCACTACAAGAAGAGGTATGGTTCTGAACACCTCTGTTGCTCTTGATTCACCGTCTGTTTTGAGTAAGTTCCTTACACCACCACATACACATGCTACACACACTGCTACTACTGCTGAATCTGAAACTTCTGATGCTTATGATGCTGCTTCTACTGTGCTTGATAAGAGTGGTTCATTAGGTCCTTTCCTAGATGCTACGATTGCTAGAACTATAGTTGGAAATACCGAAACTCCTAATGAAGACACTACCACACCTGTTAGCTCACCTGAGTCTAGTGAGAGTTATGATATTCAAGATGGTTATGTTGAGATGACCGATGAGTTTATTAAAGAATGTAAAAACACACATGATAGGAGCGCTGCTAAGAGTCTCGTTGAGAGGCGTACTATTAGACCCAAATTATCTCCTGCTGCTAAGTTTGCTGCTTCTCCCATAAACATTATAGATGAAGATTATGATTTCTCTCTCGATCTATTTTACATAGCTATTGTCGAGAAAGAACCTTTTTGTGGGACTAAGAATGAAAGTGCGGTAGCACATATGAATGAACTTTCTACCATGAGTGGCTTGTTTTCTGATGATATTAAGATGCGTACTTACTTTGTTGCTAAGATTTTTCCCTTTTCACTGAAAGGAGAAGCTAAAACTTGGTTTAGTAATTTACCTCCTGGATCTATTGACAGCCCTGAGTGCTTGATTAGTACTTTCCTGCAGAAATATTTTCCTCCCAGTGCTAGATATGCTATTTTGCAGGAACTTTTTGATTTTAAACGGGGAGAAAAAGAGGTATTGCCCGAATCTTAGGCAAGGTTTTGTGCTTTGATTCATGCACAGGTTGGAAGTCCATTACCTAAGAATGAGCTTCTTGATATATTTTATAATGGACTAACTGAAGAATGTAGGACATACCTAGATAGTTGTGCTGATTGTGTTTTCAGGAATAGGACTCCTAAGGAAGCTGAGGAATTAATGTCTAAAATAAGCAAGAATTATGAAGATTGGACTCCTCCTAAACAAGCTATACCTCAAGTAATTGTACCTGAACCATCTATTCCTGTGCCTATTCCAACATCAAAGAAGAGGGGTGAATTAAATGATGAAGTGATGAAGGAAGCTAAGAAATGTCTTAAGGATAAGGGAATTAAAGCTGCAGATGTCAAGAATTTACCTCCTATAGAAGAATTATGTAAGCCTATTCCCTACTCATCCACTATTGAGCTACACTCTCTCCAACACTTTGATGAAGGTGATATCCCTTACTCTAAACCTCCTGATCAATGCTTAGAAGAATTTGATATCTTTATTGTTAAGCAAGATAACTTTAATAAAAGGGTGCAAAATCATCTAATGGAAAACACTAGAGCTATTGTTGAGTTGAAAGATATTATGGAAATAACCTCTAATGATGTTAAAATGATTGTTAAACACTTTCAAATGGTTCAAACTCAAATAGATCAACTCGTTAAAGTGCAAAACGACTTGCTAGTTAATGCTGCTAAAGAAAAACATGCTTATGAAATTAGAACTAGAAGTGGTGCTGCTACCCAGGATCCTCTATATCCCGAGGGGCATCCCAAAAGAATTGAGCAGGATTCTCAACAAGATGAAAATAGTGGTTCTACTCGTAAGAAAAGGAAAAAGAAACATAAAATTGTTGTAGAACCCTCTGAACCTGCTGTAGATCCTAATAGTATATCTATCTCTGATGCTGAAACTGAAAGTGGTAATGAATAAAATGTTGTTCCTAATAAAGAAAATTTTGAAGAAGAACCTGAAAACCACACGAAGAATACTAAATACACCAAAGAAGATTTTATTGCTAAGAAACATGGTAGTGAAAGAGAGCCTTAGGTACAAAAACCTATGCCTTTCCCTGATAAGAAACACAAGTCAAAGGAAGATGGACACTATAATAAGTTTCGTGAGTGGATGAAGCCTTTATTCTTGCAAATTCCTTTGAATGATGCTATTAAATTGCCCCCTTACTCAAAGTATATGAAGGACATTGTCTCGAATAAAAGGAAGATCCCTAATGAAGAAATTTCTACTTTGCTTGCTAATTATTCCTTCAATGGTAAGGTTCCTAAGAAACTTGGAGACCCAGGGATTCCAACTATCCCTTTCTCTATTAAAAACAATTATGTTAGAACTGCTTTGTGTGATTTGGGAGCTAGAGTTAGTGTTATTCCTTTCTCTCTCTATAAGAGGCTTCAACTAGAAAAATCAATACCAACTGATATATCTTTGCAAATGGCTGATAAATCTACCACTATTCCTGTGGGTATATGTGAGGATGTACCTGTTCAAGTGGCTCATAATTGCTTGATATTAACTGACTTTGTTGTGCTTGAAATGCCTGAAGATGATAATATGTCTATTATCCTTGGGAGACCTTTTCTTAATACTGCAGGAGCTGTTATTAATTATAATCAAGGAAAGGTGACCTTCAATGTTAATGACAAGGAACATATAGTCTATTTCCCCAAGAAGATTGAAAGGACTTATGGTTTGAATTCAATTGAACATGTTGAAGGCATTCAAGTTGGAGAAATATATTGTCCCATACCAAGAGAAAAATTTGAAACTATTATGATTGGGGACCATTGCTATCAAGGTTGAGGTAACATAATCATTAGTGGAATACAAAGTTTTGTCTCATATGAAATTGTTTTGGTAGCAAGACTTGATCAACCTTGTTAACAAAAGGATTCCATTGAACAAAACATTGTTTTCATTATGATTATCTTCGTTTATTTCTATCCTTTGCATTTTAGTTTTTGCTTTCATTTAGTTTTCTTTTTGTTGTTAGTTGCTTGCATGTTAGAACTTCTGTAGTTATAGCCTTGTTTTGTCCTTGCATCATGTTTCCAAAAGAAGAAAAAAATCTGTCTGTCAGAAAAATCATTTTTCTATTTCTTAAAAATGCCCAAAAATAAAGTGACTCGAAAATTTCCAGAAAATTCATATTAAATTTTTACGTGAAAAAAGGGGTAGAGGAGTACCTGGGAGGTACCAGGGGGCCCACCAGGCAGACACACCACATGGCGCGGCCAGCCTTGGGTGGCGCCATGCCCTGGTGTGGGCCACCCCTGGCCCCCCACTAACTCTCTCACCTGCCACTTTCTTCTCTCTCCCGAGTAAGCTCTAGTTCATAGCTCAAAATCGCGTTCTTGCTATGCTTGCTATCGATTTTTTCGATCTCCTTGCTCAGCCCATCTTTCTTGCTGAAATTTGGAGCATTTGTTCCCAGGTATGTGACTCCTCCCCTTGTCCAAGTAGATTTGTGTTTAGTGGATTATATGTTGAGTATTTTGCTGCTGTAGGTGACTGGTTATGAGGGCTTGTAAGCTTGTTTGATGCTTAGAGATATAGTTTTGATGCATGGTTTAGTGCCTCATCATCTAGACCTACAGTTTCCCATAGAGAGGCTTGATCTTAATTCCATGATACAGCATAAATTTGTTTCCTCGTGGGCTAGTATGAGTGAGTTATCTTATGAAATAACCTTTCTCAAAGCTGGTTGGAGAAAGAGCAAGTCCGAGCGTGTTGTTCTTTTGCCTGCACCTGTTTTTTTTAACCTTGATAACAGGGAAGGATGGTCCCTCACTGAGGAGGAGCTTGACACGTACTTGGGAGAGCTCTCCCAACAGGAGGAGGACACTAGAAGGGAGGTCACGGATGATTCGGTCCAGCCCTCGAATAAGGGAGAGTCTTCATATCAGCAGCCCGCTTATGATTGGGGAGCTTCTTGTTCTTCTCATGGGCCCAGCTACGACCATTCTTACCAAGATCCGCCCGCTTGGAACCCCTATTCGTACATGGATTGATACCCACTTAGGCCAAAAGCCTAAGCTTGGGGGGAGGTACGCCGACACCGCACTCATCTTCATGTCATGTTGCGTCGGTACTTTGTAAATTCATGTTTTAGCTCTCTTTTTAGTTTTCGTTCTTCTTTGCTTTTGCTTTCTAAAAACACAAAAAGACCAAAAATATTTCTTTTGTTTCTCTTTGGTTTGCTTTTTCTTTTTGCCTTGGTTTGTTTTTCCCTTTTTGCTTTGTTTGAACTTTTTGAAAAACCTAAAAAGATTTTGCTTTGCTTGTTTTTCCCTTTTGGTTCTTGTTTAAAAATCAAAAACACCAAAAATATTTGTCGTTCTTCCTTGGCTTTGTGAGTTTGTTGCAGGGTTCAGCAGTCCTCAGTGGATGTTGGTTTCATATCATTATTCAATCCACACAAGTGAAGAGCAATAATGAGGATCAATGACAACTTGAGGCGTGGTAAGAGGCTGGTAACAAACTCTATTTGTTTTCATTTTTGTACATATACTCATCACTGTGGGCTTGCTTAGTCCGTTCAAGTAGGGTGTATGTTATCTTTGGATGCTTAGTTGTTCTTGCTTTCTTATGATTAGCTCCAGCTCGCTAATAGTTTGTAGCATGTCTTATGAATGTTTGCTTGCATTTCTCTATTCATAAATTGGTATGACACCGCGGTATCCTCCTCTGAATGTTTCATTTGAATTGACTTGGCACATGCTCACGCATGCACAGGACTGTGATAATCAGTTAAGCCTTGATGAATTATTTTTCCTTGAGGATCTTGACTCACTTTCATGCCATGAGTAGTCCTGTTTTGTTGCAAGCATGATAATGACAGCTATTGCTCTCTCGTTTGTCGCTCCCTTACTATTGCTAGCCTTCACTTCCACTGAGTGTTTTACTCATGTTTCCAACTCCCTAAACCAAATATTTCCAAAGTGTCCACCATACCTACCTATTAGCATCATTTGCTACTCCCGTGCATATTCAATATGCCTTGTTTTCTTCCGAATAAAATGTTTGCTTGTTATGGGAAAATTAGTTAGTAAAGATCTCACAAACTTGATGGCACACTTTATTTCCTGCACTTAATAAACCTGAACCATTGTGAACTCTCCATGAAAGTTATATGCTTGCAAATTATAGGTTGGGGATTAGTAGAACCGTGTTGTCATGGGGTACGCTTTCAACACTTGTAAATGTATACCTAGTTGATACCTTGCTCTTTTTTTTGCGGATGTCGTCAGTGTGAAATAAAAGGGGAGCTTGTAAGTCCATGGAGTTATGTATGTGTGTTAGAGAAATGCCTGGGCCGCTGGTCTAATCCATGCTGATATGGTGGAAACCTGCAGCGTAACCATAATGATATCTATGAAGCATTCTTCTTATAAAAAAAGAGAGAGATAGCTATTGAGAAAAAGAAAAAAAAGAGTTTTATGAAAAGAGGAAAGAGAGAAAAAGGCACCATTTTCCCATGGTAAATAAGAAGATTGCTGAGATACTCATTGCCTGCTTGCCTTGTCATTTTGATATGGGGATTCTTCGGTATCATCGGGAAAGGGGTACCCCGTTGGCGGTTCTCAATGATACGCACATACTTACGATGATAAGAACTTACCGGTAACTAAAGTTGAGTAGCATGAGGATCGGCCCTCGTACTCAAGGCACTTGGGATTTTCAGTTTATAGTTTGTCAAGCATATAACTCAGATTGGACCTCACTTTAACCTTAGCCATTTAAAGATGCTTATGATAGGGGCAATGAGAGATCAAAGCTAACGAGTACCATACTTTCAGCATTTGGAAGCCTTTCAAATTATTCAAAACCTTTTTCTTTACTTGTTGAGTCTCCACATATTCTTTGAGCACCTTCTTGAGAGCATAGTTGTCATTCTTTGTGTTTGTTCCATTACTTGATTATTTGCATTATGACTTTGATGCTTGTATCCTTGATATCTTTACTTCTACTCATCACTTGAACTTCAGAGGTGCCTTGGCATTCATAATCAAAGGGGAAGCGGGATACCACTCTATCATACCTTTTTATGAGCATTGTAATGTTGCTTATGTTTGTGCTTCATGCTACTATTTATTCTTGAGTTGGAATCTCTTCATAGCTTGCAATGACTATTAAGTAGACTCAGTTGCATACTCTTTATTATGAACTGCCTAAGTAGTTGATCACATTGCTGGGAATATTTACACCATATGAAGCAAATGTGTTCGTGAAAGTTCTTTTATCGCACTTAGTTTTCAACTGAATTGCTTGAGGACAAGCAACAAGCTAAGCTTGGGGGGAGTTGATACGTCCAAAACATATCTACTTTCCTGAACACTTTTGCTATTGTTTCTCCTCTATACTTATGTGATTTGGATGCAACTAATGCGGACTGACGCTGTTTTCAGCAGAATTGCCTTGGTGTCTACTTTTTGTGCAGAAAATCAACTATCAGGAAAAATCCCGAAAAATATGCCAAAAATCCTATTTCACCCGAAGACTCCAGGAGCCAGAATACGAGACGGAGAAGAGCCAGGGGTGGCCACACCACCTGGTGGCGCGGGCCAGGCCAGGCCGCGCCAGGGGTGGTGTGGGCCCCCCAGGCCTATAAGGAGCCTTCTGACCTAAAAACTTCGGGGGTTCGACATTTTTCCAGAAGGAGTTCCGCTCCGCCACCACCACCAGATTCCACGAAACAGCACCAGAAACTCCGTTCTGGCACCCTGTCGGGATGGGGAATTGGAGGAGATCATCGCCATCATCATCACCATCGCTTCTCCATCGACCATCCATGTTTCCCCCATCTATGAGTGAGTAATCCCCCGCTGTAGGCTATGGGGATGGTAGGGATTGGATGAGATCGTTCATGTAATGGCATCAGATTATTAGGGCATGGTGCCTAGTATCTTCTATTAGTGCTTTATGACTTTGTTGCGACTTGTTGTGCTTAATGCTTGTCACTAGGGCCCGAGTACCATGATTTCAGATCTGAACATGTTATTGATTCATTATGATAGTATTGTTTTTGGTCTTACCTGCAAGTTGTTTACACACGTTGTCCGAAACCTATGGCCCCGAAGTGACAGAAATCAGGATAACCGGAAGGGAATGGCTTTGATGTTAGGATCACATGTGTTCATGGAGTGTTAATGCTTTGCTCCGGTGCTCTATTAAAGGAGCACCTTAATTGCCAGTAGTTCCCTAGAGACCCCGCTGCAAACGGGCTGGCAGGACAAAAGATGTTGTGCAAGTTCTCATTGCGAGCACGTATGACTACATATGGAACACATGCCTAGGATTGTCTAGTACTTGGATGCTTTATATTATTTATCTGCAATTGCCCTATGTTCTGATTGCTATGTGAACTGTCTTGTCCATGCAACGCCCATCCATCCATTCCTATGCCTACCGCACTCGAATCCCACTGTTTACTGCTTTTGTTTACTACTATCTTTGCTTTACTACTACTGTTACTTTACTATACCTACTACAAAACTTTTGCTACTGATAAACTGCTGTGAGCAAGATTGTTTACAGGTGCAGCTGAACTGACAACTCAGTTGTTAAGGCTTATAAATATTCTTTGGCTCCCCTTGTGTCGAATCAATAAATTGGGTTTCACTTCCCTCGAAAATACTATGATACACCCCCTATACTTGTGGGTCATCATGCAATCTTGTGAATACTTGTATGATCATGTTTAAGATTGTAGGGATTGTGAAGAAAAGAATTTGACACCAACTCAAGCTTGTAAGTTATTTTATTCAGTCTTGAATCTCTGCTATTCTTCTTTATTTCCTTGTCACTCGAGGGCGAGCAACATCTAAGCTTGGGGGAGTTGATAGCTGTGAGATTCGACACATTTTTTATGGTTTTTATTGATGGTTTTCTCCTGGATTTGATCGTTTTCTAGCTTTACTTAACGCTAATACTTCGGTAGCAAAGAAAACTTGGTTTTTAATGTGTGTTTCAGGTTCTGAATGTCAGCAGAAGGTTTTAACTAGAGAAACACAATATTCAGGTGAAAACAAGCAAGTCTCTATTTGGAAGCAATCGAGGGAAGCATACAAAGGCTTTAATGAGCAACTATACAACATGAACATTTTTCTGTCCATATAGTTCCCGCTGTATAGCTGCTGCCGCCTCCGTCTTGTCAAAATGGACAACTTCCATGAAGAGGCCAAACGCGAAAACACAACACAACAGCCACCATCCCATGCAGAAAGGAGAAAGGGGAGATCCGGAGAAGAAGGGGAAGACGTTCTTCATCTCGCTCCACGATCTTCGACCTCCTAGCCAATACACCCCCATAGCCATTACTTGTACTTGAGAGAGAGAGATCTTGACCTTGCAAGACTAGGGTTTGAGATTGTTTCTTCCTACCTTGAATTGTGTTGGATTACTTTTCTATTCTTATTGTGGATCTCCATGGTAATATCGAAAGGAACTCCCTTTATTTAATTATATTAATGATGCTTTCTTCTCTCATGTGTGAGTAAGTTCCTTGGGCATGGGAGATGTAAGGGATTGGTGAGTTGTGATGTGCCTCCATATATTTTCCATTAGTTTGTGATTGATTTTAGTTACTATATTATGTGTGCTTGACTATCTGTGGGATGCCTAATGCTTGTTGTCCAATTAAGGGCCCAGACAACATGATGCTTTGTTCTGCATGGATAGGATCTTGTTCGCTAGCATACCGGCGATCCCCGAGTGACACGGGGATATCTGGAAAACTACTAGACTCGAGGATAACGAGGAGCCACCGTGCTTATTGCATTAGTCCGATCCAAGGAGCTTAATTACTAAGCTACCTGAAGGGTCCTAATCGTCTAGTGTCTGACCATGGTTTTGGTAAAGACTAGTAGGATTATTGAAGTTGGGACAAAATATACCAAGAGGAGTTCCGGCTAATTATGGGTTGCTCCCCTACACATATACTTATAAGATTATAATTGTTACACTTATCATTCGTCCACCCGGCACAATCACTGACACCATGAACTGTATCTCCACGCGCCTACTTTGTCATCTGCAAGAAAAAATAAACAACGGAACCGTTCTTTACTTTTATGCTTTTTATTTCTAAAGTTTACATTTTAAGTTTGATTTAAATACACCTAGTTTAATCCAAATTCCATTATCATTTCAACACTTGTAGCCAATTCACTCGAAAACCCGTGACAACTTTGGGTGTGACAGACACTGCACCCATAAACACTTACCTCCGGGCTCCCTGTGGGATCGATATCTGTACTTCGAAACTATCTACAAACAATATGTGCACTTGCAGACATTAGTGAGCTACGGCATCGCCGCGACAGGTCGTGCTCATCCTTGCTAGAGGATAGCGAGTAGTACTTGGGTGGAGCTTTGATTTTCTTCAGCTCCTGTGTTGGCTCCTTGGCCAGCGGAGCCTCGACCTGTCCTAGTCCAGCGATAGTGGACCGGTGTATGGCAGATCATGGGTCTCTAGCTGGTGGATGATTGGTGAGCAGATACATGGTGGCTCCTGTCACCGCTGCACGTGGCGTTTTCGGGAGCATGTTGCCTCATGAGTCCATGGTCATGAACGAGAAATCGAGGGTTTTACTGGCTTCTTCTCGATCTTTCTCGTTGAATTGGGCTAGTCGAGACTGCCTTTTGGCAGCTGCATGGTCATTGGCTTTGGAGGAGCATTCCCCAATGGAGGAGAGTGCTGCCTGCCAAGGGCTCAACTCGTCTGTGGCCCTCTTGCGCTTGTCGAGCTATGCCATCACTGTCCATTGGCGGTTTAACTCCTAGATGAGGAGGTAATGCTACCCCATCAACATATGATGTGATGAGTTTGGCGACAAGGGGTTGCCCTGTAGGGCTTCATTGCATCTCGCCCACTCAATGTTATTATGGTGGATCTCCTGCCACCTCGTCTTGTTGTTAACGTGTTCACCCTGATTATCAGGGTTGGGCGGGTTCGGCTGTTCGCTATTGACACGGCCAATGGTGAGCGGTCGATTGGTATTGCCGTTGTTGGTGGTCCCTCCATTGGCGGTGTCCCTTTGAGTGCCTCCATCGCCGGTGTTGATGATGGCACACATGTAGTGGCTTGGGAAGCCAATACTCCCGCAGATCTCAGATATGGAGCCGTAGGTCCCATATTGCAATGTCAGATCGCACAGATCAGACTCTGTTGTTGCTATATGTGTCACCGGCCGGTGATGAGGCGTAGATCTCGCACAGGGTGCCAATCGGTGGTGGGAACCATGAGGCAGGAGCGATCGAAGGAGCTTGCGGGTGATCGGGGAAGTAGAGCATGCTGATCTGACCGACCTGAAAGCGTAGGATTCCGATTGTCAAGCCGACTCCGTCACCCACGGACTTGAAGTTCTGGCGAGCTGCCGGTGAGTGGACGACAAAGTTGAAGGCGCCAAAGAGGAGGCAATTCTCCGCTGTAGCGGAGTTGTAGATAGTAGTCAATGGGGCCGAGGAAGCCGCAACATCAGTGCTCCCGTTTCCCATAGATGGCGCCAATTGACGAGGGGTTAACTCTACAATGACCATCATTGATGGACTTAGGTTTGAGGGATTGGGGAGAGCTAGAGGTGTCAATCGGCTAGCAAACAAGCACATAGGGAGACACGAGGTTTACCCAGGTTCAGGCCTCGAAGACGACCCTACTCTTACTTGTCTGCTCTTTGATTATCGGGGAGTCGAAAGTTATAGTGCGTGCGCAGATGCAATCTGGCAAGGCGTATGCTAGGGTTGTGGATTTTCCTCCTCACTGCCCTGTCAACCCCCGGATTTTTAATCCCAGATGCATGTTATGCCATACATCGCAATCCCAGGATTACCATTTTTGCGAGACATAACAGATTGGATATCACAGTACATATCCATTACAAACCATAATAGGGTCTTACACAAATAAAAGATCTCATGATCCTGTCTTAATACAAACAAGCAGCAGAATAATAAGCGTAGCAGTGGGCTCCATCTTCAGAGTCACAAACAATGCTGACGATGGGAGATGATCCTAGTTGTCGTAGACGTCTTGTTGTCCATCATCCTTGTAGTCCTACTCATAGTATGGCCACAGGAATAGCCAGGGACAAAGCCATGAGTACTCTTTAAGTACTCGCAAACTATCACTAACAAGTAAGGTAGTTCTAGTAGGAATCCTAAGCTCTAAGTTTATTTGGAAAAAGCTAGATTTATCTAAACTAAGTTCAGATGTAAAGAAAACTAAGTAAAAGTTCTAAATCATTTTAAGTTGGGAACCTAGTTTTCTATTCACAACCCTGTTGCGGTCAATTCAAAATCATAGTTCACTTCACAAGTCATTTTGAAAACATCTGACGATGGAACAGTATGTCCACTCCAACTTTCCATGATCGCGGACCCGACTATTCGAATAGTTTGACACTCTGCAGAGGTGGTACACTTTCACCACAAAATTCGATACATCCATCAGGGATAACCTTGAATCATCATACTTAGTATGCGGATAATCAATCATAACCTTTCCTTTACACACTCTAGTATAGGCACCTCCCCTATGAGCTTGGCCTCCCAGCCATGGTCATCTACCATCCTGGGCATTGCATAGGTGGACATCATCAAGAGGTAGCCTCATCTCAAACCTCCTCCACGAGGGAACCCATACTAATGCACATAAACTTCCGGCTAAGCCTTATCCAATTCAGGTATTGTGGTTGTATGGTAAAATTGGAATGGTATCGCATCCTAACCCAACCATCAGTTTTTATAAAGGGCTAAGGCTCATGCCTCAACATTTTCATCACCAAATCCATTTGTGTTTCTCAACATATGTCAAAACATTTCAATAAAATGACTCATCATTCCAAGGTTTTCATAAGCATTTTCACCAAGTATTCCCATCTAAAGTGATCAAGTTTTATGCTTAGCACTAGCCACTAAGTTAAGAGTGTTCACTAATGAGGGATGCTAATCTCAATCTCATGCCATAGAGTGACATCTAGTCTAGGTCTAGTTTTATACTCTTTATGCTATCTATACTATCTTTTCCAAATACTCACCAAGCACTAAGTAAAGGTAAAGAACTTTGGTAAAGTAAAAGAGTAAAGCTTGCAAGTAAAACTTGGGATGGGTATAATGAAAGGTATATAACCAAATCATGCCTAATGCATCTTGCTTAGGTTAAAACTTGCATGGTTAACTTGTATAAGTCTAGCTTGCCTTGATTGGTGCAGTGATTGAAGTTTTCTTCGTCTTCTTCGGGGTAGAACTCCTCCTCCTCGTATCCTTGGTCGGTACTATCGTCTATAAATAAATACGGGGTACACAATCACCAAACAATACTTAACTAAGTCTATTTAGTACACTAAGGTTCACACTTGATGATCCAGCATCATCACAATCATCACATGAATTAAAGAACTAGTTTTATTTAGTTTATTTGAGAGAAGTAATTTCTACTCATTGAAATAAATTAAGATTTAATATTCTCCAATTAAAATATGGGATCATGTTGACACATGTTATCACCACATATTCTAATACATGGGAATGTGATTAAAAGGGTTGGTCACGTTTTATAAAGTTTAAGATTATTATTTAATAGATTTAAGGTGACTAGAAATGCCCTAATAGCATTCTTTTGGTACTAGTCCAATATCACTACATGCAAACCTAGATATTTTTACATATTCAGATAGATATTATCAAATGTGATTTTTGAGATTTGGAATCAACTCAAAAGCTATTATCGTTGATTTTTGAAAAATGTTTGAAGTTGCAAAAGTTTCTATTTTATTATTTTTACTATAGATTATCTCTAACTCCAAATGATTTAAATCGAACGGGCTTGGATAGATATTTTAATTACCTTTGTAGCAAAATTTTAATCATTCAATTTGGTTTCGTGAAACTCTCTGAATTAGTTTTTCAATAAGTGGACAGAATAGTGTTCTATCTAAAAAGGAAAATCCATATTTGAATTTCCAGGCCTGAGCGGGAAAGCTAAACGGGACGGACCAGCTACATAGCGCAGCGCAGCGCGCGGCTGACAAAGGGGGTCCACTGGTCAGTGACTCATCTGACGCGAAGCGGTATCTTTGATTCTAGGCCATGCGATTAGAAGCAAGATCGACGACTGAGGGTCGTCGTCGACGACGAACAGCTCCGGCGACGAGCTAAACCTAACACGGCGGTGGGGGTCTCGCGGGGCTCACCTGGGCTCCAGCTAGGCTCGGCGACAGGGGCAAACGACTTGGTAGACAATAGCGAGGCGAAGCACAGTCACGGCAGGGCTCGGGGTGGTCGGAATCGACGTCGCCCTTCTCCTCCAGCAGCGGCGGACTCCCGTGCAATTCCAACATGGTGGTGCTCCCCTTGCTCCGGGGAGAAGTGGGGAAGGTCAGTGAGGAGTGGGGAGTCGAATGGTGTGAGGAATGGAGGCTGGGGTGGCCTCCTTTTATAGCTCGGCGAGGGGACTGAGTGGTGCGGTGGTGGGCTTGATGGTGGCGTCGCTACAGGCAGCTAATGGCATGGGCGAGGGCGTAGGACGGTGCGGTGCTCCCTGGCGGTTCTCACGGACTTAATGGCGCGGCATGGGGTGGCTTGGTTTGGTCTGGCGCGTGCGGCGCTCTGAGCGGAGGCAGTGGTTTTTGTGGCGGCGTGCGGCTGCTGCGGGTCGAGCGGTGGTGAACGGGGGTGTCTGCCGGGGTGGGGTGATCATGGTGAGGCTGCACGTGCATGGTGAGGGCAAGGGGCGAGATGGCAGGGCTGGTCGGGCACAGCGCATTGGCGCGCTCTGGACACGGTGTAGACAGGCGGTGCTAGTGTGGTCCACGACTCAGCTGGGGCTGTGGCCTAGACAGGGAGTGGCGGTAGGGTGCGGCGAGGCTAGTGGACATCCTGGATGGGTGTAGGGCTGTCTGGTGCGAGCTGGCCGTGGTCGGCCGGCGATGACCACAAACCTGCGGCGCTCCACTGTGCCAACATTGCAGGGGGGGCTGGTTTGGGGCTGGGGTAGGCTTAGGGGAGACATGGAAGTAACTAGGGGACCATTTGGTCGATGATCACTGTACAAAACAGTGAAGTTAGGCTAGAGCTTATTCTGTGCATGCCAAGTGTTTGTGTTAATGGCCGCATGAAAGAAACTTTGGAATTTTTGAGTGAACTTGAATTAAGGTTGAGAGGCTAGGTTTGCTTGGAAATGTCAAGTGGAATTGATTTGGTAGGTTTTTGAAAAAGTGTGATCTTAACACATACACTTGATTCAATTTTCAAATGTCCTTTAAATTGATTTGCTAGATGTTTTTGTAAGTTTATAAAGTGGGCCTTGATATACTTTTACTTGGTCTAGCAAGGGGTGAAAAAAAGTAGAATTGTTTCTGTTATAAATTATCCTCTAGGAACACCTAAAGTGGCCTAGTGGTTTAAAATGGTCAAAATGACCATTTGCATTATTTATTCTTATTTGATTTCTTTCTCTTTTGATTTTCTTGTAAATGGTCTAGATGATGTGGCATTCACCTTTAAACCATTTCGCAACATTTAGAACAATCAAGCATGGCATATACACTCAATGCTACACTAATGCAAACACACATGCATTCATATCCATTTTTCTTAATAAAAGTTTTTGTTAACCCTAAAAGTTTTTGCAAACACACAATCTTGATCATCATTTTTGTAAAATCATTGATAGCTGGGATTAAGGTACTCTAAACATGAATCATGAAAGATAGAGTTCTAACAATAACACATAGCAACTATGTTGTAAAATGAAAAGGCACAAACAAATGATTCATGAATAACAATACATTGCAAGACGTTTGTTTATTTCACATAAAGAAAGCATAATGAGAATGATACTTAGCTTATCCCTGATAGAGTAGCAAAACATAAATTCATAGGATACCTTCAAAGTTCATAAGGGTGACTAGATACAAAAAGTTTAAGAACAAGCAATATCAAAGTTATGCATCAATCAACAAGTCTTGGGACAGTGCACATTAAACTAAGAATGGACACTATGCTCTCTTAATAGGTGCATAAAGATAGTAGATGGAGACTCAACATAAAAGTAAAAGAAAGTCCTTCTTGGAAGGAAGCAGGGATTCAAGTCTCATAAAGAGCTTCCAAAAAATATGGTACTTATTAGCTTTCAGCTCTCATTGCCCCTATCATAAGCATCTTGAAGTGATTAAGGTTAAAGTGAACAAACTATGGAGTCTATGCTTGATAAAGTATAAGTTCGAAATCTCATGTCCCTTGAATACGAGGGCCGCTCCTCATGCTACTCAAGTTTAGTTACCGGAAAGTCCTTGGCATAGTAAGTACATGTGTATCATAGAGAACCGCCAACAGGGTACCCCTTGCCCGATGATACGGAAGAATCCCCATATCGAAATGACAAGGCAAGCAGACAACAAGCATCTCAGCAATCTTCTTATTTACCATGGGAAAATGGTGCTTTTTCTCTCTTTCCTTTTTCTCATCTTTTTTTTTTCTTTTTTCTCAATCTCTAGCTCTTTTTATAAGAAGAATGCTTCATAGATTGCTCATTATGGTTACGCTGCAGGTTTCCACCATGATTAGGCATGGATTAGACCAGCGGCCCAGGCGCTTCTCTAACACACATACATAACTCCATGGCTTACAAGCTCCCCTTTCATTTCACACCGACGACATCCATAGAGAAAAGGGCATGATATCAACTAGGTACAATGTACAAGTGCAATGTTGAAAGCATTCCCCATGACAACATGGTTCTGCTAATCCCCAACATATAAGTGCAAGCATATACAACATAGATGACACAATGGTTCAAGTTTATTAGGGGCAAGAAAAGTAAAGTGTGCCATCAAGTTCGTGAGAGCTTTAATCAATAGTTTTCTCATAACAAGTTTAATTCGGAAGGTAGATAAAATCATGAATATACTTGGAACAGAAAATGCTAATAGGTAGGTATGGTGGACTCTTTGGGATAACTCTATGGGGAGCACCGCCCCTTAGCCCCTTCCTTCATGGCTTCTTGGGAGCCCTCCCCCATGGAGATGGGATCCATGGGGGAGGCAAAAACGTGGCTTTGGTGGCTGCAAATTCGTGGGTGGAGATGCCCTGGGCGAATTAGGTTTCCTCCCTTTATATAGCTTCTCGGATTCCCGTCATCCCATCTTGGGCTGCAGTATATCGGGCCTAAAAGGTCTGTTCGGACTCAGCATCAGCTAAATTTTATGTTCAGAATGTTTGTCAAGAAATTTCCAACAACTTTGTAGTTGAAGAGTTTTCCATTTGACGCCGTCTTCGATCCGAAACGTGACCATCTTCAAAAATAGTTCTGAGACAGATTTCTGGAAAAATCCCAATTTGACTCCAACAAGGTTTCCACTTGTATTCTTGGTAATTCCTACACATCAAAGTGTAAAACAAGAACATTGTGCACTTTTGCAACTATTAGTAGGTTAGTCCAAATAAATCATAAACTCTATACAAAAAGGAGTGTCAAAAGCATATTATTAGCATAAAACCATCAAAAATTATAGATACGTTATGGACGTATCACACCCGAATCCTTATTAGGCTTCATTTGCACCGTGGACTCCTCCTGGGCTGGACCATATAGGCTAACCGCGAGTACCTGTAGGGTATATCCATGTCAATTTTCGTAGTTGAAGGCTCGTTTTTCGTGGTTAAAAAGTATTCTATGACGGATGGCCTTCGCAAACGCTGTTAACGCCCAGTTACTGCCGTTAACGGTCACAGAAACCATGGTAGAAGCCAGGCCCAGCCAAGGCCTGCTAATTATTAATTGGAAGACCCATGAGGAAAGCCCTATAAGAATACAACCCTTTACTGTTTTGTCTTGCACTGTTTGAAATCGGCCCAGTATTGCAGCCAACCACGGCCCATACACTTTCGAGCCTAATACTGTTTCGGTCTACATGAGGCCCAAGTTAGGCCAACACTGTGTGGCCACTTGAGGCCTGCACCACGACGGCCGGATACTATTCAGACCTGGTGTAAATCTAGCATTCTACTGTTCATGACTGTTACTGTTCCAGCCTTTTAGGATATTCGCCCTGTTACTGTTTAGGCCATTTAGTGTTTGGGATTTTCACTATTCAGGTCGGTACTGTTCAGCCTATTACTGTAGTGGCCTGCTACTGTACTGGTCTTTCAATGTTCTGGCTACTATTCTGGCCTTTTACTGTTATGGCCTTTAAAAGTTCCAGCCTTCTACTATTCTACCGTTAGAAGTTCCATCCTTCTACTATTGAGTCCAGTCACTGTTCCGGCCTTCCACTATTCAGGACTTTCATTGTTCTGACTTTCTATAGTCCAGGCCTTTCATAATTTTGGTCTTCTATTGTTCTGGTCTTTCACTGTTTTGGCCTTCTACTGTTCTATCCTTTAGAGTTCTGGCCTTCTACTATTCCGGCCTTCTACTGTTCCAGCCTTCTATTGTTCTAGCCTTCTACTGTTCTGGCCTTCTACTATTCTGGCCTTCTACTGTTCTCCCCTTTAAATTTTTGTTTTGGACCATCCATGTTCACGTTGTTTCAATGTTCGGCATGTTACCGCTCCGGCCAGTTATTGTTTCAGCCTTTTTTGGTAGAGCCTACTTTTTTGCAGAACAACACATGAATGTCAAGACATCAATTAATGAACATGCACAAATTTAAACTACTTATTACACAACAATAAAAGGTCACCACAACAGATTATACAACAAGATCGACATTCTGAAAGATTAGAAAGTGTTGGTATCATCAATAATGGATCGGTACATTGCAATTCGCTTCAACGTATCATTTGTCCTCTTCTTCAACATTTCAGCTATAGATCTAAGAGCAGCTACACCCTTTCTTTCTACATGCAATATAGTCTTTATATATTTATCACCTACAGGAGTTGTTCGAGGTGGATTGTGAAGTAACTTGTTTTCTTCAGAAATGCAATGGGAGGATGAATGGGAAGAGGGATCACAACTTTCACTCCTGCCTTCCTAGGACTCCTACTTGGTTTTAACTATAGCCTACTAAAATATGGTGAAAGAGGTTAAAACAAAGAACAAGGGAAACAATTAGTATTATATAAAGTAGAGATCATTTAAACTAAGTATGAACTTATAGTAGCACGTTCAGGCTGACAGTAGCTCCTTCTCAATCGGGTGCGACTCCTAGTTAATCTACTAGAAGAATCCGAGCCAAGCAGCTGGAACTCTGGTCCTTGTACTCCATTGTCATTTCTCTTCATTAAGGCATGACATTTAAAATCTATTTTGCTGGTTTGGAAGGATAAAAACTCTTGAAAACACCAAAAACCTAGAATTAAAACTTACCAAATGTATGATGCAAACTAGATAGCTGGTTTGAAAGCATGAAAGCAGGTGAAAACACCAAAAATATAGCATTAAAAATGACCAGGTATATGATTCAAACTAGATGGACATTTTCTGAATTAAGCATCCGTAGATAGAAGCACAAGAGAACATGAATTCAAATGTCATGATAAGGTTTTAGGTAGAATGAATAATTAACTTATTAGGCGGGCAGGTTATATAACTTATTAACATGACAAGAAACTAGCCTAAGTGATACAAGGAAACCTCGCACTTCGGCCTTGCTTGGCAGCAGATTGTCAGTGTTGGATCCTCTATGAGATATTTGCATGACCCGTGCAAGTGCTCGAAAAGAATAGAATCTATGAGTTAGTGTTCAGGATTATACCGATAGCGTGAGAATGTAAGAAAGGGAATAAAAGAGAGAAGCTAATGATGTGGATACGACCTACCAGATGTGGTTGTAAACGAAATGGCAATAGCATGCAGGATATTGAGAAACATTCTAATGATTTCATAGCTTATGAGAACCAAAAAATAGTAAACGGACAAGAGAAATTACCACTACATGGCGAGGATGGGTGGGACGGGTAAGAGGGTGGCGGGGGCGGCGGCTGGGAATTTCAGGGTCAGCGATGAGTGATTCGGTGAAGCGCCCCCATAGGGTACACGACGGCGTTGGTGAAGCAGATCTGGTGTGTCGAGGGAGCCAGTGAAATAGTTTTGGTGTGGAAGAGAGCGCATGCAGTGAAGGAGCTCCAATGTAGAAGAGAGGGTCAGCGGTGAAGCAGCTGGAGGAAGGTCGATGCTAGAGGGGTGTGGGCGGGGAAGAGGTGATGGGGGGATATAGGTGGGATGATGCACATTTACCACCTATACCCCTCTATTATTGCAGTACTCCTCCGGTCCTTGTTTCCAGAACAGGGATAGAAGAGGAATTTTGCATTTGCAAAGAGCGGGGCGGGATATTTGAATCGATGCGTGGGATATTTGAATAGACATGTCGTATGTTTTGGTGCTCTGTGGAAATTTTTAGGTTGAAGCTTCTAACGTACGCTACTCCGACGCGGCCACTCTCACATGTTGGCCCCGTCTAGATCCACACGTCAGCGACAGTATGCTTACCAACATTTAAATGAGTTTCCACACATTTTCTGAAATTGATAAACATTATATTTTGAAGGCTTTCATACAAGATGACCCAGGTCAAGGCCATATCTTTTCTATAGTTTATGATAGTGTGTCCATATCTGGTAGATCGTTGCATCTTGGCATTTCAAAAGAAGATTGCAAATTTGATGGATAATGCCCTACTTTCATGAATTTCCAAGCTTCCTAGCTAAATATATGCAATAAAATGACTTTTTTACAATCTGAAGTAAGTATGTCTAATTTCAAACTACAAAGTGTGTGATATTACTTGCTCTTGACTTTTTAAAAATAATTCAAAGGTACCAAGTAGTCAAATATTGGAGAACCACCGAGAGTTTCGCAAGATTCAACTTTTTGATATGAAAGGTAATAACACCTAATTTCGGCCATTTTTAGAAAAATACAAAGAAACAAAATATAAAACGAAATACAACAATTCTTTTCTCTCTTTGTGTCTCACTATGTGACACTACCTAGTTTCCATAGAAAAATATAATCTTAAAATTTGATAACTTTTGAAAAAAACTTGTTTCACAATATATGGAATACCATGTATGAATATGCATGGCTTTCAAACCAGATGACCAAGGTCATGGCCATATCTTTTCTATAGTTTATAATAACCTGTCCATATTTGGTAGTTGGAGCGTATTGGCATTTAAAATATTATTTACAAAGCAAGCTTCCAAATTCGAAGTTATTTCAATTTTCTAAGGCACAACAACGACTTTTGTCATCAAGCAACTACAAAATATGGCTCAAAATCCCACGGCTCCAGTTTTCACACAAAGTCTATATAGCCTACAGTTTAGGGTTTATTTTGGGTTGAGGGTTTAGGGGTTCATGGTTTAGGGATTAGGATTTTAGGGTTTATGATTTTGGGTTTAAGGGTTTAGGGTTTAGGGTTCATGATTGAGGGTTTGGGGTTCATGATTTAGGGTTTTGGGGTAATTCAGGGTTTTAGGGTTTATGATTGTTTATGTTTTAGGGTTTAGAGAATTTTCAATAATAATGTTCAAGCTTTATATATATGCTTATATTCATGGAATAGAATGGTGTTATCGCAATTTAATGAAAGTATCTCAAATTTTGATCTATAAGTGCATTATACATGATTGGTAAGGGTTTACGGTTCTAGGGTTAGGAGGTTAGGGTTTAGGGTTAAGGGTTTAGGGTTCTAGGGTTAGGAGGTTAGGGTTTAGGGTTTTTTCTTTTCAATAATGTTCAGGTTTTATGCTTATATTCGTGGAATAGAATGGCGTTACTGCAGTTTAATGAAAGTATCTCAAATTTTGATCTATAAGTGCATGGTACCTGCTTGGTTAGGGTTTATGGGTCGAAGATTTAGAGTTTTACTGTTTTACGGTTTTGGTTTTATGGGTTTTTTAGGGTTTAGCGAATTTTCAATAATCCTCAAATTTATGCTTATATTCGTCGAATAGAATGGTGTTACCTGATTTAATGGAAGTACGCCCAATTTGGATCTATATGTGCATGATACCTGCTTGGTTAGGGTTTATGGGTTGAGGGTTTAGGATTTAGGGTTTAGGTTTTACGGGTTGTTTAGGGTTTATGGAATTTTCGATAATTCTCAAGATTAATGCTTATATTCGTCGAATAAAATGGCGTTACCCGATTTAATGGAAGTATCTCAAATTTTGATCTATAAGTGCATGCTACATGCTTGGTCAAGGTTTAGGATTTTAGGGTTTAGGGGTTTGGGTTTTAGGGGTTTAGGGTTTTGGGGATTTTCAATAATGTTCAAGCTTTATGCTTATATTCATGGAATAGAATGGTGTTACCCAATTTAACGAAAGTATCTCAAAATTTGATCTATAAGTGCATGATACCTGCTTGGTCAGGGTTTAGGGGTTTAGAGTTTATGGTTTAGGATTTCGTGAATTTTAAATAATGTGTTCAAACTTTATGGTTATATTCGTGGAATGGTATGGTGTTACCGCAATTTAATGAAAGTATCTCAAAATTTGATCTACAAGTTGATGATACCTGCTTGGTCATATTTTTGTTAAATTCAATTGAAGGTACCCAAGTACTAAAACAAGGGAGAAGCACCAAGAGTTCCGCGAGCTTTAGGTGTTGTTTGGTTGGGATCTAATTCTGGATTTTGATTTTTTGGCTTATAAGCCAAGAAGGTGTTTTTGGCTTTATTTTTTTAGCTTTTACTCTGACGTAGGTTAATGATGGTATGAGCGAAAAGCCAAAATCAAAAGTGGCTTATAAATAATGCGAAAAGCGATAGATAAGCTTAACCAAACAACCCTCAACTTCTTGATATGAATGCCAATGCAACCAAATTTGGGACCTTTTGAAAAGAAATCAAATAAAAAATAAATAAATTGAATCAATGTCTTTCTTTCACAGAGTATCTTGTTATGTGCGTTGCCTAGTTTCCATGAAAAAGCATGTTAAAACTTAACAACTTTCGGAGAAACTTGTTTCACAATACGGCCTACCATGAACATTCATGGGTTTCAAACGAGATGACCAAGGTCATGGCAATATGTTTGCCATAGTTTATGATAACATGTCCATGTTTGCTAGATCGGTGCATAACTGCATATTGGCATTTCAAACAATGTTTAGAAAGGGTGCATCCAAATTCAAAGTTATTTTAAATTGTGCAAGTGACAATAATGGCTTCCGTTGTGAAGCAACTACAAAGAGTATATGTGGTTCAAAATATCACAGCACCAATTTTCTCACAAAGTATAAAAAAATTGATGGATAATGCCCAAGTTTCATGAATTTTCAAGCTTCCGAGCCAAGATTGCCGATTTTAACAATTTATCTTGATTGAGCAAAAAATGTTCGAATTTTGAACAACAAGCGTGGGAATCTCTACTTCTGGCAATTCTGGCTTACTGTCATGTGGGTCACTTGTATGGTGGATCCAAAAAGTTAGTGTAGGTCGGAGTGGGCGGGAAGGTAAATATTGAAGAAGGGCAGGGAAACGTCGATGGGGTGATGCACATGGTATAACACAAATTTACCACCTATACCCCTCTGTTATTGCAGTGTGATACCTTTGTTCCGGATTACGGATGTAGTATATCTCTTTTTCCCTAGTAGACCTAGGTTATCGAATCCTCGAGAAGTAGAAAGCATAGTGAAGTTACTTTAATGGATCTTCAGGAGTTTAGAATTCTTTTTGTGTTTTACCGGACCAAGAGTTTGCTATCTTTTGTTGTTGTCGATGATGGAGAGAGAGGGCCTAAGGCTTTCGGTTTCACCTGTAGTTGTGCAAAACATCTGATGGGAAGAAAAGATAATGATAAAGTATGCATGTAATTGTTAGAGCAAGGTAATTATATGTGGCCAGTGCAACCATAATTGCTATTGCCTCCGCAACTGCTTATAGCAATAACCTACTAGTCTCATCCATAGAAGAAAGATAACTAATGATATGCATAGTGATGTCACTGTTAATCCCAAGTAAATCCCTCACATACAGCCATACTACCCCTTCTGTCACTAGGGTTCCCAACCGGCAGATTAGTCATTGCTCATACTCCCTATACCTGGCTCAATCCTTGGGGTCTTGGGTACCTGACAAGTCCTTGGATTGAAGGAAGAGAAGATATAATAATCATCATGTCATACAAACTAATACATGATCCCATCTATGATAAATAACATGCACAAAAGCTACATGGCTAGGCCGAAGCCCTTAGCCCAAAGAGAATTACTCACACATAGAGATGAGATCAACAATCATAAACATTGCAATGGAAATCATGAGATAGATAGCAAATAGTCTTACAATGTTGCTAATCAAAGATGATATCTACTATTACAAGTGGTGGAATATGGCTATGGTGGTGTAGAAGGGTTTGGAGATTAGATCTAAGTCTATTCCTCTGGCGGCTCTTCGTGTTGTCGATGCTGGTTTCTGGAGTTCTGGGGACGTCCCATTTCTCATTGCCCGAAGCCTCTTTATATAGGGGTCCCTTCACAAAAGTTGTTCTGTTTGACCTAGCGGTGTCGATGGTAACTATACGACCGGAACTATACGGCCGAATTTTTTTTCCTGCCGTATAGTTGGTCGTTAAAGCGTCTATCTCCACTTCACGACCCCTGGTTTCTTTGGGTTGTCTGAAATCTCGTATCTTTGACTTTAATGTTGTGATTCCCATCAGCAAACGTCATTATGTGCGTGGGGAAAATGGAAAGAAAGGATTGCATACCCCTTTGATCATTAGGCATTAGTGGCAGGGTTTGGAGAGATATTTCATCAAAAATATGAATAATATCTAGTTAAAATATGACGTAGATGGCTATATTTCACAACCATCAACCTCCCCAAGGTTAACCTTGACCGTCCTCGAGCAAGAAAACCAAAATCAAAAAGGAACTTAGCATTTAAACTGAAATAACAAGATGATGATCTTAATCATGATTTGTACTCTCATGTTTCCTCGACTTTATAAGTATGAAAAACTTCAGCATATATCGAGTAATGGCAACCATTTCATATGGGTTTTTATGCATCCTTATAGCATAGGAAAATTATTATTAACATGGATGATTCAAATGAGTAAACTTTATTCCATGTCATGTAATCAACTCGTAGGCTTGCCTTTAAACAATAAAGTATAATCATGTAGAATTGAGAGTGTGAGAGTTGTCATGAAAAACATATACACTACAGTATCTCAATTTTCCCACATCAATAAGTCAAGACTTTTCAAGTGCTAATTTTCTATTCATTGTCCTTCAAGAATTTCAATTCTTAAGTAATTGAGAGCATGCCAAAAACATTAATTAGTTTATCGGGCTATAATGGACACTCGTGGCATCACCAAGGTTTTTATTCCTTTTGCATAATGATTACTCGTATCAGCCAGAGGAGTGATTCCATCTTGAACACAACTACCCGAGATTTCCAAGAATCTTACCCATTATAGCATTGCTGCTACAAATGTTTAATCAACTCATAGCCGAAATCTAGGAGTTTCCTCCATGAAGATCGTTCGTAGGCTAGCGGAGTTGTTGGCATCCCATGAAGTTTGACACGCATAAAGCTATATCATTCTTATGATTCACAAGTCAAACTTTGGCATGCTCACAAAACCGCTAAACATTAATTCAATTTAACAAATCCTTTTAAAGAGAGCTATCAAGTCAATCATTATTTTCTGTGGTGTTGAGTGTCTCTAGGAATAAGCCTTCAATACTAAACACTACAACACCCAATCCTTCAATTGTGAGAATTTTTCTTATTACAATTATTTAACAAATTTTTAGGCAAGACTTGGTTAACTACAAGAGCTGGAACAAAACGTACCCAACTAAATACCCATGCAAACAAAATTTTACTACAATATAAAGACTCACTCCACCAATATAATATCTTAACATTTACTACTAACTAGCATGGGTTTCTCAAACTTCAAAAGTGGGTAGTCTTAAGACATACCTCTCATGATTGGTTCCACTTCTCTCTTCCCTTTTGATTTGCTTCTTGGAAACTCGAAGTCGATCACTCTCCTACAAATATGTGAAAGCCACAAGGAGAATAGGAAGGAAGAGGGAAAATAAAGATAAATGGAAAAATCTTTTTGTTGCTTTTAAGAGATGGAATTAAAGAATAGAAAATTGGTGGCAAAGATCGGCTAGAAAGTTTTGAAAACAAATAGAAATAACTAAAGTTAAAGTGTTGGGGAAACAACACGAGTGCTTATACACTCAAATTAAAAACATAACCTCGAAATAAATAAATGAACACCAAATAAAGATAATGATGAAAGTTCCCCAAGCTTAGGATTTTGCAAGCCCTTCAAATCATTGTGGTGGCAGGAAAAAGTCATAACTCTAGTTTGCAAATTGTGTTGATAAATTACTAGTTGTTTCTTGGAGGTTCAACGAGAGGTTATGCATCCTCTCCACTGTTCCTCCAAGTTCTTGGAAGTCCTTATATGTAGCGAACCGGGTTGGTGGCTGCTCCTCTTCTTGGTCCTCATCCTCATCCAGAATCTCCTCCTCGGGTTGGTGTTGCTCAACCTGCAAGTCATATAGCAAACGTCCTTCCTCGATAGAGAAAAGACCATTAGGCAAAGGAGCGGGGTAGAGACGCCCAACTCTAGCAATATGCAAGTAATAAACACCACCTCTCCTAGTTAGCATTCCACAAGCTTTTAAAGTAGAGAAACCAACACGTCACTCACCTTGCACCGGTTGCAACTCACCTAGGTCGATGCCTAGGGCAATGGCAAGCACAGTGATGACGCCTACACCTGTGATTGGTCCTTGGCTTTGGGCGGATTGGTACTCCAGGTAGCGCACAAGAATTGCGCCCAAGTTGAGTGAAAAGTCGATGTTGTTGAAAGCAGCTTTTGCAAGAAATAAGATGCCCTCCTCATTGAGTCTCGTGAACTCATTTCGTGCATCCAACATGTTAGCAATAACATAGAACAAATAGCGAATTGCAGGATGTTGAATATTCTTCCCCTTGCTTACTCTAGAAGTGAAACTCATTCCAATATAATAAAGTTCCAGGGAAAGGTATAAGCCAGTAGAGGATGCGCGTAAGGCATTAACATCATTGTTTGGAAAATTAAAACATGCGCACCATTCATATAGTGATAAAGCATAATTTTTGTTCATAAGTCATAAAGCAATCATGTCCTCTCCATGCCATGCTTTAACGGTGCTTTGCAAAGAACTTAGAAATTCAAGAGTTAACCAGCGATAAGTAGGCACATCATTGAATACAAATTTTTGCAGGCCAACCCTATTGCAAAGCAAATTGAAGTCATTAGAAATACCGAGTTAATTCAATATAATGGGACAACCCACTTGGTTGTCTTCACTTCTTGGTTCTTGATCCTGTTGAAGCGATCATGTTGGAGCTCATCCCTGAACCGTATCCCCATGCGTTCTTGAGCAGCAGCCCGAGAAGCACTAGTGGCAGCACGAGCACGAGTTTGGCTCCTTGTGTTCATCATCTAAAATAATAAGGAAAGACAAAAAATAAAACTTTTTGATCCAACAATAAAAAGCATAACATATTCCTCATCATAGCACACTAAAGAGCCACCTCAAAATAATAATCTAGGCAAGAGAATCATAGCAATTAGTTCATAGTAGATCTCACCCCAGATTGATGACAATAGATCGAATATGAATTTGCAAAAATTAATCGGAGGATCGGAGGAGAAACATACTGTAGATCACTTGTGTGCGAGGAAATCGAATGAAACTAAGTAGAGATGAAGATCTCTTGAGGTTTTGAGAGAGTTTGGACGTAGAAGAGAGAAAAAGGATTGAAGTTTTGGTGTTGGGGGTACATTCCCATGGCGATTTTGTGGTCGGACGCAACTATACGAACAGAACAATTTCTTCCTGCCGTATAGTTGATCTGATGTAAAAAAATTAGGGTTTTCACCTAGCGGCGCAACTACACGGCCAGAACATACGACCGGGATTTTTATCCCTGCTGTATAGTTGGTTGTCAAATCTTCTGTACCTGGAAAAGAAATTTTACAAAGGCATCGATATCTATACGACCGAAATTTTTATTCCCGCCGTATAGTTGGTCGTTAAACCTTGAGTACCTAAGAAGAAATTTTACAAAGGCATCGATATCTATACGGCCGGAACTATACAACTGGAATTTTTATTTCTGCCATATAGTTGGTCATTAAACCTTTAGTACCTAAGAAGAAAAATTTGTCGATGGCAAAGATATCTATATGGCCATACTATACGGCCGGAATTTTTATTCCCATCGTATAGTTGTTCGTTAAACCTTCTGTAGTCATCAAAAATTTTCTATTTCTTCACGAATTCTTCCTTATCCTGAAACTTAGTGAAACACCTTGTTTTTGACAAAAAAATGACAGTAAAAATTGTCGACCAACATTAGCATGTATAGAGTAGGATTTTAGTACTATCGAACTTCTTCTCCTCAACTGGAGCTTTCTAGCACTCTTTATTAAACATAAAACTTAAACTAAAATTTAAAGCTTTACTCAAACCTTTATTTCACATGGGTTGCCTCCCATGAAGCGCTCGTTTATGGTCAATAGCTTGACATCTTGCTCACTTAGGCCAGATGAGGGGAACACCCACTCCAAAATAGTTGGCCTTCAAAGTGATGGCCTCCTTTTCATCATGCTTGGCTTTCTTCTTCCTGGGAAAATGAATAAGAAAAGGATCCCGTGAAGTCAATTGAAGCTTCACGTTCCCTTCATGTAGATTAATCAAAGCCATAATAGTTCTTAAGAATGGACAGCCTAATATAATAGGAGCAGTAGCATCTTCAAGCATGTCAACAATAACAAAATCAATAAGAGCAGGACAGCCTTTAATGTATACTAAAGTATTTTCCTTAATCCCTATAGCTTGTTTGTAGGTGGAATCTGCTAGATGTAGTTTTAACTCGGTGATTTCAAAGGGTCCAAGATTTAACTTATTGAAAAGACTTTTTGGAATTGTTGAAACGCTTGCACCTAGATCACAAAGTGCAGCTATCTCATTGGTCCCAATTTTAATCTTAATAGTAGGCTCAAATATATCATCAAGCTTCACAGGTAATTTTTCAACAATTTTCTTATATTTTTCCTCAAGCTCACGTACCTTTATTGCTACCTGATTAACAAAGTGTTGATACATATCTTCCTCATTTCCTTCACTTACTAGAATCTTGATATTGATCCTTTTTACAAGATCTTCAACAGTGTAATTTGGTGGAGGAGCATTACTATAATCAAGTTCTTCAGGCTCCTCCCTTTGGATTCTTATCATCTTGAGGTCTTCAATAGGATTGGCTCAGCTTAACCTGCAAATTTAGCTGCAATGAGAGCTTGACTCTCGGTTATCTTACCTAGCTGTGCCACAACAATCCTTGTTATTTCTTGGAGGGCCTGCAAATCATTCCTCAAACTTACAGCTTGGTTAGATAATTTACCAAGCATAGTATCATGGTTCTCTGTTATTTTAACAAGGACATTGTTTTTCTCATTTTGTGAGTCCATAAAGGACTTAAGTGTTTCTTGGAGACTACCATTACTTGTTCCATATTATTATTAGAGTTACCCGTAGGACTAGAATAATGTTTCTAAAAATTAGGATTATAATTCTTCTTCCAAGCAGGGTTATAATCATTACGATCTATGAAGTCTATTGCTTCAATATCTGATTCTGGGATATCTCTTACCTGGCTTACCTTACCTTTTATGGCTAATATGAGCTCATCCATCTTAGCATTGAGTTCTTCATTTTCTTGTGGTGATACGGAGTTCACCTTCTTCGTGTTTGATCTATCCACATGCCACTAGGCATGGTTGTCTTGCATATTGTCTAGCAGCTACTTTGCTTCGGTAATATGTTTGCCCATAAATGTTCCTCCAGCTGCAGTATCAAGCATAGACTTAGACACAGGGTTAAGAGGATTATAAAATAAATGGGGAATTAACCAATCTTCCATCCCATGACTGGGACAATTTCTCATGCATTCTTTCATCCTCTCCCATGCAAGCGCTAGTGTCTCACACTCTTCCGGTCTAAAACCAGTAATATTAGATCTTAGTTGCATAGTCTTTGCAGGTGGGGAAAATTTAGTCATAAATAAAGTACACTCCACCCATGATGCAATAGTATTTCTAGGCAAAGATAGCAACCATTCTTTTGCTCTTCCTCTAAGAGAGAAAGGAAATAAGCGCAATTTGACCGCATCGGGGTCAACATCTTTAATGAGCATCATATCACATATTTCAGTGAAAGTGTTCAAGTGCATACATGTGTCCTCAACAGCAGAGCCTCCAAATTGGTTCTGTTGAACCAAACTTAAATAGTGGGGCTTAATTTCATTATCGTTAGCAGTAATTGTTGGCTGGGTAATAGGAGTACGCAAATAATCATTATTGGGAGTTTCGAACTCCCCAAGCTTCTTTTCAGCCATATTTCCTATGTTTTTGGGTTTTCTTAAACAGATACTTATGATAGTAAAAACAAGAATTTAAATACTAACTATTTTTTTGGTTTTTCAAATAAAGACTGAAAGAAAACTAACAAAATTAAAAATAAGAATTAAAACTAGCAACGTTCCTACTAACCTCACCAGGGTAGCTATTGCTTCCCCGACAATGGCGCTAGAAAAAGGTTTGATACGTTTGATCCGGATTACGGATATAGATAGCTCTTTTTCCCTAGTAGACCTAGGTTATCGAATCCTCGAGAAGCAGAAAGCATAGTGAAGTTACTTTAATGGACCTTTGGGAGTTTTAGAATTCTTTTTGTGTTTTACCGGACCAAGAGTTTGCTGTCTTCTGTTGTTGATGATGTAGAGAGAAGGCCTAGGGCTTTCTGTTTCACCTGTAGCTGTGCAAATTATCTGATGGGAATAAAAGATAATGATAAGGTATGCATGTAATTATTAGAGCAAGATAATTATATGTGGGCAGTGCATCCATAATTGATATTGCCTACGCAAATGCTTATAGAAATAACCTACTAGTCTCATCCATAGAAGAAAGATAACTAATGATATGCATAGTGACGTCACCATTAATCCCAAGGAAATCCCTCACATACAGCCGTACTACCCCTTCTGTCACTGGGGTTCCCAATCTACAAATTAGTCATTACTCATACTCCCTATACCTGGCTCAATCCTCGGGGTCTTGGATACCTGACAAGTCCTTGGATTGAGGCAAGAGAGGATACAATAATCATCATGTCATACAAACTAATACATGATCCCATCTATGATAAATAACATGCATAAAACCTACATGGCTAGGCCGAAGCCCTTAGCCCAAAGAGAATTACTCATGCATAGAGATGAAATCAACAATCATAAGCATTGCAATGGAAATCATTAGATTGATAGCAAATAGTCTTACAATATCGCCAATCGAAGATGATATCTAGTATTACAAGTGGTGGAATATGGCTATGGTGGTGGATAATGGTTTGGAGATTAGATCTAAGTTTATTCCTCCGGCGGCTCTTCGGTGTTGTGGATGCAGGTTTCTGGAGATCTAGGGGGCGGCCCGTTTCTTGTCGCTCGAAGCCTCATTAGATAGGGGTCCCTTCACAAAAGTTGTTTTGTTTGACCTAGTGGTGTCGATGGAAACTATACAGCCAGAATTTTATTCCCTCCGTATAGTTGGTCATTAACGTGTTTGTCTCCACTTCACAACCCCTATTTTCTTCGGGTTGTTGGAAATCTCATATCTTTGACTTTAATATTGTGATTTCCATCATCAAACGCCATTACCTGCGTAGGGAAAAATATAAATAAAGGATTACATACCCCTTTGATCATTAGGCATTAGTGGCAGGGTTTAGAGAGATATTTCATCAAAAATATGAATAATATCCAGTTTAAATGTGGACGTAGATGGCTATATTTCACAGCCATCACAGTGCTCCTCGGGTTCTTGTTTTCAGAGCAGGGATAGAAGAGGAATTTTTCATTCTAAAAAGAGGTGAAGAATGTTTGAATGGATGCGCGGGATATTTTAATGGATGGGTGCCATGTTTGGGCGCCATACCAAAATTTTGAGGTCGAAGCTTCTAGCATACACTACTCCAACCTAGGGCCGCTCAGATGCGTTGTCACCGTCTAGACCCACACGCCAGCAAGAGTTGCTTTCCAACATTTAAACGAGTTTCTAGGCATTTGATGAAATTTTCGAACAATTCAAGGATTTCAAGAAGATGGGAATCGTCCAAAAAAAGGAGACCAAGGTCATGGCCATAGTTTATGATGACGTGTCCGCATTTGGTAAATCGGCGCATCTTGGCAAATCAACCAATATGTCTGGTTCCAAATTTGAAGTTTGTTTTCGAATTTCCAAGTGACAATAATGTGTTTTGTTGTGGAGCAACTACAAAGGTGATGGCTCAAAATGCCACCACCCCCATTTTCACACAATGTATAATGCCCTTTCTAGCTTACAGGCTAAATTGGTGCAATAAAATAATTTTTGGGGATGGATGTTTGAATGGTTGGGCGGGATGTTTGAATGGATGGGTGAGATATTTTGGCGCTCTACCGAAATTTTGAAGTTGAAGCTTCTAAGGTATGCTACTCCCACTTGGGATGTTATTCCCATCAGATAGACCCACACACCTGTATGGTTTCTAGCATTTAATGAGTTTTTAGACATCTGCTGAAATTAATGAACATTAATTCAAAGCTTTCAAACAATATGACCAAGGTCACAACCATAGTTTTTGTACCGTGTCCATGTTTTGTACTACTCCGTACATTGATGCATCTTCGCCAATCAAGCTTTTCTTACAAACGTGTCCATAATTGGTAGATCGGTGCATCTTGGCATTTCAAGAAATGTTTACAAAAGGAGATTCCATATTTGATGGATAATGCCCTACTTTCATGAATTTCCAATATTCCTAGCTAAATATGTGTAATAAAATGACTGTTTGACAATTTAAAGTAAGTATGTCTAATTTCAAACTAAAAAGCGTGTGATATAGCTTGCTCTTGACTTTTTAAAAATAATTTAAAGGTACATAATTAGTCAAATATTGGAGAACCACCGAGAGTTTTGCAAGATTCAAATTTTTGATATGAATGGTAATGACACCAAATTTGGGCCATTTAAAAAATAAAGAAAAAAAATATAAAACTAAATACAACCATTATTTTCTCTCTTGGTGTCTCACTGTGTGCACTAACTAGTTTCCATGAAAAAAATATAATCTTAAATTTTGATAACTCTTGAAAAAACTTATTTCACAATATGGCGCACCATGTATGAACATTCATGGCTTTTAAAAACTAGATGACCAATGTCAAGGCCATATGTGTTACCATACTTATGATAATGTAACCATGTTTGGTAGATTGGTGTATATTGGCATTTAAACATTGTTTAGAAAAAGAGCTTCCATATTTGAAGTTATTTTAAAAATTCCCAATCAATAATAATGGCTTTAATTTTGTCATATGATATATGGCGTACCATGTATGAATATGCATGGCTTTCAAACCAGATGACCAAGTTCCTGGCCATATCTTTGCTATAGTTTATAATAACCAGTCCTTATTTTGTGGATTGGTGCGTATTTGCATTTAAAATATTATTTACAAGGGAAGCTTCCAAATTTGAAGTTATTTTCAATTTTTCAAGCGATGACAATGGATTTTGTAATGAAGCAACTACAAATAAGTATGTATCAAAATCCCACTACCCTAGTTTTTGCACAAGATATATATAGCCTAGGGTTTAGGGTTAGGGGTTTTTGGGTTGAGGATTTAGGGGTTTAGGGTTTATGGTTCATGGTTTAGGATTTTAGGGTTTGGGGTTTCGGGGTTTAGGGTTCAGTATTTAGGGTTTAGGGTTGTCTAGGTTTTAGGGTTTAAGGAATTTTCAATAATAATGTTCAAGCTTTATATATATTCTTATATATTCGTGGAATATAATGGTGTTATTGTAATTTAATGAAAGTATCTCGAATTTTCATCTATAAGTGCATGATACCTGCTTGGTAAGGGGTTGAGGGTTTATGGTTTAGGGTTCTAGGGTTTATGGTTTTTAGGGTTTAGGGTTTAGGTTTTAGGGATTTAGGGTTTAGGTTTTAGGAAATTTTCAATAATGTTCAAGCTGATTTATGCTTATATTCGTGGAATATAATGAGGTTAGCGCCATTTGATGAAAGTATATCTGAAATTTTGATTTACAAGTGCATGATACCTCTTTTGTTAGGGTTGTTTAGGGGTTGAGGGTTTAGCGTTTAGGAAATTTTCAATAATGTTCAAGCTTTATGCTTATGTTCGTGGAATAAAATGGCGTTACCGCAATTTAATGAAAGTATCTCAAATTTTGATCTATAAGTGCATGGTACCTTCTTGGTTAGGGTCTATGGGTTGAGGGTTTAGGATTTTAAGGTTTTGTACGGTTTAGGTTTTATGAGTTTTTTAGGGTTTAGAGTTTAGGGTTTTGCTGCTTTATGCCTATATCCCTCTACGGTTTAGGTTGCTCCTCATTTGGTATATCAGTGCATCTTGGGGAAATTAACCAATATGTCTGGTTCCAAATTTGAAGTTTATTTTCGAATTTCCAAATTTGGCCCCTTTGCTAAAGAATTAGGGATGAAATTAAATATATGTTGAAATAAAACCATTCGTTCGCAAAGTGCAATGCTACGAGCATTAGATTCCATGGTAAACCATAAACTTGTATTTTGACAAGTTTTGGATCAATTTTGATCTATGATGACTGGCAGGTGGGCCACGTATATGGTGGTTCCAAAAGCATGGTAGGTTAGAATTTCCGAAGTTATCCCTTCCCAATCCTTCCTGCCGTGTAATAACTTCCACCCTCCGCCTCCTAGACGCTCACCCCCTTACCCACAAAATAGACTCACTCACGGCTTCTCCTCATCACCATCGTGTGAGAAGAAGCTTTCCCTACCCATCAGTCTTCTTTAGATGCACCGGTGGGCACGTCGATCCCATGGTAGTACTTCTATCTCTAGCTCGATATGGTTGGCATTTTATTGCCTTTTCACCCAATATGCCTCCTCAAATACGTAGTGTAGTTTGTCCTTAATCTACATGGGCATAGTTTATTCTATGCTCGATCTGTGTTCTTAAATACCTTCAGTGATTTTTGCTATCAATATGTTTGTTGAAATGCATATGCATATATATTTTTTGTACTCCATCTATATGTTTCCTGCTTTTCTTTTAATAAGAACCAATCTTGTATGTCATAATTAAACAGATGGACAGATTTTGGATAGAGGTTGCTCCATTAGGTAGCGCTAAACATATCCTTGGTATTCTATGATTTTGGATAGAGGTTGCTCCATTAGGTAGCGCTAAACATATCCTTGGCCTAATAGAGGTTGCTACATTAGGCCTGCACCTCAGTCTGTGGATCGGGTACACTAACTAGTACAAACCCGTTACTTAGATACTGTGTCTACAGTCGGTTTACCCCCAAAAATACAAACCACCGGCTGTGTTCATCACCCTCAGGCAGTCATAATTTTTGGACGCCTCTAACTCTAACCTCAAACGATTGTTAATCTCCACCATCTCTAGTACGAGTCACCCCCCTCAGCCGGTCTTTAAAACAAACCGCCTCTAAATGGAACCTGAGACGATGGAAATTGTTGGCCGTCTCTCTAGATCACTCAACCGCAGTAGGTCAAAAATATTAATTGCCTCTAGGTCTCTACTATGGTGGACCATTATGCCGACTGTCTCGAAAACTAGCGCCATGCACCTTCCCGATGGTAGCATGCACGTTTTTTTAATGCAGTTAGAAAGTGGAGACCATGCAGAAGCGCCCCACCCACATGAGTTCACACTCACGTGTCCACTTGAGGACTACAAATGGTCCCGCGTATATAAACCTGCTCGGCCTTCTTCTTCCATGATCTCGTGTCATTTTCCCCAATCTATCTAGTCACAAAACACCAATCTGCACCTTCCATGCTCTTCGAAGCTCCTTCGCTTGCACCACATCCCTCCGTAGCTATGCCATGAAGTGTACGCGTGGAGACGAGCCGGAGGTGAAGCTAGATGGAGGCGCAATAATAGATAGCTCGGTCGTTGCCGAGCAGGCGGAGGCGGCTTCTCCGGGCATGCTTGCCACTCGTCGCCGCGTCATCAAGGCTTTGGGCTCCATCCAACCTGTCGCCATCGCCATAGAGCAGAAGGTGGCCGACAACGTCATGGTGCCAGCGGCAGATCTGGATGAGGGGCATGCAGCAGGTGGAGGCAAGCCTGTGCTCTACATCAACAACCCCATCCTCCATGAACAAATACTCGATGCAATCATAGAGAATGACGAGTTTGAGGAGGAGGTCTTCGATGAGGAGTCTGAGGTACTACTTTGCTAGCTTCTCTAGTCACAACCGCAGATTTCGCTGTTCATATGTAGGATTTGCTCAATCTTCTATAGATTATTTTGCTCTTGATGTAGGGAATATATATGGTTTGGACGGTCGATTGTTTTGGAGATTTGATTAGATATGCTCATATGCCATCTAGTAAATTTACATTTTCTTAACTTGCTATTGTTCATACGGTTCTTCTTATGCTGTAAATTTAATCAATCTGTAATATTTGATTTTAGTGGTTTTAGGGATTGCTAGCTGAGTGTTGATTTCGATACACAACATGCATATAACATTACATTTCTATTCCTTACTGAGGCCAATGATTCAATTTTGCCCCAAAAGAGTGCAAGGGGAGACACATATGATGGCGTCAGATTTTTTTAGGGATGGTTAGTGAACCTGAGGCAATGTACAACGATATAATTTGTGCAATTGGTATTTTGGTTCACTAACTCCATCTCTAAAAAAATTATGAGGCCCCAGAATTATTCTACACATATGAACTATGATCTCTGAAGTATGATCTTTCAACTGTTTCTCACTAAGGCCGATGATTGAAATTTGCCCCAAAAGATTCCAGGGGTGACACACAAACAATACAGGTTGTGATGTTGGTACTTTGGTTCGCTTACTCCATCTCTGAAAAAACTTATGAGGCCCCCAGATTTATTCTACATTTGTAGAACTATGATCTTTGAATTGTTATTGCATGCATTCATAGTGTATAAGAATTACATCTCAGTTTCTCACTGAGTCCGATGATTGAAATTTGCCCCAAAAGAGTGTAGTGCTGACACATTTGTTGGTGTCGTTTTTAGGGATGGGTTAGTGAACCTGAGGCAACAATGTACACGAATAATATAGGTTGTGATGTTGGTACTTTGGTTTGCCAACTCCATCTCCGGAAAAAATTATGAGGCCCTTGATTTATTCTTTGAATTGTTTTTGATATGTAATGCATGGTTTTGATCATAAGTTGTTTCTACATGTACCTGAAGATTGTTTGGTTTTTTGTTATTTATAATTACAATACTTAGGATTACTTTTGTACCTGAATATGTATATCCTTGAATATTGTTTTGTAGGATTACATTTCAATTTCTTATTATGGCTGATGATTCAAATTTTCCCCAAAAGAGAAGCAAACACATTGGTGTCAGATTTTTTTAGGGATGAGTTAGCGAACCCGGGGAAATGTTCAAGAACAATAGGTTGTGCAATTGATACTTGGTTCGCTTACGCCATCCCTGAAGAAACTTATGAGACCCCCAGATTTATTCTACATTCATAGAACTATGATCTTTGAATTGTTATTGCATGTATTCATAGTGTAAAAGAGTTACATATTTGTTTCTCACTGAGGCCAATGATTGAAATTTGCCCCAAAAGAGTGCAGTGGTGACACATTTGTTGGTGTCGTTTTTTGAGTGATGGGTTAGTGAACCTGAGGTAGCAATGTACACAAACAATATGAGGCCTTGTGTTGTGATGTTGGTACCTTGGTTCGCCCATTGTTTTGATCATAAGTTGTTTCTACATGTACCTGGAGATTGTTTTTTTTTGTTATCTATAATTACAATATTTAGGACTATTTTTGTACCTGAATATCGTTTCATAGGATTACATTTCAATTTATTATTGTGGCCAATGATTCAAATTTGCCCCAAAAGAGAGGCAGACACACTAGGGTTAGATTGTTTTCACGGATGAGTTAGCGAAGCCGGGAAAATATACAAGAACAACAGGTTGTGCAATTGGTACTTGGTTCACCTACGCCATCCCTGAAGAAACTTATGAGGCTACAATCTTTGTTCTACATATACTCTGATCCCATTAATTTTCACTTTGTTGAGATGAAATGATATATGAACAGATCAAACTATTGCTGAGATGCATTCTCTTTGATATCAATTTAATATTGTCTTACATATGTTGTCAGTTCTTGAGTTATAATACAATTCAATCACATGTATGAGTTCTAATTTATGTTCTTAAAAATCAACAGGAGGATTATGATGTCGTGGACTATAGAAAGTACTCCAGGGACAACAAGAGCCGCTATATGCTGAGGCAGTTATGGTGTGGGCAAATTCCTTTCTACCGTAGGGGGAAACTATTTTTCCATTCTGTGGTAGAGCCATCGACACGGTCCTCGACAGCATGATCCAGCACACGGTGGAAGTTGGCAAAAGCCGAGGCCGAAAGCACCAGTAGAAGACCTTGGCGCGGCACACAGCCTTTGGCAAATTCCGCCGGGAATATGTCAGGACTGGCCCGTTTCCCCTCGAGTAGGCTGATGCATGCTCATGCTGCTACCCCTACTAGGCGTCTCCGTGTCCCTCCTGCTGCTGCCCCTGCTTATATTTTGTTTAAGTTAACTATTACCTAGTTGCATGTGAGACAATATATTTGTGGTGTCTCTGGTGAACCTTGTATATATACATATATATTAATCTACTCCTTTATATGGAGTTCCTTCAAATTTCTAGTGTTCAATTATATTACTGATCATGCTCATGCACACTACCAAATATTTCTAGTGCTAGATTATATTATAATTTTCAAAGAATACATCAACAAGATTTTAAATTGGTGGAAAATTCGTATTAAAGTAACTAAATGATCTCACATCAGCATTAAACATTTGAATTAGTCAAATTCAAAATAGTTGCACCTTATTGCTCTGCATCATGGTATGAACCTCATTTACTCTTAGGACTTAATTTCACTCTTTGATGTATATATGTACTACGCCATATATTTTCTTCGATGTATGAACTTCATTTACTCTTAGGTCTCAATTTCACTCTAGCAAGCATGTGTAAACACCTTCCTTTGCCTTTAAATTATGAATTATTCTCAAAATTTAGGATTAACAAAATCCGGAGTTCTGAATATATCTGTATGTCCGAATATTCACTCAACGAGATTTCCTTATTACATGAAAAAAGGTTATATTGGTGAAAAATTCATAATTAAGTAACCAAATGATCTCACTTCGTGATTAAACATTTGAATTAGTCAAATTCAAAACACTTTTACCATATTTCTCTGCAGCAAAGCGCATGAACACTAGTCGTCATGCCTTTCAGGGTAAAGATCCAAGGTTAGTACTATGACAATTATTTTCTTCAATTTATGAACCTCATTTAGTCTTAGGGGACTCAATTTCACTCTAGAAAGCATGTATACACATCTTTATTTGCTTTTAAATTATGAATAATTCTCAAATTTTAGGATAATCAAACGTTGGAGTTCCAAATATATCCAGAGTTCCAAATATTAGCTCTTTTCAAATTACTAGTCATCTAGTACTTGGAGGCAAAATGTGAAATACTCGGAGAACAGATGTTCTTAGAGACATTTTACACTTGCAGCTACCTGAGGCTAGTACTTGGTGGCAAATATCTGAAAATATTTCGAAAAATATTTTAGATCTGTGCCACTTTTGTTCTTCCCCGCCTGCCTAGACTACTATCCACCGCCGTCGCCCTCCACCACCGCCGCCTTCGGTCCCCTACGGTGCGTACTCTCTCCATGCCTCCGAACACCCCTTCATCGTCCAGCTAGGTATGCGTGAAAACCAAACCGCCAAAACCCTAAATCAGCAGGTTCGATTTAGGAATTTTTCCATGGGATTTGCCATTTTGCTTATTGAATTTAAGGTTCAGGGTTACCGAGTTGCAAAGACACGATGACGCTGTCGGGAGAGCCTCCCCCATCCGGCATGCATCTGTCCCAACTCTTTCCCCTTGTATAAATCTCAAAATCTGCAATTGTCATTTCTAGCAATAGAGATATAATTGTCACTTCCAGCAATAGAGATTAATTTTTCAATTCATTGGTCTCTGTATCTATTTTAATTGTCACTTCATTAGTCTTCTTACATCTTGATTGTATTAAGACGCTCTCTCTGTATCTATTTAACAGATGGAACCCGCAGCGACAATGGAATAATGCTCTCTAGCGATGACAGTTTTCAACAGATGGAACTTTGGTGGTTTTGAATTCCAGTCAATAGATGAAGAGTCCATTGAGAGGATTGAGTTTAGAGGTATCAAAAGAACATCAAAATTGCAATCAAATGTTTTGTATGCATTTAGACGGTAGACATTAATATTCCACCACATTAAAAAAATTATGTGTTGTTGCATCAGGGCCTCAACACAAGGGGGACACTGATTTTGATAAGAAGAGCCTCTTTGAAAACAACATGTATCTGAAAGAAGTTCATGTAGACTTCCTCTTAGACTGGTGTGAACCCAAATGTCCACCAAAAATCAAGTACTACGTCTATAGGCTGCCCTATTCATCTGTCATGAAAAATAAGTGCAAGCTGGTAAGACAATATATTCTTGATCATGTTATCAACAAGCTATCCTGTGATATTTAAATACTTCCAGTAATCACAAGCATGCTAATTCTTAAATTATTTGTACTTGCCCAGACATTTGGAGCTAAGTTCACAAGAAAATACATAAAGAATCGCCTTGATGAACCTATTGATGTCCATGTTTGGCAAATGAAGAGCAAAAATCCAAAGATAGTTAGGATGAAGATGGGAGCTGGATCAAATGCAATCTTGATAACTGGATGGGAGAAGGTTGTGATAAGCTTCAACCTAAAGCAGGATAACATTGTCCTTTTTTGCTTTGATGAAAAAGATAACGGAGAGGTACATATTCTGGTTTAGCAACTTCCACCGGGCGGCCGATTATAAATGCAACGCTGGTTTGATATAGAGTACTAATTATGCTAGCTGATTGATTTATGGACTGCACTTTGTATGTACTGCCATAACGTGTAGTGGCTAAATTTTTCCCCAACTATCTGGCTAATGTTATCGTGATCAAACTGCTATAAGTTCTTTAGTTAATGTGTCTACATGTCTGCCGAATCATGATTATGTGTCATGTCAACTATGGTCGAGTTTGAATTAGCATGTTATTATTTAAAATGGTTTACACACACTGGAGGCGGTCACTTTAAAAGCCGCTTCGAGGCACACTAGTTCTAGAGACGGTCTTTGTTAAAATCCGACTCATGTCGCCTGACTATTGGAGACAGTCCACAGAATAAGCCGTATGAGGTTGAGGAGTTCTTGCAAGCGGTCATAAATATTAGCCATCTCCAGCTCGTACATGTTAGAGGCCTTTTACTTTTTGCACCGTCTGAGGTGGCGTATCTTAGAGCCGCAAAGAAAAACCGGCTCAGGTGGTGTGCTCTTAGAAGCTATGCGCTTGAGCCGGAACGAGAAACCAACTAAGGCCTATGGTCAATTGACATATCTAAGTAATGCATACTAGTGACTGCTTTTGGACGGAGTTGATGGAGGGCTGCTAATCATCAGGGGTGTACTTCTAGTGCCGTCTGGGTAGTCTCATGACTACTAGCCCAACTGTAAAACTCTTGGTGTGTAGAGATTTCCCATGATTAGTTTGCTACTATTGTAGTTCTGTAATATGGAGCTACCTTATGATTTCTAGGCCTTTGTTAGCAGAACTGTAATTGGAAACTATTCCGTATATTAGTATATATATGTGTGTTTGTGTGTGTTTATAGTCTGAAATCCGATCTTATGATTTTATTGGTTCCCAAACGGTTTTTGAGGCCCCAGCGCTGGTTCCCTATGCTGCAAATACCGCCATCTTGTCCTCTGCTAGCCCTTCCCCTCCCTCAATGCTCCGTGAGCCGAATCAACAAGAGTATATATAAGCTAGGATCAATTTGCTTTGAAGAGGGGTGATTTTCTCGGTCCAGGGAGAGGAACCCGGGAGAACTAGTAGTTCCAAGGGAAGGAGGAGGTTGGCTCGGTCAATTCTTTATCTCACCCCCTTGACGTGGGACCCGCTTTAACTCACCCCCTTTACGTGGGTCCCACTTTAACTTATCCTGTGAAACATCTGTAGGCCACCACGTGATAGTTGGGATCAAAAATTCAGAAATCGCCCAGCAAAATGTTCCCGCCACCACCACTTAAAAATATTACTATAGAAAAAGTGTATTGCAGCCTACTACTAGTATTACTACTACTCCGCCGCCCATGCCATTCTACCGACAAGACAAGAAACCACCACTAGCTAGCGCCCATCTAGCAAGCAACTATTGGAATTGGTGCAACCTCCGATTGGGGAGTTCTTGCTGAAATAGGTGGGTGTATTTGCTCACCTCGAAATCCGGCTTTGTTTAATTTTCTTTCGATTGGGCCATTGGGGGTACTATTAGTAGTAGTATTTGGTATACTTTGATTCTAGAGTTCTTCCTTATTGCTCACCTCGGAATCACCTAATCAGGATATTTTCCCTCTGCTCTTATCGATTAGGTCATTTGGGTGTGGGTGGCGGTGGGGTGGGTGGGTGGTGGGGGGTAGGGAGTGGGGTACTAATTTCATATGGATTCGGGATCAGTCCATGGTCACCGCCATTCTGATTGGGGAATTTGGTCGGGTTCGATTTCAATGTTCTTCACTTATGTAACCTTTAGTTTCTACTCGTAATGTGCAATGGATTTTGCTTTAGATTTTGTATGGAGAATTATGGGTTAGTGGCGCGCACGTCCACTACGGACATGGATGGTCCCGTCAGTTCCCTTAAAAGTTGCCTAAAAAGGTAATGTAGCAGTATATTTGTTGCGTTCTTCCATTCTTTCCAATGCTGAAAGTGGTTGGCTACAACCTGAATGTATCCCTGTGCTAAAAGTTGTGTTTTTCTGCATCCTATTTTTGTGTAAGCCTCTATGACACCATCTCTTATTTATTTACTATAGCACAGTGGTACATAACCGTGAACGTGCGGTGGCAAACAGGATGGTACCCCCACATGTTGCATGATCCGGCCAGTACGACTACTCACCAAACAAGCACAAGGCCACTGACCAGCCGAGGGCCCAACTTAAAGATACATGTATTTTTTCTTAATCCACTTATTACCATGGTGCAGTCTGATCTAATTATTACCCTCTTGGTGTCATGCATGTTTATTAGATGTTCACAAACATATATGTGATTTTATTAATTCTGGCACTGTCTTTATGTGAATCTAGATCTGGATATGTCTGACAGTCTCATACAATCAGTATATGACTACTATGTACTGTATTGAACTATTGACCTTTGTTGCTATTTATGCAGATTAAAGGTGCTGCTATGGAGGTTGAGGCTGCTGTAGAGGCTAGTAGATTGCTGATGCATGCACCAAAAGCGGACATCATCTACATGCCAAGGAATCTCTAACACAGTACCTAGGTGGGCAGTGACCTCTCTAAGAAGTGGGTATAATTTGGAAATCCACAATTTCACATATTATGATTTTTCGTGTTATTGTTATCACCTAGTACTATATCTTTACACTCATCAGAAGTTCACAAACATCAAACCTGTTTGCTTTACATGCAATGATTTTGTCTAATATTATTAGATTTACATGTTATTTACATAATTTAACCTTTCCACTTAATTTCAATTAGTACCATGCACCAACTTCTCAGCTCTTTCTTATATCGTCCTCTTGTCAAGCTTGTAGATTGAAAGGGGGCCTTGTATGCCCTTCCAAAGGAAGAGGGAAGAAAAATGGTGCATGGACACCCTTCACCAAGGGTACCCATGGTATCAGGTATGGATTCCAAGTGGTTTAGACCGACTAGATGTAATATCTTGTATCTCACTTTTTGTTGGTCGTCGCGTTACTTGTCTATCGGTTTTCTCATGAAGGATGTCCCTTGTGTCGCTTGCCCCATTATAAACAAGATGTTTGGAAACGACAAGTTTCTAACTCTATATAGCGAGGTCCCTAAAGGCATGCAGCAACTATATGATGTGGATGTCTCCCGGACGATGGCCACCACCTATTTGGGTGGCCGAGGTTGGTCCAAGTATATCCATGAGAATGGTCTGAAGAAGGGGGACAAGGTAGCATTTGATTTTAGCATGCCTAGGCAGATACTTGCATGCCATCGTACACCTATTGACCTAAGGACCAAGAACAGAGGTAGTACTAATAAATTTGCTTTTGTACTCATCACAACCTCTAATGATTTCCTTGAGACTAACTGTTCTGCACCATTGTCTTTACTCATCATATGACCCTGACCATTTATGCAGTCCGCTTCCCCTTATGTACCCTGATGTCTATGCACTTCTATTCTTGTAGACAGTTGTTGGGCCTCCAAGTGCAGAGGTTTGTAGAACAGCAGCAAGTTTTCCCTTAAGTGGATCACCCAAGGTTTATCAAACTCAGGGAGGAAGTGGTCAAGGGTATCCCCTCTCAAGCAACCCTCCAATCAAGATACAAGAAGTCTCTTGTGTGCCCAACACACCCAATACACTTTTCAGGTGTATAGGTGCACTAGTTCGGAGAAGAGATAGTAAAATACAAGTGGTATTAATATCAGATAACGGTGCCAGAAAATAGCTTGATAGGAGGAAACGATTAAAGGCAAAAATATGGAAGCAAGCAAACATGTAACAGATCTAGTTGCAAACGGTGTTTCACTGTTTAGAAACAAGGCCTAGGGATCATTGATAACCCACAAGTATAGGGGGTGTATCGCAGTATTTTCGAGGGAAGTGAAACCCAATATATTGATTCGACACAAGGGGAGCCAAAGAATATTTATAAGCCTTCACAACTGAGTTGTCAATTCAGCTGCACCTGGAAACAATCTTGCTCACGGCAGTTTATCAGTAGTAACAGTTTTGTAGAAGGAATAGTAAAATGAGTAGTAAAGCAAATTGAGTAACAAAAGAAGTAAGGGATTCGAAAGGTAGGCATAGGGATGGATGGACGGGCGTTGCATGGACAAGACAATTCACATAGCAATCAGAACATAGGGCAATTGCAGATAAATAAGATAAAGCATCCAAGTACTAGACAATCCTAGGCATGTGTTCCATATTTAGTCATACGTGCTCGCAATGAGAACTTGCACAACATCTTTTGTCCTGCCAGCCCGTTTGCAGCGGGGCCTCTAGGGAACTACTGGCAATTAAGGTGCTCCTTTTAATAGAGCACCAGAGCAAAGCATTAACACTCCGTGAACACATGTCATCCTCATATCAAAGCCATTCCCTTCCGGTTATCCCGATTTCTGTCACTTCGGGGCCATAGGTTCCGGACAACAACGTGTGTATACAACTTGCAGATAAGACTCAAAACAATACTATCATAATGAATCAATAACATGTTCAGATCTGAAATCATGGCACTCGGGCCCTAGTGACAAGCATTAAGCACAACAAGTCACAACAAAGTCATAAAGCACTAATAGAAGATACTAGGCACTATGCCCTAACAATCTGATGCCATTACATGAACGATCTCATCCAATCCCTACCATCCCCATAGCCTACAGTGGGGGATTACTCACTCATAGATGGAGGAAACATGGATGGTTGATGGAGAAGCGATGGTGATGATGATGGCGATGATCTCCTCCAATTCCCCGTCCCGGCAGGGTGCTAGAACGGAGTTTACGTGCTTTCGTGGAATCTGGTGGTGGCGGCGGAGCGGAACTCCTTCTGGAAAAACGTCGAACCCCCCGAAGTTTTTAGGTCAGAAGGCTCCTTATAGGCAAAGAGAGAGGCCGAGGGGGTGCCTGGGGGCCCACACCACCCCCTGGCGCGGCCTGGCCTGGCCCGCACCACCAGGTAGTGTGGCCACCCCCTGGCTCTTCTCCGTCTCGTATTCTGGCTCCTGGAGTCTTCGGGTGAAATAGGATTTTTGGCCTATTTTCCGGGATTGTTCCTGATAGTTGATTTTCTGCACAAAAAGTAGACACCAAGGCAATTCTGCTGAAAACAGTGTCAGTCCGCATTAGTTGCATCCAAATCACACAAGTATAGAGGAGAAACAATAGCAAAAGTGTTCAGGAAAGTAGATACGTTTTGGACGTATCAACTCCCCCCAAGCTTAGCTTATTTCTTGTCCTCAAGCAATTCAGTTGAAAACTAAGTGCGATAAAAGAACTTTCACGAATACATTTGCTTCATATGATGTAAATATTCCCAGCAATGTGATCAACTACTTAGACAGTTCATAATAAAGAGTATGCAACTGAGTCTACTTAATAGTCATTGCAAGCTATGAAGAGATTCCAACTCAAGAATAAATAGTAGCATGAAGCACAAACATAAGCAACATTACAATGCTCATAAAAAGGTATGATAGAGTGGTATCTCGCTTGCCCTTTGATTATGAATGCCAAGGCACCTCTGAAGTTCAAGTGATGACTAGAAGTAAAGATATCAAGGATACAAGCATCAAAGTCATAACGCAAATAATCAAGTAATGGAACAAACACAAAGAATGACAACTATGCTGTCAACAAGGTGCTCAAAGAATATGTGGAGACTCAACAAGTAGAAGAAAAGGTTTTGAATAATTTGAAAGGCTTCCAAATGCTGAAAGTATGGTACTTGTTAGCTTTGAGCTCTCATTGCCCCTCTCATAAGCATCTTTAATGTGGTTAAGGTGAAAGTGAGGTCCAATCTGAGTTATATGCTTGATAGAATATAAACTGAAAATCCCAAGTCCCTTGAGTATGAGGGCCGCTCCTCATGCTACTCAACTTTAGTTACCGGTAAGTTCTTGTCATCGTAAGTATGTGCGTATCATTGAGAACTGCCAACGGGGTACCCCTTGCCCGATGATACGGAAGAATCCCCATATAAAAATGACAAGGAAAGCAGACAATGAGTATCTTAGCAATCTTCTTATTTACCATGGGAAAATGGTGCTTTTTTTCTCTCTTTCCTCTTTTCATAAAACTCTTTTTTTTCGTTTTCTCAATAGCTATCTCTCTCTTTTTTTTATAAGAAGAATGCTTCATAGATATCATTATGGTTACGCTGCAGGTTTCCACCATGTCAGCATGGATTAGACCAGCGGCCCAGGCGTTTCTCTAACACACATACATAACTCCATGGACTTACAAGCTCCCCTTTTATTTCACACCGATGACATCCGCAAACAAAAGAGCAAGGTATCAACTGGGTATATATTTACAAGTGTTGAAAGCGTTCCCCGTGACAGCACGGTTCTGCTAATCCCCAGCCTATAATTTGCAAGCATATAACTTTCATGGAGAGTTCACAATGGTTCAGGTTTATTAAGTGCAGGAAATAAAGTGTGCCATCAAGTTCGTGAGAGCTTTACTAACTAATTTTCCCATAACAAGCAAACATTTTATTCGGAAGAAAACAAGGCATATTGAATATGCACGGGAGTAGCAAATGATGCTAATAGGTAGGTATGGTGGACACTTTGGAAATATTTGGTTTAGGGAGTTGGAAACATGAGTAAAACACTTAGTGGAAGTGAAGGCTAGCAATAGTAAGGGAGCGACAAACGAGAGAGCAATAGCTGTCATTATCATGCTTGCAACAAAACATGACTACTCATGGCATGAAAGTGATTCAAGATCCTCAAGACAAAATAATTCATCAAGGCTTAACTGATTATCATAGTCCAGTGCATGCGTCAGCATGTGCCAAGTCAATTCAAATGAAACGTTCTGAGGAGGATACCGCGGTGTCATACCAATTTATGAATAGATCAATGCAAGCAAACATTCATAAGACATGCTACAAACTATTAGCAAGATGGAGCTAATCATAAGAAACTAAGAACTACTAAGCATCCAAAGATAACATACACCCTACTTGAATGGACTAAGCAAGCCCATAGTGATGAGTATATGTACCAAATGAAAACAAATAGAGTACGTTACCAGCCTCTTACCACGCCTCAAGTTGTCATTGATCCTCATTATTGCTCTTCACTTGTGTGGCTTGAATAATAATATGAAACCAATATCCACTGAGGACTGCAGAACCCTGTAGCAAACTCACAAAAACCAAAGAAGAACGACAAATATTTTTGGTGTTTTCGATTTTTAAACAAGAACCAAAAGGGAAAAACAAGCAAAGCAAAATGTTTTTGGGTTTTTCGAAAAGTTCAAACAAAGAAAAAAAGGGAAAAACAAACCAAGGCAAAAAGAAAAGGCAAACCAAAGAGAAACAATAGAAATATTTTTGGTCTTTTTGTGTTTTTAGAAAGCAAAAGCAAAGAAGAACGAAAACTAAAAAGAGAGCGAAAACATGAATATACAAAGTACCGACGCAACATTATATGGAGATGAGTGCGGTGTCGGCGTACCTCCCCCCAAGCTTAGGCTTTTGGCCTAAGTGGGTATCAATCCATGTACGAATAGGGGTTCCAAGCAGGCGGATCTTGGTAAGAATGGTCGTAGCTGGGCCCATGAGAAGAAGAAGCTCCCCAATCATAAGCAGGCTGCTGATATGAAGACTCTCCCTCATTCGAGGGCTAGACCGAATAATCCGTGACCTCCCTTCTAGTGTCCTGCTCCTGTTGGGAGAGCTCTCCCAAGTTCGTGTCAAGCTCCTCCTCGGTGGGGGACCATCCTTCCCTGTTATCAAGGTTAAACAAAACAGGTGTAGGCAAAAGAACAACACACTCGGACTTGCTCTTTCTCCAACCAGCTTTGAGAAAGGTTATTTCATAAGATAACTCACTCATACTAGCCCACGAGGAAACAAATTTATGCTGTATCATGGAATTAAGATCAATCCTCTCTATGGGAAACTATAGGTCTAGATGATGAGGCACTAAACCATGCAATGCTAGTAAACGAGAAGCAATAAGGCCTCCACAAATTCCACCTTTCTCACGGTTAGCAGCAAGACGGAAAGCTATCAAAGCACCTAAGTTGTAAGACCTATCTCGTTTAAGAGCAGCAGAGATAAATGCTAGATCAAACAAAGATAACTTATTGGCTGTTTTCCTAGCAAGACACACTTGGCAATAAAGTAGGCAAATTAGCGAATGGAGGGAAAATGAATGTTATGGATTTTTCCACTCTCCTTCGAGAATCTACTCCCTTGGCAAATTTCTGTGTATAAATCCATGTGTGGTTCAGGTCTCTCCTTAATCTTTCTGCATGATCCCCGTTGAGGTACCTTAATAGCTGCACAAAAATCATCAAGAGAAAGGTCGACAGCTATATTGTAAATTTTGTAATGAACCATGGGGTTAGGCAAAGAGTGACTAAATTGAAAGTCCTGCACCATAGACATGGTTAGCTTCACAAATTGACAAGGTTCATCTTCCAAAAAGCGCTCTAACCCTGCATTAGAAACCAAAGTGTTGAAATCTTGTAGAATTCCTGCAGCTCTCATGAACTTAGGGCATGGATAAATGGAGGGAAAAACTTCCTCCTCCCGGTGGACCTTCATGACCTCAGGCACCCAAAGCTCATGTTGGTTTTAGGTGGTGTTCACTCATCTTCTATTCTGGGAACAAATGCTCCAAATTTCAGCAAGAAAGATGGGCTGAGCAAGGAGATCTAAAAAATCAAGAGCAAGCACAGCAAGAACGCGATTTTGAGCTATGAACTAGATCTTACTCGGGAGAGAGAAGAAAGTGGCAGGTGAGAGAGTTAGTGGGGGGCCAGGGGTGGCCCACACCAGGGCATGGCGCTACCCAAGGCTGGTCGCGCCACCATGTGGTGTGCCTACCTGGTGGCCCCCCTGGTGCCTCCCAGGTACTCCTCTGCCCCTTTTTTCACGTAAAAATTTAATATGAATTTTCTGGAATTTTTCGAGACACTTTATTTTTGGGCATTTTCTAGAAATAGAAGAATGATTTTTCTGACACATAGATTTTTTTTATTTTGGAAACATGATGCAAGGACAAAAAAGGCTAGAACTACAGAAGTTCTAACATGTAAGTAACTAACAACAAAAAGAAAACTAAACGAAAGCAAAAACTAAAATGCAAAGGATAGAAATAAACGGAGATAATCATAATGAAAACATTGTTTTGTTCAAAGGAATCCTTTTGTTAACAAGGTTGATCAAGTCTTGCTACCAAAACAATTGCATATGAGACAAAACTTTGTATTCCACTAATGATTATGTTACCTCAACCTTGATAGCAATGGTCCCAATCATAATAGTTTCAAATTTTTCTCTTGGTATGGGACAATATATTTCTCCAACTTGAATGCCCTCAACATGTTCAATTGAATTCAAACCATAATTCCTTTCAATCTTCTTGGGGAAATAGATAGTATGTTCCTTGTCATTAACATTGAAAGTCACCTTTCCTTGATTACAATTAATAACAACTCCTGCAGTATTAAGAAAAGGTCTCCCAAGAATAATAGACATATTATCATCTTCAGGCATTTCAAGCACAACAAAATCAGTTAATATCAAGCAATTGTGAGCCACCTGAACAGGTACATCCTCACATATACCCACATGAATAGTGGTAGATTTATCAGTCATTTGCAAAGACATATCAGTTGGTATTAATTTTTCAAGTTGAAGCCTCTTATAAAGAGAGAAAGGCATAACACTAACTCCAGCTCCCAAATCACACAAAGCAGTTCTAACATAACTGTTCTTAATAGAGCAAGGGATAGTTGGAATCCCTGGGTCTCCAAGTTTCTTAGGAACCTTACCATTGAAGTAATAACAAGCAAAGTAGAAATTTCTTCATTAGGGATCGTCCTTTTATTCGAGACAATGTCCTTCATATACTTTGAGTAAAGGGGCAATTTAATAGCATCAGTCAAAGGAATTTGCAAGAATAAAGGCTTCATCCACTCACAAAACTTATTATAGTGTTCATCTTCCTTTGACTTGTGTTTCTTATCAGGGAAAGGCATAGGTTTTTGGACCCAAGGCTCTCTTTCACTACTATGTTTCTTAGCAATAAAATCTTCTTTGGTGTATTTAGTATTTTTAGTGTGGTTTTCAGGTTCTTCATCAACTTTTTCTTCATTAGGAACAACATTTTCTTCATTACCACTTTCAGTTTTAGCATCAGAGATAGATATACTATTAGAATCTATAGCAGGTTCAGAGGGTTCTACAACAGTTTTATGTTTCTTTTTCCTTTTCTTATGAGTAGAACTACTATTTTCAGCTTGTTGAGAATCCTGCTCAATTCTTTCGGGATGCCCCTCAGGATATAGAGGATCCTGGGTAGCAGCACCACTTCTAGTTCTAATTTCATAAGCATGTTTTTCTTTAGCAACATTAACTAGCAAGTCGTTTTGCACTTTAACGAGTTGATTTATTTGAGTTTGAACCATTTGAAAGTGTTTAACAATCATTTTAACATCATTAGAGGTTATTTCCATAATATCTTTCAACTCAACAATAGCTCTAGTGTTTTCCATTAGATGATTTTGCACCCTTTTATTAAAGTTATATTGCTTAACAATAAAGATATCAAATTCTTCTAAGCATTGATGAGGAGGTTTAGAGTAAGGGATATCACCTTCATCAAAGTGTTGGAGAGAGTGTACCTCAATAGTGGATGAGTAGGGAATAGGCTTACATAATTCTTCTATAGGAGGTAAATTCTTGACATCTGCAACTTTAATTCCCTTCTCCTTAAGACATTTCTTAGCTTCCTTCATCACTTCATCATTTAATTCAATAACTCCCCTCTTCTTTGATGTTGGAAGGCACCAGAATAGATGGTTCAGGCACAATTACTTCAGGTATAGCTTGTTTAGGAGGAGTCCAATCTTCATAGTTCTTACTTATTTTAGCCATTAATTCCTCAGCTTCCTTAGGAGTCCTATTCCTGAAAACACAATCAGCACAACTATCTAGGTATGTCCTAGATTCTTCGGTTAGTCCATTATAAAATATATCAAGAAGCTCATTCTTAGGTAATGGACTTCTAGCCTGTGCATGAATCAAAGCACAAAACCTTGCTCAATATTCGGGCAATACCTCTTTTTCTCCCTGTTTAAAATCAAAAAGTTCCTGCAAAATAGCATGTTTAGCACTGGGAGGAAAATATTTCTGCAGGAAAGTACTAATCAAGCACTCAGGGCTGTCAATAGATCCAGGAGGTAAATTACAAAACCAAGTTTTATCTTCTCCTTTCAGTGAAAAGGGAAAAATCTTAGCAACAAAGTAAGTACGCATCTTAATATCATCAGAAAACAAGCCACTCATGATAGAAAGTTCATTCATATGTGCTACCGCACTTTCATTCTTAGTCCCACAAAAAGGTTCTTTCTCGACAATAGCTATGTAAGATAGATCGAGAGAGAAATCATAATCTTCATCTATAATGTTTATGGGAGAAGCAGCAAACTTAGCAGCAGGAGATAATTTGGGTCTAATAGTATGCCTCTCAAGGAGACACTTAGCAGCGCTCCTATCATGGGTGTTCTTACATTCTTTAATAAACTCATCGGTCATCTCAACATAACCATCTTCAATATCATAACTCTCACTAGACTCAGGTGAGCTAACAGGTGTAGTAATGTCTTCATTAGGAGTTTCGGTATTTCCAACTATAGTTCTAGCAATCGTAGCATCTACGAAAGGACCTAATGAACCACTCTTATCAAGCACAGTAGAAGCAGCATCATAAGCATCAGAAGTTTCAGATTCAGTAGTAGTAGCAGTGTGTGTAGCATGTGTATGTGGTGGTGTAAGGAACTTACTCAAAACAGACGGTGAATCAAGAGCAACAAAGGTGTTCAGAACCGTACCTCTTCTTGTAGTGGATGGTAAAATAGGAACCTTGCCATCACGAGACTTACCCATGATGGATGGATAGCAGCGAACAATAGAGAATCCAAGTGAGCTTGATAAATAAAGCTATGCTCCCCGGCAATGGCGCTAGAAAATAGTCTTGATGACCCACAATTATAGGGGGTGTATCGCAGTATTTTTGAGGGAAGTGAAACCCAATTTATTGATTCGACACAAGGGGAGCCAAAGAATATTTATAAGCCTTAACAACTGAGTTATCAATTCAGCTGCACCTGGAAACAATCTTGCTCACGGCAGTTTATCAGTAGTAACAGTTTTGTAGTAGGAATAGTAAAGTAATAGTAGTAGTAAAGCAAAGACAGTAGTAACAAAAGCAGTAAACAGTGGGATTCGAGTGTGGTAGGCATAGGGATGGATGGACAGGTGTTGCATGGACAAGACAATTCACATAGCAATCAGAGCATAGGGCAATTGCAGATAAATAAGATAAAGCATCCAAGCACTAGACAATCCTAGGCAGGTGTTCCATATATAGTCATACGTGCTCGCAATGAGAACTTGCACAACATCTTTTGTCCTGCTAGCCCGTTTGCAGCGGGGCCTCTAGGGAACTACTGGCAATTAAGGTGCTCCTTTTAATAGAGCACCGGAGCAAAGCATTAACACTCTGTGAACACATGTGATCCTCACATCAAAGCCATTCCCTTTCGGTTATCCCGATTTCTGTCACTTCGGGGCCATAGGTTCCGGACAACAACGTGTGTATACAACTTGCAGGTAAGACCAAAAACAATACTATCATAATGAATTAATAGCATGTTCAGATCTGAAATAATGGCACTCGGGCCCTAGTGACAAGCATTAAGCACAACAAGTCACAACAAAGTCATAAAGCACTAATAGAAGATACTAGGCACTATGCCCTAACAATCTGATGCCATTACATGAACGATCTCATCCAATCCCTACCATCCCCATAGCCTACAGCAGGGGATTACTAACTCATAGATGGGGGAAACATGGATGGTCGATGGAGAAGCGATGGTGATGATGATGGCGATGATATCCTCCAATTCCCTATCCCGGCAGGGTGCCAGAACGGAGTTTCTGGTGTTGTTTCGTGGAATCTGGTGGTGGCGGCGGAGCGGAACTCCTTTTGGAAAAACATCGAACCCCCCGAAGTTTTTAGGTCAGAAGGCTCCTTATAGGCGAAGAGAGAGGCCGAGGGTGCTGGGGGCCCACCACCCTGGCATGGCCTGGCCTGGCCCGCGCCACCAGGTGGTGTGGCCACCCCCTGGCTCTTCTCCGTCTCGTATTATGGCTCCTGGAGTCTTCGGGTGAAATAGGATTTTTGGCATATTTTCCGGAATTTTTCCTGATAGTTGATTTTCTGCACAAAAAGTAGACACCTAGGCAATTCTGCTGAAAACAGCGTCAATCCGCATTAGTTGCATCCAAATCACACAAGTATAGAGGAGAAACAATAGCAAAAGTGTTCAGGAAAGTAGATACGTTTTGACGTATCAATCATACTTTCGCTAGTGAACACTCTCATATAAATATCTTCTTCTTCATGATACTACTCTGAACTACTATCCGGTTGGACACTCTAATCCATGGCAGGACAATAACAGCACACCTCAAAGTTCGCTTTCCCCATATAGATAACCCCACACTGTCACCTTGAGCTCTAGATGGTTCCAACAAACACCACAATTTCATAGAAACATCCAACTCCAAATATAACTCATAATAATTAATTCTAATATCTAGCCTAAGTGCCACCATGGTGTGCATGCTGTCACTTTCACACACATGGGGAGAGCAGAGATCTATTAAAGCACTTGAGTAACAAGGTAGATCTACTTGATTACAAAGCTCATGATCACAATATGATCATGCATAGAGAGAGAGAGATGAACACATAGCTACCGGTAGAAACCTTATCCTCGAGGAAGAACTACTCCCTCATCATCATGGGAATCAGCAACGACGATGGAGATGGTGATGGAGATCGATGGAGATGGCAGTGAAGATGGTGAAGAGGCGGCGGCGTGGATGACTCTTTCCCCGCCGCCGGTATCACAGGGGAGCACCGCCCCTTAGCGCCCTTCCTTCATGGCTTATAGGGAGCCCTCTCCCATGGAGATGGGATCCATGGGGGAGGCAAAAACGTGGCTTTTGTGGCTGCAAATTCGTGGGTGGAAGTGTCTCCCACGAATTAGGTTTCCTCCCTTTATATAGCTTCTCGGATTCCCGTCACCCCATCTTGGGCTGTAGTAAACCAGGTCTATCGGACCCGTCCGGATGCAGAATCAGCTAAATTTTATGTTCAGAACGTTTGTCGCGAAATTCTCAACAACTTTGTAGTTGAAGATTTTTCCATTTTACGCCGTCTTCGACCCAAAACGTGACCGTCTTCAAAAAGAGTTCTGAGACAGATTTCTGCAAAATCCCAATTTGACTCCAACAAGGTTTCCACTTGTATTCTTGGTAATTCCTACACATCAAATTGTAAAACAAGAACATTGTGCACTTTTGCAACTATTAGTAGGTTAGTCCAAATAAATCATAAACTTTATATAAAGAGGAGTATCAAAAGCATATTATTAGCATAAAACTATCAAAAATTATAGATACGTTATGGACGTATCAACATCCCCAAGCTTAGTTCCTGCTCGTCCTCAAATAGGTAAACGATAAAAACAATAAAATTTGTGAGGTGACACGCAACCAACACAATCTTGATCATCATTATTGTAAAAGCATTGATAGTTGGGATCAAGGTACTCTAAACATGAACATGAAAGATAGAGTTCTAACAATAAGACATAGCAACTATGTTGTAGCATGAAAAGGTACAAACAAAAGATTCATGAATAACAATATTTTGAAAGACGTTTGTTTGTTTCACATAAAGAAAACACAATGAGAATGGTATTCAGCTTGTCCCTCATAGTGTAGCAAAACATAAATGCGTAGGACACCTTCAAAGTTCATAAGAGTGACTAGATACAAATAGTTTAAGAACAAGCAATATCAAAGTTATGCATCAATCAACAAGTTTTGGGACAATGCACATTAAACTAAGAATGGCCATTATACTCTCTTAATAGGTGCATAAAGATAGAAGATGGAGACTCAACATAAAAGTAAGAGAAATTCCTTCATAGAAGGAAGCCGGGATTCAAGTCTCATAAAGAGCTTCCAAAAATTTTGGTACTTATTAGCTTTCAGCTCCCATTTCCCCTATCATAAGCATCTTAAAGTGATTAAGGTTAAAGTGAACAAACTATGGAGTATATGCTTGACAAAGTATAAGTTGGCAATCTCATGTCCCTTGAATATGAGGGCCGCTCCTCATGCTACTCAAATTTAGTTACCGGTAAGTTCTTGTCATAGTAAGTACATGTGTATCACAGAGAACCGCCAACGGGGTACCCCTTGCCCGATGATACGGAAGAATCCCCATATCAAAATGACAAGGCAAGCAGACAACGAGCATCTCAACAATCTTCTTATTTACCATGGGAAAATGGTGCTTTTTTCTCTCTTTCCTCTTTTCTCATCTTTTTTCTTTTTCTCTTTTTCTCAATCTCTATCTCTTTTTTTATAAGAAGAATGCTTCATAGATTGCTCGTTATGGTTACGCTATAGGTTTCCACCATGATTAGGCATGGACTAGACCAGTGGCCCAGGCGTTTCTCTAACACACATACATAGCTCCATGGACTTACAAGCTCCCCTTTCATTTCACACCGACGACATCCATAGACAAAAGAGCATGATATCAACTAGGTACAAAGTACAAGTGCAATGTTGAAAGCGTTCCCCATGACAACATGGTTCTGCTAATCCCCAACTTATAAGTGCAAGTATATACAACATAGATGACACAATGGTTCAAGTTTATTAGGGGCAAGAAAAGTGAAGTGTACCGTCAAGTTCGTGAGAGCTTTAATCACTAGTTTTCTCATAACAAGTTTAATTCGGAAGATAGATAAAAACATGAATATAATTGGAATGACAAATGCTAATAGGTAGGTATGGTGGACTCTTTGGAATAACTTGGTTTTATTTGGAGTTGGATGCATGAGTGGAACTCATACTTGGTACATGTGGAGGCTAGCAAAAGACTAGGAGCGACCAACTAAGAGAGTAATAATGGCCATAATCATGCAGAGCGACAAAACATTATCAATTAAAGAATAAAGTGATATTACAAGTTGAAAACTAAAGGATCATAAAGGCTATGGTGACTTGGTACAGTCATAACATGGTGTGAGCATGTGCCAAGTCAACCCAAATAAAACATCAAAGGAGAATACCACAATACTATGCTTTAATATGCTAAAACAACGCATGATTCTTCAAAGGCACATTGAGAAATCTCAATTGTTTATAACAAGTCATGCTACAACAAAGATCACTAAGCATAAAGCCAAAATAATATCCAGCATGGCATTACAAAGCATAGGCCACAGTAAAAAACAAGCTCCTTTTACCACTTAAGCATGAACTTTCCTACTCTTTCCAATCCAAACCAAACTATTTGAAAACCTATGTATGAAAGAGGGGGTACAACCAATTTATTCAAGCAAAATAAGAAAACCAATAAAATGAAAACCAAAAAAAAATGAAGACGCTCCAAGAACAACATAACTGTGAATGAAACAATAAAAATGAAGTGTTTGGAAGAAACCTGGGATTTTTATTGATGAAGAAAGGGATGCCTTGGGCATCCCCAAGCTTTGATGCTTGTAATTCTTGCATATTTCTTGGGGTAACACGCGTTGCATATCCAAGCTTGAGCTTTAGTCCGCTCTTCACTCATTACATCATTCTCTCCATACACCTGAAATTTTTCCTTCATAGAAAACTTCACACAATCTTTATTAGCAACATTAGTGCACTCAAGATAATAAGTCTTTGGGTTCAGTTTCAGCACCAATAAAACTTCCACTAAAACACAAGATACTGTATAACTTCCCTTGAAAATCTCAATCCCCCAAAGAGAACCTAGAAAGGAACCAACAAGAAGCAAATGCAAATAATGGCAGAAATCTGTCAAAACAGACCAGCAGGTAAAAACCAATTTTTCGAAGACCTTTTGTTGCTCAAATTGAAAAGTGTTGAACTAACGAAAGTTAGATAACAACCTGGGGAAGAAGCACAAAAATTTACTCCTCAAAACAACGAACAAAGATTTTACACGAATTTTTACAGTGAAGCCCAAAAATCTGTTTTGGGACAACAACAACTTTCCTAGGTCTTACTTCTCTCTCATTAGAGGTTATTCTTGGCACAAAAACCAAACAAGAATGATAAGGAGAGGTTATTACTGAAGCAATAACTTCCAAGACTCGTCTAAAACTTTTGGGTTATCTGCCAATAAGTACTTTTCTTTAACGCCTTTAAGTTAGGCATGATAGTTTGAGAAGATACTCACATAAGAACTATGAATTGAAATAAAATAGAGCATCAAGAAGGAAATTCAAAGCACATTTAAGTCTAACCCACTTCCTATGCATAGGAATCTTGTAAAGAAACAAGTCATGAAAGCACAAAGCAACAAGTATAGTAAAGCAAAACAAGTGCAACTTCAAGACTTTCAACATAAAGAGGGGAAACTTAATATTGTTGTGATGCATAAAACCATGTTTCCCTCTCTCATAATAACTTTCAGTAGAATCATGAATAAAATTAACAATATAACTATCACATGAAACATTCTTATCATGAGCCACATGCATAAAATAATTATTACTCTCCCTATAAGCATAGTCATTCTTATTAATCATAGTGGGAGCAAATTCAACAAAATAGCTATCATTATTATTTTCATCACCATAATCATCAAATATAGGAGACATATTGTAATCATAATTAATTTTCTCTTCAATAGTAGGTGGACTGAAAATATCATATTCATCATTGTAATCATCATATATTGGAGGCATAGTATCATCAAAGTAAATTTTCTCCTCCGTGGTTGGGGGACTAAAATGATCATTTTCATAAAAACTAGCTTCCCCAAGCTTAGACTTTTCCATGGCATTAGCAATAATGGTGTTCAAAGAATTCATACTAATAACATTGCTATAAGCATGGAAATAAAGTTCCATATGTTTTTTTAATTTTCCCTTCAATCACTTCATGTCCTAACTCAAGTTAAATACTATAAAGCACTCTAATTTTTTTGTTGTTTTCCATTAATCCTAACTAGTGAAAATAAAAACAAGAAACAAAAAGATATAATTGAAGAATCTAAAGGAAATAACTTCGAGCACTCACACCGGAGGATCTGTGTACCTTTTAGCTTACCTCCCCGACAACGGCGCCATAAAACAGCTTGATGTCTATGCACTTCTATTCTTGTAGACAGTTGTTGGGCCTCCAAGTGTAGAGGTTTGTAGAACAGCAGCAAGTTTTCCCTTAATTGGATCACCCAAGGTTTATCAAACTCAGGGAGGAAGTGGTCAAAGGTATCCCCTCTCAAGCAACCCTGCAATCAAGATACAAGAAGTCTCTTGTGTCCCCAACACCCAATACACTTGTCAGGTGTATAGGTGCACTAGTTCGGAGAAGAGATAGTAAAATACAAGTGTTATTGATATAAGACAACGGTGCCAGAAAATATCTTGACGGGAGGAAAAGATTAAAGGCAAAAAGATGGAAGCAAGCAAACATGTAACAGATCTAGTTGCAAATGGTGTTTCAGTGTTTAGAAACAAGGCCTAGGGATTATACTTTCTCTAGTGAACACTCTCATATAAATATCTTCTTCTTCATGATACTACTCTGAACTACTCTCCGGTTGGACGCTCTAATCCATGGTAGGGCTATAACAGCACACCTCAAAGTTCGCTTTCCCCATCTAGATAACCCCACACTGTCACCTTGAGATCTAGATGGTTCCAACAAAAACCACAATTTCATAGAAACATCTAACTCCAAATATAACTCATAACAAGTAATTGTAATCTCTAGCCTAAGTGCCACCATGGTGTGCATGCTGTCACTTTCACACACATGGGGAGAGCATAGATCTATTAAAGCACTTGAGTAACAAGGTAGATCTACTTGACTACAAAGCTCATGATCACAATATGATCATGCATAGAGAGAGAGATGAACACATAGCTATCGGTAGAACCCTTAGCCTCGAAGAAAGAACTACTCCCTCATAATTATGGGAATCAGCAACAGTGATGGAGATGGTGGTGATGATCGATGGAGATGGCGGTGAAGATGGTGAAGAGGCGGCGGCAGCGCCGGCGGTGGCGTGGAGGACTCTTTCCCCGCCACCGGTATCATCGGGGAGCACCGCTCGTTAGCGCCCTTCATTCATGGCTTATTGGGATCCCTCTCCCATGGAGATGGGATCCATGGGGGAGGAAAAAACGTGGCTTTGGTGGCTGCAAATTCGTGGGTGGAGGTGTCTCCGACGAATTAGGTTTCCTCCCTTTATATATCTTTTTGGATTTCCGTCACCCCTTCTTGGGTTGCAGTAAATTGGGTCAATCGGGACTGTCCGGACTCGAAATCAACTAAATTTTATGTCCTGAACGTTTGTCGTGAAATTTCCAACAACTTTGTATTTGAAGTGTTTTCCGTTTTATGCTGTCTTCGACCCGAAACGTGACCGTCTTCAAAAAGAGGTCTGAGACAGATTTCTGCAAAATCCCAATTTGACTCCAACAAGGTTTCCACTTGTATTCTTGGTAATTTCTACACATCAAAGTGTAAAACAAGAACATTGTGCACTTTTGCAACTATTTGTAGGTTAGTCCAAATAAAGCATAAACTTTATATAAAAAGGAGTATCAAAAGCATATTATTAGCATAAAACTATCAAAAATTATAGATACGTTATGGACGTATCATACCCTAGAAGGGTGCCAACATCAAACTGCTAGTACCCGCACCGGCACCGGCCCTAGTTCATGCTCTGGCACCTGTTGACCTAAGGAGAAAGAATGGAGGTAGAAACTTAATTTTCTTGTCTATTCATCCTATCATCTGATCACTGTCTTGTGAGTAATTGTTGTATAAAAGACCATTTTTCTTATACACATCTCATCTGCCTCTACCATCCTTGCAGTCATCTTAGCTACCCCTTAGAAGGAATCTAGCATCAAGCTACTAGCGCCGACACTGGTTCTGGATCCTATACCAGCCCTTCTATAATTAACTGCATCGACACCATCTCCTGCACCTGCACTAGCCCCAGCACATGAAGTGACATCATCGCCTGCACTAGCACCAGCTACCGCACCAGCCCCAGCACAGGCACCGACACAAGCTCCTTCATCACCCTAGGCAGTGCCTGTTCAGACCATATCCTACACATGTGTCATCACAAGGTCGCACCAGATTATGTTTGTGAGTATATGGCGGCAGATAAACATCTCCAAATGTCTTCTCAAGTTTCACCCGATTCAGTGCATTGCTCTTATTAATTATGCGTCTATCTCTTGATTTGACTAAGAAATTGCCTAAGAGTGCCACAAAGCAACTCCATGCCAGATGAAAGGGCACAACAGTCTTCAAGATGCAGAGTGAATGAGTGAAAATTGAGGGACGCTTCGCCATTAACTCGACTGGTAGGCGCTTGACAACTAATTCTAGGTGGATCAAGTTCCAGAAAGCAGCCAAACTTACCATTGGAAGAAAAAAGGTCAAGGTCGACGTATCTTGCTAATCTGAATGCCGCATGTTGTTCATGAAGTTCCTAGCTGTCTAGCTCTTTGGTCGCATGTTATAGTAATTAATTATGTGGTCATCTCATCTCCACTAATCATATATGGATGCTAAAACTATGATAACATTTTGCTAGGTTGGAGCTATGACTAGTACGTACTGGTATGGTATATCTATATCTATATGACAGTTCCCTATATGACCAAATATTATGACAATGATTATGTTCCAGTGATCGAGTGTGTTTGGAGAAAAGGGAAACTGATCGTGTGACATGGTTTTTAGAGTTGAAACAAGAACTGACTCTCTCTATATTGCTATTCAATTTTTCTGTTTACATTATTGAATCAATCACTTTGAAATGCTGCTGAATTGGTCAAGTGCTGCTGAATATGAATTTGGAATCTATCGATATTTTTATGTCTTATTATTCTATAGTGCTTAATCTTTCAAATGCTACTGAAATTTTTAAAAGTTCTGTCGTTGCTGCTGGGTTGCTTGCTCTAGAGATTTTGCCTGTGTGTCATCGGAACCATTCAATGTATTTGTACGTAGATGACAGGCTAAAGATACATCGTGATTTCACCAAGTGAATTCATTAGAAACTAGCCGTGTTTTGGTGCATGTGGTGTGTGTCCCTGGTTCTTTAAATATTTTTACATAGCCCAAAAACTTTTTCAGATAGGATCCTATTTACCATAGCCTAAAAACTTTTAAATTTGTCCTTTTTAGCATTACCCCCCATCTCTAAAAAAACCCTATCCATTTTTTTAAGAAACTAATCCATTATGTGACATTTTATAAATTGAGGTTCCTGTAGCACCACCCTTTTATTTTAAGAGAGATAAACATGGACACACAAAATATTTTTAAGAAGACTAATGTATAAGTTATAGGTACTATAACACTTTTAATGATAATTTTCATCCGATTTCTTTTGCATACTGGCAACACATACGGTTTATATTTGTTGAGGTTTTGGGTTTGAATCCTGTGTGCTTGACCTATATTTATTTGGGTTTACTTTTTTTATGTAGCAATATTGCTTTACGGAGAGGCTACATCACGTACCCACTAGCCTACAGCGTCCCTTGATTTTAATGGGCGGGTTTTAAAAAAATAAGTTAAGTACTGGTATAGAGAGGCTAGCATCAGGGACCCACAAGCCAGAACATACCAGGGAGGCTTACATGTGGGCCCCAGCAGCAAGATCACATGCGGCTGCCACATCGAGTAACGTTTCCAAGGTCAAAATAGTAGACGCAGTCAAAAAAAGTCCATCATACACACGTTTGATTTATAGAGAGACTGACATGTTGGACCCAGTAGCGAGACCTTATACAGGTGATGCATTGAGCAACATTGCCAAGTTCGAAACAGGGAGGCACGAGCGAGGAAATGGTCCAGCATGCACATGTTTATTCTAATGAGAGGGACATGGGGGATTGTTGAGCACAACCCAGAGAAATTTGAGAAAGGAGCCCATGGAGCATAACCTATGTAGTATAACCCATGTAGAGCAGCCCATGCAGATAGCCAAAATCTTTTTAATTCGGACTTTTGGGCATTGCCCCCACCTCTCAAAATAAAAAACACTGCCTACCCATGTTTGAAACTACTCCATTACGTGGCACTTTATATATTGAGATGACCGAGTGCTGCCATTTTATATTTTAAAAGAGATAATAATAGACACACAAAACATTTTTTAGAAGACTGATAATAAGTTGTAGTACTAATACAGGTTTAATGATATAACTTCTATAAATATCTTTGGTGTAGTGGCAAAGCACTCAGTTTATGTTTGTTTGATCTAAAGGTCTTTAGTTTGAATCCCCTGTGCGTACATATATATATATATTGGGTTTAAATTTTAATATCGCATTACAGAGAGGCCGACATCACGGACCCACTAGCCTGCAGCATCCCTCGAGTTTAATGGTCGGATTTGAAAAAAAGTTAAATACTTGTACAAAGAGGCTGGCATCAGGGACCCACCCGCCAGAACATACAAGGCTGCATCAGGGACCCACAAGCCAGAATATACTAGAGAGGCTGACATGGGGCCCTCATCAGCAAGAATACGCGAATACCGCATCGACCAACATTTCCAAGGTCAAAACAGCGGCCGCGACAAAAAAAGTCTATCATATGCAAGTTCCATTTACAGAGAGACCGATATGTGGGACCCAGTAGCATGACCTTATACAGGTGCTGCATCGAGCAACATTTCTAACTTCGAAATAGGGAGGCACGAGCAATAAAAAAGTCTAGCATGCACACATTTCTTATAATGAGAGGCTCACACGAGGGACCCAGCAGCCTGAAAAAGGCTCATGCATCGAGCAATGCTATCACGTTCGAAACACGGAGGCATGATCGAGGGAAAAAATCCATCATACACACATTTCTTTTAATGAGTAGATGACATGTGGGGCCTAGCACCATGATTAAACGGTAGATGCATCGAGCAACACTATCAAGTTAGGAACACGGAGGCACAACCGAGAGAAAAAAATTCTATCATACACACGTTTCTTCTAATGAGAGGATGATATGTGGGGCCCAGCAGTTTGATTAAATGGTAGATTCATCGAGCAACGCTATCAAGTTTGGAACAGGGTAGCAGGAGCGAAGAAAAAATTCCATCATACACACGATTCTTCTAATGAGAGGATGACATAGAGGACCCAACAGTGTGACTAAATGGCAGATAGATGGAGCAATGTTATTGAGTTGAAATCAGGCAGGCAATAGACAAGGAAAAAAATTCCATCATGCACACGTTTCTTCTAATAAGAGAATGACATGTGGGACCCAGCAGCCTGGTTAAACAGCAGATGCACCGAGCAATGCTATCAAGTTTGGAACAGGATAATGCGAGCAAAAGAAATATACCATCATACATACGATTCTTCTAATAAGAGGCTGACATGTGGGACCCAGCAGCTTGACTAAATAGCAAAAGCATCGAGCAACGTTATCAAGTTCAAATCAAGGAGGCGCGACTAAAAAGTATGGTCCCCTAGAGACACAGACGTTCGTGACACACACACACCTCAAAAGACTTTAGCGAGTCAACGTCACACGAGGAACCAAAAATCTTACTTCTTCCATGCACCGGTTGAGCTTCCTCCATGTTTTTAGCGGTTTCATCATAGTAGAGGGCCACGAAACCCGAAAAAAAGTTTTCCATCAGCCACGGTCGAGCTGAGAAATTTGTCGTGGAAGACACGCCTTATACGAAGACCGACGAGCCAAGTTGTTGCGGATGGACAGTTTTCTTGTAGTGATTGTTCCAATCAGGGACATCCATCTCTTCATTGGTGAAATCGACTGGGGTCCTAGCTCCCAGGCAGTCGGAAATGCATCAAGGCCCGCACGGACTGCCTCCGGGTAGGACAGTTTCACAGAAGGATCAGGCTTGGATCTCTCCGTAGTTTTCCGGCTCGGATTAGGAAAAATCAAGGCCCACCCAAACCGCCCCTATGCTGGATATAATGTTGGAAGGACCCCGCAAATCCGCTTGGTTTCCCCCAATGTTCGAGATGTACAGGTCACACTTTGTCGGTCTCGTCACCATCTTCGATCTGAATCGATGTGTACAAAGGACGAGGGAGTCCCCACGTGAGTACCTCGGCAGATGGATGAGGGTGAGGGAAACCCTAGAAGGTGACCGCGCTGTTGAACTAGTGTACCACTTCGTGGAGGGGCTTACGCCCGGAACACTTCTCTGGCATACGCTTAAGAGGCGATAGGTTGCTGGCTTACTTACCCTCAATGAGATGATCGCAATTGTTAACAGTTTCGCTGACGCCAATGAGGAAGTTGAGGCCGAGATCACCGCTACAACCGGAAAAGCTAAGACTACTGGACCCACACCCTCTGCCTCCAGCTCCACCATCGAAAACACCGAGGCCAACTCTGACTCACTGCTCGACGTACTTTACACCGACATTAACATGGATGGTGGTGGTTCAGAGACCAACTCGGAGGAATATGATGCTTCCATGAGGGAAATCTAGAAGGAGTTCGAGAGGGAGGAGCACGCCGAGAAAGCTGCCACTTCCTGCCAGGTACTGGTTGAAGGAAATATGCCCTAAGAGGCCATAATAAAGTTGTTATTATGTATTCCTTATATATGATAGATGTTTATTTTGCATGCTATAATCGTATTGATCGAAAACGTCAATATATGTGTGTTTAATAAACAAAAAGGGTTCCTAGTTATGCCTCTCTTATAGACTAGCTTGTTGATTAACAAGATGATCAAGGTTTCCTAATCATGGACATTGGATGTTGTTAATAACAAGGTCACGGCATTTGTGAAATGATGTGATGAACATTCATCCGAAGTATAGCATTACGATCAAGTCATTATGTTTATATTGCTATAACATCATACGAAGTAATCTTTATCCTTAGACCATGAGATCATGTTAATTGCTAACATCGGAAGAGTATCTTGATAACATCAAACGTCACACCGTAACAGGGTGACTATAAAGATGGGTTCAGTGCTACGAAGGTGTTATGTTGAGGCTCATGGATCAAGAGTGGAATTTGTCAATCTCGATGACGGATAGATATACTCTGGGCCCTCTCGGTGATATCACATTAAGGTAGCTTGCAAGCAAGTGATATGATCACTAGAATATTATATCACGGGAACAAGAAAAGTGTGCATGTCGGTAACGAGATCAAACTAGGTATTTGGATACCGATGATCGAATCTCGGACATGTATTATATCAAGAGACAAAGGGATTAAATTACAAGCGTTAAAGGTTGTCACGATCACAGAAGTCATCGTTGAATATGCAGGAGTTAGTATGGACCTCCAGGTCCCGCTTCTGATTATTGATCTGAGAGGAGTCTCAATCATGTCTGCATTATTCGCGAACCGTAGGGTGACACACTTAAGAGTTACCGGACACCATTTTGGAACACATATGTTTCAGACAAAAGAATTGCAAAGCACAGGAATTGTTTCGATAGAAACCGAAAATTGTTTCGGGTGAAATTGCAGAAAGTGGTTCTGCATGTGATATTGAAATATTGAAAGGGGTTATATGTGAATGTTTGTTAATTAAAGTAATTAACAAAATTCTGAATAAATTTAATAAAAGAGTTTTATTAAATGAGAGAGCATTAAACTTAGAGAATTTTAATGCATTTAAAGTGGGGACTTTAAAAGAGAATGTGAAGAGACATTTTAATGTGGAGGGGTTACCACCACATGAATGGAGGAGGTGAAGGGTCACCTCCCCCATGCGTCGGCCATGGGGAAGGGAGTATCCCCCCTCCTCCTATAAAAGGCCACCCTCTCCCTCCTTCTTCCACACACCTCCTTGTCAAAGATCTCTCTCCCCCTCTAGAATTTTATTCCCCCATGGTCTCGGATTAGCGAGATACATGTTCCCGGTGGCATTTCGTCTGGAAGGAGTTGCTGCTTCCGCTAGATCGCTGGAGCGAGGAGGTGGAGGTTGTCCGGTGGCTTGAACGTGTGTGCGAGTACGGATGCGCTGCTGAGTTGCGGCGCTCGGACTTCCTCACGATCTTGAGATCGGCAAGTGTACGACTACATCAACCACGAGTTCCTAATCGTTAACAAAACTCGTTGTCTTTGAGGGTAAGTTCTCGATGGATGTATGTCCACCCGTTGCTCTTTACCTAGTAGATAGATCTTGGCGTGTAGTTCTCATCGTAGGAAATTTTTTGTTTTCTATGCTGTTGACCCAACAGTGGTATCAGAGCCTGATCTATGCGTAGGTGCTTTGCACGGGTAGTACACATATGTTTATATGTGGGCGATGATGATCATGTTATTGCATCTTATATGTATTTTGGATATTGGTGGCATAGTGGGATGAAGCGGCCCGAACCAACCTTACATGTCATCATACATGAGACCTGTTCCACGACTGACATGCAAATAGTTTTGCACAAGTGGCTAGCGGGTGTGTGTCTCTCCTACTATAGTCAATATCTGATTTACAACAAGTTGCTAATAATTTGGTTATCCTCGTTGTGGTTCATGTTCGTAGGTAGGAATGGTTCTATCTCCGAAATCCCTAAGCCACGTAAAACTTGCAATTGATAAATTAGAGGCGTCTAGTTTAGATTGTTGCTGGGCTAGTGTATTGATATGGTATTGTTGTAAGTAGATGTATGAGAGATACTCTTACAACACACTCAACGTGTAAGTTCCATAGACCTTGGCCTTACACACAAAGGAATGATAGAGATCATACCATGATGCAATTGATAGAGATCAAATGCATGGACCATATCATCTCACTTTACACATTAGATGTTAGCATCTTATACTGCTAGTTTGGCGCTTTCTGTAGCATTGTAAGATGATCCCTCATTTAGATACCAAGACAAAAATGTGTTCTTCCTTAAGTATGCACCGTTTTGTGGATCGTGTTTCGAGACATCACGTGATGATTGGGTGTACTCGAATCTATACTTTCATATGAACGGGTGTAAGACAGTTTTACACACGCGAATACTAAGGTTCTTACTTGGCGAGCCTAGCATGTACAGACATGGCCTCGGAACATGGACCGAAAGGTTAAGGATGAGTCATATAGTTGATACGATCCCCATATAGATGCTCGCCTTTGAAGCTACATCAACTCACGTGATGATCGGACTTGGTGGAGTGGATTTGGTTCATGTAATCACCAAAAGGACACGAGGGATGTCATTTTTGAGTCGGAGTTCATTAGTAATTTGGATTAGTTGAACTCACTCTATCATAAACTTAGTCTAAATAAACTTTACAAATTCTGTTGTAGATGGCACCGCCTGCTTTTAATTTCAATGTGTTCATGGAGAAAGAGAAACTTGCTGTGAATGGTAGCAACTTCACCAACCGGGCTATGAATTTGAGGATTCTCCTCACTGCTGCACAAAAGCAATATGTGCTAGATGCGCCGCTAGGCCCCCCACCAGCTCCTGATGCCCCTGACGAGGAAAAGAATGTCTATGTGACTCGTCAGGAGGACCAGAACTTAGTTCATTGCAGCATACTATATGGGCTAGAGCCAGAACTTCGAAAGCATCTCGAAAATGGCAATGCCTTTGATACCATGGGAGAATTGAAAATGATTTTTGATACCCATGCTTCCGTAGAGAGTTATAATGCTACTGAAAAGTTCTTTAGCTGCATGATGGAGGAGAACAGCTCCGTTAGTGAGCATGTACTCAAAATGTCTGGGTACACGGATAAGCTTTTGTCCTTGGGAATAACGATTCCCATTGACTTAGGCATACATCGTGTTCTCCAATCTCTGCCACCTAGCTACAAGAGCTTCGTGATGAACTATAATATGCAGGGCATCAAGAAGTCTCTTCTCGAGCTTCTATCAATGCTTAATACTGCAGAAGTGGAGATTAGGAAGGAACATCAAGTGTTGATGATCAATAAGACCACCGGTTTCAAGAAGGACAAGAAAGGCAAGCACAAGGGAAAGAAGGGTGGCAAATCTGTTGCTGCACCTAAAAAGAAACCCCGAGATGGCCCTAAGTCTGACACCGAGTGTTACTATTGGAAGGGGACTGGCCATTGGAAGCGCAATGGCCCCAAGTATTTGGCGGACAAGAAGTCCGGCAAGGCAAACAAAGGTATATGTGATATACATGCTATTGATGTGTACTTGACTAGTACTCGTAGTAGCACCTGGGTATTTGATACAGGATCAGTTGCTAATATATGTAACTCGATTCAGGGGCTGCGGAACAAGCGACAACTAGCAAGGGATGAGGTCAGGATGCGGGTCGGCAATGGATCAAGAGTTGATGTCATCGCCGTCGGGACGCTACCTCTCCATATGCCATCGGGATTAGTTATAAACCTAAATAATTGTTATTTGGTGCCTGCACTGAGCATGAACATTGGATCCGGATCGTGTTTGATGCAAAGTGGTTATTCCTTTAAATCTGAAAACAATGGTTGTTCGATTTATAAGAATGATATCTTTTATGGTCATGCACCTGTGTTGAATGGTTTATTTCTGTTGGATCTCGATAGTAATATTACGCATATTCATAATGTTAATGCTAAAAAGATTAAACTTGATAATGATATATCTGCATATATGTGGCACTGCCATCTAGGTCATATTGGCATTAAATTTATGAAGAAACTCCATTCTGATGGACTTTTGGAATCACTTGTTTTTGAATCATTTGATACATGTGAGCCATGCCTTATGGGCAAGATGACTAGAACTCCGTTTTCCGGTTCAATGGAACGGGCGACAGATTTATTGGAAATTATACATACTTATGTATGTGGACCAATGAGTGTGTCGGCGCGAGGTGGATATCGTTATTTTGTTACTTTCACGGACGATTTAAGTAGATACGGGTATATATATTTGATGAAACACAAGTCTGAAACTTTTGAAAAGTTCAAAGAATTTCAGAATGAAGTGGAAAATCATCGCAACAGAAAGATCAAATTTCTGCGGTTCGACCGTGGAGGTGAGTATCTAAGTTACGAGTTTAGCACACACATGAAAGAGTGTGGAATAGTTTCACAACTCACGCCTTCCGGAACCCCACAAAATAATGGTGTGTCGGAACATCGTACTCGTACTTTATTAGATATGGTTCGATCTATGATGTCTCTGACTAACTTGCCACTGTCATTTTGGGGTTATGCACTGGAAACAGCTGCATTCACTTTAAATCGGGCACCATCTAAATCCGTTGAAACGACACCGTATGAATTATGGTTTGGAAACAAACGTAAGTTGTCATTTCTTAAAGTTTGGGGCTGCGATGTTTATGTGAAGAAACTTCAGCCAGATAAACTCGAACCCAAAGCGGAAAAATGCGTCTTCATAGGATACCCTAAAGAAACGATTGGGTATACCTTCTATCACAGATCCGAGGGCAAGGTTTTTGTTGCCAAGAATGGATCCTTTCTTGAGAAGGAGTTTCTCGCGAAAGGTGTGAGTAGTTGGAAGGTAGAACTCGAAGAGGTTGTTGAACCTTCTCTTCATGAAATGGCGAGTAGCACAGCACCGGAAACTGTTTTGGAGTTGACTTCACCAAATGAAGAGAGAGCTAATGATATTGATCATGAAACTCCGAAAGAGGACACTACCAAACCTCGCAGGTCAAGTAGGACACGTGCAACTCCTGAATTGTACGGCAATCCTGTTGTGAATTTCATGGTTGATGAAATGGATGACCCTATGACGTATGAAGAAGCGATGATGAGCCCGGATTCCAACAAATGGCTAGAAGCCATGAAATCCGAGATGGAATCCATGTACAAGAACCAAGTTTGGACCTTGGTGGACTTACCTCGTGATTGAAAGGCCGTTGAGAATAAATGGATTTTCAAAAGAAAAACTGATGCCGATGGTAATGTGACCATCTATAAGGCTCTACTTGTCGCAAAGGGGTTTTGACAAATTCAAGGAGTTAACTACGATGAGACATTCTGTCCCGTAGCGATGCTTAAGTCGGTTAGGATTATGTTAGCAATTGCTGCATATTTCGATTATGAAATATGGTAGATGGATGTCAAAATTGTGTTCCTCAATGGTAATATTGATGAAGAGTTGTATATGATACAACCAAAGGGTTTTGTCGATCCTAAGGATGCTAATAAGGTTAGCAAACTTCAACGATCCATCTATGGACTGAAGCAAGCATCCCAGAGTTGGAATCTCCGCTTTGATGAGGTGATCAAAGAGTTTGGATTTGTCCAAACTTATGGAGAGGCTTGTATTTACAAGAAAGTGAGTGGGAGCAATGTGGCATTTCTGATATTATATGTGGATGACATATTGTTGATTGGAAATGATATAGATCTTTTAAACAGTGTTAAAAGTTATCTAAACAACAAATTTTCGATGAAAGACCTTGGTGAAGCGTTATATATATTAGGCATTAAAATCTATAGAGATAGATCAAGGCGCCTAATTGGGCTATCACAGAGTACATACCTTGATAAGATATAAAGAAGTTTAATATGGATGGAAGTAAGAAGGGGTTCTTACCTATGTTGCAAGGCAAGACATTGAGTAAGACTCAAAGTCCGGCTACGACGGAAGAAATAGAGATGATGGATAAGATCCCCTATGCCTCGGCCATAGGCTCTATAATGTATGCCATGCTATGTACAAGACCGTATGTGGCACATGCTATTAGTTTGACTAGTAGGTACCAATCTGATCTAGGTTCGGAACACTGGATAGCGGTCAAGAACATCCTCAAGTACTTGAGAAGAACTAGGGATATGTTTCTTACATACGGAGGTGAAGAAGAGCTAGTCGCTAAGTGTTATGTCGATGCTAGCTTTGACACCGATCCGGATGACTCTAAGTCTCAATCCGGCTACGTATTTCTCTTGAACGGAGCAGCAGTTATTTGGAGGAGTTCCAAACAACCTATGGTGGCTGGATCAACGACGGAGGTGGAATATGTTGCTGCTTCAGAAGCGGCACAGGAAGCGGTTTGGATGAAAGAGTTCATTACGGAACTAGGTGTGGTTCCTAGTGCATTGGACCCGATGGTGATCTATTGTGACAACAATGGAGCCATAGCCAATGCAAAGGGACCGAGGTCTCACAAGAATTCCAAGCATATTAAGCGCCGGTTTCACTCCATCTGCGAACATGTCAAGGATGGAGACATAAAGATTTGTAAAGTACACACTGACCTAAATGTAGCAGATCCGTTGACTAAAGATATCCCTAGGGCAAAACATGATCATTACCAGAACTCCATGGTTGTTAGATTTATCACTATGTGAACTAGATTATTGTCTCTAGTGCAAGTGGGAGACTGAAGGAAATATGCCCTGAGAGGCAATAATAAAGTTGTTATTATGTATTCCTTATATATGATAGATGTTTATTTTGCATGCTATAATTGTATTGATCGGAAACGTCAATACATGTGTGTTTAATAAACAAAAAGGGTTCCTAGTTATGCCTCTCTTATAGACTAGCTTGTTGATTAACAAGATGATCAAGGTTTCCTGATCATGGACATTGGATGTTTTTAATAACAAGGTCACAGCATTTGTGAAAGGATGTGATGAACATTCATCCGAAGTATAGCATTACAATCAAGTCATTATGTTTATATTGCTATAACATCATACGAAGTAATCTTTATCCTTAGACCATGAGATCATCTTAAGTGCTAATACCGGAAGAGTATCTTGATAACATCAAATGTCACACCATAACAGGGTGACTATAAAGATGGGTTCAGTGCTACGAAGGTGTTATGTTGAGGCTCATGGATCAAGAGTGGAATTTGTCAATCCCGATGACGGATAGATATACTCTGGGCCCTCTCGGTGATATCACATTAAGGTAGCCTGCAAGCAAGTGATGTGATAACTAGAATGTTATATCACGGGAACAAGAAAAGTGTGAACATCGGTAACGAGATCAAACTAGGTATATGGATACCGATGATCAAATCTCGGACATGTATTATATCAAGAGACAAAGGGATTAAATTACAAGCGTTAAAGGTTCTCACGATCACAGAAGTCATCGTTGAATATGCAGGAGTCAGTATGGACCTCCAGGTCCCGCTTCTGATTATTGATCTGAGAGGAGTCTCAATCATGTCTGCATTATTCGCGAACCGTAGGGTGACACACTTAAGAGTTACCAGACACCATTTTGGAGCACATAAGTTTCAGACGAAAGAATTGCAAAGTGCGGGAATTGTTTAGATAGAAACCGGAAATTGTTTCGGGTGAAATTGCAGAAAGTGGTTCTGCATGTGATATTGAAATATTGCAAAGGGTTATATGTGAATGTTTCTTAATTAAAGTAATTAACAAAATTCTGAATAAATTTAATAAAAGATTTTTATTAAATGAGAGAGCATTAAACTTAGAGAATTTTAATGCATTTAAAGTGGGGACTTTAAAAGGGAATGTGAAGAGGCATTTTAATGTGGAGGGGTTACCACCACATGAATGGAGGAGGTGAAGGGTCACCTCCCCCATGCGCCGGCCATGGGGAAGGGGGTACCCCCTCCTCCTATAAAAGGCCACCCTCTCCCTCCTTCCACACACCTCCTTGTGAAGGATCTCTCTCCCCCTCTAGAATTATTCCCCCATGGTCTCAAATTAGCAAGATACATGTTCCCGGTGGCATTTCGTCTGGAAGGAGTTGCTGCTTTCGCTGGATCACTGCAGTGAGGAGGTGGAGGTTGTCCGGTGGCTTGAACGTGTGTGCGAGTATAGATGTGCTGCTGAGTTGCGGCGCTCGGACTTCCTCACGATCTTGAGATCGGCAAGTGTACGACTACATCAAACACGAGTTCCTACTCCTTAACAAAACTCGTTGTCTTCGAGGGTAAGTTCTCGATGGATGTATGTCCACCCGTTGCTCTGTACCTAGTAGATAGATCTTGGCCTGTTGTTCTCATCATAGGAATTTTTTTGTTTTCTATGCTGCGGACCCAACACGAGTGTCCATCGGGAATGTGATAGAAGAAGATTAGCAGAACCAGGGAGCCGGAAAAGCTCCATCAGCAGCGGCCGATGCCAGATCCGCAGTGGCCCATGTAAAAAAGCTGTCGATCCTTTGGGTCCAGCAAAAGCCATGCCCACTCAGGCTACCCCCTGCAGCAGCCACATGAACTCACAACCGAGCCTAGTGCTGCAAACTAAACAAACCTACCGCCTCCGCCATCTACGTAAGCAGCTAGCAACCCCTTGGTCACTCCTGCCAACAAGGTGATATACAATGAGTTCCTTGTCAAACCGCTAATGGTTTCCCATATCCAGAATGTTACGCAGCTTGATGAGAAATGCTAGGAAATCCTTGCGGAAGCTAAGTGCATTGCAGAACAGGGAGCACAGCTAGACAAGGACTTGGCCAAGGCACATCAGTCGATCAAGGCGGCTCAAGCAATGTAGGTTGAATACAAGCAGTTGTTCCTGAAGCACAAGGCAAAGAAGGCTCCGGCTCACGTTGTCGGTGATCCAGTGTTCGACTGTACTTGGGGTAGGCTCCATCTAAACCGGCCAAAGCTACCCCCTACATTGATTCGGCTGGGAAGCAAGTGATGCCAACCCCTAGCCTCAATATTGTCGTCGCCAAGAACCTACTTGAACATGATAAATCACCTGAAGTGGTGGATCATGTCTTTGACCTTGTTTCCAAGGCTTGCAAACAACAGGAGAAGGACACCTCACATAGGGTGGCTTCCAACCCAGAGCTTTGCCAGTCTAGCATGAACAACCGCCGGAGACCAAGATCTCCTTCCAATGAAGGATCCCACACAAGCTCTCCAGAATGAAGGCGGAGGGATTCACGCAATAGGACTGATGCCATCCCAATATCCTTGAGCAAAGGAGACAAGGATCACCCCCATCGCTCGCCGCCATCCCCGTAGTCCCAACATCGTGAGGACCCATAGTCGCTCCACCGCACGAATATGCCACTTCCTATGTGTCCTTATGTCGGCATCACTATACACGAATAGGGATAATAACCTCGGCATGACGGAGAGCACATCAGCAATGACAGATATAGGAGAAGATCTCACAAGGAAGCCCCTAGTCTGACAAGCAATCATGACAGGCATGATGAATCGCATGGAGGGAGCAGCAAGAAGGCTAACCCACCGCCACCACCACCACCATCGCCACCCAGCAGTCGCCATGGCAGAGGATCATGCAGGTATCATGACTCACACCACAACTCTCCTTCCCATGGCAGAAATGGGCACAAGAAACAACCGGAGCTATACAATACACGATCGCGCCTTGATAAGATCCATGAAGCCCGGGAAGATCCATACTTGGGGCCATGTTGCTTCTGACCGGTTATCTGGGCCACAACCTACCCTAAGGGCCTCGGGATTGACAATACTATTAAGCCCTATGACAACACTACCAGACCAGCCATGTGGTTGCAGGATTACCGCAAAGCGATTGAAATCGTAGGGGGAAACCCCAACATCGCCATCAAGTACCTCCCACTTATGCTCTCTAGAACTGCCCGACAATGGATCGACGACTTGCTGGAGAAATCAATCTGTAATTAGTTGGACATGCAGGAAGCGTTCTCCAAAAACTTCGAGGGTACATACAAACATCCCTGCACTATCGGTGACCTACAACAGTGTGTGCAAGAAAAGGACAAATCATCTCGTGCCTACCTATCCCGCTGGCTTGATATGAGCAATTTATGCCTGTGAGAAAACGACAAAACCGCTATGGCCGCCTTCATCGCTGGTCTGGAAAAGGGAACACTACTCCGATATACGCTGAAGCACACTGAGGACAAGGGCAAGCTTGACCTCAACTCAATGATTGCCAAGGCTAGCGAGTTTGCCGCTGTCGACGATGATGCTCGTGGGTCCCTACTTGCAGTGGCTATTCCCACCTAGGGCAAGAACAACAACAATAATAAGCGGAAGAATCTGCTAGAAGACAAGCAAGCAGCCAACATGGTTGCCATGCCAGGCGAAGGTGGACAACATGGTCATGTCCGGGGGGCTGGTCATGGACAACTATGGAGTGAATCTACACCCGTAGCGCCCCGCGTTCCCTAGACGTACGAGGAGTACCATGGTATGCCGTGTTTCATCCATCTTGATGCAAATGATAAACCCACTCATACCAACCACTAGTGCAAGTTTTTCAACGACCTCAAGGAAGACCCTGACTCTGGCTACAAGCAAAGTTGGAAGAATAGACCCCCCGGAAAGGGCAAAGGGTAGAAGGAGGAAGAGTCCAAGGATTCAGACAATATGGATGAAGTGCGTACCCCAAGACCGACAATAAGGGAGATGGAAAGAGCAAGAATCCCTTTGAAAAGAAGGCTCCGATCTACCACACTTTCATTGGCACTCCCACCGTCCAGGCCCAAAAAACCTCTCTGAGGATACTGATGGCCACCCTCCATGTAGTTCCCAAGTATGTCAGGTGGTCGGATATTCCAGTTACTTGGGACAAACAATATCACCTAGAGCTCATCCCAACAGATAACCAGTATGCCTTGGTCATCAACCCCCTGATTGACGGTAATGAGTTCACCAAGTGGCACGTGGACAGTGGAAGCAGCATAAACATTATGTACCTTGATACACTGCACAAGATGAACTTGACAGAGACCCAGATAAGGTGGAGCAACGCCGTGTTCTGTGGCGTCGTTCCTGGTCGGCAAGCTCAGTCCCTTGGCTGCATCACCCTTCCGGTCGCCTTTGTTGATGTCAACAATTACCACCAAGAGCGCATGACCTTTGAAGTGGTGCCCTTCAAGAGTGTGTACCACGTCACTTTGGACGCAGCATCTTCCACTCTTTCCTCTCTAGTCCATGTTTCATCTACAACAAGTACAAGATACCTGGACCAAACAACATCATCATTGTTGCTGAAAGCTTCACCAAGGCAAGGGATTGCAAGCTGAGTGAAGCTGCCTTCACCAAAGCGGTCCTCTACGTGAAAAGTTCAAGGATATGCAGCACCAGGTTGACGCCTCGAAGATGCCGGCTTTGAAGAAGAAGATTTCTAACTCCGAACCCGCCTTCAAGGTCACCATCAAGACCAAGTAGGTGGAACTTGTGGAAAGAGATTCCTCCAAGACCACCTCCATTGGCATGGACCTGGATCACAAATAAGAAAGCGCGCTCGTCCTGTTCCTCCGTGATAATAGGAAGATTTTCGCTTGGAAACCTGCCGACATGAAGGGTGTACCTAGGAAACTTGCCGAGCACAGCTTAAACATTGATCCTAAAGAAAATCGGTGAAACAACATCTACAACACTTCGGTGATGAAAAACGACAAGCCATATGCAAGGAGCTAGCTAGGTTACTTAAGGCTAATTTTATCGGAGAAGTTATTCACACCCAGTGGGTGGCCAATCCTGTACTTGCCCCCAAAAAGAGAACCAAAGAATTAAGAACATGCGTTGATTACACCGGCTTGAAAAAATCGTGCTCGAAATATCTGTTTGCTTTGCCTCACATTGACCAAGTAATTGACTCGACGGTTGGCTTGAAACTTCTGTATTTTGTCGATGCATACTCAGGATACCACCAGATCAAGATGCGAAAGTTGGACCAATTGTCCATTTTGTTCATCACACCTTACGACACATACTTCTACGTCACGATGCCCTTTGGATTGAAAAACGCTGGAGCTACGTACCAGTGGACGATGTAGCGTTTCCTACGTGACCAAATAGGTCGTAACGTACACGCTTATGTGGACAACATTGCGGTAATGTCAAATAAATCAAACGATATCATCATTGACTTGCATGAAACCTTAGATGGCCTCCAAAAACACAACATGATGCAAACCCCAAGAATTGTTTCTTCGGGGTCCCAGCCGACAAATTGTTTGGCTTCATCGTTTTGCATCGTGGAATTGAGGTCAACTCAGAGAAGATCAAGGAAATCCTCAACATCAAACACCCGACATGCTTGAAGAACATAGATCGTCTCATAGGCTACGTTGCAGCATTAAGCCGATTCATCAGCCGACTTGGAGACAAGGCAATGCCACTCTACAAGTTACTCAAGAAGGCGCAAAAATTCTTATGGACAGATGAGGCAGATGCAACACTATAGGAGTTGAAGAGAATACTCACCTACGCACCAATACTTGCAGCACCGGAGTCAATGGAGTCAATGTTAATATACATGGCGACCACCAATTGGGTTATCAGAATCATCGTCATGGTGGAGCGCAAGGAACCAACGCATGAACACAGAGTTCAGCGACCAGTTTACTATGTAAGCGAGGTCTTGACAGAGTCCAAGAAGCATTACCCACACTACCAGAAGCTAGCTTATGGAGTTTTCCTTGCTTCACGCAAGCTAAGGCAATACTTCCAGGAGCACCCCATCATAGTGTTGAGCAAAGCTCCACTGTCTGACATTACCAAAAACAGCGACACAATAGGAAGGGTGGTGAAGTGGGGCATCGAGCTTGTCGCCTTCGAAATCACCTATAAGAGGCACGGTGCTATTAGATCTTAGGCGTTGGCGGATTTTATTGCAGATTGGACAAAACTGCCACAAGACACTCCTATGCTAGAGCCAGAGTTTTGGGTCATGCACTTTGATGGATCCAAGTTACTCAATGGCTGGGGGGCAGGTGTATTACTACAATCACCAATAGGGGAGAAGCTATAGTATGTCCTGCAGATCCACTTCAACACTACCAACAACATGGCAGAATATGAAGCTCCTACTCATGGACTTCGTGTGGTCAAGGATATTGGCATCAAGCGCATAGTTTGTTGTGGAGATTTTGACTTGGTTGCCCAGCAGGTGGTTGGCACCTAGAACGTGCGGAACCCTATGATGGCGGCATATCGAGAAGAAGTAGACGAGATAGCCAAGTGCTTCGACGGCTACAAAGTCAAGTACGTCAAAAGTGAAAGGAATATGTCCAAGAGGCAATAATAAAGTGGTTTTTATATTATATTTCATGTTTAAGATAAATATTTATTTCTCATGCTATAATTGTGTTAACTTGAAACGTTAATACATGTGTGTTTAATGAACAAATAAAAGGTTCCCAGTGATACCTCTCATTACACTAGCTTGTTGATTAATAGATGATCAAGGTTTCTCGACCATGACATTGGATGTTGTTAATAACAAGGTCACAACATTGGTAGAATGATGTGATGAACATTCTCCCAAAGTATAGTAACACGATCATGCCATTTTGTTTACACTACTATAACGTCATTCAAAGTAACTCTAATCCTTAGACCATGAGATCACGTCAATCACTGACTCCCGAAGAGTACCTAGATTACATCAAACGTCACACCGTAACGGGGTGATTATAAAGGTGTCGTCAGGTACTTGGAAAGTGTTAGTTGAGTCTCGTTGATCAAGAGTGAGATTTCTCCATCCTGATGATAGAGAGATATACGCAGGTCCGGCTTGGTGATATCACATTAACATAGCTTGCAAGAAGTGATAACAATCACTAAGAATGTTATATCACGGGAACGAGAAAAGAGTACTTGTCAGTAACATGATCGAACTAGGTATGGATGATACCGAATGATCAGATTCCAGACAAGTAAAATATCACGAGACAAATGGAATTGGTTATTGCGAATAAAGTTCACGCGATCACTAAGTCATCGCTTGAGCTGGTGGGAGTCATTATGGATCTCCAGGTCCCGCTAATGATTATTGATCGGAGAATGTCTCGATCATGTCCACTCAGTTCGCAGCCTGTAGGGAGACACACATAAGGGTAGTTGACACATTTGAGTGGATAGGGAACACCGGAGAAAATACTGGACGGCGCAGGAATTGTTCTAATAAAAACTGTCAGAATAGTTTCGGTGTATCGGAATATTGCGAGGGGATAAAATGTTAAATGAAGTGTTCATTAAATGAAGTACTCATTAAATGAAGTGTTCATTAAATTGAATGGCATTAAACCAAGTGAATTAAAGTGCTTTAATTGAAAGTCCTTTGATTATTGAGTGGGAATTAATGGAATTATGGTGACCCTTTGATTTGTGTGAGTGGAGACTCCACTACCATCAAGAGGAGAGAGGTGGGGCACCACTAGGGGCTGGTTTATGGTCTTTGATCTCAGCCCCTGATGAGGGGTTAACTCATCAATGCCCATCATTGATGGACTTGGGTTACAGGAATTGGGGAGCGCTGGAGGCATCGACCGGCTAGCAAACAAGAACATCAAGGACACACGGTTTACCTAGGTTTAGGCCCTCGGAAGGGACCCTACTCTTTCCTGTCTTCTCTTTGATTATCGAGTCGTCGAAAGTTGCAGCGGGAGCGTAGATGTAATATAGCGGTGTGTAAACTAGGGTTGCGGATTGTCATTCTCGATGTTCCCTCCCGTCCTTAATATAGGGAGGCTAGGTCTACGACAACAGGCCGAGTTGGTTACATATTAGGGTTTTCCCTTTAAATTTCTATCTATTGCTTGTCGTGTCCTTCAAGGAGTCGCCTTCCTCCGGACTTGGGCTACCCGAATCCTTGTTGGGCTTTAATTGTTCCACAGGTTCCTTTTGGGATGAACCATATAGGCTAAACACGAGTAACCATAGGGTATACCCATGTCAATAGCCCCCGAGTGTCCAGCCGAATCGCAGATTCGGGTGTAGACTATAAAGTCTACAAGTTCGTGGAATATAAGGCCATCCGAAAGTGCTTTCAGGTGCCTTAGTTTGTGTCATAGGGATTATCGATATGTGTGCCTGATACATCCGAAAGATAGGGATTAGTTAACATCCTTAGGACAAAACAACGCTATCTAATCAAACTCAAGTCCCTAGACTCGAATTCGGAAAATTGCTGGCATAATTGGACTCATGCCGCGGAGGCCTTACAGAGTCGAATTCTAGTGTTTTAATATGGGCACTCGATGTGTCCGTCAAGGCTTTTTCATCGTGCATGTAGGCATGGTTTATTTTTGGTAGAGCGTAGCATGTGCGTTGCCATGCCTTTCTTAGGTCTTACCTTTATGTTTTAAATGCGGCATCCAAATGTTTAGTCACCACGGAGGTGATTCGGGTGACCCAAGAGACACTGTCTCTTTGAAGGGTGTTTCTGGTAAATATGAGGCGGAGTCGCCAGAGGCTTTGATTGCGGACATGGTCAATGCACTTTTCATAAGTAATTATTTTTTTGCATAGGGTGCACGACTAGCAATCCCTATGGGAGTATCCCCCGAGTGCCTATTCGAGTCGTAGACGCGAGTTGGGACTTTGATTTTTGCAACTGCTGTCATTAGTTGTAGCTTGTCGGTTAAGCTTCCAGCCCTCCCTATGGGAGTAGCCCCCGAGTCTGTCATCAAATCATTGATTCAAAGAAGGGGTTAAGGCACGAGTGTCTTGTTTTCATGTGCAAATGGCTTATTTACTGGACCCGGGAAATCTTCAGGTGCACGACGAGTGCTCCTGTTAGGAGTAGCCCTTGAGTATTTGGTCGAATCACTGATTCGAGCAAAACCTAGATGAATCGAAAGGACAGTTTCGATGTTGCTTGGTATCGTCTCCTACTGGAGCACGCATCTAGATGACGTCAGTTGCCCGCATAAGCGGTACTGATGGGACGTGATAGAAGTGGGCCCCAAAGTCTGTCTGGGATTTGACTAGTCACGCGTAAATTGGGGTTTTAACTATGTCTCCTCAATTTCCACACAGAGTGGGGATCATGTAGTGACGATTCAGTACACGCGCTACCACACTTTCTCACCGATATGTGCCACATATCAAGGTGGATCTTCTTTGTTCGTTGGATGGTACTTCGGTGATGCTTAAGTAGGGATCCGGGGCAGTAATTTTCGCACTGTTCTTCTTCTTCCTCCATGCACTACTGACATTGCTGCTTTTCCTTTATCCATTGCGCTCTGCCCCTTCCGCACTAGACGTTCTTAGGGAGTTTCCAAGCTACTTTCTTCGATCACTCCATCGGAGGAAGATGGGAAAGAAGAAGGGCGCCCAGTCTGCCGCTGGATCCAATGCTACTGCCACCACGAAGCCGAAGAAGGGCGCCAGGACCCTTGTGACCGACCGGGTCATGGCGGCGTTCAACTCTGAAGTCGCATGAGCTCCAGCCTCACCGTTAGGATAGTTTGATTCCAGCCAATGAAGATGATTGTCGGGTCGCCAGACCATAGGTAATTCCTGATCCTCTTGCCGAGTTTCGGGTGATGTTTCTTGCGTTCATCCTCCGAGGCCTTTATCTCCCCCTCCACAAATTCGTGCAAGGGTTGATTTGTTTTTACGAGATTCAGCTCGATCAACTCTCTCCCAACTCTATTCTGCACATTGCATGCTTGATCACTCTCTGCGAGTGTTGGCTCAGTATCGAATCGCACTTCGGCCTCTTCAAGAAGTTGTTTAGCTTGAAGAGGCAGTCAGGGTCAGGTTATGTCATGTATGATCTTGGGGGCTATGCTATATCTCTCGATTCCCATGTCCAGTACTTTAGCCTCAATCTTGTCGAGTCCGCCCAAGGATGGAGGGAGAAGTGGTTTTTCATTCGAGACCAGAAGGCAACCAACAAAAGGTTCGGCCTCACCCCCTTTGATCCAAATGATTAATTGAAGAGAAGGAGATCCTGGAAGAACGTCGTGATGCCGGGAGAAGCGAAAGAAGTAGAGGTCTTGTACTAGCGGGTGCTAGGCCTTCAACTTGTCCATGGTAAGGAAGTCATAGGCGTAGACCTTATTCAGATGTTGTCGCAGCGTTGGGTACAACCACTACAGGACAGAGCATACCCGATGTATCTCTGGACCACCATGATGGACCTGACCCGCATCTACCCTAAGGATATGTCTTCGGTGGAACTTGATAAGAAGATCAAGGCGCTGACCAAATTCACCCTGAAGGATGCTCTTCCTGGGGAGTCAAGCACACTGCCTTTCTGTGTGACACATCCTCCTCCTGCGGTAATTTTCCTGTTGAATGTTTGCTTGTTGTGTCCATGGGACAGTTTTAATTGTAAGTATGATGACATTGTATTTTTTACGACAGGACTGGAAGGTTGGAGAATTGATTCCTCCTCAACCGGAAGGGATACTCCCCTTGAGGTTGTAGAAGAAGATGAGTCGGGCTTGACTGTGCCTATTGCAGAGCCACAGGGAGCCCCCGAGTCCAGCAAGGATGGGACTTGCAAGCGTTCTCATAGCAAAGACTCGGATGCTTCCACACCAGGAACACCGAAGGATTTGGCGCCTGAGGTGGGTACCATGGACCCAATTCCGGTGGTGCCCGTTCATAGCATAGCTCCTCCACCGCTGAAGAAGTTGAAGAAGAAGTAGGATGAGGTCTTTGATCTCGACAATTTTGACGAGTGAGTCATTGTGGACTATTTGGTGTGCTTTAAGGTTGTATTCCCCATCAATTTCCTTGTGCTAAATGCCTTCTAAGTCCGTTGAAGCATGACTGCGTCGTCGTCCTCTGGCACTTTCCACGACCTGGAGGATGCAGGAGTCGTTGAATCAAAACATAAGGGTGTGGAGAGATCTGAGCCCTCCCCGAAGATGATGGCCACCTCTGACGTAAGCTCCTTGATCTCTTCCAAGTTGGGAGAACACAGGGTCATTGCCCGGACGATCAAAAAATAACCTTCGGTGTCTTTGGGTGACCATGTACGATTTTGCCCCGAGTCACATGCTTCCCTTGACATGTCTTTTCTGCAGCCTTTCCTCCATGAGACTATTTGTCTTAGTGAGGAAATGGTTCGCCTCGGCCTGGAGCATGTTCGATTAGATACTGATCACCGCCAGCTTTAGAATATGTTATTTCCCTTTGCCTGGTTTGCCTAAAACGGGTTTCAACTATGCTTAATATGCTTGCTTCATATACTAGAGGAGAACAATGACGTTCTTCATCGGCTGAGCTTCCTTGAAAAGGGGCTTAGTGCAGCGGCGACCAAGCAGGACGAAGCACTTGAATCCCTTGAGAGCTTCAAGACAGAGTCGAAGAAGCGTGAGACGATCTAATGGCTAATGCTGCTGATAGAGAAAAGGTGTTCGTAGAACAGCTTCTCTTGGCTACCCAAGCTCTCTCCGGTAGGTCTTTATTTGAGTGGCTTGTACGACTGTATCTTTTATTTTGTTCTCTCCTTTGCCACTGTTTGTTGGGGGATAACCCCGGGTAGGGTCAAGCCAGGGTATAAAGGCCATAATAGTCGAGGTATAGCAAGGTCAAAGCGTAAGCTGGCCAAGTTACCTGAAGGCAGGCCAACTTAGAGCAGACCCGGCCCGGACGGAGTTCATCCAACGTTACCTCGGCCGACATAAAGTATATGTCAGCAGTCTCTTTGTAACTTGTATACAGGTACCCACAGGGCCGAGTTAACTAGGCTTGAGCCGAGTTACGACTTGTCTTGCAAGAGAAGTAAGGAATCTCCTTGGTCAAAGATTTTCTCTCTCCACTGTAGCGTGAGCGCAGAGGATAGAGGGAAGGACCAGCGGGTATGGGCTGACAAAGGTGATGTTGCTTATGTCGGGTGTCGTTTCCTATATCGGATGACACCGTGCCGTAGAGAGGCTCAGAGAGGCAGATGCCATGAGTCCGGATCAGCTTACAAAGGACAAAAGAGGCGCACCGCTTTACAATTTTGGGAGACGTATGCCCTAGATTGTAACCTGGGCTCTCCTATATAAGGAGCACCAGGACCTCCATAGAGAGGGTGGACCATTTTTACTAAGGGAAAACCCTAGAGAGAGGTGGGGTAGTAGAGAAGTTCATACTCTTCCTCCCCACGAACAGCTCAAGGAGCACTTGCAATCCATCATTTATAGAGAGAATACGAAGCATCTGTGTGTGGAGTCGCCACACCATGCCTCCCTGGATACCTATAGCGCACTTTGGCTCCATCTTTAGCCTACACATGGCATCTGCCGTGCCACCACCATGACAGGTGGCGCCCACCATGGGGCCAGCACCGGTGCCAGCTGGAGTGAAGATCCGGACGGGAAACATCATTGCCACCGGGGAACGCATCGTCTCTGGGCTTGTTCAGTGCTGGATTATGTCAGCGACAACGCTGGCAGCTTCGCCAGGCGCCCTCCTCCGTGCAATAGCCTCTTCATCAACCTTGGCACTCAGAAGATCTACGTGGGCGTGTGATACCTTTGATCCGGATTCACGGATGTAGTATAATATTTTCCCCTAGAAGACCTAGGTTTAATCGAACCTCGGAAAGCACTGCTAAAAGGTAATAAAAAGGACACGTCTACAAGACTTTGTTTCTTTGTTTTACCTTAGTTGACCGGACCAATCTAGTTTACTTTATAAAGGGTTTGAATCAATGGATGGAGATAGGCCAGGGTTGAAGATCCACCTGCAGTTGCACATCAAATGGGATAAAAGATAATAATAAGCATAGTCATGTATAATGTTTGTATTGAGATAATCTCTTATGGGCAACACATACTAATATTCTAGAGCCCTCATGATGCAGCGAGCATAGCAGTAGACTTTTAATCCAACTGAGAGTAAACCGAAGCCACGAGTTACAAACGATTATTAAGTGTAAACATAGATCAAAGCTTTAAGTGGTGACCTTGTCGTTGATCCCGAATGGGGCGCTAAGCGCATACCGTACTACCCTTTTTGTCACTGAGGTTCCTACAAGATTGCTGCTAGCCAAGTATCTCACCTCAAGCCTTTATCAATCTATGGGATCTTGGGTACCTACAAGTCCACAGACCGAGACGAGAGACGAAGAAACAAAAGATACAAATGATGAATCCAAACAAAATAAAATTCTCCCATGATCTAGACGCACATAATTGTTGCAAGGTTTCTCCCCAACCCGTAGCCCGTGAGGACTAATCACTCATAACAAATAGATCAGAGATAGAAACATCATGCAAATACTTAGATTGAAATCAAATATTCTTACAATGGTCGCCAAATCACAAGGAGATCTAAAAGTACAAAGCAATGGCTATGGCTAGTGGAGGGATGGACGATGGAAGTGATGAACAATGGTGTGGATCTCCTTTGGTGGTGTTGTGATGCAATCTGAGAATGGCGCCCCCTTGGCCGACGGCTAGAGCCTCGAAATATATAGGCATCTTCACGAAAGTTGTAGGGTTTGACGAGACGAAGCCGTCGCCACCTAGTACGGGTGGACCGTGCCCGTATTAGTGGTCGTTAAGCGTGCTGACGCCCTGGAAGGCTTCTCCAATTACTTGGTCATGTGTACTTCCTCAAAATACTTCATTATGACTCCTTATTTCGCTTTAAAAGCAGTGATTTACTACACAACATAAAGCAAAGAAGGGATGTGCATATCTTTGCAATTATTAGTCATTAGTGGCAAGAGTGGAGAGTTTCTTTGGCAATTGCTTGACCAAAACAACGTTTAAACAAAGTGGAAGATGGCAAAAATTGGTGCCATACACTTCCCCAAAGCTCAAACCTTGATCGTCCTCGAGCAATAAGAACCAAAAAAAAACTATAAGGAATTCAACGTTTAAACTTGAAACAATGAGAATAAGCATTCACTTACAGTTGGTAGTCGTATGTGCTCAACACTTCATTCATTTGTAAAGCTTATCAAAGTTAGAGAGATGAGAAGAATACTATACAATCTTAGGTAAGTCAAGATAATCAAAGTAAAGTTTAATATAAGCAAAAATAACTAGAAGTGTAGGAGTCAATCCAATTCTTCTAATTAACTCTCAGCTTTCCAAGGATCACTAGGATGTTTAAATAGCATAATTGAGTAAGAGAATTTCATGTTCCAAGTAGTATAACAATGAAGTGTCTTATTTACACCCACATCAATAAATCAAGTCAATCTAAAAACTTCTAATCCAATCATTGTCTTTCAAGAAAAAATCATAAAGTAGTAATGATACCATGCCAAGGACTTGTTATGTGGATCCTGATAGATATCTATTTTCTTTCTTTTTCATTTCATCTTTTTCACGGATCGATGTTTGTTTCTTTTTGCTAGTGTTTGCACAACCTTTGAGAGTACCAATACTTTTGCCCATACATTGACACGGATGCCAATCATGTCATCATCTCATAGGCAAAATCTGGGGTTATACTATAGATTGTTCAAAAGCTAGCAGAGTTGTTGGCATCCGAAAGGTGTGCATTAGAGACATAGAACAAAGTTGTCTAACTTCTTTATCTTTCTATTTTTTTGAGCTAGTACCACGGTTTGATCCAGAAGGTTAGCTTTGGCATGCATCACAATTACCACTAGACTTTATTTCAATCAAACAATTCCTTTCATCGATTAAATCGCTGTCAAAATATCTATGGGGTTAAGTATAATCAAGGATATACTCTCAAGACAATCATTCATCAAATAAGTCATAAATTTCAGACTTTTTCTTTTTGTACTTGTTTGGCATTATTATTTCCAAGGCAAGACTGGATTAACTAAAAAATAGAGCAGGAGCTTCAACAACTAATCATCATACCAATAAAAAGCCTTACTCTAACCATATTAAATTACTTCCCACTAGCATGGCATCTTAGCAAATCAACCAACCAAGATAAACAACTCAAACTTCATAAGTGGGAGACATAGGACATACCTCTCATAAATAACTTCATGATCCTCTTCCTTATAGGGATGTGTTCCTTCAAAAATCAAACAAGATTACTCTCAAAATGATATTAAAGCAAAGAGGCTAAGTATAAATCCACGTTTACAAAAAAGGGATAAACAAAAAATCGTTTTGTATTTTTGAGGATAGGGATTAAAGAATAGAGAAGAACTTGTGACCAATCAAGGGTTTAAGAAAACAAAAACAAAGGAAAACAAATAAACTAAAATGAAAGCAAATTAAAGAAAAGGGAAAAAAGCAAAGTGTTGGAACAAGCAAACACGAGTGTTTCAAAGCTCTCAAGGAGCTGGAGTACAACCTCGTTATTACACAAATAAGTTTTCTAGGGGAACACATCCCCAACTCAGGCTTTTGTAGGCCCTTTTGTTGCTCATTGTGGTGGCGGTAGATAATCTCCCACGTTCCATTGGCTGCTCCAATCATGGAACTGGGTGGCGAGGCTTCCAGTGGCATCTCGAAGGTTGATGGACAGGTTGTTCATGTTTTGAATATTTCCCCCGAGTGCATAGATATCTGCATAGGTGGTGTAGTAGTTTGGTGGATGCACATATTGTTCGGGTCCTTCTTGTTCTACTTCTTCATCTCCTCCTCCTCCCACGGGTATTTCTTGTTGGGGTAGATTAACTTTGACCTACGCATGATAACGCAAACGTCCATCCCTGATAGAGAATAAACCGTTAGGCAAAGGAGCCAGGATCAAGTGATCCACTCCAATTATATTGAAGAAATATCTACCATGATTTTTAGAAATCATACCACATGCTCTTAGAGTAGATAGACCGAGACGGTTACCTCTAGTCAATAGTTGGATGTTACCTAGGTTGATGGGAAGTGCGCGTGCAAGAACGGTCACAATTCCTGCTCCACATATGGGTCCTCGAGATTGAAGAGCTTGATGCTTAAGATCAAACACAAGTAGAGCACCCAAATTTGGCATTAAGTTACAATTGGTAAGTGCAGATTTTGCGATGATCAACATGTACTCCTCATTAACTCTAGCAAACTCACCACGTGCCTACAATGTGTTAGCTGGATGATCAATTTGGTTCCCCTTCGGTGTGTGCCCATGGATTCTCATAAAGTTAAAATATTGTGAAGGGGAACGATCTAAAAAAAAGTAGTTATGCGTCCATCGCTGGTGTTGTGGGTTAACCCAAAGCATTGAGCCCATTGGCTGAGTGTCAGAGTATACTCATAGTACATAAGACAGAATTTAATTCGATCAACTCTAGGCCTTTTTTCCTCGGAACAACCATAAGGATCCACCGTGTGTGTCAAGGTTCTGAAGAACTCAAGTGTCAAGCGGCGGTATGTCGCAACATCCTAAAAGACAAAATTATACAAACCAACATTGTTGCAAAGTAAATCAAAATCAGCAAGAATTCCAAGTTGGTTCAAGATATAAGGACACGCCCACTTGGTGGACTTGATCTCTCGAATCTTGAGACGATTGAAACGGGTAAGATGGAACTCCTCGATGAACTCAATGCCAAGCGACTCGGGGGTTAGCGTATCAACGGGTGGAGCAGAGGACTCCGCAGCCATCTCACGTGTACGACTCCTCGTGTTCATATAATAAATAAAAAACAAGATAAAGTAAATAAAGATTGCTAACAAAAAATTGTCCAATAAAAACATAGCATAAGTGATTCTCTACACTAACTACAAAAGAAACTCATCTAAAATCAATGCTAAGCATATTTAATATCAAGATTGAATCAAGAAAAAGACCTATGTCTAGATTGGCAATGATGAATGATTAAGCAAAGCTTTTGTACAAATAAGTTGGGGATCAGATGAGACTCATACCTTAGATCAAGTGAGTGCGAAGAAACGAAGAAGATTGAGTAAATTTGAATATCCAATGGAGGAGGTTTGAACTTTGGAGGAATAAGAAAGAGAAAAATTGATTTGGGGATTTTTGGTGACCTCCTTGGGGTGTTTATGGTGTCCGCGTACTCGATGCAGGCGGTGGTATGGCGGAGCCCGCCGTGCAGGTAACTTCTAACAGAGGCGGCAGCTGCACCTAGGTGGTGCACTCGGTACGCGATGCAGATGATCGCCAGCGCCGATTACTGGTTATTGTTAACGCCGCGGTGACGTTTTCTTAAAACTTGATGTTTGCTCGGGTGTACAGTACGGGCGCGCGGTATGGGTGCATCCTGCCATACCAGTGGTCGTTATTGACAATATTCCTTCGGTAATCATCGATTTTTTTTATCTTCCTTTGCCTTGAGGTGATACGGGTGCACGGTACGGTCCACTCCGGCCGTACCAGTGGTCGTTATCGACACTGTGAACTGCAAAAACTCAAGGAATTTGATTAGTAGCTCCATGCGCCTTTGCACATCTTATCAAAAGGTTAAATAGCAGCAAAACACTAAGTAATGATCCAACAATACTTCTTTGGCCATGTGTTAGTAAAATAAAATATAGAGGATTACCTTATTTCTTCTCCTCTCTCCATAGGTGTTTTTTGAGGAAGTCTCCATAGGTCTTCTTGAACACTCTTTATTAAAAATGAGAACAAAAACAAAAACAAAAACAAAAACAAAAAATAAAACAAACTAACACAAAATAAAACATAATAGAAAAACTTAAAGAAACTTTATTTCACATGGGTTGCCTCCCATGAAGTGCTTCTAGTTAAGGTCAATTAGCTTGACCTAGATGGCAATCACTTAGGTTTGCGGAGCAGAACACCCACTCCAAAGTAGTTTGCTTTTAAAGTAATTACACCATCATCATCATTAGGCTTGGCCTTGTTTTTCCTAGGGAAGTGGACTACAAAAGGATATCTAGATGGAAGCCCTATTCTTACATTCCCTTCATGTAGATTAATCAAAGCTTTAATAGTTTTTAGAAATGGCCTACCTAGAATTATAGGTGCTATGGGATCTTCAGTCATGTCCATAATAACAAGATCAATAAGAGCATCTCCAGTAGGCATGCTATATCGGCCGTGCGCTAAAAAAAACCACCGTTATGCAGCGCGCGGAGCAAAAAACCTCCCTCCAGCAGGTGCTGTAAACCGTGCGGAGATGTAAATGTTTTTGGGCGCGCGGCATTTTGCACTATCCGGAGCGCCAAATGTGACGCATTCGCTTCAGCACGCAGCATCTTCTCTCACGCGCGCGTACCGCCAACGGCTGGAAATTTCACCCCGCGCCCGCGCCTCCATTTTCCCCACCCGCGCCGTCGCCTTGCAATTTCGCCTGCGCCGGTCAATTTCGCCGCTGCCCGCGCTCGACTTCGCTACAGCGCTATAGATCTGCCTCCCCCGCGCCTGTTCCCAGTGTTTTTCAGCACTCCGCCGTGTTGTACCGAGCGGGCACCACCACCCCCACCGACGCTATTGCCCTCAAGGTCCAGCAGCACGCTCCAGCGGCGACCATGTCGTCCTCAAGCCTACTTGCAACATGGCGCCACCAAGATGCTCGCTGATTTGCTCGCAAGGTATGCGCCTCCTCGGCCGCGAACTTTTTTAGCTAAAAGGTAGTAGTAACAAGTCAAGTCCTTTCATATGTATATTTGTAGAGTTCATCATACGATTCTTTGGACGAAGAGTATGATATAGAGGAAGAAAAGGACATGTCCATATTATTAGCATACCGTGCCATTAAGAAGCCAAAAATAGGAGGATCGATGTTCAGTAGACAGAAATTGTGGAAAGAAAGGATTGAAGGGAACGAGAAGTTGATGCGGTCGTATTTCAATGAAAATCCAATATTTCCCAAAAGCTACTTTCGTCGGAATTTTTGGATGAGAATCAACTTGTTCAAGCACATCGCAACGAAGGTGATGAAGTATGATCAATTCTTTGAGCAATGAAGAAACGTTTCTAGAGAACTTGGTCATAGCACCTATCAGAAGGTGACCTCTGCCTTGCGTATGTTGGCATACAGTATACCGACGGATCTTATTGACGACCACTTGGCCATGGGTGAGAGCAGTTGTATCATGTGTGTCAAGCGATTTGCCGTAGAAATTTTGAAAGTTTTCGGATCCACATACTTGAGAGCCCCCAATGCTCAAGACACGGCAAGACTTTTGGAGTTCAACACTGAGCGGGGATTTCTACGTATGCTTGGCTCAATTGATTGTATGCATTGGAGTTGGAAAAATTGTCCAGCGCCATGGCATGGACAATTCAAAGGGTACAAAAAGGATGCCACTATAGTCCTTGAAGCGGTCGCCAATCATGAGACTTGGATATGGCATGCATTTTTTGGAATGCCCGGGTCTTGCAATGACATCAATATTCTTCAACGGTCACCACTAATGACAAGACTTGCAATACGGGAAGGTCCATTGGTGGAGTTTGAAGCAAATGGCCACAAGTACAACTATGGCGACTTTCTCGCTGACGACATCTATCCAAGGTGGCAAACATTTGTGAAGACGGTTATTCAACCACAAGGTAAGAAGAAACCCACTTTCACAGTGCACAAGCGGCGGCTCGGAAAGATGTAGAGAGAGCATTTGGGATTTTGCAAGCCAAATTTTCCATTGTAAGGGGGGCAGCTAGATTTTGGGACCAAGAGTGTCTTTGGTATATCATGACTGCTTGTGTCATCATGCATAACATGATTATAGAGGATGATCGTGGGAAAAATGTGGATCATACCCAGTACGAATTGATGGGGTTCTCGTGCAAGTGAGGTGGAATGCACATAGGATTTCCCGGTTTATTGCCTTGTATCATTCCATTCGTTCCAACGAAACACATGATGAGCTCCAAAAAGATCTCATGGAAGAATGGTGGAATTGGCATGGACAACAGTAGTTGTATTGTTTGAAAACTATGTTGTATTGTTGAATCATTAAACTTGTTGTATTTGTTGTAAACAATTTGATGTACTTGTTGAATTTTTGGTGCAGTTATTTGTTAATTTTAGAAGCTTGTTTGATCTCGTTGAATTCATAGCGCAGTGTGAATGTTGTTTCGCACGCTGTAGTTTGCAGCGCCTGGCGGAGGACCCCTTTTTGTGGCCGTGCTCGTCCTGCGGTTTAGCGCCTCCGGTGGAGGAAAACATTGCACCCTGCGCTCTAAAATTATATAGAGTCGACGCCAAAATATAGCGGTTTAGCGCCTCCGCTCGCGTTGTGGTTTACCGTGCCAAAATAAAGCGTGCCTGCTGGAGATGCTCTAAGAGCAGGACTACTTTTAATTTCAACAACTATATTTTCTTTGATCCCAACAGCTTGTTTATAAGTCGAATCAACTAGATGGAGTCTTAATTCAGTTGTAACAAATGGCTCCAAGTTTAACTTATCAAATAGGCTTTTGGAAATTGTTGAGACACTTGCACCAAGATCACAAAGTGCGGATATCTCATTAACTCCCAACTTAATTTTAATAGTGGGCTCAAATATATCATCTAGCTTAGCCGGAAGCTTATCAGCTAGTCTTTTGTGCTCCATCTCTAAATCACAAACCTTAGATGCTACTTGTTGTATAAATTGTTGGTACATAGCATCATTACCTTGTTCTATACTTGGATTCTTAACGGTGATCATCTTCAATAGATCTTCCATGGTATATTCCGGTGTTGGCGCGTTGCTATAATCGAGCTCTTCAGGTTTTTCATCATTGGTTACCACCCTCATCATCTTGAGGTCTTCTACCGGATTTGGCTCGGGTTTGCTAGTGAACTTTGCTATTATGAGAGCTTGGCTCTCGGCTACCTTACCCAGCTAAGCCTCCATGGTCTTTGTTCTTTCCTATAGAGCCTACACATCATTTCTAATTGCAACAGCCTAATTAGATAATCTTCCTATACTACTTTCATGGTTTTCTGTAATCTTAATAAGCATATTGTTTTGTTCGGTTTCAGCATGCATAAATGTTCTAACAGTTTGCTCAAACAGGAGATTGCCATAATTTTCTTCATTACTATTATCATAATTATTATAAGGAGCTCCTGTAGGATTAGTATGATATTTTTGAGCATTAGAAGCATAATTATTTTTCCATGCAGGATTAAAAGGAGTGCGAGCTATAAAATTAACATCATTAACATTGGTAGTAATAGCATTAACTTGGGTATCTTCCTTACCCTTTACTAAACTAAGCAACTCATCTACCTTAGATGTAAGCTCCTCATTGTTTACCTCGGTAATTGAACTTACTCTCTTCGAGGTTCTTTCCACATTCCATTGGGCATGACTATTTTGCATATCATCAAGGAACTTCTTTGCAACACTCACATGCTTTCGCATGATCGTTCCTCCTACTGCAGTATCTAGCATAGACTTAGACATTGGGTTAAGACCATTATAAAATAAATGTAATATAAGCCACTCTTCCATCCCATGATTAGGATAGTTCATTACGGCTTCTTTCATTCTTTCCCATTCAAGCGCTAGTGGCTCACAGTCTTCTTGTCTAAATCTTGTAATATTGGATCTTAGCTGCATAGTTTTAGCTAGGGGAAAAAATTTAGTCATAAACAAATTTAGTGCATTCCTCCCAAGATTTAATAGTGCCCTTTGGTAGAGCTAGCAACCAATCCTTAGCCTTTCCTCTAAGAGAGAAAGGGAATAATCTTAGCTTAATAGCATTTGGATCTACATCCTTAATACGCATCATGTCACAAATTTCAGTAAAAGTATTTAAGTGCAATCCCGAATCCTCAGAAGATGAACCCCCAAATTGGTTTTATTGAACCAAACTTAAAAAGTTAGGTTTTATCTCATATTTTTCCGCATCAACTACGAGTTGAGTGATGGGTGCACGAATAAAATCATCAGTGGGAGTAGCATACTCCCCTAATCTCATTTGATCCATGGCTCTTATCTTTTTGTTAATTTTTAAGTAATGAAAACGAATAACAGGTAACTAATTTTGTTGGGTTTTCAAATAGATAACAAGAAAGTAAACTAATAACAAGAATTAAACTACAACTAATAATAAAACTAAAAACAAGGTCTATAATGACCTCACAAGAAGAGCAAAATTGCTTCCCTGGCAACGACGCCAGAAAAAGGGTTGATACATTCGATATGGATTCACGGATGTAGTAGAATAGCTTTTTCACTAGCATACCTAGGTTTAATCGAACCTCAGAAAGCACTGCTAAAAGGTAATAAAAAAGGACACATCTACAAGACTTTGTTTGTTCGTTTTACCTTAGTTGACCGGACCAATCTAGTTTACTTTATAACGGGTTTGAATCAATGGATGGAGATAGGACAGGGTTGAAGATCCACCTGCATCTGCACACCAAATGGGATAACAGATAATAATAAGCATAATCATGTATAATGTTTGTATTGAGATAATCTCTTGTGGGCAACACATCCTAATATTCTAGAGCACCCATGATGCAGCAGGGCATAGCAATAGAATTTTAATCCAACCGAGAGTACACCGAAGCCACGGGTTACAAACGATTATTAAGTGTAAACACAGATCAAAGCTTTAAGTGGTGATGTTTTTGTTGATCCTGAATGGGGCGCTAAGCAAAGACCATATTACCATTTCTGTTACTGAGGTTCCTATGAGATCGCCGCTAGCCAAGTATCTCACCTCAAGCCTTTATCAATCTATGGGATCTTGGGTATCTACAAGTCCACATATTGAGACGAGAGACGAAGAAACAAAAGATACAAATAATAAATCCAAACAAAATACAATTCTCCCATGATCTAGATGCACATAATTGCTGCAAGGTTTCTCTCCAACCCCTAGCCTGTGAGGACTACTCACCCATAACAAATAGATCGGAGATAGAAAACATCATGCAAATACTTAGATTGAAATCAAATATTCTTACAATGGTCGCTAATCACAAGGAGATCTAAAAGTACAAAGCAATGGCTATGGCTAGTGGAGGGATGGATGGTGGAAGTGATGAACAATGGATGAACTATGGATGAACTATGGTGTGGATCTCCTTTGGTGGTGTTGTGACGCAATCTGAGAAATGAGGCCCCCTGGCCGGTGGTTGGAGCCTCAAAATATATAGGCGTCTTCACGAAAGTTGTAGGGTTTAAGGAGACGAAGTCGTCCCCACCTGGTACGGGCGGACAGAACGGGCGGACCACGCCCATACCAAGGGTTGTTAAGCGTGCTGACGCCCTAGAAGTCTTCTCCAAGTATTTGGTCGTGTCTACTTCGTCAAAATCCTTCATTATGACTCCTTATTTCGCTTTAAAAGCAGTGATTTCCTTCACAACATAAATCAAAGAAGGGATTTGCATATCTTTGTAACTATTAGTCATTAGTGGCAAGAGTTGACAGTTTGTTTGGCAATTTCTTGACCAAAAACAATGTTTAAACAAAGTGTAAGATGGCAAAAATCGGAGCCATCAGCGTGGATGAGTCCTACGCTCACCCGCTGCATGTCGTCCAGGGAGGCAAACCACCTCTCAACTCAGCTCGGGGCTCACGTATCACTCGCCCCGCTAGTTGCGTCGAGGTCATGATGACGGCGCTAGACGCAGGAGCAAGCAAGGACCCGGCACCTGATCCAGATGCTACCCCAAAGGTAGTTAGGTCAAGGTTCCCTCTTCTAGAGAGTCGGAGAACGTGCTGCAGCATGCAATAGATAGCTTAGCTACTCCCATAACACCTGTAGTAGATCCGGATCAGGCATAGACTGAGTTAGAGGAGACTCGACAGAAAATATTAGTAGGGGCAAAGAGAGTAGCCGAGTTGCAGCAGTCACTAAACATCATTTTGTGTGAATACACGAAAGCAAACCAGATTACAACTCATATGGACGGGTAAAAATTAGGGGTAGAAACCTGATCACTGAGATAGACAAAGAGTATGTGCCTAGGCTGGGGCAATCAGCTACCCTTGTGATAGCAGGGCTGGCGAGGTATAGTACCTCAACAAAGAACCTCAGAGCTGTAGAGGCAATAGTGTCCAAGTTAGAGGGTCTGACCAAAGAAGCCCGAGAGAGGCAGCAAGAAAGAGTAAACCACTGAGTGAGAGTAGCAAATAAGCAGAACGAGGAGATACTCAAATCAAACCCGGCGATAGCGGGAGGCTCTCATATAGTTTATTCAGCAAGGGGTGACCCGGCGAAATCCGTCGGGGCAGCATCATCACCTCATGATGGCCCTAGAAGAGAAGAGGTGGTAACCTCAGGGAGAAAGAAGAAACAAATGGTCCCATATGACCCGGCAAGGGCAGGGAAAGGAAAAGCAGTGCAAATTGATGAGGATCGTCATAGTGCCAGCCAAGGTAAAGCTGGCCGAGGTAACTGCGACCAAGGTAATGCCAGTCAGGGAAATGTTGGACATCGTAACTTGGCAGGAGTAGGGCAAAACCCACCTCGACAACAACAACAACAATATGTACCTCGGTAGGAGAGAAGTGCTGGCCCGGCGATGCAACATCAGTATGCGCGTCCGGGTCAAGATAGGTACAATTATTTTTATTCGACGATGGCTGATGTCGGGTTTCCTAGGCCAGAGCACCAGGAGATAGGATCAAGATTGGGAAACAGGAACTTGCAGCCAGATGATGCAAGGCTGAAGTTGGACCAAATCTATAGGTCGGAGATGATTGAGAGACAAGGTCCTCCAGGTCCTGCATGCTTTGGACCTCGGATCATGAGAGAGCCACCTGTGCCGAACTTTCAGTTGGCCAAAGGAACAAAGACGTATGACGGCAGCACCAAGCCGGATGATTGGCTCATTGACTATGCCACTGCGGTTAACATTGCCGAAGGTAATTTGAGGTGGGCTATGAGATATGTACCTCAGATGTTGGAGGGGCCAGCAAGAGTATGGTTAAACAATTTGCTAGAAGGAAGTATCAACTATTGGATATATTTTGAGGAGATGTTCATCAGTAACTTCACGAGCACCTATAAGAGGCCGAATAGGTCACAAACACTGGCGATGTGCAATCAAAGGCCAAATGAGACTGACCGGGAGTTCTTAACTCGCTGGTGCAATGTGCGTACTCTTGTGAGGGGGTAATTGAGTCATAGGCCATTTCCTGGTTTGCACAAGGGTGTAGGTATGCGAGTATGCTGTGGTAGAGGCTGCAAAGGATATGTCAACTACCTTAGCAGAAACAATCCTGATAGCTAATTTGTACGCGTTGGGTGATCCGACTCAACCTCGGCTAATGTCAAGTGAGTCAAATGAAGAGTACTACAACTGAGATGGAACCAGGTCTTACCAGCGGAATGGACTTCCAAGGTAAAAGGAGAGATGAACGACCGGATTATAGATACAGTTCGCAACAACATGCGGCTATGGATCAAGATCAGCCAAATGCCAATGCTAGCCAGCGTCAGAAAACTGGTGGGTAACACAAGACTCTGAGAAATGATGGCAAGAAAACTTGGACGCCAGAGCAGAAGAAATAGTGGCAGGAAAAGAAGGATAGGCCGAGGTATACATATGAATCTATGTTGGATCAGCCGTGTAAATTTCACATGCCAAATACGAGTAACCCGACGAATCATACGACTCGACAATGTGAGTGGATGAGGAAAATAGAATAAGGTGGTTCAGGGAATGCTCAGGCACCTCGGCACGATGCATGTCGCCATGATGGACCTTGGCACGATGCACCTCGGCAGCAGCATCTCACTGTGGCGAATGGACAGCACTTGATGTTGCCACCACCTCCACTGAGGTATGAAAATCAAGACAGGAGAGATGCAGTGCATCATGTAGACAATCAGCAACAACAGAACCAAAGGTATCCTAGCAGTAATGAGAGAAACGAATATAGAGAGCACCACCAGAGTTATTGTGTGTTCACCACTGAGGAGACTGATAGAAAGAGCTTGCAACGCCGACATATGGAGGTGAATGTAGTTATGGAAGCTGTGACGAGGTATATGCCTAAGGCGGATCAGGAGATTACGTGGAATATCAAGGATCACCCCAAGCACATGCCGAGTCCTAGGTGCTGGATCCGACATTCATTGGGCCGAATATCAATGTGAGATTCTCCGAGGTGCTGATTGACAATGGTAGTAGCATCAACATCATGTACAAGGACACAATGCACAAGTTAGGAATATCAGAGAACATGCTCCAAGCAAAAAGGACAACTTTCCACGGCATAGTGCTGGGTATCTCCTGCGAGCCCATTGGCAAGGTCCGACTTGATGTGTATTCGGCACAAGAGAGAACTGCCATACTAAGAATTTTGAGTTTGAGGTTGTGAACTTGGAAAGAGCGTATCACAGGTTACTCAGCAGGCCCGCTCTCAACTAGTTTAGGGAAAGTACACACATCAGTTTCTTGAAAATGAAATTGCCTGGGCCAAACGGAGTGACCACAATAACTGGGAACTTCAGGCGCTCAATAGAATGTGCTTCGGCTGGGTCAAACTTGGCCGAGTCACTTGTGATTGCACAAGATAAAAGGAGAATCCAAGAGGTGGCAGTATTGGCTTAGTCCGCGCAGCTACATATGCCGGCTCTGAGTAACCCGCATGGGAGTATCTCGTTTCAAGCGACAAAGGATACCAAGAAAGTGCCCATTGATGATCAGTTCCTAGAGCGCACCGTAACCATTGGTGTCGGGTTAAGCGACAAATAGGAAAGCGAGCTCATCCACTTCCTCCGTGAGAATCGGGATATCTTTGCTTGATCCACACAGGATTTGCAAGGTGTGCCGAGGGAGTTGGCCAAGCACTCTTTGCATGTGAGACTCGGAGCTAAGCCGGTGAAGCAACCTCTCCGCCGCTTTACCGAAGACAGGAGAAAGGTGATTGGTGAAGAGATAGCTCGGCTCCTTGCAGCCGTGTTTATCATGGAAGTACTCTATCTAGATTGGCTCTCTAATCCGGTGCTTGTGGAAAAGAAAAAGGATGATCCGAATGTAGTAGTGGTGTGGCGTATGTGTATCGATTACATGAACCTGAATAAGGCATGTACAAAAGATCCATTCCCACTACCAAGGATATATCAGGTCATTGATTCAACTGCTGGGTGTGAGTTGTTGTCATTTGTATGGGTATTCTGGTTTCCACTAGATACCCCTGAAACCGGATGATCAAATAAAGACTGCTTTTATTACCTCGTATGGGGCTTATTGCTATCGCACCATGACATTTGGCTTACGTAATGCAGGAGCAACGTATTAGAGGTGTATGCAAAAATGTTTACATGATCAGATTGGGAAAAATGTCCAAGTATATGTAGATGATGTTGTGATAAAAACAAAGGAAATCAAAACGCTCCTAGATCATCTCCGACAAACATTCGCGAACCTAAGGAGGTTCCAAATGAAGCTTAACCTGGAGAAATGTACCTTTGGTGTGCCGACTAGGAAGTTACTCGGTTTTATCGTGTCCAACCGATGTATCGAGGCCAACCCCACTAAAATCCGAGCTATAGAAAGAATGGAACTGCTGAAGTGCCTCAACGATGTGCAGAAGTTCACTAGTTGCCTGGCATCATTAAGTCAGTTTGTATGTCGGCTGGGAGAGAAGGCATTGCCCCTCTATCAGCTGATGAAAAAGGCAGATAAGTTTGTCTGGACACCACAAGTTGATGGCGTGTTTCATGAACTAAAAACGATGCACTAGTGTTAGCTTCACCACTATCCAAAGAGCCAATGTTTCTCTATATAGCAGCGACCAACCGAGTCGTAAGTGCCGTGGTAGTGGTGGAGCATGACAATGAAGGTAAGTCAGTGTAGAGGCTAGTATATTACCTGAGCGAGGTATTGTCCACTTCGAAGCAGAACTATCCTCACTATCAGAAGATGGCATATGGTGTCTACATGGAAGCCAAGAAGCTCAAGCATTACTTTGAGGAACACCCCATAAAAGTGATATGTGAAGCGACCATATCCGACAAAATGGGAAATTGAGTTATCCCCATATGCACCACAATTTGATAGAAGGGATGCCATAAAGTCTCAAGCAGTAGCTGATTTTTTCGTGGATTGGGCCGAGATGCAGTATGAACCACCTTTGCCAGACTCTAACTATTGGAGGATGCATTTTGATGGATCGAAGCTGAAGGAAGGACTAGGGTCCGGGGTAGTACTTACCTCGCCCAAGAAAGATCAACTGTGTTATTTTCTTCAGATCCACTTTAGAGCATCGAACAATGTTGCCGAGTATGAAGCACTCGTGCATGGACTAAAGGTTGCAAGAGAAGTTGGGATACGTCAGATACAATGCTTCGGTGATTCGGATTTAGTGGTGCAGCAAGTATCTGGTAGTTGGGATGCCCTAGATGAAAACATGGCCCTATATAGATTTCATGTCCAGAAGATATGTGGGTACTTCAAGGGATGCGAATTCCATCATGTACATTGGCTTGAGAATGAAGCAGCAGACATACTGTCCAAGGTGGGCTCATCTCGGCAGGCCATCCCGCCAGGAGTTGCTTTGGAGCATCTAAGAAAACCATCTATCACACCTTCACCAGAATCCGAATCAATTTATATCCCGGCAAACCCCGGATCAGAAGCTACACCTATGGACGTTGACTGGGGGAACACCTCAGCAAACTCGGGGACTACCTCGGCAAACTCGGGGACTACCTCGGCACACCCGGGGACTGCCTTGCAGAACCCGGGGACTATTCAGCTTGATCCAGCGGGAGTTATGTCAGTAGATGCAATGGAAATTGACGAGGTACTTTTCCCAGTTCGTGCTGTACCAACATGGGAAAAGCCAATATTCGAGTTCTTGAAGGATGGAACTTTGCCAAGTGATGAGATACTTTCAAGGCAAATCCAGAGGAGAGCAAAGGCATACACCATTATCAACACCGAACTATACAAGAGAAGTGTCACAAGTGTTCTGCAATGATGCATTAACCCAGAAAAAGGGCCTGACATCCTCCGAGATATACATCCGGGAGAATGTGGGCATCACGCATCGTCCAGAGTGTTAGTGGAAAAAGCTTTTTGGCATGGATTTTACTAGCCTAGTGCCTTGGAGCAAGCAGAAGAACTAGTAAGGAAATGCAATGGTTGTCAGAGGTATGACCAAAACACACATGCCAATGCTGGAACTAAAAACTATACCAATCACTTGGCCATTCGTTGTATGGTGCCTAGATATGGTTGGAGCATTTAAGCCGGCAAAGGGGAACATGACTCACATCTTGGTCATGGTGGACAAGTTTACAAGGTGGATTGAAGTAAAGACAATAAGAAAATGTGATGGAGCTATGGCCGTAACTTTCCTCAAAGATATTATTCTAAGATACAGTTATCCTCACAATATCATAACTAACAATGGCACCAATTTCACCGAAGGAGCATTTGCCTGGTTCTGCCGAGATAAAAAGATCCAACTAGATGTTGCATCATTAGCCCACCCCGGATCGAACGAACAAGTGGAAAGATCCAATGGACTAGTTTTGTCTAGGATAAAACGTCGGCTCATTGAGCCTCTGAAAAGGTCAGCGGGGTGCTGGATAGAAGAACTACCAATGGTACCGTGGAGTTTAAGAACAACTCCAAATCGATCAACAGGCTATACACCGTTCTTTCTGGTATATGGGGCAGAAGCTGTATTACCAGCCGACATAGAGCATGACTCGCCTAGGGTCGCCCAATACATAGAAGCCAAAGTGCAAGAAGCCCGGCAAAATGATGTTGATCTACTGGAAGAAGCGAGAGAACTGGTCTTGTCCAGATCTGCCATATTTCAGCAAAATCTCCAACGCTACCATAGCCGGAAAGTGAACCCCCGAGTCTTCCGAGAACGAGATCTGGTACTTTGGTTGGTGAAGCACACCGCCGGCATGCATAAGCTATCCCCTTCATGGGAAGGGCCATTCATTGTAAGCAAAGCACTGCACAATGATGCCTATTACCTCATTGATGCACAACCACAGGAGAAGTACAAGGCGGATAGGTCCGGCGAGGAATCCAAGCGTCCACTGAATGTAGCTCTACTTCACCCGTTTTACACTTAGCGAAACGTGTATGTATCTTGAAATCTCATATGTCGGCCTGTATGTCAGCAATGATCTTATCAATGAAACCTCGGCACCCCGAGCAAAAACACGGGGTCTCCCTTAATAATAAATGTATTTTATGCATTTACTTTTTTATACGTCAGCTGGCTTAAATTACTTACACTTTAGCCGGATTAGTAATGTGTAGGAACCAAAAGCTAACTCTTCGACTTGCTGCTATCCAACAAGAATTGGCTTCATGGCAAGCAAGAGAACAAGTTTGGAATTGCTAAGCACATGAAAAATGACTAAAGGAAAGGAACGTAATCGAGCTGACGTTTGTTTTTGGACTAACCCCTATACTTACTTTATTCCTGTCATGTTGAATTATTTTGAGCTAATCCTAAAGTTTCGAGTATTGTTAAGTCATTTGTTTGAACCTTGGACTCGTAAATCAAACACCGAATCAAGGTAGATACGAGCCGAGTCATAAAATTGGGAGAACAAGAAAATGGGACTCGGGGACTTCACCCAAGTTAACCCGACATAAAGGACTTAGTGGTAGCAAAACATCACATTGTGCATATTACATCTACGCCCGGCATACCGGGGATTTAACAAATTTCAAAGTGTTTTTGGCTCAAGGAGAAGCATTATCCGAGGTATCTGTAGCAGGAGGTGGCAAGTCAACATCGGTGGGGGGAACTTTGGTGTCAGCCTTATCGTCCGTGTTGGCTTCAGCTTCCTCAGCATCTTCAGTTTCCTAGGCGTAGTCCGAAGCTTCTTGCTCTTTGCCATCCGAACCATCTTCGACATACGCGTCATCGATGGCTTCAGGGAAACTTGACCCCTCGTTCCATTGATGGCAATAATCATATTGGATGAGATTGTAGGCGCAAGCTTTGCGTTGGGCAATGCAGTCCAGATCACTGGTCTGGATCCAGTGCACATGCGGCTGAGAACCTTCAGGTCAAGACCTTCGTACCAAGATAGCACAAAGCTCAAGGCTGTGTCAGCACCGGCACGCGCAGCGAATTCCCTCCACAGATCAAGTTGAGTCTCACACTCCATAAATTTTGAAACCAATGGAGCAGGCCTTTAGGAGTGGGCTCTAAGGGCCAAAGGGAACTGAAAACCTAAACAACAGCATCCATGATATCCGAGCCAAAGCTCTTCATAGGTTTCACCCGAGCTGCGCGGCTCGCCAAGGTATCCTCCATGTCATAAGGAATTGGCTCAGCAGAAGGACCAACCGGAGTGACTCGCTTCACCCAGAACTTGTCAACACCAGTGGCAACAAGGGTGTTGGTCTCCGGGAAGTTGCCTAAAAATGAGACAAATATGATATGCCGCTAAGGGCACAAGACCCAGAGAAAGAAATGCCGGCGCAAGAGAAAAAACTGACGAGAGATATAACTATTGATCCGAGTCAGCTCCATGAGCCATGCAATGTTCCTCTTTTTGAGATTCTCATACTCGGTGTTCACCGACTCAAACTTGAGGTCGGCGTCCTTCAACATAACTTGGCTTTTCTCAAGAGCGTTCTTCAGCCGATCCTTTTCTTCACTTAAGGCTTGGTCAACTTTGTCCAGCTCAGCTTTCTAGAGGCTCTTCAGTTTTTCAATCTTAGCATTAAGACGAGTAATCTCATCATCCTTGAGCTGAAGTCGGGCACTTTCTTCATCTTTCTTCTTTAATTCAGCCTGATGTTGCCCTGCTTGTTCGAGAAAGTGGAGCATCATGTTAGGCAAAGGCACACTATCTTGAAGAGACACTGCAATAGTTTGTTGACCCGGTAGAGCCGTGGTAAAATTATCTACCGAGTCGGAAGGAAGAAGGACAAAGGCTAAATAACCAAGGAGAATTACCTTTTATCTCTGCCAATTTCTTCCTCATAATGATCTTTTTAGCCTCCACTTCGGCTGCGCAATCCGAATCACAAGTTAGTTCAGCAATTCAAAGGATGAAGAGGTAAAAAGGGGGCAATATGAAAGAGAGAAATTTACCTTTCTTCTCCGCCTCGGGCAGCACGGCCTTATGCTTCGTGCACAACTCTTTGTGGGTGTCCATGAGCCACTAGAACTCAATAGTTTGGCGGTTGGTGTGATCTGAAAAGGAAATGTTAGCTCATGTATCATAAGGAATATTTGAAGTTACTCAAGACCCGGCCCAAGTGGATATTAACCCGACTCTAGGTGAGTGAATATTTGAAGCTACTCAAGATCTGGGCCAAGCGAAACTTAACCCGGCTCTCAGTGAGTGAATATTTGAAGTTACTCAAGACTCGGGCCAAGTGGAACTTAACCCGGCTCTAGGTGAGTGAATATTTGAAGCTACTCAAGATCCAGGCCAGGCGGAACTTAACCCGGCTCTAGGTGAGTGAATATTTGAAGTTACTCAAGACCCGAGCCAAGTGAAACTTAACCCAGCTCTAGGTGAGTGAATATTTGAAACTACTCAAGATTCGTGCCAAGTCAAATTTAACCCGGCTCTAGGTGAGTCGATATTCGATGCTACTAAGGAATTACACTGGTTTTCTATGAGCATCCAGCCGAGTAACAAGTTACTCCCCCGGAGGCTCGGGGACTAGAGGATATATCTACAACTACTTGTGCATATGTAAGGGTATGACAGAAAATTTTACCTCCATCATCTTGCTGGCAAGGCCAATAGCTTTGGCGGCTGTGTTCATCTCTGCACCAATCTCGGCTGGACCAAACATCAGCGGGTTACCGGAATTGACGTCAATATATTCAACATTGTTCTAGTAATCCGCATATTCGGAGAGTGAACCGTAGCTCTCCCCGCTAAGAGTCTGGGCCACCACCAAGCCCTTGGCGTGAGCAGTTTTTTGGGCAGTTTGAGCTGTGGCCGGGCTGGTGTGCAGAGTAAGTTGTTTTTCAGTGATAGAGCCAGGTGCAGTGCTCCCCTTTTGCATCCTGGATGCAAGAGTGCGCTGCCCAGACTCGGCCACTGTTCCTTTGGGGGGCTTGGTCTTGGCAGCCTAAGAAGCCTTCTGGCCCTTGGAAGCATCAAAACCTTTCTTTTGACAGACTCATCCAGAAGATAGGTGAAATTTTCCTTTGGACGGACGACTTCGACTACTACGCCGCCTTTTGGGTAGTCTATAGTGCCTGGCACGGCTTCACAGAGGAGCGCTTTATGCCAGCCAACTGGATTGTTCTAGAGCACTAGTTGTCCGAGGATTAACAGGTAGAAGACGCCGCCATCATTTTGCTGAATGATAACCCACAAGTACAGGGGGTGTATCGCAGCATTTTCGATAAGTAAGAGTGTCAAACCCAACGAGGAACAAAAGGTGTTGACATGTGGCTTGGATCAAGAATTCTTTGTAATACTTAGCAAAAGGATTTTTAGGTTTTTTTGATAATGCAAATAAATAAAGTGCGAGTAAATAAAAGACAATGATAATAATTGCAGCAAGTGGCCCAATCCTTTCTTTAGCAAAGGACAAGTTGGTTGTATTACTTAAGATGACCAAACGTTCTCGAGGACACATGGGAATATTGTCAAGTGCTTTCGCTTCATATAGTTGATTAATCTTCTTTGGTTGGATAAGTGTTGTGTGGGTGAACCTGTGCTAATGTACTGACCTTCCTAGGACTAATACATACTTGTGATTATACCCCTTGCAAGAATCCGCAACTACAAGAAAGTAATTAAGCTAAAAACCTAACCACAGCCTTAAACTTTGAGATCCTACACTCCCTTATGCAAAGGTTTCCTAACGGGGGTTCAGGTTTGTGTCACTCCGGCAAACCCGCGATTAGTAGCCAAATACACAATGCATTCCCCTAGGCCCATAAAGGTGAAGTATCATGTAGTCGATGTTCACATGACACCACTAGAAGAATAACACCACAAATTAAATGTCAAACCATTGAATCTTTCTCAACACAATTCCACTACTAACAACATGACTTCTCCCATGTCCTCAATAACTAAACGAACTACTCACGAGACATCATATGGATCAAGATCAAAGATGAAATAATGATAAGTAACAATCGGAACATGAATAATAATTCAATGGTTCCACTCAATAGCATGGACTACAACAAGTAATCAACACCGGAAAAGTTTCCCCTAAGAACTATGCAAGATTCAACCCAATTGTTACAGCGGTATGGACTGGTGGTGATGGTGCTAGTGGAGATGATGGTGGATATGATGATGATGCTGATCCCGATGAAGTCCATCTTGATGATGGTGTTGATGGCAACGATCTCCCCTCTCTAGGAAGGAATTTCCCCGGTGGATTTTTGCCTGCCGGAGAGCTCTTTCTCTCTCTGCAGTTTTCTACTTCGTAGAGGCACCGGAATCTTTCTATGGTCGCTCCCTGAGTCTAAGGGTTTCGAGGGGATTATATACGCCAAAGGGCGATGCTGGGAGTGTGCCAGGGTGGCCACACCACCTGGTGGCGCGGCCAGGGGGACCCGTGCCACTAGGGGGTGCTGGCCCCCTGTGGCCCATCTCCGCTCCTCCTCTTCTTCTTCTGGAAAAATAGGATGTTCCATATATTTTCTGGGATTTTCTGATCTTCACGAATTTTGCATCCAAACAGTGCTTTTTCCATCAGAAACCTGACTCCGGTGGTTCATCCTCCAAAAATCATCAATCATGCAAAAATAGATGAAATAACATAAGTACCATCTCTTAATATGAAATATATCAATGAATAATAGTGAATTATGATATATAATAGTGATGCAAAATGGACGTATCACTAAACATGAGAACTGGCCGCCACCTTGAGAAGAAGATTAGACGGGTTATTCGCAGGTGCTTTCTTTATACTCATCTGTATATATGTGATCCTTTTTTGCATTCACATCCTATACTATCTGTTTTTCAAGTTATGTTTCTTCATCCACTTGTTGCCCAGGGTTTTGCTCCATGGTTTACCTTGATTGAATTTCAGTCTATTTACCTTGACTGAATCTCTTTCTCCTCCCTCTATCTCTGGAAGGTACTTTTATGTTGGTAGCACAACCGGCAGCCTCCTTGTGCTTGGACAGAGGGTGAAGCCGTACAAGACCCGGTTGTACAACCCCTTCTCGGGCGCTATCAAGCGCTGAGATACCGAAAGGTGCAGGTGGCTTCACATCCGTGACGATGTTCGCTGTTGATGGTGTTTACATCAAACCATTATAACACCACCATTCGGTGGGCGGATGAGAGCATGGAGGAAGGGAGTCGCTCGGTCTTTGGTGAAGGGTGGTACTCGCCATATGACTTCGCAGAACTCCGGAGCATCACTTCTTACACCGGTGATGTTTTTGTCGTAGACAGATACGGGTCTGTCCTCTCGACTATGTGTGATGCTGCTCATGGAGATGTCCAGCTGCGGTTCGCATCGAACCACAGGAGATGCATCCCACCGTTGCTGCCCTGTTCCAGCCCGCCTCGAAAAATCGTTTTTACGTCGTCGAGTCTGATGGGGAGTTGTTGGTCGTTGTGAGTGGACCGGTCTACGGCGGCAGGCCGGTTGTTTACCGGGTTGATACCCAAAACCGTGTCCTTCAACCGATCAGAGGCATCATAATTCGTGCTCTCTTCGTTGCTGACAACCGGTGCGTCTGCATCGACAGTGCCAGGGTATGTTGGGTCCGCAGCATAGAAAACAAAAAATTTCCTACGGTGTGAACTACACGCCAAGATCTATCTACTAGGTACAAAGCAAACGGGTGGACATACATCCATAGAGAACTTACCCTCGTAGACAACGAGCTTTGTTAACGAGTAGGAACTCGTGGTTGATGTAGTCGTACACTTGCCGATCTCAAGATCGTGAGGAAGTCCGAGGGCCGCAACTCAACAGCGCATCCGCTTTTCGCACACGTTCAAGCCACCGGACAACCTCCACCTCCTCGCTCCAGCGATCCAGCGGAAGCAGCAACTCCTTCTAGACGAAATGCCACCGGGAACATGTATCTCGCTAATCCGAGACCATGGGGAAATAATTCTAGAGGGGGAGAGAGATCCTTCACAAGGAGGTGTGTGGAAGAAGGAGGGAATGGGTGGCCTTTTATAGGAGGAGGGGGGTGACCCCTCTCTCCATGGCCGGCGCATGGGGGGGTGACCCCTCACCTCCCCCATTCATGTGCTGGTAACTCCTCCACATTAAAGTGCCTCTTCACATTCCCTTTTAAAGTCTCCACTTTAAATGCATTAAGTTTCTCCAAATTTAATGCTCTCTCATTTAATAAAACCCTTTTATTAAATTTATTCAGAATTTTGTTAATTACTTTAATTAACAAACATTCACATATAGCCCCTTGCAATATTTCAATATCACATGCAGAACCACCTTCTGTAATTTCACTCGAAACAATTTCCGGTTTCTATTGAATCAATTCCTGCGCTTTGCAATTCTTTCGTCTGAAACATATGTGCTCCAAAATGATGTCCGGTAACTCTTAAGTGTGCCACCCTATGGTTCGCGAATAATGCAGACATGATCGAGACCCTTCTCCGATCAATAATCAGCAGCGGGACCTGGAGATCCGTACTTACTCCTACACATTCAACGATGACTCCTGTGATCGTGAGAACCTTTAACGCTTGTAACTAAATCCCTTTGTCTCTCGATATATTACATGTCCGAGATTCGATCATCGGTATCTCCATACCTAGTTTGATCTTGTTACCGACATGCACTCTTTTCTCGTTTCCGTGATATAACATTCTAGTGATCACATCACTTGCTTGCAAGCTATCCTAATGTGATATCACCGAGAGGGCCCAGAGTATATCTATCCGTCATCTGGATTGACAAATTCCACTCTTGATCCATGAGCCTCAACATAACACATTCGTAGCACTGAACCCATCTTTATAGTCACCCTGTTACGGTGTGAGGTTTGATGTTATCAAGATACTCTTCCGGTGTTAGCAATTAACATGATCTCATGGTCTAAGGATAAAGATTTCTTCGTATGATGTTATAGCAATATAAACACAATGACTTGATCGTAATGCTATACTTCGGATGAATGTTCATCACATCATTCCACCAATGGTGTGACCTTGCTATTAACAACATCCAATGTGCATGATCAGGAAACCTTGATCATCCTGTTAATCAACAAGCTAGTCTATAAGAGAGGCATGACTAGGAACCCTTTTTGTTTATTAAACACACATGTATTGATGTTTCCTATCAATACAATTATAGCATGTAAAATAAACATCTATCATGTACAAGGAATACATAATAACAACTTTATTATTGCCTCTCAGGGCATATTTCCTTCAGTCTCCCACTTGCACTTGAGACAATAATCTAGTTCACATAGTGATAAATCTAACACCCATGGAGTTCTGGTGTTGATCCTGTTTTCCTAAAGTACTTTAGTCAGCGGATCTGCTACATTCAGGTCCGTGTGCACTTCTAAATCTTTATATCTCCATCCTTGACATGCTCGCGGATGGAGTGAAACCGGCGCTTAATATGCTTGGAATTCTTGTGAGACCTTGGTTCCTTTGCGTTGGCTATGGATCCATTGTTGTCACAATAGATCACCATCGGGTCCAACGCACTGGGAACCACACCCAGTTCCGTAATGAACTCCTTCATCCAAACGCTTCTGCTGCTTCAAGCGAACATATTCCGCCTCCATTGTTGATCTAGGCACCACAGGTTGTTTGGAGCTCCTCCAACTAACTGCTGCTCCGTTCAAAAGAAATACGTATCCGGATTGAGACTTAGAGTCATCCGGATCAGTGTCAAAGCTAGCATCGACATAACACTTAGCGACTAGCTCTTCTTCACCTCCATATATAAGAAACATATCCTTAGTTCTTCTCAAGTACTTAAGGATATTCTTGACCGCTATCCAGTGTTCCGAACCTGGATCAGATTGGTACCTACTAGTCCAACTAATAGCATGTGCCACATCCGGTCTTGTACATAGCATGGCATACATTAGAGAGCCTATGGCTGAGGCATAGGGCATCTTATCCATTATCTCTCTTTCTTCCGCTGTAGCCGGACTTTGAGTCTTACTCAATGTCTTGCTTTGCAACATAGGTAAGAACCCCTTCTTACTTCCGTCCATATTAAACTTCTTTAATATCTTATCAAGGTATGTACTCTGTGATAGTCCAATTAGGCGTCTTGATCTATATCTATAGATTTTAATGCCTAATATATATGAAGCTTCACCAAGGTCCTTCATCAAAAATTTGTTGTTTAGATAACTTTTAACACTGTTTAAAAGATCTAAATCATTTCCAATCAATAATATGTCATCCACATATAATATCAGAAATGCCACATTGCTCCCACTCACTTTCTTGTAAATACAAGCCTCTCCATAAGTTTGGACAAATCCAAACTCTTTGATCACCTCATCAAAGCGGAGATTCCAACTTCGTGATGCTTGCTTCAGTCCATAAATGGATCGCTGAAGTTTGCACACCTTATTAGCATTCTTAGGATTGACAAAACCCTTAGGTTGTATCATATACAACTCTCCTTCAATCTTACCATTGAGGAACGCAGTTTTGACATCCATCTGCCATATTTCATAATCGAAATATGCAGCAATTGCTAACATAATCCTAACCGACTTAAGCATCACTACGGGAAAGAATGTCTCATCGTAGTCAACTCCTTGAATTTGTCGAAACCCCTTTGCGACAAGTCGAGCCTTATAGATGGTCACATTACCATCAGCATCAGTTTTCCTTTTGAAAATCCATTTATTCTCCACGGCCTTTCGGTCGTGAGGTAAGTCCACCAAGTTCCAAACTTGGTTCTCGTACATGGATTCCATCTCGGATTTCATGGATTCTAGCCATTTGTTGGAATCCGGGCTCATCATCGCTTCTTCATACGTCGCAGGGTCATCCATTTCATCAACCATGAAATTCACAACAGGATTGCCGTACAGTTCAGGAGCTACACGTGCCCTGCTTGACCTGCGAGGTTCGGTAGTGTCCTCTTTCGGAGTTTCATGATCATTATCATTAGCTCTCTCTTCATCAGGTGAAGTCAACTCCGAAACAACTTCCGGTGCTGCGCCACTCGCCATTCCATGAAGAGAAGGTTCAATAACCTCTTCGAGTTCTACCTTCCGACTACTCACAGCTTTCGCGAGAAACTCCTTCTCAAGAAAGGATCCATTCCTGGCAACAAAAACCTTGCCCTCGGATCTGTGATAGAAGGTATACCCAATCATTTCCTTAGGGTATCCTATGAAGACGCATTTTTCCGCTTTGGGTTCGAGTTTATCCGGTTGAAGTTTCTTCACATAAACATCGCATCCCCAAACCTTAAGAAATGACAGCTTAGATTTGTTTCTAAACCATAATTCATACGGTGTCGTTTCAACGGATTTAGATGGTGCCCGATTTAAAGTGAATGCAGCTGTTTCCAGTGCATAACCCCAAAATGACAGAGGTAAGTCAGTCAGAGACATCATAGATCGAACCATATCCAATAAAGTACGATTACGACGTTCTGACACACCATTACGTTGTGGTGTTCCGGCAAGCGTGAGTTGTGAAACTATTCCACAGTCTTTCATACGTGTGCTAAACTCGTAACTAAGATACTCTCCTCCACGGTCGGACCGCAGAAATTTGATCTTTCTGTTATGATGATTCTCCACTTCATTCTGAAATTCTTTGAACTTTTCAAAAGTTCCAGACATGTGTTTCATCAAATAGATATACCCATATATACTCAAATCATCCGTAAAAGTAACAAAATAACGATATCCACCTCGCGCCGACACACTCATTGGTCCACACACATCAGTATGTATGATTTCCAATAGATCATGCCCGTTCCATTGAACGTAAGCGGCGTTCTAGTCATCTTGCCCATAAGGCATGGCTCACATGTATCAAATGATTCAAAATCAAGTGATTCCAAAAGTCCATCAGAATGGAGTTTCTTCATGCGTTTAACGCCAATATGACCTAGACGGCAGTGCCACATATATGTAGATATATCATTATCAAGTTTAATCCTTTTAGCATCAACATTATGAATATGCGTAATACTGCTATCGAGATCCAACAGAAATAAACCATTCAACATAGGTGCATGACCATAAAAGATATTATTCATATAAATCGAACAACCATTGTTTTCAGACTTAAATGAATAACCACTTTGCATCAAACACGATCCGAATACAATGTTCATGCTCAGTGCAGGCACCAAATAACAATTATTTAGGTTTATAACTAATCCCGATGGCATATGGAGAGGCAGCGTTCCGACAGCGATCACATCAACTCTTGATCCATTGCCGACCCGCATCGTGACCTCATCCCTTGCTAGTTGTCGCTTCTTCCGCAGCCCCTGAACCGAGTTACATATATTAGCAACTGATCCGGTATCAAATACCCAGGTGCTACTGCGAGTACTAGTCAAGTACACATCAATAACATGTATATCACATATACCTTTGTTTGCCTTGCCGGACTTCTTGTCCGCCAAATACTTGGCGATTCGCTTCAATGGCGATCCTTGCAATAGTAGCACTTTCGGTGTCGGACTTAGGGCCAGCTCGGGGTTTCTTTTTCAGGCGCAACACACTTGCCACCCTACTTTCCCTTGTGCTTGCCTTTCTTGTCCTTCATGAAACCGGTGGTCCTATTGATCATCAACACTTGATGTTCTTTCCTAATCTCGACTTCTGCAGTCTTAAGCATTGACAAAAGCTCGGGAAGAGACTTCTTCATGCCCTGCATATTATAGTTCATCACGAAGCTCTTGTAGCTAGGTGGCAGAGATTGGAGAACATGATGTATGCCTAAGTCAATGGGAATCGTTATTCCCAAGGACACAAGCTTATCGGCGTACCCAGACATTTTGAGTACGTGCTCACTAACGGAGCTGTTTTCCTCCATCATGCAGCTAAAGAACTTTTACGTAGCATTATAACTCTCTCACAGCATGGGTATCGAAAATCATTTTCAATTCTCCCATGGTATCAAAGGCATTGCCATTTTTGAAATGCTTTCGAAGTTCTGGCTCTAGCCCATACAGTATGCCGCAATGAACTAAGTTGTGGTCCTCCTGACGAGTTATATAGACGTTCTTTTCCTCGTCAGGGGCATCAGGAGCTGGTGGGGGGCCTAGCGGCGCATCTAGCACATATTGTTTTTGTGCAGCAGTGAGGAAATCCTCAAATTCATAGCCCAGTTGGTGAAGTTGCTACCATTCGCAGCAAGTTTCTCTTTCTCCATGAACACATTGAAATTAAAAGCAGGTGGTGCCATCTACAACAGAATTTGTAAAGTATATTTAGACTAATTTTATGATAGATTGAGTTCAACTAATCCAAATTACTAATGAACTCCCACTCAAAAACGACATCCCTCGTGTCCTTTTGGTGATTACATGAACCAAATCCACTACACCAAGTCCGATCATCACGTGAGTCGGTGTAGCTTCAAAGGCGAGCATCTATATGGGCATCATATCAACTATATGACTCATGCTTAACCTTTCGGTCCATGTTCCGAGGCCATGTCTGTACATGCTAGGCTCGTCAAGTAAGAACCTTAGTATTTGCGTGTGTAAAACTGTCTTACACCCGTTGTATGAAAGCGTAGAGTTGAAAACACCTGATCATCACGTGATGCCTCAAAACACGATCCACAAAATGGTGCATACTTAAGGAAGAACACATTTTATCTTGATATATAAATGAGGGATCATCTTATAATGCTATTAAACGCGCTAAACTAGCCGTATAAGATGCTAACATCTAATGTGTGAAGTGAGATGATATGGTCCATGCACTTGATCTCTATCATTTGCATCGTGGTATGATCTCTATCATTCCTTTGTGTGAACTTACACGTTAAGTGAGTTGTAAGAGTATCTATCATGCATCTACTTACAACAATACCATATCAAAACACTAGCCCAGCAACGATCTAAACTAGACGCCTCTAATTTATCAATTGCAAGTTTTACGTGGCTTAGGGCTTTCGGAGATAGAACCTGTCTAACCTACGAACATGAACCACAACGAGGATAACCAAGTTATTAGCAACTCGTTGTAAATCAGATATTGACTATAGTAGGAGGGACAGACACCCGCCAGCCACTTATGCAAAACAAGTTGCATATCAGTCGTGGAACCGGTCTCATGTACGATGACATGTAAGGTTGGTCCGGGCCACTTCATCCTACTATGCCACCAATATCCAAAATACATAGAAGATGCAATAACATGATCATCATCGCCCACATATCAACCATATGTGTACTACCCGTGCAAAGCACCTACGCATAGATCAGGCTCTGATACCACTGTTGGGTCCGCAGCATAGAAAACAAAAAAATTCCTACGGTGTGAACTACACGCCAAGATCTATCTACTAGGTACAAAGCAAACGGGTGGACATACATCCATAGAGAACTTACCCTTGTAGACAACGAGCTTTGTTAACGAGTAGGAACTCGTGGTTGATGTAGTCGTACACTTGTCGATCTCAAGATCGTGAGGAAGTCCGAGCGCCACAACTCAGCAGCGCATCTGCATTCGCACACACGTTCAAGCCACCGGACAACCTCCACCTCCTCGCTCCAGCGATCCAGCGGAAGCAGCAACTCCTTCCAGACGAAATGCCACCGGGAACATGTATCTCGCTAATCCGAGACCATGGGGAAATAATTCTAGAGGGGGAGAGAGATCCTTCACAAGGAGGTGTGTGGAAGAAGGAGGGAATGGGTTGCCTTTTATAGGAGGAGGGGGGGTGCCCCCTCTCTCCATGGCCGGCGCATGGGGGGGTGACCCCTCACCTCCTCCACATTAAAGTGCCTCTTCACATTCCCTTTTAAAGTCTCCACTTTAAATGCATTAAGTTTCTCCAAATTTAATGCTCTCTCATTTAATAAAACCCTTTTATTAAATTTATTCAGAATTTTTTTAATTACTTTAATTAACAAACATTCACATATAGCCCCTTGCAATATTTCAATATCACATGCAGAACCACCTTCTGCAATTTCACCCGAAACAATTTCCGGTTTCTATTGAAACAATTCCTGCGCTTTGCAATTCTTTAAATTCGAAACATATGTGCTCCAAAATGATGTCCGGTAACTCTTAAGTGTGCCACCCTACGGTTCGCGAATAATGCAGACATGATCGAGACCCTTCTCCGATCAATAATCAGCAGCGGGACCTAGAGATCCGTATTGACTCCTACACATTCAACGATGACTCCTGTGATCGTGAGAACCTTTAACGCTTGTAACTAAATCCCTTTGTCTCTCGATATATTACATGTTCGAGATTCGATCATTGGTATCTCCATACCTAGTTTGATCTTGTTACCGACATGCACTCTTTTCTCGTTCCCGTGATATAACATTCTAGTGATCACATCACTTGCTTGCAAGCTATCCTAATGTGATATCACCGAGAGGGCCCAGAGTATATCTATCCGTCATCTGGATTGACAAATTCCACTCTTGATCCATGATCCTCAACATAACACCTTCGTAGCACTGAACCCATCTTTATAGTCACCCTATTACGGTGTGACGTTTGATGTTATCAAGATACTCTTCCGGTGTTAGCAATTAACATGATCTCATGGTCTAAGGATAAAGATTACTTCGTATGATGTTATAGCAATATAAACACAATGACTTGATCGTAATGCTATACTTCGGATGAATGTTCATCACATCATTCCACCAATGGTGTGACCTTGTTATTAACAACATCCAATGTCCATGATCAGGAAACCTTGATCATCCTGTTAATCAACAAGCTAGTCTATAAGAGAGGCATGACTAGGAACCCTTTTTGTTTATTAAACACACATGTATTGATGTTTCCTATCAATACAATTATACCATGTAAAATAAACATCTATCATATACAAGGAATACATAATAACAACTTTATTATTGCCTCTTAGGGCATATTTCCTTCAGGGTACCCATGGTGCAGGCCGGCAACATATACTATGCGGACCTATCCAAGATAAGATCTTACAACTTTGAGGCTCTTGCATGGGAAGAGGAGCCAAGCATTGTATATGGGTATGGAGTAGAAGGATTATGGATCAATGACCGTCCTTTCGAACTCGATCGATTGCTGGCAGAGTATTGTAGAATCATCGAGCATTCTGAGCTGCAGATGGTGCCGCCTTATGGCGAGGATGGTACCACCCACTACGATTACTATGATGGGTATCCATTAGATTGATGGATTGTGTGGGTCTGCTCCTGATGTATTCTCTTCAGGTTAGCTCTTTATGTGTTCACTTTGTTGAGTGAACGTCTATGAATTTTGCAAATTATATGGTGCCCGTGTAATACCATGGACGTTCTCCCTATTCTGGTAGATCGTGTGTTGTACCTCTTACAATTTCACTGCTTTTCATGTGTGTGTAGTAATTTTGATAGATGCTCAGTTTGTAACAATCCTCAAACAACTTACACCTGCAAATTACAGTAGATTATTACAATCCTTATTAAACTTGATAGTAATAAAAATGAAGCATAAAAGTTGCATCAGAGTCCAGACAACTAAAAAACACCATAACTGGTGTTACAGAAAAGGTCTCTATGGATCTTGCATCCCAAGACATGTAACAACTGGCTTCCCATGAGAGCTGCAGATGAGATTATTAAGTATGTTCTGCGCTAAAGCTTGCATGTCTTTCAATTCATATAAGTCTTTGCGTGCTATGGTGATTACTGAATCTGTTTTGTTGGCTTCTTGCTCAACAATATCACGGGCATCTTGGAGGGCATGCTCAAATAATATTTCGGCTGAAAAACGAGGATCAGTCGAAGCGGTGTGCCATGAGAAATAGGTATTGTCACTGCAGCTGTGTGAAACAAAATCTAAACTTGGAGAAGCGGGTCTTTGTTCGGCATTCAGAGGGTCATTTGCATCCTGAAACAAACACAAAACAAGTTATAACAACATTACCATGCAATCACACCACCATGAATTTTAAATGTGTCAATGCGGTGATATATAAGGAAGGAAGCAATTAACAGTGGTGGCTCATACATCTATTTCTTCTTGAATAAGTGGACCAGCTGGCGCCATGGAGCGATGCGAGCATGTGCTTCTCTGTGAAATTACTGCTCTACTTGAAGATGCCTGAGACCAAGACAAAACAAGTTACTTAAACAACACACTTGGGAAACAAACTACAAGTTCATTTTGAATAACAATGCGAGCAATCACCAAAGTACCTGATGCAGACTGCTCAAACTAGAATGTGCAGAACATGAATAAAATGAATATTAAAACTAAGCCATTATGTTTCTCATATATAAACTAGCCAGGATCTACACAACGAAATCTGCCACTGATTTAATCATAGACAAAAAAGAGTAACTCGGCCAATAAAAACACATCAATTGTGAGCCTCGAATATGCTAGCCAGATAATTTGAGACAAACAATGAATCAAGCAATCATACATTGAATTATTCGTGAATAGCCATATAATTTCAACGCTTCGGCGGCCTGAGAACAACAAACTGAACCATCAAGTGCCTCGTATTAAAATAGCCAATTCATGTAACTATGATACACACTAGATACAAGAGTGAGATGAACTGCACAGAGTTCCTAATGATACATGTGTGGATCTTATCACTAGTGTTGCCTTGTTCTTATTATCAGACAACTCAGATGCAATCCACCCAGCCTCTCCATATCTAGGAAATTGAACTAAGCACATGGAACAAAAGCAAACCATAGTTGGGGCTAAAATGTTTGACGCTAATTTTTGGCAAAAAATATGAAAACAAGAAACACAAATGGTAAATTTAAGCAAACAAAAAATGTGGCAAGGACCAAACTTTGGGTGGGGGGCCTTACGGTAGGTGTTACACGATATCTATGGTGGCTCGTGTGGACGGGTGGATTTTGTACTCTATTGTTGCTCCTCTGCCTAAAGGTAAGGCCAACTATAAATACATATAGGTTCCAACATATATATGTTGGCATGAAGTGAAACAAAAGTGATGTTGTATTACGAGATTATAGGAGCCATTCACTCTATGATATTGTGTGCAAACTGAGGCTGCTCCTTGCATAATAACAACAAACAGTTTGAGCCACATGTTAAGAGGGATCAAATCGATAGTACATAATGGTCAAATAGTATGACGTGTGTAAACGCGTAGTATAGGATAGCAGGACAATAACACGGTGGAAATACTATATTCATAAATCGACGAATGAGAGAGATATTATATAATCATATCTCATGTGGAGTTTAAGCGTAACCACAACAGGTTAACTTAGTACTCCCTCCATTTCAAAATATAAGATGTTTTAGCTTTGTGAAAAGAGCGCATCTAGACCTCTTTTAGTTTGTAGGTTCATCAAGGTTTGGAGTGAACCTACACACTAAAATGAATCTGGATACACTTCATTCACAAAGCTAAAGCATCTTATATTTTGAAACAGAGGGAGTACATAACAGGTGTATATTAAGTAATGAACCTATTAGTTAGTAAATTAAGCACGAATACAGTAAATTGCCAACAAACAAATTGCACGGGCAGATCTGGTTTTACCTCGGTCGGGGCAGCGTCTAGGCCTTCTCCGCATCCTCACGGGTCACATCAAGGTTGCCGAATGTGCTACAGTCATAGTGGGTGTCGACGACGGGGAAGCAGATCTTGGGTGGGCGAGGATACGAGGAGAACGCTGGACCACGACGTCCTTGGAGCAGATCCTATGCGGTCGATGATGTGGTCAGCGCCGGACAAGAGGGTTCGTTGAGCAGATCAGGTGTGCGGGTACACCGGCTAATGTGCAGCGGGGACGTTCCGGCCGGTGACGTATTCCTGGAGGAGAGAGGGGGGGTACTGCTAGCACTATACTAGGAAAATTACGAGTGAAGCCCCCCACCTACCGAATTTAATAGGGGTCGAATGGGAATTTCGAAGTATCTGAAACTTTGGGGCATGAACTATGTCCAGATGCGCGGGATTATTTTCAAAAGGTGTTCAAAATTTTCATGATGCAAAGTCTTACCTAGAAGTCGAACCACTCGTCAAAACTCTCTGTGGTTTCTGATATATTAATTAACCGCTCGATGGGTACCTCCAAAACCTTTTTTCATAAAACTTTCAAAGCAACCTACAATTTATTACTTGTAGTTCAAGTTTGACCTAATTTCATTAAATTCAAGAACAATCTATCGCACTTAGTTGTAGCTCTAGTTTGACCAAATTTCATTAAACTGTCAAGACACAAAATCTTAGCAAGAAGATGAACCTGTTATCAGAACTCTCTTTTGGTTTCTGATAGTATATTAATTGACCACCACCCGCCGCCTCCGATGGGTACCTCTAAGAGCTTTTCCATAAAACTTTCCATGCAACGTACACAGTTTACTTGTAGTAATTCAAATTTTATCTATTATATTTTTTTTGCTTTGCCTATTATAATTTTATATAGTTATGATATGCCAGATGTCTATTATATGAGTCTCACGTGCTGGGCACGTGCAATTTACTAGTACTTGTAGTTTTAAATTTGACCTAATTTCGATAAATCAACATAAAGTCATTCTAATGGGCAGAGTTAGCTGGGAAGTTTGAAAACTCATAAAACATGGGAATCCTTGGTAAAACATGTCGGTCCAATATATATGTATGTAAACATGGCTTGTGGCATTCAGATCCAATATTCTTTAGACTTTTCTTTAGGAAAAAGAACAACCTCGCTCGTATTCTTCACTCAAAAAATATAGAAATTGAATGTTCTTTCTTGATAGTTGGAAACTCACACCGACGGCACTGTTTACTACAATAAGATGCACCGATGATCTACCTATGAAAAGACATTTAACTTAAGAGCAATCTATGGCGTTTACTTGTAGCTAGCTCAAGTTTGACCTAATTTTGTTAAATTATCAATATATAAACTCTTAGCAAGAAGTTGAACCTATCGTCGAAACTCTCGCTTGTTTCTGGTATATTAATTTTGAACCCTCGATGGGTACGTCAAAAAGATTTTTCGTAAATCTATCAAAGCAAAACCTACAATTTACTTGTAGTTTCAAATTTGACCTAATTCTGAGATATCGATATAAAGTTATTCAAATGTGCGGGGTTAGCTATAGGAAGCTTCAAAACCCATAAAACCCATAAAACGGGGTTAGACTTTTCTTTATTGAAAAGAACAACTAACCTCGTTTGTCTTCACTCGAAAAACGTAGAATTCAATGTTCTTTCCTGGTAGTTGGACACTCACACCCACGACACTACTTACTACTAGAAAATGCACCCATCTATCTTTGAAATGACATTTAATTCAAGAGCTATCTATCATGTTTACTTGTAGCTCAAGTTAGACCTAATAAATTCCGTTAAATTGTCAAGATGCAAAATCTTAGCAAGAAGTTGAACCTATCGTAAAAACTCTCGTTGTTTTCAAATATATTAATTGTGACCCCTTGATGGGTACCTCCAAATTAAAAGCTTTTTAGTAAAAACTACAAAGCAAAACCTACAATTTACTTGTAGTTTCAAATTTGACCTAATTTCGATAAATCCACTTAAAGTCATTAAAATGGGCAGAGTTAGCTAGGAAGTTTGAAAGCTCATAAACATGGGAATCGCAAGTACAACATGTTGTCGATCGACTATATATGTCTGTCAGCTTGGCTTGTGGCATCCACATCCAATATTCTTTGGACTTCTCTTTACAGAAAATAACAACTAGCCTCGCTCGTCTTCACTCGGAAAATGTAGAATTGAATGTTCTTTCCTGATAGTTGGAAACTCAGACTGACGACATTGTTTCCTACAACAAGGTGCATCGATCTACCTCTGAAAATTCATTTAATTCAAGAGCAGTCTATCGCGCTTACTTGTAGCTCAAATTTGACCTAATTTCATTAAATTGTCAAGATCCAAAATCTTAGCAAGAAGTTGAACATATTGTCAAAACTCTCGGTGTTTTATGATATATTAATTGTGACCCCTCGATGGGTACCTCCATAAGATTTTTCGTAAAACTTTCAAAGCAACCTACAATTTACTTGTAGTTTCAAATTTGACCTAATTTTGATAAATCGACATGAAGTCATCCGGTCAAATGGGCAGAGTTAGCTAGGAAGTTTGAAAACTCATAAATAAAACATGGAAATCGTTGGTACAACATGTTGGTCCACTATATATGTTGGTAAACTTGGCTTCTAGCATTTAGTTCCAATATTATTCTTCAGACATTTCTTAACAGAAAAGAACAACCTCGCTCGTCATCACTCAAAAAATTAAGAATAATTGAATCTTCTTTCCTCATATAGTTCAAAAATCACACCGTACTGACGACACTGTTTACTACAAGAAAATGCGCCCATCTACCTCTCTGAAAAGTCATATATTTCAACAGCAATCTATCGCGCTTACTTGTAGCACAAGTTTGACCCAATTTCGTAAAATAGTGTCATGGGATGCAAAAATCTTAGCAAGAAGTCAAACCTGTTGTCAAAAATCTCGCTTGTTTCTTATATATTGATTGTGACACCCCCCCAATCGGTACAGTACCTCCAAAAGCTTTTTTGTAAAACTTTTAGAGAAACCTACAATTTAGTTATAGTTCAAGTTTGACCTAATTTTGATAAATCGACATGTAGTCATTCAAGTGGGCGGAGTTAATTAGCTAGGGAGTTTAAAAACTGAAAAAACATATGGGAATCGTAAGTAAAACACGTTGGTCCAATTAATATGTCTAGAAGCTTGTCTTATGGCATTGAGATCCATATTCTGCTTCGAGCTTTCTTTACGGAAAAGAACCATCTCGTCATCACTCAAAAAACTGAGATTTTTATTTCCTGATAGTTGCAAACTCACACTAACGACATTGTTTACTACAAGAAGATGCACCCATCTACCTCCGAAAATACATTTAATTCAAGATTAATCTACCGCTCTTACTTGTAGATCAAGTTTGACCTAATTTCGTTAATCGACAAGAAATCACTGAAGTGTGCGAAGTTAGCTAGGAAGCTTGAAAAATCCTAGTACTAAAAATTTGGGTATTATGTATAAGAAACTGTGGTCCAGGTTGTTTCATAACTGGGACGGTTGCATTTTCTTTTAACTATGGTAGGTCTCGTAGGAGCGAGGTGCTTGAGAGTTAACACGGTCGATGGAAGTATAAGTTACATCAAGTACCTCATAAAAATGAAAATTGCACCCAAGTCCATGCATTTAGCACAAGGACACTGAAACTGAGCAGTGAAGTGTGTGTTTTGAGGTTTGCGCATACTAGCGTTCATCATGCTAAAAACTATCAGTAGAATCTTTGTAGATGCTAAGAATGGAAAAGAAGATCCAACGGTTAGCAATGTTTGGATTTGCTGGTTGTGGCATCCCGCTAAAACCACTACTAGAAAATCGCTGTGTTTTTGTGCATTGCATCATCATGACCGCATGCTCATGTCATCATGCCACATTGTATTTGAGCATCGTCATCATCATGCACGGTTTTGCATAAAACTATTTTCGTAAACCTATTTTTGTTATCTAAATACCCCGTCTTTAATTTCAAATCAAAAAGCCCGGTCGTCCGGATATTTTGTTTTGTCTACCAACTATTTACAAAAGGCTATTAAAAATCAAATAAAGATAAAAACTATTTTTCCCGGGAGGCCATTTCAAGGCCCAAAGGCCCAAATTGGCAGCTGACCTACCCCAGATAAAAATCTGGACCAAAGCATATCCTAACCGGCTACCCTAATCCTACCCAACTCCCTCCTGCCCCGCCGCCATACTCCCTCCTCTCAACTTGTTTCCCGCCCAGCTGCCAACTCCCATCACTTGGCCCTCCTCCACCGATCCCAGCCCGCCACCTGCCACCCGGGTCCCACCCTGCAGGAGAGACCCGTCCCCAGGCGCTTTTCTCCTTGCCGACAACCTCCCACCAACCACCCCGCTCCTCCCCGCCTGGCCCCACCCCCTGGACCAACCCCCACCATCTCCCCTCGATCCTATCCCCAGGCCCCGTCGCCACCCCATGCGAGGCATGCACACCCGCGCGCTGTCCTCATAACACGACACGTCCGCACCGCGCGTTGTCCCCACCCCGCGTGGACCCACCGCATCTCTCTCTCCCTCCCTCTCTCTCTCTCTTCTTCCTCACCAACCCGCAATCCCCGCCCATGACTGCCTCCTTCCCCGCGCCTCCTCTGATCCTACCGCTCCCCTGTCCCCTGTCCGCCGCTGCCAGGGAGTTCGTCCCGTCGCCGCCCCTCACCGATCGTTCCAGTGGCTATCCTCGGAGTCGCCTGTGTCCGCAACGAGCCCTTGCCCAGGAGCATCCCTGCGCTGCCGTCTGCCTCGCCATCAACTGCCGCCGCTGCGGTCGGTATGGAGCTCGTCGGCCCCGCGGGTTCTCTCCTCATCCTAAGTACCGCCAGGCGCTTCACCGCTGTTCCCCGTGGCCTCACCTCATTCCTGGCTCGCGACCCGCGTCGCCGCCTAGGCGCTCCCCTACCTCCACGTCGCCGGTCGCCCCACCTGCAAGCCGCCGCCGGGCCGCCTCTGCTCTCCCGTCCTCGTCATGTCCGTGCGGTCGTCGCCCGATCCGAGCCCTGCTCCCTGCCTCCGTCACTGACCCGTCTCGCCCTCTACAACGCTGGGCTATGCCGCTCGCTTCCTCGTCTCTGCATGCGCCGTCGTGCCACCGCGAGCGTCCTTCGCCTCGTCGAGCCCCTCATCTCTGCCCTGCCTTCTGCAGCACACCGGCGCCACGGATCCCTGCAACTTCCTCCTCAACCCGCGGAACCACGTCACCGAGCCACCGTGTCCTGCGTCGACCCGAGACCCTCCTGCTATCCTCATGGCGTTCTCGTGGTGTCTGCAGATGGTGTGGATGTTGAGTGTTTTGGAGTTGTGATGATGGTGTCCAAGTATAGATTGTGATGTGCCGCCTAGGTGTGTTGATGGTGTGGTGCTACAACAGGGGCTTCCTCTGAACCGAGGCGACAAGATTGACAATTGATGATCATTACCCGAATTATCCTGACAAGGATGGTCCGATGTCAAGATCTTCATCATGGGACACCAAGATATCCTTCTCGGCTCCGCTAGCCAAAGCCCCAGATCCGAAGATGTCGAGACCCGAGTGCGCCTACATGTATCCGGTGACGCCGGCACGCCAAGATCTACCACACGAAACCGAGGACCGGCCGGAAACGCCAAGATCTCCAATTCGGAATCCGAGGACACCGAGACCCAGGTGTGACAAGTACTTCTTCCCGGACGCCAAGTTTGCCGAGAACCCGGACGCCAAGACCTGGATCCGAATACCGCCAAGATCACCACCGGAACGCCAAGTTCTTCATCCCGAACGCCAAGACCGACCCGATCTGCGGACCCGACAAGATCTTCGCGACGACAAGATCGACACCGACCGGGGCAAATCTGATGCGCCATGACGCCAAACCAAGTCCTTCTTCCCGGTGTCGGAACCCGATCCCCGTCGAACCCTGAGACCGAACCCCGAACCCCTAGAACCCAAGATCTTCGAACCCAGATTTGTGACCTCTTTTTCTAAGACCCTTTTTTGATAAATGACACATATCTGTCGCATATTAAATTGTTCATGCATGCATATCTGTCTGTGGTTTGGGGGCATTATGCCGATTCACCTCATAATTAAATATGGAGTCTATATGCGGGATATCGTTGTCTTATTCCGGACTCCATTTAAATTTGTGTAGCGAACCGATACCCTGTTTCGCCTTGTTAATCCAACATTTAATTTGTGGGGTAGATAAATAACTCAAACCTATTAATTAATTGTCGGGACCTTGGTTCCGCTTAATACTACCTAATTGCACCGCATTTTCATCATATCATAATCATGCCGGATCTTCTGCCGTAGTATTAAATATTATATCCGGTGTTTCTGCTAGTGTTTGCTTCTTCGCGGATTAGACCGAGGAGTGGATGCGAGTATCGACAAGTTCTCTGGATATGTACCTTCGACAGTGTTTCCCAGGCAAGCATCTCTCTCCCCTTCTTCCTATTTTTATTTTATAGTCTTTATTTCCTCCTATTGATCTATTGCTATCTGTGTCGTGATGCTTTAGTTCTGTACCCGATATATTCCGTGCAGCCGATATATTGCCTTGGACACCTCCTATTACCTGTTGTTTGGTAGATAGCTGGCCTTGCGAGTCGTAGTTGCTTGCTCAGGTGCGATCTCATGTTGTCGAGTACCACAGATGTTGGAATGCTGGCAGATGTTTATGGTGGAGATGATCATGACTTTAAACATAACTATTAAATTGCTAGATATAACTAATGCAGAGGCATCGGTGGGCAATAGATGTTATTTGGTTCTTCCACGCTCACTTGTGTCCCGTAGGACCCCGAGTACTTGATACCTGTTCCTTGATTTTTCGCACTATCCACATTCGGGAGGCCTTATGGACCCCCCTGAGCCAGAGCTTGATTCATTTCTATTTCTTGGGGCCACAAAATAGTTTGGGGTTTTATTTACTATCATGTACTTATGCCATGCTTCACTGCTTTATTTATGATTGTGCATGGAGCACCTGTACTGTTTAGGATCGTGACACGTTTTCGCTGTATCGACAAGCCCAGTCACACTTTTAGGTTCCCAGTCGATTACAGCCGTCCACACAAACCTTGGGTCCGTCTCGGAGCCGGCCAACTTCGTTGTGGGTAGCTTAATGGGGTGGCCCCCTGAAATATTTTATGAATCCTGTGATCGCTTTGTCGTGAATGCCTCGTTGGGTTTTGAGTTAGTTTTTCCGAGGTTGATCGAGTGTGTGTTGCTATTTGTGCATCCCTGCAGGGTAAAACTTTCTGAAAGACGTGTCCGCGGTTATGGACGACTTGGAGCACAGTATCTCGATCATAGACAAGCATAACTAAAGTAGTGATATAAATTTGACTTAATATGTGACTAGTAATCAGCTTCACTACAATGGAATGGATAATAAAAATGCCAACAACTGGTGGATCTGTGGTGATCTGTGTCATACTATACCTGCCTAGTAAGTATTGCAACTCCAATGGAATGTGATAAAAGTGCCAACAACTACTGGGCTTTTGGGATTCCTCAGGACAATTATATCTGACTAGTAAATGTTCCAACTACAACGGAATGGTAATTAAAATTGCCACTACTTATGCTTCAGGATGACTCATGCTATCTACATCTGATTAGTAATTGCTGCAACTATAATGGAATGAGTAAAATTGCCAACTGTGTGAGTTCCTTGGTCCGACTTCCTTGTTCGGTCTCGAGGGGGAAATACCAGGATGGGTTTGTTTGGTGTTAGCTTTAGGTTGGATCCGAATAGGTCTTTCTTACCCCTCTCTAATAGCCGCTAGTGATACCGAGTCTCTATAGGTTGTTTAGTGCCGCCCACGCCGCTTGATCCACCATACACGTGTGGCGAGAGCCGCCAATTCTAGCCTTGCTGTACCGGGCCTCAAGATCGACGCCTCTTTTCCTTTGCCCTTTGTCGGCACCCCTTTTGTTTTAGCAGGTTTAAGTTCGACGTCATTAGCAGGGTTACCCTTCCGGCTTGGCCTGGGCAGGGTTATGGACGCCATTGGTTATTCTTCAGGGCTCTTAGCCCAATTTGCATCTTGTCCGTACTCGGACGCTGTATTGATTTCAAGGTGATTTGGATCTTTGTACTATGTATCTGTATTCTTGACTCGTTGAGTCGCTGTTGTATATATATATATCTGTTCTGTGGGTCCCATCGAGGGCTGTTGTGTAATGGTATTACTTTGTTTTCCACCTGCACGAAAGTGCCTGGTGGGCGTCCTTGAATCGTTTCTATGCGGGTTTGGCGGAAAGGGCTAAAACTTGCATAGGGCCGATTTGAGGGTGTTACACTAGTCTTGATCCAATGGTCAATGTTCGAAGTTATCCGTACACTATATAGTGGTATGGTATGATATTGTAAGAGATAAGGCAAGATATAAATAAGATAAGAAGTACTGTGAATGGCCGATCTTTTGAGTAACCTTCCCTCCCGATGTTTGGGAAGCAAGTGAAAATTTTGAAAACCGGAAAAGTTTGAATTTTTTTGCCGCCAAGGACCAAAGTGGTTTCCTTCCTATGTACTCCTTGTCACTACTCCACACCAACATGGCTGCCGAACACGCCAGAGACACAGCCACCATACGAAGGCACGTGCATTCACCGACTACTGTGAAGACGGAGAGATCAGGGGCGGTGTAGGGGAAAGGGTAGGAGAGAGGGAGGATGGATGGTGAGAAGCAGCAAAGGAGAGAGAACACACAATTTGTTTTGCCGTCATAGGTCCTGAAATTTACAAGTAATAGCATAGTGTAGTACACTGTAAGGCCACAGGAGTACCTCGTGTCAGAAACCCATCATAACTTTGCTCTGACATGGAACCACCTTCAACTTCTCTTCGCTGCTTCCCTCTTCCCCTGCCAACGTTTTATTCTCTCAACATGTACAGCGTGTGGACAGAGGTGACCATATGTCTAAGCAAAGAAATATACTACTCCCACAGTGTGTAAAAAAGCACACCTTAATATGGCCTACTACCCGTTCAAAAAAAATATGGCCTACTATGTGGCATCCGCTAAGGTTCACCTTATACATAGTGGAAAAAATAAAGTTATCTTTAAACCTAAGGTGCACCTCAAGCTTGTGGGTTGCCCATAGAGAATAGAAATATCATTTCCCCTCTCTCCCTATTTCATATCGTTTTCAAAAGGTGTTCAAAATTTTCATGATGCGAAATCTTAGCTAGAATTCGAACCACTCGTCAAAACTCTCTGTTGTTTCTGATATATTAATTAACCACTCGATGGGTACCTCCAAAAGATTTTTTCATAAAACTTTCAAAGCAACCTAGAATTTATTACTTGTAGTTCAAGTTTGACCTAATTTCATTAAACTGTCAATATGCAAAATCTTAGAAAGAAGATGAACCTATCATCAAAATTCTCTTTTCGTTTCTGATAGTATATTAATTGACCCCCTCCCCCGCACGCCCCCTTCGATGGGTACCTCTAAGAGCTTTTCCGTAAAACTTTCAAAGCAACCTACACAATTTACTTATAGTAGTTCAAATTTTACCTATTATATTTTTCCACTTTACCTATTATAATTTTATATAGCAATGATATGCTAGATATCTATTATCCGAGTCTCACGTGTAGGGAACGTGCAATGTACTAGTACTTGTAGTTTCAAATTTGACCTAATTTCGATAAATCGACATAAGGTCATTCTAATGGGCAGAGTTAGCTGGGAAGTTTGAAACACATAAAACATGGGAATCGTTGGTACAACATGTTGGTCCAATATATATGTATGTAACCATGGCTTGTGGCATTCAGATCCAATATTCTTCGGACTTTTATTTAGGAAAAAGAACAACCTCGCTCGTATTCTTCACTCGCAAAATGTAGAATTGAATGTTCTTTCTTGAAAGTTGGAAACTCACACCGACGACATTGTTTACTACAAGAAGATGCACCGATGATCTACCTATGAAAATACATTTAGGGAAATCTATGGTGTTTACTTGTAGATAGCTCAAGTTTGACCTAATTTCGTTAAATTATCAATATGCAAAGTCTTAGCAAGAAGTTGAACCTATCGTCGAAACTCTCGCTGGTTTCTGGTATATTAATTTTGAACCCTCGATGGGTACGTCCAAAAGCTTTTTCATAAATCTATCAAAGCAAAACCTACAATTTACTTATAGTTTCAAATTTGATCTAATTCCGAGATATCGACATAAAGTTATTCAAATGTGCGGGGTTAGCTATTGGAATCTTCAAAACCCATAAAACATGGGAATCGCAAGTACAACATGTTGTCGGTCCACTATATATATATATATATATATGTCTTTCAACTTGGCTTATGGAATCCACATCCAATATTCTTTGGACTTCTCTTTACGGAAAAGAACAACTAACCTCGTTCATCTTCACTCGAAAAACGTAGAATTCAATGTTCTTTCCTGCTAGTTGGACACTTACACCCATGACACTGCTTACTACTAGAAAATGCACCCATCTACCTCTGAAATGACATTTAATTTAAGATCTATCTATCGCACTTACTTGTAGCTCAAGTTTGACCTAATTAATTTCGTTAAATTGTCAAGATGCAAAATATTAGTAAGAAGTTGAACCTATCGTCAAAACTCTCGTTGGTTTCAGATATATTAATTGTGACCCCTCGATGGGTACCTCCAAACGATTTTTCTTAAAACTTTCAAAGAAACCTACAATTTACTTGTAGTTTCAAATTTGACCTAATTTCGATAAATCGACATATAGTCATTCGGTCAAATGGGAAGAGTTAGCTAGAAAGTTTGAAAAATCATAAATAAAACATGGGAATCGTTGATACAACATGTTGGTCCACTATATATGTCTGTAAACTTGGCATGGCATTCACATCCAATATTCTCCGGACTTCTTATGAAAAAGAACAACCTCGCTCGTCTTCACTTGGAAAATGTAGAATTGAATGTTGTTTCCTGATAGTAGGAAACTCACATTGAAGGCATTGTTTACTACAACAAGATGCACCGATCTACCTTTGAAAATACATTTAATTTCAAGAGCAACCTATCGTGCCTAATTACTTGTAGCTCAGGTTTGACCTAATTTCGTTAAATTGTCAAGATGCAAAATCTTAGCAAGAAGTTGAACTATCATCAAAAATCTCGGTGTTTTATGATATATTAATTGTGACCCGTTGATGGTTACCTCCAAAAGTTTTTTTGTAAAACTTCCAAAGCAACCTATAATGTACTTGAAGTTTCAAATTTTACCTAATTTCGATAAATCGACATAAAATCATTCGGTCAAATGGGCATAGTTAGCTAGGAAGTTTGAAAACTCATAAAACATGGGAATCGTTGGTACAATATGTTGGTCCACTATATGTCGGTATACTTGGCTTCTGGCACTCAGATCAAATATTCTTCGGACATTTCTTTATAGAAAAGAACAACCTCGCTCGTCATCACTCGATGGGTACCTCCAAAAGCTTTTTCATATAACTTTCATAGCAACCTACAAAACTTGTAATATATAGTTCAAATTTGACCTAATTTTGATTAATCGACATATAAAGTCATTCACGGCAGAGTTAGCAATATGTTGGTCCACTATATATATGTGTGAAAACTTGGCTTGTGGCATTTAGATCCTTATTCTTCGAACTTCCTTTATAGGAGAGAATAATCTCGATATCACTCAAAAAATTGAGAATGTTCTTCCCCGATAGTTGGAAACTCACACTGACAACATTGTTTACTACAAGAAGATGCACCCATCTTCCCTAGAAAAGACACTTAATTCAAGAGAAATCTATCGCGCTTACTTGCTTGTAGCTCAAGTTTGACCTAATTTCGTTAAATAGTCATGATGCAAAATCTTAGCAAGAAGTTGAAACTATCATCAAAACTCTCGGTGGTTTCTAACATATTGATTGTGACCCCTCGATGGGTGCCACCAAAAGCTTTTTTGTAGAACTTTCAAAGCAACCTACAATTTACTTGTAGTTTCAAATTTGACCTAATTTCGATAAATCGACATAAAGTCATTCAAATGGGCAGAGTTAGCTAGGAAGTCATTCAAATATCGACAAACATGTAATTCAAGAGTGATCTTTTGCGCTTACTTGTAGCTCAAGTTTGACCTAATTTTGTTAAACTGTCAAGATGCAAAATCTTAGCATGAAGTTGAACGTGTCGCCAAAAATCTCGGTGGTTTATGATATATTAATTGCCCCCTGAATAGGTACCTCCAGAAGAGTTTTCATAAAATTTTCAAAGCAACCTAAAATTTACTTGCAGTTCAAATTTGACCTAAATTCGATAAATAATTGGCATAAAGTCATTCAAGTTGGCGGAGTTAGCTTGGAAGTTTGAAAGCTCATAAAACATGGGTATCGTCAGTACAACATGTTGGTCCACTCTTTATGTCTGAAAACTTATCTTGTGGTATTCAGATCTATATTCTTCTGAGTTTCTTTACGTAATAGAACAATCTCGTTATCACTCGAAAAATTGAGAATTAAATATTCTTACGTCATAGTTGGAAACTAACACCAACGACATTGTTTACTACATCACCCATCTACCTCTAAAAATACATTTAATTCAATATCAATCAATTGCCCTTACTTGTGTAGCAAATGTTTGACATAATTTTGTTAAATCGGCAAAAAGTCACTAAAGTGGGCATAGTTAGATGGGAAGCTTGAAACATCCTATTTTTAAAAACTTTGGAATTATAAGAAACCATGTTCCACTTTGTCTGATAATCGAGACGGTGTAATTATTTTTTAATTGTGATAGGTCCCGTAGGAGCGAGGTGCTTTATTAGTTAACACGTGGTCGGTGGAAGTACAAGTTACATCAAGCACCTCATAAAAATGAAAATTACATCCAAGTCCATGCATTTAGCACAAGATCCCTGAAACTAAGCAATGAAGTGTCTTTTGAGGTTTGCGCGTATGCTAGATATTGTAGAACCAAAATTTGTTCTAAAATAATCTACATTCTAGCTTTTACTACTAGTACGTATAGTAAACAAGAATCCATAAAACAGAGTGATCGTACTCTCTATTGGAGTAGTAACTTGGATTGGTTTTTCACATATCTAAGTACTACTACTAATTATAATTTCTCAAAAAAAAGTACCACTAATAAATACAGTACTAGTTTATCTGATTTGTTCTAAGATGTAGTACTACTACTATTACTAGTACTCCATCTGTCTGAGATTATTAAGGCCATTAAAATTTGATAAGACCAAAAAAGTTAATTACAGATTGGTGTTGAAGAATGCATGCAGTCCTCGGTCTCTCCCCTGCAGCACTGTACACCCTGCAGCAGGCCACAGGCTTTTCGTCTCTCTCCAGGAGTAGATCTTCTTTCCTCTCACTCACCTGGATCTTCTTTCCTCGGTCTCTCCCTCTGTCTGTACTGTATCTTCTGATACAATATAACATGACACCTGCTTTATTACTCACCTGTCAACTTTCTACAACCTTTTTGTTTTGATGAAGCATATACAACGCGTGGATACTGTCTAAGAAAAAAGTGGCCAAGTGCAGTTGCTATCGGTGCACCCATGCCTAGCGTATTCCTATACAATCGTACCAGTATAGTACGAAACTCAATCAGTATACTCTTCAGTATACCCACCCAACCCGGGTTTCTGGCCGACGGGCACTACGTCGGCAAGCCGATCTTCCCTCTGTAACCACTCCCACAAGTTCGTGTACCGCATTGGCGGATTCGACCGTGAGCCGGCTGCTGTGGACGCCGTCCAGTCTAAGGCGATGATTGAGTGCCCCTACGACAGCTATTTAGCTTGGTCTCCTTCGACAAGCTCGATGAGCACAAGATCGCATGCTCGCACGGCCCGTGCTCATGCATTGATTCTGCCTTTGATTTCATTGTCACGCCGGCAGGGCTCCTTCCTCACATGAAGGAGGCCCACGGGGTCATAGTAACCAGGACCATCTACGGTAGCGCCTTCTTTTGCCTCATCCCGACTCCGCCACCAACAAGCACGAGGGAATTCATGCGCTTCCTCTGCGGGGATGACCATGCCGTGTTCGGCCTGACCATCAGCGCGCTCGGCCTGGCCGCCGTCGTCTCCTTGGTGTGCATCAGGCAGGATAGGTGCTTGTGTCCGTGGTACACGGTGAAACTGTGTGCGTCTGGCCCGCCGGGGTCGGTGGACTTGTCGATGGTTGAGAGTCTTGATGCGGTAGTCGAGCTGACGAGCAGCTCGTCCCCGGCCAACTTCCTGTCCGATAAGCTCAGGACGTACCTCGGGGTGCCGCCACGGTTCCTGATGAAGGTTGGATAGTCCACCCATGTATCTTTCTGGATTTGCATCAACAGGAAAAAATGATCTTAAACTATGGCTGATGATCAATACTGTAATGGTGTATTAGCAGATAAATATTACTAGTAGTAGTACTATTTTACTACTCCAGTTTACTAATAGTAGTCGCATGTAGGTTCTCTTTAGGTACTAGGAAGGATGCATTTTGAATGTAAACTAAGTTTGTTGCTAATGTTATTATGGAGTATTTAGGGGTTTAGTATGACTTTTATATAATTGTTCACTTCTACGACATGGATTAGAGATAAATACACTAACCGTTCTTACGGTGCTTCGATTTTAGTTATCTAACTCAGTGATTACGGAATTTTATGCCCAAACTTATCAATTCGACTTCATTTAAGTCTTGAACCAAGATTGCCGTCGAAATTGCGCTGGTGTGGACGATGCATCGACGTGGGTCCAGCGTGCAGGATAGGCTGCCCTGGAATTTTGCCTAAATATCTAGAAAATAATATGGACATCTACGACATCAACTCAATGTTATTAGAATCATCACGAACCATGTTTTCATGTTATATGCGTTTGACATTATGTAAGTTAGTATGTTTGGTCAAACTTTATAAATATTGACTTCGACAAAACCTAGTATACTTTCTAATTTGGAAATGAGGGAGCATCTAAATACTAAAATGTGTCGAAATACATGTGTATCTAGACAAAGCCAAGTCAGTAAGTACTATTTTATGGAGGGAGTAATTATGAGTAATCTATTTTTCATAATATTTTTACTGCTACGGCACGTGCCCACGACTAGAGCATGGACCAATGCATAATAATCATGCGACCATGTGGTGGCAATCTACTCCGTACTGGATACCCTACGTGTGAAGACGCACTAGTGGAGCACACGCTCATGCCGTTCCTGAGTACGGAGTAGTACTACTAGTATACGCAAATAGGAGTTAAAAAATAGATAGATCTTGTTGCTCATCGTACTATTTTTTCCCTGTAAGGCAACCTGGACGTGACTACTACAGTACTATATTGGCACAACTTCTGCTTTTAGCGCTACAAGATGAAAGTGGAACTCTCTGTGTCCGTTCAACAAAAACTCTCGGTGTAATATTACTCTACTAGTACTTCTTGTACTCCCTAGTTTTTCGGACGCGCAGTAAACTAGTGCAGTAATTCTATTTGGTCAAGCTGCATGTAACGAGCATTTGTTTGACAGGACAATTCAGGTTTTGAGATATCCAAATTTCTACTCCAGCTCGATGGCTCAAGACACGAAGCAGCTAGCACTCTTCTATACATAAGCAAAAGATTGTGTATCTTGGAAATTGTCATGACCATTTATTACCTGCAGAGCTTTATTTTGTTTCCTTCGATACACCTTCGACTGATACTTTACTGTACTAGTATACTACTAGTAAATAACGTGCTACAGTTGGGCCATACAGCTAGTACTAGACATAGAGTTTAGTAGCTACTCTCGTCATAGTGAATTCTCCAAGAGGTGGAGTTCCTTTTTTTTCTAAGAGGTGGAGTTCCTTTTTTTCCGAGAGAGGAAACCTTTTTTATTCCTTCTTTGATTCAAAGAAAATTCAAAGGTTTTGTGAAGCATCTTGTCACTTAGGAAATAATCCTACGCTGTTTTGTTTGATTCATAGGATTCCAATATGTAGGAATTATGTCCCATTTGGAACACATGATAGGAAAAATATAGGAATAGGAAAAACACGGGAATTGAGATTCCTTCAAAGTATTCCTTTTCCCTCTATTTTTAGAAAAATTTCCGTCCACTCCAACCTCATGGTATAATTGCTTTGCTTTCCCTGTGATTCAAACACATACTTGATCCAAATTCCTGTAGTTTCCTCTTCTTATGTTTTGAGAATCCTACAAATCAAACAAGCCCTGAGAGATGTCTTTCTTTTTTTGTTTGTCTTTGATTATTTTTTTGTTTGAACATAGGGTCATAGAGTTTTCTCGGAATACGAGGAGGGTGGACATTGCACAAACCTCCAACAATTGGATTCGAAATTGCAGGGAACTCCAGATAATCAGGATAGTCTTGTTGCAAGAAACTACTATACTACAATTACTTTTGGGTACAAATGCTGCACATAGCACAAAATTCTCGATTAGACCTCTTAACATTATTTCTTACATACCCGGGGCTCAACAGTTGGAGCTCTTTGCAACTACGGCTCTAATTGTTGGAGGTTTGTGCAACTAGCCTCAATTGGAGCACTACCCCCACTCGCCCACCTTCTGCAGTACTACTAGTAGTAGAGTACTACTATGCATCATCAGCCTTTGTCTTCTCCATCGCACCCCGGCCGCCAGCTCACGCCAACTATCTTTCCTCCCTCCCCCACCCCACCCCACCCCAAAGAAAGCTCCCAAAACACCATTCGCAGCCTCCCATGGTGAGATCGAGCAAAGTCTGTAAAGATCCTGAGCAGTTTCAGAAGGTGTTCATCGAAGGCCCTCTTGAAGTACTCATCAACCATTGTGACGCCACCAATGTCGCGAGCCTCGTCAGTTCGTCCAAACATATTCTTCAATCAGCAAAAGAGAGCGGAACTATTCCTTCTTCTCATCCGTTTGCCATCTCATGTGTTCTTCATTCTCACCCGACGGTGAGACCGTAGGAATCCAAAGACTGCTTTGAAGTGGGGGGCAGCCCGTGCAAGCTGACGCCGCTGGACAGGTTCTTCTCCAATGTTGTGATGCCAAATTGTTTTGATGAGCAGTGAGCAGGCGGCAATGGAGATTGGATCGTCATAGTTGGGGCCGATTTCATGTGGGACCTTGTCAACGTGTACACTCGTCGCAAGATTGTTATTCTGCATGTGTCGAGGTTTGAACAGACCGAAGGTTCTGCACTTACATTTCAGGATGATGCTGATGAAAGTTGACGTACTAAACTGCAGAAGATAGTCATTTGCCAAGTTCCGACAGTCGCCATTTTCGAATTCAAGATTGCTGTCATCAATGGGAATGATAGTCATGAATGGTCAGTTTGTGTGAACGAGTTCCAAGGTACTTCAGATACTGCGATGCTATTATCCAACACGATCGTGTGTTCGTCGTGACCAAGAACGGCTATGTTTATACATGGAAGTCTCTGGAACTTGGTAAATTCTCCTCCCTACGTATTTTATTAGCTTTGTTCCTGAATCGATGCAAGCTGTTTTTTCTAAACTTTCATTAGTTAGTAGGAATTCCATTAAAATTTTAGTTTCTTTGATTTGAAGGAATTCCCAAGGAATTTCAGAGGAATGCAATCTTTAGGATGTTTTCTTACATATAAGTAGTTTGTTTCATATGATTGAGTTTTGCTGATAGTATTGCTTCATCTCCTAGTACATCCCATGGAAAATATGGTATCTACTACGTAGTAGTAAGTAATTATGTGAGACCCAGATATTATTCCTGAATCAGTGTAAGTTATTTTTTCTGAAGTTTCATTGCTTAGTAGGAATTTTAGCCTCTTTGATTCGTACGAATTCCCTAGGAATTTCAGAGGAATGCAATCCTTACTAAGTTTTCTTACATATAAGTAATTTGATTCATAGGATTGAGTTCTGCTGATAGTATTTCCTTGTCTCCTAGTACTAGTACATCCATGGAAAATATGGTATCTACTAGTAGTATTAACGTGAGACTCAGATACTAGACATATGACATATCATAACTATATAGAATTATAATACTAGGTAAATCTCAAAAAATTAGAAATTTGATCGACATCTACAAAGTATGGGCACGTATTTAGTTCTTGTATTTTCTATCATGTAGAACTCAACATTCATTAGGTACTAGTACTTGTAAATTTTGTTAACATGGTATTGAGAAATGAAGAGGAAGATTCTAGAATGATGGAGAAGTGTGTTCTGAGGATTTTGCATAGCATTCATTGTGCTAAAGATTATCAATAGAATCTTCAAGTAGATGCTAGAATGGAAAAGAAGATCCAACTGCTGGCAATATTGGGATTCGCAAGTCCTGATCCAACAGTGAATATTCAAAGTTATTCATACACTACATAGTGGTAAGATAAGATAAGATAAGGTATTAAACCTCCTACAAATAATCCTTGTTGGTTTTCCTTTGGTATATAAGACACCAAAATCTTGTAGGATCCAACCTTGCTTTTTTCCCTATGAACTTTACATTCAAGATCCTATAGGATTATTTCCTATTTCATTTGATCCCATGAATCAAACCGTGTCTCTAGGAGAATTTCTATAGCATATCCCCATTTCGAAAAGAATTAGAATTTCGATAGCATCTCCCTAGGTTGACATTTTTTTACGCAATCGAACATCTTAAGTATAATCAAGATTTTTGAAAATAGTACTGTATATCAACTTCTACAATGTCAGGTCAATATCAATATTATTTCCATGTTACATTTCCTTCCACTTTGAAGGTCCTATCCTTATCATGTCGCCACGCGATGCGTTGTACATGACACATGGGTTTGTTGAGGATGATGAGGAGAATGATCCTGGTAGGTGGTGGTTAGCAAGATCTGCCGGTGGTTCAAGACTTCTTCTGGTCTATACATATGGTGTCTCAGGCAATGCAATTGCTGATGATACTAGTGTTGTTCACTATGGTTGCACCGTTCGCACCTATCCTTTTGGGTTTGAGTGCATGGTGTTCTCGATGGACACAAGCCAGTTAACTGCAGCTAGCCGATGGAAAAGGGTTACTGACCTTGGATCATATTCTCTTTTCCTTGGCGTGAACTATCTGATTACAATTGCAGTAGGCGATGCAAATGATCCGCCAGGACATCTGACGAGAAGGAACTGTGTTTACACATCACAATAAGAAATTGGCTACGAGTACATGCCGCGTCCTAAAATTTGCCGCTTTAGTCTGAATGGTGATGCAGTTGTTGGTTTCCACACCAACACTCGCTGGACATGCATGCTTGGAGACTACATTTTGGTTCATCCCAAGCTTCTCAAACGCCTTGGAGTGGAACAAGCATGTTCAAGGATAGCTCATTTGGTCTCGGCCTTCTGTTGAACTCTTCCTTCTGGCTGGTTTTTAGCGGATGTACGAGTACTCAGCATTTAGTTTCACACCCGGTCTGGCTTGTAAACTACTCCGTATGACCAAAAACCCCTTTTGTACACTTGGTAGTTTCTCAAGTATGTATATTTCACCAATCTTGTAAAATAACCTTATTAGGATTAAAGTTGTACTCTACTACTACTATTCTGTACATAATTTCTTCCAGAATGTTGCATAATAGTAGTACTATTAGTATTACTCCTTGCAGGTTCGTAGTTTTGTTTCTTTTTCATTGCAGTTTGGGTCCTATAAGCCTAAGTTGGACGTGTTGGTAAGTACTTCGCTCAGAAACTACACGCGGTGGATGGAACACGATGTTTCCAGGTTTACCAGTAAAGACATGTCGCGCATCATGGCATCACCGGTGATTTGACAAGGCAATACTGTACGACGGTGTGCTAGTCTAGTTTCTTCTTCATCTGAACAAGTACTCCTTGTCTACCTAGTACTAGTAGTAGTAATAAAGGTCTACTAGTAGGAGTACTAGAGAACTCGATGAAGCTAGCTGGAGTACTACTGTCAGTAGCTACCCTAGAAGAGAGAGGGAGGGAGTTTTGCACACGCCAGTGCACGTCGCAGAGCGTTCCTTCCGAGACAAGCTGGATTTAACTCCCTCACCAGCCTCCCTCCACGCACACACAACCTCTTTTACTAAATCCCTTGTTCCCATAAAATACCACCCCCTGGACTCTCGCTCTATATTGTTGCCGACCAGCTCCTCGGCTCTGTCCTCTACAGGTGGCGGCGAGATCGGCGCGGCAACCTTCTGTAGGGCGGTGGAGCATCAGTCATCTCTGTCCCGCGGCAGCAATGGCGATATGTGAAATACTAGAACACTCGTACCTATTCCCTCTGTTTCATAATATAAGATGTTTTAGCTTATGTGAAACGAGTGTATCTAGATTCACTCTGAACTTACATGATAGAGTTGATCATGCGGTTACATTTTTATTATCGATTACGCAGCATTGTCATGTGTAGAGTAGTTCTTATCCCGGGTATGCATCCTTTTTTGTAGACTAGGATTCCATAGAAGCTTGTTTTCTAGGCTAGATCCCATAACTAAGAACAGTGGGGATCCGTTTGAAGTTGGTAGTTCGACAGCGCAAACTTTTGAAAATTTGCATATATTTGTCAATCAACATCATGTAATCAATATTGCAACTTGTTGCAGAAGGAGATAGGGGAAGGAGCTAAAAAGAGGATTCTCGATGAAATAGGTTCCAATCCTGTGACTTCTGCTATCCCAGATGACAAGGTAAATCAATAGAATGACATATGTTCTTGTTGTTGCGCGTAGATGCTTTCACTGTAATCTCTATTTATCTTGTAACCGCAGAAGCACAAAGTTGAAGAAGACTCTCAGTTTCCTAATGACGGAGTAGAAAATGGATGTCAGATCGCTACACCTAAGACGCCTCCTTGTTTACCTTCTGTGGAGACTGATGCAGTTGCAGCTACAGCTGGTACTGATGAGCCTGCACCTGCCATCGTCATGCCAGATGATGGAGGTGGTGGATTGTTTTTACCATCCGCGGAGACTTGTGCGGCTGGAGCTGGTAGTGAAGAGCCTTTAGAGGACATTGTGGTGCTCGATAGTTCACCTATTGTGGAGACTCATACTACCGGTGCTGGCGCTGCTGTTGGTGCTGCTGATCCCGCTCCCAAAATTATCGTGCCACCTGAAGGAGGTGGTGATTTGGGTTTACAATCTGTAGAAACTGTTGCACCTGAAGGTGGTGAACTGTGATGCGAAGCTTTCTTTCTTATGATTTGTATGCTTTTCTCTGGAACCTGTATTATAGAGCTACCTTACGCATTTCTTACACTTTTTCCTGTTGAACTGTAGTGTGGAATTGGAACTACTCCTAGTATGTAATCATAATATTCAGATGCTTGAGTATTATCGATGATAAACCAATGCTAGCTGAGCTGCACGATAATTGGCCTCTACCACCTGCAGGCGTAGTTCCTGGCTCATCTCCTTTTCACAAGCACGGTGAAAATATGGTTCTGTTTGTTTTCTTGCAATGCAATTATGCTTGTGTTATTGATCTAGCAATTTTATGTTGATTTTGTCACCCAATCCGCATTTATGTCTCTACATAAAAAAATATTTGTTCACATGACTTCAACAAAAAACAGTATCTTCTTTGCATCGACTAACACAAGGAGACATGCAAATATTTATTTATTTTTGAAACAAGGCAAATGATATGCCATTTTCATTGATAGAGAGGGACATGCAATTCAATTAAACTATGATAACTACTCGTACAAGTCATATAATGGTAGGGATTGCCATAGGAAATCATCACCTCCAGCATCTTGTTCTACAGAAGGCGTTATTACCAGATCCACGACCTTATTTTCCTCGGGACAACAATGTCAAGTGTAGGATTTCGAATCTAAACGCAATCCAGTGCAGGTTCATCAGGACAACCTCCAATTGCATCAGTCTCCACAGAAGGTACATTAGCGCTATGGCAGACACCGTTGGAAATGCAAGCTGAAGTTGTTGTTATACTCCTATCAGGACCACATATAAGGGCCAGAAATTCAAGCTCCGAAATCTAGCATTACAAAATAGACAAGAGGTCACCCCATCTGGACAATTCATAGGCAATTCATAGTGCAATTTGAGCGTCTTACATGATCCTTAGATGCTAGTCCATCCGGTCTTTTTATTGGTGGAATAAAATTTGCTGGTACTTTTATTTCTGCGAAGAACCTACAAAACATAGCCAAGTAAGACATCTGAATATATCTAACTTTTCTATAGCCTTATATGTGAAGATACCTTTGCATAACACTCACTTATCAAACTGTCTACGGATATCTTCCCACTCCTTGGAAATGCAAGTCAACATTCTATAGGGTACATCCATCTATACTATATTGTACCTCTAAGTACTTCCTCGTCAGGTACATCAACAGCCAAATGCTCTATCGTATCAAAGAAGGATGGGGAATATATCAGGTCAAAAGCTTGCACAGGATCTCTGCCAAGTCCTTTTTAAGATGTTTTCGAACTCTTCTGTCAAGAGCTTTACTATAGATTTACCTAAAGAATGTACCTACCCAAATCTAGAAGCACCTTGTAAATCTAGATGGTCACAAGCTTTAACTATTTCTAGGAGAGGTGGAGAACTAACCAAAGCCAAGAAGAATGTCCAGTGCCTGAATCTAGAAGGTGAAGCGTGGGGATCGCCCAGCTGACCGCCGGCCGGTGCGTCTCGTGAAGAACGGCGCGACGAATGGTGGTAGGCTGGAACTGCTGATAGAAAGGTGTCGAGAAGTTTTTTTAAGGTGTGGAGAAGTTGGCGGCCTGGTTCTAATCCTGTGCATATCCCATAAGAATGACGCTAAATTTGAAGAGACAGGGGTTGGTCGCTCGATTGAGGGCGGTCTTAGGAAAGTTTTGGCGGGCCCGGGGTGTTCGTCCATAATTTTCACAGAAATATCTATGAATATTTTATCGGATTTGCCAGTTCTCAAGAGTCACCCCTCTCGCCATTGGAATTACCTCGCGATTGGTGCAACGTGAGGGTTACACATTTGTTGCAACAGCTTGTAACTGGGATTTTAATGAGTTGCAACTACTAGGTTACAACTGAGTATTAGCACAATTAGTAGGGTGACATCAGCTCCTTAACATAACAAGTTCTCAGGCGCCTGGGATCTAGGAGCTCATATTTTATACCTTTTCCCCCTTGTTGACGGCTTTATTTCGAACCCGGCCGAGCCCCAGCACGTACCTTGGGATTTTAACTATCGAGCCCAAGAAATTAGCCTATTTGGCCTCATTATAGCCTAAGACCTTATAATTCGGCCATGTTTTGGATCATTCGGCCACGCAAATAGCCCAGTTAGATTGGGCGAGAGCCCATGAAAAATAGCCCGTTAATCCCTGCTTGGCTCATTTTTCTTTAATTCGGCCTTTTTTGGGCATCGTCCATCCATCCCTAAACTCCGCTTATCCATGTTCTTAAGTACTACCTACTATATTATTTATACTTAACATTTTTAGTTGAGCTGCTAGCAATCACGCATAGCAGATGGACAAGAAATTTTTAAGAAGAAAAATAAATAAGTTATATACGATGTTAGTATACATTTTTTACGTTTTATAAAAGGATAACAATTTTCTTGTGTAGTGGCAAGGCATGTAGTTTATCTGTAGCAATATTTTTGTACTGAGAGGCTGACATGGCCGACCCACCTACCTGCAGCTAGCTCCCATCAACCTTACCATACAAGAGATCAAGTTTAACGAGCGCGTTTAAAAGTACTTGTACAATAGTCATGACCAGAAAAAGAAGACCAAGATCGACACGTTTCTTGTCGAGAGAGGCTGACACATGGGCCCAGCAGCAAGACCATACATGCCTGCCACATGGAACAACGTTACCAAGGTCAAACTAGAGGACGCGACCAAAAAAATGTCCAACATACACACGTTTCCTCTACATATGCGGCTGACATGTGGACCCAGCAGGGAGACATTATACAGGTGGTGTATCGAGCAACGTTGCCAAGTTCCAGACGGGGAGGCGCGAGAGAAGAAAAAAGTCTAGCATGCACACGTTTCTTGCAGAGAGGAGGCTAACATGTCGGGCCCACCAGCCTGTATAAACAGCTGAAACAGCAAGCAACACTATCAAGTTCGGAACACGAAGGCACGCAGAGGGTAAAAAATCTATCATACACACGTTTCTTTTAATGAGAGGGTGACATGTGGGGCTCAGCATCGTGATTAAATGGTAGATTCATCGAACAACGCTATCAAGTTCAGAATAGGGTAGCGCGAGTGAAGGAAAAAATCCATTATGCACACGTTTCTTCTAATGAGAGGATGACATGTGGCGCTCAGGAGGTTGGTTAAACGGTAGATATGTTGAGCAGCGCTATCAACTTTAGAACGGGGTAGCACCAGCGAAGGAAAAAATCTCATCATACACACGTTTCTTCTAATGATAGCATGACAGGGTAGCACGAGCGAAGGAAAAAATTCCATCATACACATGATCCTTCTAATGAGAGGCTGACATGTGGGACCTAGTAGCCTAACTAAACGATACATGCCTCGAGCAACATTATCGAGTTCAAATCAGGGAGGTGCGACCAAAAAGTATGGTCCACTAGAGACACTGACGTCCGGGACCCACACGCCTCAAAAGACTTCAGCGAGTCAACATCGCACGAGGAAACAAAAATCTTGCTTCTTCCACTCGCTGGCCAAGCTTCCTCCAAGTTTTTAGCAGATCCGTCATAGTAGAGGGCTGCGAAACCAGAAAAAAAGTTTTCCATCGGCCACGGCCGAGCCGAGAATTTTGTCGCGAAAGACGCGCCTTCTACGACGACCGTCGGGCCAAGTCGGTGCGGAAGGAAACTTTTCTTGTAGTGGAGTTGAAAGTTATAGGGGGAGCGCAGATGTAACCTGGCGGTGTGTAAACTAGGGTTACAGATTGTCCTTCTCGATGTTCCCTCCTGTCCTTTATATAGGGAGGCCGGGTCTTGGGATAACAGGCCGAGTAGGTTACAGATTAGGGTTTTCCCTTTAAATTTCTATATATTGCTTGTCGTGTCCTTCAAGGAGTCGCCTTCCTCCGGACTTGGGCCACCCGAATCCTTGTTGGGCTTCAATTGTCCCACAGGTTCCTTTTGGGCTGGACCATATAGGCTAAAAACGAGTACCCGTAGGGTATACCCATGTCAACCACCCTCTCCTATAAAAGGAGTAGGTGGAGACCGCCTCTAAACATACCATTACACTCACTCATCCCCTCCTCTCATATGCCCTTTGGTTGGCATCTTCCTCCCCTTCTAGCCATGTCCATTACCACGAGCGAGGAGCTTAGGCAAAGCCATGCTCAAGATCTTCTCCACCACCATCACCACCATGTCATAGTGTTGGCGGAGTTCTCGAGGATCCACTACTTCCGCTGCCGCGCTGGAGCGAGAGACAGAAGTCGTTGGCACACCGTATGTGTGACTGATTATGGAGGTGATGCACGTGTGGTACTGTCATCACGTCCTGGAGGATGGTCGTGTACACTCTACAACAGCCACATTTCTTTGCGCGAACGTTATCCCGCATTATGGTCTTCGAGGGTGAGTTCATCTGAAACCGTTACATGTATCTCCTAGATGTGATCTTCGTGGTTGCAATCATTGATTTTTTTTGTTTTCCATACAATGAACCCCATCAAAAAGAGAGGACAATGAGGCGGCAGATCTGCTGTCTAAGCTTGGACCAGCCCATCGACCAATTATGCCTGGCGTTTTCCTAAAACAATTACGGACTCCATCTGTGAAGGGAGCAAACCTCGACAACCCAGATAGAGTGGATTCATTTGTTAACACAGTAACAATGACCTCTCCAGCTTGGACATAACCATTCATGGACTACCTTCAAGACGGAGCACTGCCCATCGACGAATTCGAAAGCCTGCAGATAGTACACAAAGCAAAAAGCTATGTCATAATAGATGGACAACTATATAAAATAAGTAATAGAGGAGTATTCCTATAGTGTGTCTCCCAGCAGCAAGGTATGGATATACTTAGAGAGATACATCTCGGAGATTGTGGGCACCACGCCCCTCCCTGTTCCTTTTTCATGACCTTCCTACAAGCTGGTGCAGACTTGTGTTGGGTGTCAGTTTTATGCAAGGTAACCACATGTTCTAGCTAAAGAATTGCGAACAATACCAATCACTTGGATGTTTGCGGTCTGGGGGATTGACATGGTTGGTCCTTTGCGGACAACACCTTGTGGATTTAAACATCTGTTAGTTGAAGTTGACAAATTCACTATATGGATTGAAGCTAAACCCATTAGAAATCTCGATGGGGAAACAATCCTGAAATTTGTTCGGGATCTAGTGGTGAGATTTGGTCTCCTACATAGCATCATGACCAACAACGGAAACAACTTGTCACTCAGATAAGTTGAGGAGTATTGTCATGAAAAAGGCATCCGCCTTGACCTAGCATATGTGGCACATCCACAGTCAAATGGGCAAGTGGAGTGAGCCAATGGACTAATTCTGCAAGAAATCAAGCCACGCTTAGAGGCACCTCTACATAGAGCATTTGGAGCCTGGGAAGAGAAATTACCATCTATCTTGTGGAGTTTACGAACAACACCCAGCAGATCCACCAGATTTAACCCCTTCTTCATGGTTTATGGAATAGAAACCGTACTACCATCTGACATCCTCTATGATGGACAGAGAGTCGCCGTCTACGACAAAGATGACGCTGAAGAATCCAAACACCTATCTATGGACCTGCTTGAGTAAGAACACGTCTTGGCATGCCAGAGGTTCGCCAACTACTAGCGGAAGCTACATAGCTACCATCGTCGGCGCGTTAGGCATCACTCGTTTAAAGAGGGGATGTGGTGCTTCGTCTCAAGCAGAAAAAGTCACACAAACTATCCCTCCCTTGGGAAGGACCGTTCGTCATAAGCGAAGTGTTTCTCAATGGTTCCTATTACCTCGTCGATATTCATGAGTTTAAAGATAGGCCAACAGAATGCAAGCGCAAGCGACATGACCTTGATGATGATTATATGGAGACTGATCAGCAATGGAACATAGCATAGCTACGTCCCTTTTACACATAGAATATTTTTTATTATGTAATAACACTACTACAAAATCGGGCTTTGTAGCATCCACTTGTAGTGTGTTTTTGCCTAAAAAATCGAACCACCTCCTAAACCCATTTCCGCGGGTGGTTTTTGTGAAAAATCCACCATTAATAATTCACCTACGTGTAATAATACATTTTTGGAGGCGGTTCAAACAAATACACTACTATGTAGGGAGGCGGGCAGAAAACCCAACCGCCCCCGAAAAAAGTCTTATTGACAGCAATTCAATTCGCAGCAGTTTTTGGAGGTGGTTTGATAAACAAGCCGCTGCGGAAGTTGTGAAACAAAATTCGCACTCCCTGTCTTGCCACCATGTGTTGTTCATAATATCTTTTACTCAAGTTTTATCACAAAGTGAGGCATAACCTAGTGGTCAGAGAGAGGTGTTCCAACCCACCCAAGTTCAAGTCCTAGTACTTACACTTTGTGTTGTTAAATTAAAAACTTACTTGACATAACCACATGTTTTAATTGGTGTGATAAATCACTAGCAACGTCCTTGATGGTGCTTAGGGTTTAGAGTTTAGAGTTTAGTGTTTAGGGTTTGTGGTTTAGTGGTAATTAAACCCTAAACTCTATACCCTAAACCCTAAACTCTAATCATAGCATAGGATGCCCCTATTGACTTGTTCCATCAGTTAAATCATGTGATCATGCCAATTAAGTTTTTTATATACGATCGCACGTAACTTTTTCTTACTAGTTTAGATTTATCAATAATTTCCCCTCTAGTTTAGATGTTATATATTTTAAGTATCATACATGCATCTAAAGTAACTTTCCTCTAGTAAATCTTGATCTTACAACGAAATGTAAAAACTTTGCAACATTCTTATGCATTCTTGATAAATAATTTTCACAATAGGAGGGATCAATGTTATTTGAAGTGCGATGAGTGGATCACATATAAATATTTTAAGACGCTTCATGACACGTACATTACATGCTAATTAGACAGGGACACATATACAAGTTGGCACATTCCTGATAGCAAAAACAAACAGTGTTTTGATATGTCCCTATTTATTGCAAAATCTGAACCATCAAAATGTATTTCGAACCACTCACATGCATATGAATTTGTTTTATATTTTTTCCAACCCACAATGGCTAGTTTGACTACGGGCTATCCAAAAAACTCGGAATCTCCGGGTCACAATGGCAACCTGCATAATTGCAATCGCTGGTGGTGATTCAATGCCTTGTTTAGCTTTATTAGGGAATGTGCAATGCTGGTGAACAGGCCTATAAATTCAACAATCAATTCCATCTCAATGTTATGCCTTTCTTCTCAACCTTTCTCCACAAAATCAATTCCCCAAATTACCCCAAACAACCCAAGGAAGAACATGGCTCGGAGATGGGATTTGGAACCCGAATCGAGCCACGACGGCCTCAGCAAAGGCAGCACCGACTCTAGGGTCATCGACGGCCCACACGAGTTAGGGTCGTCCGATGATCCCGAGCTCGTCGCTCTGCAAGAATATCGGGAGGAGCCGCTAGAGCGGTATTCCGATGAGGACAAGGAGGAGGACGAGGACGAGGAGGAGGCACTGCTGGAGCAGAGCATGCAGGTGCCGCTGGAGCAGATCATGCAGGCGATGCCGGTGGAGAATGGGCATGTTACGCAATACGAGTGGCCGGTGGTCGAGGACGACGACAACAAGCCAGAGGAGTGGCCTGTGGTTGACAATGATGGTGATGAGCCAAAGGTGGCAACCGCTAGCAGGAAGTGTCGCCGCTCAGATGATGGCGTGAGGAATAAGAAGTGATCGGTAGTACTAGTTAGTAGTATAATTTTAGTTAGATGTTATTAAAGTATGCTAGTACTGGGTGCTTTTAGGATGATGGATGGCTGTATGAAATTGCGTGCTTTTGTGATTACAGTGGTAATCAAGAATGTATGTGAAGTTTACTTAATTAGTAGTTCGTCCTATCCAGATTTTGATCTTAGGATGATGTGTGAAGTGTTAGTGGAAAGACTTAAATATATATAGTGCCTAGTTTGATTTGAAGTGTTAGTGAAGGAAACTTACATGAAGTCATCAATAATGATTAGTTGATGCTAGTTTTCATTTGAAAATGCACTACAACCTGGAGTGTCTAGATTATGGAGTCCGGGTTTAGGTAATTTTCATATACATCATTAATTTGGTGACACTTTTTATATACTTGTTACGAATTATAGATTCATTTATTGTGTTTTGGTATTTAACCTTGAAATAAATAGTAAAATGTAGATACGGTTTTCCAAAATGGCCTATGGCAGTAGGTATATCTATGCTTGTATACGGGTGGTCCGGATACTTCCGGAATTTCAGAAACCGAGTTTCCATGGAGACATTCAAAGATTTTTTAGGACTGTCAAAAAGTATGATTCTTTGTATTGCCCCATATTTTGAGTATATAACCTTAAGAAAAAATAGTAAAAGTCGATACGCACATCCTAAATGAAACTTGCTTCACAAAAGTGATCATCTTCTAGGAATGTCATTGGTTTAGAGAGCAAACTCCCATGCTTCGGAACACTGAAACCAAGTTTTCTACAAATTGGACTCTTTTTTGTTGGGATTGTGTATATGCACCCCCACTTGAACTAATAATGACTAATACGATTTTTTTGATTGTACAAATAATGATTTACTCATTTCCACACATTTTCAAGAGAAAATAAATAAATAATACATATATTTGTGAAAAAATCTAGTTTTTTTGCATGCGCACACATTTTAAGGTTTTTAAACTTGTGACAAATTGTAAGAGATGACATGACTGTCCTAATTGGTGAAAGAAAGTATGAATTTATTTAAAATCCGGACCCTCCGCACCCAAATTCCCCATTTTACTGCACGTCAATCCCCTTCCCCAATATTTGCCCTCCTGCGCTAAGACGCTGCATTCAAAATCCCCAATTTCCAGCCACCACTGCCATTCAATCCTCCCCCTTCCTGTAGATCCTCCATTTCCATCGGAGATGGCAGCAGAATTCGGCTCGAGCCATAGCAGGGCTGGCCGAACAAGGGTGAACACGGCGACGACGCGCCTTTTGGCAGAAGTTTTCTCCCTCGTGCCACCGGACTGCCACCTGCCAAAGGGGTGGCACCTTAACCTGAGGGGTGTCCCAGTGCCACCGCCACCGAGGAGTGCCACGGCCCACGCCATTGAGATCGCCTGCTGCCATGTGTGCCTGCCGTCGGCGCTACGTGCGGACCCAGATACAGCTCGTATGCACCGTATTAGGCCAAGCTTTTCAAGGAGGAGCATGAATCCATGCACCGATCCGCCTGCCATGGCCAAGCACAAGCCCGCTGGAACGTGGCAAATCACCGGCGACTCTAGGCCCAAGTCGCTACCGACAATGCCAAGCCGGATTCTAAGGAGGACAGCTACCCCATGGCAGAGGAGGAGGAGGAAGCTGAGACCAGCGGATATTAGCTCAAGGTCCAGATGTCACCGCTGCCCCACGAGCTCGGCAAAAAGCGAGAGTGGCCGGGCACCATGGTCGCGCATCGTGCATCGTTGGAGGCCGTCCACAACAATGACGTCAAGCCAGAGCCCATCGAGTCCGACAGATCCGGCTCCATCGACTGGGAGGAGGTCGAGGCATAAGCAGATTCGTTGTCGGTCGAGCCGACACCACCTCCGCCGCCCATCCATGAGCCCGACGATGAGCTAGAGTGGTCGAGCACCATGGAAGCTTACTGTGCGTCGGTGGAGGCCATCATGGTGGTCATCGACAATGATTAATGAGCTAAAATGTGGCCTATGTTTAATCTGAATATTCAGTTATTGCTGCATAGTAGAACTTTGTAATCTGGAGATCAATATGTGGCATCTGTTTAAATTTATGTGAATTTCTAGTTATGTTTGTCCTCTGTTTAATTTTATGTGAATTCTTGTTATCTTCGTCCTCAGTTTATATTTATGTGACTTTCTAATTGAATTTGAACTCTGTACATTTGTTTAGAAAAAATAAGCATTTCCGGACCATTCGGAAATATACAGACTGTCCGCATATTTCGATTTGGTGGGAAAATATTTGGGTATATTCCCTTAGCCCTGCTCAAATCCCTAGCATTCCGCCTCCTCTAATTTGAAATTTTCCCCTCTCGTCGTGCTACCCCTCCCCTGCTGGATTCTCCGCCCCCTCCCCTCTCCCATCTTCTGCTAGATTCGCCGCCCCTCTCCCCCCTCCCCTCTCCCCTTTCCTGCCAGATTTGTCTCCCCACACTCAGCCTCCTCCCTCCGGACATATCCTCCCTACTGGTGCGCCCTCTGCCCCTCCCATCGCGGCGGCCTTCCAGAACACCAGCCTTCCCGCTCCCCCTTCCCGCCGGCGCCCGCCCTCCCTGCAGATATGGTGTTCTCTCTTCTTCCTTTTCTTTTCTTTATTTAGTACAATGCATAGCAAGATTCTTATCTAGAGTTGTTCCTTCTTTATTTAGTATGTGGTACTTATAGATGAGTACTTCTTTATTTGCTACCAAATAAATGGCATGTATAGATGAGTACTTCTTTATTTAGATTCCATTTATTTAAGTGGGTCCTTAATTATTTAGTAATAGAGATAGCAAAGTTCTTGTATTTAGGTGTTGGTATATAATACTTAGGCTGGTCGTACTAGAGAGTGACATACATATGTTACTATTAGACTAGTAACATGCATATGTTACTCTCCACTATGACCAGCCTTATTATTATATCCATAGTGGGTAGTTTATAACATAGAGATCATCATATAGGCTTGTCATAATGGGAATTCATACGCTAGTATCATGTGTATGATACTAGTAAGGGTAGCCACAATGTTGTTATAGCTAAATCTATCAGAAAGTTGAATTTGGATTCACCATGAAATTTGGTTAGAGCTCCACAATGTAGCTATTCTAAATTCCTGCATCATGGGTCCTACTAATACCTCATTTTTTGTATAAGACATGAGAATAGAGGAACATGTCATACACAAGCTAGCTAATCAAATTGGAACCACATTTAGCATTGAAGCACCCTCTTGCTCCAGTTCCCTCTTTTGCAAATATATGACCACTTTTGGCTACATATTGTGGGTGACACTCCCACTCTGGCTAGCCTAGTAGAAGATAGTGGGAAATTTATGCATACTAGTATCATATGAGTATGATCACTATTCCCTCTGTTCTAGAGTAACAGACTCAATTATGATTAGATACATACTAGACAAAGTTGAGTCACTTATTTCAGAACAGAGCGAGTAGTGTATAATACTAACTACGATGTCCATAATGGGAGCGACGCAACCGCTATCATACTGTAATGTTTGCAAACATGACTATGTAATAGTGTTTGTGATGGTCCCACTATGTTTACCCTAGTAAAATATTGTACTATGTATATATAGTGTATTTTTATTTTTTAGTTTCCACTTACTAGCAATATACTCTCATATTTAGTCATGGATTATTGTATATATGGAGTTTTACCTTGTTTACTAAAAGAAACGGAAAAGTGTGTCTGAACTAACTCAAGTTGTAGCTAGATTTTTGGGTCCATGTTAGCTTTATTTTGTGCAGGCTCCATGTTGCCCTGTTTGCATGAGCATTGAGGGGCCATGCAGGCAGAGGAATCAACGTAGTTCATTTATTGTACTAACTATGCATGTGGGGACCGAACATACAATGGTATGTGAGTTAAATGGATTATTTATATTGATAAGGTACGAAGGATTTTGCAAAACAGTTTGTCTGTTGTTTATGAATTACTGTACTGCATAAGAAAAATGACTACTGTTTTTTTGTCAATATTTCTTTGCCATGTCAAGAAGCAGTTAAATGAAATGACTCCTTGTAACAAGATGCGCATCATGACACCATATGTATATTTGTATTGCTTTGAACTAATCAAAGAAAAGGACAAGACAATTTTATGGGGTGAGAAACGGGATAATTTTATCATCCACTATTATATCCGCTCCTATGATTAGATAGTTGTGTATTTGGATGGTGACCAAGAATTCCTCATGCTATTGTATATGACAAACTTGGTAGTAAGAAAAAACTTTCTAAAAAGCCAGGTTATTTCATATATACTCTCTATGTACAATTTGTTGTGCACGCCTATGTTGAGACATATTATACTAACTCTAAATGTATGGTGCAGATGAGGAAATCAGTGTGAAACTATATTCGTTTACCATACAAGGCAACTAAATAAAACAATCATCGTCTGATAAGTATTTTTGTTTGAAGCATATGATTTATTCAGAACTACAAGCTAGCACTATACTTTTTATTAACTGAGAAAGTGCTGGACTATTGTTGTATTTGCAGGCATGATGAAATCCTTAATTCGGTGATAAAACGTCCATCAATGCCACTCTCATCCATCGATAAAGCTGGTGTCATTGTTTTTCCCAGACACAACTATACTCGTATCAGTCCAATTGTCTTCCATATGTTGATGGAGAAAAACATTGGGCATAAAACACTTGTAAGTAGTAACAACAATGCAGAAGCTAAGCAGTGGTTTTATGAGATAGTGTGACCTACCCTCGTCAAGAAAAGTTCAGTTTCACGGAGGCATAGATGTGCTTGTGTTCTCCAATTAGTCTCAGGATAAAGAAGGAAGATTAGTCATGGAGAAGGCCACCTAGCACGATTTTGTTTACCGGGCGGGTTAGGAAGTTAGTGAGGTAGTTATGTTCTGCATCACAAAGTCTGAGCAAGAAAGTATCTTCAATATTTACTTCTCAAGAGTTTAACATTCAGCTTGCTTCCTCGTATGTAAAGAGCAAGATATGTGAAGAATTCAGTCCTAACTAGCTACTATATCCTTTATTTTATTATTGCACTGATGTAACTGCAAGCACTGTAAAATCTACTTAATTAAGTTTTCTTTAGTTTAGTTATGTGGTCTTCATAACGGGTTTCAACTGTAATTTGATGAAATGAAGCACGTGTGCTAAAGCCACCCGGAGTCTCCGAGTTTTATATTGGAGGTTCTGGGTAGGGAAACGTAAACCCAGACCAGAGCGAGAAATCCGGATGCCCCGGTCTAGTAGAGGTGGCTTATATTTATAACCGTCTCCTAACAGCTGGAGTAGGTTTGTCGTAGAAACCGTCTCCAACCTTACCGGGATGTCGTAGAAACCGTTTCCAACCTTACCGAGACATCTGTAGAAATGTGGACGCCCCGGCCTACTTGAGCCAGTTCATATGGGCGACCGTCTCCTAGTCCGCCGGTGGTCCATTTTTTAAACCATCCACGTAAATCATATTAACACAGGTGGCCCTTTATATAAATCGTCTGGTATATACTACCGGAGATGGTTCGGCCAACTGCTTCAGAAAAATCTGATTTATCAGCAACTGTCATCGAGAGTAGGAAGCCAATACTGTCGCCCGCACATGGTGGAAAACCATCGTCGGAAATTGATTCTGTTGTAGTGTAAGTATCTTATGTAATCACTGAAATAAAGCATTTGGTCCACTCATATTTGTTGAGTCTTTTACCTCCTTTAGTGTTTATTTTTGGATTATATAAACCATTTATGCGCAAGTTTGCATTTGCAGCTGTGAAAATTCTGCCTACGGGCGTTATCTTAAGTTTTCTGGTCTACACGTTTTCTATTGTTTTTATGTGGATTCTGGAGTAGTGACTTTATGACACTCATAGCCAACGATTTTGTTCTTAGGTTCTTGTCGGTGCTATTAAGCATCATCACCTGAGAGCATTGTTATGTGCTGCGAGTCTTTCGTCTCACGAAAGGTTAAGCATAAGAACCAGAATAATGGATAAGCCAACACTTGATTAACATATATATACATACTGGATATAGATAAGTAGAAGGAGGCTTACAACCAAGTTTTCCGCCTTACTTCTACAAGTTTTTCACATACTTACAAAAAATCGCAGGGTTGTTCGATGCTACCGTAGGGGACTTCGATGCAGCATCATCAGCGAAAAGAGAGGCTGGCCTAGAGAGATCGTCAAACACGGAATATCCAGGGCTAGATTCTGAAGCTGTTGGCTCATCATCCATCTCCTCGGCTGGCACAAAGACATCCGCCTTGACGAGCTTGAAAATCTTGGCATCATAGATGGTGAGGGAGTTCCAAATAGCAGTGCTACAATTTCACGCCCTTCCTCGTAAAACTTTGGCATACCAGATGATATTAGGTCCATGTCGGCTTCATCATAGTGTGCCTTCACCAAGGACAAGGCCATCCTTGTGTCGGGCTGGATAGAGGATGCTTTCCAGCTCCTTATTTTCTCACGGTCTCGATAGAGGATTTTCGAGTACTTGGCGACAGAATCCTCCTCTTTGATGGTAATATCTAGGGGCTACGCTATCTCCTTTGCTTGAGTGATGGCAGTATTAATGAAGTTACCGGCAAGAATCATCCACTCCTTTGAATCCGGAGCACCTTCGCCCATGTTGGTTAAACCAATGGGATTTTTGTTTTCGTAAGAGACGAGGGTCATGAGTACAACAGTAAAATACATGTATCCGACTTACAGAATTGAGAAAGACGGAGGAAATTTACCAAATATGCTAGTTTCAGCTTGATGGCAGGTTTCCACCAAGATGTCATGCTCCTTCTGAAGTTTTTTGCACGCCTCAAGGCCTCGAGAATTCTGCTCTGTGGAAGCTTGGTTTTGCTCCTTGAGGTGTTCAATATCCTTCTTCAAACGCTACATCTCGGTGTCAGTAGATTCTTGCAGAACCTTCATTTACTCTTCATGCCCCTTGATGACAGTAGCTAGGTCTTTCTTCAGGATCTTATTCTCATCTTACACCTCTTGGACGTGATTGGATTTCTCAATGATACTTTTGTCCTTGACAATGGCATCTGCAAGTCGGAACAAATACATCATATGAGAATTTAGACGAAATGGCTATAAATGAAGGATTAGGGAACTGTTGGCGGAAAAAAGGCGTTGGCTATTTTTGATCTATTCCTTCAAAAGGCTATTTTACCCTTTTCAAGATACAACTCATTTTGCAGCTTGGCAAACTTCTCATTGGCAGCCCTCTTCTAGGTATTTTCATTCTGCAAAGAGAAGAATACTTAGTTTCTCTACAACATCTAGTCAGAACTTATCAGTTTCAATTAGAAGCTCGGGGGCTACCGTATCAGATTTTAACTCAAGTGTGTTTTCTCTTAGAGTACCTAGCCGGAATTATTCATTCTTCCTAGATACTCGGGGGCTACACTATCAAGTTCTATACTTAGTTGTTCTTTGTAGCACTCAGGACAATAACTAATGGTTTTAGGAGTAAGAGCTCAGGGGCTACAGTGGGATATATTATAAAGTGAAATGTAAAAAGATCGAAGACTTACAATAGCAATAATCTTGAGATTATTTGCCAAATTGGCATATGCATCATGGAAGGTCCTGGAATTGTTATAAATAGCATTCGCCTACTGAATAAGATCATCTAGGCTTGGTGTCGGAGGAGTTAGATGCATGGAAGATGAAGTAGCCAGAGGCATGGATGAAGTCCTAGCCGTATCCTGCATTATCATAGCAGTTGATGAAGTATAGGTTCCTGGCTTGGTAATTGATGCTGCTACTTCTGCTTTCTCCGCCCGTTGTTTCCCTTCTTCAGTGGCATCCTTAGATAGAGCTTCAACCAATTTTTAAGAGGTACTTTCCTGCGTCGCCTGACCGCTAGGGGCAAGGTCCATACCGGTAGAACCTGAGACATCTAGTGTTGGGTCGATGTCAATCTCCACGACAGGAGTCTCAGGTGCGATGGGGGACGAAGTTTTGATAGAGCCTGTTGTAGGCTTGACGACATGAGTCGGGGGAGTAACAGCAGGCAAGGACTTGGTTAGCATCTCACGAATATTCTTAGAACGTCCAACATCTTTGGAGGTGCGTTTCAGACTAATACCGTATCTCTTCCTGAAACGTACCAAGTATAAGTACATGAATGAGCAGGTGCAAAGTAATGTCGGAGAATGAATATACTTACACCACGGTAGATGCCTTGGTTAATGGGATATTGGTGGACTTCTTCTTCTTTGCCTCTAAGGCGGTAGTGGATTTCTTAGAGACTCCACTCTCCGATTTCTTATTTTTCTTGCCCTCGGCAACAACGTCAGAGGTGGAGCTCTTCTGCTTCTGCGTTGCCGGAGCTGGATGATCCTTGGAGGTATCATCGTTGGACACAACCTGCACATCCTTTAGCTTTGGATCATAGACCTGGGAGGCCATTTCTTCCTCCAACAAGGTCGCCAGTTGATGAGACAAAAGCATGTCAGATGGTTGATACACCCAAGTCGGAAACCTTAGAGTACATATAAAAGCAATAAAGGAAACATGGTTACCTCTAGGCATTTGCCGAATTCAAACATGTCAAAGGTGATTTTGAAGCCATGCTTCTTGTCCTTCACCTTGACGATGTAATTAAGCCGGAAATCTGCACCTTGATGGAGTCCTTGGAGAAGCTGTCCATGGAAATCCACATAGGATCTTTCCTCTCCTTGGAATATTTATGCATCAGCTGGGTGCGGTGCTGTAGAGGTTGGATCCGCCTTATGAACCAGCACATGGCTAGGTCCAAGTCGGTTAGCCCTCCGTCTACCGGCCATTCTATCCTCCTTACGGCGCGAGAGGCTTGATCGTCGGATGGGAGGGGGCCTTGGGATCTCTAGGTGGGGGCCTCAGTGGTGGCTCCATCGACAAAGTCGGAGTACAAGTCTTGACAGCCAGCCAGAGGTATATCTAGGCCGTAAAAGTATGTCCTTTGCCAGTTTTTGCAGGACTCATGGCCAATGATGTCGGGGAACCACCGGTTAGGAAAGATCTTGAAGCTAATGGTTCCATAGTTCCGCAATTCATCCTTGGACTCTTCGTACTCTCTCTTGATGGTGAAAAAGAAAATAAACAGATCTAACTTAGGCTTGATACCTAGGTATCCTTCATACAAGGCTATGTAATTGTTAAGTGCTAGGATGCTATTGGGATAAAGGTTATGGGGGAGAAACCGAAAGTGATTCAGGCCTTCAAGGAAGAAGTTGAGGTATACCGAAAGTGATTCAGGCCTTTAGACTGGGAGGGAGACACCGTGTACCAGCTGAGACTTGAGGTATACCTTTTCTCTGTCTTGGGGAGAAGGGATGACCTCGCCGGTTAGCGCCAGCCACCAGACTAGGTCCTCTACTTAAGGGAGGTATCCTTTAGTGATGGGTTCCTTCAGGTGCTCCGTAGAAAGCTCATAGCCCCTGCAGACTCCCTTGTGGAAATCAGCCTCCTCCTCCATGGCTTCAAGCGCCGCCCGTGTTTGGTCATCGCTGATGGTCTCCACCACGGCGGAGACAGGCACCACCACTCCCTCCGGTGGAACGGGTACGCCCTTGGATGGCTCTATTGATGCCTCAGGAGCCGCCTCCGTTGATGGAGTGTTGTTGCTGCTGGCCATTGGGTGGATTGGTGGATGATGGGGAAGGGAGGTTTCTTGGCTAGGGTTTTCTCGCTGGGAGCTCGAACAGTTGCTCGGCGAGAGGAAGAAGACGATGCAGGGGATAATACAGGTAAAAGAGAATTCTCTAGCCGTAGTAAATATTTATAGACCCTGGCATCAAGATCCGTGCGCGGGAGATCTAACAGTTGCAGCGTGGACAACATGTGTGCGAATGTGCACGGTAATTTCGCCATGTCCCCCATTTTCCGCTTAACATTTCAGATTTTACACGCGGGAAAATCACTAATGATTAAACCACTGCCATAGGTGAGTTTTGAGGAAGTGTAGGCTATAGCCTTTGTCATCTTACCGACCATTGCAGTGGAGTAGTCACGGGCTGAAGATTCCACTAAAGGCGAACACTATCCGACTCTGGAAAAAAAGACTTGGAGAATCTCCGGCTTACATATTAAAGACAAAGAAGATTACATGGTTCTTTGGGAGAACTTCAAGACATTTCTTAACGAATTACCGACATCACCTAGATGGAGCACTCAAAACCAAAGGGCAATATAGCACAAGATATCAAAGTCCTTGGGGGATACTATTGGGGATATGCTAAATAGGTATCACCATTGCATGTCTCTAATCCGGATAACCCGGGTGGCACACAGTTGGTAGCACAACCCATGGCCTGCTGGACGGCCCAGTTAGACGGATCTAGAACGGAGGCCCATGCCGGAAGAAGGAAGGCTACGGTGCAGTTACCGACCAACCTGGAGCCATAGACTACAAGACACGAAGACTAGTTAGTATTAGTGTAGGACTCTATAACCTATCCGGCTAGGTGTTTCCCTATAACCCTAGGTTCTGGCGCCTTTATAAGCCAGACTTCTGGGAGCCTTTAGGGCAACAATGATAGTTGTTGAACGTAACACCTTGCACAGTGAACCGATCCCTGTAATTTTGTGTATTGCCATTAGAGTGATTTATAGCAGGAGTAGAGTTCTGCCACCGTTGTGAGACTTGAACCAGGGTAAGCTTTGTTACCTCGTACCCGTTAACTCACCGCCTTCCCCCACCTCTCTAAACATTCTCTATGAGGACTCCTCCATGGCGTACTCGTCGGCAATACCACAACAGTGGACCTGCTCCTCTGAAAGTAGATCACATGGTGGCGATTCATTGGCGGTGCCGATTCTCGTCATTTTCGTCAGGTCGACGGTGTCCGTGAACCCGACGAAGAGGTTGATGGTGCTGACTGGCATCACCGCAACATGGGTGACCAGGTGCGACGCTGGTATGTAGCTGCTCGGCAAGATATGGAGGAATTCTCCACTACCAACCATGCGAACAGTCGATATCGGCCAATCAACTGGAGTGTAGGGTCTTGCCACAGATCTCAGGCTATACTAGCCAAGCCCTACGATGGGTGCCACTATCGTGGGAATGGCCACGATAGTCTCTACCATGGGTAGTGATTGATAAGATTGGGGGCAACAGCGAGTCGCCATCCGCGGATCGAGATTGATGGAAGACACAAGGATTTACCTAGGTTCGTCCCCCCAAAGGGTAAATACCTACTTCCTGCTAGATTGTATTAATGGCGAGTGGATTACAAGATCAGTGAGCTCGGTGCTAGGCAGTGAGTCGCTTGGATGGGATAGCTAATAGCACGTGATTATAACAAGTGCCCCAAGGAGGTTTATATAGGGTCACCTTTCTAGGGTTTACAAGATTACAACTGAATAAGTTTAGGTTTCGAAGGGTTTGACCAAATCCGACTAGGCCTAGCTAGGGTCTTGGGCCTTCAGCTTCCAGTCGCCGAGCTTTATTCGAAGTCTCATTCGTATCGTTGTACCAGCAGGCCCACATGCCATGGGCCAGGGTCAGTCACATCTCCCTCCCGAGCATACCCCGATTGGCAGATCCCATCAGCTTGTGTGCACTACTAGAGCTTATATCTGTGTCCTGCTTAGCCATGATTAGCTATTAGTGGTAGTTCATCCAGATGATGTATCAGATGCAAAGAATCTAGAAAGGCAGGAGAACAAGGTATGTTGGTGAGAAGATCAGTGGTAAAGTGAGGTAAACATGCTAAGGCTTGTATGGGAGGCCACAGTGGGATGTGGTTTTTGTAGTCCCATGCTCACCACCCCTAGGACCTGGGAGTTCTTTCCCTCGGAACCAAGACGAGTGTACAGCCACACTGGCACCTATGGGAAACACCTCGACTCACTAACTTGCCTAGTCTAATCCATGAGTCTGTAGTTTGAGATTCGGATGGGTTGAAGATGGTGCATCATATGGGGCATGTCCAAGGAGGAAGGAGGATCCGTGAGTACTCCCGATTTGTTGGACAGAGAGATTGGGCCAATACAACCCTTTCTTAGTGACTCATGGATTAGGTGAAACCAAGGTAAATGTCATGTCTAACCACCCTCTGCCGACCTTCCAAGGAATAGAGCTAATAGCTTGGCATTAAGAGGCGATTGGTACGTGTGGGTAAAGTAGTACACCCCTGTTGGTTTAATATTTTTAGAAAGTCGTATTCACGGTTATGGACGACTTGGGAATGAACGTGGGATCATGGAGAACATTAACTTAATCGTAAAACTTGGTTACTAAGGTTTGTTAAGGATGCTTCCTGATGGGTACGAGGGGGTGATCCTAGTTGAGAGTCCTAATGATGATGATTCGATGGATACCAAAATATGATGATCAAAACTTTGGAGATGTCACCCTCTTATCCCTTTTAATATATTCTGTCTCTCTCACCTGTTTTACAAACAAAGATAGCTTTATGCAAATTAACCCCACCAGCCTTGCGGAGAACACCCTGTACTCACCCTTGCTTTGTTGATACTTTTGTAGCAGAGTAAAAGTCCCCTGAAGATGAGTTCTTACGACATCGACACTGACGAGTAGCTTGGGTTTCCTGGCCGGCATCCTAGAATCTATGGGTTGGGACGTCATCGTTATGCTTCGGGCCTCTTTGGCCATTTGTTAAGTTTTCTACTTAATAGCATAATTTTCCTTCTTTTGTTTGATGTTTGTCGTCAATGACCTCTGTTTGTAATAATTTGGTTCTCTGCTCAGTTATGATCTTGCAGTAATGATTTTTGCGTCATAGGGTCACTGTTGTGTTACAGACTAGATATCCTTGAGCTCTAGGTTAGGATTATGTCGGACTAAGGTTTAGGATCTGTTTAACCATGATCCCAGGGGTGTCACAGGTTTTGGTATCAGAGCAGTACCGATCGTAGTAAAACCTTGCTATTCATCTATGTTGATTCTAGTGCTTTTGAAAACTATTTCAAAAATGAAAAGTTTTTACGTAAACTCTAGTATGCTCCTTTTATTCCTTATATATTATCGCTATAACTCTGATTCATCTTATCTTGTGTTGATTTGGAATTTATTTGATATCTCTTCTAGTCTTTCAAAGCTTAGGTGCCTTCTGGGCATGTCATTCCTCAACCAGTTGACCTAGTGTTGAGTTCTCTAGAGTTGTGTGTGTTGTGTGTTCCTTGTTCCCCTTACTCTGCTTCAGCTGAGAGATTCCTTCCCATCATGATCTCTCTGTATTATGGAACCTATAACATAATGTTTCATAGTGTTATGTCCTAGTCTTTGAGGATTCCTTTCACTTCGTGTGCCTCCTTTTTGTTTGTTTGGGTGCTTTAGAAGTCATTTCTTCTTTTGGAAGCTACCTCGTGTGTTGGGGATATACTTTTCGGGTATACCCACTGTGACTCGCTGACCAGGGTGGCTCACTTGAGGTTAGAGCCATGCTTCATGGGCAGCCCAGTCAGGGAGAGAAGATGGAAGCCCATCCGGCTACTGGAAGGCCCAGAAGACTTACCGACTTAGGCATGTAGGAATACTTGTAGTTCAAGATGTACTCTTTACCGACTTTGTATCGTAGCCGGATAGGAATCTCCTGAAACCCTATGATCGAATAACTATATAAGCCGTCGTAGGGACCATCCTTCAGGGCATGCACTACAACCACAACCCACACAGGAAAAACCTCTCTTGTAATCTGTTGTACTTCCAGCTCTGCCAATATACTAGATTGCTAGCAGGAGTAGGATCCATCCACCGCAATCGGATCTGAATCTGGGTAATCTTGTGTGCTCACTATTGTGGGAATGGCCATGGCACTAGCTACTCGGGGTAGAGATTGATTCGATTGAGGGAAAGAGCAAGTCGCCATCTATAGATCGAGATTGAGGGCAGACATAGGGGTTTACCCAGGTTTCCCCCGTAGGGTAAAGACCTACTTCCTGCTTGATTGTATAAATTGCGAGTGGATTACAAGATCAGCAAGCTCGGTGACTAGGTAGCGAGTCACTCGGATGGGGTAGCTCATAGCATGTAAGTATAACGAGTACCCTAGGGAGGTTTATATAGGGTCACCTTGCTAGGTTTCACAAGATTAGAACCGAATTAGTTTAGGTTTCGGAGGGTTTGAATAATCTGACTGGGCCTAACTAAGGTCTTGGGCCTTTAGCTTTCAGTCGCCAGGCTTCATTCAAGTCTCCTTCTAGTCGCCATGCAAGAAGGCCCATTCGTCATGGTCCTGGGCCAGTCGAATATTCCCTTTGGGCATATGTCAATTGGTATATGCCCATTAGTAGTCCCCGAGTGTGTCAGGGATTTGGCGAGGGTGTCGTCTTGACAGTCAGTGTAATAGAATCCGAGTGGACACCTTGTATAATCAGTGGTGGACTTCTCCAATGAAGGGAGAAGCCTCAGTATGTTCTCAGACACATCTTGGTGGGTTGGCGAGTGCCCGAGTCACCTCGTCCAAGCGATTGGAATGGACGAGTGAAGTAAGCGAGTCGAGTGATCAGTTTGACCGAAGTTGGACCATCAGCTTGGTCAAACTAGGCGTTAGGTAATCTTCAATGGTAACTTTGGGGGATATACCGCGAAGCAACGGCTAATCTGGGTCATTTTACTAGCCCTCCTTATAAAGGGGCAATGGAGATATGCGGTATGGATCTTCCTATGCATTCCTCCAACCTCTCTTCCTCTTTTCGAGCTGCCCTCGATCCAGATTCCCATATCAAGCGAGCTCCTCTCAATGGCGCCTCCCAAGGACCTCTGGGGAAAATCTAAGTGCACCGCAGCAATGCTGTAGTCATTTCAGGATCCAGGTATCCTTGTTAAGGGGAATTGGCGAATCCCTGTGGCCATTGAGACCGAGCCGAAGCCGCGATCGGGGAGTTCATATGCTTAATCAGCCACTTGGAGCGAGGTCTAGGGTTCCCCACCTCAATCATTTCCGGTGGTTCTGCGCCTACTGCCGGATCAAGCCCTCTGATCTGTGGCAGCATAGTATCGAGCAGCTCACACTCTTTGTTGTGTTCTATGAGTGCTACGTGGGGTGACGAACATATTTCCCCTCTATCTGGAGCTATTCCACCGGCGCGTCAGCCGCGAACGGAAGGGTGGCCCCATCTTGGTCATGAGTAGCGTCACGTTCTAGCTGAAGCCCAACGCCAAGTTCTTGAAATTGATGTTTCCAAAGAAGGCGGCGAACAAGTGGAAGAAATATTGGTTCTATGTCAAGGAATCTACCCCCACCGGGGAGGTGGCAATCCCAGCGTACACTACGGAACAAAGCGAAGCGTGGAGGTTGTCAGTGAAAGGGCTCCCCGAGGAGAAGAATATGGCCGTGACGAAGATGTGCTCACGGATCACGGAGCTCGAGGACGAAGGGTTGGAAACAATCGACCTTTACAACTGCCGGCTCGAGCGGCGACTGGTTCCCCTAGCCACCCGAGCCCACTGGATGTATGAATATACCGGGGCATCGGACCCGACAAGATTGTGCCATGAAGGGTGGGCCATAGAAAATTATGCGGCGGCCTTGAAGAACATCACAGATGCGAAGTACACCGATTCATCGGCGGGACTTCGCCCATACAGAGCCGGAACATGACCGGCATCTCTACTAAGTTTCTTTCATTTTCTTTCGTCTTTCTCATTTGCTCGTCCGATTCAAATTATTGACCCATTGCCATTGGTTTCGTGTTGAGTCGGAAGATGAAGTGAAAGAGGCGATGGTGGAGCCAGAGGTGGCGAAGGGGTCGGAGGCTCCGGCTGTACCAAACGCAACGGTGACAAAACTACCGGTGCCACCCAAGCCATGACGTCAGGCAGGCCTCCTTGAAGCGGGGTTGACGCGTTTGATCGGCCCAAACTTGATAAGCCCATGCATGTCAGTACGGGGCTGTGGACCCTCCTGGTCGCCAAGTGACTATTCTGATTCCCTGAATCGTGTGTGATGCGCCACACAGCATTTCTAAATCGTTGATTTCTTTAAGAATCACAGGAGCCAAGCAAAGAAGATAAAGCGGGTGACTGTGTCGAAGATATCCTCGAGCCACGCTGAGGAGGAGGAAGATTCTTCCAACAAGAGTAAGGGCGACTTCGGTGAGGCGCTTGACCTTGGCGCTAAGAAGCATAATAAGATCGACCTTGACCTAGCTGGCGAGGTGGTAGTGAAGGGTAACGCGGGCAACATCGTCGTGCGCGGAGAGGGGACCATCACCCAGGATATTTAGGCGGTAGCAGAAGATGCTGCTGCGACCAAGGACGCTGCGGTGGTGTCTCCTGTAGCAACGACCAAGGCCGCGACATTCCCGTTGTTTCTTGCAAAGGGGTTCTCCGTGACCGCTCAAACACAGTCACCGGCGGTGGCAGAAGTCATTGACGGTAACGTCAGGTTGGTGGCGCAAGGGACCGGAGGAGTGGCGTATATGATGCCATATGTGGGGGCGATCGAGCTCCACCGCTTGCTCGGCCAGGTGCTCCAGGTATGTCCAGTCCCAGAGGCTCTGGTCGCTAAGTACTAGCGGTCGGAGACTTAGTTTTGAGTGCCCAGTCCCCGGGGGTCGAGTCGCTGATTAGCAGCGAGTCGAGTTTCACAATTTTTGCAATTCCCCAGTCCATGAGGGTCGGATCGCAGGATAATAGCGAGTCAGGTCTCGTATATGGTGTTAATGATTTTGTTGGGTTGCACCGCGAGTCGGAAGACCAGCAGATGGAACTAGAGCGACTCCAGCATGACTACCGGGGTGCGACCAAGGCGATCAACCACCTTCGAGCTGCTGTGAGTATGGAGTTTTCTCATTTGTTGGGTAACAACTTGTCTATTATAATTCAACATCGAATTGACTGTATTGTCATGTGTTCAGATAATCATGCCTCTGTGCTGGAAAAAGCCCACACGGGCTATGTGCCAGTTTCCAAGAATGAAGCCGCGAAAGCGACAACTGCCACAGCCGAGGAGAAGGCCGAGGTCATGCTGTCAAAGGCAGAGAAGGCTAGGTCCTTGTTGGCAGAAATGGAGAAGGACCACAAAGCTTATGACTCTGTGATCGTGGAATTGTAGTCGAAGTTCTCCAACCTGGAGAAGTTCGTAATGGAGAAATGCCAGCACATCCTTGGTAAGTATCCCATCCTTTTTGGTTATGGCAACGTCCCTGGGCGTCTGAGTTTCCGAGCGGCAGAGTTTTCGAGTGGATAGGATGTGCTAACACTTTGCAGATATCATACGTCCAAAGGATCTAGTGATGCACCGGTACGGGGCCAAGGACTGCATCAAGGCAGTGCTTGAAGCTTCCGCGACATTGTCAATGTGTGTGCGGGCTATCCTTCAAGATATCTTCCCACCAAAGTGATTCACGAGAGCATCGCCGAGGTGTGGAAGTACCTGGAGGAGGTTCCCACCGTCGTCGGGTGGATGACGCACTCCATTTTTCATCGCCGGGCCATCATTGCGCTGAGCCTTGGGCTTGCACATTTCCCTGAGGACTTCGAGCTAGACGACATGCAGAGCGGATTACCCTCCACGAATGGGGTCATCCGGATCGCCAATGTGCTTGCATTGAATGTGAAGGCCGCCCCTTACGCAGATCAGGTCTTGGCGATGAGAGACCTCCTCTCCTACCAGGAGAGCCGAGTCCGCTATGCCAGCGATGTCCCTCTCGTCCTTCTTGACGAGACCTGGATTCTAGCTAGGGAGTTCATGACAAGCTACACCATCATGTCAATTGGCGAGATCGATATCTACCTCGGTTTTGCTGAAACCGCCCAACCCACCCAGGGGAGATGATAGAGGCGGATAAAACTCTATATCCACTTTGTCTGCGGAAGTAGAAGAGTTCCGGATCTCAGAAAACACTAATCCCACCCAACTTGCACCTGAAGCAGATATCATGGAGAAGATCGGATGTGAAGAAGAGCTCCCTCATGAGATCGAATCTCAGGAAGGTCAAAGCTGCAACAGCTTCGGATCCGGTTTTGCCAATGCTAGAGCAGGAAAATCGCTGCTGAGGCACATAGTGAGGCGGATGATGCTGCATGGCAATGCTAACACGGACGATGTTCTTGAGACCATAAAAAGTTTGGAGGAAGCCAAGTAAGAAGGCCTCACCCACCTCAGAGCACATGGATCTCACTTCGTCGGTTATGTCAGCGCTGGATCTGGCTCAGTCGATGCTGGAGATGACAACGACTCGGTTTTGGACGCAATCGGAATGAACACCAACACATCGACTTTCCTAGGGGAATCTGTGATGTTGGAAGAACTCCAAGTGTACAAATAATAATTTGGAGAGGAAGCAAACTCCAATGTTTCGCGTGAAAGAGAAGGGTCAGATCCGAGTCCCTACAATAGTATGGATGAAAGATACGATGAAAACTATCCCGACTCGTAAGATGATATGGATATCGCAGAAAATCCTGGTGTCGCAATGTCTGAAAGTACTCATAGAAGCTTATCCCTAGGAAATGAACTAAAAGTAATGAGGGAGAACCTCGTGGGTTGCCCGATCTTCACGGATCTTGTGGTCAAATCGATTGGAAAGCGAGGGAAAAGGAAGAAGGTAGACAAGCAAACACACACCTCATGAAGAACACGATGAACACACACAAAAATCACACAATACAAGGCAAATTTCTCCCGCTGATGGCCACTGGTTTGATAGAATCCTCGCAAGGAAAGATCAATCAATGTGCTCCCTTCAATCCCAAGCGGAGAGGGAAGAACACCTTGGAGAGGTCTTGACAACTATGCTCATGCACTCACAAACGTAGGCCTTGTACAATGATGGATGCGCGATGCAAACTCCAACGAGGTTGGTGATGATAGTTGGTCCCCTTGGTAAATGGGATGAGGCAAAACTAGAGATTCCACAAAGGGGATTGTCTTTAGTCTGTCATCTATTCCTAAGGGATACATGAGGGGGTGGGGTTCTATTTATAGGCCAGCAACTAGATAGGGGGTAGTTTGGGGATAAACTAGGCCAAAGGGTAAGTAAAGGGAATATTCCAGTGCATCAAACCCAAATCCGCGCGCAGACGGGTATTTCTGGCTATAAGTCCAGTGGCGCCGGATCTGGCGCCAGAAGTTTCGGTAGTCACGAGTTATTGCAGTCTTCATCGGATGGGTGTACTGAAGCCGTTTGTGATGGTGGGCCTGGTCCCGCGGTTCTCCCACCAGAGATTTCTGCGGTGGGCCGGTCCGCCGGTTCTGGTGCCAGAGATTCTGATTGTGGGTCCGACGGTGCCGGATTGTCGCGGAAATGGCCTTCTTCCGTATCCTCTTCCAAGCCTCCTTCTTGTTGGGCATGAGTCCTCGGGATTCCTCCCTTCTTTCCATACTTGTCGGTGTGAACCTATCATGGTCATAGAACGGAGTATAAAGTAGTATACCATTCAATAGGGTAGGAAGTGCGATCTTGAAGAGGATGGGATTCACCTTTGGAGTCCATGATATTTTGGCATACATTGGAGACCTTGGTGTGGTAACGACCATAGGTCGGGCTACATTAGCTCCCCCTTCAAAAAGTCGTCCTCGACTCTACATGATCATCACAAAGTCGAAGAGGTCGAGAGACATTCTTGATCCCGGGGTTCACCATATAGTCGTCCTCAGGAAGATTGATTTGACAACACTTCAATGTTCCTTCACCTTCCTTGAAGCCGACAAAGCTCACAACAAAAGCGAAGCAACACTCAAAGAGTAGCTAATTCATTAATATTATAGGATGACTCCTCAAGTAGAAGGAAGTCACCTTAGGATGTAGAGATAACTCATTGAAGGGAAGACTTAGGTAACTCTCTACGGTTAGTCTTGTGAACTGTTGGTCCATAGAGGTTGACGCGTATGCATTTCTACCTTCACACAAAAAAGACCAAGCAAAATATTTTTGTGCGTGATAGAGGAACATGTCATTTGTGGCATGTCCATTCTTGTCCACAACACTATTAGCACAATACATGTATAGCAAATGGAATGCATATGCAAGGTTAATGTGCATGGAAATAGTTTGAACTTCATCCAAATGTGGATACTCAAAAACTCCATTTAACGTCTTAGTGTGGCACTCAAAGCATTGTACTAAATATTTGATCAACATCTTTGATGCAAGAGTAGGAGATTTCGGCAAAAACACATGAGGAATGATATCCAAAACAACATCTTTATGTGTGCAAACCAACCAAAAATTGTTCCAAATGTTGGATGCTAGACACAAATCATCCAAAGCAAAAATCATGGGGATATGGGTATCGATAATGGAAGCAAAAACAACGTGTTTGGAAACAAACCATATGAAAGAGCAAATGTTCCTTATGTTTGTTGCAACAACTATATGAGATACTTGGAAGCTCTCATGACAATACATGCTCATAATGGCATTATGGTTGCACGCAAAACTTTGGAAAAAGTAATTGTTCAACATTTTTGTTGCAACAAACAAGGCATCAATATCCAATAGCAAATAAACATGATTATCACAAGGTGAAAGAATACCATCAACATGCTTGCAAGCAAACCATAGGAAAGAGCAATTTTTCAACTTGAAAGATGCAAAGCATGCAAAAGATATCAGAGCTGGGTTCGGTCCTTAACTCACTTGTGGGATGCTCTCTAAAGCTCTTTTTTGTCAACTAATGCTCAACCGAGGTTGACATTCTAGTGCGGGTACCTACACACATCAAACACAAAAGGAAGAATATGTGTGCAGGTAGAGAAACACATCATCCATCATGACGTATTTCTTCTTGTGCACATCACCATTAGTGTCAATCAAGTATGAAATATATGCATGGTGATTATGCAAGTGGGGAACATGCTTATCATGGAAATCATCAAAATCTCCAAATTTTGAGAAAGCTATGGGGTCCATCACAATAGAAACCATATGAGAATTATTGTTGCAAGCAAAACAAGTTAAAGAGCAAGTATTCATCTTATTGCAATCAATGGGAGAAGTTGAATAACTATCATGGCAAAGCATGTCCGAAGAAATATCATGGTTGACGACAAACATATGGAAAGATAAATTGATCTTCAAGTTTGTCACAAGACAAGAAGCATTTTAACATCATTGCAAGAAAAACATATGAAAGAGAAATTGTTCAACATATTGCAAGACATGGACGGATACAAGAAACATTTATAGCATGGCATGTCTATGGAAACATCATCATAATAAAATAATTTCACGTGCTCAACATTATGCAAAGGCAAAGTATCACATGGAAATATGAATGAATCATATCTAATGTCACAAATATCATCCATAGCATGACAATCATCACAAGTCATCATGTCCACTAGTGGGATCATGGCATCATCAACACTCTTATTTTTACCTTGTTCATATCTCTCATATGAAGTGGGTGTTGTGGTAGTATTGGCCTCCATGTGGGCGACTTCTTCATCATCTATGGGGATGGCGTCATATTCATCCGCCATGTACATGTTCTCGATAGGAGGCATCATCATCTCCAAAGCTTGGCACTTCTTGATCCATGGAACCTAGCACATCATGAGAAAACACAGTAGAGGTAGAGGGTAAGTCGTTAGGTCTCACAAGACCTATCAACAACCACTCTCAACTCACTCGGTGTATCACTCATGCCCTCCAAATGGAAGCACTAAATGTCACGTATGGTGGAGTCACTCATCTCACTCTTTATCTCACTCAAGTGGGCTAAGTGGCTCTCATACTCACATGTGATTTGTACCACATCATTACTCAAGAATATAGGAATAGGCTCGGTTTGCTCAACTCCATGCGCCTCCTTTGGTGAAGGGAAAATCCCATGCTCACCATTCTCGACCTTGTCATCACAAGAACTGGATGTCATGAGGTGGTCATCGCTTGCCTCCATGGTCGAAGGGAAAATCCCATGCTCGACCGTCATGTCGCCATCTGGTAGTAGTGGTGGAAGTAGGATCATGTCAATGTCGAGAGCAGTGCTCAGATCGACTTCATCACATATGTGGCATTGTCTTCCTCCATCTTGAACTGTAGAAATCCTCTTGACGTACTCGTCCAACTTGGCAAAATAGAGGTCTTCGTCCTCCTCATCCATGAAGTTGCATGCATCATCTAGGACATCAAGTATTAGCATTGAAGCTTGATGGCGTTGAGGAAGGCTTCCTCTTGGTGACATTTTGGTGGTGACACGTCTAATTGAAGGTGCCTTATGATGGTGTCGATGGAGGCCATTGGCGTGCATTGCCGAAAAGGTTGATGTAGGTGGCGCCTTCTTGAGTTTCACTTGTTAAATTTGGCAAAGTTGTTGTCCATGTCCTTCTTAAACTTGACGAGGTCGCTTTTCAAGTTCTCCAATATATTTTGGACCTTGGCGCTCTTGAAGTGGCGGACGATGTCTTGTATACTCTTGATGTTAGGGTGATCACGAGAAGATGTATGTGGGGCGCCACTTGTCCTAGAGTAGGTGGTACTTGATGCCTTGGAGGAGGTCACACTTGACGCATTGGACATGTTGGTGCTTGACGCCTTTGAGATGTTGGCGCTTGACGCTTTGTAGATGGTGGCACTTGACGGCTTGGAGGTGATGGCACTTGACACCTTGGAGATGGTGGCGCATGACGCCATGTAGGTGGCAGTCCTTGACGCCTTGGAGGTGGATCATCAAAGTAAGTGGTGCCCTTTGGTGTGGCATGCTTGGCCTTGAAGGTCATGGTTTCTTGATGATGCGCCTCCGCTTGCTTGGCGTAGTAGTCTTCCATCTCCAAGTGGTGGAGGAATTCATGGCTCATGGAAGAGCTATCCGAGTCGATGATGTTCTCCATATCCTCCATGCTTGGAGAGGCATTGTCAATGTCACACTCAAAGTCGTCCATGCTCGGGGAATTATTGTGGTTTTAATACTCCATATCACCCAAGCATGTGGAGCCATTGTTGGTGTAGTAGTGTTCCATGCATGCGGAGCCATTGTCGATGGAGATCTCCAATTCCTCCATGCTTGAGGAGCCATAGGTTATGACGTGCTCCATGCCTTCCATGCATATGGGGTCATCGTAAGTGTAGTGCTCCGGGTCCTCAAAGCATGGTGGCTCATCATAGATTCTTGATAGATATCATCCTTGGTTCCAGAGTCCCTAGACATGATTCACAAGAGCAAGTGGTGTATATGGAAGTGGTAGAGGGTGTTAGGGATGCAACATCAAACCTTACTTTACCTTGGAAGATAGTATCATGCAAGTGGCCACACTTGAGAGCAATCAAAACCAAGTAAAGTGAAGTTCACGCGGAACACCAAATCCAACTAACCACTAAAACATACACACACACACACAAAGCTTATGGTGGATAGGTATGGAAAGTGGCATGTCAATAAACAATCCAAAATCAAGATGTTGTAATAGAAAGTAAAGAACCACGATGATCACAAAGCAAAACAAGTCAATCCACAAGATAGGAATTATGTTCAAGGAAACACACATGGTGGGATAAATGGGACTTGTGTGATGGATAAAGTGAGATAAGAACCAAGATATTACCTAGCGAAGACTATAACCTCATGTCGCACAAGTGCAAGGAGAGACGCTAGTTCGATTGCACAAAAATTTGCTGGGCTACAAGATATGCACAATAAGTACCACCTATATGATGTTCATCGAGCTTGTGCTTCCTATTGTATGAGGCACTTGTTTGTTTGTTTCTTTTTTCTTTTCCTTTTTCTAGATATTTTTCTCTCTTTTTCTTTTCTTTTTCACTTGCCTCTTCCTTGTACCAACAACTATACAAGATAACTATATGAGATAACACGCTCATAACTTTTGCTCGGAATTCTACAAGGTATAAAATGTGCATATCCTAAGTAATCATGGGAGGAACTAGCATCCATATGTGTTTGTTGGTCACAAATATAGTGTGTCTCACAAAGGAATGCAAGTGGGGAGAAGTCGTAGAATGTTTATATCTTTCATCGCTGATCTTCACCCTTTATTATGGGATTCCACCTTGCTCACTTAGTTTGGATGGAGCAGATAACATGAACAACAAGGATTATGATGTAGAGCTCCTCGTCCTCTTCGAAACGAGCTAAAGAATACCAAAATCCGAGTTCAAATGCAAAAGTAATGCTAAAAACAGTGCGAATATGAACATGTTGGCATCAAAATCGGTGGTGCCAGAACTATTGAGGGAATTTCCGGCGGTGGGGCTGGCGCCTCCGGAACTAGCGCTAGAATTTTCGGTGGAGGGGCCAGCTCGCTAGACTTTTAGCCGAAGCCAAGTAAGAATGCCTCGGCAACCTCAAAGCGCATGGATCTCACTTCGTCGGTTACGTTGGCTCTGGATCTGGATCAGTCGATGCCGGAGACGACAATGACTCGGTTTTGGATGCAATCAAAACGAACACCAACACATTGACTTCTGTCCACACCCGGATTTTTAATCCTAGATGCCTGTTATGTCATACATCGCAATCCCAGGATTACCATTTTTGCGAGACATAACAGATTGGATATCACAGTACATCATCCATTACAAACCATAAATAAGGTCTTACAACAAATAAGGATCTCATGATCTGGTCTTAATACAACAAGCAGCGGAATAAATGATAAGCGTAGTGGTGGGGTCCAGGGGCACAGGCAAAGCTCACGAAGGCAGATAGTCCTAGTTGTCATAGCGTCCTGCTGTCCATCGTCTTGGTAGTCTCCTTCATAGTCTGGCCATAGGAATAGCCAGGGACAAAAGCCATGAGTAATCTTTAAGTACTCGCAAACTACCACTAATAAGTAGTATAGTTCTAGTGGGAACAGCTAAAGCGAAGTTTTAACTAAGAAGTTAAGTTTGAAACCTAAGCTGAGTTCAGAAACAAAGAAAGATAAAATAAAGTTCTGGAATCACTCATAGTTTAAAAAACCAGACCGGTGATCGAACCAGTGAGGCTATCGGTTTAGGTTTTTACTGGTCGGACCAATGGTTCATTCGATTTGATGGCGACAAAAACCCGTTCCTTTTAATTAAAATTTAAGAAAAAATCAGAACAAAATGACAATAAATTACATATTAAGCATATTATTTAATCTGTAATCACAAAACATGGTGTGTTCAAGTGGTATTGGGCCTTATGTGGTGCTATTTCTATCTAGGATAAGGTCTTGAGTTCGATTCCTCTTGCAACTTCTTCATTTTTTCTGGTTTTTTGCTATTTGGACCGGTGCCTCTTAAAAAACCAGTGAGGTCATTGGTTCAGGTTTTTTCCGGTTAAACCATTGACTCCGGTTTTTAAAACTATGGAATCACTTAAGTTGGGAAGCTAGTGTCATAGTCATAACCCTGTTGTGGTCAAGTCAAGATTCATCATTCATTTCATAAGTTATTTTGAAAACATCTGACAACGAAACAGTATGGCCACTCCAACTGTCCATAACCGCGGACGCGGCTATTCGAATAGTTTGACACTCTGCAGAGGTGGTACACTTTCACCACAAGATTCGATACATCTGTCAGGGATAACCCTGAATCATCATACTTAGTATGCAGATAATCAAACATAACCTTTCCTTTACACACTCTAGTATAAGCACCTCTCCTATGAGCATGGCCTCCCAACCATGACCATCTGTCAACTTGGGCACTGCATAGGTGGACAACATTGAGAGGTAGCATCATCTCAAACCTCTCCCGCGAGGGAACTAATACTAATGCATATAAACTTCCGGCTAATCCTTACCCAATTCAGGTATTGTGGTTGTACGGTAAAATTGGAATGGTATCGCATCCGAATCCAACCATCAGTTTTGTAAAAGGGTTAAGGCTCATGCCTCAACATTTTCATCATCATAAACCATTTGTGTTCCTCAACACATGTCAAAACATCTCAATAGAATGACTCATCATTCCAACGTTTTCACAAGTCATTTTCACCAAGTGTTCCCATCTAAAGTGGCTCAAGTTTTAGTTTAGCTCTAAACTACTAAGTTAAGAGTGTTCACTAATGTGGGATGCTAATATCAATCCCATGCCATACAATGACATCTAAGGTTATATAGATAGGTCAAGTTTTATACTTTTTATGCTACCTTCAAAACAATTAAAGGACTTTGGTAAAGTAAAGAAAGTAAAAGCTTGAAAGTAAACTTGGAATATGTACTAGTCAAAGTGGTATAACCAAAGCATGCCTAATGCATCTTGCTTAGGTTATCTAAATATTCTAGCTTGCTAACAATAGCTTGCAGGGGTGATCTTGCATTGTTAATGATGGCTTGCTAGTATAATACTTGCAAGTGTTAGCTTGCCTTGGGTAGTGCAATGGTTGAAGTTTTTTTCCTCTTCTTCTTGATAGAACTCCTCCTCCTCGAAAGCTTGGTCGGTACTATCGTCTATAAATACATACGGAGTACACAATCTCCAAACAATACTTAACTAGTCTACTTATCACTCTAAGGCAGACATTGGATGATCTATTATCATCACAAGCATCACAAGGTTTTATTAACTAGCTTCATTCTTTTTATTTAAGAAAAGTAATTTCTACTCATTGAAAATAACTAAGATTTAATATTCACCACTTAAAATATGGGATCATGTGGGCACATGTCCTCACCACATATTCTAACATGTGGGAATGTTATTTAAGGGTTGGATCACATTTTAATAAGTTTAAGTTTAGAATTTAATGATTTAAAGTGACTAGAAATGCCTATATAGCATTATTTTGGTACTAGTCCAAAGTCACTGCATGCAAACCTTAATATTATTACATATTCAGATAGGTATGGTTAATTGTGATTTTTGAGAGTTGGAATCAACTCAAAAGCTATTATGGTTGATTTTACAAAAAATGTTTGGATATGCAAAAGCTTCTGTCTTGCTATTCTTACTAGGAGAGATCTCTAACTCTAAATGAATTAAATCCAACGGGCTTGGATAGATCTTTTTAGTAGATTTCTAACAAAATTTGAATCACTCAAATTGGTTTAGTAAATCTTCCTGAATTGATTCTTGAATTAAGGTACAGAAGTGAGTTCAAACTTAAATGGAAAAACCTAAATTTGAATTCATGGGCTAGCACGGGAAAGAAAACGGGACGGCCCAGTGGCACTCCGTTGTGCGAATGACAACTGACAGGGGGGTCCCACAGGTCAGCGGCACATCAAACGCGAAGAGGTATGGGGCAACATGGACCGTGTGATTAAAAAGAAGATCTACGGCTGAGGATCATCGTCCCCAGCAAATAGGTCGCCGACGAGAGATAACCCTAGCGGCTCGGTGGGGGTGCAATGGGGGCATACCAGGGCTCCAGCTAGCATGGCGATGGGAGCGATCAAACGTGTTGTCGATGGCGGAGTCAGGTGTGGTCGTGGTGGCTCCTGGGGTGGACGAAGTCGACGGCGCCTCTCCTCCTCTGCTATGGCAAGCTCCGGCTAAATTCTGGCGAACGGTGGCCCGCCTTGCTCTGGGGATGGTGTGGAAGGATCAGTGGAGAGAGGGGAGTGAGATGGTGTGAGTAGTGTGTGATAGTGAGGGCTCCTTTTATAGGGCGACGAAGCGACCGAGTGGGATGGGCTGGCGACTCCGGCGAGGGTTGCACAACATGCTAGCGTCGTGGATGGAGGTAGGGGACGGTGGGCTGCCTCCTGCCGGTGTTCTACGGCTTAAGCGCGGCTAGGGGCGGTGGCATTTGGTCGGGAGCGTCCCGTGCTCTAGGAGACAGTGGCGGTGCTCGACACGGTGCACGGCGACTGTGGGTCGCACGGTGGCGCACGGCCGTGTCTGGCAGGGTGCTGGGGTCGAGGCAGGGCGGCATGCACGATATTGGGTCAAGGGGCGGTCTGTGGCATGCTCGCGGTGAGGGAACTCTAGCACGCTCTGGCTGCATGCAGAGAGAATGGGCAGCAAGGTTGGGGAGTGGTCCAGTGGCTGGCAGTGGCTGTGGGGTGGACCGTGGGCGGCGGTAGGGTGGCGCCTAGCTTCCTGGAGCGGCGGAGAGGGGGTGGCCGGTCTGCTACTGCGTTGGCAACGTTGGCCGGTGAGCATGGCGTCGGGGCGGCATTGCACTGGCGCCAGGGGCCTGAACTAGGGTGGGTTTTGGTCTGGTTGTTCTTAGGGGAGATATGAATGATCAATGCAAACCAATTGGTTCGATAAAAATTGATCAAAACAGTAGTAGTTAGGCCAAATGGATTCTGTCTGCAAGGTGTTTGACACAAGGGCCGCAAGAGAAAAACATTTTAGTTTTGGGCTGAAATTGTGTGGAGTGGTTGATTACATGCTTGAGCTTCTAGGTGTGCTTGGGTTTTGAAAATGGAAGTCATTTGATTGGTTTTTGAATAAGTGTGATCTTGATACCTACACTAGATTCAATTTTCAAATGCCATTTAAAATAAGTGTTTGCAAGTGTTTGGTAGATCACCAAGTGGGCCTTGGTACATCACTACATGTACTAGCAAGGGGTGCAAAGATCCACATTTGGTTCTGTTAAGAATTGAGTACTAGGAATAGCCAAAGTAGGCATGTTGATTAAAATGGCACAAATGACCATTTAGTTTTTTTATTCATTTTGATTTTTTTTCTTTGGGATTTGTTTGGGAATGATCTAGATGATGTTTATTTCACCTAAGAATCATTTTACAATCAATGGATCACTTAATCATGGCAATTCAAATCAACTCCTAATTTAAATGCACACACATATGAATGCTTTAATATTTTTAAATGGAAAAGTTTTTGTTAACTCTAAATTTGATGGTTTGGATCTTGATCACTTGGATTAGAGTTTTGGGATGTTACAAACCTTCCCCCCTTTAACAAAATCCCGTCCCGAGATTTACGAAAGAAAACTAGGAACTAAAGAGATCTGGGAACTCTGTCCTAATGTAATCTTCTCACTCCCAATTGGCTTCTTCTTCGGTATGGTTGCTCCATTGAATCTTGAGAAATTTGATACTCCTAGTTTTGGTGGTTCTGTATGCTTCCTCCAAGGTACGGATGGGCACTTCTCGATATGTCAGGTCATTGTTGGTCTCAACGGCTCGATGATCGATGTTCTTGAAAACTTCACTCTTCTCCAGCACTTCCAGGCATTTGCGGAGTAATGAGATATGGAACACATTGTGGATGGCTGACATCTCTTCTGGCAGTTCCAGTTGATATGATACTTCTCCTCGATGGTTCAGAATCTTGAAGGGCCCAATATATCTGGGGGCTAACTTTCCTTTCAGACTAAAGCGTTGGGTTCCTTTCAATGAAGCCTTGAGATATACAAAATCTCCGACATTGAAAGTCAGGTCTCTCCTTCTCTTGTCAGCATAACTCTTCTGTCTGGATTGGGCGCTCTTGAGGTGCTCACGGACTTTGTGCACCTTCTCTTCGGCTTCTCGGAGAATGTCGGGTCCAAAGATCTTACTCTCTCATACTTGCGACCAATTCAAAGGGGTACGACACTTTCTTCCATATAGGAACTCAAATGGTGCCATTTGCAAACTAGCTTGATAACTATTGTTATATGAGAATTCTGTGAAAGGCAGGCAGTCTTCCCATTTTGATCCATACTCTAACACACAAGCTCTCAACATATCCTCTAGGATTTGGTTGACTCTTTCAGTCTGTCCATCAGTTTGCGGGTGATAAGCGGTGCTAAAATTCAATTTGGTTCCTAATCCTTCCTGGAGTTTCTGCCAAAATCTCGAGGTAAATTGGGTTCCTCGATCTGATACTATGGTCTTGGGGGTTCCATGCAGACTAACAGTCCTAGCAATATACAGCTCTGCTAGCTCCGAACTCTGGTAGGTTGTCTTGACAGGTATAAAGTGAGCTACCTTGGACAGTCTATCAACGATGACCTAGATTGAGTCATTTCCCCTACTAGAAGTAGGCAATCCGGTGATAAACTCCATTCCGACGGAATCCCATTTCCATTTTGGAATCTGCAATGGTTGAAACAGTCATCCGGGTCTCTGATGCTCTGCTTTGACTCTTTGACAGATGTCACACTTGGCGATGTAGGTACCGATTTCTCTCTTCATCTTGTGCCACCAAAATTGCTCCTTCAAATCTTGATACATCTTCGTTCCTCCGGGGTGGATAGAATAAAGCGTATCATGAGCTTCCTGCATGTTTTCTTGCTTCAGCTCCGAATCTTCTGGCACACAGATATGTCCTTTGTACCACAGAACTCCTTCTTCGTCTTCAGTGAATCCAGGTACCTTTCCTGTACCAATACGATGTTTGATTCTGTCGATACTTTCATTTCCCTTCTGGGCTTCCTTGATTTGGCTGATTAACGTGGGTTGAAGTTCAATGCTAGCTAAGAATCCTTTCCTAACCAGCTCAGTCCTAAACTTCTCCAACTCCTCATACAAACTTGGTTGCTTCTCCTTGATCATGGTGTTTAGCCTACAAGGCAATCTGCTAAGAGCATCCGCTACTACATTGGCTTTGCCGGGGTGATAGTGAATGTCAAGGTCATAATCCTTGATTAACTCTATCCATATCCTTTGCCTCATATTCAGCTCCTTCTGAGTGAAAATATACTTCAAGATTTTGTGATCTGAGTAAATCTCATAGAGATTACCCATAAGATAATGACGCCATGTCTTCAATGCCAAAACGACTGCTGCTAATTCAAGATCATGGGTCGGATAATTCTGCTCATGCTGCTTCAGTTGTCGAGACAGATAGGCTATAACTTTGCCTTCTTGCATTAATACACATCCGAGACCAATCTTGGATGCATCACAATATACATCAAACGACTTCTTGATGTCTGGCATGATCAATATTGGGGCTGATATCAATCTCTTTTTCAACTCTTGGAAACTGGCTTCACATTTGTCGGTCCATTCAAACTTCTTGTCATTCTTCAACAATTGGGTCATGGGTCTGGCGATGCTAGAGAATCCTTCTACGAACTTGCGGTAGTATCCCTCTAATCCGAGAAATGCATGGACTTGGGTTTGAGTGATTGGGGCTTCCCATTCTTCGACATCTTTGATCTTGGCAGGATCAACAGAGACTCCTCCGGCAGACACAATATGTCGTATGAATCCTACTTCTTTCAGCCAAAACTCACACTTGCTGAACTTCGCATATAACCGATGCTGTCTCAGGGTTTCTAGGATAATTCTTAGATGTTGCGCATGCTCTTCTTCTGACTTGCAGTAGATAAGGATATCGTTGATAAACACAACTACAAACTTATCTGGGAAATTCATAAAGATCTTATTCATGAGATTCATGAAATAAGCAGGGGCATTGGTTAATCCAAAAGACATGACCGTATACTCGTATAAACCATATCGAGTAGTAAAGGCGGTATTCGGAATATCCATTGCATGAATCTTAAGTTGGTGATAACCAGTCCTAAGATCAATCTTTGAGAATACCTAGGGTCTAGTCAACTGATCAAATAGATCCTCTATCTTTGGCAAGGTGTACTTGTTCTTGATGGTCACGTCAATCAACTTTCTGTAATCTATGCACAAATGCTTGCCTCCATCTTTCTTGTCGACGAATAACACTGGTGATCTCCATGGTGATGCGCTTGGTTGAATCAAGCTTGTTGCTAACATAGCATCCAACTGCTTCTTCAGTTCCACTAACTTGGAGGGGTTCATGCTATAGGGTCTCTGGGCTATGGGTCCGGTTCCGAGGATTAGTTCGATAATGAACTCAACATCCCTATCCGGGGGCATACCTGGCAATTCACCTGGGAATACGTCGAGGTATTCACAGACTACTCTGACTTGGTCTATGGTGGGTAGGGCTAGACTCTTATTGCACTTGAATTGACGAGGTAAGGTTTCGGATATATGCTCTACTGTGACTCCAGAGCTACTGGTCATGGTGATGGATTTCTTAGCACAGTCTATTAGTCCTTTATGCCTTTACATCCAGTCCATACCTAGTACTACTTCCAATCCTTTGGTTCCGAGTACGATTAGGTTGGCATAAAAATCTATCCCATGTATTCTGATAGGCACAACTTTGCAAATTTTTCCAGCTTTTGTAGTTGAACCGGGGATTTGAACTATCATGACATGCTTCAAGTTGGTTGGGTGGATATTACTAGTGCATGCAAATTCTTCGGTGACAAATGAATGCGATGCTCCCGAATCAAACAATACTCTTGCTAAAACTGAGTTGACAGAAAACATACCCAGCACTACATCTGGCGCTTCTTGGGCTTCTTCGGCGTTCATGTGGAAGAGACGACCATTGCGGTTGTGAGGGTTCCCTAGGGCAAATCGTCTCGCTGGTTGAAGATGACGCTGCTATTGAGCTGGGGCATTCACATTGGTAGTGGCGGCAATCTTCTTGGGACACTCATTGGAATAGTGACCCTTCACTCCACACTCGAAACAAGTTATGTGGGACTTGTCTTTTGCTGCGACAGGCACAACATTGCTGCCAGTCCTAGGTGCAGTGTTGTTGTTTTTATGGTTGTTGTTGTTGCTCTTGGGAGGTGCACAGTTGAAATTGTTGGTGTTGCCGGAGTGATTGTTGTTTCCTTCAGACTTCACATTGCCTTCGCTACGGTTGGGGTATCTTGGCCGAGACATTGGGGGTCGGTTGTTCCTTGGTGCATATCCTGGTGAGGGGTTGGGACGGTACTTCTGGTGACTGTTGGATCCAGATTGCTGCATCATACGACGTTTGCGGTTGTCGTTTGCTTGATTAATCTTCCCTTCCATCTGAATGGCAGAGTCGACTAGTTCTTCGAGATCCTCGAAGCGGATGTTGACGAGGACAGTCTGCATCTCATCATGCAGTCTGTTCAGGAACCTCTGCTTCTTCTTGGCCTCCGTGTTGATCTCATCAGGGGCATACCTTGCAAGCGACAGGAATCTGTCACGGTACTTCACCACCGTCATTCTGCCCTGCTTCAACTCTCAGAATTCATCCCTCATTCTGGTGACTAGACCCTCCGGCACGTGGGTGTGGCTGAACTTGATATTGAAGGCTTCCGATGTCATCACTTGACCATGGTTCATCAGGCGGATGCTGTTCCACCAGGCTCTTGCATCTCCTGCCAAATAGTGGGTGGCAAAGAGAACTTTCCCATTGTCATCAACTCTGGCTACTTCTAGATTGTTCTCCATCGTCTGCAACCAGTCATCAGCATCTAATGGGTTCTCTGAAGTGCTAAAGATTGGGGGATTGCTATTCTGGAAGTTCTTCAGCTTGGATCCTTAATGATCCTAATTTCCATGCCCTTTCTTGTTGAGAGCCATCTGGGCGATCTGTTGCAGTGTTGCTAGATTAGCTTGGCGATCTGCCCTGCTTGCTTCTCTGTCTGCGATGATATTCTGCAGGATCTGCAGCATTGGGTCTTGCGACGAGCTGCTCCCTCCTTGGTTTCCACGAGTCATCTGAAGATTGAGGTAGATAAAGGGGTAAGAGGGAAATTTCTAAGGTTCATGGTTTTGATTTCAAAGCTAAAACTTTGAGTTTGACTCGGGTTTTGCAACTAACTTCTTTTCATTCATTCAAGCAAAGCACACAATACAAACACACACACATCACAACATAAGGGAAAACAGATGGTTTTAAGAACCATTCTGCAAGCTACAGTACAGTGGGACCGATACATCTCATGCTACGATAGTGCTGTAGTACATCTACTCATCGTCGATGAAGTCGGAGTCCTCATCGTCAGTGTAGAAGTCCACAGCATCCTCCTCTAGAAAGTCATCATCATTGCTGAGGTAAGAATCCATATCTCCCTGGATGTCTTCACCCTCCTCTTCTTCCTCCTTTGTTGCAAGCTGAGCTTCTTGCTCCTTGACGGTCTTGTCGAGGTCGGCTACCTTCTTGCGATGGGCGATGGTGCGATCCTTCTTTTCGCGCTGGAGGCGAAGAGACTGATGGTCCTTGACAAGCAGTGAGAAAGTCTAGGCCTTCTGGGCGGCAATGGCACGATTGTGGTTGGAAAACTCCCTAGCATTGTCCAATTCCTTCTAGCGATCATACAGCAGGAAGTCAAGGTTCTCCACTTGACGCTTCAACTCCGGGTTACTTGGCATCTCCATTGGCATTCCCATGAAGTCACGTCTTGCATAGTGAGCAAAACAGGTTCCTTGGATTTGGTTGACACTGAGGGCACACAGACGTGCGAGAGCTTCATGCATTGCCCTGGCTAATCCATCTAGCCAGTTGTTCTCCCTTATGGAGAACTGGATTCTCCCGGATGTTGGTGCTTCTATGCTTCCTCGAAGATCAGCGGTGACTAGCCACTGTAAATCTCCTCCTGGGGGTCCTGGAAGTTGAGCTCCAAGAAACTCCGGATGCGGGCGTCCCAATAACTCCGACAGTGAATCCAGATCCCTCTCGAAGATTAGCTGGCCTCCATTGCCCAACTGGTAGAACTTGCTGAACTGAGTCTCCATCTATAGGAATTAAGGATGAGGAAGTTAGTGAGGTGATCAAGTGTGTCAAATTTTAGGTAGTAATGTAAGAATTTGAGGTACATGAATTTTTGAGAAAGAATGAATTCCCAAGGATAAGAGATGAAATAGTTTTTCATAAATACTAACTTTGGTTTTGAAATTAATTTTCTGTTCGGACGTCCATTCTAACTAGGGTCTCCTATGGTCAGGATGGCTCTGATACCAACTTGTCAACACCCAGATTTTTAATCCTAGATGCCTGTTATGTCATACATCGCAATCCCAGGATTACCATTTTTGCGAGACATAACAGATTGGATATCACAGTACATCATCCATTACAAACCATAAATAAGGTTTTACAACAAATAAGGATCTCATGATCCAGTCTTAATACAACAAGCAGCGGAATAAATGATAAGCGTAGCGGTGGGGTCCATCTTCAGGGGCATAGGCAATGCTGACGAAGGCAGATAGTCCTAGTTATCATAGCCGTCCTGTTGTCCACCATCTTGGTAGTCTCCTTCATAGCCTGGCCATAGGAATAGCCAGGGACAAAAGCCATGAGTACTCTTTAGGTACTCGCAAACTACCACTAATAAGTAGTATAGTTCTAGTGGGAAAAGATAAAGTGAAGTTTTAACTAAGAAGTTAAGTTTGAAACCTAAGCTGAGTTCAGAAACAAAGAAAGATAATATAAAGTTCTAGAATCACTTAACTTGGGAAGCTAGTGTCATAGTCAAAACCCCGTTGTGGTCAAGTCAAGATTCACCTTTCATTTCATAATTCATTTTGAAAACATCTAACAACGAAACAGTATGGCCACTCCAACTGTCCAAAACCGCGCACGCGACTATTCGAATAGTTTGACACTCTGCAGAGGTGGTACACTTTCACCAAAAGAATCGATACATCTGTCAAGGATAACCCTGAATCATCATACTTAGTATGCAGATAATCAAACATAACCTTTCCTTTACACACCCTAATATAAGAACCTCTCCTATGAGCATGGCCTCCCAACCATGACCATCTGTCATCTTGGGCACTGCATAGGTGGACAACATTGAGAGGTAGCCTCAGCTCAAACCTCTCCCGCGAGGGAATTAATACTAATGCATATAAAACTTCCGGATAAGCCTTACCCAATTCAGGCATTGTGGTTATACGGTAAAATTGGAATGGTATCGCATTCGAATCCAACCATTAGTTTTGTAAAAGGGTTAAGGCTCATGCCTCAACATTTTCATCATCATAAACCATATGTGTTCCTCAACACATGTCAAAACATCTCAATAGAATGACTCATCATTCCAAGGTTTTCACAAGTCATTTTCAACAAGTGTTCCCATCTAAAGTGGCTCAAGTTTTAGTTTAGCTCTAAACTACTAAGTTAAGATTGTTCACTAATGTGGGATGCTAAGATCAATCTCATGCCATAGAATGACATCTAAGGTTATCTAGATAGGTCAAGTTTTATACTTTTTATGCTACCTTCAAAACAAGTAAACGACTTTGGTAAAGTAAAGAAAGTAAAAGCTTGAAAGTAAACTTGGAATAGGTACTAGTCAAAGTGGTATAACCAAAGCATGCCTAATGCATCTTGCTTAGGTTATCTAAATATTCTAGCTTGCTAACAATAGCTTGCAAGGGTGATCTTGCATTGTTAATGATGGCTTGCTAGTATAATACTTGCAAGTGTTAGCTTGCCTTGGGTAGTGCAGTGGTTGAAGTTTTTTTCCTCTTCTTCTTGATAGAACTCCTCCTCCTCTAAAGCTTGGTCGATACTATCATCTATAAATACATACGGAGTACACAATCACCAAACAATACTTAACTAGTCTACTTAGCACTCTAAGGCACACATTGGATGATCTATTATCATCACAAGCATCACAAGGTTTTATTAACTAGCTTCATTCTTTTTATTTAAGAAAAGTAATTTATACTCATTGAAAAGAACTAAGATTTAATATTCACCACTTAAAATATGGGATCATGTGGGCACATGTCCTCACCACATATTATAACATGTGGGAATGTGATTTAAGTGTTGGATCACATTTTAATAAGTTTAAGTTTAGAATTTAATGATTTAAAGTGACTAGAAATGCCTATATAGCATTATTTTCGTACTAGTCCAAAGTCACTGCATGCAAACCTTAATATTATTACATATTCAGATAGGTATGGTTAATTGTAATTTTTGAGAGTTGGAATCAACTCAAAATCTATTATGGTTGATTTTACAAAAATGTTTGAATATGCAAAAGCTTCTTTTTGCTATTTTTACTAGGAGAGATCAATAACTCTAAATGAATTAAATCCAACGGGCTTGGATAGATCTTTTCAGTAGCTTTCTAACAAAATTTGAATCACTCAAATTGGTTCAGTAAATCTTCCTGAATTGATTCTTGAATTAAGGGACAGAAGTGAGTTCAAATTTAAATGGAAAAACCTAAATTTTAATTCGTGGGCTAGCGCGGGAAAGAAAACGGGCCGGCCCAGTGGCGCTCCGCAGTGTGAATGACAACTGACAGGGGTGTCCCGCAGGTCAGCGGCACATCAAATGCGAAGCGGTATGGGGCAACGTGGACCGTGCGATTAAAAAGAAGATCTATGGCTGAGGATCATCGTCCCCGGCGAACAGGTCGTCAGCGAGAGCTAACCCTAGCGGCTCGGTGGGGGTGCAATGGGGGCATACCAGGGCTCCAACTAGCATGGCGATGGGGGTGATTGAACATGCTGTCGACAGCGGACTCAGGCGTGGTCGTGGCGGCTCCTGGGGTGGATGAAATCGACGGCGCCTCTCCTCCTCTTCTACGGCAGGCTCCGGCTAAATTCCGGTGAATGGCGGCCCGCCTTGATCTGGGGATGGGATGGAAGGATCAGTGGAGAGAGCGGAGTGATATGGTGTGAGTAGTTTATGCTGGGGAGGGCTCCTTTTATAGGGCGACGAAGCAACCGAGCAGGATGGGCTGGCGACTCTAGCAAGGGCTGCACAGCGTGCTAGCGTCGTGGCTGGAGGTAGGGGATGGTGGGCTGCCTCCTGGCGGTGCTCTATGGCTTAAATGCGCGCATAGGGGTGGTGGCGTTTGGTCGGGGGCGTCCTGCGCTCTGGGAGACAGAGGCAGTGCTCGACGCGGCGCACTACGACTATGGTCGTGGCGCGGCCCGTGTCTCAAGTCTTTGAGGTCGAGGCGGGGCAGCGTGCACGGTATTGGGTCGAGGGGCGGTCTATGGCATGCTGGCGGTGAGGGTGCTCTGGCGCGCTCTGGCTGCACGTAGAGAGAATGGGAAGCGAGGCTAGGGAGTGGTCCAGTGGCTGGCAGTGGCCGTGAGGTGGACCGTGGGCGGCAGTAGGGTGGCGCCTAGCTTCCTGGAGCGGCGGAGAGGGGCTGGCGGTCTGCTGCTGTGTTGGCAATGTTGGCCGGCGAGCATGGCGTCGGGGCGGCGTTGCACTTGCGCCAGGGGCTAGAACTAGGGTGGGTTTTGGTCTGGTTGTGCTCAGGGGAGACAAGAATGATCAATGCAAACCAATTGGCTCGACAAAAATTGATCAAAACAGTAATAGTTAGGCCAAATGGATTATGTCTACAAGGTGTTTGACACAATGGCCGCAAGAGACAAACATTTGAATTTTGGGCTGAAATTTGGTGGAGTGGTTGATCACATGCTTGAGCTCCTAGTTGTGCTTGGGTTTTGAAAATGGCAGTCATTTGAGTTGTTTTTTAATAAGTGTGATCTTGATAGCTACACTAGATTCAATTTTCAAATGCCATTTAAAATTAGTGTTTGCAAGTGTTTGGTAGATCACCAAGTGGGCCTTGGTACACCACTACATGTACTAGCAAGGGGTGCAAAGATCCACATTTGTTTCTGTTAAGAATTGAGTTCAAGGAATAGCCAAAGTAGGCATGTTGATTAAAATGGCACAAATGACCATTTGGTTTTTTTATTCATTATGATTTGTTTTTCTTTGGGATTGGTTTGGGAATGATCTAGATGATGTTTATTTCACCTAAGAATCATTTTACAATCAATGGATCACTTAATCATGGCAATTCAAATCAACTCCTAATTTAAATGCACACACATATGAATGCTTTAATATTTTTAAATGGAAAAGTTTTTGTTAACTCTAAATTTAATGATTTGGATCTTCATCACTTGGATTAGAATTTTGGGATGTTACAACTTCCCCAGGGGAATCTATGACATCAGCAGAACTCCGAGCATACGAATAAGAATTTGGAGAGGAAGCTAACTCCAATGTTGCATACGACGGAGAAGGGATGGATCTGAGTCCCTACAATAGTATGGATGAAAGATACGATGAAAATTGTCCCAACTCGCAAGATGATATGTATCTCGTAGAAAATCCTGATGTTCCAATGTCCGAAAGTACTGGCAGAAGCTTATCTCCAAGAAATAGACCAAAAGTAATCCGGGCGAACCTCGTGGGTGGCCTGAACTTCACGGATCTCGTGGTCAAATAAATTGGAAAGCGAGGAAAAAGGGAGAAGGTAGTGGAAGCGAACACACACCTCGCGAAGAACACAATGAACACACGCAAAACTCACACGATACAAGGTCAATTTCTCCCACCAGGGGCCACCGGTCCGATAGAATCCTCGCAAGGAAAGATTGGTCAACGTGCTCCCTTAAATCTCAAGAGGAGAGGGAAGAAGAGCTTGGAGAGGGTCTTGACAACTATGTTCACACACTCGCACACGTAGGCCATGTACAATGATGTATGCGTGATGCAAACTCCAACGAGGTTACTGACGATAGTCGGTCCCCTTGGTAAAGGGGATGAGGCAAATCTAGAGATTCCACAAAGGGGGTTCTGTTTAGTCTATCATCTATACCTAAGTGATACATGAGGGGTGGGGGCTCTATTTATAGGCCAGCCACTAGAATGGGGTATTTTGGGGATAAACTAGGAAAAAGGGTAAGTAAAGGGTGCATCAAATCCAGATATGCGCACAGACAGGTATTTCTGGCGATAAGTTTGGCTACGCTGGATCTGGCACCAGAAGTTTCGGCGGTCGCCAGTTATTCCAGTCTTCGCCGGATGGGTGTACTGAAGCCATTTCTAGCGTGAGTCTGGTCTATCGGATCTGGTACCAGAGATTCATGTGGTGGGTCCGGCGACACCAGATTGTCCACTGAAATAGCCTCTTATTCTGTCTCCTCTTCCAAGCCTCTGTCTTGTTGGGCATGAGTACTCATGCTTCCTCCTTTGTCTCCGTACTTGTCAGTGTGAACCTATCATGGTCATAGGAGGGAGTATGAAGTAGTATACCATTCAATAGGGTAGGAATTGGGATCTCGAAGAGGATATGATTCACCTTTGGAGTCGATGATGACTTGGCATACATTAGAGACCTTGATGTGGTAACAACCGTAGGTCAGGCTACATCAAAAAGCCATCTTTGCCACCGATACCCAGAGGGCGAACAAGGTAAAGAAGAAGAAAAACAAAACTCCGACGCATGATCTTTCGGCTGAGGAGAAAGTTGACGAAGAGCTCCAGATAGAGGATTCGGATGACGCTCTGATCCCAGGGGCCGGAAAAATCTCCGATGGATGGACATGTGGTCACTCCCAGTGACCATGAAGTCTACAGAGAAGCGTTAACAACACCAATCCCAACTGCCTCGGAACTTACACTAGAAGAGTTGGAGGACAGGGCTCAAGCTTTAGGAGCATTACACTTGCGACTCCTAGACGAAGCAGCTCACCTTGTCCAGGAAAAGCAGTGCATCGACAGCAACTATGTAGAGCAGTTCAATTCCCTGCAGCATCAGAAAACCCGGAACAGACCTGTACTAGCCAGTAAAAATCTGGATGTTCACAAGACCCTTTTCAAGGGAAAGAAAGAAGATGTAGTCATGGGACAACCTCAAATTGATAGCAAGGGGAACCAGGTGTATAACACGCTAGTGGAAAACACTATCACAGCCTAAGAGATCTTGGCAAATAATCCAACTCTAGAGCAGGTCTGGCAGTGTGTAACACTTCTCAATAAGGGCCTAGAGCAACAAAAGGCCACTACGCCCTTCAACAGGAAGATGGTCTCGAAATTCGACCAATGCCGCATTAACGCGGATTGGCAACACGAATCAATGCCCCATCAGGAACCGGATTAGCATCACCGTTCTGACCCTCGGGATTATACCTACTCAAGAATCGGCTCTTCGGGACATGATGCAGAATCGTGCATGATTGGAGTAATGTTGCTCTAGCCGCAGCACGAGACACTATCATAGAACTGGTTCCACAGCAACCTCCCCAGTGGCAATCTAATAACCGCAGGGAAGAAGATGAAGAGCGACGTTGGGAGCGGGATTGGCAGCAGATGCCACCCCCGAGGCACACAAGCCGTCTGGCTGAACCTCGCCACAATGACGATAAGGCCGGACAAAGAAATGACAAAAACCATGACGACCAAGGCTGGCAGAGTGGCCGACGTTACAAAGACCCAAACTAACGCTGGCTATCAGCCGGAAACAACCCACCCGAGCCTCCGTCCCCACCAGGTAGTGACCATAATAGTTCCCATGGGAGCCAAGGGGCATCAGGGTGGAGGAGGTGCAGAAGAAGCAGAGATCTGACTCCACGGTCCCGCAGCCACAATGAACATCCGACAAGGCGCTCCTTGACACTAAGTGATGCCAGGATCCGGATCAACTCCAACATAGAGGCACAAAATTATGACTCGAATGACATATATGTGGGCCCAAAGTGCTTTGGACCAAGGGTCCGCCAAAACAACTTTCCGGGGTGGTTCGCTATCTCAAGACACATTCAACCCTACGACGGTGAAGCTCCGCCAGATACTTGGTTCCAAGACTTCATCTAGGCTTGATGCATCGCCAAAGGAGGAAATAGTTTGGTCACAGTCTGATATCTCCCACTCATGTTGCGGAAGACGGCTCGATCATGGCTAAATCAACTCCTAGAAAACACAATTCACAACTAGTATAATATGCAAAGTGCGTTCTTTCAGAATTTCAGCGGTACCTATAGGAGACCCTGCATAGTCGGATACTTGCAGCGTTCCGTCCAGAAAACCAGAGAAACTTGTCGGGACTACCTCGGATGATGGATCGACATGAAAAACTCCTACGAGGGAGTCAATGACCAGAACACGATTTAATCTTTCATCGCAGGTCTCCCAATGGGATTACCGAGTCACCAACTAAAGAGCGGCAAAGTTACCGACTTGGGGGAGATGATAGGTACGGCAAGCAAATATAAAGATGCCGAGCATGATTCAGAAGGATTGTTGAACAGCCTGGCTGTGCTAAACTCGGCAAAACAGCAATAGACCTAGAAGCGAAGAACACCTCGGAAGATAAACCCAACCCAAAAAAGCAATTGTCAATGTAACTTTTCGATCTGGAGGCCGAGGAGGGCGCGGAGGTTGCTCGGGATGAGGCCGTGGAGCTTCCCGAGTCCAAGGTAGAGGAGACTAGCAACCTAGTAAAACCTACATTGGCAATAACCCATGTGTCCATCACCCAGACGGGGACGAGGGCTCTTCCCACACAAATGATGAGTGTCATTTCAATGATGACATCGAGACACACAAAGCCGCTGGCTACAAGTCCAAGTGACGAAAAGGAAAGAAAAAATTCTAACAAAGATAAGGAGTCCAAGAAAGATTCTGACATGGAAGAAGCGGACACCGCTAACCCCAAGTCAGATGGTAAGAAGTCTTACCCAACCAAGAAAGACACTTACGTCTTTTTCCTCGGATCCCAACCCTCCAAGGTCAAGAAAGCAGTAATGCATGAGCTCAACATAATTTTTTTGGTTGTCCCCCAATATCTGGACTGGTCGGAAGTGAAAATCACTTTTGACCGAAGTGATCATCCGCCTAAGCCTCACATGCGAGGAAAGTATGGACTCGTTATCAATCCACTTATTGTTGGCTATGAGTTTTCAAAGACCCTCATGGATGGTGGTAGCATCATCAACATCCTCTACATCGAAACACTTCACCACAAAAGGATATCGGAAACCTAGCTGAATCACATCAACGTGGTTTTCCACGGAATCGTCCCCGGAAGGCAAGCGAACTCTCTGGGAGAAATCACTCTGGACATTACCTTCGGAACGCCGGAGAACTATCGAACTGAACCACTGTCTTTTGAGGTGGTGCCTTTTAAGAGCGCATATGACGCTATCTTTAGGCTCCTAGCTTACTAGAAATTTATGGCTTGCCCTTGCTATATTTACAATATGATGAAACTTTGAGGTCCCAAAGGCATTATCACAGTTCGGGGAAACCCGAAGAAAGCATGAGAATGCGAGGATGGAGCTACCGCTTTCGTCAAAGTTGTGCTACATGCCAAGGAGTACTAGCACTACAAGAAAAGTTTCCTTTCGCGACGAATTGGCCCAACGGTCGTCGTAGAAGGCGCGTCTTCCGCGACGAAATTCTCGGCTCGACTGTGGCCGATGGAAAACTTTTTTTTCTGGTTTCACGTCCCTCTACTATGACGGATCTGCTAAAACACATGGAGGAAGCTCGGCTAGCGTGTGGCAGAAGCATGATTTCCGTTTCCTCGCACGATGTTGAGTCGCCGAAGTCTTTTGAGGTGTGTGGGACATCAGTGTCTCTAGCGGACCATACTTTTCGATTGTGCCTCCCTGATTTGAACTCGATAATGTTGCTCGAGGCGTCTGCCATTTAGTCAGGCTGCTGGGTCCCACATGTCAACCTCTCATTAGAAGGATCGTGTGTATGATGGAATTTTTTTCCTTCGCTCGCGCTACCCTATTCCGAAGTTGATAGCGCTGCTCGATGCATCTACCGTCTAATCAACATCCTGGGACCCACATGTCATCCTCTCATTAGAAGAAACATGTGTATGATGGATTTTTTCCTTCGCTAGCGCTACCCCGTTCCGAGTTGATAGCGCTGCTCGACGCATCTACCGTTTAACCAACCCCCTGAGCCCCACATGTCATCCTCTCATTATAAGAAACGTGTGTATGATGGACTTTTTTTCCTTGGCCCGCGCTACCTTGTTCCGAACTTGATAGAGTTGTTCAATGCATCTACCGTTTAATCACGATGTTGGGCCCCACATGTCATCGTCTCATTAGAAGAAACATCTGTATGATGGATTTTTTAACCTCTGTCGCACCTTCGTGTTCTGAACTTGATAGCGTTGCTCGCTACATCAGCCGTTTAATCAAACTCCTAGACCCCACATGTCATCCTATCATTAGAAGAAATGTGTGTATGATAGAATTCTTTCCCACGGTCGTGCCTCTGTGTTCTGAACTTGATAGCGTTGCTTGCTACATCTACCGTTTAATCATGATGCATGGCCCCACCCCCACATGTCATACACTCATTAGAAGAGACGTGTGTATGATGGAATTTTTTCTCTTGGTCGTGCCTCTGTGTTTCGAACTTGATAGCGTTGCTCGATGCATCAACCTTTTTCCAGGCTGCTGAGTCCCCCATGTGAGCCTCTCATTAGAAGAAAGGTGTGCATGCTAGACTTTTTTCTTGCTCGCGCCTCCCTGTTTCAAACTTGGCAACGTCGCTCGAGGCAGAAACTGTATAAGGCCGCGCTACTAGGTCCCACATGCCGGTATCTCTGTATATCAAACCTGCGTATGATGGACTTTTTTCGGCTGTGTTCGTTGTTTTGACCTTGGCAACATTGCTCGATGTGGCAGCCTTGTATGGTCTTGCTGCTGAGGCCCCATGTCACCCTCTCTGGTATGTTCTGGCCGGTGGGTCCCTGATGCTAGCCTCTCTATACAAGTATTTAACTTCTTTTCCAAACCTGACCATTAAACTCGAGGGATGCTGCAGGATGGTGGGTCCATGATGTCAGCCTCTCCGTAATGCGATATTAAGAAGTAAACCCTTTCTAAAAAAGTAAGCCCAAGATATACATAAATATGTACACATAGTGGATTCGAACTAAAGACCTTCAAATCAAATCAAATAGACATAAACTGAGTGTTTTTCCACAATACCAAAGATACTAATAGAAATTGAATCATTAAACATGTATTAGTACTACGACTTATGTATCAGTCTTCTAAAAAATATTGTTGTATTTCCATGTTATATCCCTTAAAATAAAAGAGCAGTGCTACTGGAACCTCGCTTTATAAAAAGCCACATAATGGATTAGTTTCTTAAAAACATGGGTAGGCAGAGTTTTTTTAGAGGTGGGGGCACTGCCAAAAAGTCCAAATTAAAAAGTTTTTGGGCTATGGTTAATGGGCTCCTATCTAAAATTTCACTGGGCTATGTCTCGCCAGATTCAAACACAGCCCTCTTCGAGGGAGGAAAAAAAGCGATAATTCATCTGACAGATATTCATGTAAAAATATCTAATGAACACACACCACATGCGCCAAAACATGGCTGGTATCCAATGACTTCACTTGGTGAAATCATGTTGTATATATTTACCCTGTCATCTCTATCCAAAATGCATCCAACGGTTCCGATGACACAAAGGCAAAAGTTGTAGAGCAAGCAGCCAGCAGCAACGACGGAACTTTTGACAATTCAATACCATTTGAAGATAAAGGAGTACCGAATAACAAGACATAAAAAATCGACAGATTCCTAGTTCATATTTAGCAACACTTGACCAATTCAGAAGCATTTCAAAGTGACTGATTCAACAATACAAACACTGAAAATCAATATCACTACAGAGAGAGACAGTTCTTGTTTCGGCTCTAAAAACCATGCCACGCGATCAGTTTGCCCTTTTCTCCAAACACACTCGATCACTGGAACACAATCATTGTCATAATATTTGCTCATATAGGGAACCGTCATATAGATACAGATATACCATACCAGTACGTACTAGTCATATATCCAATCCAGCAAAAGGTTATCACAGTTTTACCACCCATATATGATCAGTGGAGATAAGACAACCACATAATTAATTATAACAGCATGCGGCCAAAGAGCTAGACAACTAGGAAGTTCATGAACAACATGCCACATTCAGGGCAGCAAGATACATTGACCTTGACCGTTCTTCCTATAGTAAGTTTGGCTGCTTTCTGGAACTTGATCCACCTAGAAGTAGCTGTCAAGCGCCCATCAGTCGAGTTAATGGCGTAGCGTCCCTCGATAAGAAATCCTTCGCTCTACATCGTGAAGACTATTGTTCCCTTTCGTCTGGCCTGGAGTTGCTTTGTGGCACTCTTAGGCAAGATCTGAGTCAAAGAAAGAGATAGACACATAATTACTAAGAGCGATGCACTGAATCATGTGAAACTTGAGAAGACATCCAAAACAATTTATCTGTCGTCATATACTCACAAACATAATCCGGTGCGACCTTGTGATGACACATGTGTAGGATATGGTCTGACAAGGTGTTGCCCGGGGTGATGAAGCAGCTTGTGTCGGTCCCTGTGCTAGGGCTGGTGCTGGTGCAGGAGATGGTTCCACTAATTGTAGAGGGGCTGGTGCAGGATCCAGAAGGCCTAGAACCGGTGCCGGCGCCAGCAGCTTGACGCTAGATTCCTTCTGAGGGGTAGCTAAGATGACTGCAGGGATGGTAGAGGCAGATGAGAAGTGTACAAGCAAAATAGTCTCTTATACAACAGTTACTCACAAGACAGTGATCAGAGGATATGATGAGTATACAAGCAAATTAAATTACTACCTCCATTCTTTCTACTTAGGTCAACAGGTGCCGGAGCAGGAACTAGGGCCAGTGCCGTTGGGGGTGCCAGCAGCTTGGTGTTGGTTACCTTATGAGAGGTAGGTAAGGGGACTACAGGAGTGGTCAGAGAGGCATATGAGATGTGGACAAGAAAAATGGTTTCTTATACAACAGTAACTCCTAGACAGAGATGAGAGTATACAAGCAAATTAAGTTACTACCTCTATTCTTTCTCCTACTGAGGTCAACAGGTGCCGTTGCAGGAACTAGGGCCGGTGCTGGTGCCAGCAACTTCATGCTGGCACCCTTCTGGGTGGTACATAAGGGGAAGCGGACTGCAGAAGTGGTCAGGGTCATATGATGAGTAAAGACAATGGTGTAGAATAGTTAGTCGCAAGAAAACCATTAGAGGTTGTGATGAGTACAGAATCAAATTAATTAGTACTAACTCTGTTCTTGGTCCTTCGGTCAATAGGTGTATGATGGCGTGCAAGTATCTACCCAGGATTTCTAAAATCGAATGTTACCTCGTCCCCCTGCTTCAGACCATTCTCACTGACATACTTGGACCAACCTCGGCCACCCAAATAGGTGGTGGCCATCGTCTTGGAGACATCCACATCATATAGTTGCCGCATGCCTTTAGGGCCCTCGCTATATAGAGTTAGAAACTTGTCATTTCCGAACATCTTGTTTATAATGGGGCGAGCCACACAAGGGACAACCTTCATGAGAAAATTGATAGAGAAGTTAGGCGACAGCAAAAAAAAGTGAGATACAAGATCTTACATCAAGTCGGTATAAACCACTTGGAATCCATATCTGATACCATGGGTACCCTTTGGAATGGCATACAGTGGCCCCTTTCAATACACAAGCTTGATAAGAGGAGGGTAGCAGAAAGGGCTGAGCAGCTGGTGCGTGGTACTGATTGAAATTCAGTGGAAATGTTAAATTATGTAAAGAGCAAGTAAATCTAATAATATAAGACAAAACCATTGCCTGTAAAGCAAACAGATTTTGTTTTTTTGAACTTCTAATGAGCGTAAACATATAGTACTAGCTGATAAAAATAACATGGAAAGCCATAACATGTGAAATTGTGGATTTACAAATTATACCCACTTCTTAGAGAGGTCACTGCCCACCTAGGTACTGTGTTGGCACTTCCCCATTGTGTAGAGGATGTCCTCTTTTGGTGCGGGCATCAGAAATCTACTAGCCTCTACAGCAGCCTCAGCCTCCGCAATAGCACCTTCAATCTGCATAAATAGCAACAGAGCTCAATAGTTCAATACTATGTAAAGTTTGGTCAAACTTGTCGTTGCTTGACTTTTCAAAAAATACAGTATATGCCTAAGCCTTGGGACGAGGGAGTACAGTACATAGTAGTCATATACTGACTGTATGAGACAATCTGATAGATCTAGATCTGGATTCACATAAACACAGTGCTAGAATTAATAAAATCACACATATGTTTCTGAACATCTGATAAGCATGCATCACACCAAGCAGGTAATACTTAAATCTGTCTGCACCATGGTAATAAGGGTACTAAGAACAAATATCTTTCTCTTTAAGTTGGGCCCTCTCAGCTGGACGGTGACCTTGCGCTTGTTTTTTGGTGAGTAGTGGTACTCGCCGGATCCTGCGGCATGTGGGGGTACCATCCTGTTTGCCGCACCTGGAGCACCCCACGTTCGCAGGTATGTACCACCGTGCTACAGTAAATGAAGAAGAGATGGTGCCACAGAGGCTTCCACAAAAATAGGATGCAGACAGAGACAACTTTTAGCACAAGGATACATCCAGGTTGCAGCCAACCACTTTCACCATTGGAAAGAATGGAAGAACGCAACGAATATACTACTAAATTACCTTTTTAGGCAACTTTTAAGGGAACTCACGGGACCATCCATGTACGTAGTGGCCGTGCGCGCCACTGACCCATAGTTCTCCATACAGAATCTAACGCAAAATGCATTGCACATTACGAGTATCAACTAAAGGTTACAGAAGTGAAGAAACACCGAAATTGAAACCAACCAAATGCCCCAATCAGAACAGAGGTGACCATGCCCTGATCAGGAATCCATACGAAATCAGTACCACCTCCCCCCCACCCCCACCCCACCCAAATGACCCAATCGATTAGAGAAGAGGAAAATTATCCTGATTAGGTGATTCCGAGGTGAGAAATAAGCAAGAACTCCACAATCAAAGCATACCGAATACTACTACTCCTAGTACTAATAGTACCCCCAATGGCCCAATCGGAAGAAAATTAAGCAAAACCAAATTTGAGGTCAGCAAATACACACACCTATTTCAACAAGAACTCCCCAATCGGAGGTTGCACCAGTTCCAACAGTTGCTTGCTGGATGTGAGCTAGATAGTGATGGTTTGTTGTCTTGTAGTCGGTAGAAAGGCATGGGCAGGGGAGTAGTAGTAGGGCTGGGCAGTACACTTTTTTCTACAGTAAGTATTTTTAAGTGGTAGTGGCAGGAACATTTTACCGGGAGAGAATCCTAATTTTTTTATCCCAACTATCACGTGGTGGCCTACAGCTGTTTCAAGCGGGACCCACGTCAGGGGTGAGTTAAAGCAAGTCCCACATCAAGTGGGTGAGATAATTGACCGAGCCAACCTCCTCCTTCCCTTGGTACCAGTACTAGTTCTCCCGGGTTCCTCTCCAAGGACAGAGAAAATCGCCCCTCTTCGAATCAAATTGGTCCTAGCTTATTATCCTTCTGCTGATTCATCTCATGGAGCAGTGGACAATACGGCGGTAGTTGCAGCATTGGGCACCAGCATTGGGGCCTCAAAAATAGTTTAGGAACCAATAAAATGATAAGCTCGGATTTCAGACTAGAAACACACACAAACACACATATACTCCGTATATACTAATATACATAATAGTTTCCAATTATAGTTCTGCTAACAAAGGCCTAGAAATCATAATAAGGTAGCTCCATATTACAGAACTACGATAGTAGCGAACCAATCATGGGATAGCTCTACACCCCAAGAGTTTTGCAGTTGGGCTAGTGGTCATGAACAGCACCAAAAGTACACCCCTGATGATCAGCAGCCCTGCATCAAATCCATCTAGACGCAGTGTACCCGATCCACAGCCTCAGGTACAGGCTCATCAACGAATAGGTCATAGTCATTACCATCAAAGTCCTCTTCGGTCGTCTGCTTCTGTGATTAGTAGATTAACATATACGTTCATAGACAAACATCAAAGACGCACAACCTGAACATTTGTCGTTCTACAGATATACCTTGTCATCTGGCATAGCGGTAGTACTAGAAATGAAACCTGTTTCATGCAGCTTGCGCTTTTTCTCTCCTATCCCTTCTCCAAGTTGATCTAGATGCTCAGGAGCTGTCTCTATCAGTTGATCTAGTTGATCAACATCTGCTTCCCCTACTTGATCTTGATGATAAAGATGTGCTTCCCCCGGTTCATATGGAGGATCATATGGTTCACCATGAAATACCCATCTAACATATGTGCTAAGCATCCCAAATGTAAAAATATGGTCTTCCACTATACTTTGAGGCAGCACCCTACGATTCGCACACAACTGGCAGGGGCAATGTACTTTTGAGTTGTCACAATGAGCTCTAACAAATCCCATAAATCGTAGAACATCAAGGATACATTTAGCGCTGCCTAATGGAGGAATCTCTATCCAAAATCTGTCCATGAGTTTAATTATGACATACACGGTTGGTTATTATTAAAAGAATAGCATGATACATTGCAAATGTATCTATAATTTTTGATGTTCCATGCTTGGTTTTATCTACTTTCTTATGTTTTGTTCCAACTTTGGAGTACTTTTCATAGACTTTCTTGGACTAACCTATTAACAAGATGCCACAGTGCCAATTTCCTGTTTTCTGCTGTTTTTGGTTCCAGGAAAGTCAAAAAATCAATATTCTCGGAATTGGACGGGACAAAACCCAAAGTTGATATTTTACCGGAAGACTCACGGAGCCAGAATACGAGACGAAGGAGAGCTAGGGCCTGGCCACACACCCCCCCTAGGCGCGGGCTAGCCCTAGCCGCGCCACCAGGTGGTGTGGGCCCCTCTTGCCTCCACCGACCTTTCCTCTTCGCCTATAAGAACCTCCCGATGCATAAACCCTAAATAGTCAATCAGAAATCCACGAAAAGTTCTGCAGCGCCGCCGCCACCGAAGGGGAGATTCAGGGGACAGAAAGTCTATGATCCGACACCCTGCCGGGACGGGGAATTGCCCCCGGAGCCATCTCCATCGATCTCCACCACCATCTCCATGACCATTGCTGATTCCCATGATGAGGAGGGAGTAGTTCTCTCTCGAGGCTAAGGGTTCTACCGGTAGCTATGTGTTCATCTCTCTCTCTATGCATGATCTTATTGAGATCATGAGCTTGTAATCTATAGATCTACCTTGCTACTCAAGTGCTTTATTAGATCTCTGCTCTCCCCGTGTGTGTGAAAGTGACAGCGTGCACACCATGGTGGCACTTAGGCTAGAGATTACAAATACTTGTTATGAGTTATATTTGGAGTTGGATGTCTTTATGAAATTGTGGTGTTTGTTGGACTCATCTAGTACTCAAGGTGACAGTGTGGGGTTTTCTAGATGGGAAAGGCTTACTTTGAGGTGTGCTGTTATAGCCCTACCATCGATTAGAGTGTCCAACCGGAGAGTAGTTAAGAGTAGTATCATAAAGATAAGATATTTATATGAGAGTGATCACTAGTGAAAGTATGATCCCTAGACCTTGTTTCTAAGCATTGAAACACCGTTTGCTACTAGATCTGTTACATGTTTGCTTGCTTCCTTCTTTATTTCAGTTTGCCTTTAGTCTTTTCCACACCATCAAGCTATTTTCTATCACCATTACCACTTACAATTATCTATACCACTTGTATTTCACTATCTCTTCGCCGAACTAGTGCACCTATACACCTGACAAGTGTATTGGGTGTGTTGGGGACACAAGAGACTTCTTGTATCTTGATTGCAGGATTGCTTGAGAGCGAATACCTTTGACCACTTCCTCCCTGAGTTCAATAAACCTTGGGTAATCCACTTAAGGGAAAACTTGCTACTGTTCTACAAACCTCTGCACTTGGAGGCCCAACAACTGTCTACAAGAATAGAAGTGCGTAGACATCAAGCTATTTTCTGCCGCCGTTGCCGGGGAGGTAAGGTAAAAGGTACTCCCATCCTCCGGTGTGAGTGCTCGAAGTTATTTCCTTTAGATTCTGCAATTTTGTCTTTTTGTTTCTTGTTTTCACTAGTTAGGCTTAATGGAAAACAACAACAAAATTAGAGAGCTTTATAGTATTTATCTTGAGTTAGGACATGATGTGTTTGAAGAGAAAATTAAAAAACCTATGGAACTTTATTTGCATGCTAATAGCAATGTTGTTAGTATGAATTCTTTGGACACCATTATTGCTAATGCTATGGAAAAGTCTAAGCTTGGGGAAGCTAGTTTTTATGAAAATGATCTTTTTAGCTCCCCAGCTTTGGAAGATAGCTATTCTATTGCTTATGTTGATACCAAACCTCCAATATATGATGATTACAATGATGAATATGATATTTTCAGTCCACCTACTATTGAGGAGAAAATTAATTATGATTACAATATGCCTCCTATATTTGATGATTATGGTGATGAGAATAATAATGATAGCTATTTTGTTGAATTTGATCCCACTACGATTAATAAGAATGACTATGTTTATGTGGGGAGTATTAATTCTTTTTTGCATGTGGCTCATGATAAGAATATTTTATGTGATAGTTATATTGTTAATTTTACTCATGATGCTACTGAAAGTTATTATGAGAGAGGGAAACATGGTTTTATGCATCCCAATAATATTAAGTTTCCCCTCTTTATGTTGAAAGTTTTGAAGTTGCACTTGTTTTGCTTTCCTATGCTTGTTGCTTTGTGCTTTCATGACTTGTTTCTTTATAAGATTCCTAAGCATAGGAAGTGGGTTAGACTTAAATGTGTTTTGAATTTGCTTCTTGATGCTCTCTTTTACTTCAATTCATGTTTCTTATGTGAGCATCTTCTCAAACTATCATGCCTAACTTAAAGGCGTTAAACAAAAAGTAATTATTGGGAGATAACCCAAAAGTTTTAGATGAGTCTTGGAAGTTATTACCTCGGTAATAATCTCTCCTTATCCTTTTTATTTGCTTTTTGTGCCAAGAGTAACCTCTAATGAGAGTGAAGTAATGATTGGGAAAGTTGCTGTCCCGAAACAGATTTTTGTGCTTCACCGTAAAAATTCGTGAGAGAGCTCTGTATGTCAGATTCAGCTGTAATGTTTTGTGCTTCTGCCCCAGGTTGTTATCTAACTTTCATTAGTTCAACACTTTTTGATTTGAGCAACAGAAGGTCTTCGAAAAATTTGTCTTTACCTACTGGTCTGTTTTGACAGATTTCTGCCATTTTCTGCATTTGCTTCTTGTGGGTTCCTTTTTGAGTTCTTTTGGGGAATTGAGCTTTTTGAAGTAAGTGCTACAGTATCTAGTGTTCTAATGGAAGTTTATTTGGTGTCAGAACTGAACCTTAAGACCTATTTATCTTGAGTGCACTAATGTTGCTAATAAAGATTGTGTGAAGTTTTGTATGAAGGAAAATTTTCAGGTGTATGGAAGGAATGAGTAATGAGATGAAGGATGGACTAAAGCTCAAGCTTGGGGATGCCACGCGTGTCACCCCAAGAAATATCCAATAAGTACAAGCGCCAAAGCTTGGGGATGCCCAAGGCATCCCCTTCTTCATCAACAAAAATCGCAGGTTTCTTCTAAACGCTTCATTTTTATTGTTTCATGCACAGTTGTGTTTTTCTTGGAGCGTCTTCTTTTTCGTTTTTGTTTTGGTTTTCATTTGCTTTGGTTTGCTTAGTTTTCTGAATAAATTGGTTGGACCCCCTCTTTCATACATTGGTTTGCAAATAGTTTGGCTTGGTTTGGAAAAGAGTAGGAAAGTTCATACTTATGTGGTAAAAAAGAGCTTGTTTTTGACTGTGGCCTATGCTTTGTCATGCCATGCTTGATATTGTTTTGGATTTATGCTTAATATTCTTTGCTGTAGCATGACTTGTTATAAACAATTTAGATTTGCTTAATGTGCCTTGGATGAATCATGCGTTGTTTTAGCATATTAAAGCATAGTATTGTGGTATTCTCCTTTGATGCTTTATTTGGGTTGACTTGGCACATGCTCACACCATGTTATTACTATCTCAAGTCACCATAGCCTTTATGATCCTTTAGTTTTCAACTTGTAGTATCACTTTATGCTTTGATCAATGATGTTTTGTCGCTCTGCATGATTATGGCCATTACTGCTCTCTTACTTTGTCGCTCCCAGTCTTTTGCTAGCCTCCACAACCAAGTATGAGTGCCACTCATGCATCCAACTCCTTAAACCAAGTTATTCCAAAGAGTCCACCATACCTACCTACTAGCTTATGCTATTCCAAGTATATTCATGCCTTTGTTTACCTTCCAAATTAAACTTGTTATGAGAAAACTAGTGATTAAAGCTCTCACGAACTTGATGGCACACTTTACTTTTCTTGCCCTCAATAAACTTGAACCATTGTGTCGTCTATGTTGTATATGCTTGCACTTATTTGTTGGGAATTAGCAGAATCATGCTTTCATGGGGAATGCTTTCAACATTGCACTTGGTACTTGTACCTAGTTGATATCATGCTCCTTTGTATATGGATGTCGTCGGTGTGAAATGAAAGGGGAGCTTGTAAGTCCATGGAGTTATGTATAGGTGTTAGAGAAACGCCTGGGCCGCTGGTCTAATCCATGCTGACATGGTGGAAACCTATAGCGTAACCATAATGAGCTGTCTATGAAGCATTCTTCTTATAAAAAAAAGAGTCCTATACTGAGAAAAAAAGAGAAAAAGAAAAAAAAGATATTATGAAAAGAGGAAAGGGAGAAAAAAGCACCATATTCCCATGGTAAATAAGAAGAATGCTGAGATGCTCGTTGTCTGCTTGCCTTGTCATTTTGATATGGGGATTCTTCCGTATCATCGGGCAAGGGGTACCCCGTTGGCGGTTCTTAATGATACACATGTACTTACAATGACAAGAACTTACCGGTGACTAAACTTGAGTAGCATGAGGAGCGGCCCTCGTATACAAGGGACATGAGATTTCTGACTTATACTTCGTCAAGCATGTACACCATAGTTTGTTCACTTTAACCTTAATCACTTAAATATGCTTATGATAGGGGCAATGAGAGCTGAAAACTATAAGTACCATAATTTTTGGAAGCTGTTTGTGAGACTTGAATCCCTACTTCCTTTTACAAAGGCCTTTCTTCCACCATTATATTGAGTGTCCACCTTCTATCTTTATGCACCTACTTTGAGAGCATAGTGGCCATTCTTAGTTCTATGTGCATTGTCCCAAGACTAGTTGATTGATGCATAACTTGATATTGCTTGTTTAAACTATTGTATCTAGTCACTCTTATGAACTTTGAAGGTGTCCTATGCATTTATATTTGCTACTCTATTGAGGGACAAGCTGAATACTTTTATGCTATGTTTTTATGTGAAAGAAACAAACGTCTTGCAAAGCATTGTTATTCATGAATCTTTTGTTTGTGCCTTTTCATGTTGCATCATAGTTTCTTTGCTTATTGCTAGAACTTTGTCTTTCATGTTATGATTGAAGTACTATGATCCCGACTTTGAATGTTTTACAAATACTTTGATCAAGTCTTTTGATGGTGCATGTCACCTCAAAAATTATTCTTTCTTTTTATCACTTACCTACTCGAGGACGAGCAGGAGTTAAGTTTGGGGATGTTGATACATTGCAAATGTATCTATAATTTTTGATGTTCCATGCTTGGTTTTATCTGCTTTCTTTTGTTTTGTTCCAACTTTGGAGTACTTTTCATAGACTTTCTTGGACTAACCTATTAACAAGATGCCACAGTGCCAGTTTCCTGTTTTCTGCTGTTTTTGGTTCCAGGAAAGTCAGAAAATCAATATTATCGGAATTGGACGGGACAAAAGCCAAAGTTGATATTTTATCGGAAGACTCACGGAGCCAGAATACGAGACGGAGGAGGGCCAGGGCCTGGCCACACCCCCCCAGGCGCGGGCTAGCCCTAGCCGCGCCACCAGGTGGTGTGGGCCCCTCTAGCCTCCACCGACCTTGCCTCTTTACCTATACGAAGCCTCCCGATGCATAAACCCTAAATAGTCAATCAGAAATCCACGAAAAGTTCCACAGCGCCGCCGCCACCGAAGGGGAGATTCGGGGGATAGAAAGTCTCTGTTCCAGCACCCTGCCGGGATGGGGAATTGCCCCTGGAGCCATCTCCATCGATCTCCACCACCATCTCCATCACCATTGCTGATTCCCATGATGAGGAGGGAGTAGTTCTCTCTCGAGGCTAAGGGTTCTACCAGTAGCTATGTGTTCATCTCTCTCTCTATGCATGATCTTATTGAGATCATGAGCTTGTAATCTATAGATCTACCTTGCTACTCAAGTGCTTTATTAGATCTCTGCTCTCCCCATGTGTGTGAAAGTGACAGCGTGCACACCATGGTGGCACTTAGGCTAGACATTACAAATACTTATTATGAGTTATATTTGAAGTTGGATGTCTTTATGAAATTATGGTGTTTGTTGGACTCATCTAGTACTCAAGGTGACAGTGTGGGGTTTTCTAGATGGGAAAGGCTTACTTTGAGGTGTGTTGTTATAGCCCTACCATCGATTAGAGTGTCCAACCAGAGAGTAGTTAACAGTAGTATCATAAAGAGAAGATATTTACATGAGAGTGATCACTAGTGAAAGTATGATCCCTAGGCCTTGTTTCTAAGCATTGAAACACCGTTTGCTAATAGATCTGTTACATGTTTGCTTGCTTCCTTCTTTATTTCAGTTTGCCTTTAGTCTTTTCCACGCCATCAAGCTATTTTCTATCACCGTTACCACTTACAATTATCTATACCACTTGTATTTCACTATCTCTTCGACGAACTAGTGCACCTATACACCTGACAAGTGTATTGGGTGTGTTGGGGACACAAGAGACTTCTTGTATCTTGATTGCAGGATTGCTTGAGAGGGAATACCTTTGACCACTTCCTCCCTGAGTTCGATAAACCTTGGGTAATCCACTTAAGGGAAAACTTGCTGCTATTCTACAAACCTCTGCACTTGGAGGCCCAACAACTGTCTACAAGAATAGATGTGCGTAGACGTCAAAGCACAAAACATATAGATGAAGTACAAAAACTATACATGCCTATGCGTTTCAGCAAACATATTGACAGCAAAAATCGTTGAAGGTATTTGATGGCTCAGTGCACGGCGCCCAGAAAAATGCTTGATGGCTCGTGGTTGATGTAGAGCTCGTTGGGAACCCCAAGAGGAAGGTATGATGAGCACAGCAGCAAGTTTCCCTCAGTTATGAAACCAAGGTTTAATCGAACTAGTAGGAGCAAGGAAACGCCCCAAAGGTGTTACTAGCTGAGCTTTGGCAGGGCGCACTACCGGTGCTAGTAGCAACATGGAGACCTGCACAACACAACCACAAAACTTTGTCCCCAACTTGCGATGAGGTTGTCAATCTCACCGTGTTTTGCGAAAACAAAGGATTAAACGTATCGAATGGAAAGAAGTAAAAGTTTGCAGAATGTAAACACAAAGCAGTAAATAGTTGTAGATTGTATGTAAAGAAAAAGGACCGGGATCCATAGTTCACTAGAGGTGGCTCTCCTTAGATAGATAACATGCTGGGTGAACAAATTACAGCGGGGCAATTGACAAACACCGAGAAAGCAATACATGCATATACTAATCATCTTGACTCCTTTGAGACTTGATTGGGCATTACAACATAATACATAGACCGCCATCCAACTGCATCTATAACTAATAATCCACCTTCAGGTTATCATCCGAACCCCCTCCAGTATTAAGTTGCAAGCAACAGATTATTGCTTTACGAACTGCGTGTAAAGTAAACAATACGATTGTTCTATGAACAAAGGATTGTTGTTTTCTCCCTAATAGCAACAGCACATCTAGTACCTTAGAGATTTTTGTCACTTCCCCAGATTACCAGAGGCATGAACCCACTATCGAGCATAAATACTAACTCTTGGACTTGCTAGCATCTACTTGGCCAAGATAGCTACTAACAACGGAAAGCATGCAAGATCACAAATAACGAAGACATGATAGAATCAATAATCAATCTGAAATAGCATCTCAATATCCATCGGATCCCCGCAAACACAACATGTATGAATACAAATAGATGATCTTGATCATGAACGGAGCTCATAAGATCTAAGCATGAAAGGACAAAGGAGGAGAACCAGCCATCTAGCTACTACATGGATCCGTAGTCCAAGGATGAACTACTCACGCATCAAACCGGAGGCTTGCATGGTGATGAAAAAGGCCTCCAAGGTGAATTCCCCTCTCCGGCAGGGTGCCAGGAAGAGCTTCAGATCCCTCCCGATCTAGGGATGGAGATGACGGCGGCTACAGAGTCTTTCGTGGAATTTTGATCGGGTACTTAGGGTTTTCGTCCCGAGGGCAATATATAGGTGAAGGAGATGTCGAGGGGGTGTCGGGAGCGGCCACACCACCCCCTAGCGCGGGCCAGGCCTGGCCGCGCGGCCAGGTGGTGTGGTGGCTCCCTGGCCCTTCTCCGTCTTGTATTCTGGGACTTGATCCCTTCCGGAAAAATAGGCACTTTGGCTTTTGTCCCGTCCAATTCTGAGAATATTCATTTTCTGACTTTCCTGGAACCAAAAACAGCAGAAAACAGGCAGCTAGCACTGTGGCTCTTGTTAATAGGTTAGTCCAAGAAATCATATGAATAGTACTCCAAAGTTGGAACAAAACACAAGAAAGTGGATAAAACCAAGCATGGAACATCAAAAATTATAGATACATTTGCAATGTATCAGTATTTAGGAACACAGATCCAGCGCAAAATAAACTATGACCATGCAGATTGAGGACAAATTAAACTACGTAGGAGTATTTGAAAGGGCAATAAAAATGCCAACCAAATCGAGCTAGAGATAGACGGACCACCGTGGGATCGACGTGCCCACCGGTGCGTCTCAAGAAGACCGACAGGTAGGGAAAGCTTCTTCGCGCATGTTGGTGATGAGGAGCGGCCGTAAGCGCGTTTGTTTTGTGGGGAAGGAGGTGAGGCCTAGGCGACGGAGGGTGGAAGTTAATACACAACACGAAGGGGTGCGGAGGGATAACTTTGGAAATTCTGACCTACCCTAATTTGGGCACCACCATATACATGGCCCACCTGCCAACCACCACAGATCAAAATTGATCCAAAACTTGTCAAAATACAAGTTTATGTTTTACCATGGAAACTAATGCACATAGCATTCCACTTTGTGAACGAATGGCTTTATGTCAAAAAGTTATTTAATTTCAGCATCTTCAGCTAGGAAGCTTGGAAACTCATGAAAGTAGGGCATTATCCATAAAATCTGGAATCTCCTTTGTAAACAATTGCTTGAAAATACCAAGATCCACCGATCTACTAAATATGGCCAGGTTTGTAAGCTTGGTTGGCGAAGATACTTCAATGTATGGAATAGTACAAAAGATGAAAAAGGTACAGAAAGTATGGTTGTGACCTTTCTACTCTTGTTTGAAAGCCTTGAATTAATGTTAATTAATTTCGGCAGATGTCTATAAACTCATTAAATGCTGAAAAGCATACATGCATGTGGGTTTATCTGATGGGGACAGAATCCCAAGTGGGAGTAGCATACCTTATAAGCTTCAACTTAAAAATTACGGCAGAGCGCCCACCCATTCAAACATCCCGCGCATCCATTCAAACATCGAGCCCCAAAAAAACATCCAGCCCCAAAAATTATTTTATTACACAAATTTAGCCTGGAAGCTTGAAAGGGCGTTATACATTGTGTGAAAAAATAGGGCGGTGGCATTTTGAGCCATCATCTTTGTAGTTGCTTCATAACAAAACACATTGTTGTTACTTTGAAATTCGAAAACAAACTTCAAACTTGGAAGCAGACATATTGGTTGATTTGCAAAGATGCACCGATCTACCAAATACGGACACGTCATCATAAACTATTTTCATGACCTTGGTCACCTTTTTTTTGGACGATGGTCATCTTCTTGAAAGCCTTAAATTGTTCGAAACTCGTTTAAATGCTGGGAAGCAACTCTAGCTAAGCGGTGACAACAAGGTTCGAGAGGCCCCACGCCGGGGTAGCGTATGCTAGAAGCTTCAATCTCAAAATTTGGTGCGGCGCCCAAACATCGCACCCATCCATTAAAATATCACGCACATCCATTCAAACATGCTTCACCTCTTTCTAGAATGCAAAATTCCTCTTCTATCCCTGCTCTGGAAACAAGAATCTAAGGGATCACTACAATAACAGAGGGATATAGGTGGTAAATTTGCGTTCTCCCAAGTGCATCACCCCATCCACGTTTCCCAGCCCTTCTTCAATATTTACCTGCCCGCGCACTCCGACCTACACCGACTTTTTGGACCCACTATGCAAGTGACCCACATGTCAGTGAGCCAGAATTACGGGAAGTAGAGATTTCCATCGCTTGTTGTTCAAAATTCGAACATTTTTCGCTAAACCGAGATAAAATCATTAAAATCATCCAACCTGGCTTATACTATCATTCCACTATGTCACAGTAAAAGCTAAAAAAACAAAGCCAAAAACACGTTCGTAGCTTTATAGGCCAAAAATCAAAAGCCAGAATTCGAGCCCAACCAAACAGAGCCTAAATCTCAAGGAACTCTTCATTTTTCTCCCTTGTTTTAGTACCCGGGTACCTTCAATTTTATTTAACAAAAAATATGACCAAGTAGGATATCATCGACTTGTAGATCAATTTTTGAGATACTTTCATTAAATTGCAGTAAGACCATTCTGTTCCACGAATATATATAACCATAAAGTTTGAAAATATTATTGAGAATTTACGGAATCCTAAACCATAAAATCTAAACCCCTAAACCCTGACCAAGCAGGTATCGCGCAACTATAGATCAAAAATTGAGACACTTTCGTTAAATCAGGTAAGGACATTCTATTAGATGAATATAAGCATAAATCCTAAGCATTACCAAAAATTCTCTGAACCCAAAACCAGAAACAACCCATAAACTAAACTGTAAAACCCTAAATCCGCGGCCCATAAACCCTAATCAAGTAGGTATCATGCACTTATATATCAAAATTTGAGATACTTTCATTAAATTGTGGTAACGCCATTCTATTCAATGAATATAAGCATAAAGCTTGAACATTATTTAAAATTCCCGAAACCCTAAAATCTAAACACTAAACCCAAAATCCTTACCAAACACGTAGCATGCACTTATCGATCAAAAGTTGATATATTTTCATTAAACTGGTAACTCCATTATATTCGATGAATATAAGCATAAATCTTGACCATTATCGAAAATACCCTAAATCCTAAACAACCCCTAATAAAACCTAAACATAAAACCCCAAACCCTCAACCCATAAACCCTAACAGATCAGGTATCATGCTATTATAGATCAAATTTGGAGATACTTTCAATGAGTTAGGTAACGCCATATATATTCTATTCGACGAATATAAGCATAAAGCTTGAGTATTATTGAAAATTCGATAAACCCCCTAAACCCTATTCAGTCCATAAAACCTAAACCGTAAAACCGTAAAACCCTAAACCCTCGACCCATATAAACCCTAACCAAGCAGGTATCATGGACTTATAGATCAAAATCTGAGATTCGATCTTTCAGTAAATTGCGGTAACAACATTCTATTCCATGAATATAACAATAAAGTTTGAACATTATGGGAAATGCCCTAAACCCTAAAACCCTAAACCCTCAACACCGCACATAGCATGCACTTATCGATCAAAAATTGATATATTTCCGTTAAACTGGTAACTCCATTCTATTCGATGAATATAAGCATAAATCTTGAGCATTATCAAAAATACCTTAAACAACCCCTAATAAAACCTAAACCTAAAACCCCAAACCCTCAACCCATAAACCCTAACCAATCAGGTATCATGCACTTATAGATCAAATTTTGAAATACTTTCATTGAGTTAGGTAATGCCATATTCTATTCAACGAATATAAGCATAAAGCTCGAGTATTATTGAAAATCCGATAAACCCCCTAAACCCTATTCAGTCCATAAAACCTAAACTGTAAAATCATAAAACCCTAAACCCTCGACCTATATAAACCCTAACCAAGCATGTATCATGGACTTATAGATCAAAATCTAAGATTCGATCTTTCATTAAATTGCGGTAATGCCATTCTATTACACGAATATAACAATAAAGTTTGAACATTATCGAAAATGCCCTAAACCCTAAAACCCTAAACCCTGCCTAAACGACATTGGCAAATGAGGTATCACATGCACATGTAGATCAAAATTTCAGATAAACTTTCCTCAAATTGTGCTAATGCTATTCAATTCCATGAATATAACCATATATAAAGCAGCTTGAACATTATCAAAAATTCCCAAAAAACCTAAACCCTAAACACCTAAACCCCCAAAACCATAAAAACCCTAAACCCTCAACCCCTTACCAAGCAGGTATGATGCACTTATAGATCAAAATCTGAGATACTTTCACTAAATTGCGATAACACGAGTCTATTCCACGAATATATATAAGCTTGAAAAATTATTATTGAAAATTCATAAACACTAAAACCTAGAAACCCTAAACTCTAAAACCCTAAACCCTAAGTACCAACCTTAAACACCTAAGCCCTAAACCCTAAAATCCTAAATCATATACCATAAACCCTAAACCCCTAAACTCTCAGACCAAAAAACATGAACCCTAAACCCCAGGCTACATATATCTTGTGTGGAAACTAGGGCATGGGATTTTGAGCCATACTTATTTGTAGTTCCTTTGTAAATAATATTTTAAATTGAAAATAACTTCAAATTCAGAAGCTTCCTTTGTAAATAATATTTTAAATGCCAATAATACGGACCAATCTACCAAATACAAACATGTTATTATAAACTATAGCAAAGGTGTGGCCATGACCTTGGTCACCTGGTTTGAAAGCCATGCAAATTCATACATGGTACGCCATATATCATATGAAAAAATTAAAGCCATTATTATTGATTGGAGCTTTTAATGTAACTCCAAATATGGAAGCTCTTTTTCTAAATAATGTTGAAATACCAATATGCACCAATTTACCAAACATGGTTACATTATCATAAAGTATGGTAACACATATGGCCTTGACATTGGTCATCTAGTTTTTGAAAGCCATGAATGTTCAAACATGGTACGCCATATTGTCAAACGAGTTTTTCAAGAGTTATCAAATTTTATATATTTTCATGGAAACTAGCCAATGCACACAGTAAGACACCAATGGAGAAACGAATGGTTGTATTTCGTTTTATTTTGTTTCTTTATTTTTTAAAAAAACTAGCCCAAATTTGGTGTCATTACTATTCATATCAAAAAATTGTAATCTTGCAAAACTCTCGGTGGTTCTCCAATATTTGACTAATTCGGTACCTTTAAACTATCTTTAAAAAGTCAAGAGCAAGCTATATCACACACTTTGTAGTTTGTAAATATACTTACTTTCAATCATCAAAAAGTTATTTAATTTCAGCATCTTCAGCTAGGAAGTTTGGAAACTCATGAAAGTAGGGCATTATCCATCAAATCTGGAATCTCCTTTGTAAACAATTGCTTGAAATGCCAAGATGCACTAATCTACCAAATATGGCCAGGTTTGTAAGCTTGGTTGGCGAAGATGCTTCAATGTATGGAGTAGTACAAAAGATAAAAAAGGTACAGAAACTATGGCTGTGACCTTGCTCCTCTTGTTTTAAAGCCTTGAATTAATGTTCATTAATTTCGGCAGATGTCTATAAACTCATTAAATGCTAGAAAGCATACAGGCCTGTGGGTCTATCTGACGGGGACAGCATCCCAAGTGGGAGTAGCGTATCTTAGAAGCTTCAACTTAAAAATTTTGGCAGAGTGCCGAAATATTCCACCCCCCATTCAAACATCCCGCCCATCCATTCAAACATCTAGCTCCCAAAAAAATCCAGCCCCAAATTTTTTTATTGCACAGATTTAGCCTGGAAGCTTGAAAGAGTGTTATATATTGTGTGAAAAAAGGGGGCATTGGCATTTTGAGCCATCATCTTTGTAGTTGCTTCACAACAAAACACATTGTTGTTACTTGGAAATTTGAAAACAAACTTCAAATTTGGAAGTAGACATATTGGTTGATTTGCAAAGATGCACCAATCTACCAAATACGGACATGTGATCATAAACTATTTCCATGACCATGGTCACCTTTTTTTGGACGATGGTCACCTTCTTGAAACCCTTAAATTGTTTGAAACTTTCAGCAAATGCCTAGAAACTAGTTTAAATGCTGGGAAGCAACTCTCGCTGGTGTGTGGGCCTAGACGATGACAACACGTCTAAGAGGCCCCACGCCGGAGTAGCGTATGCTAGAAGAAGCAAGTTTTCCCTTAAGTGGATCACCCAAGGTTTATCGAACTCAGGGAGGAAGTAGGCAAAGGTATCCCCTCTCAAGCAACCCTGCAATCAAGATACAAGAAGTCTATTGTGTCCCCAACACACCCAATACACTTATCAGGTGTATAGGTGCACTAGTTCGGCGAAGAGATAGTGAAATACAAGTGGTATAGATATAAGACAACGGTGCTAGAAAATAGCTTGATGGCGTGGAAGAGACTAAAGGCAAACTGAAATAAAGATGGAAGCAAGCAAACATGTAACAGATCTAGTTGCAAATGGTGTTTCAATGCTAAGAAACAAGGCCTAGGGATCATACTTTCACTAGTGAACACTCTCCTATAAATATATTCTTCTTTATGATACTACGCTGAACTACTCTCCGGTTGGACACTCTAATCATTGGTAGGGCTATAACAACACACCTCAAAGTTCAACTTTCCCATCTATAAAACCCCACACTATCACCTTGAGCACTCGATGGTTCAAAGAAACACCACAATTTCATAAAGACATCCAACTCCAAATATAACTCATAACAAGTATTTGAAATCTCTAGCCTAAGTGCCACCATGGTGTGCACAATGTCAACTTCACACACATGGGGAGAGCAGAGATCTATTAAAGCTCTTGAGTAGCAAGGTAGATCTATAGATTACAAGCTCCTGATCTCAATAAGATCATGCATAGAGAGAGAGATGAACATATAGCTACCGGTAGAACCCTTAGCCTCGAGAGAGAACTCCTGCCTCCTCATCATGGGAATCAGCAATGGTGATGGAGATGGTGGTGGAGATCGATGGAGATGGCTCCGAGGGCACTTCCCCATCCCGGCAGGATGCCAGAACAGAGACTTTCTGTCCCCCGAATCTCCCCTTCGGTGGCGGCGGTGCTGTGGAACTTTTCGTGGCTGGAGGCTTGACAATTTAGGGTTTTTGCATCGGGTGGCATCTTATAGGCGAAGAGGCAAGGTCGGTGGCCGGCCAGGGGGCCCACACCACCTGGTGGCGCGGCCAAGGGTAGCCTGTGCCACCATATGGTGTGGCCACCCTATGGCCCCTCTCCGTCTCGTCTTCTGGCTCCGTGAGTCTTCTGGTAAAATATCGACTTTGGCTTTTGTCCGGTCCGATTCCGAGAATATTGATTTTCTGACTTTCCTGGAACCAAAAATAGCAGAAAACAGGCAACTAGCACTGTGGCACTTGTTAATAGGTTAGTCCAAGAAAGTGTATAAAAAGTACTCCAAAGTGTGGACAAAACATAAGAAAGTAGATAAAACCAAGCATGGAACATCAAAAATTGTGGCAACGTATCAACATCCCGAAGCTTAACTCATGCTCGTCCTCGAGTAGGTAAGTGATAAAAAGAAAGAATAATTTTTGAGGTGACATGCAATATCATAAACTTGATCAAAGTATTTGTAAAACATTCAAAGCTAGGATCATAGTACTTCAATCATAACATGAAAGACAAAGTTCTAGCAATAAGACAAAGAAACTATGTTGCAACATGAAAAGGCACAAACAAAAGATTAATGAATAACAATGCTTTGCAAGATGTTTGTTTGTTTCACATAAAGAAAACATAGCATAGTGGCATTCAGCTTGTCCCTCATAGAGTAGCAAACATAAATGCATAGGACACCTTCAAAGTTCATAAGAGTGACTAGATACAATTAGTTTAGAACAAGCAATATCAAGGTATGCATCAATCAAAAAGTCTTGGGACAATGCACATAGAACTAAGAATGGCCACTATGCTCTCATAGTAGGTGCATAAAGGTAGAAGGTGGAGACTCAATATATAAGTGGAAGAATGGCCTTCATAGAAGGAAGTAGGAATTCAAGTTTCATAAAGAGCTTCCAAAAATTATGGTACTTAATAGCTTTCAGCTCTCATTGCCCCTATCATAAGCATCTTGAAGTGATTAAGGTTAAAGTGAACAAACTATGGTGTACATGCTTGACGAAGTATAAGTTAGAAATCGCATGTCCCTTGAATACGAGGGTCGCTCCTCATGCTACTCAAGTTTAGTCACCAGTAAGTTCTTGTCATCGTAAGTACATGTGTATCATAGAGAACCGCCAATGGGGTACCCCTTGCCCGATGATATGGAAGAATCCCCATATCAAAATGACAAGGCAAGTAGACAATGAGCATCTCAGCAATCTTCTTATTTACCATGGGAATATGGTGCTTTTTTTCTCTCTTCCCTCTTTTCATAATCTCTTTTTTTTATTTTTCTCTTTTTTTTCTCAACATCGGACTCTCTTTTTTATAAGAAGAATGCTTCATAGACAGCTCATTATGGTTAAGCTGCAGGTTTCCACCATGTCAGCATGGATTAGACCGACGACACATACATAACTCCATGGACTTACAAGCCCCCCTTTCATTTCACACCGACAACATCCATAGACAAAAGAGCATGATATCAACTAGGTACAAAGTACCCATGCAATGTTGAAAGCGTTCCCCATGACAGCATGGTTCTGCTAATCCCCAACAAATAAGTGCAAGCATATACAACATAGCCGACACAATGGTTTAAGTTTTTTGAGGGCAAGAAAAGTAAAGTGTGCCATCAAGTTCGTGAGAGCTTTAATCACTAGTTTTCTCATAACAAGTTCAATTTGGAAGGTAAACAAAAACATGAATATACTTGGAATAGCATATACTAATAGGTAGGTATGGTGGACTCTTTGTAATAACTTGGTTTAGGGAGTTGGATGCATCAGTGGAACTCATACTTGGTTACGGAGGCTAGCAAAAGATTGGGAGCGACAAACTAAGAGAGCAATAATGGCCATAATCATGCAGAGCGACAAAACATCATTGATCAAAGCATAAAGTGATGCTACAAGTTGAAAACTAAAGGATAATAAAGGCTATGGTGACTTGATATAGTAATAACATGGTGTGAGCATGTGCCAAGTCAACCCAAATAAAGCATCAAAGGAGAATACCACAATACTATGCTTTAATATGCTCAAACAACGCATGATTCATCCAAGGCACATTAAGCAATCTCAATTGTTTATAAAAAGTCATGCTACAGCAAAGAATACTAAGCATAAAGCCAAAACAATATCAAGCATGGCATGACAAAGCATAGGCCACAGTCAAAAACAAGCTCTTTTTTACCACATAAGTATGAACTTTCCTCCTCTTTTCCAAACCAAGCCAAACTATTTGCAAACCAATGTATGAAAGAGGGGGTCCAACCAATTTATTCAGAAAACTAAGCAAACCAAAGCAAAGGAAAACCAAAACGAAAATGAAAAAGAAGACGCTCCAAGAAAAACACAACTGTGCATGAAACAATAAAAATGAAGCGTTTGGAAGAAACCTGCGATTTTTATTGATGAAGAAGGGGATGCCTTGGGCATCCCCAAGCTTTGGCGCTTGTACTTATTGGATATTTCTTGGGGTGACACGCGTGGCATCCCCAAGCTTGAGCTTTAGTCCATCCTTCATCTCATTACTCATTCCTTCCATACACCTGAAATTTTTCCTTCATACAAAACTTCACACAATCTTTATTAGCAACGTTAGTGCACTCAAGATAATAAGTCTTTAGGTTCAGTTTCAACACCAATAAAACTTCCATTAAAACACAAGCTACTGTAGCACTTCCCTCAAAAAGCTCAATTCCCCAAAAGAACTCAAAAAGGGACCAACAAGAAGCAAATGCAAATAATGGCAGAATTTTGTCAAAACATACCAGCAGGTAAGGACGAATGTTTTCAAAGACCTTCTGTTGCTCAAATAAAAAAGTGTTGAACTAACGAAAGTTAGATAACAGCCTGGGGCAGAAGCACAAAAATTAACGCCTCAAAAGGATGCACAGAGATTTTTCACAATTTTTTACGGTGAAGCACAGAAATCTGTTTCAGGATAGCAACTTTCCCAATCATTACTTCTCTCTCATTAGAGGTTACTCTTGGCACAAAAAGCAAATAAAAAGGATAAGGAGTGGTTATTACCGAAGTAATAACTTCCAAGAATCATCTAAACTTTTCGGTTATCTCCCAATAAGTACTTTTCTTTAACGCCTTTAAGTTAGGCATGATAGTTTGAGAAGATGCTCACATAAGAATTATGAATTGAAGTAAAAGAGAGAATCAAGAAGCAAATTCAAAGCACATTTAAGTCTAACCCACTTCCTATGCATAGGAATATTGTAAAGAAACAAGTCATGAAAGCACAAAGAAACAATCATAGGAAAGCAAAACAAGTGCAACTTCAAGACTTTCAACATAAAGAGGGGAAACTTAATAATGTTGAGATACATAAGCCCATGTTTCCCTCTGTGATAATAACTTTCAGTAGCAACATGAATAAAATTAACAATATAACTATCACAAGAAACATTCTTATCATGAGCCACATGCATAAAAGAATTAATACTCCCCACATAAACATAGTCATTCTTATTGATTGTAGTGGGAGCAAATTCAACAAAATAGCTATCATTATTATTTTCATCACCATAATCATCAAATATAGGAGGCATATTGTAATCATAATTAATTTCCTCCTCAATAGTAGGTGGACTGAAAATATCATAATCATCATTGCAACCATCATATATTGGAGGTATAGTATCATCATAAGCAATAGAATAATTATCCTCCAAACTGTGTTTATTTGTATCATCATTGGAAGGATCATGGATAACACTAATAGTATAGAAATTATTAATATCATCATTTTCAGAATTGGTACCGAAGAGATTTTAAATATCAAAGGTAGTGTGCTTTTCCCAATCATGATCACTACTATAGGTAATAGGCATAGGAACATCATCGAGTTCAGACTCATCAAAAACTATAATAAGAGCAACATCCTTAGGGAAAAATACCGTTTCCTCTCTCCTTTTACTCCTCCTTTTCTTCTTTTTCTTCTTATCTTTAGGAGGGAGAGGCTTGAAAGGAAGCTTCTCCATATACCCTGGTTCATTGTTAGAGACAATAGAAGAAACTTTGGAGGATTCCTCCTTTTCATTAATAAGGCCAAAACACATATTAGTCCTGTCATATTTTGGTAAAATCTCATCATTTATAATATTTTGTATGTAAGTATTTGGGTGAGAATTATCAACACAATAAAGATGACAACCATGCATGACACTATTCATACCAAAAGCACTCATATCTACCAAAGAAGTTTTTCTTGATAACTCTTCACACCCCAAAAATAATGTAAGTTCATCATGCTGATTAGGAGTGATCATGTCATCACAATACAAACTTGAAGTACTCATTGGATTAGAAGGGCTATTATTATGGCTTGAGCATTGAAAATTGAAATGACCCACTTTAAAGCAAAGTTCACAAATAAAAGGATAGAGGGCACAAACTTTTTTACCAAGATCATTTAGAGCCCTATACCATGTTCTAGTTTTTTCATTCCTTTGGGTGATACAATAATCTTCTTCAATTTGATTATTCTCACAAGGTCTATGTATTCCACAAAAATGAACATGCTTATAAGAAATAGTACTTTCAGAGGTTTGAGCATGTTTATTGCCATCATCTATAAGAATTTCCTTTTCCATGCAAGTGTCTTTAAAAGGCTCATGATACATGTCCCATTTTTCTTTAGGAGCATTAATATGAGAAGCAAAGGATCTAAAACAATCAATAAGAATTTGAGGATCAAGACCATATTTAGCACTAAGCTCTTGAAAATCAATAGTTTCAGCGAAAGACTTAATGCAATCATACTCATAGTTTATACCTGGTTCTTTACCTTTGTTGTTATCCCAATCTTCCGTATTGCTTTGAATTCTTTCAAGAAGATCCCACTTAGCTTTGACATCCTTACTTGTGAAGGATCACTCTAAACAAGTATCTAGATAGTCCTTGTAATGTCCTGAAAGCCTTGCATAGAAATTATTAATAACAATATTACTGGGGAGCTCATGAATGGGACATTTGAGCATTAGTGACTTAAATCTCCCCCATGCTTGGGGAATACTTTCTCCATCATGTGGATGAAAATTATAAATGTAATTCCTATCTTTATGAATTTCATGAAGAGGATAAAATTTAGAGTAAAAGAGAGATTCAAGTTCCTTCCACTCCAAATGATGAGGATCATCTAGTAGCTCATACCACTCCCTTGCTTTGCCCTTAAGTGAAATAGGGAATAGCTTCCTCTTAACTTGGTTCATTGAAATACCTGCACACTTGAACAACTCGTATAATTCGTGTATAAAGAGTAAATGATCACCCGGATGGACAGTTCCATCTCCCAAATAACAGTTGTTCATAACACGTTCAGCAATTTTTATAGGTATTTTAAAAGAGATGCTTTCAGTATGTGGATTTAAAATATCACAAGTATAATTAGAATTACCACATATGGGAGATAAAGTATCATCAGAGCAAATTTTCTTCTTTAATGCTGGGGAACTAAAAAGATCATTTTCATAAAGACTAACTTCCCCAAGCTTAGACGTTTCCATAGCATTGGTAACAAAGGTGTTCAAAAGATTCATACTAATAACATTGCTATTAGCATGCAAAGAAAGTTCCATGGTTTTTTAATTTTCTTTTCAGACATTTCATGTTCTACATTAGGAAAAATACTAAAAAGCTCTCTAATTTTGTTGTTGTTTTCCATTAAGCCTAACTAGTGAAAACAAGAAACAAAAACACAAAATTGCAGAATCTAAAGGAAATAACTTCGAGCACTCACACCAGAGGATGTGAGTACCTTTTACCTTACCTCCCCAGCAACGGTGCCAGAAAATAGCTTGATGTCTACGCACTTCTGTTCTTGTAGAAAGTTGTGGGGCCTCCAAGTGTAGAGGTTTGTAGAACAGCAGGAAGTTTTCCCTTAAGTGGATCACACAAGGTTTATTGAACTCAGGGAGGAAGTGGTCAAAGGTATCCCCTCTCAAGCAACCCTACAATCAAGATACAAGAAGTATCTTGTGTCCCCAACACACCCAATACACTTGTGAGGTGTATAGGTGCACTAGTTTGGCGAAGAGATAGTGAAATACAAGTGGTATAGATATAAGACAACGGTGCTAGAAAATAGCTTGATGGCATGGAAGAGACTAAAGGAAAACTGAAATAAAGATGGAAGCAAGCAAACATGTAACAGATCTAGTTGCAAACGGTGTTTCAATGCTAAGAAACAAGGCCTAGGGATCATACTTTCACTAGTGAACACTCTCCTATAAATATATTCTTCTTTATGATACTACGCTGAAATACTCTCCGGTTGGACACTCTAATCATTGGTAGGGCTATAACAACACACCTCAAAGTTCATCTTTCCCATCTAGAAAACCACACACTGTCACCTTGAGCACCAGATGGTTCAAAGAAACACCACAATTTCATAAAGACATCCAACTCCAAATATAACTCATAACAAGTATTTGAAATCTCTAGCCTAAGTGCCACCATGGTGTGCACAATGTCAACTTCACACACATGGGGAGAGCAGAGATCTATTAAAGCACTTGAGTAGCAAGGTAGATCTATAGATTACAAGCTCATGATCTCAATAAGATCATGCATAGAGAGAGAGATGAACACATAGCTACCGGTAGAACCCTTAGCCTCGAGAGAGAACTACTCCATCCTCATCACGGGAATCAGCAATGGTGATGGAGATGGCTCCGGGGGCACTTCCCCGTCCCGGCAGGGTGCCGGAACAGAGACTTTCTGTCCCCCGAATCTCCCCTTCGGTGGCGGCGGCGCTGTGGAACTTTTCATGGCTAGAGGCTTGACGATTTAGGGTTTTTGCATCAGGAGGCATCTTATAGGCGAAGAGGCAAGGTTGGTGGGCGGCCAGGGGGCCCACACCACCTGGTGGCGCGGCCAGGGCTACCCTGTGGCCCCTCTCCGTCTTGTCTTTTGGCTCCGTGAGTCTTCCGGTAAAATATCGACTTTCGCTTTTGTCTGGTCCAACTCCGAGATTATTGATTTTCTGACTTTCCTGGAACCAAAAACAGCAGAAAACAGACAACTGGCACTGTGGCACTTGTTAATAGGTTAGTCCAAGAAAGTGTATAAAAAGTACTGCAAAGTGTGGACAAAACATAAGAAAGTAGATAAAACCAAGCATGGAACATAAAAAATTATGGATATGTTAGCAACATATCACTCATCCATTAAAATATCCCGCGCATCCATTCAAACATGCTTCACCTCTTTCTAGAATGCAAAATTCCTCTTCTATCCCTACTCCGGAAATAAGGATCCGACGGAGCACTGCAATAACAGAGGGATATAGGTGGTAAATTTGCATTCTCCCAAGTGCATCACCCCATCCACGTTTCCTAGCCCTTCTTCAATATTTACCTGCCCACCCACTCCGACCTACACCGACTTTTTGGACCCACTATGCAAGTGACCCACATGTCAGTGAGCCAGAATTACGGGAAGTAGAGATTCCCATCGCTTGTTGTTAAAAGTTCGAACATTTTTCGCTAAACCGAGATAAAATTGTTAAAACCATCCAACCTGGCTTATACTATCATTCCACTATGTCAGAGTAAAAGCTAAAAATACAAAGCCAAAAACACGTTCGTAGCTTTATAAGCCAAAAATAAAAAGCAAGAATTCGAGCCCAACCAAACAGCGCCTAAATCTCATGGAACTCTTCCTGTTTCTCCCTTGTTTTAGTACCCGGGTACCTTCCATTTTATTTAACAAAAAATATGACCAAGCGGGATATCATCGACTTGTAGATCAATTTTTGAGATACTTTTATTAAATTGTGGTAACACCATTCTGTTCCACGAATATATATAACCATAAAGTTTGAAAATATTATTGATAATTCACGGAATCAGAAACCATAAAATCTAAACCCCTACACCCTGACCAAGCAGGTATCATGCAAATATAGATCAAAAATTGAGATACTTTCGTTAAATCAGGTAACGCCATTCTATTAGACGAATATAAGCATAAATCCTGAGCATTACCAAAAATTCTCTAAACCCTAAACTGGAAACAAACCATAAAACTAAATTGTAAAACCCTAAACCCTCGACCCATAAACCCTAATCAAGCAGGTATCGTGCACTTATATATCAAAATTTGAGATACTTTCATTAAATTGTGGTAACGCCATTCTATTCCACGAATATAAGCATAAAGCTCGAACATTATTTAAAATTCCTGAAACCCTGAAATCTAAACACTAAACCCTAAATCCTTACCAAACACGTAGCATGCACTTATCGATCAAAATTGATATATTTTCATTAAACTGGTAACTCCATTCTATTCGATGAATATAAGCATAAATCTTGAGCATTATCGAAAATACCCTAAACCCTAAACAACCCCTAATAAAACCTAAACCTAAAACCCCAAATCCTCAACCCGTAAACCCTAAAAGATCAGGTATCATGCACTTATAGATAAAATTTGGAGATACTTTCAATGAGTTAGGTAATGCCATATATATTCTATTCGACGAATATAAGCATAAAGCTTGAGTATTATTGAAAATTCGATAAAACCCCTAAACCCTATTTAGTCCATAAAATCTAACCCATAAAACCCTAAAACCCTAAACCCATGACCCATATAAACCCTAACCAAGCAGGTATCATGGACTTATAGATCAAAATCTGAGATTCGATATTTCATTAAATTGCGGTAACGCCATTCTATTCCAAGAATATAACAATAAAGTTTGCATATTATTGAAAATTCCCGAAAACCGAAACCCATAAAACCCAAATCCTAAACCCCTAAACCCTATAACCCTAAACCCTAAACCCACACCAAGCACGTAGCATGCACTTAGAGATCAAAATTGAAGATAATTCTGTTGAATTGGGTAACGCCATTCTATTTGACGAATATAAGCATAAATCTTGAGTAATATCAAAATTTCCCTAAACCCTAAACAACCCCTAAAATTAAACCCTAAACCCTAAAGCCCTAAACCCTCAGCCATAAACCCTAACCAAGCATGTGTCATGCACACATTGATCAAAAATTGAGATACTTTCATTAAATCAGCTAACACTCATTATGTTCTACGAGTATAAGCATAAATCTTGAGAATTATTGAAAATTTGCTAAAACTTAAACCCTAAATAACCCATAAACAAAACCGTAAAAACCTATAACCCTAAACCCTCGACCCATAAACCCTAACCAAAGCAGGTATTGTGCACTTATACATCAAAAGTTGAGATACTTTCAATAAATTGATGTAATGCCATTCTATTCAAGGAATATAGGCATAAATCAACTTGAACATTATCGAAAATTCCTAAAACCCAAAACCCTAATCCCTAAAACCCTAAACCCTTACCAAGCACGTAGCATGCACTTATAGATCAAAATTTGATATTCTTTCGTTTAATTTGCTAATGCCATTTTATTTGATGAATATAAGCATAAATCTTGAGCATTATTTAAAATTCCCTAAACCATAAACCCTAAATAACCCCTAAAACCTAAACCCTAAAACCCCAATCCCTCAACCCATAAACACTAACCAAGCAGGTATCATGCACTTTATAGATCAAAATTTGAGATACTTTCATTAAATTAGGTAAGGTCATTCTATTTGACGAATATAACAATAAAGCTTGAGAATTATTCTAAATTTGCTAAACTCTAAACCTTATACAACAATAAAACCTAAACTGTAAAACCCTAACCAAGCAGGTATCATGCACTTATAGATCAACATTTGTGATACTCTCATTAAAGCAGGTAACGCCATTCTATTAGACGAATATAAGTATAAATCTTTGAGCATTATTGAAAAATAGCTAATCCCTAATCCCTAAACAACCCATAAAACCTAAATCATGAAACCCTAAATCATCGACCCATAAACCCTAAACCAGCAGGTACCGTGCACTTATAGATCAAATTTTGAGATACTTTCGTTAAATTGTGGTAACGCCATTCTATTACATGAATATAAGCATAAAGCTTGAACATTATTGAAAATAAAAAACTCTTAATTGTAAACCCTAATAACCTCCTAACCCTAGAACTCTAACTTCCTAACCCTAGAACCCTAAACCCTTACCAAGGAGGTATAATGCACTTATAGATCAAATTTTGAAATAATTTTATTAAATTGCGATAACGCCATTCTATTCCATGAATATAACCATATATATAAAGGTTGAACATTATTATTGAAAATTCCCTAAACCTTAAAACCTAAACAATCGTAAACCCTAAAATCTTGAACAACCCTAAACCTTAAACCACTAAACCCTAAAATCCTAAACCATAAACCATGAACCCTTAAACCCTCAACACAAAATAAAACCCCAAACCCTAAGCTTAACCCTAGGCTATATATACTTGGGGTGAAAACCAGGGCAGTGGGATTTAAAGCCATGTTTTGTAGTAGCTTCATGACTAAAGCCATTGTTGTGCATTAGAAAATTGAAATAACTTCCAATTCGGAAGCTTCCTTCATAAATAATATTTTAAATGCCAATACACACCATAAAAAATATGGATAGGTTATTATAAACTATAGAAAAGATATGTCCATGACCTTGGTCATCTGGTTTGAAATCCATGCATATTCTTACATGGTACTCCATATATATTGTGATACAATTTTTTCTCAGAAATTATCAAATTTCAAGATTATATTTTTCCATGGAAACTAGCTAGTGCACATAGTGAGACATGAAGAGAGAAAATAATGGATGCATTTCTTTTTATATTTTGTTTCTTTTTATTTTTTTAAATGGCCGAAATTAGGTGTCATTACCATTCATATCAAAAAGCTGAATTTTCCGAAACTCTCGGTGGTTCTCCAATATTTAACTACTTGATATCTTTGAATTATTTTAAAAAGTCAGGAGCAAGGTATATCACACACTTTCTACTTCGAAATTAGACATATTTACTTCAGATTGTCAAAAAGTCATTTTATTGCATAGATTTAGCTAGAAAGTTTGGAAATTCATGTAAGTTGGGCATTATCCATCAAATCTAGAATCTTCTTTTTAAATGCCAAGATGCAGCTATCTACCAGATATAGACACGATATTATAAACTATAACAGAGAGATGGCCGTGACCTTGGTCATCTTGTATGAAAGCCTTCAAAATATATTGTTTATCAATTTCGGCAAATGTGTGGAAACTCATTTATATGTTGGTAAGCATACTGTCGCTGGCGTGTGGGTCTAGACGGGGCCAACACGTGAGAGCGGCCGCATCGGAGTAATGTACGTTGGAAGCTTCAACCTAAAAAATTCCGCATAGTGCCAAAACATCCCGTGCACATCTATTCAAATATCCCACGCATCTATTCAAATATCCCGCCTCGCTTTTTGCAAATGCAAAATTCCACTTCTATCCCTGGTTTGGAAACTAGGACCATGGGAGTACTGCAATAATAGAGGGGTATAGGTCGTAAATGTGCATCGTCCCACCTATATCCCCCCATCGTCTCTTCCCTGCCCACACCCCTCCAACCTCGACCTTCCTCTAGCTGCTTCACCACCGGCCCTCTCTTCCACACCGGAGCTCTTCCACTGCATGTGCTCTTCACCGAAACTATTTCACCGACTCCCTGGCAGCACCGGATCTGCTTCACCAACACCGTCGTCTAACCTACCGGGGCCACTTCATTGAATCATTCATTGCTGACCCCGAAATGTCGAGCCGCCGCCCACTTGCCTGTCCCACCCGTCCTCGCTACACAGCGGTAATTTCTCTTGCCCGTTTGCTATATTTTTGTTACTCGTAAGCTACGAAATCTTTAGGATGTTGCTCAATATCCTGGATGCTATTGCCATTTCATTTGCACCCTTCATCTTGTAGGTCCTATCCACCTCATTAGCTTCTTGCTTTTATTCCCTTTCTTTATTCTCACGTTATCGGTTTAATCCTCCAACACGAACTCATAGATTCTATTCTTTCCGAGCGCTCGCACGGGTCATGCAAACATCTCATAGAGGATCCAACACTGACAATCTGATGCCTAGCAAGGCCGAATCGTGAGGTTTCCTTGTGTTAGTTAGGCCAGTTTCTTGTCATGTTAATTAGTTGTCATTCTACCTAAGAACTTAGCATGACATTTGCATTTATGTTCAATTCTGAATATATGTGTGAATGCTTAATTTGGAAAATGTCCATCTAGTTTGGATGATATATCTGTCATTTTTAATGCTATATGTTGGTGTTTTCACCTGCTTTCATACTTCCAAACCAGCTATCTAGTTTGAAACATACATCTGGTAATTTTTAATGCTATGTTTTTGGTGTTTTTCAAGAGTTTTCATCCTTCCAAACCAACCAACTTGGTTTTGTCATGCAGAGAAGTGACAATGGAGTACAAGGACTAGAGTTCCAACTGCTCTGCTCAGATTCTTCTAGTAGATTGACTAGGGGTTGCACCCGCTCGAGAAGGAGCTACTGTCATCCTAAACATCCTAATGTAAGTTCATGCTTACTTTAAATGGTCTCTACTTTATATAATACTACTTGATTCCCTTATTGTTTGTTTTAACCTATTTCACCATACTTTAGTAGACTGCAGTTAAAACCTAGTAGGAGTCCTTGGAAGGGAGAACTGAAAGTTGTGATCCCTCATCCTATTCATCCTCCCATTGCATTGTCAAAGCAAACTTACTTAAAGTCCACCTAGAACAACTCATGCATGTGATAAATATATAAATTTTGTATTGCATGCAGAGCGAAAGGGTGTAGCTGATCTTAGATCTGTAGCTAAAATGTTGAAGAAGAGGACAGATGATACAGTGAAGCGAATCTCCATGTACCGATCTCTTATTGATGGTACTGACACATTGTAATCTGTCGGAATTATGATCTTGTTGTATAACCTGTTGAAACAAAGTTTTATTGTTGTGTAATAAGTAAGTTTAATTTCTGTGTGTTTATTAATTGATGTCTTGATATTCACTTGATATTCTGTGAAAAGTAGGCGCTAGCAAAAAAGTCTGAAATAGTAACAAGCCGGAGCAGTAGCATGCCGAACGTTCAAACAACATGCGCATGGACGGCCCAAAACGACTAGACCCGTAAAAGGCCAAAACAGTAAAAGGTTAGAACAATAAAAGGCCAAAGCAGTAAAAGGCCAGAACAGTAAAAGACCAGAACAGTGAAAGGCCAGAATAGTAAAAGGCCAGAACATTAAAAGAGCAGAATAGTAATAGGCCAGAACAGTAAAAGGCCATAGAAGCAAAAGGCCAGAATAGTTATAGGCCAAAACCATAAAAGGCCAGAACAGTAAAAGGCTAGAATAGTGAAAAGGCTGGAACAGTGAAAGGTCGGAACTGTAGAAGGTATCAACAACAAAAGGTTAGTACGGTGGCAGGCCAGTATAGTAACAGGCCAAAGAGTGTCGGCCTTAACAAGCAAAAGCCCAAACACTAAAGGGCCTAAATAGTAATAGGTCGAAATTCCTAAAAGGCTGAAACAGTAATAGGACTAAATAGTAAAAGGCTAAATTTGTAACAGGCCTGAATAGTGCAGGGCCGGATTTGTGCAGGCCTCAAGTGGCAGCATAGTGTTGGACCAACATGGGCCTTCTGTCGGCCGAAATAGAATCGGGCCTGAAAGTTCGCGGGCCGCATCTCTAGGCCCATTTTAAAATGTGCAGGACAAAACAGTAACGTGCCATCTTCTTGTTGGGCTCCCCTGATGGGCCGGCCCAGTTAGTATTTAGCATGTCTTGGCTGGGCCTGGCTTCTGCCACGGTTTCTATGACCGTTAACGGCGGTAACCAGTCGCTAACAGCGGCTGCCACGTGGTAGTTTGCATGACGTCAGTCATCAGCATGGCTAGCGAACAGATCTACGACGGAACATGTTTCCGTGGCTGAAGGGTGCGATCCGCCACGGGCGGAAAAAAACCATGGTTAATTCATTTGTGATGGGGCTTTTACCACGAAGGCCATCCGTCGCGCAAGACTCTTTGACCATGAAAAGCGGGCCTTCAACCACGAAAATCTTCCGTTGTGAAAGCCAACTTTTCTTGTAGTGTAGGGGATCAAGAAGAACACTGATATGTCTGAGATTCCCGCTATGAAGAAGGAGGTGTTGAAGCCGACTCTAGATTTCAAGGCATCAGAAGAGACAAAGACAACACTGCTGAAGGATGATGACCCGTCCGAGGTGACATAGATAGACGTAGGCTTAGATCACGCATAGCAAATCACTCTCATCGAGTTCCTCAAAGCTAATATAGATATCTTCGCATGGCAACCTTCTAACATGACCAGAGTACCTAGAAAACTCGCCGAGCACCCTCTCTCAATGTTTATCCTGATGCTAGACCCGTCAAATAGTCCTTATGACGTTTCAGTGATGAAAAGCGCAAAGCTATAGATAAAGAATTAACCCGGTTAGAACTAGGCGGATTTATTAAAGAGGTCATCCACACTGAGTGGTAGACCAATCCTATAATGGTCCCCAAGAAAGGACACCACTAATTTAAGGATGTGCGTTCATTATACTGATGTTTATCTCTCTCAATGTTTATCCTGATGCTAGACCTGTCAAATAGTCCTTATGATGTTTCAGTGATGAAAAGTGCAAAGCTATAGATAAAGAATTAACCCGGTTAGAACTAGGCGGATTTATTAAAGAGGTCATCCACACTTAGTGGTAGACCAATCCTATAATGGTCCCCAAAAAGGACACCACTAATTTAAGGATGTGTGTTGATTATACTGCCTTGCATAAGGCTTCTCCCAAATATCCGTTCACTCTGCCTAGAATTGACCAAGTTATCGATTCAAATGTAGGCTCGGAACTCCTATGTCTTCTCGACGCATATTATGGTTATCACCAAATATACATGAAGGATTCAGACAAACTAAAGACTTTGTTCATCACTCCCTTCGGAACCTTCTACTACGTAACGATGCATTTCAGGCTCAAACACGCAAGAGCTACATATCAAATCAGATGCAATGTACATGCATACGTGGACGACATAGCCATGATGTCCAAAAAGAAGAAAACCTTAATTTCTGACTTGGAGGAAACATTTGCCAATCTAAGAAAATACAACATCATGCTTAACCCACAAAAGTGTTTCTTTGAAATAGCATCTGGAAAATTATTAAGTTTCATCATGTCTCAAAGAGGCATAGAGGTGAACCATGACAAAATAAAGGCTATACTCAACATAACTAGGCTAACTCACCTGAAGGACGTACAACGGCTCACTGGTTGCATCGCAGCAGTCAGTCGGTTTGTCAGCCAGCTCGGCGAAAGAACCGCACCATTATACAAGCTCTTGAAGAAAACCGACAAATTTCTTCCGCCCCTATTATGAAGCTGCAGTCGAAGACCTGAAAGCAGTACTCTCTTCCGCCCCTATTCTTGTAGCTCTGAAACCTTAGGAACCTATGTTGCTTTACATCTCTATGACAAATAGGGTCATCAGTGTCGTCACGGTGGTGGAACAAAAGGAGGAAAAGCAGGAGCACTTGGTGTAGTGTCCGACTTACTACCTCAGCAAGGTCCTGACAGAATCAAAACAACGGTACCCTCATTACCAAAAACTAGCCTATAGTGTGTTCTTTGCCGCCAGAAAGCTACGCCATTACCTCCAAGAGCACAAAATTACCATGGTGAGCACAACTCCCATGAGAGATATAATAAGAAACAACTATGCTACAAGACGCATTGCTAAGTGGGGAATTAAGCTAGCAGCTTTTGACATCGAGTATAAACCACGAACAACGATGAAATCCCAGATCCTTGCTGACTTTGTTGTTGATTGGACAAAGACGGCAGAAAACACTAGCACCCAGAGTCAGAATATTGGACCTTACATTTTGATGGGTCGAAAGCGCTCGAGGGCTCGGGGCTGCCATGGTGCTCAAGTCACCCCAAGGAGACAAGCTCTTCTATGTACTACAGGTTCACTTCACAGCGACCAATAATGTTGCCGAATATGAAGCGATGTTACATGTAATTCGAATTGCTAAATACATAGGTATTCGCCGACCCATGTGCTACGGAGACTCGGATGTAGTTGCCCAGCAAGTATCCGACCACTATAGAGAAAACAAGCATGGCAGCCTATCGCGTTGTTGTGGATGAACTATCAAAATCGTTCGAAGGGTTTGAAGTTCAACACATTACCTGAACATAACATGAGGAAGTAGATGCACTATCAAGGATAGGCTCTGCACTTAAAAATGTTCCGAATGGTGCTTTTTTGGAGAACCTCAAAGTTCCCTCTATCACATGAGTTGATCGGGAGTATCAGACCAAATCCAACTCGCCTCTTAGTAGTTCTAGATATTATTCCCAGCTAGAAAAAACCCTACCGTGATTTCTTGGTAGATGGAAAATTATCTGAGGACAAAGTTCTGAGCCGATTGATCGTCCCACAAGCGAAATCCTATAGATAATCAGCATTGTGTTTCTCCAGAAGAAGGAGTGGAAATCCTAATGGAAATCCACGAAGTCGAATGCGGACACCACGCCATAGCCAAATCTTTAGTGGAAAAAGCTTTTCGACACTGATTTTTCTAGCTTACAGCTAACGCAGATGTCGAGAGGCTGGTCAAGACGTGCAAAGGTTGCCAAAAATACACCAAACAAGCCCATGTTCCGGCTGATCAGCTGCGAACAATTCTGATTACATGGCCCTTTGAGGTCCAGGGGCTTGACATGGTAGGATCATTTAAAAAGGCTCCAAGTGGACTTACCCACCTACTAGTGATGGTGGATAAATTTACAAAATGAATTGAGGTTAAACCCGTAACAAGTTGCAATGGAGCCACAACCTAAAGATTCGTCAAGGATGTCATAATCCGATTCGGCTATCCGCATAGTATCATTACAGACAATGGGAGAAAATTTTCAATGGGATAAATTGCTGAGTATTGCGCAGGTTAAGGGATCTGACTTGATATTGCATCAGTCGCACATCCACAAGACAATGGACAAGTCAAAAGGGGAAATAGTTTAATCCTACATGTCCCTCGACCTAGGCTTGAAGCACCACTTCATCATGCTTAGGGTGCTTGGGCGAATGAATTGCCGGCTGTTATTTCGAGCCTACAAACTACTCCTAATAGGTCAAACGGATACACACATTTTTTCTTGGTTTACGGCACAAAAGCAATACTTTCGAGTGAACTTATCCATATTTCTCCGCGAGTCACTACGTACATCAAAGAAGATGCCTAAGTTTCTTGACAAGATGACCTCGATGTACTCGAGGAAGTTCATGTTGTTGCTGACTAGAGATATACAACCTATCAGCAGGAGTTACGTAAGTATCATAGTAAGAGAGTCAAAAATCATTCTTTCAGGAAGGGCGGTCTAGTTCTCCAACTAGTGCAACAAAGAAAGCACAAACTTTCCACAATATGGGAAGGACCCTTCATGGCTAGCAGAGTACCGCATAATGGGTCATACTATCTAACAGACATGAGACCAGACAAAGAAAGATCTGCTACTAGGAAGAGAACGAGAGATGGAGGCAGTACAGATCAGGATGAATTAGACCATCCATGGAATATTGCTCAGCTACGTCCCTTTTATTCTTGAATTTTATTTGTTTGTAATCATATCAATGTACATGTTCAAAGTGAAATAAAGTATTGGTTCCCTCAAAGTATTGGTTCCCTCAAATCTTAGAATACTTGAAAGAACTGTATGCTCATATTTATTCTGGTTAGATTTTTGATTCCTTAAAAATGCTACCTTCAGGTATAAGTCTCGTTTTCTGTTTGTACTTTGGTTTTTATCTGACTGCTTAGACCTGGGTATTTTCCATGTAGTGAATTGTTGGTACTAGAAGACGACTCTATTTCTGAGTTTAACCTCATTTAGCAATTGAGCTCCATTGCTCGGTAGTGTTTCTGTGCTAAAAGTTTGTTGGCTCACAAAAGGGACGAGCCAGAAAGCTAGATAAACGATAAGTATGAACAACAAGTGATTAAGTAATTCTCGATCACACAAAAAATCGAGTGCTAGAGTAAATGCATAAGTTCTTACAAAATAGCACCACCATATAAATAGTTTAAACATTACATCACTTGCTTTGGAATAATGCAAAAGTTTTTGTGATCCTATGATGCAGGTGAAGGAGACGGAGGATTTGTCGGCTCACTGGTGCTAGCATCAAACTCACCCTGATTTTTCTCTGAGACATCGAAGTCAAACTCGGTCTGTTTGTCATTGTCGGAAGCTTCAACTTCATCGGCTGGGGGACTTGGTGGCACAATGACGGACTGGAAGAACGTCTTCTCATAGCTGGTCATCTCGGCCACGCGACAGGCGTATCCGGCACAAGACTCCCATATGGCTCTGATATCTTGGTTGTGGTCGTCTTCATTAACAGTCGAGATACCCTTGGTGACCTGGCAGATTTCCATGCTACTATGGTGACTCATCACTGTGGTAAGGGCGTTATGGGTAGTAGTGCGGGCATAAGACATTTTCCAGTACTCAACGAGCTTTGGAAATTCCTTTGCCCTGTCTCGCAATTGAAAACTAGAGAGCCTATGCATGTTGTATTGATTAATGGCTTCACCAACCTCTTCAAGAGTTTGGCGGAAGTCATGAAGCAGATCTCCAATAGCAACAAGCCACTCGATGCGGGACTCAGTTGAGGATGAATCCGAGATGTCGAGGGGGCTGTGAAAAAACAAGATTCGTAAAAAAACTAATGAAATTTAGTCAGAAAACATTGAAGCAGGGAAAATATATAGCTTTGGCAGCAAAAAACTTACCAAAGATGGTTTCATCTAGCTTGGTCCTTTCCTCCCTCAAACTCCATAGTTTTTCCCGAAGTGCTTGAGTGGTATCAGCCTGCCTATCCATTTCTGCCTTCAATTCCTAGATTAGTTTGTCTTGACGGGCAATGGTTCAGTCACGCTCTTCAATGGCCATGTTGCTGGATTCAAGGATATTACTGACACTACGTTCTTGGCCAGCCTTCAACTTTTGGATCTTATATCGCAATCTGGCATTCTCTACCTCCAAGACTTTGAAATTTTCGGCCTCCTACATGAGTTTGCATTACTGGCTCAGCAAAATTGGAAGGGTAAAAGCAAAAGTCGAATAAATATTCTACACTTCTACCAAATTTTGGACAGAGAGCCGAAAATGTTTACCTTCCACCTCGTACTTCTCCACTTTCAATTAAGCATTCCTAAGCTGGAGAGCTTTGATCTCTCTTTGCTTATTGCATATGTTCTTCAACAATTCCTGATTGTAAACATTAACTTTCTATAAGTCAGAATAGTTACCAAAGTCAGAAGTGTACTAAGACTCGGGCTTTTATTTTAACTAAGTTAAATTTCTAGCACGAGCCTTGGGGGATACACTAGTTCATTCTTTGGCATTCTATAAAAGTATAAACTCAGATTTTGTTTCCATCCAACTTCATGCTTGTTGGCTAGAGAATATGATATAAAGACAGTAAAAGAGTAGGAAAAACGACTTACAATATGCTCACGATGCAGCTTGTTAAGGCTGGCATTGACCTTTGCAAAAACCTTTTCGGTCAAGGTTAAGGGTTGCACTAGTGGAGGCGGAACTTCACCAGCCCTTAGACTTTCGTCTGAAGCAAAAATCTTCCCCAAAAAATCTACAAGCTTCATGTGCTCGGCTTCTTGGGCCTATTCCTCGGCATAAATGTTCCAAGATTCCAAGAAACTAAATGCAAGATTCTGAAGTTCTTCTGCACTTTTCTTTGTAAGGACAAGATTGGCAGCACCAGGAATCTTGAGGAGATTGTCGATAAAAGTTTCAACTAAGGGATCATTACCCTTAGCCAGTTCACCCTTATTAACTCCCGAGTCATAAATGGTGGCATCGGTTTGTGAACCAATGTTCACTGGCTCTTTAGAATGAGCCTCAACATCTCCAGCATGTGGAGATGGAACATCCTTCGGCGCTGACGATGGGGTGCGGTTAGGACTCGGGGGAGCTATAGCAGGAGAAACCAAGGTCAACTTATGTTGGCACAGAGTCTTCCTGGTTTTCTCTTTTCCTTTTCCCAATGGTTTAGCTCTAAGCTATAAAGAAGATAAAAACGCTATTACTCAGAAAGATGATAATAACACAAGTAATGATAAAGTGGAACTTACTTTTTGATGACTAGCAGCGTTTGCGGGCCAGCCAAAACGACTGGAGTCTTACATTTCCGAGTAAGCATCCCCGACAGTTCTTCAAGTTCCTCATCCCCACAAAGAGGAATCAGATCTTCAGGTGGATATCCCTCGAGGGGAGAAAGCTCCAACTCGAGGAGAGCAGCAAGCTAAAAGTCGAAAATATCTCTTCATTGCAATAATATGTAAAAGATGAATAAAGTACAACAAGGTGAAAGTCGAATAACTTATGAGATTCATAGGATTTTATGCCATGTACATTGACATGGAAACCTCTGGAACTTTCTGGTTAACCTGTTCTTTGATCAACCACTGATCCGAGTTTTATAGTCTTTGGTGGGGATCGGGTTGGGGCTAACCTTTAAGCTATCCTTTTTGTTGAGAGTGACTGAATGCATCATCCGGTCCCCATGGTACTAAGGAGGTTGAATCCGACATGATAGCCAATAGTGGCCTAAGTCGCATCCCTTCAAGCCCTTGTTCTTCATCAAGAACTTAATCTTCCGCTTGACATGGATCAAGTCTTCAGTCAAAGCCGACGCTTATCCATCCCAAGATTCTTGGTGGGTAAATTCATACCTATGAGATCTCAAGATCATGTTATCCAGGCCCTTAAATTAGATAACAAGCATTAGTCAAACATAGATAATCATTCTCACAATATAATAACCACAACGATAATCACAAATAGGTGGAAATATAAAAGGCATAACACATCTTACCAATCCCCTACATCTCTCATGCCTATGGGTATTTACTGAGACATGAGAGGGAGACAGATCAAAGGCATAATCATATTGTAAATTGAAGTCATCCCAACGGTACTGTAGCGAGGAACAATACCGTCGAAGATCAAATCAAGTACAAACCAAGGTAGAATGGAGGTTCAAACCCTAATCTTACAAGTGTGAATCTCTCTATACAAGTAGGAATGATGGTGGAATTGATGATGGAGAGGTCGGGGATCGTCGAAGGATGAGATGATGTTCTTATCCCTCTTCAAATCTGATCTCCTTTCTTCTAGGACTGTTTACAGTGGTTGTGTTCGTATTTTCTTCTCCCTTCCTTCACGAAAGTTGCTTGTATTGATATAATGGATGCGAAGGAGGGTACTATGGGAGATGGTATGGGCGGCCTCTGATCGTACCAGTGGTTGTTATGGCCTCTGGACACCCTGAATGAAAAGGTCTTCAATTGGGGATTTGCTCAATTTGGTGTAAATAGTCCATAAATGCTCTCAGATCTTCCCTAAGTGCTCAACACCTGAAAACCAATAATAGAAAACAAGGTTTCACTAACTTGTGATGTTAACATTAGTTGAAAGGGGAAAATCAACGAAACCCGGTGAGAACCAATGGAAAATCCTCTATAAAAAGTATCAAAATTTGGAGTTATCAACCTCCCCAAGCTTAGCTGTTACTCTCCCTCGAGTGACAAACCTACAAAGAATAAATATAGAAAAATGAATTCAAGCAAGGAAACTAACAAGTTCAAGGTTGTATCATATTCCATTGTCATAAATCCTTCAACCTTAAACACGAGCATACTATTTCTGAACAATTACACTTAAGTTCGCTTCCTAACCGCATATTACTCGCTAGCTAATAAATCTTAAACTCAAAAAGAGATTTCCAAATATTTGGTTGGCCTTGCGTATTAATTCTTTCAATGCCTCTCTTATGAGAGTAATATTATTTTAAGCATGGATGCTTTTGTCAAATTAGGGGTGCACTAGTAGACGTCTAAAGAAGGATAAACTTAGAGCTTTTCATTAACACCCACTTCAAAATTTGTGGCCTTCCAAAACCCTATATTTTCCTTGTTTTTCAAAAACTTAAATCTTTTAACTAGTGAGGTGATGCCAAAACTTTCATAAGAATCAAATAATTTCTGTTCATAGCTTGATGATATTTTGGTCTACTCAAGCATTATATTTTGTTTTACTCAAGCACTTGAACTCAAGGAATTAAAAATTTGCACACCGTATCAATGCTACAAATGTCTCCCCAACTCATAGCCAAAATCTGAGATGAACTCAAGATCGTTCATAGGCCATAGGAGTTGTTAGTTCCATGCAGTTTTGGGTACTCTTATAGTTCTATCTTATAAATAATTCATTTCAACCATGCAAGACAAGTTTTGCATCTCCCTCAACCACCACAAAATATACATTCCTTCAAACAAATCTTTTTAAAAAGGTGTTTTCAAGTTAAGTCGTTAAGGTGTGGAGTTGAGTGCTACTAAGATTAAACCCTTAAGACAAAAACTTGGCAACAAAGTCGTCAAGAAGACACTTTTTCTTGTTCTCGAAAAGTTTGGAATTTAATACAATGAGGTTGTTTTTCCAACTGAGCATAATTGCCATAAGTCGAAACCAAAGTACTAACATTATCCTTGGGTATAAGTCTTAAAAGATAACGAGCTAAGCATGGAGTAGGACTCAAGTGCAACCGAAAAAACATAAAATGTTCATGAATAAACTTACAAGAAGAGGGAAAAGAGGAATGTGGTACCTCCTCTTGATTGCTTATCTCTCACTTGGATTTGACTCCTTGCGTTCTTCTCCATGGCAAGGTCACTTGAGGCGAATAACCTAGAAGAAAAAAGAGAACAGAGAGATCTTCAAATGAAACAAGATAAAAGCTAAATCTAATTTCTTTGTGTTTTCTTTTACCAATGCAAAACTGAAAGTAAACATGCAATTGAAGAAAACAAATATATGAATGCAAAGGTGGGGAGGAGTTCAACTTCCCCAAGTTTAGACTCTTGGTTTATCTCAAATCAGTTGTTGTCGCCATCGTTGGGTGGTGGCTGCTGGTGTGGCTATTATGGGTAGTAGTTTGGGAACTCGGACATGAAATGGGTAAAGTCCTGGGTGAGAGTGACAATGTTGGAGTTCACATAATGCAACGTGTTCTCCACATTGATGATGCAATGCACCACCTGATCAAATTCTCCCCTTGGAACATAGTTGAATCTCGGCTGAGGTGGAGGCATATTCTGCTGCTGGTAGATCTAGGGGAATTGTTTTTGATGATGATGTTGCTGACCATAGTCATCCCAACCCATGGTGCTCCAAATCTGCTCCTCCTCCTCATGCTGCTAGCTTCCGCCCGCATTTTCCCAAGCGGGGTTTCCTTCCGGGGGTACAATTCTTCGTGAGATAATCATAGCTTGATGGAATTCCTCTTTAGTGAGGACCGATTCAGTTTTCCTGGCAAACCAAAAGCTTGGACAAAAGGAAGCAAAGTTTGGTGGGAATCACTGTTAGATTCAAAATAAAATTGGTAGGCGCGAAGAGAGGGTTGAGGCCTATAGACCCCCATGAATTTGGTGCTCGCCATGTGGGCATCATCCAGATGGTTACTACCAGCTACGGATCTCTCACGAGGCATGACAACTCACTTGCTTAGGCGATCTAAGTGATCAATCCTCCACGGCAGATGTCACTCGAGTGAGCCGACCTTTGGCGGCGAAAGTGCTCGATGAGCAAAGTAACCAAGTTTACCTTATATCCATATCTGGATAGAGAGCCATATAAATTACACTTATCTCGAGGCCTGCCATTGCCCCCGTATCTCCCTTCCCAAAAACAGAATTCGCCAAGAAGGTGACGAAGTAGAGGATAGTGGCGCTCTTCTTCCGCAAATAATCGGTATTCTTGAAAACAAAAATCTGCTCCTAAGCATGCATTGCCTCTTAGAGGACTTCTTCAGTGATATCGAGCTCTCCCTCATGAGAGAACCCAAAACAATCACAAAATTTCTAAAAAGTAAGGTTGTGTGGATGCCCGTCAAGTGTGAAACTTATAGTGCATTGATGTTTTTGTTGCTCGAGGTCATCATGGAAGGTCGAAAGGAATTCATGTGTGGTTCGCTCATAGGTGTTGGTGGATAGAATGGAAAAGTCGACCATGACAGCATTCACGGTCATTGCATCGAAGTCCTCCTTCAGACCATGGTGAGAGAGGAATTCATGGCAAACCCACTTGGTGGGCAGAACCTTGAATTCACTCACCCTCTGATAGTCCTTTTTTAGGGCGGCCTTCAAAGCATCCCCCTCTGCACGCGTCTTCTTCAAACCCGGTGCCCTGGCGGTCCCTAAAGTTCCTGACATTCCCGAACCCTTCCCAGTGCGGAAAATCCTTCCAATGTTATGCATTGTGCTGAAACGTTTCATAGCAAAACTATAGGCATCAGGTTTCTAGTGTATAGACAAACGATTACAGGTGAAAACTACAAATCCTAACATGAGGAAACAAAAATAATCTCAAGAAAATATGAACTGATCTAGATAGCCAATGTGAGATATTCAACCATGGATTTCAGAAAATAAAGCGTGTATTGGGTGAGAAACTTACCGATGTGAAGATTCTCCCAATCAAACGAACAAAATCGGTGAAGAATCAAGAGTTCTAGGAGATTAGGGTTTGAGTTTGAGAGAGAAAGAGAGAGAAAATGAGAGGAAGAAGATGGTTGGCTGGGCTTGCAGCCAGCCATTGTCGCTCTGGGCGACGCAATCGACATAGGCGCGTGGTATGGGCGGGTCCTGCCATACCAGCGGTCATCACCATTGGATGTGATGTTACGGTTTCGAGATCGAACCTGGGCAGTCGATACGGGCTTCTCCGGTCATACCACGGGTCGTTAACTATCCAGTACGTTTGGAGAAGATTTTTCAATTTCTTTCGAAGCACAGTTTGGGTGGTACAACAGTTTCGGTTGTACCAGTGCTCTTTGAGAGCTCTACCTCGAAGAAGAATTTTTCTATTGTATTTGCCCCGTTGGTATGGGCACGTGGTCCGGTAGGCTATGGTCATACCACTTATTGTTAATTTGCCGGTATCGTGGGTAAATAATTTTGTTGTTTTCTTTGATCCATCAGTATGGGCGCACAGTACGGCCCTCCCTAGTAGTACCGGTGCTCGTTATGCTCTCTGTTCCCTTTCCTCTTCTTTAGTTTTCAATGCTACTCTTCAAACTCAAGCCTTAGCCCTTCAATCAATAGCCTGTTTTCTCTACACAAATGACTTCAAGAATTTATTAGAATAATTAAACTAAATTATTTCGAAAATGGGTTGACTCCCATAAATCATTTTATTCAAAAGGTTAGTATTTGCTAACCTACCTCTATATCTTTGGCACATACCTTGAGTTGCCCTTCATCGAAGGTACTCAACTTGAAGACGCCTAGGAGGAGGTATATATTTCCCACACTATTCTTGTTTCTTAGGAAAATAACGAACAATCTGATCATCATATATGTTGAAAATGATTTTTTCGCTAGAGTAGTCCACATTAGATCCTGCAGTGCTAAAAAAAAGTTCTTCCAAGTATGATTGAAAGTTTTTCATCTTAAGGAACATCAAGTATAATAAAATCAGTGGATATAACATGTTGATGAATTGTAAGTAGGACATCTTAGATCATACCGACAGGTTGTTTGGTGATCTTATCAGCCATTTGTAAGGTAATTGAAGTAGGAGAGTAATCACCAAGATTCAATTTCTTAAAAAGCGAATAAGGCATGATGCTAATGCCTGCACCTAAATCATAAAGAGCATTAAGGATGTTAGTTTTTCCAATTGCACAAGAAATAGTTGTAATACCAGGATCCCAAGCTTAGCAGGCAGCTTATCACCAAAGCTTGTCATGAATGCTGCAGTCTTAGTTACCTTTTTCTTTCTATTAAGGATATATCACATGAATTTTGATAGGTAGGAACTTGAATTGCGTCAGCCAAAGGAAGTTCTAAACGAAGATTACCTAGAAATTTGGCAAACGAATCATAAACAGTCTTATCCGGTTCATACTGAACATGGTTAGGATAAGGAACTTTCTTCCTTGTGGGTATTACCTTTTCTTTTACCTTTACTATATGATTCTGATGTTTGCGTGTCTGCTGGATTTTTCTAGCGTATAGACTGTTGTTTCTGTGCTAGCTTGATTTTGCAGGCAAAACAGCTTTTTGACATGTCGCGGTGCCAGCTAGGGGATAGGGCTTGTGCGTAGTTGAGTTTTCAAATCAATGTGACACTAAATAATTAAATAGGAGTACCGTCGAGTAAGGAGATGATTTCCGTACGTACAGAGTTTTTTTATCTAGGGATGCTAATATTTCATTATAATGGTTGGTATACTAGTAATTAAAGGATCACTCTAAATACAACCAGTTTCCCAGGTCACTTCCTTTTAATATTAATTATCTGAATTCACGTTAGTAATTAACGTGGGTTTCTCTATATTGGCACCCCTCTTTCCTCGTATGCACGCAGAAATTAAAGGGAGGAGGTAATTCACGGTTCTCGATAATATAAGAGGTTTTACTACGTCACATAAGCGGAGAGAAGATGAAATAACAAATGGAGTAGTACAATGCTAGACCCCAACACCGATCCAATTTGGATTTGATAATATTCAGTCTTCGAACATTATTAGAGATAGCAAGTACAGGTGAAATTAAACATAATTAATCCTAAGACTCTATCTTCTTCCTACACCTGGATTCTTCCACTATGGCCTTCCTGTTGGCGTCATCCTTCCACTTCGTGTGGCCTCCCCCAGCTTGCGCCATCTTCTTCTTCTTCTTCTTCTTCTTCTTCTCCAAGCCTCCCGCCTCATTCCTCTTCTTCTTGACGGTGAAGGGAGAATCAAGTGCACTCTTCTTGGAGACGATGTCTCCTACCGGGAGGAATGACCATAAATCTTCCATCCCTTCCTCCTCCTCCGCCTCTGCCTCCTTCCTATTCTTCTTGTCGATAAAAGGTGGATCAAGTGCACTCTTCTTGAAGACAACGTCTCCTTCATCGATAAATGACCACAAATCTTTCTCCCCCTCCTCCTCCTCTTTGCTCTCCGTCGGTGTCCCCTCCATGATATTACGGTAAGCAGGGTCCTTATCAAAAAAGTTACCTTCTGGTGTGTCGGAATAGTATGGCCCATCAACGGATCCTTGCTATCACCATGGGAGGGAATGATATCCCCGTTGGCCCATGCGTTGGACTCCTCAATAGAGGTGCACTGATTGGATCAGCTGCGCGGCATTTTTGTTTGTGTGGTGGCTTGGTCGGTGTACAGGAGGGGGAAGGGAGGGAGAGACAGAGAGAAAGTTCTTAGTTGTGTGTTGTGTCATGCTTGGATGGGAGAGGTTTTTGTTGTTGATGGCCACCGCCGCTTAATATAATCTGGCTCGAGACACCAGGAGTGCCACGTGCCGTAGGAGCAACCTAGCAGTTCCCTTCCACTGTCGTTGAAAAAAGACCGAACAGTTGCTACTCCTTCGCCCCAAGAACAACAACAGCGAGGAAATTGCAGGTAACACCGCATGTTGGGGAAGTTTTTGCACATAAACACAACCATAGACCTTTTCTACGCAAAACACAAACATTTACCACAATCGTTGCACATAATACATAACGAGTCATTGAATGCTTCATAGTTAATTAGTAAAATTAGGCCTACCACAGAAGGGTTGAATTGTAAGAATGCCGAAGGATAATGAATCGAGTGTCTTTCTATCTGTCTCATTGATTGCAAAATATCTCGAGAGCACGGCATGGGCTAGATGGGGGCACACTACTGGAGACGAGAGCCATCGTGGCTACCCGTGTCGCCGAGTATGTGCTCTGCCGCGGCCGAGGTGTCTTCCAGGAAGAACAAGGCCACCAATCCGCGCACCTTGTTATCTCTTCGTGGGGACTGAGACGATCATTTTTGGTCGGTACATGCAAGTCTCCCAGCAAGTCAAGATCGAGCAATTTGGTCAAAAGCACTGTTTCAACAACCTTTGTATAAGTGCACCACACATAATTTGTAAAGCCATCAATATTGACACTTTGAGTTGGTATACTAGTAAGTTACGCGTGCTTTGCACATGCGTCATCGGATTGATGACAAGTACGCCATGAGGGGTTCCTCGAGGCGTGTGGAAGAGAGGGGTGTGAGACATACGGTGTTCCGGGACGATGAGCACACAAGTTTACCCAGGTTCGAATCCGCCGGCTTTGGATGGATCCTACTCCTGCTAGCAATCCAGTAATACAACAGAGTCGGAATATGGGTTACAAGGGTTTCACCTGTGCGAGTTGAGATTGTAGACTATTGTGAGGGTGCCCTAAAGGCTCTCCCTAGGATGGCTTATATAGATATCCGGCCTACGGTTTACAGGAGAGATCTATCCGGCTACGACTAAGAGTCGGTTACAGAGGACATCTTGAACTACAAGTAACACTACGGGCCTATGTCAGTAAGTATTCTAGGCCTTCCCGTAGCCGGACTGGACTCTGTCTCTTCTTCCTGACTGGGTTGCCCATGATGCAAAGCTCTAACCCGAAGTGGGCCACCCTGGTGAGTGAGGCACAATGAGGATACCCGGAAAGTATATCCCCAACAGCAGCCCCCAGAAGCCTCCAAGATCCAGAGTCGGATTTCATCATCGTCTAGCTTGATCTTCGGCTTGCAGAATCTTGAAGGGTTCCTGAAACTTCAAAAGAAAGGATAGTATCCGAGTCTCAAATGATCCGGACCTATGAATATGTTATTCGGGTTTCCAGCTTGAAATTCAAACTAAGCCAGAACTTGGTCTCTGACATAACCTGACACAAGTCATGGTCAAGTCACGTCACTGATAGACATTCCTGTCAGCACGACCATTGGTGGGTCCGCCTTTCGCGGAACCGATGCGTCGTTTTTATGCGTGCATGGAGATCGAGTCGACATAATCATCGCGTGGGGGTTAGCCAGTTCCTTCCACGACACGTGGCGCGTTCATTGTTGCGCTTACACGAATCTTGATAGGGCTGGAGTATATAAGTGGTGAGGATTCTATTCCCCATCTTCTTCATCATCTCTTGCGCTGTTTCCTTCTCCTCAATGCTTTCTACGAACACAGAGCTTCCCTTCTCCCCAGAATCCTCCAGCGCCGCCCATCCTAGGTCACCAGCCGCAAGAAAATGGCTTCAGCATCATCTTCCGGCACGACGGCGACGGTAGCGATAGCATCAGCGGCGGAGAAGGAGAGCAATTGCGGGGTATGGATCCCGTGCGTCCTTGATGACGCCAAGCTCCACATCGTGGAGAACGAAGGGATCCTTTGTGCTGGTGACTGGCAGAACAGCTTCGGCGAAACCATCCCCAACCCTCGTGCCAGCGAGCGGGTACACTTCGGAACCCACCTCGACAGAGGTTTGAGTTTTCCTCCCTCAGACTTCTTTTCTGAGGTTATAGATCACTATGGAGTTCAACTCCATCATCTTCCCCCAAACTCTCTCTTAGAGATGAGCACATATGCTTCTTTGTGCGAGGGGTATCTCGGCATTAGGCCGAGTCTACTCTTTTCCGGTTTTACATTCATGTCCGTAGAAATTCCATCACTGCCGGTAATCCATACATTACCGGTACTAATAGTTTTTTTGTTACAAGAGAGCGTGTGTATCCTCGGATTAGGGCTAGTGAGTCGGTCAAGAAATGTTCATCCACTTTCTTTTATCACAAGGATATTCCTGCTCCCGGCAAAGCTACTGCTTTGCGGGCTTTTGTCGGTAGTGCCGCCACACCCCAAGAGTCCAGGGACGTAGATGCGTCGGCTCTCAGTGACGATCTGCTTCTTGCCAAGAGGCGGATCGAATATTTGATGAAGCACAAGGGCCTGAAAGGGTCCGACTTAGTTCACTGCTGGGTGGCACGCTGGATCCAGCCTCCTCAACATCATGGAGATCGTCTAATGCACTCCATTACGGTGTCCAAGAAAGATTCCCTCTGAATCTGCTCCCAAGCTTACATGGATAAGGATTATGAGTCTCAAATCAAGTGACTAATAAGGGAGCTGGTCGAGAGGAAAATCCCAGAGCTGTCTTTGGACATGCATACGGCTGAAGATTCGGTGGTACTGGTAAGTTTCCAGTAGAAACTCGAATTATGTGTTCATCTTTACATTGTTTTGCAATACTGAGATATCTCGTCTCTTTTCAGCTTGTTGACCTCCCCGAGTCGGAGCTTGCTCCTATCGAGGGATATCCTCCTGAGATTTCTCAGGATGATGGAGAGTTGGTTCCACTGCCAGACATAATTCCTCGGAAGCGTAAAGCTCCCAGAGTGGCTATCGGTACAAAGGAAGTGCCCGTTGTGAAGAGGTAATCTTTCCTCACAAGGTCTTTGTATTGTATTTTTTAATTCTTTCCAAGATGTAATGTTCTTTGCTCTATTACTTCCTCGGAGCTAGATAGCTCACCAAGGGCAAAGGGAAAGGAGGTCCGTCGAAGCCCCTGCACCAGTCAAAGCTAAACTTGACTTCTCCTGCCGCAGTGCCTCTGACTCCTGCCCCTCAGCCTTCTGCGGCTCCGGAGATTACTCCATCTTCGATCGTCACGAAAGATCCGGCTCAATCAGCAGAGCCAGTGATCCTTGGAGCGCAGACTAACGTCACCATGGGTGACTCAGGTTTTGATAAGGGTGAACCCTCTTCGAGTAATGATCCCTCGGTAGAGGTCTTCACTGAAAACCTCCTCAGCAATCCGGGAATTGCCAAATTTGGCCTTTCTCGGAAATCTGCAGAGGAGATCCAACGGCTTTCCCGACAATGTCTGGAAAGTCGGACTATCACTGCCGAACAAGAAGCACAAGAAGCAGAGGACGTCAAGTACTCTGAACTTCTTGAACAAGTCCGTCTTCATGATGAGAGGCTGAGAACCGACGAGCTTCCACCACCACCAGTGATTCCGCTCACCCTCGCCGAGAAGGTTACCACAGAAGTGAACATGAGTTTGAGAAAACTCACTCAAGAATAACATGTAAGTCGGAATTCCAACTTACCTTTTTACTTTATTCCATATCATATCCTCTAGCCCCCAAGCATGAAGTTCGATAGATAATCCGGACTTATGCTTCCTTAGGATGCCAAAGAATGAACTAGTGTAGCCCCCAAGGCTCGTGCTGATATTAGTAAAGATATTAGCCCGAGTCTTTAGTAGACTTCTGACTCTGGGTATTCTGACTTACAGAAAGTTAATTCATATAACCAGGAATTGTTGAAGAATATTTTCAACAAGCGGAGAGAAATTAGAGCTCTCCAACTTGAAAATGCTCAACTGAAAGTATCCAGGGATGAGGCTGAAGGTAAACATTCTAGTACTCAAACCCTGCCTTTTATTTCATAGTCGAATTTTTGTTCAACTATTGTTCTTTTGACTACAGCACTAGTAAAGCAATCCTGTGCTATGATTGAGGAGGCCGAGAATCTAAAGACCCTAGAGGTGGAAAACAAGGACCTCCGCCAAGAGCTGAATAAGCTTAAGTCACATCATGAGAAGAGCATTTCTCAAGTTCTCGAATCTTCTTCCATGGCCACAGAGGAGCGCGATCGTAAGATTGTGCTCTAGGATAAGAAATTCTTGGATCTCAGCAATGAATTGTTCAGAGAGAAGGATATTGCCGAGGCACTACGGGCTGAACTCCAGAGTCTTCGGGAGGAGAAGACCAAAGTCGACGATGTCATATTTAGTATGTTTCCTCTTTTTGACTTTTCTGCATCTTTCGACTCTTTGGAGTCCAGATTTATTTTATTAACCCTTTTGCATTACATGCGCAGGTCCTCTGAACTTTCTGGACTCAGCCTCTGCCGAATCTCGCACTAGCCGGCTTACACAAGTCGGCGATTTGCTTCATGACTTCCGCCAATCCGTTAAGGATATTGGCGAAGTTCTCAAGGTTACAGACATGCATAGTATATCCGGTTTTGAAGTGCGAGACAAGGACAAGGAGATGCCCTAGCTCATCCAGGACTGGAACATATCCTACGCACGGACCGCAACGCAGAATGCTCTCACCATGGTCATGAGCCACCATGGAAGCATGGAGATCTGGCAAGTGACCAGAGGGTATTCTACTGTGGATGAAGACGGTCAGGAGCAGGACATCAAAGCAATCATGGACTCCTGTGCCAGATATGGGTGCCATGTAGCTGACTTGACCAGCTATGATACTCCCTTCTTCACTCGCGTAGAGACGCCGCCTCCGCCCGCCGAAGAAACTGGTGAAGCTTCTGACGACAAACAAACCATCACGGATTTGAATGTCTCGGAAAGATATCGAGGCGAGCCTGATGTCTCCAGTGAGCCAGCAGCTCCTTCTTCTTCCCCTGCATGATAGAGCATCAGAAAATACAATGTATTATTCTGAAAACAATTCAGGTTGTAAATCGTTAGTATGATACTTTTGCTGGTGCTAAGCTTTATTTTATCTCTTTAGCACTTTTTGTTTTATAATTTTTCGTGCTTGAAATATTTTCAGCAGCACTTTATGTTTTTTGTCTGTACTTATCGTTTATCTGGCTTTCCGCCTCGTCCCTTTCATGAGCCAGCCAACCTTTAGCACGGAAACTTTGCCGAGCAACGGAGCTCAATTGCTAAACCAGTTTAAACTCAGAAACAAAGCCGGCTTCCAGTACCAAAAATTCACTACTCAAAAAATGCCCGCATTCGGAAATTAGACAAATGACCAAATTATAGACTAGAAAATTTAGATTTATACCCAAGGTAGCAATTTTAGAATCGGAATCTAAACCAGAACAAACATGAGCATAAAGTACTTTCAAGTATTCTGGGATTTTCAACTGTGACATGATCATTCGAAAATAAGATGGTAAAAAACTTCTCAGGAATTTTTCTTGAGGCAACCAACACTTTATTTCTCATTGAACATGTACACATATATGATTACAAAGAAAGATAAACTAAGAATAAAATGGACGTAGCTGAGAAATATTCCATGGTCTGTCTAATTCTTTTGGGTCTGTACTGCCTCCAGTTCTCTTTCTTTTCTTAGTAGCAAGTCTTTCTTTGACTAGCCGCATATCAGTTAGATAGTAAGAACCATTGTGAAATACTTGGCTAACTAAAAAGGGCCCTTCCCATATTAGGGAAATTTTGTGCTTTCTTTTCTGCACAAGCCGGAGAACATAATCGCCCTTATTAAAAGACCGGTTTCGGACTCTCTGGCTATGATACTTGCATAACTTCTGTTGATAGGCTGTTGGTCTCATCTTAGCAACGACGCGAACTTCTTCGACTAAGTCGAGATCATTTTGTCGAGAAATTTCGCCATCCTCTTCAATATATGCAGCAACTCTAGGAGAAGTGTGAATAAAATCACTAGGAAGAACTGCTTCTATGACATAGACCAAGAAGAAAGGTGTGTATCCGGTTGACCTGTTCGGAGTTGTTCGTAAGCTACATATTATAGAAGGTAATTCCTCTGCCCAAGCCCCCGCAGCCCGTCGTAGTGGTGCTTTGAGTCTTGGTTTTATGCCATGTAGGATTAGACCATTTGCTCTTTCGACTTGTCCATTAGCTTGTGGATGTGCGACTGACGCAATGTCAAGCCAGATATTTTGTATGTTGCAGAATTCGGCAAGCTCTCCCATAGAGAAATTACTCCCGTTTTCCATGATAATGCTATGCGGATAACCGTATCGGATTATGACATCCTTGACAAACCTTCTGGCTGTTGCTCCATCACAACTAGTGACGGGTTTAGCCTCGATCCATTTTGTGAATTTATCCACCATCACTAAGAGATGAGTAAATCCACTTAGAGACCGTTTAAACGGTCCTACCATGTCAAGCCCCCAGACTGCGAAAGGCCATGTTATTGGTATTGTTCGCAGCTGATCAGCCGGAACGTGAGCTTGTTTGGCGTACTTTTGGCAGCCTTTGCACGTCCATACCAGCCGTTCGGCATCTGCCTTGGCTATAAGCCAGAAAAAACCGTGTCGGAAAGCTTTTGCCACTAGAGATTTGGCTGTAGCATGGGGACCACACTCGCCTTCGTGGATTTCTCGTAAGATTTCCACTCCTTCTTCCGGAGGTACACAGCGCTAAAAGACCCCAGATGCACTCCGCTTATAGAGCTCACCACTAATTATAGTATAGGATTTTGCTCGTCGGACGATCTGCCGGATCAGAACTTCGTCTTCGGGTAATTTTCCATCTACCAAGTAATCAAGGTATGGTTGAGTTCAGATGGGAATTACAGCCAGAACTGCTACTAAAGGTGAGTCGGATTTAGTCAGATATTCCTCATGCACTCGTATTCTAGAAGGAACTTTGAGGTGCTCCAAAAAAGCACCATCCGGAACCTTTTTCCGTGTAGAGCCTATACAAGATAGTACATCTGCTTCATCATTTTCTGTTCGAGGGATGTGTTGAACTTCAAACACCTTCAAACGATTTAGATAGTTCATCCACGACATCTCTATATGCTGCCATGTGTTTATTTGCATTACACATATCCGACACTTGTTGGGCAACAAGATCCGAATCCCCATAACACATTAAACGTCGGATGCTAATATCATTAGCACGGATTCCATGCAGTAGTGCTTCATACTCGGCAATGTTATTCGTCGTTGTGAAGTGGATCTGCAACACATAAAAAAAATTCTCCTTGGGGTGATTTGAGCACCACGCCAGCCCCCGAGCGCTTTAGACCCGAAAAATGTAGGGTACAGTACTCCGACTCTAGGAGGGTCATATTCTCTGTCGTCTCTGTTCAATCAGCGACAAAGTCAGCGAGGATTTGGGATTTGATTGTTATACGAGGTTTGTACTTAATGTCGAAAGCTAAAAGCTCTATGCCCCATTTTGCGACGCGTCCTATGGCATCACTGTTGTTGATCATATCTCTCATGGTAGTTGTGCTCACTACGGTAATAGGATGTTCCTAAAAATAATGTCGTAACTTACGAGATGCGAAAAACACACCATAAGACAACTTTTGATAGTGCAGATACCGCTGCTTTGATTCAGTTAAGACCTCGCTGAGATAATAAGTCGAACGCTGCACCAGGTGTTCCTGATTTTCCTCTGGTCTCTGCACTACCATGACGACACTGACGACCCTATTTATCGTAGCGAGATAGAGCAACATCATTTCCTATGGTTCCGGTGTAGCAAGGATGGGAGAAGATGAGAGTACTGCTTTCAGGTCTTGTAGTGCAGCTTCAGCTTCGTCGGTCCAAATGAACTTTTTGGTCTTTTTCAGGAGCTTGTATAGTAGTGCGTCTCTTTCACCGAGCCGTCTTACAAACCGACTGACTACCGCAATGCAACCAGTTAGTCTTTGAACGTCCTTTAGGCGAGTTGGCCTGGAAATATTGAGTATAGCCTTAATCTTGTCTCGGTTTACCTCTATGCCTCTTTGAGACACGATAAAACCTAGCAATTTTTCGCCTGGTATTCCAAACAAGCATTTCTTCGTGTTAAGCATTATGTTGTATTTTCGTAGATTGGTGAACATTTCCTCCAAGTCAGAAATTAACGTTTCCTTATTTTTGGTCATCACCGCAATGTCATCCACATATGCATGTACATTGCGTCCGATTTGGTCGTGGAGGCAACGCTGCATAGTGCGCTGGTATGTAGCTCCTGCGTTCTAGAGCCCAAAGGGCATCGTCACGAAACAGAAGGTTCCGAAGGGGGTTATGAATGAAGTTTTGACTTTGTCAGATTCCTTCATCTGAATTTGGTGGTAACCGGAATATGCGTCGAGAAAACATAGGGGTTCCGAGCCTGCCATAGAATCGATAACTTGATCAATCCTAGGCAGAGCGAACGGATCTTTGGGACAAGCCTTGTTCAAGGCAGTATATTCAACACACATCCTTAAATCAGTGGTGTCCTTTTTAGGGACCATTACAGGATTGGCCGACCACTTAGTGTGGATGACCTCTTCTATGAATCCGGCTATCTCGAGTCAGGCTAGTTCCTTAGCTATTGCCTTACGCTTTTCATCGCCGAAATGTCGTAGGGACTGTTTGATGGGTTTAGCATTCGGGTGTACATTTAGAGAGTGATCGGCAAGTTCCCTAGGTACTCTGGTCATGTCAGATGGCTACTGATGGCTCTGTGTATGGCGCTAGAAAAATGCTGGAGCGTGGTTGATGTAGAGCTCGTTGGGAACCCCAAGAGGAAGGTATGATGAGCACGGCAGCAAGTTTCCCTCAATATGAAACCAAGGTTTAATCGAACCAGTAGGAGCAAGGAAACACCCCAAAGCTGTTACTAGCTGAGCTTTGGCACGGCGCACTACCGGTGCTAGTAGAAACGTGGAGACCTGCACAACACAACCACAAAACTTTGTCCCCAACTTGCGCTGAGGTTGTCAATCTCACCGTGTTTTGCGGAAAACAAAGGATTAAACGTATCGAATGGAAAGAAGTAAAAGTTTGCAGAAAGTAAACACAAAACAGTAAATAGTTTATAGATTGAATGTAAAAGACAAAGGACCCGGATCCATAGTTCACTAGAGGTGGCTCTCCTTAGATAGATAACATGATGGGTGAACAAATTACAGCGGGGCAATTGACAAACATCGAGAAAGCAATACATGCATATACTAATCATCTTGACTCCTTTGAGATTCGATTGGGCATTACAACATTATACATAGACCGCCATCCAACTGCATCTATGACTAATAATCCACCTTCAGGTTATCATCCGAACCCCCTCCAGTATTAAGTTGCAAGCAACAGATTATTGCTTCACGAACTGCGTGTAAAGTAAACAATACGATTGTTCTATGAACAAAAGATTGTTGTTTTCTCCCTAGTAGCAACGGCACATCTAGTACCTTAGAGATTCCTATCACTTCCCCAGATTACCAGAGGCATGAACCCACTATCGAGCATAAATACTAATTCTTGGAGTTGCTAGCATCTACTTGGCCAAGATAGCTACTAACAACGGAAAGCATGCAAGATCACAAATAACAAAGACATGATAGAATCAATAATCAATCTGAAATAGCATCTCAATATCCATCGGATCCCCGCAAACACAACATGTATGATTACAAATAGATGATCTTGATCATGAACGGAGCTCACAAGATCAAGACATGAAAGCACAAAGGAGGAGAACCAGCAATCTAGCTACTACATGGATCCGTAGTCCAAGGATGAACTACTCACACATCACACCGGAGGCTTGCATGGTGATGAAGAAGGCCTCTAGGGTGAAATCCCCTCTCTGGCAGGGTGCCGGGAAGAGCTTCAGATCCCTCCCGATCTAGGGATGGAGATGACGATGGCTACAGACTGTTTCGTGGATTTTTGATCGGGGACTTAGCGTTTTCGTCCCGAGGGCATCTTATAGTCGAAAGGGGAGGCCGAGGGGGTGCCTGGGCTGGCCACACCACCCCCTGGCGCGGGCCAAGGCTGGCTGCGCGGCCAGGTGGTGTGGCCACCCTCTGGCCCTTCTCCGTCTCGAATTCTGGCATTTGATGACTTCCGGAAAAATAGGCACTTTGGCTTTTGTCCTGTCCAATTCCGAGAATATTCATTTTCTGACTTTCCTGGAACCAAAAACAGCAGAAAACAGGCAGCTGGCACTGTGGATTTGTTTAATAGGTTAGTCCAAGAAATCATATGAAAAGTACTCCAAAGTTGGAACAAAACACAAGAAAGTGGATAAAACCAAGCATGGAACATCAAAAATTATAGATACATTTTGCAATGTATCAGCATCCCCAAGCTTAACTTTTGAGGTGACATGCACCATCTAAGACTTGATCAAAGTATTTGTAAAACATTCAAAGCTGGGATCATAGTACTTCAATCATAACATAAAAGACAAAGTTCTAGTAATAAGACAAAGAAACTATGATGCAACATGAAAAGGCACAAACAAAAGATTCTTGAATATAAATGCTTTGCAAGACGTTTGTTTGTTTCACATAAAGAAAACATACCATAATAGTATTCAGCTTGTCCCTCATAGAGTAGAAAAACATAAATGCATAGGACACCTTCAAAGTTCATAAGAGTGACTAGATACAAATAGTTTAAAACAAGCAATATCAAGTTATGCATTAATCAACTAGTCTTGGGACAATGCACATAGAACTAAGAATGGCCACTATGCTCTCAAAGTAGGTGCATAAAGGTAGAAGGTGGAGACTCAATATAATGGTGGAAGAAAGGCCTTTGTAAAAGGAAGTAGGGATTCAAGTCTCATAATGAGCTTCCAAAAATTATGGTACTTATAGCTTTCAGCTCTCATTGCCCTATCATAAGCATCTTGAAGTGATTAAGGTTAAAGTGAACAAACTATGGTGTACATGCTTGACGAAGTATAAGTCAGAAATCTCATGTCCCTTGTATACGAGGGCCGCTCCTCATGCTACTCAAGTTTAGTCACAGGTAAGTTCTTGTCATCGTAAGTACATGTGTATCATAGAGAACCACCAACGGGGTACCCCTTGCCCGATGATACAGAAGAATCCCCATATCAAAATGACAAGGCAAGCAGACAACACGCATCTCAGCGATCTTCTTATTAACCATGGGAATATGGTGCTTTTTTCTCTCTTCCCTCTTTTCATAGACACTTTTTTTCACTTTTCTCTTTTTTTTCTCAATATAGGACTCTTTTTTTATAAGAAGAATGCTTCATAGACAGCTCATTATGGTTACGCTGTAGGTTTCCACCATGTCAGCATGGATTAGACCAGCGGCCTAGGCGTTTCTCTAACACATATTCATAACTCCAAGGACTTACAAGCTCCCCTTTCATTTCACACCGACGACATCCATGTACAAAAGAGCATGATAAAAACTAGGTACAAGTACCATGTGCAATGTTGAAAGCGTTCCCCATGAAAGCATGGTTCTGCTAATTCCCAACAAATAAGTGCAAGCATATACCACATAGATGACACAATGGTTCAAGTTTATTAAGGGCAAGAAAAGTAAAGTGTGCCATCAAGTTCGTGAGAGCTTTAATCACTAGTTTTCTCATAACAAGTTTAATTTGGAAGGTAAACAAAAGCATGAATATACTTGGAATAGCATAAGCTAGTAGGTAGGTATGGTGGAATCTTTGGAATAACTCGGTCTAGGGAGTTGGATGCATGAGTGGAACTCATACTTTGTTGTGGAGGCTAGCATAAGACTGGGAGCGACAAACTAAGAGAGCAGTAATGGCCATAATCATGCAGAGCGACAAAACATCATTGATCAAAGCATAAAGTGATACTACAAGTTGAAAACTAAAGTATCATAAAGGCTATGGTGACTTGAGATAGTCATAACATGGTGTGAGCATGTGCCAAGTCAACCCAAATAAAGCATCAAAGGAGAATACCACTATACTATGCTTTAATATGCTAAAACAACGCATGATTCATCCAAGGCACATTAAACAATCTCAATTGTTTATAACAAGTCATGGTACAACAAAGAATGCTAAGAATAAAGCCAAAACAATATCAAGCATGGCATAACAAAGCATAGGCCACAGTCAAAAACGAGCTCTTTTTACCACATAAGCATGAACTTTCCTACTCTTTTCCAAACCAAACCAAACTATTTGCAAACCAATGTATGAAAGAGGGGGTCCAACCAATTTATTCATAAAACTAAGAAAACAAAAGCAAACCAAAACCAAAACGAAAATGAAAAAGAAGATGCTCCAAGAACAACACAACTGTGCATGAAACAATAAAAATGAAGCGTTTGGAAGAATCCTGGGATTTTTATTGATGAAGAAGGGGATGCCTTGGGCATCCCCAAGCTTTTACGCTTGTACTTCTTGGATATTTCTTGGGGTGACACGTGTGGCATCCCCAAGATTGAGCTTTAGTCCATCCTTCATCTCATTACTCATTCCTTCCATACACCTGAAATTTTTCCTTCATACAAAACTTCACACAATCTTTATTAGCAACATTAGTGCACTCAAGATAAATAATTCTTAAGGTTCAGTTCTAACACCAAATAAACTTCCATTAGAACACTAGCTACTGTAGCACTTCCCTCAAAAAGCTCAATTTCCCAAAAGTACTCAAAAAGGAACCAACAAGAAGCAAATGTAGAAAATGGCAGAAATCTGTCAAAACAGAGCGGCAGGTAAAGATGAATTTTTTCGAAGACATTTTGTTGCTCAAATCAAAAAGTGTTGAACTAATGAAAGTTAGATAACAACCTGCGGAAGAATCACAAAAATTCATGCCTCAAAAAGATATTCAGATATTTTACACAAATGTTTATGGTGAAGCACAGAAATCTATTTTGGGACAACAACTTTCCCAATCATTACTTCTCTCTCATTAGAGGTTACTCTTGGCACAAAATGCAAATAAAAAGGATAAGGAGCGGTTATTACTGAAGTAATAACTTCCAAGACTCATCTAAAACTTCTGGGTTATCTCCCAATAAGTACTTTTATTTAACGCCTTTAAGTTACGCATAAGAACCAAGAAAAAGAATCAAGTGTTCTCAAATGAAGAAGCATTAAGATCAATACCAGAAATATTTTCAACAAGGAAAGGTATATCATCTAAATAAGTTCGAGAGGATCCTCTCTCAATTCTCTTAGGTTCACTATTCTCATCAAAAGGGTTTGCAGGAACAATCCAATCAAGATTCTTTTCTATGGCATCATGTATTGCTACCAGTTTAAAGGGTATTGTTATCTTAGGTTCCTCCCCATTAGGTTCGGTTTGTTCATTTTTTCTCGTGTACCAACAACGTCTACACATGAGCCTAGCATATTGAAACATTCAAAGACTTTTCTAGCTTCCTTGGCAACATCATAGAACTCCTTAAACAAAGATTCTAGAATAAAATCCCTCTTTTCAGGGTCCTCAATTTCTTTAAGCTTAAGAAACATTATTTGCATTAAGGGGTTGAGGTTAACAAACCTAGCTTCTAACATGTGAATTAAAGAAGCTGCAGCAATCTCATAGTTTGGAGCAAGTTCTGCAAGGGATCTATCCTCAGTATCCTCATGTTTACTAACATGATTAAAGAATTCTTCAATGTTATCTTTCCCAATTATAGAACCACCACCAATTGGAAGATCTTTCAGGGTGAATTTAGGGATCAACATGGTGAGCTAAAGAAGAGGTGGCAACTAAAGGAGACTTAATATTTTTTGTGTTTTTGAATAAAGAAAGCAAACTAGTAAAACTATTTTTTTTGTGTTTTTGATAAAGAAACAAGCAAACAAAGCAAAAAGAAACTAAGCAAAACAAAAATAACAAAGTAAAAAGATTGGTTATGAGGGACTCCCCTTGTGAAGATGTCCTTGACTCCCCGGCAACGGCACCAGAAAAATGCTTGATGGCTATGTGTATGACGCCAGAAAAATGCTGGAGCGTGGTTGATGTAGAGCTTGTTGGGAACCCCAGGAGGAAGGTATGATGAACACAGCAGCAAGTTTCCCTCAGTATGCAACCAACGTTTAATCAAACCAGTAGGAGTAAGGAAACACCCCAAAGGTGTTACTAGCTGAGCTTTGGCAGGGCGCACTACCGGAGCTAGTAGCAACATGGAGACATGCACAACATAACCGCAGAACTTTGTCCCCAACTTGCGATGAGGTTGTCAATCTCACCGTGTTTTGCGGAAAACAAAGGATTAAACGTATCGAATGGAAAGAAGTAAAAGTTTGAAGAAAGTAAACACAAAACAGTAAATAGTTTATAGATTGAATGTAAAAGACAAAGGACCGGGATCCATAGTTCACTAGAGGTGGCTCTCCTTAGATAGATAACATGATGGATGAACAAATTACAGCGGGGAAATTGACAAACATCGAGAAAGCAATACATGCATATACTAATCATCTTGACTCCTTTGAGATTCGATTGGGCATTACAACATTATACATAGACCGCCATCCAACTGCATCTATGACTAATAATCCACCTTTAGGTTATCATCCGAACCCCCTCTAGTATTAAGTTGCAAGCAACAGATTATTGCTTTATGAACTGCGTGTGAAGTAAACAATACGATGTTCTATGAACAAAAGATTGTTGTTTTCTCCCTAGTAGCAACAGGACATCTAGTACCTTAGAGATTTCACTTCCCAGTTACGGAGGCATGAACCCACTATCGAGCATAAATACTAACTCTTGGAGTTGCTAGCATCTACTTGGCCAAGATAGCTACTAACAACGGAAAGCATGCAAGATCACAAATAACAAAGACATGATAGAATCAATAATCAATATGAAATAGCATCTCAATATCCATCGGATCCCCACAAACACACCATGTATGATTACAAATAGATGATCTTGATCATGAACGGAGCTCACAAGATCTAGACATGAAATCACAAAGGAGGAGAACCAGCCATCTAGCTACTACATGGATCCGTAGTCCAAGGATGAACTACTCACGCATCACACCGGAGGCTTGCATGGTGATGAAGAAGGCCTCTAGGGTGAATTCCCCTCTCTGGCAGGGTGCCAGGAAGAGCTTCAGATCCCTCCCGATCTAGGGATGGAGATGATAGCGGCTACAGACTCTTTCATGGATTTTTGATCAGGGACTTAGGGTTTTCGTCCCGAGGGCATCTTATAGTCGGAAGGGGAGGCCGAGGGGGTGCCTGGGCTGGCCACACCACCCCCTGGCGCGGGCCAAGCCTGGCTGCATGGCCAGGTGGTGTGGCTGCCCTCTGTCCCTTCTCTGTCTCGTATTTTGGCATCTGATGACTTCCGGAAAAATAGGCACTTTGGCTTTTGTCCCGTCCAATTCCGAGAATATTCATTTTTTGACTTTCCTGGAACCAAAAACAGCAGAAAATAGACAGCTGGCACTATGGCTCTTGTTAATAGGTTAGTCCAAGAAATCATATGAAAAGTACTACAAAGTTGGAACAAAACACAAGAAAGTGGATAAAACCAAGCATGTAACATCAAAAATTATAGATACATTTTGCAATGTATCAGCTACCATGCGAAGATATCTTGATTTGATTAGAGGAATTTGATGAGCATGCTTTCCTATGCGCTATCTAGGCCTACACCTATCTAGGTCACCTTGGAGGGGTCATCATCCTTCAATGGTGTCTTCTTCGTCTCTTCCGATGCCTTGAACTCTAGATTCGGCTTTGTCACTTCCTTCTTCGTCGCGGGCATCTCGGACGGATCACTGGTCTTCTTGATCTCCTGGTACTCCTGGGCGTGTAGCACGGCTTCAACAAAGGCGGCATTTCCATCCTCGCAATCTTGCACCTTCTTCAGGTCTCCCCTGATTGTGATCACGCCTTTGGGACCTTGAATTTTCATCATATTGTAAATGTAACATGGACGAGCCATAAAAGCCTAGTAAGCCAGACGTCCGAATATAGCGTGGTATGCGCTCTTGAATGGGACCACTTAGAAGGAAAGTGCTTCCGTCCGATAGTTCTTTGGAGTTCCAAAAGTAACATCCAAAGTGATTTCTCCCAGGGAATTTGCTTGTCTTCCTGGGACAACTCCATGAAACATCACAGAGCTATAATTCAGCTGGGTCTCTGTGATTCACATCCGGCGTAGTGTTTCGACATGCAGGATGTTAATGTTGTTGCCGCCATCCATGAGAGTCTTGGAGAAACCATAGCCATCAATAAGTGGATTGACGACTAAGGCGTATTTTCCTTGCCTATGCAACTTAGGCAGATGATCAGCACGGTCAAAGGTGACTGCCACTTCCGACCAGTCCAGGAATTGGGGGACAGCCAGAACTGTTGCATTGAGCTCATGCAGAACTACTTTCTTAACCTTAGCTGGTTGAGATCCGAGGAAGGTGACGTAAGTGTCTTTCTTTGTTGGGAAGTTTTTCTTTCCCTTCGGCTTGGGATTTGAAGGATCGGCTTCCTCCATGTCGGAATCTTCCTTGGTCTCTATATTTTTTGGGATTCTTCTTTCCCTTCTTCTGCTTAGCCCTGTATCCAGCAGTATCGTCTTTCTTGATGTCCCACAACCGCGTCCGCGTCCACCGCCGTGTCCTCCAGACCCGAAAGTAGCAGTGACAACTGCCGTTTCCGTGTTGGGTTTTTCTTCCGAGGTATTCTTGCACTTTTGATCTTGCTGCTTTGGTTGTTTTGCCGACTGTGGCAGAGCTAGGGCGTTCAGTAATCCCTTTGCGTCATCCTCAGCATCTGCATATTTGCTCGCTGTTTCTATCATCTCTCCCAAATCAATGACCTTGTCACACTTCAAGCGATGACGTAGTAAACCAATTGGGAGTCCTGTAATGAAAGCTTCAATCCTAGTTTGGTCATTTACTCCTTCACAGAAGTTCTTAGTGTCGATCCATCATCCAAGGTAATCTCGGCAAGTTTCTCCGGCCTTCTGGGTACAACGTTGTAGGTCTCCTACCGTACGTGGCCTCCCATACGTGCCTTCGAAATTCTGAAAGAACGCACTTTACATGTCATATCAGTTGTGGATGGTGTTCTCTGGAAGTTCATTGAGCCATGATCGTGCCGTCTTCCGCAACATAAGTGGGAGATACTGGGTTGCGACCAGGCTGTGTCCGCCTTTGGCGATGTAGCAAGCTTGGAAAAAGTCCTTGATCCAAGTATCTGGCTGAGCTACACCTTCATAGGGTTGGATGTGCCTTGAGATAGCGAATCCTTCCGAGAATCTTGTTGTTCTTATGCGTGGTCCGAAGCATTTTGGGCCCACGTATATATCATCGTTTTCATAGCGCCACGCCGTTATATTGGAGTTAATCCGGTGTCTCGCATCGCTTGGCGATAGAGATCGCCGTCCTGATTGACGGTTGTGGATGTGGTGCCTTGGAGCCGGACTTCAGCTTTTGCCACCACCTCCTCCGCCATGATGCCCTCCTTGGACTCCTTGAGAGTCGTTGTGATGGCTACTTGGTGGAGAGGGTGGAGCAGCTAGATTGTTTCTGGCTGATCGCCGGCCTCCGTCCGGAGCGTCATTATTCCGGTTTCGGGGAGGGTCTTCATTACGACGAGCCCCCTCCGGCTTGACTTGGCACGGTGTCCGTCGTTCCTTCGTCCATCATTCCCATCACGATGGGGTTCAATTGTACGACTTGTATGTCTAGGAGGTGGCATTCTTTGTCAGTCCTCCTCCCGACGTTTCTCTTTGTCTTCTTCCCTGTGATTGTTCGACTCTCGCCGGGGATGATTTCTCGGATATAGTGCAGCAATCGCCTCTTGCTCGGTGGCTGGAGCAACGTTGTGCCAGTCACGTGTACCTCTGAGGTGCTATCCTGAAGATCCAGTTCTTGAGTGATTGTCTTCTCGACGGTTGAAACGATGATGTTGTTCTAGAACCCGCTGGAGTCTTATCTCGTTCTAGGCCGGATCTGTGCGACATTGGTCTGATTGAGAGACCATTTTTCCACTCCTGGATTTGACGGCCTTCTGCTGCTCCAGACCCTTGGTGAGTAGCTTAATGCCCAATCGAACCTCTTTTGGGCCTATATTATTTGCAAGGATATCTCGAGCTGTGGCGGTGTTTTGTACTGGTGTTGTGTACACCAGATCTCCATTACTATCTAGCCGAGGCATCCCCGGATCTCCCTCAAAGAGAACCTTTCGTACTTCCGGAAATTTGTCAGCCCGTACGTGGCCTTTCTAGTTCTTCTGATGTTGCAGAGAGATGAGCTTCTTGATACATTGCAAATGTATCTATAATTTTTGATGTTCCATGCTTGGTTTTATCCACTTTCTTGTGTTTTGTTCCAACTTTGGAGTACTTTTCATATGATTTCTTGAACTAACCTATTAACAAGAGCCACAGTGCTAGCTGCCTGTTTTCTGCTGTTTTTGGTTCCAGGAAAGTCAGAAAATGAATATTCTCGGAATTGGACGGGACAAAAACCAAAGTGCCTATTTTTCCGGAAGGGATCAAGTGCCAGAATACGAGACGGAGAAGGGCCAGGGAGCCACCACACCACCGCCGCGGCCAGGCTGCCCGCAGGGGTGGTGTGGCCGCTCCCGACACCCCCTCGGCCTCCCCTTCCGAAAATAAGATGCCGTCGGGATGTAAACCCTAAGTACCCGATCAAAAATCCACAAAAGAGTCTATAGCCGCCGTCGTCTCCATCCCTAGATCGGGAGGGATCTGAAGCTCTTCCCGGCACCCTGCCGGAGAGGGAATTCACCCTGGAGGCCTTCTTCATCACCATGCAAGCCTTCGGTGTGATGCGTGAGTAGTTCATCCTTGGAATACGGATCCATGTAGTAGCTAGATGGCTGGTTCTCCTCCTTTGTTCTTTCATGTTTAGATCTTGTGAGCTCCGTTCATGATCAAGATCATCTATTTGTATTCATACATGTTGTGTTTGCGGGGATCCGATGGATATTGAGGTGCTATTTCAGATTGATTATTGATTCTATCATGTCTTTGTTATTTGTCATCTTGCATGCTTTCTGTTGTTAGTAGCTATCTTGGCCAAGTAGATGCTAGCAAATCCAAGAGTTTGTATTTATGCTCGATAGTGGGTTCATGCCTCGGGTAATCTGGGGAAGTGACAGAAATCTCTAAGGTACTAGATGTGCTGTTGCTACTAGGGAGAAAACAACAATCCTTTGTTCATAGAACAATCGTATGGTTTACTTTACACAGGTTAAGTAAGCAATAATCATTGCTTGCAACTTAATCTGGAGGGGTTAGGATGATAACCTGAAGGTGGATTATTAGTCATAGATGCAGTTGGATGGCGGTCTATGTATTATGTTGTAATGCCCAATCAAGTCTCAAAGGAGTCAAGATGATTAGTATATGCATGTATTGATTTCTCGGTGTTTGTCAATTGCCCCGCTATAATTTGTTCACCCAGCATGTTATCTATCTTAAGGAGAGCCAGCTCTAGTGAACTATGGATCCCGGTCCTTTTTCTTTACATACAATCTCCAACTGTTTTCTGCTTTGTGTTTACTTTCTGCAAACTTTTACTTCTTTCCATTCGATACGTTTAATCCTTTGTTTTCCGCAAAACACGGTGAGATTGACAACCTCATCGCAAGTTGGGGACAAAGTTTTGTGGTTGTGTTGTGCAGGTCTCCATGTTGCTACTAGCACCGGTAGTGCGCCCTGCCAAAGCTCAGCTAGTAACACCTTTGGGGTGTTTCCTTGCTCCTACTGGTTCGATTAAACCTTGGTCTCACAAATGAGGGAAACTTGCTGCTGTGCTCATCATACCTTCCTCTTGGAGTTCCCAACGAGCTCTACATCAACCACGAGCCATCAAGCATTTTCTAGGCGCCGTGCACTGAGCCATCAAGCATTTTTCTGGCGCCGTTGTCGGGGAGTCAAGGACATCTTCACAAGGGGAGTCCCTCATAACCAATCTCTTTACTTTGTTGTTTTTGTTTTGCTTAGTTTCTTTTTGCTTTGTTTGCTTGTTTTGTTCTTTCAAAAACACAAAAAAAATTAGTTTTACCAGTTTGCTTTCTTATTTGAAAACCCAAAAAAATGACTACTCTTGAAAACACTAAGTTGTGTGACTTCACTAGCACCAACAACAATGATTTTATGAGCACACCTATTGCTCCACCTGTGGCTAAAAATACTTTCTTTGAGATAAAACCTACTTTGCTCAATCTTGTTATGAGAGAACAATTTTCTGGTATTGGTAATGAAGATGCTGCTTCCCATCTAATTAACTTTGTTGAACTTTGTGAGATGCAAAAGCATAGGGATATAGATGGTAATATTATTAAGCTGAAATTGTTTCCTTTCTCTTTGAGAGGAAAAGCTAAAGAGTGGTTGAATTCCTTAACTAGGAATAGTATTGATTCTTGGACTAAGTGCAAAGATGCTTTTATTGGAAAATACTATCCTCCTGCTAAGATTATATCCATGAGGAGTGAAATAATGAAGTTTAAACAACTTGATAATGAGCATGTTGCTCAAGCTTGGGAAAGAATGAAATCTTTGGTAAAGAATTGTCCCACTCATGGACTGACTGCTTGGATGATCATCCAAACTTTTTATGCAGGATTGAACTACTCTTCCAGGAACCTATTGGATTCTGCTGCTGGATGTACCTTTATGACCATCACTTTGGGTGCTGCAACAAAACTTCTGGACAATATGATGGTTAATTATTCTGAATGGCATACTGAGAGAGATCCACAAGGTAGGAAGGTAAATTCTGCCGAGGAAACTTCCTCCTTGAGTGATAAGATTGATATTATTATGTCTATGCCTGTTAATGGGAAAGCCCATATTGATCCAAATAATGTTCCTTTAGCCTCTTTGATTGCTCAAGAAGAGCAAATTGATGTGAACTTCATAAGAAATAACAAATTTGGCAACAATGCTTATGGTAATAATGCTTATAGGAACAATTTTGGTAACAACAATTATAAGCCATATCCTCCCAACAATGGTAATGCTTATGGAAATTCTTACAACAGTAATAAGAGTGCTCCCTCTGAACTTGAAGTTATGCTTAAAGAGTTTATTAGTAAACAAACTTCTTTCAACAAAACTATTGAGGAAAAACTCTCTAATGCTAAAAGAAATATAGAATCTTTGGATGAAACTCAATCTTCTTTGAATAAAATGGTTGCTAAACCTGAAACTAATGATAATCCCTTTGCAGCTACTAATGCCATACAAGTAAGAATTGATGAAAATGTTAGACTATTAGTTGAATTACATGCTAAGTGGGAAAGAGAAGATGAAATTGCTAGAAACATTAGTGTTTCTACTATCACCACCACTAGTGTTGAGGCTAGTAATAGTTCTACAACTTTAGATGATAAAGTTTATTTTGATCTTGATGGTTGCAGCATCTCTGAAGTTATTAAGTTCCTACAAAAGCTTGCTAAAAGTCCTAATGCTAGTGCTATGAACATGGCCTTTACAAAACACATTACTAATGCTCTCATAAAGATTAAAGAAGAAAAGATGAAACATAAATCTTCTATTCCTATAAAACAAGAAGATGGTTGGGAACCCATCATTAATATGAAAGTGAATGACTTTTATTTCAAAACTTTATGTGATCTTGATAGTAGTGTTTCTATTATGCCTACAAGGATTTATGATATGCTTGATTTGCCTCCTCTTGAAGATTGTTATTTGAATGTCCCACTTGATGATAATGCTAAAAAGAAACTCATGGGAAGTCTTAATGATGTTCTTATTATGGTTAACAATTCCTATGTCCCCGTTGATTTCTATGTTTTGGATGTTGAATACAATGCTTCTTGTCCTATTACTTTGGGAAGACCTTTTCTTATAACTGTTGGTGCCATCATTGATATGAAAGAAGGCACCATTAAATATCAACTCCCACTCAAAAAGGTATAGAACACTTCCATAAAAAGAGAGAAACGATTTCTTTTGCTTCTCCTATGAAAACAAAATTTGGTTTTAATGCTTCTTCATTTGAGAACACTTGATTCCTTCTTTGCTTCTTATGCCTAACTTAAAGGCGTTAAAGAAAAGTACTTATTGGGAGATAACCCAAAAGTTTAGATGAGTCTTGGAAGTTATTAATTCAGTAATAACCTCTCCTTATCGTTTTTATTTGCTTTTTGTGCCAAGAGTAACCTCTAATGAGAGTGAAGTAATGATTGGGAAAGTTGCTGTCCTGAAACAGATTTTTGTGCTTCACCGTAAAAATTCTTGAGAGAGCTATGTATGTCAGACGGAGGTGTAATATTTTGTGCTTATGCCCCAGGTTGTTATGTAACTTTCATTAGTTCAACACTTTTTGATTTGAGCAACATAAGTTCTTTGAAAAAATTCGTCTTTACCTGCTGCTCTGTTTTGACAGATTTCTGCCATTTTCTACATTTGCTTCTTGTGGGTTCCTTTTTAAGTTCTTTTGGGGAATTGAGATTTTTGTAGGAAGTTCTACAGTAGCTAGTGTTGTAATAGAAGTTTATTTTGTGTTAGAACTGAACCTTAAGACTTATTTATCTTAAGTGCACTAATGTTGCTAATAAGATTGTGTGAAGTTTTGTATGAAGGAAAATTTTTAGGTGTATGGAAGGAATGAGTAATGATATGAAGGATGGACTAAAGCTCAAGCTTGGGGATGCCACGCATGTCACCCCAAGAAATATCCAAGAACTAAAAGCGTCAAAGCTTGGGGATGCCCAAGGCATCTCCTTCTTCATCAATAAAAATCCCAGGTTTCTTCCAAACGCTTCATTTTTATTGTTTCATGCACAGTTGTGTTTTTTTGGAGCGTCTTCTTTTTCGTTTTCATTTTGGTTCTTTGTTTGCTTGGTTTTCTTAGTTTTCTGAATAAATTGGTTGGACCCCCTCTTTATTACAATAGTTTGCAAATAGTTTGGTTTGGTTTGGAAAAGAGTAGGAAAGTTCATACTTATGTGGTAAAAAGAGCTTGTTTTTGACTGTGGCCTATGCTCTGTCATGCCATGCTTGATATTGTTTTGGCTTTATGCTTAGTATTCTTTGCTGTAGCATGACTTGTTACAAACAATTGAGATTGCTTAATGTGCCTTGGATGAATCATGTGTTGTTTTAGCATATTAAAGCATAGTATAGTGGTATTCTCCTTTGATGCTTTATTTGGGTTAACTTGGCGCATGCTCACACCAAGTTATGACTGTCACAAGTCACCATAGTCTTTATGATCCTTTAGTTTTCAACTTGTAGTATCACTTTATGCTTTGATCAATGATGTTTTGTCGCTCTACATGATTATGGCCATTATTGCTCTCTTAGTTTGTCGCTCCCAGTCTTTTGCTAGCCTCCACAACCAAGTATGAGTTCCACTCATGCATCCAACTCCCTAAACCAAGTTATTCCAAAGAGTCCACCATACCTACCTACTAGCTTATGCTATTCCAAGTATATTCATGCTTTTGTTTACCTTCCAAATTAAACTTGTTATGAGAAAACTAGTGATTAAAGCTCTCACGAACTTGATGGCACACTTTACTTTACTTGCCCTTAATAAACTTGAACCATTGTGTCTTCTATGTTGTATATGCTTGCACTTATTTGTTGGGAATTAGCAGAACCATGCTTTCATGGGGAACGCTTTCAACATTGCACTTGGTACTTGTACCTAGTTGATATCATGCTCTTTTGTATATGGATGTCGTCGGTGTGAAATGAAAGGGGAGCTTGTAAGTCCATGGAGTTATGTATATGTGTTAGAGAAACGCCTGGTCCGCGGGTCTAATCCATGCTGACATGGTGGAAACCTGCAGCGTAACCATAATGAGCTATCTATGAAGCATTCTTCTTATAAAAAAAGAGTCCTATATTGAGAAAAAAGAGAAAAGAAAAAAAAGAGATACTATGAAAAGAGGAAAGAGAGAAAAAAGCACCATATTCCCATGGTAAATAAGAAGAATGATGAGATGCTCGTTGTCTGCTTGCCTTGTCATTTTGATATGGGGATTCTTCCGTATCATCGGGCAAGGGGTACCCCGTTGGCGGTTCTCAATGATACACATGTACTTACAATGACAAGAACTTACCGGTGACTAAACTTGAGTAGCATGAAGAGCGTCCCTCGTATACAAGGGATATGAGATTTCTGACTTATACTTCGTCAAGCATGTACACCATAGTTTGTTCACTTTAACCTTAATCACTTCAAGATGCTTATGATAGGGGAAATGAGAGCTGAAAGCTATAAGTACCATAATTTTTGGAAGCTCTTTATGAGACTTGAATCCCTACTTCCTTTTAAAAAGGCCTTTCTTCCACCATTATATTGAGTCTCCACTGTCTATCTTTATGCACTAACTTTGAGAGCATAGTGGCCATTCTTAGTTCTATGTGCATTGTCCCAAGACTAGTTGATTGATGCATAACTTGATATTGCTTGTTTTTAAACTATTGTATCTAGTCACTCTTTTTAACTTTGAAGGTGTCTTATGCATTTATATTTGCTACTCTATTGAGGGACAAGCTGAATACTATTATGCTATGTTTTCTGTATGTGAAACAAACAAACGTCTTGCAAAGCATTGTTATTCATGAATCTTTTGTTTGTGCCTTTTCATGTTGCATCATAGTTTCTTTGCTTATTACTAGAACTTTGTCTTTCATGTTATGATTGAAATACTATGATCCCAGGTTTGAATCTTTTGCAAATACTTTGATCAAGTCTTTGATGGTGCATGTCACCTCAAAAATTATTCTTTCTTTTTATCACTTACCTACTCGAGGACGAGCAGGAGTTAAGCTTGGGGATGTTGATACATTGCAAATGTATCTATAATTTTTGATGTTCCATGCTTGGTTTTATCCACTTTCTTGTGTTTTGTTCCAACTTTGGAGTACTTTTCATATGATTTCTTGGACTAACCTATTAACAAGAGCCACAGTGCTAGCTGCCTGTTTTGTGCTGTTTTTGGTTCCAAGAAAGTCAGAAAATGAATATTCTCGGAATTGGACGGGACAAAAACTAAAGTGCCTATTTTTCCGGAAGGGATCAAGTGCCAGAAATACGAGACGGAGAAGGGCCAGGGAGCCACCACACCACCACATGGCCAGGGCTGGCCCGCCCGCCGAGGTGGTGTGACCACTCCCGGCACCCCCTCGGCCTCCCCTTCCGACTATAAGATGCCCTCGAACGTAAACCCTAAGTACCCGATCAAAAATCCACGAAAGAGTCTGTAGCCGCCGTCATCTCCATCCCTAGATCGGGAGGGATCTGAAGCTCTTCCCGGCACCCTGCCGGAGAGGGGAATTCACCCTGGAGGCCTTCTTCATCACCATGCAAGCCTCCGGTGTGATGCGTGAGTAGTTCATCCTTGGACTACGGATCCATGTAGTAGCTAGATGGCTGGTTCTCCTCCTTTGTCCTTTCATGTTTAGATCTTGTGAGCTCCGTTCATGATCAAGATCATCTATTCTTATTCATACATGTTGTGTTTGCAGGGATCCGATGGATATTGAGATGCTATTTCAGATTGATTATTGATTCTATCATGTCTTTGTTATTTGTGATCTTGCGTGCTTTCCGTTGTTAGTAGCTATCTTGGCCAAGTAGATGCTAGCAACTCCAAGAGTTAGTATTTATGCTCGATAGTGGGTTCATGCTTCTGGTAATCTAGGGAAGTGACAGAAATCTCTAAGGTACTATATGTGTTGTTGCTACTAGGGAGAAAACAACAATCTTTTGTTCATAGAACAATCGTATTGTTTACTTTACACGCAGTTCGTAAAGCAATAATCTATTGCTTGCAACTTAATACTGGAGGGGGTTTGGATGATAACCTGAAGGTGGATTATTAGTCATAGATGCAGTTGGATGGCGGTCTATGTATTATGTTGTAATGGCCAATCAAGTCTCAAAGGAGTCAAGATGATTAGTATATGCATGTATTGCTTTCTCGGTGTTTGTCAATTGCCCCGCTGTAATTTGTTCACCTAGCATGTTATCTATCTTAAGGAGAGCCACCTCTAGTGAACTATGGATCCCGGTCCTTTTTCTTTACATACAATCTACAACTGTTTTCTGCTTTGTGTTTACTTTCTGCAAACTTTTACTTCTTTCCATTCAATACATTTAATCCTTTGTTTTCCGCAAAACATGGTGAGATTGACAACCTCATCGCAAGTTGGGGACAAAGTTCTGTGGTTGTGTTGTGCAGGTCTCCACGTTGCTACTAGCACCGGTAGTGCGCCCTGCCAAAGCTCAGCTAGTAACACCTTTGGGGTGTTTCCTTGCTCCTACTGGTTTGATTAAACCTTGGTTTCAGAACTGAGGGAAATTTGCTGCTGTGCTCATCATACCTTCCTCTTGGGGTTCCCAACAAGCTCTACATCAACCGCGAGCCATCAAGCATTTTTCTGGGCGCCGTGCACTGAGCCATCACTTCTCCGCATTGACCATGCACTTCTTCTCTTCCTCGATGTTTTTGGCTTCATCCAGGAGTACTTAGCGACGCGCTTCTAGGGCTTGGGCCGTTTCATCCAATTCTACAGCAGTGAGTTCTACCACAGTAGGGATAGGTGTGGTTAGTGCAACATCGATGAGTTTACGGGCACCTGCTGTGACCACATTTCCATCCACCAACTCTTCTTTGGGCTCGTCTAGGATAAGTGGTCCATCCGAGTCTTCCTCATATTCCTCGGCAATCAGCTCCTCTACTAGAAGTTCTTTTGCCGGGGTCTTGTTCTTCTTGTTCTTCTTCTTTGCCTTCTTGGCAGCACCGGTAGCAAAGACGGCTTTGGGTCCATTTCCCAGAGTCAAGCTCTGATCGGTACTTTCGGACATCTAGACCTCAGGATTATCTCCGAGATCAATGTCATCCTGTGCTTTGGGAGAGTTTTCTCTAGATCCTTCATCCATGGCTTCTTCTTCTACAGCTTTGGAGTTGAACTCCTCTTCATATTCCGCAGAGAACTTCCGGAAATCCACCGATGTCATCGAGTCATCCGAGGATGCGGGTAAGTCGGTGTTTGTTCCGATCGCCTCCAGCATCAAGTCTTCGTTGTCTCCAGCATCGGCAGAGCCGGATCCGGATCCAACATATCTGACGAAGTGCGATGTGTGGGTCCTGAGGTAGTTGCGGCTTTCTTTGTGGGCTGCCTCGAAAATCCTGATGGTCTCGAGAACCTCATCCACGTTTGCGCCTTTCAGCATCATGCGCCTCAATGTATGCCTCGGGAAAGGTTGGTATGTTCCGGTGTTGGCAGAGCCAGAACCAAGGTTATTGTTTTGATCCTCCTGGACTTCAACCTCGGCGGGTAGATCGATCTGGGATTCGTCCTTGCTAGGGAGATCCACTCCAGATTCGACTTGAACCGCCAGATCTGCTTCAGGTTTGGCTTTCTACACTATCTCCGCAATGGGTGTGGGCTGGGTGGGATTAGGGTTTTCTGAGATCCGGAACTCTGCCGCCTCCGCGGACAAAGGGGACCCAGATATTTCTTCTACCTCTATCATCACCGCTGGGGTGGGTGGGGCAGGTTGAGCAAATCCGATGTACACGTCGATTTCGCCAAAGGACATGATGGTGTAAGCAGTCATGGCCTCCCTAGCCGGAATCCAGGTCTCGTCAAGAACGATGAGAGAGACGTCACTAGCGTAGAGGATGCGACCGATGGTGATAGTCTCGCTGATTTCAATTCTTGTAGATTCCGCTCGGAACACAGATCCGAAGCTCACTTGCCCCACGATGGGCGCCAACTATCGTCGGATTGATGACAAGTACGCTAAGAGGGGGTCCTCGAGGCGTGTGGAAGAGAGGGGTGTGAGACGTACGGTGTTCCAGGACGGTGAGCACACAAGTTTACCCAGGTTCGAATCCGCTGGCTTTGGACGGATCCTACTCCTGCTAGTAATCCACTAATACGGCAGAGCCGGAATATGGGTTACAAGGGTTTCGTCTGTGCGAGTTGAGATTGTAGACTATTGTGAGGGTACCCTAAAGGCTCTCCCTAGGACGGCTTATATAGATATCCGGCCTAGGGTTTATAGGAGAGATCTATCTGGCTACGATTAAGAGTCGGTTACAGAGTACATCTTGAACTACAAGTAACAGTCAAGGCCTATGTCGGTAAGTCTTCTAGGCCTTCCTGTAGCCGGACTGGACTCTGTCTCTTCTCCCTGACTAGGCCGCCCGTGAAGCAAAGCGCTAACCCGAAGTGGGCCACCCTAGTCAGTGAGGCACAGTGAGGATACCTGGAAAGTATATCCCCAACAACGTGAGAATTAGATACTAGAAGTATGGCATGTCATATTTTATATAAAATTATAATTGGTAAAGCTCAAAACAATAATTATACTTTTGCTCCACATTCATAAAGTATCGAGTGTATATTTGGTTCTTGTAATTTGTACCCCATAGAAATCAACTTATTAGCTACCTAATACTCACCATGCTCTAGAGAAATGATGGAGAAGATTCTATAATGATGGGGAAGTGTGTTTTGAGGGTTGTGTGTAGCGTTCATTATGCTAAAGACAATCAATAGAATCTTCTTGATGCTATAGTGGAAAGAAGATCCAACGATGAAAGTTATCCGTTCACTATGTAGTGGTGGTGTATGGTAAGATACGATATGACAAGATAAGATACTATAAAAAAATTATGACATATCATGTCTATACAAAATTATTATAATGGGTAAAGCTCAAAAAAATATAATTTTGAGCCATATCCATAAAGCATCGGGTGTATATTTGGTTCTTGTACTTTACATAATATAGAAATCAACCTTTATTAGCTACCTAATACTCAATTTTTTTGGTAACATGCTCTAGAGAAATGCCAGATAAGATTCTTTGTTGTTTGTGCATAGCGTTTAGTGTGCTAAAGACTATCAATAGAAGCTTCTTGATGCCATCTAGAAAAGAAGATTCAACAATTAGTATTGTTGCGATTTACAAGTCTTGATTTAACTTTCATTGTTAAAAAATACTCATACACTATATAGTGGTAAGATTTGCAAAAATTCACACACCACTTACTATAATTCCAAAACATTGGCGTGAGAGGTCCACTGCTGCTTGCGGAAAATCCAGCGTATGGCCAATGACACTAACCACCACCCCGTCGCCTCCCACGAGGATCCCGTTGTCCTATCCCTCTTCTCTCATGGCTTTGAGAGCTTCTCTATCGCTGTATTGAGGTGTGTCCGCTCGTGGTCCTCATAGACAATTCAGTCGGATTGGAATTATCGTCGGTGGAGGAGAAACTCGGTGCCACCCAGGTGCTCTCAACCAGCCTGCACTTTCTCTCCCACGCCACCTCACCTCCACGCACGTCGGGCAATGCGACAGCGATCAGCTGCCATAACGGGGGCTGGTTTGGCCTTGTTCTCCTGACCTCCTCCTATCGTAATCACTGTCCCCTCTTCGCTCACGTTCCATCCATAGCTAACCCCCGTGAGTCCGGTTGACATGCACATCGACCCTCAACTAGTTGACCCCACATGTCATTGTCATGACATGAGTTTGGCTAGGAAGGGCAAACACTACCTGCTAATATAAGAAGGCTAGGAAATCAAAAATTGTGTTGTATTGATAAACCTTCACATTCCTTCTCCTATAGCCAACTTTTAGCAATTCAATACACAAAGGTTGTTGGACATGCTCTAAAACCCAATAATTTGTTCTTTTTAAATCATAACAATGGTGATTAGCTTGACTAATCAATTACGGTCTACGTATGTTGTACTACCATACTACATAGAATATGCTATATGTGCATGACCGAATAACTTTTAAAAAACCTAAAGGAAGAACGTTACTACATTAATCAATGAGCACGAAGAGACAATAAGATTTGTGAGGACAAATCACTAACTATTGGATCTAGAAACTTTCACATTTTTCTTGTTTTTTTCAATCAAAGCACTGCCATTGCTTCCTCGCTCAGGCACACTAGATTATTCACATTCATGGAACAGTGGATTCCCAAATTTTTCTTTAAAATAGAAAGGTTAAACACTCCCAGCCATAGCGATTTAAAATTTAGTGATAAAGGGTGCTTTATTTATGTTGAAGCTCAGGATACTTTATTATTACACCTGATTCCCCTTCCCCACCGACCCACTACACCACTTGTAGACCGGAGCTTCTGCACACTCACCCAGTGCCACCACCTCGATCTTACCGACCTAACCACTCTACCACGTGTCGTACGCTAGAAAGCTCCATCGTCGAGGAGACTGCGGGGTTGTCGGTGTTGTCGCCGGGTAAGATGAAGGACGAAGCGGCCAGCAAGCAGAGGCGGGTCGAGCCAGAACCATAAGAGCCTATGGCTTTCCTCGACCTCATCAGCCGCCTCCTCGACAAGATGTTGTACATTATCGACTCCCTCCTCCCCACCAAGTCTTCCGTGCGGACAACGGCCCTCTCCTGGTCGTGGCGCCCTGTCCAGTCCTCTGTCCCCCTCAACCTCACTGTCAACTACGGGCTCTGCTACTAGCATAGCAAACGCGTCGCCGCAGTTGCCAAGATCCTTGCCACACACCCCGGGCCCGCCAGGGGCCTAACCATCGACCGGTTTTTCCCCAACTGCAAGATCGATGCCAAGTTTGATAAGTGGTTCCTATCCTCCATCCTAAATAAACTCGAGGGGCTCAACTTCGATGGTGGAGAATAGGCATGCTCTCTTCCACCATTAGTGCTACGCCTCGCGCTCACGCTGCGTATCACCTGCTTCCGGTGCTGCTATTTTCCCCAGATTGATGTTGCGACACCGCTACTTCTCCCCCGACTCAAACACCTCTAGCTCTACAATGTCGGCATCTCAAAGGCGGCCATCCACAATCTGCTCGACGGTTGTATTGCACTCGAGGTACTTCAGATTTAGGGGATCCACTGGTTCAGTAGCCTTCGCATCGCCTCGAAGAATCTACGTACGTTAGATGTGACTTGCTAGGATAATAGCAAGGCACTTGAGGTGTGTGATGACCTGGTCATCGAGGATGCACGTCGCCTGGAGAGATTGATCCTACTTGATCTAGATAGTTCACCAGCTGTTAGGGTCATCCACGCTCCAAAATTTACAATATTGGGCTACCTGTCTAACAGATTCTCTCATATAGTTATTGGACGTATAAGCTAGAAGGTAGACTATTCTTCTACTTAATCTTGGTATTCATGAAACTCACTTCTTATTATTTTTCTTGATGTATGTACCTCTGTCCTCTAGAAAATGATGCCTACCAGCTTGACCGGTTCTATGCACACAATGAAGGTCTTTGTACTAAATTCTATCGGCCCCAATCTAGATGCATTTTTATCGATTCCTTCGATGCTTTCCTGCACAGAAAAACTATACATTGAGGTTTTGTTTTTAAATGTTAGCCACCAGCAAAAAAGTAGAATTACATGTAGCTAAACCTGTTATGAGAATTGATCAGTGGACCAATATTTTGTAGAGTAACATTTACAATGGAATTTTATTATGTATTACCTTTTTCCTATTGTTTTAGCCATTATACTTAATTTGTTCTCTGATCTTGCAGTCAGAAATCGATATTGGTATAAAAAATGTGATGCAATGTAGCAGGCCCGATCCCATCGAGTGCCTAATATGCATCCCAAAGAGATTATTTTGAACAACTACCGAGGCATGACCCCGATATTAACTTTGCCATGTTTTTCGTTCTACACACATCAGTGCTCAAGGTAATGAGATTTGGCGTCAAATTTAAGCATCATGATCAATGATGGCCTATTTAGTAGAGGCGACTACATCTAACTAAGAAAGCTTCTAGAGGAGATAATTTTCTAGTTATACCAGTATCTATCTACTTTGATAAGTTTGGTCCTGGAGGTCTTGATAAAAGCGTCTTGCATAACATGTTGGTGGCTGGTCCCATTGCTTCCTCAATTTGACCGGGCGAGATGTTGGTTGGAGAAAGTACACGGATTGTCTACGAATTTGGTTATCATTTGTTCGCTATCAGGAAAGTTTATTCAGACCAAGCACGGCTTGACGATGTCTCTCCGATTTTTTATGTAGTTGCACACTAGCCCATCTTTTGAACATCGGTCTATGTCCATCAAGGCATCTACTTAATACTTTACTTTGATTTCGATATATTTTGTTTGTCACTCGGTACATGTATATCATTCAGAATTAAGACTTGATGCTCTTCTTATGAACATGCTTAATGCTTTTTTCATACCATGTAACTTAATATGAGATGGAGTGAGTAGTACTATACTTAATTTCTGAACAGAGGTAGTTTGGGATGTGGATGATCATTTGGTGTGACTCCCATCCTTCGATTTCCTAAACAAAATGAGTATAGCCTACCGATTTATTGTTATTACTTGGACTACAGCTAAATTCAAATTCATTCAACGGGGAAAATCTCCCGTTATCGCTCAAATATTTATTGCCCTAGTGTTTCAGACACTGTGGAATTCCCCTTTGGACCCTAGTTAAGTAGGTTGGTTGGGGCTTCAGTTGTAATTTTCAGGCTCACTACCTCTAGTTACTTCCTCGGTGACACAACATTTTCATACGCATCATCATGTGATAAATGGATATAATACGGAAGTATATAAATGCCAAAGTATTTTAGGCTCCATTTGGTTGCTCTATATTTTGCAAACCGAAGTATTTCAAAACCAAAGAAATCCAACAACTGGCTAACGAAGACCATAGTTTTTCTTCTTTCTCTGTTTTTGAAAAAAGAGGGACTATCCTCTTTCTAAAATACTTCAAAGAAACCATAGTTTTTTAGAATACGTTAGTTCTAAAACCACATTATTTATTGGATCCAAACACTTCAAAGTATTTAATACTTAAGTATTTCAGAACCCGAAGTATTCCCTAAATACTTCAAAAATACTTTGATGCTAAATGGGGCCTACCTACCAAAGCAATATTTCAGTTTTATCTCTTCTCAGTTTCATCAAAAATTGGGTCTGACATCTTTCTCAAATTCTTAAAAAAAAGCATAGTTATGGAGAATACTTTAGTTTTAAAATAAAATAATTTGTTGGATCCAAACACCTCAAAGTATTTAATATTTTAGCTTGTTTAGATTTCTGAACAAAGGCTGTATGGGCCATGGATGATCAGTTGATGTGTCTGAACAGAGGCTCTCCCTTGATGCTACCTAGTCACACTTGCTATTGATCTTTCACTCTCACTATCCAAGGAAAAATGCACAATGCTCAAGCAAACACAAGATGAGCCACTCTCGTGGGATAGGTACACACAAAGGAAGATAGGGGTTAACAAGGTGACGCAAGTTATACCTTCGTTGGTGATGATGCACTTGACATTGGTGGTGCGGAAGGATGTTCAGTGCTGTAACATCCCAAAACTTTAATCCAATATATCAAGATCCAAATCACCCAATTTAGGGTTAACAAAAACTTTTTCTATTTAAAAATCTTGAAGCATTTATATGTGTGTGCATTTAAATAGGAGTTGTTTTGAATTGCCATGATTGAGTAATCTATTGATTGTAAAATAACTCTAAGGTGAATCACACATCATATAGATCATCCCCAAGCAAATCTCAAAGAAAAATAAATCAAAAAGAATTAAATAAGCAAATGGTCACTTTTGCAATTTTAATCACCTAGCCTACTTTGGGCATTCCTAGCACTCAAATCTTAACAGAGACAATTGTGGTTCTTTGCACCCCTTGCTAGTATAAGTAGTGATGTTCCAAGGCCCACTTTTTTTCATCCCAAAAACTTTCAAACTCTAACTTTAATTGATATTTGAAAATTGAATCTAGTTCATATGTCTAGATACCACTTTCTCAAAAACCACTCAAATGAACTCCATTTCAAAATCCCAAGAAAACCTAGATACTCAAGCATAAGTTACACCACTCCACCAAAAATCTTTCAAAAATTCAAAACTTTTCTTCATGCGGCCATTTGATCAAACAATTGGCAGGCAGACAAACTATGGCCTAACTATTACTGTTTTGGGGCAATTTTTGTCGAGCCAATTGTTGTGCATTGATCATCTTGGTATCCCTTAGGCCCAACCAGACCAAACCCACCTCTATCCCTATCCCCTTGCGCCAGTGCCATGCCGCCCTGACACCATGCTCGCCGGCCAAGCGTGCACAAGGCGCAGGAGACCGCCAGCCCGTCTCCGCCGCTCCAGGAAGTTAGGCGCCACCTCACCGCCACCCACGGTCCACCCCACGGCCGCAGATAGCCCCTAGACCACCCTACAGCCTCACTGCCCTTTCTTCGACACCAAATCGCGCACGCCGCTCCACCTCGACACCAGCACCCCGCCAGACACGATCGTGCACCGCCGCGCAACCCACGTTCGCCGGGAGCCGTGTCAAGCACCGCCTCTGTCTTCCAGAGCACGGGAAGCTCCCGACCGTTAGGCACAGCCCCTAGGCGGCCATTGCGCCATAGCTGACCGCCAGCAGACAGCCCACCTTTCGCCTACCTCGCCAACGCTGGTAGCCCCCTGTACCGACCTCGCCGGAGACGCCTGCCCACACCCGTCAGTCCCCTCGTCGAACCTATATAAGAAGGCCACCCCCAGCCTCAATCGCCACACCATTCCACTCCCCTCTCTCCACTGACCATTTCCCTTCTCTCGTCGGAGCCGCTCGAGCTGCTGTTCGCAGAAATTGCACCAGAGGAAGCCGCTGCAGAGGAGGAGAAGTTTTCGTCGATTCTGTCCACCTCATCCCCTGCCGTGACCTTGACTGAGCCCACCGTCGACCACCAGTTTGTTTGCCCTCCTCGCCGCACTAGCTGGAGCCCTAGTACGTCCCCAGTAGACCCCCACCGGCCGTTTTGGGTTTAGTCTTGCCGGCGACGAGTCCGTCATCAATGACGATCGTGAACTGTTGATCTGCGTTCTAATCGTATGGCCCAGATCGCCCCGTACAGTTTCGGGTTTTAAGTGTCGCTGACATGCGGACCCCTTGTCACGCCTAAATCTTGAAGGCGTCATGACCGCCCATTTACTTTCCCGCGCTGACCCAGTAGTTCAAATTTAGTTTTTTCTATTTAGACATAAAACCATTTATGTCCCTTAGTTTAAAAATCAATTCAGAAAGATTTACTAAACAAAATTGAGTGAGTCCAATTTAGTTGGAAAGCTACTGAAAATCTCTATGCAAGCCCGTTGCATTTAAATCTTTTAGAGTTAGAGATCTCTCCTAGTTAAAATAACAAAACAGAAGCTTTTGCACATTCAAACATTTTTATAAAATCAACCATAATAGCTTTTGAGTTGATTCCAACTCTCAAAAATCACAATTAACCATACCTATCTGAATATGTAGTAATATTAAGGTTTACATGCAGTGACTTTGGACTAGTACCAAAATAATGCTATATAGGCATTTCTACTCACTTTAAATCATTAATTATTAACCTTAAACTTATTCAAATGTGATCCAACCCTTAAATCACATTCACATATGTTAGAATATGTGGTGATGACATGTGTCCACATGATCCCATATTTTAATTGGAGAATATTAAATCTTAGTTAATTTCAATGAGTAGAAATTACTTTTCTCAAATAAAAAGAATGAAACTAGTTCATTAAACCTTGTGATGCTTGTGATGATATTAGATCATCAAATGTGTGCCTTGGAGTGCTAAGTAGACTAGTTAAGCATTATTTGGTGATTGTGTATCTCGTATGTATTTATAGACGATAGTACCGACCAAGCTTTCGAGGAGGAGGAGTTCTACCAAGAACAGGAGGAAGAGAATTTCAACCACTTCACCAACCAAGGCAAGCCATCATTAACAATGCAAGCTAATCCTTGCAAGCTAGATAACCTAAGCAAGATGCATTAGGCATGCTTTGGTTATACCCCTATGACTTCTACCTATTCCAAGTTTTATTTACAAGCTTTACTTCCTTTACTTTACTAAAGTCCTTTACTTGTTTAAAGGTAGCATAAAGAGTATAAAACTTGACCTATCTAGTTAGAATTAGATGTCATTCTGTGGCATGAGATTGGGATTAGCATCCCACATTAGTGAACACTCTTAACTTAGTAGTTTGGAGGTAAACCAAAACTTGATTCACTTTAGATGGGAATACTTGGTGAAAATGACTTGTGAAAACCTTGGAATGATGAGTCATTCAATTGAGATGTTTTGACATGTGTTGAGAAACACAAATGGTTTATGATGATGAAAATGTTGAGGCATGAGCCTTAGCCCTTTTACAAAACTGATGGTTGGGTTCGGATGCGATGCCATTCCAATTTTACCGTACAACCACAATACCTGAATTGGGTAAGGCTTAGCCGGAAATTTATATGCATTAGTATTAGTTCCCTCACGGGAGAGGTTTGAGCTGAGGCTACCTCTCAATGTTGTCCACCTATGCAGTGCCCAAGATGACAGATGGTCATGGTTGGGAGGCCATGGTCATAGGAGAGGTGCTTATACTAGGGTGTGTAAAGGAAAAGTTATGTTTGATTATCTGCATACTAAGTATGATGATTCGGGGTTACCCCTGACAGATGTATCGAATCTTGTGGTGAAAGTGTACCACCTCTACAGAGTGTCAAACTATTCGAATAGCCGCGTCCGCGGTTATGGACAGTTGGAGTGGCCATACTGTTCCGTTGTCAGATGTTTTCAAAATGACTTATGAAATGAATTGTGACATGACTTGACCACAACAGAGTTGTGACTATGATAACTAAGTTCCCACTTAAGTGTTTTCAAACTTTATTTTATCTTTCTTTGCTTCTAAACTCAGCTTAGGTTTCAAATTTAACTTTACAATTAAACTTAGAGTTAACATTCCTACTAGAACTACCTTACTTGTTAGTGATAGTTTGCGAGTACTTAAAGAGTACTCATGGCTTTTGTCTCTGGCTATACCCGTGGCCATACTATGAAGGAGACTACCAAGATGAAGGACAGCAGGACGACTATGATAACTAGGACTATCTTCCATCGTCAGCATTGCCTGTGACTCTGAAGATGGACCCCACCGCTATACTATTTATTCCGCTACTTGATTGTACTAAGACTGGATCATGAGATCCTTATTTGTGTAAGACCTTATTATGGCTTGCAATGGATGATGTACTGTGATATCCAATCTGTTATGTCTCACAAAAATGGTAATCCTGGGATTGCGATGTATGGCATAACAGGCATCTGGGATTAAAAATCCGGGTGGTGACAAGTTGGTATTAGAGCCATCCTGACCATAGGAGACCCTAGTTAGAATGGACGTCCGAACAAAAGCTTAGTTTCAAAAACCAAAGTGAGTATTTCTGAAAACTATTTCCTCTCTTACCCTTGGGAATTCTTTCTCTCAAAAAAATCGTGTTCCTCCAAATTCTTACATTACTACATAAAACTTTGACACACTTGATCACTTCACTAACTTTCTCATCCTAACTACTTATAGATGCAAGCTCAATACAGCAAGTTCTACCAGTTGGGAAACGGAGGCTAACTGATCTTCGAGAGGGATTTGGATGCACTGTCCGAGTTCTTGGAGCGTCATCATCCGGAATTCCTTGGAGCTCAACTCCCGGGTCCACCAGGAGGAGATTTACAATGTCTAGTGACTGCTGATCTTTGAGGCAAGATAGAAGCACCAGTATCTGGGAGGATTCAGTTCTTCGTGAGAGAGAACAACTATCTAGATGGATTAGCCAGGGCAATGCATGAAGCTCTCGCACGTCTATGTGCCCTCAGTGTCAACCTAATACAAGGAACCCGCTTTGTTCACTATGCAAGGCGTGATTCCATGGGAATGCCGCTAGAGATGCCAAGTCACCCAATACTGAAGCGTCAAGTGGAGAACCTCGACTTCCTACTGTACGACAAACAGAAGGAGTTGGACAATGCCAGAGAGCTCACCATAAACAACCTCGCCATTGCAGCCCAGAAGGCTCAGACTTTCTCACTGCTAGTCCAGGATCATCAGTCTCTGCACCGTCAACGTGCCAAGAAGGATCGCACCATCGACCGTCTTCGCAAGAAGGTGGCCGACCTCGAGAAGACCATCAAGGAGCAAGAAGCTCAGCTTGTCATAAAGGAATAAGAAGAGGAAGGTGAAGATATCCAAGGGGATATTGACTCCTACCTCAGCAATGATGATGACTTTCTGGAGGAAGATGCCGTGGACTTCTACACCGACGATGATGACTCCGACTTCATGGATGATGATTAGATGCACTAGAGAACTATTGTAGAGTGAGGAGTATCGGTCCCATTGTATCGTACCTTGCAGAATGGTTCTTAAAACCATCTTTTTTCCTTTGATGTTGTGGTGTGTGTGTTTTTGTATCGCATGCTTTGCTTGAATGAATGAAAGGAAGTTAGTTGCAAAACCCGAGTCAAACTCAAAGTTTTATCTTTGAAATCAAAACCAAGAACCTTAGAACTTTCCCTCTTACCCCTTTATCTACCTCAATCTTCAGATGACTCGTGGAAACCAAGGAGGGAGCAGCTCATCGCAAGACCCAATGTTGCAGATCCTGTAGAATCTGATTGCAGACCGTGAAGAAAGCAGGGCAGAGCGCCAAGCTAACCTAGCAACACTGCAGCAGATCGCCCAGATGGCTCTCAACAACCAGAACCATGGAAATCAGGATCATCATGGATCCAAACTCAAGAACTTCCAGAATACTAATCCCCCAATCTTTAGTAATTCAGAGAACCCACTGGATGCTGATGACTGGTTGCAGACAATGGAGAACAATCTAGAAGTAGCAGGAGTGGATGCCAATGAGAAGGTCCTTTTTGCCACCCACTACTTGGCAGGAGATGCAAGAGCATGGTGGAACAGCGTCCGCACAATGAACCATGGTCAAGTGATGACATGGGAAGCCTTCAAAATCAAGTTCAACCGCACCCACGTGCCGCAGGGTCTAGTCACCCGAATGAGGGATGAATTCCGAGAATTGAAGCAAGGCAGAATGCTGTAGTGGAGTACCGTGACAGATTCCTGTCCTTAGCAAGGTATGCACCTAATGAGATCAACACGGAGGCCAAGAAGAAGGAGAGATTCCTGAACGGACTACATGATGAGATGCAGACGGTCCTCGTCAACATCCGTTTCCAGGATCTCGAAGAGCTAGTCGACTCTGCCATTCAGATGGAAGGGAAGCTTAATCAGGCAAACGACAACCGCAAACGTCGTATGATGCACCAAGCTGGATCCAAAAGTCACCAGACGTACCGTCCCAACCCCTCAGCAGGATATGCACCGAGGAACAACCGACCCCCAGTGTCTCGCCCAAGCTACCCCAACCGTAGCGGCGGAAATGTGAAATCCGGAGGAAACAACAATCACCCCGGCAACACCAGCAATTTCAACCGTGCACCTCCCAAGAGCAACAACAACACTGCACCCAGAACTGGAAGCAATGTTGTGCCCGTGGCAGCGAAAGACAAGTCTCAGATTACTTGTTTCGAGTGTGGGGTGAAGGGTCACTATTCCAATGAGTGCCCCAAGAAGATTGCCGCCACTGCCAATGTGAATGCCCCAGCTCAACAGCAGCATCGTGTTCAACAAGGAAGAAGATTTGCCCCAGGGAACCCTCACAACCGCAATGGCCGCCTCTACCACATGAACACCGAAGAATCCCAAGAAGCGCCAGATGTAGTGTTGGGTATGTTTTCTGTCAACTTAGTTTTAGCAAGAGTATTGTTTGATTCGGGAGCATCGCATTCATTTATCACCGAAGAATTTGCATGCACTAGTAAGATTCACCCAACCAACCTGAAGCATGTCATGATAGTTCAAATCCCCGGTTCAACAACCAAAGCTAGAAAAATTTGCAAAGTTGTACCTATCAGAATACATGGGATAGATTTTTATGCTAACCTAATTGTACTTGGAACCAAAGGATTGGAAGTGGTACTAGGTATGGACTAGATGTTAAGGCATAAAGGACTGATAGACTATGCTAAGAAAGCCATCACCATGACCAGTAGCTCTGGAGTCTCAGTAGAGCATATATCTGAAACATTGCCCCGTCAATTCAAGTGTAACAAGAGTATAGCCTTGCCCACCATTGACCAAGTCAGAGTAGTCTTTGAATACCCCGACGTATTCCTAGATGAATTGTCCGGTATGCCCCCGGATAGGGATATTGAGTTAATTATTGAACTAATCCCCAGAACCGGACCCATAGCCCAGAGACCCTATAGCATGAACCCCTCAGAGTTAGTGGAATTGAAGAAGTAGCTGGATGCTATGCTGGCAACGGGATTGATTCAACCAAGCGCACCGCCATGGAGATTGCCAATGTTATTCGTCGACAAGAAAGATGGACGCTACCGTTTGTGCACAGATTACAGGAAGTTGAATGACGTCACCATCAAAAACAAGTACCCTTTGCCAAAGATAGAAGATCTATTTGATCAGTTGACTGGAGCAAATGTGTTCTCTAAGATCGATCTTAGGACTGGTTATCACCAACTTAAGATTCGTGCAACGGATATTCCGAAGACCGCCTTTACTACTCGTTATGGTTTATACGAGTATACGGTTATGTCTTTTGGATTAACCAATGCCCCTGCTTATTTCATGAATCTCATGAATAAGATCTTTATGAATTTTTTGGATAAGTTTGTTGTTGTGTTTATCGACGATATCCTTATCTACTCCAAGTCAGAAGATGAGCATGAGCAACATCTGAGAATCATACTTGAAACCCTGAGAGAGCATCGGTTGTATTCCAAGTTTTGCCAATGTGAGTTTTGGCTGAAAGAAGTAGGATTCCTAGGACATATTGTGTCTGTCGGAGGAGTCGCTGTTGATACCGCCAAGATCAAAGATGTCGAAGAATGGGAAGCCCCAACCACTCAAACCCAAGTTCGTGCATTTCTCGGATTAGCGGGATACTACCGCAAGTTCGTCGAAGGATTCTCAAGCATAGCTAGACCCATGACCCAATTGTTGAAGAAGGACAAAAAGTTCGAATGGACTGACAAATGTGAAGCCAGTTTCCAGGAGCTGAAGAAGAGATTGATTTCAGCCCCAATATTGATCATGCCAGATATCTAGAAGCCGTTTGATGTGTATTGTGATGCATCCAAGATTGGTCTCGGATGTGTATTGATGCAAGAAGGCAAAGTCATCGCATATCTGTCTCAACAAGTGAAGCAGCATGAGCAGAATTATCCTACTCATGATCTTGAGTTAGCAGCCATAGTTTTGGCACTGAAGACATGGCGCCATTATCTGATGGGTAATCGCTGTGAGATTTACTCAGATCACAAAATCTTGAAGTATATTTTCACTCAGAAGGAGCTGAATATGAGGCAAAGGAGATGGATAGAGTTAATCAAGGATTATGACCTTGACATTCACTATCACCCCAGCAAAGCCAATGTGGTAGCAGATGCTCTTAGAAGATTGTCGTGTAGGCTAAACACCATGACCAAGGAGAAGCAACCAAGTTTGTATGAGGAGTTGGAGCAGTTCAGGACTGAGCTAGTTAGCAAAGGATTTTTATCTAGCATTGAACTTCAACCCACGTTGATTAGCCAAATCAAGGAAGCTCAGAAGGGAAATGAAAGTATTGACGGAATCAAACATCGTATTGGTAGAGGAAAGGTACCTGGATTCACCAAAGACGAAGAAGGAGTTCTATGGTACAAAGGCCGTATCTATGTGCCAGCAGATTCGGAGCTGAAGCAAGAAATCATGCAAGAAGCTCATGATACTCTTTATTCTATCCACCTAGAGTAACAAAGATGTATCAAGATTTGAAAGGGCAATTTTGGTGGCACAAGATGAATTGAGAAATCAGAATCTACATCGCCAAGTGTGATATATGTCAGTGGGTCAAAGCGGAACATCAGAGGCCCGCAGGACTGTTGCAACCATTGCAGATTCCGGAATGGAAATGGGATTCCATCGGAATGCACTTTATCACCGGTTTGCCTACTTCTAGTAGGGGAAATGACTCCATATGGGTCATTGTCGATAGACTGTCCAAGGTAGCTCATTTTATACCTATCAAGACAACCTACCAAAGTTCGAAGCTAGCAGAGTTGTACATTGCCAGAACTGTTAGCCTGCATGGAACCCCCAAGACCATAGTATCAGATCGAGGAACCCAATTTACCTCGAGATTTTGGCAGAAAGTCCAGGAAGGATTAGGATACAAGTTGAATTTCAGTACCTCTTATCACCTGCAAACTGATGGACAGACTGAAAGAGTCAACCAAATCTTAGAAGATATGTTGAGAGCTTGTGTGTTAGAGTATGGATCAAAATGAGAAGACTGCCTGCCTTTCGCAGAATTCTCATACAACAACAGTTATCAAGCCAGTTTGCAAATGGCACCATTGGAGTTCCTATACGGAAGAAAGTGTCGTACCCCTTTGAATTGGTCGCAAGTAGGAGAGAGTCACATTTTTGGACCCGACATTCTCCGAGAAGCCGAAGAGAAGGTTCACAAAGTTCGTGAGCACCTCAAGACTGCCCAATCCAGACAGAAGAGTTATGCTGACAAGAGAAGGAGAGACCTGACTTTCAATGTCGGAGATTTTGTATATCTCAAGGTTTCACCATTGAAGGGAACACAACGTTTTAGTTTGAAAGGAAAGCTAGCCCCAGATATATCGGACCCTTCAAGATTTTGAACCGTCGAGGAGAAGTATCGTATCAACTGGAACTGCCAGAAGAGATGTCAACCATCCACAATGTGTTCCATATCTCATTACTTAGCAAATGCCTAGAAGTGCTGGAGAAGACCGAAGTTTTCAAGAACATCGATCACCGAGATGTTGATATCAACAAGGATCTGACATATCATGAAGTGCCCATCCGTATCCTGGAGGAAGCATACAGAACCACCAGGACCAGGAGTATAAAATTTCTCAAGATCCAATGGAGCAACCATACCGAAGAGGAAGCCACTTGGGAGCGAGAAGATTACATTAGGACAGAGTTCCCAGATCTCTTTAGTTCCTAGTTTTCTTTCTTAAATATCGGGATGAGATTTTGTTTAAGAGGGGAAGGTTTGTAACATCCCAAAACTTTAATCCAATATATAAAGATCCAAATCACCCAATTTAGGGTTAACAAAAACTTTTTCTATTTAAAAATCTTGAAGCATTCATATGTGTGTGCATTTAAATAAGAGTTGTTTTGAATTGCCATGATTGAGTGATATATTGATTTTAAAATGATTCTAAGGTGAATTGCACATCATCTAGATCATCCCCAAGCAAATCCCAAAGAAAAATAAATCAAAAAGAATTAAATAAGAAAATGGTCACTTTTGCAATTTTAATCACCTAGCCTACTTTGGGCATTCCTAGCACTCAAATATTAACAGAGACAATTGTGGTTCTTTGCACCCCTTGCTAGTACAAGTAGTGATGTGCCAAGGACCACTTTGTTTCATCCCAAAAACTTTCAAACTCTAAATTTAATTGACATTTGAAAATTGAATCTAGTTCATATGTCTAGATACCACTTTCTCAAAAACCACTCAAATGAATTCCATTTCAAAATCCCAAGAAAACCTAGATACTAAAGCATAAGTTACACCACTCCACCAAAAATCTTTCAAAAATTCAAAACTTTTCTTCATGCGGCCATTTGATCGAACAGTTGGCAGGCAGACAAAATGTGGCCTAACTATTACTGTTTTGGGGCAATTTTTGTTGAGCCAATTGTTGTGCATTGATCATCTTGGTCTCCCTCGGGCCCAACCAGACCAAACCCACCTCTATCCCTAGCCCCTGGTGGTAGTGCCATGCCACACTGACGCCATGCTCGCTGGCCAAGCAAGCACAAGGCGCATGAGACCGCCAGCCCCTCTCCGCCAATCCAGGAAGTTAGGCGCCACCTCACCGCCGCCGACGGTCCACCCCACGGCCGCAGATAGCCCCTGGACCATCCCACAGCCTCGCCGCCCTTTCTCTCTGTGCGCAGCCAGAGCGCGCCAGAGCGCGATCGCCGCCAGCACGCAGCAGACCGCGCCTCGACACCAAATCACGCATGCCGCTCCACCTCGACACCAGCACCCCGCTAGACACGATCGTGCACCGCCGCCCGACCCACAGTCGCCGGGAGCCGCGTCGAGCACCGCCTCTGTCTTCTAGAGCGCGGGAAGCTCCCGACCGTTAGGCACCACCCCTAGCCGGCCATTGCACCGTAGCTGACCGCCAGCAGACCACCCACCGTCCGCCTACCTCGCCCACGCCAGTAGCCCCCCTGTACCGACCTCGCCGGAGACGCCTTCCCACACCCGTCGGTCCCCTCGTCGAACCTATATAAGGAGGCCACCCCCAGCCTCAATCGCCACACCATTCCACTCCCTTCTCTCCCCTGACCATTTCCCCTCTCTCGCCGGAGCCGCTCGAGCTGATGTTCGCCGGAATTGCACCGAAGGAAGCCGCTGCAGAGGAGGAGAAGTTGTCGTCGATTCCGTCCACCTCATCCCCTGCCACGACCTCGCCTGAGCCCGCCGTCGACCACCAGTTCGTTTGCCCGCCTCGCCGCACTAGCTGGAGCCCTGGTACGTCCCCAGTAGACCCCCACCGGCCGTTTAGGGTTCAGTCTCGCCGGCGACGAGTCCATCGTCGACGACGACCGTGAACCGTTGATCTGTGTTCTAATCGTGTGGCCCAGATCGCCCCGTACTATTTCGGGTTTTAAATGTCGCTGACATGCGGACCCCCCTTGTCAGTCGCCCTCTGTGCTGCTGAGCGTCACTGGGCCAGCCCATTTACTTTCCCGAGCTGACCCAGTAGTTCAAATTTAGTTTTTTCTATTTAGACTTAAAACCATTTATGTCCCTTAGTTTAAAAATCAATTCAGGAAGATTTACTAAACCAAATTGAGTGAGTCCAATTTAGTTGGAAAGCTACTGAAAATCTCTATCCAAGCCCGTTGGATTTAAATCTTTTAGAGTTAGAGATCTCTCCTAGTTAAAATAACAAAACAGAAGCTTTTGCACATTCAAACATTTTTATAAAATCAACCATAATAGCTTTTGAGTTGATTCCAACTCTCAAAAATCACAATTAACCATACCTATCTGAATATGTAATAATATTAAGGTTTACATGCAGTAACTTTGGACTAGTACCAAAATAATGCTATATAGGCATTTCTAGTCACTTTAAATCATTAATTATTAAACATAAACTTATTCAAATGTGATCCAACCCTTAAATCACATTCCCATATGTTAGAATATGTGGTGATGACATGTGTCCACATGATCCCATATTTTAATTGGAGAATATTAAATCTTAGTTAATTTCAATGAGTAGAAATTACTTTTCTCAAATAAAAAGAATGAAACTAGTTCATTAAACCTTGTGATGCTTGTGATGATATTAGATCATCAAATGTGTGCCTTAGAGTGCTAAGTAGACTAGTTAAGTATTGTTTGGTGATTGTGTATCCCGTATGTATTTATAGACGATAGTACCGACCAAGCTTTCGAGGAGGAGGAGTTCTACCAAGAAGAGGATGAAGAGAATTTCAACCACTGCACCAATCAAGGCAAGCCATCATTAACAATGCAAGATAATCCTTGCAAGCTAGATAACCTAAGCAATATGCATTAGGCATGCTTTGGTTATACCCCTTTGACTTCTACCTATTCCAAGTTTTATTTACAAGCTTTACTTCCTTTACTTTACTAAAGTCCTTTACTTGTTTAAAGGTAGCATAAAGAGTATAAACCTTGACCTATCTAGTTAGACTTAGATGTCATTCTATGGCATGATATTGGGATTAGCATCCCATATTAGTGAACACTCTTAACTTAGTAGTTTGGAGCTAAACCAAAACTTGATTTACTTTAGATGGGAATACTTGGTGAAAATGACTTGTGAAAACCTTGGAATGATGAGTCATTCTATTGAGATGTTTTGACATGTGTTGAGAAACACAAATGGTTTATGATGATTAAAAATGTTGAGGCATGAGCCTTAGCCCTTTTACAAAACTGATGGTTGGGTTCGGATGCGATACCATTCCAATTTTACCGTACAACCACAATACCTGAATTGGGTAAGGCTTAGCCGGAAATTTATATGCATTAGTATTAGTTCCCTCGTGGGAGAGGTTTGAGATGAGGCTACCTCTCAATGTTGTCCACCTATGCAGAGCCCAAGATGACAGATGATCATGGTTGGGAGGCCATGCTCATAGGAGAGGTTCTTATACTAGGGTGTGTAAAGGAAAAGTTATGTTTGATTATCTGCATACTAAGTATGATGATTCGGGGTTACCCCTGACAGATGTATCGAATCTTGTGGTGAAAGTGTACCACCTCTACAGAGTGTCAAACTATTCGAATAGCCGTCATGATTATGGACAGTTGGAGTGGCCATACTGTTCCGTTGTCAGATGTTTTCAAAATGACTTATGAAATGAATTGTGACATGACTTGACCACAACAGAGTTGTGACTATGATAACTAAGTTCCCACTTAAGTGTTTTCAAACTTTATTTTATCTTTCTTTGCTTCTAAACTCAGCTTAGGTTTCAAACTTAACTTTACAATTAAACTTAGAGTTAACATTCCTACTAGAACTACCTTACTTGTTAGTGATAGTTTGCGAGTACTTAAAGAGTACTCATGGCTTTTGTCCCTGGCTATTCCCATGGCCAGACTATGAAGGAGACTATCAAGATGAAGGACAGCAGGACGACTATGATAACTAGGACTATCTTCCATCGTCAGCATTGCCTGTGACTCTGAAGATGGACCCCACCGCTACGCTATTTATTCCTTTACTTGATTATACTAAGACTGGATCATGAGATCCTTATTTGTGTAAGACCTTATTATGGCTTGTAATGGATGATATACTGTGATTTCCAATCTATTATGTCTCGCAAAAATGGTAATCTTGGGATTGCGATGTATGGCATAATGGGCATCTGGTATTAAAAATCCGGGTGTTGACAGGTGCCATGGTGTCAATGAGCGCGGAAGTGTCGATGCGGAAGCTTCTTGTTAGTTGCTGACACGCACACGAGACACGAGCAAACAAAATAAATTAGCCAATGCGAAAAATGAGGCAAAACTATCAAAACTAGCGTTCCGGTCGGATATTCCGGCTGTGTCGGGCCGGACACTCTGGTCATGCCGGACACTCCGGTCGGATTGAGCCGGACACTCGGTGTCTCCGGACACTCCGGTCTAGTTAGGTCGGACACTCTGGTGCGGGTTTCCTGCTCGTGTTCTTGAGCAGAAATCCTCGCCTTATGGCCTCAAATCTGCAAAAAACTGGCCAAATTGGGCTAGGAGAACGCAGTAGAAAGCTGGACCAACGCCTATGACAAGGTTTGGTCGGATCAAAACCACAAATGACACTCCAAATAAAGATATCGATCCAAAGGCAAATTTGGGGCTCTTTTTTGGTGATTTTCGAATTTTTGGTGGATAGAAGAAAATTTTGTGGGGAAATTCGTGAGCAACAAAACTCTTGATACCATATGTTGCGGGGCAACCTCGGGGATGGCCTGATCTTTCACGAATCCCTTGAAATCAAGGCGGAGTGAGTGTGGGGATGAGGGAGAGAGAGCGAAAACGCGAACTCACGCACGAAGAACACGATGAACACACACACGAAGACATGATACAAGCCAATTGCTCACTCCGGTGGCTACCGGTCCGGCGCAATCCCTAGGATCAGCGTCGGGCGGAGGACACTCTCTCGAACCAGCACGGCGAGTAGTGAGACTCGGTGAGATCTTGACGTCTAGGCAAAGGGACTCCGATGCCTAGGCCTTGTACAACACGGAGGCATGATGCAAACTCCAACGAGGTTTGTGATATTTGATGTTCCTCTATCAAAGGAGCATGAGGCAAGAACTAGATAGATCCACAAGGGGTTTCCATTAATTCCAAATATCAAGCCTAGGGTTTACAATAAAGGTGGGGGACTATATATAGGTCAGCCACAAGTTTAGGGGTAATTTAGGCATTAAAGTAGAGTTCTGGGCGAAGTAGAGGGGTACATGGGCCTCTGGGCCCAGCTATGGCTCTTAGGCCCATCTTTAGGCCAGACAGTCCGGGTCGAGTAGACCGGACAGTCCGGGTTGGATGGACACTCCGGATGGAGTCCGGGTAGAGTTCGATGTAGCACACACAATGTCCGCGCCAGGATGGGATTGGGATAGGCCGAACACTCCGGCGTGGTCGGGCCGGACACTCCGGTAGTGCCAGACATTCCGACTGGCTTTGGGCGGACTCTCCGGCTCAGGCAGCGTCAGGACAGGTGCAACTTCTGGGCTCGTGGGTCGACGCGGCGGGGCTTCGTACCTGATAATGCATAGAGTAGTGGCATGAAGTAGCAAGTCATCCAAGTGTATGTCAAAGTCACAAGATGAGAGGAGCGAATTCACCTTAGGTTGAAGCAGCTTGGCTCGGGCACGAGTCATTGGTCCACTTGGGGGACTTGGTGGTGTAGATGTAGGAGCATCCATAGGACGGGTTGCATCACTCTCCATTCCCTACCTATATCTCGTAGCACTCGCCTCTATCCGAACCCTAGATCTCCCAACACACACACTCTCTCTCCACTAGGAACCCAAGATCCCACCACTATATCTCCCTAGGTGTTCCCAAGATAAAGATTAGTAGGTTGGCCTCAGCTGGTACCGCACGATATGCTCTAGGCGCGCGTGCGTCCTCCATCGGCCTTCTCTACCAATGGTAGTCATGGCAACTAGGTCGGCAGCGTCGTGCACCGCACGGAAGATGGTGGTTAGGCCATCGACAAGGTTGTCATCTTCCTACAGATCCATCGCGAGGAAGATAGTGGTCAGGTCACCGGCGAGGTCATCATTGTCGTGTAAATCTTCTACCCACGGTGATTTGGAGAAGAATAGAGAAACGCTCAAGAATAGGAATTTAGTTGGATTTTGTAGGTAGTTTTTTCTTCCTTTGTTGCATAGTTTTTTTTTTAAGTAATGAATAGAGAGGTCCTCAAATAGTGAAATGGGTAAAATTGTATATAATCAAATTTTGATTTATCGATATGCACAACTAATTTGTTTACCATTGATTGTGATTAATGTATTTTGCTGACGAAAGGTATAACAAACATACAAAATATTGCGTAGCACCTTATATCTACACGACACTAAATTTTCAGCACTCTTTTAATGTAGCCAGGCCTATAACTATATACAAAAGTGTGAGGGTTTTGGGGTCTCTCCCTGGTCCACGCTCTGGTACCGTAGATGAACAATTTCTTCCGATAGCAGGTTGCCACGTCGTCATACTACGGTATTTTTATTTTGAATCTTTCACCCTTTAATATGGAAGGGAACTAAGAAAAGCCGCTGAAAAAATACTTTTCAGCGGTAAACTTTCTATGCGTCTTTCTGTCTTTCTGGCTATAATTTTTTGGCAGTAGTTTCGACACAATTTTTGGGATAGTTATCCTATGACATTTTTTTACGCCTCTTCTCAGCCGTAATTTTCTAACGGTAGATAGCCTACATCGATAACGGTGTTATTTTAGCTTATTTGTTAACTACTCGACGGTGACTTCCTTGGTATAGTTTTTCGTCCTTATTTTTCTGACGGTAATTATTCTACCTTTACATTGGTATTATTTTTACATCCTTTTTTAAACTACTTGACGGTAGATTTTTGACAAGCTCCGGCCATCATTTTTTGACGATAGTTGGCCTAGGTGTACGACGGTATTGTTTTAGCCCTTTTTACCTTATCGATGGTAATTTCCCGGCACAGATATATGGCTGCACTTTCTCGCCGGTAGTTACCCATAGTAACTCATCAACGATGAATAATTCTCTAATCGTATTTTCCCGGCAGTTTTTCTTAGTTTTCTTCCATATTTTTGGCAATAATTTGTTTCCACACTTTTCTACCCGTAATTTGCACGCGGTAACTACTTTCTAGTAATTTTTTGAGGGTAAGTAATTTGCAGGCCTTTATTCGCCACAAGTAATTTACTTTTTTATACTTTTTTATTCTCTCACACTAATTTCACCTTTCGCCGTCTCTTTTGTCCTAAAAAATTACCGTTGTCCCCTGAATTAACATTGGACAGAGATTTGTGATATCTTACACATTATGAGGCTTTATCAGATAAGTATTTGGATCTCCCTACAACTGTGGGAGCTGATAAGAGTGAGTCTTTCGAGCACTTTATTGAGAGGATTATTCAGCGCATCAATGGTTGGAAGTAAAAGCACCTCTCTATTGGGGGTAAGGAAATTCTGATTAAGACGGTTGCACAAGCCATCCCTGTTTATGCAATGTTAGTTTTCCAAATCCCCTTAGGTGTGTGCAAAAGGATGATGGAGGCTATTGCAAAATTCTGGTGGGGTGATGATGACAATAGCAATAAGATGCATTGGTATGCTTGGTGGAAGCTTTGCTTTCCCAAAAGTGAAGGAGGGATGGGTTTCGAGATTTTAAATCTTTTAATCTTGCTATGTTAGCTAAACAGGCGTGGAGACTCATCACAACACCTGAGTCTCTCTGTGCACGGGTTTTAAGAGCTAAGTACTATCCTATTATTGGTATTTTAAAGGCTGGTCCGAAAGCTGGGGCCTCCTTTACTTGGCAAAGCATTCTAGCGGGACTAACAACGTTCAAAAGAGGTTATATCTGGAGGGTTGGTAATGGAGAAAGTATTAATATTTGGAGTGACCCATGGCTAGCGAGAAGCCCTACAAGGCAGGTGGTGACACCGAGAGGAGGTACGCTATTGACTAAAGTGTGTGAATTAAGGGACCCTTACTCGGGTCAGTGGGATGAAGACCTTATCAGATCTTTATTCCTTACGGTGGATGCTAATAGGATTCTGCAGATTCCAATTAATGATCAAGGATTTGAAGACTTCATTGCATGGAATCATACGACCCATGGTAGATATACGGTGAGGTCTGGGTATCACTTGCAATGGCACCACACGTTTGGACCATCGGCGGGTCAAATTTCTATCCCTGGATCTTCTGCTTCTAACCCTATTTGGAAGATTCTTTGGAAGCTTAAAATCCTAAGTAAGATTAAAATATTTTGTTGGCGATCCCTGCATGGGATAATCCCCCTCAAGTCGATCCTGATCAATCGACATATCGGTGAGGAGGGGGTTGCCCGATTTGTGCCCAGGGACTGGAAGATGTGAGGCATTTGCTATTCTTGTGCCCAACTGCTATTGAAATGTGGCAGTCCCTTGGACTATATGATCGGATCTCTGAAGTTATGACGAATGAATTATCGGGCTCGGTCATTTTGGAGTGCTTGCTACGGCAAGAAAATACCGACCATATGTTAAATGTTGGACAACACGAGTTAATTGCTGTAACAGCCTGGTACTTATGGTGGATGAGACGGAGGAGAACACATGGTGAACAGGTCCCTCCATTATTCTCCTGTAAGTTTTCTATATTATCCATTGTTGCCAATAACTCAAAAGGAGCCATGCTAACCAACGATGCAATAGACGTTTCCTGGAAGCGTCCTAAAACAAGGTATGTCAAAGTTAATGTTGATGCATCATTTCATGTGGACTCTTATTCGGACGCGGTTGGTGTTGTGATACAGGACTATCAAGGAAATTTGTAGCCGCTTCCTGCAAATATATTCCTAATATTTCGTCAGCCTCAATGGCGTAAGCGGTAGCATGAAGGAAGGTCTTAGTTTGGCAAACAGGTTGGGCTGTCATAATCTAATTGCTGAGGGTGATTCAACGGAGGTAATAGAAGCTTGTTCTTCTCAAGACACTTGGTGGACAGGATCGGCGGCTATTTACGCGGATTGTCTGGACATTTGCTCATCAATTGGCAATGTTATTTTTCGTTACTATCCGAGGGAGGCGAGTAAGGCGGCACATGAGATAGCTAGCTTTTGCTTCAATGCCAAAATTATTTGTAATTGGGACGATGAGCCCCCTAGCTTTCTCTTAGACAAACTTATAAACGATGTAATGATTGTTTGAAAGGCTGCAAGTTTCAGACGCACTCTTTTTCCTTACCAGGGTACCTAAGGGACTAGAAGGTTTTAATGAGACGGCTCGCATATTTAATATATGATTTTTTCCTCAAAAAACATTGGACAATAATATTACACGTAAACATATTAAGAATTACTACCTCGTGCCAAAATGTAAGCCTTTGTAGATAGCTACATTAGCTTTCTAAAAAAAGCTTATATTTTGGAACGAAGGTAATAAGAAATAGTAAAACTGAACCAACTTATAGCTTATCACAGCGATTTCACCACCTCCATCCGATCGGGACATCCAACGATCCAAATCTTTCTGTCCATCAAGCAGCATCGCTAAACCAGTTTACTTCGTCAAATCACGATTATGGGCCAGCTTAACGTTTTATGGGGTGCTGCTCCACGGACCAAGTTAGACGTAGCCTAATTAATCATCCCAACAAACATGAAACTCTCAAAACAGGCCCATAGTTTAGCTCTGTCGCTTCTCGTTTCGGCTCCACCTTTTCCGTGTTAACTTACATATTTTTTGTTCGCCTCCCTCCACCTTCCCCGACACAGACCGACCCCGAGGCAGTGTGCCCCTACCTCGATTAGTATGCGTTATTGCGGTGACCCAATATACCACTGCATGATATAGTACACTATAGTCATTGACATAACACCAATGAAACATCGTTCCACCAGTATTACATTCCTCGGAGTGGTACAACAGAAACATCGCGGGTCTAAAATAAGACTTAGATTACATACAACATATTACAAAGATCCAGAAACTTTCTCAACATAATAAGGATTATAATTTACAACAGAGAACCAGAAATAGCAACTCGAAGTCGATTCTAGAAATACCACTATTATATAACGATGGCTGCGATTGCTGATAAAGCAATGCTCTACACAAGTAGGTCCTGGTTTTTGAGATTCTTTACACACTGCGCTTCAGCTTGGCTTTCATGGCTTCAGATGTATTCATTGACCTCGTTGATCTTCACTGGATATCTTGAGTTCTTCAATATAGTTCATCTCCTAGGTTCACCATTGATTGCTCAGAAATCTAGCAAGCGTTAAGAAGGTATGGTTGAGTACGAGCGTACTCAGCAAGTTCACTAAAAAAGAGTGTTTGATGCACTAACTACAACCACAAACCAAAACTTCGTAGATTATGCAGGTTCTCGTAAACATTTTTTCAAATGTTGCTTTTATTCTGAAAAGCTATGTCTGTCGGCTTTCACAGGTTTATTAGAACTTTATAGAGTTTCTTTCCTGCAGCGTTCACAGCTCCTTCCCGAAACAGGGAGTAACATGTCACACTTTTATACACTCTGTAGAGGTGCGTTGCTTTACCCATAAGAGATTCTTATCCATGTTGCACAACCGGACATATTTTCCTGTTCACACTTCCTTTGGTGTGAGGCCCAGTATAAGAACCAAGCCGATCACTGTCCTTCTTCGCGACCCCACATGCCAGCACGATCCTTCAAGCCGCCACATATCTGTTAAGCCCCCTTTCGGGAAAGATACAACTCTGATAGGCCCTGAAGACTTTGTGAGTCAGTTGTGCCCCTGGTAGGTCTCATTTAGAAATGGCCGACTGTACCTCCGACAGCCTCACACAGATAATCTAGACACTTTGCCTGTGGGGCCTAAGGGTGCCCACCCATGTTGCTGGATCCACGCAAGGAATCACAGCGTCGCGTAAAGGTCGTCCGCTGACACACGAAAGGAAGAAGATCGAGTTGACTTCCCCAGATCCCATATAGATCTCATGGTTAACGCGTAATCTACGGCGCAAGAATCACTGGCGCATTTTTACATTACCGAACAATGGTGTTTCCATTGCTAGATATAATAGATTAGCTCATCACCCTGGATCAGTAACCACTAGTTCAAGTCAATTATGAAAATGGTGTTTTATGTCCTTCTTTTCGAAATGTAGGTGATAACAATAGTAGATTACAATTTATGGAAAATAACCAAAGGACATGAACAAGTGTGAACTTGCCTTTTTGACTACAAGATTATGTAGTCAAGGTCTTCTAGTCGGTATAAACTTCAATATCTGAAAACAACATCATTGGTCCGGTAAGGACTAATGTTTTAAAAAGCAACATGCTATTATGCATAGATAATGATATACATTTTGTATAAATCCCAAATAAATCCACATGTCTTAGTATGTATTGAGTTTGGTGATTTATAAAAAATTTGTGTTACAATCAAGTTTTGCTTTACAAATAAATACCTACTAACCTTCTAAACGTAATTGACAAGTGATGAAATTAAGGTACAACGAAAGTTGTTAGTAGATATTGATTGGTAAGCACTTTTAAGGTTCTAATATTTTAAGTTTTATTATGCTAAAATATATTGTAGTATTTCTCTTACATAAAGTGTTTATTTATGATCTTAAAAAATGATGTTTTTTTAAGTATTATTCTTTATTTTATAAAATTCTGTGTAGAAATTATTGGAGAATAGATTTTGTACTTGTACATGCGGGTACACAAGCCATCACAGCCACATGCATGCTTTGAGTTCCGCGGCAAAATATAAGCTAGTTCCATTTTGTGATTTCCATCATGTCCCTTCGTCTGAGGATATAGCCGGTACACCTGGACGCGCGCTTCACCGCGAGTAGCAGTACAACACCATAGTATATTTGGCTAGCTTGCAGCCGGCCAGCCCTTTTGATTCCCTCCGGTTTGATTTAGTTGGGTCATTCTCCCTGTGAGTGGAGCATTGCTGATTAGCTGGGAGGGTGCAGTCTCAGCGGACTTTCTTTTTGCCACGCTTTCATACGCCGCTGATCTGATGTATCAAGAATTAGACACCGGCCACATGGACGAATTTATTGCATTTGTTTCTGTTATACTCCCTTAGCCACTGGATGATTGAGAAGTAAGCGAGTAGTCGATAATTTATCAGTTCATGGGATTGTTTTGTTGGGTAGGCAAACCGGGAACTGGACGTAAAAACTAGATGTTCTAACACAGGAATCTCTGGACATCCTAGGCCCCACGTTGCTTTACGTCCCATCGCCATGAGTCATTCTTAGCTTTATGCCTCTTTCGTCAGGTCAAATCACTATTTCTCATTTTCTGAGAGCAAAGAAAAGGCAAAGAATGATTTTCTCTGTTTCTTTCTTTTGAGAATCTCAAAGCAACTTTTTGGAAGTGGGTGGACAAGATAGCTCATGTAACCATGTAACCATGTGTACAAACACAAATGTATTTCGTGGAATTATTGTCCTAAAATTAATTAAGTGGATTTTATAATTCTAAAATACAAGTTAGTATTTTTATTGAACAGGTCACATTTTTATGGATATTTATAGATATAATTTGTATTTTTAGGAGTTTTATTTATTTTCCTAGCGTCAAAATACCTTCAGGGTATTTGTGTAATTTATAAATATTAATTCTATTTCTTTTATTAAAACATGGGCCTAGCCCATTGGGCTAGCCCAGCCTGACTCGGCCCAGCGGGTTTTGTCAAACCCACACACCCACACTGGACCGGTCTACCAGCCCAGTACTTGTCCTGCTCACTCGCTTGCGCGCGACTCTCCTCTCCTCTCTAGCGACCTAGCGGCGCTGTCGCTGCTATGCTTGAACCTGGCCGGTTCCGGTCTTCCCGGCCGCCACCGTGGTGCGAGATGACGTAGTCGACGACGCTGCATTGACTGGCCCAGCTCGATTTGATGCTCGAGCCATTCACTAGCCACACCACTCCCTCTCTGGTTCTTAGGGTTTGCGCCTTGTCGGTGATGTGGTGCTCTAACTACCTCTAGCGCTGCCCTAGTGCGTTGTTGGCGCGGTGGTGTTGTCTATGCCGCTCCTTCTCCTGTGGCCGTTGTGACTGTGGCTTGGCGCTTGTTGCAGCGCCCTCCAATGCTCCATGTGCCACCGTGTTCATCATCGTCGGCCACCTCTGCTTCCTATTCTAACTTTAAGCGAGGACCACGAGTAAGTCGTGCTTCTCCCTTCTTCTCTCTGTTCCTCTCTGTAATCCCCTCTATGGATTCCCCACTTTGTGATGGTTAACCCTGATTAGGATTTGTGTTCTGGGGTTCATCTTACTACATGTTGTTGTCGGTGATTGAGTTTTAGTATATTTCACTTATGAGTAAACCGTGAGGAATCTAGTGATGTGATTGGATTAGCACTACTGAAAGTGGTATCCTTTCAATTGTTCATTGTCTAAATTATCTATGGATAATTATTAGATTGAACTAGTTTAGAGAATTACCTGGTTTGTCATTTTTTTGGTGAAAGAACATTTCATGTTTTCCTATGTTTTGCGTGTTAGATAACAATATTGTGGAGACTATTCATGTGCGCTAAGTGTGCAGGAAGCTTTGAGGGGTCCGGATTATCCGCCCCACCAAGGACCGGATAATCCGGCCTACCTCATTGCTCAAAGGTAGACAAGGCGCGTCTGTATCGGTCGGATTTTCTCCGGAAAATCCGAAGCGATTCCCCAGGACAGATAATCCGGCTGTCGCATAGGCCGGATAGTCCGACCCCTAGTTTTTGAGCAAAGGGAGCCAAGGCGCGTCGCTCGGTATCTGGTCGGATTTTCTCCCGGAAAATCCGAACTGGGGCGGTTTTTCCTCCCCAGGCCGGATAATCCGGCCTTCACATGGGACCGGATAATCCGGCCCCCAGAAGTTGATCAAGGGCAAGCTCGGCGTGATGCTCAGATAGGGGGCGGATTATCTGCCGGATATTCCGAGTCTGGGGCGGTGTTTTCCCCAGGCCGGATAATCCGGCCCTCACTTGGGCCCGATAATCCGGCCCCCAAAGTGTCCAACGACTGGTTTCAAAAGGGGGTATAAATACCCTTTATTTCCCAACGTTCAGAACTCTTGATTCGTTCGAAATTATCCAGATATTGTGTAAGAGCTCTCATTCTTGATCTCCCACTTCAACCACCCGAAGGTCTTGATCTTTGGGGGAATTGAAGTAGGAGAAGTTCATCATCATCATCATCACGAATCAAGCGCTTCAACTCCTCTCCATTCATTTGGAGAAATCCCTGATCTAGTATTCTTGTCAATACCTAGATCTTGTTCATTGTATTTGATAACTTTGTTCTTGTGGCAGCTTGTTGTTATTTCAGGAGCCTCCAAGTTGTTGTGGAGTTGTTGCCCAGCTAGTTGTGTAAAGGCGCCGGTGCCCGCCTCGAAGGGTACCTATAGTGGAAAGGTGGATCAGGCCTTTTTTGGCGAGATCCATCGGAGAACAGGGTGAGGCCTATTGTGGCATGGTGGTCTTAGTATCGCCCACCCCTCCAATGCAGACGTACTTCCCTTAACAAGGAAGGAATTGCGGTCAAACAAATCCTGTGTCTCCACGTGCTTCAATTCGGTTTACTCGTTCCTCTTCCACTCGCTCTTTACTCGCTAGTAGATAGGTTTGCATATAGGGAAATTCCACCTAATAGTTTATCTAGAGAATTTACCCTTTGTGCTAATCCTAAAATTGAAAAAGTATTAAAAATTGGTGTAGCACCTATTCACCCTCCCTCTAGGTGCCCATACGATCCATTTCAATTGGTATCAGAGCCCTGACTCTTAATTTGGGCTTAACCGCCTAAGAGTAGTATGGGTACCAAGGATGATGGAAATGAGGCTGTGGATAAGGTCACAATGGATGATCTCAAGTCGTTGGAAACAACCTTGTTGAAATCCTTTGAGGCCAAGATGGAGGAGATGAATCAAATGATTGCTCGCCTTACATCATCCATAGCCCCATCTCCATCCTCCTCTGAGGCTGCCAGACCATCATCTAAAGAAAAGGGTAACACCAGATCCAAGGATGATGATGTGGAAGGTGAAAAACTTAATGGTTCCACCTCCAAGAAGGGAAGTGGTAAGGAGGAATATAGTGAGGTTCTCCATGTATATTCCCCCGACCCACCTATCCCTCATCCTCATATAAACAATAGGGGTGATCCACCCAAGCTCAGTGCGTCCTCTTTCAATCAATGGCAATTCCTAATGAAATCTCATGTTTGCAGCTCCTCTATTGAATTGTGGAGGATTATTGAAGAAGGTCTTCATATTGGAGATAAAACCAACCTAACGAGAAGAGAAGTTGTGGACAGCCAGTTCAATGCCACCGCTCTCCACATGATACAGCTGGGTGTGGGTCCCAAGGACATGCCACACATTGAACATCTCAACACAGCTAAAGAAGCTTGGGATGCTCTTACGAATCACTTCGTTGGAAATGAAAGCATGAGAAGGAACAGGTATGATGCCCTTAGTAATGAATCTGAGGGATTCTACATGTTGTATGGTGAAAATCATGAGGACATGTATAGAAGACTCAAGGGCATCGCAACAACATTTCGAAAGCATGGGGCCACTCACATTGATGATGCATGGATAAAAAGGAAATATGTGAGTGCCTTAATGCGTTTCGAGCCAACGGACTTGAAGAGACTGCAAGGTAGACATAACTATCATCAAATGACATCCAACGAAGTCATGCAAGAAATGGCGTCATTCAAAGTGGCAGCAAAGAATGCTGAAGATGCCCGTGCTCGGGCCATTGGAATGCAAAAGGGTATCAATGTGGCTCTCAAGGCCAATGTTGTTGAGCAAGAGGAAGACGAAGGAGCTTTTGAGGGGGCATCCATGGACTGCCCCGATGAAGTCGAACGTGCTCATGGTGAGTACATGGCGTTTTATGCAAGGAACTTTTGGAAGGACCCTGCCAAAGCCAAGACTGAACTTGAGCGCAAGAACGGGTCAAATGGAAGAAGAGAAAGTGGCCCAAGATTGAGAACTTGCTTCAACTGTGGAGATAGAATGCACTTTGTAGCCGAGTGTCCTTATCAAAATAGAGAAGACAATGGTGGCAGGCTCATTCTTAAAGAGAAATCTAAAGCACTTAATAAGAAGCAATTTATTAAGAAGAATGGTACTTTCAAGAAGCAACCCAAGATCGTCTTAGTTGCACAAGAAGAATACTCCTCTGCAAGTGAAGATGAAGAGGATGATGATAGTTCACGTGAGGTGGCTGCTATAGCCACCACATCGACTCCTTCATCTCTCTTCGACTTGCCAAACGAGAACGTCATCAACAACAACGCAACTTGCCTAATGGCAAGAGGGTCCGAGGTATCAACTTCTAGCTCTTCATTTCCTAAGACTAACATAATTTTGGATATGGATGATCATGATAGTCTTAAAATGAAATAAGAAGTTATTGCTTTGGATACCTTTTTCACTGACCTACAAGGTGAGCACAAACTCCATTTTGATGCTCTTATGAGTCAACTTGCTCAAGCCGAAGATCTTCTTGAAGAAAAGGGCAGAATTGAAAGAGAAGATGCCTTGGAGATAGCCTCTTTGAACAATGCCTTGGAAGAGGAAGAGGAAGCTCGAGTATCTTTGGAAGAGAGACTCGAATCTATTGAGGAGTCACAAGAAGAAGTTGTAGCTCAGCTCATTAAAGAACGTGATCATGCTCTTGCCAAGGTAAAGAAACTAAAGAAAGAAAAGATTGACTTTGGGGCTGTTCATGCTAGACTTTTGGAGAAGTTTGATAATCTTGAAAGTGCTCACAAGGCATTCAAGAGTGATCATTCTACTTTAAATGAGTCTCATGACCAGCTCCAAACTCAATTGAAACGGTATGATGTGCCAAGTACCTCCACTTCATCCTCCGGAAAAGTAGACCTTGCGAGAAGTTCTCAACACAAAGGTAAAGGAGTTATTGATGAGATACTGAGCAGGCAAAGGACAAACAATAGTAAAGAAGGTCTTGGTTACATACCCAAGACAAAGAGCAAGAAAAACAAGAAGAAGAAGAAGAAAAAGAGCAAGACTGCTCAACCGAAGACTAGCAACATTACCAATGACAAGGGTAATTATGATGGTTTTGCAGAAGCCAACAATCCTAACTTTGAACTATATTGTGATTATTATGGTGATGTTTATGCTAGTTATGTAGGCCCTTATGATTGTTACATTCCTTGGTCTATTTGGGTTCCCAAGACCCTTGTTACTAACATGAGAGGACCCATTGAAAAATGGGTACCTAAAACCAAGAAGTAATTTTCTTGCAGGGCTATGCTTCCGATGGTTCTAAATGGGTACTCGACAGCGGTTGCACGAGTCATATGACCGGAAGCAAGGAGATCATCACAGAGATGCGGCCAAACCATGATCACATAACCGTCTCCTATGGTGACAAGTCAAAATCTGAGGTATTGGGTCTCGGCAAAGTTGTGATGGCTCACGATATCTCTCTCGTGGACGTTATGCTTGTTGAGACCCTCGGGTACAACTTACCTTCAGTTCACGCCCTTGGTAAGATGGGCTTTGCAGTTTATATTGATGCTGATTTGGTGGTACTCTTGTAGAGCAAGTCTCTAAAAGTCGCTTTCGTGGGATATGTCGAAAACGACCTGTACGTGGTGGACTTTTCGGGGAAAACCACTACAGGCCCGATGTGTCTTTTCGAAAAGTGGCCGGGTTGGCTATGGCATCGCCCGAATACGATCAATATGAGAACTTTGCAAAGTCTCCACAAGCGTGGCCACATTCTTGGACTAAAAGAAAATGTCTCCTTTGCCAAAGATCGTGTTTGCAGGGCGTGTGTTGAAGGGAAAATGCATGACTCACCTCATCGAAGGAAAACTATTATCTCTTCAAAAAGGATTTTGGAGCTCCTTCATGTGGACCTCTTCGGACCTCCATCTCATGCAAGCCTCGGTGGGAAGAAGTATTGTCTAGTGATTGTTGATGATTACTCAAGATACACTTGGGTTTATTTCTTCAAGTTGAAGAGCGAAACTCAACAAACTGTCATCGACTTTGCCAACGAGGTTCAACGTCAACACAACGTCCCCATTCTGGCTATAAGAAGTGATAACGGCTCTGAGTTCAAGAACTACACCTTAAATGAGTTCCTAAGTGAAGAGGGGATAAGACATCAATATTCCGCTGCGTACACCCCTCAACAAAATGGTGTAGTCGAGAGGAAGAATCAAACTCTAATGGATATGGCAAGATCAATGTTAGCCAAATTTAAATCTCCATATAACTTCTGGGCTGAAGCAATCTCTACTGCTTTTCACTCATCCAACTGATTATACCTCCATAAGATCTTGGACAAGACTCCGTATGAAATACTTACCGGTAACAAGCTAAACATCTCATACTTTCGGGTATTCGGGTGTAAGTGTTTCTTTCTTATTAAAGGAGTTCGTTTATCTAAGTTTGAATCTAAGGCTTAGAAGGTATTTTTGTTGGTTATGGTGCCGAATCCCACACTTATAGAGTCTACAATAAGCTCTCTGGAACTGTTGTAGAATCTTGTAGTGTGGTGTTCGAGGAAAATGACGGTTCCCGTGCGGAGCAAGTTGGTGTTTGTGATGCAGATGTTGAAATACCCCAAGATGCCATAAGAAGAATGGGCGTGGGATTTTTCTGCCCCATTGAGGAACCCCTTGTGGCGGATCGGGAAGGACAATGCTCTACTCATATAGAGCCCTCATCTACACATACTCAACATGTTCCAACCACGAGGGCAACTTCTACAGCATCTCCATCAACTGTTGAAGGTCAAGATGTTCTAGAAAGCTCTAGGCCGGATTTTCCGGTTGACACCGGATTTTCTGGCCACCCTGCTCCAGCTGACCATTTTGCTCCTGGTGGTGAAGATATCAACGCAAGCTCTAGGTCGGATTTTCCAGCAAGCCCCGGATTATCCGGCCCCTTGCCAGTTCAAGCAAGCCCCAGGTTTCCTGATGATACTGTTACAAATATTCCCAGGCCGGATTATCTGGCCTCTCCATCGGCCGGATTATCCGGCCATGACTCTCCGGTTCAGCAGCCTCCTGTTACGGCTACTGACTCACCTCAAGGGCACGCGTCATCACCACCAGCTACTGATATTCTAGTTCCTGATCAAGTCGAGTAAATGCTTCCAACGAAGATTCAAGTGATGAAACTACTCCTCCAAGAGACAACAAACTTATTGAACTTCGTCGCAAGGCTCGAGCTGATCGAAAACTTGAGTTGAGGGGTCACACTCTCGACAAGGTTGTTGGTGATCTCTCTCCACCGCCGAAGCTGAATATGTTGCTGCTGCCAGCGCTTGTACTCAATTATTGTGGATGAGGCAAACTTTAAAGGAATACGGTGTCAATTGTGACAAAGTGCCTCCTTTATGTGATAATGAAAGTGCAATCAAAATTGCGTACAATCCTGTTCAGCATACAAGGACGAATCATATTGAGATTCGGAATCATTTTATTCGAGACCATGTTGCTCGCGGAGATATTGATCTATATTTTGTGAGTACGAAGAACCAACTTGCGGATATCTTTACAAAGCCACTTGATGAAGCAAGATTCTGCTACTTGAGGAATGAGCTAAATATCATTGATTCCAGGAGCTTGTATTGATTACCCATGCACTCACTCGTTCATCTCAATCCTTCTTTGGTCTAGGTGTGGGCATGGATATAGGGGGAGTGTGGTCCTAACTCATTGGGCTAACCCTCCCCCCATGATGCCAATAGCTAGATAAATCATTTCTCTTAATATCATGTTGTGATATGTGAGCTTATTGATGAGTATTGGTCGTGAACCCAAGATATATCTTCGCGGTGTCACACCATACACTCCAACAAGGTGGCTTCGGCCACCGCCCTCTTCCTTGAGGAGAATTGGATCTTTTTGGATGTTCTTTGCTATCTCATGTTCTTATGGGAATCACACTCAATCTTGGCTTTTATTTGATTTGGATTTTGCAATTTTGAGTGTATAGTACCATCTCAGTTTGGCTCTCTTAATCCTAAGCCTTTCCCTACCCCTAAGCCATCTATTCTAGCACACAAGTCTCTTGTACACCTTGTGGGGGTGTTGTTTGGGGACACGCGGGCCTGGTTCTATGTACAACATAATTCCAGATTTGAGGCCGGATAATCCGGCCCAAGTGTAGGCCGGATAATCCGGCCCTGGCGGATTTCATCTTAAAGGGCAGGGATCGGGGGAAGGGCTCATAACGAGCAGCACTTCTCCCCCAACCCTCTCCTCATCCTCAACCGCCTCCTATAGTTCCCCACCCTCCCCGGAGCCTCTCCGGCCACCGGATTTTCCGGGCCTCCCCGGATCTTCTTCTCCGGGCCTCCGGGTACCTTCTCCTCCGCGTTCTTCCTCCAATGAGTGAGGGTAACTCCCTCTCTCCCCATCTTTGGCTAGATGTGTTACTTGTTGGGTGGAACGTTGTCTAGAAGGATGTGTTTTCGCATAGAAATCGTAGTCTTGAAGTTTCTAGGCCTAATCTACTTTTTTGCATTCAATCTAGGTGAAATCGAAATTTTCTGCCAGGGCCGGATTATCCGCCCCTGGCCAGGCCGGATAATCCGGCCTGACAGATTTGATTCTGGTTCAGTTTCACTATGGAGTATGCATTGGGTAGATTTGTCCTATGAACTTTTTGACTACTTTTTCCATGCTCTCTCCTGGACTTGTGTGTATGCTTATCCCCTTGCTATCGCCCTTATTCTCCTCACAGGTGGTTCCAGTGTTCCCAAGACCTACAAGCGCCGCCCCCATGCCAAATACTTTCGGGACGACGGACAAGGTAACTTTGTGGACGAAGTTGAGTTGAGGAGGAGAAAGAACAAGGAGAAGCGCATGGCTGAACAAGCTAAGAGGACTAGGAAGGGGGTGTCCAAGAGGAAGGGCAAGGATCCCAAGATCAACTACAGGACTTTGGATGTGGTCACCTATTCCTCCATCCGTCACCGTGACTTGTTTGATGAGCTGCCTCGTGATGATGAGCTGGGGGATACTCGTTTTTAGTGTGCAGAATAGAAGGGAATCTATGAAGATGTGTCTGCCAGGCTGAACATTAGGCCTATGCACCCATTGGTACTTGCTGATGCTTTGGAGAAGGATCATCTTGTGGATGCGATGTTTGTGGCTGAGAGGATGGGGCTGCACCATCTCATGTCTCTCCAGTGCTCTTTTGACTCTGAGGTGGTGAAGCAGTTCTTCTCCACTTTGGTTATTTGTGGGGGCCTATGCACCCACTGGTACTTGCGGATGCTTTGGAGAAGGATCATCTTGTGGATGCGATGTTTGTGGCTGAGAGGATGGGGCTGCACCATCTCATGTCTCTCCAGTGCTCTTTTGACTCTGAGGTGGTGAAGCAGTTCTTCTCCACTTTGGTTATTTGTGGGGATGAGCATCGCACTATGAAGTGGATGAGTCATGACAGGCCTATGACTGCTGATTTTCACATGTTTGCTGAGGTTCTTGGATACTCCTTCCACAGCAGGGATAGAGCCAGTGGCCATCGCATCATCACCCAGTTGAAGCCCAACAAAGATGCAGCTCTCTCTCCTTGCACTGTGGATAATGGCATTGTGGGCACTCTGGCTGGCCTTGCTCCCATCTATGCTACCTTAGTGGGTCTCTTCCGTGATTCCATTACTCCGAGTGGGGTCAACAATGACAACATCCGTGGTCACCTTGTTCAGCTACTTCAATTTTCTCATGAGATTGCCTCTTGCAAGGACGAGTCGGTGCAGTACAGGCTGGATGTCATGGACTTCATTTACCATGAGTTGACTAATGCTATGTTCAACCGTCTATCCATTCCCTATGCACCCTACATTATGTTGCTCATTAGGCATTTGCTTCCTGCTGAGGAGTTCCATCTTGACTCAGTGCATAAGGCTAAGAAGATCTACACCAAGGTTCGGAAGACCTCTCATCCCTCCTCTGCTCCTGAGGGCCTCATGAGGGATGCTCGCAGGCCTCCAGTGGATGTTCGCAGGCCCCCAGTGCCTCCCGTTGCCCGTGAGATCAAGCAGCTGAACTGGTTCCAGCATAACATTCTGTGCATGGGGGTGGACACGCGCAAGGGTCAAGCAGCGCCATGAGTTGGCTCACTCCCAGCAGCTCATTCTCCACCATGTGTCCGGTGCTTCGGGTGATCCTCCGGCTCCTACACCTCCCACTCCGTATGCTCGGTAGAACTCTTCCTCCGGGTTGAACTATGGTGAGCTGGAGCGTCACTTGTTCCCCTCTGCGCCTGCTGCTAATGATGAGGATGAGGAAGGTGACACTGAGGAGTTTGAAGATGAGGATGAGGATGAGAATGAAGATGAGGACGAGGACTACGAGTGATCCCGTGGGGCACTAGCATCGCTCTTCTCCCTTTTTGGTGTCTTGATTCCAAAGGGGGAGAAGTAGTTCTATTAGGATGTCCGTGGATTTGCATGGGTCGGGCATAAGCACTTGCATTTTTTTCTATTCGTTGTTTTCTTGCTTCTGCCCATTTAGCGTTGAACTTTAAATTTGTGGTTTGTGGTTGGTTGAGACTCTGTGTGGTTGTCTAGATTATTATGCCTATGGATTTCATCTCATGGATTATGCGTACGGAGCTATCTATTCATATCCTATTGCTGGAGGTTCTTATCACGGAAGGCGCTCATATTGGTTATCCGGTAATAATTGTGGCTTATGTCAAGGATGCCTTCCCTCTACCTCGGTGGTATGTGTATGATGCTCACATGTCTATGGAATAGATTCACCTATTTGTGTGCATTTGTATTCCAATGCAAAATTCTATTATGCACACATTGAGGGGGAGTCTCTTTCATGGTTATTACTGTTTGTCTTGTGACTTTCTTTTGCAAATCCTGGTATTGTCATCTAACACCAAAAAGGGGGAGATTGAAAGAACATTTCATGTTTTCCTATGTTTTGCGTGTTAGCTAACAATACTGTGGAGACTATTCATGTGCGCTAAGTGTGCAGGAAGCTTTGAGGGGGGCCGAATTATCCGCCCCACCAAGGGCCGGATAATCCGGCCTACCTCATTACTCAAAGGGAGCCAAGGCGCGTCGCTCAGTATCCGGTCGGATTTTCTCCCGGAAAATCCGAACTGGGGCAGTTTTTCTTCCCCAGGCCGGATAATCCGGCTGTCGCATGGGCCAGATAATCCGCCCCCAGTTTTTGAGCAAAGGGAGCCAAGGCGTGTCGCTCGGTATCCGGTCGGATTTTCTCCTGGAAAATCCAAACTGGGGAGGTTTTTCCTCCCCAGGCCGTATAATCCGGCCTTCGCATGGGACCGGATAATCCGGCCCCCAGAAGTTGGTCAAGGGCAAGCTCGGCACGATGCTCAAATAGGGGGCGGATTATCTATCGGATATTCCAAGTCTAGGGTGGTGTTTTCCCCAGGCCGGATAATCCGACCCTCACTTGGGCCGGATAATCTGGCCCCCAAAGTGTCCAACGGCTGGTTTCTGAAGGGGGTATAAATACCCTTTATTCCCCAATGTTTAGAACTCTTGATTCATTCGAAATTGTCCAGACATTGTGTAAGATCTCTCATTCTTGATCTCCTACTTCAACCACCCGAAGGTCTTGATCTTTGGGGGAATTGAAGGAGGAGAAGTTCTTCATCATCATCACGAATCAAGCGCTTCAACTCCTCTCCATTCATTTGGAGAAATCCCTGATCTAGTATTCTTGTAAATACCTATATCTTGTTCATTGTATTTGATAACTTTGTTCTTGTGGCAGCTTGTTGTCATTTCAGGAGCCTCCAAGTTGTTGTGGAGTTGTTGCCCCGCTAGTTGTGTAAAGGCGTCGGTGCCCGCCACGAAGGGTACCTATAGTGGAAAGGTGGATCAGGCCTTTTGTGGCGAGATCCATCGGAGAACAGGGTGAGGCCTATTGTGGCGTGGTGGTCTTAGTACCACCCACCCCTCCAACATAGACGTACTTCCCTTAACAAGGAAGGAACTTCGGTCAAACAAATCATGTGTCTCCGCGTGCTTCACTTTGGTTTACTCGTTCCTCTTCCACTCGCTCTTTACTCGCTAGTAGATAGGTTTGCATATAGGGAAATTCCACCTAATAGTTTATCTAGAGAATTTACCCTTTGTGCTAAGCCTAAAATTGAAAAAGTATTAAAAATTGGTGTAGCACCTATTCACCCCCCCTCTAGGTTCCTATACGATCCATTTCATTTGGTGGCCTTAGTTTTCTAGTGGTTTCCCCACCTTCTCTCCTGCCTTACGGCAAGTGGCGTGGCCGCCGAAGTTCCGTCCCGTTTTCCTCGTCAAGTTTGAAGGCAACACCAACCCGAAGGAGTTTCTGGCCATCTACTCCACCACAATGGTGGCTGCGGGTGCTGATGAGAAGGTCATGGACAATTAGTTTCCAATGGCTCTAAAGGGCACGGCCTTGTCCTGGCTCATGCATTTACCCAAGGATTCCATTTGTTCCTGGGCCGAGTTGTGTACTCGCTTTGTGAGCAAGTTCCAGGGAGCCTTCAAGCCCCCGGGAACACTCATTTAGCTCCACACAGTGGTACATGGGAGTGGTGAGCGACTACGAGACATCATGCTGTGGTTTTCGCAAATCCCACACACTATCTCGGAGGCGGAGGACGCCGCCATTATTGGCGCATTCACCATGAATGTCCACGACAGCAAGATGCGCGAAGAGCTTAATATGCATCCCGTCAAGAGAATCCACGAGTTGTGGGTGTTGGCTGACCTCTGCTCCTTGGTAGAGGAAGGATGCCTAACGCCCAAAGGACGTTGCCCGGGAAGCCACTAGAGTGGCGGACCCGGGAAGCTCTGTTGTGAAGAAGAATGTCTCGCGTAAGCGGGGCCCTCGATAGGCTTTGGCTGCAGAGCCTAGTGCTCCCACCAGGGCTGAAAAGAAGACCAAACTGGAAGAAGAAGTGGCGACTATCAAGCCCGCCACATGGAAATGTTTCCCTCTGCACGAGTCCGACAAGCATGATGCTCAGAACTACCGCTCTATCCTCGCTGAGTAGGGGGCTAACAGTACCTTCGGGAACTATTGTCGCTGCAACAAGGGTGGCCATCATACAAAGTACTGCCCAGTCCAACCTGGCCTAGGTGCCCCCGTCGGAGGTCGCAGAGGAAACGTGGATGCTGCTCGAGGAGGGAATGGATGCGGTGGAGACGGAGCAAGAGCAGGGCGTGAAGGGGGCTACAGCAATGTAGCCTCTCAACCGCGTGGCAACAACCCTGCCACTAACCAAGGCGGCGATAATAACGGGTGCAAACAGTACCCACAAGTACAAGACTATGCACACACACACGGAGGAGCATACGCCATGACTTCCCACGGGGAGTTTAAGCATTTCTCCCATGAACTGTGCGTTGTGCAGCCCAGCCGGAGGTGCAATGGCCACTTCGGTGGTCTCATGTGCCGATTACTTTTGATGCGGGAGATCACCCGGACCGCGTCGCCGGGGGCGGCATGCTACCCCTGGTGGTCTCTCCCATCATAAAGAACGTCGGATTACCAAGATGTTGGTGGATGGAAGGGCTGGCCTCAACATCCTTTCGGCAAGGCTGATGGATAAGCTCCAGATCACTGAGGATCAATTAGCCCCTACAGGGTCTTTTCTGGGCGTAAGCCTAGAGCTATCCACCCACAGGGGAAGATCGAGTTGTCGGTCACATTCGGCACTCAAGACAACTACCGCACTGAGAACATCATCTTTGATGTTGCGGACATTGCCCTACCGTATAACAGCATAATAGGGCGCCCTGCCTTGGCAAAGTACATGGTGGTCTCCCACCATGCCTACAACTCGCTCAAGCTTCCCTCCTCGTGGAGGACCTTGACCATCAAAGGTGATATCGGGGACGCAGTGTTCTACTTTGAACAACTGTTCAAACTGGTAGCCACCACTTCTCCTATGACTCACACTGACCCTTTGTCCAACTCGGACCAACCTTTCGCCCCAATTCCCGGCTCACCCCAAAAAAGGCTGTGGCCCTTTCCAAAACTTAGTTCCGATGACTATTCTGGTACTGGTGGCTCTTCGAGTAAGCTAAAAACTTCTCGCATCCACCCTACCAACTAAAAAGCCCAGGAGTGTGCATGGTACTTCCAGTAAACCTTAAAAGCCGGGGTAGAGTTGAGGTTCCCCCGACAAATAAAAGTCCGGGAGCATGCGTGGTACTCCCGAAAACCTTAAAAGCCCGGGTGGAGTGGAGGTTCCGCCGGAAATTGAAAGCCTGGGAGTGTGCGTGGTGCTCCCGACAAACCTTAAAGCCCGGGAGTGAGTGTAGTACCCCCGGCAAATGCGATGAATACTAGCGTATCTGGCCTGGCCCACCTATGTGTAAACCGCTTGTAACCCAGGGGCTGCCACCGTTTTGAAATGAAAATCCCGTTGTTCTCGTTTGTCTGCCCATTTTCATTTGCCGAGCCTTTTCGAGATTTTGCATTCCTTTGGATTTTCTCGAGGTCGGACGTGGGTAACGAGACTGTCAGTCCAGGAAACGTCATACTATCATGATCTACTCTGAGGTGTGAGCGTTGTGCTTTAGGCATTGCCTACGAGCACTAAATCGTGAAGACACACCTCCCACATCAGGTCCCCGAGTTGGCAACATCGTGTGCCCTGATCAAGCGCATGGCACCTTGTTTTAAACCTGAGGCATGGGTAAGATGATGTAAGGTGTGTTCATCGTATTTTAGGATGAGCAGCGGATGGATGAGCAAGAATAGGATGGGGCAAGGGATCGGTGAGGGTGTCAGGCTCGCCGCCGGATAGCAGCGGCCACACGGCTTCTAGGGGCGACTGGCCCCACAATCAAGGCATGAGTCGAACGCAAGGTTGGAACCAAGGAACGGGAGAAGTGCACCTGAGAATATGATCAACGCCCCTATGAGCCCTGCAGAGGTGTAGAGGCGGCAAGGGACAGACGGATCAAGGGCAACCTTGAGCACGATACGGTAGGAAAAAAGAGCAAAGAACGCGAAGGCAAAGGTAAATTCATTGATAATGGCCAATTGGCATTACATTTAGGAATACAATGCAGCACCTAGCTCCGGGCATGAAGGAGAGAGCCGAAGGTCAACGATGCAACGAAGGAGTCTGCACACCCTCCTCCACCTTGCGCATGACTGCGTCACTCGCTCCACGTGGCGCCCCGCCTCAGGCGTCGCTGAGGTCTGAGTCAAAGACAAGCGGTGGGTAATAGCTTCTACGGTAGAGGGTGTCATCGAAGATTTTCACCCACAGGCGGCCCCCGCCACGGTAGCGAAACTTCAGGGCGTCACCAACCTTCAACTCGTTGTGGTCCACGAAGTCCGTCCACCCGTCACTCAGGTACAGGTTACCGGCACCATCCACCCACCTCTGGAAGTCCCAGATGGTCTGGCCGTTGCTAACCTCGTGCAACCGGAGCTCTCACGAAGGGTGCTCTCTGAGCTCCTCGGTGAACAAGTCTGGCAGGCGCATCCACCACTTGAAGTTCCCCGGGAGGAAGACGAGGAACTCAAAGACAATGAGGCCCACCGTTTCGTCATCACTTTCCCCTCGATAGAGCGGTGGGGGAGGGGAGTACCTGTCAGGCTCTCGCCATTTGTAGCAACCCCAATGAGGAGGGTAGCGTCCGTGCCTTGGAGAAGAAGAACGACGACCGGGAGGGCCCCCTGTTCGTTGTTGCCTTCTCGGCAGCCACAGTAGGGCAGGGACTCAGCATGCGGTTTAGGGAGATCCGCTCCAGTGGAGGAGACGCGATGGCCTCGGCGCCTGCGCCTGCACCGCGGCTTCTCCGGCGAGGTCGGGGCCATCTCCCTTAGAGAAGGAAGATCATCGTCACCGGAGCTGCCCGACCCTATCGCCACTGAGCAGGGAGTTGGAAGGGAAAGGCTGCGGGGGAAGTGGAGAGTAAGCCACAGCCCCGCTCCTTCCCTCCCTTTTATAACCCATGAGGAGGGGGAACGGTTGCTCCTCGCCTTACCGGTCCATGGGAGGGCAATAATTACGCCCCACCAAAGTTATTTTGTAGGAATCGAAGTAGGTGCAGTCAATGCGGGCTACCATGGAAGCAAAGGCATGGCTTGGCAGTCCCACAGCCACTTGAGTATGTAGGCACGTGCACATCAGCTCTGCAGGATGGCAAGCGTGTCGTCCAGTCATGTCGCGCTTCCTGCGATGTGGACTAGGCCCACGTGCTATTGAAGGGCAAAGCCCAACAACAACCTCTTTGTCGAACCACGACCAGCATTGCAAGTTGCCGGCCCTCGCCCGAGGCTTCTATTGGCGTAATAACATCGGGGGTCCCTCGCATTGCGCCGTAGCGCGTGGGCCAGGACCCACTAGTCTGCGACTCAGCAGATGCGTGGCCTGGCCGGCAAGGGTGTCGCAAGGATGCGAGCACCGAGTGCTCCGAGCAGGTATGGCCTTGGCATGATGAGCCTATGGAGACTAAATGTCGGCTATGATGTAGGTGCCTATAGATGATACGAACGCTACGAGACAAGCCTCGATCCGCCAGCCAGGTGCGTACAAGAAGGAAAAGACAACGACATGCGCGAGGAGGTCTGATCCCTCTTTCTGGGGGCTGCCCCGGAAGGAGGGTAAGGACGCGGGTGGGGGCAGCGAAGCCAAGGAGTGGCCTTGACTAAGCACCGAAAGGACCAGGGAATGCCTCTTCTAGGCCAGGCGCAACCCAAGAACTGGAGTCCACTGAGCCTAACAAGGCGTGTCAGTCCTAGCCTTGGGAACTGGCAACACACCAGCACTAACGGACATCATCATGGAGCTACAGTCCGCTGCAACGTTCCACCGACAAGAGTGACAGCTCGGAGCCGGAGCTGTCACTCAGCCATCGAGTGCACCTATGCACCGCCCTTGGCGATCCATTAGCCACAGGCGTTGCCCACCTGCCTGAAGACCATGTGGCACGCTGCGATTGAGCCCGGGAACGCGTCGGATGGTGCTCCACGACGTCCCTCGTAGTGACCCCTTGGGGTATAAAAGGAGGCATGTGGCCCAGGGTTGCAGAAAAAAGAAAAGGAGGGAAGAGTTTGACTCAAGAAGGAGTTTGGCTCGAGGGAGAGTTGGACTCGAGAGGGTACTTTCCTGAAGGAGGGGGTTTGTTGAGAGCAGTGGTGTCTAGGAGGCGGTTTCTGGAGAAGGGTCCTTTGGAGAGTTAGAAGAGAGGTAGAAAAGTGAGGAAAGAAAGAGGAATCCCGGGGAGTGTCGAAGCTAGAGAGAAAGTGGCTCCCTGGCACCATAGAAATCACCTCTGTGTACCTCGATCCACCCAAGATAATCCACCAAAGTAGGACGTAGGATTGTTAGCTGAAGGGCGGCCCGAACCTAGATAAAAATGTATGTGTGTGCTCTATGTGTGTTGTGTGCTCGAATCAGCAGGTTCCTTAGTTGATGTTGAGGCCGGAATGCATTTGTGCCCACTACCAAACAAATAGGGGGTGCCAACATCCCCAATGTCCGTGCAGGCGAGACACGACAGCCACCTCTACTTCCTCTTCTAACTTTAAGTGAGGACCACGGGTAAGTCGTCCTTCTCCCTTTCTTCTCTCTATTCCTCTCTAGAATCCCCTCTATGGATTCCCCAATGTGTGATGGTTAACCCTAATTAGGGTTTGTGTTCCGAGGTTCATCTTACTGCCTATTGCTGTCAATGATTGATTTTTTAGTATATTTCACATGTGAGTAAACTATGAGGAACCTAGTGTTGTGATTGGATTAGCACTACGGACAGTTATATGCCATCAAATGTTCACTATCTAAATTATCTATGGATAATTGTTAGATTGAACTGGTTTGGAGAATTACCTGGTTTGTCATTTTTGTGGTGGCCTTAGTTTTGTACTGGTTGATGATCACCTCCTTGATGATCTCCTTCTTGGAAAAATAGTTTCTTCTCCTCCTTGATCACCTCATGACTTGTCCTTGCCCAACTCCTGATCTCCCCCCTCCTCAAGTAACCATTTTTGTTGATATCTAGTGGTTTGTTGGAGTGGATGATGGTTTGATCTGTGGTTGTGGTTACTGAAACCTTCAAATTCCTTGGTTGTTCTTGGTTGAGCTGTGTGGGGGTGTTATAGGCTTTAGAGAGTGCACTCTCTCTGTTGCGACTAGGGAGATAACCCCTGCCCTGTGTGCTCCCGTGTCGACAGCAAGGCAGTCATGCATGACTGTGCCGTGTGCCTGTGTGGTGTGACTATGGATCAGCTCAAGTACAATTAGTTGATCCCTTTACTTTTTTACTTCTATCCTCTCGGTGAAACTTCCCCTGGGTTTATGATGTAGGACTAAAACCCTTTTATTTGAAAGAACAGATATTACACTATGGTGAAATTTTCCCCTTCATTTAAATAGCTCAATGATGCAATCTGGACAGTGCACTTCACTGTTCATAGCTCAGAGCAATAATATTAACACTAATTCTATTTTTTCTTTTGTTTACCTTTTTGTTTATAGGTACAAGAAGTTTCAAAGAAGATCAAGAATATATAGATTAGGATTAGTTAGGAATTAGTTTAAGTTTTTCCCTTATTACTATTGTAATCTTTTTATTTTTCTCCTTGTAAGAACAATGTAATGTATATAGATGATTCAATAAAGTTTACTTTTCTTATTATTTATAATTGTTTCTTTTGTATCCCTTCTTACTTATTCATTTCTATTTATATTGTAATTATGGAATAAAGAAAATAATAAGAGTTTCTACTTACTTGTATTATTATCCTTTAACGTAATACCTAATACTTCATATTGAATATTCAAAATCTACTTTAAAATATTAATTTCCTACATACTTTTATTTTGAATCATTTCAAAAGTAGTTTCAAATTTGAATGTGAATTCAAATTATTTCCCCAAAATAACACAAAGGTCCTAGAGATCATGTCAAAATTTATAACAATCAGCAGAATGAGCTAAATCCTATCTCAATTCAGTGAAAGAAACTCTGATCTCCCAGGGTTTTAGTTTGAGAAAAATTTACCCCAAATTTTCTTATGCATGAATGCAAATCCACAACTCTCTTCTTTAGCCCTAAATGTTGGGGCATTACAACCGACATGTGCCATCACGCACTCCAAACATCTACGCTTGATTTTGGTGAATTCGATTATCATACTCTGATACAAGAAGGTGTTCAATATCTAGGCTTGATTTGGCGAATTTCTATCATCATGCCCTGATACAAGAAGGTGTTGGTTGCTGGTGATTAGCATAGGGTGATTGGCAGCTCGCCTTTCTGACACAAAGCGAGTGAGATTACTCATGACGACTTAAGCATGATTGCTATTGCTAGCCACTAAATTATCTGACATGATTATTTACTCACTTAGTGCTAATTAGTTTACGATTATTTCTACTAGATTTAGGAACTAGAACCTGTATATCTTCAGTTCTTAGCTTCTTCTTCTCTTATTTTTCTAGCTCGGCTTTTTGCCTTTTTTGTTTCAGTATTTTGGGATTTATGTTTGTCGCACTAGGCATGGTTAGTCAATTGTGCGTCAATGCTGCTCGGAGTCTTTACTGAGTTTTTGCTTTATCCTGTATCTATGTAAGAGTGTTCACTGATGAGACTTCTTTTTAGAAATTCGAACATTTGGTAAAGAGAGTTTCTCAGGTTATTAACTGCATTGGATTGAATCTGTTAGATTCGCGACAAGCAAATAACAAAGAACAAAAATGAAATCGCAGCAAGGGGACACAGATTTAACGTGAAAAACCTCTCCAACAAAGAGAGGAAAAAACCACGGGCTTCAGCCAACGAAACTTCACTATAACGAGGAGTGTTTACATAACGCTCGGAATTTTCACAGATGGAACTTATCCCAACCGACGGCTTACAAGAGGTTTATATAGCGGTGGAAACCTAGGTCTTCAACGATCCGTACCTATTGGGCACGGTATGGGCCTCGCTCGCTCCGTCAGAAGTTAGCCTCTTTAATAGAATTTGGATCATACTTCAACAGAATCCTTGATAAGATATCACCAGGGAATAATCTATGAAGCAAACCATTTATATTTGTGCAGGTTTTGTCAGGCATGAAGACCTTAAACGTGCCACCAATTCAGACTAAGTCATGAGATAAGGTAGTGCTCATGTTCTTCTCCCGTCTATTTTTGCTCTTCCAAAATCACTAGTGCACCCCCCCCTCTAACACCGGTTTGGAGGGCCCTCTAACAGCGGTGTTAGAGGGGCCCCCCCCTTTAACACCGGTTCTTATACGAACCGGTGTTAAATGGCGACGATGGGGCTGCGCAGGCTCAGGCCCCTTTAACACCGGTTCGTGTTACGAACCGGTGTTAAAGGTCATGCTTGTGCAGGAAAAGGAGATAAATCTCGTCATGGCGAGTTCTGCCACGAGAAAAGCCCTAAATCTCTGCCCATGGCGAGTTCTGTCCCTGCCCGTTCTGGCGTATTTCTGCGATGCTTGAGGCGGGGAGGGGGAATCGATTGGGAGCGGTATACACATACATCGTCATCGATACATACGAGTACATGAATAATTAAGCAACTATTATTATACACAACATCGTCATTGTGTGGTATTCTCCGTAAACGTTGAAGCATCAAGTACAAGACAAACACGTTCAAGCATATATACAACGTTCATTTTGGTGGATATCTAAAGAGTTCTCCATGAGCGTGGCGACCTCATCAAGTATGAACCCGCCAATTCCTCTTGAATGGCTCAGTATGCGTCAAATGGTAGGAGTTGGTCCCGCATCCGTTCGATTTGAATATATATGAAGAATGGGGTCAATATATATATAAGAATAAAACTCAACACAATTGATGGTAATAAAATAATGTTGTGTACTTTGTTTACTTACTCTAAGTTGTTCTAGTGCGGGTTGGCCCGTCGCACATATCGTGTTGCGAATGAACTCGCAAACATAGTACCCACATAAGTTATTGCCGTGTCCCTGATGCGCGCACTTTACGAGAATAGAAAGTTCAATCAAAATAATAATCAATAAAGCATGATATAATGGAATTGGAAGCAGAATCAAAGAGATACGCAGACCTAGCTAGCTAGTATTACTTACATTTTGGTCTACAAATTTTAGTTCTTCTGACCATTCACCCACGGCCCTGCCCGTGAACCTTTTCCAAACCCTGTCCGGCAAAGAAAATGGATAAAGGAGTAATTAATTACTTGTTGTCACGAAAGTTGCCGATCTAGTGCGATAATATGATTGAAATTACCTCTGGAGCATCTCTCTAAAGTCTGCCCATAGCTCTTTTTCTTTTCGTAACGAGTCCATGACAAGGACTTTTCCTGAGTCAGGTTAAATGACTAGCAGAATAAAGTGGAAGCTACGCATGGATAACTCATCATCAGTTACACTTAACATCGAGTAAGCCGAAACAGAATATGTATAAGAGAGGGTAACAGTACTCACGAGAAGTTGTAAGGCAATAGTATTTCCCTTTTGGTTTGTTGTCTCAGTAAAGACCTTATCAATAAATCTTCTGTTTGCCCGAGTTTGGTTCTTATCACTTCTTCATGAACTCAATTTGGGTCAACGAACCCAATGTCAAAAGGTCCTCCTTTCATGCATTCCATAACCTTTTTCCTGCATAATAGTATATACATATATGGTGAGCATATATATATACATGCAATTAATGAAGTGAATGAGATGAGATAGAAAATACAGAAATAGTACTTACACACAATAAAGGCTGATGGCAGCTTTGTCGAGTTCCTTCTGATTGAATAGAAAATGCAAGTATTGAATGTTGAAGGCGATCTCGTCGTCTCCGCACAAGAAAATCTGATCTCTTATATGCGCCGTGATCCATTCTTCCTTTCTCGTCTTGCAGAAATCAAGGTACCACTTGTGCAATCTTCGCATCTTTGTTGGTAGATTCTTGAGCTCCTCTTTCTTGACGAGATTCTTCCCATACTTCCATGGCTGTATGGGGTTGGCATCGCATTTGGGCAAGTTGTCTCCCATGATGTTCAAGTATGCAATGTAAGTCATCCCCATCTCATTGGCCTTTCTTTGTAGCTCTGCCTCGTAATCATTTACGGGAGGAACGTCCCGTGTGTCGAACACTTGGAGCGGGGCGCATGATTGGTTTTCCTGCTCTCCGAGCATGGGAACTATTTTCTGGGGTGCCGCATGACTGCTACTTTCAGTCTCCCTACGACGCCTTGCATCCGCCTTCAAAATATGGCGCTCGTAGTCCGGCACAAGTGGGGTTTCAGGTTTCAAAAGATTTTTGTAAAACTTCTCCACCACCGCTGGATCTATTTTCTCCTTTGGCTCGGCCTGTCTAGGTGCAAAGAATTTCTTGACCTCTTCTTCCGAGATCCTATTGGTCTCCTCATCGCTGCGATTCCATGATAAAACCGGCAATGGCTTGGCGGAAGGCTGTGGGACGTAGTTTTTTGAACTCTTTGTGGCAGTGCTAGTGATGCTCTTCGTGGCAGTGCTCTTCCGCTTACGCTGAGGAGATGGCTGAAGCGCCGGAGATGGCTGACGGGCAGGAGATGGCTGGCGCCGAGATGGCTACACAGCGTGGAGATGGCTGAAGCGCCGAGATGGCTGCTTCTTGAGAGATGGCTGAAGTGGCTCAGACTGCTGTGCTTGCGCAATGCGGGGTGCGGTGGCCTCCAATTTGGAAGCACGATGTGTTCCTTCTTCCAAAGAATGGTTATTTTCACTGCAAATTTGAGTTGAGTTTCCCCTTCACCTGTAGCATGGTCAAGCTGTGCTTCCTCATATTCCTTCACAACCTCATCCACCCCGACAATAGCATAGCCATCTAGAATCGGTCGGCAGTAGTAAGTTCCACCAGCTACAGGAGGTAAGGCATAGCCGACAGCCACCTTAATGGATAAGCCCATTAATCTCACATGCAGCTCAGTGTGTTCGCTCTCCGTGATGTCATCCACGGGGTATCGAGGACCCGACATTTCAAGCGTGGGCTGCACGTTCTCTGTGGAAGCCATGCTGCTTTTCCGTGCAGAGTCTGGGCCGCCGGCAGCTTCCAATGCAGGCTCTTCGTGCCGCTGAGATGGGCCGGTAGCTTGATGGCTCTGTTGTGCATTCACTTGCGCCTTCAGCGCCACAAGTGCATGTTCTATCTGTGTCATCCGCTCTGTATGCTCTTTTTCTTTTCTGCCGCGCCATCTGTAAGAGTCGCTCCACTCGGCAAACCCATCCTTCCACGTCATACCCCCTGTGCCTCGTGCATGTCTAGGGTGTTCTTTTTTACCGATGGCGCGTGTGAGCTGGTCATTCTCTCTGTCGGGATGGAAGGTCCTGGCGGCTGTTTCCTCGTATGTCGTGATGAGTTCAGTGACGGGTTTGGCAAGGAGGGTTGGGAAGATACACAATCATGTTTCTGGGTCCAACCTTGCCCAGATTCTATAGAACCAAGTCTTTGCACATAGGTCCCACCCATGTGTCTGGGGTGTGATCCCTCTGTCGCGCAGGGCCTTCTCAGCTTCCTCCCACTTAGGCCTCTGAGATATGTAGCCACATGACCCTTTCCTCTGGTGATATTCCTTCTTCTGGGCATTTAGCGTATTGGTTTCTGACCTCTTTGTAGCTATAGCACCTTCCTTGTATGCCACAAATTCACGCCAGTGAGGTCTTCTCTTCGCATAATATGCGTCTTCGAAATCTGGAGTCTCGCGAGCTTTGACAAATTTGTTCAATTTTGTCTTCCATTCTTGAAAGCGTCAGCCATCTTCTTTAGAGTCCACTCTTTGACCTTTTCCTTTATAACCGGTTTGTTTTCATCCTCCTCTGGCGGAAGGGTGAAATTTACCAACAGCGAATTCCAAAGCGTTTTTTTGGATCTTTCATCGACAAAGGTACCGTCACCCTTCTTTGGCTTATTCCAATATTCAATTATGATTGGGATTTGGTCCCTAACAAGAACTCCAGCCTGACGTACAAATTTGTCTGCGGCCTTCTTGGGTTCCATCGGCCTGCCATCAACACGGACTGCTTCGATCGTGAACTTTGCACGATCTTTCAACCGATGGCTCGCGCCTCGCTTTCTCTTTTTCGTAGAAGAAGATGGTTGCTGGCTGGTCGATCCAGAGGGCTAAAAGAAGAAAGAACCGTTAATTAATACATGTAGAAGAAGATTGTTGGTGGAAGTCAGCAGAGGCTTAATCAATGCATATACCTCGCTGGACTTTGTAATCACTAAATTGCGTTCACCGGAGTCTTCATCTTCTCCATGACTACTTGAGTTGTCATCATGTCCCTCCAAGTCTAGATATTGTGAGGTGTCCTCATCGATAATGTTCTCCATTATTTCTTCTTCTTCAAGGTTTCTACTAAGTGGATCCATAGTTTCTAAAACAATAATATTATCTAGAGTAAGAGAGTAAACATTCAAGTGGACTTGGATTCATACACAAATATACATATTATTCATACAAAAAATACACAAATAAATACACAAATGAAATCGGGCAGGCGTGGTGAAGTGGCGGCGGCGGTTGGGGTGGTGGCGGCGCTGGAGAGAATCGGGCAGGCGCTCCCGTGGGATGGCGACGGCGACCGGCTGGGGGAAGAATCGATCTGGCTGGGGGAAGAAGGAAGGGGTGGCGCGCGCGTTATAACCCCCCTTTAACACCGGTTCGTGGCTGGAACCCCCCCTTTAACGCGACAACTCGGATACAGTACTTAGTGATTAAGATAAAGTACAATAATATAAGATAAAGTACATTATTAATACATCACCGGAGAATATCTCGGGTGCATTATAGAATAAAGTATAAGATAAAGTACATTATTAATACATCACCGGAGAATAGCTCGGGTGCATTATAGGATAAAGTATAATATAAAGTACATTATTAATACATCACTGGAGAATAGCTCGGGTGCATTATAGGATAAAGTATAAGATAAAGTACATTATTAAGATAAACTAGCGAACGCGGCTGCCGCGTTCTATGCTACGGGAGCTCTGCAGCCACAGAAGAGGAACCATCACCGGAGAATAGCTCGGGTGAGATCCGTGAACCTGCCAGATATTGGAGAAGCTAGTCTCCAAAAGATACATGTATCGCCGTACATGCTCGTCCTCCTCCCTAATACGACGATGTACCACCTCCTCAGGGGCTGGCTCCCTCTGCACCACTCCTGGACCTCTTGGACGCCACCAAAGAAGCTCCAGGTCGACGATGATACCCAGATTCCTCACCAAGGTACGAGTCCCGACAGGTAGCACCTCCCAGTGCCAACCCGGCGGAGCCCAGACTCGGACATCCCGACAGAGTCCAGTAGGCTCGGGCCAAACTACTGCCACGTTCGGATCATCGTTCTTCTTTTCTACCAGCACCGAATTAGAGAGCCAATCCGGATACAGTACTTCCATGATAAATCCTACTGCTAGCAACCGAGCTATCTCGTCTCCAATGACTTTTCTCCTATCCTCGGTGAAGCGGCGGAGAGGTTGCTTCACCGGCCTTGCTCTGGGTCTTACGTTCAAAGAGTGCTCGGCCAACTCCCTCGGAACACCTTGCAAATCCTGTGTGGACCAAGCAAAAATGTCCCGATTCTCATGGAGGAAGCTGACGAGCTCGCTTTCCTATTTATCAGTTAACCCGGCACCAATTGTTACGGTGCACTCTGGGAACATGTCATCAACTGGAACCTTCTTGGTATCTTTCGTGGCTTGGAAGGAGACAGATCCATGCGGGTTACTCATCACCGACATATACTGCTGCGCGGACTGAGCCAAAGCTGCCACCTCTTGAATTTTCCTTTTCTCCTGCGCGATCACAAGCGATTCGGCTAAGTTAGACCCGGCTGAGGCACACTCAATGGAACGCCGGAAATCTCCTGCAATGGTAATCACTCCATTTGGCCTAGGCAACTTCATCTTCAGATAACTGATGTGGCAGCTTGCCATGAACTTGTTCAATGCTGGCCTTCCGAGTAATGCGTGATATGCACTTTCCAAGTTCACCACCTCGAACTCTAGATTCTTAGTTCGGCAATTATCTCTCGTGCCGAACAATACGTCGACCCGGACTTTGCTTATGGGCTCACAAGAAATGCATGGTACAATACCATGGAAAGTTGTCCTTGTAGCCTGGAGCATATTCTCCGAGATTCCCAACTTGCGCATTGTATCCGCATACATAATGTTGATGCTACTACCATTGTCAATCAGTACCTTGGAGAACCTCACATTAATGTTAGGCCCAATGAATGTCGGGTCCAGCACTAACGCATACGATCCAGGGTTTGGCATAAGCTTGGGATGATCCTTTATGCTCTAGGTGATTTCCTGGTCCGACCAAGGCATGTACCTCGTCACTGGCGGCGTCACTGCATTTACCTCCATATGCCTACGCTGCAGGCTTTTTCTGTCAGTTTCCTTAGTGGTGAACATGCAATAGCTCTAATGATGCTCCCTGTACTCATTTCTCCCCTCATTTCCGGGGTTCCTCTGATCCGGCTGATGTTGGTTTTCCACTTGATGCACCGCATCCCTTCGCTCAATGTTATCATATCTCGGTGGGGGGAGGCAACATTAGCTGTTGCATGTTCGGTCCGGAGAGCAGTTGCTGCCGGGGTAACTCCTGCCGAGGCTGATCATTCCGGGGTGCCTGAGCATTCCCTGAACCACCTTGTTCAATCTTGCGCATCCACTCACATTGCCTCATCGTATGACCCGCTGGATTACTCGGGTTTGGTGTGTGAAACTTACATGGCTGGTCCAACATCGACTCATAGGTATACCTTGGATGGTCTTTCTTTTCTTGCCACTGTCTCTTTTGCTCCGGCGTCCATGTTTTCTTGCCATCGTTTCTTGGAGTCCATTGCCCTCCAGTTTTCTGGCGCTGGTTGCTCCCTGCTCCGGGTTGATCTTGATTCACAGCCGCAACTTGTTGCGAACCGTAGTGATGATCCGGTCTATCATCTGTTCTTTTTCCTCTGTAGTCATTCCTCCGAGATGACCCGGCTCCATACCTCTGATAGTATTCCTCGTTTGACTCGTTTGATGCGAGCCTAGGTTGAGTCAGATCACTCAAAGCATACGAATCGGCAATGCGGATCATCTCTGCCAAAGTAATTGGCATTTTCCTTTGCAACTTGATCCATAGCTCGCTGCCATATCTGCACCCTTGCGCAAACCACACTATGGCCTATGACTCTATGACACCCTCACACGAGTTTCTCACGGTACACCACCGGGTCAAGAATTCACGGTCTGTCTCATTAGGCCTTTGCTTGCATATTGCTAGGGTCTGCGGCCTATTTGGCCTCTGATATGTACTTGAGAAATTGCTGATAAACATTTCCTCAAAATCTATCCAGCAGTTGATGCTTCCGGGTGGTAAATTGTTCAACCATACTCTGGCTGGACCTTCCAACATCTGGGGTACGTATCGTACAGCCCATCTCAAGTTGCCAGTGGCAATTTTCATAGCCGTAGCATAGTTTATCAGCCAATCCTCCGGCTTGGTACTGCCGTCATACGTCTTCGTGCCCTTGGGCAGCTGGAAGTTGGGTACCGGTGGCTCCTTCATGACCCGGGGTCCAAAGCACGCTGGACCCGGTGGACCTTGACATTCGATCTATTCCGACCTATACAGGCGATCCAGTTTCAACCTGGCGTCATCCGACATCAAATCCCTGCTTCCTAATCTTGACCCTATCACATGATAGTCCGGTCTTGGGTACCCCGCGTTCACCATCTCTGAATCACCGTCGACAGGTTTTGCTCTTGTGGCGCACCTTTCTGTTGCATACCTCGGCCGGCACTTTGCTCTTGCCTTGGTATATTCCGCTGCTGCGGTTGTCCTGCTCCTGCCGAGTTTCGCTGTCCGGCATTGTCGTTGGCAGCGTTCCCTTGGCCAGCATTGCCTTGGTCGTGGTTACCTCGGCCAGCTTCACCTCGGCTCACACTTCGTCGATCATCATTTTCCTGTGCTTCTTTTCCTTTTCCTTCCCGCGTCGGGTCGTACGGGACGATCTGTTTGTTCCGTCTGGCCGAGGTTACTACCTCTTCTCTCCTTGGACCACCATGAGGAGACGATGCGGATCCAGCGGATTTCTCCGGGTTACCCATCACCGAATGAACGATTTTGGAAGCTCCAGCTCTCTCCGGGTTAGCTCTGAGTAGCTCTTCGTTCTGTCTGTTCGTGATCCGAACTAGCTCGTTAATCCTATCTTGTTGTCTTTGACGGGCCTCACCCGTCAGACCCTCTAACTCGGATGCAGCCGCATCCGCTGCTCTGAGGTTCTTTGCCGGGGTACTATACTTCGGCAGCCCCACGGACAAACAGTTCTCTGCCTCCTCAATCCTAGTATCACCTTCTCTATTCATCTCACTCATGAGATTTCTCCCTTTTACTTTTACCGTGTCAACTTTGTTTGCTTTTGCATATTCACGTAGCGTCATGTTCAACGACTGCTGCGGCTATTTTCTTTGCGCCTTCTAGTATCTTTTGCCTAGTTTCCTCCAGCTTAGACTGTGCTCGAGTCAGATCTACTGCTGCTACTACAGGGTTTGCCAAGCTATCCATCGCCTCTCTCAGCACATTTTCTGGCCTCTCTAGTGGAGGACCTCTAGCTTTCCTTGGTGCCTTAGGCGTTACCTCCAGATCTGGCCCCGGATCCTTGTTTGCGCCCGCACCAGGCACGGTCATCATCACCTCTGCATGGTCCGGGGAGCGAACGATACGCGCCCCGCGAGCCACAGTGAGGGGTGGTTCCCCTACTTCGATGATGCGGCGCAGTTGAGCACATGTTACGTCCACAACAACGTAGACCTTGTGCGCGCCGAGCTTGACGAAGAGGCCGTTGCACGGAAGTGGGCGCGTGCCGAAGCAGCCTGCATTGTCGCTGACGAAGTCCAGCGCTCCAAAGCGCTGAACAAGCCCGGAGATGATGCGTTCGCCGGTGGCGATGAAGTTTCCCGTCCGGATCTTGACCCCTGCTAGCGCCGCTAGCCCCACGGTGGGCGCCAACTGTCATGGTGGTGTCACGGCAGATGCCATGGATAGGCTAAAGGTGGGGACTAATACACGCTAGGGGAATCCAGGGAGGGATAGTGAAGTGATTCTCCACACAGAAGTTTGTATTGCTTTCCTTTCAAGATTACAAGTGCTCCTAGAGCTATATCAGCGAGAGGAGGAAGAAGGAGCTCTCTTACTCTCACCCACAGTTCACACCTAAAACCTTAGCCAAATTAGTATAGAAGAAAACCCAACCCCCTTCTACTGAAACCCTAGCCCCCCTTATATAGAGGTGGTTTGGTCTCTGCCTAGGGCATACGTGGAGGCATATTCCTAAGAATATGCCTCCTCTCAAAGTGGTAACCCGACCGGGGTGATTTTCCCCCGCATCACACATGCTTTAGCTACGTGAGCCTCTGCGGCGCCCGCGTCAGCCGACACGGTCGTCGTCACCCTTGTCGGCCATGACCCGGTGGTCCGCCTTGCACCTTCGCTCATGCAGTGCGTACCGGGCTTTATTTTTGACCAGCAAGATTCCTTCCTTCTCCCAGAAGCTAAACGGGACCCGGATCATGGTAGATCCGGCTATACCTGTTCCTGCATACAAGTTAGACAAGCACTTCCGACTTACTCCTTAAGTCGGTTGAGATTTAGTTAGGCGAATGCCCCTGGTCTGGGTTACCCCGTGATTCGGCCTGCCTTGAGGTGACCCGGCCAGCATCCGCTTTGGCCTTGCCGAACCCCGGCTAACTCGGCCTTTATACCCCGGAGTGACCCTACCCAGGGGTATCCCCCAACAATCTTTATTGTGTTTCCTTTACTTATTGCAAGTTAAGTTATATAATAGTGAGTTGTCTTCTATTATGATTTTTGTATTGATGAATGTGATGCTTCTTGTCCGTATTCTTTTATCAACTCTTCACTCCATAACCCTGAGGTCATGTTTATTGAGCTCAGTTTTCGCTTGGGGACAAGCGAAGTCTAAACTTGGGGGGAGTTGATACGTCCATTTTGCATCACTATTCTATATCATAACTTACTATTATTCATTGATATATTTCATATTAAGAGATGATACTCATGTTATTTCATTTGTTTTTGCATGGGTGATGACTTTTGGAGCATGGACCGCTATAGTCAGGATTCTGATGGAAAAGGGGCTGTTTGGAGGCAAAATTCGCGAAGATCAGAAAATCCGGGAAAATACATGGAAAATTCTATTTTTCTAGAAGACGAAGATTGCTAGAAGAGGGAGTGGAGATGGGCCACAGGGGGCCCACACCACCCCCTAGCTCGGGCATCCCTAGGCCGCGCCAGTAGGTGGTGTGGCCACCCTGGCCCACTCCAGGCTCTCCCCTCTAGCGTATATTATCCCCATGGAACCCTAATACCTAGAGAGCGACCATAGAAAGATTCCGCCGCCTCTGTGGGGGCGGAAAACTATATATAGAGAAAGATCTCTCCGGTAGACAGAATTCTGCTGGGGGAATTCCTTCTCGGAGAGGGGAGATCGTCGACATCAACACCACCATCAAGCTGGACTTCATCGGGATCATTATCATCATCATCACCATCATCATCACCATCATCATCTCCACTAGCACCATCATCACCACTTCATACCACTGTAACAATTAGGTTGAATCTTGTATAGTTCTTAGGGGAAACTTTCCCAGTGTTGATTACTCCTTGTAGTTGATGCTATTGAGTGAACCATTGAATTATCACTTATGTTCAGATTGTTACATATCATTATTTCATCTCTGATCTTGATCCATATGATGTGTTGTGAGTAGTTCATTTAGCTCTTGAGGACATGGGAGAAGTCATGTTGTTAGTAGTGGAATTGTGTTGAGAAAGATTCAATGGTTTGATATTTAAGTTGTGGTGTATTTCTTCTAGTGGTGTCATGTGAACGTAGACTACATGATACTTCACCTATATGGGCCTAGGGGATTGTATTGTGTATTTGGCTAGTAATCGTAGGGGTTGCCGGAGTGACAGAAACCTGAACCCCCGTTAGGAAACCTTTGCACGAGGGACGTCAGGGTCTTAGACTTTAAAGTTGTGGTTAGGTTACTATCTTAATTACTTTCTTGTACTTGCAGATGCTTGCAAGGGGTATAATCACAAGTATGTATTAGTACTAGGAAGGTCGGCACATTAGCGCAGGTTTACCCACACAACACTTAGCAAACTAAAGAAGATTAATCAACTATATGAAGCGAAAGCACTTAACGATATTCCCGTGTGTCCTCGAGAACGTTTAGTCATCTTAAGTAATACAACCGGCTTGTCCTTTGCTAAAGAAAGGATTGGGCCACTTGCTGCATTTATTATTATTTTCTTTTATTTACTCGTACTTTATTTACCCGCAGTATCAAAAACCACTAAAAATCCGTTTGCTAAGTATTACGGAGAATTCCTGTTCCAAGCCACTCGCCAACACCTTCTGCTCCTTGTTGGGTTTGACACTCTTACTTATCGAAAATACTGCGATACACCCCCTATACTTGTGGGTTATCACCCCCACCGCCGCGTTAGGGTTAGAACCTCGCCGGAGTTGTTCGTCGTCGACGATGAACCTCAGCCGTTAGATCAGGTTCTAATCGTATGGCCTAGATTGAAAGATATCGTTTCGGTTAGATAGAGTCGCTAACTAGTGGGATTCCCCTGTTAGTAGCCCTCTGCGCCGTGCTGTGTAGATTGGGTCGGCCCAGTTAGTTTCCCGTGCACAGCCCAGTGATTCAAATAGTTATTTTCCATTTTTAAACCTATTTCTGTCACTAGATTCAAAAATAAATTCAAAGAGATTTACTGAACCAAATTGCATGATTCAAATTTTGTTAGAAAGATATTTAAATTATCTATCCAAGACCGTTAGATTCATATCATTTGGAGTTAGAGATCGCCTATACCAAAAATAACAAGAGAGAGACTTTTCCAAGTTCAAACAGTTTTCAAAAATCAACCATAAATGCTTTTGAGTTGATTCCAACTCTCAAAAATCTCATTTGATAAGATCTATCTGAATATGTAAAAATATTTAGGTTTGCATGCAGTGACATTGGACTAGTACCAAAATAATGCTATTTAGGCATTTCTAGTCACTTTAATTTTATTAAATGATAATCTTAAAACTTTATAAAATATGAACATCACTTAAAATCACATTCCCATGTATTAGAATATGTGGTGATGACATGTGTCAACATGATCCCATATTTTAATTGGAGAATATTAAATCTTAAGTATTTTCAATGAGTAGAAATTACTTTTCTAAAATAAGATAAACAAGATTAAGTCTTTATTTCATGTGATGATTGTGATGATGCTAGATCATCTTGTGAGAGCTTTTGTGTGCTACATAGAGTAGTTAAGTATTGTTTGTTGACTGTGTACCTCATATTCATTTATATATGATAGTACCGACCCGGGATACGAGGAGGAGGAGTACTACTAAGAAGAAGAAGAAAACTTGAACCACTGCACTACTCAAGGCAAGCCATCACTAATTGCAAGCCTAGTAATACAAGTTAACTATGCAAGTTAACACTTGCCCACTTTATAACTTAAGAAAATGCATTAGGCATGCTTGGTTATATAACTTTGATTATACCAATCCCAAGTTTTACTTGCAAGCTTTATTCTTTTACTTTACCAAAGTTCTTTACTTTTAGTTAGTGCTTTGTGAGTATTGGAAGAATAGTATAGATACCATAAAGAGTATAAAACTAGGCCTAAGTAGTTATACTTAGACATCATTCCAAGGCATAAGATTAGAGTTGGATAGTTATACTTGATTAGAACCCCTCATTAGTGAATACCCTCAACTATAAAGGCTAGTGCTAAGCATAAAAGTTGATCACTTTAGATGGGAATACTTGGTGAAAATGATTATGAAAACCTTGGAATGAGTATTCATTCTATTTAAATGTTTTTACATGTGTTATGGACACAAAAGGATTGATGATGAAAATATTGAGGCATGAGCCTTAGCCCTTTACAAAAACTGATGGTTGGGTTTGCATGCGATACCATTCCAATTTTACCATACAAACACAATACCTGAATTGGGTAGGGCTTAACTAGAAGTTTATATGCCTTAGTATGGGTTCCCTCACAGAAGAGGTTGAGCTAAGGCTACCTCGTGAGTGTGAATGTCCACCTATGTAGTGCCCAGGATGGCAGATGGCCATGGCTGGGAGGCCAAGCTCATAGGGGAGGCGCCTATACTAGAGTGTGTAATTGAAAGGTTATGATTGATTATTCACATACTAAGTATGATGATTCAGGGTTATCCCCGATGGATGTATCGAATTTTGTGGTGAAAGTGTACCACCTCTGCAGAGTGTCAAACTATTTGAATAGTCACGTCCACGGTCATGGACAGTTGGAGTGGCCATACTGTTCCATCGTCAGATGTTTTCAAAATGACTTGTGAATTGAACTATGATTTTGACTTGAAGACAACAGGGTCGTGGATATGAAAACTAGGTTCCCACTTAAGTGATTTAGAACATTATCTTAGTTTTCTTTACTTCTAAACTCGGTATGAGATAAACCTAGATTTTTGCAAATAAACCTAGAGCTTAAGATTCCTACTAGAACTACCTTACTTGTTAGTGATAGTTTGCGAGTACTTAAAGAGTACTCATGGCTTTGTCCCTGGCTATTCCTGTGGGCAGACTATGAGGAGGACTACCAGGATGATGGACAGAAGGAGCTCTACGACAACTAGGATCATCTCCCATCGTCAGCATTGCCTATGACCCTGAAGATGGAGGCCCTACTACATTTCTTTTCCGCTGCTTGATTTGTATTAAGACTGGATCATGAGATCCTTTATTTGTAAGACCTTATTATGCTTTGTAATGGATGATGTACTGTGGTACCAATTCGGTTATATCACGCAAAAATGGTAATCCTAGGATTGCGAGGTATGTCATAGCATGCATCTGGGATTAAAAATCCGGGTGTTGGCAAGTTGGTATCAGAGCCATCCTGACCATAGGATACCCTAGTTAGAATGGACATCCGATAAAAACTTAGTTTCAAAAAAAAAGAAGTGAGTATTTATGAAAACCTATTCCCACTCTTATCCTTGATTCTTTCAAAAAAAGTCATGTTCCTCAAAAATTCTTGCTTTCTTACATAAAATTTGACACACTTGATCACCTCACTAACTTACTCACCCTAAATTCTTATAGATGGAAGTCTAGTATTGCAAGTTCTACCAGTTGGGCAACGGAGGCCAACTGATCTTTGAGAGGGATCTAGATGCCTTTGTCGAGTATCTTGGCGCTTGCCGGAATTCTTCAGGGCACAACTCAACGATCACATAGGTGGAGATCTACAATGGCTGATAGTTGCAGATCTTAGAGGCAAGATGGAAGCACCCACTTTGGAGAAGATCCAATTCACCTTGCGGGAGACAACTGGCTAGATGGATTAGCCAGGGCTATGCATGAAGCTCTTTCCCGTCTTTCTGGGCAAAGCATCAACCTGGTCCAGGAAACTCGCTTTGCTCACTTCACAAGGCGTGATTCTATGGGAGTGCCCTTCGAGATGCCAGGACACCCAGAGCTGAAGCACCAGGTGGAAAATCTTGACTTCATGCTGTATGATAGGCAGAAGGAGTTGAACAACGCCCATGCCTACGACAACCACAACTATGCCATTGCAGTCAAGAAGGACCAGACTCTCGCCATTCTTGCCAAGGAACGCCAATCACTTCATCATCAGCGTGACAAGAAGGATCGCACCATCGATCGTCTTCGCAAGAAGGTGGCCGCTCTCGAGAAGACCATCCGTGAATAGGAAGTCCAGCTTGAAGTGAAGGAGGAGGAAGGTGAAGATATCCAGGGAGATCTTTACTCTTAACTCAGTGATGACAATGACTACCTGGAGGATGATGCCATGGAGTTCCACACTGATGATGATGATTCCTACTTCATTGATGATGATTATATGCACTTGAGCACTACCGTAGGAGTGAATTATACTAGTCCCACTGTATCGTAGTTTCACAGAATGGTTCTTAAAACCATCTGGTTTCTATTTGTGTCGTGGTGTGTGTTTGTATGGTGTGCTTTGAATGAATGAATGAGAGGAAGTTGTTAGTTTGCAAAACCTGAGTCAAACTCAAAGTTTAAAGCTTTTGAAACAAAACCATGAACCTTAGACATTTCCCTCTTATCTCACTATCTATCTCAATCTTCAGATGACTCGTGGAAATCCCGAAGGAAGCAGTTCATCTCAGGACCCAATGTTGTAGATTCTGCAAATGCTAGTTTCTAACCGTGAAGCTAGTAGAGCCGAACGCCAAGCCAACCTCGCCACTATTCAACAGATAGCTCAGATGGCCCACAATAACCAAGGTCACGGAAACCAGGATCACCATGGATCCAAGCTCAAGAACTTTCAGAATACCAACCCACCTATGTTTAGTAAGTATGAGGATCCCTTAGATGCTGATGACTGGTTGCAAACCATGGAGAACAACCTGGAGGTCGCAGGAGTTGAAGCCAATGAAAAAGTACTGTTTGATCAAGTTCAGCCGGACTCATGTGCCCCAAGGTTTGGTCACCAGGATGAGGGATGAGTTCAGGGAACTGAAGCAAGGAAGGATCACGGTAGTTGAGTATTGTGACAAATTTTTGTCACTAGCTAGATATTCCCATGATGAGATTAACACAGAAGCAAAGAAGAAGGAAAGGTTCCTGAATGGATTACATGATGAGATGCAGACTGTGTTAGTCAACATCCGTTTTGCAGATCTAGAAGAGCTAGTAGACTCTGCCATTCAGATGGAAGGGAAGATAAACCAAGCCAATGACAATCGCAAGCAGATGATGATGCACCAGCCTGGATCCCACCATACCCAGAAGTCTTGCCCCAACCCGTCTGCAGGATATGCCCCAAGAAACAACAAACCCCCTACGTCCCATCCAAGCTATCCCAATCACAGCGAAGGAAACCTGAAGTTTGGAGGAAACCACAACAACAACCCCGACAACTCCAATAACATCAACCATGCACCACCCAAGTCCAACAACAACAACAATACTACCCAAGGACTGGAAGCAATGTTGTGCTTATCGCAGGAAAAGACAAGTCCCAGATTACTTGTTTTGAATGTGGAGTCAAGGGTCACTACTCCAATGAGTGCCCCAAGAAGCTTGCAACAACCACCAATGTCAATGCACCCGCTCAGCAGCAACGCCATGTTCATCCTAGAAGGAGATTTGCCCCAGGGAATTCGCTCAACCGCAACGGCCATCTGTTCCACATGAATGCTGAAGAAGCTCAAGAAGCGCCCGATGTCGTGTTGGGTATGTTTTCTGTTAACTCAGTACTTGCAAGAGTGTTGTTTGATTCTGGAGCATCGCACTCATTTGTTACGGAAGAATTTGCATGAACTAGTAAGATTCAACCAACAAAATTTAAGCATGCTATGATAGTTCAAATAACTGGTTCAACCACCAAAGCTAGAAAATTTTGCAAAGTTGTACCTATCAGAATCCATGGAATAGATTTTTGCCAATCTAATAGTACTTGGAACCAAAGGTTTGGAAGTAGTACTAGGAATGGATTGGATGATGAAACATAAAGGATTGATCGACTGTGCCAAGAAAGCCATAACCATGACCAGTAGCTCCGGAGTATCAGTAGAGCATGTATCTGAGACGTTGCCCCGTCAATTAAAATGCAACAAGAGTCTAGCCCAACCAACCATAGACCACGTCAGAGTAGTCTGTGAATACCCCGACGTATTCCTAGATGAATTGCCCGGTATGCCCCCAGATCGGGATATCGAGTTCATCATTGAACTAGTTCCGGGAACTAGACCCATAGCTCAGAGACCATATAGTATGAACCCATCTGAACTAGTGGAGCTGAAGAAACAACTTGATGCTATGTTGGATAAAGGTCAGATTCAACCAAGCGCGTCGTCATGGAGATCACATGTTCTGTTTGTGGATAAGAAAGATGGAGGTAACCGTTTGTGCACAGATTACCGGAACCTGAATGATGTCACCATCAAGAACAAGTACCCACTACCGAAGATAGAGGATCTGTTTGACCAGTTGACTAGTGCCAGAGTGTTTTCTAAGATGGATCTTAGAACTGGTTATCATCAACTCAAGATTCGTGCAACGGATATTCCAAAGACTACCTTTACCACAAGATATGGATTGTATGAGTATATGGTCATGTATTTTGGATTAACCAATTCCCCCTCTTATTTCATGAATCTCATGAATATGATTTTTATGAACTTCCTGGATAAGTTTGTCATTGTTTTTATCAATGATATTCTGATCTATTCCAAGTCAGAAGAAGACCATGAGCTACACCTGAGAACCATCCTTGAAACACTTAGAGAGCATCAGTTGTATGCCAAGTTTAGCAAATGTGAGTTCTGGTTGAAGGAAGTAGGATTCCTAGGACATATTGTGTCGGCAGGAGGAGTCACTGTTGATCCCGCCAAGATCAAAGATGTTGAAGAATAGAAGGCCCCAACCACTCAAACCCAAGTCCGTGCATTTCTCGGATTAGAGGGATATTACCACAAGTTTGTTTGAAGGATTTTCGAGCATCGCAAGACCAATGACCCAATTGTTGAAGAAAGATAAGAAGTTTGAATGGACGGATAAATGTGAAGCAAGTTTTCAAGAGCTCAAGAAGAGATTGATTTCAGCCCCAATTCTGATTATGCCGGATATCAAGAAGCCTTTTGATGTGTATTGTGATGTGTCCAAGATTGGTCTCGGATGTGTGTTCATGCAAGAAGGCAAAGTCATAGCATATATTTCTAGACAACTGAAGCAGCATGAGCAAAACTACCCTACCCATGACCTTGAACTAGCAGCCGTAGTTTTAGCCTTGAAGACATGGCGTAATTACCTTATGGGTAACCGCTGTGAGATTTATTCGGATCACAAGAGTCTGAAGTATATTTTCACCTAGAAGGAGCTCAATATGAGGCAAAGGAGATGGATAGAGTTAATCAAGGATTATGACCTTGACATTCACTATCACCCCGACAAAGCCAATGTGGTAGCGGATGCTCTTAGCAGATTTCCATGTAGATTAAACACCATGATAAAAGAAGCCCAACCAAGTTTGCATGAGGAGTTGGAGCAGTTTAGAACGGAGCTAGTTAGCAAAGGATTTTTAGCTAGCATAGAACTTCAACCCACTTTGATCAGTCAGATCAAAGAAGCACAGAAAGGAAATGCAAGTATCAATGGAATCAAGCGTCGTATCGGTACAGGGAAGGTACCCGGATTCACCGAGGATGAAGAAGGAGTTTTGTGGTACAAAGGACGTATCTGTGTGCTAGCAGATTCCGAGCTGAAGCAAGTTATCATGCAGGAAGCTCATGATACTCTTTATTGTATCCATCCCAGAGGAACGAAGATGTATGAGGATTTGAAGGAGCAATTTTGGTGGCACAAGATGAAGAGAGAAATCGGAATCTACATAGCCAAGTGTGATATCCGTCTGAGAGTCAAAGCGGAACATCAGAGACGCGCATGACTTTTGCAACCATTGCAGATTCCAGAATGGAAACGGGATTCTGTCAGAATGGATTTCAGCACCGGATTGCCTACTTCTAGTAGGGGAAATGACTCTATTTGGGTCATAGTGGATAGACTATCCAAGGTAGCCCATTTCATACCTGTCAAAACCACCTACCAGAGTTTTAAGCTAGCAGAGCTGTACATTGCTAGAATCGTCAGTTTGCATGGAACCCCTAAGACCATAGTGCCGGATCGAGGAACCCAGTTTACCTCAAGATTTTGGCAAAAAGTCCAAGAAGTATTAGGAACCAAGCTGAATTTCAGCACAACTTATCACCCGCAGACTGATGGACAAACCAAAAGAGTCAACCAAATCTTAGAAGATATGTTGAGAGCTTGTGTGTTAGAATATGGATCAAAATGGGAAGATTGTCTTCCTTTCGCTGAATTCTCATACAACAACAGTTATCAAGCCAGTTTGCAAATGGCCCCCTTTGAATTTTTGTATGGAAGGAAGTGTCGTACCCCCTGAATTGGTCGCAAGTAGGAGAGAGTCAGATTTTTAGACCCGACATCCTATGAGAAGCCGAAGAGAAGGTTCACAAAGTCTGTGAGCACCTCAAGACCGCCCAATCCAGACAGAACAGTTATGCTGACAAGAGACGTCGAGACCTAACCTTCAATGTCAGAAATTTTGTGTATCTCAAAGTATCGCCCTTGAAGGGAATGCAGCGTTTTCAACTGAAAGGGAAGTTATCCCCCAAATATATTGGACCCTTCAAGATTTTGAATCACCGAGGAGAAGTATCATATCAACTGGAACTGCCAGAGGAGATGTCAGCCATATATGATGTGTTCCATATCTTGTTACTTCGCAAATGCCTAGAAGTTCCGGAGAAGACCGAAGTTTTCAAGAACATCGATCACCGAGCCATATATGTCAACAAGGATCTGACGTAATCGTGAAGTACCCATTCGTATTTTGGAGGAATCCTTCAGAACCACCAAGACCCAGAGTATCAATTTTCTCAACATCCAGTGGAGCAACCATACCGAAGAAGAAGCTACTTGGGAGCGTGAGGATTACATTAGGACTGAGTTTCCAAATCTCTTTAGTTCCTAGTTTTTCTTAAATCTCGGGATGAGATTTTGTTTAAGGAGTGAAGGTTTGTAACATCCCAAAAATACTAATCAAGATTATCAAGTTCTAATCACCCAAGTTTAGGGTTAACAAAAACTTTTATTACTAAATTGAATATGAATGCATGTGTGTGTTGCATTAGTGTATGATTGAGTGAAATTGCCAAGTTTGATTGCTACAAATGATAAGAAATGGTTTAGAGATGAATACTACATCATCTAGGACAATTACAAACAAAATCCAAAGAAAAAGAAATCAAATATGAATCAAATGATCAAATGGTAATTTTGACCAAAGTTAACCACTAGGCCACTTTGAGTGTTCCTAGTAAAGAATTTCTAATAGAAACATGTCCATTTATTTTCACCCCTTGCTAGACCAAGTAAAAGTGAACCCAAGTTCGCTTTACAAACTCACATAAACTATTTTCAAATATATTTAAAGGACAATTCAAAATTGAATCAAGTTCATATGGTAAGTTCACCATTTTGCAAAAACCACTCAAATCAATTCACCTTGGCAAACCCAAGCAACCAGAGACTACCAAGCATAAGATTAGATCACTCACCAAATTTCATTCAAAAATGTCAAATTTAAATTCTTACGGCCATTTAGTCAAACATCTTGTAGACACTAATCAAACTCTGCCTAAGTCCACTATTTGGAATAGTGATCACTCGACCACTTGCCCTCATTTCACTCCCCTATCTCCCCTAGCACCTAGCAATGCAGTGGACAACCTCCGCCTTTGCCGTTGCACCAGTGCAGCGCCGCCCAGAGCTTGCCACGCCGGCCGACCATGGACCGCTCGCAAGAGACCATGCTACCCTCGTCCATGATGTCTAGCAGGCAGGCCACCGTCCACCGCCACCCCCTGTCTAGCCCTTGACCGCAGCCAGACCATGGACCACCCCAGCATCACCACACCCACTTTCTCTGCGCCGTGCCAAGAGCACGCTAGAGCGACGTAGCCGACCAGCTCGCATGCACCGCGCTGTGCAGATTGGGCCGGCCCAGTTAGTTTCCCGTGCCCAGCCTAGTGATTCAAATAGTTATTTTCCATTTTAGTTAAAACCAGTTTCTATTAGTAGATTCAAAAATTAATTCAAAGAGATTCACTAAACCAAATTGCATGATTCAAATTTTGTTAGAAAGATATTTAAATTATCTATCCAAGCCCATTGGATTCAAATCATTTGGAGTTAGAGATCACCTATAACAAAAATAACAAGACATTGACTTTTCCAACTTCAAACATTTTTCAAAAATCCATAAATTCTTTTGAGTTGATTCCAACTCTCAGAAATCACATTTGATAAGATCTATCTGAATATGTAAAAATATTTAGGTTTGCATGCAGTGACATTGGACAAGTACCAAAAAATGCAATTTAGGCATTTCTAGTCACTTTAATTCTATTAAATGATAATCTTAAAACTTTATAAAATATGACCACCACTTAAAATCACATTCCCATGTATTAGAATATGTGGTGATGACATGTGTCAACATGATCCCATATTTTAATTGGAGAATATTAAATCTTAAGTATTTTCAGTGAGTAGAAAATAATTTTCTAAAATAAGATAAACAAGATTAAGTCTTTATTTTTCATGTGATGATTGTGAAGATGCTAGATCATCTAGTGAGAGCCTTTGTGTGCTACATAGAGTAGTTAAGTATTGTTTGGCGATTGTGTACCTCGTATTCATTTATAGACGATAGTACTGACCCGGGATAGGAGGAGGAGGAGTACTACCAAGAAGAAGTAGAAGAAAACTTAAACCCCTACACTACTCAAGGCAAGCCATCACTAATTGCAAGCCTAGCACTACAAGTTAACACTTTCCCACTTGATAACTTAAGAAAAATGCATTTGGCATGCTTGCTTATATAACTTTGATTATACCAATCTCAACTTTTACTTGCAAGCTTTATTCTTTTACTTTACCAAAGTTCTTTACTTTTAGTTAGTACTTTGTGAGTATTGGAAGAATAGTATAGATACCTTAAAGAGTATAAAACTAGGCCTAAGTAGTTATACTTAGATGTCATTCCAACGCATGAGATTAGAGTTGGATAGTTATACTTGATTAGCACCCCTCATTAGTGAATACCCTCAACTATAGTTGCTAGTGCTAAGCATAAAAGTTGATCACCTTAGATGGGAATACTTGGTGAAAATGATTATGAAAACCTTGGAATGAGGATTCATTCTATTGAAATGTTTTGACATGTGTTATGGACACAAAAGGATTGATGATGAAAATGTTGAGGCATGAGCCTTAGCCCTTTATAAAAACTGATGGTTGGGTTCGGATGTGATACCGTTCCAATTTTACCGTACAACCACAATACCTGAATTGGTTAGGGCTTAACTAGAAGTTTATATGCCTTAGTATGGGTTCCCTCGTGGAAGAGGTTGAGCTGAGGCTACCTCGTGAGTGTGAATGTCCACCTATGTAGTGCCCAGGATGGTAGGTGGCCATGGCTGGGAGGCCAAGCTCATAGGGGAGGTGCCTATACTAGAGTGTGCAATTGAAAGGTTATGATTGATTATCCGTATACTAAGTATGATGATTCAGGGTTATTCCTGATGGATGTATCGAATTTTGTGGTGAAAGTGTACCACCTCTACAGAGTGTCAAACTATTCGAATAGCCGCGTCCGCGGTCATGGACAGTTGGAGTGGCCATACTGTTCCGTCGTCAGATATTTTCAAAATGACTTGTGAATTGAACTATGACTTTGACTTGACCACAACAGGGTTGTGGATATGAAAACTAGATTCCCACTTAAGTGATTTAGAACATTAACTTAGTTTTCTTTACTTCTAAACTTAGTATGAGATAAACCTGGCTTTTTGCAAATAAACCTAGAGCTTAAGATTCCTACTAGAACTACCTTACTTGTTAGTGATAGTTTGCGAGTACTTAAAGAGTACTCATGGCTTTGTCCCTGGCTATTCCCATGGCCAGACTATGAGGAGGACTACCAGGATGATGGACAACAGGAGGTCTACGACAACTAGGATCTTCTCCCTTCGTCAGCATTGCCTGTGACCCTGAAGATGGACCTACTACGTTTATTTTCCGCTGCTTGATTTCTATTAAGACTAGATCATGAGATCTTTATTTGTAAGAACTTATTATGGTTTGTAATGGATGATGTACTGTGGTACCAATTCTGTTATGTTTCACAAAAATGGTAATCCTGGGATTGCGAGGTATGGCATAACAGGCATCTAGGATTAAAAATCCGGGTGTTGACACGCTCCCTCCTTCTCCAAAACCCAAGTCCATAACAATGGGAATTCATGAGTTGAACCCTCGTCAATTGGCGCCGTCTGTGGGAACTGGGAGTGTTGATGTCGCGGCTTCTTCGGCCCTGTCAACTGCGATCTACAACTCCGCAACAGTGGAGATTCGCAAGCTCTTTGGCACGTTCGACTTCACCATCCACACGTCGGCCACTCGCTTGGCTTTCAAGTCCATGGGCGATGGGATCAGCCTGGCGATTGGGAGCTTCCGCTTCCAAGTTGGTCAACTGGGCACGCATCGCATGCCTGACCAGCCAACGGCACCCGTGATTGCTCCAGCATCGTGGTTCCCACCACCAATCGGCACCCTCAGCGAGCTCAACACCTCAGCAACAGCTAGGATTACGGACAACGACAACAGTCACGGATCCGATCTAGGTGACATAGCCACAAAAGATGGAGCCTACATCTCTGGATCTTAAAGTTGCGGGAGCAACAGTTACCCCAATCACTTCATGTGCGCCGCCATCAACACAGGCGATACCGACGTTAATCACGAAAACGCCGGCACCGGCTCTGGCACTAGACCGCCCAACGACGGTATACCCACCGACAACACACCCAACGGTGTCCCCACCAGTGGTGGCAATGACGCGCCCGTCAATAATGGGACGGGAGGAGAACCATCACTCACGATGAATGAGAACACCGGTGAGCGCATGCTGATCAAGCTCAATGACAACGAGTGGCCCGCTGTCGAGAAGCTCTATAGGGCAATCCTCTACCCCCCAACACACCACAGGACATGCTGATGGGCTACCATTGGCCGCTGAAGGAGGAATTCAAGTGCTAGAAGCAGGTGATCGTGCAACTCGAAGCGCGCAGAAAGGCGGTGGACGAGTCGAGCCTTCGGCGAGCTGGGCTCTCCTCCCACGGAGGATCCTCCTCCAAAGGCAACGAATACGTGGCCAACAAAAGGCGATCTCGACTGGCCCACCTCACCGAGCAAGAACATGTAGAAGCCTTGAAAGTCCTCGACTTCAGCTCTATGACGGTGGATACACGGGGCAACGTGCTCCCGAAGACACCGCAAGCTGCGGTGATAGCGGCTACCATGTACCTCCTCAACAACCAGCCACCGGCTGGAGATCCGCGAGCTGCCATGCATCGATCTACGATCGTGGGTCTGGGACTAATCGAGGCCACCCTCGATAAAGAACCAACACCAGAGCCGAAGAAAAGCAAGGCTTTGGACAAGTACTATTATGTACTCCTCCAGTGACGACAGTCACGATCCATCACGGCGACGTCGCTCACGGCGACATGACCACGACTACGATGCGCGTGATGACATCACGTAGCGCAAGGTCGACAAGATGCGGGCAAGGCGTGCTCGTTCGACTGACTCGGAAGAAGACGTGACAGATCTCTGTGGCACCAGATGCTTCAGTAGGGCCATCAGGCAGAAGCAAATGCCTAAGGGGTTCAAACTCCCGTTGGAGACCCCAAAATTTGACGGCCTGCAGGGAGGACCACATATCCTTCGTCAGGCTGCACGGTGGGTGTTGAAGCACGACCATGCAATGCCTACAGCTACAGCTGCAGGGCACCGCTCGCGCATGGCTCAAAAACCTCCCGCGCGGATCCATTCACAGCTGGGAAGAGCTGGTCTACAGCTTCATGCGCAACTTCAAGGGCACTTACAAAAGGCTCGCATCAATCGAAGAACTGAGAAGCTTCCAGCAAAGGTCTAGCGAGTCACTATGATCGTACATCCAGAGGTGGTCCATCATCAAGAACTCCACAGAAAACATCTCGGAGGATCGCGCAATCGACGCGCTCAATGTCGGCATTCGCCGTATAGAGCTCAGGGAAGATCTAGGCCGCTCGAAGCCCAAAACAATCGACCACCTGATGGAAATCACGAATCGGTGGGCTGACGGAGAAGATTCGGTGAAAAACCGCACCTACTCCGATGATGACGATGACCTTGGGGGCAGACGCGACCGCCGAGGCAAACGTCAAATGCTCGTCTACGATGACCGCGATGAAGTCAACATGGTCGCAGTCGGCTATGCCGACAAACGCGATGACAAGCGCAACAACGGATATCGTAGCGGTGGATACCGCGACAGCGGAAAAACCATGCAGGTGTGGCAACGCCGCACTCGCGAAGAGGCACCCGCAACATCTATCGAGGATAAACTGTCCGGACCATGCAACATGCACTTCTACATCGACAAGCGCGACGACAAGAAGAAATCCAGCCACCTTATCAAGGACTACCGCGAGTTTCTCAAACTCCACAAGGGTCTGGCTCGGATGAATTCTGACGCAATCAACATCGGCTATTGAGCTGCCCCAGGCGCTGTGGCACATGGAGCTCCTCCACCATCGCCCGGATCACCACCACCCGCGGTCGCGCTGGTCCAGCATCACGGAGGCGAGCCATACCCACGAGCCATGGGAAACATGGGGATGATCCAAAAGGGCATCCCTCAAATCGAGTGCAGAAGGCCATCACTCGCCAAGTCAATTTGGCTATAAACTCTCCACCCTCCATCACTGAGTACCTCAGTGGAAGAGACTCCTGCATCACCTTCGACAAGCGCGACCACCTGCATCAAGTTCCTCGTCCAGGCCACTGTCCCCTCGTACCCGAGGCGCAGATCGGGGGCTTCGATATGAGTCGCGCCTTCATGGACGGTGGGAGCGGCATCAACCTCATGTTCGCGAGTACCTTGCGTGCGATGAGGATCCCTATGACTTGTCTAGAAGTCTCAGACACAACGTTCCATGGCATCGTCCTAGGCAAGGGCATATACCCCTGGGCAAAATCAACCTTGACGTCATCTTCGGCACGCCGCAAAACTTTCGGCGAGAGCGCATCGACTTTGAGGTCGTCGACTGGCCCTCACAATACCACTGCATCCTCAGACGTGTCGCATTCGCTAGGTTCATGGCAGTGACGCACTACCCCTACCTGCAGATGAAAATGCCAAGTCCAAACAACATCATCACAATCAATGGAAGCTTCGAGAGGTCCGACAGCTGCGACAGGGAATTCAATAGAATCTCCTAGTCCTTCGACATGCATGAGGAACTCGCAAGATTGAAGGAGTCGACAGACAACAGTCTGCCTCCCCTGAGCAGGCCAAGTTCACCCGACCTGTCCTTCGACTCGTCGGTGCACACAAAGAAAGTCCAGGTCCACCCAACAGACCCGACCAAGACGGCCCTTATCGCCAACAACTTGAGTTACGCATAGGAACTTACGCTCGTCGAATTCCTCTGTGAGCACTGGGAAATCTTTGCCTGATGTCCAACGGACATGCCAGGGGTTCCCAGGGAATTCTCCGAGCACTCGCTTAATGTGAATCCAGACGCAAGGCTAGTCAAGCAGACAATACGGCGACTGTCTAAACCAAGAGCAAAAGCAGTCGGAATGGAGATCAATAGACTCCTCGATGCAAACTTCATACGCGAGATCAAGGAAATCACCTGGCTCGCTAACATAGTGATGGTTCCTAAAAAGACACGGATATCCTGTGGATGTGCGTAGACTTCACCTCCTTGAATAAGCATTGCCCAAAGGATCACTTTCCATTGCCACGAATCGATCAAATCATTGACTCCACAGTGGGATGTGAGCGCCTCTGCTTCCTCGATGCCTACTAAGGCTACAACCAGATTCAAATGAAGGAGGAAGACTAGGAGAAAACAGCATTTACAACACCCTTTGATGTGTTCTGCTATAACACGACGCCCTTCGGGCTAAAAAACACAGGAGCCACCTATCAGCGGTGCATGCAGGCTTGCCTCAAGAACCAACTTGGTCGCATTATCCAAGTCTACGTTGACGACATTGTCATCAAAACCAAAGAGGAAGCCACGTTAATCGACGATCTCCGCGATACCTTCGCCAACCTCGACCGCTACCGGATCAAGCTCAATCCAGACAAATATGCCTTCGGTGTGCCATCTGGGTAACTACTTGGGTATCTCATCTCTGTGAGAGGGATCGAGGCAAACCCGAAGAAAATAAAGGCCATACTGGCCATGGAGAAGCCGAAGAACGTAAAAGGCGTCCAACAGCTGGCTGAGCGAATCGCGGTGCTCAGTCGATTCATCAGTTGAATGGGCGAAAAGGCACTACCCTTCTACCAACTTCTCTGCAAAGCTGACAAGTTTGAGTGGACAGACAAGACGCAAGAAGCATTCGAAGACCTCAAGCGTCTACTGTCCACGTCGCCAGTACTGGTGACGCCTCGTGAAAAGGAACCACTACTGCTCTACATCTCCGCCACCAACCAGGTGGTCAGCACGGTGCTAGTGGTAGAACGAGCCGAAGAAAATAAGGTCCACGGGGTCCAGCACCCAGTATACTACCTCAGCGAGGTGCTCACGCCAACAAAGTAGCAGTATCCGCACTACCAGAAGCTGGCCTATGGCATCTTCATGACAGCCAGGCGACTGCGCTACTACTTCTAGGAGAACCCAATCGTGGTGGTAAAGGACGCCCCGCTCGGGCACATACTCAATAATCCTGACGCCACTAGACGAGTCATGCTCTGGGGAATTGAATTGTCTCCACGAGACATCACATACGAGAAGCGCGACGCGACCAAGTCGCAAGTTCTCCTGGACTTTCTCGTGCACTAGATGGAGAACCAGCTCCCCAACAAGCCAGATATGTCCTATCTTTGGACAATGCACTTCGACGCATCCAAGTGAAAGGACGGAGCTGGCGCAGGTGTCATACTGACATCGCCTCAAGGAGACAAGATGAAATACATTCTGCGAATGTAGTTCACTGCCTCCAATAATGAAGCCGAGTATGAAGCCTTAATCCATAGGATGGGGATGGCGAAAGCCAACGGCGCCAAGAGGCTCATCATCTATGGCGACTCCAAGATGGTGGTGAACCAAACGATGCACGAGTGCGACACACTGAGCGACAACATGATCTCCTATCGTGACCTCTATGACACACTCGAGGGAGACTTCGACGGTTGCGAGCTGTGGCACGTGGGCCGCGAAAGCAACGAAGAGGCGGATACACTCGCCAATATTGGCTCCACCTGCGCCCCAATACCACCTGGGGTATTGCTCGAGCGCATCTGCGAGCACTCCATTAAGCCCAAAGCTCTAGAGAAGAAAGCAAGCACATCAACAGACTCGGGCGCTACGCCACCCAATAAGCCAATGGCACTCGACGACATGGAGCTCGATATAGGACTCGAAGGACCAATAGGTATCATGATGATCGAGCCATCCTGGACACAACCATGCATCACATATCTACTCAGCAAAAGGCTACCAGATGACCCGACTGATGCCGACACATCACGCGACGATCCAAGGCATTCGCCCTCATCAACGGCGAACTGTACAAGCACAGTATCACAGGAGTACTTCAACGGTGCGTTTCCAACGGGGACGGAAGGGCCGTCCTCCTCGACATACACGAAGGCACCTGCGGACATCATGCTGGCAGTCGCGCCCTCGTCGCCAAAGTTCTACGAGCTGAAATCTACTGGCCCACGGCCATGCGCGACACCAAGGACATCGTCCAGCGTTACAACGCTTGCCAGCGATTCGCGGACAAACCACACGCACCTAACTAGTCTTCATGTCTTGTACTCCAAGGCTCTGGGTTTGTCGGTAACTGCACCGTAGCCTTCCTTCATCCGTCATGGGCCTCCCTTCTAGATACGTTTAACTGGGCCGCCGAGCAGGTCATGGGCCGTGCTACCAACTGTAGGCCACCCGAGTAATCTGAATTAGAGACATGCAATAGTGATACCCATTTAGCATATCCCAAACACTAAGTCTACTAGAGTACAACTATCTCTGGTTCTTGCCGTCGGTTGTTACAGCTTCAGCATTGTGTCTGTTTCATGAATGACCTTTCATCCACACTCTAGACCTTCGTTATGAAATAGTTGCATATCAGCTTTGAAGTGGAAACTGAATTTGTTTTTGCGTTGTTATAGAGCAAGAAACCGCTGTCTATCACCGGGTGCAGAGCAAGAAATTTGATTGCTCTGAATAATAGCTTAGGAATTTTAAGATTAAATTGTTGCCAGTTTAGAAATTGCCCCACCAATGCTCATTTGAAATAATATTTATGCACCCAATAGTTACCATTTTTATTTTTGTCTTTTGTCTTTTACTATTCTGTTGTTATCTTCTAAATGGCCCTTTTCATTGTAATCCCTTGGTTCCGAGCATTTTGTGCTAGATAGCACAATTACAGTAGATTTTTTGTGTGAAAGTGATGGTTTTATAGATCAACCACTGTTACAATCTTCCTCACATAGTCTAGGTATAACATTTGGACCCGTACGGAGCCATACCGCAGTCCTGGCCTCCATGCATCCCATCTTGGCTAGAGCATCACTAACACAGTTTTGCTCTCTCCTTATATTCTCTACCTTTGACCCCGCCCTCGACACCAAAAGCCTCGAGATATCCTTCAACATATGAGTGTGTTCCGATGGATTCAAGCACAATATATTCCTTGACTACTTTTAGTTTCTTATAACACATCATTATGAATTTACGATAGAAGTTAATCTGATATCATTCTTATTCTATCTACAGAAAATGTGAGCAACAGGCTAGACTGTACAATATTTGCCGCGATTATTTTGTCCTAAAAACAATTAAGATAGATATTTTTATTTAGAATTCAAGATAGAAATTAAATAATAGTCATTTGTAGATGATCATTGGTGCTCCTTCTCAAAAAGTTTCCTTTGTTTCTTTGGTGTAAGAATGAAGGATTATATAGGCACAAAATTTATAGGTAGAGTTGCAACTATTCTAGATCTTTTATGTATGCTGCACTATGCTCACTATTTTTAATATATTTCCCTATTCTCTCTGCACTCATGTTGAGGAGAAGCAAGCCTTGGACCGCTGCGAGGACCAGCCATCTCCGACCCCTCTAAAGTTCACGCTTCAGCCGCCCCTCCTCTGGTCAGCGCAGCAGCCAACCATGATCTTGCACGGAGGCAGCTACGAATATGGATACATGGTGCTCTGGCCATGCTTCTGCTGTTGTTGGGATGTGGCGACAAGGCTTGCCATGTAAAAATCATTCTCCCATTATGTCCCCGTCCATTTACTTCATTTTTTGATTCAGTTCATATGTGCAATCCATATGTGTAATTTATTGCATATTGTAATTCGTTTTACCATTCTTCCTGGTCTTGTGATTTACAGGTAATAAATGGGGTGGTTTGGCTGGCCAACATTGCTCCTGGCATTTTCAGAAATAAGTTCAAAGATGTTCAGTTCAAAGGTTATACCCTCTTTATACAATTGAAGAATACTTATCTATCTTGCATACAAACCGAACCATTTTATCCTAATGTTATGATCTAAGAAATAAAAACAATAGCTGAGTACCTCTCAAATTATAAACATTGGCGTAAGGATACACAATTCTAGCAGGATGGGGGTGATGGTCTGCCTTATAGAAGTGCACTTGAATCCAGATATTTACCTGGATAAACTCACTTTCTATCCTTCATGGTTTAAGGTTTGTAGACACTTTAATTCTCAACTCGTGAAAGATCAAACAGCCTAACCCACGAGCCCCTTGCTTTAGATTGCTTGTTTATGTTTCTCAAGTTTCTCATGTGAACCGATGCCACAGCCATCTTCGCCAATATGCGGCTATAGTTAGCATCGTGTTCCTTCCCATTTTTTGTAGTTGAGGTGTTCCGAAGGTGTGATTATTTCAAATGCTGCCATATCTATTCCTCCATTTTTTCTGTTTTCGTAGTTAATATCTGAAGGGAGAAAAGGCCATATAACCTGAATCGCCATGCGGCGTAATATTGTGCCACACCTGCTTACTAGATAAATGCGTTCCATTAGCACCTGCAGCAGTCGTTGACTTTAACCAAGAAGCTTTTGTTCCTGTAAATTTAAAGCCTCCTAGGTCATCCCATGAAGAACTTGCAAAGCTTCTCGTTTGAACATAAGGAGCCTGACCGAACATAATACTTGTCTATTGCCTTGCATCTGTTCAGGATTGTCGCAAAAGTTTCAGCATTAAGGACAAATATTTTCAGCAAGAGAACAGTATTAAGGTTAACTCTGTTTTCCTTAAGCTTAAGTAAGCAACTCTATTTTCCTCAAGTAACCAACTCTGCTTTCCTACAACACATCGATAATATAGTGGGCTCAGTATGCACCTGTACTCAGATATGTGACAGCTTCCTGGGTGTCTCCAAACTACAAAACATCAAATTCTTTATACAGTTATGCCATTTTCTTTTCTCAAGAATTGTTTTGACTAATTTAAAAAGAAGAAACATGGCATTAGGCACTTCTTTAAATTAGGACAGCTTAAACTTCTTTCCATGACATCTAAAAAATGCTATGACTAGTGATGAAGTTTGAACATATAAAACAACCGAAGTGTCAGAGAGCAAAAAATGGTCTGCCTTGCCAAATTTTAGTGCCAGTGGGTTATCGAGATTTTTAAACGGACAGACGTAGTGACCCTACTTAATGCACAAATTTCACAACATATGAGGAACAAAGAAGCCTACAGCCCTACCATATAACATCGTAGACATCCTTGATGAACTGAACGAAATTGCTTCTGGCCGTGGCTTCTGTCTACGACAAGAAAATTATGATCTTGAGATGCCTACGACAGCTTTTCTTTTTCAGGTCAAACTCGCCTAAAGCAAGAAACCTGGAAACCAGTGGAGTATCAAGTCAAGGAAGAAAAAGGAACATATCAGAATAAACTCTTTTTTCCTTACTCGCCAATGACAAGAAAATGAACACTGGTAGAAAAATGGTCTTTGGTCCAGCACCCAAATATCATTGGTCCCGGTTCATTTCCTTAATCGGGACACAGGTCCCGGTTCATCTCTAAGCATTGGTCCCGGTTCGTGGCATGAATCGGGACCAATGCCACCGCGACACACACGTGGCGCTCTGCGGAGAATTGGTCCCGGGTCATGCCACGAACCGGGACCAAAAACCCCGCGACGTTCCACAATCCGGGACAATCTAAATTAATTCGGGGCAGAAATTAATTCGAGGCAGAAATTGAATTGATCAATATTTTTGAAAAAATATTCCACAAATTAATCGAGACAAAGATCTAAATCGAGACATTTTATTAATTCGACCACAAATTCTTTCCAAACAAAGGTGCGATTTTACAAATTTTCCTAGTCGACAATTTCACTTCCGCTGCCGCTGTCCTCCGAGCCGCCGACTTCCTCGTTGTCGTCGGACGAAACCTCCACGATTTCGGCATTGTTCGGGAGACGGAGCTCCTCTGCGCCGCTAGCGGCGTCGATGGCGGTGTAGATGGTCCATCCAGGGACGGACCAGAACATCTCCCGTCCTTCTCGGTTGCGGAGATCCGGGTGCACTTCGTGCCCGTCCACGATGTGGTTGCCAAGCTTGGCCTTCCGCTTCTTCTTGAACAGCCGGGGCCAGTACTCGCTGGCCGCCACGTACCGAGGCAACGCCCTCTTCCACGCGGGCATTTGGCGGCGACGCTCCGCGATGACGCTCTCCATCTCGTATCCGTCGGAGACGAGGAGCAGAGCCACCGGCATACCCGCCTCGCTGATGCGCCATCGGGCGGGCACCGTCGCGCGCGGCGGCGTGAGGATGCCGTAGTACGCAAACATCGCCGCTTCGTAGAAGTTGAGCGTGGGCACCTCCATGGCAGCGCAGTGGAGATTGGAGAGGGAGGGGAGGCGAGACGACGGCGTGGTGGAAAGGTGTAGAGAGGCCGAGGCGATGGTGAAAGGGATGGGTGGAGATCAACTGCAGAGAGGCCGAGGCGATGGCGAAAGCGACGCGCTGTGGCCTAATATTTATACACGGGGACGACAAAGCGATGGTGGGTATTGGTCCCCGTTAATGCCACGAACCGGGACCAAATCCCCTCCTGCGTGACACGTGGCGGCCCAGCAACACGCCCCCCACCCAGGTCATGGTCCCGGGTCGTGCCATCAACCGGGACCAATGACCTGGGTGGAGGGCGCGTTGCTGGGCCGCCACGTGTTGTGCAGGTGGGGCTTTGGTCCCGGTTCGTGGCATTAACCGGGACCAAAAATCCTCTCCTGGCTATATATAAGCCCAGCCCATCCACTTATTTTTTCCGGAATTTTGTGTGGGTGGTGGATGCTAGTTTTTTTTTCTTCACACTACACACAAGGTGTTCGACGAAATGTCCGAGCCACGCTTAAGTTCACACAACATGGTATCCTCGGCCGAGGTTAGCAACCTTATCTTCTTTATCTGTAATTGATACAAAAATATTGTATGTGTCCATGTAGGATGGTCATTTCTCTATTCACGATGTCATTGTCATGGTTAATTATTATGACACAGATCGATGCGCGGATGCGATGGATGTACGACGACCGACGCGATTCCGATTTTATTGCAGGCCTGCATAAATTTATCGATTTGGCTAAGGCAAACAAAGTGGATAATTTTATGCCTTGTCCCTGTGTCGACTGTCGGAACGTGGCGGAGCACTCTGCCCCGAGAATCCTTTAAAGCCATCTGCTTCGGAGAGGTTTCATGCCTGGATATTATTGTTGGGCCATGCACGGAGAAAGAGGGGTTAGGCTGGAAGAAAATGAAGAAGAGGAGGATGATGACAACTATCCTATGTCCCCTGAAGAATACGGTGATACTACAATGGAAGACACTGAAGAAGAGGGAGGCGGCAATGAAGAAGAACAACAGGCATCAGATGAGCCTGCCGATGGTCTTGGTCGGGTCATTTCTGATGCAAAGCAACAACGCGATACAGAAAGGGAGAAGCTTAAGTTAGAGGCCATGCAAAAGGATTACAAAAAGTTGTTGTACCCAAATTGCGAAGATGGAAGCACAAAGCTCGGTAGCACACTTGAACTGCTGAAATGGAAGGCAGAGATTGGCTTATCTGACAAGGGATTTGAGAAGTTACTGAAAATAATGAAGCCGAAGCTTCCAAAGGATAACGAGCTGCCCGAGACAACGTACGAAGCAAAGAAGACTATCTGCCCTCTAGGATTAAATGTGGAGAAGATACATGCATTCATTAATGACTGCATCCTGTACCGCAGTGAGAAGTACGAAAATATGGATAAATACCCGATATGCACTGCATGTCGATACAAGATCAGACAAGATGACCCTAGTGATGTTGAGAGAGATGACGAGCCCCCCAGGAAGAGGGTTCCTGCTAAGGTTATGTGGTATGCTCCTATAATACCACGGTTGAAACGTCTGTTCAGAAACAAAGAGCATGCCAGGTTGTTATGATGACACAAAGAAGAGCGTAAGAAAGACGGGAAACTGACACACCCTGCCGATGGTTCGCAGTGGAGAAACATCGAGAGAAAGTACTCGAACTTTCCAGGTGACGCAAGAAACTTATGGTTTGGTCTAAGTACAGACGGCTTGAATCCTTTTGGGGAGCAGAGCTGCAGTCACAATACCTGGCCAGTGACTCTATGTATCTACAACCTTCCTCCTTGGTTGTGCATGAAGCGGAAGTTCATTATGATGCCAGTGCTCATCCAAGGACCGAAGCAACCCAGCAACGACATTGATGTGTACCTAAGGCCATTAGTCGATGAACTTTTGCAGTTGTGGGTAGAACCAGGTGTAAAGGTGTGGGATGAGCACAAATAGGAGCCATTTGACCTACGAGCATTGTTGTTCGTAACCATCAATGATTTGCCTGCTCTTAGTAACATTTCAGGACAGTCAAACAAGGGATACAATGTATACACACACTGTTTAGATAAGACTAAATGTACATATTTGGATAAATGTAAGAAGGTTGTGTACCTGGGGTGTCATAAATTTTTTTCGACCAATCATCAAGTAAGAAAGAAAGGCAAGCATTTCAACAGTGAGGCAGATTACCGGAAGAAGCCTAAGCTCCCTAAAGGTGCTGATGTATTTGGTATGGTGAAGGACCTAGAAGTAATCTTTAGAAAGGGTCCTGGCGGTCAATCTATTCCGAAAGACCCCATTACCGGACACACGACCATGTGGAAAAAGAAATCTATATTTTGGGAGCTTGAGTATTGGAAAGACCTAGAGGTCCGTTCTTCAATCGACGTGATGCACGTGACGAAGAATCTTTGCGTGAACCTGCTAGGCTTCCTAGGCGTGTATGGGAAGACAAAAGATACACCAGAAGCACGGGAGGACCAGCAACGTATCAAAGACCCATACAACAAGCATACTGATAAAGGACGTGAATACTTAAGCAGTTACGCTCTTACCAAAGCAGAGAAGTAAATCTTTTTTCAAGTCCTTTAAAGTATCAAGGTCCCGGCTGGCTTCTCGTCAAATATAAAGGGAATAATAAATATGGCAGAGAAAAAATTTTAGAACCTGAAGTCTCATGATTGCCACGTGATTATGATGCAGTTGCTTCCGGTTGCATTGAGGGGGCTTCTACCGGAAAATGTTCGATTAGCGATTGTGAAGCTATGTGCATTCCTCAATGCAATATCTTAGAGGGTAATCGATCAAGAAAGTCTAGAAAGGCTACAGAAGGATGTGGTCCAATGTCTTGTCAGTTTTGAGTTGGTGTTCCCCCCATCCCTCTTCAATATTATGACGCATATCTTAGTTCACCTACTCGAGATTTCCATTCTCGGTCCTATATTTCTGCACAATATGTTCCCCTTCCAGAGGTTCATGTGAGTCTTAAATAAATATGTTCGTAACCGTGCTAGGCTAGAAGGAAGCATCTCCAAGGGCTATGGAACATAGGAGGTCATTGGGTTCTGTGTAGAGTTTCTTCCTGACCATAAGCCGATTGGTGTTCCTGAATCACGATATGAGGGGAGACTGAGTGGAAAAGGCACGCTAGGAAAGAAGGAAATGATATTTAGGGACAGGCATTCTGTGAATCAAGCACACTACACAGTTCTACAAAGTTCTACCTTCGTGGCTCCGTATATCGAGGAACACATGAATATCGTACGCTCCAAGTTCCTGGGGAAGGATGAATACTGGATTAAAGAAAATCACATGGAGACTTTCGGCACTTGGTTGCAATTACATCTCATGAATGACACCACTATTGGAGGTCAGCTCTACTTGTTAGCCGCGACACCATCTGCGACTATATTGACTTTCCAAGGGTACGAGATAAATAGAAATACATTTTACACGATTGCCCAAGATAAAAAGAGCACCAACCAAAACAGTGGTGTCCTCTTTGATGCAACATGCGAGAATGGGAAAAAAGACACATACTATGGTTACATAGAGGAGATATGGGAACTTGACTATGGACCTACTTTTAAGGTCCCTTTGTTTCGGTGCAGTTGGATCAACATGAATGGAGAAGGGGTAAAGGTAGACCAGTTGTACGGAATGACAACAGTGGATCTCAAGAATATTGGTTACAGAGACGAACCATTCGTCCTAGCAAATGATGTGGCTCAGGTGTTTTATGTGAAGGACATGTCCTCTAGACCGAAAAAAAGAAAAAAAAATAAGGAAACGAATACATCAGATGATGAGCCCAGGCGTCACATAGTTCTTTCAAGGAAAAGAACATCACAGGAGTCGAGGACAAGATAGACATGTCAACAGATTATGATAAGTTTGATGAAATTCCGCCCTTCACCGTGAAAAATGACCCAAGCATCCTGTTAATCAAAGAAGATGCTCCATGGTTACGGCCTAAGAAGCGATCATAGGCAAGGGATCGACATACGCGACGAAGGATTCATACCCTAAACCCTAAACCCTATGTAATGCATGGAAAATTTATGTGATGTATAAAAACTTTATGTGATGTATTAAGGCATACATATATATAGTGGCACCCTAACATTTTAATCACCGACCGTTTAAGCAAACCAGAAACATGAACACGTCGGGGAGCTACCAAATTAAATTAGGGAGTGCCTCTATGGACATAGTGATGCCACCCACCCGCATAGTGCTGCCACCCACCCCTGGCACTGATGACATAATGTCGACACACTCATCCCTGGCATAGTGCTGCCACCCACCCAAAATAGTGTCATCATTTACTGGCTTAGTGCTGCCCACATTTAGTCCCGGTTGGTGCCTCCAACTGGGACTAAAGGTTCATCATATCTTTAGTCCAGGTTGTTGGCTTTAATTTTGTTTTTTAGATTAGTACTAAAATCCATTGCAACAAAAATAAGAACCAAAACTATGAAGGAATACATATATATAGTGGCACCCTAGCATTTTAATCATCGACCGTTTAAGCAAACCAGAAACATGAACACGTCGGGGAGCTACGAAATTAAATTAGGGAGTGCCTCTATGGCAAGCTCCTCGAAGATGTCTGAGGACGGGATCCTAAGACATCTTCGAGAAGCTCTGCCATAGTGGTGTCCCTGCTCTCGCACACCATCTTTCAGTTTATATCTTCTCTAGCTAGATCAGTATGCTGGTGGAGCTAACTAATTTCACATATTAGAGAATGCCTCTACGACGAGCTCCTCGAAGATGTCTGAGGACAGGATCCTAAGACATCTTCGAGAAGCTCCGCCGTAGTGGTGTCCCTGGTCTCGCACACCATCTTGCAGTTCTTCACAAGAATGCATACCTATTTATAGATTAAGCAGCACAATATAGTGTCGGGCACTGATGACATAATGTCGACACACTCACCCCTGGCATAGTATTGCCCACATTTAGTCCCGGTTGGTGCCTCCAACCGGGACTAAAGGTTCATCATATCTTTAGTCCCGGTTGTTGGCTTTAATTTTGTTTTTTAGATTAGTACAAAAATACATTGCAACAAAAATAAGAACCAAAACTATGAAGGCATACATATATAGTGGCGCCCTAGCATTTTAATCACCAACCGTTTAAGCAAACCAGAAACATGAACACGCCGGGGAGCTACCAAATTAAATTAGGGAGTGCCTCTATGGACATAGTGCAGCCACCCACCCGCATAGTGCTGCCACCCACCCCTGGTACTGATGACATAATGTCGACATACTCATCCCTAGCATAGTGCTGCCACCCACCCAAAATAGTGTCGTCATTTACTGGCTTAGTGCTTCCCACTGAGGACATAGTGTCGACATGTTGTCGCCACATCCACATTTAGTTCCGGTTGGTGACTCCAACCGGGACTAAAAGTTCATCATATCTTTAGCCCTGATTGTTGGCTTTAATTTTGTTTTTTAGATTAGTACTAATTAATTGACTAACGGCAGGCATGAAGCTTCTTAGCCCGGGGCTGAGCCTCGCTGAACTTGAAGTGGATCTCTGATCAAATAGCATGTTGTGAACCTATAAATGATTTTTTTTAAAATTCACAAGCATTATATCATGTACTTGTAGTTCAAATCTTGGCAACCTCCTACCGATTAGGCAGGAATTTGTCTTTTTCATGAGGAATGGACGGAAAGGTTCCAGATACACCGGTTGGGAAATTGTCCATATAAGGTGGTCTAGTATTTTTGAAAAATAGATTGGTACCAATGCCAAACTTTAATTTGGTGGTTGCTTCACAGAACACCCCGATTTCGGCACCTCAAAAATGGAAATTAGCTTTTTCGTGTGTCAAAAAGGAAAACTTCCTCCTGTAACATCGTAAGTCATCCCAAGATGCACATGTGTGCATAATATGGGCACATTATCACAAACTATGCCCTGATTCTAGCCATAACATTGGTGGTTTGACCTAAATGCGATGAAACCTCGAACATGATAGGTCATTTTGTGAAGGATTTTTTATGATGTTTGCAATTTTTCAAGTTCAATATTTTTCCTTGCAACTTTGACACATAATATGACACCACGCAAAGGTTTCACATTGTTTGGATCATTTTTGAATTTCTTATGCCCGTTTCAAACTATATTCAAAACGACGGGCATGAAGCTTCTTAGCCCGGGGCTGAGCCCCGCTAAACTTGAAGTGGATCTCTAATGAAATAGCATGTTGTGAACCTATAAATGATTTTTTTAAAAATTCACAAGCATTATATCATGTACTTGTAGTTCAAATCTTGGCAACCTCCTACCGATTCAGCAGGAATTTGTCTTTTTCATGAGGGATGGACAGAAAGGTTCCAGATACACCGGTTGGGAAATTGTCCATAAGGTGGTCTACTATTTTTGAAAAATGGTTGGTACCAATGCCAAACTTTAATTTGGTGGTTGCTTCACAGAAAACCCTGATTTCGGCACCTCAAAAATGGAAATTGGCTTTTTCGTGCGTCGAAAAGGAAAACTTCCTCCTGCAACATTGTAAGCCATCCCAAGATGCACATGTGTGCACAATATGGGGACATTATCACAAACTATGCCCTGATTCTAGCCATAACATTGGTGGTTTGACCTAAATGCCATCAAACCTCGAACATGATAGGTCATTTTGTGAAAGATTTTTTATGATGTTTGCAATTTTTCAAGTTCAATATTTTTCCTTGCAACTGTGACACATAATATGACACCACGCAAAGGTTTCACATTGTTTGGATCATTTTTGAATTTCTTATGCCCGTTTCAAACTATATTCAAAACAGCGGGCATGAAGCTTGTTAGCCCAGGGCTGAGCCTCGCTGAACTTGAAGTGGATCTCTGATGAAATAGCATGTTGTGAACCTATAAATGATTTTTTTTTTAAATTCACAAGCATTATATCATGTACTTGTAGTTCAAATCTTGGCAACCTCCTACTAATTCGGCAGGATTTTGTCTTTTTCATGAGGGATGGACGGAAAGGTTCCAGATACACCGGTTGGGAAATTGTCCATATAAGGTGGTCTAGTATTTTTAAAAAATGGGTTGGTACCAATGCCAAACTTTAATTTGTTGGTTGCTTCATGTAACATCCCGAAACTTCAATCCAAGCCTATCAAGATCAAATCATCCAAATGTGAGGTTAACAAAAACTTTTCCAAATTTAAAATGAAAGCATTCATATATGTGTGCAATTAAAATAGGAGTTGTTTGAATTGCCATGATTGATTGATCCAATGCTTGTAAAATGTTTATTAGGTGATTTAAACATCATCTACATCATTCCCAAACTTTTCCTAAAGAAAATCAAATAAAAAAGAATTAAAATGAAGGAATGGTCATTTTGACAAATTTAACTCTCATGCCTACTTTGGGTATTCCTAGCACTCAATTCTTAACAGAAACAATTCTTGATCTTTGCACCCCTTGCTAGTACACATCATGAGGTACCAAGGCCCACCTTTTGATCTACTAAAAACATTGTGTAAACTATTTTAAATGACAGTTTAAAATTGAATCTAATGCATATGCACAGATCATCCCTATTTCAAAAACCATCTAATTGAGCACCATTTTCAAAACCCTTGCAACCAGAGACTACCTAGCACTAGTGGAGATCACCCAAAATTTTTGAACTCAAAATTCAAAACATTTTCTCTTGCGGCCATTTCATCAAACACTTGGCAGGCAGATTACAAACTAAACAAATTTCACTATTTTAAACTGTGTTCTGGTCAAACTTGTTCCCCAAAATGCCACAAAAAACCTCTCCACTACTCCCTCTAACCCTCTCTAGCCCAACCACTCACTGTGCAATGACCAAATGGTCATGGCCATTAAGGACGAGCCCCCACTTGGGCACCCCACCGGCGACAAAGAAGCTGCGCCGCCCATCCACCGTGTCCTGGAGATAGACCGTGGTCCACCTCCACCACCCAACCAGTCCCAGCCCAAGGACAGCGACCAGGAATCGTCGTGCCCCGAGCCTGTCGACCATGCCGACGCCGCCCGCAGAGCGCGCACTGTCCCCGCTCGCACCGACCGCCCCTTGGCACCAGCCCGCGCCCACCGCTCCGCCTCGACCTGGAGAACACCCCAGACACCTCCGTTCGCCGCCCAAAGCCCCACATCCACCGCCCGCCGTGGACACAGCAGCTTCGGCCGCGCAGAGCGCCACCTCGCCCCGACCGCATGCCACTGCCCCTACGGCCGCATTGAAGAACTAGAGCACCGCCAGGGGACCGCCCATCGATCGCCATCCCCAGCCATGCCGCTAGCTCGCCGGAGCCATGTCGCCACCGTCGACCGCCCATCCCGCTCGGTCTCAACGTCGAGCCTATAAAAGGAGCCCTCCCCAGCACCAAAGACTCACACCATTCCACTCCCCTCACCTCTCTGAACCTCACCCACCTCTCGCCGGAGCAAGTGGAGCAGCAGTTCGCCGGAATTGGAGCCGGAGCTGCCGCCTCTAGAGAAGAAGGGTGCCGTTGATTCCAGCCACCCCAAGCTCCGCCGCGACCACGCCTCGCCTCGCTATCGTCTTCCACTTTGTTTTCCTGCATCGCCGACCCCGCTGGAGCCCTGGTATGCCCCTAGTAGACCCCCACCGAGCCGCTAGGGTTCGAGTCATGACTGTCTGTCATCATCGATTTACCACCCCAGCCGTAGATCTAGCCTCTAATCGCACGACCCACAGCGCGCGTACCGTTTCGCGTTTTAAGTGCCGCTGACGATTCCAACTCTCAAAAATCACATTTCATCATATCTATCCAAATATGTAATAATATTAAGGTTTACATGCAGTGACTTTGGACTAGTACCAAAATAATGCTATATAGGCATTTCTAGTCACTTTAAATCATTAAATAATAAACTTAAACCAATGTAATATTGATCCAACCTTTAAATCTCATTCCCACATGTTAGAATATGTGGTGATGAAATGTGTCCACATGATCCCATATCTTGGTGGTGAATATTAAATTTTAGTTAATATTTCAATGAGTAGAAATTACTTTTCCAAAATAAAACGGTTGAAACTATTGAATTAAACTTGTGATGCTTGGGATGATAATAGATCATCAATTGTGTGGTTTAGAATACTATTTAGCCTAGTTAAGTATTGTTTGGTGATTGTGCACTCCCTATGTATTTCTAGACGATAGTACCGACCAACCCTTCGAGGAGGAGGAGTTCTACCAAGAAGAAGAAGAAGAAAACTTCAACCACTGCACCAACCAAGGCAAGCTATTAGTGGCAAGCTAACCCTTGCAAACATGCTTTAGTAAGCTATTGTTAGCAAGCTAGAATAAAACTAGATGGTTTAGTAAAGATGCCTTAAGCATACTTTGATCACACCCCCTTTAACTATTAGTACCCCAAGTCTTATTGACAAGTTTTACCTCCCTTAGTTTACACAAAGTTCTTTAATTAATTTTGAAGGTATCATAAAGAGTATAAAACTTGATCTACTTAGAAACCTTTAGATGTCATTCTATGGCATGAGATTGATCCCACCTTTCCACCTTAGTGAACACTCTTAACTTAGTACTTTAGAATAGCTCAAAAACTTGAGTCACTTTAGATGGGAACACTTGGTGAAAATGAACTGTGAAAACCTTGGAATGATGAGTCATTCTATTGAGATGTTTTGACATGTGTTGAGAAACACAACTGGTTTATGATGATGAAAATGATAAGGCATGAGCCTTAGCCCTTTTATAAAACTGATGGTTGGATTCGGATGCGATACCATTCCAAATTTACCATACAACCACATTACCGGAATTGGGTAAGGCTTAGCTGGAAATTTATATGCATTAGTATTAGTTCTCTCACGGGAGAGGTTTGAGCTGAGGCTACCTCTCAATGATGTCCACCTATGCAGTGCCCAAGATGACTGATGGTCATGGTTGGGAGGCCATGCTCATAGGAGAGGTGCTTATACTAGGGTGTGTAAAGGGAAGGTTATGTTTGATTATCTGCATACTAAGTATGATGATTCAGGGTTATCCCTGACAGATGTATCGAATCTTGTGGTGAAAGTGTACCACCTCTGCAGAGTGTCAAACTATTCTAATAGCCGCGTCCGTGGTTATGGACAGTTGGAATGACCATACTATTTCGTTGTCAGATGTTTTCTAAATAACTTGAAATGAATGATGACCTTTGACTTGACCACAACAGGGCTGTGTTAATGATAATAGCTTCCTAACTTAAGTGATTCTAGAACTTTACTTTATCTTTTCTTGCTTCAGAACTCAGCTTAGGTTTCAAACTTAACTTTATAGTTATTCTTTAAATTCAGCACTTTAACTTAGAATTATAACCCTTGTTAGTAGTAGTTTGCGAGTACTTAAAGAGTACTCATGGATTTTGTCCCTGGCTATTATCATGGCCAGACTATGAAGGAGATTATCAAGATGATGGTCAGCAGGACGGCTATGATAACTAGGACTATCTGCCTTCGTCAGCATTGCCTGTGCCCCTGAAGATGGACCCCACCGCTGCGCTATCATTTATTTTCTGCTACTTGTTATATTAAAGACTGGATCATGAGATCCGTATTTGTGTAAAACCTTATGTATGGTTTGTAATGGATGATGTACTGTGATATCCAATCCGTTATGTCTCGCAAAAATGGTAATCCTGGGATTGCGAGGTATGGCATAATGGGCATCTGGGATTAAAAATCCGGGTGTTGACAAGTTGGTATCAGAGCCATCCTGACCATAGGAGACCCTAGTTAGAATGGACGTCCAAACCAAAAACTTAGCTTCAAAACCAAAGTGAGTATTTATGAAAAACTATTTCCCCTCTTACCCTTGTGATCTCATTCTTTCTCAAAAATACATGTTCCTCAAAATTCTTACATTACTACTTAAAATTTGACACACTTGATCACTTCACTAATTTCCTCATCCTAAATTCTTGTAGATGGAGACTCAGTTCAGCAAGTTTTACCAGTTGGGAAACGGAGGTCAGCTGATCTTCGAGAGGGATCTGGATTCACTGTCAGAGTTACTAGGACGCCCACATCCGGAGTTTCTTGGAGCTCAACTTCCAGGACCCCCAGGAGGAGACCTACAATGGCTAGTCACCGCAGATCTTCGAGGAAGCATTGAAGCACCGACTTCCGGGAGAATTCAGTTCTCTGTGAGAGAGAACAACTGGCTAGATGGATTAGCCAGGGCAATGCATGAATCTCTCGCACGTCTATGTGCCCTCAGCATCAACAAGATTCAAGGAACCCGTTTTGCCCACTATGCAAGACGTGACTTCATGGGAATGCCGATGGAGATGCCAAGTCACCCAGAGTTGAGGCGTCAAGTGGAGAACCTTGACTTCTTGCTTCATGACCGACAGCAGGAACTGGACAATGCCAGAGAGTTAGCAAACCAGAACCGTGCCATTGCCGACCAGAAGGCCCAGACTTTCGAACTGCTCGTCCAAGATCGCTAGTCTCTTCGTCGCCAGCGTGCCAAGAAGGATCACACCATCGCCCATCTTTGCAAGAAGGTGGCCGACCTCGAGAAGACCGTCAAGGAGCAGGAAGCTCAGCTTGCCGCCAAGGAAGAAGATGATGAGGGAGAAGACATCCAGGGAGATATGGATTCTTACCTCAGCAACGATGACGATTTTCTGGCAGAGGATGCTGTGGACTTCTACAATGATGATGAAGACTCCGACTTCATCGACGATGAGTAGATGCACTAGAGCACTGTCGTAGCATGAGATGTATCATCTCATTGTATCGTAGTTTGCAGAATGGTTCTTCAAACCATCTGTTTTCCCCTTTGCTTGTTGTGGTGTGTGTGGTATCGTGTGCTTGCTTGCATGAATGAAAAAGAAGTTAGTTGAAAAACCTGAGCCTAACTCAAAGTTGTAGCTTTGAAAACCCAAAACCATGAACCTTAGAATTTCCCTCGTACCCCTATATCTATCTCAATCTTCAGATGACTCGTGGAAACCAAGGAGGGAGCAGCTCATCGTAGGACCCAATGCTGCAGATCTTACAGAATCTCATTGCAGGCCGTGAAGCAAGCAGGGCCGAGTGTCAAGCCAACTTAGCAACATTGCAGCAGATCGCCCAAATGGCTCTCAACAACCAAGGACATGGAAATCAGGATCACCATGGATCTAAACTCAAAAAATTTCAGAACACCAATCCCCCAATCTTCAACCAATCTGAAAACCCATTAGATGCTGATGACTGGTTACAGACCATAGAAAACAACCTCGAAGTTGCAGGAGTTAAGGAGAATGAGAAAGTTCTCTTCGCCACCCACTAGCTTGGTGGAATAGCATTTGCAACATGAACCATGGCCAGGTGATGACCTGGGAAGCATTCAAGGTCAAGTTCAGCCGCACCCACGTGTTGCAAGGTCTTGTCAACAGGATGAGAGATGAATTCCGTGAACTGAAGCAAGGAAGATTGACTGTAGTAGAGTACCGTGACAAATTCTTGTCACTTGCCAGATATGCACCGGATGAAATCAACACGGAGGCCAAGAAGAAAGAGAGATTCTTAAACGGACTGCATGATGAGATGCAGACTGTCCTCGTCAACATCCGTTTCCAGGATCTTGAAGAGCTAGTCGACTCTGCCATTCAGATGGAAGGGAAGATTAACCAAGCAAACGACAACCGCAAGCATCATATGATGCAGCAGTCTGGATCCAGTAGTCACCCGAAGTACCGTCCTAACCCCTGACCAGGATATGCACCAAGGAACAACCGACCCCCACATTCTCGCCCAAGCTACCCCAACCGTAGCGGAGGAAATGTGAAGCCCGGAGGAAACAATCACAACTCCGGCAACACCAACAACTTCAACCGTGCCCCTCCCAAGAGCAACAACAACAACACTGCCCCCAGAACTGGCAGCAATGTTGTACCTGTCGCAGTCAAGGACAAGTCCCAGATCACTTGTTTCGAGTGTGGAGTGAAGGGTCACTACTCCAATGAGTGTCCCAAGAAGACTGCCGCTAATGCCCCTGTGAATGCCCTAGCTCAGCAGCAGCGTCGTGTTCAACCAGGAAGGAGATTTGCCCCAGGGAACCCGCACAACCGCAACGGTCGTCTCTTCCACATGAACGCAGAAGAAGCCCAGGAAGCACCAGATGTAGTGCTGGGTATGTTTTCTGTCAACTCAGTTTTAGCAAGAGTATTGTTTGATTCTGGAGCATCGCATTCATTTGTCACCGAAGAATTTGTATGGACTAGTAAGATTCGCCCAACCAACCTGAAGCAGGTCATGATAGTTCAAATCCCCGGTTCAACTACAAAAGCTAGAAAAAATTGCAAAATAGTACCTATCAGAATACATGGGATAGATTTTTATGCCAACCTAATTGTACTTGGAACCAAAGGTTTGGAAGTAGTACTAGGTATGGACTGGATGTCAAGGCATAAAGGACTGATAGACTGTGCTAAGAAAGCCATCACCATGACTAGTAGTTCTGGAGTAACAGTAGAACATATCTCTGAAACCTTACCCCGTCAATTCAAATGCAACAAGAGTATAGCCCTGCCTACCATTGACCAAGTTAGAGTAGTCTGTGAATACCCCGACGTATTCCCAGATGAATTGCCAGGTATGCCCCCGGATAGGGATATAGAGTTCATTATCGAACTAATCCCCGGAACCAGACCTATAGCCCAGAGACCCTATACCATGAACCCCTCAGAGTTAGTAGAACTGAAGAAGCAGTTGGATGCCATGTTAGCAACCGGCTTGATTCAGCCCAGTGCATCGCCATGGAGATCACCAGTGCTATTTGTCGACAAGAAGGATGGAGGCAACCGTCTGTGTACAGACTACAGAAAGTTGAATGATGTCACCATCAAGAACAAGTACCCCTTTGCCAAAGATAGAGGATCTATTTGATTAGTTGACTGGAGCTCAGGTATTCTCAAAGATTGATCTTAGGACTGGTTATCACCAACTTAAGATTCGTGCAATGGATATTCTGAAGACCGCCTTTACTACTCGCTATGGTTTATACGAGTATAAGGTTATGTCTTTTGGATTAACCAATGCCCCTGCTTATTTCATGAATCTCATGAATAAGATCTTTATGAATTTCCTAGATAAGTTTGTGGTTGTGTTTATCGACGACATCCTTATCTACTCCAAGTCAGAAGAAGAGCATGAGCAACATCTGAGAATCATCCTAGAAACCCTGAGAGAGCATCAGTTATATGCCAAGTTCAGCAAGTGTGAGTTTTGGCTAAAAGAAGTAGGATTCCTAGGACATATTGTGTCTGCCGGAGGAGTCTCTGTTGATCCCAACAAGATCAAAGATGTCGAAGAATGGGAAGCCCCAACCAATCAAACCCAAGTTCGTTCATTTCTCGGATTAGCGGGATATTACCGCAAATTCGTAGAAGGATTCTCGAGCATAGCCCGACCAGACCCAATTGTTGATGAAGGACAAGAAGTTTGAATGGACAGACAAGTGTGAAGCCAGTTTCCAGGAGCTGAAGAAGAGATTGATATCAGCCCCAATTTTGATCATGCCAGACATCAAGAAGCCGTTTGATGTGTATTGTGATGCATCCAAGATTGGTCTAGGATGTGTAGTGATGCAAGAAGGCAAAGTCATCGCGTATCTGTCTCGACAACTGAATCAGCATGAGCAGAACTATCCGACCCATGATCTTGAGCTAGCAGCCGTGGTTCTAGCATTGAAGACATGGCGTCATTATTTGATGGGTAATCGCTGTGAGATTTACTCAGATCATAAGAGCTTGAAGTATATCTTCACCCAGAAGGAGTTGAATATGAGGCAAAGGAGATGGATAGAGTTAATCAAGGATTATGACCTTGACATTCACTATCACCGCGGCAAAGCCAATGTGGTAGCGGATGCTCTTAGCAGATTGCCGTGTAGGCTAAACACCATGATCAAAGAGAAGCAACCAAGTTTGTATGAGGAGTTGGAGTAGTTCAGGACTGAGTTAGTGAGCAAAGGATTCCTAGCTAGCATTGAACTTCAACCCACTTTGATTAGCCAAATCAAGGAAGCCCAGAAGGGGAATGAAAGTATTGACGGAATCAAACGTCGTATTGGTACAGGCAAAGTACCTGGATTCACCGAAGACGAAGAAGGTGTACTGTGGTACAAGGGACGTATCTGTGTGCCAGCAAATTCGGAGCTAAAGGAGGTTATCATGAAGGAAGCTCATGATACTCTTTATTCTATCCACCCCGGAGGAACAAAGATGTATCAGGATTTGAAAGAGCAATTTTGGTGGTACAAGATGAAGAGAGAGATCGGAAGCTACATCACCAAATGTGACATCTGTCAAAGAGTCAAAGCAGAGCATCAGAGACCTGCAGGATTGTTGCAACCATTGCAGATTCTGGAATGGAAATGGGATTCTGTCGGAATGGACTTTATCACCAGTTTACCTACTTCTATTAGGGGAAATGACTCAATCTGGGTCATAGTTGATAGACTATCCAAGGTAGCCCACTTCATACCAGTCAAGACAACCTACCAGAGTGCAAAACTAGCAGAGCTGTACATTGCTAGGATTGTTAGTCTGCATGGAACCCCCAAGACCATCGTATCAGATCGAGGAACTCAGTTTACTTCAAGATTTTGGCAGAAAGTTCAAGAAGGATTAGGAACCAAGTTAAACTTCAGTACCGCGTATCACCCGCAAAAAGATGGACAGACTGAGAGAGTCAACCAGATCTTGGAGGATATGCTTAGAGCTTGTGTGTTGGAATACGGATCAAAATGGGAAGACTGCCTGCCCTTCGCAGAATTCTCATATAACAACAGTTATCAAGCTAGTTTGCAGATGGCACCATTTGAATTCTTATATGGAAGAAAGTGTCGTACCCCTTTGAATTGGTCGCAAGTAGGAGAGAGTCAGATCTTTGGACCCGACATTCTCTGAGAAGCAGAAGAGAAAGTTCACAAAGGTCGTGAGCACCTCAAGACCGCCCAATCCAGACAGAAGAGTTATGCTGACAAGAGAAGGAGAGACCTGACTTTCAATATCGGAGATTTCGTATATCTCAAGGTTTCACCATTGAAGGGAACTCAACGCTTTAGTCTGAAGGGAAAGTTAGCTCCCAGATATATCGGACCTTTCAAGATTCTGAACCGCTGAGGAGAAGTATCGTATCAGCTGGAATTGCCTGAAGAGATGTCAGCCATCCACAATGTGTTCCATATCTCGTTACTTCGCAAATGCTTGGAAGTGCCTGAGAAGACTGAAGTTTTCAAGAATATCGATCACAGAGCAGTGGAAATCAACAATGACCTAACCTACCAGGGAGTACCCATCCGCATCTTAGAAGAAGCCTACAGAACCACCAGGACCAGGAGCATCAAGTTTCTGAAGATTCAGTGGAGCAACCATACTAAGGAGGAAGCCACTTGGGAGCGCGAGGACTACAGTAGGACAGAGTTCTCAGATCTCTTTAGTTCCTAGTTTTCTTGTAAATCTCGGGATGAGATTTTGTTTAAGGGGGGAAGGTTTGTAATATCCAAAAACTTCAATCCAAGCCTATCAAGATCAAATCATCCAAAAGTGAGGTTAACAAAAACTTTTCCAAATTTAAAATGAAAGCATTCATATATGTGTGCAATTAAAATAGGAGTTGTTTGAATTTCCATGATTGATTGATCCAATGCTTGTAAAATGTTTCTTAGGTGATTTAAAAATCATCTACATCATTCCCAAACTTTTCCTAAAGAAAATCAAATCAAAAAGAATTAAAATGAAGGAATGGTCATTTTGACAAATTTAATTCTCATGCCTACTTTGGCTATTCCTAGTACTCAATTCTTAACAGAAACAATTCTTGATCTTTGCACCCCTTGCTAGTACACATCATGAGGTACCAAGGCCCACCTTTTGATCTACTAAAAACATTCTGTAAACTATTTTAAATGATAGTTTAAAATTGAATCTAATGCATATGCACAGATCACCCCTATTTCAAAAATCATCTAATTGAGCACCATTTTCAAAACCCTTGCAACCAGAGACTACCTAGCACTAGTGGAGATCACCCAAAATTTTTGAACTCAAAATTCAAAACTTTTTCTCTTGCGGCCATTTCATCAAACACTTGGCAGGCAGATTACAAACTAAACAAATTTCACTATTTTAAATAGTGTTCTGGCAAACTTGTTCCCCAAATTGCCACCAAAAACCTCTCCACTACTCCCCCTAACCCTCTCTAGCCCAGCCACTCACTGTGCCACGACCAAATGGTCATGGCCATTAAGGCCGAGCCCCCACTTGGGCACCCCACCGGCGACAGCAAGCCACAGCCGCCGCCAGCGCCATCCATTGTGTCCTGGAGATAGCCCGTGGTCCACCTCCACCGCCCAACCAGTCCCAGCGACTAGAACCACCAGGAACCGCCGTGCCCCGAGCCTGTCGACCATGCCGACGCCGCCCGCAGAGCGTGCACTGTCCCCGCTCGTACCGACCGCCCCTTGGCACCAGCCCGCGCCCACCGCTCCGCCTCGACCTAGAGAACACCCCAGACACCTCCGTTCGCCGCCCAAAGCACCACAGCCACCGCCCGCCGTGGACGCAGCCGTTTCGGCCGCGCAGAGCGCCACCTCGCCCCGACCGCAAGCCACCGCCCCTACGGCCGCATTGAAGCACTAGAGCACCGCCAGGGGACCGCCCATAGATCGCCATCCCCAGCCATGCCGCTAGCTCTCCATAGCCATGTCGCCACCGTCGACCGCCCATCCCGCTCGGTCTCAATGTCGAGCCTATAAAAGGAGCCCTCCCTTGCACCAAAGACTCACACCATTCCACTCCCCTCACCTCTCTGAACCTCACCCACCTCTCACCAGAGCAAGTGGAGCAGCAGTTCGCCGGAATTGGAGCCGGAGCCTCTGGGAAGAAGGGTGTCGTTGATTCCGGCCACCCCAAGCTCCGCTGCGACCATGCCTCGCCGCCGCTGTCTTCCACTTTGTTCGCCCGCATCACCGACCCCGCTGGAGCCCTGGTACACCCCCAGTAGACCCCCACCGAGCCGCTAGGGTTCGAGGCTGGACGACCTTGCACCCCCCCAGCCGTAGATCTAGCCTCTAATCGCACGCCCCACAGCGAGCGTACCGTTTCACGTTTTAAGTGCCGCTGACAAGTGGGACCCCCTGTCAGCTGAGCCCCGCACCGCGTAGCGCCACTGGGCCGGCCCATTTCCTTTCCCGCGCAAGCCCGTAGATTCAAATCTAGATTTTTCTTTTCAGTTAGAATATAGTTTCTGTCCAGTGTTTCAAAATTCAATTCTGTGAGTTTGACAAATCCAAATTACATGAAACTAATTTTGTCTGAAAGGTAATGAAATGCTCTATCCAAGCCCGTTGGATTTAATTCATTTAGAGTTATAGATTTCTCCTAATAAAAATAAGAAGACAGAAGCTTTTGCAACTTGAAACATTTTTATAAAATCAACCAAGTTAGCTTTTGAGTTCATTCCAACTCTCAAAAATCACATTTCATCATATATATCCAAATATGTAATAATATTAAGGTTTACAGGCAGTGACTTTGGACTAGTACCAAAATAATGCTATATAGGCATTTCTAGTCACTTTAAATCATTAAATAATAAACTTAAACCAAAGTAATATTGATCCAACCTTTAAATCTCATTCCCACATGTTAGAATATGTGGTGATGACATGTGTCCACATGATCCCATATCTTGGTGGTGAATATTAAATTTTAGTTAATATTTCAATGAGTAGAAATTACTTTTCCAAAATAAAAAGGTTGAAACTATTGAATTAAACTTGTGATGCTTGGGATGATAATAGATCATCAATTGTGTGGTTTAGAATACTATTTAGCCTAGTTAAGTATTGTTTGGTGATTGTGCACTCCTTATGTATTTCTAGACGATAGTACCGACCAAGACTTCGAGGAGGAGGAGTTCTACCAAGAAGAAGAAGAAGAAAACTTCAACCACTGCACCAACCAAGGCAAGCTATTAGTGGCAAGCTAACCCTTGCAAACATGCTTTAGTAAGCTATTGTTAGCAAGCTAGAATAAAACTAGATGGTTTAGTAAAGATACCTTAAGCATACTTTGATCACACCCCCTTTAACTATTAGTACCCCAAGTCTTATTGACAAGTTTTACCTCCCTTAGTTTACACAAAGTTCTTTAATTAATTTTGAAGGTAGCATAAAGAGTATAAAACTTGACCTACTTAGAAACCTTTAGATATCATTCTATGGCATGAGATTGATCTCACCTTTCCACCTTAGTGAACACTCTTAACTAAGTACTTTAGAATATCTCAAAAACTTGAGTCACTTTAGATGGGAAAACTTGGTGAAAATGAATTGTGAAAACCTTGGAATGATGAGTCATAATATTGAGATGTTTTGACATGTGTTGAGAAATACAACTGGTTTATGATGATGAAAATGATAAGGCATGAGCCTTAGCCCTTTTATAAAACTGATGGTTGGATTCGGATGCGATAACATTCCAAATTTACCGTACAACCACATTACCGGAATTGGATAAGGCTTAGCTGGAAATTTATATGCATTAGTATTAGTTCCCTCACGGGAGAGGTTTGAGCTGAGGCTACCTCTCAATGATGTCCACCTATGCAGTGCCCAAGATGACTGATGGTCATGGTTGGGAGGCCATGCTCATAGGAGAGGTGCTTATACTAGGGTGTGTAAAGGGAAGGTTATGTTTGATTATCTGCATACTAAGTATGATGATTCAGGTTATCCCCGATGATGTATCGAATCTTGTGGTGAAAGTGTACCACCTCTGCAGAGTGTCAAACTATTCGAATAGCCGCGTCCGTGGTTATGGACAGTTGGAATGGCCATACTGTTTCGTTGTCAGATGTTTTCTAAATAACTTGAAATGAATGATGACCTTTGACTTGACCACAACAGGGTTGTGTTAATGATAATAGCTTCCTAACTTAAGTGATTCTAGAACTTTACTTTATCTTTTATTGCTTCAGAACTCAGCTTAGGTTTCAAACTTAACTTGATAGTTATTCTTTAAATTCAGCACTTTAACTTAGAATTATAACCCTTGTTAGTAGTAGTTTGCGAGTACTTAAAGAGTACTCATGGCTTTTGTCCCTGGCTATTATCATGGCCAGACTATGAAGGAGATTATCAAGATGATGGTCAGCAGGACGGCTATGATAACTAGGACTATCTTCCTTCGTCAGCATTGCCTGTGCCCCTGAAGATGGACCCCACCGCTACGCTATCGTTTATTTTCCGCTACTTGTTATATTAAAGACTGGATCATGAGATCCGTATTTGTGTAAAACCTTATGTATGGTTTGTAATGGATGATGTACTGTGATATCCAATCCGTTATGTCTCGCTAAAATGGTAATCCTAGGATTGTGAGGTATGGCATAACGGGCATCTGGGATTAAAAATCCGGGTGTTGACACTTCACAGAACACCCCAATTTCGGCACCTCAAAAATGGAAATTGGCTTTTTCGTGCATCAAAAAGGAAAACTTCCTCATGCAACATCGTAAGCCATCCCAAGATGCACATGTGTGCCCAATATGGGCACATTATCACAAACTATGCCCTGATTCTAGCCATAACATTGGTGGTTTGACCTAAATGTCATGAAACCTCGAACATGATAGATCATTTTGTGAAGGATTTTTTATGATGTTTGCAATTTTTCAAGTTCAATATTTTTCCTTGCAACTGTGAAACATAATATGACACCACGCGAAGGTTTCACATTATTTGGATCATTTTTGAATTTCTTATGCCCGTTTCAAACTATATTCAAAATGGCGGGCATGAAACTTCTTAGCCCAGGGCTGAGCCTCGCTGAACTTGAAGTGGATCTCTGATGAAATAACATGTTGTGAACCTATAAATGATTTTTTCAAAAATTCACAAGCATTATATCATGTACTTGTAGTTCAAATCTTGAAAAGTTTTTTAAAATTCCAAATTATGCAATAAATATTTGTTAATGCAATTTTAATGGACAGTAGTAAAATTGTATAGTTCAAATAAAAAATTTGAAAACAGAAAATGGTTTTTGATTAGTTATTTAAATTGAAGCACTTTTCGTGTTAAAAGTTTTTTGAAATTCCAAATTATGCAATAAATATTTGTTAATGCAATTTTAATAAAAAATAGTAAAATTGTATAGTTCAAATAAAAATATTTGAAAACAGAAAATGGTTTTTGATTTGTTATTTTAATTGAAGCACTTTTCCTGTTGAAAGTTTTTTCAAATTCCAAATTATGCAATAAATATTTGGTAATGCAATTTCAATTGAAAATAGTAAAATTGTAGTTCAAATGAAAATATTTGAAAACAGAAAATGGTTTTTGATTATTTATTTAAATTGAAGCACTTTTCCTGTTAAAAGTTTTTTGAAATCCCAAATAAATAATCATCTTAAATTGAAACATCTTATTAATTAAAGAAGAAAACAAATTTGAAAATGGCGGGAAGACCAAAAGGTTTGCCAAAACCTGAAAAACAGGTCAACAATCCCGGTTTGTCCCACTAACCGGGACCGATGATCCTAGGTGCGCGCGCTTCCATCAACATGCCTTTGGTCCCGATTCGTCCCAACAACCGGGACCGTTGATCCTTTGGTCCCGGTTGTTGGGACAAACCGGGACCAAAGTCCCGCGCACGTGGCAGCACATCAATGCTCCTGCCCAAACCATTGGTCCCGGTTTGTCCCACCAAGCGGGACCAAAGGATCAACGGTCCCGGTTGTTGGGATGAACTGGGACCAAAGGCCTGTACAGTTAACAGCCCCGGCCCTTCCTCCTCCCCAACTCCCCCAAATCACAGAGCACATCGACGCATGGTTAAGGAAAATTTTCGGTGGAGAAAAATCACACCGTCAGGCTGCCCAAATCCAGAGCGACCGCTTCACGCCGTCGATGCCCGCTGCCGCCGCGCCACCACCGTATGAGAAATCGACCGCGCATGCTAGAAATCGACGCCACGGTCACCGTCTGCTCCGACTCCGGTCGTCGACATTGCCGCTGCTTCCAAGCTCCTCCGGCCTCGTCGACCCGTCCATCGTCTTCGTGGTGAGCTGCTGGTCCTCTAGGACCTCTCCTTTCTCTCTCTCGGCCGTTTTTCGTCGTCACCGAGCACCACCGTTCTGCCGGCCGCCGGACGCCATCGCATTTACGCCGATGACTAATAAGGGACAACGCGACCACCATTAGCTTCCTCGTGATGTGCTCATTCGAACCCGACCTTCTGCATGTTCCTGCAAGCAATCGAGTGCCGCTAACCACCGCCGGCCCACGTGCCCTCCAGCGATCCCATGTGGCGCCAAGGTGGCGCTCATGTGGCCCTGACGTGGGCATCGAGCAAGATCTGCCAGCGTGGCCCTGGCCCCACTCATCAGTCACTGTGGGTAGGCGCTGCATCAGTGAGAAAAGGTTCCCCAGCCTTAGGTGACGTCAGCCTTGACCTATGCTAATGCAATAAAGGTTTAATAATTGTTTTAATAATTTCAGAAAAAGGATAAATCTTATAAACTTAATAAGTAATTATTTATAAGTCAGAAAAATACAAATAATATATCAAAATGTTCAGAAAAATGAGATCTACACTTTACCATCAATATCATGCATTGTTCAACAACTTTAGTCACAAGTTTAATTAGAAGAATAAATGAACCCCCGTAGGTGATTCGAGGGTCTCTCTTTTGTATTAGGGTTTGGACCCCTCGGATCCCGCTTAAATTTCCATGCATGCTATAGGGTTTCATTACAATACTAATTAACTTGTCATATCATCATCTTTGCAGATACTATGGATCCAACACAGCAAGATACTATGATTCCAGAACATCAGGAAAACATCCTCTACGGAATGATCTACGAAAATGAAGATATTGATATCGATGTCACCAGTGAGTTTCTGAACGATTCCGGTCAGGGAGATGAGTCTGTCAACTGAGGAGATGGCTCTGGTGAGGTAGAAGCCGAAACCTGGGACAGGGGAGAAGCCGATGAGGGAGAAGGCGACGGCTCCGGCGGAACCTTAAACCTCCCAAACACCGGCGAGGTGTATATATGTATTTTTGCAATTAAAATGCTGCTATATATATACATGCATATATTAACACTCTTTCTTCTTTTAGCCCTCTGGATCGAGAACTTATGCCGTAAGAACGAAACGAGGCCCAACAAAAAAGTTGGATGACACTGTGAGGTATAGGATCGAAGAGGTCGGTGTAGATGGCGAACAGCAAGCTCCCATCAATGTCGCACGAAAATTTGTCAAGCAATGCGGAGTTCTTGCGAGGGACTACATCCCGATCACCGTTCAAGAATGGAATCGGCCAAGCGGCGGTGGAGTCCCGTATGTCGGCGACACCACCAAAGATTAGCTTTTTGAGAAGCTCATGATTAATTTCCTCCTGCCGATGCCAGGTGTGAATCCAGAGGCGGAGGAGAGAGCAAGAATGGGTGTTGTGCAAAGAGTCAAAAGTTTGCTCTCATCAAGATGGCTGATGAATTCAAGAACTGGAAGAAGAAACTGTACAATAACTTTGTCAAGGTAGAGAAGACTCCGGATTTCACTCAAGGCGGCTATGCTAAGTTACGACACTAGTGGGAGGATTTTGTGAAGTACAAGATATCGGAGAAAGATAAGGAAAGGTCTAGAATAAATATGGAGAACGCTGCTAAGAAAGTGTACCATCATAACATGGGGCCTGCTGGCTACGTTGGTTGCATGCCTAAGTGGGATGCACTTGAGGTCAGTTACATAGCTGCCGGGATCAGACCAGAGCCCGCAACATGGACACCACGGGCGAGAAACTGGTTTTACGGCCATGAGGGCATGTTGGACAAAGAAGGGAGGGCAATATATAATCAGAAACACAAAGATGATCCCCTACTGCCCATCGACGATATTAGAAATACAGTAGATGATGTTGCAGCGGGATGGTTCGTTCCTGATAGAGAGAACGGCGAGCTCACACGCGCCCTTAAAAATCCTGAACACGACGGATGAGCACGAGGCACACCAGGCTCCAAGCCGTGGAAGGTTGCCTTCCCCGCGGAAATGAAGAGATATCCCGATAAAAGCCATCAGAGGAGAAAGGAAAGGGAGGCAGCTGAGAAAGCGGCCACTACAGACCGGCTGCATAATGTAGAAGAAGCATTAAAGCCACACCAGGATTAACTCGATAGACTTAGCCAACAAGGAACTAGCGGCCAATCTCAGCGGCACGTGGTAGAAGCTGCATTCGAGGGTACCGGCGCCCTATCGAATAAGAAAAGAAGTGTCGCTTCCATGCAGCTCCATGATGTTGATGATGATGCACCGACAACATCTCCTCCTACACGCAACCCAGTGGATGATATCACGGAGACCACAACTTGTGAGCTAAAGGTGCAGGTTATGAACTTAAGGGTGACGGCGGCGGTCGGCATGGCCGTACCAATTGCGCCTAACCCAACTTGGCATTGTAGACCGGTTCCAAAAGGGTACGCTGTCGTCACGGTGGATGATGTGAAGGAAGATTTTGAGGAGCTGAAGCTAGACCACCCTGCGGGGGAAGATATGGAGCTGACTCAACTAGAGAAGCCAAAGGGGGGACTATTCTATGGTCAAAGGAGCGCATCATGCTTCCAAATTATGTGCCGCCAAGGCCAACCACTCCTCGGAGCAGCAATCCACCTTCGCCGCCACCTCATCATTCTCCAGCGCAACCGTCGCCTTCACCGCCTCACCACTCAGCTCAACCGTCTCCATCGCCGCCTCAGCCTTCTCCGCTGCCGCCTCATCCATCTCCGTCCCCTGAGCCTCAGAGACAAAAGCGGAAGTATACTAAGAGGGGAAGCACCACCAGCAGCAGCAAAAGCACGTTCCGATCACCGAAACGTAAGCTATCACCCCTCCCAAAAGTACCTCATAAGAATATGAAGAAGCTACCTTGCGAGAAGACAGATGAGGAAACTGCTGCGGTCGCAGATGCCCATTATGAAAAGTGGAATATTGACATGGCTAACAAGAAAAGGCCGATAGAGCTATTCTTCCCGGTCACCGCAGAAGATAAAGCCAAAGCAGCCGCGCTTAAGATTCAGCTTCACCAACTCATAGCGCTCACATCAGACTATAATCGCTCTATTACCAAGTCGGCTAAGGCAAAAGAGTGGAGAGTCGGGAAAGAAGTTGCCCAGCTCGGACAACAGAAAAATCAATTGATCGAACCGCTCGAAGTGTACGATACCAATGAGTGGACTGAATGGCATGATCCGAACATTGATCTGGAATTTGTTCGACTGTACGGAGAAAAGGCCCAATTATATGGACTATCTATTACTGAGTACATGAGCCGTATGGATGAGTTCGAGGGGTACCAAGAAACACCATACGTGTACCAGTACGGGGCTCCTCTCGTCAACCCCGAGTTAGTCAAAGATCTACCAACAAAAGTGCGAAGATTGCATAACGGTCATGGAGATGGCTTCCTACTGATCAAATTTCCAGAAACTGGATCCAAAAACTGATCTATGCTGGATATAAACACCACCATTACGGTCATGGAGATGGCTTCCTACTGATCAAATTTCCAGAATTATTTCAGTTTTACCAACAAGACGCCCTCAACAAAACTATCGTCAGTGCCTATTGTTTGTAAGTATTATTAATTCCTGTAATTAAGTCTTTCTAGCTCAGCTCATTCATTGTTTGTATAATCTTACTCATCAATATACTAATTATATATGCAGAATGAAGATTCTCGAATGCAACAAAGGATAAATCTATGATCTTGGGTTTGTTGACTGCAATTTCGTTCATGAAGTTACTCTAAAAATGAAACCCAAAGAGACAGACGATAACTTGCTACAAGCGTTGAAGCATTTCAGCAACAGAAGGGAAATACTATTTCCTTACAATGTTGGGTGAGTGTTAGTGTCTTGTACACATTCTATTTTCGCTTACTCGATGTTAAGCGTATAATTGACTCGTGTTATATTTTGTTAGTGTGTCCAGCTTCCACTATATTCTGTTAATCATTTCTATTGACACCGGAGTAGTAAAAGTCCTGGACTCGAAACGCACACCATTAGAAAAGTGGGCGGACATGCAGGAATGCCTCCAGAAGGCTTGGAAACAGTTCACCGCCAAAACTAGGGGTGTTTGGAAGCCAGAGCTTACATTTCAACAATTGACTGTAAGTACTACTTGCTAGATCCACGCATCTCTTTGATTCTAGTTTCAATACCATCATTATCATGCTTAATTATTATTTTGATTGAACTCTGTTCTCGTAAAGTGCTTGAGGCAGGAAGCCGGGAATAACTTATGTGGATACTATGTCTGCGAGTTCATTCGCCAGACGACCAAAGAGAAGGGCGCAGACCAGAACATCAAAAAAATTGAAGTACGATAAACAATAATCACAACTTTATTTTATTACCACAAATTGTGTTTAGTTTCATTCATATATATTGATCCCCTTCTTTAAATTAGATCGAACGGATGCGGGACGGTCTTCTATCACAAGAACGCGTGCAAGCAATTCAAGAGGAAATTGCCGGATTCTAGTTAGAACAAGTCATAGATCCGAAAGGAGAATACTATTACCCGCTTCATTTGAAAGGGTGAAGTGTAAAAAAGAAGATATAAATTAGATCAAATTCGTGTGAGTACCTTTTGTAATTAATATGTTTCAACCAAGAAGACGGATGAGACGGTGTATAATATATTTGTGATCATGCATGATGTGTAATATATATATCGTGGTTTCATTATGGTTGTATATATGTAGTACCATTAAATTGAATACAAAACACAAACTAAATAAATAAAATAAAACCCTGCCGCGGCACAAAAATAGCCCGAAAATCCTGCCGCGGCACAAAACCCTGCTGCGGCATAAAAATACCCCGAAAATCCTGCCGCGGCACAGAACCCTGCCGCGACACAGAGACCAACGATCCCGGTTCGTGCCACGAACCGGGACCAATGATCCACCCCCGCTCGTCTCTCGCGCTCCCACGTGGAGACCCATTGGTTCCGGTTTGTTCCACGAACCGGGACCAATGATCCACCCCTCGTCGCGCGCCCGCCCACGTGGAGACCCATTGGTCCCAGTTCGTGCCCGAACCGGGACCAGCATTAGTCCCGAGTGATTGGTCCCGGTTCTGTAACCGGGACCAATGACCCTTATGAACTGGGACTAGAGGTTCTTTTTCCACCACTAGAACTCAATAAAACAAACAGGTATATTGGTTTACGGAAACAGGTGTTGTGTGTACAAGATAAAGCATCTCACTGGCCACATTGCTGGCAAAGGCGTCCCTCCAGACCAGCAACAACCAAATTTGGGATCCTTAGAATGAGGTTCAGAGACTCTGTGCTTTTGATGTGCTATCCAGAGATATATAATTGACATAGTGCTTGATAGATAGAGTTGCTCATATCATCTCTTAATTTATTCAATGTGATTTTTTTTCAGAAATGGGGAGTGGAGCCCGGCCTCTGTATCGAGCGATGCACACAGCCTTTATTTATTATTAGAACCACAATGTTTGGCTAAGACCATTACAAAGATCATACAAGCCCGCCTTCACTATCTTCCGTCAACCATTTTCAGCATGTAGATCGATGTGCCGACTCTTGCCACAGCAGCCACCGACACCACCGCGGTGCCAAGCAGCACCACCCCCGCGCGCTAGCCGCTCCACCTCTCTTGCCACTTCCATCCAACACTTCTCCACAGGCGATGGTCCTAGGAGAGAAAGCGATACCGACACCGTGGCACCGCCATCGCCTAGCCCGAAGATCTTAGGGTTTCCCCCGGTGTAGCACGATTGAGGTCGACACAAGGTGCACGGCGATGCCTTCATCAAGGTAACGACACAGTAACGCTGCCATCGCCTGCCAATGGCTCGGTTTTCACCGGCACCTAGGTCTCGCCGCCTCACTGCTGAGACTAGAAGACGGATCGTGAGATCTGCCAATCCAGCTGCAGGCCGGCCACCTTCGACGGAGAAGATGTCCACCTCCACCAAACCTAGGGCCTCCACCCCGGGCGCCCACATGATGCAAAGTAGGCCGCAGAATACCTTCGGACGACACCGGCCGACGTCAAGGAGGCGAAGACGTCACCGATCTAGGAACCCTATATCTCGACACCATCCGCCGCCCCGCCGCCCAGGGACCGCTGCCGTCAGAGCTCACTGGCCGCCGCCCACCCGCCATCATTGCTGGAGATCAGCTGGAGCGCCGCCACCGATGCCTAGATCCCGAGCCACCGCCGCCATGGAAGCGACGCACGCGAGGGCTAGGGCCCCGCCGCCGCGTGCCGCTGGAGCTTAGTCCGGCGATGGAACCGGCGACGGAGAGGAGGGGCGTGCGGGAGTGGGGGGCTGGCCGGGGGAAAGGGTGGTGACCCGGTGCGGCGGCGACGGCGCCACACGCGGTCGGGAGGAGGAGGGTGTCGGGAGGGTTCGGGAGTGGCAGGGTCAACCCCGTGCTACGTGTTCAAGCGTATTTGAGGTAGTAGTTAATGTGTTCTTGTTGCAGTTTTGCAAACCATTCCCAATATGGTTAGTATTTGTTTAGCTTTGTTTACTGATATTTGGATATTTGTCGTCTGAATGTCTGATGGTAGGCGTGCTTCGCAACACCCTAGATTTCTTACAATCTGACAAATTTTTTGTTAAAAGTAAGATGTCTGTTTTTTGTATTCATCATGCCATCCTGTGATTAGTGTAAAGTGTTTTTATTTTGTATCCATGTATTCAGGTTGATTAAAAGGATAGGATGTATCAGGGACTACTTATTATTATTTGATATTGCTACATGTGCTAAGCTGGATTATATTCATTAGTAACTTAATACTGAGATTTCTTCTGTTACATTCCTTTTTATTCATCTTTCCTCTCTTCATACTCGGCTTATCCTTCTATATACGCTTTCCTTTTGCTAGATGATATTTGTTCTGGGTGTTACAGCTGAAATATTTCTTTTCATTTCCCATTGTTGTCTTGTGTTCTGATTCATTTTAGTGGTGGCTTCATTGGTATGACCTTGCGTATTTGAGCTACAAAATAAGCTTCGATTTTGTTTCTTTCAGGGGGGTGTTGCTATTGTAGAACGTCGCGGCACTTAGTTTTTCGTCAGGTATTTTTATTTCTTCGCCACCCGTAACTCCCATGTGTTTATCCTTGCTACGTAGCTTTTGTTCATCTACACACTTACATGTAAGCCCATGTGGAATATTTTTAGTCTTGCACATCGATCTGTCGGCTCATGTTGTGTAGCACGGTGAAAGTTGTGTTTAATGTACATACCCGGCTGTTTTTCTCGTGCTTCCATCTTTCAATAGTTCGCATACTTATCCAGTAATATTAAGTGGGATCTCTATTTATGATTTACAATAGGATTGATAGCTCTGGATACCACTAGGAAGATGTTTGGTTTGTGAAATTGTAACGTAACCAGATTACGGTGTTAACCGATGACGTTAAAACACGTTTGGTTCGGTTACTCTGGAATGCGATTACCCGGTAACGAGTTACAGCCCAGTACAAATCTGATACCGGTGACGACCCTGCGTAATCAGAAAACAACACGGCTTGTTAATCTCGTCTTCCCCGCACACGACTGGTTCCTTCTCCTGTCAACGCTGCCGCCGCATGTCAAAAGAAAAACGCCGCCGACGCCACCGCAAGCACCTCGCTGCTCCACTCTTTCCTCTCAGGCGTTGCTATGGTAGAGATCGGATCACCTCCCTCCCTCACCTCGCCGACCACAAGCAATTCTTTTGTTGCAGATCCGCTGGTTTATCCGTGCGAAGTAGGCCATGGCGGTGGCCAAGCGCATGCCGGATTCGAGGTAGATGACCATCTATTGATTGATTGAGCCTGTCTTCGGTTTATTAATATTCTTTCTCATCGCGATCTGGCAATTTACAATGGTGAATTGTACGGGTTTGTTTTCCTCGTGTTTTGTTTGAGTTCTTCGCTATATTTTGCTTGGTCCAAAATCAGCCAGATCTGAATTGTTCAGATCATGAATTCATGGTTATTTACTGTGCAGTTGATTGATTGTTCCCAAGACTTTTTCAGTTTTTTATTTCGTTTGGGGTTCATCTGATCTCTTCAATCAACTAATGCTGGAAGATTGCAATGCATTACCGTTACCAATATTGAACCAAACATGTTTCGACTTTTACCCATTCCGTTAACATTACTAGTGTAATTTGATTACATTTATGTTTACATTACCGTTTCTGAAAACATGTTCTATATATTGTTCGCTCTGTTCTATTGAGATCAAAAAAATTGTCTACTTATTTCATGAGTGTAGATTTGCGTTCTCTGTATTTGTCCTAAAATGCAGTAGAATTTTGTTACTGGTTGTCCGCAGTGGTGCAAGACTCGGCCAACTGGGTTCAAATGGGTAGGCTTGTTTTTCTGTTAAGCAAGATTCCTGTGAGATTTAACTATGGAACTGTATGTGTTCTAAAACTTCAAGGTGAATCTGTATATCTATGAGATTTTACTCAACTATTTCGTTGGATTTGCGGTTTTTCTATGAAGCATGAACTCGAATAGAAAATCAGATGTGAAAATAGATATCCGATACCCAGTAAATTAAGCAAGTGTTGGTTTCAAACTATCTCTAGGTAGTAATAACATTTGCAAAATATGTTTAGAAGCCACTTCACTGTCCTACATACCACTAGGCAGACTTTTGTCATGAAAGTGTAAAGCTCTCTACACTAGTAGAAAAAGGATCTTTGGTCCAGCACCCAAATACCATTGGTCCCGGTTCGGTTCTGAATCGGGACCAATGTCAGGCACCGGTCTCGGTTCATGCCGCCTGGGCATTGGTCCCGGTTTATCTCTAAGCTACGGTTCCGGTTCGTGGCATGAACCGGGACCAATGCCCCCGTGACTCACACGTGGCGCTCTGCGGAGCATTGGTCCCGGTTCATGCCACGAACCAGAACCAAAAACCCTGAACCCTCGACGGTCACTCGACGGTCACGTTCCCAACCCTCGCTGTGACAGAAATTGATCCGGGACAGAGATTTAAATCGAGGCAGAAATTGATCTAAATCCGGGGCATTTCATTAATTCAATCACGAATTCTTCCTAAACAAAGGTGCGATTTCACATCCTACATTAATTCAACCACTAGTCAGCAATTTCATTTTCGCTGCCGCTGTCCTCCGAGCTGTCGGCTTCCTCGTCGTCGTCGGACGGAACCTCCACGATTTCCGCATTGTTCGCGAGACGGAGCACCTCTTCGCGGTGAGCGGCGGCGATGACGGTGTACTTGGTCCGTCCAGGGACGGATCAGAACCTCTCCCGCCCTTCTCGGTTGCGGAGATCCCGGTGCACCACGCGCCCATAAACGATGTGGTTGCCAATCTTGGTCTTCCGCTCCTTCTTGAACAGCGCCGGCCAGTACGAGCTGGCCGCCGTGTACCGGGGCAGCGCCCTCTTCCACGCGGGCATCTGGCGGCGGCGCGCCGTGATATTGCTCTCCATCTCGGCTCGGCCAGGGAGCGGAGCCACCGGCACCCCCGCATAGCTGATGCGCTATCCGTGGGGCACCGTCGCGGCCGGCGGCGCGATGATGTCGAAGTGCCCGAACATCACCGCCTCGTAGAAGTTCAGCATGGGCACCTCCATGGCGGTGCGATGGAGATTGGAGAGGGAGGGGATGGACGATGAAGCGATGACGCGGTGGAGATTGGAGAGGGAGGGGATGTACGACAAAGCGACGCGCTATGGCACCTCCTATTTGTACACGAGGACGACGAAGCGGCGGGAGGAATATCCAAGGGCATTGGTGCCGGTTCATGCCACGATCCGGGACCAAAAACCCTCCCCCGCGATGCACACGTGGCGCTCTGTGGAGCATTGGTCCCGGTTCATGCCACGAACCGGGACCAAAAACCCGCGACGCACACGTGGCACTCTGCGGAGCATTGGTCCCGGTTCATGCCAAGAACCGGGAAAAAAACCCTCCCCTGTCTATAAATAAGCCCATCCCATCCACTTATTTTTTCTAGAATTTTGTGTGGGAGGTGGATGCTAGGTTTTTTCTTCACACTGCACACTAGGTGTTTGACGAAATGACCGAGCCACGCTTAAGTTTGCACAACATGGTATCCTCGTCCGAGATTAGCAAGCTTATCTTCTTTATCTGTAACTGATACAAAAATATTGCATGTGTCCATGTAGGATGGTCATTTCACTATTCACGATGTTAGTGTAATGGTTAATTATTATGACGCATATCGATGCGCGTATGCGATGGATGTACGGCGACCGACGTGATTATGATTTTATTACAGGCCTGCATAAATTTATCGATGTGGCTAAGGCAAACAAAGTGGATAATTTTATGCCTTGTTCCTGCGTCGACTGTCAGAACATGGCGGAGCACTCTGCCTCGAGAATCCTTCAAAGCCATCTGCTTTGGAGAGGTTTCATGCCCTGATATTATTGTTAGGCCATGCACGGAGAAAGAAGGGTTAGGCTGGAAGAAAATGAAGAAGAGGAGGATGATGACAACTATCCTACGTCCCCTGAAGAATACGGTGATACTGCAATGGAAGACAATGAAGAAGAGGGAAGCGGCAATAAAGAAGAACAATGGGCATCGAATGAGCCCGCTGATGGTCTTGGTCGGGTCATTTCTGATGCAAAGCAACGATGTGATACAGAAAGGGAGAAGCTTAAGTTGGAGGCCATGCAAAAGGATCACAAAAAGTTGTTGTACCCAAATTGCAAAGATGGCAGCACAAAGCTCGGTACCACACTTGAACTGCTGAAATGGAAGGCAGAGACTGGTTTATCTGACAAGCGATTTGAGAAGTTACTGAAAATAATGAAGCCAAAGCTTCCAAAGGATAACGAGCTGCCCAAGACAACGTACGAAGCAAAGAAGACTATCTGCCCTCTAGGATTAGATGTGGAGAAGATACATGCATGCATTAATGACTGCATCCTGTATCACGGTGAGAAGTACGAGAATATGGATAAATGCCCGGTATGCACCGCATGTCGGTACAAGATCAGACAAGATGACCCTGGTGATGTTGAGGGCGATGAAGAGCGCCCCAGGAAGAGGGTTCCTGCTAAGGTTATGTGGTATGCTCCTACAATACCACGGTTGAAATGTTTGTTCAAAAACAAAGAGCATGCCAGGTTGTTGCGATGGCACAAAGAAGAGCGTAAGAAAGACGGGAAACTGAGACACCCCGCCGATGGGTCGCAGTGGAGACACATCGAGAGAAAGTACTCAAACTTTGCAGGTGACACGAGGAACTTATGGTTTGGTCTAAGTACAGACAACATGAATTCTTTTGGGGAGCAGAGCTGCAGTCATAGCACCTGGCCAGTGACTATGTATCTACAACCTTCCTCCTTGGTTGTGCATGAAGCAGAAGTTCATTATGATGTCAATGCTCATCCAAGGACGGAAGCAACCCGGTAACGATATTGATGTGTACCTAAGGCCATTAGTTGATGAACTTTTGCAGTTGTGGGCAGAACCAGGTGTAAAGGTGTGGGATGAGCACAAAAAGGAGCCATTTGACCTACGAGCGTTGTTGTTTGTAACCATCAATGATTGACCTACTCTTAATAACATTTCAGGACAGTCAAACAAGGGATACAATGCATGCACGCACTGTTTAGATAAGACTAAAGGTACATATCATCAAGTAAGAAAGAAAGGCAAGCATTTCAACAGTGAGACAGATTACTGGAAGAAGCCTAACCTCCCTAAAGGTGCTGATGTATTTGGTATGGTGAAGGACCTAGAAGTAATCTTTGGAAGGGTCCTAGCGGTCAATCTGTTCCAAAAGACCCCATTACCGGACACACGGCCATGTGGAATAAGAAATCTATATTTTGGGAGCTTGAGTATTGGAAAGACCTAGAGGTACGTTCTTCAATCGACGTGATGCACGTGACGAAGTATCTTTGCGTGAACCTGCTAGGCTTCCTGGGCGTGTATGGGAAGACAAAAGATACACAAGAATCACGGGAGGACCAGCAACGTATCAAAGACCGATACAACAAGCGTACTGATAAAGGCCGTCAATACTTAAGCAGCTATGCTCTTACCAAAGCAGAGAAGGAAATCTTTTTTGAATGCCTGAGCAGTATCAAGATCCCGGCTGGCTTCTCGTCAAATATAAAGGGAATAATAAATATGGCAGAGAAAAAATTCTAGAACCTGAAGTCTCATGATTGCCACGTGATTATGACGCAGTTGCTTCCGGTTGCATTGAGGGGACTTCTACCGGAAAATGTTCAAGTACCCATTGTGAAGCTATGTGCATTCCTCAATGCAATGTCTTAGAAGGTAATGGATCGAGAAAGTATTCAAAGTCTACAGAAGGATGTGGTCCAATGTCTTGTTAGTTCTGAGTTGGTGTTCTCCCCGTCCTTCTTCAATATTATGACGCACCTCTTAGTTCACCTAGTCAAAGAGATTTCCATTCTCGGTCCTGTATTTCTGCACAATATGTTCCCCTTCGAGAGGTTCACGGGAGTCTTAAAGAAATATGTTCGTAACCGTGCTAGGCCAGAAGGAAGCATCTCCAGGGGCTATCGAACAGAGGAGGTCATTGGGTTCTGTGTAGACTTTCTTCCTGACCTTAAGCCGATTGGTGTACCTGAATCACGATATGAGGGGAGACTGAGTGGAAAAGGCACGCTAGGAAAGAAAGCAATGATATTTCGGGATGGGAATTCTTTGAATCAAGCACACTACATGGTTCTACAAAGTTCTACCTTCGTGGCTCCGTATATCGAGGAACACATGAATGTTGTACGCTCCAAGTTCCCGAGGAAGCATGACTACTAGATTAAAGAAAATGACATGGAGACTTTTGGCACTTGGTTGTAATTACATCTCATAAAGGACACCACTATTGGATATCAGCTCTACTTGTTGGCCGCCACACCATCTGCGACTGTATTGACTTTCCGAGGGTACAAGATAAATGGGAATACATTTTACACGATTGCCCAAGATAAAAAGAGCACAAACCAAAACAGTAGTGTCCGCTTTGATGCAACATGCGAGAATGGGAAAAAGGACACATACTATGGTTACATAGAGGAGATATGGGAACTTGACTATGGACCTACTTTTAAGGTCCCTTTGTTTTGGTGTAGTTGGGTCAACATGAATGGAGAAGGGGCAAAGGTAGACCATCTGTACGGAATGACAACTGTGGATCTCAAGAATCTTGGTTACAGAGACGAACCATTCATCCTAGCCAATGATGTGGCTCAGGTTTTTTATGTGAAGGACATGTCCTCTAGACCAAAAAGAAAAAATAAGGAAACGAAAACATCAGACGATGAGCCCAGGTGAAATGGATCGTATGGGCACCTAGAGGGGGGGGTGAATAGGTGCTACTCCAATTTTTAATTCTTTTTCAAGTTTAGGCTTAACACAAAGGTAAATTATCTAGATAAACTAATGTGTGGAAATTCCCTATATGCAAACCTATCTACTAGCGAGTAAGGAGCGAGTGGAAGAGGAACGAGTGAACCGAAGTGAAGCACGCAGAGACACATGATTTGTTTGACCGCAGTTCCTTCCTTGTTAAGGGAAGTACGTCTGCGTTGGAGGGGTGGGCGGTACTAAGACCACCACGCCACAAAAGGCCTCACCCTGTTCTCCGACGGATCTCGCCACAACAGGCCTGATCCACCTTCCACTATAGGTACCCTTCGAGGCGGGCACCGGCGCCTTTACACAAGTAGCGGGGCAACAACTCCACAACATCTTGGAGGCTCCCGAAATGACAAGCTACCACAAGAACAAAGTTGTCAAATACAATAACACAATCTAGGTATTAACAAGAATACTAGATCAGGGATTTCTCCAAGTAAATGGAGAGGAGTTGAAGCGCTTGATTCTTGATGTTGATGATGAACTTCTCCTCCTTCAATTCCACCAAAGATCAAGATCTTCGGGTGGTTGAAGTGGGAGATCGAGATTTAGAGCTCTTGCACTGGGTCTGGTCGAATTCAAAATGAATCAAGAAGACTGGACGATGGGGAAGAAGGGTACTTATACCCCCTTCCAAAAACCAGCCGTTGCACACTTTGGGGGCCGGATTATCTGGCCCAAGTGAGGGCCGGATTATCCAGTCTAGGGAAACTCCGCCCCAGACTCGGAATATCCGGCAGAAAATCCGCCCCCTCTCTGAGCGTCGCGTCGAGCTTGCCCTTGATCAACTTCTGGGGGCCGGATTATCCGGCCCTATGCGAAGGCCGGATTATCCGGCCTGGGGAGAAAAACCACCCCAGTTCGGATTTTTCGGTAGAAAATCCGACCGGATACTGAGCGACGCGCCTTGGCTCCTTTTGCTCGAAAACTGGGGGCCGGATTATCCGGCCCTTGCGACGCGCCTTGGCTTTCTTGAGAGATGAGGTAGGCCGGATTATCCGGCCCTTGGAGGGGCGGATTATTCGCCCCCCCTCAAAACTTCCTGCACACTTAGCACACATGAAAAGTCTCCATAGTATTGTTATCTAACACGCAAAACATAGGAAAACATGAAATGTTCTTTCAATCTCCCCTTTTTGGTGTTAGATGACAATACCAGGATTTGCAGGAGAAAGACACAAGGCAAACAGAGATAACTATGGAAGGGACTCCCCCTCAATGTGTGCATAATAAAGTTTTGCATTGGAATACAAATGCACACAAATAGTTGAATCTATTCCATAGACAAAAGGGCAAAAACACATACCACCGAAGTAGAGAATAGGCATCCTTGACATAAATCACAATTATTATTGGATAACCATTATGAGCGCGCGCCTTCCATGATAAACCACCAGCAGTAGGATATGAATAGATATAACCATGAGCATAATCCATGATATGAACTCCATAGGTATCATCCAGACAACCACATAAAGTCTCAACCAAACCACGAATATAAAAGTTCAACGCTAAATGGGCATAAGCAAGAAATAACGAATAAAAAGTGCAAGTGCTTATGCCCGACCCATGCAAATCCACGGACAACCTAATAGAACTACTTCTCCCCCTTTGGCATCGAGACACCAAAAAGGGAGAAGAGCGATGCTAGCGCCCCATGGGATCACTCATCATAGTCCTCGTCCTCGTCCTCATGCTCTTCCTCATCCTCATATTCAAGCTCCTTAGTGTCACCTTCCTCATCATCAGCATCAGCAGCAGGCGCAGAGGGGAACAAGTGACGCTCCAGCTCACCATAGTTCAACCCGGAGGAAGAGTTCCACCAAGCATATGGAGTGGGAGGTGTAGGAGCCGGAGGAGCACCCAAAGCGCCAGACACGTGGTGGAGAATGAGCTGCTGGGAGTGAGCCAACTCATGGCGATGCCTGTAGGCCTCATACTGACCCTTGCGTGTGTCCACGCCCATGCAGAGGATGTGACGCTGGAACCAGTTTAGCTGCTTGATCTCACGGGCCACGGGAGGCACTGGGGGCCGACGAGCATCCCTCATGAGGCCTTCAGGAGCAGAGGAGGGGTGAGCAGTCTTCCGAACCTTGTTGTAAATCTTCTTGGCCTTGTGCACCGAGTCAATGTGGAACTCCTCGGCAGGAAGCAGGTGGCGGATGAGCAACATAATGTAGGGCGCATAGGGAATGGACAGACGGTTGAACATAGCATCACACAGCTCATGGTAAATGAAGTCCATGACATCCAGCCTGTACTGCACTGACTCGTCCTCGCAGGAGGCAACCTCATGAGAAAATTGAAGTAGCTGAACAAGGTGACCACGGATACTGTCATTGTTGCCTCCACTCGGTGTAATAGAGTCACGGAAGAGACCCACCAATGCAGCATAGATGGGAGCAAGACCAGCCACAGTACCGACAATTCCATTGTCCACAGTGCACGGAGACAGAGAGCATCCTTGTTGGGCTTCAACTGAGTGATGATGCGGTGGCCACTGGCTCTATCCTTGCTGCGGAAGGAGTCCCCCAAAACCTCAGCAAACACGTGAAAATCAGCAGTCATGGGCCTATCATGAGTCATCCACTTCATAGTGCGACGCTCATCACCACAAATCACCAGAGTGGAGAAGAATTGCTTCACCACCTCAGAGTCAAAGGAGCACTGGAGGGACATAAGATGGTGCAGCCCCATCCTCTCAGTCACATACATCGCATCCACAAGATGCGCCTTCTCCAAAGCATCAGCAAGTACCAGAGGGTGCATAGGCCTAATGTTCAGCCTGGCATAGATGTCTTCATAAATCCCTTTCTGTTCTGCACACCAAAACCGGGTATCCCCCAGCTCAACATCACGAGGCAGCTCAGCAAACAAGTCACGGTGACGAATGGCAGAGAAGGAGACCGCATCCAGAGCCATATAGTTGATCTTGGGCTCCTTGCCCTTCCGCTTGGACACACCCTTCCTAGTCCTCTTGGAGTGTTCAGCCATGCGCCTCTCTTCGTTCTTCCTTCTCCGCAATTCAACTTCGTCCACTGGGTTACCTTGACCGTCGTCCTGAAAGTACTTGGCGTGAGGACGGTGTTTGTAGGTCTTGGGAACACCGGAACCACCTGTGAGGAGAATAAGGCCGATAGCAAGGGGATAAGCATACACACAAGTCCAGGAGAGAGCATGGAGCAAGTAGGCAAAAAGTTCATAGGTCAAAACTACTCAATACATACACCATAGTGAAACTGAAGTAGACTTGAATCTGTCAGGCCGGATTATCCGGCCTGGCCAGGGGCTGATAATCCGGCCCTGGTAGAAATTTTCGATTTCACCAAGAATGCATGCAAAAAAAGTAGATCGGGCCTAGAAACTGTAAGACTACAAATTCTATGCGAAAACACATCCTTCTAGACAACATTCCATACAACAAGATACACATCTAGCCAAAGATGGGAAGAGAGGGAGTTACCCTCACTCATTGGAGGAAGAACGCGGAGGAGAAGGTACCCGGAGGCGCGGAGAAGAAGATCCGGGAAGGCCCGGAAAATCCGGTGGCCGGAGAGGCTCCGGGGAGGGTGAGGGGCGGCAGGCGGCGGCTGGGGAGAAGGAGAGGGATGGGGGAGAAGTGCTGCTCGTTATGAGCCCTTCTCCCCGAGCCCTGCCCTTTAAGATTGAATCCGCCCGGGCCGGATTATCCGGCAAATACTTGGGCCGGATTATCCGGCCTAAAATCTGGGATTCTGTTATACACAGAACCAGGCCCGCGCGTCCCCAAACAACACCCCCACAAGGTGTACAAGGGACTTGTGTGCAAGAATAGATGTCTTAGGGGTAGGGAAGGCTTAGGATGGAGAATGCCAAACTGAGATGGTACTAGACACTCAAAATTGCAAAATCCAAATCAAATAAAATCCAAGATTGAGTGTGGTTCCCATAAGAACATGAGAGAGCAAATAACATCCAAAAAGATCCAATTCTCCACAAAGGAGAGGGCGGTGGCCGAAGCCACCTTGTTGGAGTGTATGGTGTGACACCGCGAAGATATATCTTGGGTTCACGACCAATACTCATCAATAAGCTCACATATCACAACATGATATTAAGATAAATGATATAACTTGCTATTGGCATTATGGGGGGAGGGTTAGCCCAATATGTTAGGACCACACTCCCCCTATATCCATGCCCACACCTAGACCAAACAAGGATTGAGATGTACGAGTGGGTGCATGGGTAATCAAGACAAGCTCCCGGAATCAATGATATTTAGCTCATTCCTCAAATAGCAGAATCTTGCTTCATCAAGTGGCTTTGTAAAAATATCCGCCAGTTGATTCTTCGTGCTCACAAAAGAAAGATCAATATCACCTCGAGCAACATGGTCACGAATAAAATGATTCCGAATCTCAATATGCTTCGTCCTTGTGTGCTGAACTGGATTGTACGCAATTTTGATAGCACTTTCATTGTCACATAAAAGAGGCACTTTGTCACAATTGACACCGTATTCCTTTAAAGTTTGCCTCATCCACAATAATTGAGTACAAGCGCTGGCAGCAGCAACATATTCAGCTTCGGCGGTGGAGAGAGATATACAATTCTGCTTTTTGGAGGACCAACATACAAGAGATCTTCCCAAGAATTGACAAGCTCCAGAAGTTGACTTCCGATCATCCTTATCACCAGCCCAATCTGAGTCAGTATAACCACATAAAGAGAAATTGGAGCCCTTGGGATACTAGAGACCAAAGTTGGGGGAATGAACTAAATATCGAAAGATCCTCTTGACCGCCACTAAGTGGCTTTCTTTAGGAGCTACTTGATACCTTGCACACACTCCCACACTCAACACAATATCGGGTCTAGATGCGCAGAGGTAAAGAAGAGAGCCGATCATGGACCGGTATACCTTTTGGTCCACATCTTTACCATGAGGGTTGAGTTCGAGATGACACTTTGTTTGCATCGGAGTAGCGACACCATTTAGATCCGTCATCTTGAATCTCTTGAGCATGTCTTGGATGTACTTTGCTTGATTAATAAAGGTTCCTTCTCTTAGTTGCTTGATCTCGAATCCAAGAAAGAACTGTAATTCCCCCATCATAGACATCTCAAACCTTTCAGTCATAAGCTTTGAAAATTCATCGTTAAAAGCTTTGTTAGTAGAACCAAAAATGATATCGTCTACATATAGTTGGCATACGAAGAGCTCCCCCTTAACCTTCTTAGTAAAAAGAGTGGGGTCGATTTGCCCAACTTCGAAGCCACGATCTAACAAAAGCTCTTTAAGGTGCTCATACCACGCACGTGGGGCTTGTTTAAGGCCATAGAGTGCCTTATCGAGTTTGTAGACATGGTTCGAGAAGCTAGGATCCTCAAACCCCGGGGGTTGCTTTATGTATACCAACTCATGTAGAGGACCGTTAAGGAAGGCACTCTTGACGTCCATTTGCTGCAACTTAAAATTGTTATGAGTAGCATAAGCAAGTAGGATACGGATGGACTCAAGACGAGCCACAGGAGCATAGGTCTCGCTGAAGTCGATGCCCTCAACTTGGGAGTAACCTTGTGCCACAAGTCTTGCCTTGTTCCTCACAACGGTGCCATTCTCATCTTGCTTGTTCTTGAAAATCCACTTGGTGCCGATAACATTGCGGCACTCTTTGGGTTTCTCCACTAGTTTCTAGACTTTGTTGTGCTCGAAATTGTTCAATTCTTCATGCATAGCAACAACCCAGTCTAGGTCTTCAAGAGCTTCAAAGACCTTCTTAGGTTCCACCATGGAGATATGAGCTTGATGCTCACCAAAACTGGCCAATTCTCTTCTAGTAGACACCCTTCGTCGAAGATCACCAACAACCTTGTCGAGAGTGTGACCCCTCAACTCAAGGTTACGATCAGCCCGAGCCTTGCGACGAAGTTCAATAAGTTTGTTGTCTCTTGGTGGAGGAGATTCATCACTTGAGTCTTCATTGAAGGCATTTTCTCCGCCTTGATCAGTAGCTGGATCATCAGTAGCAGGTGGTGGAGATGCATGCCCTTCAGGTGAGTCCGTAGCCATAACAGGAGGCTGCAGAACTGGAGAGTCAGGGCCGGATAATCCGGCCGATGAAGTGGTCGGATAATCCGGCCTCGGAGGACTTGCAGCAGCATCATCAGGAAGCCTGGGACTTGCTTGACCTGGCGAGGAGCCGGATAATCCGGGGCCAGCCGGAAAATCCGGCCTGGAGCTTGTGTTGATATCTTCACCACCAGGGGCTGCTGGAGCAGGGTGGCCGGATAATCCGGTATCCACCGGAAAATCCGGCCTGGAGCTTTCTGGAGCAACTTGACCTTCAGCAGTTAATGGAGATGGTGTAGAAGTTGCCCCCGTGGTTGGAGCGTGTTGCGTATGTGTAGATGAGGGCTCTATATGAGTAGAGCATTGTCCTTCCCGGTCCGCCACAAGGGGTTCCTCAATGGGGCGGAAGAATCCCACGCCCATTCTTCTTATGGCATCTTGGGGTATTTCAACATCTGCATCACAAACACCAACTTGTTCCAGACGGAACCGTCATTTTCCTCGAACACCACACTACAAGATTCTACAACAGTTCCAGAGAGCTTATTGTAGACTCTATAAGTGTGGGATTCGGCACCATAACCAACAAAAATACCTTCTAGAGCCTTAGATTCAAACTTAGATAAACGAACTCCTTTAATAAGAAAGAAACACTTACACCCGAATACCCGAAAGTATGAGATGTTTGGCTTGTTACCGGTAAGTATTTCATACAGAGTCTTGTCCAAAATCTTGCGGAGGTATAAACGATTGGATGAATGACAAGCAGTAGAGATTGCTTCAGCCTAGAAGTTATATGGAGATTTGAATTCGGCCAACATTGATCTTGCCATGGCCATTAGAGTTCGATTCTTCCTCTCGGCTACACCATTTTGTTGAGGGGTGTATGCAGCGGAATATTGATGTCTTATCCCCTCTTCACTTAGGAACTCATTTAAGGTGTAGTTCTTGAACTCCGAGCCGTTATCACTCCTTATAGCCAGAATGGGGACGTTGTGTTGACGTTGAACCTTGTTGGCGAAGTCGATGACAGTTTGTTGAGTTTCACTCTTCAACTTGAAGAAATAAACCCAAGTGTATCTTGAGTAATCATCAACAATCACTAAACAATACTTTTTCCCACCGAGGCTTGCATGAGATGGAGGTCCGAAAAGATCCACATGAAGAAGCTCCAAGATCCTTTTTGAAGAGATAATAGTTTTCCTTCAATGAGGAGAATCATGCATTTTCCCTTCAACACACGCCCTGCAGACAGAATCATGCATTTTAGTCCAAGAATGTGGCCACCCTTGTGGAGACTTTGCAAAGTTCTCATATTGACGTGGGCTAGTCGGTGATGCCATAGCCAACCCGCGTCAGCCTTTCCGAAAAGACACATCGGACCTGTAGTGGTTTTCCCCGAAAAGTCTACCACGTACAGGTCGTTTTCGACATATCCCACGAAAGCGACTTTTAGAGACTTGCTCCACAAGAGTACCACCAAATCAGCATCAATGTAAACTGCAAAGCCCATCTTACCAAGGGCACGAACTGAAAGTAAGTTATACCCGAGGGTCTCAACAAGCATGATGTCCACGAGGGAGATATCATGAGCCACCACAACTTTGCCGAGACCCAATACCTCAGATTTTGACTTGTCACCATAGGAGATGGTAATGTGTTCAAGGTTTGGCTGCATCTCTGTGATGATCTCCTTGCTTCCAGTCATATGACTCGTACAACCGCTATCGAGTACCCATTTAGAACCACCGGAAGCATAGCCCTGCAAGAAAATTACTTCTTGGTTTTAGGTACCCATTTTTCAATGGGTCCTCTCATGTTAGTAACAAGGGTCTTGGGAACCCAAATAGACCAAGGAATGTAACAATCATAAGGCCCTACATAACTAGCATAAACATCACCATAAGCATCACAATATAGTTCGAAGTTAGGATTGTTGATCCCTGCAAAACCATCATAATTAGTCTTGTCATTGGTAATGTTGCTAGTCCTCGATTGAGCAGTCTTGTTCTTCTTCTTATTCTTCTTGTTTTTCTTGCTCTTTATCTTGGGTATGTAACCAAGACCTTCTTTACTGTTGTTTGTCCTTTGCCTGCTCAGTATCTCATCAATAACCCCTTTACCTTTGTATTGAGAACTCCTTGCAAGATCTTCTTTTCCAAAGGATGGAGATGAGGTACTTGGTATATTATACCGTTTCAATTGAGTTTGGAGCTGGTCATGAGACTCATTTAGAGTAGAATGATCACTCTTCAATGCCTTGTGAGCACTTTCAAGATCATCAAACTTCTCCAAAAGTCTAGCATGAACTGCCCCAAAATCAATCTTTTCTTTCTTTAGTTTCTTTTCTTTCTTTAGTTTCTTTAGTTTCCTCTTCCTCTTCCAAGGCATTCTTCAAAGAGGCTATCTCCAAGGCATCTTCTCTTTCAATTCTGCCCTTTTCTTCAAGGAGATCTTCGGCTCGAGCAAGTTGACTCATAAGAGTAACAAAATGGAGTTTGTGCTCACCTTGTAGGTTAGTGAAAAAGATATCCAAGTTAATAACTTATTCTTTTATTTCAAGACTTTCAAGATCATCCATATCCAAAATTATGTTAGTCTTAGAAAATGAGGAGTTAGAAGTCGATACCTCGGATCCTCTTGCCATTAGGCAAGTGGCGTTGTTGTTTGTGGCGTTCTCGTTCGGCGAGTCGAAGAGAGAGGAGGGAGTTGATGTGGTGGCTATAGCAGCCACTTCGCGGGAACTATCATCATCCTCTTCATCTTCACTTGCGGAGGAGTATTCCTCTTGAGCTACAAGGACCATCTTGTGTTGCTTCTTGAAAGGGCCATTCTTCTTAGCAAATGGCTTCTTCTTAGGAACTTTGGATTTCTCTTTGAGAATGATCCTGCCACCATTGTCTTCTCTATTTTCATAAGGACACTCGGCTACAAAGTGCAGTCTATCTCCACAGTTGAAGCAAGTTCTCAATCTTGGGCCACTTTCTCTTCTTCCATTTGAACCGTTCTTGCGCTCAAGTTCAGACTTGGCTTTGGCAGGGTCCTTCCAAAAGTTCCTTGCATAGAATGCCATGTACTCACCATGAGCACGTTTGACCTCATCAGGGCAGTCCATGGATTCCCTCTCAAATGCTCCTTCATCATCCTCTTGCTCAACGACATTGGCTTTGAGAGCCATATTGACACCCTTTTGCATTCCAATGGCCCGAGCACGGGCATCTTCAGTATTCTTTGCCACCACTTTGAATGACACCATTTCTTGCATGACTTCATTGGATGTCATTTGATGATAGTTGTGTGTGCCTTGCAAGCTCTTCAAATCCGTCGGTTTGAAAGGCATTAAGGCACTCACATACTTTCTTTTTATCCATGCATCATCAATGTGAGTGGCCCCATGCTTCCGAAATGTTGTTGCGATGCCCTTGAGTCTTCTATACATGTCCTCATGGTTTTCACCATCCAACATGTAGAATCCCTTAGCTTTGTTACTAAGGGCATCATACCGGTTTCTTCTCATGCTTTCATTTCCAACAAAAAGGTCTGTAAGAGCATCCCACGCCTCTTTAGCCGTGTTGAGATGTTCAATGTGTGGCATGTCCTTGGGACCCACACCCAGCTGTATCATGTGGAGAGCAGTGGCATTCAACTGGCTATCCACAACTTCCCTTCTTGTTAGATTGGTTTGATCTCCAACATGAAGACCTTCTTCGATGATCCTACACAATTCAATAGAGGAGCTGCAAACATGAGATTTCATTAGAAATTGCCATTGGTTAAAAGAAGATGCAGTGAGCTTGGGTGGATCACCCCTATTGTTTATATGAGGATGAGGGATAGGTGGGTCGGGGGAATATACGTGGCGAACCTCACTATATTCCTCCTTGCCACTTCCCTTTTTGGAGGTGGATCCATTTAGTTTTTCACCTTCCACATCATCATCCTTAGATCCGGTGTTACCCTTTTCCATAGATGATGGTGAGGGAGCCTTAGAGGAGGATGGAGATGGGGATATGGATGATGTAAGGCGAGCAATCATTTTATTCATCTCCTCCATCTTAGCCTCAAAGGATTTCAACAAGGTTGTTTCCAACGACTTGAGATCATCCATTGTGACCTTATCCACAACCTCATTTCCATCATCCCTGGTACCCATACTACTCTTAGGCGGTTAAGCCCGAATTAAGAGCCGGGGCTCTGATACCAATTGAAATGGATCGTATGGGCACCTAGAGGGGGGTGGTGAATAGGTGCTACACCAATTTTTAATTCCTTTTCAAGTTTAGGCTTAGCATAAAGGTAAATTCTCTAGATAAACTAATGTGTGGAAATTCCCTATATGCAAACCTATCTACTAGCGAGTAAGGAGCGAGTGGAAGAGGAACGAGTGAACCGAAGTGAAGCACGCAGAGACACAGGATTTGTTTGACCGCAGTTCCTTCCTTGTTAAGGGAAGTACGTCTACGTTGGAAGGGTGGACGGTACTAAGACCACCACGCCACAAAAGGCCTCACCCTGTTCTCCGATGGATCTCGCCACAACAGGCCTGATCCACCTTCCACTATAGATACCCTTCGAGGCGGGAACCGGCGCCTTTACACAACTAGCGGGGCAACAACTCCACAACAACTTGGAGGCTCCCGAAATGATAACAAGCTGCCACAAGAACAAAGTTGTCAAATACAATAACACGATCTAGGTATTAATGAGAATACTAGATCAGGGATTTCTCCAAGTGAATGGAGAGGAGTTGAAGCGCTTGATTCTTGATGTTGATGATGAACTTCTCCACCTTCAATTCCACCAAAGATCAAGACCTTTGGGTGGTTGAAGTGGGAGATCGAGATTTAGAGCTCTTGCACTGGGTCTAGTCGAATTCAAAATGAATCAAGAAGACTGGATGATGGGGAAGAAGGGGTACTTATACCCCCTTCCAAAAACCAGCTGTTGCACACTTTGGGGGCCGGATTATCCGGCCCAAGTGAGGGCCCGATTATCCGGTCTGGGGAAACTCCGCCTGCACTGGAATATCCCAGAAAATCCGCCCCTCTCTCGAAGGCCGTCACGAGCTTGCCCTTGATCAACTTCTGGGGGCCGGATTATCCGGCCCTATGTGAAGGCCGGATTATCCGGCCTAGGGAGAAAAACCACCCCAGTTCGGTTTTTCCGGTAGAAAATTCGATCGGATACTGAGCGATGCGCCTTGGCTCCTTTTGCTCGAAAACTGGGGGCCGAATTATCCGGCCCTTGCGACGCGCCTTGGCTTCCTTGAGAGATGAGGTAGGCCAGATTATCCGTCCCCCCTCAAAACTTCCTGCACACTTAGCACACATGAAAAGTCTCCATAGTATTGTTATCTAACACGCAAAACATAGGAAAACATGAAATGTTCTTTCACCAGGCATCACATAGTTCTTTTAGGGAAAAGAAACATCACGAGAGTCGAGGACAAGACAGACATTTCAGCAGATTATGATAAGTTTGATGAAATTCCGTCCTTCACCGTGAAAACTGACCTAGGCATCCCGTTAAGCAAAGAAGATGCTCCATGGTTACGGCCTAAGAAGCGATCATAGGCAAGGGATCGACATACGCGACGGAGGATTCATACCCTAAACCCTAACCCCTATGTAAATCTATGTAATGTATGAAAACTTTATGTGATGTATGAAAACTTTATATGAGACCACGCGAAGATTTCACATTGTTTCATCATTAGACTTGAATTTGATCTCTGATAAAATAGCATGTTGTGAACCTATAATTGATTTTAAAAAAAATCAAAAGCATTATATCATGTACTTGTAGTTCAAATCTGGGCAACCTCCTACCGATTCGGCAGGAATTTGTCTTTTTCATGAGGGATGGACGGAAAGGTTCCAGATACACCGGTTGGGAAATTGTCCATCTAAGGTGGTCCAGTATTTTTGAAAAATGGGTTGGTACTAATGCGAAACTTTAATTTGGTGGTTGCTTCACAGAACACCCTGATTTCGGCACCTCAAAAAAGGAAATTGGCTTTTTTCATGCGTCGAAAAGGAAAACTACCTCCTGCAACATCTTAAGCCATCCCAAGATGCACATGTGTGCCCAATATGGGCACATTATCACAAACTATGCCCTGATTCTAGCCATAACATTAGTGGTTTGGCCTAAATGCCATGAAACCTCGAACATGATAGGTCATTTTGTGAAGGATTTTTTATGATGTTTGCAATTTTTTAAGTTCAATATTTTTCCTTGCATCTATGACACATAATATGACACCACGTGAAGGTTTCACATTGTTTGGATCATTTTTGAATTTCTTATGCCCATTTCGAACTATATTCAAAACGACAGGCATGAAGCTTCTTAGCCCGGGGCAGAGCCTCGCTTATCTTGAAGTGGATCTCTGATTAAATAGCATGTTGTGAACCTATAAATGATTTTAAAAAAAAATCACAAGCATTATATCATGTACTTGTAGTTCAAATCTGGGTAACCTCCTTCTGATTCAGCAAGAATTTGTCTTTTTCATGAGGGATGGACGGAAAGGTTCCAGATACACCGGTTGGGAAATTGTCCATCTAAGGTGGTCTAGTATTTTTGAAAAATGGGTTGGTACCAATGCCAAAATTTAATTTGGTGGTTGCTGCACAGAACACCCCGATATCGGCACCTCAAAAAAGGAAATTGGCTTTTTCGTGCGTCGAAAAGGAAAACTTCCTCCTGCAACATCGTAATCCATCCCAAGATGCACATGTGTGCACAATATGGGCACATTCTCACAAACTATGCCCTGATTCTAGCCAAAACAATGGTGGTTTGACCTAAATGCCATGAAACCCCGAACATGATAGGTCATTTTGTGAAGGATTTTTTATAATGTTTGCAATTTTTCAAGTTCAATATTTTCCTTGCAACTATGACACATAATAGGACACCACGCGAAGGTTTCACATTATTTGGATCATTTTTGAATTTCTTATGCCCGTTTCAAACTATATTCAAAACGGCGGGCATGAAGCTTCCTAGACCGGGGCTGAGCCTCGCTGAACTTGAAGTGGATCTCTAATGAAATAGCATGTTGTGAACCTATAAATGATTTTAAAAAAAAATCACAAGCATTATATCATGTACTTGTAGTTCAAATCTGGGCAACCTCCTTCCGATTCGGTAGGAATTTGTCTTTTTCTTGAGGGATGGACATAAAGGTTCCAGATATACCGGTTGGGAAATTGTCCGTCTAAGGTGGTATAGTATTTTTGAAAAATGGGTTGGTACCAATGCCAAACTTTAATGTGGTGGTTGCTTCACAGAACACCCCGATTTCGGCACCTCAAATGGAAATTGCCTTTTTCGTGTGTCGAAAAGGAAAACTTCCTCCTGCAACATCGTAAGCCATCCCAAGATGCACATGTGTGCCCAATATGGGCACATTATCACAAACTAAGCCCTGATTCTAGCCGTAAAATTGGTGGTTTGACCTAAATGCCACGAAACCTCGAACATGATAGGTCATTTTGTGAAGGATTTTTTATGATGTTTGCAATTTTGCAAGTTCAATATTTTTCCTTGCAACTATGACACAAAATATGACAACACGCGAAGGTATCACATTGTTTGGATCATTTTTTAATTTCTTCTGCCCGTTTCAAACTATATTCAAAACGGCGGGCATGAAGCTTCTTAGCCCGGGGCTGAGCCTCGCTGAACTTGAAGTGGATCTCTGATAAAATAGCATGTTGTGAACCTATAATTGATTTTAAAAAAAATCAAAAGCATTATATCATGTACTTGTAGTTCAAATCTGGGCAACCTCCTACCGATTCGGCAGGAATTTGTCTTTTTCATGAGGGATGGACGGAAAGGTTCCAGATACACCGGTTGGGAAATTGTCCATCTAAGGTGGTCCAGTATTTTTGAAAAATGGGTTGGTACTAATGCGAAACTTTAATTTGGTGGTTGCTTCACAGAACACCCTGATTTCGGCACCTCAAAAAAGGAAATTGGCTTTTTTCATGCGTCGAAAAGGAAAACTACCTCCTGCAACATCTTAAGCCATCCCAAGATGCACATGTGTGCCCAATATGGGCACATTATCACAAACTATGCCCTGATTCTAGCCATAACATTAGTGGTTTGGCCTAAATGCCATGAAACCTCGAACATGATAGGTCATTTTGTGAAGGATTTTTTATGATGTTTGCAATTTTTCAAGTTCAATATTTTTCCTTGCAACTATGACACATAATATGACACCACGTGAAGGTTTCACATTGTTTGGATCTTTTTTGAATTTCTTATGCCATTTCGAACTATATTCAAAACGACAGGCATGAAGCTTCTTAGCCCTGGGCTGAGCCTCGCTGAACTTGAAGTGGATCTCTGATTAAATAGCATGTTGTGAACCTATAAATGATTTTAAAAAAAAATCACAAGCATTATATCATGTACTTGTAGTTCAAATCTGGGTAACCTCCTTCTGATTCAGCAAGAATTTGTCTTTTTCATGAGGGATGGACGGAAAGGTTCCAGATACACCGGTTGGGAAATTGTCCATCTAAGGTGGTCTAGTATTTTTGAAAAATGGGTTGGTACCAATGCCAAAATTTAATTTGGTGGTTGCTGCACAGAACACCCCGATATCGGCACCTCAAAAAAGGAAATTGGCTTTTTCGTGCGTCGAAAAGGAAAACTTCCTCCTGCAACATCGTAATCCATCCCAAGATGCACATGTGTGCACAATATGGGCACATTCTCACAAACTATGCCCTGATTCTAGCCAAAACAATGGTGGTTTGACCTAAATGCCATGAAACCCCGAACATGATAGGTCATTTTGTGAAGGATTTTTATAATGTTTGCAATTTTTCAAGTTCAATATTTTTCCTTGCAACTATGACACATAATAGGACACCACGCGAAGGTTTCACATTATTTGGATCATTTTTGAATTTCTTATGCCCGTTTCAAACTATATTCAAAACGGCGGGCATGAAGCTTCCTAGACCGGGGCTGAGCCTCGCTGAACTTGAAGTGGATCTCTAATGAAATAGCATGTTGTGAACCTATAAATGATTTTAAAAAAAAATCACAAGCATTATATCATGTACTTGTAGTTCAAATCTGGGCAACCTCCTTCCGATTCGGTAGGAATTTGTCTTTTTCTTGAGGGATGGACATAAAGGTTCCAGATATACCGGTTGGGAAATTGTCCGTCTAAGGTGGTATAGTATTTTTGAAAAATGGGTTGGTACCAATGCCAAACTTTAATGTGGTGGTTGCTTCACAGAACACCCCGATTTCGGCACCTCAAATGGAAATTGCCTTTTTCGTGTGTCGAAAAGGAAAACTTCCTCCTGCAACATCGTAAGCCATCCCAAGATGCACATGTGTGCCCAATATGGGCACATTATCACAAACTAAGCCCTGATTCTAGCCGTAAAATTGGTGGTTTGACCTAAATGCCACGAAACCTCGAACATGATAGGTCATTTTGTGAAGGATTTTTTATGATGTTTGCAATTTTGCAAGTTCAATATTTTTCCTTGCAACTATGACACAAAATATGACAACACGCGAAGGTATCACATTGTTTGGATCATTTTTTAATTTCTTCTGCCCGTTTCAAACTATATTCAAAACAGCGGGCATGAAGCTTCTTAGCCCGGGGCTGAGCCTCGCTGAACTTGAAGTGGATCTCTGATGAAATATCATGTTGTGGACCTATAAATGATTTTTTTTAAAATTCACAAGCATTATATCATGTACTTGTAGTTCAAATCTAGGCAACCTCCTTCCAATTCGGCAAGAATTTGTCTTTTTCATGAGGGATGGATGGAAAGGTTCTAGATACACCGGTTGGGAAATTTTCCATCCAAGGTGGTCTAGTATTTTTGAAAAATGAGTTGGTACCAATGCCAAACTTTAATTTGGTGGTTGCTTCAGAGAACACCCCGATTTCGGCACCTCAAAAATGGAAATTGGCTTTTTCGTTTGTCGAAAAGGAAAACTTCCTCCTGCAACATCGTAAGCCATCCCAAGATGCACATGTGTGCCCAATATGGGCACATTATCACAAACTAAGCCCTAATTCTAGCCGTAAAATTGGTGGTTTGACCTAAATGCCACGAAACCTCGAACATGATAGGTCATTTTGTGAAGGATTTTTTATGATGTTTGCAATTTTGCAAGTTCAATATTTTTACTTGCAACTATGACACAAAATATGACAACACGCGAAGGTATCACATTGTTTGGATCTTTTTTTAATTTCTTCTGCCCGTTTCAAACTATATTCAAAACGGCGGGCATGAAGCTTCTTAGCCCGGGGCTGAGCCTCGCTGAACTTGAAGTGGATCTCTGATGAAATAGCATGTTGTGAACCTATAAATGATTTTTTTTAAAAATGCACAAGCATTATATCATGTACTTGTAGTTCAAATCTGGGTAACCTCCTTCCGATTCGGCAAGAATTTGTCTTTTTCATGAGGGATGGACGGAAAGGTTCTAGATACACCGGTTGGGAAATTTTCCATCTAATGTGGTCTAGTATTTTTGAAAAATGAGTTGGTACCAATGCCAAACTTTAATTTGGTGGTTGCTTCACAGAACACCCCGATTTCGGCACCTCAAAAATGGAAATTGGCTTTTTCGTGTGTCGAAAAGGAAAACTTCCTCCTGCAACATCGTAAGCCATCCCAAGATGCACATGTGTGCCCAATATGGGCACATTACACAAACTATGCCCTCATTCTAGCCGTAACATTGGTGGTTTGACCTAAATGCCATGAAACCTCGAACATGATAGGTCATTTTGTGAAAGATTTTTTATGACGTTTGCAATTTTGCAAGTTCAATATTTTTCCTTGCAACTATGACACATAATATTACACCACGCGAAGGTTTCACATTGTTTGGATCATTTTTTAATTTCTTATGCCCGTTTCAAACTATATTCAAAACGACGGGCATGAAGCTTCTTAGCCCGGGGCTGAGCCTCACTGAACTTGAAGTGGATCTATAATGAAATAGCATGTTGTGAACCTATAAATGATTTTAAAAGAATTCTCAAGCATTATATCATGTACTTGTAGTTCAAATCTGGGCAACCTCCTACCGATTCGGCAAGAATTTGTCTTTTTCATGAGGGATGGACGGAAAGGTTCTAGATACACCAGTTGGGAAATTGTCCATCTAAGTTGGTCTAATATTTTTGAAAAATCGGTCGGTACCAATGCCAAACTTTAATTTGGTGGTTTCTTCACATAACACCCCGATTTCAGCACCTCAAAAAAGGAAATTGGCTTTTTCGTGCGTCGAAAAGGAGAACTTCCTCCTACAACATCGTAAGCCATCCCAAGATGCACATGTGTGCACAATATGGGCACATTATCACAAACTATGCCCTGATTCTAGCCATAACATTGGTGGTTTGACCTAAATGCCATGAAACCTCGAACATGATAGGTCATTTTGTGAAGGATTTTTTATGATGTTTGCGATTTTTCAAGTTCAATATTTTTCCTTGCAACTATGACACATAATATGACACCACGCGAAGGTTTCACATTTTTTGGATTATTTGGAATTTCTTATGCCCGTTTCAAACTATGTTCAAAACGGCGGGGATGAAACTTCTTAGCCCGACGCTGAGACTCGCTGAACTTGAAGTGGATCTCTGATGAAATAACATGTTGTGAACCTATAAATGATTTAAAAAAAATCAAAAGCATTATATCATGTACCTGAAGTTCAAATCTGGGCAACCTCCTTCCGATTCGGTAAGAATTTGTCTTTTTCATGAGGGATGGATGGAAAGGTTCCAGATACACCGGTTGGAAAATTGTCCATCTAAGGTGGTATAGTATTTTTGAAATATGGGTTGGTACCAATACCAAAATTTAATTTGGTGGTTGCTTCACAGAACACCCCGATTTCGACACCTCAAAAAAGGAAATTGGCTTTTTCGTGTGTCGAAAAGGAAAACTTCCTCCTGCAACATCGTAAGCCATCCCAAGATGCACATGTGTTCCCAATATGGGCACATTATCACAAACTATGCCCTGATTCTAGCCATAACATTTGTGGTTTGACCTAAATGCCATGAAACCTCGAACATGATAGGTCATTTTGTGAAGGATTTTTTATGATTTTTGCAATTTTTCAAGTTCAATATTTTCTTTGCAACTGTGACACATAATATGACACCACGCGAATGTTTCACATTTTTTGGATCATTTTTGAATTTTTTATGTCCGTTTCAAACTATATTCAAAACGGCGGGCATGAAGCTTCTTAGCCTGGGACTAAGCCTCGCTAAACTTGAAGCGAATCTATGATGAAATAGCATGTTATGAACCTATAAATGATTTAAAAAAATTCACAAGCATTATATCATGTACTTGTAGTTCAAATCTAGGCAACCTCCTACCGATTCGGCAAGAATTTGTCTTTTTCATGAGGGATGGACAAAAAGTGACATGGGTATGCCCAGTAGGCACTCAACTACAACATACCTGGTACGGCTCGACAGAAGATCCACTCGACGAATTGCCAAGGTCCATGACGCCTATGACGGTTCGAGTAGTATGAAGCCCATATGGACACGGACTCCCAACGTACAAGACAAGGAAAGCTCAAAACTAGAGTTATAATCTAACTTGTAACCAACTCATATTGGTAGCTGAGAACTAGCCTCCCCATATATAAAGGCTAGGAGGGTCCAACGAGGAGGAGAAGCTACGACACAATAGATCTAGACATCGCGACTCCCCCAATAGATAGATCTACGATCTCCCGCAATAGATATAACACAATAGATCTAGACAAAACCCGTCAGATCCAATCTGCACGACACCGCCATCGGCGACATTGTAATCTTTCGGATCCTTCATCAATCAAGAGAAGACAAGCAGGAGTATGGTCCTCTACGAGGCCTGAACCTGGGTAAACCTTGCGTCCCTGTGTGCTTGTTTGCTAGCCGATTGAGACTTCTAGCGCATCCCTATTCCTCGAATCTAAGTCTATAACAATGGGCACTGATGAGTTAAACCCTCGTCAATTGGCGCCGTCTGTGGGAACTAGGAGCGCTGATGTTGCGATCTCGACGACTCCATTGTCGACGATCTACGACCCGCCGATCTCTGGGAACAACAACAACACGACTTTGTCGCCATGAAAACTTTCCTGACTGGGCGCAGTCAATGGTGATAGCGGTGCCATCCTTCGTCAGACTTGGGGCCGACTCGGCGAAATCATCGTCCGACATCAACGTCAACGTCTGCCTCAAAAATCCCAATGACGAGAGTTGTTTCTTTGTGCTGCTACACGTAGGATCAAGCCAGATCTAGATTGAACTCTCAGGCGAGCTGGACCTGGTCTACAATATTTGATCGGACGTGAAAGGCTTAGTGACCGGTTTATTCGGTGTTGAGTCACGTGCATATTCGTTCCAGCAATCGCGCAGACAGCAACGCAGCCGCGCGATTGGATTCGTACGCACATCGGAAACTACAAGAAGAAACAGTTTGTGTGTGCTTCAGCCAGACAGCTATCGCCGCACGCCATTTGCTATTCCACGCACTTTTCTTATTTCCTTGGAAAGAGGAACGAAGCAGCAAAGAAAAGGAAACCATTGGTCGGATCAGTTTTTGTCATGAATAGAAAATTGATGGCAAGTTTTATGTGAAGTGCAAGCCAGGATTACTTCTACTAGTACTACTCAATAGTCATCAATACTAAATACAAGTCACGTACGGAACTACACCTCCATGCATGGAAATTGGCAGCCATAGCGCGTGCTCCGGATGACAAAAATCTGGCCATTTCGGTTGCGTGAGATCATCCGAGGCCTCGCCGTCCTTCGTCACAAGCTCCATGCGAGGGGTTGCCTTAACTCCGTTGCGTCCACTCTGTCGACCGTGTTGAATCTACGTCCAAGGCCATGCCGAATCCGCCACGATACCTGCTGCCACCATCGGCTCTAGGCGACTCGTTTCAATCTTCTACTCCAGTGACCTATCGTGGTCTTCGACTCGGGTGACCTGTAGGTTGCATCGGCTCCCACGACCATAACTCGTCGGTCGCAACTGCTCCGCGTCAACTTCGTCCAACGCGCGACTCCGTCGACCTCGAATCTACACTCGGGGATCTTTTGGCTCGGACGATCCGCAACAGTCTTCGAGTGCGGATACCCACTACAATCTTCAGTTGCGGTAGCTCGCTGCCATCATCGGATTCGACGACACGCTACCTCCTCGACTCCGGACCACCGCATCGGCTCTCGAATGCCACCTCTACTACATCAACCATGCTGACTCAACACTCAGGGGCTCCTTCGACTCTGCCGTACAACTCGCTTCGGTCCTTGACTCTAGCGACTCAGGGGCTCCCTCCTCTACGGCGACCCGCCGCGTCCTTCGACTCCGGTGACCTTTCTACGGTCTTCGGGTGCGGTGACCCGAGGCGGCATTCGACTGATGTGGCTCGTTACAATCTTCGGATGCGGCAATTCGTCATCACCACGTGATTTCAATCCGCCGTGTCGACTACGTCCGCCGCATGACCGTTGCTACGTCAACTACATGACCGCTGCACAACTCTCGACCGCCACGTTGACTACTCATCCGGTGTCGATCTCGTGACCTGCTGCAGTCTTTGACTCCAGCATTCGCTACGATCTTGGGCTCTAATGACTCGGGGGCTCGGGGGCTCCCTCTGCTTCAGCGACCCGCCGCGGTCTTCAACTTCAACGACCGGCTGCGGTCTTCATATCGGGTGACTAGGGGGCTCCCTCGACTCCCGCGATCACGAGCCGCTACAATCTTTGACTTCCGTGACCCGCCTATCGCATCGGATCTTGCGACTCGTTCATCACAGCAACTATCAATAAAGCTAAGTTTCTCTCTACTTAGAGCTGATTTCTTTTTAACTCGCACTCGAAACACTCGGGGGATGTGCCCTGTTCGAGTAACCTAATGTGCCATCGATTACACGTACTCGAGCACCCCATACGCGACAGCCCGAGTAGCTAATTCTGCCTGATCGTCGAATCCTTGAAATCCGAGTGCCTCGGCAAGGTACTGAGACTAAGGAAAATCAGGCTAACGATAAGGCCTAGCATACCGTGCAAAAGTGTCGACTCGATTGGCACCATAATTTTACTTTACAAGCCAACATGCAAATATTCTTTACAAGATGCAAGTACTTCACAATCCCTTAATGTTTTATGCGTCTTACAAGGATGTCGACTGCGTCGAGCTATTCTATCGGGTCCTCCAACAGGAGTCGACAAAACAACTGGCTACGACATACACTCAAGATCCGAGTTGAGTCCCTTCTCGGATGGTTGCATCGCTTGATGCTACACAGACGCGACGTTGGCCACGCACCCGATAGAAGTGACTACGTCGACTCCATCCGCATCGTCGACTCACTCGTGGTTTCTTCTCGCATGATTGGCAACTGTGTCTACAAGATACAAGACTTGAGTCTCTGCCCGAGTCTACGACTCCACCAGACACTCGGAGGCTACTCCAAACTGGAGCGCTGGACGCACATATACAAGATCTTCGAGTGGCACGCTCCGAATCCTCACTCGAATCCACGATTGGACTAAGGACTCGGGGGCTACTCCCATAGGAAGCACTGGTCGCGCATTCAAAAAAGAGACGGTATTGATGACACCCACAAGATCATCCGAAGTACTTCTGGATCGTTCTATCTATGCAATCGATGACTATAAGTCTCTGCTCGAGTCTACGACTCGAACAGACACTCGGGGGCTACTCCCATAGGGAGCGCTGGTCGCGCAACCTATGATTATTTTTCCTTGTACATCGTACTATGTCGATAACATCCACACTCAAATGCTATGGCGACTCTGCCTCATATTTTCCCTGCAAAGAGATTACGCCTCCTGGGACACCCGAATCATCTCCGTGATGACAAAATTCGGATGTCGCGCTTACAATGTGAAGATAAGACCTGAATAAGGCCTGGCAACGCATCTGCTGCGCACTACCAGAGATATATCCGTGCCTGCAGGTACGATGAATAGGCCTTGACGGATGCGTCGAGTGCTCACACCCATACACTGGAATTCGACTCCTGTAAGGCCTCCACGGCATGAGTCGAATTACGCCAGCAATTTCCGAATTTGAGTCCGGGGAATCGAGTTTGAGTAGGTAGCGTTGTTTTTGTCCTAGAGCAATTAACTGGTCCCGATCCGTCGAGCGCACCAGGCAAGTTTACCATCATCCCTATGAACTACTATAAATTTGACTGACCCGATGAACTTCCGGGTGAAGTGCTTCGCACTCGACATAATTGTCGACTCTGACATCCTAATGCAAGACTCAAGACTTCTTAGTCTCCATCCGAATCTACGATTCGGATGGACACTCGGGGGCTACTGACATGGGTATGCCCAATAGGCACTCAACTACAACGTACCTGGTGCAGCTCGACAAAAGGCCCACTCGACGAATTGCCAAGGTCCATGACGCCTATGACGGTTAGAGTGGTATGAAGCCCATATGGACACGGACTCCCAACATACAACACAAGGAAAGATCAAGACTAGAGTTACAATCTAACTTGTAACCAACTCGTATTGGTACCTGAGACCTATCCTCCCCATATATAAAGGCTAGGAGGGTCCAACAAGGAGGACACGCTACGACACAATAGATCTAGACATCGCGACTCCCCCAATAGATAGATCTACGATCTCCAGCAATAGATACAACACAATAGATCTAGACAAAACCCGCCAGATCCAATCTACGCGACACCGCCATCGGCGACATTGTTATTCTTCGGATCCTTCATCAATCAAGAGCAGACAAGCAGGAGTAGGATCCTCTATGAGGCCTGAACCTTGGTAAACCTTGCATCCCTGTGTGCTTGTTTGCTAGCCGATCGAGACTTCCAGCGCATCCCTATTCCTCGAACCTAAGTCCATAACAATGGGCATTGATGAGTTAAACCCTCGTCAGAAAGGTTGCAGATACACCGGTTGGAAAATTGTTCATCTAACGTGGTCTAATACTTTTGAAAAATGGGTTGGTACCACTGTCAAACTTTAATTTGGTGGTTGCTTCACAGAACACCCCGATTTCAGCACCTCAAAAAAGGAAATTGACTTTTTCATGCGTCGAAAAAGAAAACTTCCTCATGCAACATCGTAAGCTATCCCAAGATGCACATGTGTGCCCAATATGGGCACATTATCACAAACTATGCCCTGATTCTAGCCATAACATTGGTGGTTTGGCCTAAATGTCATGAAACCTCGAACATGATAGGTCATTTTGTGAAGGATTTTTTATGATGTTTGCAATTTTTCAAGTTCAATATTTTTCCTTGCAACTATGACACATAATATGACACCATGCGAAGGTTTCACATTGGTTGGATCATTTTTGAATTTCTTATGCCCGTTTCAAACTATATTCAAAACGGCGGGCATGAAGCTTCTTAGCCCGGGGCTAAGCCTCGCTGAACTTGAAGTGGATATCTGATGAAATAGCATGTTGTGAACCTATAAATAATTTTTAAATAAATTCACAAGCATTATATCATATACTTGTAGTTCAAATCTAGGCAACCTCCTACCGATTTGGCAAAAAAAATTCTTTTTCATGAGGGATGGACGGAAAGGTTCCAGATACACAGGTTGGAAAATTGTCCATCTAAGGTGGTCTAGTATTTTTGAAAAATGGGTTGGTACCAATGCCAAATTTTAATTTGGTGGTTGCTTCACAGAACACCCCGATTTCAGCACCTCAAAAATGGAAGTTCGCTTTTTCGTGCGTCGAAAAGGAAAACTTCCTGCTGCAACATCGTAAGCCATCCCAAGATGCACATGTGTGCACAATGTGGGCACATTATCACAAACTATGCCCTGATTCTAGCCATAACATTGGTGGTTTGACCTAAATGCCATGAAACCTCGAACATGATAGGTCATTTTGTGAAGGATTTTTTATGATGTTTGCAATTTTTCAAGTTCAATATTTTTCCTTGCAACTATGACACATAATATGACACTAGGCGATGGTTTCACATTGTTTGGATCATTTTTGAATTTCTTATGCCCGTTTCAAACTATATTCAAAACGGCGGGCATGAAGCTTGTTAGCCCGGGGTTGAGCCTCGCTGAACTTGAAGTGGATCTCTGATGAAATAACATGTTATGAACCTATAAATGATTTTTATAAAATTCACAAGCATTATATCATGTACTTGTAGTTCAAATCTGGGCAACCTCCTACCGATTCGGCAAGAATTTGTCTTTTTATGAGGGGCGGATGGAAAGGTTTCAGATACGCTAGTTGGAAAATTGTCTATCTAAGATGGTCTAGTATTTTTTTAAAATAGGTTGGTACCAATGCCAAACTTTAATTTGGTGGGTGCTTCACAGAACACCCCGATTTCGGCACCTCAAAAATGGAAATTGGCTTTTTCGTGCGTCGAAAAGAAAAACTTCCTCCCGCAACATCGTAAGCCATCCCAAGATGCACATGTGTGCAAAATATGGGCATATTATCATAAACTATGCCCTGATTCTAGCCATAAAATTGGTGGTTTGACCTAAATGTCATAAAACCTCGAACATGATAGATCATTTTGTGAAGGATTTTCTATGATGTTTGTAATTTTTCAAGTACAATATTTTTCCTTGCAACTATGACACATAATATGACACCACGCGAATTGTTTGGATCGTTTTTGAATTTCTTATGCCCGATTGAAACCATATTCAAAAAGGCGGGGATGAAGATTCCTAGCACGGCTTCTTAGTTAATGAAATATGCAAAAAAAATAGTTATTTAATTTTTAATTGAAAAAGGCATAAATGTTAATATTTTGAATAGTTAGAATAATTCTTTTATAAATCAGAGAAAGGTTTTGAACACCCTGTTTTCCCGCCGTTTGTTTCTTAGTTAATTGGAAATGGTAAAATTGTTAATAGTTTGTATAGTTAGTATAATTATTTTTGAAAACATAAAATGATTTTGGATTAGTTATTTAAATAGATGCACTTTCCTATTGAAAGTTTTTTCAAATTCCAAATTATGCAATAAATATTTGTTAATGCAATTTTATTTGAAAATAGTAAATTTGTATAGTTAAAATAAAAATATTTGAAAACATAAAATGGTTTTTATTAGTTATTTAAATTGAAGCACTTTTCGTGTTAAAAGTTTTTTAAAATTCCAAATAAATAATCATCTTATTAATTAAAGAAGAAAAAAATTTTGAAAATTGCGGGAAGACCAAAAGTTTGGTCAAAATCTAAAAAACCGGTCAAAGATCCCGGTTCGTCCCACGAACCGGGACCAAAGGCCCTGGGTGCACGCGCGCACGTGTTGGCCCAGCAACGCTCCTGCCCAGACCTTTGGTCCCGGTTCTTCTCACCAACCGGGAGAGTTGAGCCTTTGGTCCCGGTTGGTGGGACGAACCGGGGCCAAAGTCCTGTACTACGTAACTGTTGCCCCTATTTCTTCTTCCCCATCCACTTCACTCGCAAAACTCCTAAGAAAAATCATGCGCGGAGCAGAACGACGCTGTCAGACTACCGGATTTTCGAACAGCCGTCGACCGTGTTGCCTTCGCCCTCTTCGCCGTGGACAGCGCCGCCCGAGCCCGCGCCGCTCCGCCTCCGACGCCGTCGCCCCTGCACCTGCCCCTGCCCGCGTCGCCTGAGTCCGCGCCGCCCAAGCCCGCGCCTCCGACTGTGCCACCCAAGCCCGCCGCATCCGACTGTGCCGCCCAAGGAGGAGGAGGCCCACGCCCCTACCCCTGCCCCTGCCCGCTCCGCAGGCAGCTCTGCCCCGCACGCCGGCTGCCATCGCCGACCGGTAAGCCTCCCCCGGCCCTTTTAATTAGGTTTTTAATTAGGTCTAACATGTGGGGCCAGATGGAAAATGATTTTAATAATTCCAAAAATGTTTATTTATTAAAAAATGATTTAAAAATGGATTAAAATTGGGAAAATCATAACTAATTCATTTTAAATCAGAAAAATGTGTATAATATATCAAAATGTTCAGAAAAATGAGCTCTACCATTTAAAAATGTAAGCATTCATATTCATACAACTTTGAACCTTACTTTACATAGGGGAACACCGACACCCCCTAAGTACCATGGGTTCGATGGTTTGTCCACCTAGGGCATTCTAAACCCATTTAAATCGATGTGGCACCTAGGGATATTCTAATACATGAAATCCATCATATCATCCATATTGTGTGAGCATTGCACATGTCATGTATTGATTGTTGCTTCTTCTTTCGGTGTTGGTTCTTTGCGAATAGGAACAAAGACCGAACCTGAAGTCAACGCACCAAAGAGCAGATACTATGGATCCAACACACCAAGATACTATGAATCTAGAACATCAGGAAAACATCCTCCACGGAATGATCTATGAAAATTAAGTTACCGATGTCGATGTCACCAAGAAGTTTCTGAACGAATCCGGTGAGGAAGATGAGTCTCTCAACCGAGAAGACCGATCCGGTGAGGTAGAAGGCGAAGCCTGGGATGGGGGAGAAGCCAACGAGGGAGAAGATAATGGCTCCGGTGGAACCTTAAATCTCGCAAACTCCGGCGAGGTGTATATATGTATTTTTGTAATTAAAATGCAGCTATCTATATATATATACATGCATATATTAACACTCTTTCTTCTTTTAGCCCTCCATATCGAGAACTTCTTCTGTAAGAACGAAACAAGGCCCAACGAAAAAGTTGGATGACATTATGAGGTATAGGATCGAAGTGGTCGGTGTATACGGCGAACCGCAAGCTCCCGACGACGTCACAAAAAAATTTCAAGCAATGCGGAGTTCTTGTGAGGGACTACATCCCGATCATCGTTCAAGAATGGAATCGGCCAAGCGGCGGTGGAGTCCCGTATGTCGGAGACATCGCTGATACATTGCAAATGTATCTATAATTTTTGATGTTCCATGCTTGGTTTTATCCACTTTCTTGTGTTTTGTCCACACTTTGGAGTACTTTTCATATGATTTATTGGACAAACCTATTAACAAGAGCCACAGTGTCAGCTGCCTGTTTTCTGCTATTTTTGGTTCTAGGAAAGTTAGAAAATGAATATTCTTAGAATTGGAGGGGAAAAAGGCAAAGTGCCTATTTTCCCGGAAGTCATCAGATGCCAGAGTACGAGACGGAGAGGGGCCAGGGGGCCACCACACCACCTGGCCACACGGCCCAGCCTGGCTCGCGCCAGGGGGTGGTCTGGACGCCTCCGGCACCCCCTCGGCCTCCCCTTCCGCCTATAAGATGCCCTCGGGACGAAAACCCTAAGTACCCGATCAAAAATCCACGTAAGAGTCTATAGTCGTCGTCATCTCCATCCCTACACCGGGAGGGATCTGAGGCTCTTCCCGGCACCCTGCCGAAGAGGGGAATTCACCCTGGAGGCCTTCTTCATCATCATGCAAGCCTCCGGTGTGATGCGTGAGTAGTTCATCCTTGGACTACGGATCCATGTAGTAGCTAGATGGATGGTTCTCCTCCTTTGTGCTTTCATGTCTAGATCTTGTGATCTCCGTTCATGATCAAGATCATCTATTTGTAATTCTGCATCTTTGTGTTTATGGGATCCGATGGATATTGAGATGCTATTTCAGATTGATTATTGATTCTATCATGTCTTTGTTATTTGTGATCTTGCATGCTTTCCGTTGTTAGTAGCTATCTTGGCCAAGTAGATGCTAGCAACTCCAAGAGTTAGTATTTATGCTCGATAGTGGGTTCATGCCTCTGGTAATCTGGGGAAATGACAGAAATCTCTAAGGTACTGGATGTGCTGTTGCTACTAGGGAGAAAACAACAATCTTTTGTTCATAGAACAATCGTATTGTTTACTTTACACGCATTTTGTAAAGCAATAATATGTTGCTTGCAACTTAATACTGGAGGGGGTTTGGATGATAACCTGAAGGTGGATTATTAGTTATAGATGCAGTTGGATGGCGGTCCATGTATAATGTTGTAATGCCCAATCAAGTCTTAGAGGAGTCAAGATGATTAGTATATGAATGTAAAGCTTTCTTGATGTTTGTCAATTGCCCCGCTGTAATTTGTTCACCCAGCATGTTATCTATCTTAAGGAGAGCCACCTCTAGTGAACTATGGATCCCCGTCCTTTTTCTTTACATACAATCTATAAACTATTTACTGCTTTGTGTTTACTTTCTACAAACTATTACTTCTTTCCATTCGATACGTTTAATCCTTTGTTTTCAGCAAAACACGGTGAGATTGACAACCTCATTGCAAGTTGGGGACAAAGTTCTGTGGTTGTGTTGTGCAGGTCTCCATGTTGCTACTAGCACCGGTAGTGCGCCCTGCCAAGGCTCAGCTAGTAACACCTTTGGGGTGTTTCCTTGCTCCTACTGGTTCAATTAAACCTTGGTTTCATAACTGAGGAAAACTTGCTGTTGTGCTCATCATACCTTCCTCTTGGGGTTCCCAACAAGCTCTACATCAACGCCGCACCAGCATTTTTCTGGCGCCGACACTAAGCCATCAAGCATTTTTCTAGCGCCGTTACCGGGGAGTCAAGGACATCTTCACAAGGGGAGTCCTTCATAACCAATCTCTTTACTTTGTTATTTTTGTTTTGCTTAGTTCCTTTTTGCTTTGTTTGCTTGTTTCTCTATCAAAAACACAAAAAAAATAGTTTTACTAGTTTGCTTTCTTATTTGAAAAACACAAAAAAATTAGTTCCTTTCTTAAGTTGCCACCATGTCTAGCCTTGATCCAATCACTATGCCACCCGAGGAAATGATTTTCACTTTTAAACAAGGAATTGAGGAAAGTTTTAAAGAAGCTTGGTCTAGAATCTCTGATCTACATGAAAAAACTAAGCCTAAAATGACTCAAAGCTTGTTCCTTATCAGTTTCTACCTTGGAATTGCTCTTTGCTATAGATATGCTTTAGATGCTATTGTGGGAGGAGATTTCCTCCAATGTAATGAGGATGATGCTATTAATGCTATAAAGAAATTGATTCTTACTTACAACTTGCCTAGCCAAATTGATATTTCTTTCGCAAAAATATTTGCTAGATTGAACACTCTTGAGACTAGCACTACTAGCTTAAAAGATTGCTATAATACGCTTAGGGATCATCACAATTATGTTCCAATAAATTCTGAACCATCAAAGTGGCTCCCTACAGTAAAGATTGAGATAAACACTGAAACTTTTCAAGCTCGCTATGATATCATGTCTGAATTTTGTCTTATGCCCAAAGATATTAATGAATCTTTGAATACTTGGGGGCTTACTGAAGGAGGAAAAGAAATATCTCTTACTAATAATGCTACCATTTTACCTATTGGAATAGTTGAAGGAGTGTTTACAAAGATCCTTGGGAAAATGATTTCTACTGATTATCTTGTCATTGAATGTGTAGGAAAAGGACAAATTACACTTGGAAGGTCCTTATTAGAACTCCTTGGAGCAATAATAGATGTGGGAAAGGGGACCATGCACCTTTCTTCTCCACCAAACAATCACATTTTCCCCAAGGTTAAGAATAAAAGTAAGAGAGGTAAGGGCAAGAAATTTGGTCTTAATGCTTCTTCATTTGAGAACACTTGATCCTTTTTCTTGCTTCTTATGCCTAACTTAAAGGCGTTAAAGAAAAGTACTTATTGGGAGATAACCCAAAAGTTTTCGATGAGTCTTGGAAGTTACTACTTCAGTAATAACCGCTCCTTATCCTTTTTATTTGCTTTTTGTGCCAAGAGTAACCTCTAATGAGAGAGAAGTAATGATTGGGAAAGTTGATGTCCCGAAACATAGTTCTGTGCTTCACCGTAAACATTGGTGTAAAATCTCTGAACGTCTTTTTGAGGCGTGAATTTTTGTGCTTCTACCCCAGGTTGTTATCTAACTTTCGTTGGTTCAAAACGTTTTGATTTGAGCAACAGAAGGTCTTCGAAAAAATTCGTCTTTACCTGCTGGTCTATTTTGACAGATTTCTGCCATTTTCTCCATTTGCTTCTTGTTGGTTCATTTTTGAGTTCTTTTGGGGAATTACGCTTTTTGAGGGAAGTGCTTCAGTAGCTTGTGTTTTAATGGAAGTTTATTGGTGTTAGAACTGAACCTCAAGACTTATTTATCTTGAGTGCACTAATGTTGCTAATAAAGATTGTGTGAAGTTTTGTTTGAAGGAAAAATTTCAGGTGTATGGAAGGAATGAGTAATGAGATGAAGGATCGACTAAAGCTCAAGCTTGGGGATGCCACGCGTGTCACCCCAAGAAATATCCAAGAAGTACAAGCGTCAAAGCTTGGGTATGCCCAAGGCATCCCCTTTTTCATCAATAAAAATCCTAGGTTTCTTCCAAACGCTTCATTTTTATTGTTTCATGCACAGTTGTGTTGTTCTTGGAGCATCTTATTGTTTGTTTTTGTTTTGGTTTTCATTTGCTTGGTTTGCTTAGTTTTATGAATAAATTGGTTGGACCCCCTCTTTCATACATTGTTTTGCAAATAGTTTGGTTTGTTTTGGAAAAGAGTAGGAAAGTTCATGCTTATGTGGTAAAAAGAGCTCGTTTTTGACTGTGGCCTATGCTTTGTCATGCCATGCTTGATATTGTTTTGGCTGTATGCTTAGTATTATTTGTTGTAGCATGACTTGTTATAAACAATTGAGATTTCTTAATGTGCCTTTGATGAATCATGCGTTGTTTTAGCATAGTATTGTGGTATTCTCCTTCGATGCTTTATTTGGGTTGACTTGGCGCATGTTCACACCATGTTATGACTATCTCAAGTCACCATAGCCTTTATGATCCTTTAGTTTTCAACTTGTAGTATCACTTTATGCTTTGATCAATGATGTTTTGTCGCTCTGCATGATTATGGCCATTATTGCTCTCTTAGTTTGTCGCTCCCAATCTTTTGCTAGCCTCCACAACCAAGTATGAGTTCCAGTCATGCATCCAACTCCCTAAACCAAGTTATTCCAAAGAGTCCACCATACCTACCCATTAGATTATGCTATTCCAAGTATATTCATGTTTTTGTTTACCTTCCGAATTAAACTTGTTATGAGAAAACTAGTGATTAAAGCTCTCACAAACTTGATGGCACACTTTACTTTTCTTGCCCTTAATAAACTTGAACCATTGTGTCGTCTATGTTGTATATGCTTGCACATATTTGTTGGGAATTAGCAGAACCATGCTTTCATGGGGAACGCTTTCAACATTGCACTTGGTACTTGTACCTAGTTGATATCATGATCTTTTGTATATGGATGTCGTCGGTGTGAAATGAAAGGGGAGGTTGTAAGTCCATGGAGTTATGTATATGTGTTAGAGAAACGCCTGGGCCACTGGTCTAATCCATGCTGACATGGTGGAAACCTGCAGCGTAACCATAATGAGCTGTCTATGAAGCATTCTTCTTATAAAAAGAGTCCTTTATTGAGAAAAAAAAGAGAAAAAGAAAAAAAGATTATGAAAAGAGGAAAGAGAGAAAAAAGCACCATATTCCCATGGTAAATAAGAAGATTGCTGAGATGCTTGTTGTCTGCTTGCCTTGTCATTTTGATATGGGGATTCTTCCGTATCATCGGGAAAGGGGTACCCCTTTGGCGGTTCTCTATGATACACATGTACTTACGATGGCAAGAACTTACCGGTGACTAAACTTGAGTAGCATGAGGAGCGGCCCTCATATACAAGGGACATGAGATTTCTAACTTATAATTCGTCAAGCATGTACACCATAGTTTGTTCACTTTAACCTTAATCACCTTAAAGATGCTTATGATAGGGGAAATGAGAGCTGAAAGCAATAAGTACCATAATTTTTGGAAGCTCTTTATGAGACTTGAATCCCTACTTCCTTCTATGAAGGCCTTTCTTCCACCATTATATTGAGTATCCACCTTCTACCTTTATGCACCTACTTTGAGAGCATAGTGGCCATTCTTAGTTCTATGTGCATTGTCCTAAGACTAGTTGGTTGATGCATAACTTGATATTGCTTGTTTTAAACTATTTGTATCTAGTCACTCTTATGAACTTTGAAGGTGTCCTAAGCATTTATATTTGCTACTCTATGAGGGACAAGCTGAATACTATTATGTTATGCTTTCTTTATGTAAAACAAACAAACGTCGTGCAAAGCATTGTTATTCATGAATCTTTTGTTTGTGCCTTTTTCATGTTGCATCATAGTTTCTTTGTCTTATTGCTAGAACTTTGTCTTTCATGTTATGATTGAAGTACTATGATCCTAGCTTTGAATGTTTTACAAATACTTTGATCAAGTCTTTGATGGTGCATGTCACCTCAAAAATTATTCTTTCTTTTTATCACTTACCTACTCGAGGACGAGCAGGAGTTAAGCTTGGGGATGTTGATACATTGCAAATTTATCTATAATTTTTGATGTTCCATGCTTGGTTTTATCCACTTTCTTGTGTTTTGTCCATACTTTGGAGTACTTTTCATATGATTTCTTGGACTAACCTATTAACAAGAGCCACAGTGCCAGCTGCCTGTTTTCTACTATTTTTGGTTCCAGGAAAGTCAGAAAATGAATATTCTCGGAATTGGACGGGACAAAAGCCAAAGTGACTATTTTTCCGGAAGTCATCAGATGCCAGAGTACGAGACGGAGAGGGGCCAGGGGGCCACCACACCACCTGGCCATGCGGCCCAGCCTAGCCCACGCCAGGGGGTGGTCTGGCCGCCTCCGGCACCCCCTCAGCCTCCCCTTCCGCCTATAAGATGCCCTCGGGACGAAAACCCTAAGTACCCGATCAAAAATCCATGAAAGAGTCTATAGTCCCCGTCATCTCCATCCCTAGATTGGGAGGGATCTAAATGTCTTCCCGGCACCCTGCCGGAGAGGGGAGTTCACCCTGGAGGCCTTCTTCATCATCATGCAAGCCTCCGGTGTGATGCATGAGTAGTTCATCCTTGGACTATGGATCCATGTAGTAGCTAGATGGCTGGTTCTCCTCCTTTGTGCTTTCATGTCTAGATCTTGTGAGTCTGCTCATGATCAAGATCATCTATTTGTAATTCTGCATGTTGTGTTTATGGGATCCGATGGATATTGAGATGCTATTTCAGATTGATTATTGATTCTATCATGTCTTTGTTATTTGTGATCTTGCATGCTTTCCGTTGTTAGTAGCTATCTTGGCCAAGTAGATGCTAGCAACTCCAAGAGTTAGTATTTATGCTCGATAGTGGGTTCATGCCTCTCGTAACTGGGAAGTGACAGAAATCTCTGAGGTACTAGATGTGCTGTTGCTACTAGGGAGAAAACAACAATCCTTTGTTCATAGAACAATCCTATTGTTTACTTTACACGCAGTTCGTAAAGCAATAATCTGTTGCTTGCAACTTAATACTGGAGGGGGTTTGGATGATAACCTGAAGGTGGATTATTAGTCATAGATGCAGTTGGATGGCGGTCTATGTATAATGTTGTAATGCCCAATCAAGTCTCAAAGGAGTCAAGATGATTAGTATATGCATGTATTGCTTTCTCAATGTTTGTCAATTGCCCCGCTGTAATTTGTTCACCCAACATGTTATCTATCTTAAGGAGAGCTGATACGTCCATTTTGCATCACTATTCTATGTCATAATTCACTGTTATTCATTGATATATTTCGTATTGAGAGGTTATACTTATGTTATTTCGTCTGTTTTTGCATGGTTGATGACTTTTGGAGCATGGACCGCTGCAGTCAGGATTCTGATGGAAAAGGTGCTGTTTGGAGGCAAAATTCACGAAGATCACAAAATCCGGGAAAATATACGGAAAATCCTATTTTTCCAGAAGACGAAGGAAGACAGAAGGGGGGTTAGAGATGGGCCACAGGGGCCCACACCACCCCCTGGCGCGGGCCAGCCCAGGCCGCACCACCAGGTGGTGTGGCCACCCTGGTCCACCCCTGGCACTCCCCTCTGGCGTATATTATCCTCTCGAAACCCTAAGACTCGGGGAGTGACCAAAGAAAGATTCCGCCGCCTCTGCGGGGCGGAAAACACCCAGAGAGAAAGATCTCTCCGACAGACAGATTTCTGCCGGGGGAATTCCTTCCCAGAGAGGGGAGATCGTCACCATCAACACCACCATCAAGCTGGACTTCATCGGGATCATCATCATCATCATCACCACCATCATCACCATCAGCACCCTCATCACCATCTCCATATTTCTGTAAAAATTGGGTTGAATCTTGCATTAGTTCTTAGGGGAAACTTTCCTGGAGTTGATTACTATTTGTAGTTGATGCTATTGAGTGAACCATTGAATTATTGTTTATGTTCAGATTGTTATACATCATTATTCCACCTCTGATAATGATCCATATGATGTCTTGTGAGTAGTTCGTTTTGTTCTTGAGGACATGGGAGAAGTCATGTTGTTAGTAGTGGAGTTGTGTTGAGGAGATTCAATAGTTTGATATTTAAGTTGTGGTGTACTTCTTCTAGTGGTGTCATGTGAATGTCGATTACATGACACTTCACCTATATGGGCCTAGGGTAATGCATTGTGTATTTGGCTACTAATCGTAGGGGTTGCCGGAGTGACAGAAACCTGAACCCCCATTAGGAAACCATTGCACAAGGGACGTAAGGGTCTTAGAGTTTATAGCTGTGGTTAGGTTTCTACCTTAATTACTTTCTTGTACTTACAGATGTTTGCAAGGGGTATAATCACAAGTATGTATTAGTCCTAGGAAGGTCGGTACATTAGCACAGGTTCACCCACACAACACTTAGCAAGCTAAAGAAGATTAATCAACTATATGAAATGAAAGCACTTGACAGTCTTCCCATGTGTCATCGAGAACGTTTAGTCATCTTAAGTAATACAATCGGCTTGTCCTTTGCTGCATAAAGGATTGGGCCACTTGCTGCATTTATTCCTACTGTCTTTTGTTTACTCGTACTTTGTTTACTTGCTTTATCAAAAACCCCTAAAAATCCATTTGTGAAGTATTTGTAGAGAATTCCTGATCCATACAACTAGCCAGCACCTTCTACTCCTCGTTGGGTTCGACACTCTTACTTATCGAAAATACTGCGATATACCCCCTATACTTGTGGGTCATCAAGACTATTTTCTGGCACCGTTGCCGGGGAGTGCAGCGCTATTGGAGAGTGGAATTGGTAAAGGAAACTTTCTACTGTGAGTATTGTTTACTTTTGTTAGTTGCTTTATTTTCGTTATGGATAATTCGCTGAGTTTCTTATTTGGTAATGCTACTACCACTGCTAAGGTAGTAGATAAGCCACCACCTGCTGAGAATGATGTTTTTAAAATACCTACAAGAATTATTGATCGTGTTATGGATAACTACTATGTTGGGGATGGAACTGTCCATCCCGATGATCATTTGCTCTTTATACACGAATTATGCGGGTTGTTCAACTGTGCAGGTATTACTACAGATCAAGTTAAGAAGAAGTTATTCTCATTATTGCTGAAAGGAAGAGCTAAGGAATGGTATAAGCTGCTGAAGAATGGTCAAGCTCTGGAATGGGAGTAAATAGTGCCTCTCTTTTATTCAAAGTTTTATCCTCCTAGTGAGATTCATAAAGATCGGAATCAAATATACAACTTTTGGCCTCTTGATGGAGAGAGTATAGCTCAAGCTTGGGGGAGATTGAAGTTACTAATGCTCAAATGCCCCATTCATGAGCTCCCCAACAATATTATTATCAATAACTTTTATGCAAGGCTTTCTCTTCATGATAAGGATTTATTGGATGCTTCTTGTGCTGGATCATTCACTCGCATGGAAGAAGAATCTAAATGGGATCTTCTAGATCGTATTCAAGACAATGCTGAAGCTTGGGAGAATGACAAAGGAAGAAAGTCAGGTATAAATTATGATAATTAATGCATTGAATCTTTTATGGGAACTGATGACTTTCAAAATATTAAAAATGCTTATGGTCTAGACTCTCAAGCTATTGCAACTTACTTTAAGGCTTTTGCTTCCTACATTGAAGTTCCTAAAAAGAAGTGGAATAAGTATCATGAACCTTATAAAGATATTGCTAAGAGTGTTCCTACAAGAAATACTGAAGTTTATACTGCTAATCATGTCTTACCTGAACCTTATATTGAGAAAATGCCTTTCCCAGTTAAGGTAAAGGAACATTCTATGATAGCTCGTATGGTTAATGAAAGTACAAGTAAAGCTGTTGAACCTGATAAACAAATGGTTGATGAACCTATAATAGCAAATGTGAAAGATTTTGTTACTAAATATGAAGAAGAGGGACACACTATCCTTTGTAAGGATACCTCTAATATTGTTTCACATAGTAGTGTTATGAGAGCTAGTATTCCTGTGTTTTCTGTTAGAATAAGTGATCATTGCTACGATGGTCCTTGTGATAGCTATATTGTTAAGTTTATGCATGATACAGAAAGTTACTATGAAAGAGGGAAAGTGTTCTTATGCATCTCAATAATATCAAGTTTCCTCGTTTTATGTTGAAAGTTTTTATGCTACACTTATTTTGCCTTCTTATGCTAGTGGTTTCTGGTTTCAACAACTTGTTTGTTTACAAAATTTCCTTGCATAGGAAGTGGGTTAGACTTAAATGTGTGTATTTTTGCTTCTTAATGCTCTCTTTCACTTCAATTCATATCCCAATGTGAGCATCTGCAATATCTTTATTGATTGAGTCTAGATCAATCTTCTGTACATTATAAAAGTTATAAAATGACACAGTAGGGGGCTTCCCTACTGTTTTTGTCAAAAAAAAATGTGAGCATCTTCAAAATTATCTTGCCCATCTTAATGGCTATAAAGAAAGAGCTTTTTGGGAGACAACCCAATTTGTTTTTGCTTTCAGTTTGTTTTTGTTTTTTGAGTCTTGGAAGTTATTACTTCGGTAATAACCGCTCCTTATCCGTTTTGTTTGGTTTTTGTGTCAAGATCAACCTCTAATGAGAGAGAAGTAAGATTTGGGGAAGTTGCTGTCTCGAAACAGATTTTTGTGCTTCACCGTAAAAATTCGTGAGAGATCTCTGTATGTCAGATTGAGCTGTAATTTTTTGTGCTTCTGCCCAGGTTGTTATTTAACTTTCGTTAGATTTGCACTTTTTGATTTGAGCAACAGAAGATTTTCGAAAAAATTGATCTTTACCTGCTGGTCTATTTTGACAGATTTTGTCACTCTTGCATTTGCTTCTTTATTCGATTTCCTTTTTGAATTTTTTTGGGTTTTCGGAAGGAGTTGCTACAGTAGCTTATGTTTTGATGGTTTTCAGTTGAAGTTGTACTCAAAAGGTTTTATCACTTCACTTATACTAATGTTGCTAATGAGAATTGTGTGAAGTTTTATGTGAAAGAAATTTCCAGGAAGTGGAGATAATGGTGTAATAAGGAAGAGAAAGGTTTTATGACTCAAAAAATGAGTGTATGAAGATGAAGATATTGATGCCCTTCAAGTTATAACTCCGGAGAAATTTATCAAGGACCAAATTCAGAGACCTGCAGAGTCCATTTTCAAATAGGTAACAGTTCTGGTAAGAAAAGTTCCGCGAAAATACAATCCAACTATACTTTTGCAGTTTTCAGTCAATGTGGGAAGGTACGAAGCAAAAAAGGGACGAAAACGGAGCCAGGGTGGCTCACACCACCCTGTGGCGCGGGCCCACCCCTGGCCACGCCAACAGGTGGTGAGTCCACCCCGTACTCCTCCTCCGACTCGTTTTCTCCTAGTACCTTCCTTTTGTTCTGAAACTTCGTAATATATAATCCCCCGGATCTCCCGAGGTTTGGATATCGTGTTTTCGTCGTGTGTTTGTTTCGATCTGTTTCTGCCAGGACATACTCTTTGAAGGTTTAGAAGCACAATGGTGTCCTCCAAGGATAAAGGGAAGGAGCCTATGGAGGAAGACCTCCAAGACCCCGAGAAGGAGAAGGAGATCAAGAGTGAAGGTGAAGAGGAGCAAGGCCAACATCCGCACACCGGCACTACCATTGCAAGAATTGGAGTGGTGACAAAACCTTCCATAGTTAGAAGGACTACACGGATGCATACTGGGGGGAAAGCTCCTCGTCACAGTTTGGCTCCACGGTCACTTCCTCCACACACCAAGAATCCTTTCCATACCCTTATCCATGAGCATCAATACCAGAATATGCCCAAGGGGAAATTACCCTCCAACTGGGATTTGCCTCGTTCTAGCCATGCAGGAAAAGAAGACTTCAAGGAGGAAGAGTGGAGAAAGAATAGCAAGAGATGGAATTCTCAACCCGACATGATCATGAGCCGCATTGAGAAAAATTCACATCTGACTCGTAATCTCACCTTCGAGATTGAGGACTTGGGGAAACTTATCAGAAAGCTCATTGAGAGGATACCACCACCACCTAAGGAGTAATTCGTCATCAGGTTTGGCATCCCCTTGGTTTGTTCCAAGCTTGGGGGAGTGCCGCGGTATCACATCACTATCTTCTATATTTTTACCTTTTTAGTAGAGTCATATCATGAATAGAGGAGTTATTATGTAGTATGGTTTGCATTATGGAAGTGTCCCCTCTCTCGTTAGATATGTATCCCTTGGTGTGAGTTGCCGTTATGGAATATTAATGAGAAGTTCTATCATTCACTCTTTTTCATAGCTTATGTTAGTTTTAAATTCATGGTTGTATGATTGATCTTGTTGTTAGTATTGGTATCACTTTGGGATCATAGAGTTAATTTAGTTGGTTTTGGCAAACCTGGCTCGGTCAGTAGCAACACTATTCTTGAGAGTTGAATTTAAAAGATAAAAGTACCTCTAAAGAAATATAATTTCATCATCTTTCTTTCTTGATTTGCTCATAAGTCTAGTATTCTCTAGTTAAGATCTTTTGTGCTTCCAAGGAAGATTGCATGTTTGTCTTTATCACTTGTATGTTTGTTTGTTTCCTTCAACTCTTATACTTGCTACCCAGCCTTGCTAGCCAAAAACCTGTACTGAGAGGGAATTCTTCTCGTGCATCCACTCCTTTAAACCAAAACCTTTGCCATTTGTATCCACCATAGCTACCTAGTAGCATTATTGCTATTCCAAGTAAATTCTTGTTTTATCTACCTCCCAAATTAAACTTGTTATGTGAAAATTAGTGACTAAAGCTCACGAACTTGATGGCACACTTTACTTTCTTACACTTAATAAAATTGAACCATTGTGCTCACCTATGTTGCGTATATGCTTGCGCTTTGTAAGTTGTGAATTAGCAGAACCATGATATCATGGGGAACGCTTTCAACATTGCACTAGTACTTTGTACCAAGTTGATATCATGTTCTTTTGTCTATGGATGTCATCGGTGTGAAATGAAAGGGGATCTTGTAAGTCCATGGAGTTATGCATATGTGTTAGAGAAACGCCTGGGCCGCTGGTCTAATCCATGCTGACATGGTGGAAACCTGCAGCGTAACCATAACGAGCATCTATGAAGGATTCTTCTTATATAAAAAAAGGAGTCCGATATTGAGAAAAAAGAGAAAAAGAAAAAAAGAGATTATGAAAAGAGGAAAGAGAGAAAAAAGCACCATATTCCCATGGTAAATAAGAAGATTGCTGAGATGCTTGTTGTCTGCATGCCTTGTCATTTTGACATGGGGATTCTTCCATATCATCGGGCAAGGGGTACCCTGTTGGTGGTTCTCTATGATACACATATACTTACGATGATAAGAACTTACCGGTGACTAAACTTGAGTAGCATGAGGATCGGCCCTCGTATTCAAGGGACATGAGATTCTCAATTTACAACTTGTCAATGCATATCCTCATATTTGATCACTTTAACCTTAATCACCTAAAGATGCCTATGATAGGGGTAATGAGAGATGAAAGCTAGTAAGTATCATAATTTTTGGGAGCTCTTTATGAGACTTGCAATCCATGCTTCCCTCTATGAAGGGCCTTTCTTTTACTTTTTAGTTGAGTCAGTAAACCTATTCCCTTCTTTCTCAGCAAGTATTTTGAGTTTTATTCAATCATGTTTCTTATGTTCCTTGTTTTGCACATTGCTCTTATCTTGATGTTTACTACTTTGAAAGCTATCATTGAAAACCAGTTATTTGTGAACTCCAACAAATTATCAACTATTCTTCGAGCAAGAGCTAAGTTTGCCATTACCAATTATGATTTACTTTATGTATCTTTATTGTGTTTCCTTTACTAATTGCAAGTTAAGTTATATAATAGTGAGTTGTTTTCTATTATGATCTATGTATTGATGAATGTGATGCTTCTTGTTTGTATTCTTTTATCGACTCTTCACTCCATAAACCTGAGGCCATGTTTATTGAGCTCAGTTTCGCTTGGGGACAAGCGAAGTCTAAGCTTGGGGGGAGTTGATACGTGCATTTTGCATCACTATTCTATGTCTTAATTCACTATTCTATGTCTTAAGTTATGCTCTCGAAACCCTAAGACTAGGGGGCGACCACAGAAAGATTCCACCGCCTCTGCGGGGCGGAAAACACCGAGAGAGAAAGATCTCTCCGGTAGACAGATTTCTGCCGGGGGGAATTCCTTCCCGGAGAGGGGAGATCGTCGCCATCAACACCACCATCAAGCTGGACTTCATCGGGATCATCATCATCATCACCACCATCATTACCATCAGCACCCTCATCACCATCTCCATATTGCTGTAACAATTGGGTTGAATCTTGCATATTTCATAGGGGAAACTTTCCCGGTGTTGATTACTCTTTGTAGTTGATGCTATTGAGTAAACCCTTGAATTATTGTTTATGTTCAGATTGTTATACATCACTATTCCATCTCTGATCATGATCCATATGATGTCTTGTGAGTAGTTCGTTTTCTTCCCGAGGACATGGGAGAAGTCATGTTGTTAGTAGTGGAGTTCTGTTGAGAAAGATTCAATAGATTGTTATTTAAGTTGTGGTGTACTTCTTCTAGTGGTGTCATGTGAACGTCGACTACATGACACTTCACCTATATGGGCCTAGGGGAATGCATTGTGTATTTGGCTACTAATCGTAGGGGTTGCCGGAGTGACAGAAACCTGAACCCCCGTTAGGAAACCATTTCACAAGGGACGTAAGGGTCTTAGAGTTTAAAGCTCTGGTTAGGTTTCTACCTTAATTACTTTCTTGTACTTACGGATGTTTGCAAGGGGTATTATCACAAGTATGTATTAGTCCTAGGAAGGTCGGTACATTAGCACAGGTTCACCCACACAACACTTAGCAAGCTAAAGAAGATTAATCAACTATATGAAGCGAAAGCACTTGACAGTCTTCCCATGTGTCCTCGAGAATGTTTGGTCATCTTAAGTAATACAACTGGCTTGTCCTTTGCTGCATAAAGGATTGGGCCACTTGCTGCATTTATTCCTACTGTCTTTTATTTACTCGTACTTTGTTTACTTTCTTTATCAAACACCCCTAAAAATCCGTTTGCTAAGTATTTGCAGAGAATTCCTGATCCATACCACTAGCCAGCACCTTCTGCTCCTTGTTGGGTTCGACACTCTTACTTATCGAAAATACTGCGATACATGGGTCATCAATTACAAGTTGAGTTATATAATAATGAGTTGTCTTCTATTATGATCTATGTATTTGATGAATGTGATGCTTCTTGTCCGTATTCTTTTATCGACTCTTCACTCCATAAACCTGAGGCCATGTTTATTGAGCTCAGTTTCGCTTGGGGACAAGCAAAGTCTAAGCTTGGGGGAGTTGATACGTCCATTTTGCATCAATATTCTATGTCATAATTCACTGTTATTCATTGATATATTTCGTATTGAGAGGTGATACTTATGTTATTTCATCTGTTTTTGCATGGTTGATGACTTTTGGAGCATGGACTGCTGGAGTCAGGATTCTGATGGAAAAGGTGCTGTATGGAGGCAAAATTCGCAAAGATCAGAAAATCCAGGAAAATATACGGAAAATCCTATTTTTCCAGAAGACGAAGGAAGCCAGAAGGGGGCTAGAGATGGGCCACAGGGGGCCCACACCACCCCCTGGCGCGGGCCAGCCCTGGATGCGCCACCAGATGGTGTGGCCACCCTGGTCCACCCCTGGCACTCCCCTCTGGCGTATATTATCCTCCCGAAACCCTAAGACTCGGGGAGCGACCATAGAAAGATTCCACCGCCTCTGCGGGGCGGAAAACACCGAGAGAGAAAGATCTCTCCAGCAGACAGATTTCTGCCGGGGGAATTCCTTCTCGGAGAGGGGACATCATCGCCATCAACACCACCATCAAGCTGGACTTCATCGGGATCATCATCACCACCATCATCACCATCAGCACCCTCATCACCATCTCCATATTGCTGTAACAATTGGGTTGAATCTTGTATTAGTTCTTAGGGGAAACTTTCCCGATGTTGATTACTATCTGTAGTTGATGCTATTGAGTGAACCATTGAATTATTGTTTATGTTTAGATTGTTATACATCATTATTCCACCTCTGATCATGATCCATATGATGTCTTGTGAGTAGTTCATTTTGTTCTTCAGGACATGGGAGAAGTCATGTTGTTAGTAGTGGAGTTGTGTTGAGAGAGATTCAATAGTTTGATATTTAGGTTGTGGTGTACTTCTTCTAGTGGTGTCATGTGAATGTCGACTACATGACACTTCACCTATATGGGCCTAGGGGAATGCATTGTGTATTTGGCTACTAATCGTAGGGGTTGCCGGAGTGACAGAAACCTAAACCCCCGTTAGGAAACCATTGCACAAGGGACGTAAGGGTCTTAGAGTTTATAGCTGTGGTTAGGTTTCTACCTTAATTACTTTCTTGTACTTACGGATGTTTGCAAGGGGTATAATCACAAGTATGTATTAGTCCTAGGACGGTCGGTACATTAGCACAGGTTCACCCACACAACACTTAGCAAGCTAAAGAAGATTAATCAACTATATGAAGCGAAAGCACTTGATAGTCTTCCCATGTGTCCTCAAGAATGTTTAGTCATCTTAAGTAATACAACCGGCTTGTCCTTTGCTGCATAAAGGATTGGGCCACTTGCTGCATTTATTCCTACTGTCTTTTATTTACTCGTACTTTGTTTACTTGCTTTATCAAACACCCCTAAAAATCCGTTTGCTAAGTATTTGCAGAGAATTCCTGATCCATACCACTAGCCAGCACCTTCTGCTCCTCGTTGATTCGACACTCTTACTTATCGAAAATACTACGATGCACCCCCTATACTTGTGGGTCATCAAGAGCCTCCTCTAGTGAACTATGGATCCCGGTCCTTTTTCTTTACATACAATCTACAAACTATTTACTGCTTTGTGTTTATTTTCTGCAAACTATTACTTCTTTCCATTCGATACGTTTAATCCTTTGTTTTCAGCAAAACACGGTGAGATTGACAACCTCATCGCAAGTTGGGGACAAAGTTTTGTGGTTGTGTTGTGCAGGTCTCCACGTTGCTACTAGCACCGGTAGTGCGCCCTGCCAAGGCTTAGCTAGTAACACCTTTGGGGTGTTTCCTTGCTCCTACTGGTTCGATTAAACCTTGGTTTCATAACTGAGGGAAACTTGCTGCTGTGCTCATTATACCTTCCTCTTGGGGTTCCCAACGAGCCCTACATCAACGCCGCACCAGCATTTTTCTGGTGCCGACACTGAGCCATCAATCGCCAAAGATAAGCTTTTTACCAAGCTCATGATTAATTTCCTCCTGCCGAGGCCAGATGTGAATCCAGATGAGGAGGAGAGAGCAAAAAAGGAGCTTGTGCAAAGAGTCAAGAAGTTTTCTCTCATCAAGATGGCCGAGGCATTCAAAAACTGGAAGAAGAAACTGTACAATAACTTTGTCAAGGTAGAGAAGACTCTGGATTTCAATCAAGGCGGCTATGCTAAGTTAAGACACCAGTGGGATGATTTTGTGAAGTACAAGACATCACAGAAAGCTTTGGAAAGGTCTAGAATAAATACGGAGAACGCTGCTAAGAAACTGTACCATCATAATATGGGGCCTGCTGGCTATGCCGGTTGCATGCCTAAGTGGGATACACTTGAGGTCAATTATATTGTTGCCGGGATCAGACCAGAGCCCACAACATGGACACCACGGGTGAGAAACTGGTTTTATGGCCATGGGGGAATGTTGGACGAAGAAGGGAGGGCAATATATAATCAGAAACACAAAGATCATCCCCTACTGCCCATCGATGATATTAGAAATGCAGTAGATGATGTTGCAGCGGGACGGTTCGTCCCATATAGAGAGAACAACGAGCTCACACGCGCCCTTAAAAATCCTGAAGACAAAGGACGAGCACGAGGCACACCAGGCTCAAAGTCGTGGAATGTTACCTTCCCCACGGAAATGAAGAGATATCCCGATAAAAGCCACCAGAGGAGAAAGGAAAGGGAGGCAGCTGAGAAAACGGCTGCTACAGGCTGGCCGCATAATGTAGAAGAAGCATTAAAGCGGCACCAGAATCAACTCGACAGACTTAGCCAGCAAGGTATTAGCGGCCAATCTCAGCGGCACATGGTAGAAGCTACATTCGATGGTACCGGCGCCCTATCGAATAAGAAAAGTAGCGTCGCTTCCACGCAACTCCAGGATGTTGATTATGATGCACTGACGATGGCTCCTCCTAAGCGCTACCTAGTGGATGATATCACAGAGAGCACAGCTTGTGAGCTAAAGGTGCAAGTTATGAACTTAAGGGTGACAGCGGCGATCGGCATGGCCGTACCAATTTCACCTAACCCAACTTGGCATTGCAGACTGGTTCCAAAAGGGTACACTATTGTCACAGTGGATGATGTGAAGCAAGATTTTGAGGAGCTGAAGCTGGACCACCCTGCAGGGGAAGATATGGAGCTGACTGAACTTGGAGAAGCCAAAGGGGGACTGTTGTATGGCCAAAGGAGCACATCGTGCTTCCAAATTATGTGTCGCAAAGGCCACCCACTCCTTAGAGCAGCAATCCACCTTCGCCGCCACCTCACCATTCTCCAGCGCAACTGTCGCCTTCACCGCCTCACCACTCAGCGCAGCCGTCTCCACCGCCACCGCCTCAGCCGTCTCCGTCCCCTAAGCCTCAGAGACAAAAGCGGAAGTATACTAAGAGGTCCAACACCAGCAGCAACAGCAAGAGCATGTTCCGATCACCGAAACGTAAGCTATCGCCCCTCCCAAGAGTACCTCATAAGAATATGAAGAAGCTACCTTGCGAGAAGACAGATGAGGAAATTGTTGCGGCCGCATATGCCCATTATGAAAAGTGGAAGATTGACATGGCTAACAAGAAAAGCCGATAGAGCCATTCTTCCCGGTCACCGCAGAAGATAAAGCCAAAGCAGCCGCGCTTAAGATTCAGCTTCACCAACCCATAGTGCTCACATCAGACTATAATCGCTCTATTACCAAGTCGGCTGAGGAAAAAGAGCGGAGAGTCAGGAAAGAAGTTGCCCAGTTCGGATAACAAAAAAATCAGTCGATCGAACCGCTCAAAGTGTACGATACCAATGAGTGGAGAGCCTAGGAGCGGCATGATCCGAACATTGATCGGGTGTTTATTCAACTGTACGGAGAAAAGGCCAAATGAAATGGAATGTCTATTACTGAGTACATGAACCGTATGGATGAGTTCGAGGGGTACCAATAAATAGCATACGTATACCGGCACGGGCCTCCTCTCGTCAAACCCGAGTTAGTCAATGATCTACCAACAAAAATACGAAGATTGCATAAGTGGTACATGCAAGCCTCTGCAGATTCCAAAAACTGGATCTATGCTGGATATAAACACCACCATTACGGTCATGGAGATGGCTTCCTACTGATTGAATTTTCAGAATTATTTCTGTTTTACCAACGAGACGCCCTCGACAAAACTATCGTCAGTGCCTATTGTTTGTAAGTATTATTAATTTCTGTAATTAAGTCTTTCTAGCTCAGCTCATTCGTTGCTTGTATAATCTTAATCGTCACTATACTAATTATATATGCAGAATGAAGATTCTCGAATGAAACAAAAGACAAATCTATGACCTTGGGTTTATTGACTGTAATTTCGTTCATGAAGTTACTCTAAAAACAAACCCAAAGAGACAGAGGATAACTTGGTACAAGCGTTGACGTATTTCAGCAACAGAAGGGAAATACTATTTCCTTACGATGTTGGGTGAGTGTTACTGTCTTGTACATATTCTATTTTCGCTTACTTGATGTTAAGCATATAATTGACTCGTGTTATATTTTGTTAGTGTGTCCAGCTTTCACTATATTCTGTTAATAATTGTTGTTGACCAAGGATTAGTAAAAGTCATGGACTCGAAACGCACACCTTTAGAAAAGTGGGCGAACATGCAGGAATGCCTCCAGAAGGCTTGGAAACGGTTCACCGCCAACACTAGGGGTGTTTGGAAGCCAGAGCTTATATTTCAACCATTGACTGTAAGTACTATTTGCTAGATCCACGCATCTCTTTGATTCTAGTTTCAATACCACCATTATCATGCTCAATTATTATTTTGATTGAACTCCATTCTCGTAAAGTGCTTGAGGCAGGAAGCCGGGAATAACTTATGTGGATACTATGTCTGCGAGTTCATTCGCCAGATGACCAAAGAGAAGGGCATAGACCGGAATATCGAAAAAAATTGAAGTACGATAAACAATAATCACAACTTTATTTTATTACCACCAATTGTGTTTAGTTTCATTCATATATATTAATCCCCTTCTTTAAATTAGATCGAACGGATGTGGGACGGTCTTCTATCACAAGAACGCATGCAAGTAATTCAAGAGGAAATTGCCGGATTCTTATTAGAACATGTCATAGATCCGAAAGGAGAATACTATTACCCGGTTCATTTGGAAGGGTGAAGTGTAAAAAAGAAGATGTAAATTAGATCAAATTCGTGTGAGTACCGTTTGTAATTAATATGTTTCGACCAAGCACGACGGATGAGACGGTGTATAATATATTCGTGACCATGATGTGTAATATATATATATATATATATATATATATATCGTGGTTTCATTATTGCTATATATATGTAGTACCATTAAATTGAATACAAAACACCAAATAAATAAATGGAAAAAAACACAAAACCCTGTCGCGGTACAAAAATAGCCCAAAATGTAGAGACCAACGATCCCGGTTCGTGCCACGAATTGGGACCAATGATCCACCCCCCTGGTTGCCCTTTCGCGTCCACGTGGAGACCCATTGGTCCTAGTTCGTGCCACGAACCGGGACCAATGATCCACCCCCCCTCGTTGCACGTGTGCCGACGTGGAGACCCATTGGTCCCGGTTCGTGCCTGAACCGGGACCAGCATTGGTCCCGAGTGATTGGTCCCGGTTCAAAAACCGGGACCAATGCCCTTTATGAACCGGGACTATAGGCCCTTTTTCCACTAGTGCTATTACCAAATCAAAACTACGAATTTAGATTAAGATTACTTGGGATGAAATGTTTGTGACTGAACATGTGGATATTTTTCTGAAAGAGCATGAGTTTGGCGAAATATGATGGTTGTATTATTGAACCTCATGGACGAGTATATATAGGTGTATAGGGGATCGTCTTAGAGTACGAGTCAAGTTAGGATTGTATAAAAAAGATCCTAACTCTATCTAAACTACCATAACAACCGTATATGCCTAATACTCTAACACTCTCCCCTAGTCGTAGCGGTAGTGTCGTGAACAACTAGAACCTCGCAGACGGTCAGAATGGAGATAAACCGAAGTAGCATCCAGTAGGCTGACATCCCCCGTAGTCCGAACGGAAACGTCATGGACGGTGTCGCGTTGCGGTAGCTTGGACTGTAGAGGATGCTGATGATGCTCAAGCAAGGTGGTAGCCCTTGTGCCGATGTCAAGGGAGCCGAGAGCTTGAGGTGGTGCCGAGGTCGGGATAGCCGTTGCAAGGGGTAGCCGTGGTCGATGTCGTGGTCGGGGTTGCCGGTGTCAAGGTAGCCCCACGTGAAGCCGTATGCGCATAGTGCGCGAGGAGGATGACGGAGATGCATCGAGGCAGTCGTCGTGGGGCCACGACAGCTTGCCGCGGGTCCGCCAAGGCTTGCCGAGGGGGGAGGGGCTTGCCGAGGGTCCGCAGAGGGTCCGCAGAGGCTTGCCATGGGATTGCGACATCTTGCCGAGGGGTGTCGATGCCGAAGTCGATGAAGTCCGATCCATCAAGGACGAGGTGCGGCCATAGTTTTGCTAGAACTAGGCGCACGTCGGGGAAGAACGCACACTCTAGTTTTACCAGAACCGAGTACGCAAAGAAGATCTTGTCGGTGATGTGGTCGAGGTCGTAGATGAAGTTGTCGATGCCGAAGAATACTTTGTCGAGGCCAATGAAGATGAGGAGCTGATCCAAGATTACCAGGCTCGGGACGCGTCAGGGACAAAGGCACGCACCGATGTTGCCAATACCGGGCACGCAAGGGCAGGGACAAAGACATAGAAGACGGCGAAACCAACGGCGGCCTACAGTGGCCATGTTGGATGCCTAGATTGGTCATGTAGGACGATAACCACGAAGACGACCCAGGGGGGCAGCCATGGTAGCCTTCCGAGGAAGGCGTAGCAGCCGTCCGCGGTGCGCCGCAGCCTGCCGTGAGGCCGCAACAGCCTGCCGAGGCAGGCGCAGTAGCGGAGAGGGCAGGCGCACGAGCACGGTGTAGATCGTCGATGCCGATGGTCAGAGTACAGGTGCGGGGATGACGATGGATGTAGGCGACTCAATCCGATCTATGATCAGTAACCAAAAAAACCAATCAAGAGATCGGAGAAAAAGACTTACAGGGCATCCGATCATAGATCGGCTGATGAACCCTGCATATGGATCGCGCGGTCCCCGGCGAAGATCATGGATTGATCCCCCCGGGGGCGACTTGGCGGAAGCCTGCGGCTAGGGTTTGGACCGGTTTGGCTGATACCATGAAAGAGTATGAGTTTGGCGGAATAAGATGGTTGTATTATTGAGCCTCATGGGCAAATATATATAGCCGTAGATGGGATTATCTTAGAGTACAAGTCAAGTTAGGATTGTATGTAAACAGATCCTAACTTTATCTAAACTACCATAACAACCATATATGCCTAATACTCTAACATTTTCGTCCACTTTCTATAGGTAGGAGTAGGAGATCGATGATACAGTCGAGATAGTGCTTCTTTTTATTTCAGTTTCCTTTTTTCCTTTATGTTGATAAGATTCTCGCCACCATGTGTTTTCTTGTGAGCATTACCAAATGTGAGAGCACCCTTTTGTTTTAGTGCTTTTCTTTCCCCTTCAACAACTATGGTTTAATTTTAGCCTGATGACAAAGTGTATATGTTCACTTGACGGAGGATTCTGTTTTAATTTAGGCTTATGAAAAGGCGTCTTGATTTTGCAGTTAGCTCATTTTAGAAGATTAGCATGACTTTTCATTATACAACCTTAGTGTTTCGATGACTCTTTTCTAGAGATCATGCTATCTTAGCTCATATTTTCTAATTTCTAGGTTCTTTGTTCAGCTGAAATTTCATTGGTTCTATTCCAGGAGACCATCGAGATCCTAGGTAGTCATGCTAGAAGCAATGCTAAAGAAACTGGACCTTCCATGCCCGAAGCACGAGATTCGTGCTTCTAAGAATGCCAGTTTGTAACTAAGGTTATGTTTTAACCTTCTGCACAGTTTCTCCAGGATTCGTTCTGTCCTCACGTGTTGTCAAGTTGCCCAGCTAACTCTTGAGAGGAAGCAACAAATGAGAATGTGTAGAAGGTACTTAAAGACTTCAACTATGATGGGCTGGCAAAACGGAAGAGGGTGAACGAGGTTCTAATCCAAGAGCTGAAAAAAAAGATTCAACAACTTGGAGAGAAAATAGTGGCTACCAGAACCCGTGTGCTATTCCACCAATCGTATTAACGACATAGTTTTAAGTGTTTAGGCAGATATGCATTGCTTTCATTTTGTATAAACAAAAAAGAATTATCATTGATGAATTTAATTTAGTTTGCAACTTCAGTTTATATTGTTTGCTGACTATCATATCCAACTCTGAATGTAGTTTAGTTTATGAACATAGAAGGCAAGCAGCAGAGCAAAGGAACGGACACGCATTATTGAGACCGATTTTCATCACCGTTATACAAAATATAAACCCGTACGATATTTATGGGGTTGTGCGCCAGGACGCACCCCTAAATCTAGTATGAACCATACGCCACACACTAAGCATGCAAAAAGATATAAGAGAAAAAAAGATGCTCAATAGTCTCCATGAGTGTGAAAAGCAATATGTTTTTACTGACATTGCAATTTATTTTTGCTAAGTTATCCTTCAAATTGCTCGTCTCTTTATTGTTTCCATAGATTTGAGGACTAATGTATGTGAGGTTGCAGAGTATCGCTGGTATACAGAAGAAGGTCGTATCTTGATTGGTTGAATCAGCAGTATCTTGATTGGCTGAATCAGCAATATTCACTACCGAAATTTCATTCTTTACCGTGTCACACATGATACACGGCAAAGCCTTAAAAAGACACGACAAAGGCTTTGCCGTGTAACACCACACACGGCAAAGATCGGCACAGAAAAACAACTTGACTCCACCCTGAGAAAGACGGTGCCGTGACAGTGGGTCCATCCAGCCTTTCCCGTGTAACCGTCCTTCGACGTGAGTCTTGCAGGGAGTCCCACCGGTAGTGTTTGTTGTGCCGTCTGTCTTTGTTGTGCGCCATTTCTTTGACATGGCCCTCCATTTGCTATGCGCCTTTCTTTGCCATGTGGGCCTTCTTTGACGTGTGCCTGGCTTTGTCGTGTAAGCCCTCTTTGTAGTGGTCCAATTCCTGGCCAGATAACAGCAGAGGCTGCTCAGCCCAACCCAAGTAGTTAGACCTTTACTGTGCGCCCTGGGCTAGCACATGGAAAAATGACCATTTGGTCACCAGGCCCTCTCATGTTGCACAGGTGAGCGCCTCGTGGCACCTTTGTCGTGTTCTTACACACGGCATAGGACCCTAGGTCTCTTTGTCGTGTGTTTGCACACACCAAAGGCCCAGTGATTTTTTTGCCTATTTTCTTTTTATTCCTGTAATTCAAATACAAAATATAGTACATATGCTTTCACATCAACAAATATAGCACCAAATACATGGAAAATTCCATATAGAGTTTATAGAGTTGCATATAACACCACATATATTCCAACAATACAAATTGAGTCCTAATCCATGCATAGAGTTCATAAAGTTCACACAAGTTACATATAGCAACACATAGAGTCCAACCATACACACTGAGTCCAGCCATATGGATAGAGTTCACATGTAATAAACAAACGGCGAATAGCTCCTTCCTTCATTCACATCCTACAAAATATAAATCAAAGACATGAGATTCATGTACAAGTCTAGAACGAAAAGCTCAAAAGTTTGACAAGTAAAGGGAAGATTCTCTAAATTTCTATGACTAAGTTTCTCTATGGATAAGTTTCTATGACTAAGTTTTTCTATGACTAAGTGTCTCTATGACTATGTGAAATTCTACAAGTCACTATAATGAGATTACAAACCTAGAAGAGCGAGCGAGCGCGCGGGTTGTCGAGGTGCCCTCCATAGAAGGCGTCTGCATGGTCTTGTCCTGAGACAATGTTCCACCGTGCCCCGCATTGTTGGATCCACCCGAGGATTGTAGCTACAAGATGGAAAATTATGAGCCTAAGTCAATATGCACTAGACATGTGGTATTTTGAGATTGACATTTAATATGCAAGACAACTTACCCATGAAGTGTGGTCAAAAGGAGGTGGGTCAACCCTAGGAAGAGTGGCGCCACTCAGCAGAATGGTCTGCAAATCAAGCATGTGCAGGTAACGTGTATAGAATTAGGATTCGTATTAGGTCCTATGAGCAAGAACTTACCAATAACTGTGACTCGCAGACTGTCATCCTCTACGTAAACCACACCATCGTCTGATTTTGCTGCATCATCTTATGTCCGTGCTGGTAAGAAATGAGGGCCTCGGTCTGCTCCCTCTGTCTCATGTCGTTATCCAAGTCAAGCTATATTGTGTTTCCGGAAGGTCATGGATGTTGTAATGGAAAACATAGAATGAAGTGTTGATGACCAAGGAAGAAGAGCATACCCGGATCTTCTCAATGGCTCTAGAATACGCCATCGGGCGGGACTGTATGGAAGAGGAGGATCTCAAGCTGTCACGCCTAATATCTCTCATAGAAAGGATGGTCCTAGGATCAATGACGCTGTCACACATACATAAGCGGCAATTCTTCTTGCCGCCTCCCGCACACATGGCAACCTCAGGGTCAAAGTGCTCGGTCTTAGGGTTCACACCGTGATTTGTTGTGGCATGGAACTGCCGGGACTCCTTGTCCTTGAGCTCGGCGTTATTGCTGACCCATGTCAGAGTCCCATCCACCTTGTACTTCTTCTTATGAAACTGGCTCCAGACCACAAACAGCGGGGGCTCCGCTACTAGCTCTTGTACCTACAAAAGAGAGCCTGAAGATACATCAATAGGGACGCATTTGCAGAATAAGAAACAACATGATGAGCAAGGCTAAGAGAAGGGGTTTTTTCTCACCTTGTTCGCCTTCATACGGACATTGGGTATGCTGCCTTGCGTGTGTGATCCACCACCCATCTCCGATCTCCTTAGCTTTCCTTCTTCGTGCCTCCTCTTGTACTCGACGCTTGTCCACCAATGGACCATAGCCCGGTAGACTCCCAGTCTGGTGTGACCTACAAACGGAGGAGGTACCTGCATACACAAAATACACATATTAGTGAAAGCCGTACATTGGAGGGCACCAAATACACAAAATACACATATTACCTACAAGTACTGCCACGGATCCATAAAGATATCTTGGGCTTGAGACTTATTCTGCACCAGGAGATTGCGCTTCTTGGCGTACCATCTGTGGACGCAGCCCACACATACCTCGTACATAGAGTCAGTGACTTGCTTTGCAGCTGCCCTACAAGACACGACAATGCACTCCTCGCGAGGATAATCTGGGTCCATTTGAAAGTAAGTCCACAAGCAGGATGAACATTGGTTAAAAGTGGCAGAAATGTGTTAGTTCAACTATTTTTAGCCTCAAGGTTACCGTCGAAGAAACTTACCCATAACTCCGTGAGGACCCTCTCCTGGAAGTTCATGAGGAACACATGCTTCGTGCCCAAGGGATCTTTTGCTTGCTTGTAGTGCCTCCAAGACCAAGCGATCTCCCAATGACCATTGGGCATTTTTACAGGCCGAGTGAAGTACTTTTTGATGATACATCCAAGGATGCTCGAGTAGGTGCGCACTTTTCTCCCACCCTTATACGCGAACGAACTGCACAATGAGAGTCCAAACATGGTATTACCAAAGGTAATGAAAATTTCATTATTACAATATCAAAAGCTGAAAGGTACACCCCATACCCTTATACTCGGGCTCAACATACTCATCCGGCGCATCCCAGACCCTCACCTTCCGCTCCTCGTCCTCCAAGTCGAAAACAGGCTCATCCCCCTTGATGGCTCTAATATTTGCCATCTTCTACTATGTTTAAATATTGTTTTTGGTCAAGCAATTGCCAAAGAAACTCTCAATCCTTGTCACTAATGACTAATAATTGCAAACATACGCAAAACCTCTCTTTGAATTATGTTGTGCAGGAAATCACGACTTTTAATGTGAAATAAGGAGTCATAATGAAGGATTTTGAGTAAGTACACACAACCAAGTAATTGGGAAGCTATGCCAGGGCGTAAGTACACTTAACGACCACTGGTAAGGGCAGAGCCCACCCATACCGCCCGTCCGTACCAGGTGGCGATGGCTTCGTCTCGTCAAACCCTAAAACTTTTATGAAGATGCCTCTATATTTTGAGGCTCTAGCCGTCGCCCAGAGAGCCGCCATTCTCAGATTACATCACAACACCACCAAAGGAGATCCACACCATTGTTTATCACTTCCACCATCCATCCATCCACTAGCCATATCCATTTATTTGTACTTTAGATCTCCTTGTGATTTGGTGACCATTGTAAGAATATTTGATTTCAATCTAAGTATTTGTATGATGTTTTCATCTCCGATCTATTTGTTATGAGTGAGTAGTCCTCACGGGTTACGGGTTGGGGAGAAACATCACATCGATTATGTGCATCTAGATCATGGAAGTATTGTATTTTGTTTGCAATTGAGATTTGTATCTTTTGTTTCTTCGTGTCTTGTCTCGATCTGTGGACTTGTAGGTACCCAAGATCCCGTAGATTAATAAAAACTTGAGGTGAGATACTTGGCTAGCGGCGATCTCATAGGAACCTCAGTGACTGAAAGGGTAGTACGGTCTTCGCTTAGCACCCCATTTGGGATAAACAACAACATCACCACTTAAAGCTTTGATCCGTGTTTTACACTTAATAATCGTTTGTAACCCATGGCTTCGGTGTGCACTCAGTTGGATTATAAGTCTATTACTATGGTTGCTGCATCATGGGGGCTCTAGAATATTAGGATTTGTTTCCCACAAGAGATTATCTCCATGCAAACATTATACATGACTATGCTTATTATTATTATCTTTTATACCATTTGATCTACAGCTACAGGTGGATCTTCAACTCTGGCCTATCTCTATCCATTAATTTAAACCCATTATAAAGTAAACTAGATTGGTCTGGTAAACTAAGGTAAAACAAACAAACAAAGTCTTGTAGAATTGTCCTTTTTATTTCCTTTTAGCATTGCTTTCCGAGGTTCGATTTAACCTAGGTCTTCTAGGGAAAAAGCTATTATACTACATTCGCAAATCTGGATCGAAGGTATCAACCCTTTTTCTGGCGTCGTTGCCAGGGAAGCAATTTTGCTATCCTGGTGAGGTCACTATAGACCTTGTTTTTAGTTTTATTATTAGTTGTAGTTTAATTCTCGTTATTCCTTTAGTTTCTTGATATCTATTTGAAAACCTAAAAAAAATAGTTACTTGTTATTCGTTTTCATTACTTAAAAAATACCAAAAATATAAGAGCCATGGCTCAAAAGAGATTAGGGGAGTATGCTACTCCCACTCATGATTTATTCGTGCACCCATCACTCAGCTCGCAGTTGATGCAGAAACATATGAAATAAAGCCTAACTTTTTTAGTTTGGTTCAACAAAACCAATTTGGGGGCTCATCCGCTGAAGATTCGGGTTTGCACTTAAATACTTTTACTGAAATTTGCGACATGATGCATATTAAGAATGTAGATCCAAATGTTGTTAAACTAAGATTGTTTCCTTTCTCTCTTAGAGGAAAAGCTAAGGATTGGTTGCTAGCTCTACTAAAGGGCACTATTAAATCTTGAGAGAAATGTACTAATTTGTTTATGACAAAAAAATTCCCCCAGCTAAGACTATGTAGCTAAGATCCAACACTGCAAGCTTTAGACAAGAAGACCATGAGCCACTAGCGCTTGCGTGGGAAAGGATGAAAGAAGCCATAATGAACTTCCCTATTCATGGGATGGAAGAGTGGCTTATATTACATTTGTTTTATAATGGTCTTAACCCAATGTCTAAGTCTATGCTAGATACTACAGCAGGAGGAATGATCATGAGAAAGCAAGTGAGTGTTGCAAAGAAATTACTTGATGATATGCAAAACAACCATGCCCAATGGCATGCGGAAAGAACCTCGAAGAGAGTAAGTTCAGTTACCGAGGTAAATAATGAAGAGCTTAGATCTAAGGGTAAATAAGATACCCAAGTTAATGCTATCACTGCTGATGTTAATGATGCTAATTTTATAGCTCATACTCCTTTTAATCCCGCATGGAAAAATAATTATGCATATAATGTTCATAAATATCATGCTAATCCTACAGGAGCTCCTTATAATAATTATGATAATACTAATGGAGCAAATCATGGCAATCTCCCATTTGAGCAAACTGTTAGAACATTTATACAATATCAAACCGAGCAAAATAATATTCTTATTAAAATCACGAAGAACCATGAAAGTAATATAGGAAAATTATCTAACCAGGTCATTGCAATTAGAAATGGTGTGCAGGCTCTACAGGAATGGACAAAGACCTGGAGGATCAATGATGACCCACAAGTATAGGGGGTGTATCGCAGTATTTTCGATAAGTAAGAGTGTCAAACCCAACGAGGAGCAGAAGGTGTTGATGAGTGGCTTGGAGCAGGAATTCTCTGTAAATACTTAGCAAACGGATTTTTAGGGATTTTTGATAATGCGGGTAAATAAAGTGCGAGTAAATAAAAGATAATAATAATAAACGCAGCAAGTGGCCCAATCCCTTCTTTAGCAAAGCACAAGCCGGTTGTATTACTTAAGATGACCAAACATTCTCGAGGACACACGGGAATATCGTCAAGTGCTTTCGCTTCATATAGTTGATTAATCTTCTTTAGTTTGCTAAGTGTTGTGTGGGTGAACCTGTGCTAATGTGCCGACCTTCTTAGTACTAATACATACTTGTGATTATACCCCTTGCAAGCATCCGCAAGTACAAGCAAGTAATTAAGATAGAAACCTAACCACAACTTTAAACTCTAAGACCCTGACGTCCCTTGTGCAAAGGTTTCCTAACGGGGGTTCAGGTTTCTGTCACTCCGGCAACCCCTACGATTACTAGCCAAATACACAATGCAATCCCCTAGGCCCATATAGGTGAAGTATCATGTAGTCGACGTTCACATGACACCACTAGAAGAAATACACCACAACTTAAATATTAAACCATTGAATCTTTCTCAACACAATTCCACTACTAACAACATGACTTCTCCCATGTCCTCAAGAACTAAATGAACTACTCACAAGACACCATATGGATCAAGATCAGAGATGAAATAATGATATGTAACAATCTGAACATAAACGATAATTCAATGGTTCACTCAATAGCATCAACTACAAGGAGTAATCAACACCAGGAAAGTTTCCCCTAAGAACTATGCAAGACTCAACCCAATTGTTACAGCGGTATGAAGTGGTGATGATGGTGCTAGTGGAGATGATGATGGTGATGATGATGATAATTATCCCGATGAAGTCCAACTTGATGGTGGTGTTGATGTCGATGATCTCCCCTCTCCGGGAAGGAATTCCCCCAGCAAAATTCTGTCTACCGTAGAGATCTTTCTCTCTCTGTAGTTTTCTGCCCCGCAGAGGCGGCGGAATCTTTATGTGGTCACTCTCCAGGTATTAGGGTTCCATGGGGATAATATACGCTAGTGGGGAGATCTAGGGTGGCCACACCACCTGGTGGCGCGACCAGGGGTGGCCCGCGCCAGGTGGTGGTCTGGGCCCCCTGTGGCCCATCTCCTCTCCCCCTTCTGGCATCCTTCGTCTTCTAGAAAAATAGGATTTTCCATGTATTTTCCCGGATTTTCTGATCTTCGCAAATTTCGCCTCCAAACATCACCTTTTGCATCAGAATCCTGACTGCAGTGGTCCATGCTCAAAAAGTCATCAACCATGCAAAAACAGATGAAATAACATAAGTATCATCTCTTAATATGAAATATATCAATGAATAACATATGCAAAATGGACGTATCAACTCCCCCAAGCTTAGACTTCGCTTGTCCCCAAGCAAAAACTGAGCTCAATAAACATGACCTTGGGTTTATGGAGTGAAGAGTCGATAAAAGAATACGAACAAGAAGCATCACATTCATCAATACACAAATCATAATAGAAGACAACTCACTATTATATAACTTAACTTGCAATAAGTAAAGGAAACACAATAAAGATACATAAAGTAAATCATAATTCATAATGGCAAACTTAGCTCTTCGTCAAAGAATAGTTAACAATTTTAGGAGTTCAAACATAAAGGGGGTTTTCAATGATAGCTTTCAAAGTAGTAAACACTAAGATAAGAGCAATGTGCAAAATTGGGAACATAAGAAACATGATTGAATAAATCCTCATATGAATGATTGAAACGCAGCAACTCGAAATACTTGCTGAGATAGAAAGGAATAGGTTTACTGACCCGACTAAAAAAATTAAAAGATAGGCCCTTCATAGAGGGAAGCAGGGATTTCAAGTTTCATAAAGAGCTTCCAAAAATTATGGTACTTATTAGCTTTCATCTCTCAATGCCCCCTATCATAAGCATCTTTAGGTTATTAAGGTTAAAGTGACACAACTAAGAGGATATGCTTGACAAGTTATAAGTTTAAATCTCATGCCCCTTACTTACGAGTACCAAACCTCATGCTACTCAACTTTAGTCACAAGTAAGCTCTTGTCATTGTAAATACATATGTATCATAGAGAACCGCCAACGGGGTACCCCTTTCACATGATACAGGAGCTATCCCATAATCAAAATGACAAGGCAAGCAGACAATGAGCATCTCAGCGATCTTTTTATTTGCTATTTGCATAGGTTTTTATTGAGGATGCTTCATAGAGTGCTCATTATGGTTATGCTGCAAGTTTCCACCATGATTAGGCATGGATTAGGCTAGCGGCCTAGACGTTTCTCTAACACACATACAAACTCCATGATCTTACAAGTTCCCCTTTTATTTCACACCGCCGGGATCCATAGAAAAAGAATCATGATATCAACGGAATAATAAGTGCAATGTTGAAATCGTTCCCCATGATACATGGTTCTACTAACTTCAACTTATAAAGCGCAAGCATATACGCAACAAAGATGGACGCAATAGTTCAAGTTTATTAAGTGCAGGAAAGTAAAGTGTGCCTTCAAGTTCGTGAGAGCTTTAATCACTAATTTTCACATAACAAGTTTAATTCGGAAGGTAGATAAAAACATGAATTTACTTGGAATAGCAATAGTGCTAATAGGTAGGTATGGTGGACACAAATGGTGTAGGTTTTGGTTTAAGGATTGGATGCACGAGAAGCATTCCCTCTCAGTACAGGTTTTAGGCTAGCAAGGCTGGGTAGCAAGCATAAGAGTAGAAGGAAACAAACAAACATACAAGTGATAAAAACAAACATGCAATCTTCCTTGTAAGCACAAAAGATCTTAACTAGAGAATACTAAGCTGATGAGCAAATCAAGAAAGATGATGATGAAATTATATTTCTTTAAGAGTACTTTTATCTTTTTCATTCAATTCTCATAATAGTGTTGATACTGACCGAGCCGGATTTTCCAAAACCAACTAAATTAACTTAATGATCCCAAAGTGATACCAATACTAACAACAAGATCAATCATATAACATGAATTGAAAACTAATATAAGATATGCAAAAGAGTAAATGATAGAACTTCTCATTAATATTCCATAACGGCAACTCACACCAAGGGATACAAATATCTAACGAGAGGGGGACACTTCCATAATGCAAGCCATCCTACATGATAACTCATCTATTCATGATATGACTCTACTAAAAAGGTAAGAAGATAGAAGATAGTGATGTGATACCGCGGCACTCCCCCAAGCTTGGAACAAACCGAGGGATGCCAAAACCTGATGACAAATTACTCCATCGGTGGTGGTGATGCTCTCTCATCATCATCCGCCTTCCAAGGTAAGGGCTCCCCATCAACAAAAGACATCTTGGTCTCCATCATCCTGAAACTAGCAGCAACACTTATGCGTTTAAACCTAACCTCATACTCACATTTTTGATTTTGCACATCGTAGAGTTGTGCTTGCAGTTGGTTGTTCGTTTGGTACAGTGAGAGAATTTCATGCATAAGCTCAGCAGTCTCCTTTTGGTGCTCGGCGATGAGTTCGGAGTAGATCTTATGGATGATGTCCACTTCATGTTCCGCCATCTTCTTGTACCTAAAGACTTCTTGCTCCAACACTTCCATCCTGTCCTCCAGACTTCCTTCACCATTAGGACCCTGGACCTCTTTTATTTGTACCTCCCCATCTTCAAGCAACAACTCCTTGGGATGAATCTTCAACTCACACATGTATGTGTTGATGATATCCGCGGAGGAATCTTTCTTGGCTGATCCAGAGGAAGACAATGTGGCTCCAAAACTGGGACTCTACCTGTCAGAAATAGATCAAAACAAAAACACGACGAGAACACGATATACGAACCTCGGGGGATCCGGGGGATTATATATTATGAATTTTTACAACATAAGGAAGGTACTGGGAGAAAACGGGTCGGAAAGAGAGTCTGAGGTGGCCACACCACCTGCTGGTGTTGCTAGGGGGCCATGCTAGGGGTGGTCTGAGCCACCCTGGCTCCATTTCCGTCCCTCTTTTGCTTCGTTGCTTTCCTTGTTGGATAAAAATAGCAAAAATATAACTTGACAGATTTTTCGTGAAACTTTTCTTTACTAGAACTGTTACCTATTTGAAAACTGACTCTACAGGTCTCTGAAGTTGGCATTTGGTAGATTCTTCCGGAGTCACCGCTTGAATAACATTAATATCTTCATCTTCATACACATATTTCTCGAGTCATGAAACCTTTCACTATCTTATTACACCATTTTCTCCAATAACCTGGAAATTTCTTTCACACAAAACTTCACACAATTCTCATTAGCAACATTAGGGTAAGCGAGGTAATAAACCTTTTAAGTTCAATTTCAACTGAAATCCATCTAAACATAAGCTACTGTAGCAACTCCTTTTGAAAACCCAAAAGAAATTCAAAAAGGAAATCGATTTAAGAGGCAAATGCAAGAGAGGCAAAAATCTGTCAAAACAAACCAGCAGGTAAAGATCAATTTTTTAGAAAGTATTATGTTACTCAAATCAAAAAGTTCCAAACTAACGAAAGTTAAATAACAACCTGGAGCATAAGCACAAAACATTACAGCTCAATCCGACATCCGGAGATTTTTCACGAATTTTTACAGCGAAGCACAAAAATCTGTTTCGGACAACAACTTTCCCAAATCTTACTTCTCTCTCATTTGAGGTTGATCTTGACACAAAAACCAAACAAAAAGGATAAGGAGAGGTTATTGATGAAACAATAACTTCCAAGACTCAAAGAAACAAAAACAAACTGAAAGCAAAAATATATTGGATTGTCTCCCAAAAAGCTCTTTCTTTATAGCCATTAAGATGGGCATGATAATTTCAATGATGCTCACATAAGAATATGAATTGAAGTGAAAGAGAGCATTAAGGAGCAAAAACACACATGTTTAAGTCTAACCCAGTTCCTATGCAAGGGAATTTTTTTAACAAACAAATTGTTGAAACCAGAGGCTACTAGCATAGGATGGCAAAACAAGTGCAACATAAAGACTTTAAGCATAAAACAAGGAAACTTGATATTATTGAGATGTATTAGAACGGTCTTGCCTCTCTCATAATAACTTTCAGTATCATGCATAAATTTAACGATAGAACTATCACAAGAACCATTGTAGCAATGATCACTTATTCTAACAGAAAACACAGGGACTCTAGCTCTCATAACACTACTTTGTGAAACAATATTAGAAGTATCCATACAGAGGATAGTGTGTCAATCTTCTACATGTTTAGTGAAAAAATCTTTCACATTTGCTATCATAGGTTCAACAGCTACTTGTTCATCAGGTTCAACAACTTTATTTGTACTTTCATTAACCATACTAGCTATCATAGAATGTTCCTTTACTTTAACTAGGAAAGGTATTTTCTCAATATAAGGTTCAGGTAAAACATGATTAGCTGTATAAACTTCAGTATTTCTTGGGGGAACACAATTATAAATATCTTTATAAGGTTCATGATACTTATTCCACTTCTTCTTAGGAATTTTAATATAGGAAGCAAAAGCCTTAAAATAAGTTGCAATATCTTGAGAGTCAAGACCATAAGCATTTTTAATGTTTTGAAATTCATCAGTTCCCATAAAAGATTCAATGCATTCATAATCATAATTTATACCTGAATTTCTTACTTTATCATTCTACCATGCTTCATCATTGTCTTGAATACGGTCTAGAAGATCCCATTTAGCTCCTTCTTCCATGCGTGTAAATGATCCAGCACAAGAAGCATCCAATAAATCCTTATCATGAAGAGAAAGCCTTGCATAAAAGTTATTGACAATAATATTGTTGGGGAGCTCATGAATAGGACATTTGAGCATTAGTAACTTCAATCTCCCCCAAGCTTGAGCTGTACTCTCTCCATCAAGAGGCCGAAAGTTGTATATTTGATTCCGGTCTTTATGAATATCGCTAGGAGGATAAAATTTTGAATAAAAGAGAGGCACTATTTCCTCCCATTCAAGAGCTTGACCATTCTTTAGCAGCTTATACCATTCTTTAGCTCTTCCTTTTAGTGATAATGAGAATAACTTCTTCTTGACTTGATCGGTTGTAATACCTGCACACTTGAACAACCCGCATAATTCGTGTATAAAGAGCAAATGATCACCGGGATGGATAGTTCCATCTCCAACATAATAGTTATCCATAACACGATCAATAATTCTTATAGGTATTTTAAAAGTATCATTCTCAGTAGGTGGTGGTTCATCTACTACCTTAGCAGTGGTAGTAGCATTACGAAATAAGAAACCAAGTGAATTATCCATATTGAAATACATCAACTAACATAAGTAAACAATACTCACAGTAGACGTTTTCTTTACCAGTTCCACTCTCCAATAGCGCTTCACACCTCGGCAACGGCGCCAGAAAATAGTCTTGATGACCCACAAGTATAGGGAGTGTATCGCAGTATTTTCGATAAGTAAGAGTGTCGAAGCCAACGAGGAGCAGAAGGTGTTGACGAGTGGCTTGGAGCAGGAATTCTCTATAAATACTTAGCAAACAGATTTTTAGGGTTTTTTGATAATGCAGGTAAATAAAGTCCGAGTAAATAAAAGACAATAATAATAAATGCAGCAAGTGGCCCAATCCCTTCTTTAGCAAAGGACAAGCCGGTTGTATTACTTAAGATGACCAAACGTTCTCGAGGACACACGGGAATATCGCCAAGTGCTTTCACTTCATATAGTTGATTAATCTTCTTTAGTTTGCTAAGTGTGGTGTGGGTGAACCTGTGCTAATGTACCGACCTTCGTAGGACTAATACATACTTGTGATTATAACCCTTGCAAGCATCCTCAAGTACAAGAAAGTAATTAAGATAGAAACCTAACCACACCTTTAAGACCCTGACGTCCCTTGTGCAAAGGTTTGCTAACGGGTGTTCAGGTTTCTATCACTCTGGCAACCTCTACGATTAGTAGCCAAATACGCAATGCATTCCCCTAGGCCCATAAAGGTGAAGTGTCATGTAGTCGATGTTCACATGACACCACTAGAAGAATAACACCACAACTTAAATATCAAACCATTGAATCTTTCTCAACACAACTCCACTACTAACAACATGACTTCTCCCATGTCCTCAAGAACTAAACGAACTACTCATGAGACATCATAAGGATCAAGATTAGAGATGAAATAATGATAAGTAACAATCTGAACATAAAGGATAATTCGATGGTTCCACTCAATAGCATCAACTACTACAAGTAATCAACACCGGGAAAGTTTCCCCTAAGAACTATGCAAGATTCAACCCAATTGTTACAGCGGTATGGAGTGGTGATGATGGTGCTGGTGGAGATGGTGATGGAGATGACGATGATGATGATGATCCCGATGAAGTCCAGCTTGATGGTGGTGTTGATGGCGATGATATCCCCTCTCCGGGAAGGAATTCCCCCAGCAGAATTCTGTCTACCAAAGAGATCTTTCTCTCTCTGTAGTTTTTTGCCCCGCAGAGGCGGCGAAATCTTTCTGTGGTTGCCCCCAGGGATTATGGTTTCATGGGGATAATATATGCTAAAGGGGAGAGATGTAGGTGGGCCAGGGTGGCCACACCACCTGGTGGCGCGACCAGGGGTAGCCCGCGCCAGGGGGTGGTGTGGACCCCCTGTGTCCCATGTCCACTCCCCCTTCTGGCATCCTTCGTCTTCTGGAAAATAGGATTTTCCATGAATTTTCCCGGATTTTTGATCTTCGCGAATTTCGCCTCCAAACATCACCTTTTCCATCAGAATCCTAATTGCAGCGGTCCATGCCCCAAAAGTCATCCACCATGCAAAAACAGATGAAATAACATAAGTATCATCTCTTAATATGAAATATATCAATGAATAATAGTAAATTATGATATAGAATAGTGATGCAAAATGGACGTATCACTCAGCTAGGTAAGGTAGCTAAGAGCCAAGATCTCATATGCAAAGTTTGCTGAAAAACCCGAGCCAAATCCGGTAGAAGACCTCAAGATGATGAGGGTGGTAACCAATGAAGAAAATCCTGAAGAGCTGGGTTATAGCAACGCACCAACACCGGAATATATCGTGGAATATCTATTGAAGATGATCAGCATGAAGAATCCAAGTATAGAACAAGGTAATGATGCTATGTACCAACAATTTATAAAACAAGTAGCATCTAAAGTTCACGATTTAGATATGGAGTATAAAAGACTAGCTGATAAGCTTCTAGCTAAGCTAGATGATATATTTGAGCCCACTATTAAAATTAAGTTGGGAGTCAATGAGATATCCACACTTTGTGATCTTGGTGCGAGCGTCTCAACAATTTCCAAAAGCTTATTCGATAAATTAAACTTGGGGCCATTTGTTACAACTGAATTGAGACTCAATCTAGCTGATTCGACTTATAAACAAGCTGTTGGGATCAAAGAAAATATAGTTGTTGAAATTAAAGGTATTCCCGCTCTTATTGATCTTGTTATTATGGACATGCCTGAAGATCCCATAGCACATATAATTCTAGGTAGGCCATTCCTAAGAACTATTAAAACTTTTATTAATTTACATGAGGGGAATGTGAGAATAGGGCTACCATCTAGGGTCCTTTTATAGTCCATTTTACTAGGTAAAAAGGACAAGCCTAATGATGATGTTATTGTAAATACTTTAAGAGCTAACTACTTTGGAGTGGGTGTTCCACTTCATAAACCTAAGTGATTGCCATCAAGGTCAAGCTAATTTACCTTAACTAGAAGCGCTTCATGGGAGGCAACCCATGTGAAATAAATTTTTCTTTATGTATTAGTTTTTGTTGTGTTAGTTTTGTTATTTGTTTTAATAAAGAGTGTTCAAGTAGACCTATGGAGAGAGGAGAAGAAATAAGGTATTCCTATATATTTTATTTTACTAACATGGCCTAAGAAATATTGCTGGATCTTTACTTAGTATTTTTTCTGTTATTTTGTCCTTTGATAAGATGTGCAAAGGCACACGAAGCTACTAATAAAAAATTTGCGTTTTGCATTTCACAGTGTTCTTAACGACCACTGGTATGGCCGGAGTGGACCGTACCATGCGCCCATACCACATCAAGCCAAAGGGAGATAGAATTTTTGATTTTTGCCACAGGTATCAGTACCGGTAACAACCACTAGTACGGACGGACGCGGCGTTACCATGCGCCCGTACTGTACCTCGAGCAAACATCAATTTTCAAGCAGAGGTACTGTACCAATAACGACCAGCCGTACGGGCGCGCGCGATCGTACCGCGCGCCCGTACTGACTGCACCGCTTGGGAGCAGCCATCGCCCCCAAGGGAAGTCACCCGTTACGGGCGGGCTCCGGTTGTAGCGCCCGCCCATACCACATACACGGCCGCCATAATCAACCCGAGGAGGTAACCTAAAAATCCCCAAAATCAATCTTTCTCTTTTTTCTTCCTCCAAACTCCAAACCACCTCCATTGGATCTTCAAATTTGCTTAATCTTTCTTCGATTCCTTGCACTCATTCGATCTAAGGTATGATTCTCCTATGATCCTTAACTTATTTGTGCAAAAGCTTCACTCAATCTTTCATCATTGTCAATCTAGACTTAGGTCTTGTTCTTGATTCAATCTTGATATTAAGCATGCTTAGCATTGTTTTTAGAGGAATTTCTTTTGTAGTTAGTGTAGAGAATCACTTATGCTATGTTTCCATTGGACAAAAAATTTACTAGCAATCTTTATTTACTTTGTCTTATTTTTATTATTAGATGAACACGAGGAGCCGTACACATGAGATGGCTGCGGAGTCCTCCGCACCACACATTGATACGTTAATCCCCGAGTCACTTGGTATTGAGTTCACCGAGGAGTTCCAGCTGGAGTGTTTCAATCGTATCAAGCTCAGAGAAATCAAGTACACCAAGTGGGTGTGTCCTTATATCCTGAACCAACTTGACACTCGTGCTAATTTCAATTTACTTTGCAACAATGTTAGTTTGTATGATTTTGTCTTTCAGGATGTTGCCATGTATTGCCGCTTGACGCTTCAGTTCTTCAGCAACTTGATGCACACGATGGATCCTTACAGTTGTATCAAGAAACAAAGGCCCGGAGTTGATCGAATCAAATTCCGCCTTATGAACTGTGAGTACACTTTGACACTTAGCCAATGGGCTCAATGCTTTGGGTTTGCCAACAACACCACCGATGTACGCACAACTACTTTTGTTTTAGATCCTTCCCCTTCACAGTACTTTAATTTGATGAGAATTCATGGAAACACACCCAAGTGGAACCAAATTGATCATCCTGCTATTCGATATTTATTCTATGTCATTGTTAACACTTTGCAAACACGTGGTGAGTTTTCTAGAGTTAATGGGGATGACATGTTGATCCTCGCAAAAGATGCCCTTATTAATTGTAAATTAACACAAAATTTGGGCGTTCTTCTCGTGTTTTACCTTAAGCATAAGGCTCTTCAATCTCGAGGACCCATATGCGGAGGAGGATTGTGACCATTCTTGCACGCGCACTTCGCATCAACCTAGGTAACGTCCAACCATTGACAGGAAGTCACCGTCTCGGTATTTCTACTCCAAGACCATGTGGTATGCTTACTCAAGATGTTGAGCTCGTTGGGGAACCCCAAGAGCAAGGTATGATGAGTATAGCAACAAGTTTTCCCTCAGTTATGAAACCAAGGTTATCGAACCAGTAGGAGCAAGGAAACACCTCCAAGGTGTTGTTTCCAACTTGGAATCCTGCACAACACAATCACAGAACTTTGCCCCCAACTCAGTAAGGTTGTCAATCTCACCGGTTTTACTGAAAACAAAGGATTAAACATATTGTGTGGAAGATAGTAATTGCTTGCAGAAAGTAAACAGAAAACAGTAAATAGATTGTAGATTGATGGTAAAAGAAAGGACCGGGGTCCATAGTTCACTAGTGGTGATTCTCCTTAAGATAGATGACATGTTGGGTGAACAAATTACAGCAGCGCAATTGACAAACATCAAGAAAGCATACATGCATATACTAATCATCTTGACTCCTATGAGATTTGATTGGGCATTACAACATTATACATAGTCTGTAATCCAACTGCATTAAGCATTGTGTGTAAAGTAAACAATAATCCACCTTCAGGTTATCATCCGAACCCCCTCAAGTATTAAGTTGCAAGCAACAGATAATTGCATTAAGCATTGTGTGTAAAGTAAACAATACGATTGTTATATGAATAAAGGATTATTGTTTTCTCCCTAGTAGCAACAACACATCTAGTACCTTAGAGATTTCTGTCACTTCCCCAGATTCCTAGAGGCATGAACCCACTATCAAGCATAAATACTCCCTCTTGGAGTTGCTAGCATCTACTCGGATAACCTTGGAGCATAACCCACTAATAATGGAGAGCATGCAATATCACAAATAACAAAGACATGATAGAATCAATAATCAATCTAAAATAGCATCTCAATATCCATCGGATCCCCGCAAACACAACATGTATGATTACAAATAGATGATCTTGATCATGAACGGAGCTCACAAGATCTAAACATGGTAGGACAAAGGAGAAGAACCAACCATCTAGCTACTACATGGACCCGTAGTCCAGAGATGAACTACTCACGCATCACACCGGAGGCAGGCATCGTGATGAAGGAGGCCTCCAGGGTGAATTCCCCCCTCCAGCAGGGTGCCGGGAAGAGCTTCAGATCCCTCCCGATCTAGGTATGGAGATGACTGTGGCTATAGACTCTTTCGTGGAATTTTGATCGGGTCCTTAGGGTTTCTGTATCGGAGGCAATATATAGGCGAAAGGGGAGGCCAAGGGGGTGCCCTAGGAGGCCACACCACCCCCTGGCGTGGGCCAGGCCTGGCCGCGTAGCCAGGTGGTGTGGCTGGCCTCTGGCCACTCTCCATCTTGTCTTCTGGCTCCGTGTCTCCCTCCGTGAAATATTGACTTTGGCTTTTGTCCCGTCCAATTTCGGGAATATTCATTTTCTGACTTTCCTAGAACCAAAAACAGCAGAAAACAGGCAGCTGGCACTATGGCATCTTGTTAATAGGTTAGTACAAGAAAGTGTATAAAAATACTCCAAAGTGTGGATAAAACATAAGAAAGTAGATATAAAACAAGCATGGAACATCAAAAATTATAGATACGTTTGCAACATAGCAACATCCCCAAGCTTAACTCCTGCTCGTCCTTGAGTAGGTAAGTGATAAAAAGAAAGAATAATTTTTGAGGTGACATGCACCATCATAAACTTGATCAAGTATTTGTAAAACATTGATAGCTGGGATCATAGTACTTTAACATAGAATGAAAAATATAGTTCTAACAATAAGACATAGAAACTATGTTGTAACATGAAAGGATACAAACAAAAGATTCATGAATAACAATGCTTTGCAAGGTGTTTGTTTGTTTCACATGAAGAAAGCATAATGAGAATGGCATTCAGCTTGTCCCTCATAGTGTAGCAAAACATAAATGCATAGGACACCTTCAAAGTTCATAAGGGTGACTAAATACAAATAGTTTAAGAACAAGCAAAATTAAAGTTATGCATCAATCAACAAGTCTTGGGACAATGCACATTAAACTAAGAATGGCCACTATGCTCTCTCAATAGGTGCATAAAGATAGAAGATGGAGACTCAACATAAAAGTAGAAGGAAGAAGGGATTCAAGTCTCATAAAGAGATTCCAAAAATTATGGTACTTATTAGCTTTCAGCTCTCATTTGCCATATCATAAGCATCTTTAGGTGATTAAGGTTAAAGTGACACAATTAAGAGGATATGCTTGACAAGTTATAAGTTGAAATCTCATGCCCCTTGCTTATGAGTACCGAACCTCATGCTACTCAACTTCAGTCACAAGTAAGCTCTTGTCATTGTAAGTACATATGTATCATAGAGAACTGCCAACGGGGTACCCTTTGCCCCATGACACAGGAGCTATCCCATATCAAAATGAGAAGGCAACCGACAATGAGCATCTCAGCGATCTTTTTATTTGCTATTTGCATAGGTTTTTATTGAGGATGCTTCATAGAATGCTCATTATGGTTATGCTGCAAGTTTCCACCATGATTAGGCATGGCTTAGGCTAGCGGCCCAGGCGTTTATCTAACACACATACAAACTCCATGATCTTACAAGTTCCCCGTTTATTTCACACCGCCAGGATCCATAAGCAAAAGAATCACGATATCAACGAAATAATAAGTGCAATGTTGAAAGCGTTCCCCATGATACATGGTTCTACTAAATTCAAATTATAAAGCGCAAGCATATACACAACAAAGATGGACACAATGGTTCAAGATTATTAAGTGCAAGAAAGTAAAGTGTGCCATCAAGTTCGTGAGAGATTTAATCACTAATTTTCACATAAAAAGTTTAATTCTGAAGGTAGATAAAAACATGAATATACTTGGAATAGCAAATGCTAATGGGTAGGTATGGTGGACTCTTTTAAATAACTTGGTTTTATTTGGAGTTGGATGCATGATTGGAACTCATACTTGGTATGGAGGCTAGCAAAAGACTGGGAGCGACCAACTAAGAGAGCAATAATGGCCATAATCATGCAAAGCGACAAAACATCATTAATTAAAGCATAAAGTGATATAACAACGCATGATTCTTTCAAGGCACATTAAGTAATCTCAATTGTTTATAACATGTCATGCTATAGCAAAAATCACTAAGCATAAATCCAAAACAATATCAAGCATGACATGACAAAGCATAGGCCACAACCAAAAACAAGCTCCTTTTTACCACTTAAGCATGAACTTTTCCACTCTTTTCCAATCCAAACCAATCTTATTTGAAAACTAATGCATGAATGAGGGGGTTCAACCAATTTATTCAATCAAACTAAGAAAACCAAGCAAACAAAAACAAAAACGAAGACGCTCCAAGAACAACACAACTGTGCATGAAATAATAAAAATAAAGTGTTTGGAAGAAACCTGAGATTTTTATTGATGAAGAAGGGGATGCCTTGGGCATCCCCAAGCTTTGACGCTTTTACTTCTTGGATATTTCTTGGGGTGACACAGGGAGGCATCCCCAAGCTTGAGCTTTAGTCCATTCTTCATTTCATTACATCATTCTTTCCCTACACCTGAAATTTTTTCTTCATACAAAACTTCACACAATCTTCATAAGCAACATTAGTGTACTTAAGATAATAAGTCTTTTGGTTCAGTTCCAACACAAGTAAAACTTCCACTAAAACACAAGCTACTGTAGCACTTCCCTCAAAAAGCTCAATTTCCCCAAAAAGAACCAAAAAGGAATCAACAAGAAGCAAATGCAAATAATGGCAGAAATCTGTCAAAACAGACCAGCAGGTAGAAAGCGATTTTTTTGAAGAACTTATGTTACTCAAATCGAAAAGTGTTGAACTAACGAAAGTTGGATAACAACCTGGGTCAGAAGAACAAAAAATTATAGCTCAAACCAACGTTCAGAGAGTTTACACGAATTTTTACAGCGAAGCACAAAAATCTGTTTCGGGACAGCAACTTTGCCAAACATTACTTCTCTCTCATTAGAGGTTACTCTTGGCATAAAAAGAAAATAAAAAGGATAAGGAGAGGTTATTACTGAAGCAATAACTTCCAAGACTCAACTAAAACTTTAGGATTATCTCCCAATAAGTACTTTTCTTTAACACCTTTAAGTTAGGCATAGGAAGCAAGAAAAGAATCAAGTATTCTCAAATGAAGAAGCACTAAGAGAAAATTTTGTTTTAATAGGAGAGGCAAAAGGAATCTTCTCTCTCTTCTTAGGTAAGTGTTCTATACCTTTCTTGAGTGGGAGTTGATATTTAATGGTGCCTTCTTTCATACCAATAATGGCACCAACAGTTCTAAGAAAAGGTCTTCCCAAAGTAATAGGACAAGAAGCATTGCATTCAATATCCAAAACATAGAAATCAACAGGGACATAGGCATTTTTAACCATAATAAGAACATCACTAATACTCCCCATGAGTTTATTTTTAGCATTATCATCAAGTGGGACATTTAAATGACAATCTTCCAATGGTGGCAAATCAAGCATTTCATAAATATTTCTAGGCATAATAGAAACACTACTATCAAGACCACATAAATCTTTGAGATCAAAATCATTCACTTTCATATTAATGATGGGTTCCCAACCATCTTTTAATTTCATAGGATAGAAGCTTTATGTTTCATCTTTTCTTCTTTAATTTTTATGAGAGCATAAGTAATGTGTTTTGTAAAGGCCATATTCATAGCACTAGCATTAGGACTTTTAGAAAACTTTTGTAGGAACATAATAACTTCAGAGATATTGTAACCATCAAGATCAAAATCATAATTATCATCTAAAGTAGTAGAGCTATTGTTTCCCATGTTTCGAAGAATTTCAGCATTTTTATTAGAAAACGTTCCATTGGGTTAGTAGGTTCAACATTAGTGGTAGTGATCGTAGAAATACTAATATTTCTAGCAATTTCATCTTCTCTTTCCCACTTAGCATGCAATTCATCTAATAGTCTAAACTTTTCATCAATTCTAACTTGTATGTCATTAGTAGCAGCAAAGGGATTTTCAATAGTTTTAGATTTAGCAACCATTTTATTCAAAGAAGATTATGCTTCAGACAATGATGCTATATTTGTTTTAGCATTAGAGAGTTTCTCCTCAATAGTTTTATTGAAAGAAGTTTGTTTACTAATAAAATCTTTAAGCATGACTTCAAGTTGGAGGGTGCAGTCCTATTATTGTTGTAGGAATTTCCATAAGCATTACCATTATTGGGAAGATATGTCCTATAATTGTTGTTACCAAAATTATTCCTGTAGGCATTGTTGCTAAAATTACTATTTCTTATAAAGTTCACATCAACTTGCTCTTCTTGAGCAACCAAAGAGGCTAAGGGAACATGATTTGAATCAATATGAGCTTTCCCATTAACAAGCATAGACATAATAACATCAATTTTATCACTTAAGGAGGAGGTTTCCTCAACAGAATTTACCTTCTTACCTTGTGGAGCTCTCTCAGTGTGCCATTCAGAATAGTTAACCATCATATTATCCAGAAGCTTTGTTGCAGAACCCAAAGTGATGGTCATAAAGGTACCTCCAGCAGTAGAATCCAGTAGATTTCTTGAAGAATAATTCAGTCCTGCATAAAAGGTTTGGATAATCATCCAAGCAGCCAGTCCATGAGTGGGACAATTCTTTACAAAAGATTTCATGCTTTCCCAAGCTTGAGCAACATGTTCATTATCAGATTGTTCAGATTTCATTATTTCACTTCTCATAGATATAATCTTAGCAAGAGGATAGTATTTTCCAATGAAAGCATCTTTGCATTTCGTCCAAGAATCAATACTATTTATAGTTAGGGATTGCAACCATTCTTTAGCTTTTCCTCTCAAAGAGAAAGGAAACAATTTAAGCTTAATAATATCTTCATCTATATCCCTATGTTTTTGCATCTCACAAAGTTCAACAAAGTTATTAAGATGAGCAGCAGCAACTTCAGTACCAATTCTAGGAAATTGTTCTCTCATAACAAGATTGAGTAAAGCAGGTTTAATTTCAAAGAAAGTAGCTTCAGGAACAGGTGGAGCAATAGGTGTGCACATGAAATCATTGTTGTTGGTGCTAGTGAAGTCACACAACTTAGTATTTTCAAGAGTAGTCATTTTTTTGTATTTTTAATATAGAAAGCAAACTAGTACAACTAATTTTTTATGTGTTTTTGATAAAGAAACAAGCAAATAAAGCAGAAATAAACTAAGCAAAACGAAAAATAACAAAGTAAAGAGATTGGTTATGAGAGACTCCCCTTGTGAAGATGTCCTTGACTCCTCGGCAACGACGCCAGAAAAAGTCTTGCTTACTCAAGATGTTGAGCTCGTTGGGGAACACCAAGAGGAAGGTATGATGAGTATAGCAACAAGTTTTCCCTCAGTTATGAAACCAAGGTTATCGAACCAGTAGGAGCAAGGAAACACCTCCAAGGTGTTGTTTCCAACTTGGAATCCTGCACAACACAATCACAGTACTTTGCCCCCAACTCAGTGAGGTTGTCAATCTCACCAATTTTGCTGAAAACAAAGGATTAAACGTATTGTGTGGAAGATAGTAATTGCTTGCAGGAAGTAAACAGAAAACAGTAAATAGATTGTATATTGATGGTAAAAGAAAGGACCGGGGTCCATAGTTCACTAGTGGTGATTCTCCTTAAGATAGATGACATGTTGGGTGAACAAATTACAGCGGGGAAATTGACAAACATCAAGAAAGCATACATGCATATACTAATCATCTTTACTCCTATGAGATTTGATTGGGCATTACAACATTATACATAGACCGTAATCCAACTGCATCTATGACTAATAATCCACCTTCAGGTTATCATCCGAACCCCCTCTAGTATTAAGTTGCAAGCAACAAATAATTCCATTAAGCATTGTGTGTAAAGTAAACAATACAATTGTTCTATGAACAAAGGATTGGTGTTTTCTCCCTAGTAGCAACAACACATCTAGTACCTTAGAGATTTCTGTCACTTGCCTAGATTCCTAGAGGCATGAACCCACTATCGAGCATAAATACTCCCTCTTGGAGTTGCTAGCATCTACTCAGCCAAGATAGCTACTAACAACATAGAGCATGCAAGATCACAAATAACAAAGACATGTTAGAATCAATAATCAATCAAAAATAGCATCTCAATATCCATCGGATCCCCACAAACACAACATGTATGATTAGAAATAGATGATCTTGATCATGAATGGAGCTCACAAGATATAAACATGGTAGCACAAAGGAGAAGAACCAACCATCTAGCTACTACATGGACCTGTAGTCTAGAGGTGAACTACTCACGCATCACACCGGAGGCCGGCATGGTGATGAAGAAGGCCTCCAGGGTGAATTCCCCCCTCCGATAGGGTGCCGGGAAGAGCTTCAGATCCCTCCTGATCTAGGGATGGAGATGACGACGGCTATAGACTCTTTCGTGGAATTTTGATCGGGTCCTTACGGTTTCTGTATTGGAGGCAATATATAGGCGAAAGGGGAGGCCGAGGGGGTGCCCTAGGCGGCCACACCACCCCCTGGCGTGGGCCAGGCCTGGCCGCGCGGCCAGGTGGTGTGGCCGGCCTCTGGCCCCTCTCCGTCTCGTCTTCTGGCTCCGTGTCCCCCTCGGTGAAATATTGACTTTGGCTTTTGTCCCGTCCAATTCCGAGAATATTCATTTTCTGACTTTCCTGGAACCAAAAACAGCAGAAAACAGGCAGCTGGCACTGTGGCATCTTGTTAATAGGTTAGTCCAAGGAAGTGTATAAAAATACTCCAAAGTGTGGACAAAACATAAGAAAGTAGATATAAAACAAGCATGGAACATGAAAAATTATAGATACATTTGCAACGTATCATGGTATGATTTCTAAAAATCATGGTAGATATTTCTTCGATATACCTGGAGTGGAGAACTTGAACCCAGCTCCTTTTCCTAACGGTTTATTCTCTATCAAGGATGTACGTTTGCGTTTTGACGCACAGGTTGAAGCTAATCTACCCCAACAAGAAATACCCATGGGAGGAGGAGAAGATGATGAAGTAGAACAAGAAGGACCCGAACAAGATGAGTAGCCACCAAACTACTACACCACCTATGAAGACATTTATGCACTCGAAGGAAATATTCAAAATGTGAACAACCTCTCCATCAACCTTCGAGATGCTACTGCAATCCTCGCCACCCAGTTCCAATATTGGAGCAGCCAATGGAACGTGGGAGATTATCCACCGCCACCACAATGAGCAACAAAAGGGCTTGCAAAAGGCTGAGCTTGGGGATGTGTTCCCCCGGCAAATTTATTTGTGTAATAACAAGGTTGTACTCCAGCTCCTTGGGAGCTTTGAAACACTCGTGTTGGCTTGTTTCAACACTTTTCTTTTTTCCTTTGCTTTTAGTTTTCTTTCGTTTTAGTTTGTTTTTATTTTCTTAAACCCTTGCTTGGTCGCAAGTTCTTTTATATTCTTTAATCCCTATCCTCAAAAATACAAAAAGATTTTTCTGTTTTTCCTTTTTCGTAAATGTGGACTCGCACTTTGCCTATTTGCATTAATATCATTGTGAGAGTAATCGTGTTTGAGTTTTAAGGAACACATCCCTATAAGGAATAGGATCATGAAGTCACTTATGAGAGGTATGTCCTATGTCTCCCACTTATGAAGTTTGAGTTGTCTATCTTAGTTGGTTGATTTTCTAAGATGTCATGCTAGTGGGAAGTAATTTAATATGGTTGGAGTAAGGATTTTTATTAGTATGATGATTGGATGTTGAAGCTCTTGCTCTAGTTCTTTTATTTAACCGAGTCTTGCCTTGTAAATAATATTGCCAAACAAGTACAATAAGAAAAAGTCTGAAATTTACGAATTGTTTGATGAATGATTGTCTTGAGAGTATACCCTTAAAGATACTTAACCCCATAGATATTTTTATAGTCTTGAGGACACAAATGAAAGGAATTGTTTGATTGAAAAAGTCTAGAGGTAATTGTGATGCATGCCAAAGCTAACCTTGTGGATCAAACCGCGGTACTAGATCAAAAAAAAGAGAAAGAAGTGAGACAACTTTGTTCTATGTCTCTAATGCACACCTTTGGGATGCCAACAACTCCGCTAGCTTTTGAACGATCTATGGTATAACCCTGGATTTCGTCTATGAGTTGATTACATGAGTGACATACATGTCAATATATGGGCAAAAGTTTTTCTAATCTCAAAGGTTGTGCAAACACTTATAAATGAAATATCCAGCAATCCTTAAAAAATGAAAGAAATAAAAAAGATATCTATGAGTATCCACATAACAAGTCCTTGGCATGGTCTCGTTACTACTTTACAATTTTTTCTTGAAAGACAATGATTGGATTAGAAGTGTTTTTGATAGACTTGATTTATTGATGTGACTGTAAATAAGACTCTTCATTTTTATACTACTTGGGACATGAAACTCTCTTACTCAATTATGTTATTTAAAACATCCTAGCGTTCCTTAGCAAGATGAGAGTTAATTAGAAGAATTGGATTGATTACTACACTTCTAGTTACTTATACTTATATCAAACTTTACTTTGATTGTCTTCACTTACCGAAGCTTGTATAGTATTCTTGTCATCTCTCTAACTTTGATAAGCCTCGCAAATGAATGAAGTGTTGAGCACATATGACTACCAACCGTAAGTGAATTCTTATTCTCGTTGTTTCAAGTTTAAATGCAGAATTCCTTATAGTTTTTTTGGTTCTCCTTGCTCGAGGGCGATCAAGGTTTGAGCTTTGGGGAAGTTGATGGATCCAATATTTGCCATCTTCCACTTTTTTAAACATTGGTTTTGGTCAAGGAATTGCCAAAGAAACTCTGAATCCTTGCCACTAATGACTAATAATTGCAAAGATGTGCAAAAACTCTCTTTGAATTATTTTGTGTAGGAAATCACGGCTTTTAATACGAAATAAGGAGTCATAATGAAGGATTTTGAGAAATTACACACGACCAAGTATTTGGGAAGCTCATGACTACAAGTGCACAGACCAATTGTAGCTAGTTTCAAAGTAAAGATATTGAACCCGCAGAGAGCTATTGGTAAAGGTCTTTATGCCCCTCGTTACTCTCTACCAAAGTATACTTATAAGCTGTCTTCGGTGTCAAGTAAAGGGTGTTTGAAAAGTTTATGGTTGATTGTAGAAAAGTAATTAAAACAAGTAAAAGAAAACAAGTAACAAGTTTGTGTGAAAGCGTGGTTGAACTCAATAGGGCTAAAACATTCTCGGGGATGTAGGATACACCACTAGCATTGTATTATTGTTATGTGCAACCAAGATAACATACTTCTTGTGTCATGATATGTGTGGAGAGAGCCCCATAATAGATGTTCACTACAAGGCTCGTAGGAAGCCACTTTGTTGATCCAAGTGTGAGGTCACCTCTAAATAATCACTGCGATGTCTGAGAGCAATCACCCATACAAACCACCGCAATTAAGGGTTTCCCCATGGATATCATAATCAGCTTAGGGAGTCCCTCTTTAATCCTCCTTTGACTGTGCAGGTTACGAGCCGACGCCAATATGTCAGGGGGCATTCTGGGTACGCTTCCAAGACACGTCCAAAGGATTTCTCCCTCTCGTTAGTCCTGAAGGCAAATGATATGCGGTCGACTACACATACCATTTAAAGAGAGAAATCAAACATAAATCATAATTATATCTTAGACAAGCAAGTCATACGGACACAAGAATAGATCATATTTATTACAAGTTCATAATGGTGCTAGGGTTTCTCCATCTCCCTAAGAACAAAGGAACTACTCACTCATGGAAGCAATCAACAACATCATCATAATCAAATGAATGGATAAAAGTAGGATGTAGATCTAATGCAAACCACAATTGGATCTGGAATTACAAAGAGATCTAATAGATGAAAGATGGGAGTAATGGTGGTGATGAAGATGCATCGGTTGATGATGAGGTGGATGATGAGTTGTCCCCCAATGATCCGTGAAGCAGCCACGATTTTACCCTAGCCAAGTTCCTCCTTTATATACCTCTCAGATGTGGTTTTTCATGGTTTCTGGTGGCTGTGAATGTTGGATCTCTCTCCCGTCTTTGCCAGGGAGAAGTATTTAATGAAACGGTCATGATGGCGCCTGGTACAGGCAGACGGTACAGGAGGGGTCCGCCCGTACCTGTGGTCGTTAACCATATTGGTGCCTCCTCCTTGTTTAATATTCTTCCAGGTGTGAAGGTAAATTCATAAAATGACTTTTATCACTTAGAAATATCATATAATTACACAAAATGACAACTCTAATTGATATGCTCATATATGACTCCATGATTCCTGTTTAAACAAGAACAAAATAGCGCACATAGACGCAGTGAAATACAAAAATCCCTACTCTATTTATGCAAACACAAACGGTAAATATGCTTCAGTTTTGGACTCATAAACTCCCCCAAGCTAGGATCTTGCTTGTCCCCGAGCAAGATGGTGTCTTATGGACAATATCATCATATTCATGAGACACGAATCGTTATAATAAATGAGGTAGGAATTGGAGCAGTAATATAACATCGTATGTAGAGATACATCAGGGGTATTACCATACCCTTACACATTACATAATTTAGAGGCTTCCACACATTTTTGAGTATTAATGAAATTATAAGAAGCTACTAGTGATTCAACATATCATATAATCACAAAGTTTAGAGAGATAGAGCACTAAGTTTAGTAATGAAGATTCATGATCATTTTCTCTTCTCTCTTTTTTTCTATGTATGATTCTTTTGATAGCTGCTTTCTTCTTTTCTTTTAATGCTTGTATGCCAATATTTTTACTTACTCCTTTTTCTCTTCCTCTTTTCAGCATAGCTTATTGATCATGCTCACTACTTCCATGGCTTTCAAATACTCTTAATTATAATATGCTACCAGAATTCTTCTTCTCATAACTTAATCAATACCTTTGTTGGTGTGGAAGTCCCTAAAATTATGGAAGTTTTACAAGTATCATAACACTCAACCTAGTTCAATCGTCTAATATAATAATCATGAATCAAACACAACGTCATATGGTCCTTCCCACCTAGATTTCAATTTTCCTGCAAAAATCTTGAGCCTAGAGTTGTAAAGCAAAACTTTATCTCCGGTTTTAAATCCCTTTCCCTCTAATTTTATGCCATGCCACTTTTTAACCTTGTCTTTAAATATTCTAGTGTTTTCATCAGCCTCAATCCTGAGTTCATCTAAAGCATGAATATCTAAGAGTCGTTTCCCCCTGCAGTTTTCAAGTCAAAATTCATAGTGTTGATAACCCATCGAGCCTTATGCTCAAGCTCTAATGGAAGGTGGCAATTTTTACCATAAACCATTTTGTATGGTGTCATTCCCATAGGGTTCTTGAATGTTGTGAGATATGCCCATCATGCATCATTAAGCTTCAAAGCCCAGTCTTTTCTTGACCTGTTCAGCAACTTCTGAAGTATGACTTTAATTTATCTCTTAGATAATTCCACTTGTCCACTGGTTTGAGGATGGTAAGAAGAGGTTACCTGGTGGTCCACTCCATATTTTGAAGTATCTTGTCAAAAGTACCCTTCATAAAATGAGTTCCACCATCAGTAATCAAAAATCGGGGTACTCCAAACCTTGGAAAGATGATGTCTGATACATTGCAAATGTAGCTATAATTTCTGATGTTCCATGCTTAGTTTTATCCACTTTCTTGTGTTTTGTTCCAACTTTGGAGTACTTTTATTATGATTTCTTGGACTAACCTATTAACAAGAGCCACAGTGCCAGCTGCCTGTTTTCTGTTGTTTTTGGTTCCAGAAAAGTCAGAAAATGAATATTCTCGGAATTGGACGGGACAAAAGCCAAAGTGCCTTTTTTCTGGAAGGGATCAAGTGCCAGAATACGAGACGGAGAAGGGCTAGGGCCGGCCACACCACCTGGTCAGCATGCAGGCCAGGTGGCCCGTGCGGTGGGTGGTCTCGCCCAGACCCTCGGCCTCTCCTTCCGCCTATAAGTTTCCCTCGGGACAAAAAACCTAAGTACCCGATCAAAATTCCACGAAAGAGTCTGTAGCCGCTGTCATCTCCATCCCTAGATCGGGAGGGATCTGAAGCTCTTCCCGGCACCCTACCGGAGAGGGGAATTCACCCTGGAGGCCTTCTTCCTCACCATGCAAGCCTCCGGTGTGATGCGTGAGTAGTTCATCCTTGGACTACAGATCCATGTAGTAGCTAGATGGCTGGTTTCTCCTCCTTTGTGCTTTCATGTTTAGATCTTGTGAGCTCCATTCATGATCAAGATCATCTATTTGTAATTCATACATGTTGTGTTTATGGGATCCGATGGATATTGAGATGCTATTTCAGATTGATTATTGATTCTATCATGTCTTTGTTATTTGTGATCTTGCATGCTTTCCGTTGTTAGTAGCTATCTTGGCCAAGTAGATGCTAGGAACTCCAAGAGTTAGTATTTATGCTCGATAGTGGGTTCATGCCTCTGGTAATCTAGGGAAGTGACAGAAATCTCTAAGGTACTTGATGTGTTGTTGCTACTAGGGAGAAAACAATGATCCTTTGTTCATAGAACAATTGTATTGTTTACTTTACACGCAGTTCGTAAAGCAATAATCTGTTGCTTGCAACTTAATTCTGGAGGGGGTTCGGATGATAACCTGAAGGTGGATTATTAGTCATAGATGCAGTTGGATGGCGGTCTATGTATTATGTTGTAATGCCCAATCAAGTCTCAAATCAAGATGATTAGTATATGCATGTATTGCTTTCTCGGTGTTTGTCAATTGCCCCGCTGTAATTTGTTCACCCAGCATGTTATCTATCTAAGGAGATCCACCTCTAGTGAACTATGGATCCCAGTCCTTTTACTTTACATACAATCTATAAACTGTTTCTGCTTTGTGTTTACTTTCTGCAAACTTTTACTTCTTTCCATTCGATACGTTTAATCCTTTGTTTTCCGCAAAACACGGTGAGATTGACAACCTCATCGCAAGTTGGGGACAAAGTTTTGTGGTTGTGTTGTGTCGGTCTCCACGTTGCTAATAGCACCGGTAGTGCGCCCTGCCAAAGCTCAGCTAGTAACAACTTTGAGGTGTTTCCTTGCTCCTACTGGTTTGATTAAACCTTGGTTTCATAACTGAGGGAAACTTGCTACTGTGCTCATCATACCTTCCTCTTGGGGTTCCCAACGAGCTCTACATCAACACCGCCATCAAGCATTTTTCTGGGCGCCGTGCATTGAGCCATCAAGCATTTTTCTGGCGCCGTTGCCGGGGACCGAAGAAGAAGAAACTCCCACGTCAACTACACGCCAGCAAACATTTTTCTGGCGCCGTTGCCGGGGACTCAAGGACATCTTCACAAGGGGAGTCCCTCATAACCAATCTCTTTACTTTGTTGTTTTTGTTCTGCTTAGTTTCTTTTTGCTTTGTTTGCTTGTTTTGTTCTTCAAAAATCCAAAAAATTAGTCTTACTTGTTTGCTTTCTTTATCAAAAACACAAACAAATTAAGTCTCCCTTAGTTGTCACCTCTCCCTTAGCTCATCATGTTGATCCCTACATTCATCCTGAAAGACCTTCCAATTGGTAGTGGTTCTATAATTGGGAAAGATAACATTGAAAAATTCTTTAATCATGTTAGCAAACATGAAGATATTGAGGATAGATCCCTTGTAGAACTTTCTCCGAATTATGAGATTGCTGCAGCTTCTTTAATTCACATGTTAGAAGCTAGGTTTATTAACCTCAACCCCTTAATGCAAGTAATGTTTCTTAAGCTTAAAGAAACTGAGGATCCTGAAAAGAGGGATTTTATTCTAGAAACTTTGTTTAAGGTGTTCTATAATGTTGCTAAGGAAGCTAGAAAAGTTTTTGAATGTTTCAATATGCTAGGCTTATGTGTAGATGTTGTTGGTACACGAGAAAAGATGAACAAAACGGAACCTAATGGGGAGGAACCTAAGATACCAATACCCTTTAAACTAGTAGCCATACATGTTGCCATAGAAAAGAATCTTGATTGGATTGTTCCTGCAAACCCTTTTGATGAGAATAGTGAACCCAAGAGCATTGAGAGAGGATCCTATAGAACTTATTTGGATGATATACCTTGCCTTGTTGAAAATATTTCTGGTATTGATTTTAATGCTTCTTCATTTGAGAACACTTGATTCTTTCTTTTGTTCTTTTGCCTAACTTAAAGGCGTTAAAGAAAAGTACTTGTTGGGAGATAACCCAAGAGTTTTAGATAAGTCTTGAAAGTTATTACCTCTGTAATAACCTCTCCTTATCCTTTTTATTTGTTTTTTGTGCCAAGAGTAACCTCTAATGAGAGTGAAGTAATGATTGGGAAACTTGTTGTCCCGAAACAGATTTCTGTGCTTCACCGTAAAAATTCCTGAGAGAGCTCTGTACGTCGGATTGAGCTGTAATTTTTTTTGCTTCTGCACCAGGTTGTTATATAACTTTCGTTAGTTCAACACTTTTTGATTTGAGCAACATAAGGTCTTCGAAAAAATCCATCTTTACCTGCTGGTCTGTTTTGACAGATTTCTGCCATTTTCTGCATTTGCTTCTTGTTAGTTCCTTCTTGAGTTCCTTTGGGGAATTGAGCTTTTTGAGGGAAGTGCTACAGTATCTAGTGTTGTAATGGAAGTTTATTTGGTGTTAGATATGAACCTTGAGACTTATTTATATTAAGTGCACTAATGTTGCTAATGAAATTGTGTGAAGTTTTGTATGAAGGAAAATTTTCAGGTGTATGGAAGGAATGAGTAATGAGATGAAGGATGGACTAAATCTTAAGCTTGGGGAAGCCACGCGTATCACCCCAAGAAATATCCAAGAAGTACAAGTGTCAAAGCTTGGGGATGCCCAAGGCATCCCCTTCTTCATCAATAAAAATTCCAGGTTCCTTCCAAACGCTTCATTTTTATTGTTTCGTGCACAGTTGTGTTTCTCTTGTAGCGTCTTCTTTTTTGTTTTCGTTTTGGTTTTTAGTTTGCTTGGTTTGTTTAATTTTCTAAATAAGTTGGTTGGATCCCCTCTTTCATACTTTGGTTTGCAAATAGTTTGGTTTGGTTTGGAATAGAGTAGGAAAGTTCATGCTTATGTGGTAAAAAGAGCTCGTTTTTGACTGTGGCCTATGCTTTGTCATGCCATGATTGCTATTGTTTTGGCTTTATGCTTAGTATTATTTGCTGTAGCATGAATTGTTATAAACAATTGAGATTCCTTAATGTGCCTTGGATGAATCATGCGTTGTTTTAGCATATTAAAGCATAGTATAGTGGTATTCTCCTTTGATGCTTTATTTGGGTTGACTTGGCGCATGCTTACACCATGTTATGACTTTCACAAGTCACCATAGCCTTTATGATCCTTTAGTTTTAAACTTGTAGTATCACTTTATGCTTTGATCAATGATGTTTTGTCGCTCTGCATGATTATGTCCATTATTGCTCTCCTAGTTTGTCACTCCCAGTCTTTTGCTAGCCTCCACCACCAAGTATGAGTTACACTCATGCATCCAACTCCCTAAAACAAGTTATTCCAAAGAGTCCACCATACCTACCTACTAGCTTATGCTATTCCAAGTATATTCATGCTTTTGTCTACCTTTCACTTGTTATGAGAAAACTAGTGATTAAAGCTCTCACGAACTTGATGGCACACTTTACTTTTTGCCTCTAATAAACTTGAACCATTTGGTCCTTCTTTGTTGCGTATATGCTTGCGCTTTATAAGTTGAAATTAGCAGAACCATGTACCATGGGGAACGCTTTCAACATTGCACTTGTACTTTGTACCCCGTTGATATTATGTTCTTTTGCTTACGGATCCCGGCGGTGTGAAATAAATGTGGAACTTGTATGATCATGGAGTTTGTATGTGTGTTAGAGAAACGCTTGGGCCGCTAGCCTAAGCCATGCCTAATCATGGTGGAAACTTGCAGCATCACCATAATGAGCACTCTATGAAGCATCCTCAATAAAAACCTATGCAAATAGCAAATAAAAAGATCACTGAGATGCTCATTGTCTGCTTGCCTTGTCATTTTGATTATGGGAAAGCTCCCGTATCATGTGCAAGGGGTACCCCGTTGGCGGTTCTTAATGATACATATATACTTACAATGACAAGAGCTTACTCGTGACTGAAGTTGAGTAGCATGAGGATCGGTCTTTGTAAGTAAGGGGCATGAGATTTCGGTTTATAACTTGTCAAGCATATCCTCTTAGTTGTGTCACTTTAACCTTAATCACCTTCAAGATGCTTATGATAGGGGCAATGAGAGCTGAAAGCTATAAGTACCATAATTTTTGGAAGCTCTTTATGAGACTTGAATCCCTACTTCATTACAAAGGCCTTTCTTCCACCATTATATTGAGTCTCCACCTTCTATCTTTATGCACCTACTTTGAGAGCATAGTGGCCATTCTTAGTTCTATGTGCATTGTCCCAAGACTAGTTGATTGATGCATAACTTGTTATTGCTTGTTTGAAACTATTGTATCTAGTCACTCTTATGAACTTTGAAGGTGTCCTATGCATTTATATTTGCTACTCTATTGAGGGACAAGCTGAATACTATTATGCTTTGTTTTCTTTATGTGAAACAAACAAACGCCTTGCAAAGAATTATTATTCATGAATCTTTTGTTTGTGCCTTTTCATGTTGCATCATAGTTTCTTTGCTTATTGCTAGAACTTTGTCTTTCATGTTATGATTGAAGTACTATGATCCCAGTCTTGAATGTTTTGCAAAAACTTTGATCAAGTCTTTGATGGTGCATGTCACCTCAAAAATTATTTATTTTTATCACTTACCTACTCGAGGATGAGCAGGAGTTAAGCTTGGGGATGTTGATACATTGCAAATGTATCTATAATTTTTGATGTTCCATGCTTAGTTTTATCCACTTTCTTGTGTTTTGTTCCAACTTTGGAGTACTTTTATTATGATTTCTTGGACTAACCTATTAACAAGAGCCACAGTGCCAGCTGCCTGTTTTCTGTTGTTTTTTGTTCTAGAAAAGTCAGAAAATGAATATTCTCGGAATTGGACGGGGCAAAAGCCAAAGTGCCTATTTTTCCGGAAGGTATGAAGTGCCAGAATACGAGACGGAGAAGGGCTGGGGGCCGACCACACCACCTAGCCACGCGGCCAGGCTTGGCCCGCGCCAGGGGGTGGTCTGGCCGCCCCCAGCACCCCCTCGGCCTCTCCTTCCGCCTATAAGTTTCCCTCGGGACGAAAACCTTAAGTACCCGATCAAAAATCCACGAAAAAGTATATAGCCACCGTCATCTCCATCCCTAGATCGGGAGGGATCTGAAGCTCTTCCCGGCAACCTACCAGAGAGGGGAATTCACCCTGGAGGCTTTCTTCATCACCATGCGAGCCTCCGGTGTGATGCGTGAGTAGTTCATCCTTGGACTACGGATCCATGTAGTAGCTAGATGGCTGGTTTCTCCTCCTTTGTGCTTTCATGTTTAGATCTTGTGACCTCCGTTCATGATCAAGATCATCTATTTGTAATTCATACATGTTGTGTTTGCGGGGATCCGATGGATATTGAGATGCTATTTCAGATTGATTATTGATTCTATCATGTCTTTGTTATTTGTGATCTTGCATGCTTTCCGTTGTTAGTAGCTATCTTGGCCAAGTAGATGCTAGCAACTCCAAGAGTTAGTATTTATGCTTGATAGTGGGTTCATGCCTCTGGTAATCTGGGGAAGTGACAGAAATCTCTAAGGTACTAGATGTGTTGTTGCTACTAGGGAGAAAACAATGATCCTTTGTTCATAGAACAAACATATTGTTTACTTTACATGCAGTTCGTAAAGCAATAATCTGTTGCTTGCAACTTAATACTGGAGGGGGTTTGGATGATAACCTGAAGGTGGATTATTAGTCATAGATGCAGTTGGATGGCGGTCTATGTATTATGTTGTAATGCCCAATCAAGTCTCAAATGAGTCAAGATGATTAGTATATGCATGTAGTGCTTTCTCGGTGTTTGTCAATTGCCCCGCTGTAATTTGTTCACCCAGCATGTTATCTATCTAAGGAGAGCCACCTCTAGTGAACTATGGATCCCGGTCCTTTTACTTTACATACAATCTATAAACTGTTTCTGCTTTGTGTTTACTTTCTGCAAAATTTTACTTCTTTCCATTCGATACGTTTAATCCTTTGTTTTCCACAAAACACGGTGAGATTGAAAACCTCATCGCAAGTTGGGGACAAAGTTCTGTGGTTGTATTGTGCAGGTCTCCCTGTTGCTACTAGCACCGGTAGTGCATCAAAGCTAGTAACACCTTTGAGGTGTTTCCTTGCTCCTACTGGTTCGATTAAACCTTGGTTTCATAACTGAGGGAAACTTGCTGCTGTGCTCATCATACCTTCCTCTTGGGGTTCCCAACGAGCTCTACATCAACACCGCCATCAAGCATTTTTCTGGGCGCCGTGCATTGAGCCATCAATGTCCTTGACCATCTTAATGGAAGTGGTTGCATCTGCATGAGATGTGGGTATAGCTTCAACCCATTTCATAACATAATCAACAGCAACAAGAATATGAGTATAACCGTTAGAGGGAACAAATGGTCCCATAAAATCCATTCCCCAAACATCGAATGGCTCTATTACTAAGTTATATTTCATATTCATTTCTTGTATTTTTCCTATATTACTCATACGTTGACAGGCATCACAATTTTTAATATATTCGTGAGAGTCTTTAACTAGTGTAGGCCAGTAGAAACCTGACTGCAAGACTTTGGCCGCAGTGCGATTACCAGTGTGGTGTCCACCGTAGGGACTATCGTCACAAGCTTTAAGGATGTCTTTCGCCTCGTGCTCGGGCATGCATTTCTGGATTATCCCATCTATACCATGCCTATATAGGTAAGGGTCATCCCAAAAGTAATGTTTTAAATCATTGAAGAATTTCTTTCTTTGATTGTAATCCATTCCTTTTGGTAAAAACTTTCCTACTCGAAAATTAGCATAATATGCAAACCAAGGATTGCGAGGTTCTATAACTGCAAGGTATTCGCCCAGCATAGATTCGTTAATAGGAATAGGATCCTCCATCATTCCTTCCATCCATGACAAATGGTCATCCATAGGGTTATCCTTTCCCCTCCTATCTACTATCTGCAAATCATATTCTTGTAGTAACAAGACCCATTTAATTAGACGGGGTTTAGCATCCTTCTTAGCTAGAAGATGTCTCAAAGCTTGATGATCAGTATGAAGTATTACTTTTGAGTTGATGATATAGTGTATAAACTTATCACAAGAAAAAACAACAGCAAGGAATTCTTTCTCAGCTGTTGCATAGTTCCTTTGATTGTCATTAAAGATTCGACTAGCATATTGAATAACATTGAGGTTAGGACCATCTCTCTGTCCTAAAATAGCCCCAATAGCATAATCACTAGCATCGCACATAATTTCGAATGGTTCATCCCAATTGGGTGGTTGAATAACATGTGCAGAAATTAGAGCCTTCTTTAATGTTCAAAGGAATCATGGCAATATCTATCAAAATTAAAAGAGTATCTTTATCTAAGAGACGAGTTAAAGGGGCGGATATTTTAGCAAAATATTTAATAAAGTTTCTATAGAAACCGACATGTACAAGGAAATGCTTTACCCCTTTTATATCCTGCGGAATTGGAAGTGTTTCTAAGGTGACTAAATTTGAACTATCAATCTTAATATTCTTTTCAGAAACCTTATGCCCAAAAACTATACCTTCCCTTACCATGAAGCGGCAACGCCTCCCAATTTAGAACCATGTTGGTTTGTTTACACCGTTGCAAAACTCTATTAAGATTATATAGACATTTTTTAAAAGTAGTTCCATAGACAACAAAATTATCCATAAGAACTTCCATGGAACTTTCCACAAAAATGTCAAAGATCTTTAAAACACACTCTTAAAAAGTAGCAGCTGCGTTACACAATCCAAAAGGCATTAAATGATAAGCATAGGTTCCATAGGGGCATGTGAAAGTAGTTTGTTCTTGATCTTTAGGTTGGATAGCTAATTGAGAATATCCAGAATATCCATCAATAAAACAAAAGGAAGAATTAGCGGACATCCTTTCCATAATATCATTAATGAGGGGAAGTTGCTTATGTATTTTTACTGTTTATTTATTCAACTTCCTAAAGTCAATACACATTATATACCCTACTATCATTCTAGCTAGGATTAATTCATCTTTATCATTATTAATTATTGTTATGCATCCTTCCCTAGGTATGGCATGAGTTGGACTCACCCATTTATTGTCTGAAATTGGGTAGATAATACCGCTATCCAACATACGAATTACTTCCTTTCTTACTACCTATTTAGGATTTAACCTTTTCTGATTATCAACAAATGGTTTAGCATCTTCAACCATAGATATCTTATGAGTCACTATGGTGGGATCTATACCTTTTATGTCATTAAGAGTGTATCCAAAAGTTTCTCACTGTTTGACAAGTACTTCTAACAATTTCGTGCTTTCCTCTAGAGAGAGAGATTATCATCTAAAATTACTGGGCATTTACCTTCCTTATATAAGAATTCATACCTAAGTCCCGGAGAGAGAGATTTTAAAGCAATACGCGGCAGATCCTCGTCCCCTTTTCTTTCAAGTTCTTCATATTCATCCTTGAGACCTGGATCGACATCTGGAGCTTTGTTGAGGATCTCATCCAAATATTCTTTCGCAGAGTCGTTGGAAAGAGAATCATTGCTTGTCAAACTTCTCTCCAACTCAGATTGCGGAGTGCAAAAATAGATTGTTGCCAATTCTTCAATAGTCTTTTCTTCCTTAATCTCAACTATCTTCACCAAGTACAAAGATAAAGCCTGCTTTTTGTTGTCAATATCAATGTTCATAGAGTTGTAAAAACGATAACCAAAAATAACTGGGCAACTTGGGTTCAAAGGTATTTCGATAATATGAAAATCAACTAGATACACAAAAGCCCCAATAGAAATGCAAACATTGTGAAGTATCTCGCGAGTAGGATGCAAAGTTCTATTAGAAAACATAAAAGTAGCTTCTGATGCCTCAAGGTAAGATTCATCAAGGTGATCATGCAATTCTTCATAAATAGTATAAGGCATGATGTTTATGGAAGAACTTAAGTCACAGAACCCTACATAAGTAATCCCTCCTAAGCAAAAAGGAATTTTCTGTTGACTTCTATTCTTACCATCAAACTTACCTCCTATCATTTTGGAGGATTCTTTACTTACCATTATCACCTCTTCCTTGAGCAATTTAGGTTCCAAAAGTTCCTTTACTATCCCAATATTTTCTTTAGTGGCTCTCAAGTGCCTAGTTAACCTTCCTATTATTTTATACCCTTCACCCCTGCTATCCATTACTTTAGTTAGAATAGTTTCCTCTTCAGCTAACATTTTCTTTTGCATTTTTGAATATTTATCATTGTGGCAAGTTTTAGTGTGTTTTCTTCGACAGGTGGTGTATAGCATTCCCAATCTTTTGGAATTTGTAGGTAGTCAGCATAAGATCTAATAATTTGAACAACATGCGATGGTCAATATTAAAATTCCCAAGAAGTTTTTCTACGTTTCCCGAAGCTAGAAATCTTTTTAAACAATTGTACTCTCTGGAATTTTCCTTTTTAAACTTTGCCTCACAATATGTTTCTCTATCCTATTCACCATATCTAGCAGGTTCCATGCCCTCTCAACACTGAATTCGGTGAACGACCCATTGGTAAGGGAATCGAGTTCATTTCTATTATTATCATTCAAACTTGCGTAGAAGGTGTGTATCACTAGCCAAGGTGGGAAATTATGATGGGGACAGAGATCAATCAACCCCTGAAATATTATATACCCTTCATGCAGGCGTTCTTTAGGTTTTCCTTTAAAATTCGTAATCATGCACCTTGCGCCAAGAGTTTTTGTCCTAGGAAAGAAATCAACTAAGAATAGAGAGGCTAGCCTCTCCCAGGAGTTAGTAATTTTTGCAGAACTTTGGATGTACCAAGAACGGGCCTCATCAATGAGATTTTGAGCAAAGAGAGAAAACTTAACCTCATCCTCAGTTTGTAAATTGAGGAGGAAAGTCCCACAAATATCTTCAAAGAACCCTACATGCTCATACGGATCTTCCGTACGATCTCCTGCAAATTTCTTTGCATGCAAAAGATCCAAAAGCATGGGGTTAATATCATACCCTCTCGGGTTATTGGATTTTAAATAAGCGTCCATGGGTGGACCGGAATTCCTTACAGCCTCAAGCTGTATTATATGTTGGTACTCGCCCATAATGTATCACCTGAAACTAATAAACAACTTTAGCAAAACAATGAGTAAAATAAGTAACTAAGAACAAAGACCAAAAGCGCTTAGCTCCCCGGCAACGACACCAAAAAATAGCTTGATGACTGCAAGTGCACAGACCAATTGTAGCTAGTTTTGAAGTAAAGATATCGAATCCACAAAGAGCTATTGGTAAAGGTCTTTATGCCCCTCGTTACTCTCTACCAAAGTATACTTATAAGATGTCTTTGATCTCAAGTAAAGGGTGTTTGAAAGGTTTATGGTTGATTGTAGAAAAGTAATTAAAACGAGTAAAAGAAAACAAGTAATGTTGTGGTGGTGTTACGGCAGATGCCATGGATAGGCTAAAGATGGAGCCAATGAGTGCTAGGGGAATCCAGGGAGGGAGAACGTGGTGATTCCACGCACATATGTTCTTGTATTCTCTCGATCAATGGTGTTACAGATGCTCTTCAAGATATTGGTGAGAAGGAGAAAATGTCTCTTACTCCCCACAAGCTAGCCCTAGAGTTCTACCTTAGACAGAGAAAAAGATTGATCCCCCTCTATGGAGGCCCCGGTGCTCCTTATATAGGGGAGCCCGGGTTACAATGTTAGGGCATACGTGGCAGCATATTATCCGAATATGCCACTCATCTAAAGCTAGATGCTTCTTTATTCTCTTTAACGGCTCGTCCGGGATTTGGACGTAACCCGCAGTTTAATCTTTGTCTTTAAGCGTCACGGCTACGACATTTGGCCGCCACATTGCTTGGTCACCCCTGACCCGCTGGTCCTCCCCTCTGCTTTGCTTCGGTCATGCTACAGCTAATAAAGCCACCTTTTGGCCAGCGGGAGATTCCTTCCTTCTCTTGGAAGCCATATGATAGTCCGGCTAGCATGTGGCTAATCCGGCTACTAGGATACCTGCAAAATAGATAGACAAACATGGTCGGCATATATTTTATGCTGGCTGGGATACGGTTAAGGAGATGCTCCACGGGCCAGGTCACTCCGTGGTTCGGCCTGCCTTGAGTTGACCCGGTCAGCACTTGCTTTGACCGCGCCATATCGTAGCTAACTCAGCCTTTATATCCCGGCATTACCCTACCCGAGGGTATCCCCCAACATTAGTCCCCGAAGCTAGTACGATCTTAGCAACTTTTAGTTGTTAAGACCACAGCAGGTTCCCATATCCGGATCTCTGCCTCTTTGGCCGAGTTATCCAGTAACCCAGGGCTTTTCCTCTGGCGATCCCTTGGCGCATTCCGAGTTATTCCTTGCTGGCCGGGCTTTTGCCTGCTTATCCGGGTTACCGTTCCTTCTCTTGTACGCCTCCCCACATCCTACGTGGATGGTAATCATCATTTCGCCTCATTTTAAGGGCTACACGCATTTAATGCGCCAGTTACTATCGCAATGCCAGGAATAACTGTTGTTCATGTCCCTTCACTGCAGCGCCTCGTTAACTGTAACATTACATTGCGTCATGGGATCCTCTGCCCCTATGGTCCTTTCGGTGGCCATGCTCTGATTGACTAACTCGGTCGCATACACGCCTGTTGCGTGTGTTGTGGCAACCGCAAAGGATCCCACTACATGCTCGTTGCACGGTTAAGTAGAGGGCCTGGGGCAATCTCTAGGGAAGTTCCCCATTTTCTCTGCGCTTCCCATCCTCCTTTCTCTCTCACTGCAACCTCGCCACCGCCGCTAGTTCCTCGTCGTACCAGCGCCATCGTGATCGTGCACAGGAAGCACCTTGTGCCTGCGCCGCCATTCCCGCTCAAGAGCTTCATCACGGGGCCTTGTGCTTCCCGTTTCCCCTCCATCGGTTATTTCTATTCTGATTTCCTTCTCGAAGACCTTGAGTCCAACATGACTGAGGAGGAGGTAGCCGTGGTGGCGCAGCAGGAGGAAGAAACAAAAGGCCACGAGCGCGGCTGCTTGGACGATGCGTTCGTCTACGAGGACGATTTGGACTGGCTCTGTGCCAGGCGCCGCATCCCCGCCGGCGTCGCCTGTCGCCTCGCCGCCGACGAGATTTCCCCCTCTCCCAATCCAGGGGCGTAAGTTGTTTTTCTTTCTCATTTCCAGCGTGGCTTCGGCCTTCCTACCTCAGATTTCTTTTTTGATTTCATTTCTACGTATCAACTGCAATCACATCATCTCCCCGCCAATGTCATCACCTCTTTGTCCTATTTTGCCACTAGCATTGAGGGATATATTGGCCTCTGGCCAACTAAGGAACTGTGGCTCAAATTCTTCGGTCTCCGGGGGAATGTGGTTCCGGATAAGGAGCTTGCTCCGGAGGATAAGCATCTGACCCAATGCGGCGCTGCCTCCATATCTCCCTGCAAGAACTCCGCATTTCCCCAGGTCACTAGGCTCAAGTCCTGCAAAGGCTGGGCCCAGACTTTCTTCTACATCCGGAACACCACCGAGGAAGACATGATCTGGCTCCTCCCCTTCAAGCTCGGCCCTCCAGATGCCTCTCTTTGGGAGAGCATCCCCAAGCGACCAACAACCCTGGCGAATCAGGTGGAGCATCGGATCAAGGAGCTGATCAGGGAGAAGCTTCGGGGGGAGGACATCATGATCACTTTTGTCAGTAGCCAGGCATCCCCCCTTCAAAAGCGTGCCCACAAGATTTTCTACTTGAGCGGCCCCCTCGGCCCCCACTGGACTTCATCTTTTGAGCTTGATAACCCGCCGGGTTAAGGCCATTTTCAATGTGGAGAAGGAATTCTCCGAAGATTGGGAATGGGGGCTTGAGCCCTTCACCCGAGACAACCCTCCTCCAAAGGTAAACTTACTTCTTACTATTTTCTGGATCTTCTTTGTATGTCGGTTTACTTTCGTAACCTGGCAATTGTTGTCTTATTCTCAGTGATTCCTCCAGCAGCCACTGGAGGATGGCAAGGTGCTGGCGAGCAAGTGGGTACCAGACCGCGCCGAGGAGGACGAGGAGGAGCCTGATCCGGAGACCTTCCTGCCTACTCTAGACGTCATCAAATGCAGCTCTAGTAAGGCCTCTTCTCTAAGGGATTAGCCAGATGACGATGACTCGGACGTTGAGGTCCTAGAGGTACCTGATCCGGTTCTCATCTCTTATGCGCATCTGGTTATGTCCGAATCTTCAGCTAACCCGGCCGGTCAGGTCCACGAGGTTCCTTCCCTCGCCACTGGTGGTCCGGTCCCTGCTTCTTCCCAGAAGTGTGTGGCTGCCTCGGCCGCAGCTTCGGAGGTGCCGCCGCCCAAGAAGAGGCAGAAGAAGTCTGAGGTGAAAACCTCGACTAAGCCGGCCGCCAAGAGCATGGTCTGGAGGATGCCCAAACCTCGGGCTCCCCCAACATCTAACGAGTAAGTCTCTTTGCGTTTACCCTTCAAGTTTTTCCCTTTATGTGTTTGCTCTGGTCTCTTATTGGTTCTTTTTCTCTTTTTGACTTGGTTCTTTTCTGCTTCTTAGAGCTCCTAGGGTCATTCCCCAGAGCATCCCCGGCATAGCATCTCCAATCCGGAGTAGCCCTTCTCCCCCCTCCCCCATGATGATGATACTCGCCCACCCAGCCCTATCCAAGAGGGCTCCGCGGTTGCACCTGATCAGAGCCCACCTCGTCATGAGGAGGGAAATGTCGGCGCAGGGGGTAGTGGGGCGGCTTTGGATATGGCCATGCCGGATCTCCCCAATTCCTCTTTGGCCCCAGTGCCAAGTTTTGAGGTGCTAGCTTCATCGGCTACGCCCCAAACAAGTTCTCCTCTAGTTCAAGTTTCCTCTGAACCAGCAGTACCAACACCATCAGCACCAGCAGCAGCAATAGCACTAGCAGCAACACCAGCACCAGTGGCAGCACCAACAGCGGCAACAACACCAGCACCAGCACCAGCACCAACAGCCTCAGCAGCTTCCACCAAGCCTCCCAAGAGGAAAGCCTCGTCAGCTCCCTCCGGATCAACTACCTCAATCGCAGATATCTTCCAGCCAGCTCCTAGGCTTCATCCGACAAGCTCAAGTAAGCTACCGGATCAGCTAAAGGGATCTCCTTTGGTTCACATGTTGTTGGATCAGAGGGTAGCAGGCAGCTGGTTCTGCATACCAGCCCTGCTGCATCTCAATCCGCCCGGCAAGAGGCCCACGTCAAAGGCCTTGTGGCGAACTACTCTCCTAGCGGCAAAAGTTACAATCCACTCCTCCTGGAGTACGTGAAGAACTGGAACAATGCTGAATTCATCGACCCCAAAGATGATCTCCTAGAGAAGTTCGTCCCAGCCGAGTTCAGCGCACAGATAAACTCCGTGACTAAGGCCATCTCTTTGGCAGGCCGGATGATGGAGGTAATTCTTTTCCTCCACTATGGTACTTTGCATAGATGAGCACTTGTATATATATCCCCTAGTCCCCGTTCCTCTGAGGGAGTAACTTGTTACTTGGTCGGATGCTCCTTAGAGAATTTGGTTCCTGTTCGTAGGAAGTTCTAATTTTAACAAAGTTAGAGCCGGGTTAAGTTCCCTTTGCCCGAATCTTGTAGATTTCGAATATCCACACACCTAGAGCCGGGTTAAGTTCCACTTGGCCCGGATCTTGTAGACTTCGAATATCCACACACCTAGAGCCGGGTTAAGTTCCACTTGGCCCGGATCTTGTAGACTTCGAATATCCACACACTTAGAGCCAAGTTAAGTTCCACTTGGCCCGGATCTTGTAGACTTCGAATATCCACACACCTAGAGCCGGGTTAAGTTCCACTTGGCCCGGACCTTGTAGACTTCGAATATCGACACACCTAGGGCCGGGTTAAGTTCCACTTGGCCCGGATCTTGTAGATTTTGAATATCCACATACCTAGAGCTGAGTTAAGTTCCGCTTGGCCCGGATCTTGTAGACTTCGAATATCCACACACCTAGAGCCAGGTTAAGTTCCACTTGGCCCGGGTCTTGTAGACTTCGAACTATTTTTTTTACTTTGCCTTTGAACTTGACATTGCCTTGCTTATTTCTGATTACCACTAACTGCCGATCCGCTGAGTTACGACGCCTGCTGGACTCCTATAAAGACATGCGCGCGCACGTTATGGCAAACTCCTGGAGGAGCACCAGAAGAAGGGTAATGTTCCTTACTTAGAATTTTCCATCTTCCATTTTCGTTCATTCGAGTTGTCTGTGATCCATATTAATTTGTTATCCGAACCATGCAGCCAAGGATGAAGCTGAGAATATTATCATGCGGAAGAATCTAGCTGAGATCAAAGGTAATCTTATCTCCTTTGGATGATCACTGTACACTCCTTTATTTATCCGGTAGACATTTATACTTCGGCTTCTCCGAATTATGCCACTGTTGCAGTTGCTCTCAAAGACAGCATTACAATGCCTGATATGATGACCCATTTCCTCGAACAAGCAAAGAAGCATGAGGCTGAGCTGAAGAAGAAGGACGAAGAGATAGCTCGGTTGCAGCTCCAGGACTCGGAAATTACTCGGCTGAATGCTGAAATTCAGAGGCTCAAGGGCCTCCATAAGTCCGAATTGGAGAAGGCCGACCAGGAGTTTGCCGAGGAAAAAGAGCGTTTAACCACGCAAATTTCCAAGGACCAGAGCTTACTGCAGGAAGCCGACGTCAAACTTACGTCGGTGACCTCTGAATACAAGAAACTCCAGGCCCACAGCGCCAATGTCCATTCTGAGCTTCAACGACTCCTCTTCCAGATTGCACGTGAGTTCTTTGCCCTTGCTTAATTTTCCTTCCTCCCGGTTTGGTGCTTTTGCTCGCTGTCTCCTCTGCTCTGTTCTCAGGAAAATTTCCAGAAAGTGATACGCTTGGTGGTTCTACCGTAACCCGGTCCCGTGAACAACGTGGTATTCTTGCGGGCCCTGATGCCGAGCCAATCCCGTATAATACGGAGGATCTGCTGGCGAGCCTCACTGCTCGCCTTGAGATAGTGAAGAACCATGGCGCAGACATTATACCGGCAGCAATGCGGATGTTTAGCTCCCTCTAGCCCACTAAGCCCATTCCCAAAAGAGGTTCGTCTTTCATAGCCAAACTGATGGAGTGCAAGCATCAACTGAATCTGTGGCGTGAATCTGCCGCACGGGTTGGGGCTGACATTGCCTTGCAGTTCGTCCTTTCGTGGTATGAAGGAATTTACCTGGGGTTGCTTACCCGCATGCGCACCGGATGTAAGTGGTCCGAAGATCCAGATTGCGTTGCGCGCCGCAAAGCCTGTGCCAACAAGCTTATTCAATACTCCTTCTACCACGCTTGGAACGAAGGGCCGAGTTATCTCAACGTTTTAGATGATGAGGTTGCTTCTGGAGAAGAAGAGGATGAAGGGAGTGAGGGTGAGTCCTCCGAGCTTGGCAACAAGGCCGAAGACCCAAAGGATGGTGAGGTCAACCCTGAAGATGAACCCGAGGCTAGCGCCCCTCCCCCATATTCCGAAGTACCTCCTTCCTCGACAGATGGTTCGTCTGCTGCCCCTGCTCCTTAAAAACACTTGATCATATTTGTCAGATCCCCGGAATGCCGGGCGGAAATGTATCTAAGTACTCTGGTTTGGTTGTGCTACAACTTATTGTTTGGAACTAAGTTCGTAATGCTGGATTATCGTGGGCGAAGTCCCCGAGTTTCGTTTCTTGTTCCCTCAATTTTTGACTCCGCTCGCGTCTACCTTGATTCGGCTTTTTGACTTACGAGTCCGAGGTTCAAAAAATTGATTTAACAATACTTGAAACTTTGAGATTAGCTCAAAATGATCCTGCGTAAGATAAATGCAGTAAACCAAGGGTTAGTCAAAATAACCAATGTCGGCCCGCTTAAGTTCTTTTCCTTAGTTGTTTTTCAGGTGCTTTGCCATTCCAAACTTGTTCTCTTGCTTGCCATGAAGCCAATTCTTGTTGGACAATAGAAAAGTCAAAGAGTTGAGTTTTTGGTGCTCACACATTACTAACCCGACTAAGATATAAGCGACTTAACCCAGCCGACATAAAAATACGAAAACGAGAAAGACAATTATTATAGCAGTCCCTGAGACTCTGCTTAGGGTGCCAAAGTTTCATTAATAAGATCATTGCCGACATACATACCGACATATGAGTAGCTCGGATACATTCACCTCTTTGTCAGGTGTAGAAAGGACGAAGTAGTGCTACATTCCACAGTCGCTTAGATTCCTCTCCGAACATGTCCGCCTTGTTCTTTTCCTGGGGTTGTGCATCAATAAGATAGTAGGAATCATTGTGCAAGGCTTTGCTTACAATGAAAGGTCCTTCCCATGGAGGGGATAGCTTATGCATGCCAGCAGTGTGCTGTATCAACCGGAGTACCAGGTCACCTTCCTGGAAGACTCGAGGGTTTACTTTCCGGCTATGATAGCGTCGGAGATTTTGCTGATATATGGCGGATCTGGACAAGGCCGGTTCTCTCACTTCTTCCAGCAGATCAACATCATTTTGCCGGGCTTCGCACACTTCGGCTTCTATGTATTGGGTGACCCTTGGCGAATCATGCTCTATGTCGGCTGGTAATACAGCTTCTGCCCCATATACCAGAAAGAATGGCGTATAGCCTATTGATCGATTCGGAGTTGTTCTTAAACTTCATAGTACCGCTGGTAGTTCTTCTATCCAGCACCCCGCTAATCTTTGCAGCGGCTCTATGAGCCGGGATTTTATCCCGGACAATACCAGTCCGTTGGATCTTTCCACTTGCTCGTTCGATGCGGGGTGGGCCACTGAAGCTAAATCTAGCCGAATTTTCTTTTCTTCGTAGAACCTCGCAAATGCTCCTTCAGCGAAATTTTTGCCATTATCAGTTATGATGCTATGGGGATAGCCATATCTCAGGATTATATCCTTGAGGAACCTTACTGTTGTTGCCCCAACAGACTTCTTGATTTGCTTCACTTCAATCCATTTGGTGAACTTGTCGACCATAACTAGGATATGGGTCATTCCTGCTTTAGCCGGCTTAAATGGCCCTACCATGTCTAGGCACCATACAGCAAATCGCCAGGTAATGGGAATAGTTTTGAGTTCTGACATCGGTAAATGAGTTTTCGTGGCGTGTCTCTGACAACCATTGCATTTTCTCACCAGATCCTCTGCTTGCTCCAAAGCACTTGGCCAATAAAATCTATGTCGAAAAGCTTTTGCCACTAACGCTCTTGAGGAGGCATGGTGGCCACATTCCTCTTGGTGAATATCTCGGAGTATGTCGAGTCCTTCTTCCGGGTCAACACACCGCTACAGCACTATTGTTACACTCCTTTTATATAATTCAGCGTTGATAATAGTATAGCCCTTTGCTCTTCTCTAGATCTCTCTTGAGATTATCTCGTCATCCGGCAAGGTTCCCTCTTTCAGGAAATCAAAAATTGTCTTGGCCCAAGCTGGTATAGTCTAGACGGGAAATGGTTCCTCATCAATTTCCATGGCATCTACCGACATAACTCCTGCCGGATCAGGCTGATCAGTCCACGGGTTTGCTGAGGCAGTCCCCGGGTTTGCTGAGGTGCCTCCCCACTCTATTTCTATAGGTGCGGCTCCTGATCCGGAGAGTGTCGGGATATAAATTCAGTCTGATTCAGGCGATGGCGCGATAGATGGTTTTATCATGTGTTCCAAAGCAACATTTGGCGGGATTGGCTGCCGGGATGAGCCTAACTTGGACAGCGTATTTGCCGCCTCGTTTTCAATCCTTGGTATGTGATGGAATTCACACCCTTCGAAAAACCCACTTATCTTTTGGACATGGAATCTGTATAGGGCCATGTTAGCATCCAAGGCATCCCAATTTCTAGACACTTGTTGCACCACCAAATCCGAATCTCCAAAGCATTGTATCCAACGTATCCCCACTTCTTTCGCTACCTTGAGACCATGTACCAATGCTTTGTATTCCGCAATATTATTCGAGGCACTGAAGTGGATTTGACGGACATATTTCAGTTGATCCTTCTTGGGCGAGGTAAGCACTACTCCGGTGCCCAACCTATCTTTCAGTTTCAATCCATCGAAATGCATTCGCCAATAATTGGAGTCCGGCAGAGGTGGCTCATATTGCATTTCAGCCTAGTCCACGAAGAAACCCACCACAGCTTGCGATTTTGTCGCATCTCTTCTGTCAAACTACGGTGCATATGGGGCTAACTCAATTACCCATTTTGCTATCCAGCCACTTGCATCTTTGTTACTCATAATCTATGATATGGGTGCTTCACATATCACTTTGATTGGATGTTCCTCAAAATAGTGTTTGAGTTTCTTGGCCGACATATATACGCCATACGCCATCTTTTGATAGTGAGGGTAATTCTATTTTGAAGCAGACAATACTTTGCTCAGATAATACACCGGCCTTTGCAACAACTTTCCTTCTTCCTCGTGCTCCACTACAATTACTGCACTTATGACTTGGTTGGTCGCGGCTATGTAGAGCAACAGTGGCTCCTTGGGTAGTGGTGCTGCTAGGATCGGCGCAGTAGATAACATCTTTTTCAATTCTTGAAACGTAAGGTCCGCCTATGGCGTCCATATGAATTTGTCTGCCTTTTTCATTAACTAGTAGAGGGGCAAGGCCTTCTCTCCCAACCGACATAAGGACCGGCTTAACGATGCCAGGCAACCAGTGCACTTCTGCACATCATTAAGGCATTCTGGCAGTTCCATTCTTTCTATGGCCCGGATTTTCATCGGGTAAGCTTTGATACCTCGGCTAGACACTAAAAAATCGAGTAACTTTCCAGCAGGCACACCAAAGGTGCACTTCTCCGGGTTGAGCTTCATTTGGAACCTTCTTAAGTTCGCGAATGTTTGCTGGATATCATCAAGGAGCGTATTGCTTTCCTTGGTCTTTATCACCACATTATCCACATAAACTTGCATGTTCCGACCTATTTGGTTGTGTAAGTATTTTTTGCATGCACCGTTGGTACATTGCTCCCGCATTACATAGTCCAAACGGCATAGTGCAATAGCAATAAGCCTCGTACTGGGTAATAAATGCAGTCTTTATTTGATCATCTGGATTCAAGGGTATCTGGTGGAAACTAGAATACGCGTCAATGAATGATAGTAGTTCACATCCGGCCGTCGAGTCTATGACTTGATCTATTCTAGGGAGTGGGAATGGATCTTTGGGACACGCCTTATTGATCAGGTTCGTGTAGTCAATGCACATTCACCATACCACAGCCACCTTTGGATCATCTTTCTTCTTTTCCACAAGCACCGGATTAGAGGGACAATCCGGATAGAGTACTTCCATGATAAACCTGGTTGCTAGGAGCCTAGCTATTTCATCCCCCATGACTTTCCTTCTTTCTTCGGCAAAATGCCAGAGAGGCTGCTTTACCGGCTTAGCCTCGGGTCTTACGTTTAATGAGTGCTCGGCCAACTCCCTCGGCACACCTTGCAGATCTTGAGTGGACCAAGCAAAGATATCCTGATTCTCATGGAGGAAGTTGACGAGCTCGTTTTCCTATTTGCTGCTTAACCCGGCACCAATGGTTACAGTGCGCTCTGGGAAATGATCATCGATTGGCACTTTCTTTGTGTCCTTGGTCGCTTGGAATGAGACGCTTCCGTGCGGGTTGGTCAGAGATGGCATATGCTATTGCGCGGATTTTGCCAACATCGCCACTTCTAGTATCAACCTTTTTTCTGAGCTATCACGAGTGACTCGGCTAAGTTAGATCCGGATGAGGTGCACTCAATTGAACGCTGGAAGTCCCCTGATACAGTTATCACACCCCTTGGTCCGGGCAGTTTCATCTTAAGGTAGCTGATGTGAGTACTTGCCATGAACTTGTTCAGCGCGGGCCTGCCGAGTAACGCGTGATAAGCGCTCTCCAGATTCACCACTTCGAACTCCAAATTTTTAGTCAGGCAATTATCTCTCGTGCTGAATAACACATCAACCCAGACCTTACCAATTGGCTCACAAGAAATGCCTGGCACAATACCATGAAAAGTGGTCCTCGTTGCTTGCAACATGTTCTCTGTTATTCCCAACTTGTGCATGGTATCCTTGTACATAATGTTGATACTACTGCCATTGTCGATCAGCACCTTGGAAAATCTCACATTGAGATTCGGCCCGATGAACGTTGGATCCAGGACCAGTGCATAAGTCCCAGGACTAGGCATGATCTTTGGGTGATCCTTGATACTCCACGTGATTTCCTGATCTGTCCAAGGCATGTATCTCACTACTGCCGGCATTACTGCGTTTACCTCCATATGCCGGTGCTGCAAGCTTTTCCGATCGTTTTCTTCCGTGGTAAACACACAGTAACTTTAATGATGCTCCCTGTATTCGTTTCGTCCCTCGTTCTCATGGTAACCTTGACCTTGTTGCTGGTTATTACCTACTTGATGTACCGCATCCCTTCTTTCCTGATTCTCGTACCTCGGCGGAGGTGGTGGCAACATCAGTTGCTGTCCATTCCCCCTGTTAGTAACACTTGTCGTGGTGTCTCATTTCTAGGTGCTTTGTTTCGAGGTGCCTGAGCATTCCCCGAACTGCCCTGCTCTAACTTTCTCATCCATTCACATTGCCGGGTTGTGTGGTTTGCCGGACTATTTGAACTTGGTGTCTAGAACTTGCAATGTTGATCCAACATAGACTCGAACGTATACCTCGGTCTATCTTTCCACTCTTGCCATTGCTTTTCATTCTCCGGGGTCCAAGGCTTTTTCCCTTCGTTTTTCTGTTGCCACTTTTGCCCTCCAGTTTTCTGGTGCTAGCTGGCACCGGCATTGGGCTGGTCCCGTTCTACCGCTGCCACCTGCTACGAGTTATATCTGTAATCCGGGCGCTCATCCATTCTCTTTCCCCGAAAATCATTCAACCTCGATTACCTGGAGCCATCTCGATTGTAATACTCCTCGTTTGCCTCGTTTGACATTAGCCGGGGTTGCGTTGGATCTCCCAAGGCATACGAATCCGTGATCCGGATTGTCTTAGCCAAAGTGGTTGGCATATCTCGCTGCATCCTCTGCCACAACATACTCCCATATCGGCATCCCTGGGTGAACCACGCAATAGCTTATGATTCAATTACTCCCTCGCACGAGTTACGCACGTTGCATCACCGAGTCAAGAAATCCCGGTCTGGCTCATTCGGTCTTTGCCAGCATAGCGCCAGAGTCTGTGGCCTGTTGGGCCTCTTGTAGGTTCTCCAGAAGTTGCTAACGAACAACTCCTCAAAATCCAGCCAACAGTTGACACTTCCTGGTGGCAAATTTTTCAACTAAACTCTTGCTGGTCCTTCCAACATCTGTGGCACGTATCTTACAACCCATCTTAAATTCCCTGTTGCGATCTTCACTGTTGTCGCATAATCAATCAGCCAATCTTTTGGCCTAGTACTACCATCATAGGTTCTGGTTCCTCTGGCCAGCTGAAAGTTTGGCACTGGTGGCTCTTTCATGATCCGGGGCCCAAAGCATGACGGACCCGGTGGACCTTGTACCTCGATTAGCTTCGACCTATAAATTCTATCTAGTTTCAGCCTTGCATCATCTGGCTGCAAGTTCTTGCTTCCCAGCCTTGACCCAATTATGTGGTGATCCGGTCTGGGGGATCCGTTGTTGATCATAGCCGAATAACCATCATTGTATCTTTCCTGATCCAGACAAGCATTTTGTTGTTGTGCTGCTTGTCCTGCACTTCCCTCCTGCCGAGGTGCGTGTTGTTGCTGCTGCCGAGGCACATTTTGCCCTGTTCCCATGGGATCACGTTGTCCGGCATTACCGTTGGCATCATTCCTTTGACCGACATTGCCTTGGTCGTGGTTACCTTGGTCGGCACACCTCGGTTGGTACTGTGCCGATCTTCATCAACTTGCACGACTTTGCCTTTTTCAGCCCTTACTGGATCATAGGGAACCATCTGTTTGTCTCTTCTCCCGGAGTTTACTACTTCTTCTCTCCTGGGATTGTGACCCAGAGATGACGCGGCTCCTCCGGATCTTGCCGGGTTATTCCTAGCCAAATGAACCACGTGTGACGCTCCTGGTGGTGCCTGGTTTGCCTTGTTCATTTCTTCATTTTGCTGGCAAGCGACTCTCAGCAAGTGATTCACCCTCTCTTGTTGCCTTTGCTGAGCCTCACCGGTTAAACCTTCTAACTTGGACGTGGCCGCATTTGCTGCCCTGAGGTTCTTTGTCGGGGTATTGTACCTATCTAGCCCTCCTGTTACTATCGTGGTTGTCTGACTTGGCCTAGGCTCGTATTCCTTGTCAATCTTAGTAATCATGTTCCTACCTCGGATTTTCACTCTGTCTATGCGGTTTGCCTTTGCATATTCTCTCAAGGTAATGTTCAAGGACTGCTGCAGCTCTGCTACCTTCTTTACCCTAGCTAACATTTTCGCCTAGTTTCTTCTAACTCAGCTTGCGCCTAAGCCGGATCTTCCACAGGTGCTATTGGCGTTGCTAGGCTATCTATTGCTTGCTGGAGCACATTCTCCGGCCTTTCTAGTGGGGGGATCCTAGACCTGGTTTGCTTTGGCGTGACTTCTGGCTCTGGTGTCGGGCCCTTGCTTGCTTCCATGTCTGGCGCGGTCATCAGGACCTCAACGCTGCTGGTGGGGTGAGTGATACGCACACCACGAGCTGCGCTGAGAGGTCGTTCGCCTCCCTCGACGATGTGCCGCGGATGAACGCAGGACTCATCCACGGCGACATAGATCTTGTGTGTGCCAAGCTTCATGAAGACGTTGTTGCACGAAGGGGGTGCTTGCCGAAGCTCCCTGCATTGTCGCTGACGTAGTCCAGCGCTCCAAAACGCTGAACCAGGCCAGAGACGACACGCTCGCCGGTGCTAGAGAAGCTTCCCGTCTGGATTTTCACCCCTGCTAGCACCACTAGCCCCACGGTGGGTGCCAACTATCGTGGTGGTGGCACGGCAGATGCCATGGATAGGCTAAAGATGGGGCCAATGAGTGCTAGGAGAATCTAGGGAGGGAGAAGTGGTGATTCCACGCACAGATGTTCTTGTACTCTCTCTATCAATGGTGTTACAGATGCTCTTCAAGCTTTTGGTGAGAAGGAGACAATGTCTCTTACTCCCCACAAGCTAGCCCTAGAGTTCTACCTTAGACAGAGAAAAAGATCGATCCCCCTCTATGGAGGCCCCGGTGCTCCTTATATAGGGGAGCCCGGGTTACAATGTTAGGGCATACGTGGTAGCATATTCTCCGAATAAGCCCCTCGTCTAAAGTTAGATGCTTTTTTATTCTCTTTAATAGCTCGTCCGGGCTTTGGACGTAACCCGTGGCGTAATCTTTGTCTTTAAGCATCACCAGACATGGGCTACGTCAGCCGACATTGCCCGCGTCACCTTGGTCGTCCCTGACCCACTGGTCCTCCCCTCTGCTTTGCTTTGCTCATGCTACAGCTAATAAAGCCACCTTTTGACCAGCGGGAGATTCCTTCCTTATCTTGGAAGCCATATGATAGTCCGACTAGCATGTGGCTAATCCGGCTACTAGGATACCTGCAAAACAGATAGACAAACATGGCTGGCATATATTTTATGCCGACCAGGCTACGGTTAAGGAGATGCTCCGCGGGCCGGGTCACTCCGTGATTCGGCCTGCCTTGAGGTGACCCGGTCAGCACTTGCTTTGACCGTGTCGTACCGCGGCTAAATCGGCCTTTATATTCCGGCGTTACCCTACCTGGGGGTATCCCCACAACAAGTAACAAGTTTGTGTGAAAGCATGGTTGAACTCAATAGGTCTAAAACATTCTCGGGGATGTAGGATACACCACTAGCATTGTATTATTATTATGTTCAACCAAGATAACATACTTCTTATGTCATGATATGTGTGGAGAGAGCCCCATAATAAGATGTTCACTACAAGGCTCATAGGAAGCCACTTTGTTGATCCAAGTGTGAGGTCACCTCTAAATAACTACTGTGATGTCTGAGAGCAATCACCGATAATAACCACCGCAATTAAGGGTTTCCCCGTGGATATCGTCATTAGCTTAGGGAGTCCCTCTTTAATCCTCCTTTGACCATGCAGGTTACGAGCCGGTGCCAATCTGTCACGGGGCATTCCGGGTATGCTTCCAATACACGTCCAAAGGATTTATCCCTCTCTTTAGTCCCGAAGGCAAATGATATGCGTCCGACTACGCATACCATCTAAAGAGAGAAATCAAACACAAATCATAATTATATCATAGACAAGCAAGTCATACGGACACAAGAATAGATCATCTTTATTACAAGTTCATAATTGTGCTAAGGTTTCTCCATCTCCCCAAGAACAAAGGAACTAGTCACTCATCGAAGCAATCAACAACATCATCATAATCAAATGAATGGATAAAAGTACGATGGTAGACCTAATGCAAACCACAATTGGATCTGGAATTACAAAGAGATCTAATAGATGATATAGGAGTAATGGTGGTGATGAAGATGCAGCGGTTGATGATGAAGGGGATGATGCGTTGTCCTCCAATGATCCATGAAGCGGCCGGGATTTTACCCCAGCCACGTGTCTCCTTTAGATCCCTCTCGGATGTGGTTTTTCATGGTTTCTGGTGGCTGTGAATGTCAGATATCTCTCTCTCGTCTTTTTCAGGAAGAAGTATTTGATGAAGCGATCATGATGGCGCCTGGTACAGGCGGACGGTACGGGAATGGTCTGCCCATACCAGTGGTCGTTAACCATACTGGTGCCTCCTCCTTGTTTAGTATTCTTCCAGGTGTGAAGGTAAGTTCCTAAAATGACTTTTATCACTTAGAAATATCATATAGTTACACAATATGACAGCTCTAGTTGATATGTTCATATATGACTCCATGATTTGGGATCCTGTTGAAACAAGAACAAATAGCGCTCGTAGACACAATGAAATACAAAAATCCCTACTCTATTTATGCAAAAACAAAAGGTAAATATGCTTCAGTTTTGGACTAATTAGAAGTTATGCTAGGGTGTTAGTATGCTTAATGACCACTAGTACAGGAAGGACCCGCTCGTACCGCCCGCCCGTACCAGGTGGCGACGGCTTCGTCTCGTCAAACCCTATAACTTCCGTGAAGACGCCTATATATTTTGAGGCTCCAGCCGCCAGCCAGAGAAACACCATTCTCAGATTACATCACAACACCACCAAAGGAGATCCACACCATTGTTCATCACTTCCACCATCCATCCATCCACTAGCCATAGCCATTTCTTTGTACTTTAAATCTCCTTGTGATTTGGCGACCATTGTAAGAATATTTGATTTCAATCTAAATATTTGTATGATGTTTTCTATCTTTGATCTATTTGTTATGAGTGAGTAGTCCTCACATGCTGCGGTTTGGGGAGAAAACTTGCAGCGATTATGTGCATCTAGATCATGGGAGTATTGTATTTTGTTTGCAATTCAGATTTGTATCTTTTGTTTCTTTGTCTCTTGTCTCAATCTGTGGACTTGTAGGTACCCAAGATCCCATAGATTTATAAAGGCTTGAGGTCATATACTTGGCTAGAGGCAATCTCATAGGAACCTCGGTGATAGAAAGGGTAGTAGGGTCTTTTCTTAGCACCCCATTCGGGATCAACAACAACATCACCACTTAAAGCTTTGATATGTGTTTTACACTTAATAATCGTTTGTAACCAATGGCTTCGGTGTGCACTTGGTTGGATTAAAAGTCTATTGCTATGCCCGCTTCATCATGGGGGCTCTAGAATATTAGGATCTGGTGCCTACAAGAGATTATCTCCATTCAAACATTCTACATGACTATGCTTATTATTATATTTTATCCCATTTGATGTGCAGCTGTAGGTGGATCTTCAACCCTGGCCTATCTCCATCCATTGATTCAAACCCATTATAAAGTAAACTAGACTGGTCTAGTAAACTAAGGTAAAACAAACAAAGAAAGTCTTGTAGACATGTCCTTTTTATTTCCTTTTAGCATTTCTTTCTGAGGTTCGATTAAACCTAGGTATTCTAGGGAAAAAGCTATTATACTACATCCGTGAATCCGGATTGAAGGTATCACTCCTCCTCTAAGTCCTTCCCCTCCTTGTCGGTGTCCTCCTCCTCCTCTTCTGCACGGTCCTCCTCCTCAAACTCATCATCCTTGTCATCGTCAATGAGTGGGGGAGAAGGACTAGGTGGACGTCTACCCTTCCTCCTCATAGTGGGTGGAGGATTGCGTGGTTGTCTACCCCCTCCTAGAAGTGGATCCTAAAGCTCTCTGGTCTTGCTTCGAGAGAAGGCTCGACACAGACCTAACTTTCTTTGATGCCTTCTTCGCTAAGTCTGCTACTCCTCGCCCCCTCATCCTAGCATGTTTGAATCACCTACATTCACAAAAAAAGTATCTATTACATAGAGTTCTTAGAATAATTAGAATACAAGATAGCATAGAGTAATAAAGTAGAAAGTAATAATTATAATACAACCTTGCATGATACAAAAGGAGTTCTTACAAGACCATAGCATAGATTTATTATGATGCAAATAATTAAAATACATAGAGTTCTTAGAATAGGCTAGTTTTACAAATTAATATTACAAATCACTATTACATAGAGAAGGACTACGAATTTTAGAAGCCCATTTCTTGATCATTGCGAATAATCAACGGGACACAAGCTTCGTCATTGATATCCGGCTCCCCCCAATAATCAAGCACGTAACCTGGAGGCGGTTCTGTTGACTCATCGGTGTGAAGGCCTGCTTGGAACCGGGCAAGCAAAGTCAAGTCTTGTGCATTCTCAACCTCCTTGACTACATCTTGTGCGTCGTCTTACTCCCCAACATCCTGCGCAATGTCTTCCTCATCTACGACCATGTCATCATCAGTTGTTAAGTTGATAGTGAAATGTCCTAGGATCCCTTCTTCCTAGAAAACTTGCCATCATATGTCGAGGGGTCAAAGAAACGGTAATCTTCTTCTTCTAGCTTAGGTGGCATGTTGTGTGTTAGCACCATGATCATGATATCCTAGCCCTGCAGACTTTTTTCGGGTTCTTACATAGGTACGGGAGATAGAATACTTTAAAAGCCTGGGTAGCCAAAATATATATATATCATCTCCCGAGTAAATGGAGCTTCGCTCAGCTTTGACCAAGCCAATTCCAGGTTTCCATCTCACTCGATGTGGGTCGAACCAGTGACACTTGAATACAATGGAATCTAGACCTTTGTCGAAACCATAAGGCAGCTCATATATCCCCTTGACTCTACCATAGTACTGGAGATTATCCGAGCATTCACACATGACCCCGCTAATTTTTGCCTTCCGGTTGGCCTGACTTTGTGTGTACTCATGGGTATAGAAGAGCTACCCATTAATGGCATAGGCATTGAATGCATTGACGAGTGAGCTAAATCCCTTAGCAATTTTTCTCAAGTCGGGATTCATCTCACTGTCGATTTGTGCCTACAAGTTCGGTAGGAGAAGTTTAGTAGGAGAAGTGCTCGAATAATGTAGGCACTATGAGCAAAGTTGTATAGAAAGGTACCAAATTCGAGAAATGGTTAATGAAATTGTAATCACCACCAGTTTCGAAGAGAACCTGATCTTCTTGGGCCGTACGACTCCTGCTTAGCTTCCAGTATTTTTTATTGAATCGTCTATGGCCATGAAAAGAGGAAATGTTAGCCACAAACTAACGAGTGAATGTTTGTAAAAAAACTAAGTGGTGGTCACTTACTCGATGTACGGATTCACTTTATTCATGCTTTTCAAGACATACGAGTGGATTAAGCCCCATTCGGGATTCATTATCTTGCGCCTCTTCATGCCACTTGATTTGCCACCTAACCCTATGAAGATGCCAAGATTGGTACATCTTCATGGTTTGCGGCATTGTAACGAAGGATTGGATTGTGTCGAGTGGGAATGTTTTCATCATAGTACTTTGTCATGAAGTTTAACACCTCCCTATTAAGGGTTTCCTTGGCTATGGATGCCTTGATCTTGCATTTATTGCCACAGTCCTCACGAAGCTTCTTTGTTTCTCTCTTAGGTCTATACTACCAGCGAGTCACAACATGGGCCCCATTAACGCCTCTCAAGGGAGATGCAAGATCAAATGTTGCATCGGGTTAAAGAACCCTTGCGGAAGGAGCATCTCTATCTTGCAAAGCAGCAAGGGTGCTTGTTTATCTAGCTTCTCGACCACTTTACGGTATAACTCCTTAGTGCAACTCCAACGGACGCACTAAATCCCAGCGCTGTAAAAATAACCGCCAATATAGCGCGCACGACACTTTTTCATCCTCCAGCAGGCGCGTGAAAATCCGGCGCGCTGTAAAAAAAATTAGTGCACGTCAATTTTCCCACCCACGCGCCCCAAATTTGGTGCTCCGCCGCCAGCGTGCTCTATCTCTCACGTTCGCGCGCGAAGTACCAACCACCGCTGAAATTCCTCCCCCCATCCCGTGTCGCGATTTCTTCCTTGCCTACTCGCACGCCGTGACTTTCCGGCAATGGATCCGTCGAACTTGCTGCAGTACTTGGTCCCTGGCAGCGACATCATCGACACGGGAGTTCTAGCGGTGGCGAACCCTAACCCTACCGCGGCGGCATCACCGCGAGCACCAGCGCTCACCAGCTCAACTTCATGCTATCACGCGCGAACACGACTACCGCTGTCACCAGCATCGATGTGCCTCCACCGCCGAATGGAATGGCCAACACCGGCAAGCGCGCAGCCGCGGCCGCGGTAGGCGGCGCTGGCAAGCCGGCGAAATGGGTTAACTCACGGTGTCCTCCCGCAGCCGCACGCGCACAGGCGCCTACGCCAGCAACCACCGCCACCTCAGCCGCCAGCACGGCTCCGCAAATGAGCGTGCGCCAACTTTTAGACACATTGACAACAAGGTAAAAACTCGTCTTTTCAGTGTGGTAGATGCATTTTCCATGAATTCTAGGATTGCTATATTCATATGTGGTCATTTTACATTGTAGTGTTGATGATGAGACATTCATGGCACACATGGATATTGGCTCATCTTTTGCCGCTAAGCATGGAAATGGCGATGAAGAAGAAGAGTATGTGGTGGATGAGCAAGGTGAAGGTTTGATTGAGCCGCCGGTTGGTAGGACGGTAAACTACACTGCCAAGGAGGATAGGTTACTCTGCTGAGCATGGTTGGAAGTTTCCATGGACTGGTGGCTAGGACTGATCAATCAAGAGGGACCTATTGGGCGATAATGAAGGAGTTCTTCGATGCACGCAACACAAGTGCCAATTATCGCACGGATCGTTCTCTTTGGTCCCGGTGGTCGATCATAAACACCGATTGTCAAAAAAATGGCAAGTGCTTTGGCGGGTGTCGACGTAATCAATCCAAGTGGCACGATATTGGATGATAGGGTAAGTTGGGTGATCCATCTCATATGTTTATGTGCATATGTTTGTTCATATTCGTGACTCATTCTTGTCTTATATTCACCATGTAGAACACCATCGCCCAAAATTTGTTCAAGGATCAAGGGAGGAAATACAAGAAGGGGAAGAAGATTATTGGCAAGTCATTTGTGCTCCACCATTGCTTTGATGAGCTGTCGAACGATGAGAAGTGGAAAAGCCGTGATGGGTTGTGTGTGCACAACTTAGGGATGAATTCCATTGAAGCAAAAGTCACCACAATCATAGATGATGATGCATCAAAGTGATCAAAACAAGAAGAGAAGCTCCACTCCTCACTCGGTTTCATTCACGAAGAGGCCCGTGCTTGGAAGGAAGGCTACCAAGGAGTTGATGAGGGGGGAGAAGGTCGGTGATGATGACATAGGAAAAGCTATGGATAGGATGGCCAATGCAAGGTTGGAGTACAACAAAGATAAAAAGGTGGCAAGGACATTGGAGGCCTAGGCCGAGGCGCGTAGGGTAGCTTTGGAGGAGACGATTGCGGCGGTCGAGGAGAGGAAGTTGGCTTTGGAGGAGAAGAAGGTGGCCGCCGCCGAGAAAGTGCGCCTATTGGAAGAAGAGAGAAAGATCTTCACCATTAACACGTCCAACATGGATGAAAGGCAAAAGGAGTACATAAACCTTACTCGTGATGAAGTGTTGTCCAAAAAAGAATGGCGACAAACCACTTGCAGGCCCAAAGTGAATGAATGAATGTATTTGGAGGTATGGGTGGCTTTGGAGGCTTTGGAGGCATGGGAGCAACACCGGGGGATTTTGGAGGTTATGGTGGCATGGGTGGCATGGGGCTCGGAAACATGGGAGGATTCGGTGGTATGGGTGGCTTCGGTGGCATGGGAGCAACACCGGGGGGATTCATGGCCTCCATGGTGAGTCCATGACCTAGGATTCATGTTGATGCCTATGGCATGGCCTCCATGGGGAATCCATCACCTTCTATCAATGTTGATGGCTACGGAGATTCATCACATTCCAACACCACCCACACCACCATCTAAGACTTCCAAGGAGAAGAAGCACAAGATGGAAGTGGCAATGGCTATGGCTATGATGATGTTGACAAATGATGTGTCAACATGTAGTCTTGAACTTGGTTGTGTGAACTTATTATTTTCATTTGAACTATGTCCTTAATTTGTGTTGAACTTGGTTGTGTGAGACAAGCATTTGGTGATAGTTGAGAGTCGTTTGTTCTTTGGTTTATTTTGTTTTGTTTGATCTTGTTGATGCATTGTGAAGTTGGTGATAGCTGTTTGTGCCAGCGTGCGCGCTACATTTTAGCGTGTCTGGTGGAGGGGCAAATTTTGCTCTATTTTAGCGCGTGAGGTTTAGTGCTTCCGGTGGAGGAGAAACAGGCGCCGCACGCTAGAGAAGAATCGCACGCACCGGAAACCAATTTTATAGCATCGGGATTTAGTGCGGTTGTTGGAGTTTCTCTTAGCACAAAGTTGGTAGAAGAAAAAGCTAAACTCCGCCAGCACTTCCCAAGTCTCGTCGTTGACATAGCCTTGAATCATGATCGACATTATCCATTGAACCCACACGTGATAGTCATGACTCTTGAGCCCATGCACTCGCAATATCACCAGGTTTTCTCCTCTCATCCAGTTAGCTGCATACCCATGAGGGAAGTATAAGCACTCGACGATCCACTAGAATATTTCCTTCCTTTCTTTCCTTGAAGGGAAGAACAAGGCCTTTCGCCTAGTCCACCTGGGGCCTTTGACTTCGGGAGGCTGCATATCCAAATGTGTCTTATCGCACCATATTTGTTGATCGAGTCTAGCCATAATGTTATCCTTTGTCTTCTCGGTGTCCATGATTGTGCTCCAAAGGGCCTCACCAATATTATTTTTGGTGTGCATTACATCAATGTTACACAGAAGCTTGAGGTCTTCAAAGTAAGGAAGCTTCCATAAGCATGGAATGTGGGTCCACTGATGTGTCTCCCCGTATCCCACGAAACCGTTCCATTGGGGTTCGCCACGAGAGCCTCTAACTCAGCCTTGGTATCCTTGTCGGTCGACAGATGTGGACGTGGAGTATGGATAGTAATGCCTTTCTTGAAGTTCTTTTTGTCACTCCTACATTTATGATTTGCTTCAACGAACTACCGAGTTTCATCAAAGGAGGAATACTTGCCTCCGTTCTCCACCCACAAGAAAGTCACAGCCTGTCTACACACCGGGCAAGGCCACTTCCCATGTGTACACCAGCCATAGAACAACGCACGTGTCGGTATGTCATGCAGTGATGTGTGGTACTAGACATACATATCGAAGTTCTTCTTTGTTGAGGCGTCGTATGTTCGCACCCCACGACCGCTCCACCCAACAAGCAAGTCATCCACTAGCGGCTCTAGGTACGTGTTCATATTCTTCCCTGGGTATTTCGACCCTGGTATTATCATCGACACAAACATGTTCGTGGATCTCATGATGATGCCAGGAGGGAGGTTTAGGGGAATAACAAACACGGGCCAAAAAATTCACATTGTAGCTAACATACCATATGGATTGAACCCATCGATTCATATCGCAACTGCTATGCTCCTCGAGTTGCCCGCTTCTCTAGATATTTCTTGGTGAAATTATGCCATGCTTGACCGTCCGACGAATGTATCTTGTCTATGTATCTGACGAGGGGTTAACTCATCAATGCCCATCATAGATGGACTTAGGTTCGAGGAAGTGGGGAGCGATGGAGGCATCAATCATCTAGCAAACAAGCACACAGAGACACAAGGTTTACCCAGGTTTAGGTCTCGTAGAGGACCCTACTCCTGCTTGTCTACTCTTGGAATTATCAAGGAGTCGAAAGTTACATGGGTGCGCAGATGCAATGTGGAGATGGTGTGGAAACTAGGCTTGTGGATTGTCCTCCTCGTTGCCCCCTCCTAGCCTTTATATAGATAGGCTAGGTCTCGGTATAGCAGGCTGAGTCTGTTACATATTAGGGTTTTCCCTTTAAACTTCTATCTTGATTTTGCCGTGTGCTGCAAGCAATCGGAGTCTCATTGGCCACCCGAATCTTGACTGGGCCTTAGCAACGTCGTGGGCTTCTTCAATGTTGGATCGTATATACCAATCTCGAGTACCTGTAAGGTATGCCCATGTTAGTAGCCCCCGAGTGTCCGGTTGAATCACAGATTCGAGTGGAGACTTTATAAAGCCTTTTGAGTGCACAGTCGAGCATGTTTTCGAGTGCTCTAATTTTTATCATAGGGATTGCTGATATACTTGCCTGATTTATCCGAGGTATCGGGATCAGTTAACTGCCTTAGGGTAAGACAACACAATCTACTCAAACTCGAGTCCCCAGACTCGAATTCAGAAAAGTGCTGGCGTAATTTGACTCAGGCCACGGAGGTCTTATAGAGTCGAATCCCAGTATATAAGTGTGAGCACTCGACGCATCCGTCAAGGCATATTTCATCGTACCTGCAGGCACGGATTATTTCTGGTAGAGCACATCAGGTGTGTTGCTAGGCCTTCTTCAGGTCTTACCTTCACACTGCAAGCGTGGCATCCGAATTTTGTAATCGCAGAGATGATTCGGGTGGCCCAAGAGACGCAGTCTCTTTGTAGGGAAAATATGAGGCGGAGTCACCGATTCTTTCAAGTGTGGATGTAGTCAACACATAGTTATGCATAAGAAAATTCATAGGGTGCATGGTCAGCACTCCCTACGGGAGTAGCCCCCGAGTGCCTATTTGAGTCGTAGACTCGAGTGGGGACTATTAGTATTTTGCGACTGCTGTCGTCTTTTCCTTGTTTCAATCAAATATGCTTCTAGCGCTCCCTATGGGAGTAACCCTGAGTCTACAGTCAAATCGTTGATTCGAGTCAAGAGTTTTGAGAGAAAAAGGAATTGTCATAATGTTTGGAGGTATATAAAGTTCATCGGGCATGTGCCTAGTGCTCCGGTTAGGAGTAGCCCCTGAGTGCTTGGTCGAGTCGAAGACTCGAGTAAGGACTACAGTAGTCAGAAGATGCTCCTGCTGGAGTTAATGACGTCAGTGTTGATGATGGGATGATCTCAGTTGCTCGCATGAGCGGTTTTGATGTGATGTGATGAAAAGTGGGCCCCATTTCTAACTTGGATTTGACCAGGCGTGCGTAATCTTTGATTTTAACTACATCTCCTCGATTCTCGCGCGTAATGGGGGGAATGGAGCATCGCTGATTTGCTCTGCCACTCGTCTGTATTGATGCACGCCACGCGTCTGACTAGTTTCCTCCTGGCCGTTGGATGGCATTTGCGGTGAGGTTAAGTAGGGGTTTGTTCTGGGGTAATTTTCTCCACAACTCATCTTCCTCCTCGTGCATTGCTTCCATTGTTGCTCCTCACTGTTCCACTGCTCGCACCTTCTTGTTGCGCTGGACGGCCTCCGCACTTTTCCCAGCTACTTCCTGCGCTCCCATCGCAAGCGCCAGATGGGGAAGAAAAAAGGTGCTTCAGCTGCTGGATCTACGGCCGCCACCGTTGCAGCCAAGAAGAAGGATGCCACCGCCGTGGGCACCAGTGCTGCCGCTGCTGGAAAGAAGAAAGGCCCAGGCACGCACGTCATGAATGGGTCGTGGCGGCCAACCACCATCAAGGGCCCAGAGCTCTTCAATCAGCATCAAGATGGTGCTCTCCCTGCTGCGGAAGATGATTGTCGAATTCCCGGTGAGGAGGTAATCCCGAGTCCCCCCGCCGGATTTCGGGTGATGTTCCTCGCATTTATCATTCGTGGTTTTTCTCTTCCCCTTCACAAGTTTGTGAGGGGGTTACTTTGCTTCTACGGGCTCCAGCTGCACCAGCTGACCCCGAACTCCATCCTCCATATCGCTTGCTTCATTACCCTCTGCGAGTGATGGCTCGGAATCAAGCCCCACTTTGGCCTCTTTAAAAAACTTTTCAAACTCAAACGCCAATCAGGCTCGGGGTCGGTAGTCTATGATATAAGGAGTAGCTTTGCGATATTGCCCTTGACTTTTGACTCTTAAATCAGATTATCCGGTTTGAAACACTTGGATAATCCTAATTAAGTTTCGGATAATCCATATCCGCATGCTATTTTCCATACCATATCTGGGGCATCACGTCGGAATCGGATATCCTTATCCGCCAGATTCTATAAAATCGGATATGGATACCTTAAAACAGTTTCAGAGCCGGTTTTGGTGCGGAAATTATCCTATCCGTTTACATCCCTACCTTTTTGTTAGCCTGACGCATATGCATCTCAGCACCTTGCCAACCTGTCACGTGCATTACAACTGAGTTTTTTTATCAAGGGTTCGATTGATAGTATGCCAGCTACTTAGGGTACTGCTTTATTCATGTAACAAAGTGTAAAGGGTGGCGTAGCCCCCGAGTGATGTAATTGCAAGTAAAAATAGAAAACACAAAGTTGGAGGCACTTATCTTTATTTATTCGCAGAATATCACAAGGTACAATGTATGACTAAGTAGCCTGGTTGAATATCCTTATTTGTAAAGTAAAAACATCTAAGGATAGAAACAATGTAGCTGCGCGACGTTCTAGGGATTGGAGTATGTGACTCCACTTTCTGGATCTTTAAGGCGGTAGGCGGCACCTGGGATTACTTCAGTAATCACATAGGGTCCCTCCCAACATAGGGTCCCTCCCAAGGGGACTCGAGCTTGAGGTGCCCTTGTTGCTTCAATCGCAGGACCAGGTCTCCTTCGACAAAGGACCTAGGGCGCAGGCTTCTGCTATGGTAATTGCGGAGGTTCTGTTGGTAGATCCTAGATCTCTCTGCTGCAATCTCGGATGCTTGATCAAGGAGATCGATGGAGTCTTCGAGTGCGAGGGTGGATTCTGCCTCATTGTATTCTACTACCCGTGGGGCTTTGTAGCGCACATCTGCGGGTAGTACCGCTTCAGCACCGTGTACCATGAAGAACAGAGTATAGCCTGTGGTGCTATTTGGAGTTGTGTGTAGGCTCCATAGTACCGATTGCAGCTCCTCTGGCCAGCACCCGACATCTCTTTCGAGTGGCCAGAGAAGCCTTTACTTGATGCCGCCACAGACAAGGCCGTTGGCCTTTTCGACTTGACCGTTGGTCTGAGGGTGCACCACTAAGGTGTAGCTGATGTTGATTCCCAAGTTTTTGCAGAAACCTTGGAACTCATTCGAGGTGAAGTTTGTTCCATTATCTGTGATGATGCTATGTGGCACCCCAAACCGGAAGACGATAGACTCGAAGAATTTAATAGCGCTGGCTTCTGATTGGTTTGTCACCGGCATGGCCTCAATCCACTTGGTAAATTTGTCGACCGCGACGAGGAGGTAGACGTATCCTCCAGGTGAGGATTTCTGGAGATCTGTGCCAGGTGCGTGCGGCTTGTCCGCTAATCGTTGGCAAGCGTTGCATCGCTCGACGATGTCCTTGGCGTCACGCATTGCCGTTGGATAGTAGAATCGAGCTCGCAGAGCTTTGGCAACGAGGGCACGACTGTCAGCGTGATGGCCGCAAGTGCCTTTGTGTATCTCGAGGAGGATGGCTCTTCTGTCTCCGTTGGAGACGCATCGTTGAAGCACTCCTGTGATGCTGCGCTTGTACAGTTTGCCATTGAGGAGGGCGAAAGCCTTGGATCATCGTGCTATATGTCGCGCATTTGTCGAGTCATCTGGCAACCTTTTGCTAAGCAAGTACGTGATGTATGGTTGTGTCCAGGATGGCTCGATCATCATGACCTCCATGGGACCTTCGAGTCTCGTATCTGGATCCATGTCTTTGTGTGTATTGGGTTCGTCGGGTGGCGTAGCCCCCGAGTCCTTTGATGTGCTAGTTTTATGCTCTAGAACCTTTGGCTTGATGGAGCGCTCATAGATGCGCTCTAAAAATACTCTAGGTGGTACTGGGGCACAAGTGGAGCTGATGTTGGCGAGGATATCCGCTTCCTCGTTGCTCTCGCGGCAAACGTGCCACAGCTTGCAGCCGTCGAAGTCTCCTTCGAGTGCGTCGTAGAGGTCGCGGTAGGCGATCATGTTGTCGCTCAGAGCATCACACTCATTCATGGTTTGATTCACCACCAGTTTGGAATCACCATAGATGACGAGTCGCTTTGCACCGCATGCTTTTGCCATTCGCATCCCGTGGAGTAGGGCTTCGTATTCAGCTTCATTGTTGGAGGCAGTGAACTGCATTTGCGAAACATACCTCATCTTGTCACCCTATGGTGATGTCAAGATGACGCCCGCGCCAGCTCCCTCTTTGCGCTTGGATCCATCAAAGTGCAGTGTCCATAGATAGGACATGTCTAGCTTGTCGGGGAGTTGGTTTTCCATCCAATGAATGAGGAAGTCCAGGAGTACTTGCAACTTGATCGCGTCCCACTTATCGTATGTGATGTCTCGTGGAGACAGTTCTATCCCCCAAAGCACGACTCGTCTGGTGGCATCGGGGTTGTTGAGGATGTGCCCTAGCGGGGCGTCATTCACCACGATTATTGGGTGTTCCTAGAAGTAGTGGCGCAGTCGCCTGGCTATCATGAAGACGTTGTACGCCAGCTTCTGATAATGCGGGTACTGCTGCTTTGTCGGTGTGAGCACCTTGCTGAGGTAGTAGACTAGGCATTGCACCCCATGGACTTTATTTTCTTCGGCTTGTTCCACTATGAGCACAGTGTTAACCACATGGTTGGTGGCGGAGATGTATAACAACAGCGGCTCCTTTTCTTGGGGTGTTACCAGGACCGGCGAAGTGGAAAAGAGACGCTTGAGGTCCTCAAATGCCTCTTGTGCTTCATCTGTCCACTCGAATTTGTTAGCCTTGCGAAGGAGTTGGTAGAAGGGCAATGCCTTTTCGCCCATTCGACTGATGAATCGATTGAGTGCCGTGATTCGCCCAGCTAGCTGATGGACACCTTTTACATTCTTCGGCTTCTCCATGGCTAGTATGGCCTTTATTTTCTTCGGGTTGTCCTTGATCCCCATCGCGGAGATGAGGTACGCGAGCAATTGCCCAGATGGTACGCTGAAGGCGCATTTGTCCAGATTTAGCTTGATCTGGTAACGGTCAAGGTTGTCAAAGGTTTCACGAAGATCATCAACTAACGAGGCTTCCTCCTTGGTTTTGACAACGATGTTGTTGACATAGACTTGAATGTTATGACCAAGCTGGCTCTTGAGTCAGGCCTGCATACATCGTTGGTAGGTGGCCCCTGCGTTTTTCAGCCCGAAAGACATCATTGTGTAGCAGAAGACACCAAAGGGCGTGATGAACGGTGTTTTCTCGTGGTCCTCCTCCTTCATTTGAATCTGGTGATAGCCTGAGTAGGCGTCAAGGAAGCAGAGGCATTCGCATCCCACGGTGGAGTCGATTATCTGGTCAATCCGTGGCAACGGGAAGTGATCCTTCGGGCAATGCTTGTTCAAGGAGGTGAAGTCCACGCACATCCGCAGGATATCCGTGTCTTTTTAGGAACAAGCACGGGGTTTGCTATCCAGGTGCTTTCTTTGATCTCACGTATGAAGTTAGTGTCGAGGAGTCTATTGACTTCCATACCGACCGCTTTTTCCCTTGGTTCAGATAGTCGACGTATTCTCTGTTTTACTAGCCTTGCTTCAGGATTTACATTGAGTGAGCGCTCGGCAAATTCCTTGGGAACTCCTGGCATGTCCGCTGGACACCAGGCAAAGATTTCCCAGTGCTCACGGAGGAATTCGATGAGCGTGTGTTCCTATGTGGAACTCAGGTTGTTGGCGATGAGTGTCATCTTGGTCGGGTCCATTGGGTGGACCTAGACCATCTTGGTGTGGATCGACGTGTCGAAGTATTGGTCAGGTGAGCTTGGCTTGCTCAGAGGTGGTAGACTATTGCCTGTCGACTCCTTCAACCTCGTGAGTTCCTCCTGCATGCCGAAAGACTGGAAGATTTTGTTGAATTCCCTATCACAGCTATCGGACCTCTCGAAGCTTCCGTTGACTGTGATAATGCCGTTTGGGCCCGGCATCTTCATATGCAGGTAGGCGTAGTGTGGTACCTCCATGAACCTTGCGAACATGACACGTCTGAGGATGCAGTGATATTGCGAGGGCCAGTCAACAACTTCGAATTCGATGCGCTCTTGTCGGAAGTTTGTCGGTGTTTCGAAGATGACGTCCAGACTGATCTTGCCCAGGGGTATACGCCCTTCCCTGGGGCAATGTCGTGGAATGTTGTGTTTGAAGTTTCTAGACATGACAGAGGGAGTTGCATGGCATGCAACGTACTTGCGAACATGAGGTTGATGCCGCTTCCGCCGTCCATGAAGACGCGACTCATATCGAAGCCTCCAATTTGTGTCTCGAGCACTAGAGGGCAGTGACCTAGGCAAGGTACTTGGTGCGGATGATCGCGCTTGTCGAAGGTAATGCAAGACTCGCTTCCACTGAGGTACTCAGTGGTGGAGAGCGGAGAGTTCATCACCAGATTGACTTGGCGAGTGATTGATATTTGCACCCGATTTGATGGGCGTCCTATTTGGAGCATCCCCATGTTTCCCAGCGCTTGCGGGTATGGCTCGCCTCCGTGGTTTTCGACTGGCGCAGCCGCGGGTGGTGGTGGCCCGGGTGGCGGAGGAGGTGCTCCATGAGCCACAGCGCCTAGGGCAGCTCCATAGCCCTGGTTAATCGCGTCGCGATTCGTCTGGGCTAGGCCTTCGTGGAGCTTGAGGAACTCGTGGTAGTCCTTTAGAAGGTGGCTGGATTTTTTCTTGTTGTCGTGCTTGTCGATGTAGAAGTGTATGTTGCACGGTCCGGACAGTTTGTCCTGGATAGATGTTCCAGGTGCTTCGTCGCGATTGTGGCGTTGCCACACATGCGTCGTTTTTCCGCTATTGCGGTATCCGCCACTGTGATATCCGATGTTGCGGTTGTTGTCATCGCGTTTGTCGGTGTAGCTAGCCATGACCATGTCGACTTCCTCGCGGTCCTCGTAACCGCGCATCCAATGTTTTCCTCGGTGATCGCGTCTGTGATCGAGGTCATCGTCATCATCTGAGTGGACACGGTTTTTCACCGAGTCCTCTCCAACGGCCCACCTGTTTGCGATCTCCATCAGGTGGTCGATTGTCTTGGGCTTTGAGTGGCCTAGCTCCTCTTTGAGCTCCTTGCGGCGCACGCTGCTACTGAACGCGTCGATTGCGCGGTCTTCAGAGATGTCCTCTGCAGAGTTTTTGATGATGGACCATCTCTGAATATATGAGCGTAGCAACTCGCCACTCTTCTGATAGCAGCTCCTTAATTATTCGATTGATGCGGGCCTTTTGTATGTGCCCTTGAAATTTCGCATGACGTTGTAGACCAGCTCATCCTAGCTGCGAATCGATCCGCGTGGGAGGTTATTGAGCCATGCATGAGAGGTGCCTTGCAGCTGTAGCTGGAGGCATTGCATTGATGTGCTTGTGGTTCCACCATGCAGCCTGACGGAGGAAATATGATCCTCCAGCCAGATCTTCGGGTCCTGGAGGCCGTTGAATTTTGGGTTCTCCGACGGAAGTTTGAACCCTTTCGGCATTCGCTTCTGCCATATGGCTCTGCTGAATCAGCTGGCACCGCAGAGCTCTATTCCATCGTATTCCGAGTCAGTCGAGCGAGCGCGCCTTGTGCACATCTTGTCGACCTTGCGCTGCATGATGTCATCGCGTGCATTGTAGTCATAGTCGTGTCACCATGAGCGGCATCGCCGCGACATATCATGGCTGTCATTGCTGGAGGAGGAAGAAGAGTAGCGCTTGGCCAGAGACTTGCCTTTCTTCGGCTGCGCCACAGGATCCTTGGTGAGAGCAGCCTTGACTAGTCCCAAGCCAGCGATTGTAGATCGGTACATGGTGGACCGTTGGTCCCCAGCTGGCGGCTGGTTGTTAAGAAGATACATAGTGGCTACTGTCACGGCAGCTTGCGGCATTTTGGGGAGCACATTGCCATGTGTGTCCACTGTCATGGACGATAAGTCAAGGATGTGAGTGGCGTCCGCTCACTCCTTCTCAGTGAGGTGAGCGAGTCGAGAACGTCTTCTGGTAGCCATATGATCGTTGCCTTTAGAGGAGGATCCTCCGATGGAGGAGAGCTGAACCCGACGGAGACTCGACTCGTGCACCGCCCTTCTGCGTTCGTCGAGATGGGAAATTACTTATTGCTGGCACTTGAACTCCTCATTTAGTAGCCAGTGATAACCCATCGACATGTATTGCGATGAGTTAGGGGTCGCCCCGTGGAGCTTCCCTACATCGAGCCCACTCAGTGTCATTGAGCTTTATCAGCATGCACTCTCAGGTTTGCTCATTCGCTGAAAGATTCAAATGATCTTCTAGCGTGGGCCCTTCTGTCCCATTGTTGGTGGGTGAGATGTTGGCAGGGCCACCATTCGCGACTAGGATTCCACCGCTAGTGTCGGTGTTGTCCCGAGTGCCGATGTTGACGCCCATGTTCATGATGACGCACATGTAATGGCTGGGGAAGTTGTTGCTCCCGCAACTTCCAGATCCAGAGTCATAGGCTCTGTCTTCTGTTGCCAGATCGCCTAGATCGGACTCGCGACTGCTGTCGCTGTCAATATTCCCGACTAATGTCGCGGCATTGTTTGCTCAGGGTGTCGATCAGCGTTGGAAACCACGATGCTGGAGCAATCGCGGGAACCTTTGGCTGGTCAGGAAGGCGAAGTGTGCCAAGCCGACCAACTTGGAAGCGTAAGCTCCCGATCACTAGGCTGATCCCATCGCCCACGGACTCGAAATCTGAGCGAGTGTCCGGCGTGTGGAAGGTGAAGTCGAAGGCACCAAAGAGGAGGAGAGTCTCCGCTGCTGCAAAGTCGTAGATCACGGTTGATGGGGCCGAGGAAGCCGCAACATCAGCACTCTTGTTTCCCACAGATGGCGCCAATTGACGAGGGGTTAACTCATCAATGCCCATCGCAGATAGACTTAGGTTCGAGGAAGTGGGGAGAGCTAGAGGCATCGATCAGCTAGCAAACAAGCACATAGGGATGCATGGTTTACCCAGGTTCAGGCCTCGTAGAGGACCCTACTCCTACTTGTTTGCTCTCTTGGAATTATCGAGGAGTCAAAAGTTACAGGGATGCGCAAATGCAATCTGGCGATGGTGTGGAAACTAGGGTTGTGGATTGTCCTCGTCGCCCCCTCCTAGCCTTTATATAGATAGGCTAGGTCTCAGGATAGCAGGCCGAGTCGGTTACATATTAGGGTTTTCCCTTTAAACTTCTATCTTGAGTTTGCCGTGTGCCGCAAGTAGTCGGAGTCTCCTTGTAACATCTCAAAAATATTAAATGAGTATATCAATTTCCAATCGACCAAATTTGGGGTTAACAAAAGCTTTTATTATTAAAAACTATATGAAGGCAAGTGTGTGTTTGTTAATAATATATGAATGCATGATATGCCATGTTTGTTTGTTATATATGATGAGGAATGGTGTAAAGATCAAATCAATATCATCTAGGTCAAATCAAAACCAAACCAAAGCAAAAGGAAATCAAATTATAAAGCATATGAGCAAATGGTCATTTGTGCAAATGTTAACACTTAGCCCACTTTGGGCATCTCTATTAAATCATTTCAAACAGAAACAATTCTATTTGTTTACTCACCTTGCTAGACCAAGTGACAAAGAACACAAGTGAGCTCTCAAAACTTACCACAACAAATTCAAATGCATTTGAGGGAATTTTCAAAATTGAATCTAGTGTATGCACCAAGATAGCACTTTTTCCAAAACCATCCAAACTTTCTCCACTTGACCAATCCTTGCAACCAGAGACTCTCAAGCTTATGATCAACAAACCCACCAAAAAGAATTTAGAAATTCAAATAAATTTCTCTTGCGGCCATTTGACCGAACACTTAATGAGCACAATACACAGCTACCAACTGCACACTGTTTATATCAATCTTGTGATCATCTTTGTACTCAACTCAGCCTCCACTACTCGCCCACAATCACCCCAGTACCAGCCCGTGCAGCGGAGCCTCCCTCACTCGACCATATGACTAGTGAAAACCCGTACCCGAGCTCACCATGCGGACCAGACATGGATGCGACGCTACATGCTTCGCCCCCTCGCCCACGACGTCTAGGAGATATCCATGACATCACCGCACCCGCCTGTGTACACCTCGACCAAAGCCAGCCCATGGAGATGCCAGCACAATCGCGCCCATTTCCTATGTCTGCCATGCCGAGCGCACGCCAGAGCACCGAGCAATCCCGCGCGACTATGCCGCGCCTCACTCTCTCCTTGCATCAATGCACTGGTTTCGATGCGCTTGACCTCAAGGTGACTGTGACCACCGTACACCATGACGAACGCCCGCGGTACCCGAGGATAGCATGGACGTCCCCGACCGATTGAGACTATGTCTCGCCGTGCCACTGTGCGCATGACGATCACTAAGGAGCACCGCGTCGACCTACACCCTCCGTCATGCCTATAGCACACTGTAATGACATCGCTGACGAGCCCGAGCCATGCTCCAATGCTCCCCTCGCTAGGGTATAAATAGACCCTGCCCCTTGCCTCAAAACGCATCCCACTCGACTCACCTCTCACCCAACAACCTCTCTGACCCATCCCCAGAGCAAGCCGAGGCGTACAGAGCTGGAATTTCACCGGAGCCTGCCGCCGCAGTGGTGGAATAGAGCCAGCTCTAGGAGCCGCCCCAGGAGCTGCCACGACCACCATTCGAACCATCGTCGTCAACCAGTTCATTCGCCTGCACCGCCATACCTAGCTGGAGCCCTGGTAAGCCCCCCGACGACCCCCGCCGTAGAGCTAGGGTTGAATCCCGCGTGCGCCGTGCGACGGACACGATGGTGCTGAGCCGTTCGTCGTGCTCTAATCGTGCGACTAGGATTAGCGCATACCGCTTCGCGTTAGAACAGCCGCTGACATGTGGGTCCAGTGCAAGTGTAGCCCGCCATGTGAACACCGTGTAGTTGGGTCGGCCCAGTATCGTTTCCGCGCACACCCATCAATTCAAATTTAGATTTTTCCTTTTATTTCAAAACCCTATTCTGTAGTTGATTTCAAAATTGAATTCAGAAATATTTACTGAACCAAATTGCATGATTCCAATTTTGCTAGAAAGGAAATGAAAATCTCTAAACACTCCCACTGGATTCAAATAGTTTGAATTTATAGATCACCCATAGTAAAAATAACAAGGCAGAGACTTTTGCAACTTCAAACATCTTTCTAAAATCAACCATAAATGCTTTTGAGTTGATTCCAATTGTCAAAAATTACATTTGCCATGACCTATCTGAATATATAAAAAGATATGGTTTTACATGCAATAATCATGGGCTAAGATTAAAAGAATGGCTATATAGTCATTTTAATTATATTAAATAGCCATATGAAACTTTGTGATATATGCCATCTAGTTTAAAACACTTTCCCAAGTATTATAATATGTGGTGATGACATGTGTCAACATGATCCCAAATTTTATAATTTGAGAATATTAAATCTTAAGCGATTTTTCAATGAGTAAAAATTGCATTTCTAAAATAAGATAAATAAGACTATGTCACTAATTCATGTAGTGATTGAGATGATGCTAGATCACCTAGTGTGAACCTTTGTGTGCTGAATAGAAGTAGTTAAGTATTGTTTGGTGATTGTGTACCTCGTATTAATTATAGACGCTAGTACCAACTCGGGCTACGAGGAGGAAGAATTCTACGAAGAAGAAGAGGAGCACTTCGACAACTGTACCAACCAAGGCACGCTCCACTATGCAAGCTAACCTATGCAAGATATACTATGCATGTTATTGTGATGCAACCTTGATTATACCAAACCAAAGTTTTACCTACAAGCTTTATTTTTTCCCTTTATCAAAGTTTCTTGAATAGTTAATTATTGGTAATTAGTGGAAAAATAGGACAGATGCCATCAAGAGCATAGAATTAGGCTTAGGTAGTTACACTTGATTAGCACCCCTCAATAGTGATACCCTCATTGATAGTTGCTAGTGCTAAACTAATATTGATCACTTTAGATGGGAACACTTGGAGCAAATGATTATGAAAACCTTGCAATGATGAGTCATTCTATTGAAATGTTTTGACATGGGTTATGAAACCCAATAACTTGAAAATGATGATGAATGAGGCATGTGCCTTGACTTTGAATAAAATCTGATGGTTGGGTTCAGATGCGATACCATTCCAGCTTTTACCGTACAACCACAATACCTGAATTGGGCAGGGCTTAATAGGAAGTTTATATGTCTTAGTATGGGTTCCCTCGTGGAAAAGAGGTTAGGCTGAGGCTACCTCGTGACTATGAATGCCCACCTATGCAGTTCTCGGGATGGCGGATGGCCATGGCTGGGAGGCCAAGCTCATAGGGGAGGTGCCTGTACTAGGGTGTATAATTGAAAGGTTAGGATTGATTATCCGCATACCAAGTATGATGATTCAGCGCTATCCCTGATGGATGTATCGGATTTTGTGGTGAAAGTGTACCTCCTCTGCAGAGTGTAAAACTATTCGAATAGCCGCGTCCGCGGTCATGGACAGTTGGATGGCCATACTGTTCCGTTGTTAGATGTTTTCAAAAAGACTTGTCACTTGAAGTATGACTTTTACTTGACCACAACAGGGTTGTGTAAATGAAAACTAGGTTCCCACTTGAGTAATCTAGATAACTAAAATAGGTGTTTACTACTAAGTACTTCTGAAATAAAACTAGCTTATTGCAAACAAGCCTAGAGCTTAGGATTCCTACTATAATTGTCTTACTTACATTAGTGATAGTTTGTGAGTACTTTAAGAGTACTCATGGCTTTGTCCCCGGCTATTCCCATGGCCAAACTATGAAGAGGACTATCCAGAGGACGGACAGCAGGATGTCTACAAAAACTAGGATCATCTCCCATCGCCAGCATTGGCTATGACAATGAAGATGGAGCCTCTACTACGTTTATTTCCGTTGCTTTGATGTGTATTATCATGAGATCAACTATTTGTAAGACTATTATGGTTTGTAATGGATGATGTACTGTGCTATCAATTCTGTTATGTCTCGCAAAAATGGTATTCCTAGGATTGCGATGTACGGCATAACAGGCACCTGGACTTAAAAATCCGGGTGTTCACAAGTTGGTATCAGAACCATCCTGACCATAGGAGACCCTAGTTAGAATGGACGTCTGAAAAACTTAGTTTCAAAACAAAAGAAGTGAGTATTTATAAAAACCTATTCTCACTCTTACCCTTGAGATTCTTTCAAAAATAGAGTTCACATGTTCCTCAAAATTCTTGCAATCCTACATAAAATTTGACGCACTTGATCACCTCACTAACTTACTCATCCTAATTTCTTATAGATGGAGGTCAAGTACAGCAAGTTCTACCAGCTTGGCAATGGAGGAGAACTCATCTTCGAGAGGGACTTGAATCAGCTAGCAGAGTTTCTCGGATGCCCGCACCCCGAGTTCTATGGAGCGCAACTCAATGATCAACCAGGAGGAGAACTGCAGTGGTTAATTGTTGCAGATCTGAGAGGAAAGATGGAGCCACCCACCTCGGAGAAGATAGAGTTCACTTTGAGGGAGAACAACGTGTTGGATGCACTAGCTAGAGCAATGCAAGAAGCACTTGCCCGTCTGTGTGCGCAGAATATAAATCAGATCAATGGCACTCGCTTCGCTCACTATGCAACACATGATTCCATGGGAGAGTCCTTAGCCATGCCAGGACATCCGGAGCTGAAGCATCACGTGGACCACCTCGACTTCATGCTGCACGAGACTCGGAAAGAGCTGGACAATGCCCGTGCTTACGGCAACCAGAAGCACACTGTCACAGCAGAGAAGAACCACACCCTCGCCATCCTAGCTAAAGAGTGCAAGACACTTCGCCGCCAGCGTGACAAGAAGGACCGCATCATTGCTTGCCTCCGCCAGAAGGTGGCAACCCTTGAAGAAACCATCCATGACCAAGAAATTCAGCTTGAGGAGAAGGAAGACGACGGTGAAGATCTTCGTAGGGATATCACCTCTTACCTTAGTGACGATGAAGATTATCTGGAAGACAAGAACATGGAGTTCCACACCGACGAGGAGGACACCGATTTCCTGGATGACGAAGAACCCATCAGTTCTGATGAGGAGTAGTAGCACTAGATCATTGTCGTAGGTGTGAGTTTGTATCCGGTCCCATTGTATGGTAGAATGACAGAATGGTTCTTAAAACCATCTGCTTGGTAGTGGTAGTGTGTTGTTTGGAATGTATGGCTTGGAATGAATGAAAAGGGAGTTGTTGGTTTTCAAAACCTTAGCAATACTCAAGTTTTAATCTTTTTGAACCATACCCATAAACCATAGAAATTTCCCGCTTATCTTATGATCTATCTCAATCTTTAGATGACTCGCGGCAACCCCGGTGGAAGCAACTCATCCCAGAATCCAATGCTTCAGATTCTGCAAATTCTTGTATCAGATCGAGAAGCCGGTAGAGCCGAGCGTCAAGCCAATCTTGCCACTCTTCAGCAGATCGCCTGGATGGCGCACAACAACCAAGGCCATGGAAACCAGGATCACCATGGATCTAAGCTCAAGAATTTTCAAAACACAAATCCTCCTATGTTTATCAAATATGAAGATCCCTTAGATGCTGATGACTGGCTATAGTCAATGGAGAACAACTTGGAAGTTGCAGAAGTAGATTCTATGGAGAAGGTATTGTTTGCCACCCACTATCTGGCAGGTTATGCAAGATCCTAGTGGAACAGTACTCATACAATGAACAGAGGACAAATGATGACTTGGAAGGACTTCAAGATCAAGTTCAGCAGGACTCATGTGCCCTAGGTTTGATCAAGAGGATGAGGGATGAATTTAGGGAGTTGTAGCAAGGGAGAATGACTGTAGTGGAATACCGTGACAGATTTCTGTCTCTGGCTAGGTATGCCCCCGATGAGATCGACACCGAGGAAATGAAAAAGGAAAGATTCCTAAATGGCCTACATGATGAGATGCAGACAGTGTTAGTCAACATTCCTTTTGACTATCTAGAAGATTTAGTGGATTCTGCTATCCAGATGGAAGGAAAGATCAATCAAGCCAGCGAGAACCGCAAGCATCATATGATGCATCAGCCTGGACCCCACCATACCCCGAAGTACCGCCCCAACTCGTCTGCGGGATTTGCACCAAGACCCAACAGGCCACTTACGTCCCGTCCGAACTTTCCTAATCATGGCGGAGGAAACCCGAGGTCCGGAGGCCACAACAACAACACCGGCAACCCCCATAACTTCAACTGTGCACCGCCAAGGTCCACCGACCACAACAACAACAATACTGCCCCAAGAACTAGAAGCAATGATGTGCCTATTGCTGGAAGGACAAGTCAACAGTAACCTACTTTGAATGTGGAGTCAGGGTCACTACTCCAATGAGTGCCCCAAGAAGCTTGCTGCAGCCACCAATGTCACTGCACCTGCCCAGCAGCAGTGTCGTGTGCAACCTGGAAAGAGGTTTGCCCCAGGCAACCCGCACAACCATACAGGCCATCTGTTCCATATGAATGCGGAAGAAGCCTAGGAAGCGCCAGATGTCGTGTTGGGTATGTTTTCTATTAACTCAGTACTTGCAAGAGTGTTGTTTGATTTTGGGGCATCGCACTCATTTGTTATAGAAGAATTTCCATGCACTAGTAAGATTCAACCAACAAATTGGAAGCATGTTATGATAGTTCAAATACCTGGGTCAACCACCAAAGCTAGAAAATTTTGCAAGGTCGTGCCTGTCAGAATACATGGAATAGATTTTTATGCCAATTTAATAGTACTTGGAACAAAAGGTTTGGAAGTAGTACTAGGAATGGATTGGATGTCAAAACATCAAGGATTAATAGAATGTGCCAAGAAAGCCATAACCATGACTAATAGCACCGGAGTATCAGTAGAGCATGTGTCTGAGCCGCTACCCCGTTAATTCAAATGCAACAAGAGTTTAGTCCAATCAACCCTAGACCAAGTCAGAGTAGTCTGTGAATACCCCGATGTGTTCCCAGATGAATTATCCGGTATGCCCCTAGATCGGGATATTGAGTTTATCATTGAACTAGTTCCTGGAACTAGACCCATAGCTCAGAGACCCTATAGTATGAACCCAGCCAAATTAGTGGAGCTAAAGAAGCAACTTGACGACATGTTGAGCAAAGGTCGGATACAACCAAGTGCATCACCGTGGAGATCACCTATTTTGTTTGTGGATAAGAAAGATGGTGCCAACCGTTTGTGTATGGATTACTGGAAGCTGAATGACATCACCATCAAGAACAAGTACCCACTGCTGAAGATACAAGATCTATTTGATCAGCTGACTGGTGCCAGAGTGTTTTCTAAGATTGATCTTAGAACTGGTTATCACCAACTAAAGATCCGTGCAACGGATATCCCAAAGACTGCTTTCTCTACCAGATATGGATTGTATGAGTACAATGTCATGTCATTTGGATTAACAAATGCCCCCGCTTATTTCATGAATCTCATGAATAAGATTTTTATGAACTTCTTGGATAAGTTTGTTGTTGTTTTTATCAATGACATTCTGATCTATTTCAAGTCAGAAGAGGACCATGAGCAGCACCTAAGAACCATCCTTGAAACCCTTACAGAGCATCAGTTGTATGCCAAGTTTAGCAAATGTGAGTTCTGGTTAAAGGAAGTAGGATTCCTAGGACATATCTTATCGGCAGGAGGAGTTGTCGTCGATCCTGCCAAGATTAAGGACGTTGAAGAATGGAAAGCCCTAACCACTCAAACCGAAGTCCGCGCATTCCTTGGATTAGCGGGATATTACCGCAAGTTCGTTGAAGGATTTTCAAGCATCGCAAGGCCAATGACCCAGCTATTGAAGAAGGACAAGAAGTTTGAATGGACGGACAAATGTGAAGCAAATTTTCAAGAGCTCAAGAAGAGATTGATTTCAGCCCCAATTTTGATCATGCTGGATATCACGAAGCCTGTTGATGTATTTTGTGATGCATCTAAGATTGGTCTCGAATGTGTGTTGATCCAGGAAGGCAAAGTAATATCATATTTGTCCTGACAACTGAAGCAACATGAGGATAATTATCCCACCCATGACTTAGAACTGGCAGCTATAGTCTAGCCTTGAAGACATGGCGTCATTACCTCATGGGTAACCACTGTGATATTTATTCGGATCACAAGAGTCTGAAGTATATTTTCACCCAAAAGGAGCTGAATATGAGGCAACGGAGATGGATATAGTTAATCAAGGATTATGACCTTGACATTCACTACCACCCCGGCAAGGCCAATGTGGTAGAGGATGCTCTTAGTAGACTACCATGTAGGTTAAACACCATGATTAAGGAAGATCAGTCAAGTTTGCATGAGGAGTTGGAGAATTTTAGAATGGATCTAGTTAGCTAAGAATTTCTAGCCAGTATTGAACTTCAACCCACTTTGATTAGTCAGATAAAGGAGGTTCAGAAAGGAAATGCCAGTATCAACGGAATTAAGCGTCATATCGGTATAGGGAAGGTACCCGGATTCACTAAAGATGAAGAAGGTGTTCTGTGGTCTAAAGGACGCATCTGTGTGCCAGCAGATTCAGAGTTGAAGCAAGTCATTTTGCAGGAAGCCCATGATACTCTTTATTCTATTCATCCGGGAGGAACAAAGATGTATCAGGATTTGAAGGACCAATTTTGGTGGCACAAAATGAAGAGAGAAGTTTAAAGCTATATGCCAAGTGTGATATCTGTCAGAGAGTCAAAGTGGAACACCAGTGACCTGCGGGACTTCTACAACCGTTGCAAATTCAGGAATGGAAATGGGATTCAGTTGGAATGGATTTCATCACCGGTTTACCTACATCTAGTAGAGGAAATGATTCTATTTGGTTCATAGTAGATAGACTATCCAAGGTAGCTCATTTCATACCTACCAAGACCACTTACCAAGCCCCGAAGCTAGCAGAGTTGTATATTGCTAGAATAGTCAGTCTGCACGGAACCCCCAAGACAATTGTGTCAGATCGAGGAACCCAGTTTACCTCAAGGTTTTGGAAGAAAGTCCAAGAAGGATTAGGAACCAAACTGAACTTCAGCACAACTTATCACCCACAGACCGACGGACAGACGGAAAGAGTAAACCAGATACTAGAAGATATGCTGAGAGCATGTGTACTAGAATATGGATCTAAATGGTAAGACTGTCTGCCTTTCGCAGAATTCTCATACAACAACAGTTATCATACCAGTTTGCAAATGGCCCCATTTGAGGTTTTGTATGGAAGGAAGTGCCGTACCCCCCTGAATTGGTTGCAAGTAGGAGAGAGTCAGATATTCGGACTCGACATCCTACGAGAAGCCGAAAAGAAGGTTCACAAGATCTATGAACACCTCAAAACCGCTCAATCCAGATAGAAGAGTTACGCTGACAAAAGACATCGAGAACTGACCTTCAATGTTGGAGACTTTGTGTATATCAAAGTATCACCCTTGAAAGGAATGTAGTGTTTTCACTCAAAGGGAAACTTGCACCCAGATATGTTGGACCCTTCAAGATTTTAAGTCACTGGGGAGAAGTATCCTATCATCTAGATCTGCTGGAAGAGATGTCAGCCATGCATGATGTGTTTCATATCTCGTTACTTTGGAAATGCTTAGAAGTTCCGGAGAAGACCGAACTTTTCAAGAACATCGATCACAGAGCTGTGGATATCAAAAAGGATTTAACATATCGTGAAGTACCCATTCATATTTTGGAAGAAGCCTTTAGAACCACCCGGACCAGAAATATCAAGTTTCTAAAAATTCAGTGGAGCAATCATACTAAAGAAGAAGCCACCTGGGAGTGAGAAGATTATATTAGGACTGAGTTTCCAAATCTCTTTAGTTCCTAGTTTTTCTTGAATCTCAGGACGAGATTCTGTTTCAGGGGGAAGGTTTAGAACATCTCAAAAATATTAAATGAGTATATCAATTTCCAATCAACTAAATTTGGGGTTAACAAAAGCTTTTATTATTAAAAATTATATGAAGGCAAGTGTGTGTTTATTAATAATGTATGAATGCATGATATGCCATGTTTGTTTGTTATATATGATGAGGAATGGTTTAAAGATCAAAACAATATCATCTAGGTCAAATCAAAACCAAACCAAAGCAAAAGAAAATCAAATTATAAAGCATATGAGCAAATGGTCATTTTTGCAAATGTTAACACTTAGCCCACTTTGGGCATCTCTATTAAATCATTTCAAACAGAAAAAAATCTATTTCTTTTCTCACCTTGCTAGACCAAGTGACAAAGAACACAAGTGAGCTTTAAAAACTTACCATAACAAATTCAAATGTATTTGAGGAAATTTTCAAAATTGAATCTAGTGTATGCATCAAGATAGCACTTTTTCCAAAACCATCCAAACTTTCTCCACTTGACCAATCCTTGCAACCAGAGACTCTCAAGCTTATGATCAACAAACCCACCAAAAAGAACTTAAAAATTCAAATAAATTTCTCTTGCGACCATTTGACCAAACACTTAACGAGCACAGTACACAGCTACCAACTCCAAACTGTTTTGATCAATCTTGTGATCATCTTTGTACTCGACTCAGCCTCCACTACTCGCCCACAATCACCCCAGTACCAGCCCGTGCAGCGGAGCCTCCCTCACTCGACCAAATGACTAGTGAAAGCCTGTACCCGAGCTCACCATGCCGACCAGACATGGACGTGATGCTACACGCTTTGCCTACCTCTCCCACGATGTCTAGGAGATAGCCATGACCTCACCGCACCCTCCTGTGTACGCCTTGACCAAAGCCAGCCCGTGGAGATGCCAGCACAACTGTGCCCATTTCCGATGTCTGCCATGCCGAGCGCATGCCAGAGCGCCGAGCAATCCCGCGTGACCACGCCGCGCCTCACTCTCTCCTTGCATCAATGCACTCGCCGCGATGCTAGCGACCTCCTAGACATGCCCGCTTGACCCCGTGCGACCTGTGATCACCGTATGTCGTGACGAATGCCTGCGGTACCCAAGGATGGCATGGACGTCCCCGACCGATTGAGACTGCGCCTCACCATGCCACTATGCGCATAAGGATCACCAAGGAGCACCGTATCGACCTACACCCTCCGCCATGCCTATAGCACACTGTAATGATGTCGCCGACGAGCCCGAGCCATGCCCTGATGCTTCCCTCGCCGGGGTATAAATAGACCCCACCCCTTGCCTCAAAATGTACCCCACTCGACTCACCTCTCACCCAGCAACCTCTCTGGCCCATCCCCGGAGCAAGCCGAGGCGTGCAGCGCCAGAATTTCACCAGAGCCCGTCGCTGCAGTGGTGGAACGGAGCCAGCGCTAGGAGCCTCCCCAGGAGCTGCCGCGGCCGCCATTCGAACCGCCTTCATCGACCAGTTCATTCGCCTGCACCACCGTACCTAGCTGGAGCCCTGGTAAGCCCCCGACGAACCCCGCCGTAGAGCTAGGGTTGAATCCCGCGCGCGCCGTGCCACGAAGATGATGATGCTGAGCCGTTGATCGTGCTCTAATCGTGCGGCTAGGATTAGCGTGTACCGCTTCGTGTTACAACAGCCGCTGATGTGTGGGGCCAGCACAAGTGCATCCCGTCATGCGCTCGTCATGTAGTTGGGCCGGCCCAGTATCGTTCCCGCGCACTCCCATCAATTCAAATTTAGATTTTTTCTTTTATTTCAAAACCCTATTCTATAGTTGATTTCAAAATTGAATTCAGGAAGTTTACTAAACCAAATTGCATGATTCCAATTTTGTTAGAAAGGAAATGAAAATCTCTAAACACTCCCACTGGATTCAAATAGTTTGAATTTATAGATCACCCATAGTAAAAATAACAAGGCAGAGACTTTTCCAACTTCAAACATTTTTCTAAAATCAACCATAAATGCTTTTGAGTTGATTCCAATTGTCAAAAATCACATTTTCCATGATCTATCTGAATATATAAAAAATATGCGGTTTTACATGCAGTAATCATGGGCTAAGATTAAAATAATGGCTATATAGTCATTTTAATTATATTAAATAGCCATATGAAACTTTGTGATATATGCCATCTACTTTAAATCACTTTCCCAAGTATTAGAATATGTGGTGATGACATGTGTCAACATGATCCCATATTTTATAATTGGAGAATATTAAATCTTAAGTGATTTTTCAATGAGTAGAAATTGCATTTCTAAAATAAGATAAATAAGACTATGTCACTAATTCATGTAGTGATTGATATGATGCTAGATCATCTAGTGTGAACCTTTGTATGCTGAATAGAAGTAGTTAAGTATTTTTGGTGATTGTGTACCTCGTATTTAATTATAGACGCTAAAACCAACCTGGGCTACGAGGAGAAAGAATTCTACAAAGAAGAAGAGGAGCACTTGGACAACTGTACCAACCAAAGCACGCTCCACTATGCAAGCTAACCTATGAAAGATACACTATGCATGTTATTGTGATGCAACCTTTATTATGCTAATCCCAAGTTTTACCTACAAGCTTTATTTTTTCCCTTTACCAAAGTTTCTTGAATAGTTAATTATTGGAGATGAGTGGAAAATAGGAAAGATGCCATCAAGAGCATAGAATTAGGCTTAGGTAGTTACACTTGATTAGCACCCCTCAATAGCGAAACCCTCGTCGATAGTTGCTAGTGTTAAACTAATATTGATCACTTTAGATGGGAACACTTGGAGCAAATGATTATGAAAACCTTGGAATGATGAGTCATTCTATTGAAATGTTTTGACATGGGTTATGAAACCCAATAACTTGAAAATGATGATGAATGAGGCATGTGCCTTGACTTTGAATAAAAACTGATGGTTGGGTTCGGATGCGATACAATTCCAGTTTTACCATACAACCACAATACCTGAATTGGATAGGGCTTAACTAGAAATTTATATGTCTTAGTATGGGTTCCCTCGCGGAAAAGAGGTCAGCCTGAGGGTACCTCGTGACTACGAATGCCCACCTATGCAGTTCTGGGGATGGTGGATGGCCATGGCTGGGAGTCCAAGCTCATAGGGGAGGTGCTTGTACTAGGGTGTGTAATTGAAAGGTTAAGATTGATTATCTGCATACCAAGTATGATGATTCAGGGCTATCCCTGATGGATGTATTGAATTTTGTTGTGAAAGTGTACCACCTCTAGAGAGTGTAAAACTATTCGAATAGCCGCGTCCGCTGTCATGGATAGTTGGATGGCCATACTGTTCCGTTGTCAGATGTTTTCAAAAAGACTTGTGACTTGAAGTATGACTTTGACTCTACCACAACAGGGTTGTGGAAATGAAAACTAGGTTCCCACTTGAGTAATCTAGATAACTAAAATAGGTGTTTACTACTAAGTACTTCTGAAATAAAACTAGCTTATTGCAAACAAGCCTAGAGATTAGGATTCCTGCTAGTATTGTCTTACTTACATTAGTGATAGTTTGTGAGTACTTTAAGAGTACTCATGGCTTTGTCCCTGGCTATTCCCATGGCCATACTATGAAGAGGACTATCCGGAGGACGATCAATGAGATGTCTACGAAAACTAGGATCATCTCCTAACGTCAGCATTGCATGTGACAATGAAGATGGAGCCTCTACTACGTTTATTTCTGCTACTTTGATGTGTATTAAGAGTTGATCATGAGATTAACTATTTATAAGCCTATTATGGTTTGTAATGGATGATGTATTGTGCTATAAATTTTGTTATGTCTCGCAAAAATGGTATTCCTGGGATTGCGGTGTATGGCATAACAGGCATCTGGACTTAAAAATCTGGGTGTTCACACTCCTTGGCCACCTGAATCTCGACTGGGCCTTAGCAACGTCGTGGGCATCTTCAATGCTAGATCGTATATACCAAGCTCGAATACCTGTAAGGTATGGCCATGTCAGTATCGTTTTCCCCTCAACAGTGTTGGGTCCGCAGCATAGAAAACAAAAAAATTCCTACGATGAGAACTACACGCCAAGATCTATCTACTAGGTACAAAGCAACGGGTGGACATACATCCAACGAGAACTTACCCTCGAAGACAATGAGTTTTGTTAACGAGTAGGAACTCGTGGTTGATGTAGTCGTACACTTGTCGATCTCAAGATCGTGAGGAAGTCCGAGCGCCACAACTCAGCAGCGCATCCGTACTTGTATACACGTTCAAGCCACCGGACAACCTCCACCTCCTCGCTCCAGCGATCCAGCAGAAGCAGCAACTCCTTCCAGAAGAAATTCCACCGGGAACATGTATCTCGCTAATCCGAGAACATGGGGGAATAATTCTAGAGGGGGAGAGAGATCCTTCATAAGGAGGTGTAAGGAAGAAGGAGGAGGAGGAGGGGGTGCCCCTCCTCTCCATGGCCGGCGCATGGGGGGTGACCCCTCACCTCCCCCATTCATGTGGTGGTAACCCCTCCACATTAAAATGCCTCTTCACATTCCCTTTTAAAGTCCCCACTTTAAATGCATTAAAATTCTCCAAGTTTAATGCTCTCTCATTTATTAAAACTCTTTTATTAAATTTATTCAGAATTTTGTTAATTACTTTAATTAACAAACATTCACATATAACCCCTTGCAATATTTCAATATCACATGCAGAACCACTTTCTGCAATTTCACCCGAAACAATTCCTGCGCTTTGCAATTCTTTCGTCTGAAACATATGTGCTCCAAAATTGTGTCCGGTAACTCTTAAGTGTGTCACCCTACGATTCGTGAATAATGCAGACATGATTGAGACTCCTCTTAGATCAATAGTCAGAAGCGGGGCCTGGAGATCCATACTGACTCCTGCATATTCAACAATGACTTATGTGATCGTGAGAACCTTTAACGCTTGTAATTTAATCCCTTTGTCTCATGATATAATACATGTCCGAGATTCAATCATCGGTATCCAAATGCCTAGTTTGATCTCGTTACCGACATGCACTCTTTTCTTGTTCCCGTGATATAACATTCTAGTGATCACATCACTTGCTTGCAAGCTATCTCAATGTGATATCACCGAGAGGGCCCAGAGTATATCTATCCGTCATCGGGATTGAAAAATTCCACTCTTGATCCATGAGCCTCAACATAACACCTTCGTGTAATCTTGAACCCATCTTTATAGTCACCCTGTTACGGTGTGATGTTTGATGTTATCAAGATACTCTTCAGGTGTTAGCAATTAACATGATCTCATGGTCTAAGGATAAAGATTACTTCGTATGATGTTATAGCAATATAAACATAATGACTTGATCGTAATGCTATACTTCGGATGAATCTTCATCACATCATTCCACCAATGGTGTGACCTTGTTATTAACAACATCCAATGTCCATGATCAGGAAACCTTGATCATCTTGTTAATCAACAAGCTAGTCTATAAGAGAGACATAACTAGGAACACTTTTTGTTTATTAAACACACATGTATTGATGTTTTCGATCAATACAATTCTAGCATGCAAAATAAACATCTATCATATATAAGGAATACATAATAACAACTTTATTATTGCCTCTCAGGGCATATTTCCTTCAGTCTCCCACTTGCACTAGAGACAATAATCTAGTTCACATAGTGATAAATCTAACACCCATGGAGTTTTGGTGTTGATCATGTTTTGCCCTAGGGAGAGCTTTAGTCAACGGATCTGCTACATTTAGGTCCATGTGTACTTTACAAATCTTTATATCTCCATCCTTGACATGCTCGCGGATGGAGTGAAACCGGCGCTTAATATGCTTGGAATTCTTGTGAGACATCGGTTCCTTTGCGTTGGCTATGGCTCCATTATTGTCACAATAGATCACCATTGGGTCCAATGCACTAGGAACCACACCTAGTTCAGTAATGAACTCTTTCATCCAAACCGCTTCCTGCGCCGCTTCTAAAGCAGCAACATATTCTGCCTCCGTCGTTGATCTAGCCACCACAGGTTGTTTGGAACTCCTCCAACTAACTGCTGCTCCGTTCAAGAGAAATACGTATCCGGATTGAGACTTAGAGTCATCCAGATCGGTGTCAAAGCTAGCATCGACATAACACTTAGCAACTAGCTCTTCTTCACCTCCGTATATAAGAAACATATCCCTAGTTCTTCTCAAGTACTTGAGGATGTTCTTGACCGCTATCCGATGTTCAACCTGGATCAGATTGGTACCTACTAGTCAAACTAATAGCATGTGCCACATCCGGTCTTGTACATAGCATGGCATACATAATAGAGCCTATGGCCGAGGCATAGGGGATCTTATCCATCATCTCTCTTTCTTCCACCGTAGCCGGACTTTGAGTCTTACTCAATGTCTTGCCTTGCAACATAGGTAAGAACCCCTTCTTACTTCCGTCCATATTAAACTTCTTTAATATCTTATCAAGGTATGTACTCTGCGATAGCCCAATTAGGCGCCTTGATCTATCTCTATAGATTTTAATGCCTAATATATATGACGCTTCACCAAGGTCTTTCATCGAAAATCTGCTATTTAGATAACTTTTAATACTGTTTAAAAGATCTATATCATTTCCAATCAATAATATGTCATCCACATATAATATCAGAAATGCCACATTGCTCCCACTCACTTTCTTGTAAATACAAGCCTCTCCATAAGTTTGGACAAATCCAAACTCTTTGATCACCTCATCAAAGCAGAGATTCCAACTCCGGGATGCTTGCTTTAGTCCATAGATGGATCGCTGAAGTTTGCATACCTTATTAGCATCCTTAGGATCGACAAAACCCTTAGGTTGTATCATATACAACTCTTCTTCAATATTACCATTGAGGAACGCAGTTTTGACATCCATCTGCCATATTTCATAATCGAAATATGCAGCAATTGCTAACATAATCCTAACTGACTTAAGCATTGCTACGGGAGAGAATGTCTCATCGTAATCAACTCCTTGAATTTGTCGAAACCCCTTTGCGACAAGTCGAGCCTTATAGATGGTCACATTACCATCGACATCAGTTTTTCTTTTGAAAATCCATTTATTCTCAACGGCCTCTCGATCGTGAGGTAAGTCCACCAAGGTCCAAACTTGGTTCTCGTACATGGATTCCATTTCGGATTTCATGGCTTCTAGCCATTTGTTGGAATCCGGGCTCATCGTCGCTTCTTCATACGTCGCAGGGTCATCCATTTCATCAACCATGAAATTTACAATAGGATTGCCGTACAGTTCAGGAGATGCACGTGTCCTGCTTGACCTGCGAGGTTTGGTAGTTTCCTCTTTCGGAGTTTCATGATCAATATCATTAGCTCTCTCTTCATTAGGTGAAGTCAACTCCGAAACAACTTCCGGTGCTGCGCTACTTGCCATTTCATGAAGAGAAGGTTCAATAACCTCTTCGATTTCTACCTTCCGACTACTCACACCTTTCACGAGAAACTCCTTCTCAAGAAAGGATCCATTCTTGGCAACAAAAACCTTGCCCTCGGATGTGTGATAGAAGGTATACCCAATCGTTTCCTTAGGGTATCCTATGAAGACGCATTTTTCCGCTTTGGGTTCAAGTTTATCCGGGTGAAGTTTCTTCACATAAACATCGCATCCCCAAACTTTAAGAAATGACAGCTTAGGTTTGTTTCCAAACCATAATTCATACGGTGTCGTTTCAACGAATTTAGATGGTGCCCGATTTAAAGTGAATGCAGCTGTTTCCAGTGTATAACCCCAAAATGACAGTGGCAAGTCAGTCAGAGACATCATAGATCGAACCATATCCAATAAGGTACGATTACGACGTTCCGACACACCATTACGTTATGGTGTTCCGGCAGGCGTGAGTTGTGAAACTATTCCACACTCTTTCATGTGTGTGCTAAACTCGTAATTTAGATACTCTCCTCCACGGTCAGACCGCAGAAATTTGATCTTTCTATTACGATGATTTCCCACTTCATTCTGAAATTCCTTGAACTTTTCAAAAGTTTCAGACTTGTGTTTCATCAAATAGATATACCCGTATCTACTCAAATCATCTGTGAAAGTAACAAAATAACGATATCCACCTCGCGCCGACACACTCATTGGTCCACACACATCAGTATGTATGATTTCTAATAAATCATCGCCTGCTCCATTGAACCGGAAAACAGCGTTCTAGTCATCTTGCCCATAAGGCATGGCTCACATGTATCAAATGATTCAAAATCAAGTGATTCCAAAAGTCCATCAGAATGGAGTTTCTTCATGCGTTTAACGCTAATATGACCTAGACGGCAATGCCACATATATGCAGATATATCATCATCAAGTTTAATCTTTTTAGCATTAACATTATGAATGTGCGTAATATTACTATCGAGATCCATCAGAAATAAACCATTCAACACAGGTGCATGACCATAAAAGATATTATCCATATAAATCGAACAACCATTGTTTTCAGATTTAAACGAATAACCACTTTGCATCAAACACGATCCGGATACAATGTTCATGCTAAGTGAAGGCACCAAATAACAATTATTCAGGTTTATAACTAATCTCGATGGCATATGGAGAGGCAGCATTCCGACGGCGATCACATCAACTCTTGATCCATTGCCGACCCGCATTGTGACCTCATCCCTTGCTAGTTGTCGCTTGTTCCGCAGCCCCTGAATCGAGTTACATATATTAGCAACTGATCCCGTATCAAATACCCAGGTGCTACTGCGAGTACTAGTCAAGTACACATCAATAACATGTATATCACATATACCTTTGTTTGCCTTGCCGGACTTCTTGTTCGCCAAATACTTGGGGCAGTTGCGCTTCCAATGGCCAGTCCCTTGCAATAGTAGCACTCGGTATCAGACTTAGGGCCAGCTCGGGGTTTCTTTTCAGGCGCGGCAATAGATTTGCCACCCTTCTTTCCCTTGTGCTTAGCTTTCTTGTCCTTCTTGAAACCGGTGGTCCTATTGATCATCAACACTTGATGTTCTTTCATAATCTCCACTTCTGCAGTCTTAAGCATTGACATAAGTTCGGGAAGAGTCTTCTTCATGCCCTGCATATTATAGTTCATCACGAAGCTCTTGTAGCTAGGTGGCAGAGGTTGTAGAACACGATGTATGCCCAAGTCAATGGAAATCATTATTCCCACGGACACAAGCTTATCGGCGTACCTAGACATTTTGAGTACATGCTCACTAATGGAGCTGTTCTCCTCCATCATGCAGCTAAAGAACTTTTCAGTAGCATTATAACTCTCTACGGCAGCATGGGTATCGAAAATCATTTTCAATTCTCCCATGGTATCAAAAGCATTGCCATTTTCAAAACGCTTTCGAAGTTCTAGCTCTAGCCCATACAGTATGCCACAATGAACTAAGTTATGGTCCTCCTGACGAGTCACATAGACATTCTTTTCCTTATCAGGGGCATCAGGAGCTGGTGGGGGGCCTAGCGGCGCATCTAGCACATATTGCTTTTGTGCAGCAGTGAGGAGAATCCTCAAATTCATAGCCCAGTTGGTGAAGTTTCTACCATTCGTAGCAAGTTTCTCTTTCTCCATGAACACATTGAAATTAAAGTAAGTGGTGCCATCTACAACAGAATTTGTAAAGTTTATTTAGACTAAGTTTATGATAGATTGAGTTCAACTAATCCAAATTACTAATCAACTCCCACTCAAAAACGACATCCCTCGTGTCCTTTTGGTGATTACATGAACCAAATCCACTACACCAAGTCCGATCATCACGTCAGTCGGTGTAGCTTCAAAGGCGAGCATCTATATGGGCATCATATCAACTATATGACTCATGCTTAACCTTTCGGTCTGTGTTCCGAGGCCATGTCATACATGCTAGGATCGCCAAGTAAGAACCTTAGTACTCGCGTGTGTAAAACTGTCTTACACCCATTGTATGAAAGCGTAGAGTCGAGTACACCCGATCATCATGTGATGTCTCGAAGCATGATCCATAGAACGGTGCATACTCAAGGAAGAACACATTTTATCTTGATATCTAAATGAGGGATCATCTTACAATGCTACCAAAAGCGCCAAACTAGCAGTATAAGATGCTAACATCTAATGTGTAAAGTGAGATGATATGGTCCATGCATTTGATCTCTATCATTCCTTTGTGTGTAAGGCCAAGGTCTATGGAACTTACACGTTGAATGTGTTGTAAGAGTACCTATCATACATCTACTTACAACAATACCATATCAATACACTAGACCAGCAACGATCTAAACTAGACGCCTCTAATTTATCAATTGCAAGTTTGACGTGGCTTAGGGCTTTCGGAGATAGAACCGTTCTCACCTACGAACATGAACCACAACGAGGATAACCAAGTTATTATCAACTCGTTGTAAATCAGATATTGACTATAGTAGGAGAGACAGACACCCGCCAGCCACTTATGCAAAACAAGTTGCATGTCAGTCGTGGAACCGGTCTCATGTATGATGACCTGTAAGGTTGGTCTGGGCCGCTTCATCCACTATGCCACCAATATCCAAAATACATAGAAGATGCAATAACATGATCATCACCGCCCACATATAAACATATGTGTATTACCCGTGCGAAGCACCTACGCATAGATCAGGCTCTGATACCACTGTTGGGTCCGCAGCATAGAAAACAAAAAAAAATCCTACGATGAGAACTACACGCCAAGATCTATCTACTAGGTACAAAGCAACGGGTGGACATACATCCAACGAGAACTTACCCTCGAAGACAACGAGTTTTGTTAATGAGTAGGAACTCGTGGTTGATGTAGTCGTACACTTGCCGATCTCAAGATCGTGAGGAAGTCCAAGCGCCGCAACTCAGCAACGCATCCGTACTTGCACACATGTTCAAGCCACCGGACAACCTCCACATCCTCGCTCCAGCGATCCAGCGGAAGCAGCAACTCCTTCCAGACAAAATGCCACTGGGAACATGTATCTTGCTAATCTGAGACCATGGGGGAATAATTCTAGAGGAGGAGAGAGATCCTTCACAAGGAGGTGTAAGGAAGAAGGAGGAGGAGGAGGGCCTTTTATAGGAGGAGGGGGGTTCCCCTCCTCTCCATGGCCGGCGCATGGGGGGTGACCCCTCACCTCCCCCATTCATGTGGTGGTAACCCCTCCACATTAAAATGCCTCTTCACATTCCCTTTTAAAGTCCCCACTTTAAATGCATTAAAATTCTCCAAGTTTAATGCTCTCTCATTTAATAAAACTATTTTATTAAATTTATTCAGAATTTAGTTAATTACTTTAATTAACAAACATTCACATATAACCCCTTGCAATATTTCAATATCACATGCAGAACCACTTTCTGCAATTTCACCCGAAACAATTTCTGGTTTCTATCGAAACAATTCCTGCGCTTTGCAATTCTTTCGTCTGAAACATATGTGCTCCAAAATGGTGTCCGGTAACTCTTAAGTGTGTCACCCTATGGTTCGCGAATAATGCAGCTATGATTGAGACTCCTCTCAGATCAATAGTCCGAAGCGGGACCTGGAGATCCATACTGACTCCTGCATATTCAACGATGACTTCTGTGATCGTGAGAACCTTTAATGCTTGTAATTTAATCCCTTTGTCTCATGATATAATACATGTCCGAGATTCGATCATCGGTATCCAAATACCTAGTTTGATCTCGTTACCTACATGCACTCTTTTCTCGTTCCCGTGATATAACATTCTAGTGATCACATCACTTGCTTGCAAGCTATCTCAATGTGATATCACCGAGAGGGCCCAGAGTATATCTATCCGTCATCGGGATTGACAAATTCCACTCTTGATCCATAAGCCTCAACATAACACCTTCGTAGTACTGAACCCATCTTTATAGTCACCCTGTTACAGTGTGACGGTTGATGTTATCAAGATACTCTTCAGGTGTTAGCAATTAACATGATCTCATGGTCTAAGGATAAAGATTACTTCGTATGATGTTATAGCAATATAAACATAATGACTTGATCGTAATGCTATACTTCGAATGATGTTATACCAATGGTGTGACCTTGTTATTAACAACATCCAATGTCCATGATCAGGAAACCTTGATCATCTTGTTAATCAACAAGCTAGTCTATAAGAGAGGCATAACTAGGAACCCTTTTTGTTTATTAAACACACATGTATTGATGTTTCTGATCAATACAATTCTAGAATGCAAAATAAACATCTATCATATATAAGGAATACATAATAACAACTTTATTATTGCCTCTCAGGGCATATTTCCTTCAAACAGGCCATCGCATCTATTGGGCAGATTCCTCCATCATGAAAAGTCGTTGGAGCCTCGACAAGAATGGAAGATAATGAGGATTGTTTGAGGAATTCCAGTGTCCTCTTCTATCCATCACCAGTGTCAACCTCAAAGTACCTAGAGGAATTGCAATGTATGCAATAGTTACCTTTAGCATGTTCATTTCTAAATAGCATGCATCCCTTTGGGCAAGCGTCTATCTTCTGATATGTCATCTTTAGTGAATGGAGGATTTTTGTCGACTCGTAAAAGCTCTTCGTCAAGAGGTGCCCTTTTCGCAAGATGCTGCCAATGACAACCAGAATATCGTCGAACCGATCTCTAGATAAGTTTCTCTAGCACTTGAAGGACATTAGGCGAGCCATGACATCCAACTGGGTAACCTCTGTATATGGATGAAGGGGTTTCTGCGCATCAAACCTAGCCTCATAGAACTTCTTTGTGCTCTCCTTCAGACCCTCACTTGTCTCCGCCTCCTCTCCATTAGAATTTTTAGGCGCATTTACACCAATGAAGTCATCAAAGCACTTGTGAAACCCAGCATCAAATCCTCCAACTGGCTGACTCTACCGCGACTGCTTTCTAGCATGTTTTGGTGCTTTCGCTGGTGGCTCGCCATGGAAAATCCACCGATCATAATTCGGTGTGAACATGAATTTGATTAGGTGTAAACTCATTTCATCCTTCGACTTTCGTTTAAAATTGCGGCATCGTGCATATGGGCACAACAATTATGCGGGTCTGATATGGTCGGCAAACACATTATCCACAAACTGCTCGGTCTTTTCTTTCGACTCATCAGTAAATTCCCCCTGATCGGTCCAGCCCTCGTACATCCACAAAAGATCTGTATCCATCCTCTAACTAGTACAAAAACAAACATAGACTTCTTTTCAATTTAACATGTCATTATATCCAATATTAGTTCGATTAAGTTTAACAAATACAGGTTTTACGCGTTGCACCAACACCTATATCTCTAATAGGTAAAGATATATCCTAATCCCACCCGAGGATGTGCAGATTGGGTACGTTCTCCATGCTTTGCAGCACATCCCCGTTGTTCTCCCGATACACGTCGCAACCAAAAGCCGCGAGGATGTGCATCCGGAGAACAACAGGGGGGTGCTGCCAAATCCATTCTCGGAACAGAGTAGATCATGGAAAACATACCCAATATACACATCCTTTGGCTGTCCAAAATGCGTGGACAATACGAAAGAATTACGGCCGTAAATATGCAATTTAATGCATATTTACTCGCGTAACCCTTCTAAATGGGAGACGCCTCGGTAGCACGACTAACTTGGTGATCTAGACACAAAAATAAAACCAAGGTACATGTAGAGATGGGAACAAGATTTGTACCCTTGATGACCCACAAGTATAGGGGATCGCAACAGTCTTCGAGGGAAGTAAAACCCAATTTATTGATTCGACACAAGGGGAGCCAAAGAATATTTATAAGCCTTAACAACTGAGTTGTCAATTCAGCTGCACCTAGAAAAAATCTTGCTCGCAGTAGTTTATTAGTAGCAACAGTTTTGTAATAGCAATAGCAAAGTAATAGCAGTAGTAAAAGTAAAGGTAGTAGTAACAATTGTAGTAAACAGTAGGATTAAAGCGCGGTAGGAATAGGGATGGATGGACGGGCGTTGCATGGACAAGACAATTCATGTAGCAATCAAGATATAGGGCATTTGCAGATAAATAAGGTTCCAAGTACTAAATAATGATAGGCATGTGTTCCATATATAGTCATGTGTGCTTGTAATGAGAACTTTTACAACATCTTTTGTCCTGCCAACCCGTTGCAGTGGGGCCTCTAGGGAATCTACCGGCAATTAAGGTGCTCCTTTTAATAGAGCACCGGAGCAAAGCATTAACACTCCGTCAACACACGTGATCCTCATATCATAGTCATCCCCTCCGGTTATCCCGATTCTTGTCACTTCGGGGCCTTTGGTTTCGGACAATAATATGTGTATACAACTTCCAGGTAAGATCATAAACAATAATATCCTCATGAATCAATAACATGTTCAGATCTGAAATCATGGCACTCGGGCCCTAGTGACAAGCATTAAGCATAACAAGTTGCAACAAAGTCAAAAAGCACTAATAATAGATACTAGGCACCATGCCCTAACAATCTGATGCAGTTACATGAATGATCTCATCCAATCCCTACCATCCCCATAGCCTACAGCGGGGGATTACTCACTCATGGATGGGGGAATAATAGATGATTGATGGAGAAGCGATGGTGATGATGATGGCGATGATCTTCTCCAATTCCCCGTCCCGGCAGGGTGCCAGAACGGAGTTTCTAGTTCTGAATCGTGGAATCTGGTGGTGGCAGCGCAGCGGAACTCTATTTGGAAAAACGTAGAACCCCCCGTTTGTTTTAGGTCAGAGGGCTTATATAGGCGAAAGGAGAGGTCGAGACGGAGTCCGAGGCGGCCACACCACCTCCTGGTGTGTCCTGGCCTAGCCCGCGCAGCCAGGTGGTGTGGGCCCCTCGTGGCTCTTCTCCGTCTCATGTTTTGTCTCTGTGAGTCTTCTGGTAAAATAGGAGTTTTGCGATATTTTCCGGGATTTTTCTTAAAAGTTGATTTCCTGCACAAAAACGAGACACCAAAGCAATTCTACTGAAAACAGCATTAGTCCACATTAGTTGTATCCAAATCACACAAATTAGAGAAGAAACAATAACAAAAGTGTTCGGGAAATTATATATGTTTTGGACGTATCAACTCCCCCCAAGCTTAGCTTATTGCTTGTCCTCAAGCAATTCAGTTGAAAACTGAGTGCGATAAAAGAAACTTTCACGAATACATTTGCTTCATAAGATGTATATATCCCCAGCATATGATCAAATCCTTAGGCAATTCATAATAGTGTATGCAAAAAGGTTTACCCAGTAGTCATGCAAGCTATGAAGAGATTCCAACCCATTAGTAATAAGCAACATGACACATAAGCATATGTAGGATTGTAGTGCTCATAAGAAGATATGATAAAGTGGTGTCTTGCTTTCCTTTCTTTGGAGCAAAACATAAATGCCAGGGCACCTCTGAAGTTTAAGTGAATACTAGAAATAAAAATATCAAAGATACAAGTGTCAAAGTTATGTCATAATTAACCGTATTTTGGGACAAGCACATTACACTAAGAATGACAGCTATGTTCTCAGGAAGGTGCTCAAAGAATAAATGGTGACTCAACATAAAAGTGAAAGAAAATGTTTGAAAAGTTTGGAAGGCTTCCAAATGTTGAAAGTATGGTACTCATTAGCTTTGAGCTCACATTGCTCCTATCATAAGCATCTTTAAGTGATTAAGGTTAAAGTGAACAAATATGAGGATATGCTTGACAAGTTATAAGTTGAAAATCTCAAGCCCCTTGCTTACGAGTACCGTTCCTCATGCTACTAAACTTTAGTCACAAGTAAGTTCTTGTCATTGTAAGTACATGTGTATCATAGACAACCGCCAACGGGGTACCCCTTGCATGATGATACGGAAGATTCCCCATATCAAAATGACAACGCAAGCAAACAATGAGCATCTCAGTGATCCTTTTATTTCCTATTTTCATAGGGTTTTTTCTTTCCTATTTGCATAGGTTGTTTTTTATTGAGAATGCTTCACAGATTGCTCACTATGGTTATGCTGCAGGTTTCCACCATGATTAGGCATGGCTTAGACCAGCCGCCCAGTCGTTTCTCTAACACATATACGAACTCCATGAGCCTTACAAGCTCCCCTTTCATTTCACACCGTCTGGATCCATAAGAAAAAGAACATGATATCAACTAAATAAAGTGCAATGTTGAAAGCGTTCCCCATGATAACATGGTTCTGCTAATTCACAACTTACAAAACGCAAACATATACGCAACATAGATGGGCACAATGGTTCAAGTTTATTAAGTGCAAGAAAGTAAAGTGTGCCATCAAGTTCGTGAGAGCTTTAATCACTAATTTTCACATAACAAGCAAACATTTTTACTGGAAGAAAACAAAGCATAATAAATATGCAAGGAACATCAATAATGCTAATAGGTAGATATGGTGGACTATTTTGACAACTTTGGTTTTAGGGAGTTGGATGCATGAGTAAAGCTTATACTCAGCACAAGTGAAGGCTAGAAATAGAAATGGAGCGACAATCGAGAGAGCAGTAACTGTCATAATCATGCTTGCGACAAAACAAAATTAATAGTGGCATAAAAGTGACACAAGAACTCTGAGGCAGAATAAATCATCGAGGCTTAACTGACCTTTTGTTTAGTCATATGCATGCGTGAGCATGTGCCAAGTCGATTCAAATAGAACATTTAGAGGAGGACACCACAATGTCATACCAAGTTATGAATAGAACAATGCGAGCAAACATTTATATGACATGTTACGAACTATAATGGATTGGAACTAATCATAAGAAGGCAAGGACCACTAAGTATCCATTAAATAACATACACCTTACATAAACAGACTAAGCATGCTCACAATGATGAGTATATGTACAAAAATGAAAACAAATAGAGTTCATACCAGCCTCTTACCACACCTTGAGTTGTCATAAATCATCATTGCCTTTCGCTTGTGTGACTTGAATAACAAGATAAAACCAAACTCTAATGAGTCACTGAGGACCGCTGAACCCTGCTACGAACTTTACAAAACCAGAGAAGAACAACAAATATTTTTGGGTTTTCGATTTTAAAGGCATACCCGAAGGGAAGAATGAGCAAAGCGAAATCTTTTTGGGTTTTTTGAATAATCAAAACAGAGCTAAAAGGATGAAGCAAACCAAGGCTAAAAGTCAAAGAAGAAAACAAAGAGAAATAACAAAAATATTTTTGGTCTTTTTATGTTTTGGAAAGTAGAAATAAAGCAAGGACAAGAAAACTAAAAAGAAAACGAAACATGGATATGCAAAGTACCGACTGAACATGATATGTAGATGAGTGTGATATCGGTATACCTCCCCCCAAGCTTAGGCTTTTGTCCTAAGTGGGTATCAACCCCAACGCAGGTAGGAACTCCAAGCCGGTGGGTCATCATAAGAATGATCGTAGTTAGGCCCTTGTGAAGAAGAAGAAACTCCCCAATCATAGGCAGGCTGCTGGTATGAAGACTCCCCCTCGTTTGAGGGCTAGACCGAATCATCTATAACCTCCCTTCCAGTATCCTGCTCTTGTTGGGAGAGCTCCCCTAGATATGTATCGAGCTCTTCCTCAGCGAGTGACCATCCTACCCTGGTATCAAGGTTAAACAAAATAGGCACAGGCAAAAGAACAACACGCTCGGACTTACCCCTTCTCCAACCAGCCTTGAGAAAGGTTATTTCATAAGATAAATCACTTAAATTAGTCCAAGAAGAAATGAATTTATATAGTATCATGGAATTAAGGTCAAGCCTCTCTATGGGAAACTATAGGTCTGAATGATGAGGCGCTACACCATGCAAAGCTAATAAACGAGAGGCGATGAGGCCTCCACAAATTCCACCTTTCTCGCGGTTAGCAGCAAGATGGAAAGCTATCAAAGCACCCAAATTATAAGTCCTATCTTGTTTTAAGGCAGCTGACATGAAGGCTAGATCATATGAGGATAATTTATTAGCAGTTTTCCTAGCGAGAATGCACTTGGCAATAAAGTAGGCAAAGTATCAAATAGACGGGAGATGAATATTATGAATTTTACCACTCTCCTTTGAGAAGCTGCTCCCTTGGCAAATATCTACATACAAGTCCATGAGTGGTGTATGCCGCTCTCTAATCCTTTCACACGAACCCCATTGTGGTACTTTAATAGCTGCACAAAAATCATCAAAAGGGAGATCGACAGCTATATTGTAAATTTTGTAATGGACCATGGGGTTAGGCAAGGAGCAACTAAATCGAAAATCATGCACCATAAACATAGTTAGTTTCACATATTGGTAAGGTTCATCTTCCACAAAATGCTCCAATCCTGAATTAGAAATAAAGTATGGAAATCTTGAGAAATCCCAGCAGCCTTCATGAATTTGGGGCATGGATAGATAGAAGGGAAAACTTCTTCCTCACGATGAACCTTCATAACCTCGGGCACCCTTAATTCATGTTGGTTGAGTTGGTGTTCATTCATCTCCTTTTCTGAAATTTTAGACAAGCATCATACAAGTGATTGCAAAGTGATTACATAATGAAAGGAACTACTTATAGGGACTTGTGAGAGGCCTAAACATGCATCAAAATAACTTCTCTAAGCATAGAACTAGCATGCAAGCTCTCATAACCTATCACCTACAGTAGAAAAATACCCAAGATATAAACCACTAATCACAAATCTACTTGGACAAGCGGAGGAGTCACATACCAGAGAACAAATGCTCCAAATCTCAGTAGCAAAGATGGGCTGAGCAAGGAGATCGAAATTGCGAGCAAGAACAGCAAGAACATGGGTTTGAGAAATAAACAGGTGTTTTCTCGGGAGAGAGAAAGGAGTGGCAGGAGGGAGAATAAGTGGAGGGTCAGGGCTGGCCCACACCATGGCTAGGCGTGCCCCTGGTGTGGCCGCACCACCAGCTGGTGTGCCTATCTGGTGGGGGCCCCTGGGTCACTCTAGGTACTTCTCTGCCCCTCTTTTGACGTAAAAATTTAATATGAATTTTCTGGAATTTTTTGAGAAACTTTATTTTTGAGCAATTTTCATGTGTTGATGAATGATTTTCCGGCAGAAAGAAAATATTTGAATGATGCAATAACAAAATAAAACCTAAACTTTAGAAGTTCTAAGACACTCTAATATGCAAGCAGCTAACAAAATAGAAAAATAACCTAAGTGAAAACAAAAATTAAAATGGATAAAATAAAAGTAAGCAAGGATAATAATGGTGAAAGCATTGTTTTGTTCATTAAAATCCTTTTGTTAACAAGGTTGATCAGGTCTTATTACCAAAACAATTCTATTATGAAGTAAAACTTTGCATTCCACTAAATGATTATGTTACCTCAACCCTGATAGCAATAGTCCCAATCATAATAGTTTCATATTTTTCTCGCGGTATGGGACAATATATTTCTCCAACTTGGATGCCTTCAATATTTACAATTGAATTTAAGCCAGAAGTCCTATCCATCTTGTTGGGGAAATAAACAGTATGCTCCTTGTCATTAACATTAAAAGTTACCTTTCCTTTATTATAATTAATGACAGCACATGGAGTATTAAGAAAAGGTCTCCCAAGAATAATAGACATATTATCATCTTCAGGCATTTCAAGCACAACAAAGTCAGTTAATATCAAGCAATTATAAGCCACTTGAATAGGAACATCCTCGCATATACCAACAGGAATAGTGGTAGATTTATCAGCCATTTGTAAAGATATATCAGTTAGTATTAGTTTCTCCAATTGAAGTCTCTTGTAGAGAGAAAAAGGCATAACACTAACTCCTGCTCCTAAATCACACAAGGCAGTTCTAACATAATTATTTTTAATAGAGCATGGAATAGTTCGAATCCTGGGTCTCCAAGTTCCTTTGGAACCTTACTATTAAAGGAATAATTAGCAAGCAAAGTAGACATTTCCTCATTAGGGATCTTCCTTTTATTAGAGACAATATCCTTCATATACTTTGAATAAGGAGGCAACTTAATAGCATTAGTTAAAGGAATTTGCAAAAATAAAGGTTTCATCCACTCACAAAACTAATTATAGTGTTAATCTTCCTTCGACTTGTGTTTCTTATCAGGGAAAGGCATTGGTTTATGAGCCTAGGGTTCTCTTTCAATACCATGTTTATTAGCAAAAAAATCTTCCTTAGTGTACTTAGTATTCTTAGTGTGCTTTTCAGGTTCTTCTTCAATTTCTTCTTTATCAAGAGCATCATTTTTCTCATTACCACTCTCAGTTTCAGCATCGGAGGCAGATATACTATTAGGATCTTTAGCAGGTTTAGAAGACACTACAATAGTTTTATGTTTATTTTTGTTTCTCTTAGGAGAAGTACCACTATTTTCAATTTGTTGAGAATCCTGCTCAATTCTTTTAGGATGCCCGTCAGGATATAGAGGATCCTGAGTGGCAGCACCACTTCTAGTTCTAATTTCATAAGCATGTTTTTCGTTAGAAGCATTAACTAGCAAATATTTTTGTACTCTAATAGGCTGATCAATTTGAGTTTGAACCATTTGGAAATGTTTAACAAGCATTTTAACATCATTGGAGGTTCTTCCCACAATATCCCTCAATTCAATAATAGCTCTAGAGTTTTCCATCAAATGATTATGCACTCTTTTATTAAAATTATCTTGCTTAACAACAAAGATATCAAACTCTTCTAAGCATTGATCAGGAGGTTTAGAATAAGGAATATCACCTTCATCAAAATGTTGGAGAGAGTGTACCTCAATAGTGGATGAGTGGGATATTGGCTTACATAATTCTTCTATATGAGGTAAATTCTTCACATCTTCAGATTTAATACCCTTCTCCTTAAGACATTTCTTAGCTTCCTTCATCACTTCATCATTTAGTTCAATAACTCCCCTCTTCTTTGGTATTGGTGTTGGCTCAGGCACAGTTAACTCAGGTGTAGTTGACTCAGGTGAAGTCTAGTCATCATAATTCTTGCTTATTTTAGCCATTAATTCCTCAGCTTCTTTGGGAGTTCTCTTTCTAAAAACACAATCAGCACAACTATCCAGGTATGTCCTAGATTCATCAGTTAGTCCATTATAATATATATCAAGAAGCTCATTTTTAGGCAATGTACACACAGGCTATGCATGAATCAAAGCACAAAACCTTGCCCATGATTCAGGCAATATCTCCCTTTCTCCTTGTTTAAAATCAAAAAGTTCCCGCAAAATGGCATGTCGAGCACTAGGAGGGAAATATTTCTGAAAGAAAGTATCAATCAAGCAATCAGGGCTATTAACAGATCCAGGAGGTAAATTATTAAACCAAGCTTTAGCTCCTCCTTTTAGTGAAAAAGGGAAAATTTTAGCAACAAAGTAGGTGCGGGTCTTAATATCATCAGAAAATAGGCCACTCATGGTAGAAAGCTCAGTCATATGTGCTACAGCACTTTCATTTTTAGTCCCACAAAAAGGTTCTTTCTCAACAATGGTTATGTAAGATAAATCAAGAGAGAAATCATAATCCTTTTCTTTAATGTTTATGGGAGATGTAGCAAACTTAGCATTATGAGATAATTTAGGTCTAACAGTATGTTTCTCAAGAAGACTCTTAATAGCACTCCTACCATGAGTGTTTTGGCATTCTTTAATAAATTCATCAATCATTTCTATATATCCGTCTTCAATATCATAGCTCTCTCTAGACTCAGGTGAATTGACAGGTGTAGTAGTACCTTCATTAGGAATTTCAGTATTTCTAGCTATAGTTCTAGCAATCGTAGCATCTAGGAAAGGACCTAATGAACCACTCTTATCAAGCACAATAGAAGCAGCATCATAAGTATCAGAAGTTTCAGATTCAGCAGAAGTAGCAGTATGTGTAGCATGTGTATGTGGTGGTGGTGTAAGGAGCTTACTCATCACAGATGGTGAATCAAGAGCAACAGAGGTGTTCAGAACTGTACCTCTCCTTGTAGTGGATGGTAATATAGGAACCTTTCCATCATGAGATTTACCCATGATGAATAGATAGAAGCGAACAATAGTGATTCCAAGTGAACTTAATAAATAGAGCTATTCTCCCTGGCAACGGCGCTAGAAAATAGTCTTGATGACCCACAAGTATAGGGGATCGCAATAGTCTTTGAGGGAAGTAAAACCCAATTTATTGATTCGACACAAGGGGATCCAAAGAATATTTATAAGCCTTAACAATTGAGTTGTCAATTCAGCTGCACCTGGAAACAATCTTGCTCGCAGTAGTTTATCAGTAGCAACAGTTTTATAATAGCAATAGCAAATAGTAATAGCAGTAGTAAAAGTAAAAACAGTAGTAACAATTGCAGTAAAATGTAGAATTAAAGCGTGGTAGGCATAGGGATGGATGGACGGGCGTTGAATGGACAAGACAATTCATGTAGCAATCAAGATATAGGTCATTTATAGATAAATAAGGTAAAGCATCCAAGTACTAAATAATCATAGGCATGTGTTCCATATATAGTCATACGTGCTCGTAATGAGAACTTGCACAACATCTTTTGTCCTACCAGCCCATTGTAGCGGGGCCTCTAGGGAATCTACTGGCAATTAAGGTGCTCCTTTAAATAGAGCACCAGAGCAAAGCATTAACACTCCGTGAACACACGTGATCCTCATATCATAGCCATCCCCTCTGGTTATCCCGATTCTTGTCACTTTGGGGCCTTTGGTTCCAGATAATAATAGGTGTATACAACTTGCAGGTAAGATCATAAACAATAATATCCTCATGAATCAATAACATGTTTAGATCTGAAATCATGGCACTCGGTCCCTAGTGACAAGCATTAAGCATAATAATTTGCAACAAAGTCAAAAAGCAATAATAATAGATACTAGGCACCATGCCCTAACAATCTGATGCAATTACATGAACGATTTCATCCAATTCCTACCATCCTCATAGCCTACAGTGGGGGATTACTCACTCATGGATGGAGGAATCATGGATGGTTGATGAAGAAGCGATGGTGATGATGATGGCGATGATTTCCTCCAATTCCCTGTCCCGGCAGGGTGCCAGAACGGAGTTTCTGGTTACGAATCACGGAATCTGGTGGTGGCGGCGCAGCGGAACTCTATCTGGAAAAACGTCGAACCTCCCGTTTGTTTTAGGTCAGAGGGCTTATATAGGCGAAAGGAGAGGTCGAGGTGGAGTCCAAGGCGGCCACACCACCTCCTAGCGCGGCTTGGCCTGGCCCGCACGACCAGGTGGTGTGGGCCCCTTGTGGCTCTTCTTCGTCTCATCTTCTAGCTCCGTGAGTCTTCTGGTAAAATAGGAGTTTTGCGATATTTTCCGGGATTTTTCCTAAAAGTTGATTTCCTACACAAAAATGAGACACCAAAACAATTATGCTGAAAATAGCGTTAGTCCGCATTAGTTGTATCCAAATCACACAAATTAGAGAAGAAACAATAGCAAAAGTGTTCGGGAAAGTAGATATTTTTGGACGTATCAACCATCTTGTAGCGCGCTCGGCCGTCGAAGAAGATCTGGAGCACTACTTCAAGAAGCCCTATGACGTCGGTCCCCGGTGTCCACCTCCAAACATAGCATGCACATGCGAGAAAATGAATTAAGGGTCATTTTCTTTCCTAAACATGTCTAACTGCCCAAATCCTAAAACATGCAAACACCATTCTAAATACCCTATTTCTAATTATTTGTGCACTAAATCCTATTTCTAAACTAATTTCTATCCTAAACCACCCTATTTTTCGTGCCTATTTATTTTAACTACCCTGAAGACTACTACATTAAGTAATTAGCATGCATAATATCCACTAATTAACAATGCAAATTGACAAAAAAAAGAATTACCTACGGGCGAGCTCACCCTGCCGGGATGGTGGAGCTAGGAATAGTGGTGACAGGGGAGGCGTGATGTTGTCGGGGGAGGCGGGAGCTAGTCGGGGGAGATGGGTGGTGGGTTGCTACCGGGGGAGGCGGGAGCTGGTCGGGGGAGCTGGAAGGTGGGGTGCTGGCCGGGTGGCCGGGGAAGGCGGGGTGCTGGCCAGGGGAGGCGGGATCTAGCCGGGGAGCTGGGAGGTGGGTGCTGGCCGAGGGAAGCGGGGTGCTAGCTAGGTGAAGCGACGTTGTTGGATGGGGCGGTGGGTCGGACGCAGCGGCACCGTAGGCCGGGGGCGGTGGGTCGTTGGAGGCGGCGAGTTGGGCGAGCTCGAGCGGCTGGGGCTGCGGGCCGGGGGAGATGGTGAGCGGCGGGCGAGGCGCACGTGGGCAGGGTGGCGGCGGCGTGCGCGTGGACATGGAGGCGTGTGGATATGTGGGATGTGTGTGGATAGGGTTTTTTATTTATTTTCTACCGAAAACGTGCATTTGCAGTGCGCCTCAAACGGCAAAGGTTTGCCTTTGTCGTGCGCCTAACACGGCAATAAACCTTTTTACATGTACATTATTTAATATTGTACTTACCATGCTTTTGGGGAAGACCGTCGGGGCCGCAGACCTGGTCGAGTGACGGGTGTTTTCGGTGGAGAAAGATTCCCAAAGCACCGGAATCCCACCAAAACTTGCATGTGGACTTAGGATATATGTGGAAGTTTTGTGTAAGGTCTAATGGTGCAAGACATAGCTCCCCGGTGTGACCTTCTTTACATTAGGGCGATACCATTTAGCATATTCCTGGAATTGTAGGTGGAAATGTCTCGTTGCGGGTATACTGGGGGCTAGAATGTGCCACAGGGTTCCAAACTTGGTTTTCCTTGTATCTATGTCCTAAATAAACCTAAACCAATGAAAAATTACATTGGTGATACCTCATGCGGAGAAAGCAAGGGGTAGATCTCCCGGGCCCACAAACGGGTGCTTTCGACCCCGGAGCCCCGGAAACCCACCAAAACTTGCATGTGGATCTAGCGAACTTGCATCTGGACCTAGGATATATGTGAAAATTTTGTGGAAGGCCCATATATGGAATACATAGCTCCCCGGTGTAGCCTTCTTCACATTAGGGCGATAACACTTAGAAGATTCCTAGAACTCTAGGTGGAAATGTCCCGCTGCGGGTATACCGGGGGCTAGAATGTGCCACAGGGTCCGAAACTTGGTTTTGCTTCTATCTATGGCCTAAACAAACCTATACCAATGAAAAATTACATTGGTGGAACCTCGTGCGAACAAAGCTAGGGGGTAGACCTCTCGGGCCCACGGACAGGTGCTTTCGACCCTCGGAGCCCCAAAAACCCACCAAAAATTGCATGTGGACCTAGGAAACTTGCATGTGGATCTAGGATATATGTGAAATTATTGTGGAAGGCTCATAGATGGAATACATAGCTCCCCGGTGTGACCTTCTTCACATTAGGGTGATAACACTTAGCAGATTCAACTCTGTGTGGAAATATACCGGGGCTAGAATGTGCCACAGGGTTCCAAACTTGGTTTTACTTGTATCTATAGCCTAAACAAACCTAAATGAACGAAAAAGTACATTGGTGGAACCTCGTGGGAGAAAGCTAAGGGGTAGACCTCCCGGTCCCATAGACGGGTGCTTTCGACACCCGGAATATGACCCCTGGAGCCCTGGAAACCCACCAAAACTTGCATGTGGACCTAGGATATATGTGAAAGTGTTGTCGAAGGCCCATAGATGGAATACATAGCTTCCCGGTGTGACCTTCACATTAGGGCGATAACACTTAGCAGATTCCTGGAACTTTAGGTGGAAATGTCCTGCTGCGGGTATAGCGGGGGATAGAATGTGCCACAGGGTCCCAAACTTGATTTTCCTTGTATCTTTGGTCTAAAAAGTACATTGGTGGAACCTTGTGCAGAGAAAGCTAGGGGGTAGACCTCCTGGGCTCACATACGGGTGCTTTCAACCCCCGGAGCCTCGGAAACCCACCAAAACTTGCATGTGGTCCTAGGAAACTTGCATGTGGACCTAGGTGTGGTGGAAGATCTAATGGTGCAAGACATGGCTCACCGGTGGAACCTCGTGCGGCGAAATATGGGGGGTAGTACTCCCGGGCCCATAGATCGGTGTTTTCGCCGGAGAATGACCGCGGGAGCCTCGGAATCCAACAGAGTCCTTATGTGGACATAGGATATGTTTGAAAGTGTCCATAGATGCAATATAGGTGATATTAGAGATAAAATATGTGCTAAGATAAGATGGTGGTAAAAACAAGGATTTTTTTGGAAAAAGTGCTTTGCCGTATGTGGCACCCGGCGAAGGATTTTCCCACGTGGATTCATTCGCCCGGATCAATTTGCGCACGTTGTAAAAATAAATGGCTGAAAATTTCGCGTGTAAAATAAATTTGGTATTTTAAATCTTTGTCGTGCCTGACGGTAAGGCACACGGCAAAGCCATGCCGTCACCACGGCTCGGTCAACTGCGCCGAAGTGGTGGGCCCTATGTGACGGTGTGTCGTGTATTTTCTTTTCGGTGGGCCGTTTCTTACCTTTATCGTGCATTACATCTTTGCCGAGAATAACAAGCAGTCAATCAGGTCAATGAACATGGGATACGTGAAAAACACGACCAGAGTAGTTTGAGTTCAGGTTCAATGAGATCAGGGTGAGCTCTTGGGTACCACGACTGGCTCTCCATCAGCACTCCTCTTTATTTACTACTAGCATAGTACCCGTGCGTTGCTACGGGATATGAGCTAAAGTGCTGAAACATACACACAATCCAACTAAATAAAGACACAGTTCAAACAATTAAAATTAGACGGCAAAAATATAAATTCACGACAACAATTACAAGTCAAAAAGGGACTAAGTCAATGCGAAGCCAAGTAAATACGAGTACAACATTTTTAACACCTGCTAAAAATGTTATTGTATAGTTAAAATTGTGTGTCACGGAAATATAAATGGCATACTCCCTCCGTCCGCAAATATCTATTTTATTCAAGTGATTTCTTCCAAACATATTTAGTTGAATACATATGATATTCACACATCATGAACTACAAGACTAAGAAAGAAAGAAATTACAACATGTAATGACCGTAAATTTTGCCACCCTCCAACCCATATTAGTTGACTCAGATTTGTCTAAATATATTTGTATCTAGACAGATTTTAATTAGATACATCCGTATATATAGTCAACTAATATGAATCGGATGGACTATTTAATTGTCGGCTTCCATTAAAAAAGAAACCACTGCCACCCGTATACAGTACAAGCGCGCATGCGCTTTACAGATGCAGTAATTAACCAAATCCTATATAGACTTATGAACAAATAAAGAACAACTCCAGAACTGAGGAAGTGATGTGTCCCTGTCATGCATCAGATGCAACAATTTAATCTAATTCTAGGAAAAGTCAGGACCATCTCCATCGCAAGCAGCGACCAAGTGCTGGTGCTACCGGAAGGCCAGCTAAAAAAACTAAAGCACAACAATCAGCGACAGAATAAAGGCATGCAGCGACAGAGTCACCTGCATTTTGTCGAACATACTACATACACTTGCCAAAGTGCTAAATTAGTGAAAAAGAGAAACGACGGTAGGGAACTGGTGCAGCTCAGAGTTCACCGGAAGAGGCAGCCGACGTCCTTGTAGTTGGGAACAGAGGCTGGGGATGGGAATGGGGCACTGAGCCTGGTTAATACACCGGCGCACTGATATTGTGGAAGACGCGACGTACTACAGAGGATGGAATCTCAGTGCCGGTAGGGGGAGGAGGTCGGACTTCGTCGGTGCGAAACAGGTTGGGACTTGGGCGGTATTGACACTTTGATCCGCGCCGGTAGGGGCAGAGACCTCAGGAATCGGCGCTAGAGATGGGCACAAGTAGAGGTCGAGGGATAGGTTTTCGCAGGCAGGAGTCCCGTTCCGCCTGCCAGAGGAGGCTTTGCTCGAATTGCCCCTCTTCCTAGGGATCTCGCCGACAGGAGAGAGGCGCTACACCGTGGAGCTCGAGCTCCCGCTTGGGGGGGGAGGCAGAGGAGATCTGGGGACCAGGAGGGAGACGGAGCAGAGGAGATCTGGGGACCGCTCGAGAGAGAGGCGTACCAGTCAGGAGGTGCGTAGCCACTATCCTTCCCGTCTAGGCCAAGAAACCATACGTGTAGCATTAGTCGCCAAGAAAAGGGGTGGCCGAGGAGGTTCCTTTGCTCTCCAGGACCGCACCTTCTCCTGTCTTGGTCGCTGCTCCGGAGAGAGACCGGTTGGGAAGGAGACAGAGGAGAGTTGGGGTTCGGGAGGGAGGCGGAGGAGCGAGGTCACTTGGCGGTGGCAGTACCTGTAATATCCTCAAACTACCAGGGGCAAAAGCATCAATCCATGGCAGACAGAAATTTGCTGTATTGACGAACGTACCACAACGTAAATTAGATAGATAGATAGATAGATAGATAGATAGATAGATAGATAGATAGATAGAGATACTAGATGGATTTGACTTGGGTCGCTTTACAAGAGATCTCTTTCGAGTTGTTGTGATTAGATCTATCGAGGTCTCGCTCGGCCGGCGATCACCGTCATGCCACCGGCCAGGAAACGAGCGAGGCGCCACCGCCGTCCATGGTCCGAACTCCCGCATGACCTGCTCAGCGTCATCCTCGACCGACTCACTCCGTCCTTGGGCGACCGCGTCCGATTCCGCGGCGTTTGTCAGGCATGGCGCGCCGCCGAGCTTGCTCATCCACATCCTCCCATGCCATGGCTCGTCGCCCCGGGGCACTGCGTCAGCCTCCACGATGCCGCCATCCACCGCGTCCCGCTGCCCGAGGATGCCGCCGCTGCCGTCTGCCGAGGATCGTTCGGCGACTGGCTCGCCCTCGTGCCGCCAACAGGCCGACCCTTCCTACTGAACGCTTTTACCATGGAGCGGATCATGCTGCCGCGGTGGAAGAAGAAGCCGATGGTTAAGTTTGTCATGTCGGCACCGCCAGACTCGACGAGTTGCACGGTTGCCGCCATCCTTGACAACGAAGAAGACAACGACTACAGAAGGAGAAGCAAGATTATCGTCTGCCGTGTAGGGCAAGTGGGCTCTTGGCGGACTATGACCACGGCGTTCCAGGAGCTCCACGGCATCATCTTCTTCGAGGGAAAACTCCATGCGCTCGACGCACAAGCCCGCGTCCAACGTGATAAGCCGTGGAAGCCACACCAGTACTATTATTATACAGGCGGACAAATGGATTTGGGCAATGCCAGGCTGCGCCTGCACCTGGTTGCCCTCCGTGGGAGGCTGTACATGGTCGGCAGAGCCTTCGGGACAAACCGCGTGCCCGGATGTACACACTTCACCTCCAATGTCGGAGTGTTCGCACTCGGCCTCAGCGGCGGGACGGCGGCCAAGCGGCCGGAGCCTGTCAAGGACTTGGAAGGGCACGCGATTTGTTGGCGACGCCTTCTGCGACGCTTTCCCCGCCGGTGCAGGTGGCGACAAGATCAGAGAGAACCAGATTTGCTTCGTGGACGATGAGAAGAACTTGTCGTCGCTGGCCGCCTACGGCCTCCGGCCCTTCCGGCAGCTGCAATCCTACGATGTCCGCAACGGCTGCATTCGTACATACCGGCCACCCGAACCATCGTCAGGGTCTTCAGCAACCTGGCGGTGCGTGACGGTACAACGCTTCCCGCACAACGGCGCCATGGGACCACCGGTGCGGAAGGTGCTGTCGGCGGCGGAGGAGCTGCTGTGGAACTTGACAAACTGCCTGGGAGCAACCGGCCAGCCCTCCTACACAACCCGCCAGTACCACGGTGCAGGTGGGTCACGCGTGACGACCGTGCGGATCTCCGTCCCTAAGACAGCAGCAATGCTCAAATTCGACACCCGAAGATTCACGCAGCACCGGCCATCGGCCAAGGAGGCGAGGCAGGCGGCAGTGCACGAGGCCGCCACGTTCCTCCGGAGCCGGTTCCGGAGCGTCTTGGACGACAGCCCGTGGAACTCCGTCCCTCACTACCGTAGCCACGTCGATGAGCACGAGGAAGAAGAAGATGACGACAATCTGTTTGGGTATGAACGTTGGTACGGAGGGTACTAGTGTCGTGCAACTCCTGATTGTAAAACCAACATATATACCAGACACAAACCACGCGTTTAACAGAAAAACTTTGAATAGTTGCGATATATATATACGTAGAGTAATTTTGAGTAGAAGCTTTTTGGTTTTTTGTTGCAAAGAATCAGAGTGTTCTCGTCAAATGTACTGAAATTTTCATCCAACTCAGGGATTTCGATGACCCCTCCACATCGTCTGCATTCAGAATTATGAATGTGAGTTAGTGTTTAGGGTCTAGAAAGTGTTATCGAAAGATTGATTACCTTCAAAGAGGCTAGCATCTACGTCAATCAGCCAAAAAAATTGCAAAAACACACACAAAAATTGTCTTCAAGATTTATAATATTAGTCAACATTGCAACTCTATTACCACAGATTTATAATGTTCACCATATTATAGCATTTAATAAGAACAAAGAAGACGAGAATTAGCAACATCAAGCAAATTTAGTGCAGAAAAGTATGATGTACTATTTATGAGCTGATTAACCCTTATATGGAGAACGTATATGCATGTGCACGGAAATCTGTCCTCTCATGTTCCACCATCGTCGAATATTTTAAAATAATTTGTCTCCTAAGCCGCCGGATAAATGATTCATATACACAGGTAAGTTCATCATGAAGAGGGATTTAAAATTTTGATCTGTTATTAATATGTTTCTAAAAAAAATGCTGCACACCACTTGTTGGATTTATATATTGTAGATGCCAAATTAATAATGAACAGTTATCACAACTATAATTGCCAGATATGATTTATACATGTTTTTAAGCATTCTTACAATGTTATGCAAAGCTAAAAATTGAACATTTAAGTGCTTCTCAATAGCTAGAAAAAAAAACTAGAGATGTCATCCCACAAAATGTAGTACTATGCAAGAATAATCTACCTCTCAAGTTATTGTTGTATCTGTTCCATAAAATAAGGCGTATAATTTTTTTAAAATCAAACTGAGTAAACGTTTACTAATTTTTTAGAACAAACGATAAACATACACCATTAGATACATCATGATATAAACTTCCATATTATATCTACCAATGTGGCTTTTATACCCGAAGTGATAGCTCCGGGTGCCCTTAGGGTCGTTCGATATGGTTTTGTGATATGTGTTGTCATGCACATCCATCAATGGTTCTCGTCTCAACAAAGAAAATGGTACCATACTGATTTCAGTTCAATTCCCTCCATCGTTCACACAAAATCTGCAGATATAGTCCATTGACCACAATCTCCAAATGCTCTGGATTGCAAACCATCAAAACTCAAGAACCAAAGACCGCAAACAAAAACTCATGAACTAGAAGCTTCCGAAAACCACCAAAAATAAAGAATCAAATAGGCGAATCCCATTCCTACCTCGACGACTGTAGCTTGAGAGGAATGGACCAGTGCAATGGCTACACTACATGTCATGGGAGCTCGTCGCCGTACAAATCCGGATGCGGCGGGTGGTCCAGGCGGAGATGATGGACGGGCGCGTGGCCGGCCAAGATGCAGATGAAGGTGCAGTGGCACGGCAGGCCGTCCCATAAGCAAGAGAGGGGTGCGGCCGTGCGAGTACGGGGGCAGGGCATGGCTGGCGGGCCAGCGTGCAGGTGATGAGTCCATTTTTGAAGCATTTTTACCTTATGTTTTTGCATAAGTAGAGTTAGGATTTTGGTATTTTACTGCGCGTTGGCGCACCTTTTTCCCTTATTTCAGCAGGATCCTGATTTATTAAGTCTTTTGTTATATCAATTGGGACTATCATGTTATGTAATAATAAGATATTTCTAAGTGATAAATGGCATTTAAATGATTTTCCATGCACCTAGGAGAAGAGGGGATGCGAAAAGAAGTTACAGAAGGTTTAACGACCTGCTGTACGGATGAAGCCTGCCCGTACGGTCTGCCCATACCACCTTCTAGGACGTCCGCCTCATCAAATACTCTCACCACGCAAAGACGGATCTGAGATATGACATTCACAGACACTTCCAAGCACGAAATACCATGCCAGGAAGGGATCTGGAGGAGGAACTTGGAGAAGGACAAATCCTTGCTACTACACGGATCATCCAAGGACATCACATCATCCTCTTCATCAGCAACCGCTGCATCTCCATCAACACTATTATTCATCTCTCTCATTCATTAGATCTTGTTGTAATTCCAATACAATTGTGGTTTATACTTGATTTACCTTTTACACTTTCAATCCATTCATGTGAATATGATGATGGTGTTGAGTAGTTCCCTTTGTTTTGGGGGAGATGGAGAAACCCTAGCATTATTATGAAATGGAATAAAAATGATCTATAATTTTGGTCTTTGATCTATTGATTTATGATATTTTGTTAGATCTCTCTCTAAATGGTATGTGAAGTCGACCACATAGTATATGCCTTCGGGACTAGAGAGAGGGACCTATCATTTGGACGTGTATGAGAATATGTCTGGTGCTACTTTGTGACTGCAAGCATTGGTTTATAACCTACATGGTTAAAGGGATATTTACTAAGCTCATAATGATATTTATGGAAAAATCCTTAATTGTTGTGGTCTGCTGAAGTGATGTGCTCACAGGCATCCTAGTGGTTATTGAGAGATGACTTCATCACATGACTCGTAGAAGTGGCCTGCTCACAAGACGTGTTGGTGAATATCTTATTATGGATCTCTCTCCACACATATCATGACGATCGACATGGATTATCCCAATCATGAATAATTCTCATATGCTAGTGATGTATCCTACATTCCCGAGAATATTTAATTCTTATTGAGTTCTAATACGAATTCCAATGCTCTTGTTACTTGTTTACTTTACTTGATTTCATTACTTTCTTGCACACAAACATTTCAAACATCTTTTACTTGAGATCAAAGACAACCTACAAGTATCCTTTGGTAGATAGTGACGAGGGGCATAAAGACCTTAACCAAATAGCTCTCTGTGGATACTCTTATTTCAAAACTAGCTACAATAGACGTGTGCACTTGCAGTCATCAGCAGGTCGAGGCCCACCACGAGTTGCTGGCAGGAATTGCATAGGGCAACAATGGAACCACACGGTTGGCAGCCGAATCGGATGGCCCGATGGTTATTGCATGGGGGCGCAGCGCAAGAACATCGGGGTGGTGGGAGCGCCAGGGCCAGTGAGAGAACCGCATAGGAGGGATTTTTTAGATGCATGAGAGAGAGCTTGAGGACGCGGGGCGAGGCGGTGCGATTCGGTGCCCTGGGCCAGGGCGGTTCCGTACTTGAGGTCAATAGGGCCGAGAACTAGGAGGAATGGGAAGGGGCACGGTGGCGGCCCTGCCATGCGCGGGGGTGAGATTGGCATTGGTGGACCTGGCGCTGTGGTGGTATGTGGGAGGTGTCAATGTAGGGGTTCCGCGTATGAAAACAATAAATTTTACTCTATGCCCCTGAACCCCTGAAGCTACCAGGACCTATATATTAGTAATACAATAATGGGAGGGGCTTTTCGCGAACTTACCCTTGAAGACCGAAAAGTGTTATCAACGCTCAGGAGAGCGTGGTTGATGTAGACGAGCCGAAGCCGACCTCAAGGTCGTGATGAAGTCCTTGCGCTCCTTCTGGCTCCAACGACTTGAGTGCCTCAAGTGCGACACCTCGCGGGGTGTTACACACGTCCGGTGCCTGACGATCACTCCCGCTTCCCCGATCCAGCAGCAGTTGTGGAAGTAGAGCTCCCGGATCCGAATCCAAGCAGCCGACGGCTCCGTGGTGAAGATGTCTCTCACCGATCTGCATTGGGACCACGGACACGAGAGAGAGAGAGAGGGGGAGAGAGAAAATATCAATTAGAGATCCTCCCAAAAGTGGGGAGACCTTTATTGATTATTGGTTTATTTATCTTGGCCAAATACCCCACTATATATAGGGGAAGGAGGGGTACACCCTCCCTCAAAGTCCTGAGGTGGGACTAATTATGGGAGAGGGGTGGGGTGGCGCGCCGGCCAGCCCCCACCATGGTCCCCACATGGGGGAAGGCCCACTAGGGCCTCCGGCCACACCCTAGGCCCTTCCTAAAGGTGGGATCCCCTCTTGGGCCTTTTCCCCTCCGGGAATTGGCCCATTAAGCCTTTGACCATTTAAATTGATTTTCTCTTTATTAAATAATTATGAATAAATGATTAAATCAACATTTAACATTCATTCACACATTATTCAATCTCCGTGGCCATGGAACACCTTCCACCTCCACTCCGGACATCCTCCGGACTTACCGAAACCCTTCCGGTTTTCTCTCTTCTTTTCTTTGGTGATTCTACCGATCCTATAAACACTCTCTAAGCATCATCAAGCCCTTAAGCGTGATACCCCACGGTTCGGGAACACTCTAGACATGGTCGGGACACTCCCGCACCAATGATCAACAGAGGGACCTGGATGGCCATGTGACCCCTATGCGTTCCACGAAGATCTTTCGTCGTTTGAACCGGGACAAACATGTCTTATTCCCTTTGTCTCTTGATACATGCATTTTCCGAGATCTGATCAATGACATCACCATGTCGTGTTCAATCTTGTTACCGAACAATGCTACTTGACTCGTTCCGACAAGTGATATCCCCGTGATCAAATCACACGCTGCACAGCTATTGGATATAACTTCTCCGAGTGGGCCCTTGAGTATCTTCCCGTCGCATGGATGGACAAATCCCGCTCTTGACATATATTGCCTCTACGGTTTCCTCCGAATACCTGAACACACCTTTATAACCACTGTATTACCAGATGGCGTTTTATGTTATCTAAGCACTCTCGGGAGACAGTGATTGATATAGCCTCATGGTCTAAGGAATAGTCTACGAGGATCCATTTATAATCATCGTAACTTGAACTTCGTGACATGATCTGGTCACGATGTTTAGCTTGGGTATTGGTTCATCATCTCATTCACAGAATGAGATGACTCCATTTCCAACTGGCATAACTGCCACATGATCAGGAAACATGATCATCTGTTGACCAATGAACCAGTGACTAGAGTTTCATTGGGAACCCCTGGTTGTTTGTATATCACACGTGTATTGATGTTTCCACTCAATACAGTTATAGCATGATATAAAACTTACTCATAAACCATATGAAATATGATAATAGTCCTTACTACTATTTGACTCTAGGGCATATTTCCAACAGTCTCCCACTTGCACTAGAGTACAAATACACTAGCTGCATTTGTTCTCAATCATTGGCACCATATACCCGGTACCCTGAACATGCTTGCTCATGGAAGAGGTTGAGTCTTGGGTCTGTACTTTATAGTCCCAAATCCTTTGCAACTTACTAATGTCACTTTGATTGACATTAATACTTTATCATCACATGATAGCATCTATGTGTATGTATCGTTGCTATGGCAGCAGAACGAGGCCTAATTCCAGGAGCCTACAGTGACGTTAGATCAACCTCGAGGGCTTTCTCATGGGCACTATGCCCTGGGACACATCATTCTACGTTAAAAGAAAACTAGCCCCGCCATAACATTATACAACACTTTAGATGGTACCCTTATCTATTATTATAAATGTATTCATCGAAACACTAGTGCACTCTGTGCAACTTTCGATGTTTTGTTCACCTCGCATCCTACTTGACTTTAATTGGTATCTACAGGAGTTTCCAACATATTCCCTTATAACATAACCCTTTATGCTTTAAGATATGTCATCCTTTATGGATTTGGAAAACATGTCTACAGTTCTCTATTAGACACTATGGACAAACTTAGCTCAACGTTCTATGATTCAAACTTAATCACTTTCAAACGTTCCTTAATTGGATCACATATTATGCTAAGCTATGATCATGGTTTTCTAAGAAAGAACCTATGTCTCAACATAGTGGATGACGATCATCCTTTTACTTTCTTTTAACCATTGATGTTTAACTTAATACTATTCCTAATTTGAGTTATTAAGGCTCAGTTCCTTAATTAACTTCTATTCTGAAACCCTTTCCAGAATCCTTTAAGGAATACTGCACAATATCATAATACACCTATCATTAACTTCTACATCGTATAAATCATTATTTATAAGTGTTTGCGCTTTCATTCTTAACATACTTAAGAATTAATCCTATAAGCTCCCACTCAAAATATGTTCCTACATATTTGAATTTGAGACTTATATTGCTCCCACTCAAAAATATGTCAATCACATATTGTTTCAGGAAGACTTTCATAGCTCCCACTCAATTTTATGCAAATTGCATATCCTCCCACTATTTTGAACAATTTCAAAATCCTTTGATCAACTATCAAACTTAGAGATTTACTATGAGATACTAGTACTGTTACTAGTTTTAAATCTAGTAGACATTTAGCACATTTGAATCAAATTCATTTGAATTCATCCAATACTTGACAAATTGTGTTTTTGTCATTGACCCCTTTTTCCTACTATGACTTTGCAGTCATTTGGGAAAATTCAAGTAACCCCTTTTACTTGTGAGATTTAGCAACAAATTGCTTTCTAATCTCAAGGGAATTTTGCTTTTAGGACTTCTCATAATTCTAGTTTACCATTATTTCCTTAGTAGTTCGTAGGTATGTCATATTCCAAAAATCATGACAAGTGATTCACAAATGTCTCCATACAAGATATGGATTACATTTTGAATCCTACTTCATATAGTGAAAACGCTAGTGGGGAAAACACAATGATCAAAATCATTGATTCTTTCCTTCTGTGAACAGAATCGTTCAGGAACGTTGTCTGTTGCGCTTCTCAACACTCTGATGCAGGGTTTTGAATCCCCATCGTGTTTTTCACTAATTTCCATTTGCTCCATAATTGAGAAACATCACTAGAAGTGAGTTTTCTCAAGAATGCACCAAAATCCAAGCAATACTAGTTTTGCTTCTCTTTTGGTTTCAGCTATGGGTTTTGTATTCAAAGTTTCCAATGAATACTCTACAAGGACTTATTCGCTATTGTTTTGGTTATATTGAATAACCCCAAAACTTTCATGAATTCAAATGGTTTACTGCCTTCTAATTGAGTGCTAACTATTTCTAAGCTAATGGTCTCTACATCTACACTGCAATGATTTATTTGGTGCCTTCTATTCAACCCCTTTGATATCTAATATCACATTGTGATGCTTTGTATTTTGACATTTCAAAACGTTTTGCATTCCATAATTTTTTTTATGCCATTCTTATAAAGTTGAATTTCATTACTATTGATCAAATCATAGTAATTAGATTCTCTTTTATCTTTATACCCTTTGTTGATGAAACAGTTTGATCATATTAGTTTCATACTTATGTTTCCTTTGGTAAACTTCTTTACACATTTAAACAATCATTTAATGATAATTACCATTTTCGTTAAAACACAATACATCGGATATGTATTTACTTTTAACAATTCATTAAACACTTTGTATTCAAGTAATACACGGTGTTCAAGTTATTTTGCCGAACTTAGGCATGATTTATATGTGATAAGAAATTGAATGACTTTCATATATTATCACATAACTTTGAATTTAAACAATGATTTCATTTACTAATGAATATATCATTAAGTTGGGTATTTTAAACAAGGCATTTTAATGTTTTACAAATGTTCATGCATTATCAATTAGTTTCAAACAACAAGGATAATTCACACATAATCAAACAAGATATGAACATGAATAGAAATCATTCATAAAAGTGGAACAATTGTTTGTTACAAACTCATATGAATAACCGTCTCACGAAGTGTGAGACACACTAAAGAAGTTCACAATGTCTTGACTACAATAATCATCCTAAAACATAAACTAAATGATAAATGTTGAGGGAGAGTGTCGTCGGCCATCATCATCATGCTCGCCATCAACACGCAACGTCACCTCCTCTCTAGCAAGCACCTCTCATGCAGAAGGACCTGTTTTCAGCAAAACAAAACAAGTATCAGATATACTTAACACTGCAAATGTGTTTGCAAGATTATAACATTTATAAAATTGTATATCAAATATACACCTTTGTCATCGATGACCTCTCCGGTGATTGGTTCAACCTTTACGTTCCTGAAACGTAGTATGAACTCATGGAAATCCAATGCTTTCGTATCACCACTCATGATGCTACTCCGGACATGTCCTTCGTAGCTGGGAGGCAACGATTGAAGTAGTACGTCTATCGCAAATGGATCAGCCATCTAGTAATCCATGAAGTGAACCAGTCTCATGTGTGCATCAAGCATGCGCTCCAAGTGACCCTTCAGACATGTATGATCCTCCATCTGTATGGAAAGGAACTCTCCAAGCAGCTCGTGCTTCTACATGCGCACATGGCCTATGAACTCTGTTCTCAGCTGATCCACCATTGAATATGGATCAAGATCACCCATGAGCGGATGTAGTTTATCCACCATCCCGTAACGCATTATTATCTGAATGAAGACATCTCTTGACGATAGTAGCGGTCTGCCAGCTCTTGTGGGGTTTCATAGTATTCTGGCTCAGTCAAATCCATCGTGCGGCGTATGTAGTCTACTACATGATTCCTAGTAAGGAGATCATTTAGGCGCACAAGACAATTAGGGAAGTTGGATCCATCAAGTCTAAGTTTCTCACCCTTTACCCAATCCTCAATGACAAAGTAAGCTTCACGATGAGCCATCTACATTTATAATTGCAAAAGGAATTTAGACTAAGTTTATAATTAAATGAGTTAATAATAACTCCGCTCAGAAACGCCTATCCCTAGAAGGGTTCGTAGTGATAACACGACCCCTATCAGCCACATCTCCCCCGATCGTCACGGCCATCAATGTGGGTTCAAGGGTGGACGCTATACGTCGGTCACATCATTCATGCGACTTGTGCTCGATCTTTCGACCATCCGTGTTCCGAGGCCACGCTTCTCTGGCGTGCTAGGCTCGCCAACTCAACCTTAGTGTATTCATTGTGCAACATGGCTTAAACCCACTGTATGCGAACGTAGATATATCTGACACCCAGGCCTGTAACCCTGGATCGCCTCATACCGAAGAACTTTCTTGGTGGTGCACACTAAGGGGGAACACAATTGTTGGTAATTTTAACAGGGATCATCTTATTAGGCTACCGTCGAGTATCTAATACTAGCACACAATAAGACATACAAACAATAACATTGCATGTAAATGCTATGTGATATGGTCCTTCACGTCGCGATCTCCATCTGTCGTCACTGGGTTCCGGCGCTAGGGTTCCGGCGCCGTAGACACCAGGGTACCGGTGTCATTCCAGCGTGGTAGTCCGTCACCTCCGTGACAATCTACTACTACGTAACAAAAGGTAATCACTTTACCTTTGCCACAACCATATCACAAAGCAACGCCCCCTTGCAAAACAAAGTTAGACGCCTCTACTTTATCTTTGCATGTTTTACGTGGCTGAATGGGCTTTCGCACAAGAACCATTCTTACCTACAAACTTTCAGCACAACGCTGATCAAGTAGTTGTCTCTACTACACCCCTTTCGGGGCCCTCCATTGCAAATGGTATACAAACTAATGCGAGAGAGACAGACAGCCCCCTAAGCCACTTTATACGGTACAAGCCGTATGTGAAGCGTGGACCAGTCTTGCGAATGAACGTGTAAAGTCGGTTGGGGGCCGCTTCATCAAGCATTACTCCAGTATACACAAGTATACGTGGGAGGGTAACAACTAAAAGATCAACGCCCACACCCTACATCTCGTGTGTTCTACCCGTACTAGCATTACTACGCATAGATCTAGCTCTGATACCACTGTAGGGATTCCGCGTATGAAAACAATAAATTTTACTCTACGCCCCTGAACCCCTGAAGCTGCCAGAACCTATCTATTAGTAATACAGTAACGGGAGGGGATTTTCGCAAACTTACCCTTAAAGACCGAAAAGCGTTGTCAATGCTCAAGAGAGCGTGGTTGATGTAGACGAGCCGAAGCCGACCTCAAGGTCATGATGAAGTCCTTGCGCTCCTTCCGGCTCCAACGACTTGAGTGCCTCAAGTGCGACACCTCGCGGGGAGTTACACACGTCCGGTGCCTGACGATGACTCCCGCTTCCCCGATCCAGCAGCAGTTGCGGAAGTAGAGCTCTCGGATCCGAATCCCGCAGCGCGACGACACTCCGCGGTGAAGATGTCTCTCGCTCGCGCAGTCCAGACTTGGGACCACGGTCACGAGAGAGAGAGGGAGAGAGAGAAAATATCAATTATAGGTCCTCCCAAAAGTGGGGAGACCTTTATTGATTATTGGTGTATTTATCTTGGCCAAATACCCCACTATATATAGGGGAAGGAGGGGGTACACCCTCCCTCAAAGTCCCGGGGTGGGACTAATTATGGGAGAGGGGTGGGGTGGCGCGCCTGCCAGCCCCCACCATGGGCCCCACATGGGGGAAGGCCCACTAGGGCCGCCGGCCACTAGAATATCATTTTACGGTCCGAAAGTTGGGGTGGACAGGCAACACGGTACCCAAGTTGATTTTTATCACCGCGATTCGAAAAGTTGGGGCGCCAATTGCTGAGAGGGCTCTTTCGAGTGAATGATGGCCAAACCAAATATTTTCAATTCGCGCCCGTTAAGTCAGGATATTCCGTTACACTAGTTCTTGCTGTGCCCCTCCTTCGTCGGTCACTCTTCTTAGCCACCCTGCACGTGTCGTAGGGGCAAATCCATTACTGTACATTCCTAACTCTTGACACTGAATCTTGCTGCGGTGGCGACGGTCCCTTTTCTTCCCTTCCCTGACCCTAAATCTGCCGGCGGTGGAGGACCTTTTTTCTCTCTCCCCCGACACTAAATCCGGCGGTGGCGGCCCAGCATGTCTTGCAAGGCAAAGGTTGTAGCTATGTTGCCGACTGAAAAGGGTCCGTAGGGGCCCAAGTCTGGGGCTCAACATGTAGCTGCGGTGAGGTCTTCAACCCCGGTTAGCGAGGAGGCCAGCAAGGATTCTGCTCCCAAGGTACCTACGAGCAGTGGGTTGAAGATAAAAGTAAGGCCGGCGGCGGATTATTCGGCTCCAGTGGGCGGATGCATCACTCAGATCTCGAAGAAAAAAACCCGGGAGAAGAGCGAGAGGTGAATTTTTCTTATCTGTGCCTTATCTTGCAAGTAGATTAGTTACGACATAATAGAATCGAATGAACTTAAATGTTCCCCTTTTTAATCAAATTAGGCACAGTTTTGATACAAGTGACCTATATGAGTTCATAGTTCATGTTCGGCAGTACACTGCAAAGCTTGATTTTGGTTGCGAGAGGGTTGTGTTCGGGCAAGATGTGCATCTGCTTGTGAATTGCAAAGAGGTTGTGTCTGTTTCGCAGCTGGTAGATATGCTTGCCTCTAGAAATCTCTGGGGTTCTAGACAGAGGACAAAATTGGTGTGGTGCCACATGAATGATACCTATCAGCAAATTGAGCACTCCCATGAGCTTCAGATGGTTTGGGAGTGTTGTACAGCTGATCGTAAGGTGAAAGTTGAAGCGATGATTGATGATATGTATGCAGATGCTGGAGATCTTGCCTTTGAGCTTCTACTCCTAGAGAATACGGACCAATAGATGCTGATCTGGATAAGTTCAGATTATCGCATAGAGGTGGATTCATACATGGCAAAACTTGATGAGGGAGTTAATAAGCCGGTTTAAGTCATGTCTTGTGGAGATCACTGTCGATTCCAAAAACATAACTCTTGATGAAATGAGAGAGATGATCGGTAAGGAAATCACTATTGGCCCTAAGCAGATGGCAAAAATCCGGTGGTGGCATCATAAGAAGCAGCAATTCATAGATGTTTTGGATACTGAAGATCTTATGTTTTGGCGAAAAAAGCGAACCAAGAAGGTGTTCTTCCTTGGTACCTTTTCAGATGTTGTTGAACATGATATAGTGGATGTAGATGCCCCTGTAGTGGCTGAACAGAATGAGGTGGTCGACGTTGATGAGATCTGATGAGAGCTGCTACCCTGGGCTTGTCATATGGACCGCGGGGTTCCCCTGCCTATATTTGTAATATTGACTGTTGCTGCATTTAGAGCGTGCTTCTGTGATTATGTTTGTTGAAAGATTGCGATATAATGTTGTGCGAGCTGTTGAGATTTTCGGACATGTCACTCACTGAAACCATCGTTGTTGTAATAAGACATAAGTACATTGTAGTTGACATGATTATGTTTCTTAAGATGACGTACCGTACTTGTTTCAATTATTATGTTTGTTGCGACATTGTAATGTTTTGTGAAACCATGACTAGACTAGTGATGCATAAATACATTGTAGTTGACTTGATTATGTTTCTTGAGATGATGTACTGTACTTGTTTCTGATATTTTGATTGTTGAGAGACTGTAATGTAATGTTTTGCGAAACCATGACAGGACAAGTGATGTGTAAGTACCTTGTAGTCGACATGATTTTGTTTCTTGATTTGATGTAATATACTTATTTTTGTGATTACGTTTGTTGAGAAATTGTAATGTGATGTTTTGTGAAACCATGTTGTGGTTATGTTTGTTGGGAGATTATAATGTAATGTTTTGTGAAACCATGACTGAAGAAGTGATGCATAAGTACCTTGTAGTTGACATGATTTTGTTTCTTTGGATGATGTAATATACTGGTATGTTTTCGTTAGGCAATGAAATTGGGATGGAGGGAGTGCAGGTTTAATATTTGAAATGAGAATGTGTGAATAGAATCCATATCAGGCAGGAGACAGTAATCCAGGGAAAGGGCATGGTATCCATTAAACTATTGTAACATGCCAATTTAGTCATCATTGCAGCGGTAGAAGGGCTGCTCTCTTGTGGCATCCCGCAAAACCACTACTAGAAAATCGCGTTGTTTTTGTGCATTGCATCATCATGACATCATCATGCATCTCATTGACTAAAACTATTTTGTTCAAACCTACTTTTGCTTTCTACAAAGATCCCTCTCTATTTTCAAAATAATTCCCGAACCCTTCCGGATATTTTGTTCGTCTAAAAATAAATTGCACAAGTCTTTTAAACAATACATAAAAAATTTATATTATTTTTAGGGGGCAACCGTACCGGGCCGATCCGACCCAGTCGACCACCCCCAGTGCAAAACCAGCCTACCCAAAATCCCTATCCTACCCAACCTAACCTACCCAGTCCCCAGCCACATCACCCCGACCAATCACCTGCCGCCACCTCACCACTCCCTTCCCCCTATCCTATCCCAGCCCGCCACGTCACCCTGGACCCACCTCTGGCCCCACCACCCGCCTGTCTCCACCCCACCCACTCCACCGACAGACCAACACCACCTGGGGCGATTCCCACCCCACCTGGACCAACCGGCAGCCTGGCCCCACCCTGACGCGCGCGTCCCCACCCCACCACCAACTCCCGACGAATCCCACCGGATTCCTCCCCAGGCCCACTCCCCACCGACGCGACCCCCACCTCCCGCACGTTCTCCTCCCCTCGCTCCTCTCCCCTCCGCTCTGCCATGCCACGGGCCTCCCTCGCCGTCTCCCTCCTTCCTGCCGCCACTGCCCCTCCTTTCCCTCGCTGCCGCCGCTCACGCCCCACCCGAGGCCGCCTGCCCCACTGCGTCAAGGCGCTTCCTCTGCCCGGCCGACCCGAACGCAATCGAGCCGAGCCACCACCAGCGCGGCCCCGTTGACGCCATGGCCTCCGCCCATCTCTCCGTCCACCCGGCCTCTCCCGACGATGACCAGCGCCGCCGCGGGATCCGCCGCTGCCCCGCTCCTTCCTCTCCATCGAGAAGCCCCGAGCCCTCCACCCTGCGGGGCCTCGGCTTCCGCACACCGTCGCCGGTGCCCATCCGCGCCCGTCGAAGCTCCTCCCCACCATGCATCCGCCGTCGATCCGCCCGAGCCTGGTCGCCTGCGCCCCGCCTCGCCGGATCACGGCTCTGCCCTAGCACCACCGCCTCGGCGCCCCTCCGTCGGCCTCCTCGCCTCGCACCCGCGCCCCTCCTCCTCTCCCCCACCTCCGAGCTCCCGCGCGTCTCTCTCGCACCAACCTCTACTCCATGTCGGTCCTCCTCGCTCTAGGCCTCCTTGATGAGCCCGCAGTTGCCGCCTCTCCCCCTCCCGGCCTCGACCTCACCCTCTTCTGCAACCCGACCCCGAGGCCAGGCTGCTGCGCGACCCCGCGACGCCCGCCTCTGCCTCCTCGCCTGCCGTGGCCCACGCCCTGCTTCCCCGTCTCACGTTGCCCCTGCTCCTCTGCAGGTGGGAGGTGAGCTCGCGTGTTCCGCCACTCGAGCTCCAGTGAGCACCTCTTGTTTTTTTTGTGTTGACCTTCGGTTGCCTCGGATGTGGCCCTAGTGTTTTATCGTCGCTACTTCTACATGGTTGTGACCTTTGGATGAGAAGATGGTGTTGGTGTTGCTAGATGAAGAAGGCCGTGATGCCATCGAATCCTACTTCCGTGAGTGCAGCCAAGACCGTCGTGAATCGTCAAGTTCGTCAACCGACAACGCCACTCGAGACCGACGCCACGAGAAGTAACCGCCACGATGCCAAGTTCGGCTAACGACAAGACCGAGACGAGTCGAGACCCGGGGAACTATGCAAGACCACGACGCCGGACCCGAAAACCGAACCTCGACACGCCAAGTTCGCCGAGACCCCGTACCCGAGGGCCTTCGACGCGGAACCCCAAGATCTTCTCCTGGAGCGACGAGGTCTTCTTCGCGGAACGCCAAGACTAGCTACCGAAGAACACGGACCCAGAGAATCCCTGGACGACGAGCTCTTCTACCTGAACCCGAAGACCGCAGATGCGACAAGTACTTCTTCCCGGATCTGATGCCCGAGAACCCGGACGCCCAGGTCGTCGACACGGATACGCCAAGTACTTCCTCGAGGACGCCAAGTTCTTCACCCCGAATGCCAAGACCGACTCGATGGCGCGGACCCGACAAGATCTTCGCAACGACAAGATCAACACCGACCAGGACGAATCCGATGTGCCCGACGCCAACCAAGTTCTTCTTCCCGGATGCGACAAGATCTACTATGTTATCCGAGAACGATCCCGCCGAGACCGAACCCCAGATCCGGACCCTGAGACCGACCCCGAACCCCCCTGAGCCCCAAGATCTTCCGAACCCAGATGTGTGACCCCTTTTCCGAGCCCCTATTTTATAAATTGGCAACTATATAAACTGTTGCATTTAATTAATCATGCTTGCATATTCATGTGGTTTGGGGGCCTTATGCCGATTCACCATATAATTAAATATTGAGACCATATGAGGCTTTTCTAGTCTTATATTGGTCCCATTTAAATTTGTGTAGCGAACCGGTGATATATTTTGCCATGTTAAGACAACATTTAAATTGTGGGGTATCTAAACAACATGAACCTTCTAAATAAATGTCGGGACCCCGGTTCCGCTTAATATGGCCTAAATGCATCGCACCTTCGCCATGTCATACATCATACATGCATCATGCTCGGTCTTCTGCCGTAGTAATAAATAGTGTATCCGGTGTTTCTTCTAGTGTTTTGCTTCTTCGCGGATAAGGTCGTTGAGTTGATGTGAGTTTTCTTCGACCTTCGGATGAACCTTCGGCAATGCTTTCAGGCGAGCATCTCCCCCTTTCTACCTATCTTACTTTTATAGTATTTATTCCCTCCTGTTGATCTATTGCTATCTGTGTTGCGATGCTCTAGTTTTCGTGCCCGTGATATTCCTTGCAGCCTTATATTGCCATGGACACATCCTATTACCTGTTGTTTGGTAGATAGTTGGACTTGCGCGTCGTAGTCGCTTGCTCAAGTGCTGTTGTGTGTCGCCAAGTACCACAGTTGTTGGAGTATGGCCGCATGCTTAAGGTTGGAGTTGATCAAGACTTTAATTACTGTTTAATAACTAAAATTGAAGTAGGTAATGCAGAGGCACCGGTGGGTGATAGACAATATTTGGTTTCCGACCGCTCACTGGTGTCCCGTAGGACCCCGAGTTCTTGACACCTGTTCCGAGATCGAGCGTGCTAACCACATGTGGGATGTGTGGGCACCCCATCGATTAGTACCTGATTTCAAAGTATTGTACTGGGGGCCACAACTAGTTTGAGGTTTTATTTACTATTCTGTACTTATGCCATGCTTTACTGCTTTATTTAAATTGTGCGATGTATCGCACTGTCTTGCTTAGGATCGGGACACGTTTTCGCTGTATCGACAAGCCCAGTCATCTTTTCGGGTTCCGAGTCATTTACAGCCGTCCACCCAAACCCTGAGTCCGTCTCGGAGACCGGCCGACTTCGTTGCGGGTAGACTTAGTGGGGTGGACCCCATGTACTTGCTTTGGATCTGGGAAACGTCATGACTTAGTGGGTGTATGTTAACTGATCTGGCAAAAAGGGTCGAAGTGCGTGTGGATACTTTAGTGCACCCCTGCAGGGTTAAATCTTTTCGAAAAGCCGTGTCCGCGGTTATGGACGACTTGGAGCACAGTTCTCGATCATAGACAACTATAACTAAAGTTTACTGTTATAATTTGACTTGTATCCGATGTGACTAGTAATCAGCTCAACTACAACGGAATGGCTAAATAAAAGTACCAACAACTGCTAGGTTTTGGGATATCTCATGCTAATTGTATTTGACTAGTAAGTGTCGCAACTACAACGGATTGGTTAAATAAAACTGCCCACTGCTTATTTTATCAGGATGACTATCTATACTTGACTAGTAATTGCTGCAACGATAACTGAATAAATAAAACGCCAATCGTGTGAGTTCCTCGGTTGACTTCCTCGTTTGGTGTCGAGGGGAAATACCAGATGGGTATGTTTGGTGGTAGTATCGGATGGTTCGAATAGGTCTTTCTTATCCCACTCGATAGCCGGCTATATCGAGTCTCTATAGGTTGTTTAGTACATGCTGCCGCTTGATCCACCATACCTATGTAGGCGAGGACCGCCGAATTCTAGCCTCGCTGCATCGCCTCAAGATCGACCTCTCTCTTTTCCTTTGCCCTTTGTCGGCACCCTTTGTTTAAGCAGGCTTTGAGATCGACGTCGTTAGCGAGGTTACCCTTCCGCCTTGGCTCGGCAGGGTTATGGACGCCATTGGCTATTCTTCAGGGCTCTTAGCTCAATTTGCATCTTGTCCGTACTCGGACGCTCTATCGTTTCAAGGTGATTTGGATCTTTGTCTTGTATATCTGTATTCTTGACTCATGGAGTCGTGTTGTATATATATCTGTTCTGTGGGTCCCATCGAGGACAGTTGTGTAATGTTATTACTTTGTTTTCCACCCGCACGAAAGTGTCTGGTGGGCACCTTTGAATCGTTTCTATGCGGGTTTGGCGAGAATCGCTAAGACTTGCATAGGGCCGATTCTGAGGGTGTTACATCTCTCTCTCTCTCTCTCGCTCTCGTCGACGCCGTCGCCATCGCATTCGCCATGTTGTCCTTGAACATGGAGGACGACCAGTCGAGCAGCGACAGCCTTCTCTCCGACATCGAGTATTCCTTCCATGATGTGAGTTCCTCTGTTTTCTCGGGCTAGGGTTAGGCAATGGTAAATCACTCGATCTGAGCCCGACCAGATGTGCATGCAATCGTGTTTGATTTCAGCTTTGCGTTTACCTATAGGTACCAAGGACGATCTACGACTCCGAATGGGAGGGCCTAGATCTCTATGGAGAAGTGCCATGTGACCGTGGGTTAAAACTAAGGAGATATGTTGCATTCGAAGGCAGTAACACTGGGAGAAGGTTTTTGGGCTGTACAAATCAGGTTTGTTTACAATATGTACAACTGTGACATGAAGTAAAATGTATCATGCATGTTCATAACACTATAGTGTGTGTGTTTTTAGGTTGGCCCGGTGTGTAAAGCAGTAGTGTGGGTGGATCTTGAGTGGCCAGATGCACTTAAGAAATGTTTGGCACAGTTATGGGAGATGTATGAGTTGGAAAGGTCGGGGAGATTTACTGATGTAACTGATGCAGCTAAAAAAATTATAAGCTGTCGGTACGAAATAAGGAGCTGGAACAAGAAATCGAGAATTTGCAGTCAAAGCTAACTGACGGAATCGATGGGAGCTTGGTTGTTGGAACTGCAAAGAAGCTTTAGGATAGTCACAGGTTGCTAATTCATAATGCAGAAAATGAGAGGGATCAGCTCCGGGAAGACAAGAAGAAGCTAGAGTGCTACATTGCAGATCTGTTGAAGGAACTGAAGAAGGCGCGCGAGGGTGAACAAGGACAGACTATAGAGGATAAAGGAAATTCGAGATGAATAATTTATGTTGTACCAATGCCTGAAACTAGTTAATTGTAAGACTTGCAGTTGCGCTTTCCGAACTAAGCCAAACTCAATCCTCGAGCAAACTAATTTCGGAGGAACACACATATCGTGCATAGAGTTAAGTTCACGCTTACAAAATCACTACTAAATAGGCATATGTTGTGTTCAAGCGAGCCTGGCCCGGAGCTGCCTGTTTTCCTCCCTAAGATTGGCCAGCTACTTCAGTACTATGTCGTGCTTCAGCTGTAGGTTCCAGCGCTCCGTCACATGGCAGAGAATTTTGTCCGTAGCCATACGATTTTCCTTCAAGATCCCTTTCATGATCTCCGTCTGCTACCTAGCCGATGCGCCACCTTCACTGTGTAGCTTCGCCCATTCAGCGTTTAACTCCTTCAGTTTCTGGCACTTGTCAGAAAGGACCGCGAATTCAGCGCGCAGTTGGTCAAAGGCCAGTTTCTAGGAATTCCGCTTCTCCCTTTGGATTGCTATCTTGTCATTTAGCCAGGTCGCCAGGTCCTGGTCGATCTTTCACCTCTTTCCCTGCAACAAAAATACATGGTATGGTTTGTTCAGTTCACCAGGACAAGCTGGTTAGTTTCCATAATTAACTGAATCGACTAGTGGCACTATCATAATTTCAAGGAAGAAGCAATCTAGGACTAATCAACATTTTATGAATCGACTAGTGGCACTGTCATAATTTCAATTTCGAAGACAAATAAGATTTATCAGCAGTTTAGTGTGTCGTGGGTTTTTCCCAATATCACCAAATAGTAGTGGGAGAGTGGCAAACTCATAATGCAGAAACTCATGTCCAGATACATATGGAAAGAGAACATGGTGTCCATTCATGAACATGAACACCAACATGTGTCCAGATAGATAAGGAGTTGCCCTAGGATTCTTATTGCACCCTATAATGAGAAGCAGACATGGGCATTGCTCCCTGAACCCTAAACATTACAAAAGGAGAGGAGGACGAACTGGTATTCGTGTCCCCGCTAATGGGAATCAGACTTGGGCATTTCTCCGGTACGCCTCCAGACATGCCCTTAGCTCCTCGTTCTCTTTCCGAACACCCTCGAGTACGGTGATCCCTCTGCTCATGTCCGCCTTCATCTCCTTGACTGCATCCAGGCAACGGTTCCTATCATGGTAGGCTCGGATGGTAGCCTTGGTTTCCTCGACGCGTCCTCTAAGTGCCTCGCTAACTTCGTCCTGCAGGAGAATGCACCTTTCCATGAGATTCTTCTTCTCCTCCGTGAGCTCGTTGATTATCTTGATGGCCTGTTCTTGCCTGATCAAGTTACGGTCGAGCACTTTCTGCAGCCTAACGACGTCACGTGCAAAATCTAGCGAGATCTCCTTCTGCACAGATAATTGCTTGCGTAGGCTCTCATTAGCTTGGGTGAGGGAGCGTGCAAGCTCATGTTGGTTGGCAATCTTGGAATTGATCGTGGCCACCTTCTCACGGTACTTGCCTTCGATCACTACATCATTCATGTTAATTGAAATCGGAATTCTACAATTACACTCCAGGTCCCAGGTGAATACTAATACAGATCAAAAAATCCCCGTTGAATCTATTGGCCGCAGTGTTAAAAAATGGACATGGAGATCTATTCATGACCACGATAAACTAATCCTAATCACAAGAAATCCATAGTGAATCTATGAACAGCGGTATTAAGGAAAGACCAAGAGATTCAGTCATATTCATGAAAACAAATACAACTCGCAAAAGAAGAAGAAAAACCACTGCGGGGCGGACAGCATCTAAGAAATCCACATCATAACTCGGAGAAATAACAACATGGAGATTTGCTACCTCGCTGAGACATGGAGCAGGGTCGAACGGGTCCTGCAACGCCTCCGTCGTGGTGGATTCGGGCTCCACGGACGACCTGTAATACGTAGAAGAGGAAGAGCCAGAAGAAGAAAAACAAGAAGAAGCTGATTAAGATCATGATGGAGAGGGAGATGGAGAAGAAGTAGAATAAGGAGACCATACCGGGAGGAGCCCTCGCCTGCTAGAACATTCGGTGCCAATGTCGAGGGAGATTGGGCCTCGATGAGAGGGTGGGCTTGAGCGGCTGGTAGAGCAAGAAGTTCCTCGCGGCGATTTCTCTCCCTTTTCTCCGTGAGGATCGTCGACCGGCCTCTCCCCCTCCTTAGTGGAGCCATGGCTTGCAGGGTGAGTGTGGCGGAGGCAGGAGGAAGGAGATAGTGATTATTAGTGTGGGAGAAGAGTAAAGAGTACATGCCGCGGTCCAGTAGTACTAGTACTAATATACAAGACCACCTTGTACGGTCTACCTTCTCAAAGAAGCTAGGGAGACAGGGGTAGGGAATCGATGGGACTTGTCTTTATTGCGATGGACACTTCAATGGTCTTCGGCGCTGCCCAAAATCCAGTATATAATAAGGGGAGTGTGAGCCAAGTGGTCGTCACGGGAATCGGTGCGCACATCCCGCATGCGTGTGTCACATGTTGATGGGGCAATGACGCGCGCAACTACTGCATGATCACGTCGGCACATCCAACTCCGTCGAACTCCATGTGACAGGCACGCACGGGATATTTACGAGTCTAGAATACGCTGTGCCACTTTAGTTGTGATCAAATTATGTTCAGTACGCGAGATATTACTTTTTTTTGATAATCGACAAATGCACGCGTGGACACGACGCACGAAACCGCTGCTCGTCCTTGATCATATCGGCACCCCACTCTGTGTACCCGCCATCGACCATTTGGAGCAACTACCTCGAGCACGATGCCCCCTCGCTGTGGCAATGGCAGGTCCAAGCCGTCCATCGGACGTCTTCGCCGTTGCATCGTCGCCGCTACCGCCGACGTCTTCGTCCAGCGCCAGGATCCATCGACATCGGCACTCGAGGACACCGCAACGTCGAAGCTCGTACCGGCCGCGCAGGAGGAGCGTGGGGTACCTGCAGCGTTAGATGAGCGCAAAGTAGCAGCCAGGACGGGGGCGCGTGTTGCACTGGCGAGTACGGACAAGAAGAGGAATGAGAAGAAGACCAGGAAGAAGAGAGGAGATAGCTATTTGGACGAGTCCGACTCGGCCAACGAGGAGGCGTTCATCGATCAGTTGGAGGCAGGAGCGGAGGAGAGTGACATGGACCCATGGGACTACGAAGAGGAGGAGGAGGAGGACTCCGACGAGGAGATAGCGCGCTTATTCGAGGAAGGGGGTGGTGTCGAGTCGTCAGAGGAGGGCACCGACGGTGGCGATGGCGGGGACCATGGCGTTGACGAAGACAAGGACGAACCGGAAGACAAAGACGATGGCTTATTCGAAATATGATCATTTATTTTAGTTAGATAGATGGATTGTCACTTGTTTATGGGGGTTTAGTATCGGTGGCACGGATTGACCATGCATAAAAAAGTGGAGAAGGGAGGGGCTATCCTTCCCGTTGGATCACATGGGATCAACGGTTGGTGGAGACGATCCGCGTGACATCTCTGTCAGCCAATTAGGGCATAGCACCCAGAGTGAGCACATGTCTGGGATGTCCACACGTTTGGGCTTTTGTGAGATTTGTGAGAGAGAGAGAGGGAAAATCTCTTTTCACAATCCGCCTATGGATCCACCCGTACCATTCAAATGTCATTGCATTTGTGCTCTTTTCACAATCCACCCATGGATCCACCAGTGTCATTTTGCATGTGTGTTCTTTTTAGTAACAACAACCAGAGTCATTTTGCATGTGTGATCTCTTCACATACCACCTATGGATCCACCAATGTCATTGCATGTGTGTTCTGTTCACTAACAACAACCAGAGTCATTGCATGTGTGTTCTTTTCACGTACCACATATGGATCACCAGTGTTATTGCATGTGTGTTCTCTTCACAATCCACCTATGGATCCACCAGTGTCATTGCATGTGTGTTCTTTTTACTAACAACAACCAGAGTCATTTTGCATGTGTGTTCTTTTCACAAACCACCTATGGATCCACCAGTGTCATTGCATGTGTGTTCTTTTCACAATCCACCCATGGATCCACCAGTGTCATTGCATGTGTGTTCTTTTTAGTAACAACAACCAGAGTCATTTTGCATGTGTGATCTATTCACATACCACCTATGGATCCACCAGTGTCATTGCATGTGTGTTCTTTTTAGTAACAACAACCAGGGTCATTGAAATGTGTGTTCTCACATACCACCTATGGATCCACCAGTGTCATTGCATGTGTGTTCATTTCACAATCCACCTATGGATCCACCAGTGTCATTGCATGTGCGTTCTTTTTAGTAACAACAACCAGAGTCATTTTGCATGTGTGTTCTTCTCACATACCGCCTATGGATCCACCAGTGTCATTGCATGTGTGTTCTTTTCACTAACAACAACGAGAGTCATTGCATGTGTGTTCTTTTCACATACCACATATGGATCCACCAGTGTGATTGAAATGTGTGTTCTCTATAGAGACCACACATGGATCCACCACTGTCATTGCATGTGTGTTCTTTTTAGTAACAACAACCAGTCATTTTGCATGTGTGTTCTTTTCACATACCACCTATGGATCCACAAGTGTCATTGCATGTGTGTTCTCTTCACAATCCACCTATGGATCCACCAGTGTCATTGCATGTGTGTTCTTTTTAGTAACAACAACCAGTCTCATTGCATGTGTGTTCTCTTCACAATCCACCTATGGATCCACCAGTGGCATTGGAATGTGTATTATTTTCACAATCCACCCATGGATCCACCAGTGTCATTGCATGTGTGTTCTTTTTAGTAACAACTACCAGACTCATTTTTCATGGGTGATCTCTTCCCATACCACCTATGGATCCACCAGTGTCATTGCATGTGTGTTGTTTTTAGTAACAACTAGAGTCATTTTGCATGTGTGTTCTTTTCACATACCACATATGGATCCACCAGTGTCATTGCATGTGTGTTCTTTTCACAATCCACCCATGGATCCACCAGTGTCATTGCATGTGTGTTCTTTTTAGTAACAACCAGAGTCATTTTGCATGTGTGTTCTTTTCACATACCACCTATGGATCCACCAGTGTCATTACTTGTGTGTTCTTTTTAGTAACAATAACCAGTGTCATTGCATGTGTGTTCTCTTCACAATCCACCTATGGATCCACCAGTGTCATTGAAATGTTTATTATTTTCACAATCCACCCATGGATCCACCAGTGTCATTGCATGTTTGTTCTTTTTAGTAACAACTACCAGAGTCATTTTGCATGGGTGATCTATTCACATACCACCTATGGATCCACCAGTGTCATTGCTTGTGTGTTCTTTTTAGTAACAACCAGAGTCATTTTGCATGTGTGTTCTTTTCACATACCACATATGGATCCACCAGTGTCATTGCATGTGTGTTCTTTTCACAATCCACCCATGGACCACCGGTGTCATTGCATGTGTGTTCTTTTTAGTAACAACCAGAGTCATTTTGCATGTGTGTTCTTTTCACATACCACCTAGGGACCCACTAGTGTCATTGCATGTGAGTTCTCTTCATAATCCACCTATGGATCCACCAGTGTCATTGCATGTGTTCTTTTTAGTAACAACAACCAGCGTCATTGCATGTGTGCTCTCTTCAGAGACCACACATGGATGCACCAGTGTCATTGCATGTGTGTTCTTTTTACTAACAACAACAAGAGTCATTGAAATGTGTGCTCTCTTTAGAGACCACACATGGATCCACCAGTGTCATTGCATGTGTGTTCTTTTCACTAACAACAACAAGAGTCATTGCATGTGTGTTCTTTTCACATACCACATATGGATCCACCAGTGTCACTGCATGTGTGTTCTTTTCACAATCCACCCATGGATCCACTAGTGTCATTGCATGTGTGTTCTTTTTAGTAACAACCAGAGTCATTTTGCTTGTGTGTTGTTTTCACATACCACATATGGATCCACCAGTGTCATTGCATGTGTGCTCTTTTCAAATTCCACCCATGGATCCACTAGTGTCATTGCATGTGTGTTCTTTTTAGTAACAACAACCAGAGTCATTTTGCATGTGTGTTCTTTTCACATACCACCTATGAATCCACCAGTGTCATTGAAATGTGTGTTCATTTCAAAATCCACCCGTGGATCCACCAGTGTCATTGTATGTGTGTTCTTTTTAGTAACAACAACCAGAGTCATTTTGCATGTGTGATCTCTTCACATACCACCTATGGATCCACCAGTGTCATTGCATGTGTGTTCTTTTTAGTAACAACAACCAGAGGCATTGCATGTGTTTTCTTTTCACAATCCACCCATGGATCCCACCAGTGTCATTGCATGTTTGTTCATTTCACAATCCACCTATGGATCCACCAGTGTCATTGCATGTGTGTTCTTTTTAGTAACAACAACCAGAGTCATTTTGCATGTGTGTTCTTCTCACGTACCACCTATGGATCCACCAGTGTCCTTGCATGTGTGTTCTTTTCACTAACAACAACCAGTGTCATTGCATGTGTGTTCTCTTCACAATCCACCTATGGATCCACCAGTGTCATTGAAATGCGTGTTCTCCACATAGACCACACATGGATCCACGAGTGTCATTGCATGTGTGTTCTTTTTAGTAACAACAACCAGTCATTTTGCATGTGTGTTCTTTTCACATACCACCTATGGATCCACCAGTGTCATTGCGTGTGTGTTCTCTTCACAATCCACCTATGGATCCATCAGTGTCATTGCATGTGTGTTCTTTTTAGTAACAACAACCAGTGTCATTGCATGTGTGTTCTCTTCAGAGACCACACATGGATCCACCAGTGTCATTGCATGTGTGTTCTTTTTACTAACAACAAGAAGAGTCATTGTAATGTGTGCTATCTTCAGACCACACATGGATCCACCAGTGTCATTGCGTGTGTGTTCTTTTCACTAACAACAACCAGAGTCATTGTATGTGTGTTCTTTTCACATACCACATATGGATCCACCAGTGTTATTGCATGTGTGCTCTTTTCACAATCCACCCATGGATCCACCAGTGTCATTGCATGTGTGTTCTTTTTAGTAACAACAACCAGAGTCATTTTGCATGTGTGTTCTTTTCACATACCACCCATGGATCCACTAGTGTCATTGCATGTGTGTTCTTTTTAGTAACAACCAGAGTCATTTTGCTTGTGTGTTGTTTTCACATACCACATATGGATCCACCAGTGTCATTGCATGTGTGCTCTTTTCACAATCCACCCATGGATCCACTAGTGTCATTGCATGTGTGTTCTTTTTAGTAACAACAACTAGAGTCATTTTGCATGTGTGTTCTTTTCACATACCACCTATGAATCCACCAGTGTCATTGAAATGTGTGTTCATTTCAAAATCCACCTGTGGATCCACCAGTGTTATTGCATGTGTGTTCTTTTTAGTAACAACAACCAGAGTCATTTTGCATGTGTGATCTCTTCACGTACCACCTATGGATCCACCAGTGTCATTGCATGTGTGTTCTTTTTAGTAACAACAACCAGAGTCATTGAAATGTGTGTTCTTCTCACATACCACCTATGGATCCACCAGTGTCATTGCATGTGTGTTCATTTCACAATCCACCTATGGATCCACTAGTGTCATTGCATGTGCGTTCTTTTTAGTAACAACAACCAGAGTCATTTTGCATATGTGTTCTTCTCACATACCACCTATGGATCCACCAGTGTCATTGCATGTGTGTTCTTTTTAGTAACAACAACCAGTCATTTTGCATGTGTGTTCTTTTCACATACCACTTATGGATCCACTAGTGTCATTGCATGTGTGTTCTCTTCACAATCCACCTATGGATCCACCAGTGTCATTGCATGTGTGTTCTTTTTAGTAACAACAACCAGTGTCATTGCATGTGTGCTCTCTTCGGAGACCACACATGGATCCACCAGTGTCATTGCATGTGTGTTCTTTTTACTAACAACAACAAGAGTCATTGAAATGTGTGCTCTCTTTAGAGACCACACATGGATCCACTAGTGTCATTGCATGTGTGTTCTTTTCACAATCCACCCATGGATCCACTAGTGTCATTGCATGTGTGTTCTTTTTAGTAACAACCAGAGTCATTTTGCATGTGTGTTCTTTTCACATACCACCTATGGATCCACCAGTGTCATTGCATGTGTTTTCTTTTCACAATCCACCCATGGATCCCACTAGTGTCATTTTGCATGTGTGTTCTTTTTAGTAACAACAACCAGAGTCATTTTGCATGTGTGATCTCTTCACATACCACCTATGGATCCACCAGTTTCATTGCATGTGTGTTCTTTTTAGTAACAATAACTAGAGTCATTGAAATGTGTGTTCTTCTCACATACCACCTATGGATCCACCAGTGTCATTGCATGTGTGTTCATTTCACAATCCACCTATGGATCCACCAGTGTCATTGCATGTGTGTTCTTTTTAGTAACAACAACTAGAGTCATTTTGCATGTGTGTTCTTCTCACATACCACCTATGGATCCACCAGTGTCATTGCATGTGTGTTCTTTTCACTAACAACAACCAGAGTCATTGCATGTGTGTTCTTTTCACATACCACATATGCATCCACTAGTGTGATTGAAATGTGTGTTCTCTACAGAGACCACACATGGATCCACCAGTGTCATTGCATGTGTGTTCTTTTTAGTAACAACAACCAGTCATTTTGCATGTGTGTTCTTTTCACATACCACCTATGGATCCACAAGTGTCATTGCATGTGTGTACTCTTCACAATCCACCTATGGATCCACCAGTGTCATTGCATGTGTGTTCTTTTTAGTAACAACAACCAGTCTCATTGCATGTGTGTTCTCTTCACAATCCACCTATGGATCCACCAGTGTCATTGGAATGTGTATTATTTTCACAATCCACCCATGGATCCACCAGTGTCATTGCATGTGTGTTCTTTTTAGTAACAACTACCAGACTCATTTTTCATGGGTGATCTCTTCCCATACCACCTATGGATCCACCAGTGTCATCGCATGTGTGTTGTTTTTAGTAACGACTAGAGTCATTTTGCATGTGTGTTCTTTTCACATACCACATATGGATCCACCAGTGTCATTGCATGTGTGTTCTTTTCACAATCCACCCATGGATCCACCAGTGTCATTGCATGTGTGTTCTTTTTAGTAACAACCAGAGTCATTTTGCATGTGTGTTCTTTTCACATACCACCTATGGAACCACCAGTGTCATTACTTGTGTGTTCTTTTTAGTAACAATAACCAGTTTCATTGCATGTGTGTTCTCTTCACAATCCACCTATGGATCCACCAGTGTCATTGAAATGTTTATTATTTTCACAATCCACCCATGGATCCACCAGTGTCATTGCATGTTTGTTCTTTTTAGTAACAACTACCAGAGTCATTTTGCATGGGTGATCTATTCACATACCACCTATGGATCCACCAGTGTCATTGCATGTGTGTTCTTTTTAGTAACAACCAGAGTCATTTTGCATGTGTGTTCTTTTCACATACCACATATGGATCCACCAGTGTTATTGCATGTGTGTTCTTTTCACAATCCACCCATGGACCACCGGTGTCATTGCATGTGTGTTCTTTTTAGTAACAACCAGAGTCATTTTGTATGTGTGTTCTTTTCACATACCACCTAGGGACCCACTAGTGTCATTGCATGTGTGTTCTCTTCATAATCCACCTATGGATCCACCAGTGTCATTGCATGTGTTCTTTTTAGTAACAACAACCAGCGTCATTGCATGTGTGCTCTCTTCAGAGACCACACATGGATGCACCAGTGTCATTGCATGTGTGTTCTTTTTACTAACAACAACAAGAGTCATTGAAATGTGTGCTCTCTTTAGAGACCACACATGGATCCACCAGTGTCATTGCATGTGTGTTCTTTTCACTAACAACAACAAGAGTCATTGCATGTGTGTTCTTTTCACATACCACATATGGATCCACCAGTGTCACTGCATGTGTGTTCTTTTCACAATCCACCCATGGATCCACTAGTGTCATTGCATGTGTGTTCTTTTTAGTAACAAACAGAGTCATTTTGCTTGTGTGTTGTTTTCACATACCACATATGGATCCACCAGTGTCATTGCATGTGTGCTCTTTTCACAATCCACCCATGGATCCACTAGTGTCATTGCATGTGTGTTCTTTTTAGTAACAACAACCAGAGTCATTTTGCATGTGTGTTCTTTTCACATACCACCTATGAATCCACCAGTGTCATTGAAATGTGTGTTCATTTCAAAATCCACCCGTGGATCCACCAGTGTCATTGTATGTGTGTTCTTTTTAGTAACAACAACCAGAGTCATTTTGCATGTGTGATCTCTTCACATACCACCTATGGATCCACCAGTGTCATTGCATGTGTGTTCTTTTTAGTAACAACAACCAGAGGCATTGCATGTGTTTTCTTTTCACAATCCACCCATGGATCCCACCAGTGTCATTGCATGTTTGTTCATTTCACAATCCACCTATGGATCCACCAGTGTCATTGCATGTGTGTTCTTTTTAGTAACAACAACCAGAGTCATTTTGCATGTGTGTTCTTCTCAAGTACCACCTATGGATCCACCAGTGTCCTTGCATGTGTGTTCTTTTCACTAACAACAACCAGTGTCATTGCATGTGTGTTCTCTTCACAATCCACCTATGGATCCACCAGTGTCATTGAAATGCGTGTTCTATACATAGACCACACATGGAACCACGAGTGTCATTGCATGTGTGTTCTTTTTAGTAACAACAACCAGTCATTTTGCATGTGTGTTCTTTTCACATACCACCTATGGATCCACCAGTGTCATTGCGTGTGTGTTCTCTTCACAATCCACCTATGGATCCATCAGTGTCATTGCATGTGTGTTCTTTTTAGTAACAACAACCAGTGTCATTGCATGTGTGTTCTCTTTAGAGACCACACATGGATCCACCAGTGTCATTGCATGTGTGTTCTTTTTACTAACAACAAGAAGAGTCATTGTAATGTGTGCTATCTTCAGACCACACATGGATCCACCTGTGTCATTGCGTGTGTGTTCTTTTCACTAACAACAACCAGAGTCATTGCATGTGTGTTCTTTTCACATACCACATATGGATCCACCAGTGTCATTGCATGTGTGCTCTTTTCACAATCCACCCATGGATCCACCAGTGTCATTGCATGTGTGTTCTTTTTAGTAAAAACAACCAGAGTCATTTTGCATGTGTGTTCTTTTCACATACCACCTATGGATCCACCAGTGTCTTTGAAATGTGTATTATTTTCAACTACCGTCGTTGGCCACAAACAATCGGGACGCAGAACTAACCAGCAACCGCTCTGGGCTTCTAGAAGACCCGATCCCCGATTGTTAGGCGCCATTGGATCGGGGTGCGTGGACGATAGTGATGTCCTTCGCGAGGGCTATCCGCGAGAAGTCTGTTCTGCGAACTGATTGGCCGTGGAAACTATGCTGGTCCTACGTCCTTGCCTTTATCCCCTTAACCTCGGGGCCGAAAATCAGATCGTGTTCCTTCTTCGCCATGGAGAGGGAGAGGCCCAAACTCAGCTTGCACGAGGCTCAGATGTTCGCCCAATACGGCATACTCGCGCCGTCGTTAGCGAGGCTTTCGGCCGGCTTCGAGCTCAGCTACGCCAGGGTTCCTGTCGCGCCGCTCTTGCGCGACAACGCGTTGGCGAGGCAGATCGAGGAGCGCCGCCGCCAGCTGTCAGAGCGAAAGAGGGCAATAGCGCGGTACTCGCGTACGAGCGCGTACTAGCGAAAGTTGTTCAAGAAGGAGCGGGCTGCGTTGATTGAGCTGTGCGGAACCCATCGGCGGGAGATCCACCCGGATCTATGCAACCCCGAAGGGAGGCAACGCTTCTAGGCAGTGCCTGGGCGTACGACCTCCACCGTTATCGATGTAGCACGCCGTGAAGAATCCATGAGGAGGAGGAACGCTGATGGGAACGTCAGCATCGATTCCGACACGGAGGAGGCTGGCGGCGACGCGGACAACGTCGTCAATGATGGAGACTGCAGGAGCGTCATAGTCGATTAGGGCCACTTAAGCATAAATTAAATCTATGTACGGTATCTTAATGCGCTCTTTGGATCTGGGTCACCTGAGTCATGGTCAATTATCGTCATAATCCATATATGTTGGCCATATTTTAGTTGTCTTTGTCTTTGAAACTAGTCGATCGAAACTCGTCCGATCCTGAAAATAAAGTTCGCGTGTTCCCTGGCATATCTGATGGGACAATATGCTAACTCTGCTCCCATCACTTGATGGCACAGCCGTAATTTGGAGTGCGCCTGAGGAGAAGGGATCGAGCGTGTTGTAATAGTATATTACTCCTGTCCAGATATAACTGACTTAGTTTTTTTAGATATTTAATAAATGTGTCTATACCCAAAACATGTCTAGATACATATTTTAGGTTTCTCTGTCTTTCAAACTAATCAAAAGTCGTCAAATTCTGAACAAACAAAGTCACTGCGTTCACACCTGATGGGACAATACGCTGACTCTGCTACTTGATGGCACAGCCATAATTCTGGAGTGCGCCAGAGGAGATGGGAATGCAAGGGAGATGAGAACTAGTAGCCGCGTCCAAACGCAGATACAAAATTAATGTAATAATATTTTTTTAAAATGTAATCTGGTCCACATGACCCCATCACAGACACGTTGCACGCGCCAGATATAAATAAAGATGACACGACTAGTTTAGTTTCAATGATACAATTCAACATAGGACGTTACTGTGCTCGCATCTTTCTGCTCCTCTTATTAGTCTGCTAGCCCACGCTGCATTAAGCATCAGTTGATGAGGATAAAAAATGATAAAATGGAAAATAAAACAATTTTTAAGCTTACCTTTCATCCAGAGAATCGTACAAAGATGAAATTGGCAGGGATTTATTATTTCTCCTGCAGTTAGCCGAAAGATCCTCAAGAACATCCTCAATCACCCCTGCAACTTCTTCATATTCTAATACACCTCTATTATTTGCCCTTTCCTGCCCGTTTCGCTTACCCTTTTGTTTCTTTTCACACCCTTTTCTCGCCAGCACCTCCACTTCTTCATAAATTGGCTGCTTACATACGTTTTCCTCTGAGTGTTCATCACCGTCTTCGCGCTGCTCTTCCGCCAGTTCTGGCTGAGAAGCCTCATTTTCTGCTACCGGGGTGTGAATAGGGACAATAGCATGTGTAACTGGGTTTTTGCACAACCTCTTGATATGGACGAATCTGCCACAACGTCTGCATTTCCTTTTCCTAGCACCAAGCCTTGGACCTTTATTGGTGGAGGCTACGATCCTTAGCTTTCTAGGCCTCCCAGGTGGCCTCCTAAGAACTGGTGGTTGAAGTTTGAACCCTGGATCGACAATCTTTCAATCATTTTCATCGGCCATAGGTGGTATGTTTTCTGCATAAGTTGCAGCAAACTTGTCCACGGAGAAATAGTTGTCGACATAGTTCTCTATTTCAGCTCTGTTACCTCTAAGCTTTAAGATGAAGTAAATTGCATGGTGACATGACAGACCAGTAATCTGCCCGCTCGCATGAACAAGTCTTGTTTCCAATGTCTACAGTGTACCTCCGTTCACTTCCACGCTTGTATTCTGCATAAACCTCAGCCAATGTTCTGGAACTTCTGACCACCCTCATCTTTATTGTTCTCATTGCCCTGGTTCTTGCATTCAGTAACATAACCACCTTTGGAACTATTTTATGGCCTAAAAATTTTCTTGCACAAATTCTTTGCCTTAAATCTATCTTCACCATTATGCACTGTCTTATTGCATCCAACAAAATAACAATTCCAAGTGTCTTCATGCCCGAAATCTTATCATTGAAACTCTCTGCCAAATTATTGCATACAAAATCCACCTTGCTTAACTCACCAAACTTGCTTCTGGCCCATAGCTTGGTGTGATGTTCCTCAAGGTATTTTTTCACCTTTGGAACTACATACATGTTCTGCAAGTAAGTAGCATGCGTGCTTGGGATGTATGTGTATGCTGATCGCCACAAGTCCTCTTCAAAGATCTTTCCTTCAAACTTCTTCGTGAAGTTAGTAGCGAGGTGCCGCATGCATTCCCTATGCTCAACCCTAGGAAACACAGCATCAACAGCATTCTCAAGACCCTCGGATGCACCGGTGTGTATCACCAAGCCTTTAGGGTGACCAATTACTTCCCGTAGTCTCTGCATGAACCATGTCCAGCTTTCATTTGATTCACCCTCAAGAACAGCATAAGCTACGGGTAGAAGCCAATTATGCGCATCCAAAGCACAAGCATAAGCAACATGTCCCCTGAACTTCCCTGTTAAAGAAGTTGCGCCTATTGCCAAGTATGGCCTGCAGCCGTCTAGGAACCCCTTCTAGCATGCCTTGAGCGTGCAAAACATCTCTGAAGCATATCTTATCGCCGCTTATACCCCCCCTCGAGACCTTCTCTCTCCCTTTGACAACCTCGTAATCGATGTCAATAACACTACCAGGTGATGTTTTCTCTACCTGAGCTTTGAAACTATACAACATATGAAAACTGTCATTCCACTTGCCTTGAATAAAGTCTAGAGCCATCTCCTTCCCATCAAAGACTCTGTGATAAGGAATCAGAATGTTAAACTCTTTGCTAATCTTTGCTCTGAGTTTAGCTGGTCCAATGTTATGATCCTGCCTCACCCGATCAATCTGATGTGCAATCCACTTGGTAGTCATGGTCTAATTTTACCACTTAAAGAAGTATTAGGGCAGTTGTGTTCCTTCGTGTTTACTTTGATCTGCATTCGATAAGAATCCAAATAATTCAGAGCTAGTTATCAGCAGAATAAATATGAGAAAGACTGAAACTAAATGTAGCTATTGCAACCTGAAATGGGTGTCCACCCCACATTGGGATGCATGTAATCTCCATTACACACATTACTTTCCCTACAGTGCACCCTAAATCTCTTTTGGTCGCTCTTTTCAATGATAAATTCGAACCCAACTCTGATTGCATAGGTTGCAACTGCATATCTGCAGTCCTCCACATTATCAAAGACAGTCCCCTCATCAATTGTAGGATTGTCCACATCAAAGTGTATCCTTTGGTCCCACGTCTTCGTCGTCGTATCTACATCCCATTTCCACATCTTCACATTCCTCTTCCTCATCAGTCCCATAGTCAGGCTCAAAGTTCGAATCAACCAACTATTCCCTACTCTCCATCCTATCAGGGTCAGCAGCCACGTCTGGATATGCTTTCTCATCATCATCCGCACCGCCACGTTTGATGCCTTCATGCTTGCTTGACAAAGCATCATGCTCAAGGACAAAGTCTGAGACGTCCTGTGGTTACCAACCCATATCCTTGGCATCACCACGGGACTATAAACGCTAATTGGGGTATGCAAATAAGGAATCACAGTTCTTACCTTTCAATGTGGACGCACGACACCTTCTCTGGGCTCCATACCTCCAAAGCTCTACACCCCGCTACCTCTCCCCCCATTCCGTTGTCCTCTGTGCTCTCCAGACTTGAAGGAGATTACGTGCTCTCCAGCCGTGCAGGACCCATATCCGTGCTCTCAAGCCTCGCAGGATCCATCTCCGAGCGGGATCCGGATCACCAGCGTTGTTGGGCCCCTAACCTAACGGCCGACTCTCAGTTTTCGTTTCGAGCAGCGCTGGGCGGTGGCAAGGAGACAGGTCGGAGGAGGAGGGAGGGGCGTGAGGATGGCGGGGAGGGAGGCGGAGGGACGACCAAGGGTATGCCGAGAGTGGTGCCTGTTGGCGGAGTGGCGGCGGCAGGAGTAGAGGAGAGGAGAGGAGCGGAGCTGGTTGCGACAAAGCATGGAAAATTGCACAATAGTGTGTTGGTGGGCGGCACCAGCCCTCGAACCTGGGACCTGCCGTCGTGGTGGAGTGGAGGCCGCTGTCGAGAAAAACATGCCACCTGTCATCGCACTATGCACGGGGAGCACTTCACGGAATTTTTAGCAGGTCCCACATGTCAGTCTGTTTGATCAAAACTTGCATGCAGTGCATGGCTGGTCCACGCGCTAGTTCCGAAAAAAAGCCCGTTGATCCAAACTTGAATTGCAAGTTCCGCTTCTTCTCCCCCGTCTCATCGTCTCCTCGCAGTGGCAGTTCCGCTTCGTCTCCCTCGTTTGTTATCCTCTTCTTCTTATCCTCGCGGTGGTAGTTCTTCTTTCTTCCTCGATCAAAATATTCCTGCACGTAAGCCATGGCCAGTAGCCGGATGAAGAGGAACTGGGCCGATCTCCCGGCCGACCCACGTCGCAAGATCGCCGACTATTTGCTGGAGAAAGAGGAGTACGTCGACACCTATGCTGCTTGTCGGGAAGTCTGCACCGATTGGCGCTGCACTTTAAAGGTGCCTGAATTCCATCTCAACAACTGGATCATGATAGATAACACACTTCCAGACGTTGGCGACTTCACCTTCCTCAACCTCGCCACTGGTTGTTGCTTCAGGACAAATCTAATGGACGTCCATCGCAGGTTCACATTCACATCCGATATTTATTGGTATTTTCCATTGTAAACATCTTAGTGCTAACTGATGCCCTCTTCTTCCAAAAGATTCTACTTCGTCGGTGTTTCTCGTGGCGTCATCGTGCTTGCTCAGAGGGTGGAGCCGTACCAGATTCGGCTTCTGAACCCAATCACTCACAAGTCTAACACTGAGTTTCAAGCACACATACCATCTGATCTTCTGCAATCTATCATCATGACGAAGTCCCCGACGATGGTGTTCGTTTGCACTGATTATCCAGATCATATTGCATGGGCGATGAGAGCACTAGCAGGGCAAATCAATGGATCATTTGGAGAAAGGATTGTATTCGCCACCTCGATATGCTTCAGTCGCATGACGGCATTTCGAGGGAAGTATATGCATTACTTAAGAATGGAGACATCTTGTCGACCAACATCCGATTAGAGCAGCCTTGAAACCTTATCACGATGGCCAAAATAATTTCGGCCCCAGTCTTTGAATAGGTACGCTGAACCTACAAATTTTACCTTGTGGAGTTAGATGGTGATCTGCTTCTTGTGTTGAATGGGGATTTTGCCAAAGGACAACCGGTGTTATACCGGGTGGACACGGAGAACCGCTCTCTCGAGGCCGTCGGCGACATTGGAAGTCATGCCCTCTTTGTTGGTTGCAATCGGTCTATCTTCATTGACACCAGGTTACACCCAATAGTCAAACCCGGTTGCATATACTACAGGAATTTTATCAGATTGTACGATCATGAGGTTCAAGCCTGGGAAGAGGAACCAACAATGGTAATGTATGGCTTAAGTCTGGAACATACACCGAGGCCTTACCCTCATGCGAGATCTGGCGACACTACAGACGGAGAGAGTTCTCTGAACATGTGTTGCAGCACGCGGGAGCCGACGACGACGAAATATATAGGGGAGAATGAATCATATATTCATCCTAGGTTATTTACTAGCATTTTCAGGTCTATTTTCCGAAGAAGAAATTTGTACTGTATTTATATTATTTCGATGATCAGAATGCGTATTACCTTTCAGACAAAATTGTAATGTATTTAAATTTAGTACTTCCAGAATTCAAAGTATTTATTTTTAGTAGTTCTTTCAGAATTCTCTGTGTTCGACACGGGCATCAGCTCAGCGCCGGAATTCAGGTCCCACATGGAAAATTGCACAATAATGTGTTGGTGGGTGGCACCACCCCTCGAACCTGGGATACGCGCCGTCGAAGGTGGAGGGGCGGGCCCGCTAGTCAGAAAACATGCCACATCGGCATCCCCTGTTTCTGATGCCCTTTAAAAAAATAAAACACGCCATGTCGTTATCCCCTGTTTCTGATGGTGTTGCTACACTCGACAGTACATGGTGGCATATAAATAATATCATATAAACATAAGGGCACAGTCGTCAACATTTCTAAAATGAAACCCGGTCCCGTCTCCTACCTGTCCTGGTACGACCGATCTTTTTAATACGTTCGCACTCTTATGCTGAGAAGGGAAATAAAGATTAAGCTGTTAATGCAACGAGTGTCGAATTATTACCCTCTAAGAAAATGGGAAATGGGTATTTTCACGCGTGCCCATAGTCCAAACCTACTGTCAGTCTTTCACTCCTCTTCTCCGACTAACCACAGTTCACCTTGCGCAGCTCCTCCGCGCCGCACCAACTAGGGTAACATGGCCCCGCCTAAGCCCACTTGCCGCCATGACAAATAAACGGGGATATTTTGCCCCTCTAAGGTAGGCCATGAAGCTCTACTTCAAGGCCGGTCTCCCATTTCCCTGCCAGGCAGATGATTTCCCCGAATGTGCCGAATCGGCCGCGACGGCGACTGCGCCGTCGTCGGCGCCAGATGCGGCAAGCAGGGCCAAGAAAATGATGTGGAGAAATCGCGCGGTGGCATTACGGCATGCTCTAGGCAATGGGAACAAGGTACGTATCAAACGTTCATGAGAGCATGCCGCCGCCGAGGGTACACACCCTCGAACAGGGCAGCGCCAAGGTCTAGGAACTCTCGCGTCCACGCTTCAGCGCGGACTACCTTAGCTCAGTGGGGTAGGCTGGGAGCACGCCATCTGCGACAAAGACGCTCCATCCTATGCTCCGTCGAAGGCCATACTATGGCGGCGACCAAGCGTCTACAGTCAGCATGCTGGATTGTTCGACAACCGGAGCCGATGGTGGGCATCAGCTCAGCCCCGGAATTCTTTCGAGTTCACACGGACCTACGATGCCGAGAAGGAGATGTCAAATTTCAGTTTCGAAGAAATCGTTGCGCGGCTTGGATGGTCCAACTAAGCGGGCTGGCGCCGCTCGCTCGTGCATGAACGATGCAGATTTCTTATAGTTTGGCGGGAAGGCAATAGATCAGTTTGGGTTAAATGATCAAAGAACTTATGCCCTCTCAAGGCAATTGACCAGCCAACTTTTCTGGTGGAGATCTGTAGTTTCTTCAGTGTAGAATAGTTAAGTTCAGACTAAAGAATGGCTTTTGTAGATGAAATGCTGACGAATTGTTCTATAAACTAGTAGGAAGTTTATCCCACTTTTGTGCAGGTATAAGACCCTTTTGTATCGAAGTACTACTATTGTAAGCAAATACTATCAAGTACCTATTTCCTTCAATTGCTAGTCGTGGTTCAATCCAGTTAACTGGCATCTTTTTATCCCAGACTATAGATTTTGCGTCTGATGTCTGTGATGTAAACCATTTTTTCCTTTGTATTGTGTTGCCTGCAAAATGGTCCTGCAGTTCAACGTGTTACAAATGTAGCTACCTTGTACTCCCTCCATTTCAAAATATAAGATGTTTTAGCTTTGTGAATGAAGTGTATCTAGTCCCCTTTTAGTATGTAGGTTCATCTAGGTTTAGAAAGCACCATCACTAAAAGATGTCTAGATACGCTCCATTCACAAAGCTAAAACATCTTATATTAAACGGAGGAAATATGAAGAGGAGATGGACTACATTTTCCTGGCATCCACAGAATTGACATTGCTCATTGCCAGACCACCCTCTTTTCATGAGGTTGTCCTTGGTTATTCGCATAAATTATAAAGCACGGTGTTCAACTACATCGATTCAAACTATTACACGCACACAAACTACATCAAATTCATTACCCACACATACTACATCGATTCAAACTATTACACACACATACTACTTCAAACTATTACACACACGTACTACATCGATTCAAACTGTTACACATTTTTAGTCGATGCTAACTTCCTGCTACGCTCTCCATACTACAAATTCATTAGCCACACATACCACGGCAATTCACTAGAGCTCTGTCTTCACTTGAGGGAAATCAGAACCACCGGCTCGTCCAAGCCCGGTCCCCCCACCGAAACTGTGTGCCCCGTCACGAAACGGTGGTGATCCTGTGCCATCGATCCTTCCAGGCCAACACTGCAGGCGACGAGGGCGCTTTTTGGCAGCCTCTTCGGGGCCCTGAATACCATGTACCGAGTCCAGAACCTCCTCCAGGTGGATGATGATCGGGTGCTTCCAGCAAAGTTGTCGCCCTGCCCTGCTTGGAATCTGCACCTCGTACATCTTAGGAACGGCGTCAGGATCTTTCAGCACGCCTTTACCTCGATGACCCATCTGTCGCTCGGTGGCACGATTTCCATCAGCTCGCCGCCAAGGCTACTGACGACCTGCTTGAGTGTAGGGTTTCGTAGCATGGAAAACAAAAAATTTCTATCGCATACAAACAAACAAGCCAAGATCTATCTACTAGATTGTAGCAACGAGTCGATGGAATAACTCACCCTCGAAGATTCCAAAGTGTTTAACGAGAGCAGATTCTCGTGGGTGATGTAGTCGTACTCTTTCCGATCTGAAGATCGCGTAGACGATCCTTCCGGCGCCGCATTCCGGTAGCGCTCCCGCAGTCGGTCACACGTTCGGTACTCGACGAAGACCTTCCTCTCCCTTGTTCCAGCAGGCAGCGGAGGTTGTAGCACTCTCCTCGCGATTCCGGCAGCACAACGGTGTGGTACCGGAAGTAGAGGGAGATCTCATGAGGCCTTAAGCCGGAGCGAGTATGGTAGAGTATGAGAGGGCTCCTCGGCGATCTAGGTTTTAGATACACCAAGGAGGAGGTGCTAGAGCCGGCAGCTAGGGTTTGGGGCACCCCAAGTCGGCGGCTAGGGCAACCCTGGGAGGTGGTGGTGCCAATCTAGGGTTTTGGAGGAGAGGTACTTGTGTGCCAGGAGGGGCAGCCCTGCCCCTCCCTTTATAGGTGGGAGGCGCGGCCAAGGGGAGGGGAGTCCCTCCCCAACTCGGCTTGGAGGTGGTCCGGCGGTTGGAGGAGGGAATCCCTCCCCAACTCGGTTTCCCACTCCTCCTCTTTCCAAAACTTGTCGTTTGACTTTCAAACTAGCCGTTTGACTTTTCAAATTAGGATTTAAATAAACCCTTTATTTTGGACAGCAAAGACACCTAGTACATGATGCAATCATTCCAACTTACAATGACACATTCATGTACCCTTCCCCCTCCGGAGTGCCGGACATTCCGGAACCTTCTAGAATGTTCCCGATGAAAACATCGGAACCATTCCCCAACTCCGAAACGGGACTTTCCTTATATGAATCTTATTCTCCAGACCATTCCGGATCTCCTCGTGATATCCTGAATCCCATTCGAGACTCCGAACAACATTCGGACTCTTTCTCATCATTCCATGACTACTCAAACAACGTCGAATCCTTAAGTGTGTCTCCCTACGGTTCGTGAATTATGCGGACATGATCGAGACACTTCTCCGACCAATAACCAATAGAGGAATCTGGAAATTCATATGGCTCCACATATTTCTCGATTACTTTGCGATCGAATGAACCACTTACATACGATATCAATTTCCCTTTGTCTCACGATAGTTTACTTATCCGAGGTTATGATCGGTATCTCGCATACCTAGTTCAACCTCGTTACTAATAAGTACTCTTTTCTCGTTCCGTGATATGTGATCCCTTGTGAGCCGTCACATGCTTGCAAGCTAATTGGATGACATTTCACCGAGAGGGCCAGTATATCTATCCGTCATATGGATGGACAAATCCCACTCTTGATCCATGTGTTTCAACCAATACTTTACGAACACTCAATGACACCTTTATAGCCACCCGATTCGGTGTGGTGTTTGATGTCATCAAAGCATCCATCTGGCAAAGGTGATATGCATGATCTCATGGTCGAAGGAATTAGATAACTATGTATCAGAAAGCATATAGCAATTGAACTATTAAAATGACTTGATCTTTATGCTACGCTTATCTATAGGAGTATGTCCACCATATCATTCTCCTAACGATATGATGTTGTTAATAACATCTCAATGTTCATGATAGGGAAACCACAATCATCTATTAACCAACAAGCTAGTATTATACAGAGGCTTTACTAGGGACTTCAAATTAAGTTTACAAATCACACAAGTATTAATGTTTCCTTGTTAATACTATTATAGCATGAATGTAAACATTTATCATAAACACAAAGATATAATAATAACTATATTTATTATTGCCTCTAGGGCATATCTCCAACAGTCTCCCACTTGCACTAGAGTCATCTAATCTAGATTACATGGTAATATACCGAACACCCATGGCAGTTTGGTGCTGGTCATGTTTTGCCCTCGGGAGAGGTTTAATCAACGGATCCACCACATTCAGATCTGTGTGTACTTTGCAAATCTTTATATCCCCATCTTGGATATGTTCTCGAATAGCGTGAAAACGTAGCTTGATGTGCTTCAGCTTCTTGTGTGACCTTGGTTCTTGCGCATTGGCTAAGGCGCCCATGTTATCACAGTAGATAGACATTGGGTCCAGCGCACTAGGAACCACACCCAGCTCTGTAATGAACTCCTTCATCCATATCGCTTCTTGTGAAGCCTCCGAAGCAGCCATGTATTCCGATTTAGTTGAAGATCTCGCCACAACGCTTTGCTTTGCACTCCTCCAGCTAACTGTTGCACCATTCAAAATAAATATGTATCCAGATTGTGATTTAGAATCATCTGGATCGGTGTTCCAACTAGCGTCGGTGTAACCATTAACAACGAGCTGTTCATCACCTCCATAAGAAAGAACCATATCCTTAGTTCTTCTCAAGTACTTAAGGATGTTTTTGACCGTTGTCCAATGATCCACTCCTGGATCACTTTGATATCTGCTAGTCAAACTAACAGCATATGCAATGTCGGGTCTAGTACATAGCATGGCATACATTAGAGATCCTATGGCTGAGGCATAGGGAGTCTTACTCATCCTTTCTCTATCTTCTGCCGATGTCGGACTTTGAGTTTTACTCAAGGTCGTATTGGGCAACATGGGCAAGAACCATTTCTTGCTATCCTCCATTCCAAACCTCTTTAGAACTTTGTCCAAATATGTACTTTGTGACAATGATATTTGGCGTTTTGATCTATCTCTATAAATCTTTATGCCTAATATGTAAGCTGCTTCGCCAAGATCCTTCATTGAAAAACTATTATTCAAATATTCTTTGACACTATTAAGAAGGTCTACATCATTCCCAATCAACAATATGTCATCCACATATAGTATTAAGAATGCTACAGAGCTCCCACTCACTTTCTTGTAAATACAAGCTTCTCCATAAGTTTGTATAAAACCAAAACTTTTGATTACCTTATCAAAATGTTGATTCCAACTTCGGGATGCTTGCTTCAATCCATAGATGGACCGTTGAAGTTTGCATACCTTGTTAGCATCTTTAGGATCGACAAAACCTTTGGGTTGCATCATATACAACTCTTCATCAATGTCACCATTGAGGAATGCTGTTTTGACATCCATCTGCCATATCTCATAATCGTAATATGCAGCGATTGCTAACATAATCCTTACAGACTTTAGCCGCTACTAGTGAGAAAGTCTCATCGTAGACTCCTTGAATTTGTCGAAACCCTTTTGCGACAAGTCGAGCTTTATAAAGATTACATTACCATCATCTGCTTTCTTCTTGAAGATCCATTTGTTCTCGACAGCCTTCCGGCCATCCGGTAAGTCCACCAAAGTCCATACTTGGTTTTCGTACATGGATCCAATCTCGGATTTCATGGCTTCCTGCCATTTATTGGAATCTGGGCTCATCATTGCTTCCTCATATGTCTCAGGGTCATCGGTGTTGTCCACCAACATGACACTCATAACAGGATCATACCAATCTGGAGTGGTACGAGTTCTCATTGACTGCGAGGCTCAGTAGCAACTTCGGATCAAGTTTCATGATCATCATCATTAGCTTCCTCTCTAATTGGTGCAGGCACCACAGGAACTTCTTCCGACGCTACGCTACTCGCAATTTCGAGAGAAGGTTCGACAACCTCGTCGAGTTCTACTTTCCTTCCAGTCAATTCTTTTGAGAGAAATTCCTTCTCTAGAAAGGATCCATTCTTAAGCGAAGATTTTGCCTTCGGATCTATGATAGAAAGTATACCCAATAGTTTCCTTGGTATCCTATGAAGACGCATTTTTCCGCTTTGGGTTCAAGCTTGTCGGCTGTAACTTCTTTACATAGGCTTCGCATCCCCAAACTTTAAGGAACGACAATTTAGGTTTCTTCCCAAACCATAATTCATACGGTGTCGTTTTAGCAGATTTAGACGGTGCCCTATTTAAAGTGAATCTGGCTGTTTCTAATGCATAACCCCAAAATGATAGCGGCAAATCAGAAGTGACATCATAGAACGAACCATATCTAAGAGAGTTCGATTCTGACGTTCGGACACACCATTACGCTGTGGTGTTCCGGTGTCAATTGTGAAAGTATTCGCATTTCTTCAAATGCTCGCCAAACTCGTAACAGATATTCACCTCCACGATCGAGCGTAGAAATTTAATCTTCTTGTTACGTTGATTCTCTACCTCACTTTGAAACTCCTTAAACTTCTCGAAAGTTTGGACTTATGTTTCATGAAATAGATATACCCATATCTACTCAAGTCATCCGTGAAGGTAAGAACATAACTTGATAACCACATGCGATGCTACACTCATTGGACCACACACATCGGTATGTATGATTTCCAATAAGTTCGTAGCTTCGCTCCATCATACCGTAAAATGGAGTCTTAGTCATTTTGCCCATCGGACATGCTTCGCATCTTTCAAGTGATTCAAAATCAAGTGATTCAAGAAGTCCATCGGAATGGAGTTTCTTCATACGCTTCACTCCAATGTGACCAAGGCACGATTGCCACATATAGGTCGAGTTATCGCTTGATTTCAAACGTTTAGCTTCAATGTTATTAATATGTGTATTTCCACCATCGAGATTCAACAAGAATAGACCATCTATCAAAGGTGCATGTGCATAAAACATATTACTCATATAAATCGAACAACCATTATTCTCGGATTTAAACAAGTAACCCTCACAATAAACAAGATCCCGATATAATGTTCATGCTCAACGCAGGCACCAAATAACAATTATTTAAGTATAAAACTAATCCCGATGGTAGATGAAGGGGTAGCGTGCCGACCGCGATCACATCAACCTTTGATCCATTTACCACGCGCATCGTTACCTCGTTCTTCACTAGCTTCCGTTTATTCTGCAGCTCTGTTTGAGTTACAAATATGAGCAACCGAACCGATTATCAAATACCCGAGCACTACTACGAATACTAGTGAGATACACATCAATAACATGTATATCAGATATACCTTTCTTCTTGATGTTGCCGTTCTTCAAATCTGCCAAGTACTTTGGGCAATTCCGCTTCGATGACCTTCTCCTTTGCGGTAAAAGCACTCGATGTCGTGCTTGGGTCTAGCCTTGGTCTTCTTCGTCGGTGTGGCAACTTTCTTTCCATCCTTCTTGAAGTGTCCCTTCTGCTTAGACTTGCCTTTCTTGAATTTGGTGGTCTTATTGACCAACAACACTTGGTGCTCTTTCTTGATCTCCACTTCTGCAGACTTTAACATAGCAAATAGTTCGGCAAGCTGCTTGTTCATGTTCGCATGTTGTAGTTCATCACAAAGTTCTTGTAACTTGGTGGTAGTGATTGGAGGACACGGTAAATCACCAAAGCATTAGGAATCACTATACCCAAGCTTTGAAGTTTGTTTGCGTGCGGACATCTTAAGCACATGCTCAGCAGCCGAGCTGCCCTCTTCCATCTTGCGCTTAAAGAACTTTTCAGAAGCCTCATAACTCTCAATTGCCGCGTGAGTCTCAAAGATCAATTTGAGATCACGGACAATATCATGTGGGTCTGAATTCTCAAACCTTTTCTGAAGCTCCGATTCTAAACCATACAAGATAGCACACTGAACTATGGAGTACTGATTCTTCCGAGCAAGGTAAACATTCTTTACTTCATCGGTAGCATCAGCAGGTGGGTCACCCAATGTGCATCCAAAGACATAGGTCAAATTACCATGTGAGGACAATCCTCAAATTTGCGGAACCAATCCATGATTGCTTCCATTGTTTTCAACTTTTCTTTCTCTAACGCATTAAAATTGATGGTAGGGGCTGCCATTGATCTACAAACATATTTGCAATAGTTTAGACTAAGTTTATGACAAATTGAGTTCAAATTAATAATAAAGTTTAATCTAGGTGAACTCCCACTCAAAACAACATCCCTCACATTGTTTTAGTGATCACACGAACCAAATCCACTATATCAAAACCGATCATCACGAGAGTTGATATAGTTTCAATGGCGAACAATCGACATGTTCATCATATCTACTATATGATTCATGTTTTACCTTTCGGTGATTCGTGTTCTGAGACCATGTATGCATACATGCTAGGCTCAAGATCAAACCTTAGCTACCGCATAAGCAAATCTGGCTTGCTTACGTTGTATTCACTCGCGGAATCTAACACACCCGATCATCACGTGGTGCTTCGAAACAACAAGCTTTAGCAACGGTGCATACTAAGGGTGAACACTTTAGAACTTGAAATTTATGTGCATGAGGAATCATCTTATAATGCTACCGTCGTCTACTAAGCAATACAAGATGCATAAAGGATTAACATCACATGCAATTCATAATATGTGATATGATATGGCCTTTCTTCTTTGTGCTTCCGATCTCCATCTTCAAGCACGAACATGATCTCCATCATCAACGCTATAGCATCAAGGTCAATGACGCTTCTTCATGGTTGTCGTCCACCGGCTTCAACTATTACAACTACTTTGAATAGACACGCGGGTCTTAACATAAATTAAAGACAACCATATGGCTCCTGCCGGTTGCCAACTTACAATAAGGAACATTGCATACATCAAATATAATCACAATCATGGCCATATCACATCATCAGACACCCTGCAAAACAAAGTTAGACGCCTCTACTTTCTTTGCATATTTTACGTGGTTTGGGGCTTTCAATAAGTGTCGTTCTAACTTACGAACAAGAACCACAACATTGATACTAGTATTGTTAATCACCCGTTGTAAATTGGATCTCCACTATGCTGGGAGAAACAGGCACCATAAAGCCACTTATGCAACTGAGTTGCATGTCAAGCGTGGAGCAAGTCTCATGAACGATGTCATGTAAGGTTTGCCCGGGCCGCTTCATCCCAACATCCCGCAAGATGCAAAGTACACAAGAAGCAATCGACAATAAAAGCATCAATGCCCACAATGACCATTGTGTTCTACTCGTGCAACAGATCTACATATAGACACGGCTCTGATACCACTGTAGGGTTTCGTAGCATGGAAAACAAAAAATTTCTATCGCATACAAACAAACAAGCCAAGATCTATCTACTAGATTGTAGCAACGAGTTGATGGAATAACTCACCCTCGAAGATTCCAAAGTGTTTAACGAGAGCAGATTCTCGTGGGTGATGTAGTCGTACTCTTCCCGATCTCAAGATCGCGTAGACGATCCTTCCGGCGCCGCGTTCAGCGCGCTCCCCAATCGGTCACACGTTCAAGACTCGACGAAGACCTTCCTCTCCTTGTTCTAGCAGGCAGCGGAGGTTGTAGCACTCTCCTCGCGATTCCCTGGCAACGTGTGGTACTAAGTAGAGGGAGATCTCGAGGCTTCGCCTTAAGCGGGCAGTATGGTGGAGTATGAGAGGGCTCCTCGGCGATCTAGGTTTTAGATACACCAAGGAGGAGGTGCTAGAGCCGGCGGCTGGGGTTTGGGGCACCCCAAGTCGTGGCTAGGGCAACCACAGGAGGTGGCGGCAGCAGGAGGTGGTGGCGCCAATCTAGGGTTTTGGAGGAGAGGTACTTGTGTGCGGAGGGCAGCCCTGCCTCCCTTTATAGGTGGGAGGCGCGGCCAAGGGAGGGAGTCCCCAACTCGGCTTGGAGGTGGGCGGCGGTTGGAGGAGGAATCCTCCCAACTCGGTTTCCACTCCTCCTCCTCTTTCCAAAACTTGCCGTTTGACTTTCAAACTAGCCGTTTGACTTTTCAAATTAGGATTTAAATAAACCCTTTATTTTGGACAGCAAAGACACCTAGTACATGATGCAATCATTCCAACTTACAATGACACATTCATGTACCCTTCCCCTGGAGTGCGGACATTCGGAACCTTCTAGAATGTTCTGATGAAAACATCGGAACCGTTCCCCAACTCCGAAACAGGACTTTCCTTATATGAATCTTATTCTCCGGACCATTCCGGATCTCCTCGTGATATCCCGAATCCCATTCGAGACTTCGAACAACATTCGGACTCTTTCTCATCATTCCATAACTACTCAAACAACGTCGAATCCTTAAGTGTGTCTCCCTACGGTTCGTGAATTATGCGTACATGATCGAGAGACTTCTCGACCAATAACCAATAGAGGAATCTGGAAATTCATGGCTCCCATATTTCTCTGATTACTTTGCGATCTAATGAACCACTTACATACGATATCAATTTCCCTTTGTCTCACGATAGTTTACTTATCCGAGGTTATGATCGTCGGTATCTCGCATACCTAGTTCAACCTCACTTGATAAGTACTCTTTTCTCGTTCCGTGATATGTGATCCCTTGTGAGCCAGTCACATGCTTGCAAGCTAATTGGATGACATTTCACCGAGAGGGCCCAGTATATCTATCCACATATGGATGGACAAATCCACTCTTGATCCATGTGTTTCAACCAATACTTTCGAACACTCAATGACACCTTTATAGCCACCCGATTCACGGTGTGGTGTTTGATGTCATCAAAGCATCCATCCGGCAAAGGTGATATGCATGATCTCATGGTCGAAGGAATTAGATAACTATGTATCAGAAAGCATATAGCAATTGAACTATTAAAATGACTTGATCTTTATGCTACGCTTATCTATAGGAGTATGTCCACCATATCATTCTCCTAACGATATGATCTTGTTGTTAATAACATCTCAATGTTCATGATAGGGAAACCACAATCATCTATTAACCAACAAGCTAGTATTATACAGAGGCTTTACTAGGGACTTCAAATTAAGTTTACAAATCACACAAGTATTAATGTTTCCTTGTTAATACTATTATAGCATGAATGTAAACATTTATCATAAACACAAAGATATAATGATAACTATATTTATTATTGCCTCTAGGGCATATCTCCAACATTGAGGGCCTACGGCTCCCAAGCATCCAATGGGAGGCCGTCAAAGCCAAGTTTGGAGAAGAAACGAAGCTGCCCCAAGCGATCATCCCACCCATAGGCGCGATGCCAACGCATGAAGCTCATTTTCTCCCCGCAGCACTCGAAAGAACGGGAAGAATGCAGAACACGCTCGGTGTCTGAGCTGTGCTCGAACCAGACAAAAAATTCGAATGGTGGCGCGCATACCTCAATGTTGACCTCATTTTAAATCGATCCCAAAGCGAGACACAGCCGACAACTCTGCGGCGACACGGACTGGACGCCAGATAGTGGCCATGAGGCGTGGTCGTCGAACTGCTGTGCAGGCTACCATGCTGGGTCGCGGCAAAGACGCGACTTCCCGAGGCAGGTCGCCGGCCTGGATCGCCCGACGGGATGCGCTCCGCCGTGCGAGAAGGACTAGCCAGAGGCGAGATATTAGTCCGAGGACGTGAAGCTCCGATACGGCGGACGATGCAATGGCATGCGAGCTTCGATTAGAGGAGGTTGACCGACATGGCGGAGACACAAATTAGAGAACAAGTGCGAGCTCGATCTGAGACAAGCGGCGGAGCCGAGCAAATGTTATGGGGAGGGCGGAGAGAAGACCGAGCGAGCAAAGAAATAGATCTAAATCGCTCGGAGGATCGGGTCCACGCAGGGGTAAGCTAGTCCACGACCGCAAAAGATAACAGGGAATACTGACATGGCGGGCCAAGAAGAGTTGACCTAACGGCAGTATTTGAGTTCAACCGTTTTTCGTGTGGTTCAAACGACCGTTTGGCCGTTAGATTTGTATCCACCCCCGTTTGGCCCTTCTGGACAATTGGCAAAGCTACTATGTCCCCTCCGCGCGATTGATGGCAACTCGGGTACCGCGGTGCGCTCAGCCACCAACTTTGGTACCACAAACGAACATTCCCGCCGGCCACCCCCTAGGCCCTTCCTAGGGGTGGGATCCCCTCTTGGGCCTTTTCCCCTCCGGGAATTGTCCCATTAAGCCTTTGACCATTTAAATTGATTTTCTCTTTATTAAATAATTATGAATAAATGATTAAATCAACATTTAACATTCATTCACACATTATTGAATCTCCGTGGCCATGGAACACCTTCCGCCTCCACTCCGGACATCCTTCTAACTTACCGAAACCCTTCCGGTTTTCTCTCTTCTTTTCTTCGGTGATTCTACCGATCCTATAAACACTCTCTAAGCATCATCAAGCCCTTAAGCGTGATACCCCACGGTTCAGGAACACTCCAGACATGGTTGGGACACTCCCGCACCAATGATCGACAGAGGGACCTGGATGGCCATGTGACCCCTGTGCATGCCACGAAGATCTTTCGTCGTTTGAACCGGGATAGTCATGTCTTATTCCCTTTGTCTCTCGATACTTGCATTGCCGATCTGATCAATGACATCACCATGTCGTGTTCAATCTCGTTACCGAACAATGCTACTTGACTCGTTCCGACAAGTGATATCCCCGTGATCAAATCACACGCTGTGCAGCTATTGGATATAACTTCTTCGAGTGGGCCCTTGAGTATCTTCCCGTCGCATGGACAGACAAATCCCGCTCTTGACATATATTGCCTATACGGTTTCCTCCGAATACCTAAACACACCTTTATAACCACCGTATTACCAGATGGCGTTTGATGATATCTAAGCACTCTCGGGAGACAGTGATTGATATAGGCTCAGGGTCTAAGGAATAGTCTGCGAGGATACATTTCTAATCATTGTAACTTGAACTTCGTGACATGATCTGGTCACGATGTTTAGCTTGGGTATTGGTTCATCATCTCATTCTCAGAATGAGATGACTCCATTTCCAACTGGCATAAATGCCACATGATCAGGAAACATGATTATCTATTAACCAATGAACCAGTGACTAGAGTTTCACTGGGAACCCCTGGTTGTTTGTATATCACATGTGTATTGATGTTTCCACTCAATACAGTTATAGCATGATATAAAACTTAATCATAAACCATATGAAATATGATAATAGTCCTTACTACTATTTGACTCTAGGGCATATTTTCAACAGTCAAGTGGTACATATAGGTAGGTCAAGGTCACGAGTAGGGAGAAAAGTAGATCGCACTTAGGTTAGTTCACACGTGGGGTGCAAACCAGCGTATAGGCATATTTGATGGCTGGTTGAGAGCGTATATATTCTCAACATATTCTTCTATAAGTTTGGCTAAACTTTTCATTGTTTGACTTCAGAAAAATTAGTTCCCTCTTTTACTGAGCGGAGGTAGTATATTCTAGCAACTGAATAACGTATAATATGGCTAGTGTAACTACCCGACAATTACCGGTAAAAAGGGAAGTTGGTGAAACATCTCAACATGACATATCATCGTCGCTATGGCAAAGGGTGAAACATCTCAACAGTCTTCTCGTCGTCGCTATGTAGTTAGTTCCTTTTCCGAGTGTAGAACCAGATATAAACTTTCGCAAGACAAGATACAACAGAACTACATAGTCCTGGAAATTAAATGCATAGAATGCAAAACTTAGTTTTTTAACAAATGTGATAGGCGTGTTTCCCATCTTATCTCGAGTATTGACTCCTCTTGTTGCAACGCCCACACACTGTCAGTCATGGTAAGTATACCATCACATGCACACATAGTTAAGTATGGAAGTTTGAAATTTATATAAAAGTAAACATGCAAAATAGGAGAAATGATAGATATCCCCGTAAGGTGGAATGGTTCTATCTTCTAAGTCGCTTCGCTCTGCATCCTTCCTCGCATGCGCGTGTGCCCTAGACCACACTCCCTTCCTTATCCTCTTGATGTCGCCAAATCCTTCCTAAAAGTCTCTCCACCGCACTCATCCGACGCCTCCACCAAGCTCGTCCCCGCCAGCAGCCTGCACCACCGCTACCATCCCACCCCAGACATGTGTAACTACCTCGGTGAATTACGCTCTAAGTTGCATGCCTGGATGAGCGAAAGTGGTTAAAATAGTACGGTGGGGCCAGGGGCCACTCACAGGTAGACCTTTCGGCCGTCCTAACCACTTCCAGAACATCGGGACAAGAACGAAGCGTGTCCAAGGCGAAGGGATCAACTACATACACAACTATGTATGCAAGCCACCATACAACAGTTTTCAGAGACATTCCATCTAAAAGAAATAGAAATATTGCAACTCCATACGGCAAGATCCAAATATCCTAGATAGCGATAATAGTTTAGGATAGCTCCTCATACATCAAACATCAGAGTATCAGGCGGAAGCGGAAAACAAGATCCGAGTACGGATAAGAAGCAAATTGGCATAAGATGCCACATAAATAAACACATCCCGCCCACAGATCTCACGGATCCCCGTTCCCAGAATCTCTACCCCGCGTGATCGTTGCCAACATCATCCGTCTCCTCCACCCAGTATCCATCTTGCGAATACACCTGTTCATCTGAATCAAACAATTTATCTTGTGAGACCCTAGGGGTACTCAGCAAGTCTTTATGCCTCTAAAGGGGACATAAACCTGGGGTGACGCAATTGCAGCAAAAGATAATAACTAACAAGTCTATAGATACTCACTAATCATCCGCCTAACCAATGATAGACGGATGTCCGTTAATTAGTAACAATAGTTATACAGTATAATTAATAGATCCATCCTCCTTCTCGCTTACCAACGAGAAAGCGGACGAACAACCCATCCGTTGGTAGTTTTATTAACCATTCCATGAGTATTGCACTATTTACTAGTCAAGTAATTAGTCAAATTAAAAGCGGTACTTTCGTTATACTTGTCTACGATTGAGAAACTATGCTCCAAGTCGTCCATAACCGCAGACACGGCTTTCAGAAAGATTTACCCTGCAGGGGTGCACAAATAGCAACACACACTCGATCAACCTCGGAAAAACCAAATCAAAACCCAACGAGGCATTCACGACAAAGCGATCACAGGATTCAGAAATATTTCAGGGGGCCACCCCAATAAGCTACCATAACAAAGTCGGACGGCTCGAGACGGACCCTGGGTTTTGCGACGGCCATGTAAGCGATCGGGAACCCGAAAGTGTGACTAGGCTTGTCGATACCGCAAACGATGCGCGATCCAAAAGCGATCAGTGCTCCACGCACAATCTTAACTAAAGCAGTAAAGCATGGCATAAGTACAGGATAGTAATAAAACCCCAAACTAGTTTGTGGCCCCAAGAAATAGATATGAATCAAGCTCTAGCTCAGGGGGGTCCACGGCCTCCCGGATGTGGATAGTGCGAAGAGTCAAGGAACAGGAATCAAGTACTCGGGGTCCTATGGGACACAAGTGAGCATGAAAAACCAAATAACAGATATTTCCCACCGGTGCCTCTTTCATTAGTTATCCCATTACTACTCAGGTTAAGTTGTTTAGGTACCTCATTATCCATCAGACACTCACATACCATACACATGATGTTCTACGACTCGCATGGCTCAAACAACTCCTGTAGTAATGGCTCAGGGGATGGAGGAACAAGCTTCGGTGGGGTTTAAAAGTTAAGGCTATGCAGTACTTGGGATTCAATTTAATGCAATCGCGACTCAATGATGCAAGAATAAGATAGAGGCAATAGGTACTATATGTATGCAAGCATGTGGTAGTGCTTGCCTAGCAGCTTAGTTGAAGCGAGAGACGGATCTGGGTAGTGCTCCTGGGATTCCTGATATATCCCACCTTTCGCTATTCAAGAAGAACCAAACAAACAAGGGCCAACATAAATAAAGTGCACAAGCATATGAATTAAAATGCGACAAGCAAACAAGCATGCCATGATGAATGATGCACAATTTACATGGCAATAAAGTAGCATGGCATGGGTGAGGTGTGGGGTACAAGAATAAAGCATTTATTAAGTTTTAGTCATGTTTTGCTCCCATATAAGTTGCTGTATACTTTATATTTATATGATGCATTCTGCAATTCAGAACATGGAGTGCATAGTTAGAACGGGCTCGTCGCGCTGATCGATTTAGACATATTATTTGTCGCATTTGGAGTTGTAGAACTAAAGTTATTAATTAATTAAGAAAAAGGCATTTTATTGTAATTTTAATCATCTCGAAAATTTAAAGTGTTTAATTAATATTTCGAAGACAAAATTTGAAATCCTCACATTTTTCTGATTCCAAAACATATATTATTTGTATTATTTGGAATTACAATTTGAAAGTTATTAAAACAAAATTTAAAATCATTTAAACAAAAACCAGAAATGTTTTTGTCGAGCGAAAAAAGCAGGACTTTTGCACTCGTCAGCTAACTGAGGCTGACAGGTGGGGCCTTTGACTCAGCAGGTGGGCCTGCCAGGCTGGGTTGGCGTTTTCTCACTGCAGACTAGCTAGGCCGGTGTGGGCGACAGACGGTCCCACGCTGTCTTGACCCCTGCAGCGTAGCATCCGGCTTGCCACATGGGGAATCCGGGTAGCGCGGGCGTGATACAAAGGAAACTGGGGTCCCTTTCTATAAAACGGCACAGGAGCTGACTGGTAGGCTCGGAGGAGCGCGAGTGAAGACGGGAAAAACCTCCAGGGCTTTTCTGCAAAAGCGACAGCGACGCCAGACTAACAGCTGCTCGTCGTCAGCAGAGAAGCCTGTGGCCAGGTTGCGGCAGGATCAACTAAGCGGCGAGTTTCGCCATGCCATAAAAAGGAAAAATGTAGAGGGATCTGCGGCCTACGACTTTCGTTCAGGTGGCATCGCCGGAGGAGGTCTACGCCGCGCGGGGCACGACGAGGAACAGAGGCGGACCAAGCGGCGGCGGCGACGCGAGCGGCAAGGTCAGGCGGCGTCTGCGTGCGCGCCGGCTGTTCGACGGATGGCGGTGGCGCTACAGGGCACCAGAGAGGAGGCGAGCAAGTCCCGTGAGTAGGAGGCTCACCAGAGGCCGCTCATGCAGAAGAGGCTTGCTGGAGAGGAGGGGATCGGCGGCAGCGCTCGCGACACCGAGCTTCGGGAACATGGCGTCTACGGCGGCGCGGTGGCATCTCCGGCGACCTTCCGAAGGGGGGTCACGTACAGGTCAAAGAAGAGGAGGTCGGGGAGTCTCCTGGCGCCTTGCACAGGCCTGGTGGCCATCATCTCGAGCCGGCATAGGGGAAGGCCGAGCTAGGGTTTAGGGAAGCATGGAGGTGGCCATGGCCAAGCTTGGGGAAGGAGGGAGGAGGGAGAGGGATATGTCGCCTCTTGGATAGGGTCAGAGGTGGTTGAGGTGGTGGAGTAGAGGAGGGAGGATAGGAGGGCACATGGGGGTGGTTGTGGCCACCCTTTTGGCTAATGAAGGGAGAAACCAATGGGGTTTAGGGTTTTCTCTCTTCTCTCCTCTCTCTCTACTTAGCTAGGAGGGGGTAGGTCAACCAGGATGGGGGGTTGGTGGCCGAGCTGGTTGAGCTTCTTACAAGGCAAGGCAAGAGGTGGCTCGGCCTAGGGTTGAAGGGTGGTGGTTGTAGCTAGGGTTAGAGAAAGGAGGGTGAGGTTTATGGCTAGGGTTATGGCATGTACCCACTTGATCAAGCAAGGGTGGTGTGATGGATAAGGAGATGAATGGGGTAGGGTGGTTTGAGGTTAGGGTTTTCAACATGACCAAAAGCAAGATCAAAAGCATGGGTGAAAAGGAGATGGAGTGAGGGTGAGGCTCTTTATGCACGTGGCAAGGAAACTAAGACCAGGATGAGGAGGTCTGAGAGAGAAAAGGGGAGTTCACAAAAGAAAGGATTCACTCAAAAACAAAGGAAAACCAAAGGAGAACAAGATGGTGGTGATTTGCATGGCCCATGCATAGCAATAAATGCCCTGTCTAATCTTGTGGAAACAAAATAATAATCATGGCATTTATACACATGCATTCCAAAATATGGAGGAAGGCCATGCAAAAAGGAATTAAAAAGGAGGTTCCATGTGGAGTAGATGGAGATGATCATATTTGAATATAATTTGGACTTGCTAGTGTGTATGTTCCACTAGATGTTTAATAGTCCCAAAAATATTCCAACATGAGCATTCATTCAAAATAATCCATATGGAAGCTTGACAAGGGGTTCCATCCTCAAAGCATGCAAAAGTGGCCATGTGGCTCCTCATATATCAATGATGTGAAAACAACATGGTGCATATATGGAAGCATGTGGAAATGTAAGTGTAGCCATCCCAACCCACATGAGCTAGAGATAAATCCAACAAAATGCAAAGCTCACATATAGTAGGATGGTGGAATTATGGGGTGGTGACAAAGAAAGGTGGTGGAGTTGAAAGAGACATGCCCCCAACTCAACTTGGGCATTAAACAATTTATCAAGAAGCAAATACAATGTATCAAGAGGCAAATACAAGTGATACAAATGCATATGAGAGAAGAACCAAAATAAAAAGGGGGTTAATATGATGCCCAAATGCAAGGTGGCATGATGACATGAGCATGATATAATAATGATGCAGCTAATTCTATGTAGGAGGTATCATATATATAGACTAGGCTAGTAGCATTGCAATTGTTAGACAATTGGGATGCTACAACTCTCCCCCACTAAACAAGAATATCGCCCCGAGATTCCTAGGAAAAAGAAAACAACACAAGGAGAGGCGGGTGTTCAGAACGAAGGTGACCCTCACGTTCCCAAGTTGATGAACCACTGAATGGTGCGACCATTACACCTTGCAAAACTTGCTAGACTTGTTGCGAGTCTTGCGTTTTGCTTGAGAAACGACGGGTTAGAGAGTTGAAGGATTGTCGTGAGACAAGAAGGATAGGATGAACATAGCTTCGGTTTTTCGAGAAACAATATAAAAGACTAGAACCACTTGTGAAAGAATAGAAAGGACGGTGTATGAGGGAGAAAGCAACGACACACCATTAAGATTAAAGATTTACCGCTATGAGAGAGGATGAATCTTTGTCTCGCCGGAAGAAAAGAGCTAGATTTGAGAGATTTTGAACCATTATGGCAATAGCATTGTAACTTCTCTCGGATTTAAGAAATGAAGATTGAGGAAAACATTATTGCCTTCATACAATAAGGTTCCTTGCTAACAACGGAAAGATTTGAGTTAGACATTGTCGGATTAGATTCTTGTTGCGCCGGTAAGAACCAAAGGATCACGCAATTGAGGTGCGCGAATATATCTTCAAGACAAGGAGGTGATGCTAGATTATGGTGGGATCCCGAGAAGAAAAGAATATAGAGGATCTGGAGTTTATTGTAGAGATACTTATTGCTTTCTTTAACCTTGAGGCTAACACAATAGATTTGCGGCTGATGGCATCCACCATAATTGTCTTTACCACAGAAAAAGAATTGATGAAACAAAGAGATAGATATTTTCCTCCATCTTGTTTGGGAATGTCGAGCACCGGTATAAAGAAGAAGACAGAGAAGATTTTGCATTGGTTTCCACCAGATAATTGAAGATTTGCTCCGTGTAGAAAAGACGAGATTACCAACAAGAGATTATTGCTTATGTTCTCAGAGAGAGCACTACGGAAAAACAAGGACGGAAGTAGAAGTATTGAGGGATAAAGGCCACTTCCAACTTCCATGGAATGAGTGGAATCACATTAATTCACTGATTCATTGTACAAAAGCGAATGATAAGAGTAGTGGTATGGTAGCTACTCCATCCCGCACTCAAAGCATTACTCCGCACATGAATAGGAAAACTAAGCAACCCAACTACCAAAACAAACTGAAGATCTTGACAAGGATAACTCATGGAACTCCGTTAGAAAACAAGGATAGATGCAAACGATTCGCCGGATTCAAGATAGATAAAGATGATGATGTGGTCGTCATATCAGAAGTAACAAGCCACCGGAAAGATATGAAGGAAGATCACGGAGACAACTGCCAGATTCCACAGATAAAGAAAAAGATAGCACCAACTTGAACAGAAGGATTACAAAAGATCTGAAAAGTCTTCATGGCCTCCGGTGGATTGAGCATAGACGATAGAACGAGAGGTTTTAAAGGTTGCTTACTGAGTGGAAGATCAAAAGAATTACTGATTCTTCTGAAGAATAACCAAGAGAGATTTAGCTGTCTTGAGGGAAACTTCGGCGGAAAGACGATGACAACTTGCCAACAAGGAACAACTCCGGATTTGATTGAAGGTGGAGGATGGAATTAACAATGGACTTGCTGATTCCAGCATTGAAGCGATCTATTTAGCAGAAGGACGTGGTCGAGATAGGTGACTTCAAGAAGCCAGAATTCACACTTTGAGAACTTTGCACACAAGCGGTGTTCTCGCAGCTTGAGAGAAAGAGACACAGATGATCTTCCATGTTCTTCCATTTATATAAAATAGGCAAGCATATTATCAACATATACCACCATGGATTAACAAGATATTCCCAAAATACCAAGTTCAAGAGGCGAGAGAAACGAACAAATGCTCGAAACGCTTCCTGAGCTCAACGCTCTTTGAAAGATCAATATTGAGAGCACGGGTTCGTGTTGAAGAAGATGCACTGGCAGAATAGATTCTGGTCCTTCGGAAGAAAATGAGATGTCGCCTGGTTCACATTGTCGATTGGATCGCCGGTTACAAAGATAAAGAGATCTTGGATAAAGGAACGATGATAGCTCATACCTTAAGAAAAACTATTAGAGGCGAAAAGATGCAATTCCCTCGTATCAACGAGAATTTTGCAGATATGGAGTTCCAAAAGATGTGAAGCATGATAAGAAGATGATAGACCACCGTAGGGCTTTTAAGAAAAACTCCGGATTGGCAAAGATACTTGATTACGATATAGATATGATCACGGTATAACTCAAAATCACAGGAGATAACCGCCATCATTTGGAGGATAGTGTTGATAGCATTTTCCATGCTCCACTCATGATAAGTGTCATATAGCTTTGCCGAAAACCAAAATACGATCACAAGAATCGGGTTGACACATGTTATGTATTTAGCCCAGAAGAATTGATGATGAAGTAAAACTCCAGGATTAAGCGTCGGTGACAAAGAATGAGTTAGCATGAACATGCCAAAAAAAAGGAAGATAGATAATGTTTCACACACGACTGAAGAGGAGTGTGGAAACACAGATGTATCAAATAATTTTTTTTCGCATTTTTCGGCATTAACATACCAATAAATGCGCAAAACCACTTATGAGATAGAAATTAGCAACTCCACATTCTGTGAAAGCATGCTGGAAGGAAGAACACCCTTAACAAGATTGCGCCGGTTAACAAAGAGTCGGATAGATCGCGTCGGTTTACAAAAGCCCGTTGGTATGGAATGCACCAACAGTTGATAACCAAAGGCAGATAGTGATAACAAGTTGGATGCAACAGATAGACAAGGAATTACACACACACACACAACCTATGGTACTACGGAACCCAGAACACGTGAATCCTAGTTTGAATTTTAGAAGAGGATTGAAAACGTTACACTTCCTTACCAGAAAAGGGTGGGTGGGTGGGTAAGAAGAAAAATGGAAGCAGTCCTACTCTCATGTTTTGTTTTTCCCTAGTATACATAGCTACCAAAAATATTTGCTAGACTAACAACGACCATTTGGCTGAGACCCTAAAGGGCGGGATGGCTCTGATACCAATTGTAACTACCTCGGTGAATTATGCTCTAAGTTGCATGCCTGGATGAGCGAAAGTGGTTAAAATAGTACGATGGGGCCAGGGGCCACTCACAGGTAGACCTTTCGGCCGTCCTAACCACTTCCAGAACATTGGGACAAGAACGAGCGATGTAATCGGCAGACGAAGGGATCAACTACATACACAAGTGAGTATGTATGCAAGCCACCATACAACAATTTCAGAGCCATTCCATCTAAAAGAAATAGAAATATTGCAACGCCATACGGCAAGATCCAAATATCCTAGATAGCGATAATAGTTTAGGATAGCTCCTCATACATCAAACATCAGAGTATCAGGCGGAAGTGGAAAACAAGATCCGAGTACGGATAAGAAGCAAATCGGCATAAGATGCCACATAAATAAACACATCCCGCCCACAGGTCTCACGGATCCCCGTTTCTGGAATCTCTACACCGCGTGATCGTTGCCAACATCATCCGTCTCCTCCACCCAGTATCCATGTTGTGAATACACCTGTTCACCTGAATCAAACAATTTATCGTGTGAGACCCTAGGGGTACTCAGCAAGTCTTTATGCCTCTAAAGGGGACATAAACACAGGGTGGCCGAATTGCAGCAAAAGATAATAACTAACAAGTCTATAGATACCGCTAACCATCCGCCTAACCAATGATGAGCGGATGTCCGTTAATTAGTAACAACGTTATACAAGATAATTAAGATCCATCCTCCTTCTAAACACCAGCGAAAGCGGACGAACAACCCATCCGTTGGCAGTTTTATTAACCATTCCATGAGTATTGCACTATTTACTAGTCAAGTAATTAGTCAAATTAAAAGCGGTACTTTAGTTATACTTGTCTATGGTCAAGAAACTATGCTCCAAGTCGTCCATAACCGCGGACACGGCTTTCAGAAAGATTTACCCTGCAGGGGTGCACAAATAGCAACACACACTCGATCAACCTCGGAAAAACCAAATCAAAACCCAACGAGGCATTCACGACAAAGCGATCACCGGATTCAGAAATATTTCAGGGGGCCACCCCAATAAGCTACCATAACAAAGTCGGCGGCTCAGACGGACCTGTGGTTTCTGACGGGTATGTATTTGGGAACCCGAAAGTGTGACTAGGCTTGTCGATACCGCGAAACGTGCGCGATCCAAAAGCGATCTTGGTGCTCGCACAATCTTAACTAAAGCAGTAAAGCATGGCATAAGTACAGGATAGTAATAAAACCCCAAACTAGTTTGTGGCCCCAAGAAATAGATATGAATCAAGCTCTGGCTCAGGGGGGGTCCACGGCCTCCCGGATGTGGATAGTGCGAATAGTCAAGGAACAGGAATCAAGTAGTCGGGGTCCTACGGGACACAAGTGAGCATAAAAAACCAAATAACAGATATTGCCCACCGGTGCCTCTTTCATTAGTTATCCTATTACTACTCAGGTTAAGTTGTTTAGGTACCTCGTTATCCATCAGACAATCACATACCCTACACATGCTGTTCTACGACTCGCATGGCTCAAACAACTCCTGTAGTAATGGCTCATGGGATGGAGGAACAAGCTTCGGTGGGGTTTAAAAGTAAAGGCTATGTAGTACTTGGGATTCAATTTAATGCAATCGCGACTCAATGATGCAAGAATAAGATAGAGACAATAGGTACTATATGTATTCAAGCATGTGGTAGTGCTTGCCTGGCAGCTCAGTTGAAGCGAGAGATGGATCAGGTAGTGCTCACAGGATTCTGATATATCCCTTCTTTCGTCTATTATTCAAGAAGAACCAAACAAACAAGGGCCAACATAAATAAAGTGCACACGCATATGAATTAAAATGTGACAAGCAAACAAGCATGCCATGATGAATGATGCACAATTTACATGGCAATAAAGTAGCATGGCATGGGTGAGGTGTGGGGTACAAGAATAAAGCATTTATTAAGTTTTATTCATGTTTTGCTCCCATATAAGTTGTTGTATACTTTATATTTATATGATGCATGCTGCAATTCAGAACATGGAGTGCATAGTTAGAACGAGCTAGTCGCGTTGATCGATTTAGACATATTATTTGTCGCATTTGGAGTTGTAGAACTAAAGTTATTAATTAATTAAGAAAAGGGCATTTTATTGTAATTTTAATCATCTCGAAAATTTAAAGTGTTCAATTAATATTTTGAAGACAAAATTTGAAATCCTCACATTTTTCTGATTCCAAAACATATATTATTTGTATTATTTGGAATTACAATTTGAAAGTTATTAAAACAGAATTTAAAATCATTTAAACAAAAACCAGCCTGAGAAAAAGAAACAGAGACTTTTTGCACTCAACGGAAGCTAGCCTGAGACGCTGACGGGTGGGTCCTGCGCTGACTCAGCAGCAGGTGGAGCGCAGCGGCTGGGTCGGCGTTTTCTCACCGCAGGACTGGCTAGCAGTGTGGTCGACGGACGGTCCCACGTCAGGCGCCCCACACGTGGCGCCAATGGGCCTTGCCACGGGGAATCCGGTGTGCAGGCGTGATACAAAGGAAACTGGGGTCCCTTTTTATAAAACGGCACAGGGGCTGACAGGTAGGCTCGGAGGAGCGCGGGTGAAGGCGGGAAAAACCTCCGGGGCTTTTCTACAAAAGCGACGGCGACGACGGACTGACGGCTGCTCGTCGTCAGAAGAGAAGCTGCGCGCGACTGGGTTGCGGGTAGGACTGCGGCTAAACGGCGGTGAGTTTCGCCATGCCGTAAAAAGGAAAAATGTAGAGGGATCGGTGGCCTACGACTTTCGTTCATGTGGCGTCGCCGTAGGAGGTCTACGGCGCGCGGGGCACGACGAGGAACAGAGGCGGACCAAGCGGCGGCGGTGACACGAGCGGCAAGGTCAGGCGGCGTCTGCGCGCGCGCCGGCTGTTCGATGGATGGCGGCGGTGCTACGGAGCACCAGAGAGGAGGCGAGCAAGTCCGGCGAGTAGGGGGGCTCACCAGAGGCCGCTCATGCAGAAGAGGCTTGCTGGAGAGGAGGGGATCGGCGGTAGCGCTCGCGACACCGAGCTTCGGGAACATGGTGTCTTCGGCGGCGCGGTGACATCTCCGACGACCTTCCGACGGGGTCACGTACAGGTCGAAGAAGAGGAGGTCGGGGAGTCTCATGGCGCCTTGCACAGTCCCGGTGGACATCATCTCGAGCCGGCACAGGGGAAGGCCGAGCTAGGGTTTGGGGAAGCATGGAGGTGGCCATGGCCAAGCTTGGGGAAGGAGGGAGGAGGGAGAGGGATATGTCGCCTCCTGGATAGGGTCAGAGGTGGTTGAGGTGGTGGAGTAGAGGAGGGAGGATAGGAGGGCACATGGGGGTGGTTGTGGCCACCCTTTTGGCTAATCAAGGGAGAAACCGATGGGGTTTAGGGTTTTCTCTCTTCTCTCCTCTCTCTCTACACTTAGCTAGGAGGGGGTAGGTCAACCAGGTTGGGGGGTTGCTGGCCGAGCTGGTTGAGCTTCTTACAAGGCAAGGCAAGAGGTGGCTCGGCCTAGGGTTGAAAGGGTGGTGGTTGTAGCTAGGGTTAGAGAAAGGAGGGTGAGGTTTATGGCTAGGGTTATGGCATGTACCCACTTGATCAAGCAAGGGTGGAGTGATGGATAAGGAGATGAATGGGGTAGGGTGGTTTGAGGTTAGGGTTTTCAACATGACCAAAAGCAAGATCAAAAGCATGGGTGAGAAGGAGATGGAGTGAGGGTAAGGCTCTTGATGCACGTGGCAAGGAAACTAAGACCAGGATGAGGAGGTCTGAGAGAGAAAAGGGGAGTTCACAAAAGAAAGGATCCACTCAAAAACAAAGGAAACCCAAAGGAGAACAAGATGGTGGTGATTTGCATGGCCCATGCATAGCAATAAATGCCCTGTCTAATCTTGTGGAAACAAAATAATAATCATGGCATTTATACACATGCATTCCAAAATATGGAGGAAGGCCATGCAAAAAGGAATTAAAAAGGAGGTTCCATGTGGAGTAGATGGAGATGATCATATTTGAATATAATTTGGACTTGCTAGTGTGTATGTTCCACTAGATGTTTAATACTCCCAAAAATATTCCAACATGAGCATTCATTCAAAATAATCCATATGGAAGCTTGACAAGGGGTTCCATCCTCAAAGCATGCAAAAGTGGCCATGTGGCTCCTCATATATCAATGATGTGAAAACAACATGGTGCATATATGTAAGCATGTGGAAATGTAAGTGGAGCCATCCCGACCCACATGAGCTAGAGATAAATCCAACAAAATGCAAAGCTCACATATAGTAGGATGGTGGAATTATGGGGTGGTGACAAAGAAAGGTGGTGGAGTTGAAAGAGATATGCCCCCAACTCAACTTGGGCATTAAAAAATTTATCAAGAAGCAAATACAATGTATCAAGAGGCAAATACAAGTGATACAAATGCATATGAGAGAAGAACCAAAATAAAAAGGGGTTTAATATGATGCCCAAATGCAAGGTGGCATGATGACATGAGCATGATATAATAATGATGCAGCTAATTCTATGTAGGAGGTAGCATATATATAGACTAGGCTAGTAGCATTGCAATTGTTAGACAATTGGGATGCTACAACTCTCCCCCACTAAACAACAATCTCGCCCCAAGATTCCTAGGAAAAAGAAAACAACACAAGGAGAGGCGGGTGTTCGGAACGAAGGTGACCCTCACATTCCCAAGTTGATGAACCACTGAATGGTGCGACCATTACACCTTGCAAAACTTGCTAGACTTGTTGCGAGTCTTGCGTTTTGCTTGATAAACAACGGGTTAGAGAGTTGAAGGATTGTCGTGAGACAAGAAGGATAGGATGAACATAGCTTCGGTTTTTCGAGAAACAATATAAAAGACTAGAACCACTTGTGAAAGAATAGAAAGGACGGTGTATGAGGGAGAAAGCAACGACACACCATCAAGATTAAAGATTTACCGCTACGAGAAAGGATGAATCTTTGTCTCGCCGGAAGAAAAGAGCTAGATTTGAGAGATTTTGAACCATTATGGCAATAGCATTGTAACTTCTCTCGGATTTAAGAAATGAAGATTGAGGAAAACATTATTGCCTTCATACAATAAGGTTCCTTGCTAACAACGGAAAGATTTGAGTTAGACATTGTCGGATTAGATTCTTGTTGCGCCGGTTAGAACCAAAGGATCACGCAATTGAGGTGCGCGGATATATCTTCAATACAAGGAGGTGATGCTAGATTATGGTGGGATCCCGAGAAGAAAAGAATATAGAGGATCTGGAGTTTATTGTAGAGATACTTATTGCTTTCTTTAACCTTGAGGCTAACGCAATAGATTTGCGGCTGATGGCATCCACCATAATTGTCTTTACCACAGAAAAAGAATTGATGAAACAAAGAGATAGATATTTTCCTCCATCTTGTTTGGGAATGTCGAGCACCGGTATAAAGAAGAAGACAGAGAAGATTTTGCATTGGTTTCCACCAGATAATTGAAGATTTGCTCCGTGTAGAAAAGACGAGATTACCAACAAGAGATTATTGCTTATGTTCTCAGAGAGAGCACTCCGGAAAAACAAGGACGGAAGTAGAAGTATTGAGGGATAAAGGCCACTTCCAACTTCCGTGGAATGAGTGGAATCACATTAATTCACTGATTCATTGTACAAAAGCGAATGATAAGAGTAGTGGTATGGTAGCTACTCCATCCCGCACTCAAAGCATTACTCCGCACATGAATAGGAAAACTAAGCAACCCAACTACCAAAACAAACTGAAGATCTTGACAAGGATAACTCATGGAACTCCGTTAGAAAACAAGGATAGATGCAAACGATTCGCCGGATTCAAGATAGATAAAGATGATGATGTGGTCGTCATATCAGAAGTAACAAGCCACCGGAAAGATATGAAGGAAGATCACGGAGACAACTGCCAGATTCCACAGATAAAGAAAAAGATAGCACCAACTTGAACAGAAGGATTACAAAAGATCTGAAAAGTCTTCATGGCCTCCGGTGGATTGAGCATAGACGATAGAACGAGAGGTTTTAAAGGTTGCTTACTGAGTGGAAGATCAAAAGAATTACTGATTCTTCTGAAGAATAACCAAGAGAGATTTAGCTGTCTTGAGGGAAACTTCGGCGGAAAGACGATGACAACTTGCCAACAAGGAACAACTCCGGATTTGATTGAAGGTGGAGGATGGAATTAACAATGGACTTGCTGATTCCAGCATTGAAGCGATCTATTTAGCAGAAGGACGTGGTCGAGATAGGTGACTTCAAGAAGCCAGAATTCACACTTTGAGAACTTTGCACACAAGCGGTGTTCTCGCAGCTTGAGAGAAAGAGACACAGATGATCTTCCATGTTCTTCCATTTATATAAAATAGGCAAGCATATTATCAACATATACCACCATGGATTAACAAGATATTCCCAAAATACCAAGTTCAAGAGGCGAGAGAAACGAACAAATGCTCGAAACGCTTCCTGAGCTCAACGCTCTTTGAAAGATCAATATTGAGAGCACGGGTTCGTGTTGAAGAAGATGCACTGGCAGAATAGATTCTGGTCCTTCGGAAGAAAAAGAGATGTCGCCTGGTTCACATTGTCGATTGGATCGCCGGTTACAAAGATAAAGAGATCTTGGATAAAGGAACGATGATAGCTCATACCTTAAGAAAAACTATCAGAGGCGAAAAGATGCAATTCCCTCGTATCAACGAGAATTTTGTAGATATGGAGTTCCAAAAGATGTGAAGCATGATAAGCAGATGATAGACCACCGTAGGGCTTTTAAGAAAAACTCCGGATTGGCAAAGATACTTGATTACGATATAGATATGATCACGGTATAACTCAAAATCACAGGAGATAACCGCCATCATTTGGAGGATAGTGTTGATAGCATTTTCCATGCTCCACTCATGATAAGTGTCATATAGCTTTGCCGAAAACCAAAATACGATCACAAGAATCGGGTTGACACATGTTATGTATTTAGCCCAGAAGAATTGATGATGAAGTAAAACTCCAGGATTAAGCGTCGGTGACAAAGAATGAGTTAGCATGAACATGCCAAAAAAAAGGAAGATAGATAATGTTTCACACACGACTGAAGAGGAGTGTGGAAACACAGATGGATCAAATAATTTTTTTTCGCATTTTTTGGCATTAACATACCAATAAATGCGCAAAACCACTTATGAGATAGAAATTAGCAACTCCACATTCTGTGAAAGCATGCTGGAAGGAAGAACACCCTTAACAAGATTGCGCCGGTTAACAAAGAGTCGGATAGATCGCGTCGGTTTACAAAAGCCCGTTGGTATGGAATGCACCAACAGTTGATAACCAAAGGCAGATAGTGATAACAAGTTGGATGCAACAGATAGACAAGGAATTACACACACACACACAACCTATGGTACTACGGAACAAAGAACACGTGAATCCTAGTTTGAATTTTAGAAGAGGATTGAAAACGTTACACTTCCTTAACAGAAAAGGGTGGGTGGGTGGGTAAGAAGAAAAATGGAAGCAGTCCTACTCTCACGTTTTGTTTTTCCCTAGTATACATAGCTACCAAAAATATTTGCTAGACTGACAACGACCATTTGGCTGAGACCCTAAAGGGCGGGATGGCTCTGATACCAATTGTAACTACCTCGGTGAATTACGCTCTAAGTTGCATGCTTGGATGAGCGAAAGTGGTTAAAATAGTACGGTGGGGCCAGGGGCCACTCACAGGTAGACCTTTCGGCCGTCCTAACCACTTCCAGAACATCGGGACAAGAACGGCGTAATCGTGCAGCGAAGGATCAACTACATACACAACTATGTATGCAAGCCACCATACAACAGTTTTCAGAGCCATTCCATCTAAAAGAAATAGAAATATTGCAACGCCATACGGCAAGATCCAAATATCCTAGATAGAGATAATAGTTTAGGATAGCTCCTCATACATCAAACATCAGAGTATCAGGCGGAAGCGGAAAACAAGATCCGAGTACGGATAAGAAGCAAATCGGCATAAGATGCCACATAAATAAACACATCCCGCCCACAGGTCTCACGGATCCCCGTTTCTGGAATCTCTACACCGCAAGATCAAAAGCATGGGTAAAAAGGAGATGGAGTGAGGGTGAGGCTCTTGATGCACATGGCAAGGAAACTAAGACCAGGATGAGGAGGTCTGAGAGAGAAAAGAGGAGTTCACAAAAGAAAGGATCCACTCAAAAACAAAGGAAAACCAAAGGAGAACAAGATGGTGGTGATTTGCATGGCCCATGCATAGCAATAAATGCCTTGTCTAATCTTGTGGAAACAAAATAATAATCATGGCATTTATACACATGCATTCCAAAATATGGAGGAAGGCCATGCAAAAAGGAATTAAAAAGGAGGTTCCATGTGGAGTAGATGGAGATGATCATATTTGAATATAATTTGGACTTGCTAGTGTGTATGTTCCACTAGATGTTTAATAGTCCCAAAAATATTCCAACATGAGCATTCATTCAAAATAATCCATATGGAAGCTTGACAAGGGGTTCCATCCTCAAAGCATGCAAAAGTGGCCATGTGGCTCCTCATATATCAATGATGTGAAAACAACATGGTGCATATATGGAAGCATGTGGAAATGTAAGTGGTGCCATCCCAACCCACATGAGCTAGAGATAAATCCAACAAAATGCAAAGCTCACATATAGTAGGATGGTGGAATTATGGGGTGGTGACAAAGAAAGGTGGTGGAGTTGAAAGAGACATGCCCCCAACTCAACTTGGGCATTAAACAATTTATCAAGAAGCAAATACAATGTATCAAGAGGCAAATACAAGTGATACAAATGCATATGAGAGAAGAACCAAAATAAAAAGGGGGTTAATATGATGCCCAAATGCAAGGTGGCATGATGACATGAGCATGATATAATAATGATGCAGCTAATTCTATGTAGGAGGTAGCATATATATAGACTAGGCTAGTAGCATTGCAATTGTTAGATAATTGGGATGCTACAACATGCCTCGATTCCCACACCCCGATGTTGAATCCCTGCGCATCCTTCGACGACTCCACAAGGTGGCCTCCAACTCCGTCCCCGACATCGACGACCGCGACGATCGGTCTCCATCTCCAGCTCCGACCATATCCTTACAGGTGGCGGGGCTGCACGCTTGCCCTCCGTAGCCATGGCCGCCTCTACAGACCTCCGGTGGTCCGTGTTGTATCCTGGTGGCCGTAGCTGTCATGGCGACGCTACTGGGCCGACACCGGCTGACCCGGAGTTGCCACCACCGTGGGAGACAGTGGGCGCACCACACACACACCTCTCGTGCCCTTCCATGGCCCTCTCGGCATCAAGATTTGCTACACGTGGACGACGGCACTGCTGCGCATGACGTTGAGGTTTGCTACATGGTGCCGGTGGTGCTGGTACTTGTGGCCGGCGATGGTGCTACAAGAAGCATAGAGTTTTGCTACATGCAACAGGCAGTGGTGCTACAAATGGGCGTCGAGTTTGCTACGTGCGCCGGTACGGCGCTATGAGACCTTCGGCGATGCTAAGTGCGGCATCAGATTTTGCTGCAAACGTTGCTACAAAAGTTATGTTGTTTTGCTATAATAGTATATAAAGGTTTTGAGACGACATCTCCGGTGAGGTCGCCGGCGAAGTTGGGTTTTTCCTGCTACAACCGCTTTATGGTTTTTCTACATTTTTGCTACAATGTCTCCGGCGAGATCTCAGGCGGCATTTTTAGTCAAGTCGATTTTTGCTACATAAACATAACTTTTTCGCTACAAGTCTCTGGCGAGGGATATTCTTTTATGTTTTGTTTCTAGCCGAACCATTTTTTGCTACATAGCAGGACTTTATTTGCTACATTGGTAAAAATGGGATAAAAGGGCGTGATAGGGAGATCTCACCGTTGTTTCCATCGAAAACTAAGTACAGAATATGAGTACATGCAGTACTAAAAGCTGCCACTTATGGTGACCTTTGTTCTGGACGTCCCGTACCTCTCAGTTGTGGCCTCCTCTCCTAGCCTATCGTAGTATACTCTCCGTCTCCTCCATAAAAAAAGCGGAACAACACTTCGTTCTTAGTATAGACTAGGAAAAATGTCCGTGCGTTGCACCGGGTGTAAAAAAGATATGTCGTAAAAGCCAAGTATTTTTATTAAATATATTTTAGACCCTTGAAAATTCCAGTACTCGAAATCAGTTTTCGTTAAAGGGACTAAGCGGAAATTCTCATTTAAATTCACTTGAGTTTCTTTAAAAAATTAGAGTAAACATCCTACCGGACTTCTTCCGCATAGGTCGTGCTTGTCGGGTTTAAGGCTGCGCTAGGTCGCTTTCGTCCTCAATCTACTCGGAATATAGCAAACTGGTTCGAAATCTGATTCATAAAAAAATGAGTAAATCTTGTTATTAAATTTGCAATAACAAGATTTGTATTATCATTACGCAATAAGTAATTAATTTTTGTATCAAAAGATACCACATACACAATTGAGGGATTTGAAATGTACTAACCGACAAAGAAATTCTGCAAAACAGTAACTATATCGCTCTTGTCTAGTAGCTAACTGAAGAATCATTTGACTGTGTTCCTCCTGTCCAGCAGCTCACTAAATCCATTCATTTCATATGTGTAGGATTATTGTTTGTCATAGCATCAAAAATACAAGCAAAGATAACACTCTTTTTAAGTAACCATATGAGGATTAATAGATCATAGATCAAAGGACAGATAAGACCTAAGATCAACAACTAACTGCTAAAAATCTAGCCAACCAGGAATGAATTGGCTGCCTTGACAGCCGAGCTTTTCCGAAGGTGTAGACATAATATAACATGACACGTATAGCAGTTTTGTCAAACAACTTTCGGTTGTTACAATTTTTCTGCCAATCCAATTAGCTAGGTGCTCAAGCTAATCTGCATTCTTGATAGCATGTCACCCGAACAACCTCCGTTGCATATGTTAAAATAAGGGCACGCCTTGGTCTCAGGCGACTGAGATATAGTTAAATCTCAGTCGCCTGACGTCATCACCTTTGATTTGTACTGTTTTCCTGTGCTCTGCTTCTGATCGGTAGGTTCACAGCTTGACACAGACTCGTTTCGTATGAGCTTCAACATAGGAGCTGCTGTCTTGCAATGGCCATCCGATTTCTTTGTTTTGTTTCTTGGTCCCTTAAGTCTGTCGCTCTTTGAACCTTTTGACTGTATCACCTCCGTCTTAAATAAGTGTCTCAATTTTATAAAGATATACATGTACCTACACACTAAAACATACTTCCTCCATTTTAAAATATAAGATGTTTTAGCTTTGTAAATAAAGTGTATCTAGACCTATTTTAATGTGCAGATTCACTCCAAACCTAAATAAACTACACACTAAAAGATCTAGATATACTCTTTTCACAAACCTAAAACATCTTATATTTTCAAACAGAGGGAGTATATACATGCGTATTTAGACAAAATTGATACACTTATTTTAGAACATAGGTATTATTGTCTTCTACCTTTGTAGGGTAGTAACATTTTTTTTTCATCAATTTGCCTGTTTAACTGAATCTAATGGTTCGCGGTATTTTTTAGTTGCAACCCAAGTTCAAAATGAGAAAATCTCAGTTGCAACTCAGGAGGCCCGAGTTGCAACTCACGTGTAACTTAAAAACCTGAGTTGCAATCCATATGTAACTTAAAAATCTTGGTTGCAACTAGAAAAAATACCAGTTACAACAAATGTGCAACTATGGAAAACCACAATTGCAACCGACGGGTGCTCAGTTAGAAGCAAGTTGCAACTGGGCCCGACAAGAGCTCAGTTAGAAGCAAGTTACAACTATCCCTCGACAGGGCTCGACGGGGGCTCAGCGACAAACAAGTTGTAACAATGGCCCCTCGACGAGCCCTAGTTGCAAACAAGTTGCAACATGCACTCGATGGGGGTTCGATTACAAGTAAGTTGCACCGCCTGGCGGGACCCCATTTATAAGCAAGTTGCAACTGCCCCCTTGGCGGGTCCCCGTTACAAGCAAGTTACAGCGCAAGGCCCTAACGGGAGCTCGATTACAAGCAAGTTGCAACTATCCTCGGCAGGGGCTCGGCAGGCTAGGGCTCGACTACAAACAAGTTGCAACTGGCCCCTCGGTGAGGCCCTAGTTGCAATGAAGTTGCAACTGGTACGACGAGGGTTCAGTTACAAGTAAGTTGCAACTGGTCCCTCGGACAGGCGACGATTGCAATCAACGGCTGCCCAGGACTCGACGAGGCTCGATTACAAGCAAGTTATGTAATCGGGCCCCGCCGACGGGTCCCCCAGTTGCATCAAGTTGCAACTAGCCCCTCGGCAGGGCCCTAGTTACAAGCAAGTTGCAACAAAGCCCTAGGCCTGCCGACGAGGTCCCCCTGGTTGCAATCAAGTTGCAACTAGCCCTCTCGGAGGGCCCCAGTTACAAGCTAGTTGCAACTATCCCTCGATGGGGCTCTATGGGGGCTCAGCTACAAACAAGTTGCAACTGGCCCCCTCGATAGGGCCCTAGTTGCAATCAAGTTGGAAAAGGCACTCGACGGGGGTTCAGGTACAAGTAAGTTGCAACTAGCCACGGCGGGGCCCCAGTTACAAGCAAGTTGCAAGCTGGAGCCCGCCATTACAAGCAAGATGCAACTAGGCCTGACGGAGCTCAGTTACAAGCAAATTGCAACTAGCGCGCCGACGGGGTCCCCCTGGTTGCAATCAAGTTGCAACTAGCCCCCTCGACGGAGCCCTAGTTACAAGCAAGTTGCAACTAGCCCTAGGCCCGCCGACGAGGTCCCCCCAGTTGCAATCAAGTTGCAACTGCCTCCCTCGGCGGGGCCCCAGTTACAAGCAAGTTGCAACTGGGCCCCGGCAGGAGCTCAGTTACAAGCAAGTTGCAACTATCCCTCGACGGGGTCTCAGCTACAAACAAGTTGCAACTGGCCCATCGACGGGGCCCTAGTTGCAATGAAGTTAACCGGCGATCGACGAGGGTTCGTTGATTAGTAAGTTGCAACTGGCCCCTCAACAGAGCGAACAGTTGCAATCAAGTGGTAACTGGGGCTCGACGAGGGCTTAGTTACACGCAAGTTGTAACTGGGCCCCGCCGACGGGGTCCTCCCGGTTGCAATTCAAGTTGCAATTGGCCCCCTCGACGGGGCCCTAGTTACAAGCAAGTTTCAACTAGGCTCCGGCGGGAGCTCAGTTACAAACAAGCTGCAACAACCCCTCGACGGGGAATTGACGGGGGATCAGCTACAAACAAGTTGCAACTGGCGCCTCGATGGGGCCCTAGTTGCAATGAAGTTGCAACTGGCCCTCGGCGAGGGTTCAGTTACAAGTAAGTTGCAACTGGCCCCTCAACAGAGCGACCAGTTGTAATCAAGTGGCAACTGGGGATCAACGAGGTCTCAGTTACAAGCAAGTTGCAACTAGGCCCCGCCGACGGGGTCTCCTCGGTTGCAATCAAGTTACCAACTAACGCGGCCCGATTACAAGCAAGTTGCAATTGGGCCCTAGTCCCGCTGACGGGTCCCCTGATTGCAATCAAGTTGCAACTAGCCCCTCGGTGGGACCCAGTTACAAGCAAGTTGCAATTGGGCCCCGACGGGAGATCAGTTACAAGCAAGTTGCAACTATCCCTCGACGGGGGCTCAGCTACAAACAAGTTGCATCTGGCCCCTCGATAGGGCCCTAGTTGCAATCAAGTTGCAACTGCACTTTCGACGGGGTTTAGTTACAAGTAAGTTGCAAGTGGCCACGCCGAGGCCCCAGTTACAAGCAAGTTGCAACTGGGCCCCGACAGGAGCTCAGTTACAAGCAAGTTGCAACTAGGCCTGCTTGGAGCTCGCTTATAAGCAAGTTGCAACTGGCCTACCGACGGGGTCCCCCTAGTTGCAATCAAGTTGAAACTAGCCCCCTAGATGGAGCCCCAGTTACAAGCAAGTTGCAACTTGGCCCTAGGAACACCCACGAGGTCCCCCCGGTTGCAATCAAGTTGCAACTGCCCCCCTCGGAGGGGCCTAGTTACAAGCAAGTTGCAACTGGGCCCCGACGGGAGCTCAATTACTAGCAAGTTGCAACTATCCCTCGACGAGGGCTCAGCTACAAACAAGTTGCAACTGGCCCATCGACGGGGCCCTAGTTGTAATGAAGTTGTAACTAGCACTCGACGAGGGTTCAGTTAAAAGTAAGTTGCAACTGGCCCCTCAAGAGAGCAACCAGTTGCAATCAAGTGGTAACTGGGGCTCGACGAGGGCTCAGTTACAAGCAATTTGTAACTGGGCCCCGCCGACGGGTCCTCCCCGTTGCAATTCAAGTTGCAATTGGCCCCCTCGGCGGGGCCCTAGTTACAAGCAAGTTGCAACTAGGCCCCAGCAGGAGCTCAGTTACAAACAAGTTGTAACTACCCCTCGACGGGGGCTTGACAGGGGCTCAGCTACAAACAAGTTGCAACTGGCGCCTCGACGGTGTCCTAGTTGCAATGAAGTTGCAACAGGCCCTCGACGAGGGTTCGATTACAAAGTTGCAAGCTGCCCTCAACAAAGCGACCAGTTGCAATCAAGTGGCAACTAGGGCTCGACGAGGGCTCAGTTACAAGCAAGTTGCAACTGGGCCCCCGTCGAGTCTCCTCGGTTGCAATCAAGTTACCCCATCGCCAACGCCCCAGTTACCCAGGGCCGTGGGTCTCCTTCTTGCGATCAAGTTGCAACTGGCCCCTCGGTGGGCCCTAGTTACAAGCAAGCTGCAACTGGGTCCCGACGGGAGCTTAGTTACAAGCAAGTTGCTACTATCCCTCGACGGGGGCTCGGCTACAATCAAGTTGCAACTGGCACTCGACGGGGGTTCAGTTACAAGTAAGTTGCAAGTGGCCACGACGAGGCCCCAGTTACAAGCAAGTTGCAACTGGGCCCCGGCAGGAGCTCAGTTACAAACAAGTTACAACTGCCCCCCCCCACACGCACACACACCGACGAGTGCTCAGTTACAAGCAGGTTGCAACTGAGACCCGGCATAGCTCAGTTACAAGCAAGTTGCGACTGCGCCCCCCATCCACACCAACGGTCTTCAGGTACAAGCAAGTTACATCGCCTCCACACCAACGGGTTTTCAGTTATAAGCAAGTTCCAACTAAGATCCGTCAGAGCTCAGTTACAAGAAAGTTGCAACTGCCCCCTCCACACTGACAGGGTGCTCAATTACAAGCAAGTTAAGACTGGCCCGCCGACAGAGTCCCCCCGGTTACAAGCAAGTTTCAATTGAAACCTGGACGGGTGCTCGCAAAGCAACATACAAAACTGCCCTCCCCCAAACGGGGTCCCCCGGTTGCAAGCAAGTTGCAACTGGCCGGTTGAAAAACTCAATTGAAACTCAGATTGAACCTACAACTCAAAAATACTTAAAGATAATCTTAATTTCACAAAAGAAAACAACCACAAAAAAAGAAAAAAAATGCCAAGCAGTCTAGCTTTATATATTTATGTTGCCAGTGAAAAAATAATAAAACTAATAATAATTGCCGTCCATAATAAAACGGCCACAAATAACAACTGCAAAACACAACACATGTTCAGAAAAAACAGATAAAAAGAGTACAGAAAAAACAGATAAAACCAACATCAGCCCACAGAGAAACAGCCCCAACCCGCCCCCGATCAAAATTTCTCTTGCTCCCATTGTGCGTTGCTAGGAACAACCCAAAATAAAAGCACACAGAAAAAAACGCTGACAAAAAAAAAACAGCCCGCAGTAACAGCCCAGAGAAACAAAAGCCCACAAACACACGCACGACGGTCACAGCCCACAAACACATACGACACGCACACGCGCGACGGGAAGGCTCCAGTTTGCACAAATCGCAAAGCATACGATCGAGTGACTGATACTTAACTAATTCTCGATAATTAGCAAATCCGCATAATATATTACCATCACATTATGACCAGTCTAGTAAAAATAATATAGTCTTATGTCGCCTAGCAATAAACAGTGACAACTGTAAAAAATAGAGAGAAACGGTCAAAAAAAATGAGATACAACCTGCAAAGGAAAATAGAAGATCGAAAATTACAAACCTGAAGCTAATCTTAATTTCGCCCAAAAAAACCCAATTAGTTGCCGACGAAAAACGATAACAAAAGAAACAAGTATAGAGAAAAAAAGAAATGGCCGCCGGCGACAAAGTAGATAAAATAGCCAGTCGTGTCCACCTCTTGGTCTCACCCCCAATGTGTTCATTCAAAATATAAATAGATCGATACCTACTAGCAGATGTGCCAGGTCTACATATCTAAACGGCCACAAAACAGTCATCAGAAGAAGACAGGTACCAACCCACAAACACAAGACAAAACACGAAAAAGAGAAAACAGAAAAAAGGAAAAAGGCCACATACCTCACAGGCGCACAACCCATGTTCATTATGGGCCAGCAGCGGGTAGTGCAAGCGAACGCTAGGCAAAGATGGAGTCGCTGCGTGAGTCCACACAGCGATACAAACAAAGCTACTAAGTGCTGCACGAATCTTGGTGTATAAAATCTAATGGTTGATAAGGTGACTGAGATTTAGTTAAATCTTAGGCGACTGAGATTTAGCAAATCCGTTAAAATAATATGGTTTTAAATGTTTTCTGAAGGAAAAAGGTTCGACCATTCTTCTGAAAATTAACCCATCTGGACACAATTCTTTTATTCACGGTCAAAATAAAAAGGAATTAACCTACCTGACGCCGTCGCCAGCACTGGTCTTCGCTTAAGACGGGAAATAGCATGAACCTGGGATGGGGCTTCAATGGAGCCAGCGGCAGCCTTGGCCTCTAGAGAGTCGGAGAAGAACGGGCACGCCAACACGCTAGCTCGGTCCGCCGACCTCCTCCTCGTCCCGATGCTGCCGACTTCTGCATTTTGACTCAACTGTCCGCCACCCCCCTCTTCCTCGTCGCCCTCGAGTTGGCGAGGGCCGTCACGCACTGGATGGTTGCCAACGTCTTGTTCAAGTCCCCTCGACCGTATGGAGCAAGAACAATGCGTGGTTGTCGTGGTAGATTGGGGGAAGATGGATCCCTACAATTTTTTCTTCTCTATATTGAAGGAAGGAGCAGGAGCAGGCCAGAGAAAGGTTACGCCGATGCGTCCGGAGGAGGCGGCGGACTCCCGCAGGAAAAATAATAAAAAGAATCTCGTACGGACTACAACACCTTTCTCGCTGATCGGATGTGCTTTAAAAAACTCAAACCTGTGTGACTTATGGGTGGCACGGTGGGTAATTATGGTCGAACTGAAAGGGCAAAACTGTCAAAAAAAACGAAACCTAAGAAACACTTCTTACTTTATTACTAGCTATAGGCACAAATCAATGGACGTGAGCGAGAAAATCCAAGAAACCAGAGTGGCGTCAGTCCACGATCACATCGAGAGCTGGAGGAGCACGTCGCCAACTGCGGGCGGCGGAAGCACGCCGAGGTCGGTGATGAGATTCTCCAGGTGCTGTGGCGGGGTGTAGTCCCTGACCGCCGTGTCGACGTCGACGCCACGTGGCACCGGTTGGCCGCCGAAGTCCATGGCTCGGCCGGAGCCATGCTCGATGTCCTTCTGCCCCAGCGGGTACAGCCTTGCGAACTTGTAGCTCTCGGCTGCCACGTACACGGGCCTGTTCAAGGCGCGAGCTACCAGGGCCACCTGGTACGTGCCCACGGCGCCCACCACGCCGCCGGTCTCGGTGACAACGTCAGCGCCTACCAGCACCATGTCAACCTCACTCATTGCGTAGGCCACCGCCAGGTCGAGCAGCACCCTCGCTGGAATCCCCGCTGCCGCCAGCTCGCCGGCCAGTCTCAGCCCCGCGCCGTCGGGCCTACCCTCTGCAAGACAGCAAGAGTAGCACGCATTGTTAGCAATGCGCTAATCCTACGAAGTTTTGGTTAATTCGCGATTGAATCATGCATGCCTACCGGCGCATAGGACTCGGAGGCGCTTGCCGCTGGCGGCCGCCAGCTTGAGGGCGTCGAGCACGGCCGCCGAGTGGCCGTGCACCAGCACCGTGCAGCCGTCCAGCAAGAAATCCTGGCAGAGCGTCGCGACCGTCCCGCGTGCGCCTCCGCAGATGTCCCCGAATCTACTTGCGCGGCTGACGAGGCGGCGCTTGACGGCAGAGACGGGGGTGATTTGGTCGTCGCCGCCGCGCGTGACGACGTACCGGACGAACATGTCGCAGGCCGCCGAGAGAGAGCCGTACGGCTTTTCCAGGGACTGCAAGTTGATCGGTGAACACGTCCATCACAATTCGCGGGGTTGAAATAAGGGAGCAAAATAAACTGACCAAAACATACTAGGAGGCACGATTAGTATATACTGTAGTAGTATCAGATAAAGAGCCCACCTTTAGTTCCTGCACGGCCGCCTTGATCTCGGCCTCGAGCTCTGTAACGGTACCAGCAGTGCTGGCCCGGACGGCGCCAAAAAGTGCCTTTACTGCCGCCACGGCCTCGTCACCGTCGTGGGGCCCCTCTTTCTTCCACCGTTCGAACTCTCCGATGATGAAATCCGTGGTAGCCTCGCCATCCCCCGTCCCGGCCATTAGGGCCGAGGAAGAAGCGGCAATACGATCTTAGAAAGAAGCAGCGATTATTGTTGCAGTTGGGGAGTGGAGAAGAAGCCGGCGGCGACATGGCACCAAAAGTGCACGACGACGATCGATCTAGCTTACTGCATCGCGATTTCCATCTGGACAATTTTTGCGTTTCAGTTGCGAATCCGGCGATTGTTTTGCTCAGATTTTGGAATGCTAAACGTACGGAAAGTTTCTTACCGAAATTAACCTACGGGATTACGTATAAACAGTCGGTTGGTGCTAATACTTTTACCTCCCGTGATTTGAGGACTCTAATCCAACTGAATCCCTCCACGTTCTTCCGTAAGTGATTTCCGTAATGTTTCGTCCGTAGGTGTAGCATCGTTGGGGACACGTCGTATGTATGGACAGATACCGCCGGCAAAGGGCACGGGAGTACGGGACGGGACCGTGTTTGTTTCTGAGATGGAGTTTTCTGTTTAGGGCGGCCCAATGGATCCAGCCCGCGAAAAAGAACGATCTACTCGGCCCAATCAAACCAAATCGCACCTCTCTACCTGAACCCTAATACCCGATTTGTACAACACAACCCGCCGCCATCGCCGGCTGCGAACGCGATGGACATTCCGCTCCCCGGCGGGGCCGTCGACGGCTCAGAGGACTACTCCCCCGCGGTCACCGTCGTCACCTTCGACCAGCCCCTCCCTCTGCTCCGAGCGCCCGTCCCTTCCTCTGCGCCCGGGGATTCCCCCGTCCTCGCCTTCCGAGACGCCGCGAGCTGGCGCGCCGCCTGGGAGGCCGCCGAGGCCAGCCTCTTCTCCCAGTGCGAGGTAAACGGCCTCCTATCAATTGGCTAACACGTTCTCTCTCATCTTCATTTTAATTCCCGTGTCCCTTTAGCCAACCTACTCTGTGTCAGTTCCCCACACCTGAATCATCGAGTGCAAAGCGAGCGTTGATCCAACCGCGTGGTGCTCTTACCTAGGAAGTGATTGATGGATAACCCAATAGATTACGAGATACCGATTGTTTAGAGTGTGACTGTTCTGTGAGGTGGACACGGATTTGCATATGCGTCTTCCGGCTCCAAGCACTGGCCTGGTTTGTTCTTGCCTTTGCATGTTTTGTTCTTGCAGCTGGCCGAGCTGCCTTGCGCTAGTCAATGCCAGGCAGCAAGTTTAGCAGCTGCGTACATCAAAATACGGCAAACAAGCTCCTGACTACTGAAGATGAGTAGTCTGGGCTTACGACGCTCCATAACATGGCATTGGCATACATGACGTGCATTCACTTCGGCAATGTTGCCGTCGGTTGGTTGAACACCGACTATGGAGTTGATGAAACACAAGGAGTTTTTGTTTTTTCATGTCTGGAACACAAGGAGTGATTACTTTTTGCAGCTGGCCGAGCTGACTTGCGCTAGTTCGGCAAGTCGGTAAATTTTTCAGCTGCGTACAGTGAAGAGAGCAAAAACAAAGTTCGTGGCTGCTTAGCTTTAGATGTCATGGTTGGTGACGCTCTGCATTTGAATTGGCAAGAAAAGTGCTCTAAATTTGAGTAGTGTATGTGTTGTGTATTTTGTATACAAGTGTTAGTCAATGGTCCATGCCCATTTGGTTTGCACATATCATTCATAGTTGCACTTTAGTTTGCAATGATGTACTTAATCCCCTTAGTAGCTGTCAACAACAGACGCCTTTTGCAAATGGAATGAACAGCAGATTGGTTCATCATTTTGCAGGCTGGTGCACGATCTGGGTGTTCAATCACAGCAATGCGAAAATGCAAGGCCACCTGGTGGAAAGGTTTGCTTGGGGGTGCAAGAACGGACTATCAAGCAAGAGAACAATGCGAAGAACGAGAAATGGCTGCTTGTCTTGAATCAGCAAAGGAGGCTTGCATTAAGTTTTCAAAGGAGAAGTGTAGTGCACCCTTCCGAGATGCAAGGATAGCTTCTGAAGGCCTTCTTGAAAATACTGATTTCGTTGTCTGGGGTGCGGAGCGTAACGGAGCAGCAGCAGCAGCATCCTTGTGTGTTGCAAACAACCAGTACTCATCCAACCCTGGGCCTGGTGTGACAAACTACAAAGGAAGTGACTTGTTAGACAGTTTAGCATCTGAAGAAAATAGGAACTCAGGGTGATGACTGAGCAAAGGTGTTACAGTGGTCAGGAGGAGGTCACATGAAAACATGCCATTTGTTCTTTGGAGTTTTGGTTCATCAGTGAAATGATGGCACGACGCTGCTGAGGATGGTGTTCTCCCATTTTTTGGTTTATGTCGCTGAAGTTAGCTTGGTTGCAAGCGGTAGCGAACAATTGATTGATGGAGGAGTGGTGAAGCTTGAGATTAAATGGCTAGCATTCTGAAGTTTCGCAGGAGATGAAGAATGTCTGTATATTATTTACTGCTATTGTCTCTGCCGTTTCTATTGATGTGAATGTTGGGCAATGCAGAAGTCTGTTTTTCTTGGTGTTGGTGTTGGGCAGAAGCACGAGGTTTCTCTGTATATCAAATGCCTAAGGCTTCCTGTGGTGGGTGTGTAGTGCGTAGCAGCAGCAGTAATAATGGAGTACATGTTCTTTGGGTGTGTAGTGTAAATAATTTGTACACAGCTGACATTGTTTAAAACCACATATAAAGTGATCATCTTCTGTTAAAAAAAGTGATCATCTAGTTTCTAGGTCTTCCGGAAGAAAAAAATGTGCTCATCTGTTTCCTCTAAATAATTCATGCACAGCTGAATTCGTTGAAAACCACAATATCAGGTGCTCATCTAGTTTTTTTTAGCATAACGTGCTTATCTAGTCGAGAAGAATAAAATGCTCACATGGCTTCCCAACACAAGATTCTGGAAGAACCTGGGCTACTACTGTCGAGTTCAGTCGGAGCCTCATATTTTCCCTTCTAGTTCTAGACCGATTAGCTTGGAACTGTAACGTGTGAATAGAAAAATGGAGTGGCAATCATGTCATGGGATGATAGAGTTGCAAGTGGGTCAACCTTAGGACCATCTACCATCTTTAGTTTAACAAAATGAACTAACTTTAATCTTCATGCTTGCCATCGACCCTCTTCATTGTCTTCTTGACGTGGCAACAAAGAAGGGGATCTCCATTCGGCATACGGCCTTGTTCGGTTGTGAGGGTCTAGTTCCCTCACGGTATTTGGGTGGAGCCGAGATGTCACTTTAATCCCTGACGAGTTTAAACCTAATTAATCCCTCCAAACCGGACATGGAAGGAAGAAAAGAGGACGTCTTGGGGGCGTTGCTTCCGTTTTCCTTGCGTGCCGTCCGCGTTTTTGTCGCTGCAATCCACGCCTGAACACTCGATGATTCTATCCCGGACAAACGAGGCGGATTGCGACGTGGTGGACCGGGCCTAACCGAAGAGTAAATTTTGTTGAGCTTGGAACCAAACCGCATCTCTATATTAGACCGGTATTGCACCCCGACCCCGGCTAAACCGCACCTACCCCGGGGCAACCGAACAAGGCCTAAGTGAAGAGGCTGAGGTTCTTGCATTTGTACTTCTCGCATGTGGATGATGTGGTAATCTTTGTTGCCCCATTTTGAGACGATATATCAAACCTCCCCATCATTCTAAATGCATTTGGAGAGATAATGGGCCTTTTGACAAACGTGCACAAAAGCTTAGTGATGCCAATAGGATGCTCGACAGTTGACCTTGATGAGGTTCTCCAGGACTTACCGGGGTTACCTCTTCGGTATTTGGGACCACCGTATCTATTTAGAGCATAATAGCTGCTGCAAAATGCGGCAGCAGCTAAACGCCGGATGCGGCACCGCAGGGCAAAAATAGGTCTCCAACAGCTGCTGCATTCGGTTTTGCTGTCGCATTTTTTTGCGGCAACGTCCCCTCGTGTTGCATATTTGTGATAGCTGCCGATGTGCCGCATTTGCTCTCCTCGCTCGCGTGCGCGGTCAACAGCCAGTTGAAATTTCATTTCCCCTTCCCCGCTGCTACCACCTACCACTCCCGCAGCCACCAAACCTCTCCCGCCGCGCCGCCACGTGCAAATCTGTCGCCAGGAACAGCCGCGCCACCACCCATGCACCGCCTAGCCGCACTGCACCGAAGGTAGAATCTCTCTTTTTCTTCATTTTTCTTATTGTTTTAGTTTAGAATGTTGAATCAACCAATTCGTTTGTAGATGGTTTCACTCTTGTATTCAACTTCTGATGAGGAGGAGTATGATTTGGATGAAGACGAGGCTATTGCAATGATTTTTATGATGCACAAGAACAAGCGGCCGAAGATGGGGCGACAAGTTCGGTCACATAGGAATGTGGACCACATTGATCGTTTTCTAGAAGCTTACCATGACATTAGAGACTCAGATGTGCATGAGGAGCTTCAAAAGGACCTCACTGAGGAGTGGTAGGCTTGGCATGGCCGCTAAAATTAGTTCTGGTTGACATGAACTTCATGTTGTTGCTCGATGATTTATGTGGTACTTAAACTATTGGACAAACTATTTGTGTTGGCATGTAATAAATTAAGTACTATTGTAATTTATATAATTTTACCATCATTTCATTGTAAGTTGGGTTCATATGTATCGAAAATGTATTGAAATGAGGTGGTGGCACTGCAGCTGTTGCTGCATTTTGCGCCAGCTGCTGGGTCAGCTATAGCTGCATTTTGCGGCAGCTATTAAAACACCGAAACTGCTTCCGCATCACGCAAAAACACTATCGCATTTTGCAGCAGCTGTTAGAGATGCTCTTACAGGCTACAAAGTATCGACTTCTAAGATATCATTGACAAAATGGCGGGGAATTGGTTAACACGTAATTTGTAAGTTGTAGTGGGCCTTTTTATGGAGAGAACATACAAGGTGTTGGGGGCGGTGGAGGAGGGGCAAATTCAAGATCAAATGGGAGATAGTGGGGGCTTGATATTCTTGACTTGTATACATTTGCGGGGGGCCTTTGCCTTCGGTGGCCATGGATACAGTTAGGGATGCAATCGGACTGTATCGGATCGGATATTTCTATTATCATATCCTATATCATATTTTCTTGAAGGATTAGGAGCATATCAGATAATGACTGGTTGTAGATTCAAATATAGATATACGAGACCCCAGATTCGGAAGGAAAACGGGGCGGACTCGGGAGGAAACAAATCAATCGGATATGTACACGCATAAGTAGATTAGCCAACCATAAAACCAAAAATAGTTGATAAAACAAGTTTAGCGAAACACTCATAAAATGACTTTGTGCTTCAAGTTGTTTGATTTGTATGATTACAAATTTAAGGAATCCACTGTACCCTATTTTAGGAGAAGAAATGCATCAAACTCTTGTTATAATTTCTTCATGTGGATTTTACTTTTGTCTGATTGAGGAATACATGAACTTTGATCCTATGTTTGTTCCATTGGGGCCTTTTTTGTTCGCGCGATTTTAAAAATACAGGGACAAGAAAAAAAGGATTGTAAACACATGACATAATGAATCATACATGAAGGAAAACACATGAACCTATAACAAAATTTGTTTGGTCCGCAGCATCAAAAATCCTGGAACTTTATTCATGGCTTTAGGTGCATGACATGGTACGTATAGAAACAAAAAAAAATCATGAGGTTGGACCCAATGAATTTTCTTTTGAAATTCATGTAGAAGTTTTGAAATTCCAAAGTATTATGAGTTTCTATTCATACTAATTGAAAAATGCCGATCATGCTTTTCATGGTCTCTTTTAACTGGACAGAGTTTATAAAAAAATGGAGAATATGAATCCTAAGAACTTTTTCTTGCTTTTACGTCGTTTGATTTGTAGGATTTGAATTTTGAGGAATCCATTGTTCCCTATTCTAGAGAGAAAAAACTGTCCATTCCAAACTCTTGTTATTATTTCTTCTTTCTCTACAATGTCAAATACGGCATGTAGTTCTTTAGTTTTGTATGATTGAGGAGTATATAAAGCTCCGGTCCTATGTTTGTTCCATTAAAGCCTTTTTCGTTCGCATGATTTTAAAAATACAGGTACATGGAAAAGAAAGGGTTGTAATGACATGCCATATTGAATCATACATCAACAAAAACACATGAACATGTAATAAAAGATGTTTGGTTACAGCTCAAATATCGTCGGAACTTTCTTTCATAGCATTAGGTATTTAGGTGCATGACATGGTAGGGATAGGTACAATGATTTTTTTCATAAAGGCCAAAAAATTTCTTTTGAAATTGTATACGAAGTACGCATTTAGGAAAACTATGGTTTCTAGTCCTACAAATTCAGTAAACATTGTAGACAAAACTTTCCTAAAGGGCAGGATCCTCTAAATTTCCATGAAATTTCTTTTGTATAAAAATGCCCTTAATTAGCTCGTTTTCGAAATTCTGCTCTTGTTCACCTTTCTCCGCCAATAGTTTATCAATATGACTCAAGATTTCATTCGATCGTTGTCCAAGTCGATCTAGTCACCAGCACGTCCTCTTCTTGTTCGGGATCTCCCAACTTTTTCCCATCACCTCATGTGTAACGTGGACAGATAGTCGACGTGGCCTTGGTACTCCCATCCTTTTCTCGTGTCACCTCACCACGAAAAGAAGCATCCCTTTCCTCGGGCACACTGTTTAGGCGCATACTCCGAGGCATCTCTGTGTGCATTCAGCGAGGGACACAGGGCTCGACAAGATGACAAAGCTAGGCGAGCGAAGGCTACATACAGTCTGTGCTCCTCGTGTCAGATGCCCGCGCCGCTACTCTACTGACCTTGCTTGCCAGGATTCGAGGGCATCCCCATCGGGGCTGATCCAAACGCGTGATGGAACGTTTCGTCCGTGGTTATTTTAGAATCGTGGTCCGATTTGTTCGGACGATGGCGTCCAACGGCGCGATCCAAATATCTGTCTGGCCCACGTTGTTTTTTTAAATTTAAACTGGCATGATTTGCGTATAAAATAAACTTACAAAGCTCATTCATAATTAAACAAAATATATTACGTTTAAAATAATAATAAAAGATAAAACTGGCCCTGGACCTAGCCCTAGCTACCGACGATCTTCTCCCCGCCACCGCCGCGTCCGTCTATGGATCGAGGTCGATGTACTCGGGCGACGTCCAGAGGTGTGGCGGCGACAGACCCGGAGCCGGCGCTGGCGCGGGAGGTGCCGGGTGGTCGATCACTGGCCTAGCCATGCCGGCCACACGTCTGTTTCCGCCGGCGCGGGCGGAGCATACCACCCAGGTGTGGGTGGGGCAGACCACTGCGACGTCGGCGAAGCAGCCCCCGTCTGCAGCTGCTGCGATGGGGGCGGTGGCAGTGGCAGCGGCTGCCTGATGTTGACGCGCGCCACTAGGCCGGTGAGCTGCACGGGTAGCCGGCCCACATGGCCTCCTCATCCCTCGTGCTGGCCGCGATGGCCTGCTCGAGGATGGCGTCCTCGTCGTAGCCCCACGCCAGGACCGCCTGGTACTCCGGAGGCATATGCGCGGCGGCGGATGCGGAGGACGACCCCTCCGCCTCGTCCTCCTCCTCTTTGATGACGATGTTGTCGCCGCTGCGGTCGGCTTCGGAGTGGTTGACGACGCCGTCGGAGGCGGCCTTGATGGTGGGGAGATCGCGGGGGCCCAAAGGCTCGAACTCGCCGCGGTAGGTGTTGAGGCGGCGTGCTGTGTGCTCCCAGTCGAGGAACTCCTTCCAGAATAACGGGTTGTGGTACGCGGGGTCGTACCGGAAGGCCGGCGGGAGCTTGCGGATGCGACGGGCCATCTCCGCCTCCAGCGCCTTGTCGTCCTTCAGGACGGGCGGCACCGGCACCCACTCCTGGTTGAGGTACCAGCCCGTGGGAGAGGGAGACATCATGGTGGGCGATGCCTCTCCCCTCCCTCCACCGCCGCTCGCAATCCACAATGCAGAAATACCGGCGGTCGCGGGCTTGCTCCGCATCCTCCCGGCACGGGGCTTGGACGCCGAGGAAGTCCTGCGCCCGGGGCGGCGGTGGCAGCACCCCCCGAGCGAATGATGGCGTGCTACTCTGGTGGCGCCGGCCGCTGGAGGCGGATCCACTGGCTTTGTGGTCGTTCTTCCACTTCCTGAACCACCCCGACTTCTTCATCGTGGTGGCGGTGGTGGTGGTGGCTATGGTGGCTTGCTCAGAGGCTACGGCGACAGCGATGGCGATGGCGAGAGGAGGGGAGGTGTGCGGCACCGACGGCCGTAGGGTGGCAGCTTAAGTAGCCCCTGTCGGTGGGAGAGTGTTGGGAATATGCCCTAGAGGCAATCATGTATGATGTTATTCCCAATGTATTCATAAAGTTATTGTCCTTGTAGGAACCACTGATATGTATCATTGAATATGTGATTTAATTGTGAAACTATATATTCATGTTGTTCATACTATTTGTCCTTGGTTGTTGAGATTGTGTTGGACACACAACTTAGACTAATGTGAAAGTCGACAGATGACTCGGTTCCCCTTGTGATGGGTATGGAGATGCTATTCCGACTTACACGGATTCGACTAAAGAGTTTAGCGAGTCGGACTGACCATATTGAGATGAAACGAACAAGTCGTCATTTGTATGTCTCAATCAATGTAATTCTTCGACATGAGGTCATTGCACAATCTAAGTTGAGGATCACCGACTTAGCTTCTGTCAAACGTTGTTCCGTCACTAGGCAGTTACAAAGGCAGAGTTCGGGTCGACTGAGAATTAAGCTACGTGATGTGGAGGACCAAGATGGGACTTTGCCCTTCCGACTGGAGAGATATTCTCTGGGCCCTCTCAGAAGATATGATTCGAAAAGCATGGCCATGCGCGACTCGGTTAAGTGTTAACCGAAGCGACCTACTAAGAGTTAGTCGGATGAATTACTTATCTTGGATCGAGAAAGAGAGTCGAACTATTTAAGGGATGGCGATTCTTCGCCTATAGTTCGACAAGGCATATCGTGAGGCAAAAGGGATTTGGACGAAAGTCGCATTGGAAGGTATGTCGTTGATACGTTGCTAACGTATCTATAATTTTTGATGTTCCATGTTTGTTTTATATCTACTTTCTTATGTTTTATCCACACTTTGGAGTATTTTTATACACTTTCTTGGACTAACCTATTAACAAGATGCCACAGTGTCAGCTGCCTATTTTCTGTTGTTTTTGGTTCCAGGAAAGTCAGAAAATGAATATTCTCGGAATTGGACGGGACAAAAGCCAAAGTCAATATTTCACCGAGAGGGACACGGATCCAGAAGACAAGACAGAGAGGGGCCAGAGCCTGGCCACACCACCTGGCCAGGCCTGGCCCGCGCCAGGGGGTGGTGTGGCCGCCTAGGGCACCCCCTCGTCCTCCCCTTTCGCCTATAAGATGCCTCCGATACAGAAACCCTAAGGACCCGATCAAAATTCCACGAAAGAATCTGTAGCCACCGTCATCTCCATCCCTAGACCGGGAGGGATCTGAAGCTCTTCCCGGCACCCTGCCGGAGGGGAGAATTCACCCTGGAGGCCTTCTTCATCACCATGCAAGCCTCCGGTGTGATGCGTGAGTAGTTCATCCCTAGACTACGGGACCATGTAGTAGCTAGATGGTTGGTTCTTCTCCTTTGTGCTACCATGTCTAGATCTTGTGAGCTCCATTCATCATCAAGATCATTTATTTGTAATCCTACATGTTGTATTTGCAGGGATCCGATGGATATTGAGATGCTATTTCAGATTGATTATTGATTCTATCATGTCTTTGTTATTTGTGATCTTGCATGCTCTCCGTTGTTAGTAGCTATCTTGGCCGAGTAGATGCTAGCAACTCCAAGAGGGAGTATTTATGCTCGATAGTGGGTTCATGCCTCTAGTAATCTGGGGAAATGACAGAAATCTCTAAGGCACTAGATGTGTTGTTGCTACTAGGGAGAAAACAATAATCCTTTGTTCATAGAACAATCGTATTGTTTACTTTACACACAATGCTTAATGCAGTTATCTATTGCTTGCAACTTAATACTGGAGGGGGTTCGGAGGATAACCTGAAGTTGGATTATTAGTCATAGATGCAGTTGGATTACGGTCTATGTATAATGTTGTAATGCCCAATCAAATCTCATAGGAGTCAAGATGATTAGTATATGCATGTATGCTTTCTCAATGTTTGTCAATTGCCCCACTGTAATTTGTTCACCCAACATGTCATCTATCTTAAGGAGAATCACCACTAGTGAACTATGGACCCCGGTCCTTTCTTTTACCATCAATCTACAAATATTTACTGTTTTCTGTTAACTTTCTGCAAGCAATTACTATCTTCCACACAATACGTTTAATCCTTTGTTTTCAGCAAAATCGGTGAGATTGACAACCTCACTATAAGTTGGTGGCCAAGTTTTGTGGTTGTGTTGTGCAGGATTCCAAGTTGGAAACAACACCTTGGAGGTGTTTCCTTGCTCCTACTGGTTCGATAACCTTGGTTTCATAACTGAGGGAAAACTTGCTCATCATACCTTCCTCTTGGGGTTCCCCAATGAGCTTGATATATTTTGGGCCATCAGTCATCATGAATCTTTGGTAATTGGGAGTTGGCACGTTCTGCTGGGAGTCGCTGCCGACTGATCGGTCACGGGTGAGACTCAGATCGTGTCCGAGTTACCATGAGCCTATCGGGTCCTACACTTAGAGGAGGAACAAGTTTGGGTTATACCCAAACCAGAAATCTATTTGGGTTGGACCCAAATAAGACATGGACTAAGTCAGTGAGTTGGACTCGCAGTGACTAATATAGGCCTTTTTAGTGAATGGGCCACATGTGAGTGGAGCCCACTTTCACTCCCTATATAAGCTGGGGCGTAGGTGCTTAGAGCACAAGGTTAGGTCACTCCATGCTTTGGAAACCCTAGCCCGAGTCCAGTCCTACTGCTGCCGTACCAGACCTAACAGTCCATCGCTGGTGTTCCTCCTCGTATGTGTGGATTCTGGCAGAGGTGTTGTACGTTCAGCACTTCAACGATCGTGGATTGGAACGGGTTGTGGGGACTGCACTGCATCAAGCGACATGCTTCATCGATTCCGCAACTGCACGTCTAGTGGTAATTCTTGTGGCCTACTACCTCAACTAGATCTTGGGATCACCGTGTAGGGAAAAAGTTTTGTTTATCTCTACGTGGCCAACAGTGGTATCAGAGCGATAGCTTCTGGTTTTAGGCTCGAGATCATGCATATGTGATATGCGGTTGGCATTAGATTGGATCTAATTGCAGTTTTGGTGGTCGATCTATGAGATAGATTGGTTTTGTACGAAGTTGATTGGATCAACTGTACTCGGGGAATTTGATGATCCGGTTTCCATGATCATACTGTAGAGGTCGTGAAATGACATACCCCTACCGATCGGCTTCCGCCATCGGGGTAGACTATGACACATAATTCTGGATGCGGTGATCGAAGATCAAAGAGTTTGGTCGAATCGGAGTCCGGATCAGATTTGGGTAAAATTGTTTTATCCGATGATGAAATCCATGTTTGGAATACTGATGTTTGAAAAATCGTTGGGCGCTTCCCGCACCCGCGAGGGGCGCTGCCCCTTCGATCCCGCCCGCTATCCGGCTAGCGGGACCGCCGGCTTCGCCCTATCGTAGCGCCTTAGATGTCGTTTGATACGTCCATTTTGCATAACTATTCTATATCATAATTTACTGTTATTCATTGATATATTTCATATTAAGAGATGATACTTATGTTATTTCATCTGTTTTTGCATGGTTGATGACTTTTGGAGCATGGACCACTGCAGTCAAGATTCTGATGGAAAAGGTGTTGTTTGGAGGCAAAATTCGCGAAGATCAGAAAATTTGGGAAAATACATGGAAAATTCTATTTTTCCAGAAGACGAAGATTGCTAGAAGGGGGAGTGGAGATGGGCCACAGGGGATCTTCTAGACCGTATTCAAGACAATGCTGGAGCATGGGAGAATGACAAAGGAAGAAAGTTAGGTATAAATTATGATTATGAATGCATTGAATCTTTTATGGGAACTGATGACTTTCAAAATATTAAAAATGCTTATGGTTTAGACTCTCAAGCTATTGCAACTTATTTTAAGCCTTTTTCTTCTTATATTAAAATTCCTAAAAAGAAATGGAATAAGTATCATGAGCCATATAAATATATTGCTAATTATGTTGCTGCAAGAAATACTGAAGTTTATACTGTTAATCATGTTTTACCTGAACCTTACATTGAGAAAATGCCTTTCCCAATCAAGATAAAGGAACATTTTATGATAGCTAGTATGGTTAATGAAAGTATGAACAAAGCTGTTGAACCTGATGAACAAGTGGATGCTGAACCTATAGTAGAAAATGTGAAAGACTTTGTCACTAAATATGCAGAAGAGGGACACACTATCCTTTGTAAGGATATCCCTAAGGTTGTTTCACAAAGTAGTGTTATGAGAGCTAGTGTCCCTGTGTTTTCTGTTAGGATAAGTGATCATTGCTACAATGGTTCTTGTGATAGTTATATCATTAAATTTATGCATGATACTGAAAGTTATTATGAGAGAGGGAAGACTGTTCTTATGCAACTCAATAATATCAAGTTTCCTCGTTTTATGCTGAAAGTTTTTATGTTACACTTCTTTTGCCTCCTTATGCTAGTAGCCTCTGGTTTCAACAATTTGTTTGTTTACAAAATTCCCTTGCATAGGAAGTGGGTTAGACTTAAACATGTGTATTTTTGCTTCTTGATGATCTCTTTTACTTCAATTTATATTCTTTTGTGAGCATCATTAAAGTTATCATGCCCATCTTAATGGCTATAAAGAAAGAGGTTTTTGGGAGACAACCCAATTTCGTTATGCTTTCAGTTGTTTTTGTTTATTTGAGTCTTGAAAGTTATTACTTCGGTAATAACCTCTCCTTATCATTTTTGTCTGGTTTTTGTGTCAAGATCAACCTCTAATGAGAGAGAAGTAAGATTTGGGGAAGTTGCTGTCCCGAAACAGATTTTTGTGCTTCACCATAAAAATTCGTGAGAGATCTATGTACGTTGGATTGAGCTGTAACTTTTTGTGCTTCTACCCCAGGTTGTTATTTGACTTTCGTTAGTTTTGCACTTTCTGATTTGAGCAACATAAGATTTTCGAAAAAATGATCTTTACCTGCTGGTCTGTTTTGACAGATTTATGCAACTCTTGCATTTGCCTCTTAAATCGATTTCCTTTTTGAATTCTTTTTGGTTTTTTGGAAGGAGTCGCTACAGTAGCTTATGTTTTGATAGATTTCAGTCGAAATTGGACTTAAAAGGTTTATTACCTCGCTTACTGAAGAGGGTTTAACTCATCAATGCCCATTGTTATGGACTTGGGTTTTGGAGAAGGAGGGAGCGCTGGAGACATCTATCGGCTAACAGACAAGCACACAGGGAACAAAGATTTACCCAGGTTCAGGCCTCGTAGAGGTCCCTACTCCTGCTTGTCTGCTCGTGGAATTAACGAAGGAATCGAAAGTTATAATGGTGCGCAGATGCAATCTGGCAAGGGTTGTGGAAACTAGGGTTGCGTGTGTCCTCCTCGCCGCCCCCTCCTAGCCCTTAGGTCTCGGGTAGAAGGTTGAGTCAGTTACAAGTTAGGATTTTCCCCTTCAAACTTTCTATCTTTAGCTTCTTCTTGTTCTTCAAACAATCGAGAGTCCGTAGGTTACTCGAGTCCTTCATTTTGGGCCTTGGCGACACCGTGGGCCTGTACGTATTTAGACTATATATACCAAGCTCGAGTACCTGTAGCGTATACCCATGTCAGTAGCCCCCGAGTGTCTAGTGGAATCGCAGATTCGACTGGGGACTTTTGAAGTCTTTCGAGTGCCTGAAAGAGTATATATTTCGACTTCTTTTATTTGTGTCATAGGGATTATCGATATGTGTGCCTGATGTAACCGAAGTATCGATATCAGTTAACCACCTTAGGGTGAAACAACGCAATCTACTCGAACTCGAGTCCCCGGACTCGAATCCGGAAAAGTGCTGGCGTAATTCGACTCAAGCCGCGGAGGTCTTACAGGAGTCGAATTCCAATTATATGGGTGTGAGTACTCGACACGTCCGTCAAGGCATGTTCATCATACCTGTAGGAACGGATGTATTTCTGGTAGTGCGCAGCTAAATGCAATGCCAGGCCTTATTCAGGTCTTACCTTCACGCTGTAAGCGCGGCATCCGAATTTTATCATTGCGAAGACGATTCGGGTGACCTAGGAGATGTAGTCTCTTTGTAGGGAAATTTATGAGGCGGTGTCGCCATGAGTTTCGAGTGTGGATGTTATCGACACACAGTTTTGCATAAATAATCATAGGGTGCGCGACCAGCGCTCCCTATGGGAGTAGCCCCCGAGTGCCTGGTTGAGTCGAAGACTCATGCAGGGACTAAAGAATCATTTTTACGACTGTTGTGCTTGGTTGAGTCGAAGACTCATGCAGGGACTAAAGAATCATTTTGCGACTGCTGTCGAATTTGTTTCCGGTGCTCCCTATGGGTGTAACCCATGTCCATAATCGAATCGTATTTCGAGTGGTTGGGTTCACCTTTTGATTATCCTTATTCCTGCAAAAAGAAAATCGTAGGGTGCGCGGCCACGCGGAAAAATTCGACTACTTTAGTCCTTGCTGGAGTCTTCGACTCCACCAAGCACTCGGGGCGCTGGCGGGAAGAAGAAGGTCGCGGGCACCCGCGTTACGAATGGTGCGTGGCGCCCTTCCATCATCAAGGCGTCTGATCTCCGTCTTCTTCGCCAAGACGGAGTGATATCCGCAGCAGTCGCCGATGCGCGCGTCCCCAGCCGTGAGACCATTCTTGCTCCTCCCGCTGGTTTTCGAGTGATGTTTCTTGCATTCATCATTCATGGTCTTTCCTTGCCTCTTCACCCCTTTCTTAGGGGTCTTCTTTGTTTCTACGGGCTCCAGCTCCATCAACTGTCCCCAAATTTGATCCTCCACATCTCTTGCTTCATCACCCTTTGCGAGTGCTGGCTCGGAATCGAGCCACACTTTGGCCTTTTCAAGCGCATCTTTAAATTGAAGCGCTAGTCCGCATCTGGCTCTTTAGTTTACGACGTAGGTGGTTGCAGAATTCATGTTGACCCATCTGCCACCTACTTCGACATCAAGCTCACGAAGTCCGTCCAGGGATGGAGGGACAAATGGTTCTATGTCCGTGATCAGAAGGCCAAAGATGAGCACTTTGGACTCGCGCCCTTCGATGCCGTCACTCCATGCAAGAAGATGCGTTCCTGGAAGAACGTAGTTATGCCTGGCGAACTCGCGGAGACAGACGTGCTGTATCAACGCGTCTGCGACCTCGAGAGTCGCATAGGCAAAGAAGAGGGAGGTTGCACCCTCATTCGAACTTGGTCGCGTCGACGCGTCCAGCCCCTTCAAGCTAGAGTCCACCCCATGTTTCAATGGGCTGGAGCTGATGATGCCACTCACGTGTCTGCTGATGGCATGTCCGCGAGTGAGGTGGACAAGAGGGTTCGACTGGTCACGAAGTACACTGGCAAGGATGTGCTTCCTAGTGAGCCAGTTGTTCCTCCCTTTGATGCTTCGAATCCTCCTCCTGAGGTATAGTTATGCTACGTAGTAGCTTATTTTGTCGATTGCTTTTTCTATTGCTTGCTTGTTTTTTTGCTGATCTTTGTTGTCTGTATGGAGGATTGGGCAGTGTCGTCGTGTATGCCTCCTCTCCCTGAGGGGATTATTCCTCGCGAAGCTTTGGAAGAGGACGAGTCTGAGTCGACTGTCCCTTCTGATGTGGAAGAGGAAGCCCCCGAGTCCAAAAGTCCGGATACTCGCAAGCGTTCGTGCAGCAAGGATTCTGACGTGTCGTCTCTGTCGACTCCAGAAGGTACGGCCGTTGGCGCGGAGTCGCCAATTCCTGCCGTTCCTGTGAGGGCTGTGGCACCGTCTTCTCACAAGAAGATGCGATTGCCTAAGGAATCTTCGCCGGTGTCGGTGGCAGCGATGTTTGATTTTGACAAGTTTGACTGGTAAGTTTCGCGTTCTTTTGTTCTTCTCTGTTTACTTCTTGTTGGCTTTGCCCTTACTCAGGGTGGGTGTTGTCTTGTAGTTAAGAGGCGTCGTCATCTTCTGGCGATGTCGAATTTTTGAAGGAATCAGGAGTCGCGACCTCGAAGTCCAAAGATGAGGTCGAGCGTGCTCCTTCCCCTCCAGTGGCGGCCCACTCCGGGCACAATTCTTCCAGCTCTCCTCACGTAGGGGAGCATCGAATGGTTGCTCGGATGACGGTGCAGCAAACATCTTCGGAGTCATTGGAGGACCATGTAAGTATAGTTTTTCTTCTCTTTAGTGTTGCAGTCGATGTTGTCTGTTGCCTCCGCTGATTCTTTGTTTGTGCGACAGCTCCTTTTAAAGGAAGCCGCGCAAGTGGCAGAGCAGGTGATGGCGATGGGCCGCCAACATGCAATGCTGGAGACGCGTCATCACGTTGTTGAAAGTGAGTGTTCTACACTTATTTCCTTTTGTCTTCTCCTTTTGGTATAGTCGATTAATAATCAACTTTTGATTGCCGTGTAGCTGAACATAATGCCTTACTGCGTAACGTCGCCACCATGGAGAAAACACTTTTCGCGGCTGTTAAGGGTCGCGACGAGGCACAGAAGCGCGAAGAGGATCTGCGTGCCTCTTTCGTGGCCAGGGAAAAGTTGTTCGAAGTGCAACTGTTCTCAATCGCCAAGGCTCTCTCAGGTACCTTTGCTTGTGGATATTGTTGTCCTTCTCTGCATCTAATGTTTATGCTGGTGACGCTAAAGTTTTGGTCCATGTGTGGGTTCATGCACAGATGCTGGAGATTTGAGCTTTGACCCATAGGCCCTTCGTCGCGATGACGTTCTGGCAGGCGCGGTGTCTGCAGTCGAGGACCGTAGCACCGCCGTCCAAGACACACTTTCCAAGGCCAAGGTCGCCCTCAGTCGCCTCCGGGAGGAGTTGATGCCGAAGGCGGAGCTGATCGATAATATGGACGAGCTGGTAGAATCACTCGCTGGGGGTGTGCCTTCCAGCTACAAGAACTCACTCCGCGCGGCTGGCGCGACCATGTCACTCGCCATGGTGCAGGCCCACGGAGTCGAGATCGATCCTTCCGTGGTGTCGAAGGCGATGCCTATTGGCATGGACGGTCAGCAGGTAGTCTTCGCTCCTTTCGCGACTGCCTGTGCCAAATATGGGCATCCTTTGATAAATACTGTTGCGAAGTATTCTGAGGAGCTCCAACATGCCAAGAAGGCGGTGAAAGCTTTGGCCTCAGGGGCCGGTGGAAAGTCAGTGGCGTCTGATACTGCCATGGACTTGATGAAGCCCCTGAAGCCATCAAAGTCGAAGAGGCCAGCTGCTCCTTAGTTAGCTTTGTAATAGTTGATTAGTTTATGTCCTTTTGTTTAAGAACATGCCTGCTGGCTAGTGTATCTGCTGATACTTTATGCTGGTCTTGAATGCATCTGACCTTTTGCCTTTGTGTTGATTTGATCGCCTTATTTGCTTCTATCTTGACTTGTGGTAGGGTACCTCAAGTGATCCCGTGAGGGGACCCCAGGACTCGCCATCTCTTGATGATACCGTGGCACCGCCGCGCTCCAGAGTAGAGGAGCTGTCCTTGCTTTCGCGACTTCGTGATCGCGTGAAGAAGCTGGAGCGTGCGTTGCCCGTGCTCCGCGGTAGCACAGACGCGTGGAAGTCGAAGGCGGAAAAATCCGCCTCCCGCGAGCAATATCTGCTTGGCGAGGTGACGCAGTTGGGCGACCAGTTCAAGTGTTAGTTTGCTTATTCTCATCTTTTCCTTTGTAGTCATTCGCAGTGGTACGTTGTACTCATGCTATTGGCGCTGCTTCGTGTAGTTGTTAGCGCGCGCCATCCGCAGGAGGAGAAGGATAGAATTGCCATTCGCCTTCATGATCTTACCCAGGAGCAACTTCAAGAGAGTGGATACTTCTGGGTAGGTCATGATCGTGCGACTGCATTGGCGACCCTGCAGGATCGTGCGTCGCGAGTGCTGCTCTTTCTGAAGAAGTCGCAGTCGTGCTTGAAGAACATATATCGGGCGATGTTCCCGCTGGATGACACTCCATCAAGCCTGCTGGCTCTCCTTGCCAAATTTCAAGATCTGTCCGCGGTTCGCGAGTGCGTGAGGCAACAGTTGGTGGTTGGTGCCAAGGCCGCTCTCTCAATGGTGCGATTGTACATGCCTGACGTGGATGTTGCTGCCATTGCATCTGGGCCGCCAGCATGATCTGCTTGGGATATGGTGCCGCACTATCAGGCGGTGGATCGCCCAGGAGAGGAGATCGTCGACTTCTTCAAGGAACAAACCAACGTTCTTCTGCTGCAATAGTAGCTTAGTTTGTATCCTGCACATAAATGTACTTGTGTTGTAAAGTTCATATAGATGTTGTAGATAATTTATTGTCGAATGTGTATAAAGAGCTTTGTTAGCATGAGGTGCGTTGCACTATGCGAGTCCTTTTTGTTAGCCTGTCCATGTCAGTCCCTTGTCAACCTATCAGGTGCGTTGCAGCTAGGTTGAGTTTGTGTGAAGGGGTTCGATTGATGTGCCAGCTACTCAGGATCTCGCGTTTTTGGTTCGAAGAACTGACGTGTATAGGGTGGCGCAGCCCCCGAGTACGTAATTTGACAAAGTAGAGGAGTACATAGAGTTTTGGGGCACTTAGCTTTTATTTATCCGAAGAACAGTGCGAGGTACAATGTGTGGCTAAGTAGCCTTGGCTGAGTAGCCGTATTTGCAATGTAAAAGTAAAAAACAACTAAGGGTAGAAGCATCGCAGCTGTGCGACGTTCCAGGGGTTGGAGTATGCGACTCCTGTCTCTAAATCTTGGAGGCGGTAGGCGCCACCTGGGATTACTTCTGTAATCACGTACGGTCCTTCCCGGGGGACTCGAGCTTGAGATGCCCCTGCTGCTTCAGTCGCAGGACTAGGTCACCTTCGACGAAGGATCTGGGGCGAAGCCTTCTACTGTGGTAGTTGCGCAGGTTCTGCTGGTAGATCGTGGATCTTTCTGCAGCGATTTCTCTTGCTTTGTCAAGGAGGTCGACGGAGTCTTCGAGTGCAAGGGATGACTCTTGTTTGCTGTAAGCGACTACACGTGGTGCCTTGTATCGTACTTCAGCGGGTAGCACTGCCTCTGCTCCATGCACCATAAAGAATGGCGTGTAGCCCGTGGCGCTGTTTGGAGTTGTATGTAGGCTCCAGAGTACGGATTGCAGTTCATGTGGCCAGCAACCCGCGACTTGTTCGAGTGGTCGTAGGAGTCGCTTCTTGATGCCGCTGCAGACGAGCCCGTTTGCTTTTTCCACCTGACTGTTGGTCTATGGATGCGCTAATGAGGCGTAGCTGATGTTGATCCCCAGGTTCTCGCAGAATACTTGGAACTCCTTAGTTGTGAAGTTCATCCCGTTGCCGGTGATGATGCTGTGCGGCATGCCGAAGCGGTAGACGATGGACTCGAAGAACTTGACTACGCTGTGCCCTGATTGGTTGGTCACTGGCATGGCCTCGATCCATTTGGTGAATTTGTCGACTGCCACCAAGAGGTAGATGTAGCCTCCTCGCGAGGACCTCGGAAGATTGCCGACCATGTCGAGCCCCCACTGTGCGAAGGGCCAGGCCAATGGAATTGGCCGTAGCTCTGTGCCTGGCGCGTGTGGCTTGTCCGCGAATCGCTGGCAAGCATTGCATTTTTGGACTATGTCCTTGGCGTCGCGCATGGCCGTGGGCCAGTAGAATCCAGCTCATAGAGCTTTGGCAACGAGGGCACGACTGCCGGCGTGGTGCCCGCAGGTCCCTTCATGGATGTCGAGGAGAACTGCTCTTCCTTCGGCCATGGAGACGCATCGTTGTAGCACCCCTGTGATGCTGCATTTATACAGTTCACCATTGACAACGGCGAATGCCTTAGATCGCTGCACGATGTGCCACGCATCTGATGGATCGTCCGGTAGCCTCTTGCTGAGGAGGTACATAATGTACGGCTGCGTCCAGGATTGCTCGATCATCATGATGCTCATTGGTCCCTCTAGTCCTGTGTCCAGCTCCGAGTCATCGAGTGCCATTGGCTCATTGGGCGGCGTAGCCCCCGAGTCCGTTGCTGCGCTTGCTTTCTTCTCCGCGGCCTTTGGCTTGATGGAGCGTTCGCATATGCGCTCGAGAAATACCCCAGGAGGTATGGGGGCGCAGGTAGAGCCTATGTTGGCGAGTGTGTCCGCCTCTTCGTTGCTTTCGCGACCTACGTGTCGCAACTCGCAACCATCAAAGTCTCCTTCGAGTGTATCGTAGAGGTCGCGGTACGCGATCATATTGTCGTTCAGTGCATCGCACTCATGCATTGTTTGGTTGACGACCAACTTGGAGTCGCCATATATGATGAGCCTCTGGGTGCCGCAAGCTTTTGCCATCCTCATCCCGTGCAACAGGGCCTCGTATTCAGCCTCATTGTTTGAGGCTGTGAACTGCATTCGCAGGATATACTTCAGCTTGTCCCCTTGAGGTGATGTCAGTATGACACCTGCGCCTGCTCCGTATTTCCGCTTGGACCCATCGAAGTGCATTGTCCAGAGGTAGGACATATCTAGCTTGTCCGAGAGTTGGTTCTCCATCCAGTGCACGAGGAAGTCAGGGAGAACTTGCGACTTGATTGCGTCACGTTTTTCGTATGTGATGTCTCGTGGAGATAGCTCTATTCCCCAAAGCGCGACTCGCCTCGTGGCATCGGGGTTATTGAGGATATGTCCCAACGGGGCGTCGTTGACTACCACGATTGGGTGCTCCTGGAAGTAGTGGCGCAGTCGCCGGGCGGTCATAAAGACGCCGTAAGCCAGCTTCTGGTAGTGCGGGTACCGCTGTTTTGTTGGCGTGAGGACCTCGTTGAGGTAGTACACCGGGCGTTGTACGCCATGGACCTTGTTTTCCTCATCTCACTCGACGACAAGCACTGTGCTGACCACCTGGTTGGTGGCAGAGATGTACAACAACAGTGGTTCTCTTTCTCGTGGAGTCACCAGCACTGGCGAAGTGGATAGCAGGCGCTTGAGATCTTCGAATGCTTCTTGCGCTTCATTGGTCCACTCGAATTTTTCAGTTTTGCGGAGGAGCTGGTAGAAGGGCAGTGCCTTTTCACCCATCCGACTGATAAATCGACCGAGGGGCACGATTCGTCCGGCCAGTTGCTGGACGCCTCTTATGTTCTTCGGCTTCTCCATGGCCAGTATGGCTTTTATCTTCTCCGGGTTCGCCTCGATTCCCCTCATGGAGATGAGATACCCGAGTAGCTGCCCAGATGGTACGCCGAAGGCGCATTTGTCCGGATTGAGCTTGATCCGGTAGCGATCGAGGTTGGCGAAGGTTTCTCGTAAATCGTCGATTAGAGAGGCTTCCTCCTTGGTCTTGATTACTATGTCGTCGATGTAGACTTGTATGTTGCGACCCAGTTGTTCCTTGAGGCAAGCCTGCATGCATCGCTGGTAGGTGGCTCCCGCGTTTTTTAGCCCGAAGGGCATTGTGTTGTAGCAGAACACACCAAAGGGCGTTGTAAACGCTGTTTTCTCCTGATCTTCCTCCTTCATTTGAATTTGATTATAGCCTGAGTAGGCGTCGAGGAAGCAGAGGCGCTCGCATCCCGCGGTGGAGTCGATGATCTGGTCGATCCGTGGCAGCGGGAAGTGATCCTTTGGGCAGTGCTTGTTTAAAGAAGTGAAGTCCACGCACATCCGTAGGACATCCGTGTCCTTTTTGGGTACCAGCACCGTATTGGCGAGCCAAGTGCTTTCCTTGATCTCGCGTATGAACTTGGCCTCGAGGAGTCTGTTGATCTCCATTCCAACTGCCTGCGCTCGTGGCTCATACAGTCGCCTGATTATTTGCTTGACTGGCCTTGCATCGGGGTTGACGTTGAGTGCGTGCTCGGCGAATTCCCTGGGAACTCCTGGCATGTCTGCAGGACACCAGGCAAAAATTTCCCAGTGCTCACGGAGGAATTCGACGAGCACGAGTTCCTATGCGGGACTCAAGTTGTTGGCGATGAGGGCCGTCTTGGCGGGATCCGATGGATGGACCTGTACTTTCTTTGTGTGCACAGATGAGTCGAAGGAGAGATCAGGTGAGCTTGGCCTACTCAGGGGAGGCAGACTGTTGTCTGTCGTCTCTTTCAATCTTGCGAGTTCCTCCTGCATGCCGAAGGACTGGGAGATTCTGTTGAATTCCCTATCGCAACTGTCAGATCGCTCAAAGCTCCCGTTGATCGCTATGACGCCGTTGGGACCTGGCATTTTCATCTGCAGGTAGGTGTAGTGGGGCACTGCCATGAACCGAGGAAATGCGACGCGCCCTAGGATGCAATGGTATTGTGAGGGCCAGTCGACGACCTCGTAGTCGATGCGCTCGCGTCAGAAGTTCTTCGGCGTGCCGAAGATGACGTCGAGGTTGATTTTGCCCAAGGGGTATACGCCTTTCCCTGGGACGATGCCGTGGAACATTGTGTCCGATGCCTCCAGGCAGGTTAGAGGGATCCTCATTGCTCGCAAGGTACTCGCGAATATGAGGTAGATGCCGCTTCCGCCATCCATGAAGATGTGACTCATGTCGAAGCCTCCAATTTGCGCCTCGAGTACGAGGGGGCAATGACCTGGACGGGGTATCTGAGGCGGGTGGTCACGCTTGTTGAAGGTGATGCATGACTCGCTTCCACTGAGGTACTCAGTGGTGGATGGTGGCGAGTGCGTGGCCAAGTTGACTTGGCAAGTGATGGCCTTCTGCACCCTATTGGAGGGGCGTCCCTTTTGGATCATCATGGTGCCCATGGCCCGTGGGTACGGTTCGCCTCTGTCGTGCTGGTCCGGTGCGGCTCCGTTCGGGGGTGGCCCAGGTGGTGGTGGCGGTGCGCCATGTGCCACGACGCCTGGAGAGGCTCCGTAACCTCTTTCGACTGCATTGCGGTTCATCCGAACCAGACCCTCATGTAGCTTGAGGAACTCGCGGCAATCCTTGAGGAGGTGGCTGGACTTCTTCTTGCCATCATGCTTGTCGATGTAGAAGTGCACTGTACATGGCCCGAATAGTTTGTCCTCGATGGAGGTCACGGGTGCCTTATCGCGAGTGCGGCGTTGCCATACTTGCGTAGTTTTCCCAGAGTCGCGGTATCCGCCGCTACGGTATTCGCTGTTGTGGTTATCGTCGCGTCTATCGGCTTAGCCAGCTGCGACCATGTTGGCGTTGTCGCGGTTGTCGTAAATGCGCATGCGACGCTTGCCTCGGGAATCGCGTCTGTGCTCGAGATCCGCCTCCTCGTCGGAGTTAACATGATTCTTTACCGAGTCTTCTCCATCGGCCCACCGATTCGCGATCTCCATCAGGTGGTCGATGGTATTGGGCTTTGAGCGGCCCAACTCCTCTCTGAGTTCTAAACGACGGACACCACCGTTGAATGCATCAATCGCGCGATCCTCCGAGATGTTCTCTGCGGAGTTCTTGATGATGGAACACCTTTGGATGTAGGAGCGCAGCGAATCGCCAGATCTTTGCTGGCAGCATCTCAGCTCTTCGATTGATGCGGGCTGTTTGTACATACCCTTAAAGTTGCGCACGAAGCTGTAAACTAGTTCATCCCAACTGCGAATGGATCCACGTGGGAGGTTATTGAGCCATGCTCGGGCGGCGCCTTGTAGCTATAGCTGCAAGCATTGCATGGCAGTGCTTCGACTGCCTCCATGGAGTCTGACAGAGGAGATGTGGTCCTCCAGCCAGATCTTGGGGTCCTGTAGACCGTCAAACTTCGGGTTCTCCGACGGGTGTTTGAACCCCTTAGGCATTCGCTTCTGCCTAATGGACCTGCTGAAGCATCTGGCGCCGCAGAGCTCCACGTCCTCTTCTTCTGAGTCAGTCGACCGAGCACGTCGTGCTCTTGATTTGTCAATCTTGCGCTGCGTGATGTCATCACGTGCATCGTAGTCGTGGTCGTGTCGTCGTGAGCGACGACGTCGAGACAAGTCATGGCTGTCATCACTGGATGAGGGCGAGGAGTAACGCTTTGCTAGCGCTTTGCCCTTCTTTGGCTCCGGTGTCGGTTCCTTGTCGAGGGAGGCCTCGATTAATCCCACGCCCGTGATCGTAGATCGGTGCATGGTGGCTCGGGGGTCTCCAGCTGGTGGTTGGTTGTTCAAGAGGTACATGGTGGCCGCTGTCACCGCAGCCTGCGGCGTTTTGGGGACCACGTTGCCCCTGGTGTCGACTGTCATAGAGCCGAAGTCGAGGACTTTTGCAGCCTCGATGTGTTCCTGCTCGGTGAGGTGGGCCATTCGAGACTGCCTCTTCTTGGCGAGGTGCTCGTTGCCCTTTGAGGAGGATCCTCTGTAGGAGGAGAGTCCAGCACGGCGAAGACTCGACTCGTTTGCCGCCTTTTTGCGCGCCTCAAGTTGCGTGATTGTTTGTACTTGGCGCTTGAATTATTCCTTCAGGAGCCAGTGATAGCCCATCAACAGTTCCTGCGGGGATCCGAAGGGTAGAGGGGTGCCTCGCAGGGCCTCGCGGCAGCGAGCTCATTCTTGCTCGTTGAGCTTGATTATGACGCGTTCACCGGTTTGCTCGTTTACTATGGTTGGAGGTTCGACTGCTCCTCCGTTGTCAACGGGGACGCGATTGCCACCGTTACCACCGTTGCCGCCATTGCCACCGTTGCCGCCGTTAGGCGGGTCGGTTCCGTTGCCGCGATTGCCGCCGTTGTCGCGGTTGGCGGAGGTGTCGCCTGCGTTGATGACGGCGCACATGAAGTGATTGGGGAAGCTGCTGCTTCCACAACTGTCAGATCCGGAGCCGTAGGTCCCATCTTCAGTGGCTAGATCGCTCAGGTCGGAGTCGCGACTGCTGTCGCTGACAGTGTTCTCGATTGTTGTCAGGGCGTTGAGCTCGCTGAGGGTGCCGATCGACGGAGGAAACCACGATGCTGGGGCAATCGCCGGTGCTGTCGGCTGATCAGGCATGCGAAGCGTGCCCATTTGACCAACTTGGAAGCAGAAGCTCCTGATCGCCAGGCTGATTCCATCGCCCACGGACTCGAAGGCCGGGCGAGTGGCCGGCGTGTGGACGGTGAAGTCGAAGGCGCCGAAGAGCTAGCGAATCTCCGCTGTTGCAAAGTTGTAGATCGCAGTTGATGGGGCCGAAGAAGCCGCAACGTCAGCACTCCCAATTCCCACAGACGACGCCAATTGACGAGGGTTTAACTCGTCAATGCCCATTGTTATGGACTTGGGTTTTGGAGAAGGAGGGAGCGCTGGAGACATCTATCGGCTAACAGACAAGCACACAGGGAACAAAGATTTACCCAGGTTCAGGCCTCGTAGAGGTCCCTACTCCTGCTTGTCTTCCCGTGGAATTAATGAAGGAATCGAAAGTTACAATGGTACGCAGATGCAATCTGGCAAGGGTTGTGGAAACTAGGGTTGCGCGTGTCCTCCTCGCCGCCCCCTCCTAGCCCTTATATAGATAGGCTAGGTCTCGGGTAGCAGGTCGAGTCGGTTACAAGTTAGGGTTTTCCCCTTCAAACTTTCTATCTTCAGCTTCTTCTTGTTCTTCAAGCAATCGAGAGTCCATAGGTTACTCGAGTCCTTCATTTTGGGCCTTGGCGACACCTTGGGCCTGTACGTATTTAGACCGTATATACCAAGCTCGAGTACCTGTAGGGTATACCCATGTCACTTACACTAATTTTGCTAATGAGAATTGTGTGAAAGAAAGTTCTAGGTTATTGGAGAAAATGGTGTAATAAGAAATTGAAAGGTTTCATGACTCAAGCAACATGTGTATGACGATGAAGATATTGATGTTATTCAAGCAATGACTCTGGAAGAATCTACTAAATACCAAGTTCAGAGACCTGCAGAGTCCGTTTTCGAATAGGTAATAGTTCTGGTAAGAAAATTTCCGCGAAAATTATGTCCAGTTATATTTTTGGAGTTTTTATCCAACAAGGAAAGCAACGAAGAGAAAGAGGGACGGAAACGGAGCCAGGGTGGCTCACACCATCCCCTGGCGCCCCCCCCCCCTGACCGTGCCAGCAGGTGGTGTGGCCAACTCGGACTCCATATCCGACCCGTTTTCTCCTAGTACCTTCCTTTTGTTGTAAAAATTCATAATATATAATCCCCCAGATCCTCCGAGGTTCGTATATCGTATTCTCGTCGTGTTTTCGTTTCGATCTGTTTCTACCAGGAACTATTCTCAAAATTTAGAAGCACGATGGTCTCTGCCAAGGATAAGGGAAAGGAGCCTGCAGAGGAGGATCCCCAAGATCTCGGGCAGGAGAAGGAGATCGATGAAGAGGAGGCAAAGAAAAGCCATCACCCGCACACTGGCACTACCATTGCAAGCATTTGAGTGTTGGCAAACCCTGCCACGATCAAAAGGAGACGACATGGGTGTCAACTGGAGGGAACCCTCTGTGTCACTGTTTGGCTCCACGGTCACCTTCTCCACGCACGAAGAATCCCTTCCATACCCTTATCCACGAGCAACAATTCCAAAATATGCCCAAGGATAAACTACCCTCCAATTGGGATATGCCTCATTATAACCGTGCAGGAAAAGAAGACTCCAAGGAGGAAGAGTGGGGAAAGAATCACAAGAGCTGGGATTCGCAACCCGACATGATCATGAGCCACATTAAGAAAAACTCACAATTGATTCATACTCTCACCCTCGAGATTGAGGGCTTGAGGAAATTGATCGAAAATCTCATTGAGAGAACACCACCACCACCGAAGGAGTAATTTGTCATCAGGCTTTGGCATCCCCTTTGTTTGTTCCAAGCTTGGGGGAGTGCCGCGGTATCACATCACTATCTTCTATCTTTTTACCTTTTTAGTAGAGTCATATCATGAATAGAGAAGTTATCATGTAGGATGGTTTGCATTATGGAAGTGTCCCCCCTCTCGTTAGATATCTATGTATCCCTTGGTGTGAGTTGTCATTATGGATTATTAATGAGAAGTTCTATCATTTACTCTTTTGCATATATTATATTAGTTTTCAATTCATGTTATTGTTGGGTCCGCAGCATAGAAAACAAAAAATTTCCTACGATGAGAACTACACGCCAAGATCTATCTACTAGGTACAAAGAAACGGGTGGACATACATCCAACGAGAACTTACCCTCGAAGACAACGAGTTTTGTTAACGAGTAGGAACTCGTGGTTGATGTAGTCGTACACTTGCCGATCTCAAGATCGTGAGGAAGTCCGAGCGCCGCAACTCAGCAGCGCATCCGTACTCGCACACATGTTCAAGCTATCGGACAACCTCCACCTCCTCGCTCTAGTGATCCAAATGAAGCAAGCAACTCCTTCATTTAAATGCCACCGGGAACATGTATCTCGCTAATCCGAGACCATGGGGGAATAATTCTAGAGGGGGAGAGAGATCCTTCACAAGGAGGTGTGAGGAAGGAGGAAGAGGGTGGACTTTTATAGGAGGAGGGGGGTGCCCCTCCTTCATGACCGGCGCATGGGGGTGTGACTCCTCACCTCCCCCATTCATGTGGTGGTAACCCCTCCACACTAAAATGCCTCTTCACATTCCCCTTTAAAGTCCCTACTTTAAATGCATTAAAATTCTCCAAGTTTAATGCTCTCCCATTTAATAAAACTCTGTTATTAAATTTATTCAGAATTTTGTTAATTACTTTAATTAACAAACATTCACATATAACCCCCTGCAACATTTCAATATTACATGCAGAACCAATTTCAGCAATTTCACCCGAAACAGTTTCGATGTCTATTGAAATAATTCCAGCGCTTTGCAATTCTTTCGTCTGAAACATATGTGCTCCAAAATGGTGTCCGGTAACTCTTAAGTGTGTCACCCTATGGTTCGTGAATAATGCAAACATGATTGAGACTCCTCTCAGATTAATAATCAGAAGCGGGACCTAGAGATCCATACTGATTCCTACACATTCAACGATGACTTCTGTGATCGTGAGAACCTTTAACGCTAGTAACTAAATCCCTTTGTCTCGCGATATATTACATGTCCGAGATTCAATCATCGGTATCTCCATACCTAGTTTGATCTCGTTGCCGACATGCACTCTTTTCTTGTTCCCGTGATATAACATTCTAGTGATCACATCACTTGCTTGCAAGCTACCTTAATGTGATATCACCGAGAGGGCCCAGAGTATATCTATCCGTCATCGGGATTGACAAATTCCACTCTTGATCCATGAGCCTCAACATAACACCTTCGTAGCAATGAACCCATCTTTATAGTCACCCTGTTACGGTGTGACATTTGATGTTATCAAGATACTCTTCCGGTGTTAGCAATTAACATGATCTCATGGTCTAAGGATAAAGATTACTTCGTATGATGTTACAACAATATAAACATAATGACTTGATCGTAATGCTATACTTCGGATGAATGTTCATCACATCATTTCACAAATGCTGTGACCTTGTTATTAACAACATCCAATGTCCATGATCAGGAAACCTTGATCATCTTATTAATCAACAATCTAGTCTATAAGAGAGGCATAACTAGGAACCCTTTTTGTTTATTAAACACACATGTATTGATGTTTCCGATCAATACAATTATAGCATGCAAAATAAACATTTATCATAAACATGGAATAAGATAATAACCACTTTATTATTGCCTCTCGGGCATATTCCCTTCAGTCTCCCACTTGCACTAGAGTCAATAATCTAGTTTGAAAAACTTTGCGTATTGAACACCTATAGCTTTCTGGTGTTGCATATACGCGATTGCTAGTGGTTAACATAATCTCCGGATCTGACAGTTTCAGGTCCGTGTGTATTTGCATGTCTTTGCGTCTCTATGCATCACTCATTCTCAAATGAGATGGCATTGTATAAATTTGGTCCTCTGGTGAGACCTTTAGTTCATTCGGGTTAAAATATGTTGATATTATTGTCACACAATATATCTTCATAGTATTAGCCCACTTTGAACCACACCTAGTTTGATAACAAACTACTTAACACAAATGCCCTCCTTGTCGCTACTATAGCAGTTATATACTTAGCCTTTTGTTGTAGTATCCGTCACAATGTCTCAACTTTGGAACACATCCAAATCCATCATGGAACATCCTTTCCATTACATTGTGCCACCCATAGTCTAAATTGAGATAAATTTAATTTGTATCTTGTGACAAAACTAGTATCAATGTAACACTTTACAATGAACTACCTTTAACTATTTGTCACTTATACATGATATATTCTTAGTTCTTCCAAAGATCATAAGAATATCTTTACTATTGTCCAATGATCATATTATGAATCATTCTGGTATGTGCTCATAACATTTAGAGCATAGGACATTCTGGATATATACATATCATGGTATAATCGATCAAAATCTTCATGTGATTTTACTCACCAAGTGTTGAAACACTTGAATTTTGATACAATCCTTTCCATGCAGCAAGAACCTTTCTTGTTGTTTCCATATTGAACCCTTTCAATATCTCATATATGTATGTTTGGCACAACCATATTAGCGCCTCAATCTATCCATATAGATATTAATGCCAAATATTCTGGTTTTGCCCAAGTCTTTCATCAAAATCTAATTTTAATGAAATTCTTAACTTGTGTTAATACAAGATACATCCTTTCCAATCAACAATATGTCCTCTACATAATGTATTAGAAATATGTCTCAGCTCTCCCACTTAATTTCTTGCAAATGCAAGCATCTTCATCATCTCCGATGAATTTAAACTCTTTTAACAGTTTCATCATGGTGAAGATTCCAACTCCGCTATGCTTACTTCAACTATTGAAGTTTGCATGCCCTTTTAGCACCCTTTGGATTAACAAAACCCTTCAGACCGTGTCCTGTACACGTCCTAGGTAACCATTCTATTAGAAGAACATTGTTTTGTTTGTTCAACTACCATACATCAAATTATATGTAGTGGTTGCTACATTAATCCGTCGAGACTAAATATCGCTATGAAAGATCAAATCTTTTCATAGTCAACTCCTTGAATATTGTCGTAAACTTCTTTCCGACATGTCGACTATTTCATAGATGTTAAACATCCATGTCTATTTCTTTATAGATCCAAACACGACCAATAGGATTCACGCCTTTCCGGAGGGTCTTCCAAGTTCAGAAACTTGATTTCTCGTGTATGGATACTATCACAGATTCTATGACTTCTAGTCATTTTATGGAGTCAGGGCCCATCATCAATTCTTTGCATGTAGTCAGTTCATCATTGTCAAAACAATAACGACTTGCTTATCAAATCACACCATTTGATTCTTACCGACCCACACGGTTCAATAGGAACTCTAATCTCCGAGATCACAACTTTTGTAATCACGGGAGCCATGAGCATTGTGGCCGCCACCGGGACACTTTCTGGCGCTGTGCTACTTAGCACATATATCTAAGGTTCAACAACCTTATCCAAGTTCTATTGTCCTCCCACTTAAATTTTTGTGAAAAATTCCTTCTCAAGAAACTTGATGTTCCAAGTAACAAACTCTTTTGTCCTCGGTGTTATGGAGAAATTCCCAACAAATTCTTTGGGATAACCTACAAAGACGTGCTTATCCGACTTTGGTTGTAAACATTTTACTTATGCATAGCATACCAAAATTTAAGAAAAAACAATTCAGGTTTTATCCCAAACCATAACTTATATGGTGTCATTTCAACGGATCACGATGGTGCTCTTTTCAGTGTAAAAGCGGTAGTCTCTAAAGCTTTAATCCTTAAAACATAATGGCAGTTTTATAAATGACACCTTTGATCTTACCATGTCAAACAGGGTTTGATTTCATCTCTCGAATATACCATACTCCTATGGTTTATCGAGAAACACAAATCATAGAATAATTCCTCAAATCTTAAATGTTTTGCTAAACATGTAACTCAAATATCTTCCTTTATGATCGAATCATAAACTCTTTATTTTCTTGTTACAATGATTTTCCACTTCATCTTGAAAGTCTTTGAACAATTTTCAAATGTTTCATACTTCTTCCTTATTAAGTAAATATACAGATATATTCACTCAAATTTTCGGAGAAAGCATATGAAGCAAAAAGATCCATCGCATATGGCTACACATAATGGACTATGCACATCAGCATGCACAATTTCCAGTAAGCTAGTCATCCGTTCCTCTCTGGCCTATGGACGGAGTTTCAATTATCTCAAGGAAACTCTCACATGTGTCAATTGATCAAAATCAAAGACTCCAAAAATCCATCAACATGGAGTTTCTTCATGTTTTCTTTCCAATATAATTTAAACAGCGATGTCACTTCATAAGTGATCTTTCAATCATTTGTCTTGCGACATTTTAGCAATAGTGTTTATGGATGTGATTTCTCCCACTAGACTTGTAAAAATTCATCCATCCTTTATGGAATACGGTAATTATTTGAACAACCATTGTTCTCGTAATACCGGAACAAGATAACAATTATTAAAACAAATCTTGAAGGCTAGGTTTGACGACAACGATAAACACAATAACACTTTATTTGTTTTCGATGAACATCATCACTTATTCTCTTGCTAGTACTTAGGCCATTGTAGTTCATGAATTGCGTTATCCTGTATGACACTTCATACCAACCAATTCGGTATCCAATACCGGTATCAAATACCTCAGAACCACATTGTTTAACAAGCAAGGAATACAGCCATAACATGTATATCTTCTATATACCTAAGTTGGACATCTCCAACCTTTTCTTTTCTGCCAAATATTTTATAGATTCTCTTTCAACAATTCCTTTTCTTTTAAAAGAATCTATCAACATCAATAGTGGTGTCATTCACATGACACATAGTACAAAGCTTGTATATAGTCAAATACTAATACCTTTGGACTTGCACTTTGAAGTGGATCACCATCATCAAATGTTTGGCATTCTTTCAAAAATCCATTCTTTAGTAATCTCTTAGTGTAGTAAACATTTTACTTACATCTTCTATCCATCCTTATCATGACAACTTTCATGATCAAGCTACTATAGCTTATAAGGAAGAATGACGAGTATAATTTTAGTTCCCAAAACCTTTTGGGAGATCCGGATGCTTAGCATCTCCATCCTTCACAAATTCTCATACAGTATGAGAACATGTATTTTGCTAAATTATACTCTATCATAATGCAACCAAAAACATTGTTTCAGATATCACAATATCTTTCACACATGATGGTTTCTGAAACAATTTTCAGCTCCAATATAATCTTGATATTAAAACAACTTTTGAATATCAATAATCATGGAGGCAAACATGATACTTTAGATACTAACAATGGAATTCTTACTCTTGATTTAATACTACTTATTAAACTTCATGGAGTACAAAGGTTTGCTGAAAGTTTGCAATAGGACTTATAAACTTTAAATTGACATTTAAAACAATATGATACCAGTTCGTAAAGTAAATATCTAGAATTCTATAGTTCTATTATCTCAATTAAAACTAAGCATAAGGTAGTGAACAAACGCCAATGACTACAACAAATTATGCAAATTCACTTCGATTTAGTTTATGACAAATTGAGTTCGACTAATTCAAATTAGAAATGAACTCCCACTCAAAAACGACATCCCTCGTGCCTTTTTGGTGATTACATGAACCAAATCCACTACACCAAGTCCGATCATCACGTGAGTCGGTGTAGCTTCAAAGGCGAGCATCTATATGGGCATCATATCAACTATATGACTCATGCTTAACCTTTCAGTCCGTGTTCCGAGGCCATGTCTGTACATGCTAGGCTCGCCAAGTAAGAACCTTAGTAGTCGCGTGTGTAAAACTGTCTTACACCCGTTGTATGAAAGCGTAGAGTCGAGTATACCCGATCATCACATGATGTCTCGAAACACGATCCATAGAACGGTGCATACTCAAGGAAGAACACATTTTATCTTGATATCTAAATAAGGGATCATCTTACAATGCTATAGAAAGCGCCAAACTAGCAGTATAAGATGCTAACATCTAATGTGTAAAGTGAGATGATATGGTCCATGCATTTGATCTCTATCATTGGCATCGTGGTATGATCTCTATCATTCCTTTGTGTGTAAGGCCAGGGTCTATGGAACTTACACGTTGAGTGTGTTGTAGAGTATATTTCATACATCTAATTGCAACAATACCATATCAAGACACTAGCCTAGCAACGATCTAAACTAGACGCCTCTAATTTATCAATTGCAAGTTTTACGTGGCTTAGGGCTTTCGAAGATAGAACCGTTCTTACCTACGAACATGAACCACAACGAGGATAACCAAGTTATTAGCAACTCGTTGTAAATCAGATATTGACTATTGTAGGAGAGACAGACACCCGCCAACCACTTATGCAAAACAAGTTGCATGTCAGTCATGGAACCAGTCTCATGTACGATGACATGTAAGGTTGGTCTAGGCCGCTTCATCCCACTATGCCACCAATATCCAAAATACATAAAAGATGCAATAACATGATCATCATCGCCCACATATAAACATATGTGTACTACCCGTGCAAAGCACCTACGCATACATCAGGCTCTGATACCACTGTTGGGTCCGCAACATAGAAAACAAAAATTTTCCTACGATGAGAACTACACACCAAGATCTATCTACTAGGTACAAAGCAACGGGTGGACATACATCCAACGAAAACTTACCCTCGAAGACAACGAGTTTTGTTAACGAGTAGGAACTCGTGGTTGATGTAGTCGTACACTTGCCGATCTCAAGATCGTGAGGAAGTCCGAGCGCCGCAACTCAGCAGCGCATCCGTACTCGCACACACGTTCAAGCCACCGGACAACCTCCACCTCCTCACTCTAGTGATCCAGCAGAAGTAACGACTCCTTCCAGACGAAATGCCACCAAGATAATGTATCTTGCTAATCCGAGACCATGGGGGAATAATTCTAGAGGGGGAGAGAGATCCTTCACAAGGAGGTGTGAGGAAGGAGGAAGAGGGTGGACTTTTATAGGAGGAGGGGGGTGCCCCTCCTTCATGGCCGGCACACGGGGGTGTGACTCCTCACCTCCCCCATTCATGTGGTGGTAACCCCTCCACATTAAAATGCCTCTTCACATTCCCCTTTAAAGTCCCTACTTTAAATGCATTAAAACTCTCCAAGTTTAATGCTCTCTCATTTAATAAAACTCTTTTATTAAATTTATTCAGAATTTTGTTAATTACTTTAATTAACAAACATTCACATATAACCCCCTGCAACATTTCAATATTACATGCAGAACCAATTTCAGCAATTTCACCCGAAACAGTTTCAGTGTCTATTGAAATAATTCCAGCGCTTTGCAATTCTTTCGTCTGAAACATATGTGCTCCAAAATGGTGTCCAGTAACTCTTAAGTGTGTCACCCTACGGTTCGCGAATAATGCAGACATGATTGAGACTCCTCTCAGATCAATAATCAGAAGCGGGACCTAGAGATCCATACTGATTCCTACACATTCAACAATGACTTCTATGATCGTGAGAACCTTTAACGCTAGTAACTAAATCCCTTTGTCTCGCGATATATTACATGTCCAAGATTCGATCATCGGTATCTCCATACCTAGTTTGATCTCAGTTCCGACATGCACTCTTTTCTCGTTCCCGTGATATAACATTCTAGTGATCACATCACTTGCTTGCAAGCTACCTTAATGTGATATCACCGAGAGGGCCCAGAGTATATCTATCCGTCATAGGGATTGACAAATTCCACTCTTGATCCATGAGCCTCAACATAACACCTTCATAGCAATGAACCCATCTTTATAGTCACCCTGTTACGGTGTGACGTTTGATGTTATCAAGATACTCTTCCGGTGTTAGCAATTAACATGATCTCATGGTCTAAGGATAAAGATTACTTCGTATGATGTTACAACAATATAAACATAATGACTTGATCATAATGCTATACTTCGGATGAATGTTCATCACATCATTTCACAAATGCCGTGACCTTGTTATTAACAACATCCAATGTCCATGATCAGGAAACCTTGATCATCTTGTTAATCAACAAGCTAGTCTATAAGAGAGGCATAACTAGGAACCCTTTTTGTTTATTAAACACACATGTATTGATGTTTCCGATCAATACAATTATAACATGCAAAATAAACATTTATCATAAACATGGAATAAGATAATAACCACTTTATTATTGCCTCTCGAGCATATTCCCTTCAGTTATATGATTGATCTTGTTGTTTGTATTGGTATCACTTTGGGATCATTGAGTTAATTTAATTGGTTTTAGCAAACCTGGCTCGGTCAGTAGCAACATATTTTTGAGAATTGAATGAAAAAGATAAAAGTACTCTTAAAGAAATATAATTTCATCATCTTTCTTTCTTGATTTGCTCATAAGTTTAGTATTCTCTAGTTAAGATCTTTTGTGCTTCCAAGGAAGATTGCATGTTTGTTTTTATCATTTTTATGTTTGTTTGTTTCCTTCAACTCTTATGCTTGCTACCAAGCCTTGCTAGCCAAAACCTGTACTAAGAGGGAAAGGTTCTCGTGCATTCAATCCTTAAACCAAAATCCTATGCCATATGTGTCCACCATACCTACCTACTAGCACTATTGCTATTTCAAGTAAATTCATGTTTTTATCTACCTTCCGAATTAAACTTGTTATGTGAAAATTAGTGATTAAAGCTCTCACGAACTTGATGGCACACTTTACTTTCTTGCACTTAATAAACTTGAACCATTGTGCCCATCTATGTTGCGTATATGCTTGCGCTTTGTAAGTTGTGAATTAGCGTAACCATCTTTGTCATGGGGAACGCTTTCAACATTGCACTTGTACATTGTACCTAGTTGATATCATGCTCTTTTGTTTATGGATGTCGTCGGTGTGAAATGAAAGGGGAGCTTGTAAGTCCATGGAGTTATGTATGTGTGTTAGAGAAACACCTGGGCGAGCGGTCTAATCCGTTCCTAATCATGGTGGAAACCTGCAGCATAACCATAATGAGCAATCTATGAAGCATTCTTCTTATAAAAAAAGAGATAGAGATTGAGAAAAAAGAAAAAAAAAGATCAGAAAGGAGGAAAGAGAGAAAAAGCACCATTTTCCCATGGTAAATAAGAACATTGTTGATATGCTCATTGTCCGTCTACCTTGTCATTTTGATATGGGGATTCTTCCGTATCATCAGGCAAGGGGTACCCCGTTGGCGGTTCTCTATGATAGACATATACTTACTATGACAAGAACTTACTGGTAACTAAACTTGAGTAGCATGAGGAGCAGCCCTCGTATTCAAGGGACATGAGATTTTCAACTTACAACTTGTCAAGCATATCCTCATATTTGATCACTTTTACCTTAATCACCTAAAGATGCCTATGATAGGGGCAATGAGAGCTAAAAGCTAATAAGTACCATAATTTTTGGAAGCTCTTTATGAAATTTGAAATCCCTGCTTCCCTCTGAGGAGGGCCTATCTTTTAGTTTTTAGTTGAGTCAGTAAACCTATTCCCTTCTATCTCAGCAAGTATTTTGAGTTGTTGTGTTTCATTCATTCATATGATGATTTATTCAATCATGTTTCTTATGTTCCTTGTTTTGCATATTTGCTCTTATCTTAGTGTTTTCTACTTTGAAAGCCATCATTGAAAACCCTTTATGTGTGAACTCCTGCAAATTGTCAACTATTCTTCGACTAAGAGCTAAGTTTGCCATTACCAATTATGATTTACTTTGTGTATCTTTATTGTGTTTCCTTTACTTATTGCAAGTTAAGTTATATAATAGTGAGTTGTCTTCTATTATGATTTATGGATTGATGAATGTGATGCTTCTTGTCCGTATTCTTTTCTCGACTCTTCACTCCATAAACCTGAGGTCATGTCTACTGGTAGCTATGTGTTCATCTCTCTCTATGCATGATCATATTGTGATCATGAGCTTTGTAATCAAGTAGATCTACCTTGCTATTCAAGTGCTTTAATAGATCTTTGCTCTCCCCATGTGTGTGAAAGTGACAGCATGCACACCATGGTGGCACTAGGCTAGAGATTACAAATACTTGTTATGAGTTATATTTGGAGTTGGATGTCTCTATGAAAGTGTGGTGTTTGTTGGAACCATCTAGTGCTCAAGGTGACAGTGTGGGGTTATCTAGATTGGGAAAGCGAACTTTGAGGGGTGTTGTTATAGCCCTACCATGGATTAGAGTGTCCAACCGGAGAGTAGTTCAGAGTAGTATCATAAACAGAAGATATTTATATGAGAGTGTTCACTAGTGAAAGTATGATCCCTAGGCCTTGTTTCTAACCATTGAAACACCGTTTAGATCTGTTACATGTTTGCTTGCTTCCATCTTTATTTCCGTTTGCCTTTAGTCTCTTCCACGCCATCAAGCTATTTTCTAGCACCGTTGTATTTTATCCATACCACTTGTATTTCACTATCTCTTCGCCGAACTAGTGCACCTATACACCTGACAAGTGTATTGGGTGTGTTGGGGACACAAGAGACTTCTTGTATCTTGATCGCAGGGTTGCTTGAGAGGGGATACCTTTGACCACTTCCTCCCTGAGTTCGATAAACCTGGGGTGATCCACTTAAGGGAAAACTGGCTGGTGTTCTACAAACCTCTGCACTTGGAGGCCCAACAATTGTCTACAAGAATATAAGGGCCTAGACCAAGCTATTTTCTGGCGCCATTGCCGGGGAGGTAAGGTAAAAGGTACTCACATCCTCCGGTGTGAGTGCTTGAAGTTATTTCCTTTAGATTCTGCAATTTTGTCTTTTTGTTTCTGTTTTTATTTTCACTAGCTAGGCTTAATGGAAAACAACAAAAAATTTAGAGAGCTTTATAGTATTTATCTTGAGTTAGGACATGAAGTGTTTGAAGACAAAATTAAAATACCTATGGAACTTTATTTACGTGCTAATACCAATGTTATTAGTATGAATTCTTTGAACACCATTATTGCTAATGCTATGGAAAAGTCTAAGCTTTGGGAAGCTAGTTTTTATGAAAATGATCTTTTTAGCCCCCAAGCATGGAGGAGAAAATTTACTTTGATGATACTATACCTCCAATATATGATGATTACAATGATGAATATGATATTTTTAGTCCACCTACTATTGTTGATAAAATTAATTATGATTACAATATTCCTCCTATATTTGATGATTATGGTGACGAGAATAATAATGATAGCTATTTTGTTGAATTTGCTCCCACCACAATTAATAAGAATGACTATGCTTATGTGGAGAGTAATAATTATTTTATACATGTGGCTCATGATAAGAATGTTTTATGTGATATTCATGTTGTTAATTTTTTTATGATGCTACTAAAAGTTATTATGAGAGAGGGAAACATGGTTTTATGTGTCTCAACAATATTAAGTTCCCCCTCTTTATGTTGAAATTTTTGAAGTTGCACTTGTTTTGCTTTCCTATGCTTGTTGCTTTGTGCTTTCATGACTTGTTTCTTTACAAGATTATTTTTCATAGGAAGTGGGTTAGACTTAAATGTGCTTTGAATTTGCTTCTTGGTGCTCTCTTTTGCTTCAATTCATATTTCTTATGTGAGCATCTTCTCAAACTATCAAGCCTAACTTAAAGGCGTTAAAGAAAAGTACTTATTGGGAGATAACCCAAAAGTTTTAGTTGTGCCTTGAAAGTTATGGCTTCAGTAATAACCTCTCCTTATCCTTTTTATTTGCTTTTGTGCCAAGAATAACCCCTAATGAGAGGGAAGTAAGATTTGGGAAAGTTGCTATCCCAAAACAGATTTTTGTGCTTCGCCGTAAAAATTTGTGAACAATCTCCGTACGTCGGTTTGAGCTGTAATTGTTTGTGCTTCTGTCCCAGATTGTTATCCAACTTTCGTTAGTTCAACACTTTTCAATTTGAGCAACAAAAGTTCTTCTAAAATCGGTTTTCACCTGCTGGTCTATTTTAACAGATTTCTGCCATTATTTGCATTTGCCTCTTTATCAATTTCTTTTTAGGTTCTTTTTGGTGAATTGAGCTTTTTGAGGGAGTTGCTACAGTAGCTTGTGTTTTTAATGAAAGTTTTGTTGTTTTAAAACTAAACCCCAAAGGTTTATGATCTTTTGAATGCACTAATGTTGCTAATGAAGATTGTGTGAGGTTTTGTATGAAGGAAATTTTTAGGTGTAAGGAAAGAATGATATAATGATATGAAGAATGGACAAAAGCCCAAGCTTGGGGATGCCACCCCGTGTCACCCAAGAAATATTCAAGAGGTACAAGCGTCAAAGCTTGGGGATGCCCAAGGCATCCCCTTCTTCATCAATAAAAATCTCAGGTCTTTCTAGACACTTCGTTTTTATTGTTTCATGCATAATTGTGTTGTTCTTGGAGCGTCTTCGTTTTCCTTTTTAGTTTTCATTTGATTAGTTTGCTTGAATAAGTTGGTTGGATCCCAACACACTTATTTTGGAGAGAGACACACCCCGTTATTCATTGCCTAGAACACTCTAGTTTTCACTCTTATTGTTCTGTGAATGTTCTCCTTTGCTAGCACTGCATTTAGCTTTAGTTTTCGATTGGTGTTGGAAAAGAGTAGGAACTTTCATGCTTATAGTGGTACAAAAGGAGCTTGTTTTTGGACTGTGGCCTATGCTTTGTCATGTCATGCTTGATATTGTTTCGGCTTTATGCTTAGTGATTTTTGCTGTAGCATGACATGTTATAAACAATTGAGATTGCTTAATATGCCTTGAAAGAATCATGCGTTGTTTTATCATATTAAAGCATAATATTATGGTATTCTCCTTTGATGCTTTATTTGGGTTGACTTGGCGCATTCTCACACCATGTTATGACTATCCCAAGTCACCATAGCCTCGATAATCCTTTAGTTTTCGACTTGTAATATCACTTTATGATTTAATTAATGATGTTTTGTCGCTTTGGATGATTATGGCCATTATTGCTCTCTTAATTGGTTGCTCCCAGTCTTTTGCTAGCCTCCATAACCAAGTATGAGTTCCAGTCATGCATCCAACTCTAAATAAAACCAAGTTATTCCAAAGACTCCACCATACCTACCTATAAGCATTTGCTATTCCAAGTATATTCATGTTTTTATCTACCTTCCGAATTAAACTTGTTATGAGAAAACTAGTGATTAAAGCTCTCACTAACTTGATGGCACACTTTACTTTTATTGCCCCTAATAAACTTGATCCATTGTGTAATCTATGTTGTATATGCTTGCACTTATATGCTGGGGATTAGCAGAACCATGCTGTCATGGGGAACACTTTCAACATTGCACTTGTACATTGTACCTAGTTGATATCATGCTCTTTTGTCTATGGATGTCGTCGGTGTGAAATGAAAGGGGAGCTTGTTAGTCCATGGAGTTATGTATGTGTGTTAGAGAAAGCACTGGTCACGGTCTAATCCATGCCTAATCATGGTGGAAACCTACAGCGTAACCATAATGAGCAATCTATGAAGCATTCTTCTTATGAAAAAAAGAGATAGAGATTGAGAAAAAGAGAATAAAGAAAAAAAAGAGTTGAGAAAAGAGGAAAGAGAGAAAAAAGCACCATTTTCCCATGGTAAATAAGAAGATTGCTGAGATGCTCGTTGTCTGCTTGCCTTGTCATTTTGATATGGGGATTCTTCCGTATCATCGGGCAAGGGGTACCCCATTGGTAGTTCTCTATGATACACATGTACTTGCTATGACGAGACCTTACCAGTAACTAAACTTGAGTAGCATGAGGAGCGGCCCTTGTATTCAAGGGACATAAGATTGTCAACTTATACTTTGTCAAACATATACTCCATAGTTTGTTCACTTTAACCTTAATCACTTCAAGATTCTTATGATAGGGGCAATCAGAGCTGAAAGGTAATAAGTATCATAATTTTTGGAAGCTCTTTATGAGACTTGAATCCCTGCTTCCTTCTATGAAGGCCTTTCTTCCACTTTTATATTGCGTCTCCACCTTCTATCCTTAGGCACCAATTAAGAGAGCATAGTGTCCATTCTTAGTTTAATGTGCATTGTCCCAAGACTTGTTGATTGATGCATAACTTTAATATTGCTTGTTCTTAAACTATTTGTATCTAGTCACCCTTATGAACTTTGAAGGTGTCCTATGCATTTATGTTTTGCTACTCCATGAGGGACAAGCTAAATGCCACTATGCTATGTTTTCTATATGTGAAACAAACAAACATCTTGCAAAGTATTGTTATTCATGAATCTTTTGTTTGTGCCTTTTCATGTTACAACATAGTTGCCATGTCTTATTGTTAGAACTATATCTTTCATGCTATGTTAAAGTACTATGATCCTAGCTTTCAATGCTTGCAAATGGTTTGATCTTGATTGTGATGTTGCATGTCACCTCAAAAATTATTCTTTCTTTTTATCACTTACCTACACGAGGACGAGCAGGAGTTAAGCTTGGGGATGTTGATACGTTGCTAACGTATCTATAATTTTTGATGTTCCATGCTTGTTTTATATCTACTTTCTTATGTTTTGTCCACACTTTGGAGTATTTTTATACACTTTCTTGGACTAACCTATTAACAAGATACCACAGTGCCAGTTGCCTGTTTTCTGCTGTTTTTGGTTCTAGAAAAGCCAAAAAATGAATATTCTCGGAATTGGATGGGACAAAAGCCAAAGTCGATATTTTACCGGAAGACTTACGGAGCCAGAAGACGAGACGGAGAGGGGCCAGGGGCTGGTGACACCATAGGGTGGCGCGAGTCCCCTTGGCCGCGCCACCAGGTGGTGTGGGCCCCTTGGGCGCCCACCGACCTTGCCTCTTCGCCTATAAGAAGCCTCCCGATGCAGAAACCCTAAAGAATCGAGCCTCTAGCCACGAAAAGTTTCGCAACGCGATCGCCACCGAAGGGGAGATTTGGGGGACAGAAAGTCTGTTAGGCACCTAGACAGCCAAGTGCCAGAGCCATCTCCATCGATCTCCACCACCATCTCCATTATCGTTGCTGATTCCCATGATGAGGAGGGAGTAGTTCCCTCTCGAGGCTAAGGGTTCTACTGGTAGCTATGTGTTCATCTCTCTCTATGCATGATCATATTGTGATCATGAGCTTTGTAATCAAGTTGATCCACCTTGCTATCTTTAATAGATCTCTCCTCTCCCCATGGGTGTGAAAGTGACAGCGTTCACACCATGGTGGAACTTAGGCTAGAGATTGCAAATACTTGTTATGAGTTATATTTGGAGTTGGATGTCTCTTTGAAATTGTGGTGTTTGTTGGAACCATCTAGTTCTCAAGGTGATAGTGTGGGGTTTTCTAGATGGGGAAAGCAAACTTTGAGGTGTGCTGTTATAGCCCTACCATGGATTAGAGTGTCCAACCGGAGAGTAGTTCAGAGTAGTATCATAAAGAGAAGATATTTATATGAGAGTGTTCACTAGTGAAAGTATGATCCCTAGGCCTTGTTTCTAATCATTGAAACACCATTTAGATCTGTTACATGTTTGCTTGCTTCCATCTTTATTTCAGTTTGCCTTTAGTCTCTTCCACGCCATCAAGCTATTTTCTGGCATCGTTGTCTTTTATCCATACCACTTGTATTTCACTATCTCTTCGCCGAACTAGTGCACCTATACACCTGGCAAGTGTATTGGGTGTGTTGGGGACACAAGAGACTTCTTGTATCATGATTGCAGGGTTGCGTGAGAGGGGATACCTTTGACCACTTCCTCCCTGAGTTTGATAAACCTTGGGTGATCCACTTAAGGGAAAACTTGCTGCTGTTCTACAAACCTCTGCACTTGGAGGCCCAACAACTGTCTAAAAGAATAGAAGTGCGTAGACATCAGCCATCAACACCACCATCAAGCTGGACTTCATCGGGATCATCATCATCATCACCATCATCATCTCCACAAGCACCACCATCACCACTTCATACCGCTGTAACAATTGGGTTGAATCTTGCATAGTTCTTAGGGGAAACTTTCCCGGTGTTGATTACTCCTTGTAGTTGATGCTATTGAGTGAACCATTGAATTTTCGTTTATGTTCAGATTGTTAGATATCATTGTATCATCTCTGATCTTGATCCATATGATGTCTTGTGAGTAGTTCGTTTAGTTCTTGAGGACATGGGAGAAGTCATGTTGTTAGTAGTGGAATTGTGTTGAGAAAGATTCAATAGTTTGATATTTAAGTTGTGGTGTATTTCTTCTAGTGGTGTCATGTGAACATCGACTACATGACACTTCACCTATATGGGCCTAGGGGAATGCATTGTGTATTTGGCTACTAATCGTAGGGATTGCCGGAGTGACAGAAACCCGAACCCCTGTTAGGAAACCTTTGCACAAGGGACGTCAGGGTCTTAGAGTTTAAAGCTGTGGTTAGGTTTCTACCTTAATTACTTTCTTGTACTTGCGGATGCTTGCAAGGGGTATAATCACAAGTATGTATTAGTCCTAGGAAGGTCGGTACATTAGCACAGGTTCACCCACACAATACTTAGCAAACTAAAGAAGATTAATCAACTATATGAAGCGAAAGCACTTGACGATATTCCCATGTGTCCTCGAGAACGTTTGGTCATCTTAAGTAATACAACCAGCTTGTACTTTTCTAAAGAATTGATTGGGCCACTTGCTGCATTTATTATTATTGTCTTTTATTTACTCATACTTTATTTACCTGCATTATCAAAAACCCCTAAAAATCCATTTGCTAAGTATTTACAGAGAATTCCTGCTCCAAGCCACCGTCAACACCTTTTGCTCCTCGTTGGGTTCTACACTCTTACTTATCAAAAATACTGCGATACACCCCCCATACTTGTGGGTGATCATCATTGCGGTTTTCACAATGCCGGTAGATATCGTATCTATGCATAACTTGTTTTGCAGGATGATGTTGTGAATGGTATGGCTTTTGTACATGTGAGTGTGTAATCCATGCGTGATCTGCGTATCATGGGTTTTGTCAGCCGGCTGGAGCCTAGGTGTTGTCATCTTATTGCATAATGACATGCGTGTCGAATTCTCTATGTAATTTACTTTACTAGATAATGTAGCTGTTTGGAGAACCCGGATGGCATGCAAGTCAATGTGCACGTGACAAGAGTTGACACGAGTCAGATTACAGGCTTTGTGGAGATGGAGATCGACATGAAGAGAGTCATACCATTTCACATTATAATTGCTTTATTTTGTGTTATTGTTATGTCTCTGTTTTTACCTCTATTAGATAGTTGGTAGAAAAGTAATCCCTCAAAGAAGGTCTAGTCGGTTTCCCCGCCAGTGCTGCACTATCACAAGTCGGACATTTTTGGTAGTGGGCTCATAAAATTGAGGTGCTATCAATTCTTTCCGACTAGGTGGGTTCGAGTCAGACTCTTACAGTAGAAGCACTCGGTAATCTAGACGGGTCTATCACAACGGTTGTGGGACTCGGGGAAAAGTCGGATGGGAGCTGGGGCATGTGATGCCACCCGTCCAACAGGAGTCATATGAGATGCAATTGACAAGGAGTTGTCTATCTAGATCACTTGACGACTAGCGGTGATGCAAAAGCTCACTAGTCGACTTGCTTATTTAGGGTCCTGAATCACTAAGTAACCATCAGAGGGGTGTTGGTTCTAGTGGGAGCATAAGTATTAAAGTGTTTAATATGCTTGCTCTTTTATGGATACATGTCTTAAGTGTTTTTGCATATTTTTCTGTTGTAGATCAATGGCACCTAGCAGTCTTCCCCAGTTATCCAGTTTTGTTTTGAGAACCATCTTAGAGAAAGATAAGCTAAATGGAACTAACTTCCCCAACTGGTATCGTAATCTGAGAATTGTTCTCAAGCAAGAAAAGAGGGACCATGTCCTAGACAACCCACTTCCAGCTGAGCCAAATGAGAATGCGAGTGTCACAGCCACCAATGCCTGCCATAGGACTTGTGATGAGTCTACGGAGATTAGCTGTCTTATGCTTGCTCACATGGAACTGGACTTGCAACAGCAGTTCGAGAATGTTGAGGCCTACGATATGATCGAAAGCCTCAAAAGTATGTTCCAGGCTCAGGCAAAGACTAAGAGATATCAAGTCTCTTAGGCTTTATTAAGCTTCAAGCTTAAGGATGGCGATCCACTGAGTCCGCATGTGATCAAGATGGTTGGTTACGTGTAGTCTTTGGAAAGGCTGGGCTACCCCATTATCGAAGAGTTCGCTACGGACATAATTCTGAACTCTCTTCCTAGTGCGTATGGTCAGTTCATATTGAACTACCATATGCATGGTATGGATAAGAAGCTCACCGAATTACATGGGATGCTCAAGCAGGATGAGGCGGATCTCAAGAAAAGCGCCAGTCAAGTGTTGATGGTGCAGAATAAGGCTAAGTTCAAGAAGAGTTCTTGGACTAACAATAAGAAGGCAAAGTCGGGAGGTAAGGCTGAGGACCTAGTCCAAAGTGCTTCCTTAGGGACTAAGCCATCTCCTGCAGCTAGATCCACTTGCTTCTATTGCAAGGCAGATGGCCACTAGAAGAGGAATTGCAGCAAGTATCTGGCTGACAAAGCCAAGAGTGGAGGTGTGACTTCTGGCTCAGGCACACTTGTTTGCAATGTTATAGACATCTATCTCGCAGATGCACCTAATAGTTTTTGGGTATATGATACTGGATCAGTTATTCACAACTACAACTCGTTGCAGGGACTGGTAAGAACTAGGAGTGTGGCAAGAGGCGAGGTTGATATTCGAGTCGGCAACAAAGCGAGAGTCACTGCGTTGGAAGTCAACATGATGCAACTTCATTTACCTTTCGGATTCTAAATGGAGCTGAATAATTGTTATTATGTTCCAGTGCTTAGTCGAAACATTATTTCTGCCTCATGTTTGACGAGGCAAGGCTATGAGTCGAATATTAAGAATAATGGTTGTTCTTTATATTTGAATGATATGTTTCACGGCTTTGCACCCGTCCAGGATGGATTATTTATTTTGAATCTTGATGGTGAATCTGTCTATAATATAAATGTGAAAAGGTTTAAACCAAATGATGTGAATATGACTTACTTTTGGCATTGTCAGCTTGTTCATATAATTTGGAAACGCATGAAGAAGCTCCATGATGATGGACTCCTAACTTCGTTAGACTTGGAGTCGCTCGAGACATGTGAATCCTGCCTACACGGCAAGATGACCAAGACACCTTTTGCAAAGAGTTGTGAAAGGGCGTCCGACTTATTGGGACTAGTACATAGTGATGTATGTGGCCCGATGAGCACGACATCCAGAGGTGGTTATAAGTACTTCATTACTTTCACTGATTATTTGAGTAGGTATGGATATATCTACTTGATGAAAAATAATTCGGAAGCCATTGAAAAGTTCATTCCAGAATGAGGTACGGAATCAACTCGGCTAGAAAATAAAGTTTCTTCGGTCAGACCGAGGAGGCGAGTACATGAGCCATGAGTTTGATGACCATCTAAAGAGTTGTGGAATAGTTCCCCAGCTCACTCCTCCAGGAACACCGCAGAGAAACGGTGTGTTGGAAAGGAGGAATCGGACCTTGTTGGACATGGTACGATCAATGATGAGTCAGAAAGATCTGCCTTTATCATTTTGGGTTTATTGTCTAGAAACTACAACGTTCACACTAAATAGAGTACCATCAAAGTCGGTAGAGAAGACACTTCATGAGATGTGGACTAACAAGAAGCCAAGTTTGTATTTTCTTAAGATTTGGGGTTGTGAAGCTTTTTTCAAGCGAATTCAGTCGGACAAGCTTACAGCCAAGTCGGATAAGTGTATTTTCATGGGGTATCCGAGAGAAACCTTTGGTTACTACTTCTACAACTGAGAAGAGGGTAAAGTGTTTGTCGCTCGGAACGGTGTCATCCTTGAGAAAGAGTTTCTCAGTTGGGGAGTCAGTGGGAGCACGGTGCAGCTCAAAGAAAGTTGAGAGGTAACGGCTAGTAGCGAGTCGGCAAAAGCCTTAGAGGTTGAGCCGGTCGTGGTACATGAGCCGGCAACTGCACCGACACTGCGAAGATCTGCCAGATTGCGAAGTGTTCGTGATGTGTTACTGTTGGACAGTGATGAGCCGGCAACTTATTTAGAAGCGATGGTGGAATCTGATTCTGAGCCATGGCTTGGAGCCATGAGATCCGAGTTAAAGTCCATGCATGAAAACCAAGTTTGTAACTTGGTTGATCTGCCAGACGGTGCAAGACCCGTCAAGTGCAAATGGGTCTTTAAGAAGAAAACTGATATGGATGGAAATGTTTCTGTCTATAAAGAACGGCTTGTCGTGAAGGGGTTCCAATAGGTTCAAGGAGTTGACTATGATGAGACTTTCTCACCCATAGCGATGCTTAAGTCAGTTTGGATCATGTTAGCTATAGCAGCCTATTTTGACTATGAGATATGGTAGATGGATGTCAAGACGGCTTTCCTCAATGGAAATTTAACCGAGGACGTGTATATGATACATCCCAAGGGTTTTATCGATCTAGCTAATGCTGACAAGGTATGCAAGCTTCAGAAATCCATTTATGGGTTGAAGCAAGCATATCGGAGCTGGAATATTCGCTTTGATGAGGTAGTCAAATTGTTTGGCTTCATCAAGAGTGATCATGATTCTTGTTTATATAAGAAGTTTAGTGGGAGCAAAGTAAAATTTCTAATCGTATATGTGGATGCCATATTACTGATTGGAAATGATGTTGAGATGTTGCAAGAAACCAAGGAATCATTGGAAAAGAGTTTTTCGATGAAGGACTTGGGTGAGGCGACTTACATACTAGGAATCCGGATCTATAGAGATAGATCAAGGCGGCTCATTGGATTGAGTTAGAGTACATATTTGGACAAAGTGTTGAAGAAGTTCAACACGGAATCGTCTAAAGAAGATTAATCAACTATATGAAGCGAAATCACTTGACGATATTCCCGTGTGTCCTCGAGAATGTTTGGTCATCTTAAGTAATACAACCGACTTGTACTTTTCTAAAGAAAGGATTAGGCCACTTGCTACATTTATTATTATTGTCTTTTATTTACTCGTACTTTATATACCTGCATTATCAAAAAACCCTAAAATCCATTTGCTAAGTATTTATAGAGAATTCCTGCTCCAAGCCACTCGTCAACACCTTCTGCTCCTCGTTGGGTTCGACACTCTTACTTATCAAAAATACTGCGATACACCCCTTATACTTGTGGGTCATCAAGACTATTTTCTAGCGCCGTTGCCAGGGAGTGAACTGCTATTGGAGAGTGGAACTGGTAAAGGAAACTTCTACCGTGAGTATTGTTTACTTCTGTTAGTTGCTTTATTTCAATATGGATAATTCGCTGAGTTTCTTATTTCGTAATGCTACTACCACTGCTAAGGTAGTAGATGAATCACCACCTGCTAAGAATGATACTTTTAAAATACCTACAAGAATTATTGATCGTGTTATGGATAACTATTATGTTGGAGATGGAACTGTCCATCCCGGTGATCATTTGCTCTTTATACACGAATTATGCAGGTTGTTCAAGTGTGCAGGTATTACAACAGATCAACTCAAGAAGAAGTTATTCTCATTATCACTAAAAGGAAGAGCTGAGGAATGGTATAAGCTGCTGAAGAATGGTCAAGCTCTTGAATGGGAGGAAGTAGTACCTCTCTTTTATTCTAAATTCTATCCTCCTAGTGAGATTCATAAAGATTGGAATCAAATATACAACTTTTGGCCTCTTGATGGAGAGAGTACAACTCAAGCTTGGGGGAGATTGAAGTTATTAATGCTCAAATGTCCCATTCATGAGCTCCCCAACAATATTATTATGAATAACTTTAATGCAAGGCTCTCTCTTCATGATAAGGATTTATTGGATGCCTCTTGTGCTGGATCATTCGCTCGCATGGAAGAAGAAGCTAAATGGGATCTTCTAGACCGTATTCAAGACAATGTTGGAGCATGGGAGAATGACAAAGGAAGAAAGTTAGGTATAAATTATGATTATGAATGCATTGAATCTTTTATGGGAACTGATGACTTTCAAAATATTAAAAATGCTTATGGTTTAGACTCTCAAGCTATTGCAACTTATTTTAAGCCTTTTTCTTCTTATATTAAAATTCCTAAAAAGAAATGGAATAAGTATCATGAGCCATATAAATATATTGCTAATTGTGTTGCTGCAAGAAATACTGAAGTTTATACTGCTAATTATGTTTTACCTGAACCTTACATTGAGAAAATGCCTTTCCCAATCAAGATAAAGGAACATTTTATGATAGCTAGTATGGTTAATGAAAGTATGAACAAAGCTGTTGAACCTGATGAACAAGTGGATGCTGAACCTATAGTAGCAAATGTGAAAGACTTTGTCACTAAATATGCAGAAGAGGGACACACTATCCTTTGTAAGGATATCCTTAAGATTGTTTCACAAAGTAGTGTTATGAGAGCTAGTGTCCCTGTGTTTTCTGTTAGGATAAGTGATCATTGCTACAATGGTTCTTATGATAGTTATATCATTAAATTTATGCATGATACTGAAAGTTATTATGAGAGAGGGAAGACTATTCTTATGCAACTCAATAATATCAAGTTTCCTCGTTTTATGCTGAAAGTTTTTATGTTGCACTTCTTTTGCCTCCTTATGCTAGTAGCCTCTGGTTTCAACAATTTGTTTGTTTACAAAATTCCCTTGCATAGGAAGTGGGTTAGACTTAAACATGTGTATTTTTGCTTCTTGATGATCTCTTTTACTTCAATTTATATTCTTTTGTGAGCATCATTAAAGTTATCATGCCCATCTTAATGGCTATAAAGAAAGAGGTTTTTGGGAGACAACCCAATTTCGTTATGCTTTCAGTTGTTTTTGTTTATTTGAGTCTTGGAAGTTATTACTTCGGTAATAACCTCTCCTTATCATTTTTGTCTGGTTTTTGTGTCAAGATCAACCTCTAATGAGAGAGAAGTAAGATTTGGGGAAGTTGCTGTCCCGAAACAGATTTTTGTGCTTCACCATAAAAATTCGTGAGAGATCTATGTACGTTGGATTGAGCTGTAAAATTTTGTGCTTCTACCCCAGGTTGTTATTTGACTTTCGTTAGTTTTGCACTTTCTGATTTGAGCAACAGAAGATTTTCGAAAAAAATGATCTTTACCTGCTGGTCTGTCTTGACAGATTTATGCCACTCTTGCATTTGCCTCTTAAATCGATTTCCTTTTTGAATTCTTTTTGGGTTTTCAGAAGGAGTTGCTACAGTAGCTTATGTTTTGATGGATTTCAGTCGAAATTGGACTTAAAAGGTTTATTACCTCGCTTACTGATGAGGGTTTAACTCGTCAATGCCCATTGTTATGGACTTGGGTTTTGGAGAAGGAGGGAGCGCTGGAGACATCTATCGGCTAACAGACAAGCACACGGGGAACAAAGATTTACCCAGGTTCAGGCCTCGTAGAGGTCCCTACTCCTGCTTGTCTGCTCGTGGAATTAACGATGGAATCGAAAGTTACAATGGTGCGTAGATGCAATCTGGCAAGGGTTGTGGAAACTAGGGTTGCGTGTGTCCTCCTCGCCGCCCCCTCCTAGCCCTTATATAGATAGGCTAGGTCTCGGGTAGCAGGTCGAGTTGGTTACAAGTTAGGGTTTTCCCCTTCAAACTTTCTATCTTTAGCTTCTTCTTGTTCTTCAAGCAATCGAGAGTCCGTAGGTTACTCGAGTCCTTCATTTTGGGACTTGGCAACACCGTGGGCCTGTACATATTTAGACCGTATATACCAAGCTCGAGTACCTGTAGGGTATACCCATGTCAGTAGCCCCCGAGTGTCCAGTGGAATCGCAGATTCGACTAGGGACTTTTGAAGTCTTTCGAGTGCCTGAATGAGTATATATTTTGACTGCTTTTATTTGTGTCATAGGGATTGTCGATATGCATGCCTGATGTAACCAAAGTATCGATATCAGTTAACCACCTTAGGGTGAAACAACGCAATCTACTCGAACTCGAGTCCCCGGACTCGAATCCGGAAAAGTGCTGGCGTAATTCAACGCAAGCTGCGGAGGTCTTACAGGAGTCGAATTCCAGTTATATGGGTGTGAGTACCCGACGCATCCGTCAAGGCATGTTCATCGTACCTGTAGGCACAGATATATTTCTGGTAGTGCGCAGCTAAATGCATTGCCAGGCCTTATTCAGGTCTTACCTTCACGCTGTAAGCGCAGCATCCAAATTTTATCATCATGGAGATGATTCGGGTGACCCAGGAGATGCAGTCTCTTTGTAGGGAAAATTATGAGGCGGTGTGGCCATGAGTTTCGAGTGTGGATGTTATCGACACACAGTTTTGCATAAATAATCATAGGGTGCGCGATCAGCGCTCCCTATGGGAGTAGCCCCCGAGTGCCTGGTTGAGTCGAAGATTCAGGCAGGGACTAAAGAATCATTTTTGCGACTGCTGTGCTTGGTTGAGTCGAAGACTCAGGCAGGGACTAAAGAATCATTTTGTGACTGCTGTCGAATTTGTTTCCGGCGCTCCCTATGGGAGTAACCCATGTCCATAATCGAATCGTATTTCGAGTGGTTGGGTTCACCTTTTGATTGTCCTTATTCCTGCAAAAAGAAAATCGTAGGGTGCACGGCCAGCGCTCCCTATGGGAGTAGCCCCTGAGTGCTTGGTGGAGTCGAAGACTCCAGCAAGGACTAAAGTAGTCGAATTTTTTCCATTGCGTAGATTTGATTACATTAGTGCTGACTCTTGTATGACCTTAGTTGCCCGCGTGAGCGAGTTTGACGGGACGTGACGAGCGGTTGGTCCCATTTCCTGACTTTGATTTGACTGGGCGTGCGTAATCTTTATTTTAACTGCGCCTCCTCGATTTCCATGCGTAATGGGAGTAGTGGAGGGACGGTTCGTGCTTCCTCTTCTCCACGTGTCAAACACGATGTGTGCCACACGTCCAATAGGGTTTTTCTGAGCCATTGGATTGCATCTTCTAGGGGTTAAGTAGCGGTGCTACGACGGTAATTTCCCATCTGTGCTCTTTCTTCCTTGTTGCCATCGCCATTGCTTCTACTCCTCTGCTTTCTCCTGCGCCGTCTCCTCCACGATGCTGGGCTAGCTCCGCTCGTTCCCGAGCTACTTCCTTCGCTCACATCGCTGTCGTGCAATGGGGAAGAAGAAGGGCGCTACGCTGATTCATGACTCTTGTTGCCTTGGCGAAGAAGAAGGCGGCTCCTCCTCTGGCGCCAACACCGCCGCCAATGAAGAAGAAGGTCGCGAGCACCAGCGTTCTGAATGGTGCGTGGCGCCTTCCATCATCAAGGCGTCGATCTCCGTCTTCTTCGCCAAGGCGAGTGATCTCCATGATAGTCGCCGATCTTGCGCGTCCCAATGGTGAGACCATTCCTGCTCCTCCCGCTGGTTTTCGAGTGATGTTTCTTGCATTCATCATTCACGGTCTTTCCTTGCCTCTTCACCCCTTTCTTAGGGGTCTTCTTTGTTTCTACGGGCTCCAGCTCCATCAGCTGTCCCCAAATTCGATCCTCCACATCTCTTGCTTCATCACCCTTTGCGAGTGCTGGCTGGGAATTGAGCCACACTTTGGCCTTTTCAAGTGCATCTTTAAATTGAAGCGCCAGTCCGCATCTGGCTCTTTAGTTTATGACGTAGGTGATTGTGGAATTCACGTCGACCCATCTGCCACCTACTTCGACATCAAGCTCACGAAGTCCGTCCAGAGATGGAGGGACAAATGGTTCTATGTCCATGATCAGAAGGCCAAAGATGAGAACTTTGGACTCGCGCCCTTCGATCCCGCGACTCCATGCAAGAAGATGCGTTCTTGGAAGAATGTAGTTATGCCTGGCGAACTCGTGGAGACAGACGTGTTGTATCAACGCGTCTGTGACCTCGAGAGTCGCATAGGCAAAGAAGAGGGAGGTTGCGCCCTCATCCGAACTTGGCTGCGTCGTCGCGTCTAGCCCCTTCAAGCCAGAGTCCACCCCATGTTTCAATGGGCTGGCGCTGATGATGCCACTCGCGTGTCTGCTGATGGCATGTCCTTGAGTGAGGTGGACAAGAGGGTTCGACTGGTCACGAAGTACACTGGCAAGGATGTGCTTCCTAGTGAGCCAGTTGTTCCTCCCTTTGATGCTTCGAATCCTCCTCCTGAGGTATACTTATGCTACGCAGTAGCTTATTTTGTCGATTGCTTTTTCTATTGCTTGCTTGTTTTTTGCTGATTTTTGTTGTCTGTTTGCAGGATTGGGCGGTGTCGCCGTGTATGCCTCCTCTCCCTGAGGGGATTATTCCTCGTGAAGCTTTGGAAGAGGACGAGTCTGAGTCGACTGTCCCTTCTGATGTGGAAGAGGAAGCCCCCGAGTCCGAAAGTCCGGATACTGCATAGCGTTAGATGCGGCGAGGATTACGACGTCGTCTCGTCGACTCGAGAAATGCGGCCGTTGGCGCGGAGTCGCCAATTCCTGCCGTTCCTGTGAGGGCTGTGGCATCGTCTGCTCACAAGAAGATGCGATTGCCTAAGGAATCTTCGTCGGTGTCGGTGGAGGCGACGTTTGATTTTGACAAGTTTGACTGGTAAGTTTCGTGTTCTTTTGTTCTTCTCTATTTACTTCTTGTTGGCTTTGCCCTGGAGTTTGCCCTTACTCAGGGTGGGTGTTGTCTTGTAGTCAAGAGGCGTCGTCATCTTCTGGCGATGTCGAATTTTTGAAGGAATCAGGAGTCACGACCTCGAAGGCCAAAGATGAGGTCGAGCGTGCTCCTTCCCCTCCAGTGGCGGCCCACTCCGGGCACAAGTCTTCCAGCTCTCCTCATGTAGGGGAGCATCGAATGGTTGCTCGGATGATGGTGCAGCAAACATCTTCAGAGTCATTGGAGGACCATGTAAGTATAGCTTTTCTTCTCTTTATTGTTGCAGTCGATGTTGTCTGTTGCCTCCGCTGATTCTTTGTTTGTGCGACAACTCCTTGTAAAGGAAGCCGCACAAGTGGCAGAGCAGGTGATGGCGATGGGCCGCCAGCATGCAATGCTGGAGACGCCTCATCACGTGGTTGAAAGTGAGTGTTCTACACTTATTCTTTTTAGTCTTCTCCTTTTGGTATAGTCGATTGATAATCAACTTTTGATTGCCGTGTAGCTGAACATAATGCCTTACTGCGTAACGTCGCCACCTTGGAGAAAACACTTGCCGCGGCTGTTAAGGGTCGTGACGAGGCAATCGCAGCTCGCGGCGAGGCACATAAGCGCGAAGAGGATCTGCGTGCCTCTTTCGTGGCCAGGGAAAAGTTGTTTGAAGAGCAACTGTTCTCAATCACCAAGGCTCTCTCAGGTACCTTTGCTTGTGGATATTGTTGTCCTTCTCTGCATCTAATGTTTATGCTGGTGACGCTAAAGTTTTGGTCCATGTGTGGGTTCATGCACAGATGCTGGCGATTTGAGCTTTGACCCGCAGGCCCTTTGTCGCGATGACGTTCTGGCAGGCGCGGTGTCTGCAGTCAAGGACCGTAGCACCACCGTCCAAGACACACTTTCCAAGCCAAGGTCGCCCTCAGTCGCCTCCGGGAGGAGTTGATGCCGAAGGTGGAGCTGATCGATAATATGGACGAGCTGGTAGAATCACTCGTTGGGGGTGTGCCTTCCAGCTACAAGAACTCACTCCGCGTGGCTGGCGCGACCATGTCACTCGCCATGGTGCAGGCCCACGGAGTCGAGATCGATTCTTCCACGGTGTCGAAGGCGATGCCTGTTGGCATGGACGGTCAGCAGGTAGTCTTCGCTCCTTTCGCGACTGCCTGTGCCAAATATGGGCATCCTTTGATAAATACTATTGCGAAGTATTCTGAGGAGGTCCAACATGCCAAGAAAAGCGGTAACTTGACCTCAGGGGCCGGCGGAAAGTCAGTGGCGTCTGATACTGCCACGGACTTGATGAAGCCCCTGAAGCCATCGAAGTCGAAGAGGCCAGCTGCTCCTTAGTTAGCTTTGTAATAGTTGATTAGTTTATGTCCTTTTGTTTAAGAACATGCCTGCTGGCGAGTGTATCTGCTGATACTTTATGCTGGTCTTGAATGCATCTGACCTTTTTCCTTTGTGTTGATTTGATCGCCTTATTTGCTTCTATCTTGACTTGTGGTAGGGTACCTCAAGTGATCCCGTGAGGGGACCCCAGGACTCGCCATCTCTTGATGATGCCATGGCACCGCCACGCTCCAGAGTAGAGGAGCTGTCCTTGCTTTCGCGACTTCGTGATCGCGTGAAGAAGCTGGAGCGTGAGTTGCCCGTCCTCCACAGTAACACATACGTGTGGAAGTCGAAGGCGGAAAAAGCCGCCGCCCGCGAGCAATATCTGCTTGGCGAGGTGACGCAGGTGGGCGACCAGTTCAAGTGTTAGTTTGCTTATTCTCATCTTTTCCTTTGTAGTCATTCGCAGTGGTACGTTGTACTCATGCTATTGGCGCTGCTTCGTGTAGTTGTTAGCGCGCGCCATCCGCAGGAGGAGAAGGATAGAATTGCCATTCGCCTTCATGATCTTACCTAGGAGCAACTTCAAGAGAGTGGATACTTCTGGGTAGATCATGATCGTGCGACTGCGTTGGCGACCCTGCAGGATCGTGCGTCGCGAGTGCTGCTCTTTCTGAAGAAGTCGCAGTCGTGCTTGAAGAACATATATCGGGCGATGTTCCCACTGGATGACACTCCATCAAGCCTGCTGGCTCTCCTTGCCAAATTTCAAGATCTGTCCGCGGTTCGCGAGTGCGTGAGGCAACAGTTGGTGGCTGGTGCCAAGGCTGCTCTCTCAATGGTGCGATTGCACAGGCCTGACGTGGATGTTGCCGCCATTGCATCTGGGCCGCCAGCACCGCCAGCAGGATCTGCTTGGGATATGGTGCCGCACTATCAGGCGGTGGATCACCCAGCAGAGGAGATCGTCGACTTCTTCGAGGAACAAACCAACGTTCTTCTACTACAATAGTAGCTTAGTTTGTATCCTGCACATAAATGTACTTGTGTTGTAAAGTTCATATAGATGTTGTAGATAATTTATTATCGAATGTGTATAAAGAGCTTTGTTAGCATGAGGTGCGTTGCACTATGCGAGTCCTTTTCGTTAGCCTGGCCATGTCAGTCCCTTGTCAACCTATCAGGTGTGTTGCAACTAGTCTGAGTTTGTGTGAGGGGGTTCGATTGATGTGCCAGCTACTCAGGATCTCGCGTTTTTGGTTCGAAGAACTGACGTGTATAGGGTGGCGCAGCCCCCGAGTGCGTATTTTGACAAAGTAGAGGAGTACATAGAGTTTTGGGGCACATAGCTTTTATTTATCCGAAGAACAGTGCGAGGTACAATGTGTGGCTAAGTAGCCTTGGATGAGTAGCCGTATTTTGCAATGTAAAAGTAAAAAACAACTAAGGGTAGAAGCGTCACAGCTGTGCGACGTTCCAGGGGCTGGAGTATGCAACTCCTGTCTCTAAATCTTGGAGGCGGTAGGCGCCATCTGGGATTACTTCTGTAATCACGTATGGTCCTTCCCAGGGGGACTCGAGCTTGAGATGCCCCTGCTGCTTTAGTCGCAGGACTAGGTCACCTTCGACGAAGGATCTGGGGCGAAGCCTTCTACTATGGTAGTTGCGCAGGTTCTGCTGGTAGATCGTTGATCTTTCTGCAGCGATTTCTCTTGCTTCGTCAAGGAGGTCGATGGAGTCTTCGAGTGCAAGGGATGACTCTTGTTCGCTGTAAGCGACTACGCGTGGTGCCTTGTATTGTACTTCAGCGGGTAGCACTGCCTCTGCTCCATGCACCATAAAGAATGGCGTGTAGCCCGTGGCGCTGTTTGGAGTTGTACGTAGGCTCCAGAGTACGGATTGCAGTTCATCTGGCTAGCAACCCGCGGCTTGTTCGAGTGGTCGTAGGAGTCGCTTCTTGATGCCGCTGCAGACGAGCCCATTTGCTTTTTCCACCTGACCGTTGGTCTGTGGATGCGCTACTGAGGCGTAGCTGATGTTGATCCCCATGTTCTCGTAGAATTCTTGGAACTCCTTGGATGTAAAGTTTGTCCCGTTGCCGGTGATGATGCTGTGCGGCAAGCCGAAGCGGTAGACGATGGACTCTAAGAACTTAACTGCGCTATGCCCTGATTGGTTGGTCACTGGCATGGCCTCAATCGATTTGGTGAATTTGTCGACTGCCACCAAGAGGTAGACGTAGCCTCCTCGCGAGGACCTTGGAAGCTTGCCGACCATGTCGAGCCCCCACTGTGCGAAGGGCCAGGCCAATGGAATTGGCCGTAGCTCCTTTGGCGATGTGGCTTGTCCGCGTATCGCTGGCAAGCATTGCATTTTTGGACTATGTCCTTGGCATCGCGCATGGCCGTGGGCCAGTAGAATCCAGCTCATAGAGCTTTGGCAAAGAGGGCGCGACTGCCGGCATGGTGCCCGCAGGTCCCTTCATGGATGTCGAGGAGAACTGCTCTTCCGTCGGCCATGGAGACGCATCGTTGTAGCACCCCTATGATGCTGCATTTATACAATTCGCCATTGACAACGGCGAATGCCTTGGATCGCCGCGCGATGTGCCGCGCATCTGTCGGATCGTCCGGTAGCCTCTTGCTGAGGAGGTACGTAATGTATGGCTGCGTCTAGGATTGCTCGATCATCATGACGCTCATTGGTCCCTCTAGTCCTGTGTCCAGCTCCGAGTCATCGAGTGCCATTGGCTCATTGGGCGGCGTAGCCCCCGAGTCCGTTGCTGCGCTTGCTTTCTTCTCTGCGGCCTTTGGCTTGATGGAGCGTTCGCATATGCGCTCGAGAAATACCCCAGGAGGTATGGGGGCGCAGGTAGAGCCTATGTTGGCGAGTGTGTCCGCCTCTTCGTTGCTTTCGCGACCTACGTGTCGCAACTCGCAACCATCAAAGTCTCCTTCGAGTGTATCGTAGAGGTCGCGGTACGCGATCATATTGTCGTTCAGTGCGTCGCACTCATGCATTGTTTGGTTGACGACCAACTTGGAGTCGCCATATATGATGAGCCTCTGGGCGCCGCAAGCTTTTGCCATCCTCATCCCGTGCAACAGGGCCTCGTATTCAGCCTCGTTGTTTGAGGCTGTGAACTGCATTCGCAGGATATACTTCAGCTTGTCCCCTTGAGGTGATGTCAGTATGACACCTGCGCCTGCTCCGTCTTTCCGCTTGGACCCATCGAAGTGCATTGTCCAGAGGTAGGACATATCTGGCTTGTCCGGGAGTTGGTTCTCCATCCAGTGCATGAGGAAGTCACGAAGAACTTGCGACTTGATTGCGTCACGTTTTTCGTATGTGATGTCTTATGGAGATAGCTCTATTCCCCAAAGCGCGACTCGCCCCATGGCATCGGAGTTATTGAGGATATGTCCCAACGGGGCGTCGTTGACTACCACGATTGGGTGCTCCTGGAAGTAGTGGCGCAGTCGCCGGGCGGTCATAAAGACGCCGTACGCCAGCTTCTGGTAGTGCGGGTACCGCTATTTTGTTGGCATGAGGACCTCGCTGAGGTAGTACACCGGGCGTTGTATGCCATGGACCTTGTTTTCCTCAGCTCGCTCGAGGACAAGCACTATGCTGACCACCTGGTTGGTGGCAGAGATGTACAGCAATAGTGGTTCTCTTTCTCGTGGAGTCACCAGCACTAGCGAAGTGGATAACAGGCGCTTGAGATCTTCGAATGCTTCTTGCGCTTCATTGGTCCACTCGAAGTTTTCAGTTTTGCAGAGGAGCTGGTAGAAGGGCAGTGCCTTTTCACCCATCCGACTGATAAATCAACCGAGGGCCACGATTCGTCCGGCCAGTTGCTGGACGCCTCTTATGTTCTTCGGCTTCTCCATGGCTAGTATGGCTTTTATCTTCTTCGGGTTCGCCTTGATTCCCCTCACGGAGATGAGATACCCGAGTTGCTGCCCAGATGGTACGCCGAAGGCGCATTTGTCTCGATTGAGCTTGATCCGGTAGCGATCGAGGTTGGCGAAGGTTTCGCATAAATCGTCGATTAGAGAGGCTTCCTCCTTGGTCTTGATTACTATGTCATCGACGTAGACCTGTATGTTGCGATCCAGTTGTTCCTTGAGGCAAGCCTGCATGCATCGCTGGTAGGTGGCTCCCACGTTTTTTAGCCCGAAGGGCATTGTGTTGTAGCAGAACACACCAAAGGGCGTTGTAAACGCTGCTTTCTCCGTATCTTCCTCCTTCATTTGAATTTGATTATAGCCTGAGTAGGCGTCGAGGAAGCAGAGGCGCTCGCATCCCACAGTGGAGTCGATGATCTGGTCGATCCGTGGCAGCGGGAAGTGATCCTTTGGGCAGTGCTTGTTTAAAGAAGTGAAGTCCACGCACATCCGTAGGATATCCGTGTCCTTTTTGGGTACCAGCACCGTATTGGCGAGCCAAGTGCTTTCCTTGATCTCGCGTATGAACTTGGCCTCGAGGAGTCTGTTGATCTCCATTCCAACTGCCTGCGCTCGTGGCTCATACAGTCGCCTGATTGTTTGCTTGACTGGCCTTGCGTCGGGGTTGACGTTGAGTGCATGCTCGGTGAATTCCCTGGGAACTCCTGGCATGTCTGCAGGACACCAGGCAAAAATTTCTTAGTGCTCACGGAGGAATTCGACGAGCACGAGTTCCTATGCGGGACTCAAGTTGTTGGCGATGAGGGCCGTCTTGGCGGGATCCGATGGATGGACCTGTACTTTCTTTGTGTTCACATATGAGTCGAAGGAGAGATCAGGTGAGCTTGGCCTACTCAGGTGAGGCAGACTGTTGTCTATCGTCTCTTTCAATCTTGCGAGTTCCTCCTGCATGCCGAAGGACTGGGAGATTCTGTTGAATTCCCTGTCGCAACTGTCAGATCGCTCAAAGCTCCCGTTGATTGTTATGACGCCGTTGGGACCTGGCATTTTCATCTGCAGGTAGGCGTAGTGGGGCACTGCCATGAACCGAGCAAATGCGATGTGCCCTAGGATGCAATGGTATTGTGAGGTCCAGTCGACGACCTCGAAGTCAATGCGCTCGTGTTGGAAGTTCTTCGGTGTGCCGAAGATGACGTCGAGGTTGATTTTGCCCAAGGGGTATACGCCTTTCCCTGGGACGATGCCGTGGAACATTGTGTCCGATGCCTCCAGGCAGGTTAGAGGGATCCTCATTGCTCGCAAGGTACTCGCGAATATGAGGTTGATGCCGCTTCCGCCATCCATGAAGATGTGACTCATGTCGAAGCCTCCAATTTGCGCCTCGAGTACGAGGGGGCAATGACCTAGACGGGGTATCTAAGGCGGGTGGTCGCGCTTATCGAAGGTGATGCATGACTCGCTTCCACTGAGGTACTCAGTGGTGGATGGTGGCGAGTGCGTGGCCAAGTTGACTTGGCGAGTGATGGCCTTCTGCACCCTATTGGAGGGGCGTCCCTTTTGGATCATCATGGTGCCCAAGGCCCGTGGGTACGGTTCGCCTCCGTGGTGCTGGTCCGGTGCGGCTCCGTTCGGGGGTGGCCCAAGTGGTGGTGGTGGTGCGCCATGTTCCACGACGCCTGGAGCAGCTCCGTAGCCTCTTTCGACTGCATTGCGGTTCATCCAAACCAGACCCTCATGTAGCTTGAGGAACTCGCGGCAATCCTTGAGGAGGTGGCTGGACTTCTTCTTGCCATCATGCTTGTCGATGTAGAAGTGCACCGTACATGGCCTGGACAGTTTGTCCTCGATGGAGGTCGCGGGTGCCTCATCGCGAGTGCGGTGTTACCATACTTGCGTAGTTTTCCTGGAGTCGCATTATCCGCCGCTACGGTATCCGCTGTTGCGGTTATCGTTGCGTCTATCGGCGTAGCCGGCTGCGACCATGTTGACGTCGTCGCGGTTGTCGTAAATGCGCATGCGACGCTTGCCTCGGCGATCGCGTTTGCGCTCGAGATCCGCCTCCTCGTCGGAGTGAACGTGATTCTTTACCGAGTCTTCTCCATCGTCCCACCAATTTGCGATCTCCATCAGGTGGTCGATGGTCTTGGGCTTTGAGCGGCCCAGCTCCTCTCTGAGTTCTAAACAACGGACACCATCGTTGAATGCATAAATCGCGCGATCCTCCGAGATGTTCTCCGTGGAGTTCTTGATGATGGACCACCTTTGGATGTAGGAGCGCAGCGATTCGCCAGATCTTTGCTGGTAGCATCTCAGCTCTTCGATTGATGCGGGCCGTTTGTACATACCCTTAAAGTTGCGCACGAAGCTGTAAACCAGTTCATCCCAACTGCGAATGGATCCGCGTGGGAGGTTATTGAGCCATGCCTGCGCGACGCCCTGCAGCTGTAGCTGCAAGCATTGCATGGCAGTGCTTCGACTGCCTCCATGGAGTCTGACAGAGGAGATGTGGTCCTCCAGCCAGATCTTGGGGTCCTATAGACCGTCAAACTTCGGGTTCTCCGACAGGAGTTTGAACCCCTTAGGCATTCACTTCTGCCTAATGGATCTGCTGAAGCATCTGGCGCCGCAGAGCTCCACATCCTCTTCTTCTAAGTCAGTCGACCGAGCACGTCGTGCTCTTGATTTTTCGATCTTGCGCTGTGTGATGTCATCACGTGCATCGTAGTCGTGGTCGTGTGGTCATGAGCGACGACGTTGAGACAAGTCATGGCTGTCATCGCTGGATGAGGGCGAGGAGTAACGCTTTGCTAGCGCTTTGCCCTTCTTTGGCTCCAGTGTCGGTTCCTTGTCGAGGGCGGCCTCGATTAATCCCAAGCCCGCGATCGTAGATCGGTGCATGGCGGCTCGGGGGTCTCCAGCTGGTGGATGGTTTTTCAAGAGGTACATGGTGGCCGCTGTCACCGCAGCCTGCGGCATTTTGGGGACCACGTTGCCCCTGGTGTCGACTGTCATAGAGCCGAAGTCGAGGACTTTTGCGGCCTCAATGCATTCCTGCTCGGTGAGGTGGGCCATCCGAGACTGCCTCTTCTTGGCGAGGTGCTCGTTGCCCTTTGAGGAGGATCCTCCATAGGAGGAGAGTCCAGCACGGCGAAGACTCGACTCGTCTGCCGCCTTTTTGCGCGCCTCAAGTTGCGCGATTGTTTGTACTTGGCGCTTGAATTCTTCCTTCAGGAGCCAGTGATAGCCCATCAGCAGTTCCTGCGGGGATCCGAAGGGTAGAGGGGTGCCCCGCAGGGCCTCGCGGCAGCGAGCCCATTCTTGCTCGTTGAGCTTGATTACGACGCGTTCACCGGTTTGCTCGTTTACAATGGTTGGAGGTTCGACTGCTCCTCCGTTGTCAAAGGGGACACAATTGCCACCGTTACCGCCGTTGCCGCCTGCGTTGATGACGGCGCACATGAAGTGATTCGGGAAGCTGCTGCTTCCACAACTCTCAAATCCGGAGCCGTAGGTCCCATCTTCAGTGGCCAGATCGCTTAGGTCGGAGTCGCGACTGCTGTCGCTGACAGTGTTCTCGATTGTTGTCGGGGCGTTGAGCTCGCTGAGGGTGCCGATCGACGGAGGAAACCACGATGCTGGGGCAATCGTCGGTGCTGTCGGCTGATCAGGCATGCGAAGCGTGCCCATCTGACCAACTTGGAAGCAGAAGCTCCTGATCGCCAGGCTGATTCCGTCGCCCACGGACTCGAAGGCCTGGCGAGTGGCCGGCGTGTGGACGGTGAAGTGGAAGGCGCCGAAGAGCTGGCGAATATCTGCTGTTGCGGAGTTGTAGATCGCAGTTGATGGGGCCGAAGAAGCCGCAACGTCAGCACTCCCAATTCCCACAGACGACGCCAATTGACGAGGGTTTAACTCGTCAATGCCCATTGTTATGGACTTGGGTTTTGTAGGGTATAACCATGTCACTTACACTAATTTTTCTAATGAGAATTGTGTAAAGTTTTGTGTGAAAGAAATTTCCAGGTTATTGGAGAAAATGGTGTAATAAGAAATTGAAAGGCTTCATGACTCAAGCAACATGTGTATGATGATGAAGATATTGATGTTATTCAAGCAATGACTCCGGAAGAATCTACTAAATACTAAGTTCAGAGACCTGTAGAGTCCGTTTTCGAATAGGTAACACTTCTGGTAAGAAAATTTCCGCGAAAATTATGTCTAGTTGTATTTTTGGAGTTTTTATCCAACAAGGAAAGCAATGAAGAGAAAGAGGGACGGAAGCGGGCGGTGGCACACCACCCACGGCACGGCTGGCGTGCAGGTGGTGTGGCCACCTCGGACTCCGTCTCCGACCCGTTTTCTCCCAGTACCTTCTTTTTGTTGTAAAAATTCGTAATATATAATCCCCCAGATCCTCCGAGGTTTGTATATCGTGTTCTCGTCGTGTTTTTGTTTCGATCTATTTCTACCAGGAACTATTCTCAAAGTTTAGAAGCACGATGGTCTCTGCCAAGGATAAGGGAAAGGAGCCTGCAGAGGAGGATCCCCAAGATCTCGGGTAGGAGAAGGAGATCGATGAAGAGGAGGCAAAGAAAAGCCATCACCCACACACCGGCACTACCATTGCAAGCATTGGAGTGTTGGCAAACCCTGCCACGATCAAAAGGAGACGACATGGGTGTCAACTGGAGGGAAGCCTCTATGTCACTGTTTGGCTCCACGGTCACCTTCTCCATGCACCAAGAATCCCTTCCATACCCTTATCCACGAGCACCAATTCCAAAATATGCCCAAGGAGGAACTACCCTCCAATTGGGATATGCCTCGTTATAACCGTGCAGGAAAAGAAGACTTCAAGGAGGAAGAGTGGGGAAAGAATCGCAAGAGCTGGGATTCGCACCCCGACATGATCATGAGCCACATTAAGAAAAACTCACAGTTGATTCATACTCTCACCCTCGAGATTGAGGGCTTGAGGAAATTGATCAAAAATCTCATTGAGAGAACACCACCACCACCGAAGGAGTAATTTGTCATCAGGCTTTGACATCCCCCTTGTTTGTTCCAAGCTTGGGGGAGTGCTGCGGTATCACATCACTATCTTCTATCTTTTTACCTTTTTAGTAGAGTCATATCATGAATAGAGAAGTTATCATGTAGGATGGTTTGCATTATGGAAGTGTCCCCCCTCTCGTTAGATATCTAAGTATCCCTTGGTGTGAGTTATCATTATGGAATACTAATGAGAAGTTCTATCATTTACTATTTTGCATATATTATATTAGTTTTCAATTCATGTTATTGTTGGGTCCGCAGCATAGAAAACAAAAAATTTCCTACGACGAGAACTACACTCCAAGATCTATCTACTAGGTACAAAGCAACGGGTGGACATACATCCAACGAGAACTTACCCTCGAAGACAACGAGTTTTGTTAACGAGTAGGAACTCGTGGTTGATGTAGTCGTACACTTGTCGATCTCAAGATCGTGAGGAAGTCCGAGCACCGCAACTCAGCAGCGCATCCGTACTCGCACACACGTTCAAGCCACCAGACAACCTCCACCTCCTTGCTCCAGTGATCCAGCGGAAGCAACAACTCCTTCCAGATGAAATGCCACCAGGAACACGTATCTCGCTAATCCGAGACCAAGGGGGAATAATTCTAGAGGGGGAGAGAGATCCTTCACAAGGAGGTGTGAGGAAGAAGGAGGAAGAGGGTGGCCTTTTATAGGAGGAGGGGGTGCCCCTCCATCATGGCCGGCGCATGGGGGTGTGACTCCTCACCTCCCCCATTCATGTGGTGGTAACCCCTCCACATTAAAATGCCTCTTCACATTCCCCCTTAAAGTCCCTACTTTAAATGCATTAAAATTCTCCAAGTTTAATGCTCTCTCATTTAATAAAACTCTGTTATTAAATTTATTCAGAATTTTGTTAATTACTTTAATTAACAAACATTCACATATAACCCCCTGCAACATTTCAATATTACATGCAGAACCAATTTCAGCAATTTCACCCGAAACAGTTTCGGTGTCTATTGAAATAATTCCAGCGCTTTGCAATTCTTTCGTCTGAAACATATGTGCTCCAAAATGGTGTCCAGTAACTCTTAAGTGTGTCACCCTACGGTTCGCGAATAATGCAGACATGACTGAGACTCCTCTTAGGTCAATAATCAGAAGCGGGACCTAGAGATCCATACTGATTCCTACACATTCAACGATGACTTCTGTGATCGTGAGAACCTTTAACGCTAGTAACTAAATCCCTTTGTCTCGCGATGTATTACATGTCCGAGATTCGATCATCAGTATCTCCATACCTAGTTTGATCTCGTTGCCGACATGCACTCTTTTCTCGTTCCCGTGATATAACATTCTAGTGATCACATCACTTGCTTGCAAGCTACCTTAATGTGATATCACCGAGAGGGCCCAGAGTATATCTATCCGTCATCAGGATTGACAAATTCCACTCTTGATCCATGAGCCTCAACATAACACCTTCAGTACTTGAACCCATCTTTATAGTCACCCTATTACGGTGTGACGTTTGATGTTATCAAGATACTCTTCCGGTGTTAGCAATTAACATGATCTCATGGTCTAAGGATAAAGATTACTTCGTATGATGTTACAGCAATATAAACATAATGACTTGATCGTAATGCTATACTTCGGATGAATGTTCATCACATCATTTCACAAATGCTGTGACCTTGTTATTAACAACATCCAATGTCCATGATCAGGAAACCTTGATCATCTTGTTAATCAACAAGCTAGTCTATAAGAGAGGCATAACTAGGAACCCTTTTTGTTTATTAAACACACATGTATTGACGTTTCCGATCAATACAATTATAGCATGCAAAATAAACATTTATCATAAACATGGAATAAGATAATAACCACTTTATTATTGCCTCTCGAGCATATTCCCTTCAGTTATATGATTGATCTTATTGTTAGTATTGGTATCACTTTGGGATCATTGAGTTAATTTAATTGGTTTTGGCAAACCTGGCTCGGTCAGTAGCAACATTATTTTTGAGAATTGAATGAAAAAGATAAAAGTACTCTTAAAGAAATATAAATTCATCATCTTTCTTTCTTGATTTGCTCATAAGTTTAGCGATCTTTTGTGCTTACAAGGAAGATTGCATGTTTGTTTTTATCATTTTTATGTTTGTTTGTTTCCTTCAACTCTTATGCTTGCTACCCAGCCTTGCTAGCCAAAACCTGTACTGAGAGGGAAAGCTTCTCGTGCATCCAATCCTTAAACCAAAATCCTATGCCATATGTGTCCACCATACCTACCTACTAGCACTATTGCTATTTCAAGTAAATTCATTTTTTTATCTACCTTCCGAATTAAACTTGTTATGTGAAAATTAGTGATTAAAGCTCTCATGAACTTGATGGCACACTTTACTTTCTTGCACTTAATAAACTTGAACCATTGTGCCCATCTATGTTGCGTATATGCTTGCGCTTTGTAAGTTGTGAATTAGCAGAACCATGCTATCATGGGGAACACTTTCAACATTGCACTTGTACATTGTACCTTGTTGATATCATGCTCTTTTGTTTATGGATGTCGTCGGTGTGAAATGAAAGGGGAGCTTGTAAGTCCATGGAGTTATGTATGTGTGTTAGAGAAACACCTGGGCCAGCGGTCTAATCCGTTCCTAATCATGGTGGAAACCTGCAGCATAACCATAATGTGCAATCTATGAAGCATTCTTCTTATAGAAAAAGAGATAGAGATTGAGAAAAAAGAAAAAAAAGAGATCAGAAAAGAGGAAAGAGAGAAAAAAGCACCATTTTCCCATGGTAAATAAGAACATTGTTGAGATGCCCGTTGTCTGCCTGCCTTGTCATTTTGATATGGGGATTCTTCCGTATCATCGAGCAAGGGGTACCCCGTTGGCGGTTCTCTATGATAGACATATACTTACTATGATAAGAACTTACCGGTAACTAAACTTGAGTAGCATGAGGAGCGGCCCTCGTATTCAAGGGACATGAGATTTTCAACTTACAACTTGTCAAGCATATCCTCATATTTGATCACTTTAACCTTAATCACCTAAAGATGCCTATGATAGGGGCAATGAGAGCTAAAAGCTAATAAGTACCATAATTTTTGGAAGCTCTTTATGAAATTTGAAATCCCTGCTTCCCTCTGCGGAGGGCCTATATTTTAGTTTTTAGTTGAGGCAGTAAACCTATTCCCTTCTATCTCAGCAAGTATTTTGAGTTGTTGTGTTTCATTCATTCATATGATGATTTATTCAATCATGTTTCTTATGTTCCTTGTTTTGCATATTTGCTCTTATCTTAGTGTTTTCTACTTTGAAAGCCATCATTGAAAACCCTTTATGTGTGAACTCCTGCAAATTGTCAACTATTCTTCGACCAAGAGCTAAGTTTGCCATTACCAATTATGATTTACTTTGTGTATCTTTATTGTGTTTCCTTTACTTATTGCAAGTTAAGTTATATAATAGTGAGTTGTCTTCTATTATGATTTATGGATTGATGAATGTGATGCTTCTTTGTCCGTATTCTTTTATCGACTCTTCACTCCATAAACCTGAGGTCATGTTTATTGAGCTCAATTTTCGCTTGGGGACTAGCGAAGTCTAAGCTTGAGGGGAGTTGATACATCCATTTTGCATCAGTATTCTATATCATAATTTACTGTTATTCATTTATATATTTCATATTAAGAGATGATACTTATGTTATTTCATCTGTTTTTGCATGGTTGATGACTTTCTGAGCATGGACCGCTGCAGTCAGGATTTTGATGGAAAAGTTGTTGTTTGCAGGCAAAATTCGCGAAGATCGGAAAATTCGGGAAAATACATGGAAAATTCTATTTTTCCAGAAGACGAAGATTGCTAGAAGGGGGAGTGGAGATGGGCCACAAGGGTCCCACACCACCCATGTGGCGACCCTAGGGCGTGCCCGGCGGGTGGTGTAGCCACCTGGCCTCAGGCTCTCCCCTTTGGCGTATATTATCCCCTCGAAACCCTAATACCTGGGGAGTGACCACAGAAAGATTCCATTGCCTCTGCGGGGCGGAAAACTACAGAGAGAGAAAGATCTCTCTGGTAGACGGAATTCTGCCGGGGGAATTTCTTCCTAGAGAGGGGAGATCGTCGCCATTGATACGTTGCTAACGTATCTATAATTTTTGATGTTCCATGCTTGTTTTATATCTACTTTCTTATGTTTTGTCCACACTTTGGAGTATTTTTATACACTTGCTTGGACTAACGTATTAACAAGATGCCATAGTGCCAGTTGCCTATTTTCTACTGTTTTTGGTTCCAGAAAAGACAAAAAATGAATATTCTCAGAATTGGATGGGACAAAAGCCAAAGTCAATATTTTACCGGAAGACTCACGGAGCCAGAAGATGAGACGGAGAGGGGCCAGGGGCTGGCCACACCATAGGGTGGCACGAGTACCCCTGGCCTCGCCACCAAGTGGTGTGGGCCCCTCGGGTGCCCACTGACCTTCCCTCTTCGCCTATAAGAAGCCTCCCGATGTAGAAACCCTAAAGAATCGAGCCTCCAGCCACGAAAAGTTCCGAAGTGCTGCTGCCACCGAAAGGGAGATTCGGGGGACAGAAAGTCTCTGTTTCGGCATGCTGTCGGGATGGGGAAGTGCCCCCGGAGCCATCTCCATCAATCTCCACCACCATCTTCATCGTCGTTGTTGATTCCCATGATGACGAGGGAGTAGTTCTCTCTCGAGGCTAAGGGTTCTACCGGTAGCTATGTGTTCATTTCTCTCTATGCATGATCATATTGTGATCATGAGCTTTGTAATCAAGTAGATCTACCTTGCTATTCAAGTGCTTTAATAGATCTCTGCTCTCCCCATGTGTGTGAAAGTGACAGTGTGCACACCATGGTGGCACTTAGGCTAGAGATTACAAATACTTGCTATGAGTTATATTTGGAGTTGGATGTCTCTATGAAAGTGTGGTGTTTGTTGGAACCATCTAGTGCTCAAGGTGACAGTGTGGGGTTATCTAGATTGGGAAACCGAACTTTGAGGTGTGCTGTTATAGCCTTACTATGGATTAGAGTGTCCAACCGGAGAGTAGTTCAGAGTAGTATCATAAAGATAAGAAATTTATAAGAGTGTTCACTAGTGAAAGTATGATCCCTAGGCCTTGTTTCTAATCATTGAAACACCGTTTAGATCTGTTACATGTTTGCTTGCTTCCATCTTTATTTCAGTTTGCCTTTAGTCTCTTCCACGCCATCAAGCTATTTTCTGGCACCGTTGTCTTTTATCCATACCACTTGTATTTCACTATCTCTTCGCCGAACTAGTGCACCTATACACCTGACAAGTCTATTGGGTGTGTTGGGGACACAAGAGACTTCTTGTATCTTGATCGCAGGGTTGCTTGAGAGGGGATACCTTTGACCACTTCCTCCCTGAGTTCGATAAACCTTGGGTGATCCACTTAAGGGAAAACTGGCTGCTGTTCTACAAACCTCTGCACTTGGAGGCCCAACAATTGTCTACAAGAATAGATGTGCCTAGACATCAAGCAATTTTCTGGCGCCATTGCCGGAGAGGTAAGGTAAAAGGTACTCACATCCTCCGGTGTGAGTGCTTGAAGTTATTTCCTTTTGATTCTGCAATTTTTTCTTTTTGTTTCTTGTTTTTATTTTCACTAGTTAGGCTTAATGGAAAACAACAACAAAATTAGAGAGCTTTATAGTATTTATCTTGAGTTCGGACATGAAGTGTTTGAAGACAAAATTAAAATACCTTTGGAACTTTATTTGCATGCTAATAGCAATGTTATTAGTATGAATTCTTTGAACACCATTATTGCTAATGCTATGGAAAAGTCTAAGCTTGGGGAAGCTAGTTTTTATGAAAATGATCTTTTTAGCGCCCAAGCATGGAGGAGAAAGTTTACTCTGATGATACTATACCTCCAATATATGATGATTACAATGATGAATATGATATTTTCAGTCCACCTACTCCTATATTTGATGATTATGCTGATGAGAATAATAATGATAGCTATTTTGTTGAATTTGCTCCCACCATAATTAATAAGAATGACTATGCTTATGTGGAGAGTAATAATTATTTTATACATGTGGCTCATGATAAGAATGTTTTATGTGATATTCATATTGTTAATTTTATTTATGATGCTACTAAAAGTTATTATGAGAGAGGGAAACATGGTTTTATGTGTCTCAACAATATTAAGTTCCCCCTCTTTATGTTGAAATTTTTGAAGTTGCACTTGTTTTGCTTTCCTATGCTTGTTGCTTTGTGCTTTCATGACTTGTTTCTTTACAAGATTATTTTTCATAGGAAGTGGGTTAGACTTAAATGTGCTTTGAATTTGCTTCTTGGTGCTCTCTTTTACTTCAATTCATATTTCTTATGTGAGCATCTTCTCAAACTATGAAGCCTAACTTAAAGGCGTTAAAGAAAAGTACTTATTGGGAGATAACCCAAAAGTTTTAGTTGAGTCTTGAAAGTTATTGCTTTAGTAATAACCTCTCCTTATCCTTTTTATTTGCTTTTGTGCCAAGAATAACCTCTAATGAGAGGGAAGTAAGATTTGGGAAAGTTGCTGTCCCGAAACAGATTTTTGTGCTTCGCCGTAAAAATTTGTGAATAATCTCTGTACGTCGGTTTGAGCTGTAATTGTTTGTGCTTCTGCCCCAGATTGTTATCCAACTTTTGTTAGTTCAACACTTTTCGATTTGAGCAACAAAAGTTCTTCTGAAATCGGTTTTCACCTACTGGTCTGTTTTAACAGATTTCTGCCATTATTTGCATTTGCCTCTTTATCGATTTCTTTTTAGGTTCTTTTTGGTGAATAGAGCTTTTTGAGGGAGTTGCTATAGTAGATTGTGTTTTTAATGAAAGTTTTGTTGTTTTAAAACTAAACCCCAAAGGTTTATTATCTTTTGAATGCACTAATGTTGCTAATGAAGATTGTGTGAAGTTTTGTATGAAGGAAATTTTTAGGTGTAAGGAAAGAATGATGTAATGATATGAAGAATGGACAAAAGCCCAAGCTTGGGGATGCCACCCCGTGTCACCCCAAGAAATATTCAAGAGGTACAAGCGTCAAAGCTTGGGGCTGCCCAAGGCATCCCCTTCTTCATCAATAAAAATCTCAGGTCTTTCTAGACACTTCGTTTTTATTGTTTCATGCATAATTGTGTTGTTCTTGGAGCATCTTCGTTTTCGTTTTTAGTTTTTGTTTGATTAGTTTTCTTGAATAAGTTGGTTGGATCCCAACACACTTATTTTGGAGAGACACACACCCCGTTATTCATTGCCTAGAACACTCTAGTTTTCACTCTTATTGTTCTGTGAATGTTCTCCTTTGCTAGCACTGCATTTAGCTTTAGTTTTCGATTGGTGTTGGAAAAGAGTAGGAAATTTCATGCTTATAGTGGTACAAAAGGAGCTTGTTTTTGGACTGTGGCCTATGCTTTGTCATGTCATGCTTGATATTGTTTCGGCTTTATGCTTAGTGATTTTTACTGTAGCATGACATGTTATAAACAATTGAGATTGCTTAATGTGCCTTGAAAGAATCATGCGTTGTTTTAGCATATTAAAGCATAGTATTATGGTATTCTCCTTTGATGCTTTATTTGGGTTGACTTGGCGCATGCTCACAGCATGTTATGACTATCCCAAGTCACCATAGCCTCAATAATCCTTTAGTTTTCGACTTGTAATATCACTTTATGATTTAATTAATGATGTTTTGTCTCTTTGCATGATTATGGCCATTATTGCTCTCTTAGTTGGTCGCTCCCAGTCTTTTGCTAGCCTCCATAACCAAGTATGAGTTCCAGTCATGCATCCAACTCTAAATAAAACCAAGTTATTCCAAAGAGTCCACCATACCTACCTATAAGCATTTGCTATTCCAAGTATATTCATGTTTTTATCTACCTTCCGAATTAAACTTGTTATGAGAAAACTAGTGATTAAAGCTCTCACGAACTTGATGGCACACTTTACTTTTCTTGCCCCTAATAAACTTGAACGATTGTGTAATCTATGTTGTATATGCTTGCACTTATATGCTGGGGATTAGCAGAACCATGCTGTCATGGGGAACACTTTCAACATTGCACTTGTACATTGTACCTAGTTGATATCATGCTCTTTTGTCTATGGATGTCGTCGGTGTGAAATGAAAGGGGAGCTTGTTAGTCCATGGAGTTATGTATGTGTGTTAGAGAAACGCCTGGGCTGCCGGTCTAATCCATGCCTAATCATGGTGGAAACCTGCAGCGTAACCATAATGAGAAATCTATGAAGCATTCTTCTTATGAAAAAAAGAGATAGAGATTGAGAAAAAGAGAATAAAGAAAAAAAAGAGTTGAGAAAAGAGGAAAGAGAGAAAAAAGCACCATTTTCCCATGGTAAATAAGAAGATTGCTGAGATGCTCGTTGTCTGCTTGCCTTGTCATTTTGATATGGGGATTCTTCTATATCATCGGGCAAGGGGTACCCCGTTGGCAGTTCTCTATGATACACATGTACTTGCTATGACAAGAACTTACCAGTAACTAAACTTGAGTAGCATGAGGAGCGGCCCTTGTATTCAAGGGACATGAGATTGTCAACTTATACTTTGTCAAACATATACTCCATAGTTTGTTCACGTTAACCTTAATCACTTCAAGATTCTTATGATAGGGGCAATCAGAGCTGAAAGGTAATAAGTATCATAATTTTTGGAAGCTCTTTATGAGACTTGAATCCCTGCTTCCTTCTATGAAGGCCTTTCTTCCACTTTTATATTGAGTCTCCACCTTCTATCCTTAGGCACCAATTAAGAGAGCATAGTGTCCATTCTTAGTTTAATGTGCATTGTCCCAAGACTTGTTGATTGATGCATAACTTTAATATTGCTTGTTCTTAAACTATTTGTATCTAGTCACCCATATGAATTTTGAAGGTGTCCTATGTATTTATGTTTTTCTACTCCATGAGGGACAAGCTAAATGCCACTATGCTATGTTTTCTATATGTGAAACAAACAAACATCTTGCAAAGTATTGTTATTCATGAATCTTTTGTTTGTGCCTTTTCATGTTACAACATAGTTGCCATGTCTTATTGTTAGAACTATATCTTTCATGCTATGTTAAAGTACTATGATCCTAGCTATCAATGCTTGCAAATGGTTTGATCTTGATTGTGATGGTGCATGTCACCTCAAAAATTATTCTTTCTTTTTATCACTTACCTACACGAGGACGAGCAGGAGTTAAGCTTGGGGATGTTGATACGTTGCTAACGTATCTATAATTTTTGATGTTCCATGCTTGTTTTATATCTACTTTCTTATGTTTTTTCCACACTTTGGAGTATTTTTATACACTTTCTTGGACTAACCTATTAACAAGATACCATAGTGTCAGTTGCCTGTTTTCTGCTGTTTTTGGTTCTAGAAAAGCCAAAAAATGAATATTCTCAGAATTGGATGGGACAAAAGCCAAAGTCGATATTTTACCGGAAGACTTACGGAGCCAGAAGACGAGACGGAGAGGGGCCAGGGGCTGGTGACACCATAGGGTGGCGCGGGTCCCCCTGGCCGCGCCACCAGGTGGTGTGGGTCCCTTGGCGCCCACCGACCTTGCCTCTTCACCTATAAGAAGCCTCCCGATGCAGAAACCCTAAAGAATCGAGCCTCTAGCTACAAAAAGTTCCGCAACGCGACCGCCACCGAAGGGGAGATTCGGGGGACAGAAAGTGTCTGGAGCCTAGGTGGTATCATCTTATTGCATAATGACATGCGTGTCGAATTCTCTATGTAATTTACTTTACTAGATAATGTAGTTGTTTGGAGAACCCGGATGGCATGCAAGTCGATGTGCACGTGACAAGAGTTGACACGAGTCGGATTACAGGCTTTGTGGATATGGAGATCGACATGAAGAGAGTCATACCATTTCACATTATAATTGCTTTATTTTGTGTTATTGTTATGCCTCTGTTTTTACCTCTATTAAATAGTTGGTAGAAAAGTAATCCCTCAAAGAAGGTCTAGTCGGTTTCCCCGCCAGTGCTGCACTATCACAAGTCGGACATTTTTGGTAGTGGGCTAATAAAATTGAGGTGCTATCAATTCTTTCCGACTAGGTGGGTTCGAGTCAGACTCTTACAGCGGAAGCACTCGGTAATCTAGACGGGTCTATCACAACGGTTGTGGGACTCGAGGAAAAGTCGGATGGGAGCTGGGGCATGTGATGTCACCCGTCCAACAGGAGTCCTATGAGATGCAATTGGCAAGGAGTTGTCTATCTAGGTCACTTGACGACTAGCGGTGATGCAAAAGCTCACTAGTCGACTTGCTTATTTAGGGTCTTGAATCACTAAGTAACCATCAGAGGGGTGTTGGTTCTAGTGGGAGCATAAGTATTAAAGTGTTTAATATGCTTTCTCTTTTATGGATACATGTCTTAAGTGTTTTTGCATATTTTTCTGTTGTAGATCAATGGCACCTAGCAGTCTTCCCCATTTATCCAGTTTTGTTTTGAGAACCATCTTAGAGAAAGATAAGCTAAATGGAACTAACTTCCCCAACTGGTATCGTAATCTGAGAATTGTTCTCAAGCAAGAAAAGAGGGACCATGTCCTAGACAACCCACTTCCAGCTGAGCCAAATGAGAATGCGAGTGTCGCAGCCACCAATGCCTGCCATAGGACTTGTTGTGATTCTACGGAGATTAGCTGTCTTATGCTTGCTCACATGGAACTGGACTTGCAACAGCAGTTCGAGAATGTTGAGGCCTACGATATGATCGAAAGCCTCAAAAGTATGTTCCAGGCTCAGGCAAAGACTAAGAGGTATCAAGTCTCTTAGGCTTTATTAAGCTTCAAGCTTAAGGATGGCGATCCACTGAGTCCGCATGTGATCAAGATGGTTGGTTACGTGTAGTCTTTGGAAAGGCTGGGCTATCCCATTAGCGAAGAGCTCACTACGGACATAATTCTGAACTCTCTTCCTAGTGTGTATGGTCAGTTCATATTGAACTACCATATGCATGGTATGGATAAGAAGCTCACCGAATTACATGGGATGCTCAAGCAGGCTGAGGCGGATCTCAAGAAAGGCACCAGTCAAGTGTTGATGGTGCAGAATAAGGCTAAGTTCAAGAAGAGTTCTTGGACTAACAAGAAGAAGGCAAAGTCGGGAGGTAAGGCTGAGGACCTAGTCCAAAGTGCTTCCTCAGGGACTAAGCCATCTCCTGCAGCCAGATCCACTTGCTTCTATTGCAAGGCAGATGGCCACTAGAAGAGGAATTGCAGCAAGTATCTGGCTGACAAAGCCAAGAGTGGAGGTGTGACTTCTGGCTCAGGCACACTTGTTTGCAATGTTATAGACATCTATCTCGCAGATGCACCTAATAGTTCTTGGGTATATGATATCGGATCAGTTATTCACAACTACAACTCATTGCAGGGACTGGTAAGTAATGGGGTCACAACATGGGTGGAATGATGTGATGAACATTCATCCGAAGTATAGCATTACGATCAAAGTCATTATGTTTATATTTCTATAACATCATACGAAGTAATCTTAGTCCTTAGACCATGAGATCATGTTAATTGCTGACACCGGAAGAGTATCTTGATAACATCAAACATCACACCGTAACAGGGTGAGTATAAAGGTGGGTTCACTGCTACAAAGGTGTTATGTTGAGGCTCATGGATAAAGAGTGGGATTTGTCCATCCCGATGACGGATAGATATACTCTGGGCCCTCTCGGTGATATCACATTAAGATAGCTTGCAAGCAAGTGATGTGATCACTAGAATGTTATATCACGGGAACGAGAAAAGAGTGCATGTCGGCAACGAGATCAAACTAGGTATGGAGATACCGATGATTGAATCTCGGACATGTAATATATCGCGAGACAAAGGGATTTAGTTACTAGTGTTAAAGGTTCTCACGATCACATAAGTCATCGTTGAATGTGTGGGAGTTAGTATGGATCTCCAGGTCCCACTACTGATTATTGATCGGAGAGGGGTCTCGATCATGTCTGCATTATTCGCGAACCGCAGGGTGACACACTTAAGGGATACCAACACCATTTGGAGAAAATATGTTTCAGATAAAGATTTAAGAAAGCGCTGGAATTATTTCAATAGACACCGAAACTGTTTCGGGTGAAAATTGCTGAAATTGGTTCTGCATTTAATATTGAAATGTTGCAGGGGTTTTATGTGAATGTTTGTTAATGAATGTAATTAACAAAATTCTGAATAAAATTAATAAAATATTTTTATTAAATGAGAGAGCATTAAATTTGGAGAAATTTAATGCATTTAAAGTGGAGACTTTAAAAGAGAATGTGAAGGGGCATTTTAATGTGGAGGGGTTACCACCACATGAATGGGGGAGGTGAAGGGACACCCTCCATGGGCGCCGGCCATGGGAGGGGTACCCTCCCCTCCTCCTATAAAAGGCCCCCCTCTCTCACACCTTCATACACACACCTCCTCGTGAAGGATCTCTCTCCCCCTCTAGTATTATTCCCCCATGGTCTCGGATTAGCGAGATACATGTTCCCGGTGGCTTTATCTGGAAAGGAGTTGCTGCTTCCGCTGCTTTGCTGGAGCGAGGGACGGAGGTTGTTGGGGTACCGGACGTGTGCGCGATCACGGATGCACTACTGCTTTGCGGTGCTGGACTTGGTGGTGCTGGACTTGCTGGAGCTAGATCTGATGGACGTGCTAGAGCCGGACCTACTGGACTTCATCGCGATCTTGATATTGGCAAGTGTACGACTACATCATCCACGAGTTCCAATCGTTAACAAATCTTTGTTGTTTTTGAGGGTAAGTTCTCTATGGATGTATATCCACCCGTTGCTTGTATCTAGTAGATAGATCTTGGCGTATAGTTCCCATCGTAGGAATTTTTTTTTTCTATGCTGCGAACCCAAAAGTGGTATCAGAGCCTGATCTATGCGTAGGTGCTTTGCACGGGTAGAATACATAAGAGTATGTGGGCGGTGATGATCATGTTATTGCTTCTTATATGTACTTTGGATATTGGTGGCATAGTGGGATGAAGCGGCCCCGGACCAACCTTACATGTCATCGCACATGAGACCGGTTCCATGACTGACATGCAACTAGTTTTGCATAAGTGGCTGTCGGGTGTCTGTCTCTCCTACTATAGTCAATATCTGATTTACAACGAGTTACTAATAACTTAGTTATCATTGTTGTGGTTCCATGTTCGTAGGTAAGACCGGTTCTATCTTCGGAAGACCTAAGCCACGTAAAAACTTGCAATTGATAAATTAGAGGCATCTAGTTTAGATCGTTGCTGGGCTAGTGTCATGATATGGTAATGTTGTAAGTTGATGTATAGTTGATACTCTTACAACACACCTAACGTGTAAGTTCCATAGACCTTGGCCTTACACACAAAGGAATGATAGAGATCATACCACGATGCATATGATAGAGATCAAATGCATGGACCATATCATCCCACTTTACACATTATATGTTTGCATCTTACATTGCTAGTTTGGCATTTTAGTAGCATTATAAGATGATCCCTCATTTAAATATCAAGATAAAAATTTGTTCTTCCTTAAGTATGCACCGTTGTATGGATCGTGTTTCGAGACATCACTTGATGATCGGGTGTACTCGACTCCGTGCTTTCGTACAACGGGTGTAAGACAGTTTTACACACGCGAGTACTAAGGTTCTTACTTGGCGAGCCTAGCATGTATAGACATGGCCTCAGAACACAGACCGAAAGGTTAAGCATGAGTCATATAGTTGATATGATGCCCATATAGATGCTCGCCTTTGAAGCTACACCGACTCACGTGATGATCGGACTTGGTGTAGTGGATTTGGTTCATGTAATCACCAAAAAGGCACGAGGGATGTCATTTTTGAGTGGGAGTTCATTTCTAATTTGGATTAGTCGAACTCAATTTGTCATAAACTAAATCAAAGTGAATTTGCATAATTTTTTGTAGTCATTGGCATCTGTTCACTACCTTATGCTTAGTTTTAATTGAGATAATAGAACTATAGAATTCTGGATATTTACTTTACGAACTAGTATCGTATTGTTTTGGATGTCAATTTAAAGTTTATAAGTCCTATTGCAAACTTTCAGCAAACTCTATTTACTCCATGAAGTTTAATAAGTAGTATTAAATCAAGAGTAAGAATTCCAATGTTAGTATCTAAAGTATCATGTTTGCCTCCATGATTATTGATATTCAAAAGTTGTTTTAATATTCAAGATTATATAGGAGCTGAAAATTGTTTCAGAAACCATCATGTGTGAAAGATATTGTGATATCTGAAAGAATGTTTTTGGTTGCATTATGATAGATTATAATTTAGCAAAATACATGTTCTCATATTGTATGAGAATTTGTGAAGGATGGAGATGCTAAGCATCCAGATCTCTCAAAAAGGTTTTGGGAACTAACATTATACTCGCAATTCATTCTTATGGGCTATAGTAGCTTGATCATGAAAGTTGTCATGATAAGGATGAATAGAAGATGTAAGTAAAATGTTTACTACACTAATAGATTACTAAAGAATGGATTTTTTGAAAGAATGCCAAACATTTGATGATGGTGATCCACTTCAAAGTGCAAGTCCAAAGGTATTAGTGTTTGACTATATATGCTTTGTACTATGTGTCATGTGGATGACACCACTATTGATGTTGATAGATTCTTTTAAAAGGAAAAGGAATTGCTGAAAGTGGATCTATAAAATATTTGGCAGAAAAGAAAAAGTTGGAAATGTCCAGCTTAGGTATATAGAAGATATACATGTTATGGTTGTATTCCTTGCTTTTTAAACAATGTGGTTCTTAGGTATTGGATACCGGTATTGGATACGGAATTGGTTGGTATGAAGTATCATATAGGACAATGCAATTCATAAACTGCAATGGCCTAAGTAACTGGCAAGAGAATAAGTGATGATGTTCATCGAAAACAAATAAAGTGTTATTGTGTTTATCGTTGTCGTCAAGCCTAGCCTTCAAGATTTGTTTGAATAATTGTTATTTTGTTCCGGTATTATGAGAACAATGGTTGTTCAAATAATTACCGTATTCCATAAAGGATGGGTGAACTTTTACAAGTCTAGTGGGAGAAATCACATCCATAAACACTATTGCTAAAATGTCGCAAGACAAATGATTGAAAGATCAATTATGAAGTGACATCGCTGTTTAAATTATATTGGAAAGAAAACATGAAGAAACTCCATGTTGATGGATTTTTGGAGTCTTTGATGTTGATAAATTGATGCTTGTGAAACTTTCCTCGAGATAATTGAAACTCCGTCCATAGGCCAAAGAGGAACAGATGACTAACTTATTGGATATTATACATATTGATGTATATAGTCCATTATATGTAGCCACATGCGATGGATCTTTTTGCTTCATATACTTTCTCCAGAAATTTAATTGAATATATCTATATATTTACTTAATAAGGAAGAAGTATGAAACATTTGAAAATTGTTCAAAGACTTTCAAGATGAAGTGAAAAATCATGGTATCAAGAAAATAAAAGAGTTTATGATTTGATCATAAAGGAAGATATTTGAGTTACATGTTTAGCAAAACACCTAAGATTTGAGGAATTGATCCATGATTTGTGTTTCCCGGTAAACCATAGGAGTATGGCATATTCGAGAGATGAAATCAAACCATTTTTGACATGGTAAGATCAAAGGTGTCATTTATAAAACTGCCATTATGTTTTAAGGATTGAAGCTTTAGAGACTACTGCTTTTACACTGAAAAGAGCACCATCGTGATCCGTTGAAATGACACCATATAAGTTATGGTTTGGGATAAAACCCGAATTGTCTTTTCTTAAATTTTAATATGCTATGCATAAGTAAAATGTTTACAAACAAAGTCGTATAAGCACGTATTTGTAGGTTATCCCAAAGAATTTGTTGGGAATTTCTCCATAACACCGAGGACAAAAGATTTTGTTACTTGGAACGTCAAGTTTCTTGAGAAGGAATTTTTCGTGAAAAGTTAAGTGGGAGGACAAAAGAACTTTGATAAGGTTAATGAACCTTAGCTATATGTGCTAAGTAGCATAGCGCCGGAAAGTGTCCCGGTGGAGGCCACAATGGTCATGGCTCCCGTGATTACAAAGGTTGTAATCTCGGAGATTAGAGTTCATATTTAACCGTGTGGGTCGGTAAAAATCAAATAGTGATATTTGATAAACAAGTCGTTATTGTTTTGACAATGATGAACCAACTGCATGCAAAGAAGCGATGATGGGCCCTGACTCCATAAAATGACTAGAAGTCATAGAATCCGTGATAGTATCCATACGCGAGAATCAAGTTTCTAAACTTGGAAGACCCTCTGAAAAGGCGTAAAGCCTATCACTCATGTTTGGATCTATAAAAAATAGACATGGATGTTTAACAACTATGAAATAGTCGGCATGTCGAAAAGAAGTTTACGGCAATGTTCAAGGAGTTGACTATGACAAGATTTGATCTTTTCATAGCGATATATAGTCGTGACGGATTAATGTAGCAACCACTACATATAATTTGGTATATGGTAGTTGAATAAACAAAACAAGGTTCTTCTAATAGAACGGTTACCTAGGACGTGTACATGACATGGTCCGAAGGGTTTTGTTAATTCAAAGGGTGCTAAAAGAGCATGCAAACTTCAATGGTTGAAGTAAGCATAGCGGAGTTGGAATCTTCATCATGATGAAACTGTTAAAAGAGTTTAAATTCATCGGAGATGATGAAGATGCTTGCATTTGCAAGAAATTAGGTGGGAGCGTGAGACATATTTCTAATACATTATGTAGAGGACATATTGTTGATTGGAAATGATGTATCTTGTATTGACACAAGTTAAGAATTTCATTAAAATAAGATTTCGATGAAAGACTTGGGGAAAAACCAGAATATTTGGCATCAATATCTATTTGGCTAGATTGAGGCGCTAATATGGTTGTGCCAGACATACATATATGAGATATTGAAAGGGTTCAATATGGAAACAGCAAGAAAGGTTCTTGCTGCATGGAAAGGATTGTATCAAGATTCAACTGTTTCAACACTTGGTGAGTAAAATAACATGAAGATTTTGATCGATTATACCGTGATATGTATATATCCAGAATGTCCTATGCTCTAAATGTTATGAGCACATACCAGAATGATTCATAAGATGATCATTGGACGATAGTAAAGATATTCTTATGAGCTTTGGAAGAACTAAGAATATATCATGTATAAGTGACAAATAGTTAAAGGTAGTTCATTGTAAAGTGTTACATTGATACTAGTTTTGTCACAAGATACAAATTAAAATTTATCTCAATTTAGACTATGGGTGGCACAATATAATGGAAAGTATGTTCCATGATGGATTTGGATGAGTTCCAAAGTTGAGACATTGTGACGGATACTACAATGAAAGGCTCAGTATATGACTGCTATAGTAGCAACAAAGGAGGACATTTGTGTTAAGAAGTTTGTTATCAAACTAGGTGTGGTTCAAAGTGGGATAATACTATGAAGATATATTGTATAACAATAATATCAACATAGTTTAACCCGAACGAACTAAAGGTCTCACCAAAGGACCAAATTTATACAATGCCATCTCATTTGAGAATGAATGATGCGTAGAGACGCAAAGACATGCAAATACACACGAACCTGAAAGTGCCAGATCCGGAGATTATGTTAATCACTAGCAAACACGTATATTCAACACCTACGTGTTGTATATACAAGTTTACAAACTAGATTATTTACTCTAGTGCAAGTGGGAGACTGAAGGGAATATGCCCGAGAGGCAATAATAAAGTGGTTATTATCTTATTCCATGTTTATGATAAATGTTTATTTTGCATGCTATAATTGTATTAATTGGAAACGTTAATACATGTGTGTTTAATAAAAAAAATACAAAGTTCCTAGTAATGCCTCTCATATAAACTAGCTCGTTGATTAACAAGATGATCAAGGTTTCCTGATCATGGACATTGGATGTTGTTAATAACGAGGTCACAACATTGGTGGAATGATGTGATGAACATTCATCCTAAGTATAGCATTACGATCAAAGTCATTATGTTTATATTGCTATAATATCATACGAAGTAATCTTAGTCCTTAGACCATGAGATCATGTTAATTGCTGACACCGGAAGAGTATCTTGATAACATCAAACGTCACACCGTAACAGGGTGACTATAAAGGTGGGTTCAGTGCTACAAAGGTGTTATGTTGAGGCTCATGGATCAAGAGTGGGATTTGTCCATCCCAATGACGGATAGATATACTCTGGGCCCTCTCGGTGATATCACATTAAGATAGCTTGCAAGCAAGTGATGTGATCACTAGAATGTTATATCACGAGAACGGGAAAAGAGTGCATGTCGGCAACGAGATCAAACTAGGTATGGAGATACCGATGATCGAATCTCGGACATGTAATATATCGCGAGACAAAGGGATTTAGTTACTAGCGTTAAAGGTTCTCACGATCACATAAGTCATCGTTGAATGTGTGGGAGTCAGTACGGATCTCCAGGTCCCGCTGTTGATTATTGATCGGAGAGGGGTCTCGATCATGTCTTTATTATTCGCGAACCATAGGGTGACACACTTAAGGGATACCGACACCAAAACTGTTTTGGGTGAAAATTGCTGAAATTGGTTCTGCATGTAATATTGAAATGTTGCAGGGGGTTTTATGTGAATGTTTGTTAATTAAAGTAATTAACAAAATTCTAAATAAAATTAATAAAAGAGTTTAATTAAATGAGAGAGCATTAAATTTGGAGAAATTTAATGCATTTAAAGTGGAGACTTTAAAAGAGAATGTGAAGGGGTTCCACCACATGAATGGGGGAGGTGAAGGGACACCCTCCATGGGAGCCGGACATGGGAGGGGTACCCTCCCCTCCTCCTATAAAAGGCACACCTCTCTCACACCTTCATACACACACCTCCTCGTGAATGATCTCTCTCCCCCTCTAGTATTATTCCCCCATGGTCTCGGATTAGCGAGATACATGTTCCCGGTGGCTTTATCTGGAAAGGAGTTGCTGCTTCTGCTGCTTTGCTAGAGCGAGGGACGGAGGTTATCGGGGTACTGGACGTGTGTGTGATCACGGATGCACCGCTGCTTTGCAGTGCTGGACTTGGTGGTGCTGGACTTGCTGGAGCTGGATCTGATGGACGTGCTGGAGCCGGACCTGCTGGACTTTATCACGATCTTGCAAGTGTACGACTACATCATCCACGAGTTCCAACTTGTTAACAAAGATTTGTTGTCTTCGAGGGTAAGTTCTCTACGGATGTATAACCACCCGTTGCTTGTATCTAGTAGATAGATATTGGCATATAGTTCCCATCGTAGGAAATTTTTTGTTTTCTATTGTGCGAACCCAACAACAGGTGCTTAGAGCACAAGGTTAGGTCACTCCATGCGTTGGAAACCCTAGCCCTAATCCAGTCCTGTCGCCGCCGTACCGGACCTAGCAGTCCATCGCCAGAGTTCCTCCTCATACGTGTGGATTCTGGCGGAGGTGCTGTACGTTCAGCAGTTCGACAATCATAGATCAGAACGGATCATGGGGACTGATATCTACGAGATTCGACATATTTTTGATGGCTTTATTGATGGTTTTCTCCCAGATTTGATCATTTTCTGGCTTTACCTAACGCTAATACTTCGGTAGCAAAGAAAACTTGGTTTTTGATGTGTGTTTCAGGTTCTCAACATGAACAGAAGGATTTAACTAGGAAAATACAATATTCTGGAGAAAACAAGCAAGTATCGCTCTATAAGCACGCGAGAGGAGCTCACAGAAGGCGTAACGACCAACTATACAGCGGGAATGGTCGTATAGTTCCCGCTGTATAGTTGCCGCCGCCCCTGTCTTGTCAAAAGGGTCAACTTTCGTGAAGGGAGCAAGGACGAAAACAGAACACAGCAGCCGCCGCACCATCCAGAAGGGAGAAAGAAGGGATCCAGAGAAGAAGGAGAAGACGTTCCTCATCTTGCTCCATGATCTTCGACCTCCTAGCCAATACACCCCATATCCACTACTTGTACTTGAGAGAGTGGGATCTCCACCTTGCAAGACAAGGGTTTGAGATTGTTTCTTCCCATCTTGAATTGTGTTGGATATTTTTCTATTCTTATTGTGGATCTCCACGGTAATACCAAGACGAATTCCCTTTATTCAATTATATGGATGATCTGTTCTTCTCTCATGTGTGAGTAATTCCCTTGGGCATGGGAGATGTAGGGGATTAGTGATATGTGATGTGCCTTCATATATTCTATAGATTTGTGATTGATTCTAAAATATTATAATATGTGTGCTTGACTATCTGTGGGATGCCTAATGCTCGTTGTCCAATTAAGGTCCCAAACAACATGATACCCTGTTCTACATAGATAAGATCTTATACGCTAGTGGACCAGCGACCCCTGGGTTACACAGGGATATCAATGGAAAGCTAGTTGACTCGAGGATAACAAGTAACCATTGTGCTTATTGCATTAGTCCGATCCAAGGAGCTTAATCGCTAAGCAACCTAAAGGGTCTTAATCGTCTAGTGTCTGACCATGGTTTTCATAGCAGGCTAGTAGGATTATTGAAGTTGGGATGAAATCTACCAAGAGGAGTTCTTGCTAATTATAGGTTACTCGTCTACACATATATTTATAAGATTATAATTGTTACATTCAACATTCATCCACCTGGCACAGTCACTATCACCATGAACTGAATCCCCCCGCGCCTTCTTTCTTCATCTGCAGGAAACAACAAACAATCAAAGTTGTTCTTTACTTTTATGCTTTATATTTCTGAAGTTTACATTTTTAGTTCTATTTACATCTATCACATTTAATCAAAACCCATTCTTATTTCAACACTTACAGTAAATTCACTCGAACACCTGTGACAACTTCGGGTGTGATAGAGACTTCACCAATAAACACTTACCTTTGGGCTCCCTGTGGGATCGATATCTGAACTTCGAAACTAGCACAAATGATCTATGCACTTGCAAGCATCAAGCTATTTTCTGGCGCCGTTGCCAAGGAGCTAAGCGCTAAGTGTTTGTCTTTTGATATTTAAGGTGTTGATACTACAAAATGGTCTCCTTAGGAGACAAAGAGTCTACACGCTCTGGTAGGACCTACCTACCAGATTATATTGAGTGCGTGCTTGCTCAGAGGCGCGAAGAAATTATTGAAAAACTTTTAAGATCAAATAAAGTTGAAGTTGAAAACCTGAGTGATATTATGGAAATCATGTCTATTTACAGGACAACTCCTCTAAAACCTGAGAAAACTCTCAGGGAATACAATGCTCCAAGTTCTGAATTCCTTAAACAACCAATAGAGTTCCCTAATCCTGGAGTTAGAGAATATCAATTTGATGGTGGAATTATTAAAATTTTGCAGGAGAAAGGTTTCAGTGGAAGGGAAGATGAATACCCAGGAAGACATATTAGAAAGTTTGACAATGTGATAACATCGCTTGGACCAAAAGGTTTGCCAAGAGACTTCTCTCGTCTTAAATTATTTCGATGGTCTCTTAAAGGTAAAGCTCTAGACTAGTTATATTCTGTCCCCCGCCATTACATTAAATGTTGATGAAACTGCATTACTAAATTCATAGACAGATTTCTTCCTTTTAAAAAGGTAACTGAATTAAGAAAGAACATAGGCAACTTTAGTCAGAACATGGGAGAAAACTACCCACAAGGCTGGGAAAGTTTTTTTGGAATGATCAATAGTATTCCTAATCATGGCTATTCTGAACTAACAATTTGCCATTTATTTTACCACAGTCTCAATACTCAATGTAGAGAGTTACTTGATCTCTCGACAGGAGGATCGATAAACACTTTGACTATTAAAGAATGTTTGGAATTAATGTCTACTAGGGCTAAGAATGATTCATTGTATAATCCTGATTTTGGTACTAAGCCAGAAAAATGGATACTTCGGATAACTCCTGATCTTATGCCGAGGTATGCAAAACTATGAAAGAAAAAGATATACCTTCGAAACTTGTCAAGGAAAGCAAATTAGATTTGTTACAAGTTTTAACTAAAGAAGATGAAACTGTAAAAGTTTTTTAAGAATTGAAACATCGACAAGTAAAATCTCATAACAATTTGCATAAGCATTTCCAAAAAACACAAAAAGATTTTGGTAGAACTCACTGAAAATTATGATGAGATTGGCCAAGAAATAAAACTGTTCCACAAGTACCTCAGTACGATTGAAACCCAGTGTGAACAAATAGCATCTAGTTATCAAATGTTCCTTCATGAAGACGGAGATGTTTATGTTTCTACTAATGTTGTCACAAGAAGGGGTGCAGTTGTTACAGGACCCCTAGGACCACCGGAATACGAAGCCAAAAAAGAGCGAAAGGAAAAAGCCTTGCTCAAGGCAAGTCAGGATTATGACACATTGGTGGATCCTCAAGAGGAAATTAAAACTGAAGAACAAAACAAGGAAGACTAGAATGATGCACAAGATGATCATTATGACTCTGATGCAGAAACGGTTGATCCAAGAGAAGGTAAAGAAACAAGTAAGGAAGATGAAGTTGTTATAATAGAAAGAAAGAAAAGCAATAAGCAACAACAAAGGAAAGCAACAAAAGAGCCTGACCCCCCAAAAGGTAAAAGACAAGAGTAAGTCAGGTGAGAAAAAGCTTCCTTATCCTGATCGAAAAAAGAAAGCACCGGATGAAGTAATTTATAATTCTTTTACAAAGGCACTTAGTGTCCTTCATCTAGAAGTCCCATTTGCGGATGCGATCAAAGTCCCTACCTATGGTAAATTCCTTCGTGATATTCTTAGTACAAAGAAGGAAATAATTAAAACGGTTGCCATGGTAACTAGCTATCCTGCTAACGGGAAGCTGTTGTCTAAGTCTGGAGATCTGGGAATACCAACCATTTCATGCTCCATAGGTAAAACTGATATTCACAATGCCTTATGTGACCTAGGAGAAGGAGTTAGTGTAATGCCTTACTCCCTCTATAAAAGGTCCTACCACTCTCACTTTACAGGTGGCTGACAAGTCCACTAAAAAACCTGTTGGTATGATAGAGGATGCCTTACTTAGGATATATGAACATGTTATTCCCACTGATTTTATCATTTTGATCCGGTCGTATAGTTCTGGCCATATAGATATCGATGCCTTCGTAGAATTCTATTCCAAAAGTACCGGGAGTTTAACGTCCAACTATACGGTGGGAATAACAATTCCGACCGTATAGTTCCGGTCGTATAGATATCGAAGCTAGTTTTAGAAATTTATCTTGAGAGACAGACGGTTTAACGACCAACTATACGGCAGGATCATTTTGATCCGGTCGTATAGTTGCGCCTGTATAGCTGATTTCTGATTAAAGAAACCCTAGTTGTCAGCACTGCCACAACTATACCGGTGGAACAACATCATCTGCTCGTATAGTTCCGGCCGTATAGGTCGGTGCGACCACTTAATTGCGCCAAGGCGACGGGTTATTCCTCCTCTCCTCATTATTTCTCTCATATTCTCTCTCCAAACCTCTCAAAATCCACCTAGAACTCTCATTCTTTATGGATTTCGTTCGTTTGAGTGGGGGAATCAACAGATCGGTATGTTTCTTTCCCTATCCATGCTTTATTTTCAGATTTCCATGGATGAAATCTTCGCATTGATCTAGTAGATGAACTCAAGCTTATTTAGTTTTCCTTATTAATTTCTCATGTTAGGATTGAATTTTTCCACGTAGAATCATTCGTATATCATACAGAAACTATATGCCTAAGGTTTTATGGTGAAATTTTTCAGTGCATCACGATGAACAAGATCGGTAACCTCTTTTGTTCGAGCAAGCGCCAACGCGGAGAGGGCTCAAGTTCAGGGGCTCGAGCTCCACGCAATTCCAAGATGGACATCGTTCTATCGAGGAGGGTGCTGCCCACGCATTGGGCCGACCACAACTTTCTCACCGCGGCAGGGTTGAAGATGGACTTTGACCTCATGTGCAGCTGGTTGGGGCTGGCGGTGATCAGCTTCGCAAGCCACGACACCTACACTGAACTCATCCATGAGTTCTTGGCATCCTTCTATGACGACCAAAAGGAGAAATGTAACATGTGCACTATTAGCTTCAACATGAACCGACAACACTATGATATAAGCTTCGAACAATTTTGCTATGCCTTTAGCCTCCCTCGTGCTGGGGAGCCCAATATTACTAACCTCTACAGCGTCACGAGTGGAGAGACCTGGGAGATTGTTTCTATTAATGGTGGTAGTAACTTCTATCAGAAGAAGATGTCCACCATTCAGAATCCAACCATTCACTACTTTGCTTTGTTCCTTGCCAACACAATGTTGGGAAGGGGTGATACTGGTTCCATGGTCAATCCGAAGATATCAATTTAGTTATCTTGATGATACAAAGTTTGAGCATGCACTACAAGAAAAGTTTCCTTCCGCGACGAATTGGCCCGATAGTCGTCGTAGAAGGCACGTCTTCCGCGATGAAATTCTTGGCTCATTCGTGGCCGATGGAAAACTTTTTTTCCGGTTTCGCGGCCCTCTACTACGATGGATCTACTAAAAACATGGAGGAAGCTCGGCCAGCGCGTGGCAGAAGCAAGATTTTCGTTTCCTCGCGCGATGTTGACTCGCCGAAGTCTTTTGAGGCGTGTGGGTCTCGGACGTCAGTGTCTCTAGTGAACCATACTTTTTGGTCATGCCTCCCTGATTTGAACTCGATAACGTAGCTCGAGGCGTCTGCTGTTTAGTCAGGCTACTAGGTCCCACATGTCGGTCTCTCATTAGAAGGATCGTGTGTATGATGGAATTTTTTTTCTTCGCTCACGCTACCCTGTTCCGAAGTTGATAGCGCTGCTCGATGCATCTACCATCTAATCAACCTCCTGGGACCCACATGTCATCCTCTCATTAGAAGAAACATGTGTATGATGGAATTTTTTCCTTCGCTGGCACTACCCCGTTCCGAGTTGATAGCGTTGCTCAACGCATCTACCGTTTAACCAACCTCCTGAGCCCCACATGTCATCTTCTCATTAGAAGAAACATGTGTATGATGGATTTTTTCCTTGGCTCGCGCTACCCTGTTCTGAACTTGATAGCGTTGTTCGATGCATCTACCGTTTAATCACGATGCTGGGCCCCACATGTCATCCTCTCATTAGAAGAAACGTGTGTATGATGGATTTTTTACCCTCTGTCGCGCCTTCGTGTTCCGAACTTGATAGCATCGCTCGCTGCATCAGCCGTTTATTTAGGCTGGTGGGTCCCTTATGTCAGCCTCACATTAGAAGAATCGTCGGTATGATGAAATTTTGTCTTCTCCAGCGCTACCCTGTTCTGAACTAGATAGCGTTGCTCAACGAATCTGCTGTTTGCTCATGCTGCTAGGTCCCACATTTCAGCCTCTCATTACAAGAAACGTGTGCATTGTGAAGTTTTTTCTCGCTCGCGCCTCCCTGTTTCTTACTGGCAACGTTGCTCGATGTAGCATCTGTATAAGGTCGCGCTGCTGGGTCCCACATATCTGCCTCTCTATAAATGAAACATTGATTGCTCGATGCAACATCTGTATAAGGTCTCTGGTGGGTCCAACAGGTCAGCGTCTCTGCAAATGCAATGTGTGTATGATGCACTCCGCTGTTTTAACCTTGACAACGCTGCTGGGTCCCAGATGTCAGCTTTTTATGTGTAAGAAACGGGTGTATGCTATAAAAAATGTAAAAGAACGACAGAGATTATACTATATATTATATATTTATATTGAAAAAACTAGAAATCAAACTCAAGACTTCAACAAATAGGAACCGTGTGTGCATCCACTACGCCAGAACCATCTATGCCACTATTGGAAAAGATTACATTTAGAAATGTTGAAATCACTTAAAATGAAAAGGCATCGACCCTGATGACTTGCCATAAAAAATACTAAATGCTCTGTACAAATACAACATGGGTAGGAGAAGCTTGTCCTATACTTTATCAGAATGGCACGAAAATACTAAATTAAGACGATTTTGGGCGATAAAAAAATAAGGGTTTTCTATTTCCGTGCCCTCAGGTCCTTAGTTGTACTCAGTTTTCCCCAGCTCCTTAGTTTTTCCTCAGTTTTCCCCAATCCCTTGTCTGAAACCCGCAGAAGGAGCTCAGACGGAGGATTCCCGTTTAGTTGACGTTGGTTGGTGCTGGCAAGTGGGGCCGCTGTTGGTGCCCCGCAGTGGACACGTCTCCACTTATCCAGATCATCGTGGGACCCACAACTTGTCCATGTTAGCGCGCCGGACCTACAGCTTACCCAGGTGACCGTTGCAAAATGGGAGCCCGAGCGCCAGCGCGTGCGTCACGATTGCTTCCACTTTGTTTCCCCGCGCCCGTGCCCGTGCCATTGCTTCCCCTTTCTTTCCCCGCGCCCCATTGTTCTTCTTCTCCGCCAGCGGCATCCCTTCTCCGGCAGGCGGGTGATGTCTAGTTTCTCTTCGACCTCCCGTTCTTCATGGCCGCAGTATGGACCCGTGCCTTTGACGAGATGCCCTAACTGCCCATGCCAGGAGCCTCTGAAGCGGTCAATCTGTAAGACGGACGACAACGGCAACCGTGGACGTGAGTTCCTTGCATGCGAGAGCTTGCTATATAGAGAGGGGGATAAGGTTAGATATCGCTCCAATTTCTCTGTTTTCTCTCGATTTTCTTGTTATTCCCTCGAATTTGGGATTTAGGGTTCACGTTGTTGTTTTCAGATCCTGAAGAAATGCAGGCATTTCGAGTGGATCAATGTGTACGTTCAGAGGCTTCAATTGCAGGAATCAATTGGCGCTATTGGGGAGCGCAATATGGGAGGGGGGAGACTTGATGTAGAGAATGCGGCGAAGAGAGGAGCCGTTCCGATTATGCCTAATGCTCCCAATGCAGGACTGGTGGAAGTGAAGGGAGAACTGAAGAAAATGAACAAGCAGTTAAGGCAGCTGATCGAGTTGAAGAAGCTAGCTAATCTGATGGCTGGTTGTTTTTTCTGTTGTATAATTGCGATCGAATTCTTATCATTGCTCACCAGGCGCTAGAAGTTGTTACAAGGGATACCTTGTTACAAATCCATTATTCAGTTACATGTACTTGTAGTTGTTTTCATAGTTAGTGTGTGCATTCACCAAAATTACCAACTATATTGGAATGCTAAAGAAAGTTGATAATTGTTAGAGGGGTGACAAATAATCCATTCACCGAAATCCCCCAAATATGCCAAATATGTATGTCTCATGTTTCTACCAAAATTACCAAAACTATATTCCCAACTATATTCCCTAAAAGGAAAGGAAAGCTAAAGATAGTTGATAATTGTTAGAGGGGTGACAATAATGCATTCACCGAAATCCGCAAATATGTATGCCTCATGTTTATACCAAAATTATACCACTTTTGGGCCGTTTCAAATTACCAAAACTATATCCCAAACTATATTCCCTAAAAGAAAAGGAAAGCTAAAGATAGTTGATAATTGTTAGAGGGTTGACAATAATGCATTCACCAAATCCATAAATATGTATGCCTCATGTTTATACCAAAATTATACCACTTTTGGGCCGTTTCAAATTACCAAAACTATATCCCAAACTATATTCCCTAAAAGAAAAGTAAAGCTAAAGATAGTTGATAATTGTTAGAGGGGTGACAATAATGCATTCACCGAAATCCGCAAATATGTATGCCTCATGTTTATACCAAAATTATACCACTTTTGGGCCGTTTCAAATTACCAAAACTATATCCCAAACTATATTCCCTAAAAGAAAAGGAAAGCTAAAGATAGTTGATAATTGTTAGAGGGGTGACAAATAATGCATTCACCGAAATCCGCAAACTATATTACGTGGCAAACTCATTATTGCACATAAATAGAGGGGTGGCACTCTCCACCGACAGAGAGAGAGGGGTGTCCACGAAGAGAGAGAGAGGGGTGGCCACGAAGAGACGGAGAGGGGTATACTGCTCGTTAGATCAGTTGATCAACGGTTCGTGGAGTCGATCCGTGTGACAACGGCTCAACCAATCAAGATAAGTTTGGGCTTTTGAGAGCATTTGTGACAGAACTTGAGGGCAAAACTGAGTAGTACTAAGAATCCAAGGGCACATAAATAGTAAATAGACTAAGGGATCAAACAAAAGAATTACAAAATGAAAAATGCGTGTTTTGTATAATATAATTCATATTGGGCTACATCAAATTATTTGCAATTCAAATATACATGAGTGTGACAATTATGGCATCATTTAGACAAACTATGTTTGTGGGGAAGATGTTTTGCAAAGGGGTTTGAGTGGAAAACCATGCATCTTCATAGCTACACTAGTGATTCTGAGAAGTGGCAATTTGTGGTAAAACTTGATTTATATATGTTTGTTAAGGTTTTCTAGGTGGCAGGTTGCGTAGGAACACTCCATGAGTAGGTACCACTATGTTTTTATTTTTTTGGATTTTTTTGCGCATGAAATGACTCAATTAGCTATGTTAATCTCATTTGTTGACTCTCTGTTGACCAGCTACTTGAGGGTAAAACTGAGTATATTGCACTTGCCAGTCTAAGTACTCGAGGGGAAAACTGAGTACAGATAAAATTTCTGTATAAGGCCCGAGGTTATAACTGAGTACACCAAACGTCCCGAGGTTAGACTGGGTCAGTGCGGCACGCAGCCGTGCATAAGCGGACGCGGTTATGACACGCCACCTTCGTCTTTATAGAGCCCTTTTTCTCTCCCTCGACGCACATTCTCACTGCAACCGCCTCTCCTGTCCCATCATCTTCTCCACAACCGAAGAGCCCAAGAAAAAACCCTGAAGAAAACCGCCGGCGATGGAGAAGAATGAGATGCCCATTGTCGGCGCATCAGCCGCCGGGCGATCGGCCTTGACCCTCGCCGAGCCCTGTCGCTGCTTCAACGTAGTACCGGCGCATCGACGGCCAAGATCGCCGTCGCCACCGTCCAGGCCCCCGTTGCTTGGAACCCATACAAACCAGTGTCGTACGTTGCGCCGGAGAACCCCTACGACACCAGCATCGTCGACGATGAGCCGGAGGTAACCCTCTGCTCCCTTGTTCTTAGCCCATTTCAATCCTTTTGTGTTAGATCTAGCGTTATTAGGGTTCGTCTGTTCCTAGTTCAATCCATGTGTGTTAGATCTTGTGTTATTAGGGTTAAATGCGTTCCTAGTTCAATCCTTTTGTGTTAGATCTTGCGTTATTAGTGTTTGTGATTTGCTTTTGTTTAAGATTTGTGCCGATGATGATGAATATTTGGGCACAAATTGATTCAGGGTTTGGTCAACAATTGGTGTGTACAAATTTGTTGTGCATGATCTTTGGTTTACTGACTCAAATCCTGGATATAAGTGTGTCCAATGTAACTGAGGCTACCTCTTTTTTTCGAGCCCATATTATCATGCATGATCTTTGTTCACTCTTTGTTCCATCATTGTTGCAATTGACTCCGTGTTTTTTGCACGATCTTTGGTGCTACGTGACAGGTGCAGAGCAGCGACGTCGACAGCGACGACGAGTCCTTCCACACCAAGACACGTCACGTCCTCAGGAGGCTACAGTCCGGCCATTACGATGGCCCCTTTGCTCGAGGCATTTACAAGTGCCCCTTCTGCAACAGGAAGCTCCGCGCCACTGACTTCAACTGCCTGGTGAACCATGCTGAATCTATTGGCAGATGCGGCGCTAGAATTGGAACAACCGTGAACGTACATGCGTTCATGGCCAAACACAAAGCACTTGGGATTCACCTGCGCAACCTCCAAGCGAGTCACATGCGCTACCTGGAGGCGTTGAACGTGCCTACTGCACTCTCTGTATGTGACTGCTCTATCTGTAGAGCAGCTTAAATTCATGTAAAATGTAGCTTATGTTGTATCTATCGGTACTACTGTTGGATCTGTCGTGAATATATCTATGCTATGTTGGCTGCTGTATGCAGCTTATCCTATATTTTCTCTGGATTGGTGCCCTAGATTTCCTACCTGATTGGGTAAAAACGAAGGCATAAAGAAATGAATGGCGTTAAAAAACATAAGGAGAAGCTGCTCTAGATTTGCTACCAATTTGGGCTATCAAATATGAATGAGATCGAGCGAGAGAGAGGAAAAAGGTACATTGAAAACTGCTAATCTGGGCGAAAGAGACAGAAACCACTCGTGCCCACATCCCGGACCCACACGGCTCCACACGCTACGGCCACACACGCTACGGCCACACAAACACGGTCTCGTCCTGTCCCACGTGGTCCCTTCCTACCAGCCCCACACGGCGCGACCCCACACGACGCGGCCCCACAAACGACACGACCCCACTCGTCAGCACGGAACGGTTAACTTAACGGATTCCTTCCGTCCGAGCTCCTTCTGCGGGTTTCAGACAAGGACTTGGGGAAAACTGAGGAAAAACTAAGGAGCTGGGGAAAACTGAGTACAACTAAGGACCCGAGGGCACGAAAATAGAAAACCCAAAAAATAACTTGGGTCCAATCTTCTGAACCAATGGGCTTCTTATCATGGGCTCCTTACCGAAACTTTTTCAGTGTGGTTCAAGCTTAAAAAACCAAGTAATAATGTGTTGAGGGTTGGCGGCCCACAGCCAACCTAAACCCGGAAGGATAAATTAGCAAGGTTTTGGGCCACAGTTGGGTAGAATGTAGTACTATTTTCTAATAACCTCCTCACTGAAAATTCAATGTACTTAATATGTCGCGGGTCGGCAGTCCACCTGACCCGCAGGCTAAATTTGCAAGGTTTTGGGCCAGTGTTGGGTCGAATGTGCAATCTTTTTGCTAGGTCCTTAGTGAAAATTCAATGTAGTTTGTACCCCATCCTCCAAAAAAAATGCAGTTGGTACCCTAAAAAATATATATTCTTTTCACCACGAAAGGCTAATTAAGGGTTTTTCTTTTGAAACAAGAGTATGGGAAGTTTTTTGTCCGAAGTGGGGTTGAAATATTCATTTTCATAGGCTGAGTAGTAAAAATATATTGTACTGAAGGTCGATGGTCCACCTGACCTGGCTGTACCTACGCCGAATCCGAAAGAATGAAGTTGGAAATGGAGAAAAGTGACCGATATTGCGCCTTATTATACATAGCGAACATAGCGAGGAACTTGGCCAGCGCAGGATTCGAACATGGAAAGTACTGGAGGGAGTTTGACTGATTGACATAAAATCGTGTCATATCAAGTCTTACAACACGCAATCATCTTTTCAGCAAAGGATATATTTCGAGATGGTTTGGGTGGCTTTGAATTGGCCTAAGTGCCCAATCGATTTGATGTACTCAAAACCTTGTAATCATGGCATATAAACTGTTGGCGATAGACACACGGTGGCCTTGACTTGCCCAGCCGCAGACAGCTCAGGTAAGCACCAGCTTAAACTGATCACTCTAAGTTGTATGCTTCCGTACAATAAAATTAGTACATGACGCAATTAGCACCAACATGTGGCAATGTCATCATGCAAAAAGGCTCAGAATTCGCACATTTAGTTCACAGTTTCGAACACAATAATACAACCAGTTTGTACACTAGCACAGACAGTACAATGTCAGCACATCAGAGCTTGACTTGTTCATGTCACATCAGAGCTTGAGTTGTTCATTTCACATACAGAAGAATGAGCAAGGATACATAATGTATTGAACCAGTAATTTCATGGTAGCGCCAAAAGTATGCCATGTATCAGAGACAATAGGGGGTCTGTGTAAACGACTTTTGTTTTTTGGAAGGGTGTGCATTAACTCTCTTTTTTTAGAATTTTGGCATACACATTTGCAGCTATCATCCTAGGTGTCTCGGCCTACTTTGGCGTACCGAGCCAAGATTAATTACTGCCCAGTTAAGGCCTGTTTCGTGGCCCTATAAAAAGTAGTGACCTACTTTTCCCTGTTCGCTAAGAGGAAAGAAGGAATATTCCTCTCAAAACACAAAGCTGCACGAGGTGCGATGGTTCAAAAAAAATGCACGAGTCGCATATATACAAGCCAGTAATAGTACTGAAAACTATAGTACAGAAATCACGCTGCGAAATAAGCACGGCTACATGGATTATACCATGGAATGCAATACTAAATATAAAATCACAACGGGGCTCATATAAACTGATTCAAGCTAGCCACTAAAACTAGTGTACTAACAGTCACTGTTGAACCATGATGCAAAAAATATGACACAACGATACACCAGAAAGATCCACAGCTCAGTCTAGGAACGACACAACGAGCATACGGAACCTAAACTAGGCCTAAACAAAATTGCCGCATGTCGCACACAGTTCCAACCATCTTTGGGAAGGCTGATAACTGCCACAGGCTCACCTTCAGTTGGCTGCAGGTTGCAGCGTTTAATTTGAGGGTATTGTATTCCGCGAAATCTCCTGTATGTTGTGTACACACAATTTTTCCTCATGAATGGGAACAATGTGCCATCAGCAGCCTTGCATCCGTGTTTCTTCATCATCTTGTCAATGATTGGATAATTGAGACCGAGAAACAGAGAGTTGTCCCCTAGGCTGTTAACCTGCCTCCAAACAATGACCCCTGGAGGTCCAGCAGAGCTAGGATCCTGTTCAAAAATGTAGACACGAGAGGCAGGATATAGGCGTAGGTTAGTCCTATTTTGAGCATGATGAATGATCTCACCCTCTTCGCCATGGCCAACCCCCATGACATACGTTGTAATTATGATCATCAAGTGTTCACCATCAGCCGATCGAGCGAGGAACCACATGCCTGGCCGATCATTCAGAATAGGTGCTGGGATTACAAACGGAAGCTCCTTGTTTCCTGCAACATCCAAATTCGAGACAAAAAGTGCATTACTAGCATACATATTCTAACACCAGCATTCTTCATTGTTCGTGCTAACAGTGTGAATAGGAAAATCCTGACAATAATATTACACAATAAATTAACAACACTAGGAATTGCATTTCTTACTCTGCTATTTCGAACATTTGGATTTCTTGCTTATCATAGTTTCCATTTGTTGTAAGTTTCAAAAGATAAAGTGATGGCCCAAAATATACCGAGCTCGTTGGGGAACCCCAAGAGGAAGGTATGATGACCACAACAGCGAGTTTTCCCTCAGTTGTGAAACCAAGGTTATCGAACCAGTAGGAGCAAGGAAACACCTCCAAGGTGTTGTTTCCAACATGGAATCCTGCACAACACAACCACAGAGCTTTGCCCCCAACTTACAATGAGGTTGTCAATCTCACCGGTTTTGCTGAAAACAAAGGATTAAACGTATTGTGTGGAAGATAGTAATTTCTTGCAGAAAGTTAACAGAAAACAGTAAACATTTGTAGATTGGTAGTAAAAGAAAGGACCGGGGTCCATAGTTCACTAGTGGTGATTCTCCTTAAGATAGATGACATGTTGGGTGAACAAATTACAGCGGGGCAATTGACAAACATCGAGAAAGAAAACATGCATATACTAATCATCTTGACTCCTATGAGATTTGATTGGGCATTACAACATTATACATAGACCGTAATCCAACTGCATCTATGACTAATAATCCACCTTCAGATTATCATCCGAACCCCCTCCAGTATTAAGTTGCAAGCAACTGAAAATTGCGTTAAGCATTGCGTGTAAAGTAAACAATATGATTGTTCTACGAACAAAGATTGCTATTTTCTCCCTAGTAGCAACAACACATCTAGTACCTTAGAGATTTCTATCACTTCCCCAGATTACTAGAGGCATGAACCCACTATCAAGCATAAATACTCCCTCTTTGAGTTTCTAGCATCTACTCGGCCAAGATAGCTACTAACAATGGAGAGCACGCAAGATCACAAATATGAAAGACATGATAGAATCAATAATCAAAGTGAAATAGCATCTCAATATCCATCGGATCCCCGCAAACACAACATGTAGGATTACAAATAGATGGTTTTGATCATGAACGGAGCTCAGAAGGTCTAGAAATGGTAGCACAAAGGAGAAGAACCAACCATCTAGCTATTACATGGACCCATAGTCCAAGGATGAACTACTCACGCATCACACCAGAGGATTGCATGGTGATGAAGGCCTCCAGGGTGAATTCTCCCCTCACAGGGTGCCGGGAAGAGCTTCAGATCCCTACCGATCTAGGTATGGAGATGACGGAGGCTATAGACTCTTTCGTGGCATTTTGATCGGGTACTTAGGGATTCTGTATCGGAGGCATCTTATAGGCGAAAGGGGAGGCGACGGGGTGCCCTAGGCGGCCACACCACCCCCTGGCATGGGCTAGGTCTGGCCGCGCGGCTAGGTGGTGTGGCCGGCCTCTGGCCCCTCTCCGTCTCGTCTTCTGGCTCTGTGTCCCCCTCGGTGAAATATTGACTTTGGATTTTGTCCCGTCCAATTCCGAGAATATTCATTTTCTGACTTTCCTAGAACCAAAAACGGCAGAAAACAGGCAACTGGCACTGTGGCATCTTGTTAATAGGTTAGTCCAAGAAATTGTATAAAAATACTCCAAAGTGTGGACAAAACATAAGAAAGTAGATATAAAACAAGCATGGAACATCAAAAATTATAGATACGTTATTATAAACATCCGCAAGCTTAACTCTTGCTCGTCCTCGAGTAGGTAAGTGATAAAAAGAAAGAATAATTTTTGAGGTGACAAGCACTATCATAAACTTGATCAAAATATTTGGAAAACATTGATAGCTGAAATCATAGTACTTCAACATAGCATGAAAGATATAATTCTAACAATAAGACATAGCAACTATGTTGTAACATTAAAAGGCACAAACAAAACATTCATGAATAACAATGCTTTGCAAGACGTTTGTTTGTTTTACATAAAGAAAGCATAATGAGAATGGTATTCAGCTTGTCCTTCATAGAGTAGCAAAACATAAATGCATAGGACACCTTTAAAGTTCATAAGGGTGACTAGATACGAATAGTTTAAGAACAAGCAATATCAAAGTTATGCATCAATCAACAAGTCTTGGGACAATGCACATTAAACTAAGAATGGTCACTATGCTCTCTCAATAGGTGAATAAAGATAGAAGATGGAGACTCAACATAAAAGTAAAAGAAAGGCCTTCATAGCAGGAAGTAGGGATTCAAGTCCCATAAAGAGCTTCCAAAAATTATGGTACTTATTAGCTTTCAGCTCTCATTGCCCCTATCATAAGCATCTTGAAGTGATTAAAGTTAAAGTGAACAAACCATGGAGTATATGCTTGACAAAGTATAAGTTGGAAATCTCATGTCCCTTGAATACGAGGGCCGCTCCTCATGCTAGTAAAGTTTAGTTACTGGTAAGTTCTTGTCATAGTAAGTACATGTGTATCGTAGAGAACCACCAACGAGGTACCCCTTGCCCGGTGATACGGAAGAATCCCCATATCAAAATGACAAGGCAAGCAGACAACGAGCATCTCAGCAATCTTCTTATTTACCACGGGAAAATGCTGCTTTTTTCTATCTTTTCTCATCTCTTTTTTTTTTCTTTTTCTCTTTTCTCAATCTCTATCTATTTTTTTATAAGAAGAATGCTTCATAGATTGCTCATTATGGTTACGCTGCAGGTTTCCACCATGATTAGGCATGGATTAGACCAGCGGCCTAGGCGTTCTCTAACACACATACATAACTCCATGGACTTACAATCTCCCCTTTCATTTCACACCGACGACATCCATAGACAAAAGAGCATGATATCAACTAGGTACTATGTACACGTGCAATGTTGAAAGCGTTCCCCATGACAACATGGTTCTGCTAATCCCCAACATATAAGTGCAAGCATATACAACATAGATGACAGAATGGTTCAAGTTTATTACGGGCAAGAAAAGTAAAGTGTGCCATCAAGTTCGTGAGAGCTTTAATCACTAGTTTTCTCATAACAAGTTTAATTCGGAAGGTAGATAAAAACATGAATATACTTGGAATAGCAAATGCTAATAGGTAGGTATGGTGGACTCTTTGGAATAACTTGGTTTTATTTGGAGTTGGATGCATGAGCGGAACTCACACTTGGTTATGGAGGCTAGCAAAAGACTGGGAGCGACCAACTAAGAGAGCAATAATGGCCATAATCATGCAAAGCGACCAAACATCATTAATTAAAGCATAAATGATGTTACAAGTCGAAAACTAAAGGATCATAGAGGCTATGGTGACTTGGGATAGTCTTATCATGGTGTGAGCATGCGCCAAGTCAACCCAAATAAAGCATCAAGGGAGAATACCACAATACTATGCTTTAATATGCTAAAACAACGCATGATTCTTTCAAGGCACATTAAGCAATATCAATTGTTTATAACATTTCATGCTATAGCAAAAATCACTAAGCATAAAGCCAAAACAATATCAAGAATGACATGACAAAGCATAGGCCATAGTCCAAAAACAAGCTCCTTTTTACCACTTAAGCATGAACTCTTCCTACTCTTTTCCAATCCAAACCAATATTATTTGAAAACTAATGCATGAATGAGGGGGTCCAACCAATTTATTCAAGCAAAATAAGCAAACGAAAACCAAAAACAAAAACAAAGACGCTCCAAGAACAACACAACTGTGCATGAAACAATAAAAATGAACTGTTTGGAAGAAACCTGAGATTTTTATTGATCAGGAAGGGGATGCCTTGGGCATCCCCAAGCTTTGACGCTTGTACTTCTTGGATATTTCTTGGGGTGACACGAGTGGCATCCCCAAGCTTGAGCTTTAGTCCATTCTTCATCTCATTACATCACTCTTTCCTTACACCTAAAATTTTTCCTTCATACAAAACTTCACACAATCTTTATTAGCAACATTAGTGTACTCAAGATAATAAGTCTTTGGGTTCAGTTTCAACACCAATAAAACTTCCATTAAAACACAAGCTATTGTAGCACTTCCCTTAAAAATCTCAATTTCCCAAAAAGAACCTGACATGGGTATACCCTACAGGTACTCGAGCTTGGTATATACGGCCTAAATACGTAGAGGCCCACGGTGTCGCCAAGGCCCAAATGAAGAGCTCGAGTAACCTACAGACTCTCGATTGCTTGAAGAACAAGAAGAAGCTAAAGATAGAAAGTTCAAAGGGGAAAACCCTAACATGTAACCGACTCGACCTGCTACCTAAGACCTAGCCTGTCTATATAAAGGCTAGGAGGGGGCAGCGAGGAGGACATACGCAACCCTAGTTTCCACAACCCTCGCCAGATTGCATATGCGCACCATTGTAATCCTCGATTCCTTTGATAATTCCACGAGCAGACAAGCAGGAGTAGGGGCCTCTACGAGGCCTGAACCTGGGTAAATCTTTGAGTTCCATGTATGCTTGTTTGCTAGCCGATAGATGTCTCCAGCGCTCCCTCCTTCTCCAAAACCCAAGTCCATAACAATGGGCATTGATGAGTTAAACCCTCGTCAATTGGCGCCATCTGTGGGAATTGGGAGTGATGATATTGCGGCTTCTTCGGCCCCATCAACCGCGATCTGCAACTCTGCAACAACGGAAATTCGCTAGCTCTTCGGTGCGTTCGACTTCACCGTCCACACGCCAGCCACTCGCCCGGCTTTCGAGTCCGTGGGCGACGATACCAGCCTGACAATCGGGAACTTCCGCATCCAAGTTGGTCTGGGCACGCCGCATGCCTGACTAGCCGACGGTGCCGTCGATTGCCCTAGCATCATGGTTCCCTCCATCGATCGGCACCCTTAGTGAGCTCAACGCCCCGGCAATAGTCGAGAACATAGTCAGCGACAACAGACGCGACTCCGATCTAAGCGATCTAGCAACTGAAGATGGGGCATACGGCTCCGGATCTGAGAGCTACAAGAGCAATAGCTTCCCCAATCACTTCATGTGCGACGTCATCAACGCAGGCGACACCTTCGCCAACCACGACAACACGGGCAATCGCGATAACAAAACCGACCCGCCTAACAGCGGCAATGGCGGCAACGGTGGCAATCGCACCCCCGTCAACAATGGAGGAGCAATCGAACCTCCAACCATAACAAACGAGCAAACCGGTGAATGCGTCGCGATCAGGCTCAACGAACAAGAGTGGGCTCGCTGCCGCGAGGCCTTACGAGGCAACCCTCTACCCTTTGGATCTCCGCAAGAACTGCTAATGGGCTACCACTGGCTCCTGAAGGAAGAATTTAAGCACCAAGTGCAAACTATCGCGCAACTCGAGGCACGCAAAAAGGCGATAGACGAGTCGAGACTTCGACGTGCCGGGCTCTCCTCCCACGGAGGATCCTCCTTAAAGGGCAACGAGTACCTCGCAAACAAGAGGCGATCTCGGATGGCTCATCTCACTGAGAAAGAACGCATAGAAGCTGCAAAGGTCCTCAACTTCAGCTCTATGACAGTCGACACACGGGGCAACGTGGTCCCCAAGACACCGCAGGCCACGGTGACCGCAGCCACCATGTACCTCCTCAACAATCAGCCGCCAGCTAGAGATCCCCGAGCCGCCATGCACTGATGTACGATCACGGGCTTGGGACTAGTCGAAGCCGCCCTCGACAAGGAACCAACACCGGAGCCGAAAAAAGGCAAAATGCTAGCAAAACGCTACTCCTCGCCCTCATCCAGCGACGGCAGTCATGACCTTTCTCGACGCCGCCGCTCACGGTGACACGACCACGACTATGATGCGCGTGATGACCTCACGCAGCGCAAGGTCAACAAATCAAGGGCACGACGTGCTCGGTCGACTGACTCGGAAGAGGAAGATGTGGAGCTCTGTGGCGCTAGATGCTTCAGCAGGTCCATCAGGCAAAAGCGAATGCCCAAGGGGGTTTAAATGTTGGAGATATGCCCTAGAGGCAATAATAAATATAGTTATTATTATATCTTTGTGTTTATAATAAATGTTTACATTCATGCTATAATAGTATTAACAAGGAAACATTAATACTTGTGTGATTTGTAAACTTAATTTGAAGTCCCTAGTAAAGCCTCTTTATAATACTAGCTTGTTGGTTAATAGATGATTGTGGTTTCCCTATCATGAACATTGAGATGTTATTAACAACAAGATCATATCGTTAGGAGAATGATATGGTGGACATACTCCTATAGATAAGCGTAGCATAAAGATCAAGTCATTTTAATAGTTCAATTGCTATATGCTTTCTGATACATAGTTATCTAATTCCTTCGACCATGAGATCATGCATATCACCTTTGCCGGATGGATGCTTTGATGACATCAAACACCACACCGTAACTGGGTGGCTATAAAGGTGTCATTGAGTGTTCAGAAAATATTGGTTGAAACACATGGATCAAGAGTGGGATTTGTCCATCCATATGACGGATAGATATACTCTGGGCCCTCTCGGTGAAATGTCATCCAATTAGCTTGCAAGCATGTGACTGGCTCACAAGGGATCACATATCACGGGAACGAGAAAAGAGTACTTATCGATGTGAGGTTGAACTAGGTATGCGTAGATACCGACGATCATAACCTCGGATAAGTAAACTATCGTGAGACAAAGGGAAATTGATATCGTATGTAAGTGGTTCATTCGATCAAAGTAATCATAGAAATATGTGGGAGCCATATGAATTTCCAGATTCCTCTATTGGTTATTGGTCGGAGAAGTGTCTCGATCATGTCCGCATAATTCACGAACCGTAGGGAGACACACTTAAGGATTCGACGTTGTTTGAGTAGTTATGGAATGATGAGAAAGAGTCCGAATGTTGTTCGAGTCTCGAATGGGATTCGATATCACGAGGAGATCCGGAATGGTCCGGAGAATAAGATTCATATAAGGAAAGTCCTGTTTCGGAGTTGGGGAATGGTTCCGATGTTTTCATCGGGAACATTCTAGAAGGTTCCGGAATGTCCGGCACTCCGGGGGGGAAGGGTACATGAATGTGTCATTGTAAGTTGGAATGATTGCATCATGTACTAGGTGTCTTGCCTGTCCAAAATAAAGATTTTATTTAAATACTAAATAGAAAAGTCAAACGGCTAGTTTGAAAGTCAAACGCAATTTTTGGAAAGAGGAGGAGAAGTGGAAACCGAGTTGGGAGGATTCCTCCTCCCAAGTCGGCGCCCACCCAAGCCGAGTTGGGAGGGACTCACTCCCTCCTTGGCCAGCCCCTCCACCTATATAAGGAGGGCAGGGCTCCCTCCTAGCACACAAGTACCTCTCCTCCAAAACCCTAGATTGGCGCCACCACCTCCTGCCGCCACCTCCCAGGGTTGCCCTAGCCGCCGACTTGGGGTGCCCCAAACCCTAGCCGCCGCCTCTAGCACCTCCTCCTTGGTGTATCTAAAACCTAGATCGCCGAGGAGACCTCTCATACTCCACCATACTCGCTCCGGCTTAAGGCGAAGCCCTGCGAGATCTCCCCTCTACTTCCCAGTACCAGCCGTTGTCTTTGAATCGCGAGGAGAGTGCTACAACCTCCGCCTGCTGGAACAAGGAGAGGAAGGTCTTCGTCGAAATCGAACGTGTGACCGACTGCGGAGCGCTGCCAGCAGCCTTGGAAGGATCGTCTCTGCGATCTTGAGATCGGAAAGAGTACGACTACATCACCCACGAGAATCTGCTCTCGTTAAACACTTTGGAATCTTCGAGGGTGAGTTATTCCATCGACTCGTTGCTACAATCTAGTAGATAGATCTTGGCTTGTTTGTTTGTATGCGGTAGAAATTTTTTGTTTTCCATGCTACTAAACCCTACAAAGGGTATCGAGTCGTGTCTATATGTAGATCTGTTGCAGTAGAACACAATGGTCATTGTGGGCATTGATGTTTTTATTGTCGATTGCTTCTTGTGTACTTTGCATCTTGCGGGATGTTGGGATGAAGCGGCCCGGGCTAACCTTACATGACATCGTTCATGAGACTTGCTCCACGCTTGACATGCAACTCGTATTGCATAAGTGGCTTTGCTGGTGCCTGTTTCTCCCAAAGATAGTGGAGATCCAATTTACAATGGGTGATTAACAATACTAGTATCAATGTTGTGGTTCTTGTTCGTAAGTTAGAACGACACTTATTGAAAGCCCCAAACCACGTAAAATATGCAAAGAAAGTAGAGGCGTCTAACTTTGTTTTGCAGGGGTGTCGATGATGTGATATATGGCCATGATTGTGATTATATTTGATGTATGCAATGTTCCTTATTGTAAGTTGGCAACGGCGAGCCATATGGTTGTCTTTAATTTATGTTAAGACCCGCGTGTCTATTCAAAGTAGTTGTAATAGTTGAAGCCGGTGGACGACAACCATGAAGAAGCGTCATTGACCGTGATGCTATACCTATGATGATGGAGATCATGTTCGTGCTTGAAGATGGAGATCGGAAGCACAAAGAAGAAAGGCCATATCATATCACATATTATGAATTGCATGTGATGTTAATCCTTTATGCATCTTGTATTGCTTAGTAGACGACGGTAGCATTATAAGATGATCCCTCATGCACATAAATTTCAAGTTCTAAAGTGTTCACCCTTAGTATGCACCGTTGCTAAAGCTTGTTGTTTCGAAGCACCACGTGATGATCGGGTGTTAGATTCATGAAAGTGAATACAACGTAAGCAAGCCAGATTTGCTTATGCGGTAGCTAAGGTTTGATCTTGACGAGCCTAGCATGTACGACATGGTCTCAGGAACACTAATCACCGAACGGTAAAACATGAATCATATAGTAGATATGATGAACATGTCGATTGTTCGCCATTGAAACTATATCAACTCTCGTGATGATCGGTTTTGATATAGTGGATTTGGTTCGTGTGATCACTAAAACAATGTGAGGGATGTTGTTTTGAGTGGGAGTTCACCTAGATTAAACTTTAATATTAATTTGAACTCAATTTGTCATAAACTTAGTCTAAACTATTGCAAATATGTTGTAGATCAATGGCAGCCCCTACCATCAATTTTAATGCGTTCCTAGAGAAAGAAAAGTTGAAAAACAATGGAAGCAACTTCGGATTGGTTCCACAATTTGAGGATTGTCCTCACAGATGGTAATTTGACCTATGTGCTGGATGCACCGCTGGGTGACCCACCTGCAGCTGATGCTACCGATGAAGTAAAGAATGTTTACCTTGCTCGGAAGAATCAGTACTCCATAGTTCAGTGTGCTATCTTGTATGGTTTAGAATCGGAGCTTGTAAAAGGTTTGAGAATTCAGACCCACATGATATTGTCCGTGATCTCAAATTGATCTTTGAGACTCACGCGGCGATTGAGAGTTATGAGGCTTCTGAAAAGTTCTTTAACTGCAAGATGGAAGAGGGCAGCTCCGTCAGTGAGCATGTGCTTAAGATGTCTGGGCACGCAAACAAACTTCAAAGCTTGGGTATAGTGATTCCTAATGCTTTGGGGATTTACCGTGTCCTCCAATCACTACCACCAAGTTACAAGAACTTTGTGATGAACTACAACATGCAGAACATGAACAAGCAGTTGCCAGAACTATTTGCTATGTTAAAGTCTGCAGAAGTGGAGATCAAGAAAGAGCACCAAGTGTTGTTGGTCAATAAGACCACCAAATTCAAGAAAGGCAAGTCTAAGCAGAAGGGACACTTCAAGAAGGGTGGCAAGAAAGTTGCCACACCGACGAAGAAGACCAAGGCTGGACCCAAGCCTGATACTGAGTGCTTTTACTGCAAAGGAGAAGGTCACTGGAAGCGGAATTGCCCAAAGTACTTGGCAGATTTGAAGAACGACAACATCAAGAAGAAAGGTATATCTGATATACATGTTATTGATGTGTATCTCACTAGTATTCGTAGTAGTGCCTGGATATTTGATACTGGTTCGGTTGCTCATATTTGTAACTCGAAACAGGAGCTGCAGAATAAACGGAAGCTAGTGAAGAACGAGGTAACGATGCGCGTGGTAAATGGATCAAAGGTTGATGTGATCGCGGTCGGCACGCTACCCCTTCATCTACCATCGGGATTAGTTTTATACTTAAATAATTGTTATTTGGTGCCTGCGTTGAGCATGAACATTATATCGGGATCTTGTTTATTGCGAGACGGTTACTTGTTTAAATCCGAGAATAATGGTTGTTCGATTTATATGAGTAATATGTTTTATGCACATGCACCTTTGATAGATGGTCTATTCTTGTTGAATCTCGATGGTGGAAATACACATATTAATAACATTGAAGCTAAACGTTTGAAATCAAGCGATAACTCGACCTATATGTGGCACTGTCGTCTTGGTCACATTGGAGTGAAGCGTATGAAGAAACTCCATTCCGATGGACTTCTGGAATCACTTGATTTTCAATCACTTGAAAGATGCGAAGCATGTCTGATGGGCAAAATGACTAAGACTCCATTTTCTGGTATGATGGAGCGAGCTACGAACTTATTGGAAATCATACATACCGATGTGTGTGGTCCAATGAGTGTAGCATCGCGCGGTGGTTATCGTTATGTTCTTACCTTCACGGATGACTTGAGTAGATATGGGTATATCTATTTCATGAAACATAAGTCCGAAACTTTCGAGAAGTTTAAGGAGTTTCAAAGTGAGGTAGAGAATCAACGTAACAAGAAGATTAAATTTCTACGTTCTGATCGTGGAGGTGAATATCTAAGTTACGAGTTTGGCGAGCATTTGAAGAAATGCGGAATACTTTCACAATTGACACCGCCGGGAACACCACAGCGTAATGGTGTGTCTGAACATCGTAATCGAACTCTCTTAGATATGGTTCGTTCTATGATGTCACTTACAGATTTGCCGCTATCATTTTGGGGTTATGCATTAGAAACAGCCGCATTCACTTTAAATAGGGCACCGTCTAAATCCGTTAAAACGACACCGTATGAATTATGGTTTGGGAAGAAACCTAAATTGTCGTTCCTTAAAGTTTGGGGATGCGAAGCCTATGTAAAGAAGTTACAGCCGGACAAGCTTGAACCCAAAGCGGAAAAATGCGTCTTCATAGGATACCCGAAGGAAACTATTGGGTATACTTTCTATCATAGATCCGAAGGCAAAATCTTCGTTGCCAAGAATGGATCCTTTCTAGAGAAGGAATTTCTCTCGAAAGAATTGACTGGAAGGAAAGTAGAACTCGACGAGGTTGTCGAACCTTCTCTCGAAATTGCGAGTAGCGCAGCGCCGGAAGAAGTTCCTGTGGTGCCTGCACCAATTAGAGAGGAAGCTAATGATGATCATGAAACTTCGGTCGAAGTTGCTACAGAGCCTCGCAGGTCAACGAGAACTCGTACCACTCCAGATTGGTATGATCCCATTATGAGTGTCATGTTGGTGGACAACACCGATGACCCTGAGACATATGAGGAAGCGATGATGAGCCCAGATTCCAATAAATGGCAGGAAGCCATGAAATCCGAGATTGGATCCATGTACGAAAACCAAGTATGGACTTTGGTGGACTTACCGGATGGCCGGAAGGCTGTCGAGAACAAATGGATCTTCAAGAAGAAAACAGATGCTGATGGTAATGTAACTGTCTATAAAGCTCGACTTGTCGCAAAAGGGTTTCGACAAATTCAAGGAGTTGACTACGATGAGACTTTCTCACCAGTAGCGAAGCTAAAGTCTGTAAGGATTATGTTAGCAATCGCTGCATATTACGATTATGAGATATGGCAGATGGATGTCAAAACAGCATTCCTCAATGGTGACATTGATGAAGAGTTGTATATGATGCAACCCAAAGGTTTTGTCGATCCTAAAGATGCTAACAAGGTATGCAAACTTCAACGGTCCATCTATGGATTGAAGCAAGCATCCCGAAGTTGGAATCAACGTTTTGATAAGGTAATCAAAAGTTTTGGTTTTATACAAACTTATGGAGAAGCTTGTATTTACAAGAAAGTGAGTGGGAGCTCTGTAGCATTCTTAATACTATATGTGGATGACATATTGTTGATTGGGAATGATGTAGACCTTCTTAATAGTGTCAAAGAATATTTGAATAATAGTTTTTCAATGAAGGATCTTGGCGAAGCAGCTTACATATTAGGCATAAAGATTTATAGAGATAGATCAAAACGCCAAATATCATTGTCACAAAGTACATATTTGGACAAAGTTCTAAAGAGGTTTGGAATGGAAGATAGCAAGAAAGGGTTCTTGCCCATGTTTATACGACCTTGAGTAAAACTCAAAGTCCGACATCGGCAGAAGATAGAGAAAAGATGAGTAAGACTCCCTATGCCTCAGCCATAGGATCTCTAATGTATGCCATGCTATGTACTAGACCCGACATTGCATATGCTGTTAGTTTGACTAGCAGATATCAAAGTGATCCAGGAGTGGATCATTGGACAACGGTCAAAAACATCCTTAAGTACTTGAGAAGAACTAAGGATATGGTTCTTTCTTATGGAGGTGATGAACAACTCGTTGTTAATGGTTACACCGACGCTAGTTGGAACACCAATCCGGATGATTCTAAATCACAATCTGGATACGTATTTATTTTGAATGGTGCAAAGCTTAGTGGAGGAGTGCAAAGCAAAGCGTTGTGGCGAGATCTTCTGAATCGGAATACATGGTTGCTTCCGGAGGCTTCACAAGCGATATGGATGAAAGAGTTCATTACAGAGCTGGGTGTGGTTCCTAGTGCTGGACCCAATGTCTATCTCTCAGACAACATGGGCGCCTTAGCCAATGCGCAAGAACCAAGGTCACACAAGAAGCTGAAGCACATCAAGCTACGTTTTCACGCTATTCGAGAACATATCCAAGATGGGGATATAAAGATTTGCAAAGTACACACAGATCTGAATGTGGCGGATCCATTGACTAAACCTCTCCCGAGGGCAAAACATGACCAGCACCAAACTGCCATGGGTGTTCGGTATATTACCATGTAATCTAGATTAGATGACTCTAGTGCAAGTGGGAGACTGTTGGAGATATGCCCTAGAGGCAATAATAAATATAGTTATTATTATATCTTTGTGTTTATGATAAATGTTTACATTCATGCTATAATAGTATTAACAAGGAAACATTAATACTTGTGTGATTTGTAAACTTAATTTGAAGTCCCTAGTAAAGCCTCTTTATAATACTAGCTTGTTGGTTAATAGATGATTGTGGTTTCCCTATCATGAACATTGAGATGTTATTAACAACAAGATCATATCGTTAGGAGAATGATATGGTGGACATACTCCTATAGATAAGCGTAGCATAAAGATCAAGTCATTTTAATAGTTCAATTGCTATATGCTTTCTGATACATAGTTATCTAATTCCTTCGACCATGAGATCATGCATATCACCTTTGCCGGATGGATGCTTTGATGACATCAAACACCACACCGTAACTGGGTGGCTATAAAGGTGTCATTGAGTGTTCAGAAAATATTGGTTGAAACACATGGATCAAGAGTGGGATTTGTCCATCCATATGACGGATAGATATACTCTGGGCCCTCTCGGTGAAATGTCATCCAATTAGCTTGCAAGCATGTGACTGGCTCACAAGGGATCACATATCACGGAACGAGAAAGAGTACTTATCGATGCGAGGTTGAACTAGGTATGCGTAGATACCGACGATCATAACCTCGGATAAGTAAACTATCGTGAGACAAAGAGAAATTGATATCGTATGTAAGTGGTTCATTCGATCGCAAAGTAATCGTAGAAATATGTGGGAGCCATATGAATTTCCAGATTCCTCTATTGGTTATTGGTCGGAGAAGTGTCTCGATCATGTCCGCATAATTCACGAACCGTAGGGAGACACACTTAAGGATTCGACGTTGTTTGAGTAGTTATGGAATGATGAGAAAGAGTCCGAATGTTGTTCGGAGTCTCGAATGGGATTCGGGATATCACGAGGAGATCCGGAATGGTCCGGAGAATAAGATTCATATAAGGAAAGTCCGTTTGGAGTTGGGAATGGTTCCATGTTTTCATCGGAACATTCTAGAAGGTTCCAATGTCCCAAGACTCGGGGAAGTGTACATGAATGTGTCATTGTAAGTTGGAATGATTGCATCATGTACTAGGTGTCTTTGCTGTCCAAAATAAAGGGTTTATTTAAATCCTAAATCGAAAAGTCAAACGGCTAGTTTGAAAGTCAAACGGCTAGTTTGAAAGTCAAACGGCAATTTTTGGAAAGAGGAGGAGAAGTGGAAACCGAGTTGGGGAGGGATTCCCTCCTCCCCAAGCCGGCGCCCCACCCAAGCCGAGGTGGGGAGGGACTCCACCTCCCTTGGCCGGCCAGCCCCTCCACCTATATAAGGAGGGGCAGGGCTCCCTCCTAGCACACAAGTACCTCTCCTCCAAAACCCTAGATTGGCGCCACCACCTCCTGCTGCTGCCGCCACCTCCTAGGGTTGCCCTAGCCGCCGACTTGGGGTGCCCCAAACCCTAGCCGCCGGCTCTAGCACCTCCTCCTTGGTGTATCTAAAACCTAGATCGCCGAGGAGACCTCTCATACTCCACCATACTCGCTCCGGCTTAAGGCGAAGCCCTGCGAGATCTCCCCTCTACTTCCGGTACCACGCCAGGTCTTGGGAATCGCGAGGAGAGTGCTACAACCTCCGCCACTGCTGGAACAAGGGAGGAAGGTCTTCGCCGAGTACCGAACATGTGACCGAACATGGAGCGCTGACCGAACGCTGCGCGCGGAAGGATCGTCTACGCGATCTTGAGATCGGAAAGAGTACGACTACATCACCCACGAGAATCTGCTCTCGTTAAACACTTTGGAATCTTCGAGGGTGAGTTATTCCATCGACTCGTTGCTATAATCTAGTAGATAGATCCTGGCTTGTTTGTTTGTATGCGGTAGAAATTTTTTGTTTTCCATGCTACGAAACCCTACATTAAACTCCCTTCAGAGAACCCGAAGTTTGATGGCCTACAGGACCCGAAGATCTAGCTGGAGGACCACATCTCCTCTGTCAGGCTCTACGGCGACAGTCAAAGCACGACCATGCAATGTCTATAGCTACAGCTGCAAGGCGCCGCTCGAGCATGGCTCAACAACCTCCCACCCGGATCCATTCACAGTTGGGATGAGCTGGTTTACAGCTTCATCCGCAACTTCAAGGGCACATACAAGCGGCCTGCATAAATCGAAGAGCTGAGATGCTTCCAGCAAAGATCAGGCGTATCGCTACGCTCCTATATCCAAAGGTGGTCCATCATCAAGAACTCCGCGGAGAACATCTCGGAGGATCGCGCGATTGACGCATTCAACGGCGGCGTCCGCCGCATAGAGCTCAGAGAGGAGCTGGGCCGCTCAAAGCCCAAGACCATCGACCACCTGATGGAAATCGCGAATCGGTGGGCCGATGGAGAAGATTCGGTGAAAAATCGCGTTCACTCCAACGAGGAGGCAGAACTCGAGCACAGACGCGACCGTCGAGGAAAACGCCGCATGCATATCTACGATGACCGCGACAACGTCAACATGGTCGCAGCTGGCTACACCAACAGACGCGATGATAACCGCAACAGCGGATACCGCAGCGGTGGATACCGAGACTCCGGGAAAACCACGCAAGTGTGGCAACGCCGCAATCATGATGAGGCACCCGCGACATCCATTGAAGACAAACTATCCGGGCCATGTACGGTGCACTTCTGCATCGACAAACATGATGGAAATAAGAAGTCCAGCCACCTCCTCAAGGACTGCCGCGAGTTCCTCAAACTACATGAGGGATTGGTTCGGATGAATTGCAACGCAGTCGAAAGAGGCTACGGAGCGGATCCAGGCGCCGTGGCACATGGCGCTCCGCCACCGCCACCTGGAATACCCCCAAACGTAGCTGCGCCGGACCAGCACCAGGGAGGCGAACCATACCCACGAGCCATGGGTACCATGATGATCCAAAAAGGACGCCCCTCCAATAGGGTGCAGAAGGCCATCACTCGCCAAGTCAACTTGGCCACAAACTCGCCACCATCTACCACTGAGTACCTCAGCGGAAGCGAGTCCTGCATCACCTTCGACAAACGCGATCATCCGCCTCATGTACCTCGTCCAGACCATTGTCCCCTCGTACTCGAGGCGCAAATCGGAGGTTTCGACATCATCCGCGTCTTCATGGACGGCGGAAGCGGCATCAACCTTATATTCGCGAGTACCTTGCGAGCAATGAGGATCCCTCTGACTTGCCTAGAATCCTCGGACACAACATTCCATGGCATAGTCCTAGGAAAAGGCGTGTATCCCCTGGGAAAAATCAACCTCAACGTCATCTTCGGCACGCCGAAGAACTTTCGGCGCGAGCGCATCGACTTTGAGGTCGTTGACTGGCCCTCACAGTACCACTGCATCCTCGGACGTGTCGTGTTTGCTAGGTTCATGGCAGTGCCACATTATGCCTACCTGCAGATGAAAATGCCAGGTCCTAACGACGTCATCACAGTCAATGGGATCTTTGAGAGATCCGACAATTGCGATAGGGAATTCAACAGAATTTACTAGTCCTTCAGCATGCAGGAAGAACTCGCGAGACTAAAGGAGTCGACAGTCAACAGTCTGCCTCCCCTAAGCCGGCCAAGTTCGCCCGATCTATCTTTCGACTCATCGGTGCACACAAAGAAAGTGCAGGTCCACCCATCGGATCCCGCCAAAACGGCCCTCATCGCCAACAACTTGAGTCCCGCATAGGAACTCGCGCTCATCGAATTCCTCCGTGAGCACTAGGAAATCTTCGCCTGGTGTCCAGCGGACATGCCAGGAGTTCCCAAGGAATTCGCCGAGCACGCACTCAACATCAACCCCGACGCAAGGCCAGTCAAGCAAACAATCTGGCGATTATCTGAGCCACGAGCAAAGGCAGTTGGAATGGAGATCAACAAACTCCTCGACGCCAAATTCATACGCGAGATCAAGGAAAGCACTTGGCTCGCCAACATGGTGCTAGTACCAAAAAAGGACACGGATATCCTGTGGATGTGTGTGGACTTCACCTCTCTGAATAAACACTGTCCAAAGGATCACTTCCCGCTACCACGAATCGATCAGATCATCGACTCCATCGCGGGATGTGAGTGCCTCTGCTTCCTCGATGCCTACTCAGGCTATAATCAGATTCGAATGAAGGAGAAAGATCAGGAAAAACAGCATTTACAACGCCCTTCGGTGTGTTCTGCTACAACACAATGCCTTTCGGGCTAAAAAATGCAGGATCCACCTACCAGCGGTGCATGCAGGCTTGCCTCAAGGATCAACTTGGTCGCAACATTCAAGTCTATGTCGATGACATAGTAATCAATACCAAGGAGGAAGCCTCCCTAATCGACGATTTACACGAAACCTTCGCCAACCTCGACCGCTACCGGATCAAGCTCAATCCGGATAAATGCGCCTTTGGCGTACCATCGGGGCAAATACTCGGGTATCTCATCTCCGCGATAGGAATCGAGGAAAACCCGAAGAAAATAAAAGCCATACTGGCCATGGAGAAGCCAAAAAACATAAGGGGCGTCCAGCAGCCGGCTGGGCGAATCGCGGCCCTGAGTCGATTTATCAGTCGGATGGGTAAAAAGGCACTGCCCTTCCACCAACTCCTCCGCAAAGCTGAAAAGTTCGAGTGGACCAACGAAGGGCAAGAAGCACTCGAAGACCTCAAGCGCCTGCTATCCACTTCGCCAGTATTGGTGACCCCACGAGAAAGGGAACCGCTATTGCTGTATATCTCCGCCACCAACCAAGTGGTCAGCATAGTACTTGTGGTCGAACGAGCCGAGGAAAACAAGGTCCACGGGGTACAACGCCCAGTCTACTACCTCAGCGAGGTCCTCATGCCAACAAAACAGCGGTACCCGCACTACCAGAAGCTGGTGTACGGCATCTTCATGACCACCTGGCGACTGCGCCACTATTTCTAGGAACACCCGATCGTGGTGGTCAACGACGCCCCGCTGGGGCATATCCTCAATAACCCCGATGCCACGGGACGAGTCGCGATTTGGGGAATCAAATTGTCTCCACGAGACATTACATACGAAAAGCGCGACGCAATCAAGTCGCAAGTTCTTCCTGACTTCCTTGTGCACTGGATGGAAAACCAGCTCCCCGAAAAACCAGATATGTCCTACCTCTGGACAATGCACTTCGATGGATCCAAGTGGAAGGACGGAGCAGGTGCAGGTGTCATACTGACATCGCCCCAAGGGGACAAGCTAAAGTACATCCTGCGAATGCAGTTCACCGCCTCCAACAACGAAGCTGAATACGAGGCCCTGCTACACGGGATGAGGATGGCAAAAGCCTGCGGCGCCAAGAGGCTCATTATATACGGCGACTCCAAGTTGGTCATCAACCAAAAAATGCATGAGTGCGACACACTGAAAAACAACATGATCGCCTACCGCGACCTCTACGACACACTCGAAGGGGACTTCGATGGCTGCGAGCTGCGACACGTAGGTCGCGAAAGCAATGAAGAGGCGGACGCACTCGCCAACATAGGCTCTACCTGCGCCCCCATACCACCTGAGGTATTTCTCGAGCACATATGCAAACGCTCCATCAAGCCAAAGGCAGCGGAGAAGAAAACAAGCGCAGCAACGGACTCGGGGGCTATGCCACCCAATGAGCCAATGCCACTCGACGACCTGGAGCTGGATACAGGACTCGAAGGACCAATTAGCGTCATGATGACCGAATCATCCTGGACTCAGCCGTACATCACATACCTCCTCAGTAAAAGACTACCAGACAATCCGACTGATGCACAGCAAATCACGCGGCAATCCAAGGCATTTGCTGTTATCAACGGCGAACTATACAAGCGCAGCATCACAGGAGTACTCCAGCGATGCGTCTCCACGGCCGATGGAAGAGTTGTTCTCCTCGACATCCATGAGGGAACCCGCGGACACCGTGCTAGCAGTCGCGCCCTCGTGGCCAAAGATCTACGAGCTAGGTTCTATTGGCCTATGGCCATGCGCGACACCAAGGACATCGTCCAGAAATGCAATGCGTGCCAGCGATTCGCGGACAAGCCACACACACCTGGCGTAGAGCTCCGACCAATCCCATTGGCCTGGCCCTTCGCGCAATGGGGACTCGACATGGTCGGCAAACTCCCCAAGTCCCCACGAGGAGGCTACGTCTACCTCCTGGTCGCAGTAGACAAGTTCACCAAGTGGATAGAGGCCATGCCAGTGACCAATCAATCAGGGCATAGCGCAGTCAAGTTCTTCGAGTCCATCGTCTTCCGCTTCGGAGTGCCACACATCATCATCACAGACAATGGAACGAACTTCACATCCAAGGAGTTCCAAGAATTCTGCGAGAATCTGGGAATCAACATCAGCTATGCCTCGGTAGCACATCCACAGACCAACGGTCAGGTCAAAAAGGCGAACGGGCTTGTCTGTGGCGGCATCAAGAAGCGATTCCTCCGGCCACTCGAACAAGCCACGGGTTGCTAGCCAGACGACTGCAATCAGTACTCTAGAGCCTATGCACATCTCCAAACAGTGTTACAGGTTACACCCCATTCTTTATGGTGCACGGGGCTGAAGCGGTGCTACCCGCTGAGGTACGGTACAAAGCGTCATGCGTGGTCGCTTACAGCAAGCAGGAGTCAACCCTGGCACTCGAAGACTCCGTCAACCTCCTTGACGAGGCAAGGGAAATCGCCACAGAAAGATCAACGATCTACCAGCAGAACCTGCGCAACTACCACAGTAGGAGGCTACGCCCCAGATCCTTCGTCGAAGGTGACCTGGTCCTTCGACTGAAGCAGCAAGGACATCTCAAGCTCGAGTCCCCCTGGGAGGGACCATACGTGATTACAGAAGCAATCCTAGGTGGTGCCTATCGCCTTCAAGATTTAGAGACAGGAGTCGCATACTCCAACCCCTGGAACGTCGCGCAGCTGCGATGCTTCTACCCTTAGTCGTTTTTACCTTTACATTGCAAATAAGGCCACTCAGCCATGGCTACTTAGCCACACATTGTACTTCGTACTGTCTCGCGAATAAATAAATCTAAGTGCCCCAAAACTCTGTGTTCTCCTTTATTTTTGCAACTTATCCACTCGGGCGCTACGCCACCCTTTACACATCTGTTCTACGAACTCACACGCGATATCCTGAGTAGCTGGCACATCAATCGAAACCCTTAACACACACCAACCCAGTTGTAGCGCACCTGACAGGTTGACAAGGGACTAAGATAAACGCATGGCCAGGCTAACGAAAAGGAATCGCATAGTGCAACGCACTCACACGCTAACAAGCTCTTTATACATCATCGACAATCAATTATACACAACGTATATACTTACTTTACAACATTGGTACACTTATATGCAGGACACAAACTAAGCTACTACTACAACAAAATAACATTGGTTTGCTCCTCGAAGAAGTCGATGATCTCCTCTGCTGGGCGATCCACTACCTGATAGTGCGGCACCATATTCCAAGAAGAACCCGCTGGTTACGTAGGTGGCCCAGCCGCAATTGTCGCAATGTCTACATCAGGCCTATGCAGTCGCACCAGCGATAGAGCGGCCTTGGCACCAGCCACCAACTGCTGCCTTACACACTCGCGAACCGCAACCAGGTCTTGGAACTTGGCAAGGAGGGCCAGCGGGCTCGATGGAGCAACATCTAGCGGAAACATCATCCGATAGATGTTCTTCAAGCATGACTGTGACTTCTTCAGAAAGTGCAGCACTCGCGACGCATGATCCTGTAGGGTCGCCAGCGTGATCGCACGATCATGATCCACCCAGAAGTATCTACTCTCCTGAAGTTGATCTTGGGTTGGATCATGCATGCAAATGGCAATCCTATCTTTCTCATCCTGTGGATGGCGAGCGCTGACAACTATACAAAACAACAACGGAAGTGTGAGGATAACACACCATTTCGAGTGACTACAAGGAAAAGATAAGAGTAAGAAAACTAACACTTAAATTGGTCACCCAGCTGCGTCATCTCCCCCAACAGATACTGTTCTCAGGCGGTGGCCTTCTCTGCCTTTGACTTCCATACATCCGCGTTACCGCGGAGCACGGGCAATTCACGCTCCAACTGCTTCACGCGATCACGTAGTCGCGAGAGCAGAGACAGCTCATCCACCCTCGAGCGTGGCGGTGCCAAAGTATCATCAAGGGGCGGCGAATCCTGAGGTTCCCTCAAAGGATCACTTGATGTGCCCTACCACAAGCCAAGCAAGAAGCAATAAGAAGATCAAATCGACACACAGACAAAAGATTCGAGTGCATTCAAGATTAGCAAAAGTATCAGCAGATACACTCGCCAAAAGGCATGTTCTTGACAATAGACATAAACTAATCAACTATTACAAAGCTACTGAGGAGCAACTGGTTCTTCGACTTAGACGGCTTTGGGGGCCTCATCGAGTCCGTGGCGGTATCAGATGCCACTGACTTTCTGCCGGCCCCTGATACCGCAGCCTTTGCCGCCTTCTTGGCCCGCTGCAGCTCCTCAGAGTACTTCGCAACTATGTTAATCAGTTGCGGCCCATACTTGCCACAAGCAGTCGCGAAGGGAGCAAAGACTACCTGCTGGCTGTCCGTGCTAACGGGCATCGCCCTTGAGACCGCTGCAGGATCAAATTCGACTTCGTGGGCCTGCACCATGGCGAGTGAGATTGACGCGCCAGCCGCACGGTGCGAGTTCTTGAAGCTTGCAGGGACACCCCCGGCGAGAGACTCCACCAGCTCGTCCATGTTCTCGATTAGCTCAGCCTTGGGCATCAGCTCCTCCCGAAGGCGACTGAGCACGCCCTTGGCCTTGGAGAGCATATCTTGAACGGTGGCGCTGCGGTCCTCGACTGCTGAAAGCGCACCCGCCAAGGCATCGTCATGACGGAGGGCCTGAGGATCGAAGCTCAAATCACAAACATCTGTACATAAACCCACAAATGGGCACGAAAGTTAGCACCGGTGATAAAATCGAACAAAGAATGATAATGATATCCAAGCAAGGTACTTGAGAGGGCCTTGGCAATCGAGAAAAGCTGTTCTTTGAACAACTTCTCCCTAGCTGCAATGGAGGCACGCAGGTCCTCTTCGCGCTTCTGTGCCTCGTCATGTGTCGCGATTGCCTCATCGCGGCCCTTCACAGCCGCGGCAAGCGTCTTTTCCATGGTGGCGGTGTTGTGCAGAAGGGCATTATGTTCAGCTACAAGAACAAAACAAAAGGGATTGACTATCAGTCGACTACATGACAACGATGCAGAAGAATGAGAAGTAAAGAGCGCTTACCTTCTACCACGCGATGGCACGTATCCAGGATTGCATGCTGGCGACCCATCGCAAGCACCTGCTCCACCAAGTGAGCGGCTTCCTTCACAAGGAGCTATCGCAAAAGAAAAAACAACAAATGATCAGTAGAGGCCATAGATAAAATCAACTGCAACATCAGAAGAAGAGATACTACACTTACATGATCCTCCAATGACTTCGAAGTCGATTGGTGTGCAGTCATCCCGTAAACCATCCGATGCTCCCCATCATGTGGAGAACTGGATGAGTTGTGCCTGGAGTGGGCCGCCAATGGAGGGGAAAGATCACGCTCAACCTCTTTCTTGGCCCTCGAGGTTGCCACTCCAGATTCTTTCAAAAATTGGACGTCGCCAGAAGATGACGACGCCTGCTGACTGCAAGACAAAACCAACATCAAGAAAGGGCACATCCAAAGAAGAACCAAAAAGGACAACTCGAATACTTACCAATCAAACTTATCAAAGTCAAAGGTTGGCTCCCCTGACTCTGACGAGGACTCCTTTGGCAGTCGCATCTTCTTGCGAGAAGATGGCGCCACGACACTCACAGGAATGGCAAGGATTGGCGACTCCGCACCAATGCCTGCACCTTCCGGAGTTGAAGGAGACGATGCATCAGAATCCTTGCTGCGTGAATGCTTGCGAGTATCCGGACTACCTGACTCGGGGGCTTCCTCCTCCACATCAGATGGGTCGGTCGACTCCGACTCGTCCTCTTCCAAGGCTTCACAAGGAATAACCCCCTCAGGAAGAGGGGGCATACAAGGTGACACCGCCCAATCCTACATACAGACCACAATTTAGCACAAAGCAAAGAAACAACAAAGAGGCAATCAACAAACTAAGCTACTACGTAGCACAACTATACCTCAGGAGGAGGATTCACAGCATCGAACGGAGGAACGATTGGTTCACTGGGGCACACATCCTTGATGGTGTACTTGGTGACCAGTCGAACCCTTTTATCTACCTCACTCGCGGACATGCCATCGGCGAACCGCAGTGACATCATCGGCCTTGACCCATGGAACATGGGGTGGACTACATCTGCGAGGCTGGACACGGCCAGCAGCCATGTGCGAATGAGGGCACAGCCTCCTTCCTCTTTGCCTATGCGACTCTCGAGGTCGTAGACACGCTCGTACAGCACATTTGTCTCCGCGGACTCGCCGGGCATGACCACATTCTTCCAGGAGCGCCTTCTCTGGCACGGCGTCGCGGGGTCGAAGGGTGCGAGTCCGAAGTGTTCTCCGTCAGCCTTCTCGTCGCGGACGTAGAACCACTTGTCCCTCCACCCTTGGACGGACATCGCCAGCTTGATGTCGAAGTATGTGGCGGATGGATCGACATGGATTCCGCAGCCGCCTACATCATAGACTACAGAGCTAGACGCCGATTGATGCTTCAATTTGAAGAGGCGCTTGAAGAGGCCGAAATGCGGCTCGATTCCGAGCCAGCACTCGCAAAGAGTGATGTAGCAAGCTACGTGGAGGATGGAATTAGGGGACAGTTGATGGAGCTGGAGCCCGTAAAAACAAAGAAGGCCCCTGAAGAAAGGATGCAGGGGCAACGAGAGGCCGTGAATGATGAACGCTAGGAACATCACTCGAAAACCGGCAGGAGGAGAGGGGATTACCTCGCCTCCAGGGACGCGTGCATCGGCGACTGCGGCGGACAACACTCCGTCTTGGCGGAGAAGACGAAGATCCGAGGACTAGATCACAGATGGACGCCATGCGTCATTCGTGACGCGGGTGCCCGTGCCCTTCTTCTTCCCGCCCGCGGCGGTGCTAGTGCCCACAGCGGTGGAGCCGCCCTTCTTCTTCATCGCAGCAGCGGAATCGGCCGCATCACCTCCTTTCTTCTTCCCCATTAGGCGGCGGCGATGCGACCGGAGGAAGTAGCTGGGAAATGTGCGGAGCTGGTCCAGCGCCGCGGAGGGAAAAGAGCGCAGAGAAAGCAGAGGAGCAGCGGTAATGGCGATGAAGGCAAAGGATGAATGATAGTAGATGTGAATTTTACCGTCGCAACGTCACTACTTAACCCCTAGAGGATGCAATCCAATAGCTCAGAACAACCGTACTAGACGCGTGGCGTTCATCATGCTCGACATGTGGAGGAGCTGAAACGCGAACCATCCCCCCACTACTCCCATTACGCGCGCAAATCGAGGAGGCGCAGTTAAAATAAAGATTACGCACGACCAGTCAAATCAGAGTCAGGGAGTAGGACCCACCGCTCGTCACGTCCTGTCAAACTCGCTCACGCGGGCAACTGAGGTCATGAAATCGTCAGCACCGATGTCATCAAAAACTACGCAGCAGAAGACTTCGACTACTTTAGTCCTCGCTCGAGTCTTCGACTCCACCAAGTACTTAGGGGCTACTCCCATAGGGAGCGCTGGTCGCACACCCTATGATTTTTTCTTCTTCTTTTACAGGAACATGAACAATCAAAGCAAAACCCAATCACTCGAAACACGGTTCGACTATGGACATGGGTTACTCCCATAGGGAGCGCCGAAAGCAAATTCGACTGAAATAAGCAAACAAAAGACGACAGTAGTCGCAAAAGTTCTTTAGTCCCTGCCTGAGTCTTCGACTCAACCAGGCACTCGGGGGCTACTCCCATAGCGAGCGCTGGTCGCACACCCTATGATTATTTGTACAAAGTACTGTGTGTGGATAACATCCACACTCGAAGTTTATGGCGACACCGCCTCATAATTTTTCCTTACAAAGAGACTGTGTCTCCTGGGTCACCCGAATCGTCTCCGTGATGATAAAATTCGGATGTCGCGCTTACAGTGTGAAGATAAGACCTGAATAAGGCATGGCAACGCATTAGCTGCGCACTACCAGAAATATCTCCGTGCCTACAGGTACGATGAACATGCCTTGACGGACGCGTCGAGTGCTCACACCCATATACTGGAATTCGACTCCTGTAAGACCTCCGTGGCTTGAGTCGAATTACACCAGCACTTTTCCAGATTCGAGTCCGGGGACTCGAGTTCAAGTAGATGGTGTTGTTTTACCTTAAGGTAGTTAACTGATACCGGTACATCGGTTAAATCAGGCACGCACATCAACAATCCCTTTGAAAAAAACAGAGCAGTCGAAAAACATACTCAGTCATGCATTCAGAAGGCTTCATAAAGTCTCCAGTCGAATCTGTGATTCTACTAGACACTCAGGGGCTACTGACATGGGTATACCCTACAGGTACTCAGCTTGGTATATACGGCCTGAATACATAGAGGCCCACGGTGTCGCCAAGGCCCAAATGAAGAGCTCAAGTAACCTACGGACTCTCGATTGCTTGAAGAACAAGAAGAAGCTAAAGATAGAAAGTTCAAAGGGGAAAACCCTAACATGTAACCGACTCGACCTGCTATCTGAGACCTAGCCTATCTATATAAAGGCTAGGAGGGGGCGCCGAGGAGGACATACGCAACCCTAGTTTCCACAACCCTCGCCAGGTTGCATCTGCCCACCATTGTAATCCTCGATTCCTTTGATAATTCCACGAGCAAACAAACAGGGGTAGGGACCTCTACGAGGCCTAAACCTGGGTAAATCTTCGAGTTCCCTGTGTGCTTGTTTGCTAGCCGATAGATGTCTCCAGCGCTCCCTCCTTCTCCAAAACCCAAGTCCATAACAATGGGCATTGATGAGTTACACCCTCGTCAATTGGTGCAGTTAATGTGTTGCCAGGCCTTATTCAGGTCTTATCTTTCAGCTGTAAGCGCGACATCCGAATTTTATCATCGCGGAGACAATTCGAGTGACCCAGGAGACGCAGTCTCTTTGTAGGTAAAAATTATGAGGCGGTGTCGCCATAAACTTCAAGTGTGGATGTTATCAACACACAGTACTTTGTACAAATAATCGTAGGGTGCGCGACCAGCAGGTAAAAACCAATTTTTTGTAAATAATGGCAGATATCTGTCAAAACAGACCAGCAGGTAAAAACCAATTTTTTCGAAGACCTTCTGTTGTTCAAATCGAAAAGTGTAGAACTAACTAAAGTTGGATAACAACCTGGGCAGAAGCACAAAGAATTACAGCTCAAAGCGACTTGCAGAGATGTTACACGATTTTTTTACAGCGAAGCACAAAAATCTGTCTTGGGACAACAACTTTCCCAAGCATTACTTCTCTCTCATTAGAGGTTACTCTTGGCACAAAAGGCAAATAAAAAGGATAAGGAGTGGTTATTACAGAGGTAATAACTTCCAAGACTCATCTAAAACTTTTGGATTATCTCCCAATAAGTACTTTTCTTTAACGCCTTTAAGTTAGGCATAAGAAGCAAGAAAAGAATCAAGTATTCTCAAATGAAGAAGCATTAAGAGCACACTAACTCCAGCTCTCAAATCACACAAAGCAGTTCTAACATAATTGTTCTTAATAGAGCAAGGGATAGTTGGAATCCCTGGGTCTCCAAGTTTCTTAGGAACCTTACCATTAAAGGAATAATTAGCAAGCAAAGTAGAAATTTCTTTATTAGGGATCTTCCTTTTGTTCGAGACAATATCCTTCATATACTTTGAGTAAGGAGGCAATTTAATAGCATCAGTCAAAGGAATTTGGAAGAATAAAGGTTTCATCCACTCACAAAACTTATTATAGTGTTCATTTTCCTTTGACTTGTGTTTCTTATCAGGGAAAGGCATAGGTTTTTGGACCCAAGGCTCTCTTTCACTACCATGTTTCTTAGCAATAAAATCTTCTTTAGTGTATTTAGTATTCTTAGTGTGCTTTTCAAGTTCTTCTTCAACTTTTTCTTCATTTGGAGCTTCATTTTCTTCATTACCACTTTCAGTTTCAGCATCAGAGATAGATATACTATTAGGATCTATAGCAGGTTTAGAGGGTTCTACAATAGTTTTATGTTTCTTTTTCCTTTTCTTATGAGTAGAGCCACTATTTTCAGCTTGTTGAGAATCCTGCTCAATTCTTTTGGGATGCCCCTCAGGATAAAGAGGATCCTGGGTAGTAGCACCACTTCTAGTTCTAATTTCATAAGCATGTTTTTCTTTAGCAGCATTAACTAGCAAGTCTTTTTGCACTTTAATGAGTTGATATATTTGAGTTTGAACCATTTGAAAGTGTTTAACAATCATTTTAACATCATTAGAGGTTCTTTCCACAATATCTTTCAACTCAACAATAGCTCTAGTGTTCCCCATTAGATGATTTTGCACCCTTTTATTAAAATTATCTTGCTTAACAATAAAGATATCGAATTCTTCTAAGCATTGATCAGGAGGTTTAGAGTAAGGGATATCACCTTCATCAAAGTGTTGGAGAGAGTGTACCTCGATAGTGGATGAGTAGGGAATAGGCTTACATAATTCTTCAATAGGAGGTAAATTCTTGACATCTGCAGCTTTAATTCCCTTCTCCTTAAGACATTTCTTAGCTTCCTTCATCACTTCATCATTTAATTCAATAACTCCCCTCTTCTATGATGTTGGAATAGGCACCGGAATAGTAGGTTCAGGTACAATTACTTCAGGTATAGCTTGTTTAGGAGGAGTCAAATCTTCATAATTCTTACTTATTTTAGCCATTAATTGCCCAGCTTCCTTAGGAGTCCTATTCCTGAAAACACAATCAGCACAACTATCTAGGTATGTCCTAGATTCCTCGGTTAGTCCATTATAAAATATATCAAGAAGCTCATTCTTAGGTAATGGACTTCCAACCTGTGCATGGCTCAAAGCACAAAACCTTGCCCAAGATTCAGGTAATACCTCTTTTTCTCCCTGTTTAAAATCAAAAAGTTCCTACAAAATAGCATGTCTAGCACTAGGAGGAAAATATTTCTACAGGAAAGTACTAATCAAGCAATCAGGGCTATCAATAGATCCAGGAGGTAAATTACTAAACCATGTTTTAGCTTCTCCTTTTAGTGAAAAGGGGAAAATCTTAGCAACAAAGTAAGTACGCATCTTAATATCATCAGAAAACAAGCCACTCATGGTAGAAAGTTCATTCATATATGCTACCGCACTTTCATTCTTAGTCCCACAAAAAGGTTCTTTCTCAACAATAGCTATGTAAGATAGATCGAGAGAGAAATCATAATCTTTGTCTATAATGTTTATGGGGGAAGCAACAAACTTAGCAATAGGAGACAATTTGGGTCTAATAGTACGCCTCTCAAGGAGACTCGTAGCAGCGATCCTATCATGGGTGTTTTTACATTCTTTAATAAATTCATCGGTCATCTCAACATAACCATCTTCAATATCATAACATTCACTAGACTCGGGTGAACTAACAGGTGTAGTAGTGTCTTCATTAGGAGTTTCAGTATTTCCAGCTATAGTTCTAGCAATCGTAGCATATAGGAAAGGACCTAATCAACCACTCTTATCAAGCACAGTAGAAGCAGCATCATAAGCATCAAAAGTTTCAGATTCAGCAGTAGTAGCAGTGTGTGTAACATGTGTATGTGGTGGTGTAACGAGCTTACTCATAACAGATGGTGAATCAAGAGCAACATAGGTGTTCAGAACCGTAACTCTTCTTGTAGTGGATGGTAAAATAGGAACCTTGCCATCACGAGACTTACCCATGATGGATGGATAGCAGCGAACAATAGAGAATCCAAGTGAACTTGATAAATAAAGCTATGCTCAAGAACGGCGCCAGAAAATAGTCTTGATGACCCACAAGTATAGGGGTGTATCGCAGTATTTTTTAGGGAAGTGAAACCCAATTTATTGATTCGACACAAGGGGAGCCAAAGGATATTTATAAGCCTTAACAACTGAGTTGTCAATTCAGCTACACCTGGAAACAATCTTACTCACAAACGTTTATCAAGAGTATACAGTTTTGTAATAGGAGTAGTAAAAGTAACAGTAGTAAAGTAAAGACAGCAGTAACAATAGCAAGAAACAAAGGATTCGAAAAGTGCGGTAGGCATAGGGATAGATGGACGGGCGTTGCATGGACATGACAATTCACATAGCAATCAGAACATAGGGCAATTGCAGATAAATAAGATAAAGCATCCAAGTACTAGATAATCCTAGGCATGTGTTCCATATATAGTCATACGTGCTCGCAATGAGAACTTGCACAACATCTTTTGTCTTGCCAGCCCGTTTGCAGCGGGGCCTCAAGGGAACTACTGGCAATTAAGGTGCTCCTTTTAATAGAGCACCGGAGCAAAGCATTAACACTCCATGAACACATGTGATCCTCACATCAAAGCCATTCCCTCCGGTTATCCTGATTTCTGTCACTTCGGGGCCATTGGTTCCGGACAACAATGTGTGTATACAACTTGTAGATAAGACCATAAACAATACTATCATAGTGAATCAATAACATGTTCAGATCTGAAATCATGGCACTCGGGCCCTAGTGACAAGCATTAAGCACAACAAGTCGCAACAAAGTTATAAAGCACTAATAGAAGATACTAGGCACCATGCCCTAACAATCTGATGCCATTACATGAACAATCTCATCCAATCCCTACCATCCCCATAGCCTACAGCGGGGGATTACTCACTCATAGATGGGGGAAACATGGATGGTCGATGGAGAAGCGATGGTGATGATGATGGCGATGATCTCCTCCAATTCCTCGTCCCGGCAGGGTGCCAGAACGGAGTTTCTGGTGCTGTTTCGTGGAATCTGGTGGTGGCAGCGGAGCGGAACTCCTTCTGGAAAAACGTCGAACCCCCCTGAGTTTTTAGGTCAGAAGGCTTCTTATAGGCGAAGAGGGAGACCGAGGGGGTGTCTAGGGCGGCCAGACCACCCCCTGGCGCGGCCAGGCCTAGCCCACGCAGCCAGGTGGTGTGGCTGGGCCCCAGCCCTACTCCGTCTCATATTCTAGCTCCGGGAGTCTTCTGGTGAAATAGGATTTTTGGCTTTTGTCCCGTCCAATTCCAAGAATATTCATTTTCTGACTTTCCTGGAACCAAAAATAGCAAAAAATAGGCAGCTGGCACTGTGGCTCTTGTTAATAGGTTAGTCCAAGAAATCATATGAAAAGTACTCCAAAGCGTGGACAAAACATAAGAAAGTAGATAAAACCATGCATGGAACATCAAAAATTATAGATACATTTGCAATGTATCAGGAGTCTTCTCTCTCTTTTTAGGGAAGTGTTCTATACCTTTCTTGAGTGGGAGTTGATATTTAATGGTGCCTTCTTTCATATCAATAATGGCACCAACAGTTCTAAGAAAAGGTCTTTCCAAAGTAATAGGACAAGAAGCATTGCATTCAACATCCAAAACATAGAAATCAACGGGGACATAGGCATTGTTAACCATAATAAGAACATCATTAATACTCTCCATGAGTTTCTTTTTAGGATTATCATCAAGTGGGACATTTAAATAACAATCTTCCAATGGTGGCAAATCAAGCATTTCATAAATCTTTCTAGGCATAATAGAAACACTACTATCAAGATCACATAAGGCTTTGAGATCAAAATCATTCACTTTCATATTAATGATGGGTTCCCAACCATCTTCTAATTTCATAGGAATAGAAGCTTTATGTTTCATCTTTTCTTCTTTAATTTTTATGAGAGCATCAGTAATGTGTTTTGTAAAGGCCATATTCATAGAACTAGCATTAGGACTTTTAGCAAGCTTTTGTAGGAACATAATAACTTCAGAGATGTTGCAACCATCAAGATCAAAATCACAATTATCATCTAAAGTAGTAGAGCTATTGTTTCCCATATTTCGAAGAATTTCAGTATTTTTATTAGAAAAGGTTCCATTGGGTTTACTAGCTTCAACATTAGTGGTAGTGATAGTAGAAATACTAATTTTTCTAGCGATTTCATCTTATCTTTCCCACTTAGCATGCAATTCAGCTAATAGTCTAACATTTTCATCAATTCTAACTTGTAGGGCATTAGTAGCAGCAAAGAGAATCTCAATAGTTTCAGGTTTAGCAGCCATTTTATTAAAAGAAGATTGTGCTTCAGCCAATGATGCTATATTTCTTTCAGCATTAGAGAGTTTTTCCTCAATAGTTTTATTGAAAGCAGTTTGTTTACAAATAAAATCTTTAAGCATAACTTCAGGTTCAGAGGGTGCACTCCTATTATTGTTGTAGGAATTTCCATAAGCATTACCATTATTGGGAGGATATGGCCTATAGTTATTATTACCAATATTATTCCTATAGGCATTGTTGCTAAAATTATTATTTCTTATAAAGTTCACATCAACTTGCTCTTCTTGAGCAACCAAGGAGGCTAAGGGAACATGATTTGGATCAATATGAGCTTTCCCATTAACAAGCATAGACATAATAACATCAATTTTATCACTCAAGGAGGAGGTTTCTTCAACAGAATTTACCTTCTTACCTTGTGGAGCTCTCTCGGTATACCATTCAGAATAGTTAACCATCATATTATCCAGAAGCTTTGTTGCAGCACCCAAAGTAATGGTCATAAAGGTACCTCCAGCAACAGAATCCAGTAGATTTCTTGAAGAATAATTCAATCCTGCATAAAAGGTTTGGATAATCATCCAAGCAGTCAGTCCATGAGTGGGACAATTCTTTACTAAGGATTTCATTCTTTTCCAAGCTTGAGCAACATGTTCATTATTAGATTGTTTAAATTTCATTATTTCACTTCTCATAGATATAATCTTAGCAGGAGGATAGTATTTTCTAATGAAAGCATCTTTCCATTTAGTCCAAGAATCAATACTATTTCTAGTTAGGGATTGCAACCATTCTTTAGCTTTTCCTCTCAAAGAGAAAGGAAAAAATTTAAGCTTAATAATATCTCCATCTATATCCCTATGCTTTTGCATCTCACAAAGTTCAACAAAGTTATTTAGATGAGCAGCTGCATCTTCAGTACCAATTCCAGAAAATTGTTCTCTCATAACAAGATTGAGTAAAGTGATGGCTCAATGCACGGCGCCCAGAAAAATGCTTGATGGCGGTGTTGATGTAGAGCTCGTTGGGAACCCCAAGAGGAAGGTATGATGAGCATAGCAGCAAGTTTCCCTCAGTTATGAAACCAAGGTTTAATCGAATATTGACTTTGGCTTTTGTCCTGTCCAATTCCGAGAATATTCATTTTCTGACTTTCCTGGAACCAAAAATAGCAGAAAACAGGCAGCTGGCACTGTGGCATCCTTTTAATACGTTAGTCCAAGAAAGTGTATAAAAATACTCCAAAGTACGGACAAAACATAAGAAAGTAGATATAAAACAAGCATGGAACATCAAAAATTATAGATATGTTAGCAACATATCAGGAAGCGCCACTTTTTTTTGATATAGAGGCATGTCGACTTGAATCCTATAGGATTAGATGCCTGCAGTATTTTGGATCAAGTGGTGTTTGATTTCACAGGAAAACCAAAGGAATTGTACAAAGAGGCTGGAGTGGATGGAAATTTTCCTCCAAAATAGAGTGCAAAGGAATCCTTTGAAGGAATTCCTAAGGATTATATGCTTTCGAATCAAACAGCATTTTATAGAAAAAAATCCTAAGGATCCAAATCCTACACAATTCCTCTGAATCCCAAGGCAAAATCCAAAAAGGAAAGATTGGTGTCCTACAAAAATCCTATGTGATTCCTACAATCTGAGGAGGGCCAGAAAGTACAAACAGATAAAGAAACCTGGATTCACTATGTTGCGCTCACAATTGAGATTCTGGTTAATAATACCTTTCATATTTTGACAATGAACGAACTTAGTAGTGAAGGGACACCGTCATACACTATATTTTTGGAAGGCATAGTACTGGTACTAATTCATTACTGACAATGGTTCATTCATTTTTTTAGGACATAAAGTGTGTGCTCATTCAGTCATACGAAAGGTAAAACATCAACAAGGTAGCTAAAGAACAACTTCACCGAATCACTCGCAATGTATCATCATGGAACTAGAATTACCTTCCGATGTGGGATCCCAGCAGTACCTTGACTTGTGACCGCAAAAATGAGGCCACCGTGTTTAATGGCATCATAGTACTATCGTCTTCCAAGACCTGAATGCTCCAGACATCTCCAAACTTGGCTACCGCCTTCCAGGTAGGCGATTTCACCATCGAACAATGCAAGGAGCTTATAGTCTGTGTAACCCCTAGCTTCTGTGGGCACTCTGTAGATTACGATCTTCAACAACTCAAGAGATCCATCCTATGACTTATTGAACTTTTCTCCATACCTGCGGATTCGCCAAAAAAACTTTTGAATTGTGAATAAGTTCAGAAATGACTACATGTAACTGGGGAACGCTGGCTGGCTAGTAGCATTACAGGTTATATCGTGGATATGAGGTAGATGCAATGGCACAAGTATCCGTTAATGGAAGGTCGATTACTCGATAGGTGTAGATGTTCGCTAGGAACCAGGCCCTGCTCTGGTCCACCGCGGTGAGCCAGTCGCCGTGCATGCCAACCCAGAATTTTTCGTGCATGAAGGGCAGGATGGCGGTGCGCCAAGGATGGTCGAGGGGCACCATGTCGTACACCGTGTCGTGCAGACGATGTACCCTCGTACCATCATAGTGCTCGTCGAACCAATAAGCAGGCTGAGGCATCAGTAGGCATGGTTCATTCCAATGGTGAACAGTCCATTTCATACCTTCGTTATTGGCGATACGATCGTGCAGCAGCTTGCAGCATGCGGCTAGACTGACGGTGCTAGAAATGTCCAGATGCTGAACGATGAGGTCGACATCGTCCGTGCTGAGTTGATCCCACTTGTATCACCCGCTAAGCTTCGAATCGGCCATCACAGCCGGATGGATTTAGACGGATGCCAAGTGCGGCTAGGGTTTTCTGCAGGAGGAGGGGAGCATTAGAAAGAAAGCGTGGGGGAGATTGTGGGCAGAGTGGGGACTAGGGAAGAAGATGGAGAGGCAAAGAAAAAAATAAGGGAGGAGATTTTACTTGCTTGCTCTGTGTAGTCAATAGCAGCATTGAGGACACCGCCGCTTAGACTTCACTGTATGTTAGACTAGCACGCCACGCAGCTAGTAGTTTGACAATACTCGTACTTACTGTATCATAGGTGCAGTATTGTCTAGTCACATCAGTTTGACCAGAGGGTTTTCTTTTTACAGCTTTCATTTCAACATAGTGTACTAGTATTTTCAATGGAAAATAGGAGGAAGAACTACTACTAGTAGTAGTAGCCGTGACATGGACACATGTACTTTCATCTTGTTCCCCTACATGCAGAACTCGTAGCACAGAACCGAAAATATATACACCGGATATAATGCACAGTACGGGTGTGTCCATGGTATTTTTGGCATGTTGCATGTGTTCATATATGTCCTTGTACAAGGTACATGGAATTACACGTGTACGGCATGCAACCGCGCAGCAAAATGAGAGACGTGCAAGGACACTAGATTTCACTCAAGTCAGGCGACGTGCATGACTTTGTGTGGCTCTGATTCACTGACATGTGGGCCATGTTAAGGTCGGCTCTACCTGCCAGTGAAAATCTGCATGCAACATACTTTTGGATCCACTAGGTACGTCCACGACGGAAATTGCAATTTGCAACTAGCTGCACCGGCAACAAGCTGTTGCATGTGGAACTTCCAAGTTTTCAGAAAATGTGAAATAAATCATGAACATAGATCATATTTATATAGTTCATCTATAAATTTTCATCCCAAAAATATTACTAGTACATGGCCTGGCCACCACAAAATGAACAAATGAACACAAGACATTGTTTGCTTAGGTTTTTCTTTTTCATTGACACACGTCACATAAGATCTTATTGTGGAACGAATATTGTAGATGCACAAGATACAACATAGCCAATGTTCCGAATTTATTTCACATTTTTTGAGAATTCGAAAGTGCAACAAATAATAAAGCGGTACGGGCACAACGAGTTGCAGAATATTCAACCCGCACTGACTAAAACTATGGCTTGCATACAGAAGGAGTTTGATCAAATCGCAAGCCTTGCACTATATTGCGGCGAAATGAGTGTTAGAGTACAGCAAGTTAACGGCTGAGGCCATACGATACAAATAAGATGAAGGAAATAATTCAAGATACACAAATCCCTATTCTATATGATCTCCCTTGAACCGTTAATTATGCCGGTTCCAATCCTTCGTGTTGGCCAAGCTTGGGATGAACCACAACGGAGTTTGCCGCCAATTCCAGCCAATGATTTTTTGAGGGAAATTCCAGCCAATGTTGGTTGATCCAACAACAGCGTCTTGGGCATTCATACTGATGCGGCATATTTTAGGACAAATATTAAATCCACAGAGACTAACTGCATGCGGCGAGCTGTATACACAGTTGCTCCTCGTTAGATCTTCAGGGCCAAGTCCTGCCGCGCCAACTGGAATGGTAATTGGATAGTTCAATCCAAGGAAGATAGAAAATGCTCCAAGGTCTAAAACCCTCCGCCATTGCCTCGGTGGAAGTAACCTACTAGTGTCAATCGAGAACACATGGGAGCAAAACCCAGTAGAATAGATGTGAATATTATGGCTGTGATGATAACCATCATTTTCAGCCACAGGATAACTAGTGTCATACCGCCTAGCACTAACACCCACAGTATTGATCAAAATAAGGCTACCACCATCAGGAGATCTTGCTAACCACCATAGATCAGGACTGTACTCACGATTACCGTCTAATTCAGGTGGCCCCGAACGACGCATAGGACCTTGCAAGGAAAGCACGTTTAGAGGTAAGCTGCGCAAAATTTGAATGACGAAGCTTGAAAATTTAAGGATGGAAATTTTACCCCATGCCCGAGGATCCCATGCATAAACATTGCCAATCTGAGTTACAGCATAGACAACTCCATTGTGGATAATTGCATCACGGTAGCTGAATATGCTGAACTGGTTCACCAGAACCATCCACATACCATGAGAACCATCAAGGAAGGCCATTACCGTGTCGAAGATGGCCAGGACAGAGAAATCCTTATAGTTCCCAGCAGCTGTGGGAACTCGGCAAATGGCTATCTTCAGTAGATTACTAGGCTGACCAGCCGCGATAAAATCAAAGATCGCTGGTAGAGGAATCTGGCGATCACAGCATCACAACACCACTTCTTACCCTCACAATCTGGCATCACAGCATCGGAGGAGGACCTGTCCAGCAGCGTCAGCTTGCACAAGGTCCACCCGAACTTCTTTTGTGGCTTCTGCTTGCCCCTGTCGCAATAGTAGCTGCCCCTGTAGAACTGCTTCATGCGATTGTCGCAGTAGAAGACATTGTACTCACGCGGTACCTCAGTTGAGTGAGAGTGAAGAACATAGGGGAGACCAAACGGATGAGATTTCGACAGGGATGCACTATGTGTTGCTGAGTAAATATAATGTTTGCAACAGGCGGCGAGGCTCGCAGCGGTGATGACGTCGCATCTAGCGGAGATTTCTTCAAGGGGGCCATCGGGAAACACCCTAGAAGTGTCACTGTCATCGATCAATTGGGCCATCCTGAGGAAGGGCTCGAGCAGGTGGGGGCGATGGCGTTTGGTTTTGATTGGGGGTTTTGGAGGAGAGAGCGAGCAGCAGCTGGCAGGGCGAGATGGAAAACAGTCTATCAAACTAGACGCCGGAGCTGATCCTAAAGCGGCATGGCGGCTTTGGCACATTCCTGGTGTGCGAGTGGTAATGGCTGTCGCCGGACGCTGGAGGTGAAGTGAGGATGGAGATTGAGGCAAAGAGAAATACGAAATGAAATCAAACCAAGCGTGCCTTCTTTCTCTCTGCTAAATCTATAGTGCCTATCGAACTGGGCTATAGAGATGCTCCGAAAGCGGCATGGCAACATTGGAGTGTGCTAAAGGTGGGCGAGTGGGGATCAACAAGAAGATGGAGAGGAAGAGGACGGAGAGCAAAGGAAAATAGAATAAATAGATTGAAATCGTACAGCCTATCGAGCATGGTTTTTCTCTCTTCTGTGTGTTTCCTGGTGCCTATCGAGTAAATAGGTCAGGCCTAGCCTAGCACGGGATGGAGTTGTACTATCCTCTCAAATAAATGGCCATGGCAGAGAGACGATTTGGAGTATACTCGGAGCTCCTCTTGTCGAACGTAATAATCCTTTGATCTTCTACATTCATCATCTTGTGCAGTCACTACTATACTACTACTACTATAACTAATAAACACATAAAGGTTCCACCGGTAATTAAGGAACCAAAACTGGAATACTACTACTCTCGAACTCTTGTGTAGTACAACAATAAAATGCTCACAAAATGGGCTACCAGTACGGCAGTACCATCTGTACACCCACACGCTACCACCTCAAATAAGCTTGTCTGCCACACCGCCAATTTCCTCTCCCTGTCGGCCTTACCGGACCCAAAATCGAACATCTCTCAGTTCAATAAAGAAAAAAGTTCACAATCTCTCAAAAAAAATCAACCATCCACCAAAAGAAAATCCATTGTCTAATGCTTCCTGTCCATTATGAACGGACGGTCGCAATTGCTCGAGCGCCGCGTGGGAGTAGTAGTCGTCTGAGCTACTGGTTTTAGCTCCACGAAAGCACGCGCCTGAAAGCGGCAGAAGAATTTATTCTATATCAGTGACGGAAGAAGATCGACGATATACAGTACCAAATCAACAAGTCAGTTGCTTTATCCATCTGACTGGTGAGAGCCGACACGAGTGGTGAACAGCTTGAAGTACAGCGGAACAGGTGTCTTTAAGGCATACAGTACGTACACCTCCATTCTGATTTAGGATAGTCACATAGTGCTAAATAACTTAGACTAATCTAGTAACTTGCACATGTACCTTCATCATAGTGGGTAACAATATGTGTGTAGTGTCACGCAAAAGGCCTAATTAATTAGGTTGTACTCCCTCCATTTAGAAATATAAGACGTTTTAGCTTTATGAATCGAATGTATCTAGACGTTTTTTAGGATGGGTTCGTAGAGGTTAAGAGTGAACCTATACACTAAAAAGCGTCTAGATACATTCACCTCATAAAGCTAAAGCGCCTTATATTTCTGAACGGAGGGAGTAGAATCATATACTACTTGTCTTGGTATGTGTGATGTTATAGTAACTAGCTAAGTTATTACGTCACTTTCTTTTTTCATTAATTAACTCTGAAAAGACATTTAATTAGAGACAAGTATCTACGCATACCTATAGTTCAAGTTTGTCAAGATGAAAAATCTTAGGAAGAAGTTGAACCTCTTGTCAAAACTCTTTGTGGTTTCTGATACAGAGTATATTAATTGACTGTCTGATGGGTGCCTCCAAAAGCTTTTTCTTAAAACTTTCAAAGCAACCTACAATTTACTCGTAGTTCAAATTTGACCGAATTTTGATGAATCTACTAGAGTCATTCAAGTGGCGGAGTTAGCTAGGAAGTTTGAATACTCATAAAACATAGGAATCGTTAGTACAACATGTTGGTCCACTATATATACTAGTAAGTTGCACGTGTCTTGCACGTGAGACTCAAATAGTAGACGTATGACATATCATCACAATATACAATTATAATGGGTAAAGCACAAAAAATATAAATTCGATCAACATCTATAAAGAATAGGTGTATATTTGGTCCTTGTACTTTGCATCATCATGTAGAAGTCAAAGATTATTAGCTACCTAACACTGAAATTTTTGATAACATGGTCTAGAGAAACAAGGGAGAAGATTCTAGTATGATGGAGAAGTGTGTTTTGAGGTTTGTGCATAGCATTCATTATGCCGAAGACTATCAATAGAATCTTCCAGATTCTAGAATGGAAAAGAAGATCTAACGGCTAGAAAAGCTGGGATTCGCGAGTCTTGATCCAACAGTCAACATTCAAAGTTATTCGTACACTATATAGTGGTTTGTAATGAAGACTATCAATAGAATTTTTCAAGATGCTAGAATGGAAAAGAAGATCCAACGACTAGAAATGTATGGATTCGTGAGTCTTGATCCAACAGTCAATATTCAAAGTTGTTTGTACACTATATAGTGGTAGATCATGTAGAAGTCAACGATTATTAGCTACTAATAAGTTGCACATGAGACTCAGATAGCAGACGTATGACATATCGTCACTATATAAAATTATAATTTGTAAAGCACAAAAAATTATAAAATTGATCAACATCTATAAAGTATGGGTGTATATTTGGTCCTTGTACTTTGTATCATCATGTGTAGAAGTCAAAGATTATTAGCTACCTGCTAACACATGAAATTTTTATAACATGGTGTAGAGAAACAAGGAAGAAGATTCTATTATGATGGAGAAGTGTGTTTTGAGGTTTGTGCATAACACTCATTATGTCAAAGACTATCAATAGAATCTTCTAGATGCTAGAATGGAAAAGAAGATCCAACAGCTAGAAATGCTGGGATTCGTGAGTCTTGATCCAACGGTCAACATTCAAAGTTATTCGTACACTATATAGTGGTTTGTAATGAAGACTATCAATAGAATCTTCAAGATGCTAGAATGGAAAAGAAGATCCAACGACTGGAAATGTTAGGATTCGTGACTCTTGATCCAACGGTCAATATTCAGTAAGTTGTTTGTACACTATATAGTGGTAAAGTTAACGATTATTAACTACTAGTAAGTTGCAGAGGAGACTCAGATAGTAGACGTATGACATATCATCACTAGATAAAATTATAATTGGTAAAGCACAAAACATTATAAATTTGATCAACATCTATTAAGTATATGGGTGTATATTTGATCCTTGTACTTTGTATCATCATGTAGAAGTCAAAGATTATTAGCTACCAAACACATAAAATTTTTGATAACATGGTCTAGAGAAACATGGAAGAAGATTCTAGTATGGTGGAGAAGTGTGTTTTGAGGTTTGTGCGTAGCATTCATTATGCCGAAGATTATTAATAGAATCTTCTAGATGCTAGAATGAAAAAGAAGATCCAATGGCTATAAATGCTGGGATTCGCGAGTCTTCATCCAATTGTCAGAATTCAAAGTTATTCGTACACTATATAGTGGTTTGTAAAGAAGAATATCAATAGAATATTCAAGATGCTAGAATAGAAAAGAAGATCCAACGACTGGAAATGTTGGGATTCGCGAGTCTTGATCCAACGGTCAATATTCAAAGTTGTTTGTACACTATATAGTGGTAGGATCATGTAGAAGTCAATGATTATTAGCTACTAGTAAGTTGCACATGAGACTCAGATAGTAGATGTATGACATATCATCACTATATAAAATTAAAATTTGTAAAGCACAAAAAATTATAAATTTATGGGTGTATATTTGGTCCTTGTACTTTGTATCATTATGTGTAGAAGTCAAAGATTATTAGCTACCTGCTAACACATGAAATTTTTGATAACATGGTGTAGAGAAACAAGGGAGAAGATTCTAGTATGATGGAGAAGTGTGTTTTGAGGTTTGTGCATAGTATTCATTATGCCGAAGACTATCAATAGAATCTTGCTAGAATGGAAAAGAAGATCCAACGGCTATGTAGAATTCATGAGTCTTGATCCAACGGTCAACATTCAAAGTTATTCATACACTATATAATGGTAAGATAAGATAAGATAATATAAGATAATAAGATAAGATAAGATAAGATACTAGTAGGTTGCACGTGTCCTGCAGGTGAGGCTGAGATAATAGACGTCTGACATATCATCACTATATAAAATTATAATAGGTAAAGTTGAAAAAAATATAAATTTGATCAACATCTATAAAGTATGGGTGTATATTTGGTTCTTCTACTTTGTATCATCATGTGTAGAAGTCAAAGATTATTAGCTACCTAACACTTGAAATTTTTGGTAACATGGTCTAGAGAAACAAGGGAGAAGATTATAGTATGATGGAGACGTGTGTTTTGAGAGGTTTATGCATAGTGCATTCATTGTGTTCAAGACTATCAATAGAATCTTCTAGATGCTAGAATGGAAAAGAAGATCCAATGGCTAGAAATGTTCGGATTCGCGAGTCTCGATCCAATGGTCAATATTCAAAGTTATTCATACACTATATAGTGGTAAGATAAGATATCTAAAAACATGGCTTGTGGCATTTAGATACATACTCTTCAGACTGTCTTTACATAAAGGAACAATCTCGCCGTCACTCAAAAAATTAAGAATGATATTTCCTGGTATTTGGAAACTCACATCGACGACATTGTTTACTACAAGAAGATGCACCCGTCTACCTCCGAAAAGACAATTAACTCAAGAGCAATCTATCGCATTTACTTGTAGCTCAAGTTTGATATAATTTCGTTGAATTGTCAAGATGCAAAACCTTAGCAAGAAGTTGAAGTTGTTGTAAACACTGTCGGTGGTGGTTTGTGATATATTAAATCAGCCCCCAATGGTTACCTCCAAAAAACGTAAATCTTTCAATGGAATCTACAATTTACTTGTAGTTCAAAATTGAACTAATTTCAATAAATCGACATAAAATCAATTTCAAGTGGGCAAAGTTAGCTATAGAATAAGTTTTAAAACTCATAAAACACAGGAATCATAAGTACAAAATGAGGGTCCACTATATGTCTGAAAGCTTGGCTTGTGGCATTCAGGTCCATATCCTTCGGACTTTGTTTACGAAAACGAACAATAATCTCATCATCACTCAGAAAATTGAGAACGTTCTTTCCTGATAGTTGGAAACTCACACCAGCGGTACTGATTACTACAATAAGATGCATCCATCTACCTCTAAATAGACATTTAATTAAAGAAAAATCTATCACGCTTACTTGTAGCTCAAGTTTGAGCTATTTTTTCGTTATATTGTCAAGATGCAAAATCTTCATTAGAAAGGAGTTAAAAACCTATTGTCAAAACTCTCGGTTGTTTTCTGATATATTAACTGAACCCCAATGGGTATACCTCCAAAAGTTTTCTGTAATTCTTTAGAAGAAACGTACAATAAGGGGGGTTCAATGTTTTTCCAGAAGGAGTTCCGCTCCGCTGTCACCACCAGATTCCACGAAACTGCATTAGAAACTCCATTCTGGCACCCTATCGGGATGGGGAATTGGAGGAGATCATCGCCATCATCATCACCATCGCTTCTCCATCGACCATCCATGTTTCCCCCAGCTATGAGTGAGTAATCCCCCACTGTAGGCTATGGGGATGGTAGGGATTGGATGAGATCGTTCATGTTATGGCATCAGATTGTTAGGGCATGGTGCCTACTATCTTCTATTAGTGCTTTTTGACTTTGTTGCGACTTGTTATGCTTAATGCTTGTCACTAGGGCCCGAGTGCCATGATTTCAGATCTAAACATGTTATTGATTCATTATGATAGTATTGTTTATGGTCTTACCTGCAAGTTGTATACACACGTTGTTGTCCGGAACCAATGGCCTCGAAGTGACAAAAATCTGGATAACCGGAGGGAATGGCTTTGATGTGAGGATCACATGTGTTCACAGAGTGTTAATGCTTTGCTCCGGTGCTCTATTAAAAGGAGCACCTTAATTGCCAGTAGTTCCCTTGAGGCCCCGCTGCAAACGGGCTGGCAAGACAAAAGATGTTGTGCAAGTTCTCATTGCGAGCACGTATGACTATATATGGAACACATGCCTAGGATTATCTAGTACTTGGATGCTTTATATTATTTATCTGCAATTGCCCTATGTTCTGATTGCTCTACGAATTGTCTTGTCCATGCAACGCCCGTCCATCCATCCCTATGCCTACTTTTCGAATCCTCGTTTACATGCTATTGTTACTCCTGTCTTTACTTTACTACTGTTGTTACTTTACTACTCCTACTACAAAACTATTGCTACTGATAAACTGCTGTGAGCAAGATTGTTTCCAGGTGCAACTAAATTGAGAACTCAGTTGTTAAGGCTTATAAATATTCTTTGGCTCCCCTTGTGTCAAATCAATAAATTGGGTTTCACTTCCCTCGAAAATACTGCGATACACCCCCTATACTTGTGGGTCATCATCCACTTAATATGTCTAAAAGCTTGGGTTATGGCATTGAGATCCATATTCTTTAGACTTTCTTTACATAAAAGAACCATCTCGTCATCACTCGGAAAACTGAGGATTTTCTTTCCCCATAGTTAGAAACTCACACCGACGACATTGTTTACTAGAAGAAGATGCACCCATCTACCTACGAAAATACATTTAATTCAAGAGCAATCTATCGCGCTTACTTGTAGCTCAAGTTTGATATAATTTTGTTATATCGATAAGAAGTCACTGAAGTGTGCAAAGTTTGCTAAGACGAAGCTTGAAAAATCCTAGTACTAAAAACATGGGCATTACGTATAAGAAACTATTGGTCCAGTTTGTGTGATAATTGGGGTGGTTGCATTTTCTTTTAACTATGGTAGGTCTCGTAGGAGAGAGGTGCTTGAGAGTTAACACGATCGATGGAAGTACAACTTACATCAAGGACCTCATAAAAATGAAAAATCCATCCAAGTCCATCCATTTAACACAATGACCCTAAAACTGAATAATGAAGTGTGTGTTATGTGGTTTGCGCATACTAGCGTTCATCGTGCTAAAGACTATCAATTGAATCTTTCTCGATGCTAAGGGAAAATAGAAGATCTAACGGTTAGCAATGTTTGGATTTGGCAGTCTTGATCCAAATGTCAATGTTCGGGTTAATTATAATTATACAATGGTGGTATGGTATTGTAAGAGATAAGACAAGATAAAGATAAGATAAGAAGTACCGCGAATGGCTGATCTAATGGTTGGTCTTGTAGGAGCGAGGTTCTTAAGAGTTAAGACGGTCAGTGGAAGTACAAGTTACATCAAGGACCTCATAAAAATGAAAATTGCATCCAAGTTCATGCATGCATTTAGCACAAGGACCCTGAAAGTGAGCAATGAAGTGTGTGTTTTGAGGTATGCACACACTAGCATCTATTGTGCTAAAGACTATCGGTAGAATCTTTCTAGATGCTAATAATGGAAAAGAAGATCCAACGCTTAGCAAAGTTTGGATTTCCTAGTCTTGATCCAATGGTCAATGTTCAAAACTGGTTCAAAATTGCCTTCCCTACCGATGTTTGCTCGATCTTTTGGATAACCTTCCCTCCCGATGTTTGGGAAGCAAGTTAAAATTTCGAAAACTGGAAAAGTTTGAATTTTTTACTGCCAAGTACCAAAGTGGTTTCCTTCCTATGTAATCATCGTCCCTACTCCACACCAACGCGTAGCTGCCGAACATGCCAGAGACACAGAGCCGCCGTACCAAGGCACACGTGCGCAGTGCAACACTATGGACGAGGGGAGAGAGATCAGCCGGACTGGTGCACAAGGGGAAAGGGGAGGATAGATGGAGCATAGGGAAGGAGAGAGAAAATACATGATTTGTTTTGTGTGCATAGGTCCTTAAATTTACTACTAGTAGAGTGTACACTGTAAGGCCACATGAGTACCTTGTGTCAGAAAACCATCATAACTTTGCTCTGACATGGAACCACCTTCAACTTCTCTTTGTTGCTGCCCTCTTCCCCTGCCAACGTTTTATTCTCTCAGCATGTACAACACGTGGACAGAGGTGACCATATGTCTAAGCAAAGAAATATACTACTCCCAGATTATGTAAAATAGAACATCTTAATAAGGCTTAGATAGTAAACGTATGACATATCATTACTATATAAAATTATAATTAGTAAAGCACAAAAAATTATAAATTTGATCAACATCTATACTACTATAGTGGAGCAGTTTTGAATTGGATCCTTAGCACCAATCCTCGACCCGTTGAAATTGTTGGATCCAATGGTTCAGAGAAGCTGGATTCGTGTTGAATAGTACCTAGAGAAAACTCCAGCATGCATGTTCTACAACCATCATGTCACCACCACCAAAATTTCATAGCACAGTAGACTATATTCTCTCTACTTATATACTACTATAGTGGAGCAGTTTTAAATTGGATCCATAGCACTAATCATGATCGTTGGGCTGTTAGATCCAATGGTTCAGAGCAACTAGATTCATGTTGAATAGTACTCCCTCCGCCAAAATATAAGGCGCCTAAGGATTAGTCAAAAGTCAACATTTTTTAAGTTTGACCATGATTATACACAAAAATATAAAAATTTAGAATACTAAATTAATATCAATAGATTCACCATAAAGTATATTTTCTTAATATGTCCATTCCATATTGTAGATGTAGATATTTTTTAAAAATATTTGGTCAAAGTTAGTAAGGTTTGACTTTTGACCAATCCTTAGGCGCCTTATATTTTGGGACGGAGCGAGGGAGTACAGACCTAGATGCTAGAATGGAAAAGAACATCCAACGGTTAGCAATGTTTGGATTTTCCAGTCTTGATCCAACTGTTAATGTTCAAAGTTAATCTCTACACTATATGTAGTGGTATGGTATATATTGTAAGAGATAAGAGAAAAGATAAAGATAAGATAGAAGTACTATGAATGGCCGATCTAATGGTAGGTCTCGTAAGAGCGAGGTGCTTGAGAGTTAACACGGTCGGTGTAAGTACAAGTTACATTAAGGACCTCGCAAAAATGAAAATTGCATCCAACAAGTCTGTGCATTTAGCACAAGGACCCTTAAACCGAGTAATGAAGTACTATGTGTTTTGAGGTTTGCACATACTAGTGTTCATCGTGCTAAAGACTATTAGTAGAATCTTTCTAGACGCTAAGAATGGAAAAGAAGATCCAACGGTTAGCAATGTTTGGATTTGCTAGTGTTGATCCAACGGTTAATGTTCAAATAAGTTAATCCCTACACTATTTAGTGGTGATATGCATGGTATTTTAAGAGATAAGAGACAAGATAAAGGTAAGATAATAAGTACTACGAATGGCCAATCTAATGGTAGGTCTTGTAGGAGCGATGTGATTGAGAGTTAACACGGTCGGTGGAAGTACAAGTTAGATCAAGAACCTCGTAAAAATGACAATTGCATCCAAGTCCATGCATTTTAGCACAAGGACCCTGACACTGAGCAATGAAGTACTGTGTTTTTAGCTTTGCGCATACTAGCGTTCATCGTGCTAAAGACTATCAATAGATCGAACCTTCTTGATGCTAAGAATGGAAAAAAGATCCAACGGTTAGCAATGTTTGGATTTGGTAGTCTTGATCCAAAGGTTAATATGTTCAAAGTTAATCCCTACACTATGTAGTGGTATGGTATTGTAAGAGATATGAGACAAGATAAAAGATAAGATAAGAAGTACTGCGAATGGCTGATCTAATGGTAGGTCTCATAAGAGCGAGGTGCTTGAGAGTTAACACGGTGAGTAGAATTACAATTTACATCAAGGATCTCATAAAAAATGAAAATTGCATCCAAGTCCATGCATTTATCACAAGGACCCTGAAACCGAAGTAACGGTCATGTGTTTTGAGGTTTGCGCATACTAGTGTTCATCATGCTAAAGACTATCAATAGAATCTTTATAGATTCTAAGAATGGAAAAAAATATCCAACAGTTAGCAATGTTTGGATTTGCCAGTCTTGAGATCCAACGGTCAATGTTCAAAATAAGTTAATCCCTACACTATGTAGTGGTGGTATATATGGTATTGTAAGAGATAAGAGACAAGATAAAGATAAGAAGTACTACAAATGGCTGATCTAATGGTAGGTCTCGTAAGAGCGAGGTGCTCGAGTGGTCGATGGAAGTACAAGTTACATCAAGGACCTCATAAAAAAATGAAAATTCCATCCAAGTCCGTGCATTTGGCACAAGGACCCTGAAACCGATTAATAATGAAGTACTGTGTGTTTTGAGGTTTGTGCATACTAGTGTTCATTGTGATAAAGACTATCAGTAGAATCTTTCTAGATGCTAAGAATGGAAAAGAATATCCATCGGTTAGCAATGTTTGGATTTGCTAGTCTTGATCCAACGGTCAATGTTCAAAGTTAATCGGTTAGCAAAGTTTGACCTAATTTCATGAAACAGTGAGCAAAGTTTGATCTAATTTCATTAAATAGTTAGGATGCAAAATCTTAGCAAGAAGATGAACCTGTCGTCAAAACTCTCGGTGGTTTCTGATATATACTAATTGACCTTTCCCCCCGATGGGTACCTCCAAGAGCTTTTTCGTAAAACTTTCAAAGCAACCTACAATTTACCTGTAGTAGTCCAAATTTTACCTAATTTCGCTAAATCGACATAAAATCATTCAAGTGGGTGAAGTTAGCTAGGAAATTTGAGAACTAATAAAACATGGGAAATTGTAAGTGCATCGTGTTGGTCCACTATATATGTGTGAAAACTTGGCTTGTGGCATTCAGATCTATAGTCTTTGGACTTTCTTAAGGGGAAAGAACAATCTAGTAATCAATCAAAAAATTAAGAATGTTCTTTCCTAAGATAGTTGGGAACTCACACTAGCGGCATTGTCTACTACAAGAAGGTGCACCTATATCTACCTCCGGAAAGACTTTTAAATCAAGAGGAATCTATTGCACTTACTTGTAGCTAAAGTTTGGCCTAGTTTTGTTAAACTGGCAAGATGCAAAATCTTAGTAAGAAATTCAATTTGTCGTCAAAAATCTCATTGGATGGTTTCTCATATATTAACTATGACCCCCCGATGGGTACCTTCAAAAGCTTTTTCGTAAAACTTTCACAATAACCTACAATTTGCTTGTAGTAGTTCAAATTTGACCTAATTTTGACGAATTGACATAAGGTCATTCAAGTGGGAGAAGTTAGGTAGCAAGTTTGAGAATTCATAAATCACAGGAAATCATAAGTACAATATGTTGGTCTACTATATATATGTGTGTGAAAACTTGGCTTCTGGCATTTAGATCGATATTCTTCAAACTTCCTTTACGAGAGAGAATAATCTTGAGATCACTCAGAAAATTGAAAATGGTCTTTCTTGATAATTGGAAACTCACACAGACGACATTGTTTACTACAAGAAGATGCACCCATCTACCTCCAAAAAGACATTTAATTCAAGAGCAATCTATCGCGTTTACATGTAGCTCAATTCTAACTTAATTTTGTTAAATTGTCAAGATACAAAATCTTAGAAAGAAGTCGTAATATACCAAAGCCTGGTAGTGGTTTCCTCGAGCATATTAATTCACCCTCCCTAAAGGGTACCTCCAAAAAGCTTTTTCATGAAATCTCAAAGCAACCCATAACTTACTTGTAGTCCAAATTCGACCTAATATAATTTCGAGCAATCCGGATAAAGTCATTCAAGTTGGCAAGAGTTAGATAGGGAAGTTTGGTGCCACATAAAACATGGGTATCACAGACAACATGTCTGGCCCACTATAGGCATATATATGTCCAAACTCAGATTGTGGCATTCAGATCCATATTTCTACTGGGGACAAAAAATAATAACCTCATGTCATCTCGAAATTGAGAATTGAATGTTTTCCCGAGTAGTTCTAAAACTCACACCGGCTACAAATATTGTTTCATCAGATACTGATTTTTTCAATATGTAATATTTAATAATCGTGATATATTTTGGTCAACTTCTAGCGCTTAACTTTGACTAAAACCTAATATGATGAGCATTACCTCATTGGGCTAGAATATAGATGCTTTAGCTTTAGAATGAATGTATCTGTAGTTTTTTGTATATGGGTGTTCCGGTATACATTCATTCACAATGCTAAAAACGTATATATTTCCTCAACAGTAGGGAGTATTACATAAATGGAGTATATATAATGATAAGAACATTTTTTTAAACCCTCATGTTTTTTTTTCTTACCATCATAGATCTGGTTTACAATAATAATCGATGATTAACCAAATCGCAAATGATCAAACCCAAACACACACAGAAAAGTAGTAGTAGTAGTACAACTTACCCGGGCTTAGACTCGCCATTTTCTCAGCGATTTCAGCAAAGATCCTCCGCCGGGCAATTTGGTTGTCCCCATAGTACCATCGCCAAGCAGCACCAGGATTTCAAGGAAGACGCTGGCCAGTGTGCGGCGGTAACATCGCCAGTGCTTACCGAGGCTCCCCTTCGTCAGCGATGACGCTGGATCATCACATGCCCGTGGATGATGTGGATCTTTCTCACGTCTCTTCATGTCGGCCTTTTGCTGAAAGCTCTGGAAGACTCTCAAGGGTGAGGTACCAGAACGGCCGGGCGAGGCAGAGACGGAGACTCAAGCCTATGTGCCTGAAGTACTTAATTCTCCGTGTAGCGCCTGACCGCCGACGGGAAATGTAGCCTCTTGATGGACCCTCGACACTTTTGATGGACCTGCAGGCGAGACTGCTAATCTGAGTCCCGTACCGTCAAAAGTAGATCATGAATTCGAGGATTGTGAGCAGATTCAGCCAAAGGTTATGACTTCTTTTCTCCATGGCCTTTGTCGCTGCTACTGTGGTCTTATTCTTTCCCATGTGGGAGTCTTATTCTTCCCATGGGGAGCTCATAGGCTATAGCCATAGCTACAAAGTCTAAGAGGAAGAAAGGTTAATTATGGAGGGTCATGAAGGTGCCCAGTCCCTTGTATTGAAACTTAATAAATACTTTTACTGTTTTACAAGTATGAATTTTTAATAGGAGTACTACTAAAAGGCTGTGTGCATGTTTCCTTATTTTCTTTCACTTTTTTGAAACATGGTCAGATGTGTCAGTATGAAAATTCATACAAATAAGTTGTATCTTTCAAAACAATAGTCGGTTTTCAGTATGACTACATGGGTATAATAATTAGTACTATATGAATTTCTTACAAATTTACAAGCAATCTATCACGCACTTGTAGTTCAAAATTTACCTACTTTGGTTTTATTGACAAAATGTAATTTAAATATGAGAAATTAGCTAGAAGGCCTGAAAATTCATGAAACTTGTTAACCATGAAACATAATCTATTTTGTGTGAAATTTAGTGTGTTGTGGCATTCAGAGCCATACTCTTTGCCTTTTCTTTAAAAAATAATTATATGTGGCACTTCTAACATATTTTAACAAAATTCTATAAATAAAAGTTGAAAAGTCCAATTAACAACATTAGTATGCCATGCCAAGATGCACCCCGTCTACCCGAAATGGACACGACCTTTGTCATTATTTAACTTGAAACCCAAGTATATGTTAACACATCACTGGTCATATTGTGAAGAAGTGTTTTTAAACCTTGTCAAAATTCATGTTTATCATTTACGGAAGAGGAGACTGATACATTGCAAATGTATCTATAATTTTTGATGTTCCATGCTTGGTTTTATCTACTTTCTTGTGTTTTGTTCCAACTTTGGAGTACTTTTCATATGATTTCTTGGACTAACCTATTAACAAGATGCCACAGTGCCAGTTGCCTGTTTTCTGCTGTTTTTGGTTCCAAGAAGTCAGAAAATGAATATTCTCGGAATTGGACGGGACAAAAGCCAAAGTTACTATTTTCCCGGAAGACTCACGGAGCCAAAAGGAGAGTCGGAGAGAGGCCACAAGGTGGCCACACCACCCCATGGCGCGGGTCCCCTGGCCACGCCAGGGCATGGTGTGGGCCCCCTGGTTGGCCAACGACCTTGCCTCCTTCGCCTATAAGAGCCTCCCGATACCAAAACCCTAGGTCGTAAATCATAAATCCACGAAAAGTTCAGCTGCGCTGCCGCCACCGAAGGGGAGATTCGGGGGACAGAAAGTCTCTGTTCCGGCACCCTGCCGGGACGGGGAAGTGCCCCCGAGCCATCTCCATCGATCTCCACCACCATCTCCATCACCGTTGCTGATTCCCATGATGAGGAGGGAGTAGTTCTCTCTCTCGAGGCTAAGGGTTCTACAGGTAGCTATGTGTTCATCTCTCTCTCTATGCATGATCATATTGTGATCATGAGCTTGTAATCTATAGATCTACCTTGCTACTCAAGTGCTTTAATAGATCTCTGCTCTCCCCATGTGTGTGAAAGTGACAGTGTGCATACCATGGTGGCACTTAGGCTAGAGATTACAAATACTTGTTATGAGTTATATTTGGAGTTGGATGTCTTTATGAAATTGTGGTGTTTGTTGGACTCATCTAGTACTCAAGATGACAGTGTGGGGTTTTCTAGATGGGGAAGATGAACTTTGAGGTGTGTTGTTATAGCCCTACCATTGATTAGAGTGTCCAACTGGAGAGTAGTTCAGAGTAGTATCATAAGAGAAGATATTTATATGAGAGTGTTCACTAGTGAAAGTATGATCCCTAGGCCTTGTTTCTAAGCATTGAAACTTTGTTTGCAATTAGATCTATTACATGTTTGCTTGCTTCCATCTTTCTTTCAATTTGCCTTTAGTCTTTTCCACGCCATCAAGTTATCTTCTATTACCATTACCACTTGTATTTCACTATCTCTTTGCTGAACTAGTGCACCTATACACCTGACAAGTGTATTGGGTTTGTTGGGGACACAAGAGACTTCTTGTATCTTGATTGCAGGATTTCTTGAGAGGGGATACCTTTGACCACTTCCTCCCTGAGTTCGATAAACCTTGGGTGATCCACTTAAGAGAAAACTTGCTGCTGTTCTACAAACCTCTGCACTTGGAGGCCCAACAATTGTCTACAAGAATAAAAGTGCGTAGACATCAAGCTATTTTAGGGCACCGTTGCCGGGGAGGTAAGGTAAAAGGTATTCACACCGGAGGATTAAAGAAGAAGAACCTCCCCATGAGCTTGTAATCTATAGATCTACCTTGCTACTCAAGTTCTTTAATAGATCTCTGCTTTGCCCATGTGTGTGAAAGTGACGGCGTGCACACCATGGTGGCACTTAGGCTAGAGATTACAAATACTTGTTATGAGTTATATTTGGACTTGGATGTCTTTATGAAATTGCGGTGTTTGTTGGACTCATCTAGTACTCAAGGTGACAGTGTGGGGTTTTCTAGATGGGAAAGGCTTACTTTGAGGTGTGATGTTATAGCCCTACCATCGATTAGAGTGTTCAACCGGAGAATAGTTCAGCGTAGTATCATGAAGAGAAGATATTTATATGAGAGTGTTCACTAGTGAAAGTATGATCCCTAGGCCTTGTTTCTAAACATTGAAACACCGTTTGCAATTAGATCTGTTACATGCTTGCTTGCTTCCATCTTTATTTCAGTTTTACTTTAGTCTTTTCCATGTCATCAAGTTATTTTCTATCACCATTACCACTTATAATTATCTATATCACTTGTATTTCACTATCTCTTCGCCGAACTAGTGTACCTATACACCTGACAAGTGTATTAGGTGTGTTGGGGACACAAGAGACTTGTTGTATCTTGATTGCGGGGTTGCTTGAGAGGGGATACCTTTGACCACTTCCTCCCTGAGTTCGATAAACCTTGTGTGATCCACTTAAGGGAAAACTTGTTGATGTTCTACAAACCTCTGCACTTGGAGGCCCAACAACTGTCTACAAGAATAGAAGTGTGTAGACATCAAGCTATTTTCCGCGCCGCTGTCGGGAGGTATAAAGGTACTCACATCCTCTGGTGTGAGTGCTCGAAGTTATTTCCTTTAGATTCTGCAATTTTGTCTTTTTGTTTCTTGTTTTCACTAGTTATGCGTAATGGAAAACAACAACAAAATTAGAGAGCTTTATAGTATTTATCTTGAGTTAGGACATGAAGTGTTTGAAGAAAAGATTAAAAAACCTATGGAACTTTATTTGCATGCTAATAGCAATGTTGTTAGTATGAATTATTTGGACACCATTATTGTTAATGCTATGGAAAAGTCTAAGCTTGGGGAAGCTAGTTTTTATGAAAATGATCTTTTTAGTTCCCCAGCTTTGGAAGATAGCTATTCTATTGCTTATGATGATAACAAACCTCCAATATATGATGATTATAATGATGAATATGATATTTTTAGTCCACCTACTATTGAGGAGAAAATTAATGATTACAATATGCCTCCTATATTTGATGATTATGGTTATGAGAATAATAATGATAGCTATTTTGTTGAATTTGCTCCCACTATGATTAATAAGAATGACTATGCTTATAGGGAGAGTAATAATTATTTTATGCATGTGGCTCATGATAAGAATGTTTTATGTGATAGTTATATTGTTAATTTTATTCATGATGCTACTGAAAGTTATTATGAGAAAGGGAAACATGGTTTTATGCATCTCAACAATATTAAGTTTCCCCTCTTTATGTTGAAAGTCTTGAAGTTGCACTTGTTTTTCTTTACTATGCTTGTTGCTTTGTGCTTTCATGACTTGTTTCTTTACAAGATTGCTATGCATAGGAAGTGGGTTAGACTTAAATGTGCTTTGAATTTGCTTCTTGGTGCTCTCTTTTACTTCAATTCATATTTCCTATGTGAGCATCTTCTCAAATTATCATGCCTAACTTAAAGGCGTTAAATAAAAGTACTTATTGGGAGATAACCCAAAAGTTTTAGATGAGTCTTGGAAGTTATTACTTCAGTAATAACCGCTCCTTATCCTTTTTATTTGCTTTTTTGTGCCAAGCGTAACCTCTAATGAGAGAGAAATAATGATTGGGAAAGTTGCTGTCCCGAAACAGATTTCTGTGCTTCACCGTAAACATTCATGTAAAATCTCTGAACGTCCTTTTGAGGCGTGAATTTTTGTGCTTCTGCCCCAGGTTGTGATCTAACTTTTGTTAGTTCAGCACTTTTCGATTTGAGCAACAGAAGGTCTTCAAAATAATTTGTCTTTACCTGCTGGTCTGTTTTGACAGATTTCTGCCATTTTCTGCATTTGCTTCTTGTTGGTTCCTTTTTGAGTTCTTTTGGGTAATTGATCTTTTTGAGGGAATTGCTATAGTAGCTAGTGTTTTAATGGAATTTTTATTGGTGTTGAAACAGAACCCAAAGACTTATTATCTTGAGTGCACTAATGTTCCTAATAAAGATTATGTGAAGTTTTGTATGAAGGAAAAATTTCAGGTGTATGGAAGGAATGAGTAATGAGATGAAGGATGGACTAAAGCTCAAGCTTGGGGATGCCACGTGTGTCACCCTAAGAAATATCCAAGAAGTACAAGCGTCAAAGCTTGGGGATGCCCAAGGCATCCCCTTCTTCATCAATAAAAATCTCAGGTTTCTTCCAAACACTTCATTTTTATTGTTTCATGCACAGTTGTGTTGTTCTTGGAGCCGCCTTCTTTTCGCTTTTAGTTTTCGTTTGCTTTGTTTGCTTAGTTTTCTGAATAAATTGGTTGGACCCCCTCTTTCATACATTGGTTTTCAAATAGTTTGGTTTGGATTGGAAAAGAGTAGAAAAGTTCACTCTTAAGTGGTAAAGAGAGCTTGTTTTTGACTGTGACCTATGCTTTGTCATGCCATGCTTGATATTGTTTTGGCTATATGCTTAGTATTCTTTGCTGTAGCATGACTTGTTATAAACAATTGAGATTTCTTAATGTGCCTTGGATGAATCATGCGTTGTTTTAGCATATTAAAGCATAGTATTGTGGTATTCTCCTTTGATGCTTTATTTGGGTTGACTTGGCACATGCTCACACCATATTATGACTATCCCAAGTCACCATAGCCTTTATGATCCTTTAGTTTTCAACTTGTAGTACCACTTTATGCTTTGATCAATGATGTTTTGTCGCTCTGCATGATTATGGCCATTATTTCTCTCTTAGTTTGTCGCTCCCAGTCTTTTGCTAGCCTCCATAACCAAGTATGAGTTCCACTCATGCATCCAACTCCTTAAACCAAGTTATTCCAAAGAGTCCACCATACCTACCTACTAGCTTATGTTATTCCAAGTATATTCATGTTTTTGTTTACCTTCCAAATTAAACTTGTTATGAGAAAACTAGTGATTAAAGCTCTCACGAACTTGATGGCACACTTTACTTTTCTTGCCCTTAATAAACTTGAACCATTGTGTCGTCTATGTTGTATATGCTTGCACTTATTTGTTGGGGATTAGCAGAACCATGCTATCATGGGGAACGCTTTCAACATTGCACTTGGTACTTGTACCTAGTTGATATCATGCTCTTTTGTATATGGATGTCGTCGGTGTGAAATGAAAGGGGAGCTTGTAAGTCCATGGAGTTATTTATATGTGTTAGAGAAACGCCTGGGCCGCTGGTCTAATCCATGCTGACATGGTGGAAACCTGCAGCGTAACCATAATGAGCTTTCTATGAAGCATTCTTCTTATAAAAAAAGAGTCCTATATTGAGAAAAAAGAGAAAAAGAAACAAAAAAGATTATGAAAAGAGGAAAGAGAGAAAAAAGCACCATATTCCCATGGTAAATAAGAAGATTGCTGAGATGCTCGTTGTCTGCTTGCCTTGTCATTTTGTGGGGATTCTTCCATATCATCGGGCAAGGGGTACCCCGTTGGCGGTTCTCTATGATACACATGTACTTACGATGACAAGAACTTACCGGTGACTAAACTTGAGTAGCATGAGGAGCGGCCCTCGTATACAAGGGACATGAGATTTCTAACTTATACTTCATCAAGCATGTACACCATAGTTTGTTCACTTTAACCTTATCACTTTAAGATGCTTATGATAGGGGCAATGAGAGCTGAAAGCTATAAGTACCATAATTTTTGGAAGTTCTTTATGAGACTTGAATCCCTACTTACTTCTTTGAAGGCCTTTCTTCCACCATTATATTGAGTCTCCACCTTCTAAGTTTATGCACCTACTTTGAGAGCATAGTGGCCATTCTTAGTTCTATGTGCATTGTCCCAAGACTAGTTGATTGATGCATAACTTGTTATTGCTTGTTTTAAACTATTTGTATCTAGTCACTCTTATGAACTTTGAAGGTGTCTTATGCATTTATGTTTGCTACTCTATGAGGGACAAGCTAAATGCCACTATGCTATGTTTTCTTTATGTGAAACAAACAAACGTCTTGCAAAGCATTGTTATTCATGAATCTTTTGTTTATGCCTTTTCATGTTGCAACATAGTTGCTTTGTCTTATTGCTAGAACTTTGTCTTTCATGTTATGATTGAAGTACTATGATCCCAGCTTTGAATGTTTTACAAATACTTTGATCAAGTCTTTGATGGTGCATGTCACCTCAAAAATTATTCTTTCTTTTTATCACTTACCTACTCGAGGACGAGCTGGAGTTAAGCTTGGGGATGTTGATACATTGCAAATGTATCTATAATTTTTGATGTTCCATGCTTGGTTTTATCTACTTTCTTGTGTTTTGTTCCAACTTTGGAGTACTTTTCATATGATTTCTTGGACTAACCTATTAACAAGATGCCACAGTGCCAGTTGCCTGTTTTCTGCTGTTTTTGGTTCCAAGAAGTCAGAAAATGAATATTCTCGGAATTGGACGGGACAAAAGCCAAAGTTACTATTTTCCCGGAAGACTCACGGAGCCAAAAGGAGAGTCGGAGAGAGGCCACAAGGTGGCCACACCACCCCATGGCGCGGGTCCCCCTGGCCGCGCCAGGGCATGGTGTGGGCCCCCTGGTTGGCCATCGACCTTGCCTCCTTCTCCTATAAGAGCCTCCTGATACCAAAACCCTAGGTCGTAAATCAGAAATCCACGAAAAGTTCCGCTGCGCCGCCGCCACCGAAGGGGAGATTTGGAGGACAGAAAGTCTCTGTTCCGGCACCCTGCCGGGACGGTGAAGTACCCTCGAGCCATCTCCATGGATCTCCACCACCATCTCCATCACCGTTGCTGATTCCCATGATGAGGAGGGAGTAGTTCTCTCTCTCGAGGCTAAGGGTTCTACCGGTAGCTATGTTTTCATCTCTCTCTCTATGCATGATCATATTGTGATCATGAGCTTGTAATCTATAGATCTACCTTGCTACTCAAGTGCTTTAATAGATCTCTGCTCTCCCCATGTGTGTGAAAGTGACAGGGTGCATACCATGGTGGCACTTAGGCTAGAGATTACAAATACTTGTTATGAGTTATATTTGGAGTTAGATGTCTTTATGAAATTGTGATGTTTGTTGGACTCATCTAGTACTCAAGGTGACAGTGTGGGGTTTTCTAGATGGGGAAGATGAACTTTGAGTTGTGCTGTTATAGCCCTACCATTGATTAGAGTGTCCAACCGGAGAGTAGTTCAGAGTAGTATCATAAGAGAAGATATTTATATGAGAGTGTTCACTAGTGAAAGTACGATCCCTAGGCTTTGTTTCTAAGCATTGAAACTTCATTTGCAATTAGATCTATTACATGTTTGCTTGCTTCCATCTTTATTTCAGTTTGCCTTTAGTCTTTTCCATGCCATCAAGTTATCTTCTATCACCATTACCACTTGTATTTCACTATCTCTTCGCCGAACTAGTGCACATATACACCTGACAAGTGTATTGGGTGTGTTGGGGACACAAGAGACTTCTTGTATCTTGATTGCAGGATTGCTTGAGAGGGGATACCTTTGACCACTTCCTCCCTGAGTTCGATAAACCTTGGGTGATCCACTTAAGGGAAAACTTGCTGCTGTTCTACAAACCTCTGCACTTGGAGGCCCAACAATTGTCTACAAGAATAGAAGTGCGTAGACATCAGACACCATACATAAGTTCTTAACACTTTTTATTGTTTTCTTTACTTTTCTTTAATTTATCCCAATAAATGGGATGAGTGATGCAGATATGACCTTGGCATTGGTAACTTGGCTTAAAATGTGAACAATGTTCATATATGGTTATTCTACTATTGTGTAGCAAGTTTTTTGAAAGTTGTCCAAATCCATGTTTGTAGTTTTCGTCCAAACAAGCACAAATATAAGAGGACACCATTTAAGTTTCAACTATGTATCATTACCACCCCCCTCCCGCAAAAAAACTATGTATCATGACACACATTGAAATAAGTATTTTCATATAGTACTAACATGCGGTGGAAATTATTTATATTTTGCTAGAATACAGTGAGTGCACTCTAAGACTAATTATCCGGACGTACTTAATTACTAAAAACAAATCCTATCACTTGGAAATTAAAAAGCATTTTCCTAAAAGTTCGGAACTCTCATTGACAACATTATTTACCAAAGCCAAGATGCTTTGTAGAACGACATATAGTACATTGCCCGCCTCTTCTCTGGACGCCATTTAATTTTGCACTCGGGAACGCTTCTTCAGTGGGGGGCGGGAAGAGACCTCCTCGTCGTCGTCCTCGGCCTCCTCCCCGTCGTCGTCCTCGGCCTCCTCCTTGTCGTCGTCTTCGGCCTCCTCCTCAAGGTCGAGCTCAGACTCCTCCTCTTCCTTAGTCTCATCTTCCGTCTTATCGGAGTCTCTCGGCGTTGGTGGTGGTGTCCCTTCGAAAAAGCGCTGCTAGTGGCTATCTTCTTCATCAGAGGAGTCAGACAGCAGCGGCAGTCATGGCCCATCGACTGAGTCTGGGCTTTCAGATGGAGTTTCGGGGCCTTTCCCATTTGTCAGGTCAATCGACATGTTCTGGAGAGAGTTGTCATACGACATTTTGGAAGGAAATAGAGAGAGATCGAGTTCTAAGCAACGGTGGGTTGGGTGTTTGGGGTAAAAGTAGGGGTGCATACTGTTGCAATTTATAATGTCTATTTATAGTCGTGCTTGTGTTAATACCCTAAAAACTATCCCAAAATATCATAAATAGATTGTACCAGACTCGTCCCATCAACAAAAAAATGATTATACCAGACTTGTCGGTTCTTGATTTTTCTCGGCCCAGAGAATTCAAGAGGTGCCCCGCTTTATCCAAAAATGAAGAGAATCATGCAGATCTTGCTGAATTACTCGGTGTCTCTTACTTCCTCCGTTAAATTTAAGTGTATATAGTAGTACATACTTATCTAACTACAGTACTACTAGTATACGTATACTCTTCACAAAGTTGCGTCACCGAACTTGATTGATGGTGGTATGGTGTGGGCCTCATCTTTTTCTGCACCGCTGCATCTCAGACTAGAAGTATAATCATTGTGTGAAAGCTTACACGGGAAGGAAGGAGAAATGGAGAGGATAGTGGATGGATGGTGAGAGGGGGCGAAGGAGAGAGAAAATTTACTACATAGTACTGTAGTATGTGTACTAGTACCGCATTTCACGACCCATCGTAATATTGAAACTTTTAGCTGAAGTTAGATAGGAACCATGACCAACTACAATATGTGTGGCTTGTGGCATTCTGAACCATATTATTTGGACTTTCTTCACAAAAAAAACATCACCGTCCTCACTGGGAAAATTGAAATTCTTTTTTTCCTAATTGTTGGAAACTCCCACATGCAACAATGCTTACTACGCCAAGATGCACCCATCTACCAAACTATCGTGGGAACTCTATCAAATTGTAAACTATGATGTCAATATGTCCTTGATGACCTTGGTCGTTCGGGTTGAAATAAACCCGATGTTTGGCCGATCTTTTGGATAACCTTCCCTCCTGATGTTTGAGAAGCAAGTGAAAATTTCGAAAACCGAAAAAGTTTGAATTTTTGTGCCGCCAAGGACCAAAGTGGTTTCCTTCCTATGTACTCCCCTCGTCCCTACTCTACACCAACACGCGGCTACCGAACACGCCAGAGACACAGAGCCACCGTACCAAGGCACATGTACGCAACGCCACGCTATGGATGAGGGGAGAGAGATCAGCCGGACCGGTGCGCGAGGGGAAATGGGAGGAGAGATGGAGCATAGGGAAGGAGAGAGAAAACACACGATTTGTTTGCATGCATAGGTCCTGAAATTTACTACTAGTAGAGTGTACACTGTAAGGCCGCAGGAGTACCCCGTGTCAGAAACCCATCATAACTTTGCTCTGACATGGAACTGCCTTCAACTTCTCTTCACTGCTACCCACTTCCCCTGCCAACGTTTTATTCTCTCAGCATGTACAGCGTGTGGACAGAGGTGACCAGATGTCTAAGCAAAGAAATATACTACTCCTGCATTATGTAAAAAATCACACATTAATAAGGCTCAGATAGTAAATCGTATGACATATCATCACTATATAAAATTATAATTGGTAAAGCACAAAAAATATAAATTTGATAAACATCTATTGTATAAAGTATGGGTGTATATTTGGTCCTTGTACTTTGTATCATCATGTGTAGAAGTCAAAGATTATTAGCTACATAACACTTGAAATTTTTGGTAACATGGTCTAGAGAAACGAGGGAGAAGATTCTAGTATGATCGAGAAGTGTGTTTGGAGAGGTTTATGCATAGTGCATTCATTATGTTCAAGACTATCAATAGAATCTTCTAGATGCTAGAATGGAAAAGAAGATCCAACGGCTAGAAATGTCGGGATTCGCGAGTCTTGATACAACGGTCAACATTCAAAGTTATTCGTACACTAATCTCATCATCACTTGGAAAATTGAGAATATTCTTTCCTGATAGTTGGAAACTCACACCAACAGTACTGATTACTAGAAGAATATGCATCCATCTACCTCCAAAGATACATTTAATTAAATAAAAATCTATCGCACTTACTTGTAGCTCAAGTTTGAGCTAATTTTTTGTTAAATTATCAAGATGCAAAATCTTAATTAGAAAGGAGTTAACCTGGAATTTGATCAACATCGATAAATTGGTAAAGCACAAAAAAATATAAATTTTATCAACATCTATAAAGTATGGGTGTATATATTTGGTCCTTGTACTTTGTATCATCGTGTAGAAGTAAAAGATTATTAGCTACCTAACACATAAATTTTTTGATAACCTGGTCTAGAGAAACAAAGGAGAAGATTCTAGTATGATGGAGAAGTGTGGTTTGAGGTTGTGCATAGCATTCATTATGCCAAAGAATATCAATAGAATCTTCTAGATGATAGGATGGAAAAGAAGATCCAACGGCTCGAAAAGCTGGGATTCGCGAGTCTTGATCCAACGGTCAGCATTCAAAGTTATTCGTACGTTATATAGTGGTTTGTAATGAAGACTATCGATAGAATCTTCAAGATGCTAGAATGGAAAAGAAGATCCAGTGACTGGAAATGTTGGGATTCGCGAGTCTTGATCCAACAGTCAATATTCAAAGTTGTTTGTACACTATATAGTGGCAAGATCATGTAGAAGTCAACGATTATTAGCTACTAGTAAGTTGCACGTGAGACTCAGATAGTAGACATATGACATATCATCACTATATATAATTATAATTGGTAAAGCAAAAAAAATTATAAATTTGATCAACATCTATAAAGTATGGGTGTACATTTGGTCCTTGTACTTTATATCATCATGTAGAAGTCAAAGTTTATTAGCTACCTAACACATGATTTTTTTTTGATAACATGGTATAGAGAAATAAGGGAGAAGCTTCTAGTATGACGGAGAAGTGTGTTTTGAGGTTTGTGTGTCGCATTCATTATACCGAAGACTATCAATAGAATCTTCTAGATGCTAGAATGGAAAAGAAGATCCAACGGCTAGAAATGCTAGGATTCGCGAGTCTTGATCCAATAGTCAACATTCAAAGTTATCCGTACACTATATAGTGGTAAGATATGATAAGATAAGATACTAGTAAGTTACACGTGCCCTGTACATGTGGCTCAGATAATAGACGTCTGGCATATCATCACTATATAAAATTATAATAGGTAAAGTAGAAAAAATATAAATTTGATCAACATCTATAAAGTATGGGTGTATATTTGGTTCTTCTACTTTGTATCATTATGTCTAGAACTCAAAGATTATTAGCTACCTAACACTTAAAATTTTTTGTAACAGGGTCTAGATAAACGAGGGAGAAGATTCTAGTATGATGGAGACGTGTGTTTTGAGAGGTTTATGCATAGTGCATTCATTGTGTTCAAGAGTATGAATAGAATCTTCTAGATGCTAGAATAGAAAAGAAGATCCAATGGCTAGAAATGTTCGGAATCGCGAGTGTTGATCCAGCGGTCAATATTCAAAGTTATTCATACACTATATAGTGGTAAGATAAGATGTCTAAAAACATGGCTTGTGGCATTCGGATCCATACTTTTCAGACTATCTTTACCAAAAGGAACAATCTCGTCATCACTCAGAAAATTAAGAATGATATTTCCTGATATTTGGAAACTCACATCGATGACATTGTTTACTACAAGAAGATGCACCCGTCTACCTCCGAAAAGACAATTAACTCAAGAGCAATCTATCGCATTTACTTGTAACTCAAGTTTGATATAATTTCGTTAAATTGTCAAGATGCAAAATCTTAGCAACAAGTTGAACTTGTTGTAAAAACTATCGGTGGTGGTTTGTGATATATTAAATCAGCCCCCAGTGGTTACCTCCAAAAAACGTAAATCTTTCAATGCAACCTACAATTTACTTGTAGTTCAAAATTGAACTAATTTTGATAAATCGACATAAAATCAATTTCAAGTGGGCAAAGTTAGGTATAGAATAAGTTTTAAAACTCATAAAACACAAGAATCATAAGTACAACATGAGGGTCCACTATCTATGTATGAAATCTTGGCTTGTGGTATTCAGGTCCATATCCTTCGGACTTTCTTAACGAAAACGAACAATAATCTCATCATCACTCGAAAAATTGAGAATGTTCTTTCCTGATAGTTTGAAACTCACACCGGCGGTACTAATTACTACAAGAAGATGCATCCAGCTACGTCTAAAGATACATTTAATTAAAGAAAAATCTATCGCGCTTACTTGTAGCTCAAGTTTGAGCTAATTTTTTGTTAAATTGTCAAGATGCAAAATCTTAATAAGAAAGGAGTTAAAAACCTATTGTCGAAACTCTCGGTTGTTTTCTGATATATTAACTGAGCCCCCAATGGGTACACCTCTAAAAGTGTTTTGTAATTTTTTAGAAACAACCTACAATAATTTAGTTGTTGTAGTTCAAGTTTGACAAAATTTCGATAAATATAGGCATGAAGTCATTCAAGTGGCGCAAAGTTAATTAGCTACATAGGGAGTTTGAAAACTCATAAAACATGGGAATCGTAAGTAAAACACGTTGGTCCACTTAATATGTTTAAAAGCTTGGCTTGTGGCATTGAGATCCATATTCTTTAGACTTTCTTTACATAAAATAACCATCTCGTCATCACTCGGAAAACTGAGGATTTTCTTTCCTCATAGTTAGAAACTCACACCAACGACATTGTTTACTAGAAGAAGATGCACCCATCTACCTATGAAAATACATTTAATTCAAGAGCAATCTATCGCGCTTACTTGTAGCTCAAGTTTGATCTAATTTCATTAAATGGACAAGAATTCACTGAAGTGTGCAAAGTTTGCTAGGACAAAGCTTGAAAAATACTAGTACTAAAAACTTATGCATTACGTATAAGAAACCGTTGGTCCAGTTTGTGTGATAATTGGGATGGTTGCATTTTATTTTAACTATGGTAGGTCTCGTAGGAGAGATGTGCTTAAGAGTTAACACGATCGATGGAAGTACAACTTACATCATGGACCTCATAAAAATGAAAATTGCATCCAAGTCCATCCATTTAACACAATGACCCTAAAACTGAATAATGAAGTGTGTGTGTTTTGTGGTTTGCGCATACTAGCGTTCATCGTGCTAAAGACTATCAATTGAATCTTTCTCGATGCTAAAAGAAAATAGAAGATCTAACGGTTAGCAATGTTTGGATTTGGCAGTCTTGATCCAGCGGTCAATGTTCGAAGATAAGACAAGATAAAGATAAGATAAGAAGTACCGCGAATGGCTGATCTAATGGTTGGTCTCGTAGGAGCAAGGTGATTGAGAGTTAAGACGGTCAGTGGAAGTACAAGTTACATCAAGGACCTCATAAAAATGAAAATTGCATCCAAGTCCATGCATTCATTTAGCACAAGGACCCTGAAACTGAGCAATGAAGTGTGTGTTTTGAGGTATGCGCATACTAGCGTCCATTGTGCTAAAGACTATCGGTAGAATCTTTCTAGATGCTAATAATGGAAAAGAAGATCCAACGGTTAGCAAAGTTTGGATTTGTCAGTCTTGATCCAACGGTCAATGTTCAAAGTTTGGATTTGCTAGTCTTGATCCAACGGTCAATGTTCAAAACTGGTTCAAAATGGCCTTCCCTCCCGATGTTTGGCTGATCTTTTGGATAACCTTCCCTCCCGATGTTTGGTAAGCAAGTAAAAAATTTCAAAAACCAGAAAAGTTTGAATTTTTTTGCCGCCAAGGACCAAAGTGGTTTCCTTCCTATATACTCCTCGTCCCTAATCCACACCAACACTTGAGCGCCAAGACGCCAGTACAGAGTACGCACACGCTTGAGGCCACGCTATGGACGAGGGAGAGAGATCGGTCGGACGGTCTTGAGGGGAAGGAAGGAGAGATGGAGCATAGGGAAGGAGAGAGAAAACACACGATTTGTTTTGCACGCATAGGTCCTAAAATTTACTACTAGTAGAGTGTACACTGTAAGGCCGCAGGAGTACCTCGTGTCAGAAACCCATCATAACTTTGCTCTGACATGGAACCTCCTTCAACTTCTCTTCGCTGATGCCCTCTACCCCTGCCAACGTTTTATTCTCTTAGCATGTACAGCGCATGGATAGAGGTGACCATATGTCTAAGCAAAGAAATATACTACTCCCGCATTGTGTAAAAAAGCACACCTTAATAAGGCTCAGATAGTAAACGTATGACATATCATTACTATATAAAATTATAATTGGTAAACCACAAAAAATTATAAATTTGATCAACATCTATACTACTATAGTGGAGCAGTTTTGAATTGGATCCATAGCACCAATCCTGACCGTTGGGCTGTTGGATCCAATGGTTCAGAGAAGCTGGATTCGTGTTGAATATTACCTAGAGCAAACTCCACCATGCATGTTCTACAACCATCATGTCACCATCCCCAAAATTTCATAGCATAGTAGACTGTATTCTCTCTACTTATATACTACTATAGTGGAGCAGTTTTGAATTGGATCCATAGCACTAATCATGACCGTTGGGCTGTTAGATCCAATGGTTCAGAGCAACTGGATTCGTGTTGAATAGTACTCCCTCCGCCAAAATATAAGGCTCCTAAGGATTAGTCAAAAGTCAACATTTTTTAAGTTTAACCATGATTATACACAAAAATATAAAAATTTAGAATACTAAATTAATATCAATAGATTCACCATAAAGTATATTTTATTAATATGTCCATTCAATATTGTAGATGTATATTTTTTTAAAATATTTGGTCGAAGTTAGTAAGGTTTGACATTTGACCAATCCTTAGGCGCCTTATATTTTGGGATGGAACGAGGGAGTACAGACCTAGATGCTAGAATGGAAAAGAAGATCCAACGGTTAGCAATGTTTGGATTTGCCAGTCTTGATCCAACTGTTAATGTTAAAAGTTAATCTCTACACTATATGTAGTGGTATGGTATATATTGTAAGAGATAAGAGACAAGATAAAGATAAGATAGAAGTACTGCGAATGGCCGATCTAATGGTAGGTCTCGTAAGAGCGAGGTGCTTGAGAGTTAACACGGTCAGTGGAAGTACAAGTTACATTAAGGACCTCATAAAAAATGAAAATGGCATCCAGCAAGTCCGTGCATTTAGCAGAAGGACCCTTGAACCGAGTAATGAAGTACTATGTGTTTTGAGGTTTGTGCATACTAGTGTTCATCGTGCTAAAGACTATCAGTAGAATCTTTCTAGATGCTAAGAATGGAAAAGAAGATCCAACGGTTAGCAATGTTTGTATTTGCCAGTTTTGATCCAACGGTCAATGTTCAAATAAGTTAATCCCTACACTATGTGGTGGTATGCATGGTATTGTAAGAGATAAGAGACAAAGATAAAGGTAAGATAAGAAGTAATGTGAATTGTAGATCTAATGATAGGTCTCATAGGAAGCGAGGTGCTTTGAGAGTTAACACGGTGGGTATAATTACAATTTACATCAAGGACCTCATAAAAAATGAAAATTGCATCCAAGTCAATGCATTTAGCACAAGGACGACCCTGAAACTAAGCAATGAAGTGTGTGTTTTGAGCTAGAGGTTTACGTATACTAGCGGTCATCGTGCTAAAGACTATTAGTAGAATATTTCTAGATGCTAAGAATGGAAAAGAAGATCCAACGGTTAGCAATGTTTGGATTTGCCAGTCTTGATCCAACGGTCAATGTTCAAAGTTAATCCGTACACTATATGTAGTGTGTGGTATGGTATGTTATTGTAAGATATAGGACAAGATAAAGATAAGTTAATAAGAAGTACTATGAATGGCCGATCTAATGGTTGGTCTAGTAAGTGCGATGTGCTTGAGAGTGAACATGGTCGGTGGAAGTACAAGCTACATATCAAGGACCTCATAAAAATGAAAATTGCATCCAAGTCCATGCATTTAGCACAAGGACCCTAAAACCGAGCAATGAAGTGTGTCGTTTTAGGTTTGCGCATACTAGCATTCATCGTTCTCATCAAGACTATTAGTAGAATCTTTTTAGATGCTAGGAATGGAAAAGAAGATCCAGCAGTTAGCAAAATGTTTAGATTTGCGAGTCTTGATCCAACTTGTCGTCAAAACTCTCGTTTGATGGTTTATCATATAGTAATTGTGACCCCTGATGGGTACCTCCAAAAGCTTTTTCATAGAACTTTCACAGTAACCTAAAATTTACTTATACAAGTTCAAATCTGACCTATTTTCGGTAAATCGACATAAAGTCATTCAAGTGGATGGAGTTAGGTAGCCAGTTTTGAATTGGATCCATAGTACCAATCGTGGTCGTTGGGCTGTTAGTTCCAATGGTTCAGAGTAGTTGGATTCGTGTTGAACAGTATCTAGAGCAAACTCCACCATGTTCTAGATAGTTATTATTAATATACTTAATATATCCCTTTTTCTCTAACAAGACTATTGGTTAATAACAACTGAAGGGAATATGCCCAAGAGGCAATAATAAAGTGGTTATTATCTTATTCCGTGTTTATGATAAATGTTTATTTTGCATCCTATAATTGTATTAATTTGGAAACGTTAATACATGTGTGTTTAATAAACAAAAGGAAAGTTCCTAGTTATGCCTCTCTTATAAACTAGCTCATTGATTAACAAGATGATCAAGGTTTCCTAATCATGGACATTGGATGTCATTAATAACGAGGTCACAACATTGGTGGAATGATGTGATGAACATTCATCTGAAGTATAGCATTACGATCAAAGTCATTATGTTTATATTTCTATAACATCATACGAAGTAATCTTAGTCCTTAGACCATGAGATCATGTTAATTTCTAACCCCAGAAGAGTATCTTGATAACATCAAACGTCACACCGTAACAGGGTGACTATAAAGGTGGGTTCAGTGCTACAAAGGTGTTATGTTGAGGCTCATGGATCAAGAGTGGGATTTGTCCATCTAGATGAGGGATAGATATACTCTGGACCCTCTCGGTGATATCACATTAAGATAGCTTGCAAGCAAGTGATGTGATCACTAGAATGTTATATCACGGGAACGAGAAAAGAGTGCATGTCGGCAACGAGATCAAACTAGGTATGGAGATACCGATGATCGAATCTCGGACATGTAATATATCGCGAGACAAAGGGATTTAGTTACTAGCGTTAAAGGTTCTCACGATCACAAAAGTCATCGTTGAATGTGTAGGAGTCAGTATGGATCTCCAGGTCCCGCTTCTGATTATTGATCTGAGAAGGGTCTCAATCATGTCTGCATTATTCCCAACCGTAGGGTGACACATTTAAGGGATATCGACACCATTTGGAGCAAATATGTTTCAGATAAAGATTTAAGAAAGCGCTAAAATTATTTCAATAGACACCAAAACTGTTTCGGGTGAAATTGCTGAAATTGGTTCTACATGTAATATTGAAATGTTGCAGGGGTTTTATGTGAATGTTTGTTAATTAAAGTAATTAACAAAATTCTGAATAAAAATAATAAAAGAGTTTTATTAAATCAGAGAGCATTAAATTTGGAGAAATTTAATGCATTTAAAGTGGAGACTTTAAAAGAGAATGTGAAAGGGCATTTTAATGTGGAGGGGGTTACCACCACATGAATGGGGAAGGTGAAGGGACACCCTCCATGGGCGCCGGCCATGGGAGGGGTACCCTCGCCTCCTCCTATGAAAGGCCCCCTCTCACACCTTCACACTGACACCTCCTCGTGAAGGATATCTCTCCCCCTCTAGTATTATTTCCCCATGGTCTCGGATTAGCGAGATACATGTTACCGGTGGCTTTATCTTGAAAGGAGTTGTTGCTTCCGCTGCTTCGCTGGAGCGAGGAATGGAGGTTGTCAGGGTTTTGGACGTGTGTGCGATCATGGATGCACCGCTGCTTTGTCGTGCTGGACTTGGTGGTGCTGGACTTGCTGGAGATGGACCTGATGGATGTGATGGAGCCAGACCTGCTGGACTTCATCACGATCTTGAGATCCGCAAGTGTACGACTACATCATCCACGAGTTCCAACTTGTTAACAAAGCTTTGTTGTCTTCGAGGGTAAGTTCTCTATGGATGTATATCCACCCGTTGCTTGTATCTAGTAGATAGATCTTGGCGTATAGTTCCCATCGTAGGAAATTTTTTGTTTTCTATGTTGCGAACCCAACAGTGGTATCAGAGCCTGATCTATGCGTAGGTGCTTTGCACGGGTAGAACACATAAGAGTATGTGGGCGGTGATGATCATGTTATTGCTTCTTATATGTACTTTGGATATTGGTGGCATAGTGGTATGAAGCGGCCTGGACCAACCTTACATGTCATCGCACATGAGACCGGTTCCACGACTGACATGCAATTAGTTTTGCATAAGTGGCTGGCGGGTGTCTTTCTCTCCTACTATAGTGAATATCTGATTTACAATGAGTTTCTAATAACTTAGTTGTCATTGTTGTGGTTCCATGTTCATAGGTAAGACTGGTTCTATCTTCGAAAGCCCTAAGCCACGTAAAAACTTGCAATTGATAAATTAGAGGCGTCTAGTTTAGATCGTTGCTAGGCTAGTGTCATGATACGGTAATGTTGTAAGTTGATGTATAGTTGACACTCTTACAACACGCCTAACGTGTAAGTTCCATAGACCTTGGCCTTACACACAAAGGAATGATAGAGATCATACCACGATGCATATGATAGAGATCAAATGCATGGACCATATCATCCCACTTTACACATTAGATGTTTGCATCTTACATTGCTAGTTTGGTGTTTTAGTAGCATTATAAGATGATCCCTCATTTAAATATCAAGATAAAAATGTGTTCTTCCTTAAGTATGCACCGTTGTATGGATCGTGTTTCGAGACATCATGTGATGATCGGGTGTACTCGACTCCGTGCTTTCATACAACGGGTGTAAGACAGTTTTACACACGCGAGTACTAAGGTTCGTACTTGGCGAGCCTAGCATGTAGAGACATGGCCTCGGAACACGGACCGAAAGGTTAAGCATGAGTCATATAGTTGATATGATGCCCATATAGATGCTCGCCTTTGAAGCTACACCGAAAGGTTAAGCATGAGTCGCGTGATGATCGGACTTGGTGTAGTGGATTTGGTTCATGTAATCACCAAAAAGGCATGAGGGATGTCGTTTTTGAGTGGGAGTTCATTTCTAATTTGGATTAGTCGAACTCAATTTGTCATAAACTAAATCAAAGTGAATTTGCATAATTTGTTGTAGTCATTGGCATTTGTTCACTACCTTATGCTTAGTTTTAATTGAGATAATAGAACTATAGAATTCTGGATATTTACTTTACGAACTGGTATCATATTGTTTTGAATGTCAATTTAAATTTTATAAGTCCTATTGCAAACTTTCAGCAAACTCTATTTACTCCATGAAGTTTAATAAGTAGTATTAAATCAAGAGTAAGAATTCCAATGTTAGTATCTAAAGTATCATGTTTGCCTCCATGATTATTGATATTCAAAAGTTGTTTTAATATCAAGATTATATAGGAGCTGAAAATTGTTTCAGAAACCATCATGTGTGAAAGATATTGTGATATCTGAAACAATGTTTTTGGTTGCATTATGATAGAGTATAATTTAGCAAAATACATGTTCTCATATTGTATGAGAATTTGTGAAGGATGGAGATGCTAGGCATCCGGATCTCCCAAAAAGGTTTTGGGAACTAACATTATACTTGTTATTCTTCCTTATAGGCTATAGTAGCTTGATCATGAAAGTTGTCATGATAAGGATGAATAGAAGATGTAGGTAAAATGTTTACTACACTAATAGATTACTAAAGAATGGATTTTAGAAAGAACACCAAACATTTGATGATGGTGATCCACTTCAAAGTGCAAGTCCAAAGGTATTAGTATTTGACTATATACACTTTGTACTATGAGTCATGTGAATGACACCACTATTGATGTTGATAGATTCTTTTAAAAGAAAAGGAATTGTTGAAAGAGAATCTATAAAATATTTGGCAGAAAAGAAAAGGTTGGAGATGTCCAACTAAGGTATATAGAATATATACATGTTATGGTTGTATTCCTTGCTTGTTAAACAATGTGGTTCTGAGGTATTAGATACCGAATTGGTTGGTGTGAAGTGTCATACAGAACAACACAATTCATGAACTGCAACGGCCTAAGTAACTAGCAAGAGAATAAGCGATGATGTTCATCGAAAACAAATAAAGTGTTATTGTGTTTTCATTGTCGTCAAACTGAGCCTTCAAGATTTTTTTTAATAATTGTTATTTTGTTCCGGTATTATGAGAACAATGGTTGTTCAAATAATTACGGTATTCCATAAAGGATGGATGAACATTTACAAGTCTAGTGGGAGAAATCACATCCATAAACACTATTGCTAAAATGTCGCAAGACAAATGATTGAAAGATCACTTATGAAGTGACATCGCTGTTTAAATTATATTGGAAAGAAAACATGAAGAAAGTCCATGTTGATGGATTTTTTGGTGTTGTTTGATTTTGATCAATTGACGCTTGTGAAACTTTCCTCGAGATAATTAAAACTCCGCCCATAGGCCAAAGAGGAACGGATGACTAACTTATTGGATATTATGCATGTTGATGTATATAGTCCATTATGTGTAGTCATATGCGATGGATCTTTTTGCTTCATATGCTTTCTCCAGAAATTTGAGTGAATATATATATATATTTACTTAATAAGGAAGAAGTATGAAACATTTGAAAATTGTTCAAAGACTTTCAAGATGAAGTGAAAAATCATTGTAACAAGAAAATAAAGAGTTTATGATTTGATCATAAAGGAAGATATTTGAGTTACAGGTTTAGCAAAACACCTAAGATTTGAGGAATTGTTCCATGATTTGTGTTTCTCGATAAACCATAGGAGTATGGCATATTCGAGAGATGAAATCAAACCATGTTTGACATGGTAAGATCAAAGGTGACATTTATAAAACCGCCATTATGTTTTAAGGATTAAAGCTTTAGAGAATACCGCTTTTACACTAAAAAGAGCACCATCGTGATCTGTTGAAATGACACCATATGAGTTATGTTTTGGGATAAAACCTGAATTGTCTTCTCTTGAATTTTGGTATGCTATGCATAAGTAAAATGTTTACAACCAAAGTCGGATAAGCACGTCTTTGTAGGTTATTCCAAAAGAATTTATTGGGAATTCCTCCATAACACCGAGGACAAAAGAGTTTGTTACTTGGAACGTCAAGTTTCTTGAGAAGGAATTTTTCGCGAAAAGTTAAGTGGGAGGACAATAGAACTTTGATAGGGTTGTTGAACCTTAGCTATATGTGCTAAGTATCGCAGCGCCAGAAAGTGTCCCGGTGGCGGCCACAATGCTCATGGCTCCCATGATTACAAAGGTTGTGATCTCGGAGATTAGAGTTCCTATTGAACCGTGTGGGTCAGTAAAAAACAAATAGTGTGATTTGATAAGCAAGTCGTTATTGTTTTGACAATGATGAACCGACTACATGCAAAGAAGCGATGATGGGCCCTGACTCCATAAAATGACTAGAAGTCATAGAATCTGTGATAGTATCCATACACGAGAAATCAAGTTTCTGAACTTGGAAGACCCTCCGGAAAGGGGTGAAGCCTATCGGTCGTGTTTGGATCTATAAAGAAATAGACATGGATGTTTAACATCTATGAAATAGTTGACATGTCGGAAAGAAGTTTACGACAATGTTCAAGGAGTTGACTATGACAAGATTTGATCTTTCATAGCGATATTTAGTCTTGATGGATTAATGTAGCAACCACTACATATAATTTGATGTATGGTAGTTGAACAAACAAAAAAAATGTTCTTCTAATAGAATGGTTACCTAGGACGTGTACAAGACATGATCCGAAGGATTTTGTTAATTCAAAGGGTGTTAAAAGGGCATGCAAACTTCAGTAGTTGAAGTAAGCATAGCGGAGTTGGAATCTTCACCATGATGAAACTATTAAAAGAGTTTAAATTCATCGGAGATGATGAAGATGCTTACATTTGCAAGAAATTAAGTGGGAGCGCTGAGACATATTTCTAATACATTATGTAGAGAACATATTGTTGATTGGAAATGATGTATCTTGTATTGACACAAGTTAAGAATTTCATTAAAATAAGATTTTGATGAAAGACTTGGGCAAACCCAGAATATTTGGCATCAATATCTATATGGATAGATTGAGGCACTAATATGGTTGTGCCAGACGTACATATATGAGGTATTGAAAGGGTTCACTATGGAAACAACAAGAAAGGTTCTTGTTGCGTGGAAAGGATTGTATCAAGATTCAAGTGTTTCAACACTTGGTGAGTAAAATCACATGAAGATTTTGATTGATTATACTGTGATATGTATATATCCAGATATGTCCTATGCTCTAAATGTTATGAGCACATACCAGAATGATTCATAAGATGATCATTGGACGATAGTAAAGATATTCTTATGAGCTTTGGAAGAACTAAGAATATATCATGTATAAGTGACAAATAGTTGCAGATAGTTCATTGTAAAGAGTTACATTGATACTAATTTGTCACAAGATACAAATTAAAAATTTATCTCAATTTAGACTATGGGTGGCACAATGTAATGGAATGGATGTTCCATGATGGATTTGGATAAGTTCCAAAGTTGAAACAATGTGACGGATACTACAACAAAAGGCTAAGTATATGACTGCTATAGTAGCAGCAAAGGAGGGCATTTGTGTTAAGAAGTTTGTTATCAAACTAGGTGTGGTTCAAAGTGGGCTAATACTATGAAGATATAGTGTATGACAATAATATCAACATATTTTAACCCGAACAAACTAAAGGTCTCACCAAAGGACCAAATTTATACAATGCCATCTCATTTGAGAATGAGTGATGCATAGAGACGCAAAGACATGCAAATACACACGGACCTGAAAGTGCCAGATCCGGAGATTATGTTAACCACTAGCAAACGCGTATATTCAACACCTAGGTGTTGTATATACAAGTTTACAAACTAGATTATTAACTCTAGTGCAAGTGGGAGACTGAAGGGAATATGCCCGAGAGTCAATAATAAAGTGGTTATTATCTTATTCCGTGTTTATGGTAAATGTTTATTTTGCATGCTATAATTGTATTAATTTGGAAATGTTAATACATGTGTATTTAATAAACAAAAGGAAAGTTCCTAGTTATGCCTCTCTTATAAACTAGCTCATTGATTAACAAGATGATCAAGGTTTCCTGATCATGGATATTGGATGTCGTTAATAACGAGGTCACAACATTGGGGAATGATGTGATGAACATTCATCTGAAGTATAGAATTACGATCAAAGTCATTATGTTTATATTGCTATAACATCATACGAAGTAATCTTAGTCCTTAGACCATGAGATCATGTTAATTGCTAACACCGGAAGAGTATCTTGATAACATCAAACGTCACATCGTAACAGGGTGACTATAAAGGTGGGTTCAGTGCTACAAAGGTGTTATGTTGAGGCTCATGGATCAAGAGTGGGATTTGTCCATCCTGATGATCGATAGATATGCTCTGGGCCCTCTCACTGATATCACATTAAGATAGCTTGCAAGCAAGTGATGTGATCACTAGAATGTTATATCACAGGAACGAGAAAAGAGTGCATGTCGGCAACGAGATCAAACTAGGTATGGAGATACCGATGATCGAATCTCGGACATGTAATATATTGCGATACAAAGGGATTTAGTTACTAGCATTAAAGGTTCTCACGATCACAGAAGTCATCGTTGAATGTGTAGGAGTCAGTATGGATCTCCAGGTCCCACTTCTGATTATTGATCTGAGAAGGGTCTTGATCATGTCTGCATTATTCGCGAACCGTAGGGTGACACACTTAAGGGATACCGACACCATTTGGAGCAAATATGTTTCAGATAAAGATTTAAGAAAGCGCTGGAATTATTTCAATAGACACTGAAACTGTTTTGGGTGAAATTGCTGAAATTGGTTCTACCTGTAATATTGAAATGTTGTAGGGGGTTTTATGTTAATGTTTGTTAATTAAAGTAATTAACAAAATTCTGAATAAAAATAATAAAAGAGTTTTATTAAATGAGAGAGCATTAAATTTGGAGAAATTTAATGCATTTAAAGTGGAGACTTTAAAAGAGAATGTGAAAGGGCATTTTAATATGGAGGGGGTTACCATCACATGAATGGGGAAGGTTAAGGGACACCCTCCATGGGCGCCGGCCATGGGAGGGGTACCCTCCCCTCCTCATATAAAAGGCCCCCCTCTCACACCTTCACACTGACACCTCCTCGTGAAGGATCTCTCTCCCCCTCTAGTATTATTTCTTCATGGTCTCGAATTAGCGAGATACATGTTCCCGGTGGCTTTATCTAAAAAGGAGTTGCTGCTTCCGCTGCTTCGCTGGAGCGAGGGACGGAGGTTGTCGGGGTACTGGACGTGTGTGCGATCACGGATGCACCGGTGCTTTTTGTTGCTGGACTTGGTGTTGTTGGACTTGCTGGAGCTGGATCTGATGGATGTGCTGGAGCCAGACCTGCTGGACTTCATCACGATCTTGAGATCGGCAAGTGTAAGACTACATCATCCACGAGTTCCAACTCGTTAACAAAGGTTTGTTGTCTTCGAGGGTAAGTTCTCTATGGATGTATATCCACCCGTTGCTTGTATCTAGTAGATAGATCTTGGTGTATAGTTCTCATGGTAGGAAATTATTTGTTTTCTATGCTGCGAACCCAACAACAACTTAATGTTCGTTAAATCACATTTCATACAGTATATACGAGTGTGGCACGTGCTTGTGTGTGTGCGTGCATGTGTGTGTGTATGCGTGTGAAAACTTTGGCTTGTGGCATTTATTTAGATCAATATTCTTCGGACTTCCTTTACGGGAGAGAATGATCACGACATGACTCGGAAAATTGAGAATGTCCTTTCCTGGTAGTTGGAAACTCACACCGACAACATTGTTTACTACAAGAAGATGCACCCATCTACCTCTGGAAACACATTTAATTCAAGAGCAGTCTATCATGCTTACTTGTAGCTCAAGTCTAACTTAATTTCATTAAATTGATACAAAATCTTAGCAATAAGTTGAACTGTACCTATATATCATCAAAACTCTTGGTGGTTTCCCATATATTAATTGACCCCTCCCCCGATAGATATGGGTACCTCCAAGAGAGATCTTTCGTCAAACTTTCAAAACAACCTACAATTTACTTGTTCCAATTCAATTTGTACCTAATAATTTCGATAAATCAGCATAAAATCAATCAAGTGGGCGAAGTTAGCTAGGAAGTTTGAGAACTCATAAAACATGGGAAATCGTAAGTACAACATGTTGGTCCACAATATATGTCTGAAAACTTGCCTCGTGTGTCATTCAGATCCATATTCTTCAGACTTGCTTTACGGGAAAGAACAATCTCGTCATCACACTCGGAAAATTGAGAATGTTCTTTCCTGAGATAGTAGGAAACTCATAGTGATGGAATTGTTTACTACAACAAGATGCACCTATAGACCTCCAAAAAGACATTTAATTCAAGAGCAATCTATATCGCGCTTACTTGTAGCTCAAGTTTGACCTAATTTCGTTAAATTGTCAAGATGCAAAATCTATCTTATCAAGAAGTTAAACCTATTGTCAAAATTCTTGGTGTTTTGTGATATATTAATTGACCCCTCGACGGGTACCTCCAAAATCTTTTTCGAAAAACTTTCAAAGCAACCTACAATTTTCTTAGACACGAGGCTAGTAAATTTCTAAGCTACGTATAGTAAGGGCGTGTGCAGTGTCTAGAAGTAGCTATGAAAACTACTTTGGGTCCCGCGTTTAGAACTGAAGTGGGTCCACACAACCATGCTAAAAGGAAAAATAGACTTTTATCCACTGAATAGTGGGTCCTCCCAATGGATTCTCTTAGACATAAGTCTAGCACTAGAATAACCTTGAAGAATCTTTTTTTTAGCACTACCCACTCCACCGTTAAGATATATGTTTAAGACTTGACATCGTGCTTTCTTTGATGTCTAGGGCCAATGGGCTCACTGTCGTGGGGTCCTATTGTTATTAGTGGTCTAGTTATATCCTATAGCAACCAACGAATGTTAGATCTGACTCCTCTAGATCTTCCTTCTTGATGAAGCCTCGACGCTTGGCTTTGAAGGATGGTTACGAGGGCAATAGGTGCCTATGGTGAATTCGTCAAGCTCAAGCCCCCCACCGGATAGTCTGAAGACACAATATTTTGTAGGTGCTCATAGGGGTAGGATGTGCGTTCATGCGTTCATAGGGGTGAGTGTGTTTATGCATTTGTGAGTGTGCGTGTTTTGTAGTGGATTTTTGCAAAGATGAGAGATATGGGCCTTCCGTTTGTATTAAGTTTTGCTCGGTTATCCCAAAGTAATTGTAATGGTCACTCATGTCTAGGGTCTATGGGCTCACTATCGAGGGCCACATTATTAGTGGTTCAATTACATCCCATAGCAGCCAACGAATATGAGCTCCAACCCCCTAGCACTTCCTTCGCCACGAAGCCTCGGCGCTCGACTTTGAAGGATGGTTATGAGGGTAGTGAGAGGCGACCTTCCGGTCAATATATAACGAGGTGCCTATGGTGACTTCGTCAAGATCAAGCCCCGTGGGATCAGTGTCAAGATCCAGTCTTTCTGAAATGCTCATAGGTGTAGGGTGTGTGTTCCTGCATTCATAGGGGTGAGTGTGTGTACGCATTTGTGAGCGTCTCCGTTTTGTAATGGGTTTTCGCAAAAAGAAAGGGGGCCTTTGGTTTATTTACTTATTGAGTTTTGATTTGTTTTCCAAAAGTACTCCATGTAATGCAAGTCAAACTAGGTGAGTGATGTTTGGGGGACCACAGGCTCTCTAGCGCGGGCCCTAGTTATTAGTGGTCGAGTTAAATCCAATATGGAGTAGTAGCCAGCGAATGTGAGGACCGGCTCCCCTACCTCTTCCTTCTCCATGAAGCCTCTGCACTGGGCTTTGAAGGCACGCTCTTTTTTCGAGCAATGTCGGCGGATTCAGTCATGCCGGTCTGGCAAACAATGGGGGATCTTGATGCGCAAGGCGTCCAGGTTAGGGTAAGTATGCAAGAGTTCACGGTCTTAGTTTATTTTCTCGAATTCAGCTTATGGTTTCTCTCCTTTTGGGGTTTTTCTCTATTCTTCCCGTCTCGATCGATGATGTTTCCTGGGTTCAGATGCCGGTGCGGATGGTAGACGCGGAGTGGTATGGCATTGTTACCGATGCAGATCTCCGGCTCTAGTGCGACTGCGCCCTAGCACCCCGTCACTACGTCGCGTTCGAGGGAATGAACTTCGGCCGCAGGTTCTTGGGTTGCAACTACGAATCTGAGCGCTGCACGTTCATCCACTGGGTAGATCTACCGCACTCACTTTCATTGCAGCACGTGATGATGTCGTTGTGGTTACAGCTCGAGATCCGCGATGACCTCGAAGAGGAGGAGCAGGAGCGCCATCAGATGCACGCCGAGGAGATGGCTGCAAAGTTAACGGATGTCTCCAACTCACTACACTCAGTCGTAAATTGGATAGATGCTCTTAGATTTGGGTAATTAGAGCTGGACATTAGGTTCTTAACCAAGTATGGTCTGCCACGTTAAATTACATTAGGTTAATTAATATGGGAGTAGTTGATAGTCTGCTTACAGCCCTTCTGAAGTTTGTCATTACTACTAATTCATATGGTTTATGTGTTACTGATATCTCTCTCTATATATATACGAGTATCGCTACATTTTTTGCATATTTGTGCACCTCCCCCATCGTGCACCTTCTTTACCCAGCAGCGTCCACCTTTCCATCGCATCAGTGCAATCTCTGGTGAGTCTGCAACCATATGGATGGTTGTTTAGGTGATTGCTATTTGAAATAGTAGATCTATATGCCATATTAGGAAGCTGGGATCACCATGGATGTAGCCATGGAATTAGTTATAAGGTCCACTGAAAATAGGTAAGTATATGCTGCCAAGAAGAGTCTTTTGAGGATGGAAAGCTTGCTCCCTGGCTTTATTTCACAGAATGGTCCGATGCTGAACAATGTAGATGTAATTTGCTGCATATCGTTCATAAACAGATTGTTGTTTGTCGGTGTCCTGCATTGCTGAGTTCTTTAAATTATATTGTTCGTTAAAGGGAAACACGCCCAATCCTTGGCATCAGATTAATGCACGTATCCTTCTTTGCATTGCGAAGTTGATGTGGTCTTTCCTAAAATTTACTGGTTTTGCTGCATTTCATTTAGCATCATGCGCATATCCCACCCGTGGAGAAGGCATTATCGAGTGACAAGTGTTTTTATGTATCAAGCTGCTTTGCTGGAATTTCAGTAACCTATGCTTTGTACCCAAAAACATTTTTTTTCGATAAAGAGCACTTTATTACTTAAAATGTCCCCTAAAATACACTGATCATTTTTGTTGCATCATGATTTAGAGAAACGAAGTCATTCTGATCTGTTGCCACTTATTACTAAGGCCAGGACTGCTCATGTGCCAGCTAAGAAGTAAAACCCTGAAGTACGACCCTTTTCATGTCGATTTTGTTTCCCATGTTTGGGAAATATGCCTCTATGGTTCTTTGCCATTTGCCATTTGCGGTACCACTGAGATTCTCCACGCCCATACAGTCCTGATCCTGCAAAAGATGAGGAAATCTGTAAACCATATTGACCGCTCTACTTTTTTTTGAAGGGTTTGAGTCTCTTGTGAGGATGATTGTTTGTTAAGTCAGGTACTATAACTATTTTTTTGCTCTACTGGTGTGTGCTGTCCATGAATCTATATATTTGATGTACTATTATGACATATATATTGGACCTTTATGTGACTATATTTGGCAACAACATTCATCTTATTCGAATTTGCGGTGGTTTTTTATCTTTCAATTGTTTTCCTTCTAAGATATGTTAATGATAATGTTAAAGCCAGTTGCGAGTGATTTTTTAGCATGTTTCTGGTAGTAAACCAAAACTTGTAGTTATAGATTGTGGGATTTCAGGTCGATGTTTGAACTCTAGATCTTGATGTCATAGAAAGGGCAGGCTTCTACCACCTGGAATATTTTACCCAGCAATTGATTGTATCACACGAATAAGTGTATAAACTTGATGTATGTAGGTGGGAAACTAAGCAACACAAGTGCACAAACTTGTATCAGTCGTGTAGTTGCTACTATTAATACAACCGTGGTTTCCCTTAAAAAAGGCGGGGTTCGCGAAAAAATAAAAATAAATAGTGGGGCGAAAGTTAGTTTCGATTTCGAGGTAGCTCACTCGTGTGCACCTTGACCCCATCGTTATCTTCTCCGCCTGGCTGCCCTCCCTCGATCGGACCGTCCCCGCCGCTCCACCATTGAACACCACCGTACCGTCGTTCGCTAGTATGTACGTCCCCAACCTCCAGCCATTACAAGATTTCTGAAGGATAGAATGCATTTATTTTTGGGCATTGCGAGCTAAATAAGCTCGTGGCGTTTTAGTAAATGGAATCAGCATTGGCGGATGCATTTGCTACATCGGTGGATGCTTGTAAAGTAGAGGTGGATGCGAAAGCAGCACCAACGGATATATGTGAAGCGGATGCGAAGGCCGATGCTTGTACCGCATCAGAGTCTTGGGCAGTGTTGAGTGATGCTTGGAAAGCGGTGGAGGCATAGTCGAAATCCTCGTATGCTGCTGCTGGAACAAATTCGGCTATGTTTGTTGCCGCTGCCAAAGCGACGACTATGTGGGATGCTAGGAATGCGTCAACTCGTGGTCATGCTTCTTCAGCGTGAATGGTTGTGGCTCATCATTCGTCGGCGGCGCCTGCTCCTTCTGCTCAGAACTCGTTGACCCCATTATAAGTTCTACGTTGGATTTTGTCTCCTTGACTTGCTCCCTCTTTTGTGTATTCTGCTCCGGGGTTTTTTCTGGACGCAGTGGATATTAGTTTAAACTAGTAGTACTGGGAACATAAAAATCTATTTAATCACAAACTAGTGATCTGAATGGGATGAAACTTTCACAGGATTCAAACCTAGGCACCGATGATTTACTATTTTTTTGTCAATTTTTTCGAATAGTTTTACTTTTTAGTTCAAAATCTGAACTACGGTCATACATTTGATCTAAGATGCAAGGTGAATCCGGGGGCAAGTCACCGTGAGACTTGGGTTCACCGAGTCACTGAAGTTGCGTCCGTTTTTCTCCTCTTCTTTATGATAAAACCAGAAAATTCAGGTGGGGGCCTTTTAGTCCTCCCCGGTGACCTAAAAAAGTTCTTCATTCCCTTTGCCCAGTTCTGACATGCTGAAGCATTTTGCGGTGCTTTCGTACTACTCTGGTTGATTGCTTGTGCTGTTTAGGTTATTTTGTTGACAGACTCTGCTTTTTAGGTAGTTTTTCAGATGCGTGCAGTTTAGGAAATTTCGATGATAAATTTTCCTGTCAAAATGTATGATGCATTGTGGTGTTTAATTAATTTTTTTTTAGGGTTGTGCATTATGCATTGTGTTGTTTACTTAATTCTTATGATGCACTTGTGCTATTTGCATCATCCTACCAGCTTCGGTGGAAGAACATATGCAACAATCAACGACTTGCCAGGTGATGTATTTGGTCAGATTTTTGTCAGGCTTCCTCCGCACCCATCCTGCATACTGAGGGCATCAGTCGCCCAAAAATGTTGGATGGACTTCATGGGAAGCAACGATTTCAAAAGGCTAACCCTGTCACACAACAGAGGAATGCCATTACTTGGGTTTTTCACCAACAGCTCCGAGGACGCTCGATTCTTAACAGATCATAATCTTGACCAATCCATCTTCCAGAAGCTGAACAGGCTGGTGGAAGTAGATAAAGCCTACAAACCATATGTACTCGGATGTCGCAATGGTAGGGTGCTACTTCATTATCCGCAAGGGTCTAACATGATAAAGGCCTGGGATCCAATCAGTGGAAGTGAAAACGTGATACCAGAACCACCAATTTGGCGGAGACGTGAGTATGATAGCGGCACAATTCTCTGTTCGATAAATCATGGGCAATTGTCTTCACACTGTTGCAGCAATTTCTGGGTTGTTTGGATAGTAACCAAGCACTGGTGTAGAGGTACTCATCAGAGTTAGGAAAATGGGAGGACTGGATTGAACCTGCTGAGATGCTGGCTAAGATTGATCGCAGGTCGTCAACTCACATAGGGGACATTTTGTACTGGCAAACAATGAACTCTAGATATATAATTGCCTTCGATAACGTGACAACAAAACTGTGTTATATTGAGTGCCCCCATGAGACACATGATATTTCCAGACGCAATTTTGTCATTGCTAAGGGGCATAATGGAGATGGTGCCCTTACGGTTTTAAGAGACTTCAGTCTAAACACGTGGTCTAGTGCAAGATCATCAACAGGCAAATGGGAAGCTTGGGTGCCTCATATAAAGGTTGAGTTGGATACTCTCCTTGGCCTTGATAAATCATGGGCATATGGTGGGAAAGATGCAGTAAGGTTACTCTGCGCATTTGAGGATAGAGAAATGGTGGTTATATGGGCGAAGGAGGGAGTATTCGAATTAGATCTCAGCAACATGAAGTCTAAGAAGTTCAGATCTTGTAAGCGTTGGTGTACTTTACATCCCTACATTATGACACCTGGTTAGTGCAATCATTCATGTGCAACCCTTGCATTTTTTAACACCTATGATTTTGCTGATCATTTTGTTCATTTCCTTCAGCAACCGACGTGATTCAGAGTGCTAAATCAAAGAAACGAAAAGGAAGTCCTGTCAGCAACACAGCTGATTCAGACTGCAACATCAAGGAGATGAAAATAACACTTAGATGAACAAGCAATGATTGTTTGGGCAAGCATGTGTTTGCCCAGGTTGTGTTATTTGGAGCTGTAGTCTGATATTTGTTTGTTTTGGTAGCTGATGGAACTGTGGCGGCACCTTTGTTTGTGCTGCAGTCACAGCGACAGGGCCTGGAATATTAGAGTTGTATGTTTGTTTTGGGGGCCTATGTGTGTCTGATAAAACATTGTTTTATATGATGAAATGGTGTTCTCTATATAGTAGTGTATGTGTCATGAAATCTTATTTTATTTGTTCTACATATACTTTAGCTGGTCTTTGTGTTTTGATAGTATGTTGTAGTAGGAGTATTTGTTTCGCATCAGGATTTTTTATTTGATCTGAATTAGTACTACCATTTAGTTAGTGCTTCTTGTAGAAGAGTCTGTGCCGACACCTAAATAATTACTAGACCTTGGTTGCACACCATTTTCACATGCTTGAATCAGAGCTAATTCAGACATTTGTTTGTTATTATTTAAACAAACATTCTTGTATTGAAGATCTGCATTTTTATACGCGTGGTAGATAATCACTCTCCCTGACTTGGATTCCTGAATTAGAGGGAGAACAGCCTATTTTTTTAATTATTCTTTAGACAATCTCTAAATTCAAAATCACTGTCAACCGCCAAAACCTACCGCCTACCCCGTTTGAATCGGAGGCATGAGTTGATGTGAGTCTCGCCTTAAATTCCTGACCAGATGGCGTTCGAACTACATAACCTTTTTTCTAGTAATAAAAACTTGGCTAGCAGCCAAATTCAAAATCATAATCGAGCGGGAAAATAACCCACCGACCCCGAAGCATTTCGCACCCCCTCTGTTTTAAACATTTTTAGGCAAAATCACCCACCGAGGTAGTACCATTTTTATATTATTACATGGACCATAGACAAATTTAAAATCTGAATCAAGCGGCAAAATTTACCGCCTATTGTTTGTGAATGGAAGGTATTCAAGTTTCTGTGCAAAAAAATGTTTATGGATGACCAGTTGATGTGACTCTCGGCCTTGACTTCCTGGGCAGATAGCATACGGTCTACTACCTTTTTTCTATTAGTAGATGGAGGCTAGCCAAATTCAAAATCTCAATCGAGCGGCAAAATCACCCACCTACCAAGCATTTCCCGCCCCACCGTTTCAAAAACTTTGAGCCAAAATATCCAACCGACCGGGGGAGTACCATTTTTCTATTATTATTATTAGATGGGCGCAAGCCAAATTGAAATTCTCAATCGAGTGGCAAACCACACAACGACCTTGAAGCATTTCGCGCCCTTCTGTTTCAAAAACTTTAGAATTTAAAATTCCAAATCTACCCATTGTTCAGACGACAAATGGGCATGCTAAATTCGGTAGCTCGGGGGCACGATCGTAATTATTTTTTCTGCTCACCTCTATGGTCCGATTCCCCCAGTTTTTCCTGCCGGCCCTCCCAAAAAATCCCAAGCTCATATGTCCCCTCCACGACCACCACGCGCACCGGCTTGAGCTGCGGTCTCGTGCACCGCCGTGCAACCGCTTCACCGACGCTCACCCACCAGATATAGGAGCTGCGGTGTCATTCACCACGCCGATGGCGTCATCGACTGCCTAAGATCTGCTTCCTCACCGCCGAAAGCTACCCAACCGTACCGGATCCGCTTCATCGGTGTCCACCGGGCGTGATCTAGTTCAAAGAGTTCCATGTCCACCGCTCTAGACCAGTTGCACGGCCGTTGTTGTTCACTGCACCGGATCTGCCTCGGCGACGCTCTCGTCCACCTCTTTCAAGCCGGCAGCGACCGCCCAAGATCTACTTCCCCGACGCCAACAGCCACCGCAACTGCAACACCCTCGATGACCTAGACGTCACTCGCACGGAACCGACGATGCTTAGACGCCTCTCTGACCAAGGTTAACCAAATCTCCAACCCATTTTTGTCTTGTCAGCGGTATAGCAGGTTCAAGCCTATCACAGTGAACTGCATTTTTGTAATCGTGGTAGTACATACAAGTCACTAGGCACGCCTGTTCTTCGTGCTAGTACATACAATGTCATTAGAAATGTTGGTTTGCATTCACTGCTCTAAAAATATCAAGTCATGCACATGTCTGTTATTTTGTGATGCACATGTTCTTATCTTAGCTACTCCGTACACGAGTAAATGCCTGCTATTGTGTAGTTCTTGCAAAATATAATGTCAGTGGAAAATATTAGTGTGGATTCCCTGCTACACAGTTACTGACTCTATCTGGTTATTCATGAGCTAAGTTCTTGCTATTATTTCCTCCCTGGCATCGTTCTGCTATCATGTGGTACCCGTTAAAACTCTTTGTACTAGTTCGATTATAATTTTGTTATTGCCATCTTGTTCTTCAAAAGCTGCAACACTGACTATTTTTGTTTTCTTTGCGTAGAGCTCAAAAAGGCAACACTGAACATGTTGGTTTGCACAGCCTACAGGTCCACCAGCGATGCCATTATATATTTTATGTATCTGGTGCTGGTTCGACCTAATCAACGGCATAATTATTCTTTACTGTATAGTTCATTCGTGTTTTCCGTTCCTACTCAACAAGTTCTGGTATGATTCGGTCATAATTTCTATGGGGTTCATTCTTCGCTATGATAGTAACTGCATGCCATTATGTAACTCACCGCAAATTCCGAGTCAACCGATGTCTCTTGCATTCCAGAAGATACCACTACTTCCATATATATTTGCTGAAATGACCTGGCTAGTTTATACTGAAATTCTAAGAAACATTTTGTTTGATTGCTCATTTCATTGTTGGCATACTTGTCTATATGCTTGTTTGTCCTGTTCTACAGGTTCACAAGCCACACCATTATATCTCGTATCTGGTTCTGATTCGTCCTAGGCAACGACATAACTATCCTCTACTATATAGTTCATTCATGGTTTACATTCCTGCTCTACAAGTTTGTATTATGTAGTTATAATTCCTATCTGGCTCATTCTTAGCTATGAGTAGTTTGTCTTCTTTGCTGTATTAACTTGTTATTAGTTAGTTTCAGACTGCAATTATTACTATCACAACCAAAGAGGGGACTGCAAGATCATATCTCAAGGTGGTTTTCCAATGTAGCTGTCACACTCAAAGGGAGATGCAGTTGATGGATTGAGAAAGCAAATTGAGGACTCTGCTATCAACTTGATTCGCAACTGAAGTGCTGAATTTTCTTTCCCTTTTGTTCATATTGTGTATTATTTTTAAGAAGTTTGCAGCTGATATAAAATCTAGATAACTCGCATAGGCCATGTAGGCATTCAGTTGACGCCGTCCACGCATGGTTGTACCATAACTGTGCCAGCTAGGTCGATCAGGTTTCAGAGTTCTTCAAAGAATGTGATAACTAGCCAAACAGTAACATGACAAAACAAAGGATGTCACCAAAACAGCAATGGTAACTGGCTAAAATAGCAACATGCCCAAAACAGAATAGATCGAACATTAACAGTGAAAGCGATAAAGAATAAAAGTAATAAAGAATAGGCCAAACAAGAATAAGCCAAAGAGTACCAGTGTCAAAGAATATGCCAAAACTATAACAGAAAAAAGAATAGGCCTAAACAAAGCCAAACAAGAGTGAGCCAAAACACCACCAGAGACGTAAGTGGCAATCCAAAGACAACATGCCTAAATACTAACAAGCCAGAACAGTAACTGGCCTGAATAGTAATAGGCCAGAGCAGGGGCAACCAACACAGTAACGGGCCAAAATAGTAAAGGGCCACAATAGTAAAGGACATGAATAGTAAACGGCCAGAACAGTAACGAGCCAGAATTGTAAAAGGCCAGAACAGTGTCGGACCTTCTCAAAAGTGGGCCGTTCGTAGGTGGCCCATGACGAGCTAGGAAAACAGTGACGGGCTGACCGTGGTCTTTAACAGTATCGGGCCTACTTGACGCAGCCAGTTAACGGGCCGCACAGTATTCGAAAAGTGTGGACTTTTGTAGGCCGAAACAGTAACGTACCTGACATTCGCGATCCGCTGCTGGCCACATCTTTGGGCCCATTTCAAACATTGTCGGACGAAACAGTAACGGGTCGTAATCTTATTGGGATTTCTTGATGGGCCGGCCCACTTAATTATGAGCAGACCTTGGCTGGGCCTAGCTTCTACCACGGTTTCCGTGGCTGTTAACGGTGGTAACCGGCTGTTAACGGCGGGTGCCATGCGGCATTTTGCATGACGTCAGCAGTCAACGCGGCTGGCAAACAGATCTACGACGGAACAAGTTTTCATGGCTGAAGGGTGCGATCCGCCACGGTGAGGAAAAAAACGTGGTAGATTCTTTTGTGATGGGGATTTTACCATGATGGGCATCCGTCGTAGAAGACTTTTTAGCCATGAAAAACAGGCCTTCAACCACGAAAATCGTCTGTTGTAAAAGCCAACTTTTCTTGTAGTGAGGTTCAGCTGCCATGCCCCGAGGCCTTCTCGATAGTGGAGAAGGACACTTGGATCCTTAGAAAGGACCAAGTGATGGAGATTTTGGCCATGCACCAGGCCGAGGAGGAGGAAGATGAAGGTCAGCAGGATGAGCAGGAGAAGGAGGGAGAGCAGAGACACAACCCTTCTTGGGAAGGATAGTAGCAGCAGCCAGGAGGAGCTTGGGAACCATGGCCCAACCAGTCACAGCAGGGGTATGGCTACGTCCCCTATCAGGAGTTCCAGTAGCTCAACCAACGCGTTGGGGAGATCGACCACACTCTTCAGGACGTGAATGAAGATGTGAACACTCTGACTCACAACTTCGGTCACTTCATGACTCACTTCCCCGACTTGTACCAGCAGTACCCACCGCAACTGCCGAATGACGGCAACAACTGAGCATGGCAATAGCCTAAGCTTGGGGGGGTTCAAAAACCTCCAAACTTTGCATGCATGTTTTTATTTTATTCTTTTGATTTATTTATTTAAGAATTGCATGTTTATTCAGTTTTGCATTCCTAAACCAAAAAAAATAGTTGTAATTTTATTTGCAAGTTTGTTTCTTTGTTTCTCTCAGAGATTGCTTGATTTCAGGTGATTTGGCAATATCGAAATATAGGAGAGGTTCGACTCGAATGCACGAACAAAGCAAGCAATAGGAGGTATCACATTCCTTTCTTCACACTCCTTGCAACCTTAAATTGATCCTACAATTATTTACTTGCTTGCACTAGAGTCACTCCCCACTTAGCTTGTTATCCTACAAATTCTATTCCTTTGCCAGTGTTTCCTTTTTAGCTTTGAAACAATGAGCAATAAACTTGGTTAAAATACTTCCTACATTTTTACCACAAGAAAAAACATCTGAAACATGACTTGAGTCCATGTTTAGCTCAAAGAATTTGATTTTAGAACTACTCCATCCCAATTGTGCTTAATATAAATATACTTGATGGTACCCTTGATTAAAATTGTTTGATTAAATGGATGATTCAAAGTAGTAGAAATTATGCCACTACTTTTTCTAATAATTACCGTAAGATATTGCTTTACGCGTGTCATTACAACTCTGTCGTGCTCCATTGGGAACTTTTAACTACGATGGCCAACGAATGATCTAAATATGGGAAACCACTTGATTTCGGCTATTGAGTTATGTAAACGTCTGTAGCAGCAATGCTATGGTGTGTAAGAAAATTAGTCTCCTCATGGTTTCATGTTCCAAGTGAAGTTGTAGTACTCCTCTGGCCCATTATTGCTCAACATTATTTATTGGCATGGTCACGAGTGCACAACACAGCCCCAATTAACATGTTAAAAATAGTGGCATGATTTCTCTATGAAAGAGTTGAAGTTTTTGAAAGACAAGAGAAAGAAAAAGGTGCTTTGAGAGTCTTGAAATTTTGACATGGGAGTAGATGAGTTGTTATTAAATTAAATATTTTGATGCCAACTTGGTTACTCTTAATTGGTTAAGTGAGCAAGAACAAAAAGTTTTCATCTCACAACAAAAGAGAGGCACCAAAAGAATTTGTCTCACCTTCCTAGCTAAAACTTCCGACACTTTCTTGGGCATATGATTTATTTGCTAGCAAGATATACGTGGCTAGGAAGTGGACTCAGTGCAATCTTGTGAATACTTGTATGATCATATTTAAGATTGCAGGGATTGAGAAGAAAAGAATTTGACACCATCTCGAACTTGTGAGTTCCTTTACTCTCAGTCTCGAATCTCACCTATTCTTCCTTATTCCCTTGTCACTCGAGGACGAGCAACATCCAAGCTTGGGGGAGTTGATAGCTACGAGATTCGACATATTTTTGATGGCTTTTATTGATGGTTTTCTCCCGGATTTGATCGTTTTCTGGCTTTACCTAACGCTAATACTTCGGTAGCAAAGAAAACTTTGTTTTTGATGTGTGTTTCAGGTTCTGAATGTCAATAGAAGGATTTAACTAGGAAAATAAAATATTCTGGAGAAAACAAGCAAGTCTCGCTTTGGAAGTGATGGCCCAAAATATATCGAGCTCGTTGGGGAACCCCAAGAGGAAGGTATGATGAGCACAGCAGCAAGTTTTCCCTCAGTACGGAACCAAGGTTATCAATCCAGTAGGAGCAAGGAAACACCCCAAAGGTATTGCTAGCTGAGCCTTGGCAGGGCGCACTACCGGTGCTAGTAGCAACGTGGAGACCTGCACAACACAACCACAGAACTTTGCCCCCAACTTGCGATGAGGTTGTCAATCTCACCGGTTTTGCTGAAAACAAAGGATTAAACGTATCGAATGGAAGAAAGTAATAGTTTGAAGAAAGTAAACACAAAGTAGTAAAGAGTTTGTAGATTGATTGTAAAAGAAAGGACAGTGGTCCATAGTTCACTAGAGGGGGCTCTCCTTAAGATAGATGTCATGTTGGGTGAACAAATTACAGCGGGGCAATTGACAAACATCGAGAAAGCATACAAGCATATACTACTCATCTTGACTCCTGATACGTCCATTTTGCATCACTATTCTATATCATAATTTACTGTTATTCATTGATATATTTCATATTAAGAGATGATACTTATGTAATTTCATCTGTTTTTGCATGGTTGATGACTTTTGGAGCATGGACCGCTGCAGTCAGGATTTTGATGGAAAAGGTGCTGTTTGGAGGCAAAATTCGTGAAGATCAGAAAATCCAGGAAAATATACGGAAAATCCTATTTTTTCAGAAGACGAAGGATGCCAGAAGGAGGAGTGGAGATGGGCCATAGGGGGCCCACACCACCCCCTGGCGCAGGCCACCCTGGGCCGTGCCACCAGGTGGTGTGGCCGTCCTGGCCCACCTTTGGCTCTCCCCTCTGGCGTATATAATCCCCTCGAAACCCTAATACTCGGGGAGCGACCACACAAATATTCCGCCTCCTCTGTGGGGCGGAAAACACCAAGGGAGAAAGATCTCTCCGGCAGACAGATTTCTGCCGGGGGAATTCCTTCCTGGAGAGGGGAGATTGTCACCATCAACACCACCATCAAGATGGACTTCATCGGGATCATCATCATCACCACCACCATCATCACCATCAGCACCCTCATCACCATCTCCATATTGTTGTAACAATTGGGTTGAATCTTGCATAGTTCTTAGGGGAAAATTTCCCGGTGTTGATTACTCTTTGTAGTTGATGCTATTGAGTGAACCATTGAATTATTGTTTATGTTCAGATTGTTATACATCAGTATTCCATCTCTGATCGTGATCCATATGATGTCTTGTGAGTAGTTCATTTTGTTCTTGAGGACATGGGAGAAGTCATGTTGTTAGTAGTGGAGTTGTGTTGAGAAAGATTCAATAGTGTGATATTTAAGTTGTGGTGTACTTCTTCTAGTGGTGTCATGTGAACATCGACTACATGACACTTCACTTATATGGGCCTAGGGGAATGCATTCTGTATTTGGCTACTAATCGTAGGGGTTGCCGGAGTGATAGAAACCTGAATCCCCGTTAGGAAACCATTGCACAAGGGACGTCAGGGTCTTAGAGTTTAAAGTTGTGGTTAGGTTTCTACCTTAATTACATTCTTGTACTCACGGATGTTTGCAAGGGGTATAATCACAGGTATGTATTAGTCCTAGGAAGGTCGGTACATTAGCACAGGTTCACCCACACAACACTTCGCAAGCTAAAGAAGATTAATCAACTATATGAAGCGAAAGCACTTGACAGTCTTCCCATGTGTCCTCGAGAACGTTTGGTCATCTTAAGTAATACAACCGGCTTGTCCTTTGCTGCATAAAGGATTGGGCCACTTGCTGCATTTATTCCTACTGTCTTTTGTTTACTCGTACTTTGTTTATTTGCTTTATCAAAAAACCCTAAAAATATGTTTGCTAAGTATTTGCAGAGAATTCTTGATCCATACCACTAGCCAGCACCTTCTGCTCCTCGTTAGGTTCGACACTCTTACTTATCGAAAATACTGCGATACACCCCCTATACTTGTGGGGCATCAACTCCTTTGAGACTTGATTGGGCATTACAACATTATACATAGACCGCCATCCAACTGCATCTATGACTAATAATCCACCTTCAGGTTATCATCCGAACCCCCTCCAGTATTAAGTTGCAAGCAACAGATAATTGCATTACGAATTGCGTGTAAGTAAACAATATGATTATTATATGAACAAAGGATTGTTGTTTTCTCCCTAGTAGCAACAACACATCTAGTACCTTAGAGATTTATGTCACTTCCCCAGATTACCAGAGGCATGAACCCACTATCGAGCATAAATACTAACTCTTGGAGTTGCTAGCATCTACTTGGCCAAGATAGCTACTAACAACGGAAAGCGTGCAAGATCACAAATAACAAAGACATGATAGAATCAATAATCAATCTGAAATAGCATCTCAATATCCATCGGATCCCCGCAAACACAACATGCAGAATTATAAATAGATGATCTTGATCATGAACGGAGCTCACAAGATCTAGACATGATAGCACAAAGGAGGAGAACCAGCCATCTAGCTACTACATGGACCCGTAGTCCAGAGATGAACTACTCACGCATCACACCGGAGGCTTGCATGATGATGAAGAAGGCCTCCAGGGTGAATTCCCCTCTCTAGCATGGTGCCGGGAAGAGCTTCAGATCCCTCCTGATCTAGGGACAGAGATGGCGGCGGCTACAAATTCTTTCGTGGAATTTTGATCGGGTACTTAGGTATTCCGTATTAGAGGCAACTTATAGGCGGAAGGAGAAGCTGAGCGGTGCCTGGGGCGGCCAGACCACCCCCTGGCGCGGGCCCCAGCCCCTCTCCGTCTCGTATTCTGGCTCCAGGTGTCCCTCTGTGAAAAACTGACTTTGGCTTTTGTCCCGTCCAATTCCGAGAATATTCATTTTCTGACTTTCCTGGAACCAAAAACAGCAGAAAATAGGCAGCTGGCACTGTGGCTCTTGTTAATAGGTTAGTCCAAGAAATCATATGAAAAGTACTCCAAAGTGTGGACAAAACATAAGAAAGTAGATAAAACCAAGCATGGAACATCAAAAATTATAGATACATTTGCAATGTATCAACATCCCCAAGCTTAACTCCTGCTTGTCCTCGAGTAGGTAAGTGATAAAAAGAAAGAATAATTTTTGAGGTGACATGCACCATCATAAACTTGATCAAAGTATTTGTAAAACATTCAAAGCTGGGATCATAGTACTTCAATCATAACATGAAAGACAAAGCTCTAGCAATAAGACAAAGAAACTATGTTGCAGCATGAAAAGGCACAAACAAAAGATTCATGAATAACAATGCTTTGCAAGACGTTTGTTTGTTTCACATAAAGAAAACATAGCATAGTAGGATTCAGCTTGTCCCTCGTAGAGTAGCAAAACATAAATGCATGGGACACCTTCAAAGTTCATAAGAGTGACTAGATACAAATAGTTTAAAACAAGCAATATCAAAGCTATGCATCAATCAACAAGTCTTGGGACAATGAACATAGAACTAAGAATGGCCACTATGCTCTCAAAGTAGGGGCATAAAGGTAGAAGCTGGGGACTCAACATAAAAGTAAAAGAAGGGCCTTCATAGAAGGAAGTAGGGATTCAAGTCTCATTAGGAGCTTCCAAAAATTATGGTACTTATTAGCGTTCATCTCTCATTGCCCATATCATAAGCATCTTGAAGGTGATTAAGGTTAAAGTGACACAACTAAGAGGATATGCTTGACCAGTTATAAACCGAAATCTCATGCCCCTTACTTACGAAGACCCAACCTCATGCTACTCAACTTTAGTCACGAGTAAGCTCTTATCATTGTAAGTACATATGTATCATAAAGAACCACCAACGGGGTACCCCTTGCACATGATACATGAGCTATCCCATAATCAAAATGACAAGGCAAGTAGATAATGAGCATCTCAGCGATCTTTTTATTTGCTATTTGCATAGGTTTTTATTGAGGATGCTTCATAGAGTGCTCATTATGGTGATGCTGCAAGTTTCCACCATGATTAGGAATGGCTTAGGCTAGCGGCCCAGGCGTTTCTATAACACACATACAAACTCCATGATCTTACAAGTTCCACTTTTATTTCACACCGCCGGGATCCATAAGCAAAAGAACATGATAACAACGGGGTACAAAGTACCAGTGCAATGTTGCAAGCGTTCCCCATGATACATGGTTCTGCTAACTTCAACTTATAAAGCGCAAGCATATATGCAACAAAGATGGACCCAATGGTTCAAGTTTATTAAATGCAAGAAATTAAAGTGTGCCATCAAGTTCGTGAGAGCTTTAAACACTATTTTTCGCATAACAAGTTTAATTCGGAAGATAGACAAAAACATGAATATACTTGGAATAGCATAAGCTAGTAGGTAGGTATGGTGGACTCTTTGGAATAACTTGGTTTAAGGAGTTGGATGCATGAGTGGAACTCATACTTGATTACGAAGGCTAGCAAAAGACTGTGAGCAACAAACTAAGAGAGCAATAATGGCCATAATCATGCAGAGTGACAAAACATCATTGATCAAAGAATAAAGTGATACTACAAGTTGAAAACTAAAGGATCTTAAAGGCTATGGTGACTTGAGATAGTCATAACATGGTGTGATCATGCGCCAAGTCAACCCAAATAAAGCATCAAATGAGAATACCACAATACTATGCTTTAATATGCTAAAACAATGCATGATTCATCCAAGGCACATTAAGAAATCTCAATTGTTTATAACAAGTCATGCTACAGCAAAGAATACTAAGCATAAAGCCAAAACACTATCAAGCATGGCATGACAAATCATAGGCCACAGTCAAAAACAAGCTCTCTTTACCACTTAAACATGAACTTTCCTACTCTTTTCCAATCCAAACCAAACTATTTGAAAACCAATGTATGAAAGAGGGGTCCAACCAATTTATTTAGCAAACTTAGCAAACCAAGCAAACTAAAAACCAAAATGAAAACGAAAAAGAAGACGCTGCAAGAACAACACAACTGTGCATGAAACAATAAAAATGAAGTGTTTGGAAGAAACCTAGGATTTTTATTGATGAAGAGGGGGATGCCTTGGGCATCCCCAAGCTTTGACGCTTGTACTTCTTGGATATTTCATGGGGTGACACGCATGGCATCCCCAAGCTTGAGCTTTAGTCCATCCTTCATCTCATTACTCATTCCTTCCATACACCTGAAAATTTTCCTTCATACAAAACTTCACACAATATTTATTAGCAACATTAGTGCACTCAAGATAAATAAGTCTTAAGGTTCAGTTCTAACACCAAATAAACTTCCATTAGAACACTATCTTCTGTAGCACTTCCCTCAAAAAGCTCAATTCCCCAAAAGAACTCAAAAAGGAACCAACAAGAAGCAAATGCAGAAAATGGCAGAAATCTGTCAAAACAGACCAGCAGGTAAAGTCGAATTTTTTCGAAGACCTTCTGTTGCTCAAATAAAAAAAGTGTTGAACTAACAAAAGTTAGATAACAACCTGGGTCAGAAGCACAAAAATTCACACCTCAAAAAGACGTGCAGAGATTTTACACGAATGTTTACGGTGAAGCACAGAAATCTGTTTTGGGACAGCAACTTTCCCAATCATTACTTCTCTCTCATTAGAGGTCACTCTTGGCACAAAAAGCAAATAAAAAGAATAAGGAGCTGTTATTATTGAAGTAATAACTTCCAAGACTCATCTAAAACGTTTGAGTTATCTCCCAATAAGTACTTTTCTTTAACGCCTTTAAGTTAGGCATGATAGTTTGAGAAGATGCTCACATAAAAATATGAATTGAAGTAAAAGAGAGCATCAAGAAGCAAATTCAAAACACGTTTAAGTCTAACCCACTTCCTATGCATAGGAATCTCGTATGCAAATAAATTCACAAAGAACAAAGTGACATGCATAGGAAGATAAAACAAGAATACCTTCAAAACTTTTAGCACATAGAGAGGTGTTTCAATACCATGAAAACTTCTACAACCATATTTTCCCCTCTCATAATAATTTTTAGTAGCCTCATGAATAAACTCAACAATATAACTATCACATAAAGCATGCTTTTCATGATCTACAAACACTAGAGCGTTATTATAAACATTTTCAAAAGAATCCTCAGGAACATGACATTCGTCCTCCTTTGGTAAGCATGGGGACAATCAAATAATGTAAGGGGTAAAGAGTTACTCTCATTACAAGGTAGGGATGGGTAGATCCATTATTCCTCCTCTTGATCATCACTCTCCTCCTCTTTGTCATCCAATGAGCTTCCAGTTTCAGCAATTTCTTCTTCCATAGGCTCATGCAAGGCATTAGTCTCTTCCATTGGTGGAGAGCATCTATTAAGATATTCAAGAATATAGCCATTTTCTACCTTGTAATTATCAAAGAAAAATTTAAGTATATCATAAACCTCATATTTATAAGGTGAATCATCAGTATTTTCAAGCAAACTAGCAAGTTCGAATGCACCCTTCCAAGCAATAAATTCTTCAATTTGTTCCACATCATAAAAGTCATAATTCCCTTTAACATAAGAAGATATGGTAACATTATCATTATACTCACATTGAAAAGGCAGGTGTTTATACCTCCTACAGCAATAAGATTTATCAAAGCAATAAGTAATATTATAAGTAGAGCACACGTTTATAGCAATGGTATACAATTTATCAATTTGTTCCCATAAGTGTTTCCCTTTTTGTGAGAAGCGGTGTTCCTTATAATAATATTTTTGTTCTTCCGTGAACCCACCTTGCCAATAAGATTCAGTTTCAAAGAAACCAACCATTGATAGAAAGCATGATAAAGGAAGACAATAACAGACCAATGAAAATAACAACTATAGTAGGAACTAATTTTTTTGTGTTTTTGATAAAGAAACAAGCAAACAAAGCAAAAAAAACTAAGCAAAACAAAAATAACAAAGTAAAGAGATTGGTTATGAGGGACTCCCCTTGTGAATATGTCCTTTACTCCCCGGCAACAGCGCCAGAAAATATGCTTGATGGCCCAAAATATATCGAGCTCGTTGGGGAACCCCAAGAGGAAGGTATGATGAGCACAGCAGCAAGTTTTCCCTCAGTATGAAACCAAGGTTATCAATCCAGTAGGAGCAAGGAAACACCCCAAAGGTGTTGCTATCTGAGCCTTGGCAAGGCGCACTACCAGTGTGATGGCCCAAAATATATCGAGCTCGTTGGGGAACCCCAAGAGGAAGGTATGATGAGCACAGCAGCAAGTTTTCCCTCAGTACGAAACCAAGGTTATCAATCCAGTAGGAGCAAGGAAACACCCCAAAGGTGTAGCTAGCTGAACGTTGGTAGGGCGCACTACCGGTGTCAGCAGCAACGTGGAGACCTGCACAACACAACCACAAAACTCTGTCCCCAACTTGCGATGAGGCTGTCAATCTCACCGGTTTTGCTGAAAACAAAGGATTAAACGTATCGAATGGAAACAAGTAATAGTTTGCAGAAAGTAAACACAAAGCAGTAAACAGTTGATTGTAGATTGAATGTAAAAGAAAGGACCAGGGTCAATAGTTCACTAGAGGTGGCTCTCCTTAAGATAGATAACATGCTGGGTGAACAAATTACAGCGGGGCAATTGACAAACATCGAGAAAGCAATACATGCATATACTAATCATCTTGACTCCTTTAGAACTTGATTGGGCATTACAACATTATACATAGACCGCCATCCAACTGCATCTATGACTAATAATCCACCTTCAGGTTATCATCCGAACCCCCTCCAGTATTAAGTTGCAAGCAACAGATTATTGCTTTACGAATTGCGTGTAAAGTAAACAATACGATTGTTCTATGAAAAAAGGATTGTTGTTTTCTCCCTAGTAGCAACAGCACATCTAGTACCTTAGAGATTTCTATCACTTCCCTAGATTACCAGAGGCATGAACCCACTATCGAGCATAAATATTAACTCTTGGAGTTGCTAGCATCTACTTGGCCAAGATAGCTACTAACAACGGAAAGCATGCAAGATCACAAATAACAAAGACATTATAGAATCAATAATCGATATGAAATAGCATCTCGATATCCATCGGATCCCCGCAAACACAACATGCAGAATTAAAAATAGATGATCTTGATTATGAACGGAGCTCACAAGATCTAGACATGATAGCACAAAGAAGGAGAACCAGCCATCTAGCTACTACATGGACCCGTAGTCCAGAGATGAACTACTCACGCATCACACCGGAGGCTTGCATGATGATGAAGAAGGCCTCCAGGGTGAATTCCCCTCTCCGGCAGGGTGCCGGGAAGAGCTTTAGATCCCTCCTGATCTAGGGACAGAGACGACGATGGCTATAGACTCTTTCGTGGAATTTTGATCGGATACTTAGGGTTTCCGTATCAGAGGCAACTTATAGGCGGAAGGAGAGGCCGAGGGGGTGCCTGGGGCGGCCAGACCACCCCTGGCACGGGTCAGGCCTGACCGCGCGGCCAGGTGGTGTGGCCGGGCCCCATCCCCTCTCCGTCTCGTATTCTGGCTCTAGGTGTCCCTCGGTGAAAAACTAACTTTAGCTTTTGTCCTGTCCAATTCCGAGAATATTCATTTTCTTTGTTTCTTGGAACCAAAAATAGCAGAAAACAGGTATCTGGCACTGTGGCTCTTGTTAATAGGTTAGTCCAAGAAATCATATGAAAAGTACTCCAAAGTGTGGACAAAACATAAGAAATTAGATAAAACCAAGCATGGAACATTAAAAATTATAGATACATTTGCAATGTATCAGGAAGCACGCGAGAGAAGCTCACAGAAGGCGTAACGAGCAACTATACATCGGGAATGGTCGTATAGTTCCCGCTGTATAGTTGCCGCCACCTCTATCTTGTCAAAAGGGACAACTTTCGTGAAGGGAGCGAGGATGAAAACAGAACACAGTAGCCGCCGCACCATCCAGAAGGGAGAAAGAAGGGATCCGGAGAAGAAGGAGAAGACGTTCTTCATCTCGCTCCACAATTTTCGACCCCCTAGCCAATACACTCCATAGCCACTACTTGTACTTGAGAGAGAGATGGATCTCCACCTTGCAAGATTAGGGTTTGAGATTGTTTCTTCCCATCTTGAATTGTGTTGGATATTTTTCTATTATTATTGTGGATCTCTACGGTAATACCAAGACCAATTTCCTTTATTCAATTATATTGATGATCTGTTCTTCTCTCATGTGTGAGTAATTCCCTTGGGCATGGGAGATATAGGGGATTGGTGAGATGTGATGTTTCTTCATATATTCCATAGATTTGTGATTGATTCTAAAATATTATAATATGTGTGCTTGACTATCTATGGGATGCCTAATGCTTGTTGTCCAATTAAGGGCCCAGACAACATGATATCTTATTCTACATAGATAAGATCTTGTACGCTAGTAGACCGACGACCCCTAGGTGACACATGGATATCAATGGAAAGCTAGTTGACTCGAGGATAACGAGTAACAATTGTGCTTATTGCATTAGTCCGATCCAAGGAGCTTAATCGCTAAGCAACCTGAAGGGTCTTAATCGTCTAGTGTCTGACCATGGTTTTGGTAGCAGGCTAGTAGGATTATTAAAGTTGGGATGAAATCTACCAAGAGGAGTTCCGGCTAATTATAGGTTACTCGTCTACACATATATTTATAAGATTATAATTGTTACATTCACCATTCATCCACCTGTCACAGTCACTATCACCATGAACCGAATCTCTTCGCGCCTTCTTTCGTCATCTGCAGGAAACAACAAATAATCAAAGCTGTTCTTTACTTTTATGCTTTATATTTCTGAAGTTTACATTTTTAGTTTTATTTACATCTATCGCATTTAATCAAAACCTATTCTTATTTCAACACTTGCAGTCAATTCACTCGAAGACCTGTGACAACTTCGGGTGTGACAGAGACTTCACCAATAAACACTTACCTTTGGGCTCCCTGTGGGATCGATATCTAAACTTCGAAACTAGCTACAAATGATCTGTGCACTTGCAGACATCAGGGACTGCACTGCATCAAGCAACATGATTCATCGATTCCGCAACTACGCGTCTAGTGGTAATTCTCGTGGCCTACTACCTTAGCTAGATCTTGGGATCACTGCGTAGGAAAAAAGTTCTGTTTATCTCTACGTGGCCCAACAGAGCGTACGCAGGTTCTTGCGCCTTCGCCATAGATGCCGGTGCGGGAACTCATGCGACGCCCCGTCCCATCATCATTGATGGCAAAGACTGCCGCGGTTGCATCTGACTTGGTGCCGCTGTTCAGTCTGCCGCCCTGAATCGCTGTCGCGGCCTTTGCGTTTGAATCGGTGCCACGGTTGCATCTGAATTGGCGACGCGATTATGCCAGTCGCTGGCGGATGGGCCACTAGCGTGTTCGGGGACCCACCCGTGTTCGGGTCGACCCAGCGGTCACGCAAATTAGGTGCACGGATGGGTTGAGCCGGACGCATCAGGACGGATGGATCGTGTCACTGGGGTGCCGCGCACGACACGCGTGTTCACGCGGACGGGTTCGGACGTGCCGGGATGGGTTGGTCGACCCGGTGGACATGCCCTGACCATTGGGTGGGAGGGGATGACAACGGCCACCGATTGTCATACACGATTTTTTTTAACAAGACCGAACCGTGTATAATGGTATAAGATAGTATAACATGACATATTATATCTCAAATAGTACGAAATATAGCAACCTCGGTACGAAGTTTGACAAACCTTTAGTATCTTATTATTGATTATTTTAGAGAACTTTTTAGAAAAATAAATTGTACTTGAATTCTTCTCTTGTTTTTGTGTTTCAACTCTAACGAAGTGTAGAAACTAATATATAATTTCTATCCGATCTAAAAAACTAAGCAGTGATATGAAAGGATTAATAGATGGCATACCTCAGACACAGATATTATCTGTGATTTACACTCGGTCAAGACAGTATCATAGATAGCCAGGACCGGTCATGGTCGGCAGGCGCTACACGATGCGGCCATGCCATATCCTGCTCCTATCTCCTCTTGCATGGTCGTCTTTAGGCGGTGAAAGCCACTGACGGCAGGCAGCGCCATAGCATGTTGCACCGAGCCGTAACAAAAGAGGATGTACGATTCAATCAATCTGCTAGTAGTATCATATAGTTTATAATACCATCTCCACAATGCATAATATCATGTAATAGTATCACAGTCTTAGTATATTTATTATTTTATAGAATCTCAATATAAAACCGTGTACAAGATTTATTTGAAATTAGTTTCTCTAGTTCTACGTGCTATGATATCATATCTACCTACGATACCAACACAATTCTTTCACCATTAATTAGCATGCCACATCAGAATTTTGCCAACATGACATGAATACTACCTATGATACTCCTATTGGGGCTAGTCTAAAGACCAAGTTGTTAAGACCAAGATACTCTTCTCTTATTAATTTATGCATGCATCAATAATTTTGCATGCATGAGAGAAGTGAGGAGAAACGAAAAACATGTATTGCGAGAGAGTAATAAATAAGACAGACCTTATAATCTCAAACAATATAAAAAATTATTGACAATTATAATCCCAAATAGAGGCGGTACTATATACTCCCTCTGTCCCTCGTTCAATCTCGGTGGAAGTCCAGGAGACATAACCAACATGGGAAGTGACTTCCTACAGAAGATGGGCATGGCAAAATATGCACAAATATTTCTCACTCTTTCAATCCTTATTCTTTGCGGCAGCGTCCAAGCCCAAGGTATGTAACTATAAGCGCACCATATTACTTGATTTCTATGCCTACTCGATTAAACAAAATAGTTGTAGCAGGTTTCAGTTATGCGACTCTGAATCTAAAATACTCTCTCTGTTCTCTTATATAAGACGCTTTTGGCAAAATAGAACAGAGGAAGTAGTAATCATGCATTGCACAATGATATATTTGATTAATATTAACTCACGTAATGCAAAAAATTATCATTATTTCCTTTTTATAGTCTCATCATCATGTCACGATATTTTTTATACTATTATTTTTATGTACCTATATTATAAATACTTGATATGCAGGACAAACCGGAGCGAAGGAAATGCACAACATCAGTGAGTACATCCCAATGGAGTCCAAGAAGACTTTTTTTGCAGGAACCGTATTCATCTGAAGAGATTTTTCTAAGGCCTTGTTTACTTTCTCGTATTCACTAGTGTATTTGGGGGAACGAAGGGGATTAGTTCAATTCCTGCAAAATCCCCGTAGTCCGTTTACAACTCCGGATTTGGCTGAGATAATTCTGGGATATCCCCGCAAATCCTTCTTATTTTTGTCTAGATTAAAAACTCTCCTATATGATAGAGTATTTTCGGGAAAAAGTATTTGTGGAGATTGGAGAGTATTGGATAAACACCAAATCTTCACATATCCCAAAACTTTAGTGGATAAAAATATGAGAAAAGTAAACAAGGCCTAGAACGATGTTACCCCTGTCGCTGTTGCCCTAAGGATGAGAAGAAATCATGTTATAAAGCAACATCCTGCTGCTGGCAGCTAAACTGCAACAGTCCCGCAGATCCAATAGGTACCTGTGGCGGTACAGCGATCTCCTGCAATTGTGACCGTAGTTGCAAGTGATCAATGTTTTATAGCATGCTATGTATGACAATAAAGTATGTTTCTCGTGAATTTTTGTTGTCGTCTATAAATAACCTGTATGGAGATTCCGTATTTCCTTTAGAATGGTTTAAATTGACCAAAAACTTATCCAAGTATTCCAAATCTGAATTTTCACGTAAAATAGAGATAAAACTAAGAGTTACCAAAATTCATAAAAATGTCTTTGTGTGAATGTGGGATGTATAGATTATAGATATAGATACTATTTATTAAGGCGCGACCGATTCTCAGCATAAAGTATATAATAGATTCACAATAAAGTATTTTTTTTAATGTGTCCCTCCAATAATATTGATATAGATATTTTTTCTAAAATATTTGGTCAATTTTAATAAGATTTGACTTTTGACTAATCTTTAGAATGCCTTAAATTTTGGGATGAAGGGGGTACTAAACAATATCTCAACTATAGTTTTTATGTTAAAATGGACTGATCATAGGAATAATATTGTCAACGTGAAACTACAAAAACATTAACCATACCTTTTAGTGGAATAAAATTGAGACCGAGACAAATAAATAGGACGATGCTCACCTCCCTTGTATCATTGATGTCGTCACCTAAAGGTTGGTGAGAACATAATATTTCTTAAACAACCTCTATAATGATTACATGAGTATATCAAACAAAGATTCTACTTCAAAATAATAGTAAAATAAATACTTTAAATTCGGGATAAGTACACTTCATGATTTTTTGTCCAGGTGATTACAATAATAACCAGAACACAGGAACGTAACTCTTCTTCATATCACTTCTCAAGAGGATCATTAAAAAACCAACATCTTACCCACCACTGTGGTGATTAAGATCGCCCTTCTTCAAGTTGTAATGCTACCAAACTCAGGATATTCACATTTTTATTTTCATTAGCGTTGACATCTTCCAACAAAGAATATAATCTGTTTTCCATCTGACACACACACACACACACAAAAGAGTGAAACCTGAAAACTTAAGTACAATGTATATTTTGGTAAGGGGTAAATGCGGAAACTGCATATCATAAAACAAAAAAATCTGAAATAGTTATGTATGTAGACGCAAAAGGCATAACAAAGGATAGGAAAATAGTGATACTATAGATACAAACAGAACTATAGATCCACTATACATAACCACATGAAAATTTAAGTGCATCACACACTTGTGCGAGACAATAATTTTAGCCATTTAGCCACATGATCTACCGTCTTTTCCATTGACACTCTTAAACTATTGGGTGTTGTGACACCTGAATCCGTAAACCATGAAACTACTACACCGTAGTGGCCATGAGTAGAAATTGGGCTTCTCAAATAATTCTTCCGTCTCATATATAATATAAAATGTTTCGGCAAGCTAAAATAGCTTGCAACGTGAGGGAGTACATGACAAATAGTTCCCAAGGTATGGCTTGACCCTTGTTGATAGTGATTGTGGCGTTTCCTAGTAGAACAAACACAGCTAACAGACTTGAGCCATTGACTTTATCTGAAGCTAACAAACATCTTATTTTACCTATATATATATATACATATATATATAGAAACCCTATTCAGCATCCAGGGTGCAGAATAGTTATTTTGCACCCTACATATTTTTATGTTCTTACATACATAAATTTATGTTTTGTATACTAATAATTATGTTCATATTCATCAGAAACGTAAAAAAATTGATATAAAAATACGATTTATGAGTCATTATAGTGTAAAAAATAGAGAAAATTCACATTTTACGCCATATTTTTTTACAGCATGTAAACAATTTTTTTACGACATGTCTAAATTTTCTTATGTTCTTCTTAACTTCTGAGGTAAGAGAAAATTTACGTGACGTAAAAATCTTATACGGTTTGAAAGATATGGGGTGGATGAAGAATAACTATTCTACACCCAGGATGTCAAATAGCGTCACTCTCTCTCTCTCTATATATATATATATATATATAATTATCATAGATAAAAAGTAAGCAGAGCCATCCATTAAAGCATATAAGCTGAACCACAATATTTTTACATCAGGGCAGTAGGTGGCCGTAGACATTATATAAATTGTCAGTACCTTCCTGTTATTCACTGATTATGAATCATCTAGGTACACCAAGTATACCAGGTACAAGTCTGCGAAAACTATGAAAAATAGTAGTCTATTAACTCACAAGAAGTTGATCTAACTGTAGATTTTCTTATACGCGCAAACTATTAATGTAAAAATATACAAAGCATCCAAAAAATCAGATACCCATGAATTAATATATAACATTGTTGCATATAGATCTCTACAGAAATGTCAAACATTTATAGAGGTGTGACAAAAATGATGAAGTGGAGATTACATCCATAAGTAGCCCGAATGTTCATGTTGATCATGTCTCGTGTATCATGTATATTAGTAAGCAGCGGCACCAGTACGGAGGAAAGTTATTCAAAATGATATGGAAATTTGTTTCTACAAAAAATAGTCAAAGGAACTCGTTTATTTGCTTACCATATTGCAAACTGAAGCTTTGATCAAATCGTAGATCATGTATGATTAGCATTGTACTTTAGGTTCAGGAGGAAATCTAGCTCCAGCTCCTTGTGTCTTAGCTAAACTTTTGCATACTTCTTCTGAACCATAAATTATTCAAACTCCGATACAAATTTTCTGTTTCCTTATATTTCTTCTACGTAAAGCTCTCCCACTCCATGAGCAATGTTTCCTGAAGCTCTCTTGCTTGGCAAGCAAAATCCTTTGGCACAAAACATAGGTTGATTTTATCTAGAAAAAATATTGATATCAAGTGTGATGCTTTATCCATGAACATCATTCAATCTTGAGGTGACAAAACCAACATCAGTCTTATGCAATGGTGACACATCCTTTCATTCATAAGAGGGTTCCTTGTGTTGGTACTAATAAATTAATATTCAAGAGAGTTTACTAAACGAAAGTGACAAGAATTATTATTTGAGCACACTGAATAAAAAACACAGCCTATTAGAAGATGCAAATATGGAATATATGGGAAAGATCGGTACAACACGCAATGCACATAATAAATAATTAATGGTTCTCACGAAATCCGCGAAAGAGTTGTTCGTGCTCCCGCCACTACTCATCGTGAATCTGGGGAGCTAGCCCTCCTCTGTTGTGATTGTTGTCGCCGCTCTTCTACTTGCAACATTGCGGCTACGGAAGAGGCATCTTCAAAACCACCACCGGACTAAGGGTGCTCCACCTTGGTTGTCTCCATGCCTCCCTACACCATCCTCTATGAATTGTGGGATAGGCAAATTCTCAGTTTCACATATGCATAGCTAAGAGAATAGTCATCGGTACGCTGATGCTTAGGACATTAACCTCCTCTTTTGTGCAGCAGCAGATTCATACAATCAGTGAATTAAATATAGATAATATTTTTTTATCTCCCCATTTAAGGATAAAGGGCATATTTGTTGGCCACCATTACACAGGAAGATATATATTGGGTACTTGAAAGTATTATTTGACCGAAAAAAACACTCTAAATCAGTCGATAACACAAAGTTCAGATGAGTATAAGCTAAACCAGCGAGGAGAATGCACGCCACTGTTCCGACAAAACTTGTTAAAGAAAATGGTCGCTCCTCAGTTTGAAAAATCACCTTCAATTGATTTGGTTGCAGTCCACTACAATGTGTAACTGTCAATCCTGGCTCCATGGCACGAAAACATTGTGCTTTTTAAAAATGAAGGGAGATGGAACTAACCCAAACCATAATGTCAGTTGTAATTCTTACATTTTTGGCTGCATGCTGGTACAACTTCACACATCATGACTGATTATTCTATATTTATATCCCTAAGGCATATGAAACTCTTTGTTGCTTAAAAAAATAAAAGAAAAAAATGCTAATAATAATGTCTAATATGGAAATACATTCCTTCAATTCGTCTTAAACATAAAGGGAGAAAGAAAAGTGCCACCGATCGAATGTCCCTAAAATTAATTTTACCTCTTACATCACTCGTATCAGCATCCAAATTTTTCTTAGGCTCAATAAAACTGATAAAAACTCACTCAATCTCGCCTTGGACCAAGATGTGGCATCCTGCTAAAACCACTACTAGAAAATTGTGCATTGCATCATCATGACCGCATGCTCATGTCTTCATGCCACATTGCATTTAAGCATCGTCATGTCATCATGCATGGTTTGTCTAAAACTATTTTCTAAAAGCTTAGTTTTATTCTCTAAATATGCCCCGTCTCTATTCAAAGTAAAACCCTGGCTCTCCAGAGTATTTTGTGTTGTCTAAAAATAATTTACAAAAAGTCTGTTAAAAATAAAATAACAGTCTAATAAAATACAAACGTTTTTACCGAGGAGACCGCTAGCCTGCCAGGCCAAAAGCCCGGCGAGCCAGCAGTCTACTACCCGGCCCAACTAGAAAACACCCTAACCCTGACTAGTCTAAACCCTAATTCCTACCTACCCCCAACCAGTCCTAATCCACTCCTACCCTATCCACCACCTGCCTCCTCCAATATTTCCCTCCCAGCCGCCACATGCGCGCCTCCTGTTTCCCACTCCCGCATGCAGCCTTTCCCGCCCACCTGGTCAAAACCCGACCCCACCTCCAGGGCCCATCCACCGACCAGCCCCCCCCAACTCCCAACAACGTCTGCTCCCACCTGGTCCCCATTCCCACGCGGCGGACACGCGCCCCGCATCCCGTACGCCACCGAGCCGCGCACTCCCGCCCACCTGCCGACCGAACCACCCCGCGCGGGCCCCTCCTGGCTCGTTTTCCGCCTCGCTCCCCCTGGCCAGGTCCACCTTCCACCCTGCACGCACTCCCTCGCCACTCGTCACCGCTCCCGACCCCACCTCGCCAGCGCATCGTTCCCTACCAACCTAGTTCCCTTTCCTCCATCGTGATCCGCTTCCTGCCTCGGTTCCATCGCCTGCCATACCACTCAGATCCACACGCTTGCCGTTCCCTCGCCGGCCGTCGCCCGCTTCGCCTCCACCGCCTCGCCTCCGCGATCTCCCATGAGGCCATGCCGCTTCCTCCTCACCGCGCCCGACCTCCGCACACTGAAGCGCCCCACACTCCTCCCGCTTTCTCGCTCCGCCGCCCGCGCTCAGCCAACCACGCGTCGTCCTTGAGCCCCAGCACCGCCAGGAGCCCGTCTCCTCGCTGCAAGCCGCCTCTGCACCCCTCTGCGGCTCGCGCCCCTGCCCGCTCAGCTGCTCCGGCCGTCGCCTCGCCGAGGCCGCTCCTCTCTGTCGGTCGCCTTCCGCGACCTCCTCGAGCGCCTCCGCCTCGGCCGTGCCCCGCTTCCTCCTCGCGGCCTCGGCTGACTCGCCGCCGTCCGCATCGACTGCCATGTGTCGCGGTGCCCCGTCTTTACTCTCGTCGCGGTCCCTCCTCTGCTCCCCACACGGGCGCCGCCGGCTTCTCCCGCCGCCATCGCGGCCTCCTGCGAGCAGCTCCGCCCCGCGGCCCCTTCCACTCTCTGCTGCCACGCATGGGAGCCCTGGCCCGCGACCCTCTCCGCTCTGCACGCTCCTGCTCTAGCGCAGCAAGCGCGCCGCAAGGCCCCCTGCTCCGACCAACCCTCGTTTCTGACCTCGCCTAGCGCGTGTCCTGTTCCGGCGTTTTCTCCCTACAGCACAAGGCCCTTTTTCAGATAGAGTCTTCGGTTGTTTGTTTCCCCTTGTGCGCCTTGCTTCTGCGTGGCTGAATGCAAGATCTGCCAAGACCTTCCATCGGATAAGATCGACAAGTGGATCGATGCTCCTCGGACAAACTCGACCCCGGTAACCACCGGTGCGGACCCAAGACCGTCATCGGCAGACGACATGATCTTCTTCATCACTGCCAAGACCCATTCCCAGAGGCGAAGCCGATCCCGGTGATCCGAAGACCACGCCAAGACCCGGATCCAAAGACCACAGATGCCGACACGGATACGCCAAGTTCTTCTTCCCAAACGCCAAGACCGACCCGATACACAGACCAGACAAGATCTTCATGACGACAAGATCGACACCGACCAGGGCGAATCCGATGCGCCCTGACGCCAAACCAAGTCCTTCTTCCCGAAACGCCAATCTCTCCTTCCGTTGTCCGAGACCGATCCCGTCGAACCGTTCCCCCGTTGAACCCTGAGACCGGACCCCAGACCCCCGAAACCCAAGATCCTCCGAACCCAGATGTGTGACCCTAAGCCCCTATTTTTATAATATGACATTATCAACTGTCGCATATTAAATTGTTCATGCATGCATACATATTTTGTGGGTGCGGGTTATTTTATCGATTCACCTCATAATTAAATATGGAGTCCATATGCGGGTTATTCTAGTCTTATTCCGGACTCCATTTAAATTGCGTAGCGAACCGATACCATGTTTCGCCCTGTTAATACAACATTTAAATTGCGGGGTTTCTAAATAACTTGAACCGCCTAATTAATTGTCGGGATGAGAATGCATCGGTTCTCTCTTTCTATCGAAGTTAGAGGTGGCTTTATTTGTGGATACCTTTACCTTCGCCCTTTATTCCTGGAGTGTTCTCTCGACGATCTCGGACAACGACCCCTTGTTAGTGGTGTCGCGAGGATCTACATGAAGCGAGAAGATTCAGATTGCCGACCTTCTTCCCGGTACCATGAGGCGGATCTCGAGGGCGAGATCCCTTGTTAGTGGTGTCGAATTGTGACATCCCGCTAAAACCACTACTAGAAAATCGCTGTGTTTTTGTGCATTGCATCATCATGACCGCATGCTCATGTCTTCATGCCACATTGCATTTGAGCATCGTCATGTCATTATGCATGGTTTGTCTAAAACTATTTTCTAAAAGTCTAGTTTTATTCTCTAAATATGCCCCGTCTCTATTCAAAGTAAAACCCTGGCTCTCCGGAGTATTTTGTGTTGTCTAAAAATAATTTACAAAAAGTCTGTTAAAAAAAATAACAGTCTAATAAAATACAAACGTTTTTGCCGGGGAGACCGCCAGCCTGCCAGGCCAAAAGATCGGCGAGCCAGCAGTCTACTACCCGGCCCAACTAGAAAACACCCTAACCCTGACCAGTCTAAACCCTAATTCCTACCTACCCCAACCAGTCCTAATCCACTCCTACCCTATCCACCACCTGCCTCCTCCAATATTTCCCTCCTAGCCGCCACCTGCACACCTCCCGTTTCCCACTCCCGCATGCAGCCTTTCCCGCCCACCTGGTCAAAACCCGGCCCCACCTCTTGGGCCCATCCACCGACCAGCCCCCCACCAACTCCCGCCAACGCCTGCTCCCACCTGGCCCCCATTCCCACGCGGGGGACACGCACCCCGCGTCCCGTACGCCACCGAACCGCGCACCCCCGCCCACCTGCCGACCGAACCACCCCGAGCAGGCCCCCTGACTCGTTTTCCGCCTCGCTCCCCTGGCCAGGTCCACCTTCCACCCTGCACGCACTCCCTCGCCACTCGTCACCGCTCCCGACCCCACCTCGCCAGCGCATCGTTCCCCACCAACCTCGTTCCCTCTCCTCCATCGCGATCCGCTTCCTGCCTCGGTTCCATCGCCCTGCCCGCCACCAGATCCCGCCGCCGCGTGGCCGTTCCCTCGCCGGCCGTCGCCCGTCCGCCCCGCTCCACCCCGCCTCCCGCGATCTCCCACGAGGCCGCCGCCGCCGCTTCCTCCCCTCACCGGCGCCAACCTCAAACACCAAGCTCCACGCCGCCGCCGACCCTGCTGTACCCCTCCTCCTCGCCTGTGCTCCGCCGCCCGCGCTCGGCCAGCCACGCGCCGTCCTCGAGCCCCAGCGCCGCTAGGAGCCCGTCTCCTCGCTGCAAGCCACGTCTGCACTCCTCTGCGGCTCGCGCCCCTGCCCGCTCAGCTGCTCCGGCTATCGCCTCGCCGAGGCCACTCCTCTCTGTCGGTCGCCTTCCGCGACCTCCTCGAGCGCCTCTGCCTCGGCCGTGCCCCGCTTCCTCCTCACGGCCTCGCCCGACTCGCCGCCGTCCGCATCGACGCCGCCCTATGTCGTGGTGCCGCGTCTTCCCTCTCGTCGCGGTCCCTCCTCTGCTCCCCGCACGGGCGCCGCCGGCTTCTCCCGCCGCTGTCGCGGCCTCCTGCGAGCAGCTCCGCCCCGCGGCCCCTTCCACTCTCTGCTGCCACGCACGGGAGCCCTGGCCCACGACCCTCTCCCCTCTGCACGCTCCTGCTCTAGCGCAGCAAGCGCGCCGCGAGGCCCCCTGCTCCGACCAACCCTCGTTTCCGACCTCGCCTAGCGCGTGTCCTGTTCCGGCGTTTTCTCCCTGCAGCACAAGGCCCTTTTTCAGATACAGTCTTCGGTTGTTTGTTTCCCCTTGTGCGCCTTGCTTCTTTGTGGCTGAATGCAAGATCTGCCAAGACCTTCCATCGGATAAGATCGACAAGTGGATTGCTGCTCCTCGGACAAACTTGACCCCACAAACCACCGGTGCGGATCCAAGACCGTCATCGGCAGACGACATGATCTTCTTCATCGCCGCCAAGACCCGTTCCCGGAGGTGAAGCCGATCCCGGTGATCCGAAGGCCACGCCAATACCCGGATCCGAAGACCACTGATGCGACAAGTACTTCTTACCGGATGCGATGCCCGAGAACCCGGATGCTAAGGTCGCCGACACGGATACGCCAAGTTCTTCTTCCCGAACGCCAAGACCGACCCGATACGCAGACCCGACAAGATCTTCGCGACGACAAGATCGACACCGACTAGGGCGAATCCGATGCGCCCCGACGCCAAACCAAGTCCTTCTTCCCGGAACGCCAAGCTCTCCTTCCGTTGTCCGAGACCGATCCCGTCGAATCGTTCCCCCGTCGAACCCTGAGACTGGACCCCCGGAACCCAAGATCCTCTGAACCCAGATGTGTGACCCTAAGCCCCTATTTTTATAATATGACATTATCAACTGCCGCATATTAAATTGTTCATGCATGCATACATATTTTGTGGGTGCGGGTTATTTTGTCGATTCACCTCATAATTAAATATGGAGTCCATATGCGGGCTATTCTAGTCTTATTCCGGACTCTATTTAATTTGCGTCGCGAACCGATGCCATGTTTCGCCCTGTTAATACAACATTTAAATGCAGGGTTTCTAAATAACTTGAACCGCCTAATTAATTGTTGGGACCCCGGTTCCGCTTAATGCTGCCTAATTGCACCGCATCTGTGCCATGCCATGCATCATATCATAAGCATGCCGGATCTTCTGCCGTAGTATTAAATATTGCATCTGGTGTTTCTTCTAGTGTTTGCTTCTTTGCGGATTAGGCTGATGAGTTGATGCGAGTATCAACAAGTTCTCCGGATATGAACCTTCGGCAGTGTTTCCCAGGCGAGCATCTCTTTCCCTTTCTACCTATTTTGTGTTTATAGTCTTTATTTCCTCCTGTTGATCTATTGCTATCTGTGTCGCGATGCTTTAGTTTCCGTGCACCATTTGTACTCCTTGCAGCCTCTATATTGCCATGGACACATCCTATTGCCTGTTGTTTGATAGATAGTCGGCCCTGCGAGTCGTAGTTGCTTGCTTCTGTGTTGCTTCGCGTCGTTGTCGTTCCACCATTGACGGCAAGTTGGCACATGATAAACGGTGGAGATGCTTAATGTTGGAGATGATCATGACTTTAAACACAACTATTAAATTGCTAGATATAACTAATGCAGAGGCATCGGTGGGCAATAGATGTTATTTGGTTTTTCCACGCTCACTTGTGTCCCGTAGGACCCCGAGTACTTGATACCTGTTCCTTGATTTTTCGCACTATCCACATCCGGGAGGCCTTATGGATCCTCCTGAGCCAGAGCTTGATTCATTTCTATTTCTTGGGGCCACAAACTAGTTTGGGGTTTTATTACTATCCTGTACTTATGCCATGCTTTACTGCTTTATTTAAGATTGTGCGTGGAGCACCTGTACTGTTTAGGATCGTGACACGTTTTCGCTGTATCGACAAGCCCAGTCACACTTTCGAGTTCCTAGTCGTTTACAGCCGTCCACATAAACCTTGGGTCTATCTCGGAGCCGGCCAACTTCGTTGCGGGTAGCTTAATAGGGTGGCCCCCTAAAATATTTTATGAATCCTGTGATTGCTTTGTTGTGAAAGCCTCGTTGGGTTTTGAGTTGGTTTTTCCGAGGTTGATCGAGTGTGTGTTGCTATTTGTGCACCCCTGCAGGGTAAAACTTTCTGAAAGCCGTGTCCGCGGTTATGGACGACTTGGAGCACAGTATCTCGATCATAGACAAGCATAACTAAAGTAGTGCTATAAATTTGACTTAATATCTGACTAGTAATCAGCTTCACTATAACGGAATGGATAATAAAAATGCCAACAACTGGTGGATATGTGGTGATCTGTGTCATACTATACCTACTTAGTAAGTATTGCAACTCCAATGGAATGTGATAAAAGTGCCAACAACTGTTGGGTTTTGGGATTCCTCAGGACAATTATATCGGACTAGTAAATGTTCCAACTACAACGGAATGCTAACTAAAATTGCCCACTACTTACGTTATCATATCTATATCTGACTAGTAAGTGCTTCTACTATAATGGAATGAATAAAATTGCCAACTGTGTGAGTTCCTTGGTACGACCTCCTCGTTTGGTCTCGAGGAGGAAATACTAGGATGGGTTTGTTTGGTGTTAGCTTCAGGTTGGATCCGAATAGATCTTTCTTACCCCTCTCTCATAACCGCCAGTTGTCTCGAGTCTCTATAGGTTGTTTAGTGCCGCTGCGCTGCCGCTCCAGCCCACCATACCTATGTAGGCAAGAGACGCTGAATTCTAGCCTCGCCGTGTACTGGCCTCAGTACTGACGCTCCTCTTTTTCCTTTGCCCTTTGTCGGCACCCCTTTTGTTTAGCAGGTTTGATATCGACGTCGTTAGCAGGGTTACCCTTCCGGCTTGGCCTGGGCAGGGTTATGGACGCCATTGGTTATTCTTCAGGGCTCTTAGCCCCATTTGCATCTTGTCCGCGCTCGAACGCTGTATCGTTTTCAAGGTGATTTGGATCTTTGTTGTGTATATCTGTATTCTTGACTCTTGGAGTCGTGTTGTATATATATCTGTTCCGTGGGTCCCATCGAGGACTGTTGTGTAATGGTATTACTTCGTTTTCCACCCGCATCTAAAGTGCTCGGTGGCGATCCTGAATCGTTTCTATGCGGGTTTGGCGGAAAGGGCTAAAACTTGCATAGGGCCGATTCGAGGGTGTTACACAAGATCAGAGTAGAGAGGTGATGGTAGGATATGCATACCTAACTCGATGGCTATGGCACAATCCCATGAGGAAAATGAGATGGACACGAAGCCTTTGAAGGCATAGTAAGACATCCGTCGAGCGCTGCCTATATGGGACGACCAACATATGAAATTGATCCCATCGAGTTCAACCCATTAGTTGAGGAGCTGCATGGAATCAGTGTCGGCATGGATCTAATCGTCTCCACCAAAATTGCCTCTGACAAATAGCTAGGCTAGGATGAAGAGAGGCGTGTGTGGCAAGGATCGTAGCGCGCTGTCATCCGTAGGCATCAGCGTGATTGCTGATGTACCGCACTAGCGGGGCGGACCGGATGGATGAGGCGGGGTGGCCGGCTACCTGAGGTAGGGGGATATTGATGGTGGCCAGCGGAGAATGAGAGTTGCGCTTGCGAGGGGAGAGAGAGAGAAAGTAGCCATCAAAGGCGGTCGCGACCTATGGTTCGGAGCTGGGGAAAGTGGTGGAGGAGAACATGGACAGGATAAGCGCAAGGGCAAGCGAGAAAATTTCTTACGAAGGATTCGAGAAGGGATGAGATTGGAGAGGGGTTAGCAGCGACCAACGGGCCAGTTCTAGTTACTGCTATATCGTTAGGACATCTTTAATAGACATGCCAAATAGCGCTCGCACTGTAAAACCGCTATTTTAGCATGGGAAGGACAGTTTTTGTTGCTCCAATAGACGATGTATAGTGATGCGAGCTATAAAAATTTCTAGTGTGCTGCAAATTATGCTCTAAAATCCAACCCATGCGCGCGCAGCCCAACTGCCCATGGAAGTTTTGGCCATGACAGCCCATCGATTCCTGCCCTCTTATGCAGCGTCACCAGCGATTAAGTCTGGCCGAAATATCTTGGCCGGCGACGGACATGGCATGGGGTTTCACTCGATCTGATTCGTTTCTCCTCGGCCTGCTGCGGCGGCAGCATGGGGAGGCGGTGATGTCTTGACGGTGGTCAGCAGCGCGGTTGTAATTTGACCCCTGCGCGATTCCTCAAAATTGATTTGAAAAAATGGATTCCTTGGGGATCCGATGCATGTCGCGCAGGGAGCGGCCGCTCTATCCTTCCGAGACCGAATCGATTCCAGAAGCCTAGAGAATACCTTGGAGTGTTGAGCACATTGATGTCATTGTTAGAACATGCCATGCCAAAAAAGTGTCATATCCATAGATCTTGAGATGCAACTGCCTCAACAATCACTGTGCAGTCATCCACATGCTCACTATACCGGCGCTGCCAAACAAAAGGGAAGTTCTTCCACTCCCGATGAATACAATCTATGCTGCCTAGCATCCCTGAAAATCCCCTCTTTTCATTGATGGACAATATACGGGAGTGTCTTCGAGATTTGGCTCTCTCAGGTAAACGTTACCAAAAACCTCAATCAGCACTTTGCAGAACCTCTACATCGCCTCAACGCAGGTGCTCTCTCCCATGCGAATGTATTCATCGACGAGATCACCGGCCACTCCATATGCAAGCATTCGAATAGTAGAGCAACATTTTTGATAAGAACTAAAGCCAATCTTACCAGTGCAATCGTTCTTACAATCGAAATAGCTGTCATAGTCCCTGACACCATCAACAATTGTCTCAAGAAATTTTCTTGACATTCTAAACCGGCGCCGAAATATGTGCTCCGGGAAGAGCGTGTTCGTCCGATGGAAGTAGTTCTTGAATTGTCGGTTATGCCCACCTTCTCGATCATGCGGCAAGTTCGTAGCATGTCCCTTTACCGAGCCCTGGTGGACGTGTTGCATGCTCTCGGCGTGGTCGGCGATGAGGGTCGTCGCCACCATCATGAACTCGGTATCGTCGTGAGACAACGTGCCCATGAAATTATCGTAGAGCTCGTTGCCATCGCTTCGGCCGTGGGCGTTGTAGGCCGGGTACTGTTCGAAGCCAAGGGCAGGCGAAATGGGGCTGGCGTGGACGTCTCCCCGGTAGGAAGTCAGTGCAGCACAATAAACCGGCGACGTCCTGGTCTCTAGCGTGTCAGAGACTCGGCTGAAGGTTGGGGATGCGAAGCTACTCCGGTGATGCTCACGCGTACCAACAAGCACGAGGCTTCCTGTGGAGGTGGAGAACTACGGCAAGCTCAACAAGTTAGGTGGATGGCAAGACATCTACGGAAGCCGGTTGCGGTGTTGCAGCGGAGTGGCGGCCCGAGCTGGTTGGAAGTTGATTTGGGGAGGGGGGGGGGATGGGGTTTTCACCCACTGCCTAGCGGGTCAGGGGAGGACAAGAAGATGACGAGCGCGCTGTCTGGACTGGCACAACCAGCGTAAAGTTGATTTGGGGAGGGGGGGGGATGGGGTTTTCACCCACTGCCTAGCGGGTCAGGGGAGGACAAGAAGATGACGAGCGCGCTGTCTGGACTGGCACAACCAGCGTACCGCGCCGTATTGGTGTCGCTCCGCTGGGACGACTTCCGTCCGCGCGGACACGCTCGGACAATGAATGGAGATGACTTAAAGTTTTTCTTAAGCAGACCCTACGGTTTAAGCTAAGCAAGGTATTTTTTTTTTCTCTCCAACGGGCTTAGCGAGGCGCTGGTTTGTTCGATTGCGCATGCGTCCCGGCCGGTCAAAGAACGGCACGGGTTTCGGTGCACCACTCTCGCAGCGATGGGGAGCGCGCGTGATGGATTACTCCTAGTTTAGTCAGTTCATTAATGCGTTCACCGTCGGTTAGCGGTAATGAAAAGACACTAAATCTCCAGCAAAGCAAGGTTGTCCTGTCTTGTGTTTTGGCAGCAATGTCATGCTCGGGCGTGCGGACATGCACGCTAGCACGTACGTCTTGGATTTAGCAAGATGTATTCTTTCTTCTTTTTTCTGGAGTGGAGCTTCCGTGTTCATCGGACTCACTATGAACGTATTTGTACAGTTGACAACTGACACGTCCGAAGGAATGAGCATTCTACGAAACCACTTTCAGATAGGGCATCTTTGATTTGGAGAAAACACTAAAGAAAAAATACAAAGTAGAAGGCTACGAAACTCTCCTGAGATATTACCGTTCACCACTTCTGCTTCAGTACACCTCCCTAAACACATCAAGGGTTAAGATTACTCTGTACCCCTTCGTAATTAAAGGTATGATGGTCATTAGTTAATTTGTCTTAGGCATTGAAACCCGTAGAGCCCGAATCTGTAGTTCTGTGCGCTCGTGCAATCTTATCCGTAGGTCGTCCTTGTCAGCCACCGCTACGCGTGCCAATGGCGAGCATGTCAGCTAGCGACGTGATGTCCGGGCGCGCGTGCGTGTGGCCATCCGCGGAGAGAGCTCAGCCGGCAATGTGAACTGATGAGCACGAGTGTGGGTGCCAGACAGCTTGGTTGGTGACGTGAAGTCTAGATATAAGTGACGTCGGTGCGTGCGAGCGACCGTCGACAGCAAGCAGCTCGGCCGACGGCAGGAAGGGGCCGCAGGTGAACGAAGAAGTTATGGTTTGCGGCCGGACCATTCAAGGTGTCGAGCAGCTTGGCCGGCAGCATCCAGCTGCAGCCTGCTTGAAGGAAGAAGTAGAGGTACGTGGCAGTTGAGGCAAGTGGGCGTCTTGGTCGATCTGAATGGGGTGCAGCCGTGCAAACACAGTTTTAGTTTTTCCCTCGCGTAATTAGCGGTACGTGAGGGATGGATTCTGGGATTTGACCTGGATACCGTAGAGATCCAACAAGATAAGTACCATAGACCAAAATGTCCTATGAAGTTTCAAGAGGGGGGAGGGGCGCCGAAGCAGGACTCACCGTTCACACCTTTGATTCACAGATATTGTGAAAGGGGAAAATATAGAAACTTTGTCTTTGGATCTTAGTTTCAAAGCAAAACTTAGAGAAAATGAAAATTTGACTCATACCTTATTCTTTGATTCCTTTGCACAAAGAATGAGGCAAGGTTTACGCATGACATCCTTTCCTATTCCTATTTTTTCAACAAAGGAATATATTCCCTCCAAAAACAGATGTCGCAAGTTTGTCAAAATTTGGATGCTTTTTTAAAATGGGGATATAAGCCCGGCCTTATGGCCTTTATTGCTTTACTAAAATTATTAAAAGAATTTATTACAAAGTTTCTAGCTCATGGGTCACATAAAGTCAAAACATGCACCAGCCATCTAAAGAAACCGAGGATCAAAAAAGTCGTCGCATCAACATGTGATTGTCAAAACGCCAGCCGCACAGGGTGAATAAGTCTCGTGCAACCGTTTCCAAATGATTGCACCCAATAGTCATGTCCGGTCTTCGCTCCTCTGGCTGGAGGAAAGACCACATACGGATCCAGTGGGTAGTTATAGAAATAACCTAGATGAAAGAAGAGTTTGATGTTCTGTTCAGGTCATTCCTAATATTCCATATAGTCCAGAGCAAAGCACAAACACCCACTCGTATTTGAACTTTCTCTAACTTATCAACACCATGTAGTCAATTTCCAAATAGATTATTAATATTTTGGGGGGAACTAAATTAAAAGCCATATGGATTATACGTCAAACAACTTTAGCAAACGTACAATTAATGAACAAGTGTTGTATCGTCTCATTTTGTCATTTTGATCATAGAAACAACATTTCTGGCTTCCTTGCCATTTTTTTCTAAGTTATCTTTTGTTAGCAAAACCTTTCAATTTAAAAATCACATAAAAATCTTAATTTTTAGTGGCACCTTCATTTTCCATAAGTACTTACCTAGGAACCTTGATACATGGATTTGACTGAGAAAACCCACGATGAAGTTAGATTCCATTTAAATTTATCTTGACCCTCTTCAAGGTGTATATCCATTGTGGCCAACTTGACCATCTAGGTCTGGTTAAAGTTCTTCAGAATGCAGTGTTTAGAGGGTCATTAGGCAGAACGTGTGCGACGGAAACTTCTTTTCTTTGCACAATGGCATAAAGCGACGGGTACTGAACAACTAGAGGAGTCTCGCCTAACCAAACATCCTCCCAAAAACATGCACGACAACCACTCTTAATCGCGAATGACCCTCTAGAAAAAAACTCTTCCTTTACCCTCATAAGCCCTTTCCAAAATGGAGAGTCGGATGGCTTGACTTTCACTTGTGATAGTGTTTTGGAATGCAAATACTTATTTGTCAATAATTCCTACCAAACCCCTTCCTCATTCAAAAGTTTAAACAACCACTTGGTGAGTAAACTTTTGTTCTTTAATTCGATAACCTCGACTCCTACCCCCCCCCCCCCCCCGATCTCTCGGTCTACAAATAATGTTTCATTTGGTTAAGCGATATTTTCTTTTATGTTTGTCACTTTGCCAAAAAATCGAGATCGAAAGAAATCTAGTCTCTTTCGAACCCCTTTCGGAATCTCCATGAATGACAACATAAACATTGGTAAACTTGTCAGAACAGAATTAATTAAAAACAAACAATCTCCGTATGATAATAATTTTCCTAACCAACAAGCTAATTTTTTCTCAAAGCGATCCTCCACCAGTTTCCACTCTCCATTCTTCAGCTTTCTGAAGTGGATCGGGATACCGAGATATGTAAATGGGAAAGATCCCATTTCGTACCCAAAGAGATTCATATATTGATCTTGTGAGTCGGTAGCTTTCCCGAAGCAAAATAATTCACTCTTATGAAAGTTTATTTTCAATCTAGAAAGTTGCTCAAAAATGCAGAGGATTAGTTTCATGTTAAGTGCTTTCTGCAAGTCATATTCCATGAAAATGATAGTATCATCAGTATATTGTAGAATAGATACTCCACCCTCTACAAGATGAGGAATGAGACCTTCCACCTGACTATCCTCCTTGGCTCTAGCAATTAGGATGGCCAATATATCTGCAATAAGGTTGAAAAGGATTGGAGATAATGGATCCCCATGTCTCAAACTTTTTTTGTTTGGAAATTGTGACTGATTTTATCATTAACCCGAATGCCCATGCTACCTTTTCTTACAAAATCATTGATCCATTGACACCATAAAGGGTCAAACCCTTTCATTCTTAGTGTTTGTTGCAGAAAGGACCAATTAACTTTATCGTAAGCCTTCTCAAAATCTATTTTAAGAAAAACTCCATCTAATTTCTTTCTGTGTAGCTCATGAATAATTTCATGGAGAATCACAACTCCTTTGAGAATGTGTCTCCCCGGCATAAAAGCAGTTTGTGTTGGTCTTATTATTTTATGAGTGATGTCAGTTATTCGATTTGTTCTCACCTTAGTGAAGATTTTAAAGCTCACATTTAATAGACAAATGGGACGATATTGTTGAAAATTTGAATAGCATTTTCGTTCTTTGGAAGAAGAATAATAGTACCAAAATTCAGTTGGAATTGGTAGATCTCCTTTATGGAATTGCGCAAACATGGCCATCATATCTTCCTTGATAACTCCCCAGAAAGTTTGATAGAATTCAGCAGGTAGGCCATCTAGACCCGGTGCTTTATTCTTTTTCATTTGCATAATTGCATCACAAACCTCCTTCTCTGTGAATTCGGATGTGAGAATAGTGTTTTCTTCCGCAGAAATTTGAGGTATGTCATCAATCTCATTTTCTAGCATAGAAACTTAATTCAAATTTGGTTCTCCAAATAGTTTCTTATAGAATTCAGAGATGTAAACCTTTAGGTTTTCTTGTCCAATTATAGTCCCTTCATCTTGCTCTAGTTGGAAGATCTTCTTCCTTCTATGTTTACCATTAGCAATAAGATGAAAAAATTTCGTGTTATTTCCCTCTTCTTGGATATGTTTAACTTTAGCTCTCTGAGCCCACTTAGATTCTTCATTGTGCCTAAGCTTAGCCAAATCATCATTAGCCTTATTCAAACTAGCTCTCTCTGAAAATCTTAGAAGGGTGGTTTCGGATTTTCGATCTAGAGAATCAATTAAGTTTAAAAGGTGTAGTTTTTCCTTCTTATAAATGCTACTGAGATTTTAGCCCAACCTCGCAAAAAAATCCGTAGATGGCGAATTTTATTCTGCCATTTCTCCATTGGAGAGTGTCCAAAAGAAATGGTCGCCCACTCTTGTGCAACCATTTCATAGAAACCATCTTGTCTTAGCCACGAAAGCTCAAAAGAGAAATTTTCCTTGTTTCCCAAGTGAGCTTGTTCACCTAAGTCAAGGAGCATTGGTGTATGGTCTGATCCTGACCTTGTCAAAGCCCTCACAGTGACCAAAGGGAACTTCAGCTCCCACTCCACAGTTGTTAAAATTCTATCAAGTTTCTCATAAGTTGGTACATCCCTTCTGTTGGCCCGCATGAATTGTCTACCCGAGAGAGCTATCTCTCTGAGGTTAAGACTTTCGATAATTGCATTGAACACAAAAGGCCATCTAGCATTTAAATTTTCATTATCCTTTTCTTCCTTACGTTTGATTATGTTAAAATCACCGCCAACAATCATGGGAAGAGTCTCATGCTCACATATGCGGACAAGCTCCGCCAAAAAATCATGTTTTTGGCATCTTGAGCTGCCCCATAAATAGGAATTAAAAGCCATTCAAAACCATCTGATTCATATGCATCTTCACACATATGTCTCCATTCACCATATTTTTCACTTGTAATGTGGTCCTATTAATCCCAATTAACATACCCCCAGACCTCCCTAGAAGTGGTAAGCAATACCAATCAATGTCTAGTTCTCGAGAAATATGGCCTAAAAATGGCTTGTGAAGTTTGATCGGCCAGTCTCCGAAATCGCAAAAAAAACAAGTTTATGTTCCCTGAAAGTCCCACTCACCAAAAGGTGCTTTGCCGTGTCTCTAAACCCCCCACTATTCCAAATGCAACCTTTCATTTAGAACTAGTTTTATTTTTTTTGTTAATCCGTGCACTACGCCAGACTGCCAAACCATCATTTGACTTTTTACTAAGAGGTTTTTCACTATTAAGTCACGAAGGAGAAGATCCTTATGATCTTCAAATCTTTGTTGCTCTTCCTCCTGCAAGTCCCCACTAAGATTAATCGCTTTATTCAATACTAGACTGTGTTCTGAAATCTCCTCTTTTCTCGCTTTCTCTTCATTCCTCTTTAGAAGATGTTTGGTTCGTGAAATTGTAACGTAACCAGATTACGGTGTTAACCGATGACGTTAAAACACGTTTGGTTCGGTTACTCTGGAATGCGATTACCCGGTAATGAGTTACAGCCCAGTACAAATCTGATACCGGTGACGACCCTGCGTAATCAGAAAACAACACGGCCTGTTAACCTCGTCTTCCCCGCACACGACTGGTTCCTTCTCCTGTCAACGCTGCCGCCGCATGTCAAAAGAAAAACGCCGCCGACGCCACCGCAAGCACCTCGCTGCTCCACTCTTTCCTCTCAGGTGTTGCTATGGTAGAGATCGGATCACCTCCCTCCCTCACCTCGCCGACCACAAGCAATTCTTTTGTTGCAGATCCGCTGGTTTATCCGTGCGAAGTAGGCCATGGCGGCGGCCAAGCGCATGCCGGATTCGAGGTAGATGACCATCTATTGATTGATTGAGCCTGTCTTCGGTTTATTAATATTCTTTCTCATCGTGATCTGGCAATTTACAATGGTGAATTGTACGGGTTTGTTTTCCTCGTGTTTTGTTTGAGTTTTTCGCTATATTTTGCTTGGTCCAAAATCAGCCAGATCTGAATTGTTCAGATCATGAATTCATGGTTATTTACTATGCAGTTGATTGATTGTTCCCAAGACTTTTTCAGTTTTTTATTTCGTTTGGGGTTCATCTGATCTCTTCAATCAACTAATGCTGGAAGATTGCAATGCATTACCATTACCAATATTGAACCAAACATGTTTTGACTTTTACCCATTCCGTTAACATTACTAGTGTAATTTGATTATATTTACGTTTACATTACCGTTTCTGAACCAAACATCTTCTTAGTGTAATTAAAGTACGCTCTAAATCTGTATCCTTTAACAAGTGAACTGAATTTAAAACCTGAGAAGATGTACGCCCCAAAGAAACCCCCAGCTTACATGCCTTAGCGATGATTTCCTCGTTCAAAAAAGTAGTTAAAGTAAATTTGGGACATGAATTTGTACCTGCGCAAGAAGATGAATCGCGAAAAATAGCGCGTTGTTGTGCCCTCTCCAATTGCGTTGTGTCCGCATTCGGCTGAGAATGAATTCGGTCACTTGACCGAATGTTCTTGCTCACCGCCGACACACCCGTCTCAGGCTAGTGTTGTTTCGGCACAGACGAGCGACATACATGAGACTTGGGTGATGTGATTAAACCCTCGGCCTCCTGCCTGGGCGTGGATGTCATCAAGGACACGTTCAGCGAGGCCTCCTGCCCCACCTCCGCAATGATAAGTGATGAGACCTCCTTCTCCGCCACTTCTACCGGAGCGGATAATGGACTCGCAGCAGCTTGCCACGGGCCGGTTTCCGTTTGCCGCAGCCCCAGGGAAGCCCGACTCGAGTGCTGCGGGCAGGAGTCCTGCCCTGGGGTTGTCGTTGTAATCATCTTTGAAATCGCAGTTGGCGACTTATTTGGTGCAACAACGATCGACGTAGGAGCACCACCATTTCCAGCTATATCAGAAAAAGCATCACCAAGATCGGCGAAGGCAAATCAGCCTCCTCATCCTCAACTAGGTCACCCCAGAACTTTGAGCTAGTAGATGTTTTTGGTTTAACCGCTGAGAGACTAGTGACCTTATCAATGGTCCCCAACTGAATATGAGCTGACTCGGTAGATACTTGATTGCCTATATTTGAAGGAGCTGAAGTTGGATGTGAATTCAGTTTTGACGTCGGATCAGGTCCCTTCTTTTCAAGCTTATCATTCTTATCAGCGTCCTCTTGCTGTTTGTCTGCCCCATCTGTTTTATCATCTCCATCTACCATTGTAACATCATTTGATATTTCCTCCACTCCTTCAACACGGAATGTAATACCATAACCCTCTCCATCATAAGTGTGATCGGTCCCATGGGGTATATGTTTAATTGCTGTGACAATGACTCGCAATCTCACCACACCATGCTCTCTAGAGAAGGCCATGTCCACCTCCAGAGTTTTGCCAATCAAGGAACCAACACCAAATAGTGCTAGATAATCACAGCGTAATTTGTAGGGACACCCTTTAATTCTCACCCAAGTCTCCTCCAAACGATACCGGTCCAAATGAAGATGACCACTCTTCGAAATGCAGCAGGAAAGGAGTGTTCTCAATGGGAATATCAGGCACTTTAATAACACGTGCGAGATGAGCTTTAGTAGGAAAAACAGCCTTAAAAACACTCGAACGATCAGCAGGTCTAAGGTCCCATTGGTGATTGTCAGGTATTAACCATTCTAACTCCTTAATGATCTCCTTGGCAGACACCAGCCCTTCCACAACCTTGAACTCATTCAGGCTATGCAGAACCGAAATTCGTCCAACCTTGCCACTATCGTGCTTAAACCTGATATCAGGAGATGATGGGACCTCGTGAAACATCAACTCTGCCCGGCAAAGGCCGTATGTAACTGCAACATGTTTAGGTAGAGTCAGCAAGGGCCAATCTTTAGCATCGTGAGTAGCTTTCTCGCAAATAATGCATAGGACCGCAGTACAATCACCAGCAAAGTGACTAGCATCATCACATCGAAAATAAACAAATTTATCCTTCTTAGATTCCTTTGCAGCAGCCAACATACCATCATGTTGTTGTGGTGCCTGCGCTATACCTTGAGTATTTGTAGTACCAACTAGAACAGTAGCCCTAATGGAGCCTGCCTCAATGTTCTGGGTGTTAGAGGGTTGATGCTTGGCACAATTCCCTGTTGAACACCGATAAATGTTTCGAGATGCACTAGAATTCTGTCTATAGAAATTTTGCTGCCTAAAAGGATGACGGTACTGATAGTTACCTCTATTATTGTTGTTGTTCCTCTGATTATTTCTCTTATTTCCTTCGTAGTAGCCTTGATCAAATTCCCCCAAATCACCATCAAAACCCTGCTCTTGTTGGTTGAAACCCCAACACCATGAGAGCTAGAGCCATATTCAAAGCATGGATTAGTATCATTGCAGAGTTGATGAGATGGAATGCCTTGTGGTCCACGATTCTCAAAACTCCCAGCACCTCCCCTGCCTAAAACCTCACCATGACCTCCATTGTTTCCTTCCCTGGCATCGCTGTCATTACGAAGGTCGTGGGGAGGAAGCCCTTGGAAACCACGAGGAACGGAGCCTCCATGGCTGCCTCGAAGAAAAGCATCACCATTCCCTCCATTGGTCGTCCTCGTTGGCTCTTGGTTGCGGAAAGCCTACAGCAGAAAATTTCTCCCATTCCCGCCATGAAAAAAGCGTGGGGGTTGCAGATGGTTGTTTCTCCCATCACCACCTTGCTGATTACGATAGGGCTGGTGCTAGTAGTTGCCCCCATCCCCACCAGCATGATGAGCAGGGAATCTCCCCGCCATGGTAGAGAGATCACGATCGCCCTCTAACCTGGATGATAGCGATGGGAAGAGGCTAGAAGCACAACTCTAGGCACTCGGAAGCCCTAGATGAGTGCGCATGAGCCGAACCGCAAAACATGAACTTGATCAAACGGTGTCTGCTGAACCCATTTGGCCTTTTGCCTAGGTCAGTCGAGTAGCAGAGCCATGGGCCTTATACCCTTGAGGCCCAGAAATTTGAAACTGAGACTGATTAGATATGGATATCATACGACACTGTGTCGCTTGATCCGAAGAAACCGGGGCAGCTCGCTGGTGTTCTCTGTGAACAACCGTGATGTAACACCCCAAATCTTTAATCAAGGTTATCAAGTCCCTAATCATCCAATTTAGGGTTAACAAAAACTTTTATTAAGAAAAAGGCATATGAATGCATGTGTGTTTGCATTAGTGTAGAATTGAGTGTATATGCCATGCTTGATTGTTCTAAATGTTGTGAAATGGTTTAAAGGTGAATGCCACATCATCTAGACCATTTACAAACAAAATTCAAAGAGAAAGAAACAACATAAGATTAAATAAGGCAAATGGTCATTTTGACCATTTTAAACCACTAGGCCACTTTAGATGTTCCTAGGAGAAGATTTCTAACAGAAACATTTCCAACTATTTTCCCCCTTGCTATACCAAGTAAAGATGTACCAAGACCCACTTTACAAACTTACAAAAACATCTAGCAAAGCCATTTAAAGAATATTTGAAAATTGAATCCAATTCATATGAGAAGATCACACTTTTTCAAAAACACATCAAATGAATTCACCTTGACCTATCCAAGCAAACCTAGTCTCTCAAGCTTAAGGCAAATTCACCCAAAAAGTTTGAATCAAAAATTTAAAAATAATCTTCATGCGGTCATTTCATCAAACACTTGGCAGGCACAGAATAAACACTAGACTAGCTTCACTGTTTCATACAGTGATCATCGACCATTTTGTCACCAATTTAACCTCATGTCCCCTCTAAGCCTAACCCAACCCTAGACCAGCTTCCCCCTCAGCCGCTGGCACCATGGAGCGCCGCCCGTTCTTGGTCGTCGCCGGCCGACAGTGGGCAGCACGCCAGGAGCCACGCCAGCCCCGCCCAAGACGCGCACCAGACATGCGAGCACCTACCGCCACCCCCTGTCCACCCCACAGTCGAAGCCCAGCCCTGGACCACACTAGCACCGCCGCACACCGCCTCTCTACGTCATGTCCAGAGCGCGCCAGTGCGCCGCGCCCGACCAGCCCCGCCAGCTCGCGCCTTGCCCTCACCGCGCACTCGCAGCCTCGCCATGATCACGCCACCCCGGCAGACACCCCCGTTCGCCGTCGTGTGACCCGTAGCTCTCGTGTGCTGCCGCAAACACCACTGCCTCCGCCCAGAGCGCCGCACGCGCCCGACCGTTACACACCGCCCCACGCCGCGCCATTAAGTCCGTGAGAACCGCCAGGAGACACCGCACCGTCCACCTACCACCGCCATTCCCTTAGCTCTCTATGCCTCCCTCGCCGGAGACGTCAGCCCGCACCGCTCGGTCCCCTCGTCGAGCTATAAAAGGAGGCCACCCCAGCCTCTATTCCTCACGCCCCTCGACTCCACACTCACCACTGAGCCTCCCACACCCCTTCCCGAAGCAAGGCGAGCACCATCATGCTGGAATTGCACCGGAGTCCGCCGCTGCTGGAGGAGAAGGGCGCCGTCGATTGCAACCACCCCAAGCCTCGCCGTGACCGTACCTCGCCTCACCGTCATCTACCACGCCGCTTGCCCCCGTCACCGAGCCTAGCTGGAGCCCAGGTGACCCCCGATAGACGCCCACCGCCGCGTTAGGGTTCAGGCCTCGCCGGAGCTGTTCGTCGTTGACGACGACCCTCAGTCGTTGGATTAGATTTAGATCGTAGGGCTCTGGTTGAAAGATACCGGTTCGCGTTAGACAAGTCACTGACTAGTGGGTCCACGCTGTTAGCAGCCTGCTGTGCCGCGGAGTGCCACTGGGCCGGCTCGTTAGCTTTCCCGCGTTGGCCCAAAGATTCAAATAAGTGATTTTCCAATTTAGTTGAAATCATATTCTGTCTACTTATTCAAAAATCAATTCAGAGAGCTTCACTTAACCAAATGGCATGATTCAAATTTTGTTAGAAAGATAATTAAAATATCGATCCAAGCCTGTTGGATTTAAATCATTTGGAGTTAGAGATAATCTATAGCAAAAATAACAAAACAGAGACTTTTGCAACTTCAAACATTTTTCAAATCAACCATAATAGCTTTTGAGTAGATTCCAACTTTCAAAAATCACATTTGACAATACCTATCTGAATATGTAAAAATATTTAGGTTTGCACGCAGTGACATTAGACTAGTACAAAAAGAATGTTATATAGGCATTTCTAGTCACTTTAAATAAATGACAATCTTAAACTTTATAAAATGTGACCAACCCTTTAAATCAAAGTACCATGTATTAGAATATGTGGTGATGACATGTGTCCACATGATCCCATATTTTAATTGGAGAATATTAAATCTTAATTAATTTCAGTGAGTAGAAATTCCTTTTCTCAAATAAAATAAATGAAACTAGTTCTTTAAATCTTGTGATGAGTGTGATGATGCTAGATCATAAAGTTTGAACCTTAGTGTGCTAATTACACTTAGTTAAGTATTGTTTGGTGATTGTGTACCCCGTATTCATTTATAGACGATAGTACTGACCAAGTCTACGAGGAGGAGGAGGAGTTCTACCCCGAAGAAGACGAAGAAAACTTCAATCACTGCACCAATCAAGGCAAGCCATCACTAGATGCAAGTTAACCTAAGCAAGATGCATTAGGCATGCTTGGTTATACATTTTGATTTATACCCATCCCAAGTTTTACTTGCAAGCTTTACTCTTTTACTTTACCAAAATTCTTTACTTTTAGTTAATGCCTTGTGAGGTTTTGGAAAGATAGTATAGATAGCATAAAGAGTATAAAACTAGGCCTATACTAGATGTCATTCTATGGCATGAGATTGAGATTAGCATCCCTCATTAGTGAACACTCTTAACTTAGTGGCTAGTGCTAAGCATAAAACTTGATCACTTTAGATGGGAATACTTGGTGAAAATGATTATGAAAACCTTGGAATGATGCTTCATTCTATTGAGATGTTTTGACATGTGTTGAGAAACACAAATGGATTTGATGATGAAAATGTTGAGGCATGAGCCTTAGCCCTTTATAAAAACTGATGGTTGGGTTCGGATGCGATACCATTCCAATTTTACTGTACAACCACAATACCTAAATTGGGTAAGGCTTAGCCCGAAGTTTATATGCATTAGTATGGGTTCCCTCGCGGAAGAGGTTTGAGCTGAGGATACCTCTTGATGATGTCCACCTATTCAGTACCCAGGATGGTAGATGGCCATGGCTGGGAGGCTAAGCTCATAGGGGAGGTGCCTATACTAGAGTGTGTAAAGGAAAGGTTATGATCGATTATCCGCATACTAAGTATGATGATTCAGGGTTATCCCTGGCGGATGTATCAAATTTTGTGGTGAAAGTGTACCACCTGAAAGAACATTTCATGTTTTCCTATGTTTTGCGTGTTAGATAACAATACTATGGAGATTTTTCATGTGCGCTAAGTGTGCAGGAAGTTTTGAGGGGGGCAGGATAATCCGCCCCACCAAGGGCCGGATAATCCGGCCTACCTCATCTCTCAAGGAAGCCAAGGCGCATCGCTCGGTGTCCAGTCGGATTTCCTCCCGGAAAATCCGAACTGGGGCAGTTTTTCCTCCCCAGGCCGGATAATCCGGGTGTCGCAAGGGCCGGATAATCCGGCCCCCAGTTTTCGAGCAAAAGAGACCAAGGCGCGTCGCACGGTATCCGGTCGGATTTTCTCCCGAAAAATCCAAACTGGGGCGGTTTTTCTTCCCCAGGCCGGATAATCCGGCCCTCACATAGGACCGGATAATCCACCCCCCAGAAGTTGATCAAGGGCAAGCTCGGCACGTCTCTCTGATAGGGGGCGGATTATCTGTCGGATATTTCGAGTCTGGGGCGGTGTTTTCCCCAGGCCAGATAATCCGGCCCCCAAAGTGTGCAACGGCTGGTTTCGGAAGGGGGTATAAGTACCCCTTCTTCCCCAACATTCAGAACGCTTGATTCATTCGAAATTGACCAGACATTGTGCAAGAGCTCTCATTCTCTATCTCCTACTTCAACCACCCAAAGGTCTTGATCTTTGGTGGAATTGAAGGAGGAGAAGTTCATCATCATCATCAAGAATCAAGCGCTTCAACTCCTCTCCATTCACTTGGAGAAATCCCTGATCTAGTATTCTTGTCAATACCTAGATCTTATTTATTGTATTTGATAAGTTTGTTCTTGTGGCACCTTGTTGTCATTTCGGGAGCCTCCAAGTTGTTGTGGAGTTGTTGCCCCGCTAGTTGTGTAAAGGTGCTGGTGCCCGCCTCGAAGGGTACCTATAGTGGAAGGTGGTTTAGGCCTGTTATGGCGAGATCCATCGGAGAACAGGGTGAGGCCTTTTGTGGCGTGGTGGTCTTAGTACCGTTCAACCCTCCAACGCAGACGTACTTCCCTTAACAAGGAAGGAACTATGGTCAAACAAATCCTGTGTCTCCACGTGCTTCACTTTGGTTTACTCGTTCCTCTTCCACTTGCTCTTTACTTGCTAGTAGATAGGTTTGCATATAGGGAAATTCCACCTAATAGGTTATCTAGAGAATTTACCCTTTGTGCAAAGCCTAAAATTGAAAAAGAATTAAAAATTGGTGTAGCACCTATTCACCCCCTCTCTAGGTGCCTATACGATCCATTTCAATTGGTATCAGAGCCCCGGCTCTTAATTCAGGCTTAACCGCCTAAGAGTAGTATGGGTACCAAGGATGATGGAAATGAGGCTGTGGATAAGGTCACAATGGATGATCTCAAGTCATTGGAAACAACCTTGTTGAAATCCTTTGAGGCCAAGATGGAGGAGATGAATCAAATGATTGCTCGCCTTACATCATCCATAGCCCCATCTCCGTCCTCCTCTGAGGCTCCCACACCATCATCTAAGGAAAAGGGTAACACCGGATCCAAGGATGATGATGTGGAAGGTGAAAAACTAAATGGTTCCACCTCCAAAAAGGGAAGTGGCAAGGAGGAATATAGTGAGGTTCGCCACGTATATTCCCCCGACCCACCTATCCCTCATCCCCATATAAACAATAGGGGTGATCCACCCAAGCTCACTGCATCCTCTTTTAACCAATGGCAATTCCTAGTGAAATCTCATGTTTGCAGCTCCTTTATTGAATTGTGGAGGATTATTGAAGAAGGTCTTCATATTGGAGATCAAACCAATCTAACAAGAAGGGAAGTTGTGGATAGCCAGTTGAATGCCACCGCTCTCCACATGATACAGCTGGGTGTGGGTCCCAAGGACATGCCACACATTGAACATCTCAACACAGATAAAGAAGCGTGGGATGCTCTTACGGACCTTTTCGTTGGAAATAAAAGCATGAGAAGAAACAAGTATGATGCCCTTAGTAATGAAGCTGAGGGATTCTACATGTTGGATGGTGAAAACCATGAAGACATGTATAGAAGACTCAAGGGTATCGCAACAACATTTCGAAAGCATGGGGCCACTCACATTGATGATGCTTGGATAAAAAGAAAATATGTGAGTGCCCTAATGCCTTTCGAGCCAACGGATTTGAAGAGCCTGCAAGGTAGACACAACTATCATCAAATGACATCCAACGAAGTCATGCAAGAAATGGCGTCATTCAAAGTGGCGGCAAAGAATGCTGAAGATGCCCGTGCTCGGGCCATTGGAATGCAAAAGGGTGTCAATGTGGCTCTCAAAGCCAATGGTGTTGAGCAAGAGGAAGATGAAGGAGCTTTTGAGGGGTATCCATGGACTGCCCCGATGAGGTCAAACATGCTCATGGTGAGTACATGGCATTCTATGCAAGGAACTTTTGGAAGGACCCTGCCAAAGCCAAGTCTGACCTTGAGCGCAAGGACGGGTCAAATGGAAGAAGAGAAAGTGGCCCAAGATTGAGAACTTGCTTCAACTGTGGAGATAGAATGCACTTTGTAGCCGAGTGTCCTTATCAAAATAGAGAAGACAATGGTGGCAGGCTCATTCTTAAAGAGAAATCTAAAGCTCCTAAGAAGAAGCCGTTTATTAAGAAGAATGGCCCTTTCAAGAAGCAACCCAAGATTGTCCTTGTATCTCAAGAGGAATACTCATCCGCAAGTGAAGATGAAGAGGATGATGATAGTTCTCGTGAAGTGGCTGCTATAGCCACCACATCGACTCCCTCCTCTCTCTTCGACTCGCTGAACGAGGACGCCATCAATAACAACGCCACTTGCCTAATGGCAAGAGGATCCAAGGTATCAACTTCTAGCTCTTCATTTCCTAAGACTAACATAATTTTGGATATGGATGATCATGACAGTCTTGAAATTAAAGAAGAAGTTATTTCCTTGGATACTTTTTTCACTAACCTACAAGGTGTGCACAAACTCCATTTTGATGTTCTTATGAGTCAACTTGCTCAATCCGAAGATCTCCTTGAAGAAAAGGGCAGAATTGAAAGAGAAGATGCCTTGGAGATAACTTCTTTGAAGAATGCCTTGGAAGAGGAAGAGGAAGCTCGAGTATCTTTGGAAGAAAGACTCGAATCCCTTGTGGAGTCACAAGAAGAAGCTGTATCTCAACTCATTAAAGAACGTGACCATGCTCTTGCCAAGGTTAAGAAACTAAAGAAAGAAAAGATTGACTTTGGGCCTGTTCATGCTAGACTTTTGGAGAAGTTTGATAATCTTGAAAGTGCTCACAAGGCATTGAAGAGTGATCATTCTACTCTAAATGAGTCTCATGACCAGCTCCAAAGTCAATTGAAACGATATGATGTGCCAATTACCTCCACTTCATCCTTTGGAAAAGAAGATCTTGCAAGAAGTTCTCAACACAAACGTAAAGGGGTTATTGATGAGATAATGAGCAGGCAAAGGACAAACAATAGTAAAGAAGGTCTTGGTTACATATCCAAGATAAAGAGCAAGAAAACAAGAAGAAGAAGAGGAACAAGACTGCTCAATCGAAGACTAGCAACATTACCAATGACAAGACTAATTATGATGGTTTTACAGGGATCAACAATCCTAACTTTGAACTATATTGTGATTGTTATGGTGATGTTTATGCTAGTTATGTAGGGCCTTATGATTGTTACATTCCTTGGTCTATTTGGGTTCCCAAGACCCTTGTTACTAACATGAGAGGACCCATTGAAAAATGGGTACCTAAAACCAAGAAGTAATTTTCTTGCAGGGCTATGCTTCCGGTGGTTCTAAATGGGTACTCGATAGCGGTTACACGAGTCATATGACCGGAAGCAAGGAGATCATCACGGAGATGCGGCCAAAACTTGATCACATTACCGTCTCCTATGGTGACAAGTCAAAATCTGAGGTATTGGGTCTCGGCAAAGTTGTGGTGGCTCACGATATCTCTCTCGTGGACGTCATGCTTGTTGAGACCCTCGGGTATAACTTACTTTCAGTTCGTGCCCTTGGTAAGATGGGCTTTGTAGTTTACATTGATGTTGATTTAGTGGTACTCTTGTGGAGCAAGTCTCTTAAAGTCGCTTTCGTGGGATATGTCGAAAACGACCTGTACGTGGTGGACTTTTCGGGGAAAACCACTACAGGCCCGATGTGTCTTTTCGGAAAGGCTGACGCGGGATGGCTTTGGCATCGCCGACTAGCCCACGTCAATATGAGAACTTTGCAAAGTCTCCACAAGGGTGGCCACATTCTTGGACTAAAATAAAATGTCTCTTTTGCCAAAGATCGTGTTTGCAGGGCGTGTGTTGAAGGGAAAATGCATGATTCACCTCATCGAAGGAAAACCATTATCTCTTCAAAAAGGATTTTGGAGCTCCTTCATGTGGACCTCTTCGGACCTCCTTCTCATGCAAGACTCGGTGGGAAGAAGTATTGTCTAGTGATTGTTGATGATTACTCAAGATACACTTTGGGTTTATTTCTTCAAGTTGAAGAGTGAAACTCAACAAACTGTCATCGACTTCGCCAACAAGGTTCAACGTCAACACAACGTCCCCATTCTGGCTATAAGGAGTGATAATGGCTCGGAGTTCAAGAACTACACCTTAAATGAGTTCCTAAGTGAAGAGGGGATAAGACATCAATATTCCGCTGCGTACACCCCTCATCAAAATGGTGTAGCCGAGAGGAAGAATCGAACTCTAATGGACATGGCAAGAACAAGGTTAGCCGAATTTAAATCTCCATATAACTTCTGGGCTGAAGCAATCTCTACTACTTGTCATTCATCCAACCGTTTATATCTCTGCAAGATCTTGGACAAGACTCCGTATGAAATACTTACTGGTAACAAGCCAAACATCTCATACTTTTGGGTATTCGTGTGTAAGTGTTTCTTTCTTATTAAAGGAGTTCGTTTATCAAAGTTTGAATCTAAGGCTTTAGAAGGTATTTTTGTTGGTTATGGTGCCGAATCCCACACTTATAGAGTCTACAATAAGCTCTCCGGAACTGTTGTAGTATCTTGTAGTGTGGTGTTCGAGGAAAATGACGGCTCCCGTGCGGAGCAAGTTGGTGTTTGTGATGCAGATGTTGAAATACCCCAAGATGCCATAAGAAGAATGGGAGTTGGATTCTTCCGCCCCATTGAGGAACCCCTTGTGGCAGACCGGGAAGGACAATGCTTTACTCATATAGAGCCCTCATCTACACATACTCAACATGCTCCAACCACGGGGGCAACTTCTACACCATCTCCATCAACTGCTGAAGGTCAAGATGCTCCAGAAAGCTCCAGGCCGGATTTTCCGGTTGACACCGGATTATCCGGCCACCTCGCTATAGCTGACCATGTTGCTCCTGCTGGAGAAAATTTCAACTCAAGCTCCAGGCCAGATTTTCCGGCTAGCCCCGGATTATCCGGCCCCTCTCCAGTTCAAGCAAGTCCTAGGCCTCCTGATGAAGCTGCTGCAAGTACTCCAGCCAGATTATCCGCCTCCAACGCCGGATTATCCGCCCCGACTCTCTAGTTCTGCAGCCTCCTGTTATGGCTACGGATTCACCGCAAGGGCATGCGTCTCCACCACACCATCGATGTTCCAAGCTTGATCAAGGCGGAGAAAATGCTTCCAATGAAGACTCAAGCGATGAATCTCCTCCTCCAAGAGACAACAAACTTATTGAACTTCGTCGCAAGGCTCGGGATGATCGTAACCTTGAGTTGAGGGGTCACACTCCCGACAAGGTTGTTGGTGATCTTCGATGAAGGGTTTCTACAAGAAGAGAATTGGCCAGTTTTGGTGAGCATCAAGCTCATATCTCCATGGTGGAACCTAAGAAGGTCTTTGAAGCTCTTGAAGATCCAGACTGGTTTGTTGCTATGCATGAAGAATTGAATAATTTCGAGCACAACAAAGTCTGGAAACTAGTGGAGAAACCCAAAGAGTGCCGCAATGTTATCGGCACCAAGTGGATTTTCAAGAACAAGCAATATGAGAATGGCATTGTTGTGAGGAACAAGGCAAGACTTGTGGCACAAGGGTACTCCCAAGTTGAGGGCATCGACTTCGGCGAGACCTATGCTCCTATGGCTCGCCTTGAGTCCATCCGTATCCTACTTGCTTATGCTGCACATAACAATTTTAAGTTGCAACAAATGGACGTCAAGAGTGCCTTCCTTAACGGTCCTCTACATGAGTTGGTATACGTAAAGCAACCCCCGGGATTTGAGGATCCTAACTTTTCGAACCATGTCTACAAACTCGATAAGGCACTCTATGGCCTTAAACAAGCCCCACGTGCGTGGTATGAGCACCTTAAAGAGCTTTTGTTAGATCGTGGCTTCGAAGTTGGGCAAATCGACCCCACTCTTTTTACTAAGAAGGTTAAGGGGGAGATCTTCGTATGCCAACTATATGTAGACGATATCATCTTTGGTTCTACTAACAAAGCTTTTAACGATGAATTTTCAAAGCTTATGACTGACAAGTTTGAGATGTCTATGATGGGGAATTACGGTTCTTTCTTGGATTCGAGATCAAGCAACTTAGAGAAGGAACCTTTATTAATCAAGCAAAGTACATCCAAGACATGCTCAAGAGATTCAAGATGACGGATCTAAATGGTGTCGCCACACCGATGCAAACAAAGTGTCATCTTGAACTCAACCCTCATGGTAAAGATGTGGACCAAAAAGTATACCGGTCCATGATCGGCTCTCTTCTTTACCTCTGCGCATCTAGACCCGATATTGTGTTGAGTGTGGTAGTGCGTGCAAGGTATCAAGCAGCTCCTAAAGAAAGCCACTTAGTGGCGGTCAAGAGGATCTTTCGATATTTGGTTCATTCCCCCAACTTTGGTCTCTGGTATCCCAAGGGCTCCAATTTCTCTTTATGTGGTTATACTGACTCAGATTGGGCTGGTGATAAGGATGATCGAAAATCCACTTCTGGAGCTTGTCAATTCTTGGGAAGATCTCTTGTTTGTTGGTCCTCCAAAAAGCAGAATTGTATATCTCTCTCCACCGCCGAAGCTGAATATGTTGCTGCTTCCAGCGCTTGTACTCAATTATTGTGGATGAGGCAAACTTTAAAGGAATACTGTGTCCATTGTGACAAAGTGCCTCTTTTATGTGATAATGAAAGTGCAATCAAAATTGCGTACAATCCTGTTCAGCACACAAGGACGAAGCATATTGAGATTCGGAATCATTTTATTCGTGACCATGTTGCTCGAGGCGATATTGATCTATCCTTTGTGAGCACGAAGAACCAACTGGCGGATATTTTCACAAAGCCACTTGATGAAGCAAGATTCTGCTACTTGAGGAATGAGCTAAATATCATTGATTCCGGGAGCCTGTCTTGATTACCCATGCACTCACTCGTACATCTCAATCCTTCTCTGGTCTAGGTATGGGCATGGATATAGGGGGAGTGTGGTCCTAACTCATTGGGCTAACCCTCCCCCCATAATGCCAATAGCAAGATATATCATTTCTCTTAATATCATGTTGTGATATGTGAGCTTATTGATGAGTATTGGTCGTGAACCCAAGATATATCTTCGCGGTGTCACACCATACACTCCAACAAGGTGGCTTCGGCCACCGCCCTCTCCCTTGAGGAGAATTGGATCTTTTTGGATGTTATTTGCTCTCTCATGTTCTTATGGGAATCACACTCACTCTTGGCTTTTATTTGATTTGGTTTTTGCAAGTTTGAGTGTCTAGTACCATCTCAGTTTGGCTTTCTTAATCCTAAGCCTTTCCCTACCCCTAAGCCATCTATTCTTGCACACAAGTCCCTTGTACACCTTGTGGGGGTGTTGTTTGGGGACGCGCGGGCCTGGTTCTGTGTGTAACAGAATACCAGATTTGAGGCCGGATAATCCAGCCCAAGTGTTGGCCGGATAATCCGGCCCTGGCAGATTTCTTCTTAAAGGGCAGGGCTCGGGGGAAGGGCTCATAACGAGCAGCACTTCTCCCCTAGCCCTCTCCTCCTCACCAGCCGCCGCCTGCCGCCCCTCACCCTCCTCGGAGCCTCTCCAGCCAACGGATTTTCCGGGCCTCCTCGGATCTTCTTCTCCGTGCCTCCGGGTACCTTCTCCTCCGTGTTCTTCCTCCAATGAGTGAGGGTAACTCCCTCCCTCCCCATCTTTGGCTATATGTGTATCTTGTTGGGTGGAACGTTGTCTAGAAGGATGTGTTTTCACATAGAAATCGTAGTCTTGCAGTTTCTAGGCCCGATCTACTTTTTTGCATTCAATCTAGGTGAAATCGAAAATTTCTGCCAGGGCCGGATTATCCGCCCCTGGCCAGGCCGGATAATCCGGCCTGACAGATTCAATTCTGCTTCAGTTTCACTATGGTGTATGCATTGAGTAGTTTGTCCTATGAACTTTTTGACTACTTTTTCCATGCTCTCTCCTGGACTTGTGTGTATGCTTATCCCCTTGCTATCGCCCTTATTCTCCTCACAGGTGGTTCCGGTGTTCCCAAGACCTACAAGCACCATCCTCGCTCAAGATACTTTCGGGACGATGGACAAGGTAACCTAGTGGACGAAGTTGAATTGAGGAGAAGGAAGAACGAAGAGAGGCGCATGGCTGAACAATCCAAGAGGACTAGAAAGGGGGTGTCCAAGAGGAAGGGAAAGGAGCCCAAGATCAACTACAGGGCTTTGGATGCGGTCTCCTTCTCCGCCATCCGTCACCGTGACTTGTTTGCTGAGCTGCCTCGTGATGATGAGCTGGGGGATACCCGTTTTTGGTGTGCAGAACAGAAGGGGATTTATGAAGACATCTATGCCAGGCTGAACATTAGGACTATGCACCCTCTGGTACTTGTTGATGCTTTGGAGAAGGTGCATCTTGTGGATGCGATGTTTGTGGCTGAGAGGATGGGGCTGCACCATCTCATGTCTCTCCAGTGCTCCTTTGACTCTGAGGTGGTGAAGCAGTTCTTCTCCACTCTGGTGATTTGTGGGGATGAGCGCCGCACTATGAAGTGGATGACTCATGACAGGCCCATGACTGCTGATTTTCACGTGTTTGCTGAGGTTCTGGGGTACTCTTTTCGCAGCAGGGATAGAGCCAGTGGCCACCGCATCATCACTCAGCTGAAGCCCAACAAGGAAGCTTCTCTCTCTCCTTGCACTGTGAACAATGGCATTGTGAGTACTGTGGCTGGTCTTGCTCCCATCTATGCAGCATTGGTGGGTCTCTTCCGTGACTCTATTACACCGAGTGGGGGCAACAATGACAACATCTGTGGTCACCTTGTTCAGCTACTTCAATTTTCTCATGAGGTTGCCTCCTGCGAGGACGAGTCAGTGCAGTACAGGCTGGATGTCATGGACTTTATTTACCATGAGCTGTGTGATGCTATGTTCAACCGTCTGTCCATTCCCTATGCGCCCTACATTATGTTGCTCATCCGCCACCTGCTTCCTGCCGAGGAGTTCCACATTGACTCGGTGCACAAGGCCAAGAAGATTTACAACAAGGTTCGGAAGACCTCTCACCCCTCCTCTGCTCCTGAGGGCCTCATGAGGGATGCTCGCAGGCCCCCTGTGCCTCCCGTGGCCCGTGAGATCAAGCAGCTGAACTGGTTCCAGCATCACATTCTCTGCATGGCCGTGGACACGCGCAAGGGTCAGTACGAGGCATACAGGTAGCGCCATGAGTTGGCTCACTCCCAGCAGCTCATTCTCCACCATGTGTCCGGCGCTTTGGGTGCTCCTCCGGCTCCTACACCTCCCAGTCCGTATGCTCAGTGGAACTCTTCCTCCAGGCTGAACTATGGTGAGCTGGAGCGTCACTTGTTCCCCTCTGCGCCTGCTACCGATGATGAAGATGAGGAAGGTGACACTGAGGATCTTGAAGATGAGGATGAGGACGAGAATGAAGACAAGGACGAGGACGAGGACTACGATGAGTGATCCCATGGGGCGCTAGCATCGCTCTTCTCCCTTTTTGGTGTCTCGATGCCAAAGGGGGAGAAGTAGTTCTATTAGGTTGTCCGTGGATTTGCATGGGTCGGGCATAAGCACTTGCACTTTTCTATTCGTTATTTCTTGCTTATGCCCATTTAGCGTTGAACTTTAAATTCGTGATTTGTGGTTGTTTGAGACTTTATGTGATTGTTTGGATGATGCCTATGGACTTCATATCATGGATTATGCTTATGGTTCTATCTATTCATATCCTATTGCTAGAGGTTCATCACGGAAGGCGCGCGCTCATAATGGTTATCCGGTAATAATTGTGATTTATGTCAAGGATGCCTATTCTCTACTTTGGTGGTATGTGTTTTTGCTCTTATGTCTATGGAATAGATTCACCTATTTGTGTGCATTTGTATTCCAATGCAAAACTCTAATATGCACACATTGAGGGGGAGTCCCTTTCATAGTTATCTCTGTTTGTCTTGTGTCTTTCTCCTGCAAATCCTGGTATTGTCATCTAACACCAAAAAGGGGGAGATTGAAAGAACATTTCATGTTTTCCTATGTTTTGCGTGTTAGATAACAATACTATGGAGACTTTTCATGTGCGCTAAGTGTGCGGGAAGTTTTGAGGGGGGCCGGATAATCCGCCCCACCAAGGGCCGGATAATCCGGCCTACCTAATCTCTCAAGGAAGCCAAGGCGCGTCGCTCGGTGTCCAGTCGGATTTTCTCCCGGAAAATCCGAACTGGGGCAGTTTTTCTCCCCAGGCCGGATAATCCGGGTGTCGCAAGGGCCGGATAATCCGGCCCCCAGTTTTCGATCAAAAGAGGCCAAGGCGCGTCGCACGGTATCCGGTCAGATTTTCTCCCGGAAAATCTGAACTAGGGCGGTTTTTTTCCTAGGCCGGATAATCCGGCCCTCACATAGGACCGGATAATCCGGCCCCTAGAAGTTGATCAAGGGCAAGCTCGGCGTGTTTCTCTGATAGGGGCGGATTATCTGCCGGATATTCTGAGTCTGGGGCGGTGTTTTCCCCAGGCCGGATAATCTGGCCCTCACTTGGGCCGGATAATCCAGCCCCCAAAGTGTGCAACGGCTGGTTTCGGAAGGGGGTATAAGTACCCCTTCTTCCCCAATGTTCAGAACGCTTGATTCATTCGAAATTGACCAGACATTGTGCAAGAGCTCTCATTCTCTATCTCCCACTTCAACCACCCGAAGGTCTTGATCTTTGGTGGAATTGAAGGAGGAGAAGTTCATCATCATCAAGAATCAAGCACTTCAACTCCTCTCCATTGACTTGGAGAAATCCCTGATCTAGTATTCTTAGCAATACCTAGATCTTATTTATTGTATTTGATAAGTTTGTTCTTGTGGCAGCTTGTTGTCATTTCGGGAGCCTCCAAGTTGTTGTGGAGTTGTTGCCCTGCTAGTTGTGTAAAGGCACCGGTGCCCGCCTCGAAGGGTACCTATAGTGGAAGGTGGATTAGGCCTGTTGTGGCGAGATCCATCGGAGAACAGGGTGAGGCCTTTTGTGGCATGGTGGTCTTAGTACTGCCCACCCCTCCAACGTAGACGTACTTCCCTTAACAAGGAAGAAACTGCGGTCAAACAAATCCTGTGTCTCCGCGTGCTTCACTTTGGTTTACTCGTTCCTCTTCCACTTGCTCTTTACTTGCTAGTAGATAGGTTTGCATATAGGGAAATTCCACCTAATAGGTTATCTAGAGAATTTACCCTATTCACCCCCTCTAGGTGCCCATACGATCCATTTCACCACCTCTGCAGAGTGTCAAACTATTCGAATAGCCGCGTCCGTGGTCATGGACAGTTGGAGTGGCCATACTGTTCCGTCGTCAGATATTTTTCAAAATGACTTGCAAAGTGAACTATGATTTTGACTTGACCACAACAGGGTTGTGAATATGAAAACTAGGTTCCCAACTTAAGTGATTTAGAACATTAATTTAGCTTTATTTGCTTCTGTACTCAGTTTAGATAAATCTGGCCTTTTGCAAATAAACTTAGAGCTTAGCATTCCTACTAGAACTACCTTACTTGTTAGTGATAGTTTGCGAGTACTTAAAGAGTACTCATGGCTTTGTCCCTGGCTATTCCTGTGGCCATACTATGAGGAGGACTATCAGGAAGATGGACAGCAGGACGGCTACAACAACTACGATCATCTCCCATCGTCAGCATTGCCCGTGACACTGAAGAGGGAGCTCACCGCTACGCTTATTATTCCGCTGCTTGTTTGTATTAAGACTGGATCATGAGATCCTTTATTTGTCTAAGACCTTATTATGGTTTGTAATGGATGATGTACTGTGATATCCAATCTGTTATGCCTCACAAAAATGGTAATCCTGGGATTGCGATGTATGGCATAACAAGCATCTGGGATTAGAAATTCAGTTGTTGACAAGTTGGTATCAGAGCCATCCTGACCATAGGAGACCCTAGTTAGAATGGATGTCCGAATAAAAACTTAGTTTCAAAACCAAAGAAGTAAGTATTTACGAAAACATATTCCCACTCTTATCCTTGTTTCTTTCAAAAAAATCATGTTCCTCAAAAAATCTTACATTACTACATAAAATTTCACACACTTGATCACCTCACTAACTTACTCATCCTAAATTCTTATAGATGGAAGTTCAGTATTGCTAATTCTACCAGTTGGGCAACGGAGGCCAGCTGATCTTTGAGAGGGATCTTGATGGATTGTCAGAGTATCTTGAGCGCCCGCATCCGGAATTCTTCGGAGCTCAACTCAAGGATTTACCAGGAGGAGATCTACAATGGCTGATAGATGCAGATCTTCGAGGCAAGATGGAAGCACCCCTTTCTAAGAAGATTCAATTCGCCGTGCGAGAGAACAACTGGATAGATGGATTAGCCAGGGCTATGCATGAAGCTCTTGCTCGTCTGTGTGGGCTAAATGTTAACTTGATCCAGGGAACTCGCTTTGATCATTACGCAAGGCGTGATTCTATGGGAATGCCATTAGAGATGCCAAGTCACCCGGAGATGAAGCGCCAAGTGGAGAATCTTGACTTCCTGCTATATGATAGACAGAAGGAATTGGACAATGCTCGATCCTACGCCAACCACAACCTTGCCATTTCTGCCAAGAAAGACCAAACTTTTGCCATGCTAGTCAAGGATCGCTAATCACTTCATAGTCAACACGAGAAGAAGGATCGCACCATAGCTTGTCTTCGCAAGAAGGTGGCCGACCTCGAGAAGACCATCCAGGAGCAAGAAATCTAGCTTGTAGCAAAAGAAGATGAGGAAGAAGGTGAAGACATCCAGGGAGATATTCACTCATACCTCAGTGATGACAATGACTACCTAGAGGATGATGCCATGGATTTCTACAACGATCATGATGACTCCGATTTCATTGATGATGAGTAGATGCACTTGATCACTACCGTAGGAAGGAGTTGTATCGGTCCCACTGTATCTTAGCTTCACAGAATGGTTCTTAAAACCATATGTTTGCCTTTTGTGTTGTGGTGTGTGTTTGTATTGTGTGCTTGAATGAATGAATGAGAAGAAGTTAGTTGCAAAACCTGAGTTCAAACTCAAAGTTTTAGCTTTTAAAACAAAACCATGAACCTTAGAACTTTCCCTCTTACCTCATTATCTATCTCAAACTTCAGATGACTCGTGGAAAAAAAGGAGGAAGCACCTCATCACATGACCCGATGCTGCAGATTCTACAGATGCTAGTTTCTGACCGTGAAGCTAGTAGAGCAGAGCACCAAGCCAACCTAGCCACCCTGCAACAAATAGCTCAGATGGCCCACAATAATCAAGGCCATGGAAATCAGGATGACCATGGATCCAAGCTTAAGAACTTTGAGAATACCAATCCCCCTATCTTCAACAAATCTGAGGATCTCTTAGATGCTGATGACTAGCTACAAACCATGGAGAATAACCTAGAAGTCGTAGGAGTTGATGCCAACGAGAAGGTACTGTTTGCCACCCACTATCTGGCAGGAGATGCAAGAGCCTGGTGGAATAGCACTCGTACTATGAACCACGGTCAGATCATGACTTGGGAAGCTTTCAAGATCAAGTTCAGTCGCACCCATGTGCTGCAGGGTTTAGTCACCAAAATGAGAGATGAGTTCAGGGAACTGAAGCAAGGAAGAATGGTGGTAGTTAAGTACCGTGACAAATTTTTGTCCCTCGCTAGATATGCCCCTGATGAGATCAACACTGAAGCCAAGAAGAAGGAAAGGTTCCTGAACAGATTGCATGATGAGATGCAGACGGTGTTAGTCAACATCCGTTTTGAAGACCTAGAAGAGTTAGTCGACTCTGCCATCCAGATGGAAGGGAAGATAAACCAAGCCAATGACAACCGCAAGCGCAGAGTGATGCACAAGACTGGGTCCCACAATACCCAGAAGTATCGCCCCAACCCATCCGCAGGATATGCCCCAAGAAACAATAGACCCCCGATATCTCGTCCAAGCTACCCCAATCGTAGCGGAGGAAACCTGAAGTCTGGAGGAAACCATAATAACAACCTCGGCAACTCCAACAACTTCAACCGTGCACCGCCCAAGTCCAACAACAACAACAACAACAATACTGCCCCAAGAACTGGAAGCAATGTCGTGCTAGTTGCAGCCAAAGACAAGTCCCAGATTACTTGCTTTGAATGTGGAGTCAAGGGTCACTACTCCAATGAGTGTCCCAAGAAGCATGCAGCCACCACCAATGTGAATGCCCCAGCAAAGCAGCAGCGCCGTGTTCAGCCTGGAAGAAGATTTTCCCCAGGGAATTCGCTCAACCGCAACGGTCGTCTATTCCACATGAATGCTGAAGAAGCCTAGGAAGCGCCCGATGTCGTGCTGGGTATGTTTTCTGTTAACTCAGTATTAGCAAGAGTGTTGTTTGATTCTGGAGCATCGCACTCGTTTATTACCGAAGAATTTGCATGCACTAGTAAGATTCAACCAACAAAATTGAAGCATGTTATGATAGTTCAAATACCTGGTTCAGCCACCAAAGCTAGAAAAATTTGCAAGGCTATGCCTATCAGAATCCATGGGATAGATTTTTATGCCAATCTAATAGTACTTGGAACCAAAGGTTTGGAAGTAGTACTAGGAATGGATTGGATGTTGAAACATAAAGGATTGATCGACTGTGCCAAGAAAGCCATAACCATGACCAGTAGCTCGGGATTATCAGTACAACATGTATCTGAGACCTTGCCCCGTCAGTTCAAATGCAACAAGAGTCTAGCCCAACCCACCATAGACCAAGTCAGAGTAGTCTGTGAATACCCCGACGTATTCCCAGATGAATTGCCCGGTATGCCCCCAGATTGGGATATCGAATTCATCATTGAACTAATTCCTGGAACTGGACCCATAGCTCAGAGACCTTATAGCATGAAGCCATCTGAACTAGTGGAGCTGAAGAAGCAACTGGATGCTATGCTGGAGAAAGGTCTGATTCAACCAAGCGCATCGCCATGGAGATCACCTGTTTTGTTTGTGGACAAGAAAGATGGAGGTAACCGTTTGTGCATGGATTACCGAAAGTTGAATGATGTCACCATCAAGAACAAGTACCCGCTGCCCAAGATTGAGGATCTGTTTGATCAGTTGACTGGTGCCAGAGTGTTCTCTAAGATTGATCTTAGAACTGGTTATCACCAACTCAAGAGTCGTGCAATGGATATTCCAAAGACCGCCTTTACCACCAGATATGGATTGTATGAGTATACGGTCATGTATTTTGGACTAACCAATTCCCCCGCTTATTTCATGAATCTCATGAATAAGATTTTTATGAACTTTCTAGATAAGTTTGTCGTTGTGTTTATCAATGATATTGTAATCTATTCCAAGTCAGAAGAAGACCATGAGCAACACCTGAGAACCATCCTTGAAACCCTTAGAGAGCATCAGTTGTATGCCAAGTTCAGCAAATGTGAGTTCTGGTTGAAGGAGGTAGGATTCCTCGGACATATTGTGTCAGTAGGAGGAGTCGCTGTTGATCCCGCCAAGATAAAAGATGTTGAAGAATGGGAAGCCCCAACCACTCAAACTCAAGTCCGTGCATTTCTCGGATTAGCGGGATATTACCGCAAGTTCGTAGAAGGATTTTCGAGCATCGCAAGACCGTTGACCCAATTGTTGAAGAAAGATAAGAAGTTTGAATGGACCAACAAATGTGAAGCAAGTTTTCAAGAGCTCAAGAAGAGATTGATTTCAGCCCCAATATTGATCATGCCAGATATCAAGAAGCCTTTTGATGTGTATTGTGATGCATCCAAGATTGGTCTCGGATGTGTGTTGATGCAAGAAGGCAAAGTCATCGCATATCTGTCTCGACAACTGAAGCAGCATGAGCAAAACTACCCTACTCATGATCTTGAATTAGCAGCTGTAGTTTTAGCCTTGAAGACATGGCGTCATTATCTTATGGTTAACCGCTGTGAGATTTATTCGGATCACAAGTCTAAAGTATATTTTCACCCAGAAGGAGCTGAATATGAGGCAAAGGAGATGGATAGAGTTAATCAAGGATTATGACCTTGACATTCACTATCACCCCGGCAAAGCCAATGTGGTAGCGGATGCTCTTAGCAGATTGCCGTGTAGATTAAAAACCATCATCAAAGAAGCCCAGCCAAGTTTGCATGAGGAGTTGGAGCAGTTTAGGACTGAGCTAGTTAGCAAAGGATTTTTAGCTAGCATTGAACTTCAATCCACTTTGATTAGTCAAATCAAGGAAGCCTAGAAGGGAAATGCAAGTATCGACGGAATCAAGCGTCGTATTGGTACAAGAAAGGTACCTGGATTCACCGAAGATGAAGAAGGAGTTTTGTGGTACAAAGGACGTATCTGTGTGCCAGCAGATTCGGAGCTGAAGCAAGTCATGCAAGAAGCTCATGATACTCTTTATTCTATCCACCCCGGAGGAACGAAGATGTATCAGGATTTGAAGGAGAAATTTTGGCGGCACAAGATGAAGAGAGAAATCGGAAGCTACATAGCCAAGTGTGATATCTGTCAAAGAGTCAAAGCGGAATATCAGAGACCCACAGGACTATTGCAACCATTGCAGATTCCGGAATGGAAATGGGATTCCGTCGGAATGGACTTTATCACTGGTTTGCCTACTTCTAGTAGGGGAAATGACTCGATCTGGGTCATAGTTGATAGACTGTCTAAGGTATCCCATTTTATACCTGTCAAGACAACCTACCAGAGTTCGAAGCTAGCAGAGTTGTACATTGCTAGAATTGTCAGTTTGCATGGAACCCCCAAGACCATAGTATCGGATCGAGGAACCCAAATTACCTCGAGATTTTGGCAGAAAGTCCAAGAAGGATTAGGAACCAAGTTGAATTTCAGCACAGCTTATCACCCATGCATCGATGGATGATCAAAGAGTCAACCAAATCTTAGAAGATATGTTGAGAGCTTGTGTGTTAGAGTATGGATCAAAATGGGAAGATTGTCTGCCTTTTGCAGAATTCTAATACAACAACAGTTATCAAGCCAGTTTGAAAATGGCCCCATTTGAGTTCTTATATGGAAGGAAGTGTCCTACCCCTTTGAATTGGTCACAAGTAGGAGAGAGTTAGATTTTTGGACCCGACATCCTACGAGAAGCAGAAGAGAAGGTTCACAAAGTCCGTGAGCACCTCAAGACCGCCCAATCCAGACAGAAGAGTTATGCTGACAAGAGACGTAGAGACCCGACTTTCAATGTCGGAGATTTTCTGTATCTCAAAGTGTCGCCGTTAAAAGGAATGCAGTGTTTCCAGCTAAAAGGAAAGTTAGCCCCCAGATATGTTGGACCTTTCAAGATTCTGAATCGCCGAGGAGAAGTATCTTATCAACTAGAACTGCCAGACGAGATGTCAGCCATCCATAATGTGTTCCATATCTCGTTACTTCGCAAATGCCTAGAAGTGCCGGAGAAGACCGAAGTTTTGAAGAACATCGATCACCGAGCCATTGATATCAACAAAGATCTAACGTATCGCGAAGTGCCCATCCGTATCTTGGAAGAAGCCTTCAGAACCACCAGGACCCGGATTATCAAATTTCTCAAGATTCAATGGAGCAATTATACCGAAGAAGAAGCTACCTGGGCGAGAGAAGATTACATTAGAACTTAGTTTCCAGATCTCTTTAGTTTCTAGTTTTTCTTAAATCTTGGGACGAGATTTTGTTTAAGGGGGGAAGGTTTGTAACACCCCAAATCTTTAATCAAGGTTATCAAGTCCCTAATCACCCAATTTAGGTTAACAAAAACTTTTATTAAGAAAAAGGCATATGAATGCATGTGTGTTTGAATTAGTGTAGAATTGAGTGTATATGCCATGCTTGATTGTTCTAAATGTTGTAAAATGGTTTAAAGGTGAATGCCACATCATCTAGACCATTTACAAACAAAATCCAAAGAGAAAGGAACCAAATAAGATTAAATAAGGCAAATGGTCATTTTGACCATTTAAACCACTAGGCCACTTTAGGTGTTCCTAGGAGAAGATTTCTAACAGAAACATTTCCAACTCTTTTCCCCCCTTGCTAGACCAAGTAAAGATGTACCAAGGCCCACTTTACAAACTTACAAAAACATCTAGCAAATCCATTTAAAGAACATTTGAAAATTGAATCCAATTCATATGAGAAGATCACAATTTTTCAAAAACACATCAAATGAATTCACCTTGACCTATCCAAGCAAACCTAGTCTCTCAAGCTTAAGGCAAATGCACCCAAAAAGTTTGAATCAAAAATTTAAAAATAATCTTCGTGCGGCCATTTCATCAAACACTTGGCAGGCACAGAATAAACACTAGACTAGCTTCACTGTTTCATACAGTGATCATCGACCATTTTGTCTCCAATTTAACCCCCTGTCCCCTTTAAGCCTAACCCAACCCCAGACCAGCTTCCCCCTCAACCGCTGGCACAGTGGAGCGCCACCCGTTCTTGGTCGTCGCCGGCCGACAATGGGCAGCATGCCAGGCACGCCAGCCCCACCCAAGATGTGTACCAGACACGCGAGCACCTACCTCCCCCCCTGTCCACCCCACGATCGAAGCCCAGCCCTGAACCACACTAGCACCACCGGGCACTGCCTGTCTACGCTGTGTCCAGAGCGCTCTAGTGCGCCGCGCCCGACCAGCCCTGCCAGCTCGCGCCTTGCCCTCACCGTGCACTCGCAGCTTCGCCATGATCACGCCACCCTGGCAAACACCCCCGTTCGCCGCCGCGTGACCTGTAGCTCCCGTGCGCCGCCGCAAACACCACTGCCTCCGCCCAGAGCGTCGCACACGCCCAATCGTTACACACCGCCCCACATCGCGCCATTAAGTCCGTGAGAACCGTCAGGAGACACCGTATCGTACACCTACCCCCGCCATGCCCTTAGCTCTATGTGCCGCCCTCGCCGGAGACGCTAGCCCGCACCGCTCGGTCCCCTCGTCGAGCTATAAAAGGAGGCCACCCTAGCCTCCATTCCTCACACCCCTCGACTCCACACTCACCACTGAGCCTCCCACACCCCTTCCCGGAGCAAGGCGAGCACCACCTTGCGGAATTGTACCAGAGTCCGCCGCTGCTGGAGGAGAAGGGCGTCGTTGATTGCGACCATCCCAAGCCTCACCGTGACCGCACCTCGCCTTACCATTGTCTACCATGCCGTTTTCCCCCGTCGTCGAGCCTAGCTGGAGCCCAGGTGACCCCCGATAGACGCCCAACGACGCGTTAGGGTTCAGGCCTCGCCGGAGCTGTTCGTCGTCGACGATGACCCTTAGTCGTTGGATTAGATTTAGATCGTAGGGCTCTGGTTGAAAGATACTGGTTCGCGTTAGACAAGTCACTGACTAGTGGGTCTGCGCTGTTAGCAGCCTGCTGCACCGCGGAGTGCCACTGGGTCGGCCCGTTAGCTTTCCCGCGTTGGCCCAAAGATTCAAATAAGTGATTTTCCAATTTAGTTGAAATCATATTCTGTCCACTTATTCAAAAATCAATTCAGAGAGTTTCACTTAACCAAATGGCATGATTCAAATTTTGTTAGAAAGATAATTAAAATATCGATCCAAGCCCATTGGATTTAAATCATTTGGAGTTAAAGATAATCTACAGCAAAAATAACAAAATAGAGACTTTTGCAACTTCAAACATTTTTCAAATCAACCATAATAGCTTTTGAGTAGATTCCAACTCTCAAAAATCACATTTGACAATACCTATCTGAATATGTAAAAATATTTAGGTTTGCACGCAGTGACATTAGACTAGTACCAAAAGAATGTTATATAGGCATTTCTAGTCACTTTAAATCATTTAAATGACAATCTTAAACTTTATAAAATGTGACCAGCCCTTTAAATCAAAGTCCCATGTATTAGAATATGTGGTGATGACATGTGTCCACATGATCCCATATTTTAATTGGAGAATATTAAATCTTAATTAATTTCAGTGAGTAGAAATTACTTTTCTCAAATAAAATAAATGAAACTAGTTCTTTAAATCTTGTGATGAGTGTGATGATGCTAGATCATCAAGTTTGAACCTTAGTGTGCTAATTAGACTTAGTTAAGTATTGTTTGGTGATTGTGTACCCTGTATTCATTTATAGACGATAGTACTGACCAAGTCTATGAGGAGGAGGAGGAGTTCTACCCCGAAGAAGACGAAGAAAACTTCAATCACTGCACCAATCAAGGCAAGCCATTGATACGTCCAAAACGTATCTACTTTACCGAACAATTTTGCCATTATTTCTCCTCTAAACTTGTGTGATTTGGATGCAACTAACACGGACTGATGTTATTTTCAGCCGAATTGCCTTGGTGTCTAGTTTTTGTGCAGAAAATCAACTATCAGGAAAAATCCCAAAAAATATGCCAAAAATCCTATTTCACCAGGAGACTCATAGAGCCAGAATACGAGACGGAGTGGGGCTGGGGCCTGGCCACACCACCGGCCGACGGCTAGGCTCCTGCCATGCCGGGGTGGTCTGCCACCCTGCACACCTCTCGGTCTCCCTCTTCGCCTATAAGTTGCCTTCTGACCTAAAAACTCAGGGGGGTCTACGTTTTTCAAGAAGGAGTTCCGCTCCACCGCCACCACCAGATTCCACAATTCGGAACCAGAAACTCCGTTCTGGCACCCTGCTGGGACGGGGAATTGGAGAAGATCATCGCCATCATCATCACCATCGCTTCTCCATCGACCATCCATGTTTCCCCCATCTATAAGTGAGTAATCCCCCATTGTAGGCTATGGGGATGGTAGGGATTGGATGAGATCATTCATGTAATGGCATCGGATTGTTAGGGCATGGTGCCTAGTATCTACTATTAGTGATTTTTGACTTTGTTGCGACTTGTTATGCTTAATGCTTGTCACTAGGGCCCGAGTGCCATGATTTTAGATCTGAACATGTTATTGATTCATTATGATAGTATTGTTTATGGTTTTACCTGCAAGTTGTATACACATGTTGTTGTCTAGAGCCAATGGCCCCGAAGTGACAGAAATCGGGATAACCGGAGGGAATGGCTTTGATGTGAGGATCACATGTGTTCATGGAGTGTTAATGCTTTGCTCCGGTGCTCTATTAAAAGGAGCACCTTAATTTCCAGTAGTTCCCTTGAGGCCCTACTGCAAACGGGCTGGCAGGACAAAAGATGTTGTGCAAGTTCTCATTGTGAGCATGTATGACTATATATGGAACACATGCCTAGGATTATCTAGTACTTGGATGCTTTATCTTATTTATCTGCAATTGCCCTATGTTCTGATTGCCATGTGAATTGTCTTGTCCATGCAACGCCCGTCCATCCATCCATATGCCTACCGCACTCGAATCCTACTGTTTACTGCAATTGTTACTACTGTCTTTACTTTACTACTTCTATTACTTTACTATTGCTACTACAGAACTGTTGCTACTGATAAACTACTATGAGCAAGATTGTTTCTAGTTGCAGCTGAATTGACAACTCAGTTGTTAAGGCTTATAAATATTCTTTGGCTCCCCTTGTGTCGAATCAATAAATTGGGTTTCACTTCCCTCGAAAATACTGTGATACACCCCCTATACGTGTGGGTCATCAAGACTATTTTCTGGCGCCGTTGCCGGGGAGCATAGCTTTATTTATCGAGTTCACTTGGATTCTTTATTGTTCGCTGCTATCCATCCATCATGGGTAAGTCTCGTGATGGAAAGGTTCCTATTTTACCATCCACTACAAGAAGAGGTACGGTTCTGAACACCTTTGTTGCTCTTGATTCACCATATGTTATGAGTAAGCTCGTTACACCACCACACACACATGCTACACATGCTGCTACTACAGCTGAATCTGAAACTTCTGATACTTATGATGTTGTTTCTAGTGTGCTTGATAAGAGTGGTTCATTAGGTCCTTTCCTAGATGCTACGATTGCTAGAACTATAGCTGGAAATACTGAAACTCCTAATGAAGACACTACTACACCTGTTAGTTCACCTGAGTCTAGAGAGAGCTATGATATTGAAGATGGTTATGTTGAGATGACCGATGAATTTATTAAAGAATGTCAAAACACCCATGATAGGAGTGCTGCTAAGAGTCTCCTTGAGAGGCGTACTATTAGACCTAAATTGTCTCCTAATGCTAAGTTTGCTGCTTCTCCCATAAACATTAAAGATAAGGATTATGATTTCTCTCTTGATCTATCCCACATAGCTATTGTTGAGAAAGAACCTTTTTGTGGGACTAAGAATGAAAGTGCAGTAGCACATATGACTGAGCTTTCCACCATGAGTGGCCTGTTTTCTGATGATATTAAGATGCGCACCAACTTTGTTGCTAAAAATTTCCCCTTTTCACGGAAAGGAGAAGCTGAAACTTGGTTTAATAATTTACCTCCTGGATCTATTGATAGCCCTGATTGCTTGATTAGTACCTTCCTGCATAAATATTTTCCTCCTAGTGCTAGACATGCTATTTTGCAGGAACTTTTTGATTTTAAACAGGGAGAAAAAGAGATGTTGCCTGAATCATGGGCAAGGTTTTGTGCTTTGATTCATGGATAGGCTGGATGTCCATTACCTAAGAATGAGCTTCTTGGTATAATTTATAATGGACTAACTGAAGAATCTAGGACATACCTGGATAGTTGTGCTGATTGTGTTTTCAGGAATAGGACTCCCAAGGAAGCTGAGGAATTAATGGCTAAAATAAGCAAGAATTATGAAGACTGGACTCCTCCTGAACCAGCTATACCTGAGACAACTATACCTGAACCAACTATTCCTGTGCCTATTCCAACATCAAAGAAGAGGGGAGTTATTGAACTAAATTATGAAGTGATGAAGGAAGCTAAGAAATGTCTTAAGGAGAAGGGAATTAAAGTTGCAGATGTCAAGAATTTACCTCCTATAGAAGAACTATGTAAGCCAATCCCCCACTCATCCACTATTGAGGTACACTCTCTCCAACACTTTGATGAAGGTGATATCCCTTACTCTAAACCTACTGATCAATGCTTAGAAGAATTTGATATTTTTATTGTTAAGCAAGGTAATTTTAATAAAAGGGTGCAAAATCATCTCATGGAAAACTCTAGAGCTATTGTTGAGTTGAAGGATATTGTGGAAAGAACCTCTAATGATGTTAAAATGCTTGTTAAACATTTTCAAATGGTTCAAACTCAAGTAGATCAACTTATTAAAGTGCAAAAATACTTGCGAGTTAATGGTGCTAAAGAAAGATATGCTTATGAAATTAGAACTAGAAGTGGTGCTGCTACCCAGGATCCTCTATATCCTGAGGGGCATCCCAAAAGAATTGAGCAGGATTCTAAACAAGCTGAAAATAGTGATACTACTCGTAAGAAAAGAAAAAAGAAACATAAAACTATTGTAGAACCCTCTAAACCTGCTAAAGATCCTAATAGTATATCTATTTCTGATGCTGAAACTAAAAGTGGTAATGAAGAGAATGATGTTCCTGATAAAGAAAAAGTTGAAGAAGAACCTGAAAAGCACACTAAGAATACTAAGTACACTAAAGAAGATTTTGTTGCTAAGAAACATGGTAGTGAAAGAGAGCCTTGGGTCCAAAAACCTATGCCTTTCCCTGATAAGAAACACAAGTCAAAGGAAGATGAACACTATAATAAGTTTTGTGAGTGGATGAAACCTTTATTCTTGCAAATTCCTTTGACTGATGCTATTAAATTGCCTCCTTACTCAAAGTATATGAAGGATATTGTCTCGAATAAAAGGAAGATCCCTAATGAAGAAATTTCTACTTTACTTGCTAATTATTCCTTTAATGGTAAGGTTCCAAATAAACTTGGAGACCCAGGGATTCCAACTATCCCTTGTTCTATTAAGAATAGTTATGTTAGAACTTATTTGTGTGATTTGGGAGCAGGAGTTAGTGTTATGCCTTTTTCTCTCTACAAGAGACTTCAACTGGAAAACTAATACCAACTGATATATCTTTGCAAATGGATGATAAATCTACCACTATTCCTGTTGGTATATGTGAGGATGTACCTGTTCAAGTGGCTCATAATTGCTTGATATTAACTGATTTTGTTGTGCTTGAAATGCCTAAAGATGATAATATGTCTATTATTCTTGGGAGACCTTTTCTTAATACTACAGGAGCTATTATTAATTATAATCAAGGAAAGGTGACTTTCAATGTTAATGACAAGGAGCATACTGTCTATTTCCCCAAGAAGATTGATAGGACTTATGGTTTGAATTCAATTGAACATGTTGAGGGCATTCAAGTTGGAGAAATATATTGTCCCATACCAAGAGAAAAATTTGAAACTATTATGATTGGGACCATTGCTATCAAAGTTGAGGTAACATAATCATTAGTGGAATACAAAGTTTTGTCTTATATGAAATTGTTTTGGTAACAAGACATGATCGACCTTGTTAACAAAAGGATTTCATTGAACAAAACAATGTTTTCACCATGATTATGTCTGCTTACTTCTATTTTATCTATTTAGTTTTTGCTTTCGTTTAGTTTTCTTTTTTGTTGTTAGTTGCTTGCATGTTAGAGTGTCTTAGAACTTCTGAAGTTCTACCCTTGTTTTGTCATTGCATCATTCCAGAAAATCTTTTTCTGTCAGAAAATCATTCATCTATACCTGAAAATTGCTCAAAAATAAAGTGTCGAAAAATTCCAGAAAATTCATATTAAATTTTTACGTGAAAAAAGGGGCAGAGGAGTGCCTGGGAGGTACCAGGGGGGCCCACCAGGCAGGCACACCACCTGGTGGCGCGGATTGCCTAGGGGCGCGCCTGCCTATGGTGTGGGCCACCCGTGGCCCTCCACTCACTCTCTCACTTGCCACTTTCTTCTCTCTCTCAAGTAAACACCAGTTCATTGCTCGAAATCGTGTTCTTGTTGTGCTTTCCCTCGATTTTTCGATCTCCTTGCTCAGCCCATCTTTGCTGCTGAAATTTGGAGCATTTGTTCTCCGGTATGTGACTCCTCCGCTTGTCCAAGTAGATTTGTGTTTAGTGGTTTATATCTTGAGTATTTTGCTGCTATAGGTGACAGGTTATGAGAGCATGTAAGCTTGTTTGATGCTTAGAGATATAGTTTTAATGCATGTTTAGGCCTCATACAAGTCCCTATGATTAGTGCCCTTCATTATATATTCACTTTGCAATCACTTGTTTAATAGATGTTTAAATTTAAGAATATCAAACATGAACAACCATACCTTTGGAGAAATATTTGAGAGGGATGCACCTAGGAGGTCAAGGCCCTCAAGATCAGCCTCTCAGTTTAGGCCATCATACAACAAAGATCTTATTGCACCTCGCATTGGTAATGAAGGAGATGATGGGGATGCTCACACATCTACTTTTCCTTGTTTTACTTTCTTACAAGCTACAGGGATTCTTGATGATTTTTTGCTACAGATTCAGAGGGTTGGTTTGACCTCATACATGCAAGATGAGAGTGAGCAATACGCTATGCTCACCAAAACTTTTGTTGAGAGCTTCGTTTTTACTAACACGCCCTATCAGTCAACTGTCTCTTTCAGAATTTATAATCTTCCCTTTACCATGCCATTGGAAAGATTTTGTAGTATCATAGGTGTGGGCATGACAGGGACCGTGAAGAAGATTCAAGGGTGACCCGCTGATTTGCTGGAGCTCTACCGAGGGGTGACCAATGACGATGACCGCGTAGCTCAGTGCAGGAAGATAAGAAACATCCAACTCCTTGCTCTTAGATACTTTGCATATTATCTTGCTACTAGCGTTCTTGGTAGGGAGAATACGAGTAATATCTCCAACTATCATTTAGCCTTCCTTGCTGCTGCGCTTAACAATGATACTCGGTACAATCTTGGCTCTCTTATTGCTCGCCGCATAGCTGCTAGGGGGCCTATTTATGGGGGCATCATCGCTTCACGTATGGTTAATGCATTAGAGCTTTCGGTGGATCCCATTGATACTATATTGGCACCACAAAGGCTTGACCTTACTGCCATGAAAATACATCACTTCGTGACTGCTGATTCTGATATGGACAGTTTAGTATATAGGATGTTGTTTACTGACGGGGATGACAGGGAGATCCCTTTGCTGGAATCTACCTTGTTTAGTGTTCACAAGAGGTCGTGGTCACGCTCCAAGGAGGAGGTGGACGAGCAGCTCCGCTTGCTGGGTTTCCACAGGCAGCATCAAGAGGATGTGCCCTCCTACGATTACTCTGCGCACTACGGTGGGGCGTCCTCGAGCTCGCACCAGGACGAGGGTACCTCCTCACCTTACTACAGAGGTGCTCCATCTTGGCTAGCTTGGGATTGATACCCACTTAGGCCAAAAGCCTAAGCTTGGGGGAGGTACACCGACATCACACTCATCTCCATATCATGTTTCATCGGTACTTTGTATATTCATTTTTCGTTCTCTTTTTAGTTTTTGTTCTTTCTTTGTTTTTGCTTTCTTAAAACACAAAAAGACCAAAAACATTTCTGTTGTTTCTCTTTGTTTGCTTCTTCTTCTTTTTGCCTTGGTTTGCTTTTCCCTTTTTTGCCTTGTTTGAACTATTCGAAAAACCCAAAAAGATTTTGCTTTGCTTGTTCTTCCTTTTTGGTTCTTGTTTTAAAAATCGAAAACACCAAAAATATTTGTTGTTCTTCTTTGGTTTTGTGAGTTTTGTTGCAGGGTTCAGCAGTCCCCAGTGGAATTTGGTTTCATATTATAATTGAAGCCACACAAGTGAAGGGCAATAATGAGGATTAATGACAACTTGAGGTGTGGTAAGAGGCTGGTAACAAACTCTATTTGTTTTCATTTTTGTACATATACTCATCATTGTGTGCATGCTTAGCCTGTTCGTGTAGGGTGTATGTCATTTATGGATGCTTAGTAGTTCTTGCTTTCATATGATTAGTTCCAGCTTGCTAATAGTTTGTAGCATGTCATATGAATGTTTGCATGCATTACTCTATTCATAACTTGGTATGACACCATGGTATCCTCCTCTGAATGTTTCATTTGAATTGACTTGGCACATGCTCACGCATGCATATGACTGAAATAATCAGTTAAGCCTCGATGAATTATTTTGCCTTGAGGGTCTTGAATCACTTTCATGCCATGATTAGTCATGTTTTGTTGCAAGCATGATTATGACAGGTATTGCTCTCTCGTTTGTCGCTCCCTTACTATTGCTAGCCTTTACTTACATTGAGTATGTTTACTCGTGTTTCCAAACTCCCTAAAACCAAATATTGCCAAAAGTGTCCACCATACCTACCTATTAGCATCATTTGTTGTTCCGTGCATATTCAATATGCCTTGTTTTCTTCCGAATAAAATGTTTGCTTGTTATGAGAAAGTTAGTTAGTAAAGCTCTCACAAACTTGATGGCACACTTTATTTCCTGCACTTAATAAATCTGAACCATTGTGACTGTCCATGAAAGTTATATGCTTGCAAATTATAGGCTGGGGATTAGCAGAACCGTGCTGTCATGGGGAACGCTTTCAACACATGTAAATATATACCCAGTTGATATCATGCTCTTTTGTTTGCGGATGTTGTCGGTGTGAAATAAAAGGGGAGCTTGTAAGTCCATGGAGTTATGTATGTGTGTTAGAGAAACGCCTGGGCCGCCGGTCTAATCCATGCCTAATCATGATGGAAACCTGCAGCGTAACCATAATGAGTATCTATGAAGCATTCTTCTTATAAAAAAAGAGATAGCTATTGAGAAAAAGAAAAAAAGATATGAGAAAAGAGGAAAGAGAGAAAAAGCACCATTTTCCCATGGTAAATAAGAAGATTGTTGAGATACCCATTGTCTGCTTGCCTTGTCATTTTGATATGGGGATTGTTCCGTATCATCGGGCAAGGGGTACCCCATTGGCGGTTCTCTATGATACGCACGTATTTACAATGACAAGAACTTACCGGTAACTAAAGTTGAGTAGCATGAGGAGCGGCCCTCGTACTCAAGGGACATGAGATTTCCATTTTATAGTCTGTCAAGCATATAACTCAGATTGGACCTCACTTTCACCTTAACCATATTAAAGATGCTTATGATAGGGGCAATGAGAGCTCAAAGCTAACGAGTACCATACTTTCAGCATTTGGAAGCCTTTCAAACTATTCAAAAACATTTTCATTTCTTTGTTGAGTCTCCACATATTCTATGAGCACTTTCTTGAGAGCATAGTTGTCATTCTTAGTGTAATGTGCTTGTCTCAAAACTTGATTAATTGTGTTATGACTTTGATGCTTGCATCTTTGATATCTTTACTTCTAGTCTTCACTTGAACTTCTGAGGTGCCTTGGCATTCACAATCAAAGGCAAGCGAGATACCACTCTATCATACCTTGTTATGAGCACTGTAATGTTGCTTATGTTTATGCTTCTTGCTACTTATTATTTTTGAGTTGGAATCTCTTCATAGCTTGTAATGTCTATTAAGTAAACTTAGTTGCATACTCTTTATTATGAATTGTCTAAGTAGTTGATCACATGCTGAGAATATATACATCATATAAAGCAAATGTGTTCGTGAAAGTTTTTTTTATCGCACTTAGTTTTCAACTGAATTGCTTGAGGACAAGCAATAAGCTAAGCTTGGGGGAGTTGATACGTCCAAAACATATCTACTTTCCCGAACACTTTTGCTATTATTTCTCCTCTAAACTTGTGTGATTTGGATGCAACTAACACGGACTGACGTTGTTTTCAGCAGAATTGCCTTAGTGTCTAGTTTTTGTGCAGAAAATCAACTATCAGGAAAAATCCCGAAAAATATGCCAAAAATCCTATTTCACCAGAAGACTCACGGAGCCATAATACGAGAGGCTGGGGGCCAGCCACCACACCACCTGGCCGCTGGGCTGGGCTCGGCCGCCTGGGGTGGTCCGCCTGCACACCCTCGTCTCCCTCTTTGCCTATAAGTTGCCTTCTGACCTAAATACTCAGGGGGGGGGGGTTCGACATTTTTCAAGGAGTTCCGCTCCGCCGCCACCACCAGATTCCACGATCCGGAACCTGAAACTCCGTTCTGGCACCCTGCCGGGACGGGGAATTAGGGAGATCATCGCCATCATCATCACAATCGCTTCTCCATCGACCATCCATGTTTCCCCCATCTATGAGTGAGTAATCCCCCGCTGTAGGCTATGGGGATGGTAGGGATTGGATGAGATCGTTCATGTAATGGCATCGGATTGTTAGGGCATGGTGCCTAGTATCTACTATTAGTGCTTTTTGACTTTATTGTGACTTGTTATGCTTAATGCTTGTCACTAGGGCCCGAGTGCCATGATTTCAGATCTGAACATGTTATTGATTCATTATGATAGTATTGTTTATGGTCTTACCTGCAAGTTCTATACACACGTTGTTGTCCGGAACCAATGGCCCCGAAGTGACAGAAATCGGGATAACCGGAGAGAATGGCTTTGATGTGAGGATCACATGTGTTCACGGAGTGTTAATGCTTTGCTCCGGTGCTCTATTAAAAGAAGCACCTTAATTGCCAGTAGTTCCCTTGAGGCCCCGCTGCAAACGGGCTGGCAGGACAAAAGATGTTGTGCAAGTTCTCATTGCGAGCACGTATGACTATATATGGAACACATGCCTAGGATTATCTAGTACTTGGATGCTTTATCTTATTTATCTGCAATTGCCCTATGTTTTGATTTCCATGTGAATTTTCTTGTCCATGCAACGCTCGTCTATCCATCCATATGCCTACCGCACTCGAATCCTACTGTTTACTGCAATTGTTACTACTGTCTTTACTTTACTACTTCTATTACTTTACTATTGCTACTACAAAACTATTGCTACTGATAAACTGCTATGAGCAAGATTGTTTCCATGTGCAGCTGAATTGACAACTCAGTTGTTAAGGCTTATAAATATTCGTTGGCTCCCCTTGTGTCGAATCAATAAATTGGATTTCACTTCCCTCGAAAATACTGCGATACACCCCCTATACTTGTGGGTCATCAGCCATCACTAGACGAAAGTTAACCTAAGCAAGATGCATTAGGCATGCTTGGTTAGACATTTTGATTTATACCCATCCCAAGTTTTAGTTGCAAGATTTACTCTTTTACTTTACCAAAGTTCTTTACTTTTAGTTAATGCCTTGTGAGGTTTTGGAAAGATAGTATAGATAGCATAAAGAGTATAAAACTAGGCCTATACTAGATGTCATTCTACGGCATGAGATTGAGATTAGCATCCCTCATTAGTGAACACTCTTAACTTAGTGGCTAGTGTTAAGCATAAAACTTGATCACTTTAGATGGGAATACTTGGTGAAAATGATTATGAAAACCTTGGAATGATGCTTCATTCTATTGAGATGTTTTGACATGTGTTGAGAAACACAAATGGATTTGATGATAAAAATGTTGAGGCATGAGCCTTAGCCCTTTATAAAAACTGATGGTTGGGTTCGGATGCGATACCATTCCAATTTTAGCATACAACCACAAAACTTGAATTGGATAAGGCTTAGCCGGAAGTTTATATGCATTAGTATGGGTTCCCTCGTGGAAGAGGTTTGAGCTGAGGCTACCTCTTGATGATGTCCACCTATGCAGTACCTAGGATGGCAGATGGCCATGGCTGGGAGGCAAAGCTCATAGGAGAGGTGCCTATACTAGAGTGTGTAAAGGAAAGGTTATGATTGATTATCCGCATACTAAGTATGATGATTCAAGGTTATCCCTGATGGATGTATTGAATTTTGTGGTGAAAGTGTACCACCTCTGCAGAGTGTCAAACTATTCGAATAGCTGTGTCCACGGTCATGGACAGTTGGAGTGGCCATAATGTTCCGTCGTCAGATATTTTTCAAAATGACTTGCAAAGTGAACTATGATTTTGACTTGACCACAACAGGGTTGTGAATATGAAAACTAGGTTCCCAACTTAAGTCATATAGAACATTAATTTAGCTTTCTTTGCTTCTGAACTCAGTTTAGATAAATCTGGCTTTTTGCAAATAAACTTAGAGCTTAGCATTCCTACTAGAACTACCTTACTTGTTAGTGATAGTTTGTGAGTACTTAAAGAGTACTCATGGCTTTGTCCCTGGCTATTCCCATGGCCATACAATGAGGACGACTATCAGGAAGATGGATAGCAGGACGGCTACGACAACTAGGATCATCTCCCATCGTCAGCATTGTCTGTGATACTAAAGAGGGAGCCCACCGCTACGCTTATTATTCCGCTGCTTGTTTGTATTAAGACTGGATCATGAGATCCTTTATTTGTGTAAGACCTTATTATGGTTTGTAATGGATGATGTATTGTGATATCCAATCTGTTATGCCTCGCAAAAATGGTAATCCTGGGATTACGATGTATGGCATAACAAGCATCTGGGATTAAAAATCCGGGTGTTGACACGTGAACCTGTTCGTACCCTGTGCCCGGCGATAATTGCATCTGTCATCTTTCCTCGGGACTCTAGTCCACTCAGCAACATCGAAATGCTCAAGACAGAAAGTCGATGGTGCAAGGACGGGGATCTTTAGACTTACCCTCGTCGGAGTAAAAAAACTTTCCCTCGTCGGAGAAGAAAACCGCTGCACTTGGACTAGTTGTTAGCTCCATATCAGCCTTCCTCTGATTCTCCATTTTCTCCAATTTCTTGAGCCACCTCGGTGAATCCCGAAGCAAAGTTCCATCTAGCGACGACGAGCGACTCCAGGACGAAACCAGCTCCAAAGGATACCGAGAGCATTGTGCCGAGGAGAATGTACCTTGGTCGTCACTCTCCGGCGAGGAGATTGCCTAGAACTTACCTTCGGCGAGCCCACGCGTGATGGTGGCATGGTCACCACCAGGGTCACCTGACATCCTCTCTTCACCGGCGTGCTTAATCAATCGCCAACTCTCATCTAAATTTGGATGTATCTATATACAAATTAGTGTCTAGATATATCCAAATTTAGACAAATTTTCGACATCTATTCTAAGACGAAGTAAGTATTAATATCACGAACATACCAATTGCATACAGACTCTACAACAACACAACACCCTAAAATTATAAAAAGAAAGTTCTGCTACAGTGATCTGTTCCTTTTAATAGCAGACGAAACACTACCAATATAGGACCAAAAATCCAACTTCTATAAAAGCGATGCCTCCAAGAAGGAAACATTGCACAAGCACCATCATCGCACGATCATAGATCATTGGTTTTTATCCTGGAGTAAAATCCGCTCTCTCAAAACAATGCCTTCAACGAGGTCATTGTTAGGCACAACCAATTAAGACCGGACCTTATATTTTCACCCTGAAAGTTTAGACACTAAGCTTCTCATGTGCTATCACCCCCACTTTCTGATGCCACTTCTACAAGTCACGAATCACTAAGCCAATTCCTCATCGCTACCAGGACTCGAACCACCATTACTAGTCCTCATATCTTGGCTTTCATGACATTCTTTGCACACTAACTTCACCATGGAACTAAATACATGTCCCATGAAGGCAACAAATTGTGGAGCTTAGCCTCGCTCCCTCTGAAATCAAACGGTCAGAAAAACGGTTGTGTGCGTCTAAATCCCATCCGGTCCAGTAATCTCCACACATGATTCTCCCACGGGAGTTCACCAGTGGAGCCTTCCGGAACTCTACACTCCGGCCAATCACTAAAGATAGACATCAAACAGGTCAACATTTTGACGTGGGAGGAACCCTTGGACCACCGCCTTTATTATTAGAACCAAGCCGACATCATCCACATCACCTGTTGGCCCCTACCAAGACAGGCCGCCCCAAAACCCACAGGCGGCCTAAAGGCTAGCAATGTAGGTGACCCGCGCCGCACGAAGCCTATGCCAGATGGTGTCACAACTTCGAGCATGCCGAAGGTGAGCCACCACCATGTCGTCGATGCAAGGCCGACCGTGCCACCACCACAGGACCACGCTACATCACCCTCGCCAAGCATCGTGTCCCGGTCATAAAACACGACTCCCACCGCCATCTTCCATGGGAGGACCAACAACACCTCCTAGGGCCACCGACCTGGTTTCCAACCTTCGCCATCATGTGCGCGCTGTCTGAGGCGATGTGCCAATGCGATCAAAGGGCTCCCTGCGGGGGAGAGACCGCCACGCGAGGAGATCGTCTCGCCACCGCCATCAACTGAAGGCCTTTGACCATCGGCATCCTCCGTGAATAGTGAAAGAGACTAGAGAGGAGGCGCTAGGGGTGGAGGCGGCTAGGGTTTTCGTCCGAGCCACCCTCGAAGAGCGACCCAGGGGTTTCCTATTCCTATGTATTCCATATCCCTTTGATTTTCCTGTGCTTTAAAACTAAAGAGTCCCTTATTTAGGTCAAAGACAAAGGCAAAACTTGGTGCCTTACTACCAACTTTGATTGTATTCTCCCTAGCTAGGTTGGAAGCAACATTCTCATCTTGTTCCATCGGCTACTATGGTGTCAACCTACCACCACATCAAAATGCAGTGTAACTCTACGACTTCAACGCCACCATCTACGGGTTTAGTATATAACACCTCACAAAATAGAACCTTGACATAAATTTTCATCAAGTCCTACCTACTTCGAAATGCATGCATGCATCATCACTACCACCACCATGGAGCACAACATGTAGTAGTGTTGGCGAGTAAGGTCCTAAGCCAGAGCTCGGTGTGGTCCTCTGCCATCCCAATAAAGCCATTACCTTGAGCAATGTTGTCAAAGAGGTGGCTTCAGAGCCACCATGAGAGCCTCAACGCTTAACCTGTTGGCTTCCATGACAGCGTTGTAGAGGTTGCAGTGCACATCGAGAGGTGTATTGCCCCTGATGGTAGATGCTACCTCTTTCATGACCTCAGTCATGTGGTATTGGCAGTCATGTCATCAATCGCAAAGGATGACCTCTTCCTCTTCTTACCACCTAGTTTAGAAGCAGCAACATCAATAGAGGTGTGATCACAATCGTCATCAAGGGCAGACTCCTTGGTCTCTATGTAGTCAGTGGGAGGCACACCGAGAGGATCACCAGAACCCATGGCAAATTTTCCAGTATCCGGGCCATAAGAGAAGATGGTCTACATCTAGTTGTAGTTTTGTATGGGCTTGTTGAGGTACTAAGCATCCTTGGGGTGATCCTCCTTGAAGACCTTTTTAGTGAAGATCCTTCTCTTGATGAGATCATGCATCTCATTGAGGACGAATGTGGATGGGAAATGAGCCCACTTCATGGTAGTGGGCTTCGCTGAGCCACAACTTGGTGCCTTACTACCAGCTTTGATTGTCTTCTTCCTAGCTAGGTTGGAAGCAACATTCTCAACTTGTTCCACCACAACGTAACACATAAAAGGAGCCGAAAGCACCTCTGCATTATGTAGAGATAGGCGACCATCACCATCAGTTAGGTGTCCTTAAAAAGGAGGGTAGATCTTGGGTATTGAATAGGGCCTGGCTAAACTCTTCACTGGTCATGGCCTACATTGGTCCGCATTAGGACTACAACAATGGAAAGGTACAAGAAGAACTACGCACGAGCAATGTGTTGAGCTAAATGCTCTTCATTGCATGCTCTCATATGTAAATGAATTGTTGGTGCAAGGAGAATAACTACACAATGTAGATCTGATCCTCATACCAGTGATTACAATTATACATGGATTGTTTGGCAATGAATATCATTAAGCTCAACACACAAGCACTCACCATAGTATGCATGGGCTAGATTTAGTCAAATCTACAACATTGGCATACATAATATACATTAGACAATACCATACTACAAATGAGCAAGATTTGAAGAACTGGACAAGAACAAGCTACACACTAACACTAGTAGAACATGCAAAACCTGCCTAACGTTCAATCTATCACTAAATTATGCATATCATTGGCTACTGACAAGCAAAATCATCCACATGGCCAAATCAGTGCCGCGTCATCTACTCAGATATACCACATGCTCAAAGATCTTAACTACTAGGGTTTGCTAGTACTTACCGCCATTAGAGGAGCGGAAAGGGCAGCGAACAACTCAGAGAAGAGGAGGAAGACCACTTGTTGTCGACTCGTCGTTCAACACCAAACGAGGTAGACGGTGCCGCTTACCTGCTCGTCGTTGAAGATCCTTGCCGGGATGGAGAGCTCGAAGGGGGGAGGGGATTGGTAGCACGGGATTTGGCGGTGAGTAGAACGGTGATAAATAGGTGCTGTGAATGGGCGGGAGATGGCGAAATTTGTCTCGTCGACTTTTTGGGGAAGCGACAGTTTGCACCATCTCTGCCTTTGCCCGAGCTCGGCGCAGTTTTCCCATTTTCGGCTATGCTGAGCTTGGCTCTGAAAAACCAATCGCTTCTGGTGTTCCTCCACGTGCATGCAAAAAACTACTGTAAGAATCATGTGAACCGATATTTGGCGTTGGCCATGCAACCAAACGGCCCAATTTGTACTCCCAAAATACTACATATATCATTGTGGGCAACCAAACAAAGATATTATATCAAGAGGCTCAATTGGATGAAAGTATTACTCCAGATAAGAGTGCAAATAGATCTTTAGAAAATTCCCAAAGGAATCCAATCATATGAACTAAATGACAAATATAGAATTTTTTCACAGGAATCAAATCCTCCAAAAAATTCTAAGAACTCTTTTGAATGAAAAGAGCCCCGAAAGAGCCGTTTCATGTCAGACATGCATACCCGTTTTTTTAGGGAAACATGCATAATAACTGTTTATGCAACGACCAAACGCTGGTTTGCGTACTGATAACAAGATTAGTTTGAACCTTAATTGGAAAGTTTCCATCTAGCATATACCACTTCTCTTGAACGATGTGAGGGCATGTATAATTAGGTGATGCTAGTCTTCCTTTAAAGTTGCCACGTGAGATTTTTGTTTAGTTAAAAGAGAGAAAATTTAAAAAAAAGATGTTATCTTCCTTTAGCAAAGCGACGATATCTTATAAAATAAGAGAAAACTATTTTTCTATTGTATCATATGTCCCCTTAGCAACATAATTTTTCATACTAAAAATAGTGAACTCTCATTAATTGCTAGAGATGATAGTTAGAGATAATACGTTGTATAACTTATCTCTAATATATTCTCTAGATAATGCGGAGAGCTAAGAGAAGACATGCTCTCTATCATTATACAAATCCATCTCATCTTCATCTATCTGAAGAATCCCCCTAAGGGGGTCTTTGATTATGGATAGGAAAATCAAAGGAATGGAAAAGGGATAGGAGTAGAAAAGGATGACGGGTGCAATACTTTCTTCGTTCCTTGTGCATAGGATTCGAAAAACGAGGTCTAAGTAAAATTTTCTAATCCTGTATGATTTGCCTTCAAAGTGAGATCTAAAGGAAAATTTTCTCTAGCTTTCTCTTGCACCATTCCTATGAATCAAAGAAGTGAACAATGTCATCTTTGGAAAAAATCCTAATCCTAGGCATTTCCTCCATGTTTCCTCCAAATCACAGGAGCCCTAAATGCAGTATGTAGCGTTATAATAATATCGTATTACCCCTTTCTTCATGTGCCCCACGTTGTTATCTCTCAAGCCCTCTCGCATGGCGACCGACCGCCCAAACTCCTCACTTTGAGCCCCTCCTCCTCCTCCCTATCGCCGGCCACAGTGGACGGGCTATCCCGGCGGCGCGGCAGCCAGCCCCGGGCCTCTCCCCTCTCGTTTCCAGGCTGGCACAAGGCGGCATGGCGGCGGGTGGTGCTCCAAGGCCGGCGGCGCTCGGATGGCAGCGTTGCCCCTTGGCATCACGACAGCTGAGCCCTGGCCATGGCTAGCAGTGCTCTAGCTTGGTGGGTGGCTTCCTGCAATCCTAGATCTAGGTCTTTTGGGCCCGATCTGGGTTAGGGCGGGCCAGTTTTGGCTCGGGTTGGACTGAGTGCTATGCGTGACGGGGATGGTGGTGTCTATGGTGCGCTTGCTGCAGCGTGGCGGCGGGAACTCACGGGCACATCTGGGTATGGCTGGGCTTATGGCGCCGATCTCGAGGGTGGCAGCGGTGGTATCCTATATGTAGCAGCGTGGCTATAGGGACTTTACGGACCCTTCTGGGGACCAGCTGGGCTTGCCAGGCCTGGTGTGTCCCTGCTGTCATGTCCGATCAGCACACGCCATAGGCGGTGGAGGATGTCCTCCAGGTGGTTGTTCTGCTCCCGCCCTCCGGTTCCATTGGCCTGGTGTGTTCTTTCATCCGTGTCCGGTCGGTTATTGTCTTTGGCGGTGGAGGTTGTTCTCTCCCATGTGGCAATGGACCTACCACCCCATGTCTACGTCTCGTCTTGGTCCGGCCGGCGTCGAATTGTTTGCCATGGTGAGATGACGATGATAAACTCAAGACCGTGGTGACAGCATGTTGGTGGACGGCAAGTTCGGTGGAATGCTAAGGACTGTCAGGGCTGTGGTTTTGGGGGGTCGGGAGAAATCCCTGTTGGTCTGGCCGACACCGGTGCCGCCCTTCCTTTTTGAAGGGCGTCGGGTGCACCCCTTCCCCACTCCCCTACGTGTACCTGGAGAAATCCTAGGCTTAGCCCGGGCAGCAGCGTCGTCGCATTCCTTCTTGAAGGTGCTGCTTGTTACACGGTAGTCCGGTGGAATGGTGCGCGGTGGAACTTTTTCGGAGGGCGCAGCGGTTGCAGTTCATTTTCGCTTGTCGATCCGACGTTGTCGGCATTAGTTTCTTTCTATTTCTCTTGATTTTCTCTTTTGGAGTTTGCTTGTGCTGTTTCTTCCAACTGTGAGGTCGAAGTTGTACTTTATTGGTTGCTATATTAATATAGTGGGGCAAAATCATATTTCAAGGAGTTGTCTCTCAAGCATCCCATGTACCCAGTTATGGATTACAGAAAGAACAATCAGTAATTAATTAACCTAGTATATCACCTTGGACTTGGAGAAAGGGAAAAATCAGCTCGGGTTAGTACACGACACTAGACACCCGTTACATTACGCACATGCACCTTCCTGCTCCTAATCTTTCTCTGATGACGAGGCGGCGGACGAGCATCATGAATAGTTGAGAAGGTTTCCACTGACGATGTTGTCGCTGTTGCATGGGAAGCAGCCGCAGGACGCCGCGTTGCTCCCGGTCCCGGAGAGATGGTGGGTTATCGTCTTCACCCTCCGGGCGTGGTGCTCCGTGGTGGCGCGCCTGAGCTGCTGCAGGTGCTGCGCCTGCGCCGCCGCGCGCCACTCCTCGCCGCGCCTGTGCACGCTCGTCATCCTCTTCATCAGCTTCTCCTCCAGGTTCGACCGCATCTTCTGAATCTTCACCTGAACAACGCACGTCGTTAAAGTAAACGTGAGGAGTTCTGATCCCACAGAGAAGAACCTGTCTACCAAATTAAGTATCAACTGCAATGCTGCATGGAGGGAAGATGTTTCAAACTTTGTGTCCCATGTCCCTGCTCTGTACCGGGAATACAGTACACAGTGCATTTGCATAGGTTGTAGTGATGTAGTACCACGAAATCATAATGATGCCGCCGTAAGCACATGTCCTGATCTTAGATTAGGGTTAAAACGACATCATTTGCCGCTCTTGGACCGAAGAAATTCACATGGCTACTCTGACTAAGAATGCTAGTCCAGACTCAGGAACACACCCGGCTAAAGAATGGCAATGAGCTGGTTAAAGAGGATTAGGGGGGTAACATCGAAATCAACAACCAATCAATGCTTTCCACCATTCTAAACAATTCCCATCGGATTAGCAAAGCAACATTTGACTGCGTTGAATGTTGCGAAAGGCGATGAAACGTGGAAGTGACAGAGTCCGGATCCCAAATCATCCGTCTGCTGTTTATAATTCCGAAATTTTCTTGATGCGTGGAAAATACTGATGCCTAAGCATGAAATTCAAACAAATATAAACCTCCAAGAAATGGTAAAATTAGTGTATGAATTTGTGGTTCTTTGTTTGAAATTTAAAGCAATGGCTCGGTATGTATGGGAAAACTAAATGTAGTCATCCCATATGCAGCTGCAACATTTAGCAACTTTTGCTCGGTTTTGTTCAGCTGTCTCCAGGCTCTCTCCAGTATATGCCATCATTGTAGTACTAGTAAGGTAGTAGTAGGCAGGATTCAGATGCTATACTTGCACTGAAGATTGAGAAGCAATTATTTGTGTGAATTTTTATGCATATGAGTGAGACAGTGACACACAAGGCTCAAAATGATCAAATATAACTTTCCTAGAATTGCACCATTACCACACCTTTTTCGGCCCAGTGTTAGTAACTTAACTTTTACTGTTGCATCTACAATGTTTTGTTAAAATTGTCATTCTAATTTCAGGTATAGCATATGCAAATGTGAATGCAGATTATGATGGTACAGTTTTTTTTTTTTTTTTTTTTGCAACATTCATTATGAACAAGCACAGGGAAAAGATGAAATTTGACTCTTACCTCTAGCTTTCTGGATTGTGCTTCCGCTTTGGCACTCTCCAGGTTAATCCAAGCCTGAATCTTGGCCTCTTCTCTCTGATACCTAACCAAATCAAACACAACCAGTTTACTGGATATCTTCGTAAGATTTAGTCTTTACACAATGCAATATGCAGAAGCCACGCACCTTATGCAACTCTTAGTTCTCTCATCATCATCCCAGCGGCAATCGGCGGCGGCGACCCGCTTATCGCAAGTTCCTCCACCGCCCGCACTTGCCTCGAAGTGTCTGAGGCTCTTGGACACCTCCTCTTCCTCCTCCTCCTTGGAGTTCCAGTTGATGAGCATGGCGTCGAACTGCGCGCCGAGGTCTAGCTTGGCGAAGTGGCAGTCGGTGAGCTCCGAGATGTCCATGCCGCCGTTGCATGGCACCAGGGGCCCCGACCGGCCCGTGGGTGTGTTGTGCCTGAGCGGAGAGGCGCTCTTGATCGGCGTGTGGCACCTCGAGGTCGTGGAGCTCCCCAGGGGCGTCATCTCTGTGCCGATGTCCCTCCGGTGGAGGTCGTCGTCGCCGCCGCCGGCCACCGCCGCCGCGGCATTCTTCGCCGTCTCGCAGTAGGAGCTCCGGAACACGAAGCTCTCCTGGGACGGCTCCGCATTGTCCGTGAACTTGTCTGCAACGCCGAATATTTCTTGTTGACGAACACCAACACCGAATTTTTGGGGTAAATGCCCGAACAAGAAATGTAACTCGAGCCTGCTCACCTTTGAGGAGCACTTCTGCAGGTGGCGTGTACAACGCAAGCGCATTGGCGTCCAGTGAGGTCCTCCTGGCCGTCACCGTGGCCGGTGCCTTTCCCTCGTCCCCGCTGGCGCCTCTCTGAACAACCAGGCCGCCGCCACTATGGTGCTGCTTGGAGGCCACCTTGCCATGTTGATGGCCGCGGTGGTCGGACGACTGCCTCAGCCACTTCTCGGCGTCCTCCCACTTGGAGGGCACCGACCTCCTGGCGGAGACGAGCTGGTGGTGGGCAGGGCTCGAGGAGGAGGCGGTGAGGAACAGCAATGGCCGCCCAGGTGTCCCGGGGACCTGCTGCTCCACTGATCTCCGCCTCTGAGCCGAGGCCGTGGAGGAAGACGAGGAGGAGGTGGTGGAGGCCTCGTTGTGGTGGTGGTAGCCGTGCCCACTGCTGCTGTTGCTCCTGGCCATGGCGGCCATGGGGAAGGAGGACCTCACAAACTCTGATGTCTCCTTCAGGTGGAGGCTGCAGAGTGAGTCGCTGGATGTGGGCCCCAATAGGTTGCTGCTTCTTCCTCCTCCTCCAGCTGCTGCTTCAAGTCCTAATCCTTGGAATGAGTTCTGAAATCAATGGAGCAAGAATGTCTGTGATGTGGGTATCAGAAGAACAGATCAAGAGAACATTTCAGTGATTTTGGGTGAAAGAAGCAAGTAGAACAGAAAAAGGAAGAATGGTTTGGTTTGGCAGTTACTCTTCTTGTGGAGGGCAAGGCTGCTGAGGTCTGGAGGTAGGGGGAGGACGAAGAGGAGTTGAGCTCCAAGGAACTATGGAAGTGTGTGGGTTACTGTAAGCCTCGCTTCACTTTCTTCACTTGGGAGTTCCTATGAGCATCAGGTACAGTCAGTGGCAGGCCTTCTTAACACATATACTTATGGCTGAGATTAGGAGGTCCTTGGACTACATGATGGTCATTATAGTACTGTACTAGTACTACTATCTACTCCGTTTAAAAAATGAAGTACAGACAGGAGGCCCCTGATCTGATTCGTTTAAAAAGTCCTATAATTTGTGTTCAAATGTTGAAGACTATTCATTTACAGGTCTGAATATTCAGTGTAGCAACAGCATGCCGGATAGTTTTGATCCTCCTTCACTTCACACTTGCTGCTGCTGCTGCTTCATGCATGCGTACTGGTGCTCTGGCAGGTTGCTTGCATTATGACGAGGCCATGCTCCCTGCGTTTACTGTAGGTTGTTTGGTGAGTATAGTCAGCACCTTTTAGCCTCTTGAATTCGTTGCTTCAGTCCGTGAGTGTCTACGGTACGGTGGTACGTACTCGCTCTGTTCCATATTACTCTGCACGTTACTGTTCATCATGTAAAACAAGATGGTATATTTCTCTCTTATTTTTTATTAAAAAAATTCTATAATTTTTAAAATGGGTAGAGTAAAGATGGAGCTACACATCCCAAAAAACCGAGGAGCAAAAAAGTAAAAAATGAGAGAGAAATCGACCACCTCGTTTTCCATGCACTGTTCATCCACGCAAACTAAATTGGAACAGAGGGAGTATATAACTCTTTAAAGATAATAAAGGTTTTTGGCTTTTGCTTCATTACTCCTCTTCAAGAGAAATATAGTACGAACCTGAGCCCTCGATAATTTGTTTTCTCTGAAAGTATACTTTCATGGCAAATTAATCACATTGTTTGGCATTTTGTTTCTTCCCTTGTCTGAATCTTGCGCTCTGGTTTCCTGTCTTGCAGGCGGCCCTGCATTATTAAGGCATGCAACATCTGACACCGCTCACTGTTGCTTGGTGAGTAGCAGCAGGAGTAGGACCATGTGTGCTTAGCTACACACCATTCATTACAGTCCTATGCCTATGGAGGAGTGTGTATCTTTGACCAATACACCACCTTGGACCTGCAGCAATGGGGACTTATTTTGCACTTGTTGATTGGGATGTGGTTACATTGACGTACTGTATGATCACGAGGGGATATATATATATATAGTACATTTTTTGCACTTATATAAAACCATGAGTACTAAGTTAAAACATACTAGTATCACAAGGAGATGAAACGAGCTCTGAAATTTCTTTTTAAGAATGGATAAGCATGGTGTCCTGCTGCTGCCTGCACGGTGGCCATGACGTGCAGCTGCATTTACTGTAGAAGATTAGACACTGCACAATAGTACTCCTACATTTACTGTAGAAGTAGAAGCTACATCAGCACTCAGCAGGCACGGCGGATGGATCTTGTGTTCGGAGCTGCTCCGTTTGTTGCGCAGCATGACGGCCGGCCGGCCATGAGACAGGGCCCCCCTCGCTTCTCCAGCAGTTGGTACGGTGGCGTAAGGACAAACCAGGACGCAGCAGTGAGAAGAAAAAGCTCCGATAATTCCATTGCTGAGGCGGACGGCACCGTCCTTGTGCCGCGAGTCCTGCATCATAGATCAGTTCAGCCAAAGCCATGGATGATGGTCGAGTACTATCAGGGTTTTGCTGGTACTAGTGCTACAGATGCAGGTCGTGCCGTTGTCCTTCAGGCCAGGGGTAGTCGAGTCACGATTTTTTCCTGCCATCTATAAAACGTCGGCACGGCGAGGGCGAGGAACACCTGTTAGATAATCACGTGTGTAACCGACATGTATAGGAGTTCCTATTCGGACAGGATTAGTACTACATCTCCTAGTCGGTTTGTCTCAAGTAGTAATCTAGCATATATATATACATGGTCATCCCTTGTAATCAAAGTACCGTGTCCAGAAGAGAATAAAGAAAAAAAAAGGAGGGTGCGATATGCACCTCATGCAATTCAATCTGAATTTTCTCCGTTGTGTGTACGTGCGAGAGTAGCTAGATTAAAAAGTCGGGCCTAGTTAGCTACGTACTTGTATACTTGCGACGTCTCGCTGGAAGTCATCGCTGCAACAGCTCAGAAAGTAATCGAGCTTAGCATATATGTGCGCGTGTCGCCGGAAAGTACTCGGCGAGTCGACGCGGCGTGTCGGGGCCAATTTACAACAATTGGTATCAGAGCCAAGGTCGTCGTCCATGATCTGCTGAAAGTACAAGGAGGTCATGGCGATGGTGAAGTTTGGCGAGAGCTCGACATCGGCACCGGTGACGGAGATGGTGGGGGCGGCTTTGTATCCGCTCCTCGATTGCCAGGACTACGGACTATGGGCACTCAACATGGAGGTGGCCATGGAGGCTCAGGAGGTTTGGGAGGCCGTCAATCCAGGAGGCGACGAGTACGTCAAGGGAGGCGCGAAGTACCGGAAGGATCGCCAAGCGTTAACGGCGCTCTATTCCGTCGTGCCAAAAGACATGATGCAGCACCTCGACGGAAAGAAATCGGCGAAGGATGCATGGGAGACGATCAAGATCTTGCACCAAGGTCATGCCCGCGTGAAGGAAGCGCATCTACAAACTTTGACGAAAAGCTATGAAGATCTGAAGATGGAGGAGAGCGAGACGGTTGATCAGTTTGCCGCTCGTTTCGTTACCCTCGTCAACGCAATCAGGGGATATGGCGAGAGATTGGACGAGGTCAAGAACGTCAGAAGGTTCCTGCGTGCGGCACCGGCGCACTACATGCAGATCGTCACATCGATCGAACAATGTATCAACCTGAATACATTGATGGTTGAGGATCTCGTCGGAAGATTCAAGGCACATGACGAGAGAATTCGGATCAGCTTCGGTGATCCGGAACAGATTGAGCACCTGATGCTCACGAAGCAGCAGTGGATGACTCTTTCGAAAGAAAAGCAAGGAGGCTCCACGAGCGGCAAGGAGAAGCAACGCCCAACGAAAAAGTACATCGCGGGGCAGGAGGATGAAGATGACGCCCCGCCGCGGAGGAAGTTTGACATAAATAAAGTAAGGTGTCATAACTGCGGCGAGCTCGGTCACTTCAAGGCTGATTGCCGAAAACCACCAAAGGAAAAGGAGAGGGCTCTCATCGCCCAGGAAGGAGATGATGGACCGATGATGCTGATGCTCGAAGTAACTAAGCTGAAGGATGAGGAGGATCCTCCATCACCGGCTACGGAGATTGTGGCGCAAGTGGATCACGATCTACTGTATGTGGATCACGAGGAACGGAGTGCCCCGTTACCATGTGAAGCCACGTTTGAGGCAAGTGAAGCCTCGGAACTTGTTCATGGCGATCTATGCGTTGGAATTTCACTTGCAACTCCGTCCGGCAATAAGTTCTTCATGCTTGTGGTGGATGATCATAGTAAATACATGTGAATTGTGTTGCTGAAAAGTAAGGATCAAGCACAACAAGCATTTGAGAAGATCAAGAAAGCCGAAGAATTCAAGGTGGAGGCGAAGATAAGAGCCCTACGCATTGATCAGGAGGGTGATCTGCATCAAACTGTGTTAATCATGGCACGGAGCATGATGAAGAGTAAAGGCTTGCCAGGAAAATTCTGGGGTGAGGCAGTCAATACGGCAGTGTATTTGCTGAACATGGAGCCAACTGAGAGTGGAGTTGGTATAACACCGTACGAAGCATGGTACGGATGGAAACCCTCGGTTGATCATCTTCGCACTTTTGGTTGTGTGGCGCATGTCGAGACGGAGTCCGACCATAAGAGTAAATTGGCGGATCAGAGGACTCCAATGATCATGACCGCTTGTGTAATCCTTATACCAATAAGGTAGTTGTCAGGGGCGACGTAATCTTTGAGGAAGGCGAGTCATGGAATTGGGGCTACAATGAACCGGGATATCCAACTTGTCACGTCACGTGGGATCTTGAGTATGAAGAAAATATGGACCAACCAAGCTTATCCTTGTCAGCAAGTTCGGGCCCAAAAGATGTTGAAGGCCTAGGGGGTGCTCCAGGCGTGGACACCAGGCCAGAAGCACTAGGGATTCTCCCCGAAGAAAAAGAGTCTGGATAAAAGGCTAGTCTGTGGCCAGAAGAAATGGAGGGAGCATCTCCATATGGACCAAGTGGTGTTACGTATAGCTCATCATGTGCTAGTACAGGAGGTGATGATCCACATGAAGAGCTTGGGGCAAAGGAGTGCCCAGAAGTGCAAGGGCCATATAACTTGGTGGTGAGTCAAGAAATTGGCTCACAAATAGGCATGCAGGATACACTGCATGCAGAGCCGTTGGCTCCAGGATCTCTACGTGGAGGCACACAAGGTTTAGAAACTGAAGAAACAAGCGCGTTGTCGGGCGAGAAGAGTGTGTCACAACGACTCCGACTGTACTGGAGACGAGACGAATACGACCAACACGAGCACGCATGCGAAGAGTGTTGGATAGCTATCCGAAGAAAGAATTTCGGACGGTTAATAATCCGGTGAAGATGAAGCATAAAAAACAATGTTTACTCATCAAGTGACCGGTGATGACTAAAGACGCGGACATCGAGGATGCAGACAAGGAGGATGCAGATAAGGAGGGTCGACGTCAAGTCATGGAGAAGCCGACGAAGGTAAAGTCGGTGACATGGAGGATGATGCTTGGAGTGGCGAAAGCAATGCCGTGGATCACGCCCACGAGAAGTAGCTAGCGTATTTGGGACCCTGGTAGATATCGATGGGCATATCGTGATTAGAGGATGATTGTTAGATAATCACGTGTGTAACCGACATGTATAGGAGTTTCTATCCGGGTAGGATTAGTACTACATCTCCTAGTCGGTTTGTCTCAAGTAGTAATCTAGCATATATATATACGTGGTCACCCCTTGTAATCAAAGTACCTTGTCCAGAAGATAATAAAGAAAAGAAAGGGGAGGGTGCAATATGCACCTCTTGCAATCCAATCTGAATTTTCTCTAGTGTGTGTACGTGCGAGACTAGCCAGATTAGAAAGTCGGGGCTAGTTAGCTACGTACGTGTATACTTGCGACGTCTCGCTGGAAGTCTTCGCCGCAATAGTTCGGAAAGTAATCGAGCTTAGCATATACGTGCGCATGCCGCCGGAAAGTACTCGGCGAGTCGACGCGGCGTGTCGGAGACAATTTCCAACAACACCAGCCCTAGCATCACCGAGCGCCACAAAAGCACCAACAAAGAGTAGCCATGTCTCGCCATAAGATCGCTAATTGGATGGGATCAGGGAGATGTGCCGCAGCCGCTTCCCGTGGTCCTCCGAGGACGATGTAGAGTTGCAGGGCCAGCGAGCTGGTTCGGCGTTTCGACGAGTAAAAAGTGGGCCGCTTTGAGCACCAAAGCTAGGTGGTCGAGCAGGCGCTAGGGAAGGTGGTCAAGCCGGCGACGCGCGAGGCCATCGAGGTTGCAATGTGTGATATCCACCACGGCGTGGCCAAGGCGGTAGTGGCGAAGGAGGCCGCCTTAGCGGCGCTGAACAAGATTGCCGCCCACGAGAAACCGCGACCGACATGAGCTTACGGGGCCACATCAGCTCTCGACGGGCCCCACGTCCGCGAGAAACCGCAGGCGACATGGGCTCACGGCACCACATCGGCTCTCGCCGGGCCCAAGTCCATAAAAAACCACGGCCGATATGGGTTTACGACGCTATGCTAGCTCTCGACGGGCCCCGTGACCACGAGAGTCCACCACCAGCATGGGATCACCGTGCCACGTCGTCTCTCGGCAGGCCCCGCTGTTGAGTATGATCCGAATCCTATGTACTATAGAAGGAGTCCTAACGGACTACGGCGTGCCAACCGTGCTAGACGTAGCACATCTACAACTTCATTTCGTGTCCGCCAAGAAAGAGAGTTGGTGCCTCTTTATATAGTGTCAGATAGTCATAGATTAGATTGAGAGAGTTTCATCATATTGATAGCACGTAGAGGGTTTTTCCTCACGTGTATTATAATACTCCTCCCAATTATAGTGATACGCCGTCGAGCGTTTTGTGGTTTTCCCCATAAGGGTTTCCGTGTAAAAATGTGTTTTTGTTCTCCGTTTGATCTACTTTTTGCTGCGCGATTGTGTAACACCCGCCACTTGGCGGGTGCGGAAGCGTGTCGTGTCGGGAATGCCTCTCACAGAGCGCGGTCCTGGCCGCGTACGCTAATGGCGGGCCCAGTCGCCCGCGTGGCCCACCGGCTTGCGACGCGAGGTACGACGACGCACACGACAACAAGCCGCGGTCTGGAATCTTTCGCCCTGGCCCGTAGTGGGTCCCGCCTCACGGGATATCAGGGCTCCGCTACGACATCGACGCGTGTCCTTTTTAGCGTACATCCCACGGCCGAAAAGAATCAGGACGACGTGGATATCAGTTTGAACCGAAACAATCTAGCGCTATTATATACTCCTGATTTTATAGATATAGTATTAATAGAATTACCATGATACTATTACATAACTTTGGTGACATACTAAAAAAACTATGCATTCATAGGAGCCCTTTGGGGTAGCGCTCACAACAGGGAACTACATAGGCGCCCATACGGCATGAATGATCTACCACATATATGGTCCAGAGTAAATATACTAACGTACGGTAAGCAATCTAAATAAACGACATTACAAAATGATGTCTAGAAAATGTATTCATGACCAGCTCAAAATGACAGCTCAGAAAATATACTTGGAGCTGACTTAAGAACTACTAAATGAATACATTGACTATAGGAAATTCACCAACAAAAAACAACAAAAGCAGAAGGCATCATACGATAGAGTAAAATCCTTCTCAAAGTTTTGACATCATAGCAATAATATGAATTCATTAATCTATAAGTTTATGTCTAACGATCGAGGTGAATTTTTCCATGAGCAAATTATGTTTGAAAGTAGAATTAGATGTTTGTCTTATACTTTCGGATGGACTGATATAGATGTCTTCTCATCCATTAGCATATATAGAAAGCTAAAAAATACAGCTACTCATGGGTGTTGAATGTACACAATGCATAAAAGTGAGTAAATTTTGTTATTCTAATTGTGACTTGGACTGCATCATTATCTGTTTGAGAGAACAAATATGTCATTTACTCACCTGCTATGAACACCTGAGTGTTGCTAGACATGCATTTTGTGGTTCTTAGCCATATAGACAAAGAATGTGTGTCGGGGGATGACCCCCAGATAGGCCAAGACAGCGCCAACTGGCCGGCTCCAGGGAGTGTTGGCCGGCTGGCCACAAGACAAAGAACCTCAGCCGGGTGATACGGTTCACCCAGTCCGTGCCAAGATTCCCCGGCTGGCCCGTCTAGTCAGGGGCCAGGATAGCCGGCTGGGTGGCCAGCTCGGATTCCCTGGCCAAAGGTACGGGAGGGGATGACGCTCCACGCTGAGTGCATCCTTGACCAGACAGGCTGGCACTACCAGACAAGGGCGCCAAAGCGCTAAGGCTAGGGGGTGACGGCCAAATCTCCAGCTGACGGATAAAGCGCCAAGCTGATGGTTAAAGCGCCAAGCTGATGGTTAAAGCGTCGGGTGATGCCCAAAGCGGAGGCGCCAAGATGCTGTGGCGCTGCTCCCACCTGTACTGAAGCTTGACTGGGTCCTGGACCACCGGTTGGACCCGGTTAGCCGTCCCGCTTTGTAAACCCAAAGCCCAAAACAGTAAACCCTAGAGCCCACATTGTAACCTACCCTTCTACCAGTATATAAGGAGGGGTAGTGCTAGGGTTCTAGGTAAGGCATTACGAGTTACAAGTTAGCCAGAATCACCAACTTGTGTAGTCCATCTTCCTCTAGCCCCCAAGAGTAGCTAAGGAAATAGCTCAAGGAGCATCTGTATCGAGCATTCGCTCCCCATATAGTGGATCCTTGTAGGAGTAGGAGTGATACCTCGACAAGAGGGCTCCGAACCTGGGTACATCGCTGTGTCTACAGTATCTGTGCCCAACCCGTTGCGAGTAGCCACCGATAACATCCTGATTGTCCCCTTCAATGCCATCCCCGATGGCACTGCCGTGTTCCACACCACGAAAGTTGGCACCCACCGTGGTGCACAACGCTTCGGCTGGGGTCATCTTTCGCACGGGACTTCCGCTCGTCGCTGGTGAGCAAGTCGCCTCTGGCCTCGTCCTCACTTTCGGCTCATTCGACTGCATCCTCGACAACGCATCCTGCTTCAACGGGGAAACTTTCCCAGGTGACAGCTATGTCATGCACTTCGGCGAGCACCACGTCTACATCACCACCGTCACCGAGGAGTTCCTTTGCAAGGTTGTCGCCGTCTCCAGTGCGCCTCTAGGTTTCTCCGCCCTGCTCCACACGAGCGGCAGCGTCAAGGTCATGATGGATGGCACGGGCGAAGGACGCCGCCCACCTCTGGAGCGTGATGCAGACGCCAAGGACGTCGCACCACAAGATCAAGGCGCAGACCCTCTAGTGGATTATATCCAAAACCTTCGCATCCCCATCGCCATCGAGCTAGATCCAGCTGTCGTGGCGGCCACACTAGAGACCACACGCCAGAGCCTCCTGGAGGAAGCCAACAGGGTCGCAGCATGCCAATGACGCCTGGACGTCACCGTGCGCGAGTACAACACCGCGCATGGCTTTTCCCGCCTACCAGGCACAAACTGGCAGGTGCCACCGCAAGGCCATAACCTAGGCTCAGAGCTAGACCGTGCTGCTGACTCGCGCGTGGCGGTGCCTCGCTCGGTTTACAATACCCCGACCAAAAACATGAGGGTGGTGGAAGCTGCTGCCGCAGAACTTAGCCACCTGTAGGGTGATGAGTTGCGCCGCCACCAAGCATGCGTCCAACTCCTTGTGGAAACAACTAACCGGCAATAGGCCGAGGCGAGTGCGAGCCTGGGTGGCAATAGCAAGAACCAGCTGCCTCGCCGGGCGGGTGAGCCGGCTGCAGGCGGGAGCAAGGCATCCTCTCCAAACGTTACAAGGCAGGACAACCGTCTGCGTGGTAGGTCGGCTAGCCGTGGACACAACCCACGCGAAGCCACCAGCAAAAACCGCAATCCGGCTGACGAAGCCAGAAGAGCAAACACGCAGCCCCTGTCTCGCCACTTAGGTTGGCTTGGCCCGGTCGAGCCGGAGGAACCACGAGATGCACGTGAACGCATTGACCTGCTGGTCCAATCGCGCGCACTAGAGGAAGAAAGCCCGGCTGGCCCGAGGTGTTTCGGACCACACATCTAGAACGAACCGTTTCCAAAGGGATTTTTTCTCCCAAGGAACACGCCGAAGTACAACGGCACCGTCAAGCCGGAAGATTGGCTGGTGGATTACACCACCGCGGTGGGTATTGCAAACGGCAATTGTCAGGTGGTGGTGCGCTATGTCCCGCTCATGCTCCTGGATTCAACCAGAATCTGGCTCAACAGTCTTCCCGACAGCAGCATCAATTCTTGGATCGATTTCGAGCAGCATTTGTCTGCAACTTCGCCGGCACCTACAAACGCCTGGGTCGCCCTAGCGAACTTGCCCTATGTGTCCAGGGCAAGGACGAAACTGACCGCTCCTACATCACTCGGTGGACAAGCATGCCCAACTCCTGTGAGGGAGTATGCGAGCACCAGGCAGTCGATTTCTTCATCAATGGATGTAGGAACGGAACCATGCTCAAGCATAAGCTTCACTGGGTGGAACCTACCACCATGGCCAAGACCATGCAGATTGCGCACAAGTATGCCACCGTGAAGGCAGAGATGAAAAGATCCGTCCGGCTGGACGACCAAGGGCAGATCATCGTGGAGGTCACCGTGGATCGACGTTAGCCAGAGGGGAACAACCACAACTCTAGGCGGCATGATAACCGCCATGGAAAAAGGAAGGACGACCAGCCAGATAACCAATACAGTTCCAGGCAAGTGGTAGTAGTCCGGGAGGATCCGGCTACAGGCGATAGTCGGAGACAGAAGCCCGACGATCGGCCACCTCGGCCTAAGTACACCGTCGAGTTGATGCTTGATGGTCCATGCAAGTTCCATAGTGGCGACAACAAGCCGGCTACCCACACAACCCGCCAGTGCACCTGGACAAAGAAGATGTCTGAAGTTTGTGGTCTACCACCGCCACCCCCTCCTCCACCAGCTAGTGGGCAGCAAGACAACCGCGAGCAACAAAACCGACAGGATGAAGACGGTGGAGACTACCCTCACCGGGTAGGGAACTACTACATCTTCACCACCGATCCGGAAACCAAGCACAGCAAAAGGCGTCGCGAGGCGCAGGTGAACACAATCGTCCCTCCCATCCCCCAGTTCCTGAACTAGTTGGAGCAGGAGGTCAAATGGAGCCGGAAGGACCAGCCGGACGTGCTGCCGCATCCAGGCACATATGCTATGGTCCTGGACCCCATCATCATCTCCAAGAAACCCTCGTGCACATTCTCCTGCGTGTTAGTGGACAGAGGAACAGCATCAACCTCCTATACCGCAGCTCCCTTGACCGGCTTGGCATCAGCGAGTCCAAGCTAGAGCCATTCTCTACCTCCTTCCACGGAGCCGTCCCGGGTCCATCACATTCGCCCATTGGTAAGATCCGGTTGGACGTCATCTTTGGCACGGAGGATAACTTCCGCCACGAGCCTATCTGGTTTGAGGTGGTTAACCTCTTTAGTGCTTACCACGCCATCCTGAGGCGCCCCGCGCTCACCAAGTTCATGGCGGTGCCACACTACGCGTACCTCAAGATGAAGCTCCCCAGGCGAAAGAGAGTAATCACCATCGCAGGTGACTACAGGCGGTCGGTGGAGTGCGCCACAGACGGCTCCAAGATAGCCGAGGCCATGATCATTGCAGAGGACAAGCGCATCATCATGCAGAACGTGGCGGCCCTCCAGGCGGACATGCCAGCTGGCGAGTGCTACGCAGTAAACGTATCCATAATTTTTGATGCTCCATACTTGTTTTGTATCAACTGTCTTATATTTTTTCTACACTTTGAGGCATTTTTATACATTTTCTGGAACTAACCTATTGACAAGATGCTACGGTGCCAGTTGCCTGTTTTCTGCTGTTTTTGGTTTCAGAAAAGCTAGTAAGGAAATATTATCGGAATTGGACAAAACAAAAACCGAAGTTCCTATTTTACCCGACACAAGACAGAGTCCAAAGACGAGACAGAGGAGGGCACCAAGGCGGCCACACCCTATGGTGGCGTGGGCCCATCGGGCCTCCACCGACCTTGCCCCTTCGCCTATATATTCCCTCCTGAGATGAAAACCCTAGATATCAGATCAGAATTTCACGAAAAGTTCCACAGTGCCGCCGCCACCGAAGAGGAGATTCAGGGGGCAGAAGTCTCTGTTCTGGCACCCTGCCGGGACAGGGAAGTGCCCCCGGAGCCATCTCCATCTACTCCACCACCATCTCCATCGTCGTTGCTGACTCCCATGATGAGGAGGGAGTAGTTCTCTCTCGAGGCTAAGGGCTCTACCGGTAGCTATGTGTTCATCTCTCTCTCTATGTGTGATCTTATTGAGATCATGAGCTTTGTAATCTATAGATCTATTCTGCTACTCAAGTGATTTAATTAATCTCTACTTATCTCCACGTGTGTGAAGTTGACAGTGTGCACACCGTGTGGCACTTAGGCTAAGGTTACAGAAATACTTATCATGAGTATAATTTGAGTTGGATGTCTCTATGAGATTGTGGTGTTTGTTGGAACCATCTAGCGCTCAAGGTGATAGTGAGAGGTTATCTAGATGGGGAATGCAAACTTTAAGCTGTGCTGTTATAGCCCTACATCGTCCAACCGGAGAGTAGTTCAGGGTAGCATAATGAAGAGAAGATATTTATATGAGAGTGTCCACGAGTGAAAGTATGATCCATAGGCCTTGTTTCTAAGCATTGAAACACCATTTACAATCAGCCATGTTACATGTTTGCTTGTTGCCACTCTTATTTCAGATTGCAATTAGCACTTATAATCATCCATATTACTTGTATTTCACTATCTCTTCGCTGGACTAGTGCACCTATACACCTGACAAGTGTATTGGGTGTGTTGGGGACACAATAGACTTCTTCTTGTATTACTTGTATTTCTTGTATCTTGATTGCAGTGTTGGTTGAGAGGGATACCTTTGACCACTTCCTCCCTGAGTTTGATAAACCTTGGGTGATCCACTTAAGGGAAACTTGCTGTTGTTCTATAAACCTCTACACTTAGAGGCCCAACACTGTCTACAAAAATAAAAGCGTGCGTAGACATCAAGCTATTTTCTGGCGCTGTTGATACATTGCAAATGTATCTATAATTTTTGATGTTCCATGCTTGGTTTTATCTACTTTCTTGTGTTTTGTTCCAACTTTGGAGTACTTTTCATACGATTTCTTGGACTAACCTATTAACAAGATGCCACAGTGTCAATTGCCTGTTTTTTGCTGTTTTTGGTTCCAGGAAGTCAGAAAATGAATATTCTCGGAATTAGACGGAACAAAAGCCAAAGTTACTATTTTCCCGAAAGACTCACGGAGCCAGAAGGAGAGTCAGAGAGGGGCCACAGGGTGGCCACACCACCCCATGGCGCGGGTCCCCCCTGGCCGCGCCAGGGCATGGTGTAGGCCCCCTGGCTGGCCACCGACCTTGCCTCCTTCGCCTATAAGAGCCTCCCGATACCAAAACCCTAGATCATCAAGCCTCCAGCCACAAAAAGTTACGCAGCGCCGCCACCACTGAAGGGGAGATTCGGCGGACAGAAAGTTTCTGTTCCGGCACCCTGCCGGGACAGGGAAGTGCCCTCAGAGCCATCTCCATCGATCTCCACCACCATCTCCATCACCGTTGCTGATTCCCATGATGAGGAGGGAGTAGTTATTCCTCGAGGCTAAGGGTTCTACCGGTAGCTATATGTTCATCTCTCTCTATGCATGATCATATTGTGATCATGAGCTTGTAATCTATAGATCTACCTTGCTACTCAAGTTCTTTAATAGATCTTTGCTCTCCCCATGTGTGTGAAAGTGATAGCGTGCACACCATGGTGGCACTTAGGCTAGAGATTACAAATACTTGTTATGAGTTATATTTGGAGTTGGATGTCTTTATGAAATTTTGGTGTTTGTTGGACTCATCTAGTACTCAAGGTGATAGTGTGGGGTTTTCTAGATGGGAAAGGCTTACTTTGAGGTGTGATGTTATAGCCCTACCATCGATTAGAGTGTTCAACCGGAGAGTAGTTCAGCGTAGTATCATGAAGAGAAGATATTTATATGAGAGTGTTCACTAGTGAAAGTATGATCCCTAGGCCTTGTTTCTAAACATTGAAACACCGTTTGCAATTAGATCTGTTATATGCTTGCCTGCTTCCATCTTTATTTCAGTTTTACTTTAGTCTTTTCCACGCCATCAAGTTATTTTCTATCACCATTACCACTTATAATTATCTATACCACTTGTATTTCACTATCTCTTCGCCGAACTAGTGCACCTATACACCTGACAAGTGTATTAGGTGTGTTGGGGACACAAGAGACTTCTTGTATCTTGATTGCAGGGTTGCTTGAGAGGGGATACCTTTGACCACTTCCTCCCTGAGTTCGATAAACCTTGGGTGATCCACTTAAGGGAAAACTTGCTGCTGTTCTACAAACCTCTGCACTTGGAGGCCCAACAACTGTCTACAAGAATAGAAGTGTGTAGACATACAGCTATTTTCTGGCGCCGTTGCCGGGGAGGTAAGGTAAAAGGTACTCACATCCTCCGGTCTGAGTGCTCGAAGTTATTTCCTTTAGATTCTGCAATTTTGCCTTTTTGTTTCTTGTTTTCACTAGTTAGGCTTAATGGAAAACAACAACAAAATTAGAGAGCTCTATAGTATTTATCTTGAGTTAGGACATGAAGTGTTTGAAGAGAAAATTAAAAAACCTATGGAACTTTATTTGCATGCTAATAGCAATGTTTCTAGTATGAATTCTTTGGACACCATTATTGCTAATGCTATGGAAAAGTCTAAGCTTGGGGAAGCTAGTTTTTATGAAAATGATCTTTTTAGTTCCCTAGCTTTGGAAGATAGCTATTCTATTGCTTATGATGATACCAAACCTCCAATATATGATGATTGCAATGATGAATATGATATTTTCAGTCCACCTACTATTGAGGAGGAAATTAATTGTGACTACAATATGCCTCCTATATTTGATGATTATGGTGATGAGAATAATAATGATAGCTATTTTGTTGAATTTGCTCCCACTACAATTAATAAGAATGACTATGTTTATGTGGAGAGTATTAATTCTTTTATGTATGTGGCTCATGATAAGAATATTTTATGTGATAGTTATATTGTTAATTTTATTCATGATGCTACTGAAAGTTATTATGAGAGAGGGAAACATGGTTTAATGCATCTCAATAATATTAGGTTTCCCCTCTTTATGTTGAAAATTTTGAAGTCGCACTTGTTTTGCTTTCCTATGCTTGTTGCTTTATGCTTTCATGACTTGTTTATTTACAAGACTCCTATGCATAGGAAGTGGGTTAGACTTAAATGTGCTTTGAATTTGCTTCTCGATGATCTCTTTTACTTCAATTCATATTTCTTATGTGAGCATCTTCTCAAACTATCATGCCTAACTTAAAGGCATTAAAGAAAAGTACTTATTGGGAGATAACCCAAAAGTTTTAGATGAGTCTTGGAAGTTATTACTTCAGTAATAACCGCTCCTTATCCTTTTTATTTGCTTTTTGTGCCAAGAGTAACCTCTAATGAGAGAGAAGTAATGATTGGGAAAGTTGTTGTCCCGAAACAGATTTCTGTGCTTCACCGTAAATATTCGTGAGACAGTTCTGTATGTTGGATTGAGCTGTATTTGTTTTTGCCTCTGCCCCAGGTTGTTATCTAACTTTCGTTAGTTCAACACTTTTTTATTTGAGCAACAGAAGGTCTTCGAAAAAATTCGTCTTTACCTGTTGGTCTGTTTTGACAGATTTCTGCCATTTTCTGCATTTGCTTCTTGTTGGTTCCTTTTTGAGTTCTTTTGGGGAATTGAGATTTTTGAGGGAAGTGATACAGTATCTAGTGTTCTAATGGAAGTTTATTTGGTGTTAGAACTGAACCTTAAGACTTATTTATCTTGAGTGCACTAATGTTGCTAATAAAGATTGTGTGAAGTTTTGTATGAAGGAAAAATTTCAGGTGTATGGAAGGAATGAGTAATGAGATGAAGGATGGACTAAATCTCAAGCTTGGGGATGCCACGCGTGTCACCCCAAGAAATATCCAAGAAGTACAAGCGTGAAAGCTTGGGGATGCCCAAGGCATCCCCTTCTTCATCAATAAAAATCTCAAGTTTCTTCCAAACGCTTCATTTTTATTGTTTCATGCACAGTTGTGCTTGGAGCGTCTTTTTTTTCATTTTCATTTTGGTTTTTCGTTTGCTTGGTTTTCTTAGTTTGCTGAATAAATTGGTTGGACCCCCTCTTTCATACATTGGTTTTCAAATAGTTTGGTTTGGTTTGGAAAAGAGTAGGAAAGTTCATGCTTAAGTGGTAAAAGAGCTCGTTTTTGACTGTGGCCTATGTTTTGTCATGCCATGCTTGATATTGTTTTGGCCTTATGCTTAGCATTCTTTGCTGTAGCATGACTTGTTATAAACAATTGAGATTGCTTAATGTGCCTTGGATGAATCATGCGTTGTTTTAGCATATTAAAGCATAGTATAGTGGTATTCTCCTTTGATGCTTTATTTGGGTTGACTTGACACATGCTCACACCATGTTATGACTATCTCAAGTAACCATAGCCTTTATAATCCTTTAGTTTTCAACTTGTAGTATCACTTTATGCTTTGATCAATGATGTTTTGTCGCTCTGCATGATTATGGCCATTATTGCTCTCTTAGTTTGTCGCTCCCGGTCTTTTGCTAGCCTCCGCAACCAAGTATGAGTTCTATTCATGCATCCAACTCCTTAAACCAAGTTATTCCAAAGAGTCCACCATACCTACCTACTAGCTTATGCTATTCCAAGTATATTCATGCTTTTGTTTACCTTCCGAATTAAACTTGTTATGAGAAAACTAGTGATTAAAGCTCTCACGAACTTGATGGCACACTTTAATTTTCTTGTCCTTAATAAACTTGAACCATTGTGTCGTCTATGTTGTATATGCTTGCACTTATTTGTTGGGAATTAGCAGAACCATGCTTTCATGGGGAACGCTTTCAACATTGCAGTTGGTACTTGTACCTAGTTGATATCATGCTCCTTTGTATATGGATGTCGTCGGTGTGAAATGAAAGGGGAGCTTGTAAGTCCTTGGAGTTATGTATATGTGTTAGAGAAATGCCTGGGCCGCTGGTCTAATCCATGCTGACATGGTGGAAACCTGCAGCGTAACCATAATGAGCTGTCTATGAAGCATTCTTCTTATAAAAAAAGAGTCCTATATTGAGAAAAAAAAGAGAAAAGAAGAAGAAAAAAAGAGATACTATGAAAAGAGGAAAGAGAGAAAAAAGCACCATATTCCCATGGTAAATAAGAAGAATGCTGAGATGCCCGTTGTCTGCTTGCCTTGTCATTTTGATATGGGGATTCTTCCGTATCATCGGGCAAGGGGTACCCCGTTGGCGGTTCTCTATGATACACATGTACTTACGATGACAAGGACTTAACGGTGACTAAACTTGAGTAGCATGAGGAGCGGCCCTCGTATACAAGGGACATGAGATTTCTGACTTATACTTCGGCAAGCATGTACACCATAGTTTGTTCACTTTAACCTTAATCACTTCAAGATGCTTATGGTAGGGGCAATGAGAGCTGAAAGCTATAAGTACCATAATTTTTGGAAGCTCTTTATGAGACTTGAATCCCTACTTCCTTCTATGAAGGCCTTTCTTCCACTTATATATACTGAGTCTCCACCTTCTATCTTTATGCACCTACTTTGAGAGCATAGTGGCCATTCTTAGTTCTATGTGCATTGTCCCAAGACTAGTTGATTGATGCATACTTTGATATTGCTTGTTTTAAACTATTGTATCTAGTCACTCTTAAGAACTTTGAAGGTGTCCTATGCATTTATATTTGCTACTCTATTGAGGGACAAGCTGAATACTATTATGCTATGTTTTCTTTATGTGAAACAAACAAACGTCTTGCAAAGCATTGTTATTCATGAATCTTTTGTTTGTGCCTTTTCATGTTGCATCATAGTTTCTTTGTCTTATTGCTAGAACTTTGTCTTTCATGTTATTATTGAAGTACTATGATCCCAGCTATCAATGTTTTACAAATACTTTGATCAAGTTTATGATGGTGCATGTCACCTCAAAAATTATTCTTTCTTTTTATCACTTACCTACTCGAGGAAGAGCAGGAGTTAAGCTTGGGGATGTTGATACATTGCAAATGTATCTATAATTTTTGATGTTCCATGCTTGGTTTTATGTACTTTGTTGTGTTTTGTTCCAACTTTGGAGTACTTTTCATACGATTTCTTGGACTAACCTATTAACAAGATGCCACAGTGCCAATTGCCTGTTTTCTGCTGTTTTTGGTTCCAGGAAGTCAGAAAATGAATATTCTCGGAATTGGACGGAACAAAAGCCAAAGTTACTATTTTCCTGGAAGACTCACGGAACCAGAAGGAGAGTCGGAGAGGGGCCACAGGGTGGCCACACCACCCCATGGCACGGGTCCCCCTGGCCACGCCAGGGCATGGTGTGGGCCCCCTGGCTGGCCACCGACCTTGCCTCCTTCGCCTATAAGAGCCTCCCGATACCAAAACCCTAGATCATCAAGCCTCCAACCACGAAAAGTTCTGCAGCGCTGCCACCACCAAAGGGGAGATTCGGGGAACAGAAAGTCACGGTTCCGGCACCCTGTCGGGACAGGGAAGTGCCCCCGGAGCCATCTCCATCGATCTCCACCACCATCTCCATCACTGTTGCTGATTCCCATGATGAGGAGGGAGTAGTTCTTCCTTGAGGCTAAGGGTTCTACCGGTAGTTATGTGTTCATCTCTCTCTATGCATGATCATATTGTGATCATGATCTTGTAATCTATAGATCTACCTTGCTACTCAAGTGCTTTAATAGATCCCTGCTCTCCCCATGTGTGTGAAAGTGACAGCGTGCACACCATGGTGGCACTTAGGCTGGAGATTACAAATACTTGTTATGAGTTATATTTGGAGTTGGATGTCTTTATGAAATTTTGGTGTTTGTTGGACTCATCTAGTACTCAAGGTGACAGTGTGGGGTTTTCTAGATGGGAAAGGCTTACTTTGAGGTGTGCTGTTATAGCCCTACCATCGATTAGAGTGTTCAACCAGAGAGTAGTTCAGCATAGTATCATGAAGAGAAGATATTTATATGAGAGTGTTCACTAGTGAAAGTATGATCCCTAGGCCTTGTTTCTAAACATTGAAACACCGTTTGCAATTAGATCTATTACATGCTTGCTTGCTTCCATCTTTATTTCAGTTTTACTTTAGTCTTTTCCACGCCATCAAGTTATTTTCTATCACCATTACCACTTATAATTATCTATACCACTTGTATTTCACTATCTCTTTGCCGAACTAGTGCACCTATACACCTGACAAGTGTATTAGGTGTGTTGGGGACACAAGAGACTTCTTGTATCTTGATTGCAGGGTTGCTTGAGAGGGGATACCTTTGACCACTTCCTCCCTGAGTTCGATAAACCTTGGGTGATCCACTGAAGGGAAAACTTGTTGTTGTTCTACAAACCTCTGCACTTGGAGGCCCAACAACTGTCTACAAGAATAGAAGTGTGTAGACATCAGCCGTTGCCGGGGAGGTAATGTAAAAGGTACTCACATCCTCTGGCTACTAAGCTATCTTCTAATACTGTTGCTGGTGTGTGAGTGCTCGAAGTTATTTGCTTTAGATTCTGCAATTATATCTTTTTGTTTCTTGTTTTTATTTTCACTAGTTAGGCCTAATGGAAAACAACAACAAAATTAGAGAGCTTTATAGTATTTATCTTGAGTTAGGGCATGAAGTGTTTGAGCTTTATGTTATTAGTATGAATCTTTTGAACACCTTTGTTACTAATGCTATTGAAACATCTAAGCTTGGAGAATTTAGTTTTTATGAAAATGATCTTTTTAGTCCCCCAAGCACGGAGGAGAAAATTTACTTTGATGATACTATGCCTCCAATATATGATGATTACAATGATGAATATGATATTTTCAGTCCACCTACTATTGAGGAGAAAATTAATTATGATTACAATATGTGTCCTATATTTGATGATTTTGGTGATGAGAATAATAATGATAGCTATTTTGTTGAATTTGCTCCCACTACGATTAATAAGAATGACTATGCTTATAGGGCGAGTAATAGTTATTTTATGCATGTGGCTCATGATAAGGATGTTTTTATGTGATAGTTATATTGTTAATTTTATTCATGATGCTACTGAAAGTTATTATGAGAGAGGGAAACATGATTTTATGTATCTCAACAATATTAAGTTTCCCCTCTTTATGTTGAAAATTTTGAAGTTGCACTTGTTTTGCTTTCCTATGCTTGTTGATTTGTGCTTTCATGACTTGTTTCTTTACAAGATTATTTTTCATAGGAAGTAGGTTAGACTTAAATTTCTTCCATATTTTCTTCTTGATGCTCTCTTTTAATTCAATTCATATTTTTAATGTGAGCATCATCGAAATTATCATGCCTATCTTAATGGCTATAAAGAAAGAGCTTTTGGGAGACAACCCATTATATTTTTACTTTCAGTTTATTTTTGTTTCGTTGAGACTTGAAAGTTATTGCCTCTGTAATAACCTCTCATTATTCTTTTTGTTTGGTTTTTGTGCCAAGAATAACCTCTAATAAGAGGGAAGTAAGATATGGGGAAGTTGCTGTCCCGAAACAGATTTCTGTGCGTCACTGTAAAAAATCGTGAAAAATATCAGTACGTCGGATTGAGCTGTAATTTTTTTTTCTGATGCCCCAGGTTATTACCCAACTTTCTTTTGTTTTGCACTTTTAGATTTGAGCAGCATAAGATTTTCGAAAAAATCGGTTTTTACCTGCTGGTCTGTTTTGACAGATTTCTGCCATTATTTGCATTTGCCTCTTAATCTCTTTCTCTTTGAGTTCTCTTTGATCACTTGAGCTTTTAGAAGGAATTGTACAGTACCTTGTGTTTTAATGGAAGTTTTACTTGTGTTGAAACTAAACCCAAAGACTTATTATCTTGAATACACTCTAATGAAGATTGTGTGAAGTTTTGTATGAAGGAAATTTTCAAGTGTAGGGAAGAATAATATGATAAGATGAAGTATGGACAAAAGCTCAAGCTTGGGGATGCCAACCGTGTCACCCCAAGAAATATTCAAGAGGTACAAGCATCAAACCTTGGGGATGCCCAAGGCATTCCCTTCTTCATCAATAAAAATCTCAGGTTTTCTCCCAAAACACTTCATTTTTATTGTTTCATGCACAATTGTGTTGTTATCGGAGCACCTTTGTTTTTGTTTTTAGTTTTCTTTTGTTTCGTTTTCTTAAATAAGTTGGTTGGATCCCAACACACTTCTTTTGGAGAGAGACACACCCCGTTATTCATTGCCTAGAACACTCTAGTTTTCACTCTTATTGTTCTATGAGTGTTCTCCTTTGCTAGCACTGCGTTTAGCTTTAGTTTTCGATTGGTGTTGAAAAAGAGTAGGAAGTTTCATACTTATAGTGGTACAAAAATAAGCTTGTTTTGACTGTGACTTAGACTTTATCATGTCATGCTAGATTTTGCTTTGACCATATGGTTAGTGATTATTGCTGTAGCATGACTTGTTTTAAACAATTGAGATTGCTTAATGTGCCTTGAAAGAATCATGCGTTGTTTTAGCATACAAAAGCATAATATTGTGGTATTCTCCTTTGATGCTTTATTTGGGTTGACTTGGCACATGCTTACACCATGTTAAGACTATGAACCAGTCACCATAGCCCCTATGATCATTTAGTTTTTGACTTGCAATATCACTTTATTCTTTAATTAATAATGTTTTGTCGCTTTGCATGATTATGGCCATTATTTCTCTCTTAGTTGGTCGCTCCCATTCTTTTACTAGCCTCCACCTGTACTGAGTATGAGTTCTACTCATGCATCCAACTCCCAAGAAACCAAGTTATTCCAAAGAGTCCACTATAAATTCCTATGCATGGTGTGTTACACCATTCCAAGTATATTCATGCTTTTATCTACCTTCCAAATTAAACTTGTTATGTGAAAATTAGTGATTAAAGCTCTCACAAACTTGATGGCACACTTTATTTTCTTGCACTTAATAAACTTGAACCACTGTGTCCATCTATGTTTCTTATATGCTTGCACGTTATAAGTTGTGAATTAGCAGAACCATGATACCATGGGAACGCTTTTAACATTGCACTTATTATTCAGTTGATATCATGTTCTTTTGTTTTTGGGTCCGGCGGTGTGAAATAAAAGGGGAGCTTGTAAGCTCATGGAGTTTGTATGTGTGTTAGAGAAACGCCTGGGCCGCTAGCCTAATCCATGCCTAATCATGGTGGAAACTTGCAACATAACCATACTGAGCATTCTGTGAAGCATCCTTAATAAAAACCTATGCAAATAGCAAATAAAAAGATCGTTGAGATGCTCATTGTATGTTGCCTTGTTATTTTGATATGGGAAAGCTCTTGTGTCATGGGGCAAGGGGTACCCCGTTGGCGGTTCTCCATGATACATATGTACTTACAATGACAAGAACTTACTTGTGACTAAAGTTGAGTAGCATGAGGTTCGCTACTCGTAAGCAAGGGGCATGAGATTTTTAACTTATAACTTGTCAAGCATATCCTCATATGTGTGTCACTTTAACCTTAATCACCTCAAGATGCTTATGATAGGGGCAATGAGAGCTGAAAGCTAATAAGTACCATAATTTTTGGAAGCTCTCTATGAAACTTGAAATCCCTGCTTCCCTCTATGAAGGGCCTTTCTTTTTTACTTTTATGCTGAGTCTCCATCTTCTATCTTTATGCACCTATTGAGAGAGCATAGTGGTCATTCTTAGTTTAATGTGCATTGTCCCAAAACTTGTTGATTGATTCATAACTTTGATATTGCTTGTCCTTAAATTATTTGTATCTAGTCACCCTTATGAACTTTGAAGGTGTCCTATGCATTTATGAACTTTGATATTGCTTGTCCTTAAATTATTTGTATCTAGTCACCCTTATGAACTTTGAAGCTAAATACCACTCTTATTATGTTTTCTATATGTGAAACAAACAAACGTCTTTCAATGCATTGTTATTCATGACCTTTTGTTTGTACCTTTTCATGTTACAACATAGTTGCTTTGTCTTATTGTTAGAACTATATCTGTCATGTTTATGTTAGAGTACTATGATCCCAGCTATCAATGTTTTATAATACCTTGATAAAGATTGTGATGGTGCATGTCACCTCAAAAATTATTATTTTTATCACTTACCTACTCGAGGACGAGCAGGAGTTAAGCTTGGGGATGCTTGATACGTCATAAATTATCTATAATTTTTGATGCTCCATGCTTGTTTTGTATCAACTATCTTATGTTTTGTCTACACTTTGAGGCATTTTTATACATTTTCTGGAACTAACGTATTGACAAGATGCCGCAGTTCCAGTTGCCTGTTTTCTGTTGTTTTTGGTTTCAGAAAAGCTAGTAAGGAAATATTCCCGGAATTGGACGAAATAAAAGTCGAAGTTCCTATTTTTTCGACACAAGACGGAGTCCAAAGCAGAGACAGAGGAGGGAACCGAGGCGGCCACACCCTATTGTGGCGTGGGTACCCCAGGCGTGCCACCAGGTGGTGCGGGCCCCTCGGGCCTCCACCGACCTTGCCCCTTCACATATATATTCCCCCGAGATGAAAACCCTAGATACCAGATCATAATTCCACAAAAAGTTCCGTCGCACCACCGCCTCCAAAGAGGAGATCCGGGGGACAGAAGTCTCTGTTCTGGCACCCTGCCAGGATGGGGAAGTGCCCCTGGAGCCATCTCCATCGACTCCACCGCCATCTCCATCGCCATTGCTGACTCCCATGATGAGGAGGGAGTAGTTCTCTCTCGAGGCTAAGGGCTCTACGGTAGCTATGTGTTCATCTCTCTCTCTATGCGTGATCTTATTGAGATCATGAGCTTTGTAATCTATAGATCAATTCTGCTACTCAAGTGCTTTAATTAATCTCTGCTTATCCCCACGTGTGTGAAGTAGACAGTGTGCACACCGTGTGGCACTTAGGCTAAGGTTAAAGAAATACTTATCATGAGTATAATTTGAGTTGGATGTCTCTATGAGATTGTGGTGTTTGTTGGAACCATCTAACGCCTAAGGTGATAGTGAGAGGTTATCTAGATGGGGAATCCGAACTTTAAGGTGTGCTGTTATAGCCCTACATCGTCCAACCGGAGAGTAGTTTAGGGTAGCATAATGAAGAGAAGATATTTATATGAGAGTGTCCACTAGTGAAAGTATGATCCCTAGGCCTTGTTTCTAAGCATTGAAACACCGTTTACAATCAGTCATGTTACATGTTTGCTTGCTGCCACTCTTATTTCAGATTGCACTTACCACTTATAATCATCCATATTACTTGTATTTCATTATCTCTTCGCCGAACTAGTGCACCTATACACCTGACAAGTGTATTGGGTGTGTTGGGGATACAAGATACTTCTTGTATCTTGATTGCAGGGTTGGTTGAGAGGGATACCTTTGACCACTTCCTCCCTGAGTTCAATAAACCTTGGGTGATCCACTTAAGGGAAACTTGATGCTGTTCTACAAACCTCTGCACTTGGAGGCCCAACACTATCTACAAGAATAGAAGCATGCGTAGACATCAGCGAGCCAAAGCCAGCCGGAGAGGCACAATTCAAGCCGTCAAAAGGCACCAAGAAAATCCTGATGAACGAGGTCGAGCCGGACAAGTTCGTCTTGGTCGGAGACGGCCTTGACAGCAAATAGGAAAGCGCGCTCGTTAACTTCCTCCGTGAGAATCGGGATATCTACGCATGGTGCCCCAAGGACATGCCTGGTGTTCCAAGGGAGCTCACCGAGCACTCTTTACATGTTAGGACGAATGCAAAGCCGTTCAAACAGTCTCTATGATGCTTTGCAAAAGAAAAAAGAAGAACCATCAGTGAGAAGATCACCCGGCTGCTCGTAGCCGGATTCATCATGGAAGTTTTCCACCCGGAATGGTTGGCAAACCCAGTACTGGTGCTGAAAAAGAACAAGACTTAGCGCATGTGTGTTGACTACACCAGCCTCAACAAGGCATGCCCCAAAGATCTGTTCTCCCTGCCACAGATAGACCAAGTGATCGACTCCACAACCAGCTGCGAACTCCTGTCGTTTCTGGATGCGTACTCTAGCTACCACCAGATCCGTCTGAACCCCGCTGATCAAATAAAGACAGCATTTATCACCCCGTATGGGGCCTACTGCTACACCAACATGCCATTCGGACTCAAAAATGCAGACGCCACATATCAGCGCTGCATGCAAAAGTGCCTACAATCGCAAATTGGCAGAAACGTGCACGCCTATGTTGATGACCTGGTGGTCAAGACAAAGGAGAAAAAGACACTCCTCGAAGACCTGAAAGAGACCTTCGCCAACCTTCGATGGTTCCAGATGAATCTGAACCCGGAGAAGTGCGTGTTCAGCATTCCAACCGGCTAGATCCTTGGTTTCCTCGTGTCTGAGAGAGGGATCGAGGCTAACACGGAGAAGATCAGCGCAATTGAGTGCATGCAGCCACCGCAGAACTTGCGCGACGTGCAGAAGTTCACCGGATTCCTGGGCTCCCTCAGCCGGTTCGTCAGCCGGCTAGGCGAGAAGGCATTACCCCTATACCAGCTCATGAAGAAAACGGGTTCGTCTGGACGCCGCAGGCGGACGAGGCCTTCTGCGACCTCAAGCACATGTTGTCCTCTCCACCGGTACTAGCGGCCTCAGCCGTGAAAGAGCCAATGCCGATGTACATCGCAGCCACCAACCGGGTTGTTAGCGTCATACTGGTGGTAGAAAGTCCAGAAGAAGGAAAGACTCAGCCGGTTCAACACCCGGTGTACTACTTGAGTGGGGTACTCTCGTTGTCAAAGCAGAACTACCCTCACTACCAGAAGCTAGTGTACGGCGTGTACATGGCCACCAAGAAGCTAAAGCACTACTTCCAAGAGCACTCCACCCGGGTAGTGGCGCTGGCCCCCCTGGCGGAGATCATCGGCAACAAGTACGCCACGGGTCGAGTGGCAAAGTGGGCGATAGAGCTCGTCGTACACTGCATCCGGTATGAGCCAAGAACGGCGATCAAGTCTTAGGCCCTGGCGGATTTCCTCGTTGATTGGACAGAAACACAATACCTGCCTCCGTGTCCCGACTCCACGCACTGGAAGCTATACTTCGATGGCTCCAAGATGTATGGTGGACTCGGAGCCGGGGTCATCATCACCTCTCCAAAAGGAGACCGGCTAGAGTACGTGCTACAGATCCACTTCCATGCGTCCAACAACGTTGCCAGGTACGGAGCGCTCGTTCATTACCCCAAGATGGCAAAAGAAATCGGCATCAGGCGCATCCTCTTCTTTGGCGACTCCGACCTGGTGGTGCAGCAAGTATCAGGTGACCGGGATGCCAAGGACGCAAATATGGCACTATACCGCTTCTTTGTACAATAGCTATGCGCCTATTTCGAAGGATGCGAGTTCCACCATGTGCCTCGAGCAAACAATGAAGCCGCGGATGCACTCGCCCATGCAGGCTCAACAAGAGCAGCAATCCCGCCTAGAGTGGCCCTCGAGCACCTGCACAAACCTTCCATCATGCCATCGCCGGAATCTAACTCCATCATGTTGGACACGGACTCGAGGACTACCACGCTGCACCCGGGGACTGCCGCGCCGCACCAGGGGACTGCCACCTCCATCCCGGGGACTGTCGGCTCTGTACTCCCACCTGGTAGGCCACCTGATGAGCCCGAGCCGGCCAGGAGCGAGGAAGTCAAGCTAATCATGCAAGCGGTCCTTTCCATCCAGGAGACACAGTCATGGGGCAAGCCATTTATGGACTTTCTGGTCAAAGGGGAACTGCCGGATGAAGAGGTAGCGACAAGACTGGTGAAGCGCCGAGCAAGCGCGTACACCATCATCAACAATGAGCTTTACAAGCGCAGCATGAGAGGAATATACCAGTGATGCGTGAGCAAAGAAGAAGGAATTCGACTGCTGGTGGAGATTCACCAAGGCGAATGCGTCCATCATGCATCGTCGAGAGCAATAGTGGCAAAGGCATTTCTCCATGGCTTCTACTGGCCCACAACACTAGAGGATGCCGAGCAGCTGGTGAAGGCATGCAACGGATGTCAGCGATTCACCCAGCAGAAACACACTCCGTCATTAGCACTCAAGACGATCCCCATCACCTGGCTGTTTGCCATCTAGGGCCTAGATATGGTGGGCCCATTCAAAACAGCGTGATTCAGCATGACACACTTGCTGGTGGCCATGGACAAGTTCACCAAGTGGATCGAGGCAAAGTCAATCAAGAAACTGGATGGGCCGACTATGGTCAAGTTTTTCACCGACATCATGACAAGGTTTGGCTACCCCAACAACATCATCACATACAACGACACCAACTTGGCCAAAGGGGCCTTCGTGCGTTTCTGTGGTGACAAAGGGATCCGCCTGGACCTGGCCTTCGTCGCACACCCCCAGTCCAATGGACAGTGCAAGCGAGAAAATGGCCTGGTCCTAGCCGGAATCAAGCCAAGACTGATTGAGCCACTGGTGAGGACACCCGGCTGCTGGATAGAGGAACTGTCGGCTGTACTATGGAGCCTACGAACAACTCCCAACCGCTCCACCGGCTTCACACCATTCTTCTTCGTCTATGGGGCAGAGCCAGTCCTGCCAACCGACATCGAATTCGACGCATCACAAACGCTATTGTACTCAGACCAGCAAGCACATGAAGCACGAGAAGACAACGTCAATCTCCTCGAGGAGGCTCGAGAGTTGGCCTTGTCCAGATCCAACATCTACTAGCAGAGCCTGCGACGCTATCACGCCAGCCGGATCTGCAATGTCTCTTTCCACAAAGGCGACCTCGTCTTGCAGCTGGTACAAGACACCAAGGGGATGCACAAGCTGCACAACAACTCCTACTACCTGATCGACACCCACCAGCCGGCAAAGAACAATATGGACCGCTCCGGCAAAGAAACTAAGCGCATGTGGAATGTGAACCTGCTTCATCCATTTTACACCTAAGTAAAGGGCAAATGTATCTTACTATTATGTAATGAACAAGATGAGGAGCCTCGACACAGCCTCGGGGACTCCATAATAATTTGGCATTTTCTGCTGCATTCACAAACTTCCTGGCGGGATCATTTTCTAACCCTGGACCCGGCGGTTTCCCTTGGAAGCTCGCCGGATAGCCCAGACGGCCGCAAACTCCGAAGGGACAAAGTACTGTATGCGGCTCCAAGAGAACCCTCATTGATTCCGGCTGCAGACCGCAAGCCGACTGATAGACACGGCAAGAGCAGACCAACTCGAAGACTCTTACATGAAAAATCTTAAGGAAATCCAGACGTCTAGATGTTCCGGCTGCACTCGCTCGCTCAAGGCCGCATAGTGAAAGTTCGAAGTATTGCGAAAGTACGCCACCTAAGCAAACCCTTGCATCCGGCCAAGCGCTGACAAGGGCAAAGCTTTAAAGGCGAATGCTCGCTAAGAAAAGGATTAAGCTATCAGCCTTGTGCGAAACGGCATTTTTTTCAAAACGAAAGAGAAGTTGAAAGACTATATTCATTCTACACATACCTAACACACAGTATATTAATCATGTTTTGTTTCCGCATGAGACGGAGTGCTGAAGCCAAAGGCTAACTCCAAGATGGTAAAGAAGGAGCTTTGACCCGCCTGGATTCTCTAGCCGGCCTGAACCTCGGGGATACACCCTGTGGGTGCGCTCGCGCACCCCCACACTAGAAACCTGAAACAAGCAAACATTCAAAGGAGCTTCGACCCGCCTGGATTTCCTAGCGGCCCGAACCTCGGGGACTACACCCTATGGGTGCCTCGTGCGCCCCCATACAGAAGAAATCACATAGAAAGTGCAAACAAGAAGATAACATCACAAGAAAGGAGGAGAGGCTCCAAACATAATTTGTCAAATGACCAAGGTCAAGTGTTCACCAAAGATAGTGCCACAAGCAAACAAAGTTTTCAGCCAGAGTACAAATACACCCAGCATTCTAGGGATCAAGTCTAAGGGTCATCAGAAGGGGGAGAGGCACCGGCTGAAGCACGACTGCTAGACGTAGGATCAGCGGGGGCAGAACTTGGCGCAGCCGGGGCGTCACAACGCATTGGGCTGTAATGATAGCCATCTGTGCCAGATGGGTCGGCGAAGTTCCGATCCAGCTGGATGAAGCTCCCAATCTTGACACCGCAGGAGCGAATGTCAGGAACTTCCGTCCGGAGCTGGTCATAGCTGGTCCCTTGATGAAACACTCTGGAGAGACTCCACAGGTCCACGTCTGGGTACTAGGACTTCAGCAGTGCCAAGACCATCTCAGCACTGCCGCGAGCAGCCTAGTCCCGCGCCACGTCCATGAGCTCCAGGGTGCCAGCAAGAGTACTGGCCAAGGCGGCTATCGTACCCGGGCGGTCAGTGTCAGGCCAGACATAGTCAAAGACCTCAAGGGGAGCGATGTGCAGCTGGTTGGCCTCCTTGCTAATGACCATCACCAGCTCCATTGGGTGTAGGTCACGGCCAACGTCTGCCTCAGGGACGCGAGCTAGGGCTTGGTCGGTCACCTAAGGATACTGAGTTGTAAAAGGAAAAGGAAAAACGTCAATTCTCCGGCTGAAGCAAAAGAAGGAGCAAAGCTGCCAGACGGATCACTTACTGATGACCATCTCAGCAATCTGGAACAGCTCCCCTAGAGGTGACTTCTCTGGGTCCCGGGCGGTCTTCAGATCCTCCAGCTAGCGAGCCTGGATCTGCTCGAGGTTCTTCAGCGCCTCGGCCTGGATATCGGCGGTCTTCTTCGCCTAGCCGGCCTTGACCTCCATCTATTGTTGGTGCGACAGCAGCTGGGTGATCTGTTCCTAGCACGCCGCATTGGACCCCTCCAGCCGGGCGACCTCCGCCTTCAGCCTCTCCACCTTGCGGTCCATGTCTGCCAATAGAGCTGTAGGGGGTACCCAATGGTCGAACAGAAGAACGAAAACTCGCGCAGCCGGGAATACAAAGCAGAGAAAGCGATCTTACGCCCCAGGTCCTGCAAGGTCTTGGCGGCTTCGGTGATGGCTTTCTGCATAAGATAGCAGAAGGGCTGAGAGGAGAATAGCAAGAAGGGCAACAAAATAGCAACATGGGAATCATCTACCTCGAGAGACGCCCCAAGCGCCCTGGCTTTGCCAAGCCCCTGCTTAATCATGTCTACCAGGTGGTGAACCTAGCCAAGCGCGATGGGCACCGACTCGGAGAGTTGCGCCAAGATGGAGTCCGATGGCGGCGCAGCTGGATCCGACTGGCTTCTGGTGATTTGGAGCTCGTAATCATCACCAGCGGAAATGCGCGACACCCCCGGAGCCTTCGAGCTGGGAACCACCTCCCTGCCTCTATCTCCAGCAGCAGGCGGTGCAAGGCCCTCCGCCTCCACGGATTCCTCCACCTGGTAGGCGGTAGAGCCTGCCTAAGCCTGGCCCGGAGCAAGGAACAGATCGGCGGCACGGGACGTAGTAGAAGACCGGTGCAGGAATAGAGAGGCAACCGGCACCGCCGTCTCCACCGAACCCGCCGCGACCTCGGTCGTGTTGGCAGCAGAGGTTGCAGCCTCAGACCCCTTGACAGCAGAGGCATCAGCCTCGGCTGCCTTCACAGCAGAGTCAGCATCCTCGGCTGCATTGGCAGCAGAGGCATCAGCCTCAACCGCCTTCGCAGCAGAGGCAGCAGCCGGCCCCTCTGCCCATCCAGAGCACGGTCGGACGCGGTGGTGATGGTCGTGGAGCCGGTGAGGGACATCGTGTCGCTAAGAGAAGGGCAAGCAAAACGCCATAAGTAAAGACAAAGAGAAACAAGCACGCCATGCAAGGACGACAAGGGCACATACCCGACGATGCTAGGCACGACGGCTGCAGCCCTTGGGCGGCAGCTCCTCTTCTCCCCTCCCCCGGTTGGAGCGGCGCTGGTCGAGGCATCCCGCTTCCCGCGAGCCTTCAGCGCGGCGGCCTCCGCCAGGTCCGCATCCTCGCCATGGGCAGCTTCGCCAAGACATGGGAACACCGTCAGGAGCACGACCAAGGAAGAGCAAGGAAATTCCGGGTATGGACAACAACTCACCGGGTGGAAACTCATAGCCCTCATCGTCCCGGGTGGGGAACCACTCTAGCTCCATCGCTGGAAACCTCGGCGGCTTGCGGTCGGCGGTGAACTCGGGAAGATCACCCTCCCCCATGCCGTGTTCGGCTAGCTGCGCCGTAAAAAGCTACTCAACAAGGAACATAAGAAGCAAGGAGAAAAGTCTCTTCGGGAAAAGATCTGCCCAGAGAAAAGGAAAAGAGACTGACCTTCGGGGGCAGCCGGCTACAGTGGTACGGCCGGCAGGAGAAGGCCCAGTCCTCCATCAGCATCTCCTTCGAGATGGTGGCAAGCCACTCTCGAAGGGCCACGAACGACACCTCCAGCTGGGACACCCGGGTGGGGTCCAGCAGGCCGAACAAGTGGAAGATCTTGTGCGACCGCTTTTGCAGCGGAAGCACGCGGTTCGTCATCCAGGACAACAAGCCGCTCCTTCTCCACCAACACCGTCACCCGGGCAGCCATCCGCTCCATGTCGGCCTGGGCGCCCAAGTTCTGGAAGGTCCAAGCCTTCTGGCTGGAGTGGACATTGGCGAACACCAGCGCCTTGATCTAGTCGACGTCGGTGTTGTTGCGCATGGTGCCGGGCACCTCCAACCGCAGCATCGGTGATGACGGCCTCGGGTAGACGGTGCAACAGCCGGTCTCTGTTAGAGGGCCACCCTTCCCCACCACCTGGACCTTGAAGTTGAAGAACTTCAAGAAGTTCGCCACGTCCGGGTGAACCCCCAGGTAGGCCTCGCAACAGGACACATGGTGCGACAACATAGCGACGGTGTTGGCATCGAGGTGGTGGAACTGGAGGTCGAAGGAGAGCATCAACTCCAGGAAGAACCTACTCAAAGGCAGGCCGAGCCCGCGGGCGAATTGGGCGAGGAAGGCGACAGCCTCCCTAGGCCGAGGATTGGGGACCCGCTCCCCCTCTCATGCAAGGTGGTGCTTCACCAAGCGCTCCGACGGGATGAGTTTCCCCTGCCGGTACTTCTGCACTAGGTCATCGGTGACATACGAGGCACACCAGCCCCCTGCCTGATAGGAAGCATCTCGGCAGGCATGGTGGCCGTGTTGGATAAGCGAGGTCCTATCGCCGTGTCGGAGGAGCGGCAACATCGGCGCTAAAGGAAAGTGGTAGAGCATGGTGGCAACAAGGAAGCGGTAGCGCACGGCAGCGACGAGGAGGCTGAAGCACAAGGGGCAATGGGCGCAGGAAGAGGGCGAGGTAAGGGAGAATCCCCTCCCCGACGCCCCTATTTAACAAGGTAGGGCAACCGCGCCTCCTGCACTCCCCCACGCCACGTGGCGCAAGAACTGCCTACTACCCACACGACATTTCGGTGACGGATCATTTGCGCCAAAGGAAATGCCACAGAAGATCCCGCGGGCGTTACTGCGAAGGCCAAGCGCGCGCACGATCCCCGAGAAACCGCCATGATGAAGGCGTGAACACGGTTACCAAAACTACAGCGGCAGGCCAAGAGGTCAAACTAATGCGACGTGCGATAGAGGCGGCATGCCAAGAGGTCAAACTGACGCGACATGCGATAGAGGTGGCAGGCACGCCTAACGATAGCGTTGACGTCATCAACTGGCCGATTTGTCTCCCCAAACAGACGTGGTAGCCGAGAGACAGAATCACTGCTCATACCCTGTGGGTGGGCCACCGGACCCGTAGCCGGTAAACCCCAGCCGGGAAATTGCGAATCTCCAGCCGAAAAAGGAAAAGCACTACAAGACAAACTCGCGATACAGTCTTCAACAGCAACCACTTCAAGAGCAGCTAATGAGCACGTAGGAACTTTCCCGCAAGGCCAAGCCCCAACTCGCTCGGGGACTAGGGAGTGCTGGTCGGCTGGCCACAAGACAAAGAACCTCAGCCAGGTGATACAGTTCACCCGGTCCGCGCCAAGATTCCCCGGCTGGCCCGTCTAGGCAGGGGCCAGGATAGCCAGCTCGGTGGCCACCTCTACCTGTCCGCCTCGGATCCACTGGCCAAAGGTACGAGAGGGGATGAAGCTCCATGCTGAGCGCATCCTTGAACAGACAGGCTGGCACTATGATACGTCCAAAACGTATCTACTTTCCCAAACACATTTGCTATTGTTTTTCCTCTAAACTTGTGTGATTTGGATACAACTAACACGGACTGGCGCTGTTTTCAGCAGAATTACCTTGGTGTCTAGTTTTTGTGCAGAAAATCAACTATCAGGAAAAATCCTAGAAAATATGCCAAAATTCCTATTTCACCAGAAGACTCACGAAGCCAGAAGACGAGACGGAGTAGGGCCACGAGGGGCCCACACCACCTGGCCGCGTGGGCCAGGCCAGGCCGCACCTCGAGGTGGTGTGGCCGCCTCGGCTGCCCCCTTGGCCTCCCTCTTCGCATATAAGTTGCCTTCTGACCTAAAAACTCAGGGGGGTTCGACGTTTTTCTAGAATGAGTTCCGCTCCACCGCCACCACCAGACTCCATGATTCAGAACCAGAAACTCCCTTCTGGCACCCTACCGGGACAGGGAATTGGAGGAGATCATCGCCATCATCATCACCATCGTTTCTCCATCGACCATCCATGTTTCCCCCATCTATGAGTGAGTAAATCCCCCGTTGTAGGCTATGGGGATGGTAGGGATTGGATGAGATCGTTCATTGTAATGGCATCAGATTGTTAGGGCATGGTGCCTAGTATCTTCTATTAGTGCATTTTGACTTTGTTACGACTTGTTATGCTTAATGCTTGTCACTAGGGCCCGAGTGCCATGATTTTAGATCTGATCATGTTATTGATTCATTATGATAGTATTGTTTATGGTCTTACCTGCAAGTTGTATACACACATTGTTGTCTGGAACCAAAGGCCCCGAAGTGATAGAAATCGGGAATACCGGCGGGAATGGCTTTGATGTGAGGATCACATATGTTCACGGAGTGTTAATCTTTGCTCTGGTGCTCTATTAAAAGGAGCACCTTAATTGCCAGTAGTTCCCTTGAGGCCCCGCTGCAAACGGGCTGGCAGGACAAAAGATGTTGTGCAAGTTCTCATTGCGAGCATGTATGACTATATATGGAACACATGCCTATGATTATTTAGTACTTGGACGCTTTATCTTATTTATCTGCAATTGCCCTATGTTCTGATTGCTATATGAATTGTCTTGTCCATGCAACGCCCGTCCATCCATCCCTATGCCTACCGTGCCTTAAACCTACTATTTACTGCAATTGTTACTATTGTCTTTACTTTACTACTGCTATTGCTTTACTACTCTTACTACAAAACTATTGCTACTGATAAACTGCTGTAAGCAAGATTGTTTCCAGGTGCAGCTAAATTGACAACTCAGTTGTTAAGGCTTATAAATATTCTTTGGCTCCCCTTGTGTCGAATCAATAAATTGGGGTTCACTTCCCTCGAAAATACTGCGATACACCCCCTATACTTGTGGGTCATCAAGACTATTTTTTGGCGCTATTGCCGGGGAGCATAGCTTTATTTATCAAGTCCACTTGGAATCATTATTGTTCGCTGCCATCCATCCATCATGGGTAAGTCTCGTGATGGCAAGGTTCCTATTTTACCATCCACTACAAGGAGAGGTACGGTTCTGAACACCTCTATTGCTCTTGATTCACCGTCTGTTATGAGTAAGTTCCTTACACCACCACACACACATGCTACACATACTGCTACTACTGCTGAATCTGAAACTGCTGATACTTATGATGCTGCTTCTACTGTGTTTGATAAGAGTGGTTCATTAGGTCCTTTCCTAGATGCTACGATTGCTAGAACTATAGCTGGAAATACTAAAACTCCTAATGAAGACACTACTACACCTGTTAGTTCACCTGAGTCTAGAGAGAGCTATGATATTGAAGATGGTGATATTGAGATGACCGATGAATTTATTAAAGAATGTCAAAACACCCATGATAGGAGTGCTGCTAAGAGTCTCCTTGAGAGGCGTACTATTAAACCCAAATCGTCTCCTAATGCTAAGTTTGCTGCATCTCCCATAAACATTAAAGATAAAGATTATGATTTCTCTCTTGATCTATCTTACATAGCTATTGTTGAGAAAGAACCTTTTTGTGGGACTAAGAATGAAAGTGTGGTAGCACATATGACTGAGCTTTCTACCATGAGTGGCCTGTTTTCTGATGATATTACGATGCACACCTACTTTGTTGCTAAATTTTTCCCCTTTTCACTAAAAGGAGAAGCTAAAACTTGGTTTAGTAATTTACCTCCTGGATCTATTGATAGCCCTGATTGCTTGATTAGTACTTTCCTGCAAAAATATTTTCCTCCTAGTGCTAGACATGCTATTTTGCAGGAACTTTTTGATTTTAAACAGGGAGAAAAGGAGATATTGCCTGAATCATGGGCAAGATTGTGTGCTTTGATTCATGCATAGGCTGGATGTCCATTACCTAAGAATGAGCTTCTTGATATATTTTATAATGGACTAACTGAAGAATCTAGGACATACCTGGATAACTGTGCTGATTGTGTTTTCAGGAATAGGACTCCCAAGGAAGCTGAGGAATTAATGGCTAAAATAAGCAAGAATTATGAAGATTGGACTCCTCCCGAACCAGCTATACCTAAGACAACTATACCTGAACCAACTATTCCTGTGCCTATACCAACATCTAAGAAGAGGGGAGTTATTGAACTAAATGATGAAGTGATGAAGGAAGCTAAGAAATGTCTTAAGGAGAAGGGAATTAAAGCTATAGATGTCAAGAATTTACCTCCTATAGAAGAATTATGTAAGTCAATTCCCCATTCACCCATTATTGAGGTACACTCTCTCCAACACTTTGATGAAGGTGATATCCCTTACTCTAAACCTCCTGATCAATGCTTAGAAGAATTCGATATTTTTATTGTTAAGCAAGATAATTTTAATAAAAGGGTGCAAAATCATCTAATGGAAAACTCTAGAGCTATTGTTGAGTTGAAGGATATTGTGGAAAGAACCTCTAATGATGTTAAAATGCTTGTTAAACATTTTCAAATGGTTCAAACTCAAATAGATCAACTTATTAAAGTGCAAAAAGACTTGCTAGTTAATGCTACTAAAGAAAAACATGCTTATGAAATTAGAACTAAAAGTGGTGCTGCTACCCAGGATCCTCTATATCCCGAGGGGCATCCTAAAAGAATCGAGGAGGATTCTCAACAAGATGAAAATAGTGGTACTACTCGTAAGAAAAGAAAAAAGAAACATAAAACTATTGTAGAACCCTCTGAACCTACTAAAGATCCTAATAGTATATCTATCTCTGATGCTGAAACTGAAAGTGGTAATGAAGAAAATGATGTTCCTGATAAAGAAAAAGTTGAAGAAGAACCTGAAAAGCACACTAAGAATACTAAATACACTAAAGAAGATTTTGTTGCTAAGAAACATGGTAGTGAAAGAAAGCCTTGGGTCCAAAAACCTATGCCTTTCCTTGATAAGAAACACAAGTCAAAGGAATATGAACACTATAATAAGTTTTGTGAGTGGATGAAACCTTTATTCGTGCAAATTCCTTTGACTGATGCTATTAAATTGCCTCCTTATTCAAAGTATATGAAGGATATTGTCTCGAATAAAAGGAAGATCCCTAATGAAGAAATTTCTACTTTGCTTGCTAATTATTCCTTTAATGGTAAGGTTCCAAAGAAACTTGGAGACCCAGTGATTCCAACTATTCCTTGCTCTATTAAAAATAGTTATGTTAGAACTGCTTTGTGTGATTTGGGAGCAAGAGTTAGTGTCATGCCTTTTTCTCTCTACAAGAGACTTCAACTGGAAAAACTAATACCAACTGATATATCTTTGCAAATGGCTGATAAATCTACTACTATTATTGTTGGTATATGTGAGGATGTACCTGTTCAAGTGGCTCATAATTGCTTGATATTAACTGATTTTGTTGTGCTTGAAATGCCTGAAGATGATAATATGTCTATTATTCTTGGGAGACCTTTTCTTAATACTGCAGGAGCTGTTATTAATTGTAATCAAGGAAATGTGACCTTTAATGTTAATGACAGGGAGCATACTCTCTATTTCCCCAAGAATATTGATAGGACTTATGGTCTAAATTCAATTGAACATGTTAAGGGCATTCAAGTTGGAGAAATATATTGTCCCATACCAACAGAAAAAATTGAAACTATTATGGTTGGGACCATTGCTATCAAGGTTGAGGTAACATAATCATTAGTGGAATACAAAGTTTTGATTCATATAAAATTGTTTTGGTAACAAGACCTGATCAACCTTGTTAACAAAAGGATTTCATTGAACAAAACAATATTTTCACCATGATTATCTCCGCTTACTTCTATTCTATCCATTTTAGTTTTTACTTTCATTTAGTTTACTTTTCTGTTGTTGTTTGCTTGCTTGTTAGAGTGTCTTAGAACTTCTAAAGTTTTAGCCTTGTTTTGTAATTGCATCAATCCAAAAACGTTTTTCTGTCAGAAAATCATTCATCTATACCTGAAAATTGCTCAAAAATAAAGTGTCTCAAAAAATTCCAGAAAATTCATATTAAATTTTACGTGAAAAGGGGGCAGAGAAGTGCCTGGAAGGTACCAGGGGGCCCACCAGGTAGGCACACCACCTGGTGGCGCGGCCAGCCCAGGGGCACGCCTGGCCATGGTGTGGGCCACCCTTGGCCCTCCACTCACTCTCTCACTTCCCACTTTCTTCTCTCTCCTGAGAAAACACCAGTTCATTGCTTGAAATCGCGTTCTTACTATTCTTGCCCTCGATGTTTCGATCTCCTTGCTCAGCCCATCTTTGCTGCTGAAATTTGGAGCATTTGCTCTCCGGTATGTGACTCCTCCGCTTGTCCAAGTAGATTTGTGTTTAGTGGTTTATAGCTTGAGTATTTTGCTGCTGTAGGTGACAGGTTATGAGAGGTTTTAAGCTTGTTCAATGCTTAGAGATATAGTTTTGATGCATGTTTAGGCCTCTACAAGTCCCTATGAGCAGTACCCTCCATTATATCCACTTTGCAATCACTTGTTTAATAGATGTTTAAATTTCAGAATATCAAAGATGAACAACCACACCTTTGGAGAAATATTTGAGAGGGACACACCTAGGAGGTCAAGGCCCTCAAGATCAGCCTCTCAGTTTAGGCCTTCATACAACAAAGATCCCATTGCACCTCGCTTTGGTAATGAAGGAGATGATGGGGATGCTCACCCATCTACTTTTCCTTGTTATACCTTCTTACAAGCTGCAGGGATTCTCGATGATTTCTTGCTACTGATTCAGAGGGTTGGTTTGACCTCATACATGCAAGATGAGAGTGAGCAATACGCTATGCTCACCAAAACTTTTGTTGAGAGTTTCGTTTTCACTAACACCCCCTATCAGTCAACTGTTTCTTTCAGAATTTATAATCTGCCCTTTACCATGCCATTGGAAAGATTTTGCAGCATTATAGGTGTAGGCATGACAGGGACCATGAAGAAGATTCAAGGGCGACCCGCTGATTTGCTGGAGCTCTATCGAGGTGTGACCAATGACGATGACCGCGTAGCTCAACACGGGAAGATAAGAAACATCCAACTCCCAACTCTTAGATACTTTGCCTATTATCTTGCTACTAGAATTCTTGGTAGGGAGAATACGAGTAATATCTCCAACTATCATTTAGCCTTCCTTGCTGCTGCGCTTAACAATGATACTCGGTACAATCTTGGCTCTCTTATTGCTCGCCGCTTAGCTGCTAGGCGGCCTATTTATGGGGGCATCATCGCTTCACGTATGGTCAGTGCATTAGATCTTTCGGTGGATCCCAATGATACTATATTGGCACCATAAAGGCTTGACCTTGCTTCCATGAAAACACATCACTTCGTCACTGCTAACCCTGATATGGACAGTTTAGTATACAAGATGTTGTTTACCGACGGGGATGAAAGGGAGATTCCTTTGCCGCAATCCACTTTGTTTAGTGTTCACAGGAGGCCGTGGTCGCGCTCCAAGGAGGAGGTGGATGAGCAGCTCCGCTTGTTGGGTTTCCACATGCAGCACCAGGAGGATGTGCCCTCCTATGATTACTCTACGCACTACGGTGGGGAGTCCTCGACCTCGCACCAGGACGAGGGTACCTCCTCACCGTACTACGGAGGCGCTCCATCTTGGCCAGCTTGGGATTGATACCCACTTAGGCCAAAAGCCTAAGCTTGGGGGAGGTACACCGACATCGCACTCATCTCCATATCATTTTGCGTCGGTACTTTGTATATTCATGTTTCGTTCTCTTTTTAGTTTTCGTTCTTTTTTTGATTTTTCTTTCTAAAACACAAAAAGACCAAAAATATTTCTGTTGTTTCTCTTTGTTTGCTTCTTCTTCTTTTTGCCTTGGTTTGCTTTTCCCTTTTTGCTTTGTTTGAACTATTCAAAAAACCCAAAAAGATTTTGCTTTGCTTGTTCTTCCTTTTTGGTTCTTTTTTTTTTAAAATTGAAAACACCAAAAATATTTGTTCTTCTTCTTTGGTTTTGTGAGTTTGTTGCGGGTTCAGCAGTCCTCAGTGGAATTTGGTTTCATGTTATTATTCAAGCCACACAAGTGAAGGGCAATAATAAGGATTGATGACAACTTGGGGTGTGGTAAGAGGCTGGTAACGAACTCTATTTGTTTTCATTTTTGTACATATACTCATTATTGTGGGCATGCTTAGTTTGTTCATGTAGGGTGTATGTTATATATGGATGCTTAGTAGTTCTTGCTTTCATATGATTAGTTCCAGCTTGCTAATAGTTTGTAGCATGTCATATGAATGTTTGCTTCATTACTCTATTCATAACTTGGTATGACACTGTGGTATCCTCCTCTAAGTGTTTCACTTCAATTGACTTGGCACATTCTCACGCATGCATATGACTGAAATAATTAGTTAAGCCTCGATGAATTATTTTTCCTTGAGGGTCTTGAATCACTTTCATGCCATGATTAGTCCTGTTTTGTTGCAAGCATGATTATGATAGTTATTGCTCTCTCGTTTGTTGCTCCCTTGCTATTGCTAGCCTTCACTTACACTGAGTATGAGCTCTACTCGTGTTTCCAATCCCCTCAAAACCAATATTGCCAAGAGTGTCCACCATACCTACCTATTAGCGTCATTTGTTGTTCCGTGCATATTCAATATGCCTTGTTTTCTTCTGAATAAAATGTTTGCTTGTTATGAGAAAGTTAGTTACTAAAGCTCTCACGAACTTGATGGCACACTTTATTTCCTGCACTTAATAAACCTGAACCATTGTGACTGTCCATGAAAGTTATATGCTTGCAAATTATAGGCTGGGGATTAGTAGAACCGTGCTGTCACGGGAACGCTTTCAACACCTGTAAATATATACCCAGTTGATATCATGTTCTTTTGTTTGCGGATGTCGTCGGTGTGAAATAAAAGGGGAGCTTGTAAGTCCATGGAGTTATGTATGTGTGTTAGAAAGCACTGGGCATTGGTCTAATCCATGCTGTCATGGTGGAAACCTGCAGCGTAACCATAATGAGGTGTCTATGAAGCATTCTTCTTATAAAAAAGAGTCAGATATTGAGAAAAAAGAGAGAAAAAGAGATATATGAAAAGAGGAAAGAGAGAAAAAAGCACCATATTCCCATGGTAAATAAGAAGATTGCTGAGGTGCTTGTTGTCTGCTTGCCTTGTCATTTTGATATGGGGATTCTTCCGTATCATCGGGCAAGGGGTACCCGTTGGCAGTTCTATATGATACACATGTACTTACGATGACAAGAACTTACTGGTGACTAAAGTTGAGTAGCATGAGGAGCGGCCCTCGTACTCAAGGGACATGAGATTTCCAGTTTATAGTCTATCAAGCATATAACTCAGATTGGACCTCACTTTCACCTTAACCATATTAAAGATGCTCATGATAGGGGCAATGATAGCTCAAAGCTAATGAGTACCATACTTTCAGCATTTGGAAGCCTTTCAAACTATTCAAAACCTTTTTCATTTCCTTGTTGAATCACCACCTATTCTATGAGCACTTTCTTGAGAGCATAGTTGTCATTCTTAGTATAATGTGCTTGTCTCAATACTGGATTAATTGTGTTATGACTTTGATGCTTGTATCTTTGATATCTTTACTTCTAGTCTTCACCTAAACTTCAGAGGTGCCTTGGCATTCACAATCAAAGGCAAGCGAGATACCACTCTATCATACCTTGTTATGAGCATTGTAATGTTACTTATGTTTATGTTTCATGCTACTTATTATTTTTGAGTTGGAATCTCCTCATAGCTTGCAATGCCTATTAAGTAAACTTAGTTGCATACTCTTTATTATGAATTGCCTGAGTAGTTGATCATATGCTGAGAATATATACATCATATGAAGCAAATGTGTTCGTGAAAGTTTTTTTATCGCACTCAGTTTTCAACTGAATTGCTTGAGGACAAGCAATAAGCTAAGCTTGGGGGAGTTGATACGTCCAAAACGTATCTACTTTCCCGAACACTTTTGCTATTGTTTTTCCTCTAAACTTGTGTGATATGTATACAACTAACACGGACTGATGCTGTTTTCAGCAGAATTACCTTGGTGTCTAGTTTTTGTGCAGAAAATCAACTATCAGGAAAAATCCTAGAAAATATGCCAAAATTCCTATTTCACCAGAAGACTCACGAAGCCAGAAGACGAGACGGAGTAGGGCCACGAGGGGCCCACACCACCTGGCCGCGTGGGCTAGGCCAGGCCGCACCTCGAGGTGGTGTGGCCGCCTCGGCTGCCCCCTTGGCCTCCCTCTTCGCATATAAGTTGCCTTCTGACCTAAAAACTTAGGGGGGGTCGATGTTTTTCTAGAATGAGTTCCGCTCCACCGCCACCACCAGACTCCATGATTCAGAACCAGAAACTCCCTTCTGGCACCCTACCGGGACAGGGAATTGGAGGAGATCATCGCCATCATCATCACCATCGTTTCTCCATCGACCATCCATGTTTCCCCCATCTATGAGTGAGTAAATCCCCCGTTGTAGGCTATGGGGATGGTAGGGATTGGATGAGATCGTTCATTGTAATGGCATCAGATTGTTAGGGCATGGTGCCTAGTATCTTCTATTAGTGCCTTTTGACTTTGTTATGACTTGTTATGCTTAATGCTTATCACTAGGGCCCGAGTGCCATGATTTTAGATCTGATCATGTTATTGATTCATTATGATAGTATTGTTTATGGTCTTACCTGCAAATTGTATACACACGTTGTTGTCCGGAACCAAAGGCTCCGAAGTGATAGAAATCGGGAATACCGGCGGGAATGGCTTTGATGTGAGGATCACATATGTTCATGGAGTGTTAATCTTTGCTCCGATGCTCTATTAAAAGGAGCACCTTAATTGCCAGTAGTTCCCTTGAGGCCCCGCTGCAAACGGGCTGGCAGGACAAAAGATGTTGTGCAAGTTCTCATTGCGAGCATGTATGACTATATATGGAACACATGCCTATGATTATTTAGTACTTGGACGCTTTATCTTATTTATCTGCAATTGCCCTATGTTCTGATTGCTATATGAATTGTCTTGTCCATGCAACGCCCGTCCATCCATCCCTATGCCTACCGCGCCTTAAACCTACTATTTACTGCAATTGTTACTATTGTCTTTACTTTACTACTGCTATTACTTTGCTACTCCTACTAGAAAACTGTTGCTACTGATAAACTGATGTGAGCAAGATTGTTTCCAGGTGCAGCTGAATTGACAACTTAGTTGTTAAGGCTTATAAATATTCTTTGGCTCCCCTTGTCTCGAATCAATAAATTGGGTTTCACTTTCCTCGAAAATACTGTGATACACCCCCTATACTTGTGGGTCATCACACTACTAGACAAGGGCGCCAAAGCGCTAAGGCTGGGGGGTGACGGCCAAAGCTCCGGCTGACGGATAAAGCGCCAAGCTGATGGTTAAAGCGTCGGGTGAAGCCCAAAGCGAAGGCGCCAAGACGCTATGGCGCTGCCCCCACCTGTACTGAAGCTTGACTGGGTCCTGGACCACCGGTTTGTAAACCCAAAGCCCAAAACCCAAAGCCCAAAACCCAAAGCCCAAAACAGTAAACCCTAGAGCCCACATTGTAACCTACCCTTCTACTAGTATATAAGGAGGGGTAGTGCTAGGGTTCTAGGTAAGACATTACGAGTTACAAGTTAGCCAGAATCACCAAATTGTGTAGTCCATCTTCCTCTAGCCCCCAAGAGTAGCTAAGGAAACAGCGCAAGGAGCATCTGTATCGAGCATTCACTCCCCATATAGTGGATCCTTGCAGGAGTAGGAGTGTTACCTCGACAAGAGGGCTCCGAACCTGGATACATCGCTGTGTCTGCAGTATCTGTTTCCAACCCGTTGCGAGTAGCCACCGATAGCATTCTGATTGTCCCTTCAATGCCATCCCCGATGGCACTGCCGTGTTCCACACCACGACAATGTGTATTAGGCACCTCAAGCTCTCTAATTCATCTACTCATTAGTCATGCACTACACAAGAAGGTGTCATAACAAACTAAAATATTGTAAACACACATCACTCTTCTATAGTTATCTAATTAAGATGTATTGATAGCAATTATATATGTGCAAATTAAAATCAGTAATATTAGGAAAATGATTTGCATTTGTACACTTCCTAAATATTTGATAAGAGAATAAGATGCAAGATCCATCATAAATACATAACATGATACTACTACAACTACTACTTGTGATCTGGCAATTGATTACAAGTGTAGTTCAAAGACTCAAACAAAAAACTAGAGGTAGTAACATCGATTCATACGCTATATTATTACAACAATCAATCAATACTAACAGATAGAGATGGTAATGCGGATTAGTATATCGGAAAAGGAAAACCTAGCACCGGAAGGACCTTGGTCTTTGAATTGGGACGTTGATTGCTTAGTCCCTAGGGACATCTCGTAAAAGGACTGGCGTACGGTACCAGTACCGCTAAGCATACAGCTCGGAGGAATGCCAAGGTCGCACAACATTGATGAGTCGAGCCGCTGGCACCACAGGATCTTCATTTGACTCTAGTTCTTCTAGTCATGGCATACCATGCCGACGTCGCGCTATCATGTGCTAGCGACAATGATGCTTAACTCCCATGCCAAAAGTTGTGGTGACCAGCCAACTCTGCCGGCCACCAATCACTCACGCGGTTGCACGTTGCCTTGGTTGTTGCCACAGAGCTCGGCCCCCATGCTACAAGCCACCGATCGGCTACCTCCCGCACTTGCGTGTTGTCCGCACGTTGTTTGTGGGAATCCAAGTGTCGCCATAGAGAACCACGCGTGTGCCCACCTGCGCCGTGGGGCGTGCGTCTCCTTGCTGCTTGCTCGTCCAAGCGGCAGAACAACGGCATTATCACAAACAGGTTGTGGGCAGCTCAGAACCTTATATGGAGGAGTCTGTCGCCTGCGTGCAGACCAAAACCACCGAGTTGGGACCTCTCCACTGACCTGCAGAACACGGTGCTTCAGGCCTACCTCGTCATGGACGTGGTAGGGGGCCTCGTCATGCAAGAGTCACCCGTGGACGTCCATGTGCCAGCGTGCGCCACCCACCCTGGCCCACATGCAGTATAATAAATCGGGAGAGGCCCAGGACGAGCGATAGCATGCCGAGCTATTGAGAGGCAGATGATCTCACAACGCTTGCATGCGACCAAGGTTAAGTAATAGAGTAATATGTGTGTGTCAATATAATATCTTGTCTCTGTTTGAGAAAAAACAGTAACATTTGTATTTGCTCAACTGATGTACATGTCTAACAAAATTAAGGTGACACCTTTAGTTACCTAAGGCCGGTTATAGTGGGAAGTAACTTGGACTAGTATCATACACATGTCACTAGTCTAAGTTACCACCTTCATAGTGCATAATAATCAATAGGTAGTCTCATAGATGACTATATTAATTGGTTATAAACTCATTTTGTCTAGAAAAGTATGATGTTATGGTAACATAACTAGTTATCATAAGACTCTCTTTTTTTAATTAATTGGGATTAGTTTTTCTAGTTCTACGTGGTATCATACCGTATCTATCTAGTACGATACCAACACAATCTATTTCATCATTAATTACAGTGACATATAAACATTTTGCATGCATGTAATACATGATATCATCTATGATACCTTTATTGGGGCTAGTCTAAATCTTCAGTCTCAACTTACAAAAGGTACTCCTAAAACCCAGCGCAGGTTTAAGGACGCAGTCAAAATGCTGCTTTCCAACAATTGCTAGTTGATCAACAGATGTTGACACTTTATGTGCTTAGATTAGATATGTGGAAGTGGAGATGCATGCCTTGTGACTCACATCTAAACAAAAAACATAGAGATTTAGTGAACATATATAGTGATAAATCACCCAAGTAATAGAAGGTTATGCTCTTGTCTGAAAATTTTGGAATATGCATATTGGACTTATGAAAAGAAGTTATTGATCATAACAATCTATCAATAGTTTGCCATGATAAAGAACAATTTTGTCATCATATCATTCCATTGATATTTGTCATGGGCTCAAATGGTTCATACATGCGGCAGTGCAGGGAACCTCATTTGCTTTTCTAAATAGACATTACAGTAACTTAGCAGAGTACTATACTAGTACTTAGTAGTAGTAGGTAGTAGTAAGTGCCTCACGGGGTATTCTCTCTTTTGGAAATAGAAATTTCATGATAATTTGGACTGTCGCTGCCATCAAGTAGTCAGGGAGCAAGCTTGGTGACGAGCTCCTGAAGAATGGAGGGGCAAGTGTTCTTGAGATGGTCGAAACCATCGGTGGCCACGACGGCCTTCATAATGCCAGGGGACTTTAGGAAATTGATGCACTGCTCCTTGAGCCCACGACAAGCATGCTGCTCAGCCAACGCCAGAGTAGTCGCGATGGTGTCTATGTCGATGTGCTTGCACAGCTTATCCTCGCACATGAGCTTCAGCCTTTCCAAGTTATACCTGTCAGCTGCTACAAGCAAGTGCTGAGATATAGCTACGACGGTATCACCATCTTTGTCCATTTCAGGCGGCGAATCGGTGTAGATCAAGTGAAGCAGGGCTCTGAACACTTTGGCTTCCACTCCATGTCGTCGATCCGGACGGAAGATCTTGTCTTCGCCTTCATCGGACCAAAGAGCTCCGCCATGAAGACTGGTGACCGAGCGGCAAGTATGTATCTGTGCGCCGCGAACTTCTCACCGCCCACCTGAAACGTGACATCCGCCCCGTCGCCGGCCGAGAGAAGCCGGCCAAGATGCCGGTGCATGTCTGACGGCGGCACCACGACGCGCGGCGGGATGTCCTGCGTGACCACATGCTTTATGACGGTGACATCGCACCTCACTCTGAAGACATCGTCTTTCAGACAAACAGATTCCTCCAACTCCTTCCACTTGACGTAAAGAGGGAAACTAGAATGCCCAGCTCTGTCAGAGAAGGTTCTACTGTCAGCGTCACTCAGCCAGGTTGGGTTGCCATCCTGGTCGACCAAAGTAATCTTGTACTGCGCTTTGACTCTATTGGCATCCTTGTGATGAAGACAGATGGATAGCTCATCATAGTGAAAGATCTTAGGTTGCGCTTCATCATACCAAGGGGATCGAGGGAAATTACCTCTTGAGACAAGGGGGAGTCGAAATCCACGGAGAAAAGCAACAGATTTGAAGGGATTTGGGTAGGTGCAGAGCTGGGGGCGAGAGAGAGAGGGGCACGGTCGGGGACGAACAGGGTAGTGGCTGGCAGCGGGCGCTCGCGTCGTTTACAGTTAAAGGGGCATGGCACCCTCCTCAAAAACGTCATGCTAGGTAGCATGGCACCCCACGTAAAAGCGCCAAACATTAAAATCGGGCCCACGTTGACTGCCACGTCGGACGGGGCATGGCGTTTTTGGAAAGGGCGTTATGCTACCATGGCGCTTTCGGCGGGAGCGTCGTGCTACTGACCATGGCGCCTTCTGGTAAAGCGCCATAAAAAAGATGAGAATTTTTCGACAAAGTAGGTTATTTCGTGTGATCATTTTTTAATTAGGTTATTTCTGTAATTTTTGCCGCCAGGTTCGCACAGTGAGTTCTGGCTCAATCAGACGTACGTCCCAAGAAATTCGTTTTGCCCTGGTAGGGAAGGGGAATCGATCGGTCCGATCCACAATCATGGCATAGAGATTACAATTTATTGGAACGATTCCTACACAGTGTAAACATGGTAACTAATCTTCGCCAATTCCTCTAGCATATGAGTAGAGATCGTATCCCCTTAATACAGAGATTAGCCAGGCGCGATATCTACGCATAATAAATAGAAAGAACGGTGGTCAGATTAGATTGCCCCTGCCTCACGTTAATTGCTAGGCATATATGACAACACCTAAACGAAGATATACATTGTCATTATTTCTCAAGAAAGAAAACCTACTCCCTCCTTCACGGTTTGTAGGGCGCCTAATTAAATCTGAATATTTCCAAAACTATAATGTTCCTAGGCGCATAAAAATTAATTATTGATTAATGTGGCAGCTTTTCTCCCAACTTTCTATGCATGCAACAGTCTCCCACCAATGCATGCGCCTTAACCGCTCATTAATAGGTCTAATTTTCAGCCAATACGTTTACGCCTAGGTCCGTAAGATTTTTGTAGAACGTCCTGCAAACCGTGAAAGAGGTAGTACTTGATACACCAGCGATGGCCTCCGACTGAAAACGTCGCGGATGTGAGGCAGGTGCCGGCACCGAATCCCCTTGTTCGGGAGTACCCGTCGATCCTGAACACGTGCGACCCGGAGAGGGGCTACCCGACGACGGTCGACGCGGTGTGCCACGGCGACACGCCGTCGTACGCAGAGGACATGGCGGGAAGCCTGTCACCAACTCTAGCAGCAACGGGTCGAATGGAGAATGAGGGAAAGTTTGCTGTTGAGCATCCCACGCGAGAATGGTGAATATATAGGAGGTGAGTTCGATCGTCAGGTTGGTAATCGTGCACATCACTCGATGGAGATCGAGGAGTCGGCGGGGCACTACTACTACACGCGCACCGGGGAGTCGCGTGTGACCGGCCGGTTCCATGAATTCAATAGATAGAGTATTCAGCATGGTCTAACCTGAAGACGGATGAAAGTAGTAGGAGTAAGAATAGTACTACATGAGAACAATGATGAAGTCAATAGATAGTGTGTTCTTGTCAGAAAATCCGCAGAAAAAGATGTGGCAGTGAGCTACCAGAGTTGGGGATTTAGTCTAGTGGTAAGATATTCGCTTAGGGAGCGAAAGGTCCCGAGTTCATTTCTCGGAATCCCCATGTTGAAATCCTTTTGCGAGTGCATGGCAAATCTATTTTGAGCTTTGGATTGTTGAGGATGAGGTTTTGGACCACACTTCTGATGAGGTTCAGAGTCTGTGATACTATTATTGTGCATAGTTGGCAGTAGGGCTATTCCCTTCTTTGTCTCGTGTGTATGGCTCAGCTTGAGATGTTTGCGGTTGTTCCGCATAATCCAGCAAGCTAGCACAGTTGCAGTGCTGGACCTGTGACAATCACTCTCGGTTATTAACTTACTATATGCAGCTCTCCGAAGTATATCATATTAGTAAGGTGAAAGAATAAATAAGGCAACAAAGGGCATTTGGTCTAGTGGTATGATTCTCGCTTAGGGTGCGAGAGGTCCCGAGTTCAATTCTCGGAATGCCCCACCTTTTTTGTTGGTTTTTATTTTTACCAAGTTCTGTCTCCTACAGAATCTTCAGTGTTAACCAGCCTTGATACTTTTCCAAACCTACAGAATCCCGTACCCCCACGCATACACTCCTCCGTATGAAAAAGGAAACAGAAAACGCTCGGGCGCAAATAGATTAGGGTTGGTCACGCCGGCACGCGCAGACCGTGAGATGAGACTATGCACAAAACCCTTATTCCGTGTGGCATTGGGTCCAGCGATAATAACAGAATAAGGTCTAGATCATGTCCACCTCTTCCTCCCTTGGCGGCGGCCTCACGCCGCCGGCGCACACGGCGTCGTCTATAGTCGCCAAGACCGAGTCCGGATCTCACGTGGTCAAGATCGACGGGTTCTCCCTGATCAAGGGGCTTGGCGTCACCAAGTACATCGAGTCTCGCACCTTCATCGTCGGAGGGCGAAGCTGGCGAATCAGATGCTACCCTGACGGTTGGGATTCAGAACACGCCGATTACGTTTCCATGGCCCTGTTTCTTGTTGACACCGATGGTGCGGACGTCAGAGTGAGGTACAGGTTCAGCTTGCTCGACCATGATCAAGGCAGACACGTTCCCCTCTGGACCGAAGCACCACACACATACCCGGCCAATACTGGGAACGGATATGGTAAATTTTTCGAAAGGAAAGCGCTGGAGGAGTCCACCTATCTGAGGGGCGATTCTTTGGAGATCAGGTGCGATGTCACCGTCGTCAAGGAGATCCGTGAGGCCGTCGGTGTCACGGCACGGTTTTTCACGGTGCCGCCGTCAGACCTGCACCGTCATTTTGGTCATCTCCTCTCGGATGGTAAAGGGACGGATGTCACGTTTAAGGTTGGCGACGAGATGTTCCCCGCGCATAGATACGTGCTTGCCGCTAGGTCCTCCGTGTTCATGGCGGAGCTCTTTGGCCCCATGAAGGAGAAGACCGTGACTTGTGTAACCATCGTCGACATGGAGGCGACAGTTTTCGAAGACATGTTACACTTTATCTACACCGATTCTGTGCCAGATCATCGCAACGGGGAAGCCTGCGAGATGGCTCAACATTTACTCGTTGCGGCGGACAGGTATAACCTCGAGAGGCTCAAGTTGATGTGCGAGGAGAAGTTGTGCAGCCACATCAACGCAAGCACGGTCGCCACTACGTTAACACTAGCGGAGCAGCATGCTTGTCATGGGCTCAAGGAGGCATGCTTCTGTTTTCTCAAGTCTCCTCACAATCTCAAGGCTTTCGTGGCGAGTGATGGCTTTGAGCATCTCACCAGGAGCTGCCCCTCAGTTATGAAAGAGCTTCTTCTCCAGCTTGCACCCTGACCGTGTTTCCGCATAAGTTTGGGAGCAAAATATTTAATTTGTTTGGGACTACCGTGAAAATATATCTAGTATTAGGGAGTATGGTCAGGTGCATAAATTATATTGGACCATGTACCTTCATTTTACATCCCTGCATCTTTAAATTGCAAAGTAAGCTCTTCACTTTTTCTTCAACTGAAACTAGGCTCTGCATATTAATTAGCTGTCACTCCAAGTTTCTTTTTTTGAAAACAAGACAAAAGATTTGCGAATTTCATTAATAAGAAGTTTAGAACAATTGCCTGGGACAGGTCCTAGGGATTTACAAATAGCCAACTCTCTCGAAATTACATTACTCAACAATTTTGCCCTAGCTATGCTACATGTTCTGGCTGTTAGAGTATATATTTGTATATTGTAGTTTTTCTATATGGGCTTTCTGTATATTTGCACTTGTACTATATATTCTGGCCTTTGGCCCTCTGGTAATACAATGATCTATTACCCTAACATGGTATCAGAGCCGTAAGGCTTTTTTCTCCCTCGCAGCCGTCGTCGCCGCCGCCTCAAGATCCCGCCGCGCCTGGCCGCCGCCGCCCCAGCCGCCGCCTCGCCGCCGCCTCCGTTGCCGCCTCCGCCGCCTCCTCTCCGCCCGACTCCGCCGCCGCCTCCTGGCCTCCGCCACTGCCGCCTCTCCTTCGGCCGCCCGGCCTCCGCCTTGCCGACTCCGCCCGCCGCCCGACTGGCCGCCCGTCCACCGTCGCCGCCGCCGCGACTCTCCTGCCGCCGCTATTCGCCGATCTAGATCGGATCTGAGAAAAAAAATCGACAGAGCTATGTCTTCCTCGTCGGGCTATGTTGCGATTCCTCGCTGCCCGGTGATTTTTTATGGCGCGAATTATCCTGATTTCGATGTCTTCATGCGCGTCCATATGCGCGGTCTTCGCCTTTGGGGTGTGCTTTCCGGTGAGGTCTCCTGTCCACCGCGCCCCGTTGCGCCTACGGCGCCTATTGCACCGACGCCCGTTGCCCTTGCCTCCGATGCCACTCAGGCGGTCAAGGATGCAGCCCAGAGTGCTGATGATACTGCTCGGGATGATTATGATCGGAAGGTCCAGGAGCATTCTACTGCTGTTGCGACCTACCGGCTGGATCTGGCTGACTACACTCAGTGGATAGATGAGGATGCTCGTGTTGCTGCTGTTCTCACTTCCAGTGTTCTGCCTCAGTATGCTGCTGAGTTCATGGGTCTTCCCACTGCTGCTCAGTGGGCTTTTCTTCGTCAGCGCTATCAGCCGTCTGGAGATGCTCTTTATCTGTCTGTGGTTCGTCAGGAGCATGATCTTAAGCAGGGTGATTCCACTATTGATGAGTTCTATACTCAGAGTGCTGCTATTTGGCGTCAGCTTGACTCTCTTCGTACAGCTGTGTGTAACACCTGTCCCTGCTGTCTGATTGTGCGCGCGGATCTAGAGTTTCAGCGCGTCTTTGAGTTCTTGTCACGGCTCCGCAGGGAGTTTGAGCCGCGTCGTGCCCAGCTGCTTGCTCGTGGTCGTGTTTCGCTCTCTGAGGTACTGGCTGAGCTTCGTGTTGAGGAGACTCGTCTTCGTGGTGCTGGTCTTCTTGAGGTTCCATCTGTTCTTGCTGCTTATGGTCCCCCCGTGCCGTCGGCTTCGTCATGGTCTCTAGCACCGCCGCTACTCTCTGCTCCGCCGACTCAGGGTCAGAGTCGGCCTTAGCAGCCTCGTGGTTCTCGTCCTCCCTGTACCCACTGTGGCAAGCCTGGCCACGATATCTCTGGCTGCTGGATGAGGGATCCTCGCTTGCGACAGCAGTACCTTGCTCGTCGGCAGGCTGGTTCTTCAGGATCTTCTGCTGTTGCTTCTGGACCTCCTGCTGCTACACTGTCTGATCAGGATATTATCCGTGGTCTTCGTAGTCTGCTCGCTGCTACAGGCTCTTCCTCGACAGGTACTGCTGGTTCTGTGCCTAGATCTTCTGGCACCGCGCGACCACCACCTTCTACACAGTCAGGTACGTCGTCCCCGTGGTATCTGGATTCTGGAGCTTCTTTTCATATGACTTCTGCGTCTTCTATTCTTTCTGCTCTTCGCTCTCTTATTTCTCCTGTCCGTGTTACCACGGCTGATGGTACCCCTCTTCCTGTTTCCAGTCGAGGCACCCTCTCTACTTCCTCTTTCTCTGTTCCTGATGTTTCTCATGTTCCCAGTCTTAAGATGAACCTTTTCTCTGCTAGTCAGCTTACTGATTCGGGTTGTCGTGTCATTCTTGACGCTGATTTTTGTGCGGTTCAGGACCGTCGTACACAGGCTCTGGTTGGAGCTGGCCCTCGCAGCATTGAGTCTCCAGGGCTATGGGAGTTAGACTGGCTTCGCGTTCCTTCCGCTGACACTTACTCTGCCAGTTCTCCTGCGGTTGTTGCTTCTGTCACCGGCTCGTTTCAGCAGTGGCATCATCGGCTGGGTCATCTTTGTGGCTCCCGTTTATCGTCATTAGTTAAATCGTGGTCTTCGGAATTACATCTCGGGAGATGTGTCTTTACATTCAGATGTCGATTGTAGGTTAGGCAAACAGATTCAGCTTCCCTATCCTACTAATGTGTCTGTATCTCAGCGACCTTTTGATTTAGTTCATTCAGATGTTTGGGGTCCAGCTCCCTTTGCTTCAAAAGGGGGCCATCGATACTATATTTTGTTCATTGTTGATTTTTCACGGTACACCTGGTTGTTTTTTATGCACTCTCGCAGTGAGGTGCTTCCTATTTATCAGCGTTTTGTGGCCATGGTTCGTACTCAGTATTCCACTCCTATTCGTGTGTTTCGTGCTGATTCTGCAGGAGAGTATATCTCCCAGCACATGCGGGGCGTCCTCGTGCGAGTGGCACCCTTGCTCGATTCTGTGTCCCGGCGCCCATGCTCAAAATGGTGTCGCCGAGCGTAAGCATCGTCATATTCTTGAGACTACCCGTGCTATGATGATTGCTTCCTCTCTTCCGCCGCATTTCTGGGCTGAGGCTGTCGCTACATCGACTTACCTCATTAACATCCAGCCTTCTGCTGCTCTTCAGGGTGGCATTCCTCTCGAGCGTCTCTCTGGTACCTGTCCAGACTACTCGACTCTTCGTTTATTTGGTTGCGTTTGCTATGTCCTTCTCCCTCCTCACGAACGCACCAAACTGACCGCTCAGTCTGTTGAGTGTGTTTTTCTCGGCTACAATGATGAGCATAAGGGCTATCGCTATTGGGACCCCGTTGGTCATCGGATGCGCATCTCTCGTGATGTCACGTTCGATGAGACGCGTCCTTTCTATCCTCGCCCCATCTCTGGTACTTACCCGGCTGATGATCTCTCTTTTCTTCTTTTTCCTGATACACCTCCCGCTGTCTCTACTCCTCCACCTTCTCCTTCTAATGCGCCTCCTTTGTTTTCGGCGCCATCCTCTCCTCCGTCTAGTTCCCCTAGTTCTCCCCGTTCTCCGGCTTCGGACCCTTCCTCCGTTGTTCCTTCCTCTTCCTCTTCTGATGAGTCGTCTTCCCTGGATGAGCTTCCCTCTTCATGGCCTGTTCGTCAGCGTCGTGCTCCAGACCGTTACTCTCCTAGTCAGTATGGTCTCTCTGTCGTCTCCGAGCCGACTTCTTATCGGGATGCCGCGTGTCATCCTGAATGGCAGCTTGCCATGGCTGAGGAGATCGCTGCGCTTGAGCGCACTGGCACTTGGGATCTTGTTTCTCCTCCTTCTAGTGTTCGTCCTATCACGTGTAAGTGGGTCTATAAAATTAAGACCCGCTCTGATGGATCTCTTGAGCGCTATAAAGCGCGTCTTGTGGCTCGTGGCTTTCAGCAGGAGCACGGTCGTGACTATGATGAGACTTTTGCCCCTGTGGCCCATATGGCCACTGTGCGTACTCTTCTTGTTGTTGCTTTTGTTCGACGCTGGTCTGTGTCCCAGCTTGATGTTCAGAACGCTTTTCTTAATGGCGAGTTGAGTGAGGAGGTTTATATGCAACCTCCTCCTGGGTATTCTGTTCCCGATGGGATGGTTTGCCGTCTTCGACATTCCCTTTATGGCCTGAAACAGGCCCCTCGTGCTTGGTTTGAGCGTTTTGCCTCTGTGCTGACTGCTGCTGGTTTCTCTCCTAGTCTTCATGATCCAGCGCTTTTTGTTCACACTTCTCCTCGAGGACGCACTCTTCTCCTTCTCTATGTTGATGATATGATCATTACTGGTGATGATCCTAAGTATATTGCCTTTGTCAAGGCTCGTCTCCGTGATCAGTTTCTTATGACTGATCTTGGTCCTCTTCGCTACTTTCTTGGGATTGAGGTTTCCTCCACTTCTGATGGCTTTTCTATCTCTCAGGAAAAGTATATTCAGGATCTTCTTGCTCGCGCTGCTCTTATGGATGAGCGCACCGTTGAGACTCCTATGGAGCTTAATGTTAAGCTTCGTCATTCTTAGGGTGATCCTCTTCCCGATCCCACTCGTTATCGCCATCTTGTTGGGAGTCTTGTTTATCTTGCTGTCACTCGTCCTGATATCTCTTATCCTGTTCATATTATGAGTCAGTTTGTCTCAGCTCCTACCACTGTTCACTACAATCATCTCCTATGCGTCCTTCGTTATCTTCCTGGCACGATTACTCATCGCCTTTTCTTCCCTCGTTCTAGCTCTCTCCAGCTCTAGTGCTACTCGGATGCTACGTGGGCGAATGATCCTACGGATCGTCGTTCACTTTCTGCTTACTGTGTGTTTCTTGGTGGTTCGCTTGTTGCTTAGAAGACGAAGAAACAGGGAGCGGTTTCCCGTTCGAGTGTTGAGGCTGAGCTGCGGGCTATGGCTTTGGTGACTGCTGAGGTGACCTGGTTACGGTGGTTGCTTGCAGATTTTGGGGTCTCTGTTACGACACCCACTCCACTTTTGTCAGACAGTACATGTGCTATCAGTATTGCACGTGATCCGGTCAAGCATGAGCTGACCAAGCATATTGGTGTTGATGCTTTTTATACATGTGCTCAGGTGCAGGATCAGGTTGTTACGCTTCATTATGTGCCTTCAGACTTGCAGTTGGCAGATTTCTTTACAAAGGCACAAACCCGCTCACAGCATGATTTCTTACTCTCCAAACTCAGTGTTGTGGATCCACCATGAGTTTGAGGGGGGGGTGTTAGAGTATATATTTGTATATTGTAGTTTCCTCATATGTTAGGGGCTTTCTGTATATTTGCACTTGTACTTGTACTATATATTCTGGCCTTTGGCCCTCTGGTAATACAACGATCTATTACCCTAACACTGGCCTCGTCATTGATTATATAGCCTACTCTACGCCCGACCATAGTCACTTCTCTCTCTTTCCACCTCCCAAGACACTAACATGGGCATGGAGGTCATTGCCTTCCTAGCATTACCTTGCCGGCTTAACCCGACGACATTCTCAACCACCAATCTTTTACGCTAGCTTCATTGTCACGACCTCTGCTCTGAAGCTCGGCGCTGTGGTACCTGGGAGGAGGAAACTGAAGAAGGAGCTATCGGTTTAGAAAAGGGAAAAGCTACTGGAGACTGTTGGGCCGAAAGATGCGAAGTGGTAAGTAGGGATGCAAACGGCCAGTCCGGTGGACCGTGGCGGACAGCCGCGTGATTAGTGAATTGAACAAGTTGTCTAGGATTGTTGAGTATGTTAGTATGTGATTAGTGAACCAGTTGTACGAGGCGGACATGACTCGATGCATAGGCGGACGTCCGCCTGCATCGCTAGTGGTAAGTGGGTCGTGGGCTGTAGTCGTGTGTTGAGGTTGGAGCGTCGTCATAAGCTCCGGGATCTCAAGTGAGTTGTATTATCGAATGATTGTTTGAATGAACTAATCCCGTCCACATTCTTCTCTTCATGCCCCAAACTCAGCTTCCTCTCCAAGTTGGTCTCACCGTCCCCAAACCGAAGGAGAGATCCTTGGCAAGGACATAACATTCATTTTTCTATAAAGTTGTATCCATGTCATGATGGCTAAACCAAGGAAGGATGGCATTACAATTGCGGTTGGTGAAGCGACACTTAAGGAAAATATGCGACACCGATTTTTGGACTTGGTTGCATAGGGGCAATTGCCACAATTTGGCCATCCTCTCCGAGCCAATCGATCTGCCATCCAAATCCTATTTTGCAAGACCAACGCAAATTAATTCTATTTATGCGGGACCCGAGTCTTCCAAGCAATGGAGGCCAAAGTCGAGTGTATGGTGCCTTCGAATTGCATTTTGTAAGTCGAGGAAGCGGTGCCTTCGATTCCAACAGTGAGTTGAACACTGGCGAAGCTCCCACGAAGATAAAAATTATTGGATGTTTTCAACTTCAAAACCTTGTCTCAAATAAAATTTCGTTGACCCAAAATATATTGTGGAGTGCCTTTTCAACCGTGCAATTTCCTTTTTCTTTTCTAAGAGCTCGAAATTTTGTGGACACCAGGCAATGTCCTTAGGCCGAAGTCTGTAGAGATAAGGGGAGAACAAACATTTTGCTTTTTCTCCATCACCATCATTGGCAATGGTGACCACATCAAACATATCTCTATCTTGGTCGTTGCAAGGGTTTCCTAGATCTACACTCATCGATCCATTCTAGCCAAAACTACCAAAGGCTCGAAATAGGCTTTCGCCCTGATTTATAAATAAAGCCACATCGGCCGAACATATACAAGGTGGAGGGGAGATCCCTTTTATAAGGCATATCAAAATAAACAAGAAAAACGCGAAAAACCCAAACTTACCACCAGAAACAACGAGTCGAGACCCGGGTGAACCGGGGTTCCACGACGACGCCCCCAAGAGGATAACGACACATTGTGTCACCGCCGCTGAGACCAATGGTCAAGGGTTTTCACCCAGAGCCTTGTCACGCAGAAGGTAGCTGCATCAGCGCCCCCAAGAGGGTACATAAACCCGCAGGCATCACCACCGATGGTACCGAAGCACTGAGATTTTTCCCTGAAAAACCTTCGCAGTGCTCCCCATCTTCCGTCACACCGTTGTCCCCAAGATAGGCCTCCAACAAGATCCGAGGGCTGCCGAAGCCGAAGAGCTGCCAACACCAAATCCTCCCAACGTCCTCTCCTCGCCATCCACATGACCGAGAGTAGGAACCAACACTCCTACGACTCTCGTCAAAGAGTCATCCGTGCAGTCCACCTTTCGAGGCCGCTACCCTGGCATCCACGAACTCTAACCAAGGCTCTGACAAACATCACATTGCACCACCGGCGAGAAGGACGGGTAGGTCTCACGGACTTGCAGGCATCAAGGCACCTGGTTGCCTGGGGGGGGGGAACTTCCCTCCATCACCTGTGGCGAGTGCAGTCCGGACGCAACAGCAATGCTAATTAGGGTTGGAACAGGCTCGGATCAGACCCGACCCGCCGGCCAGGCCTATATCTGGCCTAGATCGGGCCCCATCAGCTCCGCCACTGTGCTGCTGCAGCCATGCCACTATCGTCACCGGTCTCCTTCACCCCGAGCAGCCCTGAACCCCACTGCTACTATGCTAGCAGACCGCCATGGTCGTCATGGGAGCTCTGGCCGAGCTCACCTAGAGTCAGCGCCGCCTGGACTGCCCCCGCAGCCGAGAGGGGAGGTGGCGCTAGGGATGTAAGCGGATAGGATAATTTCCACACCGAATTCGTTTTCGAACCCGTTTTAGAGACTCCATATCCGATTTGAGTGAATCCAACAGATAAGGATATCCGGATCCGAACTTGACACCCAAAAACGGTATAGGATATGGTATGTGTATTAGCACCCGGATATCCGTATCCAGAATTATTTAGGATTATCCGATGGATTTACACTGAATAATCCAATTTTTCATCCAAAATATCAGAGTTAATAAAACATGAATAATAGCTAGTGAGTTGGTGAGGTCATTCGATAAACATCTACACACTTACATAGTCATTTTATCGAATATAAAGTCCAAACTTGTTAGGATATTGAGTTAATTAAGCATGCGCCAGTGCTATTTTAGCTCTTGTGTCTGTGTTATTTCATACACATCGACTTATTTGTTAATGTGGTCAAGTTATATTTGCTCATTCAATCATGTTGCAATTGTTGAATCCATTAGTATTTTGTTAAACATGTTTTATCAATCAATTTTTATTGTTAGTCTACTTATGTATGTACCAATCCGATTACTTCTTTTTCCGTCCTGAATCTGCTCCGTTTCCGTTCCGTATTCGAATCCGTAACCGGTCCGAATCCGCGGGGAAAATATGGAATAGGATATGGTAGAGAGTAAATCTGATCTGATTCGATCCCTAGGTGGCGCCACCGCATCGTAGGCCACCACTAGGACCGGATCTCCGCCGCCCGAGCTCCAGCGCCTCCATGGTGCACCACTGCCAGGCCGAGGGGGACCCGATCTCCATGCATTGTGTGCAGGGAAGGTCAAGTTCGCCGCCACCAGCACTGTAGGGACTTTGCCCGGTGGTCCATGCCAGCGGCGGTAGAGGGGAGGGGTGGGGGAGGGGCCTGGCTGCCTAGGGAAGGGGGGGTGTTGGAAATATGCCCTAGAGACAAATAGTAATAAGGACTATTATCATATTTCATAAAGTTTATGATTAAGTTTTATAACATGCTATAACTGTATTGAGTGGAAACATCAATACACGTGTGATATACAAATAACCAGGGGTTCCCAGTGAAACTCTAGTCACTGGTTCATTGGTCAACAGATGATCAAGTTTCCTGATCGTGTGGCATTTATGCCAGTTGGAGATGGAGTCAACTCATTCTGAGAATGAGATGATGAACTAATACCCAACCTAAACATCGTGACCCGATCATGTCATGAAGTTCAAGTTACGATGATTAGAAATGGATCCTCGTAGACTATTCCTTAGACCATGAGGCTATATCAATCACTGTCTCCCGAGAGTGCTTTGATAGCATCAAGCGCCACCTGGTAATATAGTGGTTATAAAGGTGTGTTCAGGTACTCGGAGAAAACCGTAGAGGCAATATATGTCAAGAGCGGGATTTGTCCGTCCATGTGATAGAAAGATACTCAAGGGCCAACTCGGAGAAGTTATATCCAATAGCTGCGCAGCGTGCAATTTGATCACAGGGATATCACTTATCGGAACAAGTCAAGTAGCATTGTTCGGTAACGAGATTGAACACGACATGGTGATGTCATTGATCAGATCTCGGGCAATGCAAGTATCAAGAGACAAATGGAATAAGACACGATTGTCCCGGTTCAAACGACGAAAGATCTTCATGGAACACACAGGGTCACATGGCCATCCAGGTCCCTCTGTAAAGTGTACCGACCATGTCTAGAGTGTTCCCGAACCGTAGGGTATCACGCTTAAGGGTTTGATGATGCTTAGAGAGTGTTTACAGGATCGGTAGAATCGCCGAAGAATAGTAGAGAGAAAATCGGAAGGGTTTCGGTAAGTCCGAAGGATGTCCGGAGTGGAGGTGGAAGTGTTCCATAACCACGGAGGTTGAATAATATGTGAATGAATGTTAAATATTGATTTAATCATTTATTCATAATTATTTAATAAAAGAGAAAATGAATTAAAAGGTCAAAGGGCATAATGGGCCAATTCCCGGAGGGGAGAGGGGCCATTAGGGAAAGGAGAGAGGGAGAAGGGGCAAGGGGTGGCCGTATGGGCCAAGCCCCCCCTCCCGCGGGGGGGGGGCACTAGGGCCGGCAGCCTCCCCTCCCCCTCCTCTCCTTTAGTCCCACCCCGGGACTTTGAGGGAGGTAGTACCTCCCCTCCCCCTATATATAGTGGGGGTATTTGGCTAGATAAATACTCACAATATTCAATAAAGGTCTTCTCACTTTTGGGAAGACCTCCAATTGATATTCTCTCTCTCTCTCTCATGACCGTGGTCCCAAGTTTGTACTGCTCGAACGAGAGATATCTTCACCGTGGAGCGTCGTCGCGCTGCGGGATTCGGATCCAGGAGCTCTACTTCCGCAACTGCTACTGGATCGGGTAAGCGGGAGTCATTGTCAGGCACCAGACGTGTGTAACTCCTCGCGAGGTGTCATACTTGAGGCACTCAAGTCGTTGGAGCCATTGGAGTGCAAGGACTTCATCACGACCTTGAGGTCGGCTTCGGCTCGTCTACGTCAACCACGCTCTCTTGAGCGTTGACAACGCTTTTTGGTCTTCAAGGGTAAGTTCACGAAAAGCCCCTACCATTATTGTATTACTAATAGATAGGTCCTGGCAGCATCAGGGGTTTAGGGGCGTATGGTAAAAATTTATTGTTTTCATACGCGAAACCCCTACATTGGTATCATAGCTAGATCTATGCATAGTAATGCTAGTACGGGTAGACCACACGAGATGTAGCGTTGAGTATTGATCTTGTAGTTGTTACCCTCCCACGTGTACTTGTGTATACCGTAGTAATGCTTGATGAAGTGCCCCCAACCAACTTTACGCATTCATTCGCGAGACTGGTCCACGCTTGACATATGGCTTGTACCGTATAAAGTGGCTTAGGGGGTGTCTGTCTCTCTCGCATTAGTTGGTATGCCATTTGCAACGGAGGGCCCCAAAAGGGGTGTCGTAGAGACAACTACTTGATCAGCGTTGTGCTGAAAGTTCGTAGGTAAGAACTGTTCTTGTGCGAAAGCCCATTCATCCACGTAAAACATGCAAAGATAAAGTAGAGGCGTCTAACTTTGTTTTGAAGGGGGCATTGCTTTGTGATATGGTTGTGGCAAAGGTAAAGTGATTACCTTATGTTACATAGTAGTAGATAGTCACGGAGGTGACGGACTACCACGCCGGAAAGACGTCGGTACCCTGGTGTCTACAGCGCCAGAATCTGGTGACGACGGATGGAGATCATGACGTGAAGGACCATATCACATCGCATTTACATTCAATGTTATTGTTTGTATATCTTATTGTGTGCTAGTATTAGATACTCGACGATAGCCTAATAAGATGATCTCTGTTAAAATTACCAACGATTGTGTTCCCCCTTAGTGTGCACCACCAAAAAATTCTTCGGTATGAGGCGATCCATGGTATAGGCGTGGGTGTCAGACATATCTACGTTCGCATACATTGGGTGTAAGCCATGTTGCACAGTGAATACACTAAGGTTGAGTTGGCGAGCCTAGCATGTTACAGAGACGTGTCCTCAGAATGCGGATGGTCGAAAGATCGAGCACGAGTCGCATGAATGATGTGACCGACGTTTAGCGTCCACCCTTGAACCCACATTGATGGCTGTGATGATCGAGGGAGATGTGGCTGATAGGGGTCGTGTTATCACTAGGAACCCTTCTGGGGATAGGTATTTCTAAGTGGAGTTATTATTAACTCATTTAATTATAAACTTAGTCTAAATTCCTTTTGCAATTATATATGTAGAAAATGGTTCTCCCCGAGATTACCTTCCCTATTGACAATTGGTTAAAAGGAGAAAAGCTCAAGTTAGATGGATCCAACTTTTCTGCATGGGTCATGCGCCTTTATGATCTCCTTGGTGAGAACAAAGTGGCTGACTACATGATCTATGAGATGTACTTGGAGCCACCCTATTATCATGAGACCAGAGCGTGAGATCTCCGCTGGTAAATCGTGATGGCCACATTCATATCAGTAACGATGCGCCTCGGGATGGAAGATGGGTTATGGCGGATGGTGGGAAGTCTTAATCCACGAATGGTTATGGCACATCTGAGATTGCATTTCGTGGAACAAGTGCGCATATGGGAGTATGAGCTGATGGGGGACTTCCTCTCCATAAAGATGGAGGAAATCTCCTCACTGGATGATCACTTGTTGAGCATATATGATGCATACATGAGTCTGGCATACTTCCTGGACAACTGGTTTGCAAGCTCTTTTGCAATAGGAGTTGTGTTGCGGTTGCTGCCACCAAGCTTCCAAGCACAAGTCAAGATTTGCATTATGAGAGGCGACGCGGAAACACAGGATTTCCACGAGTTCATATCACATTTCAGAGATGTGATGGTTGAACCCGTTGTCACTAAGGTCATCAATGACAAAGGTATATATTTGATATACAATTTTATAAATGTTATAATCTTGCAAACACATTTGCAGTGTTAAGTATATTTGATAATTCTTCTATTTTGCTAAAAACAGGTCCTTCTGCATGAGAGGTGCTTGCTGGAGAGGAGGTGATGTTGCGTGTTGATGGCGAGCATGATGACGATGGCCAACGACACTCTCCCTCGACATTTATCATTTAGTTTATGTTTAGGATGATTATTGTAATCAAAAGATTATGAACTTCTTTAGTGTGTCTCACACTTTGTGAGATGGTCATTCATATGAATTAGTAACAAACAGTTGTTCCACTTCTATGAATGATCTCTATTCGTGTTCATTATCCTTAGTAACAAACAGTTGTTTGATTATACGTGAATTATCCTTGTTGTTTGAAACTAATTGATAATGCATGAACATTTGTAAAATATCGAAATGCCTTAAAAATACCCAACTTAATGATATGTTCATTACTAAATGAAACCATTGTTTAAATTCAAAGTTATGTGATAATATGTGAAAGACATTTGATTTCTTATCACATATGAATCATGCCTAAGTTTGGCAAAATAACTTAAACACCGTGTATTACTTGAATACAAAGTGTTTGATGAATTGTTGAAAGAAAATACATATTCGATGTATTGTGTTTTGACAAAATGGTAATTATCATTATATGATTGTTTAAATGTGTAAAAATGTTTACCAAAGGAAACATGAATATGAAACTATTTGATTTGATCAAAGTGTTTCATCAACAAAGGGTATAAATATAAAAGAGAATCTGATTACTACGATTTGATCAATAGTAATGAAATTTGACTTTATAAGAATGGCATCAAAAGAAATTGTGGAATGCAAAGCATTTTGAAATGTCAAAATGCAAAGCATCACAATATGATATTAGATATCAAGATGGGTAAATAGATGGCGCCAAATAAATCGTTGTAGTATAGATATAGAGACCATTAGTTAGAAATAGTTAGCACTCAATTAGAATATATAGTGAACCATTTGAATTCGTGAAAGCGGCTCCATATCTGGTATGGATCATCATAAAAGTTTTGGGGTTATTCGATATAACCAAAACAATAGTGAATAAATCCTTGTAGAGTATTCATTGGAAACTTTGAATACGAAATCCATAGCTAAACCAAAAGATAAGCAAAACTTGTATTGCTTGGACTTTGGTGCATTATTGAGAAAGCTCACTTTTAGTGATACTTCTCGATTATGAAGCAAATGGAAGATAGTGAAAAACACGATGAGGATTCAAAACCCTGCATTAGAGTGTTGAGAAGAGCAACTGAAAATGTTCCTGAACGATTCTCTTCACAAAGGAAAGAATCAATAATATTGATCATTGTGTTTTCCTCGCTGGTGTTTTCACTACATGAAGTAGGATTCAAAATATAACCCATATCTTGTATGGAGACATTTGTGAATCATTTGTCATGATTCTTGGAATATGACATACTTACGAACTACTAAGGAAATAATGGTAAGCTAAAGTTCTGAGAAATCCCATAGCAAAATTCCCTTGAGATTAGAAAGCAATTCATTGCTGAATCTCACAAGTAAAAGGGGTTTGATACATTGCTAACTTATCCATAATTTTGGATGTTCCATGCTTGGTTTTTATCTACTTTCTTATGTTTTGTCCACACTTTGGAGTACTTTTTATACACTTTCTTGGACTAACCTATTAACAAGATACCACAGTGCTAGTTGCTTGTTTTCTGCTGTTTTTGGTTCCAAGAAAGTCAGAAAATGAATATTCTTGGAATTGGACGGGACAAAATCCAAAGTCAGTTTTTCACCGAGGGGGACACGGAGCCAGAATACGAGACGGAGAGGGGCCAGGGGCCGGCCACACCACCTGGCCACGCGGCCAGGCCTGGCCCACGCCAGGGGGTGGTCTGGCCGCCTAGGGCACCCCCTCGGCCTCCCCTTTCGCCTATATATTGCCTCCGATACAGAAACCCTAAGTACCCGATCAAAATTCCACAAAAGAGTCTGTAGCCGCCGTCATCTCCATCCCTAGATCGGGAGGGATCTTAAGCTCTTCCCGGCACCCTGCTAGAGGGGAGAATTCACCCTAGAGGCCTTCTTCATCACCATGCAAGCCTCCAGTGTGATGCATGAGTAGTTCAGCCTTGGACTACGGGTCCATGTAGTAGCTAGATGGTTGGTTCTTCTCCTTTGTGCTACCATGTTTAGATCTTGTGAGCTCCGTTCATGATCAAGATCATCTATTTGTAATCATACATGTTGTGTTTGCGGGGATCCGATGGATATTGAGATGCTATTTCAGATTGATTATTGATTCTATCATGTCTTTGTTATTTATGATCTTGCATGCTTTTCGTTGTTAGTAGCTATCTTGGCCAAGTAGATGCTAGCAACTCCAAGAGTTAGTATTTATGCTCGATAGTGGGTTCATGCCTCTAGTAATCTGGGGAAGTGACAGAAATCTCTAAGGTACTAGATGTGTTGTTGCTACTAGGGAGAAAACAACAATCCTTTGTTCATAGAACAATCGTATTGTTTACTTTACACGCAATGCGTAATGCAATTATCTGTTGCTTGCAACTTAATACTGGAGGGCGGTCGGATGATAACCTGAAGATGGATTATTAGTCATAGATGCAGTTGGTTTACGGTCTATGTATAATGTTGTAATGCCTAATCAAATCTCAAATGAGTCAAGATGAGTAGTATATGCATGTATGCTTTCTCGATGTTTGTCAATTGCCCCGCTGTAATTTGTTTACCCAACATGTCATCTATCTTAAGGAGAACCACCACTAGTGAACTATGGACCCCGGTCCTTTCTTTTATCATAAATCTAAAACTATTTATTGTTTTCTGTTTACTTTCTGCAAGCTTTTACTTTCTTCCACACAATACGTTTAATCCTTTGTTTTCAGCAAAACCGGTGAGATTGACAACCTCAGTGTAAGTTGGGGGCAAAGTTATGTGGTTGTGTTGTGCAGGATTCCAAGTTGGCAACAACACCTTGGAGGTGTTTCCTTGCTCCTACTGGTTCGATAACCTTGGTTTTATAATTGAGGGAAAACTTGCTGTTGTGCTCATCATACCTTCCTCTTGGGGTTCCCCAATGAGCTCGATATATTTTGGGCCATCAGGGTTACTTGAATTTTCCGAAATGACTGCAAAGCCATAGTGGAAAGGGGTGAATGACAAAAGCACAATTTGTCAAGTATTGGACGAATTCAAATGAATTTGGTTCAAGTGTGCTAAATGTCCAGTGGACTTAAAACTAGTAAAAGTACTAGTATCTCACAGTAAAACTCCAAGTTTGATATTTGATTAAAAGATTTTGAAATTGTTAAAAATAGTGAGTAGATGTGCAATTTGCATGAAATTTAGTGGGAGCTATGAAAGTCTTCCTAAAACAATATGTGAATGACATATTTTTAAGTGGGAGCAATATAAGTCTCAAATTCAAATATGTAGGAACACAGTTTGAGTAACAGTAGTGACTCATACCCAAATATGTTGGGAACATATTTTGAGTGGGGGCTTATAGGAGTGATTCTTAAGTGTGTTAAGTATAAAAGCGCAAGTACCAATAAATAATGATTTATGAGGTGTAGAAGTTGATAATAAGTGAATTATGATATTATGTATTCCTTAAGGGATTCTGAAAAGGGTTTTAGAATAGAAGTTAATTAAGGAACTAGTCCTTAATAACCCAAGTTAGGAATAGTATTAAGTTTAAACATCAATGGTTGAAAGAAAGAAAAGGATGATCATCATCCACTATGTTGAGACATATGTTCTATCTTAGAAAACCATGATGATAACTTAACATAATATACGATCCAAGAAGGAACATTTAAAAGTGATTAAGTTTGAATCACGGAACGCTGAGCTAAGTTTGTCCACAGTGTCTAATAGAGAACTGTAAGACATGTTTTCCAAATCCATGAAGGATGACATATCTTAAAACATAAAGGGTTATGTTATAAGGGAATATGTTGGAAACTCCTGTAATACCGATTAGAGTCAAGTAGGAAGCGAGGTGAACAAAAACATCGAAAGTTGCACAGAGTGCACTCGTGTTTCGATGAATACATTTATAATAATAGATAAGGGTATCATCTAAAGTGTTGTATAATGTTATGGCGGGACTAGTTCGCTTTTAACTTAGAATGATGTGTCCCAGGGAACAGTGCCCATGAGAAAGCCCTCGAGGTTGATGTAAAGTCACTGTAGGCTCCTGGAATTCGGCCTCGTTCTGCTGCCATAGCGACGATGCATACACACAGACGTTATCATGTGATGATAAAGTATTAATGTCAATCAAGGTGGCATTATTAAGTTGCAAAGGATTTGGGACCATAAAGTACAGACCCAAGACTCAGCCTCTTCCATGAGCAAGCATGTTCATGGTACCGGATATATGGTGCCAATGATTAAGAACAAATGCAGCTAGTGTATTTGTACTCTAGTGCAAGTAGGAGACTGTTGGAAATATGCCCTAGAGACAAATAGTAATAATGACTATTATCATATTTCATAAAGTTTATGATTAAGTTTTATATCATGCTATAACTGTATTGAGTGGAAACATCAATACATGTGTGATATACAAACAACCAGGGATTCCCAGTGTAACTCTAGTCACTGGTTTATTGGTCAACAGATGATCAAGTTTCCTCATCATGTGGCATTTATGCCAGTTGGAAATGGAGTCAACTCATTCTGAGAATGAGATGATGAACCAATACCCTACCTAAACATCGTGACCCGATCATGTCACGAAGTTCAAGTTACGATGATTAGAAATGGATCCTCGTAGACTATTCCTTAGACTGTGAGGCTATATCAATCACTATCTCTCGAGAGTGCTTTGATAGCATCAAGCGCCACTTGGTAATACCGTGGTTATAAAGGTGTGTTAAGGTACTCGGAGGAAATCGTAGAGGCAATATATGTCAAGAGCGGGATTTGTCCATCCATGTGACAGAAAGATACTCAAGGGCCCACTCGGAGAAGTTATATCCAATAGCTGCGCAGCGTATGATTTGATCACAAGGATATCACTTATCAGAACGAGTCAAGTAGCATTGTTCGGTAACGAGATTGAACACGACATGGTGATGTCATTGATCAGATCTCGGGCAATGCAAGTATCAAGAGACAAAGGGAATAAGACATGACTGTCCCGGTTCAAACAACGAAAGATCTTCGTGGAACGCACAGGGGTCACATGGCCATCCAGGTCCCTCTGTTGATCATTAGTCCAGGAGTGTCCTGACCATGTCTGGAGTGTTCCCGAACCGTAGGGTATCACGCTTAAGGGTTTGATGATGCTTAGAGAGTGTTTATAGGATCGGTAGAATCACCGAAGAATAGTAGAGAGAAAACCGGAAGGGTTTCGGTAAGTCCGGAGGATGTCCGGAGTGGAGGTGGAAGTGTTCCATAACCACAGAGGTTGAATAATATGTGAATGAATGTTAAATATTGATTTAATCATTTATTCATAATTATTTAATAAAAGATAAAATCAATTAAAAGGTCAAAGGGCATAATGGGCCAATTCCCGGAGGGGAGAGGGCCCATTAGGGAAAGGAGAGAGGGAGAAGGGGCAAGGGGTGGCCGGCTGGGCCAAGCCCCCCCTCCCCCCCGCCGCGCAGGGCCCACTAGGGCTGGCCGGCGGCCTCCCCTCCCCCTCCTCTCCTTTAGTCCCACTCCAGGACTTTGAGGGAGGTAGTACCTCCCCCCTATATATAGTGGGGGTATTTGGCCAGATAAATACACACAATATTCAATAAAGGTCTTCTCACTTTTTGGAAGACCTCCAATTGATATTGTCTCTCTCTTGTGATCGTGGTCCCAAGTTCGGACTGCGCGAACGAGTGATATCTTCACCATGAGCTACTGCTGCTCATGGATTCGGATCAGAGCTCTACTTCTGCAACTGCTGTTGGATCGGGGAAGCGGGACTCATCGTCAGACACCGGACGTGCGTAAATCCCCGTGAGGTGTCACACTTGAGGCACTCAAGTCATTGGAGCCATTGGAGCGCAAGGACTTCATCACGACCTTGAGGTCGGCTTCGACTCGTCTACATCAACCACGCTCTCCTGAGCGTTGACAACGCTTTTCGGTCTTCAAGGGTAAGTTCGTGAAAATCCCCTCTTGTTACTGTATTACTAATAGATAGGTCCTGGCAGCATCAGGGGTTCAGGGGCGTAGGGTAAAAATTTATTGTTTTCATACGCGAAACCCTACAGGGTGCTCCCGTCACCCTCACGGGGAGGGAGGGGGCATGGGAGGTTATTTTTTTGTCTAAAACTACCAAAGCCTAAGAGCGGTAGCAAACTTATCAATGTTCCGAATTCCGAGGCCTCCAAGATTTGTTGGACGACAAAGCAGCTCCCAATTGGCTTTGGGTTTTTCCGCCGGAAACCTTGTCACAACCAGCCCACAAGTTTGTACGAAGGAGGGCTTAGATCTTGTCACAACAGGAACCAAGTTTATGGTAAAATCAAGTGGTGTGTTGTTGCAGTGCTGAAAACTTTACGGTAAAAAATCAGTTATTCATGTGTGTGTTTTGTTGAGAGAATATGTGTGTTAACTGTTAAGTGGCTAAAACACCAAGGAAGCCTTGGTCTTATCCTCTCCCCGTCCCGTGAGAGAGGCGATTTGTGCGATCCACCTCCGCCGCCGTCAGATCGGCGGGTTCTTCACCCTCCGGCGGCTGCTCCGGCAGCGGGAGGATGGGGAAGCCCTGATCTGCGGCGTGTATATAGCGTAGGTTCGTGTAGGGAGCTAGCTGACGATGTTGGGGAGTGTGGGCGGCGCGGCCGAAGTGGCGTTTTGCGACGGCGATCTTCCTCTTCAGCAGTGGAGGTCCGAGGAGCTCTTCCATAGATCGGCTGTCTTCTTCGTGCTCGGAGCTCGGTAGAGTTTCTGGGCGCGCTAATCCCTCACCAGAGTTCGTGGGACGGCGGATCGGGATGTGTGATGAAGACGAAGGTGCAGGTGATGATGTGCGAGGCGATGCTCGTGGCGGCGCGGGGTGGAGGTTCTCCGAAACCGAGCGTCGAGGTCTTCCCGGCCATGGTGGGGCTTCTCCGTTTACAAGGTCACAGAGGAGAAGTGGCGGCGGCACGACAACGGCATGTTCGGCGCGGCGGCGGTGGTATCGGAGTCCTTCTAGACTATCTTGTAATTTTCCTTTTTTATTGGGTTTTTTCTGTAAGAATCTCGACATGAATATCATCTGCCCTTTCCGAAAAAAAAAATGTTAAGTGGCTGGGTTTTATTAGCCGATGTTAATTACTTGGAGTGGTCATGATATACGATAAAAAATCGAGCTGGTGTAGATGTACTCTCCTACGTGTAGGCGGTAAAAGAATCCTCAGATATCCACCGTATCCGACTTTTTCACAATAGACAATACCTACGCCATACACTTTTTACATTGAAAGTAGCAAAACGTCGACAGGTACCTGTATACCGTTTGTGATCGATGTCCAGCTCTTCCGGGTCGCCCGCGCAGGAGACATCGCTCTCCCTCGTCTCGGTGGCCGCCGAGTCCGGGTCGTACATATTCAAGACCGATGGTTACTCCAGAACTAAGGGGCGCCTCGGCGTCGGCAACGGCATCACGTCCCCGGTTTTCACCGTCGGAGGGCACGGTTGGCAGCTCAAATACTACCCCGACGGCTGGTGCACGTCTGAGTCCGCCGTCTGGATATCCATGTCTTTGGTCCTTGTGGACACCGATGCTAGGGGCGTCACGGTGAGCGTGACGTTCAGCTTGCTCGACGGGGCCGGCAACCCGCAGCAACGACTCCGCAGAGGATTCGGGACGGCAAGCACGATCGCCGTCAAGAACGTGCCGCTTGGGGTCCCCAAGTTCGCCTATGGGAAGAGGCTGGAGGAGTCTGCCTACCTGAAAGATGATTGTTTAACGGTGAGGTGCGATGTCATCGTCACCGGTGTGTTCCGGCCAGCAAGAGCCGCCGTGGTGCCGCCGTCCGACATACACGTAGATCTTGGCCGGCTGCTGTCGTCAGGCAGCGGGGCGGACGTGGTGTTCGAGGTGGGCGGTGAGACGTTCGCCGCGCACAGGTACATACTCGCCGTTCGGTCCTCGGTCTTCGCGGCGGAGCTCCTCGGCGCAATGAAGGAGAAGACGGCGACACGCGTGCGAATTGATGGCATGGAGGCGATAGTTTTTAGGGCCATGCTTCACTTTATCTACACGGATTCGTTGCCTGAGTTGAAGGATCCGGACGCCATGGCGATGGCTCAACACTTGCTCGTAGCGGCAGACAGGTATGATCTCCAGAGGCTTAAGTCGATATGCGAGGAGAAGCTGCGCAGTCAACTCAGCATTGGAATGGTGGCGACTACGTTGGTGTTGGCCGAGCAGCATGGCTGTCAGAAGCTCAAGCAAGCGTGCTACAATTTTCTCACACTTCCTGGCAATCTCAAGAAAGTCCTCGCCACTGATGGCTTTGAGCATCTGACCCGCAGTTGCCCCTCTCTTATCAAAGACCTTTTTGCCATGGTTGCTCCTTGACCTCCTCGACTTGGGACCAACAAAATTTTGAGATTATATGGAACACTTCAATCATCTTTGCTGCTCGTATTTTCCCCAATCATGAATGCCTTTTTTTTGTGTTTCATCTAGTTCTAGTACCTATATGTTTTTCTCTTTTGTTCTGTAATTTTTGTAGACAATAGTGGCATTATTGCTCTTAGTCTCGGCACCAACTAGCTAGTTATACATGGACATTTTTTTTAGACAATTTCATACATTCACCAACTGATGAGACCAGAAATTTTCTGGAGGAAGAATATATTAGTTGAACAATGTGAGATGATTATCAAGTTGTAAACTATAGAGCAAAGCGTTTGCCTCTTTCTATCAACTCGAGAGATAGTTTGTTAAGTCCTACTAAGTTGACATCTAAGTTAAGTCCTACTCGAGAGGTTAGTACATGGATCTGACCAAAATGAGTAAGCATCTTGTTCACATTCATATTCAGAAGCGGCGGATCGCGTGTCAATGCTGGACCTGCTGGGCCTAATGCCTTAATGCCTCTTGCCAACATAGAAGGAATGTAATGTAATTGATTCCACTAAGAAAAACGTAATTGATCTTCAACATTGATCTGGGGTTCCTCATCTCCCAGCACTGAATAGGCCGCTACAGGGAGGGACGAACTAACAGAAACACCAACAACACGAATCTGTGTGAGCTATTGGAGATATATGTTCCTACCAATACTCGAAGCTGAATCCATCTCTCGCCAATATGATTGGAAGTATGCATGTCTAGGTCGTTGGGCCAAGCTGAACTTTGTGCACTGTAATCCGGATCTGCCATCATTTTTCCTTCTGGATGATGTAAATCTGCAATTCTTGCTGTCCGGCAGTGTATGGATTTTCAACAGCATCTGGTATGGAATGCTGCAAGCGAGCAGACTAGGTGAACCATATCATGCAGCCAAAGGCGAGAGCGATTAAAGTGCTTTCACAGCATTTCATAATGGAAGTATAACCGGGGCTAAAAGCCCTGAAATCCAAAATGCCAAAATGGGAATAAGGCTTGTTATTGAGGACTTCTCGAGTATATACCTATGTCTGTCCATAAACAATATATGTGAAAGAAAATTTTAGGCACTAGTATGTCATAAACAAACCCTGACTTGTCACAGAGCAAGCTTCGGATGCACATACAGCTTTACCCAAACAGAGATCCTGTTGCTCTCGTTTTCAGTTTTTACTACAGTGGTAGCCCATCCAAAGGGTTTAGCCTCACAACAGTATTATGTCCGACTTCAATTGGAGGCCTGGAGCAAACTATGCCAACATGACAATCAAGTACTACCTCCATTCCACAATATAAGCCTTTTTAGAAAGCTGTTGCTAAAAAGGCTTATTGTGGAACAGAGGTAGTACCAGTTAAACAGAAATGAGTAATTGCTTGCCTGCTGCTACCACCATATCCAGAGAACACAGCAACAACAAACTGCCAGACTGAGGCTAGTGATCAGTTATATCAACAGAACGGATTTGTGACACATCATAACTTCACAATGCATAAAACAATTCAGATTTGTAGCAGCAACCAAATCATAGGATACAATATAGCATGCATCCAATCAATTCAAATTACCCAGAGGTGACAGAATGATCAGGTCTCAAACCACAGTGCAACTTAATTTCGGCAACATAACAAAACCACAACCGGTGAACTACTCATTAAACCTCCACAGCCTATGCAAAAGACAGGCAATGTTCAACAACCTGATTCGAAAGCAGTACAGTTAAGGCAACATCACTTTACTTCCAAAGACAGGATAAACAACCGCTCAGCGCAGCCTCCTGGCCTCACGCTCAGACTCGAGCAGGGTGAGGATGTCGCCCTCACGGACAGGGCCCTTGACGTTCCTCATGATGAGACGGTTCTGGTCATCCAAGAACTTCACTCTGACCTGGGTCACCTGACCCCTGGAGCCGGTGCGGCCCATCACCTTGACCACAACCGCAAGCTTGACCTGGGTGTCCATGCTGCACAAACACAAGGATTTGCATTAGACATAGCAGGAGCACCATAAGAAACAGCTAGTGTAAAATTCAACTGATCTGGTACATGAACAAATTTTGAGTTCACAATTCCTTGCACACAGCCAACTAAACAAATGTACATGTATGTAGATTAAAATAAATGACTCGATACTATAATTCCAGTGGTTCATACACTCGTAGACTTTTTAGAAACATGCAATTATCAGCTCCATGTTTTGCAAATGAAAAGGTATCATATCAAGTAAAAGCAGAAAAGTTCTCTGGGAAATCAAGCAATCGATAGCAAAATAACGATAATGTTTACCCTGACTACTGTCGAGTGCTAATATAGCTCCAATTAAACAAACTTACTTTTAGACATAATAGATCCGAGTTCATCCTATATAAAACCTCAACAAGAACCAGCAACTGAAATATATAGCAAATTTTGCAAATAAGAACCCGAGGCCTGTTCGAGATCTAAACATCAGCTACTCATATCCGCAAAAACACATAAATACAAGTAGAAATTGAGAGAAAGATCTCCCAGGTTCAAGAAGACGCCCCTAACTAGACAGATGGGGAACTAAACTCCCAACGAACCTAGGTAACAGCACCATCAATCACAACAACTAATCACGCGCACACGGATAGACTAGACCCTGAATCCTGCGAGGTACAGGAGAAGGGAGGGAGAGAACAAGAACCTCTCTCCGGCTGTTGGCGATGGGCGATCGCTGCTTCTGCTACGACGACGGAGGCGGCGGCGCTGGGAGGGCGGAGAGAAGAGGAATAAAACCCTAGTGCTTCTCCGGTTCTTGTATAAGCTCTCGCTGCCGGCGGGCTTAGGGTCGTGGTCGTAGGCCGACTGATGGTCTCATGGGCCTAAAGCCCAAGCTGGCGCTACTTTTCTTTAGATAGTTTTCGTGGGCTTTTATCAACTTTTTAAACTTCCGATGGTACTAAAATCGAGAGGGAGTAACTCAGGGCGTGTTTGGTTGGCCAAACGTCCGTTTCTTGCACGACGCGAGAAAAAATAAGCCTGTTTAGAAAGTTGGGTCGCATGCAATCGCCATATCGCACGGGTTTTAAAGCAGACTAAAACTTGGCCCGCTGTGAACGTCGATTTCGGACGTTTGCACGGGGCCAGGCCCTGGCGAGCGCCACGTGCCTACCCCTTGCACGTGTGGGGAAGCGCAGGAGACGGGACGTTTTCGTCTTAACTCCCATGCCACTCCACTCATCGTCCAGTCCTGTCTTGTCACCACGATTCCCAACCATGGCCGCCGCTCCTCCTCCTTCCCCATGTTCGGCGGCCCGCGAGTGGCCTTGCACCTACGGCGATCGCTCAAGCGGAGAAGGTCGCCACCAGCAGTGCGGCGGCCCTCGAGAGGGTGCTTAGGGATCCCGCATCCATCCGCGTGCGCGCAACTCGGGCGGCATCGGCGGCGGCCGCGGCTGTGGCAGCGTCGCCTACACCCGCGGAGGACGCCGCATCTGCGGCCAAACAGGCCGGAAAATCCCCCGCCATAGTCGGGGCTACCCTCGACTACTCAGATAGGGTTATTTCGCCGGTGCCGGTGGCCCCAACCTTCACGGCCGGAGCTTCTTCTCTCGCTCCGGCAGCACCTTCTACTGCACCATCGTCATCGATGGTGCCACCGCCGCTAGGGTAAGTCCCCGATCTACATTGTAGTTAGGGTTTGGCCCCAAATCGACGACAGTTAGGACTTAATCTTCGGTAGTTGTAGAGCGATTTGGGGTTTTTCGCAATACGTAGCAACATATTTGATAATGTGCACACAATTTTTGGGATTTAATTGAGCGGATTTCTCAATTTGGGTGTCGTCCTAGGGCATTGCCCGATTGGGGATTCACAACGGAATCCTCAAATTGATTGTTGTCCTGGGGTATTGCCGGATTGGGGGTACTAGGTTAGTTGTACTCCATGTTTGTACCGTGTGCATTGCCAAATTAGGCATTGTACTCCATGTTTGTAGCATGTGCGTAGCCAGATTAGGCATTGTACTTCATGTTTGTACCATGTCCATTGCCAAATTAGGAAATGATGCTTGCTGACCTTGTTTTACTTCATGGCAAGGTTCTTAAGTTTGAATGCGAGATTGTCGGGAGGGGCTGGCACCCCCCACCGGGTTTTACCGATGTGTTTCCGACCAATCGTTGGCAAATGAAGCTCGTTGTCATCGGCAGGGTGGAGGCGGCTACGCAGCCGCATAGCAAGAAGGGCAGGAAGCCGAAGCTTAGCCACTACCCAATCGTCGAGGTCACTCGTCGCTTCATCATCCAGCTGGACGCAGCTGACCTGCACATGCTGGTGATCCCGCCCGCGTTCTAGTTCGGCCTGAGGACCTGGATCGAGCAACCACTACCGTGCGTCGTGCAGGTCATAGCCTGTCGGTGGTGCGCCGAGTTGGTGTAGGTTGACTGGCTCGCTGGCTAGGTTGCCTTTAGGAAGAACTGGCTGGAGTTGGTCTACAAGTACGACATGGCGCACGACGACGTCCTAGAGTTCAAGATGAAGGCCTTTGTCATCAAGATGACGATCTATAAGGCCGGCTCTTCCTGTGTCAGGCAGTACACCTTTCCAAACCACGGCTAGCCGGCGACGGCCTTCATGTCGATGTGTGTGTAAGTTTGTAAGTAGTAGTAGTTGCTGATGGACAACTTGTGATGCTGAACTAAGTAGGTTGATGGTACTTTTGATCAGGGGTGAAAACCCCTGGTGGTGGCTCAGGGGCATCCCATACCCCTGTTGATGGTTTATTTCATCAGGGGTTAAGCCCCTGGTGCTTGAGGGGCAGGTGATGCCCCTGTTGATGGTTCTTTTGATCAGGGGTGAAGTTTAGAACCCATGATTGCTACCTGCTAGTGATTGTTAAGGCTGTTCTTGTGTAGCTAGCAATGTTTTATATCTACATATGGATGTTATGGTGATGTTCTGTGTGCATATGACTGTTCTTGTGATCATGTCATTGTGTGTGCGTGCTGGGTGGTAAGATCACAAAATTTTAAATGGGTGATCATAACCCATGTGATCAGATGCAAAGCACCACACCAAACAGCAGTGAAATGCATCAGCAGGGAAAAAACACAAAAATCTGGACACCCAAACAACTAGGCCTATTTGCAGGAAACAAAGATACAGGAGTCCAAACAACATGCCCAACTTGGCCCAAGCTCAATCTCCCTCATGCAGCACCCAGCGGGCTAAATTACAAAAAGGGGAAATCTTGGGTCGAGCAACCAAACACGCCCTTATACTAGCAGAATGATCGTGCGTCGCTATGGTTGGTTAAAGTTTTCTTATCGTAGATATAAATATATGCATGATAATTCATGTCAAGATAGCCACAATATTTTGAAAACAAATATGAGCTTGATGAAAATCGTATATTGTTCCTTTTATCAAAACATGTAGTCATCTCGATGTGTAGAGTCTATTTTGTATATTATATCTGATCATTTCTTGATGATATTGGAGAAATTGTTTAGAGATATTTAAATGGCCACATTTTAGAAAATGTCAGAGTATCAAAGAAGACAAATAGAATGAAAGACTAAATTTGATATTGAGTAGAGTACATTCTGTACAACATCAAACCTATGAGCGAAATAGACAAGTAACAGTTGGAAGAATAAACATAATGCAACGCAAGTATATATGTCACAGCCAATCGTATTATGACACATTGGGAGAAATGCCGATTTAGAAACAAGAACAAGACGAAAAAGGAAGATCAACCAAGACCGCTGGCCTCCTCTAGTTCTTCACTTAACTTGGTGGTGAGCTTCAAAACTGCAGAATTCATAGCGGTTGAGATTCTTGAACACGAAATACCCGATGCTACCAATTGTTAGTATTATAAGCTAACAAATGCCCATGTTGATTCTTTCCTGGATCTAGTTTCTTCTTGTGTGAAAGTGTAAGATGGTTAACCTAGAGGGGGTGAATAGGTTTTTATAAATTCTTTATAATCTTTTGAAACTTTTAGACTTTGTGAAATATAAGTGTGGCTAAATGCAAACTAGGTGAGGCAACCTAGATGATGATACAAGGTACTTCAAACACGAAGGCTATCACAAGGTAAACAACACGAGTAAGAGATTAGGGTTAGGAATAACCGAAACAAATGAGACGAAGATGTATTCCCGTGTTCACTCCCTTAGAGGGAGCTACGTCACGTTGGAGAGGTGTGAGGTTCCACAAAGGATTCCCTAATGCCACCTTCTCTCTGAGCCTATCCCATGAAATAATAGCTCACTTACTCGTGGTAGACTTTAAGGCAGCCTCCAAACGCTCATAAACTTTCTACAGGGCGAATCACAAGCCGAATGCCTCTGGATGACCCTAGCCGCCTAGGGTTTCCCACGAACCCAAGAGTAACAAGCGAACTCGATGAACTCAAGGGGGAATGAACTTTGGCTTTGTGGAAACGTAGATCGGGACCTCCTCTTGCTTTATACCAAAGGGATTTGGCTTTGGTTGGGTAGAATGGGAGATCCTCAAGCTTTTGGTGTTTCAACAATGGAGAGAGAGCTCAAAGAATGAATATGAATGATTGACATAACCTCTTAGTGGAGAAGAAAGGGGTATATATAGTTTGTGGTGGAAAACAAGCCATTTAGGGTTTCCTGTGTAGAGACCATAGTAGATTCGCTAATTTCCTAGAGGGGCCAAATGGAGAATATCATTTTGCGGACCGAAAGTTGAGGTGCCTAGGCAACGCGGTACCCAAGTTGCCTGTAATCATCCGCAATGACCACAGTTGGCGTGCCAAATACTCAGAGGGTCTTTTTAGGCACGAATTCAACTTTACGTTTTAATACAAAATATCAGGCTAACGCCCGTCAAGTTGGCCTCCCCTGTCAGTTTTCGCCGTTATGTCGCTCCCGTCGCTTAGGCGTGGTGGCTATCACGTAGGCTTGCAGCGCTGGCGTAGTGGATAGGACAACACGACTGGCCTAGTGTATTTGAAGGAGATCCGCAGCAGAAAACAAAAAAATTCCTACGATAGAACCCCAAAACGTCCTAGGATCTATCTATGTAGTAATGCGGTAACGGCCAATGCGTATAGAATATATACCCTTGTATACCGTACGCAGTTAACGTTCCGCGGGGAACGTGGTTGATGTAGTCGTACTCGTAGCCGACCTCAAGGTCGCGAAGCTCCTCGCAGGTCACCCCTTGCTCCTTCTTCATCTTCATCGTGCAGCAGCTCCGGCTCACGACATTTAAGCGCCCCAAGTGTTGCGCCTCGTGTATTCGTACACATCCGGTGCATGATGAGACCTCCGGCTCCCCGATCCCGCCGGGAGTGCGGAAGTTGATATCCGGCTAGGAATCCCTGCAGCGCAACGGCGTACTGCAGGTGTGCCTCGATCGCACAGCCCAGACTTGGGGCATGTTGGGTTTTGTAGCAGAAAACAAAAAAATTCTATCTACTCAAACACTAATACCAGGATCTATACTATGTAGACATAAATAACGGAGAAGGAATATAGTATTCATACCTTTGCAGACAGAGGCACGCCTTACGCAGGAAGGCGTATATTGATGAAGACGAGCAGCACCCCAAGTGTGGTGCCTCCGAAGTTCGTCACACGTCTGGTGTAGGAGACGTCAACCGGACTCTGATCCAGCCGAGCAGCGGAAGAAGTAGATGCCGGATCGCCGATCATACAACGGTAGTGCGAAGGTGGAGAACTCAACCACGAGGTCCTCCCTAATATTACGGGGAAGTCCTAAGAGGATGAGAGAGAGAGAGAATGAGAGGAATGAGGTGATCCCAAAGGGGAGGGGGACACCTTTATATAGTGGGAGGGGGCACCACCCAGGGGCCAAGCGGTGTGGGACTAATCCCCACACCCGCCGGCCACCTCGGGGCAGCCGCCGGCCCTAGGTGGGCCCCACTAGGGCGGCCCACCAGCCCTAGGCCGGCCGACCCCCACTCCCTAGGCGCCTTGCCCTATTGGGCCTCCCTTCGGGTGAGGCCTATTAGCAATATGGAGCCTTTAAAAATAAAATAAAAAATATATTTAATATTAATTCTCCAATTAACATTCAAATACACATATTATATTATTCCTTCACTCCGGAACACCTTCCGGACCCTTTCTGATCTCCATCGGATGTTATCGAAACTATTCCGGTTTCTCTCTCTCTATTTCTCATACGATACCTCATCTACCCTAAGCGTCCCTACCCTTAAGCGTGACATCCTTCGGTTTGGAAACACTCCGGACATGATAGAGACAACTCTCATATCAATGATCAATAGAGGAACCTGGATGGCCATGTGACCCCCGTGCGTTTCACGAATACAATCGCTCGAACCGTGAGATAGTCGTTCCCCATTCCCTTTGTCTTTCGATACCTAATTTATCCGAGACTTGATCTTGGTATCTCCATACCTTAGTTCGATCTTATTACCGATGAACTTGTTTTCTCGTTCTCATGTCGTTGCATTCCACGACCTAGTCACATGCTTGCAAGCTTCATTAATGCAACGCCACCGAGATGGCCACATGTATCTGTCCGTTACATGGACTAGACAAATCCTGGTCTTGATATGTACTCCTCAACACATCCCTTCAGAAAACCTGAGTGGCATCTTTTTTATCACCCTTTTACGAGATGATTCTTGATAACCATCAAAGCTTCTTCCGGAAATGGTGATTTGCATTACCTCACAGTCAAAGGATCAGGTTGCAAGGTTCTCTGTGTTTTATCATTAATGGTGAACTTTGTAACTAGATCTCATCAAGATATAATGGTCGGATGTTTGTCTATCATGTTATTCAACTAATAACATGACCTCATTGTCAGTTGGCATAAATTCCCATGATCTTGAAACACAGATCATCCTCATGACCAATGAACTAGTTCACTAGAGGTAACTAGAGACACGGTTTGTTTACATACCACACGTGTATTAACGTTTCGTATTAACACGGTTATAGCATAATATGAAATGTATTATGAACATACAAGAGGTATATCAAATAATACACTTTATTATTTGCCTCTAGGGCATAACTCCTTCAGTCTCCCACTTGCACTAGAGTATAGACAAAACTAGTTTACAATAGGCAGGAACCTAACACCAATGGAATCTCGGTGTTGTTCGTGCTTTTCCTGATGGAGAGCTTTAGTCAAAGGATCTGCTACATTCAATTCCGTATCTACTTTGCAAATCTTGACTTCACCTTCGTCAACGTTCTGCCGGATGACGAGAAATCTTAGCTTGATGTGTTTGGCTATGGAATGAGTTCTTGGTTCCCTTGCGTTTGCAATAGCACCCGTGTTATCACAATAGACCATCATGGGGTCTTGCGCATTGGGAAAAACTCCCAGTTCGATGACGAAATTCCTTAGCCAAACAGCTCCATTTGCTGCATCAGCCGCAACAATATATTCAGACTCCATTGAAGATTGTGCCACCACCGGCTGTTTCTTGCTTTTCCAGCTTACCGCCCCACCATTCACCAGGAACACAAATCCTGTTTGAGACTTTGAGTCATCATGATCTGAGTTCCAGCTTGCATCCACGTAACCTGTTATGTTTAGAGCTTCATCACTTCCTCCATAAATTAGGAACATATCCTTTGTTCTTTTCACATACTTCAGGATATTCTTGACAGCTGTCCAGTGATCTGGTCCTGGATTACTTTGGTATCGGCTCGTCAAACTAAGAGCCAATGCCACATCAGGTCGTGTACTTAACATTGCATACATGATAGACCCTATGGCCGAGGCATAAGGTGTGAAAGCCATCTTCTTTCTATCATTGTCCGTTACAGGACATTGAGTCATACTCAATTTGCAATTCTTCATCATGGGAGTGAAACCCTTTTTGGTGTTCTCCATTTTGAACCTCTTCAAAATCTTTTATATGTAAGTACTTTGACTCAATGCTATTAGGCGCCTTGATCTATCTCTATAGATCTTGATTCCTAATATGTATGCAGCTTCACCTAGATCCTTCATGGAAAATTGGTTACTCAAGTATGCTTTCACGCTTTTCATAAGATCCACACCGTTTCCCATGAGTAATATGTCATCCACATACACTACTAGGAAAACAACTGATCTCCCACTCGCTTTCTTGTAAACATAGAACTCTTGTTGGTTTTGGACAAATCCAAAACTCTTGATCACTTGATCAAAACGTTGGTTCCATCTTCGAGATGCTTGCTTCAATCCATAAATGGACCGTTGAAGCTTGCATACCTTTCCAGCATCCTTAGGATTGACAAAACCTTCTGGTTGCATCATATACAACTCTTCATCAATGTGACCATTGAGGAATGCGGTCTTGACATCCATCTGCCAAATTTCATAGCCAAAATATGCAGCAATTGCTATTAAAATCCTGACAGCCTTAAGCATCACTACGGGAGAATAAGTCTCGTCGTAATCAACTCCTTGAATTTGTCGAAAACCCTTTGTGACAAGTCGAGCTTTGTGAATGGTTACATTACCATTCGCATATGTCTTTTTCTTAAAGATCCATTTATTTTCCACGGCCTTGCGGCCTTCTGGAAGATCCACCAAGGTCCAAACTTGGTTTTCATGCATGGATCCTATTTCGGATTTCATGGCTTCTAGCCATTTCTCGGAGTCAGCACTATCCATAGCTTCTTTATAGTTTGCAAGTTCTTCCTGTTCATCTAGGATGATAGACATCACAAGGCTACTATACCAATCAGGAGTGGCACGAACCCTTGTAGACCTGCGAACCTCAGGAGTCTCGATGTCATTGTTTTGATCATCATCAACTGGCTCTTCCTTCATGTTGGAGAGCGGTTTCGGAATAGCTTCCGTTGTGCTACTCGGAATCTAGAGAGAAGGGTCAACAATTTCATCTAACTCAATTTTCCTTCCACTCACTCCTTTTGCAAGAAACTCTTTCTCGAGAAAGGTGCCATTTCTTGCGACAAAGTTTTGCCTTCGGCTTGGTTGTAGAAGGTATACCCAGCGGTTTCCCTTGGATATCCTACAAAGATACATTTTTCCAATTTGGATTCAAGTTTGTCAAGCTGCAGTTTCTTAACGTAAGCCTCACAACCCCAAACTTTCAGAAATGACAACTTGGGCTTCTTCCCATACCATATCTCATATGGGGTTGTCTCCACAGATTTGGATGGTGCTTGGTTTAAAATAAAAGCGGCGGTTTCTAACGCGTATCCCCAAAAAGACACAGACAAATCAGTTAAAGACATCATGGACCGTACACTATCCAATAGGGTTGATTCACGTTCAAACACACCATTACTGTTGTGGTGTTAGTGGCGTGGTAATGGGATAATCCCATGGTCCTTCAAGTGCATGTTAAACTCATAACTCAAATACTCGCCTCCTCGATCCGAAAGAAGGTGCTTGATTTTCTTCTTAAGTTGATTCTCTACCTCTTTCTGAAATTCCTTGAACTTTTCAAAGGTTTTAGACTTGTGCTTCATCAAGTAGATATATCCATATCTGCTTACGTCGTCAGTAAAGGTAACAAAGTAATGATAACCATTGCGTGTTGAGACACTCATTGGTCCACATACATCCGTATGTATGATCCCAAGTAGGTCTATAGCTCTCTCCACTATTCCAGAGAATGGTGTCCTAGTCATCTTGCCCATGAGGCATGGCTCACATGTATCAAGGGATTCGAAATCCAATGATCCAAGAAGTCCTTCTGAATGAAGCTTCTTCATGTGCTTTACGCCAATATGACCAAGACGGCAATGCCACATGAACATGGAATTATCGTCACTGTGCTTACAACATTTAGCATCAACACTATGGATGTGTGTATCACAATCAAGATCAAGTAAGAATAAACCATCACATACAGGAGCATGAACATAGAAAACATCATTCATATAAATTGAACAACCATTTGTTCCTGATTTAAATGAATAACGGTCTTGCAACAAGCAAGACCCACTCATAATATTCATACTCAATGCGGGTACATAATAGCATTTATTCAAAACCAACAATAATCCTGACGATAGACGGAGATGCAGGGTGCCGACGGCCATCACTTCGACTCTCGAACCATTGCTGACGCGCATCGTCACCTCGTCCTTCCTCAGGCGCCTCCTACTCTGCAGATCCTGCTAAGAGTTACAAATGTGAGCAATAGATCCGGTATCAAATACCCAAGTGTTACTCCTGGTGCTCATAAGGAATACATCAATAACATGTATATCATATATACCTTTGTCCGGGATGGCTATCTTGCTAGCTCGCTTGTCTTCAAGGTACTTGGGGCAGTTGTGTTTCTAGTGCCCATCCCCTTTGTAGTAGAAGCATGAAGTGCCGGGCTTAGGGCCAGGCTTGGCAGTCTTTGAGGTGCTGGGAACAAACCTGCCATCCCTCTTAGACTTCTTACCCTTGCCTTTCCCCTTTTGCCCCGGTTTCTTAAAGTTGGTGGTCTTGTTGACCATCAACACCGTGTGCTTCTTCTTGATTTCAACCTCAGCAGTTTTGAGCATGGCAAACACCTCAGCAAGGGTCTTAGTCATCCCTTGCATGTTGTAGTTCATCACAAAACTCTTATAGCTAGGGGGCAGCGAGTGCAACACCCTATCTATAGCGAGCTCCTCCGGGATTTTGCAATCCAGGGTGTTTAAGCGCTTAACGTAGCCAGACATTTTGACCACGTGCTCACTAATACTGCTGTGCTCTTCCATTTTAGCAGAGAAGAAGAGCTCGAAAGCATCATACTTCTCTGCACTAGCCTGTGGTGCAAAGACAGCCTTGAGATCCTCAATGATCTCAAAAGCATTCATCTTCTCAGCCTCGATGACATAAGTCAACTTGTAGGGGACTAGGAGGATCCTAAGATTGCGGAACCATGCGGTGAAGTTGGTTCCGTCAGTTTTTAGCTTGTCCTTGTCAAGGAAAGTGCTAAGTTTGAAGGTGGGTGGGCGAGACATCTACAAAGAATTTGCAAAGTATTTAGACTATGTTCATAATAATGAGTTCAAGTTTTAACTAAAATAACTCCCACTTAAACAAACATCCCACTACTCGTTTAGTGATCACATGATCCCAATCCTCTGCACCTCCCCCGGTTAAACACAGCCATTAGTGCAGTATCAAGGGTGGACATTCCCTGATGTCGATCACATCAACTATGTGATTCATGCTCGACCTTTCGGTCTCTTGTATTCCGAGGCCACGTCTCTGTAACGTGCTAGGCTCGCCAGTTCTAACTCGTGTGTATTCGCAGTGCAACATGGCTTACACCCACTGTATGCGAACGTAGATATGTCTGACACCTAGGCCTGTAACCCTGGATCGCCTCATACCGAAGAACTTTCTTGGTGGTGCACACACAAGGGGAATACGATAACTGGAATACTATGAGGGATTATCTTATTATGCTACCGTCTAGTAAGAATACTAGCACAATAAGTGATACTTCAAAAGTAAAGTGTTATGACATGGTTTATAGCTTTATGATCATCATCAACAGCTTTAAAGTTTCACAAACTTGTCATTGCCATGTTATAATACTTGCCCCATGCAATAGTGAAGATAGACGCTTCTATATTAACTATTGCATGTTTTACATGGCTTTAGGCATTTCGCAGTAGAACCCCTTCCCACCTACGAACGTCGAGCCACAACATGGATTCAATGATTGACGTTCTTATTCCCTTTTCAGGGCCCTCTAGTATCAATGCCATATCAACTACTATAGAGAGACAGACACCCCCCTAAGCCACTTCGATTTGTGGACCAGTCTCGTGAATCACCACGTGAGGTTGGTTGGGGGCCGCTTCATCAAACAGTGCCGCGATATGAACAATAACACTAAAGAGGGTAGCAACTAGAGAATCAATGCCCACATATTGCTATGTGTTCTATCCGTACGACATGTCTACCCATAGACCCGCTCTGATACCCTTTGTTGGGTTACATGGCGAGAAAACAAAAAAATTCTATCTACTCGAACACTAATACCATGATCTATACTATGTAGACATAAGTAACAGAGAAGGAATAAAGTATTCATACCTTTGTAGACAGAGGCATGCCTTACGTAGGAAGGCGTATATTGAAGAAGACGAGCAGCACCCCAAGTGTGGTGCCTCCGAAGTTCGTCACACGTCCGGTGTAGGAGACGTCAACCGGACTCCGATCCAGCCGAGCAGCGGAAGAAGTAGATGCCAGATTGCTGATCACATGATGGTAGTGCGAAGGTGGAGAACTCAACCACGAGGTCCTCCCCAATATTACGGGGAAGTCCTCAGAGGATGAGAGAGAGAGAGAGAATGAGAGGAATGGGGTGATCCCAAAGAGGGAGGGGGAACCCCTTTATATAGTGGGAGGAGGGGCACCACCCAGGGGCCAGGCGGTGTGGGACTAATCCCCACACCCGCCGGCCACCTAGGGGCAGCCGCCGGCCCTAGGTGGGCCCCACTAGGGCGGCCCACCAGCCCTAGGCCGGCCGGCCCCTACTCCCTAGTCACCTTGCCCTATTGGGCCTCCCTTTGGGTGAGGCCCATTAGTAATATGGAGCCTTTAAAAATAAAATAAAATATATATTTAATATTAATTCTCCAATTAACATTCAAATACACATATTATATTATTCCTTCACTCTGGAACACCTTCTGGACCCTTTCCGATCTCCATGTTACCAAAACTATTCCGGTTTCTCTCTCTCTCTCTCTCTCTCTCTCTCTCTCTCTCTATTTCTCATACGATACCTCATCTACCCTAAGCGTCCCTACCCTTAAGCGTGACATCCTTTGGTTCAGAAACACTCCGGACATGATAGAGACAACTCTCATATCAATGATCAACAGAGGGACCTGGATGGCCATGTGACCCCCGTGCGTTTCACGAATACAATCGCTCGAACCGTGAGATAGTCGTTCCCCATTCCGTTTGTCTTTCGATACCTAATTCCGAGACTTGATCTTCGGTATCTCCATACCTTAGTTTGATCTCGTTACCGATGAACTTGTTTTCTCGCTCTCATGTCGTTGCATTCCATGACCTAGTCACATGCTTGCAAGCTTCATTAATGCAACGCCACCGAGATGGCCACATGTATCTGTCTGTTACATGGACTAGACAAATCCTGGTCTTGATATGTACTCCTCAACACATCCCTTCGGAAAACCTGAGTGGCATATTTTTATCACCCTTTTATGAGATGATTCTTGATAACCATCAAAGATTCTTCCAGAAATGGTGATTTGCATTACCTCACAGTCAAAGGATCAGATTGCGAGGTTCTCTGTGTTTTATCATTAATGGTGAACTTTGTAACTAGATCTCATCAAGATATAACGGTCGGATGTTTGTTTATCATGTTATTCAACTAATAACATGACCTCCTTGTCAGTTGGCATAAATTCCCATGATCTTGAAACACAGATCATCCTCATGACCAATGAACTAGTTCACTAGAGGTAACTAGAGACACGGTTTGTTTACATACCACATGTGTATTAACGTTTCGTATTAACACAGTTATAGCACAATATGAAACATATTATGAACATACAGGAGATATATCAAATAATACACTTTATTATTTGCCTCTAGGGCATAACTCCTTCAAGGCCACGGTCACAAGGTAGAGAGAGAGAGGGAAGGAGGAAGTCAACCAAAGGACTTCTCCAATTGATGGTGTATTTTATCCCACCCATGGGCACCCCTTTATATAGGCTAATGGGGTGTGCCTTTCTCAAAGGCTAAGCCATGTGGGACTAAATACTAAAAGGAAATGCACAGGAATTTTCGTCCTAGCCGGATGGGCCGATTTCATCTCATTAAAAGCCAAAAGGCGTGCAGCAATGACCTAGAAAGGGCGGGTGGGCCTTGGCGCGGCCCACCTCGTGCCTACCAGCCTCCCGCATGGCGGCTTGGGCAGTGGCCGGGTGGGCATTGCCCACCCAGCAGACACCTGCCCACCACCTTTCGACTGTCGCTGGACCACTTTGTCGGGTGGGCGCTGCCTTGGCCGTGACCAGTGATGCAGCCCCTTGAGCTCCCATGAGCTCCTCTTGGTAGGTTGAGCTGGCACAGCGGCGCTGACCAACTAGTGCCATACTGCGGCGGATATTATCCGCCGCCCACATGGGCTGTTTTCTTTTCCTTTTTCTTTTTCCTGTAGATTTTCTCTTAGGCTAATTCCCTCCAGGGTTTTGGCCTAATATGAAATTTGCTTTTATAAATCTTAACTTAAATATTATTTAGAATATATTAATTCATAATTAACATATAATAAATATATATTCAAATTCCCATTTATCCGAAAATACTTTTCCGGTCTTTTTCCTTTATTCTTTCTCCGAACATCTTCAGATCTCTCTGCGGAACGATTCCGACTTTCTCTTTGTCTACTGTGATTCCGTCTTACAAATTATCACTCTCATCGTACCCTTAAGTGTATCCTCTCATGGCTCGGGAATGCTCTAGAAATGATCTAAATCAATGATCAACAGAGGGACCAGGGATATCCATGTGACCCCTATGCATTCCTGATGACAATGTCATTTGAACCGCTAAATGTAGCATCCTCTTCCTTTTGTTTCTCGATACGACTTGTCCGAGATACGATCATTGGTATCCCATACCTTGTTCAATCTCGTTCACAACAAGTTCTGTTTTCTTGTTACCGTGATATTACATCCCCGTGACCGAGTCACATGTTGCAACATTTATGGATGTAATCTCACCAAGCCGGCCGTATGTATCTTTACTCGTCATATGGGTGAACAAATCCCGGTCTTGCAGTCACATGTCATCTACTGTTCCTTCGGAATACCCAACATACACCTTTATGGCCACCGTATTACCAGATGACGGTTGATGTAGTCTAAGCAGCCTTGGGAAACAGTGAGTAATATGAGCTCACGGTCTAAGGAAAAGGAGTCTAGGTATAGTTGTTGCAATAATGAACTTATATGACTTGATCATGTTGCAATCCTTCGAGTAATGTCCAATCATATCATTCTCCAATGATATGATCCCGTTGTCAATTGGCATAAATGCCCATGATCTTGAAACCCAGATCATGCTCATGACCAACGAACTAGTATGAACAAAGGCTACTAGGGACTTTGTTGTTTCATACCACACCTATACCAATGTTTCTACTTGGCACAGTTATAGCACAATATGAAACTATTATAAACTAATTGAGATATGACAATAAAAACCTATTTATTATTTGCCTCTAGGGCGTACCTCCTTCAGTATTGACATGACAAAACAGGGCACATATATGTCATTATAATTATTTTTTGTTTACTCAGAAGCTGGAACGGCCACCGCCACGTGTCTTTCCATTGGACTTCCGTCCCCGTCGTTAACTACTATCTTAGAAACACATTGATGGTTCCACCATTCCCCTGTCTCGCAGAAACCACTCTTCTTCTTCTTTCTGTCATCTGTCTTCTTTCCGTCTTCTCCTTGCCGCCATGGAAGGTCGTCGCACTCTAGAGACAAGCTTCACTACCCATGACAATAAGAAGATAGACGTTGTCTACACCAACAAGGAGGAGATAGTGGTGCGAGTCCTGAGGATGTACGAGGGTTGGCTTGAGAAAGACGAGGACAAGTTTGTGGGATTGGGCCTCGAGTACACCCCGGAGAACCCATATGAACAGAATGAAGTCGCCGTCGTTCAACTGGCCATGAGGAAACACATCATCGTCTACCACTTTTCCCGGTTTGTAGATCTTCTCTCTGTAGTTAACCGCTTTTAGGGTTTTCTCCTCTTGTTCTTTATCCATTTGCTCATGTTGCAACTACTAAATTTTATTTAGGACCAAATAAATTATGACAAGCCAATGTTGAGAGTCTTGAGCTTGCATTTACTAAACTTTTTAAAATTATATTTAGATGATGATCTTGCATTGACAAAATATTTGTAGATACAAATTTTGGTGATGACAAACTACATACTTTCAGGACTGACAGGAATTGTCCGGTGCTGCGCCAATTCCTTGTAGAAAAAGGAATAGTTTTCTGCACTGTCGACAATACAACTGATTTTATGAAATTACATCAAGAGGGAATTACAATTCCTACGCACAACTCGATCGATATTCAGAGTCTTGTCAAGATCATAGGGGGCTCGAGGAAGGATGGAATGGCTACACTCGCAACTAGAATCCTCGATGAGTCATACGATAGAATGAAGGCAGATGTCCCCACGGATAGGCATGATTTTTGGGAGGAGTGGCTGTTGTCTGATATAAACCTGAACTATGCAGCCATAGATGCTTACGTGACCTACCAGTTGTACAAGAAGATCCATTTCTGTCTACGTTACCTCGTGTTTTACCCTAGTTGCAAGAGGGAATACGAGCTTAGGGGAGGCCTTTGTAGAAAATATAGAATAGCTGAGTTTAAAGCTGCATATGTAAAGAAAATGGTTGCATCTAAAACAACTGACAGAGAGGCTGCAGAAGCAGCTGACATAGAGGTTGCAGCTGAAGTAGCAAACAAAGAGGCATCATCTTCTAGCGGCAACAATCAGGCCTATGATGCACCGCTAATTGTGCTGCAAGATGATGAAGATAGGGAAGCCAAGTCAGATCCCAGGTGGGACGAACTTGCATTTCGTGAGCTGTGGAGGGCCAATAATGTAAGATCCACCTAGAATGATCGTAGTTGGTCACCTAGGAACGATGGCAAGCGCCTCAAGTGGTCTGATGAGAAGTGAATTAAATTTTACTCCTTTGTGTTATGTTTCTGTTTTGTGGAACTCAGTTAGCTTGTCAAGATGGCTAGCGCCTCAAGTGAGAGTAGTAAAATAAATTTTACTTCTTTGTGTTATGTTTATGTATGTGTCTGGCAACTTGTCAAGATGGTATCTCGTTAACTGGCAGTTTGAAAGAGTACCTTTTTCCTCTCTCGCTAAACAGATATGTTTCATTTTGCCCAAATTGGTAGCAAATCTAGAGCAGCTTCTCTCTTCGATCATTTGTTCCCTTTTGGACCTCTTTTGCCTTCGATCTGGTAGCAAGTCTAGACTAGCAAATCACACCAGGCAGAATACATTCATTCAGAAAACAAAACAAATGTAGATATAGATGTGCGTAGCTAAATAGGATATAGCGATAGAGAGTAGGTTGCTTAACGAGGTTCGATACATTCAACCCCTCCTTGCATGCAGAAATAGGATACACGCAAAATATACAAAATCAAAAGAAGCTTCTTAGCATCAGCAATAGAAGACACGTTCAACCCCTCCTTGCATGCACCCGCGCCTCCCCCTCCTCCCTCTGGCGCTTCCTCCACTTCTTGCTGCCCAGTCCCTTGATCTTGGGGGCCTTGGGATTGATTAGAGGCATGCGACCCTCTTTGATGGCCACCCACTGGATGTTTTGGAGGTGAATGCCGAGAGCCTGGTGTTCAGCAATATAGGCGTTGACTTTCACGGTCTATCCTACTTTGGTGGTGCCAGAGCTCGGGCCCTCTACATGCATCATGACGTAGTTAAAGTTGGTGCGGGCGTGTCTCGTCCTACAGAAGGGGTAACTGTAGACGCTGCTAGCGAAGAAGGCATTGTTCCGGCCGGCCTGCAGCCTCTTCAGCACCTGACGAGTCTTGGTGTGCCTGGACTCGTCATCGTTGTAGATGTCGCTGCCATAAACCTATTGGAAGAAAAGGAAAAGGGAGGATTAGATGATGTAAGAAGACCGAGCAATCAAAATGCGAACAAGCGAATCCTAATAAACCAAGATCTAGGATCCAACGATGGGAACAGGAGAAGAACCAGGGAAGGGGAGCAAACCCTAGTTACCTCTGACCATGGTTTGTCGATGCCGGTGTCATAGGGGTTCACCGGAGTGATGTACTCCTCTGGATCGTAGGGGTCCTAGAAGAGCTGGATCTGCTCATGACCAGCGGGGGGATCCTCGCCGGCGGCTATGTCGGTAGCGGGGATGGGGGCCTGGACAGGAACAATGGCTACCATCGATGCCTCGACGGGGGCCTGGACGGGGATGACGGCTGCTTTCAACATGTCGAGAGGGACCGGGACGGAGACAGGGGCCTCCTCGTCGGCGGCCTTGGAGGCGACGATGGCCACCGTATCCTCCTCCGCCATCACCGGCACGGATGGGGTTTTTCTCGGGAGTTTGTAGAAGCTGGTGGGACAGTGGAGAGGGTTGCTTGACGAGAGTGAGCGAGAGTGAGAGTGGGTATGCGGAGAGGGGCTCTATAGTTAAGGTGAATGGAAGCAAGGCACGTTTCGTTGCACCACAGTGCAACGCACTGCACCGTGCATCATGACACGTGCACGGTACGTCACGTTTTTTTCCCGGGCCATGCATGGCAGTTCTGTATTGAGCCACATGCAAAGGACGCAGACACAATTTCTATGTACGAAGTTTGACACGGCCATAAAATTGGAGATAATTAAAAGGGGAAATATAGAGGAGAAGGTATGTGGCTGTATAGCGAGATTTGTGAGGTTGTGCTAGATCGGGTAGAGGGATGTGTTGATGACTGCGAGTGACTCGATGAAGAAGGAGACGCTAGGTCTCGTCGAGCCCCCCTGGAGACCCATTTCTCATCTCTTTGGCCTCCGGCTAATGCATGGAAGTTTTTTACTATGCGGCCCAGTTGGAAGTGAGATTGAGAGCCGCTACGTAAAAAAATGGGATATGTCTTATTAAAATCAAGTGGCAATAAATTGCAGCTGCCCCTCAATGACCGTGCACTCGATGACACATGTGTTGTGGCGTAGTAATAGCAGTAGTAGTCTTTTCAGACTTGATTAAACATGACATGACCAGTCGACGACTTTTTCCATGGACGGCTTCATGTTCCTTCTTGTAGAAGTCTCACTGAGGGAGACGTCCGTGATGTCTCACGTTGTACCGTGAAGGGCACGACGTGTGCAACAATCCTCATTGGATCGCACAGGATCAACGGTTGGTGCGCACGATCCGCGTGACAACTGTGACAACCAATCATTGCGTAGCAGACAGAGTGAGCATAGGTTTGGGCTTCTACGAAAGAGACACATAGGGCAAAACAATGTAGTATAAAAAACCAAGGGTAAAACTGAGTAGTATAAAAATGGAAAGTGAGTGTCTTGTACAATGAAATACATCGTGGCATACATCTAGTTATGCCAAGATGGATCCACTAGAGTTCATTGTATGTGTGTTCTTCTCATAAATCACATGGATCCATAGTTACTGTTATTGCATGTGTGTTCTTTTCACAAAACCACTGTTAGAGTCATTGCATGTCTATTCTTTTCACAAACCACATAAGGATCTACTAGAGTCATTGCATGTGTGTTCTTTTCACAAACCACATATGGATCCACCAGAGTCATTGCATGTTTGTTCTTCTCACAAACCACATATGGATCCAGTAGAGTCATTCCATGTGTGTTATTTTCACAAACCACATATGGATCCACCAGAGTCATTGCATGTGTGTTCTTTTCATTAACCACAGCTAGAGTCATTGCATGTCTGTTCTTTTCACAAACCATAGCTAGAGTCATTGGATGTGTGTTCTTTTCATAAACCATAACTAGAGTCAGTGAATGTCTGTTCTTTTCTTAAACCACATGAGCATGTGTGTTTGTTTCATAGACCACATATGGATCCACAGCTAGAGTCACTGCATGTGTGTTCTTTTCACAAACCACATATGGATCTACCAGTGTCATTGCATGTGTGTTCTTCTCATGAACCACAACTAGAGTCAGTGAATGTCTGTTCTTTCACAAACCACACATGGATCCACCAGAGTCATTGTATTGCCTGTTCTTTTCATAAACCACAGTTAGATTCATTGCATGTGTGTTCTTTTCATTAACCACAACTAGAGTCAGTGAATGTCTGTTCTTTTCACAAACCACATATGGATCCACCAGTGTCACTGAATGTCTGATCTTTTCACAAACCACATATTGATCCACTAGAGTCATTGGATGTGTGTTCTTCTCACAAACCACATATGGATCCACAAGTGTCATTGCATGCCCGTTCTTCTCACAAACCACATATGGATCCACAACTAGAGTCATTGGATGTGTGTTCTTTTCACAAACCACATATGGATCCACTAGTGTCATTGCATGTGTGTTCTTCTCACAAACCACTTATGGATCCACTAGTGTCATTGCATGTGTGTTGTTTTCATGAACCACATGAGCATGTGTGTTCTTCTCACAAACGACATATGGATCCACTAGTGTCATTGAATGTGTGTTCTTTTCCTAAAACACATATGGATCCACCAGTATCATTGCATGTGTGTTCTTTTCATGAACCACAGCTAGAGTCATTGCACGTGTGTTCTTTTCACACACCACATATGGATCCACTAGAGTCATTTCATGTGTTCTTTTCATTAACCACAACTGTAGTCATTGCATGTCTATTCTTTCAGAAACCACACATGGATCTACCAGTGTCATTACATGCCTGTACTTTTCATAAACCATAGTCGGAGTCATTGCATGTGTGTTCGTTTCATTAACAATAGCTAGAGTCATAGAATGTGTGTTCTTTTCACAAACCACATATGGATCTACTAGTGTCATTGAATGTGTGTTCTTCTCACAAACCACATATGGATCCACAAGTGTCATTGCATGTATATTCTTCTCACAAACCACATATGGATCCACTAGAGTCATTGCATGTCTGTTCTTTTCACAAACCACATATGTATCCACCAGTGTCATTGCATGTCTGTTCTTTTCACAAACCACTTATGGATCCACTAGTATCATTGCATGTGTGTTCTTTTCATGAACCACCTGATCATGTCTGTTCTTTTCAAAAACCACATATGGATCCACTAGTGTCATTGAATGTGTGTTCTTTTCCTAAAACACATATGGATCCACAAGTGTCATTGCATGTATGTTCTTCTCACAAACCACATATGGATCTACCAGTGTCATTGCATGTGTGTTCTTTTCATGAACCACAACTAGAGTCATTGCATGTGTGTTCTTTTCACAAACCACATATGGATCCACTAGAGTCATTGTATGTGTGTTCTTTTCAATTAGCACAACTAGAGTATTTGGATGTGTGTTCTTTTCACAAATCACATATGGATCCACCAGTGTCATTGCATGTGTGTTCTTTTCATGAACCACATATGGATCCACAGAGTCATTGCATGTGTGTTATTTTCATGAACCACATGAGCATTTGTGTTCTTATCGCAAACCACACATGGATCCACTAGTGTCATTGAATGTGTGTTCTTTTCCTAAAACACATATGGATCCACCAGTGCCATTGCATGTGTGTTCTTTTCATGAACCACAGCTAGAGTCATTGCATGTGTGTTCTTTTCACAAAGCACACATGGATCCACCAGTGTGATTGCATGTGTGTTCTTTTCATAAACCACAACTAGAGTCAGTGAATGTCTGTTCTTTTCACAAACAACATATGGATCCACTAGAGTCATTTCATGTGTTCTTTTCATTAACCACAACTAGAGTCATTGGATGTGTGTCCTTTTCACAAACCACACATGGATCCACCAGTGTCATTGAATGTGTGTTCTTTTCATTAACCACAATTAGAGTCATTGCATGTCTGTTCTTTTCACAAACCACATAAGGATCCACTAGAGTCATTGGATGTGTGTTCTTTTCACAAACCACATATGGATCCACTAGTGTCATTGAATGTGTGTTCTTTTCACAAACCACACATGGATCCACTAGAGTCATTGCATGCGTGTTCTTTTCATTAACCACAGCTAGAGAAATTGGATGTGTGTTCTTTTCACAAACCACATATGGATCCACCAGTGTCATTGAATGTGTGTTCTTTTCACAAACCACACATGGATCCACCAGTGTCATTGAATGTGTGTTCTTTTCATTAACCACAGTTAGAGTCATTGCATGTCTGTTCTTTTCACAAACCACATAAGGATCCACTAGATTAATTGGATGTGTGTTCTTTTCACAAACCACATATGCAGCCACCAGTGTCATTGAATGTGTGTTCTTTTCACAAACAACACATAGACCCACCAGAGTCATTGCATGTGTGTTCTTTTCATTAACCACAGCTAGAGTCATTGCTTGTTTTTTTATCAAACCACATATGGATCCACCAGATTTATTGCATGTTTGTTCTTTTCACAAACCACATCTAGATTCCCTAGAGTCATTGCATGTGTGTTCTTTTCACAAACCACATGAGCATGTCTGTTCTTCTCGCAAACCACATATGGATCCACCAGTGTCATTGAATGTTTGTTCTTTTCAGAAACCACACATGGATCCACAAGAGTCATTGCATGTGTGTTCTTTTCATGAACCACATATGGATCCACCAGAGTGATTGCATGTCTGTTCTTTTCACAAACCACATATAGAGTCATTGCATGCCTGTTCTTTTCACAAACTACATAGGGATCCACTAGAGTCATTTCATGTCTATTCTTTTCATAAACCACATAAGGATCCACTAGAGTCATTACATGTCTGTTCTTTTCATGAACCACATGAGCATGTGTGTTCTTATCACAAACCACATATGGATCCACTAGTGTCATTGAATGTGTGTTCTTTTCCTAAATCACATATGGATCCACCAGTGTCATTGCATGTGAGTTCTTTTCATGAACCACAGCTAGAGTCATTGCATGTGTGTTCTTTTCACAAACCACATATGGATTCACTATAGTCATTTCATGTGTTCTTTTCATTAACCACAACTAGAGTCATTGCATGCCTATTCTTTCAAAAACCACACATGGATCCACTAGTGTCATTACATGCCTGTTCTTTTCATAAACCATAGTTAGAGTCATTGCATGTGTGTTCTTTTTATTAACCACAACTAGAGTCAGTGAATGTCTGTTCTTTTCACAAACAACATATGGATCCACTAGAATCATTTCATGTGTTCTTTTCATTAACCACAACTAGAGTCATTCGATGTGTGTTCTTTTCACAAACCACACATGGATCCACCAGTGTCATTGAATGTGTGTTCTTTTCATTAACCACAATTAGAGTCATTGCATGTCTGTTCTTTTCACAAACCACATAAGGATCCCCTAGAGTCATTGGATGTGTGTTCTTTTCACAAACCACATATGGATCCACCAGTGTCATTGAATGTGTGTTCGTTTCACAAACCACACATGGATCCACTAGAGTCATTGCATGTGTGTTCTTTTCATTAACCACAGCTAGAGAAATTGGATGTGTGTTCTTTTCACAGACCACATATGGATCCACGAGTGTCATTGAATGTGTTCTTTTCACAAACCACACATGGATCCACCAGTGTCATTGAATGTGTGTTCTTTTCATTAACCACATTTAGAGTCATTGCATGTCTGTTCTTTTCAAAAACCACATAAGGATCCACTAGAGTCATTGGATGTGTGTTCTTTTCACAAACCACATATGGATCCACCAATGTCATTGAATGTGTGTTCTTCTCACAAACCACATATGGATCCACAAGTGTCGTTGCATGTCCGTTCTTCTCACAAACCACATATGGATCCACTAGAGTCATTGCATGTCTGTTCTTTTGACAAATCACATATGGATCCACCAGTGTCATTGCATGTCTGTTCTTTTCACAAACCACATATGGATCCACTAGTGTCATTGCATGTGTGTTCTTTTCATGAACCACATGAGCATGTCCATTCTTTTCAAAACCACATATGGATCCACTAGTGTCATTGCATGTGTGTTCTTTTCATGAACCACATGAGCATGTGTGTTCTTTTCACAAACCACATATGGATCCACTAGTCTCATTGCATGTATGTTCTTTTCCTAAAACACATATGGATCCACCAGTGTCATTGCATGTGTGTTCTTTTCATGAACCACAGCTAGAGTCATTGCATGTGTGTTCTTTTCACAAACCACATATGGATCCACCAGAGTCATTGCATGTGTGTTCTTTTCATTAACCACAACTAGAGTAATTGGATGTGTGTTCTTTTCACAAATCACATATGGATCCACCAGTGTCATTGCATGTGTGTTCTTTTCACGAACCACATATGGATCCACCAGAGTCATTGCATGTGTGTTATTTTCATGAACCACATGAGCATGTGTGTTCTTATCACAAACCACATATGGATCCACTAGTGTCATTTAATGTGTGTTCTTTTCCTAAAACACATATGGATCCACCAGTGTCATTGCATGTGTGTTCTTTTCATGAACCACAACTAGAGTCATTGCATTTGTGTTCTTTTCACAAAGCACACATGGATCCACCAGTGTCATTGCATGTGTGTTCTTTTCATGAACCACAACTAGAGTTAGTGAATGTCTGTTCTTTTCACAAACAACATATGGATCCGATAGAGTCATTTCATGTGTTCTTTTCATTAACCCCAGCTAGAGTCATTGGATGTGTGTTCTTTTCACAAACCACACATGGATCCACCAGTGTCATTGAATGTGTGTTCTTTTCATTAACCACAATTAGAGTCATTGCATGTCTGTTCTTTTCACAAACCAAATAAGTATCCACTAGAGTCATTGGATGTGTGTTCTTTTCACAAACCACATATGGATCGACCAGTGTCATTGTCGTGGAAATGGCCACGGCAGTCGCTGCCACTGGCAGCGATTGAGTGTTTCGTGAGGAAGAGTTGGCGGCCATCTGCGGTACAAGATGGGGGTGGATGCACATGGGTTTACCCAGGTTCGCCCCCGGAGGGTAAAGACCTACTCCTGCTAGATTAGATTATGAGAGAGCGAGTTACACGGGTGGCGAGCTCGGTGGCTAGGCAGCGAGTCGCTTGAGGGGGTGTATGATGGAACGTGTGTCTCCAGGATACCCTAGGGAGGTTTATATATGGAGCACCTCGCTAGGGTTTACAAGTTATCCACGAATAAGATAAGGATCCGGAGGCTTTTGACCTAGTTCGACTGGGCTTCTGCTACGCTCCTGGGCTTCTAGTCGCCAGTCACTGGGCCTTTCCTTCCTTCGTAATCCAGTCGCCGTCTTCCGGACAAGCTCGCGGGCCTTTCGGCCCGATCGGAACGTCCTGCTGGGCATACCCCCCTCATCATATCCCCATCAGTAGTCCATGAGGCCATCGTTGATGTAGGCGCGGGCGTCCTCTTGGTGGTCGGAGTAGGCGAGCCCAATTTGGGTGTCCAGTCGAGTCGGCGATGGACTCTATTAGAGCCAAGGAGAATTTCCCCATGTTTCCACTCACCGTCTCAATGAATGTCACCGCCACCCAGTCATCGTCTCAGCGGGTGGAAAGACTGGCGAGTGGCGAGTGGAGTAAAGAAGTTGGACCGACAAACCTGGTCAAACTATCCGTTGGAATTTCCAACGGTAACTACGGCGTAATTACCGCGGGTAACGGCTACCCCAATTTTGGCGGGTGGAGTTTCCCATATAAGGGGAGTGATGGTTCAGTCCCGCAGTCCTTCTTCGCATTCTTCACTGCCTTTCGTTTGCTATTCCTTCCTCCAATCTTCCTGCCCGCGTCCTTCCGACTTGTTTTCTCCGCATCACGCGATTCCTCATCCTACCCGATGGCGCCTCCTAAAGGCTCATGGGGGAAATCCAAGTGCACCATGGCCCAGCTTAGATCTTTTGAAGACGCCGGAGTGCTCCGCAAGGGGAATTGGCGGGTTCCCCCTCCTCCGATACCGAGCCGAAGCCGCGACCCGACGAATTCATCTGCTTCCCCAGTCATCTCGAGAGGGGGTTGTTCCTCTCTCTTTTCCACCGCTTCAGACATGATGCGATCAAGCCGTCGGATCTTGGTCCGCACAGCATTGAGCAGCTGGCGATCTTTGTCGCCTTCTGTGAATGTTATCTTGGCCGCAGGCCGTATTTCTCGCTATGGTTGGAGCTCTTCCACGGCCGCATCGGGCGCGAGGCGTCCATCGGCTTGATGCTGCCCGCAGGTGGAGTCACGTTTCAGCTGAAGCTGAAGGCCAATTTTGTAAAGCTCCTCCTGCCGAAGAAGGCCGCCAGTGAGTGGAAGAAAAGCTGGTTCTATGTCAAGGAAGCCACTCCCTCTGGTGAAGTGGCTCTTCTCGAGTTCGTCGCCGAGAGGAGCGAGCCTCGCCGGTTGGCACCGAAGAAGCTTCCCAAGGATCAGTGGATGGCCGTCGCGGAAATGATGGACCAGATCCAGAAGCTGAAGGGCTAGGGGTTGATTCCAATCAACCTCTACAACTGCTGGCTCGGGCGGCGCCTGGTTCCGCTGGCGGCCCGACCGCACTGGATGTACGAATACAGCGGGAAGCACGACCCATCTCGGACTAACAAGGAGTCATGGGAGGCCGAGGACTATAGGGCCGCCCTGAAGAAGATCACTGACGCGGAGTTCACCAGCGTGGCGGTAGGGGTTGCCCCGTACACTCCTATGAAGAATGAAGCCCCCACAGTAATTTCTTTTTCCAATCGCTGCATCCGTGTCTCAGTTTCAGTCTCCCCGCTTAGTGTTTCTGACTCGTGGTGGCTTTCAGCTTTTTCAGGTGTTGGAGGGCTAGCTCCCTCTGCTTGATGAAGAGGTTCCCCAGGAACTGGATGAAGACTCCGAGGGGGATCCTTCCGACAGCGACGGAGAAGAGGAAGAGGTACCTCCCCCAGCCCCCGTGGCTCGCAAGACCCGGATGCAGAAACAGCGTGAAGTCGAGGCGAGCCGTAGCCTGGACGAGCACGACGAAGGCGACGAGGTCGCGCAGGAGCAGACGTCCCGGCGCACCGCTACACCGTCGAAGCCTGCACGCCGGCCCAAGTCGCTAGCGAAAAGGTCTGCGTCACCGGCCAGGTCGTCGGTGGTGTTCGAGTCGGATGATGATTCTGGCGACGAAGGAACTCCCGAGGTCTCGCACAAGGCCCCAAGGGACGCAGTCCCGGCGAAGGGGTTGGAGGGCGAGGACACGGAGGTGGTGGTAGTGGTTCCTCTGGCAGTGATTGCACCGACGACCTCGGGGGTTCCAAGCCAAGAAGCAGCTGGGGTGATGGCGTCCAAGTCGCCACAGCCGTCAAAGGCGGCCGCGTCGGAGCCGGAGATCCCAGCAACTAAAGCTTCGTCGTCGAGGAAGCCCTCAGTTTCGTGGGCTTCAGACGTCTTCGAGACGGGGGCTCAACCGTAAGCTGGGTCCCGAGTTGGACAAGCCCGCCCACATTAGTACCGGGCTTCGTGTCCTTCCGGTCGCCAAGTAAGTAACGCTCCCTCGTCCCAATTTATCTTGCTCCTTTTGTATTGCCGTTGTTTTGACTGAGGGGGCTCGTGGAGGTCGGGGGCAAAGAAGATTGGGCGTCCTTCGGTGGCTAAGATTCCACCGGCCACCGACGTGGGAGAGGGCGACCCATCTAAGAAGAGAAAGGCCGTCGGTGAAATGGCGACTACTGAGGCCGCGAAGAAGCAGAAGGAGGACACCGATGATGCTGCGACCAAGGGCAACTGATGTCTACGCACTTCTATTCTTATAGACAGTTGTTGGGCCTCCAAGTGCAGAGGTTTGTAGAACAGCAGCAAGTTTTCCCTTAAGTGGATCACCCAAGGTTTATCGAACTCAGGGAGGAAGTGGTCAAAGGTATTCCCTCTCAAGCAACCCTGCAATCAAGATACAAGAAGTCTCTTGTGTCCCCAACACACCCAATACACTTATCAGGTGTATAGGTGCACTAGTTCGGCGAAGAGATAGTGAAATACAAGTGGTATGGATAAGTATAAGTGGTAACGATGATAGAAAATAGCTTGATGGCGTGGAAAAGACTAAAGCAAAACCGAAATAAAGATGGAAGCAAGCAAACATGTAACAGATCTAATTGCAAACAAAGTTTCAATGCTTAGAAACAAGGCCTAGGGATCATACTTTCACTAGTGAACACTGTCATATAAATATATCATCTTCATGATACTACTCTTTACTACTCTCCGGTTGGACACTCTAATCGATGGTAGGGCTATAACAGCACACCTCAAAGTTCATCTTTCCCATCTAGATAACCCCACACTGTCACCTTGAGTACTAGATGAGTCCAACAAACACCACAATTTCTTAAAGACATCCAACTCCAAATATAACTCATAACAAGTATTTGTAATCTCTAGCCTAAGTGCCACCATGGTATGCATGCTGTCACTTTCACACACATGGGGAGAGCAGAGATCTAATAAAGCACTTGAGTAGCAAGGTAGATCTATAGATTACAAGCTCATGATCTCAATAAGATCATGCATAGAGAGAGAGATGAACACATAGCTACCGGTAGAACCCTTAGCCTCGAGAGAGAACTACTCCCTCCTCATCATGGGAATCAACAATGGTGATGGAGATGGTGGTGGAGATCGATGGAGATGGCTCTGGGGGCACTTCCCCGTCCCGGCAGGGTGCCGAAACAGAGACTTTATGTCCCTCGAATCTCCCCTTCGGTGGCGACGACGCTGTGGAACTTTTCATGGATTTCTGATTGACTCTTTAGGGTTTCTGCTTCGGGAGGCTCTTATAGGCGAAAGAGGCAAGGTCGGTGGCCGGCCAGGGGGGCCACACCATGCCCTAGCACGGTCTGGGGGGACCCACGCCTAGGAGGGTGTGGCCACCCTGTGGACCCTCTCCGACTCTCCTTCTGGCTCCGTGAGTCTTTCGGAAAAATAGGCACTTTGGCTTTTGTCCCGTCCAATTCCGAGAATATTCATTTTCTGACTTCCTGGAACCAAAAACAGCAGAAAACAGGAAACTGTCACTGTGGCATCTTGTTAATAGGTTAGTCCAAGAAATCATATGAAAAGTACTCCAAAGTTGGAACAAAACACAAGAAAGTAGATAAAACCAAGCATGGAACATCAAAAATTATAGATACATTTGCAATGTATCAACATCCCCAAGCTTAACTCCTGCTTGTCCTCGAGTAGGTAAGTGATAAAAAGAAAGAATAATTTTTGAGGTGACATGCACCATCAAAGACTTGATCAAAGTATTTGTAAAACATTCAAAGCTAGGATCATAGTACTTCAATCATAACATGAAAGACAAAGTTCTAGCAATAAACAAAGAAACTATGATGCAACATGAAAAGGCACAAACAAAAGAATCATGAATAACATGCTTTGCAAGACGTTTGTTTGTTTCACATAAAGAAAACATGGCATAATAGTATTCAACTTGTCCCTCAATAGAGTAGCAAATAAAAATGCATAGGACACCTTCAAAGTTCATAAGAGTGACTAGATACAAATAGCTTAATACAAGCAATATCAAGTTATGCATCAATCAACTAGTCTTGGGACAATGCACATAGAACTAAGAATGGCCACTATGCTCTCAAAGTAGGTGCATAAAGATAGAAAGTGGAGACTCAATATAATGGTGGAAGAAAGGCCTTTGTAAAAAGGAAGTAGGGATTCAAGTCTCATAAAGAGCTTCCAAAAATTATGGTACTTATAGCTTTCAGCTCTCATTGCCCCTATCATAAGCATCTTGAAGTGATTAAGGTTAAAGTGAACAAACTATGGTATACATGCTTGACGAAGTATAAGTCAGAAATCTCATGTCCCTTGTATACGAGGGACGCTCCTCATGCTACTCAAGTTTAGTCACCGGTAATTTCTTGTCATCGTAAGTACATGTGTATCATAGAGAACCGCCAACAGGGTACCCCTTGCCCGATGATACGGAAGAATCCCCATATCAAAATGACAAGGCAAGCAGACAACGAGCATCTCAGCATTCTTCTTATTTACCATGAGAATATGGTGCTTTTTCTCTCTTTCCTCTTTCCATAGTATCTTTTTTTTCTCAATATAGGACTCTTTTTTTGATAAGAAGAATGCTTCATAGACAGCTCATTATGGTGACGCTGCAGGTTTCCTCCATGTCAGCATGGATTATACCAATGACCAAAGTGCTTCTCTAACACATATACATAACTCCATGGACTTACAAGCTCCCTTTCATTTCACAATCGACATCCATATACAAAAGAGCATGATATCAACTAGGTACAAGTACCAAGTGCAATGTTGAAAGCGTTCCCCATGAAAGCATGGTTCTGCTAATTCCCAACAAATAAGTGCAAGCATATACAACATAGAAGACACAATGGTTCAAGTTTATTCAGGGCAAGTAAAGTAAAGTGTGCCTTCAAGTTCGTGAGAGCTTTAATCACTAGTTTTCTCATAACAAGTGGAAGGTAAACAAAAGCATGAATATACTTGGAATAGCATAAGCTAGTAGGTAGGTATGGTGGACTCTTTGGAATAACTTGGTTTAGGGAGTTGGATGCATGAGTGGAACTCATACTTTGTTGTGGAGGCTAGCAAAAGACTGGGAGCGACAAACTAAGAGAGCAATAATGGCCATAATCATGCAGAGCGACAAAACATCATTGATCAAAGCATAAAGTGATACTACAAGTTGAAAACTAAAGGATCATAAAGGCTATGGTTACTTGAGATAGTCATAACATGGTGTGAGCATGCGCCAAGTCAACCCAAATAAAGCATCAAAGGAGAATACCACTATACTATGCTTTAATATGCTAAAAAAACGCATGATTCATCCAAGGCACATTAAGCAATCTCAATTGTTTATAACAAGTCAAGCTACAACAAAGAATAGTAAGCATAAAGCCAAAAAAATATCAAGCATGGCATGACAAAGCATAGGCCAAAGTCAAAAACGAGCTCTTTTTACCACATAAGTATGAACTTTCCTACTCTTTTCCAAACCAAACCAAACTATTTGCAAACCAATGTATGAAAGAGGGGGTCCAACCAATTTATTCAGAAAAATAAGCAAACCAAGACAAACAAAAACCAAAACGAAAACGAAAAAGAAGACGCTCCAAGAAAAACACAACTGTGCATGAAACAATAAAATGAAGCGTTTGGAAGAAACTTGGGATTTTTATTGATGAAGAAGGGGATGCCTTGGGCATCCCCAAGCTTTGACGCTTGTACTTCTTGGATATTTATTGGGGTGACACGTGTGGCATCCCCAAGCTTGACCTTTAGTTCATCCTTCATCTCATTACTCATTCCTTCCATACACCTAAATTTTTTCCTTCATACAAAACATCACACAATCTCATTAGCAACATTAGTGCACTTAAGATAAATAAGTCTCAAGGTTCAATTCTAAAACCAAATAAAAATTCATTAGAACACTAGCTACTGTAGCACTTAACTCAAAAAGCTCAATTCCCCAAAAGAACTCAAAAAGGAACCCACAAGAAGCAAATGCAGAAAATGGCAGAAATCTGTCAAAACAGACCAGCAGGTCAAGACGAATTTTTTCGAAGACCTTCTGTTGATCAAATAAAAAAGTGTTTAACTAACTAAAGTTAGATAACAACCTGAGGCAGAAGCACAAAAAATTACAGCTCAATCCTACATACAGATATCTCTCATGAATTTTTACGGTGAAGCACAAAAATCTGTTTCGGGACAGCAACTTTCCCAATCATTACTTCTCTCTCATTAGAGGTTACTCTTGGCACAAAAAGCAAATAAAAAGGACAAGGAGCGGTTATTACAGAGGTAATAACTTCCAAGACTTATCTAAAACTTTTGGGTTATCTCCCAATAAGTACTTCTCTTTAACGCCTTTAAGTTAGGCATGATAGTTTGAGAAGATGCTCACATGAGAAATATGAATTGAAGTAAAAGAGAGCATCAAGAAGCAAATTCAAAACACATTTAAGTCTAAACCACTTCCTATGCATAGGAATCTTGTAAAGAAACAAGTCATAAAATCACAAATCAACAAGCATAGGAAAGCAAAACAAGTGCAACTTGAAGACTTTCAACATAAAGAGGGGAAACTTAATATTGTTAAGACACATAAAACCATGTTTCCCTCTCTCATAATAACTTTCAGTAGCATCATGAATAAAATTAACAATATAACTATCACATAAAACATTCTTATCATGAGCCACATGCATAAATGTAACATCCCAAAATTTTCTTTAAAAATCTTCATCATAGCATTCAAATCATCATGTCATGTACTGATTTGCATTAGATTTGTCCTCCAAAAATTTGGTGAAAATTTTGAGGCTTTTTGGAGCACTTTTGCTAAATTCAAAGAAAACTAGAAAAGGAATTCAAAAAGGAAAAATAAAAGGAGGGAAAGTTTTTTTTTTCAAAAACCATAGCAGCATCTAGCCTTTCGGCCCAAGTCGGCCCAACCAGCCCACCCGGGCCAACTCTCCCCCTCTCTCCCTTTTCTCACCCCCTCGCATCTACCCCCTCCCACTTCCACCCTGACCCCACGCCCACGTCACCACCACCCCGTCGTCTTCAACCCCAGGCGACGAACACCCCTCCCCCTTCTCTGCCGTTTCGAAATCGGCTCAAATTCGGCCGTTTCCCTATTAATTCCCCATGACAGCCACCCCTACTTAATCCCCTCTCCCTCCTCATCATTTCCCCCCAAACACCACCCCAGGGAGCCCCCAGGCTCCCCATATTGAGAGCTCGAACCACCATTTGCCGATAGAGCTCCGACGGTGATTCTGGTGAGTATCGACCACCCCACGCCCTCCTCTCTGTCCTGTATGGTTTGACGTATCCTGGCGCACCTACTAACCCAGCCGCGTGCCTCCTCTTGCTCCAGGTCGATGACACGGACAACCCCGGCGAACTCTCTCTGCCACCGCCGTCCGTCGAATTTTCCGGTAAGGACAGAGTTTCCGCCGCCTTTCTTTGGCCACAGGCCGCTTGTGCTTGACAAGCCGCACCTCACAGACCTCTCACCTTGCTTGTTTGAGCCCCAGGCCGTCGTCTCTGACACAGAACCGTCGCCTCCGCCGTCGACGCAACTCCGGCGAGGGATCGCGAGTGAACCAGAGAGCCTCCCACGCCATCGTGACCTCCATCGAGACCGCCGAGACCACCGCAAACCCTCGGTAAGACTACCGTTTCCCTACCCCTCTTAGAACCACCGGAACACCACTCACCCGACGTGCCGCCGCCGCGCGCCGTCGCTAGCGCCGCCAGTTCCCGGCTAAGCGTTAGGAGCCGTTCGATCGGTTTCTAGCGGATATGATTAGATCACTAATCGAAGGGGTATGGGCTAATCATATCCATCCGATGCCACTTATATCCAACGGCCACAGCGGTCGATCCGACCGAACCGGTACGGGCCAATTAGATTGCGCCACGTCACCCAGGATTATCTGTTTAAATAGAAATTAGACAGATTTTGGATTAAACTTAGAAAATCCATAACTTTTGTTCCACAATTCAGAAAAATGCAAATTTGGTGTCTATGGATTCAGAAAAATAAGACCTTTATTATAGAGGCCTTGTTTCACACTTTTGCCTCTAGAAAATTGGATTTATAGGCAGAACCTTTTTAGGAGTATTTTGCTCATAAAAATTGTTCTATAAATTATTTTGGGGTATTTCTTATGTATTTAGACGAGGTATTTTACCCTCTGTACTGTAGACTCTGTAAATTATAGAGTTATGATCATATCATTGCATTTAGCATGCATCCATATTTTTGTAATGCTTTATTGATTGAATTATTATTGTTGTATTGTTCTTGTGTAGATTGTGTGGATTGTGAAGTTTGTTGCTGTGAGGATTGTACCTATTCCCCTAGCTACCAAGGCAAGTGATATTTCATCTCATGTCCTATTATTTTCACTATTGTACTAGTGTTATTTTGGTAGATCTTAGCATGATAGGATTATTCATATTATGCTATGCTACCCTATAGACTATATCTTGATAATATCTCCTAGTTGAAAGACTTCGTATGCTAGAGTGCTTAGCCATGCTATTAGAATTCGTGGGTGGAATATACACATAAGATAGTATGGAAAGATATTATTTTGTTAAGAAAACAACTAATGTTAATGAAACACCTAGGTGGAATGGGGCTTGCTTGGATTATGTTGAGTGGTTACTCAGGGGCCATGTCTATGGTCAGCTGGTGTATCACACTTGTGGATGGCCACCCAGGAACAAAGAGATTGGAGACATTCTTGTCATGAAGCTTCTAGTGCAGCCACATGGCATATGGGCTCTGCCTTGACCAACTAAGTTGCAAGAACTCAGCCAGACGGACAGAAGGTGGTAGATGTGGTAGGATGGAACGCGTCCGTGGTGGTCTGAGGGATTGCTTCTGAAAAGTCTCGTCTTGATGCATGTCGAGTCTTGTGGGGAAAGTGCACCACCTCTCGAGAGGGTAAAACTAAGTACTTAGCCGTGTCCCCGGTTATGGACAATTTCTGAGCCTCAAGACAGTGAAGTAGTTCAATAATCTCCTCATCCAAATTTCTCAAAAGTTAAAACTTGTGGGTGAACAAGGGTAGAGGTTCAGTGATGTCTATCATTGGTACCTTAGTGTAGAATGAGAAAACTTACTCTTCAAAAATTATAAGTTAAACTAGCTTTTAGCAAAGCCAGCCATAACCCCACTTAGCCATATATTCATGTAGTTGTTGGATTATACTAAGTATCTACGGTATCACTTGCCAATACAATTCCAAATGTATTGAACCTTGTGGCTATAACTTATTATGTTGCAGGATACTCTGATGATGAGTAGGGTTGCGGGTCTACACTCGACATGCTTGCCTGTGGCACATGAAGACTAAAGACTCTATTATTATTATGCTATGTAATGTGAACTTGAAGTGTCTTAGCCATGGGCTAAGTGAGTTGTAAGAACCATTATATTCCTGGATATGCGATGTAATAATGACCTTTGTTTCTGTGTACTTCATCTTAAACTGTGGGTGCTAGCATTTTCGATCCAGGGACTAGCACTGCAATCACAGGGATCTTACCTTACTATGGTGAGATCTTACAATAAAAGAATTAATACTCCCCACATAAACATAGTCATTCTTATTAATTGTAGTGGGAGCAAATTCAACAAAATAGCTATCATTATTATTTTCATCACCATAATCATCAAATATAGGAGGCATATTGTAATCATAATTAATTTCCTCCTCAATAGTAGGTGGACTGAAAATATCATAATCATCATTGCAATCATCATATATTGGAGGTATAGAATCATCATAAGCAATAGAATAGTTATCTTCCCAAGTGTGTTCATTTGTAAACATATCATCATTGGAAGGATCATGGATAGCACTAATAGTATAGCAATTATTAATATCATGATTTTCAGAATTGGTACCAAAGAGATTTTCAATATCAAAAGAAGTGTGCTTTTCCCAATCATGATCACTACTATAGGTAACAGGCATAGGAACATCACCGAGTTCAGACTCATCAAAAACTATAATAGGAGCAACATGTTTTGGGGAAAATACCGTTTCCTCTCTCCTTTTACTCCTCCTTTTCTTCTTTTTCTTCTTCTCTTTAGGAGGGAGAGGCTTGAACGGAAGCTTCTCCATATACCTTGGTTCATTGTTAGAGACAATAGAAGAAACTTTGGAGGATTCCTCCTTTTCATTAATAAGACCAAAACACATATTAGTCATGTCATATTCTGGTAAGATCTCATCTTTTATAATATTTTGTATGTAAGTATTTGTGTGGCAATTATCAACACAATAAAGATGACAACCATGCATGACACTATTCATATCAAAAGCACCCATATCTACCAAAGAGGTTTTTCTTGATAACTCTTCACATCCCAAAAATAATGTAAGTTCATCATGCTGGTTAGGAGTGATCATGTCATCACAATACAAACTTGTAGTACTCATTGGACTAGAAGGGCTATTATTATGGCCTGAGCATTGGAAATTGAAATGACCCACTTCAAAGCAAAGTTCACAAATAAAAGGATAGAGGGCACAAATTTTTTTACCAAGATCATTTAGACCCCTATACCACATTCTAGTTTTTTCATTCCTATGGGTGATACAATATTTTTCTTCAACTTGATTACTCTCACAAGGTCTATGTATCCCACAAAAATTAACATGCTTATAAGAAATAGTGCTTTCAGAGGTTTGAGCATGTTTATTGTTATCATTAACAACAATTTCATTTTCCATGCAAGTGTCTTTAAAAGGCTCATGATACATGTCCCACTTTTCTTTAGGAGCATTAATATGAGAAGCAAAGGTTTTAAAATAATCAATAAGAATTTGAGGATCAAGACCATATTTAGCACTAAGCTCTTGAAAATCAGCAGTTTTAGCAAAAGACTTAATGCAATCATACTCATAGTTTATACCTGGTTCTTTACCTTTGTTGTTATCCCAATCTTCGGTATTGCTTTGAATTGTTTCAAGAAGATCCCACTTAGCTTTGACCTCCTTACTCATGAAGGATCCCTCTAAACAAGTATCTAGATAGTCCTTGTAATGTCCTGAAATCCTTGCATAGAAATTATTAATAACAATATTCCTGGGGAGCTCATGAATGGGACATTTGAGCATTAGTGACTTCAATCTCCCCCATGCTTGGGCAATACTTTCTCCATCATGAGGATGAAAATTATAAATATAATTCCTATCTTTATGAATTTCATGAGGAGGATAAAATTTAGAGTAAAAGAGAGATTCAAGTTCCTTCCACTCCAAATGATGAGGATCATCCAATAGCTCATACCACTCCCTTGCTTTGTCCTTAAGTGATAAATAGAATAACTTCTTCTTGACGTGATCTGTTGTAATACCTGCACACTTGAACAACCCGCATAATTCGTGTATAAAGAACAAATGATCACCGGGATGGACAGTTCCATCTCCAAAATAGTAGTTATCCATAACACGATCAATAATTCTTGTAGGTATCTTAAAATTATCATTAGAATTACCACATATGGGAGATAAAGTATCATCAGAGCAAATTTTCTTCTTTAAAACTAGGGAAGTAAAACGATCATTTTCATAAGAACCAACTTCCCCAAGCTTAGACGTTTCCATAGCATTAGTAACAAAGGTGTTCAAAAGATTCATACTAATAACATTGTTATTAGCATGCAAAGAAAGTTCCAAGGGTTTTTTAATTTTCTTTTCAAAGAATTCGAGTTCTAACGTAGGAAAAAGACTAAAAAGCTCTCTAATTTTGTTGTTGTTTTCCATGAAGCCTAACTAGTGAAAACAAGAAACAAAAAGACAAAATTGCAGAATCTAAAGGAAATAACTTCGAGCACTCACACCGGAGGATGTGAGTACGTTTTACCTTACCTCCCTGGCAACGGCGCCAGAAAATAGGCATTTGCCGTGGGAGGTTTTTCTTCTTTAATCCTCCGGTGTGAATACATTTTACCTTACCTCCCTGGCAACGGCGCCAGAAAATAGCTTGATGTCTACGCACTTCTATTCTTGTAGACAGTTGTTGGGCTTCCAAGTGCAGAGGTTTGTAGAACAACAGCAAGTTTTCCCTTAAGTGGATCACCCAAGGTTTATCGAACTCAGGGAGGAAGTGGTCACAAGTATTCCCTCTCAAGCAACCCTGCAATCAAGATACAAGAAGTCTCTTGTGTCCCCAACACACCCAATACACTTGTCAGGTGTATAGGTGCACTAGTTCGGCGAAGAGATAGTGAAATACAAGTGGTATGGATAAGTATAAGTGGTAACAATGATAGAAAATAGCTTGATGGCATGGAAAAGACTAAAGCAAAACTGAAATAAAGATGGAAGCAAACAAACATGTAACAGATCTAATTGCAAACGAAGTTTCAATGCTTAGAAACAAGGCCTAGGGATCATACTTTCACTAGTGAACACTCTCATATAAATATATCATCTTCATGATACTACTCTTAACTACTCTCCAGTTGGACACTCTAATCGATGGTAGGGCTATAACAACACACCTCAAAGTTCATCTTTCCCATCTAGATAACCCCACACTGTCACCTTGAGTACTAGATGAGTCCAACAAACACCACAATTTCATAAAGACATCCAACTCCAAATATAACTCATAACAAGTATTTGTAATCTCTAGCCTAAGTGCCACCATGGTATGCACGCTGTCACTTTCACACACATGGGGAGAGCAGAGATCTAATAAAGCACTTGAGTAGCAAGGTAGATCTATAGATTACAAGCTCATGATCTCAATAAGATCATGCATAGAGAGAGAGAGATGAACACATAGCTACCGATAGAACCCTTAGCCTCGAGAGAGAACTACTCTCTCCTCATCATGGGAATCAGCAATGGTGATGGAGATGGTGGTAGAGATCGATGGAGATGGCTCCGGGGGCACTTCCCTGTCCCGGCAGGGTGCCGAAACAGAGACTTTCTATCCCCCGAATCTCCCCTTCGGTGGCGGTGGCACTGCGGAACTTTTCGTGGATTTCTGATTGACTCTTTAGGGTTTCTACCTCGGGAGGCTCTTATAGGCGAAAGAGGCAAGGTCGATGGCCGGCCAGGAGGCCCACACCATGCCCTAGCGCGGTCTGGGGGGACCCGCGCCTAGGGGTGTGTGTGTGTGGCCACCCTGTGGCCCCTCTCCGACTCTCCTTCTGGCTCCGTGAGTCTTCCGGAAAAATAGGCACTTTGGCTTTTGTCCCGTCCAATTCCGATAATATTCTTTTTCTGACTTCCTGGAACCAAAAACAGCAGAAAACTGGCAACTGACACTGTGGCATCTTGTTAATAGGTTAGTCCAAGAAATCATATGAACAGTACTCCAAAGTTGGAACAAAACACAAGAAAGTAGATAAAACCAAGCATGGAACATCAAAAATTATAGATACATTTGCAATGTATCAGCAGCGCCGCGGAGTCGGCTGCTGCGCTAGTCGCCGAAGAAGTGATGGCGACGTGATCAGAACCAGCAGCGGCTGCGTCTGCGCCGGATGTGCCAGCCCCAGCAACCAGCGCTCCTGCCAGAGCGTCGACGACCTTCCCGCGCTTCATGGCGAGAGGGTTTCCAAGTGTAGCGGACACACAGTCTCCGCAGAATCCAGAAGTCGTGGATGCGGACATTGGGTCCCGCCGCGGGCGTACTTCCTTCATGGTCATGTTGACTGACACCGAGGAGCTTCACAAGATGCTCGGCTCTGCTATTCAGGTATGTCCAGTCCCCGAGTTCCTGGTCGCTGAATGTCAGCGTATGGGAACTGAAACTCTTTCTCCTTTCCAGTCCCCGAATTCCTAGTCGTTGAGTTTCAGCGGCTAGGATTTGAGTTTCTTTTTCCTCCTTCTCCAGTCCCCGAGTTCCTAGTCGCTGAATTTCAGCGTCTGGGAACTGGATTTTGTTTTGTCAAATGCTTAGGTGGGTTCTTTGTTTGCAGGGACTGCAAAGGGAGTCGACCGATCGCCAGGCCGCAAGAGAGCGCTTGGAGCGTGACTTGCGCGACGCGCAGGAGGTGAACCGGCGGCTTCAGGAGACTATTGGTGAGTGTTTGTTTGTCTTTGTTCTTCTTTTTCTGGTGTAAGCTGGTTGTGTACATTGCTCTGATGTCTTCACTTCCAGATGGTTTCCCGGCTGAGATCTCCAAGGCCCGTGATGGGTATGTTCCAGTCGCTGAACTAGACGTGGCGAATGGGCGAATAGCCTCCTTGGTCAAGGACTTGGAGGAGGCTAAGGCAACCTCAATTTCTTCGGAGGAACGTGCGAAGGCTGCCGTCGCCGGTGCTGAAGAAGAACACAAAGCCGCGGACTCCGTCATCATCGTGAAAGCTTGAGCAACCGCCTTGGAGAAGCACGTCAAGGAGAACTGCCGCAAACTCCTTGGTGAGTCTCTGTCTTTGCTTTACCCTTTTGTCGAGTCCCCGCTTTGGGGGTTTCATTGTTTCACTGACATCTGATTTTGCAGCTGTGGTAGGCCAAAACGACCCGGTGGTGCAAACTTACAACGCTTCGCAATGCGTGACTGCCGTGGTGATTGCGGCCACGACCTCGGCATTGTGCGTCCAGGCGGCTCTTCAGGGCGTGTCTCCCACCGAGGTCATCCCTAGGGGGCTTGCCGAGGTGTGGCGCTATCTGGAAGAGATGCTTGCCGTTGTGGAATGGATGACGCGCTCGACGTTCAGGCGCGGGGCCGCCACGGCGTTGAGCTTGGGTCTCGCCCATTTCCCTGATGATTTCGACCTTGACGATGTGACGAGTGGCTATCCGTCGGCGACTGGCATGGTGGAGATGTCGGAGGTGTTGAGGCTGACCGCGAAGGCCACCCCTTACGCCGATCGTGTCCTGGCGATGGGGGATTTGCTGCCGTATCAGGAGACGGTGTTGGCGCCTGGCGACCCCGAGCCAGAGCACCACGACATGAAGTCGGAGCAGCCCTTCCGGTCGTCGTTGTCGAAGTCGCTGACAACGTACTCGACGAACCCGTGGCAGCCTTTTTTGCGCGTCAAGGGGGGTAGCGCTGCTTCTTCATCAGGGCCTATGGAGTAAACAATGTAATTGTCCAAGTTGTGATGTATGCCAAGTGGTTAATGCTATAAGGTATTTTTGCAATGTACGCCACAGGGAGTCGATCGAATCGTGTGTTGATTAGGAATGTGTGTTGAGTTTTGGTTAAGGATTGTTTTGATTGGGCGAGTCCCCGAGCGCGTCCGCCCTTTAATGGGGTATAACTCGATTGTGTACTTTTGTGTATTTGTTTTATTTGTGCACTGTTTTTATCCCTCGCGTCTTCTGGGTGGCGAGTCCCCGAGCGTGGGTAGGACTGACGTATGAGCGAGTCCCCGAGCGTGATGCCCGACCGAATTGGTCGTGCTCCTGGTGTAGGTTGTGTGTGCGTTGTTGGTAACACGTCTCCTCCCCTGGCCCGGAGAACCAGTCGCTTGGCGAGCCCTAGGCAACTCTCTTACTTGGTGTATTCCTGAGCCGCGTGGTGGTTCTGGTTTTGTGGAGTCCCCGTGCGTGGTACTTAACCGTTCGAGTCGCTTTGCACGAGGGTGGGAGGGACAGATCGCTGTGAGAAGCGTGTACCAGATGTCTTGGCCCGGCGGGCCAATCGAGCTAGGCGACTCCAATGGCGGCTCCGGGTTGGTGTTTTTCATGGACGACCCAAGGCCCGAATGGTGCCCTTGTGTCGCACTACTTAGTCGTGCCGGCCGCTCGACCAGAGGTTGACTTCCGTGAGTAGTGTATTGCTAGTATGTACGAGTGCGAGTGGCACAAGAATATGGCGAGTGGGCACAATTTGTGCGATCCGAATGAATTTCATTATATATTCCGATGGAGTACAGTGTGAGGTTCTACGTATAGAACTTTCTGAGGAGGTTTACATTCCATGGCCTCCCGACCTCCAATTGGTCGTCGCCCCGTATGTCGATGAGGTAGTAGGCATCATTGCCAAGGACCCGACCTATGGCGTATGGCCCCTCCCATGGGAGGGAGAGCTTGTGCATGCCCTTCTTGTCCTGGGCCAGTCGCAGGACCAGGTCGCCTTCCTGGAAGGTGCGAGTCCGCACTCGGTGGCTGTGATAGCGGCGGAGTCCTTGCTGGTATATGGTGGTGCGGGAGCGAGCCAGGTCTCGTGCCTCATCGAGTTGATCGATGTTGTCTTGGCGGGCGACCTCGTTGGCCGCTTTGACGTAGTTGGCGACTCGAGGTGAATCATGCTCCAGGTTGGTTGGCATTACGGCCTCGGCGCCATACACCATGAAGAAGGGCGTGAACCCGATTGATCGGTTTACGGAGGTGCGAATCCCCCATATCACGGAGGGGAGCTCGTCGACCCAGCATCTGAGAATGCGCTAGAGGGCACTGCGATGTGGCTTGAGCCCATGGAGGACGCTCTGATTGGCGTGTTCTGCTTGGCCATTTGATTCCGGATGAGCGACTGATGCGAGGTCGAGTCGGATGCCATGCTCTTCGCAGAATTTCGCCATGGCCCCTTTGGCAAAGTTGGTGCCGTTGTCTGTTATAATGCTGTGCGGGTAGCCCTACCGATAGATGAGTTCGCATAGGAACTTGGTGGCCGTCTTGCCGTCGCAATTTTTTATCGGCTTGGCCTCGACCCATTTGGTGAACTTGTCGACTGCGACCAGGAGGTGAGTGAAGCCAGACGTAGCCTTCTTGAACAGGCCCACCATGTCCATGCCCCATACGGCGAATGGCCACGTGATGGGGATTGTCTTGAGTGCCGAGCCAAGGAGGTGCATCTAGTTGGCGTATTTCTAGCACCCGATGCATCGTTGGACGATGTTGGTGGCGTCGGCGTGCGCGGTGAGCCAGTAGAAACCGTGCCGCATGGCCTTGGCGACTAGCGACTTGGCACTGGCGTGATGGCCGCAGTCGCCGGTGTGAATGTCCTGGAGGATCTTGCGGCCTTCTTCTGGCTGTACGCAGCGCTGGAACACGCCAGTCACGCTTCGCTTGTGGAGCTCGCCATTGATGATGACGAAGGATTTGCAGCGGCGCATGATCATTCGTGCCTCTGTCTCATTGCTCGGTAGGAGTTTGTTTTCCAGGAAGGCGACGTATGGTGTTGTCCAGTCGCTAGGTTTCGCAACCATGGCGACTAGGGCCGGTTCTGGTTGTAGTGGGATCTCGATGTCGATCTCTTTTGGTGGGTTGACCGATGGTTTGTGGATGATGTCGAGGAAGACGCCTACTGGTGGCGCTTGTCGGGTCGATCTGATGCGGGAGAGGGCATCTGCCTCCTTGTTTTTGCGCCTGTCGATCCACTCGACGGAGTAGCCGTCGAAGTGTCCTCCCAACTGATTGACGGCTTGGCGGTATGCGATCATCGTTGGGGAGACGGCGTCGCACATCCCGTCGACTTGGCCGGCGACTAGGTAAGAGTCATCGTAGCATCGTAGGCGGTTGACATTCATCTCCTTGGCCGCTCTCATGCCGTGAAGGAGGGCCTCGTATTCTGCCATGTTGTTGGTGCAGGGCATGAAGTTGAGGTGGAGCACGTAGCGGAGCTTGTCTCCTTTGGGGGAGGTCAGGATGACCCTAGCCCCTGCACCGTCGGTGTTCTTGGAGCCGTCAAAGTGGAGCGGCCGGTAGTGGAGGTATGGGAGATTCTCTGGCTGCTGTGCTTCTTCCCAATCTGCGAGAAAATCATCCAGGGCTTGTGACTTGATCGCTTTGCGGGGCTCGTACTTGATGTTGTGGACGCCAATTTCGACGGCCCACTTGGCGACTCGCCCGGTCGCCTCGCGATTGCGTATGATGTCCTGCAGGGGCGCGGAGGAGACCACCGTGATTGGGTGCTCCTAGAAGTAGTGTGGGATTCGCCGTTGTGCCCGGAATACCGCGTACACCAGTTTTTGGTATTGCGGGTAGCGCTGTCGTGAGTCCGTCAAGACTTCGCTGATGTAGTAAACAAGGCGCTGTATGGGGCGCTCCTTGCCCTCTTTCGCTCGTTCGACGACCATCACGACGCTGACAACTCGAGTAGAGGCCGTGACGTAGACGAGCATTGGCTCCTTGTCGAGTGGCGCGACAAGTAGTGGTGCCGCGAGTAGCACTTCTTTGAGTGCTTTGAGCGCGTCATCGGCCTCCGCGTCCCATTGGAATGTGGGGTTCTTGCGCATCAAGCGGTAGAGGGGCATTGCCTTCTCGCCTAGTCGGGGGATGAAGCGACAGAGGGCCGCGACTCGCCCTGCCAACTTTTGGACATCACGCAGGCACTCGGGTTTCCCGAGTCGCACGATGGTGTCGATCTTGGTGGGGTTGGCTTCGATGCCTTGCTTGGAGACGACGTAACCCAGGAGTTGTCCGGTGGGAACGCCGAAGGTGCATTTTTGGGGGTTCAACTTGATGTTGTACCTCCGCAAGTTTGCGAAGGTTTTGGCTAGGTCGGTGAGTAGATCGTCCTGGCGGGTGGATTTTACCACCACGTCGTCGATGTAGACGTGAATGTTGCGGCCAATTTGGCTCGCCAGACATTCCTGCATGCATCTCTGGTATGTGGGGCATGCGTTCTTGAGGCCGAACATCATGGCCGTGTAGCAGAATGCGCCGAATGGCGTTATGAACGCCGTCTTCTCCTTGTCCTCGACCGCCATCTTGATCTGGTTATAACTAGAGTAAGCGTCGAGAAAGCACAGCGACTCCGATCCCGCGGTCGAATCGATGATCTGATCGATCCGCGGTAGGATGAACTCCTCCTTCGGGCAGGCGCTGTTGAGGTTGGTGTAGTCAATGCACATTCTCCATGTGTTGTTCTTTTTTAGAACCAGGACTAGGTTTGCCAGCCACTTGGAGTACTTGATCGGCCGGATGAATCCCGTGGCTAGCAGGCGCTGAACTTCCTCGACGATTGCTCAACGGCACTCTTCATTGAAGGGTCGTAGCGACTGCTTTACTGGTCGCACTTTGGGGTCGGCATTGAGTTTGTGCTCAGCGAGTTCCCTCGGGACACCTGGCATGTCAGATGGCTTCCATGCGAAGATGTCGCGATTCTCACGGAGGAACCCGATGAGTGCGCTTTCCTATGCGGGGCTCATGTGCACCCCAATGGTGACCGTCTGGCTGGAGTCGCCTAGGACGAGGTCGACAGTGCGGGTGTGCGTGGTCGCCTCGAACGTGGAGTTCGTGGCGGTTGGTTTCTTCAGGATGGTGGGGTCGTCCTTGTTGATGTTGCCCGCATATTTCGCAAGCTCCTCCGCGTGGTTGGTCTCTGCGGCGATGACGGTGTCGACGAGCTCGGCGCCCTTGTCTTCACATTCCACGGCCATGTCGGGGTCACCGTGGACGGTGATGATGCCGCTTGTCCCGGGGAGCTTCGTCATGTTGTAGGCATAGTGTGGGGTCGCCATGAACTTTGCGAATGCTGCGCCTGTGACGCAGCGATGGTAGGGGCTGTGGAAGTTCACCAGCTCGAAGACGATCCTCTCTGTGCGATAGTTAGCTGGAGTGCCGAAGGTGACTGGCAGCGTCACCTTCCCGATCGGGTATGCCTTCCGACCGGGGACGATGCCATGGAAGGTCGTCAGTGTTGGCTCGATGGCTGCTTCTGGGAGCTGGAGCCTTTTGAAGGTGTCGAGGTACAAGATATTGATGGAACTCCCGCCGTCCATTAATGTCTTGGGCAGCCAGTAATCGGCCACCTTGGGCCTGACTACTGAGCATCGCCTGGGTATTCGATCCTTGGCGCATGGTCCTGGCGACTCCAGGTGATACTCTGCTCGGACCAGTTTAGGAAGCGAGGGATGTCGACTTGCGTCACCGCATTGACGGCGACCACGCGGGCGAGCACCTTCTTCTCGCGCTTGGTGCCGAGTCCGGTGAAGGTATGTAGCGAGCCGACGGTGGTGCCGAAGCCACCGCTGTTCCTGTTGTCCCGAGGTGGGTTGTTGTTGGGGTCTTCCCTTGCTCGTCTCGCCTTCTCAATCTCTTTGAGAGAGTGGCAATCGGCGGTGGTGTGGGTGGCGGGTTTTCCCTCCCTGCTATGATAGATGCAGGGCTGATTGAGCAAGGCGACGGGGTCGAATTTCGGCCTCGTCGTGTTGTTGGCGTGGTAGTTCCCACTGTCGCGGTAGTTTCCTCCATCGCGGCGATAGTTCTTGGAGTCGCGTTGGCTGTAGCCGGCGTTGGCGACGAAGTCGACTCGCCCGTCCATGCGGTGCTTGCCGGTGATGCGGGTGTTGCTGTAGCGCATGTCGTGTAGGCGCCCATTGTCATGGATGCTAGTGCGGCGTCATCCTCCCGACTCGTCATCGGAGTCTTGGTTGGGGTCTTCCTCCGTATAGAGCTTGGCGATCTCGAGGAGGTCGGGGATGTTGTCAAGCGTCCGGTAGACCCTCTTGATCTTGGCGACCAGGGGTTCGTACCGGCACGTGTTTTTGAAGCAGTGTATCGCCGTGTCTGGGTGGATGCCGGAGGCGTTTATCCACAGTTCTTGCCATCTTTGGATCCACCGGCGAGTCGACTCGCGTTGTCCCTGGATGCATCTCTCCACGTCCTCTATGGTGGTGGCGCGGGTGTAGGAGCCCTCGAAGTGCCTGACGAAGGCGTCCCGCATTTCTTCCCATGAGTCGATGCTATCGGCGGGGAGCGTGTTGATCCACTGCCGGGTCACAGCCTCCATCATCAGGGGGAGGTAGCGAGCGGCGAGCAGGTCGGTGTGGCCTGCGATCCCCATTGTCATGAGGTATGTGTCCAGCCAAACAGCGGGGTCGTACGTTGGGTCATACTTCTCGATCTCCTTGGGGGCCTTGAAGTTGGCGGGGTATTTTTCCCCGCGAATCATTGGTCCAAAGCATTGTGGCCCGACTCGGCTGAGCGAGCCTCTTGGCTCCGGGTCGCCGCGGTTGGTGAGGGAGTGTCGCAGGTCGTAGGGCTGGCGTGATCGCCACGCCTGGTTGTTGATGATGTTCATTCGGGCATCGAGGGGCTGCCCGTTGGCAGCGACCATGTTGTTCGCCGGTCGTGGCTTGTTGGTTGACAATGCGGGATTGGTGGCCCGTGGTTGGTTCGCCAAGGGCTGGGGTGGTGGGCAAACTAATGCGTTAGCCACGGTGGGGTGGCCGCTTGATGCCGCCCTGCTTGCTGACGAGCGGGAGTACATCCGCCCCCGCGGGTCGACTCCCGCGGCTTGTTGCTCGACAGCCCTGACGAGTAGGGCCTCGGCGTATTGGATCTGTAGCGCGCCGTCGCCTTGGACGTCGAGGTTGGCGATCGCGGCGTCGGCCGCGACGACATTGTCCATCGGGTTGGAGTATAGTGGTAGCCCATTGGCATCACGGGCTTGCGGCGAGATGACGATCCGCGGTTGGTCTGGCGGGGGCGCGCGGCCCATGGGTGGTGGAGGGGCCCTAGTCGCCGGCGCACCAGGTGGTGGTCTCGCGGGGTTGCTCCTGCCTGGCGGCATGTTCTCGCAGTATTCGCGCTCGGTGGCGCGTGTGGGATCGCCTTCCTCGTTGAAGTTCAGGATGCGGCCCTGAACGTTGGGGTTTAGGCGGGTCCTGATGCAGCGTTGGTGATAGAGCGACAGCTCCAGTGCCGTCTCTCGTTCGAGGCGGTATTTCTCGCGCTCGGCGAGTTTGTTGCGTTGCGCCTCCGCGAGCCGCAGGCAGGCTTGCTCCACCTCCGTGGCCGTCGCGGTCGGCGGGATCGGTGTGGAGAACGGATTGTAGGGTAACAGGTAGGCTACACTGGCGTAAAATCAAAATTTTCTACCGCGTCAACCAGGAATACTATTGTCATAGATCACGTGATTACCACTAGGCACGCAGTTGCGGAACTCGATGAATCACGTCGGGGCAGTGTAGATGTTCTACGTCTCCTCCTCATCCTCGTCCCACGAGCAGCTCCCCTTTGCGCGGCTCGTCCAAGTGCTACAGCTGCAGCACCTCCGAGGTATCCACACGTCCGGAGTGGAAGCCGTCACACGCCAGACTGCTAGGTCTACACGTGCAACATAGGTGGAAGAGGTGTGGCGGCTGGGTGGAATGCTCAACCCTATTCAGCTCGCCTCACCCTCTCTTATATAGGCATCCATGGTGGGCTTCTACATTAGCAGCCCATTAGCAGCCTAAGCCTGGTCTAATTCGGATCCAATCCTCATTAGGCTTCCAGCCCCTAAAGTGTGTGACCCTATAAGTTCATACACGTATAGACATGACACGAGTACACTTACTCCGTCAATAGTTGGTAGCGGCCTCTAGCAAGGCGTGCCAACTTCTAAACGCATATAAAGATCATTCGGACGAACCATCACAAGGTTGAGTACATGTCTTTCCCTTTGCCTCACGATATTTGGTCTAGCTCCAAGCTGACCTCTCTTTCTCGATACTTTGATTCGGAATCCCTTTACTAGGTTAACTCTTAACCATATGTAGCACGGCCATGCATTTCTGGATCCGATCATTCGGGGGCCCCAGAGATATCTCTCTCAAGTAGAGAGGGGCAAATCCCATCTTGATTGACCGATGCCTTGCAGCATGTATTAGGACAAACCCGAAAGCTACCTTTATAACTACCCAGTTACGGAGTAGTGTTTGATAGCCCCAAAGTAGGTCGATCCACATCTCAAGTACATGTGACAATCTCAGGTCTAAGGACAAAACGTACACGATGTGTAGAGAGAGCTGCAAGTATTATTGCCAGTCTCATGTTGGGTCAGTCCAACCCCATGTTCATAACATGTGTCCACATTATTGGTTTGACATCTCCATGTCTATGACTTGCGAAACATAGTCATCAACCAATCGATGTGCTAGTCTAATATTCACGTGTGTCCTCACATGAACTCCGACTAGGGACAATTATTAGATAACCATACAAGTAAAGAGTTTCACAAACAATTCACATAATTGCCAATCAATACAAGTTGCCTGGTATATGGATATTCAAGGAACATTATAATAACTCATGGATACACATGAAATACAATCATCTCTATGATTGCCTCTAGGGCATATTTCCTTCAGTCTCCCACTTGCACTAGAGTCAATCTAGACAGTATCTAATACCTATTGCTCTTGTGTGCGCTTCATGCGTAGGTTGTGGGAGTGGCTTAGTCAAGGGATCAGCAACATTTGAGTCCGTATGTATTTTGCATAACATGACACTACCATCATCAATGAACTCACGAATCAGATGGTAACACATGCGAATATGTTTGTTCTTCTGGTGATGTCTAGGTTCCTTGGCTTGTGCAATAGCACCATTGTTGTCACAATAAACGTCCAAGGGATTAGACGAGCCTTGAACCACACCAAGAGCGATCAGGAAATTCCTAATCCAAACAGCTTCCTTTGCAGCCTCTGAGGCAGCAATATATTCAGCTTCTGTTGAAGAGGAGGCCACTGTATCTTGCTTGGAACTTTTCCAGCTCATAGCACCACCATTCATGACAAACACATAACCTGATTGCGATTTCGAGTCATCTGAGTCATTAAGGTAACTCGCATCTGTGTAACCCTTTACACTGAGTTCAACCTCACCTCCATAAACTAGGAACATATCCTTAGTCCTTCTCAAGTACTTAAGGATATTCTTTACCGCTGTCCAGTGACTCTCACCTGGATCAGCCTGGTATCTGCTCGTAACACTTATAGCATAGGAAACATCTGGGCGAGTACATGTCATTGCATACATGATGGATCCAATAGCCGAAGCATATGGAACCCTACTCATGCGTTCTCGCTCATCAGTGGTCGAAGGACACTGAGTCTTGCTGAGTTTAATGCCGTGAGACATGGGCAAGAACCCCTTCTTAGCCTCTTCCATGCTGAACCATTTCAACACTTTGTCAATGTACGTACTCTGGCTTAATCCAATTAGCCTCCTTGATCTATCTCTATAGGTCTTGATACCTAGAATATATGCCGCTTCTCCAAAGTCCTTCATAGAAAAACTATTTTTCAATGAGGTCTTAACAGACTCGATCATAGGAATGTCATTTCCAATCAGGAATATGTCATCCACATATAAGATTAGAAACACAAATGATTTCCCATTTTCTTTCTTATACACACAAGGTTCTTGCTCGTTTTTGGTGAAGCCAAACTCCTTTACAAATTCATCAAATCGAATGTTCCAACTCCGAGATGCTTGCTTCAGCCCATAAATAGACTTTTGAAGTTTGCATACCTTTCCAGCATTGTTTGGATCGACAAAACCTTCGGGCTGCATCATATACACGTCCTTAGTAAGGATTCCATTTAAGAAAGTCGTCTTGACGTCCATCTGCCATATCTCATAATCGAAATATGCCGCAATGGCTAGAATGATCCGTATAGATTTAAGCATCGCTACGGGCGAGAAAGTCTCATCATAGTCAACTCCTTGAACTTGTCGAAAACCTTTTGCGACAAGTCGAGCTTTATGGATGTGAACATTTCCATCCATATCAATCTTCTTCTTATAGATCCATTTGCACTCGATGGCTTTAAAACCATCAGGCAGGTCAACCAAGTTCCAAACTTGATTGTCTCCCATGGACTCTATCTCGGATCTCATGGCAATCAGCCATTTCTCAGAGTCTAGGTCCACCATCGCTTCTGCATAGGTCGCAAGCTCATCATTGTCTAACAATAATAATTCCCGCGCTTCGCGGAGCCTCGCCGACCTTCGTGGTTGTGGTGCTTCTGTTGCCACGGGTTCCTCAACTTGTTCTGCTACAATAGCATCACTTGTAGAAGCATCCCCGACTGGCTCATCTTGAACTTCTTCAAGTCGCACCGACCTTCCACTCGTTCCCTTTGTGAGGAACTCTTTCTCTAGGAAAACACCGCCTGACGACAAACACTTTGCCCTCTTCTCGGTTGTAGAAGTAATACCCTAAGGTTTCCCTTGGGTATCCCACAAAAATGCACTTATCCGATTTGGGTGTTAGCTTGTCCGACTGAAGTCGCTTGACAAATGCATCACAACCCCAAATCTTTAGAAAAGACAAACTGGGATTCTTTCCAGTCCACATCTCATATGGTGTCTTAACTACGGATTTAGACGGTACCCTGTTTAGTGTGAAAGCTGCTGTTTCTAGCGCGTAACCCCAAAATGATAATGGTAACTATGACTGGCTCATCATCGATCGAACCATGTCCAACAAAGTTCGATTACGCTGTTCAGAGACCCCGTTTCTTTGAGGCGTTCCGGGCGGCGTGAGCTGTGGAACAATTCCGCAACTCTTAAGATGATTGCTAAACTCGTGACTCAAATATTCACCTCCACGATCAGATCGTAAGGCCTTTATTTTCTTGCCACGTTGATTCTCTACCTCATTCTGAAACTCTTTGAACTTTTCAAAAGTTTCAGACTTATGCTTCATCAAGTAGACATAGCCATATCTACTGAAATCATCAGTGAAAGTAATGAAGTAGTGATATCCTCCTCTGGCTGTCGTGCTCATTGGTCCACATACATCAGTATGTATGAGTTCCAACAAGTCTGTCGCTCTCTCGGGAAACCCCGTAAAAAGGCGTCTTGGTCATCTTTCCAAGTAAACAAGCTTGACATGTCTCGTATGATTCAAAATCAAACGAAGTTAGAAGACCATCACCATGGAGCTTCTTCATGCGCTTTTCACTTATATGCCCCAAACGACAATACCATAAATAGGTAGGACTCAAATCATTTGGCCGAAGCCTTTTAGCACTAACATTGTAAACACATCCATTATCAAGATTTAAAATAAATAACCCATTCACAATGGGAGCATCAGCCACAAACATAGCATTCTTAGAGATTACACAACCATTGTTTGTACTCGCGAATGAATAACCATCCCTCATCAAACATGAAGGTGATAAAATGTTTCGACCCATACTAGGAATGTAATAACAATTATTCAACTCCATGATAAATCCTGACGGAAGGTGAAGTTGCATGACACCGACGAACAATGCAGCAACCCTTGCTTTATTTCCGACGCGAAAATCCACTTCACCTTTCTGCACTTCTCTAGTCCTTATTAGCCTCTGCATCGAATTGCAAATATGAGCAACCGATCCGGTATCAAATACCCAAGAGTTAACATAAGAATCTGCGAGAAAAATGTCCACAACATTTACAACAAGCGTACCTGAGTGGGAAGTACTCTTACTTCCACTCTTCTTCAAAGAAGCCTGGTACTTGCTGCAGTTTCTTCCAAAGGGCCATATTCGTGACAAAAGAAACACTCAGTGTCTCCTGTAGGACTAGCCTTTTGCTTGGGTGCAGGGTTTGGCTTAGGGATCGTATCCTTAGCCTTGCCCTTCTTCTTCTGCCAAGAAGTGCCCCTTTTCTTGAAGCTAGGCTTGTTCTGCATAGCCATCACATGGCTATGCCCTGCACACTTCTTAATGTCACATTCTGCTGTTTTCAGCATCCCACATAATTCATTAAGGCCCCTCTCCACCCCATGCATATGGTAGTTCGAAATGAAATGCCCATAGCTAGATGGAAGAGATGCCAAAATGAAATCAATGGCCAACTCTTGGCCTAATGGAAAACCAAGCTTTTCCAAAGTCTGACTGTAATCAACCATTTTGATCACATGGGGGCCTACAGCTGCTCCCTCTGCCAGCTTGCATTCCACAAATGACTTAGCGACATTGTACCTCTCAGTCCTAGCCTGAGTTTGCAACATGTCCATAAGTGCAACGATCATATCGTACGCTTCCTGATCCTCAAACTGCTTTTGAAGATCAGGTTCCATGCATGCAAGCATAAGACAACTAACCTCAAGAGATTCATCACATGATTTCTTGTAGGCATTCTTAAGGGTAGCAGTTGCATTATCAGCAGGTTCATCTGGGATTGGGGTATCCAGAACAGTTTCCTTTTTCTCAACCCTGAGAACAATTCTCAGGTTACGGACCCAGTCCGAATAGTTTGTTCCATTTAGTTTATCCTTTTCAAGAATCGAACGCAAAGCAAAAGGTGATGAATTGTTCGGTGCCATTGATCTACAACAAAAAATATGCAAAATACTAAGCCATGTAACCATGAAAGAGTAAAACATATTAAACAATTTAATAGCATATATTCCCACTTAAATCAACATCCCTCTATTGATACTAAGTGATTCAAGATCCACAATTAACAAGTCGACTAGTGAGCTTTAGCATCACTGCTAGAAGACAAGGTAAATCGTTAAGCAACCTTTGCTAATCATATCACATATGACTCTTGTTGTTGGGTGACATCTCTATGTCAAAACTAGGCGCCCAACCTTTATGCCCCAAGGTCCTTAACTGTTAAGATGACCTTGTTAAGCTCACCAACCCTTATGCGTGTAGGTATCCGATACAAACCCATCCAGCCAAGGAAAACCGTGGCACCCTAATTTCATAGACCCACCAACGATTATACAGGGCATAGGATGGTGCAAGGTTTGGTTGGGAGGTCATGGTTTAACTTAAACTTTGTGAGGGATCGTTCTACTTCTATCATCTAAGCATGCATAGTAGTAAAACATATAAGAATAGCATTCACATAGATGTGATACAGTATGGCCCATTTTCTCATGGTGATCTCCATCGCCATAGAACCTGTCCACCATGATGATCTCCATCTTCATGCTCTATGCGAGCCATCCTCCAAGTGATGAGTTCTCCAAGAACTAATACAAGCTATTACTCCTAACAGCTAGTAATCAAAATTACATGGTATTGGGATCATCACAAGTTGGCACGCAGGCCATTACAATAATTGACAACACATATGGCTCCAGCCGTGTTGCCCTACTCACGACAGGCAGGTCATGAAAAATACATACATGCATCACATACATTTTTGGGCCATACTGATCACATAAATCCTGCAAAAACAAGTTGTGCATAGAATCGCATTCTACCGGATCATGTGAAATCGTAGAACCTATGAACCTTAATGAGATACAAAAGGGGGCTACGACTAAGGGGGGTCTAGGGGTCTCCTCATTATCAATGCTGGTAGGCTACACTAGCGTAAAATCAAAATTTTCTACCGTGTCAACCAGGAATACTATTGTCATAGATCACAGGATTACCACTAGACGCGCAGTTGCGGAACTCGATGAAGCACGTCGGGGCAGTGTAGATGTTCTACGTCTCCTCCTCGTCCTCGTCCCACGAGCAGCTCTCCTTTGCGCGGCTCGTCCAAGTGCTACACCTGCAGCACCTCCGAGGTATCCACACGTCCGGAGTGGAAGCCGTCACACGCCATACTGCTAGGTCTGCACGTGCAACATAGGCAGAAGAGGAGTGGCGGCTGGGTGGAATGCTCAACCCTATTCAGCTCGACTCACCCTCTCTTATATAGGCATCACTGGTGGGCTTCTACATTAGCAGCCCATTAGCAGCCTAAGCCTGGTCTAGTTCGGATCCAATCCTCATTAGGCTTCCAGCCCCTAAAGTGTGTGACCCTATAGGTTCATACACGTATAGACATGACATGAGTACACTTACTCCGTCAATAGTTGGTAGCGGCCTCAAGACGTGCCAACTCCTAAATGTTGGGTCCGCAGCATAGAAAACAAAAAAATTCCTACGGTGTGAACTACACGCCAAGATCTATTTACTAGGTACAAAGAAACGGGTGGACATACATCCAACAAGAACTTACCCTCAAAGACAACGAGCTTTGTTAACGAGTAGGAACTCGTGGTTGATGTAGTCGTACACTTGCCGATCTCAAGATCATGAGGAAGTCTGAGCGCCAAAGCATCCAAGACTTTTCGCACACATGTTCAAGCCACCGGACAATCTCCACCTCCTCGCTCCAGCGATCCAGCGGAAGAAGCAACTCCTTCCAGACGAAATGCCACCGGGAACATGTATAATAATTCTAGAGGGGGAGAGAGATCCTTCACAAGGAGGTGTGTGGATGAAGGAGGGAATGGGTGGCCTTTTATAGGAGGAGGGGGGTGCCCCTCTCTCCATGGCCGGCGCATGGGGGAGTGACCCCTCACCTCCCCCATTCATGTGGTGGTAACCCCTCCACATTAAAATGCCTCTTCACATTCCCTTTTAAAGTCTCCACTTTAAATGCATTAAATTTCTCCAAATTTAATGCTCTCTCATTTAATAAAACTCTTTTTATTAAATTTATTCAGAATTTTGTTAATTACTTTAATTAACAAACATTCACATATAGCCCCTTGCAATATTTCAATATCACATGCAGAACAACCTTCTGCAATTTCACCCGAAATAATTTCCGGTTTCTATTGAAACAATTCCTGCGCTTTGCAATTCTTTCGTCTAAAACATATGTGCTCCAAAATGGTGTCCGGTAACTCTTAAGTGTGCCACCCTACGGTTCGCGAATAATGCAGACATGATCGAGACCTTCTCCGATCAATAATCAGCAGGACACGGAGATCCGTCTTGACTCCTACACATTCAACGATGACTCCACGTGATCGTGAGAACCTTTAACGCTTGTAACTAAATCCCTTTGTCTCGATATATTACATGTCCGAGATTCGATCATCGGTATCTCCATACCTAGTTTGATCTCATCGACATGCACTCTTTTCTCGTTCCCGTGATATAACATTCTAGTGATCACATCACTTGCTTGCAAGCTATCCTAATGTGATATCACTGAGAGGGCCCAGAGTATATCTATCCGTCATCTGGATTGACAAATTCCACTCTTGATCCATGAGCCTCAACATAACACCTTCGTAGTACTGAAACCATCTTTATAGTCACCCTGTTACGGTGTGACGTTTGATGTTATCAAGATACTCTTCCGGTGTTAGCAATTAACATGATCTCATGGTCTAAGGATAAAGATTACTTCGTATGATGTTATAGCAATATAAACATAATGACTTGATCGTAATGCTATACTTCGGATGAATGTTTATCACATCATTCCACCAATGGTGTGACCTTGTTATTAACAACATCCAATGTCCATGATCAGGAAACCTCGATCATCCTGTTAATCAACAAGCTAGTCTATAAGAGAGGCATGACTAGGGACCCTTTTTGTTTATTAAACACACATGTATTGATGTTTCCGAATCAATACATTTCTAGCATGTAAAATAAACATCTATCATGTATAAGGAATATATAATAACAACTTTATTATTGCCTCTCAGGGCATATTTCCTTCAGTCTCCCACTTGCACTAGAGACAATAATCTAGTTCACATAGTGATAAATCTAACACCCATGGAGTTCTGGTGTTGATCATGTTTTGCCCTAGGGAGAACTTTAGTCAACGGATCTGCTACATTTAGGTCCGTGTGTACTTTACAAATCTTTATATCTCCATCCTTGACATGCTCGCGGATGGAGTGAAACCGGCGCTTAATATGTTTGGAATTCTTGTGAGACCTTGGTTCGTTTGCGTTGGCTATGGCTCCATTGTTGTCACAATAGATCACTATAGGGTCCAACGCACTGGGAACCACACCCAGTTCCGTAATGAACTCTTTCATCCAAATCGCTCTGCGCCGCTTCAAGCAAAGAACATATTCCGCCTCCGTTGTTGATCCAGCCACCACAGGTTGTTCGAACTCCTCCAACTAATCGCTGCTGCTCAAGAGAAATACGTATCCGGATTGAGACTTAGAGTCATCCGGATTGGTGTCAAAGCTAGCATCAACATAACACTTAGCGACTAGCTCTTCTTCACCTCCGTATATGAGAAACATATCCTTAGTTCTTCTCAAGTACTTGAGGATGTTCTTTACCGTTATCCAGTGTTCCGAACCTGGATCAGATTGGTACCTACTAGTCAAACTAATAGCATGTGCCACATCCGGTCTTGTACATAGCATGGCATACATAATAGAGCCTATGGCCGAGGCATAGGGGATCTTATCCATCATCTCTCTTTCTTCCGCCGTAGCCGGACTTTGAGTCTTACTCAATGTCTTGCCTTGCAACATAGGTAAGAACCCCTTCTTACTTTCGTCCATATTAAACTTCTTTAATATCTTATCAAGGTATGTACTCTATGATAGCCCAATTAGGTGCCTTGATCTATCTCTATAGATTTTAATGCCTAATATATATGACGCTTCACCAAGGTCTTTCATCGAAAATTTGCTCTTTAGATAACTTTTAACACTGTTTAAAAGATCTATATCATTTCCAATTAATAATATGTGATCCACATATAATATCAGAAATGACACATTGCTCCCACTCACTTTGTTGTAAATACAAGCCTCTCCATAAGTTTGGACAAATCCAAACTCTTTGATCACCTCATCAAAGCGGAGATTCCAACTTCGTGATGCTTGCTTCAGTCCATAGATGGATCGCTGAAGTTTGCACACCTTATTAGCATCCTTAGGATCGACAAAACCCTTAGGTTGTATCATATACAACTCTTCTTCAATCTTACCATTGAGGAATGCAGTTTTGACATCCATCTGCCATATTTCATAATCGAAATATGCAACAATTGCTAACATAATCCTAACCGATTTAAGCATCGCTACGGGAGAGAATGTCTCATCGTAGTCAACTCCTTGAATTTGTCGAAACCCCTTTGCGACAAGTCGAGCCTTATAGATGGTCACATTACCATCAGCATCAGTTTTCCTTTTGAAAATCCATTTATTCTCAACGTCCTTTCGGTCGTGAGGTAAGTCCACCAAGTTCCAAACTTGGTTCTCGTACATGGATTCCATCTCGGATTTCATGGATTCTAGCCATTTGTTGGAATCCGGGCTCATCATCGCTTCTTCATACGTCGCAGGTTCATCCATTTCATCAACCATGAAATTCACAACAGGATTGCCGTGATTCAGAGCTGCGTGTCACCGCTTGACCTGTGAGGTTCGGTAGTGTCCTCTTTCGGTGTTTCATGATCATTATCATTAGCTCTCTCTTCATCAGGTGAAGTCAACTCCGAAACAACTTCCGGTGCTGCGCCACTCGCCATTCCATGAAGAGAAGGTTCAATAACCTCTTCGAGTTCTACCTTCCGACTACTCACACCTTTCGCGAGAAACTCCTTCTCAAAAAAGGATCCATTCTTGGCAACAAAAACCTTGCCCTCGGATCTGTGATAGAAGGTATACCCAATTGTTTCCTTAGGGTATCCTATGAAGACGCATTTTTCCGCTTTGGGTTCGAGTTTATCCGGTTGAAATTTCTTCACATAAACATCGCATCCCCAAACCTTAAGAAATGACAGCTTAGGTTTGTTTCCAAACCATAATTCATACGGTGTCGTTTCAACGGATTTAGATGGTGCCCAATTTAAAGTGAATGCAGCTGTTTCCAGTGCATAACCCCAAAATGACAGAGGTAAGTCAGTCAGAGACATCATAGATCGAACCATATCCAATAAGGTACGATTACGACGTTCTGACACACCATTACGTTGTGGTGTTCTGGCAGGCGTGAGTTGTGAAACTATTCCACACTCTTTCATGTGTGTGCTAAACTCGTAACTTAGATACTCTCCTCCACGGTCAAACCATAGAAACTTGATTTTTCTATTACGATGATTTTCTACTTCATTCTGAAATTCCTTGAACTTTTCAAAAGTTTCAGACTTGTGTTTCATCAAATAGATATACCCATATCTACTCAAATCATCCGTGAAAGTAACAAAATAACGATATCCACCTCACGCCGACACACTCATTGGTCCACACACATCAGTATGTATGATTTCCAATAGATCTATCGCCTGTTCCATTGAACCGGAAAACGGCGTTCTAGTCATCTTGCCCATAAGGCATGGCTCACATGTATCAAATGATTCAAAATCAAGTGATTCCAAAAGTCCATCAGAATGGAGTTTCTTCATGCGTTTAACACCAATATGACCTAGACGGCAGTGCCACATATATGTAGACATATCATCATCAAGTTTAATATTTTTAGCATTAACATTATGAATGTGCGTAATATTACTATCGAGATCCAATAGAAATAAACCATTCAACATAGGTGCATGACCATAAAAGATATCATTCTTATAAATCGAACAACCATTGTTCTCAGATTTAAAGGAATGACCACTTTGCATCAAACACAATCCAGATACAATGTTCATGCTCAGTGCAGGCACCAAATAACAATTATTTAGGTTTATAACTAATCCCGATGGCAAATGGAGAGGTAGCGTCCCGACTGCGATCACATCAACTCTTGATCCATTGCCGACCCGCATCCTGACCTCATCCCTTGCTAGCTGTCGCTTGTTCCCTAGCCCCTGAACCGAGTTACATATATTAGCAACCGATCCGGTATCAAATACCCAGGTGCTACTACGAGTACTAGTCAAGTACACATCAATAACATGTATATCACATATACCTTTGTTTGCCTTGCTGGAATTCTTGTTCGCCAAATACTTGGGGCAGTTGTGCTTCCAATGGCCAGTCCCCTTGCAATAGTAGCACTCGGTGTCAGACTTAGGGCCAGCCCGGGGTTTCTTTTCAGGCGTGGCAACAGACTTGCCACCCTTCTTTCCCTTGTGCTTGCCTTTCTTATCCTTCTTGAAACCGGTGGTCCTATTGATCATCAACACTTGATGTTCTTTCCTAATCTCCACTTCTGTAGTCTTAAGCATTGTGAAGCTCGAAGAGACTTCTTCATGCCCTGCATATTATAGTTCATCATGAAGCTCTTGTAGCTAGGTGGCAGAGATTGGAGAACACGATGTATGCCTAAGTCAATGGGAATCGTTATTCCCAAGGACACAAGCTTATCGGCGTACCCAGACATTTTGAGTACGTGCTCACTAACGGAGCTGTTTTCTTCCATCATGCAGCTAAAGAACTTTTCTGTAGCTTTATAACTCTCTACGGTAGCATGGGTATCGAAAATCATTTTCAATTCTCCCATGGTATCAAAGGGATTGCCATTTTCGAAACGCTTTCGAAGTTCTAGGTCTAGCCCATACAGTATGCCGCAATGAACTAAGTTGTGGTCCTCCTGACGAGTCACATAGACATTCTTTTCCTCGTCAGGAGCTGGTGGGGGGCCTAGCGACGCATCTAGCACATATTGCTTTTGTGCAGCAGTGAGGAGAATCCTCAAATTCATAGCCCAGTTGGTGAAGTTGCTACGATTCGCAGCAAGTTTCTCTTTCTCCATGAACACATTGAAATTAAAAGCAGGTGGTGCCATCTACAACAGAATTTGTAAAGTTTATTTAGACTAAGTTTATGATAGATTGAGTTCAACTAATCCAAATTACTAATGAACTCCCACTCAAAAACGACATCCCTCGTGTCCTTTTGGTGATTACATGAACCAAATCCACTATACCAAGTCCGATCATCACGTGAGTTGATATAGCTTCAAAGGTGAGCATCTATATGGGCATCATATCAACCATATGACTCATGCTTAACCTTTTGGTCCGTGTTCCGAGGCCATGTATGTACATGCTAGGCTCGCCAAGTAAGAACCTTAGTATTCGCGTGTGTAAAACTGTCTTACACCCGTTCCTATGAAAGCGTAGATTTGAGTACACCCGATCATCACATGAAGTCTCGAAACACGATCCATAGAACGGTGCATACTCAAGGAAGAACACATTTTTATCTTGATATCTAAAAGAGGGATCATCTTATAATGCTATCAAACGCGCCAAACTAGTAGTATAAGATGCTAACATCTAATGTGTAAAGTGAGATGATATGGTCCATGCATTTGATCTCTATCACTTGCATCATGGTATGATCTCTATCATTCCTTTGTGTGCAAGGCCAAGGTCTATGGAACTTACACGTTGAGTGTGTTGTAAGAGTATCCATCATACATCTACTTACAACAATACCATATCAATACACTAGCCCAGCAACGATCTAAACTAGACGCCTCTAATTTATCAATTGCAAGTTTTACGTGGCTTAGGGCTTTCGGAGATAGAACCGTTCTTACCTACGAACATGAACCACAACGAGGATAACTAAGTTATTAGCAACTCGTTGTAAATCAGATATTGACTATAGTAGGAGAGACAGACACCCGCCAGCCACTTATGCAAAACAAGTTGCATGCCAGTCGTGGAACCGGTCTCATGTACGATGACATGTAAGGTTGGTCCGGGCCGCTTCATCCCACTATGCCACCAATATCCAAAATACACAGAAGATGCAATAACATGATCATCATCGCCCACATATCAACCATATGTGTACTACCCGTGCTAAGCACCTACACATAGACCAGACTCTGATACCACTGTTGGGTCCGCAGCATATAAAACAAAAAATTTCCTACGGTGTGAACTACACGCCAAGATCTATCTACTAGGTACAAAGCAACGGGTGGACATACATCCAACAAGAACTTACCCTCGTAGACAACGAGCTTTGTTAACGAGTAGGCACTCGTGGTTGATGTAGTCGTACACTTGCCGATCTCAAGATCGTGAGGAAGTCGGGCCTGAACTCAGCAGCGCATCCGCACTCGCACACACGTTCAAGCCACCGGACAACCTCCACCTCCTCGCTCCAGCGATCCAGCGGAAGCAGCAAGTCCTTCCAGACGAAATGCCACCGGGAACATGTATCTCGCTAATCCGAGACCATGGGGGAATAATTCTAGAGGGGGAGAGAGATCCTTCACAAGGAGGTGTGTGGATGAAGGAAGGAATGGGTGGCCTTTTATAGGAGGAGGGGGTGCCCCCTCTCTCTCCATGGCCGGCGCATGGGGGGGGGTGACCCCTCACCTCCCCCATTCATGTGGTGGTAACCCCTCCACATTAAAATGCCTCTTCACATTCCCTTTTAAAGTCTCCACTTTAAATGCATTAAATTTCTCCAAATTTAATGCTCTCTCATTTAATAAAACTCTTTTTATTAAATTTATTCAGAATTTTGTTAATTACTTTAATTAACAAACATTCACATATAGCCCCTTGCAATATTTCAATATCACATGCAGAACCACCTTCTGCAATTTCACCCGAAACAATTTCCGGTTTCTATTGAAACAATTCCTGCGCTTTGCAATTCTTTCGTCTGAAACATATGTGCTCCAAAATGGTGTCCGGTAACTCTTAAGTGTGCCACCCTACGGTTCGCGAATAATGCAGACATGATCGAGACCCTTCTCCGATCAATAATCAGCAGCGGGACCTAGAGATCCGTATTGACTCCTACACCAACGATGACTCCTATGATCGTGAGAACCTTTAACGCTTGTAACTAAATCCCTTTGTCTCTTGATATATTACATGTCCGAGATTCGATCATAGGTATCTCCATACCTAGTTTGATCTCGTTACCGACATGCACTCTTTTCTTGTTCCCGTGATATAACATTTCTAGTGATCACATCACTTGCTTGCAAGCTATCCTAATGTGATATCACCGAGAGGGCCCAGAGTATATCTATCCGTCATATGGATTGACAAATTCCACTCTTGATCCATGAACCTCAACATAACACCTTTGTAGTACTGAACCCATCTTTATAGTCACCCTGTTAAGGTGTGATGTTTGATGTTATCAAGATACTCTTTCGGTGTTAGCAATTAACATGATCTCATGGTCTAAGGATAAAGATTACTTCGTATGATGTTATAGCAATATAAACATAATGACTTGATCGTAATGCTATACTTCGGATGAATGTTCATCACATCATTCCACCAATGGTGTGACCTTGTTATTAACAACATCCAATGTCCATGATCAGGAAACCTTGATCATCCCGTTAATCAACAAGCTAGTCTATAAGAGAGGCATGACTAGGAACCCTTTTTGTTTATTAAACACACATGTATTAATGTTTTCGAATCAATACATTTCTAGCATGTAAAATAAACATCTATCATGTATAAGGAATATATAATAACAACTTTATTATTGCCTCTCAGGGCATATTTCCTTCACTAAACGCATATAAAGATCATTCAGACGAACCATCACAAGGTTGAGTACATGTCTTTCCCTTTGCCTCACGATATTTGGTCTAGCTCCAAGCTGACCTCTCTTTCTTGATAGTGTGATTCGGAATCCCTTTACTAGGTTAACTCTTAACCATATGTAGCACGGCCATGCATTTCTTGATCCGATCACTCGAGGGGCCCAGAGATATCTCTCTCAAGTAGAGAGGGGCAAATCCCATCTTGATTGACCGATGCCTTGCAGCATGTATTAGGAAAAACCTGAAAGCTACCTTTAGAACTACCCAGTTACGGAGTAGTGTTTGATAGCCCCAAAGTAGGTCGATCCACATCTCAAGTACATGCGACAATCTCAGGTCTAAGGACAAAACATACACGATGTGTAGAGAGAGCTGCAAGTATTATTGCCAGTCTCATGTTGGGTCAGTCCAACCCCATGTTCATAACATGTGTCCACATCATTGGTTTGACATCTCCATGTCTATGACTTGCGAAACATAGTCATCAACCAATCGATGTGCTAGTCTAATATTCACGTGTGTCCTCACATGAACTCTGACTAGGGACAATTATTAGATAACCATACAAGTAAAGAGTTTCACAAACAATTCACATAATTTCCAATCAATACAAGTTGCCTGGTATATGGATATTCAAGGAACATTATAATAATTCATGGATACACATGAAATACAATCATCTCTATGATTGCCTCTAGGGCATATTTCCTTCACGGATCTGGTGGGCGGTCGTGCTGCCGGCCATGTAGATCGCATTGAAGCGATTGGATCTGGCGCGAAAATCCTCGGGGGATTCCAAGCTAGAATCAGAGTCGAAGATCCCCGGGATGGAGGGGTCCTCGATGTCCTCTGGGTTGGAGACCCGCATGACGGAGTCCTCCCGTGATGCGGCGGTGATGGATCCGTTGACCGATGCAGGGGCCACGGAGTCGGCGTCGTCATTTAGGGCATCGTCGTTGGTGGCGGCGTTAGTCTCGACCGCATCGCTAGCGGCCGAGTCGTACTTGGTGACGAGGCCCCTGATGGAGCGGACCTGCTCCTCCAAAAGCAGATCGTGGTGCGGAGGCAATCCACCGACGATCACCGTCGCAGCTGGATCGACCGCGCCGGGGAAACAGACGAAGAGGTTGATGGAGCCGACCGGCATCACCGCGGCATGAGTGACCGGGCGTGACGCCGGGATGTAGCTGCTGGGCAGGATCTGCAAGATCCCGCTGATGGCGATCATGCGACCGGTGGCGAGTGGCCGATTGATCAGCAAATAAGGTCTCGCCGCAGAACTCAGGCCTGTCCCGCTATGCCCCACGGTGGGCGCCACTGTGATGGAAATGGCCACGGCAGTCACTGCCACTGGCAGCGATTGAGTGTTTCATGAGGAAGATTTGGCGGCCATCTGCGGTGCGAGATGGGGGCGGATGCACGTGTGTTTACCCAGGTTCGCCCCCCCAGAGGGTAAAGACCTACTCCTGCTAGATTAGATTATGAGAGAGCGAGTTACATGGGTGGCGAGCTCGGCGGCTAGGCAGCGAGTCGCTTGAGGGGGTGTATGATGGAACGTGTGTCTCCAGGATACCCTAGGGAGGTTTATATATGGAGCACCTCGCTAGGGTTTACAAGTTATCCCCGAATAAGATAAGGATCCGGAGGCTTTTGACCTAGTTCGACTGAGCTTCTGCTATGCTCCTAGGCTTCTAGTCGCCAGTCGCTAGGCCTTTCCTTCCTTCGTAATCCGATCATTGTCTTCCGGCTGGACCTTTCGCCCTTTACCGATCGAACGTCCTGCTGGGCATACCCCCTTCATCATATCCCCATCAGTCATTGAATGTGGGTTCTTTTCACAAACCACATATGGATCCACTAGAGTCATTGCATGTGTGTTCTTTTCATTAACCATAGCTAGAGATATTGGATGTGTGTTCTTTTCACAAACCACATATGTATCCACCAGTGTCATTGAATGTGTGTTGTTTTGACAAGCCACACATGGATCCACTAGTGTCATTGAATGTGTGTTCTTTTCATTAATCACAGTTAGAGTCATTGCATGCCTGTTCTTTTCACAAACCACATAAGGATCCACTAGAGTCATTGGATTGTGTTATTTTCACAAACCACATATGGATCCACAAGTGTCATTGAATGTGTGTTCTTTTCACAAACAACACATGGACCCACCAGAGTCATTGCATGTGTGTTCTTTTCATTAACCACAACTAGAGTCATTGCATGTGTGTTCTTTTCACAAACCACATATGGATCCACCAGAGTCATTGCATGTTTGTTCTTTTCACAAACCACATCTAGATCCCCTAGAGTCATTGCATGTGTGTTCTTTTCACAAACCACATGAGCATGTCTGTTCTTCTCGCAAACCACATATGGATCCACCAGTGTCATTGCATGTTTGTTCTTTTCACAAACCACATATGGATCCACTAGAGTCATTGCATGTGTGTTCTTTTCATGAACCACATATGGATCCACCTGAGTGATTGCATGTCTGTTCTTTTCACAAACCACATATAGAGTCATTGCATGCCTGTTCTTTTCACAAACCACATATGGATCCACTAGAGTCATTTCATGTCTGTTCTTTTCATAAACCACATAAGGATCCACTAGAGTCATTGCGTGTCTGTTCTTTTCACAAACCACATATGGGTCCACTAGAGTCATTGCATGTGTGTTCTTTTGACAAACCACATATGGAACGACCAGTGTCATTGAATGTGTGTTCTTTTCACAAACCACACATGGATCCACTAGAGTCATTACATGTGTGTTCTTTTCATTAACCACAGCTAGAGTCATTGCATGTGTGTTCTTTTCATAAACCACATATGGATCCACCAAAGTCAGTGAATGTCTGTTCTTTTCACTAACCACATATGGATCCACCAAATTCAGTGAATGTCTGTTCTTTTCACAAACCATATATGGATCCACCAATGTCATTGAATGTGTGTTCTTCTCACAAACCACATATGGATCCACAAGTGTCATTGCATGTCTGTTCTTCTCAGAAACCACATATGGATCCACTAGAGTCATTGCATGTATGTTCTTTTCACAAACCACATATGGATCCACCAGTGTCATTGCATGTCTGTTCTTTTCACAAACCACATATGGATCCACTAGTGTCATTGTATGTGTGTTCTTTTCATGAACCACATGAGCATGTGTGTTGTTCTCACAAACTACATATGGATGCACTAGTGTCATTGAATGTGTGTTCTTTTCCGAAAACACATATGGATCCACCAGTGTCATTGCATGTGTGTTCTTTTCTTGAACCATAGCTAGAGTCATTGCATGTGTGGTTTTTTCACAAACCACATATGGATCCACTAGAGTCATTTCATGTTTTCTTTTCATTAACCACTGCTAGAGTCAATGCATGTCTGTTCTTTCACAAACCACACATGGATCCACTAGTGTCTTTACATGCATGTTCTTTTCAGAAACCACAGTTAGAGTCATTGCATGTGTGTTCTTTTCATTAACCACAACTAGAGTCAGTGAATGTCTGTTTTTTTCACAAACCACATATGGATCCGCCAGTTTCATTGAATGTGTGTTATTTTCAGAAACCACATATGGATCCACCACTATAATTGAATGTGTGTTCTTCTCACAAACCACATATGGATCCACAAGTGTCATTGCATGTCTGTTCTTCTTACAAACCACATATGGATCCACAACTAGAGTCATTGGATGTGTGTTCTTTTCACAAACCACATATGGATCCACCAGTGTCATTGCATGTGTGTTATTCTCACAAACCACATATGGATCCACAAGTGTCATTGCATGTGTGTTCTTTTCATGAACCACATGAGCATGTGTGTTCTTATCACAAACCACATATGGATCCACTAGTGTCATTGAATGTGTGTTCTTTTCCTAAAACACATATGGATCCACCAGTGTCATTGCATGTGTGTTCTTTTCATGAACCACAACTAGAGTCATTACATGTGTGTTCTTTTCACAAACCACATATGGATCCACTAGAGTCATTTCATGTGTTCTTTTCATTAACCACAGCTAGAGTCATTGCATGTCTATTCTTTCACAAACCACACATGGATCCACTTGTGTCATTACATGCATGTTCTGTTCATAAACCATAGTTAGAGTCATTGCATGTGTGTTCTTTTCATTAACCACAACTAGAGTCAGTGAATGTCTGTTCTTTTCACAAACAACATATGGATCCACTATAATCATTTAATGTTTTTTTTTCATTGACCACAGCTAGAGTCATTGGATGTGTGTTCTATTCACAAACCACACATGTATCCACCAGTGTCATTGAATGTGTGTTCTTTTCATTAACCATAATTAGAGTCATTGCATGTCTGTTCTTTTCACAAACCACATAAGGATCTACTAGAGTCATTGGATGTGTGTTCTTTTCACAAACCACATATGGATCCACTAGTGTCATTGAATGTGTGTTCTTTTCACAAACCACACATGGATCCACTAGAGTCATAGCATGTGTGTTCTTTTCATTAACCACAGGTAGAGAAATTGGATGTGTGTTCTTTTCACAAACCACATATGGATCCACCAGTGTCGTTGAATGTGTGTTCTTTTCACAAACCGCATATGATTCCACCAGTGTCATTGCATGTCTGTTCTTTTCACAAACCACATATGGATCCACTAGTGTCATTGCATGTGTGTTCTTTTCATGAACGACATGAGCACGTGTGTTCTTCTCACAAACCACATATGGATGCACTAGTGTCATTGAATGTGTGTTATTTTCCGAAAACACATATGGATCCACCAATGTCATTGCATGTGTGTTCTTTTTTTGAACCACAGCTGGAGTCATTGCATGTGTGGTTTTTTCACAAACCACATATGGATCCACTAGAGTCATTTCATGTTTTCTTTTCATTAACCACTGCTAGACTCAATGCATGTCTGTTCTTTCACAAACCACACATGGATCCACCAGTGTCTTTACATGCATGTTCTTTTCATAAACCACAGTTAGAGTCATTGCATGTGTGTTCTTTTCATTAACCACAACTAGAGTCAGTGAATGTCTGTTCTTTTCACAAACCACATATGGATCCGCCAGTTTCATTGAATGTGTGTTATTTTCAGAAACCACATATGGATCCACCACTATAATTGAATGTGTGTTCTTCTCACAAACCACATATGGATCCACAAGTGTCATTGCATGTTTGTTCTTCTTACAAACCACATATGGATCCACAACTAGAGTCATTGGATGTGTGTTCTTTTCACAAACCACATATGGATCCACCAGTGTCATTGCATGTGTGTTCTTCTCACAAACCACATATGGATCCACAAGTGTCATTGCCTGTGTTTTTTTTTCATGAACCACATGAGCATGTGTGTTCTTATCACAAACCACATATGGATCCACTAGTGTCATTGAATGTGCGTTCTTTTCCTAAAACACATATGGATTCACCAGTGTCATTACATGTGTGTTCTTTTCATGAGCCATAGCTAGAGTCATTGCATGTGTGTTCTTTTCACAAACCACATATGGATCCACTAGAGTCATTTCATGTGTTCTTTTCATTAACCACAGCTAGAGTCATTGCATTTCTATTCTTTCACAAACCACACATGGATCCACTAGTGTCATTACATGCTTCTTTTTTTCATAAACCACAGTTAGAGTCATTGCATGTGTGTTCTTTTCATTAACCACAACTAGAGTTAGTGAATGTCTGTTATTTTAACAAACCACATATGGATCCACCAGTGTCATTGAATGTGTGTTCTTTTCACAAATCACTTATGGATCCACCAGTGTCATTGAATGTGTGTTCTTCTCACAAACCACATATGGATGCACAAGTGTCATTGCATGTCTGTTCTTCTCACAAACCACATATGGATCCACTAGAGTCATTGCATGTCTGTTCTTTTCACAAACCACATATGGATCCACCAGTATCATTGCATGTCTGTTCTTTTCACAAACCACATATGGATCCACTAGTGTCATTGCATGTGTGTTCTTTTCATGAACCACACATAGAGTCATTGCATGTCTGTTCTTTTCACAAACCACATATAGAGTCATTGCATGCCTGTTCTTTTCACAAACCACATATGGATCAACTAGAGTCATTTCATGTCTGTTCTTTTCGCAAACCACATATAGATCCACTAGAGTCATTGCATGTCTGTTCTTTTCACAAACCACATAAGGGTCCACTAGAGTCATTGCAAGTGTGTTCTTTTCACAAACCACATATGGATCCACCAGTGTCATTGAATGTGTGTTCTTTTCACAAACCACACATGGATTCACTAGAGTCATTACATGTGTGTTCTTTTCATTAACCACAGCTAGAGTCATTGCATGATTGTTCTTTTCACAAACCACATATGGATCCACCAGAGACAGTGAATGTCTGTTCTTTTCACAAACCACATATGGATCCACCAGTGTCATTGAATGTGTATTATTTTCACAAACCACATATGGATCCACCAGTGTCATTGAATGTGTATTCTTCTCACAAACCACATATGGATCCACAAGTGTTATTGCATGTCTGTTCATTTCACAAACCACATATGGATCCACCAGTGTCATTGCATGTCTGTTCTTTTCGCAAACCACATATGGATCCACTAGTTTCATTGCATGTGTTTTCTTTTCATGAACCACATGAGCATGTGTGTTATTCTCACAAACCACATATGGATCCACTAGTGTCATTGCATGTGCGTTGTTTTTCTAAAACATATATGGATCCACCAGTGTCATTGCACGTGTGTTCTTTTCATGAACCACAGCTAGAGTCATTGCATGTGTGTTGTTTTCACAAACCACATATGGATCCACCAGAGTCATTGCATGTGTGTTCTTTTCATTAACCACAACTAGAGTAATTGGATGTGTGATCTTTTCACAAATCACATATGGATTCACCAGTGTCATTGCATGTGTGTTCCTTTCACGAACCACATATGGATCCACTAGAGTCATTGCATGTGTGTTATTTTCATGAACCACATGAGAATGTTTGTTCTTATCACAAACCACATATGGATCCACTAGTGTCATTGAATGTGTGTTCTTTTCCTAAAACACATATGGATCCACCAGTGTCATTGCATGTGTGTTCTTTTCATGAACAAGAGCTAGAGTCATTGCATGTGTGTTCTTTTCACAAAGCACACATGGATACACCAGTGTCATTGCATGTGTGTTCTTTTCATGAACAACAACTAGAGTCAGTGAATGTCTGTTCTTTTCACAAACAACATATGGATCCACTAGAGTCATTTCATTTGTTCTTTTCATTAACCACAACTAGAGTCATTGGATGTGTGTTCTTTTCACAAACCACACATGGATCCACCAGTGTCATTGAATGTGTGTTCTTTTCACAAACCACACATGGATCCACTAGAGTCATTGCATGTGTGTTCTTTTCATTAACCACAGCTAGAGAAATTGGATGTGTGTTCTTTTCACAAACCACATATTGATCCACCAATGTCATTGAATGTATGTTCTTTTCACAAACCACACATGGTTCCACGAGTGTCATTGGATGTGTGTTCTTTTCATTAACCACAATTAGAGTCATTGCATGTCTGTTCTTTTCACAAACCACATAAGGATCCACAAGAGTCATTGGATGTGTGTTCTTTTCACAAACCACATATGGATCGACCAGTGTCATTGAATGTGTGTTCTTTTCACCAACAACACATGGATCCACCAGAGTCATTGCATGTGTGTTCTTTTCATTAACCATAGCTAGAGTCATTGCATGTGTTTTCTTTTCACAAACCACATATGGATCCACCAGAGTCATGGCATGTCTGTTCTTCTCACAAACCACATATGGATCCACTAGAGTCATTGCATGTCTGTTCTTTTCACAAACCACATATGGATCCACCAGTGTCATTGCATGTCTGTTCTTTTCACAAACCATATATGGATCCACTAGTGTCATTGCATGTGTGTTATTTTCATGAACCACATGAGCATGTGTGTTCTTCTCACAAACCACATATGGATCCACTAGTGTCATTGCATGTGTGTTCTTTTCCTAAAACACATATGGATCCACCAGTGTCATTGCATGTGTGTTCTTTTCATGAACCACAGCTTGAGTCATTGCATGCGTGTTCTTTTCAGAAACCACATATGGATCCACTAGAGTCATTCCATATGTTCTTTTCATTAACCGCAGCTAGAGTCATTGCATGTCTGTTCTTTCACAAACGACACATGGATCCACCAGTGTCATTACATGCTTGTTCTTTTCATAAACCACAGTTAGAGTCATTGCATGTCTGTTCTTTTCATTAACAACAACTAGGGTCAGTGACTGTCTGTTCTTTTCACAAACCACATATGGATCCACCGGTGTCATTGAATGTGTGTTCTTTTCACAAACCACATATGGATCCACTAGTGTCATTGAATGTGTGTTCTTCTCACAAACCACATATGGATCTACAAGTGTCATTGCATGTCTGTTCTTCTCACAAACCACATATGGATCCACTAGAGTCATTGCATGTCTGTTCTTCTCACAAACCACATATGGATCCACCAGTGTCATTGCATGTCTGTTCTTTTCTCAAACCACATATGGATCCACCGGTGTCATTGCATGTGTGTTCTTTTCATGAACCACATGAACATGTCTGTTCTTTTCACAAACCACATATGGATCCACTAGTGTCATTCAATGTGTGTTCTTTTCCTAAAACACATATGGATCCACCAGTGCCATTGCATGTCTGTTCTTCTCACAAACCACATATGTATCCACCGGTGTCATTGCATGTGTTTTTTTCATGAACTACAACTAGAGTCCATTGCATGTGTGTTAGTTTCACAAACCACATATCGATCCAACAGAGTCATTGCATGTGTGTTCTTTTCATGAACCACAGCTAGAGTCATTGCATGTGTGTTGTTTTCACAAACCACATATGGATCCACCAGAGTCATTGCATGTGTGTTCTTTTCATTAACCACAACTAGAGTAATTGGATGTGTGTTCTTTTCACAAATCACATTTGGATCTACCAGTGTCATTGCATGTGTGTTCTTTTCACGAACCACATATGGATCCGCAAGAGTCATTGCATGTGTGTTCTTCTCATGAACCACATGAGCATGTGTGTTCTTATCACAAACCACATATGGATCCACTAGTGTCATTGAATGTGTGTTCTTTTCCTAAAACACATATGGATAAACCTGTGTCATTGCATGTGTATTCTTTTCATGAACCACAGCCAGAGTCATTGCATGTATGTTCTTTTCACAAAGTGGATCCACCAGTTTCATTGCATGTGTGTTGTTTTCATGAACCTCAACTAGAGTCAGTGAATGTCTGTTATTTTCACAAACAACATATGGATCCACTAGAGTCATTTCATGTGTTCTTTTCATTAACCATAGCTAGAGTCATTGGATTTGTGTTCTTTTCACAAACCGCACATGGATCCACCAGTGTCATTGAATGTGTGTTCTTTTCGTTAACCACAATTAGAGTCATTGTATGTCTGTTCTTTTCACAAACCACATAAGGATCCACTAGAATCATTGGATGTGTGTTCTTTTCACAAAGCACAGATGGATACACCAGTGTCATTGCCTGTGTGTTCTTTTCATGAACCACACATGGATCCACTATAGTCATTGCATGTGTGTTCTTTTCATTAACCACAGCTAGAGAAATTGGATGTGTGTTCTTTTCACAAACTAGATATGGATCCACCAGTATCATTGAATGTGTGTTCTTTCCACAAACCACACATGGATCCACCAGTGTCATTAAATGTGTGTTGTTTTCATTAACCACAGTTAGAGACATTGCATGTCTGTTCTTTTCACAAACCACATAAGGATCCACTAGAGTCATTGGATGTGTGTTCTTTTCACAAACCACATATGGATCCACCAGTGTCATTGAATGTGTGTTCTTTTCACAAACCACACATGGATCCACCAGAGTCATTGCATGTGTGTTCTTTTCATTAACCACAGCTAGAGTCATTGCATGTGTGTTCTTTTCACAAACCACATATGGATCCACCAGAGTCATTGCATGTTTGTTCTTTTCACAAACCACATCTGGATCCCCTAGAGTCATTGCATGTGTGTTCTTTTCACAAACCGCATGAGCATGTCTGTTCGTCTCGCAAACCACATATGGATCCACCAGTGTCATTGCATGTATGTTCTTTTCACAAGCCATATATGGATCCACTAGAGGCATTGCATGTCAGTTCTTTTCACAAACCACATATGGATCCACCAGTGTCATTGAATGTGTATTCTTTTCACAAACCACATATGGATCCACCAGTGTCACTGAATGTGTGTTCTTTTCACAAACCACACATGGATCCACTGGAGTCATTACATGTGTGTTATTTTCATTAACCACAGCTAGAGTCATTGCATGTGTGTTCTTTTCACAAACCACATATGGATCCACCAGAGTCAGTGAATGTCTATTCTTTTCACAAACCACATATGGATCCACCAAAGTCATTGAATGTCTGTTCTTTTCACAAACCACATATGGATCCACAAGAGTCATTTCATGTGTTCTTTTCATTAACCATAGCTAGAGTCATTGGATGTGTGTTTTTTCACAAACCACACATGGATCCACCAGAGTCATTGCATGTGTGTTCTTTTCATTAACCACAGCTAGATTCATTGCATGTGTGTTCTATTCACAAAGCACATATGGATCCACCAGTGTCATTGCATGTTTGTTCTTTTCGCAAACCACATATGGATCCCCTAGAGTCATTGCATGTGTGTTCTTTTCACAATCCACATGAGCATGTTTGTTCTTCTCGCAATCCACATATGGATCCACTAGTGTCATTGCATGTTTGTTCTTTTCACAAACCACATATGGATCTAGTAGAGTCATTGCATGTGTGTTCTTTTCATGAACCACATATGGATCCACCAGAGTCATTGCATGTCTGTTCTTTTCACAAACCACATATTGAGTCATTGCATGCCTGTTCTTTTCACAAACCACATATGGATCCACCAGAGTCATTTCATGTCTGTTCTTTTCACAAACCACATAAGGATCTAGTAGAGTCATTGCATGTCTATTATTTTCACAAACCACATAAGGATCCACTAGAGTCATTGCATGTGTGTTATTTTCACAAACCACATATGGATCCACTAGAGTCATTGCATGTGTGTTCTTTTCATAAACCACATATGGATCCACCAGAGTCATTACATGTCTGTTCTTTTCATAAACCACAACAGTCATTGCATGTGTGTTCTTTTCACAAACCACATATGGATCCACCAGAGTCATTGCATGTGTGTTCTTTTCATTAACCATAGCTAGAGTCATTGGATGTTTGTTCTTTTCATAAATCACATGACCATGTGTGTTCTTTTCGCAAACCACATATGGATCCACCAAGGGTCATTGCATGTGTGTTCTTTTCATGAACCACATCTAGAGTCATTGCATGTGTTTTCTTTTCACGAACCACACATGGATCCACTAGAGTCATTTTCATGTGTGTTCTTTTCATAAACCACATGGATCCTAACCTTAGGAGAGGCCTAACCTTAGCCCCCAATGGTGGAGGCCGTTAGACCGAGTCTTCTAGTAGCCACGCCCTAACATAGTTGTTTTGCATGACGATTCCTACACACCGTTCGATCGGGGCGCTTGGATGATTGGGATGGTTCTTCGAAAGAGCGATCCATGTGTAGGCTATTCTGCGACATGATTGGCCATGCTTACTGTTCGCTTGCTCTGGAGAAACTAGCAACACCGCGCGCTCCCCTTTTGCGAGTGTCACGAGTTCCGTGGGCCATATGCCAGTGTCACGACCCCTTTACTTCTCTTCCTCCACATACTTCTCTTCCTTTCCCTCGAAGCCACTTTCCCCACTTCTCTCCCATCCTGCCATAGCCGCAAGCTGACGGCACCTCCAGCCCAGTCCCCCCCCCTCGCTCCATGGGTTCAAGGGGAGATGGCGAGGAAACGCGTCGTGACAACAGGGATGGTGATTTCGATGTGAGTCGTCTCATCTCTAGCATCTGTGGCCAATTATCTATTTTGATCTAGATCTACTCTGTTTACTCATACACGTATGATGTGTTAGGCCAACCAGACGCTGTACGACTCCGACTATCACAGTTTAGCGGAGGAAGACATTCCTACGCTATGTAAACATGGATATGTGCCCGCTAAATTTGTAGCATTCGAAGGACGAAACACAGACATGAGGTTTTTACGATGTCAAGGACATCATGCAATGATGCAAGGCAGAAGTTGCGGTGTTGTCAAATGGGTAGATCCAGAGTGGCCCAAATCGATGTAGAAAATGCTGGACAAACTATGGGATATGACTATTGAGTTGAAAGAATCCATAGTCAGCTCACTTCTTGACAGTGCTAAGATGAAGCTATTTGACCAAGTTGACACAACCAAGCTTAACCGAGATCTCAGGAGGCTGTAAGACAAGGTTAGCAAAGTCGAGAAGGAGAGGGACGTGGCGTTGGCCCTGAAGGCTAAAGCAGAGCAAGAGCTGACTCAAGCAAGGAATAAACTTCACCAGGCTAAAGTCCTGCAGTTCACAACTACAAGTATTGAAAAGTGCATGAGGATAAATGCAGAGAAACAATTGAAGATGTGCAAAGAAGATGCTAAAAGGAAGGAGTAGACGATTCGATCATTGCTCTCGCAGGAAGATGCGCATCGGGCTAAGATTAGGAAGATCAAGGAGATGTGTGATAACTAGTTCTATTTAGCTTGAGATCCGTACTTTTTAAGTTGTAATAGTAGTACTTGTACATACTAGCAGTCTGAACTAGTGGTCCTGGAGTCCTGGGAGAAACAAAGTTGGTCGCCCATAATCTGTCTTAACCCTGCATTACTTCCTTTTGTCTGATGATGGTGGTACTCTGACATTGGTGTTTTGTTTAAACATAATCTACGTGGATTGTGCCGCATGCAAATGGCACAACCACAATTTAAAAAGTGGAAGCACGTGAAGTAGTTGAAACAAGTTGCTGTTTCATGGAGTATAGCAGCTTAAATAATTTATTTCTGTGCCACTTACATTCCATCGAATTTAGAGACCTCCTGCCCCTGGGCAATCGTGGAACCGGTGCTGCGTGTTTTCAGATACTAGTGGCACAATCACAAATTCGGATTCAACAACTAACTCGAGCATTTCCAAACCCTAAGTCGCGATACATTTTACTCCAAGAATGTGTGTAGATTGTTTCGCTCGACAAGTTCCACGCACAGAGCTCCAGAATTTAATCGAATTACATATATATAGGTTCAAGTTCAACACATTATTATGCATCTTCATTGCCAGCAGCCTTCTTTCCCTGCCTGGGTGCCAAGCCTTCACGTCCACTGGCTTCTTCATTTCCTGACTTCTTCCTCTTCCTCGGTGCCAATTTTCTTAGCTTCACATGGTCTGCATCACAGGGACAGTCAGCACCAGAATCGTGTCCACCATCATCTTTCTACTCGTTTTTATTTTCTTCCAGCAGCAAAATGACTGACCCGGCAGCCATGTTTCTAACCTTGCAGCGCTTCCTGTCAAAGAAATAGGACTGTTGCATAACTGCCTAATATCTACAGTGTAAATAAAACAAAAATTACAATTCAGCACAAACATGTGAACCCCAAGAGACTTTTTCTTACCAGGAGCTAATTGGGTTCGAGCGAACACCCTGTCCAAGAATAGAAGGGTGACTCCCAGTTGAAGCAGCTTCCACATCCAGTACATCACAATTCAGCTCAAACATGCAAGCCGAAGCATACCTTTTCATCGACCCAATTAGCTGACTGTCACACGTTAGAGGAACCATGATGCCTCGTTCATCCATGAAGCTGAACTTTGCAGTCTGCTTTGGCCATATTTCATCATGATTACGCAGAGCAGCAACCATACCAGGGATAGTGCAGATCTGCACAGGCGCTTCTTCCATCATGATACAATGGTGTCCATACCACTTGCCCTTCACCCTAGCTGATTTAGAGTCATACCTGAAGAGGCTACCGTAACCAGGTAGGGGTGGTCTGTGGAGATCCCACTTGACAGAAAACTGTGGACAAAATATGCTTGTCAGTGTTGGGTTAACAAACAATTTTAGGTTCAATAGCGAGCTAGCAGTTATAGATAGTGCGAATAGCAAAGAGAAGGGCAACTCACCCACATGTAGACAAAACTTCTTCTTCCTTGGTAGTAGGATCTGCCATCCTCTGAGCTGCTCAGCTCGTTGTCGGCAAGAGCTAGAGCCTCGCAACAACGGCTATGACATGCGCCATTGGAACTCGGGACGAACGAATGGGCGCAGCAACTTGGCGCCAGAAGTCAAATGTCCGAAGAGATCGTTCTGCCTAGAGGGTGGATTTTGATGCTGCCAGTGCTAGGGGAAAGGAGGGAATGGATTTGTGAAATTGGTCAACGCATCCAAGCCACTTAGTTCCTCGAATTTCCTAAGAGGTTAACGTGGGGCGCTCACGTCACGAACAGATGACCGACATGTGGGTCCCGACCGTGTACTTCACGGGGCAATTTAACAAATTGTTTAAATTTGGTAGGGGTGAGATGAGTTTGCCTCGAAATGTCCCCTCTCAGTGGTTGGCAGCCCAACTTTACGAAATGCGGAAATTATAGGCAACTTGGGTACCACAATGGACTCGCCTAGGAACTTTCAGGCCACAAACCAACAATCCTGGCCAAATGGGGGTGAATACAAATCTAACAGGCAAACGGTCGTTTGAACCAAACAAAAAAATGGTTGAACTCAAATACCACCGTTAGGTCAACTCTTCTTGGCCTACCCTATCAGTATTCCCCGTTATCCTTTGCGGCGTGGATTAGTTTACCCCTTCATGGACCCGATCTACTTCTCTACTCTGCTCTTCTCCCATGTTCCCCTCCCCATAACCTTTGCTCAACTCTAGTTTCTCATCTTAGATCAGAGCTTGCACTTCCTGTCCTTGCGTCCCCGCCATGTCGAGTCAACCTCCCACGCCTCTAATCAAAGCTCGCAGCCGTCACATCGTCTGTTGTATCAGTGCTTCACGTCCTCGGTCTAGTATCTCGCCTCTGGCTAGTCCTTCTAGAACCACGGAGCGCGTCCCGTCGGGTAATCCTGGATGGCGACCTGCCTCAGGCGGTTACATGCTGTCGTGCACCCCAGGAATGGTAGCCCTAGCATAGCAGTTTGACGACCACGCTCTCGTGTCCACCGCGCTGGGCATCCATCTTGCTATGTCACCAGAAGACTTGCTATCAGCTTCTAGGTCTCGTTTTGGGATCAGATGAAATGTGGACAAGATTGAGGTATGTGCACCGCCATTCAATTTTTTCATTTGTTTCGAGCATAGCTCAAACACCAAGCACGCTCAGTATTTTTCCCATTCTTTCGAGTGTAGTGGGGAGAAAATTAGCTTCATGCGTTGGCATCGCGCCTGTGGGTGTGACGGTCGCTTGGGGCAGCTTTGTTTCTTCTCCAAACTCGGATTTTGACAGCCTCCCATTGGATGCTTGGGAGCCGGAGGCCCTCAAGTAGGTCGTCAGTAGCCTTGGCGGCGAGCTGGTGGAGATTGTGCCACCGAGCGATAGGTGGATCATAGAGGTAAAGGCGTGGCTAAAATATCCAGACATTGTTCCTAAGATGAAATTCCAAGCAGGGCAGGACGACAGCTTAGCTAGAAGCACCCAGTCATCATCCACCTAGAGGAGGTTCTGGAATACATACATGGCATTCAGGACCCCGATGAGGCGGCCAGAAAGCGTCCTCGTCGCCTATAGTGTTGGCCTAGAAGGATCGGTGGCACAAGGACCACCACCATTTTGCGATGGGCACATAGTTTTGGTGGGGGAACTAGGCTTGGACAAGCTGATGGTTCTGATTTCCCTCGAGTGAAGACGGAGCTCTAGTGAATTGATGTAGTATGTGTGGCTAATGAATTTATAGTATGGAGAGCGGAGCAGGTAGTTAGCCTGGACTAAAAATATGTAATAGTTTGAATTGTTGTAGTATGTGTGGCTAATGAATTTGAAGTATGTGTGGCTAATGCATCTGTAGTGAACACCGTGCTTTATAATTTCTGTGAATAACCAAGGACAACCTCCTGAAAAGAGGGTGGACTGACAATGATAAATGTCACTTCTGTGGTTGCTGGGAAAATGTAGCCCATCTCCTCTTCAAGTATAATGCAGCTAGATTATTTTGCCAACTGATGAGCGATCCGGAAGACAATAAATGATTCTTGTTTCAAACAAAGATTTCCTGATGATCCTTATAACATTGTCTACTAGTTTTGTAACATGGTGAACCGCAGGAACATTTTGTAGACAACACAAGACAAAAAATTGGGTTTTATAGGACTGTATACTTAGTTCAAACCCCGTAATTGGGATTGTGCCACTAGCACTCAGATTGTTCAACCCGACCATGCCTGCGAGACAGTGTCTTTACATTGATCTAGTTCTAGTGAAAATGCAAATTGTTGTGTCTGAATTTCTTAACTATAATATTTACTGAGGTTTGTTCGAAATGGTCCGTGATTTTTTATGGAACGTGCATGAATAAACCACACAAAATCAGTACATAAATTTTGTCTGAATTTTGTCTGTCTAGATAAATATGGCAGTTAACTAAATTTAACCATGAGTAGTAATTGAATAAATAGATACTTGATAGTATTTGTTTACATCAGTAGTAATTCGATACAAAAGTGTGTGATAGCTGCATAAAAGTGGGTTAAACTTCCTACTAGTTTCTAAATAATGCATCTACAAAAGCAATTCTTCTATCTGAACATGACTATTCTTCGCTGAAGAAACTGCAGATCTGCACCAGAAAAGTTGGCTGGCCAATTGCCTTGAGAGGATGTAAATTCAGTGATCATTTAAACTCAACTGATCTTTTTTACTTCCTGCCAAACATCAAGAGAACTGCATCGTTCATGCATGTCCGCTGTGCTAGAACCAGGCCCGATTCAGTATGAACATTTGCGCTGCCACAACGATTTCTTCGAACGTGAAATCCGACATCTCATGGCAAGGATCATAGGTCCGTGTGAATCGGAACCTGAATTCCAGCGCTGAGCTGTTGCCCAGCGTCGGCTCCAGCTGTCGAACAATCCAACAGTCTGAGTGTTGATGGATTCTCACCGGTGCGGTCTGGACTCCGACGGTGCGTTGGATGGATCGTCTTTGCCGCAGATGGCGTGTTCCCAGCTTTCCCCACTGCGATAAGGTCACCCGCGCCGAAGCATGGACGTGAGAGTTCCTAGACCTTGGCGCTGCCCTATTCGAGGGTTTGTACCCTCGGTGGTCCCATGAACGCATTGAGACATACATTGTTCCACCTGCATAGAGCACGCCATAATGCCGCCGCGCGCTTTCTCCACATTGCTTATTTGGCCCTTCTCGCCGCTTCCGCCGTTGATGCAGCACATTGTGCGAAATCATCCGTCTGGGATGACAATGGAAGACCGTTCTTGAAGTAGAGCTTCATGGACTTCCTTAGAGGGGCCAAATACCCAAGTTTTGGCGGCAACCATGGCAGCGATGGCGGCTGCTTAGGTGGGGTCATATTACCCTAGGTGGTGCGTTAGGCAGATATGCGCAAGGGGAAGTGGGTTAGTCGGAGAAGGGGAGTGACAGTAGGTGTGGAGTTCAGGCACGCGTGAAAGTAATCCTCTCCTATTTCCTTAGAGGGTAATAATTCGACACTAGTTGTACTAACCTCTCAATCTTTATTTCCCTTCTCACCATAAGAGTGTGAATATATTAAAAAGACTGGTCGTGCCTACCCATCGGATCAGGCAATGTACCAGGACAGGTGGGAGACCAAACAAACTGGGTTCCATTTTAAAGATATTTATGACTATGGCCTTAGGTTTCTACGATATTATTCATGAGCCACTACGAACCATCAAATTGTAGCAACACCATCAGAAACAGGGGAAGATGACATGGCATGTTTTCTGACTACCGGGCCTGCCACCTCCACCGTCGATGGCGTGCATCCTTGGTTCAAGGACTAGTGCCCCCCCCATTATTGTGTAATTTTCCATATTTTGTCGCTCCCAGCTCCGCTCCTCTGGTCCTCCCGCTGCCACTCCATTCCGTCGTGCACCACTCTCATCCTTCCCTTGGGCCATCATCCTCCCGTCCCTGCCCTCCCCTCCCCTCCCTGCCCTGTCTCCTTGCCCTTTCGCCTTGCTGCGATCCATCGCCCATGCGTGTTTGGAAACGAAAACCAAGAGTCTGGTGTTGGGTGAGGCGGCCAATGACGATGGCTATGATCCGGATCCCGCTCGGATATGGATCCTGCACGGCCGGAGAACACGGAGATGGGTCCTGTGTGGTTGGAGAGCACATAATCTCCTTCAAGTCTGGAGAGCACAGAGGAGAACGAAACAGGGGAAGAGGAAGCGGGGTGCAACGCTTTGTAGGTATGGATCCCGGTGAACGTGTCGTACGTCCTCCTTGAAGGGTAAGAACTATAATTCCCTCTCTATATTCTCCAATTAGCATTTCTAGTCCCGTGGTGATGGCGATCATATGTGTTGGTAACCGTGGGACATCTGCCTAGCTTGTCCTTGAGCATGATGTTTTGTTAAGCGAGCATGAAGACATTGAAATGGGTGGCGGTGGGGATGATTTTATGCTCGAAGATGTTGATGATGAGAAAGAATATCCATACGTGGTTAATGACCCTAATAGGATGTAAAGTAGGGAATATTTGGCTGATTCGAGCTTTGAGCCTGACTATGGGACTAATGAGGAAGAGGAATGTGAAGATGCAGAAATGGGATGCAGATACGATGGCGAAGAAGAGGAAAGGCTAGTGATAAACTTTGACAGAGACAATACTACAATTGATGAGGGGATTGTCTTTGAGGCTGTGGAGGACTGTAGATATGTAGTTGCTACCTATGCAATAAGAGTTGAGTTCGAATTTATCATTGAAAAGAGAGACCAAAGGAGATTTAGGTGCATTGTAGGGAAAGTAATGTGTGTAAATGGAGATTGCATGCATCTCTAATGCGGGGTGGACACCCATTTCAAGTTGCAATAGCTACATCTTTCTCATATTTATTCTGCTAATATGTCCTCTGATTTATTTGGATTCTTATCGAATCCAGATCAAGGTAAACATGAAGAAACATAACTGCCCTATTTCTTCTTTAAGTGATAAAATTCGACTAGTGACAACAAAGTGGATTGCTGCTACTGTACTTGACTGGGTGAGGCAGGATTATAACCTTGGACCTACTGAACTCAGAACAAAGATTATCAAAAAGTTTAACGTTCTGATTCCTTACCATAGAGTCTTTGATGGGAAGGAGATGGCTCTAGACTTTATTCAAGGCAAGTGGAATGACAGTTTTCACATGTTGAATAGTTTCAAAGATGAGGTAGAGAAAACATCTGGTAGTGTTGTTGACATTGATTATGAGGTTGTGAAAGGAAGAGAAAATGTCTCAAGGGGGTCAGGTAAAAGCAGGTGATGGCTGCAAGTGCACAGATCAATTGTAGCTAGTTATCATACCCACAGAGAGCTATTTCGTTAAGGTCTTTATGCCCCTCATCACTTTCCACCAAAGGATACTTATAAGCTGCCTTTGATCTCAAGTAAAGGGTGTTTAAAAGGTTTTTGGTTGAGTGCAGAAAAGTAATTAAAACAAGTAAAAGAAATCAAGTAACAAGGTTGTGTGAAAACATGGTTGAACTCACTAGGGCTAAAACGTTCTAGGGGTGTAGGATATACCACTAGCATGCCGTTATTATTCATAATTAAGATAAATGATGACTCCAAAATTAAAGCATATTCAAGTATATAAATTATTCATATTATTACTCATTACATGCTACATCTATCTACAACTATGCTTATTATGTATGAATACTAGTTCTCATCCATTTCCACATGGGCTTTGACATTAGTAGTTTTATTAGGATTTTATTACCTTTTTCTTGTCTTTGATTTGTGTGTAGGTGCTATGAACAATCATGGATAAAAGGAGCCAAGAGGATTCAATATGGAGGAGTTACATGCACCAAACTTAGCCATTTTAGGGGAGGAAAAAGTGGATTTTCTATAAACTACAAATGAATATCCAAGGCCATGGTGTTTTATCCCTCGCCCATATGAATCCAACGAGCCAAAGAACACCTCAATCGGAGTCCGGATGAAAAAATGGCGGCCAAAACATTACTGAGTACTATAGGCGTAATGACCACTGGTAAGGGCAGAGCCCGCCCGTAACGTACGGTCGTACCACCCTCCGAAGGCTTCGTTTCGTCAAACGGAACAACATTTGTGAAGGCCCAATGGGCATATTTGGCCCCTAGCTCCGTCGGTTCACAAAACCGACGTCCAAATGCCTATTTAATAAGGGGAAACCCTAGAACAAGGGGAGAATCCATCCACGCCTCAAGGGTGGAGCCCTGCCACTCCGCCGCCTCCATAGCCACCACACACAAGATCCACATCTCCACACCATCAAGCAAGAGGAGGAGAAGGAGACACCCTACCTTTATCGCGTGCACCGTTCATCATCATCTCCAACGGCATCTCCATCTCTCTCTCCCTTGTCTTAGATCTTGTAATTGTAAGATTGAACATGGCTGTGACTTCATTAATATATTCATCTATGTTTTGTTGTTCATCGATGTGTGATTGATTGATTAGGTTCTAGGTTGATGTTTGATCTAGTGCGCTAAGTTAGAATGTGTTTGTGATCCAAGTATTCAATTACATGAGTCTCGAAGATGAGTTCAGGGGATCCCTTGGTCTAGAAGTGTATGTTTTTCTTGCGAGTGAAACGCGAGAATCATGCATAGTACACACAGTGTGAGAGCCCGGTAATCGAGTGGGGGACATTTATTTGCTGAAGGGATCTCTTGTAGACAATGGATCACACATATATTTGCCCATCTAGTACTAGTGAGACCGAAGCCTATAAACCCTCTCTCATTCCATACAATCCTACAGCTACAACCCCTTTAGTTTAGTTCTTGTTCTAGTTTACTTTCAATAATTTATTTAGCTTGTTACTAGTTACTTTAAATCTCTCTTGTTTACTACTATTCTAGCAACTTATAGTGTAGACTATTTCCAAACACCGTTTTGGTTGCGAACATGGCCACATTGACAACGTGGTTGCGGGGTTGTATTGTTTCCATTTGCAAAGCTTCCAAGGGACAAACTTTATAAATAATATTTGCTGCTACAAGTACTGCAATAACCATGTTATTGATCATAGGAAATCCAGACATCAAATTGGCGCTGTTGTAGGGGAGCAAAGCGTTTGGTTATTACCTACCCACTCACACATAGTTTATTTCCGTTTGTTGCTATTTACTGCTTTTACTTATTTAAAAAATTATAAAACAAAAAACCCATAAAAAAATTACAAAACAGAAATTATAAAACATTTTCTACTAATCATGTCTTATGATATTTCTATTTTAGAACATATTCAACTTGCAAACAAGGAGAAGAGACGAAAAGAATCCTTGTATATGGTTGCCAAATAAGAAGATAGTGCGCACAATGAAGAACTCATAACTACTAATGATATGCAGGTATACGATATGTATTATCAGGTAATCTGCTGTTCTCACACATTATGTTCTTCATATCAAATAATATGTCTTTACTGTATGTGTGCCAAGCATTTTTTGCTCAATGTTCTCATACCTATGATGAATCTCTGGCGTCTTACAATAGTAGTGATGCTAGTAGGGAAGTTATAGAGTATGTTCTTTATGAAGGTTCCCATAAACTACTCCGAAAAATAATGATACTAATGATGAGTAGTGATAATGAATTTTTACAAATGGCATACGAAACCTTGCAATATATTGCTGAGTATTGTCAAGGACATCTTAGTGAGAATGCACTTGTGTTGGAGAGTAAGGCACGGTGTAAAACCATAGTGCCCAAAGATAACCATTTGCAAGAACCACAAGATAAAGAGGAGGAACAACAAAAAGGTGAGGTTGACAAAGATTGGCATACTACAAATACTACATTTGTTTATGATGCCACTCTCTCTAGTAATGATTCTTATAATGCTAAAACTAATTGTAATTTATATGTGGAGGCCTTGTGCCTAGAAACTCATGAGGGGAGCATTACTAATGATGAACTAGAGATAGAACCTTGCTATGAATATTTTAATGCTAATATGCAGGGACTGATTTACTCCCTATTGCAAAGGAAGAATATTATGAAGTGTTCCCCTACAATGGTAACCAAGGTAAAAGTTCAATAATTATATTTCAACCTCTACTCCTTTTGTTGCAGCTATATAAGGAGGCATGCTCACCACACTTGGTGCATCCACGCTCGCTTGGAAGTGATAACCTATTCATCTACATGATGCCAATGCACCGCAAGAGGGTACGACTTCGATCGCACTCTACTATGAGATGCTCCAACCCTTTGCTAGAGGTAAGTACAAGGACACCTCGGATTGATATACCCTGGGATCAAGGTGGATGGTTTAATGGACCATCTAAGCCAGGCTTTATGGCTTTAAAGAAAGCGCTTCCCGGGAGGCAACCCGAAAGTTTTTAGGTGTCCTTCATAATTTTGTGTCTTGAGTTTAGTTGCATTCATGTTGCATTGGCGCTTGTATATATATGCATGATTTCTTATTAGAGTTGTCTTGGGACTATTTTTGACAAGTAGAATTATTTGTTGCTCTAATCATGTGTTGCATATCTTGGTTAAATCTTTTCAACAAAAGTATATGTTTGCTTTATTTGGATGCTTGACTAATGTTTCAGGTCCTTAGTAAAATTTTCGAAGAAAATAACATGTTCCGTAGTTCAAAGTGAGCGTAACGAGCAGCAGTATGAGCACGCCTGTCCATACCGCATGCCCGTAGCGCTCATGTGATACATCGGAAGAAGCAAATTTTTTTCCAAAAAGTGACTGGAAGCTTAACGAGCACTGGTACGGTGGGACGTGTCCGTACTGTCCACCCGTACCGACCTCGTTACCAGGTGAAGGAAACATTAAGACAACCTAGAGGGTGTAACGGCCACCCGTACGGGCGCACCCTACCCGGACCACCCGGTCATACCAACTTCGATGGAACCCTTAAAAAAAGAGAAGACAAGGTTCGATGCAGGTGAGCCGTCTGCATACCATTTCAAGGCCGCACCAGAGCAAGGCCAGGAATAGGTACAAAAAGGCTATAACCCATCCAATATTTTTATTTTGACAATGTCAGGTTAGTGGGTTGCCTTCTACATGTTCCATTGTACTTCATTTTCTTTTACCTACCTTCTAAACTCCCTAGCCTATAATTCTCTGTAGTGTTTCATGTTCCTTTTATTTTCTTTTCACGGTTGGGTGAATGAACTCTATTCGTACACCGAGTCACTTGCTTTTACTTCGTTTGTTATTTTCATAGGGACTTGAACCTTGTGAGATGACGTGCATGGTTTGTGCCAACCATGCAAATACTTGCATAAGGCACTTGGTTGTTTCAACTCAACGCTTCAACAAGAAAGTATTTGTTGAACCAAAGGTCCATGTCCATCAAAAGTGAGGTTATTCGTACCTCAATATTAAAGTGTGTCACCCTTTTTTTATTCAAGCTTGGGGAGGTAACCACTTATCACACTTTCTTTTGATAACTGCATTTTCTCTTTTCTTATGGTAATCTATTCAAGTTTGGTTCATACAAAAGTTCTAGCTTGGGGAAGTTACTTCTGCATGTGTATAGTCTTGCGCAATCTTCTTGTTCGATGAAACTTTTTGGGCAATCATGTATCCCGCTATTTTTGAATGCTTGCTTAGGTAAGTTGTGTTTCATGTTTATATAATGGATGCACTTGCTTTTGTTAGGATTCATAAGTGTTGAGTTAGAGCTTTGATTTATTATGTTAAAACCTTTATCCAGCTTCAGAAGAACTTTGTGATCCTATAGAATACATTGCCATGATTTCTACACTTAAATCCTATGTCTCTCAATTTTGAAGTTTGAGTTGTTTATTTTAGTTGGTTGATTTGCTAAGATGCCATGCTAGTGGGAGTAATTCAAAATAGTTAGAGTAAAGCTTTTTATTGGTATGATGATTAGTTGTGGAAGCTTTTGCTCTAGTTCTTTTAGCTAACCGAGTCTTTCCTTGGAAATAATATTGCTAAACAAGTGCAACAAGAAAAAGTCTGAAATTGATGAATGATTGTCTTGAGAGTATACCCTTGAAGATAATTAACCCCATAGATGTTTTTATAGACTTGATGACACTCTTGAATGGAGTTGTTTGATTGAAATAAAGTCTAGTGGTAATTGTGATGCATGCCAAATCTAACCTTGTGGATCAAACCATGGTACTAGCATAAAAAAAGAGAAAAGAGAAAAAGTTCTATGTTTCTCATGCACACCTTTGGGATGCCAACAACTCTGCTAGCTTTTGAATGATCTACGGTATAACCCCGGATTTTGGCTATGAGTTAATGACATGAGTGGCATACATGTCAATATATGGGAAAAAGTATTGGTACTCTCGAAGGTTGTGTAAGCACTTGTAAAAGAAAACAGCCAATGATCCTTGAAAGAGGAAGAAAAAAGATAAGAAAGAACATGGTATCGTTACTACTTTATGAATTTTCTTGAAATACAATGTTGAATTAGAAGTGTTTTGATAGTCTTGATTTACTGATGTGGGCGTCAATAAGACACTTCACTATTATGCTACTTAGGACGTGAACTCTCTTACTCAATTTTGATATTAAAGCATCCTAGTGTTCCTTGGAAAGCTGAGAGTTAACTATAAGAATTGGATTGATCATTACACTTCTAGTTATTTATACTTATATTAAACTCTAGTTTGATTGTCTTGATTTACCGAAGCTTGTATAGTGTTCTTGTCATCTGTCTAACTTTGATGAGCCTTTCAAAGGAATGAAGTGCTGGACGCATATGACTGCCAACCGTAAGTGAATTCATATTCTCGTTGAAGCCCTTAGTTTACAAAAAGTGAGGAGATACAAAACATAAAAGGCACAATAGGAGGATCACAAGTTTGCTTTCAAAGCTAGATTCACTCTTGACATGGAGCATTGAAGTTTTAATTGATCTTTTATGGATTGACATAACTAAGCTTGTATTGCCTTGTATGAATATGTTCTTTCTCACTTTGAGCTTGCAGGGAAAATAAGGATACAAGGCATCGATCGTCTACATCTGATATTGTACTTTTGTTTTCAATTTTTGCCTCATTTAAGGTATCGACCCGTGTCTCATGAACATGATGACCTTGTCCATAAGCCACCATCTTGCTTAGGGACGAGCAAGAGTCTAGCTTGGGGAAGTTGATGAGTTCAAAATTGAAGCATATTCAAGTATATAAATTATTCATATTATCACTCATTACATGCTACATCTATCTAGAACTATGCATGTTATGTATGAATACTAGTTCTCATTCATTTCCACATGGGATTTTCACATTAGTAGTTTTATTAGGATTTTATTACATTTTTCTTGTCTTTGAATAGTGTGTAGGTGCTATGAACAATCATGGATAAAAGGAGCCAAGATGATTCAATATGGAGGAGTTGCAGGCACCAGACTTAGCCATTTTAGGGGAGGAAAAAGTGGATTTTTTCCATCAACTCCAAATGAAGATCCAAGGCCATGGTGTTTTATCCCTCGCCCATACGAATCAAACGAGCCAAATAACACCTCAATCGGAGTCCGTAAGAATAAATGGCGGCCAAAACACCACGGAGTACTGTAGGCTTAACGACCACTGGTACGGGCGGAGCCCGCCTGTACTATACGGCCTTACCACCCTACGAAGTCTTCGTTTCATTAAACGGAACAACATTTGTGAAGTCTCAATGGGCATATTCGGCCCCTAGCTTCATTGGTTCGCAAAACCGACCTCCAAATGCCTATTTAAAGAGGGGAAAACCCTAGAACAAGGGGAGAATCCATCCACGCCTTAGGGATGGAGCCCTGCCGCTCCGCTGCCTCCATAGACACCACAAACAAGATCCATATCTCCACACCATCAAGCAAGAGGAGTAGAATAAGGCGCCCCACCTTCACCGCGTGCACCGTTCATCATCATCATCATCTCCAACAGCGTCTCCATCTCTCTCTCCCTTGTCTTAGATCTTGTAATTGTAAGATTGAACATGGTTGTGACTTCATTAATATATTCATCTATGTTTTGTTGTTCATCCATGTGTGAGTGATTGATTAGGTTCTAGGTTGAGGTTTGATCTAGTGCGCTAAGTTAGAATGTGTTTGTGATCCAAGTATTCAATTACATGAGTCTCGAAGATGAGTTCACGGGATCCCTTAGTCCAGAAGTGTACATTTGCCTTGCGAGTGACACGCGAGAATCATGCATAGTACACACAGTGTGATAACCCTGTAATCAAGTGGGGAACGTTTATTTCCTGAAGGAATCTCTTGTACACAATGGATCACACATATAGTCGCCCATCTAGTACTAGTGAGACCAAAGCCTAGAAACCCTCTCTTATTCCATACAATCCTACAGCTACAACCCCTTTAGTTTAGTTCTTGTTCTAGTTTACTTTCAGTACTTTATTTAGCTTGTTACTAGTTACTTTAAATCTCTCTTGTTTATTATGATTCTAGCAACTTATAGTGTAGACTATTTCCAAACACTGTTTTGGTTGCGAACGTTGCCGCATTAACAACGTGGCTGCGGGGTTGTGTTATTTCCATTTGCAAAGCTTCCAAGGGATGAACTTTATAAATAATATTTTATGCTACAAGTACTGCAATAACCCTGTTATTGATCACAGGAAATCTAGGGATCAATAACATACTTCTTGTGTCATGATATGTGTGGAGAGAGCTCCATAATAAGATGTTCACTACAAGGCTCGTAGGAAGCCACTTTGTTGAGCCAAGAATGAGGTCACCTCTAAATAGCCACCACATGTCTGAGAGAAATCACTCATATAGACCACCGCAATTAAGGGTCTCCCCGTGGATATCGTAGTTAGCTTAGGGAGTCTCTCTTTATCCTCCTTTGATCATGTAGGTTGCTAGCCAGAGCGAATTGTCACGAAGCTCTCCAGGCACACTTCCAAACACGTCTCAAAGGCAAATTATATGTCTTCGACTACACATACCATCTAAAGAGAGAGATCAAACATAAATCATAAATCTATCATAGACCAACTAGTCATATGGACACAAGAATAGATCATATTTATTGCAACTTCATAATAGTGCTAGGGTTTCTCCATGTCCTCAAGAATGAGGGAAAACTACTCACACATGGAAGCAATCAACGACATCATCATAATCAAATGGATGGATAGAAGTATGGGGATAAATCTAGTGCAAACTACAATTGAATCTGGAATTACAACAAGATCTAATAGATGAGAGATGGGGGTGATAATGGTGATGGAGATGCAGTGGTTGATGATGAAGGGGACGACGCGATGTCCTCCAATGATCCATGAGGCAGCAAGGATTTGACCTTCTCCAAGTTCCTCCTTCATATCCCTTTCTGGTGTGGTTTTTCGTGGTTCCGGGTTGCTGTGAATGTCGGATCTCTCTGCCGTCTTCGCTAGGAGAAAGAATTTAACGAGGTGGACACGCTGCCGCGTGGTACGGGCGGACAGTATGGTGAGGCTCTGCCCGTACCACTGGTTGTTATCACGGTAGATGCTTTCCCCATGTTTGGTATTCTCCTAGGTGCGAAGGTAAATCAATAAAATGACTTTTATCACTTAGAAATATCATACTATAACATAATAGACAAACATCAAATCCAGAATAGACAAACATCAAATCCAGCCCTGTCCCATTCCAGAGTAATGTGGTTGCACGGGTTAAGTTGTTATAGCTAAACTGCAAAGAACCGGGTGCATTTTTGAAAACCTTTTTCCTCCACCTTTCCTTCAGAATTTTGTAAAACAAAACCTTTTTCTTTCTCAACATCTCTTGGGAGGTCGCACCTCACCAAGGTTTTATCATAAAACATTTGGTAAAACTTTTTCCGGGGTCTTCCCATCCTCTAACTCTGCTTTGGCTGAAACAGGGTCTCCAAGAGGGGTATGGTGCATTACACCACCTACCATACTCGGGAAAAGTAGGTGTCGTCAAGGGGGTTGTACTTAATAGTACAAAAGAGTAATAGTTCGGAGGAGCCAAACCACTACATATATATACATCAACATATAGTAAACAATGAAATTTTGATAAATAGTAGATAAAACATGCATAAGTAAAACAGTAGGACAAGGCTTATGAGCAAGAAGGTGGCTTGCTTGATGATCAGAAATATGGCATAATGTCCCTGGACTTCTTCTTTAGATAACCAAGAATACCAATACCAATAATAACAAGATCTCTTATTCTCGGCGTCAATATAAGCACAACTATCGTCGTCATCGGGTATACATGCAATCAAACAAGTCCACAATCAATCAAGGCATTCAAGCATCAAAACCATACAGCAATAAATTGTCAATACAAGTTTACAAATCAGTAGGTCTTAGGAAGAATGGATTAATAAGATTGGCCTTGTCTTGGAAATAGGAAAGAAAATCCTTTAGGATTTATAGTCTAGAAACTACCTACGAGATGGGTTTTGGACCAAGAACATATTTTGTATGATACCATTGTGTAAAAGTGATACCTACAGGTAGATGTTGATAAAATGAAACCAACAAAAGTGGTTTCACTATTTTATCACTTTTCTTTAGATAGTTATGATTTTCCTAGTGAAGTAACTTCTAGTTTTAGGGAATAAATCACCTAAAAAGTTCCGGAGCTCCAAAAATTATTTCCTTGGATGGTTAGGTAGGGCTTGATGTACTTGTTCAAAGAATTACTAGAATGCCCTCAGGAAATTCCCAAAGGCAGTTCTGGAGATGTTTTGTCTTTTTCACCAGATTTAATCTATAGAAGCTTTTGATTTGATTCCAAGGACACATGGTAGGTATTTAGAATACCTTTCTGTAGAAATTGGAATCAACCTTTTTGGAGTTATAGAGCTACTGGAGTGATTTATCTAGTGATAATACTATATACAAAAATGTTTAATGCATTACAAATCCTCAGAAACTCAATAATTCTTGAGCTCCTAGATTTTGACAGGTATTGATGTACCACATCACTGGGATTTGGAATCAACCCAAAATATGTTGTAGATTTACCTAGGGAATTTTCTAAAGGCAGAAAGTCTCTGTTTTTGTTATTTTTGCTACAGTCAAACTATAGTTCAACTTGGTATGAGACAAAGGCTAACTGATTAGTACAGTAAGGTCCTTTCAGGGGAAGTTTGTTTTATCCTATTTGCGTAGGTATAGCTCCCTAGAGAATTTATTTATGTCAAAAGGCACCTTTTAGTAAATTTATTTCTAGTAATTTATTAAAATTCATTTGCTCGAGCTACAAGGTCTGCATGTTGGACAGAACTCCTAAGCATCTGGTAAAATTTTCATCTAGCAATAATCATGTACTTTTCATTTTATAGGGCATTTAATCCAGACAGGGTGTTTACAGGGTTTTCAGAAAAGCATTAAAAAGAAAAAGGGGCGCATGATTAGTGGGCCGGAAACAACCAGCTGGGACAGCACAAGCCCGTGGCCGGCCCAATAGCGCGTCTCCGCGGGCGGGAGATCCTGGTTCGAATCCGGCCTGGCGGGCCCCGCTGGTCAGCCACACAGGGGGACCGAAGCGGTATGGGAGAGCATGGGTCGCTGGATTAAAGGGCGACCTATGGCTCTGGTTCCATCTTCCTCCTTTGGTCAGGGTGGTGGAGGGCAAACCCTAGCAGGCGGCGGCGGTTGCGGGGAGCTTACCAGAGGCGCGGGGAGGGGTCGGAGAGGGTACGGGGCGACGCGGCGGTCTGCTGCGGTTCCGACGATGGGTGGCACGATGCGGTTCCTCGCCGGGAGATGTCTCATGTGAAGACCTCCGAGGCGAGCTCGTTAGAGCTCGACGCTGTCCTTGGAGAAGTCGTTCCTGGGAGAGAAAAAGGAGGGGATTAGAGGCAGAAGGGTTAGGGGATACCAGTACTGCGACATGCAGAGGAAGAAAGGCCAAGGAGGGAGCACCTAGCTCGAGTTTTGGAGATGGGCGAGGTTGCTTCTTCTTCTTCCTATGGGCAAGACTGAGCGCGAGAAGGGGAGAGGAGAGGAAGCAAATGAGGGCCTGAGAGGCTCGGGGGTGGTCTTGGCCTATTTAATGGAGAGGGGCAAGGTCTATGGTGGACTATGCCCATGTGAGAGCTTGGCTGGTCCATGGCCCTCCTATTGGTGGCTAGGGGCGGTGCAGAGGTCCTGGGTCGTGACAGGGGAGCAGAGAGGGAGTGGTGCTGCTGTTGTAAGAGGACTTTGGCAAGATGTGGGTGTCCCTTCCTTTGGGTTGCTTCCAAGCACAAACGACAAATAGCTAGGGTTTGCTACATTCCTTGCTACTGTGGTATGGTCGACCAGGAGAGAGGGCTAGGTTATGTGGAGGCTTGTTGGAAAAGATTGGATGGGTTTTAATTTGGTTTTTGAGTACTAGAAGGTTAATGTCCAAATCAGCCATAAAGGATGATCAAGTGGTATGTATTAATTTTGGATCTTGACCAACTGAGATAAGGATGTTGGTAGATGGGTAGGTTTAAGATGCATCTCTGAGATTTTTTTGAGATTTTTCAGAGATTTCTAGATGCACTTTGTATCCATTATCCAAAAACTGCAGAAGTGAAGTATTGGAGCTCAATTGATATTTTACATTGGACCTGGTTGGATTTTGATGTGAGATGGTTCCAAATGTGAAAACACACTTAGGGGAATTTTCCCAAGATTTATTGAGGCTTAAAAGTATTTAAAATTATTATTATTCCATTTCCGCCATTTAAGAAAATAGGCAAAAAGAAATAATAAAACTCTTCAAAACTATTTTTTAAGTGGGATGATACGGTATGATATATAGGACTCAAAAATTCTTAGAGTTGGGAAAGTGTTTTGGCAAAAACCAAACTTTCCTTTATGGAAGAAGATTTGGAGGTCTTGTCTAATAAAGAGATTAATTAGATTTGGAGCCATAATAATTATGGATAATATTTGATAAATCTTGTCGATCAAGGTAGATGATGTAGAAAAGGTGTAGCAAGAATTTGCAACCTTGGGATTGGAGAATCCAAGTTGATTTTGGTGAAAACTAGAGATTTAAGGATCTTGGGTAAGATTGTTGTCATGCCAACCAAACCTTGCTGGATATTTGAGCTCAGGGCTCCCCTTGGGGCATGGGCTAGATGGATGGATATACCAAGTGATTTACATCAACATGGTATAGAGGTTTGAGCTTGATTTTGTTTGAGTTCCCCAAGAATTGATTTCAAACTTTGAATAAAACTACCAAAGAAGATTATCAACTAGCCTTCAAAACCCTGTGGGTTTAGGAAGCACAAAGATCCACTTGGAGCAAGTAACGTAGATAATGCTAGATCTATATGATTAGAACACAACCATGCAAAGAGTTGGTCCATAGAAGATTGGATGGTGGTGTGAGCTTCTATCAAAGTAGGCATGTTGACTAGATTTGTAGGAAAAGTTATTTTGTTGCCTTCAAAACCATCAAGAACAAGGGGGTTGGAGGATGATATAACCAATTTAAATAGTGGGACTTGGTAGTCCTTAGGATGGTTAACAATATGGTTCAGGTGCATTACCAAAAATGCACAAGGGTTGAGAAAGGGAGACATCCAAAAAGGTGATGTTGGAAACAGTTTCCAGACTTAGCCAAATTTGGCAGATTTAGGGTTTCTGACTAGAGCATGAGAGGGGATGTTTTTGATGGGTTGCGAGGTAACCAACCATCATAAAGTGGATGATGTTGAAGTGTAGATTGAGTAGAAACGATCCATGCTTGATATAGGTCTTCATTGACTTGGAATCTTCTAGAATGGATCACTACAGAATTGGTCTGGTTAAGGGTTTTAGATGATCACCTGGTGGCTAGAGATTAGATCCAGATTGTATTACTGCTTAGGGTGTGGTGACTTGGAAGCCTCTTGATCCTAATGATGATCTCCTAGAGTAGATCATACTATATCCTAAGCAGACACATCAAGTAGCAGATCAAGGCAACTCATCTTATAAGCAAGGCAAACCCACTACTAGGGTTACCATCAAGCTTAGCTTGAGGTAAGGATGGGTATTTTGAAGAGGTTGGATTTTGAATAAGATGAGAGTCCTTGGTATCTCTACCAAGAGTAGAATTCAAAAGCTTACTAAAAGGTTTTGGAGATCCTAGAGGTAAGAGTAGTTGAACGTTCTGTCTTGAAAACATAAGGAGATTATATTATATATCTCTCCATAGTTTTGTCAATAGAAGCTACTAAAATAATTTTGGTTACATAAGAATCTTGGCTCATGTTTTGAAATGCCAGAACATTTGAATATATAAAATGAGCTAGGATAGTTTTGTTAAATATCTTTTTGACAACAGATGTTGAGGTAAGAAGTATATCTTCTAATACACAATCATAAGCATAAACACAGTCAAACAACAGGCAAACACTTCATCACTAAACAAGAAAAAGTTATTGTTCCCCCTGATTTTTGCATTCTGGACAACTAATCAGGGTTGCTGAAATTGGGATGTTACACATCCACTTGATCAGGCTCACTACTTTTATGGCTTTTAAAACTCGTCACTATAATATGCTACCAAAATTCTTCTTCCCATAGTTTAATCAATACTTTTATTAGTGTGGAAGTCCCTAAAATCATGACAGTTGTACAAGTATCATAACACTCAACCTAATTCAATCATCTAATATAATAATCATGAATAAAAAGATAACTTCAAATATCATAAAGTCTTGAAACTCAACAGATATAAATCTTCTCTTGAATAGAAAGGAGCTCGAAGTTGATGCAACTAATGGAAATTCTGGAATTAAAACTTAACATGCCTACAGAAAAGTAAACATGCAAAAACTGTAAGATAGATTACAAGGTTCTCACAGATCCCCCAAGCTTGGATTCAAGCCGGTGGGATCAAATAATCCCTTGCGATTATTCGATACCGTGGTGTTCTTCATGGTGAGGTTGTTTTGTTGGAGACCACCGCACGAAGCTTCTTATTTGTCTCATCCAGGTCAAATATGCGATGAAGACACTTTTGCAGATCTGAACGAAAGAGGAACATCCCATCAACGACCTTGCTCATCATGTCATTGAGTTCCTTCTTGCCTTCAAAACCCAAGAGGTGCTTGCACACGATCTCCCTATGGAGGAGTTCTTCCTTCTGATACTTCTCTATCTTGTGAAGACGATGTTCAGTGTCTGGAACATGCACACCGATGGGCACGTACAGAAGGTTCAACCCCCAATCCTCTTGTGGCTTCACTCTCATGCGCGCGTTCATGGTAATCTTCTTTGTTGTTGAAGTATGCACCATAGTCTCCTGATAAGTTCCTGCATCGGGTCGATTAGCTTTCTTTCGCTTTGGTGAGGAGTAGTTGGCGATGATGAACTTGAGTGACTCCATGCACCCCTTCCCATGAGGTTTCTTTTCTTCTTCCTTGTTGACAAGGGGTAACCTCGGCAATGCCTATGGTTATGGACTTAAGGTTTCGAGGAAAAGAGAACGCTAGGGATTTTGTCGGCTGATCAGACAAACAAGGAAGTCGAAGTTGTCTAATTATCGATGGATAATAAGGTTACAAATTGCTCAAGTGTTTTTTGGTACCTCTCCGCTGGCTCCTCCCAGCCTATATATAATAGGCTGGGTCCCGAGACCGTATATGGATAGGTTACAATTTTATGATTACAACACCAACACAAAGCCGGTTTCTATTTCCTTATCTAGAAAACCTATGCCTTTCGTCGGATGCTTCCTGGGCCTTCTTCTCGGTCTTCATGGGCTATGAACCTTCATGTAGATAGGGTGACCAAACATAAGCACCTGAGTAATCATACCCATGTCAGTAGCCCCCGAGACTCCATCCGAATCGTAGATTCAGGTTGAGTCTCAAAAATATTTTTAGTATTTATGATCCGAAGTTTTACAAGATATTTTTATTTTTTTTATTTTTAAGTTGTAGGGATTTGGTACAACAGGCCTGATGCATCTGACGGATCGGGAATCAGTCAATTGCTCCTAGGAAAAAACACCATAGACCTAATTCAAGTCCTTAGGCTTGAACTCAGAAATTTGCTAGCGTAATCCAGTTCGAGCCGTTGAGGTCTTATCGAATTGAATTCTAGTTATATTATATCGGGTACCCAACGCGTCCGTCGGGATTTTTCATCGTATTGTTGATACGGATAATTAACTAGCAGAGTGCATGCTTGTGCGATTACTAGGCCATACAGGACAAATCCTGGGGTGATATGTCGTAAACGTATCTATAATGTTTGATGTTCCATGCTTGTTTAGTATCTACTTTCTTATGTTTTGTTCACACTTTGATCTTGCATGCTCTCCGTCGTTAGTAGCTATCTTGGCCAAGTAGATGCTAGCAACTCCAAGAGGGAGTATTTATGCTCGATAGTGGGTTCATGCCTCTAGTAATATGGGGAAGTGACAGAAATCTCTAAGGTTGTAGATGTGATGTTGCTACTAGGGAGAAAACAACAATCCTTTGTCCATGGGGCGACCGTATTGTTTACTTTACACACTTTGCTTAATGCAATTATCTGTTGCTTGCAACTTAATACTGGAAGGGGTTCAGATGATAACCTGAAGGTGGATTATTAGTCATAGATGCAGTTGGATTACAGTCTATGTATAATGTTGTAATGCCCAATCAAATCTCATAGGAATCAAGATGTCTAATATATGCATTGTTATGCTTTCTCAAATCTATCAATTGCCCCGCTGTAATTTGTTCACGCAGCATGTTATCTATCTTAAGGAGCAACATCTCTAGTGAACTATGAACCCTGGTCCATACTTTTATCATTCATATACCATCTAATGTTTACCGTTTACTATTTACTTTGTACAAGCAATTACTATCTTCCCCACTATATGTTTAATCCTTTGTGTTCAGCAAAACCGGTGAGATTGACAACCTCATTGTAAGTTGGGGCAAAGTTCTGTGGTTGTGTTGTGTAGGATTCCAAGTTGTTAGCAACACCTTGCAGTTGTTTCCTTGCTCCTACTGGTTCGATAACCTTGGTTTCATAACTGAGGGAAAACTTGTTGTTGTGCTCATCATACCTTCCTCTTGGTGTTCCCAACGAGCTCGAATATATTTTGAGCCATCAAGCCTTTTTTCTGGCGCCGTTGCTGGGGAGTTAATGATAGCTTCACAAGGGAGTCTCTCATAACCAATCTCTTTACTTTGTTTTTGTTTTGCTTAGTTTATTTCTGCTTTGTTTGTTTGCTTCTTTTTTATCAAAAATAAAAAAATTAGTTCCTACTACAGTTGTTATTTTTGTTGGTCTGTTATTGTCTTGCTTTATCATGCTTTCTATCAATGGTTGGTTTCTTTGAAGATCTTATTGGCAAGGTGGGTTCACGGAAGAACAAAAATATTATTATAAGGAACACCGCTTGTCACAAAAAGGGAAACACTTATGGGAACAAATTAATAAATTGTATACCATTGCTAGAAACGTGTGCTCTACTTATAATGTTACTTATTGCTTTGATAAATCTTGTTGTTGTAGGAGGTATAAACACCTCCCTTTTCAATGTAAGTATAATGATAATGTTACCATATCTTCTTATGCTAAGGGAAATTATGACTTTTATGATGTGGAACAAATTGAAGAATTTATTGCTTGGAAGGGTGCATTCGAACTTGCTTATTTGCTTGAAAATACTGATGATGCACCTTATAAATATGAGGTTTATGATATACTTAAATTTTGATTTGGTAATTACAAGGAAGAAAATGGATATATTTTTGAATATCTTAATATATGCTCTCCACCAACGGAAGAGACTAATGCCTTGTAAGAGCCTATGGAAGAAGAAATTGCTGAAACTAGAAGCTCATTGGATGAAAAAGAGGAGGAGAGTGATGATCAAGAGGAGGAAGAATGGAGCAGCTACCCATGTCTACACCTCAACAAGAGTAACTCTTTAACTAATACCTTATTCGATCGCCCTCCATGCTTACCAAAGGAGGATGAGTGTGATATTTATATTGTTGAGTTTGTTCAAGATGCTAATGAAAATCATTATGAGAGAGGAAAATATGGTTGTTGGAATTCTCATGTTACTAAAACACCTCTCTTTATATTGAAAGTTCCAAAGTTGCTCTTGTTTTATCTACCCATTCTTGTTACTTTGTGCTTCTTTGATTTATCTTCTTACAAGATTCCTATGCATAGGAAGTGGGTTAGACTTAAATGTGTATCATATTTGATCCTTGATGCTCTCTTTTGCTTCAATTCATATTTCTTATGTGAGCATCTTCTCAAATTACCGAGCCTAGCTGAAAGGCGTTTAAGAAAAGCACTATTGGGAGATAACCTAAATTTTTATCTAGTAAGTTTTTCTTTTGTCGAGTATTTAAAGTTATTTTCTTTAGTAATAACCTCTGCTTATCCTTTTTGTGTGGTTTTTGTGCCAAGAATAACCTCTAATGAGAGAGAAGTAAGAGTTGGAAAAGTTGCTGTCCTGAGACAGATTTTTTGTGCTTTACTATGAAAAATCATGAAAAATCCCTGTACGTCGGATTGATCTGTCATTTGTTGTGCTTATGCCTCAGGTTTTTATCTAACTTCCGTAAGTTTATCCCTTTTCGATTTGAGCAATAGAAGGTCTTCGAAAAAATCGGTTTTTACCTGCTGGTATGTTTTGACAGATTTCTACCATTATATGCATTTGCCTCTTAATCTCTTTCTCTTTGAGTTCTCTTTGATCACTTGAGCTTTTAGAAGGAATTGCTACAGTAGCTTGTGTTTTAACGGAAGTTTTACTTGTGTTGAAACTGAAACTAAAGACTTATTATCTTGAATACACTAATGTTGATAATGAAGATTGTGTGAAGTTTTGTATGAAGGGAATTTTCAAGTGTAGGAAAGAACAATGTGATGCGATGAAGTATGGACAAAAGCTCAAGCTTGGGGATGCCACCCGTGTCACCCCAAGAAATATTCAAGAAGTACAAGCGTCAAAGCTTGGGGAATGCCCAAGGCATCCCCTTCTTTATCAATAAAAATCTCAGGTTTTCTTCCAAACACTTCATTTTTATTGTTTCATGCACAATTGTGTTGTTCTTGGAGCGTCTTCGTTTTTGTTTTTAGTTTTATTTTGTTTGATTTACTTGAATAAATTTCCTGGACCCCCGCATTCATATGTGGTTTCAAATAAGTTGATTGGTGATTGGAAAAGAGTAGGAAGTTTCATGCTTATAAGTGGTACAAAAGGAGCTTGTTTAGACTATGGTTTAGACTTTATCATGTCATGATTGATATTGATTTGGCTTTATGCTTAGTGATTATTGCTGTAGCATGACTTGTTCCAAACAATTGAGATTGCTTAATGTGCCTTGAAAGAATCATGCGTTGTTTTAGCATTCAAAAGCATAATATTGTGGTATTCTCCTTTGATGCTTTATTTGGGTTGACTTGGCACATGCTTACACCATGTTAAGAATATGAACCAGTCACCTTAGCCTCTATGATCAATTAATTTATGACTTGTAATATCACTTTATGCTTTAATTAATAATGTTTTGTCGCTTTGCATGATTATGGCCATTATTGCTCTCTTAGTTGGTCGCTCCCAGTCTTTTGCTAGCCTCCACCTGTACCAAGTATGAGTTCCACTCATGCATCCAACTCCCAATGAAACCAAGTTATTCCAAAGAGTCCACTATAAATTCCTATGCATGGTGTGTTACACCATTCCAAGTATATTCATGTTCTTTATCTACCTTCCAAATTAAATTTGTTATGTGAAAATTAGTGATTAAAGCTCTCACAAACTTGATGGCACACTTTACTTTCTTGCACTTAACAAACTTGAACCATTGTGTCCATCTATGTTGCTTATATTCTTGCACTTTATAAGTTGTGAATTAGCAGAACCATCCTATCATGGGGAACGCTTTCAACATTGCACTTATTATTCAGTTGATATCATGATCTTTTGCTTATGGATCCCGACAGTGTGAAATAAAAGGGGAGCTTGTAAGCTCATGGAGTTTGTATGTGTGTTAGAAAGCACAGGCGGCTAGCCTAAGCCATGCCTAATCATGCTGGAAACTTGCAGCATAACCATAGTGTGCATTCTATGAAGCATCCTCAATAAAAACCTATGCAAATAGCAAATAAAAAGATCACTGAGATGCTCATTGTCTGTTTCCTTGTCATTTTGATATGGGATTTCTCCTGTATCATGGGGCAAGGGGTACCCGTTAGCGGTTCTCTATGATACACATGTACTTACAATGATAAGAACTTACTCGTGACTAAAGTTGAGTAGCATGAGGTTCGATACTCGTAAGCACGGGGCATGAGATTTTCAACTTATAACTTGTCAACCATATCCTCATATTTGTGTCACTTTAACCTTAATCACCTCAAGATGCTTATGATAGGGGCAATGAGAGCTGAAAGCTAATAAGTACCATAATTTTTGGAAGCTCTTTATGAAACTTGAATGTCTGCTTCCCTTTGTGAAGGGCCTTTATTTTTATTTTTATGTTGAGTCTCCATCTTCCACCTATTAAGAGAGCATAGTGGTCATTCTTAGTTTAATGTGCATTGTCCCAAAACTTGTTGATTGATTCATAACTTTGATATTGCTTGTTCTTAAATTATTTGTATCTAGTCACCATTATGAACTTTGAAGGTGTCGTATGCATTTATGTTTTGCTATACCATGAGCGACAAGCTGAATACCACTCTTATTATGCTTTCTGTATGTGAAACAAACAAACATCTTTCAATGCATTGTTATTCATGATCTTTTTTTGTACCTTTTCATGTTACAACATAGTTGCTATGTCTTATTGTTAGAACTCTATCTTTCATGCTTATGTTTAGAGTACTTTGATCCCAACTATCAATGCTTTACAAATATGATGATGCATGTCACCTCAAAAATTATTCCTTTTTATCACTTACCTACTCGAGGACGAGCATGATTTAAGCTTGGGGATGTTGATATGTCGTAAACATATCTATATTTTTGATGTTCCATGCTTGTTTAGTATCTACTTTCTTATGTTTTGTTCACACTTTGAAGTATTTTTATACATTTTCTGGAACTAACCTATTAACAAGATGCCACGGTGCTAGTTGCCTGTTTTCTGCTATTTTTGGTTTCAGAAAAGCTAGTAAAGAAATATTCCCCGAATTGGACAGGACAAAAGCCAAAGTCAATATTTTACCCGAAGCAACATGGAGTCCGGAGGAGAGACGAAGTGGCGCACCAGGGCGGCCACACCTGGTGGCGGTGCTACCTGGGGGGCACCTCCAGGGGGTCTGGCCCCGCTGGTGCTCCATCGACCTTGCCCCTTCGCCTATAAAAGCCTCCCGGGATGAAAACCCTAAGTACCCGATTAAAAATCCACGAAAGAGTCTGTAGCCGCCGCCATCTCCATACCTAGATCGGGGGGATCCGAAGCTCTTCCCGGCACCCTGCTAGAGGGGAGAGATCATCCTGGAGGCCTTCTTCATCACCATGCAAGCCTCCGGTGTGATGCGTGAGTAGTTCACCCTTGGACTACAGGTCCATATAGTAGCTAGATGGTTGGTTCTCCTCCTTTGTGCTATCATGTTTAGATCTTGTGAGCTCCGTTCATAATCAAGATCATCTATTTGTCATCTTACATGTTGTGTTTGTGGGGATCCGATGGATATTGAGATGCTATTTCAGATTGATTATTGATTCTATCATGTCTATGTTAGTTGTGATCTTGCATGCTCTCCGTCGTTAGTAGCTATCTTGGCCAAGTAGATGCTAGCAACTCCAAGAGGGAGTATTTATGCTCGATAGTGGGTTCATGCCTCTAGAAATCTGGGGAAGTGACAGAAATCTCTAAGGTTGTAGATGTGCTGTTGCTACTAGGGAGAAAACAACAATCCTTTATCCATGGGGCGACCGTATTGTTTACTTTACACACTTTGCTTAATGCAATTATCTGTTGCTTGCAACTTAATACTGGAAGGGGTTCAGATGATAACCTGAAGGTGGATTATTAGTCATAGATGCAGTTGGATTACGGTTGTATAATGTTGTAATGCCCAATCAAATCTCATAGGAATCAAGATGTCTAATATATGCATTGTTATGCTTTCTCAAATCTATCAATTGCCCCGCTGTAATTTGTTCACGCAGCATGTTATCTATCTTAAGGAGAAACATCTCTAGTGAACTATGAACCCCGGTCCATACTTTTATCATTCATATACCATCTACTGTTTACCGTTTACTATTTACTTTGTACAAGCAATTACTATCTTCCACACTATATGTTTAATCCTTTGTGTTCAGCAAAACCGGTGAGATTGACAACCTCATTGTAAGTTGGGGCAAAGTTCTGTGGTTGTGTTGTGTAGGATTCGAAGTTGTTAGTAACACCTTGCAGTTGCTTCTTTGCTCCTACTGGTTCGATAACCTTGGTTTCATAACTGAGGGAAAACTTGTTGTTGTGCTCATCATACCTTCCTCTTGGTGTTCCCAACGAGCTCGAATATATTTTGAGCCATCAAGCCTTTTTTCTGGCGCCGTTGCTGGGGAGTTAATGATAGCTTCACAAGGGAGTCTCTCATAACCAATCTCTTTACTTTGTTTTTGTTTTGCTTAGTTTATTTCTGCTTTGTTTGTTTGCTTCTTTTTTATCAAAAATAAAAAAATTAGTTCCTACTACAGTTGTTATTTTTGTTGGTCTGTTATTGTCTTGCTTTATCATGCTTTCTATCAATGGTTGGTTTCTTTGAAACTAGATCTTATTGGCAAGGTGAGTTCACGGAACAACAAAAATATTATTATAAGGAACACCGCTTGTCACAAAAAGGGAAACACTTATGGGAACAAATTAATAAATTGTACACCATTGCTAGAAATGTGTGCTCTACTTATAATGTTACTTATTGCTTTGATAAATCTTGTTGCTGTAGGAGGTATAAACAGCTCCCTTTTCAATGTAAGTATAATGATAATGTTACCATATCTTCTTATGCTAAGGGAAATTATGACTTTTATGATGTGGAACAAATTGAAGAATTTATTGCTTGGAAGGGTGCAGTCGAACTTGCTTATTTGCTTGAAAATACTGATGATGCACCTTATAAATATGAGGTTTATGATATACTTAAATTTTTCTTTGATAATTACAAGGAAGAAAATGGATATATTCTTGAAATGCGGTGGCCTTGGAGCCACCTTGTAATTTGACGGTAGCCAGATAATCTGCCAACCAAGCTTTGGGTTCCTGGAGGCTGTTGTACTTCTGGTGGTCGTGAGGGAGTTTGAAATACTTGGGTACTGGAGTCTTGCGAACCCGTCGGGTAAAGCAATTGACTCCACATATTTCATACTCCTCCTCACTTTCACCGTTGTAGTATCTTCGATTGCTGCGCTCTTCCCTAGATCCGTCGATCCGATGCTGTGTGATGTTGTCTCTTGCGTCGTTTCATGGCTCAGAGCTCGAAAAGTGCACCCGATGTGGCGACCGCGATCCTCGGGTGTGCCCCACCTGCCGAGGGCTACTGCGACAACGCGGGGATCTGTTGGGTTGTCATGTGATTCCTTGTCCCGCTTGTGCAAGAGATGCACCCACCATACCGAGGTTCATGAGAGCGGAGCGATGGAGAGCTGCACAGGGATCATCAGGTGCGGGTTGAGTTGTGATCAGATATGTTTATGCAGCTATAATTGCAGCTTGAGCTGTTTTTTCTTTGGTGTGTCATGTTGGATCAGTGAAATCCAATAGTTTCTGTTCTGGGTAGATTTCGGCCATCCTAATTTCGAAGTTGATACTTTCGCAGCTTTCTTCGGGTTCAGTGTTTACTAGGCTTGATCCACGTGGTGGTGTTGACTAGGAGTCTAATCTAGGGGAGAGATCATCGTAGAGACCGTCAAGATCCCCCATATCTACTGATTCTCTAGAGTTTTCTTTGTTGTTTGCTGCTCCGGCGCAGATTCTGCGGATGATCTGACAGAAGATGTAGGTATCACCATAGGCGCAACTTTTTCGACTGATGGTCCCGATGAAATCGGAGCGATGGGTGTGGTTCTTCGGGTTCCTCTATGCTAAAGTGGAAACTTCCGATGATGAGATCGGATCCGCCGTTGAAGTCGATGTGAACCGAGACAGTGGTGGGCGGGCATGATGCCGCTTCTGTTGGATTGTTGCTTGATGAAAGGGGGTCCACCGAATCTAAGACTCCAGCATTCAGGTTCCCTACAGACGGCGCCAATTGACGAGGGGTAACCTCGGCAATTCCCATGGTTATGGAGTTAGGGTTTAGAGGAAAAGAGAACACTGGGGATTTAGTCGGCTGATCAAACAAACAAGAAAGTTGAAGTCGTCTGATTATCGGTGGACAATAAGGTTACAGATTGCTCAAGTGTTTATCAGTACCTCTCCACTGGCTCCTCCCAGCCTATATATAATAGGCTGGGTCCCGAGGCCGTATACAGATAGGTTATAGTTTTATGATTACAACACCAACACAAAGCCGGTTTTTATTTCCTTATCTAGCAAAACTATGCCTTCTGTCGGATGCTTCTTGGGCCTTCTTCTTGGTCTTCATGGGTTGTGAACCTTCATGTAGCTAGGGTGACCAAACATAAGCACCCGAGTAATTATACCCTTGTCACTCGTCTTCAGGCTTCACCATAGCTAGGTAATTCGGCTGCTTCCATCCCCTGTTCGTTTGCTCCATGAAGGTCTCGAATTCCTCCTCCTCATCATAGGCATACCGCTTGTCCTTCGGGCTCAACCCTTGAGCTTCATGGCCATCAGCTTCAATGGAGGAGGTCTGAAAACTATCCCACGAAGGAACCATGAGGTTTAGAGGTTTTCCTTTTCCTAGAACTGGGTAGCGCATCAAGTAGATTGGATATGTTTATATAAGAGGGAGGAAGACGTCTAGGGAGGCTTATTAAGGGTTAGAAACAGGAAAAAAATTGTACTAGAAGGAAAAAGGTCTGCCAAGAAAAGAATCCCAACAAATAAGAAAAAAATAAGTGAAAAAGAAAGAAATCGCGATTGTAACGACCACTTGGTACGGGTGGAAACCCGTACGGCGCGTCCCTACTGGATCTTTTCCACAAACTCACCGGATTTAAGTCGGTAAATAATCAACCAAATAAGTGGTACGGGCGGTTCCCGCCCGTACTGATTGTTACCAACTTCTCTCTCTCTTTTTTCTTTTTTTAGAATACATCAAACATAAGAAACGAACAGGGAAACACAGAGTCAGTAACGACCAGACATACGGGCGGATGCGCCCGTACTGCATGGTCGTACCGATATGTGTAAACCATATCAAAGATTATCACCACCTTAATGATCAGTGGTATGGGTGGGTCCGGTCATACCACCCGCCCGTACCGACCTCGCAAGACTGGCAGTGAACTCAGAAAAACAAAAGGAAATCGAATGTGCAAAAAAGAAATGGCAGATAACCATCCAGAACAAAGATGGTTTCAAGATTTCAAATATCTTATTCATCGAGGGGGAATGAGTTTATTCGGATACCTTCTCCTTCTTTTAATTCTTGGATCAACCTTTTCTTTTTCCCTTTGAACAAGGTTGGTTGCAAAAAATCGCTAAAACCATTGCAAAGAGAAATCAAAAATTTCCTTTTAGGAATTGTAGTTCCTGAGGGTATGCAGATGGATGACACTACCCCAGGTGGATCAACCTCTCCATGGATGCCTCCTCTTGTTCCTCTTTTTTTGGAGAATCTATAAATCAAATTCTTGCAAAATGAAAGTCCAACGAATCATTCTTGGCTTAACGTCAGTCCTTTCAAGAATCTCTTTCAATCCAACACGATCTGTATGCACTCTTACTTTAGAGTCAATAGTATAATATCTAAACTTGTCACAAGAGAAAACCATAGCAAAAATTCTTTTTCTGCCATAGGGTAATTCTTTTGGGCACCATTTAAGGTGCGACTAGCATGATGAATGATATTAAGGTCATCACCATCATATGGCAAATAATCGCTCCCATAGATTCATGGCTAGACTCACAGAATAGATCAAAAGGTTTCTTCCAATTAGGTGGTTTTATAATGGGAGCTTCAAGAAGGGCTTATTTTAATATATTGAAAGCGGTGAGGCAGTTTTCATCAAAATTAAAAACAACATACTTTTGAAGAAGGTTAGTTAAAGGTCTCGCAGTCTTTGAGAAGTTCTTAATGTATCTTCTATATAATCCATCATGGCCTAAGAAACTCCTTATACCTTTTACATCTCAAGGAGGGGGAAGCCTTTCTATTGCTTCAATCTTTGCTTTGTCAACTTCTATACCCTTACCTGAGATATTGTGACCAAGCACTATGCCTTCTTGAACCATAAATGACATTTTCGCAATTCAAGACTAGGTTAGTGTCCTCACATCTCTGCAAAACTCTATGAAGGTTATGGAGACAATGATTAAAGGAAGTTCCATAAGCAGAAAAGTCATCCATGAATACTTCCATAATACTTTCAACTTAATCTACAAATATAGTAGGCATACACCTTTGGAAGGTGGCAGGGGCATTGCAAAGACCGAAAGGCATATGAAAATAGGTGTATAGACCGCAAGGGCAAATAAAGATTGTTTAAAGTTGGTCATCAGGGTGAACAACAATCTGAGAAAAGCCAGAATAACCATCTAAGTAGCAAAAATGAGAGTTCATAGCAAGCCTCTCTAAAGTTTGATCTATAAACTTCAAAGGATAATGATCCTTTCTAGTTTCTTTATAAAGTTTTCTATAGTCAATACACATCCTATGACCAACAATGGTTCTAGTAGGTATCATCTCCTTGTGTTCATTTTCAACAATAGTAAATCCACCTTTCTTAGGAACACAATGAACAAGACTTACCTATTCACTTTCCTCAACATAAAAGATGATCGTTGCATCTAATAAACATATTACTTCCTTCCTTACCTCTTCTTTCATGTGAGGTTTGAGTCTCCTCTGAAAGTCTGCAACCGACTAGGCTCTCTCTTCCATAAATATTCTATGGGTGGCTGTCGAGGGACTGACCCCTTTCAATTCACTCATCGAATACCCAAGAGCATTCCGATGCATCCAGAGAACCATCAGTAAATTTTCCTCCTCTTTTTCTGCAAGGTTAGAACTTAAAATAACAAGGAAATTATTAGTTTCATCAAGAAACCTATATTTTAATTCCTTGGGTACAGTTTTGAGAATAGGAGGTGGATGTGCCTCGTCTCCTTTTCTTATAGGTTCTTCATATTTTTGATTCATCTCGGGATCCACCTCAGGTGTGGAGCCAAGATAATCGTCCATTTCCATTTTTTATACGTCTTGAAGAATGTTATTGTTATTTACTAAACTCCTTGCTAAATTATCATCAGGCGTCTTAGTGACTACTGAAGCTAGACTAATGATATTACCTTCCTCTTCTTGTTCATACTCATAATCGTCCAATCTTAGATAGCCGGCGTATGGTCAAATTTAGAGAAGTGAAAGTCTATTTTATCTTCACCAAACTTGAGAGATATAGTTTGTCTCTTGCAATCAATGTTTGCTCTTGTGGTGTTTAAGAAGGTTCTTCCGAAAATAATTGGACAATAAACATCAGTAGGCATATCGATAAGCATACAATCAATGAGATATTTATATGGTCCAACATAGATTGGAACATCTCTAATTATTCCCATAGGAACTCTAAGTGTCTTACCTTCAAGCATTATAGTCATGTCAGTATCCTCTAATTCAGCTAGGGTTAGCTCATTTTGGATTTTCAAATAAAAATTAAAGGGGATTACGTTAATAACTGTTCCAATGTCGCATAGGCCATAGTAAGAAGTTCCACCAAAAGTACAAGGAAGAATAGGTTTACCAACTTCCTTAGCCTTTACCTTTCCTTCAACAAACTTTGAAGCTTCGGTGTTTAGCTCTATCATGTTGCAATGCGCAAACATGGTTAAAATATCCCCCTTCGTTGGTTACCCGGTCTACTGTATACTTACTTTGTCAGTTTTTCTTGTTTGTGCCTCCTCTTCTGGCATCTTGAGGAATAGCCTTTCTTCTTCGAGTTGATCTTCAAGCTGTTGAGCCACCATATGTTTTCTCATCGTTCTTGGAAAAGGAAGGGGTTCAACATATGGGTGTATCTCCCATAATGGCTCAACATGAGCTACAATTATTGGATCATCTTCTTCAGCTGGCTCTAGTGGAGGAGTATATTGAAGCTAATCTTTCTTAGGGGCTTCAATGTGTTCTATAAAAGACTGAAGGATTTGCAGAATAATATCATCATCAAGTTGAAGTTCAGCAACAATTTCTTTCACTTTATCGAATTCTTTATAAGCATTGATATAATCATATTCAATTTCTATACCTCCTTCGCCGCCTAAATCAAATCCCCATGTTTCACTATTATGGCAAAATCGTTCTAAAAGTTCCCAAGCTTTAGTTATAGTTAGCTCCATAAAGGAGCCTCCAGAATTTGTGTCAAGCTCATGTTTAATTTCTTGATTAAGTCCCCCATAGAAAAATATGTAAAACATACCATTCAGGTAAATCATGGTGGGGACATTTATTAAGTAGGGACTTATACCTTTTGAAGGCCCTTACCAAGCCTTCACCTGTGCGGTTATTAAAGTTTGTGATAGCCCTTCTTACTTCAGCAGTCAAAGGAGAAATACGAATTCTCCTTTGAGTTTTTCCCAGGTATCTATTTGAAGGGAATATGCCCGAGAGGCAATAATAAAGTGGTTATTATCTTATTCCATGTTTATGATAAATGTTTATTTTGCATGCTATAATTGTATTGATCGGAAACGTCAATACATGTGTGTTTAATAAACAAAAAGGGTTCCTAGTTATGCCTCTCTTATAGACTAGCTTGTTGATTAACAAGATGATCAAGGTTTCCTGATCATGGACATTGGATGTTGTTAATAACAAGGTCACAACATTTGTGAAATGATGTGATGAACATTCATCCGAAGTATAATATTACGATCAAGTAATTATGTTTATATTGCTATAACATCATACGAAGTAATCTTTATCCTTAGACCATGAGATCATGTTAATTGCTAACACCGGAAGAGTATCTTGATAACATCAAACGTCACACCGTAACAGGGTGACTATAAAGATGGGTTCGATTACGAAGGTGTTATGTTGAGGCTCATGGATCAAGAGTGGAATTTGTCAATCCCGATGACGGATAGATATACTCTAGGCCCTCTCGGTGATATCACATTAAGATAGCTTGCAAGCAAGTGATGTGATCACTAGAATGTTATATCACGGGGACGAGAAAAGAGTGCATGTTGGCAACGAGATCAAACTAGGTATGGAGATACCGATGATCGAATCTCGTACATGTAATATATCGCGAGACAAAGGGATTTAGTTACTAGCGTTAAAGGTTCTCACGATCATAGAAGTCATCGTTGAATGTGTAGGAGTCAGTATGGATCTCTAGGTCTCGCTTCTGATCATTGATCTGAGAGGGATCTCGATCATGTCTGCATTATTCGCGAACCATAGGGTGACACACTTAAGGGATACCGACACCATTTGGAGCAAATATGTTTTATATAAAGATTTAAGAAAGCGCTGGAATTATTTCAATAGACACCGAATCTATTTCAGGTGAAATTGCTGAAATTGGTTCTACATGTAATATTGAAATGTTGCAGGGGGGTTATATGTGAATGTTTGTTAATTAAAGTAATTAACAAAATTCTGAATAAAAATAATACAAGAGTTTTATTAAATGAGAGAGCATTAAATTTGGAGAAATTTAATGCATTTAAAGTGGAGATTTTAAAAGAGAATGTGAAGGGGCATTTTAATGTGGAGGGGTTACCACCACATAAATGGGGAGGTGAGGAGTCACCCTCCCATGGGGCGCCGTCCATGGGGAGGGGTACCCCCTCCTCCTATAAAAGGCCCACCTCACTCCCCTTCTTCCTCACACCTCCTCGTGAAGGATCTCTCTCCCCCTCTAGTATTATTCCCCCATGGTCTCGAATTAGCGAGATACATGTTCCCGGTGTCTTTATCTGGAAAGGAGTTGCTGCTTCCGCTGCTTTGCTGGAGCGAGGGACGGAGGTCGTCGGGGTACCGGACGTGTGTGTGATCACGGATGCGCCGCTTCTTTGCGGTGCTGGACTTGGTGGTGCTGGACTTGCTGGAGCTGGATCTGATGGACGTGTTGGAGCCGGACCTGCTGGACTTCATCACGATCTTGAGATCGGCAAGTGTACGACTACATTATCCACGAGTTCCTACTCGTTAACAAAACTCGTTGTCTTTGAGGGTAAGTTCTCAATGGATGTATATCCACCTGTTGCTCTATATCTAGTAGATAGATCTTGGCGTATAGTTCACATCGTAGGAAATTTTTTGTTTTCTATGTTGTGGACCCAACAGTGGTATTAGAGCCTGATCTATGCGTAGGTGCTTTGCATGGGTAGTACACATATGTTTATATGTGGGCGATGATGATCATGTTATTGCATCTTCTATGTATTTTGGATATTGGTGGCATAGTGGGATGAAGCGGCCCGGACCAACCTTACATGTCATCGTACATGAGACCGGTTCCACGACTGACATGCAACTTGTTTTACATAAGTGGCTGGCGGGTGTCTGTCTCTCCTACTATAGTCAATATCTGATTTACAACGAGTTGCTAATAACTTGGTTATCCTCGTTGTGGTTCATGTTCGTAGGTAAGAACGGTTCTATCTCTGAAAGCCCTAAGCCACGTAAAACTTGCAATTGATAAATTAGAGGCGTCTAGTTTAGATCGTTGTTGGGCTAGTGTCTTGATATGGTATTGTTGTAAGTAGATGTATGATAGATACTCTTACAACACACATAACGTGTAAGTTCCATAGACCTTGGCCTTACACACAAAGGAATGATAGATATCATACCATGATGCATATGATAGAGATCAAATGCATGGACCATATCATCTCACTTTACACATTAGATGTTTGCATCTTATATTGCTAGTTTGGCGCTTTCTGTAGCATTGTAAGATGATCTATCATTTAGATATCAAGATAAAAATGTGTTCTTCCTTAAGTATGCACCGTTCTGTGGATCGTGTTTCGAGACATCATGTGATGATCGGGTGTACTCGAATCTACGCTTTCATAGGAACGGGTGTAAGACAGTTTTACACATGCGAGTACTAAGGTTCTTACTTGGCGAGCCTAGCATGTACAGACATGGCCTCGGAACACGGACAGAAAGGTTAAGCATGAGTCATATAGTTGATATGATTCCCATATAGATGCTCGCCTTTGAAGCTACATCAACTCACATGATGATCGGACTTGGTGTAGTGGATTTGGTTCATGTAATCACCAAAAAGGCACGAGGGATGTCATTTTTGAGTGGCAGTTCATTTCTAATTTAGATTAGTCGAACTCAATTTGTCATAAACTAAATCAAAGTGAATTTGCATAATTTGTTGTAGTCATTGGCGTCTGTTCACTACCTTATGCTTAGTTTTAATTGAGATAATAGAACTATAGAATTCTGGATATTTACTTTACGAACTGGTATCGTATTGTTTTTGAATGTCAATTTAAAGTTTATAAGTCCTATTGCAAACTTTCAGCAAACTCTATTTACTCCATGAAGTTTAATAAGTAGTATTAAATCAAGAGTAAGAATTCCAATGTTAGTATCTAAAGTATCATGTTTTGCCTCCATGATTCTTGATATTCAAAAGTTGTTTTAATATCGAGGTTATCTAGGAGCTGAAAATTGTTTCAGAAACCATCATGTGTGAAAGATATTGTGATATCTGAAACAATGTTTTTGGTTGCATTATGATAGAGTATAATTTACCAAAATACATGTTCTCATATTGTATGAGAATTTGTGAAGGATGGAGATGCTAGGCATCCGGATCTCCGAAAAAGGTTTTTGGGAACTAACATTATACTCGCGATTCTTCCTTATAGGCTATAGTAGCTTGATCATGAAAGTTGTCATGATAAGGTTGAATAGAAGATGTAAGTAAAATGTTTACTGCACTAAAATATTACTAAAGAATGGATTTTTGAAAGAATGCCAAACATTTGATGATGGGGATCCACTTCAAAGTGCAAGTCCAAAGGTATTAGTATTTGACTATATACGCTTTGTACTATGTGTCATGTGAATGACACCACTATTGATCTTGATAGATTCTTTTAAAAGGAAAAGGAATTGCTGAAAGAGAATCTATAAAATATTTGGCAGAAAAGAAAAGGTTGGAGATGTCCAACTGAGGTATATAGAAGATATACATGTTATGGCTGCATTCCTTGATTGTTAAACAATGTGGTTCTGAGGTATTGGATATCGGTATTGGATACCGAATTGGTTGGTATAAAGTGTCATACAGGACAACGCAATTCATGAACTACAATGGCCTAAGTAACTAGCAAGAGAATAAGTGATGATGTTCATTGAAAACAAATAAAGTGTTATTGTGTTTTTCGTTGTCGTCAAACCTAGTCTTCAAGATTTGTTTTAATAATTGTTATTTTCTTCCGGTATTACGAGAATAATGGTTGTTCAAATAATTACCGTATTCCATAAAGGATGGATGAACTTTTACAAGTCTAGTGGGAGAAATCACATCCATAAACACTATTGCTAAAATGTCACAAGACAAATGGTTGAAAGATCACTTATGAAGTGACATCGCTGTTTAAATTATATTGGAAAGAAAACATGAAGAAACTCCATGTTGATGGATTTTTGGAGTCTTTTGATTTTGATCAATTGACGCTGGTGAAACTTTCCTCGAGATAATTGAAACTCCGTTCATAGGCCAAAAAGGAACAGATGACTAACTTATTGGATATTATGCATGTTGATTTATATATAGTCCATTATGTGTAGCCATATGCGATGGATCCTTTTGCTTCATATGCTTTCTCCAGAAATTTAATTGAATATATCTATATATTTACTTAATAAGGAAGAAGTATGAAACATTTGAAAATTGTTCAAAGACTTTCAAGATGAAGTGGAAAATCATTGTAACAAGAAAATAAAGAGTTTATGATTCGATCATAAAGGAAGATATTTGAGTTACGTGTTTAGCAAAAACACCTAAGATTTGAGGAATTGTTCCATGATTTGTGTTTCCCGATAAACCATAGGAGTATGGCATATTCGAGAGATGAAATCAAACCATGTTTGACATGGTAAGATCAAAGGTGTCATTTATAAAACTGCCATTATGTTTTAAGGATTGAAGCTTTAGAGACTACCGCTTTTACACTGAAAAGAGCACCATCGTGATCCGTTGAAATGACACCATATAAGTTATGGTTTGGGATAAAACCCGAATTGTCTTTTCTTAAATTTTGGTATGCTATGAATAAGTAAAATGTTTACAACCAAAGTCGGATAAGCACGTCTTTGTAGGTTATCCCAAAGAATGTGTTGGGAATTTCTCCATAACACCGAGGACAAAAGAGTTTGTTACTTGGAACGTCAAGTTTCTTGAGAAGGAATTTTTCGTGAAAAGTTAAGTGGGAGGACAATAGAACTTTGATAAGGTTGTTGAACCTTAGCTATATGTGCTAAGTAGCGCAGCACCAGAAAGTGTCCCGGTGGCGGCCACAATGCTCATGGCTACCGTGATTACAAAAGGTGTGATCTCGGAGATTAAAGTTCCAATTGAACCATGTGGGTCGGTAAGAATCAAATAGTGTGATTTGATAAGCAAGTTGTTATTGTTTTGACAATGATGAACCGACTACATGCAAAGAAGAGATGATGGGCCCTGACTCCATAAAATGACTAGAAGTCATAGAATCCGTGATAGTATCCATACACGAGAAATCAAGTTTCTGAACTTAGAAGGCCCTCCGGAAAGGCGTGAAGCCTATCGGTCGTGTTTGGATCTATAAAGAAATAGACATGGATGTTTAACATCTATGAAATAGTCGACATGTCGAAAAGAAGTTTACGGCAATGTTCAAGGAGTTGACTATGACAAGATCTGATCTTTCATAGCGATATATAGTCTTGACGGATTAATGTAGCAACCACTACATATAATTTGGTATATGGTAGTTGAATAAACAAAACAAGGTTCTTCTAATAGAACGGTTACCTAGGACGTGTACATGACATGGTCCGAAGGGTTTTGCTAATTCAAAGGGTGCTAAAATGGCATGCAAACTTCAATAGTTGAAGTAAGCATAGCGGAGTTGGAATCTTCACCATGATGAAACTGCTAAAAGAGTTTAAATTCATCGGAGATGATGAAGATGCTTGCATTTGCAAGAAATTAAGTGGGAGCGCTGAGACATATTTCTAATACATTATGTGGAGAACATATTGTTGATTGGAAATGATGTATCTTGTATTGACACAAGTTAAGAATTTCATTAAAATAAGATTTCGGTGAAAGACTTGGGCAAACTCGGAATATTTGGCATCAATATCTATATGGATAGATTGAGGAGCTAATATGGTTGTGCCAGACATACATATATGAGATATTGAAAGGGTTCAATATGGAAACAACAACAAAGGTTCTTGCTGCATGGAAAGAATTGTATCAAGATTCAAGTGTTTCAACACTTGGTGAGTAAAATCACATGAAGATTTTGATCGATTATACCATGATATGTATATATCCAAAATGTCCTATGCTCTAAATGTTATGATCACATACCAGAATGATTCATAAGATGATCATTGGACGATAGTAAATATATTCTTATGAACTTTGGAAGAACTAAGAATATATCATGTATAAGTGACAAATAGTTAAAGGTAGTTCATTGTAAAGTGTTACATTGATACTAGTTTTGTCACAAGATACAAATTAAAATTTATCTCAATTTAGACTATGGGTGGCACAATGTAATGGAAAGGATGTTCCATGATGGATTTGGATGAGTTCCAAAGTTGAGACATTGTGACGGATACTACAACAAAAGGCTAAGTATATAACTGCTATAGTAGCAGCAAAGGAGGGCATTTGTGTTAAGTAGTTTGTTATCAAACTAGGTGTGGTTCAAAGTGGGCTAATACTATGAAGATATATAGTGTGACAATAATATCAACATATTTTAAGCCGAACAAACTAAAGGTCTCACCAAAGGACCAAATTTATACAATGCCATCTCATTTGAGAATGAGTGATGCGTAGAGACGCAAAGACATGCAAATACACACAGACCTGAAACTGTCAGATCCGAAGATTATGTTAACCACTAGCAATCGTGTATATGCAACACCAGAAAGCCATAGGTGTTCAATACGCAAAGTTTTTCAAATTAGATTATTGACTCTAGTGCAAGTGGGAGACTGAAGGGAATATGCCCGAGAGGCAATAATAAAGTGGTTATTACCTTATTCCATGTTTATGATAAATGTTTATTTTGCATGCTATAATTGTATTGATCGGAAACGTCAATACATGTGTGTTTAATAAACAAAAAGGGTTCCTAGTTATGCCTCTCTTATAGACTAGCTTGTTGATTAACAAGATGATCAAGGTTTCCTGATCATGGACATTGGATGTTGTTAATAACAAGGTCACAGCATTTGTGAAATGATGTGATGAACATTCATCCGAAGTATAGCATTACGATCAAGTCATTATGTTTATATTGCTATAACATCATACGAAGTAATCTTTATCCTTAGACCATGAAATCATGTTAATTGCTAACACCGGAAGAGTATCTTGATAACATCAAATGTCACACCGTAACAGGGTGACTATAAAGATGGGTTGAGTGCTAAGAAGGTGTTATGTTGAGGCTCATGGATCAAGAGTGGAATTTGTCAATCCCGATGACGGATAGATATACTCTGGACCCTCTCGGTGATATCACATTAAGATAGCTTGCAAGCAAGTGATGTGATCACTAGAATGTTATATCACGGGAACGAGAAAAGAGTGCATGTGAGCAACGAGATCAAACTAGGTATGGAGATACCGATGATCGAATCTCGGACATGTAATATTTCGCGAGACAAAGGGATTTAGTTACTAGCGTTAAAGGTTCTCACGATCACAGAAGTCATCGTTGAATGTGTAGGAGTCAGTATGGATCTCCAGGTCCCGCTTCCGATTATTGATCTGAGAGGGGTCTCGATCATGTCTGCATTATTCGTGAACCGTAGGGTGACACACTTAAGGGATACCGACACCATTTGGAGCAAATATGTTTCAGATAAAGGTTTAAGAAAGCACTAGAATTATTTCAATAAACACCGAAACTGTTTCGGGTGAAATTGCTGAAATTGGTTCTGCATGTAATATTGAAATGTTGCAGGGGGTTTATGTGAATGTTTGTTAATTAAAGTAATTATGGAAATTCTGAATAAAAATAATAAAAGAGTTTTATTAAATGAGAGAGCATTACATTTGGAGAAATTTAATGCATTTAAAGTGGAGACTTTAAAAGAGAATGTGAATGGGCATTTTAATGTGGAGGGGTTACCACCACATGAATGGGGGAGGTGAGGAGTCACCCCCCATGGGGCGCCGGCCATGGGGAGGGGTACCCCCCTCCTCCTATAAAAGGCCCCCCTCACTCCCCTTCTTCCTCACACCTCCTTGTGAAGGATCTCTCTCCCCCTCTAGTATTATTCCCCCATGGTCTCGGATTAGCGAGATACATGTTCCCGGTGGCTTTATCTGGAAAGGAGTTGCTGCTTCCGCTGCTTTGCTGCAGGGAGGGACGGAGGTTGTCGGGGTACCGGACGTGTGTGCGATCACGGATGCACCGCTGCTTTGCGGTGCTGGACTTGGTGGTGCTGGACTTGATGGAGCTGGATCTGAAGGACGTGCTGGAGCCGGACCTGCTCGGACTTCCACATGATCTTGAGATCGGAAAGTGTACGACTACATCAACCACGAGTTCCTACTTGTTAACAAAACTCGTTGTCTTCGAGGGTAAGTTCTCGATGGATGTATGTCCACCCGTTGCTCTGTGCCTAGTAGATAGATCTTGGAGTGTAGTTCTCATCGTAGGAATTTTTTTGTTTTCTATGCTGCAGACTTAACACTATTTTCTATCTAGGGCAAATTCTATACCAAGCTAAAGCAGTGTTGGTTAGATATTGGCTAAACAATTTAAGTTTCAATTCATCATCGGAATAACCCCTCAATTTAAGTGTCCAATATAACTCGGTAAGATGCATTAAATGAGTGTAAGGATCCTCATCGAGATCATCTCCTGCAAATGTTTTCTCTTTAATAATAGAGATAGAGCGAGGGTTAACCTCGTATTATGGTTCGCTCCCACTCGGGAATTCTTTAACGAGTCCTCTATTGAACTTCCCGAGGTGTTTAGTTGAATCGAGCTGATTCATCAGTCTGAGTGCAGTCATGGTGCTTACCTAAAACTAGTAAACAATTTTAGTAAAAGAATTAGTAGAATAAGCAACTAAGAACAAAGACCAAAAGCACTTAGCTCCCTGGCAACGGTGCCATAAAATATCTTGATGGCTGCAAGTGCACAAATCAATTGAAGCTAGTTTCGAAATAAGAGTATCATACAGACAAAGAGCTATTTGGTTAAGGTCTTTATGCCACTCATCACTTTCCACCAAAGGATACTTATAAGATGCCTTTGATCTAAAATAAAGAGTGTTTAAAAGGTTTTTAGTTCAGTGCATCAAAGTAATTAAAACAAGTAAAAGAAATCAAGTAACAAGGTTGTGTGAAAACATGGTTGAACTCAATAGGGCTAAAACATTATTGGGGGTGTAGGATACACCACTAGCATGATATTATTATTCATAATTAAGATAACTTACTTCTTGTGTCATGATATGTGTGGAGAGAGCTCCATAATAAGATGTTTACTACAAGGCTCGTATGAAACCACTTTGTTGAGCCAAGAATGAGGTCAACTCTAAATAACCACCGCGATGTCTGAGAGCAATCACCCATACATACCACCGCAATTAAGGGTCTCCCCGTGGATCGTAATTAGCTTAGGGAGTCTCTCTTTATCCTCCTTTGACCGTGTAGGTTTCTAGCCGGTGCCAATTGTCACGAAGATCTCCGGGCACACTTCCAAACACGTCAAAAGGATTTCTCCCTCACCTTAGTCCCGAAGGAAAATGATATATGGCCGATGATGTCTACGCACTTCTATTCTTGTAGACAGTTGTTGGGCCTCCAAGTGCAGAGGTTTGTAGAACAACAGCAAGTTTCCATTAAGTGGATTACCCAAGGTTTATCGAACTTAGGGAGGAAGTGGTCAAAGGTATCCCTCTCAAGCAACCCTGCAATCAAGATACAAGAAGTCTCTTGTGTCCCCAACACACCCAATACACTTGTTAGGTGTATAGGTGCACTAGTTTGGCGAAGAGATAGTGAAATACAAGTGGTATGGATATAAGACAACAGTGCCATAAAAGAGCTTGACGGGAGGAAAATACTAAAGGCAAAAAATGGAAGCAAGCAAACATGTAACAGATCTAGTTGCAAACGGTGTTTCAATGCTTAGAAACAAGGTCTAGGGATCATACTTTCACTAGTGAACACTCTCATATAAATATCATCTCTTTATGATACTACTCTGAACTACTCTCCGGTTGGACACTCTAATCCATGGTAGAGCTATAACAGCACACCTCAAAGTCCGCTTTCCCCATCTAGATAACCCCACACTGTCACCTTGAGCGCTAGATGGTTCCAACAAACACCACAATTTCATAGAGACATCCAACTCCAAATATAACTCATAACAAGTATTTGTAATCTCTAGCCTAAGTGCCACCATGGTGTGCACGCTATCACTTTCACACACGTGGGGAGAGCCAGAGATCTATTAAAGCACTTGAGTAGCAAGGTAGATCTACTTGATTACAAAGCTCATGGTCACAATATGATCATGCATAGAGAGAGATGAACACATAGCTAACGCTAGAACCCTTAGCCTCGAGGAAGAACTACTCCCTCATCATCATGGGAATCAACAACAACGGTGGAGATGGCTCCGGGGGCACTTCCCCGTCCCGGCAGGGTGCCAGAACAGAGACTTCTGTCCCCCGAATCTCCTCTTCGGTGGCGGCGGTGCTGCGGAACTTTTTGTGGAAATCTGATCTAGTGGCTAGATTATTTAGGGTTTCTGCATCGGAGGCTTCTTATAGGCGAAGGGGCGATGTCAGAGGGTGGACTAGGGGCCCACACCACCTGGTGGCGTGGCCAGGGGGACCTGCGCCACCACATGGTGTGGCCAGTCCCTAGCCCCTCTCCGTCTCGTCTTCTGGCTCCGTGTTCCCCTCGATGAAATAATGACTTTTGCTTTTGTCCCGTCCAATTCCGAGAATATTCATTTTCTGGCTTTTCTAGAACCAAAAACAGCAGAAAACAGGCGACTAACACTATAGCATCTTGTTAATAGGTTAGTTCTAGAAAATGTATAAAAGTACTCCAAAGTGTGGACAAAACATAAGAAAGTAGATATAAAACAAGCATGGAACATCAAAAATTATAGATACGTTTGCAACGTATCAGCCAACTACACATACCATCTAAAGAGAGACATCAAACACAAATCATAAATCTATCATAGAACGGCTAGTCATATGGACACAAGAATAGATCATCTTTGTTGCAACTTCATAATAGTGCTAGGGTTTCTCCATCTCCTCAAGAACGAGGGAAAACTACTCACACATGGAAGGAATCAATGACATCATCATAATCAAATGGATGGATAAAAGTACGAGGATAGATCTAGTGCAAACCACTATTGAATCTGGAATTACAACAAGATCTAATAGATGAGAGATGGGGGTGATAATGGTGATGGATATGCAGCAGTTGATGATGAAGGGGATGATGCGATGTCCTCCAATGATCCGTGAGACAGCAGGTATTTGCCCTTCTCCAAGTTCCTCCTTCAGATCCCTTTCTGTTGTGGTTTTTCGTGGTTCCAGTTGATGTGAATGTCGGATCTCTCTATTGTCTCTGCTAGGATAAAGTATTTGACGAGGCAGACGCACTGCCGTGTGGTACGGGCGGACGGTACGGGCGGGCTCTGCCCGTACCACTGGTCGTTATCGTGGCAGATGCTTTCCCCACGTTTGGTATTCGCCCATGTGTGAAGGTAAATCAATAAAAATGACTTTTATCACTTAAAAATGTCATATTATAACATAATATGACAATTCCAATTGATATGTTCATAAGAGACTTAGTAATTCGGGATCCTGTTGAAACAAGGACAAAAAGGTGTGTGCAAACGCGGTGAAATACCAAAATCCCTATTCTATTTATGCAAAAACAAAAGGTAAATATGCTTCAATTTTGGACTCATCAGCAGGAAGATAAGAAATGCTTCAGGAGATGTTTTGTCTACCTGAAGGCATGCTGGAAGGGGTTCCTAGATGGCTATAGGCCATACTTGGCAATAAACACAACTTCTTTAACAAGGAATTTCAGGGGCCATCTTGCTTTTGCTTGTGCTGTGGACGCGCATAATTGGCTTCTTCTCGTAACTTATGCTATGCTTGAGTATGAAACAAATGAAAGTTGGACATGGTTCACATAGAGACTACGAGTAGTAATTAGTCACCCTGAAGGCTTGGTGATACACACTGGTGCATGCAAGGGGTTAGAGAATGTTGTTGATGTTGTGTTTCCTGGGGTTGAGCATAGGGAATGCATGCGGCACCTCACTACTAACTTCACGAAGAAGTTCAAAGGAAAGATCTTTGAAGAGAACTTGTGGCGATTAGCATACACACACACCCCAAGCACGCATGCTACTTACATGTAGAACATGTATATAGTGCCAAAGGTGAAAGAATACCTTGAAGAACATCACACCAAGCTATGAGCCAGAAGAAAGTTTGGTGAGTTAAGCAAGGTATATTATGTTTGCAATAATTTGGTAGAGAGTTTCAGTGCTAAGATTTTGAGCATGAAGACAGTTGCAATTGTTATTTTGTTGGATGCAATAAGATAGTGCCTAATGGTGAAGATAGATTTAAGGCAAATAATTTGTGCAAGAAATTCTTTAGGACATAAAATAGTTCCAAAGGTGGTTATGTTACTGAATGCAAGAACCAGGGCAATGAGAATGATAAAGACGAGGATGGTAAAAGTTCCAGTACATTGGCTGAGGTTTATGAATAATACAAGAATGGAACTGAATGGAGGTATACTATAGACATTGGAAACAAGACTTGTTCATGCAGGAAGTGGAAGATTACTGGACTGCCATGTCACCATGCACTGTACTTCATCTTAAAGCTGAGAGGTAGCAGAGCTGAAATAGAGAACTGTGTTCATAACTATTTCTCTGTGGACAAGTTTGCTGCAACTTATGCAGAAAAAGTACCACCTATGGTTGATGAAAATGATTGGCAGATAGTTGATCTAGGGTTCAAACTTGAACCACCAGTTCTTAGGAGGCCACTTGGGAGGCCTAGAAAGCTAAGGATTGAAGCCTCCACTGATAAAGGTTCAAGGCTAGGAGCAAGGAAAATGAAATGCAAACGGCGTGGATGATTGGGCCATATCAAGAGGTTGTGCAAAAACCTAGTTCCACATGATCTTGTCCTTGTTCACACCCTGGAGGTAAAAAATGAGGCTTCTCAACTAGAACTACAGGAACAACAATGATAAGATGAAGAATTTGAGGAAGTGCAGTAGGTAGAGGAAAACGGCGATGAGCATGTGGAGGAAAACGTTGTTAAGCAGTAAATTGATGAAGAAGTGGAGGTGCCGGTGAGGATAGGGGGTGAAAAGAAACAAAAGGGTAAGTGGAATGGGAAGGAAAAGAAAAATAATGGAGGTATTAAGAAGTTGTAGGGGTGATTGATGATGTTCTTGAGGATCTTTCGGCTAACTACGGGAGAAATAATAAATCCCTGCTAATTTCACCTCTGTACGATTCTCTTAGATGAAAGGTAAGCTTAATAATTGTTTTATTTGCCATTTTGATCATTTTGGTTTTGATAACCCACAAGTATAGGGGATCGTGTGTAGCCTTTTCGATAAGTAAGAGTGTCGAACCCAACGAGGAGCTAAAGGTAGGATAAATATTCTCTCAAGTTCTATCAACCACTGATACAACTCTACGCACACTAAACGTTTACATTATCTAGGAAATAAAACTAGAGCAACAATACGAGTAATAGAGATAGCTTTGCATGATAATAAATAACAAAAAGTAAAGCTAGTTGTTGCAGCAATAAAATACACTAAACTAATAGAACCATGAGTGTGGAATAGTGGTGGTAATTGTGGTGGCTTTGTCCAAGTTTAAATAGCGAATAGATCAGGTTCATTGTCTTCGATGCAGTTTTCTATGTGGGAGAGGCTAAATATACATGCGCTTCACTACTTGGAATTACATGTACTATATGATTGGATTGTTAGCAGACATCCATAAGTACTAATCAATGCATCAAGGTTTCCCCAACCATAGCCTTAAGTTTAATGGTCCTCTTACTCCCATACGTGCAACGTTCTGGTTCGCGTCCTCAGGTTTCTGTCACTCCGGCAGAACTTCCCCCTTCCTCTTACACATACAACAAACCCGATGATGTTTAATCCATGCGCGCACAAATATAATGACCACCAAAGGACCGTACCATATCAACTTACAACTCTAATGAACCAAAGACGTTCAACCATTCAATCTAAGAACAAAGAAACTACACAAACATGACATGGATCATAGGATTATAACTTATAGAATCAAACATCATGTTTACATAGGACGGTACAGAGGTGTGTGGGAGGATGAGACACTGCATACTAGGAGGATTAGGTGATGGAGATGGTGGTGAAGATGGTGAAGTGGGTGGCGGCAGTGCCGTCGATGGCGTGGGGGACTCCTTCCCCGCCGCCGGTATCATGGGGGAGCACCGCCCCTTAGCACCCTTTCCTTCATGGCTTCTTGGGATCCCTCCCCCATGGAGATGAGATTCATGGGGGAGGCAAAAACGTGGCTTTGGTGGCTGCAAATTCGTAGGTGGAGATGCCCTGAGCGAATTAGGTTTCCTCCGCTTCTCGGATTCCCGTCACCCCATCTTGGGCTACAGTAAATCGGGCCTAAAAGACCCGTCCGGACACGGAATCAGCTAAATTTTATGTCCAAAACGTTTATCGTGAAATTTTCAACAACTTTGTAGTTTAAGAGTTTTCCGTTTGACGCCGTCTTCGACCCAAAACGTGACCATCTTCAAAAAGAGTTCTGAGACAGATTTCTGAAAAAAACCCAATTTGACTCCAATAAGGTTTCCACTTGTATTCTTGGTAATTCCTACAGATCAAAGTGTAAAATAAGAACATTATGTACTTTTGCAACTATTAATAGGTTAGTTCAAATAAATTATAAACTTTATACAAAAAGAGTGTCAAAAGCATATTATTAGCATAAAACCATCAAAAATTATAGATACGTTATGGACGTATCAGGTTTTCATCCTCATCAACTGTTGTTTAATGCAGCACAGGCTCGAAGACTAATAAGAGGAGCAGGAAGAAGCAGTCATAGTAACATCATTTCTTGAATTATCATTGTAACTAAACTAGTCGCGTCGTCTTTATTTATATCTAGCACGTGCAATGTGTTTATGATGGGGTCTTGTGGACCAGATTACAACTATTTAAATATTATTACATTAATTTTTTACCTGTACATCGAGGCATCCACTAGTTCCCATCTCCCTTGGATTCCCATCTGGAAAAATACGCTCGTCCCCTTCTCCTCTGGCGCACTCCAAAATTATGAATGTGTCATCAAGTGCTAGGAATAGAGTCAGCATATTGTCCCATCAGATGTGCTAAGAACGTGCGAACTTTGTTTTTCAGAATCGGATGAATTTCGGCTAGATTCAAAGGTAAAGACACCTAAAACATGGACAATATATGCCCTGCAATATTCTATGGATTGAATTGCTCCCAAAATTCCTTTGAAAACCTTTCAATCCAAAGAGGCCATTAAGCTACCGTACATAGATTAAATTTAGGCTCAAGTAACCCTATTCGACTATGCTGCTCCCGCTGTCTTTGTCATCGACAACATCGTCCATGTCGTTGTCTGCCTCCTCCGTGTTAGAATTGATGTTGATGGTCCCCACCGTTTTCCTCCTCCCCATGAATTCTTCACGGTACACCGCCTCGATAACGGTGGAGGTTGTACGCCTACGCACTGCCCAGAAGCACCGCCTCCCTTCAGGGTTGCGCAGATCCGGGTGGATCTCCCGCCGGTGGGCTCCGCATAGAGAAAGCAACGCCATCTGCTCCTTATTGGACCGCTTTGGCTAGTATGCGCTCGTGCGTGAGTACTGGGCCATTGCCCTCTTCCGCTCTGGCAGCTGGCGGAGGTGCTCCTCGATCCACCTCGCTAACACGTTGTCGCGTAAGAGCAGCACGACAGGCACCCCGGTGTAGCTAAGCTCGAAGCTGGCTAGAATCCTCGCGTGTGGTGGCGCCAGTATGTCGTAGTGGGCGAACATCTCAACCTTGTAGAAGCTGAGATTGGGCCTCTCCATGGCGAGGAAGGAACATGATATGAGCTTCGCCCCCACGGTCACATGGATAAGGTCAAGGAGGTAGGCCCACTCATGGTTGCGACTGCCAATCAGGTCACAGAACAGACTACTCCTGGATCGCCCTTACGAAGGACAATCCTTATCTTTCACGCTCCCTGGTCCAACGTCGCCTAACAATCAGGACACATAACTAACTTGCAACCGCTCGGGCCTTCTAGAAGACTCGATCCGATGGCTACCATTGGACGCTAGGGTTAAGATCCAACGGCTGTCATTGACACTAGAGACTACATGTGTCAAACCATGACAAGAAAGCCCAAAAATCCCTCGGAATGCAGCTGCCACACGGAATGGTGAACCAGTATGACAGAAGTTGCATCACCACATCCACTGGAGTGTGTGTTCTGATGTGGATCTAGGTGGTTTGGAAAAGAACACATGCATTGACTCTAGGGACTCCATGTGTCAAATCATGGTCAAAAAGCCCAAAAGCCCCCGGAATGCAACTACCACATGGAATGGTGAACAAGTGTGATAGAAGTTGCATCACCACATCCACTAGAGTGTGTGTTCTCATGTGTATCAAGGTGGTTTTGAAAAGAACACATGCATTGACTCTAGAGACTCCATGTGTCAAACCATGGTCAGAAAGCCCAAAAAGCCCCCAGAATGAAACTGCCACATCGAATGGTGAACCAGTGTGGCGGAAATTGCATCACCACATCCTCTAGAGTGTGTTTATGAGACATGCCACCTAGGAAACCATCAGAAACATAGAGAAATCAAGTTTTACTCTAAACAACCACTTCTCATATCACCTACTAGCTATGAAGGTGCATGTCTTTCTTCTCAAACCCTTTCCTAAAACATCCTTCCTGAAAACATAGTTTGTTTGAATGAGGCCATATTTGGCACACTTATGTATCAAACATGCATTTTCCATTTTTAAATCTGTTATATTTTCTATCTGAATCCCTTAGTGTGTTTTCCCTCTCTCACAAAAGCCCAAACATGTGCTCACTTTTGTTGCTACACCCCGATTGGTCGACACATTGTCACGCGGATCTTGCCCACCCACTATTGATCCTCTATGACACAACGATCAGGATAACACCTATCAATGTGCGTGCCTATCGACATGGAGTTCAACGTACCGTCGTGTTCGTGCAGCAGTTGTGCGCGTCATTGCCCTGTCAACACGTGATGCATGCTTTGCAAGCACGCATGTGCACACTGTTGCCCGTGATTACCACCCGTTCCCACTCCTTTCATTATCTGGTATATTTTAGGCGGCATCGAAGGCCATTGAACTGTCCATCACAATAAAGACAAGTCCAATCGAGTCCCATTGATTCCCTGGCTTATTTGAGAAGGTATATGGTGGTCTTGTATAAGACTAGACCACGACCTGGACTCTTTGACTCGTCTCCCACACTAATCACTTTCTTCTTCCTCCTGCCACCACCTTCCTCCCCCTGCAAGCCATGGATACCCTTTGGAGAGGTCGGTCGACCATCCACGCAGAAAAAAGGAGAGACCTTGCCTCATATTAGTTCTTGCTCTACCAGTAGCTCATCTCCCCTCTCACAGAGGCCCAATCTCTTCGGGGAATGACGCGAAATGTTCCAGTAGGTGAGGGCTCCTCCCGTACGGTCTTCTTCATGTTATTCTTCTTATTATTATTCTAATCCTCCATCTTATTCTCCATCATGATCTTATTCTGCTTATTCTTGTTCTTCTTCTTCGTTGTTGTCTTCCTCTTCTACGTATTCTAGGCAGGTCGTGGACCCATAATCCACCACAACGGCGGTGTTGCAGGACCCGTTCGGCCTCGTTCCACGGCTCGGCGAGTTAGAAAATCTCCACACTTTTATTTTTTTCCGTATTAATGTGGATTTCTTAGATCGTGTCCGCCCCACATTGGGGTTTTTGTGATTTGGATTAGTTTTCATGATTATGACTGTGGATTTCTTACTCTCTTTTTTAATACTGTTGTTCATAGATTTATTAGGGATTTTGTGATTTGGATTAGTTTTCGTGATTATGACTATGGATTTCTTACTCTTTTTTTAATACTATTGTTCATAGGTTCATTGGGGATTTTGTGATTTGTAATAACATGAACGATGCAGCAAGTGAAGGCCTAGTGTCGTGACAAGGTGGCCGTGATCAATGCCAAGATTGATAACCAACTGGAGGGTGCACACTCCCTCACCCAGGCTAATGAGTGCCTTTGCATGTATTTATATCTGTAGAAGGAGATCTCGCTAGATTTTGCACGTGACATCGTGAGGCTGCAGAAGCTGATCGCCCATACCTTGAACAAGCAAGAACTAGCCATCAAGATAATCAGCAAGCTCATGGAGGAAAAGAACAATCTCTAGATAAGATGCACCCTCCAGCAGGAGAACACGCCAAGACACTCAGAGAACGCATCGACGAAACAAAGGCTACAATCGAAGCCTACCATGATAGAAACCGTTGCCTGGATGCACTGAGAGGGATGAAGGAGGACATGAGCTTAGGGATCACCGTACTCGAGGGTGTTCAGAAAGAGAACAAGGAGATAATGGCCAATCTGGAGGCGTATCGGGCAATGCCCAAGTCTGGTTCCCATTAATGGGGCATGAATATTAATTCGTGCTCCACTCTTTTTGTAATATATATATATATATCGTGCATTTAAGGAATCCTAGAGCAACTCCTTATCTATCTATACATGGGTTAGTGTTCAAGTTCATGAATGTACATCATCCTTTCTTTCCATTCTATATCTAAGTTTGCTTCTGCATTATGAGTTTTCCACTACTATTTGATGACATTGGAAAAACTCACATCACACTTAATTCTAGAAAAACCTAGGTTGCTTTGAAATTGAAATTATGACAATGCCACTTGTCGATTCATAAAATGTTGATTAGTCCTAGTTTGATTCTTCCTTGAAATTATTACTGTGCCACTAGTTGATTCAATTAATTATGGAAACTAACAACCTTGGCCTGGTGAACTGAACAAACCATATATTTTTGTTGCAGGAAAAGAGGCGAAAGATTAACCCAAACTTGGCGACCTGGCTAAATGGCAAGATGGCCATCCAATGGGAGAAGAGGAATTCTTAGAAGATAGCCTTTGACCACCTGCATGCTAAAGTCGCGGTGCTTTATGACAAGTGCCACAATCTGAAGGTGGAAAACACCAGCTGGGCGAAACTTCACAAGGAAGGTTGCACCTCGGCTAGTAAGCAGACGGAGATCATGAAGGAACTCATGGAGGAAAATCATAAGCTTACAAACCAACTTGTCGAATCCAAGAGGGAGCGCTTGAACCTACGGGAGGTGCACATCCAAGTACTGAGGGAGTAGGTAAAGACCAAAGCGGACCTGATCGAGCGTACTCTCATACTGGAGGATCTTAGGAAGGAAAACGAGAAGCTTCGGGCCAGGCTCTCTTGAACCCAACATATGTCTATATAGTACTAAATTGCATATTTTATCCTTGTAGTAGTGATTTTGTAAACGTGAACTTAACTCTATGCAAAATATTTGTTCGTCCGAAATTAATTTGCTGGAGGATTCAGTTTGGCTTAGTTAATATAGCACAATTGCAAGTCTTATAGTTAAATAGTTTTAGGCATTGACATGGCCTAAATTATTCATCTAGAATTTCCTTTATCCTCTGTAGTCTTTCCTTGTTCACCTCGCCCGCCTTTTTCAGTTCCTTCAACAGTTCAACAAAGCAGTACTCTAGCATTTTCTTGTCTTCCTTGAGTTGATCCCTCTCTTTTTCTGCCTTCTGAATCAACAACCTGTGATTATCCTGAAGCTTATGTGCAGTACCCACCACCAAGCTTCCATTGATTGTGTCATTTAGTTCTGACTGCAAATTCTTGATTTCTTGTTCCAGCCCCTTATTTCTTACTGAGAGATTGTAATTTTTTTAGCTGCATCACAATAATCAGTAAATCTCCCCACCTTTCCAACTCATACATCTCTCATAATAGGGGCAAAACATTTCTTAAGTGCATCTAGCCACTCAAGATCCACCCAGTCTACTTGTTTACACACCGGGACAACATAAAAAACACGTCACCTAATTATGAACATAACATGATACATTTTTATTCATGTCACCATTGTACATAATGTAAACAAACCTGATTTGTACAGCCAAAAAACCTTATCCCAGTGTTACCGCCTTCGAATACAACATATCTCCTCAATTTTAGCCCATGGACACATGGTACTTCTCCATCGAGATCTAGGCCCTCCCAATCGGGGTCGTAGATCGTCTGTTCTACCTATAAGGAAACACAAAGCTAGAATTGAACACGAGCATGCAAAAATGGAGCTCAGATCGAGGGGAATACCAATGCCTAACCCTTGACGAGAAATTAGAGGAACTCACATCGGGAAGGAAGACCTGATGTTAGAGAGAAGACTGTCGCTGCTCGACTGGTCATCCTCGTTGTTCTAGGATGGCATGGCAAATGCGTCAGCGACGGTGATGGTGAGGAGAGAGAGAGAGAGGAGGCCAGTGAGTGAGTGAGAGAGATAACGCAAGAGTAGGGAAATTGAAGTGCGTTACCACTGCAACATTGACTAAATTGGCATGTTACAATAGTTTAATGGATACCATGCCCTTTCACTAGATTACTGTCTCCTACCTAATAGGTTTTCTCTTCCTACATTCTTATTTCAAATATTAAACCTGTACTTCATCCATCCCAATTTCTTTAACTAATAGCAACATACAAAATCTTATCTACTACACACTTAGGTTTGTCTCAGTGGTTGGGATATGCTGACTTCTATCAAAACCACACTATTTAGTGCACTAACCCCTTAACCCTTAATCCTAAATCCCAGCCCTATTTGTCCAATAGATTACTGTCTCCTACCTTGTAAGTTTTTTTCATAAACCCTACACTCCCATCATGTTACAACCTTCTAAGTAATAGGTAGTTATCTAGTGATAAGTCAAATTATTGAGCTCACATAGCAGTATATTACATCATCTCAAGAAACAAAATCATTTCAACTACAAGGTACTTATGCATCACTTGTTCAGTGATGGTTTCACAAAACATTATATTACAATCTCTTAACAAACATAATCGCATAAACAAGTATAATACATCATCTCAAGAAAGATAATCATGTCAACTACAATGTACTTATGTCTCAATACAACAATGATGGTTTCAGTGAGTGTTGTGTCCAAAAATCTCAACAGCTCGCACAACATTATATTCCAATATCTCAACAAACATAATCACAAAAACATAGTTTAAATGCAACAGAAATCTATGTTACAAATGCAAGAAGGGGAACCCCACGCTCCATATGACAAGCCCAGGGTAGCAGCTCTCGTTAGATCTGATCAATGTCGATCACCTCATTCTGTTCAGCCACTATAGGGCCTCTACATCCACTATAACCTGATCAACAACATCAGAAATGGTAGCCACCTTCCTGGTTTGCTTCTTTCATTGCATAATCTACAACAGATATTCAGTATCCAAACCTCTATGAATTCCTGCTTCTTATGATGCCACCACTGGATTCGTGCCATCTGATTAGGGCTAATACTGATTTCCTTACCGATCATCTCTCTCATTTCATCAAGAGTTATGTTTTTCGAATCGACACTGATCTCCATAGTACATGATGAAACTGGCTTATTAACTCCGCCATCAAGTTTTGCCATGTCTGAATCCACCTCTGAGTGTATACTGAACTTAGCTTGATCAACATATATTGATCCGTAGTCTCGAGGAGCCGAAGCTCTAGCAGCAAGATCTCTAGTATTTGCGTACATATCATCAATCATCGCTTCAACTTTCACCTTATGATCAACTACATAACACTCCCAAACCATCTGAAGCTCATGGGAGTGCTCAGTTTGCATATAGGTATCATCACTTCCTGGGAACGACCCGTTTCCTAGCCGCGTTCCCAGGCCGAGTTTCTAGGTTTGACAAAATTCAAGGAAACTCGGCAAACTTTGGCAAATATATGCGAATTTCATTAATAGCGGGCGGATTCATAATATTACATAATCTAGGCTTAAAAAACTAAAAAAGGCCGAGGCCGATGTCATTCGCCAATGCCGATGCCACCGGATGCCGCCTCACATGCCGAAGTTGTGGTAGAAGCTGGTGTAGTCCGGGTCCGCCTTGTCGTCATCGTCACAGTCATCGTCGCTCGGCGTCAGCTGGGGGGGTGAGCTGCCATGGCCTGCATAACCGTACCTCCACGACTGGTACAAAGGGCCGACATTGTCGTCGAGGACGATGAGAGGCGCGCCCTGGTAGGCGGGCTCATGGCACGCTCTGGCCTGGCGCTCGGCCTCCTTCTGCTGGCGCTGAACGCGGCGTGCCTCCTCTTGCTCCCTGATACGTTGCTAACGTATCCATAATTTTTGATGTTCCATGCTTGGTTTTATCTACTTTCTTATGTTTTGCCCACACTTTGGAGTACTTTTATACACTTTCTTGGACTAACCTATTAACAACATGCCACAGTGCCAGTTGCCTGTTTTCTACTATTTTTGGTTCTAGGAAAGTCAGAAAATGAATATTCTCGAAATTGGACGGGACAAAACCCAAAGTCAGTTTTTCACCGAGGGGGACACGGACCCAGAATACGAGACAGAGAGGGTCCAGAGGGCGGCCACACCACCTGGTCGCTCGGCCAGGCCTGGCCCGCACCAGGGGGTGGTGCGGCCACCCAGGGCACCACCTTGGCCTCCCCTTTCGCCTATAAGATGCCTCCGATACAAAAACCCTAATTACCCGATCAAAATTCCACGAAAGAGTCTGTAGCCGCTGTCATATCCATTCCTAGATCGGGAGGGATATGAAGCTCTTCCCGGCACCCTGCCGGAGGGAAGAATTCACCCTGGAGGCCTTCTTCATCATCATGCAAGCCTCCGGCGTGAGGCGTGAGTAGTTCATCCTTGGACTACGGGTCCATGTAGTAGCTAGATGGCTGGTTCTTCTCCTTTGTGATATCATGTTTAGATCTTGTGAGCTCTGTTCATGATCAAGATCATCTATTTGTAATCCTACATGTTTAGATCTTGTGAGCTCTGTTCATGATCAAGATCATCTATTTGTAATCCGATGGATATTGAGATGCTATTTCAGATTGATTATTGATTCTATCATGTCTTTGTTATTTGTGATCTTGCATGCTCTCCATTGTTAGTAGATATGTTGGCCGAGTAGATGCTAGCAACTCCAAGAGGGAGTATTTATGCTCGATAGTGGGTCCATGCCTCTAGTAATCTGGAGAAGTGACAGAAATCTCTAAGGTACTAGATGTGTTGTTGCTACTAGGGAGAAAACAACAATCCTTTGTTCATAGAACAATCATATTGTTTACTTTACATGCAATGCTTAATGAAATTATCTGTTGCTTGCAACTTAATACTGGAGGGGGTTCGGATGATAACCTGAAGGTGGATTATTAGTCATAGATGCAGTTGGATTATGGTCTATGTATAATGTTGTAATGCCCAATCAAATCTCAAAGGAGTCAAGATGATTAGTATATGCATGTATGCTTTCTCAATGTTTGTCAATTGCCCTGCTGTAATTTGTTCACCCAACATGTCATCTATCTTAAGGAGAGCCACCACTAGTGAACTATGGACCCTGGTTCTTTCTTGTACCATCAATCTACAACTGTTTATCGCTTTCTGTTTACTTTCTGCAAGCTTTTACTTTCTTCCACACAATACATTTAATCCTTTGTTTTCAGCAAAACCGGTGAGATTGACAACCTCACTGTAAGTTGGGGGCAAAGTTCTTTGGTTGTGTTGTGCAGGATTCCAAGTTGGCAACAACACCTTGGAGGTGTTTCCTTGCTCCTACTGGTTCGATAACCTTGGTTTCATAACTGAGGGAAACTTACTGTTGTGCTCATCATACCTTCCTATTGGGGTTCCCCAACGAGCTCGTTATCACACGAGTCGGCACTCCTAGTCCGCACTAGATCAGGCGAGAAATGTTCGGCTTCGGCATCGGCGGTGGTGGCACGGCGTCGCGCAGAGAATGCTCAATCGCCATTTTAATGGCGAAGGAGTCCTCGTCGATAGCCACGCCCCAGTCCACGGGCTCCGGCTTTGTCTGGCGCAAGCGAAGACGGCCGGTCGACGGCATTACCGCGCGGGGCTCGTCAATGATGATTCCCCGCGAGTGCATCCTCGGCAGCGATAACACCGACGTTTCGGCCTCCTGTTCGACGGGCCGATAAACCTCTCTACTGCTATGCGGCGACTGTGCAGGCGCCGACCCGGACGGGCGCGAGGTGGCGGAGGAGGAGGAGGTGAGGCTGCCCATCCTCCTGGACAGCCAGTTTGCCGGAGGTTGGCGCCTGGCCCTCGCCATGGGTGCTGGCGAACGCGGGAAGCCCAACCGGGTGTTGTTGCCGGCATGGATGTGCTCGAGGACGGTGATACATTGCAAATGTATCTATAATTTTTGATGTTCCATGCTTGGTTTTATCTACTTTCTTGTGTTTTGTTCCAACTTTGGAGTACTTTTCATATGATTTCTTGGACTAACCTATTAACAAGATGCCATAGTGCCAGTTGCCTGTTTTCTGCTGTTTTTGGTTCCAGGAAGTCAGAAAATGAATATTCTCGGAATTGGACAGGACAAAAGCCAAAGTTACTATTTTCCCGGAAGACCCACGGAGCCAGAAGGAGAGTCGGAGAGGGGCCACCCTTGGCGCGGGCCATTCCAGGCCGCGCCAGGGCATGGTCTGGGTGAAGGGAATATGCCCAAGAGGTAATAATAAAGTGGTTATTATCTTATTCCATGTTTATGGTAAATGTTTATTTTACATGCTATAATTGTATTGATCGGAAACGTCAATACATGTGTGTTTAATAAACAAAAAGGGTTCCTAGTTATGCCTCTCTTATAGACTAGCTTGTTGATTAACAATATGATCAAGGTTTCCTGATCATGGACATTGGATGTTGTTAATAACAAGGTCACAACATTTGTGAAATGATGTGATGAACATTCATCCGAAGTATAGCATTACGATCAAGTCATTATGTTTATATTGCTATAACATCATACGAAGTAATCTTTATCCTTAAACCATGAGATCATGTTAATTGCTAACACCAGAAGAGTATCTTGATAACATCAAACGTCACACCGTAATCAGGTGACTATAAAGATGGGTTCGATTACTTTCGAAGGTGTTATGTTGAGGCTCATGGATCAAGAGTGGAATTTTTCAATCCCGATGACGGATAGATATACTCTAGGCCCTCTCGGTGATATCACATTAAGATAGCTTGCAAGCAAGTGATGTGATCACTAGAATGTTATATCATGAACGAGAAAAGAGTGCATGTCAAGCGAGATCAAACTAGGTATGGAGATACCGATGATCGAATCTCGGACATGTAATATATCGCAGACAAAGGGATTTAGTTACTAGCGTTAAAGGTTCTCACGATCACGAAGTCATCGTTGAATGTGTAGGAGTCGATGGATCTCTAGGTCCCGCTCGATTATTGATCCGAGAGGGTCTCGATCATGTCTGCATTATTCATGAACCGTAGTGTGACACACTTAAGGGATACCACACCATTTGGAGCAAATATGTTTCAGATAAAGGTTTAAGAAAGCTGGAATTATTTCAATAGACACAATCAAACTGCTTTGTGAAATTGCTGAAATTGGTTCTGCATGTAATATTGAAATGTTGCAGGGGGTTTTATGTGAATGTTTGTTAATTAAAGTAATTAACAAAATTCTGAATAAAAATAATAAAAGAGTTTTATTAAATGAGAGAGCATTAAATTTGGAGAAATTTAATGCATTTAAAGTGGAGACTTTAAAAGAGAATGTGAAGGGGCATTTTAATGTGGAGGGGTTACCACCACATGAATGGGGGAGGTGAGGAGTCACCCCCGTGGGGCGCCGGCCATGGTGAGGGGTACCCCCTCCTCCTATAAAAGGCCCCCCTCACTCCCCTTCTTCCTCACACCTCCTCGTGAAGGATCTCTCTCCCCCTCTAGTATTATTCCCCCATGGTCTCGGATTAGCGAGATACATATTCCCGGTGGCTTTATCTAGAAAGGAGTTGCTGCTTCCGCTGCTTTGCTGGAGCGAGGGACGGAGGTTGTCGGGGTACCGGACGTGTGTGCGATCACGGATGCACCGCTGCTTTGCAGTGCTGGACTTGGTGGTGCTGGACTTGATGGAGCTGGATCTGAAGGACGTGCTAGAGCCGGACCTGCTCGGACTTACACACGATCTTGAGATCAGCAAGTGTACGACTACATCAACCACGAGTTCCTACTCGTTAACAAAACTCTTTGCCTTCGAGGGTAAGTTCTCGATGGATGTATGTCCACTCATTGCTCTGTACCTAGTAGATAGATCTTGGCGTGTAGTTCTCATCGTAGGAAAACTTTTGTTTTCTATGCTGCGGACCCAACAGTGGGCCCCTGGCCGGCCACCGGCCTTGCCTCCTTCGCCTATAAGAGCCTCCCGATACCAAAACCCTAAATCGTCAATCAGAAATCCATGAAAAGTTCCGCAGCACCGCCGACATTGAAGGGGAGATTCGAGGGACAGAAAGTCTCTGTTCCAGCACCCTGTCGGGACGGGGAAATGCCCCCGAAGCCATCTCCATCGATCTCCACCACCATCTCCATCACTGTTGCTGATTCCCATGATGAGGAGGGAGTAGTTCTCTCTCGAGGCTAAGGGTTCTACCGGTAGCTATGTGTTCATCTCTCTCTCTATGCATGATCTTATTGAGATCATGAGCTTGTAATCTATAGATCTACCTTGCTACTCAAGTGCTTTAATAGATCTCTGCTCTCCCCATGTGTGTGAAAGTGACAGCGTGCACACCATGGTGGCACTTAGGCTAGAGATTACAAATACTTGTTATGAGTTATATTTGGAGTTGGATTTCTGTATGAAATTGTGGTGTTTGTTGGACTCATCTAGTACTCAAGGTGACAGTGTGGGGTTTTCTAGATGGGAAAGATGAACTTTGAGGTGTGTTGTTATAGCCCTACCGTTGATTAGAGTGTTCAACCGGAGAGTATTTCAGCGTAGTATCATAAAGAAGAATATATTTATATGAGAGTGTTCACTAGTGAAAGTATGATCCCTAGGCCTTGTTTCTAAGCATTGAAACTTCGTTTGCTACTAGATCTGTTACATGTTTGCTTGCTTCCATCTTTATTTCAGTTTTACTTTAGTCTTTTCCACGCCATCAAGCTATTTTCTATCACTGTTACCACTTATAATTATCTATACCACTTGTATTTCACTATCTCTTCGCCGAACTAGTGCACCTATACACCTGACAAGTGTATTGGGTGTGTTGAGGACACAAGAGACTTCTTGTATCTTGATTGCAGGGTTGCTTTAGAGGGGATACCTTTGACCACTTCCTCCCTGAGTTCGATAAACCTTGGGTGATCCACTTAAGGGAAAACTTGCTGATGTTCTACGAACCTCTACACTTGGAGGCCCAACAACTGTCTACAAGAATAGAACTGCATAGATATCAAGCTATTTTCTGGCGCCGTTGCTGGGGAGGTAAGGTAAAAGGTGTTCACACCGGAGGATTAAAGAAGAAGAACCTCCCACGACAAACGCCTATTTTCTGGCGCCGTTGCCGGGGAGGTAAGGTAAAAGGTACTCACATCCTCTGGTGTGAGTGCTCGAAGTTATTTCCTTTAGATTCTGCAATTTTGTCTTTTTGTTTCTTGTTTTCACTAGTTAAGCTTAATGGAAAACAACAACAAAATTAGAGAGCTTTATAGTATTTATCTTGAGTTAGGACATGAAGTGTTTGAAGAGAAAATTAAAAAACCTATGGAACTTTATTTGCATGCTAATAACAATGTTGTTAGTATGAATTCTTTGGACACCATTATTGCTAATGCTATGGAAAAGTCTAAACTTGGGGAAGCTAGTTTTTATGAAAATGATCTTTTTAGTTCCCCAGCTTTGGAAGATAGCTATTCTATTGCTTATGATGATACCAAACCTCCAATATATGATGATTATAATGATGAATATGATATTTTCAGTCCACCTACTATTGAGGAGAAAATTAATGATTATAATATGCCTCCTATATTTGATGATTATGGTGATGAGAATAATAATGATAGCTATTTTGTTGAATTTGCTCCCACCACAATTAATAAGAATGACTATGCTTATGTGGAGAGTAATAATCATTTTATGCATGTGGCTCATGATAAGAATGTTTTATGTGATAGTTATATTGTTAATTTTATTCATGTTGCTACTGAAAGTTATTATGAGAGAGGGAAACATGGTTTTATGTATCTCAATAATATTAAGTTTCCTCTCTTTATGTTGAAAGTCTTGAAGTTGCACTTGTTTTGCTTTCCTATGCTTGTTGCTTTGTGTTTTCATGACTTGTTTATTTACAAGATTCCTATGCATAGGAAGTGGGTTAGAATTAAATGTGCTTTGAATTTGCCTCTTGATGCTCTCTTTTACTACAATTCATATTTCTTATGTGAGCATCTTCTCAAACTATCATGCCTAACTTAAAGGCGTTAAAGACAAGTACTTATTGGGAGATAACCCAGAAGTTTTAGATGAGTCTTGGAAGTTATTACCTCAGTAATAAACGCTCCTTATCCTTTTTATTTGCTTTTTGTGCCAAGAGTAACCTCTAATGAGAGAGAAGTAATGATTGGGAAAGTTGCAGTCCCGAAACAGATTTCTGTGCTTCACCGTAAAAATTCGTGTAAAATCTCTGAACGTATTTTTGAGGCGTGAAGTTTTGTGCTTCTGCCCTAGGTTGTTATCTAACTTTCGTTAGTTCAACACTTTTTGATTTGAGCAACAAAAGGTCTTAGAAAAAATTCGTCTTTACCTGCTGGTCTGTTTTGACAGATTTCTGCCATTTTCTGCATTTGCTTCTTGTTGGTTCCTTTTTGAGTTCTTTTGGGGAATTGAGCTTTTTGAGGGAAGTGCTACAGTAGCTAGTGTTCTAATGGAAGTTTATTTGGTATTAGAACTGAACCTTAAGACTTATTTATCTTGAGTGCACTAATGTTGCTAATAAAGATTGTGTGAAGTTTTGTATGAAGGAAAAAATTTCAGGTGTATGGAAGGAATGAGCAATGAGATGAAGGATGGACTAAAGCTCAAGCTTGGGGATGCCACGTGTGTCACGCCAAGAAATATCCAAGAAGTACAAGCATCAAAGCTTGGGGATGCCCAAGGCATCCTCCTCTTCATCAATGAAAATCCCAGGTTTCTTCCAAACGCTTCATTTTTATTGTTTCATGCATAGTTGTGTTATTCTTGGAGCGTCTTCTTTTTCGTTTTCGGTTTGGTTTTTGTTTGCTTAGTTTTCTGAATAAATTGGTTGGACCCCCTCTTTCATACATTGATTTGCAAATAGTTTGGTTTGGTTTGGAAAAGAGTAGGAAAGTTCATACTTATGTGGTAAAAAGAGATCATTTTTGACTGTGGCCTATGCTTTGTCATGCCATGCTTGATATTGTTTTGGCTTTATGCTTAGTATTCTTTGCTGTAGCATGACTTGTTATAAACAATTGAGATTGCTTAATGTGCCTTGGATGAATCATGCGTTGTTTTAGCATATTAAAGCATAGTATAGTGGTATTCTCCTTTGATGCTTTATTTGGGTTTACTTGGCGCATGCTCACACCATGTTATGACTATCTCAAGTCACCATAGCTTTTATGATCCTTTAGTTTTCAACTTGTAGTATCACTTTATGCTTTGATCAATGATGTTTTTTCGCTCTGCATGATTATGGCCATTATTGCTCTCTTAGTTTGTCGCTCCCAGTCTTTTGCTAGCCTCCACAACCAAGTATGAGTTCCACTCATGCATCCAAATCCCTAAACCAAGTTATTCCAAAGAGTCCACCATACCTAACTACTAGCTTATGCTATTCTAAGTATATTCATGTTTTTGTTTACCTTCCGAATTAAACTTGTTATGAGAAAACTAGTGATTAAAGCTCTCACAAACTTGATGGCACACTTTACTTTTCTTGCCCTTAATAAACTTGAACCATTGTGTCGTCTATGTTGTATATGCTTGCACTTATTTGTTGGGAATTAGCAGAACCATGCTTTCATGGGGAACGCTTTCAACATTGCACTTGGTACTTGTACCTAGTTGATATCATGCTCTTTTGTATATGGATGTCGTCGGTGTGAAATGAAAGGGGAGCTTGTAAGTCCATGGAGTTATGTATATGTGTAAGAGACACGCCTGGGCCGCTGGTCTAATCCATGCTGACATGGTGGAAACCTGCAGCGTAACCATAATGAGCTGTCTATGAAGCATTCTTCTGTAAAAAAAGAGTCCTATATTGATAAAAAAAGAGAAAAAGAAAAAAAAAGATTATGAAAAGAAGAAAGAGAGAAAAAAGCACCATATTCCCATGGTAAATAAGAAGATTGCTGAGATGCTTGTTGTCTCCTTGCCTTGTCATTTTGATATGGGGATTCTTCCGTATCATCGGGCAAGGGGTACCCCGTTGGCGGTTCTCTATGATACACATGTACTTACAATGACAAGAACTTACCGGTGACTAAACTTGAGTAGCATGAGGAGCGGCCCTCGTATACAAGGGACTGAGATTTCTAACTTATACTTCGTCAAGCATGTACACCATAGTTTGTTCACTTTAACCTTAATCACTTCAAGATGCTTATGATAGGGGCAATGAGAGCTGAAAGCTATAAGTACCATAATTTTTGGAAGCTCTTTATGAGACTTGAATCTGTACTCCTTCTATGAAGGCCTTTCTTCCACCATTATGTTGAGTCTCCACCTTCTACCTTTATGCACCTACTTTGAGAGCATAGTGGCCATTCTTAGTTCTATGTGCATTGTCCCAAGACTTGTTGATTGATGCATAGTTTTGATATTGCTTGTTTTAAACTATTTGTATCTAGTCACTCTTATGAACTTTGAAGGTGTCCTATGCATTTATGTTTGCTACTCTATGAGGGACAAGCTGAATGCCACTATGCTATGTTTTCTTTATGTGAAACAAACAAACGTCTTGCAAAGCATTTTTATTCATGAATCTTTTGTTTGTGCCATTTCATGTTGCAACATAGTTTCTTTGTCTTATTGCTAGAACTTTGTCTTTCATGTTATGATTGAAGTACTATGATCCTAGCTTTGAATGTTTTACAAATACTTTGATCAAGTTTATGATGGTGCATGTCACCTCAAAAATTATTCTTTTTTTATCACTTACCTACTCGAGGACGAGCAGGAGTTAAGCTTGGGGATGTTGATACATTGCAAATGCATCTATAATTTTTGATGTTCCATGCTTGGTTTTATCTACTTTCTTGTGTTTTGTTCCAACTTTGGAGTACTTTTCATATGATTTCTTGGACTAACCTATTAACAAGATGCCACAGTGCCAGTTGCCTGTTTTCTACTGTTTTTGGTTCCAGGAAGTCAGAAAATGAATATTCTCGGAATTGGACGGGACAAAAACCAAAGTTACTATTTTCCCAGAAGACTCACGGATCCAGAAGGAGAGTCGGAGAGGGGCCACAGGGTGGCCAGACCCCCCCTTGGCGCGGGCCAGCCCAGGCCGCGCCAGGGCATGGTGTGGGCCCCTGGCCGGCCACCGACCTTGCCTCCTTCGCCTATAAGAGCCTCCCGATGCCAAAACCCTAAATCGTCAATCAGAAATCAACGAAAAGTTCCACAGTCACCGCCATCAAGGGGAGATTCGGGACGAAAGTCTCTGTTCCAAGACTGCCGACGGGAAGTGCCTCAAGCCATCTCCATCGATCTCCACCACCATCTCCATCACCATTGCTGATTCCCATGATGAGGAGGGAGTAGTTCTCTCTCGAGGCTAAGGGTTCTACCGGTAGCTATGTGTTCATCTCTCTCTCTATGCATGATCTTATTGAGATCATGAGCTTGTAATCTATAGATCTACCTTGCTACTCAAGTGCTTTAATAGATCTCTACTCTCCCCATGTGTGTGAAAGTGACAGCGTGCACACCATGGTGGCACTTAGGCTAGAGATTACAAATACTTGTTATGAGTTATATTTGGAGTTGGATTTCTTTATGAAATTGTGGTGTTTGTTGGACTCATCTAGTACTCAAGGTGACAGTGTGGGGTTTTCTAGATGGGAAAGATGAACTTTGAGGTGTGCTGTTATAGCCCTACCGTTGATTAGAGTGTTCAACCGAAGAGTAGTTCAGCATAGTATCATAAAGAAGAATATATTTATATGAGAGTGTTCACTAGTGAAAGTATGATCCCTAGTCCTTGTTTCTAAGCATTGAAACTTCGTTTGCTACTAGAACTATTACATGTTTGCTTGCTTCCATCTTTATTTCAGTTTTACTTTAGTCTTTTCCATGCCATCAAGCTATTTTCTATCACTGTTACCACTTATAATTATCTATACCACTTGTATTTCACTATCTCTTCACCGAACTAGTGCACCTATACACCTGACAAGTGTATTGGGTGTGTTGGGGACACAAGAGACTTCTTGTATCTTGATTGCAGGGTTTCTTGAGAGGGAATACCTTTGACCTCCCTGAGTTCGATAAACCTTGGATGATCCACTTAAGGGAAAACTTGTTGTTGTTCTACAAACCTCTGCACTTGGAGGCCCAACAACTGTCTACAAGAATAGAAGTGCGTAGACATCAGACGGCGTTGTTGCGCTTCGGTGGCGAGCCTGGAGGTCCCTGGTAGGCGGCGAGTTCAGCGAGCCGGCGTTCGGCGAAGGACTTCTCCTAGTGCACGTGGTTGCCGGGGTCCTCGGCGAGCTCGGGATCCGGCATCACCGCGATGGCGTCCTGGATCTCCTCCACCATCTGGTCGTCCTCCGGCACCGGCGGCACCGGTATGCTGTCGGCGCTGAGCTTCCAGCCGGGCGGGCAGCGGAAGTCCGGCGACGCCATGTACCCGGCGTCGTGGAGCATCCTCGCCTCCCAGGGCTGGAGCGTCCGCGGGCCGAAGCCGTTCGCCGCGGGATCGCCGGGGAACCTCTCTGCCATCGTCTTCGCCGAGTGCTTCTTTCCGCCGGAGTTTGTGGTGGTGTGGGGGTGGAGGGGGCACTGTACTGCGAACAGGCGATGTGGCCGTGTTTTGTAGGCCGATGTGGGCGGCGAAGGCGGGAGGGGTGTAGCGGCATTGCGGAAAAAGGGAAACGGCGGGAAGCCGAGGCGGCGGTGGCGCGCCATTACGCCGACGCGTGGTCGACGAGACGGGCAGTTATTGCCTGGCGGTCCTTCGCGGGAGCCGAGGCGGAAGGATGACCACGACCGGCCTCCAGTCGCTGACTGGGCGGGTCCACGCGCCGAATCTTTTTCCCGTCAAATTCGCTTCGTCCGGCGTTCCCGGCGCGTTCCCGGCGCCCCGGGAACGACCTGGGATCTCCGGACGAATTTTGGACTAAATCCGGACGAAACTGACGTCATGGGAACGCGACTGGGCCAGTTGTCGGCGTCCGGACGAAAAAAACGTCCTAAGAACGGCATGTTGAGAACCCGAGTGGAGATGCTCTTAGCTACACGCCGTGCTCCCTAGGTTCGGAAGCAAATGACTTACGTTTGTGTAAATTTATATGTATCTATACAGTAAAATATGTCTAGATTCATACAATTTAGACAAATTTAAGTTACTTATTTATGGACGGAGACAGTACGTTAGCTCACGTGATGACATTCAGAATTTTGCATCCAGCTAGAGACGTGTTAATGTTGAGGCAACCGATCGATGGATGTAGCTTCGAACTCTGATCTCGCTTATGCACGTGTTACGCCAGCAGTACCACTTAGATTTTGGATTGGCTGAGCTGTACGCGTACAGGACACTGTACACGTGTTAACTAGTACTTCATTCGTTCAGAAATATAGGACTTTAGCTTTGTGAATCGAATATATCTAGACACTTTCTAATGTATAGGTTCGTAGAGATCCGAAATGAACCTATACATTAAAAAACATTTAGATAAATTTATTTTATAAAACTAAAATATCTTATATTTCTGAACGGAGTGACTAGTAGTTACTGTGCGTGTGCTTATCACATTTGTTCTTGTTCGAACCATGGTTACAGCAGAGTGCGAGCATCACGAGGCAGCACGACGAGATAGTAGCACAGCACACAGGGAGCTGCGTGGCGACGCCATTTAATCGCACAAAGCCACAAAACACGTTAAATGGCTTCCGCAGAATCCACTTAATCGATATGCGGCCCAAGCGGCTACGGCCGTATTGCCTAGCGGACGAACAACTTACATCCTTAACTGGATGGTATTTCTGGTTAATTGCTCGGTAACCATATTTACCGGCCCCAATCTAGAAATGATGTTGAAATACTTTGAGAAAACATTAATTTAAGAATGAAACATCTTCACCCCCACCACCGAACACGTCCCTATGGGATTCGGTGATGCTAGGCGAAAAATGGCCTGCAATGACACCGTCCAACTGCTGTCGGCAGATCAGGCGTCCCAAGAATGTGTCAGGCAGTCTGTTGCCACCCCTGGCGCACATGAGCTAGGCTGGATCTGATGGCAACTTGCATCACATGCGCTTGTGGGGCTCTTGAAAGCCACACAACTAGCGCTCCTGTGACGACTCTCCTCCCGACGCCTAGAGAAATGGCATCGCCTCGCCTGCTCCGCCCACCTTGTAGCCACACGATTCATTTCCCGCTGGTTCCCGCCCTTGTTTCCTGCTAGTGCAAGCTCCACACGGTTTCCTGCTGCTTCCTGCCGCCGGCTATGAAGAAGGGCCGAGCTTGAGGGGAAATGCCGCACCACACGCGCACCAATAACATGCCTCGCCGCTTCTCTACCACCTGATCTCAACTCTTAGCAGCCGCTCGCACTCGCTACACATCGTCGGAGGAGTCGCAGTTGGAGGCGAAGCAAGTCGCGGAAGAAGAGGCGGAGGAGATCGATACCGCCAACAATGAGGAGGAGGATGACTTCAATTTCGACGACTACTACGAGTAGGTGGAGGAGTCAATCGACCAGCGGGTGCTCCTCGCCGCCATCCAATCGGCGTGGGGATGGGAGCAGTAGGATGCCATCCGCGCGTCGGACGAGGCCATCCACGTGGCCTCCATGGATCTCTCCCGCCAAACCGCAATGCGGGAGGAGCTTGACTGTCAGGTCTTTCGTGAGTTAAGGGAGGCACTGGCGGAGCTGGGGCGATGGTGCAGAAGGCCTGGGCCATGGACGAAGAGGAGTCCTCGTCACAGGGGGCGGAGGAAGCGGAGAGGGCACAGAGGAACCACCGTAATGCGTCGTCGTCCCTGGACAGAGAGCGGATGTCCATGATAAAGCTCCAGCGGCGTTAGGTAGTGGCGCAGAGGAAATGGGAGGCCATTGAGGCAGGATTGGCGAAGTCGAGGGCGATAGATCAAGCTAACTTTGACGCAGGGAAGACTATGTAATTTTTATTTTCATGAACAAAGATGTAATTCCTAGACAATCTATCTATAAAGATCAAGTTTTACTTCCAAAAAAATTGGAGATTGATTGTTGGGACATCGGTGTAAACAACCACCCTCAGTTTGGGACGGTGCCGCCAAACTTGTCGGCACAGTTGCCGGGCACGCATTAGAGCAAGTACAATATGTTCTAGTCAGCTGAATATAGAAGTTTAAATAATATATCCTTGCTTAGTTGGAGGAGAGAGAAGAGTAATATAAGAGGTGTTAGAGCAAGTTCAATAATAAAGCCCGTTGTTGGCTATATGCCGTTGCCACCTCATTTAGAGTCAACCTAACAGACAGCGCATACAATAGTTAGACACAAAAAGTAGTAATTTATTAATACATGGTCCACCTTACATACTCACAAGGTTCTTAGGAGCACGTGCTGCAGCTGGCTTTTAGTTTAGAGCCCGCTTCTCTTCTCTCTCATCTTCTCACTCATCCAACTAAGCAAAAACATATTATTTTAATAATTATCGCCAGCTGACTAGATCTTATTATACTTGCTCTTAGCTCTAATGCAAAAGTGAAGGGAATATGTCCTGAGAGGCAATAATAAAGTTGTTATTATATGTATTCCAAGTATATGATAGATGTTTATTTTGCATGCTATAATTGTATTAATAGAAAATATTAATACATGTATGTTTAATAAACAAATAAAGTGTTCCTAGTTATGTATCTCTTATAAACTAGCTCGTTGATTAACAAGATGGTCTAGGTTTCCTGATCATGGATATTGGATGTTGTTAATAAAGAGGTCATAACATTGGTGAATGATGTGATGACCATTCATCCGAAATATAGCATTACGATCAAAGTCATTATGTTTATATTGCCATAACATTATACGAAGTAATCTTAGTCCTTAGACCATGAGATCATGTTAATTGCTAACACCGAAAGAGTGACTTGATGATATCAAACGTCACACCGTAAAAGGGTGACTATAAAGGTGGGTTCAGATACTCCGAAGGTATTATGTTGAGGCTCATGGATCAAGAGTGGAATTTGTCCATCCCGATGACGGATAGATATACTCTGGAACCTCTCGGTGATATCACATTAAGATAGCTTGCAAGCAAGTGATGTGATCACTAGAATGTTATATCACGGGAACGAGAAAAAAGTGCATGTCGGTAACAAGATCAAACTAGGTATTGAGATACTAATGATCGAATCTCGAACATGTAATATATCGCGAGACAAAGGGATTAAGTTACTAGCGTTAAAGATTCTCACGATCACAGAAGACATCGTTAAATGTGTGGGAGTTAGTATGAATCTCTAGGTCCCGCTTCTGATTATTGATCCGAGAATAGTCTCGATCATGTCTGCATTATTCGCGAACTATAGGATGACACACTTAACGGTTACCAATACCATTTGGAGTAAATATGTTCTAGACGAAAGAGTTGCAAAGCGCTGGAATTATTTCAATGGACACCGGAATTATTCCGAGTGAAATTGCTGAAATTGGTTATGGATGTGATATTTAAATGTTGCAAGGGGTTTATGTGAATGTTTGTTAATTAAAGTAATTAACAAATTTCTGAATAAAATAAATAAAAGAGTTTTATTAAATGAGATTTGCATTAAATTTGGTGGAAATTTAATGCATTTTAAGTGGGATTTTGAGTGGAGAAAATGGAGGGCCAAATTTATGTGGGTGGAGCTTTCACCACATGAATGAGGAAGAGGTGGGGGCACCACCTGGGCACTGGCCATAGGAAGGGGGTAGCCCCCCTCTCCTATAAAAGGCCTCCTCTCCCTCCTTCTCACTCACACCTCCTCGTGAAGGATCTCTTCCCCTCTAGAATTATTCCTCCATGGTCTCAGATTAGCGAGATACATGTTCCTGGTGGCATTTTTTTTGGAAAGGAGTTGCTGCTTCCGCTGCATCGCTAGAGAGAGGAGGTGGATCTTGTTCAGTGGCCTGAACGTGTGTATGATCACGGATGCGCTGCTGAGTTGCGCGCTAGACTTCTTCTTGATCCTGAGATCGGCAAGCGTTCGACTACATCATCCACAAGTTCAATCTTATTACACTTTGTCGGTCTTCGATGGTATGTTCTCTATGGATGTATATCCACCTGTTGCTTGTATCTAGTAGATAAATCTTGGCGTATAATAGTTCCTATCGTAGGAATTTTTTTGTTTTTTATGCTGCGAATCCAACAATGGTATCAGAGCCTGATCTATGCGTAGATGCTTTGCACGGGTAGTACACATATGAGTATGTGGGCGATGCTAATCATGTTATTGCATCTTATATGTATTTTTTGATATTGGTGACATAGTGGGATGAAGCGGCTCGGTCTAACTTTACATGTCCTCGCACATGAGACCTGTTCCACGTCTGACATGCAACTAGTTTTGCATAAGTGGCTAGCAGGTGTTTGTCTCTCCTACTATAGTCAATATATGATTTACAACGAGTTACTAATAATTTGATTATCATCGTTGTGGTTCCATGTTCGTAGGTAAGATAGGTTCTATCTTCGAAAGCCCTAAGCCACGTAAAACTTGCAATGGATAAATTAGAAGCATCTAGTTTAGATTGTTGCTGGGCTGGTGTCATGATATGGTAATGTTATAAATTGATGTATAGTTGATACTCTTACAACACACCTAACGTATAAGTTCCATAGATATTCAATATGCTCATCAATGGCGCATACGCAATATGCGTCATTGATATTCTCCTCACTAATGGCGCATCTTTCTCAATATGTGCCATTGATAAGTTGTGGGCCTCACCTGAACCCCACCACTTAGAAAGGTGACAGGATTATCAATAGCGCATATTGGAGATGCGCCACTAATATTATTTTTCTGTATATCTCTGTTTTGCCTAAAACCTATTTGCAAATGTTTTGTTTCACACCCTACCGCACCTACCGCCACCTACACGCCAAGCTACAACGCAGGCACAACACAGCCGAAACCTACCACCCCATCTCTCGATCAGGCGGTCAACCACCACCAGCCGCGCAACACCCAGCGACGCGGCATGCTCTTTGCCCCCGCGCGTGACCCCACCCCGCGGCCCCGCTCAGGGCATGTACAATAGTCTAGACACCTACCGTCTGCACTACTCCTCCACGTCATCTCTAGATAGCATTAAAGACTACTGGTACAGTGCGGTGTCTGTCTTAGTCTGTCCATAGAATCAGTAGGTAGTTAGGAATCGGACCACGTGTTTGCTGTAAAGAAATGATTCCCAAGTGCACGACCTACGACACCCCCGTACAATGAGAAGCCGTCAGGAGGCTCCAAATTTCACGGAACATACCGTCTAGAATCCTATCGGCGGACTCACTTCTTTTCTTGCCAGTTTTTTACACGTCAACAAATTTCTTACGTAGCGGACCTTACAGATAAATTTCTTACATAGGGATCGAGTACGAGTAATGCTACAGTTACGGACTAATTCTTCCAGACAACACTTTATGGAATGACATGGCAATCACTGATTGGTGAGGGAGATTTAGGAGAAAAAACTGCCGTAGGAAACATCCAATCACATGATACCACGTTCGTCCGTATCAATTTTTCCATAATGACTATCCGTAAGTGTAGGATTAACGGATCGAGTACTGTACATGCCCTCATATTGCTCCACCCAGCCCCACCCGCATCGCACACGCGTGCGCGTACGCAACCCACCCCGCAAGGGATCCCCATGATCCCATCGCGATGCCTTGCCTCTCCTCGATCCCTTCCTACCCCGCGTCGCTCCTCCCTCCACAATCGACCGCCGCCAACGCCCTCTGTCGCCCAAGCGCACCGCCGGGGCCTCCTCGAGCCGACCTTACCCCTCACCGCCATCGAGCCCTGCGGGCACGCGTCGCCGCCTGCATCGGTGCTCCGCTCCACCGTTGCTGGCCTCCTCTGGCCCCGCCACTGCGCGAGGCTCCCGCCGTCAAGCGCCGCCGGCCGCCCGCCTCGACCTCTGCCCTCCTCCGAGCGGCACGACCCCATTGTCCTCGAGCTCGAGCGCCGCCCCTTGCGCCTCTCGTCGTCGTCAGCAAGCCCCGCCTCGGCGTCCTCTGTAACCTCCCTGCCTCGTGGCCACGCTGGCCGTCCCTCTCCGAGACCCCGCCACCTCATGAAGCCCGCGGTTGCGCGCCGTCGAGCCGCCCCTCCGCCGGAGCCGGCCCTCGACCTCGCCTCCTCCTGCGCCGCGCCCGAAGGAACTGTTCCGCCGTCGCCACCATTTAGGCTCCCACCACCTCCCCGGTTCCCCTGCTCGCGCGAGAGGTAAAACTCCACCACGTTGACTTGCTGGTGGCCGAGGGAAGGGGGCGATTCGACGATAGGAGAGGCGCCGTTACTCCTAGGGTTTGACATGCTGGCATCGCGACGGTCACCCTCCCGATGTTTCAGAGCTTCTCTCTAAAGAAAAAACAAGCAGGGATTGCTCTTGGCGTCTGGTATCAAATCTGGTGGCTGATTAAGGTACGGTTCTTCTAGATTTCATCTTCCTGTAGAGGTTATGATGCCTAGAGCGCACTGTCGGAGTCTTTCTTTTTCAATTATTTCTTCTCTATCTAGAGTATCTTCTCAAATGAATTCAGTTTTACAGTGTTTTGAGCTCCTGCCTAGAGCATTGGGTTTTTTCAGAATGGGAAGTTGGAGGAGGATTGACAGTCTCCTTGAATCCTCATGGCTGTCAACATTGCTACTGATTTTAGATTTTTCTGTATGCAGGTATCGTATGTGATAATGAAGGATTTAAAACACTTATTTTTATAGTATTACACAATGCAGAAGCTAGTCAAGGGGACAAGATAATCACTAAGATTAACGGATTATAACTGATTCGTGCATGTTGTATTTCAGATTGACTCATGCTTCACATTTTGTATTCATGAGCATTTTCTTTCGAACCATTTTTTTATTTTTGGCACATGAAATGGTTGATAAATACATTTTGCATCCGTGGTCACAAGTAATTCGTCATGATGTTTAGCCATTACTTGTGTATTATTGAAGCAGGACGGGAAAGGGCTACATGCTCTCTCATCATTCTGTACATATATGTTATTCATCTTTTGCCCTTTATGCTGGATCTTGCTCAAACTAACAAATGAAGAAGGCGTACCTTATGTGTTATTGCTTCCGTTAATGATTAGTTTTGTGCTACCTATTACTAGAAGAAACAGAGCCTATGCATACAAATGCTCCCACAAATATCATGATGTAATCATGTCCAAAGCGATAGACCCTGAACCGAAAAACATATTTTTTCCATGTCAACAGTAGGCTTTGTGAATCATCTTCAGGTCAAACAGAGGATGTAAGATGTTGCTAAACAGTAACAAATTAGTTAGCCATAAATTCTTGACAGGAAATTAACTATCCCTAAGGGATAAACTAAAAAGAAACTTGAAGCTATGATATTTTCTTTCTTGTGTGAAACATCATTAGATGTCACACGATGGGCACACATCCTATTGATTGCAGACAGTTTAAAAAGTTGCAGTAGGAGTGTTTTTTTAATCTTCTGGTAATTTACTTGTTTAGGGTTCACAGAACTTGATGATATTTCCTTGTTGCTCTGTTTGTCCTTTAGATTTCAGTCCACAACTAGGGAATTCTTACTTGGTTCTTTGTCATCGTTGATTTCTTACAAAAATTATGTGATCTCATCTTGCAGGAGGTTTCCTATCATTTATCCATTTTAAACTAGAGTGCCACTTCTTCATTTTTTTAGCTAAGTACCTATGGGTTCTTCTTCAGTGCAGTACCATTCTTGTTCAGTTCTTCAGCCAACAACTAACAGGTCTAGGAGGAGCAACGACTCTGGAGGGGCGTGTTGTTGAGTAGGACCAGCGGTGAGTGTGCGAAGCAGCGGCGCAACGGAGGACCAGCGGAGTAGGAGGAGGTTGAGGACAATGACGAGCTTGGGACGTCGTCGTTGAGTAGGCCAGCGGCGAGCGCATGAAGCAGCGGCGCAGCGGAGGACCAACGGAGTAGGAGGAGGTCAAGCACAACGACGAGCTCGGGATGGTGCCACGAGTAGGCTAGCCGAGAAGTGGTGCAACAGAGGACGACGAAGAGCTTGGGTGTGGTGGCGCGATCAAGACAACTGAGCAGAGCACACCCACTTATAGCCTGAAATGATGATGATCAACTTGTTGTAATGTGTAATGTATGAGATGATGATCAACTTGTTGTATGCAAGACTTGTATAATATTCGGGCACTTGTCACTATGTCGTGTTCTAATTGATGTGATGATATATAATTTTATTTGTACTATTATCTCTGTTTCTATAATACTATGTACATGTATAAATACCTGTATAAACACCTGAGAGCCCTGTATTCTGTATACCTGTACGAAACATCAGTGGAGCATCTTTTATTCAGCCTGTGTCACATCTAATATCAGTGGCGCACTTGGATATATGCTCCACTAGTAAAACATCAATGACGCATATTGAGGATGCGCCACTAGTTGACCCACTATCAATGGCGCGCATTCCATATGCGTCATTGATAGCAAAAAATATGTTCCACTAATAAGCAATTCTCCACTAGTGTTAGTAGCATTATAAGATGATTCCTCATTTAAATTTCAATATAAAAATGTGTTCTTCTTTAAGTATGCACCATTCTATGGATCGTGTTCTGAGACATCACGTGATAATCGGGTCTACTCGACTCTATGCTTTTATACAATGGGTGTAAGACAGTTTTACACACGCGAGTACTAAGATCCTTACTTGGAGAGCCTAGCATATACATACATGACCTTGGAACATGGACCAAAAGGTTAAGCATGAGTCATATAGTTGATATGATGCCCATATAGATGCTCACCTTTGAAGCTACACCAACTCACGTGATGATCGGACTTGGTGTAGTGGATTTGGTTAATGTAATCACCAAAAAGACATGAGGGATGTTGTTTTTGAGTGGGAGTTCATTTGTAATTTGGATTAGTTAAACTCGATCTATCATAAACTTAGTTTAAACTTTACAAATTCTGTTGTAGATGGCACCACCTGCTTTTAATTTCAATGTGTTCATGGAGAAAGAGAAACTTGCGGCAAATGGTAGCAACTTTACCAACTGGGCCATGAATTTGAGGATTCTCCTCACTGTTGCACAAAAGCAATATGTGCTAGAAGCGCCGCTAGGCCCCCCACCAGCTCCTGATGCCCCTAACAAGGAAAAGAACGTCTATTTGACTCGTCAGGAGGACCACAACATAGTTCATTGCGGCATACTATATGGGCTAGAGCCGGAACTTCGAAAGAGTTTCGAAAATGACAATGCCTTTGATACCATGGGTGAATTGAAAATGATTTTCGATACCCATGCTGCCGTAGAGAGTTATAATGCTTATGGAAAGTTTTTTAGTTGCATGATGGAAGAGAACAGCTCCGTTAGTGAGCACGTACTCAAAATGTCTGGATACACCGATAAGCTTGTGTCCTTGGGAATAATGATTCCCATTGACTTAGGCATACATCGTGTTCTCCAATCTCTGCCACCTAGCTATAAATGCTTCGTGATGAACTATAATATGCAGGGCATGAAGAAGTCTCTCCCCAAGCTTCTGTCAATACTTAAGACTCTAGAAGTGGAGATTAGGAAAGAATATCAAGTGTTGATGATCAATAAGACCATTGGTTTCAAGAAAGACAAGAAGGGTAAACAGAAGGGAAAGAAGGGCGGCAAATCTGTTGCCGCGCCTGAAAAGAAATCTCAAGCTAGCCCTAAGTCTGATACCGCGTGCTACTATTGCAAGGGGACTGGCCATTGGAAGCGCAAGTGCCCAAGTATTTGGCGGACAAGAAGGCCGGCAAGACAGACAAAGGTATATGTGATATACATGTTATTGATGTGTACTTGACTAGTACTCACAGTAGTACCTGGGTATTTGATACTACGGGATCAGTTGCTAATATATGTAACTCGATTCAGGGGCTGCAGAACAAGCGACAGCTAGCAAGGGACGGGGTCACGATGCATGTCGGCAATGGATCAAGAGTTTATGTGATCGCCGTCGGAACGTTGCCTCTCCATATACCATCGGGATTAGTGATAAATCTAAATAATTGTTATTTGGTGCCTACACTGAGCATGAAAATTGTATCTGGATCGTGTTTGATATGAAGTGGTTATTCATTTAAGTCTGAAAACAATGGTTGTTCGATTTATATGAATGATATCTTTTATGGTCATGCACCTGTGATGAATGGTTTATTTCTGTTGGATCTCGATAATCGATAATAGTATTACGCATATTATAATGTTGATGCTAAAAGGATTAAACTTGATGATGATATATCTGCATATATGTGGCACTGCCGTCTAGGTCATATTGGCGTTAAACGCATGAAGAAACTCCATTCTGATGGACTTTTGGAATCACTTGATTTTGAATCATTTGATACATGTGAGCCATGCCTTATGGGCAAGATGACTAGAACATTGGTTTATGGTTCAATGGAACGGGCGATAGATTTATTGGAAATCATACATACTGATGTATATGGTCCAATGAGTGTGTCAGCGCGAGGTGGATATCGTTATTTTGTTACTTTCACGGATGATTTGAGTAGATATGGGTATATATTTGATGAAACACAAGTCTGAAACCTTTGAAAAGTTTAAGCAATTTCAGAATGAAGTTGAAAATCATCGTAACAGAAAGATCAAATTTCTACAGTCTAACCATGGAGGAGAGTATCTTAGTTACGAGTTTAGCGCACATATGAAAGACTGTGGAATAGTTTCACAACTCATGCCTGCTGGAATACCACAACGTAATGGTGTGTCGGAACATCGTAATCATACTTTATTGGATATGGTTCGATCTATGATGTCTCTGACTGACTTGCCATTGTCATTTTGGGGTTATGCACTGGAAACCACTGCATTCACTTTAAATCGAGCACCATCTAAATCCATTGAAATGACACTATATGAATTGTGATTTGGAAACAAACCTAAGCTATAATTTCTTAAAGTTTGGGGTTGCATTGTTTATGTGAAGAAACTTCAGCCTGATAAACTCGAACCCAAAATGGAAAAATGCGTCTTCATAGGATACCCTAAAGAAACAATGGGGTATTCCTTCTATCACAGATCCGAGGGCAAGGGTTTAGTTGCCAAGAATGGATCCTTTCTAGAGAAAGAGTTTCTCACGAAAGGCGTGTGCAGTCGGAAAGTAGAACTTGAAGAGGTTATTGAACCTTCTCTTCATGAAACGGCGAGTGGCACAGTGTCGGAAATTGTTCCGGAGTTGACTTCATCGAATGAAGAGGGAACTAATGATAATGATCATGAAACTCCGAAAGAGGACACTACCGAACCTCGCAGGTCAAGGAGGACATGTGCATCTCCTGAACTGTACGGAAATCCTGTTATGAATTTCATGGTTGATGAAATAGATGACCGTATGATGTATGAAGAAGTGATGATGAGCCCCAACAAATGGCTAGAATCCATGAAATCCAAGATGGAATCCATGTACGAAAACCAGGTGACAAGGGTTTAACTCATCAATGCCCATTGTTATGGACTTGGGTTTTGGAGAAGGAGGGAGCACTGGAAGCATCAATTGGCTAGCAAACAAGCACACAGGGGGACTCGAAGATTTACCCAGGTTCAGGCCTCGTAGAGGTCCCTACTCCTGTTTGTCTGCTCATGGAATTAACAGAAGAATCGAAGATTACAATGGTGCGCAGATGCAATCTGGCGAGGGTTGTGGAAACTAGGGTTGCGTGTGTCTTCCTCGCCGCCCCTCCTAGCCTTTATATAGATAGGCTAGGTCTCGGGTAGCAGGTCGAGTCGGTTACAGGTTAGGGTTTTCCCCTTTAAACTTTCTATCTTTAGCTTCTTCTTGTTCTGAAAGTAATCGAGAGTCCGTAGGTTACTCGAGTTCTCCATTTGGGCCTTGGCAACACCGTGGGCTTCCGCTGTATTCAGGTCGTATATACCAAGCTCGAGTACATGTAGGGTATACCCATGTCAGTAGCCCCCGAGTGTCCAGTGGAATCGCAGATTCGACTGGAGACTTTATGAAGCCTTTCGAGTGTATGACTGAGCATTTTTTCGACTGCTCTGTTTGTGTCATAGGGATTGTTGATGTGTGTGCCTGATTTAACCGATGTATCGGTATCAGTTAACTACCTTAGGGTAAAACAATGCAATCTACTCGAACTCGACTCCCTGGACTCGAATTTGGAAAAGTGCTGCTGTAATTCGACTCAAGCCGCGGAGGTCTTACAGGAGTCGTGGTTTCGCAGCATCACAAAGAGCGATTGTGAGGAATCGACATTCTAATGAACAAAGAATCATTGGAATTTCCCATATTTTTCAGCTCTGCTCCCGAAAAGAGAAAGGAGACTGATCTTGACGTCGGCGTTGGTTTTTCCAACGAAAAAAATATCGTTAGTTGATCGAACTTCCTATATGGGTGTGAGCACTCGACGCGTCCGTCAAGGCATGCTCATCGTACCTGTAGGTACGGATATATTTCTGGTAGTGCGCAGCGAATGCGTTGCCAGACCTTATTCAGGTCTTATCTTCACGCTGCAAGCGCGACATCCGAATTTTGTCATCACGGAGATGATTCGGGTGACCCAGGAGACGCAGTCTCTTTGTAGGGAAAAATCATAAGGCGGTGTCGCCATAAACTTCGAGTGTGGATGTTATCGACACATAGTACGACGTACAAATAATCATAGGGTGCACGACCAGTGCTCCCTATGGGAGTAGCCCCCGAGTGCCTGGTTGAGTCGACGACTCAGGCAGAGACTAAAGAACTTTTGCGACTGCTGTCGTCTTTTTGTTTGCTGGTTTCAGTCGAATTTATTTCCGGTTCTCCCTATGGGAGTAACCCATGTCCATAGTCGAATTGCGGATTCGAGTGATTGGGTATGCTTTGAATGTCCATATTCCTGCAGGAGAGAAAAGAAAAAGAAAAATCGTAGGGAGGCGACCAGCGCTCCCTATGGGAGTAGCCCCCGAGTGCTTGGTGGAGTCGAAGACTCGAGCAAGGACTAAAGTAGTAGAAGTCTTCTGCTCCTCAATTTTTGATAACATCAGTGCTGACGATGTGATGATCTCAGTTGCCCGCGTGAGCGGGTTTGACGGGACGTGACGAGTGGTGGGTCCCATTTTCTGACCCTGACTTGACCGGGCATGCGTAATCTTTGTTTTAACTGTGCCTCCTCGATTTCCGCGCGTAATGGGGGTAGTGGGGGATGGTTCATGCTTCGGGTCCTCCACCTGTCGATCACGATGGGCGCCACACGTCTGATAGGGTTTTTGCTAGCCGTTGGATTACATATTCCAGGGGGTTAAGTAGCAGTGTTGCGATGGTAATTTTTCCCATCTGCTCTTTTCTCTGCCTTTGCCTCCGTCGCCATTGCTGTTGCTCCTCTATTTCCTAGAGTTCATCTTCCTCGCGGCACTGGACCAGCTCCGCGTATTCCCTAGTTACTTCCTCCGGTCGCATCGCCACCGCAAGATGGGGAAGAAGAAAGGAGGTGCCGCTGCTGAATCCGCCGCCGCCACTGTCGCTGCCAAGAAGAAGGGCGGCTCTGCCGTTGCAGGCACCAGCACCGCCGTCGCCGGGAATAAGAAGGGTGCGGGCACTCGCGTCACCAATGGCGCGTGGCACGCGTCCGTTATCAAGTCATCTGAGCTCCGTCTCCTGTGCTAAGACGGAGTTCTGTCTTCCGCGGTTGCTGACTCACGAGTCCCAGGTGGTGAGGTAACCCCTTGTCCTCCTGCCGGTTTTCGGGTGATGTTCCTAGCGTTCATCATCCGCGGTCTCTCGCTGCCCCTACATCCTTTCTTCAGGGGCCTTCTTTGTTTCTATTGGCTCCAGCTGCACCAACTGTCCCCCAACTCCATCCTCCATGTAGCTTGCTACATTACAGTTTGCGAGTGCTAGCTCGGAATCGAGCCACACTTTGGTCTCTTCAAACGTCTTTTCAAGCTGAAGCGCCAGTCGACGTCTGGCTCCGTAGTCTATGATGTAGGAGGCTGCGGTATCCACGTCGACTCCTCCGTCACGTATTTTGACATCAAACTCATGGCGTCCGTCCAAGGGTGGAGGGACAAGTGGTTCTACATCCATGACCAGAAGGCCGATGGAGACCACTTCGGACTCGCGCCTTTCGATCCCGTGATGCCGTGCAAGAGGAGGCACTCCTGGAAGAACATGGTGATGCCCGGTGAGTCCGCGGAGATAGATGTGATGTACGAGCGCGTCTACGACCTCGAGAGTCGCATGCGTAAAGAAGAGGGAGGCTGCGCCCACGTACATACGTGGTTGGGCCGTCGCGTCCAGCCCCTGCAGGCCAGAGTCCACCCTATGTTCCAGTGGGCTGGCACGGACGATGTCACTCGCGTATCTGCCGATGGCATTTCTGCGAGTGAAGTAGATAAGTGGGTGCGACTGCTCACCAAGTACACCGCCAAGGATGTGCTCCCTAGTGAACCAGTCATACCTCCATTTGATACTGCTAATCCTCCTCCTGAGGTATGGTTGTGCTACGGAGTAGCTTTGTTTGTCGAATGCTTCTTTTTCCTTGACCAATGTTGACATGTTGACTGTATGCATGATTGGAAGGTGTCCCCCTATATGCCCCTCTTCCTGAGGGGATTATTCCTCGTGAGGCTTTAGAAGAGGACGAGTCGGAGTCGACCGTCCCATCTGATGTGGAGGAGGAAGCCCCCGAGTCTAGCAGTCCGGACACTCGCAAGCATTCACGCATCAAGGATTCAGATGCATCATCTCCTTCGACTCCGGAAGGCGCAGCTATTGGTGCAGGGTCGCCGATACCTGCCGTTCCTATGAGTGCTATGGCGCCGTCTTCCCGCAAGAATATGCGGCTACCGAAGGAGTCGTCGTCGGAATCAGGGGGCCAAACCTTCGATTTTGATAAGTTTGATTGGTAAGTATACAATTCTTCTTTTTGGTTCTTCTTTGGAGTTGCATTTTCTTGATGTTGGTTTTGTTCTGCAGTCGGCAGGCGTCGTCATCTTCTGGCGACGTCCAATTTTTGAAAGAATCTAGAGTCGCAACCTCCAAGGCTAAGAAAGTGGCTGAGCGGACTCCTTCTCCTCCATTGGCGGCCCACTCCGGGCACAATTCATCGAGTTCTCCACACGATGTGGAGCATCAGATGGTTGTCCGGACGACTGCGCATCAATCAACTTCGGAGTCACTGGAGGATCACGTATGTGTAATGTTGCTTCTTCTGATTTTGCAGTCGAATGTATCATCCATAACATCTACTGATCCTTTGTTGTTTCTTCTGTCGCAGCTTATTGTGAAGGAAGCTGCTCGCTTGGCGGAGCAGGTGCTTGCGATGGGTCGCCAGCATGCAATGCTGGACAATCACCATCGCATGGTTGAAAGTGAGTGTTTTTTGCTTTTTCTTCTTCATCCTTGTGATATACTCGACCGACGGTCTATCTTTGTTTGTTTCACAGCTGAGCATAATGCACTCCTTAGCGACGCTGCTTCCCTCGAAAAGGCGCTCGCCGCGGCAGTGAAGAGTCGCGATGAGGCAGTCGTAGCACATGACGAATCGCGAAAACACGAAGAGGATTTGCGCGCCTCCATCGTAGCTAGGGAGAAGTTGTTCGAAGAACAACTTTTCTCGATTGCCAAGGCTCTTTCAGGTATTCCCTCATCTAGATTTTCGTCGTGTCCCTTCTTTTCGAATTTGTTGTTGTGCTGACTTTTGTGCCAATGCTTGATTCTTATGTAGATGCCAGCGGTCTGAGCTTCGACGCCTAGGCACTCTGTTGGGATGATGCCTTGGCAGGTGCCATCTCGGTAGTCGAAGATCGCAGTGCTTCTGTTCAGGGGACGCTCATCAAGGCCAAGGGCGTGCTCAGTCGCCTCCGTGAGGAGCTGGCGCCCAAAGCTGAGTTAATCGAAAATGTAGATGATCTGGTCGAGTCCCTTCCTGGAGGCATTCCTGTAGGCTTCAAGAACTCACTCCATGCGGCTGGCGCTTCGATGTCACTCAAGATGGTTCAAGCCCATGGAGTCGAGGTTGATCCTGCTGCGGTCTCCAAGGCAATGCATGTCAGCACGGATGGCCAACAGGTAGTATTTGCTCCTTTCGCAACTGCCTCATGGCAGAAATGCAGGCCATGACTAATCAACACAGTTGTGAAGTACTCTGAGGAACTGCAGCGAGCCAAGAAGGCGGCGAAGGCTACGGCGTCAGGGGCCGGCGGGAAGTCTGTGGCATCTGATACTGCCATAGACTCGATGAGGCCCCCAAAACCAAAGTCTAAGTCGAAGAAGCCAGTTGCTCCTCAGTAGTCATGTCTGTAATAGTTAATAGCCTGTCTCTTTTGTCTGGAACATGCCTTTGGCGAATGTATCTGTTGATATTTTATTATGCTTGAATGCACTTGAGTCTTTTGTCCATGCATCGCCTTAGTCTTTTTATTATCTCTTGCTTGGCTTGTGATAGGGCACATCGAGTGGTCCTTTGAGTGAACCTCGGAATATGCCATCCACTGATGATACTTTGGCACAGTCGCGCTCAAGGGTGGATGAGTTGTCTCTGCTCTCACGACTCAAGCAGTTGGAGCGCGCTGCCTGTGCTCCGTGGTAACACGGATGTATGGAAGTCGAGGGCGGAGAAGGCCGTCGCCCGAGAGCAATATCTTCTAGGGGAGGTGACGCAGCTGGGCGACCAATTCAAGTGTTAGCTTTCTTCTTCCTTATCTTTTCTTGAAGCCACTCGCAGTAGTTTGTTGTCTTCATACTTTTGCTTTTGCTTGGTACAGTTGTCAGTGCATGCCATCCGCAAGATGAGAAGGACAGGATTGCCATCTGCATGAATGATCTGACCCAAGAGCAGCTTCAGGCGAGTGGGTACTTCTGGGTAGATCATAGAGATCGCGCAATTGCACTAGCGACCCTGCAGGATCGTGCTTCGCGAGTGCTTCACTTCCTGAAGAAGTCACAATCGTTCTTAAGAAATATATATCAGACGATGTTCCCGCTGGACGTCGTTCCATCGAGCCCGCTGGCCCTTCTTGCGAAATTTCAAGACTTGAGTGCAGTCCGCGAGTGTGTGAGGCAACAGTTAGTGGCTGGTGCCAAGGCTGCTCTGTCGCTGGTGCGACTGCACATGCTTGATGTGGATGTTGCAGCGGTTGCTGCCGGTCTGCCGGCGCTTCCAGCAGGTTCGACCTGGAACATGGTTCCTCACTACCAGGCGGTGGATCACCCAGCAGAGGAAATCGTCGACTTCTTCAAAGAGCAGACAAACGTTCCTTTGTTGCAACAGTAGTTTAGTTTGTATCCTGCACATAGTTGTACCAGTGTTGTAAAGTTCATATATATATATATGATGTGTGTAATTGATTGACATTGATGTATATAAAGAGCTTGTTAGCTTATATATTTTGCGAGTGCGTTGCACTATGCGATTCCTTTTCATTAGCCTGACTTGTGATTATCTCAGCTCCTTGCCAACCTGTCAGGTGCATTACAACTGGGTTGGTGTTTGTCAAGGGTTCGATTAGTGTGTCAGCTACTCAGGATATCGCGTTGGTTCGTAGAACAGATGTGTATAGGATGGCACAGCCCCTGAGTGGATAATTTGCAAAAAGAAAAGAACACAGAGTTTGGGGCACTTAGATTTATATATTCGCAGGATAGTATGAGGTACAATGTGTGGCTAAGTAGCCTTGGCTGAATAGCCTTATTTGCAATGTAAGAAATAAAAGACGACTAAGGGTAGAAGCACCGTAGCTGCGCAACGTTCCAGGGGTTGGAGTATGCGACTCCTGTCTCAAAATCTTTAAGGCGATAGGCGCCACATGGGATTACTTCTGTAATCACGTACGCTCCCTCCCAGGGGGACTCGAGCTTGAGATGCCCTTGTTGTTTCAATCGCAGGACCAGGTCTCCTTTGACGAAGGACACAGGCGTAGCCTTCTTTGGTAGTTCTGGCGAGTTCTGCTAGTAGATCGTTGATCTTTCCGCGACGATTTCTCGTGCCTCATCAAGGAGGTCAACGGAGTCTTTGAATGCAAGAGTTGATTCCTGCTTGTTGTAAGCGACTACTCGCGGTGCTTTGTATCGTACCTCTACGGGTAGTACCGCTTCAGCATCGTGCACCATGAAGAACGGGGTGTACCCCGTGGCACTGTTTGGGGTTGTGCGTAGGCTCTAGAGTACTGATTGCAGTTCGTCTGGCCAGCAGCCTGCGGCTTGTTCGAGTGGCCTAAGGAGTCGCTTCTTGATTCCGCCGCAGACGAGCCCATTAGCCTTTTCGACTTGACCGTTGGTCTATGGATGAGCTACAGAGGCATAGCTTATGTTGATTCCCAGGTTCTCGCAAACTCTTGGAACTCCTTGGAAGTGAAGTTTGTCCCGTTGTCCGTGATGATGTTGTGTGGCACTCCGAAGCGGTAGACGATGGACTCGAAGAATTTGACTGTGTTGGCTCCTGACTGGTTAGTCACCGGCATGGCCTCTATCCACTTGGTGAACTTGTCGACTACGACCAAGAGGTAGACGTAGCCTCCTCATGAGGACTTTGGGAGCTTGCCGACTATGTCGAGTCCCCATTGCACGAAGGGCCAGGCCAATGGAATTGGCCGGAGCTCCGCGCCAGGTGCGTGTGGCTTGTCTGCGAATCGCTGGCAAGCATTGCATTTCTGGACGATGTCCTTGGCGTCGCGCATGGCCGTAGGCCAGTAGAATCCAGCTCATAGATCTTTGGCGACGAGGGCGCGACTGCCGGCGTGGTGCCCGCAAGTCCCCTCATGGATGTCGAGGAGAATAACTCTTCCATCAGCGTTTGAGACGCATCGCTGGAGTACTCCCATGATGCTGCGCTTGTATAATTCGCCGTTGATAACAGCAAATGCCTTGGATCACCGCGCAATGTGCCGTGTGTCAGTCGGATCGTCCGGTAGCCTCTTGCTGAGAAGGTATGTGATGTACGGCTGAGTCCAAGATGGCTCGATCATCATGACGCTCATCGGTCCTTCGAGTCCTGAGTCAAGCTTCAGGTCGTCGAGTGCCATTGGCTCATTGGGCGGTGCAGCCCCTGACTCTGTTGTTGCGCTTGTTTTCTTCTCTGTGGCTTTTGGCTTGATGGAGCGCTCGCAGATGCACTCGAGAAATACCCCAGGTGGTATGGGGCCGCCGGTAGAGCCAATGTTGGTGAGTGCGTCTGCCTCTTCATTGCTTTCGTGGCCTATGTGCCACAGCTCGCAACCGTCGAAGTCCCCTTCGAGTGTGTCATAGAGGTCGCGGTAGGCGATCATATTGTCGTTCAGTGTGTCGCATTCGTGCATTGTCTGGTTGACGACTAGCTTGGAGTCGCCGTATATTATGAGCCTCTTGGCGCCGCAGGCTTTTGCCATCCTCATCCCGTGTAACAGGGCATCGTATTCAGCTTCGTTGTTGGAGGCAGTGAACTGCATTCGCAAAATATATTTCAGCTTGTCTCCCTGAGGCGATGTCAGTATGACACCTGCGCCAGCTCCGTCCATTCGCTTGGATCCGTCGAAGTGCATTGTCCAGAGATAGGACATATCTGGTTTTTCAGGGAGCTGGTTTTCCATCCAGTGCATGAGGAAGTCAGGGAGAACTTGCGACTTGATTGCATCGCGTTTTTCATATGTAATGTCTCGTGGAGACAGTTTGATCCCCCAAAGCGCGACTCGTCGGGTGGCGTCAGGATTGTTGAGGATATGTCCAAGCGGGGCGTTGTTGACCACCATGATTGGGTGTGCCTGGAAGTAGTGGCGCAGTCGCCGGGCTGTCGTGAAGACGCCATATGCTAGCTTCTGGTAGTGCGGGTACTGCTGCTTTGTTGGCGTGAGTACCTCACTGAGGTAGTAGACTAGGCGCTGTACTCCGTGGACCTTGGTTTCCTCGGCTCGTTCTACCACGAGCACCGTGCTAACCACCTAGTTGGTGGTAGAGATGTACAGCAGCAGTGGTTTCCTTTCGCGTGGGGTCACTAGTACTGGTGAGGTGGACAGCAGACGCTTGAGGTCTTCGAATGCTTCCTATGCCTCGTTGGTCCACTCGAACTTATCAGTTTTGCGAAGAAGTTGGTAGAAGGGCAGGGCCTTTTCGCCCATTCGACTTATGAATCGACTGAGCGCCACGATTCGCCTAGCCAGTTGCTGGACACCTCTTACGTTCTTCGGCTTCTCCATGGCCAGTATGGCTTTTAGTTTCTTCGGGTTCGCCTCGATCCCTCTCGCGGAGATGAGGTACCCGAGTAGTTGCCCAGATGGTACTCCGAAGGCGCACTTGTCCGGATTAAGCTTGATCCGGTAGCGGTCGAGGTTGGCGAAGGTTTCGCGTAAATCGTCGATTAGCGAAGCTTCCTCTTTGGTCTTGATTACGATGTCGTCAACATAGACTTGGATGTTGCGACCAAGTTGGTTCTTGAGGCAAGCCTGCATGCACCGCTGATAGGTTGCTCCTGCGTTTTTTTTAGCCCGAAGGGCATTGTGTTATAGCAGAACACACCAAAAGGTGTTGTAAAAGCCGTTTTCTCTTGATCCTCCTTGTTCATTCGAATCTGGTTGTAGCCTGAGTAGGCGTCGAGGAAGCAGAGGCTCTCACATCCCACAGTGGAGTCGATGATCTGGTCGATTCGCGGTAGCGGGAAGTGATCCTTTGGGCAGTGCTTATTCAGGGAGGTAAAATCCACGCACATCTGTAGGATATCCGTGTCCTTTTTTGGTACTAGAACCGTGTTGGCGAGCCAAGTTCTTTCCTTGATCTCGCGTATGAATTTGGCATCGAGGAGTCTGTTGATCTCCATTCCGACTGCTTTTGCTCTTGGCTCAAACAGTCGCCGAATTGTTTGTTTGATTGGCCTTGCGTCTGGGTTGACATTGAGTGTGTGCTCGGCAAATTCCCTGGAAACTCCTGGCATGTCCGCTGGACACCAGGCGAAGATTTCCCAGTGCTCACGAAGGAATTTGACGAGCGCGAGTTCCTATGCGGGACTCAAGTTGTTGGCGATGAGGGCCGTCTTGGCGGGATCCAATGGGTGCACCTGAACTTTCTTTGTGTGCACCGATGAGTCGAAGGACAGGTCGGGTGAACTTGGCCGGCTCAGGGGAGGCAGACTGTTGTCTGTCGACTCCTTCAATCTTGGCCGGCCCAGGGGAGGCAGACTGGGAAATTCTGTTGAATTCCCTATCACAACTGTCGTACCTCTCGAAGCTCCCGTTGATTGTGATGACGCCGTTGGGGCCTGGCATTTTCATCTGCAGATAGGCCTAGTGTGGCACTGCCATGAACCTGGCGAACGCGACACGTCCGAGGATGCAGTGGTATTGTGAGGGCCAGTCGACGACTTCAAAGTCGATGCGTTCGTGTCGAAAGTTTTTCGGCGTGTCGAAGATGACGTCGAGGTTGATTTTGCCAAGGGGGTATACGCCCTTGCCGTTGGAGATATGCCCTAGAGGCAATAATAAATATAGTTATTATTATATCTTTGTGTTTATGATAAATGTTTACATTCATGCTATAATAGTATTAACAAGGAAACATTAATACTTGTGTGATTTGTAAACTTAATTTGAAGTCCCTAGTAAAGCCTCTGTATAATACTAGCTTGTTGGTTAATAGATGATTGTGGTTTCCCTATCATGAACATTGAGATGTTATTAACAACAAGATCATATCGTTAGGAGAATAATATGGTGGACATACTCCTATAGATAAGCGTAGCATAAAGATCAAGTCATTTTAATAGTTCAATTGCTATATGCTTTCTGATACATAGTTATCTAATTCCTTCGACCATGAGATCATGCATATCACCTTTGCCGGATGGATGCTTTGATGACATCAAACACCACACCGTAACTGGGTGGCTATAAAGGTGTCATTGAGTGTTCAGAAAGTATTAGTTGAAACACATGGATCAAGAGTGGGATTTGTCCATCCATATGACAGATAGATATACTCTGGGCCCTCTCGGTGAAATGTCATCCAATTAGCTTGCAAGCATGTGGTGGCTCACAAGGGATCACATATCACGGAACGAGAAAAGAGTACTTATCGATGTGAGGTTGAACTAGGTATGCGAGATACCGACGATCATAACCTCGGATAAGTAAACTATCGTGAGACAAAGGGAAATTGATATCGTATGTAAGTGGTTCATTCGATCGCAAAGTAATCGTAGAAATATGTGGCCATATGAATTTCCAGATTCCTCTATTGGTTATTGATTGAGAAGTGTCTCGATCATGTCGCATAATTCACGAACCGTAGGGAGACACACTTAAGGATTGACGTTGTTTGAGTAGTTATGGAATGATGAAAGAGTCCGAATGTTGTTCGAGTCTCGAATGGGATTCGGGATATCACGAGGAGATCCGGAATGGTCCGAGAATAAGATTCATATAAGGAAAGTCCGTTTGAGTTGGGGAATGGTTCCGATGTTTTCATCGGGAACATTCTAGAAGGTTCGGAATGTTCGCACTCAAGGAAGGGTACATGAATGTGTCATTGTAAGTTGGAATGATTGCATCATGTACTAGGTGTATTTGCTGTCCAAAATAAAGGGTTTATTTAAATCCTAAATTGAAAAGTCAAACGGCTAGTTTGAAAGTCAAACGGCAATTTTTGGAAAGAGGAGGAGAAGTGGAAAAGGTTGGGAGGGATTCCTCCTCCAAGCGGCGCCCACCCAAGCCGAGTTGGGGAGGACTCCCTCCCCTTGGCCGGCCAGCCCTCCACCTATAAGGAGGGGCAGGGCTCCCTCCTAGAAAAGAAGTACCTCTCCTCCAAAACCCTAGATTGGCGCCACCACCTCCTGCTGCTGCCGCCACCTCCCAGGGTTGCCCTAGCCACCGACTTGGGGTGCCCCAAACCCTAGCCACCGGCTCTAGCACCTCCTCCTTGGTGTATCTAAAACCTAGATCGCCGAGGAGCCCTCTCATACTCCACCATACTCCCGGCTTAAGGCGAAGCTCACGAGATCTCCCTCTACTTCCGTACACGCCAGTTGTCTTTGGAATCGCGAGGAGAGTGCTACAACCTCCGCTCGCTAGAACAAGGGATAGGAAGGTCTTCGCCGAGCATCAACGCAGTGACCGATCAAGGAGCGCTGCTTAACGCTGGCGCCGAAGGATCGTCACGCGATCTTGAGATCGGAAAGAGTACGACTACATCACCCACGAGAATCTGCTCTCGTTAAACACTTTGGAATCTTCGAGGGTGAGTTATTCCATCGACTCGTTGCTACAATCTAGTAGATAGATCTTGGCTTGTTTGTTTGTATGCGGTAGAATTTTTTTGTTTTCCATGCTACGAAACCCTACAAGGGTATCGAGCCGTGTCTATATGTAGATCTCACAGACGAGTAGAACACAATGGTCATTGTGGGCATTGATGCTTTATTGTCGATTGCTTCTTGTGTACTTTGCATCTTAAGGGATGTTGGGATGAAGCGGCCCGCTAACCTTACATGACATCGCTCATGAGACTTGCTCCACGCTTGACATGCAACTCAGATTGCATAAGTGGCTTTATGGTGCCTGCTTTCTCCAAAGATAGTGGAGATCCAATTTACAACGGGTGATTAACAATACTAGTATCAATGTTGTGGTTCTTGTTCGTAAGTTAGAACGACACTTATTGAAAGCCCCAAACCACGTAAAATATGCAAAGAAAGTAGAGGCGTCTAACTTTGTTTTGCAGGTGTGCGATGATGTGATATGGCCATGATTGTGATTATATTTGATGTATGCAATGTTCCTTATTGTAAGTTGGCAACCGCGTGAGCCATATGGTTGTCTTTAATTTATGTTAAGACCCACGTGTCTATTCAAAGTAGTTGTAATAGTTGAAGCCGGTGGACGACAACCATGAAGAAGCGTCATTGACCTTGATGCTATACCGGTGATGATGGAGATCATGTTCGTGCTTGAAGATGGAGATCGGAAGCACAAAGAAGAAAGGCCATATCATATCACATATTATGAATTGCATGTGATGTTAATCCTTTATGCATCTTGTATTGCTTAGTAGACGACGGTAGCATTATAAGATGATCCCTCATGCACATAAATTTCAAGTTCTAAAGTGTTCACCCTTAGTATGCACCGTTGCTAAAGCTTGTTGTTTCGAAGCACCACGTGATGATCGGGTGTGTTAGATTCCGCGAGTGAATACAACGTAAGCAAGCCATATTTGCTTATGCGGTAGCTAAGGTTTGATCTTGATGAGCCTAGCATGTACAGACATGGTCTCAGGAACACGAATCACCGAAAGGTAAAACATGAATCATATAGTAGATATGATGAACATGTCGATTGTTCGCCATTGAAACTATATCAGCTCTCGTGATGATCGGTTTTGATATAGTGGATTTGGTTCGTGTGATCACTAAAACAATGTGAGGGATGTTGTTTTGAGTTGGAGTTCACCTAGATTAAACTTTATTATTAATTTGAACTCAATTTGTCATAAACTTAGTCTAAACTATTGCAAATATGTTGTAGATCAATGGCAGCCCCTACCATCAATTTTAATGCGTTCCTAGAGAAAGAAAAGTTGAAAAACAATGGAAGCAACTTCGCGGATTGGTTCCGCAATTTGAGGATTGTCCTCATAGCTGGTAATTTGACCTATGTGCTGGATGCACCGCTGGGTGACCCACCTGCAGCGTATGAAGAAACTCCAATCCGATGGACTTCTTGAATCACTTGATTTTGAATCACTTGAAAGATGCGAAGCATGTCTGATGGGTAAAATGACTAAGACTCCATTTTCTGGTATGATGGAGCGAGCTACGGACTTATTGGAAATCATACATACCGATGTGTGTGGTCCAATGAGTGTAGCATCGCTAGTGGTTATCGTTATGTTCTTACCTTCACGGATGACTTGAGTAGATATGGGTATATCTATTTCATGAAACATAAGTCCGAAACTTTCGAGAAGTTTAAGGAGTTTCAAAGTGAGGTAGAGAATCAACGTAACAAGAAGATTAAATTTCTACGTTCTGATCATGGAGGTGAATATCTAAGTTACGAGTTTGGCGAGCATTTGAAGAAATGTGGAATACTTCCACAATTGACACCGCCGGGAACACCACAGCGTAATGGTGTGTCTGAACGTCGTAATCGAACTCTCTTAGATATGGTTCGTTCTATGATGTCACTTACAGATTTGGCGCTATCATTTTGGGGTTATGCATTAGAAACAGCCGCATTCACTTTAAATAGGGCACCGTCTAAATCCGTTAAAACGACACCGTATGAATTATGGTTTGGGAAGAAACCTAAATTGTCGTTCCTTAAAGTTTGGGGATGCGAAGCCTATGTAAATAAGTTACAGCCGGACAAGCTTGAACCCAAAGCGGAAAAATGCGTCTTCATAGGATACCCGAAGGAAACTATTGGGTATACTTTCTATCATAGATCCGAAGGCAAAATCTTCGTTGCCAAGAATGGATCCTTTCTAGAGAAGGAATTTCTCTCAAAAGAATTGACTGGAAGGAAAGTAGAACTCGACGAGGTTATCGAACCTTCTCTCGAAATTGCGAGTAGTGCAGCGCCGGAAGAAGTTCCTGTGGTGCCTGCACCAATTAGAGAGGAAGCTAATGATGATGATCATGAAACTTCGGTCGAAGTTGCTACAGAGCCTCGCAGGTCAACGAGAAATCTTACCACCTGCATTGGTATGATCCCGTTATGAGTGTCATGTTGGTGGACAACACCGATGACCCTGAGACATATGAGGAAGCGATGATGAGCCTAGATTCCAATAAATGGCAGGAAGCCATGAAATCCGAGATTGGATCCATGTACGAAAACCATGTATGGACTTTGGTGGACTTACCGGATGGCCGAAAGGCTGTCGAGAACAAATGGATCTTCAAGAAGAAAACAGATGCTGATGGTAATGTAACTGTCTATAAAGCTCGACTTGTCGCAAAAGGGTTTCAACAAATTCAAGGAGTTGACTATGATGAGACTTTCTCACCAGTAGCGAAGCTAAAGTCTGTAAGGATTATGTTAGCAATCGCTGCATATTACGATTATGAGATATGGCAGATGGATGTCAAAACAGCATTCCTCAATGGTGACATTGATGAAGAGTTGTATATGATGCAACCCAAAAGGTTTTGTCGATCCTAAAGATGCTAACAAGGTATGCAAACTTCAACGGTCCATCTATGGATTGAAGCAAGCATCCCGAAGTTGGAATCAACGTTTTGATAAGGTAATCAAAAGTTTTGGTTTTATACAAACTTATGGAGAAGCTTGTATTTACAAGAAAGTGAGTGGGAGCTCTGTAGCATTCTTAATACTATATGTGGATGACATATTGTTGATTGGGAATGATGTAGACCTTCTTAATAGTGTCAAAGAATATTTGAATAATAGTTTTTCAATGAAGGATCTTGGCGAAGCAGCTTACATATTAGGCATAAAGATTTATAGAGATAGATCAAAACGCCAAATATCATTGTCACAAAGTACATATTTGGACAAAGTTCTAAAGAGGTTTGAATGGAAGATAGCAAGAAAGGGTTCTTGCCCATGTTGCTAATACGACCTTGAGTAAAACTCGAGTCCGACATCGGCGTAAGATAGAGAAAGGATGAGTAAGACTCCTATGCCTCAGCCATAGGATCTCTAATGTATGCCATGCTATGTACTAGACCCGACATTGCATATGCTGTTAGTTTGACTAGCAGATATCAAAGTGATCCAGAGTGGATCATTGGACAATGGTCAAAACATCCTAAAGTACATGAGAAGAACTAAGTATAAGGTTCTTTAATATGGAGGTGATGAACAAATCGATGTTAATGGATACACCGAAGCTAGTTGGAACAACGATCCGGATGATTCTAAATCACAACTGGATAATGTATTTATTTTGAATGGTGCAGCATTAGCTGGAGGAGTGCAAAGCAAAGCGTTGTGGCGAGATCTTCAACTGAATCGGAATACATGGCTGCTTCGGAGGCTTCACAAGAAGCGATATGGATGAAAGAGTTCATTACAGAGCTGGGTGTGGTTCCTAGTGCGCTGGACCCAATGTCTATCTACTGTGATAACATGGGCGCCATAGCCAATGCGCAAGAACCAAGGTCACACAAGAAGCTGAAGCACATCAAGCTACGCTTCACGCTATTCGAGAACATCTCCAAGATGGGGATATAAAGATTTGAAAAGTACACACAGATCTGAATGTGGCGGATCCGTTGACTAAACCTCTCCCGAGGGCAAAACATGACCAGCACCAAACTGCCATGGGTGTTCGGTATATTACCATGTAATCTAGATTAGATGACTCTAGTGCAAGTGGGAGACTGTTGGAGATATGCCCTAGAGGCAATAATAAATATAGTTATTATTATATCTTTGTGTTTATGATAAATGTTTACATTCATGCTATAATAGTATTAACAAGGAAACATTAATACTTGTGTGATTTGTAAACTTAATTTGAAGTCCCTAGTAAAGCCTCTCAGATAATACTAGCTTGTTGGTTAATAGATGATTGTGGTTTCTATCATGAACATTGAGATGTTATTAACAACAAGATCATATCGTTAGGAGAATGATATGGTGGACATACTCCTATAGATAAGCGTAGCATAAAGATCAAGTCATTTTAATAGTTCAATTGCTATATGCTTTCGATACATAGTTATCTAATTCCTTCGACCATGAGATCATGCATATCACCTTTGCTTGATGGATGCTTTGATGACATCAAACACCACACCGTAATCGGGTGGCTATAAAGGTGTCATTGAGTGTTCGAAAGTATTAGTTGAAACACATGGATCAAGAGTGGGATTTGTCCATCCATATGATGATAGATATACTGGGCCCTCTCGGTGAAATGTCATCCAATTAGCTTGCAAGCATGTGACTGGCTCACAAGGGATCACATATCACGGGAACGAGAAAAGAGTACTTATCGAACGAGGTTGAACTAGGTATGCGAGATACCGACCATCATAACCTCGGATAAGTAAACTATCGTGAGACAAAGGGAAATTGATATCGTATGTAAGTGGTTCATTCGATCGCAAAGTAATCGAGAAATATGTAGAGCCATATGAATTTCCAGATTCCTCTATTGGTTATTGTTGAGAAGTGTCTCGATCATGTCCAAGCATAATTCACGAACCGTAGGGAGACACTTAAGGATTCGACGTTGTTTGAGTAGTTATGGAATGATGAGAAAGAGTCCGAATGTTGTTCGAGTCTCGAATGGGATTCGGGATATCACGAGGAGATCCGGAATGGTGGAGAATAAGATTCATATAAGGAAAGTCCTGCTTTGAGTTGGGGAATGGTTCCGATGTTTTCATCGAACATTCTAGAAGGTTCGAATGTCCGGGACACTCGGGGAAGGGTACATGAATGTGTCATTGTAAGTTGGAATGATTGCATCATGTACTAGGTGTATTTGCTGTCCAAAATAAAGGGTTTATTTAAATCCTAAATTGAAAAGTCAAACGGCTAGTTTGAAAGTCAAACGGCAATTTTTGGAAAGAGGAGGAGAAGTGGAAACCGAGTTGGGAGGATTCCTCCCTCCCAAGCAGCGCCCACCCAAGAGTTGGGGAGGACTCCACTCCTCCCTTGGCCGGCCAGCCTCCACCTATATAAGGAGGGCAGGCTCCCTCCTAGAAAAGAAGTACCTCTCCTCCAAAACCCTAGATTGGCGCCACCACCTCCTGCTGCTGCCGCCACCTCCCAGGGTTACCCTAGCCACCGACTTTGGGTGCCCCAAACCCTAGCCACCGGCTCTAGCACCTCCTCCTTGGTGTATCTAAAACCTAGATCGCCGAGGAGCCCTCTCATACTCCACCATACTCGCTCCGGCTTAAGGCGAAGCCCTGCGAGATCTCCCCTCTACTTCCTAAGACCACGCTGTCAGCCGGAATCGCGAGGAGAGTGCTACAACCTCCGCTGCCTGCTGGAACAAGGGATAGGAAGGTCTTCGTCGAGTACCGAACGTGTGACCGACTGCGGGAGCGCTGCCGGAACGCAGCGCCGGAAGGATCGTCTACGCGATCTTGAGATCGGGAAGAGTACGACTACATCACCCACGAGAATCCGCTCTCGTTAAACACTTTGGAATCTTCGAGGGTGAGTTATTCCATCGACTGCTGCTACAATCTAGTAGATAGATCTTGGCTTGTTTGTTTGTATGCGGTAGAATTTTTTGTTTTCCATGCTACGAAACCCTACAGTGGTATCAGAGCCGTGTCTATATGTAGATCTGTTGCACGAGTAGAACACAATGGTCATTGTGGGCATTGATGCTTTTATTGTCGATTGCTTCTTGTGTACTTTGCATCTTGCGGGATGTTGGGATGAAGCGGCCCGGGCTAACCTTACATGACATCGTTCATGAGACTTGCTCCACGCTTTCGTATTGCATAAGTGGCTTTATGGGTGCTGTTCTCCCAGATAGTGGAGATCCAATTTACAACGGGTGATTAACAATACTAGTATCAATGTTGTGGTTCTTGTTCGTAAGTTAGAACGACACTTATTGAAAGCCCCAAACCACGTAAAATATGCAAAGAAAGTAGAGGCGTCTAACTTTGTTTTGCAGGGGTGTGCAGTGATGTGATATGGCCATGATTGTGATTATATTTGATGTATGCAATGTTCCTTATTGTAAGTTGGCAACCGGCAGGAGCCATATGGTTGTCTTTAATTTATGTTAAGACCAGCGTGTCTATTCAAAGTAGTTGTAATAGTTGAAGCGGTGGCGACAACCATGAAGAAGCGTCATTGACCTTGATGCTATACCGGTGATGATGGAGATCATGTTCGTGCTTGAAGATGGAGATCGGAAGCACAAAGAAGAAAGGCCATATCATATCACATATTATGAATTGCATGTGATGTTAATCCTTTATGCATCTTGTATTGCTTAGTAGACGACGGTAGCATTATAAGATGATCCCTCATGCACATAAATTTCAAGTTCTAAAGTGTTCACCCTTAGTATGCACCGCTAAAGCTTGTTGTTTCAAGCACCACGTGATGATCGGGTGTTAGATTCATGAGTGAATACAACGTAAGCAAGCCATATTTGCTTATGCGGTAGCTAAGGTTTGATCTTGATGAGCCTAGCATGTATGTACATGGTCTCAGAACACGAATCACGAAGGTAAAACATGAATCATATAGTAGATATGATGAACATGTCGATTGTTCGCCATTGAAACTATATCAGCTCTCGTGATGATCGGTTTTGATATAGTGGATTTGGTTCGTGTGATCACTAAAACAATGTGAGGGATGTTGTTTTGAGTTGGAGTTCACCTAGATTAAACTTTATTATTAATTTGAACTCAATTTGTCATAAACTTAGTCTAAACTATTGCAAATATGTTGTAGATCAATGGCAGCCCCTACCATCAATTTTAATGCGTTCCTAGAGAAAGAAAAGTTGAAAAACAATGGAAGCAACTTCGCGGATTGGTTCCGCAATTTGAGGATTGTCCTCATAGCTGGTAATTTGACCTATGTGCTGGATGCACCGCTGGGTGACCCACCTGCAGCGTATGAAGAAACTCCATTCCGATGGACTTCTTGAATCACTTGATTTTGAATCACCTGAAAGATGCGAAGCATGTCTGATGGGTAAAATGAATAAGACTCCATTTTCTGGTATGATGGAGCGAGCTACGGACTTATTGGAAATCATACATACCGATGTGTGTGGTCCAATGAGTGTAGCATCACGCGGTGGTTATCGTTATGTTCTTACCTTCACGGATGACTTGAGTAGATATGGGTATATCTATTTCATGAAACATAAGTCCAAAACTTTCGAGAAGTTTAAGGAGTTTCAAAGTGAGGTAGAGAATCAACGTAACAAGAAGATTAAATTTCTACGTTCTGATCATGGAGGTGAATATCTAAGTTACGAGTTTGGCGAGCATTTGAAGAAATGCGGAATACTTCCACAATTGACACCGCCGGGAACACCACAGCGTAATGGTGTGTCTGAACGTCGTAATCGAACTCTCTTAGATATGGTTCGTTCTATGATGTCACTTACAGATTTGGCGCTATCATTTTGGGGTTATGCATTAGAAACAGCCGCATTCACTTTAAATAGGGCACCGTCTAAACTGCTAAAACGACACCGTATGAATTATGGTTTGGGAAGAAACCTAAATTGTCGCTCCTTAAAGTTTGGGGATGCGAAGCCTATGTAAATAAGTTACAGCGGACAAGCTTGAACCCAAAGCGAAAAATGCGTCTTCATAGGATACCAAGGAAACTATTGGGTATACTTTCTATCATAGATCCAAGGCAAAATCTTCGTTGCCAAGAATGGATCCTTTCTAGAGAAGGAATTTCTCTCAAAAGAATTGACCGAAGGAAAGTAGAACTCGACGAGGTTATCGAACCTTCTCTCGAAATTGCGAGTAGTGCAGCGCCGGAAGAAGTTCCTGTGGTGCCTGCACCAATTAGAGAGGAAGCTAATGATGATGATCATGAAACTTCGGTCGAAGTTGCTACAGAGCCTCGCAGGTCAACGAGAAATCTTACCACTCCAGATTGGTATGATCCCGTTATGAGTGTCATGTTGGTGGACAACACCGATGACCCTGAGACATATGAGGAAGCGATGATGAGCCTAGATTCCAATAAATGGCAGGAAGCCATGAAATCCGAGATTGGATCCATGTACGAAAACCATGTATGGACTTTGGTGGACTTAGGATGGCGAAAAGGTATCGAGAACAAATGGATCTTCAAGAAGAAAACAGATGCTGATGGTAATGTAACTGTCTATAAAGCTCGACTTGTCGCAAAAGGGTTTCGACAAATTCAAGGAGTTGACTACGATGAGACTTTCTCACCAGTAGCGAAGCTAAAGTCTGTAAGGATTATGTTAGCAATCGCTGCATATTACGATTATGAGATATGGCAGATGGATGTCAAAACAGCATTCCTCAATGGTGACATTGATGAAGAGTTGTATATGATGCAACCCAAAAGGTTTTGTCGATCCTAAAGATGCTAACAAGGTATGCAAACTTCAACGGTCCATCTATGGATTGAAGCAAGCATCCCGAAGTTGGAATCAACGTTTTGATAAGGTAATCAAAAGTTTTGGTTTTATACAAACTTATGGAGAAGCTTGTATTTACAAGAAAGTGAGTGGGAGCTCTGTGCATTCTTAATACTATATGTGGATGACATATTGTTGATTGGGAATGATGTAGACCTTCTTAATAGTGTCAAAGAATATTTGAATAATAGTTTTTCAATGAAGGATCTTGGCGAAGCAGCTTACATATTAGGCATAAAGATTTATAGAGATAGATCAAAACGCCAAATATCATTGTCACAAAGTACATATTTGGACAAAGTTCTAAAGAGGTTTGGAATGGAAGATAGCAAGAAAGGGTTCTTGCCCATGTTGCCCAATACGACCTTGAGTAAAACTCAAAGTCCGACATCGGCAGAAGATAGAGAAAGGATGAGTAAGACTCCCTATGCCTCAGCCATAGGATCTCTAATGTATGCCATGCTATGTACTAGACCCGACATTGCATATGCTGTTAGTTTGACTAGCAGATATCAAAGTGATCCAGGAGTGGATCATTGGACAACGGTCAAAAACATCCTTAAGTACTTGAGAAGAACTAAGGATATGGTTCTTTCTTATGGAGGTGATGAACAGCTCGTTGTTAATGGTTACACCGACGCTAGTTGGAACACCGATCCGGATGATTCTAAATCACAACTGGATAATGATTTATTTTGAATGGTGCAGCTTAGCTGGAGGAGTGCAAAGCAAAGCGTTGTGGCGAGATCTTCAACTGAATCGGAATACATGGTCGCTTGAGGCTTCACAAGAAGCGATATGGATGAAAGAGTTCATTACAGAGCTGGGTGTGGTTCCTAGTGCGCCTGGACCCAATGTCTATCTCTGTGATAACATGGGCGCCATAGCCAATGCGCAAGAACCAAGGTCACACAAGAAGTCAAGCACATCAAGCTACGTTTTCATGCTATTCGAGAACATATCCAAGATGGGGATATAAAGATTTGAAAAGTACACACAGATCTGAATGTGGCGGATCCGTTGACTAAACCTCTCCCGAGGGCAAAACATGACCAGCACCAAACTGCCATGGGTGTTCGGTATATTACCATGTAATCTAGATTAGATGACTCTAGTGCTAGTGGGAGACTGTTGGAGATATGCCCTAGAGGCAATAATAAATATAGTTATTATTATATCTTTGTGTTTATGATAAATGTTTACATTCATGCTATAATAGTATTAACAAGGAAACATTAATACTTGTGTGATTTGTAAACTTAATTTGAAGTCCCTAGTAAAGCCTCTGTATAATACTAGCTTGTTGGTTAATAGATGATTGTGGTTTCCCTATCATGAACATTGAGATGTTATTAACAACAAGATCATATCGTTAGGAGAATGATATGGTGGACATACTCCTATAGATAAGCGTAGCATAAAGATCAAGTCATTTTAATAGTTCAATTGCTATATGCTTTCTGATACATAGTTATCTAATTCCTTCGACCATGAGATCATGCATATCACCTTTGCCGGATGGATGCTTTGATGACATCAAACACCACACCGTAACTGGGTGGCTATAAAGGTGTCATTGAGTGTTCAGAAAGTATTGGTTGAAACACATGGATCAAGAGTGGGATTTGTCCATCCATATGACGGATAGATATACTCTGGGCCCTCTCGGTGAAATGTCATCCAATTAGCTTGCAAGCATGTGACTGGCTCACAAGGGATCACATATCACGGGAACGAGAAAAGAGTACTTATCAGTAACGAGGTTGAACTAGGTATGCAGAGATACCGACGATCATAACCTCGGATAAGTAAACTATCGTGAGACAAAGGGAAATTGATATCGTATGTAAGTGGTTCATTCGATCGCAAAGTAATCATAGAAATATGTGGGAGCCATATGAATTTCCAGATTCCTCTATTGGTTATTGGTCGGAGAAGTGTCTCGATCATGTCCGCATAATTCACGAACCGTAGGGAGACACACTTAAGGATTCGACGTTGTTTGAGTAGTTATGGAATGATGAGAAAGAGTTCGAATGTTGTTCGGAGTCTCGAATGGGATTCGGGATATCACGAGGAGATCCGGAATGGTCCGGAGAATAAGATTCATATAAGGAAAGTCCTGTTTCGGAGTTGGGGAATGGTTCCGATGTTTTCATCGGGAACATTCTAGAAGGTTCCGGAATGTCCGGCACTCCGGGGGGGAAGGGTACATGAATGTGTCATTGTAAGTTGGAATGATTGCATCATGTACTAGGTGTCTTTTCTGTCCAAAATAAAGGGTTTATTTAAATCCTAAATTGAAAAGTCAAATGGCTAGTTTGAAAGTCAAACGGCAATTTTTGGAAAGAGGAGGAGAAGTGGAAACCGAGTTGGGGAGGGGTTCCCTCCTCCCCAAGCCGGCGTCCCACCCAAGCCGAGTTGGGGAGGGACTCCACTCCCTCCCCTTGGCCAGCCAGCCCCTCCACCTATATAAGGAGGGGCAGGGCTCCCTCCTAGAAAAGAAGTACCTCTCCTCCAAAACCCTAGATTGGCGCCACCACCTCCTGCTGCTGCCGCCACCTCCCAGGGTTGCCCTAGCCGCCGACTTGGGGTGCCCCAAACCCTAGCCCTTGCTCTAGCACCTCCTCCTTGGTGTATCTAAACCTAGATCACCGAGGAGCCCTCTCATACTCCACCATACTGCCTCGGCTTAAGGCGAAGCCTGAGATCTCCCTCTACTTCCAGTACCACGCCAGTCTTGGGAATCGCGAGGAGAGTGCTACAACCTCCGCCTGCTGGAACAAGGAGAGGAAGGTCTTCACGAAATCTAACGGTGACCGATCATGGGAGCGCTGCTTAACGCTTAGGAAGGATCGTCTACGCGATCTTGAGATCGGAAAGAGTACGCCTACATCACCCACGAGAATCTGCTCTCGTTAAACACTTTGGAATCTTTGAGGGTGAGTTATTCCATCGACTCGTTGCTACAATCTAGTAGATAGATCTTGGCTTGTTTGTTTGTATGCGGTAGAAATTTTTTGTTTTCCATGCTACGAAACCCTACACTTGCCTGGGACGATGCCGTGGAATGTTGTGTCTGAGGCCTCTAGGCAGGTCGGGGGGATCCTCATTGCTCGCAAGGTACTCACAAACATAAGGTTAATGCCGCTTCCGCCATCCATGAAGACGCGACTCATGTCGAAGCCTCCAATTTTTGCCTCGAGTACGCGGGGACAATGGCCTGGACGAGGTACTTGGCGCGGATGGTCACGCTTGTCGAAGGTGGTGCAGGAGTCGCTTCCACTGAGGTACTCAGTGGTGGATGGTGGTGAGTTTGTCGCCAAATTGACTTGGCGAGTGATGGCCTTTTGCACCCGATTTGAGGGGCGGCCCTTTTGGATCATCATGGTGCCCATGGCCCGTGGGTACGGCTCGCCTCCATGATGCTGGTTAGGCGCAATTGCGTTTGGCGGTGGTCCGGGTGGTGGTGGAGGAGCTCCATGTGCCACAACGCCTGGCGCGGCTCCGTAGCCCCTGTTGACCGTGCCGCGATTCATCCGGGCCAGACCCTCGTGGAGTTTGAGGAACTCACGGCAGTCCTTAAGGAGGTGGCTGATTTCTTTTTGCTATCGTGCTTGTCGATGTATAAGTGCACAGTGCATGCCCCGGACAGCTTGTCTTCAATGGATGCGGCGGGTGCCTCATTGCGAGTGCGGCGCTGCCATACCTGCGTGGTTTCCCGGAGTTGTGGTGTCCACCGCTGCGGTAGCCGCTATTGCGGTTGTCGTCGTGTCTGTCGGCATAGCCGGCTGCGACCATGTTGACGTCGTCGCGGTCATCGTAGATGCGCATTCGATGTTTTCTTCGGCGATCGCGTCTGCGCTCGAGTTCTGCCTCGTCGTCAGAGTGAATGCGATTTTTCACCGAATCTTCTCCATCTGCCCACCAATTCGCGATTTCCATCAGGTGGTCAATGGTTTTGGGCTTCGAGTGGCCCAGCTCCTCCCTGAGCTCTATGCGACGGACGCCGCCGTTGAATGCGTCAATTGCCCGGTCCTCCGAGATGTTTTCCGCGGAGTTCCTGATGATGGACCACCTCTGGATGTATGAGCATAGCGATTCGCCCGACCTTTGTTGGCAGCATTTCAGCTCTTCGATTGATGCGGGCCTTTTGTAGGTGCCCTTGAAGTTATGCACAAAGCTATAGACCAGCTCTTCCCAGCTGCGAATGGATCCGCGTGGGAGGTTGTTGAGCCATGCTCGGGCGGCGCCCTGTAGCTGTAGCTGCAAGCATTGCATGGCCGTGCTTCGACTCCCACTGTGGAGCCCGACGGAGGAGATGTGGTCCTCCAACCAGATTTTCGAGTCCTGCGGGCCGTCAAACTTTGGGTTCTCCGACGGGAGCTTGAACCCCTTGGGCATTCGCTTTTTCCTGATGGCCCTGCTAAAGCATCTGACGCCGTAGAGCTCCACGTCTTCGTCTTCTGAGTCAGTCGATCGGGCATGTCGCGCCCTTAACTTGTCAATTTTGTGTTGCGTGATGTCATCACGCACGTCGTAGTCGTGGTCATGTCGCCGTGAGCGGCGGCATCGAGATAGATCGTGACTGTCGTTGCTAGATGAGGGCGAGGAATAGCGTTTTGCCAGAGCCTTGATTTTCTTCGGCTCCGGCGTTGGCTCCTTGTCGAGAGCGGCCTCGATTATCCCCAAGCCTGCGATCATAGATCAGTGCATGGCAGCTCGAGGATCTCCAGCTGGCGGCTGGTTGTTGAGGAGGTACATGGTGGCTGCCATTACCGCAACTTGCGGGGTTTTTGGAAGCACATTGCCACGCGTATCCACCATCATGGAGCCGAAGTCGAGGACCTTTGCAGCTTCTACACGTTATTGTTCGGTGAGGTGGGCCAGTCGAGATCGCCTCTTGTTAGCGATGTATTCATTGCACTTAGACAAAGATCCTCCGTGGGAGGAGAGCCCAGCTCGCCGAAGGCTCGACTTGTCTGCCGCCTTTTTACGCGCCTCGAGTTGCCGATTGTATGCAGTTGGCGTTTGTATTCTTCCTTCAGGAGCCAATGGTAGCCCATCAACAGTTCTTGTAGGGAGCCAAAGGGTAGAGGGTTGCCTCGTAGGGCTTCTCGGCAGCGGGCCCATTCGAGATCGTTGAGCCTGATCATGACGCGCTCACCAGTCTGCTCATTCACCATAGTTGGAGGTTCGACTGCCCCTCTGTTGTTAACGGGGGCACCGTTAGTGGGGCCGCCATTGGGTGGTCCACCATTAGGTATGCCACCATTTGGCGGGTCGGTTCCATTGCCACCGTTGCCCGTGTTGTCGCGATTAGCGGAGGAGTCGCCCACGTTGATGACGGCGCACATGAAGTGGTTGGAGAAGCTGATGCTCCCGCAACTTTTAGATCCGGAACCGTAGGCTCCATCTTCAGTTGCTAGATCACCCACATCGGATTCACGACTGCTGTCGCTGGCCGTATTCTTGACTGTTGTCGAGGCATTGAGCTCACTGAGGGTGCCGATCGTAGGAGGGAACCATGATGCTGGAGAAATCGATTGTGTTGTCGGCTGGTCAGGCATGCGAGGCGTGCCCATCTGACCAACTTGGAAGCGGAAGCTCCAGATTGCCAGGCTGATTCCATCAACCACAGACTCGAAAGCCGGGCGAGTGGCCGGCGTGTGGACGGTGAAGTCGAACGCGCCGAAGAGCTGGCGAATCTCTGCTGTTGCGGAGTTGTAGATCGCAGTTGATGGAGCCGAAGAATCCGCAACATCATCACTCCCAATTCCCACAGACGGCGCCAATTAACGAGGGTTTAACTCATCAATGCCCATTGTTATGGACTTGGGTTTTGGAGAAGGAGGGAGCGCTGGAAGCATCAATCGGATAGCAAACAAGCACACAGGGGGACTCGAAGATTTACCCAGGTTCAGGCCTCGTAGAGGTCCCTACTCCTGCTTGTCTACTCGTGGAATTAACAGAAGAATCGAAGATTACAATGGTGCGTAGATGCAATCTAGCGAGGGTTGTGGAAACTAGGGTTGCGTGTGTCTTCCTCGCTGCCCCCTCCTAGCCTTTATATAGATAGGCTAGGTCTCGGGTAGCAGGTCGAGTCGGTTACAGGTTAGGGTTTTCCCCTTTAAACTTTCTATCTTTAGCTTCTTCTGGTTCTGCAAGCAATCGAGAGTCCGTAGGTTACTCGAGTTCTCCATTTGAGCCTTGGCAACACCGTGGGCTTCCGCTGTATTTAGGCCGTATATACCAAGCTCGAGTACCTGTAGGGTATACCCATGTCACCAGGTTTGGACCTTGGTGGACTTACCTCACGACCGAAAGGCCGTTGATAATAAATAGATTTTCAAAAGAAAGACTAATTCTGATGGTAATGTGACCATCTATAAAGATCGACTTGTCGCAAAAGGGTTTTGACAAATTCAAGGAGTTGACTACGATGAGACATTCTCTCCTGTAGCGATGCTAAAGTCGGTTAGTATTATGTTAGCAATTGCTGCATATTTCTATTATGAAATATGGCAGGTGGATGTCAAAACTGTGTTCCTCAATAGTAATATTGAAGAAGAGTTGTTTATGATACAACCTAAGGGTTTTGTCGATCCTAAGGATGCTAATAAGGTATGCAAGCTTCAGCGATCCATCTATGGACTGAAGCAAGCATCCCGGAGTTGGAATCTCCGCCTTGATGAAGTGATCAAAGAGTTTGGATTTGTCCAAACTTATGGAGAGGCTTGTATTTACAAGAAAGTGAGTGGGAGCAATGTGCCATTTCTGATATTATATGTGGATGACATATTACTGATTGGAAATGATATAGATCTTTTAAATAGTGTTAAAAGTTATCTAAACAGCAAATTTTCGATGAAGGACCTTGGTGAAGCATCATATATATTAGGCATTAAGATCTATAGAGATAGATCAAGGTGCCTAATTGGGCTATCGCAAAGTACATACCTTGATAAGATATTAAAGAAGTTTAATATGGAAGGAAGTAAGAAGGGATTCTTACCTATGTTGCAAGGCAAGACATTGAGTAAGATTCAAAGTCCGGCTACGGTGGAAGAAAGAAAGATAATGGATAAGATCCCCTATGCTTCAGCCATAGGCTCTATAATGTATGCCATGCTATGTACAAGACCGGATGTGGCACATGCTATTAGTTTGACTAGTAGGTACCAATCTGATCCAGGTTCGGAACACTGGATAGCGGTCAAGAATATCCTTAAGTACTTAAAAAGAACTAAGGATATATTTCTTGTATACGGAGGTGAAAAAGAGCTGATCGCTAAGTATTATGTTGACGCTAGCTTTGACATCGATCCGGATGACTCTAAGTCTCAATCCTGATACGTATTTCTCTTGAACGAAGCAGCAGTTAGTTGGAGGAGTTCCAAACAACCTATGGTGGCTGGATCAACAATGGAGGCGGAATATGTTGTTCCTTCAGAAGCAACGCAGGAAGCGGTTTGGATGAAGGAGTTCATAACGGAACTAGGTGTGGTTCCTAGTGCGTTGGACCCAATGGTGATCTATTGTGACAACAATGGAGCCATAGCCAACGCCAAGGAACCAAGGTCACACAACATATTAAGCGTCGGTTTCACTCCATCCGCGAGCATGTCAAAGATGGTGGTTGTTCTCAACAATTTGCCTGGCTTCCTCCAAAAGCTTCATCACATGCTGCTCCTGGCCTTGCACACAAGTCACTCTTGCCTCATTCTTCCTCAACTCCAGTTCTTGCCTTCTTTCTTCCGCCCACCCTAGAGCTTCAACTGCAGCACCTCCTCGAAGGTGGTTGTTCTCAATCAGATAGCCAATATACTCCAACTCCTAGTTCCAAAAATTGCAACCAAACTGTAAAAAACAAAAAAACCATCAAGAACTGACACAAATTTGAGATCTTTTAAGAGCAGTAGCACAACAAATCAATCTTGGATGTCAAAATGCAAAGAACAGAGGCTTACCCCATGGTTTTTACACTTGTAGTACGTCCATCCAGGATGATCCGGTGTGCCTGAGCGGGCCTGCTTCACCAACCGGCCACAATCGGGACAACTGATGAGCGGAAACAGTGGAGCCTAGCGGCGAAGCGCACACCGAGAAGAGTTTGTGCTGGACATGGCGTACCAATGACGACAGCAGCAGAGGACCAAAACAACGCTAGCTCGCTACTCTCCTGCGGCGGAGCGGGTCGGAACGAACGGGTCCGATTGGAACGCGGGGTTAGTACACGTCCACCATTTTGCAATAAAACCCTCCCAAACTATTTCCTTCTCTAACTTACCCATCTAGTCAACTGACAGTGCTAAACAAGTTCAGTGACTAATCACGGATTTAACTCTATTAGCTATTAGGCTGGATATATATGCCATGGTGACGGCTTATAGCCAGTTATTACTCTTCTACCGTTCTTGGTCTTGGAGGCAGCGGGGCCAGCGGCGAAGATGCTCTAACTGCACGAGAACATTGTCTAGTGTGCCATCATAATCTAGTGGAGCATCCATTTATGCGACATGCTCATGGAGCATCTGAAAAATTGCGTAAAGGGACAGTCAGAAAAAACTCAAACACGCACGTGCAAAAGACGAAACACCCTACACGCACTAGAGTCAGAGAGGGACAAGCAAAGGTGCCAACGACAGTGGCACAGTGCACTGGCACCGTTTAGCTAAGCATGGGCTGGCTTACTTGGCTGCGTCTGCAAGCTGTGGCCGCCGTCCTCGCTCTGGTCGCCGGCGCCGGCGCCGGCTGCTGCCGCGGCTTCGATTTCCACGAGGCCACCGTGGAGGCCATCCACCTCGGGTTTAGCAACGGCAGCCTCACTTCGGTGGCGCTCGTCCACTTCTACCTGGACCAGATCAGCCGCCTCAATCCGCTGCTGCGTGCCGTCATCGAGGTCAACCCGGACGCGCTTCGGCAGGCCGCGCGCGCCGACGCGGAACGCCGGTCCGGCCACTGGACCACCGGCGCGTTGCACGGCATCCCGGTCCTACTCAAGGACAACATCGCGACCCGCGACGCGCTCAACACGACTGCCGGCTCCTTGGCGCTCCTCGGCTCCGTGGTGAGGCGCGACGCCGGCGTGGTGGCCCGGCTCCGGTGCGCCGGCGCCGTGGTGCTCGGCAAGGCCAGCCTCTCCGAGTGGGCCAACTTCCGCGTCGTCGACAACGGGTGGAGCGCCCGCGGCGGCCAGGTGCGGAACCCGTACGTGCTGTCGGCCGACCCATGCGGGTCGAGCGCCGGGTCTGGTGTGGCCGCGGCGGCGGACATGGCGGCGGTGACGCTGGGCACCGAGACCGACGGATCCATACTCTGCCCGTCATCGTGGAACTCTGTGGTCGGGATCAAGCCCACCCTCGGGCTCACCAGCCGCGCCGGCGTCGTCCCCATCACCCCGAGGCAGGACACCGTCGGGTAACTCTTCTCCTTCTCCTAATCCTTGTTGATGTTGTTTTATCCAAAATGAAAATTTTGCTGATGCTCCCACCCACCACCATGGAGACGAAATGCAGACCGATGTGTCGGACGGTGTCGGACGCGGTCCACGTGCTGGATGCCATCGTCGGCTACGACGCGCTCGACGCCGCGGCCACGGGAGCGGCGTCCAGGTACATCCCTCACGGCGGCTACGCGCAGTTCCTGAAGAAAGATGGGCTGAAGGGCAAGAGGATCGGCGTCCCCAATGGGTTCTTCACAGGATATGGGGAAACACAGCTTCGGGTGTACAAGCAGCACCTCACAACCTTGAGGTGACAGTTTAGATAGATTTCCCTGCCGATCGATCCATCCATACTTTTTGGGCTGCTAGGGATTGACTCGTGTGTGTTCCATCCTAATTTCGTTCAAGGAAACACGGGGCTGTGGTGATGGAGAACCTCGACGTCGCCACCAATTTGACCGTGCTTTTGGTTGATATCGGTTCCAACGAGGGGGTCGCGATGCAGGCAGAGTTCAAGCTGAGCATAAACGCGTACCTGAAAGACTTGCTCCACTCCCCGGTCCACTCGCTTGCAGACATCATAGCTTTCAACAATGCACACCCCGTAGAGGCAAGTGTACAAATTAAAGCAGCTGAAACCATCTTCCATCTCCTCAAAGTTTCAAACATTTTTACTGCAGAACCAGCTGCCCTGTCAAATTTTCCTCAGTTGCTGCTTACTCTCTCTCTCTCTCTCTCTTAGAAATTTGTTTACATGTTGGTGCAGGAGAGGATGAAGGATTTCGGGCAGGCCGACCTCATCGCGGCCGAAAGCACCAACGGCATCTGCTCTGTCGAGAAAGCCGCGATCCGGCGGCTCAAGGAGCTGTCCGCGAACGGGCTGGAGAAGCTAATGAAGGAGAAACGACTGGACGCGATCGTGGTGCCCAACGGCGACGCCTCCGGCCTTCTCGCCGTCGGCGGGCACCCTGGCATCGTCGTGCCGGCCGGGTATGACGAGCAGGGGGTGCCGTTTGGTCTCTGCTTTGCCGGGCTGCAGGGGTACGAGCCCAGGCTGATCGAGATGGCCTATGCTTTCGAGCAGGCTACCAGGTCCAGGAGGCCACCAACGTTCAAGCCTTAGCTAGCCCAATGGCCTGGTCGGTAGTTCGACTGTTAAAAATGAGTAATGCTACATCGTACGGACGTATTTTACAGAAATTTCCTACGGACTCCGACGTGGCGTAGCATACAGGGGTGAAATTGTGAAAATACAAACCGCTTCCTCTTTTTCAAGCAAGAGATAAATGTCCAACCAACCAACCGTGGCCACTTGAGTCCGTAGAGTTTCCCTAAGCAATGCCGTCCAAGTCTAGGATTACCGATTAAAAATACGGAAAACCCTAAATCAAGCTTGGTATCACACACGTGAGTCTACCCCACCCTGCCGACAAAGCCCTAGGGCGCGCCACCGCGTTCCCACACCGCCGCTCCCGCCGTGATGACCACTGAGTCGACTCTCATGCTGGAGGTTTTTGGCCCCGTCATCTCCCTGCCCTTGGCCACTGCGGCCGCTCCCGTTGTCCCACCATCGCGGTCTGTCTCGACCGCATCAGCTTCATTTTGTGGAGGGCGCTGACCCTCCCCAGCTTCTCCAGTGCCTGTCTACACGGCTTCCTCGACACCATGGCACTGGCGCCGGCCAAACCCATGATGGAAGGAACTGGTGACACTGCTCGGATCATCAACAACCCCGACTACGAGCAGTGGCGGACTCTCGATCGGGAAGTTCTCGGTCTTCTCCGTAGGTCGATGACCGAAGTGAAGGGGTTTCGAGACAGAAAACAAAAAATATTTCTAGCGACGAGAACAACATAGCCAACATCTATCTATGCAGATGTAAAATAACGAGAGGGGTTCAATCTTTATGCCCTTGAAGAATAAAAGCGGGATTACGTTCCCGTTCAAACATTGGCGCTGTAGCTGAGCGACGATGTCGACCTCAAGGTCGTGTAGCTGTCCAAGCGACCAGCACCACGATTGGTGGTGCCTCTGAAATACTACACACGTCCGGTGTAGAGACGTCTCCCGAGCTCTGATCCAGTAAAGCAGCGGAAGCAGAAGATTCATACCGCCTCCAATTGCACGACGGTGTGCTTATGGTGGACAAAGCTCTACCTCACAGTGCACGTTCCAAACTGTGGAAACACGCATGTGAGGGAGAGACATGAGTAGGAAAAATCTAATGGGATGATATTTGGGAGAGGGATCTCCCTTCTGATATAGGGGGAAGAGGGCACACCCTCCCTCCCCAGGGTGGGACTAAACATGGAGGAGGGAAGGAGGCAACAACCAGCAGTAAGAGGGTGGTGGGTGGGCCCACCGGTACAACCATGGTCTCCTTGTCCGACACCCCCTTCATGGGCCCATTCCCTCTTGAATGGCCCATTTAGCTGGGCTGTCTATTTATTAATTAAATAAAATCATATTTAATTATTAATTCAATTAATTAATAATAAATACATTTTACTCAATTCTTTCACTTTGAAACACCTTTCGAACCCCTCCGAACAACTTCGGTTTCTCCATTGAACGATTCCAGTTCTCTCTCTTCTATTTCTCTTTCAATCTTGAATCAACCCTAAGCATCTCTACCCTTAAGAGTGACACCCTTATAGTTCGGTGATGCTCGGACATGATCGAGACTCTCTCCGATCAATGACCAACAACAGTGTTTAGAACCTTATGATGGCCCCCATGCATTCCACGATTAACTTGATCGCTTGAACTTTAAACGTTGACTCTCATTCCCTTTGCTCTACGATACCTAGTTTGTCCAAGATCTGATCTCTGGCATTGACATACCTAGTTCGATATTGTTATCAACAAATACATTTACTCGTTCCCGTGACATTGCATCCCTGTGATCTAGTCACATGCTTGCAAGCTTTATTGATATAATCTCAACGAGTGGCCGAGAGTATCTATATGTCACTCGTTTAAGCAAATCCCGATCTTAATGCATACGCCTCAACCTATCTATTTTGAATATCCAATGTACATCTTTATGATCACCATGTTATGGTGTGACGGTTGATGCAATCAAAGCAGCCGCGGGTGATAGTGATTAAATATGATCTCATGGTCAAAGGAGTGAGTTGTTATGTTTTATTAGATAATGCAATGTTGAACTTTGTGACTGGATCACACTGTAATACTATGGTTGGATGTGTGTCCATCACGTCATTCAACCAACGAAGTGACCCTGTTGTCAATTGACATAAATATCCATGATCGAGAAGCCTCGATCATGGATTGTCCAACGAGCTAGTCTTCTAGAGGATACTAGGGACTTGGTTTGTTTACATACCACTTGTGTATTAATATTTCTACATAATACAGTTATAGCATGGTATATAACTATTATGAACATATGAGATATATCAATAAAAACAAATTTATTATTGACATATAGGGCATATCTCAAATAATCTCCCACTTGCACTAAAGTATAAATAAACTAGTTTATATTTGGCAATAATCTAACACCAATAACTTCCCAGTGTTGATCATGCTTTGCTCATGGTAGAGGCTTTCATTACAACGTGGAGCTCGGGCACGGACTCTTATAGACACCAAGGTACAACCCTAGTCGCCGCGCTTGCGTTGGCGCAGAAAAAAAGCCTTCAGGGATAACTGCGTCGGGGATTGTGCAACGGTGGTGGATTTTTTTGTGTGGCACAACATGATCTACCGAGATAGCGCTTCCGTAGCGCGGCAAAGGATTCACCTCTTACATTATGGATATAGTGAAACTTTAGTGCTGTGTAACCTCAAGGTGCGACACATTACTCTGTTGTGTTTGCTACCTTCCAGCGACACAGCAGTTAATGATAATTAGTGATTAAAAAATATAATTTCTTACTAAATTCATAATGTACTAAATACTAATTAAGATATAAAACTATATTTATTTACACAATAAAGCAGATTACATACATTTACATGATCCTAAATTAACTATCATAATTGCTATTAATATTACAATGCAAAAGGTTGTATGTTGCAAACCGGTTGCCATTTCTAGAGAAAATTTTCTAATTCTCTTTATCTTCAACCTATCTACTTCTGTCTTTCTCTTATGTGCAAAGTGAATATAAGCCAGCTGCAACTCCAACTGCATCTTCTTTTCTTCTATGTTTTTCTTCTCTTGTAGAATTTTCTTGATGTCTTACTTCAAATACTTGTTTTCCCTTTCTAGAACGAGCTTCATGTCTTCGATGTTCGTCAAACAAACCTACAAATAAATAAAATAGATTGAATCAGTAAAAAAGCACTGAAATGCCAATCGAACATACCGCAAGAAACAGATTAGTGTAAGGAACCTGACCATATTTTCTGTCGAGGACGGACAAATCTGGCTGAAGATCTTACGGGAGGCAAGATGGACAGATCCAACTCAAGATATCATGGGAAGGGGCATGAGGGATAGATCCGGCTTGAGATCTCATGGGGAGTGGCACAAGGGACAAATCTGGCTCAAGATCTCACGAGGGACATATCTATTTAAGTGTAGGTGTGCGCTGGCTGGACATTGGCGACTCAACGAGATTGAGGCTCATCTTCTGAAATGTGTTAGGATTGTGCATGAACTGGAGGTGGGTGGTGGATTGGTGGGGATATATTGAGTGCCTTGGTGGTATTGCTGTATCTTTCAGCCTTATAACTGAAAAGTATTCATTAAACAACACATATATTAGTTATTACATTTTTGGTAAAGCAGACGATGCAAAGCAACGTTCAATTTTTGGTAGGATCACGAATATACATACACAGTAAACGACACGGGTATTACTTATTACATATGCTCAACTAAATTGGTTAGTTCACTCCTAATTGACAGTATGTCTTTGAAAATGTCGTTGCACTCCTCCTTAATCAAGCTTAGATTTTTCTTCTTAATATGTATTTTCTTGCATACTTCTTCTTGTGGCGTGTTCAAATCTTCATTCTCTTTGACCTCGCACCACAGATGAATTAAAGTGCACTAGAGTACTATCAATTCATGCTCTTCATCAACCCATGCTACGAAATCGTAGGACGTTTTCTCATGGCCGCACGCGTAGAACTTGCGGTTGGTGTCCTTAGGCCTCATCCTGTCGCACACCACATAGCGACATGTTGTTAAACTGCACTTGCAACTCTGGTCTGGTTGCGAGTCAACTTCATTCCAATCTGGATCATAGATATCCGTAGGTCCATTGGGTTGGATCTTCAAAAGGAAACAACCATGTGTGAGATCAAAAAATCTCAAAATTAGATCTCGATTAAACAAATGACAAGCGCGGTGCAATCTAATTGTAAATGAAGGGAGTATAATCGAGGCACGTACCGGCATCTCGCAGTCGAGCTCTCTACCCAATGCCCACTAAAGCTATCACCGGGCGCCTCCACAGTCTCCGTTGCCGCCGGTCGCAAGCTGACGATTCATCCTGAGGGAGGTTTCATAGAGGAGAGCCAGATATGAAGAGAAGGCTCAGCTTGGTGGTGGGCTAGCCGTAGCATCCCAATTTTGTAACAATTGTAATGCTACTTGCCTATTATATATATTGCTACTTTTTACATGTCATTAAATGCATCATCATTATATCATGCTCATGTCACCATGCCACCTTGCATTTGAGCATCATATAGTACCCTTTTATTTGGTTCTTATCCCATATGCATTTATATTGTATTACTTGTATTTGCCTCTTGATATATTGTAGTTAGATTTTGATATATTGCTTGCTTCCCAAGTTGAGTTGTGGGTATATCTTTTACAACTCCACCACCTTTCTTTGTCATCACCTTATAATCCCACCATCCAACTATATGTGAGTATTTGCCTTTATATTGATTCTTACATCTAGCTCATGTATGTTGGGATGGATCCAATTCTAAATCTACATGCTTCCATAGTTGTTCTCTTATTGTTTTCACAATAATAACTATGTGGAGTCACATGGCCATCTTTGCATGTCATGTGAGTAGAATGCTTCTATTAAGCTTCCATAGGATTTTATTTAAGATATGCTCATGTATGATGCTATTTTGACTACAAGTGGAACTAGTGGGATAATACACACTGACATGGTCATTTGGCTTCATATGGGTGCATATGTCAAATATCCTCATATGATTAGCAAGCTTCCTCCTTATGTTGATCCACCATTCAAATAGTGTCATTGTTATATGCAACGATGTTGTGATGCTTGGTTCCTTTGAGCTATAAACCAAAGATCACTTGGCCTAGTCTGTTTTCACGAAACTAGACCAAGTTGTTGCTCATGTATGCACATGAGAGCTTCCCCTCCTTCCCTCTCTCTCTTTGGAATTCTTTGTTTTATTTGGTTTGGGAAAACAAAGGCAATGACTAAAACTAACTCAAACTCATTCCTCCATCTTTTGGTTCTATGCTTTTCATCTGCTTTGCAAACTGTAGCCGTTTTCAAATTTGAAGCAAACTAATTCAATCAAACAAATAAAAGTGGACAAAATAAAGATAAAGGAAAAGATCATACCTGTCTGCAACCCACCTGCCTGGCCCAGCGCAGCAGCCTCAGCAGCCAGCGTCGTCCACCTCTCCCTCGACCTAGCTTGCTGTTTTCCAGCCCATACCGCTTCGATCAAAGGGAACAGGCGACACCGTCGCTATTCATCTTCATGCCATTTGATCCCTCTCTCTCTCTCTCGCTGTAGACGGAAATCAGCATAGCAGCAGGTTGCCGTCTCCCTCCGTTGACCGCGATAGCATCACACGCTGCACGTGAGCGTCCTTCTTATCGCCTTCGAGGCGCCCCAAAAACCCTAGTTCCCTTTCTCCTTTCCCCTCCCATAGCGCCGCCACTTTTTTGAGTCGTTCCCGACCACGTGAAGCACGATGCCGTGTCCCCCTCGCCACCCCGAAGCTTCTAGCGACCATGGTTCGCCCCAGTGCGCTTCTGTACCCAGTGATTGGCTACCTTCTTCCATCCCAGCCGTCGCCGCCCCTCGCAATTCCGGCCACCATAGTCATTCTCCGGCCACACCGACCTCAGAATCGAGTTACTGGTGAGCTTGTCGTTCTATCTGCCTCGTTCTGGTTTCCGATTGTGACCTGCATCCTCCGTTCCTCTCTGACCCATGCAACCGCAACCGCAGCTCTTCTCCAGCGAGTCTCTCTGGTGTCCCGCGTTCCAGCGCCGCCCGTTTTTGGTTCATCATGGCTACGTCGTTCCCCCCCCTCAGCAAGCACCCAAGTGAGACACCCCTGACCTGATCGCCTCTGTCCGTGCGCGCCACGCTCCACAAGCACTAGCAGCCGCACCATCGCTGAACTCTCTCTATTCGTCGAGGAGCCCCGTCCGTTGCAGACCACCGTCGTGAAAACTTCCTGAACGAGTTCCGTAGACCGGAGTGCCCTCTGTAGTTTTTTTTTGTTTTGGCTAGACAGCGAGATCATCATCAGGTTAGTCTCCGTCTTCGTCGCAAATCGACCGATCCATCGGGTTTCAATAAAGCCAGATCTTCAGTTTCATCAGGTTCGACAGTGCAGCGCCAGGTTTTTTGCAATGAGGCCCCTGGCAGAAAACCCCCTCAACCCGCAGCCCCTCTTCTGGCACGTGTCGCGTCCCTGCTGGGTTGCGCGCATGTGGCCCCGCTTGTCAGCGGCAGTGGGTAGATTCCTCTGAGTGACAATTTTTTTTGTATTTTTCTAAATCCAAATTTAAACTGTTTTCATATTCTATTTAAATGCAAATGCTTTTATAACTTGTAAATAAATTCGAATTGAATAAAAGTTTAATATGAAATGTGATTAGTTTTTAAACATGAATTCAAATGTCAATTCAAATATTTTCAAAACTAATTTAAACTAGTCAAACCTTTGACCCCATTTGACTAATTTTGAATTTAATATTGCTTTAAATTTATAATTTCAAATAATATGAATAATATATGTTTTTGAATCAGAAAAACATGAGGAATATAAATATGCTATTTAAAATATATTCTAGGAAAATAAAATTTTCGAATTATGAAATACTATTTAAATGTCATTTCTTAATAACTGCATAACTTTAGTTCCGTAAGTCCAAATTCGATAAATAATATGTCTAAATCGATCAGCGCGACGAGCCCATTCTGATTATGCATTTCATGTTATAAATTGAAGCATGTATAATATAAATATTAAATATTTAGAACTGTTTATGGGAGTAAAACATACCAAAATAATTAATTAAAGTGCTTTATTAATGTTCCCACATCTCACCCATGCCATGCTATATTATATCATGAAATTGTGCATCATTCCATCATGGCATACCTTATTTTTCTTGTTGCATATGTTCATATGATTACGCACTTTATTTATTATGTCCCTTTGTGTGTTTGGTTTTTATCCAAATAGACACCAAGCAAGGGAACTATCAGGAGCCTCAGGAGTATTGCCCGGATCCCACCTATTCTGTAACTGAACTGCTAGACAAGTAATTCTCCATGCTTGCATACATATAGAACCTATCCTTCTATCTTATTCTTGCATCATTGAGTCATAATTGCATTAAATTGGAATCCAAAGTATTGCATAGCCTTTACTTTTAAATCCCACCGAAGCTTCTACCCTCAATCCTATGAGCCATTACTACAGGAGTTGTTTGAGCCATGCGAGTCATAGAATTGCATGTGTAGGGTTTTTGTGAGTCATTGGATAACGATGTACCTAAACAACTTAAACTATGTAGTAATGAGATAACTAAAGAAAGAGGCACCGGTAGGCAATAACTGTTATTTGGTTCTTCCACGCTCACTTGTGTCCCGTAGGCCCCGGGTACTTGATACATGTTCCTTGACTATCGCACTATACACATGTGGGACCATGAATCCCCTTTGCCTGAGCTTGATTCACACTTTATTTATTGGGACCACAAACTAGTTTGGGGCTTTATTACTATCCTGTACTTATGCCATGTTTTAATGCTTTATTTACTATTGCGTGTGGAGCGCCTGTACTGTTTTGGAATGCGGAGTGTTTTTGTGGTATAGACAAGCCCAGTCACACTTTTGGGTTCCCAGTCTTTTACCACTATTGGTGCAAACCTTGGGTCTGTCTCGGAGCCGGCCAACTTCGTTGCGGGTAGCTTATTGGGGTGGCCCCTGAAATAATTTATGAATCCCGTGAATGCATTTTCGTGAGGCCTCATTGCATTTTATTTGGTTCTTCCCGAGGTTGATCGTGCGTGTGTTGCTATTTGTGCACCCCTGCAAGGTAAGTCTTTCTGAAAGCCGTGTCCGCAGTTATGTACGACTTGGAGCATAATTTCTCGATCATAGATAACTATTACTAAAGTACAGCGGTTAATTTGACTAATACATGACTAGTAAATAGTGTACCCCCCATGGAATGGTTAATAAAATTGCCAACGGGTGGGATGTTCTTCCGCCTTCTCGTCGGTAAGCGAGAAGAAGGGTGAGCGATGTTTATTTATGTTACTTATATAACTGTTTGTTTCTAATTAACGAGCGTCCATCCATCCTTGGTTGGGCGGATGTTTTAGCATGTCTCTATAGAACTATTCAGATATTATCTTTCGCTGCAATTGCGTCACCCCCAGGTTGTTCCCTTTAGACGCATAAAGACTTGCTGAGTACCCCTAGGCATCGTCGGATTGAAGACATGTACGCCGAGAGGGGGTCCCCGAGGCATGTGCTGAAAGGGGGTGTGAGGCGACGGTATTCTGGAACGGTGAGCACACAAGCTTTACCCAGGTTCAAATCGACTTTGGACAGTTCCTACCCCTGCTAGCAATCCAGTAATATGGCAGAGCCGGAAGTACAAATTACAAGAGAGGTTCGCATGTGCGAGTTGAGATTGTTTATTGTGGGTGCCCTAAATGTTGGTCCCTAGGACATCTTATATAGATATCTGGCCTAGGGTTACAGGAGAGACCTATCCGGCTACGACTAAGAGTCGGTTACAAAGTACATCTTGGACTACAAGTAACTAAACAGTCCTAAGTCGGTAAGTCTTTTGGGCCTTCCCGTAGCCGAGTGGACTTCCGTCTTCTCTCCCTGACCGGACCTCCCGTGAAGCAAATCTCTAACCCGAAGCAGGCACCCGGGTCAAGGAGTTACAATGGGTATACCTGGAAAGTATATCCCCAATAGTAGTCCTCGGAAGCGTCCAAGATCCAGAGTCGGATTTCATCATCTAGCTTGATCTATCTTCGGCTTGTAGAAACTTGAAGGGTTCCTAAAATTCCAAAAGAAAACTAGGATCCAAGTCTCAAATTGATCCAGACCTGTGAGTATGTCATTCGGTTTTCCAACTTAAAATTCAAATTAAGCTGAAACTAGTTCTCTGATGTAACCTAAGATTAGTCAAAGTCAAGTCACGTCAATGAAAGACATTCCTGACAGCGTGACCGTTGGTGGAGCCTATCGCGGAACCGAGGCGCCGTTTTAATGCATGCACGGAGATCAAGGAGGCATAATATTCTCGAGGAGGTTACCTCGCTCCTTCTACGACGCGTGGCATGTACACTATTTGTTTCACACGAATCTTGATGTAGGCGAGGCATATAAGGGGTTCAGATCTCCTTATTCTCTCTCACCGGCGCCTCTTCCTTCTTCTTCCTCCAAGCAAAACCGCGCCCTTGCTCTCCCATTCCTCCCCCAAGTCGCACATCGCCGCCGATCCTAGGTTATCGCTGCCACCCAAATGGCTCACACATCTTCATCTGGCATGGCGGCGACCATGACGATGACCACTACAACGACAGAGAAGGAGAATTTCCGTGGAGTGTGGATCTCGTATGTGCTTAACGACGAGAAATTGTGCGGTGTTGAGAAGGAAGGTCTTCTCTGCGCTGCTGACTGGAGGAGCGGCTTCGACGAGGTCGTTCCATCTCCTTGCGCCGGCGAGAGGGTTCATTTCGGTACTCACCTTGATAGAGGTTTGAGTTTTTCCCCCTCAAAGTTTTTTTCTGAGGTCATAAATCACTGATGTCTATGCACTTCTATTCTTGTAGAAAGTTGTTGGGCCTCCAAGTGCAGAGGTTTGTAGAACAAGAGCAAGTTTTCCCTTAAGTGGATTACCCAAGGTTTATCGAACTCAGGGATGGAGTGGTCAAAGGTATCCCCTCTCAAGCAACCCTGCAATCAAGATACAAGAAGTCTCTTGTGTCCCCAACACACCCAATACACTTGTCAGGTGTATATGTGCACTAGTTTGGTGAAGAGATAGTAAAATACAAATGGTATAGATATAAGACAATGATATCATAAAATAGCTTGATGGCATAGAAGAGACTAAAGGCAAACTAAAATAAAGATGGAAGCAAGCAAACATGTAACAGATCTAATTGCAAACGGTGTTTCAATGCTTAGAAACAAGGCCTAGGGATCATACTCTCACTAGTGAACACTCTCATATAAATATATTATCTTCATGATATTACTTAGAACTACTCTTCGGTTGGACACTCTAATCCATGGTAGGGCTATAACAACACACCTCAAAGTAAGCCTTTCCCATCTAGATAACCCCACACTATCACCTTGAGCACTATATGGTTCCAACAAACACCACAATTTCATAAAGACATCCAACTCCAAATATAACTCATAACAAGTATTTGTAATCTCTAGCATAAGTGCCACCATGGTGTGCATGCTGTTACTTTCACACACATGGGGAGAGCAGAGATCTATTAAAGCACTTGAGTAGCAAGGTAGATCTACTTGATTACAAAGTTCATGATCACAATATGATCATGCATAGAGAGAGAGATGAACACATAGCTACTGGTAGAACCCTTAGCCTTGAGGAAGAACTACTCCCTCATCATCATGGGAATCAGCAACGGCGATGGAGATGGTGGTGGAGATCGATGGAGATGGCTGTGGGGGACTTCCCCGTCCCAGTAGGGTGCTAGAACAGAGACTTTCTGTCCCCCGAATCTCCCTTCGGTGGCAGCGGCGCTGCGGAACTTTTCATGGCTAGAGGCTTGACGATTTAGGGTTTTTGCATCGGGGGCTTCTTATAGGCAAAGGGGCAAGGTCGGTGGCCGGCCAGGGGCCCACACCGCCTGGTGGCACGGCTAGGGCTAGCCCACACCACCATATGGTATGCCCACCCTGGTGCCCTACTCCGTATCTGCTTCGTGTTTCCGTGTTGCTCTGGGAAAAATAGGCATATTGGCTTTTGTCCCATCCAATTCCGAGAATATTGATTTTCTGCCTTTTCTGGAACCAAAAATAGAAGAAAACAGGCAACTGGCACTATGGCATCTTGTTAATTGGTTAGTCCCATAAAACATATAAAAATACCTCAAAGTGTTGACAAAGCAAAGTAGATACTAAACAAGCATGGAACATCAAAAATTATAGATACGTTTGCAACGTATCAACATCCCCAAGCTTAACTCCTGCTCGTCCTCGAGTAGGTAAGTGATAAAAAGAAAGAATAATTTTTGAGGTGACATGCACCATCATAAAGATGATCAAAGTATTTGTAAAACATTTGAAAGCTGGGATCATAGTACTTCAACATAGCATGAAAGATAAAGTTCTAACAATAAGACATAGCAACTATGTTGTGACATGAAAAGGCACAAACAAAAAGATTCATAAATAACAATGCTTTGCAAGACATTTGTTTGTTTCACATAAAGAAAACATAGCATTGTGGCATTCTGCTTGTCCCTCATAGAGTAGCAAACATAAATGAATAGGACACCTTCAAAGTTTATAAGGGTGACTAGATACAAATAGTTTAAGAACAAGCAATATCAAAGTTATGCATCAATCAACAAGTCTTGGGGCAATGCACATAGAACTAAGAATGGCCACGATGCTCTCTCAATAGGTGCATAAAGATAGAAGATGGAGACTCAACATAAAAGTAAAAGAAAGGCCTTCATAGAAGGAAGCAGAGATTCAAGTTTCATAAAGAGCTTCCAAAAATTATGGTACTTATTAGCTTTCATCTCTCATTACCCCTATCATAAGCATCTTGAAGTGATTAAGGTTAAAGTGAACAAACTATGGAGTATATGCTTGACAAAGTATAAGTTGGAAATCTCTTGTCCCTTGAATACGAGGGTCGCTCCTCATGCTACTCAAGTTTAGTCACCGGTAAGTTTTTGTCATAGTAAGTACATGTGTATCATAGAGAACCGCCAATGGGGTACCTCTTGCCCGATGATACAGAAGAATCCCCATATCAAAATGACAAGGAAAGCAGACAACGAGCATCTCAGCAATCTTCTTATTTACCATGGGAAAATGGTGCTTTTTTCTCTCTTTCCTCTTTTCTCATATCTCTTTTTTTTTTCTCTTTTTCTCAATATCTGACTCTTTTTTATAAGAAGAATGCTTCATAGACAGCTCTGGTTATGCTGCAGGTTTCCACCATGACAACATGGATTAGACCGGCGGCCCAGGCGTTTCTCTAACACAAATACATAACTCCATGGACTTACAAGCTCCCCTTTCATTTCACACCGATGACATCCATAGACAAAAGAGCATGATATCAACTAGGTACCAAGTACAAGTGCAATGTTGAAAGCGTTCCCCATGACAGCATGGTTCTGCTAATCCTCAACATATAAGTGCAAGCATATACAACAAAGACGACACAATGGTTCAAGTTACGACACAATGGTTCAAGTTTATTAAGGGCAAGAAAATTAAAGTGTGACATCAAGTTCGTGAGAGCTTTAATCACTAGTTATCTCATAACAAGTTTAATTCGGAAGGTAGGTAAAAACATGAATATACTTGGAATAGCAAATGCTAATAGGTAGGTATGCTGGACTCTTTGGAATAACTTGGTTTTAGGAGTTGGATGCATGAGTGGAACTCATACTTGGTTATGGAGGCTAGCAAAAGACTGGGAGCGACCAACTAAGAGAGCAATAATGGCCATAATCATGCAAAGCGACAAAACATCATTAATCAAAGCATAAAGTGATATTACAAGTCGAAAACTAAAGGATCATAAAGGCTTATGGTGACTTGGAATAGTCATAACATGGTGTGAGCATGTGCCAAGTCAACCCAAATAAAGCATCAAAGGAGAATACCACAATACTATGCTTTAATATGCTAAAACAACACATGATTCTTCCAAGGCACATTAAGCAATCTCAATTTTTTATAACATGTCATGCTACAGCAATAATCACTAAGCATAAAGCCAAAAAAATACCAAGCATGACATGACAAAGCATAGGCCACAGTCAAAAACAAGCTCCTTTTACCACTTAAGCATGAACTTTCCTACTCTTTTCCAATCCAAACCAACTTATTTGAAAGAACTCACAAAGATAATAATAAATAAAGATCAGTGATCTTGTCTCACAAATCCAAAAAGAAGAACTAAAATGTTCTAAGCTAAAAGCACAAGAAAACTAAGGCTAAACACAGTGCTAGCAAAAGAGAACACTCACAAAACAATAAGAATGAAAACTAGAGTGTTGTAGGCAATGAATAACGGGGTGTGTATCTCTCCAAAAGAAGTGTGTTGGGATCCAACCAAATTATTTAAGCAAACTAATCAAAATAAAACTAAAAACAAAAATGAAGACGCTCTAAGAACAACGCAATTGTGCATGACACAATAAAAATGAAGTGTTTGGAAGAAACCTGAGATTTTTATTGATAAAGAAGGGGATGCCTTGGGCATCCCCAAGCTTTGACGCTTGTACCTCTTAGATATTTCTTGGGTTGACACACCTGGCATCCCCAAGCTTGAGCTTTAGTCCATTCTTCATCTCATTACATAATTCTCTTCATACACCTGAAATTTTTCCTTCATACAAAACTTCAGACAATCTTTATTAGCAACATTAGTGCACTTAAGATAATAAGTTTTTTGGGTTCAGTTTCAACACCAATAAAACTTCCATTAAAACACAAGCTACTGTAGCACTTCCCTCAAAAAGCTCAATTCCCCAAAATAACTCAAAAAGGAACCAACAAGAAGCAAATGCAAATAATGGCAGAAATCTGTCAAAACAGACCAACAGGTAAAAACTAATTTTTTCGAAGATCTTCTGTTGCTCAAATCAAAAAGTGTTGAACTAACTAAAGTTAGTGTGGCATCCCGCTAAAACCACTACTAGAAAATCGCGTTGTTTTTGTGCATGGCATCGTCATGACCACATTCTCATGTCATCATGCCACCTTGCATTTGAGCACCGTCATCATCATGCATCTGTTGTCTGAAACTATTTTCGAAAAACCCTATTTCTGTTTTCTAAATACCTAGCCTTTATTCAAATACAAAACCCGGGGTCTCCGGAATATTTTGTTCCGTCTACAAACAGTTTTCAAACGCCCCGTTTTAAACCAATAAAATTTTATAATATTTTTAGGAGGCAGCCCGCTAGGCCCGAAACCCTGGCCGGCCACCTCCAAACCCTAGTCTAAAAATACCTAATCCTAAATCTATCCCACCCTAATCCTACCCAGCCCCCACCACCTCACCCCGCCCAATAGCCACGCGACACCTCACCAACCCCCTCCCTTTTCCCTCCACCACACCACACACACACACGCCACACACACACACACGCCACACAACACACACCACACACACCTGATCCACCCACTGCCGCCCTCTCACACACGCGCTTACGCGCCCAACTCACAGACACCGCCCACGGCCCCACCTGGCCACGATCCCGCCCACCTGCCGCGCAGCAGGCCACCTGCACGCACTCCCGCACCTGGCCCCACCCCACACGCGCCCGCGCCTCTCTCTCTCTTCCCTCGCCTCTCTCTTTCCTCACCCCGACGCCCTACCTCACCTGGCCGCCGCCCTGCTTCCTCTACTTCGGCTCCACGAACCCGCCCCTCCTCCCTCGTTCTGCCGCGCCCCTCGAGCCCCATCGCCGGAGCCCGCCTCACCTTCCTCCCTCTGCGGCGAACTCGTCCACCTCGGGCCCGCCGCCGCACCGCCGGTCGCCCTCATCGCCGGCCGTCGTCCGCGCCTCCGTGCTCCCCGCCGACCCGTTGCCCCTTCCTCGTCCCTCGTCGAGCCCCCTGAGCCGCCTCCGCTCTGCCTCCGCGCCGCCCGTTGCCGCCCCTTCACTGAGCTCCGCCTCCGCCTCCGCCTCCGCCTCGGCCTCCGCCTCCCGGGGCCGCCCTCTGCTCCGTTCGCGGGCGTGGCCCCGTCTCCTGAGCCTCTCTGCCCGCTTGAGCCCCGCCTCCGCCTCGACCAGCGTGCTCGCTGTCCTGGGGCCCGTTCCCCTCCTCCCCATCGAGGACCTCCGCCCGCGTCTCCCTGGACCCCGATGTCACCGCCGCCATCTGTTCCTCCGCGCCATGTTCCCCTACTGTTGTATGTGGGAGCCGCTCTGCGAGTGTCCTTTGAGCCCAAGACGGTGGCTCTCGTTGTTTTTTGTTTGTATTGTGGTTTTCTCTCGGCCACCATCGAGTCTGCCGCATGCAAGCATCCATGTGTGGATGCCTCTGTCCAGATCTTCACCAAGGCCAAGTGGGCTCATCCGCAAGACAGAAACCAATTGACGCAAGATCTTCGATGCCTTCGTGCAAAGCCAAAACTGAGGGGCCATCTTGTACCCGGTGTCGTCTATTCAAGTTCGCCATCGGCAATGAAGTCGGTACCCGAAGCATCGTCAACATCGACCTCTACGCCAAAACCCGAGTGCGATGGTGACGCATTCCAAGATCTTCATCGTGGGCACCAAGTTCTCCTTCCTGGCTTCGAAGCCCCGACCCCGAAGGCCACAGATGCGACAAGTACTTCTTCCCGGAGCCGATGCCCGAGATCCCGAACGACAAGGTTGTCGACACGGATACGCCAAGTATTGCCTCGAGGATGCCAAGTTCTTCACCCCGAACACCAAGACCGACTCGATGGTGCGGACCCAACAAGACCTTCGCGATGGCAAGATCAACACCAACCAGAGCAGATCCGATGCGCTCGGACGCCAAACCAAGTCCTCCTTCCCAGAACATCAAGCTCTCCTTCCGTTGTCCGTGACCGTTTCCGTCGAACCGTTCCCCCGTCGAGCCCTGTCGAACCCCGAAGCCCCGGAACCCAAGATCTTCCGAACCCAGATGTGTGAACCTTTTCCTGAGCCCCTATTTTATAAAAGCTATATATAAAACTGTTGCATATGAATTGTTCATACATGCATACCTGTCTGTGGTTTGGGGGCATTATGCCAATTCACCTCATAATTAAATATGGAGTCCATCTGCGGGATATCTTTGTCTTATTCCGGACTCCATTTAAATTGCTGTAGCGAACCGATGCCATGTTTCGCCCTATTAATACAACATTTAAATTGCGGGGGTTCTAAATAACTTGAACCGTTTAATTAAATGTCGGGACCCCGGTTCCGCTTAATACTGCCTAATTGCACCGCATCTGCATTATATCATAATCATGTCGGATCTTTTGCCGTCGTATTAAATATTGCCTCCGATGTTTCTTCTAGTGTTTACTTCTTCGCGGATTAGGCCGATGAGTTGATGCGAGTATCGACAAGTTCTCCGGATATGATCCGTCGGTAGTGTTTCCCAGGCGAGCATCCTCCCCCTTTTACCTATTTTGCATTTATAGTCTTTATTTCCTCCTGTTGATCTATTTCTATCCGTGTCGCGATGCTTTAGTTTCCGTGCACCAGTTATATCCCGTGCAGCCTATATATTGCCATGGACACCTCCTATTACCTGTGTTTGGTAGATAGCTGGCCTTGCGAGTCTTAGTTGCTTGCTCAGGTGCGATCTCATGTTGTCAAGTACCACAGTTGTTGGAATGCTGGCAGATGTTTATGGTGGAGGTGATCATGTCTTTAAATACAACTATTAAATTGCTAGATATAACTAATGCAGAGACATCGGTGGGCAATAGATGTTATTTGGTTCTTCCACGCTCACTTGTGTCCCGTAGGACCCCGAGTACTTGATACCTGTTCCTTGATTTTTTGCACTATCCACATCCGGGAGGCCTTATGGACCCCCCTGAGCCAGAGCTTGATTCATTTCTATTTCTTGGGGCCACAAACTAGTTTGGGGTTTTATTACTATCCTGTACTTATGCCATGCTTTACTGCTTTATTTATGATTGTGCGTGGAGCACCTGTACTGTTTAGGATCGTGACACGTTTTCGCTGTATCGACAAGCCCAGTCACACTTTCGGGTTCCCAGTCGTTTATAGCCGTCCACACAAACCCCGGGTCCATTCCGGAGCCGGCCAACTTCGTTGCAGGTAGCTTAGTGGGGTGCCCCCCTGAAATATTACTGAATCCTGTGATCGCTTTGTCGTGAATGCCTCGTTGGGTTTTGAGTTGGTTTTTCCGAGGTTGATCGAGTGTGTGTTGCTATTTGTGCACCCCTGCAGGGTAAAACTTTCTGAAAGCCGTGTCCACGGTTATGGACGACTTGGAGCACAATATCTCGATCATAGACAAGCATAACTAAAGTAGTGCTATAAATTTGACTTAATATATCTGACTAGTAATCAGCTTCACTAAAACGGAATGGATATTAAAAAAATACCAACCACTGGTGGACCTGGGTTGTTTTATTATATCTGCCTAGTAAGTATTGCAACTCCAATGGAATATAAAAGTGCCAACAACTGCTGGGTTTTGGGATTGCTCAGGACAATTATATCTGACTAGTAAATGTGCCAACTACAACGGAATGTTAACTAAAACTGCCTACTACTTATGCTCACAGGATGACTCAAGTTCTATATCTGATTAGTAAGTGCTGCAACTATAACGGAATGAGTAAAATTGCCAACTGTGTGAGTTCCTCGGTTGGACTTCCTCGTTTGGTCTCGAGGGGGAAATACCAGGAAGGGTATGATTGTTGTTAGTATCAGGTTGGTCCTGAATAGGTCTTTCTTATCCCTCTCTAATAGCCGCCAGTGATACCGAGTCTCTATAGGTTGTTTAGTGCCGCTGCGCTGCCGCTTCAGCCCACCATATCTATGTAGGAGAGAGCCGCCGAATTCTAGCCTCGCCATGTATGGGCCTCAGTACTGTCGCTCCTCTTTTTCCTTTGCCCTTTGTCGGCACCCCTTTTGTTTTAGCAGGTTTGAGATCAACGTCGTTAGCAGGGTTACCCTTCCGGCTTGGCCTGGGCAGAGTTATGGACGCCATTGGTTATTCTTTAGGGCTCTTAGCCCCATTTGCATCTTGTCCGTACTCGGACGTTGTATCGTTTTCAAGGTGATTTGGGTCTTTTGTATTGTATTTCTGTATTCTTGACTCGCTGAGTCGCTGTTGTATATATATATATCTGTCCTGTGGGTCCCATCGAGGACTGTTGTGTAATGTTATTACTTCGTTTTCCACCCGCACGAAAGTGCCTGGTGGGCGTCCTTGAATCGTTTCTATGCGGGTTTGGCGGAAAGGGCTAAAGCTTGCATAGGGACGATTTGAGGGTGTTACAGAGTGGTATCAGAGCTCAGCAGTTGCGATACCCCACAAGTCCAGCCTGTAGGATAACCTAGCTAATGGCCAAAGTAGAGTTTCAAAACTATTTTGGAAAATCGGTTGGATAGATCTGATTAGGTCTGCTTTTACTCCTTACCCCTCTGCTATTCTCCTCTTACCTTTGCGTGTTTTGAATCCGCTCTCTTCTCTTTCTTCGAGTCCAGGAATTCTCGTGGTTGGGTTTCCATTGTACCTTCAGGGTTTCGCTTCCTCCTTTGGTAACGGTGCTTCTACCTACGGTCTACATGCTATCTGAGGAATCCTTCATCTGTTGGACTTTTCTTTGTTCCTTCTTGTGCCTTCCGGTGTTTTCCAACACGACGACCTCATCTACATCAGATCCGATGAAGCCCTGCATCACTCCTTTGTTTCCGAACCCCGCTTGTTGAGATCTTCAGTCTGATTTCGAGAGTTGATTGCATAATTCAACTATTCATGTACAGAGTAATGTTTTGAGTGCGGGATGGAGTCATGACCATACCACTACTCTTATCATTCGCTTTGTACATTGAATTGGAGGATCAATGCAATTTTCACTCCTTCCACGGAAGTTAAAGGTGGCCTTATCTTTTGAGACCTTTATCTTCGTCCTTGTTTCTCCGGAGTGTTCTCTCAACGAACGCGAGCAACGACCCCTTGTTGGTGGTGTCGCCGATTCAAGACGAAAAAGGAACCTTTGTTAGTGGTGTTGCGAGGATCTACACGAAGCGATAAGATTCAGATCGCCGACCTTCTTCCCGGTACCACGAGGCGGATCTCGAGGGCGAGATCCCTTGTTAGTGGTGTCGAATTGTGGCATCCCGCTAAAACCACTACTAGAAAATCGCGTTGTTTTTGTGCATGGCATCGTCATGACCACATGCTCATGTCATCATGCCACCTTGCATTTGAGCACCGTCATCATCATGCATCTGTTGTCTGAAACTATTTTTGAAAAACCCTATTTCTGTTTTCTAAATACCTAGCCTTTATTCAAATACAAAACCCGGGGTCTCCGGAATATTTTGTTCCATCTACAAACAGTTTTCAAACACCTCGTTTTAAACCAATAAAATTTTATAATATTTTTAGGAGGCAGCCCGCCAGGCCCGAAAGCCCGCCGGCCACCTCCAAACCCTAGTCAAAAAATACCTAATCCTAAATCTACCCCACCCTAATCCTACCCAGCCCCCTCCACCTCACCCCGACCAATAGCCGCGCGGCACCTCACCAACCCCCTCCCTTTTCCCTCCACCTCACCACACACACACACGCCACACACACACACGCCACACCACACACACCACACACACCTGATCCACCCACCGCCGCCCTCTCACACACGCGTGCACACGCCCAACTCACAAACACCGCCCCCGGCCCCACCTGACCACGATCCCGCCCACCTGCACTGCAGACCCCACCCCACACGCCCCTCTCTCTCTTCCCTCGCCTCTCTCTTTCCTCACCCCGACGCCCTGCCTCACCTGGCCGCCGCCGCCCTGCTTCCTCCACTCCGGCTCCACGAACCCGCCCCTCCTCCCTCGTTCTGCCGTGCCCCTCGAGCCCCATCGCCGGAGCCCGCCTCACCTCCCTCCCTCTGCGGCGAACTCGTCCACCTCGGGCCCGCCTCCGCGCCGCTGGTCGCCCTCATTGCCGGCCGTCGTCCGCGCCTTAGTGCTCCCCGCCGACCCGTCGCCCCTTCCTCGTCCCTCGTCGAGCCCCCTGAGCCGCCTCCGCTCTGCCTCCGCGCCGCCGTCACCCGCCCCCTTCCCGGAGCTCCGCCCCGCCTCCGACCGTCCTCCGCCTCGAGCTCCGGCCTCCCCGCCGCCAGGACCGCCCTCTGCTCCGTTCGCGGGCGCGGCCCCGTCTCCCCGAGCCTGAGCCTCTGCCCGGCCGCAGAGCCCCGCCTCCGCCTCGACCAGCGTGCTCGCCGTCCCGGGGCCCGTTCCCCTCCTCCCCATCGAGGACCTCCGCCCGCGTCTCCCTGGACCCTGATGTCGCCGCCGCCATCTGTTCCTCCGTGCCGCATTCCCCTACTGTTGTATGTGGGAGCCGCTCTGCGAGTGTCCTTTGAGCCCAAGACGGTGGCTCCCGTTGTTTTTTGTTTGTATTGTGGTTTTCTCTCGGCCACCATCGAGTCTGCCGCACGCAAGCATCCATGTGTGGATGCCTCTGTCCAGATCTTCACCAAGGCCAAGTGGGCTCATCCGTAAGACAGAAACCAATTGACGCAAGATCTTCGACGCCTTCGTGCGAAGCCAAAACCGAGGGGCCATCTTGTACCCGGTGTCATCTATTCAAGTTTGCCATCGGCAATGAAGTCGGTACCCGAAGCATCGTCAACATCGACCTCTACGCCAAAACCCGAATGCGATGGTGACGCATTCCAAGATCTTCATCGTGGGCACCAAGTTCTCCTTCCTGGCTTCGACGCCGCAACCCCGAAGGCCATAGATGCGACAAGTACTTCTTCTCGGAGCCGATGCCCGAGATCCCGGATGACAAGGTCGTCGACACGGATACGCCAAGTACTTCCTCGAGGACGCCAAGTTCTTCACCCCGAACGCCAAGACCGACTCGATGGTGCGGACCCGACAAGACCTTCACGACGGCAAGATCAACACTGACCAGGGCGGATCCGATGCGCCCCGACGCCAAACCAAGTCCTCCTCCCCGGAACATCAAGCTCTCCTTCCGTTGTCCGTGACCGTTTCCGTCGAACCGTTCCCCCGTCGAGCCCTGTCGAACCCCGAACCCCCGGAACCCAAGATCTTTCGAACCCAGATGTGTGAACCTTTTCCTGAGCCCCTATTTTATAAAAGCTATATATAAAACTGTTGCATATGAATTGTTCATACATGCATACCTGTCTGTGGTTTAGGGGCATTATGCCGATTCACCTCATAATTAAATATGGAGTCCATCTACGGGATATCTTTGTCTTATTCCGGACTCCATTTAAATTGGTGTAGCGAACCGATGCCATGTTTCGCCCTGTTAATACAACATTTAAATTGCGGGGGTTCTAAATAACTTGAACCGTTTAATTAAATGTCGGGACCTCGGTTCCGCTTAATACTGCCTAATTGCACCGCATCTGCATCATATCATAATCATGTCGGATCTTTTGCCGTCGTATTAAATATTGCATCCGGTGTTTCTTCTAGTGTTTGCTTCTTTGCGGATTACGCCGATGAGTTGATGCGAGTATCGACAAGTTCTCCAGATATGATCCGTCGAAAGTGTTTCCCAGGCGAGCATCCTCCCCCTTTCTACCTATTTTGCATTTATAGTCTTTATTTCCTCCTGTTGATCTATTGCTATCCGTGTCCGATGCTTTAGTTTCCGTGCACCAGTTATATTCCGTGGAGTCTCTATATTGCCATGGACACCTCCTATTACCTGTGCTTGGTAGATAGTTGGCCTTGCGAGTCTTAGTTGCTTGCTCAGGTGCGAGCTCGTGTTGTCAAGTACCACAGTTGTTGGAATGCTGGAAGATGTTTATGGTGGAGGTGATCATGTCTTTAAATACAACTATTAAATTGCTAGATATAACTAATGCAGAGGCATTGGTGGGCAATAGATGTTATTTGGTTCTTCCACGCTCACTTGTGTCCCATAGGACCCCGAGTACTTGATAACTGTTCCTTGATTTTTTGCACTATCCACATCCGGGAGGCCTTATGGACCCCCTGAGCCAGAGCTTGATTCATTTCTATTTCTTAGGGCCACAAACTAGTTTGGGGTTTTATTACTATCCTGTACTTATGCCATGCTTTACTGCTTTATTTACGATTGTGCGTGGAGCACCTATACTGTTTAGGACCGTGACACGTTTTCGCTGTATCGACAAGCCCAGTCACACTTTCGGGTTCCTAGTCGTTTACAGCCGTCCACACAAACCCTGGGTTCGTTCCGGAGCCGGCCAACTTTGTTGTGGGTAGCTTAGTGGGGTGGCCCCCTGAAATATTACTGAATCCTGTGATCGCTTTGTCGTGAATGCCTCGTTGGGTTTTGAGTTGGTTTTTCCGAGGTTGATCGAGTGTGTGTTGCTATTTGTGCACCCCTGCAGGGTAAAACTTTCTGAAAGCCGTGTCCACGGTTATGGACGACTTGGAGCACAGTATCTCGATCATAGACAAGCATAACTAAAGTAGTGCTATAAATTTGACTTAATATATCTGACTAGTAATCAGCTTCACTAAAACAGAATGGATATTAAAAAAATGCCAACCACTGGTGGACCTGGGTTGTTTTGTTATATCTGCCTAGTAAGTATTGCAACTCCAATGGAATATAAATGTGCCAACAACTGCTGGGTTTTGGGATTGCTCAGGACAATTATATCTGACTAGTAAATGTGCCAACTACAACGGAATGTTAACTAAAACTGCCCACTACTTATGCTCACAGGATGACTCAAGTTCTATATCTGATTAGTAAGTGCTGCAACTATAACGGAATGAGTAAAATTGCCAACTGTGTGAGTTCCTCGGTTTGACTTCCTCGTTTGGTCTCGAGGGGGAAATACCAGGAAGGGTATGATTGTTGTTAGTATCAGGTTGGTCCCGAATAGGTCTTTCTTATCCCTCTCTAATAGCCGCCAGTGATACCGAGTCTCTATAGGTTGTTTAGTGCCATTGCTTCAGCCCACCATACCTATGTAGGCGAGAGTCACGAATTCTAGCCTCGCCATGTAATCGCCTCATCGACGCCTCTTTTTGCTTTGCCATTTGTCGGCACCCCTTTTGTTTTAGCAGGTTTGAGATCGACGTCATTAGCAGGGTTACCCTTCCGGCTTGGCCTGGGCAGGGTTATGGACGCCATTGGTTATTCTTCAGGGCTCTTAGCCCCATTTGCATCTTGTCCGTACTCGGACGTTGTATCGTTTTCAAGGTGATTTGGGTCTTTTGTATTGTATTTCTGTATTCTTGACTCGCTGAGTCGCTGTTGTATATATATCTGTTCTGTGGGTCCCATCGAGGACTGTTGTGTAATGTTATTACTTCGTTTTCCACCTGCACGAAAGTGCCTGGTGGGCGTCCTTGAATCGTTTTTATGCGGGTTTGGCGGAAAGGGCTAAAGCTTGCATATGGCTGATTTGAGGGTGTTACAGTTAGATAACAACCTGGGGCAGAAGCTCAAAAATTCATGCCTCAAACCGACGTACAGAGTTTTTACACGAATTTTTACGATGAAGAATAAAAATCTGTTTCGGGACAGCAACTTTTCCAAGCATTACATGTCTCTTATTAGAGGTTACTCTTGGCACAAAAAGCAAATAAAAAGGATAAGGAGCGATTATTACAGAGGTAATCACTTCCAAGACTCATCTAAAACTTTTGGGTTATCTCCCAATAAGTACTTTTCTTTAACGCCTTTAAGTTAGGCATAATGGTTTGAGAAGATGCTCACATAAGAAATATAAATTGAAGTAGGAGAGAGCATCAAGAAGCAAATTCAAAACACATTTAATTCTAACCCACTCCCTATGCATAGGAATCTTGTAAAGAAACAAGTCATGACAGCACAAAGCAACAAGCATAGTAAAGCAAAACAAGTGCAACTTCAAGACTTTCAACATAAAGAGGGGAAACTTAATATTGTTGAGATACATAAAACCATGTTTCCCTCTCTCATAATAACTTTCAGTAGCATCATGAATCAAATTAACAATATAACTATCACATAAAACATTCTTATCATGAGCCACATGCATAAAAGAATTAATACTCCCCACATAAACATAGTCATTCTTACTAATTATAGTGGGATCAAATTCAACAAAATAGCTATCATTATTATTCTCATCACCATAATCATCAAATATAGGAGGCATATTGTAATCATAATTAATTTTCTCCTCAATAGTAGGTGGACTGAGAATATCATATTCATCATTGTAATCATCATAAATTGGAGGTTTTGTATCATCATAAGCAATAGAATAGCTATCTTCCAAAGCTGGGGAACTAAAAAGATCATTTTCATAAAAACTAGCTTCCCCAAGCTTAGACTTTTCCATAGCAGTAGCAATAATGGTGTCCATAGAATTCATACTAACAACATTGCTATTAGCATGCACATAAAGTTCCATAGGTTTTTTTAATTTTCTCTTCAAACACTTCATGTCCTAACTCAAGAAATACTATAAAGCTCTCTAATTTTGTAGTTGTTTTCCATTAAGCCTAACTAGTGAAAACAAGAAACAAAAATACAAAATTGCAGAATCTAAAGGAAATAACTTTAAGCACTCACACCGGAGGATGTGAGTATCTTTTATCTTACCTTCCCGGCAATGGCGCCAGAAAATTACTTGATGTCTACGCACTTATATTCTTGTAGACAGTTGTTGGGCCTCCAAGTGCAGAGGTTTGTAGAACAACAACAAGTTTTCCCTTAAGTGGATTACCCAAGGTTTATCGAACTCAGAGAGGAAGTGTTCAGAGGTAGTATCCCCTCTCAAACAACCCTGCAATCAAGATACAAGAAGTCTCTTGTGTCCCCAACACACCCAATACACTTGTCAGGTGTATAGGTGCACTAGTTCGGTGAAGAGATAGTAAAATGCAAGTGGTATAGATATAAGACAACGGTACCAAAAAATAGCTTAATTGCGTAGAAGAGACTAAAGGCAAACTAAAATAAAGATGGAATCAAGCAAACATGTAACAAATCTAATTGCAAACGGTGTTTCAATGATTAGAAACAAGGCCTAGGGATCATACTTTGACTAGTGAATACTCTCATAGAAATATATTATCTTCATGATACTACACTCAACTACTCTCTGGTTGGACACTCTAATCCATGGTTGGTGTTGGGGATATACTTTCCGAGTATCCTCACAGACCAGGGTGGCCCACTTCGGGTTAGAGCTTTGCTTCACGGGCGGCCCAGTCAGGCAGAGAAGACGGAGTCCAATCCGGCTACAGGAAGGCCGAGAAGACTTACCGACTTAGGCCCATAGTGTTACTTGTAGTTCAAAATGTACTCAGAATCACTCTTAGTCGAGCGGATAGATCTCTCAGTAAACCCTAGGGCCGGATATCTATATAAGTCATTCTAGGGAGAGCCTTTAGGCACACCTCAATAGTCTACAATCTCAACTCGCACAAAGTAAACCCTTGTAACCCATATATTCGCACCGCCAGACATCGATTGCTAGGAGTAGGATCCCAAAGCCCGGATTCAACTGGTAAACTTGTGTGCTCACCGTCCCGGAACACCGTACGTCTCACACCCCTCTCTTCTGCACGCCCCGAGGACCCCCTCATGGCGTACTTGTCATCAATCCGATGACAGTTGGCACCCACCGTGGGGCAAGTGAGCTTCGGATCTGCGTTCCGAGCGGAATCTGCAAGAATCGGAATCGGCGAGACTATCGCCGTCGGTCGCGTCCTCTACGCCAGCGACGTCCCTCTCATCGTTCTCGACGAGACGTGGATTACAGCTAGGGAGGCCGTGACTGCCTACGCAATCATGTCTTTTGGCGAGATCGATGTTTACATCGGTTTTGCTGAACCTGCCCCACCCACCCCAGCGGTGATGATAGAGGCAGAAGAATCTTCTGGGTCCCCTTTGTTCGCGGAGGCGGCAGAGTTTCGGATCTCAGAAAACCCTAATCCCACCCAGCCCGCACCAGCTGCAGAGATAGTGGACAAATCCGAGCCTGAGGAAGACCTAGCGGTCCAAGTCGAATCTGGAGTGGATCTCCTTGGAGAGGCCGGATCCCAGATCAACCCACCCGCGGAAGTCAAAATCCAGGAGGAACTAATCAATGACACTGATTTCGGCTCTGATGACGCCGGGATAGACAGGCCTTTCCTGAGGTACACACTGCGATGTATGATAATGCAAGATGCAAGCGCATATGCAATTCTCGAGACCATTAAAAGTTTCGACATGGCTGATCGCGAAAGCCGCAGGTACCTCAGGAAGCGTGCATCGCACTTTGTCGGATATGTGGGATCCGGATCTGGCTCTGCCGATGCTGGGGAAAACACCGACTCTGTGATGGAGGCAATTGGAACAAACGCCAACGTACCCGCATCCTCGGATGAATCGATGAAGTCAGCGGATTTCCGAAAGTTCTCCGCGGAATATGAAGAGGAGTATAACTCCAAAGCTACAAAAGAAGGAGAAGCCATGGATGAAGGGTCCGAGGAACACTCTCCCAAAGCGCAGGATGACATGGAAGTCGGAGATAATCCCAAAGCCCAGATGTCCGAAAGTACCGATTAGAGCTTGACTCCAGGAAACGGACACAAAGCCGTCTTTGCTACCGGCGCTGCCAAGAAGGCAAAGAAGAGGAACAAGAAGAACAAGACCCTGGCAAAAGACCCTCTGATAGAGGAGGTGATTGCCGAGGAATATGAAGAAGAATCGGATGGACCACTTATCCCAGAAGAGCCGAAAAAAGAAGAATCAGTGGATGGACACGTGATCACTGAAGGTGCGCGTAAACTCATCGATGCTGCATTAACCACACCTATCCCTATAGTTGCAGAACTTACTGCTGAAGAGCTGGACCAAAGGGCGCAGGCCCTAGAAGCACGTCGTCAACAACTCCTGGATGAAGCTAAAAACATCGAGGGAGAAAAGAAGCACATGGCAACTAAAGATTACATGTCCCGGTTGCATCAGAAGTCCCGGAAACGTTACACAAGTGACGGTAAATTTCCGGAAGTGAACAGGGTACTCTTTGAAGGAGATCCAGGGATGCCTCGGCTCGACAACAAAGGAGATCTGGTGTACCCAACACTAGTACAGAACACTGTTGTAGCTCGAGATATTCTATCAAATAACCCAGGCCCAGAACCGGTTCGATTGGGCATCAAGCTACTCACCAAGGGTCTGGAGCAACAGATGGCGGCAAAATCCGGAAGTGGAAAACTGGTCTCGAAATCCGAGCAATGTCACAAGGACTCAGCCTGGAATGACATAAGGCCGCAATGTGTACCGGAACAGTGTCACCGTTCCGACCGACAGGAAGATAACTACTCTAGAACCGGATCATTAGGACAGCATCAAAGAACCGCACGTGACTGGAGCAACATCGTTCCAGCAGCGGAGCAAGATGCCATTGCTGCACTGTATCCGAGGAACCCTCCACGGCGAGAGTCAAACGTTTGAAGGGGATAAGATAAAGAGAAACGTCAGGAGGAGGATCGTCAAAAATTGCCACCTCCTAGACATGCAAGCCGTCCGGCTGAGCCTCACCATGGTGGGAACAACGGACGAAGGAACGACGGAAACCATGCCGGTACAAGTTGGTAGGGGGCTCGTCGTAGTGAAGACCCTCCCTGGAACCGAAATAATGATGCTCCGGGCGGAGGCCGGGAATCAGCCGGAAACAATCCAGCTGCCCCACCCTCTCCACCAAGCAGTCATCACAACGGCTCTCAAGGGGGACAAGGAGGACGACGTGGCGGAGGAGGTGGTGGCAGAAGCCGAAGTCCGGCTCCAAGGCACCGCAGCCACAGCCGACATTCGGGACGATCTCTATCCCCGAACGACGCAAGGCACATGATCAATTCCAACATAGAGGCGCGGCGCTACACAAAATGCTTTGGACCACGCATCAGAGCTACAAAATTCCTGGAAGGATTTGCTATGTCAAGACATATCCAAGCCTACGACAGCATTGCTCGGCCAGATACCTGGCTACAAGATTTCTTCCAAGCTTGCTGCATTGCCAAAGGTGGAAACAGCCTAGTCGCAACCCGATATCTCCCAGTCATGTTGCGGAAGACGGCACGATCATGGCTTAATGAACTTCCGGAGAACACCATCCACAACTGGTATGACATGCAAAGTGCGTTCTTTCAGAATTTCGAAGGTACATATCGGAGGTCCTGTACGGTTGGAGACCTACAGCGTTGCACCCAAAAGGCTGGAGAAACTTGCCGGGATTACCTCGGACGATGGATCGACACCAAGAACTCCTGCGAAGGAGTAAATGATCAAACTGCGATTGAAGCTTTCATCGCAGGACTCCCAATTGGTCTACTGCGCCATCGCTTGAAGTGTGACAAGGTCACTGATTTGGGAGAGATGATAGAAATAGCGAGCAAGTTTGCAGATGCTGACGACGATGCAGAGGGATTACTCAATGCCCTAGTTGTGCCACAGTCGGCAAAACAACCAAAGCAACAAGCTCAGAAGCATAAAAATACCTCGGAAGAAAAACCCAACACGGAAATGGCAGTGGTCACTGCTACTTTTGGGTCTGGAGGACGAGGAGGACACGGCGGAGGCCGCGGGCGTGGGCGTGGAACTTCAAGAGTCTAAGGTAGAGGAGACCAACAACCAGGCAAAACCTACTCTTGGGCCGACATTGCCAATAACCCATGTGTGCATCACCTAGACGCCAATGGGGGCTCGTCCCACACCAACGTCGAATGTCGTTTCAATGACGACATCAAAATAGATGACACCGTGGGCTACAAAGCTAAGCGGAAGAAGGGAAAGAAGAATCCTAAAAAAGAAAAAGAGACCAAGGAAGATTCCGACATGGAGGAAGCTGATGCTTCAAATCCCAAGCCAGAAGGGAAGAAAAATTTTCTGACCAAGAAAGACACTTATGTCACCTTCTCGGATCTCAACCAGCAAAGGTCAAGAAAGCAGTTCTACATGAGCTCAATGCAACAGTTCTGGCTGTCCCTCAATACTTGGACTGGTCGGAAGTGGCAATTACATTTGACCGCGCTAATCATCCGCCTAAGTTGCACAGGCGAGGAAAATACGCCTTAATCGTCAATCCACTTATTGACGGTTATGGTTTCTCCAAGACCCTCATGGACGGCGGCAGTAGTATCAATATTCTCTATGTTGAAACGCTATGCTGGATGAAGATCTCGGAGACCCAGCTGAACCATAGCTCTGTGATTTTTCACGGAGTTGTCCCAGGAAGACAAGCCAATTCCCTAGGAGAGATCACTTTGGATGTTACCTTTGGAACTCCAAAGAATTATCGGACGGAGGCACTTTCCTTCGAAGTGGTCCCGTTCAAGAGCGCATATCACGCTATATTCGGACGTCCGGCTTACTAGGCTTTTATGGATCGTCCGTGTTACATTTACAATATGATGAAAATCCGAGGTCCCAACAGCGTGATCACCATCAGGGGAGACCCGAAGAAAGCGCGAGAGTGCGAGGATGGAAATGCCGCCTTTGCCGAAGCCGTCCTGCACGCCCAGGAGTACCAGGAGATCAAGAAGAGCATAGATCCGTCCGAGATGCCCGCAACAAAGAAGAAGGTGACAAAGCCGAATCCGGAGTTCAAGGCATCAAAAGAAACGAAGAAGACGCCGTTGAAGGATGATGACCCCTCCAAGGTGACCCAGATAGGCGTAGGCCTAGATAGCGCATAGGAAAGCGTACTCATCAAGTTCCTCAAAGCAAATCAAGATATCTTCACATGGCAGCCATCTGACATGACTGGAGTACCTAGGGAACTTGCCGAGCACTCTTTAAATGTAAACCCGAATGCTAAACCCGTCAAACAGTCCTTACGATGTTTTGGCGATGAAAAGCGTAAGACAATAGCTAAGGAACTAGCGCGGCTCGAGTTAGCCAGATTCATATGAGAGGTCATCCACACTGAGTGGTCGGCCAATCCTGTAATGGTCCCTAAAAAGGACACCACTGATTTAAGGATGCGTGTTGATTATACTGCTTTGAACAAGGCTTGCCCAAAAGATCCATTCGCTCTGCCTAGAATTGATCAAGTTATCGATTCCACGGTAGGTTCGGAACTCCTCTGTTTTCTCGACGCATATTCCGGTTATCACCAAATCCGGATGAAGGAATCTGACAAAGTCAAAATTTCATTCATAACCCCCTTCGGAACCTTCTGTTTTGTTACGATGCCCTTTGGGCTGAAGAACGCAGGAGCTACGTACCATGCAAAAGATTGCCTCCATGACCAACTCGAACGCAATGTACATGCATACGTGGATGATATTGGGTGATGTCCAAAAATAAGGAAACATTGATTTCCAACTTGGAGGAAACATTTGCCAATCTACGAAAATACAACATCATGCTGAACCCGAAGAAATTTGCCAATCTACGAAAATACAACATCATGCTGAACCCGAAGAAATTTGCCAATCTACGAAAATACAACATCATGCTGAACCCGAAGAAATGTTTCTTTGGAATACCAGTCGGAAAATTATTAGGTTTCATCGTGTCTCAAAGAGGCATAGAGGTGAACCGAGACAAAATCAAGGCTATACTCAATATTTCCAGGCCAACTCGCCTGAAGGACGTACAAAGACTAACTGGTTGCATTGCTGCAGTTAGTCGGTTTGTAAGCCGGCTTGGTGAACGAGCCGCACCATTATACAAACTCCTGAAAAAGACTAAGGATTTTGTTTGGACTGATGAAGCTGAAGCTGCACTACAAGACCTGAAGAAAGTACTCTCATCTGCTCCTATCCTTGCTGCACCGGAACCACAGGAACCGATGTTGCTTTATCTTGCTGCGACAAACAAAGTTGTTGGTATTGTCATGGTAGTGAAGAGACCGGAGGAAAATCGGGAACACCTGGTGCAGCGTCCGACTTACTTTGTCAGGGAGGTCCTGACAGAATCGAAACAGCGATATCCGCACTATCAAAAGTTGGCTTACAGTGTTTTTCTGGCATCACGTAAGCTACGCCACTATTTTCAGGAGCATCCAATTACCGTGGTGAGCACAGCTCCCATGAGAGATATAATCAATAAAAGTGACGCCACAAGACGCGTTGCCAAATGGGGCATAGAGCTTTCAGCTTTTGATATTGAGTATAAACCTCGGACAACAATCGAATCTCAAATCCTTGCTGACTTTGTCGCTGATTGGATAGAGACGAAGGAGAACATGATTCTCCCTGAGTCGGAATATTGGACCCTCTACTTTGATGGGTCTAAGGCTCGAGGGGGCTCAGGGGCTGGCGTGGTGCTCAAATCACCCCAAGGAGATAAACTTCTATACGTGTTGCAGATCCACTTCACAGCGACAAATAATATTGCCGAGTATGAAGCACCGCTGCATGGAATCCGGATTGCTAAGGATATTGGCATCCGACGTTTGATGTGTTACGGAGATTCGGATCTTGTTGCTCAACAAGTGTCGGATATTTGTAATGCAAATAAACACATGGCAGCTTATAAAGCTGTCGTGGATGATTTATCTAAATCTTTCGAAGGGTTTGAAGTTCAACACATCCCTCGAGCAGAAAACGAGGAAGCAGATGCACTATCTTGGATAGGCTCTGCGCGGAAATAGGTCCCGGATGGCGCTTTTCTAGAGCACCTCAAAGTTCCCTCGATAAAGGGAGTAGATGAGGAATATCCAACCAAATCCGACTCACCTTTAATAGAAGTTCTGGCTGTAATTCCCAGCTGGACTCAACCCTACCTTGATTATTTGGTAGAAGGAAAATTACCCGAAGATGAGGTTCTGAGCCAGCAGATTATCCGACGAGCGAAAGCCTACACGATAGTTAAAGGTGAGCTCTATAAGCGGAGTGTTTCTAGGGTTTTTCAGCGCTACGTATCTCCAGAAGAAGGAGTGGAAATCTTAAGGGAAATCCACGAAGGTGAGTGTGGTCACCATGCTGCAGCCAAATCTTTAGTGGCAAAATCTTTTAGACACGGATTTTTCTGGCTTACAGATCAGGCAGATGCCGAACGATTAGTCAAAACGTGCAAAGGCTGCCAAAAGTACGCCAAACAAGCTCATGTTTCGGCTAATCAGCTACGAACAATACCTATAACATGGCCTTTTGCGGTCTGGGGGCTTGATATGTTAGGACCATTTAAACGTGCTCCAAGTGGATTTACTCATCTCTTAGTGATGGTGGATAAATTCACCAAATGGATCGAAGCTAAACCTGTCACTAGTTGTGATGGAGCAACAGCTAAAAGATTTGTCGAGGATGTTATAATCCGGTATGGTTATCCGCATAGCATTATCACGGACAACAGGAGTAACTTCTCTATGGGAGAATTGGCCGAATTCTGCAATGAGCAAAATATCCGGCTTGACATCGCGTCAGTCTCACATCCACAGGCTAACGGACAAGTCGAAAGAGCAAATGGTTTAATCCTACAAGGCCTAAAACCGAGACTCGGAGCACCACTACGACGTGCTGCGGGGGCTTGGGCAGAGGAATTACCTTCTGTAATATGGAGTTTACAAACGACTCCGAATAGTTCAACCAGATACACACCTTTCTTCTTGGTCTATGGCGCAGAAGCAACTCTTCCTAGTGATTTGATTCACATTTGTCCTAGAGTGGCCGCGTATATTGAAGAGGATGCCGAGATTTCTCGACAAAATGATCTCGACTTAGTTGAATAAGTTCGCGTCGTTGCTGAGATGAGATCAACAGCCTATCAGCAGAAGTTACGCAAGTATCATAGCCAGATAGTCAGAAACAGATCTTTCAATAAAGGCGATTTGGTTCTCTGGCTTATGCAACAAAGAAAGCACAAACTTTCCCAGTATGGGAAGGTCCCTTTTTAGTTAGTCGAGTATTGCACAATGGTTCATATTACTTAACTGACATGAGGCCAGTCAAAGAAAGACCTGCTACTAAGAAGAGAAAGAGAGCTGGAGGCAGTACAAATCCGGATGAGTTAGACAGACCATGTAATATTGCCCAGCTATATCCCTTTTATTCTTAGTTTATCCTTCTTTGTAATCATACATATGTACATGTTCTGTGAGAAATAAAGGTTTTGGTTGCCTCAAGTTTTTCTGAGAAGTTTTTACCATCTTATTTCCGAATGATCATGTCATAGTCGAAAATCCCAGAATGCTTGAAAGTACTTTATGCTCATGCTCGTTCTGGTTTAGATTTCTGATTCTAAAAATTGCTACCCTCGGGTATAACTCTAAAGTTTCTAGTCCTTACTTTGGTTATTTGTCTGATTGCTGGATGCAGGAATTTTCCAAGTAGTGAATTGTTGGTACTGGAAGCCGGCTTTGTTTCCGAGTTTAAACTGGTTTAGCAATTGAGCTCCGTTGCTTGGCAAAGTTTCCGGCAGAAGGTTTAGCCGGCTCACGAAAGGGACGAGGCGGAAAGCCAGATAAACGATGAGTATAGATGAAAAAATACAAGTGCTTATGTAAACATTTCAGGCACACAAAAATTTAAAGCCAAAAGTGCTGAATAGATCAAAAGCTTACCAGTAGAAAAATTGTAGTACTGCATATTTATAGACCCATCATGTTTTTTAGAATAATACAAAATTTTCTGGCAATCTATGATGTAGGAGGAGAAGAAGGAGTTGTCGGCTCGCTAGATATGTCGCCTTGATATCGTTCCGAGATGTCCACATCCGATACGGTGTGGTCATCGTCGGAAACTTCTACTGATTCTTCGGGAGGAGGAGGTGGTGTGTCCACGCGGGTGAAGAAGGGATTGTCGTAGCTGGTCAAATCAGCCACGTGACACCCATATCCGGCGCAGGAGTCCATGATAGCCTTGATGTCCTGCTCCTGGCCGTCTTCATCTACTTTGTAGTACCCTCTGGTCACTTGCCATATTTCCATGTTTCCATGGTGGCTCATGACCATGGTGAGAGCGTTCTGCGTCGCGGTTCGCACGTAGGACATGTTCCAATCCTGGACAAGTTGCGGCATCTCCTTTGCCTTGTCTAGCACCTGAAAATCCGACATGCTGTGCATGTCTGGAATCTTGAGAGCTTCGCCAATATCCTCAAGGGATTGGCGGAAGTCATGAAGTAGGTCACCGACTTGGGTAAGCCGGTGGGTGCGGGGCTCGGCGGAGGAAGAGTCCGTCAAGTTCAGAGGACCTATACACAAAACAAGTTAAGAAAATCCGACATTGAAAGAAGTCGAAGAAAATAGAAAAGTCAGACAGATGGAACATACCAAAAATGACATCGTTAATCTTGGTCTTCTCTTCCCGAAGACTCCGGAGTTCAGCCCGGAGCGCCTCGGAAAGGTCCTTCTCTCTGCACAACTCATTGTTAAGGTCCGAGATTTGCTGATCTTGAGCGGCAATCTTGCGATCGCGCTCGTCAGTAGCCATGGAGGAGGACTCGAGAACTTGAGCTATGCTCTTCTCATGATTTGCTTTGAGCTTATCCAGCTCTTGGCGAAGTTCCTTGTTATCCACCACTAAGGTTTTGAGGTTCTCGGCCTCTTCAATCATGGCGCAGGATTGTTTTACCAGCGCTGTAAAGAGCAACAGTTCAGAAAAATTCGACTACGAAAACATGAAAAACAAGGTTTGAGTCTCGAAATGTATACCTTCGGCCTCATCCTTGGAGACCTTAAGTTCAACATTCTTAAGTCGGAGAGCCTTGATCTCTCTCCGCTTGTCACAAACATTTTTCAACAAATCCTGGTTATAGGAACATACTTTCTGTAAGTCAGAATACCCAAAGTCAGAAGTCTACTAAAGACTCGGGCTAATATTTTTACTAATATCAGCATGAGCCTTGGGGGCCACACTAGTTCATTCTTTGGCATCCTAATGAACCATAAACCCGGATTATATATCCTACTTCATTCTTGGGGGATAGAGGATATGATATGAAACAAAGGAAAAACAGGAGTTAGAATTCCGACTTACATATTGCTCGCGAGTGAGTTTATCCAAACTCGCATTTACTTCAATAACGACCTTCTCGGCGAGAGTTAGAGGGACCACTGGTGCTGTTGGAAGCTCACCGGTCCTTATCCTCTCGTCGCGAAGGCGCACTTGTGCGAGAAGGTCGGAGAACTTGATGTCCTCTGCCTCTTGTGCTTCTTCTTCGGCAGATAAGTTTCTTTTCTCCAGGCATTGCCTGGCCAGCCGCTGGATCTCTTCCACAGATTTCCGGGACAAGCCAAACTTGGCAAGACCCGGATTGTTGAGAAGGTTTTCAGCGAAGATCTCTGCCGAGGGATCATTACCCGAAGAGGGTTCACCCTTATCTATACCTGACTCACTCATGGTGACGTCAGTTTGTGATTCAAGGATCACGGGCTCCATTGAAGGAGCCGGATCTTCAGCGACATCTGGGGAAGGAATGATCACCGACATTGCAGAAGGTTGGGGGGAAGGAGTCTGAGGAGCTACGGTAGGAGAAGCCATGGAAAGCTTCGTCTGTCGTAGGGGCTTCGAAGAATTTCCCTTCCCCTTACCCTTGATGAGCTGCTTAGCTCTAAGAATGTAATAAAGTCGAAAAGGTTACATCTCGGAAAAAATTCGAGTAAGGTACAAAGGCGGAAACTGTATTGAAAGTTACCTCTTCATGATCGGCACCTCCTTTGTGCCAACAGCCACTGTCGGAGCTTTGCGCTTCTTGAGCGCAATGTCCGACAATGGGACCACCTCTGTCTCCTGAGAAAACTCTGGAGGATATCCTTCGAGCGGAGCAAATTCCGACTCGGGGAGGTCAGCAAGCTGAAAAGAAGAAAACATATCAGTATTGCAATATAACTCAAAGATTGGAACACATAAAAAGGTTTACTGTTAGAAGTTTACCGGCACTACGGGGTTTTATGCCGTATGCATATCCAGAGAAACCTCCAGGGTCCTCCTCTCGATCCGCTCCCTTATTAGCCATTTAATCTGGCTTATCTAGCCTTGCGAGGTATAGGCTCTAGGGCTGATGCGGAGAGAGTCTTTCTTGGACGACGTGATGGAGTGCATCAGTCGGTTTCCGTGGTACTGAAGGGGCTGGATCCGGCGTGATACCCAGCATTGGACCAAGTCGGATCCCTTCAGTCCTTTGTGTTTGATCAAATATTCGACCTGCCTCTTGATGAGGATCAGATCCTCACTGAGAGCCGGAGCAGCCTTGTCCCAAGACGGTTGGGCCGTGGCAGCTCCGTCGACAAAAGCCGGCAAAGCGGTAGCTTTGTCGAGAGCTGGAATATCCTTATGATAAAAGAATGTGGCTGGCCACTGTTTGACCGAGTCACTAGCTAAGATTTTGGGATATGCGCGCTCGCGTCTAAGCAAAAAACTAATAGTACCGGTGATATAAGGAACACCGGCAGTGATAGAATTTCTCCGGACATGAAAGTAATACCGGAATAAGGTCAGACTCGGCCTAATGCCGAGAAATCCCTCACACAAAGAAGCGTAAGCGCTCATCTCTAAGAGAGAGTTGGGAGGAAGATGGTGGAGATGAACACCATAATGGTCAATCACCTCGGAGAAGAACTCTGAGGGAGGAAATGACAAACCTCTGTCGAGGTGGGTGCCGAAGTGGACCCGCTCACTGGCGTGCGGGTTGGGGACGGTTTCCCCGAAGCCGCTCTGCCAGTCGCCGACGTGGAGGAGCCCTTCTATCTCCACGCCATGGAGCTTCTCATCATCTAGCACGCAGGGGATCCAGACCCCGCGGAATCTTTTCTTCTCCGCCGCCGCTTCCGTCGCCGCCATCGCTGCTGCTACCGCCAAGCCAGAGGAGGATGAAGAGGCCATTTCTCCGGTGAGTGGGTGACCTAGGATGGGCGGCGCTAGGAGTTTTTGGGGGAAAGCAGAGGAGCTCTGGCGCGCGGGGGAGATTTGGAGGAGGCGAAAAGGCAAAGGAACAGGTGAAGGAAGGATGAGGAGAATCCTCACCCCTTATATCTACCTAACCGCACCAAGATTCGTGCAAATGCTATAGTGTAACCGCCACGCGTCATGGAAGGAACTGGGAAGGACCCACGCGATGATTACGTGGCCTCGATCTCCGCATACGCATTGAAACAGCGCCTCGCCCGCTGAATTGTGGACCCTGTGAACGTCTTGTGACAGGATGTCTGTCAGATGACGTGACTTGACCATGACTTGTGTCAGGTGGCGTTAGAGATCAAGTTCCGGCTTAGTTTGAAATCAAGCTGGAAAATCCGAGTAATCTTTAAGACCCGGATCGTATTTTTTGTTGTGAAGTTTCAGGAACCCTTCAAGATTCTGCAAGCCGAAGATCAAGCTAGACGATGATAAATCCGACTTTGGATCTTGGAGGCCTCCGGGGGCTGCTATTGGGGATATACTTTCCGGGTATCCTCACAGTTCCTCACTGACTAGGGTGGCCCACTTCGGGTTAGAGCTTTGCTTCATGGGTGAACCAGTCAGGGAGAAAAGACGGAGTCCAATCCGACTACAGGAAGGCCTAGAAGACTTACCGACTTAGGCCCATAGTGTTACTTGTAGTTCAAGATGTACACTGTAACCGACTATTAGTCGTAGCCGGATAGATCTCTCCTGTAAACCCTAGGACGGATATCTATATAAGCCATCCAAGCGAGAGCCTTTAGGGCACACCTCAATAGTCTACAATCTCAACTCGCACAGGTGAAACCCTTGTAACCCATATTCTGGCACTGTCGTATTACTGGATTGCTAGCAGGAGTAGGGTCCGTCCAAAGCCGGCGGATTCGAACCTGGGTAAACTTGTGTGCTCACCGTCCCGGAACACCGTACGTCTCACACCCTCTCTTTTGCACGCCCCGAGGACCCCCTCATGGCGTACTTGTCATCAATCCGGCGACAGTAGGGCTATAACAGCACACCTCAAAGTAAGCCTTTCCCATCTAGATAACCCCACACTGTCACCTTGAGCACTAGATGGTTCCAACAAACACCATAATTTCATAAAGACATCCAACTCCAAATATAACTCATAACAATTATTTGTAATCTCTAGCGTAAGTGCCACCATGGTGTGCACGCTGTCACTTTCACACACATCGGGAGAGCAGAGATCTATTAAAGCACTTGAGTAGCAAGGTAGATCTACTTGATTACAAAGCTCATGATCACAATATGATCATGCATAGAGAGAGATGAACACATAGCTACTGGTAAAACCCTTATCCTTGAGGAAGAACTACTCCCTCATCATGATGGGAATCAGCAACGACGATGGAGATGGTGGTGGACATCGATGGAGATGGCTCCGGAGTCGATGGAGATGGCTCCGGGGGCACTTCCCCGTCCCAGCAGGGTGCCATAATAGAGACTTTCTGTCCCCCGAATCTCCCCTTTAGTGGCGGCGGCGCTGCGGAACTTTTCGTGGCTGGAGGCTTGACGATTTAGGGTTTTTGCATCGGGGGCTTCTTATAGGAGAAGGGGCAAGGTCGGTGGCCGGCCAGGCGGCCCACACCACCTGGTGGAGCGGCCAGGGCTAGCCCGCGCCACCATATGGTGTGCCCACCCTGGTGCTCTACTCCGTCTCTGCTTCGTGTTTCCGTGTTGCTCCGGAAAAAATAGGCATGTTGGCTTTTGTCCCGTCCAATTCCGAGAATATTGATTTTCTGCCTTTTCTGGAACCAAAAACAGAAGAAAACAGACAACTGGCACTGTGGCATCTTGTTAATTGGTTAGTCCCAGAAAACATATAAAAATACCTCAAAGTGTTGACAAAGCAAAGCAAAGTAGATACTAAACAAGCATGGAACATCAAAAATTATAGATACGTTTGCAACGTATCAATCACTATGGAGTTCAACTCCACAACTTCCCCCAAACATGATTCTAGAACTTAGTGCTTTTGTAGCCTTGTGTGAGGGTTATCTCAGAATAGTGCCGAGTCTTGTTTTATTCCGGTACTACATCGGTACCCGGAGAAATTCCATCGCTTCCGGTAATCCCTACATTACAGGGTCTCTTAGCTTGACTCTTAGGAGAGACAGATTCTACCCCCAGATTAAAGCTAGTGAGTCGGTGAAGAAATGGCCATCCATGTTTGACATAGGTACGATTACTCGGGTGATTATGATTCTTTACCCTGGCTGCATAAAGGCTCACGGCTCATGAAGATTCAAGATGATGGCCCAAAGGAGCAACCGATAAATGCCTTAGTTATATTAGGAAAGGAAATATGAATCGATGTTATGTTCGTGTTGTAATCATACATATGTAACCTATCTGTATACGACTTTGAGACCCGGCTTATTATATATAGGACGGGAGAAGCCTATGAGGAGGTACCAAAAAACCTCCAAGCGATCTGTAATAGTGATGTCCGTCAAGTAATCAGGCGACTTCGACTCCCTTGTTTGCCTGACATCCAACGAAATCCCCAGCATTATCTTTTCCACAAAATCCTAAGTCCATCACCATGGGCATTGCCGAGGTTACCCCTCATCAATTGGCACCGTCTGTGGGAAACCTAAACGCTGGAGTCATCGATTTAGCGGACCCCTTTTCATGAAGCAACAATCCAACGGAAGCGGCACCACGCCGCCCACCCCTGTTTCGATAACCGCTGATTTTAACGGCGGATCCGATCTCATCATCGGAAGTTTCCACTTTCAAGTAGAGGATCCCGAAGAACTCTCGGCTCCGATCTCATAGGTACCATCGGTCGGAAAACCTGCACCTACAGCGATAACTGCATAACCCGTCAGATCATCCGCGGAAGCCACGTTGCAGGTAGAGAAAGCCAACGAAAATAATCAAAACACATCAGATCTAGGGAACCTTGATGGTCTCTATGATGATCTCTCCCTTGGGTAAAACCACCAGTCAACTACACCACGAGGATCAAACTCGGAAAACATGGAACCCAAAGAAAGTAGAGAAAGTATCAACTTTGGAATTAAAAAGGTTGAGATCTACCTAGAACAAGAACCACTGGATTTCGCTGGTCCCCTAGATAGTGTCTTCTTCGGATCTAACGACGATGTCACTAGGCCATACATAACACGTCACCATGTGTGTGTAATCATCGAAGACCCTTCGACACAGCGCGACTCTAACGGTAACCCTATTCTTAACCCCGATGATATTCTATCGGATGACAATGCAGGAAATCATAGCAACAAAGGGAACCATGGAAACAAAGGAGACCTGACGGACAACCGCATAACCCAAGGAGGAGGGGAACCACACGGAGGTGAGATGCGACCTCTCCGATTACCAGCTGCAGCATGGCAATAAGCAAGGGAAGCAATTTCGGGTGCAATCCCAATGATAGTCGATGCCACACACGATGATTCACTAGCATATCAATACCTACTTCATCACAAGAAGAGAGACTTGCTAAGGATGCAAAGGCAACTTGACGAAATAAAAAGGTTGGCCAGCGAATCTAGCCTAAGACGGGTACAATTAAGTTTTACTAGAGGATCATGGAGCGTAACTGGGGGAGCACCGCCAAGAAGGGGAACATCTTGATTGCAAAACATCCCCGAAGCTGAAAGAAACAAACTAATTCGAGACCTCGATCTATCGTTTATGTCAGTAGATCAAGCAGGGAACATCAACGCAAAGATGGCCCAGACAGCAATCATGGCCGCACAAACGTATCTAATCACAACTCAACCTGCACTCGATGATCCCCACGTGGCGCTTCATTGCTTGCCTTTAATGAACCTTGGCATGGTAGGGGCATCTCTTGCACAAGTAGAACATGGAATCACGCACCGACCCGATAGATCCCCACGCCGTCGCAACAACCCTCGGCAGGTGGGGCATACTCGAAGGTTGTTGTCACCACCTCGGGTGCACTTCAAAGGGTCCGAACCGTGAAATAGCATAAGAAACGATAACATGCAGCACAAGAACGACGGATCAAGGATGAGAGCTGCAGCCGAAGATACCATAACGACGACAGTGAAGATGACCAAGAGTTATGCGGAGCCAACTATTTTACCCAACAGAATTGTAACACTTTAGTACACAAGGACTTCAAACTTTCGCATGACCGCCAAAAGTACGATGGACTACAGGAACCCGAAGCATGGCTAGCAGATTACTTGGCCACCATAAAGCTATAGGGCGGCTCCACAACCACCGCGATTCAAAGTTTGTAGCTGCACTTAACCAACACTGCACGGTCATGGCTCAGACAACTACCCGAAGATTCAATCAGTAGCTGGAATGATTTTGAAGATAAGTTCATCCAACATTTTCATTCCACATTTAAACGACTCGCATCTCTAGAGCAATTAAAGGCGTGCAAACAGAAACATGGAGAATCAATAAGAGCCTTCATTCATCGATGGAACATTATCAAGAATTCAACCGAAGCCATATGCGATGAAAGGGCCATTGATTCCTTTAATGATGGCCTCCGCCACCAAGAGTTCATAGAATAACTAGGACGGGTCAAACCCAAAACAATCTCATAGCTAATGGACATAGCAAATCGTTGGGTTGATGGAGAGGACGCGCTGCATAACAAACGAACACGTTCACCCGAAGAAGACATGGATAAATGCAGCACTGATAGAAGATGGAGGAACAACGACAGACACGCGGGGCCAAGTTATGTTGTAGCTAGTTTCTTGGGATATGTTAATCACAGGAACGATGATTACAACAGTTGGCAGCATAATAGCAGGGACGACGTCGGAGGAGGCCAATCGACATAGCGGTATCAACCAAGAGCTTGGGACCCACCTATGTATGCAATGCAAATGCTGGAAGGACCCTGTAATATGCACTTTTATGTTGACTCAGCGGGCAAAAGACGATCCAACCATCTCATGAAAGACTGCCGAACGTTTTTGAAGATGCAAGAGCTATGCAACGCAAAGGCAACTGAAGTAGCAAACCGAGGATACACCACCACGCTTGGCACGTTAGCCATTAGCACACCACCACCACTGTCGGTACACTAGCCAGCAGGACACCCACAAAACACAACAGATCAAGGTAGTGAATACCCTAGGTCAAAGGGAGAAATGTCAATGATTCATAAATGGCGCCCATCCAACATGATCCAGAAGCTAATTACAAGACAAGTCACCATGGTCGAGATGGTCCACTAGCCACACCCGAGTATCTTCACTGGTCAGAACAGGAAATCACATTCAGAAGAGCTGATCACCCACTTCGAGTACCACGACCGGGTCATTCGGCATTGATAGTTGAAGCGCGGGTGGGAGGATTTGACATGAGCAAAGTTTTCATGGATGTAGGAAGCAGCATAAATTTGATTTACGCCAAAACACTGAGAGCAATGAACTACTCTTTGGTAAATCTAGCACCAACAGAAACATCCGTCCACAACATAGTACCAGGTAAAGCTGAAATTCCCTTAGGTAAAATATTTCTTGACGTTGTTTTTGGATCCAAAGAAAATTTCAGGCGAGAAAAGCTCAAGTTCGAAGTCATGGATTGGCCATCACAATATCATGCGATCTTGGAACGCCCAGCTTTTGCACGATTCATGGTAGTCCTGCATTATGCATATTTATTTATGAAAATGCCAGCGCTTAAGGGAATCATAACATTAAAGGGAAGCTTCACATGATCTGACAATTGCGATCGGGAGTTCAACAAAATTTCTGAATCTTTCGGGATGGCAACTGAGTTTGAGCAGCTAAAAATGTCAGCAACCATAGAACCTCTAGCAATAGCGCGTGGCAATCCCGATCAGGCTTAGACACTGCGAAAGATACAAAGGAAGTACAAATCCACCCTACTGACCCGAAGAAGACGACATTTGTGGCCTCCAATCTTGGTCTCGCATAGTAAAGCGCGCTCATCGAGTTCCTCCGTGAGCACTGGGAGATTTTTGCATGACTACCTTCTGACATGCCATGAATCCCCAGGGAATTCGCTGAGCACGCATTAAACTTGGATCCAAAGGCGAAGCCAGTAAAACAGTCGATTCGCAGAGCCAAAACGAAAGGCCATTGGAAAGGAGCTCCATCGCCTAACAGGCGCTAAATTCATCAAATAATTAAAGAAAGCAGAGTGGGTCACGAATCCAGTATGTGTTCCAAAGAAAAATACAAAAGAATTGCGGATGTGCATTGACTTCACTGCGTTGAATAAACATTGTCCAAAGGATCACTTCCCACTACCATGAATCGATCAAATAATCGATGCAACCGCGGGGTGCGAATGTCTTTCCTTTCTGGACGGGTATTCAGGTTACCATAAAATTCGAATGGAGGAGGAAGATGATGAATGGATTCCTGCACCAACAATAGGGTTATTGTAGTACTTGTAGCAGCAAATATTTAAGAGTTTGTCCCGATGGGAGATCGACAGACGGAAACAACATGACCCCGCAGCCACGTTGTCAATGCGGCCACGTTTCGCACTCAAACCATGGTTTGGAAATAGCCTATTCTATAAGTTAGTAGAACATCGATAATTGAGAGAGGTTTAAAATATCTAATAACAAAGAACTTTTAACAAGAACAAAATAAACTAAGAAGGAAAGTAAACAGGAATATGAACTGAATTAAAGAGATTGTAGTTGTAGGATTGAATGGAATGAGAGAGGGCTTTTAGGCTTCGGTCTCACTAGTACTAGATGGGCAAATATATGTGTGATCTATAAGAGATTTCTCAAACAAATAAACGTTCCCCATTTGATTACCGGTTTGTCACTCTGTGTGCACTATGCATTATTCTCACGCGTCACCGCAAGGCAAAAGGCACTTCCGGACCAAAGGATCACATAAACTCATCTTAGATCACAATAAATTCTAACTTAGCGCACTAGGTCATACCTCAACCTAGAATTGAATCAATCAATCACACATGGATGAGCAGCAAAACATATATAAATATATAGTGATGTCACAACCGTGTTCAATCTTACAATTACCAAACACAAGAGAGAGAGGGAGATGGAGATGATGATGGAGATGGAGATCGATGTGTGGTGGTGGTGATGTCTTCCTTATCCTCCTCTTCTTCTTTCTTGGGTGCCTTGATGGTGATGGTGTTGAGGGAGATCTAGATCTCAGAGGTGTGGTTGAGGCAGAGCTCCGCCGCCGTGGAGATTGGATGGGTGGCGGTGGTGGCAGGGCTCCGCCCCTGAAGGGCTATGGTGTGTTGGCTCTCCCTTGGGTCCTTCCTCCTTTATATAGGCCTTGGGGGTGCCCTAGGGTTCCCCCAATACCGTTATATGACTTAGGGAAGGTTCTAGAGATTCTCTGGGGAAAAATCCCGTCATTTGCGACCTCTTTACCAACTATATGGCCAAACTATACGGCCGGAACTAAAAGTTCCCGCCGTATAGTTGGTCGTTGAACTTACAGATCCTTTGGTATTTTGGTCGCCATTTCTTCATACGAACTCCGTTTTGGGTGTTCTTGGGCTCGTTGAGTACGTCTCATGGAGGGATACAATCCCATGGGCTTGGATATTTATTTTGAGAAGTTGGAAAAATTCACTTTTCCAACCTCTCAAATGGCTAAGTCTGGTCCCTGCAGCTCCTCCATACTATGCTCTCCTTGTTCCTTTTTATCCATAATCTTCACCAACACCTACACACATGTCATAGACAATGAAAGTAATAAAATTCTATCTAAACTACTAAATCTGCAAAATTCATATGAAAGTAAAGGAGAACTAGAAGTCATCCATATAACGCATAGCTCTAGCTAGAAGAAACATGATATGAGAGATAAATGGCACATTTTATATGGCTAAAAGAGGTGGTATTTCACAGCCACCAGAAGATCAGTAGAAAACAACATTTATCACGCCATATGGCGTATTTTGCTATAAAACAATGCCATTTGGCCTCAAAAATACCGGGGCAACATACCAACGGATGATGCAGAATTGCCTGGGAAACCAAATTGGCACAAACGTACAAGTGTATATCGACGACATTATATTTACAACAAAGCAAGGGTCCTCACTTATCAAAGATCTCCAAGAATCATTTGAGAACCTCAACAAATTTTGCATCAAACTTGACCCGATGAAGTGCTCATTTGGAGTCCTAGTAGGGCAACTCCTCGAATTCCTTGTATCAGCAAGAGGAATTGAAGCCAATCCCAAGAAAATACAGGAGATTATAAAAATGAAAAAGTCAATGAATCTTCGGGGCGTACAAGAGTTGGCTGGGCGAGTCTCAACACTCAGCTATTTTATTGCTCGGTTAGGAGAGAAAGCACTACCATTCTATGCCCTCATGAGGAAATCAGATAAATTCGAGTGGGTGGAAGAAGCTCAGCGCGCCTTTGAAGATATCAAAATGACACTTTCGACATATCCCGTCGTCATGTCTCCGCGTGAGAAAGAGTCATTACTTAATTACATTGCTGCCACAAATCAGGTGGTCAACACAGTTCTGGTCATAGAACGACCTGAAGAAGGGAAAACCCATGGTGTTCAGAGGCTAGTTTATTTTTTGAGCGAGGTCCTCTCGCCATTCAAACAAAGGTACCAACATTATCAGAAACTAGCATATGGGAGTGCTTATGACAGAACGGAAGTTACGCCATTATTTTTGGAACACCCGATCATAGTGGTCAATGAAGCACCTCTGTCCAATATCCTCAATAATCTAGTGGCAACTGGACGTGTCTCTCTATGGGTTATTGAGCTTTCCCCTCGAGATATCACGTACGAGAAGCGTAAAGCAATTAAATCACAAGTTCTCCCTGATTTTACCACTAGATGGACTGAACTACAATGCGCGGGCCTACCTTACCTTTCTAGCGCATGGATAATGTACTTTGGTGGATCGAAAAGAACGGAAGGAGCAGGGACAGGAGTCATACTAGTATCACCACAAGGCGATAAAATGCGATATATACTTTGGATGAGCTTCGCAACCACGTCCAATAACGAAGCTGAGTATGAGGCCTTGTTGCATGGTATGCGTATCACTAAAGCTTGTGGTGCAACTCGCCTCAATATATTTGGTGATTCTAACCTTGTAGCACAACAACCAATGAACAAGTGCGACGCTATCAACGATAACATGATTGCCTACCATGATCTGTATAGCATTATGGAGGCTTAATTTGACGGATGTGAAGTATCGCACATAGGAAGAGCAAGCAATGAAGAAGCCGACAATCTAGCAAATATCGGGTCCTTATGCCTACCAGTGCCACTCGAGTTTTTTCGGAGGAAATAACTAAGCATTCTATCAAGGCCAAGAGAGTCTATGAGGTCATAACACACAAGATAGGGAAAAAGAATAAGCCGCGAAAGGACCCGGGGGATCCACCATCTAGCAAGAGTACAGAGGAAATCCCCGAAGAATCAGAAGTTGATGAGATCATGATAATAGAGCCTACATGGATGCAGCCATACATAGCACAAATGACTTGGGGAGAGCTCCCCGAAGATGTAATAGAAGCTCGGCGAATCACTCGAAGATCAAAAGCCTTTAGAATCATCAAGGGAGAGTTATATAAAAAAAGTATTTCGGGTGTGCTGTAGCGATATGTCACACCCGACGAAGGAAAAATTATACTCAAGGATATACATGAAGGAATATGTGGCCATCATGCTACCAGTCGAGCAATTGCCGCCAAAGAGTCCAGGGAAGGATTTTATTGGTTCACAGCAGTACAAGATGCAAAGGATATAGTCCGAACATGCGAGGCATGTCAGCGATTCACAACAAAGCCTGGTGTACCCGCCGTTGAGTTAAACCCCATACCTCTTTCTTGGCCTTTCACTCAGTGGGGACTCGATATGGTGGGTAAACTTCACAAATCTTCTCCAGGAGGACACGTCTTTCTGCTAGGAGTGATTACCCACAAGTATAGGGGGTGTATCGCAGTATTTTTGATAAGTAAGAGTGTCGAACCCAACGAGGAGCAGAAGGTGTTGGCTAGTGGTATGGATCAGGAATTCTCTCCAAATACTTAGCAAACGGATTTTTAGGGGTTTTTGATAAAGCAAGTAATCAAAGTACGAGTAAATAAAAGACAGTAGGAATAAATGCAGCAAGTGGCCCAATCCTTTATGCAGCAAAGGACAAGCCGGTTGTATTACTTAAGATGACCAAACGTTCTCGAGGACACATGGGAAGACTGTCAAGTGTTTTTGCTTCATATAGTTGATTAATCTTCTTTAGCTTGCTAAGTGTAGTGTGGGTGAACCTGTGCTAATGTAGCAACCTTCCTAGGACTAATACATACTTGTGATTATACCCCTTGCAAACATCCGTAAGTACAAGAAAGTAATTAAGGTAGAAACCTAACCACAACTTTAAACTCTAAGACCCTTACGTCCCTTGTGCAATGGTTTCCTAACGGGGGTTCAGGTTTCATCACTCCGCAACCCCCTACGATTAGTAGCCAAATACACAATGCATTCCTCTAGGCCCATATAGGTGAAGTGTCATGTAGTCGACGTTCACATGACACCACTAGAAGAATTACACCACAACTTAAATAACGAACTATTGAATCTTTCTCAACACAACTTCACTACTAACAACATGACTTATCCCATGTCCTCAAGAACAAAATGAACTACTCATAAGACATCATATGGATCATGATAAGAGATGGAATAATGATGTATAACAATCTGAGCATAAACAATAATTCAATGGTTCACTCAATAGCATCAACTACAAAGAGTAATCAACACCGGGAAAGTTTCCCCTATGAACTATGCAAGATTCAACGCAATTGTTATAGCAATATGGAGATGGTAATGAGGGTGCTGATGGTGCTGATGGTGGTGGTGATGATGATGATCCCGATGAAGTCCATCTTGATGGTGGTGTTGATGGCGACGATCTCCCCTCTCCGGGAGGGAATTCCCTCGGCAGAAATCTATCTGCCCGAGAGATCTTTCTCTCTCGGTGTTTTCCGCCCCGCAGAGGCGGCGGAATCTTTCTGTGGTCGCTCCCCGAGTCTTAGGGTTTCGGGAGGATAATATATGCCAGAGGGGAGAGCCAGAGGTGGGCCAGGGCAGCCACACCACCTGCTGGCGCCCCCTGTGGCCCATCTCCACTCTGTCTTCTGGCATCCTTAGTCTTCTGGAAAAATAGGATTTTCCGTATATTTTCCCGGATTTTCCGATCTTCGCGAATTTTGCCTCCAAACAGAACCTTTTCCATCAGAATCCTGACTGGAGCGGTCCATGCTCCAAAAGTCATCAACCATGCAAAAACAGATGAAATAACATAAGTATCACCTCTCAATACGAAATATATCAATTAATAATAGTGAATTAAGACATAGAATAGTGATGCAAAATGGACGTATCAACTCCCCCCAAGCTTAGACTTCGCTTGTCCCCAAGCGAAACTGAGCTCAATAAACATGGCCTCAGGTTTATGGAGTGAAGAGTCGATAAAAGAATACGGACAAGAAGCATCACATTCATCAAATACATAGATCATAACAGAAGACAACTCACTATTATATAACTCAACTTGTAATGAGTACAGGAAACACAATAAAGATACATAAAGTGAATCATAATTGGTAATGGCAAACTTAGCTCTTGGTCGAAGAATAGTTTATAATTTGTTGGAGTTCACAAATAGCTGGTTTTCAATGATAGCTTTCAAAGTAGTAAACATCAAGATAAGAGCAATGCGCCAAACAAGGAACATAAGGAACATGATTGAATAAATCATCATATGAATGAATGAAACACAACAACTCAAAATACTTGCTGAGATAGAAGGGAATAGGTTTACTGACTCAACTACAAAGTAAAAGAAAGGCCCTTCGCAGAGGGAAGCAGGGATTGCAAGTCTCATAAAGAGCTCCCAAAAATTATGATACTTACTAGCTTTCAGCTCTCATTGCCCCTATCATAGGCATCTTTAGGTGATTAAGGTTAAAGTGATCAAATATGAGGATATGCATTGACAAGTTGTAAATTGAGAATCTCATGTCCCTTGAATACGAGGGCCGCTCCTCACGCTACTCAAGTTTAGTCACCGGTAAGTTCTTGTCATAGTAAGCATATGTGTATCATAGAGAACCGCCAACGGGGTACCCCTTGCCCGATGATACGGAAGAATTCCCATATCAAAATGACAAGGCAAGCAGACAACAAGTATCTCAGCAATCTTCTTATTTACCATGGGAATATGGTGCTTTTTTCTCTCTTTCCTCTTTTCATAATATCTCTTTTTTTCTTTTTTCTTTTTCTCAATCTCTATCTCTTTTTTTATAAGAAGAATGCTTCATAGATACTCGTTATGGTTACGCTGCAGGTTTCCACCATGTCAGCATGGATTAGACCAGCGGCCCAGGCGTTTCTCTAACACATATGCATAACTCCATGGAATTACAAGCTCCCATTTCATTTCACACCGATGACATCCATAGACAAAAGAATCATGATATCAACTTGGTACAAAGTACCGGTGCAATGTTGAAAGCGTTCCCCATGACAGCATGGTTCGGCTAATTCTCAACTTACAAAGCGCAACCATATACGCAACATAGGTGAGCACAATGGTTCAAGTTTATTAAGTGCAAGAAAGTAAAGTGTTCCATCAAGTTCGTGAGAGCTTTAATCACTAATTTTCACATAACAAGTTTAATTTGGGAGGTAGATAAAACAAGAATTTACTTGTAATAGCAATAATGCTAATAGGTAGGTATGGTGGACACAAATGGCATGGGTTTTGGTTTAAAGGAGTGGATGCACGAGAAGAATTCCCTCTCAGTACAGGTTTTTGGCTAGCAAGGCTGGGTAGCAAGTACAAGAGTTGAAGGAGACAAACAAACATACAAGTGATATAAACAAACATGCAATCTTCCTTGGAAGCACAAAATATCTTAACTAGAGAATACTAAACTTATGAGCAAATCAAGAAAGAAAGATGATGAAATTATTTTTCTTTAGAGTACTTTTATCTTTTTCATTCAACTCTCAAAAATAGTGTTGCTACTGACCGAGCCAGGTTTGCCAAAACCAACTAAATTAACCCAATGATCCCAAAGTGATACCAATACTAACAACAAGATCAATCATATAACCACGAATTGAAAACTAATATAAGCTATGCAAAAGAGTGAATGATAGAACTTCTCATTAATATTCCATAACGGCAACTCACACCAAGGGATACATATCTAACGAGAGAGGGGACACTTCCATAATGCAAACCATACTACATAATAACTTCTCTATTCATGATATGACTCTACTAATAAGGTAAAAAGATAGAAGATAGTGATATGATACCGCGGCACTCCCCCAAGCTTGGAACAAGCCATGGGGATGCCAAACCTGATGACGATTTAATCCTTCGGTGGTGGTGGTATCCTCTCAATGAGCTCTCTGATAAGTTTCCCCAAGTCCTCAATCTCAAAGGTGAGATTACGAATAAGCTGCAAGTTTTGCTCAATGCGGCTCATGATCATGTCGGATTGAGAATTCCAGCTCTTGCTATTCTTTCCCCACTCTTCCTCCTTGAAGTCTTCTTTTCCTGCATGGCTCGAACGAGGCAAATCCCAATTGGAGGGTAATTTCCCCTTGGGCATATATTGATGCTCATGGATAAGAGTATGGAAAGGATTCTTGGTGCGTGGAGGAAGTGACCAGGGATCTGAACAGTGATGAGGAGGCTTCCCTCCAATTGACATAGTCCTGGCAGGGTTTGTCACCACTCTGATGCTTGCAATGGTAGTGCTGGTCTGTGGATGTTGGCCTTGCTCCTCTTCATCTTCACTCTTGATCTCCTTCTCCTTCCCGGTGTCTTGGAGGTCTTCCTCCATTGGCTCCTTCCCTTTATCCTTGGCGGACACCATTGTGCTTCTAAACTTCCAAAGAGTATGTCCTGGCAGAAACAGATCGAAATGAAAACACAACGAAAACACGATATACAAACCTCGAGGGATCCGGGGGTTATATATTACGAAGTTTCATATCAAAAGGAAGGTACTGGGAGAAAACGAGTCGGGGGCGGAGTCCGAGGTGGACTCACCACCTGGTGGCACGGCTAGGGGTGGGCCCGTGCCACAGGGTGGTGTGAGCCACCCTGGCTCCGGTTCCGTCCCTTTTTCGCTTTGTAACTTTCCTTATTGACTGAAAACTACAAAAATATAGTTGGATAGTATTTTCGTGGAACTTTTCTTACCAGAACCGTTACCTATTTGAAAACGGACTCTGCAGTCTCTGAATTTGGTATTTAGTGGATTCTTCCGGAGTCTCCACTTGAATAATCATCAGTATCTTCATCTTCATACACTTATTACTTGAGTCATAAAACCTTTTTTTCCTCATTACACCATTATCCCCACTACCTGGAAATTTCTTTCACACAAAACTTCACACAGTTCTTATTAGCAACATTAGTATAAATGAAGTGATAAAACCTTTTGAGTCCAACTTCAACTGAAAACCATCAAAACATAATCTAATGTAACAAATCCTTCCAAAAACCCAAAAAGAATCCAAAAAGGAAATCGATTAAAGAAGCAAATGCAAGAGTGGCAAAATCTATCAAAACAGACCAGCAGGTAAAGATTAATTTTTTCGAAAATCTTTTGTTGCTCAAATCAAAAAGTGCAAAACTAACAAAAGTTAAATAACAACCTGGGGCAGAAGCACAAAAAATTACAGCTCAATCCGACATACAGAGATCTCTCACGAATTTTTACGGTGAAGCACAAAAATCTGTTTCGGGACAGTAACTTCCCCAAATATTACTTCTCTCTCATTAGAGGTTGATCTTGACACAAAAACCAAACAAAACAGATAAGGAGCGGTTATTAACAAAGTAATAACTTCCAAGACTCAAAGAAACAAAAACAAACTGAAAGCAAAAACAAATTGGGTTGTCTCCCAGAAAGCTCTTTCTTTATAGCCATTAAGATGGGCATGATAATTTTGAAGATGCTCACTCAGGAATATGAATTGAAGTGAAAGATAGCATTAAGAAGCAAAAATACACACATTTAAGTCTAACCCACTTCCTATGCAAGGGAATTTTGTAAACAAACAAGTTGTTGAAACCAGAGGCAACTTGCATAAGAAGGCAAAAGAAGTGCAACATAAAAACTTTCAGCATAAAACGAGGAAATTTGATATTATTGAGATGCATGAGAACACTTTTTCCTCTTTCATAGTAACTTTCAGTATCATGCATAAACTTAACAATATAGCTATCACAAGGACCATCATAGCAATGATCACTTATTCTTACAGAAAACACATGAATACTAGCTCTCATAAAACTATTTTGTGAAACAATATTAGAGGTATCCTTACAAAGGATAGTGTGTCCCTCTTCTTCATACTTAGTGACAAAGTATTTCACAATTGCTACCACAGGTTCAATGTTTTTTTGTTCATCAGATTTTACAGTTCTCTTTTCACTTTTGGTGATTACATTAGTTATCATAGGATGGTCCTTTACCTTTTCTGGGAAGGGAATCTTCTCGATATAAGGTTCGGGTAAGATGGGATCAATAATGCAATACTCAGCACTCCCAATAGGAACATAGTCAACAATATCTTTGTAAGGTGCATGGTATTTATTCCATCCCCTTTTTGGAATTTTGATATAGGAAGCAAAAGCTCTAAAGAAATTCGTAATAACATGCAAATCAAGACAATAAACATTACTAATATTTTGAAAGTCATCAGTTCACATAAAAGATTCAATGCATTCATAATCATAATTTATACCTGACTTTCTACCTTTGTCATTCTCCCAAGCTTCAGCATTGTCTTGAATACGGTCCAGAAGATACCATTTAGCTTCTTCTTCCATGCGAGTGAATGATCCAGCACAAGAAGCATCCAATAAATCCTTGTCATGTAGAGGGAGTCTTGCATAAAAGATATTGATAATAATATTGTTGGGGAGTTCATGAATGGAACATTTGAGCATTAGTAACTTCATCCCCCGAGCTTGAGTTGTACTCTCTCCATCAAGAGGCCAAAAGTTGTATATTTGATTCCGATCTTTATGAATTTCACTAGGAGGATAAAACTTTGAATAAAAGAGAGGCACTATTTCCTCCCATTCCAGAGCTTGACCATTCTTCAGCAGCTTATACCATTCCTCAGCTCTTCCTTTCAGTGATAATGAGAATAATTTCTTCTTAACTTGATCTGTAGTAATACCTGCACACTTGAACAACCCGCATAATTCGTGTATAAAGAGTAAATGATCACCGGGATGGACGGTTCCATCCCCAACATAGTAGTTATCCATAACACGATCAATAATTCTTGTAGGTATTTTAAAAACACCATTCTCAGCAGGTGGTGGCTTATCTACTACCTTAGCAGTGGTAGTAGCATTACCAAATAAGAAACTCAGCAAATTTTCCATAACGAAAATAAAGCAACTAACAGAAGTAAACAATACTCACAGTAGAAGTTTCCTTTACCAGTTCCACTCTCCAATAGAGCTTCACTCCCCGACAACGGCGCCAGAAAATAGTCTTGATGACCCACAAGTATAGGGGCTAGATCGCAGTATTTTCGATAAGTAAGAGTGTCGAACCCAACGAGGAGCAGAAGGTGCTGGCTAGTGGTATGGATCAGGAATTCCCTGCAAATACTTATCAAACGGATTTTTAGGGTTTTTTGATAAAGCAAGTATACAAAGTACAAGTAAATAAAAGACAGTGGGAATAAATGCAGCAAGTGGCCCAATCCTTTATGCAACAAAGGACAAGTCGGTTGTATTACTTAAGATGACCAAACATTCTCGAGGACACATGGGAAGACTGTCAAGTGCTTTCGCTTCATATAGTTGATTAATCTTCTTTAGCTTGCTAAGTGTTGTGTGGGTGAACCTGTGCTAATGTACCGACCTTCCTAGGACTAATACATACTTGTGATTATACCCCTTGCAAACATCCGTAAGTACAAGAAAGTAATTAAGGTAGAAACCTAACCACAACTTTAAACTCTAAGACCCTTACGTCCCTTGTGCAATGGTTTCCTAACGGGGCTTCAGGTTTCTGTCACTCCGGCAACCCCTACGATTAGTAGCCAAATACACAATGCATTCCCCTAGGCCCATATAGGTGAAGTGTCATGTAGTCGACATTCACATGACACCACTAGAAGAAGTACACCATAACTTAAATAACAAACTATTGAATCTTTTTCAACACAACTTCACTACTAACAACATGACTTCTCCCATGTCCACAAGAACAAAACGAACTACTCACAAGACATCATATGGATCATGATAAGAGATGGAATAATGATGTATAACAATTTGAATATAAACAATAATTCAATGGTTCACTCAATAGCATCAACTACAAAGAGTAATCAACACCGGGAAAGTTTCCCCTATGAACTATGCAAGATTCAACACAATTGTTACAGCAATATGGAGATGGTGATGAGGGTGCTGATGGTGATGATGGTGGTGATGATGATGATGATGATCCCGATGAAGTCTAGCTTGATGGTGGTGTTGATGGCGACGATCTCCCCTCTCCGGGAAGGAATTCCCCCGGCAGAAATCTGTCTGCCGAAGAGGTCTTTCTCTCTCGGTGTTTTCCGCCCCGCAGAGGCGGCGGAATCTTTCTATGGTCGCTCCCCGAGTCTTAGAGTTTCGGGAGGATAATATACGCCAGAGGGGAGAGCTAGAGGTGGGCCAGGGTGGCCACACCACCTGCTGGCGCAGCCTAGGGCTGCCCGCGCCAGGGGGTGGTGTGGGCCCCCTGTGGCCCATCTCCACTCCGTCTTCTGGCATCCTTAGTCTTCTAGAAAAATAGGATTTTCCGTATATTTTCCCGGATTTTCTGATCTTCGCGAATTTTGCCTCCAAACAACACCTTTTCCATCGAATCCGACGCAATGTCCATGCTCCAAAAGTCATCAACCATGCAAAAACAGATGAAATAATATAAGTATCACCTCTCAATACGAAATATATCAATGAATAATAGTGAATGAAGACATAGAATAGTGATGCAAAATGGACGTATCAAGTAGCAGTCTAAAAATTTACTAAATGGATTGAAGCAATGCCTGTCACCAGTCAGGATGGAACTTCGGCTGTGAATTTTATCAAATGCATAGTATTCCGGTTTGGTGTGCCAAATAGCATCATCATAGATAATGGAACTAATTTTACTTCCAATGAGTTCAAGGAATACTGCGATGAGATGGGTATCAAAGTAAGCTACGCCTTAGTAGCCCACCCGCAAACCAATGGGCAAGTGGAAAAAGCCAATGGCCTAGTAACTGCTGGCCTCAAGAATATATTACTAGCACCACTCGATAGGGAAAAAGGAGCATGGGTTGATGAGTTACCATATGTTTTGTGGAGTTTGAGTACTACTCCAAATAATTCGACACAAGAAACACCCTTCTTTCTGGTACACGGCGCTGAGGCCGTCCTTCCAGTCGAAGTATCACACGAATCTCCACGAGTAGCTACATATGATGAAGAGGAATCAAGAAAAGCACTTGAAGACGATGTTGATGCACTTGATGAAGCCTGAGACACCACCCTACAAAGAGCTATTATATATCAGCAAACCTTGCGCAACTACCACAGTCGATGGCTGTGTCCTAGGTCCTTCGTTGTAGGGGACCTAGTTCTTCGCCTCAAGCAAGATGGCCACCATAAATTGGAGTCGCCTAGGGAAGGACCTTACATTGTTATAGAAGTTATTCCCGGAGGAGCATATCGGCTGCAAGACAAGAAGATAGGAGTCAAATACTCCAATCCATGGAATGTCGCACAACTACGGTGCTTTTACGCTTAGAATTTATGATTTCTCACAATATTAATTACAATAAGGCCTATGGCCCGACTTCTTAGCCAGAATATTAAGGCCAACGGACAAACGACAATCCGCCAAATAATGTATCACCGGCTTCGGCATATAAATAAAAGATAAGTTCTTCACACTCAAAGTCTTTATTTATACCCTTTTATTTATCATCGGCTTCGGCTTTATTCATACTCTGAGGGGATCTCTATTTATATATAAACATTTTTCTGTTAAAACTAACAACAATTATGCGCCTATGTCTAGATATAGGCATCCGAACATAGCCTTGAGGGCTACTCCCATCGGGAGCACTGGCGCGTACCCAATATGAATCAAATTATGCATACAAAATCAAGACAATCATCACCTAAACCTATGAGTTTTACTTTGGTGTATCCTCAAAAGGTTACTTCCATCGGGAGATTCTATAAATTATTAAAATAAAAAGTTTGAGAAATTTCAGAAATTCCAGCAGCCAAACAAGGTAGTCGATAAAAATTATACAAAAATTTCGGATCGCATCCGACGCGACAAAACTTTGAATGCTGTGTCCAAGACATGAAGGTAAAACCCCGGGATTCATCCTGTGTGGCCTGGTAATCGCACAAGAATGCGCTCTGCCAGTAAAATATCCGTATCAACGATACGATGAAAAATCCCGATGGATGCGTTGGGTACCCGATAAATTAGAACTAGAACTCAATATTTGATAAAATCTGAATGGCTCGAACTAAATTACGCCAGTTATAATTCCGAGTTCAGGTCTGGGGACTTGAATTTGATGTAGGTCAACATTGTTTTTGCCCAGGAGCAATTAACTGATTCCCAATCCGTCAGATACATCAGGCTTGTTGTACCAAATCCCTATAAAACTAAAAAAATAGAAACAATGCAAAGAAAGGAAAAACTGAAAATATCTTTGAGACTCAACTAGAATCTACGGTTCGGGTAGAGTCTCGAGGGCTACTGACATAGGTACGATTACTCGGGTTCTTATGATTCGTTACCCTGGCTGCATAAAGGCTCATGACCCATGAAGATTCAAGATGATGGCCCGAAGAAGCAATCGATAAAAGCCTTAGTTATATTAGGAAAAGGAAATATGAACCAACATTATGTTGGTTTTATAATAATACATATGTAACCTATCTGTATACGGTGTTGAGACCCGGCCTATTATATATAGGACGGGAGAAGCCTATGAGGAGGTACCGAAAAACCCCCAAGCGATCTGTAATAGTGTTGTTCATCAAGTAATCAGGTGAATTCGACTCCCTTGTTTGCCTAACATCCGATGAAATCCCCAGCATTTTCTTTTCCGCAAAACCCTAAGTACATCACCATGGGCATTGTCGAGGTTACCCCTTGTCAACATTCTTTTACCACAAGGACAAACCGGCGCTTGTTGAAGAATCAACATTGCCGACTTTTGTCGATGGTGCCACCATGCCCCAAGAGTCCTAGGATGCGGAAACTCTGACTCTTTCTGAAGATTTGATCCGCGCCAAGAGGAAGATTGAATACTTGATGAAGCACAAGGGCCTGAAGGGAACCAACCCGATCCATTGATGGCTGGCACACCGGATTCATCCCCTCCAGTACCATGTTGACCGGCTTATGCACATAGTCACTAAGAGCAAGAAGGACAACCTCAGAATCAGCCTGCTCCCAATCCTTGACAAAGAATATGGGACCCGGATAAAATGGTTTATCAAGGAGCAGGTTGAGAGGAAGATTCCAGATCTCTCTCTAGACATGTATACTGCTGATGAACCTTTGACACCAGTGAGTTTTCCTGCTGTTTCCTTCATACTCAATCATTTGCTCATCTATACTTTATTGTTTTGAAATATTCAGATAATTTTTGCCTTTCAACTTGCTAGCCTCCCCGAGTCGAAGCTTTATCACCTCGAGGGATATCGTCCCAAGAATTCGGTTCTTCAGGAGGATGAAGATCTTGAACTGTTGCCAGAGGCACTTACTCGGAAGCGCAAAACTCTGGTTGTCTCCCTGGGCACTTAGAAAGTTCCTATTGTATAAAGCTAAACTTCTTCACAAGGTTTCAAGTATTAATTTGTATTCTCCCTGAATTGCAACGATCTTTACTCTGCTACCATCCAGGGCTAAAACAATTGCCAAGAGCAAGGCAAAAGGAAAAGTAGGGAAGACTTTGCGCTAGCAAAAGTTGACTCTGGCATCACCTGCTGCTCCGCCTCCAACTCCTACCCCAAAGACATCATCAGCACCAGAGGGTACTTCCTCTCCGCATGTTGAAGATGTTTAGGCTCATTCTTTAGAGCCAGCGAACCTTGGTTCTCAAATCGACATCACCATGCGTGACTCGGGACTTGATAAGGGTGAACCCTCAAAGGGTAATCATCCCTCAGTTGATACCTTCGTGGACAATCTTCTGCAGAATCCGGGTATCACCAAACTTGGCCTTACTCAAAAGAGCGCAGAAGATATCCAAAGCTGGCTCTCCATTGCCTAGAGACTTGAAATATCACAGCGAAGGAGGAGGCGCAAGAAGCCGAGGACATCAAACGCATCGAGCTTCTTGACCTTGTTCGTCATTGCGACAAGAAGCTGAAGGCTGGTGTGGCCCTGCCACAACCAGTAACTCCTCTGACTCTCACTGAGAATGTTTCTTCTAAGGTGAACATGAGCCTCAACAAGGTGACTCATGAACCTTATGTAAGTCATAATCTGACTCTTTTTATTGTATTTCATATCATATCCTCTAGCCCCCAAGCATGAAGTTGGATAGGAATCTGGATTTATGCTTTCATTAGGATGCCAAAGAATGAACTAGTATAGCCCCAAGGCTCGTGCTGATATTTAACTTAGTTAAAACATTAGCCCAAGTCCTAGTAGACTTCTGACTCTAGGTACCATTCTGACTTACAGAAAGTTAATGCTTATAACCAGGAATTGTTGAAGAATATTTGTCACAAGCCGAGAGAGATCAGAGCTCTTTGACTTGAAAATGCGCAACTTAAAGTTGTAAAATATGAAGCTGAAGGTAAAAATTTCAGTCTTCGTTTTCACTGGTAGTTTTTGTTTCATAGTCGAATATTTATTCGACTTTGTTTCTTGCCTTTGCCAGAACTTGTGAACCAGTCCGGCAAGATGATTCAGCAAGCCAAAAAAATTAAAGTCTTGGCGGTGTAAAATGTTGACTTGCGTGCTGAGCTGGAGAAAATCAAAATAGGTCCCGAGACCAGCATCGTTAATGTTCTTGAATCCAGCAATCACGCAACTGAGGCGCGTGACCGCACCATCGCCAAACAAGACAAAACAATGGTGGACTTGCAGAATGCCTTGGACAGGGAGAAGGACACCTCTGAAGCTCTTTGGAATGAACTCCAAAGCCTTCAAGAGGAAAATATCAAAGTAGATGATGTCATCTTCGGTAAGTTTTTTATCCCCGTATCCTTGTTTTCTGAATTTGTTAGACTTGGATATATTGCTGATCTTGCTTTCTTTCTTATAGGTCCTCTCAACATGCTCGATGCCTCTTCATCTAGTCTCGTACTAGTCGGCTTGTCGCCGTTGGGGACCTGATTCACGATTTCTGCCAGTCTTTGGAAGAAATCAGTGAATCCATCTAGCTCTCCGACTTAGAATCAATGTCAGCCTCTGAGCTACGAGACAAGGCGAAGGATATGCCCAAACTCATCAAGGATTGGAACATGTCATATGTATGCACAACGACACATAGCCACCATGGAAGCATGGAAATATGGCAAGTTACCAAGGGTTATTTGACTATTGATGAAGTGGTGCCCAAGTTACCAAGGGTTATGGACGCATGGAAATATGGCAAGTTACCAAGGGTTATGGACGGTAATTCGTCCGCCCAAGCCCTCGTAGCACGATGTAGTGGTGCTTCGAGTCTTGGTCACAGGCCTTGAAGGATTAAACCATTTGCCCTTTCGACTTGTCCATTGGCTTGTGGATGTGCGCCTGATGCAATATGAAGTCGGATCTCTTGTTTGTTGCAGAATTGGACTAGTTCTCCCATGGAAAAGTTGCTCCCATTGTCTGTAATAATACTATGCGGATACCCGAATCGGATGATTACATCCTTGACAAACTTTTTTGTTGTTGCTCCATCACAACTTGTGAAGGGTTTTACCTCAATCCATTTCATGAATTTATCCCCCATAAAAAGAAGGTGTCCACTTTGAGCCCATCTAGATGGTCCTACCATGTCAAGCCCCCAGACCGCGAAAGGCCATGTAATCCGAATTGTTCGCAGTTGAGCGGCCAAAACATGGGAATGTTTGGCATATTCTTGGGAACCTTTGCACGTCTTGACCAGCCGTTCGGCATCTGACTTAGCTGTAAGCCAGAAGAATCCGTTTCTAAAGGCCTTTGCCACTAAAGATTTGGCTGCGGCGTGATGTCCACATTCGCCTTCGTGGATTTCCCTTAGGATTTCCAAGACTTCTTCTAGAGAAACACATCACTGAAAGACCCCAGATGCACTCCTCTTATAGAGCTCACCTCCCACCACTGTGTAGGCTTTTGCTCATTGGATGATCTATCGACTAAGAACTTCGTCTTCAGGTAATTTTTTGTCAACCAAGAAATCAAGGTAGGGTTTTGTCCAGTTGGGAATTACAACCATAACTGCTATGAGCGGTGAGTAGGATTTGGTTGGATACTCCTCATCAACTCCTGTGATAGAGGGAACTCTCAAATGCTCCAAAAAGCACCATTCAGGACCTGTTTCCGCATAGAGCCTATTCTTGATAGAGCATCTGCTTCCTCTTTTTCTATTCGAGGAATGTGTTGAACTTCAAACCCTTCGAACAATTTAGATAGTTCATCCACGGCCGCTCTATAAGCTGCCATGTGCTTGTTTGTGTTCAAAATATCGGATACTTGCTGAGAAACTAAATCCGAGTCTCCATAAGACATTAGTCGGCGAATGCCAATGTCTTTTGCCATTCGAATTCCATGTAGTAGGGCTTCATATTCGGCAATGTTGTTTGTTGCCGTGAAGTGAATCTGCAACATAGAGAACATTATCACCTTGGGGTGACTTGAGCACCACGCTAGCCCACGAGCCCCCAAGCGCTTTGGATCCGTCAAAGTGTAAGGTCCAAAATTCCATCTCTAGGAGGCCTGTGTTTTCGACTGTCTCTATCCAATCAGCAACAAAGTCAGCAAGAATCTATGATTTGATTGTTGTGCGGGGTTTGTACTCAATGTCAAAAGCTGCTAGCTCTATGCCCCACTTAGCAACGCGTCCTGTAGCATCGTTGTTGTTGATTATGTCTCTCATCGGAGCTGTGCTCACCATAGTAATCTTGTGATCTTGAAAATAATGTCGTAGCTTTGTAGATGTGAAGAATACACAATAGGTCAACTTTTGGTAATGGGGGTACCTTTATTTTGATTCAATTAAGACCTCGCTAAGATAATAAGTCAGACGCTGCACCAAGTGTTCATGTTTTTCCTCTGGCCGTTCCACCACCATGTGGCCCAGACTTTCGAGTAAGAACATATTCAGCTTGTATAGTGGATGGTGTTCGGTTCCTCACCGCTGATCATGAGAAGGGCAAGAAAACACAAAACAATGGTGTAACGACTGAAGGTTGTCACTTGGAGAAGGATATCCATTTTTATGGTGTCCTCAAGGATATCAAGGTGTTGTATTTTAACTCTGATTTGGAACAGCAACGATCAGTTGTGTTATTCCACTGCGATTGGTATCATCTTGAGGGCCACAAGGATACAGATATTGTGTATGATAAAATCTTTCGGAGTTGATGTCTACACACTTCTATTCTTGTAGATAGTTGTTGGGCCTCCAAGTGCAGAGGTTTGTAAAACAGCAGCAAGTTTTCCCTTAAGTGGATCACCCAAGATTTATCGAACTCAGGGAGGAAGTGGTCAAAGGTATCCCCTCTCAAGCAACCCTACATCAAGATACAAGAAGTCTCTTGTGTCCCCAACACACCCAATACACTTTTCAGGTGTATAGGTGCACTAGTTCGGCGAAGAGATAGTGAAATACAAGTGGTATGGATAATTATAAGTGGTAACGGTGCGAGAAAATAGCTTGCTGGCGTGTGGTTGACGTGGGAAAATACTGAAGGCAAACGGAAATAAAGATGGAAGCAAGCAAACATGTAACAGATCTAATTGCAAACAGTGTATCAATGCTTAGAAACAAGGCCTAGGGATCATACTTTCACTAGTGAACACTCTCATATAAATATATTCTTCTTTATGATACTACGCTGAACTACTCTCCGGTTGGACACTCTAATCCATGGAAGGGCTATAACAGTGATGACCCACAAGTATAGGGGGTGTATCGCGGTATTTTCAATAAGTAAGAGTGTCGAACCCAACGAGGAGCAGAAGGTGCTGGCTAGTGGTATGGATCAGGAATTCTCTCCAAATACTTAGCAAACGGATTTTTAGCGGTTTTTGATAAAGCAAGTAAACAAAGTATGAGCAAATAAAAGACAGTAGGAATATATGCAGCAAGTGGCCCAATCCTTTATGCAGCAAAGGACAAGCCGGTTGTATTACTTAAGATGACTAAACATTCTCGAGGACACATGGGAAGACTATCAAGTGCTTTCGCTTCATATAGTTGATTAATATTCTTTAGCTTGCTAAGTGTTGTGTGCGCGAACCTGTGCTAATATACCGACCTTCCTAGGACAAATACATACTTGTGATTATACCCCTTGTAAACATCCGTAAGTACAAGAAAGTAATTAAGGTAGAAACCTAACCACAGGTTTAAACTCTAAGACCCTTACGTCCCTTGTGCAATGGTTTCCTAACGGGGGTTCAGGTTTCAGTCACTCCGGCAACCCCTACGATTAGGAGCCAAATACACAATGCATTCCCCTAGGCCCATATAGGTGAAGTGTCATGTAGTCGACGTTCACATGACACCACTAGAAGAAGTACACCACAACTTAAATATCAAACTATTGAATCTTTCTCAACACAATTCCACTACTAACAACATGACTTCTCCCATGTCCTCAAGAACAAAGCGAACTACTCACAAGACATCATATGGATCATGATCAGAGATGGAATAAATCAGAGATGGAATAATGATGTATAACAATCTGAACATAAACAATAATTCAACGGTTCACTCAATAGCATCAACTACAAAGAGTAATCAACACCGGAAAAATTTCCCCTAAGAACTATGCAAGATTCAACCCAATTGTTACAGCAATATGGAGATGGTGATGAGGGTGCTGATGGTGATGATGATGGTGGTGATGATGATGATGATGATGAAGTCCAGCTTGATGGTGGTGTTGATGGCGACGATCTCCCCTCTCCGGGAAGGAATTCCCCCAGCAGAAATCTGTCTGCCGGAGAGATCTTTCTCTCTCGGTGTTTTCCGCCCTGCAGAGCCGGCGGAATCTTTCTGTGGTCGCTCCCCGAGTCTTAGGGTTTCAGGAGGAATATATACACCAGAGGGGAGAGCCAGGGGTGGACCAGGGCGGCCACACCACCTGGTGGCGCGGCCCAGGGTGGCCTGCGCTAGGGGTGGTGTGGGCCCCCTGTGGCCCATCTCCATCCCCCCTTCTGGCTTCCTTCGTCTTCCGAAAAAATAGGATTTTCCGTATATTTTCCCAGATTTTCTGATCTTCGCGAATTTTGCCTCCAAACAACACCTTTTCCATCTAATCTGATCAGAAGTGTCCATGCTCCAAAAGTCATCGACCATGCAAAAACAGATGAAATAACATAAGTATCACCTCTCAATACGAAATATATCAATGAATAACAGTGAATTATGATATAGAATAGTGATGCAAAATGGACGTATCAACTCCCCCCAAGCTTAGACTTCGCTTGTCCCCAAGCGAAACTGAGCTCAATAAACATGACCTCAGGTTTATGGAGTGAAGGGTCGATAAAAGAATATGGACAAGAAGCATCACATTCATCAATACACAGAACATAATAGAAGACAACTCACTATTATATAACTTAACTTGCAATAAGTAAAGGAAACACAATAGAGATACATGAAGTAAATCATAATTGGTAATGGCAAACTTAGCTCTTGGTCGAAGAATAGTTGATAATTTGCTGGAGTTCACAAATAACTGATTTTCAATGATAGCTTTCAAAGTAGTAATCACCAAGATAAGAGCAATGTGCAAAACAAGGAACATAAGAAACATGATTGAATAAATCATCATATGAATGAATGAAACACAACATCTCAAAATACTTGCTGAGATAGAAGGGAATAGGTTTACTGACTCAACTAAAAAGTAAAAGAAAGGCCCTTCGCAGAGGGAAGAAGGGATTGCAAGTCTCATAAAGAGCTCCCAAAAATTATGATACTTATTAGCTTTCAGCTCTCATTGCCCCTATCATAGGCATCTTTAGGTGGTTAAGGTTAAAGTGACACAACTAAGAGGATATGCTTGACAAGTTATAAGTTGAAATCTCATGCCCCTTACTTACGAGTACCGAACCTCATGCTACTCAACTTCAGTCACAAGTAAGCTCTTGTCATTGTAAATACATATGTATCATAGAGAACCGCCAACGGGGTACCCCTTGCACATGATACAAGAGCTGTCCCATAGTCAAAATGACAAGGCAAGCAAACAATGAGCATCTCAGCGATCTTTTTATTTGCTATTTGCATAGGTTTTATTGAGGATGCTTCATAGAATGCTCACTATAGTTATGTTGCAAGTTTCCACCATGATTAGGCATGGCTTAGGCTAGCGGCCCAGGCGTTTCTCTAACACACATATAAACTACATGATCTTACAAGTTCCCCTTTTATTTCACACCGCCAGGATCCATAAACAAAAGAATCATGGTATCAACTAGGTACAAAGTACCATGACAATGTTGAAAGCGTTACCCATGATACATGGTTCTGCTAACTTCAACTCATAAAGCGCAAGCATATACGCAACAAAGAAGGACCCAATGGTTTAAGTTATTAAGTGCAAGAAAATAAAGTGTGCCATCAAGTTCGTGAGAGATTTAATCACTAATTTTCACATAACAAGTTTAATTTGGGAGGTAGAGAAAACAAGAATTTACTTGGATCAGCAATAATGCTAATAGGTAGGTATGGTGGACACAAATGGCATAGGTTTTTGGCTTAAGGAAGTGGATGCACGAGAAGAGTTCCCTCTCAGTACGGGTTTTTGGCTAGCAAGGCTGGGTAGCCAGTATAAGAGTTGAAGGAAACAAATAAACATACAATGATAAAGACAAACATGCAATCTTCCTTGGAAGCACAGAAGATCTTAACTAGAGAATACTAGACTTATGAGCAAATCAAGAAAGAAAGATGATGAAATTATATTTTTTCTTTAGAGTACTTTTATCTTTTTCATTCAACTCTCAAAAATAGTGTTGATACTGACCAAGCCAGGTTTGCCAAAACCAACTAGATTAACTCAATGATCCCAAAGTGATACCAATACTAACAACAAGATCAATCATATAACCACGAATTGAAAACTAATATAAGCTATGCAAAATAGTAAATGATAGAACTTCTCATTAATATTCCATAACGGCAACTCACACCAAGGGATACATATCTAATGAGAGAGGGGACACTTCCATAATGCAAACCATCCTACATAATAACTTCTCTATTCATGATATGACTCTACTAATAAGGTAAAAAGATAGAAGATAGTGATGTGATACCGCGACACTCCCCCAAGCTTGGAACGAGCCAAGGGGATGCCAAACCTGATGACGAATTACTCCTTCGGTGGTGGTGGTATTCTCCCATCATCGTCCGACTTACAGGGTAAGGGTTTCCCATCAACAAAGGACATCGTGGTTTCTAGCATCCTGAAACTTGCAGCAGCACTTATGCGTTTAAACCTAACCTCATACTCACAGTTTTGATTTTGAACGTCGTAGAGCTGTGCTTGCAGTTTGTTGGTTGTTTGGGAGAGTGAGAGGAGTTCATCCTTGAGTTCAGCAGTCTCCTTTTGGTGCTCGGTGATGAGTTCAGAACAAATCTTATGGATGATATCCACTTCGCATTCCGCCATCTTCTTGTACCTAAAGACCTCTTGCTCTAGTGCTTCCATCCTGTCCTCTAGACTTCCTTCACCTTTAGGGCCTCGAACCTCTTTTATCCGGAGCTCCCCATCTTCAAGCAACAACTCTTTGGGATGAATCTTCAACTCTCTCATGTATGGGTTGATGATATCCTCTAAAGAATCTTCCTTGGCTGATCCAGAGGAAGACATTGTGGCTCCAAATCTGGGACTCTACCTGTCAGAAACAGATCGAAACGAAAACACGATATACGAACCTCGGGAGATCCGGGGGATTATATATTACGAAGTTTCATGACAAAAGGAAGGTACTGGGAGAAAACGGGTCAGAGATGGAGTCTGGGGTGGCCACACCACCTGGTGGCGCGGCCTGGGGTGGGCCCGTGCCACAGGGTGGTGTGAGCAACCCTGGCTCCGTTTCCGTCCCTCTTTCGCTTCGTAGCTTTCCTTATTGACTGAAAACTACAAAAATATAGTTGGATAGTATTTTCGCAGAACTTTTCTTACTAGAACTGTTACCTATTTGGAAGCGGACTCTGCAGGTCTCTGAATTTGGTCCTTGATAAATTTTTCCGGAGTTATAACTTGAAAGGCATCAACATCTTCATTGTAAGAATCTCCAGCAATATAGTGCTTGAGTCGCTGCCCATTCACTACTTGTGTAGTATTATCTTTTAAAGAATAAAATTTTATTGCTCCTGAACGGTACACTTCTTCAATAATGAAAGGTCCTTCCCATTTTGACAGTAGCTTTCCTACAGAAAATCTGAGACGAGACCTATACAATAGAACTTTCTCACCAACATGAAATTCTCTCTTAAGTATTCGCTTGTCATGCCATATTTTAACTTTTTCCTTAAAGAGCCTAGCATTTTCATAGGCTTCACTCCTCCATTCATCTAAAGAACTTAAGTCAAATAATCTTTTCTCACCAGCGAGCTTACAATCTCTATTCAGTTCTTTAACTGCCCAGTAAGCTTTGTGTTCTAATTCTAAAGGTAGGTGACAAGCTTTCCCATAAACCATTTTATAAGGAGACATCCCCATAGGATTTTTGTAGGCAGTTCTATAAGCCCATAAAGCATCATTCAACTTTTTAGCCTAGTTTTTTCTAGATCTATTAACAGTCTTTTGCAAGATGGATTTAATTTCTCTATTCGATAACTCTACTTGCCCGCTAGTTTGGGGGTGATAAGCTGAAGCAATTCTATGATTAACATCATATTTAGCAAGTGTCTTTCTAAAACCACCATGAATGAAATGAGAACCCCCGTTAGTCATGAGATACCTAGGCACTCCAAACCTAGGAAAGATAACATCCTTAAGCATTTTTAGAGAAGTCTCCCTGTCAACACTCTTTGTAGGAATGGTTTCTACCCACTTAGTAACATAATCAACGGCAACAAGAATATGAGTATAACCTTTCGAGGGAGGGAAAGGACCCATAAAGTCAAATCCCCAGCAATCAAAGGGTTCAATAACTAGAGAGTAGTTCATAGGCATTTCATTGCGTCTAGAAATATTACCAACACGCTGACATTCATCACAAGATAAAACAAATTTTCTTGCATCTTTAAAAAGGGTAGGCCAGTAGAAACCTGATTGTAGCACCTTTTGTGCAGTTCTATCTCCTGCATGATGTCCTCCATAAGCACTACCATGACATTTACGCAATATCTCCTTTTGTTCATATTCTGGAACACATCTTCGCATAATACCATCCACTCCTTCTTTGTATAAGTGTGGGTCATCCCAAGAATAATGCCTCAAATCATAAAAGAACTTCCTTCTTTGCTGAGCTGTAAAAGTTGGAGGCCAATACTTGGAGACAATAAAATTAGCATAATCAGCATACCAAGGGCTCCCTCGCGAGCTTACCCCTACTGCAGCCAACTGTTCATTTGGGAAACTATCATTAACAGGCATAGGATCAAAAGAGATGTTTTCCAATCGAGATAAATTATCACCTACAGGGTTTTTAGCACCTTTCCTATCTACTATATGTAGATCAAACTCTTGTAAAAGCAGCACCCATCTAATAAGCCTAGGCTTAGCGTCCTTCTTCGTCATAAGGTATTTAATAGCAGCATGATCGGTATGAATGGTGACTTTTGAGTCTACAATATAGGGTCTAAACTTATCACAAGCAAAGATGACAGCTAGAAAATCTTTTTCAGTAGTAGCATAATTCCTTTGAGCAGCGTCTAGACTTTTACTAGCATAATTAATAACGTTTAGCGTTTTATCAATTTGTTGCCCAAGGACAGCTCCTACAGCAAAATCACTAGCATCACACATTATTTCAAAGGGTAAACTCCAATCAGGTGGTTGAACAATAGGGGCTGTAGTTAAAGCCTTCTTAAGAGTTTCAAAAGCTTCCTTACAATCATCATCAAAAATGAAAGGTACATCTTTTTGAAGAAGATTAGTGAGGGGTTTTGATATCCTAGAAAAGTCTTTAATAAACCTTCTATAAAAACCAGCATGACCAAGGATACTACAAATACCTTTGATGTCTCTTGGACATGGCATTTTCTCAATTGCCTCAACCTTAGCTCTATCAACTTCTATGCCTCTTTCAGAAACTTTATGCTCAAGGACAATCCCTTCGTTAACCATGAAGTGGCATTTCTCCCAATTAAGAACAAGATTAGTTTCTTCACATCTCTGCAAAACTTTATCAAGGTTGTGCAGACAATTATCAAAAGAAGTTCCATAAACAAAAAAGTCATGCATGAACACTTCTACAATTTCCTCACAAAAACCATGAAAGATAGCAGACATGCATCTTTGAAAAGTAGCAGGAGCATTACATAAACTAAAAGGCATACGTATATAAGCATAAGTTCCGTAAGGGCAAGTAAAAAGTAGTTTTTTCTTGATCTTGGTGTTTAATAGAAATTTGAGAGAAACCAGAATAACCATCAAGAAAACAAAAATGGGTCTTTTTAGACAACCTTTCCAACATTTGATCAATAAAAGGAAGTGGGTAGTGATCTTTCTTAGTAACTTTGTTGACTTTCCTAAAATCAATGCACATCCTATAGCCTACTACTATTCTTTGGGGAATAAGCTCATCATTATCATTAGGAACAACGGTAATTCCTCCTTTTTAGGAACACAATGAACAGGACTAACCCATTCACTACAAGCAATAGGATAAATAATACCAGCATCAAGGAGTTTCAATACCTAATTTCTTACCACTTCCTTCATCTTAGGATTTAAACATCGTTGGTGCTCTACTACTGGCTTTGCATCTGGTTCTATATTGAGAGAATGCTGACATATAGTAGGTGAAATCCCTTTTAAATCATCCAGAGTATAGCCCATAGCTCCTCGGTGTTTCTTCAAAACCTCCAATAACCTTTCTTCTTCCTTCCCTGAAAGTTTAGAGCTAATAATAACAGGATATATCTTTTTATCATCAATATAAGCATATTTAAGATCATCAGGGAGAGGTTTTAGATCGAAGACCGGATCCTTTTTAGGTGGCAACGTGGTACCCAAGTCTTCTACAGGCAAGTTATGCTTAAGCATCTTGGGTTAACAACGGAGAATCTCATCAATCTCATTCCTTTCTTCCATGAAGATCTCACTTTTGTGATCTTCCATAAATTGCTGCAAAGCATTGTTAGGAGCAAGAGAGATAGAAGCAAGTTGTTCAACTCTAAAATCCTCATTATGGGTTTCCTCTTCACAAGGTTCTTTAGTAAATTTCAAAAAATTAAACTCATAAGATTCCCCATCGAACTTAGTCAAGATTTTCTCCCTCCTGCAATCTATAATAGCTCCAGAAGTACACAAGAAAGGTATACCAAAAATGATAGGATAAGTTTTACTAGCAGCTGAACCAAGTACTAGGAAATCAGCAGGATACTTAATCTTACCACAAAGAACTTCCACATGTCGTACAATACCAATTGGAGAGATGGTCTCTCTATTAGCAAGGTGAATAACCACACCAATCTCTTCCAATTCGCAGGGACTGATTTCATGCATAATTTCTCTGTAAAGCTCATAAGGAATAGCATTAGAACTTGCACCAATATCACATAAACCATAATAGCAATGATCACCAATTCTAATGGAAAGCACAGGGACACTAGCCTTTTTTATCTCTATTAGGATGTGAAACAATATTAGAAGCATCCTCACAAAAGACTATGTGTCCATCTTCTATGCTTTTAGTGACAAGGTCTTTCACAATTGCTACCACAGGTTCAACGTTTATTTGTTCATCAGGTTCTACAGTTCTCTTTTCACTTTTAGTGATTACATTAGTTATCATAGGATGATCCTTTACCTTATATGGGAAGGGAAACTTCTCGATATAAGTTTCAGGTAAGATGTGATCAATAGTGCAATACTCAGCACTCCCAACAGGAACACAGTCAACAATATCTTTATAAGGTGCATGGTACTTGTTCCATCCCCTTTTTGGAATTTCAATATAAGAAGCAAAAGCCCTAAAACAATTTGTAATAACATGTAAATCAAGACCATAAGCATTACTAATATTTTGAAAGTCATTAGTTCCCATAAAAGATTCAATGCATTCATAATCATAATCTATACCTGACTTTCTACCCTTGTCATTCTCCCAAGCTTCAGCATTGTCTTGAATACGGTCCAGAAGATCCCATTTAGCTTCTTCTTCCATGCGAGTGAATGATCCAGCACAAGAAGCACCCAATAAATCCTTATCATGAAGAGAAAGCCTTGCATAAAAGTTATTGCTAATAATATTGTTGGGGAGATCATGAATGGGACATTTGAGCATTAGTAACTTCAATCTCCCTCAAGTTTGAGCTGTACTCTGATACATTGCAAATGTATCTATAATTTTTGATGTTCCATGCCTGGTTTTATCCACTTTATTGTGTTTTGTCCACACTTTGGAGTACTTTTCATATGATTTCTTGGACTAACCTATTAACAAGAGCCACAGTGCCAGCTGCCTGTTTTCTGCTGTTTTTGGTTCCAAGAAAGTCAGAAAATGAATATTCTCGGAATTGGACGGGACAAAAGCCAAAGTGTCTATTTTTCCGTAGAGAGTCATGCGAGGCGGAGAGGGGCTGGGGCCACCACACCCGGCCAAGACGGCCCTGGCCTGCCCAGGTGGTGTGGCCGCGTACGGCACCCCCTCGGCCTCCCCTTCCGCCTATAAGATGCCCTCGGGACGAAAACCCTAAGTACCCGATCAAAAATCCACAAAAGAGTCTATAGCCGCCGTCATCTCCATCCCTAGATCGGGAGGGATCTGAAGCTCTTCCCGGCACCCTGCCAGAGAGGGGAATTCACCCTGGAGGCCTTCTTCATCACCATGCAAGCCTCCGGTGTGATGCGCGAGTAGTTCATCCTTGGACTACGGATCCATGTACTAGCTAGATGGCTGGTTCTCCTCCTTTGTGCTTTCATGTCTAGATCTTGTGAGCTTCGTTCATGATCAAGATCATCTATTTGTAATTCTGCATGTTGTGTTTGCGGGGATCCGATGGATATTGAGATGCTATTTCAGATTGATTATTGATTCTATCATGTCTTTGTTATTTGTGATGTTGCATTTTCCGTTGTTAGTAGCTATCTTGGCCAAGTAGATGCTAGCAACTCCAAGAGTTGGTATTTATGCTCGATAGTGGGTTCATGCCTCTAGTAATCTGGGGAAGTGACAGAAATCTCTAAGGTACTAGATGTGATGTTGCTACTAGGGAGAAAACAACAATCCTTTATTCATAGAACAATCGTATTGTTTACTTTACATGCAATTCGTAAAGCAACAATCTGTTTCTTGCAACTTAATACTGGAGGGGGTTCGGATGATAACCTGAAGGTGGATTATTAGTCATAGATGCAGTTGGATGGCGGTCTATGTATAATGTTGTAATGCCCAATCAAGTTCCAAAGGAGTCTAGATGATTAGTATATGCATGTATTGTTTTCTTGATGTTTGTCAATTGCCCCGCTGTAATTTGTTCACCCAGCATGTTATCTATCTTAAGGAGAGCCACCTTTAGTGAACTATGGATCCCGGTCCTTTTCTTTTACATACAATCTACAAACTGTTTACTGCTTTGTGTTTACTTCCTACAAACTATTACTTCTTTCCATTCGATACATTTAATCCTTTGTTTTCAGCAAAACACGGTGAGATTGACAACCTCATAGGAAGTTGGGGACAGAGTTCTGTGGTTGTGTTGTGCAGGTCTCCATGTTGCTACTAGCACCGGTAGTGCCCCCTGCCAAGGCTTAGCTAGCAACATCTTTGGGGTTTTCCTTGCTCCTACTAGTTCAATTAAACCTTGGTTTCATAACAGAGGGAAACTTGCTGCTGTGCTCATCATACCTTCTTCTTGGGGTTCCCAACGAGCTCTACATCAACACAGAGCCATCAAGCATTTTTCTGGCGCCGTTTCCGGGGAGTCAAGGACATCTTGACAAGGGGAGTCCCTCATAACCAATCTCTTTACTTTGTTATTTTTGTTTTGCTTAGTTTCTTTTTGCTTTGTTTGCTTGTTTCTTTATCAAAAACACAAAAAATTTAGTTTTACAAGTTTGCTTTCTTATTCAAAAACCCAAAAAATGACTACTCTTGAAAACACTAAGTTGTGTGACTTCACTAGCACCAACAACAATGATTTTATGAGCACAACTATTGCTCCACCTGTGCCTGAAGATACTTTCTTTGAGATAAAACCTGCTTTGCTCAATCTTGTTATGAGAGAACAATTTTCTGGTATTGGTAATGAAGATGTTGCTGCCCATCTAAATAACTTTGTTGAACTTTGTGAGATGCAAAAGCATAGGGATATAGATGGTGGTATTATTAAGCTAAAATTGTTTCCTTTCTCTTTGAGAGGAAAATCTAAAGAATGGTTGAATTCCTTAACTAGGAATAGTATTGATTCTTGGACTAAGTGCAAAGATGCTTTCATTGGAAAATACTATCCTCCTGCTAAGATTATATCTATGAGAAGTGAAATAATGAAGTTTAAACAATCTGATAATGAGCATGTTGCTCAAGCTTGGGAAAGAATGAAATCTTTGGTAAAGAATTGTCCCACTCATGGACTGACTGCTTGGATGATCATCCAAACTTTTTATGCAGGATTGAACTATTCTTCAAGGAACCTATTGGATTCTGCGGCTAGAAGTACCTTTATGACCATCACTTTGGGTGCTGCAACAAAACTTCTGGACAATATGATGGTTAATTATTCTGAATGGCATACTGAGAGAGCTCCACAAGGTAGGAAGGTAAATTCTGTTGAGGAAACTTCCTCCTTGAGTGATAAGACTGATATTATTATGTCTATGCTTGTTAATGGGAAAGCCCATATTGATCCAAATAATGTTCCTTTAGCTTCTTTGGTTGCTCAAGAAGAGCAAGTTGATGTGAACTTCATAAGAAATAATAATTTTGGAAATAATGCTTATAGGAGTAATTTTGGTAACAACAATTATAAGCCATATCCTCCCAACGATGGTAATGCTTATGGAAATTCTTACAACAATAATAGGAGTGCTCCCTCTGAACTTGAAGTTATGCTTAAAGAGTTTATTAGTAAACAAACTGCTTTCAATAAAACTATTGAGGAAAAACTCTCTAATGCTGAAAGAAATATAGCATCTTTGGCTGAAGCTCAATCTTCTTTGAATAAAATGGCTGCTAAACCTGAAACTAATGATAATCCCTTTGTAGCTACTAATGCTATACAAGTAAGAATTGATGAAAATGTTAGACTATTATCTGAATTACATGCTAAGTGGGAAAGAGAAGCTGAAATTGCTAGAAACATTAGTGTTTCTACTATCACCACCACTAGTGTTGAGGCTAGTAATAGTTCTACTACTTTAGATGATAATTTTGATTTTTATCTTGATGGTTGCAATATCTCTGAAGTTATTAAGTTCCTACAAAAACTTGCTAAAAGTCCTAATGCTAGTGCTATGAACATGGCCTTTACAAAACACATTACTAATGCTCTCATAAAGATTAAAGAAGAAAATATGAAACATAAAGCTTCTATTCCTATAAAACAAGAAGATGGTTGGGAACCCATCATTAATATGAAAGTGAATGACTTTTATTTCAAAGCTTTATGTGATCTTAATAGTAGTGTTTCTATTATGCCTATAAGGTTTTATGATATGCTTGATTTGCCTCCTCTTGAAGATTGTTATTTGAATGTCCCACTTGATGATAATGCTAAAAAGAAACTCATGGGCAGTATTACTGATGTTCTTATTATGGTTAACAATGCCTATGTCCCTGTTGATTTCTATGTTTTGGATGTCGAATGCAATGCTTCTTGTCCTATTACTTTGGGAAGACCTTTTCTTAGAACTGTTGGTGCCATTATTGATATGAAAGAAGGCACCATTAAATATCAACTCCCACTCAATAAAGGTATAGTACACTTCCCTAAGAAGAGAGAGAAGATTTCTTTTGCTTCTCCTATGAAAACAAAATTTGGTCTTAATGCTTCTTCATTTGAGAACACTTGATTCTTTCTTGCTTCTAATGCCTAACTTAAAGGCGTTAAAGAAAAGTACTTATTGGGAGATAACCCAAAAGTTTTAGATGAGTCTTGAAAGTTATTACTTCAGTAATAACCGCTCCTTATCCTTTTTATTTGCTTTTTTGTGCCAAGAGTAACCTCTAATGAGAGAGAAGTAATGATTGGGAAAGTTGCTGTCCCGAAACAGATTTCTGTGCTTCACCGTAAAAATTCGTGTAAAATCTCTAAACGTCTTTTTGATGCGTGGATTTTTGTGCTTCTGCCCCAGGTTGTTATCTAACTTTAGTTCAACACTTTTTGATTTGAGCAACAGAAGGTCTTCGAAAAAATTCGTCTTTTCCTGCTTGCTTGTTTTGACAGATTTCTGCCATTTTCTGCATTTGCTTCTTGTTGGTTCCTTTTTGAGTTCTTTTGGGGAATTGAGCTTTTTTGGGGAAGTGCTACAGTAGCTAGTGTTCTAATGGAAGTTTATTTGGTGTTAGAACTGAACCTTAAGACTTATTTATCTTGAGTGCACTAATGTTGCTAATAAAGATTATGTGAAGTTTTGCATGAAGGAAAATTTTCAGGTGTATGGAAGGAATGAGTAATGAGATGAAGGATGGACTAAAGCTTAAGCTTGGGGATGCCACGCGTGTCACCCCAAGAAATATCCAAGAAGTACAAGCGTCAAAGCATGGGGATGCCCAAGGCATCCCCTTCTTCATTAATAAAAAAATCCCAGGTTTCTTCCAAACGCTTCATTTTTATTGTTTCATGCACAGTTGTGTTGTTCTTGGAGCGTCTTCTTTTTCGTTTTTGTTTTGGTTTTCGTTTGATTTTTTTTGCTTAGTTTTCTGAATAAATTGGTTGGACCCCCTCCTTCATACACTGGTTTTCAAACAGTTTGGTTTGGTTTGGAAAAGAGTAGGAAAGTTCATGCTTATGTGGTAAAAAGAGCTCGTTTTTGACTGTGGCCTATGCTCTCTCATGCCATGCTTGATATTGTTTTGGCTTTATGCTTACTATTATTTGCTGTAGCATGACTTGTTATAAACAATTGAGATTGCTTAATGTGCCTTGGATGAATCATGCGTTGTTTTAGCATATTAAAGCATAGTATAGTGGTATTCTCCTTTGATGCTTTATTTGGGTTGACTTGGCGCATGCTCACACCATGTTATGACTATCTCAAGTCACCATAGCCTTTATGATCCTTTAGTTTTCAACTTGTAGTATCACTTTATGCTTTGATCAATGATGTTTTGTCGCTCTGCATGATTATGGCCATTATTGCTCTCCTAGTTTGTCGCTCCCAGTCTTTTGCTAGCCTCCACAACCAAGTATGAGTTCCACTCATGCATCCAACTCCCTAAACCAAGTTATTGCAAAGAGTCCACCATACCTACCTACTAGCTTATGCTATTTCAAGTATATTCATGCTTTTGTTTACCTTCCAAATTAAACTTGTTATGAGAAAACTAGTGATTAAAGCTCTCACAAACTTGATGGCACACTTTACTTTTCTTGCCCTTAATAAACTTGAACCATTGTGTCGTCTATGTTGTATATGCTTGCACTTATTTGTTGGGAATTAGCAGAACCATGCTTTCATGGGGAACGCTTTCAACATTGCACTTGGTACTTGTACCTAGTTGATATCATGCTCTTTTGTATATGGATGTCATCGGTGTGAAATGAAAGGGGAGCTTGTAAGTCCATGGAGTTATGTATATGTGTTAGAGAAACGCTCGGGTCATGGTCTAATCCATGCTGACATGGTGGAAACCTGCAGCGTAACCATAATGAGATGCCTATGAAGCATTCTTCTTATAAAAAAGAGTCCTATATTGAGAAAAAAAGAGAAAAAAGAAAAAAAAAGAGATTATGAAAAGAGGAAAGAGATAAAAAAGCACCATATTCGCATGGTAAATAAGAAGATTGCTGAGATGCTTGTTGTCTGCTTGCCTTGTCATTTTGATATGGGGATTCTTCCGTATCATTGGGGAAGGGGTACCCCTTTGGCGGTTCTCTTTGATACACATGTACTTACGATGACAAGAACTTACCGGTGACTAAACTGGAGTAGCATGAGGAGCGGCCCTCGTATACAAGGGACATGAGATTTCTGACTTATACTTCGTCAAGCATGTACACCATAGTTTGTTCACTTTAACCTTAATCACTTCAAGATGCTTATGATAGGGGCAATGAGAGCTGAAAGCTATTAAGTACCATAATTTTTGGAAGCTCTTTATGAGACTTGAATCCCTACTTCCTTTTATGAAGGCCTTTCTTCCACCATTATATTGAGTCTCCACCTTCTATCTTTATGCACCTACTTTGAGAGCATAGTGGCCATTCTTAGTTCTATGTGCATTGTCCCAAGACTAGTTGATCGATGCATAACTTGATATTGCTTGTTTTAAACTATTTGTATCTAGTCACTCTTATGAACTTTGAAGGTGTCATATGCATTTATATTTGCTACTCTATGAGGGACAAGATGAATGCTATTATGCTATGTTTTCTTTATGTGAAACAAACAAACGTCTTGCAAAGCATTGTTATTCATGAATCTTTTGTTTGTGCCTTTTCATGTTGCATCATAGTTTCTTTGTCTTATTTCTAGAACTTTGTCTTTCATGTTATGATTGAAGTACTATGATCCCAGCTTCGAATGTTTTACAAATACTTTGATCAAGACTTTGATGGTGCATGTCACCTCAAAAATTATTCTTTCTTTTTATCACTTACCTACTCGAGGACGAGCAGGAGTTAAGCTTGGGGATGTTGATACATTGCAAGTGTATCTATAATTTTTGATGTTCCATGCCTGGTTTTATCCACTTTCTTGTGTTTTGTACTCGTTGTGTACTGGCCTCAGTACTGACCGCTTCCTTTTTCCTTTGCCCTTTGTCGGCACCCCTTTTGTCTTAACAGGAATAAGTTCGACGTTCTTAGTAGGATTACCCTTCCATCTTGGCCTGGGCAGGGTTATGGACACCATTGGTTATTCTTCAGGGCTCTTAGACCCATTTGCATCTTATCCATACTCGGATGTTGTATCGTTTTCAAGGTGATTTGGATCTTTGTACTGCATATCTGTATTCTTGACTTGTTGAGTCATTGTTGTATATATATGTTTTGTGGGTTCCATCGTGAACTATTGTGTAATGGTATTAATTCAATTTCCACCCGCACACAAGTGCGTGGTGGGCATCTTTGAATTGTTTCTATGTGGGTTTGGCGGGAAGCGCTAAAATCTACATAGGGTCGATTCAACGGTGTTCAAGAGATGATGCAACACATCTCTCTTATACTCCTCAAGAAAGGGAAACTCCAAGGCAATCTTGAATTAAGAATCAATAGAGTATAGCCTTAGGTAATTTTACATAATGTTAGAATCACAAATATGCTACCTTGACCAAACAAGATTATCTAGCTGTCACAAGATAATTATAGCACATGAATTCACTTTATCCCTAGTGAGGCAGCAAAAGAAAGGTAAATACCATAGTAGATCTCGAATTTGTTTTCACTATTCAATCACTACCAGCATGTTATTCCATCTAATACACACTTCTCCCCACACATGATCTTGCATCAAGTTTGATCATAACAAGTACTTAAGAGCGAAGTACATCATATGCATCTATCAATACATGTCACACATAATAGGTTCCAATCTCATATATAAAATCATAGAATAAAGATCCACCACATAGGAATTACATAAATGACCATCATCATGTTGGGCAGCTCATATGGTACTAGATCTATGAAGAACAAGAGAGAAATAGATCAATCTACTGCTAGAAACCCATAGTCCAGAGGTGGACTACTCCATGTTCATCATGGTGATGATGATGGAGACGTTAGAGAAGGTAGAGATCCCTTCGGCGGCGGCTCCGACATAGTTTCCCCCTCCAATCTTTGATGGTTCTGGATATGTTTTGGTGTTTCTTCGGTGCTCTCCTTGAGGAAGCCTCAGGGGTCATTTATATAAAGGTTTTTAGGTCAAACAGAGTCCGTGGGCGAAAGAATCAAGTAAATCAGATGGCTGAGGAGGGAAAGAGTATGGGTGGCGCGCCCACCCCAACTAGGTGCGCCACCTGGGATCTTTTGGGCCTCTTGGCCCGTCTCATGAGGTCTAAGAGCTCCAGGTGCTTCTCTTGATGAAATATTGACATCCCTAGAATCCTAGCTCCGTTTGACTTTGTTTAGGTCCCTGAAAGCTAAAAAACACAAAACAGGGTTCTCGTGTCCTGCAGGGTTATAACCAAAATAATGGGGATCATTGGTAAATCTCAAAAAATCAATATAAAACATGGATATAACATCATATGTATTGCAAATATGTGGGAATATGTGTCAAAAACTACAAAGTTCATGCATGCATTTTAGATGCATTAGGTGGACATCTAACTTTGTTGCCGAGGTCCATCTTCTTTTATTTCCACGGCTGGTAGCTCGAGAGTTGATGCTTGACGAAGGAGGTCTAATTGGAATCTTCCTAAAGTACCTTCCAGGGATGGTATTTGTAGCTTCCTAAGGCTACTAGAGGATTCACTTTGACGGTTCTTACTAAGAGGGTTGTCGCATTCGGGAAATGGTGAAGGGTTAAAACTTCCTAGGGTATCTTCTAGTGGAGGATTTTACTTGAATTGCATGGGAAGACACGGTCCTCCCACCTTAGAGTTTTACTAGCTTTAATTGCGGTTGGTGTAAAATCTTTCATCCTAAAGTGATGGCTTAGTGCTGGAAGAATGTTGTAAATCTTCCATATTGAGTCGAGATCTTCATATAACACCTTATCAGAGTGGTTGACTAATGAAACATTAGAGAGTTAGTTCGAAGTAGGTTAGAGGATTGCCGATGCTTCTTGCTAGCCTTTATACGAAGTAGAGACAATAGGCTTTAGAAGGACCATCTTCACTTGAACTCTTTGCATTGCTTAAGCTCGGTTGAGGGGTAGGCTCATTGTCTTCATGTATCTTTGTCTCCTTGATTTGGAGCATCTGTCCTTCTTTGGAGAAACTTCCCACCAAAGGAGGAGCACGGAGGATGATTAAAGTAGTTAGTATTTTGGGATGGTCGTGGACCGCTACTGAGCAAACTGTTAGTGGAGTCGGGTCTTCACTTCCTATCATTGTTTCTTGTTGCTAGTACTGATCCTTCGGTAGGGGACTTCAGACTTCAACTGGGACTCTTGCGACTGTCGGCATGTGAAATTGGCTTGTAGGGTTGGTGCTGAGTCTTGAGAAGCGAATTTGACAAAGTACTCTTGTCCTAACTTCCTACTGATATGAGTTCTTCAAGAAGTTCGAAATTGATGATGTCGAACTTCTGGGTCTTGAGATGTCTTGTTCTTAGTGATTCCTTGTTCTATTCCCTAGGTTGGTATGAGGTCTCGCTAGCGACAATTGACGTTGGGTGCCATAATAGAGAAGTTTCCTAGATTGTGTATTGATCCCAAAATGACATTTTTAAGTAAGGCCGGTAGGGCCAAAACACGCATAGGAGGCGAATAGAGTGATGTGATCGCCACATTATCCCTGAAAGAGAGAGCACAAATGACATACATACACCAACACATTATGCACTTAAGCAAGCAAAAAATGGCATACCGTAGGTACCAAGGAGTAACTACTCACGATACAGGGGAATCCTATCCTAGAACACTATATCCTAGTTATCGAAGTTGTTGGTGGTCTTGATTACTGTCTTGCATAAAAAATACTTTGAAGTAGCATTTGGAGACTTCTCTACTTTGCAGCACTCGATTCTTCTAGCAATGAGGATTTTGCTGGTAAGACGATCTTGTAGTTTCCTTTAGGTCTCGGTAACTCCTTTGGTTCGCTTAAAAATGCGTCTCTTCATCTCATGATCATCGCCTTTACCTGGTTCTAAGTCCAACTTGGTTCAAAATCTGTCTATTTGAAAGTGGACGAGATATAGAATAAACCATTTTCAAATAATCTTAAAGTAGGAGAGGATAAGATGTAGAATCTTTCGAATATATTTGAGAAAGTAGGTTTTGAAAGCCGATATTTCCAAAATATTTATTTTCCTATCTGACGACCATGCTAACTAAGATTTTCCTATAGTCAGGATGGCTCTCATACCAAGTCTGTGAGGGGGACCGGATTAGTCATCCGAGAATTCCTTATGCGTTCAACCACAATCCCACAATCAGTGTGGCGTGGAGCATAATAAACATGTATCAAAGTAAAATCCATTAAATAAATGGATACATGTATTACCTCCATGAAATTATGGCTATACCTTACATAAGCCTTGACAGCTAACATCAATCATCATCAGCGGAACTTTATCGATGCATCGAGCCCAAGTCATTCCTCAACCCTACAAGCAACTAACTGGGAGAACATCCTAGTTCACATAGTCGTCAGCGTTTCCTTCTTCTTCTTCATTCGTCTCGTAGTCTGACAAAGTAAATGTCCAGGGACAATGCTAGTGAGTACGTTTGAATGTACTCGCAAATCACCTTAAGAGAGCAATAATAAGAGGATATGTAGTAAGCTTTTGGTAGTAGGATGGCTCTATCTATGGTTCTTTTCTAAATTAGTTTCTCTTGTAGATATAGCTGTAAGGAATATGCCCGAGAGGCAACAATAAAGTGGTTATTATGCTATTCCAGGTTTATAACATATGTTTATGTTTCATGCTAGAATTTTATTAATAAGGAAACGTTAATACATGTGTGAATTATAAACAGATAAGGTTCCTAGTAAAGCCTCTCTTTATACTAGCTTGTTGATTAACATATGATCAAAGGTTTCCTGATCATGAACATTGGGTGTTGTTAATAACTGGGTCATATCATTAGAGAATAATATGATGAACAGTCACCCGCAGTAGATGTAGCACTACAATCATGTCATCAAGTTTAAATTGCTATCGTATTCATAGTAACTCAATGTCCTTAGATCATGAGATCACGTCAATCACTTTCGTTGGAAGAGTATTTTGATTACATCAAACGTCACACCATAATAGGGTGATTATAAAGGCATCATCTGGTATTTGGAAAGTGTCAGTTGAGGCTCGCAGATCAAGATTGGGATTTGTCCATCCAGGTGACGGAGAGATATACTCAGGGCCCTCTCGATGATATCAGATTGACATATCCTTACAAGCAAGTGATTTGATCACTAGAATGTCATATCATAGGAATGAGAAAAGGAGTACTTGTCAGGAACGAGATTAAGAAAGGTATAGATGCTACCGAGTGATCGAATCTCAGACAAGTAATATATCGCTAGACAAAAGGAATTTGATTGAAGTGAAAGAGGTTCAGACGATCATCTGATTTTCTTGAACTAGTGGGAGTCGTAATGGATCTTCAGGTCCCGCTAATGATTATTGATCGGAGAAAGTCTCGGTCATGTCCACATAGTTATCGAACCCATAGGGAGACACACTTAAGATTAACTGATGCGTTTGAGTGGAGAGGGAACACAGGGGAAGTCAATGGACATCGCAGGAAATTGTTCTGCTATAGAAAATTGTTCTGCCGATTCTGCCAAAATAGTTTCATGGTATCGAAACAAAGCAAGGGATCAAAATGTTAATGTGTTCATTAAATGAAGTGTTCATCAAATTAATTACTCATTAAATGAAGTGTTCATTAAATTGAGTTGCATTAAAATGAAATTAAAGTGCTTTAACGGAAAGATCTTTATGGGAATTAAAGTGTTTTAATGGATAGACCTTTAAGGGAATTAATGTTCTTTAATGGAGATTGAATGACAGGAGGGGAGGGGGAAGCACAATGGCGCCTATAAAAGGTGGTGGTCTCCTCCTCCTCTCCACACACTCTCTCACAAGCTCTATCATATGCCCCAAGGTTGGCACCTTCTCCCCCTTGCTTGCCCTGTCCAATACCACTAGAAAAGGTGCTCAGCGAAGCCCCTCTCTAAACCTTCCCCTCCACCACCACTACCATGGTATAGTGTTATTCGAGTTCCCGGGGATCCGCTACCTGGCTGGGGAAAGGGATCGGGAGTCATCGGCACACCGAACATGTGACCGATTACGGAGGCGCTGCCCGTCTGTGGTGTTGATCGTCTGCGTGTCCTTGAGGATGGCCATGTACCATCTACCTCAACCACGTTTGTTTGTAGGAACATTATCCCGCTTACGGTCTATGAGGGTGAATCCATCTGTAACCGTAGGAATTTTTTTGTTTTCTACGCAACCAACCCCATTAGTGGTATCAGAGCTATGTCTATGCGTAGATGCTTTGTACGGTTAGAACACATGGAGATGTGGGCATTGATAAGTCTTGTTATTGCAAATCTCTTGTATTTTGGATATTGGTGGCATAGTGGGATGAAGCGGCCCGGACAAACTTTACATGTCCTCGCACATGAGACCTATTCCATGCTTGACATGGAACTCATTTTGCATACATGGCTAGTGGGTGTCTGTCTCTCCCACTATAGTTGATATCTAATTTACAACGGTCTTCTTAATAACTTGGTCATCACTATTGTGGCTAAAGTTCGTGGGTAGAACGGTTCTATCGTAGAAAGCCCACGGCTGTGTAAAATATGTAAAAATAAATTAGAGGCTTCTAACTTGTTTTTGCAGGGCATGTGATGTGATATGGTCTCTAATACAAGTGTTGTTGTATGCAATGTGTTTTATTGTAAAACAACCAGCAAAAGACATATGGTCGTTATTTTATGGCCAGTGTGCTGGAAAATGGAAATCCATGTAATTAGATTAGTCGAGAACAACCTTGATGGTGGAACCATGGACCTTGGTGACACGCTAGTGGAATGATGGAGATCATTTCATGACGCATGAGATAGAGATCGAATGCGAGAAGGACCATATCATATCACATTATATATGCATGTGATGTTTATCCTTTGATGCATCTTATTTTGCGTTGATTTGATCTCCTAGGTAGTATTTGATTGCCTTGGTAGCACTATAAGATGATCCCTCCCACTAAATATCATGATAATAATATGTTCTTCCTTAGTATGCACCATTAAGAAAGTTCGTCTTCTCAAAGCACCACATGATGATAGGGTGTGATAGATTCTACATTCGCATACAACGGGTGTAAGACAGTTTTACACACGTGCATACTAATGTTCTTACTTGACGAGCCTAGCATGTACATAGATGGCCTCGAAACATGAACCGAAAGGTAAAGCACGAGTCATATGGAGATATGATGACCCATATGATTCTCGCCATTGGAGATGCGCCACCACTGGTGATGATCGGTCGTGGCATAGTGAATTTGGTTCGTGTAATCACTAAAATGAATAGACGGATGTCATTTTGAGTGGGAGTTCACATAGGTAATTTTGAATTAGCTTGAACTATATCTGTTATAAACCTAGTCTAAATAGTCATCGCAAATACTTTGTAGATCATGGCACCCCCTGCATTCAATTTCAATGCATTCCTTGAGAAAGAAAAGTTGCTAAACACTGGGTCTAACTTCACCAACTAGCACCGCAATTTGAGGATTATCTTCACAAGCATAAAAAGGTCGTATGTACTTGACGGTCTGTTAGGTGATGCCCCTACAGAAACTGTGACTCGGGAAGAGCACAATGTGTATGACACAAATTTTGATGACTACACTCTTCTGCGGTGCGCAATGCTCCAATTGTTGGATCCGAGCTCCAAAAGCATTTTGAACTTACTAATCTTGATGTCATGGTGGATGATGTCTACGCACTTCTATTCTTGTAGACAGTTGTTGGGCCTCCAAGTGCAGAGGTTTGTAGAACAGCAGCAAGTTTTCCCTTAAGTGGATCACCTAAGGTTTATCGAACTCAGGGAGGAAGTGGTTAAAGGTATCCCCTCTCAAGCAACCCTGCAATCAAGATACAAGAAGTCTCTTGTGTCCCAACACACCCAATACACTTGTCAGGTGTATAGGTGCACTAGTTCGGCGAAGAGATAGTGAAATACAAGTGGTATGGATAATTATAAGTGGTAATGGTGATAGAAAATACTTTGATGGCGTGGAAGAGACTAAAGTAAAACTGAAATAAAGAAGTAAGCAAGCAAACATGTAACAGATCTAATAGCAAACGGTGTTTCAGTGCTTAGAAACAAGGCCTAGGGATCATACTTTCACTAGTGAACACTCTCATATAAATATCATCTCTTCAAGATACTATGCTGAACTACACTCCGGTTGAACACTCTAATCGTTGGTAGGGCTATAACAGCACACCTCAAAGTTCATCTTTCCCATCTAGAAAACCCCACACTGTCACCTTGAGTACTAGATGAGTCCAACAAACACCACAATTTCATAAAGACATCCAACTCCAAATATAACTCATAACAAGTATTTGTAATCTCTAGCCTAAGTGCCACCATGGTATGCACGCTGTCACTTTCACACACATGGGGAGAGCAGAGATCTATTAAAGAACTTGAGTAGCAAGGTAGATCTACTTGATTACAAAGCTCATGATCACAATATGATCATGCATAGAGAGAGAGATGAACACATAGCTACCGGTAGAACCCTTAGCCTCGAGAGAGAACTACTCCCTCCTCATCATGGGAATCAGCAATGGTGATGGAGATGGCGGTGGAGATCGATGGAGATGGCTCCGGGGGCACTTCCCCGTCCTGGCAGGGTGCCAGAACAGAGACTTTCTGTCCCCCGAATCTCCCCTTCGGTGGCGGCAGTGCTGCGGAACTTTTCGTGGATTTCTGATTGACGATTTAGGGTTTTTGCATCGCGAGGCTTTTATAGGCGAGAGGGGAGACCGAGGGGGTGCCGGAGGGGCCCACACCACCCCCTGGCGTGGCCTGGCCTGGCCCGCACCATCAGGTGGTGTGGCCAGCCCCTGGCCCATCTCTGTCTCATCTTCGGGCTCCGTGAGTCTTCCGGTAAAATATCGACTTTGGCTTTTGTCCGGTCCAATTCCGAGAATATTGATTTTCTGACTTTCCTGGAACCAAAAACAGCAGAAAACAGGCAACTGGCACTGTGGCATCTTGTTAATAGGTTAGTCCAAGAAAGTCTATGAAAAGTACTCACAAAGTTGGAACAAAACATAAGAAAGTAGATAAAACCAAGCATGGAACATCAAAAATTATAGATACATTTGCAATGTATCAACATCCCCAAGCTTAACTCCTACTCGTCCTCGAGTAGGTAAGTGATAAAAAGAAAGAATAATTTTTGAGGTGACATGCACCATCATAACCTAGATCAAAGTATTTGTAAAACATTCAAAGCTGGGATCATAGTACTTCAATAATAACATGAAAGACAAAGTTCTAGAAATAAGACAAAGAAACTATGTTGCAACATGAAAAGGCACAAACAAAAGATTAATGAATAACAATGCTTTGCAAGACTTTTGTTTGTTTCACATAAAGAAAACATAGCATAATAGCATTCAGCTTGTCCCTCATAGTGTGGCAAATAAAATTGCATAGGACACCTTCAAAGTTCATAAGAGTGACTAGATACAAATAGTTTAAAACAAGCAATATCAAGTTATGCATCAATCAACTAGTCTTGGGACAATGCACATAGAAGTAAGAGTGGCCACTATGCTCTCAAAGTAGGTGCATAAAGATAGAAGGTGGAGACTCAATATAATGGTGGAAGAAAGGCCTTCATAGAAGGAAGCAGAGATTCAAGTTTCATAAAGAGCTTCCAAAAATTATGGTACTTATAGCTTTCAGCTCTCATTGCCCCTATCATAAGCATCTTGAAGTGATTAAGGTTAAAGTGAACAAACTATGGTGTACATGCTTGACGAAGTATAAGTTAGAAATCTCATGTCCCTTGAATACGAGGGTCGCTCCTCATTCTACTCAAGTTTAGTCACCGGTAAGTTCTTGTCATCGTAAGTACATGTGTATCATAGAGAACCGCCAACGGGGTAACCCTTGCCCGATGATACGGAAGAATCCCCATATCAAAATGACAAGGCAAGCAGACAACGAGCATCTCAACAATCTTCTTATTTACCATGGGAATATGGTGCTTTTTTCTCTCTTTCCTCTTTTCATAATCTTTTTTTTCTTTCTCTTTCTTTTTCTCAATATAGGACTCTTTTTTTATAAGAAGAATGCTTCATAGACAGCTCATTATGGTTACGCTGCAGGTTTCCACCATGTCAGCATGGATTAGACCAGTGGCCCAGGCATTTCTCTAACACATATACATAACTCCATGGACTTACAAGCTCCCCTTTCATTTCACACCGACGACATCCATATACAAAAGAGCATGATACCAACTAGGTACAAGTACCAAGTGCAATGTTGAAAGCATTCCCCATGACAGCATGGTTCTTCTAATCCCCAACAAATAAGTGCAAGCATATACAACATAGACGACACAATGGTTCAAGTTTATTAAGGGCAAGAAAAGTAAAGTGTGCCATCAAGTTCGTGAGAGCTAATCACTAGTTTTCTCATAACAAGTTTAATTTGGAAGATAAACACAAGCATGAATATACTTGGAATAGCAAATGCTAATAGGTAGGTATGGTGGACTCTTTGGAATAACTTGGTTTAGGGAGTTGGATGCATGAGTGGAACTCATACTTGGTTGTGGAGGCTAGCAAAAGACTGGGAGCGACAAACTAAGAGAGCAATAATGACCATAATCATGCAGAGCGACAAAACATAATTGATCAAAGCATAAAGTGATACTACAAGTTGAAAACTAAAGGATCATAAAGGCTATGGTGACTTTGGATAGTCATAACATGGTGTGAGCATGTGCCAAGTTAACCCAAATAAAGCATCAAAGGAGAATACCACAATACTATGCTTTAATATGCTAAAACAACGCATGATTCATCCAAGGCACATTAAGCAATCTCAATTGTTTATAACAAGTCATGCTACAGCAAAGAATACTAAGCATAAAGACAAAACAATATCAAGCATGGCATGACAAAGCATAGGCCACAGTCAAAAACAAGCTCTTTTTACCACATAAGTATGGATTTTCCTACTATTTTCCAAACCAAACCAAACTATTTGCAAACCAATGTATGAAAGAGGGGGTACAACCAATTTATTCAGAAAAATAAGCAAACAAAAGGAAACGAAAAACTAAAATGAAAACGAAAAAGAAGACGCTCCAAGAACAACACAACTGTGCATGAAACAATAAAAATGAAGCGTTTGGAAGAAACCTGGGATTTTTATTGATGAAGAGGGGGATGCCTTGGGCATCCCCAAGCTTTGACGCTTGTACTTCTTGGATATTTCTTGGGGTGACACGCGTGGCATCCCCAAGCTTGAGCTTTAGTCCATCCTTCATCTCATTGCTCATTCCTTCCATACACCTGAAATTTTTCCTTCATACAAAACTTCACACAATCTTTATTAGCAACATTAGTGCACTCAAGATAAATAGGTCTTAAGGTTCAGTTCTAATACCAATAAACTTCCACCAGAACACTAGCTACTGAAGGACTTCCCTTAAAAAGCTCAATTCCCCAAAAGAACTCAAAAAGGAACCAACAAGAAGCAAATGCAGAAAATGGCAAAAATCTGTCAAAACAGACCAGCAGGTAAAGACGAATTTTTTCGAAGACCTTCTGTTTCTCCAATCAAAAAGTGTTGAACTAATGAAAGTTAGATAACAACCTGGGGCAGAATCCCAAAAATTAATGCCTCAAAACAACATACAGAGATTTTACACGAATTTTTACGGTGAAGCACAGAAATCTGTTTCGGGACAGCAACTTTCCCAAGCATTACTTCTCTCTCATTAGAGGTTACTCTTGGCACAAAAAGCAAATAAAAAGGATAAGGAGCGGTTATTACTGAACTAATAACTTCCAAGACTCATCTAAACTTTTGGGTTATCTCCCAATAAGTACATTTCTTTAACGCCTTTAAGTTAGGCATGATAGTTTGAGAAGATGCTCACATAAGAAATATGAATTGAAGTAAAAGAGAGCATCAAGAAGCAAATTCAAAACACATTTAAGTCTAACCCACTTCCTATGCATAGGAATCTTGTAAAGAAACAAGTCATGAAATCACAAAGCAACTAGCATATTAAAGCAAAACAAGTGCAACTTCAAGACTTTCAACATAAAGAGGGGAAACTTAATATTGTTGAAATACATAAAACCATGTTTCCCTCTCTCATAATAACTTTCAGTAGCATCATGAATAAAATTAACAATATAACTATCACATAAAACATTCTTATCATGAGCCACATGCATATAATAATTATTACTCTCCACATAAGCATAGCCATTCTTATTAATTATAGTGGGAGAAAATTCAACAAAATAGCTATCATTATTATTCTCATCACCATAATCATCAAATATAGAAGGCATATTGTAGTCATAATTAATTTCCTCCTCAATAGTAGGTGGACTGAGAATATCATATTCATCATTGTAATCATCATATATTGGAGGCATAGTATCATCAAAGTAAATTTTCTCCTCTGTGCTTGGGGGACTAAAAAGATCATGCTTATCAAAACCAGCTTCCCCAAGCTTAGACTTTTCCTTAGCATTAGCAATAATGGTGTTCAAAGAATTCATACTAATATCATTGTTATTAGCACGCAGATAAAGTTCCATAGGTTTTTTAATTTTCTCTTCAAACACTTCATGTCCTAACTCAAGACAAATACTATAACGCTCTCTAATTTTTTTGTTGTTTTCCATTAAGCCTAACTAGTGAAAACAAGAAACAAAAAGACAAAATTGCAGAATCTAAAGGAAATAACTTCGAGCACTCACACCGGAGGATGTGAGTACCTTTTACCTTACCTCCCCGGCAACGGCGCCAGAAAATAGGCGTTTGCCATGGGAGGTTCTTCTTATTTAATCCTCCGGTGTGAATACTTTTTACCTTACCTCCCTGGCAATGGCGCCAGAAAATAGCTTGATGTCTACACACTTCTATTCTTGTAGACAGTTGTTGGGCCTCCAAGTGCAGAGGTTTGTAGAACAGCTGCAAGTTTTCCCTTAAGTGGATCACCCAAGGTTTATCGAACTCAGGGAGGAAGTGGTCAAAGGTATCCCCTCTCAAGCAACCCTGCAATCAAGATACAAGAAGTCTCTTGTGTCCCCAACACACCCAATACACTTGTCAGGTGTATAGGTGCACTAGTTCGGCGAAGAGATAGTGAAATACAAGTGGTATGGATAATTATAAGTGGTAACACTCTAATCATTGGTAGGGCTATAACAGCACACCTCAAAGTTCATCTTTCCCATCTAGAAAACCCCACACTATCACCTTGAGTACTAGATGAGTCCAACAAACACCACAATTTCATAAAGACATCCAACTCCAAATATAACTCATAACAAGTATTTGTAATCTCTAGCCTAAGTGCCACCATGGTATGCACGCTGTCACTTTCACACACATGGGGAGAGCAGAGATCTATTAAAGAACTTGAGTAGCAAGGTAGATCTACTTGATTACAAAGCTCATGATCACAATATGATCATGCATAGAGAGAGATGAACACATAGCTACCGGTAGAACCCCTAGCCTCAATAGAGAACTACTCCCTCCTCATCATGGGAATCAGCAATGGTGATGGAGATGGCGGTGGAGATCGATGGAGATGGCTCCGGGGGCACATCCCCGTCCCGGCAAGGTGCCGGAACAAAGACTTTCTGTCTCCCGAATCTCCCCTTCGGTGGCGGCGGCACTGTGGAACTTTTCGTGGATTTCTGATTGACGATTTAGGGTTTTTGCATCGGGAGGCTCTTATTGGCGAGAGGGGAGACCGAGGGGGTGCCGGAGAGGCCCACACCACCCCCTGGCGTGGCCTGGCCTGGCCCATGCCACCAGGTTGTGTGGCCAGCCCCTCGCCCCTCTCCGTCTCGTCTTCTGGCTCCATGAGTCTTCCGGTAAAATATCGACTTTGGCTTTTGTCCGGTCCAATTCCGAGAATATTGATTTTCTGACTTTCCTAGAAGCAAAAACAGCAGAAAACAGGCAAATGGCACTATGGCATCTTGTTAATAGGTTAGTCCAAGAAAGTCTATGAAAAGTACTCCAAAGTTGGAACAAAACATAAGAAAGTAGATAAAACCAAGCATGGAACATCAAAAATTATAGATACATTTGCAATGTATCAGTGGATGAACTCAAAACTATGTTTAGGGACCAAATTTTTACCAAGAGATATGAGATCTCGGAAAAGTTCTTTAGCACTAAAATGGAGAAGCGTAGCTCTGTGAACAAGCACGTCATAAAGATGACGGGATACGCTCAATGTCTTGAGACACTGGGATGTGATATTATAGCTGATCTCACAACAGATTGGGTTCTGCAATTGCTGCCACCAAGTTACAAAGCGTTTGTAATTAACTACAATATGAATGGTGCCGACAAGTCGCTCACCAAACTCACAACTATGCTTAAGACTGCCGAGCTAGACATCAAAAAGGAACATATAGTGTTAATGGTCAATAAAATCACCAGTTTCAAGAAAAAGGGCCGTAGGGGAAAGCCCAAGGATAACTTGAAGGACATCAAGTCTATTGCCGCGCCTGAGAATAAAACCAAGGGAGGCCCTAAGCCTGATACTGAGTGCTTTTACTACAAGGAGGCTAGACACTAGAGGCGGAATTGCCCGAAGTACTTGGCAGATAAGAAGGCCGGGAAAGTGAACAAAGGTATATACGATATACTTGTTATTGGTGTGTACCTTACTAGTAGTCAAAGTAGTACCTGGTTATTTGATACCGGTTCAGTTTCTAATATATGTAACTCGAAATAGGGACTAAGGAATAGTTGGCCACTAGCTAAGGATGAATTGACGATGTGCGTAGGCAATGGATCGAAGGTTGAAGTGATCGTCATTGGGACGCTGCAACTTCATCTACCATCAGGATTGACAATAAACCTTAATAATTGTTATTATGTGCCTGCGTTGAGCACGAACATCATGTCTGGATCATGTTTAATGCAAAACGGTTATTCATTTGATGATATTGATGCATATTTGTGGCATTGCCGTTTGGGTCATATTGGTGTAAAGCGCATGAAGAAGCTCCATTCTGATTGACTGCTTGAATCACTTGATTATGAATCATTTGAAACATGTGAACCATGCGTTATGGGCAAGATGGCTTGAACTCCGTTCTCCGGAACAATGGAACGTGTGACCGACTTGTTGGAAATAATACATATCGATGTATGCAGTCCGATGAGTGTGTCGGCACGTGGAGGATATCATTATTTTGTAACATTCATAGATGATTTAAGTAGATATGAGTATATTTACTTAATGAAACACAAGTTCGAAACATTTGAAAAGTTCAAAGAATTTCAGAGTGAAGTAGAAAATCATCGTAACCGTAAGATCAAGTTTCTACGATCCGATCATGGAGGAGAATATCTTAGTTATGAGTTTGGCACACACATGAGACAATGTGGAATTGTTTCACAACTCACTCCCGCTGGAACACCACAACGTAATGGTGTATTTGAATGTTGTAGTCGAACCTTATTGGACATGGTACGATCTATGATGTCCCTTACAGATTTGCCATTGTCATTTTGGGGTCATGCATTAGAGACTGTTGCATTTACTTTAAATAGAACACCATCAAAATCCATTAAAACGACACCGTATGAATTATGGTTTGGTAACAAACCCAATCTGTCATTTCTAAAAGATTGGGGATGCGATGCTTATGTGAAGAAACTTCAACCTGATAAGCTCAAACCCAAAGCAGAAAAATGTGTCTTAATAGGATACCCAAAAGAAAAAATTGGGTACACCTTCTATCACCGATCCAAAGGCAAAGTGTTTATCGCCAAGAATGGATCCTTTCTATAAAAAGAGATTATCTTGAAAGGTGTGAGTAGTAGGAAGGTAGAACTTGACGAGGTTATTGAACCTTCTCTTCCAGAAGTGGGGAGTAGCAGAGCGCCGGAATCTGTTCCAGTGTTGATTCCACCCATGGAAGAAGGAAATGATGATGAGGTACCCACCCCTCCTCATGAAACTCCAAGAGAGAGTACTACTGAACCTCGTAGGTCGGACAGGATACGTACAACTCCAGAACTGTACGGTGATCCAGTCCTCAATTTCATGATAGATGGAAGTGATGACCCTGTGACGTATGATGAAGTGATGATGAGCCTAGATTCCAACAAATGGCTAGAATCCATGCAATATGAGATGGAATCCATGTATGATAACCAAGTTTGGACTTTGATAGACTTACCTCACGACCGAAAGGCCGTTGAGAATAAATGAATTTTCAAAAAGAAAACAGACGTTGATGGTAATGTCACCGTCTATAAAGCTCGACTTGTCGCGAAAGGGTTCTAACAAATTCAAGGAGTTGACTAAGATGAGACTTTCTCACCAGTAGAAATGCTAAAGTCTATTAGCATTATGTTAGCAATTGCTGCATTTTTCGATTATGAAATCTAACAGATGGATGTCAAGACATCTTTCCTTAATGGAAACATTGGGGAAGAGTTGTACATGATACAAACAAAAGGTTTTGTCGATCCTAAGGATGCTAACAAGGTATGCAAACTTCAGGGATCCATTTATGGGCTGAAGCAAGCATCCCGAAGTTGGAATCTCTGATTTGATGAAGTAATCAAAGGTTTTGGATTTGTCCAACCCATCGGAGAAGCTTGTATTTACAAGAAATTGAGTGGGAGCTCTATTGTATTTCTTTTATGATATAGAACTTATGAAAAGCATAAAGGACTACTTAAATAGTAAGTTTTCGATGAAAGATCTTGGTGAAGCTACATACATATTAGGAATCAAAATATATAGAGATAGATCAAGACGCTTAATAGGATTATCATAGAGTACATACCTTGACAAGATTTTAAAGAAGTTGAAAATGGACGGAAGTAACAAGGGGTTCTTACCAATGTTGCAAGGAACGGTTTTGAGTAAGACTCAAAGTCCAACGATAGCAACAGATCAGGAAATAATGGACCATGTCCCCTATGCCTCAGCCATAGGTTATCTTACGTATGCTATGTTATGTACAAGGCTAGATGTGGCACATGATGTTAGTTTGACTAGCAGGTACCAATCTGATCCAGGTTCAGAACACTGGAAGGCATTCAATGATGTATTTAAGTACTTAAGAAGAACTAAAGACATGTTTCTTATATATGGAGGTGAACAAGAGCTCGTAGCAAGGTGTTACGTTGATGCTAGCTTCGACACCGATCTGGATGACTCTAAGTCACAATCCAGATATGTATTTTTGATGAATGGTGCAGTGCTGAGTTGGAGGAGCTCCAAGCAACCAGTGACTGCGAGATCTATAATGGAGGTGGAATAAATCTCTGCTTTGGAAGCAGTGGCGGAAGCATTTTGGATGAAGGAGTTCATTTCTGAACTAGGTGTGGTTCCAAGTGCTTTGGATCCTATGGTGATCTATTGTGACAACAATGGTGCCATAGCCAATGCTAAGGAACCAAAGTCTCACAAGAATTCCAAGCATATAAAGTGTCGTTTTCACTCCATCTAGGAACATGTTCAGGATAGCGATGTCGAGATTTGCAAAGTAGATACAGATCTGAATGTTGTAGATCCGTTGACTAAAGATCTCCCAAGGGAAAAACATGATCAGCACCAGAACTCTATGGGTGTTAGATTCATGACTATGTAAACTATATTATTGACTCTAGTGCAAGTGGGAGACTGAAAGGAATATGCCCACGAGGCAATAATAAAGTGGTTATTATGCTATTCCAGGTTTATAACAGATGTTTATGTTTCATGCTAGAATTGTATTAATAAGGAAACGTTACTACATGTGTGAATTATAAACATATAAGGTTCCTAGTAAAGCCTCTCTTTATACTAGCTTGTTGATTAACAGATGATCAAAGGTTTCCTGATAATGAAAATTGGATGTTGTTAATAATAGGGTCATATCATTAGAGAATGATATGATGCACAGTAACCCGCAGTAGATGTATCAATACGATCATGTCATCAAGTTTAAATTTATATTGCATTCGTAGTAACTCAATTTCCTTAGACCATGAGATCACGTCAATCACTTTCACCAGAAGAGTACTTTGATTACATCAAACGTCCCACCGTAACACGGTGATTATAAAGGTGTCATCAGGTATTTGGAAAGTGCCAGCTGAGGCTCGTGGATCAAGATTGTGATTTGTCCGTCCTGATGACGGAGAGATATACTCAGGGCCCTCTCTGTGATATCACATTGACATAGACTTGCAAGCAAGTGATTTGATCACTAGAATGTCATAACACATGAACAAGAAAAAGAGTACTTGTCAGGAATGAAATTAAAAAAGGTATAAATGATACCGAGTGATCGAATCTCGGACAAGTAATATATCGCGAGACAAAAGGAATTTGATTGCAGCGAAAGAGGTTCAGACAATCATCTGATTTTTGTGGAACTAGTATGAGTCATTATGGATCTCCAGGCCCCGCTAATGATTATTGATCGGAGAAAGTCTCGATCATGTCTACATAGTTCTCGAACTCGTAGGGAGACACACTTAAGGTTAACCGACGTGTTTGAGTGGATAGGAAACACAGGGGAAGTCAATGGGCATCGCAGAAAATTGTTCTGCTGATTCTGCCAAAATAGTTTTGGGGTATCGAAACAAAGAAAGGGATCAAATGTTAATGTGTTCATTAAATGAAGTGTTCATTAATGAAGTACTCATTAAATGAAGTGTTCATTAAATTGAGTTGCATTAAAATGGAATTAAAGTGCTTTAATGGAAAGACCTTTAAGGGAATTAAAAAACTTTAATGGAATTAAAGTTCTTTAATGGATGGACCTTTAAGGGAATTAAAGTGATTTAATGAAGATTGAATGAGAGAAGGGGAGGGGGCAGCCCCACGGATCCTATAAAAGGAGGTGGCCTCCTCCTCCTATCCACACACTCTCTCACGAGCTCTCATATACCCCAAGGTTGGCATCTTATCCCCTTGCTTGCCTTGTCCATTGGCAGTAGAAAAGGTGCTCAAAGAAGCCCTACTCTAAACCTTACCCTCCGGCACCATTACCATGGTGTAGCGATGTTGGATTTCCTGGGGATCCGCTACTTCCGTTGCCTGGCTGGAGCAAGGGACTAGGAGTCGTCAGCACACCGAACGTATGACCGATTACGGAGGCGCTACCCATCTGTGTTACTGATCATCTGCATGTCCTTGAGGATGGTCATGTACCATCTACATCAACCATGTTTGTTTGCAGGAATATTATCCCGCTTATGGTCTACGGGGGTGTGTCCATCTGTAACCGTTATAAAGTATCGCCTAGATTCGATCTTGGCAGTTGCAAACCATTGGAAAAAATTTGCTTTCTATGCAATGAACCCCATCAGTAGCATCTCTATATCTTTCTTGAAAAACATTTGTAAACCATTTAAAGTTGAAAACCACTAGGATGGGAGCATCCTCCTTTCCTTCCCGATAATCATGTGACCATAACTCTTACTTTCCTCACCGTTCATCCCATGACCATACCTTTCTCCTCCCTTATGGTCATCCCATGACCAGATCATTTACAAAAACATTGCTTTCTCCAAAACATTGTCAAAAACAAAACCAACACTTCTATGCAGCGGCATTACCAACCCTCCAAGACCACAAACATGGCTATTCGAATAGATTTACACTTACATAGATTGTACACTTTACCCACAAGATTTGAGTACCTGCCCTAATCCTGCTCGGATAGTTGGTCGAGTAACCAAACAAGACTCTCAGGGTGCCCACTCTAGTATAGGCGCCTACCCTATGAGTTGTTCCTCTCAACACCTGGATATGAGGTACCAAGGACCATCCGGAGGGCATTTTACACTCACACAAAGTGGGCACTTTCAATGAGAGGCTCATAGTATCATGCGACTGCCCGCAGACAGTTCGTTTCTTTCCCTGGTCGATGCTATCAACAAAGATCATTTGCTAGAGAAAACCCTTCTTTGAGGGATCTGATCCCTTATACTAGTTGTGAGGCATCCCATACCAGTGCAAACAAACCTTAAGTTAAGCCTTGTTCCATTTCAGGGTAATGTCGTTGCACGAATTAATTATTCCAGCACAACTACATAGAACTGGGTGTGTTTTCATAAACCTTTTTCCTCCTTTCCATTCGAGTATCATTTGTAAAACAAAACCTATTTTTTCTCCAAAACTTCCTCTTAGTAAGACAACCTTACCAAGGTTTTACCATAAAACCATTTGCAAACTTCCCGAGGGTTTCCCAACCTATAGTTTTGTTTTGGCAGAAAGAGGGTTTCCAAGGTGGTGTGGTGTAAACCACCAACCTAATATACTAGGATATGAGTAGGTGTCATCACAGGGTTGTACTTAGTAGTACCATTGTGTAATAGATTGGAGGAGTTAAGCTAATGCATGATATAAATAACCATATAGTAAAACAACACAATTTGCATAAGTAGGTAAGTAAAACAAGCATAAGGTAAATATTAGGACAAGCTTATGAACAATTAGGTGGCTTGCCTCTGGTCAGCAATTTGTCCCTGGACTTGTTCCTAGAAATCCAATAAAAAACCCTTCTCCTTCTTGACTTTGATACAATCACGACTATCGTCATCAAGGATCACACATGCAAGCAAGCAAGGTACCACAATCAACACAAGGCAAACATGGCACTAGTACAAACAGCAACAAACACTAACAAGCAGAACAACCATTCAGTAGGTATTGATAATTTGAGGTCAAAGCAATTGGAATCATTCCATTTGCACTTTTAAATCTTCCCTTATGTTTTATATATTAAACACCATATAAACATGGTGCCTTATACCAAGACCAGGTTCTGTAGGATACCAATATACAAGTTTGTTATAATTAGGTAGGTATTTAAATAACAAAACCACCAGAAGTGGTTTCATGATAATATCATTTTTATTTATTTAGTTATGAATTTTCTAGTGAGATTAACTTCGTTTTGGTATTTAATTCACCAGAAATTATATGTAAGTCAAATAAAATTTTCCTCCTAGAGTTAGTAAGATACTTGGGTACTGGTTCGCTGATAGTTGGTTTCATCTTAAAATAATTACCAAAATGACCTTGAGAAATTCTCAAATCAGTTCTGCAAGCATTTTGTTCATTTTAGTATATTTATTCTACAGATAATTTTGGTATGAATTCAAGAACACATCCAAGCATTGATGGATACCTTGTATAATAAATTGGGTTCAACTTGTTTGGAGATATAAATCTTCCTGGGTTAATTATTTTGTAAAAAAGACATTTTCTAAATATTAACTCATCCAAAGATCTACAATATAGATCTAGGGATGAAACCGGTGGGAGATGATAGATATGGTTGAATTTAGTTCATGGAAATTGGAATCGGGTCAAAAGGATTCCTACATATGTTTAAATGGATTTTAAGGCTAGAGGCCAGATCCAGAATAGAAAAAATAAAAACAACTGTCCTTGGGCCAGATCTGAAGGACCCAGGCTAGCCCAGCACCACAACTTAGCGTACAGAAGCTGTCAATTTTGAATGGCCCTGGCGGGGCTCGTCCATTAGCGGTAGATGGAGGCGGAAGGGATATGCGAAGACAATGACCGTCTGATCTAAAACTAATCTACGGTAGTGGCGCGTAGTCCACCTTCAAACACAGAATAGTAGGGCAAACCCTAGGTATGGTTAGATAGGGTCATGCGGGATCACCTAGGGGCCTTCCCTAGCGACGACAAGGCCACAGGTCAACACGATGGTTGACCGCGATCTGAATGATGGGCGACAGTGACGGGATTGAGGTCGATTTGGGGTCGCACGCATCTCCACTGGCGGACCTGAATCTGGAGCTTGTGCGGGTGCTACCAGGGGTTTCTGCATGTCGATGGAGAGGCCACCAAGTAGGTGCGGTGTTGCTGGGAGGCTCTTGGGTGGTGCTGACATCGTGGATGGGGTTCGGGATCATCGGGCTTGCTAGGGAAGCTCCGTTCGGCCATGAGCTTGTGGTGGCGGACTCCGACATCCCTGTGAGAAATGGAGGGCATGGGAAGGTGGATTAGGGTAAGTAGAACATGATGAGCCAAGGAAGAAGGGGAGGCATGGTTGGGATTGAGAGCAAGCTTGCTCTCCCTTTTTATACCTGAGAGGAAAACTTCCTCCATTTCCATGGCAAGGAAGCACAGAGGAAGAGGATCTCTGCCATGGGTGGGTTCTAGGTAGGCGAGGGAGCGAAATGGAGGTGAGAGGGGATGTTGGTTTGTCCTCTGGCTCGAGCCCCTTTATTTCCAAGGAGTGGCTCATGAAGGACAATGTCCATGGAAGGGCATGGAAAGGGGTTGGGCCTTGGATAGGGCAAGGAGGATGGTGGAGAGGTGGGTGTCGCTCCTAGCAAGGCAGAGGAGAGGTGGAAGGGGTATTGTATCAATCGTGTCATTGATTTGTAAAGATATGGCAAGATGTGGTATTAGTTTCTTCTCCTCCCTCCGTCCAAACACAAAAGGACAAAAGGAGAGGGGTTGGTACTGTAGTGCTACAGTAGCACAACCAGATAGAGGGTATGGTGTTGTGGTGATTAAGCTAAGGGTTTTGTGATGATATGATGACATAGCAAGATTTGGTAAAATAGATAATCTTCACTTATATCTCATTCTCTCCAATTCTCATATTCTGAAGTGATCATGGATGAGGTGGTGAGGGTGTACACGACCAAGGGGAGATATTAGGGTGATGGGTTATGTTGGTTTTAAATTAACAGATTAATTTTGAAGAGTTAAAAATAATTTGTGATCTTGATGCACAACATTAACATGCCCACAAGATCAAGCTAGAGTTAGTGCCTAAGAGATCCATTTGGATCATGGGGTAGCTGAGGTGGTAGTGTAGGTTATATATATTAGAATGGTGTGAAGAATTGGTCAAAAATATGGTTGGGTGTTTATAATTTTAAAGCCAAACATAGTTGTTTATAAATGTGCCAAAACAGAATATCATCTTGCCACCAAAACCATGTTGTTTTAAGGAGCTCAAGGCTTCATTTGAAAAAAGGTGGGTTTGGGATGATAGACTAGGTAGAGTAGATCACATGCATTCAAAGAATGGATCCATAGAATGTTTGGTGGAGTTGGGAGCTTCTTCCAAAAGTTGGCATCTTGAAATAGTTGACAGAACAGATTATTTTCTTGACTACAAAACCATCAAAGACAAGTGGGTCTAGGAAGGATCTAGTCAAGGGCAAGAGTGTGGTTTTCAAGTGCACACTATGGTGTGTAGGGTGATCTAGGTGCATTGTAAAAATTGCCTATGGAGAATTCTAATTAGAGACTTCCATATTGAATCCTGATCATAGTTTCTGACTTAGCCAAATTTGGGCTACTCTCGGGTTTTTGACTAGAGTGCAAGAGCTAGTGGAGATGATGTGTGGCAAGGTTCCAAACACATCACCAAGTGAATGTGGTTAAAGTGTAGGTTGAGTAGAAGGGTAACATGCCTTAAGTTGGTCTCCACTGATTTGGAAACTACCAAAAAGAATTTGCTCAAAACTATATTTGATAAGGAAACAGATAGTCATGTTAACAACTAGGGGTCAAGGCCTGCTTGGGAAACTTGGTAGATGGGTTCCTGGATCAAAATAAAGTATGTGTGATGGAAGAGCACTTCACAAAGAACAGGATAGGATAAGCACATTTCCTTGGGTCAAGAGTAAGGGTCTTGGATGGAGTTCTGAAAGGTAAACTTGATAACAAGGAGGGAGATTGTCCTCCTACTAGGGTTTTGATGTTTTGGCCCTCAAGGGATATAGTGAGGGTTGTTATTAGGGTTAAAATATCCTCATCTTGCTTGACAAGGGTTGGGTAAAGGTGATTTCTTGAGAAGGAGATGCTAGGATACAATCCAAGCTTAAGAAGTAGTGGGGAGGATGATTTCCATACATCTTCTTGAGATTTAGAGGGTGTGTTGTGAGTTTCGTTACTAGAGTTTGAGCTCCTAGATTAGCTTAGGCAAACACCTCACAAACAAGTCAAGACAGTACAAGCTTGAAGACAGCAGATCAAGGCAATTCATACCAACATTTTCAAGGAGAAGATACAAACATACACTAGCATTTATCAAAGTATTTGGAGAGAGGTTTTGAAATAAGTAGGCAAAGATTTTGGGTTTTGAAGAGGATGAGAGTCCCTTGGTACTTCTACCATGAGAAAGAGGAATCAGTTTATTTTCAAGAAGGTTTTATAAAAGCTTGTGATAAAAGTATTTGTGAAACTCTATTTTTGAAATCAGGTGGAGACATTACTATATGGGTCTCCCAGGTTTTGTAAAGAAGTTTTTATTGAAAACAATACTTTTATGTAGAGTCACCTTGGCTCCTTTATTTTAAAAAGTCAGAACATTTGATAATATGTAAAGTAATCCAAGACATTATCTTTCGGGAAATAGCTTTGGTAAACTTTTGATAGGATGTAGGGTTATCTTGCTCACACACCAATCACAAACAAAGTAATACAATCAAGCAAGCAAACTAGTTCAAACTTACTAGTAATTTTTTTTGGTTCCCCCTAATTTTTTCACTTTGTACACATATTCATGGTTACAAAAAGTGGGGTATTACAGGCTCCACTTCTGCCCACTTGGTGGACTTATCGATTGTGGCATGGAGGTAGCGGTAGCCCTCGAGCGCATGAAGGAAAGTTCCCAAGTTGTCCACCTCCTAGACCGCGAAAGGCCATGATAGTGGGATGGTATGTAGCTCTTACCCTGGCTGATGGACTTGGTTGGTGTGGAATTGGCAGGCCTTGCATGTCTTGACAAGCTCGGTGGCATCGTGGAGCGTTGTTGGCCAGTAAAATCCATTGCAGAAAGCCTTTACGACGAGGGTGTGCAACGAGGAGTGGTGGCCACATTCTCTAGTGTGGATGTCAATAGGGAGCATGTCCTTCCTCTGGACAGATGCATCATAGCGCGACCCTGTTGGGGTGCCTGCGGTACAAGTCTCCATCCACCACGTAGTAGTTCTTGGACTATCGAGCGATGCGCTCCGCCTCAGCATCATTCTTCGGGAGAGTTCTGATCTGCATGTAGTCCTTGATCTTGTCGATCCAGCTTGGGGCTTGGTGAGTGATTGCCATCATGCATGAGCCACAATCTAGGGCACATGTTGCTAGTGGTGGTGGAAGCTCCTTAATGAGTCCTTTTTTTGAAGCATATTTACCTTGTTTTTCATAAGTAGAGTTAGGATTTTTTCAATTTTACAGTGTTTGCGTGCACCTTTTTTCCTTGTTTCAACAGGATCCCTAATTATTAAGTCTTTTGTGAATGTATCAATTGGCACAGTCATGTTATGCAATAATATGATATTTGTAAGTGATAAAAGTCATCTAAATGATTTTCCATGCACCTGGGAGAAGAGAGGAAGCGAGGGGAAGATACAATGGGTTTAACGACCCGCGGTACAGGCAGAGCCCGCCCGTATGACCTGTCAGGACGTCCGCCTCATCAAATACTTTCACCACGCAAAGACGGATCTGAGATGCAACATTCACAGGAACTTCAAACCTCAAAATACCACACCAGAAAGGGATCTAAAGGAGGAACTTGGAGAAGGCAAAATCCTTAATGCTTCACGGATCATTGGAGGTCATCACATCATCCCCTTCATCACCAATCGCTTCATCTACATCAACACCATTTTTCCTAATTCTCATTCATTAGATATTGTTGCGATTCCAATATAATGGTGGTTTGCACTGGATTTACCTTTGCACTTTCCATCCATCCATATGAACATGATGATATGTTTGATTTCTTCCATGTGTGAGTAGTTTCCCTTGTTCTTGGGGAGATGGAGAAATCCTATCATTATTATGAAATGAAATAAAGATGATCATAACTTTGGTCTTTGATCTATTGATTTATGATATTGTGTTAGATCTCTCTCTAGATGGTATGTGAGGTCGACCACATAGCATCTGCCTTCAGGACTAGAGAGAGGGAAATACTCTTTGGACGTATATGGGAGTATGCCCGGTGCTACTTTCTGACTGCAAGTATCTTCTTATAACCTATATGGTCAAAGGGGTAATTAAGGGAGATTCACTAAGCTCATGTGATATCCATGGGGAACCCTTAATTGTGATGGTCTGTAGAAGTGATTTTCCCGTAGGCATTGCAGTGGTTATTTAGAGATGACCTCAAAAGTTGACTCGTTAGTGAACATCTTATTATGGAGCTACCTCCATACATATCATGATGAAATACATAGATTATCCTAATCATGAATAATTCTCAAATGCTAGTGGTGTATCCTACATCCCCGAGAACATTTTAGCCTAATTGAGTTCCAACACCTTTTCTAGTGCTTTTATTACTTGTTCACTTTACATGCTTTTATTACTTTCTCGCATTCAATCACAAAAACTTTCAAACACCCATTACTTGATATCAAAGGCATCTTACAAGTATCCTTTGGTAGATAGTGACAAGGGGCATAAAGACCTTAACCAAATAGCTCTTTGTGGGTTCAATACTCTTATTTTGAAACTAGCTACAATTGATATGTGCAGTTGCAGTCATCAAGCTATTTTCTAGCACCGTTGTTGGGGTGCTAAGCACTTTTGGTCTTTGTTCTTAGTTGCTAATTCTACTAATTGTTTTACTAAAGTTGTTTACTAGTTTCAGGTAAATACCATGTCTACACTTGGGCTGATGAACCAGCTAGATGCAACTAAATACCTCGGGAATTTTAATAGAGGATTCGTTAAGGAATTCATGAAGGGAAGTGAATATAAATATGAGGTTAATCCTCGTTTCATCGCTATTATTCATAAGAAAATTTTTGCAGGAGATGACCTAGATGAGGATCCTTATGCTCACCTAATGCATTTTACCTAGTTATGTTGGACACTTAAATTAAAAGGATATTCTGATGATGAATTAAAACTAAAATTGTTTAGCCAATCTTTAACCAACACTACTCTAGCTTGGTATAGAATTTGCCCTGCAGAAAAGATTGATACTTGGGAAAATCTTAAAGAGAATTTGTATTTAGACGCTTTCCCAAAGTAAAGACTGCTGAAATAAGAAGGGCAATCACTAATTTCAAGAACCGCCCATGAGAAGGATGGTAAGAGCCTTCAAAAGGTATAAATCTATTCTTAATAGATGTCCCCGTCATGATTTACTGGAATGGTATGTTTTACATATTTTCTATGGGGAACTTAATCAAGAAATAAAGCATGAACTCGACTCAAACTCCGGTGGTTCCTTTTGGATCTAACTATAACTAAAGCTTGGGAACTTATAGAACAAATTCATCGTAATATAGAAACTTGGGCATTTTATTTAGGCAGCGAAGGAGGAATAGAAATTGAATATGATTGTCTCAATGCTTACAATGATTCTGGTAAGGATAAGGAAACTTCTAATGAGCTTCAACTTGATGATGATATTATTTTGCAAATTTTTCAGTCTTTTATAGAACACATTGAAGCCCCGAAGAAAGAATGTATTGGATATACTCAGCCACCGAAGCAAGTTTAAGATGTGAAGATTAAAATTCTTGCCCCTATAGAGCCAGCAAATAAAAGAGCGCAGTATGCTGACCCTCTTCCTTTCCTAAGGATGGTGAGAAAACATATGGTATACCAACAACTTCAAGAACAACTATAAGTGGAAAGAATGATCCTCAAGAAGCTAGAATAAGAGGCAAAAATAGAAGAAATTATTCAAGGAGGCATGAAGGCGATGGGTGAGACAGCTAAAGAAGATACACTGGCCATGTTTGCGCATTACAATGTAATTGAGCTAGACACCGAAGCTTCTAAATTTATTGAAGGGAAGGTAAAAGATAAAAATATTGGTAAACCCATTCTTCCTTGCACCTTTGGTGGATCTTCTTATTATGGCCTTTGTGATATTGGAATAGTTGTTATGATAATCCCCTATAACTTATATTTAAAAATCCAAGATGAACTCAAACTAGCTAAACTAGAAGACACTGATATGAAAATTTTGCTAGCACATAAAACACTCAAAATTCCTATGGAAATAATTAGAGATGTTCCAATTTGTATTGGACCTTACAAGTACCCTATTGATTTTGTACTTGTCGATATTCCTACTAACGCTTATTGTCCAATTATTTGTGGAAGAAATTTTCTGAATACCGTAGGATCAAACATTGAGTGCAAGAAGGAGACAGTGTCTCTCAAGTTTGGCGAGGATAAAATGAATTTCCATTTCTCTAAATTTCAACACAGGTCGGCTATTGATGAGTTTGAAGAATATGAGCAAGTGCAAGAATAGGAAGATAACATTACTGGTCTTAATTATGTGTTCTACAAGACTCCCACTTAGTTGAAAATGACAATCTTCTCGGAGATATACATAAAATGGAAGTTGATGAATATCTTAATTCAGCCCCTATAGTTGATCCTGAAATGAACCAAGTTTATGAGACACCCATAAGAAAAGGTGATGAATATAATATTATTATAAGCTCTAATCATGTAGAAAAGTAAGAGGAAAATTTAATGATAGTCTTAAGAATGCACTGTAAGGCTCTCCTTTATTCAATGAATGACTTGAAAGGGATTAGTCCCTCGATAGCCACTCATAAAATATTTATGGAAGAGGGAGCCTAGCCGGTTGCAAACTTTCAAAGAAGACTTAAACCTCATATGAATGAAGAGGTGAGAAAGGGGGTAATCCACCTTATAGATGCAGGTATCATTTTCCATGTGGAGGAAAGTGACTAGGCAAGTCCTGTGCATTGTGTTCCAAAGAGGTGGGTTCACTATTGTCCCAAATGAACATAATGAATGTGTCCCTACTCGAACTGTCATTGGTCATAGGATGTGCATTGATTTTAGAAAACTTAGTAAGGAAACTCGAAAGGATCATTACCCATTGCCATTTATAGATCAAACCTTAGAGAGACTTGCTATGAACTCTCATTTTTTGTTACTTAGATGGTTATTCCGAATTCTCTCAGATAGCTATCCATCCATATGACCAATTAAAAATAACATTCACATATACCTTTGGTTTATATGCTTATCGTCATATGTATTTTGGCCTTTGTACTGCACCTGCTACGTTTCAAAGGTGTATGACTTCTATATTTGTTGATTATGTTGAAATTATTATGGAAGTATTCATGGACAAATTTGTGGTCTATGGGACTTCATTTAATAATTGCCTATATAATCTTCATAAAGTTTTTCAGAGATGCGAGGATACTAACATTGTCTTGAATTGGGAGAAGTGCCACTTCATGGTTCAAGAACGTATAGTACTTGGTCACAATATCTCAGGTAAGGGCATATAAGTCGATAAAGAGAAAATATAAGAAATAGAGAGGCTACCACCTCCTCGATATGTAAAAGGTATAATAAGTTTCTTAGGTCATGCAGGATTTTATAAGAACTTCTCTAAAGTTGCAAGACCATTAACTAACATTTTACAAAAGGATGCTACTTTTGATTTTGATGAAAATTGTCTTATTGCTTTCACCATATTAAAACAAGCCCTTCTTAATGCTCCTATCATTAAACCACCAAATTAGAAAAAGTCTTTTGATTTGTTTTGTGAAGCTAGTCATGAAGCCTTAGGAGCTTTTCTTTGTCAGCGTGATGGTGATGAACTTAATATCATTCATCATGCTAGTTGTACCTTGAACGATGCTAAAAATAACTACCCAATGGCAGAAAAAGAACTCTTCGCTATTGTCTTCTCTTGTGATTAATTTAGATCTTCTATAATTGACTCAAAATTTAGAGTAAACAGTAATCATAATAGCTTAAAGGAAATTCTTGAAAGAACTAACGTTAAGCCAAGAATGATTTGTTGGACTTTACTTGTGCAAGAGTTTGACTTGCAGATCTTGCAAATAAAATAGGAACAGGTTGACACACCGATGGATATTGAAGAAATGAGACCACACGAAGGAGTGTCATCAATATGCATTCCTCCAGGCACTATTCGCTCTGAAATAAAAATTTCTATTTCTCTTTGTAATGGCTTTAGCAATTTCTTGCAACTAACCATATTCGAAGGAAAGAAGAAGATAATCGAAAAGTTGAAGGAACGAAAAGCATCAACACAAAACTCATTATCACCAAGTAAGTGAGATAATCCAGACCTTGCTTTTTTGTGTGTTTTAATTGTTTGTTTTGCTATTGTCGTTTGCATTTTTGGATTCCTTGCATTTTTCTCAGTTCATTGCCAATTTTTTGAACCTGGTACAGGCGGACGGTACGACCGCACCCGCCCGTACCAGAGGTCATTAAGATTGTAGAACCATGATGACACTAAGAAATATGCCACTTCGTTAGGACTCCAAGTGCAGAGTGTTGTGGCAAGAGTAAATTTTCCCCACGAGGGAACTCGGTGTTTATTTCGAACTCTCGGGGAACAGTCGAAAAAGCTCGCTTCATTCTCATCAGGCAACCTGCAAAACAATCTCCTTGTCTTGTGTCCCCAACTCCACCGAGTGGTTCTCAAGCACAAGGTGTTGAATGTAAGTAAACTAAAATGATAATGCAATAAAATAAATATGGTGCAGTCAAGTAAACTAAAGCTATTATCCAACTAAAACAATATAGTAAAGATATTTTTGGGTTTTTGATATGATTGCAAGAAAGTAAATATGTTTTTGTATTTTGGGATTTAATTAAGCTGAAAATAAAAGTGTAATGAAAAGTGTTTGAAAGGTGTTTCATATGATTAAAATTGGACCGGGGTTCATGGGTTCAATTGTCTACTCTCTCGTAAAGTTGTGGTGGCACTAAGCGCAAGATAGATGACTGAAACATGTACATGAGTTTTCTTATGTTACTCGATAATATTCATTTGAGCATCACGTCCTAACATAAATATGATATTACACATCTTACTTATACTCCACTAGAAAGGAATAAACTTCAAGCAATCTAGTATTAAGAATTAATAGAGTATAGCCTTAGATACTTTGACATGATGGTGAACAACAAATATGCTACCACTTGGACATATTACAATAGAACAATTTGTCTATGAATGTCACTTGGAATTCTTAGTTGTCACTAAGAACTTATAGCACATGCATTCTTTTTATCCCTAGTGAGATAACCACAGGATTGGTGAAAACCATAGCAGATCATGAATTTTTTCACAATTCACTATTACTACCTAGTTACTCCATCTAATACATACCATCCCCCTCTCGCGTCCTCACATACATGTTGGATCAGAACAATTAATAAAGAACGGGGTAACAATATGCATCTACTCATACATCAAGAACATAATAACATATCATGTCTCATAGATCATCTAATAAAATAAAGATCTATCACATAGGAATTACATAATATGCACCATAATCATGTTGGGCAGATCATATTACTTCCTATAAATGCCGCTAGGTTACTCGCCTCCTCAGGCAGTCCCCGCATGCGCGTCTTTGTTGGTCGTCGAATGTTGTGTGAATAGTTTATTTTCACCCCACGTTGTTCTACCACCGGTTGATGCAGTTATTTTATCTTTCACTTCTTCTTTGGTCAGATAGGTCCATGACGGCTGGGCCCAAGTGCATGTAGGCCTGCTAATTCAGACAGCCAGAACTGCTCGTCGGGGTCACCTCTTTTCCCTTCTTTTAGGCACGTGGTGGGTGGACAACGCCTCGTTTCTTTGGTCTCTCGGTTGGTGGGGTGGAAACCCCAGCCACATAAGCTGCTCCCCAATCCCCTTCTCTCTTTTCCGAGTGAGCCGCTACCTCTCCTCCACACCGACCTCCGCTCCCAACATCGTTCCCCATCCTCGCCGCCTCTCCTCAGTCCGGTATCCTCCACCTCAGGCACCCACCACCGGTGAGGCTACAACGGATAGGTGGGTGCACGACGGTCGACACGTCAAGGATAATGGCCGATGAGCCGCCCTTGACCATGAATACCTCCGGACACACATGGACAAAGGGACGCGAACAGGCGCGTGCGGGGTCCATGGTTCAACCACATCGCCTCGTCTCGTCTACATCACGTCACTCTTGGAGGTGCCGATGGCAGCGTGACGCCATCTACTCCACCAGATCCAGCGTGGGATGATTCACTATTGGACGGCGGTACGGTGCTCATGTACGTGGTGAGTAAATACTAGAATCTCTCTGTAAATCGATCTACTACAAAAATTTTCTGGGAAGATTGGCCCAAATTGTCGCCGCCTAGGTCGCCCTCCTTGTTAAGACCTTTTGAGAAAGGACAAATTCACCCAAAATTTAGTAATGTTTCTGATCTTGAGTTCCTTATGTTTACAATAAAACACAATTGACAGGAAGATCAGCCACAAAACTTTGTGTTTGCTATTCTTAGCACCGAGCTTTTAATTATTAGTTGTGACGTCTATCTCTAAGCAACACTTGCTGCAACCTGCAGGGAAACTGTGAACAATGAGACCCTTGGTCTATCTCTTCTTGACATAGCTTGGGATTGAAAAAGACAGTCTAAGGTTCTGATAACATCTGCCAAATGAAATGGCTCACTATGCTGCTGATTGTTGGGATGCAGAGATTGAATGTTCTTATGGGTGGATCGAGTGTGTTGGAATTGCTGACGGATTAGCATATGAATTGCACCAGTCAGTATGTATCAACTTTTGATGTTGTAACACCCCAAAACTTCTAATCAATATTATCAAGTTCTAATCATCCCAATTTAGGGTTAACAAACATTTTTATTAAGAAAATGAATATGAATGCATGTGTGTTTTGTATTAGTGTAGAATTGATTGAAAATGCCATGCTTGATTGCTACGAATGATGAGAAACGGTTTAAAGGTGAATGCCACATCATCTAGGCCAATTACAAACAAAATCAAAAGAAAAAGAAATCAAATATGAATAAATAAACCAAATGTTCATTTTGGCCAAAGTTAACCACTAGGTAACTTTAGCTGTTCCTAGAAGAGAAATTTTAATAGAAATAATTCTACTTCTTTTCACTCCTTTATAGACCAAGTAAAAGTGAATCCAAGTCCACTTTACAAACTCACCAAAACTATTTGCAAATCTATTTAAAGGACATTTGAAAATGGAATCAAGTGTATGTACTAAGATCCCACTTTTTAAAAAACCTATCAAATCAATTCACCTTGCCCTCTCCAAGCAAACATAGTTACTCAAGCTTAATATCAAATCACTCAAAAACTTTCATTCAAAAATTCCTAAGTAAATTTCTTTCGGCCATTACCACAAACACCTGGCCTGCACTAAACTAACTACTACCTAACTTCACTGTTTCCACAGTAATTCCTCGACCATTTGGTCCCCACTTCACTCCCTTGTCTCCCTGAGCCTAGCCAAGTACCAGACCAAGTCCCTCTTAGTCGTGGTGCACAGTGGAGCGCCGCCCATTTTTGGTCGGCGCTGACCGACAGTGGACAGCTTGCCAGGAGCATCGCCGCCCTCGCCCATGACATACACCAGACACGCCGCACTCCACCGCCACCCCTTGTCCAAGCCTCGACCGCAGACGAGCCCTGGACCACCCTAGCACCGTGGCGCCCTATGCCTCTGTGCCATGTCCAGAGCGCGCCAGCTCGCCGCGCCCGACCGCCTCGCATAGAACGTGCCTCACCTCCGCCTCGCATGCACTAGCTAGCCATGATCATATCAACCCCGCAGACATCCCCGTTCGCTGTCGCGCGACCCGCAGCTGCCGCATGCTGTCGCAAACACCTCTGCATCCGCGCGGAGCACCGCCCCCTCCCGACCAAACCACACCGCCCCTTGCCTTGCCATTACCCCCGTGAGAACCACCAGGGAACACAGCACCATCCCCTAGCCTTAGCCGCGCCGCTAGCAGCCTGTAGCATCGTCACCGACGAGCTCGTGCCAGCACCGTTTGGTCCCCTTGCCGCAGTATAAAAGGAGGCCTCCCCTGCCTCATTTCTCCACACCCCAGCACTCAAAACTCCTCACTGATCCTCCCCACTTCCCTCCTGAAGCCAGGCGAGCTCTCCCTCGCCGGAATTTGGCCAGAGCCCGTCGCTGCTGGAAGAGAAGGGCGCTATCGATTTCGACCACCCCAAGACCTGCCGTGACCATGCCTCGAACCGCCATCGTCCACAGATTCAAAAATCAATTCAGAGAGTTTCACTAAACCAAATTGCATGATTAAAATTTTGTTAGAAAGATATTTAAATTATCTATCCAAGCCCGTTGGATTTAAATTATTTGGAGTTAGAGATAATCTATAGTAAAAATAACAAGACAGAGACTTTTGCAACTTCAAACATTTTTCAAAAATCAACCAAAATAGCTTTTGAGTTGATTCCAACTCTCAAAATTCACATTTGACAATATCTATCTGAATATGTAAAACTATTTAGGTTTGCATGCAATGACATTGGACTAGTACCAAAAGAACGCTATTAGGGCATTTCTAATCACTTTAAATCTATTAAATGATAATCTTAAATTTAATAAAATATGATCAACTCTTTAAATCACATTCCCATGTATTAGAATATGTGGTGATGACATGTGTCCACATGATCCCATATTTTAATTGGAGAATATTAAATCTCAATTAATTTCAATGAGTAGAAATTACTTTTCTCTAATAAGATAAACAAAACTAGTCTTTATTTCATGTGATGATTGTGATGATGCTAGATCATCAAGTGTGAGCCTTAGTGTGCTAAATAGAACTAGTTAAGTATTGGTTGGTGATTGTGTGCCCTGTATTTATTTATAGACGATAGTACCGACCCCGGATACGAGGAGGAGGAGTTCTGCCTAGGAGAAGAAGAGGAAAACTTCAACCACTTCTCTACTCAAGGCAAGATAACACTTGCAAGTATTATACCTATGCAAGCCGTCATTACTAGCAAGCTATTATTGGCAAGCTACAACTATGCAAGCTAATACTTGCCCCCTTGATAACTTAAGCAAGATGCATTAGGCATGCTTTGGTTATATACCTTTGATTTATACCAATCCCAAGTTTTACTGGCAAGCTTTACTCTTTTACTTTACCAAAGTTCTTTACTTTTAGTTAGTACTTTGTGAGTATTGGAAAAATAGAATAGATAGCATAAAGAGTATAAAACTAGGCTTATACTAGATGTCATTCTATGGCATGAGATTGAAGATTAGCACCCCTCATTAGTGAACACTCTTAACTTAGTGGCTAGTGCTAAGCATAAAACTTGATCACTTTAGATGGAATACACGGTGAAAATGATTATGAAAACCTTGGAACGATGATTCATTCTATTGAAATGTTTTGACATGTGTTGAGAAACACTAAAGGATTTGATGATGAATGTTGAGGCATGAACCTTAGCCCTTTATAAAAACTGATGGTTGGGTTCGGATGCGATACCATTACAATTTTAACGTACAACCATAATACCTGAATTGGGTAGGGCTTAGCCGGAAGTTTATATGCATTAGTATGGGTTCCCTCACGGAAGAGGTTTGAGCTGAGGCTACCTCTTGATGATGTCCACCTATGTAGTGCCCAGGATGGCAGATGGCCATGGCTGGGAGGCCAAGCTCATAGGGGAGGTGCCTATACTAGAGTGTGTAATTGAAAGGTTATGATTGATTATCCGAATACTAAGTATGATGATTCAGGGTTATCCCCGACGGATGTATCGAATTTTGTGGTGAATGTGTATCACCTCTGCAGAGTGTCAAACTATTCGAATAGCCACATCCGCGGTCATGGACAGTTGGAGTGGCCATACTGTTCCGTCGTCAGATGTTTTCCAAAATGACTTGTGAAGTGAACTATGGTTTTGACTTGACCATAACAGGGTTGTGAATATGAAAACTAGGTTCCCACTTAAGTGATTTAGAACATTTATTTAGGTTTCTTTACTTCTAAACTCAGTTTAGATAAATCTGGCTTTTTGTAAATAAACCTAGATCTTAAGATTCCTACTAGAACTACCTTAATTGTTAGTGATAGTTTGCGAGTACTTAAAGAGTACTCATGGCTTTGTCTCTGGCTATTCCCATGGCCAGACTATGAGGAGGACTATCAGGATGATGGACAACAGGACGTCTTCGAAAACTAGGATCATCTCCCCTATCGTTAGCATTGCCTATGACTCTGAAGATGGAGCCCCTACTACACTTATTATTCCGCTGCTTGATTGGTATTAAGACTGGATCATGATATCCTTTATTTGTGTAAGACCTTATTATGGTTTGTAATGGATGATGTACTGTGATATCCAATCTGTTATGTCTCGCAAAAATGGTAATCCTAGGATTGCGATGTATGGCATAATAGGCATCTGGGATTAAAAATCCGGGTGTTGACAGATGCTTACTCCCACCTAGAATTTCAAGTTGATTTTCTATTATGTACAAATGTGAAATCTATATGTAGTTTCGAATTGGAGACCAGAGTATTTATATGGAAAACCCACTTTTTTGGAAATCCCTACTGTCTGCCACTTTTTGTGGTTAAGGTGTGCATGGACAATTGGACTTATTTTGGAAAATATGTGTTCTTAGCTCAAAGTTTATATACTCATTTGAGTTTCTGAAAAGTATTCATCAATTTCATCATTGTTCAAATTTATCTACAATATTAATTTGGTCTAGAGTTTTTGGACCAACAGATTTAGTGGTGTGATGTTTATTTCTTCATGTGTGCAGTGTCTTCTGCATATACCTATCAGAATAGAACTGCTGACCCCATGTTGCTGCCAATCATGAACATTGTAAAGGTGGTGTTACACTCGAAGTGCATGATTTTTTTCAGAACCTAGAGAAGTGGAGGCAAGCTTACTTTTGGTACATGTTTCTCATTGTACACTGAATAGTTGAATTGTTACTACTGATTTTTTTTCTTGAATTATGCCCTTTGCTAATAACAAGGTTCTTCTTGGCACATTCAGAAATTAGTTATAACCCCATCGAAGAAGGAGCTTGGTCTTGCATTCAAAGGGAACCAAAATATGGTCCTTGAAGCATTGGAAGTAAGTTTCGTCTCCACCTTTGCTTAAATGAATTAATTCTGGGCTACTATGATGAACTGGTGCATCTCGAGCATCAAATTTTCTCAGCCAGATTCTTCCTAATTAGTTAATGTGAGGAAATATGGCTCTCACAAAATATATTCTAAATAGTGAAGCAAGCAGGCATTGTTGATTAGGTGGTCAATTTATCTTTAGTAGGACTCGAAACAGATTTACGGCAACACAACTACCCAAGTGATTGGGGTTTAAATATATTTGTTTTGGTCTTATCACATAGTCTAATCGGGGTGCAGAAAGAAGAGAGTAAAGAGGTTTTAATATTTGTTCATGACAAGTTTCCGTGAGCTTAGGATTAACGTTTGCAATATGAACTGATTGATGCTATGTAAGCTAAAAGCTCTGATACTACAAATTCATATATTAGTTTGTGCTCTATAGTTTCCTTTATCGATGTGACTTATGTGTCAAATCTTGAATTTATTTATTTGTGTGTTGTCTTTTCACTCTGATTCTTATGTTGCACAGTAAATACAGCGATAAGCCATATCCGAGACAGGCTGCTGGGAAATCTGTACTGCGACTAGCTACAAGATGGGAATATTGATGTTTTGAATTGGCGGAAGATATTGGCATGGGATCAATTACTATCTCCTCATATAGGTATGCTCTCTTCTTAATCTTAACCCTTCTTCCTATGTTCCAATACATTTTTAGTGTCTTGATTTGCTGCTCAGTTAGTTTTTTTCTACTAATGGCGATATTTAGTTAGTTGATCTATTGCTCAGTTCATTTTTCTGTATCTTGGGTAGAATCGATTTGTGGAGGAAAAATATGTTTTAAATGGTGATAGATTTCATTAATTAGTTTCTAGATAGCTGACTAAACTATGGAATATAATTGTTTGTTGCGAAATAGTGCAAAGTTGTATGGTTTAGGCGTGCATGTAGCTTTCATGGCTTCTTTGAGGTAAAATGACTCCCTATATGTTGTTTATTCTTAAAACAATTCTAAGATAAAAAATTTACACGAGTATATGGTTCTAAACTCTAGAGGTAACTGACATGTATGGTTTAGGCGTGTGCATGTAGCTTTCATTCTCAAGCCTAAATTTTGATTTTTTTTTACTTAGGTAACAATGTACAGGAGATCAAATGTTATTACCTTCATTATTATATGACAATTTAAGTATGTATATTTATAGTGTGCCTGCACTGAAATTATCAGAGCTGGAAATAGTGAGCGAGAGTTTTAAAATTATAATTTTGTTTTGCATCTAGCTGCAAGGAGTACAAGCCACCTTTGTCGCATCCTTTTAAGACTTGAATGAGATGGAGTATCATGTTATAAGGTTCATTTAGATAGGTGCTGTTAGTTCTTGAGAGTATATGACTGATTATGTAGATGTCTTTAATCTATTTTTGTTTCTCTGGATAGAGGTTTATTTGGATATTCAATCTTTGCACGTCTCACATGGGTGTCCTCAGCAAATTCTTATTATAATACATTTCGACAGGCACACTTTTCTTTATTCATATCATATGCTTGCATGATTGCATGGTGATTTTTTTCCTTATATTTGGTTTTAGTGGGAAAACGACTCCTACAGCAACTAATTCTTGTTTAGCAATGTTTGCGTACATATCGCAGGGAAAATCAACCTGGAAGAAATTTTCTAGGAGAAGGGAACATATTTTGAGTTTTTATTATGCTTGTGTTGAGCAAGACGGTAGCTAGTGATACATTGCAAATGTATCTATAATTTTTGATGTTCCATGCTTGGTTTTATCCACTTTCTTGTGTTTTGTTCCAACTTTGGAGTACTTTTCATATGATTTCTTGGACTAACCTATTAACAAGAGTCACAGTGCCAGCTGCCTGTTTTCTGCTGTTTTTGGTTCCAGGAAAGTCAGAAAATGAATATTCTCGGAATTAGACGGGACAAAAGCCAAAGTGCCTATTTTTCCGGAAGGGATCAAGTGCCAGAATACGAGACGGAGAGGGGCCAGGAGCCGGCCACACCACCTGGCTGCACGGCCAGGCCTGGCCCGCGCCAAGGGGTGGTGTGGTTGCTCCCGGCACCCCCTCGGCCTCTCCTTCCGCCTATATATTGCCCTTGGGACGAAAACCCTAGGTACCCAATCAAAAATCCACGAAAGAGTCAGTAGCCGCTGTCATCTCCATCCCTAGATCGGGAGGGATCTGAAGCTCTTCCCGACACCCTGCCGGAGAGGGGAATTCACCCTGGAGGCCTTCTTCATCACCATGCAAGCCTCTGGTGTGATGCATGAGTAGTTCATCCTTGGACTACGGATCCATGTAGTAGCTAGATGGCTGGTTTCTCCTCCTTTGTGCTTTCATGTTTAGATCTTGTGAGCTCCGTTCATGATCAAGATCATCTATTTGTAATTCATACATGTTGTGTTTGCGGGGATCCGATGGATATTGAGATGCTATTTCAGATTGATTATTGATTCTATCATGTCTTTGTTATTTGAGATCTTGCATGCTTTCTGTTGTTAGTAGCTATCTTGGCCAAGTAGATGCTAGCAACTCCAAGAGTTAGTATTTATGCTCGATAGTGGGTTCATGCCTCTGGTAATCTGGGGAAGTGACAGAAATCTCTAAGGTACTAGATGTGTTGTTGCTACTAGGGAGAAAACAACGATCCTTTGTTCATAGAACAATTGTATTGTTTACCTTACACGCAGTTCGTAAAGCAATAATCTGTTGCTTGCAACTTAATACTGGAGGGGGTTCAGATGATAACCTGAAGGTAGATTATTAGTCATAGATGCAGTTGGATGGCGGTCTATGTTTTATGTTGTATTGCCCAATCAAGTCTCAAAGGAGTCAAGATGATTAGTATATGCATGTATTGCTTTCTCGGTGTTTGTCAATTGCCCCGCTGTAATTTGTTCACCCAACATGTTATCTATCTAAGGAGAGCCACCTCTAGTGAACTATGGATCCCGGTCCTCTTTCTTTACATACAATCTATAAACTGTTTACTGCTTTATGTTTACTTTCTGCAAACTTTTACTTCTTTCCATTCGATACGTTTAATCCTTTGTTTTCCGCAAAACACGGTGAGATTGACAACCTCATCGCAAGTTGGGGACAAAGTTCTGTGGTTGTGTTGTGCAGGTCTCCACGTTGCTACTAGCACCGGTAGTGCGCCCTGCCAAAGCTCAGCTAGTAACACCTTTGAGGTGTTTCCTTGCTCCTACTGGTTCGATTAAACCTTGGTTTCATAACTGAGGGAAACTTGCTGCTGTGCTCATCATACCTTCCTCTTGGGGTTCCCAACGAGCTCTACATCAACCACGAGCCATCAACACTTTTCTGAGCGCCGTGCATTGAGCCATCAGCTAGCACGGTCCAAGTTTAGGAGATTATCCTCCTTCAAGGTGGCACTTTCTAGATCTCAGTTACTGCTATTTGTGTTGTACATACAATAGCATTACTTGCTGCATCATTACTGAAGGCAAAACACTATGTGGTTTTGATACCTGTAGTTCAGCTCTGCATGGATCTGTGTAAAGACATCAAATATGTCGTTCGGCTTTGCATGAAACTGTGTAGAGACATCAAAGACAAAATTCAGCTCTGCATAGGTAACACCATTGTTTTATTTCCTTGAGATCATGTCTTGCAAGAATTTGGAAGTACAATCCGGTGGCATGGGTGTATATTGATGCTAATGCTATTAGTTGTCTTTGTTTTAAAGGTTTATCCAGTGGTATGGTTATAGATTATGCAGAAGTAGATTGTGATAGCTTGTCTGCTTCATTGCTTTAGCCTTAAAAATACAGAGTTGGATCCTAACTCCATAGCACATTATCCAGACAACTGAAGTCTCTGACAACCCTTTGTTTTCGTAAATATGCCTACATGTTTATTAGTCTTATTGGGTTGTGATTCTCCCGTGTTTTTTTGTTTAAGTGTGGATTCTAACATGACTGATGTGCAGCAAGACCAGAGCATGGAGCCAGAGCTGGCGGATCTGAGGATCCCAACCACATGAGCCAGCCAAGCCTTCTTTTGGATGATATACTTTGTGTTGTTGCATCTCAAGCTCACAAATGAGGAGGCCAAGCTTCTTTCTAATCCGCAGGTGATATCCCTTCAATCCTTGACATGATGCTTCATTTTTGGTGACAATCTCATATGGTTTACTAGCTAAGTGGAATATATTGGCGGGAATCGGGTCTGGATTCAGATTACTTGCTAGGCGGACACTTTAAGGCCATGTTCGGTTAGTCCACCCCACAAGTGGATTAGAGTGGATTGGGGTGGATTTGGGTGGATTTTGACTTGTATGAGATTAAAACCACCTCTAACGCTTCCAAACCACCTCAATCCAAACCAAACCGAACATAGCCTAATGGGGTGTATTTTGATATCTGCTGTATTCGGGCATCGGGGAAGTCTGGTGACATTACATTGGAAAAACTATGTGCTGGTTTCTCCTGAACTGAAGTTTTTCCACCAAATATTTGTTTTAATATAGTATCAAGGATATTTACTAGGTGAATTTCTCTTACAGAAGTTTGGTAAGTTGGGGCACAATCTATGATGGATATAAGTTATATTTACTGAATTGCTTTATAGATTCCATTCAGTCCCTTTGGTTTAGCTCTAGATCCTTTTTATACAAATGGTTTATCTATCCAAATACTTCTATATAACTGGTAGCCTTAGTTTATAATTCGCAGACATCAATTATCATGGAACTGTTACATTACCTCGAAGTAGGCTTGTAGTTTGAAGCTTAATTTGGCCAGCGTGAGGCATTGTTGGTAGTTACTTCCCACCAAATTCCAAAATGTTGATTGAATGGCTAGCATAATTTTAGTTATTATTGTATTTCAATCGATTTGGTGTGAGTCTATGATCATACATTTAACAGTGGTCCATTTCTCTGATGCATGTAAAGGTGCACTCTATATTTAGCTGTAGTTTGCTTGTTTTGCTCATTAAATGGCACAATATAATTGTTATTGTAACCTTGTTAGTTTTATTATCTTGTTATATTTTTTGTTGCTTTGAAGTATTTCATTGCCCTTATGTTTGGCTTGTCAATATTTGGTTCACACTTGGTTTGGTTCCAAAATTTACCAATGCCTTGTCTGTCACTATTTTCTGTCCTAATTTGGTATCCTCTTATGGTTGGTGTATAAAAAGATCAAGATGCCTCCACAGGGTCCACATCTTTTGGAAATGTAGACACTGGTATACTTGAACCAATGCATCTGGACGCTGCAGTCAGTAATGCTAGAACAGTTTCTTCAGATAGCATTAGGAGCTATGTGCATGTACAACTTGTGCCCGTATTAAGAGATGTCGCTGAGTATTCACAGTCAGGGATGGAATATGTACTCATGCTTTATCTAAAAAGTGTGTGACTTTTTCACAAGACTGGTGAATTTCTTTCTTCCTTGGGTGTCTAGGATACATAGCGTCCATGGCAACTGTTGCCTGCACTATACGTGTAGGTATGCTCATCCTCCCCATTCTATTTACCTCTTTTGATTCACCATCCTTTGATTGTTTTTTCACAAGGGCATACACACAGTAGCCATAATTTGCACATTATTACAAATTAGTATCCATTTCTCCTAACTTGTCTTCTGATGGCTAAAACTTGATATTTTTTGCAGGCAAAGCAATACCTCCTTTTGTCTTTGTTTACCTTGGCACTGAATTGACATATGCAAAGTTTGTTCTCTAAATGGCTTCTAGCAATTGGTTACCAGTTTGATAGACCCACATACGCATGGACTTAACAGGTAACATTCTACAAATAACAGTTTTATCATATGCATGTTAAACCACTACTAGGAAAATAGCTATAGGTAGACAAGTTACTCTGTGGCGCATATAAAAAATCATGCGCCACAGATAAATATCAGTGGCGCATACGGAAAACAACGCCACTAAAGTTTGCCAGTTCAGTGGCGCACGAAAACAATATGCGCCACAGAAGTCCACATTTCTGTGGCGCATGTTTTCGTGTGCGCCACAGAAAGTGATGCTTTTGTGGCGCATATAGATGTATGCACCACAGAAAGTCGATGGGACCCAACACCAAAAAAAGGAGGAAGACAATTCTGTTGCGCATATGTCCATATGCGCCATAGAAAGTGATGTTTTTCTGGCGCATATAGGTGTATGCGCCACAAAATATGGAAAAACAGATCCCCGTGGATCGCCTTTTCAGTTTTATAAAAAATAAACGAAAATGATAAAAGCTTTAAAAAAATAATTCCTTTGAGATGTAGTTATATTTTAGGGTGTAGTTGTAGTGAAAATTGAAATACATGAATTTCGATGTATTTTGCAAAAATAGGCCATGGCATGGTAAAACAGCCATAACTTTTGCATATGATGTCGGAAAAAAAATCTTTAACCTATTAAAGTGATCGTCTCAAAATTTCCTACTCAATTTCAACCACTTACGATCGTTCTGGATTTTACAGAATCCCCAAATTAGAAAAGAGTAAAAAGTTATGGCCGAAAAAAGATTTTTTACTGCAAAAAAATAAAAAAGGGGGAGAAACTTCTGTGGCACATTTCTCCCATATGCGCCACAGAAGTCTTGGGCGGGATTCGAAATTTGAATCCCGCCGGCGCCCTTCTCCCTCCCTTTTTCCTTTTTCTTCCCCCACTTCTTCTCCCCTCCCCACTTCTCCTCCCCTCCACACTTCTCCCCTTCTCCTTCCTCCTCCTTCTCCACTCTCCGGCGATCTCCTCCTCCTCCTCCACCACCAACTCCGGCGACCTCCTCCTCCTCCACCACCAACTCCGGCGACCTCCTCCTCCTCCACCACCTCCTCCACCACCACCAACTCCGGCGACCTCCTCCTCCTCCTCCAACACCAACTCCGGCAACCTCCTCCACCACCAACTCCGGCGACCTCCGGCGACCTCCTCCTCCTCCTCCACCACCAACTCCGGTGACCTCCTCCTCCTCCTCCACCACCAACTCCGACGACCTCCTTCTCCTCCACCTCCACCACCAACTCCGGCGACCTCCTCCTCCTCCACCACCAACTCCGGCGACATCCTTCTCCTACTCCTCCACCACCAACTCCGGCGACCTCCTCCTCCTCCACCACCACCAACTCCAGCGACCTCCTCCTAGCCCTCCTCCAGCCACTAACCACCACCACCACCACCTCCGGCCAGATCTAGATTTGTCCCGATTATTTTTTTGAAATTTGAAAACAACTATTGTGGCGCATATTGGCCGTATGCGCCACAGAAGTTTGAGATTTCTGTGGCGCATTTCAAAATGCGCTACGGAAGATAGTTATCAGTGGCGACGTATTAGTGGCGCATCAGATATGCGCCACGGATAGTGAAAAAAGGTGCGCCACTAATAAGGGGTTTCCTAGTAGTGAACGGGATCGGGATGAAAAAGTCGAGATGAATAAATTTTGTTACCTTTTGTAGGACCTTCAGCCTAGATGAAGCGGAGGTATGGAAGTCTCTACGGGACAGCTTGCCTCCCATACTCGCTACAGAAGCGGACTCCCTGTCATGGAGCCTGACTCATCAGGCGTCTTCTTTGTCAGCTTGGCATATAGGTCCCTATTTAGAGGGACCACCTTGCCATGTACCAAACACCTATGGAAATCTCCGATTCCCCTAAAGACGAAAAACTTCGTGTGGCAATTACTGCGAGGTCGCCTCCCCTCGGGAGTGGAGGTTCAACTGCGACATGGGCCGGGGGATGGGTTATCTCCATTATGTGCGGTCCCGGAGACTGGAGCGCACATAATGTTCACCTGCCCCGCGGGCCGGCTTCTGTGAAACTTTATCCGAGAAGCCTTGGGACCCGAATGGAATGCTCAAGATCTCGGCAAGTTCCTTGAGACCCATGCAAACGAGCCTAGAAAGGGGCATCGCCTCTTCTAGCTTTTTTTCTGCGTTGTCCTAGACCCAATAAAATGGTGATAGAGAAAGTATTTCTTCGGCTTGCCGCTGATTCGATCATCAAAATCCTTGCTTTTTTGCAGCAGCGGTGCCCGCACAGTAGGCGCCAGGACAGGGTGAGGCTGGATGGCATGCTCCAATACATGATCGAGGGGGCACGGCACATTTCTTCATTAGCCGAGCCTGAGCACATGCTGGTCAAGGGGTCTCACAGCTTTCAGATGACCACGAGTGTGTGGTATTTTATGTACCTTTGAACTTGCTGATGTGGGGTTGTGGCCCTTATGTTTGTATGTCGTGTGGTTGGAGTGTGTCTGCGGAACTTTGTATGGATGGTTTGTTTATTTATAAATCTGGGCGAAAGACTATTTCGAGAATAAATTTCGTTACCTTCTCCAATTATTCCAGTTTAATCATATACCATAGGGAACTGTACGTTTTTTCCTATATTTTGATTTTTCTCAGTTGATCATATTTTGTTACTGTAAACTCATTATCTGCATTAGTGTTCATAATTCACCATGATAGGCCAAGTAAAAATCAATTTGTAATTCATAACAGAAAATAATAAAAGTTCTTCCTTACGACTGGTACATGCTGCAAATACTCGATGGCAGATGTATATTTCAATTAGACAGACAACACTCCTCGACTTCTTTCATAAAGTATTATATCCTTCAGAAATACCTTTGATTTACCCTTCTAATTTGTTTGCTATACGCCGAGAATTATTATGAGGTCATGTAATCTACCAGTGCAACCTTGTTACTCCTTATCTCAACCGTATTGTCTCTACATTGCGTGTAATGCTTTCTCGCTTTCTCACTTTAACATTCACATGTAGGGGATCAAATTTTAACTAGATGTGCTTTGTGAGTTCCTTAAAGTTGGTTATTATACCTTCTGCAGATTGGGAGTAGGATCATATTTGCTGCCAGAAAGGCCTGAAATCATTGAGCCAACATGCACACCCTTTTGTTCTATAATTCTTCATTTAAAATTTAAAGTACTTGTCTTTATTTTGACTTTGCTATCTTATCCAAGCTCCCTTATGTAGTTTACATATTTTCTATTTTTAGTTTTTTTATAAATTTTGAAATGTCACAGTCACTTATATGATTACTTAAACGTACTCACACTAGTGGAAACGAGGCCTTTGGTTGAGCCTGGAAATGGGCTTTAACACCGGTTCTTCTACGAACCGGTGTTAAAGGGGGGGCCTGTACCAGCGTGGCCCGTGCAGCAAAAAGGAGCCCCCCCTTTAACACCGGTTCGTGGCACGAACCGGTGTTAAAGGCCCCTGCACCAGTGGCCCGCGCAGCCCCCCCCTTTAACACCGGTTCGTGGCTTGAACCGGTGTTAAAGGAGGGGCTATATAAGACACCGCAGCCCACACCCCACTCTTCCATTTTTTCACTATCTCATTTTGGAGCCTACCAAGAGGGTGTGAAGTGTGCTAGTTTGTGTTTTTTTCGTATGCACAAGAGGTGTTCGGTGAAATTCCCGAGAGCTCAAAATAAGTTTTCTCGTTGCTCTTTCCTTCTCGGTCGAGGTCGGCAACTATCCTTTCATGTGTCATTGATGTACTATATATATATAAATGGTCATCTCCCTATTATTTTTTGATATATACTATATATTAATGCAGATGAACCGGCAATAGATGTACGGTGACTGCCGCACTTCCGAGTACATTACGGGCCTCCAAAATTTCATCTTTGTGGCTAATGCAAACCGTGGTCACAATGGTTTTATGTGCTATCCGTGTGTTCACTGTCAGAACAAGAAAGACTACTCAAATACCAGAACCATTCACGCCACCTCCTTCGATCCGGTTTCATGCCTAGCTATAATTGTTGGACCAAGCACGGAGAAAAAGGGGTTGTGATGGAAGACAACGAAGAAGAAGAGGATGATGACAACTATCATAATATGTATCCTGAATATGATGATACTGCAATGGGGGTAGATAATGAAGATCAAGAGGCAGCAGATGGGCCCGCTGATGACGATCTTGGTCGGGCCATTACTGATGCAAAGGAAGAATGTGAAACTGAAAAGGAGAAGGAGAAGCTGGAGCAGATGTTAAAGGATCACAAAACATTGTTGTACCCAACTTGCGAAGATGGCCACAAAAAGCTAGGTACCACACTGGATTTGCTGCAATGGAAGGCAGAGAATGGTGGACCGACAAGATTTTCAAAGTTGTTGGTAAAAATGAAGAATCTTCTTCCAAGAAATAATGAGTTGACAAAGACATACCAAGCAAAGAAGGTTGTCGCCCTCTAGGATTAGGCGTGCGTAAGATACATGCTGTATTAATCGCATCCTCTACCGCGGTGAGAAGGACGAGAATTTGGATGCATGCCGGTATGCACTGCCTTTGCGGTATAAGATCAGACGAGATGATCCTGACGATGTTGAGGGCGAGGCCCCTAGGAAGAAGGTTCCTGCCAAGGTTATGTGGTATGCTCCTATAATACCACAGTTAAAACGTCTCTTCAGAAATAAAGAGCATGCCAAGTTGTTGCGATGGCACATGGAAGACCGTAAGAAAGACGCGATGTTGAGACACCCCGCTGATGGGTTAAAGTGGAGAAAAGTCGAGCGAGAGTACCCGGACTTCGCACGTGATGCAAGGAACTTAAGGTTTGGTCTAAGTACAGATGGCATGAATCCTTTTGGTGAGCAGAGCTGCTGCAGTCCAGACCTGGCCTGTGACTCTATGTATCTATAACCTTCCTCCTTGGTTGTGTATGAAGAGGAAGTTCATTATGATGCCAGTGCTCATCCAAGGCCCGAGGCAACCCGGCAAGGGCATTGATGTGTACCTAAGGCCATTAGTTGAAGAACTTTTACAGCTGTGGGCCAAACCAGGTGTACGTATGTGGGATGAGCACAAAGGGGAGCCATTTGACCTACGAGCCTTGCTTTTCGTAACCATCAATGATTGGCCTGCTCTTAGTAACATTTCAGGGCAGACAAACAAGGGATACAATGCATGCACACACTGTTTAGATGAGACTGAAAGTGTATATTTGGATAAATGTAAGAAGGTTGTGTACCTAGGGTATCGTCGATTTCTTCCGAACCTGCATCCAGTAAGAAAGAAAGGCAAGCATTTCAAAGTCTGGCAGAACCCCGGAGGAAGCCTGTCCTCCGTACCGGTGAGGAGGTATTTGGTATGGTCAAGGACCTAGAAGTAATCTTTGGAAAAGGTCCTGGCAGTCTATCTGTTCCGAATGACGATGCCGGACACGCGCCCATGTGGAAGAAGCAATCTATATTTTGGGACCTACCCTATTGGAAAGTCTTAGAGGTCTGCTCTTCAATCGATGTGATGCACGTGATGAAGAATGTTTGCGTGAACCTGCTAGGCTTCCTAGGAGTGTATGGGAAGACAAAAGATACACCGGAAGCACGGCAGGACCAGCAACGTCTGAAAGACCCTGAAGAGCCTATGCATCCTGAGAACGAGAAGGGTAAACGATGCCACTTAACTCCTGCCACCTACGCTCTTACTAAAGCGAGAAGGAAATCTTTTTGAATGCCTGAGCATCAAGGTCCCGTCGGCTTCGTTGAATATAAAGGGAATAATAAATATGGCAGAGAAAAATTCCAAAACCTGAAGTCTCATGATCGCCACGTGATTATGACACAATTGCTTCCGATTGCATTGAGGGGCTTCTCTTGGAAAATGTTCGAGTACCCATTGTGAAGCTATGTGCATTCCTCAATGCAATATCTCGAAGGTAATCGATCCGGAAAAGCCTACCAGGGTTACTGCAGATGTGGCCCAATGTCTTGTCGACTTTGAGTTGGTGTTCCCATCCTTCTTCAATATTATGACGCATCTCCTGGTTCACCTATTAGAAGAGATTGCCATTCTCGGTCCTGTATTTCCACACAATATGTTCCCCTTTGAGAGGTACATGAGAGTCTTAAAGAAATATGTTCATAACCGTGCTAGGCCAGAAGGAAGCATCTCCAAGGGCTATGTAACAGAGGAGGTCATTGAGTTCTGTGTTGATTTTATTCCTGACCTTAAGGCGATTGGTGTTCCAGAATCACGACATGAGGGGAGACTGCATGGAAAAGGCACCCTAGGATGTAAAGCAATGATATATAGGGACGGGCATTCTCTCAATCAAGCACACTACACGGTTTTACAAAGATGTATCTTGGTTGCCCCGTATATCAATGAACACAAGAATTTAATACGCCTCAAACACCCGGGGCAGTCTGATGAATGGATTATAAGTGAACACATGGCGAGTTTTGGCGGTTGGCTGCAAAGACTTCTCACGAATAACACCACTGTTGGGGATCAGCTGTACTTGTTGGCCAGGACACCATCTTCGACTGTATGTACTTTCCAAGGATACGAGATAAATGGGAATACATTTTACATGATAGGCCAAGATAAAAAAAACACCAACCAAAATAGTGGTGTTCGCTTCGATGCAGCAGAGGACAATGGGCAAAAGACCACGTATTATGGGTTCATAGAGGAGATATGGGAACTTGACTATGGACCTAATTTTAAGGTCCCCTTGTTTCAATGCAAATGGGTCAAGCTAACAGGAGGGGGTGTTGAGGTAGACAAGAAGTACGGAATGACAACGGTGGATCTCAACAATCTTATGAAGGTAGACAATAACTTAGACGAACCATTCGTCTTAGCCAATGATGTGGCTCAGGTTTTCTATGTGAAGGACATGTCTACCAAACCGAAAAAAAGAAAAAATAGGCAAACAGATATATCACACGATGAGCCAAAGCGTCACATAGTTCTTTCAGGGAAAAGAAACATCGTGGGAGTGGAGGACAAGACAGACATGTCAGAAGATTATAATAAGTTTGATGAAATTCCGCCCTTCAGAGTGAAGACTAACCCAACCATCCTATTAAACGGTGTTGATACTCCATGGTTACGGCCGACGCGATCGTAAGATTGACTATATGTATTAATTGAGCCATTTTTGGCACACATATGTATCTCAACATGGAAATCAATGTCATATTTCTTCTGTTAACAGTATATATATTAAATGAGCCATTTTTCTTCCTTCTATTTCTTCCCTCCATTTTTCTACCCGCCATTTTTTTCCTGCCATTTTTCTTCCCGCCATTTTTTCCCGCCAATTTTCCTGCCATTTTTCTTCCCGCCATTTTTCTTCCCGCCATTTTTTCCTGCCAGTTCTTCCCTCCAGTTCTTCCCGCCAGTTCTTCACTATATATATATATATGTAGGGTTGGCCTCCATTGTCATTGCATATCTCTAGACTCATATCTGCAACCTCATCACTCTTTCCCATGGCTTCCACCGTAGCACTAACCCCCAGGGAGGCGGAGGCGCTTTGCGCCTCGAACTACCCCTGCCCGCTGGGCTACTGTGTCCCCGTCGGCTGGATGCTGAGCGCCGGAGGCGTGCCGGTTCCTCCTGTCCCTCTAGGTGTGGCGCGTTGGATGGCCATCACGAACCACTACTACTTCGAGCTCACGCCGGAGCAGCGGAGGAATCCCAGATGGCATCCCGACTATTTCCCTACTTGGGAAGCCTTCTTCGTGGATCGGCGTGAGAGGGCGCTCGCCAGGCACGAGGAGGACGGCCCACCTCCTCCAAACTTCAACGAGGCCGGCCGTCGGCTATGGTGGCGCGATCGGACTCTCCAGAGCGTCATGGCCTATGACACTGCCGCCGACTCTAACCCCTGTCTGCGCTACCCTCAAGTCCAGCCCACGCGTACTCAGCCTTCAAGGTTTAATTACGGCGACCCCGACGACGACAGCGATGACGGTGGCGGCGTAATAAATGTGGCAGGAGCATGACTTAATCACTCAAACATTCCGAAACAAGTTCGGCCGATTGTTACTTAATCTGGCCAATCTTAATTTTCAGTTATTTTATGTATCTTAATTTTCAGTCGTGCTTTATGTAACTTACTATTAGTTGCATTCTGTATTTTAATTCCAGTTCTATCTCCTTCACAAAATGACCTATCTCATTCGAGGTTTCTTGGCTTTCAGGTCAAATGACCAATGTTATGGCTAGAATCAAGGCATAGTTTGTGATAATATGGCCATATTGTGCATACATGTGCATCATGGCATGGCAAACAATGTTGCAAGAGGAAGTTTTCCTTTTTATCGCATCAAAAAGGCATTTTCCATTTTCCGAGCATAAAAAACGGACTGTTTTGTGAAGCAACCACCAAATGGCTAATTCAAAAAACCACCACCACATTTTACAAAAATACTAGACCACCTTATATGGACAATGTACCAACAGGGGGATCTGAAACTTTTCCGTCCACCTCTGGTGAAAAAGACAAATTCCTGCCGAATCGGCAGGAAGTGGGTCAGATATGAACTATAGGTACATGGTACGATGCTCATGATTTTTTAGAAAAATCATTTTTAGGTTCACAATATGCTATTTTATCAAAAATCCAATGCAAGGTGAGCGAGGCTTTGTCAGATTCAAGTGTATACAAAAGATGCGGCATTTAAATATCCAATCAATTCAAAAATGTTAATACAAAATAAAATATGATTTTCTCTAATAAAATAGGGTTAGATTCCTTTTTAGATGCTTAATATTTCTTATGTTCAAAGTTTTAGGATTTGACAATTTATTTTTGTTTGAATTGAATAATCAAAATTTATATGTAAGTGTTTTAATCATTTTGAAAATTTTCATCTAAAGTAAATATAAAATGTTTTTACATGAATGGATAGATATTATTTTTCTGAAAATTATGATATATTATTCATATTTTTCTGAGTTGAAGTGAATAAGATATGAATTTTCTAAATTCATATCCTATTTTTTGAATTATAAATGCCCCCACCCCTTTAATGCATGAAATGCCCCCCCTTTAACACCGGTTCCAGCCACGAAGCGGTGTTAAAGGGGGGGCGCATTTATTTCGTTTCACGCGCGCACACACCCCCCCCTTTAACATCGGTTCGTGGCTAGAACCGGTGTTAAAAGAAATCTTGACACAATTCCCCTTTAACACCGGTTCCACGAACCGGTGTTAAAGGGGGAGTTATAACGCGCGCGCCACCCCTTCCTTCTTCCCCTAGCCAGATTGATTCTTTCCCCAGCCGGTCGCCGTCGCCATCCCGCGGGAGCGCCTGCCCGATTCTCTCCGGCGGCGCCACCACCCCAACCGCCATCGCCACTCTAGCCGCCTCGCGTGTGCCCCCGGCCAGAGGTACACCCCGCCGCCCCTCCCCTTCGCTCCCCCGGCCCATCCGGTTACGCTGCGACTTCACGTGCGTCCCATGCGTTGTGCCCAGTGACCTCGCCCAACCTCGTCTCACCGGCGCCGAGCGACCTCGTTCTCGTCTCCGCTAGAGCTCCTGCAGCCGCCTTCAGCGGAGACCAGTTGATTTTTATTTATGTGTATAGGGAGCCGGCCGATTGCTTTTTGTTTGTGTATATAGGGACTTGATTGATTTTTATTTTTGTATATAGAGACTTTATTGCTTTTCATTTGTGTATTCAGGGGATTTTGTTTACACAAGATTATTTTGTAAGCTAATGGGCCTCCTAGCACAAGATTCTTAGTAGTAAATTTTTTGTTTACAATATCGGAGGGCAGGCTTCAGCCTGTTTAAGCCTGCTTGCTGGCCTCGCCTTTGCCGGCGAGGACACAACGACGGCGTTGCGTGAGCCGAGGTGCAGCGAGAAGACGGGACCGTGGCGTGCGGCGAGGCGGCACAGAGTGGCGTGGAAGGGCCTGTCGAGGAGGTGGAGATGGCCGAAGAAGGGGATGGCCCTCGGGCTCGGCGGGACCCTTATTATTATGTTCTTCTTCTTGCTGGCGATAACGAGGAAGCGGAAGAGGAGAAGGGAGGCGAGGGATTAGTAGTGATTTAGTTAGGGATTTTAGTGTGATTTTGTTAGTTAATTAGTGTGATTTTGTTAGTTAATTAGGGATTTAGTAGTGATTTAGTTAGGGATTTTAGTTAGGGATTTTAATTAATTAGGGATTTAGTTAATTAGGGATTTTAGTAGTGATTTAGTTAGGGATTTTAGTTAGGGATTTTAGTAGTGATTTAGTTAGGGATTTTAGTAGTGATTTAGTTAGGGATTTTAGGTAGGGATTTTAGTAGCGATTTAGTTAGGGATTTTAGTAGTGATTTAGTTAGGGATTTTAGTTAGTTTATTATTAGGGCTTAGGGTTTTATTAGGGATTGGGGTTTATTAGGGATTAGGTTTAGTTAGAATACTTAGTTAATGAGGTTTAGTTTAGTTAGTGATAGGTTTAGGGTTATTGTTATTAGGGCAATATATACTTAGTGATTTAGTTACTGTTTATGTTTTATGATTGTTTATTGCTATTATTTAGTTATGCCGCGTCCATCTCGTCCGAGCCTACTGGACTCTGTCAGGGATGTCCGAGTCTGGGCTCCGCCGGGTTGGCACTGGGAGGTGCTACTTGTCGGGACTCGTACCTTGGTGAGGAATCTGGGTCTCATCATCGACCCGGAGCTTCTTTGGTGGCGTCCACGAGGTCCAGGAGCGGTGCAGAGGGAGCCAGCCCCCGAGGAGGTGGTACGTCGTCGTATTAGGGAGGAGGACGAGCATGTACGGCGATACATGTATCTTTTGGAGACTAGGTTCTCCAATATCTGGCAGGTTCACGGATCTCACCCGAGCTATTCTCCGGTGATGGTTCCTCTTCTGTGGCTGCAGAGCTCCCGTAGCATAGAACGCGGCAGCCGCGTTCGCTAGTTTATCTTAATAATGTACTTTATCTTATACTTTATCCTATAATGCACCCGAGCTATTCTCCGGTGATGTATTAATAATGTACTTTATATTATACTTTATCCTATAATGCACCCGAGCTATTCTCCGGTGATGTATTAATAATGTACTTTATCTTATACTTTATCCTATAATGCACCCGAGCTATTCTCCGGTGATGTATTAATAATGTACTTTATCTTATATTATTGTACTTTATCTTAATCACTAAGTATTGTATCCGAGTTGTCGCGTTAAAGGGGGGGTTCCAGCCACGAACTGGTGTTAAAGGGGGGTTATAAGCAGCGCCACCCTTCCTTCTTCCCACCGGATCGATTCTTCCCAGACGGTCGTCGCTGCCATCCATGGAGCGCCTGCCCGATTCTCTCCGGTGCCGCCCCCACCCCAACCGCCGCCGCCACTCCACCACGCCTGCCCGATTTCATTTGTGTATTTATTTGTGTATTTTTGTATGAATAATATGTATATTTGTGTATGAATCCAAGTACACTTGAATGTTTACTCTCTTACTTTAGATAATATTATTGTTTTAGAAACTATGGATCCACTTAGTAGAAACCTTGAAGAAGAAGAAATAATGGAGAACATTATCGATGAGGACACCTCACAATATCTAGACTTGGAGGGACATGATGACAACTCAAGTAGTCATGGAGAAGATGAAGACTCCGGTGAACGCAATTTGGTGATTACAAAGTCCGGCGAGGTATATGCATTGATTAAGCCTCTGCTGACTTCCACCAACAATCTTCTTCTACATGTATTAATTAACGCTTCTTTCTTCTTTTAGCCCTCTGGATCGACCAGCCAGCAACCATCTTCTTCTATGAAAAAGAGCAAGCGAGGCGCGATCCATCGGTTGAAAGATCGTGCAAAGTTCACGATCGAAGCAGTCCGTGTTGATGGCAGGCCGATGGAGCCCAAGAAGGCCGCAGACAAATTTGTACGTCGGGCTGGAGTTCTTGTTAGGGACCAAATCCCAATCATAATTGAATATTGGAATAAGCCAAAGAAGGGCGACGGTACCTTTGTCGATGAAAGATCCAAAGAAACGCTTTGGAATTCGCTGTTGGTAAATTTCACCCTTTCGCCAGAGGAGGATGAAAACAAACCGGTTATAAAGGAAAAGGTCAAAGAGTGGACTCTAAAGAAGATGGTGGCGCTTTCCATGGCTCGAAGACAAAATTGAACAAATTTGTCAAAGCTCGCGAGACTCTAGATTTCGAAGACGCATATTATGCGAAGATAAGACCTCACTGGCGCGAATTTGTGGCGTACAAGGAAGGTGCTATAGCTACAAAGAGGTCAGAAACCAATACGCTAAATGCCCAGAAGAAGGAATATCACCAGAGGACAGGGTCAGGTGGCTACATATCTCAGAGGCCTAAGTGAGAGGAAGCTGAGAAGGCCCTGCGCGACAGAGGGATCACACCCTAGACACATGGGTGGGACCTACGTGCAAAGACTTGGTTCTACGGAATCGGGGCAAGGTTGGACCCGAAAGCGATTGAGTATCTTCCCAACCCTCCTTGCCAAACCCGTCACTGAACTCATCACGGCATACGAGGAAACAGCCGCCAGGACCTTCCATCCCGACAGAGAGAATGACCAGCTCACACGCGCCATCGGTAAAAAAGAACACCCTGGACATGCACGAGGCATAGGGGTATGACGTGGAAGGATGGGTTTGCCGAGTGGAGCGACTCTTACAGATGGCGCGGCAGAAAATAAAAAGAGCGTACAGAGCGGATGACACAGATAGAACATGCACTTTTGGCGCTGAAGGCGCAAGTGAATGCACAACAGAGCCATCAAGCTACCAGCCCATCTCAGCGGCACAAAGAGCCTGCATTGGAAGCTGCCGGCGGCCCAGACTCTGCGCGGAAAAGCAGCGTGGCTTTCACGGAGAACGTGCAGCCCACGCTTGAAATGGCGGGTCCCCGATACCTCGTGGATGAGATCACGGAGAGCGAACACGCTGAGTTGCATGTGAGATTAATGGGCTTATCCATTAAGGTGGCTGTCGGCTATGCCTTACCTCCTGTAGCTGGTGGAACTTACCACTGCCAACCGATTCCAGATGGCTATGCTATTGTCGGGGTGGATGAGGTTGTGAAGGAATATGAGGAAGCACAGCTTGACCATGCTACAGGTGAAGGGGAAACTCAACTCAAATTTGCAGTGAAAACAACCATTCTTTGGAAGAAGGAACACATCGTGCTTCCAAATTGGAGGCCACTGGCACCCCCGCCTCCGCAGCGGCGTCGTGATCGAGCCGCTTCAGATCTCTCTTGCGCTGCAGCCATCTCCCGGCGCTTCAGCCATCTCTCAAGGCAGCCATCTCCGGCGCTTCAGCCATCTCCTCAGCGTAAGCGGAAGAGCACTGCCACGAAGAGCATCACTAGCACTGCCACAAAGAGTTCAAAAAACTACGTCCCGCAGCCTTCCGCCAAGCCATTGCCGGTTTTACCGTGGAATCGCAGCGACAAGGAGACCAATAGGATCTCGGAACAAGAGGTCAAGAAATTCTTTGCACCTAGACGGGCCGAGCCAAAGGAGAAAATATATCTAGCGGTGGTGGAGAAGTTTTACAAAAATCTTTTGAAACCTGAAACCCCACTTGTGCCGGACTACGAGCGCCAGATTTTGAAGGCGGATGCAAGGCACCGTAGGGAGACTGAAAGTAGCAGTCGTGCGGCACCCCAGAAAGCAGTTCCCATGCTCGGAGAGCAGGAAAACCAATCATGCGCCCCGCTCCAAGTGTTCGACACACGGGACGCTCCTCCCGTAAATGATTACGAGGCAGAGCTACAAAGAAAGGCCAATGAGATGGGGATGACTTACATTGCATACTTGAACATCATGGGAGACAACTTGCCCAAATGCGATGCCAACCCCATACAGCCATGGAAGTATGGGAAGAATCTCGTCAAGAAAGAGGAGCTCAAGAATCTACCAACAAAGATGCGAAGATTGCACAAGTGGTGCCTTGATTTCTGCAAGACGAGAAAGGAAGAATGGATCACGGCGCATATAAGAGATCAGATTTTCTTGTGTGGAGACGACGAGATCGCCTTCAACATTCAAGACTTGCATTTTCTATTCAATCAGAAGGAACTCGACAAAGCTGCCATCAGCCTTTATTGTGTGTAAGTACTATTTCTGTATTTTCTATCTCATCTCATTCACTTCATTAATTGCATGTATATATATGCTCACCATATATGTATATACTATTATGTAGGAAAAAGGTTATGGAATGCATGAAAGGAGGACCTTTTGACATTGGGTTCGTTGACCCAAATAGAGTTCATGAAGAAGTGGTAAGAACCAAACCCGGGCAAACAGAAGATTTATTGCTAAGGTCTTTCTTGAGACAACAAACCAAAAGGAAATACTATTTCCTTACAACTTCTCGTGTCTGTTACCCTCTCTTGTACACATTATGTTTTGGCTTACTCGATGTTAAGTGTAACGATGATGAGTTATGCGTGCGATTCCACTTTATTCGATAGTCATTCAACTGACTCGGAAAAGTCCTTGTCATGGACTCGTTCTGAAAAGAAAAAGAGCTATGGGCAGACTTTAGAGAGATGCTCCAGAGGTAATTTCAATCATATTATCGCACTAGATCGGCAACTTTCGTGACAACAAGTAATTAATTACTCCTTTATCCATTTTCTTTGCCGGATAGGGTTTGGAAAAGGTTCACGGGCAGGTCCGTGGGTGAATGGTCAGAAGAACTAAAATTTATAGACCAAAATGTAAGTAATACTAGCTAGCTAGGTCTGCGTATCTCTTTGATTCTGCTTCCAATTCCATTATATCATGCTTTATTGATTATTATTTTGATTGAACTCTCTATTCTCGTAAAGTGCGCGTATCAGGAACACGGCAATAACTTATGTGGGTACTATGTTTGCGAGTTCATTCGCAACACGATATGTGCGACGGGCCAAGCCGCACTAGAACAACTTAGAGTAAGTAAACAAAGTACACAACATTTTTTTATTACCATCAATTGTGTTGAGTTTTATTCTTATATATATATTGATCTCATTCTTCATATATATTCAGATCGAACGGATGCGGGACCAACTCCTACCATTTGACCGCATACGAGCCATTCAAGAGGAATTGGCGGGGTTCATACTTGATGAGGTCGTCACGCCTGGCGGAGAACTCTTTAGATATTCACCAAAATGAATGTTGTATATATGCTTGAACGTGTTTGTCTTATACTTGATGCTTCAACGTTTACGGAGAATACCACACCATGACGATGTTGTATATAATAATAGTTGCTTAATTATTCATGTACTCGTATGTACCGATGACGATGTATGTGTATACCGCTCCCGATTGATTCCCCCTCCCCCCCTCCCCGTCCCCGCCGCGCCGCAGAAATACGCCTAGAACGGGGCAGGGGCAGAACTCTGCGCGGCAGAGATTTAGGCCGTTTTCCTGCCGCGGCAGAGATTTATATGAACCGGTGTTAAAGGAGGGGCCCTGAGCCCTGCGGCAGCCCCACGTGCGCCACCCTTTAACACCGGTTCGTATAAGAACCGGTGTTAAAGGGGGGGCCTCTAACACTGAATGCTCAATAGCGGTTCTACAACCGCTGTTAGAGGGCCCTCCAAACCGGTGTTAGAGGGGGGTGTGCACTAGTGTCATCTTCCTGAATATTGTATTTCATAGTTAGTTTAGTTTGTACAAAATCAAGTATACTCCTATCAACATCTACTGTGTCTGCTAAGGGTGTGCAAAATCTGACTCCGTCCAAACTTCTCAAACCGGCCAAAATTTTGTAGTACAATCTCATTCACAAGCCCAATCTCAACTTTGGAGATAGTACAAAAATTTTATACTAGCCCAAACCGGTCAAACCAGGTTTGCACAGGCTTAGTGTCTGTCCTTTATTTAGGGGTGGGCAAAAACGGTTTGGTTTGTTTAACTAGTTTGGGTCGGTTCATTTTTTGAACTAGATTGGAAATCTTGATTTAGCTTGTGAAGGAAATTGAACTAGCACTCCATCAGCGGTTATATGGTTTAGACCGGTTTCAGTATTTTCCCTTTATTACCTTGTTTAGATTCATGTCGAGCTAAAATAGCTGGGCATTCTGTTTTGTATATGATCCTGTGGAAATATTTACCATCCGGATGAATTATGTATTTCACAACATAGTTTCGTAATTTATCCTCGGCCATGAAAGTTTCCTCTATATGCTTTTATTTTTTGTATATATAAGCAGCACACTCAGTATATTTATTCCATGCTTTGAAATATAGGCAGGCTACCATTGACCTGGCTATACCCAGCCTTACCAGGAGGAATCTGAAGAGGAGAGCCAAGCAGTTGCAAATTCAAAAAAAATCGGCATGATTTCGATGGTGCAACTGGTCATTTTTTCTTGCTTCCAAAGAAAGATTTGTGATATTTTCTTGTTTCTTTCGGTCTTCCATTAACTTTGATATCTTCATAGGGTATGTTGCCATTGTGTAGAGCCTAACATGAACTACTGTGTTATTTACATACAAGTTAGTCGAAGCAATAGCTTGTTCAGCCACCGTGGCTAAAATATGTGGCCTAAATTATGCTCCGAGTTTGTCGTTGGCGCAACAGACAATGCCCATTATGATCAAATAGATCACATGTTTAAAACTGCAAGAACAAGTATTGTTTCTAACAAAATAAAATATATTCTTTTGCATAAGGTTAATCTACCATCTTAAAATGAATTATTCAATCCGTAGACATAATGACTTCCTAGTATCTAACATGCTTCATGTTTCTATGGTCATGAATATTGTCTAGCTGAGTTTTACTTCCAAATCAGGGTGAATATGTCAATGTATTTCTTTTCTCTAATACCTAACATGTCCGAATAGTGTAAATACACTAACGCAGTACCATATTAAAAAACAGGGGCACAAATAAGGAAGTTGTGGGAACTGCACGCATGCCTGATAAAAAACCCCAGCAAGGGCACCTTCAAGCAAAAGAACAAAACCTTTTACTTCAATATTGTCTCTCTTTCGGCCTCGGTGTGCCAGTGGCGCATCGGGTTATCTAGTGGCATCTAAACATCATAGCATACGAGAGAAATAGAACAAGCTATTGCCACAAACCCCTATTCCATAGGTGGACTACTCCCTCTTCATGATGGTGGCGGTGTTGGTGATGTCAGAGAGGTTGGAAAATCGACCGGGGGCGACTCCAGGCGTTTCCCCCTCCAATCTTCGCTAGAGTAGCCTCTGTTTTGTGGTTTCATGTTTCTCCGCTGCCCCTTGCGAGAATGCTTAGGACGTATATATATAGGCGTTTTTAGGTCAAACTGATCAATCTAACATGAAGACGGATGCCATCGGAGGTCCGAGGACGAAACGAGCATCGGTGGCGCAGCCATGCCTCTGGTCCGCGTCACCTATGCTCAAATGGGCCTTGTGGCATCCCTCATTGACTTCTTGTGATCCAGAAGGTTCTCAAGATAAAATATTAACGCCCGAAAAATCTCAGGTCAAATTGAGTTCGGAAAGGTTCCTGAAACATCAAAATACGCAAAACAGGAATTTCCTGTCCTGCGGAGTTATAACCAAAATAAGGTGGATCAATGGAAAATCCCCATAAATCAATGCAAAATATGATTATAAAATCTAATAACATCTTAATATGTTGGAATATGCATCAATAAACTACAAAGTTCATGCATGAATTTTGCAATCATCTGAATCCCAAGCTTAACCCATGCTCGTCCTCGAGTATGAAGGTGATAAAACTAAACAAGAACTTTAGAGTTTATTGCTTCTATGAACATAACAAGTAGTAATATATATGATCAATGATTCAAACTTTAATGAACAGCAACAAGCAAATGAGATATCAAGTGGTACTTCTAATTCAACTCAATGATATCCAACAATCAATGACAAAGTACAAAAACAAATGAAAGAACTATGGACATTAAACATGCAAGTGCTTGTTCTCAGAACTTTTTGTTTCTTTCTTTATTTGTTCTCTTTGAACAAGTAGCCACTGAAAGTAAGTAGGGAATACATGTGCCAAGATTTGATACTAAAGAGAAAATAATTTTTAGAATTGTGCAACCCATGTCAACGATAGTGAAGAGTAAATATGGTTCACATGATTAAGCCCTTCCAAGTTGCAAGTCTCATAGCTCGTTAGTACCTTACACCACACACTACTCAACTTTAGAATTACCATAGACTCTCATTGTATGCATACTGTTTTAACCAAGTGCTCGCAAAGGGGTACCTCCATGCCACCTATACACAGTGCCTTTTTGAGATTTTCATCTTTTTGCAAAGGCAATACATACCGGGACGACACGACAACAGACAAATGAACTCCTCTTAAAGTACCAACTGATTAGTAAATTAAACTTGTGAAAGCTAATGAGGAAGTCCATGCTGAAACTTCTACCATGATTAGTCATGGTTGCGGTTAGCGACACAATACTCTTCTCTAACAAATATGCACACTCAAATCTTTAGCATGATAACCCCCATTCATTTCACATTAGAAAGATATGCATAACCCAAGGTGTATGAAAACAACATAAATATGGTGCAATATTGAAAGTCTTGTTCTATGATAGCATGGTTTACCTTAACCCCAACTAATAAATTGTCAAACATGTAACTTACATAAATGAACTCTCATAACAATCATAACATTTCCTTTACACACTCTAGTATAAGCACCTCTCCTATGAGCTTGGCCTCCCAGCCATGGCCATCTGCCATCCTGGGCACTGCATAGGTGGATAACATCAAGAGGTAGCCTCATCTCAAACCTCTCCCGTGAGGGGACCAATACTAATGCATTTAAACTTCCGGCTAAGCCTTACCCAATTCAGGTATTGTGGTTGTACGGTAAAATTGGAATGGTATCGCATCCGAACCCAACCATCGTTTATAAAGGGCTAAGGCTCATGCCTCAACATTTTCATCATTATAAACCATTTGTGTTTCTCAACACATGTCAAAACATCTCAATAGAATGACTCATCATTCCAAGGTTTTCATAATCATTTTCACCAAGTAATCCCATCTAAAGTGATCAAGTTTTATGCTTGGCAATAGTTACTAAGTTAAGAGTGTTCACTAAGGTGGGATGCTAATCTCAATCTCATGCCATAGAATGACATCTAGTATAGGCCAAATTTTATACTCTTTATGCTATCTATACTACTTTCTAAAATCTCATAAAGCATTACTAAAAGTAAAGAAACTTTGGTAAAGAAAAAGGTAAAACTTGGGATTGGTATAAATCCAAAGGTATAATCAAAGCATGCCTAATGCATCTTGCTTAGGTTATCTTGTATCTAGTGATGGCTTGCAAGTATTAGCTTGCCAATAATAGCTTTCCTTGATTGGTGCAGTGGTTGAAATTCTCCTCGTCTTCTTCGGGGTAGAACTCCACCTCCTCGTAGACTTGGTCGGTACTATCGTCTATAAATACATACGGGATACACAATCACCAATCAATACTTAACTAGTCTATTTAGCATATTAAGGCACACACTTGATGATCTAGCATCATCACAATCATCACAAGATTTAATGAACTAGTTTCATTTATTTTATTTGAGAAAAGTAATTTCTACTCATTGAAATTAATTAAGATTTAATATTCTCCAATTAAAATATGGGATCATGTGGACACATGTCATCACCACATATTCTAATACATGGGAATGTGATTTAAATGTTTGATCATATTTCAATAAGTTTAAGTTTATTATTTAAATGATTTAAAGTGACTAGAAATGCCTATATAGCATTATTTTGGTACTAGTCCAAAATCACTACACGCAAACCTAAATATTATTACATATTCAGATAGGTATTGTCAAATGTGATTTTTGAGAGTTGGAATCAACTCAAAAGCTATTATGGTTGATTTTTGAAAAATGATTGAACATAGAAAAGTCTCTATTTTGTTATTTTTGCTATATGTGATCTCTAACTCCAATTGATTTAAATCCAACGGTCTTGGATAGAGATTTTAATTATCTTTCTAACAAAATTTGAATCATGCATTTTGGTTAAGTGGATCTCTCTGAAATGATTTTTAAACAAGTGGACAGAATTGAGTTTAAGTCTAAATAGAAAAACATCTATTTGAATTTGTGGGCTAGCGCGAGAAACTAAACGGGCCGCCCAGTGACGCACCACGGCACAAAGAGCGACTGACAGTTTGGTCCCGCATGTCAGCGGCACTTAAAACCCGAAATGGTATGGGGCAATCTGGGCGCTACGATTAGAAGGTGGATCAACGGCTAAGGTTCATCGTCGACGACGAATAGGTCGTCGGCGAGAACGAACCCTAGCGGCTCGGTGGGGGTGCATTGGGGCTTACCAGGGCTCCACCTAGGCTCGGCGGTGGGGGCGATCGAACTAGTGGACGACGGAGGTGCTAGGCATGGTCGCGGCGGCTCCTGGGTGGTCGCAATCAGCGGGGCCCTTCTCCTCTAGTAGCGGCCAGCTCCGGTGGAATTCCGGCGACTGCGAGCTCGATTGGCTCCGGGGAGAAGTGGGGAAGGCTCAGTGGTGAGAGGAGAGGTGAGTGGTGTGCAGAATGAGGCTGGGGGAGGCCTCCTTTTATAGGCTCGACAGAGAGACCGAGCGGCATGTCCAGGCGACGGTGGTGACATGGCTACAGGCTGCTAGGGGCGTGGCTGCGAGCAGCGATCGATGCGTGGTCTCCTACCGGTCCTCTATGGTGTAATGGCGCTGCTAGGGGCGGTGGCATTTGGTCGGGCGCGGCTCTTGCTCTGCATGGCAGAGGCGGCGTTCGACGTGGCGTGCGGTGGCTGCGGGTCAAACTGCAGCGAGCGGGGATGTCTGGGGGCATGTTGGTGTTAAGGCTGGTGCGCGCGTGCGAGCTGAGGGCAAGGCAGGGTCTGTGCGAGGCTGTCAGGGGCAGCGCACTGGTGTGGTTCGTGCATGGTGTAGAGGCGGAGAGCACGGGCGTTATGCGGTGGTCCAGTGCTTGGTAGGGCTCGGGGCAGGGACAGTGGGCGGCGGTGTGATCACGCCTACCTCCTAGACACAGCAAGAGAGAGCGGGTGGTCTCCTACGGCTTGGGCATGGTTGGCCGACGGCGACCATTCTTGGGCGGCGCGGTACTGGCGCTGCGGTGAAGGGAGAGTGTTGTCTGGGGCAGGGTTAGGATAAGAGGGGACAGAGGAGAGATGAGAGGGTCAAATGGGGGACAAGACTTTGATTAGCAACAGTATTAGTTAGGCAGTTTATTTTGTGCTAACCAACCGTTCGATACAATGCCCGCATGCAGTTGATTTATGAATTTTGAAAAGATTTCTAGTGGGTGTGTTAGTCATAAGCTTGATCTTCCGTGGTTTCTTGGGATTGTCAAGGTGAACTCATTTGAGTGGTTTTTGAAAAAGTGTGATCTATGCATATGTAATGGATTCAAATTTCAAATGTCATTTAAATTGTCTTGCTAAAGGTTTCTATAAGATTTTAAAATGGGCCTTGGTAGATCTTTACTTGTAGTAGCAAGGGGTGAAAAGAGTTGAGAAAGTTTCTGTTTAAAATTGACTTCTAGGAACACCTAAAGTGGCCTAGTGGATTAAAATGGTCAAAGTGACCATTTGTTCTTTTTACTCTTATTTGATTTCTTTTTCTTTGGATTTTGTTTGGGAATGATCTAGATGATGTGGCATTCATCTTTCAATCATTTTACAACCATTAGAACAATCAAACGTGGCATTTTCAAGCAATTCTATATTAATGCAAACACACATGCATTGTTAATTGTTTTTAATAATAAAAAGTTTTTGTTAACCCTAAATTGGGTGATTTGGATCTTGATATCACTGATTAAAGACTTGGGATGTTACACTCCGCTTGTCCAAGTATATTTGTGTTTAGTGGTTTATATCTTGAGTATTTTGCTGTTGTAGGTGACAGGTTGTGAGATCTTGTAAGCTTGTTCAATGCTTAGAGATATTTTTTGATGCATGTTTAGGCCTCTTACAAGTCCCCATGAGTAGTTCCCTTCATTATGTATTCACTTTCCAATCACTTGTATAATGGATGTTTAAATTTCAGAATAGAAGATGAATGAACACCAACTCAACCAACATGAACTGAGGATGCCTGAGGTTATTAAGGTTCACCGAGAGGAGGAAGTTTTTCCTTCCATCTATCCATGCCCCGAATTCATGAGGGCTACAGGAATTTCCCAGGACTTCCATACTTTAGTTGCTAATGCAGGATTGGAGCATTTTGTGGAAGCTGAACCTTGTCAATTTGTGAAACTAACTATGTCTGTAGTGCAGGACTTTCGATTTAGTTTCTCTTTGCCTAACCCCATGGTTCACTAAAAAATTTACAATATAGCTGTCGACCTTCCTCTTGATGACTTTTGTGCAGCTATTAAGGTACCTCAGTGGGGATCATGTGGAAGGATTAAAGAGCGACCTGCACCACTCATGAACTTGTATGCGGAGATTTTCCAAGGGAGCAGCTTCTCAAAGGAGAGTGGGAAAATCCGTAACATTCATCTCCCGTCTATTCGCTACTTTGCTTACTTTATTGCCAAGTGTGTTCTCGCTAGGAAAACTGCTAATAGGTTATCCTCATATGATCTAGCATTCATCTCAACTGCTTTAAAATGAGATAGGACTTATAATTTGGGCACCTTGATAGCTTTCTGTCTTGCTGCTAACCGCGAGAAAGGTGGAATTTGTGGAGGCCTCATTGCCTCTCGTTTATTAGCTTTGCATGGTGTATTGCCTTATCATCTAGAACTACAGTTTCCCTTAGAGAGGCTTGACCTTAATTCCATGATACAACATAAGTTTGTTTCTTCTTGGGCTAATTTGAGTGATTTGTCTTATAAAATAACCTTTCTCAAGGTTGGTTGGAGAAGGAGTAAGTCTGAGCAAGTTGTTCTTTTGTCTGCACATGTTTTGTTTAACTTTGATATCAGGGTAGGATGGTCACTCACCGAGGAAGAACTCGATGCATACTTGGGAGAGCTCTCCCAACAGGAGCAGGATACTGGAAGGGAGGTTACAGATGATTCAGTCCAACCCTCGAATGAGGGGGAGTCTTCATATCAGCAGCCTACCTATGATTGGGGAGCTTCTTCTTCTTCCCAAGGGCCTAACCACGATCATTCTTACAATGACCCGCATGCTTGGAACCCCTGCTCATGTTGGGGTTGATACCCACTTAGGCTAAAAGCTTAAGCCTGGGGGGAGGTACACCGACATCACACTCATCTCCATATCATGTTTAGCCGGTACTTTGTATATCCATGCTTCGTTCTCTTTTTATTTTTTGTTCTTTCTTTACTTTTGCTTTCTAAAACACAAAAAGACCAAAAATATTTCTGTTGTTTCTCTTTGTTTGCTTCTTCTTCTTTTTGCCTTGGTTTGCTTCTTCCTTTTTTCTTTGTTTGAACTATTCGAAAAACCCAAAAAGATTTTTCTTTGCTTGTTTTTCCTTTTTGTTCTTGCCTTTAAAAATTAAAAACACCAAAAATATTTGTTGTTCTTCTTTGGTTTTGTGAAGTTTCTTGCAGGGTTCAGCAGTCCTCAGTGGAATTTGGTTTCATGTTATTATTCAAGCCACACAAGTGAAGGGCAATAATAAGGATTAATGATAACTTGAGGTGTGGTAAGAGGCTGGTAACGAACTCTATTTGTTTTCATTTTTTCACATATGCTCATCATTGTGGGAATGCTCAGTCTGTTCATGTAGAGTGTATGTTATTTATGGATGCTTAGTATTTCTTGCTTTCTTATGATTATCTCCAGCTCGCTAATAGTTTGTAGCATGTCATATGAATGTTTGCTTGCATTGCTCTATTCATAACTTGGTATGACACTGCGGTATCCTCCTCTAATGTTTCACTTGAATTGACTTGGCACATGCTCATGTATGCATATGACTAAAACAATAATCAGTTAAGCCTCGATAAATTATTTTGCCTTAGGGGTCTTGAATCACTTTCATGCCATGATTAGTCATGTTTTGTTGCAAGCATGATTATGATAGTTATTGCTCTCTCGTTTGTCGCTCCCTTACTATTGCTAGCCTTCACTTGCACTGAGTATAAGCTTTACTCGTGTTTCCAATTCCCCAAAACCAATATTGCCAAAAGTGTCCACCATACCTACCTATTAGCATTATTTGCTATTCCGTGCATATTCAATATGCTTTGTTTTCTTCCGAATAAAATGTTTGCTTGTTATGAGAAAGTTAGTTAGTAAAGCTCTCATGAACTTGATGGCACACTTTATTTCTTGCACTTAATAAACCTGAACCATTGTGACTGTCCATGAAAGTTATATGCTTGCAAATTATAGGTTGGGGATTAGCAAAATCGTGCTGTCATAGGGAACGCTTTCAACACCTATAAATATATACCCAGTTGATATCATGCTCTTTTGTTTGCGGATATCGTCGGTGTGAAATAAAAGGAGAGCTTGTAAGTCCATGGAGTTATGTATGTATGTGTGTTAGAGAAACGCCTGGGTCACCGGTCTAATCTATGCCTAATCATGGTGGAAACCTGCAGCGTAACCTTAATGAGTATCTATGAAGCATTCTTCTTATAAAAAAAGAGATAGCTATTGAGAAAAATAAAAAAAGATATATGAGAAAAGAGGAAAGAGAGAAAAAAGCACCATTTTTCCATGGTAAATAAGAAGATTGCTGAGATGCTCGTTGTCTGCTTGCCTTGTCATTTTGATATGGGGATTCTTCCGTATCATCGGGCAAGGGGAACCCCATTGACAGTTCAATATGATACGCATGTATTTACTATGACAAGAACTTACCGGTAACTAAAGTTGAGTAGCATGAGGAGCGTCCCTCGTACTCAAGGGACATGAGATTTCCAGTTTATAGTATGTCAAGCATATAACTCAGATTGGACCTCACTTTCACCTTAATCATTTAAAGATGCTTATGATAGGGGCAATGAGAGCTCAAAGCTAATGAGTACCATACTTTCAGCATTTGGAAGCCTTTCAAACTTTTCAAAACCTTTTCATTCCCCTGTTGAGTCACCACCTATTCTTTGAGCACTTTCTTGAGAGCATAGTTGTCATTCTTAGTGTAATGTGCTTGTCTCAAAACTTGATTAATTGTGTTATGATTTTGATACTTGTATCTTTGACATCTTTACTTCTAGTCTTCACTTGAACTTCAGAGGTGCCTTGGCATTTATGTTTGCTCTACAATCAAAGGCAAACGATATACCACTCTATCATACCTTGTTATGAGCATTGTAATGTTGCTTATGTTTATGTTTCATGTTACTTATTTTTTTGAGTTGGAATCTCTTCATAGCTTGCAATGACTATTAAGTAAACTTAGTTGCATACTCTTTATTATGAATTTCCTAGTAGTTGACCATATGCTGAGAATATATACATCTTACGAAGCAAATGTGTTCGTGAAAGTTTCTTTTATCGCACTCAGTTTTCAACTGAATTGCTTGAGGACAAGCAATAAGCTGAGCTTGGGGGGAGTTGATACGTCTAAAACGTATCTACTTTTTCGAACACTTTTGCTATTGTTTTTCCTCTAAACTTGTGTGGTTTGGATACAAGTAACACGGACTGACGCTGTTTTCAGCAGAATTACCTTGGTGTCTAGTTTTTGTGCAGAAAATCAACTATCAGGAAAAATCCCGGAAAATATGCCAAAAATTCTATTTCACCAGAAGACTCACGGAGCCAGAAGACGAGACGGAGGAGGGCCACGAGGGGCCCACACCACCAGGCCACGCCTAGGGGTGGTGTGGCCGCCTCGGTCACCCCCTCGGCCTCCCTCTTCGCCTATAAGTTGCCTCTCGACCTAAAACCCAAGGGAGGGTTTGATGTTTTTCCAGAAAGAGTTCCGCTACACCGCCACCACTAGAATCCGCGATTCGGAACCAGAAACTCCGTTGTGGCACTCTGCCGAGACGGGGAATTGGAGGAGATCATCGCCATAATCATCACCATCGCTTCTCCATCGACCATCCATGTTTCCCCCATCTATGAGTGAGTAATACCCCGATGTAGGCTATGGGGATGGTAGGGATTGGATGAGATCGTTCATGTAATGGCATTAGATTGTTAGGGAATGGTGCCTAGTATCTATTATTAGTGCTTTTTGACTTTGTTGCAACTTGTTATGCTTAATGCTTGTCACTAGGGCATGAGTGCCATGATTTCAGATCTAAACATGTTATTGATTCATTATGATAGTATTGTTTATGGTCTTACCTGCAAGTTGTATACACATATTGTTGTCCGGAACCAAAGGCCTCGAAGTGATAGCAATCGGGATAACCGGAGGGGATAGCTTTGATGTGAGGATAACATGTGTTCATGGAGTGTTAATGATTTGCTCTGGTGCTCTATTAAAAGAAGCACCTTAATTGCCAGTAGTTCTCTTGAGGCCCCGCTACAAACGGGATGCCAGGACAAAAGATGTTGTGCAAGTTCTCATTGCGAGCACGTATGACTATATATGGAACACATGCCTATGATTATTTAGTACTTGGATGCTTTATCTTATTTATCTGCAAATGCCCTATGTCTTGATTGCCATATGAATTTTCTTGTCCATGCAACGCCCATCCATCCATCCCTATGCCTACCGCGCTTTATTCTTACTGTTTACTGCAATTGTTACTACTGTCTTTAATTTTACTACTGCTATTACTTTACTATTGCTACTACAAAACTGTTGCTACTGATAAACTTCTGTGAGTAAGATTGTTTCCAGGTGCAGTTGAATTGACAACTCAATTATTAAGGCTTATAAATATTTTTTGGCTCCCCTCGTGTCGAATCAATAAATTGGGTTTCACTTCCCTCGAAAATACTGCGATACACCCCCTATACTTGTGGGTCATCACACCCATCGGTATGTCAGCGGGGCTTCAGACACGACATGTTACCATACCCAAAGCAAATACATGGGGGCCACCTGAAAAAGCTACCCGTAAGAGGTATAGCTAATTCTCCTCGTACGGACCCTGAGATTGTGTGTACTTGTCACACGACCAGAGGCCATAGACAATATATTCCCGTGACAAAGTGTCGCACCTACGCAACAGTAATAAACGCTCATAGAGCAATAGGTAATAACACATGGCATACATGACATATGTATAGTAGGTAACGTATAAAGCCTGAACTAGTTTTGTGGCCCCCAGCACGGTACTTTGAAATCAGGTAATAAGCCGATAAGGGTGCCCAGACACCCCACATGTGGTTAGCGCGCTCAGTCTCGGAACATGTGTCAAGAACTCAGGTCCTAGGTGGACACAAGTGGGCGGTTAATAACCAAATCTCAACTATTACCCACCGGTGCCTCTGCATTATATCTATGTCTAGCATTTTAATTGACAAGTTATAATTAAACTCATGATCATTTCCACCAGTAATGATGTGCCAACCTCCCAACCATGGTGGAAAAATAACGACACGAAGAAGCACCTGAGCAAGTAACTACGACTAGCAAGGCCGACTGTCTATCAAACAAAAGGCAATAAGATGTAGTCCAAAGCAATATAGAGGCTGCAAGGAGTATAAATGATGAATAGAAACTAAAGCATTCCAACCCGGATAGCAATAGATCAACAGGAGGAAGTAAAGACTATAAATGCAAAATAGGTAGAAAGGGGGAGAATGCTTGCCTGGAAACATAGTCGAAGATTCACCTCCGAAGGACTTGTCGATAATAGCATCAATTCAATGGCCTAATCCGCGAAGAACCAAAACACTAAAAGAAACACCGGATGCACTATTTAATACTATGGCAAAAGATCCGACATGATGTATGTATGATGTATGACATGGCAAAGGTGCGATGCAACTAGGCAATATTAAGCGGAACCGGTGTCCTGAAAATTTATTAGAAGGTTCAAGTTGTTTAGGTACCCGCAATTTAAATGTTGGATTAACAAGGCCAAACATAGCATCGGTTCGCTACAAATTTAAATGGAGCCAATATAAGACTAAACTAGTCCGCATATTGCCTCCATATTTAATTATGAGGTGAATTGAAAAAGTACCCCCAAACAAATAAACATGTATGCAAGCATGAATAATTTGATATGCAACAAGTGATAATGTCATATTATAAAAAAACACGGGTCTCGGAAAGGGGATCACATTAGGGTTCAACGATCTTGGGCTCTGAGGGTTCAACGGGGTTCAGTTCAGTCTTCGGATCTTGGTTCGGGGTCTCGACCGTCGGATCCGGGGTTCGGGGTCTTCGGTCTCCGAAGAGGAAGGAGAACGCACCGGGGTTCGAGCTTTGGCTCTGGGAACGGTCTTGCAGTCCGTGAGGAAGATCTTGAGGTACTGGCGTCACCGGGTCCAGCAGGAGAGCTTCGGTTCATCGGATCCATGAAGGAGTTCTTGACGTGGTCCTTGTACAACTTAACATCTCGGTCGATCTTGTCCGACGGGAGGTCTTGCTATTAATCTCACATCATCGCGGTGTACTGGGTAACCTCAAGTTTGCGCAAATTAAATAGAAGCTCAGGGCATCGAACAACACAAACCTGCAGGCATCCAAGAATTTGGAGTCGGACAACAACACCACAAAGGGCATCATCAGAAATTGCAGGAGGCTTGCACATCACCGAAGAGAGGCAATATTGCAAGAGTAACAAAGTCACAGGTTACAAAAGGAACACGTGTATCCGCTGGCGACGAATACTGTAGCGAAAACATGGCCAAGCCTAGCGGTGTGGTCGATCTCGAATACACAGCTGGAATAGATGGAGGCCCTGACAGGCTCAAAGCAGAACAGGGCGATGACCTCAGACGGGGGCTAGGCCTCGTGACCGACAGCAGCACAGGCACTTGGCAGCGACACTTGGAAGGCCTGCAGGGAGAGGCGGTCGGCGTCGGAGAAGGGGGCAACATCGGGGTGACGGCCAGAGAGGGGCGGCGTAGAGGGCAACATGGAGAAGGTGCTCAGGCGGAGAGGCAGCACGCTAGGTGGAGACACCGGCGACGATGACAACGCGATGAGGGCGACAGCGAGAGGGAGAGGCGGAAGCGGGGTATCCCTGGCGGCGGCCTGGCAGCGACGGCCGTCAGAGGAGGGAGGTGGCAGCGCCTAAGCGACGCGGGTGGCCGATGCACAGGAGGCTGAGGACGGCGCAGGCAGAGAGGGACGGTGAGGTAGACGAGGCGTGGGGCCGGCTCCGGCGGAGGGGTGACTCAACGGCGCGTGGCCGCGAGCTCCATGAGGGGGTGAGGTTCAGAGATAGGGCCACGGCGGTGGCGCGGTCGAGCTGGACCAGGAGGCGAGGGTCACGCACGACAGCGCGGGAAGAGGGCCGCGGAACGGCAGTGACGCTCGGGCCTGACTGCGGTGCTCGAAGGAGAGGCGCGGGATGTGGTACGCGACGCGAGAGAGGGCCGAGTCTGTCCGTATATCTAGCATTATTGGGTTGTAGGTAGTGGGGCTGGGGCAGGTGTCGCGTACCTCTACGGGCAACGCTGGGTTGGCGGGGTGGGCCTGGCGAGCGTGTAGGTCAGTTCTGGTCATACCTGGCCAACGTCCCGTGCCGATCGCGGGCCGTCATGCAGCACGCGGGCTTCGTCACGCCATGGGCCGGTCCGGCACGCGGCTTAACGGGCCGTGCCTGGCACGCGACCCGGCTGGGGCTGTGCCTGGGACGCCACCCCGAGCCCACGTGCCGGCAAGGCACGACCCGTTAAGAGGTGGGCCGTTCCCGGCACGGCACGCGGCCCGGTGGCATGGCACGGCACGCGGCCCGCCAGGACGCCAGGAGCGGGCATAGCGGGGCGGCACGGCAGCACGCGCAACACGGGCGCCAGGAGTGGGGCGGCAAGCAGCACGCGCATGGATTCAAAATTTGAATCGCTGCTGGCACGCGCAGCGAGGTCTGGGGCGGGGCGGCACGTCCGGCCAAGGAGGAGGAGGAGCGGGGTGAGGTGGCGACCTGGCGTGGTGACGTGGTGTCTGCTTTTTAGACTATTTGTCTCTTTGGTAGTTTTGTCCCAATTAGGTATATTTTTAAATTTTTGGCCGTTAGAGTGGGTATATTTGTCTGAAATATGTCAAATTTTCACTATAAATAGACCAGCTCACCCCTCTCATTTCCCACACTCAAACATGGCTGATCCAAACCCCTCCAAACAGCAGATTTTATTCGGCATGACTGACTTCGGCATTGATCCCTCCCAGTATAATTCCTACGCCCCTCCTATGAGCCGTCTCGTCGATCCCCACACCGAGTATACACAAAGTCCGCATTTTGCACACTCGTCCCAAGTTCCTGCATTTTCACATTCTTCTCAACACTCTTCCACCAGCCAAAGCACTTCCAGCACCACTACCTGTACGAAGAGGCGTAAAAAAACCTCAGTGGTGTGGAATTTCTTCGACAAAGAAGAATTTGAGGAAGATGGTGTCATGAAGCTATGAGCTATATGCAAGTGGCCTGGCTGCGAGAAGACATTGTCCGCGGGGGGCAAAGGAGGAACCGGCCACATGTCGAGGCACATTGCCTCACACAAGAACAAGGATGAACAAGCTGCGATGATGATCCAGACGTGGATAGGATTTGTCGCCGACGGTACGGTACGTAATTTCGTCTATGACCAAGACAAACAGAGAAAAGGCATTTGCAAGTTAATTGCTTCGAATGATTTACCTCTTGGTTTTGGTGAATCTCCCGCTTTCATCGAATATATTCGAAAATTCCTTACTCCTACTTTCACTCCTGTTTCTAGACAAACCACATCTAGGGACATGAAAAAATTATGCAAAGAGGGACTTAAGCAAATAAAAGATGATTTTACTACATGCACTTTTTCGGTGTCTTTAACATCTAATATATGGAGCGGTAGGGCTAAGCAAGACTATATTAGTGTTGTTGCTCATTATGTTAACCAAGACTGGGCAATATTAAAACGAATCATAGGATTCGAATTAATTGATGTTAAATATACTGGAGATAATATTGCTGAAGCTATAATTAAAGTTGTGGATAACTTTGGTCTCACGGACAAGATCTTTGCAGTAACTTTGGATAATACTTCATCAAATACTAATGCAATGAATACCCTTGGTCATGTATTTGGCACATATGCTCAATCATTTTTACTACATCAACGTTGTGCTTTACATATAATTAATCTGATTGCTAAAACTGTTTTGAAGAACTTGCACCCATACCTTGAGAAATTACGCATAGCAATTTCCTTTATGAATTCTGCGAATGGTTGAATTGAGGACTATAGGAGGTTTTGCAAGGCTTGGGTAAACCTTTTCATAGGTTTCATTTAGACATGAAAATTAGATGGAAATCTACATATCTAATGATTAATGCACTGCTCGCTCACAAGGATCCTTTCTCCAGCTTTATTAATCAAACCTACAGAACTGATGATGGATTACCACTTCTCACTGAAACAACTCGGCACATTATTTCAGTTCTTAACCAGTTTTTGGAGTTGTTTTACGAATCAACTGTATCTTTGTCTGGTGTTTATTATCCCACGGCTCCTTTAATGGTGCATCATATTTTAGATATTGCTCAACACCTCCAAAAATAGGAAAATGATTCTATTTTACGTGAAGCTGTTTCTAAAATGAAACTTAAATATTTGAAATATTGGAGTGAAATTCCAATTTTGTATGCATTTGCATTTATTTTGGATCCTAGGGCCAAATTAGACGGGCTTGGTGGTGCTCTAGAAGTCTTAGGTGCAGCCGTGAATCTAGATTATTCAAATTATTTTACTAATGTTCGTGACAAGCTTTCGGAAGTTTTCGGTAAGTACGAACTAAAGTACAGCACGACTCGGCCCCAACGGCCTCCACAAGCACCAACTACAAGCAAGAGGAAAGGAGCGTGGAACAAGATATTTGGTTCTTCCGCTTCGACCTCCTCTTCGACACCGTCATCATCATCGACGGTGTTAGGTGGCGGGAACTTAGCTAAGTACCTCAACTGCGATAAGATTCCACATGATGAGGATGAAGATTTCAACATATTGCAGTGGTGGAATGCACACAAGATCTCATACCATGTGCTTTCCATATTAGCTAAAGATGTGCTATCGGTACCTATCTCAACAGTATCGTCAGAGTCCGCTTTCAGTCTAGCTAGAAGGATACTTGATGAGAGAAGAACTAGTCTAACCCTGGATATGGTGAGAACACTAATAGCCGTGAAAGATGGGGAACTAGCCAAATGGAGAGCCCAACACACTACAGTGGACGAGGATCTAGTTGCTGCGTTCGAAAATGTTGACATTGATGAAGAGGAAGAAAAATAGGATAGTTGTAGTTTTCTTACTGTTTTTTCTTAATGTCTTTGTAATTTTCTTACTGTCTTTGTAATTTTCTTACTGTTTTTAGAGCCTGCTGTACTCTTTTTTTCTCCTAGGGATGGAGGGTTTTAATGAGGCAGCAAATAATAAAGCTCAATTTTTATCCCACATGACACTTTGCCTCCAAACGTGCCAACATAGGCACATTAGTGCCATACATGTTCGTGTGCCAAAAAAGGTCCATTTGTGCCAGATGTGCCTACTGTGTGCTATAAATAGAGCAGCCCACCCCTCATATTTTCCACCAACACAAGGTCACAAGCAATTTGCAAGTCATTAGCTTCACAATATTTACCTCTAGAGTCTAGATATGGATGCTCCAGCTGCTCCCAGGCCTAGGTTGGCTGTGTGGGAGCACTTCGATGATGAAGCCTTTGAAGAGGATGGTGTCCAGAAGAGAAGAGCTACGTGCAAACGATGCAATAAGATATTCGTTTATGCAATAGGGAGTGGAACCGGCCATCTGCATCGCCACATCGCTTTTCACGTGAAGCAAGACGCAAGGAACTAATTAGTTGTAGTCATTGTAATTTTCTATTTCTTTTTGAGCGAGTTGTACTCTTTTTCCTTCTAGGGTGGAGGGTTTTAATGAGGCATCTACTAATAAAGCTCTTTTTACCCCATACAATAGTTAGATACATTTTTTTATTTTTCTGATTTTTTACGATTTTTTGATTTTTTAAGCAATTTGGGCCGAAACAGGCACTACGGGCCAAACCGGCCCAATAGTGCTTAGCGTGCCACGGGCCAGCACGGTAAGACGAGGGGTTGTGCCTGGGCCTTGGGGGCAGGCCCACGTGCTGGCACGGCACGACCCGTTAACTTAGCGTGTCGTGGTGGGCCGTGCCGTGCCTGGCCCGCTAAGATGCCGACGTGCCGTGTGGGCCACAGGCCGGCCCGTTGGCCAGGTATGGTCCTGGTCAGCACGGGATGGGGTGGTTCGGTAGGTGGTGTGCGACATGGTTAGGGTTAGGTGTGGGGCTGGGTCGGTTAGGGTTAGGTTTTAGGGTTGCAACCGGGGTAGTAGGTAGCCTGGCCTACGGGCTGGGCTGCCTTCCCCGTCAAAACTAGTTATTTTATTTTTAACAAACAAAGAATTTGGAAAATAGTTTTAGGCAAACAGAGACATCCGGGAACACCGGGTTTTTGATTTTAAATAAAGACGGGGTGTTTAGAAAATAAAGGTGGCTTTTAGAAATAGTTTTAGCAATTGATATGCATGAAGTCGTGGGGATGCTCAAATGCAATGTGGCATGATGACATGAGCATGCAGTCATGATGATGCACAAAACGAAAACACAGCAATTTCCTACTAGTGGCGACACCACTAACAAGGGATCTCGTTCTCGAGATCCGCCTCATGGTACAGGGAAGAAGGCCGACGATCTGAATCTTCTCGCTTTGTGGAGATCTTCACGACACCAATAACAAGATTCTTTCTCCGTCTTGAAATCATCAACACCACCAACAAGGATCATTGTTCACGTTCATTGAGAGGGCACACCGGATAACAAAGGACGAAGGTTAAGGTCTCAAAAGGTAAGGCCACCTTTAAATTCGATGGAAGGATAGAAAAGGTGCAACCTAATCCACTTCAATGTACAAGAGCGAATAGAATGAGTAGTCCGTATGGGGGCTAATCCATCACGCACCCAAACTATTAGTCCGCACATGAAGTAGAAAAATCGTGCAACCCATTCTCGGAATTTAGACTGAAGATGTTGACAAACGATGTCCAGAAAGCTTCGGAAACAACGGAGTGATGTGGGCTCTTCATCGGATTTGATGTAGATGATGATGATGTCGTCTTGGAAACACCAGAAGATACAAAGGAAAATATTTAGTGGATTTTGGTCCGCTCAAAGGTACAACAGATGAAAGATTCATCAAATAACAAGAAGACCGGATGTAGCAACACCATTACAAGAGGAAGGGAGCGAAACCCTTTAAGGTACGACAGAAACCCGACCACGAGAAATCCTGGACTTGAAGAAGGTAAGAGAGTAGATTTAAAACACGCAAAGGTAAGAGGAGAAGAGCATAGAGGTAAGGAGTAAAAGCAGACCTAATAAGATCTATCCAACCGATTTTGCAAAATAGCTTTGACACTCTACATCAGCCGTTAGCTAGGTTATCCCTACAAAGGACCAGATGAACCTGCTGAGCTCTGATACCACTCTATAACACCCTCGAATCGGCTCTATGCAAGTTTCAGCGATTCCCACCAAACCTGCATAGAAATGATTCAAAGATGCCCACCAGGCACTTGCGTGCGGGTGGAAAACAAAGTAATATCATTACACAATAGTCCATGATGGAACCCATAGAACATACATATACAACAACGACTCATCGAGTCAAGAATACAGATATACAGTACAAAGATCCAAATCACCTAAAAACGATACAACATCCAAGTACGGATAAGATGCAAATGGGGCAAAGAGCCCTGAAGAATAACCAATGGCACCCATAACCCTGCCCAAGCTAAGCTGGAAGGGTAGCCCTGCTAACGACTTCGATCTCAATCCTGCTAAAACAAAAGGGGTGCCAATGAAGGGCAAAGGAAAAAGAGAGTGGTCAGTACTGAGGCCAGTACACGGCAAGTCTAGAATTCGGCGGCTCTCGCGTACATAGGTATGGTGGACTCAAGCGGCAATGCAACATGCACTAAACAACCTATAGAGACTCGATACAACTGGCGGCTATCATATAGGGATAAGAAAGAACTATGCGGATCCAACCTGATCCTAACACCAAACATACACATCCTGGTATTTCCCCCTCGAGACCAAACGAGGAAGTCACTCCGAGGAAACTCACACGGTTGACAGTTTTATTCATTCTTTCCATGGTCGTTATCCAACTTACTAGCCATATCAGATACAAATCAAATTATAACAGTACAATTTAGTTGTAGTTGTATATGATCGAGAAACTGTGCTCCAAGTCATCCATAACCGCGGACACGGCTTTTCGAAAAGATTTAACCCTGCAGGGGTGCACCAAAGTTTCCACATGCACTTCAACCCTTTTTGCCAGATCTATTAACATACACCCATCGGTATGTCGGTGGGGCTTCGGATACGACGTGTTCCCAGACCCAAAGCTAGTACATGGGGGCCAACCGAAAGAGCTACCCGTATGAGGTATAGCTAATCCTCCTCGTACGGACCCTGAGGTTGCGTGCACTTGTCACGCGAGCAGAGGCCATAGACAATATATTCCCGTGACAGAGTGATGCACCTACGCAACAGTAATAAACGCTCATCGAGCAACAGGTAATAAACATGGAATGCATGGCATAGGTATAGTAGGTAACGTATAAAGCCCGAACTAGTTTTGTAGCCCCCAGCACAGTACATTGAAATAAGGTAATAAGCCGATAGGGGTGCCCAGACACCCCACATATGGTTAGCGCGCTCAGTCTCGGAACAGGTGTCAAGAACTCGGATCCTAGGTGGACACAAGTGGGCGGTTAACAACCAAATATCAACTATTACTCACCAGTGCCTCTGCATTATATCTATGTCCAGCATTTTAATTGACAAGTTATAATTAAACTCATGATCATCTCCACCAGTAATGATGTGCCAACCTACCAACCACGATGGAACAATAACAATACGAAGCGGCACCTGAGCAAGCAACTATGACTCGCAAGGCCGTCTGTCTATCAAACAACAGGCAATAGGATGTCTCCAAGGAAATATAGAGGCTGCAAGGAGTATAAATGGTGAACAGAAACTAAAGCATCACAACCCGGATAGCAATAGATCAACAAGAGGAAGTAAAGACTATAAATGCAAATAGGTAGAAGGGGGAGAATGCTTGCCTAGAAACATAGTCAAAGATTCATCTCCGAAGGACTTGTCGATACTCGCATCAACTCAACGACCTAATCCGCGAAGAACCAAAACAATAAAAGAAACACCGGATGCACTATTTAATACTACGGCAAAAGATCTGACATGATGTATGTATGATGTATGACATGGCAAAGGTGCGATGCAACTAGGCAATATTAAGCGGAACCAGGGTACCGACAATTTATTAGAAGGTTCAAGTTGTTTAGGTACCCCACAATTTAAATGTTGGATTAACAAGGCAAAACATAGCATCGGTTCACTACACAAATTTAAATGGAGCCAATATAAGACTAAAATACTCTGCATTAGCCTCCATATTTAATTATGAGGTGAATCGATAAAGTACCCCAAACAAATAAACATGTATGCAAGCATGAATAATTTAATATGCAACAAGTGATAATGTCATATTATAAAAAAACAGGGGTCTCAGAAAGGGGGTCACTTTAGGGTTCGACAATCTTGGGCTCTTAGGGTTCAACGGGGTTCGGTTCGGTCTCTGGATCTTGGTTCGGGGTCTCGGCCGTCGGATCCAGGGTTCGGGGTCTTCAGTCTCCGAAGAGGAAGGATAACACGCCGGGGTTCGAGCTTCGGCTCTAGGAATGGCCTTGCAGTCCGTGAGGAAGATCTTGAGGTATCAGCGTCACCGAGTCCGGCAGGAGAGCTTCGGTTCATCGGATCCATGAAGGAGATCTTGATGTGGTCCTTGTACAACTTAACATCTCGGTCGATCTTGTCTGACGGGAGGTCTTGCTATTAATCTCACATCCTCGCGGTGTACCGGGTAACCTCCAGTTCGCGCAAATCAAATAGAAGCTCGGGGCATCGAACATCACAAACCTACAGGCATCCAAGAATTTGGAGTCGGACAACAACACCACGAAGGGCATCATCAGAAATTGCAGGAGGCTTGCACATCACCGAAGGGAGCCAACATTGCAGGAGAAACAAAGTCACAAATTACAAAAGGAACACGTGTATCCGCTGGCGATGAATACTGCGGCGAAAACATGGCCAAGCCTAGCGGTGCGGTCGATCTCGAATACACAGCTGGAATAGAAGGAGGCCCTGACGGGCTCAAATAAGAACAAGGTGACAACCTCAAACGGGGGCTGGGCCTCGCGACTGACAGCAGTACAGACACTTGGTGGCGATGCTTGGAAGGCCTGCAAGGAGAGGCGGTCAGCGTCAGAGAAGGGGGCACCATCGGGGCCTCGGCCAGAGAGGGTCGGTGTAGAGGGGCGACATGGAGGAGGTGCTCAGGCAGAGAGGCAACACGCGTAGGGGAGACACCGGTGACAAGGACAGCGTGATGAGGGCGACATCGAGTGGGAGATGTGGAGGTGGGGGATCCCTGGCGGCGGCCTGGCAGCGATGGCCGTTAGAGAAGGGAGGCAGCGCCTAAGCAACATGGGCGGCCGGTGCACGGGAGGCCAAGGGCGGCGCAGGCAGAGAGGGACGATGAGGTAGACGAGGTGCAGGGCCGGCTCTGGCGGAGGGGCGACTCAATGGAACGTGGCCGCGAGCTCCATGAGGCGGTGAGGTTCAGAGATAGGGCCACGGTGATGGCACGGTCGATCTGGACCGGGAGGCGATGGTCGTGCATGATAGCGCGGGAAGAGGGCCGCGGAACGACCGTGACACACGGGCCCGATGGCGGTGCTCGGAGGAGAGGTGCGGGATGTGGGATGCGAGGCAAGAGACGGTCAGGGACGTGGGGTTGGTGGGCGATGGGGGTTGTCATTAGTGGGGCTGGGACGGGTGTCGCGTACCTCTACGGGTAGTGCTGGGTAGGCAGGGTGGGCCTGGCGAGCGTGTTGGTCGGTCCTGGTTAGTGCGGGGTGGGGTGGTTCAGTAGGTGGTGTATGTGCGGTGTAGCTAGGTGTGTGCGGCATGGTTAGGGTTAGGTGTGGGGCTAGGTCGGTTAGGGTTAGGTTTTAGGGCTGCAACCAGGGTAGTAGGTGGCATGGCCTGGCCTACGGGCTAGGCTGCCTCCCCCGTTCAAAACTAGTTATTTTTTTACCAAACAAAGCATTTGGAAAATAGTTTTAGGCAAACAGAGACATCCAGGAACACCGGGTTTTGATTTGAAATAAAGACGGGGTGTTTAGAAAACAAAGGTGGCTTTTAGAAATAGTTTTAGGAAAATGATATGAATGCAGTCATGGGGATGCTCAAATGCAATGTGGCATGATGACATGAGCATGTAGTCATGATGATGCACAAAACAAAAACACAGCAATTTTCTAGTAGTTGTTTTACCGGGCTACTACAAAAGTGTCATGAGGGCACTTGTACTTCTGAACATTAATCTTCTTCCTTGGGAAGTGCTTCATACACTTTTTGTGTGGGAATTGAAACTTCACATTCCCTTTGGAGTCAATAATTGCACCTATAGTTCTCAAAAAAGGTATTCCAAGGATTATAGGACTTGAGGTATTGCTCCTCATGTCCATAATGGTCAACAGGTACAAAAGTCATATGGGCTTCAATCATAACATTATCAATTCTACCTAAGGCATGCTTGGTAAAATCATCAGCAAGTAATAAATCAATGTCACATTTTTCCATTTTCTTGTCAAGATCAAGAAAATCATATAATTCTTTAGAGAGAATGCTAACAATTGATACCAAGTCTAATATAACATGATGTGACTCTTTTACTACAGCAATAAGTATTTTTGGGATCCGTACATCCCCAATCTTAGGTGGTATCATAGTCTCATTATTATATCTTTGTATTTTTGTAATCACATGTTTGGCTATATAGGATCCAAAACCAGTTTGATGTACATTGAAAAAGGGATCATTAGCAAAGCTTTGCAATATATTAATAAGTTCATTCAAACTACATTTATCAAAATCAAGTAGAGGTTCATTAATATTATTGCTAAGCATTTTTACTTCCTCTACTTCTTTTTCTTCAACTACCATAATAGATTCTTTTTCTTCTTCCTCCATCTTGTTTAATACTTCCCAAGATTTATCTATTATGTCTTAAACGTATTTAATGGTTTCCTCATGCTTTTGGTCTTGCATATGATTTTTAATGGCAACAATTTCTCTGGTTAAATGATCTACCTTTTCATTCAAAGCATCAAATCTCTCAAATTTTGCAATAAACTCTTTGGTAAGCGCTTTTTTAGTAGATATAAGGGATCTCATGGTATTTTCTAGATCATTAGAAATATTATTACCACTTGTGTACTTGTTAGGAATATATGGGGGGTTTGCATATTGATTATTATAGTTGTTGTTGTACCCATTATTCCCAAAGTTTCTAATATAGTTGATGTCTATATTTTCAGTATTATTCTCAACAAGATCTTGTAATGGGACATTATCAACATTTTGTTTAGATATGTAAGAGTATATAGCATCAACTTTAGCAGTCAAGGAATCTACTTCCTCAATGGAGTTGACCTTCCTACTTGAGGATGGGGCCCTCTCAGTGTGCCATTGGCTAAAGTTTTGCAACATGTTTTCAAGAATTGTTTTAGCCTCAGTAATAGTTTTAATTATAAAAGCTCCTCCAGCAACAAAATCTAGCATACTCCTAAACATGTAGTTTAGACCATTATAGAAAGAATTCAAAATTGTCCATTCATTAACTCCATGTGAGGGGCAAGTTCTTAGCATAATTTTGAGTCTTTCCCAAGCTGTTACTACATGCTCATTATACCAAAGAGAAGGCAGAACAAAATTACCAAGTGTCAATATATTACTCTCTAAATTTACAACAGGTTGAGAAGAACCAAAACATCAGAAGTATTCAAGCACAACTCTCTCAATTAACATCCAGGATAGTAGTTTGAACACTTTGGCGTTATATGCATCAATGCATGCTCAAGATTCGATGCCTAACTTAGCACAATATAGTCAGTAGTGGTGGCAACTAATACTATACTTGCTACAAGAATCAAGAAAAATTATATGTTCTTTCAGTTCTGCAAGAGCAAGCCATGAAATCTATCCAAGAACTTGAATTGGATGTGCATCACCAGACTACTCTAGAAGGAAGATAAAACAGGGCGGAGAACGCCATAGAGAGAGTGGCGGCCAGCAAGATCTTGGCCATGGGGATCTCGTGCTGCTCCAGGATCTTGCCATTGCGGCCAGCTCGTCAGAGCCGCGGCCACGAGAAGACCAGAACCAGCGTCCAAAAACAAAACCGGAGGACGACGTGATGGGCGTAGGCGGACGCCGGCGGTGGCCAAGAAACCCTAGGGAGGGGAGGGGATGGGAGGGACGAGATGGGAGACTAACTCACCGGACAGAAGGCCCTGCCATAGCCAGAGGTGTCCGTCGGTGGCGTCCCGAGGGCGGCGCCCACGCCGGTGTCTTCAGTCTGCGCTGCCGCTTCCGTCCGCCAGCCAGACGCACGAGGGGAGGGTCGTGTGTGTGGATTTACACGCGGTTTCCACGGCTTCGGCGAGTTTTCTCGAGAATGGGCGGTATAATCCCAGAAAAACCGCTAGAAGTAAACGGGGTTACGGGGGTTTCCGGGGATTTCGGGATGGGCCGGGAAAAAACCCTACGAACCCGGCAATTCCCTAGGAAGTAAACGAGGTCTAAAGGATCGCGATAGCGTCAAATAACCAGTCCTTGGTTCAATTTTACTTAGGACTAGTATTTTAGCATTTTCTGTATCTATCTATATATATACCTAATAATATGACGAATTGTTTCTCCCGGTCCAATATTTTTTTTGAACCGCTTTGCTCTCCCACCGAACCACATATATTCAGTCAATGCCATCTACAAATGAAAAACGGTTCGATTTTTATTGAAGTAGCGATGCCTTGCCTGAGGGGCCGAAGTCGCATAGGTTGTCGGCCGAAGTCGCTGACCCGGCCAGTATTGTAGCGCCTCCAAAATTTATTTCCGCCTAATCAACTGCTAGGTGTGAGAAGGCTCAGTTAATTAAGCGCGAGCGCTGATCTCATTTTTAGTCCCACATCGGTCCCTTTCACCAAGTCTGACTGATTTATAAACGTAGCAAGCGACTCAGGAATCGATAAGCAAGAGTACCATTGTTTGGTCTTGAAATATAATGACAAGGAAGCCCGATGAGAGAGTTGTCGAAAGAGTTTGCCGTGCGGGTGAAATATGGGGCGGGGAAGTATGACGGATCAGAGCGAGCAGAGCTCCTCCCATGCGTGTACATAGAAGCCCAGCACTTGGTGACCAGTGCCACAGACCATACGATTCCCTACCCAAAGACCAGAACAATCGGGACGGGACGAGTCGATGTCTAATCAAAATCCTGCAAAAACATATGAGTCAGAACTTGATGATTCTTCGCGAATAGAGATTTGCACCCGCACGTCCATTGAATATTTCATTTGTACTCTTTCTTTTTTTCTAAATAATACCAGATTTCTCTTTGGTCTATCTTTTTTTTACAATTTTTTTATCGATCTATTAATATTCATAAAAAACTACACTCAGCATAGCGTTATGTCACAAACAAGTTTTGCAACATAGAGCATGAAAATAATCCTCTAAAGAATATACTATTACATGAAACATGCTTTTAATTTGGTAGACACAAGCTTTACTAACTACATGAAAATAATCCTCTAAAGTATATATTACTAAGACACTTTCGGCAGAATAACGTGTTAGTCACTGAATTTAATTAAGTATGGTATCAGACAAAAATGAGTCTACTTTGCTTCTATGTTAATCTATGTGACTACAATAGTTGGTCAAAGGCATAGACGTCGCAGGTGTTGGAGGAGCACCATACATCCACATTTTGACTGGCCACCCACCCTGGGCCCCTCTCCCAAAGATTTATCCGCCTCGTGGGAGTAGAAAGCCCTAACAAAGCGAGGTGAGGTGGCGATGATGACACATGTATTTGTTGGCGCGCGTGAATGATTAGCCTGGTCGAAGCGGCATGCAGAGTAGGTAGTGGCAGAACATCAGAACATCGTGGCAGAACATCTAACCGCGATACACATTTCATGCGTTCCGTTGCAACACACGGACATTTGTGCTAGTATCTCCTTATTCGCAGATTGTCGGCACAGTTTGTTGTGCCATCCATGTTTTAATCAAATTTTCCTTGAATGTCTAATAAACACTCTTGTATTGTCCGTGTATCACTCGACTAGCTATTTCAAAACATTCAATTTATTTGCATGTGACAGCAATATGCCGATATATTGATTTATTCACGGCTGCAATCCTAATGTTGGGTGCTCTTGTTACCGCATTCTTTATTTGCGAGCGGTCATTTTCTTTTTATGCGTGATGTGGTTGTAGCGTCTATATATACTACCTTACGGAAGTATTTTGTAATACTTTATCTGTTTGACTATGTTCATATACTATATCTAAGATACTTTCAAACAAGTTAGGTGAAAAAATTGCAAATACATCCATAGTTTACACTATATATGTAAAATACCGTCATATTTGTACGTACAAAAAGAGTATGTGAATAAAAATTATATACTACCAAAAAAGTAGTATATATACTGCCCAAATATTCGTATATACTTCATACTACCCATATATAGTCTCCAGTATGATAGATACTGCCTAAATAATGTGAAATACACGTGGGTGTAACTACACCCGGATGTAGTATGAACATGTCATATATATAGAGAGAGAGAGTGTGTGTGTCGCGCTAGTTATTCTACGTCCATCCTCTATTTTTTAACTGTATATTATTTTTACGTCATATAAATTTTGTCTTATATTACAAGTCGAGAAGAACATTAAAAAGTTTAGAAATGACATAACTTTTTTGTTTACATGCCGTATAAAAATATGACGTAAAATATTTATTTTTAGTGTTTTTTATACTATAATGACTCATAAACTCCATTTTTTTTGTCGATTTTTTGGTCGTGGTGAATATACGAACATAATTATTCATATATAAAACATAATTTTTTTAATCTAACAACGTAAAATATATATATATATATAGTGGCGCTATTTCCTGGGTGTAGAATAGTTATTTTTCATCCACCCCTATCTTTCAAACCGTATAAGATTTTTACGTCACGTAAATTTTCTCTTATCTCAGAAGTTAAGAAGAACATAAGAAAGTTTAGACATGTCGTAAAAAAATTGTTTACATGCCGTAAAAAAATACGGCGTAAAATGCGAATTTTCTATGTTTTTTACACTATACTGACTCATAAATCGTATTTTTATGTCGATTTTTTTACGTTTCTGATAAATATAGACATAATTATTAGTATACAAAACATAAATTTATGTATGTGAGAACATAAAAATATGTGGGGTGCAAAATAACTATTCTGCATCCTGGATGCTGAATAGGGTTTATATATATATATATGACATATTCATGGTGTAGTTACACTCACGTATGTTTCACACTATCTAGACAGTATCTATCATACCGGAGGGTATGTACGCGTAGTATAAAGTATCTCTACTACTTAAAAAGAACCTTGCGTTCCGTCATCGACTGATACGTTTCGCCCTTCGTCGCTTCGTCGTTTCGCCCGTCGCACGCAGTTGGGCCAGGCCCAACTAAACCCGTAGTCAAAGCAATGCCTCCATCCCTTCCTCACCCTCCTTCCAACATACGCACCTTGCCCAAGCGCGCCGCCGCACCTTGCCCAAGCGCCGCTATACCACGCACCTTTGATCTGCCGCCGCTGCCGATGTTGAAGAAGAAGATGGTTGTCAGCAGATTCACACAGCCACATCGCTATCCAGGGGCTACCGCCGCGGCGCCGCACGCCTCCTATGACCTTTCCCCTGCTAAGCCATCCTCTTATCCTGCCTCGCCTCTTCTCTACCATTCTCCGATCACTCGGGACGGTGACCGCCATCGCAATTCGGCTGCTAGAGATCCTGCCAGACTCGGAGGTGGCGGTCGTGGACGACATCGTTGACTCTAGCATCTGCAGTGACGCGCACGCCGACGAGCCGTGGATCCTGCGCTTGTCGAACTCATCCGCCGTCAGCATGCCTCAGATGTCTAATTCATCCACTAGGTAGGTTGGGGGCTGGCCTCTCCTTAATTTCTTTCTTGGTGGTAAAATTAAAACTGTACTTGCACTGATTTATGGATAAAGGAGTCGATGGACATTGCAGGATGTAGTTGAATACGTGCTTGTGTATCGATTTCTTATAGCACTGTTCCATTTCAGTTATATCTTACAAGATATAAGATCAATCTCTTCTCTATCTCTATCTCTACTATTTAAAAAGAACCTTGCGTTCCGTCGTCGATTGATACGTTTCGCCCTTCATCGCTTCGTCGTTTCGCCCGTCGCACGCAGTTGAGACAATAGCCAAAATACCACTAGTAAAAACCGAACTTGTTAAAATACCATTAGTAAAAACCATCTTGCCAAAATAACACTCTCCTCTCAGTTTTTATAGCCAGAATAACACTTCCGTCAGTTGTCAAACAGAAGCCGTGAGTCAACCTGTTAGTTTTTTTCATACTTCCCAAACTACCCCTTATCCCAAACTCCGCTGCTTTCTTCCCGTGGTGAGAAACAGAGAAGAGAAACCATGGTGCCTCCCCCTGCTCCCCCTCCCTCTAGATCCTCTACCGTGGCCGCCCTCTAGCCTCCCCGCTTCTCCGCTTCGCCACGGCCCGACGTGGCAGACCTCTGCCACGGCCACCGCACTCCGCCTCCGTGCACGGGGGCTTGTTCGTCTGCCTCCCTCCGTCCTCTGCCGGCCGTGGCTCGACCGACCGTGGTGAGCCCTGCTATTCTTCATAATGCTCCTGCTATTGTCCACTGTAAAAGGCATTAAAATTTAGATTTTTTTGTATTTATTTGTTTCAGAGTCGATCTGATGGATGAATTCAAGGTAGAAATAGATGTTCAATCTTTCTTGACAATTGTAGACGGTAGGAGAATCTACACAAGGGGCAAAACATGGGGTTTTATATTCGGTCGGAATTTGTCTATGGCGCACATTAAGGCGGCTGTCGAGGAGAAGTTTAGATGGTCTGATGATCAGAGAATGACCATTTGGTATGGAACTAGACATACCACAGTCCCATTGATTTCTGAATCAGAGATTGCTGAATTGTTTGATGCATGTTCAGGCACAAAAATAGTACGGTTTGGTGTGACCATTGAGAGCAAACAACAACATAATGAACATGTTCATGTTCCTGTCATGGCCGAGGATGATGATGATCAGCCGGTTCGTGCACCCTTCTTTGCTTGGCCGAAACAAGCCTATGCAGGGGAGTACGAGGATGATGAGCAGATTGGATGCGATGGGGAGAGCACATATTTGCAGAAGGAGAATGATGGGTCAAATGAGAATGCCAAGCCACGGAATAATGCCGAACCAGAGGTAATTTCTACAAGAGTTCCACTAGGAACACTGGATGTTGACAATTCTTATGATCCACAACACGTGAAAGGAGATGATGAATCTTTACTTGGTAATAACTTGTGTCCGACTTATCTCCATGATAAAAGCAATCCTCGAATCACAGTTGGAGCCACATTTCCTGATTCTAAAGCATTTAAAGTCGCATTGAGACAACTAGCTATTAGAGAAGATTGGTCCTTTGACACGGAGTATAGTGATCCACAAAGATTCAGGGCTAAATGCACCGACAAGGATTGTCCATGGAGAATACATGCTTCCAAAATAAAGGACACCAAGACATTCATGGTACCTTTCATTGCTATTTTCTGTCATTTTATTGTCATTTACCGACAAGGATTGTCCACTCATAATGCTCTTGTTGATATTGTAGGTCAAGAAGCTTCCCTTTGGCCATACTTGTGGGAGTGCTAATTGTAGCAAGGGAATGGCAAATAGAGATTGGCTTGCTGAGAAAGGGAAGGCTGCACTAGAGGAGGATGCCACAGTGAGTGCAAAACAGATTAGAGAACGTTTGCAAAGGGAGTATGATATCAAGCTTGAGTACACTGATGTTTGGAAAGGGAGAGCTCGTGCAAAGGATCAATTGGAAGGCACATACAAGGAGAATTTTCAGTTGTTGTGGAGCTTCAAGGCTGAACTGTTGGCGGCTAATCCTGGAAGTATATTCGAGATAGACATAAAAACAACTAAGAACAAAAAGGTGATAGCGTGCATGTTTTCAATAGGTTGTTCATTGCCTTAAAGCCATGCATTGATGGGTTTTTGGCAGGATGTAGACCATATTTGGGGATTGATGCAACATTTCTTAGTGGGAAATATACTGGACAATTGGCAGCAGCTATTGGTGTGGATGGTCATAGTTGGATGTTTCCGGTAGCATTTGGTATTTTTGAGAATGAAACTAAAGATAATTGGGTGTGGTTCATGGAACAATTGAAATTGGCCATTGGAGAGCCATAAGGGCTTGCAATACATACAGATGCATGCAAGGGGTTGGAGAGCGCCATTTCTATGGTCTACCCAAATTGTGAACATAGAGAATGCATGATGCATCTAATGCTTAACTTCAAGAAAAAGTTCAAAGGTGACATACTAGATAATATGTGGCCTGCATCTTGGACATATGAAGTAGAGAAGCATGATGCACTAATGGCAGAAATACAAGCACAAAGCGCTGAAGCAATATCATTTTTGCACATGCACCACAATCGTGTGTGGACAAGAAGCAAATTTTCAGCAATGACGAAGGTTGAGTATGTGAGCAATAATTTAGCAGAGGTTTTCAATAATTGGATTAGGGAGATAAAGCAGCTTGCACTTGTTGAGCTTCTAGATAAGCTTAGGGAAATGATAATGATATTGCTACAGAAAAGACGAGCCATTGGGGAAAAGCTGCTAGGTTACATACTACCTAGTGTGATAAAGGAGTTAAATTTGAAAAGCAAAGGGCTGCATTACTTGGAAGCAAGATCATCACCAAATCTAGCTGAAATTTCAGGAAATGGTTGGAGGCACACCGTTAACTTGGAGAAGAAAGAGTGCTCTTGTAGAAGATGGCAGATTTGTGGTAAGCCATGCACACATGCTCTTCGATTCATATTCTCCAAACAAGCAAAGCTAGAGGAATATGTTGACGAGTCCTTCTCGGTGGCGAGATTTAGAGCGGCATATGAGGGAGTTCTCGTGCCAATTAGGGGTAGGTCGCAATGGCCTAAGGTAAATCCTGGGTTTGACATGGTTCCTCCCAAACTTACCAAGAGTGCTGGACGTCCAAGAACTAGGAGGATAAAAAATTACACCGAGGGTGGAACCGGTAGAAAACATAAATGCAAAAGGTGTGGAGCAATAGGACATATGCGTAAGACATGCACGGAGAAAGAGATTGAAAGTGATGCCGATCGAGATGCTACACCTTCTCCACGGTAATTATTTCCCGAATTTAAATTTCTTCCACTTGCTTATAAATGTATTACATATTGTTGCTAACAATGTGTGTTGAGTTGTAGGAAAAAAACAAAAACTGAAGCAAACATTGCGACAACTCCTCCTAGGACACCAACTAAGCAAGGTACTCCTACAAGTCCAATGACAAGGCAGAGGGCAGCAACTATTGCAATTGCTAATTCACCTCCTAGTGCATGTACAAGAAGCAAAAATATTGCGCCTAGCCCTCTTCGGCGAGTTTAGTGCATTTGGTTACAAGAACCATGCTCTTTTGCTTATGGTTGTGATAATCATGTGAACCATAATATTTTGTTTGGATGGTAGTGGCCTGAAACCATGTGTACCGTTGATATTGTTGAAATATTGTCAAACTGGCTTGAAATGAAGCCAAAATGCTGCTGAAATATTGTTCAATTGTGTTGAAATATTGTCCAGCTATGCTGCTGAAATGTTGTCAGTTGTGCTGCTGTAATGTTGTCATTTTATGCTGAAATGTTGTCAGTTGTGTTGCTGAAATGTTGTCATTTTGTGCTGAAATGCTGTCGATTTGGTGCTGAAATGTTGTGTAGTTGTGCTGTTGAAGTGTAACTGAAATGCTGATAGTATGTTTGCTGAAATGTTATCAAGTGTGATGAAAAGATAAAGGCATATATGTCTCAGTTAGATAATGTTAGTCTCAGTTAGTCACTGGTGGTATTCTGGCTATGAAAAACTGAAATGAGTGTTATTTTGGCAAGTTGGTTTTTACTAGTGATATTTTGGCAAGTTCGGTTTTTACTAGTGATATTTTGGCTATTGTCTCCGCGCAGTTGGGCCAGACCCAACTAAACCCGTAGTCAAAGCAATGCCTCCATCCCTTCCTCACCCTCCTTCCAACATACGCACCTTGTCCAAGCGCGCCGCCGCACCTTGCCCAAGAGCCGTTGTACCACGCACCTTTGATCTGCCGCCGCTGCTGATGTTGAAGAAGGAGATGGTCGTCAGCAGATTCACACAGCCACATCGCTATCCAGGGACTACCGCCGCGGCGCTGTACGCCTCCTATGACCTTTGCCCTGCTAAGCCATCCTCTTATCCTGCCTCGCCTCTTCTCTACCATTCTCCGATCACTCGGGACGGTGGCCGCCATCGCAATTCGGCTGCTAGAGATCCTGCCGGACTCGGAGGTGGCGGTCGTGGACGACATCGTTGACTCTAGCATCTGCAGTGACGCGCACGCCGACAAGCCATGGATCCTGCGCTTGTCGAACTCATCCGCCGTCAGCACGCCTCAGATGTCTAATTCATCCACTAGGTAGGTTGGGGGCTGGCCTCTCCTTAATTTCTTTCTTGGTGGTAAAATTAAAACTGTACTTGCACTGATTTATGGATAAAGGAGTCGATGGACATTGCAGGATGTAGTTGAATACGTGCTTGTGTATCGATTTCTTATAGCACTGTTCCATTTCAGTTATATCTTACAAGATACAAGATCAAATCAATCAAAACTAATAGTCAATCGATGGACCTCCTGTCCTATAAATAATTGTTCGATCGATTTTTGCAGGGTCTGTATCATATCTCACCACTGTAACTCCTATTTTCTCCCTGCTGTTGTACATAGTTAATTATAGTACTCCCTGATCTTGTATGATGATGTGAATGATTACTACGATATCTAATATTTTTCATTCAGGAAATGAGCAAATGTGTATACTTGTTGTGAGTAGGGACCGGATAATGCTAATGTCAGCCAATTCTCAAGACGTAAGTTCACTGGAGTATGACTTGTGCTGCATTTGAAATGTCAATGATATCATGGTAGCTTCATTTTCTCCACAAAATTACCACATATTTAAATTGATCCAATGTAAATGGGCCTAATATATTAATTGCATATAGTCCTCATTTGCAGGTAAAGACCATGTAAGCACAGTTTGATGATCTGCAACTAAATCCTATTCCTTACTTTGCCAATACTTATCTATGTCCAATCAAGAAGGTAGCAACCCGGCCAACTTTTTTTGTTTAATCTATTCTAAAAACTGCTTCCTATGGTCTAACAGATCTTCATTCTTGAATGTTGTAACAACCATAATATTGAAACTTGAATAGCATATAGTGGGCATCTTGTTTCTCTATGCTCTAACAAATGTTGATTTCTGCTTAGGTGAAGGCTTTTGTCGACGTCCCAATGTGGAGGTATAGCTTCCAGTTGTTTACCAATCCTATTACTGCAATGTGGAGGTACAGATTCTAACTGATCTATCTTATATATATATGTAGTTTCACCCATTGTATATCGTCTGAACTTAAGGGATAGTCAACAATAAGCTCATAGTAGAGTTATCTCCAACAAATGTTGCTTCATGTATAAATCCTAAGCATACTAGACAAGGAACTGTTACCCACCGGTTATACATTGTGCAATAGTAAGCTTCCTGTTTATATGAGATTTTGATCAAATTGCGATTTCAGGTATGTCTGCTGTCAATTGGTGAATTCTAATTCCTTTTTCTAAGTATGTTCTTTCCTTTTCAACAATTTCCTTAATGCCTAGGCCCTAGCTCAACTCTTAATTTTATGGTTTTATATTTAATTCCAATCTATCTGCCAATACACATGATATTGAGCCTATAATATATATCACACATTTCTTGGATAGCAGTTATAGTTGATTATTATCAACTATCAGCTCTAAAATATCAGTCAGCTCTAAGATAATAGCGTTGCACTGGATGATGTCGTCTCATCTTAAATGATCATTTTATGAATGGTTCAATTATCATGATTTCTCGAGTTAGGCATGATATATTTCTTCAACATCTTGTGTGCTTGTTTTTGACTGAGCTAAAAACATTTAGTTTCTATTTGTGACATAATTAATTCATACTGTACATAATTGGTGTTTATATCAGCGGTGAAGTGGATGCATTACAAATTTTTTGATTTTCTCTAACCTAATGGCATCGTCTTCTGTTCCTATAGAAGATGATTCTATCTAGGTAAACAACAATATGCCAAGAAGGGACCGTGTGCATAGTGGTGTAGGTTTGTCAGACCATGGTTTTTAAGGCGTTCAGGCGCTGGGGGCACCTCATCGCTTAGGCGCTCAAAGCGCGAAGCGAGGCAACGCCTTAGTCAGTTACTAAGGCGCCTTAGGCAGTTTTAGAGCAATAATGCTGATGGATTAGCATAACACACTAGCACAGCACCACAGGCTCACAGCTAACAAAAAAACTATCCACCAAAAACAGAGCAGCTCAGGCGGGAGAGAAAAGAGACCAGGAGGAAGAAGAGGAGCAGTGGAGGAGCAACCCTGCTGGGGGATGGATGCGCCAGGTGGAGGAGTAGCCCTGAAGCTTGGCCGGAGAGGAGGAGTTCGCCGGAGGAGGGGGGAATCGGCCAGAGCAGCAGCAGATATGGCGGACGACGAGCTGGCCGCCTGAGAGGGAGAGAGCCCCTCTCTCTCTGGATCATTTCTATTAACCCTAGGTCTGTGAACCCTCTCTGCCCTCTCTTTTCCCTCCCGGCCAAGCCCAATTTCCCTCCCAGACAGCCCCAATTTCTATTTTGCCGCTCGTTGGGTCGAGTTCCCGCTCGACCTGCACCATGGCGTCCAAAATTGGTATAGACGACACTTACCTCGCCTAGGCGACGACCTGTGACGCTTTAACAACGCTTTTGGACGCTTTTCTCGCTGCTCTAAGGCGATGTCGATGCTTTGACGTGCCAGGGCGTCTTAACGCTTAAGTGGGCATCGCCTAGGTGACGGCTTAAAAACCATGTGAAACATCAATGGACGCATATTCGATAACATATCATACCTTGAAAGCACTAAATTGGAGTGGGCAAGTGGGCATATGCTCACTTGTTTCTTAATCATTAGGACTGTCATTTAGCAGAATACGGCAGTGAAACTACGTAAGCATGTTAGGTATATGCACACATGATTTGTGTTCTTCTTTGCTGGTGCATTTGCTCTTTTGCACATACACTTGGAGGTACAGTAATGGTTAATTAAAGCTATAGATTAGTCCATACATGATTTCTGCTCTCGACTTAATAAACTAATTAATAAATGTGTTATAAAAAAAGTGCAGATCCTTTAACATGCAATTCCACTCTGTTTCCTGTATTTAAATCTATTGAAACATATCCCTTAATTATCTATTCATGTGTTATGCCGCTAAACATGCACTTCTATTCGTGGTGTAATGAGCTATAGTTTAGATATCTTCCTATCATTATTCTATGATTCTGTGATACTATCTAACACTGATTAGGAAATGAAAGAAGGTGAAAAGGGAGAATACACTTCTGCTTTCCTGCATGATGTGCATGAGGAGCCTAATAATATATGTCAGAGATGATTGGCGTTAAATTATCATAATATGTATTCCTAGATCCATCCAGGCTCTCCAACCTGAAGATGCGGAATAAGATTGTGCTGCTGCTGGCTCAAGGAGTTGTAGGAGACGCTAAAGACTCCAGTGAAGCTAAAGGGCTAGGAGTGCTGCCGCCTCGGTGTACAATCACCACAACATGATCTCCTTCCCATCCAACAACGACGTACACATGGAGATCGCTGGCTTTGTCCTCAAGCACTTCGACGTCAAGTAGAAGGTGGGTCTTCAAGGAGAGACCGCTCCTCCATGCACCCCTTCCTTTTTTGTGTAACAAGGTATGTGGCATCCCTAATTCTCACCATGAGTCGAGCAAAAGATGGGTTGTATACTCGTTGGTTCATTTCTATAAGCTGATTTTGGTATTTGCAGACATTGAATTGAAACATATAATGCAGCGTGTAGCCAGTTCTAGTGCGGAAGAAGAATATGACATCTTATTTTGTTACAATAAAATTGTGAAAGTCATGTGAATTGTCTAAGGATAAGGCCATCCTGATTGTAGCATCCCATCTGTCTAACATATGTAATGCTACATGGTCTAGTAATATAATTGCTACTTCCTCCATATAATTGTTGCATCATAATTATATCATGCTCATGTCATCATGCCACCTTGCATTTGTGCATCATATAAAACCCTTTTCATTTGGTTCTTCTCTCATATGTATTAGTAATTGTTTTTGGCTCTTGATATATTGTATTTGGTTCTTGATGAATGCTTGATGCCTAAGTTAAGTTGGGGGTATATCTTTTATTAACTCCACCACCTTTTTTGTCACCACTCCATAATTCCACCATCCAACTATATGTGAGCTTTGCATCTTATTTGAGTTTACCTCTAGCTCATATGGGTTGGGATGGATCCTCGTACTATTCTACATGCTCCCACACTAGCATCATGTTGTTTTCACATTATTGATATGTGAAGCCACCTTTGCATGCTTGTGAGTGTAACCCCTTTTTCTAGCTTCCATATGGATTATTATGAATGTATGCTCATGTTGGGATATTTTTGGGATCATTAAACATCTAGTGGAATATACACACTAGCAAATCCAAAATTATATCCAAATATGATCATCTCCATCTACTCCACATGGAACCTCCTTTTTAATTCTTTTGGCTTGGCCTTAGATCCATATTTTTGGGAATGCATGGAAATAAATGCCATTGGGGTTTATTTTTTTTTCACAAAATTAAACATGGCATCTACTATTCATGCATGGGCCATGCAAATCTCTACCATCTCTTCTCCTTGGGTTTGTCCTTGTTTTTGAAGTGGATCTTGTCTTTGGAATCAACCAAAGTGATTCTTTTTCTTTTGTTGAGCTCCACCTTTATCTCTCTCTCTCCACTATCTCCATGGGTCCAACAAAACCTATCACCCCATCTTGTGCTTGATCTTGTAGACAATAACAAACCCTAAAACCCCTTGTTTGATCTTGTCTTGTCCATGCTCAAACCCTAATCACCCCCACACCCCACTTTAACCTAAACCCTACCCTCTCTCCCTAATCCCCCTCTCTAATCTAACCATCTACCCACAACGCCAACCTGCCGAGCTACCCCCTCCAACCCTAACTCTAACCCTAGCCGAGCCCCAACCCTAGCTCCAAGTCGAGCACATCCCTAGCTACCCTCCTCTCTCTCTTTCTCTCTGCCACAAGGCCTCACACTGAGCCTGGCCTCCTTGGCCTCGCCCTGGTCCCACCCGGCGCACTGCCTCTCTGCCCTTGCTGCCTAGGTTGCAAAGACCGTGAGGGAGAAAAGATGGCCGCGCCACCTGTTTCCTCGCCCCCGCTCCCCCAAGGCACCTCTCACTCTCCTCATCTACCTCCTGCCTCTCTCTCGTGCCCATCCACCCCCGCCGGCAAGGCTTTCCTTCCTCTCCTCTACTCTCTCTTCCTCAACTCACCACGCTTAAGATCCACCACCATCCTCTAGATCGGTAGTGCGGAGCCGGCGTGAGGAAGACCGCAGAGCCTCGCCGTCGCAAATCCCGGCACATGCCTGCAGGCACCGATGCCGACGCCGAATCGAAACCCTAATCCGGCCGCTGCTGCCCGCTGTCGTCCTGCTGCTCGCCGACCCGATCCACCACCGCCGACCACCTCGCGGTGAGCCAACCTTCCTCCTAGACATCCTCACGGCCACCGTCGTTTCCCGGACACGCCGGTTGTTGTGTCGAGCACGCTCTGTGCGCCGGCGTGCACGAGCGTTTCCTCGTCGCGGCGTCGCGTAAGCCCTAACTAGCCGCCCGGCCTCCTCCTGTCAACATCCCCTCAACCACCGCACTAGTTCCACCTCTTAGCACGGGCACCGCAGGTCGCGGGTTCGATCCCTAACAAGGCCGTTCTGTCGTCGCACCGTCTGTCGTCGAGAAAACTCGAAGAGAAACAGTGGGTTAGTTGGTAGCTTTACAGAAAACCCCACCCCTTTTTGCTGGCTAAACCCGCAGTACCCCTGAGCCCCACCTATCAGCGGCTGTGTTCGTTTTACAAAAAGACACCCGGGTATTCGTAATCCTCAACCCGATCCCAATTTGGGCCACGTGGTTGCACGGTTCACCATTGGCAGTGGGCCCGAAGCCTCGGTCCCCACTGGGTCTCCCGGCTAGCTTCACAGGTGGAAAAACTCTCTGTCACGCACAGTGTCGCCAGATCAGCGTGGTCCCACCTGTCTGCGTCTGTGGCTAGGCGATGCTGCGTATAAAAAGTTTCTGTGTTCATCTGTTTTATAAAAACAATTTCAGAAATGTTTAAATATGTTTTAATTCTGTTTTAATAACTTTTAAATTGTAATTCCAAATAATACAAATAATATATGTTTTGGAATCAGAAAAATGTGGGGAATTCAATTATGCCATTTAAAATATCTTTTGAGCAATTTAAATTTTCGAAATTATTTAAATGTAATAAGAAGGCCTTTTCTTAATTAATTAATAACTCTAAGTCTACAACTCCAAATTCGACAAATAATATGTCTAAATCGATCAGCGCGACGAGCCCGTTCTAACTATGCATTCCATGTTCTGAATTGCAGCATGCATCATATAAATATAAAGTATAGAGCAAGTGTTATGGGAGCAAAACATGGCTAAAACTCAATAAAATACTTTATTCTTGTACCCCACACCTCACCCATGCCATGCTACATTATTGCCATATAAACTGTGCATCATTCATCATGGCATGCTTGTTTGCTTGCCGCAATTTAATTCATATGCTTGTATACTTTATTTATGTTGGCCCTTATTTGTTTGGTTCTTCGTCGAATAGACGCCGAGTAGGGGAAATACCAAGAATTCTAGGAGTACTACCCAGATCCTTCTCTCGCTTCAACTGATCTGCCAGGCAAGCACTACCACATGCTTGCATACATATAGTACCTATTGCCTCTATCTTATTCTTGCATCATTGAGTCGCGATTGCATTAAATTGAATCCCAAGTACTGCATAGCCTTTACTTTTAAACCCCACCGAAGCTTGTTCCTCCATCCCATGAGCCATTACTACAGGAGTTGTTTGAGCCATGCGAGTCGAGAACAAAGATGTGTAGGGTATGTGAGTGTCGATGGATAATGAGGTAACTAAACAACTTAACCCGAGTAGTAATGGGATAACTAATGAAAGTGGCACCGTGAGCAATATCTCGCTATTTGGTTTTCATGCTCACTTGTGTCCCGTGGGACCCTTTGTACTTGATTCTGTTCCTTGACTATTCGCACTATCCACATCCAGAGGCCTTATGGACCCCCGAGCGAGCTTGATTCATTCCTATTTTTGGGGCCACAAAGTAGTTTGGGGCTTTATTACTATCCTCAGACTTATGTCATGCTTTATCGCTTTATTTAAGATTGTGCGTGGAGCACCTGCATCGTTTTGGACCGCGCACGTTTTTCGATATCGACAAGCCCAGTCACACTTTCGGTTCCGATGCTATACCGCCGCCGCAAACCACAGGTCTGTCTCGAGCCGCCAACTTCGCTATGGTAGCTTATTGGGGTGGCCCCTAAAATATTTCAATCGTGATCGCTTTGTCGTGAATGCCTCGTTGGGTTTTGATTTGGTTTTTCCGAGGTTGATCGAGTGTGTGTTGCTATTTGTGCACCCCTGCAGGGTAAATCTTTCTGAAAGCCGTGTCCGCGGTTATGGACGACTTGGAGCACAGTTTCTCGATCATAGACAAGTATAATTAAAGTACCGCTTTTAATTTGACTAAGTAACTGACTAGTAAATAGTGCAATACTCATGAAATGGTTAATAAAACTACCAACGGATGGGTTGTTCATCCGCTTTCTCGTTGGTAAGCGAGAAGGAGGATGGATCTGTTAATTATACTGTTATAACTGTTGTTATTAATTAACGGACATCCGTCTATCATTGGTTAGGCGGATGGTTAGCGAGCATCTATAGACTTTTAGCTATTATATTTTTTTGCTGCAATTGCGTCACCCTAGGTATATGTCCCCTTTAGAGGCATAAAGACTTGCTGAGTATCCCTAGGGTCTCACACGATAAATTGTTTGATTCAGATAAACAGGTGTATTCGCAAGATGGATACTGGGTGGAGGAGACGGATGATGTTGGCAACGATCACTTGGTGTAGAGATTCCGGGGATGGGGATCCACGAGATCTGTGGCCGGGATGTGTTTATTTATGTGGCATCTTATGCCGATTTGCTTCTTATCCGTACTCGGATCTTGTTTTCCGCTTCCGCCTGATACCTTGATGTTTGATGTATGAGGAGCTATCCTAAACTATTATCTCTATCTAGGATATTTGGATCTTGCCGTATGGCGTTGCAATATTTCTATTTCTTTTAGATGGTATGGCTCTGAGAACAGATGTATGGTGGCTTGCATACATACTCACTTGTGTATGTAGTTGATCCCTTCGCCTGCCAACTACGCCGCTCGTTCTTGTCCCGATATTCTGGAAGTGGTTAGGACGGCCGACGGTTCATTCGTGGGTGGCCCCTGGGCCCCCACCGTACTATTTTAACCACTTTCGCTCATCCAGGCATGCAACTTAGAGCATAGTGTCCGAGGTAGTTACAATTGGTATCAGAGCCATCCCGCCCTTCAGGGTCTCAGCTAAATGGTCGTTGTCAGTCTAGCAAATATTTTGGTAGCTATGTATACTAGGTAAAAACAAAACGTGAGAGTAGGACTGCTTCCATTTTTTCTTCTTACCCACCCACCCACCCTTTTCTGGTAAGGAAGTGTAACGTTTTCAATCCTCTTCTAAAATTCAAACTAGGATTCACGTGTTCTGGGTTCCGTAGTACCATAGGTTGTGTGTGTGTGTAATTCCTTGTCTATCTGTTGCATCCAACTTGTTATCACTATCTGCCTTTTGGGTATCAACTGTTGGTACATTCCATACCGACAGGCTTTTGTAAAACGACGCGATCTATCTGATTCGTTGTAAACCGACGCGATCTGTCTTACTCTTTGTTATCTGATGCTATCTTGTTTGGGGTGTTTGTTTACGTAGTTGCTAATCTTTAGGTTCATCTTAAGAAAGAAGGAAGTTGGGATATGTGTTTTACTTATTCATGTGCGGGGTAATGATTTGAGTACGGGATGGAGTCGCGACCATACCACTACTTTTATCATTCCCTCATGTATATTGAATTGGTAGAGTTACTAATCTTGATTCGTGAAGTGGTTTTGCGCATATAGTGGTATTTTAATGCCGAAATTTGCGAAATTTTTTCTTTGATAGCTTTGTGTACCACACTCCTTGTTCAGTCGTGTGCGATATGCTTAATATCTTCTAGGTGCTTTGAACTTTGTTGATATTTTAATATCATCTTAGTAATTGTATCCTTTAATCTTGGTTAATTCCATTTTGGTACTATTTTGGATTATTATTATTCTCCATTTTGGTACTGACTTGAGTTTTATATCAATCACAGGATGGCACCACCACGCCGTTCTGAGGAGGACATACCACCTGAACTGGGGGCTGCGTTGGCAAGTATTGCTAATGCCTTGGGAGCAATGCAGCAGAACCAACAGTGATTTGAAGAAAGTGTCTGGAGGAATGAGTTTGTTCCGCTACCTCCACCTCCCAAGCGAGGAGACATCAAGAGTTTTCTGAAGTTCAACCCGCGCCACTTTGAGGTGTCTGATCAGCCACTGGATGTTGATGATTGGTTGCATGAGATGTCAAGGTTGCTGATGACTGCTGATGTTCCTAAGCAAGAATGGATAAAATGTGCCACTCACCTTCTGAAGGGAGATGCAGCTCTGTGGTGGGAGAATTACCTGAAGGCAAACCACTCTGAGTTTCAGCCTACTTGGGAATAGTTCACTGGAACTTTCAAAGAGCAATATTTGTCAGAAATTGTCATGGAAAGGATGAAGGAAGTGTTTCTCAACCTCAAGCAGGGTAATGACAATGTCAATACCTATATCAGGAACTTCATGAACCTTTCTCGGTATGTTGGCGATGAGATTTCTGATGACAAGAAGAAGCAAAAGAGGTTCAGACAAGGACTCAATGCATCAATCAAATATGCAATCACTCATGCAAGGCCGGGGTCTTTTCTGGAACTCCAACATACAGCTCTGTAGGAAGAAGCAAGTAGGCAAGTGTTTGAGGAGTCCAAGAAACACAGCCGTGACGCAGCAAGCTCTTCAGCTATGACAGCTCCTTCTAAGCGCCGTGTGTGGGTTCCTAACACCCCACCGTCGCTCCCGGCTCCACCAAGACCTTCAAGCTACGCGGCAAGGTGTCAACACCCGGATTTTTCATCCCAGATGCCCGTTATGCCATACCTCGCAATCCCAGGATTACCATTTTTGCGAGACATAACGGATTGGATATCATAGTACATCATCCATTACAAACCATACATAAGGTTTTACAAAAATAAGGATCTCATGATCCAGTCTTTAATACAACAAGCAGCGAAAATAAACGATAGCGTAGCGGTGGGGTCCATCTTCAGGGGCACAGTAATGTCGACAAAGGCGATAGTCCTAGTTATCATAGCCGCCTCACGACCATCATCTTGATAATCTCCTTCATAGTCCGCCATGATAATAGCCAGGGACAAAAGCCATGAGTACTCTTTAAGTACTCGCAAACTACTACTAGCAAGGGTTATGATTCCAAGTTAAAGTACTGAATTGAAAGAACAACTATCAAGTTAAGTTTGAAACCTAAGCTGAGTTCTGAAACAAGAAAAGATAAAATAAAAGTCTAGAATCACTTAAGTTGGGAAGCTAATTTCATCTACACAACCCTGTTGTGGTCAAGTCAGGGTTCATCATTCATTTCAAGGTATTTAGAAAACATCTGACAACGAAACAGTATGACCATTCCAATTGTCCATAATCATGACGCGCTATTCGAATAGTTTGACACTCTACAGAGGTGGTACACTTTCACCACAAGATTCGATACATCCGCTGTGGATAACCTGAATCATCATACTTGGTATGCAGATAATCAAACATAACCTTCCCTTTACACACCCTAGTACAAGCACCTCTCCTATGAGCATGGCCTCCCAACCATGACCATCAGTCATCTTGGGCACTGCATAGGTGGACAACATTGAGAGGTAGCCTCAGTTCAAACCTCTCCCGTGAGGGAACTAATACTAATGCATATAAATTTCCAGCTAAGCCTTACCCAATTCAGGTAATGTGGTTGTACGGTAAATTTGGAATGGTATCGCATCCGAATCCAACCATCAGTTTTATAACAAGGGTTTAAGGCTCATGCCTCATCATTTTCATCATCATAAACCAATTGTGTTTCTCAACACATGTCAAAACATCTCAATAGAATGACTCATCATTCCAAGGTTTTCATAACTCATTTTCACCAAGTGTTCCCATCTAAAATGACTCAAGTTTGATCTAGTCTAAAACACTAGGTTAAGAGTGTTCACTAAGGTGGAAAGGTGGGATCAATCTCATGTCATAGCATGACATCTAAGGGTTTATAATTAGGTCAAGTTTTATACTCTTTATGCTACCTTCAAAATTAATTAAAGAACTTTGTGTAAACTAAGGGGGTGGGATCAATGTATGCTTAAGGCATCTTTACTAAACTATCTAGTTTTATTCTAGCTTGCTACACTAGCTTACTAAAGCATGTTTGCAAGGGTTAGCTTGCCACTAATAGCATGCCTTGGTTGGTGCAGTGGTTGAAGTTTTCTTCTTCTTCTTCTTCCTGGTAGAACTCCTCCTCCTCGAAGGCTTGGTCGGTACTATCGTCTAGAAATACATAGGGAGGGCACAATCACCAAACAATACTTAACTTAGGCTAAGTAGTATTCTAAATCACCCAATTGATGATCTATTATCATCCAAAACATCACAAGTTTAATTCAATAGTTTCCACCTTTTTATTTTGGAAAAGTAATTTCTACTCATTGAAAAATTAACTACAATTTAATATTCACCACCAAAATATGGGATCATGTGGACACATGTCCTCACCACATATTCTAACATGTGGGAATGAGATTTAAAGGTTGGATTACTATTACTTTGGTTTAAGTTTATTATTTAATGATTTAAAGTGACTAGAAATGCCTATATAGCATTATTTTGGTACTAGTCCAAAGTCACTGTCTGTAAACCTTAATATTATTACATATTTGGATAGATATGATGAAATGTGATTTTTGAGAGTTGGAATCAACTCAAAAGCTAACTTGGTTGATTTTACAAAAATGTTTCAAGTTGTAAAAGCTTCTGCCTTCTCATTTTTATTAAGAGAAATCTATAACTCTAAATGAATTAAATCCAACGGACTTGGATAGAGCATTTCAATACCCTTCAGACAAAATTAGTTTCATGCAATTTGGATTTGTCAAACTCACAGAATTGAATTTTGAAACACTGGACAGAAACTCTATTCTAACTAAAAGGAAAAATCCTAATTTGAATCTACGGGCTTGCGCGGGAAAGGAAATGGGCCGGCCCAGTGGCAGCTTGGCACAAGGCTCACCGACAGGGGTCCCACTGGTCGTGGCACTTAAAACGCCGAAGCTATGCGTCTTGTGGGCCGTGCGATTAGAGGCTAGATCTACGGCTGAGGGTCGTCGTCGACAACGGACGGGTCGCCGGCGAGGTCGAACCCTAGCGGCTCGGTGGGGGTCTACTAGGGGCGTACGAGGGCTCCAGCAGGGTCGGCGATGCGGGCGAACGAAGTGGAAGACGACGGCGAGGCGAGGCGTGGTCACGGCGGAGCTTGGGGTGGCCGGAATCAACGACACCCTTCTTCTCTAGAGGCGGCGGCTCCGGCTCCAATTTCGGCGAGCTGCTGCTCCACTTGCTCTGGCGAGAGGTGGGTGAGGTTCAGAGAGGTGAGGGGAGTGGAATGGTGTGAGTCTTTGGTGCTGGGGAGGGCTCCTTTTATAGGCTCGAAGGTGAGACCGAGTGGGATGGGCGGTCGACGATGGCGACATGGCTACGGCGAGCTTGCGGCATGGCTGGGGATGGCGATCGATGGGCGGTCCCCTGGCGGTGCTCTAGCGCTTCAATGCGGCCGTAGGGGCGGTGATATGCGGTCGGGGTGAGGTGGCGCTCTGAGAGGCATAGGCGGCAGTGTCCACGGCGAGCGGTGGCTATGGGGCTTTGGGCGGCGAACGGGGGGTGTCTGGGATGTTCTCCAGATCGAGGCGGAGCGGTGGGCGCGGGCTGGTGTCGAGTGGTGGCTTGTGCACGTGGGGACAGGGCGCGCTCTGCGGGCGGCGTCGACATGGTCTGGTGGCACTGGGCGCGGCTTCTCCTCGGTGGTCCACGACTGCTCTTGGCTCGGGCAAGGGACAGAGAGGGGAGGTGCGGCGTTGGCTACCTCCTTGACATGGCGAGGGAAGGGGGAGTGGTCTGCTGCGACGGTTGCAAGGTTGGCCGGCCAGGGTGGTGCTCGACATGGCTTGGCATGGCCACTAGGGCATAGGGGATGGGCTGCAATTGGCATGGTTTGATCAAAGGGGGACAGAGGGATTAAATGGAGATCAAATGGGGGCAAAACCCTGTTCAAAACAGTGAGCTAGGATTAGAGTTAGGATTCTGCCTGCCAAGTGTTTGATAAAATGGCATAAGAGAAAAGTTTTGAATTTTGAGTTCAAAAATTTTGAGTGATCTCCACTAGTGCTAGGTAGGCTCTGGTTGCAAGGGTTTTGAAAATGGAGCTCAAATACATGGTTTTTGAAATAGGGGTGATCTATGCATATGCATTAGATTCAATTTTGAACTGCCATTTAAAATAGTTTCCAGAATGTTTTTAGAAGATCAAAAGGTGGGCCTTGGTACCTCATTATGTGTACTAGCAAGGGGTGCAAAGATCAAGAATTGTTTCTGTTAAGAATTGAGTACTAGGAATAGCCAAAGTAGGCATGAGAGTTAATTTTGTCAAAATGACCATTCCTTTATTTTAATTCTTTTTGATATGATTTCTTTTTGGAAAAGTTTGGGAATGATGTAGATGATGTTTAAATCCCCTAAGAAACATTTTAGAAGCAAAGGATCACACAATCATGGCAATTCAAAACAACTCCTATTTTAAATATGGAAAAGTTTTTGTTAATCCTAAATTTGGATGATTTGATCTTTGATAAGCTTGGATTGAAGTTTTGGGATGTTACACAAGTCCACCAAACTCCTTCACTGCTGCTCCCAGGGGATACAACCACAACTACCCTGGAGCGCCTGGCAGAGTCCCTGGCTATGCTGCACCACGACCACCTGGTGCTTGTTACACTTGTGGAAACACTGGGCATCAACACTGGAGTTGTCCCATGAACAACAAAGCTCTTCCTCCACCACCTCCAAGACCCGCGGCAAGTTCTTCTATGGTTCGTGCACCTCCACCTCGGGCTCTCAACATCAACACCAAGCCCGGGTCTACTGTTGCTCGTGCCAACTGTGTCAACGTCGCTCAAGCTGAGCATGCACCTGGAGTTGTGATGGGTATGCTTCCTGTTAACTCAGTTCCTGCATGAGTTTTGTTTGATTCTGGTGCATCACATTCATTCGTGTCATACAAGTTTGCGGAGAGTAATGGGTTACCTTCTGATGCTTTACCAACTCGCCTCATGGTGCAATCTCCTGGATCAAACATGAGGGCTTCTAAAATCAGCCATGGCAATCAAATTGAGATTGGTGGTTCTTCGTTCCCGGCTTCCTTAATTATTCTGGGCAATTCTGACATTGATGTTATCTTGGGCATGGATTGGTTAACAGCAAATGCAGCTATGATTGATTGTGCTGAACGCTCGGTTTGTCTGAAAATTCCTGAAGGCCATATAGTCTATTCTCCAAGTTTGACTCCTGCAATTCAGCTTTTCTCTTTGGCGGCTCTGAATGATGATGCTATGGAAGCTATTCAGAGTGTTCCGGTGGTCTATGAGTTCCCAGATATTTTTCCTGAAGAGTTTCCAGGTATGCCTCCAGATCGTGAGGTCGAGTTTGTGATTGAGCTTAAACCTGGTACCGCTCCTATCTCCAAGCGGCCTTATAAAATGGGTCCTGCTGAGTTGGCTGAACTCAAACGTCAGCTTGATGAACAAGAGAAGTTGGGTTTCATTCAGCACAGTACTTCTTCTTGGGGTAGCCCAACCATCTTTGTGAAGAAGTGAGACAAGACTGATAGACATTGTGTTGACTATCAGGCTCTCAATGCTAAAACCATCAAGAATAAATATCCCCTTCCACGGATTAATGATCTCTTCGATCAGCTAGCTGGAGCTGTGGTATTCTCTAAGCTTGATTTGAGAAGTGGATATCATCAAATCAAGATTCACAAAAAAGATGTTCCCAAAACAGCTTTCACCACCCGCTATGGCCTGTATGAGTACACGGTCATGTCTTTCGGTCTCACCAACGCACCTGCCACCTTCTCGAGGCTTATGAACTCGGTTTTCATGGAGTATCTTGATAAGTTCATTGTGGTCTATCTGGATGACATCCTAGTCTATTCTAAGTCAAAGGAAGAACATGAAGAACACCTTCGGTGTGTCCTAAACAAGCTTCGTGAGAACCGCCTGTACGCAAAGTTCTCCAAGTATGAGTTCTGGCTGCCTGAAGTCACCTATCTGGGTCACGTCATCTCGGCTAAGGGCATTGCCGTCTATAAGGCTCGACTTGTCGCGAAAGGGTTCCCACAAATTCAAGGAGTTGACTACGATGAGACTTTCTCACCAGTAGCAAAGCTAAAGTCTGTGAGGATTTTGTTAGCAATTGCTGCATATTTCGATTATGAGATTTGGCAGATGGATGTCAAAACGGCGTTCCTTAATGGTGACATTGAGGAAGAGTTGTATATGGTACAACCCAAGGGTTTTGTCGATCCTAGTGATGCTGACAAGGTATGCAAACTTCAGCGCTCCATTTATGGACTGAAGCAAGCATCCCGGAGTTGGAATCAATGTTTTGATAAAGTAATCAAAAACTTTGGATTTATACAAACTTATGGAGAAGCTTGTATTTACAAGAAAGTGAGTGGGAGCTCTGTAGCATTCCTAGTACTATATGTAGATGACATATTGTTGATTGGGAATGATATATAACTTCTTAATAGCGTCAAAACCTATTTGAATAATAGTTTTTCAATGAAGGATCTTGGCGAAGCGGCATATATTCTAGGCATCAAGATTTACAGAGATAGATCAAGACGCCTAATAGCGCTTTCACAAAGTACATACTTAGACAATGTTCTAAAGAAGTTTAGAATGGAAGAGAGCAAGAAAGGGTCCGTGCCCATGTTGTCAGGTAAGACCTTGAGTAAAACTCAAAGTCCGGCTACGGCAGAAGATAGAGAAAAGATGAATAATATTCCCTATGCCTCGGCCATAGGTTCTATCATGTATGCCATGCTGTGTACAAGACTGGATATAGCACATGCTGTTAGTTTGACTAGCAGATATTAAAGTGATCCTGGAATGGAGCACTGGACAGCGGTCAAGAATATCCTAAAGTACCTGAATAGGACTAAGGATATGGTTCTTTCTTATGGAGGTGATGAACAACTTGTTGTAAACGGCTACACTGATGCTAGTTGGAACACCGATCCAGATGACTCGAAGTCACGGATAATGATATTTATTTTGAATGGTGCTGCAGTGAGCTGGAGGAGTGCCAAGCAAAGCGTTGTGGCGAAATCTTCAACTAAATCGGAATACATAGCTGCTTCGGAGGCTGCACAAGAAGCCATATGGATGAAGGAGTTCATTACTGAACTTGGCGTGGTTCCCAGTGCGTTGGACCCGATGGCCATCTACTGTGACAACACAGGTGCCATAGCTAATGCACAGGAGCCAAGGTCACATAGCAAGCTGAAGCACATCAAGCTACGTTTCCATGCTATTCGCGAGTATGTCCGAGATGGTGACATAAAGATTTGCAAAGTACACACTGATCTGAATGTGGCAGATCCGTTGACTAAACCTCTCCCTAGAGCAAAGCATGACCAACACCAGAACGCCATGGGTGTTAGGTATATTACCATGTAATCTAGATTATTGACTCTAGTGCAAGTGGGAGACTGTTGGAGATATGCCCAAGAGGCAATAATAAAAGTGGTTATTATTATATCTTTGTGTTTATGATGAATGTTTACATCCCATGCTATAATTGTATTATAAGGAAACACTAATACATGTGTGTTTTGTAAACATAAAAGAGTCCCTAGTAAGCCTCTTGTTGAACTAGCTTGTTGATTAGTAGATGATCATGGTTTCCTGATCATGGACATTGGATGTCATTAATAACAAGGTTATATCATTAGGAGAATGATGTGATGGACACACACCCATAGTAAGCGTAGCATAAGATCAAGTCATTAAGTTCGTATTACTGTAAGCTTTCAAATGCATAGTAACCTAATCCTTCGACCATGAGGTCATGTTAATCACCATCACCGGATGGGTACTTTGATGACATCAAACACCGCTCAGAATCGGGTGGTTATAAAGGTGTCATTGGGTATTCTGAAAGTATGTGTTGAAGCACATGGACCAAGATTGGGATTTGTCCATCCATATGACGGATAGATATGCTCTGGGCCCTCTCGGTGGAATGTCATCTAGTTAGCTTGCAAGCATGTGACTTGGTCACAAGGGATGACATAACATGGAATGAGTAAAGAGTACTTATCAGTAACGAGGTAGAACTAGGTATGGAGATACCGACGATCAAACCTCGGATAAGTAGAATATCGCGTGACAAAGGGAATTGGTTTCGTATGTTAATGGTTCTATCGATCACGAAGTCATCGTTGAGTATGTGGGAGCTGTATGGATCTCCAGATCCCGCTGATGGTTATTGATCGGAGAGGTGTCTCCATCATGTCTGCATATTCACGAACCGTAGGGTGACACACTTAAGGTTCGAAGTTGTTTTAAGTAGATATGGAATGTGCGTTGGAGACCGAATGTTGTTCGGAGTCTCGGATTGGATTCGGGACATCACGAGGAGATCCAGAATTGTACGGAGAATGAGATTCATATATTGGGGATTATTTTCTAAGTTAGGAAATGTTCCGGAGTATTTGTATGGGGATTCTAGAAGGTTTCGGAATGTTCCGGAAGGTTCTAGGAGATTTCTTGGAGTTTGCTTGAAAACCAAGAAAGGATCAAGGAGTCCTTGTGGGGCAAGACAAGGAGTCATGGGGGAGGAGGACTCCTCCCACCCTCCCAATCCGCCGGCCAAGGAAGGGAGGGGAGTCCTAGGACTCCCCCTCCCATGGTGCCTCCCTCCTTTAAATAGAGGGGTAGGGGCGCCACCCCCTTCCCCCTCCACTCCAAACCCTAGCCGCCTCTCTCCTTCCCTCTTCAGCTTAGGCGAAGCCTGCAGAATTCTCTACTCCACCACCACCACACCGCCGTGCTGCTGGATTCCGTGGAGAAGATCTACTACCTCACCGCTGCTGGAACGGGGGAGGAAGGTCTGCCGACCAAGACGCAGGACCGATCATGGAAGCGCTGCCGGAACGCGACGCCGAAAGGTTCGTCCACACGATCTTGAGATCAGCGAGTGATCGACTACATCAACCACGAGATCCAATCTCGTAACGCTTTCGGATCTACGAGGGTTAGTACAGATCTATCTCGTTGCACATGTCTAATAGATTAGATCTTGGCTTTTATCTAGATTAGATCTGGGTTTTGTTCATTCTTGCGGTAGAAATTTTTTGTTTTCCATGCTACGAACCCATCACGAAGGGAGGGGTCGAGCGGGGAGGGACGGCGGCGGAGGACGCGGTCGTGACGGGCGGCTTCGGATCTGGCGGTGGGGATGGCCAGGGAGAGGCGGAACGGGACAAACGAGAAGGTGGAGCTGCCGGGCGGAGGGGAGGGCGTCGGCGGCCTTGCGAGGGTCGCCGGACTGCCGGAGGAGGAAGACCAGGGGAGGCGCGGCCGTCGGGGAGCGAGCGGCGCTGGGCCGGCGACGGATCGGGCGCGCATGGGCGGCTACGAGGTGGTGGGGAGGATCGGGGAGTGGTGGGTCCAGGGAAGAGAGAGAGGGGGGAGGGGATCGAGGCCAGGTGCGCCTGTCCGTTCGAGAGGGGGCGTACGCGCGGGGTGGGCCAGGGGACGAGGCAGGTGGAGGTGGGGAGTGGGCAGGTGCTGCGGGAGGCGTGCACGGGCGCGGAAGGAGAGGCGGCCGGTCAGCGGTAGGCGGGAAAAGGCTGGAGGTGGGCCAGGGGAGTGTGGCAGGGTGAGCGCGCGGGTGGAGTGCGTGTCTGCGTGCGTGCTCTGTGTGTTGCTGGGGCGGGTGAAGTGGCTGTGTGGAGTGATGAGGTGGAGGAAGCGGTGAGGTGGCAGGCTATGGTTGGCCGGGGTGATGTGGAGGGGGGCTGGGTAGGATAGGGTGGGGTGGGGTAGGTTAGGGATTAGACTAGGTTTTAGCTTAGGGCTTGGAGGTGGCCGGCCGGGCTTTTGGGCCTAGCGGGCTGCCTCCCAAAATAATGCAAACTTTTATTTTAATTTAAAATAGACTTTTGTAAATAGTTTTTAGACAAATAAAAGACTCGAAAAAGTCCGGAGTTTGATTTGAAAATTAAGACGGGGAATATTTAGAAAACAAACCTAGGCTTTTAGAAAATAGTTTTAGACAAAAACCATGCATGACGATGACGATGTTCAAATGCAATGTGGCATGATGACATGAGCATGCGGTCATGATGATGTAATGCACAAAAACATCGCGATTTTCTAGTAGTGGTTTTAGCGGGATGCCACAGTAGACATATGATATTAACTTGACCGGTTCAAGTTACATTGCGGATAGAGATGGTGGAGCATATGACACATATATTGTAGATTGTCATAAATAGTGAAAAAAATACAACAAAATCTTGCAATTAAAAGATAGTAGTTAAAAAACTCAGTATCTCTCAAGGATGCAGCAGTACACCAAATATTCGCTCCTACCGATCATGCTTAATTTAAATTTACAACTTGAAATGATCAACTGGTAGTATTACTTCGTTTGTCAACCTCGTTCTCTTTTTTCAACGAAAGGATAAGAATTATCAGGGCTGATGTCAAATAGTCCGTTATTATAATCCGTTACTATAATCAAAATGCAAAGAACAACAACATGCCTTATTAATTATAAGGAAAGGAAAACAAGCATCAGTTCACTAAAGAATAAAAATCTCTCTAAAATGTATCATATACAATATTCATAGCACATGGAGTTTGACTAAATAAAGTATCATAGATTTCTCTGTGCAACTAAAAGATATTCTCTCCATAGGAAGTAAAACTTTTTATTATATGTGTATATTCTCTCGTTGAACAACACAAGATGGAGGGGGGCGACACGAGATAAGACCTGTCGGACAAGGGAAAATATAGCTAAGCAAAGCAAGTGCACATATTGCACCATATATAGAACTAACATCTTATGGCATCATGCCTTCTGAATACTGCTCTTTAGCTCTAAAGAATGTAGGAAACCTTTAGTTTTAGCAAATAATTTTTCCTTGAGGGCACGATAGGATGGACCAATGCATGCCACATTAGAACATGGAATATTTATCATTTGCTACCTAGTAGTAGTAAACAACTTCAGAAGATGTGCATTCAGAATTAGCCAACAAATCTGAGGACACTTTGGTACCTGTACAACTGCAGACCAAAACGTCCAAATGCCATTTCTTATACTAGCATAAACATTGGTTTAGGAGTCCATGCAACATTATTCAGAAGCACTTCTTAAATTTGAGAGAAATGGACTGCCTATGATTAGTAAATACATATACTACCTTGGAACAAAAAAAACAAATTTGAAAGAACGTACCAATTCAATCTGCCTTCCTGAAGGAAAACGTGAACGGTTTACATGCGCACAACTCCTCACTGAGTGCAACTTCAGAATTAGTTGCTGCAATCAGAAGAGTAGTGGTTAGGAGAAGGTAGAGAGGGAATGAGAGATGGGGCAGATATACCACAATACACCGTGTAGTTCCCATGGGCGATTGAGAAGGCTAGAGCAGATGGTAGCATGATGGTCTGTAGCTCGGCGACCATCTAGTGGCCGGCGAAGAGACCGATATTCTCCAAGTGGAGCAGAGGAAGAGGGCGCACACGCTGATTTGATTGTCGAAGAGGAAGAGGCGCTGAGCGCCTGGGCCTGAGACGCAGAGCCCTGCCCTGCTGCCGGAGTGGTGCTGGCCGGAGAAAGGAAGATGATTGGGTGCAACATATAAATATGAGGATTCAGCCGGAAAGAGAAGGCAAACAGACTGTAACGCTGCTGCACTTGGAAACGGTCGAGCTTCAATGCGGCGCCGGTGGCGGTTTGAGGGCGGATTGAATAGAACGGCAGGAGGCTTTGTTTTTGATTTTTTAGGGTACGGCTGGAGGTGCAGGGGAGACGCCCTTCAAAGACTGGGCCTATAGCGTCCGTCAGCCGGTCGAAAGAACAAAGCTACCGAGGCCCATGCGCACGTCAAGGAAGCCTGCCTTCCTGGACGAGGAAGACGGACGATCAAACAGCTTCTCCAGCAGTTTGAGGGCCAGATTTACGACACGGCTCCCAGGTCAATCTCCAGAGTAGCTGCCCTGAGACTTTGGCCTGATCTTGATGCGTAGGTTGCTAGTGGAATTGGAAAGATCCTAGGCCCTAGCAGGACGATGGTGTAATCGTGTACGTTGGTAAACGTGATCCGATGGACCCAAAATCGCTGTAGGGAGTTTCTTAATCATTTGGTCTTTCGACTATCCAAACCGAATTATCTATAGACTTAAGTTTGATAAAAAGAAAGCATTCTCAAGCCATATGGGAGTACGTGTCTATGCCTAGTGGCCCAAAAAAAGATTAAATAGGGTCAGCTTAAAGAAAATGAGTAATTAGTCAAGGTCTGCCTGCGGAAAAAACCAAACAAACGTAGTTAGAGCATCTTCAATTTGTTGGACACACAAAGATTCGTCGGTGCAAAAAAAGGCTATTATTGAGCACGCCGAGGCAAATTCGTGCTCCAGCAGACGTCCAAAAATAGGTTGCGCACAAAACAATTTAGGGCACACACACAAAAAGCCTAATCCTTTTGCTGCAAATTTGGTGTGCAGGCCCGCGCTACCCAACCGCCAAACTGAAACTTCCGTGTGCGGCTTCCTTCATCCCGCCGCCAGCGAAATCCCGGCCATGGAGGGATATTCCGCCACTCCCCCAACCCCTTCTCCGCCCCCACATCTGCCGATGCAACAGTTTCATCGCCGGTCGCAGCATCCTCCCATCGCCGCCGCTGCACCCTGACCTAACGCCAACATCGTCTGTGGCTAGATGTTTGCGCCACCACGACCGACGAATCCACATGTTGTCGTCCACCGTCCGCCTTGAATCCAAGGAATTCCATGCCCAAGCGGACGTCTATTGCGGTTCCTGGACAGAAGAAGGGCAAGATCGACATGGATCCACACGACAAACCTGTAGCAGGGCATGCAGATGGCCCATTCCAGCCACCGCAACCTCTACTGCAGCCATCCCAGCCGCGAGCAACTACGGAGGAGGTAGCGTCGTCTGTTGCACCTAACATGTTCGACCCAATGACGACAAGGCACATAATTGCTTTTTTATTGTTTTGAATTATATAGATGAATATAAATGATGAAATTTAATGTAGTTTGATGTGTGTTAACTTTCATGCATTGTAGTATGGATGATGAAATGTCTATGTCAACTATGAATGTTGGGTCATCACATTCACAAGAGTATTGGTCTCAAGAATATGAAACTGAACAACATGGTGATGAAGTTGACATGGAGAATAATGGTGAGGTCAAGGGTTTCGGTGATGCACTGAAGGGGCGAGCGGCCAAATACACCATGGAGTAAGGCATCTTACTATGCAACACATGGTGCAATGTGGGCATGGATTTGATCATAAGCACGGAGCAAACAAGAGACACTTATTGGGTTAGGATGAAGGAGTACTTCAGTACATACGACCAAAGTGGAATTGGGCGGACGAATATATATTTTCATCGAATTGTCAAAGGTGGGCGGTGACATTTGCAAATGTTGAACGAATGAACCCAAGTGGCACAAATGGCAGAGATAGGGTATGTTGTATTCTTTTGTGACATCTGTTTATCTTCCATGTGGATACTTTGTTCAATTTATTATTGTCCATGACTAATTTTCTCTCTTTTGGTTCATGTAGCTCAACATTTCCCAAAATTTATTCAAAGAGTATCCAAAGAGAACCAAGAAGGGCAAGCTGGTTCAAGCAAGGCCATTCATATTGGCCCATTATTATAGGGAGCTAGAGAATGAAGAGAAATGGAATAATGTTATGTGTTGCAAGTGCCAAAGAGAGACGAAGTCAACTATGGAGACAAGAATCATTGATGACGATGAATCATGAAGCAAGAATGGAAAGAGAATCCATACTTCAAACTCGGTTGAAAAAACAAAAATAAGACCCACCGGAAGGAAACAAGCAAAATAAAAGGGAAAGAAGACTAGAGATGGTGACATAAAGAAGTCATTGGATGCTATTGTGAGTGCAAGAAAGAAAGCTTTTGAAGAGAGGAAGTTTTCGAGGAACAAAGAAATACATGATAGGTCGACGAGCGGTGAGAGAAGGGATGTAGCCGGGGAGAGGAGGGCCTTCATAGAGGAGAAGAAAGTTGCTATCGAAGAAACTATCTATCTCATGGAGCATGAGAAAAGTATCTTCTTCATGGACACAACCAATCTCGATGAAAGGAAAAAGGAATACATCAACCTTTGTCGTGATCAAGTATTGGCTCAAAAATGAATGATGGGAAGTTACATGAATGGATACATGGGAGGTGCTAACACGGGAGGATACGTGGGTGGCATGGGAGTGCCTAAGGGAGGCATGAGTGGAATGAGTGCACCTATAGGAGGCACTGGCGGCATGGGACCACCTAAAAGTGGCAGTAGAGGCATGGGTGGCATGGGTGTATCTATTTGGGAGGCATTGGTGGCATGGATGCACCTATAGAAGGCATTGGAGGCATGGGTGCACCCATGGAAGCTACAATGGGTGACATTGATGACATGGGAGCACCTTCGGGTGGCCTTGGAGGCATGGGATCTACAATGGGTGACATGGGAGTTGGAATGGGTGCATTCATGACTATCATGGTATATCACATGCCTCCCATGAGTGGTTGTTTTGGAGTTTACTGAAGGGAATATGCTCGAGAGGCAATAATAAAGTGGTTATTATCTTATTCCATGTTTATGATAAATGTTTATTTTACATGCTAGAATTGTATTGATTCGGAAACATCAATACATGTGTGTTTAATAAACAAAAAGGGTTCCTAGTCATGCCTCTCTTATAGACTAGCTTGTTGATTAACAAGATGATCAAGGTTTCCTGATCATGGACATTGGATGTTGTTAATAAGAAGGTCACACCATTGGTGGAATGATGTGATGAACATTCATCCGAAGTATAGCATTACGATCAAGTCATTATGTTTATATTGCTATAACATCATACGAAGTAATATTTATCCTTAGACCATGAGATCATGTTAATTGCTAACACCGGAAGTGTATCTTGATAACATCAAACGTCACACCGTAACAGGGTGACTATAAAGGTGGGTTCAGTGCTAAGGTGTTATGTTGAGGCTCATGGATCAAGAGTGGGATTTGTCCATCTCGATGACGGATAGATATACTCTGGGCCCTCTTGGTGATATCACATTGAAATAGCTTGCAAGCAAGTGATGTGATTAGTAGAATGTTATATCACGGGAACGAGAAAAGAGTACATGTCGGTAACGAGATCAAACTAGGTATGGAGATACCGATGATCGAATCTCGGACATGTAATATATCGAGGGACAAAGGGATTTAGTTACAAGCGTTAAAGGTTCTCACGATCACAAAAGTCATCGTTGAATGTGTAGGAGTCAGTATGGATCTCCAGGTCCCGCTTCTGATTATTGATCTGAGAGGGGTCTCGATCATGTCTGCATTATTCGCAAACCGTAGGGTGAAACACTTAAGGGATACCGACACCATTTGGAGCAAATATGTTTTCAGATAAAGATTTAAGAAAGCGCTGGAATTATTTCAATAGACGCCGAAACTGTTTCGGGTGAAATTGCTGAAGTTGGTTCTGCATGTAATATTGAAATGTTGTAGGGGTTTTTATGTGAATGTTTGTTAATTAAAGTAATTAACAAAATTCTGAATAAAAATAATAAAAGAGTTTTATTAAATGAGAGAGCATTAAATTTGGAGAAATTTAATGCATTTAAAGTGGAGACTTTAAAAGAGAATGTGAAGGGGCAAATTTATGTGGAGGGAGTTACCACCACATGAATGGAGGAGGTGAAGAGCCACCTCCTCCATGCCCCGGCCATGAAGGAGGGGCACCCCCCTCCTCCTATAAAAGGCCCCCCTCTCACACCTTCATACTCACACCTCCTTGTGAAGGATCTCTCTCCCCCTCTAGTATTATTCCCCCATGGTCTCGGATTAGCGAGATACATGTTCCCGGTGGCTTTATCTAGAAAGGAGTTGCTACTTCCGTTGCTTTGCTGAAGCGAGGGACGGAGGTTGTCGGGGTACCGAACGTGTGTGCGATCACGGATGCACCGCTGCTTTGCGGTGCTGGACTTGGTGGTGCTGGAGCTGGATCTGATGGACGTGCTGGAGCCGGACCTGCTGGACTTCATCACGATCTTGAGATCGGCAAGTGTACGACTACATCAACCATGAGTTCCTACTCGTTAACAAAGCTCGTTGTCTATGAGGGTAAGTTCTCTTTGGATGTATGTCCACCCGTTGCTTTGTACCTAGTAGATAGATCTTGGTGTGTAGTTCACACCGTAGGAAATTTTTTGTTTTCTATGCTGCGGACCCAACAGTGGTATCAGAGCCTGATCTATGCGTAGGTGCTTAGCACGGGTAGTACACATATGTTTATATGTGGGCGATGATGATCATGTTATTGCATCTTCTATGTACTTTGGATATTGGTGGCATAGTGGTATGAAGCGGCCCGGACCAACCTTACATGTCATTGTACATGAGACCGGTTCCACGACTGACATGCAACTTGTTTTGCATAAGTGGCTGGCGAGTGTCTGTCTCTCCTACTATAGTCAATATCTGATTTACAACGAGTTGCTAATAACTTGGTTATCCTCGTTGTGGTTCCATGTTCGTAGGTAAGAACGGTTCTATCTCCGAAAGCCCTAAGCCACGTAAAACTTGCAATTGATAAATTAGAGGCGTCTAGTTTAGATCGTTGCTGGGCTAGTGTATTGATATGGTATTGTTGTAAGTAGATGTATGATAGATACTCTTACAACACACTCAACGTGTAAGTTCCATAGACCTTGGCCTTACACACAAAGGAATGATAGAGATCATACCACGATGCAAGTGATAGAGATCAAATGCATGGACCATATCATCTCACTTTACACATTAGATGTTAGAATCTTATACTGCTAGTTTGGCGCTTTCTGTAGCATTGTAAGATGATCCCTCATTTAAATATCAAGATAAAATGTGTTCTTCCTTAAGTATGCACCGTTCTATGGATCGTGTTTCGAGACATCACGTGATGATCGGGTGTTCTCAACTCTACGCTTTCATGCAACGGGTGTAAGACAGTTTTACACACGCGAATACTAAGGTTCTTACTTGGCGAGCCTAGCATGTATGCATGGCCTCGGAACACGGACCGAAAGGTTAAGCATGAGTCATATAGTTGATGTGATGACCATATTGATGCTCGCCTTTGAAGATACACCGACTCACGTGATGATCGGACTTGGTGTAGTGGATTTAGTTCATGTAATCACCAAAGAGGCACGAGGGATGTCGTTTTTGAGTGGGAGTTCATTTCTAATTTGGATTAGTCGAACTCAGTTTGTCATAAACTAAATCGAAGTGAATTTGCATAGTTTGTTGTAGTCATTGGCATTCGTTTTCTACCTTATGCTTAGTTTTTATTTGAGATAATAGAACTACAGAATTCTGGATATTTACTTTACGAACTGGTATCGTATTGTTTTGAATGTCAATTTAAAGTTTATAAGTCCTATTGCAAACTTTTAGCAAACTCTATTTACTCTATGAAGTTTAATAAGTAGTATTAAATCAAGAGTAAGAATTCCAATGTTAGTATCTAAAGTATCATGTTTGCCTCCATGATTATTGATATTCAAAAAGTTGTTTTAATATCAAGATTATATTGGAGCTGAAAATTGTTTCAGAAACCATCATGTGTGAAAGATATTATGATATCTGAAACAATGTTTTTGGTTGCATTATGATAGAGTATAATTTAGCAAAATACATGTTCTCATATTGTATGAGAATTTGTGAAGGATGGAAATGCTAGGCATCCGAATCTACCAAAAAGGTTTTGGGAACTGATATTATACTCGTGATTCTTCCTTATAAGCTATAGTAGCTTGATCATGAAAGTTGTCATGATAAGGATGAATAGAAGATGTAAGTAAAATGTTTACTACACTAATAGATTACTAAAGAATGGATTTTTGAAAGAATGCCAAACATTTGATGATGGTGATCCACTTCAAAGTGCAAGTCCAAAGGTATTAGTATTTGACTATATACAAGCTTTGTACCATGTGTCATGTTGATGACACCACTATTGATGTTGATAGATTCTTTTAAAAGAAAAAGGAATTGCTGAAAGAGAATCTATAAAATATTTGGCAGAAAATAAAAGGTTGGAGATGTCCAATTTGGGTATATAGAAGATATACATGTTATGGCTATATTCCTTGCTTGTTAAACAATGTGGTTATGAGGTATTGGATACCGGTATTGGATACCGAATTGGTTGGTATGAAGTGTCATACAGGACAACGCAATTCATGAACTACAATGGCCTAAGTAACTACCAAGAGAATGAGTGATGATGTTCATCGAAAACAAATAAAGTGTTATTGTGTTTTTCGTTATCATCAAACCAAGCCTTCAAGATTTGTTTAAATAATTGTTATTTTGTTCCGGTATTATGAGAACAATGGCTGTTCAAATAATTACCGTATTCCATAAAGGATGGATGAACTTTTACAAGTCTAGTTGGAGAAATCACATCCATAAACACTATTGCTAAAATGTCGCAAGACAAATGATCGAAAGATCACTTATGAAGTGACATCGCGGTTTAAATTATATTTGAAAGAAAACATGAAGAAACTCCATGTTGATGGAATTTTGGAGTCCTTGATTTTGATCAGTTGACGCATGTGAGACTTTCCTCGAGATAATTGAAACTCCGTTCATAGGCCAAAGAGGAACAGATGACTAGCTTATTGGAAATTGTGCATGCTGATGTGCATAGTCCATTATGTGTAGCGATATGCGATGGATCTTTTTGCTTCATATGCTTTCTCCGAAAATTTGAGTGAATATATCTGTATATTTACTTAATAAGGAAGAAGTATGAAACATTTGAAAATTGTTCAAAGACTTTCAAGATGAAGTGGAAAATCATTGTAACAAGAAAATAAAGAGTTTATGATTCGATCATAAAGGAAGATATTTGAGTTACATGTTTAGCAAAAACACCTAAGACTTGAGGAATTGTTCCATGATTTGTGTTTCCCGATAAACCATAGGAGTATGGCATATTCGAGAGATAAAATCAAACCATGTTTGACATGGTAAGATCAAGGGTGTCATTTATAAAACTGCCATTATGTTTTAAGGATTGAAGCTTTAGAGACTACCGCTTTTACATTGAAAAGAGCACCATCGTGATCCATTGAAATGACACCATATGAGTTATGGTTTGGGATAAAACCCGAATTGTCTTTTCTTAAATTTTGGTATGCTATGCATAAGTAAAATGTTTACAACCAAAGTCGGATAAGCACGTCTTTGTAGGTTATCCCAAAGAATTTGTTGGGAATTTCTCCATAACACCGAGGACAAAAGAGTTTGTTACTTGGAACGTCAAGTTCCTTGAGAAGGAATTTTTCGTGAAAAGTTAAGTGGGAGGACAATAGAACTTTGATAAGGTTGTTGAACCTTAGCTATATGTGCTAAGTAGCACAGCGCTGGAAAGTGTCCCGGTGGCGGCCACAATGCTCATGGCTCTCGTGATTACAAAAGGTGTGATCTCGGAGATTAGAGTTCCTATTGAGCCGTGTGGGTCGGTAAGAATCAAATAGTAAGATTTGATAAGCAAGTCGTTATTGTTTTGACAATGATGAACCGACTACATGCAAAGAAGCGATGATGGGCCCTGACTCCGTAAATGACTAGAAGTCATAGAATCCGTGATAATATCCATACACGAGAAATCAAGTTTTTGAACTTGGAAGACCCTCCGGAAAGGCGTGAAGCCTATCGGTCGTGTTTAGATCTATAAAGAAATAAGACATGGATGTTTAACATCTATAAAATAGTCGACATGTCGGAAAGAAGTTTACGACAATGTTCAAGGAGTTAACTATGACAAGATTTGATCTTTCATAGCGATATTTAGTCTTGACGGATTAATGTAGCAACCACTACATATAATTTGGTATATGGTAGTTGAATAAACAAAACAAGGTTCTTCTAATAGAACGGTAACCTAGGACATGTACATGACATGGTCCGAAGGGTTTTGTTAATTCAAAGGGTGCTAAAAGGGCATGTAAACTTCAATAGTTGAAGTAAGCATAGCGGATTTGGAATCTTCACCATGATGAAACTGTTAAAAGAGTTTAAATTCATCGGAGATGATGAAGATGCTTGCATTTGCAAGAAATTAAGTGGGAGCGCTGAGACATATTTCTAATACATTATGTAGAGGACATATTGTTGATTGGAAATGATGTATCTTGTATTGACACAAGTTAAGAATTTTATTAAAATAAGATTATGATGAAAGACTTGGGCAAACCCGGAATATTAGGCATCAATATCTATATGGATAGATTAAGGCGCTAATATGGTTGTGCCAGACATACATATATGAGATATTGAAAGGGTTAAATATGGAAACAACAAGAAAGGTTCTTGCTGTATGGAAAGAATTGTATTCAGATTCAAGTGTTTCAACACTTGGTGAGTAAGATCACATGAAGATTCTGATCGATTATACCATGATATGTATATATCCAGAATGTCCTATGCTCTAAATGTTATGAGCATATACCAGAATGATTCATAAGATGATCATTGGACAATAGTAAAGATATTCTTATGAGCTTTGGAAGAACTAAGAATATATCATGTATAAGTGACAAATAGTTAAAGGTAGTTCATTGTAAAGTGTTACATTGATACTAGTTTTGTCACGAGATACAAATTAAATTTATCTCAATTTAGACTATGGGTGGCACAACATAATGGAAAGGATGTTCCATGATGGATTTGGATGAGTTCCAAAGTTGAGATATTGTGACAGATACTACAACAAAAGGCTAAGTATATGACTGCTATAGTAGCAGCATAGGAGGGCATTTGTGTTAAGTAGTTTGTTATCAAACTAGGTGTGGTTCAAAGTGGGCTAATACTATGAAGATATATTGTGTGACAATAATATCAACATATTTTGAGCCGAACGAACTAAAGGTCTCACCAAAGGACCAAATCTATACAATGGCATCTCATTTGAGAATGAGTGATGCGTAGAGACGCAAAGACATGCAAATACACACGGACCTGAAACTGTCAGATCCAAAGATTATGTTAATCACTACAAATAGCGTATATGCAACACCAGAAAGCCATAGATGTTCAATGCGCAAAGTTTTTCAAACTAGATTATTGTCTCTAGTGCAAGTGGGAGACTGAAGGGAATATGCCTGAGAGGCAATAATAAAGTGGTTATTATCTTATTCCATGTTTATGATAAATGTTTATTTTACATGCTAGAATTGTATTGATTCGGAAACATCAATACATGTGTGTTTAATAAACAAAAAGGGTTCCTAGTCATGCCTCTCTTATAGACTAGCTTGTTGATTAACAAGATGATCAAGGTTTCCTGATCATGGACATTGGATGTTGTTAATAACAAGGTCACACTATTGGTGGAATGATGTGATGAACATTCATCCGAAGTATAGCATTACGATCAATTCATTATGTTTATATTGCTATAACATCATACGAAGTAATCTTTATCCTTAGACCATGAGATCATGTTAATTGCTAACACCAGAAGTATATCTTGATAACATCAAACGTCACACCGTAACATGGTGACTATAAAGGTGGGTTCAGTGCTAAGAAGGTGTTATGTTGAGGCTCATGGATCAAGAGTGGGATTTGTCCATCCCGATGACGGATAGATATACTCTGGGCCCTCTCGGTGATATCACATTAAAATAGCTTGCAAGCAAGTGATGTGATCACTAGAATGTTATATCACGGGAACGAGAAAAGAGTACATGTCGGTAACGAGATCAAACTAGGTATGGAGATAACGATGATCGAATCTCGGACATGTAATATATCGAGGGACAAAGGGATTTATTTACAAGCGTTAACGGTTCTCACGATCACAGAAGTCATCGTTGAATGTGTAGGAGTCAGTATGGATCTCCAGGTCCCGCTTCTGATTATTGATCTGAGAGGGGTCTCGATCATGTCTGCATTATTCGCGAACCGTAGGGTGACACACTTAAGGGATACCGACACCATTTGGAGCAAATATGTTTTCAGATAAAGATTTAAGAAAGCGCTGGAATTATTTCAATAGACACCGAAACTGTTTCGGGTGAAATTGCTGAAGTTGGTTCTGCATGTAATATTGAAATGTTGTAGGGGGTTTTATGTGAATGTTTGTTAATTAAAGTAATTAACAAAATTCTGAATAAAAATAATAAAAGAGTTTTATTAAATGAGAGAGCATTAAATTTGGAGAAATTTAATGCATTTAAAGTGGAGACTTTAAAAGAGAATGTGAAGGGGCAAATTTATGTGGAGGGAGTTACCACCACATGAATGGAGGAGGTGAAGAGCCACCTCCTCCATGCCCCGGCCATGAAGGAGGGGCACCCCCCTCCTCCTATAAAAGGCCCCCCTCTCACACCTTCATACTCACACCTCCTTGTGAAGGATCTCTCTCCCCCTCTAGTATTATTTCCCCATGGTCTCGGATTAGCGAGATACATGTTCCCGGTGGCTTTATCTAGAAAGGAGTTGCTGCTTCCGCTGCTTTGCTGGAGGGAGGGATGGAGGTTGTCGGGGTACCGGACGTGTGTGCGATCACGGATGCACCGCTGCTTTGCGGTGCTGGATTTGGTGGTGCTGGAGCTGGATCTGATGGACGTGCTGGAGCCGGACCTGCTGGACTTCATCACGATCTTGAGATCGGCAAGTGTACGACTACATCAACCACGAGTTCCTACTCGTTAACAAATCTCGTTGTCTACGAGGGTAAGTTCTCTTTGGATGTATGTCCACCCGTTGCTTTGTACCTAGTAGATAGATCTTGGCGTGTAGTTCACACCGTAGGAAATTTTTTGTTTTCTATGCTACGGACCCAACATTTACATGGGTGATAGCACATGCTCCTAGAATACACCAACATTGTCCAAGTTTCCAATAATGATGAAGCACAAGATGGAGATGTCCATGGAAAGGACGAGGCATGATGGTCGTAGGCATTGATGTTAATGTTTGATGTGTTTATTTGAACTTCAATTATGATGAACTTGGTTGTATTGAATTATGCTATGATTTTGAACTATGCCATTATAGATTTAATCTATGTATGATGATCAAATCATGTTCTTGAATTTATATGTGTGTGTTGGGAATAGATTTTTATGTTCATCACTTTTGTTTGATCTTGGCAGGTTGAGATGCGTTTAATCTTGGCAAGTGGAAGCCAATCGCGGCTTATTTTAGTGCGGCTAGAAAACTGCTGCCTGCATAGCGTTGCATTTTCGTGCGCCTGGAAATTTTGTAACCGCCACACCCACTAAAACAGCCAAAATGGTGCCCAAAAACCAAAAAGTCATGCACTCTTTTAGTGAAAAATGTTGGATATGCTCTTAAGATTGGTAGTTAACGGACCTCTTGTAGGCGTTGAGTTTCCCTTCAGCAATCGCCATGGAATCGACCTAGGCGGCCACTGTGTTGTAGTTGATGATCTGGTGATATAGACGGAAGGATGTAGACACCTGAGTGCTAGGGGTCGCACGGTCACCTCTATTGATGACACCTTCAGGCTCACCGCCACGCGGGAGGTAGGAGAGAAGGTCCATCACAGGGTCAAGTTGGAAACAATTTGAGTTCTTGTGTCAAAATCTAAAACGTTTCTTAAAATGCCCTTGTAGTTCTTGAAGTATTAAAGACCTTTTTTTGCGGGGAGAAGTCTTAAAGACCTGAGCGGTTAAATCAACTATCTCCTCGAGTAAGGTCCAACATGATATGCTTTCTGCCAGTATCCAAAATAAATCATATCTTCTGTGTTGCACTGAACTCTAATAGTTTGACATCTATCAATAAATAATGGAGAGGTGTTAAATAAGTCGTACTTTATTCTCCACATGGCTAGCCGACCGTCTACGGTGAGAATCAGGAAGAGATCGAGAAGGCCCGACTGCTAAAGACGGGATTGAGTGTCTCCATAGATAATGACGCTACAACATATACGTTCTAAGCGGTGTTACAATTAAAGCATCGGTTAATGTGACGGAACCGTTACACTGTGTGATAACACCATGAAGACGGCGCGGCGAAGCGCGCATGTCCATCTAGTACTAGTCTAATTTTCTTAATATGCATCATAGTTTCAAAATATACACGTAACTCTTGTACATAGTTTTAAATGTACACATAACTCTTGTAGGTAAGTTACCTCACATTTGGAAATCTGTTTCGGGTCGCATGTCCACGTGATTCACGATGTCCTAATGTATTCTGCATCGTATTGCCTGGTAAACTGCCCTTTTGTACAGTGCACGGACCGGTCGGACCGCATCACGAGTAATGTTTCGGTACCAGGAAGACGTTTGTGCTTCGACAGAACAGGACGCGGATAGAGTTTTTGGACCGGCGTCTGCATTAATGGAGGATATACACCCGTCGTCGTCTCCAACCTCATCTCACTCACCTTCTACCTTCCCACCCGTCTCATCCCCATCCTCTTCCCCCATTTGCTCCCTAGCACGAATCCCCCCTGCTCCTCAGTCTCAGAAGCAATCGGTGATACTGACACCGTCTTCCTCTTCCTCCCAGATCGTCGACCCGGCCGTGCTCCTCTCGCTCGTCCCCTGCCGTTTTTGTGGTGACCAGATCATCACCTGGGTAGCCAAGCGCGGGTTCTAGGTTATACAAATGCTGCCGCCACAAGGTAAGCATCTGATCTGCGAATCCGTTGTCGATTTGGTTGCGCACCAAAAGTCTGGATTTGCTACATATATCTTGTCCGCGTGGGTGGGCAATGTAGTTTTTCTTAGTGGCAGCAAGATTACGCCGTTTCAATCTAGTCATGCCTTTTATAATATTGATTAAATCCTCTACTCCATATATCACATTTGCCCCAGATGCAGTTGGGTCCAGCAGAAAAATAAATCGTCATTCTTGCTTGGGTTGTGATCACGCACTTCCAAGTTCCAACTCGTTTTCACCATCGAGGATAATGGATCATGCCGTGCTCAATTACGCTCACACAGTTTCCAGCTATAACTCGGACGACGACGATCCCAATGCACCACGAATATTTGGACATCTTAGTTTCGAACTCCCTAAGAGGTGATCCATCTTCAGCTCTAGCTATGTAACTAATCCATGGAGAGCTGGTCGCATCACGCCACACTGCAGCCAGCCATCGCGGATGACCTTGAACAGACCATTAGAAAAACGTTTCTGCTTCAGTACGCACCCGCCTGGAAACCAAAGTTTGAAAAAAATACATGGACGACTGAGATACGCGCGGACGGTTCATAGTCGGGGGGCACGATCATCCTTCCGAAATTTCGTCGTTGCTCTGTAAAAAAAAAGAACCGTAGAAGTCTGTGTAGAAGCCCGTACGGTCCGTTCACCGGCGCGTATTATACACGTATGCACGTGGGTGCCGAACCGTCCGCTTCCTTAAGTAGCATAGTCAGTGGTTGGTCTACGTTCCAACCACTTTCAGAAATTCCCAAAATCGGATAGCAAACCCTGACTAGCCGTCTCTCCACAAACACTCGATCACGGCATCCATGGAGAAGGGGAAGCAGGTGGCGGCGCCCGCTGACAACGCGGAGAAGGGGAAGCAGGTGGTTGTGGGTGTTGAGCACGCGGATAAGGGGAAGCAGGTCGCGGATGCAGAGGGGGCGGCAATGGGAGCTTCGGCTTGGGTGGGTCGGCGGTCTACTCCGGTGTGCATCCAATAAAGCGAAAGTTCGAGATGGAGGCGCAGATCAGGCGCAAGAAGAAGAAGAACCTGAAGAACAAACTGCGTTAGGAGAGGAAGGAGAGGGGGGGGGGGAGAAGATCTACTCGCCTGCCGACGTCAAGAGCTTCCGCGAGTCCGACAGCGATGACACCGATGAGGTAAGTCTAGATCTCGCTCCTAGTGTTCTTGCCGCCGAGGACTGCCTCGTTCTGTTCTTGCTAGGGTTTGTGGTGCTAGTAGGGTTAGATGCGCCTAGCGATGCTAGTTTGTGCCAGGTTAGACCCCTTTGGCGACGTTCTGATGGATGTAGGATCAAGTAGGCTTCTGATTTGGCAGGCTAGGTCGTCGAGTGGTTCCTCTTACTTTGAATGTTATGATATTTGTAATCTGTGCCTGGTTTACATGCGCCTAGATGTTGTAGCTTATGCTTGGCCTTTGTGCCTGAGTTTTTGGTCTTGAACGATCTGACAAGTAAGAACCTGGTATTTTGTTTGCAATAAAAATGGAATGGGGCTGCTGCCTATTGATCTATACATATAATTGATTTATGGGTTCTACTTGCGACCACTTCGAGATTGTAAATTTAGGTAATATGACCATGCATAGTTCAAGTTCATATTAGGTGTTACTTTGTAAAAATTCTTAGAAAATTTAGCAATGCTAGTTTGTGAATTTGCTTGTAATAGTTAAGTAAAGAGACATGAGAATCTATACCAAGTGCTTGTCAATATACTGTTGTACTATTGTGTAGAATGTATTTGGTGTCATTTACTTTTCTTATGAATTTAGTTCATTAGATCACCTGATCACTTTATACTGAGCTTAATATACCTAGTCTATGTACTCATAGTCAGAGTGGCTGCCTTGGTAATTTGCTAGTCTTTTGAAATGCTTGTCTCACATAGAACATATGATTCTAGTACATTCATGATAGTTGTTAAATTCAATATTTTTGTTTTGTATTTGTAAAATATTTGTAACATATCAAGCATTTATGTAGTTGCAGTTCTAGAGCTGAAAGTTTATGTGTTTTGTTACAGATGCATAAATTCCTGGTTGTAGTACTTCTAGTAACATTTGCTGTTATCTTGCTTCATTGGTTTTTTTTACACTACTACTTTCAGTATCTGTTTTCTTATGCTCCACATATAAGTTGGTAATTAATACTGATGTGATCTAGCTTAAGATTATTATGTGCGATACAATATTCTGCTTCATAGGATTATAATTTTTATTGCACTACTGCTTTCAGCACATGGGTTGTTCTGCTGCAAACTTAAGTTGGTATTTAATGCTGCAGTGATACAACTTAAGATTAATAAGTGTGATAGATCAATCTGCTTGTAAGGCATAATTTTTTGTTGCACTAATGCTTCAAACATGTTTTGTTTTGCTGCACACATTTGATTTATACATAATGCCGCTCTGATCTAACTTCATATGTGTGACATATCAACTATTCTGTTATGATTTTTAAATGTTCAATTAAAAAACAATTGTCCATGTTTCCTGTTGTATAATATGTGGCACATATAGTCTTATTTCACAGAGTAATTATTGTAAGCCTTATTTCATTTCACAAATTTCCACAGGAGTCAGACGATGTCAGAAGTAACGTGGAGGACAGGGACCGCAAGAGTCATTCTGTGCTGAAGAAGCTCAAGGTTGGGGACATCCCCTATCTTCTAGGCCCAGGGGAGTACAAGTGCCCGTGGTGCTTTCGGAAGGAGATGCCAAAGGACTACCTGGGAATGCTGCAGCATGCTACCTACTATGGATCTGGCAGCCAGAAGCATAAGTCGCACTTGAAGGCCAAACATGCCGCTTATGGCGTGTTCCTGCTGAAGCACCTCCCCCAGCCGTAGATTGTGTCATGTGTGTCTCTGTGCTAATCTGGTTGTTATGTTTGGACTATCTTTATCTGTGCTGTATTGAACTTGATCCAGTTTGTTAATTACTGTGGTTGAACTGGTGTTTGAACAATCTAATGTTTGTGCTTAAGAAGGTTGTTTCATGTTTAACCTGGTTTGTTCGTGATATTTTTAATCCTATGCATATGTACTCTGGTTGTGTATTTGCGGAAAATGTTGGCATAAAGGGAGAACAAGGAAATATGGGGAATGTACATGTATTTGGGTTTCTTGAGCTAGTTGATAATGGGTTAAATTTAATGATTAGCTACATTACATTGATTAAAGTTTCATGTACTTAGAAATGGCTCTTTTAGTGTGGCATCAACGGTGCATTTGTGGTAACAGTCTTATGTGAGACTCTAGATGATAGTAAGATTAGCTGGCGGTGGTATCCCTGGTTTACAGAAATGTATGTTAGTGCAGAGATAGCGTTTGGGTTTTATAAGAGGAATACAACTATGAAGGCCGACCCAATAAGACACCCAGGTAATGCGGAATGGCTATTTATAAGAGAAACAGAAACCCTAACTTCCTCTCACCGTCTTCCCAAAATAATTTTGGCGCTGCCGCCGGAGCCATCTGCCGTCGGAGTTGCCGCCCTGGTCGGGATCCTTAGTGGCCGCCATGTCTGTTTCAAGGTCGTCCCTCACGTCGCATAATCGGCACCGTCTGCCCTACATTCCCCTGGTTCCCTGTTCCGACTGTGGCGTCATCATCAATAGGCACGTCTCTGGCACCGATGACCACGATGGTTGGGTCTTTTACAAGCGCAAAACTCATGTGGTAAGCATTCATTTGAATTGGTATGATTTTCATGCAGTCGATGGCGCACATAGCTACAATATGAGCAGTGTTCATACAAAATTCAATGCTTGATATTCAGTGTTCCTAATTTTACAGACTGAATGCAATTTTTGGCGTTGGGAGCTGAAGTACGTGGAGTACTTGTGCGAGAACAGTATTGTTACTGGTGATGCAGCACTAGATGCTTATGGATGGGCATAGGAGAGGAGGGAAACTCTGGAGCTAAGGAAAAAAGAAAGAGCAGCATTAAAGCCTAGGAATGAGGAACTAGTAATGATGAAGTTGGTCTCTACAATTGATCTGCTTACAGAAGCAGTGCTTCTTCTCAAATTTGTAATAGGGTTATTAGTTGTCCTTTGTCTGATGCTTATTCAACAGAAATAAAAATCCATGTGCGTTGCTGATGTAATGGTATATCCTCTGTGTGTCTCTACTGTATCCGTGTGCTGAATGATTTTTAAAGCAAGTGAACGTACCTCTGTGCTATCTCTGTTGTATCTATTTGCTGATGTAATGGTATATCCTCTACCTTCGGAACGGTAGACGGCTAAAATCTAGGGTTTTAGGGGTGTTTTGGACAAGTACGGACGAATCGTCAGGCCAAGTGTTCAAGGAATGTGCTCTCCTTTTGCACATTGCTCCACCATGCCCTCACAAACACTCACATTCCTTGATTTACAAAAAATATGGTTCTTAGCCATGCACTTCCCACACTGGCTAGCTTCGGTCTAGGGTAGTAGGGTGTAATGCGTCTACCCATCGGGATAGCGGCAGGACAATTGAGGAATGGCCTCAAACTTGGCACAATGGCTGACAATGACAAACCACACACTTATATAACTTCAATGAGCAATTATGGCATGCTTGGGCATGCCTTCGGCATCGTAGACGACTAAAATCTAGGGTTTTAGGGGTGTTTTGGACGAGTACGGACGAATCGCCAGGCCAAGTGTTCAAGGAATGTGCTCTCCATTTGCACATTTCTCCACCATGCCCTCATAAACACTCACATACATTTTTTACAAACAAGATGGTGCTTGGCCATGCACTTCCCACACTGGCCAGCTTCGGTCTAGGGTAGTAGGGTGTAACGCGTCTCCCCGTCGGGATAGCGGCAGGGCAATTGAGGAATGGCCTAAAACTTGGCACAATGGCTCACGATGACACACCACACACTTATATCAGTTCAATGAGCAATTATGGCATGCTTGGGCATGCCTTCGGCACAGTAGACGACTAAAATCTAGTGTTTTAGGGGTGTTTTGGACAAGTTCGGACGAATCGTCAGGCCAAGTGTTCAAGGAATGTGCTATCCATTTGCACATTGATCCACCATGCCCTCACAAACACTCACATCCCATGTTTTACAAAAAATATGTTGCTTGGCAATGCACTTCCCACACTAGCCAGCTTCGGTCTAGGGTAGTACGGTGTAACGCGTCTATCCATCGGTATAGCGGCAGGACAATTGAGGAATGGACTCAAACTTGGCACAATGGATCACAATGACACACCACACACTTATATCACTTCAGTGAGAAATGATGGCATGCTTGGGCATGCCTTCGGCATGGTAGACGGCTAAAATCTAAGGTTTTAGGGGTGTTTTGGACAAGTACGGACGAATCGTCAGGCCAAGTGTTCAAGGAATGTGCTCTCCATTTGCACATTGCTCCACCATGCCCTCAAAAACACTCACATCCCTTGTTTTACAAACAAGATGGTGACTGGCCATGCACTTCCCACACTGGCCAGCTTCGGTCTAGGGTAGTAGCGTGTAACGCGTCTACCCGTCGGGGTAGCGGCAGGGCAATTGAGGAATGGCCTAAAACTTGGCACAATGGCTCACAATGACACGCCACACACATATATAACTTCAATGAGCAATGATAGCATGCTTGGGCATGCCTTCTGCATGGTAGACGGCTAAAATCTAGGGTTTTAGCGGTGTTTTGGACAAATACGGACGAGTCGTTAGGTCAAGTGTTCAAGGAATGTGTGCTCCTTTTGCACATTGCTCCACCATGCCCTCACAAACACTCACATTCCTTGATTTAAAAAAATATGGTGCTTAGCCATGCACTTCCCACACCGGCCAGCTTCGGTCTAGGGTAGTAGGGTGTAACGCGTCTACCCATCGGGATAGCGGCAGGACAATTGAGGAATGGCCTCAAACTTGTCACAATGGCTCACAATGACAAGACACACACTTATATCTTTTCAATGAGCAATGATGGCATGCTTGGGCATTCCTTCGGCATGCTAGGCGGCTAAAATATAGGGTTTTAGGGGTGTATTCGACAAGTACGGACGAATAGTCAGGCCAAGTGTTCAATGAATGTTCTATCCTTTTGCACATTGCTCCATCATGCCCTCATAAACACTCACATCCCTTGTTTTAGAAACAATATGGTGCTTGGCCATGCACTTCCCACACTGGCCTGCTTCGGTCTAGGGTAGTAGGGTGTAACACGTCTACCCGTCGGGATAGCGGCAGGACAATTGAGGAATGGCCTCAAACTTGGCACAATGGCTCACAATGACACACCACACACTTATATCACTTCAGTGAGCAATTATGGCATGGTTGGGCATGCCTTTGACAAGGTAGATGGCTAAAATCTAGTGTTTTAGGGGTGTTTTGGACAAGTACGGACGAATCGTCAGGCCAAGTGTTCAAGGAATGTGCTCTCCATTTGCACATTGATCCACCATGCCCTCACAAACACTCACATCCCTTGTTTTACAAAAAAGATGGTGCTTGGTAATGCACTTCCCACACTAGCCAGTTTCGGTCTAGGGTAGTAGGGTGTAACGCGTCTACCCATCGGTATAGCGGCAGGACAATTGAGGAATGGCCTCAAACTTGGCATAATGGATCACAATGACACACCACACACTTATATCACTTCAGTGAGAAATTATGGCATGCTTGGGCATGCCTTCGACACGGTAGACGGCTAAAATCTAAGGTTTTAGGGTGTTTTGGACAAGTACGGACGAATCGTCAGGCCAAGTGTTCAAGGAATGTGCTCTCCTTTTGCACATTGCTCCATCATGCCCTCCTAAACACTCACATCCCTTGTTTTAGAAACAATATGGTGCTTGGCCATGCACTTCCCACACTGGGCAGCTTCGGTCTAGGGTAGTAGGGTGTAACGCGTCTACCCGTCGGGATAGCGGCAGGACAATTGAGGAATAGACTCAAGCTTGGAATAATGGCTCACAATGACACACCACCCACTTATATCACTTCAATGAGCAATTATGGCATGCTTGGGCATGCCTTCGGCACAGTAGACGGCTAAAATCTAGTATTTTAGGGGTGTTTTGGACAAGTACGGACGAATCGTCAGGACAAGTGTTCAAGGAATTTCCTCTCCATTTGCACATTGATCCACCATGCCCTCACAAACACTCACATCCCTTGTTTTACAAACAAGATGGTGCTTGGCCATGCACTTCCCAGACTGGCCAGCTTCGGTCTAGGGTAGTAGGGTGTAACACGTCTACCTGTCGGGATAGCGACAGTGCAATTGAGGAATGGCCTAAAACTTGGCACAATGGCTCACAATGACACACCACACACACATATATAACTTCAATGAGCAATTATGGCATGCTTGGGCATGCCTTCGACACGGTGGACGGCTAAAATCTAGGGTTTTAGGGTTGTTTTGGAGAAGTACGGACGAATCGTCAGGCCACGTGTTCAAGGAATGTGCTCTCCTTTTGCACATTGCTCCATCATGCCCTCATAAACACTCACATCCCTTGTTTTAGAAACAATATGGTGCTTGGCCATGCACTTCCCACAATGGCCAACTTCGGTCTTGGGTAGTAGGGTGTAACGCGTCTACCCGTCGAGATAGCGGTAGGAAAATTGAGGAATGGCCTCAAACTTGGCACAATGGCTAACAATTACACACCACACACTTATATCACTTCAATTAGCAATGGTAGCATGCTTGGGCATGCCTTCGGCACGGTAGACGGCTAAAATCTAGGGTTTTAGGGGTGTTTTGGACAAGTACAGAAGAATCGTCAGGCCAAGTGTTCAAGGAATGTGTTCTCCTTTTGCACATTGCTCCACAATGCCCTCAAAACACTCACATCCCTTGTTTTAGAAACAAGATGGTCCTTGGCCATGCACTTCCCACACTGGCCAGCTTCGGTCTAGGGTAGTAGGGTGTAAAGCGTCTACCCATCGGGATAGCGGCAGTACAATTGAGGAATGGCCTCAAACTTGGCACAATGGATCACAATGACACACCACACACTTATATCACTTCAGTGAGCAATGATTTCATGCTTGGGCATGCCTTCGTCATGGTAGACGGCTAGAATCTAGGGTTTTAGGGGTGTTTTGGATAAGTACGGACGAATCGCCAGGCCAAGTGTTCAAGGAATGTGCTCTACATTTTCACATTGTTCCACCATGCCCTCACAAACACTCACATACCTTTTTTACAAACAAGATGGTGCTTGGCCATGCACATCCCACGAGGCAAGCTTCGGTCTAGGGTAGTAGGGTGTAACGCGTCTCCCCGTCGGGGTAGCGGCAGGGCAATTGAGGAATTGCCTCAAACTTGGCACAATGGCTCACAATGACACGCCACACACATATATCACTTCAATGAGCAATGATAGCATGCTTGGGCATGCCTTCTGCACGGTAGACGGCTAAAATCTAGGGTTTTAGGGGTGTTTTGGACAAGTACGGACGAATCGTTAGGCCAAGTGTTCAAGGAATGTGCTCTCCTTTTGCACATTGCTGCACCATGCCCTCACAAACACTCACATTCCTTGATTTAAAAAAATGGTGCATAGCCATGCACTTCCCACACTAGACAGCTTCGGTCTAGGGTAGTAGGGTGTAACACGTCTACCCATCGGGATAGCGGCAGGACAATTGAGGAATGGCCTCAAACTTGTCAGAATGGCTCACAATGACAAACCACACACTTATATCGCTTAAATGAGCAATGATGGCATGCTTGTGCATGCCTTCGACATGCTAGACGGCTAAAATATAGGGTTTTAGGGGTGTATTGGACAAGTACGAACGAATCGTCAGGCCAAGTGTTCAAGGAATGTGCTCTCCTTTTGCACATTGCTCCATCATGCCCTCATAAACACTCACATCCCTTGTTTTAGAAACAATATGGTGCTTGGCCATGCACTTCCCACACTGGCCAGCTTCGGTATAGGGTAGTAGGGTGTAACGCGTCTACCCGTCAGGATAGCGGCAAGACAATTGAGGAATGGCCTCAAACTTGGCACAATGGCTCACAATGACACACCACACACTTATATCACTTCAATGAGCAATTATGGCATGCTTGGGCATGCCTTCGACACGGTAGACGGCTAAAATCTAGTGTTTTAGGGGTGTTTTGGACAAGTACGGACGAATCGTCAGGCCAAGTGTTCAAGGAATGTGCTCTCCATTTGAACATTGATCCACCATGCCCTCACAAACACTCACATCCCTTGTTTACCAAAAAATATGGTGCTTGGCAATGCACTTCCCACACTAGCCAACTTCGGTCTAGGGTAGTAGGGTGTAACGCGTCTACCCATCGTATAGCGGCAGGACAATTGAGGAATGGCCTAAAACTTGGCATAATGGATCAAAATGACACACCACACACTTATATCACTTCAGTGAGCAATGATGGCATGCTTGGGCATGCCTTCGACATGGTAGACGGCTAAAATCTAAGGTTTTAGGGGTGTTTTGGACAAGTACGGACGAATCGTCAGGCCAAGTGTTCAAGGAATGTGCTCTCCATTTGCACATTGCTCCACCATGCCCTCAAAAACACTCACATCCCTTGTTTTACAAACAAGATGGTGCTTGGCCATGCATTTCCCAGACTGGCCTGCTTCGGTCTAGGGTAGTAGGGTGTAACACGTCTACCTGTCGGGATAGCGGCAGGGCAATTGAGGAATGGCCTAAAACTTGGCACAATGGCTCAAAATGACACTCCACACACATATATAACTTCAATGAGAAATGATGGCATGCTTGGGCATGCCTTCGACACGGTAGACGGCAAAAATCTAGGGTTTTAGGGCTGTTTTGGACAAGTACGGAGGAATCGTCAGGCCAAGTGTTCAAGTAATGTGCTATACATTTTCACATTGCTACACCATGCCCTCACAAACACTCACATACCTTGTTTTACAAACAAGATGGTGCTTGGCCATATAGTTCCCACACTGGCTAGCTTCGGTCTAGGGTAGTAGGATGTAACGCGTCTACCCGTCGGGATAGCGGCAGGACAATTGAGGAATGGCCTCAAACTTTTCACAATGGCTCACAATGACACACCACACACTTATATCACTTAAATGAGCAATTATGGCATGCTTGGGCATGACTTTGGCACGGTAGATAGCTAAAATCTAGGGTTTTAGGGCTGTTTTGGGCAAGTACGGACGAATCGTCAGGCCAAGTATTCAAGGAATGTGCTCTCCATTTTCACATTGCTCCACATGCCCTCACAAACATTAACAACCCTTGTTTTACAAAAAACGATGGTGCTTGACCATGCACTTCCCACACTGGCCAGCTTCAGTCTAGGGTAGTAGGGTGTAACGCGTCTACCCGTCGGGATAGCAGTAAGAAAATTGAGGAATGGCCTCAAACTTGGCACAATGTATAAAAATGACACACCACACACTTATATAACTTCAAATAGCAATGATGGCATGCTTGGGCATGCCTTCGGCATGGTAGACGACTAAAATCTAGGGTTTAGGGGTGTTTTGGACAAGTGCAGATGAATCGTCAGGCCAAGTGTTCAAGGAATGTGCTCTACATTTTCACATTTATCCACCATTCCCTCACAAACACTCACATCCCTTGTTTTAGAAAAAATATGGTGCTTGGCCATGCACTTCCCACATTGTCCAACTTCGGTCCAGGGTAGTAGGGTGTAATACGTCTACCCGTCGGGCTAGCGACAAGACAATTGAGGAATGGCCTCAAAATTGGCACAATGAGAAACCACACACTTATATCACTTCAATGAGCAATGGTGGCATGCTTGGGCATTCCTTCGGCAGGATAGACGGCTAAAATCTAGGGTTTTAGGGGTGTTTTGAACAAGTACGGACGAATCGTCAGGCCAAGTGTTCAAGGAATATGCTCTCCATTTGCACATTGCTCCACCATGCCATCACAAACACTCAAATCCCTTGTTTTACAAAAAATATGGTGCTTGGCCATGCACTTCCCACACTGTCCAGCTTCGGTCTAGGGTAGTAGGGTGTAACGCGTCTACCCATCGGGATATCGGCATGACAATTAAGGAATGGCCTCAAACTTGGCAAAATGGTTCACAATGACACACCACACACTTATATCACTTCGATGAGCAATGATGGCATGCTTGGGCATGCCTTCGACATAGTAGACGACTAAAATCTTGGGTTTTAGGGGTGTTTTGGACAAGTACAGACGAATCGTCAGGCCAAGTGTTCAAGGAATGTGCTCTCCATTTTCACATTTCTCCACCATGCCTTCACAAACACTCACATCCCTTGTTTTATAAAAATCATGGCTCTTGGCCATGCACTTCCCACACTGGCCAGCTTTGGTCTAGGGTAGTAGGGTGAACGCGTCTACCCGTCGGGATAACGGCATGACAATTGAGGAATTGCCGAAAACTGGGCACAATGGCTCACATTTACACACCACACACTTATATCACTTCAATGAGCAATGATGTCATGCTTGGGCCTGCCTTCGGCACGGTAGACGGCTAAAATCTAGGGTTTTAGGTCTGTTTTGGACAAGTACAGACGAATCGTCAGGCCAAGTGTTCAAGGAATGTGCTCTACATTTTCACATTGCTCCACCATGCCCTAAAAAACACTCACATCCCTTGTTTTAGAAACGAGATGGTGCTTGACCATGCACTTCCCACACTGGCCCGCTTCGGTCTAGGGTAGTAGGGTGTAACGCGTCTACCCGCCAGGATAGCGGCATGACAGTTGAGGAATGGACTCAAACTTGGAACAATGGCTCACAATGACACGCCACACACTTATATAATTTCAATGAGCAATGATGGCATGCTTGGGCATGCCTTCAGCACGGTAGACGACTAAAATCTAGGGTTTTAGGGCTGTTTTGGACAAGTACGGACGAATCGTCAGGCCAAGTGTTCAAGGAATATGCTCTACCTTTTCACATTGCTCCACCATGCCCTCACAAACACTCACATCCCTTGTTTTACAAACAAGATGGTGCTTGGCCAGGCATTTCACACACTGGCCAGCTTTGGTCTAGGGAAGTAGGGTGTAACGCGTCTACCCGTCGGGATAGCGACAGGACAATTGAGGATTGGCCTCAAACTGGGCACAATGGCTCAGAATGACACACCACACACTTATGTCACTTCAATGAGCAATGATGGCATGCCTTCAACACGGTAGACGGCTAAAATCTAGGGTTTTAGGGGTGTTTTTGACAAGTACGGACGAATCATCAGGCCAAGTGTTCAAGGAATTTGCTCTCCTTTTGCACATTTCTCCACCATGCCTTCATAAACACTCACACCCCTTGTTTTAGAAACAATATGGTCCTTGGCCATGCATTTCCCACACTGGCCAGCTTTGGTCTAGGGTAGTAGGTTGTAACGCGTCTACCCGTCGGGATAGCGGTAGGATAATTGAGGAATGGCCTCAAATGTGGCACAATGGCTCACAATGACACACCACACACTTATATCACTTCAATGAGCAATGATGGCATGCTTGGGCATTCCTTCGGCATGGTAGACGGCTAAAATCTAGGGTTTTAGGGGTGTTTTGAACAAGTACGGACGAATCGTCAGGCCAGGTGTTCAAGGAATGTGCTCTCCATTTGCACATTGCTCCACCATGCCCTCACAAACACTCAAATCCCTTGTTTTACAAAAAATATGGTGCTTGGCCATGCACTTCCCACACTGTCCAGCTTCAGTCTAGGGTAGTAGGGTGTAACGCGTCTACCCGTCGGGATAGCGGCATGACAATTAAGGAATGGCCTCAAACTTGGCAAAATGGCTCACAATGACACACCACACACTTATATCACTTCAATGAGCAATGATGGCATGCTTGGGCATGCCTTCGGCACGGTAGACGACTAAAATCTTGGGTTTTAGGGCTGTTTTGGACAAGTATAGACGAATCGTCAGGCCAAGTGTTCAAGGAATGTGCTCTCCATTTGCACATTTCTCCACCATGCCCTCAAAAACACTCACATCCCTTGTTTTACAAAAATCATGGCGCTTGGCCATGCACTTCCCACACTGGCCAGCTTTGGTCTAGGGTAGTAGAGCGTAACGCGTCTACCCGTCGGGATAATGGCAGGACAATTGAGGAATGACCTCAAACTGGGCACAATGGCTCACAATGAGACACCACACACTTATATAACTTCAATGAGCAATGATGTCATGCTTGGGCATGCCTTCGGCACGGTAGACGGCTAAAATCTAGGGTTTTAGGGGTGTTTTGGACAAGTACGGACGAATTGTCAGGCCAAGTGTTCAAGGAATCTGCTCTCCATTTGCACATTGCTCCACCATGCCCTCACAAACACTCACATCCCTTGTTTTACAAACAAGATAGTGCTTGGCCATGCACTTCCCACACTGGCCAGCTTCGGTCTAGGGTAGTAGGGTGTAACGCGTCTACCCGTCGGGATAGTGGCGGGACAATTGAGGAATGGACTAAAACTTGCAAAATGGCTCACAATGACACACCACACACTTATATCACTTCAATGAGCAATGGTGGCATGCTTGGGAATGCCTTCGACACGGTAGACGACAAAAATGTAGGGTTTAGGGGTGTTTTGGACAAGTATGGGCGAATCGTCAGGCCAAGTGTTTAAGGAATGTACTCTCCTTTTGCACATTTCTCCACCATGCCCTCACAAACACTCACATCCCTTGTTTCACAACAAGATGGTGCTTGGCCATGCACTTCCCACACTGGCTAGCTTCGGTCTAGGGTAGTAGGGTGTAACGCGTCTACCCATCATGATAGCGGCAGGACAATTGAGGAATGGCCTGAAACTTGGAACAATGGCTCGCAATGACACAACACACACTTATATCACTTCAATGAGCAATGATGGCATGCTTGGTCATGCCTTTGGCATGGTAGACGGCTAAAATATAGGGTTTTAGGGGTGTTTTGGACAAGTACGGACGAATCGTCAGGCGAAGTGTTCAAGGAATGTGCTCTACCTTGTCACATTGCTCCACCATGCCCCAACAAACACTCACATCCCTTGTTTTAGAAACAAGATGGTGCTTGGCCTTGCATTTCCCACACTGGCCAGCTTCGGTCTAGGGTAGTAGGGTGTAACGCGTCTACCCGTCGGGATAGCGGCAGGACAATTGAGGAATGGACTCAAACTTGGCACAATGGCTCACAATGACATACCACACACTTATATCACTTCAATGAGCAATGATGGCATGCTTGGGCATGCCTTCAACATGGTATACGGCTAAAATCTAGGGTTTTAGGGGTGTTTTGGATAAGTACGGACGAATCGTCCGGCCAAGTGTTCAAGGAATGTGTTCTCTTTTGAACATTGCTCCACCATGCCCTCAAAAACACTCAAATCCCTTGTTTTATAAATAATATGGTGCTTGGCCATGCACTTCCCAAACTGGCCAGCTTCGGTCTAGGGTAGTAGGGTGTAACACGTCTACCTATCGGGATAGCAGCAAGGCAATTGACGAATGGCCAAAAACATGGCACAATGGCTCACAATGACATGCCACACACATATATATAACTTGAATGAGCAATGATGGCATGCTTGGGCATGCCTTCCACACGGTTGACGGCTAAAATCTAGGGTTTTAGGGGTGTTTTGGACAAGTACGGACGAATCGTTAGGCCAAGAGTTCAAGGAATGTGCTCTATTTTTGCACATTGCTCCACCATGCCCTCACAAACATTAACAACCCTTGTTTTAAAAAAATGATGGTGCTTGACCATGCACTTCCCACACTGGCCAGCTTTGGTCTAGGGTAGTAGGTTGTAACGCGTCTACCCATCGGGATAGCGGTAGGATAATTGCGGAATGGCCTCAAATGTGGCACAATGGCTCACAATGACACACCACACACTTATATCACTTCAATGAGCAATGATGGCATGCTTGGGCATTCCTTCGGCATGGTAGACGGCTAAAATCTAGGGTTTTAGGGGTGTTTTGAACAAGTACGGACGAATCGTCAGGCCAAGTGTTCAAGGAATGTGCTGTCCCATTTGCACATTGCTCCACCATGCCCTCACAAACACTCAAATCCCTTGTTTTACAAAAAATATGGTGCTTGGCCATGCACTTCCCACACTGTCCAGCTTCAGTCTAGGGTAGTAGGGTGTAACGCGTCTACCCGTCGGGATAGCGGCATGACAATTAAGGAATGGCCTCAAACTTGACAAAATGGCTCACAATGACACACCACACACTTATATCACTTCAATGAGCAATGATGGCATGCTTGGGCATGCCTTGACCTGATGAGCGACTAAAATCTTGGGTTTTAGGGCTGTTTTGGACAAGTATAGACGAATCGTCAGGCCAAGTGTTCAAGGAATGTGCTCTCCATTTGCACATTTCTCCACCATGCCCTCAAAAACACTCACATCCCTTGTTTTACAAAAATCATGGCGCTTGGCCATGCACTTCCCACACTGGCCAGCTTTGGTCTAGGGTAGTAGAGCGTAACGCGTCTACCCGTCGGGATAATGGCAGGACAATTGAGGAATGACCTCAAACTGGGCAAAATGGCTCACAATGAGACACCACACACTTATATAACTTCAATGAGCAATGATGTCATGCTTGGGCATGCCTTCGGCATGGTAGACGGCTAAAATCTAGGGTTTTAGGGGTGTTTTGGACAAGTACGGACGAATTGTCAGGCCAAGTGTTCAAGGAATCTGCTCTCCATTTGCACATTGCTCCACCATGCCCTCACAAACACTCACATCCCTTGTTTTACAAACAAGATAGTGCTTGGCCATGCACTTCCCACACTGGCCAGCTTCGGTCTAGGGTAGTAGGGTGTAACGCGTCTACCCGTCGGGATAGTGGCGGGACAATTGAGGATTGGACTAAAACTTGCAAAATGGCTCACAATGACACACCACACACTTATATCACTTCAATGAGCAATGGTGGCATGCTTGGGAATGCCTTCGACACGGTAGACGACAAAAATGTAGGGTTTAGGGGTGTTTTGGACAAGTATGGGCGAATCGTCAGGCCAAGTGTTTAAGGAATGTACTCTCCTTTTGCACATTTCTCCACCATGCCCTCACAAACACTCACATACCTTGTTTCACAACAAGATGGTGCTTGGCCATGCACTTCCCACACTGGCCAGCTTTGGTCTAGGGTAGTAGGGTGTAACGCGTCTACCCATCATAATAGCGGCAGGACAATTGAGGAATGGCCTGAAACTTGGAACAATGGCTCGCAATGACACAACACACACTTATATCACTTCAATGAGAAATGATGGCATGCTTGGTCATGCCTTCGGCATGGTAGACGGCTAAAATATAGGGTTTTAGGGGTGTTTTGGACAAGTACGGACGAATCGTCAGGCGAAGTGTTCAAGGAATGTGCTCTACCTTGTCACATTGCTCCACCATGCCCCAACAAACACTCACATACCTTGTTTTAGAAACAAGATGGTGCTTGGCCTTGCATTTCCCACACTGGCCAGCTTCGGTCTAGGGTAGTAGGGTGTAACGCGTCTACCCGTCGGGATAGCGGCAGGACAATTGAGGAATGGACTCAAACTTGGCACAATGGCTCACAATGACACACCACACACTTATATCACTTCAATGAGCAATGATGGCATGCTTGGGCATGCCTTCAACACGGTAGACGGCTAAAATCTAGGGTTTTAGGGGTGTTTTGGATAAGTACGGACGAATCGTCCGGCCAAGTGTTCAAGGAATGTGCTCTCTTTTGAACATTGCTCCACCATGCCCTCAAAAACACTCACATCCCTTGTTTTCTAAATAATATGGTGCTTGGCCATGCACTTCCCAAACTGGCCAGCTTCGGTCTAGGGTAGTAGGGTGTAACACGTCTACCTATCGGGATAGCAGCAAGGCAATTGAGGAATGGCCAAAAACATGGCACAATGGCTCACAATGACACGCCACACACATATATAACTTGAATGAGCAATGATGGCATGCTTTGGCATGCCTTCCACACGGTAGACGGCTAAAATCTAGGGTTTTAGGGGTGTTTTGGACAAGTACGGACGAATCGTCAGGCCAAGAGTTCAAGGAATGTGCTCTATTTTTGCACATTGCTCCACAATGCCCTCACAAACATTAACAACCCATGTTTTACAAAAATGATGGTGCTTGACCATGCACTTCCCACACTGTCCAGCTTCGGTCTAGGGTAGTAGGGTGTAAAGCGTCTACCCATCGGGATAGCAACAAGAAAATTGAGGAATGGCCTCAAACTTGGCACAATGCATAACAATGACACACCACACACTTATATCACTTCAATGAGCAATTATGTAATGCTTGGGCATGCCTTCGGCATGGTAGACGGCTAAAATCTAGGGTTTTAGGGGTGTTTTGGACAAGTACGGACGAATCGTCAGGCCAAGTGTTCAAGGAATGTGATCTCCATTTGCACATTGCTCCACCATGCCCTCACAAACACTAACATCCCTTTTTTTACAAACAAGATGGTGCTTGGCCATGTACTTCCCAAACTGGCCAGCTTCAGTCTAGGGTAGTAGGGCGTAACGCGTCTACCCATCGGGATAGCGACAGGACAATTGAGGAATGGCCTCAAACTACAATGGCTCACAATGACAAACCACACACTTATATCACTTAAATTTGCAATGATGGCATGCTTGGGCATGCCTTCGGCACGGTAGACGGTTAAAATCTAGGGTTTTAGGGGTTGTTTGGACAAGTACGGATGAATCGTCAGGCCAAGTGTTCAAGGAATGTGCTCTCCATTTGCACACTGCTCCACCGTGCCCTCACAAACACTCACATCCCTTGTTTTACAAACAAGATGGTGCTTGGCCATGTATTTCCCACACTTGCCAGCTCCGGTCTAGGGTAGTAGGGTGTAACACGTTTACCCATCGGGATAGCGACATGACAATTGAGGAATGCCCTCAAACTTGGCACAATGGCTCAAAATGACAAACCACACACTTATATCACTTCAATGAGCAATGATGGCATGCTTGGGCATGCCTTCAGCACGCTAGACGGTTAAAATCTAGGGTTTTAGGGGTGTTTTGGACAAGTACAGACGAATCGTCAAGCCAAGTGTTCAAGGAATGAGCTCTACCTTTTCACATTGCTCCACCATGCCCGAAAAAACACTCACATCCCTTGTTTTATAAACAAGATGGTGCTTCTCCATGCACTTCCCACACCGGCCAGCTTCGGTCTAGGGTAGTAGGGTGTAACGCGTCTACCCGTCGGGATAGCGGCAGGACTATTGAGGAATGGCCTCAAACTTGGCACAATGGCTCAGAATGACACACCACACACTTATATCACTTCAATGAGAAATGATTGCATGCTTGGGCATGCCTTCAACACGGTAGACGGCTAAAATCTAGGGTTTTAGGGGTGTTTTGGACAAGTACGGACGAATCGTCAGGCCAAGTGTTCAAGGAATATGCTCTACCTTTTCACATTGCTCCACCATGCCCTCACAAACACTCACATCCCTTGTTTTACGAACAAGATGGTGCTTGGCCAGGCATTTCCCACACTGCCCAGCTTTGGTCTAGGGAAGTAGGGTGTAACGCGTCTACCCGTCGGGATAGCGGCAGGACAATTGAGGATTGGCCTCAAACTGGGCACAATGGCCAAGTGTTCAAGGAATGTGCTCTCTTTTTCACATTGCTACACCAAGCCCTCAAAAACACACACATCCCTTGTTTTATAAACAAGATGGTGCTTGGCCATGCACTTCCCAAACTGGCCAGGTTCGGTCTAGGGTAGTAGGGTGTAAAACGTCTACCTATCGGGATAGCAGCAAGGCAATTGAGGAATGGCCAAAAACATGGAACAATGGCTCACAATGACACGCCACACAAATATATAACTTCAATGAGGAATGATGGCATGCTTGGGCATGCCTTTGACACGGTAGAGGGCTAAAATCTAGGGTTTTAGGGGTGTTTTGGACAGGTACGGACGAATCGTCAGGCCAAGTGTTCAAGGAATGTGCTCTCTTTTTGCACATTGCTCCACCATTCCCTCAAAAACATTAACAACTGTTGTTTTACAAAAACTATGGTGCTTGACCATGCAATTCCCACACTGGCCAGCTTCGGTCTAGGGTAGTATGGTGTAACGCGTCTACCCGTCGAGATAGCAGCAAGAAAATTGACGAATGGCCTCAAACTTTGCACAATGGATAACAATGACACACCACACACTTATATCACTTCAATGAGAAATTATGGAATGCTTGGGCATGCCTTCGGCATGGTAGACGGCTAAAATCTAGGGTTTTAGGGGTGTTTTGGACAAGTACGGATGAATCGTCAGGCCAAGTGTTCAAGGTATGTGCTCTCCATTTGCACATTGCTCCACCATGCCCTCACAAACACTAACATCCCTTGTTTTACAAACAAGATGGTTCTTGGCCATGTACTTCCCACACTGGCCATCTTCGGTCTAGGGTAGTAGGGTGTAACGCGTCTACCCGTTAGGATAGCAGCAAGAAAATTGAGGGATGGCCTCAAACTTGGCACAATGGCTCACAATGACACATCACACACTTATATCACTTCAATGAGAAATGATGGCATGCTTGGGCATGCCTTCAACACGGTAGATGACTAAAATCTAGGGTTTTAGGGGTGTTTTGGACAAGTACAGACGAATCGTCCGGCCAAGTGTTCAAGGAATGTGGTCTCTTTTGCACATTGATCCACCATGCCCTAAAAAACACTCACATCCCTTGTTTTATAAACAAGATGGTGCTTGGCCATGCACTTCCCAAACTAGCTAGCTTCGGTCTAGGGTAGTAGGGTGTAACACGTCTACCTATCGGGATAGCAGCAAGGCAATTGAGGAATGACCAAAAACATGGCACAATGGCTCACAATGACACGCCACACACATATATAACTTAAATGAGCAATGATGGCATGCTTGGGCATGCCTTCGACATGGTAGACGGCTAAAATCTAGGGTTTTAGGGGTGTTTTGGACAAGTACGGACGAATCGTCAGGCCAAGTGTTCAAGGAATGTGCACTCTTTTTGCACATTGCTCCACCATGCCCTCACAAACATTAACAACCCTTGTTTTACAAAAACGATGGTGCTTGACCATGCACTTCCCACACTGTCCAGCTTCGGTCTAGGGTAGTAGGGTGTAATGCGTCTACCCGTCGGGATAGCAGCAAGAAAATTGAGGAATGCCCTCAAACTTGGCACAATGGATAACAATGACACTCCACACACTTATATCACTTCAATGAGCAATTATGGAATGCTTGGGCATGCCTTCGGCATGGTAGACGGCTAAAATCTAGGGTTTTAGGGGTGTTTTTGACAAGTACGAACGAATTGTCAGGTCAAGTGTTCAAGAATTGTGCTCTCCATTTGCACATTGCTCCACCATGCCCTCACAAAAACTAACATCCCTTGTTTTACAAACAATATGGTGCTTGGCCATGTACTTCCCACACTGGCCAGCTTCGGTCTAGGGTAGTAGGGTGTAACGCGACTACCCATCGGGATAGCGGCAGGACAATTGAGGAATGGCCTCAAACTACAATGGCTCACAATGACAAACCACACACTTATATCCCTTCAATTAGCAATGATGGCATGCTTGGGCATGCCTTCGGCACAATAGACGGCTAAAATCTAGGGTTTTAGGGGTGTTTTGGACAAGTACGGACGAATCGTCAGGCCAAGTGTTCAAGGAATGTGCTCTCCATTTGCACACTGCTCCACCATGCCCTCACAAACACTCACATCTCTCGTTTTACAAACAAGATGGTGCTTGTCCATGTACTTCCCACACTTGCCAGCTTCGGTCTAGGGTAGTATGGTGTAACACGTTTACCCATCGGGATAGCGGAAGGACAATTGAGGAATGCCCTCAAACTTGGCACAATGGCTCACAATGACAAACCACACACTTATATCACTTCAATGAGCAATGATGGCCTGCTTGGGCATGCCTTCGGCACGCTAGACGGCTAAAATCTAGGGTTTTATGGGTGTTTTGGACAAGTACGGACGAATCATCAAGGCAAGTGTTCAAGGAATGAGCTCTACCTTTTCACATTGCTCCACCATGCCCTAAAAAACACTCACATCTCTTGTTTTATAAACAATATGGTGCTTTGCCATGCACTTCCCACACTGGCCAGCTTCGGTCTAGGGTAGTAGGGTGTAACGCGTCTACCCGTCGGGATAGCGACAGGACTATTGAGGAATTGTCTCAAACTTGGCACAATGGCTCACAATGACACACCAAACACTTATATCAATTCAATGAGCAATGATTGCATGCTTGGGCATGCCTTCAACACGGTAGACGGCTAAAATCTAGGGTTTTAGGTGTGTTTTGGACAAGTACGAACGAATCGTCCGGCCAAGTGTTCAAGGAATGTGCTGTCTTTTGCACATTGCTCCACCAAGCCCTCAAAAACACTCACATCCCTTGTTTTATAAACAAGATGGTGCTTGGCCATGCACTTCCCAAACTGGCCTGCTTCGGTCTAGGGTAGTAGGGTGTAACACGTCTACCTATCGGGATAGCAGCAAGGCAATTGAGGAATGGCCAAAAAACATGGCACAATGGCTCAAAATGACATGCCACACACATATATAACTTAAATGAGCAATGATGGAATGCTTGGGCATGCCTTCGACACGGTAGACGGCTAAAATCTAGGGTTTTAGGGGTGTTTTGGACAAGTACGGACGAATCGTCTGGCCAAGTGTTCAAGGAATCTGCTCTCCTTTTGAACAGTGCTCCACCATGCCCTCACAAACACTCACATCCCTTGTTTTATAAACAAGATGGTGCTTGGCCATGCACTTCCTAGACTTGCCAGCTTCGGTCTAGGGTAGTAGGGTGTAACACGTCTACCTGTCGGGATAGCGGTAGGGCAATTGAGGAATGGCCAAAAACATGGCAAAATGGCTCAAAATGACATGCCACACACATATATAACTTCAATGAGCAACGATGGAATGCTTGGGCATGCCTTCTACACGGTATACGACTAAAATCTAGGGTTTTAGGGGTGTTTTGGACAAGTACGGACGAATCGTCAGGCCAAGTGTTCAAGGAATGTGCTCTCCATTTGCACATTTCTCCACCATGCCCTCACAAACACTCACATACCTTGTTTTACAAAAATCATGGCGTTTGGCCATGCTCTTCCCACACTGGCCAGCTTTGGTCTAGGGTAGTTGGGTGTAACGCGTCTACCCGTCGGGATAACGGCAGGACAAATTGAGGAATGGCCTCAAACTAGGCACAATGGCTCACAATGACACACCACACTTATATAACTTCAATGAGCAATGATGTCATGCTTGGGCATGCCTTCGGCACGGTAGACGGCTAAAATCTAGGGTTTAGGGGTGTTTTGGACTAGTACAGACGAATTGTAAGGCCAAGTGCTCAAGGAATCTGCTCTCCATTTGCACATTGCTCCACCATGCCCTCACAAACACTCACATCCCTTGTTTTACAAACAAGATAGTGCTTGGCCATGCACTTCCCACACTGGCCAGCTTCGGTCTAGGGTAGTAGGGTGTAACGCGTCTACCCGTCGGGATAGTGGCGGGACAATTGAGGAATGGAATAAAACTTTCAAAATGGCTCACAATGACACACCACACACTTATATCACTTCAATGAGCAATGGTGGCATTCTTGGGAATGCCTTCGATATGGTAGACGACAAAAATCTAGGGTTTAGGGGTGTTTTGGACAAGTACGGGCGAATCGTCAGGCCAAGTGTTCAAGGAATGTGCTCTCGTTTTGCACATTTCTCCACCATTCCCTCATAAACACTCACATACCTTTTTTTACAACAAGATGGTGCTTGGCCAAGCACTTCCCACACTGGCCAGCTTCGGTCTAGGGTAGTAGGGTGTAACGCGTCTACCCGTCAAGATAGCGGCAGGACAATTGAGGAATGGCCTCAAACTTGGAACAATGGCTCACAATGATACACCACACACTTATATCACTTCAATGAGCAATGATGGCATGCTTGGTCATGCCTTCGGCATGGTAGACGACTAAAATATAGGGTTTTAGGGGTGTTTTGGACAAGTACGGACGAATCGTCAGGCCAAGTGTTCAAGGAATGTGCTCTACCTTTTCACATTGCTACACCATGCCCCAACAAACACTCACATCCCTCATTTTCGAAACAAGGTGGTGCTTGGCCATGCACTTCCCACACTGGCCAGCTTCGGTCTAGGGTAGTAGGGTGTAACGCGTCTACCCGTCGGGACAACGGCAGGACAATTGAGGAACGGCCTCAAACTTGCCACAATGCCTCATAATGACACACCAAACACTTATATCACTTCAATGAGTTATCATGGCATGTTTGGGCATGCCTTCAGCACGGTAGACGACTAAAATCTAGGGTTTTAGGGGTGTTTTGGACAAGTACGGACGAATCGTCAGGCCAAGTGTACAAGGAATGTGCTCTATTTTTGCACATTGCTCCACCATACCCTCACAAACATTAAAAACCCTTGTTTTACAAATACGATGGTGCTTGACCATGCACTTCCCACACTGGCCAGCTTCGGTCTAGGGTAGTAGGGTGTAACGCGTCTACCCGTCGGGATAGCAGCAAGAAAATTGAGGAATGGCCTCAAACTTGGCACAATGCATAACAATGACACACCACACACTTATATCACTTCAATGAGCAATTATGGAATGCTTGGGCATGCCTTCGGCATGGTAGACGGGTAAAATCTAGGGTTTTAGGGGTGTTTTGGACAAGTACGGACGAATCGTCAGGCCAAGTGTTCAAGGAATGTGCACTCCATTTTCACATTGCTCCACCATGCCCTAACAAACACTAACATCCCTTGTTTTACAAACAAGATGGTGCTTGGCCATGTACTTCCCACACTGGCCAGCTTCGGTCTAAGGTAGTAGGGTGTAACGCGTCTACCCATCGGGATAGCGACAGGACAATTGAGGAATGGCCTCAAACTAAAATGGCTCACAATGACAAACCACACACTTATATCACTTCAATTAGCAATGATGGCATGCTTGGGCATGCCTTCGGCACGGTAGACGGCTCAAATCTTGGGTTTTAGGGGCGTTTTGGACAAGTACAGACGAATCGTCAAGCCAAATGTTCAAGGAATGTGCTCTACCTTTTCACATTGATCCACTATGCCCTAACAAACACTCACATACCTTGTTTTAGAGACAAGATGGTGCTTGGCCATGCACTTCCCACACTGGCCAGCTTCGGTTTAGGGTAGTACGGTGTAACGCGTCTACCCGTCCGGATAGCGGCAGGACAATTGAGGAATGGCCTCAAACTTGGCACAATGGCTCACAATGACACACCACACACTTATATCACTTCAATGAGCAATGATGGCATGCTTGGGCATGCCTTCAGCACGGTAGACGGCTAATATCTAGGGTTTTAGGGGTGTTTTGGACAAGTACGGACGAATCGTCAGGCCAAGTGTTCAAGGAATGTGCTCTCCATTTGCACATTTCTCCACCATGACCTCACAAACACTCACATACCTTGTTTTACAAAAATCATGGCGTTTGGCCATGCTCTTCCCACACTGGCCAACTTTGGTCTAGGGTAGTAGGGTGTAACGCGTATACCCGTCGGGATAACGGCAGGACAATTGAGGAATGGCCTCAAACTAGGCACAATGGCTCACAATGACACACCACACTTATATAACTTCAATGAGCAATGATGTCATGGTTGGGCATGCCTTTGGCATGGTAGACGGCTAAAATCTAGGGTTTAGGGGTGTTTTGGACAAGTACAAACGAATTGTCAGGCCAAGTGCTCAAGGAATCTTCTCTCCATTTGCACATTGCTCCACCATTCCCTCACAAACACTCACATCCCTTGTTTTACAAACAAGATAGTGCTTGGCCATGCACTTCCCACACTGGCCAGCTTCGGTCTAGGGTAGTAGGGTGTAACGCGTCTACCCATCGGGATAGTGGCGGGACAATTGAGGAATGGACTAAAACTTTCAAAATGGCTCACAATGACACACCACACACTTATATCACTTCAATGAGAAATGGTGGCATTCTTGGGAATGCCTTCGATATGGTAGACGACAAAAATCTAGGGTTTAGGGGTGTTTTGTACAAGTACGGGCGAATCGTCAGGCCAAGTGTTCAAGGAATGTGCTCTCCTTTTGCACATTTCTCCACCATTCCCTCATAAACACTCACATCCCTTGTTTTACAACAAGATGGTGCTTGGCCAAGCACTTCCCACACTGGCCAGCTTCGGTCTAGGGTAGTAGGGTGTAACGCGTCTACCCGTCAAGATAGCGGCCGGACAATTGAGGAATGGCCTCAAACTTGGAACAATGGCTCACAATGATACACCACACACTTATATCACTTCAATGAGCAATGATGGCATGCTTGGTCATGCCTTCGGCATGGTAGCCGGCTAAAATATAGGGTTTTAGGGGTGTTTTGGACAAGTACAGACGAATCGTCAGGCCAAGTGTTCAAGGAATGTGCTCTACCTTTTCACATTGCTCCACCATGCCCCAACAAACACTCACATCCCTCGTTTTCGAAACAAGGTGGTGCTTGGCCAGGCACTTCCCACACTGGCCAGCTTCGGTCTAGGGTAGTAGGGTGTAACACGTCTACCCGTCGGGACAACGGCAGGACAATTGAGGAACGGCCTCAAACTTTCCACAATGGCTCATAATGACACACCACACACTTATATCACTTCAATGAGCTATCATGGCATATTTGGGCATGCCTTCAGCACGGTAGACGGCTAAAATCTAGGGTTTTAGGGGTGTTTTGGACAAGTACGGACGAATCGTCAGGCCAAGTGTTCAAGGAATGTGCTCTCTTTTTGCACATTGCTCCACCATACCCTCACAAACATTAACAACCCTTGTTTTACAAATACGATGGTGCTTGATCATGCACTTCCCACACTGGCCAGCTTCGGTCTAGGGTAGTAGGGTGTAACGCGTCTACCCGTCAGGATAGCAGCAAGAAAATTGAGGAATGGCCTCAAACTTGGCACAATGCATAACAATGACACACCACACACTTATATCACTTTAATGAGCAATTATGGAATGCTTGGGCATGCCTTCGGCATGGTAGACGGCTAAAATCTAGGGTTTTAGGGGTGTTTTGGACAAGTACGGACGAATCGTCAGGCCAAGTGTTAAGGAATGTGCACTCCATTTGCACATTGCTCCACCATGCCCTAACAAACACTAACATCCCTTGTTTTACAAACAAGATGGTGCTTGGCCATGTACTTCCCACACTGGCTAGCTTCGGTCTAAGGTAGTAGGGTGTAACACGTCTACCCATCGGGATAGCGGCAAGACAATTGAGGAATGGCCTCAAACTACAATGGCTCACAATGACAAACCACACACTTATATCACTTCAATTAGCAATCATGGCATGCTTGGGCATGCCTTCGGGACGGTAGACGGCTAAAATCTTGGGTTTTTGGGGCGTTTTGGACAAGTACGGACGAATCGTCAACCCAAATGTTCAAGGAATGTGCTCTACCTTTTCACATTGCTCCACCATGCCATAACAAACACTCACATACCTTGTTTTAGGACAGCTTCGGTCTAGGGTAGTACGGTGTAACGCGTCTACCCATTCGGATAGCGGCAGGACAATTGAGGAATGGCCTCAAACTTGGCACAATGGCTCACAATGACACACCACACACTTATATCACTTCAATGAGCAATGATGGCATGCTTGGGCATGCCTTCAGCACGGTAGACAGCTAAAATCTAGGGTTTTAGGGCTGTTTTGGACAAGTTCGGACGAATCGTCAGGCCAAGTGTTCAAGGAATGTGCTCTCCTTTTGCACATTTCTCCACCATGACCTCAAAAACACTCACATCCCTTGTTTTAGAAACAAGATGGTGCTTGGCCATGCACTTCCCAGACTGGCCAGCTTCGGTCTAGGGTAGTAGGGTGTAACACGTCTACCTGTCGGGATAGCGGCAGGGCAATTGAGGAATGGCCTAAAACTTGGCACAATGGCTCACAATGACACGCCACACACATATATACCTTCAATGAGGAAAGATGGCATGCTTGGGGATGCCTTCGACACGGTAGACGGCTAAAATCTAGGGTTTTAGGGGTGTTTTGGACAAGTACGGACGAATCGTCAGGCCAAGTGTTCAAGGAATGTGCTCTCTTTTTGCACATTGCTCCAGCATACCCTCACAAACATTAACAACCCTTCTTTTACAAAAATGATGGTGCTTGACTATGCACTTCCCACACTAGCCAACTTCGGTCTAGGGTAGTAGGGTGTAACGCGTCTACCCGTCGGGATAGCAGCAAGAAAATTGAGGAATGGCCAAAAACGTGGCACAATCGCTCACGATGACACGCTACACACATATATAACTTCAATGAGCAATGATGGCATGCTTGGGCATGCCTTCGACACGGTATACGGCTAAAATCTAGGGTTTTAGGGGTGTTTTGGACAAGTACGGGCGAATCGTCAGGCCAAGTGTTCAAGGAATGTGCTCTCCTTTTGCACATTTCTCCACCATTCCCTCAAAAACATGCACATACCTTGTTTTACAACAAGATGGTGCTTGGCCATGCACTTCCCACACTGGCCATCTTCGGTCTAGGGTAGTAGGGTGTAACGCGTCTACCCGTCAAGATAGCGGCAGGACAATTGAGGAATGGCCTCAAACTTGGAACAATGGCTCACAATGATACACCACACACCTATATCACTTCAATGAGCAATGATGGCATGCTTGGTCATGCCTTCGGCATGGTAGACGGCTAAAATATAGGGTTTTAGGGGTGTTTTGGACAAGTACAGACGAATCGTCAGGCCAAGTGTTCAAGGAATGTGCTCTACCTTTTCACATTGCTCCACCATGCCCCGACAAACACTTACATCCCTTGTTTTAGAAACAAGGTGGTGCTTGGCCATGCACTTCCCACACTGGCCAGCTTCGGTCTAGGGTAGTAGGGTGTAACGCGTCTACCCGTTGGGACAGCGGCAGGACAATTGAGGAACAGCCTCAAACTTGGCACAATGGCTCAGAATGACACACCACACACTTATATCACTTCAATGAGCAATGATGGCATGTTTGGGCATGCCTTTAGCACGGTAGACGGCTAAAATCTAGGGTTTTAGGGGTGTTTTGGACAAGTACGGACGAATCGTCAGGCCAAGTGTTCAAGGAATTTGCTCTCTTTTTGCACATTGCTCCACCATTGCCTCGCAAACATTAGCAACCCTTGTTTTACAAAAACGATGGTGCTTGACCATGCACTTCCCACACTGGCCAGCTTCGGTCTAGGGTAGTAGGGTGTAACGCGTCTACCCGTCGGGATAGCATTAAGAAAATTGAGGAATGGCCTCAAACTTGGAACAATGCATAACAATCACACACCACACACTTATATCACTTCAATGAGCAATTATGGAATGCTTGGGCATGCCTTCGGCATGGTAGACGGCTAAAATCTAGGGTTTTAGGGGTGTTTTGGTCAAGAACGGACGAATCGTCAGGCCAAGTGTTCAAGGAATATGCTCTCCATTTGCACATTGCTCCACCATGCCCTCACAAACACTAACATCCCTTGTTTTACAAACAAGATGGTGCTTGTCCATGTACTTCCCACACTGGCCAGCTTCGGTCTAAGGTAGTAGGGTGTAACGCGTCTACCCACCGGGATAGCGGCAGGACAATTGAGGAATGGCCTCAAACTACAATGGCTCACAATGACAAACCACACACTTATATCACTTCAATTAGCAATGATGGCATGCTTGGGCATGCCTTCGGCACGGTAGACGGCTAAAATCTTGGGTTTTAGGGGTGTTTTGGACAAGTATGGACGAATCGTCAAGCCAAGTTTTCAAGGAATGTGCTCTACCTTTTCACATTGCTCCACCATGCCCTAACAAACACTCACATCCCTAGTTTTAGAAACAAGATGGTGCTTGGCCATGCACTTCCCACACTGGCCTACTTCGGTCTAGGGTAGTACGGTGTAATGCGTCTACCCGTCGGGATAGCAGTAGGACAATTGAGGAATGGCCTCAAACTTGGCGCAATGGCTCACAATGACACACCACACACTTATATCACTTCAATGAGCAATGATGGCATGCTTGGGCATGCCTTCAACACGGTAGACGGCTAAAATCTAGGGTTTTAGAGCTGTTTTGGACAAGTTCAGACGAATCGTCAGGCCAAGTGTTCAAGGAATGTGGTCTCCTTTTGCACATTTCTCCACCATGCCCTCACAAACACTCACATCCCTTGTTTTCAAAACAAGATGGTGCTTGGCCATGCACTTCCCAGACTGGCCAGCTTCGGTCTAGGGTAGTAGGGTGTAACACGTCTACCTGTCGGGATAGCGGCAGGGCAATTGAGGAATGGCCTAAAACTTGGCACAATGGCTCACAATGACACGCCACACACATATATAACTTGAATGAGGAAAGATGGCATGCTTGGGCATGCCTTCGACACGGTATACGGCTAAAATCTAGGGTTTTAGGGGTGTTTTGGACAACTACGGACGAATCGTTAGGCCAAGTGTTCAAGGAATGTGCTCTCCATTTGCACATTGCTCCACCATGCCCTCACAAACACTCACATCCCTCATTTTACAAACAAGATGGTGCTTGGCCATGTACTTCCCACACTTGCCAGCTTCGGTCTAGGGTAGTAGGGTGTAACACGTTTACCCATCGGGATAGCGGCATGACAATTGAGGAATGGCCTCAAACTTGGCACAATGGCTCACAATGACAAACCACACACTTATATCACTTCAATGAGCAATGATGGCATGCTTGGGCATGCCTTCGGCACGCTAGACGGCTAAAATCTAGGGTTTTAGGGGTGTTTTGGACAAGTACGGACGAATCGTCAAGCCAAGTGTTCAAGGAATGAGGTCTACCTTTTCAAATTTCTCCACCATGCCCTAAAAAACACTCACATCCCTTGTTTTAGAAACAATATGGTGCTTCGCCATGCACTTCCCACGCTGGCCAGCTTCGGTCTAGGGTAGTAGAGTGTAACGCGTCTACCCATCGGGATAGCGGCAGGACAATTGAGGAATAGCCTCAAACTTGGCACAATGGCTCACAATGACACACCACGCACTTATATCACTTCAATGAGCAATGATGGAATGCGTGGGAATGCCTTCAACACGGTAGACGGCTAAAATCTAGGGTTTTAGGGGTGTTTTGGACAAGTACGGACGAATCGTCTGGCCAAGTGTTCAAGGAATGTGCTCTCTCTTTGCACAATGCTCCACCATGCCCTCAAAAACACTCATATCCCTTGTTTGATAAACAAGATGGTGCTTGGCCATGCACTTCCCAAACTGGCCAGCTTCGGTCTAGGGTAGTAGGGTGTAACACGTGTACCTGTCAGGATAGCAGCAAGGCAATTGAGGTATGGCCAAAAACATGGCACAATGGCTCACAATGACATGCCACACACATATATATCTTCAATGAGCAATGATGGCATGCTTGGGCATGCCTTCGACACGGTATACGGCTAAAATCTAGGGTTTTAGGGGTGTTTTGGACAAGTACGGACGAATCGTCAGGCCAAGTGTTCAAGGAATGTGCTCTCCATTTGCACATTCCTCCACCATTCCCTCACAAACACTAACATCCCTTGTTTTACAAACAAGATGGTGCTTGGCCATGTACTTCCCACACTGGTCAGCTTCGGTCTAGGGTAGTAGGGTGTAACGCGTCTACCCATCGGGATAGCGGCAGGACAATTGAGGAATGGCCTCAAACTTGGCACAATGGCTCACAATGACAAACCACACAATTATATCACTTCAATGAGCAATGAATGGCATGCTTGGGCATGCCTTCGGCACGGTAGACGGCTAAAATTTCGGGTTTTAGGTGTGTTTTGGACAAGTACGGACGAATCGTCAGGCCAAGTGTTCAAGGAATGTGCTCTGCATTTGCACATTGCTCCACCATGCCCTCACAAACACTCACATCCCTTGTTTTAGAAACAATATGGTGCTTGTCCATGTAATTCCCACACTGGCTAGCTTCGGTCTAGGGTAGTAGGGTGTAACGCGTCTACCCGTCGGGATAGCGGCGTGACAATTGAGGAATTGCCTAAAACTTGGCACAATGGATCACAATGACACACCACACACTTATATCACTTCAATGAGCAATGATGGCATGATTGGGCATGCCTTCGGCACAATAGACGGCTAAAATATAGGGTTTTAGGGCTGTTTTGGACAAGTACGGATGAATCGTCAGGCCAAGTGTTCAAGTAATGTTCTATCCATTTGCACATTCCTCCACCATGCCCTCACAAACACTCACATACCTTGTTTTACAAACAATATGGTGCTTGTCCATGCACTTCCCACACTGGCTAGCTTCGGTCTAGGGTAGTAGGGTGTAACGCGTCTACCCGTCGGGATAGCGGCAGTACAATTGAGGAATGGCCTCAAACTTGGCACAATGGCTCACAATGACACACCACACACTTATTGCACTTCAATGAGAAATTATGACATGCTTGGGCATGCCTTCGGCACGGTAGACTACTAAAATCTAGGTTTTAGGGGTGTTTTGGGCAAGTACGGACGAATCGTCAGGCCAAGTGTTCAAGGAATGTGTTCTCTGTCGTGGAAATGGCCACGGTAGTCGCTGCTACTGGCAGCGATTGATTTTAACGTGAGGAAGAGCTAGCGGCCATCTGTGGTGCGAGACGGGGGCGAATGCACATGGTTTACCCAGGTTCGCCCCCCAGAGGGTAAAGACCTACTCCTGCTAGATTGGATTAATTGAGAGAGAGTTACAAGGGTGGCGAGCTCGGCGTCTAAGCAGCGAGTCGCCTGAGGGGGTGTATGATGGAACGTAAGTCCTAAGGATACCCTAGGGAGGTTTATATGGAAGTCAGCTCGCTAGGGTTTACAAGTTACAACCGAGCCAGATATGGACTCGGAGGCTTTTGACCTAATCCGACTGGGCTTCAAGTACGCTTCTAGGCCTTCAGTCTCCAGTCGCCAGGCTTTTCCTTCAGTCGCACTCCAGTCGCCGTCCTTCAGGCCCACTAACAGGCCCTTTGGTCCAATCAGAACGTCCTGCTGGGCATACCCCCTTCGGCATATCCCCATCAGTAGTCCCCGAGGCCATCGTTGATTCAGGTGCAGGTGTCCCTTTGGCAGTCAAAGTAGGTGAGCCCAATTTGGACGCCAAGTCGAGTTGGTGACGGACTCCATTGGAACCGAGGAAATTTTCCCCAGGATTCCACTCGTCACTCCGGCGGATGTCACTGCTACCAAGTCGCTGCTTCGGCGAATGGAGAAGACTAGCGGGTAGAGGGTGGAATGGAGGAGTTGGACCGTCAATTCTGGTCAAACTATCCGTTGGAAATCCCAACTGTAACTTCGGCGTAATTACCGTAGGTAACGGCTACTCCGAATTTGGCGGGTAGCGTTCCCATATAAGGGAAGTGACGAATCAGCTCTGCAAATCCTTCCCTGCATTCTTCATTCTCCCATATTCATTCTTCCTGCCTTCAACCTTCCTGCCTTCCTTCGATTCGATCTTTCCGCGTCGTACGATTCCACGTCCTCCCTGATGGCGCCTCCCAAAGGTCATGGGGAAAATCCTAGTGCACTACAGCCCAACTCAAGTCCTTCGAGGACGCTGGGGTCCTCCGCAAGGGGAACTGGCGGGTTCCTCCCTCCTCCGAGACCGAGCCGAAGCCGCGAGCCGGCAAATTCATCTATTTTCCCAGTCATCTAGAAAGAGGTTTGGGGTTCCCCACCCCGCTCTTCTTCGGCGCTTCTGCGCGTATTGCGCGATCAAGCCGTCGGATATTGGCCCGCACAGCATCGAGCAGCTGGCGATCCTCGTCGCCTTCTATGAGTGCTACCTCGGCTATAGGCCGTATTTTCCGTTGTGGTTGGAGCTCTTCCACGGCCGCATCGGGCGCGAGGCGTCCGATGGCTCGATATTGGCTGCAGGCGGCGTCATATTCCAATGGAAGCCGAAGGCCAACTTCGTCAAGCTCCTCCTGCCAAAGAAAGCCGCCAACGGGTGGAAGAAGAGTTGGTTCTATGTGAAAGAGTCTACTCCCCTGGTGAGGTGGCACTTCTCGAGTTCGTCGCCGAGAGAAGCGAGCCTCGCCGGTTGGCACCGAAGAAGCTTCCCGAAGACAAGAGGATGGCCGTCACGAAGATGATGGACTAGATCCAGAGCTGAAGGACCAGGGGTTGGCTTCGATCAACCTTTACAACTACTGGCTCGGGCGGCGCCTGGTTCCGCTAGTGGCTCGGCCACATTGGATGTACGAGTATAGCTGGAAGCACGACCCCTCCCAAACCAGCAAAGAATCGTGGGAGGCCGAGGACTACAAGGCCGCCCTGAGGAAGATCATTGATGCAGAATTCACCATCGTGTCAGTTAGGCTCGCCCCGTACACTCCCGTGAAGAATGAAGCTCCCACAGTAAGTTTTCTCCCCAATCGCCATTTCCGCACCCCAATTCGCAGTCGCGGCATTTGGTACTTCCACTGCTCGATGAAGAGGTCTGGCTGTTGTGGTGGTTCTCAGCTGTTTCAATTCGCAGTCATGGTGGTTCTCAGCTGTTTCAGGTGTTGGAGGGCTGGCTTCCACCGCTCGATGAAGAGGTCCCCCGGGAGCTCGAGGAGGGCTCCGAAGGAAACTCCTAAAGCAGCGACAAGGAGGAAGAGGTTCCTCCCCCAGCGCCTACGGCTTGCGAGACTCGTATGCAGAAACATCGCGAGTTCGAGGCGAGTTGCAGCCTCGATGAACACGAAGGAGGCGACAAGGTCGCCCAGGAGCACACATCCCGGCGCACGGCTACACCGTCGAAGCCCGCGTGCAAGCCCAAGTCATCAGCGAGGAAGCCAACGTCGCCATCCAAGTCGGTGGTGATGTTTGAGTCAGATGATGACTCTGACAATGAAGACACTCCCGAAATCTCGCACAAAGCCCTAGAGGATGCGATTCCGATGAAGGGGTTGGAGAGTGAAGGCATCGAGGCGGCGGTAGAGGTTCCCCTGGCGGCGATTCCGCCAACGGTTTTGGGGGTTCTGAGCCAGGAGGCGGCTAAAGCAGTGGCGTTGAAGTCGCCACAGCCGTCGAGAGCGGCCGCGTCTTCAGAGCCGGAAATTCCGGCGACCGTGGCTTCGTCGTCGAGGAAGCCCGCGGTGTCGTGGGCTTCAGACGTCTTTGAGAGGGGGTTCACTTGCAAGCTGGGCCCTGAATTGGATAAGCCTGCCCACATCAGCACCGGGCTACGCGTTCTCCTAGTCGCCAAGTAAGCCTTGCATTTTCCATTCCAGATTGTGTTCCATCTTGTGTCGTCTTCGTGTTGATTTTGACGCTTTGACAGGTTCGGGGTCAAAAATATCGGTCGTCCTTCGGTGGTGAAGATTCCGCCGACCGCTACCGTGGAAGAAGGCGACCTCCCTAAGAAGAGGAAGTCTGCTGATGATGCCACGGCCGTGGAAGGTGTGAAGAGGAAAAGGGACGATGTCGATGATCCCGTCGAGATGACTAGCGCCAAGGGGAGCGACCCAGCTGCAGTCGTCGAAGAGGCGATGGCTGCGCAGTCGGAGCCAGTCGCGGTCGCCCCTACGACGGGAGCGCCAGCTCTAGCGACTAGCTCCCCAGCTAGGGCATCAGCAATGTTCCCTCGCTTCATGGCGAGGGGGTTCCCAGGAATGGCGGATAACCAGTCTCCGCAGAGCCCGGAGGTCGTCGATGGAGACATTGGGTCTCGTCGTGGGTGCACCTCCTTCACGGTCCCGTTGACTGATGCCGGCGAGCTTCATAAAATGCTTGGTGCCGTCATTCAGGTATGTCTAGTCCCCGAGTGTCTAGCTGCTAAATTTCAGCGGCTAGGCACTAAATTGTTTCTACTCTCCAGTCCTCGAGTTCCTAGTCGCTGAATTTCAGCGGCTGGGAACTTGATGTTGCTCTTTGGTAAGTACTGAACATTGTTGTCTTTGTAGGGTTTCCAAAAGGAATCGACCGATCGGCAGGCCGCAAGGGAGCGCTTGGAACAGGATCTGTGCGAGGCGCAGGAGGCTAACCGGCGACTCCAGGAAACTATTGGTAAGTCCCTGCCTTTCTTCCCCTTTCTCTTTCATATATGACCTGTGTTTGTATGACTCGCTGATGAATTTTCTTTCAGATGGTCTCCCGGCTGCAATTTCCAATTCCCATGAAGGGTATGTTCTAGTCGCCGAACTAGACGCGGCGAATGGGCGAATTTCCTCGCTGATCCAAGACTTGGAGGAGGCGAGAGCGACCTCAGTTTCTTCTGAGGACCGAGCGAAGGCTGCTGTTTCTGCGGCTGGGGAGGAACGTAAGGCCACAGATTCAATCATCATGGGGCTGCACAATGATCATGCCGCCTTGGAGAAGCATGTCATAGAGAATTGCCACAAACTCCTCGGTGAGTCTCCGTCGTTGCCTGACTTGTTTGGCGAGTCCCTGATTGGGGAAGTCCGTAGTTTCACTGATATCTAATTTTGCAGCTGTGATAGGCCAAAGCGACCCGGTGGTTCAAACTTTCGATGCTTCAAAGCAGTTATGCATCCAAGCGGTTCTTCAAGGCATGTCCCCCACCGAGGTTATTCCTGGGGGGCTTACGGAGGTGTGGTGCTATCTAGAGGAGGCGCCTGTCATCATGGAGTGGATGGCACACTCGGTGTCAGGTGCGGGGCCACCACGGCATTGAGCCTGGGTCTCGCCCACTTTCCCGACGAGTTCGACCTTGACGACGTGACTAGTGGCTACCCATCGGCGACCGGCACGGTGGAGATGTCAGAGGTACTGAAGCTGACTACGAAGGCCGCCCCTTTTGCCGATCGGGTCCTAGCGATGGGGGGTCTTCTACCATACCAGGAGACGGTGTTGGCGCCTGGCGACCCTGAGCCGGAGCATCACGACATGAAGTCGGAGCAGCCCTTCTAGTCGGCATTGTCGAAGTCGCTGACGACCTACCCGATGAACCTGTGGCAGCCTTTTGTTCGTGTCAAGGGGGTGGTGGTGCTTCTTCATCAGGACCTTTGGAATAAACAATGTAGTTGGGCAGTTTGTAATGCATGACAAGTGGCGACTACTGTAATATGATCAACATTTTGTAATATATGCCAAGGGAGGGTCAATCGACTCGTATTGCGACCAAGATTGTGTGGTGTGTTTATTTTTGATTGAGCGAGTCCCCAAGCGCGTCCGCCCTTTAATGGGGTATAACTCGATTGTGTACTTTTGTGTTTTATTTTGGTTGTGCATTGCTTTATCTCTCGCGTCTTCTGAGTGGTGAGTCCCTGAGCGTGGTGCTCAACCGTGACATGCTGCTCGTTGTAGGTTGTTAATCGTTGTTTGTAACGTCTCTTCCCTGCTTGAGAGCGGTCATTTGGCGAGTCCAAGGCAGCTCTCTTACTTGGTGTGTTCCCGAGCCGCGTGGGGGTTTCTGTTTTGCGGAGTCCCCGTGCGTGGTACTTAACCGTTCGAGTCGCTTTGCACGAGGATGGGAGGGATAGGTCGCTGTGAGAAGCGTATACCGGTTGTCTTGGCCCGGTGGGCCAGTCGAGATAGGCGACTCCAATGGCGGCTCCGGGTTGGCGTTTTTGTGGACGTCCCAAGGCCTGAGTATTTCCGGTGCCCTTGTGCCGCACTACTTAGCCGTGCCAGTCGCTCGACCAAAGGTTGACTTCCATGAGTAGCATATTGCTGATATGTACGAGTGCGAGTGGCACAAGAATATGGCGAGTAGACACAATTTGTGTGATCCGAATGAATTTCATTATATATGCCAGCTGAGTACAATTTGAGGTTCTATGTATAGAACTTTCTGAGGAGGTTTACATTCCATGGCCTTCCGACCTCGAGCTAGCCGTCACCCCGTATGTCGATGAGGTAGTAGGCGTTGTTGCCGAGGACTCGCCCTATGGCGAATGGCCCCTCCCATGGGGGGGGAGAGTTTGTGCATGCCTTTCTTGTCTTGGGCCAGTCGTAGGACCAGGTCGCCTTCTTTGAAGGTGCGAGTCTAGACTCGGCGGCTGTGGTAGCGGCGGAGTCCTTGCTAGTAGATGGCAGTGCGGGAGCAGGCAAGGTCGCGTGCCTCGTCAAATTGATCGACACTGTCTTGGCGGGCGACCTCGTTGGTCGCCTCGACGTAGTTGGTGACTTGAGGTGAATCGTGCTCCAAGTCAGTTGGCATTACGGCCTCAGCGCCATACACCATGAAGAAGGGTGTGAACCCGGTGGAGCGATTGACGGACGTGCGGATCCCCCATATTATGGAGGGAAGCTCGTTGACCTAGAACCCTGGGGTGCGTTCGAGGGGCACCTGAAGTCGCGGCTTGAGCCCGTGGAGGACGCTCTAGTTGGCGCGTTCTGCTTGGCCGTTCGACTTCGGGTGGGCAACTAAAGCGAGATCGAGTCGTATGCCATGTTCTTCACAGAATTCCGCCATGGCCCCCTTGGCGAAATTGGTGCTGTTGTCCGTTATGATGTTGTGCGGTAACCGTACCGATAGATGAGCTCGCATAAGAACTTGGTGGCCGTCTTGCCTTCGCACTTTTTGATTGGCTTGGCCTCGACCCATTTCGTGAACTTGTCGACCGTGACCAGGAGATGGGTGAATCCAGACGGGGCCTTCTTGAACGGGCCTACCATGTCCATGCCCCATACGACAAATGGCCATGTAATGGGGATGGTCTTGAGTGCCGAACCAGGGAGGTGCGTCTGGTGGGCGTACTTCTGGCACCCGACGCATCGCTGGACGATGTTGGTGGCGTCGGCGTGTGTGGTGAGCCAGTAGAAACCGTGTCACATGGCCTTGGCGACTAGCGACTTGGCACCAGCGTGATGGCCGCAGTCGCCAGCGTGAATGTCCTGGAGGATCTTGTGGCCTTCTTCTGGCTATACGCAGCGCTGGAACACGCCAGTCATGCCGCGTCTGTGGAGCTCCCCGTTGATGATGACGAAGGATTTGCAGCGGCGCACGATCATTCGCGCCTCAGTCTTGTTGCTTGGTAGGATCTTATGCTCCAGGAAGGCGACGTATGGTGCTGTCCAGTCGCTAGGATCCACAACCATGGTGACTAGGGCTGGCTCTATTTGTAGCGGTATCCCGACGTCGATCTCCTTTGGTGGGCTGACCGAAGGTTTGTGGATGATTTCGAGGAATACACCTACTGGTGGCGCTTGTCGGGGCGACCCGATGCAGGAAAGGGCGTCTGCCTCCTTGTTCTTGCGTCTGTTAATCCACTCGACGGAATAGCCATCAAAGTGCCCTCCCAGATGGTCTACCGCTTGGTGGTACACGATCATTGTTGGAGAGACGGCGTCGCATGTCCTGGCGACCTGGCCGGCGACTAGGTCGGAGTTGCCATAACATCGTAAGCGGTTGATGTTCATCTCCTTAGCAGCTCTCATGACATGGAGGGCCTCGTATTTTGCCATGTTGTTGGTGCAGGGCTTGAAGTTGAGGTGGAGCACGTAGCGGAGCTTGTCTCCTTTGGGAGAGGTTAGTATGACCCCTGCCCCTGCGCCGTCGGTGTTCTTGGAGCCGTCAAAATGGAGCGACCAGTAGTGGAGGTACGAGAGCTTTTCTGGCTGCTGTGCTTCTTCCCAATCTGCGAGGAAATCAGCTAGGGCTTGTGACTTGATCGCTTTGCGGGGCTCTTATTTGATGTCGTGGATGCCGATTTTGACGGCCCACTTGGCGACTCGCCTGATTGCCTCGCGGTTGCGTATTATGTCCTGCAGAGGTGCAGATGAGACCACCGTGATCAGGTGCTCCTGGAAATAGTGTGGGAGTCGCCGCTGAGCTCGGAATACCACATACACCAGTTTCTGGTACTATGGGTAACATTGGCGTGAATCTATCAGGACTTTGCTGATGTAGTAGACAGGGCACTGTATGAGGTGCTCCTTGCCCTCCTCCGGTCATTCGACGACCATCACGGTGCTGACGACTCGAGTGGAGGCCGCGACGTAGACGAGCATTGGCTCTTTGTCGAGTGGAGCGGCGAGGAGTGGAGCCGCGAGTAGCACTTCTTTGAGCGCTTTGAGTGCATCGTCGGCCTCCGCGTCCCATTGGAACGTGGGGTTCTTGTGCATCGGGCGGTAGAGGGGCATTGCCTTCTCGCCTAGTCGGGGGATGAAGCGACTGAGGGCCGCGACTCGCCCTGCCAACCTCTGGACATCGTGCTGGCACTCGGGTTTCCTGAGTCGCACGATGGTGTCGATCTTGGTGGGGTTGGCTTCGATGCCTTGCTTGGAGACTACATATCCTAGGAGCTGTCCGGTGGGGACGCCGAAGGTGCATTTTCCAGGGTTCAACTTGATGTTGTACCTCCGTAGGTTTGCGAAGGTTTCGGCCAGGTTGGCGAGCAGGTCGTCCTGGCAGGTGGATTTCACCACCATGTCGTCGATGTAGACGTGAATGTTGCGTCCAATTTGGCTCGCTAGGCACTCCTGCATGCATCTCTGGTATGTAGCGCCGGCGTTCTTGAGGCCGAACGTCATGGCCGTGTAGCAGAAGGCGCCGAATGTCGTGATGAATGCCGTCTTCTCCTCGTCCTCGACCGCCATCTTGATCTGGTTGTAACTAGACAAAGCGTCAAGGAAGCACAGCGACTCCGATCCCGCGGTCGAGTCGATGATTTGATCGATGCGCGGTAGGATGAACTCCTCCTTCGGGCAGGTGCTGTTGAGGTTGGTGTAGTCTATGCACATCCTCCATGTGTTGTTCTTTTTCAGAACTAGGACTAGGTTTGCCAGTCACTTGGAGTATTTGATTGGTCGGATGAAGCCTGCGGCTAGCAGGCGCTGTACTTCTTCGGCAATTGCTCGACGACGCTCTTCATTGAAGGGCCGTAGCGACTGCTTTACTAGTCGCACTTTGGGGTCGGCATTGAGTTTGTGCTCAGCAAGTTCCCTCGGGACACCTGGCATGTCAGATGGCTTCCATGCGAAGATGTCATGGTTCTCACGGAGGAACCCAATGAGCACGCTTTCCTATGCGGGGCTCATGTGCGCCCCGATGGTGACCGTCTGGCTGGAGTCACCCGGGACGAGCTCGACGGTGCGGGTGTGCGTGGTCGCCTCGAACGTGGAGTTCACGGCGATTGGTTTCTTCAATATTGTGGGGTCGTCCTTGTTGATGTTGCCTGCATATTTCGCAAGCTCCTCCGCGTGGTCGGTCTCCGCAGCGATGATGGCGTCCATGAGCTCGGCTCCTTTGTCCTCACATTCCACGGCCATGTCGGGGTCACCGTGGACGGTGATGATGCCGCTTGGCCCTGGGAGCTTCATCATGTTGTAGGCGTAGTGTGGGGTCGCCATGAATTTAGCGAATGCCTGGCGGCTCAGGACGCCATGGTAAGGGCTGCGGAAGTTCACCAGCTCGAATACGATCCTCTCTATGCGATAGTTTGCCAGAGTGCCGAAGGTGACTGGTAGCGTCACTTTTCTGATCGGGTACGCCTTCCGACCGGGGACGATACCGTGGAAGGTCATCAGGGTTAGCTCGATGGCTGCTTCTGGGAGCTGGAGCCTCTTGAATGTGTCTAGGTACATGATGTTGATGGAGCTCCCACTGTCCATTAGTGTCTTGGGCAGCCAATAGTCGGCCACCTTGGGCCTGACTACCAGGGCGACTCGCCCTGGGTATTCGATTCTTGGCACGTGGTCCTGGCGACTCCAGGTGATGCTCTGCTCAGACCAGTTGAGGAAGCAAGGGATGTCGACTTGCGTCACCGCGTTGATGGTGACCGTGCGGGCGAGCACCTTCTTCTCGCGCTTGGCGTTGCGGGCTTGAGGCGAGATGATGATCCCCGGTTGATCCGGCGGGGGCGCGTGGCCAATGGGTGGTGGAGGGGCTCCGGTCGCCGGTGCGTCGGGTGATCGTCTCGCGGGATTGCTTCCTCCTGGCGGTGCATTCTCGCAGTATTCGCTCTCAGCCACGCGTGCGGGGTTGCTTTTGTCGTTGAAGTTCAGGACGCGACCCTGGATGTTGGAGTTCAGGCGGGTCCTGATGTGGCGTTGGTGATAGAGTGATAGCTCCCGCGCCGTTTCCCGCTCGAGGCGGTATTTCTCGCGCTCGGTGAGTTTGTTGCGTTGCGCCTCCACGAGCCACAGGCGGACTTCCTCCACCTCCGTGGCCGTAGCAGTCAGCGGGATTGGCGTGGAGAACGGATCTGGCGGGGCGGCCGTGCTGCCCGCCATGTAGATCGCGTTGAAGCGATTGGATCTGTCTTGGAAGTCTTCAGGCGACTCTGAGCCAGAGTCAGAGTCGAAGATCCCGAGGATGGAGGGATCCTCGAAATCCTCCGGGAAGGAGACTCGTGTGATGGAGTCCTCTCGTGACGCGGTGGTGATAGATCCGTCGACCGAGGCACGGGTCGCGGAGTCGGCATCGTCGTTTAGGGCCTCGTCGTTGGTGGCGGCGTTGGTCTCGTCCCCGCTGCTGGTGGCCGAGTCATACTTGGTGACGAGGCTCCTGATGGAGTGGACCTGCTCTTCCGAGAGCAGGTCACGGTGCGGCGGTGATCCGCCGATGATCATTGTTGCCGCTGGGTCGACTGCGCCGGTGAAGCCGACGAAGAGGTTGATGGAGCCGACCGGCATCACCGCGTCGTGAATGACCAGGCGTGACGCCGGGATGTAGCTGCTGGGCAAGATCTGTAAGATCCCACCAATGGCGATCATGCGGCCGGTGGCGAGTGGCCGATCGATCAGCGAGTCGGGTCTTGCTGCAGAACTCAGGCCAGTCCCGCTATGCCCCACGGTGGGCGCCACTATCGTGGAAATGGCCACGGCAGTCGCTGCTACTAGCATCGATTGATTGTAACGTGAGGAAGAGTTGGCGGCCATCTGTGGTGCGAGATGGGGGCGAATGCACATCGTTTACCCAGGTTCGGCCCCCCGGAGGGTAAAGACCTACTCCTGCTAGATTGGATTAATGGAGAGCGAGTTACAAGGGTGGCGAGCTCGATGACTAAGTAGCGAGTCGCTTGAGGGGGTGTATGATGGAACGTAAGTCCTAAGGATACCCTAGGGAGGTTTATATACAAGTCACCTCGCTAGGGTTTACAAGTTAAAACCAAGCCAGATATGGACTCAGAGGCTTTTGACCTAATCCGACTGGGCTTCAATGCAGCCGGGCCTTCGTCTCCGATGCCAGGCTTTTCCTTCAGCCGCACTCCAGTCGTCGTCCTTCAGGCCCACTCACAGGCCCTTCGGCCCAATCGGAACGTCCTACTAGGCATACCCCCTTCGGCATATCCCCATCACTCTCCATTTGCACATTGCTCCACCATGCCCTCACAAACATTAACAACCCTTGTTTAAAAAAATCTATGGTGCTTGGCCATGCACTTCCCACACTGGCCAGCTTCGGTCTAGGGTAGTAGGGTGTAACATGTCTACCCGTCGGGATAGCGGCAAGAAAGTTGAGGAATGGCCTCAAACTTGGCACAATGGACCACAATGTCACACCACACACTTATATCACTTCAATGAGCAATGATGGCATGCTTGGGCATGCCTTCAGCACAGTAGATAGCTGAAATCTAGGGTTTTAGGGGTGTTTTGGACAAGTACAGACGAATCGTCAGGCCAAGTGTTCAAGGAATGTGCTATCCATTTGCACATTTCTCCACCATGCCCTCACAAACACTCACATCCCTTGTTTTACAAAAAAGATGGTGCATGGCCATGCACTTCTCACACTGTCCTGCTGCGGTCTAGGGTAGTAGGGTGTAACGCGTCTACCCGCCGGGATAGCGGCAGGACAATTGAGGAATGGCCTCAAACTTGTCAGGATGACAATCCACACACTTATATCACTTCAATGAGCAATGATGGCATGCTTGGGCATTCCTTCGGCACGGTAGACGGCTAAAATCTAGGGTTTTAGGGGTGTTTTGAACAAGGACGGACGAATCGTCAGGCCAAGTGTTCAAGGAATGTGCTCTCCATTTCCACATTGCTCCACCATGCCCTCACAAACACTGAAATCCCTTGTTTTACAAAAAATATGGTGCTTGGTCATGCACTTCCCACACTGTCCACCTTCGGTCTAGGGTAGTAGGGTGTAAAGCGTCTACTCGTCGGGATATTGGCAGGACAATTGAGGAATGGCCTCAAACATGGAAAAATGGCTCAGAATGACACACCACACACTTATATCACTTCAATGAGCAATGATGGCATGCTTGGGCATGCCTTCGGCATGGTAGATGACTAAAATCTGGGGTTTTAGGGATGTTTTGGACAAGTACGGACGAATCGTCAGGCCAAGTGTTCAAGGAATGTGGTCTCCATTTGCACATTACTCCACCATGCCATCACAAACACTCACATCCCTTGTTTTACAAAAAACATGGTGCTTGGCCATGCACTTCCCACACTGGCCAGCTTCGGTCTAGGGTAGTAGGGTGTAACGCGTCTACCCGTCGGGATAGCGGCAGGACAATTAAGGAATGGCCTAAAACTTGGCACAATGGCTCACAATCTACATGCTTATATAACTTCAATGAGCAATGATGGCATGCCTGGGCATGCCTCGGCACGGTAAACGGCTAAAATCTAGGGTTTTAGGGGTGTTTTGGACAAGTACGGACGAATCATCAGGCAAAGTTCTAAAGGAATGTGCTCTTCATTTGCACATTGCGCCACCATGCCCTCACAAACACTCACATCCCTTTTATTACAAAAAATATGGTGCTTGGGCATGCACTTCCCACACTGGCCAGCTTAGGTCTAGGGTAGTAGGGTGTAACACGTCTACCCGTCGGGATAGCGGCAGGACAATCGAGGAATGGCCTCAAACTTGGCACAATGGCTCACAATGACACACCACACACTTATATCACTTCAATGAGCAATGATGGCATGCTTGGGCATGCCTTCGACATGGTAGACGGCTAAAATCTAGGGTTTTAGGGGTGTTTTGGACAAGTACGGACGAATCGTCATGCCAAGTGTTCAAGGAATGTTCTCTCCATTTGCACATTTCTCCACGGCGAGAATATCATTTTGCGGCCCGAAAGTTGGGGTGTCTAGGCAACGCGGTACCCAAGTTCCCTGAAATCATCCGCGATGACTACAGTTGGTGTGCGAAATACTCAGAGGGTCTTTTTCGGCACGAATTCAACTTTACGTTTCAATACAAAAAATCAGGCTAACGACCGTCAAGTTGGGCCCCCCTGTCAGTTCTCGCCGTTATGTCGCTCCCGTTGCTTAGGTGTCAATTAGGCTTGCAGTGTTGGCGCCTGCATGCATTACGCGTCTTCTTCTTCCCTGGGGCGGCAATCTGTGGGGCGTCGTAGCCATGGCGTGGAGCTGGGACATGGACGAACCTTCTTGGCCCAGCTCTCCTCCCTGTAGGCTTGCAGCGTTGGCGACTGCATCCATTACGCGTCTTCTTCCCCGGAGCGGCAATGTGTGGTCATGGCCATGGCGCAGAGCTAGGACGTGACGAAGCTGCTCGGCCCCGCTCTCCTCCCCATCCCGAGTCGGAGATCGCCCTCACTATGGACGTACCCATGGCACGGTGCGGGGACGAGAATTGGTTCTCGGTGAGATCTATCACCTTGTCGACCATGCTCGGTTCTGTTTTCCTCCTCTAGAATCCGAGCTCGCCGTCGCCGTGGTTGCACCCGCACCAATTCTGCCACCTCTGCCGAGGTCTCTGTGGTAGCTCAAGTTCTAAGGCTCTCCAAGTTTTGCCATGTTGGGCCTGTAAGTGTTGTTGTATGTTAAACTAGCAAATCTCTTTTGTTCAAATCTCTTGGGCTGTACCAACTTCATTGTGTTTAATTATGAAAGACAAAATATAAATGATTTCTCTCAATTTCTTGCATAGAAAAATGCATAGCTAATTTCATATTCTCACAGGAACTGGCCCCACTTGTTGAACCGGCGGCACTGCCTTGATCTCCACGTAACCACGGTGAGTTCTCGAACCGAAAGTTGCAGTTACCACGTTTCTTCTGCAGTCATTCCTCTTCCTCAGTCATTCCTCTGCAGTTATTCCTGGGCGCTTCTTCTTCCTCTGTTCTGGAACCGTTGGTTCATCTTCTTCTTCCTCTCGCAGGTAGTTCCTTGCAGGCATTTCCTTTCACCCATTTCCTTGCAGGCATGGACGATGGGAAACACACAATAGAGACCTACTTGGTCCCTGCCCATGGCACCACGACTTTGACAGTGGTGTATACAAATGATGAAGCGACTGTGGAGACAACTCTCGCCAGGTTTGAGCAATTCTTGAGAAAGATAAGAACAAGTTTGTGGGGCTAGACTTGGAGTACACCCGTGCAAATAAGCGAAAAATCCTCCACAAGAGATCGCTGTCGTGCAAATAGCCATACATGAGGAGGTCCTCGTTTACCACTTCTGCAGGTATGTGAAATTTAAATTTGAGATCACCACTTCTGCATCCCTTGTTCCCTTACATCCCTAGAACCATCTAAGTGCAGGAGTAAACCAACTGAGATGCATTGTTCGGCTCTGGTCGAGTTCTTGTGTAGGAAAGGGATAACTTTCACTAGTGTGGATATCACAAATGACACAATTATGCTTTCTCGTGCGTTGATAAAAATCCTAGAGGGGCACCACATTGACATCCAAAATCTATACAAGATCAAATCATACCCAGCGAAGGATGGCATGGGTGGTCTGGCAGCAGAAATCATCGATAAATCCTATGAAAAACTGAAGAAATTGAAGCGACTCGATCACGACTACTGGGAGTGGAAGCCGATGAGCCAGGTGCGCCTCGAGTATGCAGCCAGAGACGCCTACATGGCGTACGAGTTGTGCAGTAAGCTCATTACCATGAAAGATGGGATGGTTAAGGCGGGATTTTTCGCGAGAAAGCTATGCCCTGGTTGCAAGCTAGCCCAGGAGAAGAAGCACGAGGAGGACAGAAAGCGGTTTCAGGACGAGCAGGGATCTTGGGACGGTGGCGACATCAAGCGGTTGAAGGGGAAGCAAGTCAAGGACGACAACAAGTGGTGGTGATACATTATGTGTTTGACCTAGATTTTAGTTTCTAGTTTATTATGTGTGTGATACATTTAGTTACTTCAATACAAAATTTCGACCAATTTAACTTGTTGATGTATTTCTTGACAATTATAATATAATCGAGCACTAGAAATATTTTGTAGTGTGCATGAGCATGATCAGTAAATATAATTGAACACTAGAAACTTTAAGGCATTCCATATAAAGGAGTAGATTAATATAGAAGGTTCACCAGAGACACCACGGATATATTGTCTTACATGCCACACACAGGTAATAATTACCTAGAACAAAATAAAAGCAGGGGCTACAGCAGGAGGCCGGGACATGGAGACGCCTAGCAGGGCAGGGGTTTATCAGCAGGAGGCAGCGACAACCTAGTCGATGGGATACAGGCCAGTCCTGACATACTCCCGGAGGAATTTGCCGTAGGCTGCGTGCCGTGCCAAGGTAATCGGCCTATGGCTTCTGCCTCCGCCTCTGCCAACACCCTCCGCGTGTTGGATCATGCTGTTGAGGTCCACGTTGATTGCTCTGCCACAGAATGGGCAAAACAGTCTCCCCCTACGGTGGAAACAGATTAGCCCACACCGTAACCGCCTCAGCACGTAGCGGCTCTTGTTGACCCTGGATACCTTGCTATCGTCCACTTCATCATCATTCTCCTGTTGATTTTTAAGAACATAACTTAGAACTCATACATATGATTGAATTGTATTACAACTCAAGAATTGACAACATGTATATGTAAGACAATATATCGGTGGATATCAAAGATAAAGCATCTCCGCAATAGTTTGATCGGTTCATATATCATTTCATCTCAACACAATGACAAATAATTACATTAGAGTGAATGTAGGATAAATCTAGGGGCCTCATAAGTTTCTGTAGGGATGGACTAGGTGAACTAAGTAACAATTGCACAACCTGTAATGTTGTTGTACATCGCCCTAGGTTCACTAACTCATTCCTAAAAAAATCTGACACCAATGTGTCTGCCTCTCTTTTGGGACAAATTTGAATCATTGGCCACAATAAGAATTGAAATGTAATCGTACAAAACATTATTCAGGGATATACATAGTCAGGTATAAAAACAAGCCTAAAAATTGTAATCATAAACAAAAACCAAAGAATTAATATTCAGGTGCATGTTAAAAATACTTATGATCAAAACCATTCATATACATATGCATCATACCAATCATTAAAAGATCAGAAACAATTCAAGGATCATATATATAGTTCCATATGAGAATAAATCTAGGGCCTCATAATTTGTTTCAGAGATGGAGTTGGCGAACCAAAGTACCAACATCACAACCTATATTTTTTGTGTGAATTTCTGCCTCAGGTTCACCAACCCATCCCTAAAACACGACACCGTCATATGTGTCTCCCCTTGAACTCTTTTGGGGCAAATTTCAATCATCGGCCTTAGTGACAAACTAAAATGTAATTCTTATACACTGAATGCATGGAATAGGTAATTCGAATATCATAGTTCTATGAATGTAGAATAAAGATTAAGGCCTCATAAGTTTCTATAGGGACGGCGTAAGTGTGCCAAGTAACAATTGCACAACCTATATTGTTCTTGTACATCGCCCCAGGTTCACTAACTCGTCCCTAAAAAAATCTGACACCAATATGTCTGCCTCTGTTTTGGGACAAATTTGAATCATTGGCCACAATAAGAAATTGAAATGTAATCGTACAAAACATTATTCAGGGATATACATAGTTAGGTACAAAAACAAGCCTAAATATTGTAATTATAAATAAAAAACCAAACAACTAATCTTCAGGTACATGTTAAAAATACTTATGATCAAAACCATTCATATACATATGCATCATACCAATCATTAAAAGATCAGAAACAATTCAAGGATCATATATGTAGTTCCATATGAGAATAAATCAAGGTTCTCATAATTTGTTTCAGAGATGGAGTTGGAGAACCAAAGTACCAACAACACAACCTATAGTGTTTGTGTGCATTGCTGCCTCAGGTTCACCAACCCATCCCTAAAACACGACACCATCATACGTGTCTCCCCTAGAACTCTTTTGGGGCAAATTTCAATCATCGGCCTCGGTGACAAACTAAAATATAATTCTTATACACTATGAATGCATGGAATAGATAATTCGAATATCATAGTTCTATGAATGTAGAATAAATATGCGGCCTCATAAGTTTCTTCAGGGATGGAGTTAGTGAACCAAGTAACAATTGCACAACCTGTAATGTTGTTGTACATCGCCCCAGGTTCACTAACTCATCCCTGGAAAAATCTGACACCAATGTGTCTGCCTCTCTTTTGGGACAAATTTGAATCATTGGCCACAATAAGAAATTGAAATGTAATCGTACAAAATTATATTTAGGGATATACATAGTCAGGTACAAAAACAAGCCTAAATATTGTAATTATAAATAAAAAACCAAACAATTAATCTTCAGGTACATGTTAAAAATACTTATGATCAAAACCATTCATATACATATGCATCATACCAATCATTAAAATATCAGAAACAATTCAAGGATTATATATGTAATTCCATATGAGAATAAATCAAGGGCCTAATAATTTGTTTCAGAGATGGAGTTGGAGAACCAAAGTACCAACAACACAACCTATATTGTTTGTGTGCATTGCTGTGTCTGGTTCACCAACCCATCCCTAAAACACGACACCATCATACGTGTCTCCCCTTGAACTCTTTTGGGGCAAATTTCAATCATCAGCATGGGTGACAAACTAAAATGTAATTCTTATACACTATGAATGCATGGAATAGATAATTCAAATATCATAGTTCTATGAATGTAAAATAAAGATTGCAGCCTCATAAGTTTCTACAGAGATGGCGTAAGTGAACCAAGTAACAATTGCACAGCTTATATTGATCTTGTACATGGCCCTAGGTTCGCTCACTCATCCCTGAAAAAATCTGACACCAATGTGTCTGCCTCTCTTTGGGGCAAATTTGAATCATTGGCCACAATAAGAAATTGAAATGTAATCGTACAAAACAATATTCAAGGATATACAAATGCATCATACAACTCATTCATAGATCAGAAACAATACAAAGATTATATATTTAGGTTCCATATGATATAAAAATTTGGGCCTCATTTTTTCAGCGATGGAGTCGGAGAACCAAAATACCAACAACATAACCTATATTGTTTATGTGCATTGCTGCCTCAGGTTCACTAACCATCCCTAAGAAAACGACACCATTAGATGCCCTTGCACTTTTTTGGGGCAAAATTGAATCATTGGGCTTAGTAAGGAATAGAAATGTAATGTTATAGGCCTGATGTGTATCGAAATCAACACTCAACTAGCAAACTCAACTAGATGGCAGATAAGCAGATTGGGGTTTTGTGACTAGACGGATTGGGGTTTTGTGACTAGATGGCAGATGCATCAATCAACTGATCGAATCATATATATACTACCCTACTTCAAGAGCAAAAGAATCTGTACACGATTGAGCAAATCCTATGTATGAACAGTGAAAACTACGGCTTGCTGGTTCGTGGTTGATGTAGAGCTCGTTGGGAACCCCAAGAGGAAGGTATGATGAGCACAGCAGCAAGTTTTCCCTCAGTTATGAGACCAAGGTTTAATCGAACCAGTAGGAGCAAGGAAACACCCCAACGGTGTTACTAGCTGAGCTTTGGCAGGGCGCACCACCGGTGCTAGTAGCAACGTGGAGACCTGCACAACACAACCACAGAACTTTGTCCCCAACTTGCGATGAGGTTGTCAATCTCACTGTGTTTTGCGGAAAACAAAGGATTAAATGTATCGAATGGAAAGAAGTAAAAGTTTGCAGAAAGTAAACACAAAGCAGAAACACTTTATAGATTGTATGTAAAGAAAAGGACCGGGATCCATAGTTCACTAGAGGTGGCTCTCCTTAGATAGATAACATGCTGGGTGAACAAATTACAGCGGGGCAATTGACAAACACCGAGAAAGCAATACATGCATATACTAATCATCTTGACTCCTCTGAGACTTGATTGGGCATTACAACATAATACATAGACCGCCATCCAACTACATCTATGACTAATAATCCACCTTCAGGTTATCATCCGAACCCCCTCTAGTATTAAGTTGCAAGCAACAGATTATTGCTTTACGAACTGCGTGTAAAGTAAACAATACAATTGTTCTATGAACAAAGGATCGTTGTTTTCTACCTAGTAGCAACAACACATCTAGTACCTTAGAGATTTCTGTCACTTCCCCAGATTACCAGAGGCATGAACCCACTATCGAGCATAAATACTAACTCTTGGAGTTGCTAGCATCTACTTGGCCAAGATAGCTACTAACAACGGAAAGCATGCAAGATCTCAAATAACAAAGACATGATAGAATCAATAATCAATTTTAAATAGCATCTCAATATCCATCGGATCCCCACAAACACAACATGTATGGATTACAAATAGATGATCTTGATCATGAACGGAGCTCACAAGATCTAAACATGAAAGCACAAAGGAGGAGAAACCAGCCATCTAGCTACTACATGGATCCGTAGTCCAAGGATGAACTACTCACGCATCACACTGGAGGCTTGCATGGTGATGAAGAAGGCCTCCAGGGTGAATTCCCCTCTCCGGCAGGGTGCCAGGAAGAGCTTCAGATCCCTCCCGATCTAGGGATGGAGATGACGGCGGCTACAGACTCTTTCATGGATTTTTGATCGGGTACTTAGGGTTTTCATCCTGAGGGCAACTTATAGGCGGAAGGAGAGGCCGAGGGGGTGCCGGGAGCCACCACACCACCCCCTGGCGCGGGCCAGGCATGGCCACGCGGCCAGGTGGTGTGGCCGGCCCCTGGCCCTTCTACGTCTTGTATTCTGGCACTTGATCCCTTACGGAAAAATAGGCACTTTGGCTTTTGTCCCGTCCAATTCCGAGAATATTCATTTTCTGACTTTCCTAGAACCAAAAACAGCAGAAAACAGGCAACTGGCACTATGGCTCTTGTTAATAGGTTAGTCCAAGAAATCATATGAAAAGTATTCCAAAGTTGGAACAAAACACAAGAAAGTGGATAAAACCAAGCATGGAACATCAAAAATTATAGATACATTTGCAATGTATCAATATCCCCAAGCTTAACTCCTGCTCGTCCTCGAGTAGGTAAGTGATAAAAAAATAATTTTTGAGGTGACATGCACCATCAAAGACTTGATCAAAGTACTTGCAAAACATTCAAGGCTGGCATCATAGTACTTCAATCATAACATGAAAGACAAAGTTCTAGTAATAAGCAAATTAACTATGATGCAACATGAAAAGGCACAAAAAAAAGATTCATGAATAACAATGCTTTGCAAGACGTTTGTTTGTTTCACATAAAGAAAACATAGCATAAAAGTATTCAGCTTGTCCCTCAATAGAGTAGCAAATATAGATGCATAGGACACCTTCAAAGTTCATAAGAGTGACTAGATACAATAGTTTGAAACAAGCAATAACAAGTTATGCATCAATCAACTAGTCTTGGGACAATGCACATAGAACTAAGAATGGCCAGTATGCTCTCAAAGAAGGTGCATAAAGATAGAAGGTGGAGACTTAATATAATGGTGGAAGAAAGGCCTTTGTAAAAGGAAGTAGGGATTCAAGTCTCATAAAGAGCTTCCAAAAATTATGATACTTAAAGCTTTCACCTCTCATTGCCCCTATCATAAGCATCTTGAAGTGATTAAGGTTAAAGTGAACAAACTATGGTGTACATGCTTGACAAAGTATAAGTCAGAAATCTCATGTCCCTTGTATACGAGGGCTGCTCCTCATGCTACTCAAGTTTAGTCACCGGCAAGTTCTTGTCATTGTAAGTACATGTGTATCATTGAGAACCGCCAACGGGGTACCCCTTGCCCGATGATACGGAAGAATCCCCATATCAGAATGACAAGGCAAGCAGACAACGAGCATCTCAGCATTCTTCTTATTTACCATGGGAATATGGAGCTTTTTTCTCTCTTTCCTCTTTTCATAGTATCTCTTTTTTTTTCTTTTTCTCAATATAGGACTCTTTTTTTTATAAGAAGAATGCTTCATAGACAACTCATTATGGTTACGCTGCAGGTTTCCACCATGTCAACATGGATTAGACCAGCGGCCCAGGCATTTCTCTAACACATATACATAACTCCATGGACTTACAAGCTCCCCTTTCATTTCACACCGATGACATCCATATACAAAAGAGCATGATATCAACTAGGTACAAGTACCAAGTACAATGTTGAAAGCGTTCCCCATGAAAGCATGGTTCTTCTAATTCCCAACAAATAAGTGCAAGCATATACAACATAGAAGACACAATGGTTCAAGTTTATTAAGGGCAAGTAAAGTAAAGTGTGCCATCAAGTTCGTGAGAGCTTTAATCACTAGTTTTCTCATAACAAGTGGAAGGTAAACAAAAGCATGAATATACTTGGAATAGCATAAGCTAGTAGGTAGGTATGGTGGACACTTTGGAATAACTTGGTTTAGGGAGTTGGATGCATGAGTGGAACTCATACTTGGTGGTGGAGGCTAGCAAAAGACTGGGAGCGACAAACTAAGAGAGCAATAATGGCCATAATCATGCAGAGCGACAAAACATCATTGATCAAAGCATAAAGTGATACTACAAGTTGAAAACTAAAGGATCATAAAGGCTATGGTGACTTGTGACAGTCATAACATGGTGTGAGCATGTGCCAAGTCAACCCAAATAAAGCATCAAAGGAGAATACCACTATACTATGCTTTAATATGCTAAAACAACGCATGATTCATCCAAGGCACATTAAGAAATCTCAATTGTTTATAACAAGTCATGCTACAGCAAAGAATACTAAGCATAAATCCAAAACAATATCAAGCATGGCATGACAAAGCATAGGCCACAGTCAAAAACAAGCTCTTTTTACCACATAAGCATGAACTTTCCTACTCTTTTCCAAACCAAACGAAACTATTCGCAAACCAAAGTGTGAAAGAGGGGGTCCAACCAACTTATTCAGAAAACTAAGCAAACCAATCAAACTAAAAACCAAAACGAAAATGAAAAAGAAGACGCTCCGAGAAAAACACAACTGTGCATGAAACAATAAAAATGAAGCGTTTGGAAGAAACCTGGGATTTTTATTGATGAAGAAGGGGATGCCCTGGGCATCCCCAAGCTTTGACGCTTGTAATTCTTGGATATTTCTTGGGGTGACACGCGTGGCATCCCCAATCTTGAGCTTTAGTCCATCCTTCATCTCATTACTCATTCCTTCCATACACCTGAAATTTTTCCTTCATAAAAACTTCACACAATCTCATTAGCAACATTAGTGCACTTAAGATAAATAATTCTCAAAGTTCAGTTCTAACACCAAATAAACTTCCATTAGAACACTAGCTACTGTATTACTTCCCTCAAAAAGCTCAATTCCCCAAAGGAACTCAAGAAGGAACTAACAAGAAGCAAATGCAGAAAATGGCAGAAATCTGTCAAAACAGACCAGCAGGTAAAGACGAATTTTTTTGAATACCTTCCGTTGCTCAAATAAAAACGTGTTGAACTAACGAAAGTTAGATAACAACCTAGGGCAGAAGCACAACAAATTACAGCTCAATACGACATACAGAGCTCTCTCAGGAATTTTTACGGTGAAGCACAAAAATCTGTTTTGGGACAGCAACTTTCCCAATCATTACTTCACTCTCATTAGAGGTTATTCTTGGCACAAAAAGCAAATAAAAAGGATAAAGAGAGGTTATTACAGAGGTAATAACTTCCAAGACTCATCTAAAACTCTTGGGTTATCTCCCAACAAGTACTTTTCTTTAACGCCTTTAAGTTAGGCATAAGAAGCAAAGAAAGAATCAAGTGTTCTCAAATGAAGAAGCATTAAGACCAAATTTTGTTTTCATAGGAGAAGCAAAAGAAATCTTTTCTCTCTTTTTAGGGTAGTGTTCTATACCTTTCTTGAGTGGGAGTTGATATTTAATGGTGCCTTCTTTTATATCAATGATGGCACCAACAGTTCTAAGAAAAGGTCTTCCCAAAGTAATAGGACAAGAAGCATTGTATTCAACATCCAAAACATAGAAATCAACGGGGACATAGGAATCATTAACCATAATAAGAACATCATTAAGACTCCCCATGAGTTTCTTTTTAGCATTAGCATCAAGTGGGACATTCAAATAGCAATCTTCAAGAGGAGGCAAATCAAGCATATCGTAAATCCTTCTAGGCATAATAGAAACACTACTATCAAGATCACATAAAGCTTTGAAATCAAAGTCATTCACTTTCATATTATTGATGGGTTCCTAACCATCTTCTTGCTTTATAGGAATAGAAGCTTTATGTTTCATCTTTTCTTCTTTAATCTTTATGAGAGCATCAGTAATGTGTTTTGTAAAAGCCATGTTCATAGCACTAGCATTAGGACTTTTAGCAAGCTTTTGTAGGAACTTAATAACTTCAGAGATGTTGCAACCATCAACATCAAAATCAACTTTATCATCTAAAGTAGCAGAACTATTACTAGCCTCAACACTAGTGGTGGTGATAGTAGAAACACTAATGTTTCTAGCAATTTCATCTTCTCTTTCCCACTTAGCATGTAATTCACCTAATAATCTAACATTTTCATCAATTCTTACTTGTATGGCATTAGTAGCTGCAAAGGGATTGTCATTAGTTTTAGGCTTAGCAGCCATTTTATTCAAAGAAGATTGAGCTTCAGCCAAAGATGCTATATTTCTTTCAGCATTAGAGAGTTTTTCCTCGATAGTTTTATTGAAAGCAGTTTGTTTACTAATAAACTCTTTAAGCATAACTTCAAGTTCAGAGTGAGCACTCTTATTATTGTTGTAAGAATTTCCATAAGAATTACCATTGTTGGGAGGATATGGCTTATAATTGTTGTTACCAAAATTGTTCCTATAAGCATTATTACCATAAGCATTGTTGCCAAAATTGTTATTTCTTATGAAGTTCACATCAACTTGCTCTTCTTGAGCAACCAAAGAGGCTAAAGGAACATTATTTGGATCAATATGGGCTTTCCCATTAACAAGCATGGACATAATAATATCAATCTTATCACTCAAGGAGGAGGTTTCTTCAATAGAATTTACCTTCTTACCTTGTGGAGCTCTCTCAGTATGCCATTCGGAATAATTAACCATCATATTATCCAATAGTTTTGTTGCTGCACCCAAAGTGATGGTCATAAAGGTACCTCCAGCAGCTGAATCCAATAGGTTCCTTGAAGAATAGTTCAATCCTGCATAAAAAGTTTGGATGATCATCCAAGCAGTCAGTCCATGAGTGGGACAATTCTTTACCAAAGATTTCATTCTTTCCCAAGCTTGAGCAACATGCTCATTATCAAGTTGTTTAAACTTCATGATTTCACTTCTCATGGATATAATCTTAGCAGGAGGATAGTACTTTCCAATAAAAGCATCTTTGCATTTAGTCCAAGAATTAATACTATTCCTAGTTAAGGAATTCAACCATTCTTTAGCTTTTCCTCTCAAAGAGAAAGGAAACAATTTCAGCTTAATAATATCACCATCTATATCCCTATGCTTTTGCATCTCACAAAGTTCAACAAAGTTATTTAGATGGGAAGCAGCATCTTCAATACCAATACCAGAAAATTGTTCTCTCATAACAAGATTGAGCAAAGCAGGTTTTATCTCAAAGAAAGTATTTTCAGCCATAGGTGGAGCAATAGGTGTGCTCATAAAATCATTGTTGTTGGTGCTAGTGAAGTCACACAACTTAGTGTTCTCAAGAGTAGTCATTTTTTGGGTTTTCAAATAAGAAAGCAAACAAGTAAAACTAATTTTTTTTGTGTTTTCGAAGAACAAAACAAGCAAACAAAGCAAAAAGAAACTAATCAAAACAAAAACAACAAAGTAAAGAGGTTGGTTATGAGGGACTCCCCTTGTTAAGATGTCCTTGACTCCCCGGCAACGGCACTAGAAAAATCTTTGCTGGCTCGTGGTTGATGTAGAGCTCGTTGGAAACCCCAAGAGGAAGGTATGATGAGCACAACAGCAAGTTTTCCCTCAGTTATGAGACCAAGGTTTAATCAAACCAGTAGGAGCAAGGAAACACCCCAAAGGTGTTACTAGCTGAGCTTTGGCAGGGCGCACTACCGGTGCTAGTAGCAACGTGGAGACCTGCACAACACAACCACAGAACTTTGTCCCCAACTTGCGATGAGGTTGTCAATCTGACCGTGTTTTGCGGAAAACAAAGAATTAAATGTATCGAATGGAAATAAGTAAAAGTTTGCAGAAAGTAAACACAAAGCAGAAATAGTTTATATATTGTATGTAAAGAAAAGGACCGGGATCCATAGTTCACTAGAGGTGGCTCTCCTTAGATAGATAACATGCTGGGTGAACAAATTACAGCGGGGCAATTGACAAACACCAAGAAAGAAATACATGCATATACTAATCATCTTGACTCCTCTGAGACTTGACTGGGCATTACAACATAATACATAGACCGCCATCCAACTACATCTATGACTAATAATCCACCTTCAGTTTATCATCCGAACCCCCTCCAGTATTAAGTTGCAAGCAACAGATTATTGCTTTACGAACTGCGTGTAAAGTAAACAATACAATTGTTCTATGAACAAAGGATCGTTGTTTTCTCCCTAGTAGCAACAACACATCTAGTACCTTAGAGATTTCTGTCACTTCCCCATTACGGAGGCATGAACCTACTATCGAGCATAAATACTAACTCTTGGAGTTGCTAGCATCTACTTGGCCAAGATAGCTACTAACAACAGAAAGCATGCAAGATCTCAAATAACAAAGATATGATAGAATCAATAATCAATCTGAAATAGCATCTCAATATTCATCGGATCCCCGCAAACACAACATGTATGGATTACAAATAGATGATCTTGATCATGAACAGAGCTCACAAGATCTAAACATGAAAGCACAAAGGAGGAGAAACCAGCCATCTAGCTACTACATGGATCCGTAGTCCAAGGATGAACTACTCACGCATCACACCGGAGGCTTGCATGGTGATGAAGAAGGCCTCCAGGGTGAATTCCCCTCTTCGGCAGGGTACCGGGAAGAGCTTCAGATCCCTCCTGATCTAGGGATGGAGATGACGGTGGCTACAGACTCTTTCGTGGATTTTTGATCGGGTACTTAGGGTTTTCGTCCCGAGGGCAACTTATAGGTGGAAGGAGAGGCCGAGGGGGTGCCGGGAGCCACCACACCACCCCTTGGCGTGGGCCAGGCCTGGCCACGCAGCCAAGTGGTGTGGCCGGCCCCTGGCCCTTCTCCCTCTCGTATTCTGGCACTTGATCCCTTCCAGAAAAATAGGCACTTTTGCTTTTGTCCCGTCCAATTCCGAGAATATTCAATTTCTAACTTTCCTGGAACCAAAAACAGCAGAAAACAGGCAACTGGCACTGTGGCTCTTGTTAATAGGTTAGTCCAAGAAATCATATGAAAAGTACTCCAAAGTTGGAACAAAACACAAGAAAGTGGATAAAACCAAGCATGGAACATCAAAAATTATAAATACATTTGCAATGTATCACGGCTGCGACTAGAGAAGTTAGCAATGTAGTACTTCGGACTCCTCATCAGGGACCTCCTCCTCGAACTCATCATTCTCCGCAATTGCGTCGAAGATTTCTTATACGGCAATGGGGTCATTGATGTAGATCACCAGATTGCCTCTTCCTGCCCCGCCCCCATCTGATCGGCTGGCACCACGACGTGCGTCCGCTGCTTGGCGACGGCTACTACCTGCTGCTCGGCAGCGATGGCTACCACCTGCTGCTCGGCGGCGACGGCTACCACCTGATGCTGGGCATCGATGGCTACTGGCTGGACGGATGAGCTCGCACCCTCGATGGCGCAGTGACAAGCGGCGTTCATGCCCGGAGAAGACGCCTCCGCCTGCTTGGCGATGACCGAGACATCTGCTGTTGCGCCTTCAACTAGCTTCACCACCGGCTTGTCTCCACGCGTACGCTTCATGGCGCACCAAGGGAAGGAGGTAGTGCAAACGAGGGAGCTTCGGCACGCGCGACAGGTGTAGATTGGGGTCTTGGGACTAGACAGACTGGGGGGAAATGACATGAGCTCATGGAAGAAGAAGGTCGAGGGGGGTTATAAACACCGGACCGTTCGTAGTCCTCGAGTGGACACATGTGGTGGGCGGGGGGATACCATGATCTCCACCCTTTTTTTTCGGTTCCCTTTTTTTGAAACAGCCATGATCTCCACTTTAGAGCTACATTCAAAACACGCTCATGGCAGACCTCGATTCCACTGCATGCAAGTGGCGCGGAACTAATTTCTAGCAACGTTAGATCTACTCGAGGGGGGCCCTTAACTCATGGAAGTTACTAGCGGTAGGGCCCAGTTGGAAGTGAGATTGAGAGCGCTACGTAAAAATGGGATATGTCTATTTAAAATCAAGTGGCAATAAATTGCAGCGTCCCGTCGACAACCGTGCACTCGATGACCCTGTTGCCCTATGCATGTGTTGTAGTAGCAGTAGTAGGCTTTTATGACTTGATTAAACTTGACATGACCGCTCGACGACTTTTTCCATGGACGGCATCGTGTTCCTTCTTGTAGAAGTCTCGTGGAGGTAGACGTCCGTGCTGTCTCACGCTGTACTGTGAAGGGCACGACGTGTGCAACGATCATCGTTGGATCGCACAGAATCAATGGTTGGTGCACACGATCCGCGTGACTACTGTGACAACCAATCAGGGAGTAGTAGACAAGGTGAGCACAAGTTTGGGCTTCTACGAAAGATAGAGAGAGGGGGCAAAATTGAGTAGTATAAAAATGGAAAGTATCTTGTACAATGAAATACATCGTGGAATACATCAAATTAGATCCACTAGAGTTCATTGGATGTGTGTTATTCTCATAAACCACACGTGGATCCACCTGTGTGATTGCATGTCTGTTCCTCTAAACAAACCACATAAGGATCCACCAGTGTCATTGGATGTGTGTTCTTCTCATGAACCACACATGGATCCACCAGTGTCATTGCATGTCTGTTCTTTTCATGAACCACGGCTAGAGTCATTGCATGTTTGTTACTTCCATAAACCACACATGGATCCACCGGTGTCATTGCATGTTTGTTCTTTTCATGAACCACAACTAGAGTCATTGCATGTTTATTCTTTTCATGAACCACATAAGGATCCACCAGTGTCATTGGATGTGTGTTCTTCTCATGAACCACACATGGATCCACCGGTGTCATTGCATGTCTGTTCCTCTGAACAAACCACATAAGGATCCACCAGTGTCATTGCATGTCTGTTCTTTTCATGAACCACACCCAGTGTCATTGCATGTGTGTTCTTCTAAACAAACAACATAAGTCATTGCATGTCTGTTCTTTTCATGAACCACACCTGGTGTCATTGCATGTTTGTTCTTTTCATGAACCACACCCGGTGTCATTGCATGTCTGTTCTTTTCATGAACCACAACTAGAGTCATTGCATGTCTGTTACTTCCATAAACCACACATGGATCCACCGATGTCATTACATGTCTGTTCTTTTCATGAACCACACAAAGTGTCATTGCATGTCAGTTCTTTTCTTGAACCACACCCAGTGTCATTGCATGTCAGTTCTTTTCATGAACCACATAAGGATCCACCAGTGTCATTGCATGTCTGTTCTTCTCACAAACCACATAAGGATCCACCAGTGTCATTGCATGTTTGTTCTTTTCATGAACCACACCTAGTGCCATTGCATGTGTGTTCCTCTAGACAAACCACATAAGGATCCACCAGTGTCACTGCATGTCTGTTCTTTTCATGAACCAGACATGAATCCACTGGTGTCATTGCATGTCTGTCCTTTTCATGAACCACACCCAGTGTCATTGCATGTCAATTCTTTTCATGAACCACATAAGGATCCACCAGTGTCATTGCATGTTTGTTCTTCTCACAAACCACATACGGATCCACCTAGTGTGATTGCATGTCTATTCTTTTCATGAACCACACCCAGTGTCATTGCATGTGTGTTCCTCTAGACAAACCACATAAGGATCCACCAGTGTCATTGCATGTCTGTTCTTTTCATGAACCACATAAGGATCCACCAGTGTCATTGGATGTGTGTTCTTCTCATGAACCACACATGGATCCACCAGTGTCATTGCATGTCTATTCCTCTAAACAAACCACATAAGGATCACCAGTGTCATTGCATGTCTGTTCTTTTCATGAACCACACCAAGTGTCATTGCAGGTGTGTTCTTCTAAACAAACCACATAAGTCATTACATGTCTGTTCTTTTCATGAACCACACCCGGTGTCATTGCATGTGTGTTCCTCTAGACAAACCACATAAGGACCCACTGGTGTCACTGCATATCTGTTCTTTTCATGAACCACATAAGGATCCACCAGTGTCATTGGATGTGTGTTCTTCTCATGAACCACACATGGATCTACCAGTGTCATTGCATGTTTGTTCCTCTAAACAAACCACATAAGGATCCACCAGTGTCATTGCATGTCTGTTCCTTTCATGAACCATACCCAGTGTCATTGCATGTGTGTTCTTCTAAACAAACCACATAAGTCATTGCATGTCTGTTCTTTTCATGAACCACACCCGGTGTCATTGCATGTGTGTTCCTCTAGACAAACCACATAAGGATCCACCAGTGTCACTACATGTTTGTTCTTTTCATGAACCACATCAGGATCCACCAGTGTCATTGGATGTGTGTTCTTCTCATGAACCATACATGGATCCACCGGTGTCATTGCATGTATGTTCCTCTAAACAAACCACATAAGGATCCAGAAGTGTCATTGCATGTCTGTTTTTTACATGAACCATACCTAGTGTCATTGCATGTGTGTTCTTCTAAACAAACAACATAAGTCATTGCATGTCTGTTCTTTTCATGAACCACACCTGGTGTCATTGCATGTTTGTTCTTTTCATGAACCACACCCGGTGTCATTGCATGTCTGTTCTTTTCATGAACCACAACTAGAGTCATTGCATGTCTGTTACTTCCATAAACCACACATGGATCCACCGATGTCATTACATGTCTGTTCTTTTCATGAACCACACAAAGTGTCATTGCATGTCAGTTCTTTTCTTGAACCACACCCAGTGTCATTGCATGTCAGTTCTTTTCATGAACCACATAAGGATCCACCAGTGTCATTGCATGTCTGTTCTTCTCACAAACCACATAAGGATCCACCAGTGTCATTGCATGTTTGTTCTTTTCATGAACCACACCTAGTGCCATTGCATGTGTGTTCCTCTAGACAAACCACATAAGGATCCACCAGTGTCACTGCATGTCTGTTCTTTTCATGAACCAGACATGAATCCACTGGTGTCATTGCATGTCTGTCCTTTTCATGAACCACACCCAGTGTCATTGCATGTCAATTCTTTTCATGAACCACATAAGGATCCACCAGTGTCATTGCATGTTTGTTCTTCTCACAAACCACATACGGATCCACCTAGTGTGATTGCATGTCTATTCTTTTCATGAACCACACCCAGTGTCATTGCATGTGTGTTCCTCTAGACAAACCACATAAGGATCCACCAGTGTCATTGCATGTCTGTTCTTTTCATGAACCACATAAGGATCCACCAGTGTCATTGGATGTGTGTTCTTCTCATGAACCACACATGGATCCACCAGTGTCATTGCATGTCTATTCCTCTAAACAAACCACATAAGGATCACCAGTGTCATTGCATGTCTGTTCTTTTCATGAACCACACCAAGTGTCATTGCAGGTGTGTTCTTCTAAACAAACCACATAAGTCATTACATGTCTGTTCTTTTCATGAACCACACCCGGTGTCATTGCATGTGTGTTCCTCTAGACAAACCACATAAGGACCCACTGGTGTCACTGCATATCTGTTCTTTTCATGAACCACATAAGGATCCACCAGTGTCATTGGATGTGTGTTCTTCTCATGAACCACACATGGATCTACCAGTGTCATTGCATGTTTGTTCCTCTAAACAAACCACATAAGGATCCACCAGTGTCATTGCATGTCTGTTCCTTTCATGAACCATACCCAGTGTCATTGCATGTGTGTTCTTCTAAACAAACCACATAAGTCATTGCATGTCTGTTCTTTTCATGAACCACACCCGGTGTCATTGCATGTGTGTTCCTCTAGACAAACCACATAAGGATCCACCAGTGTCACTACATGTTTGTTCTTTTCATGAACCACATCAGGATCCACCAGTGTCATTGGATGTGTGTTCTTCTCATGAACCATACATGGATCCACCGGTGTCATTGCATGTATGTTCCTCTAAACAAACCACATAAGGATCCAGAAGTGTCATTGCATGTCTGTTTTTTACATGAACCATACCTAGTGTCATTGCATGTGTGTTCTTCTAAACAAACCACATAAGTCATTACATGTCTGTTCTTTTCATGAACCACACCCGGTGTCATTGCATGTGTGTTCCTCTAGACAAACCACATAAGGATCCACCAGTGTCACTTTATGTCTGTTCTTTTCATGAACCACATAAGGATCCACCAGTGTCATTGGATGTGTGTTCGTCTCATGATCCACAGATGGATCCACCGGTGTCATTGCATGTCTGTTCCTCTAAACAAACCACATAAGGATCCACCAGTGTCATTGCATGTCTGTTCTTTTCATGAACCACACGCGGTGTCATTGCATGTGTGTTCTTCTAAACAAACCACATAAGTCATTTCATGTTTGTTGTTTTCATGAACCACACCCGGTCTCATTGCATGTGTGTTCCTCTAGACAGACCACATAAGGATCCACCGGTGTCACTTTATGTCTGTTCTTTTCATGAACCACATAAAGATCCACCAGTGTCATTGGATGTGTGTTCGTCTCATGAACCACACATGGATCCACCGGTGTCATTGCATGTCTGTTCCTCTAAACAAACCACATAAGGATCCACCAGTGTCATTGCATGTCTGTTCTTTTCATGAACCACACGCAGTGTCATTGCATGTGTGTTCTTCTAAACAAACCACATAAGGATCCACTAGAGTCATTGCATGTCTGTTCTTTTCATAAACCACACCCGGTGTCATTGCTTGTCTGTTCTTTTCATGAACCACACCCGGAGTCATTGCATGTCTGTTATTTCCATAAACCACATATGGATCCACCGGTGTCATTGCATGTCAGTTCTTTTCATGAACCACACCCAGTGTCATTGCATGTCAGTTCTTTTCATGAACCACATCCAGTGTCATTGCATGTCAGTTCTTTTCATGAACCACATAAGGATCGACCAATGTCATTTCATGTCTGTTGTTCTCACAAACCACATAAGGATCCACCAGTGTCATTGCATGGCTGTTCTTTTCATGAACCACACCCAGTGTCATTGCATGTGTGTTTCTCTAGACAAACCACATAAGGATCCACTGGTGTCACTGCATGTCTGTTCTTTTCATGAACTACACATGGATCCACCGGTGTCATTGCATGTCTGTCCTTTTCATGAACCACACCCAGTGTCATTGCATGTTAGTTCTTTTCATGAACCACATAAGGATCCACCAGTGTCATTGCATGTCTGTTCTTCTCACAAACCACATATGGATCCACCTATTTTGATTGCATGTCTATTCTTTTCATGAACCACACCTAGTGTAATTGCATGTGTGTTCCTCTAGACAAACCACATAAGGATCCACCTGTGCCATTGCATGTCTATTCTTTTCATGAACCACATAAGGATCCACCAGTGTCATTGGATGTGTGTTCTTCTCATGAACCACACATGGATCCACCAGTGTCATTGCATGTCTATTCCTCTAAATAAACCACATAAGGATCCACCAGTGTCATTGCATGTCTGTTCCTTTCATGAACCACACCTAGTGTCATTACATGTGTGTTCTTCTAAACAAACCACATAAGTCATTACATGTCTGTTCTTTTCATGAACCACACCCGGTGTCATTGCATATGTGTTCCTCTAGACAAACCACATAAGGATCCACCGGTATCACTGCATGTCTGTTCTTTTCATGAACCACATAAGGATCCACCAGTGTCATTGGATGTGTGTTCTTCTCATGAACCACACATGGATCCACCAGTGTCATTGCATGTCTATTCCTCTAAACAAACCACATAAGGATCTACCAGTGTCATTGCATGTCTGTTCTTTTCATGAACCACACCTAGTGTCACAAACCACATAAGGACCCACCAGTGTCATTGCATGTCTGTTCTTTCCATGAACCACACCTAGTGTCATTGCATGTGTGTTTCTCTAGACAAACCACATAAGGATCCACCAGTGTCACTACATGTCTGTTCTTTTCATGAACCACACATGGATCCACCGGTGTCATTGCATGTCTGTCCTTTTCATGAACCACACCCAGTGTCATTGCATGTCAGTTCTTTTCATGAACCACATAAGGATCCACCAGTGTCATTGCATGTCTGTTCTTCTCACAAATCACATATGGATCCACCTAGTTTGATTGCATGTCTATTCTTTTCATGAACCACACCTAGTGTCATTGCATGTGTGTTCCTCTAGACAAACCACATAAGGATCCACCTGTGCCATTGCATGTCTATTCTTTTCATGAACCACATAAGGATCCACCAGTGTCATTGGATGTGTGTTCTTCTCATGAACCACACATGGATCCACCAGTGTCATTGCATGTCTATTCCTCTAAACAAACCACATAAGGATCCACCAGTGTCATTGCATGTCTGTTCTTTTCATGAACCACACCCAGTGTCATTGCATGTCTGTTCTTCTAAACAAACCACATAAGTCATTGCATGTCTGTTCTTTTCATGAACCACACCCGGTGTCATTGCATGTGTGTTCCTCTAGACAGACCACATAAGGATCCACCAGTGTCACTTCATGTCTGTTCTTTTCATGAACCACATAAGGATCCACTAGTGTCATTGGATGTGTGTTCTTCTCATGAACCATACATGGATCCACCAGTGTCATTGCATGTCTATTCCTCTAAACAAACCACATAAGGATCCACCAGTGTCATTGCATGTCTGTTCCTTTCATGAACCACACCTAGTGTCATTACATGTGTGTTCTTTTAAACAAACCACATAAGGATCCACCGGTGTCACTACATGTCTGTTCTTTTCATGAACCACACATGGATCCACCGGTGTAATTGCATGTCTGTCCTTTTCATGAACCACACCCAGTGTCATTGCAGGTCAGTTTTATTCATCAACCACATAAGGATCCACCAGTGTCATTGCATGTTTGTTGTTCTCACAAAACACATATGGATCCACCTAGTGTGATTGCATGTCTATTCTTTTCATGAACCACACCCAGTGTCATTGCATGTGTGTTCCTCAAGACAAACCACATAAGGATCCACCAGTTTCATTGCATGTCTGTTCTTTTCATGAACCACATAAGGATCCACGAGTGTCATTGGATGTGTGTTCTTCTCATGAACCACACATAGATCCACGAGTGTCATTGCATGTCTATTCCTCTAAACAAACCACACAAGGATCCAATAGTGTCATTGCATGTCTGTTCTTTTCATGAACCACACCCAGTGTCATTGCATGTCTGTTCTTTTCATGAACCACACCTAGTGTCATTGCATGTGTGTTCTTCTAAACAAACCACATAAGTCATTGCATGTCTGTTCTTTTCATGAACCACACCCGATGTCATTGCATGTCTGGTCTTTTCATGAACCACAGCTAGAGTCATTGCATGTCTGTTACTTCCATAAACCACACATGGATTCACCGGTGTCATTGCATGTCTGTTCTTTTCATGAACCACACCCAGTGTCATTGCATGTTAGTTCTTTTCATGAACCACACCCAGTGTCATTGCATGTCAGTTCTTTTCATGAACCACACCCAGTGTCATTGCATGTCAGTTCTTTTCATGAACCACATAAGGATCCACCAGTGTCATTGCATGTCTGTTCTTCTCACAAACCACATAAGGATCCACCAGTGTCATTGCATGTCTGTTCTTTTCATGAACCACACCCAGTGTCATTGCATGTGTGTTCCTCTAGACAAACCACATAAGGATCCACCGGTGTCACTGCATGTCTGTTCTTTTCATGATCCACACTTGGATCCACCGGTGTCGTTACATGTCTGTTCTTTTCATGAACCACAGCTAGTGTCATTGCATGTCAGTTCTTTTCATGAACCACATAAGGATCCACCACTGTCATTGCATGTCTGTTCTTCTCACAAACCACATATGGATCTACCTAGTGTGATTGCATGTCTGTTCTTTTCATGAACCACACCCAGTGTCATTGCATGTTTGTTCCTCTCGAAAAACCATATAAGGATCCACCAGTGTCACTGCATGTCTGTTCTTTTCATGAACCACATAAGGATCCACCCGTGTCATTGGATGTGTGTTCTTCTCATGAACCACACATGGATCCACCAGTGTCATTGCATGGCTGTTCCTCTAAACAAACCACATAAGGATCCACCAGTGTCATTGCATGTCTGTTCTTTTCATGAACCACACCCAGTGTCATTGCATGTGTGTTCTTCTAGACAAACCACATAAGTCATTGCATGTCTGTTCTTTTCATGAACCACACCCGGTGTCATTGCATGTGTGTTTCTCTAGACAGACCACATAAGGATCCACCGATGTCACTGCATGTCTGTTCTTTTCATGAACCACATAAGGATCCACCAGTGTCATTGGATGTGTGTTCTTCTCATAAACCACACATGGATCCACCGGTGTCATTGCATGTCTGTTCCTCTAAACAAACCACATAAGGATCCACCAGTGTCATTGCATGTCTGTTCTTTTCATGAACCACACACTACTAGGAAAACGGCTATAGGTAATCAGCACATCCGTGGCTCACATGGTTGAAGTGCCCCACGGCTAAAACAGGCGTGGCTCACCTGTGGGCAGTGCCCTACTAATAACTAGAACAACCGTGGCGCACATGACTATAGTGCGCCACAGATGTGTGGGCCAGGCCTGCTGCGCACGCCAAACATCTCGGCGCACTATAGTCATGTGCGCCAAAGTTGTTAGGGTCATCTGTGGCGCACATGGGTCTGGTGCGCACGCCTAAGCGCATGCCCCCTGCGCTCAAACGGCCACAAACTTAGTGCGCCATCTGTGGCGCACATGGCATAGTGCGCCACAGATGTTTGTACTCGCGCACTAGGCCGTGTCTTGCGCACTCGGATGTCGATTTCTTTAGGACAACACTTTATGTGCACATGTGTGACCACGTCCACCACCCCACACTTCACTTTCCCCTTCTTCTTCCTCCTTAGATCTAGTCGGGATCTTCTCCTTCCCACCTCAATTTCTCCACACATTCACCATTTTTAGCATGTAAAACTTGCTTTGGATGTTACATAAGTAATAGGAGGTCTCCGGTCTCTCATCTATCCTTCTCCGGTCGACGCTGCCTCACCTCTCCTTTCCATCTTTCTCATGATCGGTCTCTCATCTCTAAGTTGTCCATGTAAGGATGTGTTCATGTGTATATGGATGATGTGCTCATATGTATGTAGATGATCGATGCTCATGATGTGTGTATGTGGAGAGGATCGATGGTCATATGTGTGTGTATATGGAGAGTATCGATGATGCTCATGCATGTGTGTATGGAGAGGATAATGATATGTTCATGTGTGTATGGATCGGTCTCTCTCTCTCTCTCTTGTGTTTGTATGTGAACAAGTTGCCATTTGTTTTGCCAAAATGTTGATTCATTTCCATTTTGGAAAGACTTTGGCATTTCGCAAAGGTCCTAATTTTAGGATAGGTAATGCGAAATTTTCTATCGACCATTGCATGCATGCATTCATTATGTGGTTCTAATAGACTTCAAAATTGTACGTGTACATCGTGCGAGCAAAAATGGTCCGCATAATGAGCGAAGGCATTGTGGCTAGATTTTTAAATGTGCGACGGCCGACATGATACGAAATAACAAGACAGATATAAGATGTCCGTGCGTAAGATGCAAACTCAATGGGTGATCGACCCAGTTCGGAATCTGCGCGCACTGCGCCATGGTTTGATGGATGGATACACTCGTTGGATAAGAGATGACGTAGATGATGGAGACGGTGAAGAAGGTGGCCAACATGACGATGATCATCATCACGGCGAGAACGGGCGAGATGATGAACAGTCTCCTAGAGATGGTGAAGGTGCGGAGCGCATCGGGATGATGATGATCTAGATGCGGAGGAGAAGACGACGATGGAACAACGTCAGTGGGTGCGGGACCCTTATGTGCAAGAGTTGCTTCTCAAGCATCTGTAACGCCAGGCTGCCGCTAGAGAAAGCCAAGCTTGCGCAACATGAGAAAGACGCGGTTACTCCATTGTATGAAGGATGCAGGCCCGATGATACCCGGTTGAATGTAACGCTCAAGGCTATGGAGATGAAGGCAAAGCACAAATTGAGCGACGCAAGCTTCGATGATATGATGGCATTACGCACGATCGTCTCCGGAGGGAACACATGTCCAACTAGTATCGAGGATGCCAAGAAAATCGTACATCCTCTCGATCTACCGCACGTTAGATATCACGTATGCATCAACGATTGCATCATTTATCGGGGCGAGGACGCGGAGAAAACCACATGTCCGGTGTGCGGCGTGAGTCGATACAAGAAAGGGAAGAAAGCACCTCGAAAAGTGGCTTGGTACTTTCCTATCACTCCTCGTCTGCAGCGCTATTTCGCGGACCCTAAGGCGAAGCTCATGCGATGGCATGCGGAAAGGAAGAAGCCAGATGATGATGACCCGAAAAGGATGAGCTGTGAAGCACCCCTCGGATGCTAGCGATTGGAAAGCATTGGACCTCAATTCCCGAATTCGGTGGAGATTCGAGGAACATCGGGCTTGGTGCGAGCACCGATGGACTCAATCCGTTCGGTAGCGAGCAGCACGCACAACACTTGGCCCGTGTTTGTATGGATGTACAACCTCCTCCATGGTTGTGCATGAAGAAGAAGTACATACAAATGAGTATGCTAATTCAAGGGCGAAACAACCTGGTACCGACATCAATCGTATCTCGGGCTGTTGAAAGAGGAGCTAGCCACGTTATGGGAATCTGGAGCCAATACTTACGACGCCGTCGCACAAGATTATTTCACTATGAGAGCCGTGTTGATCACTACGGTGCAAGACTATCCAGGTTGCGGGTATATCTCGGGGCAGGTTATCCAAGGATTCTGCGCGTCGTTAGGTGCATGGATAACACAAGCTATCTCCAACTAGAGAAAGATCCAGGTCATCGAAAACCGTGTTCATGGCGCACGGAGGTGCTCGGCAGAATGATCCATAGAGAAAACGTGGAGACCTGTTCGATGGCAAATCGAGACCCGAGGAATCCCGAGCGTAGGAGCAGCGAAGAAGTGGAAGAGTTGCTGAAAAACTGGAAAGATTGTCCTAAACCTGGACAGAAGCGAAAGAGGCAGCAACAAGACAAGCTGCTGATGAAGGTATGGAAAACAAGGTCTGTTTTCTGGGAGTCGCCATCTTGGAAGTTTCTCCGCCGCCTCATAGCCTCGACATCATGCATATCACGAAAAGCGTGTGCGAGTCTGGTCGCCACCATAATCAACATGCCGGATAGGACGAAAGATGGTCCGAAAGCAAGGCACGACCTGATATGCTTGGGTATCCGGAAGGAGCTTCACGGAGGACGCTTTTCGATGATCAGGAAGATGGCGATGATCATGAGTCGGAGCGACACAAGGTTGTCGGAAGGGTAAAAGTTCAAGAAGCGAATATTACTGCCCTCCTTCTTGCTTCACTCTATGCCGGGATGAGATCAAACCGTTTTCAAGTGCCTTCTAGGAGTCAAATTTCCTTACGGCTCTGCTGGGCAAGATAGCGAGATACCTAGACGAGCGAGAGGTTCGATGGCATGAAGTCTCACGATGCCGTGCTAATGACACAGTACTTCGGTCGCACTAAGAGGGATAATGGACGAGCACGTCGTGAAACGTTATTTGGCCTATGCAAGTTTTTTCGTCATCTCTAGGAAGTCGATTGGCTTGAATCAGCTCGGAAGGCTACAGGAGGAGATCGTGGTGATACTATGTGAGCTTGAGGTCTACTTCCCACCGCATTCTTCGATATTATGGTGCATCTGCTGGTCCATGTCGTGGAGGACATCGTACAACTCAGGCGATGTTCCTCCGCAGCATGATGGCGTTCAAAGGATGAGCGGACACATCAAAGGATACGTTCGCAGGTCCCGTCGGATGGAAGCATAGCCAAGGGCTTTCGGCGAAGAGTGCATCTCTTTACGCACGAATTATCTAGACATCGAGAACCTGTCGGTCTTCCGTCAACAGACACCTTGGCAAGCTCGGCGGATCTGGTCACCGAGAGGGTCGTCGATACCGCATGCAGACTTGATTTTCGACGCAGACTTTGATCGAGCAAACCTCGTCGGCGCTACAGCATTTAGAACTGGTCGATCCTTGGGCACGAAGCACAAAAGGTTAATCGAGAAGAAATACGATGATCGGGGCATACAGAGGACGCAGGAGAAATAATCAAAGAGCACAACTCAGATTTCACGCGTTGGTTTAGGCGACGCTCTTGATAATCCCAGCTCGCATTCTTCCGACACGGAAAAGATCATATTCACCTTGTCGCGAGGACCGATGCAAAACCTGGTGACCTATCAGGCGATGATATCAACGGCTACACATTCTACACGGAGGAAAAGGACAACAAGTGTGATTATCGAACTCGGTAACGTGAATTCTACACCGATGACAACGTGAAGGAAAGATTCTACGGAAGAATCGAGGAGATTATTGGAGCTCGACTACTGTGGAGAAAAGGTGCCGATGTTCCGTGTCAGATGGGCAAAGAGCGTCGAAGAAGACCGGTATTTCACAACCATGGTTATACCCGAGCAGCCAAATCCAAGGCCGGTGCAAACGTGGCGCGAAAAATGAACCATGGGTCGGCTACCAAAGTGGACCAATGTTTTTCATTACCGACCCGACAAAGCCTAGCCGTGTTGTGAGGAGAGGAAAAAGAAACATCATCGGAATGGATGGAGTCGCCAACGAGCAAGACTTGACCAGTACGGCAACCCAAAGATTGAAGATGACGACGACTACGATGCAGCAACATACATCACAAGAAGAAAAAGGACAACCCTACCCAAAAAAGGTAGCCCGTTCGAAAGAAGAAACATTAAAGTGCCGAGGCTAAATTATTCAACGCGACAAAGAAGGGAAAAAGATTGTAAAACGCTAGCTCAAAAATATTGTAAAAGCAGCGTGGTCAAAAAAGATTGTAATATTTATGGACAAATTATTATGACATATTTGAAGCATATTTAATTTGTACCACTTTTATGACATGTATTATCACTTTTGGGCATTTTTGGAATATTTAAAAGTATTTTAAAAACAAAACAAAACATTTGTATCATATATCACCACTTTTGGGCATTTTTGGAACATTTAAAAGTATTTTTAAAATAAAATTAAAAATGTGGCACCAGATTCGAACACAGGTGCTAACAGTTTAGAATAGAGCGATGGGAGGAACCGGTGGGGTAAGCGGTGCTAGTGTTAGCAAAGGGGTGGCATCCCTCTTGTCGACTAGTCCTACTCACTTAGGCGTGGCGCACCACTGGCCAAGTCTTCTGATTTATCCGTAGCGCCTTGGCTGTGCGCTACGCCTAAGTGGGTGAGACTAGTCCGTGAGCCAGGCCCTCGATCCCCATCGTCGTCCTCAGACACATCGTCCCCATCCCCATCCCCATCCCATAACGTCCCCATCCCCATCGGCCCGCGCCCGCATCCCAAGAGGAGGAGGCCGCCACGCCCGGAGGAGGAGGCCTCACGCTAGGAGGAGGAGGCCGCCTTGCCCAGCCGTTCCGTGGAGGAGGAGGTCGGTGGCGGCGAGGTTCTGCAGAGTCGGCTCCTCCTCCGGCGGCAAGCGCTCTGCGCTCCCTCCCCCTCGTTACCTCGTCCGCCAGCCCTCGTCGTCGTCATCTCCCCCTCTCTCCTCGAGCAATCTCAGAGGTGAGCTCTGCCCCTCCCCTCTATCCTTCTCCCCCTCTCTCCTCGAGCAATGGTTAGGGTTAGCACCTGATGATTTAATTGATGCCTCTGACAGTGATCAAATTATGTTCTAGATGTACTAGATGTCCATCAAATTATGTTCTAGATCAAATTATGTTCTGTATCTATTTTCCTGGACCGAGGACTTGGCTTTGCCTTGTTGTTTATCTAGTGGTTCTTCCTAGGTGTGTTCAACTGTTAGCAATCTATATGTCTGACGTTCAAATTCTCAATTAAATGCTCTGTTATAGTTATTTTTTCCTTCATGATTCTGTTGCATCTGGTTAGGTAGGTCTTATCAGAGACAAGTTACAGCAAGAACTGAATACAATATTTGTCTTGTTCCAATGGAGTTTCTGTGTTGTTCATGGTCTCTGTGTTGTTCATGGAGTGCATCATCCTTTGCTGTTGTTGTTGACACTACTGACAATATAGCAGTAAATTTTTGTTGTTGTTGTTGTTGTTGTTGTTGTTGATTGTAATAAGCAATAGTCTACATCATGGTTGTTGTTATCCCATGATTAGCAGTTGAGGTTAGCCCATGATTAGAGTGGTTTCAGAGTGGTTTCAGAGATATAGGTAGTTGACAGAGATACAATTGTATGCTATTGATGAACATTTTTAATTGTTCTTGGATTATGCTGTCGATAGATATATATATATATCACTAATGATGCAAGCTTAATTTAGATTGACCTTGGATTATTCAGTACACCAAGGTTTAAATGCTCAAGTACTTCTAGTTCTAGGTATTAATTTAAATAAGAGAGTGCGAAAGCTGATGCTTCAGGGTTGTACAACATCTGGTTTTGCACTCCTGGGTCGACACTTAATTTTTTTTAAAAACTCTGTTGACACATAAGGTTCAGATTTATCTCTGTTTACAGTATTGACACATTAGGGTTCAAAGTAGTGCAGGAGGTTGTTGACACATTAGGGTTCAGAGTAGTGCAGGAGGTTATATGATCATGTTTGTGCCCCTGACTGAATATGGTAGCTGTTCTGGTGTTTTGGTTCCTCCATTTTCTTTGTTCCATTATGCCCATAGATGCGGTGGGTCGGATGATCATGTTGATGATATGCACATGGCGCAGGATCCGGCCGAGTACGACGAAGACTGGAATGATCACTTCTTCAGCACTCAGTTTGGCAACAAAGAAGACCTAGCTGGTGGCCCCACAAAGAAAGCCACTATCACCAAGCGTCTGTTTGGTTCTCAAGAGACGCCTCCAGCTTGCGCCTTTACAGAGCCAGCTGATACAACCAACCGGCCCTTTATTCTAAGCCCTGACACACTACATAGGGCGGCCGGTGCTCAGATTGCGGTGCCTGCCCGCTCTCCAAAAGGAAAAAAGGGCAGGAAAAGAAAATCTAGCAGCTCGAGCCAGCCGGTGGCGTCAACAACTGTGAATCCGATCAGGTTTCGGGACGGGCCACCAAGACCCGAGGGTATTATGTGGAGGATTCATGTGGCGGGTGAGCCCATGCTACCTAAGAATTTGCGGAAGCTCGCCAGTTCGGAACTGCAGAGTGTGCATGACGGCGTGCTGACGATAGAGAGACGCCTTCTATCGGAGAAAGATCCCTCGCACCCGGTATTCGTGGTTAAGGTGCCACCAGGCTTGGGCTTCGTCGACACTGCCCCCGCGGATCTGTTCTTCCTGCGGTTCGAGGACATCTTCAATATGTTCCACCTATACCCGCTGCACTATACCATGGTCCGTCTCTTTTCTCTCAGCCTGGCCACGCAGATCATTAGAGAGAACACACCGGGCATCGCTATAGTGGACCCCTACTACATGCGTGTGTGGCTGCTTGGGTTCCCCATGAGCGGCGTATCGTGGCCTCGTACCTAAAAAGAATCCTCGTGGCGAACAAGACAAAGGAATACATTCTCGTGCCTTACTTTCCGAGTAAGTCGTTATTCACTCGCCACCGTCGATTGGCTTTATTAGATCATCATCATTCTTTTCCAACACATTCCATTTGAATTTTTTGTAGAGATGAACAACTGCGCTCATCTCCTTATCGCCGAAGCATTCCCATACGTATTTCGACTGGGAGTCTAGAAAAGAAGAAAAACTACGACAAGATCAAGGAAGTTACGGATGATGCTCTCACTTGGCTTTGCCTCGGAAGGCACCAGCTTCGTGCGTAAGAAGGTCAAGTTCGGCGAGCACGTCTTCAACCACGTAACGGAGTTCCCTGCGTGAAGCAGCGAAAAGCGATGAAGGAAGCCTACTCGCACTCCATCACATGAGGCGTTCCTACTTGACCAGCAGAATTCTACTGCGGATCATCTCAAGCAGTGGGCGAAGCAAAGGCCAAGATCAATGATTCGGATATTAGACAAGAGATGTATCGCATCCAGCAGCAGTTTGGGGCAATCATCTTTCGTGATGTCATGACTTCGGGGGGGATCTTCTACGGAGGAAATATCCCGAATAACCGTGACATAGAAGATCGCCTAGAGATGCAGGGTGACTATAGGAAGTTCATGACAAGACAGGGCGTCCTCCCGTTCCCTAAGCCGAGCCAGAAGGCTTGATGTTGGCCTAGTTGTAGTTACAAACTATAGATGACCTTTGTGTGTGTGTGTGGACGACAAGTGAACTTATTTTGCTTATTATTATATATCAATCAATGCTTGGTTTTTTGGCTTACTCTTTGGTCATTTGCTCAATTTGGTCCTTATTTTTTTCCTTACTCTTTTTTCGAGAATAATGCCGATGATTGAAATGTCGTGGCACACTATATATGTGAATGTGCTACGATGGGATTGTACGCCTTGTGCTATGCACAAGTCCAGGTGTTGTGCATCCTACTTGGCTCACATTTCCATCGTAGCATATTCTAATCAACGACCTATGTATATATGTGAGGCATTCTTTTGAGTTATTTTGTCTTTTTGAGAATATGCCGATGATTGAAATGCCGTGGCACAATATATATATGTGAATGTGCTATGATGGATAGTTAGCCCTGTGATATGCACAAGTCCAGGAATTGTGCATCCTACTTGGCTAACCGTTCCGTCATAGCATACTCCTGTGTCCAACGACCTAGCTAGTTATATATGAGGCATTCTTTTCGAGCTACTTTGGTCTTTTTCGAGAATAATGCCGATGATTGAAATGTCGTGGCACACTATATATGTGAATGTGCTACGATGGGATTGTACGCCTTGTGCTATGCACAAGTCCAGGTGTTGTGCATCCTACTTGGCATACGGTTCCATCGTAGCATATTCCTGTGTCCAACGACCTATGTATATATATGAGGCATGCTTTTTGAGTTACTTTGGTCTTTTTCGAGAATAATGCCGATGATTGAAATGTCGTGGCACACTACGTATGTGAATGTGCTACGATGGGATTATCGCCTTGTGCTATGCACAAGTCCGGTGTTGTGCATCCTACTTGGCGTACGTTCCATCGTAGCATATTCCTGTGTCCAACAACCTAGTTATATATGAGGCATGCTTTTTGAGTTTGCTCTTTTTGATTTAAGAGTACTTTCTATAAGTGTATCTTCATATGCGACTTTAGTTATACATGTTTTTTCAATCACCGTTTAGTTATTATTGTCAACTTGTAGATGACGTGGTACGTCGTGTACAAGGGACTGGTTCGAGTCTCGATGATTGGGAAGACTGCGGAGACAGTGCACCGTTTAGGTGCAATAGCTACAAAGGTACAACACTATGGCGGGCGGAAGCTAGATACACGCCTATCTAGCGGGAGTTAGGACGACAAGGAACCGGATGAAGACCTACACCTTCGTCATGACGGTGATCATGCTTATCTTCTTTGGTTGTTTATCCGCGTTTGTGTCTAGCTAGTTTAGATGTCTAGGCGAGCTTCCGAGCTCTAACTTGTTCGATCGACACATGTATTTGCATGTCACCAACTACTACTTTGTAACTTGATCGAAACAATGTAACTTATACTATGTTCATGTATGAGACTTATCTATATGTATTTGTTTCAATCTTGTTTTTCATATTGTGTATTTATATATATAATTGTATATCTTGTATCTGTGTGTGTATATCTGCTGTAATATTGTATATAATCTGTATTGTATATAATCTGGCTCGGAAACTAAAAAAACAAAAAATACATCTGTGGCGCACATGGTCTACCTTCTGTGGCGCACTACATCTAAAGCGCACTACGGAAGCTTAGTGGCGCACTAGGTAGTGCGCCACAGAAGATCCCAGGGGTAGCGCACCTGCCCAAACTTCTGTGGCACACTAGCAGGTGCGCTACGCCTGTCTCTACACAACCGTGGCGCACTAGGCAGTGCGCCATGGCTGAGAGATAGCCGTAGCGCAAGGCCCGTGGCGCACTGCTAGTGCGCCACGGATGATGTTTCCAGGTGCGCCACTAAAGGCCATTTTCCTAGTAGTGACACCCAGTGTCATTGCATGTGTGTTCTTCTAAACAAACCACATAAGTCATTGCATGTCTGTTCTTTTTATGAACCACACCCAGTGTCATTGCATGTGTGTTCCTCTAGACAAACCACATAAGGATCCACCAGTGTCACTGCATGTCAGTTCTTTTCATGAACCACACCCAGTGTCATTGCATGTCTGTTCTTTTCATGAACCACATAAGGATCCACCAGTGTCATTGCATGTCTGTTCTTCTCACAAACCACATAAGGATCCACCTGTGTCATTGCATGTCTGTTATTTTCATGAACCACACCAGTGTCATTGCATGTGTGTTCCTCTAGACAAACCACATAAGGATCCACCGGTGTCACTACATGTCTGTTCTTTTCATGAACCACACATGGATCCACCGGTGTCATTGCATGTCTGTTCTTTTCATGAACCACACCCAGTTGCATTGCATGTCAGTCTTTTCATGAACCACACCCAGTGTCATTGCATGTGTGTTCTTCTAAACAAACCACATAAGTCATTGCATGTCTGTTTTTTTCATGAACCACACCCGGTGTCATTGCATGTGTGTTCTTTTCATGAACCACACCCGGTGTCATTGCATGTCTGTTCTTTTCATGAACCACAGCTAGAGTCATTACATGTCTGTTACTTCCATAAACCACACATGGATCCACCGGTGTCATTGCATGTATGTTCTTTTCATGAACCACACCTAGTGTCATTGCATGTCAGTTCTTTTCATTAACCACACCTAGTGTCATTGCATGTCAGTTCTTTTCATGAACCACGTAAGGATCCACCAGTGTCATTGCATGTCTGTTCTTCTCACAAACTACATAAGGATCCACCAGTGTCATTGCATGTCTATTCTTTTCATGAACCACACCCAGTGTCATTGCATGTGTGTTCCTCTAGACAAACCACATAAGGATCCACTGGTGTCACTGCATGTCTGTTCTTTTCATGAACCACACATAGATCCACCGGTGTCATTGCATGTATGTTCTTTTCACGAACCACACGCAGTGTCATTGCATGTCAGTTCTTTTCATGAACCACATAAGGATCCACCAGTGTCATTGCATGCCTGTTCTTCTCACAAACTACATATGGATCCACCTAGTGTGATTGCATGTCTATTCTTTTCATGAATCACACCCAGTGTCATTGCATGTGTGTTCCTCTAGACAAACCACATAAGGATCCACCAGTGTCACTACATGTCTGTTGTCAGGGGGATGATCCCCAGATACCCTAGCCGGACAAGAAACTGTGCAGTCGGATCGCGTCCGGCTGACCAGACGCAGCTGGACAAAGCAGGCCAGGCCGGCTACCTCGTGGTAGCCAGATCAACAAGAAGCAACCGGCCACGGCGACATAGCCGGAACCAATCAAGGAGACAGGACGACATGCGTATCAGTGCACGGTATGCCCTGTACGATGACAAGACCGGCCACTACTCGCCCATACCGAAAACTTTGCGGGGATGACACGGGAGCAGTGGCCCGGTGCTGACTACATGCTCGCACGGCGTCCACTGTGCCTACGACAGCCATACCGCTCGTACTCCGATGAGACGTACCGTACCGGATACTGTTGATGACCAGTCGGCTGGGACCCGCCTGTGGGGCCCGCCAGTCAGACTGGCCAGTGAGACCGTTGCCTCTCTTCCTATATAAGGAGAGGCAAGGCCTCAGTAGTAAGGGTTGGTCTCATTGCATTTAAGGCAGTAGCTAGAGAATACAGCTCAGGGAGCACTTGTAGTTCATATACCCCCCATAGTCAGATCCGGCAGGAGTAGGAGTTTTACCTCATCACGAGGGCTCCGAACCTGGGTACTTCCTGCGTCCAGCTACGCTTGCTTGTATCCAATCCCGCCTGCGGACGCTGTCGATAGCTTCCCTGCTAGTCTCCACACCTTTATCTAACCTTCTCAGGTACTGCCGTTCCCAATACAACGACAGTTGGCGCCCACCGTGGGGCTAGATGGCTTCGACCGGAGTCACGTTCCGCACGGGACCCCGCACTTCATCCGGTGAGCGCGTGGCCTCCGGCCTGGTGCTCACGCTCGGCAAATTTGACTGCGTCATCGACAATGCTTCCTGCTTCGCCGGAACCTCCTTCCCGGCGAACGACACCGTCCTGCTATTCGGCGACCTTCCTGTCTATGTTGCCACCGGTCCGGAGCGTTTCCCTAGGGAAATCATCTCTGTCGCGGGGCTGCCGCATCTGGGCAGTAGCGCTGCGTCGTGTCCTGCGGCGTGGAGGTCATGATGGCTGGCTCCAGCTCTCATCCCCGCCAGCCGCGAGAGCGAGGCGCGGACGAGGGTGGAACTTCTGCCCCTCCGCAGCCTCGGAACCCGATGGAGGATGCCATTGATCGGCTCCTGACACCGGTTAACCTTGGGGATAACCCGGAGGAGGCAGAGGCCAACTTCGCCATGGAGACACTGATCCTCCTCTAGGAGGACATGGAGCTAGCGGCAACCCGCAAGCAACTCGAGATCACCCGGCTAAATCGACCCGACATGGCTTCACTCCGGCTACACAGCGAGCGGCGGGCCAGTATGACCCGGGCGACGACAACTAGGCGGTAGGATGGAAAAGGATGGGGAGCTGGATCCCGCGCCCGCCCTCATCCGGCCTACCTACAGCACGCCCATCAAGAACCTACATGCGGCGCGAGCCGCGGCAGAGGAACTGCCCAAGATGGAGGGCGAGGAGCGAGCCCACCAACACTCCTGCGTGCAGGAGCTCCTCCGCATCGCGGACGAGCAGGCTGACGCCAACCAGCAGATGCATGAGGACCCCAGCTACTCCAGGGGGAGCAAGTTGCCTGCCAACAGCAGGGGCACGCCGCGCGACACGCAGCAGGCGTCCTCCCCTCAGCCGGCTAAGGCCCGCAGCAGGCGTCGCAGCTCTGGCAACAAGGGCCATCCGCGCCAGGAGCAGACGGTGAACAACAACCCGCCACCTCCCCCTCCACCAACCGGAGTACCTAGACCCGCCGGTTCTCGTCTCTCGGGCCGGGTGGGAGCGCCCAATCCGGATTGTCCGGATGCCCATGACCGCATCGAGCTCCTCGCTCAAGCGCGCGTCATGGAGGAAGAAGATTCTACCGGTCCGGTTTGTTTCGGACCCTGCATCCGGAACGAGCTATTTCCGTATAAGTTCTCCCTGCCCAGGGACACCCCCAAGTACAACAGCAGCATGAAGCCGGAAGATTGGCTGACCGACTATGCTACGACAGTCGGCATCGCCCATGGGAACAAGCGCACTACCGTGCGCTACGTCCCCCTTATGCTAACCGGGTCGGCAAGGACGTGGCTCAACAGCCTTGCGCCCAATAGCATCAACGCCTGGCCAGACTTTGAGAAGGTGTTCGTTCGCAACTTCAACAGCACGTACAAGCATCCGGGGTGCCCACGCGACCTGTACTTGTGCGTCCAGGGTGACCGCGAGACCGACTGCGAGTACCTCGCCAAGTGGACGGAGCTGTGCAACACCTGCAAGGGCATCCTGGAGAGCCAGGCCATCAGTTTCTTCATCGAGGGTTGCCGAGAAGGCACCATGCTTCGCCACCGGCTACTGTGTGACGAGCCAAAAACCATGGCGGAGCTCATGACGGTTCTGGACCAGTACGCCACGGCGGATGCCGCCATGAAGAAGCCCCTCTGAGTAAATGCTAACGGGCGTCCGACTCCTATGGAGCCGGCTCGCGACCGTCCGAGCAATCCGGCTGGCGAAGCCGGATCCTCCGGGAGCCACGGCAACCGGTTCCATGGAGACCGCCAAGCCGGGCAGCAGAAGCCCCGCTACCACACGCGGCAGGTCAATGCTGTGGAGGGTGCGCCCGACGCACCGGCTAACGATGCAAGGAGGCAGAAGCCACGGCTCACCTTCGACCAGATGTTTGACGGCCCGTCCAAGTGGCATAGCGGTCCCTTCAAACCGGCTACGCACACCACTCGGAATTGCAGCTGGACCCGCCAGCTAAAAGACCAGGGTAACCAGCCTCATCTCCGCCCGCCCCCTCCTGGTGGACCACCGCTACCGGCTAGGGGAGCTGGCAATGATGGTAACAGCAGCAACGGCGGCAACAACAACGGCTACCCCCAGCCGCACGCTGCCTACCACATCTTCGAGATGAAGCTGGACGACAAGCACAGCCGCAGGCGACGCTCCAAGGAGGTCAATGCCATCGTCTCATCGGTCCCCTAGTACCTGAGCTGGTTGGAAACCACCATCACCTGGAGCCGCGCAGACCAGCCGGAGTAGCTGCCGACTCCCGGGGGCTACTCCATGGTGCTCGACCCCCTCATCGTCTCCAACGCATGCACCTGCTGATTCTCGCGCGTCCTCATCGATGGAGGCAGTAGCCTCAACCTCCTCTACCATTCCTCGCTGGAGAAGCTAGGCATTCGCGAATGCGACCTGCGCCCGACTACCACAACGTTCCACGGCGTGCTGCCGGGACCAGCCTGCGCCCCGCTGGGAAAAATCCAGCTGGACGTCATCTTCGGGACCGACGAGAACTTCTGCCGTGAACCAATCTGGTTCGAGGTGGTAAACCTGACGAGCTCCTATCATTCCCTCCTCGGGCGCCCCGCCCTCGCCAAGTTCATGCCTGTCCCCCACTACGCGTACCTCATGACAAAGATGCCAGGACCCAACAGCGTGATCACCGTCGCCAGCTGCTTCAGGCGGTCGATGGAGTGCGCCTCAGCCGGTTCTGAACTGGCAGAGGCCCTCATCATAGCCGAGGAGAAGCACACGATCATGCGCAATGTGGCCATGGCCCAGCAGGACATGCCGGCTAGCAGCAAACCGGCTGGAGAAGGAGCTTTCCAGCCGGCAATGGAGACAAAGAGGATCCTGCTCAACCCCTCCGACCCAACTAAGTTCATCACCATTGGTGCCGTCTTGGACATCAAATAGGAAGGCACGCTCGTCGACTTCCTCCGTGAGAATCGGGACATCTTTGCATGGTACCCCAAGGACATGTCGGGTGTGTCGAGGGAGTTCGCCGAGCACTCACTTCATGTGCAGCCAGATGCCAGGCCGGTCAAGCAACCTCTGCACCGGTTCGCAGAGGAGAAGAAGAAGATAATCAGTGACGAGATCACCCAGCTCCTTGCAGCCGGGTTCATCATGGAAGTGTACCACCCGGACTGGTTGGCGAACCCAGTCCTGGTGCTGAAGAAGAACAAGACCTGGCGCATGTGTATCGACTACACCAGCCTGAACAAGGCGTGCCCGAAAGACCCCTTCGCCTTGCCCCGTATCGATCAAGTCATCAATTCCACGGCCGACTGTGATTTGTTGTCTTTTCTAGATTGCTACTCCGGTTACAATCAGATCCGGTTAAACCCGGCTGATCAGATTAAGACATCATTTATCACCCCCTACGGGGCTTTCTGCTACGTAACCATGCTTTTCGGCCTAAAGAATGCAGGCGCTACCTATCAGCGCTGCATGTAGAAGTGCTTGCACTCGCAGATAGGCTGAAACGTGCATGCTTATGTGGACGATGTGGTCATCAAGACCAAGGAGAAGCGCACCCTCCTCGAAGATCTAGGAGAGACATTTGGCAACCTCCGCCAGTACCAGATGAAGCTGAACCCGGAGAAGTGCGTCTTCAGAGTGCCATCCGGTCAGCTCCTCGGCTTCCTCGTATCACAACGAGGCATCGAGGCAAATCCGGAGAAGATTGCGGCCATCAAGAGGATGCAGCCGCCCAGGAGCCTGCTGGGGGTCCAAAAGTTCACCGGATGCCTTGCCTCCCTCAGCCGTTTCGTCAGCCGGCTAGGGGAGAAGGCACTCCCGTTGTACCAGCTGATGAAGAAGACGGACAAGTTCTCCTGGACTTTGTAGGCCGACACCGCGTTTCACGACCTCAAGCGCATGCTATCCACAGCGCCGGTTCTAGCCACGCCGGCTAGCAAGGAGCCGATGTTGCTCTATATAGCAGCCATCAGCCGGGTCATCAGCGTCGTCCTGGTGGTGGAGCGCCCCGAGGAAGGCAAGGCTCAGCCAGTTCAGAGGCCCGTCTACTACCTCAGCGAGATTCTCTCCCTCTCCAAGCAAAACTACCCCCACTACCAGAAGATGTGCTACGGTGTGTACCTGGCATGCAAGAAGCTCAAGCACTACTTCCAGGAGCATCCGATTAAGGTCGTGTGCACCGTACCCCTTTCGGAGATCATCGGCAACAAGGACTCCACCGACCGAGTCACCAAGTGGGCCATCGAGCTCGCCGCCTACTCCATCCAGTACGAGCTCTGGCTCACGATCAAGTCACAGGCGCTGGCGGACTTCCTCGTCGACTAGGCCGAGACCCAGTATCTTCCACCGGTTCTGGATTCAGACCATTGGAAGATGCACTTCGACGGGTCGAAGATGCTCGGGGGCTTGGGAGCCGGCATCGTGTTCACCTCGCCTAAGGGAGACCGGTTGGAGTACGTGCTGCAGATCCACTTCAAGGCCTCCAACAACGTAGCCGAATATGAGGCACTGGCGCACGGACTCCGGCTGGCCAAGGAGATCGGTGTCAACCGGATCCTTTGCTTCGGTGATTCGGATCTGGTGGTGCAGCAAGTGTCCGGATAATGGGACGCTAGAGACGCAAACATGGCCCTCTACCGATTCCACATCCAGAAGCTTAGCGCCTCATTCGACGGATGCGAATTTCATCACGTCCCCCACGTCAACAACGAGGCAGCCGATTCGCTCGCCCGAATCGGATCCACCAGGCAGGCGATCCCACCAGGGGTTTCCTTGGAGCACCTGCGCAAACCCTCCATCAACCCATCGCCGGAGTCAGACTCCATCATCTGGGCAGGGAGCGCTCCGGCTGACAGAGTAGCAGAAGCGGGGCAGGCAGAGCCTCCAAAGAAGAAGACCCGCACCAACTCCGGCAAGGCAGTGCCCTCTAGCCCGTAAGACCCGGGGGCTGCCGGTTCGTCAAGCAGCTCGGGGGCTGCCGTCCCGGGTACGTCACCTGGTCGACCCCCCGACATTCATCAACCGGAGAGCGGGATCGTCCTCGTCATTCAGGAAGTGCCATCCTAGGCACAGCCCTTCATGAACTACATCGCCAACGGAGAACTTACGGATAGCGAGGTGGAAGCCAGGCAAATCCGGCGCCGCGCGCACACGTACACCATCATCAACGGCGAACTGTACAAGCGCAGCGTATCCGACATTTTCCAAAGGTGTGTCGATGTAGACACGGGCTACCGGCTACTCAAGGACATCCACCAGGGCGAGTGCGGGCACCACGCTTCATCAAGGGCGATAGTCACCAAGGCGTTTCGCCATGGTTTCTATTGGCCCACCGCCCTCGAGGATGCTGAGCAGCTGGTCCGGGCGTGCAATGGGTGCAAGCGCTTCGGGCAGCTCAGGCACATGCCAACTTCGGTACTCAGGACCATACCGATCACCTGTCCCTTCGCGGTTTGGGGCCTCGACATGGTCGGTCCCTTCAAGCGAGGACACGCGGGTATGACCCATCTGCTGGTGGCGGTGGACAAATTCACGAAGTGGATCGAGGCCAAGCCTATCCGGAAGCTAGACGGGGCGACCGTCGTCACCTTCTTCACCGACATTATCAACCGGTTCGGCTACCCCAATAGCATCATCACCGATAATGGCACGAACATCGCCAAGGGGGCCTTCGCCCAGTTCTGCAGCAACAAGGGCATCCGGTTGGACCTTGCCTCCGTCGTGCACCTACAGTCCAATGGGCAAGTCGAAAGAGAAAACGGCTTGGTGCCAACCGGCATCAAGCCGCGTCTCATTGAGCCATTGGAGCGATCACCCGGATGCTGGATAGAGGAGCTTCCGGCTGTGCTATGGAGCCTCCGCACCACGCCGAATAGGTCAACTGGCTACGCCCATTCTTCCTGGTCTACGGATCAGAAGCCGTCCTCTCTGCCGACATCGATTTCGACTCACCGCGCAAGCTCCTATACGACGAAAAGGCCAACCAGGAGGCGCGGGAGGACGGAGTGGACCTCCTGGAGGAGGCCCGCGAGATGGCTCTGTCCAGATCAGCCCTGTACTAGCAACGACTAAGCTGCTACCATTCAGGCTGGATCCGCCCAGTCGCGTTCCGTGAGGGCGGCTGGTCCTCCGACTGGTGCAAGACACAAAGGGCATGCACAAGCTATCGCCACCTTGGGAGGGCCCCTTCATCATTAGCCGGGCACTGCCCAACGACTCCTACTACCTCATTGAAGCGTAGCAGCCGCGCAAGAACAAGATGGACAAATCAGACGAGGAGACCGAGTGTCCCTCGAACGCGGCCTTGCTGCGCCCGTTTTACACCTAGTCGCCAGACAGTGTATGTATCCCGCAAACCCTACGAATGAAAATGCGGACCCCTACGAGATGCTCGGGGGCTCCTTGCTAGAAATGTGTTTTCGCATCTGTTTTTCGGTTATGATTTCCCGGCTCCGGCAACCCCTACCTTGGGGCTTGCCGGCTGGCCTGGCCTGCTAAGTCAACAAACCGACTGAGTAGTGTGCGATGATGTCAGAGGCCCACTCTTCGTCTCGGCTACAGACCGCAACCTGACTGTCCGGCTGGCAAGAGCAAAAGCCCGAGGCATCCCCGTGAAAAACGGGGAGGAGACACGACAGACCGGTCGTCTCGGCCTTGCAACTAGATTAAGCCAATCCGGTTACTAAGCCGTTAGTACCGTGCACAATGTATTCAGCTCCCTTCGATTCTGGGCTGCAGACCGCAACCCGGCTGCCCGGCAAGGACGCAGCGAAAATAGCAGAGCACACGGGAAAGCGACCAAGTATCCAGAGAGGTGCAAGCTAGTTTTCAAAAAAACAAATCCGTTTTCCGGCTACAATTTGGCAGACTAACCTACTAACCAGTGAGGATGTATGTGTATGTATATTCTTGTCCGACTACCTTGAGTCGGAATTCAGGAAGAAAAGGGGAAGAAGATTCGAAGTCCTTGCCTTCATCAAGCGCTCCGAATCTCGGGGGCTACACCCACTGGATGCGCTCACGCGCCCCCAGTGAAATCTTGTAGGTCTCGACCGGCTAAAGGCGTTTAGCCGGCCGTTCAAAGCCCAGGTGAGTGCAAGGGCAGGAGCAAGAGAAGGCAAGAAAGGTTCGAAGCACCTGGCTACGCCAGCTACTCCGAATCTTGGTTACACCGATGCAGGCCGCTTTCATCGAATGTTAGTTCCCCCGGCTAAAGGTGTTCAGCCAGCGAAAATAACCGAGTAAGACTAGTCTAGTCGGACAAAGTTAGAAGATTGGGGAAAAGAAGAAAAGATTCGAAGCACCCGGCTACGCCCGCTACTACGAATCTCGGGGGCTACACCTAATGGTGCGTTGAGCGTGCCCCCACTGGAGGTGTAGTTCTCCTGGCTAAAGGTGTGTAACCGGGTGAAGTTAGCCGGATAAAGTCAACCGGCGAAATGTTGAAAGAAAAGTCGAAGCACAAGTTGAAGGGAACTCAAGCCAGTTCAAAATTCACAAGCAAAGAAAAAAGGAGGCGAAGATCCCATAAGTTTACCCGGCGTCAGAGACAGCCGGTACAGTCGGACAAGTTTCAAACAGAACTAAAGCAAGACAAATACACCCGGCATCCCGGGCAGTGGCTACGTGGCAGGACCCTTGCCGTGAGGAGCATTTTGGCTGGCGGAAGCTTCAGGTGGAGGAGGAGGCACGACGCTCGATCCTGTTCCGGCGTCCGCAGCCGGCTATGTCGGGGCTTCCACTTCAGGAGTACCGATAGACTCCGAGTCGGTGAGCACCTCGTCGGGGTCCACGTAGTCGGCAATCTTGATGGCGGAGCCTCAGAGCTCCGGATGGGCCTGGCGGATGGCGGCAAGGTCGACGTCGGCATGGAAGCCCCCATTGATCTTCTCAACGCGAGCATCCTTGTACCAGGAGAGCATAAGAGCCAGAGCCATCTCCGCTCCGGCTCGCGCCGCCAAGTCCCGCAGCCGGCACCTCCCCCACCCTCGCAGTCAACTGCGCCATCGTCTCCGGAACCGGAGCATCTGGCCACAGGAAGGAGAAGACATCCCGTGCCACTTGACGAAGCTTGGTAGCTTATTTGCCAAGAAGGACGACGAGCTCCTGGGCCATCGGTTGCGCTCCCGGCCAGTTCTCCTACAGTGGGTTGTATGCCAGCAGGTCTATGCCAGGATAAAACGCTATCAGAAAAGAGAGTCAGATCCAGCTATCAGATCCGGAAAGAAAGGGAAAAGGAAAAGAAGAACTTACCCTTAGCCGTGTGGCCAACCTGCATCAGCTCCTCCACCAGAGCCTTCTCCTTCGTCACCAGCCATTTGATCTCATTCTCTTGGTCCTTGTTCTGGGCCTCAAGAAGGTTGAAGGCATCGGTCCGGCTGGCGAGCGAGGCGTCGCGCTCCTTGATGGTGGCCTCCAGGCCGTCTACCTTCGTATGCCAATCCTTGTTCTGCAGCCGCAGAGTAGAGTTGGACTTGCTCAGCCGGTCGTTCGCTTTCTTCAAGCGATCGATCTCGCGCTGAGCGCACACGAGGATAGCTGCGATGAAACCGGCTATCACTAAAAAAGGGACAAGCCGGATGAAGCAAACTTACTCTGGGATGTCCCGTTGGCACCAGCAAGCTTTTGCTCCAAGGACCGGTTCCCACCGGCTGCGGCCTCCAGCAGCCGGATCTCCTTCACCGCCAATTCGAGGGTGGCGGCGAGGTTCGTCAGCGAGGCGGCGGAGGAGGCATCGTCGTCCACGGCATTGATGGCCAAGGAATCCTTCGCGGCAATCACCGCCGTCCTCCACTCCTCCCCCGGCTCATCGTCGAAGTTTTCGTCGCTGACAACCACGAGCTCCTTGTCGGCAGCGCCCTCCCCGCGTGCTCGCGGAAGAGCCACCCGGCTGAGGATCCTCCGCCTCCGGCTGGGCCACCATGTTCGGCTGCGGACCCTCCGCTCTGGCTGAGGCAGCCGGTTCAGATTAAGGTGGTGGCGGAGGTGGTGCCATGGGAGAAGGAGGGGCGCGGGCAGACGCGGTCAGAGCGCGGGGTGGCGACCCGGTTGGCGCTCGCGCTGGGCTCGCGACTCCAAAGGAAACCAACGTGCTAAGAAAACAGAAGACAGGAGGAAGGAAACAAAAGCAAATAATCCAAGGGCAGAAAGGCAGGAAAAGAAACAGGCGGAAGATGATGAAACAAGAAGAGGAAAGACGTACCCCTGCATAACCGAAGGCGGCCCCTTCTTCCGGCCCAGGCGACTCGGCGGAAGGGCGCCGGTCCGGCTCCTCTTGGGGGCCGACTCCTCTGCGGCTGGCCGGCAGGAGCTGGAACGGCTGGCTGGCCGCTCCGCCAGTCCGTCGCTGAGGTCGGCGCGGCCTGCTCCTCCTCATGAACCTCCACGTGGGGGTCGGCAGCCGGTTCATCGTTCCGGCTGGGGAAGGCATCACCATCCCCGTCCGACTCCTCGCCGAACCGCCGAGCACGCGGCTCGGGCAAGTCAGGCGTAAAAACCTCGAGAGGGGCATCACCCTCCTCACGAAGGATGCAAGGGAATATCTACCGAATCCAAGAAGTTAGTTGGACAAAACAAGAAAGAAATGCAAGAAATACGAAAGAAAGCTACGGCTAAAGGGACCTACCCGGGGCGCGTGGTTGTCCTGGTTGTAGGGCGCCAGGCTGAAGGTCCAGCCCTCCGGCAGCCGCTCCTTCATGATCATCCACACCCACTCCTTCAGGTTGTGGTAGCGAGGATCACGGCACGACAGTCGGGCCGGGTCCAGCCGGCCGGAGTAGTAGCACATTTTGTGCACTCGCTGCTGCAGCGAAATCATCAGCCGGGACATCCAGCTGAGGGTGATGTCCAGGCCGGTTAGCTGACAGGTGACGAGGGAGCGCATACGCTGCAGCATCGCGTCCGACTCCGCCTTGTCGCCGTGAATCTTCAGCTCCCAGTTCTGCCGGCTGGACTCGACATCCTGGAAAGCTGGAAGGTTGATCCGTTCGATGTTGGTGACGTTCTTGACGTAGCGACTGCTGCCACAGTCATACTGTGTCATGGAGCAAGAACTTTGGGTAGCCGGACTGCACGCGGGAGTAGATGGAGGCGCCACCGCAGACGACTAGTGGTCCCTTCGTGTACTGCACCTGCGGCCGTACTCGGAAGAGCCGGCAGAAGAGCCCGAGATCCGGCTAGATCCCGAGGTAGCTCTCGCAGAAGGCCATGAAGTGCGCCAGCGTTCCGATCGCGTTTGCACCGAGATGGTGGAGACGGAGATCGAAGAAGGCCAGGAATGTGAGGAAGAAGGGGTGCACCGGCAACACGAACCCGCGTGCCAGATGCGAGAGGAAGATGACGCGCTCCCCCTCCGCCGGATGTGGTGATATCTCTCCCGCCAGCGCAAGCCGCACCGCTACCTCCTCCTCCAGCGGGAGGACGTGGGTGGCACGGTATTTCTGCATGTGGTCCTCCGTGATGGAGGAGCCACACCAGCCTCCGTGTTCGGCTACCATCACCGGTTGACAAGGAGGCGCGGCGGCGGAGGAGTGGCACTGGCCCGTACCGCCGACGGTGAAGAACGAGCGGTGCAGCAGGCTACAGCGGCAGCAGAGGAAGGGCGCAAAAAGCAGGAGCGTGGAAGGGAAGAGGAAAACTGGAGCGGGAGGGTGAAGGAAGGGAATTGCTCCCCCATGGCGTCCCTTTAAAGGACCGGAAGCGCAACCGTCCATGGCGCCACTTGGCGCGCATCCGGGCGACCTTCACCCCAACCGCCGCCCAGATCCCGTGTGCTGACGCGTGATGCACAGAAGATCCGGGAGCGAGAACCGAAGCGCTGGGCAGCAGTTTCCTTAGGCGACGTGCGACGGGACGTTACGCTGCCCGCCACAGTGCAATGATGGCGCGTGCGCACGTGTCCAACGTTAGCACTGATGTCACGGGTAGCGCAACCGCCAGGCGTAGCCGGACACAAATTCAAAACCAGGAGGGAGTGCGCACACATTTCGCCTAAGGGCGGAATCCACACGTGCTCGGGGGCTAGTATCAGGGGGATGATCCCCATATACCCCAGCCGGACAAGAAACTGTGCAGTCGGATCACGTCCGGCTGACCAGACACAGCCGGACAAAGCAGGCCAGGCCGGCTACCGTATGGTAGCCGGATCAACAAGAAGCAATCGGCCACGGCGATGTAGCCAGAACCAATCAAGGAGACAGGATGACGTGCGTATCAGTGCATGGTACGCCCTGTACGATGACAAGACCGGCCACTACTCGGCCATACCGAAGACTTTGCAGGGATGACACGGGAACAGTGGCCGGTCGATGACATGCTTTCGCGGCATCGGCATCCACTGTGCCTCTGACAGCCATAACGCCAGACTCGATGGGACGTGCATGGGATCACGTAGATGACTAGTCGATCGGGACCCGCTGTGGGCCCGCCAACGGTCGAACAGACCGTGAATGCCTCTCTTCCTATATAAGGAGAGGCAAGGCCTCAGTAGTAAGGGTTGGTCTCATTGCATATAAGGCAGTAGCTAGAGAATACAGCTCAGGGAGCACTTGTCGTTCGTATATCCCCCATAGTCAGATCCGGCAGGAGTAGGAGTTTTACCTCATCACGAGGGCTCCGAACGAGGGTACTTCCTGCGTCCAGCTACGCTTGCTTGTATCCAATCCCGCCTGCGGACACCATCGAGAGCTTCCCTGCTAGTCCCCACACCTCTATCTAACCTTCTCAGGTACTGCCGTTCCCAATATAACGACATCTGTTCTTTTCATGAACCACATAAGGATCCACCAGTGTCATTGCATGGTTGTTCCTCTAAACAAACCACATAAGGATCCACCAGTGTCATTGCATGTCTGTTCTTTTCATGAACCACACCCAGTGTCATTTTATGTCTGTTCTTCTAAACAAACCACATAAGTCATTGCATGTATGTTCTTTTCATGAACCACACCCGGTGTCATTGCATGTGTGTTCGTCTAGATAGACCACAGAAGGATCCACCGGTGTCACTACATGTCTGTTCTTTTCATGAACCACATAAGGATCCACCAGTTTCATTGGATGTGTGTTCTTCTCATGAACCACACATGGATCCACCAGTGTCATTGCATGTCTGTTCCTCTAAACAAACCACATAAGGATCCACTAGTGTCATTGCATGTCTGTTCTTTTCATGAACCACACTTAGTGTCATTGCATGTGTGTTCTTCTAAACAAACCACATAAGTCATTGCATGTTTGTTCTTTTCATGAACCACACACTCGGTGTCATTGCATGTGTGTTCCTCTAGACAGACCACATAAGGATCCACCGGTGTCACTGCATGTCTGTTCTTTTCATGAACCACACCCAGTGTCATTGCATGTCTGTTCTTTTCATGAACCACACCCAGTGTCATTGCATGTCAGTTCTTTTCATGAACAACACCAGTGTCATTGCATGTCAGTTCTTTTCATGAACCACATAAGGATCCACCAGTGTCATTGCATGTCTGTTCTTCTCACAAACCACATAAGGATCCATCAGTGTTATTGCATGTCTGTTATTTTCATGAACCACACCCAGTGTCATTACATGTGTGTTCCTCTAGACAAACCACATAAGGATCCACCGGTGTCACTACATGTCTGTTCTTTTCATGAACCACACATGGATCCACCGGTGTCATTGCATGTCTGTTCTTTTCATGAACCAGACCCATTGTCATTGCATGTGTGTTATTTTCATGAACCACACCCACTGTCATTGCATGTGTGTTCTTATAAACAAACCACATAAGTCATTGCATGTCTGTTCTTTTCATGAACCACACCTGGTGTCATTGCATGTGTGTTCTTTTCATGAACCACACCCGGTGTCATTTCATGTCTGTTCTTTTCATGTACCATAGCTAGAGTCATTGCATGTCTGTTACTTCCATAAACCACACATGGATCCACCGGTGTCATTGCATGTCTGTTCTTTTCATTAACCACACCCAGTGTCATTGCATGTCAGTCCTTTTCATGAACCACACCTAGTGTCATTGCATGTCAGTTCTTTTCATGTACCACATAAGGATCCACCAGTGTCATTGCATGTCTGTTCTTCTCACAAACCACATAAGGATCCACCAGTGTCATTGCATGTCTTGTTCTTTTCATGAACCACACCCTGTGTCATTGCATGTCAGTTCTTTTCATGAACCACATAAGGATCCCCAGTGTCATTGCATATCTGTTCTTCTCACAAACCACATAAGGATCCACCAGTGTCATTGCATGTCTGTTCTTTTCATGAACCACACCTAGTGTCATTGCCTGTGTGTTCCTCTAGACAAACCACATAAGGATCCACCAATGTCACTGCATGTCTGTTCTTTTCATGAACCACACATGGATCCACCGGTGTCATTGCATGTCTGTTCTTTTCATGAAGCACACCCAGTGTCATTGCATGTCAGTTCTTTTCATGAACCACATAAGGATTCACCAGTGTCATTGCATGTCTGTTCTTCTCACAAACCACATATGGATCCACCTAGTGTGATTGCATGTCTATTCTTTTCATGAACCACACCCAGTGTCATTGCATGTGTGTTCCTCTAGACAAACCACATAAGTATCCACAAGCCTCACTGCATGTCTTTTCTTTTCATGAACCACATAAGGATCCACCAGTGTCATTGGATGTGTGTTCTTCTCATGAACCACACATGGATCCACCAGTGTCATTGCCTGGATGTTCCTCTAAACAAACCACATAAGGATTCACCAGTGTCATTGCATGTCTGTTCTTTTCATGAACCACACGTAGTGTCATTGCATGTGTGTTCTTCTAAACAAACCACGTAAGTCATTGCATGTTTGTTCTTTTCATGAACCACACCCGGTGTCATTGCATGTATGTTCCTCTAGACCGACCACATAAGGATCCTCCAGTGTCACTTCATGTCTGTTCTTTTCATGAACCACATAAGGATCCACCAGTGTCATTGGATGTGTGTTCTTCTCATGAACCACGCATGGATCCAGCGGTGTCATTACATGTTTGTTCCTCTAAACAAACCACATAAGGATCCACCAGTGTCATTGCATGTCTATTCTTTTCATGAACCACGCTCAGTGTCATTGCATGTGTGTTCTTCTAAAAAAACCACATAAATCATTGCATGTATATTCTTTTCATGAACCACACCCGGTGTCATTGCATGTATGTTCCTCTAGACAGACCACATAAGGATCCACCGGTGTCACTGCATGTCTGTTCTTTTCATGAACCACAACCGGTGTCATTGCATGTCTATTCTTTTCATGAACACCACCTAGTGTCATTGCATGTCAGTTTTTTTCATGAACCACACCCAGTGTTATTGCATGCCAGTTCTTTTCATGAACTACATAAGGATCCACCAGTGTCATTGCATGTCTGTTCTTGTCACAAGCCACATCAGGATCCACCACTGTCATTGCATCTTTGTTCTTTTCATGAACCACACCTAGTGTCATTGCATGTGTGTTCCTCTAGACAAACCACATAAGGATCCACCGGTGTCACAGCATGTTTGTTCTTTTCATGAACCACACATGGATCCACCGGTGTCATTGCATGTATGTTCTTTTCATGAACCACACCCGGTGTCATTGCATGTCAGTTCTTTTCATGAACCACATAAGGATTCACAAGTGTCAATGCATGTCTGTTCTTCTCACAAACCACATATGGATCCACCTAGTGTGATTGCATGTCTGTTCTTTTCATGAAGCACACCCGGTGTCATTGCATGTGTGTTATTTTCATGAACCACACCCGGTGTCATTGCATGTATGTTCTTTTCATGAACCACAGTTAGAGTCATTGCATGTCTGTTACTTCCATAAACCACACATGGATCCACCGGTGTCATTGCATGTCTGTTCTTTTCATGAACCACACCCAGTGTCATTGCATGTCAACTCTTTTCATGAACCACACCCAGTGTCATTGCATGTCAGTTCTTTTCATGAACCACGTAAGGATCCACCAGTGTCATTGCATGTCCGTTCTTCTCACAAACCACATAAGGATCCACCAGTGTCATTGCATGTCTGTTCTTTTCATGAACCACACCTAGTGTCATTGCATGTGTGTTCCTCTAGACAAACCACATAAGGATCCACCGGTATCACTGCATGTCTGTTCTTTTCATGAACCACTAATGGTTCCACCGGTGTCATTGCATGTCTTGTTCTTTTCATGAACCACACCCAGTGTCATTGCATGTCAGTTCTTTTCATGAACCACATAAGGATCCCCAGTGTCATTGCATATCTGTTCTTCTCACAAACCACATATGGATCCACCTAGTGTGATTGCATGTCTGTTCTTTTCATGAACCACACCCAGTGTCATTGCATGTGTGTTCCTCTAGACAAACCACATAAGTATCCACAAGCCTCACTGCATGTCTTTTCTTTTCATGAACCACATAAGTATCCACCAGTGTCATTGGATGTGTGTTCTTCTCATGAACCACACATGGATCCACTAGTGTCATTGCCTGGCTGTTCCTCTAAACAAACCACATAAGGATTCACCAGTGTCATTGCATGTCTGTTCTTTTCATGAACCACACGTAGTGTCATTGCATGTGTGTTCTTCTAAACAAACCACGTAAGTCATTGCATGTTTGTTCTTTTCATGAACCACACCCGGTGTCATTGCATGTATGTTCCTGTAGACAGACCACATAAGGATCCACTGATGTCACTGCATGTCTGTTCTTTTCATGAACCACATAAGGATCCACCAGTGTCATTGGATGTGTGTTCTTCTCATGAACCACGCATGGATCCACCAGTGTCATTGCATGTCTGTTCCTCTAAACAAACCACATAAGGATCCACCAGTGTCATTGCATGTCTGTTCTTTTCATGAACCACACCCAGTGTCATTGCATGTGTGTTCTTCTAAACAAACCACATAAGTCATTGCATGTCTGTTCTTTTCATGAACCACACCGGTGTCATTGCATGTGTGTTCCTATAGACAGACCACATAAGGATCCACCGGTGTCACCGCATGTCTATTCTTTCCATGAACCACACCCGGTGTCATTCCATGTCTGTTCTTTTCATGAACCACACCCAGTGCCATTGCATGTCAGTTCTTTTCATGAAGCACACCTAGTGTCATTGCATGTTAGTTCTTTTCATGAACCACACAAGGATTCACCAGTGTCATTGCATGTGTGTTCTTCTCACAAACCACATATGGATCCACCTAGTGTGATTGCATGTCTGTTCTTTCATGAAACACACCCAGTGTCATTGCATGTGTGTTCCTCTAGACAAACCACATAAGGATCCACCGGTGTCACTGCATGTCTATTCTTTTCACGAACCACACATGGATCCACCGGTGTCATTGCATGTCTGTTCTTTTCATGAACCACACCCAGTGTCAATGCATGTCTGTTCTTTTCATGAACCACATAAGGATCCACCAGTGTCATTGGATGTGTGTTCTTCTCACGAACCACGCATGGATCCACCGATGTCATTGCATGTCTTTTCCTCTAAATAAACCACATAAGGATCCACAAGTGTCATTGCATGTTTGTTCTTTTCATGAACCACACCCAGTGTCATTGCATGTGTGTTCTTCTAAACAAACCACATAAATCATTGCATGTCTGTTCTTTTCATGAACCACACCGGTGTCATTGCATGTGTGTTCCTATAGACATACCACATAAGGATCCACCGGTGTCATTGCATGTTTGTTCTTTTCATGAACCACACCCAGTGTCATTTTATGTCTGTTCTTCTAAACAAACCACATAAGTCATTGCATGTCTGTTCTTTTCATGAACCGCACCCGGTGTCATTGCATGTGTGTTCCTCTAGACAGACCACATAAGGATCCACCGGTGTCACTGCATGTCTGTTCTTTTCATGAACCACACCCGGTGTCATTGCATGTCTGTTCTTTTCATGAACCACACCTAGTGTCATTGCATGTCAGTTCTTTTCATGAACCACACCTAGTATCATTGCACGTCAGTTCTTTTCATGAACCACATAAGGATCCACTTGTGTCATTGCATGTCTGTTCTTCTCACAAACCACATAAGGATCCACCAGTGTCATTGCATGTTTGTTCTTTTCATGAACCACACCCAGTGTCATTGCATGTGTCTTCCTCTAGACAAACCACATAAGGATCCACCGGTGTCACTGCATGTCTGTTCTTTTCATGAACCACACCTAGTGTCATTGCATGTCAGTTCTTTTCATGAACCACATAAGGATTCATCAGTGTCATTGCATGTGTGTTCTTCTCACAAACCACATATGGATCCACCTAGTGTGATTGCATGTCTGTTCTTTCATGAAACACACCCGGTGTCATTGCATGTCTGTTCTTTTCATGAACCACAGCTAGAGTCATTGCATGTCTGTTACTTCCATAAACCACACATGGATCCACCGGTGTCATTACATGTCTGTTCTTTTCATGAACCACACCCAGTGTCATTGCATGTCACTTCTTTTCATGAACCACACCCAGTGTCATTGCATGTCAGTTCTTTTCATGAACCACGTAAGGATCCACCAGTGTCATTGCATGTCTGTTCTTCTCACAAACCACATAAGGATCCACCAGTGTCATTGCATGTCTGTTCTTTTCATGAACCACACCTAGTGTCATTGCATGTGTGTTCCTCTAGACAAACCACATAAGGATCCACCGGTATCACTGCATGTCTGTTCTTTTCATGAACCACTAATGGTTCCACCGGTGTCATTGCATGTCTTGTTCTTTTCATGAACCAAACCCAGTGTCATTGCATGTCAGTTCTTTTCAGGAACCACATAAGGATCCCCAGTGTCATTGCATATCTGTTCTTCTCACAAACCACATATGGATCCACCTAGTGTGATTGCATGTCTGTTCTTTTCATGAACCACACCAAGTGTCATTGCATGTGTGTTCCTCTAGACAAACCACATAAGTATCCACAAGCCTCACTGCATGTCTTTTCTTTTCATGAACCACATAAGTATACACCAGTGTCATTGGATGTGTGTTCTTCTCATGAACCACACATGGATCCACCAGTGTCATTGCATGGCTGTTCCTCTAAACAAACCACATAAGGATCCACCAGTGTCATTGCATGTCTGTTCTTTTCATGAACCACACCCAGTGTCATTGCATGTGTGTTCTTCCAAACAAACCAGATAACGATCCACCAGTGTTATTGCATGTCTGTTCTTTTCATGAACCACACCCGGTGTCATTGCATGTCTGTTCTTTTCATGAACCACAACTAGAGTCATTGCATGTCTGTTACTTCCATAAACCACATATGGATCCACTAGTGTCATTGCATGTCAGTTCTTTTAATGAACCACACCCAGTGTCATTGCATGTCAGTTCTTTTCATGAACCACACCCAGTGTCATTGCATGTCAGTTCTTTTCATGAACCACACCCAGTGTCATTGCATGTCAGTTCGTTTCATGAACCACATAAGGATCCACTAGTGTCATTGAATGTATATTCTTTTCACGAACCACACACAGTGTCATTGCATGTGTGTTCCTCTAGACAAACCACATAAGGACCCACCGGTGTCACCGCATGTCTGTTCTTTTCATGAACCACACATGGATCCACCGGTATCATTGCATGTCTGTTCTTTTCATGGACCACACCCAGTGTCATTGCATGTCAGTTCTTTTCATGAACCACAAAAGGATCCACCAGTGTCATTGCATGTCTGTTCTTCTCACAAACCACATATGGATCCACCTAGTGTCATTGCATGTCTGTTACTTCCATAAACCACACATGGATCTACAAGTGTCATTGCATGTCTGTTCTCTTCATGAACCACACCCAGTGTCATTGCATGTGTGTTCCTCTAGACAAACCACATATGGATCCACCAGTGTCATTGCATGTCTGTTGTTTTCATGAACCACAACTAGAGTCCACAAGTGTGATTGGATGTGTGTTCTTCTCATGAACCACACATGGATCCACCAGTGTCATTGCATGTCTGTTCTTTTCATGAATCACAGTTGGAGTCATTGCATGTCTATTACTTCCATAGACCACATATGGATTCACCTAGTGTGATTGCATGTCTGTTCTTTTCACAAACCACACATGGATACACCAGTGTCATTGCATGGGTAGCCGTTAGACCGAGTCTTCTAGAAGGCATGCCCTAACACAGTTGTTCTCCTTGACGATTGTTACATACCGTTTGATTGGGACGCTTGGACGATTGGGATGGTCTTCGTGAGAGCGATCCGCGAGTAGGTTGTTCTGCGGCATGATTGGCCATGCTTGCTCTGGACAAACTGGCAACACCGGGCGCTCCCCTGTTGCGAGTGTCACGTCTCACGAGTTCAGTGGGCCACATCCCCGTGTCATGTCCCCATTATTTCTCTTCGTCCCTGTACTTCTCTTCCTTACCCTCGAAGCCACTTTCCCCACTTCACTCCCATCCTACCGTAGCCGCAAGCCGATGGCGCCTCTATCCCAATCCCCTCTCCGGCAGCCACCCCCCCTCCCCTCTCGCCATGGGTTCAAGGGGAGATGACGAGGAAACGCGTCGTGACGACAAGGACGGTGATTTCGATGTGAGTCGTCTCATCTCTATTTCTATCATCTGTGGCCAGTTATCTATTTTTTGAGGTAGATATAATTTGTTTACTCATGCGCATATGATCTGTTAGGCCAACCAGACGATGTATGACTCTGACTATCACGGTTTAGCGGATGAAGACAGTCCTCTAGTATGTAAACATGGATATGTGCCCGCTAAATTTGTAGCGTTCGAAGGGCGAAACGCAGGCAGGAGGTTTCTGCGGTGTCAAGGACATCGTGCAATGATGCAAGGCGGAAGTTGCGGTGTTGTCAAATGGGTAGATCCAGAGTGGCCCAAATCGATGTAGAAAATGTTGGACAAACTATGGGAAATGACTACCGAGTTGAAAGAATCCGTATTCAGCTCACTTCTTGATAGTGTTGAGATGAAGCTATGGGAACCAGTTGACACGACCAAGCATAAGCGAGATCTCAGGTGGGTGCAAGACAAGGTTAGCAAAGTCGAGAAGGAGAGGGACGCGGTGTTGGCCCTGAAGGCTAAAGCAGAGCAAGAACTGACTCAAGCAAGGAATGATCTCCACCAGGCCAAAGTCCCGCAATTCACAACTACGAATATTGACAAGTGCATGAGGAAAAATGTAGAGAAACAATTGAAGTTGTGCAAGGAAGATGCTAAAAGAAAGGAGCAGATGATTCGATCCTTGCTCTCATGACAAGATCGGGCTAAGATTAGGAAGATCAAGGAGATGTGTGATAACTAGTTCTATTTAGCTTAAGCTCCGTGCCTTTTTAAGTTGTAATAGTTGTACTTGTTGACCTAGCGGTCTGAACTATTGGCCCGGATTCCAGGGAGGAAAAAATTGCTCTGACCCCGCATTACTTCTTTTGTCTGACCAATGCCCCTTGGATATTCCGCCCGTCGCTTCGTCGTCCTCGTGTACAAATAGGAGGCGCCACAGCTCGTCGCTTCGTCGTCCATCCCGTCGCTCCCTCTCCAATCTCCACCGCGTCGCCATGGAGATGCCCGATCTAAACTTCTACGAGGCGGTGATGTTCGTGAACTTCGACATCCTCGCGCCCCCAGCCGTGACGGTGCCCCACGGATGGCGCATCATCTCTGCGGGGGTGTCGGTGGCTCCGCTCCCTGGCTGAGCCGAGATGGAGAGCAAAATCGCGGCACGCCGCCGCTAGATGCCCGCGTGGAAGAGGGCGCTGCCCCGGTACGCGGCGGCCAGCACGTACTGGCCGGCGCTGTTCAAGAAGGAGCGGAAGGACAAGATTGGCAACCGCATCGTTGACGGGCGCGTGGTGCACCGGGATCTCCGCAACCGAGAAGGGCGGGAGAGGTTCTCGTCCATCCCTGAATGGACCAAGTACATCGTCATCGCCGCCGCTCGACGCGAAGAGGTGCTCCATCTCGCGAACAATGCGGACATCGTGGAGGTTCCGTCCGACAGCGACGAGGAAGCCGGTGGCTCGAAGGACAGTGGCAGCAGAAGTGAAATTGTTGACTAGTGGTTGAATTAATGTAGGATGTGAAATCAGACATTGTTTAGAAGAATTTGTGGTTGAAGTAATGAAATGCCTCGATTTAGATATCTGTCTCGATTAATTTGTGGAAGAATTTGTGATTTAGATCAATTTCTGCCTCGATTTAGATCTCTGTCCCAGATTGGGAACGTGACCGTGGACCAAATACACCTTTTCTACTAGTGTATTCTGACATTGGTGGTTTGTTTAAACGTAATCTACATGGATTGTGCCGCATGCAAATGGCACAACCACAATTTATAAAGTGGAAGCACGTACACCCGGTTACTGGAGATCCCGGAGCTTCGCCAGATGCAGGGGATGTAGGAGAAGAGAGGCGGTGAGATAGACGGGCTCAAGATTAGGCCAGAAAGTGGTACCGATTTCCTCGTCATCTATGCATTATCGGTGAGAACATTGCTGTTAATGTTGCCACGTCGTTGTGCAGCATCTAAAATAAGTTGTTGCTTCGTGGAGTGTGGCAGCTTAAATAATTTATTTCTGTGCCACTTACATTCTGTCGTATTTGGAGACCTCCGCCTCAAAGAATCGTGGCAACCGGTGGATCCTTGTTTTCAGATAGTAGTGGCACAATCACAATTTCGGATTCAACTACTGACTCGAGCGTTTCCAAACCCTAAGTCGTGGCTCAGAGAACGTGGGTAGATTGTTTCGCCCAGCAACGTGCCACACACAGAGTAATCAGAATTTAACAGAATTACATATATCGGTTCAAGTTCAACACATTACTATGCATCTTCATTGCAAGCAGCCTTCTTCCGCGGCCTGGGTGCCAAGCCTTCACGTCCACTGGCTTCTTCATTTCCTGCCTTCTTCCTCTTCCTCGGTGCTAATTTTCTTAGCTTCACGTACTCTGCATTGCCGGGACAATGGGCACTAGAATCGTGTCCAGCATCATCTTTCCACTCGTTTTTAATTTCTTCGGGCAGCAAAATGACATCGTTCCACTCGTTTTTAATTTCTCCGGGCAGCAAAATGACTGACCCGATAGTCATGTTTCTAATCTTGCGGTGCTTCCTGTCAAAGAAACAAGACTGTTGCATAACTGCCCAACATCTACAGAGTAAATAAAATAAAAATTACAATTCAGCACAAACACCCTATCCAAGAATAGAAGGGCGACTCCCAGTTGCAGCAGCTTCCACATCCAGTACATCACATTTCATCTCAAACATGGTAGCTGAAGCATACCTTTTCATCAACCCAATTAGCTTACTATCACACATTATAGGAACCATGATGCCACGTTCATCCATGAAGCTGAACTTTGCACTCTTCTTCAGCCATAATTCAACATGATTACGCAGAGCAGCAACCATACCAGATATAGTGCAGATCTGTGCATGCGCTTCTTCCATCGTGAAACAATGGTCTCCATACCTCTTTCCCTTAGAGTCGTACCTGTAGAGGACTACCGTAACCAGGTAAGGGGGGTCCGCGCAGATCCCACTTGACAGAAAACTGTGGACAAAATATGTTTGTCAGTGTTGGGCTAACAAACAATTTGAGGTTCAGTAGCCAGCTAGCAGTTGTAATTAGTGCGAATAGCAAAGAGAAGGGTAGCTCACCCGCTTGTAGACAGAACTTCTTCTTTCTTGATAGTAGGATCTGCCATCCTCCGAGCTGCTCGGCTCGTCGGCGACGGAGGCAGGCTAGAGCCTCGCAACAGCGGCTATGGCATGCGCCATTGGAGCTCGGGATCAGCGAATGGGCGCAGCAACTTGGCACCAGAAGACAAATGTCCGAAGCGATCGTCCTACCTGGAGGGTGGATTCTGACGCTGCTGGTGCCAGGGGAAAGCTGGGAATGGATTTGTGAAATTGGTCAACGCATCCAAGAGGTTGCCGCGTTGGCGCTCGCATTACGGACAGATGACCGACATGAGGGTCCCGACCGTCTACTTCACAGGGAAGTTTAATAGAATGTTTGAATTTGGCACGGGTGAGATGAGTTTGCCTCGAAATGGCCCATCTTAGTAGTTGGCGGCCCAACTTTTCGAAACACGGTAATTTCAGGCAACTTAGGTACCGCCATGCGCTGGCCTACGAACTTTGGTACCGCAGACAAACAAGCCCCTCCACCACGCCCTCACAAACACTCACATACCTTCTTTTACAAAAAAGATGGTGCTTGGCCATGCACTTCCCATACTAGCCAGCTTTTGGTCTAGGGTAGTAGGGTGTAGCGAGTCTACCCGTCGGGATAGCGGCAGGACAATTGAGGAATGGACTCAAACTGAGCACAATGGCTCACAATGACACACCACACACTTATATCAATTCAATGAGCAATGATGGCATGCTTGGCAATGCCTTCGGCACGGTCGACGGCTAAAATCTAGGCTTTTAGGGTTGTTTTGGACAAGTACGGATGAATCGTCAGGCCAAGTGTTCAAGGAATGTGCTCTCCATTTGCACATTGCTCCACCATGCCCTCACAAACACTTACATCCCTTATTTTATAAACAAGATGTAGCTGGGCCATGCACTTCCCACACCGGCCAACTTCGGTCTAGGGTAGTAAGGTGTAACGCGTCTACCCGTCGGGATAGCAACAGGAAAATTGAGGAATGGCCAAAAACTTGGAAGAATGGCTCACAATGGCACACCACACATTTATATCACTTCAATGAACAATGATGGCATGCTTGGGTATGCCTTCGACACGGTAGACGGCTAAAATCTAGGGTTTTAGAGCTGTTTTGGACAAGTACGAACGAATCGTCAGGCCAAGAGTTCAAGGAATGTGCTCTACATTTGCATATTTCTCCACCATGCCCTCACAAACACTCACATCCCTTGTTTTACAAAAAAAATGGTGCTTGGCCATGCACTTCCCACACTGGCCAGCATCGGTCTAGGGTAGTACGGTGTAACGCGTCTACCCGTCGGGATATAGCGGCAGGACAATTGAGGAATGGCCTCAAACTTGGCACAATGGCTCACAATTACACACCACACACTTATATCACTTCAATGAGAAATGATGGCATGCCTTCTTCATGGTAGACGGCTAAAATCTAGGGTTTTAGGGGTGTTTTGGACAAGTACGGACGAATCGTCAAGCTAAGTGTTCAAGGAATATGCTCTCCTTTTTCACATTTCTCCACCATTCCCTCACAAAAAATCACATCCCTTGTTTTACAAACAAGATGGTGCTTGGCCATGCACTTCCCACACTAGCCAACTTTGGTCTAGGGTAGTAGAGTGTAACGCGTCTACCCGTCGGGATAGCGGCAAGACAATTGAGGAATGGCCTCAAACTTGGAACAATGGCTCAAAATGACACACCACACACTTATATCACTTCAATGAGCAATGATGGCGTGCTTGGGCATGCCTTCGCCACGGTAGACGGCTAAAATCTAGGGTTTTAGGGGTGTTTTGGACAAGTACGGACGAATCATCAGGCCAAGTGTTCAAGGAAGGTGCTCTCCTTTTGCACATTTCTCCACCATGTCCTCAAAAACATGCACATCCCTTGTTTTACAAAAAATATGGTGCTTGTCCATGCACTTCCCACACTGGCCATCTTCGCTCTAGGGTAGTAGGGTGTAACGCATCTACCCGTCGGGATAGCGGCAGGACAATTTAGGAATGGCCTCAAACTTGGCACAATGGCTCAAAATGACACACCACACACTTATATCACTTCAATGAGCAATGATGGCGTGCTTGGGCATGCCTTCGGCACGGTAGACGGCTAAAATCAAGGGTTTTAGGGGTGTTTTGGACAAGTACCGACGAATCGTCAAGCCAAGTGTTCAAGGAACGTGCTCTCAATTTTCATATTGCTCCACCATGCCCTCACAAATACTCACATCCCTTTTTTAAAAAAAAATATGGTGCTTGGCCATGCACTTCCCACACTAGCCAGCTTCGGTCTAGGGTAGTAGGCTGTAACTCGTCTACCCGTCGGGATAGCGGCAGGACAATTGAGGAATGGCCTCAAACTTGGCACAATGGATCACAATGACACACCACACACTTATATCACTTCAATGAACAATGATGGCATGCTTGGGCATGCCTTCGGACGGTAGACGGCTAAAATCTAGGGTTTTAGGGGCGTTTTGGACAAGTACAGACGAATCGTCAGACCAAGTGTTCAAGGAATTTGCTCTCCTTTAGAAAATTTCCCCACCATTCCCTCACAAACACTCACATCCCTTGTTTTACAAACAAGATGGTGCTTGGCCATGCACTTCCCACACTAGCCAGCTTCGGTCTATGGTAGTAGGGTGTAACGCGTCTACCCGTCGGGATAGCGGCAGGATAATTGAGGAATGGCTTCAAACTTGGCACAATGGCTCACAATGACACACACACACTTATATCACTTCAATGAGCAATTATGGCATGCTTGGGCATGCCTTCGGCACGGTAGATGGCTAAAATCTAGGGTTTTAGGGCTCTTTTGGACAAGTACGGACGAATCGTCAGGCCAAGTGTTCAAGGAATGTGCTCTACATTAGCACATTGCTGCACCATGCCCTCAAAAACACTCAAATCCCTTGTTTTACAAACAAGATGGTACTTGGCCATGTACTTCCCACACTGGCCAGCTTCGGTCTAGGGTAGTAGGGTGTAATGCGTCTACCCGTCTGGATAGCAACAAGACAATTGAGGAATGGCCTCAAACTTGGCAAAATGGCTCACAATGACACACCACACACTTATATCACTTCAATGAGCAACGATGGCATGATTGGGCATGCCTTCGGCACGGTAGACGGCTAAATTCTAGGGTTTTAGGGGTGTTTTGGACAAGTATGGACGAATCGTCAGGCCAAGTGTTCAAGGAATGTGCTCTCCATTTGAACATTGCTCCATCATTCCCTCACAAACACTCACATCCCTTTTTTTACAAAAAATATGGTGCTTGGCCATGCACTTCCCACACTGGCCAGCTTCGGTCTAGGGTAGTAGGGTGTAACTCGTCTACCCGTCAGGATAGCGGCAGGACAATTGACAAATTACCTCAAACTTGGCACAATGGCTCACAATGACACACCACACACTTATATCACATCAATGAGAAATTATGGCATGCTTGGGCATGCCTTCGGCACGGCACACGGCTAAAATCTATGGTTTTTGGGGTGTTTTGGACAAGTACGGACGAATTGTCAGGCCAAGTGTTCAAGGAATGTTCTCTCCTTTTGCACATTGCTCCACAATGCCCTCAAAAACACTCACATCCCTTGTTTTACAAACAAGATGGTGCTTGGCCATGCACTTCCCACACTGGCCAGCTTCGGTCTAGGGTAGTAGGGTGTAACACGTCTATCCGTCGGGATAGCGGCAGGACAATTGAGGAACGGCCTCAAACTTGGCACAATGTCTCATAATTACACACCACATACTAGTTTCTTTTCAATGAGCAATTATGGCATGCTTGGGCATGCCTTCGGCACGGTAGACGGCTAAAATCTAGGGTTTTAGGGGTGTTTTGGACAAGTACGGACGAATCGTCAGGCCAAGTGTTCAAGGAATGTGCTCTCCATTTGCACATTGCTCCACCATGCCCTCACAAACACTCACATCCCTTGTTTTACAAACAATATGGTACTTGGCCATGCACTTCCCACACTGGCCAGCTTCGGTCTAGGGTAGTAGGGTGTAACGCGTCTACCCGTCAGGATAGCGGCAGGACAATTGAGGAATGGCCTCAAACTTGGAAAAATGGATCACAATGACACACCGCACACTTATATCACTTCAATGAGAAATGATGGCATGCTTGGGCATGCCTTCGGCATGGTAGACGGCTAAAATCTTGGGTTTTAGGGGTGTTTTGGACAAGTACGGACGAATCATCAGGCCAAGTGTTCAAGGAATGTGCTCTAATTTTTCAAATTGCTCCACCATTCCCTCACAAAGACTCACATCATTATTTCACAAAAAAGATGGTGCTTGGCCATGCACTTCCCACACTGGCCAGCTTCGGTCTAGGGTAGTAGGGTGTAACGCGTCTACCCGTCGGGATAGAGGCAGGACAATTGAGGAATGGCCTCAAACTTTGCACAATGGCTCAAAATTACACACCACACACTTATATCACTTAAATGAGCAATGATGGCATGCTTGGTCATGCCTTCAACACGGTAGACGGCTAAAATCTAGGGTTTTAGGGGTGTTTTGGACAAGTACGAACGAATCGTCAGGCCAAGTGTTCAAGGAATGTGCTCTCCATTTGCACATTTCTCCACCATACCATCAAAAACACTCACATACCTTTTTGTACAAAAAATATGGTGCTTGGCCATGCACTTCCCACACTGGCCACTTCGGTCTAGGGTAGTAGGGTGTAACGTGTCTACCCATCGGGATAGCAGCAGGACAATCGAGGAATGGCCTCAAACTTGGCACAATGGCTCACAATGACACACCACACACTTATATCACTTCAATGAGAAATGATGGCATTCTTGGGCATGCCTTCGGCACGGCACATGGCTAAAATCTAGGGTTTTTGGGGTGTTTTGGACAAGTACGGACGAATCATCAGGCCAAGTGTTCAAGGAATGTTCTCTCCTTTTGCACATTGCTCCACAATGCCCTCAAAAACACTCACATCCCTTGTTTTACAAACAATATGGTGCTTGGCCATGCACTTCCCACACTGGCCAGCTTCGGTCTAGGGTAGTAGGGTGTAACACTTCTGCCCGTCGGGATAGCGGCAGGACAATTGAGGAACGGCCTCAAACTTGGAACAATGTCTCACAATTACACACCACATACTAGTTTCTCTTCAATGAGCAATTATGGTATGCTTGGGCATGCCTTCGGCACGGTAGACGGCTAAAATCTAGGGTTTTAGGGGCGTTTTGGACAAGTACGGACAAATCGTCAGGCCAAGTGTTCAAGGAATGTGCTCTCCATTTGCACATTGCTCCGCCATGCCCTCACAAACACTCACATCCCTTGTTTTACAAACAATATGGTACTTGGCCATGCACTTCCCACACTGGCCAGCTTCGGTCTAGGGTAGTGTCGTGGTGGTGTCACGGCAGATGCCATGGATAGGCTAAAGGTGGGGACTAATATGCGCTAGGGGAATCCAGGGAGGGATAGTAGAGTGATTCTCTACACAGAAGCTTTGTATTGATGTTCAATCTCCAAGATTACAAGTGCTTCTCGAGCTGTATTGACAAGAGGAGGAAGAAGAAACTCTCTTACTCTTGCCTACCAACTAGACCAAGAACCCTAGATCCACTAGTGCCCGACCAACTAGAATTCTCCTTGCTACCTATCGAAGACCCAACCCCTTACTGTAACCCTAACCCCCCTTATATAGAGGTGGTTCGTCCTGCTTAGGGCATACGTGGAGGCATATTCCTAAGAATATGCCCCTCCCAAAGTAGTAACCCGACAGGGTGCTTTTCCGCCACACTTGCTTTAGAGGCGTAGCCTCAAGGCTGCCACCGACGTGAGCTGCCACCCTTGTCGGCCACGATCCGGTGGTCCTGCCCTTGCTTTATTCGCTCATCCAGTACGCACCGGGCCTTCTTTTTTTACGAGAGAGATTCCTTCCTTCTCCTAGAAGCCAAGCGAGGATCCGGATCACAGTTGATCCGGCCACACCTGTTCCTGCATATAAGCTAGACAAGTATCTCCGACTTACTCCTTGAGTCGGACGAGACAATGTTAGGTGACCCCCCTGGTCCGGGTTACTCCGTGATCCGGCCTGCCTTGAGGTGAGTCGGCCAGCATCCGCTTTGACCTTGCTGAACCTAGGCTAACTCGGCCCTTATACCCCAGTGTGACCCTACCCGGGGTTATCCCCCCAACATTAGTCCCCGAAGCTGGTGCGGCCTTAGCGGCCTTGGTTTCTAAGGCCTCATCAGGTTCATTCGTATTTAAGCCTCGGATGTTTAGTTCCGGGTTAACTTCTTGTCTTGGATTATATGGATTTACGTTCCCTTCGCACGTTCCAAGTTTTCACTCGCCGGCCGGGTTACCATTGTAGCTCGGATCCTATGGTTTTACTTTCCCTCCGCACATTTCAAGTTTTCACTTGTCGGCCAGGTTGCCATGGAGGCTCGGATCCAGACCTTGCTTCCTTCTCTCATACGCCAACCCACGTAAGGGTTAATCATTGCGTTACCTCATTTTAAGGGCTGCATCAGAATCGCCGCAAAGAATCGCCGCGATTACTGTATGTTGGCTACGTCACGCCTGTCTCCTTGTTTACCGCAACTACACGTCGTGTCATGGGATCATATTTACTCTGTGGCCTCCGTTGTGGCTTCTCTCTGATTGGCTAATGCCGGTGATACACGGCCACAGCGCGTGGCTCTCCAGCGTAGGACGATCCCACTCGCTGATTACTGGGGGCAGTTAAATAGGGGAGGGGCATGCTCCTTAGCACTTTTCCATCTCCGCGCCCCCTCACCCGTTCCTCTTCTTCTTCCTCGCGACCGCGCCGCCAAAGGTTCAAGCAGCAGCCACCACCACCTTCTCCGTGCCTCCGCACCGCAGCCACCGCTGCACCACTGCTTAGCCACGGGTCCTCGTCAATCTAGACCGTAGAGCCCCGCTGCCGCTACTCCAGCGAGGACAGCGGATTCGAGATGACGGAGGAGGAGCTCATCGTCGTCGAGCAGGAGATGGAGGAGGACGCCGGCGCGGCGGACCGCGGCGCATGGGCCGGTTCGTGGGTCTGCCAGGACTACATCGATCGGGTTTCACGGACCGGCGATTCCGCCAGCGCCGCCGCTCTCCCTCCTCGGAATTGGCCCCTCACCCAATCCAGGTGAGTTTGTCGTTTTCCTATCCCATTTCCAACAGGGATTTGGTCTTCCGGTGAGTGATTTCTTCCGGGACTGGGTCCGGACTTATCACCTGCAACCACATCATCTCCCGGCGAACGCCATCACCTCTCTGTCCGCTTTTGTCTCTTCGATCGAGGGCTACACCGGACTATGGCCCACAAAGGAGCTGTGGATCCGGTTCTTCGGCCTCCGTCGCAACATCGTCCCCAACATCCACGTCGAGTCGGAGGACAAATAGCTCACTCAGTTGGGAGCTGCCTCGATCTCGCCTCGGAGGTATTCAATCTTTCCCCGGGTCACCGAGCTTGACTCCTGCAAAGGATGGGCCCGGACCTTCTTCTACGTCCGGAATGAAGGCACTGAAGACTTGATCCGGCTGCTGCCCTACGCTCCGGGTCCCCTGGACACGAATTTCTGGGAGGAGGTCGCCAAAAAACCTACAGCTCTGGCCAACCAAGTCAACAAAAGGTTTGCGGAGCTGAAGAAGCTCGGATTGTGCAACGAGGATGCCATGATCACATTCGTGCGCAACCGAATCTCTCCCCTCCAGCGGCGGACTCACAAGTTGTTCCATATGAGCTTCAGCCGCGACCCCAACCGAACCTCCTCGTTCGAGTTGAGCAATACGGAGATCTTCCGCTGGGTCAAGGCTCTTTTCACCACCCATAAGGATTTTTCCGCCGAATGGACATGGGGAATCAAGCATTACTACCGTGACAGGCTCCCCCCCGCGGTAAGCTTCACGGAGTAAACTTATTTCGGATCAATTACGTGTCGGTTCTTATCGTATTTTTGACTCTGCTCCTTGTGCCTTTTTCTCAGCTGTTTCTCCAGCAAACCCTCGAGGATGGTACTGATCCGACCCTTAAGTGGGCCCTGGACCGAGAAATCCCGGATAAGGAGGAGTCAGACCAGGAGATGTTCCTCCCCACAACCGACGCCACCAAACGACCCAGCGGTAAATTCTCTTCTCTTAGAGATTGGCCCGACGATGAGGATGACTCGGATATCAACGTGATTGAACCCGTTGAGGCTGTCCCTCTTTCTTTTGCCTTCCTGGCATCAGCTAACCCCGGTGGGCACATCCACGGGGATTCTCCACTTGCCACGGGCGAGCCTGTTCCGGTGGCGTCGAAGAAGAAGCGCGGATCGGCATCAAGTTCTTCTTCCGAACCTTCTCAGCCTACCAAAAGGCAAAAGAAGGCCGGAGACAAGACTGCCTCCAAACGGGCAGGCAAAGCCCCGGCACGGAGTCCCCGGAAACCTAAGGAGGCCGAGACCTCGAATGCGTAAGTCATTTTTCACTTCACAACACACTTCTCCCTGCATCGGGGTAATTTCACTCCTGACATTATTTTCTCTTGCAGGGCTCATGTGGAGGTCCCTCAGAGCGGATCGAGCATCTCCTCTCCTCTTCGGTCCAGTCCTTCCCCTCCTCGTGACGACGAGTCACGCCCGCTGAGCCCTATTCCGGAGGGTCATGCCGCCCGGTTCCGCAGTACCTCCTTCAGAGGAACGCGACCTCGGATCGGGAGGGGTCGGATCGGCCGAGGCAATGGCGTCCGTGACTTCGGCATTGCCGCAACCAGCAACCACCAAGTCTACGGCAACTCCAGCACCAGCAGCAGCTCCAGCACCAGCCACCGAACCAGCGCCTGTCCCGGCTCCGAAGAAACCAACAGCAGCTCCAGCACCGAACCAGCCACCAAAGCTCCAATGCCAAGTTCGTCTGCCTCGTCCGAGTCATCCCAAGCTCGGTGAGGAACCACTCCAGCGGCTTCCAAGGGCAAATCCACTATGGTCACATCCTCCCAGCAAGCCAAAGGCAAGTCCACCTCCGTCGAGGCCGGGCAGCGAACCTTGTCGTCAATGCTTCCAAAGAAGCCACCAGCAGCGACGTATCCTCCTGCCGAGCCAGCCGATTCGCAGCAGATGGTTCTTCACACTAGCCTAGCTCTTGCCCTGATTGAAAGGAAGGAAGCTCACGCAAAGGGCTTGGTGGCACCTCACATGCCCACTGGCGAATGGTACCCTCCGAGCCTCATCGAGTTTGTCATGAACTGGAATAAGGCGGAGTTCGTCTACAACGACGATCTCCTAGAAAAGTTTGGCCCAGCTGAATTTTCCGCTCAGATGAATACCGCCGCCAAGGCCATTAACCTCGCTGGGCAAATGATGGAGGTACGTCGTTTCTTCTTTACATGCAGTAGATAATAACCATTAGTCCCTGAGCCTCCGGCGGAGTAACTTGTTACTCGGCCGGGTGCTCATTAGAAGATCGACGTAGCTGCATGTAAACTTCAAATATTCACACACGAAGTGACGGGTTAAGTTCCACTTGGCCCGGACCTCGCACACTTCGAATATGCACACACCTAGAGCCGGGTTAAGTTCCGCTTGGCCCGGATCTTGTACACTTCGAATATGCACACACCTAGGGCCGGGTTAAGTTCCGCTTGGCCCGGATCTTGTACACTTCGAATATGCACACACCTAGAGCCGGGTTAAGTTCCACTTGGCCCGGATCTTGTACGCTTCGAATATGCACACACCTAGAGCCGGGTTAAGTTCTGCTTGGCCCGGATCTTGTACCCTTCGAATATGCAACGAACTAACTTTACACTTCTGTACCTTTGTCAGGCAACTACCAATCGCCGGAGCGCCGAATTTCAGCGCCTGCTTGACACCCACAAGATATTGCGCACGAAACATGTTGCACTTGGCGCAGAGCATGAAAAGAGGGGTAATTTTCTCCCTCAGCACCTCTTCGTTTCACATGTTTCTGCCGGACCAACCTCCTTATTCGGTTTTTTGCAGCTGGGGTGGAGGCTGAAAACAAAATTATGCGGAAAAACTTGAGGAAATCCGAGGTATGTCCTCTTTCGGCCAATGTTGTTGTGTTTTCCATTCCTTCTTCTCCTTGGCTCGGCAAACATTCACTCCTCGGCTTTGCCGGGTCAACACACTATTTCATCATCGCTTGAGGATAGTGTGCCCGTGCCTGACATGATGCTGCATTTTCTCGAACAAGTAGGACAGCATCAAGCCGAGCTGAAGAAGAAGAACGATGAGCTCGCCCTCCTCCGGACCAAGGACGACAAAATAGCCAAACTCAAGGCCAAGATGGAGAAGATGAAGGCCAATACAAAACCGAGCTCCAAAAAGTTGGCCAGAACTTCACCGAAGAGCGTGAGTGCTTTACCCTCCAGATCTCCAAGGACCAGGACCTGCTTAAGGAATCCGAGGTCCAGCTTGGGTCGGCGCTCGCTGAGCTTGAACAGCTTCGCCAGAGACGCGACAGTTGTATCAAGGAGTTGACCCGGATCCATTGCCATATCTCACGTAAGTGTCTTCCCCTTATCCGACATAGTTTTTCCAGGTTAGCTCATATGCCTTTGCTTCAGCATCTTCCCTTTCCTTGTTTTCAGATCATTTTCCGGAGGGTACTGCCATCGCCAGTGCTGTCGTTGCCAAATTTCGCCAAGAGAGGGGTACTCCCATCGCTCCTGATGGTGAGAGCATCCCCTTAGACATGGAGGACCTGTTGGTCAGTGTGTCAGCTCGGGTGGAAACTGTTAAGAACTATGGGAAAGATCTCCTCGACGTTGCGGTCCGGATGTATAACACATTCTGGCCAAGCGAGAGCGCTCCGGAAAGGATCACGCTCCTTGCCGAAAAACTGATGGAGGTTGAGACTCAGCTTGACCTCTGGAGAGAATCCGCCGGGCGTGCCGCAACAGATACCCTCCTCCATCATATCCTTTCATGGTACGAGAAGATTGATCTGAGCCTCCTCACCCGTCGGCGCACCGGATCCAAATGGACCGATGATCCGGAGTGGGTAGCTCAGTGCCAGGCTTGCGCCTATAGCCTCGTCGAATATTCTCCAGTCCATGACTCGGTTGAGGGGACAAGCTTTCTGGAATCCGGCGAGGAGGATCAGATGGAGAACATGGAGGATGGGTCGGGCGATGATGGAGAAGATGCTTCTTCAGATACTGAAGACAGTGATGATGACGCCGAACTTCGTCCTCCTGCCGCCCCTTAGTTGAGAATACTTGAAAATTTATCAGATCCCCGGTATGTCGGGTGCAATTGTATGCTGAATACATGATATTTTGCTACTATGCTTGTATGCCGGATTAACTTGGGCGTAGTCCCCGAGTTTCATTTTCTTGTTCGTCCAGTTCTCCGGCTTGATCCGTGTCTACCTTGACTCGGTTTTACGACTTACGAATCCGAGCCTCAAGAATTGTTTTAACAATACTGAGAAACTTTGAGGCTTGGCTCAAAATAATTCAGCATAATTGCTTGAAAGTAAATACGGGGTTAGTCCGAAAAAACAAACGTTAGCTAGAATAGGATCGTTTCCTTAGTAGTTTTTATGTGCTACGCAATTCCATCCTTGTTCCCTTGCTTGCCATGAAGCCAATTCTTGTTGGACAGCAGCAAGTCGAAGGGTTGGGTTTTTGGTGCTCACACATTACTAATCCGAGTCATTCCAGCGAACGCATAAAAAGTAACAACAATCATTTATTAAGGCAGTCCCCGAGTTACTGCTCGAGGCTCCGCTATTTAATTGATAAGTTCATGGCCGACATACATACCGACATATGAGAAGACTCGGATACATACACTTCTTAGCTAAGTGTAGAAGGGACGAAGTAGTGCTACATTCCATGGTCGCTTCGATTCCTCTCCGGACCTGTCCGCCTTGTTCTTTTCCTGTGGCTTTGCATCTATGAGATAATAAGAGTCATTGTGCAATGCTTTGCTCACAATAAATGGTCCTTCCCATGGGGGGATAATTTATGCATGCCAGTGGTACGCTGTACCAACCGTAGCACCAGATCGCCTTCCCGGAAGACTCGGGGGCACACTTTCCGGCTATGATAGCGTTGGAGATTTTGCTGATATATGGCGGATCTGGACAGTGCCAGTTCTCTCGCTTATTCCAGCAGATCAACATCATTTTGCCGGGCTTCTTGCACTTCGGCTTCTGTGTATTGGGTGACCCTAGGCGAATCATGCTCTATGTCGGCTAGTAATACAGCTTCTGCCCTATATACCAGAAAGAACGGCGTGTAGCCTGTTGATCGATTCAGAGTTGTTTTTAAACTCCACAATACCGCTGGTAGTTCTTCTATCCAGCACCCCGCTGATCTTTGCAGCGGCTCAATGAGCCGGGGTTTTATCCCGGATAATACTAATCCGTTGGATCTTTCCACTTGTCCGTTCGATGCGGGGTGGGCTACCGAGGCTATGTCGAGTCGGATTTTCTTGTCTCGACAAAAGCGCGCAAATGCTCCTTCCGTGAAATTTGTTCCATTATCAGTTATAATGCTATGTGGATAACCGTATCTCAAGATGATGTCTTTGAGAAATGTCATGGCCGTAGCTCCATCACATTTTCTTATAGGCTTTACTTCGATCCATTTTGTAAAGTTGTCCACCATGACCAGAATGTGTGTCATGTTTCCTCTTGCTGGTTTGAATGGGCCAACCATATCCAAGCACCACACAGCAAATGGCCATGTAATTGGTATGGTTTTAAGTTCCGACATAGGCATATTTGTCTTGGTGGCGTATCTTTGGCAACCATTTCATTTTCTCACCAGATCTTCTGCTTGCTCCAAGGCGCTTGGCCAGTAAAATCCATGCCGGAATGCCTTTGCCACTAAGGCCCGGGATGAGGCATGATGCCCGCATTCTCCTTGGTGTATATCTCGGAGGATGTTAAGTCCTTCTTCCGGGTCAACGCACCGCTGGAGGACATTGGTTACACTCCGTTTGTACAGCTCAGAATTGATGATTGTGTAATCTTTGGCTCTCCTCTGAGTTTGCCTGGCTAGCACTTCCTCAGTGGGTAATGTTCCATCTTTCAAGAACTGGTATAGAGGCAGTGCCCAAGTTTGTACTGCTCGTGCAGGGAACATCTCCTCATCAATTTCCATTCGATCCACCGGCATAACTTCAGTCGGATCACGCTGAACAGTCCACGGGTCTAGCGAGGTAGTCCCCGGGTTCGCCAAGGTAGTCCCCGGGTTCGCTGTGCTACCTCCCATGTCAATGACCATGGGCTCAACTCCGGATTCCGCGTTTTCCGGGACATAGATTGAATCGGTTCCTGGGGATGGCTTGATAGATGGTTTTCTGAGGTGCTCCAATGCAACACTCGGTGGAATTTCCTGTCGGGTCGACCCGAGCTTTGACAGCATGTCGGCAGCTTCGTTTTCCACGCGAGGTACATGGTGAAATTCGCATCCCTCAAAGTAACCCGAGATCTTCTGCACATGAAATCTGTATAGTGCCATGTTTGGATCCAGGGCGTCCCACACTCCGGACACTTGCTGTATTACTAGATCCGAGTCGCCGAAGCATATTATCCGACGTATGCCAATCTCCTTCGCCACTTTGAGACCATGCACAAGAGCCTCGTACTCAGCGACATTGTTCGATGCCGCGAAATGGATATGCAAAACGTACTTGAGCTGATCCTTCTTTGGCGAGGTAAGCACAACCCCGGCACCTAGTCTGGTTTTGGTTTTCGACCCGTCAAAGTGCATCCTCTAGTAGTTCGGATCTGGTGGCGGCGATTCGTATTGTACTTCGGCCCAATCCACGAAAAAGTCCGCCACAGCCTGGGACTTGACCGCTTATCTCCTATCAAATTGGGGTGTGTAAGGTGCTAGCTCAATTGCCCATTTCGCAATTCTGCCATTCGCATCTTTGTTACCCATTATCTCGGATATGGGGGCTTTGCATATCACTTTGATGGGATGCTCCTCAAAGTAGTGCTTTAACTTCTTTGCTGCCATATAAACCCCGTATGCCACCTTTTGAAAATGCGGGTAGTTCTGTTTTGAGGCAGACAATACCTCGCTCAAGTAATACACTGGCCTCTACACCGACTTACCCTCTTCATCTCGCTCCATTACAATCACTGCACTTACAACTCGGTTGGTTGCGGCTATGTAGAGCAACATTGGCTCCTTTGACAGTGGGGAAGCTAACACTGGTGCAGTGGCCAAAATCTTTTTCAAGTGGACAAAAGCTTCATCGGCCTGCGGCGTCCAAACGAATTTATCTGATTTTTTCATGAGTTGGTAGAGAGGCAGTGCCTTTTCCCCTAACCGACATACAAACCGACTCAACGACGCCAGGCATCCAGTGAACTTCTGGACGTCGTTGAGACACTTTGGCAGCTCCATTCGTTCGATGGCTCGGATCTTAGTTGGATTAACCTTGATACCTCGGCTGGAGACGAGAAATCCGAGTAATTTCCCAGCCGGGACACCAAAGGTACATTTCTCCGGGTTAAGCTTCATCCGGAATCTCCTCAAGTTCGTGAATGTTTGCCTTATGTCGTCAAGGAGCGTTGCGCTTTCCTTGGTCTTGATAACCACATCATCCACGTAGACTTGTACATTTTGACCTATTTGATCGTGCAAACATTTTTGCATACATCTTTGGTACGTTGCTCCTGCATTTCGTAAACCAAACGGCATAGTGAGATAGCAATAAGCCCCGTACGGGGTAATAAAGGCAGTTTTTATTTGATCATCCGGGTTCGTAGGTATCCGTGGAAACCAGAATAGGCGTCAATGAATGACAACAGTTCACATCCCGCGGTAGAGTCGATGACCTGATCTATCCTCGGCAGTGGGAATGGATCTTTTGGACACGCCTTGTTCAGGTTCGTGTAATCGATACACATACGCCAAACCACTTCCATGTTCGGATCATCCTTCTTCTTTTCTACCAGCACCGGATTAGAGATCCAATTCGGATATAGCACTTCCATGATAAATCCTGCTGCTAGCAACCGAGCTATCTCGTCACCAATGACCTTTCTCCTATCCTCGGCGAAGCGTCGGAGAGGCTGCTTCACCGGCCTTGCTCCGGGTCTTACGTTCAAAGAGTGCTCGGCCAACTCCCTCGGAACACCTTGCAAGTCCTGTGTGGACCAAGAAAAAATATCCCGATTCTCACGGAGGAAGTTGATGAGCTCGCTTTCCTATTTGTCAGTTAACCCGGCACCAATTGTTACGGTACGCTCCGGAAACATGTTATCCACTAGAATTTTCTTGGTGTCCTTCGCGGCTTGAAACAAAACACTTCCATGCGGGTTGCTTAACGCCGGCATATACTGCTGTGCGGACTGAGCTAATGCCGCCACCTCTTGGACTTTTCTTTTCTCTTGGGCAATTAGGAGTGACTCGGCTAGGTTAGACCCGGCTGAGGCGCACTCAATAGAACGTCGGAAATCCCCATCGATAGTAATTGCTCCATTTGGCCCGGGAAACTTCATCTTTAGATAACTAACGTGGCAACTTGCCATGAATTTGCTCAGTGCTGGTCTCCCGAGTAATGCATGATATGCGCTCTCCAAGTTCACCACCTCAAACTCCAGATTCTCAGTTCGGCGATTATCCTCGTGCGAATAAACGTCGACCCGGACTTTGCCTATGGGCTCACAGGATATGCCTGGTACGATACCATGGAAAGTTGTTCTTGTAGCCTGGAGCATGTTCTCCGAGATGCCCAATTTGCGCATTGTATCCGCATACATGATGTTAATGCTACTGCCATTGTCGATCAGTACCTTGGAGAACCTCACATTAATGTTTGGTCCAATGAACGTCGGATCTAACACTAGTGCATACGAGCCCGGACTTGGCATAAGCTTGGGATGATCTTTGACGCTCCAGGTAATTTCCTAGTCCGACCAAGACATGTACCTCGTCACTGCAGGCATAACCGCGTTAACTTCCATATGTCGGCGCTGCAAGCTCTTCCTATCTATTTCCTCTGTTGTGAACACACAATATCTCTGGTGATGTTCCCTGTACTCATTCCTTCCCTCGTTTCCGGAGTACCTCTGATCCAGTTGTTGCTGGTTTTCCACTTGATGCACTGCATCCCTTCTCTCACTGTTGTCATACCTCGGCGGAGGAGGCAACATTAGTTGTTGCGTGTTTGCTCCGGAAAGCAATTGCTGCCGGGGTAACTCCTGCCGAGGTTGGTCATTCCGGGGTGCCTGAGCATTCCCCAAACCACCTTGTTCTATCTTACGCATCCACTCACATTGCCTCGTTGTGTGACCCGCCGGACTGTTCGGATTTGGCATGTGAAATTTACACGGCTAGTCCAACATTGACTCATAGGTATACCTCGGACGATCTTTCTTTTCTTGCCATTGCTTCTTTTGCTCCGGAGTCCACGCTTTCTTGCCATCGTTTCGAGGAGTCCATTGCCCTCCCGTTTTCTGGCGTTGGTTGCTCCCTGCCCCGGGTTGATCTTGATTCACGGCTGCAACTTGTTGCGAACTATACCGATGGTCCGGTCTATCGTCTCTCCTTTTTCCCCTGTAATCGTTCCTCCGGGATGACCCGGCTCCGTCCCTCGGATAGTACTCCTCATTTGATTCGTTCGACGTGATCCTAGGTTGAGTCGGATCACCCAAAGCATAAGAATCCGCAATCCGGATCATCTCTGCCAATGTGACTGGCATTTTCCTTTGCAATTTCATCCACAACTCGCTGCCATATCTGCACCCTTGCGCGAACCATGCTATAGCCTATGACTCTATGACTCCCTCACACGAGTTTCTCATGGTACACCACCGGGTCAAGAATTCACGATCCGTTTCGTTAGATCTCTGCTTGCACATCGCCAGGGTCTGCGGTCTATTCGGTCTCTGATATGTACTTGAGAAGTTGCTGATAAACATTTCTTTAAAATCTATCCAGCAATTGATGCTTCCGGGTGGCAAATTATTCAGCCATACCCTAGCCGGACCTTCCAACATTTGGGGTACATATCGAACAGCCCATCTCAAGTTGCCAGTTGCAATTTTCACAGCGGTTACGTAGTTTATCAGCCAATCCTCTGGCTTTGTACTGCCATCATACTTCTTCGTGCCCTTGGGTAATTGGAAATTGGGTACTGGCGGTTCCTTCATGATTCGGGGTCCAAAGCACGCTGGACCCGGAGGACCTTGACATTCGATCTGTTCCGACCTATACAGGCGATCCAGCTTTAACCTGGCGCCATCCGGCATCAAATACCTGCTTCCCAATCTCGACCCTATCACATGATAGTCCGGCCTTGCGTATCCCGCATTCATCATCTCCGAGTCTCCGTCATTGTATCAGTCTTGCTCTCATTGTGCTCCTCTCTGTTGTATACCACGGCCGGCACTTTGCTCTTGCCTTGGTACATTCCGCTGCTGCGGTTGACCTGCTCGTGCCAAGTTTTGCTGCCCGGCATTGCCGTTGGCAGCATTCCCTTGACCGGCATTGCCTTGGTCGTGGTTACCTCGGCCAGCTTCACCTCGGCTCACACTTTGTCGATCATCGTTTTTCCGCATCTCTTTTTCTTTTCCCGCACGCATTGGGTCATACGGAACGATCTGCTTGTTCCGTCTGGCCGAGGTTACTACCTCTTCTCTCCTTTGGCCACCATGAGGCGACGATGCGGCTCCAGCGGATTTCTCCGGGTTACCCATCGCCGAATGGATGATCTTAGAAGCTCCAACTCTCTCCGGGTTACCTCTCAGCGGCTCCTCGTTCTGCCTGTCCGCGATCCGAACCAGCTCGTTAACCCGGTCTTGCTGTCTTTGACGGGCTTCACCCGTCAGAACCTCTAGCTCGGACGCCGCGGCATCTGCTGCTCTGAGGTTCTTCGCCGGGGTACTATACTTCGGCAACCCTACAGACAGATAGTTTTCCGACCCTTCTGGTCCATCATCACCTTCTCTGTTCATCTCACTTATGAGATTTTTCCCTTTTACTCTTACTGCATCAACCTTGTTTTCCTTCGCGTACTCGCGCAGCGTCATGTTCAACGACTGTTGAGTCGCTGCTATTTTCTTTGCGCCCTCCAGTATCTTTTGCCGGGTCTCCTCTAGCTCGGCCTGTGCCTGAGCCGGATCTACCACTGTTGCCACCGGGTTTGCCAAGCTATCCATAGCTTTCCTCAGCATGTTCTCAGGCCTCTCTAGCGGAGGACCCCTAGCTTTCCTCAGTGCCTTAGGCGTTACCTCCGGGTCTGGCGCTGGATCCTTGCTCATGCCCGCGCCTGGCGCAGTCATCATCACCTCAGCATGGTCCGGGGAGCGAGCGATACGCGCCCCGTGAGGGGTGGTTCTCCTGCATCAACGACGCGACGCGGATGAACGCAAGACACGTTCACAGCAACGTAGACCTTGTGCGCACCGAGCTTGACGAAGATGCCGTTGTGCGGAAGGGGGAACGTGCCGAAGCAGCTAGCATTGTCGCTGACGTAGTCCAGCGCTCCAAAGCGCTGAACGATCCTGGAGACGATGCGTTCGCCGGTGCCGATGAAGTTTCCCGTCCGTATCTTCACCCCTTCTAGCGCCGCTAGCCCCACGGTGGGCGCCAACTGTCATGGTGGTGTCACGGCAGATGCCATGGATAGGCTAAAGGTGGGGACTAATATGTGCTAGGGGAATCCAGGGAGGGATAGTAGAGTGATTCTCTACACAGAAGCTTTGTATTGATGTTCAATCTCCAAGATTACAAGTGCTCCTCGAGCTGTATTGACAAGAGGAGGAAGAAGAAACTCTCTTACTCTTGCCTACCAACTAGACCAAGAACCCTAGATCCACTAGTGCCCGACCAACTAGAATTCTCCTTGCTACCTATCAGAAAAGACCCAACCCCCTTACCAGAACCCTAACCCCCCTTATATAGAGGTGGTTCGGTACTTAGGGCATACGTGGAGGCATATTCCTAAGAATATGCCCCCTCCCAAAGTAGTAACCTGACAGGGGTGCTTTTCCCCCGCGTCACACTTGCTTTATCGACGTAGCCTCTGCGGCGCCCGCGTCAGCTGACGTGAGCGTCGTCACCCTTGTCGGCCATGATCCGATGGTCCTACCCTTGCTTTATTCGCTCATCCAGTATGCACCGGGCCTTCTTTTTTGACCAGAGAGATTCCTTCCTTCTCCTAGAAGCCAAGCGAGGATCCGGATCACAGTTGATCCGGCCACACCTGTTCCTTCATATAAGCTAGACAAGTATCTCCGACTTACTCCTTGAGTCGGACGAGAAAATGTTAGGCGACCCCCCTGGTCCGGGTTACTCCGTGATCCGACCTGCCTTGAGGTGACTCGACCAGCATCCGCTTTGACCTTGCAGAACCTCGGCTAACTCGGCCCTTATACCCTGGTGTGACCCTACCCGGGGTTATCCCCCCAACAGGTAGTAGGGCGTAACACGTCTACCTGTCAGGATAGCGGCAGGACAATTGAGGAATGGCCTCAAACTTGGAAAAATGGCTCACAATGACACACCGCACACTTATATCACTTCAATGAGCAACGATGGCATGCTTGGGCAGGCCTTCGGCACGGTAGACGGCTAAAATCTTGGGTTTTAGGGGCGTTTTGGACAAGTACGGACGAATCATCAGGCCAAGTGTTCAAGGAATGTGCTCTCATTTTGCACATTGCTCCACCATGCCCTCACAAACACTCACATAATTATTCTACAAAAAAGATGGTGCTTGGCCATGCACTTCCCACACTGGCCAGCTTCGGTCTAGGGTAGTAGGGTGTAACGCATATACCCGTCGGGATAGCGGCAGGACAATTGAGGAATGGCCTCAAAATTTGCACAATGGCTCAAAATTACACACCACACACTTATATCACTTAAATGAGCAATGATGGCATGCTTGGGCATGCCTTCAACACGGTAGACGGCTAAAATCTAGGGTTTTAGGGGTGTTTTGGACAAGTACGGATGAATCGTCAGGCCAAGTGTTCAAGGAATGTGCTCTCCATTTGAACATTTCTCCACCATACCCTCACAAACACTCACATCCCTTTTTGTACAAAAAATATGGTGCTTGGCCATGCACTTCCAACACTGGCCACTTCGGTCTAGGGTAGTAGGGTGTAACGTGTCTACCCATCTGGATAGCAACAGGACAATTGAGGAATGGCCTCAAACTTGGCACAATGGCTCACAATGACACACCACACACTTATATCACCTAAATGAGCAATGATGGCATGCTTAGGCATGCCTTTGGCACGGTAGTAGGCTAAAATCTAGGGTTTTAGGGGTGTTTTGGACAAGTACGGACGAATCGTCAAGCCAAGTGTTCAAGGAATGTGCTCTCCTTTTGAAAATTGCTCCACCATTCCCTCAAAAACACTCACATCCCTTGTTTTACAAACAAGATGGTGCTTGGCCATGCACTTCCCACACTGGCCAGGTTCGGTCTATGGTAGTAGGGTGTAACGCGTCTACCCGTCGGGATAGCGGCAGGACAATTGAGGAATGGCCTCAAACTTGGCACAATGGATCAAAATTACACACCAAACACTTATATCACTTCAATGGGAAATGATTGCATGCTTGGGCATGACTTCGGCACGGTAGACGACTAAAATCTAGGGTTTTAGGGGTGTTTTGGACAAGTACGGACTAATCACCAGGCCAAGTGTTCAAGGAATGTGCTCTCCTTTGGAACATTGCTCCACCATGCCCTCACAAACACTCACATCCCTTGTTTTACAAAGAAGATTGTGTTTGGCCATGCACGTCCCACACTGGCCAGCTTCGGTCTAGGGTGTTAGGGTGTAACGCGTCTACCCGTTGGGATAGCGGCAGGACAATTGAGGAATGGCCTCAAACTTGGCAAAATGGCTCGCAATGACACACCACACACTTATATCACTTCAGTGAGCAACTATGGCTTGCTTGGGCATGCCTTCGGCACGGTAGACGGCTAAAATCTAGGGTTTTAGGGGTGTTTTGGACAAGTCGGACGAATCATCAAGCCAAGTCTTCAAGGAATGTGCTCTCCTTTTGCACATTGCTCCACCATGCCATCACAAACACTCACATCCCTTGTTTTACAAACAAGATGGTGCTTGGCGATGCACTTCCCACACTGGCCACCTTCGGTCTAGGGTAGTTGGGTGTAACGCGTATACCCGTTGGGATAGCGGCAGGACAATTGAGGAATGGCCTCAAACTTGGCACTATGGCTCACAATGACATACCACATACTTATATCACTTCAGTTAGAAATTATGGCATGCTTGGGCATGCCTTCGGCATGGTAGACGGCTAAAATCTAGGGTTTTAGGGGCGTTTTGGACAAGTACGGACGAATCTCTAGGCCAAGTGTTCAAGGAATGTGCTCTCCTTTTGCACATTGCTCCACCATGCCCTCAAAAACACTCACATACATTTTTTACAAATAATATGGTGCTTGGCCATGCACTTCCCTCACTGGCCAGCTTCGGTCTAGGGTAGTAGGGTGTAACGCGTCTACCCGTCGGGATAGCGGCAGGACAATTGAGGAATGGCCTCAAACTTGGCACAATGGCTCACAATGACACACCACACACTTATATCACTTCAATGAGAAATGATGGCATGCTTGGGCATGCCTTCCGCACGGAAGACGTCTAAAATCTAGGGTTTTAGGGGTATTTTGGACAAGTACGGACGAATCGTCAGTGCAAGTGTTCAAGGAATGTGCTCTCAATTTGCACATTCGTCCACCATGCCATCACAAACACTCACATCTCTTGTTTTAAAAACAAGATGGTACTTGGCCATGCACTTCCCACACTGGCCACCTTCGGTATAGGGTAGTAGGGTGTAATGCATCTACCCGTCGGGATAGCGGCAGGAAAATTGAGGAATGGTCTCAAACTTGGCAAAATGGCTCACAATGACACACCGCGCACTTATATCACTTCAATGAGCACCTATGGCATGCTTGGGCATGGCTTCGGCACGGTAGACGGGTAAAATCTAGGGTTTTAGGGGTGTTTTGGACAAGTACGGACGAATCATCAGGCCAAGTGTTCAAGGAATGTGCTCTAATTTTGCGCATTGATCCACCATGACCTCACAAACACTCACATCCTTGTTTTACAAAAAGGATGGTGCTTGGCCATGCACTTTTCACACTGGCCAGCTTCTGTTTAGGGTAGTAGGGTGTAACGCGTCTACCCGTCGGGATAGCGGTAGGATAATTGAGGAATGGCCTCAAACTTGGCACAATGGCTCACAATGACACACCACACACTTATATCACTTCAATGAGAAATGATGGCATGCTTGGGCATGCCTTCGGCATGGTAGACGGCTAAAATCTAGGGTTTTAGGGGTGTTTTGGCCAAGTACGGACGAATCGTCAGTCCATGTGTTCAAGGAATGTGCTCTCCTTTTGCACATTTCTCCACCATGCCCTCACAAACACTCACACCAGTTGTTTTACAAACAAGATGGTGTTTGGCCGTGCACTTCCCACACTGGCCAGCTTCGGTCTAGGGTAGTAGGGTGTAACGCGTCTACCCGTTGGGATAGTGGCAGGACAATTGAGGAATGGCCTCAAACTTGGCACAATGGCTCACAATGACACACCACACACTTGTATCACTTAAATGAGAAACGAATGCATGTTTTGGCATGCCTTCAGCATGGTAGACGGCTAAAATCTAGGGTTTTAGGGGTGTTTTGGACAAGTACGGACGAATCTTCAGGCCGAGTGTTCAAGGAATGTGCTCTCCTTAAGCACATTGCTCCACCATGCCCTCACAAACACTAACATACATTTTTTTACAAAAAATATAGTGCTTGGCCATGCACTTCCCACACTGGCCATGTTTTGTCTAGGTTAGTAGGGTGTAACACGTCTACCTGTCGGGATAGCGGCAGAACGATTGAGGAATGGCTTCAAACTTGGCACAATGGCTCGCAATGACACACCACACACTTATATCACTTCAATGAGCAATTATGGCATGCTTGGGCATGCCTTCGGCACGGTAGACTGCTAAATTCTAGGGTTTTAGGAGTGTTTTGGACAAGTACGGATGAATCATCAGGCCAAGTGTTCAAGGAATGTGCTCTCCATTCGCACATTGGTCCACCATGCCCTCACAAACACACGCATCCCTTGTTTTACAAACAATATGGTACTTGGCCATGCACTTCCCACACTGGCCACCTTCGGTCTAGGGTTGTAGGATGTAACGCGTCTACCCGTCGGGATAGCGGCAGGCCAATTGAGGAACGGCCTCAAACTTGGCAAAATGGCTCACAATGACACACCGCTCAATTATATAACTTCAATGACCAACGATGGCATGCTTGGGCATGGCTTCGGCATGGTAGATGGCTAAAATCTAGGGTTTTAGGGGTGTTTTGGACAAGTACGGACGAATCATAAGGCCAAGTGTTCAAGGAATGTGCTATCCTTTTGCACATTGCTACACCATGCCATCACAAACACTCACATCCCTTGTTTTAGAAACAAGATGGTCCTTGGCCATGCACTTCCCACACTGGCCAGTTTCGGTCTAGGGTACTAGGGTGTAACGTGTCTACCCGTCGGGATAGCGGCCAGACAATTGAGGAATGGCCTCAAACTTGGCACAATGGCTCACAATGACACACCACACACTTATATCACCTAAATGAGCAATGATGGCATGCTTAGGCATGCCTTTGGCATGGTAGACGGCTAAAATCTAGGGTTTTAGGGGTGTATTGGACAAGTACGGACGAATCGTCAAGCCAAGTGTTCAAGGAATGTGCTCTCCTTTTGAAAATTGTTCCACCATGCCCTCACAAACACTCACATCCCTTGTTTTAAAAACAAGATGGTGCTTGGCCATGCACTTCCCACACTGGCCAGCTTCGGTCTAGGGTAGAAGGGTGTAACGCGTCTACCCGTCGGGATAGCAGCAGGACAATTGAGGAATGGCCTCAAACTTGGCACAATGGATCACAATGACACACCACACACTTATATCACTTAAATGGGAAATGATGGCATGCTTGGGCATGCCTTCGGCATGGTAGACGGCTAAAATCTAGGGTTTTAGGAGCGTTTTGGACAAGTACGGACGAATCGCCAAGCCAAGTGTTCAAGGAATGTGCTCTCCTTTTGCACATTGCTCCACCATTCCCTCACAAACACTCACATCCCATGTTTTACAAACAAGATGGTGCTAGGCCATGCACGTCCCACACTAGCCAGCTTCGGTCTAGGCTGTTAGGGTGTAACGCGTCTACCCGTCGGGATAGCGGCAGGACAATTGAGGAATGGCCTCAAACTTGGCAAAATGGCACGCAATGACACACCACACACTTATATCACTTCAGTAAGCAACTATGGCATGCTTGGGCATGCCTTCGGCACGGTAGACGACTAAAATCTAGGGTTTTAGGGGTGTTTTGGACAAGTCGGACCAATCATCAGGCCAAGTCTTCAAGGAATGTGCTCTCCTTTTGCACATTGCTCCACCATGCCCTCACAAACACTCACATCCCTTGGTTTAAAAACAAGATGGTGCTTGGCCATGCACTTCCCACACTGGCCAGCTTCGGTCTAGGGTAGAAGGGTGTAACGCGTCTACCCGTCGGGATAGCAGCAGGACAATTGAGGAATGGCCTCAAACTTGGCACAATGGATCACAATGACACACCACACACTTATATCACTTAAATGGGAAATGATGGCATGCTTGGGCATGCCTTCGGCATGGTAGACGGCTAAAATCTAGGGTTTTAGGAGCGTTTTGGACAAGTACGGACGAATCGCCAAGCCAAGTGTTCAAGGAATGTGCTCTCCTTTTGCACATTGCTCCACCATTCCCTCACAAACACTCACATCCCATGTTTTACAAACAAGATGGTGCTAGGTCATGCACGTCCCACACTAGCCAGCTTCGGTCTAGGCTGTTAGGGTGTAACGCGTCTACCCGTCGGGATAGCGGCAGGACAATTGAGGAATGGCCTCAAACTTGGCAAAATGGCACGCAATGACACACCACACACTTATATCACTTCAGTAAGCAACTATGGCATGCTTGGGCATGCCTTCGGCAAGGTAGACGACTAAAATCTAGGGTTTTAGGGGTGTTTTGGACAAGTCGGACCAATCATCAGGCCAAGTCTTCAAGGAATGTGCTCTCCTTTTGCACATTGCTCCACCATGCCCTCACAAACACTCACATCCCTGGTTTTACAAACAAGATGGTGCTTGGCCATGCACTTCCCACACTGGCCAGCTTCGGTCTAGGGTAGTAGGGTGTAACGCGTCTACCTGTGGGGATAGCGGCAGGAAATTGAGTAGTGGCCTCAAACTTGGCACAATGGCTCACAATGACATACCACATACTTATATCACTTCAATTAGAAATGATGGCATGCTTGGGCATGCCTTCGGCATGGTAGACGGCTAAAATCTAGGGTTTTAGGAGCGTTTTGGACAAGTACGGACGAATCGCCAAGCCAAGTGTTCAAGGAATGTCCTCTCCTTTTGCACATTGCTCCACCATGCCCTCACAAAGACTCACATACTTTGTTTTACAAACAAGATGGTGCTTGGCCATGCACTTCACACACTAGCCAGCTTCGGTCTAGGGTAGTAGGATGTAACGCGTCTACCCGTCGGGATAGCGGCAGGACAATTGAGGAATGACATCAAACTTGGCACAATGGCTCAAAATGATACACCTCACACTTATATCACTTCAATGAGCAATGATGGCATGCTTGGGCATGCCTTTGGCATGGTAGACGGCTAAGATCTAGGGTTTTAGGGGTGTTTTGGACAAGTACGGACGAATCGTCGGGGCAAGTGTTCAAGGAATGTGCTCTCCATTTGCACATTGGTCCACCATGCCCTCACAAACACTCACATCTCTTGTGTTGGAAACAAGATTGTACTTGGCCATGCACTTCCCACACTGGCCAGCTTCGGTCTAGGGTAGTAGGGTGTAATGCGTCTACCCGTCGGGATAGCGGTAGGAAAATTGAGGAATGGTCTCAAACTTGGCAAAATGGCTCACAATGACACACCGCACACTTATATCACTTCAATGAGCAACGATGGCATGCTTGGGCATGGCTTCGGCACGGTAGACGGCTAAAATCTAGGGTTTTAGGGGTGTTTTGGACAAGTACGGACGAATCATCAGGCCAAGTGTTCAAGGAATGTGCTATCCTTTTGCGCATTGCTCGACCATGCCCTCACAAACACTCACATCCTTGTTTTATAAAAAAAATGGTGCTTGGCCATGCACTTCCCACACTGGCCAGCTTCGGTCTAGGGTAGTAGGGTGTAACGTGTCTACCCGTTGGGATAGCGGCAGGATAATTGAGGAATGGCCTCAAACTTGGCACAATGGCTCACAATGACACACCACACACTTATATCACTTTAATGAGAAATGATGGCATGCTTGGGCATGCCTTCGGCATGGTATACGATTAAAATCTAGGGTTTTAGGGGGTTTTTGGCCATGTACGGACGAATCGTCAGTCCAAGTGTTCAAGGAATGTGCTCTCCTTTTGCACATTTCTCCTCCATGCCGTCACAAACACTCACACCCGTTTGTTTACAAACAAGATGGTGTTTGGCCATGCACTTCCCACACTGGCCAGCTTCGGTCTAGGGTAGTAGGGTGTAACGCGTCTACCCGTCGGGATAGCGGCTGGACAATTGAGGAATGGCCTCAAACTTGGCACAATGGCTCAAAATGACATACCACACACTTATATCACTTAAATCAGAAATGATGGCATGCTTGGACATGCCTTCGGCATGGTAGACGGCTAAAATCTAGGGTTTTAGGGGTGTTTTGGACAAGTACGGACGAAGCGTCAGGCCGAGTGTTCAAGGAATGTGCTCTCCTTTAGCACATTGATCCACCATGCCCTCACAAACACTAACATACATTTTTTTACAAACAAGATGGTGCTTGGCCATGCACTTCCCACACTGGCCAGGTTTTGTCTAGGGTAGTAGGGTGTAATGTGTCTTCCCGTCGGGATAGCGGTAGGACAATTGAGGAATGGCTTCAAACTTGGCACAATGGCTCATAATGACACACCACACACTTATGTCACTTCAATGAGCAATTATAGCATGCTTGGGCATGCCTTCGGCACGGTAGACTACTAAAATCTAGGGTTTTAGGAGTGTTTTGGACAAGTACGGACGAATCATCAGGTCAAGTGTTCAAGGAATGTGCTATCCATTCGCACATTGGTCCACCATGCCCTCATAAACACACACATCCCACACTTGGCCATGCACTTCCCACACTGGCCAGCTTCGGTATAGGGTTGTAGGGTGTAACGCGTCTACCCGTCGGGATAGCGGCAGACCAATTGAAGAATGTCCTCAAACTTGGAAAAATGGCTCACAATGAAACACCGCACATTTATATCACTTCAATGACCAACGATGGCATGCTTGGGCATGGCTTCGGCACGGTAGACGGCTAAAATCTAGGGTTTTAGGGGTGTTTTGGACAAGTACGGACGAATCATAAGGCCAAGTGTTCAAGGAATGTGCTATCCTTTTGCACATTGCTCCACCATGCCCTCACAAACACTCATATCCCTTGTTTTACAAACAAGATGGTGCTTGGCCATGCACTTCGCACACTGCCCAGCTTCGGTCTAGGGTATTAGGGTGTAACGCGTCTACCCGTTGGGATAGCGGCAGGACAATTGAGGAATGGCCTCAAACTTGGCACAATGGCTCACAATGAAATACCACATACTTATATCACTTCAATTAGAAATGCTGGCATGCTTGGGCATGCCTTCGGCATTGTAGACGACTCAAATCTAGGGTTTTAGGGGCGTTTTGGACAAGTACGGATGAATCGCCAGGCCAAGTGTTCAAGGAATGTGCTCTCCTTTTGCACATTTCTCCACCATGCCCTCACAAACACTCACATACATTGTGTTACAAACAAGATGGTGCTTGGCCATGCACTTCCCACACTGGCCAGCTTCGGTCTAGGGTAGTAGCGTGTAACGCGTCTACCCGTCGGGATAGCGGCAGGAAAATTGAGGAATGACGTCAAACTTGGTACAATGGCTCACAATGACACACCTCACACTTATATCACTTCAATGAGCAATGATGGCATGCTTGGGCATGCCTTTGGCACGGTAGACGGCTAAAATCTAGGGTTTTAGGGGTGTTTTGGACAAGTACGGACGAATCGTTACGGCAAGTGTTCAAGGAATGTGCTCTCCATTTGCAGATTGGTCCACGATGCCCTCACAAACACTCACATCTCTTCTTTTGAAAACAAGATGGTACTTGGCCATGCACTTCCCACACTGGCTAGCTTCGGTCTAGGGTAGTAGGGTGTAACGCGGCTACCCGTCGGGATAGTGGCAGGAAAATTTAGGAATGGTCTCAAACTTGGCAAAATGGCTCACAATGACACACCGCACACTTATATCACTTCAATGAGCAACGATGGCATGCTTGGGCATGGCTTCGGCACAGTAGACGGCTAAAATCTAGGGTTTTAGGGGTGTTTTGGACAAGTACAGACGAATCATCAGGCCAAGTGTTCAAGGAATATGCTCTCATTTTGCGCATAGATCCACCATGCCATCACAAACACTCACATCCTGGTTTTACAAAAAAGATGGTCCTTGGCCATGCACTTCCCACACTGGCTAGCTTCGGTCTAGGGTAGTAGGGTGTAACGCGTCTACCCGTCGGGATAGCGGCAGGATAATTGAGGAATGGCCTCAAACTTGGCACAATGTTTCACAATGACACACCACACACTTATATCACTTCAATGAGAAATGATGGCATGCTTGGGCATGCCTTCGGCATGGTAGACGGCTAAAATCTAGGGTTTTAGGGGTGTTTTGGCCAAGTACGGACGAATCATCAGTCCAAGTGTTCAAGGAATGTGCTATCCTTTTGCACATTTCTCCACCATGCCCTCACAAACACTCACACCCGTTGTTTTACAAACAAGATGGTGTTTGGCTGTGCACTTCCCACACTGGCCAGCTTCGGTCTAAGGTAGTAGGGTGTAACGCGTCTACCCGTCGGGATAGCGGCAGGACAATTGAGGAATGGCCTCAAACATGGCACAATGGCTCAAAATGACACACCACACACTTATATCACTTAAATGAGAAATGATGGCATGCTTGGGCATGCCTTCGGCACGGTAGACGGCTAAAATCTAGGGTTTTAGGGGTGTTTTGGACAAGTACGGACGAATCGTCAGGCCGAGTGTTCAAGGAATGTGCTCTCCTTTAGAACATTGATCCACCATGCCCTCACAAACACTAAAATACATTTTTGTACAAACAAGATGGTGCTTGGCCATGCACTTCCCACACTGGCCAGGTTTTGTCTAGGGTAGTAGGGTGTAACGCGTCTACCCGTCGGGATAGCGGCAGGACAATTGAGGAATGTCCTCAAACTTGGCACAATGGCTCAAAATGACACACCACACACTTATATCACTTAAATGAGAAATGATGGCATGCTTGGGCATGCCTTCGGCATGGTAGACGGCTAAAATCTAGGGTTTTAGGGGTGTTTTGGACAAGTACGGACGAATCGTCAGGCCGTGTGTTCAAGGAATGTGCTATACTTTAGCACATTGCTCCACCATGCCCTCACAAACACTAAAATACATTTTTTTACAAACAAGATGGTTCTTGGCCATGCACTTCCCACACTGGCCAGCTTCGGTCTAGGGTAGTAGGGTGTAACGCGTCTACCCGTCGGGATAGCGGCAGGACAATTAAGGAATGGCTTCAAACTTGGCACAATGGCTCACAATGACACACCACACACTTATATCACTTCAATGAGCAATTATGGCATGCTTGGGCATGCCTTCGGCACGGTAGACTGCTAAAATCTAGGGTTTTAGGAGTGTTTTGGACTAGTACGGACGAATCATCAGGCCAAGTGTTCAAGAAATGTGCTCTCCATTCGCACATTGGTCCACCATGCCCTCACAAACACACACATCCCTTGTTTTACAAACAAGATGGTACTTGGCCATGCACATCCCACACTGGCCAGATTCGGTCTAGGGTTGTAGGGTGTAACGCGTCTACCCGTCGGGATAGCGGCAGGCCAATTGAGGAATGGCCTCAAACTTGGCAAAATGGCTCACAATGACACACCGCACACTTATATCACTTCAATGAGCAACGATGGCATGCTTGGGCATGGCTTCGGCATGGTAAACGGCTAAAATCTAGGGATTTAGGGGTGTTTTGGACAAGTACGGATGAATCATAAGGCCAAGGGTTCAAGGAATGTGCTATCCTTTTGCACATTGCTCCACCATTGCCTCAAAAACACTCACATCCCTTGTTTTACAAACAAGATGGTGCTTGGCCATGCACTTCCCACACTGGCCAGCTTCGGTCTAGGGTAGTAGGTTGTAACGCGTCTACCCGTTGGGATAGTGGCAGGACAATTGAGGAATGGCCTAAAACTTGGCACAATGGCTCACAATGACAAACCACATATTTATATCACTTCAATTAGAAATTATGTCATGCTTGGGCATGGTAAACGGCTAAAATCTAAGGTTTTAGGGGTGTTTTGGGCAAGTACGGACGAATCATCAGGCCAAGTGTTCAAGGACTGTGCTCTCCTTTTGCACATTGATCCACAATGCCCTCAAAAACACTCACATCCCTTGTTTTACAAAAAGTATAGTGCTTGGCCATGCACTTCCCACACTGGCCAGCTTCGGTCCATGGTAGTAGGGTGTAACACGTCTACCCATCGGGATAGCGGCAGGACAATTGAGGAATGGCCTCAAACATGGCACAATGGATCACAATGACATACCAAACACTTTTAGCACTTCGATGAGCAATGATGGCATGCTTGGGCATGCCTTCGGCACGTAGACGACTAAAATCTAGGGTTTTAGGGCTGTTTTGGACAAGTACGGACGAATCGCCAGGCCAGGTGTTCAAGGAATGTGCTCTCCATTTTCATATTGCTCCACAATGCCCTCACAAACACTCGCATCCCTTTTTTGACAAAAAAGATGAGGCTTGGCCATGCACTTCCCACACTAGCCAGCGTCGGTCTAGGGTAGTAGGGTGTAACGCGTCTACCTGTCGGGATAGCGGCAGGACAATTAAGGAATGGCCTCAAAGTTGGCACAATGGCTCACAATGACACACCACACACTTATATCACTTCAATGAGAAATGATGGCATTCTTGGGCATGCCTTCGGCACGGTAGACGGCTAAAATCTAGGGTTTTAGGGGTGTTTTGGACAAGTACGGACGAATCGTCAGGCGAAGTGTTCAAGGAATGTGCTCTCCTTTTGAAAATTTCTCCACCATGCCCTAACTAACACTCGCATCCCTTGTTTTACAAACAAGATGGTGCTTGGCCATGCACTTCCCACACTGGCCAGCTTCGGTCTAGGGTAGTAGGGTGTAACGCGTCTACACATCGGGATAGCGGCAGGACAATGGAGGAATGGCCTCAAACTTGCGCAATGGCTCACAATGACACACCACACAATTATATCACTTCAATGAGCAATGATGGCATCCTTCAGCATGCCTTCGCACGGTAGACGGCTAAAATCTAGGGTTTTAGGGCTATTTTGGAAAAGTACGGACGAATCGTCTGGCCAAGTGTTCAAGGAATGTGCTATCCATTTGCACATTTCTCAACCATGCCCTCACAAACACTCACATACCTTGTTTTACAAACAATATGGTACTTCGCCATGCATTTCCCACACTGGCCAGCTTCGGTCTAGGGTAGTAGGGTGTAACGCGTCTACTAGTCGGGATAGCGGCAGGACAATTGAGGAATGGACTCAAACATGGAAAAATGGCTCACAATGACACACCACAAACTTATATCACTTCAATGAACAATGATGGCATGATTGGGCATGCCTTCAGCACGGTAGACGGCTAAAATCTAGGGTTTTAGGGGTGTTTTGGACAAGTACGGACGAATCAACAGGCCAAGTTTTCAAGGAATGTACTCTCCTTTTGCACATTGCTCCACCATTCCCTCACAAACACTCACATCCCTTTTTTTTTAAACAAGATGGTACTTGGCCATGCACTTCCCACACTGGCCAGCTTCGGTCTAGGGTAGTAGGGTGTAACGCGTCTACCCGTCGGGATAGCGGCAGGACAATTGAGGAATGGCCTCAAACTTGGCAAAATGGCTCACAATGACACACCACACACTTATATAACTTCAATGAGCAACTATGGCATGCTTGGGCATGCCTTCGACATGGTAGACGGCTAAAATCTAGGGTTTTAGGGGTGTTTTGGACAAGTACGGACGAATCATCAGGCCAAGTGTTCAAGGAATGTGCTCTACTTTTGCACATTTATCCACCATGACCTCACAAACACTCACATCCCTTGTTTTACAAACAAGATGGTGCTTGGCCATGCACTACCCACACTGGCCAGCTTCGTTCTAGGGTAGTAGGGTGTAACACGTCTACCCATCGGGATAGTGGTAGGACAATATAGGAATGGCCTCAAACTTGGCACAATGGCACAATGACACACCACACACATATCACTTCAATGAGAAATGATGGCATGCTTGGGCATGCCTTCGGCACGGTAGACGGCTAAAATCTAGGATTGTAGGGGTGTTTTGGACAAATATGGACGAATCGTCAGGCCAAGTGTTCAAGGAATGTGCTCTCCATTTGCACATTTATCCACCATGCCCTCACAAACACTCACATTCCTTGTTTTACAAAAATCATGGCGCTTGGCCATGCACTTCCCACACTGGCCAGCTTTGGTCTAGGGTAGTAGGGTGTAACGCGTCTACCCGTCGGGATAACGGCAGGACAATTGAGGAATGGCGTCAAACTTGGAACAATGGCTCACAATGACACACCAATCACTTATATCACTTGAATGAGCAACGATGGCATGCTTGAGCATGCCTTCTGCACGGTAGACGGCTAAAATCTAGGGTTTTAGGGCTGTTTTGGACAAGTACGAACGAATCATTAGGCCAAGTGTTCAAGGAATGTGCTCTCCATTTGCACATTGATACACAATGCCCTCACAAACACTCACATCCCTTGTTTTACAAAAAAGATTGTACTTGGCCATGCACTTCCCACACTGGCCAGCTTCGGTCTAGGGTAGTAGGGTATAACCCATCTACCCGTCGGGATAGCGGCAGGACAATTGCGGAATGGCCTTAAACTTGGAAAAATGGATCACAATGACACACCACACACTTATATCACTTCAATGAGCAATGATGGCATGCTTGGGCATGCCTTCGACACGGTAGATGGCTAAAATCTAAGGTTTTAGGGGTGTTTTGGACAAGTACGGACGAATCATCACGCCAAGTGTTCAAGGACTGTGCTCTCCTTTTGCACATTGCTCCACCATGCCCTAAAAAACACTCACATACCTTGATTTACAAAAAATATAGTCATTGGCCATGCACTTCCCACACTGGCCAGCTTTGGTCCATGGTAGTAGGGTGTAACACGTCTACCCATCGGGATAGCGGCAGGACAATTGAGGAATGGCCTCAAACTTGGCACAATGGCTCATAATGACATACCACACACTTTTAGCACTTCAATGAGCAATGATGGCATGCTTGGGCATGCCTTCGACACGGTAGACGACTAAAATCTAAGGTTTTAGGGGTGTTTTGGACAAGTACAGATGAATCGTCAGGACAAGTGTTCAAGGAATGTGCTCTCCATTTTCATATTGCTCCACAATGCCCTCACAAACACTCGCATCCCTTTTTTGACAAAAAGATGGTTCTTGGCCATGCACTTCCCACACTGGCTAGCTTCGGTCTAGGGTAGTAGTAAGGTGTAACGCGTCTACCCGTCGGGATAGCGGCAGGAGAATTGAGGAATGGCCTCAAAGTTGGCACAATGGCACACAATGACACACCACACACATATCACTTCAATGAGAAATGATGGCATGCTTGGGCATGCCTTCGGCACGGTAGACGGCTAAAATCTAGGATTGTAGGGGTGTTTTGGACAAATATGGACGAATCGTCAGGCCAAGTGTTCAAGGAATGTGCTCTCCTTTTGAAAATTGCTCCCCCATGCCCTCACAAACACTCACATCCCTTGTTTTACAAACAAGATGGTGCTTGGCCATGCACTTCCCACACTGGCCAGCTTCGGTCTAGGGTAGTAGGGTGTAACGCGTCTACCCATCGGGATAGCGGCAGGACAATTGAGGAATGGCCTCAAAGTTGCACAATGGCTCACAATGACACACCACACAGTTATATCACTTCAATGAGAAATTATGGCATGCTTCGGCATGCCTTCGCACTGTAGACGGCTAAAATCTAGGGTTTTAGGGCTATTTTGGAAAAGTACGGACGAATCGTCAGGCCAAGTGTTCAAGGAATGTGCTCTCCATTTGCATATTTCTCCACCATGCCCTTATAAACACTCACATACCTTGTTTTACAAACAAGATGGTACTTGGACATGCACTTCCCACACTGGCCAGCTTCGGTCTAGGGTAGTAGGGTGTAACGCGTCTACCCGTCGGGATAGCGGCAGGACAATTGAGGAATGGCCTCAAACTTGGCAAAATGGCTCACAATGACACATCACGCACTTATATCACTTCAATGAGAATGATGACATGCTTGGGAATGCCTTCGACACGGTAGACGGCTAAAATCTAGGGTTTTAGGGGTGTTTTGGACAAGTACGGACGAATCATCAGGCCAAGTGTTCAAGGAATGTGCTCTCCTTTTGCAAATTGCTCCACCATGCCCTCAGAAACACTCATATCCCTCGTTTTACAAACAAGATGGTGCTTGGCCATGCACTTCCCACACTGGCCAGCTTCGGCCTAGGGTAGTAGGGTGTAACGCGTCTACCCGTGGGGATAGGGGCAGGACAATTGAGGAATGGCCTCAAACTTGGCACAATGGCTCACAATGACACACCACACACTTATATCACTTCAATGAGCAATGATGGCATGCTTGGGCATGCCTTCCGCACAGTAGACGACTAAAATCTAGGGTTTTAGGGGTGTTTTGGACAAGTACAGACGAATCGTCAGGCCAAGTGTTTAAGGAATGTCCTCTCCTTTTGCACATTGCTCCACCATGCCCTCACAAACACTCACATAAATTGTTTCACAAACAAGATGGTGCTTGGCCATGCACTTCACACTCTGGCCAGCTTCGGTCTAGGGTAGTAGGGTGTAATGCGTCTACCCGTCGGGATAGCGGCAGGACAATTGAGGAATGACCTAAAACTTGGCACAATGGCTCACAATGACACACCACACGAGCAATGATGGCATGCTTGGGCATGCCTTTGGCACGGTAGACGGCTAAAATCTAGAGTTTTAGGGTTGTTTTGGACAAGTACGAACGAATCGTTAGGCTAAGTGTTCAAGGAATATGCTCTCCATTTGCATATTGCTCCACCATGCACTCCCAAATACTCACATCCCTTGTTTTACAAACAATATGGTGCTTGGCCATGCACTTCCCACACTGGCCAGCTTCGGTCTAGGGTAGTAGGGTGTAACGCGTCTACCCGTCGGGATAGCGGCAGGATAATTGAGGAATGACCTCAAACTTGGCAACATGGCTCACAATGACACACCACATACTTATATCAATTAAATGAGCAATGATGGCATGCCTTCGGCACGGTAGAGGGCTAAAATCTAGGGTTTTAGGGCTGTTTTGGACAAGTACGGACGAATCGTCAAGCCAAGTGTTCAAGGAGTGTGCTCTCCATTTGCACATTGCTCCACCATGCCCTCACAAACACTCACATTCCTTGTTTTACAAACAAGATGGTTCTTGGCCATGCACTTCCCACACTGACCAGTTTCGGTCTAGGGTAGTAGGGTGTAACGCATCTACCCGTCGGGATAGCGGCAGGACAATTGAGGAATGGTCTCAAACTTGGCACAATGGCTCACAATGACACACCACACACTTAAATCACTTCAATGAGAAATGATGGTATGCTTGGGCAATCCTTCGGCACGGTAGATGGCTATAATCTAGGGTTTTAGGGGTGTTTTGGACAAGTACGGACGAATCGTCAGGCCAAGTGTTTAAGGAATGCTCTCTCCTTTTGCATATTTCTCCACCATGCCCTCACAAACATGTACTATAAAATTTAGGCAATTTTAAGATTGTTGGAAAAATCACATGTCTACAAAATAAACCGTTATGCCTACCTGAGAGGGCCATTACTAATAAGTCAAGGTTTTCAATTATTTTTAAATATTCTAAAAAGTACTCTAAGATGTCCGTATTATTAGAAACACAACTGTATATTTTTTTGTAATGTTCGAACATATGGTTATATGATTTATATTTAAATTCAAAATTTAATATATTAGGTTGGGTCGACCCACTTGGAGGATCCTAAGGTAAACTCGGCCATTAGAGTAACTACCTTATTAAACCAGGACTATTTACCTCCCGCACGTACACATTCCCTTAGATACCCGTCATCTCATCACATCGCCTCGTCTCATCTGAAACTGGACGGGAGAGAGCTTCGTCAACGACAGTCGCTAGGAGGTAGTTTCGGAGATCCTCGATCGCCATGGCGCAGGTACGTAAAATCGAAGCCCTGTCAATGATCTATATTTCGGTTAACTTACTGTCCACGGACAGCACGGACAGACGATAGATCTAAGAGGACGTAGATCTAATCCTCGTAATTTTTGTTTCGTCGTAAAAAATTCGGATTTATAATTACCCGAAGTATTCGAAAATACAGATCTAAATGTGTTCGTCGTAGATCTAGTCTGGGCTGATCATACTGGTGCGTTTTAGCGTCGGCGCAATTTTAGTTACCGGCCGCTCCATCTCCTTTTCCACGTAGGCGAATGGCCGGTGTTATCGCATGAGGAATGTGCTCTAGGGAGCGCAAATTAATTGGGCGATGGGATGCTCAGCTACTTTTGATTTTCAATTCGTACTGTTTGTATCTCTTAGCGTGCATGTAAACGTTTAGCATTATTCATGTCGTAATATGACATGTGATTTTAATTATTCTTCTATATTCCATCAGGTTCCATTACGTGTTACTGGTGCTGAGATCCATGCTATAATCAAAAGGAAGAAAAAGGCTGTTTTTGTCAGGGGTAAGCATTTTGTACCAATTTTATTTTATATGAAATTGATATATTGGATGTCGCTAATGTGTGCAAAAATTACACTAAGGTCCTGGAAAAGTGAGCACGATTTTGAAGCTTTCCTTGAGTTTGGCAATCGCGTTAAGATGACTGAGGAAGAATTTGATGAGCTTGAGCGACTAGTCGAGGCTCACATGCTAAAAGACCCGCTTTATGTATGCACCATCAAAAAATTCAACACAGTGAATAATAAAGCTCAAATGGTAAACTATTTCGTACATACAAACTTTTCACATTTATTTGTTTGCGTAAGTGTGAAATAATTTGTATAACTGGTTTGTCAAATCTATGTGCAGTACTTTTCAAGGAGCTTCACCATAAAGCATATCGTTACAGACATTAAATTGCCAGAAGTTATAAAAGCCCATTCTAGAGATGGAAAAGTTGCACAAGTTAAGTTGGTGATGAACAAGTCCCAAGTGAATGGAGTACCTAAAGAAGGTGCCATGATTATAACAAACTGGATGGACATTGTCAGGCAGAATGGTATGAGAGTTAACCAGAAATTCGTATTCTATTTCTGTCGTGGGGATGATGGTACTACAAAGCTATTGGTTGACCAAGTGTGAAATCAACCTCAAATTCGTGTTCTAGTTCTATATTATGCTTATCTACTCTCATGTTTATGAAACACTTATGTAACGATTATGGCTTACTTAGTTCGGTCTATATGAAATTATTAAGTAATCATCATTTCATGTTATGTTCACAATTGTTGATGCTTCATTTGAGTTTCTTGCCGTGAACACATGTTACGGTTTTGCATCTGGGTTTATCCAAACCTTTTCTTATGTCGCTGATCTTTCATTTGGGGTTTCTCGCCGTGAACACATGTTAATGCTTCGTCTGGACTCAGAATCCAAGGACCAAACATTTCCTTATATCAGTGATCCTTCAGTAGGACTCATGTGCGCCATACACATCCTTTGCGATGTACGTACGAAAAGTTCTTTAAAGCTAAGAGCAACACTCCCATCGTATGAAGTTGATTCTGTTTATTAATTAAAGTTCGTATTGTGCATATCAAATTAGGAAAAATCCTAAATATGGTAAGACATTAAAGAATACAATAAAACACTTAAAAATACAAAAAAATGCATAAAAATAGAAAAAACAAGCCACTAAAAAGTAATAACCATGTAGGTCCAATTAACTACCTACAACTGGCCCAACGTCATTGTAATCACGGAGGGCGTAGTTATCGGCACGTTGACCATCCGACAACCCACGACTCAACCTAGGTAGGCCGCCTCTCACCGTTGCCTCCATTACGAGCCGCCCTCGCCGTCCCACATTGCCGCCTCCCTTCTCCACCCCCTCTCATCTATCGTCCAGGGATCGCTGCCGCTCGTCACCACTTCATCCTCGTAGGACTCCCTTTCGCCGTCTCTCATTGGTGCCACCCTTCGCTGCCTCTTCTCATATGTCGCCCAGGTACTGATTCCATGTATCATCGATTGTTTGTCATGTATACAAGATGCTCATATAGGTTTTTGGGAAACTGCTATAGATTTAGATGGAGAAACATTAACACATTATCTAAATGATTCATGCAAAATGGACGATTTAGATGGGGAGATATTTTGTAACTACATAAGATGGGCATATTTGGTAGCCGACTTTACAAGCGTGCAACGTGCGAGATTTACCAGCACTACTTTGCAGCCGATGTTGTACGTGCCACGAATCACGATGCGGGAAAACTTAATCAGATTTATAATTGAGTTGTTCAATCCATCGTCTAGCACCTTCGTCATAAAAGAAGGATCAGGAGAAATAGTAGGAACTTGTGAGGACGTAGAACATATTTATGGTTTAGGTAACCAATGTTATTCAATATTTCAAATTATAAAGGAAGATGGTTAAACTAATATACATAACATACCCCCATGTTTTCTCAGCAAGTCAATCGGTAATATAGTGATAATAGATTTGATTAATGACATAAATACTGAGAAGGTGTCCGATGACAACTTCATCTGCAAAGCGGTGCTTGCGCTAATTGGTCTTCTCATAGCCCCATCGAGTAACGTAACTGTACCTAAGACCTTCTACCATTTAGTGGAAGACGTTCCTTGTATTTTTAGATTAACTGGAATTACTTCACACTGAAGTTTCTCATAGATAGTTTGAAGGATAGCTTTGTAGGATCTACTATGAGAGCATGGCCCAAAGGAAATCTAGGTCTAACACAGCTATATATGTTAAGTCAAATAATCATCAGTTTTTATGTTTAGCTCTCGATGTAAAACTAAATTTATTTATCTATACAATTTGTTTGCAGTTTCTTTACTGGGAGAAGTTGGTGATCATTGATGATCCTACTTATATCCCCCCTGTGTCCATTCGGCCACTAATGAAAAAATGGACAGAAGACGAATCAGAAACAAGATGTTGCTATGATTATAAGAATGGTCAAAGCTTCGGAAACAACGCTAAAGTGATGGTAGTTAGTTTAATTATTCTTTTGATATTCCACCATACATAGTGCGTGTTTGTATTTTTAATTTGTATAATTTGCCGTAATAATATTGGGGAGCAATATAAGAAAAAGAGTGTGCAAAAACCATCAATGAATGGTGAACAGTCAAGTTTAAACAAACGGGTCAGTAACATGGACTTCCTATTTGAACGTATGACGACAGATTTGAAAAATCACATGGACATAAAGATAACACTTATACCCCAGATATGTGCAGAGGTGATACGATCTATATTTTATGTGTTGTTTCATGTTGATGATAATGATACTACACTATGAATGAAAACTCGGTACTTAATATTTTTTGTTATGCAAGAGGTTCTAAAATTGTTAAATATAAATAGTGTCATGTACAAACCAACTGAAGCATCATAGTCGGACAAAGGAGGAGATGGTGAAGATGTAAAATCTGTTCCTAGTGAATCACAACCACGCAAATAATTCGTCTATAAATATGATAATAAAGAAGCCAAGCTTGATGAAATTCTGAGAAAAATGTCGGCTAATTCTGAAACAGCCCTTGCGGATGATCCATTTAGTGGTGACAGTTATGTCACACCCTTGAAGGAAAAAATGTATGCTGACAACTACTGTTGACATGTCAATGAAGAACACAACAGACCACCTTCGGAAGATGGATGGTACAGAGGAGAATCCGTGGGACTTAAATGAAAATATCAAGTCTGCGTCGTCATTGGAGGTATCATCATGCATTCTTGGTACTCAGAAGGATACACCAAATGGTGCACAGAGCGGTGTCATACAGAATGATGAATGCAATGATATGACTTCTACTGCAGGGAAGGAAGATACAACAAAGTGTGGTAATTCTATTGATAGCGGCAAAAAGGAAAATGACAATGGTCTAGGCAAAAGGAAATGTGTGCCCAAGGGTAACAGTAAGTATGGCTCCCCATTATTTGAACGACAGAAACAACCGAAATGTAAATCAAAAAATATGAAAGGTATAATGCTTTATAGATTTCATTACTTATTTTTATTTAGCAAACAAAATGATTCAACGTGGTAAATTGTGTGTTTTCATAAATTTTATGCAGCGATGTTATTTGAACAACATGATATTGGGAAATGTTACACTATGGTAACACCTGCTGAAATAGAAGGTGTTGTGAAATATGTTTCAACTTTGGCGAAGATCCCCAAAGAAGCTGTAAAAAGGACGTACCAGAACACAGATGAGGCCATCTTGTCTTCGAAAAATCTTAACGATGTTCTTATAAAAGAATGGTTTAGTACTGCTATAAGTAATTCGCTAATCTATTATTGTTATTTTACAACAAAGAAGTATGAACATGCAATCATTATACAACTATTATTTTCAGATACTTGATGCATACATTCTAGAGCTGGCTCCCCGTCTTGACTATGATCAGCACATATGTGGACTATTGAGGTCAACCTATCTTATCAATGAAGCCATTAAAATGTACAAAACGAAAATAAACTTGAAAACTTTTGACGTAGAAGAAGTGCCAAGACCAGGAGCTGTAGGAAGGGTTATGAATGAATATTTTGCACGTGACAAGGTAAACAGTGTTTTTTATAAAGTTAATGTTGTTGTTAACTATTTGGAATCCTACATAGTACATGCTAGTGATCTTATTTTGTAGACATATTTCCCTCTGAATATACGAGGAGAACATTATGTGGCAGTTGTAATGCATAACATCAAGAAGGAGTTCCAAGTCCTTGACGCTAAGTAGAATTTAACCTATTCGCATGCAGTTATGGATGGCTTGGTATTATCTACTTTTCTCATTAAAACTGTGTTATCTTTTGGCGTTTCACTAACTCTTAATCTTTAGCAGAAAGGACAAATTGCACTAGATATATGGTGGACAAACAAAACTACACCCAAACAATTTCCTGACGTCGATACTTGGCCTATTAAAAATATGAAATTGGAGAACAAGATGATTCATAAGTACTTGTGAATCATATCACTTTCTCACTACTGATGTCGTAAATGAATTTTATTTCATCCTATGGTAGCAACTCATGCAGATTATAGGTATTGCAATGTCTAGAGCATTGGGACGGAGATCGTATGACTAAGAACATTTCTCAGATCTGTACACTATTCCTTTGTATAGTCGCAAAAATCAATATGATTACAATTCAATTTATAAAATCTTCTATTTGGTACTGCAGACAACAATCGAGGAATCAATAGGACCTACCATTGCAACCATTCTTCTGTCTAGAAGAAACAAGCTAGAGGCTGTGAAAAGGAAAGTCAGATCAGTGATTAATAACAGTGTACCTTGAGAATTTACTAGTGCATGTAGGTTTCCATACCTAGTAAATTCATATTGATTTGTAAAATAGTTTATTGTTTGCATTTTACGACAACAGTCCATATCCTGTTGTGTCAGGTCAACTCAAAACTAAGAAATTGTTTGGTTGTTTAACTTGTTTGTTTCGACCCAAATTAGTTGTTCACGTTAAAAAACTAGTTTGTTTCTTTCAATCAAGCGCCTTTTAATATACATAGCGTGCTCTGCATATTTTAATATATTTAGCTTGATATGCATAATTCGGTGAAATCAAACTAGAAGGACATGAACAAGTATAAAAACAACAAGATAGATATAATATAGGAGGGGGCATGCCTTACAACATAGAAAACATACATAAAGGGGCATATATGCCCAAGCAAAAAACATGAAAATAAACAATATAGATGGTAGTGAACCCTAGCACAACAGGGGTTCACTACTTGGACTCTCTCCTCCCTCTTGCTCTTGCTCCCCTCCTCGATCCCATCTCCTCGGCGCAGCCCCGGCCCTCACTCTTCCTCAGTGTTGTACGGGAGAGTGTGCATCCCATTAATGGTGGGGAAGATATTGTCGAAGTTCGTGAAGATGTTGAAAGTGGTGAAGAAGATCGACTCGCACCCACACTAGTAGACCTCGCCGAGGAGTCAATATGCATCGTAGTGGTTGGTGAAGTGCACCGTGAGCCCTACCACAAGGCCTCCAAGGGAATAGTGATCTTCGAGGCGAAACATGGTCGGAGAGCTGGGTCGGAGGTGGCGATAACCGGTGCTAAGGAAGGCGTGTGCCAACTCCCTCGGGGACCTCAACCTTGAGTTCACCCATACTCGGAGGGACCCCTCAACAATGACCCTGGCAGGGTAGGTCATCTCCGAAATGGTGCGAGGCGGACGGAACGGAGCACCGTTGAACTGCATGGTGGCGGCGGGCGATGGATCTTTCTAGGCGGCGGACGGTGGACCTTAGCGAAGAAGAAGGGCTTGGTAGATGGATGTGGTGGAGTGTGGGAGAGGATGCTGTAGAGATAGGGAAGTTTAAATAGCCTGGAGCGCCGCTTGAACAAGATCAGTGAGTAACTGCACGACGCGTCGGATACTCTGCGCGTGTATTGCTGCGAAACGAGGCATGGACGTATCCATCACGCGCGTCGTCTCAATTTCCATGCTTTCTGAATCGCTGCGTCGCTAATTGATTCACTGATTCAATGAGTCTGAAATGAGCGCAGTTGCTGTGTCGTAAAGTATGAAACGAGCGTTGCATGCTATGTCGATCAACGTGTCCGCTCATCTGCGTTCCCATGCATGCATCCATCATGGGGACAGGGCCTAATCAGGAATCCCACGGCCCAACGGTCCAACGACCGCTCCGTTTCAACGTGTATTAATGAGGTGGGTCTTTTCCATGCATGTGCCATGCAGCGTCGTAGCCTGTCTATTGCATATCGCCGCAGCCTTGTAGCCTAGCTACTTGCACGTCTTTTTTTCACTGCGAATTCACGTGGGTGTGTCGCTCGGTCGGTCACGCGCCAAACAATTTCACATGGGGCGCAGCTTTCTGTCACGCGCCCATGGAAAAGAGTCAATGCTCCTCGATACCTTGCATCCGCGCCTCCTCGATACCGTGCGCCCGCGCCTCCTCGAAACAGTGCGCCTTAAACACGAGGGGAGAACGAAGCGACCACGACGCGCCCATATATCTGCCCCTTGACCTCTTCCTCTCTCACTCGCTCGCACCCATCCATCTAACCGCTAGCCACCGAGCCCCACCACCACTCAAGCAACCGCTAGCCACCGCATCCTGCCACCACTTAAGCAAGCGCTCGCTGGCCCCCTCCCCCGCCACGATGCAGTTCAACGGCCCGACGTACCGCCGCCCCACCACTGTGCAGGAGACAGAGTGGCCGCACAGCCGGGTTGTGGAGAACCGCCTCCGCATCTGGGCCATCTCGAGGTGGAGCTAGCCCGCTTCTTCCTTGCCGTCGACTACCGCCACCTCCCTCCCGGCACTCCACCCATGTTCCAGATCGAGCAGCAGTTCGACGGCGCCAACAGCAACAACAACTTCTGCATAGGCCTCTTCATCACCTTCATCAACCACTACGACGCCTATCACCTCCATGGCCAAGTGTTCTGGCGTGGATGCGAGTTCATCACGTTCACGACGTACAATATCTTCACCGACTTCCACGGCATCTTCTCCATCAACAGCACGGCCCACTCGCTCCCGTACATCATGGCGGAGGATGATGAGGGGTATGTCGCGTAAGGAGCGGCCAAGGAGGATCCAGGGAGTGGCTGGGCCAGAGGAAGAAGAAGACGATGTCGTCTCGTGTATGGTTGGTACTATGGTGTCCGTGGACTTGCTTTGCTACTATGTAAGGTTGCTAATCGTGTTTTATTAATATATGTGCTTATAGTTCATGCAAAAGCATACTTGTGCATACTACCAAAATGGGTACACAAGTGCATAAAACAAAAGGCTCAAAATGTGATAACAGCTCGTGCATCAAAAGGTTGAAAAAATATCGCTACAATTATCATCGAAAAGGAACTACACAAGTGCATAAAACAAAACTGTCAGTGGGTTTTTTCTTAACACTGACGAACTGAAGAAGCAAAACAGAGCAGCTAATAATTTGCCCGAATTTGAGTTGATTTTATTCAAGCCAAAGCCATAGACCATAACATCCATGTCAGTGGGTTCCAGGATAACAAAGCATCACAATTTTTGCTCGAACACTGATTATGTTGTCTAACGACCAATGATCAGGAGATAAACAAGCCATAAACCATAACATCCACGTTGCTCTCCTTCCAATTCCATGAAAAAACGTCACACAAGAGCTATTTGCCCGAACAAACATTAGCAGACTATAAATGTACATCACAAATACATATTTTTACACGAACTATCTAAAAATTAATTTTCATGTATGATACTTGAAAAATGACTACCCTTGCTGCTGTAGGACATTCCCGCACGAGATGACACACAATATTAGATAATAAAGTCTAATAAAAATGCAGGCAATATATCAAGCTAATTTTCAAAATCGTACTTGGTATGATATATGCATTTTGGGTTCTTCCTGTTATGTCCCTCCTATTGGCAAGCACTGCACACCCGCTTCTTCCACTCTTTGTATCCTAGTGGTCGACCGTTTTTGGTCATGGGAGATTATTTATCGACTGGAACTTTCTTGTTTTGCTTAGACGCGCCCTTGGTAGACACTTTTTTAGGATCACCAATATCAAACTGGCTTGCTTGACTTGCATCTGCATTTTCATTAACTGAACTATGATGACCATATGCTCTGCATTTATCATACCCTTGTCTTTTAAAAATAATTCCATCGATGGTACTCTTCAGAAGATCGTACTCTGTTGTGTCATTGCATGCAATATGCATAGCTTGTGAGGCCAACACATTTATACTGATATATTTTTCCGCTCCTCTGGCCCAGACTAACCCCAACCAAACATATCGCTCGTGCGTCTAGTAGGCAACCCAAACCTAGCATTTTTAGTGAAACGCCGCAGAGCACAACAGTCTGGTGTTGTAGTAAATTTTAAGTGATTGACCACGTGTAGTATGTGCTTGCAAGGGATCCCTTTGCGAATCATCCTTTGGCAGTTGTACCTTATAATTTCTGATGAGTTGGGAGTGTATTCTACGTAAAACTTGCAGTCAAGATTATTTTTCCATGCAACGACAAAGGTGTACGAGTCAGATCCTAGCTTTCTTTCTAAAATCTGCATGCCACCAATCTTCCAAATGTCACCTTGCAAAATATAGAACATAGCTGGAGTGAAGACTGTCGCAGCAGCTACCTCTAGTTCTTTGAAATCAGTAACTAGCACCGGAAATGTCTGTAAAGCCGTGCAGTCATCTTTGGCCTCCTTCTCACGGAGACGTGCGATGGCATTCTCGTAGTGACTAACCATGTCCACGAAGTTCATTTCCCCATCAAGGTGGAGGTGAAGAGACGAGTTTAAACTTTCACTCCTCTGGTTGCTTTTCATACCCAGCCAGAACCCTACTAAAAGATACGGGGTGACCCATAATCTCTTCTTCGTGTACATTCTCTTAAGCCAATTTTTAGTTTTGGGTGACGTCCACTTACTAACAAAAGTGTGCCATCGCTGCTCAAATACTTGCTCCGACGTGGTGTAATATAGAAGAGTCCTTAACTCGTTCAGTGACTTGTTAGGTAGGTGCATCTCCATATTTTTTCAACGTGAAAGCTACAAATACGATGGTATACACCAGTAAGTACTTCATGCACAGCGGAGATCATCGCGACATCTGTATCCGTGATTACTGTCTTTGGCTTCTGCTGGCACATTGCTTTCAAGAATGTCCAGAGCAGCCAGGCATATGTTTCTTCGGTCTCGTTTGATAGGATGGCACAGCCAAATGCCGTTGTTTTACGGTGATTGTTCAAGCCGACAAAGGGAACAAATGGCATTCTATACCTATTCATCTTGTATATGTTGTCAAACACAACGATGTCACCGTATTCCTGGTAGTCCCGACATGATTGAGAATCGTACCAGAACAAGTGCTGTAGACGGCCTTCATCTAGCGTGTAATCATAAAAAAATTCAGGGTCCATATTCTTTCTCTCCGCCATGATGCCCAAGGTTGTATTAGCATCACCCTTGTAAAGCAGATTCCTCTTCTCCCTTGAGCACATGTTGTACAAATCCTTCCTTGTAAATCCCACACTGGCAAATGAACCACCAGAGTTGCTAATCATTGATCGCATGATGATATGCTTCCTAACCCCCATGTTACACTATGATAATATCTCAGCTCTTTGGGAGTCGTTATTCTTCCTATGGGACGAAAGAAAAGGGACTTCATCCGGTCTCACTAACACATGATTGTGAGTGTCATCAAAACTCTGAATGATCCAAAGACCATTTTTTCCATCAAACTTCAGCACCATACGTGCCTTACAGTTGCACCTAGACTCACCTCTGAGCCTATATTTGTGGCATTCCATTGTCAGTAACTTCATGTCACGTTTCCCTTGATTGCAACACACAAAGCTCTTTAGACGAACAAGTCCATCATCAAACCACCTCACTTGGTATTTCCTAATGCCGAGCCCATGATCTTTGGCATATTTGTTGTAGAAAGAATAGACTGCTTCTTCACTATCAAATGTCATTTCCATTATCTTGCAGTACAGTTCTCTCTTATCATCAAGATACCTAGTGTCATTGCTACATTTATTTGAACTCTCAGTCTGATTACATGGTGCCTGCTACAAATTCAAAACCTAGCCATTAGAACTATAGTAGTATGCATGTCGGTTCGTTGATTGCTAAAAAATAGCCTATAAATAATACCTCACTCGTGTCAAGGAACATATAAAAATTTGGTGCATCTTCACAATCATCATAATTACCCATCTCCAAGTCTGATTCACCAAAATAGTCATATTCCATACCAGAGTCATTTATTGCCTGAACAATTTAGCAATATTTAGTATACAATTGCATCATCCGGTGCATGACATATAAAATTTTACACCACTACACATACCTCATTATCAACAAAAATGTCTGTTTCTTCATGGTTGTTAAGGCCATTGTGGAAATCGTCATCATAGACAATCTAAATAAATCAAGCCATGAGATATCATATATTATTTAATTTAACATTTAAATATCAAAGAAGAAGCTAATGTTTCCTCATATCAAACTCTTCTTCACTCCAGCCGTCTTCGGGATGCGTATTGGAGGAAATGGAATCATCACCGACATGCCTGATTTGATCATCTATCATACTAGATCTGGAGTCCTCCATCTCCTCTATGAGTGATTGCACCAGATTGTTAGAATCACCAATGCTACGTGTGTCTAACAATTACTAGAGATGAAGCATGATCATGGGATGAACTTACAAGCTCGGAAGATAAAGCCGACGATTTGGATTAGAAACCCTAGTGATTCTACCTTCGAGGATCTGCGGTGGTGGATGCGGGGTAGATCAGCGGCACCGAGGGGAAGCAGATCTACGGGTACGAGCGATCGAGTTTTACCAGGCGGTGGAGAAGAGAAAGCTTCAGTTACGCCCAACAATGGTGCTTGCATGGACGTGGGAGCTAATCGCGGTGATTAGCTCTAGGTGGACCCCACGTGGGGTCGTGTCATACGGTGTCGTTAGTCCCTGTATACAGATACGAGACTATACTAGGCTTGGATATGGGTTCCGCTTGGGCCAAACAAAGAAGCCAACAAAACGCGCCGGACTAAAATGCCCCTAGCAGTTCGGACTTCCTCCTAAACGATGGTGCACACGGAAGCACTTCTCTTAGGAAAAAGTTCCCCATCAAGTACAATTATGGCTGAACTTTTTGCTAATTAAACCTCTTTGGCACGTCCACGACACACCATTTTATTATGCGTATCTGGACTCGCACTCCATCGGCAACTTGTTGGAAACGACATGCTTGAACATGAATTGACATGTATGCTAGGGAACAGCATCCCGACAAGCATTCCAGAAGCCCCAAATCGTGTTCGGGCACGATTTCGCCGGACATGATTTGGGGCATATGTGACTGGAGATGCTCTTACACCACATGCGCTCTGCTATTGTAGACGACGGCTAGGTGCTCTATGTGGGACATGGTCCCTTGATCAATCTGTGCTAGGCCCGCAAGGCCCAAACCCTGAAAGGAAGCAATGCCTTGAGTTTGTGTCGTATAGGGACGCATTATTCGATTGTTTCAGTGAATTACACTTGTAGAAAATGGACCTTTGGTCCAGGGGTATTAGCCCCGGTTTTGCTACAAACCGGGACTAATGCCCCGGTCCCAACGGCTAGATATGGCCCCAGGGGGTGGCAGGCACTAGCCCCGGTTCGGATAGGACCTTTAGTCCCGGTTCGTGTAATAAATCGGGACTAAAGGGTTTTAGTCAGGCTGGGTCGGGCGCTAGACCCTTTAATCCTGGTTTGTTATACGACCCAGGGCTAAAGCTGGACCTTTAGTCCCGGTTCTAGACACGAACCGGGACTAAAGGTCTGGCTATATCTTCTTCCCCCACTTGCCCGAGCCACCATTTCAAGCTAGTGGCTCTCCTCTCTCTCTTTCTTGCTTCAAGCTCGAGTTCATGCCCTTTTTTCTCAAGATTTGTCTATATTTTGTGGTGCCCCATCTATCCAAAGGTTCTAAAAGGTGAGCAACTTCATCCTTTGAACTCTCATTGCTATATTAGCTCATTCCATGCTCTATCTTATAGATGTATTTGTGGATTTAGTTTGGTAGTAATTTTTGCAATGATAACGTGAGATCGATGTTTAGATTCTATCTATCTTATATTAATGTAAGGAACTCTTAAGGTAAATATCACAGTATGTGGATTCTATCTATATATATCTTGTTTTGGCACATAGTCTCGAAATTTGATTGTAGAAGCACACATGCGTGAGTTCATCATTCTAACTAGCTGGGCAAAATATCCTTCTTCGTCTACCTGCGTTCAACAAACTGAAAAAATTATAACAAAGATAGGGTTAATTCATAAAAGCTTGATAAGAAGACATCACAGTACATCTTCGAGAAGCTCCTCTATGGCGATCTCCTCGAAGATGTCTAAGGATAGGATCCTAAGACATCTTCGAGAGAAGCTCCATCGTAGTGGTGTCCCTCTCGCACCATTTTGGAGTTAATAACTTATCTAGCTATAGATTAATACACCGGGTAACTAAAACAATTCACATATTAGGGAGTGCCTCTATGGCGAGCTCCTCGAAGATGTCTGAGGACGGGATCCTAAGACATCTTCAAGAAGCTTTGCCGTAGTAGTGTCCCTCCTCTCGCACACTATCTTTCAGTTTATATCTTATCTAGCTAGATCAGTATGCTGGTGGAGCTAACTAATTTCACATATTAGAGAGTGCCTCTATGGCGAGCTCCTCGAAGATGTCTAAGGACGAGGTCCTAAGACATCTTCGAGAAGCTCCGCCGTAGTGGTGTCCTTGGTCTCGCACACCATCTTGTAGTTCTTCACAAGCATGCATACCAATTTATAGATTAAGCAGCACAACATAGTGTCGGGCACTGATGACATAATGTCGACACACTCACCCCTGGCATAGTGCTGCCACCCACCCAAAATAGTGTCGTCATTTAATTTACTAGCTTAGTGCTGCCAATTAGTTGGACATAGTGTCGACATGTTGTCTCCACATCCACATTTAGTCCCGTTGGTTCCTCCAACCGGGACTAAAGGTTCATCATATCTTTAGTCCCGGTTGCTGGCTTTAATTTTGTTTTTAGATTAGTACTAATTAATTATGATTATGTTTGATGTACTTAATTAATTATATAATGCAGATGAGCCGGCAATGGATGTACGCTGACCGACTCTCTAGCGAGTTCATTAAAGGAGTGCATTCTTTTATTCTTGTGGCCGAGGCAAACAAGCAGAATGGTTTTATGTCTTGTCCATGTGGTGTCTGTCGGAACCATAAGGAATACTCTTCCTCAAGAGTCCTTCACAGTCACCTGTTTCGGTCCGGTTTCATGACCGGCTATAATTTTTGGACCAAGCACGGAGAAAGAGGGGTTATGATGGAAGACAACAAAGAAGAAGATAATGATAATGACTACCCTACTATGTCCCCTGAATACGATGGTACTACAATGGAAGACATTGATGAAGAAAAAGATGAAGAACGGGCATCAGATCTGCCCGATGATGATCTTAGTCGGGCCATTGCTGATGCCCAGGAAGAATGCGTAACTGAAAGAGAGAGGTTGAAGTTCAAGAAGATGTTAGAGGATCACAACAATTTGTTGTACCCAAATTGTGAAGATGGGCACAAAAAACTGGGTAGCAAACTGGAATTTCTGCAATGGAAGGCAGAGAACGGTGTGACTAACAAAGGATTTGAAAAGTTGCTGAAAATAATGAAGAAGTTGCTTCCAAAGGATAACGATCTGTCCGCCAGTACCTACGAAGCAAAGAAGGTTGTCTGCCCTCTAGGATTAGAGGTGCAGAAGATACATGCATGCATTAATGACTGCATCCTCTACCGCGGCGAGGAGTATGAGAATTTGGATGCATGCCCAGTATGAACTGCATTGCGGTATAAGATAAGACGAGATGACCCTGGTGATGTTGAGGGCAAGCGCTGCATGAAGAGGGTTCCTGCCAAGGTGATGTGGTATGCTCCTATAATACCACGGTTGAAACATTTGTTCAGGAACAAAGAGCATGCCAAGTTGTTGTGATGGCACATGGAAGACCGTAAGAAAGACAAGATGTTGAGACACCCCGCTGATGGGTCACAGTGGAGAAAAATCGAGAGAGACTTTCCGGACTTTGCAGGTGATACGAGGAACTTATGGTTTGGTCTAAGTACAGGTGGCATGAATCCTTTTGGGGAACAGAGCTGCAGTCATAGCACCTGGCATGTGACTTTGTGTATCTATAACCTTCCTTCTTGGTTGTGCATGAAGCGGAAGTTCATTATGATGCCAGTGCTCATTCAAGGCCCAAAGTAACCCGGTAACGACATTGATGTGTACCTAAGGCCATTAGTTGAAGAACTCTTATAGTTGTGGCACGGACAAGGTGTACGTGTGTGGAATGAGAACAAGCAGGAGTAATTTGACCTACGAGCGTTGTTGTTCATAACAATCAATGATTGGCCTGCTCTTAGTAACATTCTAGGACAGACAAACAAGGAATACAATGCATGCACACACTATTTAAATGAGACTGAAAGTATATATTTTGATAAATGTAAGAAGAATGTGTATCCGGGGAATCGTCGTTTTCTTCCGCCCACGCACACTCTAAGAAAGAAAGGTAGGAATTTCAATGGTGAGGCAGACAGCCGGTGTAAGCCTATCCGCCGTACTGGTGATGATGTATTTGATATGGTGAAGGATTTAAAAGTAATCTTTGAAAAGGGTCCTAGTAGACAATCTGTTCCGAAGGACGATGTCGGACACGCACCCATGTAGAAAAAGAAATCTATATTTCGGGAGCTACCCTATTGGAAAGTCCAAGAGGTCCGCTCTGCAATTGACGTGATGCACCTGACGAAGAATCTTTGCGTGATCCTGCTAGGCTTCTTGGGCGTGTATGGGAAGAGCAAAGATACACCTGAAGCACGGCAGGACTAACAACATATAAAAGACCGAGATGGCATGCATCTAGAGCTGTCTGAAGGTACTGCTAGCTATGCTCTTACCAAAGAAGAGAAAGAAATCTTTTTTGAAGTCTATTACAGTATCAAGTTCCCGTCTGGTTTTAATGATCTTCTTATATGTACAATATTGGAGATGTGTGGATGTTAGTGATGTACAATATTATAAACCTTTATTTTTAATGATCTGCTTATATGTATATGGATATGAACTATCTCGATCTCAATAGGTAGTATTGCAACTTGCTGTGGCCAGACATTTATTAATATTAAAACATCAAAATTAGTCATAATCATATCTAGCCCTGTAGTACACAGCTTCAGGGTCGTCTTCGGAATCGTCATCGTCATCGTCGTCGCTCGTAGCACGCGGCTGGATCCTCAGCCCTTCGTCATAACACGCGGCTGGATCCTCCGGCCTCGGATTCACGACGCGCGGGGGAGGGGGCTCCCGGATGATGACCCCAGTATGCCCTAGGCCAGCACCACCACCACCATTCTTGTGGCTATGCGGTTGGTGAAAGTGCGGGTACCTCAGGCGAGGATGGTCTCCCATGGCGATGTAGCGCATCACGCTGGCAATAGTCCGGTTCGCCCACCACAGGCAGCGACCAGCCTCGTTGTGGTTCACTGGGGGCGGGTCGTCACCCTCGTACCTGGCGAGCTCCCTTTCCCGCCGGTTTGCGAAGAAGGCATTCCAGGTGTCGAGGTTGTTGGCATCCAAATAGGGATCCATCCGCTGCTCCGGCGTGAGCTCGAGGTAGAAGTGGTTCGTGATGGCCGTCTGGCGGGCCGAACCTTGAGTCACAGGACGAACAGGAACCCCTCCAGCGCTCAGCATCCAGCCGGCGGGCAACCGGTACCCCGGCGGGCATGGGTAGCTGGAGGCGCACAGCGCCTCGATTTCCTCGAGCGTCAGAAAGGCCCAGTAAGCGGTGTCCATTGTTGTGAGAGAGAAGGTGTGGATGTGAGGATGGACATGGCGATCGGCCTAGATATAGAGGGAAATGGCGGGAGAACATGGCGGGAAGCGGGGGAAATGGCGGGAGAACATGGCGGGAAGCGGGGAAAATGGCGGAAAAACATGGCGGGAAGCGGGGAAAGGGCGGGAAAACATGGCGGGAAGCGCGGGAAATGGCGGGAAATATGTTTTAGTCCTACTTTTAGTATTAAATATTATATTTCTAATGAGTATATTTTTTTGTGAATATCTGGTATATTATATGTATTTTTCTGTTTTTAAATAATAAACTATATTTTTCCAACATTTGTACTAAATATAATACTTGTTAAACAATAGATAATTTCATTTAAGTTGTATAATAAAGTATGATAATAGATTTAAATTATAAATCTTTTTTCTGAAAATTTTGATATATAATAAATAATTTTCTGAAAACTATAAACCATTTTTGTTTTTGCCGCCAAAAATCACCTTTAGCCCCGGATTGTAATACAAACCAGGGCTAAAGGTCCCCCTTTAGCCCCGATTCAAACCGGGGCTAAAAGGAGGGTGGTATAAATACCTCCACCCCCACCTCCGGTCGTGCCACGACCTGGAGAGCCAGCACAACTTCCTAGCGCACAGGAGCTCGCCGCGCCCACGCCGTCCGCCACGCCGCCGCCGCCCGTGGAGAGAGGATCCTCAAGGCCACCGCCTGCCTCCGCCCGCGCCACCCGTCGCCGTCATCGCCGTGCCCAATTTTGGTTGATTTTGGTTAGTATTAATTAGGTTATTATAGTATTAATTAGTATTATAGGTTAGTATTAGTTAGTATTTAGTATTTAGTTAGTATTAGTTAGTATTAGTATTATAGGTTATTATAGTATTAGGTTAGTATTAGTATTTAGTATTAGTTAGTATATTAGTATTAGTTAGTATTTAGAATTATTATTAGTATTAATTTTTAGTAGTTAGCATTAGTATTAGGTTAGTATTAGTATTTAATATTAGTTAGTATTTAGTATTAATATTAGTTAGTATTAGTATTAGGTTAGTATTTAGTTAGTATTAATATTAGGTTAGTATTTAGTATTAGTATTACTATTAGTTAGTATTAGTATTAGGTTAATTGTATAGGTTAATATTTATCTAGGATTAGTTAGGGTTAGTTAGAATACTTAGTTAATTAGGTTTAGTTTAGTTAGTGTTAGGTTTAGGGTTAGTGTTATTAGGGCAATACTTAGTGATTTAGTTCCTGTTTATGTTTTATGATTGTTTATTGCTATTATTTAGTTATGCCGCGTCCTCCTCGTCCGAGCCTACTGGACTCCGTCGGTTCTGGGGATGTCCGAGCCTGGTTTCCGCCGGGTTGGCACTAGGAGGTGGTACCTGTTGGGACTCGTACCTTGGTGAGGAATCCGGGTATCATTGTCGACCCAGAGCTTCTTTGGTGGCGTCCATGAGGTCCAGGAGCGGTGCAGAGGGAGCCGACCCCCGAGGAGGTGGTACGTCGTCGTATCAGGGAGGAGGACGAGCATGTATGGAGATGCATGTATCTTTTGGAGACTAGGTTTTCCAATATCTGACAGGTTTACGGATCTCACCCGAGCTATTCTCCGGTGATGGTTCCTCTTCTCTGGCTGTAGATCTCCCGTAGCACAGAACGTGGCAGCCGAGTTCGCTAGTTTGATATGAACAAGATGTATTAATAATGTACTTTATATTATGAGCGAGATATGAGCGAGATGTATTAATAATGTATTTTATCTTATATTATTGTACTTTATCTTAATGCAAAATTGTTTCATTATTAGTACATATTCTTTTTTTTATATCCGAGTTGTCGCAATTGTAATATTCTTTTACTTAATGCAATATTCTTTTTCTGTATTAGTTAAGCTATGGACGGTAGATAGAATGAAGAGGAGCATCTCAACATGATAGATGAGGATACTGGGGATTCTTATTACGATGGCTCCGAGTATCTTAATTTGTCTGGAGGAGACGATGGTGGAGACGATAGTGGAGACGATGGTGCAGACCATGGTGGAGACCATGGTGAAGACACCATAATAATAAGAAACTCCGTCGAGGTATATAAATCCTCTATCGATCGATCACTAGTATAGATGCACTAATTGATTCGTATATATGTACTCATGAATGTTTCTTCTCTCAGACCTCCGCTTTCGGCCAATCTACTACATGGACAAGAGGCCCGACACATAAGTTGTCCGCTGATGTATGTTTCAGCATTGACTTAGTCTCTCCACTGGGTCAACCGTTGGAGCCCAAAGAATCCGTGAATGCATTTATAACTCAATGCGGAGTGATTTTTAGAGACACCGTCCCGATCACCACGCAAAATTGGAATAAGTCAGAAAATAAAAGGGATCTAGCTTGGGCTAGTTTTGTAGATGACAGAGCGAGAGATGCGATGTGGAATTCTCTCATGACACATTTCACCCTACCAGTCTTGGAGACTGATGAGGTCACACAACAAATGACGAGGAAAGTCAAGCACTTTGCTCTTAAGAAGATGGGCGAACTATTCAAGGAATGGAAGAAAAGATTGTACCATAAGTATGTCTTGAAGAAAAAAACTCCTCCATTCACTGGCCCACTAGAGTTGCAGCAGGATAACTGGGTCGCATTTGTGGAATACAAGACCTCGGCACCAGCTATGGCAATGTCAGAAAAGAATAAGATAAATGCAGCCAAAAAGAAACATCGCCATCATATGGGCAAAGGTGGCTACAGGAGTGCCATGTCTAAGTGGGATAAAGCTGAGGCTGACCTGGAGGCTAAAGGGGTCACTCCAGCTACGTCTCGTTGGCCCAGGAGGTCAAGAAATTGGGTACTCGGGCATGGGGCATCGTATAACCCAGAAACATGTGAGATTGTTGCAGCCGAAGAAGTATCTATCTCAGCTTGTTCAATTCATTATCGGTAAGTATACTCACTATATTCTTTTGTACGCTATATAGGCCGACTTCTTTTCAGCTTATGATTTCAGAGAAGCTGGATTTTGGGAGATTATGAGGAGAAGCTGTGGTGGGAAGAAGCTGACAGAATCTGTTGTTCTCTATTATTTTTAGCTTCTAGGCATTTGTCTTGTTTGATGGGTTGAGTGATGAAATGTCTGTAACGCCTCTAAATTTCATTTGTATGCTAGTTTTTAGTACAAATGAGATAAAATGAATATAGAAGATTATGAATACAGACAAATGAGATGATACCATACGTTGTATAATTCATTACATGCCAAAATAAAATAAAAGTATTTTTTAGTGATTCAACAATTACAATTAGAATACTTCTCAGGCAACTAAACTTTCAGCAGTTGCCTGTCTAGTCGCACGCATGACGTCATCGGAAGAAGATGAGGCGTTTCCCCCGACATAAGATGCACTATCCTCATGGATATACGAGCCTCACTCAATTGTGTCGAAATGGTTTTCATATAGTTTACTATCATGGATGAAGTTATGCAAACACATGCATGTAGTGATGATCTTCGACTGAGTCTCTTCGTCCGGATAAAATGGTATAGAAAGAAGAATACGCCACTTCATCTTAAGAGCGCCAAATGCTCTTTCAATGGCATTTTGTAGAGATGAATGAAGATGGTTGAATTTCTCCTGCATGTTCTGTGGAGGCGCACCTTGAAAGTCAGGAATATGGTAGCGTTGCTCTTTGAATGGGGCAAGATAACCAGTTCTATTGGGATATCCAGAGTCGACAAGATAGTATTTTCCTAAGCGTAGGAGAAACATCAGAACATAAATATATATTACAAGAATAAATTATGTGTGCATAATACGTATGCAAAAAAATACCGTGAGGAGGGTGTGGATAGTTGGTGAACCTAGGCCGAGCATCAGTCCATACACGATTATCATGAGCAGACCCAGGCCATCCAGGAATAGCAAATGTGAACCTGAGGTCAAAATCACAATTTGCAAGGACGTTCTGACTTGTATAGCCTTTCCTATTAGTGTATCTTCGCTTGTCCTTCTCAGCAACTAAGACAGGAATATGTGTTCCATCAATTGCACCAATAGCATTCTTGAAATGGGGCCAACATCTTGGTTGTCTAATTTTTTCGTGAACTTGGGTGAAAGTAGGATCATGGTGTCTAATGTAATCACCCGCCATATGGTCTACACAGTCTAACACCTCATGAAACTTCCTGCTGACAGTAGAAACACTATGCTCGAAACGATCTGCAGCCTGACTATTGGACTCAGGTGCCCCCAACATCCACAGAAAGAGAGCTAGCGATTCTATACTGGACATCTGAGAAGTCGACTTTAGTCCATATTTATCAACAAGAGTTTCATGCAACATTCTGAAAACTGACCTCCTCATTCTAAAACACTTGTAGAATATATTTGCATCCTTCATCCTTTCCTCAACCCATTGTATCCCTGTCATCAAAGGCAGTCTTCTAGCCGCATAAGGTGCCTTTTCACCCTCTTCTGCAGGAGCAGCCGCAAGCATGTAGTACATGTCTAAGTCGTTATCATCCAAATCATCATCTGAACAATTCATCTGTAAGTACAGAAAAAATATGTAAATCATTCATATGTAAGTACACAAAAAAGGCAAGCAAAAAACAATTGGTTCATACGTAGGTTCAAACAGACAAGTTACTAATAAAATATGGTCATCCGAGATACAAGCTCAAAGTAAATAAAATATGGTCATCCGAGATACAAGCTCAAAGTAAATAAAATATGGTCATCCAAGATATAAGCTCAAAGCAATTGAAACATAAATAGACGCATCTCATCCTAATCCAACTTCTTGTTATGCTGCTTCCATGTCATCCTAAGCCAATCAAGCCTCTGCTCCGGTGTAGCATCCTCCTCCAAGCAAATGAATACATCATGATACTCCTGTAGAATGAACAACTGTGTGGCATAGAAATATTCCAACATCCCGGGCTTAGCTCCATCTTGAACGATTAATGCAACCATCCGCCTAATCTCCTGCCGAGTAGATTCCTTCTTGTCCTCCTTTCTTTCAGGAGATGTCACAGAGTTCCTACTCTTCTCTCCCTCCATCAACCTCATCTTCTCCTTCTTCTCCTCCTTCTTTTTAATGAGATCCATCACACGGTCAAACCTCGAGACACTCCCAGTGCTCGCCTTTGGTGTTGGTGTGGGGCTAGGTGAGTAAGGACAGCTTCGCTTGTTCTTTTTACCTTGTGCACACAAAGGTGTAATATTAGTGTTCTTGTCACCTTCACAACGTGAACCTTCAAGATCCTCAACATTGACAACATTGGTCTGAGAAGCAGCAGCCATAGGAGTTCGGTCGTGAGATGATGGAGGCACCCTAGCAGTCGCATTTGTCACAACATTCTTGTCAAATATTGTCTTCAAGTCCTTCTCATCTTGTAGTGGGGCTATGCGAAACTTGGCTGCCTCTAGACACATCTGCATTCATAAAGAAACATCAATACAACATATAAGAAAAAACAAATAAGCCAAACATATAAAAAGTGCACACCAATATCATTACCTGTATCTCAAGTTCCCACCAACCGTCATCGGCATCAATGGTATGAGTGATAGGATCTCTTCCTAGACCAGATGCATGTTGAAGCAATCCCTTCCAAACAATGTAATCTTTTTTTAGTGTGTCCCACCTATTTTTCAATTGACTCCAAACATAGTTTCTCTTCGTGCGCTTGTTGAAGTTTGTTGTCATATTGGCTTTACCATTGGCATTCAAAACATTAACCAGACGATTATGTTTATTTACTTCTTCGATGCACACTTCAAGAAATGCACGATGAGCTACCGCATCCCAGTTTGCTTTCACAATTTTCACTTTCTCTTTCTACATACATACCATAACAATAGCAATAAAAGATTTTACACTGTTAGCTACTGCAAGAACAACAGCTTTGAAAGAACAGACAGTCACATAAGGACCGACAATGTAAGAACAGACAGTCACACATGTTCATCTTTAGATATCGCTAGTCACAATACGAATCTGTAAGTAAATAAACTAGACTAAAAATCAATTGCTCATGCCTAATCAGTTTAGCTGCAACTAAACTAGACTAAAAATCTTCTCTTAATACTAATATCTAAAATAAAAACAAAAGAGGGTAATAAAACAGAGAGACTTCTTACCTGGGGCAGCGGCTGGGATGAGGCCATGGCTGGCGGGCGGCGTTGCTAGCTGATGGGCGGCGGCTGGCGGGCGGCGTTGCTAGATGATGGCTCGGCGGCGGCCGCGGGCGGTGTTACTAGATGATGGGACGGCGGCGGCGGGCGAGCAGATGGGCGGCGGCGGCGGGCGAGCTGAAGGGCGGCGGCTGGCGGGCGAGCTGATGGGCGGCGGGGTCGAGCGAGGAGCAGCGGGCGGGCGGGAGGGGAGCAGCTGGAGGGGAGCAGCGGGGCAGAGAGAACCCTATCTCCTCCACGCGTGCGGGAGGAACGAATGCGAGTGAGGCCTTTTTTCTTTTCTTTTCTCCTAATCTCTCTAGTGGCATTTGTTTGTAAATATGGTGCAACCAAATGTCTAAAGATGGGCAACCAAACATTTCACTGGTGGGAATCGTTGGAGAAGCTCGGTCCGACCTGATTCTCGGTACAGGAAGGAAAGCAGATTCGCGGTGAAAATAAGCTACCCAAAATCTGGCCCTTCTTTTGGGCTTTTGTGATTCTGGGCCCAGAATCTGTCTGAGAAGCTAAAAAGAAGTCGGTCATATAATGATGCAGAATAAAGATTCTCGAATATAAAAGAAAGTCTATCAATGGATATGGGTTCATTGACCCACATCGAGTTAATGGAGCTATGCTAAAGGATAAGCCACTGGAGACCGAGCAAAACTTGTTCCGGTTTCTCACAAACCAGCATTTCTGTAATGAAATACTATTTCCTTACCACGACGGCAAGTGAGTTCTTGTACACATTAACTTTTGCTTACTCGATGTTCAGTGTAAATGATGAGTTATTGACGTATGTAAACCTTGCGTAGGTACCACTGGATTCTTCTAAGCATTTCAGTTGACTTGGGAAGAGTTCATATCATGGGTTCACTAAACAAAGATATTGAAGACTACCGCGGCACTATCGATATGCTCCAGAGGTAATTTCAACCATTATCGCACTATATTGGTTTCTTTCGTTCATTTTCTGGGATATCAAGTAGTTATTAACTCATATATTCATTTTCTTTGTCGGGTAGGGTTTGGACACGGTTCAAGAACAAGGTCCGCGGTCAATGGCGTGACGAGCTATTTTTTAAATTGGTCTCGGTAAGTAGTACGAGCTAAATCCGCGCATCTATTTAATTCTAGTTTATGTGTATTTATCATGCTAGAGTTATTATTGATTGAATTATATTCTTTTAAAGTGCGCGGGACAGCCACGGGGGACTAATCTATGTGGATTCTACGTGTGCGAGTTCATTCATATCACTATTGAGAAGCCCTTGGAAAATGTTCGAGTAAGTAAACAATATATTCACCCTTTATTTTTATTACAAAAATTTGTGTTGAGTCTAATTCATACGATATCCTTCTTTATAGTTGGACGTGATGCGGGACAAGCTCCTACCAGAGGACCGCCTAATAGAAATCCAAGAGGAATTTGCTGGATTTTTTTGTCGACGAGGTCATAGACCCACGCGGAGAATTCTCTCTAGATATACCCTAAAGCATCCATCTAATGATCTCCATGTAATCAAATAGACAGGCTCTGGACCCGGTTGGGACTCCATATAAATTATATTATATATTACATTAATGTGTACAAGTACTGTGTAGTAGCGTTCTGTATGTATACGAAAACTTGTTTCTAATGAAAAGACAGAATAGAAAATAATTGAACACAAAACACAAAATGAAAAGAAAACATAAAACCCTAAAACCCCATCTCCTGCCGCGGCAGCCAAATGACCCAAAACATTGTCGTGACAGGGAACCTTTAGTCCCGGTTCGTGTTACAAACCGGGACTAAATGTCCTCCAGCCTAGCGCGCCTCGCGGGGCCACGTGGTGGACCTCTAGTCCCGGTTCGTAACAGAATCGGGACTAATACTTGGACCTTTAGTCTGGCTTTTGCAGTCCCGGGTCGCATTCCGAGACTAAAGGTCCTTACGAACCGGGGCTAATAGTCTGGTTTCTACTAGTGTTCTTTGCTCGTAGGCCCAAAAAGAAGACAACTCCGCTACAATCTACCCAAATATTGTAGACACCAAATTCACAAAGTTATTGGCTACTTAGAAACCAGAGTTTCCTCAACAAAACACACGTTTTATGAACCTAATATTGCATATTTTGTTTTCATATGCGTGCAGGGCTGAGTTTGGTCTTAGCATCCTGCACCTAATGTGATACTGCCACAGCGAGCGACTTAAATATTCAATCACGAAGGTGAAGCAATTATCAAATTTCTCCTCGTTAGGGCTACTTCATTAAACCAGCATTGACACTAAAATCATATGTTACAGAACAACCTAGACAAAACTAGGCTCGACGCGCTGCACAAGATCATGAAACTTCGCGACAACCACTCAGCACTGCCGACGGATGTGATATGGGATGTCCTCACACCATGTCAATACAGCTCCGACGACTTCCTCAATGATGTGCAGAATTGAAGCCATCTCTTCTCATTATATGTGACACGCCACAACAATGCCGAAATCTAGCATCCTTCCTTAACTCCCTAGATGTATCAATTAATCCTATGTAGTAGCTACTGTCTTTTTTTACCATAGATCCTGTTATTTTTGAACCATTTCAGTAACGTATCATGCAATGCAGTCGATACAGTACTATGCCATCTTAGTGCATTTTGCCAATTTGCAAAAGTCAAAGCCGAGCATACTTTCATCTCCCCTGTTTTATTCTATATGCATATGATCAGTCTAAAGTCAGCGCACTTCACATTCCCAAACTTGTTTTTTTAGCTTATTAGGTCAGCAGATGATCAGTCTAAAGTCAGCCGAGCATAACAATGCCAGTAGGAACATCCAGATTGCTGGAGTTGCTGCTGTTTGTTGGGCAATCTGGAGGATTCAGAATAGGGCTTGTTTTGATGGTAAGTTAATATCCTCCCCGCTTGAGCTAATTTGTTCTTCATCTGCTTTCATGAATTACTGGGTAGGTGCACATTCGGCTGTCAATCGTGATGCTCTTAGGGCTGAAGCTGAGCCCTTCTCAATCTTGCTGCAGGGAGAAGGATCAATCCTGCTGCTGGTTTCCCTATGATTCAAGACAACGATGGCAGGGCTGACACTGCTAGTGAGGATCATTTTTTTCCGCGAAAACACAAAAAACTTTGCGTTTCCATTCATTGATAGAAAAAGAGAGTTATGTACAATGTGTACACAGGCTCATAGGAGCCAACACCCGATACAACTCAACCCACTAGGACTACGGGGCCGTAGGGATCAAGGCCCTAAGGCCAATCGCACCGGCAGATGCCCATGAACGAGCCTCAGATCGAATCGTGTTCAGAAGGTTATCCATGTTCGGTGGCGCATTGTCGAAGACGACCGCGTTCCGCTTCTTTCAGATCCACCGGGCCGTCAGCATGATGAGAGATGACATCCCCTTGCGCATGGCCCAGGGGGTGAGGAGGCCTGCATCCACTAGTCCATGAAGTCTCCTTCCCCGTATGGTGGTGTGACCATGGATCGGATCCAAGATAGCACCTCATGCTAGATCGTCCTGGAGAAGGGGTAGCCCACTAGGAGGTGGGACATAGTCTCCTCCGACTGGTCGTAGAGGGGGCAGCGTGGAGGGTGCGCCAACCCACGTCTCGCCAGTCTCTATGCTGTCCAACAACAGTCTTCGCAGGCCAGCCAGACAAAGAACTTCACTCTCGGGGGCGCCCAGTTGCGCCAGTTCAGCTGCCATGATCTCGAGGCGACTGACCCCTGGAAGAGAAATTCGTAGCAAGACTTGGCCGAGTACTGCGTGTCGGCCATCCAACGCCACAACAGGGTGTCCGGCTCATCTGTGAGCAGAAAGTCCCTCACACGGATCCATAACTGAACATACTGCCACGGGGCAAGCAGACTCATTGTGCCCTAAATATCAGCGATCCACCTGCACCGAAGCAGCACCTCTCTGACTGTCCGGCTCTTCTGGGCATGTTTGGGGATTAGCGCCATGAGGTCTGGCGCTCGCTCCCTAATGGTGCCCCCATCCAGCCACCGGTCGATCCAGAAAAGCGCCCTAGCACCATCCCCTATCCTCATGGTAGTGGAGGCGTCAAACACCTGCAGCTCAGCCTCTATGAAGCGCATGTCCAGGCCACGCCACGGTCATAGCGGGTCAGTGTGCATCCTCCAAATCTAGCGTGTACGGAGGCTAGTAGCCATCCGGGCCAGGTCGGGGACCCCCAGGCCTCCGTAGCATTTTGGCCTACTCACTCTCTCCAAGTTGACATGGCAGTGGCCGCCCTTGGCCTTGATGCATTGCAAACGTATCTATAATTTTTGATGCTCCATGTTTGTTTTATATCATTTTTCCTATGCTTTGTCTACACTTTGAGGTATTTTTATACACTTTCTTGAACTAACCTATTGACAAGATGCACACTACCAGTTGCCTGTTTTCTGCTATTTTTGGTTTAAAAAAGCTAAAAAATGAATATTCTCGGAATTGGACGGGACAAAAGCCAAAGTCAATATTTCACCGAGGGGAATACGGAGCCAGAAGACGAGACGGAGAAGGGCCTCGAGGGGCCACACCCCCTGGCTGCGCGGCCTGGCCTGGCCCGCGCCTAGGGGGGTACAGCCGCCTCGGGCACCCCCTCGGCCTCCCTCTTCGCCTATAAGAAGCCTCCCGATGAAAAAATCCTAAATAATCCAGGAAAAAGCCACGAAAACCTCCACAGCGCCACTGCCACTAAAGGGGAGATTCGGAGGACAGAAAGTCTCTGTCCCGGCACCCTACTGGGACGGGGAATTGCCCCCGGAGCCATCTCCATCGATCTCCACCACCATCTCCATCGCCGTTGCTGATTCCCATGATGATGAGGGAGTAGTGCTTCCTCGAGGCTTAGGGCTCTACCAGTAGCTATGTGTTCATCTCTCTTTCTATGCGTGATCTTATTGAGATCATGAGCTTTGTAATCTATAGATCTATTCTGCTACTCAAGTGCTTTAATGAATCTCTCCTTATCCCCACATGTGTGAAGTTGACAGTCTGCACACCGTGTGGCACTTTGTCTAAGGTTACATAAATACTTGTCATGAGTATAATTTGAGTTGGATGTCTCTATGAGATTATGGTGTTTGTTGGAACCATCTAGCGCTCAAGGTTATAGTGAGGGGTTATCTAGATGGGGAAGGAGAACTTTGCGGTGTGATGTTATAGCCCTACCGTGGATTAGAGTTATCCAACCGGAGAGTAGTTTAGAGTAGTATCATAAAGAGATGATATTTATATGAGAGTGTTCACTAGTGAAAGTATGATCCCTAGGCCTTTTTTCTAAGCATTGAAATACCGTTTGCAACTAGATCTTTTACATGTTTACTTGCTTCCATCTTTATTTCAGATTGCCTTTAGTCTCTTCCTACCCGTCAAGCTCTTTTCTGGAACCGCTACCACTTATAATTATCCATACCACTTGTATTTCACTATCTCTTCGCCGAACTAGTGCACCTATACACCTGACAAGTGTATTGGGTGTGTTAGGGACACAAGAGACTTCTTGTATCTTGATTGCAGGGTTGCTTGAGAGGGATATCTTTGACCACCTCCTCCCTAAGTTCGATAAACCTTGGTAATCCACTTAAGCGGAAACTTGTTGCTATTCTACAAACCTATGAACTTGGAGGCCCAACAACTGTCTACAAAAATAGAAGTGCGTAGACATCAAGCTATTTTCTGGTGCTATTGTCGGGGATTGAAGAAGAAGAAACTCCCACGTCAACCACGCGCCATCAAAGCTATTTTCTAGTGTCGTTGCCGGGGAGGTAAGGTAAAAGGTACTCACATCTTCTGGCTACTAAGCTATCTTCTAGTACTGTTGCTGGTGTGTGAGTGCTCAGAGTTATTTCCTTTAGATTTTGCAATTATATTTTTTGTTTCTTGTTTTTATTTTCACTAGTTAGGCTTAACGGAAAACAAACAAAAAATTAAAGAGCTTTATAGTATTTATCTTGAGTTAGGACATGAAGTGTTTGAAGAGAAAATTAAAAAACCTATGGAACTTTATTTGCATGCTAATAGCAATGTTATTAGTATGAATTCTTTGAACACCAGTATTGCTAGTGCTATGGAAAAGTCTAAGCTTGGGGAAGCTGGTTTTGATGAGCATGATATTTTTAGTCCCCTAAGCATGGAGGAGAAAATTTACTTTGATGATACTATGCCTCCAATATATGATGATTACAATGATGAATATGATATTTTCAGTCCACCTACTATTGAGGAGAAAATTAATTATGGTTACAATATGACTCCTATATTTGATGATTATGGCGATGAGAATAATAATGATAGCCATTTTGTTGAATTTGCTCACACTATGATTAATAAGAATGACTATGTTTATGTGGAGAGTATTAATTCTTTTATGCATGTGGCTCATGATAAGAATGTTTTATGTGATATTTATATTGTTAATTTTATTCATGATTCTACTAAAATTTATTATGAGAGAGGGAAACATGTTTTTATGTATTTCAATAATATTAAGTTTCTCCTCTTTATGTTGAAATTTTTGAAGTTGCACTTGTTTTGCTTGCCTATTCTTGTTGCTTTCTGTTTTCATGACTTGTCCCATATTTGCTTCTTGATGCTCTTTTTTTTCTTCAATTCATTTTTCTTATGTGGGCATTATCGAAACTAGGATGCCTATCTTAATGGCTATAAAGAAAGAGCTTTTGGGAGACAACCCATTATATTTTTTACTTTTAGTTTATTTTTGTTTTGTTGAGTCTTGGAAGTTATTGCCTCTGTAATAACCTCTCCTTATCCTTTTTATTTGGTTTTTGTGCCCATAATAACCTCTAATGAGGGAAGTAAGATATGGGGAAGTTGCTGTCCCGAAACAGATTTCTGTGCGTCACTGTAAAAAATCGTGAAAAATCTTTGTACGTCTGATTGAGCAGTAATTGTTTTAGCTTCTGCCCCAGGTTATTATCTAACTTTCGTTAGTTTATCACTTTTCGATTTGAGCGACATAAGGTCTTCGAAAAATTGGCTTTTACCTGCTGGTCTGTTTTGACAGAGTTCTGCCATTATTTGCATTTGCCTCTTTATCGATTTCTTTTTGGGTTCTTTTTGGTGAATTGAGCTTTTTGAGGGAATTGCTATAGTAGCTTGTGTTTTTAATGAAAGTTTTTCTGTTTTAAAACTAAACCCCAAAGGTTTATTATCTTTTGAATGCAGTAACGTTGCTAATGAAGATTGTGTGAAGTTTTGTATGAAGGAAATTTTCAGATGTAGGGAAAGAATGATGTAATGAGATGAAGAATGGACAAAAGCTCAAGCTTGGGGATGCCACCCCGTGTCACCCCAAGAAATATTCAAGAGGTACAAGCATCAAAGCTTGGGGATGCCCATGGCATCCCCTTCTTCATCAATAAAAATCGCAGGTCTTTGTAGACACTTCGTTTTTATTGTTTCATGCACTGTTGTGTTGTTCTTGGAGCGTCTTTGTTTTTGTTTTTAGTTTTCTTTTCCTTAGTTTGCTTGAATAAATTGGTTGCACCCCCTCATTCATGTATTAGTTTTCAAATAAAGTTGATTTGGATTGGAAAAGAGTAGGAAAGTCCATGCTTAAGTGGTATAAAAGGAGCTTGTTTTTTACCGTGACTTAGACTTTATCATGTCATTCTTGATATTGTTTTGGATTTATTCTTAGTGATTTTTTCTATAACATGAAATGTTATAAACAATTGAGATTGCTTAATGTGCCTTGAAAGAATCATGTGTTGTTTTAGCATATTAAAAGCATAATATTGTGGTATTCTCCTTTAAATGCTTTATTTGGGTTGACTTGGCGCATGCTCACACCATGTTAAGACTACACCAAGTCACCATAGCCTCTATGATCATTTAGTTTTCGACTTGTAATATCACTTTATGCTTTAATTAATAATGTTTTGTCGCTTTGCATGATTATGGCCATTATTGCTCTCTTAGTTGGTCGCTCCTAGTCTTTTGCTAGCATCCATACCAAGTATGATTTCCACTCATGCATCCAACTCCAAATAAAACCAAGTTATTCCAAAGAGTCCACCATACCTACCTATTAGCATTTGCTATTCCAAGTATATTCAGGTTTCTATCTACCTTCCGAATTAAACTTGTTATGTGAAAATTAGTGATTAAAGCTCTCACGAACTTGATGGCACACTTTACTTTTCTTGTCCCTAATAAACTTGAACCACTGTGTCATCTATGTTGTATATGCTTGCACTTATACGTTGGGGATTAGCAGAACCATGTTATCATGGGGAACGCTTTCAGCATTGCACTTGTACATTGTACCCAGTTGATATCATGCTCTTTTGTTTATGGATGTCGTCGGTGTGAAATGAAAGGGGAGCTTGTAAGTCCATGGAGTTATGTATGTGTGTTAGAGAAACGCCTGGGCGGCTAGCCTAAGCCATGCCTAATCATGATGGAAACTTGCAGCATCACCATAGTGAGCAATCTATGAAGCATTCTTCTTATAAAAAAGAGATAGAGATTGAGAAAAAGAAAAAAAGATGAGAAAAGAGGAAAGAGAGAAAAAAGCACCATTTTCCCATGGTAAATAAGAAGATTGCTGAGATGCTCATTGTCTGCTTGCCTTGTCATTTTGATTATGGGATAGCTCCTGTATCATGTGCAAGGGGTACCCCGTTGGTGGTTCTCTATGATACACATGTACTTACTATGACAAGAACTTACCGGTAACTAAACTTGAGTAGCATGAGGAGCGACCCTCGTATTCAAGGGACATGAGATTGCCAACATATACTTTGTCAAGCATATACTCCATAGTTTGTTCACTTTAACCTTAATCACTTCAAGATGCTTATGATAGGGACAATGAGAGCTGAAAGCTAATAAGTACCATAATTTTTGGAAGCTCTTTATGAGACTTGAATCCTTGCTTCCTTCTATGAAGGCCTTTCTTTTACTTTTATGTTGAGTCTCCATTTTCTATATTTATGCACCTATTGAGAGAGCATAGTGGCCATTCTTAGTTTAATGTGCATTGTCCCAAAACTTTGTTATTGATTCATAACTTTGATATTGCTTGTTCTTAAACTATTTGTATCTAGTCACCCTTATGAACTTTGAAGGTGTCCTATGCATTTATGTTTTGCTACACTATGAGGGACAAGCTGAATACCATTCTCAATATGTTTTCTATATGTGAAACAAACAAACGTCTTTCAAAGCATTATTATTCATGAATCTTTTGTTTGTACCTTTTTATGTTACAACATAGTTGCTATGTCTTATTGTTAGAACTACATCTTTCATGCTATGTTAAAGTACTATGATCCCAGCTATCAATGTTGTACAAATACTTTGATCAAGATTATGATGGTGCATGTCACCTAAAAAAATATTCTTTTTTATCACTTACCTACTCGAGGACGAGCAGGAGTTAATCTTGGGGATGTTGATACGTTGCAAACGTATAATTTTTGATGCTCCATGCTTGTTTTATATCATTTGTCCTATGCTTTGTCTACACTTTGAGGTATTTTTATACACTTTCTGAACTAACCTATTGACAAGATGCCACATTGCTAGTTGCCTGTTTTCTGTTGCTTTTGGTTTCAGAAAAGCTAAAAAATGAATATTCTCGGAATTGAACGGGACAAAAGCTAAAGTAAATATTTCACCGAGGGGAACACGGAGCCAGAAGATGAGACAGAGAAGGGCCTCGAGGGGGCCACACCCCCTAGCCGTAGGGCCTGGCCTGGCCCGTGCCTGGGAGGGGTGCAACCGCCTCGGGCACCCCCTCGGCCTCCCTCTTCGCCTATAGGAAGCTTCCTGATGAGAAAACCCTAAATAATCTAGGAAAAAGCCACGAAAACCTCCATAGCGCTGCCGCCACCGAAGGGGAGATTCGGGGGATAGAAAGTCTCTGTTTCGGCACCCTGCCGGGACAGGGAATTGCCCCCGGAGCCATCTTCATCGATCTCCACCACCATCTCCATCACCGTTGCTGATTCCCATGATGATGAGTGAGTAGTTCTTCCTCGAGGCTTAGGGCTCTACCGGTAGCTATGTGTTCATCTCTCTCTCTATGTGTGATCTTATTAAGATCATGAGCTTTGTAATCTATAGATCTATTTTGCTACTCAAGTGCTTTAATGAATCTCTGTTTATCCCCACGTGTGTGAAGTTGACAGTGTGCACACCGTGTGGCACTTTGGCTAAGGTCACATAAATACTTGTCATGAGTATAATTTGAGTTGGATGTCTCTATGAGATTGTGGTGTTTGTTGGAACCATCTAGCGCTCAAGGTGATAGTGAGGGGTTATCTAGATGGGGAAAGAAAACTTTGAGGTGTGCTGTTATAGCCCTACTGTGGATTAGAGTTATCCAACCGAAGAGTAGTTCAGAGTAGTATCATAAAGAGATGATATTTATATGAGAGTGTTCACTAGTGAAAGTATGATCCCTAGGCCTTGTTTCTAAGCATTGAAACACCGTTTGCAACTAGATCTGTTACATGTTTGCTTGCTTCCATCTTTATTTCAGATTTCCTTTAGTCTCTCCCTACCCGTCAAGCTCTTTTCTGGCACCGTTACCACTTATAATTATCCATACCACTTGTATTTCACTATCTCTTCGCCGAACTAGTGCACCTATACACCTGACAAATGTATTGGATGTGTTGGGGATACAAGAGACTTCTTGTATCTTGATTGCAGAGTTGCTTGAGAGGGATACCTTTGACCACTTCCTCCCTTAGTTTGATAAACCTTGGGTATTCCATTTAAGGTAAACTTGCTGTTGTTCTACAAACCTCTGCACTTGGAGACCCAACAACTGTCTACAAGAATAGAAGTGCGTAGACATCAGGCCTCTTCCCTGCCTGCCCAAAGGAAGCCCCTCGCAATCTTCTGGATCTGCTTGAGCGTCGTCTTGTTGAACCCCAGCACCACGATCTAGTGCAGGGGATCGCCATAAGCACCAATTTGACGAGGGTAAGGTGCCCAGCCTTGGCCATCATGCCAACCTTCCAGGTTGGTAGCATGTTCATGATGTTGTCTACGTGAGGCTGGAGTGCCGACGCGGACATCTGCCTCAGGGACAGGGGATCCCAATGTATCGGACTAGGAATGGCGCCAGTTGGTAGCCCATGGCTGCCGCCGCCTGGAGGGCTTCCTCCTCGGAGAATGCAATCGAGAATACCGAGCACTTGGCGTAGTTGGTGTGTAGATCTGATGCCTCACCGAATAGCGTCTGGAGGACGCGTACCATGCGCAACTCCGCCTCATCCGGATGGTAGAATATCACGACATCGTCCGCATATAGGGAGATCGTCGTCACCAACTCACGGGAAGCCACCCTCCTCAGAATCCCGAGCTCCATGGCCCTGGCCATCACCCTGTTGAGCGTGCTAATGAACAACACAAACAACATCGGCGATAGGGGACCCCCGTGTCTCAGGCCCCGCCGATGCCAGATCGGGGGACCTGGCTCGCCATTGAGCATCACCCGGGTGCTCGCCATCGAGAGAAGGATAGCCACCAGTTCACGAAATCTAGGGACAAATCCCACCTTCTGCAGCACCTCAAACAATAGTGCCCAGGATACTGAGTCGAATGCTTTAGCTATATCGAGCTTCAGCATGACCCGTGGTTCCCTCAGCCGATGCAGCAACCGCGTTGTCTGCTGAACCAACATGAAGTTATCATGGATGCAGCGCTTCCTGATGAAGGCGCACTGGTTCAGGTCAACCAGGGGTCCCAGCCGCAAGGCCAGCCTAGAGGCCAGAACCTTCGCCCCCAGCTTGGCAAAGATGTGGATGAGGCTTATCGGTCTGTAGTCTCCTAGCTCAGCTGCGTCGCTGCTTTTAGGCAGTAGTATAACTAGAGCCTGATTGAGGCCCTTGAAACCGTGCCCATTCATGGAGTACAGTTTGGCGAAGGCCAACATGAAGTCAGTTTTCACCACATCCCAACAAGACTGCAGGATGAAGCTTAGAGGTTGCCTTCTCTCGGGTGGATGATGTTGACTGCTGTGACAAGATATCTTCCTGCTTCTCGTTAGTTGGCCTGTTTAGATGGTCTTCCTGATCTTCGGATAGTTCCCATCGTCCTTGGCTTGTTCGATTTCGTGTGGTAGCCTTAAGACGTTAACTTTGTTCTAAGGGCGTTACCTTGTAGAGCGGCACCCTGAAGACCTCGTTTTCTATCTTTGTTCTTTTGCTTTTTGAACATGGATGCTAGTTGGTTTTTGTATTTCGTTATCCTTTGATAACGAAATTCGGTCCGGAGGGATCGTGTGAAAAAAACCAGATGTTACTATGTTTTTTTGCAACACATAGGTCCAGTCCCCAGCTCAATGCAGTGTATTGAAACAAGGTCAAACAAATGTCATGTAGAACGCAATCATGCTCCTTCCCTACTCCCACAGATTGTCGAAAGACATCTTCACAAGAAGGCAGTGACATCGATCATCAGTTGCACGCGAAAGTGTACAAACTCAGATATCTGAAACCAGAGCACTAGGTTCTTAACAATATACTTAACGACACAAGTCCAGCAGCTGCGACATATGCACAATTGCACACGACTGTACACTTGGTACATAAAAGCCTACTAATAAGTCTGGCTTACACAACACTGGATCTTACTAAGTACAACGGTAGAAAAATGACAGCAACATCTAGGAACAACGCTCCCCCCACACACAACCCCACCTCCCCTGCCTGTCTTGGTTCAATGGTTGCAGTCTCCCCTCGAAAATGACACACAGACGACCATTGCTAATGGTTCTTGACTTAACTACTGGTGATGTCTAGCACCTTGGCAACTACCAGATAATCTGGATCATAATGTCAGGGAGGTCACCGACGGTCCTCCTAAGTGTGACAATCATATAAGCCATACTCTTGTGAAGATGATCGAGACATTCCTGCATTTTACTTTCATTTAGGAGTCTACACATGATTGCCAAAATCGAATGATTCTAACCCAGTACTTTAAAATTTTACTTACATTGCTCAGCACGGATCAGAGGTACACCCCATTATACTCTCGTATGCAGTGCAGGATATACACACCGCTCAGCTCACTGTTTCAGGAAACTTGAAAAAGTTAACACAAATCTGGGAACATAATTAATTTTTGGGGTTGACCACTGTAAGCATAAGGAGAAATAATCATCACCTAGTATAGCGTGCATGCCTCCATTGTAGTTATAATGCCAACCTTTGGCACTTATCTCCCAGTCAGTTATGTTCTCATGGATGCACCTGATGAGGCCATGCAGAACCTTTTTGGCATTCTCCTCATGCTTAGCAAGCATCACATCTCCACCCTCGAATGTCAAAGTTGGATCCATAACCAGCATGTGTTTATGATAAGGGTCGATGACATAGATTGCCCAGATTTGCATGAATTCTAGTAGAATGACCAGCTGTATCACGCATGAATATCATAACTCAGTCCTGTGCTTGGATCCGAGAGAAACCAAAGGCAGATAGTTCTGGATTTTTAACTGAATTTTCTTACCTTCTTCACATATTCAAGCATGTAGCCGAGAGCTGCAGCTGACATAATTGTCTTCATGTACTCGTAATCAATCCATCTAGCATCTATATTCATCAAGTGTTGCTGCAGTTGACGACATAGTTAAATCAGAAAAACAAAAGTATCAAGACATGTTTTGGTTGGTACATCCAAAGGCAAGTATCTATTTTCTCTCATTACCGCAAATCTAGGATCGAAGCCGTGGCACCGACGTTCTGCAGAATACCCATATATCTTGAATTCAAGGTACTTAACCATTTCAGTGCACCGCAGACCAACCGATAAAAGTTATCTTGCCCCTGCTCCAAATTCTATCTTGGTAAGTCCCATCGACAAAGCTAGACCCTGGTCAGCCAGAGGTGTCTGAACCATTTCCTGCACACAGCTACAATATGGCGACCCTGGATTTAACATCCAAGATTACCCTTCATGCAAACCACCACGATCCCATGATCAGTGCATCGTGGAGCATAACCGACATAGTATCAAAGTACACATCCATTACAGTACCGAATACAACAAGTCTTACATAAATAGTCTTACATAATTGCCACGATGGGCACAAATAGATAATAGCAGCGGAATATCCAGACGCGGAAGACCCAAGTGAAGCCATATCCCAACAGGTGCCTGACTCAGCGTAACGCCCTAGTTCATGAAGTCGTCACCAAAACCTCCATCATCTCCATCATCCTGCTCATAGTCTGGCCAAGTAGATAGCCAAGGACAATGCCAGTGAGTACTTTTGAATGTACTCGCAAACCACCATAGCAAATGGATAATAAGAGAGTATGCATTATGGCTGTGGATAGGATGGCTCCAAAGAGGTTCTTTTCAAGATCAACTTTTCTTGTAGATAAAGCATCTACACAAATTTTTTATTGAACAACTTTTATAGATCATTTTAGAAATCAGTTGATAAAGTTGTAGCTACTAGGATGGGGTCACCCATTTGTTTTTATTTCGGTCATCCCATGACCAACACCTCCTTCATTTCTGACCATCCCACGGTCCAACATTTATACCTTCCGACCATCCCTTGGTCAAAACATCTTTCGAAAACCTTTTTTATAAAACAAAACCACACTGCTCTACAGTAATTTGTCCAACCGTCCATAACCGTAGACACAGATATTCAAATAGATTTACACTCTGTAGAGGTGGTACACTTTACCCACAAGATTCGATACATCCGCCGTGAGTAATCATGGATCATCATACCTCAGAATGCAGGGTTCGGATAATCAAACAAAACTCTCGTAGAGTCTACTCTAGCATGGGCCCTACCCTATGAGTTGTTCCTCTCAATACCGGGACGTCTGGATCTACGGAACAACCAGAGTGCTTTTTCGACTCCTTGAGAGTGAGTACTTTCAATTAGAGGCTCATAGTATCATTCGGCTGCTCCCAGGGACATTTCGCATTTCCTCCAGGTGGTTGTCCCACAGCGACCCTTTCTGTAAAGGAAACCCGACATACGAGGGATGTGATCCCTTATAGTAGTTACGAGGGGTCCCATATTGGAGCAAACTAAGTTTGATTTAAGCCCCGTCCCACTCCGGGGTAGTGTGGTTGCATGGGTGAGTTATTGTAGCTAAGCAGCAAAGAACCGGGTGTGTTTTCGAAAACATTTTTGCCTCCTTCTTTCCTTCACCATTTTGTAAAGTCAAAACTTTTCCTTTTGCAAGACTCTCTTGGCAAGTCCCACTTGCCAAGGTTTTCATTTAAAACCTTTGTAAAACTTTTTTTCTTCCAGGTTCCCAACCTAGAGTTTTATGTAGGCTAAAAAAGGGGTCTCCAAGGAGGGTCGTGGCGTAGAACACCACCCTAATCTACAAGGGGATAAGTCGGCGTGTCCAAGGGCTGTACTAAACAGTACCATAGGTACGGGTTTGGAGGAGCCAAACCAATACACGATATAGAGATATATATAGACACTAGTAGAAAAGGGGCCTTTGGTTTGGGCCACTAGTCCCGGCCGGGGCTGGGGCCAGGACTAATGGTCCGAACCGGACGGCCCGAGGACGCTGAGGTCCTTTTCCTGGCCCGTAAGGGACCATTAGTCCCGGTTTGAGATACAAACTGGGACTAATGGGTCTGGGCATGCGCGCGTGCTCCTGGCAGAACCATTAGTCCCGGTTTGTATCTCAAACCGGGACTAATGGTCTGGCACTATATATATGCACCCAGCCCTCCACTCTCTTCTGTTTTTCCCTCTGTGAGGTGGGTATAACTTTGTGCTAATTTTTTTCTTCATATGCACTAGAGGTGTTCGGTGAAATGCTTGTTAGAGGGATGTCACTTGAGTTCACACAAGACAAAACATGATATGAGGTTCCAGAGCCACACTTAAGTTTTCTCATCTTTGTTTCCAGGTGTCCTAAAAGGTTAGCCACTATTTTCTCGTTTAGATCGCGCGGTACTAATTTGAGCATCGTGATTGCGTTTGATATATATGCATGGTTGTATGATGCAGATGAGCCATCCATGGATGTACGGTGACCAACGCTCTGATGCTTACAGAGTAGGCCTGCGTTCTTTTCGCCTTGTGGCCGAGGCGAACAAGTGGTGGGATGGTTTTATGTGTTGAATGTCGAAATGAGCAGGCTCACACTTCCTCAAGAGTCATTCAGAGTCACCTGTTTCGGGCCGGTTTCATGTCCGGCTATAATGTTTGGACCAAGCACGGAGAAAGAGGGGTTATGATGGAAGACGGCGATGAAGAAGAGAACGATGATGACAACTACCGATCTATGTTCCCTGAATATGCTGATACCGCAATGGAAGACAATGAAGAAGGGGGTGAATAACGGTGTAACATCCCAAAACTTCAATCCAAGCTTATCAAGATCCAAATCATCAAAATTAGCGTTAACAAAAACTTTTCCAAAGTAAAAATGAAAGCATTCATGTGTATGAGCATTTAAATTAGGATTTGATTTGAATTGCCATGGTTCTATGATTCCTTGCTTGTAAAATGTTTCTTAGGTGATTTAAACATCATCTACATCATTCCCAAACTTTTCCCAAAGAAGAACAACTCAAAATGAATAATTAAAGTAAATGGTCATTTTGGCCAAATTAACTATCATGCCTACTTTGGCTATTCCTAGTACTCAAAACTTAACAGAAACATGTGTGGATCTTTACACCCCTTGATAGTACACATAATGAGGTACCAAGGCCCACTTTGTGATCTGCTAAAATCTTTCAAATGCTAATTTTCAATGACTGTTTAAAATTGAATCTAATTCATATGGGAAGATCCCACTATTTCAAAAACCACTCAAACAAGCTCAATTTTCAAAACCCAAGCAACCACAGAGTCTCAAGCTTATGCCTAGCAAACCCACCAAAAATCTTTTCAAAATTCAAAAGTTTATTTCTTGCGGCCATTTAATCAAACACTTGGCAGGCAGGGTTAAACTCTAAACCATAGCTCACTGTTTTGAACAGGGTTTTGCCCCCATTTGATCTCCATTTAATCCTTTGGTCCCCTCATGATCTAACCATACCATTAGCACCCCTCCCCTTGTCCCTAGCCACAGTGTCGAGCCACCCCGAGCACTAGCTCGCCGGCCGACCATGCACTCGCCCTAGCAGACCACCTCCCTCTCTCTCGTCGTGTCTACGAGGTAGCCAGGACCTCACCGCCACCCTTTGTCCCTTCCCCGAGCCAAGCCCAGCAGTGGACCACCGAGCAATCCACGCGCCCAGTGCCACCACGCCATGTCGAGCACGCGCCAGAGCGCCGCACCCGGCACGCGTGCACAAGCCGCCGCTCAACCACATCCCGTGCCCACCGCTCTGCCACGACCCAGGGAACATGACGGACACGCCCGTTCACCGCCCAACGCACCACAGCCACCGCTCGCCGTGGACATTACCGCTTCTGCCGATCAGAGCGCCAGCTGCCCCCGACCGCATACCACCGCGCATAAGCCAACATCAAGTTCCTAGAGCACCGCCAGGAGACCTCCCGTCGATCACCACCCTCAGCCATGCCGCTAGCCACCCGTAGCCATGTCACCACCGTCTCCTGCCCATCCCTCTCGGTCTCTCCGTCGAGCCTATAAAAGGAGGGCACCCCCAGCCATTCGAAACACACCACTCCACTCCCCTCACCTCACTGATCATCCCACACCACTAGCCAGAGCAAGGGGAGCAGCAGCTCGCCGGAATTGCACCGGAGCAGGCCGCCTCTAGAGGAGAAGGGCGCCGCTGATTGCGACCACCCCCGGAGCTGCCTCGACCGTCCTTGAGCTCGCCGTCGACCACCAGTCCGTTTGCCTGCCTCGCCGTCATTGCTGGAGCCCTGGTACGCCCCCTATGCACCCCCACCGAGCCACTAGGGTTCGAGCTCACTGGCGACAGGTCCATCATCGACGACAAGCCCCAGTCGTTGATCCTCAGTCAAATCTAACGGCCCACATCGCCCTGTACCGCTTCACGCGTTATGAGCCGCTGACTTGTGGACCCCCCCTGTCAGTTGAGCCCCGCGCCATAGAGTGACACTGGGTCGGCCCGTTAGAGTTTCCCGCGCGACCCAGTTAGTTTGAATTAGAATTTTCCTATTTAGTTTAAACTTAGTTCTGTCTCTAAGTTTGAAAATCAATTTAGAGATTTTTACAAATCCAAATTGCATGAAACCAATTTTGCCTAAAAGGCATTGAAATGATCTATCCAAGCCCGTTGGATTTAATTTAATTAGAGTTATAGATCTCTCCTAGTAAAAATAATAAAACAGAAGCATTTGCACCTTGCAACATTTTTATAAAATCAACCAAGATAGGTTTTGAGTTGATTCCAACTCTCAAAAATCACATTTCACCATACCTATATGAATATGTAATAATATTAAGGTTTACATGCAGTGACTTTGGACTAGTACCAAAATAATGCTATATAGGCATTTCTAGTCACTTTAAATCATTAAATATTGAACTTAAACCAAAGTAATTATGATCCAATCCTTAAATCACATTCCCAAATGTGAGAATATGTGGTGATGACATGTGTCCACATGATCCCATATTTTAAGTGGTGAATATTAAATCTTAGTTAATTTTTCAATGAGTAGAAATTACTTTTCTAAATTAAAAAGAATGAAACTAGTGAATGAAACTTGTGATGCTTGTGATGATAATAGATCATCAAATGTGTGTCTTAGAATGCTAATTATACTACTTAAGTATTGTTTGGTGATTATGTACTCCGTATGTATTTATAGATGATAATACCGACCAAGTCTACGAGGAGGAGGAGTTCTACCAAGAAGAAGAAGAAGAAAACTTCAACCACTGCACCAACCAAGGCAAGCCACCATTAACAATGCAAGCTAACACTTGCAAGTATAATGCTTAGCAAGCTAGTATTAAACTAGATGGTTTAGCAAGATGCTATAGACATGCTTGAGTCATATCACTTTGACTATTAGTTACCCCAAGTCTTATTCACAAGCTTTACTTCCTTTACTTTACCCAAAGTTCTCCACTTTTTGAAGGTAGCATAAAGAGTATAAAACTTGACCTATTTTAGAACCCTTTAGATGTCATTCTATGGCATGAGATTGAACCCATCACTTCCACCTTAGTGAACACTCTTAACTTAGTAGTTTAGAGTAGATCAAAAACTTGAGTCACGTTAGATGGGAACACTTGGTGAAAATGAATTATGAAAACCTTGGAATGATGAGTCATTCTATTGAGATGTTTTGACATGTGTTGAGAAACACAAATGGTTTATTATGGTGAAAATGTTGAGGCATGAGCCTTAACCCTTTTATAAAACTGATGGTTGGATTCGGGTGCGATACCATTCCAAATTTATCATACAACCACACTACCTGAATTGGGTAAGGCTTAGATGGAAATTTATATGCATTAGTATTAGTTCCCTCGCGGGAAAGATTTGAGCTGAGGCTACCTCTCATGATGTCCACCTATGCAGTGCCCAAGATGACTGATGGTCATGGTTGGGAGGCCATGCTCATAGGAGAGGTGCTTATACTAGGGTGTGTAAAAGGAAAGTTATGTTTGATTATCTGCATACTAAGTATGATGATTCAGGGTTATCCCTGACAGATGTATCGAATCTTGTGGTGAAAGTGTACCACCTCTGCAGAGTATCAAACTATTCGAATAGCCGCGTCCCCGGTTATGGACAGTTGGAATGGCCATACTGTTTCGTTGTCAGATGTTTTCCAAATAACTTGAAATGAATGATAAATCTTGACTTGACCACAATAGGGTTGTGTTTATGACAATAGCTTCCCAACTTAAGTGATTCTAGAACTTTATTTTATCATTCTTTGTTTCTGAACTCAGATTAGGTTTCAAACTTAACTTTATAGTTAAACTTAGGTCTAGTACTTTAACTTAGAATTATACTACTTGTTAGTGGTAGTTTGCGAGTACTTAAAGAGTGCTCATGGCTTTTGTCCCTGGCTATTCTCATGGCCAGACTATGAAGGAGACTATCAAGATGATGGCCAACAGGACGGCTATGATAACTAGGACTATTTGCCTTCGTCAGCATTGCCTGTGCCCTTGAAGATGGACCCCACCGCTACGCTTATATTTTAATTCCGCTGTCTGTTGTATTAAGACTGGATCATGAGATCCTTATTTGTGTAAGACCTTATGTATGGTTTGTAATGGATGATGTACTGTGATATCCAATCCGTTATGTCTCGCAAAAATGGTAATCCTGGGATTGCGAGGTATGGCATAACGGGCATCTGGGATTTAAAAACCGGGTGTTGACAAGTTGGTATTAGAGCCATCCTGACCATAGGACACCCTAGTTAGAATGGACGTCCGAACGAAAACTTAGTTTCAAAACCAAAGTGAGTATTTATGAAAAACTATCTCCTCTCTTATCCTTGGGAATTCTTCCTTTCTCAAAAATTCATGTTCCTCGAAATTCTTATATTACTACTTAAAATTTGACACACTTGATCACTTCACTAATTTCCTCATCCTTAATTCTTGTAGATGGAGACTCAGTTCAGCAAGTTCTACAAGTTGGGAAACGGAGGTCAGCTGATCTTCGAGAGGGATCTGGATTCACTGTCAGAGTTCTTGGGACGCCCACATCCGGAGTTTCTTGGAGCTCAATTTCCAGGACCCCCAGGAGGAGACCTACAGTGGCTAGTCATTGCGGATCTTAGAGGAAGTATTGAAGCACCAACTTTTGGGAGAATTCAGTTCTCCGTGAGAGAGAACAACTGGCTAGATGGATTAGCCAGAGCAATGCATGAAGCTCTCGCACATCTATGTGCCCTCAGCGTCAACAATATCCAAGGAACCCGTTTTGCTCACTATGCAAGACGTGACTTCATGGGAATGCCGATGGAGATGCCAAGTCACCCAGAGTTGAGGCATCAAGTGGAGAATCTTGACATCTTGCTTCACGACAGATAGCAGGGACTGGACAATGCCAGGGAGTTAGCCAACCAGAACCGTGCCATTGCCGACCAGAAGGCCCGCACTTTCGTGACCGCTCGTCAGATCGCCAGTCTCTTTGCCGCCAGCGTGCAAAGAAGGATCGCACCATCGCCCGTCTTTGCAAAAAGGTGGCCGACCTCGAGAAGACCGTCAAGGAGCAGGAAGCTCAGCTTGCCGCCAAGGAAGAAGAAGATGAGGGTCAAGACATCCAGGGAGACATGGATTCTTACCTCAGCAACGATGATGACTTTCTGGAGGAGGATGTCGTGGACTTCTACACTGACGATGAGGACTCCGACTTCATCGACGATGAGTAGATGCACTAGAGCACTGTCGTAGCATGAGATGTATCGGTCCCATCAGATCAGAAGCTACGTAATGGTTCTTCAAACCATCTGTTTTCCTTTGATTGCTGTGGTGTGTGTTGTATCGTGTGCTTGCTTGTATGAATGAAAATGAAGTTAGTTGAAAAACCTGAGTCTAACTCAAAGTTTTAGCTTTGAAAAACCAAAACCATGCACCTTAGAATTTCCCTCTTACCCCTATATTTATCTCAATCTTCAGATGACTCGTGGAAACCAAGGAGGGAGCATCTCGTCGCAAGACCCAATGCTGCAGATCTTACAGAATCTCATCACCGACCGTGAAGCAAGCAGGGCAGAACGTCAAGCCAACTTAGCAACACTATAGCAGATCGCCCAGATGGCTCTCAACAACCAAGGGCATGGAAATCAGGATCACCATGGATCCAAACTCAAAAAATTTCAGAGTACCAATCCCACAATCTTCAACCAATCTGAAAACCCATTAGATGCTGACGACTGGTTACAGACGATGGAAAACAACCTCGAAGTTGTAGGAGTTGATGAAAACGAGAAAGTTCTCTTTGCCACCCACTATCTGGCGGGAGATGCAAGAGCTTGGTGGAATAGCATCCGCAATATGAACCATGGTCAAGTGATGACATGGGAGGCATTCAAAGTCAAATTCAGCCGCACCCACATGCCGCAAGGTCTAGTCAACAGGATGAGAGATGAATTCCGCGAATTGAAGCAAGGAAGAATGGCTGTGGTAGAATACCATGACAGATTCCTGTCACTTGCCAGATATGCACCGGATGAAATCAACACGGAGGCCAAGAAGAAGGAGAGATTCTTGAACGGACTGCATGATGAAATGCAGATTGTCCTCGTCAACATCCGTTTTCAGGATCTCGAAGAGCTAGTCGACTCTGCCATTCAGATGGAAGGGAAGATTAATCAGGCAAACGATAACCGCAAACATCGTATGATGCAGCAATCAGGATCTAGTAGTCACCAGAAGTACCATCCCAACCCTTCACCAGGATATGCACCAAGGAACAACCGACCCCCAATGTCTCGCCCAAGCTACCCCAACCGTAGCGGAGGCAATGTGAAGTCCGGAGGAAACCATCTCAACTCCGGCAATGCCAACAATTTCAACCGTGCACCTCCCAAGAGCAACAACAACAACAACAACACTGCACCCAAAACTGGCAGCAATGTTGTGCCTGTCGCAGCCAAGGAAAAGTCCCAGATCACCTGTTTTGAGTGTGGAGTGAAGGGTCACTATTCCAATGAGTGTCCCAAGAAGACTGCAACCAATACCACTGTGAATGCCCCAGCTCAACAACAGCGTCGTGTTCAACCAGGAAGAAGGTTTGCCCCAGGGAACCCTCACAACCGCAACGGTCGTCTCTTCCACATGAACGCAGAAGAAGCCCAGGAAGCGCCAGATGTAGTGTTGGGTATGTTTTCTGTCAACTCAGTTTTAGCAAGAGTATTGTTTGATTCGGGAGCATCGCATTCTTTTGTCACCGAAGATTTGCATGCACTAGTAAGATTCACCCAACCAACTTGAAGCATGTCATGATAGTTCAAATCCCCGGTTCAACTACCAAAGCTAGAAAAATTTGCAAAGCTGTGCTTATCAGAATACATGGGATAGATTTTTATGCCAACCTAATTGTACTTGGAACCAAAGGATGGGAAGTAGTACTAGGTATGGACTAGATGTCAATGCATAAAGGACTGATAGACTGTGCTAAGAAAGCCATCACCATGACCAGTAGTTCTGGAGTAACATTAGAGCATATCTCTGAAACCGTACCCTGTCAATTCAAGTGCAACAAGAGTCTAGCCCTACCCACCATAGACCAAGTCAGAGTAGCCTGTGAATACCCCGACGTATTCCCAGATGAACTGTCAGGTATGCCCCTGGATAGGGATATTGAGTTCATTATCGAACTAATTCCCGGAACCGGACCCATAGCCCAGAGACCCTATAGCATGAACCCCTCAGAGTTAGTTGAGTTGAAGAAGCAGTTAGATGCCATGTTAGCAACATGCTTGATTCAGCGAAGCGCATCGCCATGGAGATCACCAGTGTTATTCGTCGACAAGAAAGATGGAGGCAACCGTCTGTGCACAGATTACAGAAAGTTGAATGATGTCACCATCAAAAACAAGTACCCCTTGCCAAAGATAGAGGATCTATTTGATCAGTTGACTGGAGCTCAGGTATTCTCAAAGATTGATCTTAGGACTGGTTATCACCAACTTAAGATTCGTGCAACGGATATTCCAAAGACCGCCTTTACTACTCGCTATGGTTTATACGAGTATACGGTTATGTCTTTTGGATTAACCAATGCCCCTACTTATTTCATGAATCTCATGAATAAGATATTTATGAATTTCCTAGGTAAGTTTGTAGCTGTGTTTATCGACGACATCCTTATCTACTCCCAAGTCAGAAGAAGAGCATGAGCAACAGCTGAGAATTATCCTAGAAACCCTGAGGGAGCATCAGTTATATGCCAAGTTCAGCAAGTGTGAGTTTTGGCTGAAAGAAGTAGGATTCCTAGGACATATTGTGTCTGCCGGAGGAGTCTCAGTTGATCCCGCCAAGATCAAAGATGTCAAAGAATGGGAAGCCCCAACAACTCAAACCCAAGTCCGTGCATTTCTCGGATTAGCGGGATACTACCGCAAGTTCGTAGAAGGATTCTCGAGCATAGCCCGACCCATGACCCAATTGTTGAAGAAGGACAAGAAGTTTGAATGGACTGACAAATGTGAAGCCAGTTTTCAGGAGCTGAAGAAGAGATTGATATCAGCCCCAATATTGATCATGCCAGACATCAAGAAGCCGTTTGATGTATATTGTGATGAATCCAAGATTGGTCTAGGAAGTGTATTGATGCAAGAAGGCAAAGTCATCGCGTATCTGTCTCGACAACTGAAGCAACATGAGCAGAACTATCCGACCCATGATCTTGAGCTAGCAGTTGTGGTTCTAGCATTGAAGACTTGGCGTCATTACCTGATGGGTAATCGCTGTGAGATTTACTTAGATCACAAGAGTTTAAAGTATATTTTCACTCAGAAGGAGCTGAATATGAGGCAAAGGAGATGGATAGAGTTAATCAAGGATTATGACCTTGACATTCACTATCACCCCGGCAAAGCCAATGTGGTAGCGGATGCTCTTAGCAGATTGCCGTGTAGGCTAAATACCATGATCAAGGAGAAGCAACCAAGTTTGTATGAAGAGTTGGAGCAGTTCGGGACTGAATTAGTTAGCAAAGGATTCTTAGCTAGCATTGAACTTAAACCCACTTTGATTAGCCAAATCAAGGAAGCCCAGAAGGGGAATGAAAGTATCGATGGAATCAAACATTGTATTGGTACAAGAAAGGTACCTGGATTCACTGAAGACGAAGAAGGAGTACTGTGGTACAAAGGACGTATCTGTGTGCCAGCAGATTCGGAGCTAAAGGAAATTATCATGAAGGAAGCTCATGATACTCTTTATTCTATCCACCCCGGAGGAACAAAGATGTATCAAGATTTGAAAGAGAAATTTTGGTGGCACAAGATGAAGAGAGAAATCGGAAGCTACATCGCCAAGTGTGACATATGTCAAAGAGTCAAAGCAGAACATCAGAGACCTGCAGGATTGTTGCAACCATTGCAGATTCCGGAATGGAAATGGGATTCCGTAGGAATGGACTTTATCACCGTTTTGCCTACTTCCAGTAGGGCAAATGACTCAATCTAGGTCGTAGTTGATAGACTGTCCAAGGTAGCTCACTTCATACCTGTCAAGACTACCTACCAGAGTGCGAAGCTAGCAGAGTTGTATATTGCTAGGATTGTCAGTCTGCATGGAACCCCCAAGACCATCGTATCTGATCGAGGAACCCAGTTTACCTCAAGATTTTGGCAAAAGGTCCAAGAAGGATTAGGAACCAAGTTGAACTTCAGTACCGCTTATCACCCGCAAACTGATGGACAGACTGAGAGAGTCAACCAGATCCTGGAGGATATGCTTAGAGCTTGTGTGTTGGAATATGGATCAAAATGGGAAGACTGCCTACTTTTCGCAGAGTTCTCATATAACAAAAGTTATCAAGCTAGCTTGCAGATGGCACCATTTGAATTCCTATACGGAAGAAAGTGTCGTACCCCTTTAAATTGGTCGCAAGTAGGAGAGAGTCAGATCTTTAGACCCGACATTCTCCGAGAAGCCGAAGAGAAGGTTCACAAAGTCCGTGAGCACCTCAAGACCGCCCAATCCAGACAAAAGAGTTATGCTGACAAAAGAAGGAGAGACCTGACTTTCAATGTTGAAGATTTTGTGTATCTCAAAGTTTCGCCATTGAAAGGAACTCAACGCTTTAGTCTAAAAGGAAAGTTAGCCACCAGATATATCGGGCCCTTCAAAATTCTGAACCATCGAGGAGAAGTATCGTATCAACTGGAACTGCCTGAAGAGATGTCAGCCATCCACAATATGTTCCATATCTCATTACTTCGCAAATGCTTGGAAGTGCCTGAGAAGACAGAAGTTTTCAAGAACATAGATCACAGAGCTGTAGAAATCAACAATGACCTGACCTATCGGGAAGTATCCATCCGTATCTTAGAAGAGGCCTATAGAACCACCAGGACCAGGAGCATCAAGTTTCTCAAGATTCGATGGAGCAACCATACCGAGGAGGAAGCCACTTGGGAGCACGAAGATTACATTAGGACAGAGTTCCCAGATCTCTTTAGTTCCTAGTTTTCTTTGTAAATCTCGGGACGAGATTTTGTTTAAGGGGGGAAGGTTTGTAACATCCCAAAACTGCAATCCAAGCTTATCCAGATCCAAATCATCAAAATTAGGGTTAACAAAAACTTTTCCAAAGTAAAAATGAAAGCATTCATGTGTATGAGCATTTAAATTAGGATTTGATTTGAATTGCCATGGTTCTTTTATTCCTTGCTTGTAAAATGTTTCTTAGGTGATTTAAACATCATCTACATCATTCCCAAACTTTTCCCAAAGAAGAACAACTCAAAATGAATAATTAAAGTAAATGGTCATTTTGGCCAAATTAACTATCATGCCTACTTTGGCTATTCATAGTACTCAAAACTTAACAAAAACATGTGTGGATCTTTATACCCCTTGATAGTACACATAATGAGGTACCAGGGCCCACTTGTGATCTGCTAAAATCTTTCAAATGCTAATTTTAAATGAAAGTTTATAATTGAATCTAATTCATATGGGAAGATCCCACTATTTCAAAAACCACTCAATCAAGCTCAATTTTCCAAACCCAACCAACCACAGAGTCTCAAGCTTATGCCTATCAAACCCACCAAAAATCTTTTCAAAATTCAAAAGTTTATTTCTTGCGGCCATTTAATCAAACACTTGGCAGGAAGGATTAAACTCTAAAACATAGCTCACTGTTTTGAACAGGGTTTTGCCCCCATTTGATCTCCATTTAATCCTTTGGTCCCCTCATGATCTAACCATACCATTAGCACCCCTCCCCCTTGTCCCTAGCCACAGTGTCGAGCCACCCCGAGCACTAGCTCGCCGGCCGACCATGGACTCGCCCCAGCAGACCACCTCCCTCTCTCTCGCCATGTCTAGGAGGTAGCCAGGACCTCGTCGCCACCCTCTGTCCCTTCCCTGAGCCAAGCCCAGCAGTGGACCACCGAGCAATCCACGCGCCCAGTGCCACCGCGCCATGCCGAGCACACGCCAGAGCGCCGCACCCGGCACGCGTGCACAAGACGTCGCTCGACCGCAGCCCGTGCACACCGCTCCGCCACGACCCAGGGAACACGACAGACACGCCCGTTCGCCGCCCAACGCACCACAGCCACCTCTCGCCATGGACATTGCCGCTTCTACCGCTCAGAGCGCCAGCTGCCCCCGACCGCATACCACCACCCCTAAGCCAGCATTAAGTTCCTAGAGCATCGCCAGGAGACCGCCTATCGATCGCCACCCTCAGCCATGCCGCTAGCCGCCTGTAGCCATGTCGCCACCGTCTCCTGCCCATCCGTCTCGGTCTCGCCGTCGAGCCTATAAAAGGAGGGCACCCCCAGCCATTTGAAGCACACCACTCCCCTCCCCTCACCTCACTGATCATCCCACACCACGAGCCGGAGCAAGGGGAGCAGCAGCTCGCTAGAATTGCACCGGAGCAGGCCGCCTCTGGAGGAGAAGGGCGCCGCTGATTGCGACCACCCCTGGAGCTGCCTCGACCGTCCCTGAGCTCGTCGTCGACCACCAGTCCGTTTTCCCGCCTCGCCGTCGTCGCTGGAGCCCTGGTACGACCCCTATAAACCCCCACCGATCCGCTAGGGTTCGAGTTCGCCAGTGACAGGTCCGTCGTCCATGACAAGCCCCAGTCGTTGATCCTCAGTCAAATCTAAAGGCCCACATCGCCCCGTACCGCTTCGCCCGTTATGAGCCGCTGACTTGTGGACCCCCCCTGTCAGTTGAGCCCCGCGCTGCGGAGTGACACTGGGCCAGCCCGTTAGAGTTTCCCACGCGACCCAGTTAGTTTGAATTAGAATTTTCCTATTTAGTTTAAACTTAGTTCTGTCTCTAAGTTTGAAAATCAATTCAGAGAGTTTTACAAATCCAAATTGCATGAAACCAATTTTCCCTGAAAGGTATTGAAATGATCTATCCAAGCCCGTTGGATTTAATTCAATTAGAGTTATAGATCTCTCCTAGTAAAAATAATAATACAGAAGCATTTGCACCTTGCAACATTTTTATAAAATCAACCAAGATAGGTTTTGAGTTCATTCCAACTATCAAAAATCACATTTCACCATACCTATATGAATATGTAATAATATTAAGGTTTACATGCAGTGACTTTGGACTAGTACCAAAATAATGCTATATAGGCATTTCTAGTCACTTTAAATCATTAAATATTGAACTTAAACCAAAGTAATTATGATCCAATCCTTAAATCACATTCCCACATGTTAGAATATGTGGTGATGACATGTGTCCACATGATACCATATTTTAAGTGGTGAATATTAAATCTTAGTTAATTTTTCAATGAGTTGAAATTACTTTTCTAAATTAAAAAGAATGAAACTAGTGAATGAAACTTGTGATGCTTATGATGATAATAGATCATCAAATGTGTGTCTTAGAATGCTAATTAGACTAGTTAAGTATTGTTTGGTGATTGTGTACTCCGTATGTATTTATAGACGATAGTACCGACCAAGTCTACGAGGAGGAGGAGTTCTACCAAGAAGAAGAAGAAGAAGAAAACTTCAACCATTGCACCAACCAAGGCAAGCACCATTAACAATGCAAGCTAACACTTGCAAGTCTAATGCTTAGCAAGCTAGGATTAAACTAGATGGTTTAGCAAGATGCGATAGACATGCTTGAGTCATATCACTTTGACTATTAGTTACCCCAAGTCTTATTCACAAGCTTTACTTCCTTTACTTTACCCAAAGTTCTCCACTTTTTGAAGGTAGCATAAAGAGTATAAAACTTGACCTATTTTAGAACCCTTTAGATGTCATTCTATGGCATGAGATTGAACCCATCACTTCCACCTTAGTGAACACTCTTAACTTAGTAGTTTAGAGTAGATCAAAAACGTGAGTCACGTTAGATGGGAACACTTGGTGAAAATGAATTATGAAAACCTTGGAATGATGAGTCATTCTATTGAGATGTTTTGACATGTGTTGAGAAACACAAATGGTTTATGATGGTGAAAATGTTGAGGCATGAGCCTTAACCCTTTTATAAAACTGATGGTTAGATTCGGATGCGATACCATTCCAAATTTACCGTACAACCACACTACCTGAATTGGGTAAGGCTTAGCTGGAAATTTATATACATTAGTATTAGTTCCCTCGCGGGAGAGGTTTGAGCTGAGGCTACCTCTTATGATGTCCACCTATGCAGTGCCCAAGATGACTGATGGTCATGGTTGGGAGGCCATGCTCATAGGAGAGGTGCTTATACTAGGGTGTGTAAAGGGAAAGTTATGTTTGATTATCTGCATACTAAGTATGATGATTCAGAGTTATCCCTGACAGATGTATCTAATCTTGTGGTGAAAGTGTACCACCTCTGCAGAGTATCAAACTATTCGAATAGCCGCGTCCGCGGCTATGGATAGTTGGAATGGCCATACTGTTTCGTTGTCATATGTTTTCCAAATAACTTGAAATGAATGATGAATCTTGACTTGACCACAACAGGGTTGTGTTTATGACAATAGCTTCCCAACTTAAGTGATTCTAGAACTTTATTTTATCTTTATTTGCTTCAGAACTCAGCTTAGGTTTCAAACTTAACTTTATAGTTAAACTTAGGTCTAGTACTTTAACTTAGAATTATACTACTTGTTAGTGGTAGTTTGTGAGTACTTAAAGAGTACTCATGGCTTTTGTCCCTGGCTATTCTCATGGCCAGACTATGAAGGAGCCTATCAAGATGATGGCCAACAGGACAACTATGATAACTAGGACTATCTGCCTTCGTCACCATTGCCTGTGCCCTTGAAGATGGACCCCACTGCTACACTTATCTTTTAATTCCGCTGTTTGTTGTATTAAGACTGGATCATGAGATTCTTATTTGTGTAAGACCTTATGTATGGTTTGTAATGGATGATGTACTGTGATATCCAATCCGTTATGTCTCACAAAAATGGTAATCCTGGGATTGCGAGGTATGGCATAACGGGCATCTGGGATTAAAAAACCAGGTGTTGACAAACAGGAACCATATGAGCCTGCTGATGATCTTGGTCGGGTCATTACTGATGCAAAGCGAGACTGCGACACAGAAAAGGAGAGGTTGTAGTTTGAGAAGATGTTACAGGACCACAACAAATTTTTGTACCCAACTTGTGAAGATGGCCAGAAGAAGCTGGGTAGCACACTAGAATTGCTGAAGTGGAAGGCAGAGACCGGTGTGACTGACTCGGGATTTGAAAAGTTGTTGGTAATAATGAAGAAGCTGCTTCGAAGAAATAACGAATTTCCCTCCAATACATATGAAGCAAAGAAGGTTGTCTGCCCTCTAGGATTATACGTGCAGAAGATACATGCATGCCCTAATGACTGCATCATCTACCGCGGTGAGAAGTACGAGAATATGGATAAATGCCCAGTCTGCACTGCATTGCAGTATAGGATCAGAAAAGATGACCCTGGCGATGTTGAGGGCGAGCCACCTAGGAAGAGGGTTCCTGCGAAGGTGATGTGGTATGCTCCTATAATATCACGGTTGAAACGTTTGTTCAGAAACAAAGAGCATGCAAAGTTGTTGCGATGGAACATGGAAGACCGTAAGAAAGACGGGAAGTTGAGGCACCCTGCTGATGGTCGGCAGTGGAGAAAAATCGAGAGGGACTTCCCGGACTTTTCTGGTGATGCAACTTATGGTTTGGTCTAAGTACCGATGGCATGAATCCTTTTGGGGAGCAGAACTGCAGTCACAGCACCTGGCCCATGACTCTATGTATCTACAACCTTCCTCCTTGGTTGTGCATGAAGCGGAAGTTCATTATGATGCCAGTGCTCATCCAAGGCCCGAAGCAACCCGGCAACGACATTGATGTGTACCTAAGGCCATTAGTTGATGAACTTTTATAGTTGTGGGCCAAACCAGGTGTACGTGTGTGGGATGAGCACAAACAACAGGAATTTGACCTTCAAGCATTGCTGTTCGTAACCATCAATGATTGGACTACTCTTAGTAACATTTCAGGACAGATGAACAGAGGATACAATGCATGCACACACTGTTTAGATGAGACTGAAAGTATATATCGAGATAAATGTAGGAAGAATGTGTACCCGTACAATCGTCGTTTTCTTCTGCCAAGTCATCACTTAAGGAAGAAAGGCAAGCATTTCAATGGCAAGGGAGAAGCCCGGACGAAGCCTGTCCCCCGTACTGGTGCTGATGTATTTGCTATGCTCAAGGATTTGGATGTAATCTTTGGAAAGGGTCCTGGAGGACAACCTGTTCTGAAAGACGCCGATGGACACGCACCTATGTGGAAGAAGAAATCTATATTTTGGGAGCTACCCTATTGGAAAGTGCATGAGGTCCGCTCTGCAATCTATGTGATGCACCTGACGAAAAATCTTTGCGTGAATATTCTAGGCTTCCTGGGCTTGTATGGGAAGTCAAAAGATACCCAGGCAGCACGGGAGAACCAGCAACATCATAAAGGACGAGACGACAAGCATCTAGGGAAGTTTCAAGGGCTTTCCAGCTACGCTCTTACCAAAGAAGAGAAGGAAATCTTTTTTGAAGTCCTTTTTAGTATCAAGGTCCCGTCTGGCTTCTCGTCGAATATAAAGGGGATAGTAAATATGAAAGAGAAAAAATTTGAAAATCGAAAGTCTCATGACTGCGACGTGCTTATGACACAATTGTTTCCGGTTGCATTGAGGGGAATTCTACCAGAAAATGTTCGACTAGCCATTGTGAAGGTATGTGCATTCCTCAATGCAATTTCTCAGAAGGTAATCGGTCAAGAAAGTCTATCAGGGTTACAGATTGATATGGTCCAATGTCTGGTCAGCTTCGAGTTGTTGTTCCCGCCATCCTTCTTCAATATTATGACGCACCTCCTAGTTCACCTAGTCGAAGAGATTAGAATTCTCGGTCCTGTGTTTCTACACAATATGTTCCCCTTCGAGAGGTTCATGAGAGTCTTAAAGAAATATGTGCATAACCGTGCTAGGACAGAAGGAAGCATGTCCAAGGGCTATGGAACAGAGGAGGTTATTGAGTTTTGTGTTGACTTTCTTCCTGACCTTAAGCTGATTGGTGTTCCTGAATCTCGGTATGAGTGGAGGCTGACTGGAAAAGGCACACTAGGAAGGAAATCAATGGTATGTAGGGACGGAAATTCTTTCACTCAAGCACACTACACAGTTCTACACAATTCCACCGTGGTGGCTCCGTATATCGAGAAACACAAGAATATTCTACGCTCCGAAAACCCGGGGAAGCCTAACTCCTTGATTAAAGGGGAACACGAGAAGAATTTCGGCAGTTGGTTGCAGACACATCTCATGAATAACACCACTGTTGGAGATCAGTTGTACTTGTTGGCCAGGTTACCATCTTCGACTATATGTACTTTCCAAGGGTACGAGATAAATGGGAATACATTTTACACGATGGCCCAAGATAAAAAGAGCACCAACCAAAACAGTGGTGTCCGCTTTGATGCAACAGATGAAAATGGGCAGAAGGACACATATTATGGGTACACAGAGGAGATATGGGAACTTGACTATGGACCTACTTTTAAGGTCCCTTTCTTTCGGTAAAAATGGGTCAAGCTGACAGGAGGAGGGGTACATGTAGACCAAACGTACGACATGAAAACTATGGATCTCAACATTCTTGCGTACATGGATGAACCATTCGTCCTAGCCAACGATGTGGCTCAGGTTTTCTATGTGAAGGACATGTCTACCAAACCGAGAAAAAGGAAAGATAAGGAAAAGATACAGAATACGATGAGCCAAAGCGCCACATAGTTCTTTCAGGGAAAAGAAACATCGTGGGAGTGGATGACAAGACAGACATGTCAGAAGATTACAATAAGTTTCATGAAATTCCGCCATTCAAAGTGAAAACTGACCCAAGCATCCTGTTAAATGATGAAGATTCTCCATGGCTACGATGCAGAAGAAAACCACAACACTAGATGTTGGTGATGTGTAATAGAGTATTAATTAAACCTTTTATTTGAGACATAAATCTATGTAATGTATTAAACCTTTTATTTGATACATAAATCTAGGTAATGTGTGGATGTGTGGTGTTTCACCGGAGGAAGACCACCGGAGCGGCGGCCCCATGTGTAGGCCCCAGGTGTGACCCCCTTCCCGGACATGCGCTAATACTTAGTGAAATCCTGGATCTGTACGTGGAAACTCCCGCCGCGGGACAATCGGGGCCTAGAATGTGGCAAAGTTGGCCCAACATTTGCTCTCCATGTACATGTCCTAAACAAACCAAAACAAATATAAAGGTCCAACGCGCTACCCTCGTACGGAGAAAGCTATAGGGTGACGATTCGGGGCCCCGGTCTAGGGTTTCGCCGGAGGAAGACCACCTAAGCGTCGGAATCACGTGAAAACTTGCATGTGCCCGTAGGATATGTGTGTGAGAGTGGTGCATGGTTGGTAGGTGCCATGTGTAGGCCCCACGTGTGACCCTCTTGTCGGACATGCGTTAACACTTAGTAAAATCCTGGATATGTACGTGGAAACTCCTGCCGCGGGACAACCGGGGCCTAGAATGTGGCAAAGTTGGCCCAACATTTGCTCTCCATGTACATATGTCCTAAAAAACCAAAACAAATAGAAAGGTCCATCGTGCTACCCTCGTACGGAGAAAGCTATAGGGATAGACAATCCGGGGCCCCCGATCTAGGGTTTCGCCGGAGGAAGACCACCGGAGCGTCGGAATCACATGAAAACTTGCATGTGCCCCTAGGATATGTGTGTGAGAGTGATGCAAGGTTGGTAGGTGCCATGTGTAGGCCCTAGGTGTGACCCCCTTCCCAGACATGCATTAACACTTAGTGAAATCCTGGATCTGTACATGAAAACTCCCGCCGTGGGACAACCGGGGCCTAGAATATGGCAAAGTTGGCCCAACATTTTCTCTCCATGTACATATGTCCAAAATAAACCAAAACAAATAGAAAGGTCCACCGCGCTACCCTCGTACGGAGAAAGCTATAGGGGTAGACGATCTGGGGCCCCCGGTCTAGGGTTTCGCCGGAGGAAGACCACCGGAGCGTCGGAATCACATGAAAATGGCAAAATGGTTAATAGTTTGACTAGTTAGAATAATTATTTTATAAAACAGAAAATGGATTTGAATCACTTATTCAAATTCAAGCATTTTTATGTTAAAAATTTAGTGAGATTCAAAAATATGCAAAATATAATAGTTAATGCATTTTTAAATTGAAATGGCAAAATGGTTATTAGTTTCACTAGTTAGAATAATTATTTTATAAAACAGAAAATAGATTTGGATTACTTATTCAAATTCAAGAACTTTTTATGTTGAAATTTTTCTCAAATTTATAAGTATGTAAAAACTGTATTATTCAAATGGTTAAAAAATATGCAAATTGAAGTTTTATAAAACAGGCGCGCCCCTTGGGTCAAAAATTTGAAAAAAAGATCTTTAGTCCCAGTACGTGCTACACACCGGGACTTAAGGTGTGGCGTTGGCGCGCCCGTTGGGCGGGGCCGAAAACCTTTTAGTCCCAGTGTGTGGCACGCACCGGGACTAAAGAGCTATGGACCGAGACTAAAGGTCCGCGCCCTTTATATTGCTGCACCCCTTCTTCTCCCAAATCACCACACTTGAGGATGCACGCAGGAAAGCACGCGAGGACGACGAAGGACGCCGGCAGGCTGCCCAACTCTCCAGCCGCCGCCACTCGCTGCCCCCACTCCACCGGCGCGTGCTCCACTCACCCCCATCGCCGTTGTACCACGCCGATCCCTTTCCTCAGACGTCCAGCTATGGTGGCGTGGAAGCCGTTGCAGCACGCACGTGACGGCATGGCATAGTGGTGTCGGCCATCAGGCGGTAGCAGCGGGCGGGACAAATAAGGTGTCGGCGGTCTTGGTGAGAAGTAGGCGGCGCCCTCGGCCACTTCTAGTTTTTTTTATTATTTTGTAGTGTATATAGTAGTGTAATAGTAGTATTATATATAGTATGTAGTATGTAGTGTATTTTTTAGTATGGTATGTAGTATTATAGTGTATTTTTGTAGTGTATTTTTTTATTTTGTATAGTATGTAGTATTATATAGTATGTATATTGTATAGTAGTATATAGTATATTATATATAGTATTATATAGTACTATTGTAGTGTATATAGTATTATATAGTATTATTGTATAGTGTATATACAATAGCATTATATAGTACTATTGTATAATGTATATAGTGTATATAGTATTATATAGTACTATTGTAGTGTATATAGTATTATATAATACTATTGTATAGTGTATATAGTGTATATAGTATTATATAGTACTATTGTATAGTAGTATAGTGTAGTGTAATATAGATACAGGCCATAGTCGATTGAGACAGACAAGCATTAGTGCTAAATAAAGATAAGCTAAAGAAATAACTAGCCTAAGTCCGGTAGTGCTCGCGGGCCCTCGGACATAGGGTTAGGGTGGTGGTGCTCTAGGGCCCCCAGACTTAGGGTTAGAGTGGTAGTGCTCGCGGGGCCCCGGACATAGGGTTAGGGTGGTGGTGCTCGCGGGCCCCCGGACATAGGGTTGGGGTGGTGGTGCTCGCGGGCCCCCGGACTTAGGGTTAGAGTGGTAGTGCTGGCGGGCCCCCGGACTTAGGGTTAGGGTGGTGGTGCTCGCGGGCCCACGGACTTAGGGTTAGTGTGGTAGTCCTCGCGGCCTCTTGGACTTAGGGTTAGGGTGGTGGTGCTCGCGGCCCCTGGACTTAGGGTTAGGGTGGTGGTGCTCGCGGGCCCCGGACTTAGGGTTAGGGTGGTAGTGCTCGTGGGCCCCCGGGCATAGGGTTAGGGTGGTAGTGCTCGCGGGTCCCCAGACTTAGGGTTAGGGTGGTAGTGCTCGCGGCCCCCCGGACTTTTTGTATTAAGGAAATATATTTTTGTATATAGGAAATATTTGTATATAGGCAATATTTGTATATAGGAAATAATATTGTGTGCATCTCGCATTTTGCAGAAACTATGGATCCACCTAGTCCAATGCGCAGAGACCTAGCACAAGAAGAAATTCTCGAGGATATGATCAACGACGCCCCCAATGTTGATCCACCCGAATCTCCGTCGATGTATCTGAACCCCTCCGGTGAGGGTGAGGAGGTCGACCGAAATAATCAGGGAGAAGCCGACGGTCCGTTGATGGAGAAGCCGACGGCCTCGATGGAACCTTAACGAAGTCCGGCGAGTTATATATATGAAGTCCGGTGATTAGTAGATGCATTAATTGAGTTGTATATATATAAATTGACTAATTTTTCTTCTCTTAGGCCTCCACATCGAGCAAAAAATATTCCATACGAGGCCTGGCCAAAAAGTTGGACGCATCTACGCGTTATACAATTACGGTGGTATCACCACGGGGTGAACCGTTGGAACCAAAAAAGGCTAAAAGTGTATTTGTACAACAATGCAGAGTTATGGTTAGGGATCGCATCCCGATCACCGTTCGAGAGTGGAATAAGACCAAAGGGGCGGAAGAGGGTGAGTATGTCGCCGACAGGTACAAAGAGGGTCTTTGGAATGACCTCATGACACATTTCACCCTGCCAGAATGTGAGGATGATGCCGACACAGCTGCATTGAGAAAGAAAGTCAAGCAGTGGACTGTTACGAAGATGGCCAAACTATTCAAGAACTGGAAGAAAGCATTATGGCAAAAGTATCAGAAGACGAAGACTCCTCCTAAATTTGAATGCTATCTAACAAAGCAGTAGGCTAACTGGGATGCATTTGTGAAATACAAGGAGTCAGAACCTGCTATGGAAAAGTCGGAAAAAAACAAGAAAATTGACGCGATGAAGAAATATCACCATCACCTGGGGCCAGGGGGCTATGCGACTGCCATGCCAAAGTGGGATGCTAAAGAGAGTGAGTTGCTTGCTAAAGGGATCACTCCAGAACCAATACGTGAAGAATGGGATCTGAGGGCAAGAAATTGGTTACTTGGGCATGGGAGTGAGTATGACGAAAAACAGGGGACCTTATTTGCAGTGACGGGATTAGGATACCCCGGGAGACATGGCAGAGAGTGGTTAAGGAAATTAAAGAGGGGACAACAAAGTTCTGTCCCGATAGAGAGAATGACTTGCTGACAAAGGCCCTCGGGAATAAAGAACGCGGAGGACGAGTACGAGGCCTTGACACTAGTTATACTTGGGAGATGGGGTTTCCCAAAGACAGAGATACTTATAGGAGCCGAGAGAGACCAAAGAGGCGACGGCAGGAGAAGGATGGAGACAGGTTCACCGAGTTGCTAGGAACACTTCGAATTCATCAGCAACAGATTGACGAACTTCGAGGAGTAGTGCGCCTGCAAGATCCTGCACTCGATATTACCGCCATTCCATCTCAGCGGAGAAGCAGCGTGGCTGAATTGGAGGTCCCGTCTGATGATGCACAGATGGTAGATGGCGGTCCCAGCTACCCCGTGGATGGAATCAAGGAGCAGGAATCTTGTGAGCTCCATCAGAAGGTGAAGAACCTATCCATCAAGGTGGCGGTCGGATGTGCTTTACCTTTTCCACCTGGCGCACGCTGGCATGGCCGAGAGATTCCAGCTGGCTATGCTAAAGTCGGGGTGGATGAAATCACAACGGGGTGGGACTCAATGGAGCTTGACATCCCTAGACCTGAAGGTCAGAGGACACTCGGAGAAGTATTGGGTGGCATCATTATATGGGACAAGAACAACATCAAGCTTCCAGGCTCAGCGCCAAGGCCAACACCACCTCCGAGTCGTCACATGTCACCTTCAGCTCCATCACCTCCAAGAAGCCCACCCCATGACTATGACCACCACAGTGCGAGTCCATCTCGATCTCCGCCGCAGGGTCAGCCGCCTTTGCCGCCTGCTAAGGACAAAAAGCAGAACTGTGCTCCATCGATAAGGACTAAACGGCGCAGCAGCCCAAAACGACAAATGTCGCCCCTCCCAAGAGTACCTCATAAGAATCTTCCCATCAGACCTTATGATCGCACTGATGAGGAAAACGACATGATCGTAAAGGCCGAATGTGTTGCACAGCTTCAAAAGAAGAAACCCGAGCCCACCCTGGTATACACCCAGAAGCAAAAAGCGTATGCACTTTCTTTTCTGAACACAAAATCGCAATATGACTTACACCATAAGCCAGATGACTATCTACGCGCACTTTAGAAGGAAGTGAAGAAGATCAAGCGGGAGCAAATCATCAAGTAAAAGTGCAACCGGGAAAAGAAAGGACGTCCCCTAGCTCGGGGAACAGGCTAAAAAATCGACCCCACCCCTCAAGGTGGTATCCCATGACATTCCCTAGCAGAATATGGAAGAAGCTGCGAAGCTTGCGGCCTCTATGAATGTGACTGTTGAGGAATTGCAAGGTCCCAAGGACGACAAGTTACCCAAGGCTCAGGTAGTCCCTACATATGTCTCAGGGAAGCCTCTAGTCAGCTTTGAGCAGTTCCAACAACTGCCAACACAAATGCGGAGTTTACATAACTGGTACTTGAAAGCCGCAAAGGAGGAGAGAATAATGATCGTGGCGGAAGTCCCACATGACTACTACTTCCGAGAAGAAGAGGTCCATGTTGAGTTTAGAACTCTTCCAGTTATACGCTTTCGACGCCCTCGACAAATCTATCATGAGTTGCTATTGTCTGTAAGTTGCTGAATTCATTGTCTATATATAAGTTGTTCATTTTTTTCAGTTGTTCAGTTCATTGCATGTAATTATCCTAATTATATCCTTTTGTACTCTATTATTATGTAGAATGAAGATCATGGAATGTAAAAGAAGGTCAATCTTTAGTGTTGGGTTCATTGTCCCAGATAAAATACATATAAAGAGGCTAACAGATAAACCCGAGGAGACGCAGGAAAACCTTCTAAGGTTTCTAACGGAGCAAAATTTCTGTGACCACATACTGTTTCCTTAAAATTTCGCGTGAGGGTCTTACTCTGTTGTACACATTCACTTTTGCTTACTCGATGTTAAGTCTAATTGATGAGTTACTGATGTATATATAAACGTGTGCAGTTTCCACTAGATTCTGCTAGACATTCAACTTGATAAGGGAAGAGTTGAAGTCATGGACTCATTAAAGAGACCCCTGGAAATGTTTAGGGACATGCAGGACATGCTCCAGAGGTAATTTTCGCGCTACATCGGTCTCTTTTGTTGATTTCCTGAGATATCACGTAATAAATAACTCATTCATTTTCTTTACCGGGCAGGGTTTGGAACCAGTTCAAGAGTGCGGTTATGGGTGACTTTAGTGAGAAGCTGACGTTTAAGCCGGTCTCGGTAAGTAGTACGCGTATCTCTTTACTTCTAGTTTCAATACAATTATGATGCTAGATTATTATTTTGATTGAATTCTATTCTCGTAAAGTGCACGAGGCAGCCACCGAAGACGAATCTATGTGGATTCTATGTTTGCGAGTTCATTCACACGTTTACCAGTGAGCGGAATGATTATAGAGTCGATGTAAGCAATACATTCACAACATTATTTTATTACCGTCACTTTTTGTTATCATGATTGATATTCATATTGATCTCCTTTTCTTATATAGTTCGAGAAAATGCGGGATCAACTCCTACCAGAGCAACGCGTAGTAGGAATTGCTGAAGAACTGGCAGGATTCTTAATGAATGAGATGATAGATGTTACTAGAGAATTTAGTGTGAATAGGCGCCGATGATCCCCGACCGTGTAATTGAATAGACGGGCTCTAGTCCCGATAATTGTGATCTCCATGTGTAACTATCATGTATATATTTGTATGCTCGATCTTAAGAGAAGTTATCTTATGTATGCACGAACATGTACGGTATGTGGTAGCATAGAAAACTATTTTGAAATGAAAAAAAGGATACAAATTGAATTCTCTGCCGCGGTAGAGAAAGTGCCTAAAATTCTACTGTGGCAGAGAACCATTTGTCCCGGTTCGTAATACGAATCGGGACTAATGGGGGGCACCCCGCGCCCGCAGAGACGGACACGTGGGTGCCTATTGGTCCCGGCTGGTAAGTGGCCCGGGACTAGTGGGTGGGCCTTTAGTCCCGCCTCTCTAGTCCCGGTACCACAACCGGGACTAAAGGCTCTTACGGGCCGGGACTAAAGGCCCGTTCTCCACTAGTGAGAGTACAATAATGCGTTTGCGAAAGTAGGTAAAATAAGATATGCATAAAGTAAAAGATAGGACAAGTCTCATGAGCATGTAAGTGGCTTGCCTTGGTTGGCAACTTGTCCCTATTCTTCCTCTTCAAAATCCTCCCAATCACCGTCCTCGTACTCGTCCTCGTTCGTTTCTATCGTTGCAAAAGAAGAAAGAACAAACAACAACACCATACATCAACCACAAGGCAAACATAGCAAACAGTACAGTTCAGGTACTCAATCTAGCAAGCAAATCCACACACCTGAAGCTACTGATCACACCAAACTAATGCCATGGGAATCAAGCAAAAAAGCTTAAACCGATAAATTAGGGTGATTTTAATGGTGAACACTAGTTAAGCAAGCAAACAGGTGACTCGGCCAAGTTCTGTAAGTGTATAGTGACCAAATTTTATACCACTAGGAAGGTAATGGAAATACCAATCCAACCCCACTGGAATCATATTTTTAGCTATCAAGGTTAATTTTTAACACTTATTATACCGGAAACAGAGCAGTGGCAAAATAATTCTCAGGACAGATCTATTGTACCAAAAATTACACCCTTCTGGGAACAAGTAATACTAGCATAGGCACAACCCCAGGAGTTGGTCTCACCTCAAAAGGAGGTCCACAGAAGCTTCTAGAAATAAAAGAAAAAGCTTATGTCCCAAACTTGTGAAATTAAAAAACATGAGCTAAAAAGGTCCAAACTGGGTGATTCCAATTATATTGGACATGCATGATCATGTAAAAGGCATGGGAAGTGGTTTCACATTTTTCTATTTCAAAAAGACAAAACTAAGCAATTCATAGTATAAACAGTATTATTTTACCACTAAAATTCCCAGTAATTCTACGGGCTTTATTTTGCCAAGATGTCAGTGACATGTGTTAGATAAATACCTAAGCTAACACACAAAATTTGAATCAAGCCGAAAGGTTAATCATGGATTTTTTGGTGGATTTAAAGCTACAAAACAAATTTTGGGAAATTTAATTAACAGAAAAAGAAAATAGAGGGGTTGCTGTGGCCTAGGTCGCGACCCAAGCGGAGGGATGGGCCGGCCCATTTACAAGGGGGCCTGCGTGGGAACCATGGGAATTCAAACCCCGGGGCCCCGCGCGTCAGTGACTGGGCGGCGCGAAGGGGTATGAGGGTTTCTGGGCCGTCGAATTAGAGGCACATCAGACGGTCCTGGCGCGTCGTCCTCATGGGGAGGAGATGCTGATGACTACAAGTGCACAGACTGTTTGTAGCTAGTTTCGAAATAAAGATATCGATCCCACAGGGAGCAGGAGTCTGAAGTCTCATAACTATTTGAACTAAATACTGAAATAGTAATGCTAAATAACGTTCTAAGTAACAAGATAAATGCGAGTTTTGTGTAAAATAAATTTTTGGGTTTTCAAATAAGAGAACAATAAGTAGACTAAAGTTGTAAGTAAACAAGAGCATGCAAGTATGATTATGAAAGTCTGTAAGATGATGAAAATAGTTCACAGGGAGTAGTAGATCCACCGCTAGTAATTAGAAAGAGTGATCAAAATTATATAATGAATAAGACCATTTATGATATGTGTGGGAGGATCTTCATATATGGACGAATAGGTAGCAACCACTGCACACATCATCCGTCATAACCACAACAGCCAGCAATCGATATCAATCGAATTACTGCGCTATTAAGGGACTTTACCCCGTAGGATGTATCCCATGGCATGGAGTATGTTCCGTGAGTTCTCCTCGGTTCCCAAGTTGATACGTAAGGAATGACAATAGCTTTATAGTTACCGTAAGTGCTATCATCCCTCCGTCTACCAACAATAGTTCCCCCCATCTAGTCCACACTGAGGCAAATATTGAGTGGCGCGCTTCATCCAACATCAAGATGAAGGAAATCTAACACAGACACATAATGAACAATATGATATAATAATCTTTATCTCAATTCAATCTCATACTAGGGTTTCTCCATCTCCCCAAGAACAAAGGAAACTACTCACACATGAAGGCAATCAACATCATGGATAGAATATGGATGAAGTATGATGATACAATTGAAGACAAGTGCAAATCCAAGATTCAATCTAGAATTACAACAAGTAACCAAAGGGGATCGGTGATGGAGACGTTGTTGATGAAGATGAAGATATAGATCGATGTGGAGGCCTTCAAGATCCTAGTCCCTTCTCCTCTTGTGTGATGGTGATGGTGTAGATCTGATTGGAGGCGGCTATGGCGGTGGCACATCGGCAGGGCTCTGCCGTGGTGGAGGATATGGCTTCACGGCTCTCTCTTGGGTCCTCTCTCCTTTATATAGGCCTTGGAGGTGCCCTAGGGTTCTCCCAATACCGTCATATGACTTAGGGAAGCTTCTCTGGCAAAAAATCCCATTGTTTGCGATCTTTTTCGCAAATATACGGCGGGAACTATATGGCCGGAAAAATGCTTCCCGCTGTATAGTTGCTCGTCAAATCTTTAGGTTTGGTAGTGTTTTGGCCGCTGTTTCTTCATACGAACTCTGATTTGGGTGTTTTTGGGCTTGTTGGATTCGTATCAACGATGGCTACAATCCAATAGTATTGGATATTTATTTTGAGAATTTGAAAAAATTCACTTTTTCCAACACCCAAATGGCTAAGTCTGGTCCCTGCAGCTCTTCCATACTATGCTCTCTCTGTTCCTTTTGCCTTTGTTTTATCCATAATCATCATCAACACCTACACACATGTCATAGACAAGGAAAGTGATAAAATTATACCTAAACTACCAAATGTGCAAAGCTCATATGAAAGTAAATGAGAACTAGAAGTCATGCATATAAGGCATAGCTATAGCTAGAAGAAACATGATATGAGAGATAAATGGCTCATTTTATATGGCTAAAATAGGTGGTATTTCACAGCCATCAGATACCGGTGGAAAAACCCAAGTTGTGGTAGGAAAAGGGGCATGGCGGCTCACCTAGGGGCGGAGAAAGGACGGCGGTGATTCGCAAGACGAGGTGCAAGAGGGCTTCGCTTCAGCTTGCGCCATGGACGTTCTCATGGCGGCGGTGACTACGGGCTCCTCGATAGCAAACTTCGGGCGGTTCCTAGTCAAATGGAGGAGGGGTTAGTGAAAGTGCATGTGTGCCCCCATGTGTGGTTTTGGTAATTAATGACAATCTTTATGGACTTATGTTTGCATTGAGTTTTACTTGTAGGATTTGTCCATAGGAAATGCTCGAACCATATGTTGGCTTCAAGGTTGGGAGAAGAAGAAAGTGAAGAAGATTAAGTGTTGACCAAGGTTTCAATGAGTGATCCGGGGATTGGTCAAGTGAGAGTTGAGCCTATAGCAAGTGTGTCTTGAAGACTAAAGTTGGAGTGATATCTCTTATGTGCCTTCAAGACACCAACATAATGAAGAAAGAAGAAATGATGTGCAAGTTCAAGATGAGCCATCTCGAAGAGATCATTTTCTTGAAGCTTGCCATCCTATGGTGATCATGGATATGGGAATATGGTATGCCCAAAAGAGAATCTCTACCATAGTGGAGTATGGGGAGCAATTTGCAAGTCTTCACCAAGCTAGCGCAATCAAGAAATGTGTTCCATCTTGAGGTGGAGAAGATCGTCATCATCAAGCTCAAGTGGACTATGCGCAAGGCAAATGTATGTTTTTGATAGGGTTTCCTTGTCACCAGGTCTCGTGTTGGAGAGACTGGTTTATTATATAGATAATCGTTCTATCAAGAGGGGATCTCGAGTGGGTAACTTGATTATATCCTTCAGCGAGAGCCCAAACCTTTGTATTCTTGGCATCATCGTTCTTGGTTGTTATTTGGGGTCTATCATCTGTTGATTTGGTCCTTGATATAATTTGGACAACCGTTAGTCACGTCACACTTTGGTGTGCCTTCTTGGTTTTCTTGGTGTTTTGTTCAAAGTATATCTCCTTTTGGTTCTTGAAAGTCTTGTGCATGCATATTCACTAAATGTATATATTATGGTATGCTTGCTTTCTTTGATCCAATATTTAGGGGAAACTCCACCAAATCCTATTTTGGCTAAGATGTGCATGAAATTCCACTTCATATCAATATGCACATATTTATGTGGAGTGTCTCCTATGTATTGTAGTTGCACTAACTACTTTGGACCCAGTTTGTTTGGGGACCATAGTGTACTTAGTGTTGTTTTAGCTACATTGGAGATACATTAGAGGCTTCTCTCAATAATAAGAATATGTGGTGACTAATTATAATTGGAGGCAAGCTAGGATGATCAGCAAACTCATGTCTACTACATCCTACCAATGGTATCTCGGTAACAAGTATCCCTCTCACGCATACTTTTCTTGCATCCAACCTCTGTGGTTGCATCATGGCATGATTTCCTTCAGTTGCCTGTATTGTGGTTCTTGCAAGAAGTTTACTGTATCATCCTTATTGTGGTATGAGTAAGCTAAGATGAATGCATATTTTGGGGAGTATAAAAAAATCATGTTTATGATTCACCAATCCCACATATGCGAATCTAGCATTTCTATTGCCAATCATTTCCTCAATTTCTCTCATGTACTATATGGATGAATTTGCAAGACTTATTTGTTATTTATAATACTTGTTGCCTCTCCCAATGCATTCCAACTATCTCTTGTTCCCTTGTGATAGTTGTGGTGTATTTATTGGTGTTTTAAGGTCATTGATGTTGAATAAGATAAATTTGAGCCTTTGGCCATGCTTTCTAGCAAAAAATCTTATTGGCATTATCTATGACTTTCGTTTGGATATCTTGTTCATTCTTGAGTAACCATTTTGTGCGTACATGGTTCTTTGTGGATGTATATCTTGGTGATTGTTTTCTACCTAGAAACTTATACACAGGACTATGGCTAACTCTCTGGTTGATATCCTTTTGCTTTGGAGTCTACACCTTGTGCTCCTTTTTATTATTTGGTGGCTCCAAACGTTTTTCTTTGAGTGCTTGACCTTTTCATTTGCATATTTTGGCACTCATTGGTGTTAAGAAAATTGATCTCTCATACCTTTGTGTTGTTATGTAAGTTTGGGGGAGCAAGGATACCATGTTTATGCACTTTTCATTCAAAGCAATTATTATATTTGGTGCATAAACCTCGGGGAGCTTTCCTAATTTACCTAAGAACATGCATTTGCTTTCTTGTTCTTGTTTGGTGTTTTGTTTGATTATGGGGAATTAGGATTCCATAATTGTGTGCTTTGTTGTGCATGAACCTTGGGGAGCTTCCTATTTTCATCTAAATACTCATTTGCTCTAATCATAATATCTTATCTCTTGCTCATGGTCATGGTTTAAATGATATAGAGGGAATGAGGATGCCATGTTTGTGCATATTGTATTCAAACGCAAATTATAATTTGTGCACAACCCTTGGGGAGTCTCCTCATATTATTTAGATCGATCACTTTTCAACCTTATCATAATATCTATCTTTCTTTTGGTATCTTCCTTTTGTGAAGTGCTTCGTTGGATCTTTTGATTGCTTGCTTCATTTGTTGATGCTTCTTCACCACTTTATTTCTTTGCAATCTTTGGATCCTCAGTTTTGTTTTATTTCCTCATGGTATTTGTCATTGGATATGTGCATTTGATTCCACTCATATTATGAGAAATGCACGCCATATGGAGGAACTCTCACTAAATTGGCCTTCTAAAGTTTCACCCATTTCAGCAATCGATGCCAATGGGGGAGAAGTTTAGATGGTTTTAGGGAATTTGGTTGTGTGTTGTGAGTTTTGTACTTAAACACTTGCCTCGTGTGCTTTGCATCTTAATGTGTTGCATGGCATCTTGAATATCTAGAGAAAACTCCACCACCGGTAATGGTTGGCAATATATGCTATGGAATTCAAGTTCATCCACACGTGCATAGATTGTGGGGGAGTTTGCTCTATATTGTGTTTGTACTAACATCGCATACTTGTGTTCTATTTGATGTTAGAAAAATGTTTTGTTTGGTTAATTCCTTATATAAACCCTCTCAAAGGGATTGTCATCAATTACCAAAAAGGGGGAGATTGAAAGTGCATGTCTGCCCCCATGTGTGGTTTTGGTAATTAATGACAATCTTTATGGACTTATGTTTGCATTGAGTTTTACTTGTAGGATTTGTCAATAGGAAATGTTCGAACCATATGTGGGCTTCAAGGTTGGGAGAAGAAGGCAGTGAAGAAGATTAAGTGTTGACCAAGGTTTCAATGAGTGATCCGGAGATTGGTCAAGTGAGAGTTGAGCCTATAGCAAGTGTGTCTTGAAGACTAAAGTTGGAGTGATATCTCTTATGTGCCTTCAAGACACCAACATAATGAAGAAAGAAGAAATGATGTGCAAGTTCAAGATGAGCCATCTCGAACAGATCATTTGCTTGAAGCTTTCCATCCTATGGTGATCATGGATATGGGAAGATGGTATGCCCAAAAGAGAATCTCTACCATAGTGGAGTATGGGGAGCAATTTCCAAGTCTTCACCAAGCTAGCACAATCAAGAAAGGTGTTCCATCTTGAGGTGGAGAAGATCGTCATCATCAAGCTCAAGTGGAATATGCACAAGGCAAAGGTATGTTTTTGATAGGGCTTCCTTGTCACCAGGTCTTGTGTTGGAGAGACTGGTTTATTAGATAGATAACCGTTCTATCAAGAGGGGCTCTCGAGTGGGTAACTTGATTATATCCTTCGGTGAGAGCCCAAACCTTTGTATTCTTGGCATCATCGTTCTTGGTTATTATTTGTATCTTATCCATGTGAGGTTCTAGAGCTTGTGGTAATTCATAACAAGCTCTAGTTCATCAAAAACGGATTTCCCTTTATACCTTATTACGTTTTTGATCTTGGAGGTTTTTCTGGTTTCTCACCAAGAGAGATATCTCACATCATAATATATGAAATGCTCTATCTTGGTGTTATCATAATATATGAACTTTGTTGGGTAGCTCTTGTCACCCCCTTTCCAACAAAATTGGTTTCAAGTCATTTGGAGTCCGGATGCAAATGTTATGATCATTACAGTTTTGTTGTTTCTATCAGGTTTGCCTCTGCAGGTTCTTGGACAGGAGTCTCCGGTGTGTGCTGACCGGAGTCTCTAGTGTGGTCTGGAGTTTCCCCAGGAATCCCTAGAGGGGGCTCCAGATTTCTGCCTGGGTCAGCCAGGCTGGTGGTCCGAAGCAAGGTCCGGAGACTGACCGGAGTCTCCAGTCCAAGCCTCAGACCGGAGTCTCCGGTGTGGTTGGACCGGAGTCTCCGGTCCACTTGGCTCACAGAAAGGCTGGGTCAATCTGTATGCTGGTCTAGAGGCTGGTCCGGAGATGGGCCAGAATCTCTGGTGTAGACCGGAGTCTCCGGTGTGCAGGCCAGAGTCTCCGGTCTGACTTTTCTCCAATGGTCAGAAATTAGTGGGCCTATAAATACTTCAACCTCAAGCCGCTCGTTCTAGAAAAAGAACACCATTTGAGAGCCACCAAAACTCCAAGATCACCGTATCCAACCACCCAAAGTCCCTGATCTTTGGGGAATCGAAGGAGGAGGCCTTGATCTATAGCTTCACCAAGAGAGATCTTCATTTCCCCCTCATTCACTTGAGGGCCCCTTGCTCTAGGGTTTTATTGGAAACCCTAAGCCTTGTTTTGGTTGATTTGATTCTTACAAGCTTGTCTTTGATTGGTTGACAGCTTGCTTGTATTCGGGAGCCTCCAATTAGGTTGTGGATGTGTGCCTTGATCTTGTTGTAAAGGTGCATGCTTCCACCTCGAAGGTTGTCGATATATTGGAAGAGGTGAATCGAACCCGTTGGGGTGAGATTCATCGGAGAACAAGGGAGGCCTTTTGTGGCGTTGGTGGTTTGGTACCACCCCCTCTCCAAACGAGACATACTCCATTGTTGGGAGGAACTCGGTAATACATCATCGTCTCTATGTGCCTCGGTCATCTCTATACCCGAGCTCTTACTTATGCACTTTACTTTGTGATAGCCTTCGTGCTTGAAGTTTATATCTTGCTATCACATAGTTGATTGTCTTGCTTAGCATAAGTTGTTGGTGCACATAGGTGAACCCTAGTTATTAGAGGTTTTGTGCTTGACAAAGTAAGCGCTAGTTTAATTGCGCCTTTGTTCAGCCCCTCTCGTAAAAGTTTTAAATTGCCTATTCACACCCCTCTAGGTGACACCTGTATCCTTTCAGTTAGGATGGCCACGGCGAGGCAACAAAGGTGGTGAGTAGAACCATAGGAGGGAGGGAGAACTGCGACGGCAACCTCCCATTCTTCCTTCGGTTTTGCTTCGGTGTGGCGAGAGCTAGGGGCCAGCAGAGGCCGAGCAAGATCGCCTCTGCTCTGGGGGTGATGTGGAGGTGGGTGTGGAACGAAGTAGCGTGGGTGGCGTGTGCTGGGGCGGCTCTAGTGCTTGAAACACGAGTGGAGGCACCCATGGTGCGCCGGGTGCAGGGGGTCATGGTGAGAGGGCTGCGAGGCATGGGTTGGCTGGGCGCGGAGGTGGGCAGCGTCTCTGCACGAGGGGAGAGTTGCTAGACACGGGGTTTTTGGCGCATAGCCTCGGGAGGGCGTGGGGGTGCAATGATGATAACATGCATTCCAAGTGCTCGACCGAGTGGTCTCGTCCATCTCTGCTCAGGTCCGGCTGGGGTGCTGCATGGGTAGCGATGCGGGGGTGGTTGGGGAGTGCGAGGAGGGTTTCTCCACCGTGCGGTGGTGTCGATTCGCACCAGAAGGCAGGGTGGAGTGGGCGCGCGCGTCATGTCCTGGACAACATGGCCAGCTGGGGCTGGGAGTCGGTGGAGACAGGGGTGAGCGCGGGGTGCAAGGGGGTGTCTGGGGAGTTGGGGTGCTGCGTTGCAGGCCTGTGCACGGTAGAAGAGGTGCAGAGGCGGCGGGGTATTGGTCGAGCAAGATCGACTCGATCTTGTCCGCCGTACTCTCCAACGGGTCAGGTTGGCTGCATGGGAGACCTAGGGTGGTAAAGGGGAGTGGGGTGGCACGTTTATGTCGTGCTAGGACCAGGTGCTAGGGTGCAACAAGTGTGGAGAGGGAGAGAGGGTTTTGGAGGGATCTAGGGGATGATGGCCATGAGGCTGTCTTTGCTTGATGACCACCTTGAGCACAAGCCTCCAATGGTCAGGGAAAGGGTTGGGGGTAGAAGAGGGATGCCTGGTGAGCATATGAAGGCCATGGGTGCTTCCTAGATCATTCCCAAAGATGTGCAAGAACTCTCCAAAGTTGGCCAAAAAAATAAGGTGACCAAGGCATATGTTTTAACTAGTCAAGGAATTACTTGCATTCAAGTGGCTTAGGGTTATGGTTTAACCAGGGTTAGGGGTAGGATTTGAAGTACTCATGACAAGTTCAAATCCATGTATTTGCATGGACAAAAGGGTTTATAGATAGCTCACATTATTCACCCAAAGATGGAAATTGTTAAGCTATTTTATGACTTAGCCAATTTTTTAGGATTTTGCTCTAGTTTCCAAAATTTAAACAAGGGGTGATCCTCGTGGTTACCAAGCATTGATCTAGTAACTCTACACATGATATCAAGCAAGAGCATCACTAGCATGGCAATTAACAAGGATACAAGTAAAACACAAGGATCATGCATTCATACTAGCAAGCAACATAAGCACACAAAACCCCTAAAAGTTTTAATTCCCCCCTAAATTCTAGACTTCTTTTCTAAACAAGCATGGGTGCAAAAGATGGGATGTTGCAGACCTTCTCCCCTTAAAAGAATCTTGTCCCAAGATTTGTGAGCTCAGACGATAAGAGATGGGGGAACTCCTTCCTGAGATAATCCTCTCATTCCCAGGTGGCTTCTTCGGCGTGGTTGCTCCACTGAGTCTTGTAGAAGTTTATGTTATGGCGTTGGGTAAGTCGATTTTCTTTCCCCGTTATCCTAACGGGCACCTCTCGGTAGGTCAAATCATGGTTGAGATCAATATCACGATAGTCGACTTCCTTGAAGACTTCTGGCTTGTCGAGAACTTGAAGACACTTTCGGAGTTGGGACACGTGAAAGATGTTATGGAACTCTGACAACTCTGAGGGTAGCTCCAGCTGATATGATACCTTTCCTTATTGAGTGAGGATCTTGAATGGTCTGATATATCTTAGCGCCGGCTTTCCCTTCTCATGAAAATGTTGCATTCCCTTGAGAGGAGACACGAAGGTACACGAAGTCTCCCTTGTTGAAACTCACATCTCGATGTTTGGTGTCGGCATAACTCTTATAGCGAGACTAGGCAACTCTCAGACGACCTCATGCTAGATGGACTTGTTCTTCGGCCATCTTAATAACATCTGGGCCGAAGATCTAGCTCTCTCCGGTTTTAGTCCAGTTCAGGGGTGTTCTACACTTTCTCCCATAGAGAAACTGGAAGGGTGCCATCTTTAGACTTGCTTGGTAGCTTTTGTTGTAGGAGAATTCAGAAAATGGCGGACAATCCTCCCATTTGGAACCATAAGCTAGAACACATGAGCGGAGCATATCCTCCAAAACTTGGTTGACTCTCTCGGTCTGTCCTCCGGTCTGAGGGTGATAAGCAGTGCTAAAAGATAGAGTGGTACCCAGGGCCTCATGTAGCTTCTTCTAGAAACGGGAGGTGAATTGAGGTCCTCAGTCAGACATGATTTCCTTTGGTACTCCATGAAGACTGACGATTCAAGAGATATAGAGTTCTGCCAACTCCTTTCCATTAAAATTGGTCCTCACGGGAATAAAATGGGCTACCTTGTATAGATAGTCCACTATAACCCAGATGGAATCATGACCTCTGCTTGAAGTGGGCAATCCGATGATAAAGTCCATTCCAACCTTTTCCCATTTCCACTCCGGGATCTTCATTGGTTGCAGCAATCCGGCAGGAGTTGATGCTTGGCTTTGACTCTTTGGCATATATCACACTTGGCTACGAATAGGGCGATCTCTTGCTTCATTCCGTGTTACCAAAGCTGTTCCTTAAGATCCTGGTACATCTTGGTACTCCTGCGGTGGATATAATAGAGGGTTTCCTGGGCTTCCTTCATAATAGTCTGTTTCAGTTCATGGTTGCTGGGTACACAAATACGTCTTTTGTACCACAGCACACCATTGTCATCAACCTTGAATCTGGGAACACTCTCTCCTTCCATTCTGCGTTTGATTCCTTCTATACTTTTATGTCCCTTATGAGCTTCTTTGATTTGATCCAAGAGGGCTGGTTTTAACTCGAGGTGGGCTAGAAATCCGGGTCTGACTAGTTCCAAACCGAACCTTTCCATCTCTTTACTCGGTTCAGGTTGCTCCTTTTTTATCATAGCATTCAGAGAATAAGTTTCCCGACTAAGGGCATCAGCTACTACATTAGCTTTACCTGGATGGTAATGAATGCCAAGATCATAGTCCTTGATTAGTTCGATCCATCTTCTTTGCCTCATGTTCAACTCCTTCTACGTGAAGATATATTTCAGACTCTTGTGATTTGTGTAGATCTCACAACGGTTTCCCGTCAGATAGTGCCGCCAGGTCTTGAGGGCGTGCACTACTTCTGCATGCTCCAAATCATGGGTGGGGTAATTCATTTCATGCGGCTTTGGTTGCCTTGATAGATAGGTAATGACCTTTCCTTCTTGTATTAGCATGCTTCCGAGTCCTAGCTTGGAGGCGTCGCAATAGACTTCAAAACTTTTAGTGATGTCTGGCATGGTCAGGATTGGGGCTAAGACTAACCTCTTCTTGTCGCAATAGACCACGCCATTTGTCACGGACGACTGCGGCGGTAACGAGAACAATGCATAGGACACGAGCGAAGCACCATGCTCCTCGGCAGCATTGTCGGGGGCGAGCTCGGTGGAGACCACGCCGTTGGTTGCGGACTTGGATGTTGATGATGATGAGCTGGGTGCCGACGGAATGAACGTCATCAAGGTCGACTCGGTGACAGCTTGGGCCGTGCACACCGTCGAACAGGACGCGGGCACCACCGTTCTGGTGTCACTGGGAACAGATGGAGCTACCACCAGAAACTTCTCGGTGGTGGGGGCCTGAACCGGAGGGTCGGCCAGCCCTGCCGACGTGATGACGAGCTCGGCCATGCCGGAACTCGGCAGCGAGGGCCTGGCGACATTGTTGGCGGTGACAGCAGAGGTGGAGTTGTGGTCGGCGGAGCCGGGCAATGCACCCATAAGAGCCATAAGATTGTCAAAGTCACGCTCGCGTCTCGCAAACCAGGCATCGAGATAATCCTTCAGATCGGAATCCATGGCCAGTGTGGTGTGGAAAAAATTAGGGGCAATTTTTGGAAGGTGTGGTGTCGCTCTGATACCAGATGTTAGGGTCTAAATAGGCAACTCACTGAATCTGACAGTTCATACAAGAAATTGGTAGACAATCTGGATACAAAGTGAACAAGCAAGAAGGGGATTGAAGAATCAGAGCCGAGGTGGGAGAGAGGAAGCCGCCGCCGTTCGTCCTGATCCAACTTGGATGCCTTGATGGTTGTCTCCTCGTAGGTAATTGCGATGGGTTTGTAGCATGGAAAACAAAAAAATTCTACCGCAAGAACGAACAAAACCCAGATCTAATCTAGATAAAAGCCAAGATCTAATCTATTAGACATGTGCAACGATATAGATCTGTACTAACCCTCGTAGAACCGAAAGCGTTACGAGATTAGATCTCGGGGTTGATGTAGTCAATCACTTGCCGATCTCAAGATCGTGTGGACAATCCTTCCGGCGCGTTCCAGCTGCTCAGCAATGGTCACACGTGCGGAGTCGAAGCAGACCTTCCTCTCCCCGTTCTAGCGAGCAGCGGAGGTAGTAGATCTTCTCCACGGAATCCCAGCAGCACGACGGTGTGGTGGTGGTGGTGGAGTAGAGAATTCTGCAGGGCTTCGCCTAAGTCGGAGCAGAGCGAAGGAGGAGGAGAGAGGCGGCAGCTAGGGTTTGTTATGGAGGGGGCAAGGGGGTGGCGCCCCCACCCCTCTATTTAAAGGAGGGAGGCTCCATGGGAGGGGGAGTCCTAGTAGGACTCCCCTTCCTCCTTGGCCGGCGGATTGGGAGGGGGGAGGAGTCCTCCTCCCCCATGAATCTGTGTCTTGCCCCACAAAGACTCCTTGATCCTTTCTTAGTTTTCAAGCAAACTCCAAGAAATCTCCTAGAACCTTCCAGAACATTCCGAAACCTTCTAGAATCTCCATACAAACACTCCGAAACATTTCCTAACTTAGAAAATGATCCTCAATATATGAATCTTATTCTCCGGACAATTCCGGATCTCCTCGTGATGTCCCGGATCCAATCCGAGACTTCGAACAACATTCGGTCTCCAACGCACATTCCATATCTACTTAAAACAACTTCGAACCTTAAGTGTGTCACCCTACGGTTCGTGAATATGCAGACATGATGGAGACACCTCCGATCAATAACCATCAGGGATCCGAGATCCATAACGGCTCCCACATACTCAACGATGACTTCGTGATCGATAGAACCATTAACATACGAAACCAATTCCCTTTGTCATGCGATATTCTACTTATCCGAGGTTTGATCGTCGGTATCTCCATACCTAGTTCTACCTCGTTACTGATAAGTACTCTTTACTCGTTCCATGTTATGTCATCCCTTGTGACCCAGTCACATGCTTGCAAGCTAACTAGATGACATTCCACCGAGAGGGCCCAGAGCATATCTATCCGTCATATGGATGGACAAATCCCAATCTTGGTCCATGCGCTTCAACACATACTTTCAGAATACCCAATGACACCTTTATAACCACCCAGTTACGAAGCGGTGTTTGATGTCATCAAAGTACCCATCCGGTGATGGTGATTAACATAACCTCATGGTCGAAGGATTAGGTTACTATGCATTTGAAAGCTTATAGCAATACAAACTTAATGACTTGATCTTATGCTACGCTTACTATGGGTGTGTGTCCATCACATCATTCTCCTAATGATATAACCTTGTTATTAATGACATCCAATGTCCATGATCAGGAAACCATGATCATCATTTAATCAACAAGCTAGTTCCACAAGAGGCTTACTAGGGACTCTTTTATGTTTACAGAAGACACATGTATCAGTGCTTCCTTATAATACAATTATAGCATGGGATGTAAACATTCATCATAAACACAAAGATATAATAATAACCACTTTTATTATTGCCTCTTGGGCATATCTTCAACAGTCTCCCACTTGCACTAGAGTCAATAATCTAGATTACATGGTAATATACCTAACACCCATGGCGTTCTGGTGTTGGTCATGCTTTGCTCTAGGGAGAGGTTTAGTCAACGGATCTCGCCACATTCAGATCGGTATACTTTGCAAATCTTTATGTCACCATCTCGACATACTCACGAATAGCATGGAAACGTAGCTTGATGTGCTTCAGCTTGCTATGTGACCTTGGCTCCTGTGTGCATTAGCTATGGCACCGTGTTGTCACAAAGAGATGGCCATCGGGTCCAACGACTGGAACCACGCCAAGTTCAGTAATGAACTCCTTCATCCATATGGATTCTTGTGCAGCCTCCAAGCAGCTATGTATTCCGATTCGCTTGAAGATTTCGCCACAACGCTTTGCTTGGCACTCCTCCAGCTCACCGCAGCACCATTCAAAATAAATACGATCCGCATCGTGACTTCGAGTCATCCGGATCGGTGTTCCAACTAGCATCAGTAACCGTTTACAACAAGCTGTTCATCACCTCCATAAGAAAGAACCATATCCTTAGTCCTATTCGGTACTTTAGGATATTCTTAATCAGTCCGAGGCTCCATTCTAGGATCACTTTGATATCTGCTAGTCAAACTAACGGCATGTGCTATATCCGGTCTTGTACACATGGCATACATGATAGAACCTATGGCGAGGCATAGGAATATTATTCATCTTTTCTCTATCTTCTGTAGTAGGGACTTTGAGTCTTACTCAAGGTCTTACCTGACAACATGGGCACGAACCCTTTCTTGCTCTCTTCCATTCTAAACTTCTTTAGAACTTTGTCTAAGTATGTACTTTGTGAAAGCGCTATTAGGCGTCTTGATCTATCTCTATAAATCTTGATGCCTAGAATATATGCCGCTTCGCCAAGATCCTTCATTGAAAAACTATTATTCAAATAGGTTTTGGCTTATTAAGAAGTTCTATATCATTCCCAATCAACAATATGTCATCTACATATAGTACTAGGAATGCTGAGCTCCCACTCACTTTCTTGTAAATACAAGCTTCTCCATAAGTTTGTATAAATCCAAAGTTTTTGATTACTTTATCAAAACATTGATTCCAACTCCGGATGCTTGCTTGTCCATAAATGGAGCGCTGAAGTTTGCATACCTTGTCAGCATCACTAGGATCGACAAAACCCTTGGGTTGTACCACATACAACTCTTCCTCAATGTCACCATTAAGGAACGCCGTTTTGACATCCATCTGCCAAATCTCATAATCGAAATATGCAGCAATTGCTAACAAAATCCTCACAGACTTTAGCTTCGCTACTGGTGAGAAAGTCTCATCGTAGTCAACTCCTTGAATTTGTCGGAACCCTTTCGCGACAAGTCGAGCTTTATAGACGGTAACATTACCATCAGCATCTGTTTTTCTTTTGAAAATCCATTTGTTCTCGACAGCCTTACGGACATCCGGTAAGTCCACCAAAGTCCATACTTGGTTTTCGTACATGGATCCCATTTTGGATTTCATGGCTTCTAGCCATTTGTCGGAATCTGGGCTCACCATAGCTTCTTCATATGTCGCAGGGTCATCAGTGTTGTCCACCAACATGACGTTCAAGGCAGAGTCATACCAATCAGGAGTGGTACGAACTCTCGTTGACCTGCGAGGTTCAGTAGTAACTTTGTTCGAAGTTTCATGATCACCATCATTAGCTTCCTCTCCAATTGGTGCAGGCGGCACAAAAACATCTTCCGGTGCTGCGCTACTCTTAACTCCGATAGAAGGTTCAATAACCTCGTCGAGTTCTACTTTCCTTCCAGTCACTTCCTTCGAGAGAAACTCCTTCTCAAGAAAGGATCCATTCTTGGCAACGGAAACTTTGCCTTCGGATCTATGATAGAAGGTATACCCAATTTTTTCTTTAGGGTATCCTATGAAGACGCATTTCTCCGCTTTGGGTTCAAGCTTATCAGGTTGTAACTTCTTTTACGCTTCGCAACCCCAAACTTTAAGGAACGACAACTTAGGTTTCTTACCAAACCATAATTCGTACGGTGTCGTTTCAACAGATTTAGATGGTACCCTATTTAAAGTGAATGCGGCTGTCTCTAATGCATAGCCCCAAAACGATAGTGGTAAATCTGTAAGAGACATCATAGACCGAACCATATCTAAGAGAGTTTGATTACGATGTTCCGACACACCATTACGCTGTGGTGTTCCTGGCGGTGTCAACTGCGAAAGTATTCCACATTTCTTTAAATGCATGCCAAACTCATAACTCAGATATTCACCTCCGCGGTCAGACCGCAGAAACTTAATCTTCTTGTTACGATGATTTTCCATTTCACTTTGAAATTCCTTAAACTTCTCGAAAGTTTCGGACTTATGTTTCATAAAGTAGATATACCCATATCTACTTAAGTCATCCATGAAAGTGAGAACATAACGATATCCACCACGCGATGCTACACTCATTGGACCGCACACATCGATATGTATTATTTCCAATAAGTCTGTAGCTCACTCTATTATTCCAGAGAATGGAGTCTTAGTCATTTTTCCCATTAGACATGCTTCGCATCTTTCAAGTGATTCAAAATCAAGTGATTCAAGAAGTCCATCAGAATGGAGTTTCTTCATACGCTTCACTCCAATGTGACCAAGACGACAGTGCCACATGTATGTAGAATTATCATTCAATTTTATTCGTTTAGCATCTATGTTGTGAACATGTGTATCACTACTATCGAGATTCAATAAGAATAAACCATTCATCTCAGGTGCATTACCATAAAAGATATTACTCATATAAATCGAACAACCTTTATTCTCAGACTTAAAAGAGTAACCGTCTCGCAATAAACAAGATCCAGATATAATGTTCATGCTTAACGCAGGCACCAAATAACAATTATTCAAATTTAAAATTAATCCTGAAGGTAGATGTAGAGGGAGCGTGCCGACGGAGATCACATCAACCTTGGAGCCATTTCCAACGCGCATCGTCACCTCGTCTCTTGCCAGTCTTTGTTTATTCTGTAGCTCCTGTTTCGAGTTACAAATATGAGCAACCGAACTAGTATCAAATACCCAGGCACTACTACGATTACTAGTAAGATACACATCAATAACATGTATATCGAATATACCTTTCTTCTTGATGTTGCCGTTCTTCAGATCCGCCAGGTACTTGGGGCAGTTACGCTTCCAGTGACCAGCACCCTTGCAGTAGAAGCATTCAGTTTCAGGCTTAGGACCAGCCTTGGGCTTCTTAGCAAAGCGACTTTCTTGCCGTCCTTCTTGAAGTTGCCCTTTTTCTTAGGCTTGCCCTGTTTCTTGAAATTGGTGGTCTTATTGACCATCAACACTTGGTGCTCCTTCTTAATCTCCACTTCAGCAGTTTTCAGCATGGACGATAGTTCAGGCAACGTCTTGTTCATGCAGTGCATATTGTAGTTCATCACAAAGTTCTTATAACTTGGTGGCAGTGATTGGAGGACACGGTGAATCCCTAATTCATTAGGAATCGTTATCCCCAACTTTTGGAGCTTGTTTGCATGCCCAGACATGGTGAGCACGTGCTCGCTAACGGAGCTTCCTTCTTCCATCTTGCAGGTAAAGAACTTTTCGGAGGCCTCATAGCTCTCCACGGCCACGTGAGTCTCAAAAATGATCTTGAGCTCCTTAATGATCTCGAACGGGTCGTGGTGCTCAAAACGCTTCTAGGGCTCCGTTTCTAAACCGTACAGGATGGCACACTGAACTATGGAGTAATGATTTTTTCTGAGTGGCGTAAACATTCTTTACGTCATCGGTGGCATCATCTGCAGGTGGGTCACCTAGCGGTGCTTCGAGCACATAGGTCATCTGACCAGCCCTGAGGACAATCTTCAGACCACGGAGCCATTCCGTGAAGTTGCTTCCATTGTTCTTAAGCTTTTCTTTCTCTAGGAACGCATTGAAATTGATGGAGAGATTCGCCATAATCTACAACAAATTTGCAAGTAGTTTAGACTAAGTTTATGATAAATTGAGTTCAATTTTAATTCTTAAATTAACTAGGTGAACTCCCACTCAAAACAACATCCCTCAAATTGTCTTAGTGATTACACGAACCAAGTCCACTACACCAAGTCCGATCTTCACGAGAGAAGATGTAGTTTCATCAACGAACAATCTTCATGTTCATGATATCACTTATATGATTCATGCTCTACCTTTCGGTATTCCGTGTTCCGAGACCATGTTTGTACATGCTAGGCTCGTCAAGATTAACCTTAGTTTCCGCATGTGCAAATCTGGCTTGCACCCGTTGTATGCACATGTAGAATCTATCACATCCGATCATCACGAGATGCTTCGAGACGACGAGTCTTAGCAACGGTGCCAACTAAGGACGAACACTTTATTACTTGAAATTTAGTGAGAGGGATCTTCTTATAATGCTACCGTCACGATCTAAGCAATACAAGATGCATAAAGGATTAAAATCACAGGCAATTCATAATTAGTGTGATATGATATGGCCCTTTCTTCTTATGCCTTTGATCTCCATCTCCAAAGCACGGACATGATCTCCATCATCACCAGCATTGCGTCAAGGTCAGTGGCGCCGCTTCATGGTTGTCCATCATCACTAGCAACTATTACAACTACTTGGAATAAAGCTATTACAAGATGAATAGACACGCAGGTCTTAACAGAATTAAAGACAACCATTAGGCTCCTGCCGGTTGCCATATTACAACAAGGATCATTGCATACATCAAATATAATCACAATCACATGATGGCCATATCACATCACAAAACCCCTGCAAAAACAAGTTAGACGCCTCTAATTTTCTTTGCATGTTTTATGTGGTTTGGGGCTTTCGAATAAGAACGGATCTTACCTGCGAAACTGAACCACAACGTTGATACAAGTGCTATCGAGTGCAAAGTGTAAATTGGATCTATACTATGATGGGAGAGACAGATACCCGCAAAGCCACTTGTGCAAAGCAAGTTACACGTCAAGCGTGGAGCAAGTCTCATGTGCGATGACATGTAAGGTTAGCCCGAGCCGCTTCATCCCACCATACCGCAAGATGCAAAGTATACAAAGCAAAAGACGGCACGAGCACCAACGCCCACAAAAACATTGTGTTCTACTCGTGCAACAGATCTACGCATAGATATGGCTCTGATACCACTGATGGGTTCGTAGCATGGAAAACAAAAAAATTCTACCGCATGAACGAACAAAACCCAGATCTAATCTAGATAAAAGCCAAGATCTAATCTATTAGACATGTGCAACGAGATAGATCTGTACTAACCCTCGTAGAACCGAAAGCGTTACGAGATTAGATCTCGGGGTTGATGTAGTCGATCACTTGCCGATCTCAAGATCGTGTGGACGATCCTTTCGGCGCCTTGTTCCGGCAGCGCTTCATGATCGGTCACACGTCTTGAGTCGGCAGACCTTCCTCTCCTGTTCCAATGACGGAGGTAGTAGATCTTCTCCACGGAATCCCAGCAGCATGACGGTGTGGTGGTGGTGGTGGAGTAGAGAATTCTGCAAGGCTTCGCCTAAGCCGGAGCAGAGCGAAGGAGGAGGAGAGAGGCGGCGGCTAGGGTTTGTTATGGAGGGGGCAAGGGGGTGGCGCCCCCACCCCTCTATTTAAAGGAGGGAGGCGCCATGGGAGGGGGAGTCCTAGTAGGACTCCCCTCCCTCCTTGGCCGGCGGATTGGGAGGGGGGGAGGAGTCCTCCGCCCCCATGAATCCGTGTCTTGCCCCACAAAGACTCCTTGATCCTTTCTTGGTTTTCAAGCAAACTCCAAGAAATCTCCAAGAACCTTCCAGAACATTCCGAAACCCTCTAGAATCTCCATACAAACACTCCGGAACATTTCCTAACTTAGAAAATGATCCCCAATATATGAATCTTATTCTTCGGACAATTCCGGATCTCCTCGTGATGTCCCGGATCCAATCCGAGACTTCCAACAACATTCGGTCTCCAACGCACATTCCATATCTACTTAAAACAACTTCGAACCTTAAGTGTGTCACCCTACGGTTCGTGAATATACAGACATGATGGAGACACCTCTCTGATCAATAACCATCAGCGGGATCTGGAGATCCATAACGGCTCCCACATACTCAACGATGACTTCGTGATCGATAGAACCATTAACATACGAAACCAATTCCCTTTGTCATGCGATATTCTACTTATCCGAGGTTTGATCGTCGGTATCTCCATACCTAGTTCTACCTCATTACTGATAAGTACTCTTTACTCGTTCCATGTTATGTCATCCCTTGTGACCCAGTCACATGCTTGCAAGCTAACTAGATGACATTCCACCGAGAGGGCCCAGAGCATATTTATCCGTCATATGGATGGACAAATCCCAATCTTGGTCCATGCGCTTCAACACATACTTTCAGAATACCCAATGACACCTTTATAACCACCCAGTTACGAAGCGGTGTTTGATGTCATCAAAGTACCCATTCTGTGATGGTGATTAACATAGCCTCATGGTCGAAGGATTAGGTTACTATGCATTTGAAAGCTTATAGCAATACAAACTTAATGACTTGATCTTATGCTACGCTTACTATGGGTGTGTGTCCATCACATCATTCTCCTAATGATATAACCTTGTTATTAATGACATCCAATGTCCATGATCAGGAAACCATGATCATCATTTAATCAACAAGCTAGTTCCACAAGAGGCTTACTAGGGACTCTTTTATGTTTACAAAACACACATGTATCAGTGTTTCCTTATAATACAATTATAGCATGGATGTAAACATTCATCATAAACACAAAGATATAATAATAACCACTTTTATTATTGCCTCTTGGTCATATCTCCAAAAATTGTAGCGTGCTCCACCAGAAGGTTGCTTCCTGGGCCAGGCCCATGTGGTGGCCCAAGAGACCAGCCCAGGTAAGAGAGTGCGTAGAATAGGTTCTAACACAAAGTTTCATCCTAGTACCAATATGTGTATATTTTGTTTATAGATGGAGGAGGCTACAAACAGAATGTCTCTTTTACAACCGGCAAAAACACAAATGTTTAGGCCAGCCGCCAATGAGCTAGCTTATCCCGTGATCGATCCTTTAGATATGCCACACGACAACCTTGAGTATGGAGAACGTGGATGGAAGTCAAGACCTTGTTTTTCAGGCTAGTGTTATCATCCGATGACGCCCTTGTCCAGACTTGACGAAGCTTTGACCTTGAAAACTCGCATAGTGAATGAAGGTCTTGGTTGGGAAAACCATGAAGTAGAGTATGTTTCGATTCCCCTGGGATATATTGAATGTGCATGTATCTTGAGGAAGTATTATACCCATTTGAAGGAAAGTGAAGAGGGTGTAGATTATGTATATAGAGCTATTTATTGCTCTTTAGGTGATTACTCCATCTCTCCTCCACTCTTGATGTCTCTGTTGGAGAAATGAGATTGCAAAACCAACACATTCTTATTTCTTTGTGGTGAGCATACCGTCACTCTCCTTGACATGCACCAGATGGCATGTTTTCCCTTGACAGTGAACCATATGAAGAATTCGTTCCACCAACTCATGAGCTAGAAAGTTCATCACCTCTAAGTCCCAAATTTCTATCTCAGTTCCTTCATATTTGGGCCAAGCTTGCCATAGGCAACAGTGGGTTTCAAAGATTGGTGTGATTTCTTCCACGATAGTGAGTATGATTGTTTTGTTTTAGCCACTCTTGAAGACAAGTGTGTATATATTGCTGCTTCTATTACTATTTGGCTATGTCGCTTTGTCGTTGTTGGGGGTGGACCATACTCATCCCGGGGTATTGGTGATATCATCATAGATCGCCTTGGGACTTCGAATTTCTTTGGGGCCTCCAACTCTTTGTTCACTCTATTACTCTCTTCGACTAGTCAACATTCACCCAATTGGACCCTCTTTCGCACAGAGGATTTGGCCTGTCCACTTCTTAATTGGATGGATAGACGTATACCTCAATAAACCATTTGGAAATAGGGTGAAAACACCAAATTTCCCAACTTTTAAGAATCTGATAGTAAAGCCTCGTATGGTGGATACTATGTTCAAAACACCTAAGCCCTTTACTCCTGAACAAGCATATGCCTTTCTTGAGAATCACAATAATATTTTTTGGATCCCATATACTTTACAAATCCAAATGGTATATTCTAGCCTAAAAAGGCTTTCTTAATCTCTATCCGGCGGGGAATCTTCCTTGGAGGCGTGGCTGTTTTGATAATGATACCTACATAGCCGAACCATATTGTCCGGACTGAGTAGCACGACAACTTCGCTTTGACCAAGTCGTACCTTTCGCTCCTCTAGAAAGCGTATATACGTCAAGTGAGGCTAGAATTTCCCATGCTTTTTGGCTGCATTTACTCTCACTAGACCTGGACTTCCTATATTTTCCGAGCGATAGTCGAGTCACGGATTCTTCTATGGCATGGGCCAACTGGTGGAAAAATTTTGTGAAACATTTTGCCCGTATTTAAAACTCTCTTTGTAATGGCAACATGATGGAAACAATTGCTTATGATGAGAGGAAGAAAAACAAGTATGCACTGCGCCACCACATAACAAGTAGTCCACTCTCTACCCAAGATTTTATGGTGGTAAAAAGGGTATCTGATAAGGGAAAAATATATCATGGTCATTGAGAAGATAGAGCATAGAATTAGAAAATGTTGGATGCCAGTACTCCAAAGTTATTTACATGACATCATTTGTGCTCATCCTGCGCATCCCAAAAAGGTAAGCTAAATGACACATACTTTTGTTACTTCCTCTCTCTTTATTTTTTATACTAATTTCAGTGTCTTTTCTTTTGCAGACACGACACGGGAATCCTATTGAGGATGATAAACTAGCTGCTACTTATACTCATCCTATACAGTCAGATAAGGTGATTGATAGTATATACATATATCAAAAATAGTGAGATAGTCAGGCGGCTAGCTACGCATACGCATACAACCATTGGATCAACTACAACGTTTACTAGATATGAACCCAGGAGAAAAACATGCACTCACGGCGTCACACCAGGTTCATATTTCCTAACCAAACCACCATCATGCATAGCCACGAAAAGTGATCTGCCATATGGAACACCACACGGTGTGCACATCCACAAAACCAGTTCACAAGGTACTCGTAGAGAGAATATCCACAGTAAACGCCACAAATATTTTTTACCCATAATAAAGTTTCATGGAGAGTTCCTTTTTTGCTACCTAACCTAAACACCACGGGCAGCCTCCATGGATAACCAAAAGGAGGATTGGCATAATACATGCCACACGAAAACATGTAACCACACTAAAAATACCATGTTGTGGCACCACACAAGCTGGTTTTGCATACGAATAGAGAACAAAAGCAAACAACCATAGAAAATGCATGCCATGGAGCAAACGGTGGTGGTTAACAACAAAAAACCATAAGATAATGCATACCACGGAGGAAATGGCGGTGGTGGTTTTGCTGCCATGGTGCATATGGAGGCCATGGAGTCAAAAACGTGGAATCTTGCTGTAATACCTCGGACCCTACGCTCTAAGCACGAGCCTGGATGAACCCAAAAGTGCATAAGAGATTTTACCGCGGAGGCCCAAGACCACCCACGTGTAGGCCCGTCAAAGTGGAATAGGACACGGTACCAGCCGACCACCCTATCCACTTTCAAGAACATCGAGACAAGAGTGAGCGGCGTAGTCGACAGGTAACGCGACCATGACATACACAAATGAGTATGTATGTCTGTGACTTACAATAGATATCAGAGTTACACCATCTAGAAACAATAAAAACAGAAATATTTAACGCCATACAGCAAGATCCAAATGTCCTAGATAGATATAATAGTTTAGGATACACCCTCATACATCAATCAACATAGTAGCAAGCGGAAGCGGAAAACATGATTCGAGTACGGATAAGAAAAAATTGGCATAAGATGCCCTGAAAATAAGCACACCTCGTCCACAGATCTCATGGATCTTCATCCCCGGAATCTCTACACCGGAGAGTCGTTGCCACCATCATCCGTCTCCTCAACCCAGTAACTTTCCTGAGAGTATACCTGTCCATCTGAACCAAATATTTATCGTGTGAGATCCTAGGGGTACTCAGCAAGTCTTAATGCATCTAAAGGGAACCGCCTAGGGAGACGCAATTGCAGCAAAAGATAATAACTAAACAATTCTATAGATACACGCTACACATCTTCCAACCAGAGATGGACGGACACTCGTTAATTTATAACAATAGTTATATAAGCAACATAAATAACCTCGGTCGTCCTCCTTCTCGCTTACCGATGAGAAGGCGGAAGAACATCTCATCCGTTGGCAATTTTATTAACCATTCCATGAGTGTTGCACTATTTACTAGGCATGTCTTAGTCAAATTAAAGGCGATACTTTAGTTATGCTTGTCTATGATCAAGAAACTATGCTACAAGTCATCCATAACCGCGGACACGGCTTTCAGAAAGATTTATCCTGCAGGAGTGCACAAATAGCAACACACACATGATCAACCTCGGGAAGAGCTAAAATAAAACACAATGAGTCCTCACGATAATGCATTCACAGGATTCATAAATTGTTTCAGGAGGCCACCCTATTAAGCTGCCCGCAACGAAGTTGGCCGGCTCTGAGACGGACCCAAGGTTTGTGCCAATGGCTGTAAATGACTAGGAACCCGAAAGTGTGACTGGGCTTGTCGATACCATGAAAACATTCCACAATTCCTAAAAAGTACAGGTGCTCCATGCACAATCGTAAATAAAGCAGTAAATCATGACATAAGTGCAGTATAGTAATAACTAAACAATTCTATAGAGACATTCTACACATCCGCCCAACCAAAGATGGATAGACGCTCATTAATTTATAACAACATTTATATAAGAAACATAAATAACATTGCTTGTCGTCCTTCTCGCTTACCGATAAGAAGGCGGAAGAACATCCCATTTGTTGGCAATTTTATTAACCATTCCATGAGTGTTGCACTATTTACTAGTCATGTCTTAGTCAAATTAAAGGCAGTACTTTAGTTATGCTTTTCTATCATCGAGAAACTGTGCTCTAAGTCGTCCATAACCACAAACAGGGCTTTTGAAAGATTTACCCTACAGGGGTGCACAAATAGCAACACACACACGATCAACCTTGGGAAGAACCAAATAAAACACAACATGGCCTCACGACAATGCATTCATAGGATTCATAAATTATTTTAGGGGGCCACCCCATTAAGCTACCCACAACAAAGTTGGCCGACTCTGAGACGGACCCAAGGTTTGTGCCAATGGCTGTAAACGACTGAAAACCCGAAAGTGTGACTGGGCTTGTCGATACCGTGAAAACGTTCCACAATTCCTAAACAGTACAGGTGCTCCACGCATAATCGTAAATAAAGCAGTAAAGCATGTCATAAGTGCAGGATAGTAATAAAGCCCCAAACTAGTTTGTGGCCCCAAGAAATAAAGTGTGAATCAAGCTCAGGAGAAGAGGGATCCATAGAGTCTCCCGTATGTGGATAGTGCAAATAGTCAAGGAACAGGAATCAAATACTCGGGGTCCTACGAGACACAAGTGAGCTTAAATAACCAAATAACAAATAATGCTCACCGATGTCTCTTTAATTGGTTATCCCATTACTACTCAGATTAAGTTGTTTAGGTACCTCGTTTGCAAAGACTCACACAAACTCTACACATAAAATTCTATGACTTGCATGGCTCAAACAACTCCTGCAGTAATGGCTCATGGGATTGAGAATACAAGCTTTGGTGGGGTTTAAATATAAAGGCTATGCAATACTTGGGATTCAATTTAATGCAATCACGACTTCATGATGCAAGAGTAATATAGAAGCATAGATACTATATGTATGCAAGCATGTGGAATTGCTTGCCTGGCATTTCAGTTGCAGAATAGGGAGGATCTGGGTAATACTCCCGAGGCTCCTGGTATTCTCCTTGCGTAGCGTCTATCTAGATAAAAACCAAACACACAAGGTCCATAATAATAAACAAGGTATGCCATGATGAAATGATGCACAATTTTCATGGCATGGGTGAGGTGTAGGAACAAGAAATAAGCATTTTATTAAGTTTTTAGTCATGTTTTGCTCCCATAAACATTGCTGTATACTTAATATTTATACTATGCATGGTTCAATTCATATCATGGAATGGATAATAAGAACGGGCTCATCGCGCTGATCGATTTAGACATATTATTTGTCAAATTTGGAATTACGGATTTAAAGTTATGAATTTATAAAGATAAAGGCGTTTATTAGCAATTAAACAATTTCGAAATTTTAAATTGCTCAAAAATTATTTTGGATGGCATATTTGAATTCCTAGTATTTTTATGATCAAAAAACATATATTCTATGTATTATTTGAATTTATAGATTTAAAACATTATTTAAGTCAAACTATATTAAAAAGGGTTCAAATGTCAAAGGTTTGACTAGTTAGAGTCAAATCTGGACAAATTTAAAAATAAGGTTGTATTCAAATTTGAAAATAATTCATATTTCATTTTATAAGTTTTGTCAAATTCAAATTATTTATAAAGATATAAATTTATTTAGATTTAATCATTTTCTAGGATTTTTATTAAACTAGCACAAATGCCCTTGCGTTGCTACGAATTAATTTTTTATTATTCGACTACCTAGTGTAACCCTGATGCCGATTGTATCTCCCACGATGGCTAGTACCTTCATGGTCGCATGTGAAGTCCTATGTCCCACAACCAATGTCGCATACGATGACTAAAGGATGCGTGGCAACTTCTAACCAATCAGCGGCTCTCTCGCATCTACGGTTCCCTTGAAGATGTCGTGGACGTTCACAGATTGCTCGACTGTGACCGCCATTCTGTGTGGTCCCACCCACCATTTGCAAAGTGTATGGCTGGCCAACTGTAACATTTCAAAACTTTATCCAAGGTTAATCAAGATCAAATCTACCTAATTTAGGGTTAACAAAAACTTTCCCATTTAAAATGATTAAGCATTCATATTTGTATGCATTTAAATTAGGAGTTGTTTTCAATTGCCATGTTTGAGTGATCCATTGATTGTAAAATGATTCTAAGGTGAATTAAACATCATCTAGATCATTTTCAATTAAATCCCAAAGAAAAACAAATCAAAAATAATAAAATAAACAAATGGTCATTTGTGCCATTTTAATCACCTAGCCTACTTTGGCTATTCTTAAAACTCAAATCTTAACAGAAACAATTGTGGTTCTTTGCACCCCTTGCTAGTATAAGTAGTGATGTACCAAGGCCCACTTTGTTTCATCCCAAAAACTTTTAAACACTAAATTTAAATGACATTTGAAAATTAAATGTAGTTCATATGTATAGATCACACTTATTCAAAAACCACTCAAATGAACTCCATTTTTAAATCCCAAGCAAACCTAGATGCTTAAGCATAAGTTACATCACTCCACCAAAAATCAGCCCAAAATTCAAATATTTTGTTCATGCGGCCATTGTGTTGAACACCTGGCAGGCATGAATCACACTCTAGTTATAGCTCACTGTTTCTACAGGGTTTTGCCACCCATTTGACCTCAATTTACTCTCTCTATCCCTCCTAGCTCTAACCAAAGATTAATCAACCCACCCCCTTGTCCCTAGCAGCAGTGCCATGCCGCCCCGCGCCATGCTCGCCGGCCAACCTTGCCAACGCCACAGCAGACCATCAACCCCTCTCTGCCGCTCCAAGAAGGACGGCGTGACCTCACCACCGCCCATGGTCCACCCCTCGATCAACCCCAGCCCCTGGACCACTCCCCAGCACCACTGCCCTTTCTCTCTGCGAGCAAGCCAGAGCGCGCCAGAGCGCGATAGATGCCAGCACGCAGCAGACCGCGCCTTGACCCCATACCGCGCACGACGCTCCGCGTCGACCCCAGCACCCTGCCAGACACGTCCGTGCACCACCGCACGACCCATAGTCCCCGAGCGCCGTGTCGAGCACCGCCTCTGTCTCCCAGAGCGCGCAACGCTCCCGACCATATGCCACCGCCCCTAGCCGCGCCATTACGCCATAGAGCACCGCCAGGGAACCGCCCACCGTCCGCCTACCTCACCCATGCCGATAGCCCCCTGTACCGCCCTCGCCGGAGACGCATGCCCACACCTATATAAGCAGGCCTCCCCAACACGAATTCCTCATACCATTCCACTCCCCTGAACCTTTCCCCTCTCTCGCCGGAGCTGCTCGAGCCGTAGTTTGCCGGAATTGCACCGGAGGAGCCCGCTGCAGAGGAGGAGAAGCTGCCGTCGATTCCATCAACCGCAGCCCCTGCCGTGACCTCGCCTGAGTCTGCCATCGCCGTCCAGTTTGATCGCCCGCCTCGCCGCACTAGCTGGAGCCCTGGTACGTCCCCATTGGACCCCCACCATCCGTTTAGGGTTTGGTCTCGCCGACGACGAGTCCGTCGTCGACGACGACTGTGAGCTGTTGATCCATGTTATAATCGTGTGGCCCAGATCGCTAGATACCGTTTCGGGTTTTAAGTCTCGCTGACAAGCAGGACCAACCTGTCAGCCGCCTTCTGCGTTGCTGAGCGTCACTGGGCCGACCCATTTCCTTTCCCGCGTGACCCAGTTAATTCAAATCTAGATTTTTCTATTTAGGTTTGAACTCAATTATGTCCCTTAGTTTAAAAATCAATTCTGGAAGATTTACTGAACCAAATTGAGTGATTCAAATTTTGTTGGAAAGCTTCTGAAAAGATATATCCAAACCCGTTGGAGTTAATCCATTTAGAGTTAGAGATCTCTCCTAGTAAAAATAACAAGATAGAAGCTTTTGCACATTCAAACATTTTTATAAAATCAACCATAATAGCTTTTGAGTTGATTCCAACTCTCAAAAACCACATTTAACCATACCTATCGGAATATGTAATAATATTAAGGTTTGCATGCAGTGACTTTGGACTAGTGCCAAAATAATGCTATATAGGCATTTTAGTCACTTTAAATCATTAATTATTAAACTTAAACTTAGTAAAATGTGATCCAACCTTTAAATCACATTCCCATATGTTAGAATATGTGGTGATGACATGTGTCCATATGATCCCATATTTTAATTGGAGAATATTAAATCTTAATTAATTTCAATGAGTAGAAATTACTTTTCTCAAATAAAAAGAATAAAGCTAGTTAATTAAATCTTGTGATGTTTGTGATGATACTAGATCATCAATTGTGTGCCTTAGTGTGCTAAGTAGACTAGTTAAGCATGCTTTGGTGATTGTGTACCCCGTATGTATTTATAGACGATAGTGCCGACCAAGCTTACGAGGAGGAGGAGTTCTACCAAGAGGAGGAAGAAGAAAACTTCAACCACTACACAAGGCAAGCCATCATTAACAATGCATGCTAACCCTTGCAATCTAGATAACCTAAGAAAAGACATTAGGCATGCTTTGGTTATACCCTTTTTGGACTTATACCCATTCCAAGATTTACTTTTCTTTACTTTACCAAAGTCCTTTACTTGTTTTGAAGGTAGCATAAAGAGTATAAAACTTGACCTATCTAGTTAGACTTAGATGTCATTCTATGGCATGAGATTGAGATTAGCATCCCACCTTAGTGAACACTCTTAACTTAGTAGTTTAGAGCTAAACTAAAACTTGAGTCACTTTAGATGGGAATACTTGGTGAAAATGAATTGTGAAAACCTTGGAATGATGGGTCATTCTATTGAGATGTTTTGACATGTGTTGAGAAACACAAATGATTTATGATGATGAAAATGTTGAGGCATGAGCCTTAACCCTTTTACAAAACTGATGGTTGGGTTCGGATGCGATACCATTCCAATTTTACCGAAGAACCACAATACCTGAATTGGGTAAGGCTTAGCCGGAAGTTTATATGCACTAGTATTAGTTCTCTCGCGGGAGAGGTTTGAGCTGAGGCTATCTCTCAATGTTGTCCACCTATGCAGTGCCCAAGATGACAGATGGTCATGGTTGGGAGGCCATACTCATAGGAGAGGTGCTTATACTAGGGTGTGTAAAGTAAAGGTTATGTTTGATTATCTGCATACTAAGTATGATGATTCAGGGTTATCCCTGACCGATGTATCGAATCTTGTGGTGAAAGTGTACCACCTCTGCAGAGTGTCAAACTATTCGAATAGCCGCGTCCGCGGTTATGGATAGTTGGAGTGGCCATACTGTTCTGTTGTCAGATGTTTTCAAAACAACTTATGAAATGAATAGTGACATGACTTGACCACAACAGAGTGCCATCAAGTTCGTGAGAGCTTTAATCACTAGTTTTCTCATAACAAGTTTAATTTGGAAGGTAAACAAAAGCATGAATATACTTGTAATAGCATATTCTAATAGGTAGGTATGGTGGACTCCTTGGAATAACTTGGTTTAAGGAGTTGGATGCATGAGTGGAACTCATACTTGGTTGTGGAGGCTAGCAAAAGACTGGGAGCGACAAACTAAGAGAGCAATAATGGCCATAATCATGCAGAGCGACAAAACATCATTGATCAAAGCATAAAGTAATACTACAAGTTGAAAACTAAAGGATAATAAAGGCTTAGGTGACTTGAGATAGTCATAACATGGTGTGAGCATGCGCCAAGTCAACCCAAATAAAGCATCAAAGAAGAATACCACTACACTATGCTTTAATATGCTAAAACAACGCATGATTCATCCAAGGCACATTAAGAAATCTCAATTGTTTATAACAAGTCATGCTACAGCAAAGAATACTAAGCATAAAGCCAAAACAATATCAAGCATGGCATGACAAAGCATAAGCCACAGTCAAAAACAAGCTCTTTTTACCACATAAGTATGAACTTTCCTACTCTTTTCCAAACCAAACCAAACTATTTGCAAACCAATGTATGAAAGAGGGGGTCCAACCAATTTATTCAGAAAACTAAGAAAACAAAAGCAAACGAAAAACCAAAACGAAAACGAAAAAGAAGACGCTCCAAGAACAACACAACTGTGCATGAAACAATAAAAATGAAGCGTTTGGAAGAAACCTACGATTTTTATTGATGAAGAGGGGGATGCCTTGGGCATCCCCAAGCTTTGACGCTTGTACTTCTTGGATATTTCTGAAGGAAATATGCCCTGAGAGGCAATAATAAAGTTGTTATTATATATTCCTTATACATGATAGATGTTTATTTTACATGCTAGAAATGTATTGATTCGGAAACATCAATACATGTGTGTTTAATAAACAAAAAGGGTTCCTAATCATGCCTCTCTTATAAACTATCTTGTTGATTAACAGGATGATCAAGGTTTCCTGATCATGGACATTGGATGTTGTTAATAACAAGGTCACACCATTGGTGGAATGATGTGATGAACATTCATCCGAAGTATAGCATTACGATCAAGTCATTATGTTTATATTGCTATAACATCATACGAAGTAATCTTTATCCTTAGACAATGAGATCATGTCAATTGCTAACACCGGAAGAGTATCTTGATAACATCAAACGTCACACCGTAACAGGGTGACTATAAAGATGGGTTCAGTACTACGAAGGTGTTATGTTGAGGCTCATGGATCAAGAGTGGAATTTGTCAATCCAGATGACGGATAGATATACTCTGGGCCCTCTCGGTGATATCACATTAGGTTTGCTTGCAAGCAAGTGATGTGATCACTAGAATGTTATATCACGGGAACGAGAAAAGAGTGCATGTCGGTAACGAGATCAAACTAGGTATGGAGATACCGATGATCTAATCTCGGACATGTAATATATCGAGATACAAAGGGATTTAGTTACAAGCGTTAAAGGTTCTCACGATCACAGGAGTCATCGTTGAATGTGTAGGAGTCAGTATGGATCTCCAGGTCCCGCTGCTGATTATTGATTGGAGAAGGGTCTCAATCATGTCTGCATTATTCGTGAACCGTAGGGTGGCACACTTAAGAGTTACCGGACACCATTTTGGAGCACATATGTTTCAGACGAAAGAATTGCAAAGCGCAGGAATTGTTTCAATAGAAACCGGAAATTGTTTCGGGTGAAATTGTAGAAGGTGGTTCTGCATGTGATATTGAAATATTGCAAGGGGCTATATGTGAATGTTTGTTAATTAAAGTAATTAAAAAAATTCTGAATAAATTTAATAAAAAGAGTTTTATTAAATGAGAGAGCATTAAATTTGGAGAAATTTAATGCATTTAAAGTGGATACTTTAAATGGGAATGTGAAGAGGCATTTTAATGTGGAGGGGTTACCACCACATGAATGGGGGAGGTGAGGGGTCACCCCCCATGCGCCGGCCATGGTGAGAGGGGGCACCCTCCCTCCTCCTATAATAGGCCACACATTCCCTCCTTCATCCTCACACCTCCTTGTGAAGGATCTCTCTCCCCCTCTAGAATTATTCCCCCATGGTCTCGGATTAGCGAGATACATGTTCCCGGTGGCATTTAAATGCGGAAGGAGTTCTTTGCTTCATTTGGATCGCTGGAGCGAGGAGGTGGAGGTTGTCCGGTGGCTTGAACGTGTGTGCGAGTGTCGATGCGCTGCTGAGTTGCGGCGCTCGGACTTTCTCACGGTCTTGAGATCGACAAGTGTACGACTACATCAACCACGAGTTCTTACTCGTTAACAAAGCTCGTTGTCTACGAGGGTAAGTTCTCGTTAGATGTATGTCCACCCGTTGCTTTGTACCTAGTAGATAGATCTTGGCGTGTAGTTCACACCGTAGGAAATTTTTTGTTTTCTATGTTGCGGACCCAACAATGGTATCAGAGCCTAATCTATGCGTAGGTGCTTAGCACGGGTAGTACACATATGGTTGATATGTGGGCGATGATGATCATGTTATTGCATCTTCTATGTATTTTGGATATTGGTGGCATAGTGGGATGAAGCGGCCCGGATCAACCTTACATGTCATCGTACATGAGACCGGTTCCACGACTGACATGCAACTTGTTTTGCATAAGTGGCTGGCGGGTGTCTATCTCTCCTACTATAGTCAATATCTGATTTACAACGAGTTGCTAATAACTTAGTTATCCTCGTTGTGGTTCATGTTCGTAGGTAAGAACGGTTCTATCTCCGAAATCCCTAAGCCACATAAAACTTGCAATTGATAAATTAGAGGCGTCTAGTTTAGATCGTTGCTGGGATAGTGTGTTGATATGGTATTGTTGTAAGTAGATGTATGGTGGATACTCTTACAACACACTCAACGTGTAAGTTCCATAGACCTTGGCCTTACACACAAAGGAATGATAGAGATCATACCACGATGCAAGTGATAGAGATCAAATGCATGGACCATATCATCTCACTTTACACATTAGATGTTAGCATCTTATACTGCTAGTTTGGCGCGTTTGATAGCATTATAAGATGATCCCTCTTTTAGATATCAAGATAAAAATGTGTTCTTCCTTGAGTATGCACCGTTCTATGGATCGTGTTTCGAGACATCACGTGATGATCGGGTGTACTCGAATCTACGCTTTCATAGGAACGGGTGTAAGACAGTTTTACACACGCGAATACTAAGGTTCTTACTTGGCGAGCCTAGCATGTACAAACATGGCCTCGGAACACGGACCGAAAGGTTAAGCATGAGTCATATGGTTGATATGATGCCCATATAGATGCTCGCCTTTGAAGCTATATCAACTCACATGATGATCGAACTTGGTATAGTGGATTTGGTTCATGTAATCACCAAAAGGACACGAGGGATGTCGTTTTTGAGTGGGAGTTCATTAGTAATTTGGATTAGTTGAACTCAATCTATCATAAACTTAGTCTAAATAAACTTTACAAATTCTGTTGTAGATGGCACCACCTGCTTTTAATTTCAATGTGTTCATGGAGAAACAGAAACTTGCTGCGAATGGTAGCAACTTCACCAACTGGGCTATGAATTTGAGGATTCTCCTCACTGCTGCACAAAATCAATATGTGCTAGATGCACCGCTAGGACCCCCACCAGCTCCTAATGCCCCTGGCGAGGAAAAGAATGTCTACGTGACTCGTCAGGAGGACCACAACTTAGTTCATTGCGGCATACTGTATGGGCTAGAGCCAGAACTTCGAAAGCATTTCAAAAATGGAAATGCCTTTGATACCATGGGAGAATTGAAAATGATTTTCGATACCCATGCTGCCATAGAGAGTTATAATGCTACAGAAAAGTTCTTTAGCTGCATGATGGAGGAAAATAGCTCCGTTAGTGAGCACGTACTCAAAATGTCTGGGTACACCGATAAGCTTGTGTCCTTGGGAATAATGATTCCCATTGACAGGCATACATCATGTTCTCCAATCTCTGCCACCTAGCTACAAGAGCTTCGTGATGAACTATAATATGCAGGGCATGAAGAAGTCTCTTCCCGAGCTTCTGTCAATGGTTAAGACTGCAGAAGTGGTGATTAGGAAAGAACATCAAGTGTTGATGATCAATAGGACCACCGGTTTCAAGAAGGACAAGAAAGGCAAGCACAAGGGAAAGAAGGGTGGAAAGTCTGTTGCCACGCCTGAAAAGAAACCCCGGGATGGCCCTAAGTCTGACATCGAGTGCTACTATTGCAAGGGGACTGGCCATTGGAAGCGCAACTGCCCCAAGTATTTGGCGGACAAGAAGTCCAGCAAGGCAAACAAAGGTATATGTGATATACATGTTATTGATGTGTACTTGACTAGTACTCGCAGTAGCACCTAGGTATTTGATACTGGATCAGTTGCTAATATATGTAACTCGGTTCAGGGGCTACGGAACAAGCGACAACTAAGGGATGAGGTCAGGATGCAGGTCGGCAATGGATCAAGAGTTGATGTGATCGCCGTCGGGATGCTACCTCTCCATTTGCCATCGGGATTAGTTATAAACCTAAATAATTGTTATTTGGTGCACCGCGAGCATGAACATTGTATCTGGATCGTGTTTGATGCAAAGTGGTCATTCCTTTAAATCTGAGAACAATGGTTGTTCGATTTATAAGAATGATATCTTTTATGGTCATGCACCTATGTTGAATGGTTTATTTCTATTGGATCTCGATAGTAATATTACGCACATTCATAATGTTAATGCTAAAAAGATTAAACTTGATGATGATATGTCTACATATATGTGGCACTGCCGTCTAGGTCATATTGGCGTTAAATGCATGAAGAAACTCCATTCTGATGGACTTTTGGAATCACTTGATTTTGAATCATTTGATACATGTGAGCCATGCCTTATGGGTAAGATGACTAGAACGCCGTTTTCCGGTTCAATGGAACGGGCGACAGATCTATTGGAAATCATACATACTAATGTGTGTGGACCAATGAGTGTGTCAGCGCGAGGTGGATATCGTTATTTTGTTACTTTCACGGATGATTTGAGTAGATATGGGTATATCTATTTGATGAAACACAAGTCTGAAACTTTTGAAAAGTTCAAGGAATTTCAGAATGAAGTGGAAAACCATCGTAATAAAAAGATCAAGTTTCTACGGTCTGACCTTGGAGGAGAGTATCTAAGTTACGAGTTTAGCACACACATGAAAGAGTGTGGAATAGTTTCACAACTCACGCCTGCCGGAACACCACAACGTAATGGTGTGTCGGAACATCGTAATCATACCTTATTGGATATGGTTCGATCTATGATGTCTCTGACTGACTTACCTTTGTCATTTTGGGATTATGCACTGGAAATAGCTGCATTCACTTTAAATCGGGCACCATCTAAATCCGTTGAAACGACACCGTATGAATTATGGTTTGGAAACAAACCCAAGCTGTCATTTCTTAAGGTTTGGGGATGCGATGTTTATGTGAAGAAACTTCTACCGGATAAACTCGAACCCAAAGCGGAAAAATGCGTCTTCATAAGATACCCTAAGGAAACAATTGGGTATACCTTCTATCACATATCCGAGGGCAAGGTTTTTGTTGCCAAGAATGGATCCTTTCTTGAGAAGGAGTTTCTCGCGAAAGGTGTGAGTAGTCGGAAGGTAGAACTCGAAGAGGTTATTGAACCTTCTCTTCATGGAATGGCGAGTGGCGCAGCACCGGAAGTTTTTCCGGAGCTGACTTCACACATGATGAAGAGAGAGCTAATGATAATGATCATGAAACTCCGAAAGAGGACACTACCGAACCTCGCAGGTCAAGCAGGACACGTGCAGCTCCTGAACTGTACGACAATCCTATTGTGAATTTCATGGTTGATGAAATGGATGACCCTGCGACGTATGAAGAAGCGATGATGAGCCCGGATTCCAACAAATGGCTAGAAGCCATGAAATCCGAGATGGAATCCATGTACAAGAACCAAGTTTAGAACTTGGTGGACTTACCTCGCGACCGAAAGGCCGTTGAGAATAAATGGATTTTCAAAAGGAAAACTGATGCTGATGGTAATGTGACCATCTATAAGGCTCGACTTGTCGCAAAGGGGTTTCGAAAAATTCAAGGAGTTGACTACGATGAGACATTCTCTCCCGTAGCGATGCTTAAATCGGTTAGGATTATGTTAGCAATTGCTGCATATTTCGATTATGAAATATGGCAGATGGATGTCAAAACTGCATTCCTCAATGGTAAGATTGAAGAAGAGTTGTATATAATACAACCTAAGGGTTTTGTCGATCCTAAGGATTCTAATAAGGTGTGCAAACTTCAGCGATCCATCTATGGACTGAAGCAAGCATCACGAAGTTGGAATCTCCGCTTTGATGAGGTGATCAAAGAGTTTGGATTTGTCCAAACTTATGGAGAGGCTTATATTTACAAGAAAGTGAGTGGGAGCAATGTGGCATTTCTGATATTATATGTGGATGACATATTATTGACTGGAAATGATATAGATCTTTTAAACAGTGTTAAAAGTTATCTAAACAGCAAATTTTCGATGAAAGACCTTGGTGAAGCGTCATATATATTAGGCATTAAAATCTATAGAGATAGATCAAGGCGCCTAATTGGGCTATTGCAGAGTACATACCTTGATAAGATATTAAAGAAGTTTAATATGGACGAAAGTAAGAAGGGGTTCTTACCTATGTTGCAAGGCAAGACATTGAGTAAGACTCAAAGTCCGGCTACGGCGGAAGAAAGAGAGATGATGGATAAGATCCCCTATGTCTCGGCCATAGGCTCTATTATGTATGCCATGCTATGTACAAGACCGAATGTGGCACATGCTATTCGTTTGACTAGTAGGTACCAATCTGATCCAGGTTCGGAACACTAGATAGCGGTAAAGAACATCCTCAAGTACTTGAGAAGAACTAAGGATATGTTTCTCATATACGGAGGTGAAGAAGAGCTAGTCTCTAAGTGTTATGTCGATGCTAGCTTTGACACCGATCCGGATGACTCTAAGTCTCAATCCGGATACGTATTTCTCTTGAACGGAGTAGCAGTTAGTTGGAGGAGTTCCAAACAACCTGTGGTGGCTGGATCAACAACGGAGGCGGAATATGTTGCTTTGCTTGAAGCGGCGGAGGCGATTTGGATGAAAGAGTTCATTACGGAACTGGGTGTGGTTCCCAGTGCGTTGGACCCGATGGTGATCTATTGTGACAACAATGGAGCCATAGCCAATGCAAAGGAACCAAGGTCTCACAAGAATTACAAACATATTAAGCGCCGGTTTCACTCCATCCGCGAGCATGTCAAGCATGGAGATATAAAGATTTGTAAAGTACACACGGACCTAAATGTAGCAGATCCGTTGACTAAAGTTCTCCCTAGGGCAAAACATGATCAACACCAGAACTCCATGGGTGTTAGATTTATCACTATGTGAACTAGATTATTGTCTCTAGTGCAAGTGGGAGACTGAAGGAAATATGCCCTGAGAGGCAATAATAAAGTTGTTATTATATATTCCTTATACATGATAGATGTTTATTTTACATGCTATAAATGTATTGATTCGGAAACATCAATACATGTGTGTTTAATAAACAAAAAGGGTTCCTAGTCATGCCTCTCTTATAGACTAGCTTGTTGATTAATAGGATGATCAAGGTTTCCTGATCATGGACATTGGATGTTGTTAATAACAAGGTCACACCATTGGTGGAATGATGTGATGAACATTCATCCGAAGTATAGCATTACGATCAAGTCATTATGTTTATATTGCTATAACATCATACAAAGTAATCTTTATCCTTAGACCATCAGATCATGTTAATTGCTAACACCGGAAGAGTATCTTGATAACATCAAACGTCACACTGTAACAGGGTGACTATAAAGATGGGTTCAGTACTACGAAGGTGTTATGTTGAGGCTCATGGATCAAGAGTGGAATTTGTCAATCCAGATGACGGATAGATATACTCTGGGCCCTCTTGGTGATATCACATTAGGATAGCTTGCAAGCAAGTGATGTGATCACTAGAATGTTATATCACGGGAACGAGAAAAGAGTGCATGTCGGTAACGAGATCAAACTAGGTATGGAGATACCGATGATCGAATTTAGGACATGTAATATATCGAGAGACAAAGGGATTTAGTTACAAGCATTAAAGGTTCTCACGATCACATGAGTCATCGTTGAATGTGTAGGAGTCAGTACGGATCTCCAGGTCCCGCTACTGATTATTGATCAGAGAAGGGTCTCGATCATGTCTGCATTATTCGCGAACCATAGGGTGGCACACTTAAGAGTTACCAGACACCATTTTGGAGCACATATGTTTCAGACGAAAGAATTGCAAAGTGCAGGAATTGTTTCAATAGAAACCGGAAATAGTTTCGAGTGAAATTGCAGAAGGTGGTTCTGCATGTGATATTGAAATATTGCAAGGGGCTATATGTGAATGTTTGTTAATTAAAGTAATTAACAAAATTCTGAATAAATTTAATAAAAAGAGTTTTATTAAATGAGAGAGCATTAAATTTGGAGAAATTTAATGCATTTAAAGTGGATACTTTAAAAGGGAATGTGAAGAGGTATTTTAATGTGGAGGGGTTACCACCACATGAATGGGGGAGGTGAGGGGTCACCCCCTCATGCGCCAGCCATGGAGAGAGGGGGCACCCCCTCCTCCTATAAAAGGCCACTCATTCCCTCTTTCATCCTCACACCTTCTTGTGAAGGATCTCTCTCCCCCTCTAGAATTATTCCCCCATGGTCTCGGATTAGCGAGATACATGTTCCCGGTGGCATTTCGTCTGGAAGGAGTTGCTGCTTCCGTTGGATCGCTAGAGCGAGGAGGTGGAGGTTGTCCGGTGGCTTGAACGTGTGTGCGAGTGCGGATGCGCTGCTGAGTTGCGGCGCTCGGACTTCCTCATGATCTTGAGATCGACAAGTGTACGACTACATCAACCACAAGTTCCTACTCGTTAAAAAAGCTCGTTGTCTACGAGGGTAAGTTCTCGTTGGATGTATGTCCACCCGTTGTTTTGTACCTAGTAGATAGATCTTGGCGTGTAGTTCACACCGTAGGAAATTTTTTGTTTTCTATGCTGCGGACCCAACAATTTCTTAGGGTGGCACGCGTGGCATCCCCAAGCTTGAGCTTTAGGCCATCCTTCATATCATTACTCTTTCCTTCCATACACCTGAATTTTTTCCTTCATACAAAACTTCACACAATCTTTATTAGCAACATTAGTGCACTCAAGATAATAAGTCTTAAGGTTCAGTTCCAACACCAATAAACTTCCATTAGAACACTAGCTACTGAAGCACTTCCCTCAAAAAGCTCAATTCCCCAAAAGAACTCAAAAAGGAACCAACAAGAAGCAAATGCAGAAAATGGCAGAAATCTGTCAAAACAGACCAGCAGGTAAAGACGAATTTTTTCGAAGACCTTCTGTTGCTCAAATCAAAAAGTGTTGAACTAACGAAAGTTAGATAACAACCTGGGTCAGTAGCACAAATATTCACGCCTCGAAAAGACATTCAGAGATTTTACACGATTTTTTACGGTGAAGCACATAAATCTGTTTTGGGACAGGAACCTTCTCAATCATTACTTCTCTCTCATTAGAGGTTACTCTTGGTATAAGAGAAAATAAAAAGGATAAGGAGCGGTTATTACAGAGGTAATAACTTCCAAGACTCATCTAAAACTTTTGGGTTATCTCCCAATAAGTATTTTTCTTTAACGCCTTTAAGTTAGGCATAAGAAGCAAGAAAAAGAATCAAGTGTTCTCAAATGGAGAAGCATTAAGACCAAATTTTGTTTTCATAGGAGAGGCAAAATAAATCTTCTCTCTCTTCTTAGGGAAGTGTTCGATATCTTTCTTGAGTGGGAGTTGATATTTAATGGTGTCTTCTTTCATATCAATAATGGCACCAATAGTTCTATGAAAAGGTCTTCCCAAAGTAATAGGACAAGAAGCATTGCATTCAACATCCAAAACATAGAAATCGATGGGGACATAAGCATTGTTAACCATAATAAGAACATCATTAAGACTCCCCATGAGTTTCTTTTTAGCATTATCATCAAGTGGGACATTCAAATAACAATCTTCAAGTGGAGGCAAATCAAGCATATCATAAATCCTCCTAGGCATAATAGAAACACTACTATAAAGATCACATAAAGCTTTGAAATCAAAGTCATTCACTTTCATATTAATGATGGGTTCCCAACCATCTTCTTGTTTTATAGGAATAGAAGCTTTATGTTTCATCTTTTCTTCTTTAATCTTTATGAGAGCATCAGTAATGTGTTTTGTAAAGGCCATGTTCATAGCACTAGCATTAGGACTTTTAGCAAGCTTTTGTAGGAACTTAATAACTTCAGAGATATTGCAACCATCAAGATCAAAATCAAATTTATCATCTAAAGTAGTAGAACTATTACTAGCCTCAACACTAGTGGTGGTGATAGTAGAAACACTAATGTTTCTAGTAATTTCATCTTCTCTTTCCCACTTAGCATGTAATTCAGCTAATATTCTAACATTTTCATCAATTCTTACTTGTATGGAATTAGTAGCTGCAAAGGGATTATCATTAGTTTCAGGTTTAGTAGGCATTTTATTAAAAGAAGATTGAGCTTCAGCCAAAGATGCTATATTTCTTTCAGCATTAGAGAGTTTTTCCTCAATAGTTTTATTGAAAGCAGTTTGTTTACTAATAAAGTCTTTAAGCATGACTTCAAGTTCAGAGGGAGCACTCCTATTATTGTTGTAGGAATTTCCATAAGCATTACCATTGTTGGGAGGACATGGCTTATAATTGTGGTTACCAAAATTATTCCTATAAGCATTATTGCCAAAATTGTTATTTCTTATGAAGTTCACATCAACTTGCTCTTCTTGAGCAACAAAGAGGCTAAGGGAACATTATTTGGATCAATATGGGCTTTCCCATTAACAAGCATAGATATAATAATATCAATCTTATCACTCAAGGAGGAGGTTTCCTCAACATAATTTACCTTCCTACCTTGTGGAGCTCTCTTAGTATGCCATTCGGAATAGTTAACCATCATATTATCCAGAAGCTTTGTTGCAGCACCCAAAGTGATGGTCATAAAGGTACCTCCAGCAGCAGAATCCAATAGGTTCGTCGAAGAATAGTTCAATCCTGCATAAAAAGTTTGGATGATCATCCAAGCAGTCAGTCCATGAGTGGGACAATTCTTAACCAAAGATTTCATTCTTTCCCAAGCTTGAGCAACATGTTCATTATCAGATTGTTTAAACTTCATTATTTCACTTCTCATAGATATAATCTTAGCAGGAGGATAGTATTTTCCAATAAAAGCATCTTTGCACTTAGGCCAAGCATCAATATTATTCCTAGTTAAGGAATTCAACCATTCTTTAGCTTTTCCTCTCAAAGAGAAAGGAAACAATTTCAGCTTAATAATATCACCATCTACATCCCTATGCTTTTGCATCTCACAAAGTTCAACAAAGTTATTTAGATGGGCAGCAGCATCTTCATTACCAATACCAGAAAATTGTCCTCTCATAACAAGATTGAGTAAAGCAGGTTTTATCTCAAATAAAGTAGCTTCAGGCACATGTGGAGCAATAGGTGTGCTCATAAAATCATCGTTGTTGGTGCTAGTGAAGTCACACAACTTAGTGTTTTCAAGAGTAGTCATTTTTTTGTGTTTTTGATAAAGAAAGCGAACTAGTAAAACTAATTTTTTTGTGTTTCTGAAAAAGAAACAAGCAAACAAAGCAAAAAGAAACTAAGCAAAACAAAAATAACAAAGTAAAGAGATTGGTTATGAGGGACTCCCCTTGTGAAGATGTCCTTGAATCCCCGGCAACGGCGCCAGAAAATATGCTGCTGGCGCATGGTTCATGTGGGAGCTTCTTGTTCTTTAGTCCCCGGCAACAGCGCCAGAAAATATGCTTGATGGCCCAAATTATATCGAGCTCGTTGGGGAACCCCAAGAGGAAGGTATGATGAGCACAATAGCAAGTTTTCCCTCAGTATGAAACCAAGGTTATCAATCCAGTAGGATCAAGGAAACACCCCAAAGGTGTAGCTAGTTGAACGTTGGCAGGGCGCACTACCGGTGCCAGCAGCAACGTGGGGACCTGCACAACACAACCACAGAACTCTATCCCCAACTTGCGATGAGGTTGTCAATCTCACCGGTTTTGCTGAAAACAAAGGATTAAACGTATCGAATGGAAGGAAGTAATAGTTTCAGAAAGTAAACACAAAGCAGTAAACAGTTTGTAGATTGTATGTAAAGAAAAGGACCGGGGTCCATAGTTCACTAGAGGTGGCTCTCCTTAAGATAGATAACATGCTGGGTGAACAAATTACAGCGGGGTAATTGACAAACATCGAGAAAGCAATACATGCATATACTAATCATCATGACTCCTTTGGAACTTGATTGGGCATTACAACATTATACATAGACCGCCATCCAACTGCATCTATGACTAATAATCCACCTTCAGGTTATCATCCGAACCCCCTCCAGTATTAAGTTGCAAGCAACAGATTATTGCTTTACGAACTGCGTGTAATGTAAACAATACGATTGTTCATTGAACAAAGGATTGTTGTTTTCTCCCTAGTAGCAATAGCACATCTAGTACCTTAGAGATTTCTGTCACTTCCCCAAATTACCAGAGGCATGAACCCACTATCGAGCATAAATACTAACTCTTGGAGTTGCTAGCATCTACTTGGCCAAGATAGCTACTAACAATGGAAAGCATGCAAGATCACACATAACAAAGACATGATAGAATCAATAATCAATCTGAAATAGCATCTCAATATCCATCGGATCCCCGCAAACACAACAGGCAGAATTACAGATAGATGATCTTGATCATGAACGGAGCTCACAAGATCTAGACATGAAAGCACAAAGGAGGAGAACCAGCCATCTAGATACTACATGGACCTGTAGTCCAAAGATGAACTACTGACGCATCACACCGGAGGCTTGCATGATGATGAAGAAGGCCTCGAGGGTGAATTCCCCTCTCCGGCAGGGTGCCGAGAAGAGCTTCAGATCCCTCCCGATCTAGGGATGGAGATGACGGAGGCTACAGACTCTTTCGTGAATTTTTGATCGAGTACTTAGGGTTTTCGTCCCGAAGGCATCTTATAGGCGGAAGGAGAGGCTGAGGGGGTGCTGGGGTCGGCCAGACCACCCCCTGGCATGGGCCAGGCCTGGCCGCACAGCCAGGTGGTGTGGTGGGCCCCCAGCCCTTCTCCGTCTCGTATTCTGGCATCTGATGACTTTCGGAAAAATAGGCACTTTGGCTTTTGTCCCGTCCAATTCCAAGAATATTCATTTTCTGACTTTCCTAGAACCAAAAACAACAGAAAACAGGCAGCTGGCACTGTGGCTCTTGTTAATAGGTTAGTCCAAGAAATCATATGAAAAGTACTCCAAAGTGTGGACAAAACACAAGAAAGTGGATAAAACCAAGCATGGAACATCAAAAATTATAGATACATTTGCAATGTATCAACTCTCATCGCAGATAGGGAAGCAAGCAGGGCAGAGCGCCAAGCTAATTTGGCAACACTGCAGCAGATTGCCCAGATGGCTCACAACAACCAGAACCATGGAAATTAGGATCATCAAGGATCCAAGCTGAAAAACTTCCAGAATACCAATCCCCCAATCTTTAGTACTTCAGAGAACCCATTAGATGCTGATGACTGGTTGCAGATGATGGAGAACAATTTGGAAGTAGCCAAAGTTGATGACAACGAGAAAGTTATCTTTGCCACCCACTACTTGGTAGGAGACGCAAGAGCCTTGTGGAACAGCATCCACCTGATGAACCATGGTCAAGTGATGACATGAGAAGCCTTCAAAATCAAGTTCAGCCGCACCCATGTGCCGCAGGGGCCTAGTCACCAGAATGAGGGATGAATTCTACGAGGTTAAGCAAGGCAGAATGACTATGGTGGAGTACCGTGACAGATTCCTGTCCCTTGTAAGGTATGCACCTGATGAGATCAACACGGAGGCCAAGAAGAAGGAGAGATTCTTGAACAGACTGCATGATGAGATGCAGAATGTCCTCGTCAACATCCGCTTCGAGGATCTCGAAGAGCTAGTCGACTCTGCCATTCAGATGGAAGGGAAGATTAACCAGGCAAACGACAACCTCAGACATCGTATGATGCACCAAGCTAGATCCAACAGTCAACAGAAGTACCATCCCAACCCGTCTGCAGAGTATGCACCGAGGAACAACCGACCCCCAATGTCCCACCCAAGCTACCCCAACCGTAGCGGAGGCAATGTGAAGTCCGGAGGAAACAACAACAACCCTGGCAACGCCAGCAATTTTAACCGTGCACCTCCCAAGAGCAACAACAACAACACTGCACCCAGAACTGGAAGCAATGTTGTGCATGTCGCAGCAAAAGACAAGTCCCAGATAACTTGTTTCGAGTGTGGAGTGAAGGGTCACTATTCTAATGAGTGTCCCAAGAAGACTGTCACCACTGCCAATGTGAATGCCCCAGCTCAACAGTAGCGTCGTGTTCAACCAGGAAGAAGATTTTCCCCAGGGAACCCTCACAACCGCAACGGCCGTCTCTTCCACATGAACGCCGAAGAAGCCCAAGAAGCGCCAGATGTAGTGCTGGGTATGTTTTCCGTCAACTCAGTTTTAGCAAGGGTATTGTTTGATTCGGGAGCATCGCATTCATTTGTCACCGAAGAATTTGCATGCACTAGTAAGATTCACCCAACCAACTTGAAGCATGCCATGATAGTTCAAATCCCCGGTTCAACTACAAAATCTAGAAAAATTTGCAAAGCTGTGCCTATCAGAATACATGGGATAGATTTTTATGCCAACCTAATAGTACTTGGAACCAAAGGATTGGAAGTAGTACTAGGTATGGATTGGATGTCAAGGCATAAAGGACTGATAGACTGTGCTAAGAAAGCCATCACCATGACCAGTAGCTCTGGAGTAACAGTAGAGCATATATCTGAAACCTTACCTCGTTAATTCAAGTGCAACAAGAGTCTAGCCCTACCCAACATAGACCAAGTCAGAGTAGTCTGTGAATACCCCGACATATTCCCAGATGAATTGCCAGGTATGCCCCCTGATTGGGATATTGAGTTCATTATCGAACTAATCCCCAGAACCGGACCCATAGCCTAGAGACCCTATAGCATGAACCCCTCTGAGTTAGTAGAGTTGAAGAAGAAGTTGGATGGTATGTTACCAATAGGCTTGATTCAACCAAGCGCATTGCCATGGAGATCACCAGTGTTATTCATCAACAAGAAAGATGGAGGCAACCGTTTGTGCACCGATTACAGGAAGCTGAATGATGTCACCATCAAAAACAAGTACCCTTTGCCAAACATAGAAGATCTATTTGATCAGTTGACTGGTGCCCAGGTATTCTCAAAGATTGATCTTAGGACGGGTTATCACCAACTTAAGATTCGTGCAACGGATATTCCGAAGACCACCTTTATGACTCGTTATGGTTTATACGAGTATACGGTCATGTCCTTTGGATTAACCAATGCCCCTGCTTATTTCATGAATCTCATGAATAAGATCTTTATGAATTTCCTAGATAAGTTTGTCATTGTGTTTATCGATGATATCCTTATCTACTCCAAGTCAGAAGAAGAGCATGAGCAACATATGAGAATCATCCTAGAAACCCTGAGAGAGCATCAGCTGTATGCCAAGTTCATCAAGTGTGAGTTTTGGCTGAAAGAAGTAGGATTCCTAGGACATATTGTGTCTGCCGGAGGAGTCTCTGTTGATCCCGCCAAGATCAAAGATGTCGAAGAATGGGAAGCCCCCACCACTCAAACCCAAATCCGTGCATTTCTCGAATTAGCGGGATATTACCACAAGTTCGTAGAAGGATTCTCTAGTATCGCCAGACCCATGACCCAATTGTTGAAGAAGGACAAGAAGTTTGAACGGACCGACAAATGTGAAGCCAGTTTCCAAGAGCTGAAGAAGAGATTGATTTCAGCCCCAATATTGATCATGCCAGATATCAAGAAGCCGTTTGATGTGTATTGTAATGCATCCAAGATTGGTCTCGGATGTGTACTGATGCAAGAAGGCAAAGTCATCGCTTATCTGTCTCGACAACTAAAGCAGCATGATCAGAACTATCCGACCTATGATCTAGAGTTAGCAGCCGTAGTTTTGGCATTGAAGACATGGCGTCACTATCTGATGGGTAATCGCTGTGAGATTTACTCAAATCACAAAACCTTGAAGTATATTTTCACTCAGAAGGAGCTGAATATGAGGCAAAGAAGATGGATAGAGTTAATCAAGGATTATGACCTTGACATTCACTATCACCCCGGCAAAGCCAATGTGGTAGCGGATGCTCTTAGCAGATTGTCGTGTAAGCTAAACACCATGATCAAAGAGAAGCAACCAAGTTTGTATGAGGAGTTGGAGCAGTTTAGAGCTGAGATAGTTAGCAAAGGATTTCTAGCTAGCATTGAACTTCAACCCACTTTGATTAGCCAAATCAAGGAAGCCTAGAAAGGAAATGAAAGTATCGACGGAATCAAACGTCGTATTGGTATAGGAAAGGTACCTGGATTCACCGAAGACGAAGAAGGAGTTCTATGGTACAAACGGGCGATTCGTGTGCGGCCAGATTGAGTGAAGCAAGTTATCATGCAAGAAGCTCATGATACTCTTTATTCTATCCACCCCGGAGGAACGAAGATGTATCAAGATTTGAAAGAGAAATTTTGGTGGCACAAGATGAAGAGAGAAATCGGAAGCTACATCGCCAAGTGTGACATCTGTCAAAGAGTCAAAGCAGAGCATTAGAGACCCGTAGAACTGTTGCAACCATTGCAGATTCCGGAAAGGAAATGGGATTCCGTCGGAATGGACTTTATCACCGGTTTGCCTACTTCTAGTAGGGGAAATGACTCAATCCGGGTCATCATTGATAGACTGTCCAAGGTAGCTCACTTTATACCGGTCAAGACAACTTACCAGAGTTCGAAGCTAGCAGAGTTGTATATTGCTACAATTGTTAGTCTGCATGGAACCCCAAAGACCATATTATCAGATCGAGGAACCCAGTTTACCTCGAGATTTTGGCAGAAAGTCCAGGAAGGATTAGGCACCAAGTTGAATTTTAGCACCGCTTATCACCCACAAACTGATGGACAGACTGAAAGAGTCAACCAAATCTTAGAAGATATGTTGAGAGCTTGTGTGTTAGAGTATGGATCAAAATGGGAAGACCGCCTGCCTTTCGCAGAATTCTCATATAACAACAGTTATCAAGCCAGTTTGCAAATGGCACCATCTGAGTTCCTATACGGAAGAAAGTGTCGCACCCCTTTAAATTGGTCGCAAGTAGGAGAGAGTCAGATCTTTGGACCCGACATTCTCCGAGAAGCCGAAGAGAAGGTTCACAAAGTCCGTGAGCACCTTAAGACTGCCCAATACAGACAGAAGAGTTATGCTGACAAGATAAGGAGAGGCCTGAATTTCAATGTTGGAGATTTTGTATATCTCAAGGTTTTGTCATTGAAGGGAACCCAACGCTTTAGTCTGAAAGGAAAGTTAGCCCCCAGGTATATAGGGCCTTTCAAGATTCTGAACCGTCGAGGAGAAGTATCGTATCAACTAGAACTATCAGAGGAGATGTCAGCCATCCATAATGTGTTCCATATCGCGTTACTTAGAAAATGCCTAGAAGTGCCGGAGAAGACTAAAGTTTTCAAGAACATCGATCACCGAGCTGTTGATATCAACAAGGACCTGACATATCGTGAAGTGCCCATCTGTATCCTGGAAGAAGCTTACAGAACCACCAGGACCAGGAGTATCAAGTTTCTCAAGATTCAATGGAGCAACCATACCGAAGAGGAAGCCACTTGGGAGCTAGAAGATTACATTCGGACTGAGTTCCCAGATCTCTTTAGTTCCTAGTTTTCTTTTGTAAATCTCGGGACAATATTTTGTTTAAGGGGGGAAGGTTTGTAACATCCCAAAACTTAATCCAAGGTTAATCAAGACAAAATCTACCCAATTTAGGGTTAACAAAAACTTTCCTATTTAAAATGATTAAGCATTCATATGTGTATGCATTTAAATTCGGAGTTGTTTTGAATTGCCATGTTTGAGTGATCCATTGATTGTAAAATGATTCTAAGGTGAATTAAACATCATCTAGATCATTTCCAAATAAATCCCAAAGAAAAACAAATCAAAAAGAATAAAATAAGCAAATGGTCATTTGTGCCATTTTAATCACCTAGCCTACTTTGGCTATTCCTAGAACTCAAATCTTAACAGAAACAATTGTGGTTCTTTGCACCCCTTGCTAGTACAAGTAGTGATGTACCAAGCCCCACTTTGTTTCATCCCAAAAACTTTCAAACACTAAATTTAAATGACATTTGAAAATTTAATGTAGTTCATATGTATAGATCACACTTATTCAAAAACCACTCAAATGAACTCCATTTTTAAATCCCAAGCAAACCTAGATGCTTAAGCATAAGTTACATCACTCCACCAAAAATCAGCCCAAAATTCAAATATTTTATTCATGCGGCCATTGTGACGAACACCTGGCAGGCATGAATCACACTCTAGTTCTAGCTCACTATTTCTACAGGGTTTTGCCACCCATTTGACCTCAATTTACTCCCTCTGTCCCTCCTAGCTCTAATCAAAGGTTAATCAACCCACCCCCTTGACCCTAGCAGCAGTGCCATGCCGCCCCGACGCCATGCTCGCCGGCCAACCTTGCCAACGCCACAACAGACCGCCAGCCCCTCTCCGCCGCTCCAGGAAGCACGGCGTGACCTCACCGCCGCCCATGGTCCACCCCTCGGTCAACCCCAGCCCCTGGACCACTCCCTAGCACCGCCGCCCTTTCTCTCTGCTGAAAAGCCCAGAGCGCGCCCAAGCCCATATGATAGCGCCGCACCACCCCATACGCGCCCCAGCACGCGCCCCGCTCGACCCGGCACCCTGCACCCTACGTGTGTACGCACCGCGCGCCCCACGTCGAGCATCGCCTCTGTCTCCCAGAGCGTGCAACGCTCCCGACCATATGCCACAACCCCTAGCCACGCCATTACGCCGTAGAGCACCGCCAGGGAACCGCCCACTGTCCGCCTATCTCACCCACGCCGATAGCCCCCTGTACCGCCCTCGCCGGAGAAACCTGCCCATACCTCTCGGTCTCACCATCGCGCCTATATAAGCAGGCCTCCCCAGCACGAATTCCTCACACCATTCCACTCCCCTCTCTCCCCTGAAACTTTCCCCTCTCTCGCCGGAGCCACTCGAGCCGTAGTTCACCGGAATTGCACCGAAGGAGCCCGCTGTAGAGGAGGAGACGCTGGCGTCGATTCCGTCCACCGCAGCCCCTGTCGTGACCTCGCCTGAGTCCACCGTCAGCGTCCAGTTTGATCGCGTGCCTCGCTGCACTAGCTGGAGCCCTGGTACGTCCCCAGTAGACCCCCACCGTCCCTTTAGCGTTCGGTCTCGCCGGCGACGAATCCGTCGTCGACGACGATTGTGAGCCGTTGATCCGCGTTATAATCATGTGGCCCACATCGCTAGATACCGTTTCGGGTTTTAATGTCTCGCTGATAAGCGGGACCAACCTGTCAGCCGCCCTCTGCCATCGAAGCCCACTGGCCGGCCCATTTTCTTCTCTTGACCAGTTAATTCAAACCTAGAATTATCTATTTAGGTTTGAACTCAATTCTGTCCCTTAGTTTAAAAATCAATTCAGGAAGGTTTACTGAACCAAATTGAGTGATTCAAATTATGTTGGAAAGCTTCTGAAAAGATCTATCCAAGCCCGTTGGATTTAAGCCATTTAGAGTTAGAGATCTCTCCTAGTAAAAATAACAATACATAAGCTTTTGCACATTCAAACATTTTTTATAAAATCAACCGTAATAGCTTTTGAGTTGATTCCAACTCTCAAAAATCACATTTAACCATACCTATCGGAATATGTAATAATATTAAGTTTTGCATGCAGTGACTTTGGACTAGTACCAAAATAATGCTATATAGGCATTTCTAGTCACTTTAAATCATTAATTATTAAACTTAAACTTAGTAAAATGTGATCCAACCTTTAAATCACATTCACATATGTTAGATTACACGGTGATGACATGTGTCCATATGATCCCATATTTTAATTGGAGAATATTAAATCTTAGTTAATTTCAATGAGTAGAAATTACTTTTCTCAAATAAAAAGAATAAAGCTAGTTAATTAAATCTTGTGATCTTTGTGATGATAATAGATCATCAATTGTGTGCCTTAGTGTGCTAAGTAGACTAGTTAAGCATGGTTTGGTGATTGTGTACCCCGTATGTATTTATAGATGATAGTACCGACCAAGCTTACGAGGAGGAGGAGTTCTACCAAGAGGAGGAAGAAGAAAACTTCAACCACTGCACTGCACAAGGCAAGCCATCATTAACAATGCAAGCTAACCCTTGCAATCTAGATAACCTAAGCAAATACATTAGGCATGCTTTGGTTATACCCTTTTTGGACTTATACCTATTCCAAGATTTACTTTTCTTTACTTTACCAAAGTCCTTTACTTGTTTTGAAGGTAGCATCAATAGTATAAAACTTGACCTATCTAGTTAGACTTAGATGTCATTCTATGGCATGAGATTGAGATTAGCATCCCACCTTAGTGAACACTCTTAACTTAGTAGTTTAGAGCTAAACTAAAACTTGAGTCACTTTAGATGGGAATACTTGGTGAAAATGAATTGTGAAAACCTTGGAATGATGAGTCATTCTATTGAGATGTTTTGACATGTGTTGAGAAACACAAATGGTTTATGATGATGAAAATGTTGAGGGATGAGCCTTAACCCTTTTACAAAACTGATAGTTCGGTTCGGATGCGATACCATTCCAATTTTACCAAACAACCATAATACTTAAATTGGGTAAGGCTTAGCCGGAAGTTTATATGCATTAGTATTAGTTCCCTCGTGGGAGAGGTTTGAGCTGAGGCTACCTCTCAATGTTGTCCACCTATGCAGTCCCCAAGATGACAGATGGTCATGGTTGGGAGGCCATACGCATATGAGAGGTGCTTATTTAGGGTGTGTAAAGGAAAGGTTATGTTTGATTATCTGCATACTAAGTATGATGATTCAGGGTTTTCCCTGATAGATGTATCGAATCTTGTGGTGAAAGTGTACCACCTCTGCAGAGTGTCAAACTATTCGAATAGCCGCGTCCGCGATTATGGATAGTTGGAGTGGCCATAATGTTCCATTGTCAGATGTTTTCAAAACAACTTATGAAATGAATTGTGACATGACTTGACCACAATAGAGTTGTGACTATGATAATTAAGTTCCCACTTAGGTGTTTTCAAATTTCTTTTATCTTTCTTTGTTTCTGAACTCAGCTTAGGTTTCAAACTTAACTTTATAGTTAAACTTAGAGTTTAGCATTCCTACTAGAACTATCTTACTTGTTAGTGGTAGTTTGCGAGAGTACTCATGGCTTTTTTCCCTGGCTATTCTCATGGCCAGACTATGAAGGAGATTATCAAGATGAAGGACAGCAGGACGGCTATGATAACTAGGATCATCTCCCATCGTCAGCATTGCCTGTGACTCTAAAGATGGACCCCACCGCTACGCTATCTACTCTGCTACTTGATTGTACTTAGACTGGATCATGAGATCATGAGATCCTTTATTTGTGTAAGACCTTATTATGGTTTGTAATGGATGATGTACTGTGATATCCAATCTGTTATGTCTCGCAAAACTGGTAATCCTGGGATTGCGAGGTATGGCATAACAGGCATCTGGGATTCAAAATCCGGGTGTTGACACCAACCTAGGTATTACAGTAAACATCCTAGCCGAAATGCAAGTTATGCCTATATATATCCGCGATCAATATACAAGGTTAAAAGCATCAACTGATGTGTACTCACAACCTTGACCTAGTTTCTCACAACCTTGATCTAGTGCTGGAAAGCCAGCTTGAGAGTCGTAGCATCCTTGGATAAGCCATCTTGAGAGCCTTAGCATTGTTAGATAAACCCTGACCACGCTTGCATCAAGCTTAGGATAATGTGTTAGAGCATCTATAGAGGATCCCGTAAAAAGATAGCCCTCCAAACGATAATATAGGCCACTAAAAATAAGTTTTATAGTCCAAAACTTAGCCAAAAAGAACATATCCGTAAATCCCAACCCATACTGCACAGGGCCCACCTTTGCCCCACCATATTTTTATATCTCTGGTCCGACGCCGCTCCCTGTGCCGTCCCAATATCTCCACCGTGTCGTCCTGTGCGCCGTCCCAGCTCAGCCCCCCCCCCCACGTGGTCTTGGCCTCTGCGGCGCCGTGGCAAGGCCATGCGACTTGGCCCGCACGCCTTGGCCCTAGCGCCGCCCCGCCAGGGCCTGTGCAGCCACATCCCCGACGAGCACCGCGACCACTTTTCTACCTACGGTAGCCGATTCTAGCGAACATCGTCCGATTCCGGCCAGTTTCGGCCTCTTTTGGTAGGCTTCTATCTATCAGTGGACGAAATTAGTTGAGGGTCACCGGAATTTGGGTGGATTTCGTGGTGGTCTGGTGATGGTCCGGTGGCGGAAGGACAAACTACTTGAAATTTCCCTCCTACCAACTCAATCGCGGGTATACATGCCACACTCGGTTCGGTCGTTGAATCCTTGAATCTGCAGGTCAGGGCGTTGGTTTAATCTACGCCCTTAAAAAATTAAAGGTCGGTCGTTTTAACGGTGTCCGCTAGGGGCTTTTTTTCCGAAACCAAAAATGAGTAGTTATTTTGTAGTTTTGGTGATTTTACGGGATCTAGAGTTACGAGTTAAGGATAACTCTAATAAAAAAATTTACTTTGCTATGGAGAAAAAGGCTACAAAGATGTCATATGGAGGGGATTGATGCATGGAAAAAAGTGACAAGACCTTGGATGCAGTAGTCCCGCGATACCATTTTACAGCCGTGTGAATTTGTTCCAGCCAAAACAAACTGTAAGGCTTTTTTTTAGCAAAAAGCAAAATTGAAGGTAATTTCATTCCGATGCCTGAAACTCAGCGTCCGTGTTCCACGATGGCAGGCAGGTGACAGGAGAGTAGTTCAGAAAATAATTCAGGGAGACTTTAGTTTATAGAAATTAGCTCCCAAGCCAAGCACCTGCTCAATACACGATAACCAACTTAGAGATTGTGGCTGTAGGCTGTAGCTGACGGCGGAGCTCCCAAGATCTCTGGTTGGGCGGCGACAGAAGCGCCCTTGGTTGAACTGGCTGGGAATGACGGCAGGGACACAAATGGAGCGAGAGGGGGGAGGGCGGGGGGCGACGGATCTCGCGACCGCACTCGATGGAGGTGGCGCAACATGTAGCAAGGAGGCCGATAGCGCTATAGCTCGCCTGGGGAAGGGACCATGTGTCCGATCTAACCTGGACGGAGCTCTTTGCTCGCGCGGCCTCCCCTGATTCCGGCAAACCTAGCTAGCACCCTTCCCTTCCTCTTTCGTATCTGGTGAGAGGCACAAGTAGTTTGACCATGGTGCCCTTCACCTCAGAAGCCGCCAAGAAGGAGGACGGGTACAGTGTCAGGCTGCGTCCGCGTGTGGGGAGAGGATGGGATCCGATGGCGGGAGTTGGGATGAGCGGGGGGTAGGGAGGTAGCAGCAGCGAGATGGAGAGTCGAGGCGGTGACACTCCGGCGGCGGGAGTTCGGGTGAGCGGGGGAAGGGAGCAGCAGCGATATGGGTAGCCGAGGCGGCATCGCTCTGTCGCAGGAGACGACGGGAGGATCGTGAGCGCAGCGCCCCTCTTGCGAACCGTCCAATTTTACTAACCGGTGGCATGGTGGGTAAATATATCTAAGATTTAAGACTAAAATCGTCAAAAAAGGCTGGTCGACAGAAACGATCATTCCTTTATTATTATTATATATATAGATATAGATATAGATGTAGATAAAAAATATAGATTATAAATTAGGAAAAGATACAAAACTTTTGTTACAAGGCCGACCTCTACCCAGCAAGGCAGACAGGTGGGCCAACGAGCACCGTGGGGCCACGCACGCGCGGAATGCTGGGCTGGTGAACGTGGGCGGAGAGGGATGGTAGGTTGAGGGAGATGAAAACAGGAGGACCTTTTTACAAAAGTTTCAGGCACACGTGAGTTAACTGAATGAAGAACTCGTTCGGTCGTTGCGTTTTGGGCTAGCTGAGCTCGACTTTGGAGGTCTATGGAGACTAATCCGTAAAGAATCTTGATATACCGTAAAAACCAAAGTAGTAGAGGGAATCAAGTTCTACAGATGTCGTGCTCGAGGTTTGAGCGGAGGCGAAATGTGTGCACCAGAAATAGACGACGAACAGAGGCCAACACTGATGTTAACTGACGGAAATTGACGGGAAAATGTCGCACCGGACAGAGATTTTACTCGATCTTTCGAGGAAGATTTTGAGCGATTTAGGGGGAGATTTAGTGCGCCGTTTGACCCTAGATAAATCTGGTGGCTTCCCCTACGCGTGCATATGTGGGTCGCCACCGGAGGAGTGCAGAAAGCGCCAGTAAAAGAGGAGGAATAGAGGTGATGCGCACGTTTTCGCTGCTGTGCTGCTGCTACCGTGGACGCGCGCGCGAGCGCGGCGAGCGGCGCTGGCATCACGGACGTCGTCGGGGAGGCGTGCTGTAGGGGTTGCTGGTGCTCGCGGATGGTGTGGTGGTGTGCCGGGTGTCATGGACCATCTCCACGGACGCAAGGGCGCATGCGGCAGAGAGCAACAACAAACAGAGGCAGGCATCGAGTGCTCAACAGCGACGGCGACGTGTTCCGGAATCAAAACAAGTAGAGGAAGATACTAGGAGGCAGACTAGCTCACCGTGAGCCTTGACATGGACAGTGAGTTTGACATGGCCGGCTAGTTGCTACTACTCACTAGTAGAAAAGTCCTCCTTTGGTTCCGGTTCATCAGGACCATTGGTTCCGGTTTTTAACCGGGACCAATCATTTGGGACTAATGTTGGTCGCAGTTACGTACGTCTTGGCGTGCACGAGAGGGATCATTGGTCCCAGTTCGTGGCACGAATCGGAATCGTTGGTCTTTGTATTTTAAGCTATTTTTATAACGCGGCAGGGTTTATGTTTCTTTTTCATTTATTTATTGGTGTTTTGTATTTAATTTAATGGTAGTACATATATACAATAATAATGAATGAACCACGATATATATATATATAATATTATACATCATGGTCACGAATATATTATACACCGTCTCATCCGCCGTGCTTGGTCGAAACATATTACAAACGGTACTCACACGAATTTATCTAATTTACATCTTCTTTTTTACACTTCACCCTTCCAAATGAACCGGTAAATAGTATTTTCCTTTCAGATCTATGACATGTTCTAATAAGAATCCGGCAATTTCCTCTTGAATTGCTTGCACGCGTGCTTGTGACAGAAGACCGTCCCGCATCCGTTCGATCTAATTTAAAGAAGGGGATCCATATATATGAATGAAACTAAACACAATTGGTGGTAATAAAATAAAGTTGTGCTTATTATTTATCGTACTTCAATTTTTTCGAAGTTCCGGTTCGCGACCTTCTCTTTGGTCGTCTGGCGAATGAACTCGCAGACATAGTATCCACATAAGTTATTCCTGGCTTCCTGCCCCAAGCACGTTACGAGAACGGAGTTCAATCAAAATAATAATCAAGCATGATAATGGTATTGAAACTAGAATGAAAGAGATGCGTGGATCTAGCAAGTAGTACTTACAGTCAATGGTTGAAATATAAGTTCTGACTTCCAAACACCCCTAGTGTTGGCGGTGAACCGTTTTCAAGCCTTTTGGAGGCATTCCTACATGTTCGCCCACTTTTTTAAGGTGTGCGTTTCGAGTTCATGACTTTTAATACTCCTCGGTCAATAACAATGATTAACAGAATATAGTGGAAGCTGGACACATTAACAGAATATAACACGAGTTAATTATACGCTTAACATCGAGTAAGCAAAAATAGAATATGTACAAGACAGTACACTCACCCAACGTTGTAAGGAAATAGTAGTTCCCTTCTGTTGCCGAAATACGTCAACGCTTGTACCAAGTTATCCTCTGTCTCTTTGGGTTTTGTTTTTAGAATAACTTCATGAACGAAATTGCAGTCAACAAACCCAAGGTCATAGATTTGTCCTTTGTTGCATTCGAGAATCTTCATTCTGCATATATATAATTAGTATAGTGATGAGTAAGATTATACGAGCAACAAATAAGCTGAGCTAGAAAGACTTAATTACAGAAATTAATAATACTTAGAAACAATAGACACTGACGATAGTTTTGTCGAGGGCGTCTCATTGATAAAACCAAAATAATTTTAAAAATTTAATCAGTAGGAAGCCATCTCCATGACCGTAATGGTGGTGTTTATATACAACATAGATCCAGTTTTTGGATTCAGCAGAGGCTTGCATGTACCACTTATGCAATCTTCGCATTTTTGTTGGTAGATCTTTGACTAACTCGGGTTTGCCGATAGGAGCCCTATGCCGGTATACATAAGCTATTTGTTGGTACCCCTCGAACTCATCCATACTGCTCATGTACTCAGTAATAGACAGTCCATATAATTTGGCCTTTTTTCCGTACAGTTGAATAAACTCTAGATGAATGTTCGGATCATGTCGTGTAGGGTTTCGTAGCATGGAAAACAAAAATTTTCTACCGCATACAAACAAACAAGTCAAAATCTATCTACTAGATTGTAGCAACGAGTCGATGGAATAACTCACCCTCTAAGATTCCAAAGTGTTTAACGAGAGCAGATTCTCGTGGGTGATGTAGTCGTACTCTTTCCGATCTCAAGATCGCGTAGACGATCCTTCCGGCGCCGCGTTCCGGCAGCGCTCCCGCAGTCGGTCACACGTTCGGTACTCGACGAAGACCTTCCTCTCCCTTGTTCCAGCGAAATGGAGGTTGTAGCACTCTCCTCGCGATTCCTAAGGCAACTGGGCGTGGTACCGAAGTAGAGGGAGATCTCGCAGGCTTCGCCTTAAGCGGAGCGAGTATGGTGGAGTATGAGAGGGCTCCTCGGCGATCTAGGTTTTAGATACACCAAGGAGGAGGTGCTAGAGCCGGGCTGGGGTTTGGGGCACCCCAAGTCGGCTAGGGCAACCCCAGGAGGTGGCGGCGGCAGGAGGTGGTGGCGCCAATCTAGGGTTTTGGAGGAGAGGTACTTGTGTGCTAGGAGGGCCTTTCCCTCCCTTTATAGGTGGGAGGCGGCCAGGGAGGAGTCCTCCCCAACTCGGCTTGGAGGTGGGCCGGCGGTTGGAGGAGGGAATCCCTCCCCAACTCGGTTTCCCACTCCTCCTCCTCTTTCCAAAACTTGTCGTTTGACTTTCAAACTAGCCATTTGACTTTTCAATTTAGGATTTAAATAAACCCTTTATTTTGGACAGCAAAGACACCTAGTACATGATGCAATCATTCCAACTTACAATGACACATTCATGTACCCTTCCCCCTTCCCGGAGTGCCGGACATTCCGGAACCTTCTAGAATGTTCCCGATGAAAACACCGGAACCATTCCCCAATTCCGAAACGGGACTTTCCTTATATGAATCTTATTCTCCGGACCATTCCGGATCTCCTCGTGATATCCCGAATCCCATTCGAGACTCCGAACAACATTTGGACTCTTTCTCATCATTCCATAACTACTCAAACAACGTCGAATCCTTAAGTGTGTCTCCCTACGGTTCGTGAATTATGCGGACATGATCGAGACACTTCTCCGACCAATAACCAATAGAGGAATCTGGAAATTCATATGGCTCCCACATATTTCTACGATTACTTTGCGATCGAATGAACCACTTACATACGATATCAATTTCCCTTTGTCTCACGATAGTTTACTTATCCGAGGTTATGATCGTCGGTATCTCTGCATACCTAGTTCAACCTCGTTACTGATAAGTACTCTTTTCTCGTTCCCGTGATATGTGATCCCTTGTGAGCCAGTCACATGCTTGCAAGCTAATTGGATGACATTTCACCGAGAGGGCCCAGAGTATATCTATCCGTCATATGGATGGACAAATCCCACTCTTTATCCATGTGTTTCAACCAATACTTTCTGAACACTCAATGACACCTTTATAGCCACCCGATTCACGGTGTGGTGTTTGATGTCATCAAAGCATCCATCCGGCAAAGGTGATATGCATGATCTCATGGTCGAAGGAATTAGATAACTATGTATCAGAAAGCATATAGCAATTGAACTATTAAAATGACTTGATCTTTATGCTACGCTTATCTATAGGAGTATGTCCACCATATCATTCTCCTAACGATATGATCTTGTTGTTAATAACATCTCAATGTTCATGATAGAAACCACAATCATCTATTAACCAACAAGCTAGTATTATCTGAGAGGCTTTACTAGGGACTTCAAATTAAGTTTACAAATCACACAAGTATTAATGTTTCCTTGTTAATACTATTATAGCATGAATGTAAACATTTATCATAAACACAAAGATATAATAATAACTATATTTATTATTGCCTCTAGGGCATATCTCCAACAGTCTCCCACTTGCACTAGAGTCATCTAATCTAGATTACATGGTAATATACCGAACACCCATGGCAGTTTGGTGCTGGTCATGTTTTGCCCTCGGGAGAGGTTTAGTCAACGGATCCGCCACATTCAGATCTGTGTGTACTTTGCAAATCTTTATATCCCCATCTTGGATATGTTCTCGAATAGCGTGAAAACGTAGCTTGATGTGCTTGACTTCTTGTGTGACCTTGGTTCTTGCGCATTGGCTAAAGGCGCCCATGTTATCACATAGATAGACATTGGGTCCAGCGCACTAGGAACCACACAGCTCTGTAATGAACTCTTTCATCCATATCGCTTCTTGTGAAGCCTCCAAAGCAGCCATGTATTCCGATTCAGTTGAAGATCTCGCCACAACGCTTTGCTTTGCACTCCTCCAGCTAACTGCTGCACCATTCAAAATAAATCATTATCCAGTTGTGATTTAGAATCATCCGGATCGGTGTTCCAACTAAGCGTCGGTGTAACCATTAACAACGAGCTGTTCATCACCTCCATAAGAAAGAACCATATCCTTAGTTCTTCTCAAGTACTTAAGGATGTTTTTACCGTTGTCCAATGATCCACTCCTGGATCACTTTGATATCTGCTAGTCAAACTAACAACATATGCAATGTCGGGTCTAGTACATAGCATGGCATACATTAGAGATCATATGGCTGAGGCATAGGGAGTCTTACTCATCCTTTCTCTATCTTCTGCCGATGTCGGACTTTGAGTTTTACTCAAGGTCGTATTGGGCAACATGGGCAAGAACCCTTTCTTGCTATCTTCCATTCAAAACCTCTTTAGAACTTTGTCCAAATATGTACTTTGTGACAATGATATTTGGCGTTTCGATCTATCTCTATAAATCTTTATGCCTAATATGTAAGCTGCTTCGCCAAGATCCTTCATTGAAAAACTATTATTCAAATATTCTTTGACACTATTAAGAAGGTCTACATCATTCCCAATCAACAATATGTCATCCACATATAGTATTAAGAATGCTACAGAGCTCCCACTCACTTTCTTGTAAATACAAGCTTCTCCATAAGTTTGTATAAAACCAAAACTTTTGATTACCTTATCAAAACGTTGATTCCAACTTCGGGATGCTTGCTTCAATCCATAGATGGACCGTTGAAGTTTGCATACCTTGTTAGCATCTTTAGGATCGACAAAACCTTTGGGTTGCATCATATACAACTCTTCATCAATGTCACCATTGAGGAATGCTGTTTTGACATCCATCTGCCATATCTCATAATCGTAATATGCAGCGATTGCTAACATAATCCTTACAGACTTTAGCTTCACTACTGGTAAGAAAGTCTCATCGTAGTCAACTCCTTGAATTTGTCGAAACCCTTTTGCGACAAGTCGAGCTTTATAGACAGTTACATTACCATCAGCATCTGTTTTCTTCTTGAAGATCCATTTGTTCTCGTGACCTTCCGACCATCCGGTAAGTCCACCAAAGTCCATACTTGGTTTTCGTACATGGATCCAATCTCGGATTTCATGGCTTCCTGCCATTTATTGGAATCTGGGCTCATCATTGCTTCCTCATATGTCTCAGGGTCATCAGTGTTGTCCACCAACATGACACTCATAACGGGATCATACCAATGCAGGTGGTACGAGTTCTCGTTGACCTGCGAGGCTCTGGAGCAACTTTGACCGAAGTTTCATGATCATCATCATTAGCTTCCTCTCTAATTGGTGCAGGCACCACAGGAACTTCTTCCGGTGCTGCACTACTATAATTCAAGAGAAGGTTCGACAACCTCGTCGAGTTCTACTTTCCTTCCGGTCAATTCTTTGAGAGAAATTCCTTCTCTAGAAAGGATCCATTCTTAACGAAGATTTTGCCTTCGGATCTATGATAGAAAGTATACCCAATAGTTTCCTTGGGTATCCTATGAAGACGCATTTTCCGCTTTGGGTTCAAGCTTGTCGGCTGTAACTTCTTTACATAGGCTTCGCATCCCCAAACTTTAAGGAACGACAATTTAGGTTTCTTCCCAAACCATAATTCATACGGTGTCGTTTAACGGATTTAGGCGGTGCCCTATTTAAAGTGAATCGGCTGTTTCTAATGCATAACCCCAAAATGATAGCGGCAAATCTGTAAGTGACATCATAAACGAACCATATCTAAGAGAGTTCGATTACGATGTTCGAGACACACCATTCTGTTGTGGTGTTCCGGCGGTGTCAATTGTGAAAGTATTCCGCATTTCTTCAAATGCTTGCCAAACTCGTAACTTAGATATTCACCTCCACGATCGAGCGTAGAAATTTAATCTTCTTGTTACGTTCATTCTCTACCTCACTTTGAAACTCCTTAAACTTCTCGAAAGTTTGGACTTATGTTTCATGAAATAGATATACCCATATCTACAAGTCATCCGTGAAGGTAAGAACATAACGATAACCACCGGAATGCTACACTCATTGGACCACACACATCGGTATGTATGATTTCCAATAAGTTCGTAGCTCGCTCCATCATACCGAAAATGGAGTCTTAGTCATTTTGCCCATCGACATGCTTCGCATCTTTCAAGTGATTCAAAATCAAGTGATTCAAGAAGTCCATCGGAATGGAGTTTCTTCATCGCTTCACTCCAATGTGACCAAGGCAGCGATTGCCACATATAGGTCGAGTTATCGCTGATTTCAAGCGTTTAGCTTCAATGTTATTAATATGTGTATTTCCACCATCGAGATTCAACAAGAATAGACCATCTATCAAAGGTGCATGTGCATAAAACATATTACTCATATAAATCGGACAACCATTATTCTCGGATTTAAACAAATGCTTGTCTACGCAATAAACAAGATCCCGATATAATGTTCATGCTCAACGCAGGCACCAAATAACAATTATTTAAGTATAAAACTAATCCCGATGGTAGATGAAGGGGTAGCGTGCCGACCGCGATCACATCAACCTTTGATCCATTTCCCACGCGCATCGTTACCTCGTTCTTCACTAGCTTCCGTTTATTCTGCAGCTCCTGTTTCGAGTTACAAATACGAGCAACCGAACCAGTATCAAATACCGGGCACTACTACGAATACTAGTGAGATACATCAATAACATGTATATCAGATATACCTTTCTTCTTGATGTTGCCGTTCTTCAAATCTGCCAAGTACTTTGGGCAATTCCGCTTCCAGTGACCTTCTCCTTTGTAGTAAAAGCACTCGATGTCGCTTGGGTCCAACCTTGGTCTTCTTAAATCGGTGTGGCAACTTTCTTGCCACCCTTCTTGAAGTGTCCCTTCTGCTTAGACTTGCCTTTCTTGAATTTGGTGGTCTTATTGACCAACAACACTTGGTGCTCTTTCTTGATCTCCACTTCTGCAGACTTTAACATAGCAAACAGTTCTGGCAACTGCTTGTTCATGTTCTGCATGTTGTAGTTCATCACAAAGTTCTTGTAACTTGGTGGTAGTGATTGGAGGACACGGTAAATCCCCAAAGCATTAGGAATCACTATACCCAAGCTTTGAAGTTTGTTTGCGTGCCCAGACATCTTAAGCACATGCTCACTGACGGAGCTGCCCTCTTCCATCTTGCAGTTAAAGAACTTTTCAGAAGCCTCATAACTCTCAATCGCCGCGTGAGTCTCAAAGATCAATTTGAGATCACGGACAATATCATGTGGGTCTGAATTCTCAAACCTTTTCTGAAGCTCCGATTCTAAACCATACAAGATAGCACACTGAACTATGGAGTACTGATTCTTCCGAGCAAGGTAAACATTCTTTACTTCATCGGTAGCATCAGCTGCAGGTGGGTCACCCAAATGGTGCATCGACACATAGGTCAAATTACCATGTGAGGACAATCCTCAAATTGCAGAACCAATCCATGATTGCTTCCATTGTTTTTCAACTTTTCTTTCTCTAGGAACGCATTAAAATTGATGGTAGGGGCTGCCATTGATCTACAACATATTTGCAATAGTTTAGACTAAGTTTATGACAAATTGAGTTCAAATTAATAATAAAGTTTAATCTAGGTGAACTCCCACTCAAAACAACATCCCTCACATTGTTTTAGTGATCACACGAACCAAATCCACTATATCAAAACCGATCATCACAAGAGTTGATATAGTTTCAATGGCGAACAATCGACATGTCATCATATCTACTATATGATTCATGTTTTACCTTTCGGTGATTCGTGTTCCTGAGACCATGTCTGTACATGCTAGGCTCGTCAAGATCAAACCTTAGCTACCGCATAAGCAAATCTGGCTTGCTTACGTTGTATTCACTCGCGGAATCTAACACACCCGATCATCACGTGGTGCTTCGAAACAACAAGCTTTAGCAACGGTGCATACTAAGGGTGAACACTTTAGAACTTGAAATTTATGTGCATGAGGGATCATCTTATAATGCTACCGTCGTCTACTAAGCAATACAAGATGCATAAAGGATTAACATCACATGCAATTCATAATATGTGATATGATATGGCCTTTCTTCTTTGTGCTTCCGATCTCCATCTTCAAGCACGAACATGATCTCCATCATCACCGGTATAGCATCAAGGTCAATGACGCTTCTTCATGGTTGTCGTCCACCGGCTTCAACTATTACAACTACTTTGAATAGACACGCGGGTCTTAACATAAATTAAAGACAACCATATGGCTCCGCGTTGCCAACTTACAATAAGGAACATTGCATACATCAAATATAATCACAATCATGGCCATATCACATCACTGCACACCCCTGCAAAACAAAGTTAGACGCCTCTACTTTCTTTGCATATTTTACGTGGTTTGGGGCTTTCAATAAGTGTCGTTCTAACTTACGAACAAGAACCACAACATTGATACTAGTATTGTTAATCACCCGTTGTAAATTGGATCTCCACTATGCTGGGAGAAACAAGCACCCGCAAAGCCACTTATGCAATCTGAGTTGCATGTCAAGCGTGGAGCAAGTCCCATGAACGATGTCATGTAAGGTTAGCCCGGGCAGCTTCATCCCAACATCCCGCAAGATGCAAAATACACAAGAAGCAATCGACAATAAAAGCATCAATGCCCACAATGACCATTGTGTTCTACTCGTGCAACAGATCTACATATAGACACGGCTCGATACCCTTTAGGGTTTCGTAGCATGGAAAATAAAAATTTCTACATACAAACAAACAAGCCAAGATCTATCTACTAGATTGTAGCAACGAGTCGTTGGAATAACTCACCCTCGAAGATTCAAAAGTGTTTAACGAGAGACGATTGTCGTGGGTGTTGTAGTCGTACTCTTTCCGATCTCAAGATCGCGGCGTGACGATCCTTCCGCGCCGCGTTCGGCAGCGCTCCCATGATCGGTCACACGTTCGGTACTCGGCGAGACCTTCATCTCCTTGTTCCAGCAGGCCGGAGGTTGTAGCACTCTCCTCGCGATTCCGCAAAGACAACGTGGTACCTAAGTAGAGGAGATCTCGCGAGGCTTCGCGCTTAAGCCGGAGCGAGTATGGTGGAGTATGAGAGGGCTCCTCGGCGATCTAGGTTTTAGATACACCAAGGAGGAGGTGCTAGAGCCGGCGGCTAGGGTTTGGGGCACCCCAAGTCGGCGGCTAGGGCAACCCTGGGAGGTGGCGGCAGCAGCAGGAGGTGGTGGCGCCAATCTAGGGTTTTGGAGGAGAGGTACTTGTGTGCTAGGAGGCAGCCTGCCTCCCTTTATAGGTGGGAGGCGCGGCCAAGGGGAGGGGAGTACCTCCCCAACTCGTCTTGGAGGTGGGCCGGCGGTTGGAGGAGGGAATCCCTCCCCAACTCGGTTTCCCACTCCTCCTCCTCTTTCCAAAACTTGCCGTTTGACTTTCAAACTAGCCGTTTGACTTTTCAATTTAGGATTTAAATAAACCCTTTATTTTGGACAGCAAAGACACCTAGTACATGATGCAATCATTCCAACTTACAATGACACATTCATGTACCCTTCCCCTTCCCGGAGTGCCGGACATTCCGGAACCTTCTAGAATGTTCCCGATGAAAACACCGGAACCATTCCCCAATTCCGAAACGGGACTTTCCTTAAATGAATCTTATTCTCCGGACCATTACGGATCTCCTCGTGATATCCCAAAGCCTATTCGAGACTCCGAACAACATTCAGACTCTTTCTCATCATTTCATAACTACTCAAACAACGTCGAATCCTTAAGTGTGTCTCCCTACGGTTCGTGAATTATGCGGACATGATCGAGACACTTCTCCGACCAATAACCAATAGAGGAATCTGGAAATTCATATGGCTCCCACATATTTCTACATTTACTTTGCGATCGAATGAACCACTTACATACGATATCAATTTCCCTTTGTCTCACGATAGTTTACTTATCCGAGGTTATGATCGTCGGTATCTCTGCATACCTAGTTCAACCTCGTTACTGATAAGTACTCTTTTCTCGTTCCCGTGATATGTGATCCCTTGTGAGCCAGTCACATGCTTGCAAGCTAATTGGATGACATTTCACCGAGAGGGCCCAGAGTATATCTATCCGTCATATGGATGGACAAATCCCACTCTTGATCCATGTGTTTCAACCAATACTTTCTGAACACTCAATGACACCTTTATAGCCACCCAGTTACGGTGTGGTGTTTGATGTCATCAAAGCATCCATCCGGCAAAGGTGATATGCATGATCTCATGGTCGAAGGAATTAGATAACTATGTATCAGAAAGCATATAACAATTGAACTATTAAAATGACTTGATCTTTATGCTACGCTTATCTATAGGAGTATGTCCACCATATCATTCTCCTAACGATATGATCTTGTTGTTAATAACATCTCAATGTTCATGATAGGGAAACCACAATCATCTATTAACCAACAAGCTAGTATTATACAGAGGCTTTACTAGGGACTTCAAATTAAGTTTACAAATCACACAAGTATTAATGTTTCCTTGCTAATACTATTATAGCATGAATGTAAACATTTATCATAAACACAATGATATAATAATAACTATATTTATTATTGCCTCTAGGGCATATCTCCAACATGTCGCTCCTGGGCTCTCCACTCATTGGTATCGTACACTTTGAACGGTTCGATCGATTGATTTTTTCTATTGTCCGAGCTGGGCAACTTCTTTCCTGACTCTCCGCTCTTTTGCCTCAGCCGACTTGGGTGAAGGGAATATGCCCGAGAGGCAATAATAAAGTGGTTATTATCTTATTCCATGTTTATGATAAATGTTTATTTTACATGCTAGAATTATATTGATCGGAAACATCAATACATGTGTGTTTAATAAACAAAAAGGGTTCCTAGTTATGCCTCTCTTATAGACTAGCTTGTTGATTAACAAGATGATCAAGGTTTCCTGATCATGGACATTAGATGTTGTTAATAACAAGGTCACACCATTGGTGGAATGATGTGATAAACATTCATCCGAAGTATAGCATTACGATCAAAGTCATTATGTTTATATTGCTATAACATCATACGAAGTAATATTTATCCTTAGACCATGAGATCATGTTAATTGCTAACACCGGAAGAGTATCTTGATAACATCAAACGTCACACCGTAACAGGGTGACTATAAAGATGGGTTCAGTGCTACGAAGGTGTTATGTTGAGGCTCATGGATCAAGAGTGGAATTTGTCAATCCCGATGACGGATAGATATACTCTGGACCTCTCGGTGATATCACATTGAAATAGCTTGCAAGCAAGTGATGTGATCACTAGAATGTTATATCACGGGAAGGAGAAAAGAGTGCATGTCGGTAACGAGATCAAACTAGGTATGGAGATACCGATGATCGAATCTCGGACATGTAATATACATGGGACAAAGGATTTAGTTACTAGCGTTAAAGGTTCTCACGATCACGAAGTCATCGTTGAATGTGTAGGAGTCGTTATGGATCTCAGTCCCGCTGCTGATTGTTGATCGGAGAGGGGTCTCGATCATGTCTGCATTATTCGCGAACCGTAGGGTGACACACTTAAGGGATACCGACACCATTTGGAACAAATATGTTTCAGATAAAGATTTAAGAAAGCGCTGGAATTATTTCAATAGACACCGAAACTGTTTCGAGTGAAATTGCTAAAATTGGTTCTGCATGTAATATTGAAATGTTGTAGGGGGTTTTATGTGAATGTTTGTTAATTAAAGTAATTAACAAAATTTTGAATAAAATTAATAAAAGAGTTTTTATTAAATGAGAGAGCATTAAATTTGGAGAAATTTAATGCATTTAAAGTGGAGACTTTAAAAGAGAATGTGAAGGGGCAAATTTATGTGGAGGGAGTTACCACCACATGAATGGAGGAGGTGAAGAGTCACCTCCTCCATGCGCCGGCCATGAAGGAGGGGAACCCCCCTCCTCCTATAAAAGGCCACCCCCTCCTCACTCCTCACACACACCTCCTTGTGAAGGATCTCTCTCCCCCTCTAGTATTATTTCCCCATGGTCCCGGATTAGCGAGATACATGTTCCCGGTGGCTTTATCTGGAAAGGAGTTGCTGCTTCCGCTGCTTTGCTAGAGCGAGGGACGGAGGTTGTCGGGGTACTGGACGTGTGTGCGATCACGGATGCACCGCTGCTTTGTGGTGCTGGACTTGGTGGTGCTGGAGCTGGATCTGATGGACGTCTTTGGGCAGGACTGGACTTCATCACGATCATGAGATCGGCAAGTGTATGACTACATCAACCACGAGTTCCTACTCGTTAACAAAGCTCGTTGTCTACAAGGGTAAGTTCTCGTTGGATGTATGTCCACCCGTTGCTTTGTACCTAGTAGATAGATCTTGGCATGTAGTTCACACCATAGGAATTTTTTTGTTTTCTATGCTGTGGACCCAACAGTGGTATCAGAGCCTGATCTATGCGTAGGTTCTTAGCACGGGTAGTACACATATGTTTATATGTGGGCGATGATGATCATGTTATTGCTTCTTTCATGTATTTTGGATATTGGTGGCATAGTGGGATGAAGCGGCCCGGACCAACCTTACATGTCATCATACATGAGACCGGTTCCACGACTGACATGCAACTTGTTTTGCATAAGTGGCTGGCGGGTGTCTGTCTCTCCTACTATAGTCAATATCTGAGTTACAATGAGTTGCTAATAACTTAGTTATCCTCGTTGTGGTTCATGTTCGTAGGTAAGAACGGTTCTATCTCCGAAAGCCCTAAGCCACGTAAAACTTGCAATTGATAAATTAGAGGCATCTAGTTTATATCGTTGCTAAGCTAGTGTCTTGATATGGTATTGTTATAAGTAGATGTATGATAGATACTCTTACAACACATTCAACGTGTAAATTCCATAGACCTTGGCCTTACACACAAAGGAATGATAGAGATCATACCACGATGCAAATGATAGAGATCAAATGCATGGACCATATCATCTCACTTTACACATTAGATGTTAGCATCTTATACTGCTAGTTTGGCGCTTTCTGTAGCATTGTAAGATGATCCCTCATTTAAATATCAAGATAAATGTGTTCTTCCTTAAGTATGCACCGTTCTATGGATCGTGTTTCGAGACATCACGTGATGATCGGGTGTTCTCAACTCTACGCTTTCATGCAACGGGTGTAAGACAGTTTTACACACGCGAATACTAAGGTTCTTACTTGGGGAGCCTAGCATGTACAGACATGGCCTTGGAACACGGACCGAAAGGTTAAGCATGAGTCATATAGTTGATGTGATGACCATATTGATGCTCGCCTTTGAAGCTACACCGACTCACGTGATGATCGAACTTGGTGTAGTGGATTTGGTTCATGTAATCACCAAAAAGGCACGAGGGATGTCGTTTTTGAGTGGGAGTTCATTTCTAATTTGGATTAGTCGAACCAAATTTGTCATAAATTAAATCAAAGTGAATTTGCATAGTTTGTTGTAGTCATTGGCATTCGTTTTCTACCTTATGCTTAGTTTTTATTTGAGATAATAGAACTATAGAATTTTGGATATTTACTTTACGAACTGGTATCGTATTGTTTCGAATGTCAATTTAAAGTTTATAAGTCCTATTGCAAACTTTCAGCAAACTCTATTTACTCCATGAAGTTTAATAAGTAGTATTAAATCAAGAGTAAGAATTCCAATGTTAGTATCTAAAGTATCATGTTTGCCTCCATGATTATTGATATTTCAAAAGTTGTTTTAATATCAAGGTTATATTGGAGCTGAAAATTGTTTCAGAAACCGTCATATGTGAAAGATATTGTGATATCTGAAACAATGTTTTTTGGTTGCATTATGATAGAGGATAATTTAGCAAAATACATGTTCTCATATTGTATGAGAATTTGTGAAGGATGGAGATGCTAGGCATCCGAATCTACCAAAAAGGTTTTGGGAACTGATATTATACTCACGATTCTTCCTTATAGGCTATAGTAGCTTGATCATGAAAGTTGTCATGATAAGGATGAATAGAAGATGTAAGTAAAATGTTTACTACACTAATAGATTACTAAAGAATGGATTTTTGAAAGAACACCAAACATTTGATGATGGTGATCCACTTCAAAGTGCAAGTCCAAAGGTATTAGTAGTTGACTATATACGCTTTGTACCATGTGTCATGTTGATGACACCACTATTGATGTTGATAGATTCTTTTAAAAGGAAAGGAATTGCTAAAAGAGAATCTACAAAATATTTGGCAGAAAATAAAAGGTTGGAGATGTCCAACTTAGGTATATAGAAGATATACATGTTATGGCTGTATTCCTTGCTTGTTAAACAATGTGGTTCTTAGGTATTGGATACCGAATTGGTTGGTATGAAGTGTCATACAGGACAACCCAATTCATGAACTACAATGGCCTAAGTAACTAGCAAGAGAATGAGTGATGATGTTCATCGAAAACAAATAAAGTGTTATTGTGCTTTTTGTTGTCGTCAAACCTAGCCTTCAAGATTTGTTTTAATAATTGTTATTTTGTTCCGATATTACGAGAACAATGGTTGTTCAAATAATTACCGTATTCCATAAAGGATGGATGAACTTTTACAAGTCTAGTGGGAGAAATCACATCCATAAACACTATTGCTAAAATGTCGCAAGACAAATGATTGAAAGATCACTTATGAAGTGGCATCGCTGTTTAAATTATATTTGAAAGAAAACATGAAGAAACTCCATGTTGATGGATTTTTTGGAGCCTTTGATTTTGATCAATTGACGCATGTGAGACTTTCCTCGAGATAATTGAAACTCCGTCCATAGGCCAGAGAGGAACGGATGACTAGCTTATTGGAGATTGTGCATGCTGATGTGCATAGTCCATTATGTGTAGCCATATGCGATGGATCTTTTTGCTTCATATGCTTTCTCCGAAAATTTGAGTGAATATATCTGTATATTTACTTAATAAGGAAGAAGTATGAAACATTTGAAAGTTGTTCAAAGACTTTCAAGATGAAGTGGAAAATCATTGTAACAAGAAAATAAAGAGTTTATGATTCGATCATAAAGGAAGATATTTGAGTTACATGTTTAGCAAAACACCTAAGATTCAAGGAATTGTTCCATGAATTTGGATTTCCCGGTAAACCATAGGAGTATGGCATATTCGAGAGATAAAATCAAACCATGTTTGACATGGTAAGATCAAAGGTGTCATTTATAAAACTACCATTATGTTTTAAGGATTGAAGCTTTAGAGACTACCGCTTTTACACTGAAAAGAGCACCATCGTGATCCGTTGAAATGACACCATATGAGTTATGGTTTGGGATAAACCCGAATTGTCTTTTCTAAAATTTTGGTATGCTATGCATAAGTAAAATGATTACAACCAAAGTTGGATAAGCACGTCTTTGTAGGTTATCCCAAAGAATTTGTTGGGAATTTCTCCATAACACCAAGGACAAAAGAGTTTGTCGCTTGGAACGTCAAGTTTCTTGAGAAGGAACTTTTTGTGAAAAGTTAAGTGGGAGGACAATAGAACTTTGATAAGGTTGTTGAACCTTAGCTATATGTGCTAAGTAGCGCAGCGCCGGAAAGTGTCCCGGTGGTGGCCACAATGCTCATGGCTCTCGTGATTACAAAAGGTGTAATCTTGGAGATTAGAGTTCCTATAGAACCGTGTGGGTCGGTAAGAATCAAATAGTAAGATTTGATAAGCAAGTCATTATTGTTTTGACAATGATGAACCGACTACATGCAAAGAAGCGATGATGGGCCCTGACTCCATAAAATGACTAGAAGTCATAGAATCCGTGATAGTATCCATACACGAGAAAACAAGTTTCTGAACTTGGAAGACCCTCCGGAAAGGCGTGAAGCCTATCGGTCATGTTTGGATCTATAAAGAAATAAGACATGGATGTTTAACATCTATGAAATAGTCGACATGTCAGAAATAAGTTTACGACAATGTTCAAGGAGTTGACTATGACAAGATTTGATCTTTCATAGCGATATATAGTCTTGACGGATTAATGTAGCAACCACTACATATAATTTGGTATATGGTAGTTGAATAAACAAAACAAGGTTCTTCTAATAGAACGGTAACCTAGGACATGTACATGACATGGTCTGAAGGGTTTTGTTAATTCAAAGGGTGCTAAAAGGGCATGTAAACTTCAATAGTTGAAGTAAGCATAGCGGAGTTGGAATCTTCACCATGATGAAACTGTTAAAAGAGTTTAAATTCATCAGAGATGATGAAGATGCTTGCATTTGCAAGAAATTAAGTGGGAGCGCTGAGACATATTTCTAATACATTATGTAGAGGACATATTGTTGATTGGAAATGATGTATCTTGTATTGACACAAGTTAAGAATTTCATTAAAATAAGATTTCAATGAAAGACTTGGGAAAACCCAGAATATTAGGCATCAATATCTATATGGATAGATTAAGGCGCTAATATGGTTATGCCAGACATACATATATAAGATATTGAAAGGGTTCAATATGATATATTGAAAGGGTTCAATATGGAAACAACAAGAAAGGTTCTTGCTACATGGAAAGGATTGTATAAAGATTCAAGTGTTTCAACACTTGTTGAGTAAAATCACATGAAAATTTTGATCGATTATACCATGATATGTATATATCCAGAATGTCCTATGCTCTAAATGTTATGAGCATATAACAGAATGATTCATAAGATGATCATTGGACAATATTAAAGATATTCTTATGAGCTTTGGAAGAACTAAGAATATATCATGTATAAGTGACAAATAGTTAAAGGTAGTTCATTGTAAAGTGTTACATTGATACTAGTTTTGTCACAAGATACAAATTAAATTTATCTCAATTTAGACTATGGGTGGCACAATATAATGGAAAGGATGTTCCATGATGGATTTGGATGAGTTCCAAAGTTGATATATTGTGACGGATACTACAACAAAAGGCTAAGTATATGACTGCTATAGTAGCAGCATAGGAGGGCATTTGTGTTAAGTAGTTTGTTATCAAACTACGTGAGGTTCAAAGTGGGCTAATACTATGAAGATATATTGTGTGACAATAATATCAACATATTTTAACCCGAACGAACTAAAGGTCTCACCAGAGGACCAAATTTATACAATGCCATCTCATTTGAGAATGAGTGATGCGTAGAGACGCAAATACATGCAAATACACACGGACCTAAAACTGTCAGATCCGGAGATTATGTTAACCACTAGCAATTGCGTATATGCAACACCAGAAAGCCATAGGTGTTCAATATGCAAAGTTTTTCAAACTAGATTATTGACTCTAGTGCAAGTGGGAGACTGAAGAGAATATGCCCGAGAGGCAATAATAAAGTGGTTATTATCTTATTCCATGTTTATGATAAATGTTTATTTTACATGCTAGAATTGTATTGATCGGAAACATCAATACATGTGTGTTTAATAAACAAAAAGGGTTCCTAGTTATGCCTCTCTTATAGACTAGCTTGTTGATTAACAAGATGATCAAGGTTTCCTAATCATGGACATTGGATGTTGTTAATAACAAGGTCACACCATTGGTGGAATGAGGTGATGAACATTCATCCGAAGTATAGCATTACGATCAAAGTCATTATGTTTATATTGCTATAACATCATACGAAGTAATATTTATCCTTAGACCATGAGATCATGTTAATTGCTAACACCGGAAGAGTATCTTGATAACATCAAACGTCACACCGTAACAGGGTGACTATAAAGATGGGTTCGATTACTACGAAGGTGTTATGTTGAGGCTCATGGATCAAGAGTGGAATTTGTCAATCCGATGGATAGATATACTCTGGGCCCTCTCGGTGATATCACATTGAAATAGCTTGCAAGCAAGTGATGTGATCACTAGAATGTTATATCACGGGAACGAGAAAAGAGTGCATGTCGGTAACGAGATCAAACTAGGTATGGAGATACCGATGATCGAATCTCGGACATGTAATATACCGCTGGACAAAGGGATTTAGTTACTAGCATTAAAGGTTCTCATGATCACAGAAGTCATCGTTGAATGTGTAGGAGTCAGTATGGATCTCCAGGTCCCGCTGCTGATTATTGATCGGAGAGGGGTCTCGATCATTTCTGCATTATTCGTGAACCGTAGGGTGACACACTTAAGGGATACCGACACCATTTGGAGCAAATATTTCAGATAAAGATTTAGGAAAGCGCTGGAATTATTTCAATAGACATCGAAACTGTTTCGGGTGAAATTGCTGAAATTGGTTCTGCATGTAATATTGAAATGTTGTAGGGGGTTTTATGTGAATGTTTGTTAATTAAAGTAATTAAAAAATTCTGAATAAAATTAATAAAAGAGTTTTTATTAAATGAGAGAGCATTAAATTTGGAGAAATTTAATGCATTTAAAGTGGAGACTTTAAAAGAGAATGTGAAGGGGCAAATTTATGTGGAGGGAGTTACCACCACATGAATGGAGGAGGTGAAGAGTCACCTCCTCCATGCACCGGCCATGAAGGAGGGGCACCCCCCTCCTCCTATAAAAGGCCACCCCCTCCTCACTTCTCACACACACCTCCTTGTGAAGGATCTCTCTCCCCCTCTAGTATTATTTCCCCATGGTCTCAGATTAGCGAGATACATGTTCCCGGTGGCCTTATCTGGAAAGGAGTTGCTACTTCTGCTGCTTTGCTAGAGCGAGGGACGGAGGTTGTCGGGGTACTGGACGTGTGTGCGATCACGGATGCACCGCTGCTTTGCGGTGCTGGACTTGGTGGTGCTGGAGCTGGATCTGATGGACGTGTTGGAGCCGGACCTACTGGACTTCATCACGATCTTGAGATCGACAAGTGTACGACTACATCAACCATGAGTTCCTACTCGTTAACAAAGCTCGTTGTCTACGAGGGTAAGTTCTCGTTGGATGTATGTCCACCCGTTGCTTTGTACCTAGTAGATAGATCTTGGCGTGTAGTTCACACCGTAGGATTTTTTTTGTTTTCTATGCTGTGGACCCAACATTGGTAATAGAGCGATTACAGTCTGATGTGAGCGCTATGGGTTGATGAAGCTAAATCTTAAGCGCGGTTGCTTTGGCTTTATCTTCTACGGTGAACGGGAAGAATGGCTCTATCGGCTTTTTCTTGTTAGCCATATCAATCTTCCACTTTTCATAATGGGCATCTGCGGTTGCAGCAATTTCCTCATCTGTCTTCTCGCAAGATAGCTTCTTCATATTCTTATGAGGTACTCTTGGGAGGGGCGATAGCTTATGTTTCAGTGATCGGAACATGCTCTTGATGCTGCTGCTGGTGCTGCCCCTCTTAGTATACTTCCGATTTTGTCTCTGAGGCTCAGGGGACGGAGACGGTTGACGGTGGCAGTGGGAGACAGCTGAGGCAATGGCTGAGTGGTGAGGCGGTGAAAGGCGATTCTACTGGAGAATGGTAAGGTGGCGGCGAAGGTGGATTGCTGCTCTGAGGAGTGGGTGGCCTTGGCGGCACATAATTTGGAAGCATGATGTGCTCCTTTGGCCATACAACAGTCCTCCCGTTGACTTCTCCTAGTTCAGTAAGCTCCATATCTTCCCCTGCAGGGTGGTCCAGCTCCAGCTCCTCAAAATCTTGCTTCACATCATCCACCATGATGACATCGTACCCTTTTGGAACCGGTGTGCAATGCCAAGTTAGGTTAGGCGCAATTGGTACGGCCATGTCGACCGCGCCGTCACCCTTAAGTTCATAACTTGCACATTTAGCTCACAAGCTGTGCTCTCCGTGATATCATCCACTAGGTAGCATTTAGGAGGATCCGTCGTCAGTGCATCATCATCAACATCCTGGAGCTGTGTGGAAGCGATGCTGCTTTTCTTATTCGATAGGGATCCGGTACCATCGAATGCAGCTTCTACCATGTGCTGTGAGATTGGCCACTAATACCTTGCTGGCTAAGTCTGTCGAGTTGATCCTGGTGCCGCTTTAATGCTTATTCTACATTATGCAGCCGGTCTACAGCAGCCACTTTCTCAGCTGCCTCCCTTTCCTTTCTCCTCTGATGGCTTTTATCGGGATATCTCTTCATTTCCGCGGGGAAGGCAACATTCTATGACTTGGAGCCTGGTGTGCCTAGTGCTCGTCCTTTGTGTTCAGGATTTTTAAGGGCGCGTGTGAGCTCGTCGTTCTCTCTATCAGGAATGAACCGTCCCACTGCAACATCATCTACCGCATTTCTAATATCGTTGATGGGCAGTAGGGGATGATCTTTGTGTTTCTGATTATATATTGCCCTCCCTTCTTCGTCCAACGTGCCCCCATGGCCATAAAACCAGTTTCTCGCCCGTGGTGTCCATGTTGTGAGCTCTGGTCTGATCCCGGCAACAATATAATTGACCTCAAGTGCATCTCACTTAGGCATGCAACCGGTGTAGCCAGCAGGCCTCATATTATGATGGTACACTTTCTTAGCAGCGTTCTCCGTATTTTTTCTAGACCTTTCCAAAGCTTTCTGCGATGTCTTTTTCTTCACAAAATCAGCCCACTGGTGTGTTAACTTAGCATAGACGCCTTGATTGAAATCCGGAGTCTTCTCTACCTTGAAAAAGTTATTGTACAATTTCTTCTTCTAGTTCTTGAATGCCTCGTCCATCTTGATGAGAGCAAACTTCTTGACTCTTTGCACAAGCTCCTTTTTTGCTCTCTCCTCCTCATCTGGATTCACATTTGGCCTCGATAGGAGGAAATTAATCATGAGCTTGGAAAAAAGCTTATCTTTGGCGATGTCGCTGACATACGGGACTCCACCGCCGCTTGGCCGATTCCATTCTTGAACGGTGATCGGGATGTAGTCCCTCACAAGAACTCCGCATTGCTTGACAAATTTTTTTGCGATATCGTCGGGAGCTTGCGGTTCGCCGTCTACACCGATCGCTTCGATCCTATACCTCACAGTGTCATCCAACTTTTTGTTGGGCCTTGTTTCGTTCTTACGGAAGAAGTTCTCGATCTGGAGGGATAAAAGAAGAAAGAGTGTTAATATATGCATGTATATATATAGACATCAACATTTTAATTACAAAAATACATATATACACCTCGCCGGAGTTTGCGAGATTTAAGGGTCTGCCGGAGCCGTCGCCTTCTCCTCGTTGGCTTCTCTCCCATCCCAGGATTCGCCTTCTACCTCACCGGATTGGTATTCTCGGTTGAGAGACTCATCTCCCTCACCAGATTCATCCAGAAACTTCTTTGTGATATCGACATCGATAAATTCATTTTCACAGATCATTTCGTGGAGGATGTTTTCCTGATGTTCTGGATTCATAGTATCTTGGTGTGTTGGATCCATAGTATCTGCAAATTAAGATTTGCAAGTTACTATAATGCAAATAATACAAAACACCATGCACTTATTTTTTAAAATGCAATAGTTCTATAGAAGAATAAAATGCAATATTTTCCTTCTTTTTGAGAGGCGGCGCGACATCAGGAGGGGTTCAGAACATGGGCCGCGATATGTCGATATGTCAAAACCTAAAATTTCGAGACCTCCAACACAAACAGAGCTGCATACAAGTATTACAAACTAGGCATCAAAGACCCATCAAAAACCAAGCAAAGAAAGCAAATACGTTGTTCTAAACAACAAACTTATCAAAGGGCCTAAGAGGCCATAAAGATAAGCAAAATGACCCTTCCATAGATCCCAGGTTGCTACCCGGGAACCCCAACTACTCATCAACATCAACGTAGAAACCACCTTCTGTTGGCTAAGCTTGACTGAAATATGGCACTAGCAACGCTCATAAGCTCAACCCTAGTTATGCTAGGAGCGGTGGATCGGTATACAAAGGACAACATGCAGCAGATAGGATACTCTATCTTAAACAAAATACCACATTGGAATCATATGCATATAGCGGGAATGAAATACTTTGTAAACATAGGTTCAGAATGATGGGGCTACGCTTGCCTTGCCCTTCGTCGAAACGGTACTGCTCTTCGGTGGCGTTGACTTCAGGTTCGGTCTCGGTTCCTATTCGCGAAGAACCAACACCAGAAAGAAGAAGCAACAATCAACATATGGCATGTGCAATGCTCATACAATATGGATGATATGATGGATTTCATGTATTAGAATAGCCCTAGGTGCCACATCGATTTAAATGGGTTCGGAATGCCCTAGGTGGATAAACCATCGAATCCATGGTACTTAGGGGGTGTCGGTGTTCCTCTATGTAAATTAAGGTTCAAAGTTGTATGTATATGAATTCTTACATTTTTAAATGGTAGAGGTCATTTTTCTGAACATTTTTATATATTATACACATTTTTCTGATTTAAAATGGATTAGTTATGATTTTCCCAATTTTAATTCATTTTTAAATCATTTTTAAATAAGTAAACATTTTTGGAATTATTAAAATTATTTTCCATCTAGCTCCACATGTCAGACTTTTATTAATTTCAGAAAACATTTGCAAAAAGAATAAAAAATCTGACATGCTAGACCCACCTGTCAGCATTTTCAGTTAATAAAACAATTACAGAAAACATTTAAAAAAGAAAAACCTTTATGACCTCATGATGACGTCACCCTAACGTCATCAATGGAGGATCTCCTCTGTCGATCAAGGATCTCCCGATCCTTTGCGCGCGGGGCAGCGAGAGCAAGGGCGCTAGATGCGGGCGTGCGTGTTGAACCTATATGTGGCTGCGTCGCTCGAAATAGGTCATCGAAGCCACGCCGGTGACAAGCTTCTGGAGCGGCAGCGGATGATGATCGACGCAGAGACGACTGAGAGCGAGAGGAAGCGAGATAGAGGGTCCATCAGGACCGCTGGCTCACCACGAGCGCGATGCCGGGGTCAGGGAAATAAGGGGAGGCCAGACGGAGGCGAATTGATGGCGGTCAGAGCTTAGGAAAGTGACGACTTTGGGCTCGATTCCGGCCAGAGGAGAGCGTTCGGGCTTGCGTGGCAGCTGTTGACGGTGGTGGCATGGCGGCAGCAGGCGTCGACGGCGTGAAGCGGATCTGGATTTGGGAAGCCTTACAAGGTGAATTTGCTCCGCCGCAATTTTTCCTTAGCCGCGTCAATGTTTCTGTGATTTGGGGGAGTTGGGGAGGAAGAAGGGCCGGCGCTGTATGTAGTACATGCCATTGGTCCCGGTTCATCGCATCAACCGGGACCTTTTATGCATCGGTCCCGGTTGATGGGATGAACCAGGACCAATGGCCTGGGGGTGGATCGTTCCTGGGCTGCCACGTGCGCACGCGCACCCAGGCCATCGGTCCCGGTTCATCGCATCAACCGGGACCTTTGATGCATCGGTCCCGGTTGATAGGATGAACCGGGACCAATGGCCTGTGGGTGGAGCGTTCCTGGTCCGCCACATGCGCACGCGCACCCAGGGTCATTGGTCCCGGTTGGTAGGACGAATCGGGACCGATGACCCCTTTTTCAGCTTTTTGGCAAACTTTTGGTGTTCCCGCCCTTTTCAAATTTCTTTTCTTCTTTAATTAATAAGATGTTTCAATTTAAAATGATTATTTATTTGGAATTTCAAAAAAAAATTAACAGGAAAAGTGCTTTAATTAAAATAATTAATCAAAAACCATTTTCTGTTTTCAAATATTTTTATTATAACTATACAATTTTACTATTTTCAATTAAAATTGTATTAACAAATATTTCTTGCATAATTTGGAATTTGAAAAAAATTTCAACATGAAAGTGCATCTATTTAAATAACTAATCTAAAATCATTTTCTATTTTAAAAAATATTTATTCTAACTATACAAACTATTAACAATTTTACCATTTTCAATTAAAAATGCACTAACTCATTTGAAACGGGCATAAAAAAGTCAAAAATGATCCAAACAATGTGAAACCTTCGCGTGGTGTCATATTATGTGTTATAGTTGGAAGAAAAAATATTGAACTTGCAAAATTGCAAACAACATAAAAAATCCTTCACAAAATGACCTATCATGTTCGAGGTTTCATGGCATTCAGATCAAACCACCAATGTTATGGCTAGAATCAGGGAATAGTTTGTGATAATGTGCCCATATTATACACACATGTGCATATTGGGATGGCTTATGATGTTGTAGGAGGAAGTTTTCCTTTTTGACGCACGAAATAGCCAATTTCACTTTCTGAGGTGCCGAAATCAGGGTGTTCTGTGAAGAAACCACCAAATTAAAGTTTGGCATTGGTACCAACCCATTTTTCAAAAATACTAGACCACCTTAGATGGAAAATTTCCCAACCGGTGTATCTGGAACCTTTCCGTCCATCCCTCATGAAAAATACAAATTCCTGCCGAATCGGTAGGAGGTTGCCCAGATTTGAACTACAAGTACATGATATAATGCTTGTGAAATTTTTAAAAATCATTTATAGGTTCATAACATGCTATTTCATCAGAGATCCACTTCAAGTTCAACAAGGATCAGCCCCGGGCTAAGAAGCTTCATGCCCGCCATTTTGAATATAGTTAAAACGGGCATAAGAAATTAAAAACTAATCCAAACAATGTGAAACCTTCGCATGGTGTCATATTATGTGTCATAGTTGAAAGGAAAAATATTGAACTTGAAAAATTGCAAACATCATAAAAAATCCTTCACAAAATGACCTATCATGTTCGAGGTTTCATGGCATTTAGGTCAAACCACCAATGTTATGGCTAGAATCAGGGCATAGTTTGTGATAATGTGCCCATATTGTGCACACATGTGCATCTTGGGATGGCTTACGATGTTGCAGGAGGAAGTTTTCCTTTTCGACGCACGGAATAGCCAATTTCCATTTTTGAGGTGCCGAAATTGGGGTGTTCTGTGAAGCAACCAAAAAATTAAAGTTTGGCATTGGTACCAACCCATTTTTTCAAAAATACTAGACCACCTTAGATGGACAATTTACCAAATGGGTGTATCTAGAACCTTTCCATGCATCCCTCATGAAAAAGACAAATTCCTGCTGAATCGGTAGGAGGTTGCCCAGATTTGAACTACAAGTACATGATATAATGCTTGTGAATTTTAAACAAAATCATTTATAGGTTCACAACATGCTATTTCATCAGAGATCCACTTCAAGTTTAATGATCCAAACAATGTGAAACCTTCGCGTGGTCTCATATAAAGTTTTCATACAACACATAAAGTTTTCATACATTACATAGATTTACATAGGGTTTAGGGTTGAGGGTATGAATCCTTTGTCGCGTATGTCGATCCCTTGCCTATGATCGCTTCTTAGGGCGTAACCATGGAGCATCTTCTTTGCTTAACGGGATGCTTGGGTCAGTTTTCACGGTGAAGGGCGGAATTTCATCAAACTTATCATAATCTACTGACATGTCTGTCTTGTCCTCGATTCCCACGATGTTTCTTTTCCCTGAAAGAACTATGTGACGCCTGGGCTCATCGTCTGATGTATTCGCTTCCTTATTTTTTTTCTTTTTCGGTCTAGAGGACATGTCATTCACATAGAAAACCTGAGCCACATCATTGGCTAGGACGAATGGTTCATCTCTATAACCAAGATTCTTGAGATCCATTGTTGTCATTCCGTACAGCTGGTCTACCTTTACCCCTTCTCCATTCATGTTGACCCAACTGCACCGAAACTAAGGGACCTTAAAAGTAGGTCCATAGTCAAGTTCCCATATCTCCTCTATGTAACCATAGTATGTGTCCTTTTTCCCATTCTCACATGTTGCATCAAAGCGGACACCACTGTTTTGGTTGGTGCTCTTTTTATCTTAGGCAATCGTGTAAAATGTATTCTCATTTAGCTCGTACCCTTGGAAAGTCAATACAGTCGCAGATGGTGTCACGGCCAACAAGTATAGCTGATCTCCAATAGTGGTGTCATTCATGAGATGTAATTGCAACCAAGTGCTGAAAGTCTCCATGTGATTTTCTTTAATCCAGTAGTCATCCTTCCCCGGGAACTTGGAGCGTACAACATACATGTGTTCCTCGATATACGGAGCCACGAAGGTAGAACTTTGTAGAACTGTGTAGTGTGCTTGATTGAAAGAATGCACGTCCCTAAATATCATTGCTTTCTTTCCTAGCGTGCCTTTTCCACTCAGTCTCCCCTCATACCGTAATTCAGGAACACCAATCGGCTTAAGGTCAGGAAGAAAGTCTACACAGAACCCAATGACCTCCTCTGTTCCATAGCCCATGGAGATGCTTCCTTCTGGCCTAGCATGGTTACAAACATATTTCTTTAATACTCCCATGAACCTCTCGAAGGGGAACATATTATGCAGAAATACAGGACCGAGAATGGAAATCTCTTCGACTAGGTGAACTAAGAGATGCGTCATAATATTGAAGAAGGACGGGGGGAACACCATCTCAAAACTGACAAGACATTGGACCACATCCTTCTATAGCCTTTCCACACTTTCTCGATCGATTACCTTCTGAGATATTGCATTGAGGAATGCACGTAGCTTCACAATGGGTACTCGAACATTTTCCGGTAGAAGCCCCCTCAATGCAACTGGAAGCAACTGCGTCATAATCAAGTGGCAATCATGAGACTTCAAGTTCTGGAATTTTTTCTCTGCCATATTTATTATTCCCTTTATATTTGACGAGAAGCCAGCCGGGACATTGATACTGCTCATGCATTCAAAAAATATTTCCTTCTTTGCTTTGGTAAGAGCGTAGCTGATTAAGTATTGTCGACCTTTATCAGTATGCTTATTGTATGGGTCTTTGATACGTTGCTGGTCCTCCCGTGCTTCTGGTGTATCTTTTGTCTTCCCATACACGCCCAGGAAGCCTAGCAGGTTCACGCAAAGATTCTTCATCACGTGCATCACATCGATTGAAGAACGGACCTCTAGGTCTTTCCAATACTCAAGCTCCCAAAATATAGATTTCTTCTTCCACATGGCTATGTGTCCGGTAATGGGGTCTTTCGGAACAGATTGACCACCAGGACCCTTTCCAAAGACTACTTCTAGGTCCTTCACCATACCAAATACATCAACACCTTTAGGGAGCTTAGGCTTCTTTCGGTAATCTGCCTCACCGTTGAAATGCTTGCCTTTCTTTCTTACTTGATGATTAGTCGGAAGAAATTTACGACACCCTAGGTACACAACCTTCTTACATTTATCCAAATATGTACCTTTAGTCTTATCTAAACAGTGCGTGCATGCATTGTATCCCTTGTTTGACTGTCCTGAAATGTTACTAAGAGCAGGCCAATAATTGATGGTTACGAACAACAACCCTCGTAGGTCAAATGGCTCCTGTACGTGCTCATCCCACACCGTTACACCTGGTTCTGCCCACAACTGCAAAAGTTCATCGACTAATGGCCTTAGGTACACATCAATGTCATTGTCGGGTTGCTTCGGTCCTTGGATGAGCACTGGCATCATAATGAACTTCCGCTTCATGCACAACCAAGGAGAAAGGTTGTAGATACATAGAGTCACTGGCCAGGTGCTGTGACTGCATCTCTGCTCCCCAAAAGGATTCATGCCGTCTGTAGTTAGACCAAACCATAAGTTCCTCGCGTCACCTGCAAAGTTCGAGTACTTTCTCTTGATGTTTCTCCACTGTGACCCATCGGTGGGGTGTCTCAGTTTCCCGTCTTTCTTACGCTCTTCTTTGTGCCATCGCAACAACCTGGCATGCTCTTTGTTTATGAACAGATGTTTCAACCGTGGTATTATAGGAGCATACCACATAACCTTAGCAGGAACCCTCTTCCTGGGGGGGAGGGCTCGTCATCGCCCTCAACATCACCAGGGTCATCTTGTCTGATCTTGTACTGGTATGCAGTGCATACCGGGCATTTATCCATATTATCGTACTTCTCACCACAGTACAGGATGAAGTCATTAATGCATGCATGTATCTTCTCCACATCTAATCCTAGAGGGCAGATAGTCTTCTTTGCTCCGGACGTTGTCTTGGGCAGCTTGTTATCCTTTGGAAGCTTTGGCTTCATTATTTTCAGTAACTTCTCAAATCCCTTGTCAGATAAACCAGCCTCTGCCTTCCATTTTAGCAGTTCAAGTGTGGTACCGAGCTTTGTGCTGCCATCTTCGCAATTTGGGTACAACAACTTTTTGTGATCCTTTTGCATGGCCTCCAACTTAAGCTTCTCCCTTTCTATATCGCATTGTTGCTTTGCATCCGAAATGACCTGGCCAAGACCATCAGCGGGCTCATCTGATGCCCGTTGTTCTTCTTCATTGCCTCCTCCCTCTTCTTCATTGTCTTCGATTGCAGTGTCATCGTATTCTTCACGGGACATAGGATAGCTATCATCATCCCCCTCTTCTTCATTTTCTTCCATCCTAACCCCTCTTTCTCCGTGCATGGCCCAACAATAATATTTGGGCATGAAACCTCTCCGAAGCAGATGGCTTTGAAGGATTCTCGGGGCAGAGTGCTCCGCCATGTTCCGACAGTCGACGCAGGGACAAGGCATAAAATTATGCACTTTGTTTGCCTTAGCGACATCGATAAATTTATGCAGGCCTGCAATAAAATCAGAATCACGTCGGTCGCCGTACATCCATCGCATCCGCGCATCGATTTGCGTCATAATAATTAACCATTACAATAACATCGTGAATAGTGAAATGACCACCCTACATGGGCACATGCAATATTTTTGTATCAGTTACAGATAAAGAAGATAAGGCTACTAACCTCGGCCAAGGATACTGTGTTGTGCGAACTTAAGTGTGGCTCAGACATTTCATCGAACACCTTGTGTGCAATCAAAGGAAAAAAAGCTAGCACCCATACCTCACACATAATCTAGCAAAATTTGGTGGCAAAGGGCAAAGGGTTGGGCTTACTTATAGTTAGGGGAGGGTATTTGATCCCGGTTCATGGCATGAACCAGGACCAATGCTCCACAGAGCGCCACGTGTGCATCACAGGGGCATTGGTCCCGGTTCATGCCACGAACCGGGACCGTTGCTTAGAGATGAACTAGGACCGATCCCCAGGCGGCACGAACCGGGACCGGTGCCTGGCATTGGTCCCGATTTGCGAACCGAACTAGGACAGATGGCATTTGGGTGCTGGACCAAAGACCCTTTTTCTACTAGTGACTGTTGCTTGTACATGGCGACGTCGGCCGCTGCAGATGTTCCATGCAGCCTCCACCTAGCTCCTGGTACTATACCGCTTCAGAAGGAGGGCGTGTAGCTTCCCCACGCCTGCATGGCTCCGGTGGCGGTTGTGAACGGCGGCGTGCGTGCACTGGCCTCCTCCTTCTAGCTCCATGCTCCGAACCGCTTCAGCAGCGCCTCCCAGACACGGGAGCGGCAATAACAAAATGGAGACGGAGCTAGGGTAGATAGCGGCGGTCGGTGGCTAGGTCTTGGCCATGACCAGACTGGCTTGGGGAGGAGGACGAAAAGATCGTCCAGATCTCGATCTAGCAGGGATGGGTGGTTGAGAGGATGGGGGAGAGGTGTTGCTAGATTTTGTGGTCAGGAAGATAAATAGGAGCTAGATCACGAGCACGACATGGGCGTGACAGCACCTGTGACCACGTGATCACGAGGGGAGGAGAGAAATAGGGTGCGCCTGGCTCGGTGTCCACTTGGTCGGGTTGAGTTAGAGGGGGAATGCGGCCCTGGTTCAGAGGGAGACACGGACCGGTTCAGGGTTTGCCTACAACCAAGGTGTTTGATCTGTAGAAGCTAGGTTTTCTAGCTGCTGATGGTGGTTTTGGGTTCCCACATATGTGGCTTTGCATCTCATGCATATACTCATATGCATGGTTATTTTGGGTTGAGGTGAGGAGTGGTTGATGTTGTGGTAGATGAGAAGAGATGTCAGATTGAATTAAAACCAAACCAAAGGATTAGAAAGGTTTTAGGGGATCAACACCAAACAAGAACTATAAGGAAACAAGTGAGAAGAAAGGAGGGTGTCATCATTTTATGTGAGGTTTAGTTGATGAAAACCAAAAACTCACATGCATAATCTTGCCCCAAAAGAAAAGGGAAGTAGTCAGGCACTTGGCACATAATTATTGGTATCAAACCATCATTTGTCATGTGAAGAGGAAAAAGGATCCATATCATGTATGTATGAGCTTCATTTGAAAATACCAAAAGAGTACAATGCTCACATGTATAAGTATGGTTGGCACTACTACAAATTTGGCTATCCATAGTTTGGTACCAAGTGGCGCATGGTGAAGGTAATGCGCCATAGACACATGACCTATCATGCATGTCGTTTAGATGCGCCACAGATAGAGAAAATACCCATGGCGCATTGTTGGGGGTGCGCCGCAGGTAAATCTGGGTAGACTATCCTACCACTTATGTATGAGCCCTAATGTATCAGTGGAACATGGGATGAACATGCACCACGAATATTTTCACTTCCTGTGGCGTGCCTAACTGTAATGTGCCACGGATATGTCTGGGCCCATGCATAAGTGGCAAATATAGATGCCCCCTGACATATCGGTGGCGCATTATGCGGGGTACACCACTGACCTTTATACTATCTGTGGCGTGTTCCACGCATGTGCGCCACTGATATGTCGGGCACCTTTTATAAAGCTAGCACCCACCACCTTTTCCCACCTTGGTGCACTTTTCCCTCCACTCACTTGCCCCCTCTAGACCAGATTTGGTCGTGTTCTTCCTCCTCCCACCTCATTTCTCCACATGAATTCACTCATTTTAGCCATCTAAAACTATTTTTGATGGTAGATTTGTAAAAGGAAGGCTAGATCTACTAAAACCACCAATTTGCTTTTCTCCTCCTCCATCGTTTACTAGGTGTGTAGATGCATGGAAGGACATATGCATGTTTGTGTGTATACGATGAATTACTTGTGATGATTGCGTGGGCGAGATGTTATTGTTGCATGTTGTATGAATGTTTGTGCGTATGTGACAAAATTTGTGGTACGGTACGGTGTGTGTTGTGTTGTGCATGCATGTTTCCCGAAATGTTGATTAATTTCTATTTCGGCAAATCGTTTACATTACGCATATGTCCTATTTTTAGGAGAGGTCATGCCAAATTTTTGTAGCGACCATGCATGAATGTGTGCATGTTATAAAATATTTTCTTGCTCTATACCGCGCATGCGATCATGGTCATCAAGATGAGTGAAAGCCTCGTGGCTAAATATTTGAAAGGCGCGACGACCCAAATGATCCAGAACAACGATACCCAGATAAGATGTCCTTGTCGCAAATGCAGACTCAGGGGCTTGATGGACCCTTATTCCGGAGTATTGCAGAACCACCTGCTCGTGCATGGTTTCATGTCTGGCTTTACTTGTTGGATCAGTGATGGAGATGACGTTAATGTTGATGGTACTATAGGAAATGAGGAAGGGCGGACAGGACAACAATAACGGAGAGGGCAGGCGAGAAGCCGAAGAGCCTCCTGAACATGATCAACACGAAGGAGATGCCAAACATGATCATCACGAAGGAGATGCGGGGAAGATGATGGAGAAGACGCAGACATGCAGCAGACGCTGCAAACAGCCTTGCAGGACCCTCATGTTCAAGAACTGCTCCTCAAAGATACGAGCAACCCCAAAGCTACCGCTAGAGAGAAAGCCAAGCTGTGGCAACTAGAGATAGACGGGAGTACTCCATTGTATGAAGGATGTCGGCCCAAGGATACCTGCTTGCATGTAACGCTCAAGGCTCTAGAGATGAAGGCGAAACACAACTGGACCGACACAAGCTTCAATGATATGATTAGAATCTGGCATGACCGTCTTTCTAAACCGATCACTTGTCCAACAAATATCGAGGAGGCAAAGAAAGTCGTGTGCCCTCTCGATCTACCGCACGTGAAATACCATGCCTGCATCAATGATTGCATCATTTATCGGAATGAGTACGTGGATAGAACCACATGTCCTATATGCGGCCATGCACGATACAAGAGAGGGAAGAAAGCTCCAGAAAAAGTGGTATGGTACTTTCCAATCCCTCCTCTTCTACAACGTATTTCACAGACCCTAAGGAAGCAAAGCTCATGCGCTGACACACGGAAAGGCCGAAGCCCGAAGATGATCCGGATAAGGAGAAGATGCTAACACACTAATGACCCACAAGTATAGGGGATCGCAACAGTCTTCAAGGGAAGTAAAACCCAATTTATTGATTCGACACAAGGGGAGCCAAAGAATATTTATAAGCCTTAACAACCGAGTTGTCAATTTAGCTGCACCTGGAAACAATCTTGCTCGTAGTAGTTTTATAAGTAGCAATAGTTTTATAGTAACAATAGCAAAGTAATAGCAGTAGTAAAATAAAGACAGTAGTAACAATTGGAGTAAATAGATGGATTAAAGCATGGTAGGCACAGAGATGGATGGACGGGCGTTGCATGTGTTACGGTGAATAGTGTAACACCCCAAAAACATTAATCAAGATTATCAATTTCTAATCACCCAAGTTTAGGGTTAACAAAAACTTTTATTCCAAAAATCTATATGAATGCATGTGTGTTTTGCATTAGTGTAGAATTGAGTGTATTTGCCATGTTTGATTGCTGCAAATGATGAGAAATGGTTTAAGAGTGAATGCTACATCATCTAGGCCATTTACAAACAAAATCAAAAGAAAAAGAAGTCAAATATGAATTAAATAACCAAATGGTCATTTTGACCAAAGTTAACCACTAGGCCACTTTGAGTGTTCCTAGAAGAGAATTTCTAACAGAAACAATTCCACTTATTTTTACCCCTTGCTAGACCAAGTAAAAGTGAACCAAGGTCCACTTTAGAAATTTACAAAAGCTATCTCCAAATCAATTTAATGGACAGTTCAAATTTTAATCTTATTCATATGGTAAGATCACACTTTTTCAAAAACCACTCAAACCAATTCCACTTGACTTCTCCAAGCAATCATAGACACTCAAGCATAAGACCAGATCACTCACCAAATTTCATTTGAAAATTTCAAACTTAATTTCTTTCGCCCATTTCATCAAACACCTTGTAGACAAAAATCAAAACCTGCCTAACAATACTGTTTGGGGCATTGATCACTAGACCAAATGGCCCCATTCCACTCCCCTTGTCTCCCGCAGTGTCGAGAAGCACCAGACCACTCTCCCTCTTAGCCGTTGCTCCAGTGCAGCGCCACCCGAAAATGGTCATCGCCGGCCGATAAAGGACAGAGCGATAGAGGCCACGCCGTGTTCTCCCACGACGCGCACCAGACACGCCACCGTCCACCGCCACCCCCTGTCCAAGCCTCGACCGCAGCCTGGCGCTAGACCAACCTAGCGACGTCGCGCCCAATGTCTCTGCGCTGTGCCGAGAACACGCCAGAGCGCCGCACCCGACCGCCTCGCACAGACCGCTCCTCGCTCTCTCCGCGCACGCGCCCACTCGCCATGATCACCACCACCTCCCAGACACCCCCGTTCACCGCCGCGCGACCCGTAGCACCCATGCGCCATCGCAAACACCGCCGCTCCCGCGCAGAGCATCGCATGCAACCGACCAACCTAGACCGCCCGTGCCTCGCCATTAAGCCAGTGATGATTGCCAGGGAATAACGCACTGTCCCCTACCCTTAGCTGTGCCGTTAGCCGCCTGTATCATCCTCACCGACGAGCCTGAGCCCATGCCACTCAGTCTCCTCGCCGCGGTATAAATAGAGACCCCCTCTGCCTCCATTCTTCACACCAACACACTCCCCACTCCTCACTGACACTCCCTCACCCTTCCCCGAAGCAAGGCGAGCTCTTCCTCGCTAGAATTTGGCCGGAGCCCGCCGCTGTAGAAGGAGAAGTGCGCTGTCGATTGAAGCCACCCCAAGAGCTGCTGCGACCATTGTTCGAACCGCCATCGTCGACCATGTCGTTCGCCCCCATCACCGACCCTAGCTAGATCCCAGGTGAGCCTCACTAGACCCCCACCTCCGCATTAGGGTTTAGACATCGCCGGAGCTGTTCGTCGTCGACGATGAACGACAGCCGTTGGATCGTCTTTTAATCGCACGACCTAGATTCGCAGATACTGTTTTCGTTTGTTTAAGTCGCTGACTGGTGGACCCCCTCTGTTAGCAGCCCGCTGCGCTGTGCTATGCAGATTGGGCCAGCCCGTTTAGTTTCCCGCGTAGGCCTGTGAATTCAAATAAGGATTTTCCAATTTAGTTAAAACCACATTCTGTCAGTAGATTCAAAAATCAATTCAGAGAGATTCACTGAATCAAATTGCATGATTCCAATTTTGTTAGAAATATATTTAAATTATCTATCCAAGCCCGTTGGATTTAAATCATTTGGAGTTAGAGATCAACTATACCAAAAATAATAAGACAGAGACTTTTCAACTTCAAACATTTTTAAAAAATCAACCATAAATGCTTTTGAGTTGATTCCAACTCTCAAAAATCACATTAGATAAGATCTATACGAATATGTAAAAATATTTAGGTTTGCATGCAGTAACATTGGACTAGTACCAAAATAATGCTATATAGGCATTTCTAGTCACTTTAAATCTATTAAATATTAATCTTAAACTTTATAAAATATGATCAACACTTTAAATCACATTGCCATGTATTATAATATGTGGTGATGACATGTGTCAACATGATCCCATATTTTAATTGGAGAATATTAAATCTTAATTATTTTCAATGAGTAGAAATTACTTTTATAAAATAAGATAAATAAGATTAAGTCTTTAATTCATGTGATGATTGTGATGTTGCTAGATCATCACGTGTGAGCCTTAATGTGCTAAATATAATTAGTTAAGTATTGTTTGGTGATTGTGTACCCCGTATTCATTTTTAGACGATAGTACCGACCCGGGATACGAGGAGGAGGAGTACTACCAAGAAGAAGAAGAAAACTTCAACCACTGCACTACTCAAGGCAAGCCATCACTAATTGCAAGATAAACTAAGAAAGATGCATTAGGCATGCTTGGTTATATACCTTTGATTATACCAATCCCAAGTTTTACTTGCAAGCTTTATTCTTTTACTTTACCAAAGTCCTTTACTTTTATCTAGTGCTTGGTGAGTATTGAAAAAATAGTATTAATAGCATAAAGAGTATAAAACTAGGCCTAAATAGTTATAGTTAGATGTCATTCTATGGCATGAGATTGAAGATTAGCACCCCTCATTAGTGAACACTCTTAACCTTAGTGGCTAGTGCTAAGCATAAAAGTTTATCACTTTAGATGGGAATACTTGGTGAAAATGATTATGAAAACCTTGGAATGATGCTTCATTCTATTGAAATGTTTTGACATGTGTTGAGAAACACCAAAGGATTTGATGATGAAAATGTTGAGGCATGAGCCTTAGCCCATTATAAAAACTGATGGTTGGGTTCAGATGCGATACCATTCCAATTTTTACCGTACAACCACAATACCTGAATTGGGCAGGGATTAACTAGAAGTTTATATGCCTTAGTATGGGTTCCCTCGTGGAAGAGGTTTGAGCTGAGGCTACCTCGTGAGTGTGAATATCCACCTATGCAGTGCCCAGGATGGCAGATGTCCATGGCTGGGAGGCCAAGCTCATATGGGAGGTGCCTATACTAGGGTGTGTAAAGGAAAGGTTATGATTGATTATCCGCATACTAAGTATGACGATTCAGGGTTATCCCTGACGGATGTATCGAATTTTATGGTGAAAGTGTATCAAACTATTCGAATAGCCACGTCCGCGGTCATGGACAGTTGGAGTGGCCATACTGTTCCATCGTCAGATGTTTACAAAATGACTCGTGAAATGAACTGTGATTTTGACTTGACCACAACAGGATTGTGAATATGAAAACTAGGTTCCCACTTAAAGTGATTTAGAACATTAACTTAGTTTTCTTTACTTCTAAACTCAGTTTAGATAAACCTGCCTTTTTGCAAATAAACCTAGAGCTTAAGATTCCTACTAGAACTACCTTACTTGTTAGTGATAGTTTGCGAGTACTTAAAGAGTACTCATGGCTTTGTCCCTGGCTATTCCCGTGGCCAGACTATGAGGAGGACTACTAGGATGATGGACAGCAGGAGGTCTACGACTACTAGGATCATCTCCCATCGTCAGCATTGCCTATGACTCGTAAGATGGAGCCCCTACTATGTTTCTTTCGGCGGCTTGATTTGTATTAAGACTGGATCATGATATCCTTTATTTGTGTAAGACCTTATTATGGTTTGTAATGGATGATGTACTGTGATATCCAATCTGTTATGTCTCGCAAAAATGGTAATCCTAGGATTGTGAGGTGGCATAACTGGCATCTGGGATTAAAATCCGGGTGTTGACAAGTTGGTATTAGAGCCATCCTGAGCATAGGAGACCCTAGTTAGAATGGACATCCGAACAAAAACTTAGTTTCAAAACAAAGGAAGTGAGTATTTATGAAAACCTATTCCCACTCGTATCCTTGATTCTTTCAAAAAAACCATATTTCTCAAATATTCTTACGTTCCTACATAAAATTTGACACACTTGATCACTTCACTAACTTACTCATCCTAAATTCTTACAGATGGAAGTTCAGTATTGCAAGTTCTACCAGTTGGGCAACGAAGGCATACTGATCTTTGAGAGGGATCTAGATGCACTGTCAGAGTATCTTGAGCGCCCGCACCTGGAATTCTTCGGGCCACAACTCAACTATCACGTAGGAGGAGATCTACAATGGCTGATAGTTGCAGATCTTAGAGGCAAGATGGAAGCACCCACTTCGAAGAAGATCCAATTCACCTTGCGTGAGAATAACTGGCTAGATGGATTAGCCAGGGCTATGCATGAAGCTCTTGCCCGTCTATGTGGGCAAAACATCAACTTGATCCAGGGAACTCGCTTTGCTCACTTTGCAAGGCGTGATTCTATGGGAAGGCCATTGGAGATGCAAGGACACCCGGAGCTGAAGCACTAGGTGGACAATCTTGACTTCATGTTTTATGATAGGCAGAAGGAGTTGGACAACGCCCGAGCCTACGCCAACCACAACCTTGCCATTGCCATCAAGAAGGACCAGACTCTCGCCATTCTCGCCAAGGAGCGCCAATAACTTTATCGTCTGCGCGACAAGAAGGATCACACCATCGATCATCTTCGCAAGAAGGTGGGCACTCTCGAGAAGACCATTCATGAACAGGAAGTCCAGCTTGAAGCAAAGGAGGAGAAGGAAGGTGAATATATCAAGGGAGATCTTTACTCTTACCTCAGTGATGACAACGACTACTTGGAGGATGATGCCATAGAGTTCCACACTGATGATGATGATTCCGACTTCATTGATGATGATTAGATGCACTTGATCACTACCGTAGGAATGAGTTGTATTGGTCCCACTATATCGTAGTTTCATAGAATGGTTCTTAAAACCATTTGTTTTCTATTTGTGTGTGGTGTGTGTTTGTATTGTGTGCTTTGAATGAATGAATGAAAATAAGAAGTTAGTTTGCCAAACTCGAGTCAAACTCAAAGTTTAATGCTTTGAAAACAAAACCATGAACCTTAGAAATTTCCCTCTTATCTCATTATCTATCTCAATCTTCAGATGACTCGTGGAAACCCTGGAGGAAGCAGCTCATCTCATGACCCGATTCTACAGATTCTGCAAATGCTAGTTTCTGACCATGAAGCTAGTAGAGCCGAACGCCAAGCCAACCTAGCCACTCTTCAACAGATAGCCCAGATGGCCCACAATAATCAAGGCCATGGAAATCAGGATCATCATGGATCCAAGCTGAAGAACTTTCAGAATACCAACCCACCTATCTTTAATAAGTCTGAGGATCCCTTAGATGCTGATGACTGGTTGCAAACCATGGAGAACAACCTGGAGGTCGTAGGAGTTGAAGCCAATGAGAAAGTGCTGTTTGCCACCCATTATCTGGCAGGAGATGCAAGAGCCTGGTGGAATAGCACCCGTACCATGAACGACGGTCAGATGATGACTTGGCAAGCATTCAAGATCAAGTTCAGCCGCACCCATGTGACACAAGGTTTGGTCACCAGGATGAGGGATGAGTTTAGAGAAATGAAGCAAGGAAGGATGATGGTAGTTGAATACCGTGACAAATTTCTGTCCCTAGCTAGATATGCCCTTGATGAGATTAACACCGAAGCCAAGAAGAAGGAAAGGTTCCTGAATGGATTGCATGATGAGATGCAGACTGTGTTAGTCAACATCCATTTTGGAGACCTAGAAGAGCTAGTAGACTCTGCCATCCAGATGGAAGGGAAGATCAACCAAGCCAATGACAACTACAAGCGTCTCATGATGCACCAGACTGGATCCCACAATACCTAGAAGTATTGCCCCAACCCGTCTGCAGGATATGCCCCAAGTAACAACAGACCCCCTATGTCCCGTCCAAGCTACCCCAATCGTAGCGGAGGAAACTTGAAGACTGGAGGAAACCACAACAATAACCCCGACAACTCCAACCACTTCGACCGTGCACTGCCCAAGTCCAAAAACAACAAGAACAATACTGCCCCAAGGGCTGGAAGTAATGATGTGCCTGTTGCAGCCAAAGACAAGTCCCAGATTACTTGCTTTAAATGTGGAGTCAAGGGTCACTACTCCAACGAGTGCCCCAAGAAGCTTGCAGCAGCCACCAATGTGAATGCACCCGCTCAACAACAACACCGTGTTCAGCCTAGAAGGAGATTTGCCCCAGGAAATTCGCTCAACCGCAACGGCCGTCTGTTCCACATGAATGCTGAAGAAGCTCAGGAAGCACCAGATGTTGTGCTGGGTATGTTTTCTGTTAACTCAGTACTTGCAAGAGTGTTGTTTGATTCTGGAGCATCACACTCGTTTGTTATAGAAGAATTTGCATGTACTAGTAAGATTCAACCAACAAAATTGAAGCATGTTATGATAGTTCAAATACCTGGTTCAACCACCAAAGCTAGAAAATTTTGCAAGGCTATACCTATCAGAATCCATGGAATAGATTTTTATGCCAATCTAATAGTACTTGGAACCAAAGGTTTGGAAGTAGTACTAGGAATGGATTGGATGTCGAAACATAAAGGATTGATCGACTATGCCAAGAAAGCCATAACCATGACCAGTAGCTCTGGAGTATCAGTAGAGCATGTATCTGAGACCTTGCCCCATAAATTCAAATGCAACATGAGTCTAGCCCAACCAACCATAGACCAAGTTAGAGTAGTCTGTGAATACCTCGACGTGTTCCCAGATGAATTGCTCGGTATGCCCCCAGATCGGGATATCGAGTTCATCATTGAACTAATTCCTAGAACTGGACCCATAGCTTAGAGACCTTATAGTATGAACCCATCTGAATTAGTGGAGATGAAGAAGCAACTTGATGCTATGCTGGAGAAAGGTTTGATTCAACCAAGCGCATCGCCATGGAGATCACCTATTTTGTTTGTGGATAAGAAAGATGGAGGTAACCGTTTGTGTATGGATTACCGGAAGCTGAATGATGTCACCATCAAGAACAAGTACCCACTGCCAAAGATAGAGGATCTGTTTGACTAGTTGACTAGTGCCAGACTGTTTTCTAAGATTGATCTTAGAACTGGTTATCATCAACTCAAGATTCGTGCAACGGATATTCCAATTACCACCTTTACCAGCAGATATGGATTTTATAAGTATACGGTCATGTCTTTTGGATTAACCAATGCCCCCGCTTATTTCATGAATCTCATGAATAAGATTTTTATTAACTTCCTGGTTAAGTTTGTTGTTGTTTTTATCGATGATATTCTAATCTTTTCAAAGTCAGAAGAAGACCATGAGCTACACCTGAGAACCATCCTTGAAACGCTTAGAGAGCATCAGCTGAATGCCAAGTTTAGCAAATGTGAGTTCTGGTTGAAGGAAGTAGGATTCCTAGAACATATCGTGTCGACAGGAGGAGTCGCTGTCGATCCCACCAAGATCAAAGATGTTTAAGAATGGAAAGCCCCAACCACTCAAACCCAAGTCCGTGCATTTCTCGGATTAGCGGGATATTACCGCAAGTTCGTTGAAGGATTTTCGAGCATCGCAAGACCGATGACCCAATTGTTGAAGAAATATAAGAAGTTTGAATGGACTGACAAATGTGAAGCAAGTTTTCAGGAGCTCAAGAAGAGATTGATTTCAGCCCCAATCTTGATTATGCCAGATATCAAGAAGCATTTCGATGTGTATTGTGATGCATCCAAGATTGGTCTTGGATGTGTGTTGATGCAGGAAGGCAAAGTCATAGCATATCTGTCCCGACAACTGAAGAAACATGAGAAAAACTACCCTACCCATGACCTTGAACTAGCAGCTGTAGTTTTAGCATTGAAGACATGATATCATTACCTTATGGGTAACCGCTGTGAGATTTATTAGGATCACAAGAGTCTGAAGTATATTTTTCACCCAGAAGGAGCTGAATATGAGGCAAAGGAGATGGATAGAGTTAATCAAGGATTATTACCTTGACATTCACTATCACCCCGACAAAGCCAATGTGGTAGCGGATGCTCTTAGCAGATTGCCGTGTAGATTAAACACCATGATTAAAGAAGCCCAACCAAGTTTGCATGAAGAGTTGGAGAAGTTTAGAACAGAGCTCGTTGGCAAAGGATTTTTAGCTAGAATTGAACTTCAGCCCACTTTGATCAGTCAGATCAAGGAGGCACAGAAAGGAAATGCGAGTATCGATAGAATCAAATGTTGTATTGGTACAGGGAAGGTACCCAGATTCACCGAAGATGAAGAAGGAGTTTTGTGGTACAAAGGACGTATCTGTGTGCCAGCAGATTCCGAGATGAAGCAAGTTATCATGCAGGAAGCTCATGATACTCTTTATTCTATCCACCCCATAGGAACAAAGATGTATTAGGGTTTGAAGGAGCAATTTTGGTGGCACAAGATGAAGAGAGAAATCGGAAGCTACATAGCCAGGTGTGATATCTGTCAGAGAGTCAAAGCGGAACATCAGAGACCCGCATGACTTTTGCTACCATTGCAGATTCCGGAATGGAAATGGGATTCTATCGGAATGGACTTTATTACAGGTTTGCCTACTTCTAGTAGGGGAAATGGCTCTATTTGGGTCATAGTTGATAGACTGTCTAAGGTAGACCATTTCATACCCGTCAAGACTACCTACCAGAGTTCGAAGCTAGCAGAGTTCTACATTGCTAGAATCGTCAGTTTGCATTGAACCCCTAAGACCATAGTGTCGGATCAAGGAACCCAGTTTACCTCAAGATTTTGGCAGAAAGTCCAAGAAGGATTAGGAACCAAGTTGAACTTCAGCACAGCCTATCACCCGCAGACCGATGGACAAACTGAAAGAGTCAACCAAATCTTAGAAGATATGTTGAGAGCTTGTGTTCTAGAATATGGATCAAAATGGGAAGATTGTTTGCCTTTCGTAGAATTCTCATACAACAACAGTTATCAAGCCAGTTTGCAAATGGCCCCATTTGAATTTCTGTATGGAAGGAAGTGTCGTACCCCCTTGAATTGGTCGCCAGTAGGAGAGAGTTAGAGTTTTGGACCCAACATCCTACGGGAAGCCGAAGAGAAGGTTCACAAAGTCCGTGAACACCTCAAGACTGCCCAATCTAGACAGAAGAGTTATGCTGACAAGAGACATCGTGACTTGACCTTCAATGTCAGAGATTTTGTGTATCTCAAAGTGTCACCCTTGTAGGGAATGCAGTGTTTTCAACTGAAAGGGAAGTTAGCTCACAGATATATTGGATCCTTCAAGATTTTGAATCGCTGAGGAGAAGTATCTTATCAACTGGAACTACTAGAAGAGATGTAAGCCATCCGTGATGTGTTCCATATCTCGTTACTTCGCAAATGCCTAGAAGTTCTGGAGAAGACCGAAGTTTTCAAGAACATCGATCACCGAGCCATTGATATCAACAAGGATCTGACGTATCGGGAATTACCCATACGTATTTTTGAAGAAGCCTTCTGAACCACCAGGACCTGGAATTTCAAGTTTCTCAAGATCTAATGGAGCAACCATACCGAAGAAGAAGCTAGTTCAGAATGAGAAGATTACATTAGGACTGAGTTTCTAGATCTCTTTAGTTCCTAGTTTTTCTTAAATCTCGGGATGAGATTTTGTTTAAGGAGGGAAGGTTTGTAACACCCCAAAAACATTAATCAAGATTATGAATTTCTATTCACCCAAGTTTAGGGTTAACAAAAACTTTTATTCCAAAAATCTATATGAATGCATGTGTGTTTTGCATTAGTGTAGAATTGAGTGTATTTGGCATCTTTGATTGCTAAAAATGATGAGAAATGGTTTAAGGGTGAATGCTACATCATCTAGGCCATTTACAAACAAAATCAAATGAAAAATAAGTCAAATATGAATTAAATAACCAAATGGTCATTTTGACCAAAGTTAACCAGTAGGCCACTTTGAGTGTTCCTAGAAGAGAATTTCTAACAGAAACAATTCTAATTCTTTTCACCCCTTGCTAGACCAAGTAAAAGTGAACCAAGGTCCACTTTACAAATTTACAAAAGCTATTTCCAAATCAATTTAATGCACAGTTCAAATTTGAATCTAGTTCATATGGTAAGATCACACTTTTTCAAAAACCACTCAAACCAATTCCACTTGACTTCTCCAAGAAAGCATAGACACTTAAGCATAAGACCAAATTACTCACAAAATTTCATTTGAAAATTTCAAACTTAATTTCTTTCCGCCATTTCATCAAACACCTTGTAGACAAAAATCAAAACCTGCCTAACTATACTGTTTGGGGCATTGATCACTAGACCAAATGCCCCCATTCCACTCCCCTTGTCTCCCGTAGTGTCGAGCAGCACCAGACCACTCTCCTCCTTAGCCGTTGCTCTAGTGCAGCGCCGCCTGAAAATGGTCATCGCCAGCCGACAGTGGACAGAGCGACAAAGGCCACACCGCCCTCTCCCATGACGCGCACCGGACACACCACTGTCCATCGCCACCCCCTGTCCAAGCCCCGACCACAGCCTCGCCCTGGACCACCCTAGCAACGCCGCGCCCAATGTCTCTGTGCCGTGCCGAGAACGCTCCAGGGCGCCAAACCTGACCGCCTTGCACAGACCGTGCCTCGCTCTCTCCGCGCACGTGCCCACTCGCCATGATCACCACCACCTCCTAGACACCCCGTTCACCGCCGCGCGACCCGTAGCACCCGTGCACCGTCGCAAACACCGCCGCTCCGGTGCATTGCATCGCACGTGCCCGACCAACCTAGACCGCCCCGTGCCTCTCCATTAAGCCAGTGATGATCTCCAGGGAACAATGATATGTTGCTAACGTATCCATAATTTTTGATGTTCCATGCTTGGTTTTTATCTACTTTCTTATGTTTTGTCCATACTTTGGAGTACTTTTTATACACTTTCTTGGACTAATTTATTAACAAGATGCCACAGTGCCATCTGCCTGTTTTCTGCTATTTTTGGTTCCAGGAAAGTCAGAAAATGAATATTCTCGGAATTGGACAGGACAAAAGCCAAAGTCAGTTTTTCACCGAGGGGGACACAGAGCTAGAATACGAGACGGAGAGGGGCTAGAGGGCCGCCACACCACCTGGCCGCACGGCCAGGCCTGGCCCGCGCCAGGGGATGGTGTGGCCGCCTAGGGCACCCCCTCGGCCTCCCCTCTCTCCTATAAGATGCCTCCGATACAGAAACCCTAAGTACCCGATCAAAATTCCACGAAAGAGTCTGTAGCCGCCGTCATCTCCATCCCTAGATTGGGAGGGATCTGAAGCTCTTCCCAGCACCCTGCCGGAGGGGAGAATTCACCCTAGAGGCCTTCTTCATCACCATGCAAGCCTCCGGTGTGATGCGTGAGTAGTTCATCCTTGGACTAAGGGTCCATGCAGAAGCTATATGGTTGGTTCTTCTCCTTTGTGCTATCATGTTTAGATCTTGTGAGCTCCGTTCATGATCAAGATCATCTATTTGTAATCCTACATGTTGTGTTTGCGGTGATCCGATGGATATTGAGATGCTATTTCAGATTGATTATTGATTCTATCATGTCTTTGTTATTTGTGATCTTGCATGCTCTCTGTTGTTAGTAGATATCTTGGCCGAGTAGATGCTAGCAACTCCAAGAAGGAGTATTTATGCTCGATAGTGGGTTCATGCCTCTAGTAATCTGGGTAAGTGAAAGAAATCTCTAAGGTACTAGATGTGCTATTGCTACTAGGGAGAAAACAACAATCCTTTGTTCTTAGAACAATCGTATTGTTTACTTTACACACAATGCGTAATGCAATTATCTGTTGCTTGCAACTTAATACTGGAGGGGGTTCGGATGATAACCTAAAGGCGGATTATTAGTCATAGATGTAGTTGGATTACCGTCTATGTATAATGTTGTATTGCCCAATCAAATCTCATAGGAGTCAAGATGATTAGTATATGCATGTATGCTTTCTCGATGTTTGTCAATTGTCCCGTTGTAATTTATTCACCCAACATGTCATCTATCTTAAGGAGAACCACCACTAGTGAACTATGGATCCCGGTCCTTTCTTTTACCATCAATCTACAACTGTTTACCGCTTTCTATTTACTTTCTGCAAGCTTTTACTTTCTTCCACACAATACGTTTAATCCTTTGTTTTCAGCAAAACAGGTGACATTGACAACCTCACTATAATCCGGGGGCAAAGTTCTGTGGTTGTGTTGTGCAGGATTCCAAGTTGGAAACAACACCTTGGAGGTGTTTCCTTGCTCCTACTGGTTCGATAACCTTGGTTTCGTAACTGAGGGAAAACTTTCTGCTGTGCTCATCATACCTTCCTCTTGGTGTTCCCCAACGAGCTCGATATATTTTGGGCCATCAAGCTATTTTTCTGGCACCGTTGCTGGGGAGTCAAGGACATCTTCACAAGGGGAGTCCCGCATAACCAATCTCTTTACTTTGTTTTATTTGTTTTGCTTAGTTTATTTCTGCTTTGTTTGCTTGTTCTTTTTATCAAAAATATAAAAAAAATTAGTTCCTACTATAGTTGTTATTTTCGTTGGTCTATTATTGTCTTGCTTTATCATTCTTTCTATCAATGGATGGTTTCTTTGAAACTGAATCTAATTGGCAAGATGGGTTCATGGAAGAACAAAAATATTATTATAAGGAACACCGCTTGTCACAAAAAGGGAAACACTTATGGGAACAAATTGATAAATTGTATACCATTGCTAGAAACATGTGCTCTACTTATAATGCTACTTATTGCTTTGATAAATCTTGTTGTTGTAAGAGGTATAAACACCATATCTTCTTATGATAAGGGAAATTATGACTTTTATGATGTGGAACAAATTGAAGAATTTATTGCTGGGAAGGGTGCATTCGAACTAGATTATTTGCTTGAAAATACCGATGATGCACCTTATAAATATCAGGTTTATGATATACTTAAAATTTGCTTTGATAATTACAAGGAAGAAAAGGGCTATATTCTTGAATATCTTAATAGATGCTCTCCACCAGCAGAAGAGACTAATGCCTTAAAGGAGCCTATAAAAGAAGAAATTGCTGAAACTAGAAGCTCATTGGATGAAAAAGAGGAGGAGAGTGATGATCAAGAGTAGGAAGAATGGATCTACCCATTCCTACCTTCTAATGAGAGTAACTCTTTACCCCTTACATTATTTGATTGTCCCCCATGCTTACCGAAGAAGGATGAATGTTATGTTCCTTTGAATTATTTTGAAAATGTTTATAATAAAGCTCTAGATGATGGTCCTATATTGGTTGATAATATTAATTGTACTACTATTGAAAATGAGATTGATCAGTCATCTTGTTATAAAATTCTTAAAAGTGGGTTTGAAGGTTTTAATCCCACTATTTTTGAGCTTGATAAAAATTATGTGTTTGTAGATCATGAAAAGCATGCTTTATGTGATATTTATATTGTTGAGTTTATTCATGAGGCTACTGAACACTATTATGAGAGAGGAAAATATGGTTGTAAAAGTTTTCATGGTACTGTAACACCTCTCTATTTGCTGAAAGTTTTGAAGTTACTCTTGTTTTATCTTCCTATGCCATCACTTTGTTCTTTGTGAATTTATTTGCATACAAGATTCCTATGCATAGGAAGTAGGTTAGACTTAAATGTGTTTTGAATTTGCTTCTTGATGCTCTCTTTTACTTCAATTCATATTTCTTATGTGAGCATCATTGAAATTATCATGCCTAGCTCAAAGGCGTTAAAGAAAAGCACTTATTGGGAGATAACCCAAAACTTCTCCTTATCATTTTTATTTGCTTTTTGTGCAAAGAGTAACCTCTAATGAGAGAGAAGTAATGCTTGGGAAAGTTGTTGTCCCGAAACAGATTTTTGTGCTTCACCATAAAAATTCGTGTAAAATCTCTGTACATCTTTTTGAGGCGTGAATTTTTGTTCTTCTGCCCCAGGTTGTGGTATAACTTTCGTTATTTTGACACTTTTCGATTTGAGCAACAGAAGGTCTTCGAAAAAATTGGTTTTTACCTGCTGGTCTATTTTGATAGATTTGTGCCATTATTTGCATTTGCTTCTTGTTGGTTCCTTTTTGAGTTCTCTTTGGGGAATTGAGCTTTTTGAGGGAAGTTCTTTAGTAGCTTGTGTTTTAATGGAAGTTTTATTGGTGTTGAAACTGAACCCAAAGACTTATTATCTTGAGTGCACTAATGTTGCTAATAAAGATTGTGTGAAGTTTTGTATGAAGGAAAAAATTTCAGGTGGATGGGGAGAATGATGTAATGAGATGAAGAATGGACTAAAGCTGTAACATCCCAAAACTTTAATCCAATATATTAAGATCCAAATCACCCAATTTAGGGTTAACAAAAACTCTTTCTTATTTAAATAATTAAGCATGCATATGTGTGTTGCGTTAAATAGGAATTGTTTTGAAATGCCATGTTTTTTTTTCTAATGGTTGGAAAATGATTCTAAGATAAATTCCACATCATCTAGATCATTCCCAAGCAAAATCCAAAGAAAAAGAATTCAAATAGAATTAATAAATGGAAATGGTCACTTGGGCCATTTTAATCAACTAGGTCACTTTAGGTGTTCCTAGCACTCAAAATCAAACAAAAACAATTGTGGATCTTTGCACCCCTTGCTAGTACAAGTAAAGATGTACCAAGGCCCACCTTGTGATCTTGCAAAAAGATTTAAACCCAAATTTAAAATGACATTTGAAAATGGAATCTAGTTCATATGTCTAGATCCCACTTTTTCAAAAACCACCGCAAATGAATTCAATTTGACAAATCCTAGCAACCATAGATACTTAAGCATGTGACTAACAACTCCACCAAAATTCACTTCAAAATTCAAAAGTTGAATTCTTGCGGCCATTGTGTCAAACACCTTGTGAGCAGAATCAAACCTTCCTAACTAATACTGTTTTGATCAAGTTTTGTCAAGCCATTTGATCACCATTAACCTTCCTTGTCTCCCCTAGTCCCAACCAGGCCATAACCAGCCCATTCCCTAGTCCCTAGCCACAGTGCAGCGCCACCTTGACGCCATGATTGTCGGCCGACCATGCCCAAGCCATAGGAGCACGCCTCTCTCTCTCGCCATGTCTAGGAGGTAGGCGTGGTAGCACCACCGCCTCCTGTCTGCTCTTCAAGCCTGGCAAGCCCCTGGACCACCTCACCTCGCCCGCGCCCACCACCTCTGTGCCATGCACAACGCACGCCAGAGCGCCATCCCCGACAGAGCTCCACAAGCTGCCCCTCGACCACAACTCACGCGCGCCGCTCTGCCTTGACCACCTCACCCCGCCAGACACGCCCTTACCCTGCCGCACGACCCACAGCCACCAAGAACCATGTCGAGCACCGCCTCTGTCGCTTAGAGCGCGAGACACTCCCGACCGTTAGCCACCGCCCCTAGCATCACCATTAAGCCCTAGCTGACCGCTAGGGAACCACCCACCATCCGCCTACCTTGCCCACGCCGATAGCACCCTGTGCTGTCGTCATCGACGAGCTCTGCCCATGCTTCTCTGCCGCCTCGCTGATCCTATATAAGGAAGCCTCCCCAGCATTAATTCTTCACACCACCCAGCTCCCCTCTCACCACTGGTCCTTCCCCATCTCTCATCGGAGCCGCTCGAGCAGCCAGCCGTCGGAATTTCGCCGGAGATAGCCGCAACAGAGGAGGAGACGCCCCCGTCGATTTCGTCCACCCCCGGAGCTGCCGTGACCTAGCCTGGGTCCGCCGTCATCATCTCGTTCGATAGCCCCCATCGCTGCACTCGCTGGAGCCCTGGTACGCCCCCACTGCACCCCGACTGAGCCGCTAGGGTTCCACCTCACCGGCGATAGGTCCGTCGTCGATGATAAGCCCCAGCCGTAGATCTTAGTTCTAATCCTACGTTCCATGTTGCCCCATACCGCTTCGCGTTTAAAGAGCCACTGACAGGCGGGACCCCCCTGTTAGCTGTCCTCAATGCCGCGGAGTGAAACCGGACTGGCCCATTAGTGTTCCCGCGCAACCCAGCAGATTCAAATAAATCTTTTTCATTTTAGCTGAAACTTAGTTCTGTCCCTTAGTTCAAAAATCAACTCAGAAAGATCTACCAAACCAAATTGAGTGATTCCAATTTTGTTGGAAATATAATGAAAATCTCTATCCAAGCCCGTTTGATTTAAATCAATTAGAGTTAGAGATCTCTCCCAGGAAAAACAACAAGACATAAGCCTTTTCACACTCAAATATTTTTCTAAAATCAACCATAATAGCTTTTGAGTTGATTCCAACTCTCAAAAATCACATTTAACCATACCTATCTGAATATGTAATAATATTAAGGTTTGCATGCAGTGACTTTGGACTAGTACCAAAATAATGCTATATAGGCATTTCTAGTCACTTTAAATCATTAAATATTAAACTTAAGCTTATTAAAATGTGATCCAAAATTTAAATCACATTCCCATGCATTAGAATATGTGGTGATGACATGTGTCCACATGATCCCATATTTTAATTAGAGAATATTAAATCTTAGTTAATTTCAATGAGTAGAAATTACTTTTCTCAAATAAAATAAATGAACTTAGTTCATTAAATCTTGTGATGTTTGTGATGATACTAGATCATCAAATGTGTGCCTTAGAGTGCTAAGTAGACTAGTTAAGTATTATTTGGTGATGGTGTATTCTGTATGTATTTATAGATGATAGTACCGACCAAGTCTACGAGGAGGAGTTCTACCCCGAAGAAGACGGGGAGAATTTCAACCACTGCAGCAACCAAGGCAAGCTATTGTTAGCAAGCTAGAATTAAGAAAGATAACCTAAGCAAGATGCATTGGGCATGCTTTGGTTATATCTTTTGACTTATACCTACTCCATGTTTTATTTACAAGCTTTACTTTCTTTTACTTTCTTTTATAGATAGCATAAAGAGTATAAAACTTGACCTATCTAGTTAGACTTAGATATCATTCTATGGCATGAGATTGAGATTAGCATCCCACGTTAGTGAACACTCTTAACTTAGTGATTAGAGCAAAACCAAAAACTTGATCACTTTAGATGGGAATACTTGGTGAAAATGACTTGTGAAAACCTTGGAATGGTGAGTCATTCTATTGAGATGTTTTGACATGTGTTGAGAAACACAAATGGTTTATGATGATGATTAAAATGTTGAGGCATGAGCCTTAGCCTCTTTTTAAAAACTAATGGTTGGGTTCGAATGCGATACCATTCCAATTTACCGTACAACCACAATACCTGAATTGGGTAAGGCTTTGCCGGAAGTTTATATGCGTTAGTATTAGTTGAGCTGAGGCTACCTCTCAATGTTGTCCACCTATGCAGTGCCCAGGATGGCAGATGGCCATGGCTGGGAGGCCAAGCTCATAGGAGAGGTGCTTATACTAGAGTGTGTAAAGGAAAGTTTATGTTTGATTATCTGCATACTAAGTATGATGATTCAGGGTTATCCCTGACAGATGTATCGAATTTTGTGGTGAAAGTGTACCACCTCTGCAAAGTGTCAAACTATTCGAATATACGCGTCCGTGGTTATGGAAAGTTGGAGTGGCCATACTGTTCCGTTGTCAGATGTTTTCAAAATGACCTATGAAATGAATTGTGACATGACTTGACCACAACATGGTTGTGACTATGACAACTAAGTTCCCACTTAGGTGATTTAGACCTTTATTTTATCTTTCTTTGTTTTGAACTCAGCTTAGGTTTCAAACCTAACTTTACAAATAAATTTAGAACTTAGCTTTCCTACTAGAACTACTTTACTCGTTAGTGATAGTTTGCGAGTACTTAAAGAGTACTCATGGCTTTGTCCCTAGATATTCCCGTGGCCAGACTATGAGGAGGACTATCCGGAAGAAGGACAGCAGGACGGCTACGACAACTAGGATCATCTCCCATCGTACATTGCTGTGACATCAAGATGGAGCCCACCGCTGCGCTATTTATTTTGCTACTTGTTTGTACTAAGACTGGATCATGAGATCCTTTATTTGTGTAAGACCTTATTATGGTTTGTAATGGATGATGTACTATGATATCCAATCTATTATGTCTCGCAAAAATGGTAATCCTAGGATTGCGATGTATGGCATAACAGCCATCTGGGATTAAAAATCCGGGTGTTGACAAGTTGGTATCAGAGCCATCCTGACCATAGGAGACCCTAGTTAGAATGGACGTCCGAACAAAAATTTAGTTTCAAAACCAAAGTCAGTATTTATGAAAACCTATTTCCTCTCTTACCCTTGGGATTCTTTCTCTCAAAAAAATTACATGTTCCTCAAAAATTCTTACATTACTCCATAAAATTTGACACACTTGATCACCTCACTAACTTTCTCATCCTAAATTCTTATAGATGAAAGTTCAGTACTGCAAGTTCTACCAGTTGGGCAATGGAGGCCAACTGATCTTCGAGAGGGATCTTGATGCTTTGTCTGAGCACTTGGAGCATCCACATCTGGAATTATTTGGAGCTCAACTCAATGGTCCACCGTGAGGAGATTTACAATGGCTAGTAGTTGATGATCTTCGAGGCAAGTTAGAAGCACCAATGTCCGAGAAGATTCAGTTCTCCGTGAGAGAGAACAACTGGCTAGATGGATTAGCCAGGGCAATGCATAAAGCTCTCGCTCATCTCTGCGCACATAATGCCAACTTGATCCAAGGAACCTGCTTTGCTCACTATGCAAGGTGTGATTCTTTGGGAATGCCGCTAGAGATGCCAAGTCACCCGGAGTTGAAGCGTCAAGTGGAGAACCTTGACTTCCTGCTGTATGACAGACAGAAGGAATTGGACAATGCTAGAGAGTTCGCCAACCACAACCTTGCCATTGCCGCCCAAAAGGCCTAGACTTTCTCACTGCTAGTTAAGGATCGTCAGTTACTTCGTCGTCAACATGCCAAGAAGGATCGCACCATAGACCATCTTTGCAAGAAGGTGGCTGACCTCAAGAAGACCATCAAGGAGCAAGAAGCTCAGCTTGCAGCAAAAGAAGAAGAAGAGGAAGGTGAAGACATCCAGGGGATATTCACTCGTACCTCAACAATGATGATGACTACCTAGAGGATGATGCCATGGACTTCTATATCGATGATGATGACTCCGACTTCATCGATGATGAGTAGATGCACTAGAGCACTATCGTAGGAGTGAGAAATATCAGTCTCATTGTATCTTAGCTTGCAGAATGGTCTTAAAACCATCTATTTTCCTTTCATGTTGTGGTGTATGTGTTTGTATCATGTGCCTTGCTTGAATGAATGAAAAGAAGTTAGTTGCAAAACCTGATTCAAACTCAAAGTTTTTAGCTTGAAACCAAAACCATAAACCTTAGAACTTTCCCTCTTACCCCTTTATCTATCTCAATCTTTAGATGACTCGTGGAAACTAAGGAGGGAGCAGCTCATCTCAGGACCCAATGCTGCAGATTCTGCAGACGCTCATTACAGACCGTGAAGTTAGTAGGGCAGAGCGCCAAGCAAATCTAGCCACCCTGCAGCAGATCGCCCAGATGGCTCACAACAATCAGAACCATGGAAATCAGGATCATCATGGATCCAAACTCAAAAACTTCCAGAATACCAATCCCCCAATCTTTAGCAAGTCGGAAGACCCATTGTAGGCTAATGATTGGTTACAGACCATGGAGAAGAACTTAGAACTCGCCGGAGTGGATGCAAACGAGAAAGTTCTGTTTGCCACCCACTATCTAGTAGGAGATGCAAGAGCATGGTGGAACAGCACCCGCACGATGAACCATGGTCAAGTGATGACATGGGAAGCCTTCAAAGTCAAGTTTAGCCGCACCCATGTGCTGCAGGGTCTAGTCACCAGAATGAGAGATGAATTCAGAGAACTAAAGCAAGGCAGAATGACTGTAGTGGAGTACCGTGATAGATTCTTGTCCCTCGCCAGGTATGCACCTGATGAGATCAACACGGAATCCAAGAAGAAGGAGAGATTCAACCGGCAACTCCAGCAATTTCAACCGTGCACCTCCCAAGCACAACAACAACACTGCACTGAGAACTGGAAGCAATGTTGTGCCCGTGGCAGCAAAAGACAAGTCTCAGATTACTTGTTTTGAGTGTGGAGTGAAGGGTCACTACTCCAATGAGTGTCCCAAGAAGATTGCCGCCACTGCCAATGTGAATGCCCCGGCTCAACAGCAGCGTCGTGTTCAACCAGGAAGAAGATTCACCCCAGAGAACCCTCACAACCGCAACGGCCGTCTCTTCCACATGAATGCCAAGGAAGCCCAAGAAGCGCTAGATGTAGTGGTGGGTATGTTTTCTATCAACTCAGTTTTAGCAAGAGTGTTGTTTGATTCTGGAGCATCGCACTCATTTGTTACTGAAGAATTTGCATGCACTAGTAAGATTCACCCAACCAACTTGAAGCATGTCATGATAGTTCAAATACCTGGTTCAACTACAAAAGCTAGAAAAATTTGCAAAGCTGTACCTATCAGAATACATGGGATAGATTTTTATGCTAATCTAATAGTACTTGGAACCAAAGGTTTGGAAGTAGTACTAAGAATGGATTGGATGTCAAAGCATAAAGGATTGATAGACTGTGCCAAGAAAGCCATCACCATGACCAGTAGCTTTGGAGTATCAGTAGAGCATATATCTGAAACCTTGCCCCGTCAATTCAAGTGCAACACGAGTCTAGCCCTACCCACCATAGACCAAGTCAGAGTAGTCTGTGAATACCCCGACGTATTCCCAGATGAATTTCCCGGTATGCCCTCGGATCGGGATATTGAGTTCATTATTGAACTAATTCCTGGAACCATTCCCATAGCTCAGAGACCCTATAGCATGAACCCCTCAGAGTTAGTGGAACTGAAGAAGCAGTTGGATGCTATGCTGGAGAAAGGCTTGATTCAACCAAGCGCATCACCATGGAGATCACCTGTTTTGTTTGTTGACAAGAAAGATGGAGGAAACCGTTTGTCCACAGATTACAGGAAGCTGAATGACATCACAATCAAGAACAAGTACCCATTGGCAAAGATAGAGGATCTATTTGATCAATTGACTGGTGCCAGTGTGTTCTCTAAGATCGATCTTAGGACTGGTTATCACCAACTTAAGATTCATGCAACGGATATTCCAAAGACCGCCTTTACCACCAAATATGGATTATACGAGTATACGGTCATGTCTTTTGGATTAACCAATGCTCCCGCTTATTTCATGAATCTCGTGAATAAGATCTTTATGAATCTCCCGCTTATTCCTAGGACATATTGTTTCTGCCGGAGGAGTCGCTGTTGATCCCGCCAAGATCAAAGATGTCGAAGAATGGGAAGCCCCAATCACTCAGACCCAAGTCCGTGCATTTCTCGGATTAGCGGGATATTACCGCAAGTTCGTAGAAGGATTTTCGAGCATCGCAAGACCCATGACCCAATTGTTGTAGAAGGACAAGAAGTTTGACTAGACTGACAAATGTGAAGCAAGTTTCCAAGAGCTCAAGAAGAGATTGATTTCAGCCCAAATATTGACCATGCCAGATATCAAGAAGCCGTTTTATGTGTATTGTGATGCATCCAAGATTGGTCTCGGATGTGTATTGATGCAAGAAGGCAAAGTCATCGCATATCTGTCTCGATAACTGAAACAACATGAGCAGAACTATCCCACCCATGATCTTGAATTAGTACTTGTAGTTTTGGCACTGGGTAATCGCTGTGAGATTTATTCAGATCACAAGAGCTTGAAGTATATCTTCACTCAGAAGAAACTGAATATGAGGCAAAGGAGATGGATAGAGTTAATCAAGGATTATGACCTTGACATTCACTATCACCCCGGAAAAGCCAATGTGGGAGCGGATGCTCTTAGCAGATTGCCATGTAGGCTAAACACCATGATTAAGGAGAAGCAACCAAGTTTGTATGAGGAGTTGGAGCAGTTCAGAACTGAGCTAGTTAGCAAAGGATTTTTAGCTAGCATTGAACTTTAACCCACTTTGATTAGCCAAATCAAGGAAGCCTAGAAGGGAAATGCGAGTATCAACAGAATCAAGCATCGTATTGGTACAGGAAAGGTACCTGGATTCACCGAAGATGAAGAAGGAGTTCTGTGGTACAAAGAACGTATCTGTGTGCCAGCAGATTCGGAACTGAAGCAAGTTATCATGCAAGAAGCTCATGATACTCTTTATTCTATCCACCCCGGAGGAACAAAGATGTATGAGGATTTGAAGGAGCAATTTTGGTGGCACAAGATGAAGAGAGAAATCGGAAGCTACATCGCCAAGTGTGATATCTGTCAGAGAGTCAAAGCGGAACATCAGAGGCCCGCAGGACTGTTACAACCATTGCAAATTCCGGAATGGAAATGGGATTCTGTCGGAATGTACTTTATCACCGGTTTGCCTACTTCTAGTAGGGGAAATGACTCTACCTGGGTCATCGTTGATAGACTGTCCAGGGTAGCTCATTTTATACCTGTCAAGACAACCTACCAGAGTTCGAAGCTAGCAGGACTGTACATTTCCAGAATCGTCAGTTTGCATGGAACACCAAAGACCATAGTATCGGATCAAGGAACCCAATTTACCTCAAGATTTTGGCAGAAAGTCCAAGAAGGATTAGGAACCAAGTTGAATTTTAGCACAGCTTATCACCCGCAAACCGACGGACAGACTGAGTGAGTCAACTAAATCTTAGAAGATATGCTGAGAGCTTGTGTGTTAGAGTATGGATCAAAATGGGAAGATTGCCTGCCTTTTGCAGAATTCTCATACAACAATAGTTATCAAGCTAGTTTGCAAATGGCCCCATTTGAGTTCTTATATGGAAGAAAGTGTTGTACCCCTTTGAATTAGTCGGAAGTAGCAGAGAGTCAGATTTTCGGACCTGACATCCTACGAGAAGCCAAAGAGAAGGTTCACAAAGTCCGTGAGCACCTCAAGACCGCCCAATCCAGACAGGAGAGTTATGCTGACAAGAGAAGGAGAGACCTGACTTTCAATGTCAGAGATTTTGTGTATCTCAAGGTTTCGCCATTGAAGGGAACCCAACGTTTTAGTCTGAAAGGAAAGTTAGCCCCCAGATATATCGAACCCTTCAAGATTCTGAATCGTCGAGGAGAAGTATCATATCAACTTGAACTGCCTGACGAGATGCTAGCCATCCATGATGTGTTCCACATCTCGTTAATTCGCAAATTCCTAGAAGTGCCGGAGAAGACCGAAGTTTTCAAGAACATCGATCACCGAGCTGTTGATATCAACAAGGATCTGACATATCGTGAAGTGCCCATCCTTGTAACAAAAACTCTAATCCAAGTGATCAAGATCCAAATCATCAAAATTTAGAGTTAACAAATCTTTTCCACTTAAAAATATTAAAGCATTCATATGTGTGTGCATATAATTTAAGAGTTGATTTGAATTGCCATGTTTAAGTGATCCATTGATTGTAAAATGATTCTTAGGTGAATTAAACATCATCTAGATCATTCCCAAACAAATCCCAAAGAAAAACAAATCAAAATGAATAAAATAAACTAATGGTCATTTGTGCCATTTTAATCAACATGCCTACTTTGGCTATTCCTAGAACTCAAAACCTAACTGAAACAAATATGGATCTTTGCACCCCTTGCTAGTACAAGTAGTGATGTACCAAGGTCCACTTTGTTTCAGCCCAAAAACGTCCAAACACTAATTTTAAATGGCATGTGAAAATTGAATGTAGTTCATATGAGAAGATCCCACTTATGCAAAAACCAACCAAACCAATTCACCTTGACATTTCCTAGCAACCAGAGACTACCAAGCATAAGATCAGATCACACACCAAAAATCTTTTCTAAATTCGAATTTAAATTTCTTGCGGCCGTTGTGTCGAACACCTGGAAGACAGAAATAAAATGGCCTAACTATTACTGTTTCTAATTAAGCCATTGTCCCCCATTGCACCCTCTCTACTCTCCCTTGTCCCTCCTGAGTCCAACCAGACCCTCACCGGCCTACCCCTAAGCCACAACAGCAGTGGAGCGCTGCCACTTGGTGGTCACCATCGGCTAGAAGAGGGCAGAGCACCAGGGACAGTGCCGCGCCGTTCCAGCAAGTCCCCTAGCTCCGCCCAACCCTACCACACCTCCCTGTCCACCCCTTGATCACCCACAGCCCCTGGACCACACCCCAGCACCACCGCCCATTCTCTCTACGAGCTCGCGAGAGCGCGATAGCCACCAACACACCACAAACCGCCCCTCGACCCAATACCGTGCACGCCGCTCTGCCTCGACCCCAGCACCCCGCTAGACATGGCCGTGCGCCACCGCACGACCCACAGTCGCCGTGCGCCCCGTCGAGCACCGCCTCTGTCTCCCAGAGCGTGTGACGCTTCCGACCGCATACCACCTCCCCTAGCCGCGCCATAAAGCCGTAGAGCACCGCCAGGAGGCAAGCCACCATCCGCCTACGCCGCTCATGCCTCTAGCAGCCTGTATCAACGTCACCTACGAGCTCGCCGTCGTGCTGCTCGGTCCCCTCGTCTAGCCTATATAAGGAGCCCTCCTCATCCCCCATTCCTCACACCATTCCACTCCCCTCTCACCACTGATCCTTCCCCACCTCTCGCCGGAGCCGCTCGAGCAGCACATCGCCGGAATTCCACCGAAGGTAGCCGCTGCAGAGGAGGAGACGTGGTTGTCGATTCCGTCCACCGCAGCCCCTGCAGCGACCTCGCCTGAGCTTGCCGTCGTTCACCAGTTTGTTTGCCCACCTTGCTGCAGTAGTTGGAGCCCTGGTACATCCCTAGTAGACCCCTGCTGGCCGTTTAGGGTTCGGTCTCGCCGGCGACTAGTCCGTCGTCGATGATGACTGTGAGCCGTCAATCTCTGTTCTAATCATATGGCCCAGATTGATAGATACCGTTTCGGGTTTTAAGTCTCGCTAACAAGCGGGACCAACCTGTCAGCCGCCCTATGCGCCACGGAGCGCCACTGGGCTGGCCCATTCTTTCCCGCGCTAGCCCCCGAATTCAAATTTAGGTTTTTCCATTTTAGTTTGAACTCACTTCTGTCCCTTAGTTCAAAAATCAATTCAGGAAGATTTGCTGAACCAAATTGAGTGATTCAAATTTTGTTAGAAAGCCTTTGAAAAGATCTATCCAAGACCGTTGGAATTAATTCATTTAGAGTTAGAGATTTCTCATAGTAAAAATAACAAGACAGAAGCTTTAGCACATTCAAACATTTTTATAAAATCAACCATAATAGCTTTTGAGTTGATTCCAACTCTCAAAAATCACATTTTACCATGCCTATCTGAATATGTAATAATATTAAGGTTTACATGCAGTAACTTTGGACTAGTACCAAAATAATACTATATAGGCATTTCTAGTCACTTTAAATCATTAATTATTAAACTTAAACCTAATTAAATGTGATCCAACCTTTAAATCACATTCACATATGTTAGAATATGTGGTCATGACATGTGTCCACATGATCCCATATTCTAAGTGGAGAATATTAAATCTTAGTTATTTTCAATGAGTAGAAATTACTTTTCTTAAATAAAAAGAATAAATCTAGTTAATAAAACCTTGTGATGCTTGTGATGATAATAGATCATCAAATGTGTGCCTTAGAATGCTAAGTAGCCTAGTTAAGTATTGTTTGGTGATTGTGTATCTCGTATGTATTTATAGACGATAGTACCGACCAAGCTTTCGAGGAGGAGGAGTTCTATCAAGAGGAGGAGGAAGAAAACTTCAACCACTACACTGCACAAGGCAAGCCATCATTAACAATGCAAGCTAATCCTTGCAATCTAGATAACCTAAGGAAAGTCATTAGGCATGCTTTGGGGATACCATTTTGGATTTATACCTAGTCCAAGATTTAATTCCAAGCTTTAGTTTTCTTTACTTTACCAAAGTCCTTTACTTATTTTGGAGGTAGCATAAAGAGTATAAAACTTGACCTATCTAGATAACTTTAGATGTTATTCTATGGCATGAGTTTGAGATTAGCATCCCACCTTAGTGAATACTCTTAACTTAGTAGCTTAGAGCTAAATCAAAACTTGAGTCACTTTAGATGAGAATACTTGGTGAAAATGAATTATGAAAACCTTGGAATGATGAGTCATTCTATTGAGATGTTTTGACATGTGTTGAGAAACACAAATGGTTTATCATGATGAAAATGTGGAGGCATGAGCCTTAGGCCTTTTACAAAAACTGATGGTTGGATTTGGATGCGATACCATTCCAATTTTTACCGTACAACGGGGTTATCCCTCACGAAGCGGATGAAGAGGACGAGTCGGAATCAACCGTCCCAATTGAAGAAGAGGAGGGAGCCCCTGAGTCCAGCGGCCACGACACTCGCAAGCGCTCCCGCATCAAGGATTCTGACACTTCTTCACCAACGATGCCGGAAGGTCCTTCTGCTGCTGCAGAGGGGCCGATTCCCGTCGTGCCTGTGCGTGCCATGGCTCCTCCTTCTCGGAAGAAGCTACGACTACCGAAGGAGTCATCGAATGACTCCTTTGACCTCGACAAATTCAACTGGTAAGCTTTTTAATACTCGCGAGTTCATCTTGCTCTCTTTGAGGTTGCTTTTTCTGAAGTTGTGCTGGGCATGTTTTGCAGTCAAGCGGCATCGTCGTCTTCTGACGATGTCCAATTTGTGAAAGAGTCCGGAGTCACAGACTCTAAGGCCAAGGAGGTGGCCAAACGGCCTCCTTCTCCTCCAGTGGTGGCCCACTCCGGCGCTAATTCTTTGAGTTCCCCGCATGCTGGGGAGCACCATATGGTTGCCCGGACGACTGTGCGATAGTCATCTTTGAAGTCCCTGGAGGAACATGTAAGTGTCCTTTTTATTGTTTGGTAGTCGAATTTGTACTTTGGGTTGCCGCTGAGTCTTCATTTCCCTTTGGTGTAGCTCATTGTGAAAGAAGCTGCACGCCTCGCGAAGCAAGTTCTTGTTATGGGTTGATAGCACGCCCTGCTGGACAATCGCCACCGCGCACTCGAAGGTTAGCTTTGGATTTTGTCTTTGTTTTCGTGGAAATTTGTTGGCTCAATTGTTGTGATGCCTCGTCCTTTGTAGGTGAGCACAATGAGCTTCTTCATCGTGTTGCGTCCCTCGAGAAGGGGCTTGCCGCAGCGACGAAGAATCATGATGAAGCAGTCGCATCCCTGGAGGAGTCGCGAAAGCGCGAAGAGGATTTGCGCTCTTTCACTGCTAAAAGGGAGAAGTTGTTTGAAGAACAACTTTTCTCGATTGCCAAGGCCCTCTCAGGTAATGTTCAGTTTGATTTGTGTTGCTCCTTGTTTGATGTTGGGGGGATACCCCCGGGTAGGGTCACACCGGGATATAAAGGCCAAGATAGCTGAGGTATGGCAAGGTCAAAGCGAGTGCTGGCCGAGTCACCTCAAGGCAGGCCGAATCACGGAGTAACCCAGACCAGGGGATGTCCACCTAACTGGGTCTCAGCCGACTTATGCCGTATGTCGGTAAGATGAATCTAACTTATATGCAGGTACTGGTGTGGTCAGATCAACTAGGTACGATCCGGGTTATATCAAGCTTGTAAGAGAAGGAAGGTATCTCGCTAGTCAAAGGGTGACCACTGTACGCAGAGCATGAGTGAAGAGGACAGAGGCCAGGACCACCGAGGTGTGGCTAACAAAGGTGACGATGCTTGTGTCGGATGACGCGGGCGCCGCAGAGGCTCACGTAGCCTCTGCATGGATGACGCCGGGCAAAAGTGACCCGGTCGGCTTACTATTTTGGGAGGAGGCATATTCCTTGGAATATGCCTCCACGTATGCCCTAATTGGAGACCTAGGCACCCCTATATAAGGAGGGCTAGGGCATCTGTAGAAGGGGTTGGTCTTTGACTGTTTGAGCTCTAGAGGCTTGTGTTCTACTTGGGTGTTCATGAGAGCTAGCTAGTGGTGAGAGTAAGAGAGCCCCTTCTTCCTCCTCTCCCCAATACAGCTCGAGGAGCACTTGTAATCTGTGTAAGTGAATCAAATATAAAGCAACTGTGTGTGGAATCACCACACTATCCCTCCCTGGATTCCCCTAGCGCATTTAGTCCCCACCTTTAGCCTATCCATGGCAGCTGCCGTGACACCACCACGACAGTTGGCGCCCACTGTGGGGCTACCGGCGCTAGCAGGGGTGAAGAGCCGGACGAGAAACTCCATCGGCACCGGCGAACGCATCGTCTCCGGGCTCGTTCAGCGCTTTGGAGCGCTGGACTTTGTCAGCGACAACACTGGCTGCTTTGGCAAGCGTCCTCTTCCGCGCAACGGCCTCTTCGTCAAGCTCGGCACGCACAAGATCTACGTTGCTATCGATGTGTCGTGCGTTCATCCGCGGCATGTCATCGAAGGAGGCGAGCCACCCCTTAGCGTGGTTCACGGGGCGCGTATCACTCGCTCCCCGGATCGTGCCGAGGTGATGATGACTGCGCCTGGCGCTGGCGCAAGCAAGGATCCGACACCAGATCTAGAGGTAACGCCTAAGGCACCGAGGAAAAGTAGAGGTCCTCCGCTAGAGAGGCCAGAGAATGTGCTGCAGCAGGCGATGGATAGCTTGGCAAACCCAATAGCAGCAGTAGTAGATCCGGCTTAGGCACATGCCGAGCTAGAGGAGACTAGGAAAAAAATAATAGAGGGTGCAAAAAAGATAGCTGCGGCTTAGCAGTCGTTGAACATGACCCTGCGTGAGTACGCGAAGGCAAATAAGGTAGATGTTGTAAAAGTAAAGGGGAGAAATCTCATGAGTGAAATAAACAAAGAGGGTGATACTAGGAGAATCAGAGAACTGTTTGTCCGTGAGGCTGCCGAAGTATAGTACCCCGGCAAAAAACCTCAGAGCAGCAGATGCCGCTGCATCTGAATTAGAGGGTCTAACGGGTTAAGCCCGCAAGAGACAACAATATAGGGTCAATGAGTTGGTTCGTATCACGAACAGGAAAAATGAGGAATTGCTCAGGGCTAACCCGGAGAGAGCTGGGGCCTCCAAAATCGTTCATTCGGCGGTGGGTAACCTAGAGAAATCTGCTAGAGCCGCATCGTCCCCTCATGGTGGTCCTAGGAGAGAAGAGGTAGTAAACTCGGCTAGGAGGAATAAGCAGATAGTCCCATATGACCCAGCAAGGGCAGGGAAAGGAAAAGCAGTGCAGGTGAATGAGGATCGAAGAAGTGTGAGCCGAGGTGAAGCTGGCCGAGGTAACCGCGAGCAAGGCAATGCCGGTCAAGGGAATGCTATAAACGGCAATGCCGGACAGCGCAACTCGTTAGGAGAAGGGAAACCGCAACAGCGGAATATACCAAGGCAAGAGAAAAGTGCCGGCCGAGGTATGCAATAGAGAGGTGCTCCACGAGAGCAAGACAGATATAATGATGGTGATTCGGAAATGGTGAACGCAGGATACCCAAGGCCGGTCTATCATGTGATAGGGTCAAGATTGGGGAGCAGGGATTTGATGCCTGATGATGCCAGGTTAAAACTGGATCGGCTTTATAGGTCGGAGCAAATTGAATGTCAAGGTCCTCCGGGTCCTGCGTGTTTTGGGCCCCGGATCATGAAGGAACCTCGGGTACCTAACTTCCAGCTACCTAGATGCACTAAGACATATGACAGCAGTACAAAGCCGGAGGATTGGTTGATTAACTATGCTACAGCAGTGAAAATTGCTACAGTCAACTTGAGATGGGCTGTGAGATACGTACCTCAAATGCTGGAGGGACCGACAAGGGTATGGTTGAACAATTTTCCGCCCGGAAGTATCAATTGTTGGATTGCCTTTGAGGAAATGTTTGTAAGAAACTTCTCGAGCACGTATCAGAGGCCGAATAGGCCACAGACCCTAGCAATGTGCAAGCCGAGACCGAATGAGACCGACCGAGAGTTCTTAACCCGGTGGTGCACAGTACGAAACTCATGTGAATGTGTAATTGAGTCACAGGCCATAACGTGGTTTGCGCAAGGATGCATATGCAAGCATGATGTTGCAAAGATTGCAAAGGGATATGCCAACTACATTGGCAGAGACAATCCGGATTGCTGATTCATATGCATTGGGTGATCCGACTCAACCCAGGCTTGTGTCAAACGAGTCAAATGAGGAGTACTACCAGAGAGATGGAGCCGGATCATCCTGGATAAATGACTACCGGGGTAAAAGAAGAGATGACAGACCGGATTACCGGTATAGTTCACAACAAGTTGCTGCTGTGAATCAAGATCAACCCAGAGTAGGGGCAATCAACGTCAGAAAACTGGAGGGCAGTAATGGACTCCGAGAAATGATGGCAAGAAAACTTGGACGCCAGAGCAGAAGAAACAGTGGCAAGAAAAGAAGGACCGTCCGAGGTACACCTATGAGGCAATGCTGGATCAGCCGTGTAAATTTCACACGCCAAATCCGAGTAACCCGGTGGGTCACATGACTCGGCAATGTGAGTGGATGAGGAAGATAAAACAAAGTGGTTTGGGGAATGCCTAGACACCTCGGAATGATCAACCTCGGCAGGAGTTACCCCGGCAGCAATTGCTCTCCGGAGCGAACACGCAACAGTTAATGTTGCCTCCCCCTCCGCCGAGGTATGAAAATCATGAGAGAAGGGATGCAGTGCATCAAGTGGAAGACCAGCATCAACCGGATCAGAGGTACCCCGGAAACGAGGGGAGGAATGAGTACAGAGAGCATCATCAGAGTTACTATGTGTTTACAACAGAGGAAACAGATAGACAGAGCTTGCAGCGCCAACACATGGAGGTTAATGCGGTAATGCCCGCAGTGACGAGGTATATGCCTTGGTCGGACCAGGAAATTACCTGGAGCATCAAGGATCATCCCAAGCTTATGCCAAGTCCTAGTTCGTATGCGCTAGTGCTGGACCCAACATTCATAGGGCCAAATATCAATGTGAGATTCTCCAAGGTGCTAATAGACAATGGCAGCATCAATATCATGTATGCAGATACAATGCGCAAGTTGGGTATCTCGGAGAACATGCTCCAGGCTACCAGAACAACGTTTCATGGTATTGTGCCAGGCATATCCTGTGAGACCATTGGCAAAGTCCGAGTCGATGTGTTGTTCGGCACGAGATATAACTACCGAACTGAGAATTTGGAGTTTGAAGTGGTGAACTTAGAAAGTGTGTATCACGCGTTACTCGGTAGGCCAGCACTGAACAAGTTCATGGCAAGTTGTCACATCAGTTACCTGAAGATGAAGTTGCCTGGGCCAAACGGGGTAATTACCATAGCTGGAGATTTCCGACGTTCCATTGAGTGTGCATCAGCCGGGTCTAACCTAGCCGAGTCACTCGTGATTGCGCAAGACAAAAGAAAGATACAGGAAGTGGCGGCATTGGCTCAGTCCGCGCAGCAGTATATGCCGGCGCTGAGTAACCCGCATGGAATTGTTTCGTTCCAAGCGACAAAAGATACCAAGAAAGTGCCTGTTGATGATATGTTCCCAGAGCGCACCGTAACAATTGGTGCCAAGTTAAAGGATAAATAGGAAAGCGAGCTCGTCAACTTCCTCCGTGAGAATTGGGATATTTTTGCTTGGTCCACACAGGACTTGCAAGGTGTTCCGAGGGAGTTGGCCGAGCACTCTTTGAACGTGAGACCCGGAGCAAAGCCGGTGAAGCAACCTCTCCGCCGCTTCGCCGAAGATAGGAGAAAAGTCATTGGAGATGAGATAGCTCGGCTTCTTGCACCTGGGTTTATCATGGAAGTACTTTACCCAGATTGATTTTCTAATACGGTGCTAGTGGAGAAGAAGAAAGATGATCCGAATGTGGCAGTGGTTTGGCGCATGTGTATCGATTACACGAACCTGAATAAGGCGTGTCCGAAAGATCCATTCCCACTGCCAAGGATAGACGAGGTCATAGATTCAACCGCTGGGTGTGAACTGTTGTCATTCATTGATGCATATTCTGGTTTCCACCAGATACCTATGAACCCAAGTGATCAAATAAAGACCACATTTATCACCCCGTATGGGGCTTATTGCTATCGCACCATGCCATTTGGTTTACGTAATGCAGGGGCAACGTACCAAAGATGTATGTAGAAATGTTTGCATGACCAACTTAGTCAAAACGTGCAGGTATATGTGGATGATGTTGTTATAAATACCAATGAAAGCAAAACGCTCCTTGACGATATCAGGCAGACATTCGCGAACCTAAGGAGGTTCCGGATGAAGCTTAACCCGGAAAAATGCACCTTTGGTGTCCCGGCTAGAAAATTACTCGGATTTCTTGTCTCCAGCCGAGGTATCGAAGTCAATCCAACTAAAATCCGGGCCATAGAGCGAATGGAACTGCCGAAGTGCCTTAACGATGTCTAGAAGTTCACTGGTTGCCTGGCATCCTTGAGTCGGTTTGTATGTCGGTTGGGAGAAAAGGCACTACCTCTCTATCAACTCATGAAAAAGTCGGACAAATTCATTTGGACGCCGCAGGCCAATGAAGCCTTTATCCAATTAAAGAAAATGTTAGCCACTGCACTAGTGTTAGCCTCTCCACTATCAAAGGAGCCAATGCTACTCTATATAGCCGCAACCAACTGAGTTGTAAGTGCAGTAATTGTGGTAGAGCACGATGAAGAGGGTAAGTCAGTGCAAAGGCCAGTATATTACCTAAGTGAGGTGTTATCCGCATCAAAGCAAAATTATCTGCACTATCAGAAAGTGGCATATGGTGTCTACATGTCGGCTAAGAAGCTAAAACACTATTTTGAGGAGCACCCGATCAAAGTGATATGTGAAGCTCCAATATCCGAGATAATGAGTAACAAGGATTCAAGTGGCAGAATTGCAAAATGGGCAATTGAGCTAGCCCCTTATGCACCACAGTATGACAGAAGAGAAGCAATCAAGTCTCAGGCTGTGGCCGACTTTTTTTTGGACTGGGCCGAGGTGCAATATGAACCACCATTACTAGATCCGAACTATTGGAGAATGCACTTTGTCGGATCAAAAACAAAAACCGGGTTAGGCATCGGAGTTTTGCTTACCTCGCCAAAGAATGACCAGCTGAAATATGTGCTGTAGATCCATTTCGCAGCATCAAACAATGTCGCCGAATATGAGGCACTTGTGCATGGGCTCAAAGTGGCAAAAGAAATTGGGATACGTCGGATCCAATTCTTTGGCGACTCAGATTTGGTAGTTCAGCAAGTCTCAGGGCTGTGGGACGCTCTTGATCCAAACATGGCATTATACAGATTCCATGTGCAGAAGATATCTGGTTACTTTGAGGGATGCGAATTTCGCCATGTACCCCGGGTGGACAATGAGGTTGCCGACGTATTGTCGAAGCTCGGATCAACCCCACAAGCAATTCCACCGGGTGTAGCATTAGAACACCTCAGAAAACCATCCATCAGGCCGTCCCCAGAAACCGACTCAATCTACGTCCCGGAAGACCCGGAATCCGGAGCCGTACCCATGGACATTGACGTGGGAGGTGGTACGCGAAACCTGGGGACTGCCTCGGCGAACCCGAGGACTGCTTCACAAGACCCGAGGACTGCTCAGCATGATTCGGTTGAGGTTATGCCGGTGGATCAGATGGAAATTGATGAGGATGTGTTCCCAGTGCGATCTATACCAGCTTGGGAATTGCCCATATTTCAATTCCTGAAAGATGGAACCTTACCCGCTGAGGAGGTGTTATCCGGGCAAACTCAGAGGAGAGCAAAGTCATACACGATCATCAATTCCGAGCTATACAAAAGGAGTGTGACTAATGTCCTCCATCGGTGTGTTGACCCAGAAGAAGGGCTTGACATCCTCCGAGATATACATCAAGGGAGATGTGGACAGAAGATATACATCGCAAGTAGGAGAGAGTCAGATCTTTGGACCCGACATTCTCCGAGAAGCAGAAGATAAAGTTCACAAAGTTCGTGAGCACCTCAAGACCGCCCAATCCAGACAGAAGAGCTATGCTGACAAGAGAAGAAGAGACCTGACTTTCAATGTCGGAGATTTCGTATATCTCAAGGTTTCACCATTGAAGGGAACTCAACGCTTTAGTCTGAAGGGAAAGTTAGCTCCCAGATATATCGGACCTTTCAAGATTCTGAACCGCCGAGGAGAAGTATCGTATCAACTAGAACTGCCTGAAGAGATGTCAGCCATCCACAATGTGTTCCATATCTCGTTACTTCGCAAATGCTTGGAAGTGCCTGAGAAGACTGAAGTTTTCAAGAATATTGATCACAGAGCAGTGAAAATCAACAATGACCTGACCTATCGGGAAGTACCCATCCGTATCTTCGAAGAAGCCTACATAACCACCAGGGTCAGGAGTATCAAGTTTCTCAAGATTCAGTGGAGCAACCATACCGAGGAGGAAGCCACTTGGGAGCGCGAGGATTACATTAGGACAGAGTTCCCAAATCTCTTTAGTTCCTAGTTTTCTTATAAATCTCGGGACGAGATTTTATTTAAGGGGGGAAGGTTTGTAACATCCCAAAACTTCAATCCAAGCTTATCATGATCAAATCATCCAAAATATGGGGTTAACAAAAACTTTTCCAAATTTAAAATGAAAGCATTCATATATGTGTGCATTTAAAATAGGAGTTGTTTGGAATTGCCATGATTGTGTGATCCTTTGCTTCTAAAATGTTTCTTAGGTGATTTAAACATCATCTACATCATTCCCAAACTTTTCCTAAAAGAAATCAAATAAAAAAGAATTAAAATGAAGGAATGCTCATTTGGACAAATTTAACTCTCATGCCTACTTTGGCTATTCCTAGTACTCAATTCTTAACAGAAACAATTCTTGATCTTTGCACCCCTTGCTAGTACACATCATGAGGTAACAAGGCCCACATTTTGATCTTCTAAAAACATTTTGAAAACTATTTTAAATGGCAGTTCAAAATTGAATCTAATGCATATGCATAGATCACCCCTATTTCAAAAACCATGTATTTGAGCTCCATTTTCAAAACCCTTGCAACCAGAGACTACCTAGCACTAGTGGAGATCACTCAAAATTTTTGAACTCAAAATTCAAACTTTGGTCTCTTGCGGCCATTTCATCGAACAGGTGGCAGACACAGATCAAACAATTGTCAAAACACTATAGTGTGCAGTGCTTCTTGTCACCATTTGGGCCTAACTCGGTCCCCTTGTCCCCCCAGCTCAAACCCCGGCCCTAGCTCTCTCTCCCTCTCCCCTAGCTGCTCCAGTGCCAAGCCGCCCGACGCCATGCGCCAGGTCGACCATGGACAGCTCGCACAAAGCCGCCCCGCGCTCTCCTTCGCCCGCTGGCAGACAGGCGCCATCACACCGCACCACCTTGGCCAGCCCCTAACCAAAATAGAGCGGAGGACTACCCCCAGTTGCTCGCGCCCATGTCTCTGTCCGCCATGCCGATCACCCCGGAGCGCCGCGCCCGCCAGAGCAGCACCGGCCTCGCCAAGCCCTAGCCTTGCGTGGCAGCACCCGCAGCAGGCCCAACAACCGCCCAGACATCCTTGTTCGCAGCCTCGCGACCAGCAGCCCCGAGGAACCGCGTCGAACACCGCCGCCCGCGCCCAGTGCACCGCCCGCTCCCGACCAATAGAGATAGCCCCTTGTCGCTCCATCAAGCCATATAGGATCGCCAGGAGACCGGCCACCGTCCGCCTACCTTGCCCATGCCCTTAGCTCGCTGTGTCGTCGCCCACGTCGAGCTCTGCCCATGCCGCTCTGCACCATTCGCTCGCCTATATAAGGAGGCCTCCCCAGCAAGCTCTCTTCACACCATTACACTCCCCTCACCTCTCTGAACCTCAACCACCCCTCGCCGGAGCAAGTGGAGCAGCAGCTAGCCGGAATTGGAGCCGGAGCCGCCTCCTCTGGAGAAGAAGAGTGCCGTTGATTCCGGCCACCCCAAGCTCCGCCGTGACCATGCCTCGCCTCGTCGTCGTCTTCCACTTTGTTCACCCGCATCGCCGACCTCGCTGGAGCCCCGGTACGCCCCCACTGCACCCTCACCGACCGTGCTAGGGTTAGCTCCCGTCATGTCCTGTTCCGACGAGGACGATAGCTGTGACCGTCGATCTGTCCTCTAATCGCATGGCCACATTTCATCCATACCCTATCGGTACCCCCTGTTCCACTGACGGGTGGGGCCCTCACTTAAGACAGCCCACGACGCTGCGCGGAGCGCAGTGGGCCAGCCCATTTCATTCCCGCGCACGTTTTAAATTCAAATCTAGGTTTTTCTTTTTAGTTAGAATATACTTTCTGTCTAGTGTTTCAAAATTCAATTCTGGGAGTTTGACAAATCCAAATTACATGAAACTAATTTTGTCTGAAAGGAATTGAAATGCTCTATCCATGCCCGTTGGATTTAATTCATTTAGAGTTATAGATTTCTCCTAATAAAAATAAGCAGACAGAAGCTTTTGCAACTTGAAACATTTTTGTAAAATCAACCAAGTTAGATTTTGAATTGATTCCAACTCTCAAAAATCACATTTCATCATATATATCCAAATATGTAATAATATTAAGGTTTACAGGCAGTGACTTTGGACTAGTATCAAAATAATGCTATATAGGCATTTCTAGTCACTTTAAATCATTAAATAATAAACTTAAACCAAAGTAATATTGATCCAACCTTTAAATCTCATTCCCACATGTTAGAATATGTGGTGAGGACATGTGTCCACATGATCCCATATTTGGTGGTGAATATTAAAGTGTAGTTAATATTTCAATGAGTAGAAATTACTTTTCCAAAATAAAAAGGTTGAAACTATTGAATTAAAACTTGTGATGTTTGGGATGATAATAGATCATCACTTGTGTGGTTTAGAATACTACTTAGCCTAAGTTAAGTATTGCTTGGTGATTGTGCACTCCCTATGTATTTCTAGACGCTAGTACCGACCAAGCCTTCGGGGAGGAGGAGTTCTACCAAGAAGAAGAAGAAAACTTCAACCACTGCACCAACCAAGGCAAGCTATTAGTGGCAAGCTAACCCTTGCAAACATGCTTTAGTAAGCTCTTGTAGCAAGCTAGAATAAAACTAGATAGTTTAGTAAAGATGCCTTAAGCATACTTTGATCACACCCCCTTAGGTTACACAAAGTTCTTTAATTAATTTTGAAGGTAGCATAAAGAGTATAAAACTTGACCTAATTAGAAACCCTTAGATGTCATTCTATGGCATGAGATTGATCCCACCTTTCCACCTTAGTGAACACTCTTAACCTAGTGTTTTAGAATAGATCAAACTTGAGTCACTTTAGATGGGAACACTTGGTGAAAATGAGTTATGAAAACCTTGGAATGATGAGTCATTCTATTGAGATGTTTTGACATGTGTTGAGAAACACAATTGGTTTCTGATGATGAAAATGATGAGGCATGAGCCTTAACCCTTTTTATAAAACTGATGGTTGGATTCGGATGCGATACCATTCCAAATTTACCGTACAACCACATTACCTGAATTGGGTAAGGCTTAGCTAGAAACTTATATGCATTAGTATTAGTTCCCTCACGGGAGAGGTTTGAGCTGAGGCTACCTCTCAATGATGTCCACCTATGTAGTGCCCAAGATGACTGATGGTCATGGTTGGGAGGCCATGCTCATAGGAGAGGTGCTTGTACTAGGGTGTGTAAAGGGAATGTTATGTTTGATTATCTGCATACTAAGTATGATGATTCAGGGTTATCCCCATGGATGTATCGAATCTTGTGGGGAAAGTGTACCACCTGCAGAGTGTCAAACTATTCTAATAGCCAAGCATGATTATGGACAGTTGGAATGGCCATACTGTTTCGTTGTCAGATGTTTTCCAAATAACTTGAAATGAATGATGAACCTTGACTTGACCACAACAGGGTTGTGTAGAGGAAAATAGCTTCCCAACTTAAGTGATTCTAGACTTTTATTTTATCTTTTCTTGCTTCAGAACTCAGCTTAGGTTTCAAACTTAACTTGATAGTTATTCTTTAAATTCAGCACTTTAACTTAGAATGGTAAACCTGGTTATTAGTTTGCAGTACTTAAAGAGTACTCATGGCTTTTGTCCCTGGCTATTATCATGGCCAGACTATGAAGGAGATTATCAAGATGATGGTCACAGGACGGCTATGATAACTAGGACTATCTCGCCTCACAAGATTGCTCGTGCCCCTGAAGATGGACCCCACCGCTACGCTATCGTTTATTTCCGCTGCTTGTTGTATTAAAGACTGGATCATGAGATCCTTATTTGTGTAAAACCTTATGTATGGTTTGTAATGGATGATGTACTATGATATCCAATCCGTTATGTCTCGCAAAAATGGTAATCCTGGGATTGCGAGGTATGGCATAACGGGCATCTGGGATTAAAAACCCGAGTGTTGACAAGTTGGTATCAGAGCCATCCTGACTATAGGAGACCCTATTTAGAATGGACGTCCAAACCCAAAAACTTAGCTTCAAAACCAAAGTGAGTATTTACGAAAAACTATTTCCCTTCTTACCCTTGTGAACTCATTCTTTCTCAAAAATACATGTTCCTCAAAAAAATTCTTACATTACTACTAAAAATTTGACACACTTGATCACTTCACTAATTTCCTCATCCTAAATCCTTGTAGATGAAAACTCAGTTTAGCGAGTTTTACCAGTTGGGAAACGGAGGTCAGCTGATCTTCGAGAGGGATCTGGATTCACTGTCAGAATTTCTGGGACGCCCACATCCGGAGTTTCTGGGAGCTCAACTTCTAGGACCCCCAGGAGGAGACCTACAATGTCTAGTCACCGCAGATCTTCGAGGAAGCATTGAAGCACCAACTTCGGGAAGAATTCAGTTCTCCGTGAGAGAGAACAATTGGCTAGATGGATTAGCCAGGGCAATGCATGAAGCTCTCGCACGTCTATGTGCCCTTAGTGTCAACAAGATTCAAGGAACCCGTTTTGCTCACTATGCAAGACGCGACTTCATGGGAATGCCGATGGAGATGCCAGGTCACCCAGAGTTGAGGCGCCAAGTGGAGAACCTTGACTTCTTGCTTCATGACCGACAGCAGGATTTGGACAATGCCAAAGAGTTAGCTAACCAGAACCATGCCATTGCTGACCAGAAGGCTCAGACTTTCACACTGCTCGTCCAAGATCGCCAGTCTCTTTGTCGCCAGCGTGCAAAGAAGCATCGCACCATCGCCCGTCTTTGCAAGAAGGTGGCTGACCTCGAGAAGACCATCAAGGAGCAGGAAGCTCAGCTTGCCACCAAGGAAGAAGATGATGAAGGAGAAGACATCCAGGGAGATATGGATTCGTACCTCAGCAACGATGACGATTTTCTGGCAGAGGATGCTGTGGACTTCTACACTGATGATGAAGACTCCGACTTCATTGACGATGAGTAGATGCACTAGAGCACTGTCATAGCATGAGATGTATCATCTCATTGTATCGTAGTTTGCAGAATGGTTCTTCAAACCATCTGTTTTCCCTTTGATTGTTGTGGTGTGTTGTATCGTGTGCTTGCTTGCATGAATGAAAATGAAGTTAGTTGAAAAACCAGAGTTTAACTCAAAGTTGTAGCTTTGAAAACCCAAAACCATGAATCTTAGAATTTCCCTCTTACCCCTATATCTATCTCAATCTTCAGATGACTCGTGGAAACCAAGGAGGGAGCAGCTCATCGCTGGACCCAATGCTGCAGATCTTGCAGAATCTCATCGCGGACCGTGAAGCAAGAAGGGCCGAACGTCAAGCCAACTTAGCAACATTGCAGCAGATCGCCCAAATGTCTCTCAACAACCAAGGACATGGAAATCAGGATCACCATGGATCTAAACCCAAAAACTTTCAGAACACCAATCCCCCAATCTTCAACTAATCTAAAAACCCATTAGATGCTGATGACTGGTTACAGACCATGGAAAACAACCTAGAAGTTGCAGGAGTTGATGAGAATGAGAAAGTTCTCTTAGCCTCTCACTATCTGGCGGGAGATGCAAGAGCTTGGTGGAATAGCGTCCGCAACATGAACCATGGCCAAGTGATGACCTGGGAAGCATTCAAGGTCAAGTTCAGCCGCACCCACGTGCCGCAAGGTCTTGTCAACGGGATGAGAGATGAATTCCGTGAACTGAAGCAAGGAAGATTGACTGTAGTAGAGTACCGTGACAAATTCTTGTCACTTGCCAGATATGCACCGGATGAAATCAACACAGAGGCCAAGAGGAAAGAGATATTCTTAAACGGACTACATGATGAGATGCAGACTGTCCTCGTCAACATCCGTTTCTAGGATCTTGAAGAGCTAGTCGACTCTGCCATTCAGATGGAAGGGAAGGTTAACCAGGCAAACGACAACCACAAGCGTCGTATGATGCAGCAAATGGATCCAAAGAGTCACCAGAAGTACCGTCCCAACCCCTCACCAGGATATGCACCAAGGAACAACCGACCCCCGAATTCTCGCCCAAGCTACCCCAACCGCAGCAGAGGAAATGTGAAGCCCGGAGGAAACAATCACAACTCCGGCAATGCCAACAACTTCAACCGTGCCCCTCCCAAGAGCAACAACAACACTGCCCCTAGAACTGGCAGCAATGCTGTAACAGGCCAAGGACAAGTCCCAGATCACTTGTTTCGAGTGTGGAGTGAAAGGTCACTACTCCAATGAGTGTCCCAAGAAGACTGCCACCAATGCCCCTGTGAATGCCCCAGCTCAGCAGCAGCGTCGTGTTCAACCAGGCAGGAGATTTGCCCCAGGGAACCCGCATAAACCCAACGGTCGTCTCTTCCACATGAACGCAGGAGAAGCCCAGGAAGCACCAGATGTAGTGCTGGGTATGTTTTCTGTCAACTCAGTTTTAGCAAGAGTATTGTTTGATTCTGGAGCATCGCATTCATTTGTCACCGAAGAATTTGTATGCACTAGTAAGATTCGCCCAACCAACCTGAAGCATGTCATGATAGTTCAAATCCCCGGTTCAACAACAAAAGCTAGAAAAATTTGCAAAGCTGTACCTATCAGAATACATGGGATAGATTTTTAGGCCAACCTAATTGTACTTGGAACCAAAGGTTTGGAAGTAGTACTAGGTATGGACGGGATGTCAAGGCATAAAGGACTGATAGACTGTGCTAAGAAAGCCATCACCATGACCAGTAGTTCTGGAGTAACCGTAGAGCATATCTCTGAAACCTTACCCCGTCAATTAAAATGCAACAAAAGTGTAGCCCTGCCTACCATTGACCAAGTCAGAGTAGTCTGTGAATACCCCGACGTATTTCCAGATGAATTGCCAGGTATGCCCCTGGATAGGGATATAGAGTTCATTATCGAACTAATCCCCGGAACCGGACCGATAGCCCAGAGACCCTATACCATGAACCCCTCGGAGTTAGTAGAACTGAAGAAGCAGTTGGATGTCATGTTAGCAACAGGCTTGATTCAGCCAAGCACATCGCCATGGAGATCACTAGTATTATTCGTCGACAAGAAGGATGGAGGCAACCGTCTGTGTACAGACTACAGAAAGTTGAATGATGTCACCATCAAGAACAAGTACCCCTTGCCAAAGATAAAGGATCTATTTGATCAGTTGACTGGAGCTCAGGTATTCTCAAAGATTGATCTTCGGACTGGTTATCACCAACTTAAGATTCGTGCAACGGATATTCCGAAGACCGCCTTTACTACTCGCTATGGTTTATATGAGTATACGGTTATGTCTTTTGGATTAACCAATGCCCCTGCTTATTTCATGAATCTCATGAATAAGATCTTTATGAATTTCTTAGATAAGTTTGTAGTTGTGTTTATCGACGACATCCTTATCTACTCCAAGTCAGAAGAAGAGCATGAGCAACATCTGAGAATCATCCTAGAAACCCTGACAGAGCATCAGTTATATGCCAAGTTCAGCAAGTGCGAGTTTTGGATGAAAGAAGTAGGATTCCTAGGACATATTGTATCTGCCGGAGGAGTCTCTGTTGATCCCAGCAAGATCAAAGATGTCGAAGAATGGGAAGCCCCAACAAATCAAACCCAAGTTCATTCATTTCTCGGATTAGCAGGATATTACCGCAAATTCGTAGAAGGATTCTCGAGCATAGCACGACCAATGACCCAATTATTGAAGAAGGACAAGAAGTTTGAATGGACAGACAAGTGTGAAGCCAGTTTCCAGGAGCTGAAGAAGAGATTGATATCAGCCCCAATTTTGATAATGCCAGACATCAAGAAGCCGTTTGATGTGTATTGTGATGCATCCAAGATTGGTCTAGGATGTGTATTGATGCAAGAAGGCAAATTCATCGCGTATCTGTCTCGACAACTGAAGCAGCATGAGCAGAACTATCCGACCCATGATCTTGAGCTAGCAGCTGTGGTTCTAGCGTTGAAGACATGGCGTCATTATTTGATGGGTAATCACTGTGAGATTTACTCAGATCATAAGAGCTTGAAGTATGTCTTCACGCAGAAGGAGTTGAATATGAGGCAAAGAAGATGGATAGAGTTAATCAAGGATTATGACCTTGACATTCACTATCACCCTGGCAAAGCCAACGTGGTAGCGGATGCTCTTAGCAGATTGCTGTGTAGGCTTAACACCATGATCAAAGAGAAGCAACCAAGTTTGTATGAGGAGTTGGAGCAGTTCAGGACTGAGTTAGTTAGCAAAGGATTCCTAGATAGCATTGAACTTCAACCCATGTTGATTATCCAAATCAAGGAAGCTCAGAAAGGGAATGAAAGTATCGACGGAATCAAACGTCGTATTGGTACAGGCAAAGTACCTGGATTCACTGAAGACGAAGAAGGTGTACTTGGTACAAGGGACGTATCTGTGTACCTGCAGATTCGGAGCTGAAGGAAATTATCATGAAGGAAGCTCATGATACTCTTTATTCTATCCACCCCGAAGGAACAAAGATGTATCAGGATTTGAAAGAGCAATTTTGGTGGCACAAGATGAAGAGAGAGATCGGAAGGTACATCGCCAAATGTGACATTTGTCAAAGAGTCAAGGCAGAGCATCAGAGACCTGCAGGATTGTTGCAACCATTGCAGATTCCGGAATGGAAATGGGATTTCGTCGGAATGGATTTTATCACCGGTTTACCTACTTCTAGTAAGGGAAATGACTCAATCTGGGTCATAGTTGATAGACTATCCAAGGTAGCCCACTTCATACCAGTCAAGACAACCTACCAGAGTGCAAAGCTAGCAGAGCTGTACATTGCTAGAATTGTTAGTCTGCATGGAACCCCCAAGACCATCGTATCAGATCGAGGAACTCAGTTTACTTCAAGATTTTGGCAGAAAGTTCAGGAAGGTTTAGGAACCAAGTTGAATTTCAGTACCGCTTATCACCCGCAAACCGATGGACAGACTGAGAGAGTCAACCAGATCTTGGAGGATATGCTTAGAGCTTGTGTGTTGGAATACGGATCAAAATGGGAAGACTGCCTGCCCTTCGCAGAATTCTCATATAACAACAGTTATCAATCTAGTTTGCAGATGGCACCCTCTGAATTCCTATACGGAAGAAAGTGTCGTACCCCTTTGAATTGGTCGCAAGTAGGAGAGAGTCAGATCTTTGGACCCGACATTCTCCGAGAAGTAGAAGAGAAAGTTCACAAAGTTCGTGAGCACCTGACTTTCAATGTCGGAGATTTCGTATATCTCAAGGTTTCACCATTGAAGGGAACTCAACGCTTTAGTCTGAAAGGAAAGTTAGCTCCCAGATATATCGGACCTTTCAAGATTCTGAACCGCCGAGGAGAAGTATCGTATCAACTGGAACTGCCTGAAGAGATGTCAGCCATCCACAATGTGTTCCATATCTTGTTACTTCGCAAATTCTTGGAAGTGCCTGAGAAGACTGAAGTTTTCAAGAATATCGATCACAGAGCAGTGGAAATCAACAATGACCTGACCTATCGGGAAGTACGCATCCGTATCTTAGAAGAAGCCTACAGAACCACCAGGACCAGGAGTATCAAGTTTCTCAAGATTCAGTGGAGCAACCATACCAAGGAGGAAGCCACTTGGGAGCGCGAGGATTACATTAGGACAGAGTTCCCAAATCTCTTTATTTCCTAGTTTTCTTATAAATCTCGGGACGAGATTTTATTTAAGGAGGGAAGGTTTGTAACATCCCAAAACTTCAATCCAAGCTTATCATGATCAAATCATCCATAATATGGGGTTAACAAAAACTTTTCCAAATTTAGAATGAAAGCATTCATATATGTGTGCATTTAAAATAGGAGTTGTTTGGAATTGCTATGATTGTGTGATCCTTTGCTTCTAAAATGTTTCTTAGGTGATTTAAACATCATCTACATCATTCCCAAACTTTTCCTAAAAGAAATCAAATAAAAAAGAATTAAAATGAAGGAATGGTCATTTGGACAAATTTAACTCTCATGCCTACTTTGGCTATTCCTAGTACTCAATTCTTAACAGAAACAATTCTTGATCTTTGCACCCCTTGCTAGTACACATCATGAGGTAACAAGGCCCACATTTTGATCTTCTAAAAACATTTTGAAAACTATTTTAAATGGCAGTTCAAAATTGAATCTAATGCATATGCATAGATCACCCCTATTTCAAAAACCATGTATTTGAGCTCCATTTTCAAAACCCTTGCAACCAGAGACTACCTAGCACTAGTGGAGATCACTCAAAATTTTTGAACTCAAAATTCAAACTTTGGTCTCTTATGCCATTTCATCGAGCAGGTGGTAGACAGATCAAACAATTGTCAAAACACTATAGTGTGCGGTGCTTCTTGTCACCATTTGGCCTAACTTGGTCCCCTTGTCCCCCAGCTCAAACCTCGCCCTCTCTCTCCCTCTCCCTAGCTGCTCCAGTGCCAAGCCCGACGCCATGCGCCAGTCGCTCCATGGACAGCGCAAAAGCCGCGCCGCCTCTCTTCGCCCACGGGCAGACAGCGCCATCACACCGCACCACCTTGGCCAGCCCCTAACCAAAAAGAGGAGGATCTACCCCAGCTGTTTCGCGCCCATGTCTCTGTCCGCCATGCCGATCACCCGAGCGCGCTACCGCTAGAAAGACCGCCACGCCAAGCCCTAGCCTTGCGTGGCAGCACCCGCAGCAGGCCCAACAACCGCCCAGACATCCTTGTTCGCAGCCTCGCGACCAGCATCCCCGAGGAACCACGTCGAATACCGCCGCCCGTGCCTAGTGCACCGCCCGCTCCCGACCAATAGAGATAGCCCCTTGCCGCGCCATCAAGCCATAGAGGATCGTCAGGAGACCGGCCACCATCCGCCTACCTTGCCCATGCCCTTAGCTCGCTGTGTCGTCGCCCACGTCCATCTCTGCCCATGCCGCTCTGCACCCTTCGCTAGCCTATATGAGGAGGCCTCCCCAGCAAGCTCTCTTCACACCATTCCACTCCCCTCACCTCTCTGAACCTCAACCACCCCTCGCCAGAGCAAGTGGAGCAGCAGCTCGCTGGAATTGGAGCCGGAGCCGCCGCCTCTGGAGAAGAAGAGTGCCGTTGATTCCGGCCACCCCAAGCTCCACCGCGACCACGCCTCGCCTCGCCGTCGTCTTCCACTTCGTTCGCCCGCATCGCCGACCTCGCTGGAGCCCTGCACGCCCCATCACCCTCACCGACCGCGCTTAGGGTTAGCTCCGTCGTGTCTGCTGTCTGACGAGGACGATAGCTGTGAGCCGTCGATCTGTCCTCTAATCGCACGGCCACATTTCATCCATACCCCTTCGGTACCCCCCTGTTCCACTGACGGGTGGGGCCCTCACTTAAGCCAGCCCGCAACACTGCGCGGAGCGCAGTGGGCCGACCCATTTCGTTCCCGCGCACGTTTTAAATTCAAATCTAGGTTTTTCTTTTTAGTTAGAATATAGTTTTTGTCCAGTGTTTCAAAATTCAATTCTAGGAGTTTTACATATCCAAATTACATGAAACTAATTTTGTCTAAAAGGTATTGAAATGCTCTATCCAAGCCCGTTGGATTTAATTCATTTAGAGTTATAGATTTCTCCTAATAAAAATAAGAAGACAGAAGCTTTTGCAAATTGAAACATTTTTGTAAATCAACCAAGTTAGCTTTTGAGTTGATTCCAACTCTCAAAAATCACATTTCATCATATCTATCCAAATATATAATAATATTAAGGTTTACAGGCAGTGACTTTGGACTAGTACCAAAATAATGATACATAGGCATTTCTAGTCACTTTAAATCATTAAATAATAAACTTAAACCAAAGTAATATTGATCCAACCTTTAAATCTCATTCCCACATGTTAGAATATGTGGTGAGGACATGTGTCCACATGATCCCATTTTTGGTGGTGAATATTAAAGTGTAGTTAATATTTCAATGAGTAGAAATTACTTTTCCAAAATAAAAAGGTTGAAACTATTGAATTAAAACTTGTGATGTTTGGGATGATAATAGATCAGCACTTGTGTGGTTTAGAATACTACTTAGCCTAAGTTAAGTATTGCTTTGTGATTATGCACTCCCTATGTATTTCTAGACGCTAGTACCGACCAAGCCTTCGAGGAGGAGGAGTTCTACCAAGAAGAAGAAGAAGAAGAAGAAGAAGAAGAAGAAGAAGAAAAAAACTTCAACCACTTCACCAACCAAGGCAAGCTATTAGTGGCAAGCTAACCCTTGCAAACATGCTTTAGTAAGCTCTTGTAGCAAGCTAGAATAAAACTAGATAGTTTAGTAAAGATGCCTTAAGCATACTTTGATCACACCCCCTTAGGTTACACAAAGTTCTTTAATTAATTTTGAAGGTAGCATAAAGAGTATAAAACTTGACCTAATTAGAAACCCTTAGATGTCATTCTATGGCATGAGATTGATCCCACCTTTCCACCTTAGTGAACACTCTTAACCTAGTGTTTTAGAATAGATCAAACTTGAGTCACTTTAGATGGGAACACTTGGTGAAAATGAGTTATGAAAACCTTGGAATGATGAGTCATTCTATTGAGCTGTTTTGACATGTGTTGAGAAACACAATTGGTTTATGATGATGAAAATGATGAGGCATGAGCCTTAACCCTTTTTATAAAACTGATGGTTGGATTCAGATGCGATACCATTCCAAAATTACCGTACAACCACATTACCTGAATTGGGTAAGGCTTAGCTGGAAATTTATATGCATTAGTATTAGTTCCCTCACGGGAGAGGTTTGAGCTGAGGCTACCTCTCAATGATGTCCACCTATGCAGTGCCCAAGATGACTGATGGTCATGGTTGGGAGGCCATGCTCATAGGAGAGGTGCTTGTACTAGGGTGTGTAAAGGGAAGGTTATGTTTGATTATCTGCATACTAAGTATGATGATTCAGGGTTATCCCTGACAGATGTATCAAATCTTGTGGTGAAAGTGTACCACCTCTGCAGAGTGTCAAACTATTCGAATAGCCGCGTCTGTGGTTATGGACAGTTGGAATGGCCATACTGTTTCGTTGTCAGATGTTTTCCAAATAACTTGAAATGAATGATGAACCTTGACTTGACCACAACAGGGTTGTGTAGAGGAAAATAGCTTCCCAACTTAAGTGATTCTAGACTTTTATTTTATCTTTTCTTGCTTCAGAACTCAGCTTAGGTTTCAAACTTAACTTGATAGTTATTCTTTAAATTCAGCACTTTAACTTAGAATGGTAACCCTTGTTAGTAGTAGTTTGCGAGTACTTAAAGAGTACTCATGGCTTTTGTCCCTGGCTATTATCATGGCCAGACTATGAAGGAGATTTTCAAGATGATGGTCAGCAGGATGGCTATGATAACTAGGACTATCTGGCTTCGTCAGCATTGCATGTGCCCCTGAAGATGGACCCCACCGCTACGCTATCGTTTATTTCCGCTGCTTGTTGTATTAAAGAATGGATCATGAGATCCTTATTTATGTAAAACCTTATGTATGGTTTGTAATGGATGATGTACTATGATATCCAATCCGTTATGTCTCGCAAAAATGGTAATCCTGGGATTGCGAGGTATGGCATAACGGGCATCTGGGATTAAAAACCCGGGTGTTGACAATTCTACTGGCCAAGTGCCTTAGAACAAGTAGAGGATTTGGTAAGAAACTGCAATGGTTGTCAGAGGTATGATACCAAGACACATATGCCAATATCGGAGCTCAAGACAATACCAATCACCTGGCCATTTGCCGTATGGTGTTTGGATATGGTTGGCCCGTTCAAACCAGCAAGGGGAAATATGACTCACATTTTGGTCATGGTTTATAAATTTACAAAGTGGATTAAAGTAAAACCAATAAGAAAATGTGATGGAGCTACGGCCGTGACATTCCTCAAAGACATCATCTTAAGATACGGTTACCCTCACAGTATCATAACAGATAATGGCACAAATTTTGCTGAAGGAGCATTTGCGTGATTCTGCCGAGATAAGAAGATCCGGCTGGACGTAGCCTCGGTAGCCCACCCCACATCGAACGGACAAGTGGAGAGATCCAACGGATTAGTATTATCCGGGATAAAACCCCGGCTCATGGAGCCACTGCAAAGATCAGCGGGGTGCTGGATAGAAGAACTACCAGTCGTACTATGGAGTTTGAGAACAACTCCGAATCGTTCAACAGGCTATACGCCATTCTTTCTGGTATATGTGGCAGAAGCTGTATTACCAGCCGACATAGAGCATGACTCGCCTAGGGTCACCCAATACACAGAAGCCGAAGTGCGAGAAGCCCAGCAAAATGATGTTGATCTGCTGGAAGAAGCGAGAGAATTAGCATTGTCCAGATCCGCCATATATCAGCAAAATCTCCGACGCTATCATAGCCGGAAAGTAAACCCCCGAGTTTTCTGGGAAGGTGATCTGGTACTCCGGTTGGTGCAACGTACTGCTGGCATGCACAAGTTATCCCCCCCATGGGAAGGGCCATTCATTGTGAGCAAAGCGTTGCACAATGATTATTATCTTATCGATGCAAAACCACAGGAGAAAAACAAGGCGGACAGGTCCGGCGAGGAATCTAAGCGTCCATGGAATGTAGCTCTACTTCGTCCTTTCTACACTTAGCAAAGAAGTGTATGTATCCGAGTCTCTCATATGTCGGTATGTATGCCGACAATGAGCTTATCAATGAAATGTGGGCACCTCGAGCAGTAACTCAGGGACTGCCTTGGTAATATTTGTTGTCTTCTGTATTTATTATTTATACGTCGGCTAGCGTAAGTTGTTTCTACTTAAGCCGGATTAGTAGTGTGTGAGCACCAAGAACCTAACTCTTCGACTTGCTGCTGTCCAACAAGATTTGGCTTCATGGCAAGCAAAAGAACAAGTTTGGAATTGCGTAACACATGAAAAATGACCAAGGAAAGGAACTTAATTGAGCCAACGTTTGTTTTCTGGACTAACCTTATGCTTGCTTTAAATTTACTTTGCTGAATCATTTGGAGCTAATCCTAAAGTTTCCAAGTATTGTTAAGTCAATTTTCAAAACTCGGACTCGTAAGTCGTAAAACCGAATCAAGGTAGACACGAGCCGAGCCAGGAAATTGGTGGAACAAGAAAATGAAACTCGAGGACTACGCCCAAGTTAATCCGGCACAAAAACTTAGTAGCAAAATATCACTTAAGTGCTTAATACAATTGCACCCGGCATACCGGGGATCTGATGAAATTCAAAGTGTTTCTGATTAAGGAGCAGTAGGAGGAGGTAACTCGGCGCCAGCAGGTGCAGCTCCAGCTTCGGCTTCAGCATCCTCTTCATCCTCTTCAACATCCGAGGCTGCGTCCTCTTCTTCATCACCTGAACCCTCTTCGACATATTCGTCGTCAACGGTGCCAAGGAAACTTGGTCCCTCATTCCATTGATGGATGGTGGCATATTGAATAAGGTTATGGGCGCAATCCTTGCGCCGAGCTATCCATTCCGGGTCGGTGGACCACCTTGATCCGGTGCGCATGCGTTCGAGAAGCTTCCGGTTTATCTTTTCGTACCAAGTGAGCACATAGTGGAGGACAATTTCAGCTCCGGCACGTCCAACAGATTCTCTCCAAAGATCGAGTTGAGTCTCGCACTCCATAAGCCTGGAAAAAAGAATAGTGGCACTCTCCGGAGTATCTTCTTCAGGCCAATAGACATTGAAGATCCGGACTACTACATCCAAGATATCCTTGCCATAGTTCTTCACGATCTCGACTCGGGAAGACAAGCTGACTATAAGGTCCTCGAGATCAAGAGGAATGGTGCCAGGACCAGATGGAGTACCCCTCTGCCTGCGGAACTTGGTAACAGCATTGGATGCAATGACATCACTCTCCGGGAATTTGCCTGAAAAAACAAGACGGGTGGAGTAAGTAAAGGAAGTAGACCCGGAAAGATCAACGTCGGTTGAAGGAAAAGGACTTACCAGAGTTGTGAACCCGGTCAGCTCCTTGGTGCAGTTGTCGCGCCTCTCCCGGAGTTGCACAAGTTCAGCATTCGCCGACTCAAGCTTGACGTTGGCCTCCTTAAGCAATTCCTGGTCCTTGGTGATTTGGAGGTTGAGGCGCTCGCGCTCTTCAGTAAAGTCCTGTCCTGCTTTCTCTAGTTCGGATTTGTGCTACGCCTTGAGCTTCTTCATGTCTGCCTTAAGCTTGGCAATCTCATCATCTTTGGTTCGGAGGAGGACAAGCTCATCATCTTTCTTTTTGAGTTCGGCCTGGTGCTGCCTTGCTTGTTCGAGAAAATGCAGCATCATATCAGACACGGGCACACTATCTTCAAGAGATGCTGAAATAGTTTGTTGATCCGGCAAAGCCGAGGTATGAATATTTGCCGAGCCAAGAAGAAAATAAGATAGGGCGCAGTGGGAGATTGAGCAAGAATGACTTACCCTTTATCTGATCCAGATTTTTTCTCATGAGGATATTCTCAGCCTCCACTCTAGCTGCGAAATCTGAACGATGGATTAGTTCAGCGAAAAAATACAAAGAGAAATGAAAAATGCCAAGGAGAAAACTTACCCCTTTTCTCGTGCTCAGCGAGAAGTGCAGTATGTTTTGCGCGCAGCATCTTCTGAGTATCCAAGAGACGCTGAAACTCAGCGCTCCGGCGATTGGTGGTCACTTGAAAATAGTACAAAAAGATAGCTTGGTCTTGTGCATATTCGAAGTGTACAAAATCTAGGACAAGTGGAACTTAACCCGGCTCTAGGTGTGTGCATATTTGAAGTGTACAAGATCCGGGCCAAGTGGAACTTACCCCGGCTCTAGGTGTGTGCATATTCAAAGTGTGTAAGATCCAGGCCAAGTGGAACTTAACCCAGCTCTAGGTGTGTGCATATTCAAAGTGTACAAGATCCGGGCCAAGCGGAACTTAACCCGGCTCTAGGTGTGTGCATATTCGAAGTGTACAAGATCCGGGCCAAGTGGAACTTAACCCGGCTCTAGATGTGTGCATATTTGGAGTATACAAGATCCGGGCCAAGTGGAACTTAACCCGGCTCTAGGTGTGTGCATATTCGAAGTGTACAAGATCCGGGCCAAGTGGAACTTAACCCGGCTCTAGGTGTGTGCATATTCGAAGTTATTAAGGAGCTACATTAGTTCTCTAAGGAGCATCCGGCCGAGTAACAAGTTACTCCCCCGGAGGCTCGGGGACTAATGGCTATATCACTAATATCTACTACATGTTAAGGAAAAGACGAAGTAACGTACCTCCATCATCCGACCTGCAAGGTTGATTGCCTTGGCAGCGGTATTCATCTAGGCAGCAAACTCAGCGGGCCCGAATTTCTCCAGGAGATCATCATTGTGAACAAACTCCACCTTGTTCCAGTTGTTTACAAACTCGATCAAGGTCGGAGGATAGCGTTCGCCGCTGAGCATGTGGGGTGCAACTAGACCCTTGGCATGGGCTTCCCTCCGTTCAACCTGGGCAACAACAGGGCTGGTGTGCAAAACGAGTTGCGCATCAGCTGACCCGGTAGAGGTGTCATTCGTTGATGGGGTCTTCTTCGAAAGCATGGACGCGAGAGTACGTTGTCCAGCCTCGATTGACGCTGCCCTGGTGGCGTCAGAAGCCTTTTTTTCCCTTGGGATGCTGTTGAGAAGTTGAAGTTGCTGCAGCAGATTTGCCCTTAGGAGCTGCTTTGGTGCTAGCCTTGGTACTGCTGTTGTCTTCTCGCCGAGTCTTGGAAGACTCGGACGAGGCGGAGGGGCTTGGTGATGTTGCTGGCGCTTTCGCTGTTGCTGCTGGTGCTAGAGTTGGTGTTGGTGCTGATTTCTGTTTCAGCAGGGGTGCTGAAGGAACCTCGGTAGTGGCTAGTTGCGGCTGTGCCGAAGAAGGAGCAACCGCTGCCTCGACAGAACCGCTTCCCCCTGTTCCGAGGTTGCCTTCCTCTTGACGAGGTGGGCTAGAACCCAGAGCGGCCGTTGAACCCTCCTGAATGGGGCTCAACGGGCGTGAATCGTCGCCATGAGGGGGAGAAGGGCTATGTCGGAGCGGCGAGGCAATACCGGATCCACTCTGAGGGACCTCCACCGTGGCCCTGCCGAATCAAATCATGAATGATGAGAAACTGTAACAAATGAAGAACAAGTAAATAGCAAAGGGAGAAATGACTTACTCATCTAAAGTCAAGGGCTCCTTGGGCTTGCGAGCTCTCCGGGCCACGGCCTTAGTCGTGGCCTTGGTGGCAGTTTTGTCCGCGGACTTCTTTCGCCTTTTAGCTGGTTGAGAAGGTCCGAAGAAAAAAGCAGATGCGGCCCCCTCTTCTTCGGCGCGACCGGGACATGCTCACCCGTGGCAAGGGGAGGATCTTCATGGATCTGCCCACCGGGGAGAGCTGATGTCGGAAAAGCATAAGAAAGGGGGACAGCATCAAATGCCTCCATCACCTCAATGTCCGAATCATCTTCATCGTCGGGCCAATCTCTAATAGAAGAGAGTTTACCGGTGTGTCGCTTGGTCGCATCAGCCATCAGGAGGAACATCTCCTGATCTGGCTCCTCCTCATCCGAGGTGTCTCGATCAGGAGCCCATTTGAGAGAAGGCTCGGTGCCATCCTCAATGGTTTGCTAAAGAAACATCTACGGGAAAGAAAAGACAAAGGGATTAAACCTACAACAGAAACCGACATATGATATAATTCGGAGAAGGTTTGGGGAATGAGACTTACCGCAGGGGGAAGCCTATCTCGGTAGAAATCTTCGGTTGTGCCGTTTCGGACATAGAAGAAGGTTCGGGCCCAGCCTTTGCAGGAGTCAAGCCCCGTGACTCAGGGGAAGTTGGACTGCTTCCGGGGAGAGATGGAAGCTGCGCCGAACTACGTGAGCTGCTTGTCCTCCGGATTAAGCTGTATATTTGGAATCATGTTCCAGCGAAGGCTAAAGAACCGGATCCAGAGCTCCTTTGTGGGCCATAGTCCGGCGTAGCCCTCGATGGTGGAAGCGAAAGCAGAGAGTGAGGTAATGGCGTTAGCCGGAAGGTGGTGCGGCTGAAGCTCGTAGGTGTTGAGCCAGTCGTTGAAGAAATTGCTAACTGGGAGCCCTAACCCACATTGGAAGTGGGAGAGGAACACCACATACTCACCTGGATTGGGTGAGGGGGCAAGCTCTGCAGCGGCAAGACGCGCGATGACGCCCTCCGAGATACACCGGGTGCGGAACAACCAATCAAGGTCATCCTGGCACACCTAGGACCCAGCCCAGGCGCCGCGGTCGGCGTTCCCTGCGTCCTCCTCCATTTCCTGCTCCACGACGGCGAGCTCCTCCTCTGTCATCTCGAGGTCACTGTCCTCACGAGCGCTAGCGGCGGTGGAGGGCAGTGGCCTGGACTGGCGAGGACCCGTGGAGGAGGAGATGCGCAGAGGCGGCGGCAACGCAGGTGCGCGAGGAAACGGTGCGGCGGCGGCGCAGCTACGCAAGTGCGGTGGCTGCGGCACTATCGCTGGAGAGGAAGAGGAAGAAGAAGAGGCAGAGGGGCGTGAGAGTGGGGAAAAGACCCAAGGGGCGCGCCCCTCCCCTATTTAACCATGCCCTTAAGGGGTAGTGGGATCGCGCTGTGTGGGCGGGCCACACGGTGTGGCCATGTATGACCCAGATCTGCCAATGAGCGATGAGCCACAGGAAGGGCCACAGGGCGCAGGAGATCCCATGACGTGAAGTTATGATACAGTTAACAAGGAGGCATGCACGATGCGATGTGCGCCATAAAGAATATCTCGACAATAATCGCGGCATCGTCATGAGCCCTTAAAATGAGGCAAAGTAATGATTAGCCTCCACGTGGGGAAGGGTATGAGAGAAGGAAGAATGACCCGGATAAGTATGAGGTGACCCGTCCAGCGAGTGAAAACTCAGAATGTGCCAAGGGAAGGTAAACCTATGAAATCCGGACTATGAGATAACTCGGAAAAAGAGCAAAAGACTCGGTAAAATTGAACCTGCTGTGGCCTTAGCGGCTAAGGCAGCTAAGACCGCACCAGCTTCGGGGACTAATGTTGGGGGGATACCCCCGGGTAGGGTCACACCAGGGTATAAAGGCCAAGATAGCCGAGGTACGGCAAGGTCAAAGCGAGTGTTGGCCGAGTCACCTCAAGGCAGGCCGAATCACGGAGTAACCCGTACCAGGGGATGTCCACCTAACTGGGTCTCAACCGACTTATGTTGTATGTCGGTAAGATGAATCTAACTTATATGCAGGTACTGGTGTGGCCGGATCAACTAGGTACGATCCGGGTTATATCAAGCTTGTAAGAGAACGAAGGTATCTCGCTGGTCAAAGGGTGACCACTGTATGCAGAGCATGAGCGAAGCGGACAGAGGCCAGGACCACCGAGGCGTGGCCGACAAAGGTGATGATGCCTGTGTCGGATGACGCAGGCACCACAGAGGCTCACGTAGCCTCTGCATGGATGACGCTGGGCAAAAGTGACCCGGTCGGCTTACTATTTTGGGAGGAGGCATATTCCTTGGAATATGCCTCCACGTATGCCCTAATTGGAGACCTAGCCACCCCTATATAAGGAGGGCTAGGGCATCTGTATAAGGGGTTGGTCTTTGACTGTTTGATCTCTAGAGGCTTGTGTTCTACTTGGGTGTTCATGAGAGCTAGCTAGTGGTGAGAGTAAGAGAGCCCCTTCTTCCTCCTCTCCCCAATACAGCTCGAGGAGCACTTGTAATCTGTGGAAGTGAATCAAATACAAAGCAACTGTGTGTGGAATCACCACACTATCCCTCCCTGGATTCCCCTAGCGCATTTAGTCCCCACCTTTAGCCTATCCATGGCATCTGCCGTGACACCACCACGACATTTGATGTCATGTTGCTGTGCTAACACCTTGTGTATGCAGATACCGCCTGCCTGAGCTTTGACGCCCAGTCCCTGTGTCGTGCAGACACGTTGGCTAGCTCCATTGCTGCAGTCGAGGACCACAGTGTTTCCCTCCAGGAGACGCTAGGGAAGGCCAAGGATCTGCTCAGCCGCCTCCATGAGGACCTGACTCCCAAGGCTGGGTTAATCGACAATCTTGATGACCTGGTGGAATCCTTCACTGGAGGTATTCCCATAGAATTTAGGAACTCCTAGTGGTCTGTCGGCGCCACCATGGCACTCGCGATGGTGTGGAGTTGGTCCCGCCGCGATCTCCGAGGCGATTCTTGTCGATGCTGGAGGCCAGCAGGTAGTGCTTGCTCCCTTCGTTAGTAGCTGCGCTAAATATGGGCCTCTGCTTATCGAGACAGTCGCCAAATACTTTGAGGAGCGGCGGCAAAGACCGCGGCATCTAGGGCTACCACCGGCAAGTCCGTGGCGTCGGAGACTGCCACGGATGCGATGAAGCCCCCGAAGTCAAAGTCGAAGTCGAAGAAGCAAAATGCTCCCTAGTCTTCATGTGTAATAGCTGTAGCTTAGCCTTTTGTCTTAACCGTGCTTTTGTGGGGGGGGTGTTCCCTTGACATTTTATGAAGTTTGACTGCAGTTCTCTGTTTATCAATGTGTGATGAGTCTCATTTTGCCTCTTGCTTGATTGTACCTAGGGTCCTTCGAGTGGTCCTCATGATTCTCCTCCCACAGATGAAACCACGGCGCAACCACGTTCAAAGGTGGAGGAATTGTCGTTGCTTTCGTGACTGCGTGATTGCATTAAGCAATTGGAGCGTGAGTTGCCCATCATCCGTGGTAGCACGGATGTATGGAAGTCGAAAGCTGAGAAGGCCACCGCTCACGAGAAGTATCTCTTGGATGAAGTGGCGCAATTAAATGAGAAGTTTAAATGTTAGCTTTCTGCCTTCTCATCTTTTCTTTTATTCAGTCGCGGTGATGCCTTGTTTTCATACTTTACTGCTTGCTTGATGTAGTTGTTAGTGCTTGTCATACGCAGGATGAGAAGGACCGGGTGGCCATTCGAATGAATAACTTGACCTAGGAGCAGCTGCAGGCGAGTGGGTACTTTTGGGTGGACCACGACCGTGCAATCGTGCTGGCAACCCTGCAGGATCGTTCTTCTCGAGTGCTCCCATGTTTGAAGAAGGCGTAGTCGTGTCTTAGGCACATTTATCAGACGATGTTTCCATTGGACGATATCCGTTCAAGACTGTTGGCCCTTCTGGCAAAGTTTCAAGATATAAGTGCGGTACGCGAGTGCGTGCGGCAGCAGCAATTGGTCGCAGGTGCAAAGGTTGCCCTGTCGCTGGTGTGATTGCATCGACCGGATGTGGACATAGCATCCGTTGCTGCTGGGCCGCCACTGCCGCCAGAGGGGATGACTTGGAACATGGTACTGAACTACCAGGCGGTTGAGCGGATGGCAGAGGACATCATCGACTTCTTTGAAGAGCAGACGAATGTTCATCTTCTGCAGCAGTAGCGTAGTTTGTATCCTACACATAAATGTATGAGTGTTGTAAAGTTCGTATAATTGTGTTGGGTATATTTTAGTACCCATTGATATGTGAAGAGCTTGCTAGCTTGTATATTTTTTGAGTGTATTGTACTCTCCAGTTCCTTTTCGTTAGCCTGACTTGTGTTGATCTCAGCACCTTGCCAACCTGTCAGGTGCGTTGCAACTGGGTTGGAGTTTATCAAGGTTTCGATTGGTATTGTGTCAGCTACTCAGGATACTGTGATTTGTTCGTAGAAGGAAGATGTAAAGGGTGGCGCAACCCCCGATTGATGAAATTTGCAAGAAAGTAGGAAAAGACACAGAGTTTCGGGGCACTTAGCTTTATTTATTCGCAGAATAGTACAAGGTACAATGTGTGGCTAAGTAGCCTGGCTGAATAGCCTTATTTGTAATGTAAAAATGACTAGGGTTAGAAATGATGCAGCTGCGCGACGTTCCAGGGGTTGGAGTATGCGACTCCGCTCTCGAACTCTTTAAGGCGATAGGCGCCACCTGGGATTACTTGTGTAATCATGTAAGGTCCTTCCCAAGGGGACTCGAGCTTGAGATGCCCTTGTTGCTTCAGTCGCAGTACCAGGTCTCCTTCGACGAAGGATCTGGGGCGTAGCCTTATGCTGTGGTAGTTGCGGAGGCTCTGTTGATAGACCGTTGATCTCTCCGCTGCGATATCCCATGCCTCGTCTAGGAGGATGACGGAGTCTTCGAGTGCAAGAGTTGACTCCTGCTCGCTGTAAACAACCACTCGTGGAGCTTTGTAGCGCACTTCTGCGGGTAGAAGCGCCTCAGCGCCGTGCACCATGAAGAACGACGTATAGCTTGTGGCGCTGTTTGGAGTTGTGCGTAGGATCCAAAGTACGGATTGCAACTCATCTGGCCAGCATCCAGCGGCTTGTTCGAGTGGCCGAAGGAGTCCCTTCTTAATTCCACCACACACGAGGCCGTTGGCCTTTTCGACTTGACCGTTGGTCTGCGGGTGATCCACCGAGGCGTAGCTTATGTTGATTCCCAGGCTTTCATAGAACTCCTAGAACTCTTTGGAGGTGAAGTTCGTCCCATTGTCCGTGATGATGCTATGTGGCACTCCAAAGCGGCAGCCAATGGATTTGAAGAACTTGACAGCGCTGGTCCCTGATTGATTCATCATCGGCATGGCCTCGATCCACTTGGTGAATTTGTCGACAGCGACTAAGAGGTAGACGTAACCTCCTTGCGAGGACTTTGGGAGCTTGCCGAACATGTCGAGTCCCCATTGTGCGAAGGGCCAAGCCAATGGTATTGGCCTGAGTTCCGCGCCAGGTGCGTGTGGTTTGTTCGCGAATCGCTGGCAAGCGTTGCAGCGCTAGACGATGTCCTTGTTGTCGCGCATGGCTGTGGGCCAGTAGAATCCAACTCGTAGAGCTTTGGCGACGAGGGTGTGATTGCCATCATGATGTCCACAAGTGCCTTCATGTATGTCGAGGAGGATGACCCTTCCGTCCCCGTTGGAGACGCACCATTGAAGTACTCCTGTGATGCTGCACTTGTACAGTTCGCCGTTGATGAGGGCGAATGCCTTGGATCATCGCGCGATGTGTAGCGCATCAGTCGGGTCATCTAGCAGCCTCTTGCTGAGTAGATATGTGATGTAGGGTTGTGTCCAGGATGACTCGATCATCATGAAGCCCATTGGTCCCTCGAGTCCTGTATGGAGCTCCATGTCGTTGAGTGCCATTGGCTCGTTGGGTGGCGTAGCCCCCGAGTCCGTTGATGTGCTTGCTTTTCTCTGGAGATTTGGTCTTGATGGAGCGCTTGTAGATGCGCTCGAGGAATACCCCAGGTGGTATGGGGGCACAGGTGGAGCCAATGTTGGTGAGTAGATCCGCCTCTTCGTTGCATTCGCGGCCTACGTGCCATAGCTCGTAGCCATCGAAGTCTCCCTCGAGTGTGTCATAGAGGTCGCGGTAGACAGTCATGTTGTTGCTCAGTGCGTCACACTCGTGCATCGTTTGGTTGACCACCAGCTTGGAGTCGCTGTAGATGATGAGCCTCTTGGCACCGCAGGCTTTTGCCATCCGCATCCCGTGGATTAAGGCCTCGTATTCCGCTTCATTATTAGAGGCAGTGAACTGCATTCGCAGAATGTATTTCATATTGTCTCATTGGGGTGATGTCAGTATGACTCCTGCCCTAGCTCCATCCTTTCGCTTGGACCCGTCGAGGTGCATTGTCCAAAGGTAGGACATATCTGGCTTGTCGGGGAGCTGGTTCTCCATCTAGTGTACGAGAAAATCAGGGAGGACTTGCAATTTGATCGCGTCGCGCTTCTCATATGTGATGTCTCGTGGAGACAGTTCAATTCTCCAAAGCGCAACTCATCCGGTGGCGTCAGGATTACTGAGTATATGCCTGAGCGGGGCGTCTTTTACCACCACGATTGGGTGCTCCTGGAAGTAGTGGCGCAGTCGCCTGGCTGTCGTCAAGACGCTGTATGCTAGCTTCTGGTAGTGCAGGTACCGCTGCTTTGTTGGCGTGAGCACCTCGCTGAGGTAATATACTAGGCGCTGGACCCCGTGGACCTTATTTTCTTCGGCTCGTTCCACCACGAGCACCGTGCTGACCACCTGGTTGGTGGCGGAGATGTAGAGCAGTAGCAGTTCCTTTTCGCGAGGTGTCACCAGTACTGGCAAGGTGGACAGTAGACGCTTGAGATCGTCGAATGCTTCTTGCACCTCGTCTGTCCATTCGCACTTATTAGCTTTGCGGAGAAGTTGGTAGAAGGGCAGTGCCTTTTCGCCCATTCGACTGATGAATCGACTGAGCGCCGCGATTCGCTCAACCAGCTGTTGGATGCCTTTTACGTTCTCCGGCTTCTCCATGGCCAGTATGCCCTTTGTTTTCTTCGGGTTTGCCTCAATCCCTCTCACATAGATGAGATACCCGAGTAATTGCCCAGATGGCACACCAAAGGTGCATTTGTCTGGATTGAGCTTGATCTGGTAGTGGTCGAGGTTGGCGAAGGTCTCTCGGAGATCGTCAATTAACGTGGCTTCCTCTTTGCTTTTAATGACGACGTCGTCAACGTAGACTTGGATATTGCGACCAAGTAGGTTCTTGAGGCAAGCCTGCATGCACCGCTGATAGGTGGCTCCTACGTTTTTTAGACCGAAGGGCATCGTGTTGTAGTAGAACACACCAAAAGGCGTTATAAACGCTGTTTTCTCCTACTCTTCCTCCTTCATTCGAATATAATTATAGCCTGAGTAGGCGTCGAGGAAGTAGAGGCGCTCACATCCTGCGGTGGAGTCGATGATTTGGTCGATTCGTGGGAACGGGAAGTGATCCTTTGGGCAGTGCTTATTAAGGGAGGTGAAGTCCATGCACATCCGCAGGATATCCGTGTCTTTTTTAGGCACCCACACAGTGCTAGCAAGCTAGGTGCTTTCCTTGATCTCGTGTATGAAGTTTGTGTCGAGGAGTCTGTTGATCTCTATTCTGACTGCTTTCGCTCTTGGTTCAGATAGTCGCCGTATCATCTGCTTGACTGGCCTTGCGTCTGGATTCACGTTGAGTGAGTGCTCGGCGAATTCCCTGGGAACCCTTGGCATGTCCGCTGGACACCAGGCAAAGATTTCCAAGTGCTCACGAAGGAATTCGACAAGCATGAGTTCCTATGCCAAACTCAAGTTGTTGGCGATGAGGGCCGTCTTGGTCGGGTCCGTTGGGTGGACCTAGACTTTCTTCGTGTGCACCGACGAGTCGAAGGACAGGTCGGGTGAACCTGGCCTGCTTAGGGGAGGGAGACTGTTGTCTGTCGACTCCTTCAATCTTGTGAGTTCCTCCTGCATGCCGAAGGACTGGTAGATTCTATTGAATTCCCTATCACAGCTGTCGGACCTCTCGAAGCTTCCATTGATTGTGATGACGCCGTTTTGACCTAGCATTTTCATTTGCAGGTAGGCGTAGTGCGGCACTGCCATGAACCTAGCGAACGCGACACGTCCGAGGATGCAGTGGTATTGTGAGGGCCAGTCGATGACCTCAAAGTCGATGCGCTCTCGCCGAAAGTTTTGCGGCGTGCCGAAGATGATGTCGAGGTTCATTTTGCCCAGGGGATATATGCCCTTCCTTGGGATGATGCCGTGGAACCTCGTGTCTGAAACTTCCAGACAAGTTAGAGGGATCCTCATCGCACACAAGGTACTCGCGAACATGAGGTTGATGCCTCTCCCGCCGTCCATGAAGACGTGACTCATATCGAAGCCCACGATCTGCGCCTCGAGTACGAGGGGATAGTGGACTAGACGAGGAACTTGATGCGGGTGGTCGCGCTTGTCGAAGGTGATGCAGGAGTCGCTTCCACTGAGGTACTCAGTGGTGGAGGGTGGAGAGTTTATCGCCAAATTGACTTGGCAAGTGATGGCCTTCTGCACTCGATTTGAGGGACGCCCTTTTTGGATCGTCCCCATGTTTCCCACGCTCATGGGTATGGCTCGCCTCCATGATGCTGGACCGGCGCGGCCGCGGGTGGTAGTGCTCCGGGCGGTGGTGGAGGAGCTCCATGTGCCACAGCACCTAGGGCAGCTCCATAGCCCCTGTTGATCGCTTTGCGATTCATCTGAGCCAGGCCCTCGTGGAGTTTGAGGAACTCGCGGTAGTCCTTGAGAAGGTGGCTGGATTTTTTCTTGCCATCATGCTTGTCAATGTAGAAGTGCACGTTGCATGGTCCGAACAGTTTGTCCTGGATGGATGTTGTGGGTGCCTCTTCGTGAGTGCGGTGTTGCCACACTTGCGTGGTTTTCCCACCATCGCGGGATCTACCACTGCGATATTCGTTGGTGCGGTTGTCGTTGTGTTTGTCAGCGTAGCCGACTACGACCATATTGACTTCGTCGCGGTCCTCGTAGACGCGCATTCGACGTTTGCCTCGGCGGTCGCGTCTGCGCCCAAGGTCATCGTCATCGTCGGAGTAGGTGCGGTTTTTCACCGAATCTTCTCTGTCCGCCCATCACGATTTCCATCAGGTGGTCGATCGTTTTGGGCTTCGAGCGGACCAGCTCCTACAAGATGTTTTATGCAGAGTTCTTGATGATGGACCACCTCTGGATGTACGAGCGCAGCGACTCGCCAAACCTTTGCTGGCAGCTTCTCAGTTGTTCGATTAATGTGGGCCTTTTGTAAGTGCCTTGAAGTTGCGCACGAAGCTGTAGACCAGCTCTTCCCAGCTGTGAATGGATCCGCGTGGGAGGTTGTTGAGCCATGAGCGAGCGGCACCCAGCAGCTGCAGCTGTAGGCATTGCATGGCCATGCTTCGACTCCCGCCGTGCAGCCTAATGGAGGAGATGTGGTCCTCCAACTAGATTTTTGGGTCCTGCAGGCCATCAAATTTTGGGTTCTCCGATGGGAGTTTGAACCCCTTAGGCATTCGCTTCTACCGGATGGCCCTACTGAAGCATATGGCACCACAGAGCTCACTCTCGTCTTCTTCCGAGTCAGTCGAACGAGCATGCCTTGCCCGCATCTTGTCGACCTTGCACTGCGTGATGTCATCACGCGCGTCGTAATAGCGGTCATGCCGCCGTGAGTGACATCGTCGTGACAGATCGTGACTATCATCATTGGAGGAGTACGAGTAGTAGTATTTGTCCAGAGCCTTGCTTTTCTTCGGCTCTGGTGTTGGTTCTTTGTCGAGGGCGGCCTCGATTAGCCCCAGGCCCGCGATCGTAGATCGGTGCATGGCAGCTCGCGGGGCTCCAGCCGGTGGCTAGTTGTTGAGGAGGTATATGGTGGCCGCTGTCACCGCAGCTTGCAGCGTCTTTGGGAGCCTGTTGCGCCGCGTATCCACCCTCATAGAGCTGAAGTTGAGGACTTTCGTGGATTCTACGCGCTCTTGCTCGGTGAGGTGGGCCAGTCAAGACCGCCTTTTGTTGGCCAGGTACTCGTTGCCTTTGGAGGAGGATCCTCCGTGGGAGGAGAGCCCAGCTCACCGAAGGCTCGACTTGTCCACCGCCTTTCTGCACGCCTCGAGTTGCGCTATCACCTGCTGTTGGCGCTTGAACTCTTCCTTCAGCAGCCAATGGTAGCCCATCAGCATGTCCTGCGAGGTGTTGGTGGGTAGAGGATTGCCCCATAGAGCTTCTCGACAGCGGGCCCACTCGTTGTCATTGAGCATGATCAGCATGCGCTCTCTGGTGTTCTCATTCCCCGTGAGCGACGGTTCTCCTCCTGTCCTGTTATTGGTGGGCGCGCCATTGGTGGGGCCACCGTTGGGTTTGCTGCCGTTCGGTATACCGCCGTTGGGCTGTCCCATGCCAGATCCGGTGCCGACGTTTTTGCGATTGACGCCGGTATTGCCCGCGTTGATGACGGCGCACATGAAGTGATTGTGGAAGTTGTTTCTCCTACAAATTTCAGATCTGGAGCCGTAGGCTCCATCTTCTGCGGCTAGGTCACCTAGATCGGATCCGTGACTGTTGTCGCTATCCGTGTTCCCAGCTGTTGCCGAGGTGTTAAGCTTGCTGACGGTGCCGATTGGTGGTGGGAACCATTATGCAGGAGCAATCGCGGGTGCCATCGGCTGGTCAGGCATGCGAAACATGCCCAGTTGACCGACCTGGAAGCGGAAGCTCCCAATCGCCAGGCTGAACCCATCGCCCACATACTCGAAAGCCGGGCGAGTGGCCGGCATGTGGATGGTGAAGTCGAAAGCGTCGAAGAGCTGGCAAATCTCCACAGTTGCAGAGTTGTAGAACGCAGTTGACGGGGCCGAAGAAGCCACGACATCAGCACCCCCAATTCCCACAGACAGCGCCAATTGACGAGGGTTCAACTCGTCAATGCCCATTGTTATGGACTTGGGTTTTGGAGAAGGAGGAAGCACTGGAGGCATCAATCGGCTAGCAAACAAGCACACAGGGACGCAAGTTTTACCCAGGTTCAGGCCTCGTAGAGGTCCCTATTGTTCTTGTCTGCTCTTGGAATTATCAAAGGAATCGAAGATTACAGGGGTGCGCAGATGCAATCTGGCGATGGTGGTGGAGACTAGGGTTGTGATTGTCCTCCTCACCGCCCCCTCCTAGCCTTTATATAGATCGCCTAGGTCTTAGGTAGCAGGTCGAGTAGGTTACAGATTAGGGTTCGCACTATGAACTTTCTATCTTAAGCTTCTTCTTGCCTCGCAAGCAATCAGAGAGTCCGTGGGCCACTCGAATTCTTCATCGGGGCTTGGCAACGCCGTAGGCTTCTGCCATATCTGGACTGTATATACCAAACTCGAGTACCTATAGGGTATACCCATGTCACTAAGTCAGCGGGAGATCGAGCAGTTTATCAAGTGCCTCATAGGAGTGAAAGTTCCTTACGGTTACTCAGGGAAGATAAGCAGATATATAGACACGGTAAAGCAGAGGTTCAGCAGGATGAAGTCTCATGACTATCACGTGCTGATGACACAGATACTTCCTATCACAATCCAAGGGATAATGGACAAGCACGTCCATGAGACATTATTTGTCCTCTACAACTTTTTCGACGTCATCTCTCGGAAGTAGATCGGCGTCCAGCAGCTCGCAAGGCTACAAGAAGAGATAGTCGTGATACTATGCGAGCTCGAGATTTACTTCCCGCATGCATTCTTCAACATCGTAGTGCATCTGCTGGTCCATGTCATGGATGATATCATCCACCTTGGGCCGACATTCCTTCACAACATGATGTCATTCGAAAGGATGAATAGAATCATCAAAGGCTTTGGCCGCAACAGGGCCCATCCAGATGCAAGCATAGCCAAGGGATTTCTGACCTACGAGTGCATCTCTTTCTGCCAGAATTATTTAGGCACCGCCGACGAGGACCCTGTTAGTCTAGCAGGAAACAACAGGCACCTTGGCAGGCTCACTGGATGTGGTCACCGCGAGGGTCATTGCACTGTTCATGTCGACCACACTGATCGACGCATCGACTTTGACAGGGAGAATCTAGTTGCGCTAAAACACATAGAATTGGTCGACCCTTGATGCGCAGAGCAAAAAAGCTTTATTGAGAAGAAGTACAACGACCTGGGCCGGACAAGGACTTAAGGAGAAATAATAAGAGAGCACAACTCCACCTTCACGCGGTGGTTCAAGGAGAAGCTACTGGAAAATCCCTCCTAGATTCCTCGTATGGAAGAGGACAAACTCATATTCACCTTGTCACAGGGCCCCGCACACAACCTTAGGACCTACCAGGCATACGACATCAACGGCTACACATTCTACACCAAGGAAAAGGACAAGAACAGCGAATATTGGAACTCAGGAGTAACTATGGAATGCTTCACGGACGAGTTGACTACCATCAAGGAAAGGTACTATGGAAGGATAGAGGAGATATGGGAGCTCAACTACTATGGAGAAAAGGTGCTGATGTTCTGTGTTAGATGGGCCAAAAAAGTCGAAAAAGAAGATCGGTATTTCACAACCATGGTTATACCCGAAGCCAAAACAATAACTGTCGATGCGAACGTCATTGCTAAAAATGAGTCGTGGGTATTGGCTATCCAAGTGGATCAATGTTTTTTCATTACCGACCCGACAAAGCCTAGTCATGTTATCATGAGGAGGGAAAAAAGGAGAATCATTGGAATGGACGAGGTAGCCAACGAGGAAGACATCGACAACTATGGTGACCCAAATATGGAAGAGGACATCGACATACCTACTACTTAGACAAGAAGAAGCAGGACCACCCTACAGGCTAAAGGTTGTCCATTCACGAGAAGAAGTCAACAGATTCCCAGGTTAAATTATTCAACAGCGACGAAGAAGGGCAAGAAAATAGTGAAGGGCAAGAAGATTGTCAAACGCTAGGGAGCCGTGTGATTATGTGTGTGCATGTCAAACGCTATCGCCGTGTGTGTATATGTGTCACGTGTGTGTATGTCAAACGCTAGCGCGTGTGGTGTCAATCCATTACTTGGGTACTAAACTAGTACTAAATAAGAGGAATATATGTTTAAACACATTTTAAATCGAAGGAATATATGTTTAAATCGAAGGAATATATGTTTAAACACATTTAAAAAAAATCTAGATATACTTAGTACTAGTTTTATACTAAACTAGTACCAAATTGGATGGAGAAAGTAAAATACATTTAAAAAAATAAAAACTAAGACACCTAGGATTCGAACCTGGATGCCCCAGTTAGTTAAGAGCATGGTCAGCTACCAATGCAGCCATGTGGTGTTGCTGTCAACCACACAGCACACGTCTGTTTTGTGCTAAGTGGCAAAAATATCCGTGGCGCACCTCACGTATATGCAACACCGATACACGTGGATGCTCTGCCAGCGTGTCCTCCCCTCTGGGCCCACTAATATCCGTGGCGCATGTCGTAGGGATACGCCACAGATACTCTACACTTAGGAAAAACAAATCGACGCGAGGGGCCCTTTCCCTCATTCGTCCTCTCTCTCGCTCAGTTCAGATCAAACCAGCCCCACCGCCGCCGCTTTTGATCCCGCCACTGTCGTCGCGTAGAAGCGCCACTATGGAGGAGGAGGACGTTGTGGAGGGGGAGGTCTCCGCTATGGAGGAGGAGGCCGTCGCTGTCCATGCCGATGTGAGGAGGTCACCACTGTCCATGCCGCCACTACCGTTTAGTCGTCCGGCCGTCGTCGAGGTACCCTTCCCCTCTCTCCCACTCCCCTCCCCTAGCCCTCCCCTTTCCCCTGTCCCCTGTCCCTGCTAGGGTTTGCAGCTAGGACCCCTGACCTATGAACATTGCTTGCATCAGGTTTTGCATCAAGTCTATTTTGCTAGTGGTTCTTGTAGTGGTGTTTCTATATTGATGCTACCAGATTGCTTTGTAGTGGTGGTTCTTGCTTAGGTTCTGTAGCTTAGGTTCTTGCTTAGGTTCTATAGCTTAGCTTAGGTTCTTGCTTAGGTTCTGTAGCTTAGGTTCTTTCTTAGGTTCTGTAGCTTAGATTCTTGCTTAGGTTTTGTAGCTTATCTTAGGTTCTGTATCTTATCTTAGGTTCTTGCTTAGTATTGATGCTACCAGATTTTGTAGCTAAGGTTCTGTATTGATGCTACCAGATTGTAGAGTATTGATGCTACCAGATTCTACATAATGATTCCTAGGTGTTTTACCTAAGTAAAATGATTTAAATGTATGCTTTGCTTGCTTAGAAAGGAATTTAAGTTCTTTAAAAGCAATACTGGCTAATGATACTAACATTGGTTTCAAATTCTCAGTGATGATCCAGTATAGCAAGTGGTTTTATATATTTTTAGTAAGAACAGAGTAAAATTGAGTAGGTTTAGTAGTGGTTTTTGCAGAGTAGTAGTGGTTTTTGCAGAGTAGTAGTAGGTTTTTGCAGAGTAGTAGTGCAAGAAATTCATGATAGTTTATTGATGTGTTTCTTCATAAATCATGTGCTTTGCTCCTGGATGTTCATTGGTAACTGGTTGCTCTGTTTGATGAGACTTAAGATGTCTACTATGTATCAATGTTTATTTTTTCTTGGTATGTATTGTTATATACAATATTTATTGTTATATGTAGTATAGGTTTAGTAGCTACTGGTTGCTCTGTAGTTTCCACATTGCTTTAACTAAAATTATACCTTAACTTGCATCTTGCATTAGTACTTGTTATTACTGCAACTACTAACTTTACACTGGATGAGTATTGTGTAGGGGTTCGTAGCATGGAAAACAAAAATTTTCTATCGCATACAAACAAACAAGCCAAGATCTATCTACTAGATTGTAGCAACGAGTCGATAGAGGAACTCACCCTCGAAGATTCCAAAGCGGTTAACGAGAGCAGATTCTCGTGGGTGATGTAGTCGTACTCTTTCCGATCTCAAGATCGCGTAGACGATCCTTCCAGCGCCACGTTCCGGCAGCGCTCCCGCAGTCGGTCACACGTTCGGTACTCGACGAAGACCTTCCTCTCCCTTGTTCCAGCAGGCAGCGGAGGTTGTAGCACTCTCCTCGCGATTCCGACAGCACAACGGCGTGGTACCGGAAGTAGAGGGAATCCGAGGCTTCGCCTTAAGCCAAGTAGTATGGTGGAGCTTATGAGAGAGGCTATTAGTGGTCTAGTAATTAGACACACCAATTAGAAGGCTCTAAACCAATTAGAAGGCTCTAAACCGCTGGCTAAAGCAATTAGAAGCTCTAAACCAAAACGGCTCTAAACCGGAGATTAGAGGTAGGAACTTGTGTGTGCTAGGAGGGAGCCCTGCCCCTCCTTATATAGGTGGGAGGGCCGGCCAAGGGGAGGAGAGTCCCTCCCCAAGTCGGCTTGGTGGGGCGCCGGCCAAGGGAGGAATCCTCCTCCACCCGGCCTCCACCAATCCTCCTCTCTTCCCACTTCCCAAAATTGCCGTTTGACTTTCAAACTAGCCGTTTGACTTTTCAATTTAGGATTTAAATAAACCCTTTATTTTGGACAGCAAGAACACCTAGTACATGATGCAATCATTCCAACTTACAATGACACATTCATGTACCCTTCCCCCTCCCGGAGTGCCGGACATTCCGGGACCTTCTAGAATGTTCCCGATGAAAACACCGGAACCATTCCCCAACTCCGAAACGGGACTTTCCTTATATGAATCTTATTCTCCGGACCATTCCGGATCTCCTCGTGATATCCCGGATCCCATCCGAGCCTCCGAACAACATTCGGTCTCTTTCTCATAATACCATAACTACTCAAACAACGTCGAATCCTTAAGTGTGTCTCACGGTTCGTGAATTATGCGGACATGATCGAGACACTTCTCCTAACAATAACCAATAGAGGAATCTGGAAATTCATATGGCTCTACATATTTCTACGATTACTTGCGATCGAATGAACCACTTACATACGATACCAATTTCCCTTTGTCTCACGATATGTTACTTATCCGAGGTTATGATCGGTATCTCGCATACCTAGTTCAACCTCGCATCGATAAGTACTCTTTTCTCGTTCCCGTGATATGTGATCCCTTGTGAGCCAGTCACATGCTTGCAAGCTAATTGGATGACATTTCACCGAGAGGGCCCAGAGTATATCTATCCGTCATATGGATGGACAAATCCCACTCTTGATCCATGTGTTTCAACCAATACTTTCCGAACACTCAATGCCACTTTTATAGCCACCCTGTTATGGTGTGGTGTTTGATGACATCAAAGCATCCATCCGGTAAAGGTGATATGCATGATCTCATGGTCGAAGGAATTAGGTTACTATGTATCAGAAAGCATATAGCAATTGAACTATTGAAATGACTTGATCTTTATGCTACGCTTATCTATAGGAGTATGTCCATCACATCATTCTCCTAATGATATGACCCTGTTGTTAATAACATCTCTATGTTCATGATCAGGAAACAATGATCATATATTAACCAACAAGCTAGTTTAACAAGAGGCTTTACTAGGGACTCTTATTTCAGTTTACAAATCACACAAGTATTAATGTTTCCTGTTAATACAATTATAGCATGGTATGTAAACATTTATCATAAATATGAAGATATGATAATAACCATTTTATTATTGCCTCTTGGGCATATCTCCAACAGTCTCCCACTTGCACTAGAGTCAATAATCTAGTTTCAAACCTTTGTGTATTCAACACCTATGGCTTTACGGTGTTGTATGTACACGATTGCCAGTGGTCAACTGATCTCCGGATCTGACACTTCCAGGTCCGTGTGTAATTGCATGTCTTTGCGTCCCTACGCATCACTCATTCTCTAATGAGATGGCTTTGTATGATTTGGTCTTTCGGTGTGATCTTTAGTTCTTTGGGGTTAAAACATGTTGATAATATTGTCGCACAATATATCTTCATAGTATTATCCCGCTGTGAACTACACCTAGTTTGATAACAAACTACTTGACACAAATGCCCTCTTTTGCTGCTATAATAGCAGTCATATACTTAGCCTTTTGTTGAAGTATCTGTCACAATGTCTTAACTTTGGAACTCATCCAAATCCATTATGGAACTCACTTTCCATTTATATTGTGCCACCCTTAATTTAGATTGAGATAAACTTAATTTGTACTTTGTGACAAAACTAGTATCAATGTAGTACTTTTACAATGAACTAGCCATCTATTTGTCACTTCTACAAATAATATACTCTTAGTTCTTCCAAAAGATCATAAGAATATCCTTACTATCATCCAATGATCATCTTATGAATCATTCTGGTATATGCTCATAATATTTATAGCATAGGACATATCTGGATTTGTACATATCACAGTATGATTGATATAAATACTCTTTGTGATTTCATACATCAAGTATCAATCTATACTTGAATCTTTGTTTCACTTACCAAGTGCCAATACACTTGAATATATCATCAACATTGAACTCTTTCAATCCTTTCTGTGCAACAAGAACCTTTCTTGTAGTTTCTATATTGAATTCATTCAATATCTCGTCTATGTACTTCTGGCACAACCATATTAGCGTCTATTGATGCCAAATATTTGGGTTTTGCCTAAGTCTTTCATCGGGATGAAATTCTTAATATGTGTTAATAAAAGATACATTATTTCCAATCAACAATATGTCTTCCACATAATGTATTAGAAACATGTCTTAGCGCTCCCACTTAATTTCTTGCAAATGCAAGCATCTTCATTGTCTCCGATGAAATTAAACTCTTTTAACAGTTTCATCATAGTGAAGATTCCAACTCCGCTATGCTTACTTCAACCATTGAAGTTTGCATATGCTTTAGCATCCTTTGAATTAACAAAACCCTTTGGACCGTGTCATGCACACGCCCTAGGTAACCATTCTATTAGAAGAACTTGTTTTGTTTATTCTACTACCACATAACAAATTATATGTAGTGGTTGCTACATTAATCCGTCTAGACTAAAAATCGCTATGAAAGATCAAATCTTGTCATATACAACCTTTGAACATTGTTGTGAACTCTTTCCCAACATGTCGACTATTTCATAGATGTGAAACATCAATGTCTACTTCTTTATAGATCCAAACACAACTGCAAGGTCTTACACCTTTTCCGAGGGTCCTTCAAGTTCAAAACTTGATTTCTCGTGTATGGAACTATCACGGATTATATGGCTTCAAGCCATTTGACGGAGTCAGGGCCCATCATCGCTTCTTTGCATGTAGTAGGTTCATTATTCTCAAATAATGATTCAACCCTCAAATCTTGATATTTGATTGTTCATCCGACCTACTTGTTTCAATAGAAACTTAGACCTCCGTGACCACAACCTTTGAGGCACGTGAGCCATGAGCATTGTTGCCTCGAACACTTTTCGGTGCTACGCAACTTTGCACATATAGCTAAGGTTCTTTTAACCTTATCAAAGTTCTATTGTCCTCCCACTTGACTTTTCACGAAAAATTCCTTCTCAAAGAAACTTGACGTTCTAAGCGACAAACACTTTTGTCTCCGGTGTTTATGGAGGAATATTTAACAGTAATACAAAGACAGGTTTATCCGACTTTGGTTGCAAACATCTTTCTTATGCATAGCATACCAATGTTTAAGAAAGGACTACTTGGGTTTTATCCCAAACCATAACCTTATATGGTGTCATTTCAGCGGATTATGATGGAGCTCTTTTCAGTGGAAAAGCGGTAATCTCCAAAGCTTTTAATCTTTTAAAATATAATGGCAGTTCTATGAATTACACCTTTGATCTTACCATGTCAAACAAGGTTTTAATTACATATCTCGAACGCTCCATACTCTTATGGTGTTTCGAAATGCAAATTCGTAATCGATTCCTTAAATCTTAGGTATTATGCTAAACTTGTAATTCAAATATCTTCCTTTATGATCTTATCATAAACTATTTACATTCGTGTTACAATGATTTTGCACTTCATCTTGAAAGTCTTTGAACTTTTCAAATGTTTCATACTTCATCCTTATTAAGTAAATATTCAGATATTCACTCAAATTTTCGGAGAAAGCATATGAAGTTGAAATCCATCGCCTTGACTACACATAATGGAGTTCGTACAACAATATGCACAAGTTCCAATAAGCTAGTCTTTCGTTCCTTTTGGCCTATGAACGAAGTTTTAATTATCTCTAGGAAAGTTTCACAAACGCGTCATTTGATCAAAAATCAAAAGACTCCAAAATTCCATCCACATGGAGTTTCTTCATGTTTTCTTTCCAATATAATTTAAACGGCGATGTCACTTCCTAAGTGATCTTTCAATCAATTTGTCTTTCGACAATTTTAGCACTAGTTTTATGGATGTGATTTCTCCAACGAGATTTGTGAATCATCCATCTTTTATGGATTACGGCAATTATTTGAACAACCCTTTTGTTCTCATAATACCTGATAAAACAAATCTTGAAGGCAAGCGTTGATGTTTAACGAGCAACAAAATAACCCTTTATTTGTTCTCGATGAACATCATCACCTATTCTTTGCTAGTTACTTAGGCCATTGTAGTTCATGAATTGTGTTGTTTCGTATGACGATTCACACCAACAAATTCAGTATCAAATACTTAAGAACCACATTGTTTAATAAGCAAAGAATATAGCCATAACACATATATCATCTATATACTTAAACTGAACAATTCTAGTCTTTTCTTTTCTGCCATATACTTATGAGATTCTCTTTCAGTATTTCCTTTCTGTTTGAAAGAATCTATCAACATCAATAGTGGAGTCATACTTATGACACATAGTCCAAAGCGTGTATAGTTAAATACCAATGTCTTTGAACTTGCACTTTGAAGTAGATCACCATTATCAAATATTTGGTGTTCTTTCAAATTCCTTTCTTTAGTAATCTCTTGGTGTAGTAAACATTTTACCTACATCAAATATTCACCCTCATCATGGACTTATCCATGATCTAGCTACTTTTAGCTTGTAACGGTGAATCACGAGTATAATGTTGCTCTCCAAAACCTTTTGGAAGATTAGGACAACTAGTGTCTCCAACCTTTTGCAAATTCTCATCCAAATATGAGAACATGAACTTTGCCATATTAGACTTTATCATGTTGCAACAAAACTTTGTTTCAGATATCACAATATCTTCCACACATCATGGTTTCAAACAACTCTTTCAGATCCTAGATAACCTTGATATTAAGAGAATCTTTTGAATATCAAGAATCATGGAGACAAACATGATACTCAAACACTAACACTTGGAATTGTCACTCTTGTTTTAATACTAATTATTAAACTTTATGGAGTAACCGGAACTTACTGAAAGTTTGCAATAGGACTTTTAAACTTTAGATTAACACTTCAAAACAATACGATACCAGTCAGAAGTAACTAACCAGAATTCTATAGTTCTATCATCTCAATTAAAACTAAGCGCAAGGTGGTAAACGGATGCCAATGACTACAACAACTATGCAAATTCACTTTGATTTTAGTTTATGATAAATTGAGTTCTAATTAATAATTAAATTAATCTAGGTGAACTCCCACTTAAAACAACATCCCTCACATTGTTTTAGTGATCACACGAACCAAATCCACCACATCAAAACCGATCATCACGAGAGTTGATATAGTTTCAATGGCGAACAATCAACATGTTCATCATATCTACTATATGACTCATGCTCTACCTTTCGGTAATCCGTGTTCTGAGGCCATGTCTGTACATGCTAGGCTCGTCAAGATCAAATCTTAGCTACCGCATAAGCAAATCTGGCTTGCTTACGTTGTATTCACCCGCGGAATAAAAGACACCCGATCATCACGTGGTGCTTCGAAGAAGCAAGCTTTGGCAACGCTGCATACTAAGGGTGAACACTTTAGAACTTGAAAAATATGTGCATGAGGATCATCTTATAATGCTACCGCTGCCTACTAAGCAATACAAGATGCATAAAGGATTAACATCACATGCAATTCATAATATGTGATATGATATGGTTTCTTCTTTGTGCTTTCGATCTCCATCTTCAAGCACGAACATGATCTCCATCATCACCGCATAGCATCAATGTCAATGACGCTTCTTCATGGTTGTCGCCCACCAGCTTCAACTATTACAACTACTTTGAATAGACACGCAGGTCTTAACAAAATTAAAGACAACCATATATTCTGCCGTTGCCAACTTACAATAAGGAACATTGCATACATCAAATATAATCACAATCATGGCCATATCACATCATCGCACACCCCGCAAAACAAAGTTAGACGCCTCTACTTTCTTTGCATATTTTACGTGGTTTGGGGCTTTCAATAAGTGTCGTTCTAACTTACGAACAAGAACCACAACATTGATACTAGCATTGTTGATCACCCGTTGTAAATTGGATCTTTACTATGCTAGGAGAAACAGCACCAAAGCCACTTATGCAATACAAGTTGCATGTCAAGCGTGGAGCAAGTCTCATGAACGATGTCATGTAAGGTTAGCCGCCTTCATCCCAACATACCGCAAGATGCAAAGTACACAAAAGCAATCTACAATAAAACATCAATGCCCACAATGATCATTGTGTTCTACTCGCAACAGATCTACATATAGACACGGCTCTGATACCACCGTAGGGGTTCGTAGCATGGAAAACAAAATTTTCTATCGCATACAAACAAACAAGCCAAGATCTATCTACTAGATTGTAGCAACGAGTCGATAGAGGAACTCACCGAAGATTCCAAAGCGGTTAACGAGAGCAGATTCGTGGGTGATGTAGTCGTACTCTTCCGATCTCAAGATCGCAGAGACGATCCTTCCAGCGCCACGTTCCGCAGCGCCCCGCAATGATCGGTCACACGTTCGGTACTGACGAAGACCTTCCTCTCCCTTGTTCCAGCAAATGGAGGTTGTAGCACTCTCCTCGCGATTCCGGCAGACAACGGCGTGGTACCGAAGTAGAGGGAAATCCCAGGCTTCGCCTTAAGCCAAAAGTAGTATGGTGGAGCTTATGAGAGAGGCTATTAGTGGTCTAGTAATTAGACACACCAATTAGAAGGCTCTAAACCAATTAGAAGGCTCTAAACCGCTGGCTAAAGCAATTAGAAGCTCTAAACCAAAACGGCTCTAAACCGGAGATTAGAGGTAGGAACTTGTGTGTTCTAGGAGGGGAGCCCTGCCCCTCCTTATATAGGTGGGAGGGCCGGCCAAGGGGAGGAGAGTCCCTCCCCAAGTCGGCTTGGTGGGGCGCCGGCCAAGGGAGGAACCCTCCTCCAATTCGGCCTCCACCAATCCTCCTCTCTTCCCACTTCCCAAAATTGCCGTTTGACTTTCAAACTAGCCGTTTGACTTTTCAATTTAGGATTTAAATAAACCCTTTATTTTGGACAGCAAGAACACCTAGTACATGATGCAATCATTCCAACTTACAATGACACATTCATGTACCCTTCCCCCCCCGGAGTGCCGGACATTCCGGGACCTTCTAGAATGTTCCCGATGAAAACACCGGAACCATTCCCCAACTCCGAAACGGGACTTTCCTTATATGAATCTTATTCTCCGGACCATTCCGGATCTCCTCGATATCCCGGATCCCATCCGAGCCTCAACAACATTCGGTCTCTTTCTCATAATACCATAACTACTCAAACAACGTCAATCCTTAAGTGTGTCTCAGTCCGGTTCGTGAATTATGCGGACATGATCGAGACACTTCTCCGAACAATAACCAATAGAGGAATCTGGAAATTCATATGGCTCCCACATATTTCTATGATTACTTTGCGATCGAATGAACCACTTACATACGATACCAATTTCCCTTTGTCTCACGATATGTTACTTATCCGAGGTTATGATCGCCGGTATCTCGCATACCTAGTTCAACCTCGCATCGATAAGTACTCTTTTCTCGTTCCCGTGATATGTGATCCCTTGTGAGCCAGTCACATGCTTGCAAGCTAATTGGATGACATTTCACCGAGAGGGCCCAGAGTATATCTATCCGTCATATGGATGGACAAATCCCACTCTTGATCCATGTGTTTCAACCAATACTTTCCGAACACTCAATGCCACTTTTATAGCCACCCTGTTACGGTGTGGTGTTTGATGACATCAAAGCATCCATCCGGTAAAGGTGATATGCATGATCTCATGGTCGAAGGAATTAGGTTACTATGTATCAGAAAGCATATAGCAATTGAACTATTGAAATGACTTGATCTTTATGCTACGCTTATCTATAGGAGTATGTCCATCACATCATTCTCCTAATGATATGACCCTGTTGTTAATAACATCTCTATGTTCATGATCAGGAAACAATGATCATATATTAACCAACAAGCTAGTTTAACAAGAGGCTTTACTAGGGACTCTTATTTCAGTTTACAAATCACACAAGTATTAATGTTTCCTGTTAATACAATTATAGCATGGTATGTAAACATTTATCATAAATATGAAGATATGATAATAACCATTTTATTATTGCCTCTTGGGCATATCTCCAACATATTGTACTGAGGTTCATTTGGAATTGTATTCTCAGTTGGGATGTGTCAGTGAGATAAAAATAATTTGAACCACTTCTACAAATATCAATGGACTGGAAGTGTCATGACATGAGCTAAATGTAACCAACTTTTTTAGGACCACATGTAGCCTAGCTAGAACCTCATGTAGTAGTAACCTCATGTGAATCAGTAGTGGTTCTTGCACTAGTGGTCCAGTAGTGGTTCTTGCAGAGTAGTAGTAGGTACAGTAGTGGTTCAGTAGTAGTAGGTTCCGTAGGTTCTTGCAGAGTTAGTGCTTACTTTGCAGTGCTTGCTTGCAGAGTAGTAGTAGGTGCAGTTAGGTTTAGTGTCTTAGGTTCAGTAGCTACTAAACCTAAGGAAAACTATATATATATTATCTACTACTATCTGTATATATTAGCTTAGGTTCAGTAGTTTCTTAGGTTCTGCAGTGCTTGCTTGCTATTATCTACTTGTATATTCAAGAAAAACTATATATATTGATGAATTTGTTGGTGCAAGATATGTTCTGGTGGTTGTTGATGAATTAATGCTTATTTTGTGGAATGGTTTCAGTGTATATTTTTTTAAAATGGAAGTCTTTTGTGAAGTGTGCTTCTCCTCTATGTATATGTTTATGTGTATGAGATGTAGGATTTCAACCCTTTAAGGGTTTTGAGTTGCCCGTTTTTGCCGAAATGTTGATTCATTTCTGTTTCGGTGAAAAAGGGCACTCCTAGGTCCATAAATTAGCAAAGGTCATGTCGGATTTTCTCATAGATTTTTATACTAACTAGTTGCATCTTTGTATGTAGTACTCACCATGTCAAGCGGACACAACAACTACGGGGCCGACACATCTCGGCCTACAAACGTCTTAGAAGAAGCCCGAGAGAGTAACAAGGTGTTTTGGGAGTTTGGCTGGGACGAGGGCGACGGAGGCAACGACGAGATGTATGACCCGATGCAAGACGAGGATGACGCCACCGATGAAGAAACCATTAATAGTGGTGATGTCCAGGATGAAGCCACCACCGATACTGGCGTCGCGGGTGAGACAATTGCCGGCGAACGCATAGATGGCGGTAGTAGCCAACCTAATAACGCCAAGAAGCAAAGGAAGGATTGGCAACCACTAGTGCTCAACACCGTCCGAGAGGAATTTACTTAACTGTCCCCTTCTGGTGTACCCTTGGAGCCTGAAGAACTTGTCAAAGGGTATGTGAAAGATCGGTATAAGCGACTAGAGGGGGGTAAATAGGGGCTTGTTCGTCTGCGGTACACAAGTTGGCAGGCTAGCGCATGGCGGTACCTAAGTTGCCTGAAATTACCGCGTTTAGAAAAGTTAGGCCGCCAACTACTGAGAGGGGCCATTTCGAGGCAAACTCATCTCACCCCTGCCAAATACAAACATTTCGTTAAAACACCCCGTGAAGTAGACGGTCGGGACCCACATGTCAGTTATCTGTCCATGACGCGGGCGCCAACGCGGCAACCTCTTAGGCAAATCGAGCAGCTAAGTGGATTGGATGCGTTGACCAATTTCACAAATCCATTCCCAGCTTTCCCCTAGCACCGGCGGCATTGAAATGCACCCTCCAGGCAGGACGATCCCTTTGGACATTTGACTTCCGGGGCCATGTTGCCGCGCCCAGTTGCTGCGCCTAGTCGCTGATACCGAGCACCAATGGCGCATGCCGTAGCCACCGTTGCGAGGCTCTAGCCCGCCTCTGCCACCGACGAGCCGAGCAGTTCGGAGGATGGCAGATCCTACTATCAAGGAAGAAGAAGTTCTGGCTACAAGCGGGTGAGCTACCCTTCTATTTGCTATTCGCACTAGTTACAACTGCTAGCTGGCTACTAAACCTCAAATTGTTTGTTAGCCCAACGCTGACAAACATATTTTGTCCACAGTTTTCTGTCAAGTGGGATCTACGTGGACCCCCCTTACCTGGTTACGGTAGTCCTCTACAGGTACGACTCTAAGGGCAAGTGGTATGGAAGCCATTGTTTCACGCTGGAAGAAGCGCCTGCGCAGATCTGCACTATATCTGGTATGGTTGCTGTTCTGTGTAATCATGTTGAATTATGGCCGAAACAGACAGCAAAGTTCAGCTTCATGGATGAACATGGCATCATGGTTCCTATAACATGTGACAGGCAGCTAATTGGGTTGATGAAAAGGTATGCTTCGGCTGCAATGTTTGACCTGAAATGTCGTGTACTGGATGTGGAAGCTGCTGCAACTGGGAGTCGCCCTTCTATTCTTGGACAGGGTGGTTGCTCGAACCCAATTAGCTCCTGGTAAGAAAAAGTCTCTTGGGGTTCGCATGTTTGTGATGAATTGTAATTTTTGTTTTATTTACTTTGTAGATATTGGGCAATTATGCAACAGTCTTGTTTCTTTGACAGGAAGCGCCGCAAGGTTAGAAACATGACTGTCGGGTCAGTCATTTTGCTGCGTGGAGAAATTAAAAACGAGTGGAAAGATGTCATTTGGCTGCACGAAGAAATTAAAAACGAGTGGAAAGATGATGTTGGACACGATTCTGGTGCCCATTGTCCCGGCGATGCAGAGTACGTGAAGCTAAGAAAATTGGCACCGAGGAAGAGGAAGAAGGCAGGAAATGAAGAAGCCATTGGACGTGAAGGCTTGGCACCCAGGCTGCGGAAGAAGGCTGCTGGCAATGAAGATGCATAGTAATGTGTTGAACTTGAACCTATATATGTAATTCTGTTAAATTTTGATCGCTCTGTGTGTGGTACGTTGCTGGGCGAAACAATGTACCCACGTTCTCTGAGTAAAATGTACCGCGACTTAGGGTTTGGAAACGCCCGATTCAGTAGTTGAATCTGAAATTGTGAATGTCCCACTGCTATCTGAAAACAATGATCCACCGGTTCCACGATTGTTGTGGGGCAGGAGGTCTCCAAATACGATGAAATGTAAGTGGCACATAAATAAATTATGTAAGCTACCACACTCCACGAAGCAGCAACTTATTTCAAATGCTTCACAACGACGTGGCAACATAAACAGCAATGTTCTCACCGATAATGTCCAGATGAGGAGGAAATGGGTACCACTTTGTGTCCTAATCTTGAGCCCGTCTATCTCACCGCCTCTCTACTCCTGCATCCCCTGCATCTAGCGAAGCTCCCAGATCTCCAGTAACCGGGTGTACGTGCTTCCACTTTATAAATTGTGGTTGTGCCATTTGCATGCGGCACAATCCACGTAGATTACGTTTAAACAAACCACCAGTGTCAGAATACACTAGTAGAAAAGGTGTCTTTGGTCCACGATTACGTTCCCAATCCGGGACAGAGATCTAAATCGAGGCAGAAATTGATCTAAATCACAAATTCTTCCACAAATTAATGCAAGGTCAGAGCAATTTTTTTCCTCCCTGGAATCTGGGACCAATAGTTCAGACCGCGAGGTCAACAAGTACAAATACTACAACTTAAAAAGGCACGGAGCTTAAGTTAAATAGAACTAGTTATCACACATCTCCTTGATCTTCCTAATCTTGGCCCAATGCGCATCTTCCTGCGAGAGCAGGGATCGAATTGTCTGCTCCTTCCTTTTAGCATCTTCCTTGCACAGCTTCAATTGTTTCTCTGCATTTTTCCTCATGCACTTGTCAATACTCATAGTTGTGTACTGTAGGACTTTGGCCTGGTGGAGATCGTTCCTTTCTTGAGTCAGTTCTTGCTCTGCTTTAGCCTTTAGGGCCAACGCCGCATCCCTCTCCTTCTCGACTTTGATAACCTTGTCCTGCACCCACCTGAGATCTCGCTTATGCTTGGTCATGTCAACTGGTTCCCATAGCTTCATCTCAACACTGTCAAGAAGTGAGCTGAATACGGATTCTTTCAACTCGACAGTCATTTCCCATAGTTTGTCCAGCGTTTTCTGCATCGATTTGGGCCACTCTGGATCTACCCATTTGACAACACCGCAACTTCCGCCTTGCATCATTGCACGATGTCCTTGACACCGTAGAAACCTCCTACCTGCGTTTCGTCCTTCGAAGGCTACAAATTTAGCGGGCACATATCCATGTTTACATACTAGAGGACTGTCTTCATCCTCTAAACCATGATAGTCGGAGTCATACATCGTCTGGTTGGCCTAACACATCATACGTGCATGAGTAAACATATTAGATCTAGCTCAAAAAATAGATAACTGGCCACAGATGATAGAAATAGAGATAAGACGACTCACATTGAAATCACCGTCCCTGTCATCACGATGTGTTTCCTCGCCATCTCCCCTTGAACCCATGGCGAGAGGGGTGGGGGGGTGGCTGTCGGAGAGGGGATTGGGATGGAGGCGCCGTCGGCTAGCGGCTACGGCAGGATGGGAGTGAAGTGGGGAAAGGGGCTTCAAGGGTAAGGAAGATAAGTACGGGGAGGAAGAGAAGTAATGGGGACGTGACACTGGGATGTGGCCCACTGAACTCGTGAGACGTGACACTCGAAACAGGGGAGCGCCCGGTGTTGCCAGTTAGTCCAAAGCAAGCGTGGCCAATCATGCCGCAGAACAGCCTACTCGCGGATCGCTCTCATGAAGACCATCCCAATTGTCCAAGCGCCCCAATCAAACGGTATGTAGCAATCGTCAAGTAGAACAACTGTGTTAGGGCGTGCCTTCTAGAAGACTCGGTCTAACGGCTACCCATGCAATGACACTGGGTATGGTTCATGAAAAGAACAGACATGCAATGACATCGGTAGACCATGCGTGGTTTATGGAAGTAACAGACATGCAATGACTCTAGCTATGGTTAATGAAAAGAACATGCATGCAATGACACTACGTGTGGTTCATGAAAAAAACATACATCCAATGACACTGGTGGATCCTTATGTGGTTCATGAAAAGAACAGACATGCAATGACACCGGTGGATCCTTATGTGGTTTGTTTAGAGGAACAGACATGCAATGACTCTAGCCGTGGTTCATGAAAAGAACATACATGCAATGACACCAGGTGTGGTTCATGAAAAAAACAGACATGCAATGACTTATGTGGTTCATGAAAAGAACACACATCCAATGACTCTGGTAGATCCTTATGTGGTTCATGAAAAGAACTGACATGAAGTGACACTGGGTGTGGTTCATGAAAAGAACAGACATGCACTGACACTAGGAGTGGTTCATGAAAAGAATAGACATGCAATGACACTGGTGGATCCTTAGGTGGTTTATGGAAGGAACAAACATGCAATCACACTAGGTGGATCCATATGTGGTTTATGGAAGTAACACACATGCAATGACACTGGGTGTGGTTCATGAAAAGAACAGACATGCAATGACACTGGTAGATCCTTATGTGGTTCATGAAAAGAATAGACATGCAATGACACTGGTGGATCCTTATGTGGTTTGTTTAGAGGAACGGACATGCAATGACTCTAGCCGTGGTTCATGAAAAGAACATACATGCAATGACACTAGGTGTGGTTCATGAAAAGAATAGACATGCAATCACTTATGTGGTTTGTTTAGAGGAACACACATGCAATGACACTAGGTGTGGTTCATGAAAAGAACAGATAGGCAATGACACTGGTGGATCCTTATGTCGTTTGTTTAGAAGTACACGCATGCAACGACACTGGGTGTGGTTCATGAAAAGAACAGACACGCAATGACACTGCTGGATCCTTATGTGGTTTGTTTAGAGGAACAAACATGCAATCACACTAGGTGGGTCCATATGTGGTTTATGGAAGTAAAAGACATGCAATGACTCTAGCTGTGATTCATGAAAAGAACAGACATGAAATGGGACTGGTGGATCCTTATGTGGTTCATGAAAAGAACAGATAGGCAATGACACTGGTGGATCCTTATGTGGTTTGATTAGAAGAACACACATGCAATGACACTGGGTGTGGTTCATGAGAAGAACACACACGCAATGACACTGGTGGATCCTTATGTGGTTTGTTTAGAGGAACAAACATGCAATGACACCGGTGGATACACATGTGGTTTATGGAAGTAAAAGACATGCAATGACACTGGTAGATCGTTATGTGGTTCATGAAAAGAACAGACATGCAGTGAAACTGGGTGTCGTTCATGAATAGAACAGACATGCACTGACACTGGGTGTGGTTCATGAAAAGAACAGACAGGCAATGATACTGGTGGATCCTTATCCGGTTTATGGAAGGAACAGACATGCAATCACACTAGGTGGATCCATATGTGGTTTATGGAAGTAAAAGACATGCAATGACTCTAGCTGTGGTCCATGAAAAGAACAAACATGCATTGACACTGGTAGATCCTTATGTGGTTCATGAAAAGAACAGACATGCAATGACACTGGTGGATCCTTATGTGGTTTGTTTAGAAGAACACACATGCAATGACTCTAGCCGTGGTTCATGAAAATAACATACATGCAATGACACCGGGTGTGGTTCATGAAAAGAACAGACATGCAATGACTTATGTGGTTTGTTTAGAAGAACACACATGCAATGACACTAGGTGTGGTTCATGAAAAGAACAGATAGGCAATGACACTGGTGGATCCTTATGTCGTTTGTTTAGAAGTACACGCATGCAACGACACTGGGTGTGGTTCATGAAAAGAACAGACACGCAATGACACTGCTCGATCCTTATGTCGTTTGTTTAGAGGAACAAACATGCAATCACACTAGGTGGGTCCATATGTGGTTTATGGAAGTAAAAGACATGCAATGACTCTAGCTGTGATTCATGAAAAGAACAGACATGAAATGGCACTGGTGGATCCTTATGTGGTTCATGAATAGAACAGACAGGCAATGACACTGGTGGATCCTTATGTGGTTTGTTTAGAAGAACACACATGCAATGACACTGGGTGTGGTCAATGAGAAGAACACACACACAATGACACTGGTGGATCCTTATGTGGTTTTTTTAGAGGAACAAACATGCAATGACATCGGTGGATCCACATGTGGTTTATGGAAGTAAAAGACATGCAATGACACTGGTAGATCGTTATGTGGTTCATGAAAAGAACAGACATGCAGTGAAACTGGGTGTCGTTCATGAATAGAACAGACATGCACTGACACTGGGTGTGGTTCATGAAAAGAACAGACAGGCAATGATACTGGTGGATCCTTATCCGGTTTATGGAAGGAACAGACATTCAATCACACTAGGTGGATCCATATGTGGTTTATGGAAGTAAAAGACATGCAATGACTCTAGCTGTGGTCCATGAAAAGAACAAACATGCAATGACACTGGTAGATCCTTATGTGGTTCATGAAAAGAACATACATGCAATGACACGGGTGGATCCTTATGTGGTTTGTTTAGAAGAACACACATGCAATGATACTGGGTGTGGTTCATGAGAAGAACAGACACGCAATGACACCGGTGGATCCTTATGTGGTTTGTTTAGAGGAACAGACATGCAATGACACTGGTGGATCCACATGTGGTTTATGGAAGTAAAAGACATGTAATGAAACTGGGTGTGGTTCATGAATAGAACAGACATGCACTGACACTAGGTGTGGTTCATGAAAAGAACAGACATGCAATGACACTGGTGGGCCCATCCTTATGTGGTTCATGAAAAGAATAGACAGACAATGACACTATTGGATCCTTATGTGGTTTGTTTAGAAGAACACACATGCAATGACACCGGTGGATCTACCTGTGGTTTATGGAAGTAAAAGACATCCAATGACACTGGTAGATCCTTATGTGGTTCATGTAAAGAATGCATATGCAAGAACGGGTGTGGTTCATGAATAGAACAGACATGCACTGACACTGGGTGTGATTCATGAAAAGAACAGACATGCAATGACACTGGTGGGCCCATCCTTATGTGGTTCATGAAAAGAACAAACAGGCAATGACACTGGTGGATCCTTATGTGGTTTGTTTAGAAGAACACACATGCAATGATACTGGGTGTGGTTCATGAAAAGAACACACACGCAATGACAATGGTGGAACCTTATGTGGTTTGTTTAGAGGAACAGACATGCAATGACACCGGTGGATCCACGTGTGGTTCATGAGAAGAACACATATCCAATGACTCTAGTAGATCCTTATGTGGTTCATGAAAAGAACTGACATGCAGTGACATTGGGTGTGGTTCATGAAAAGAACGGACATGCACTTACACTAGGAGTGGTTCTTGAAAAGAATAGGCAGGCAATGACACTGGTGGATCCTTATGTGGTTTATGGAAGGAACAAACCTTTAATCACACTAGGTGGATCCATATGTGGTTTATGGAAGTAACACACATGCAATGACACTGGGTGTGGTTCATGAAAAGAACAGACATGCAATGACACTGGTAGATCCTTATGTGGTTCATGAAAAGAACAGACATGCAATGACACTGGTGGATACTTAAGTGGTTTGTTTAGAGGAATGGACATGCAATGACTCTAGTCGTGGTTCATGAAAAGAGCAGACATGCAATGACACCGGGTGTGGTTCATGAAAAGAACAGACATGCAATGACTTATGTGGTTTGTTTAGAAGAACACACATGCAATGACACTGAGTGTGGTTCATGAAAAGAACAGATAGGCAATGACACTGGTGGATCCTTATGTGGTTTGTTTAGAAGAACACGCATGCAATGACACTGGGTGTGGTTCATGAAAAGAGCAGACACGCAATGAAACTAGTGGATCCTTATGTGGTTTGTTTAGAGGAACAGACATGCAATCACACTAGGTCGATCCATATGTGGTTTATGGAAGTAAAAGACATGCAATGACTCTAGCTATGATTCATGAAAAGAACAGACATGCAATAACACTGGTGGATCCTTATGTGGTTCATGAAAAGAATAGACAGACAATGACACTTGTGGATCCTTATGTGGTTTGTTTATAAGAACACACATGCAATGACACTGGTAGATCCTTATGTGGTTCATGAAAACAACAGACATGCAGTGAAACTGGGTGTGGTTCATGAAAACAACAGACATGCACTGACACTGGGTGTGGTTCATGAAAAGAACAGACATGCAATGACACTGGTGGGACCATCCTTATGTGGTTCATGAAAAGAACAGACAGGCAATGACACTGGTGGATCCTTATGTGGTTTATTTAGAAGAACACACATGCAATGACACTAGGTGTGGTTCATGAGAAGAAGACACACGGAATGACACCGGTTGATCCTTATGTGGTTTGTTTAGAGGAACACACATGCAATGACACCGGTGGATCCACATGTGGTTTATGGAAGTAAAAGACACGCAATGACACTGGTAGATCATTATGTTGTACATGAAAAGAACAGACATGCAGTGAAACTGGGTGTGGTTAATGAATAGAACAGACATGCACTGACACTAGGTGTGGTTCATGAAAAGAACAGACATGCAATGACACTGGTGGGCCCATCCTTATGTGGTTCATGAAAAGAACGGGCATGCAATGACACTGGTGGATCATTATGTGGTTTGTTTAGAGGAACACACATGCAATGACACCGGTGGATCCACATGTGGTTTATGGAAGTAAAAGACATGCAATGACACCGGTAGATCCTTATGTGGTTCATGAAAAGAACAGACATGCAGTGAAACTGGGTGTCGTTCATGAATATAACAGACATGCACTGACACTGGGTGTGGTTCATGAAAAGAACAGACACGCAATGACACTGGTGGGCCCATCCTGATGTGGTTCATGAAAAGAACAGACATGCAATGACACTGGTGGATCCTTATGTGGTTTGTTTAGAAGAACACACATGCAATTATACTGGGTGTGGTTCATGAAAAGAACACACACGCAATGACACTGGTGGATCCTTATGTGGTTTGTTTAGAGGAACAGCCATGCATTGACACCAGTGGATCCACGTGTGGTTCATGAGAAGAACGCACATCCAATGACTCCGGTAGATCCTTATGTGGTTCATGAAACGAACTGACATGCAGTGACACTCGGTGTGGTTCATGAAAAGAACAGACATGCACTGACACTAGGAGTGGTTCATGAAAAGAACAGACATGCAATGACACTGGTGGATCCTTATGTGGTTTATGGAAGGAACAAACATGCAATCACACTAGGTGGATCCATATGTGGTTTATGGAAGTAACACACATGCAATGACACTGGGTGTGGTTCATGAAAAGAACAGACATGCAATGACACTGGTAGATCCTTATGTGGTTCATGAAAAGAACAGACATGCATTGACACTGGTGGATCCTTATGTGGTTTGTTTAGAGGAACGGACATGCAATGACTCTAGCCGTGGTTCATGAAAAGAACAGACATGCAATGACACCGGGTGTGGTTCATGAAAAGAATAGACATGCAATGACTTATGTGGTTTGTTTAGAAGAACACACATGCAATGACACTGGGTGTGGTTCATGAAAAGAACAGATAGGCAATGACACTGGTGGATCCTTATATGGTTTGTTTAGAAGAACACGCATGCAATGACACTAGGTGTGGTTCATGAAAAGAACGGACACGCAATGACACTAGTGGATCCATATGTGGTTTGTTTAGAGGAACAGACATGCAATCACACTAGGTCGATCCATATGTGGTTTATGGAAGTAAAAGACATGCAATGGCTCTAGCTGTGATTCATGAAAAGAACAGACATGCAATGGCACTGGTGGATCCTTATGGGGTTCATGAAAAGAACAGACAGGCAATGACACTGGTGGATCCTTATGTGGTTTGTTTAGAAGAACACACATGCAATGACACTGTGTGTTGTTCATGAGAAGAACACGCACGCAATGACACTGGTGGATCCTTATGTGGTTTGTTTAGAGGAACAAACATGCAATGACACCGGTAGATCCACATGTGGTTTATGGAAGTAAAAGACACGCAATGACACTAGTAGATCCTTATGTGGTTCATGAAAACAACAGACATGCAGTGAAACTGTGTGTGGTTCATGAATAGAACAAACATGCACTGACACTAGGTGTGGTTCATGAAAAGAACTGACATGCAATGACACTGGTGGGCCCATCCTTATGTGGTTCATGAAAAGAGCAGACATGCAATGACACTAGTGGATCCTTATGTGGTTTGTTTAGAGGAACACACATGCAATGACACCGGTCGATCCACATGTGGTTTATGGAATTAAAAGACATGCAATGACACCGGTAGATCCTTATGTGGTTCATGAAAAGAACAGACATGCAGTGAAACTGGGTGAGGTTCATGAATAGAATAGACATGCACTGACACTGGGTGTGGTTAATGAAAAGAACAGACACGTAATGACACTGGTGGGCCCATCCTTATGTGGTTCATGAAAAGAACAGACATGCAATGACACTGGTGGATCCTTATGTGGTTTGTTTACAGGAATAGACATGCAATGACACCGGTGGATCCACATGTGGTTTATCGAAGTAAAAGACATGCAATGACAGTAGGTGTGGTTCATGTAAAGAACAGACATGCAATGACACTGGTAGTTCCTTATGTGGTTCATGAAAAGAACAGACATGCAATGACACTGGTGGATCCTTATGTGGTTTTTTTAGAGGAACATACATGCAATGACTCTACCCGTGGTTCATGAAAAGAACAGACATGCAATGACACCGGGCGTGGTTCATGAAAAGAACAGACATGCAATGACTTATGTGGTTTGTTTAGAAGAACACACATGCAATGACACTGGGTGTGGTTCATGAAAAGAACAGATAGACAATGACACTGGTGGATCCTTATGTGGTTTGCTTAGAAGAACACACATGCAATGACACTGGGTGTGGTTCATGAGAAGAACACACACGCAATGACACTGGTGGATCCTTATGTGGTTTGTTTAGAGGAACAAACATGCAATGACACCGGTGGATCCACATGTGGTTTATGGAAGTAAAATACATGCAATGACACTGGTAGATCCTTATGTGGTTCATGAAAAGAATAGACATGTAGTGAAACTGGGTGTGGTTCATGAATAGAACAGACATGCACTGACACTAGGTGTGCTTCATGAAAAGCACAAACATGCAATGACACTGGTGGGCCCATCCTTATGTGGTTCATGAAAAGAATAGACATGCAATGACACTGGTGGAACCTTATGTGGTTTGTTTAGAGGAACAGACATCCAATGACACCGGTGGATCTAAATGTGGTTTATGGAAGTAAAAGACATGCAATGATACTGGTAGATCCTGATGTGGTTCATGAAAAGAACAGAGATGTAGTGAAACTGGGTGTGGTTCCTGAATAGAACAGACATGCACTTACACTAGGTGTGGTTCATGAAAAGAATAGACATGCAATGACACTGGTGGGCCCATCCTTATGTGGTTCATGAAAAGAACAGACATACAACGACACTGTTGGATCCTTATGTGGTTTGTTTAGAGGAACAGACATGCAATGACACCGGTGGATCCACATGTGGTTTATGGAAGTAAAAGACAGGCAATGACACTGGTAGATCCTTATGTGGTTCATGAAAAGAACAGACATGCAGTGAAACTGGGTGTGGTTCATGAATAGAACAGACATACACTGACACTGGGTGTGGTTCATGAAAAGAACATACATGCAATGACACTGGTGGGCCCATCCTTATGTGGTTCATGAAAAGAACAGACATACAACGACACTGGTAGATCCTTATGTGGTTTGTTTAGAGGAACAGACATGTAATGACACCGGTGGATCCACATGTGGTTTATGGAAGTAAAAGACATGAAATGACACTAGTAGATCCTTATGTGGTTCATGAAAAGAACAGACATGCAGTGAAACTGGGTGTGGTTCATGAATAGAACAGACATGCACTGACACTGGGTGTGGTTCATGAAAAGAACAGACATGCAATGACACTGGTGGGCCCATCTTTATGTGGTTCATGAAAAGAACAGACATCCAATGACACTGGTGGATCCTTATGTGGTTTGTTTAGACGAACAGACATGCAATGACACCGGTGGATCCACATGTGGTTTATGGAAGTAAAAGACATGCAATGACACTGGTAGATACTTATGTGGTTCATGAAAAGAACATACATGTAGTGAAACTGGGTGTGGTTCATGAATAGAACAGACATGCACTGACACTGGGTGTGGTTCATGAAAAGAACAGACATGCAATGACACTGGTGGGCCCATCCTTATGTGGTTCATGAAAAGAACAGACATGCAATGACACTGGTGGATCCATAGGTGGTTTATGGAAGTAACACACATGCAATGACACTGTGTGTGGTGCATGAAAAGAACAGACATGCAATGACACTGGTAGGTCCTTATGTGGTTCATGAAAAGAACAGACATGCAATGACACTGGTGGATCCTTATGTGGTTTGTTTAGAGGAACGGACATGCAATGACTCTAGCCGTGGTTCATGACAAGAACAGACATGCAATGACATCGGGTGTGGTTCATGAAAAGAGCAGACATGCAATGACTTATGTGGTTTGTTTAGAAGAACACACATGCAATGACACTGGGTGTGGTTCATGAAAAGAACATATAGGCAATGCACTAGTGGATCCTTATGTGGTTTGTTTAGAAGAACACGCATGCAATGAACCCGGTGTGGTTCATGAAAAGAACAAACATGCAATGACACTGGTGGATCCATATGTGGTTTATGGAAGTAACACACATGCAATGACACTGGGTGTGGTTCATGAAAATAACAGACATGCAATGACACTGGTAGATCCTTATGTGGTTCATGAAAAGAACAGACATGCAATGACACTGGTGGATCCTTATGTTGTTTGTTTAGAGGACCATACATGCAATGACTCTAGCTGTGGTTCATGAAAAGAATAGACATGCAATGACACCGGGTGTGGTTCATGAAAATAACAGACATGCAATGACTTATGTGGTTTGTTTAGAAGAACACACATGCAATGACACTAGGTGTGGTTCATGAAAAGAACATATAGGCAATGACACTGGTGGATCCTTATGTGGTTTGTTTAGAAGAACACGCATGCAATGACACTGGGTGTGGTTCATGAAAAGAACAGACACGCAATGACACTGGTGGATCCTTATGTGGTTTGTTTAGAGGAACAGACATGCAATCACACTGGTAGATCCATATGTGGTTTATGGAAGTAAAGGACATGCAATGACTCTAGCTATGATTCATGAAAAGAACAGACATGCAATGGCACTGGTGGATCCTTATGTGGTTCATGAAAAGAACAAACAGGCAATGACACTAGTGGATCCTTATGTGGTTTGTTTAGAAGAACACACATGCAATGACACTAGGTGTGTTTCATGAGAAGAACACACATGCAATGACACTGGTGGATCCTTATGTGGTTTGTTTAGAGGAACAAACATGCAATGACACCGGTGGATCCACATGTGGTTTATGAAAGTAAAAGACATGCAATGACACTGGTAGAGCCTTATGTGGTTCATGAAAAGAACAGACATGTAGTGAATCTGGGTGTGGTTCATGAATAGAATAGACATGAAGTGACACTGGGTGTGGTTCATGAAAAGAACAAACATGCAATGACACTGGTGGGCCCATCCTTATGTGGTTCATGAAAAGAACAAACATGCAATGACACTAGTGGATCCTTATGTGGTTTGTTTAGAGGAACAAACATGCAATGACACCGTTGGATCCACATGTGGTTTATGGAAGTAAAAGACATGCAATAACACTAGTAGATCCTTATGTGGTTCATGAAAAGAACAGACATGCACTGAAACTGGGTGTGGTTCATGAATAGAACAGACATGCACTGGCACTAGGTGTGGTTCATGAAAAGAACAGACATGCAATGACACTGGTGGGCCCATCCTTATGTTGTTCATGAAAAGAACAGACATACAATGACACTGGTGGATCCTTATGTGGTTTGTTTAGAGGAACAGACATGCAATGACACCGGTGGATCCACATGTGGTTTGTGGAAGTAAAAGACATGCAATGACACTGGTAGATCCTTATGTGGTTCATGAAAAGAACAGACATGAAGTGAAACTGGGTGTGGTTCCTGAATAGAACAGACATGCACTGACACTGGGTGTGGTTCATGAAAATAACAGACATGCAATGACACTGGTGGGCCCATCCTTATGTGGTTCATGAAAAGAACAGACATGCAATGACACTGGTGGATCCTTATGTGGTTTGTTTAGAGGAACAGACATGCAATGACACCGGTGGATCCACATGTGGTTTATGGAAGTAAAAGACATGCAATGACACTGGTAGATCCTTATGTGGTTCATGAAAAGAACAGACATGTAGTGAAACTGGGTGTGGTTCATGAATAGAACAGACATGCACTGACACTGGGTGTGGTTCATGAAAAGAACAGACATGCAATGACACTGGTGGGCCCATCCTTATGTGGTTCATGAAAAGAACAGACATGCAATGACACTGGTGGATGCTTATGTGGTTTGTTTAGAGGTACAGACATGCAATGACACCGGTGGATCCACATGTGGTTTATCGAAGTAAAAGACATGCAATGACACTGGTAGATCCTTATGTGGTTCATGAAAAGAATAGACATGCAGTGAAACGGGGTGTGGTTCATGAATAGAACAGACATGCACTAACACTAGGTGTGGTTCATGAAAAGAACAGACATGCAATGACACTGGTGGGCCCATCCTTATGTGGTTCATGAAAAGAATAGACATGCAATGACACTGGTGGATCCATATGTGGTTTATGGAAGTAACACACATGCAATGACACTGGGTGCGGTTCATGAAAAGAACAGACATGCAATGACACTGGTAGATCCTTATGTGGTTCATGAAAAGAACAGACATGCAATGACACTGGTGGATCCTTATGTGGTTTGTTTAGAGGAACGGACATGCAATGACTCTAGCCGTGGTTCATGAAAAGAACAGACATGCAATGACATCGGGTGTGGTTCATGAAAAGAGCAGACATGCAATGACTTATGTGGTTTGTTTAGAAGAACACACATGCAATGACACTGGGTGTGGTTCATGAAAAGAAAAGATAGGCAATGACACTGGTGGATCCTTATGTGGTTTGTTTAGAAGAACACGCATGCAATGACACTGGGTGTGGTTCTTGAAAAGAACAGACAGGCAATGACACTGGTGGATCCTTATGTGGTTTGTTTAGAGGAAAACACATGCAGTCACACTAGGTGGATCCATATGTGGTTTACGGAAGTAAAGGACATGCAATGACTCTAGCTGTGATTCTTGAAAAGAATAGACATGCAATGGCACTGGTGGATCCTTATGTGGTTCATGAAAAGAACAGACAGGCAATGACACTGGTGGATCCTTATGTGGTTTCTTTAGAAGAAAACACATGCAATGACACTAGGTGTGGTACATGAGAAGAACACACACGCAATGACACTGGTGGATCCTTATGTGGTTTGTTTAGAGGAACAAACATGCAATGGCACCGGTGGATCCACATGTTGTTTATGGAAGGAAAAGACATGCAATGACACTGGTAGATATTTATGTGGTTCATGAAAAGAATAGACATGTAGTGAAACTGGGTGTGGTTCATGAATAGAACAGACATGCACTGACACTGGGTGTGGTTCATAAAAAAACAGACATGCAATGACACTGGTGGGCCCATCCTTATGTGGTTCATGAAAATAACAGACATGCAATGACACTGGTGGATCCTTATGTGGTTTGTTTAGAGGAACAGACATGCAATGACACCGATGGATCCACATGTGGTTTATGGAAGTAAAAGACATGCAATGACACTGGTAGATCCTTATGTGGTTCATGAAAAGAACAGACATGTAGTGAAACTGGGTGTGGTTCATGAATAGAACAGACATGCACTGACACTGGGTGTGGTTCATGAAAAGAACAGACATGCAATGATACTGGTGGGCCCATCCTTATGTGGTTCATGAAAAGAATAGACATGCAATGACACTGGTGGATCCTTATGTGGTTTGTTTAGAAGAACACACATGCAATGACACTGGGTGTGGTTCATGAAAAGAACACACACGCAATGACACTGGTGGATCCTTATGTGGTTTGTTTATAGGAACAAACATGCAATGACACCGGTGGATCCACATGTGGTTCATGAGAAGAAGACACATCCAATGACTCTGGTAGATCCTTATGTGGTTCATGAAAAGAACTGACATGCAGTGACACTGGGTGTGGTTCATGAAAGGAATAGACATGCACTAACACTAGGAGTGGTTCATGAAAATAACAGACATGCAATGACACTGGTGGATCGTTATGTGGTTTATGGAACGAACAAACATGCAATCACACTAGGTGGATCCATATGTGGTTTATGGAAGTAACACACATGCAATGACACTGGGTGTGGTTCATGAAAAGAACAGACATGCAATGACACTGGTAGATACTTATGTGGTTCATGAAAAGAACAGACATGCAATGACACTGGTGGATCCTTATGTGGTTTGTTTAGAGGAACGGACATGCAATGCCACTGGTGGATCCATGCGTGGTTTATGAGAAGAACACACATCCAATGAACTCTAGTGGATCTATCTTGGCATAATTTGATGTATTCCACGATGTATGTCATTGTACAAGACACTTTCCATTTTTATACTACTCAGTTTTGCCCTTGGTTTTATGTGGTACTACTTAGTTTTGCCCACCCCCTATCTATCTTTCGTAGAAGCCCAAAACTGTGCTCACCCTGTCCGCTACTCCCTGATTGGTTGTCACAGTTGTCACGCGGATCGTGCGCACCAACCGTTGATTCTGTGCGATCCAACGATGATCGTTGCACACCTCGTGCCCTTCACAGTACAGCGTGAGACAACACGGATGTCTCCCTCCGCGAGACTTCAACAGGAAGGAACACGATACCGTCCATGGAAAAAGTCGTCGAGCGGTCAGGTCAAGTTTAATCATGTCTGAAAGCCTACTACTACTACAACTCATGCACAGGGCAACGGGGTCATCGAGTGCACCTTGTCGATGGGACGCTGCAATTTATTGCCACTTGATTTTAATCAGACATATCCCATTTATACGCAGCGCTCTCAATCTCACTTCCAACTGGGCCCTACCGCTAGTAAATTCCATGAGTAAAGGGACCCCCTTGAGTAGATCTAACGTTGCTAGAAATTAGTTCCGCCCCACTTGCATGCAGTGGAATCTAGGTCTGCCATGAGCGTGTTTTCAATGCAACTCTAAAGTGGAGATCGTGGCTGTTTCAAAAAAAAGGGAACCAAAAAAAGGGTGGAGATCGTGGTAGCCCCCCTACCACCACACGTGTCCACTCGAGGACTATGAACGGTCCGGTGTTTATAACCCCCCTCGACCTTCTTCTTCCATGAGCTCGTGTCATTTCCCCCAGTCTGTCTAGTCCCAAGACCCCAATGTATACCTGCCGCGCGCGCCGAATCACCATCGTTTGCACTACCTCCTTCCCTTGGTTCGCCATGAAGCGTACGCGTGGAGAAGATCCGGAGGTGAAGCCAGTTGAAGGCGAAGCAGCAGATGGCTCGGTCGTCGCCAAGAAGACAGAGGCATCTTCTCCGGGCACGAACGCCGCTCGTCGCCGCGCCGTGGAGGGTGCGAACTCATCCGCTCAGCTGCGAGTCCGCCGCCGAGCAGCAGGTGGTAGTCGTCGCCGCTGAGAAGTAGGTGGTAGCCATCACCACCGAGCAGCCGGTAGTAGCCGTCGCCGTCGAGCAGCAGGTGGCCGACAACATCGTAGCCGACAACGTTGTGGTGCCAGCGGCATATCTGGATGGGGGCAGGCGGCAGGCAGAGGCAATCCTGTGATCTACATCGACGACCCCATCTCTGTTCAAGCAATCTTCGACGCAATCGTGGAGAATGATGAGTTCGAGGAGGAGGTCCCTAATGAGGAGTCTGAGGTACTACATTGCTAGCTTCTCTAGTCGTAGCCGCAGTTTTCACTATTCATACATAGGATTTGCTCAATCGTGTACAGATTCTTTTGCTCTTGAAGTAGGGTAGTATATATATGATTCAATCGGTTGATTGATGCATCTGCCATCTAGTCACAAAACCCCAATCCGTCTAGTCACAAAACCCTAATCTGCTCATCAGCCATCTAGTTGAGTTTGCTAGTTGAGTGTTGATTTCGATAGAAAGCAGACCTATAACATTACATTTCTATTCCTTCCTGAGCCCAATGATTCAATTTTTCCCCAAAATAGTGCAAGGGCATCTGATGGTGTCGTTTTCTTAGGGGTGGTTAGTGGACCTGAGGCAGCAATGCACATAAACAATACAGGTTGTGCTGTTGGTATTTTGGTTCTCCGACTCCATCGCTGAAAAAAATGAGGCCCTAATTTTTTCTCTCATATGGAACCTAAATATATAATATTTGTATTGTTTCTGATCTATGAATGCGTTGTATGATGCATTTGTATATCCCTGAATATTGTCTGGTACGATTACATTTCAATTTCTTATTGTGGCCAATGATTCAAATTTTCCCCAAAGAGAGGCAGACACATTGGTGTCAAATTTTTACAGGGATGAGTGAGCGAACCTGGGGCCATGTACATGATCAATATAAGCTGTGCAATTGTTACTTGGTTAGCTTACGCCATCTCTGTAGAAACTTATGAGGCTGTAATCTTTATTCTACATTCATAGAACTATGATATTTGAATTATCTATTCCATGCATTCATAGTGTATAAGAATTACATTTTAGTTTGTCACCGATGCCGATGATTGAAATTTGCCCCAAAATTTCAAGGGAAGACACGTATGACGGTGTCGTGTTTTAGGGATGGGTTGGTGAACCTGAGGAAGCAATGCACACAAACAATATATGTTGTGTTGTTGGTACTTTGGTTCCCCAACTCCATCTCTGAAACAAGTTATGAGGCCCTTGATTTATTCTCATATGGAACTACATATATGATCCTTGAATTGTTTCTGATCTTTTAATGATTTGTATGATGCATATGTATATGAATGGTTTTGATCATTAGTATTTTTAACATGTACCTGAAGATTAATTGTTTGGTTTTTTATTTATAATTACAATATTTAGGCTTGTTTTTGTACCTGACTATGTATATCCCTGAATAATGTTTTGTACGATTACATTTCAATTTATTATTGTGGCCAATGATTCAAATTTGCCCCAAAAGAGAGGCAGATACATTGGTGTTAGATTTTTTCAGGGACGAGTTAGTGAACATAGGGCGATGTACAAGAACAATATAGGCTGTGCAATTGTTACTTGGTTCACTTATGCCGTCCCTATAGAAACTTATGAGGCCTTAATCTTTATTCTACATTCATAGAACTATGATATTCAAATTACCTATTCAATGCATTCAGTGTATAAGAATTACATTTTAGTTTGTCACCGAGGCCGATGATTGAAATTTGCCCCAAAAGAGTTCAAGGGGAAACACGTATGACGGTGTCGTGTTTTAGGGATGGGTTGGTGAACCTGAGGCAGCAATGCACACAAACAATATAGGTTGTGCTGTTGGTACTTTGGTTCGCCAACTCCATCTCTGAAACAAATTTTGAGACCCTAGATTTATTCTCATATGGAACTACATATATGATCCTTGAATTGTTTCTGATCTTTTAATGATTGGTATGATGCATATGTATATGAATGGTTTAGATCATCAGTATTTTTAACATGCACCTGAAGATTAATTATTTGGTTTTTTATTTATAATTACAATATTGAGGCTTGTGTTTGTACCTGACTATGTATATCCCTGAATAATGTTTTGTACGATTACATTTCAATTTCTTATTGTGGCCAATGATTCAAATTTGCCCCAAAAGAGAGGCAGACACATTGGTGTTAGATTTTTTCAGATATGAGTTAGTGAACCTGGGGCGATGTACAACAACATTACAGATTGTGCAATTGTTACTTGGTTCACCTACTCCATCCCTGAAGAAACTTATGAGGCCCCTAGATTTATCCTACATTCACTCTGATGCAATTAATTTTCATTGTGTTGAGATGAAATGATATATGAACCGATCAAACTATTGCTGAGATGCTTTATCTTTGATATCCATGGATATATTGTCTTACATATACATGTTGTCAATTCTTGAGTTGTAATACAATTCAATCATATGTATGAGTTCTATGTTATGTTCTTAAAAATCAACAGGATGATGATGAAGAAGTGGACGATAGCAAGGAATCCAGGGACAACAAGAGCCGCTACGTGTTGAGGCGGTTATGGTGTGGGATAATCCGTTTCCACCGTAGGGGGAGACTGTTTTGCCCATTCTGTGGCAGAGCAATCAACGTGGACCTCAACAGCATGATCCAGCACGCGGAGGGCGTTGGCAGAGGCGGAGGCAGAAGGCATAGGCCGATTACCTTGGTGCGGCATGCAGCCTATGGCAAATTCCTCTGGGAGTATGTCAGGACTGGCCTGTATCCCATCGACTAGGCTGTCGCTGCCTCCTGCTGATAAACCCCTGCCCTACTAGGCATCTCCGTGTCCCGGCCTCTTGCTGCAGCCCCTGCTTTTATTTTGTTCTAGTTGATTATTACCTGTGTGTGGCATGTAAGACAATATATCCGTGGTGTCTCTGGTGAACCTTATATATTAATCTACTACTTTATATGGAGTGCCTTAAAGTTTCTAGTGTTCAATTATATTTACTGATCATCCTCATGCACACTACAAAATATTTCTAGTGCTCGATTATATTATAATTGTCAAGAAATACATCAACAAGTTAAATTGGTCGAAATTTTGTATTGAAGTAACTAAAATGTATCACACACATAATAAACTACAAACTAAAATCTAGTTTAAACACATAATGTATCACCACCACTTGTTGTCGTCCTTGACTTGCTTCCCCTTCAGCCGCTTGATGTCCCCACCGTCCCAAGATCCCTGCTCGTCCTGAAACCGCTTTCATCCTCCTCAAGGCTTCTTCTCCTGGGCTAGCTTGCAACCAGGGCATAGCTCTCTCGTGAAAAACCCCGCCTTAACCATCCCATCTTTCATGGTAATGAGCTTACTGTACAACTCGTACGCCATGTAGGCGTCTCTGGCTGCATACTCGAGGCGCACCTGGCTCATCGGCTTCCGCTCCCAGTAGTTGTGATCGAGTCACTTTAATTTCTTCAGTTTTTCATAGGATTTATCGATGATTTCCGCTGCCAGATCACCCATGCCATCCTTCGCTGGGTATGATTTGATCTTGTACAGATTTTGGATGTCGATGTGGTGCCCCTATGGATTTTTATCAACACACGAGAAAGCATAATTGTCTCATTTGTGATATCCACGCTAGTGAAAGCTATCCCTTTCCTACACAAGAACTCGACCAGAGCCGGACAACGCATCTCAGTTGGTTTACTCCTACACTTAGATGGTTCTAGGGATGCAGAAGTGGTGATCTCAAATTTAAATTTCACATATCTGCAGAAGTGGTAAACGAGGACCTCCTCATGTATGGCGATTTGCACGACAGCGATCTCTTGTGGAGGATTTTTTTCTTATTTGCACGGGTGTACTCCAAGTCTAGCCCCACAAACTTGTGCTTCTCTTTCTTAAGAAATTGCTGAAACCTGGCAAGAGTTGTCTCCGCAGTCGCTTCATCATTTGTGTACACCACTGTCAAAGTCATGGTGCCATGGGCAGGGACCATGTGGGTCTCTGTTGTGCGTCTCCCATCGTCCATGCCTGCAAGGAAATGGGTGAAAGGAACTGCCTGCAAGCAACTGCATTCGAGAGGAAGAAGAAGATGAACCGACGGTTCCAGAACAGAGAAAGAAGAAGCGCCCAGGAAAAACTGCAGAGGAATGACTGCAGAAGAAACATGGTAACTGCAACTTTCGGTTCGAGAACTCACCGTGGTTACGTGGAGATTGTGGCAGTGCCGCCGGTTCAACAAGTGGGGCCAGTTCCTGCGAGAATATGAAATTAGCTGTGCATTTTTCTATGCGAGAAATTGAGAGAAGTCATTTATATTTTGTCTTTCATAATAAAACACAATGAAGTTGGTACAGCCCAAGAGATTTGAACAAAAGAGATTTGCTAGTTTAACATACAACAACACTTACAGGCCCAATATGGCAGAGCTTGGAGAGCCCCAGAACTTCAGCTGCCACAGGAAAACAGAACCGAGCATGGTCGACAAGGTGATAGATCTCACTTGGAACCAATTCTCGTCCCCGACCGTGCCATGGGTGCATCCACGGTGAGGGCGAGATCTGACTCGGGATGGGGAGGAGAGCAGGGCTGACCAGCTTTGTTACTTCCCAGCTCTGCGCCATAGCCGCGACCATAGATTGCCGCTCCGGGGAACAAGACGAGTAATGGAGGCGCCAACGCTGCAAGCCTATAGGGAGGAGAGCTGGGCCGAGCAGGTTCGTCCACGTCCCAGCTCCGCGCCATGGCTGCGACTCCCCATAGATTGCCGCTCCGGGGAAGAAGAAGAAGCGTAATGGATGCAGGCGCCAACGCTGCAAGCCTAATTGACACCTAAGCGACGGGAGCGACAGGAGCGACATAACGGCGAGAACTGATAGGGGGGCCAACTTGACGACCATTAGCCTGATTTTTTGTATTGAAACATAAAGTTGAATTCGTGCCGAAAAAGACCCTCTGAGTATTTGGCACGCCAACTATAGTCATCGCGGATGATATCAGGGAACTCGGGTACCGCGTTGCCTGGACACCCCAACTTTCGGGCCGCAAAATGATATTCTTGGTGAATAGGCGCTACTCAATGTTTGGTTACTTTTCAATTTAAGGCTTGACACAAAGTAAGTTCTCTAGATGTGCAACTAAGTGATGAAACCTAAGTGACAAGCAAGCATACAAGAACAATAATAAGGAGTAAAGGATAGAAATCACTGAGAGGGAACACGAAGATGTTTTCCCGAAGTTCCTTCCTTTTGAGGGGAAGTACGTCTTCGTTGGATGGGTGGGCGGTACAAATACCACCAGCGCCACTAAGGCCTCACACTATTCTCCCGAGCACCCGCCTTGTGGCAAGCCCATGAACCACTATGCAGCGACCTTGAAGGTGGCAACCAAAACCTTGTACAAAACCCTGGGCACTTCTCCACAACTGAATTGGAGGCTCCTAAGACGACCTCGAAGCTCTTACACATGAGGATGAGCTATGGAGGGAGACTTCTTCAAGTTAGGGTTTCCTCAAACCCTAAAGCAACAACAACTTACAAAAATGGTGGGGAAACACAAATTCCTTTGGTGGAAAGCTAGGGCTAGGTCTCCTCCCTCAAATCCCCGAAGGGCAACAAGTTTGACTAGCTAGAGAGGGAGATCTAGGAGGTTGGAGCTCAGTATTAATGGAGAAGAGAGAGTAGAAGCCGCAACCTGCTCTTGGAGAAGAAGGGGGTATTTATACCCCACCAGAAATCTAGTCGTTGCAGCCTCACTAACCCCTGAGTCTCCGCGCTCTAGGGCCGGAGCCTCCGGGGGGGAGTCTCTGGTGCGGGGCGCAGGACTCCCGGCAGAACTCCAGAGGGGAGTACTGGGAGGAAACTGGGCGACCCTGGAGACTTGGCCGGAGACAGCCCTGGAGTCTACAGGCTCCAACCCCGGAGTCTCTGGTGACCAAGGTCGGAGTCTCCGGTCAGGCCGAAATCTCCGGGGAGACCACATGACTCCAGGCCCAACTTCATACCAGGAGATAGAGAGCACACCAGGGGGTGGAGACTTGCCTGGAGACCTGGGCGTATTCTCTGGTCCTGGACCCCGAAGTCTCCGGACCTAGGGGAGGCAAATCGCACAGCCTCCAAAACGGCACCATTTCTTCATGAGAATTTTGAACCCTTCCCCTTTGAACACCAGAATACTGTCTTGTGCAATTATATGGATGTACCTGCAACACTTAGCACACGGTAAAAACTATCTTGTGTTGACATCAAACATCAAAACATGATTAGGGCAGGAAATGCCCTTTCAATCTCCCCCTTTTTGGTGTTTGATGACAACACAAGGATTTGCACAAGAAAAAGGAATACGATATACAAGATATAGAGGCTCCCCCTCAACAAGTGCACATTCGAGATAGTAATAAGACAAATAAGAGCACAAACTAGACAAGGAGGAGTACCCCCCCCCCTCGAAGAAACAAACTTACCATCAACAATGAGATAAGAGGTGAAACGAGATACTCATACCTTTGCACCAAAAGATGTGATGAAGAGATATGTAATCGGATCCAATGTGAGGGAACTTCATCATACATGATATATACATCCGTAGATTAAGATAGATTCCACATAGTCTTCACACATGTCAACACAAAATAGGTCCACACATGATACGAAACAGAGGTCCACAAATAAAAGCGAGGTAAATAATAACAAGTCACAAGAAAAACATCAAATGAAAGCGCGAGCTTGTGACTTACCATGAAAATCCAATGCTATCTAATAGCAACTTCTCCCCCTTTGGCATCGAGACACCAAAAGGGGACAAGAGCTAGACTACATGCCCCAACCGGATCACTCATCATCCTCGTCCTCCCCGCCATCCTCGTCATCACCAGGGCTAGCTTTGGAGTCTTGATCATCATGAAGAGAAGGGCCCTTGCCCTGGAGAAAATAGGAAGCATCATCCTCAAACATGTGCCAATCAACGGAGCCATGAGCCCATGAGCCATACGAAAGAGTGCGAGAAACCTGAAGCTGGTCATGAGCATCACCGGAACCCTCGGCATCACTGTCTTGCTCCCATTGGTGAAACTTATTCAACATCTACTTGTCCTGCTTGTATGCTTCATACTAGCCTTTGCGGATATCAATGTTCATGCACAGAAGCATCTTCTCCCAGAAGGTGGCCTTCTTCATTTCCCCCTTCACATACTCACGAGAGAAGGAAGGCAAACGAGCATTGCTGGCATTCTTCCGCCTAGCACGGACCAGGTTGGCAGCAGGAGGGCTATCCTCCTCATCCTCTCTAATCACATCATCAGGCACGGGAGCATAATATCCATGAGGGTCCACAAAGGTAGAGGGAACCTTGCACTGCAACTGAAGTGAGAGATGATCAACAACCGGAAGGCCCTCAAGCGGAGAAGGCAATTCCATCTTTACAAACATGGCAAGCACAAGCCTCCAAACATAAGGAGAGTAAGTGGGGGTCTTCTTCTTGGCGATGTTGATGGCCAAATCCATGAAGATGAAATACATGACGTCGAGTGGAGTGGTAGGAGCCTCGGGACCCTTGAGAAACATAGAATGAGCAAGAGACATTAGATGAATCAAGGCAACACGAATGGTGTCAAGATTACCTGCTTGAGGATAGATGTTCTCCCGAAACATGCGGATCACAATGTGGAAGGGAGGATTGAGGTTCCTCGCTTCACCTAGGACACCATGCTTGTTGTAGAGAGGAGCAAGGGGATCCTTTCAATACTCAAGCCCGGATGTCTCATGAATGCGAAGACAAATCGGGGCATTCCTTCACTCAAAGGGGTACTCCAAGACCTCGACAAACTCACTGATGCTAGACTGAGAATGAACCTCCCAGTCATCCAAGTCATGGGAATCTCATTCCCTTCACTAAAAAAAGAGTAGCAAAGAACTGATGCACAATCTGGATGTTGTAATCCTGCTAAAACTCCATGAGAGGATGCAGCCCAAGCTTCTCGGTGATCCATAGGGCGTCAGAGAAATAGGACATGTTGTTCATGAAGGCAAAGTCAAGAGGACGCTGTGGGCAGACGGGCTTCTTAGCTGGCAGATGAGCATACACCTCATGCATGATCAAGTACTGCTCATGCCTCCAGAAACGGGCATCAGGACTGTTGGAGGGCATATCATAGAATGGCTGCCTCCTCATAATGCGGAAGTCACCAGTGCTCATCTTATTAAGGGTGGTGATGCTATCAAACCTCCTTTTCTTGGCTAGTTCCTCGCGACGAAGGCGCTCTTCCTCATGCCTATGAACTAACAGAACCTTCTTGTTCTTGGCCTGTGCAGCAATCTCTTCACGGCTGTCATATGGGTGCTGGTTGGCCTGCTTGGACAGCTTGCGAGGGTTGCCACCATAGTTTGGTGTCTTGGACTTGGTGTGACGAGGGCGAGAGATACCGGAACCACCTGCACACATACGCAAGAAGGCACGAAAAAACCAAAAGAAAATGAGTTTTGCATATCCTGGAGAGAGAGGGTGGAGCAGGATCACAAGACAGAGCTGTAACCCCCAGAGTCTCTGGCCAAACGCCCTGGAGTTTCCGGCCAGGGTAGAAGTCTCCGGCCACAAGGGCCAGAGTCTCCGGTCAGGGGGACCAGAGTCTTCGGCCTAGAAACATGGCGAGTGACGTATCCAGGGGGACTACACTGAGACATGGATCGGGACCACAAACCATGAGAAAAGCGAAAATGCCACAGAAACAACCATCTATCATGGAGGAAGGTGTCCCAAACCACACCCAAATCTAGGGGAAACCCTAGATAGAGAAAATAGAAGAGGAGGGGCACCTTGATCCATGGGAGACGCTCCCAACCGGCGGAGGAGAGGGCCGGCGGTGGGGAGGGAGAGGATACCAGCGGTGGTGGCGGATCTAGGGCGGAGGCGGCCCAGCGGCGAGTGGCAGGGAGGGGGCGGGCGATTGGAGAAGAGAGCAGGGGTCGGGGGTGGAGTGGAGTAACTGGGAGTTACCCCCACCCCGACCCACCTCTTCATAACACAAGAACCTGCCCGGCCGGAGTCTCCGGGCCACATGGCCGGAGTCTTCGGACCCCCGGAGTCTCTAGGATTAGACCCCGGAGTCTCCGGCCTCAACTACCAGGAAACACCCGACCAAGAGGATTTGCAAAACTACATCACAAAATCGAAATGTAGCCAGAGGAAGATCCAAAGGAGATGCATAAAAGTAGAGATAAAGGAGATAACCATCAAGAACGCAAAAACACCAAACCATCTTCAAACGAGTGGGTCGGTGGCCGAGGCCACCATGTTTGAGTATACTTGGCTTAGCACCGCGAAGATGTATCTTGGGTCCATTACCAAAACTCGTCATTGAAGCTCAGATATCACAAAATGATATAAAAAGGATGATTTTCTTACTTTGGGCATAATGGGGGGAGGGATGGCCCAACCAATTAGGACCGCACTCCCCCTATGTCCATGCCTACATCTAGAAAGGATAACATATGAATGCATGGGTATGGGTGCATGGTCTCAAGCCACATTGCTCGAATTAATGATATTTAGCTCATGCCTTAACTCTCGAAATATCTTCTCATCAAGAGTCTTGGTGAATAAATCCGCAAGATTCTTCTCGGTGCAAACATAAGAGAGGTCAACATCTCCATTATTCACATGCTCCCGGATGAAGTGATGACGAATATCAATATGATTGGTCCTTGTGTGTTGCACCGGATTGTAGGCGATCTTGATTGCACTTTCATTATCACAAAGAAGAGGCACTTTGTCACAAGTGACAGCATAATCCTTTAAAGTTTGCCTCATCCATAACAATTGAGCACAACAACTAGTGGCCGTAATATACTCGGCTTCGGCGGAAGACAATGAGACACAATTTTTTTTCTTTGATGACCAACACACCAAGGACCGACCAAGGAATTAACAAGCCCCGAAGGTTGATTTCCTTCCAACTTTGTCTCCCGCCCAATCCGAGTCTGTGAAACCATGAAGAACAAAGCTAGAACCTTTGGGGTACCATAGGCCAAAGTTTGGGGTATCAACTAAATATCGAAAGATTTGTTTGACTGCCACGAGGTGGCTTTCTTTTGGGGCAGCTTGAAACCGTGCACAAATACCTACACTCAACATGATATCCGGTCTAGATGCACAAAGATAGAGCGAAGAACCAATCATAGAATGGTATACCTTTTGATCCACATCTTTACCCTTAGTATCAAGAGTGAGATCACACTTGAGAGGCATGGGAGTTTTGGCTCCATTTAAATCCGTCAACTTGAACCTCTTGAGCATATCTTGAATGTATTTGGCTTGATTGATGAAAATACCTCTAATAACTTGCTTAACTTCAAAACCAAGAAAGAATTGCAACTCCCCCATCATAGACATTTCAAACTCATCGGTCATTAGCTTAGCAAAAACATCATTGAAAGCTTTGTTAGGAGAGCCAAAGATGATATCATCAACATAAATTTGACATACGAACAAGTTTCCTCCAACTGTCTTAGTAAAAAGAATGGGGTCGATTAGCCCAACTTCGAAACCACGATCTACCAATAACTTTCTAAGGTGCTCATACCACGCACGTGGGGCTTGTTTAAGACCATAGAGAGCCTTATCAGGTTTGTAGACATGGTTTAGAAACTTGGGATCCTAAAAACCTAGAGTTTGCTTGACATACACCAACTCATTTAAAGGACCATTAAGAAAAGCACTTTTAACATCCATTTGTTGTAGTTTGAAGTTATGAAGAGATGCATATGCAATTAAGATACGAATGGATTCAAGATGGGCAACGGGGGTGAAATTTTCACCGTAGTCGATACCCTCGACTTGGGAGAAGCCTTGAGCCACCAATCTTGCCTTGTTGCGAATAACCATCCCATTTGCATCTTGCTTGTTCTTGAAGATCCACTTTGTTCCAATGACATTATGGCACTCCTTAGGTCTCTCAACTAATCACCAAACTTTGTTGCGCTCGAAGTTGTGAAGTTCTTCATTCATGGCATCAAGCCAATCCGGGTCTTCAAGCGCCTCATACACCTTTTGGGGCTATACACAAGAAATGAAGCTAGTGTGGCCAACAAAGTTAGCCACTTGGTTACGAGTAGAAATGCCCCTTTCAAGATCACCAACAAAATTTTCAAGAGTGATTCCTTCACGGATGAGCTTGGCGATCCTCCTTGATTCACGATGAGCATGAGCTTCCTCAATGGATTCTTGAGAAGCTACTTGGTCATCACCACTATTTTGATCCTCGTCTTGACCTTTAAATTGAGCGTTCTCCTCTTCTTGAGCTTGCTCGACATTTTGACTTTGACCGTTCAAGTGAGCTTGACCTTGGTCATTATGGGGTGAAGAACACCCATTATTTGCTTGAGCTTCACCTTGATCATGAGCTATCTCTTCAATGATGGAATCTTGATGGCTATTGGTTTGATGTAGATCTTGAGTAGGTGAGGGCTCCACTTGAGTAGAGCATTGTCCTTCTCCTTCCACCACAAGGGGTTCCTCAACGGGGTGGAAGAATCCCACACCCATTCTTATTATGGCTTGAGGAGGAATTTCATCACCTACATCACCAAGATCAATTTGCCCCACTTGGGAGCCATTATGATCATCGAACTTCACATTAGAGGATACTATAAGTTGTCCGGTGGACTTGTTATAGATCCTGTAAGTGTGAGAGTCTGATGCATAGCCCACAAAGATACCTTCAATAGTGCGAGTCTCGAACTTAGATAACCGGTTACCTTTCTTGAGAATGTAGCACTTACACCCAAACACCTGAAGGTAGTGAATACTGGGCTTCTTGCCAGTGAGGATATCATAAGGAGTCATATCCAAATGCTTGTGAAGATTAACCCGGTTGGCAATGTGACAAGCGGTAGAGATAGCTTCGTCCCAAAAGTTATATGGAGACTTGAACTCCGCAATCATGGTTCTTGCCATATCCATAAGAGTCCGGTTCTTCCTTTCCGCCACACCATTTTTTTGAGGGGTATAGGGAGCGGAATATTGATGCTTGATTCCCTCATCACCAAGAAACTCATCAAGGGTGTAGTTCTTGAACTCGGTCCCATTGTCACTCCTAATGGCAAAGATCTTCTTATTATGTTGACGTTGCACTTCATTGGCAAAGTTGATGAAGGTTTGTTGGGTCTCACTCTTCTTTTTGAAGAAATAGACCCATGTGTATCTTGAGTAGTCATCAAAAATAACCAAACAATACTTCTTCCCCCCAAGACTATCAAAGGACGGAGGACCAAAGAGATCCATGTGAAGGAGTTCCAAGATTCCATCGGAATAGATGGTGGTAGTTGGGGGGTGTGACGTTTCATGGAGCTTTCCTTCAATGCATGCCCTACACACATGATCTTTGACAAAACGCACATTATCTTTTAGACCAAGGATGTGGCCCCGTGTGGAGACTTTGCAAAGACCTCATGTTGACATGGGCAAGATGGCGATGCCAAAGCCATCCCACGTCACCTTTAGCCATTAGGCACGTCACGGTAGGTTTGGGTTTCTTATCGAAATCTACCACATACAAACCGTTCTCGGCGTACCCAAAAAAGGCTATAGAGAGACTCTTGCTCCACATGAGAACTACAACCTTAGGAGTAAAGTAGGCATTAAAGCCCATAAGAGTGAGCTGATGAATGGAAATTAAATTGTATGAAAGGGTTTTGACAAGCATAATGTCCACAATGGATATATTGGATGTGACCACTACCTTACCCAAACCCAAGGCCTTAGAGGTTGATCCATCTCCATAAGTGACACACATATTGGAAGTATTAGGTCTCGTTTCGTCAAGCATATCTTTGCTTCTGGTCATATGACTAGTGGCACCACTGTCAACCACCCATTTTCTTCCACCGGAAGCATAATCCTACAAGAAATCAATGCTTGTTTTTAGGTACCCATTGTTGAATGGGTCCTCATTTGTTAGTCACAAGAATCTTGGGAACCCAAATGGCCCAATGACAATCATCTCCCTACATATTTAGCACACACATGACCATCATAAGATTTCGAAAGAACATAGGATGGGTTATATTTTCTCGCAAAATCATTATGAGATGGTTCATCACCATTCCTAGTGACACTTGGTTCCTTGGCTTTTGCCATGTCCCCCTCGTTCACAAAAGTAATCATTTTGGAAGGGGGGGAGGACAAGTTCTTCTTCTTTTTCTTACCCTTGCTCTTATTCTTTGACTTGGAGGCAAACCAAAGTCCTTCCTTAGTCACATTGTCCCTTTGATTAGTCAAAAGGGCATTTAGACTCTTCTCACCTTGAATGCATGAGACAAGGCCTTTCTCAATTGTAGCTTTCAACTTCTTGTTCTCCTTGAGAAGATTTTCATGCTCACAACAAGGGTTAGTAGAACATGAAGCATTATTAGTTGGCATGGACAAGATATCTTTAGTCACTTGAGTTTGAAGTTGTTCATGTGACTTTGAGAGAGTAGAGAATTAGCTCAACAAGGATTCATGTTCCTTTTTAATTTTCTCAAAACTTTCATTTAGTCTCTCATGACCAACCCCAAACTCAAGATTTTCCTTTTTAAGAAAACTAGTTAAAGCAAAAGCATGGTCACATTCTTTAGAAAGTTTAGAGATGTTCAAGGTAAAAGATTCTTCATGCATAATATACTTCTCTTATAAGGTAACTCTTTTACTTTGCTCTTCCTCAAGAGCATCGGTCAAGGCGGCTATTTCCATGGCGGCCTCCCTAGCATGACCAAACATTTCCAAGATGGAGTCATCTCTCTCGTTGATGATATAGCGTGCTTCACCTAGTTGACTTAGGAGAGCCTCCACACATACCTTGGCTTCTCCTACTAAGTTATCCAAATAACTAGTGGATTCCACTATTTCCTTCTTAATCTTGAGACTCATTTCACCATCATATGATGATGCAATAGTAGAAGGAGGAGTAGTGGGTGGAGGAGTTACCATGGAGGATTTGGCCATGTGACACGTAGGATTGGTGACGAGATTGTCCTCATTTGGAGAGTCAAAGAGAGATGCCGGTGAAGCGGTTGAAGAGGTAGTGGCCACTAGACATGTAGACTTGGTGGTGCGCTTGTTCTTGTTGGGGGAGTCAAAGAGCAATGTTGAAGAGGTTGTGGTAGTTGTAGTAGTAGCAGAGGTGGTGGCAATTGTGGCAATGGCAAGCACTCCCACAATCTCCCCATCATCTTCATCATCACTATTAATTTAATTGTTCTCTTCATATTCTTCACGAGCCACCAACACATATTTTTGTGGCTCCTTCTTGTTGGGGAAGTTCTTGTTTCCGAAGTTCTTGTTTGGGACTTTCTTGAAGAATTTCTTGTTTGGAGTAGGCTTGAACTTGGATTTCAAGATGAGTCTTCCATCATGATCTTCTCTCTTCTCATACAGGCATTCAGCGATGAAGTGGTTGGATTCTCCACAGTTGTAGCATGATCTCAACTTGGGTCTTGCACAAGTTGTGGTAGTTCTTTATGGATTGCCCTTTCCTTGATTCTTCCAAAACCTTCTAGAAACTAATGCCAATTGCTCATGCAGAGCACACTTGATGTCTACAACATCTCCTTCTATCATTCCCAAGGAGTTAATTTCTTCTTCATAGACATGAGCCTTGGCCTTCAAAGCAAGAGTGGGTGAATCCATTCTTCAAGCTCGAGTAAGAGCATCATTGGAGGTCTTGTTCATGATCCCAAGAGCCACAAACTCATTTAGCACTCCATTGGAGGTCATGGCATAGATGTCCTCCCTTGAGCGAATATTGTTGGGCATTTCCCTATGGAAGGGTAAGATGGCTTGCATGGACTTGCGCTTGATCCACTTGTCATCCACATCCTTACTACCATGGTCAATCATTCTAACTGAAAGGGCCGTGACCCTTCGATAGAGATCTTCGGGAGTCTCATCTTCCTTTCCAGCAAAGGAATCAGCTTCATAGTGCATTTCTTCAAACTTGGAGTTTTGAATGCTTTCATTGCCAAGATAGACTCTTTGAAGAGCATTCGAAGCCTCATTGGTGGTGTCATAAGCACGAATGTGAGTCATTTGCTCATGAGTCAGAGCATCTTGGAGAATGGTCATGGCGGTGGCATTGAGTTGATTATTGATTTCCTCGGTGGGTGTCATGTTGTAGATGTTGTGCGGACAGAAGCCGAACTCCACAACCTTCCAAAGATGAACACTAGAACTTGCCAAGTGAGAGCACATGAGATAATGCCAATTGGAAAAATTAGATATATCAAGCTTAGGTGGTGGTCCACGATGATTTATGTGTGGCATAGGAAGAGGTGCAATATTATAGCTAGATGGTGGGGGCATGTGTCCCATTGGATTGCTTTTAGCCTTGTGGCCATCCTCATCAATGGGAGATTCCTTGAGGGGATCTTCCATTGGTTTGGAGCCACTTGATGGATTATCAATAGCATCGGCAACCACAACTTACTTTTACCAAGATATAATTCAAGCAAGTCTTTCATTTCTTTTCGAAGCATATCCATGGAAGCGGATAACTCACTCTTAGTGACGGGGTTTACATCGGGAGTGGTATCACACCCCCTTGAGTCACTCATACTTCTCTTAGGCGGTTAAGCTAAATAAGAGCACCTTGCTATGATACCAATTGAAAGATCGGTATAAGCGACTAGAGGGGGGGTGAATAGGCGCTACTCAATTTTTGGTTACTTTTCAATTTAAGGCTTGACACAAAGTAGGTTCTCTAGATGTGCAACTAAGTGATGAAACCTAAGTGACAAGCAATCATACAAGAACAATAATAAGAAGTAAAGGATAGAAATCATCGAGAGGGAACACGAAGATGTTTTCCTGAAGTTCCTTCTTTTTGAGGGGAAATACGTCTCCATTGGAGGAGTGGGCGGTACAAAGACCACCAACGCCACTAAGGCGTCACCCTATTCTCACCCGCCTTGCGGCAAGCACATGATCCACTATGCGGTGACCTTGAAGGTGGCAACCGAAACCTTGTATAAAACCTTGGGGCACTTCTCCACAACTGAATTGGAGGCTCCCAAGACGACCTCGAAGCTCTTACAGACAAGGATGAGCTATGGAGGATGACTCCTTCAAGTTAGGGTTTCCTCAAACCCTAGAGCAACAACAACTTACATAACTGGTGGGGAAACACAAATTCCTTTGGTGGAAAGCTAGGGCTAGGTCTCCTCCCTCAAATCCCCGAAGGGCAACACATTTGAGTGGCTAGAGAGGGAGATCTAGGAGCTGGAGCTCAGTATTAATGGAGGAGAGAGAATAGAAGCCGAAGCCTACTCTTAGATAAGAAGGGGTTATTTATACCCCCACCAAAAATCTAGCCATTGTAGCCTCACTAACCCCGGAGTCTCCGGTGCGAGGCGCAGGACTCCGGGAAGGACTCTAGAGGGGAGTACTGGGAGGAAACTGGGCGACCCCGGAGACCTGGCCAGAGACAACCCTGGAGTCTCTAGGATCCAACCCCGGAGTCTCTGGTGACCAAGGCCGGAGTCTCCGGTCAGGCCGGAATCTCCGGGGAGACCACAGGACTCCGAGCCCAACTCCGCACCAGGAGACAGCGAGCACGCTAGGGGGGCACAAACTTGCTCAAAGACCTGGGTGGAGTCTCCGGGCCCAGACCCTAGAGTCTCCGGGCCTGGATCCCGGAGTCTCTAGACCTAGGGAGGAAGATTGCACAGCCTCCAAAACGGCACCATTTCTTCATGAGAATTTTGAACCCTTCCCCTTCGAACACCAGAATACTGTCTTGTGCAATTATATGGATGTACCTGCAACACTTAGCACACGGTAAAAACTATCTTGTGTTGACACCAAACATCAAAACATGATTAGGGCAGGAAATGCCCTTTCAGTATGGCATACAGATCGGGTGCATCGTCCGGGACACCGTCTCGCTCAACACGGGAAACCTAAAGACACCTGAGTAAGCACATCTGACAGATCTCCTCATCTAGAAGCTTCACCAACGATACAAGTTCCCAGATCCGTTTAACAACTTAAATCTCAAAGGTAATAAGGCAAACCAGGTAGCCCTCACGAAGATGAGCAATGCCTTGAGAAGCTGGAGAACCCAGGTGAAGGCACGAATTGATAAGGGTAAAAGATTCGAGGAGATCAAGAAGCACGAGCCGAGGCTCAACGAAGAAGAATTTGACCTTTTCAAGGAAAAGGTGGCTTCTAGCTTGGGCATCAAGTGGACTGCGTGGGGGAAGAAGATGCGGGCACAGAACATAGGCAACCATCATTGGGGAAGAGGCGGTTATAGAGGAGTAAAGCCCATTTGGGACAAGGAGGATGCCGAGCTTCGACATCTAGGTAAAGAAAACCCGTGGCACAAATTCATGCACATGCAAACGAGGAAATTTGTCCAGGCCTGCTACTATCTTCACCTAGTAACAAAGGAATTCGTTACCGACAATGAGGATGTGAAGAAATTTGAGAAACATCTAGTAAGGAATTTACCTTGCGTGGATCTCAAGTTATAATTAAGAATGAAGCCTAATTTCTAAACATGTTCAACTCTTCCTTCTGTAGGAAGAGGAAATCGAAGCAGCTATGGGCTCCTCCCTGGGGTCGACGGAGCCGTGGGATGGTCCTTTCAATAGGGCGACGAACCGTTTCAAGAAAAGGGAAACATGGATGCCACTGACGTCAGGTGGCCATGTGCCTGGCTTAGGCACGACCACGAAAATGAGGGACTACTACAAACAGGAAGCCAAGGCTAGAAGGGAGAAAAAGTTTCAGAAGGAGGCTGAGGAGCGATGCGAGTTTCAAGAGATCAAGAAAATATTCGATATTATGCCGCAGATGATTGATGACCGACTGGGACATAGGATCCTAGAGATTGTTCCTTCTTTGTAGGAAGGGCTTGATGCTTGGAACCTGGCAGGTCGATAGGGACCAATACCTCTGCCCAGCTTGACCAGCAGCAAAGCAACCAGCCAGATACCGGCGGGGTTCTCATTGGTGACCCCGCCCACGGACGCCACGAGGTAGTCGGCCTTCGCGATGGTGCTGACCTTGATCGCCAATCACGGGGTGCAACCGGTCGAACCGGTGATGATGCCACCCAGCAACAACGCAGTCCAACCGGTTGCACCGGTGACGATGCCGCCCAACAACACCACGGTGCTGCTGGTGCTTCGTCCTAGTGAACCCCAACTAGAGGTGGAGCATACGCTAGCCGACACCATGGATGCAAGCAGCCCCTCTGTCACTGGCACGCCCGCCGCCGTCGGCAGTGCGTCGACACTAGCCGAGGTCGATGCCATCACCCAGGTAACTAATTAAGCGTCTCGGATGGTCAAATCTCTGATGATGCCCAACACACATGTTTCTTCCCAGGACGTTGCTTGCACCCTCCTGCAGTACGTGGAGGGCAAGTTGAAGGATGTTTCCAAGGGCACTATCGTTCAATTGAAGAACCGCATGTTCCACAACAAGCCCATGCCCGATGGCATGTTTACGGATTAGGCTGTTGAGTGGATGCGAGTATCGACAAGTCCTTCGGATATGTATCTTCGGCAGTGTTCCCCAGGCGAGCATTCTCCCTATTTTTACCTATTTTGCTTTTATAGTCTTTACTTCCTCCTGTTGATTTATTGCTATCCGTATTGCGATGTTTTAGTTTCCATGCACCATTTATATTCCTTGCAGGCTCTATATTGCCTTGGACACATCCTATTGTCTGTTGTTTGATAGATAGTTGGCCTTGCGAGTCATAGTTTCTTACTCAGGTGCTGCTTCACATCGTTGTTGTTCCACCGTTGTTGGAAGGTTGGCACATGCTTAATGGTGGAGATGATCATGACTTTAATTTCAACCGATAATTAAAATGCTGGGAATAGATATAACTAATGCAGAGGCACCGGTGGGCAATAGCTAATATTTGGTTCTTTCGCGCTCACTTGTGTCCCGTAGGCCCCAAGTACTTGATACCTGTTCCTTGACTATTCGCACTATCCACATACGGGAGACTCTATGAATCCCCCTTTGCCTGATCTTGATTCGTACTTTATTTCTTGTGGCCACAAAGTAGTTTGGGGCTTTATTACTATCATGTACTTATGCCATGCTTTACTTCTTTATTTATGATTGTGCGTGGAGCACCTGTACTGTTTTGGAACGTGGAATGTTTTCGCGGTATCGACAAGCCCAGTCACACTTTTGGGTTCCCAGTCGTTTACAACCATTGTCAGAAACCCTAGGTCCATCTCGGAGCCGGCCAACTTCGTTGCAGGTAGCTTAGTGGGGTGGCCCCCTGAAATGATTTATTAATCCTATGAATGCTTTGTCGTGAGGACTCGTTGCATTTTATTTGGTTCTTCCCGAGGTTGATCGTGTGTGTGTTGCTATTTGTGCACCCCTGCAGGGTAAATCTTTCTGAAAGCCGTGTCCGTGGTTATGGACGACTTGGAGCACGGTATCTCGATCATAGACAACTATAACTAAAGTAGTGCTATAAATTTGACTTTGACATGTCTAGTAATCGGATTCACTACAACAGAATGAGTAAATAAAAGTGTCAACCACTGCTAGGTTTGGGATGTCCTATGCTAATTGTATCTGACTAGTAAGTATTGCAACTACAATGGAATGGTTAACTAAAACTGCCCACTACTTATGATATCAGGATAACTCATGCTATCTATATCTGACTAGTAAGTGCTGGAACTATAACAGAATGAATAAAACTGCCAACTGTGTGAGTTACTCGGTTTGACTTCTTCGTTTGGTCTCGAGGGGGGAAACACCAGGATGGGTATGTTTTGGTGTTACTATCAGGTTGCATCCGAATAGGTTTTTATTATCCCTCTCTTATAACCGGTAGTTGTATCGAGTCTCTATAGGATGTTTAGTGCATGCTTCGCTGCCGCTTAAGTCCACCATACCTATGTAGGCGAGAGCCGCCGAATTCTAGACTCGCCGTGTACTAGCCTCAGTACTGAGCCCTCCCTTTTTTCCTTTGCCCTTTGTCGGCACCCCTTTTGTTTTAGCAGGAATGAGATCGACGTCGTTAGCAGGGTTACCCTTCCGGCTTGGCCTGGGAAGGGTTATAGACGCCATTGGTTATTCTTCAGGGCTCTTAGCCCCATTTGCATCTTGTCCATACTCGGATGTTGTATCGTTTTCAAGGTGATTTGGATCTTAGTACTGTATATCTGTATTCTCGACTCCTGGAGTCATTGTTGTATATATATGTTCTTTGGATTCCATCATGGACTATTGTGTAATGATATTACTTCGTTTTCCACCCACACGCAAATGCCTGGTGGGCGTCCTTGAATCGTTTCTATGCGGGTTTGGTGGGAAGTGCTAAAATCTGCATAGGGCCGATTCGAGGGTGTTACAGAGTGGTATCAGAGCTCAGCAGTTGCGATACCCCACTGGTCCAGCCTGTAGGATAACCTAGCTAACGGCCGATGTAGAGTGTTAAAACTATTTTTGCAAAATCGGTTGGATAGATCTGATTAGTTCTGTTTTTACTCCTTACCCCTATGCTATTCTCTTCTTACCTCTACGTGTTTTGAATCTACTCTTATCTTTTCTTCAAGTCCAGGATTTTTCGTGGTTGGGTTTCTCTTTCTCCCTTTTATAACGGTGTAGCCACAATCATCAAATCTGCATCTCGTTGTTCTAACCCTCATCCAATCTTTTTGTCCTTGAACTCTTTATCTGTATATTCCCCTTGATGGATATCCATATCGTTGAAAAACATTATGAGAAGGATGAGCATTGGTGAAGTTGGAGTATAGCTTGAGCATGTGTTGTTCATGCCAATGGAACCATCGTGGAACCTAATCATTGTGTCTTTTCATACGATTCTTTTTGTTCTTGAACTCTTTATCTATATATTCCCCTTGATGGATATCCATATCGTTGAAAAACATTATGAGAAGGATGAGCATTGGTGAAGTTGGAGTATACCTTGAGCAAGTGTTTTTCATGCCAATGGAACCATCGCGGAACCTAATTATTGTGTCTTTTCATACGATTTCTTGGTATCTTCCGGTGGTCCCCAACGTGATGATATCATCTATGAAGAGCCTGCATCATGCCTGTGTTTTCCGAAGGTTTCCGAACATCTCTTGTCGAGATCTCCAGTCTAATTTCGAGAGTTGTGTTGCACGGTTTTCCTATTCATGTACGGAGTTAATAGTTTGGGAATGGGATGGACTGATCACCCTACCTGACTCTTACTGTTCACTCTTATACATCGACTGGTGGATCAATGTGACTTTTACTCTTTCTGTGGAAGTTAGGGGTGGCCTTATCTATTGAGACCTCTACCTTCGCCTTTTGTTTCTCCGGAGTGTTCTTCTAACGATCATGAGCAGCGACCTTATTGGTGGTGTCGACGATTTCAAGATGGAGCAAAAGTCTTTGTTAGTGGTGTCGCAAGGATCTACATGAAGTGAGAAGATTTAGGTCGATAGCCTTCTCCCCTATACCATGAGGAGGATCTCGAGGGCGAGATCCCTTGTTAGTGGGGTCGAATTGTAACACCCCGGTAAAACCACTACTAGAAAATCACGTGTTGTTTTCCTTTTGTGTATCACCATAACCGCATGCTCATGTCATCATGCCACATTGCATTTGAGCATCGTCATGTCGTCATGCATGGTTCGACTAAAACTATCTTCTAAAAGCCTATCCTTATTTTCTATTTGCCTCCCTCTTTATTTCAAATGTAAAACTCGGTCCTTCCGGATATTATTTTATCTACAAACTATTTACAAAAAAGCTTTTGTTCTAAAAATAAAAATGAAATGTTTTTATAAAACTAGGGGAGGCAGCCAACCGACCAAGCCCAAGTGGCCTAGCCGGCCAGCCACCTACCACCCCAACGAGAGCCACCCCAAACCCTAATCTACACCCCATCCATCCCACTCCCTGCCGCCGCCAACCACCCACCGCTCACGACGCGACCCAGCGCCCCAGCCCCACCCGACGCGATGCCCCCTGGCCACCAACCATCACGCACACCCCGCTCTCGCTCGATCCCATGCCTCACTCACCTACCCGGCCCCACCTAGCGCTAGCCCCGCAAGCGACACAACCCCGATCCCCGCGCCATGGCCCCACCACCACACGACCGACCCCACCCCATCCCTATTCCTCGCAGGTGCCGCCCCACCCCGTGGTTCCTCCCCTAGACCCGATAACCGCCGCGCGCTCCTCCCCAAATCCCGTCGCCCCCTGCGCGACCTAGTGGCCACCGCCAGGGCCTTGATCCGGCGGAGCTCCAGCCACCACCCTACTTACTCTCTACCGGCCGTGCGGGCCCTACTTCTCCGTCGTACGTGACCCCGCTGGCCGCCCCGCCCCTGGAAGTTTCCTCTCTACAGCCGCGCGCGACTCCGGAATCCGCCATCGTCGCCCGGCCTGCGAGCCCTTCCTCGAGCCCTCCCCGTCGAGCTTCCCAGCCATTGTGAGGCTGCACCCCTCCTCCAATGCCTCCATCGCGCTGCCCGAGCCCCCCGTCGGGCCGCCTCAGTGCTGCCATGGGTCCCCTCGCCCTCGTCGCCCCGGCCGCAAGCATCGCTTCCCCGACCCAAGCTCCTCCCGCTCGCCAGCCTACCTCTACCCACCGCCAAGGAAGCCGTCCCGAGAAGAGCCCCGAAGGCCGCCTCCCAGTTCGGCCTCGACCCCGCGTCGAGCACCTCCGCATCACCAAGCGTGCCACTACTCGAGTTCTAGTTGTTGCCGCTTGAGGTGTTACTGCGAAGATGTGGTGGGGTGTTTTGTTGATGAAGATTGGATGGCAATGTGTGTGAAGCTACTGGGTGTATGCGATGACAAGAACGACAATCGGCGATGGTGGTGATTTTCTGATGAAGGCATAGTGTCGATTTTGTGAGGGTTACACAATGCATTTACCGTGTCTGTGTTGGTGTTGTGGCCACAAAGCAGAGACAACCAATGCAAGAGTGTCTGATGCTGAAGACTGAACCCTCAGAACGGCAAGTTCTTCATCCTGGAACGCCATGACCTCCTTCATGAATCCGATGGCCGGACCCTAAGACCCTGTTCTCGGAGTCCGAAGACCGCCCCCGTCGAACCCCAAGACCATCGGTGCTGAACCCTAATGTGTTCCCCTTTTTGCGATGCCCCTATTTTATAATGACATATAATTGTTGCATATTAATTGAACATGGTTGCATACATATTGTGGGTGCTTTGGGGTATTTTGATGATTCACCTAAATTAAATATGGAGTCCATATGCGGGAAAATCTAGCTTTATATTGGCCCCATTTAAATTTGTGTAGCGAATCGATGCCATGTTTTGCCTTGTTAATACAACATTTAAATTGCGGGGTACCTAAACAACATGAACCTATTAATTAATTGTCGGGACCCCGGTTCTGCTTAATATTTCCTAGTTGCATCGCACCTTTGCCATGTCATACATGCATCATGCCTGATCTTCTACCGTAGTATGAAATAGTGCATCCGGTGTTTCTTTTAGTGTTTGCTTCTTCACGGATTAGGCCGTTGAGTGGATGCGAGTATCGACAAGTCCTTCGGATATGTATCTTCGACAGTGTTCCCCAGGCGAGCATTCTCCCTATTTTTACCTATTTTGCTTTTATAGTCTTTACTTCCTCCTATTGATTTATTGCTATCCGTATTGCGATGCTCTAGTTTCCGTGCACCATTTATATTCCTTGCAGCCTCTATATTGCCTTAGACACATCCTATTGTCTGTTGTTTGATAGATAGTTGGCCTTGCGAGTCATAGTTGCTTGCTCAGGTGCTGCTTCACGTCGCTGTTGTTCCATCGTTGTTGGAAGGTTGGCACATGCTTAATGGTGGAGATGATCTTGAAGTTAATTTCAACCGATAATTAAAATGCTGGGAATAGATATAACTAATGAAGAGGCACCGGTGGGCAATAGCTAATATTTGGTTCTTCCATGCTCACTTGTGTCCCGTAGGGCCCGAGTACTTGATACATGTTCCTTGACTATTCGCACTATCCACATACGGGAGAATCTATGAATCCCCCTTTGCCTGAGCTTGATTCATACTTTATTTCTTGGGGCCACAAAGTAGTTTGGGGCTTTATTACTATCCTATACTTATGCCATGCTATACTGCTTTATTTATGATTGTGCGTGGAGCACTTCTACTGTCTTGGAACGTGGAATGTTTTCACGGTATCGACAAGCCCAGTCACACTATCGGGTTCCCAGTCGTTTACAACCATTGTCATAAACCCTGGGTCTGTCTCGGAGCCGGCCAACTTCTTTGCGGGTAGCTTAGTGGGGTGGCCCCCTGAAATGATTTATGAATCTTGTGAATGCTTTGTCGTGAGGCCTCGTTGCGTTTTATTTGGTTCTTCCCAAGGTTGATCGTGTGTGTGTTGCTATTTGTGCACCCCTACAGGGTAAATCTTTCTGAAAGCCGTGTCTGCGGTTATGGACGACTTGGAGCACAGTATCTCGATCATAGACAACTATAACTAAAGTAGTGCTATAAATTTGACTTTGACATGTCTAGTAATCAGATTCACTACAACAGAATGAGTAAATAAAAGTGCCAACCATTGCTGGGTTTGGGATGTCCTATGCTAATTCTATCTGACTAGTAAATATTGCAACTACAATGGAATGGTTAACTAAAACTGCCCTCTGCTTATGATATCAGGATGACTAATGCTATCTATATCTGACTAGTAAGTGCTACAACTATAACGGAATGAATAAAACTGCCAACTGTGTGAGTTCCTCGGTTTGACTTCCTCGTTTGGTCTCGAGGGGGGAAACACCAGGATGGGTATGTTTTGGTGTTACTATCAGGTTGGATCCGAATAGGTTTTTCTTATCCCTCTCTTATAGCTGGCAGTTGTATCGAGTCTCTATAGGATGTTTAGTGCATGATTCGCTACCGGTTAAGTCCACGATACCTATGTAGGCGAGAGCCGCCGAATTCTAGACTCGCCGTGTACTGGCCTCAGTACTGACCGCTCCCTTTTTTCCTTTGCCCTTTGTCGGCACCCCTTTTGTTTTAGCAGGTATGAGATCAACATCGTTAGCAGGGTTACCCTTTCGGCTTGGCCTGGGCAGGGTTATGGACGCCATTGGTTATTCTTCAGGGCTCTTAGCCCCATTTGCATCTTGTCCATACTCGGACGTTGTATCGTTTTCAAGGTGATTTGGATCTTTGTACTGTATATATGTATTCTTTACTCCTGGAGTCGTTGTTGTATATATATGTTCTATGGGTTCCATCATAGACTATTGTGTAATGATATTACTTTGTTTTCCACCTGCACGCAAGTGCCTGGTGGGCGTCCTTGAATCGTTTCTATGCGGGTCTGGCGGGAAGCGCTAAAATCTGCATAGGGCTGATTCGAGGGTGTTACATTACACCTGCAGAATTGGAAGAAAGGGCTCAAGCCCTAGAAGCGCGTCGTCAAGTACTCCTCGATGAGGCTAACAACCTTATGGAAGAAAAGAAGCGCATTGCGTCTGGGTAGGAGTTCAACTCTCTGCAACACCAGAAGACCTAGAAAAGACACGTGCGGGCCGGCAAATATCTAGAGATCCACAAAGTACTCTTTGAGGGAGACCCAAGGGCACCTCAGCTCGACAGCAAGGGAGATCTGGTGTATCCAACACCAGTGGAAAATACGGCTGTAGCTCGAGATATCCTGGCGAACAATCCAAACCCAAATCAAGTCCGGTTGGGCGCGAAGCTTCTCACCAAAGGTCTAGAGCAATAGAGGCTCGCGAAATCCGGAAGCGGAAAACTGGTCTCTCAATCAGACCAATGTCACATGGATCTGGCCTGGAATGGCATTAGGCCCGAATGGGTCTCGGAACAGCATTACCGTTCTGACCGTCAGGAAGATAACTACTCAAGAACCAGATCATCAGGGAAACAGCACAGAACCACACGTGACTGGAGCAATGTTGCCCCAGCCATAGAGCGAGACGCAGTTGCGGTACTAGTTCCGAGACACCCTCCCCGACGAGAGTCGAGCAATCGCAAGGAAGAGGATAAAGAGCAACATCGGGAGGAGGACCGGCAAAGGATGCCACCTCCAAGACATACAAACCGTCCGGTTGAACCCCACCATGGTGGGGGAACACGGACGAAGGAACGACGGTCACCGTGCCGAGTCAAGCCGGCAGGGGGCTCGTCGTAATGAAGATCCTCCCTAGAACCGAAATAATGATGCTCCGGATGGGGGCCAGCGATCAGCCAGAAACAACCCACATGCACCACCCTCTCTGCCAAGCATCCATCACAATGGCTCTCAAGGAGGCTAAGGAGGGCGTCGTGGCGGAGGAGGTGGTGGAAGAAGCAGAAGTCCGGCTCCAAGGCACCGCAGCCACAGAGAACAACCTAGACGGCATTCCCTGTCACCAAGTGACGCAAGACACTGGATCAACTCTAACATAGAGGCGTGGCGCTACGAGTCGAATAACATCTACATGGGTCCAAAATGCTTCAGACCGCGCATACGAGGAACAAGATTCCCAGACACCATCTCAAGACACATCCAACCCTACGACAGTGTAGCTAGGCCAAATACCTGGCTCCAGGATTTTTGCTAGGCTTGCTACATTGCCAAAGGAGAAAACAGCCTGGTCACAGCCCGATATCACCCACTTATGCTGCGAAAGACGGCATGATCATGGCTCAATAAACTTCCGGAGAACACCATCCACAATTGGTATGACATGCAAAGCGCATTCTTTCAGAATTTCGAAAGCGCATATCGGAGGCCCTGTACGGTAGGAGACCTACAGCGTTGCACCTAGAAAGCTGGAGAAACTTGTTGAGATTACCTCGGATGATGGATCGACACCAAGAACTCCTGTGAAGGGGTAAATGACCAAACTGCGATTGAAGCTTTCATTACAGGACTCCCAATTGGTTTACTATGTCACCGTTTGAAGTGCGACAAGGTCACTGATCTGGGAGAGATGATAAAAACGGCAAGCAAATATGCAGATGCCGATGATGATGCAGAAGGACTACTAAACGTCATGGCGGTACCACAGTCGGCAAAATACCCAAAGAAACAAGCTCAGAAGCGCAAGAACACCTCGGAAGAAAAGCCCAACGCCAAAACCGCAGTTGTCACTACTACATTCGGGTCTGGAGGACGAGGAGGGCACGGAGGCGGCCGCGAACGTGGTCGGGGGACGTCAAGAGTCCAGGGTAGAGGAAACTAGCAACCTGGCAAAACCTACGCCTAGGATGATATTTCCAACAATCCGTGTGTGCATCACTTAGATGCCAACGGGGGCTCATCCCACACAAATGTTGAGTGTCATTTCAATGAAGACATCAAGAAAGACGATTCCGCTGGCTACAGGGCTAAGCGGAAGAAGGGAAAAAAGAATCCCAAAAAATAAAAGGAGACCAAGGAAGATTCCGACATGGAGTAAGCTGACCCTTCGAATCCCAGGTCGGATGGAAATAAGAACTTCCCAACAAAGAAAGACACTTATGTCACTTTCCTTGGGTCTTAACCAGCTAAGGTCAAGAAGGCAGTTTTGCATGAGCTCAACGCAACTGTTCTGGCTGTCCCTCAATTCTTGGACTGGTCGAAAGTGACAATCACCTTTGACCGTGCTGATCATCTGCCTAAGTTGCATAGACGAGGAAAATATTCCTTAGTCGTCAATTCACTTATTGACGACTATGGTTTCTCCAAGACTCTCATGGACGGCGACAGAAGAATCAACATCCTCTACATCAAAACGATGCGTCAGATGAGGATCTCGGAGACTCAGCTAAATCATAGCACTGTGATCTTTCACGGGGTTATCCCAGGAAGACAAGTAAATTCCCTGGAAGAGATCACTTTGGATATTACTTTTGGAAATCCAAAGAATTACCGGACGGAAGCACTTTCTTTCGAAGTGGTCCCATTCAAGAGCGCATACCACGCTATACTCAGACGTCCGGCTTACTAGGCTTTCGTAGCTCGTCCGTGTTACATTTACAATATGATGAAAATTCCAGGTTTGAAGGACGTGATCACCATCAGGGGAGACCCGAAGAAAGCACGAGAATGCAAGGAAGGAAATGCCACCTTTTCTGAAGCCGTACTGCACGCCCAGGAGTACCAGGAGATCAAGAAGACCATCGACCCATCCGAGATGCCCGCAATGAAGAATGAGGTGACAAAGCTAACTCCGGAGTTCAAGGCATCAGAAGAGTCGAAGATGATGCCATTGAAGGATGATGACCCCTCGAAGGTGACCTGGATAGGTGTAGGTTTAGATAGCACATAGGAAAGCGCGCTCGTCAAGTTCCTCCAAGCAAATCAAGATATCTTCTCATGGCAGCCATCTGACATGACCGGAGTACCTAGGGAACTTGCCAAGCACTCTCTAAATGTACACCCAAACACTAAACCCGTCAACCTGTCCTTACAATGTTTCGGTGATGAAAAGCGAAAATCAATAGCTAAGGAACTAGCTCGGCTCGAGTTAGCCTGATTCATAGAAGAGGTCATCCACACCGAGTGGTCAGCCAATCCTGTAATGGTCCCTAAAAAGGACACCACTGATTTAAGCATGTGTGTTGATTATACTGCCTTGAACAAGGCTTGTCCCAAAGATTTGTTCGATCTGCCTAGAATTGATCAAGTTATTGATTCTACGGCAGGCTCGGAATTCCTATATTTTCTCGATGCATATTCTGGTTATCACCAAATTCGGATGAAGGAGTCAGACAAACTCAAAACTTCATTCATAACCCCCTTTGGAACCTTCTGTTTCGTTAAGATGCCCTTTGGGCTCAAGAATGCAGGAGCTACGTACCAGTGCACTATGCAGCGTTGCCTCCACGATCAAATCGGATGCAATGTACATGCATATGTGGACGACATAGCGGTGATGTCCAAAAGGAAGCAAACCTTAATTTCCGACTTGGAGGAAACATTCGCTAATCTACGAAAATACAACATAATGCTTAACCCGAAGAAATGTTTCTTTGAAATACCAACCAACAATTTGTTAGGCTTCATCGTGTCTCAAAGAGGCATAGAGGTGAACCAAGACAAAATTAAGGCTATACTCAATATTTCTAGGCCGACTCGCCTGAAAGACGTTCAAAGGCTAACTGGTTGCATTGCTCTAGTCAGTCGGTTTGTAAGCCGGCTCGGCGAAAGATCCGCACCACTCTACAAGCTCCGGAAAAAACTAAAAAGTTTGTTTGGACTAACGAAGCTGAAACTGCACTACAAGACCTTGCAACACTACTCTAATCTGCTCCTATCCTTGCAGCACTAGAACCTCGTGAACTGATGTTGCTCTATCTCGCTGCGACAAACGTAGTCGTTAGTGTCGTCATGGTGGCGGAGAGACCAGAGGAAAAACAGGAACACCTGGTGTAGCGTCTGACTTATTACCTCAGCGAAGTCCTAACTGAATCAAAGCAGCGCTATCCACACTACCAAAAGCTGGCTTACGGTGTGTTCTTTGCATCCCGGAAGTTATCGCATTACTTTCAGGAACATCCAATTACCGTGGTGAGCACAGCTCCCATGACAGATATAATCAACAACAGCGATGCTACAGGACGTGTCGCAAAATGGGGCATAGAGCTTTCAGCTTTCGATATTGAGTAGAAACCTCGTACAACAATCAAATCCCAAATCCTCGCTGACTTTGTCACAGATTGGATAGAGACAACGGAGAATATGACCCTCCTAGAATCGGAATACTGGACCTTCCATTTTGACGGGTCTAAGGCGCTCGAGGGCTCGGGGGCTAGCATGGTGCCCAAATCACCCCAAGGAGATAATTTTTTTATGTGTTGCAGATCCACTTCATGGCAACAAACAACATTGCGGAATATGAAGCATTGCTGCATGGAATCTGGATTGCTAAGAATATCGACATCCGACGATTAATGTGTTATGGAGATTCAGATCTTGTTGCCCAACAAGTGTGGGATATCTGTAATGCAAATAAACACATGGCAGCATATAGAGCTGTCGTGGATGAAATATCTAGATCGTTTGAAGGGTTTGAGATTCAACACATCACTCGAACAGAAAATGAGGAAGCAGATGCATTATCTCGAATAGGATCTGCACGAAAAAATGTCCTAGATGGCGCTTTTATAGAGCACCTCAAAGTTCCCTCTATTAAAGGGGTAGATGAGGAATATCCGACCAAATCTAACTCACCTTTAGTGGCAGTCTTCGCTGTAATTCCCAGCTAGACTCAACCCTACCTTGATTTCTTGGTGGATGGAAAATTATCCGAAGACGAGGTTCTGAGCCGGCAGATCGTCCGACGAGCAAAAACCTATACAATAACAAATGGTGAGCTCTATAAGCGGAGTGTGTGTAGGGTCTTTCAGTGTTGTGTATTTCGGGAAGGAGTGGAAATCTTATGAGAAATCCACGAAGGCGAATGCGGACATCATGCTGCAGCCAAATCTTTAGTGGCAAAAGCTTTTAGACACAGATTTTTCTGGCTTATAGCTAAGGCAGATGCCGAACGGTTGGTCAAGACGTGCAAAGGCTGCCAAAAGTACGCCAAACAAGCTCATGTTCCGGCTGATCAGTTGCGAACGATACCTATAAGATGACCTTTCGTGGTCTGGGGGCTTGACATGGTAGGACCGTTTAAACGGGCTCCAAGTGGATTTACTCATCTCTAGTGATGGTGGATAAATTCACAAAATGGATTGAGGCTAAACCCGTCACTAGTTATGATGGAGCTACAGCCAGAAGATTTTTCGAGGATGTTATAATCTGATACGGTTATCCACATAGCATTATCACGGACAACGGGAGCAATTTTTCTATGGGAGAACTTTCCGAATTCTATGATGAACAAAATATTCGGCTCGACATTGCGTCAGTCGCACATCCACAAGCTAATGGACAAGTTGAAAGGGCAAATGGTTTAATCCTACATGGCCTCAAACCAAGACCTGAAGCACCACTACGTCGTGCTGCGGGGGCTTGGGCAGATGAATTACCTTCTGTTGTATGGAGTTTACGAACAACTCCGAATATTTCAACTGGATACACACCTTTCTTATTGGTCTATGGTGCAGAAGGAGTTCTTCCTAGTGGTTTGAGTCATATTTGTCCCCGAGTTGCAACGTATATCCAAGAGGGTGCCGAAATTTCTCGACAAAATGATCTCAATTTAATTGAAGAAGTTTGCGTTGTTGCTGAGATGAGATCAACAGCCTATCAGCATAAGTTACGCAAGTATCATAGCCAGAGAGTCAGAAACCGGTCTTTCAATAACGGTGATTTGGTTCTCCGTCTTGTGCAGAAAAGAAAGCACAAACTTTCCCTAGTATGGGAAGGGCCCTTTTTAGTTAGCCGAGTATTGCACAATGGTTCTTAGTATCTAACTGATATGCGGCCAGTCAAAGAAAGACCTGCTACTAAGAAAAGAAAGAGAGCTGGAGGTAGTATACACCCAAAAGAATTAGACAAACCGTGGACTATTTCTCAGCTACGTCCCTTTTATTCTTAAATTTTTTTTCTTTGTAATCATATATGTGTACATGTTCAATGAGAAATAAAGTGTTGGTTGCCTCAAATTATTCCAAGAAGTTTTATATTGCCATCTGATTTCCGAATGATCATGTCACAGTCGAAAATCCTAGAATACTTGAAAGTACTTTATGCTCATGTTTGTTCTGGTTAAGATTTCCGATTCTAAAAATGTTACCTTCGGGTATAAATCTAAATTTTCTAGTCTATACTTTGATTCTTTATCTGATTGCTGGATGCGGGCATTTTCTGAGTAGTGAATTGTTGGTATTGGAAGCCTACTTTATTTCCGAGTTTAAACTGGTTGAGCAATTGAGCTCCATTGCTCGGCAAAGTTTACGTGTTGGAGGTTGGCCGGCTCACGAAAGGGACAAGGTGGAAATCCAGATAAATGATAAGTATAGACCAAACATAAAAGTGCTTATGTAAACATTCCAGGAACATCAAAATAAAGCCAAAAGTGCTAAATAGAAGCAGCAAATATTAGCACTAGAAAAAATATTACACTACTTATTTACAACCCGATTATTTCACAATAACACATTGTTTTTTCTGGCACTTTACAATGCAGGGGAAGAGGTAGGAGCTGCCGGATCACTATAGACATCGCCTTCACCTTGATATCTTTCCGAGACGTTCAAATCCGAAATGTTTTGCTCGTCATCGGAGACTTCGGTTGTTTCTTCGGCAGGCGGAGGAGGCGTCTCCATGCGAGTGAAGAAAGGAGTGTTGTTGCTAGTCAGATCAGCTACATGACATCCATATCTGGCATAGGTGTCCATGATGGCCTTGATGTCTTGCTCCTGTCCGTCTTCATCCACAGTCGAATATCCTCTGGTTACTTGTCAGATTTCCATGCTTCCATGGTGGCTCATAACCATGGTGAGGGCGTTCTGTGCTGCGGTCCGTGCATAGGACATGTTCCAGTCCTGGATGAGCTGGGGCATCTCCTTGGCCTTGTCTCGCACCACAAAGCCAGACATTCTGTTCATGTCCGGAACCTTGAGTACTTCACTAATATCCTCCAAACATTGGTGGAAGTCGTGAAGCAAGTTGCCGACTTGCGTAAGCCGGATGGTGCGAGACTCAGTAGAGGACGAATCCAGTAAGTTCAGAGGACTTGTGCATATAAAGAAAAGGTTCGAAAATATATCCGAACTCCTAGAGTCACAAAATGGGAAGTCAGAAAATAGGAAACATACCGAAGATGACATTGTCAACTTTGGTCTTCTCCATCCTAAGGCTCTGGAGTTCAGCCCGGAGTGCCTTGGCGATGTCCTTTTCTCTAAATAATTCATCATTGATATCCGAGATTTTTTAATCCTGGGCCGCGATCCTTCGATCACGCTCTTCGGTGGCCATGGAGGAGGATTCAAGGACTTGTGCAATACTACGCTCGTGATCCGCCTTAAGCTTATCTAGCTCTCGACGTAAGTCGGCGTTCTCCACCTTGAGGGTCTTAAGATTCTCGGCCTCTTCAATCATTGCACATTATTGGTTGACCAGTGCTGCAAGCAAAAGAACAACAGTTGAATAGGTAATTCGACTATGAAAGGAAAAAAGAGCAAGGTTAAGGACTGAAAATATTACCTTCATCCTCATCCCTTGATACATTTAATTGAGCATTTTCAAGCCAGAGAGCTCTGATCTCTCTCTGCTTGTTACCAATTTTCTTCAATAATTCCTAGCTATAAGCATTAACTTTCTGTAAGTCAGAATAATACCCAGAGTCAGAAGTCTACTAAAGACTCCGGCTAATATTTTAACTAATATCAGCACGAGCCTTGGGGGCTACACTAGTTCATTCTTTGGCATCCTATGAAAGCATAAATCCGAATTATCTAAACAACTTCATGCTTGGGGGCTAGATGATATGATATGAAATAAAGTAAAAAAAGGTGAGTCGGAAAACCGACTTACATGTTGTTCATGAGTAAGCTTGCTTAAGCGCATGTTCACCTCGGTGGTAAGTTTCTCGGCGAGGGTCAGCGGGATTACTGGTGGTGGAGGAACCACACTGGCTTTCAACTTCTCGTCGTGAAGATGGATTTGCTCAAGAAGTTCGGAGTACTTGACGTCCTCTGCTTCTTGTGCAACCTCCTCAGCAGAGATGTTCCAGCTCTCCAAGCATTATTGACCCAGCCTTTGTATCTCTTCTGCAGTTTTCCGAATAATTCCAAGCTTGGCAATACCCGGATTGCTGAGAAGATTATCGGCAAAAACCTTTGCCGAGGGATCATTACCCGTTGAGGGTTCACCCTTATCAACTGCCGAGTCACCCATGGTGATGTCGGTCTGCGAACCAAGGTTCGCTGGCTCAGAATGAAGAGTCGATCTTCTACGACGAGCGGATATGGAGTAATCTCCGGTGTTGTAGAAGGATGCGAGGCAGGAGTCGAAGGCGCTATGGCAGGAGAAGTCAAATTTAACTTTGACTGGCGCAGGGGCTTCGACGAGCCTCCTTTCCCCTTGCCCTTGGAGAGTTGTTTAACTCTGAGGAGGTAATAGAACAAAGATCATTACACCTCAAAAATAATTGAGAAATAAAGTACAGAGACATTGTGAAGAAAGTTACCTCTTCAAACAGGCACTTCCTTTGTGCCAATGGAAACTGTCGGAGCCCTACGCTTTTGGGTAAGGGTCTTCGACAATGGGACCAGTTCTCCATCACCTTGAGAAATCTCAGGAGGATATCCCTCGAGAGGAGCAAGCTCCGACTCGGGGAGGTCAGCAAGCTGAAAAGAAGAAATATCTTAGTATTGCAGAAAGAAACAATAATGTATAGATGAACACATGATTCGAGTTATTGCTGGAAAACTTACTAGTATAACAGGATCATCAGCCGTATGCATGTCCAGGGACAGCTCTAGGATTTTCCTCTCGATCCGCTTCCTTATCAACCACCTGATTTGGGACTCATAGTCCTTTTTCGAGTAAGGACGGGAGCAGATCTGAAGAGAGTCCATCTTGCTCTTGGTGATGGAGTGCATAAGCCGATCACCATGGTGTTGGAGTTGCTGGATCTGGTGTGCCAGCCAGCAGTGGACCAAATCGGATCATTTCAGACCCTTGTGCTTCATCAGATATTCGATCTACCTCTTACCAACAAGCATATCGTCAGTGAGGGCCGGAGGATCCGCGTCCCAGGACTCTTGGGGCATGGCGGCGCCCTCAATGGAAACCAGCAAAGCAGTTGATATGGGGTGTCCCGATCTTCTCAGTAAGCGGATGGCGGTGATGATGGTGGATGATAGATAACTAGCCTATAGCTATGAACTCTCCCGCTCGATCCCTGATGCCAATGCAACAGCTCTCGAACCTTGTAGGATATTCACAACACCACCCTCTTGCGCACGCAGCCGTGACCACAAACGGTAGTATGCAATCTACTAATTCCCAATGGAACAACAGATCACACTCAATTATAGTTGGTAGATTCGAACACAGGGTAATTCCAGAGGTTCTATGAAAGAAACAACTCCAAAATATTTTAACCTGGTCTAAACCCTTACTTGTGACAGCTACGGAGGTTTATATGAGGGCTGGAGCATCCTCCCCTCTAAACGGGCATAAAAACAGCCATAACTTGGCCCAAACTGACTCGGTTCGACTCAAATTGATACATACCGACCCATATGTGGGTTTGGCCTTATTGGCACGCAGTCCAAACGTCGTGGAACACCTCAAACATGTAATTCTTGGTGTTCCATCTCTCTCTCTTGCTCATACGTGATTTCCTCATTACCTCCTAGTGCGCATGCCTCCGGCTCCTCCCTCGCGCACTTGTTGATATTGGAAATCAGCGCTTGTCCTTCTTGCTGCAACTCTCCTCCTCCTCACACAACGCTTGTGTTATCAATAAACCTGATCATACAAAGATGCATAGACTTAGGTAGTATAAAGTTCTCACTAAGTAAAACATCAGGTTCAATTAGGAATGAATTCACCTGACAGTCATTATTGATTTGACTCAATATTTCCTTCTAGTTCAGGCAGTCAAAATCATCATAATCCCAGTATATATCCTCATCATCCTCCCTTTCTTCATGAAAAGCCGTCCTCGGCTTTAGGTAAGCTGAAAGTGGGAGAAACAAAAAGATCAACGTGTACGCAAAGTATATGTATATATAACATGTTGTATTATTGTTGTTCACATGAAAAGTATGTCCAGTATACATCAAGCAACTTAAATTGCAGGTATAAGTGAAGTACAAAGAATCATGATCATGGTGAAAAACAACTAAATAGATAGTCATGTTCTTCAATATTAAATTCAGTTTTCTCAAAGAAAATCTATGATCAAATTTGTGAACAAGATCAAACCAATTCAATATGTCTGAAAACCAAATTGAATCATGCCATGCTTCAACTGCGCTACTCTGATTATTATGAACATGATCATGTTGTCTAGTATGTAAAACGCAACTCAATTTGCAAATATAAGTGAAGTATAAAGCATTAGCACAACTAGACAACGAATTTTGGGACAAACACAACGAATATGAAAACTTGAGTTCTATTCTATCAAGATTACAACGATCCAACATAGGTAAAATTACTTGTGTTGGATGCATTATATGAACTAGATCTGACTTTAGTTTCATATTATCACAAATTTTAGCATATACCCCACAACACAAAATTGTCGACACACAACATGTATGGCTGAAAACAACATGTTTCAGTTCAGCGATTCAATCACAAGTAATGCATATGTGATCCACAAGAAAATTTTCATGCATGCTATATTCACCAATCAGATTGAAAGTGAAATAAGGAGAATATGTACTAGAATTCAGAAATGAAATTTCAGAAATCTTATCCATAGCACAACTCATACTCATAGGTTCATTTAGCATGATGGAATACACAATATCAGCAGGTGGTATTCGAGCAAGTATTTCCTTATGTGTTATCAGTACCACATGATCAAAATTTGAATTTGGTAAACTATCACATGGTGCTGAAACAGTAGTGCAAGGCAAATCACAAGGAGGCTTCAGTAAAGGAATAGACTCACAATATGTCGCACATGTTGGCTGAAGCTCCAAATCAGTACCAATGTCATTAACAATCTTCTCAGCTATAGTAGGTACTACGACAGCCTTCTCAAGTGACAATACCAGATCGTGTGATGCAGGTTGTAAAATAGGCGGCTCCCTTTTTTTTTGCTTTCCTTCTCCCTCACGTTCACGCACGTACATGAAACAGTGTTTTTTTCTTTTCTCTTTCAAACGGATCTACAACTCAGACTAAAAGAAAACAGATCTAATAGATGTAAGACTTAAGAACATGACGAACAGTCTAGAAATAGTCTAGGGACTCCGACAACGGATCAAAAACAGACGAAAACTAGACAAAAAACTACGACTCAGATTTAGAAGAAAGGCTACACAAAAGGATTACGATCAGCAACTAGAACTCACGAACAGTGTTATCTAGGCTATGGCAATGAACTATGAACCCTAATATTGTTGTGTGGCTTTTTCTGTATAGGACAAAAACAACTAATATATGGATGGAATTGTGGATGCTTACCGAGGCAACACTGGAAATCTGATACCAAGATGATATGGGGTGGCCCGATCTTCTTAGTAAGCAGATGGCGGTGATGATGGTGGATGATAAATAACTAGCCTGTAGCTATGTGAAAGGATACAGATGCCGCCTAGAGGGGGGTGAATAGGCAGTTAAAAACTTTTCCGAGAGTGGCTCAACAAAGGCGGAATTAAAATAGCGTTTACTTTGTTAAGCACAAAACCTAGAACAACTAGGGTTCACCTATTTGCACCAATGACTTATGCTAAGCAAGACAAGCAACTATGTGATAGAAAGATATATATATACTTCAAGCATGAAGGCTATCACAAAGTAAAGTGCATAAGTAAGAGCTCGGATATAGAGATAACCGAGGCACGCGGAGACGACGATATTTTACCGAGTTCCTCCCAACATGGAGTATGTCTCGTTTGGAGAGGGGGTGGTATCAAACCACCAACGCCACAAAAGTCCTCCCTTATTCTCCTGTGAATCTCACCCCAACGGGATCGATCCACACTTCCACTATCGGTGCACTTGTCGGTGGCAATCCGGAACCTCTCACAAGGTTGGGGCACTTCTCCACAACTCAATTGGAGGCTCTCAACATAAAGGCTTGGGGAAAGCTCCACAACTTAATTGGAGGCCCCAAGTAATCCACAAACCTGCACAACCACCAAACCGTCTAGGGTTCCAATGAACCCAAGAGTAAAAAGCTTCTTACCTTTCACCCAATCGAATCCTCACCAAGAACTCAAACCGATGCACCAAATGCAATGGCAAGAACACAAGAAGTTCTCAAGTTCTTCTCTCCCAAATTCCACCAAAGCTATAAAAGCTTATGGGGGAATAAGAGAGGAAGAACAATGGAGGAAATCCACAAAAGACTCCAAGATCTAGATCCCAAGATGTTCCCCTCACTTAGAGGAGAGATTGATTGGTGGGGTTGTAGATCTAGATCTCCTCTTTCAAATCCCTCAAGAATATGCAAGAATCAATGGAGGGATTGAGGGATAGCAAGCTTAAGAAGGTCAGCAATGGAGGGGAGAACTTGCAAGGAAGGTTAGAGAACCATTGGGGAAGAAGGGCCCCTTAAATAGGTCCCTAGAAATTCAACTGTTAGGCCCAGGAATGGTCCGGTCCGGAGTCTCTGGTGTACCCAGGCCAAACGGGGTCAAACTGGGGGACAATCAGTACGCGGTCCGGAGATGGACCGAAGATTTAGTCCAGAATCTCCGGTCTTACAAAAAACTGGCAGAAAGACCAATACGAAAACAACCATAACTTTTGCATCCGGACTCCGATTTTGATGATCTTGGGCTCGTTTTAAAGAGGACAACAAATTCTACAAGATCATGCAGAGATCCATCATAGTACAGAAACGAAGGATAGAACCAAATGACGAAAGGTTTGACCTCTCTCAAAAAGACAAACCGGTAAAACCTCCTACATCGAAAACGCAATAGAGAATGCATACGAAATTCGTTTTTGATGAACTTGGGCTTGTCATGAAGGTTAACACAAGCTCTAAATCCTCTCATGGATAAGAACCAAATAATGTAAGGTTTTACGAATCTCTAAAAGACAAACCGGTAAAACCTCCAATATCGAAAACGCAATACAGAATGCATATGAAATCCGTTTTCGATGAACTAGAGCTTGTTATGAATATTACCACAAGCTCAAGAACCTCACATGGATAAGATCCAAATAACAACCAAGAAAGATGATGCCAAGTATGCAAAGGTTTGAGCTCTCTCCGAAGGATATGATCAAGTTACTCACTCGAGAGCCCCTCTTGATAGTACGGCTATCTATCCTATAAACCCGGTCTCCCAACTAACACCATGAGATCGGTAAGAAAGAAATCCTATCAAGAACATACCTTTGCCTTGAGCATATTCCACTTGAGCTTGACGGTAGCGATCTTGTCCACCTCAAGATAGAACACCTTTCTTGATTGCGCTAGCTTGGTGAAGACTTGCAAATTGCTCCCCATACTCCACTATGGTAGAGCTTCTCTTTTGGGCATACCATCTTACCATATCCATGATCACCATAGGATGGCAAGCATCAAGCAAATGAACTCTTCGAGAAGGGTCATCTTGAACTTGCACATCATTTATTCTTTCTTTATTATGTTGGTGTCTTGAAGGTACATAAGAGATATCACTCCAACTTACTCTTCAAGACACACTTGCTATAGGATCAACTCTCACTTGACCAATCTCCGGATCACTCATTGAATCCTTGGTTAACACTTAATTTTCTTCACTTTCTTATTCTTCCAACCTTGAAGCCAACATATGGTTCAAGCATTGCCTATGGACAAATCCTACAGGTAAAACTCAATGCTAACATAAGTCCATAAAGATTGTCATCAATTACCAAAACCACACATGGGGGCACACATGCACTTTCAATCTCCCCCATTTTGGTAATTGATGACAATACCTTTGAGAGGGTTTATATAAGGAATTAACCAAACAAAATGTTGTGCTAACATCAAATACAACACAAGTATGTGACGTTAGTACAAACACAATATAGAGCAAACTCCCCCACAATCTATGCACGTGTGGATGAACTTGAATTTCATTGCATATATTGCCAACTATTACCGGTGGTGGAGTTTTCTCTATATATTCAAGATTCTATGCAACACATTAAGATGCAAAGAACATGAGGCAAGTGTTTAAGTACAAAACTCACAACACACAACCAAATTCCCTAAAACCCTCTAATACTTCTCCCCCACTGGCATCGATTGCTGAAATGGGTGAAAACCTTTAGAAGGCCAATTTAGTGAGAGTTCCTCCATATGGTGTGCATTTCTCATAATATGAGTAGAATCAAATGCATGTATCCAATGAAGAATACCATGAGGAAATCAAACTAAACTGAGGATCCAAAGATTGCAAAGAAATAAAATGGTGAAGAAGCATCAACGAATGAAGCAAGCAATCAAAAGATCGAAAGAAGCACTTCACAAAAGGAAGATACCAAAAGAAAGATAGATATTATGACAAGGTTGAAAAGAGAGTGATCTAAATAATATGAGGAGACTGCCCAAGGTTTGTGAACAACTTATAATTTGCATTTGAATACAATATGCACAAACATGGCATCCTCATTCCCTCTATATCATTTAAACAACGAGCATAAGCAAGTGAGAAGATATTATGATGAGAGCACATGAGTGTTTAGATAAAAATAAGAAGCTCCCCAAGGTTCATGCACAACAAAGTGCATAATTTTGGAATCCTAACTCCCCATAATCAAACAAAACACCAAACAAGAACAAGAAAGCAAATGTGTGTTCTTAGGTAGATTAGGAAAGCTCCCCAAGGTTTATGCCCCAAATGTAATAATTGCTTTGAATGCAAAGTGGATAAACATGGTCTCCTTGCTCCCCCAAACTTACATAACAACACAAAAGGCATGAGAGATCAACTTTCGTAGCACCAATGAGTGCCAAAAGATGCAAATGAAAAGGTCAAGCACTCAAAGCAAAACATTTGGAGCCACCAAAGAATAAAAAGGAGCACAAGGTGTAGACTCCAAAGCAAAAGGATATCAACTAGAGATTCAGCCATAATTATGTGTATAAGTTTCTAGGTAGACAACAATCACCAAGATATACATCCACAAATAAACATGTATACACAAAATGGATACTCAAGAATGAACAAGATATCCAAAAGAAAGTCATAGATAATTCCAGTAAGATTTTTTGCTAGAAAGCATGGCCAAAGGCTCAAATTTATCTTATGGATCATCAATGACCTTCAAACACCAACAATACATCACAACTATCACAAGGGAACAAGAGATAGATGGAATGCATTGGAAAAAGCAACAAGTATCATAAAGAATAAATAAACCTTGCAAATTCATCCATATTGCACATGAGAGAAATTGAGGAAATGATTGGCAATAGAATTGCTAGATCGGCATATGTGGGATTGGTGAATCATAAACATGAATTTTTTATACTCCCCAAAATATGCATTCATCTCAACTTACTCATATAACAATAAGGAAGATACAATAAAATCTTGCAAGAACCACAATAAAAGCAACTGAAGGAAATCATGCCATGATGCAACCACATAGGTTGGATGCTAGAAAAGTATGCATTAGAGGGATACTTGTTACCGAGATACCATTGATAGGATGAAGTAGATATGAGTTTGTTGATCATCCTAGCTTGACTCCAATTATCATTTAGTCCCCACATCTTCTTATTATTGAATAGCAACCAATGAATCTCCAATGTACCTATAACACATTCAAGTACACAATGATCCCAAAACTCATTGGGTCCAAAGTAGTTAGATGAACTACAATACATAGGAGAGACTCCACATAAATATGTGCATATTGATATGAAATTGAATTTCATGCACATCTTAGCCGATAGGATTTGGTGGAGAAACCCCTATATATTGGATCAAGAAAGAAAGCATGCCATAATATAGAACATGTAGTAAATATGCATGCACAAGATTTTAAGAACCAAAAAGGAGATACAATTTGAACAAAAACACCAAGTAAACCAAGAAGTCACACACAAGAGTGTGACACGACAAAAGGGAGTCCAAATTGTATCAAAGAGCCAAATCAACACATGAAAGGACACAAATTCAACAAATGAACAAGGCAATAGCCAAAGAGCAAAAGATAGACAAAAACACCAATGCTCAAGGATTTATCCCATCCTAAGGGATCAAACAAGTAACAAGGAATGAGAGAAAACCAACTCCCAAAAAGCAAGGTTCCAACACACAAACCAAACTCTCTACACTTTTCATGATGGCACAAAGTACCAAAAGAAAAGATCAAACTTCCAAGCACATAAAACATGATATGGAACAAAACAAGAAGCATACATATGAGTGCTCTAAATAATATAGGAGAGCTCCCCCATGGATAGTGCATTATGTAGGATTTTCCTTTTGAATGCAAAATGCACACAAATGGGATCATCACTAGTACCTACATTAAATAAAACACACCAGGATACAAAAAAATAATAAGATCCACAAGAGTCAAGGAAAGCTTGGGAGAAAACACAAAACATTTTGTTGGCAAGAGGTAGCACAAAATTTAAGAAAAGGCCAAAGTGAATATGATCAGTAAATTCTACCATATATGGAGTACCATTTGTCCAATGACAAGAATTATGGAGAAACATTTCCCAAGGTAGTTTTCAAGGATATCATGATCATATTCACAACAATAAGCATATGACGAAATATAAAAATTAAGCTTGATGCTTAGATAGAGATTCTTGATAGCTCCAAATAGTCACACAATCATAAAAGATTAAAGTAACTTGAAGAAAATGGTTTCCATGGAGGATATGGAGGTCCAAAATATGGGGAAACACATACCAAGAAAACTCTCACAAACAAGATCCAAAAGAGGAGCAATAAAATCAATCCAAGAGAATTGGAACTTGTTTGAGCTAAATGTGCCACTTAGGAGCTAGATAATTATCAATATCAATTCTAAGTGACACTACCTCAAATGTCCACATTTTATAGGTTTGTAATATGCACAAAGCGTATGACTCCCCCATAATGTGATAAACCCAGAATACTCATCAAGAGGTAAAAACATCCAAATAGAGATGATTAATGAACATTGTGGAACTTGAATTTCTCATGAGAAAGACATACCACATAGAGACTAAATAAACTTGCAATATACATACTAAGTGGTATTCCTCATGTACACACATTTTAGGATTGTGGAATGCCCAAGCATAACACTCCCCCAAAATGGGATAGTCCATTAATCTCCCGCAAGAGCCAATTAAGATATGAACAAGATGCAATAGGCTCAAACATAAAACACATACATGGTGTGCAAACCAACATACACAAGCTTGATTTCTCAACTTAAGCAAGTAGGAAGCACAACATATACAAAACACATGCAAGGTACAAAACTAACACATGCACAAGGGGGCGAGTAACTTTCAATGTATATGAGTTAAGCACATGTTACCGCAAGGAGGATCATTGGATATATGATAGAAGCATGATAATCCAAATGGCTTGACATAACAAGAATAAATGATGAAGATCCCTCAATTCTTCATAATGTAGCCAAACCTCCAATGCTCTCCAAACACACATATTGATCAAGTTTTGGCTTGTTGGTCCCCAACCAAGTTGGGTCCTAAGAAGTTAGTCACAATAGGCTTGGGAACCCAAATGGTTCTTTTCTTGAACCCACAATGAGCACCAACAAATTTGGCAAACATATTGCCAACCTCATCCTTATGAAGAGAATAAGCATCATCAATTATGATAGGGTTGGATGAGGAGTTACCAATGGTGCATGAAGAAGAAATATGCCCCTTCTCACGGCATATGTAGCAAGTTCTTCTCTTGCCATCTTTATTCTTAGGTGAGGCCACAACTCGAGGAAGAGCTTGAGTAGTCCTCTTAGGAAGAGGCCTGTCAATGACTTGAGGTGGAGCTTGAGGCCGCTTCCCTTGTTGCTTCACACTTAGAGGCTTCTTCTTCAATGGGAAAGATCTAACATGATGACCTTCTTCCTTGCACTTGAAGCAAACAATGTTGGCCAGATTCTTGATTTGATCTTGTCCATTCTTCTTGTTGTCCTTGTGCTTCAAATTGATAGTGGACTTGTTCTTGACATTTGAGTTGAATCCAAGCCCACTCTAGTCATTGGGGGATTTTTGTACACTCATGATTTTGTTGAGTGCGGCTTTCCCTTGATGACCCTTTTTCAAGTCATTCTGCAAAGAAGTGACTTGAGACTTGAGATCTTTGATTTCCTCTACATGGTTAGTTTCAACAAAAGTACTAGAGGAAGTAGATGCTACATTGTTAGAGCAACAAGGCATGGAATGTAATTCATCACGAGATATAGCATGGTTGTGAGAGGATGAATTACAAGGACTATCACATGGAAATATAACATTTGGAGTAGATATAGTGCTATTGTCCACATGAGGCCCACTTGATGTTACCTTTGACACGATGGCCTCATGAGCAAACTTTAGCCTACCATGGGAGACTAGAAGATCCTCATGCGAGCTTGAGAGCTTGACATGACTTTCTTCTAATTTCCCATAGTTGCTAGTTAGCAAAGCAAGTTGAGCCTTTAGCTCAACATTATCCTTCAAAATAGATGCTTCACAAGAAATAGAGTTAGTAGCACAAGCATCATCATTATTAGCAAGCGGTGAGGGCAACTTGGCAAGCTCTTTAGAATATAAAGCTTTAAGTTGCTCATGCGACTCGGTGAGTTTGATGAGATCCCTCTTAACGACCCGAGAGCCATTTTCAAGGTGCTTAAAATGCTCAACAAGTTTAGCATAAGCAACTTCAATCCCAACATTTTTACTTTTAAGATCACTTGCCACCTCAAGATCTCTATCACGAGATTCCTTCACTCTAGACAACTCTAGAGCAAAAGTCTCCTCAAGAGATTCCTTAGCGGTTTGTTCCTCTTCAAAAGCTTCATTTAGATGTGCAATTTGATTAGCATACTCACGCTCAAAGATACTAATTTTATCAATGGTGTTCTCATGATCCTCAATTTTTGCTTCTAACTTATCAATGTGTTCTTTGCTCTTAATAGCAAAGTCCAAGATTTCAACGAAGTTAGAGCAAGCAATATTATCCTTAACAAGAGCATGATAAACCATCTCACCCTTTTCATATAAATCATCAACATTGGTCTCTTTTTCCTCATTATCCTCATCCTCATCATCACAAGAGGTATTGGGTTCCAAAGTAGGAGTTACCTTTGAATCCCGAGCCATAAGGCATAGGTGGGAACCGTGAGATGATGATGATGAAGAATTACTTGAAGCTCCATTCAAATTTGTGTCTTTACCAATAGAATCTTCGGTTTCCTCTACATTGTTAGACACACAACAACTATAGGAAATAGAAGCATTTATATGATGACAACAAGGCAAAGAGAGCATATCATCATGTGATCTATTGAGGCAATTTATACATGATATGCAAGGACTATCAACACTAGCATGTAAATCATATGTAGTGCTAGACGTGTTTAAGTCCAAAGATGAAGTATTGTAATGAGATATAGAAGAAGGATCACAAAGAGTAAGCTCACTATCAACATTGCAATGTTCACCACCACTCACCATATCATTACCTTGTGTCTTACCACACTTTGGTGAAGTGGAATAAAAAGAGAACTCATCTCGACCGGAAGTGGAAGAAATACAATCATCCTCAATAATGTTGGACACATCATATTTATCTTGAAGTTTTGTCCATAACTCATGAGCGCTCCAAAAAGGTATGATTGAAGAAGTAACTACATAGCTCAAAGCATTAACAAGCACATTAGAAGCTTGAGCATCGAGATATAAGATTTTCTCATCCTCACAAGATAGATTTCGGAAATCCATTGGAGAAGAAAAACCTATATCTACAATTCGCTCCAAATTTGGGTCCATGTCCTGAAAATGAATAAGCATACGAGTTTTCCATATATCATAATTTGTGCCATCCAATATGAACATTTCTTTATGCACTAATCCCCTAGCCTACATCTTTAATCTCAAGGCGGTGAAGCATAAAATGAGAGACCAGGCTCTGATACCAATTGAAAGGATACAAATGCTGCCTAGAGGGGGGTGAATAGGCGGTTAAAAACTTTTCCGAGAGTGGCTCAACAAAGGCGGAATTAAAGTAGCATTTACTTTGTTAAGCATAAAACCTAGAAAAACTAGGGTTCACCTATTTGCACCAATGACTTATGCTAAGCAAGACAAGCAACTATGTGATAGGAAGATATATATATACTTCAAGCACGAAGGCTATCACAAAGTAAAGTGCATAAGTAAGAGTTCGGATATAGAGATAATCGAGGCACGCGGAGACGACGATATTTTACCGAGTTCCTCCCAACATGTAGTACATCTCGTTTGGAGAGGAGGTGGTATCAAACCATCAACGCCATAAAAGGCCTCCCTTGTTCTCCTGTGAATCTTACCCCAATGGGATTGATCCACACTTCCACTATCGGTGCACTTGTCGGTGGCAATCCGGAACCTCTCACAAGGTTGGGGCACTTCTCCACAACTCAATTGGAGGATCCCAACAAAAAGGCTTGGGGAAAGCTCCACAACTTAATTGGAGGCCCCAAGTAATCCACAAACCTGCACAACCACCAAACCGTCTAGGGCTCCAATGAACCCAAGAGTAAAAAGCTTCTCACCTTTCACCCAATTGAATCCTCACCAAGAACTCAAAACGATGCACCAAATGCAATGGCAAGAACACAAGAAGTTCTCAAGTTCTTCTCTCCCAAATTCCACCAAAGCTATAAAATCTTATGGGGGAATAAGAGAGGAAGAACAATGGAGGAAATCCACAAAAGACTCCAAGATCTAGATCCCAAGATGTTCCCCTCACTTAGAGGAGAGATTGATTGGTGGGGTTGTAGATCTAGATCCCTCAAGAATATGCAAGAATCAATGGAGGGATTGAGGGATAGCAAGCTCAAGAAGGTCAGCAATGGAGGGGAGAACTTGCAAGGAAGGTTAGGAAACCATTGGGGAAGAAGGGCCCCTTAAATAGGTCCCTAGAAATCCAACCGTTAGGCCCAGGAATCGCCCGGTCCGGAGTCTCCGGACTGGGACCGGAGTCTCTGGTGTACCCAGGCCAAAAGGGGTCGAACTGGGGGACAATCAGTACGCGGTCCGGAGATGGACCGGAGATTTAGTCCGGAATCTCCGGTCTTACAAAAACTGGCAGAAAGACCAATACGAAAACAACCATAACTTTTGCATCCGGACTCCAATTTTGATGATCTTGGGCTCGTTTTAAAGAGGACAACAAACTCTACAAGATAATGCAGAGAACCATCATAGTGCAGAAACGAAGGATAGAACCAAATAACGAAAGGTTTGACCTCTCTCAAAAAGACAAACCGGTAAAACCTCCAACATCGAAAATGCAATAGAGAATGCATACAAAATCCGTTTTCGATGAACTTGGGCTTGTCATGAAGGTTAACACAAGATCTAAATCCTCTCGCGGATAAGAACTAAATAATGTAAGGTTTTACCAATCTCTAAAAGAGAAACCGGTAAAACCTCCAATATCGAAAACACAATAGAGAATGCATATGAAATCCGTTTTCGATGAACTAGAGATTGTTATGAATATTACCACAAGATCAAGAACCTCACATGGATAAGATCCAAATAACAACCAAGAAAGATGATGCCAAGTATGCAAAGGTTTGAGCTCTCTCCGAAGGATATGATCAAGTTACTCACTCGAGAGCCCCTCTTGATAGTACGGCTATCTATCCTATAAACCGGTCTCCCAACTAACACCATGAGACCGGTAAGAAAGAAACCCTATCAAGAACATACCTTTGCCTTGAGCATATTCCACTTGAGCTTGACGGTAGCGATCTTGTCCACCTCAAGATAGAATACCTTTCTTGATTGCGCTAGCTTGGTGAAGACTTGCAAATTGCTCCCCATACTCCACTATGGTAGAGCTTCTCTTTTGGGCATACCATCTTCCCATATCCATGATCACCATAGGATGGCAAGCATCAAGCAAATGATCTCTTCGAGAAGGGTCATCTTGAACTTGCACATCATTTATTCTTTCTTTATTATGTTGGTGTCTTGAAGGTACATAAGAGATATCACTCCAACTTACTCTTCAAGACACACTTGCTATAGGATCAACTCTCACTTGACCAATCTCCGGATCACTCATTGAAACCTTGGTTAACACTTAATTTTCTTCACTTTCTTATTCTCCCAACCTTGAAGCCAACATATGGTTCAAGCATTGCCTCTGGACAAATCCTACAGGTAAAACTCAATGCTAACATAAGTCCATAAAGATTGTCATCAATTACCAAAACCACACATGGGGGCACACATGCACTTTCACTATGAACTCTCCCGCTCGATCCCTGATGCCAATGCAACAGATCTTGAACCTTGTAGGATATTCACAACACCACGCTCTTCCGCACGCAGCCGTGACCACGAACGGTAGTATGCAATCTACTAATTCTCAGTGGAACAACAGATCACACTCAATTATAGTTGGTAGATTCGAACACAGAGTAATTCCAGAGGTTCTATGAAAGAAACAACTCCAAAATATTTTAACGTGGTCTAAACCCTAACTTGTGACGGCTATGGAGGTGTATATGAGGGCTGGGGCATCCTTCCCTCTAAACGGGCCTAAAAACAGCCATAACTTGGCCCAAACTGACTCGGTTCGACTCAAACTGATACATACGGACCCATGTATGGGTTCGGCCTTATTGGCACGCAGTCCAAATGTCGTGGAACACCTCAAACATGTAATTCTTGGTGTGTCATCTCTCTCTCTTGCTCATACGTGATTTCCTCATTGCCTCCTAGTGCGCATGCCTCCCGCTCCTCCCTCGCGCACTTGTTGATATTGGAAATCAGCGCTTGTCCTTCTTGCTGCAACTCTCCTCCTCCTCGCGCAACGCTTGTGTTATCAATAAACCTGATCATACAAAGATGCATAGACTTAGGTAGTATAAAGTTCTCATTAAGTAAAACATCAGGTTCAATTAGGAATGAATTCACCTAACAGTCATTATTGATTTGACTCAATATTTCCTTCCAATTCAGGCAGTCAGAATCATCATAATCCTAGTATATATCCTCATCAGCACTTGCTTTGCTGGGAGCCGGTTTGTCCTTGTGATAGAAGAACATGGACGGCCATTGCTTCACCGACTCACTAGCCTTAATCCTAGGATAGACTCGTCCTCTTCTAACAGAAAAGCTAAGAGTTCCGATAATATAGGCATTACCGGCGGTCATTGCTTCACCGACTCACTAGCCTTATTCCTAGAATATGTTATTCCGGTAATTTCTCCAGGTATGAAAGTAATACCGGAACAGAATGAGACTCGGCCTAATACCAAGATACCCCTCACACAAAGAGGCATAAGCGCTCATTTCCAAAATATAGTTTGGGGGAGATGGTGGAGTTGAACTCCATAGTGATCTATGACCTTAGAGAAGACGTCTAGGGGAGGAAAGCTCAAACCTCTGTCAAGGTGAGTGCCGAAATGCACCCGCTCGTCGTCGTTGAGGGTGGGGATGGCTTGTCCATGGCCACTCCGCCATTTGCTGGTGCAGAGGAGACCTTCGTTCTCGATGACGCGAAGCTTGGCGTCATCAAGGACGCACGAGATCCAGACCCCACGGAACTTCTCCTTCTCATTGTTAGATATACTTTCCGTATCCTCACAGCCTCACCGACAGGTGGCCCACTTCAGGTTAGAGCATTGCTTCATCGGCTACCAGGAGAGAAGACGGAGTCCAATCCGGCTACGGGAAGGCCCAAAAGACTTACCGACTTAGGCCATAATGTTACTTGTAGTTCAAGATGTACTCTATAACAGCCTCTTAGTCGTAGTCGGATAGATCTCTCCTGTAAACCCTAGGCCGGATATCTATATAAGCCGTCCTAGGGAGAGCCTTTAGGGCATAACCTCAATACTCTAGACCCTCAACTCGCACAGGCAAAACCCTTGTAACCCATATTCCGGCTCGCCAGACATCGATTGCTAGCGAGAGTAGGATCCATTCAAAGTCGCGGATTCGAACTGGTAAACTTGTGTGCTCGCCATCCCTAATACCGTCGCCTCACCCCTCTCTTCCACACGCCTCGAGGACCCCCTCATGGCGTACTTGTCATCAATCCGACTACAGTTGGCGCCCACCGTGGGGCAAGTGAGCTACGGATTTGCGTTCCGAGCAGAATCTGCAAGAATCGGCATCGGCAAGACTATCACCGTCGGTCACATCCTCTACGCCAGTGACATACCTCTCATCGTTCTCAACGAGACTTGGATTCCGGCAAAGGAGGCCGTGACTGCCTACACAATCATGTCTTTTGGCGAGATCGATGTTTACATCGGTTTCGCTGAAACTGCCCAACCCACCCCAACAGTGATGATAGAGGCAGAAGAATTTTCTGGGTCCCCTTTGTCCGCGGAGGCAGTAGAGTTCCGGATCTCAGAAAACCCTAATCCCACCTAGCCCGCGCCAGTTGTGGAGATAGTGGAGAAATCCGAACCTGAAGAAGACCTAGCGGTCAACGTCGAATCTGGAGTGGTTCTCCCCAGAGGAGCCAGATCCCAGATCAACCCACCCGTGGAAGTCGAAATCCAGGAGGAGGATATCAACGACACTGATTCCGGCTCTGATGATGCCGAAACAGACAGGCCTTTCCTAAGGTACACACTACGACGTATGATACTGCAAGGCGAAAGCGCAGATGCAATCCTTGAGACCGTCAAAAGTTTTGATATGGATGATCGCGAAAGCCACAGGTACCTCAGGAAGCACGCGTCGCACTTTGTCGGATACGTGGGATCCGGATCCGGCTCTGTCGATGCTGGAGAAAACACCGACTCGGTGCTGGAGGCAATTGGAACAAACACCGACGTACCCACATCCTCGGATGAGTCGATGACGTCAGCAGATTTTCGAAAGTTCTCCGTGGAATATGAAGAGGAGTATAACTCCAAAGCTGCAGAAGAAGGAGAAGCCATGGATGAAGGATCCGGGGAACACTCTCCCAAAGCGCAGGATGACATGGACCTCGGAGACAATCCCGAAGTCCAAATGTCCGAAAGTACCGATCAGAGCTTGACTCCGGGAAACGGGCCCAAAGCCGTCTTCACTACCGGCGCTGCCAAGAAGGCAAAGAAGAAGAACAAGAAAAACAAGACCCCGGCAAAAGACCCTCTGACAGAGGAAGTAATTGTCGAGGAATACGAAGAAGACTCGGATGGAGCACTGATCCTAGACGAGCTGAACAAAGAAGCATTGGTGGATGGACACGTGATCACTGAAGGTGCGCGTAAACTCATCGATGCCGCATTAACTACACTTATCCCTACAGCTGCAGAACTTACTGCAGATGAGCTGGATGAAAGGGCGCAATCCCTAGAAGCGCATCGTCAACAACTCCTCGATGAAGCCAAAAATATCGAGGTGGAGAAAAAACGCATGTCGAACAAGGAGTACATATCTCGTCTACATCAGAAGACACGGAAGTGTCACATAGATGACAACCAATTCCCACGTGTCCGTGCCGTCCTTTTTGGAGATGAGATGGGGAAGCCACGGAAAGATAGCAACGGAGATTGGGTATACCCAACACCAGTACAAAATACCGTGGCATCCCGAGAAATTCTATCGGCTAATCCAGGACCAGAGGAGATCCGTTTGGGTATCAAGCTACTCAACAAGCGACTGGAGCAACAAAAGGTCGCCCTGTCCGGAAGTCAAAAACTGGTCTCAGATGCTAACCAATGTCGCACAGATCCGACATGGGCTGACGTAAGACCCCATTACGTTCTAGAGTAGAATTATCGCCCCGAACAATGGGAAGACAATTATTCGAGAACCGGATCGTCAGGACAGCATCGCAAAACTACACGCGGCTGGAGCAACGTCGCACCAGCGGCCGAGAAAGACGCCATCGCTGCCTTGAATCCGAAGAATCCTCCCCGACGAGAATCTAAGGATCGAAGGGGAGAAGATAAAGAGAAACGTCAGGAGGAGGATCGTCAGATAATGCCACCTCCTAGACATGAGAATCGTCCGGCTGAGCCTCACTATGGTGGGAACAACGGATGAAGAAATGACGGAAACCATGCAGGTACAAGCCGGCAGGGGGCTCGTCGTAGTCAAGACCCTCCCTGGAATCGGAATAATGACGTTCCGGACGGAGGCCGGCGATCAGCCAGAAACTATCTAGCTGCTCCACTCTCTCCACCACACAGTCATCACAACGGCTCCCATGGAGGGCAAGGAGGATGACATGGCGGAGGAGGTGGTGGCAGAAGCCGAAGTCCGGCTTCACCTCTATGCCTCTTGCCGAGCACTCTCTAAATGTAAACCCGAACGCTAAACCCGGCAAACAGTCCTTACGACGGTTTGGCGACGAAAAGCGTAAGGCAATAGCTAAGGAACTAGCACGACTCGAGTTAGCCGGATTCATAGAAGAGGTCATCCACACTGAGTGGTCGGCCAATCCTGTAATGGTCCCTAAAAAGGATACCACTGATTTAAGGATGTGTGTTGATTATACTGCCTTGAACAAGGCTTGTCAAAAAGATCCGTTCGCTTTGCCTAGAATTGATCAAGTTATCGATTCTACGGCAGGCTCGGAACTCCTCTGTTTTCTCGATGCATATTCCGGTTATCACCAAATCCGGATGAAGGAATCTGACAAAGTCAAAACTTGATTTATAACCCCCTTCGGAACCTTCTATTTTGTTACGATCCCCTTTGGGTTGAAGAACGCAGGAGCTACGTACCAGCGCATGATGCAGCGTTGCCTCCACGACCAACTTTGACGCAATCTACATGCATACGTGGATGATATCATGGTGATGTCCAAAAATAAGAAACACGCATTTCCGACTTGGAGGAAACGTTCGCCAATCTACGAAAATACAACATCATGCTTAACCCGAAGAAATGTTTCTTTGGAATACCAGCCGGAAAATTGTTAGGCTTCATCGTGTCTCAAAGAGGCATAGAGGTGAACCGTGACAAAATCAAGGCTATACTTAATATTTCCAGGCCAACTCGCCTGAAGGACGTACAAAGACTAACTGTTGCATTGCTGCGGTCAGTCGATTTGTAAGCCGGCTTGGTGAAAGAGCCGCACCATTATACAAACTCCTGAAGAAAACTAAGGATTTTGTCTGGACTGACGAAGCTGAAGCTGCACTGCAAGACCTGAAGAAAGTACTCTCATCTGCTCCTATCCTCACAGCGCTGGAACCTCAGGAACCGATGTTGCTTTATATTGCTGCGACAAATAAGGTCGTTAGTATCGTCATGGTGGTGGAGAGACCAGAGGAAAATCAGGAACACTTGGTGCAGCGTCCGACTTATTTTGTCAGCGAGGTCTTGACAGAATCAAAACAGCGTCCGCACTATCAAAAGTTGTCTTACAGTGTTTTCCTAGCATCTCGTAAGTTACGACACTATTTTTAGGAGCATCCAATTACCGTGGTGAGCAAAGCTCCCATGAGAGACATAATCAACAACAACGACGCCACAGAACGTGTCGCCAAATGGGGCATAGAGCTCTCAGCTTTCGATATTGAGAATAAACCTCGGACAGCAATCAAATCCCAGATCCTTGCCGACTTTGTCGCTGATTGGATAGAGACGAAGGAGAACATGGTCCTCCCTGAGTCGGAATACTGGACCCTCTTTTTTGATGGGTCTAAGGCTCAAGGGGGATCGGGGGCTGGCGTGGTGCTCAAATCACCCCAAGGAGATAAACTATTATACGTGTTTCAGATCCACTTCACAGCAACAAACAATATTGCCGAGTATGAAGCACTTCTGCATGGAATCCGGATTGCCAAGGACATTGGCATCCGACGTTTGATGTGTTATGGAGATTCGGATCTTGTTGCTCAGCAAGTCTCGGATATTTGTAATGCAAATAAGCACATGGCAGCATACAAAGCTGTCATGGATGATCTATCTAAATCATTCGAAGGGTTTGAAGTTCAGCACATCCCTCGAGCAGAAAATGAGGAAGCGGATGCACTATCTCAAATAGGCTCATTTTTAGAGCACCTCAAAGTTCCCTCGATAAAGGGAGTAGATGAGGAATATCTGACCAAATCCTACTCACCTTTAATAGCAGTTCTGGCTGTAATTCCCAGCTAGACTCAACCCTACCTTGATTATTTGGTAGATGGCAAATTACCCGAAGACGAGGTGCTGAGCCGGCAGATTATCCGACGAGCAAAAGCCTATACTATTGTTAGGGGTGAGCTCCATAAACGGAGTGTTTCTGGGGGTTTTCAGCGCTGTGTATCTCCGGAAGAAGGAGTGGAAATCTTAAGGGAAATCCACGAAGGCAAGTGTGGTCACCACGTTGCAGCCAAATCTTTAGTGGCAAAAGATTTTTGACATGGTTTTTTCTGGCTTACAGCTCAGGCGGAGGCCGAACGGTTAGTCAAGACATGCAAAGGTTGCCAAAAGTACGCCAAGCAAGCTCATGTTCCGGCTGATCAGCTAAGAATAATACCTATAACATGGCCTTTTGCGGTCTGGAGGCTTGATATGGTAGGACCCTTTAAACGAGCTCCAAGGGGATTTACCCACCTCTTGGTGATGGTGGATAAATTCACCAAATGGATCGAGGCTAAACCTGTCACTAGTTGTGATGGAGCAACAGCCAAAAGATTTGTCGAGGATGTTATAATCCGGTATGGTTATCCACATAGCATTATCACGGACAATGGGAGTAACTTTTCTATGAGAGAACTGGCTGAATTCTGCGATGAGCAAAATATCCGGCTTGACATTGCGTCAGTCGCACATCCACAAGCTAACGGACAAGTCGAAAGAGCAAATGGTTTAATTCTACAAGGCTTGACACCAAGACTCGAAGCACCACTATGACGTGTCATGGGCTTAAGCGTAAGAACTACCTTCTGTAATTTGGAGTTTACGAACAACTCCGAACAGGTCAACAGGATACACACCTTTCTTCTTGGTCTATGGCACAGAAGCAGTTCTTCCTAGTGATTTGATTCATACTTCTCCTAGAGTTGCCGTGTATATCAAAGAGGATGTCGAGATTTCTTGACAAAACGATCTCGACTTAGTCGAAGAAGTTCGCGTCGTTGCTGAAATGAGATCTACAGCCTATCAGCAGAAGTTACACAAGTATCATAGCTAGAGAGTCCGGAATAGGTCTTTCAATAAAGGTGATTTGGTTCTCCGGCTTGTGCAACAAAGAAAGCACAAACTTTCCCTAGTATGGTAAGGGCCTTTTTTAGTTAGTCGAGTATTGCACAATGGATCGTACTACTTAATTGACATGAGGCTAGTCAAAGAAAGACCCGCTACTAAGAAGAGAAAGAGAGCTAGAGGCAGTACACATCCAGATGAGTTAGACAGACCATGGAATATTGCTCAGCTATGTCCCTTTTATTCTTAGTTTATCCTTCTTTGTAATCATACATATGTACGTGTTCTGTGAGAAATAAAAGTTTTGGTTGCCTCAAGTTTTTCTGAGAAGTTCTTAAACCATCTTATTTCCGAATGATCATGTCATAGTCGAAAATCCCAGAATGCTTGAAAGTACTTTACACTCATGTTCGTTCTGGTCTAGATTTCCGATTTCTAAAAACTGCTACCTTCAGGTATAACTCTAAAAATTTCTAGTCTTTACTTTGGTTATTTATCTGATTGCCGGATGCGGGCATTTTCCGAGTATTGAATTGTTGGTACTGGAAGCCGGCTTTGTTTCTGAGTTTAAACTGGTTTAGCAATTGAGCTCCGCTGTTTCAAGAAAGTTTCCTCAAGGTTTAGCCGCTCACGAAAAGGGACGAGGCGGAAAGCCAGATAAACGATAAGTCGAGACGAAAAATATAAGTGCTTGTGAAAACATTTCAGGCACACAAAAAAAAGTCTAAGGACAAAAGTGCTGAATAGATAAAAAACTTAGCACTAACAAAAAGTCATAGTACTTAATATTTACAAAACGCATCATGTTCTTTCACAGAATAATACATAAGTTTGTGGTCTATGATGCAAGAGGAGATGAAGGATCTACTGGCTCGCTGGTCACTCCGCCTTGATATCATTCCGAGATATCCGCATCCGAGTTGGTGCGTTCATCGTCGGAAACTTCTTCGGCTTCTTCTATAGGAGGAGGTCGAGTATCCACGCGGGTGAAGAAGGGGATCTTGTAGCTGGTCAGATCAGCTACGTGGCACCCATATTCGACGCAGGAGTGCATGATGGCTTGAAGGTCCTGCTCCTGGCCGTCTTCGTCTACCTTGCAGTACCCTTTAGTCACTTGCCATATTTCCATGTTTCCATGGTGGCTCATGACAATGGAGAGGGCATTCTGCGCGGCAGTCTGCACGTAGGACATATTCCAGTCCCGAACAAGCTGCGGCATCTCCTTGGCCCTGTCCCACACCTCAAAATCCGACATTGTTGGCATGTCCGGAATCCTGAGAGACTCGCCAATGTCCTCAAGGGACTGGTGGTAGTCATGAAGAAGATCACCGACTTGGGTAAGCCAGTGAGTGCGGGGCTCGGACGAGGAAGAGTCCGACAACTTTAGAGGACCTATACACAAAACAAGTCAAGAAAAATCCGACATTGATAACAGTCAAAGAAAAGATAAGTTAGAAAGGTGGAACGTACCAAGAATGACGCCGTCAATCTTGGTCTTCTCCTCCCGGAGACTCTAGAGTTCAGCCCGGAGTGCCTAGGATATATCCTTCTCTTTGCCAAGCTCATTCTTGAGGTCCGAGATTACTTTATCTTGAGAGGCAATCTTGCGATCACGCTCTTCAGTGGCCATGGAGGAGGATTCCAGGACATGAGCTATGCTCGTTTCATGATCCGCCTTGAGCTTATCCAGCTCTTGGCGAAGTCCCTTGTTTTCCACCACCAGGGTTTTGAGGTTCTAGGCCTCTTCAATCATAGCGATGGATTGTTTCACCAACGCTGTAAGACAAAAAGAACAACAGTTCAGAAAAATTCGACATAGAAAAAGCAAGAGACAAGGTTTGAATCTCGAAATATTTACCTTCAGCTTCATCTTTGGCTACCTTGAGCTCAGCATTTTTAAGCCGGAGAGCTTTGATCTCTCTCCGCTTATTACAGAAATTGGACAATAATTCCTAGTTATAGGAACATACTTTCTGTAAGTCAGAATACCCAAAGTCAGAAAGCTACTTAAGACTCGGGCTAATATTTTTACTAAATATCAGCACGAGCCTTAGGGGCTACACTAGTTCGTTCTTTGGCGTCCTAATGAAAGCATAAACTCGGATTCTATATCCTACTTCATGCTTGGGGGCTAGAGGATATGATATAACATATTGTAAAAACAAGAGTTGGAATTCCGACTTACATATTGCTCGCGGGTGAGTTTGTCTAAACCCGCGTTCACTTCAGCTGCTACCTTTTCGGCGAGAGTAAGAGGGATCACTGGGGCTGTTGGAAGCTCGCCAGTCCTGATCCTCTCGCCGCGAAGGCGGACTTGAGGGAGAAGGTCAGAGAACTTGACGTCCTCTGCTTCTTGCGCTTCCTCCTCGGGGGATAAATGGCTTTTGTCCAGGATTTGCATGGCTAGCCGCTAGATCTCCTCTGCAGATTTCCGGGTTAGGCCGAATTTGGCAAGACCCGGATTGCTGAGGAGGTTTTCAGCGAAGACTTCAGCCGAGGGATCATTACCCGAAGAGGGTTCACCCTTATCTTGAGCTGACGCACTCGTGGTGATGTCAGTGTGTGACCCAAGGATCACAGGCTCCGTTTGAGGAGCCGGATCTTTTGTAGCTTCCGACAAGATAACCGGAGTTGCAGAAGGATGAGGAGTCGGAGTCGGAAGAGCCACGGCAGGGAAAGCTATTGTAAGCTTCGTCTGGCGCAAGGGCTTCGAAGAAGTCCCCTTCCCCTTACCCTTGATGATTGATTTTGCTCTGAGAAAGTAGTAAAGTCGGAAACATTACATCTCGGAAAGAAACTTGAGTAAAGAACAAAGGCGGAAAAGTTGTGACATAAGGTTACCTCTTCACGACTGGCACCTCCTTTGTGCCAACCGCTACTGTCGGAGCTTTGCGCTTCTTGAGCGCAAGATCCGCAAGGAATACTTCCACCTCCTGAGAGAACTCCGGAGGGTATCCTTCGAGCGGATCAAGTTCCGACTCGGGGATGTTAGCAAGCTGAAAACAAGAAAACATATCAGCATTGCAATAAAAGATGTGATGATAAAAGCTTACCGGCACCACGGGGTTTTCCGCCGTGTGCATGTCTAGAGAAACCTCTGGAATCCGCCTCTCGATCCGCTCCTTGATCAGCCACTTGATTTGGCTTATGTAGCCTTGAGTGGTGTAGGCCTTGGGGCTGATGCGGAGGGAGTCGGTCAGGGAAGACGTGACGGAATGCATCAGTCTATCCCCATGGCATTGAAGTGGCTGGATCGGGCGTGAGACCCAGCACTGGACCAAGTCGGACCCCTTCAGACCATTGTGCTTGATCAGATATTCGATCCGCCTCTTAGCAAGGATCAGATCATCTGTAAGAGCCGGAGCAGCCTCGTCCTAGGAAGGTTGGGCCGTGGAGGCTCCGTCGACAAAAGCCGGCAAAGCAGTAGCTTTGCCGGGAGCTGGAATATCCCTATGGTAGAAAAAAGTGGATGGCCATTGCTTGACCGAGTCACTGGCATAAATTTTGGGATATGCCCAGTCTCGTCTAAGAGAAAAACTAATAGTGCCGGTGATGTAAGGAACACCGGCAGTGATGGAATTTCTCCGGACATGGAAATAGTACCGGAAGAGAAGCAAACTCGGCCTAATGCCGAGAAAGCCCTCACAAAGCGCAGCATATGCGCTCATTTCTAGAAGAGAATTGGGAGGAAGATTGTGGAGTTGAACTCCATAGTGATCTATCACCTAAGAGAAGAATTCCGAGGGAGGAAAGTACAAACCTTGGTCCAGATGAGTACCTAAGTGAACTCGCCACTGTGGGTTGGGACTTTGCCACGGAGTCAGCCCGCCATGCCGACGAGCATTCTCCTTCTCCACATTCTTGAGGCTGCCGAGGGCGCAGGGATCCAGATTCCTCAGTAGCTTCTTCTCTCAGAAGCTTCCGCTTCGCGCCACGCCGCCAAACCGGAGGAAGAAGATGAAGAAGCCGGCGCTAGGAGTTTTCTGTGGGGGAATGACGAGGAGGCTCTGTGCGCACAGGAGGATTGGGAAGAAAGGAGGCGGCAAAGGACTGGTGGAAAGGAGAAGAGGAAATCTAAACCCCTTATATCCATCTACCTGCGCCAAGATTCGTGCAAACGCTACAGTGCAACCGCCATGCGTCGTGGAAAGAACTGGGAAGGACCCACACGATGATTGCGTCGCCTCAATCTCCACGCACAAATTGAACGGCTGCTTTGGTTCATGACCGCATGACCCACCAATGGTCGTGCTGACGGAACGGTGTCAGATGACGTGACTTGACGATGCTTGAGTCAGGTGGCGTTAGAGACCAAGTTCCGGCTTAGTTTGAAAATGAGCTGGAAAATCCGAGTTACCAACTGAAAGGTCCGACTTATTTTTTAAGACCCAGATCGTATCTTTTGTTGTGAAGTTTCAGGAACCCTTCAAGATTCTCGCAAGTCAAGATGAAGCTAGACGATGATAAATCCGACTTTGGATCTTGAGGCCTCCGGGTCATTGGGGATATACTTTCCAGTATCTCATAGTTCCTCATCCACTGTGGTGGCCCACTTCGGTTAGAGCATTGCTTCACGGCAAATTAGTCAGAGAGAAGACGGTGTCCCATCCGCTACGGAAGGCCTGTAAGACTTACCGACTTAGGCCATGATGTTACTTGTAGTTCAAGATGTACTGTAATGACTCTTAGTCGTAGCCGGATAGATCTCTTCAGAAACCCTAGGCCTGATATCTATATAAGCCATTCTAGGGAGAGCCTTTAGGCATAACCTCAATACTCTAGACCTCAACTCGCATGTAAACCCTTGTAACCTATATTCGCTCGCCAGATTATTGGATTGCTAGCAGTGAGTAGGATCCGGCCCAAAGCCGGATTCAACTCGGGTAAACTTGTGTGCTCACCGTCCCGGAATACCGTACGTCTCACCCCCTCTCTTCCACACGCCTCGAGGACCCCCTCATGGCATACTTGTCATCAATCCGACGACATCCGCCACAGGTGTTGTCGCCGCCGTCGCTGCTGCGGCACAAGATGAAGCCTCGGCCTTTTTTGGGGTGTCGATGACCTAGGGTGGGCAGAGTTGTGGGATTTGGGGGAAGCAGAGGAGCTCTGTTTGCAGGAGACGTTGAGAAGAAGGATGAGGAACTAGCACTGGTGAGGAGGAAGGAAGAGATCTCAACCCCTTATATCCTTCATTTACGCCAAGATTCGTGCAAAGTAAATAGTAACCGTGCCACACGTCGTGGAAGGATCTGGGTAACCCCCTCGCGATGATTAGCCGCCTCGATCTTCGCGCACATATTAAAACGATGCCTCGGTTCCGCGAAAGGTGGACCCACCAAAGGTCATGCTGGCAAGAATGTCCGTTAGTGACGTGACTTAGCCTTGATCGATGTCAGGTTAAATCGGAGACCAAGTTCCGGCTTAGTTTGAATTTCAAGCTGGAAAACCGAATAACGTATTCATAGGTCCGACTAGTTTTGAGACCCGGATCCTATCATTTCTTGTGAAGTATTAGGAACCCTTCAAGATTCTGCAAGTCGAAGATCAAGCTAGACGATAATGAAATCCGACTCTGGATCTTGGAGGCTTCTAGGGCTGCTGTTGGGATATACTTTCTGGGTATCCTTACTGTGCCTCACTGACCAGGGTGGCCCACTTCGGGTTAGAGCTTTGCTTCACTATGGCCAGTGGGAGAAGAGATTTAAGTCCAAATCTACGGAAGGCCTGTAAGACTTACCGACAAAGGCCTGTTATGTAACTTGTAGTTCAAGATGTACTTTGTAACCGTCTTAGTCGTAGCCGGATAGGTCTCTCCTGTAAACCCTAGGCTAGACCAGATATCTATATAAGCCGTCCTAGGATAAGCCTTTAGGGAACCTCACAATAGTCTATAATTTCAACTCGCACAGGCGAAATCCTTGTAACCCATATTCCGGCTCTGCTGTATTAATGGATTACTAGCAGGAGTAGGATCCGTCCAAAGCCGACGGATTCGAACCTGGGTAACTTGTGTGATCACTGTCCTGAAACACCGTACGTCTCACACCCCTCTCTTTCACACGCCTCGAGAACCTTCTAATGACGTACTTGTCATCAATCCAACGATACTGGGCAAATTTGAAAATAATTCAAATTTCATTTTATAAGTTTTGTCAAATTCAAATTATTTATAAAGATATAAATTTATTTAGATTTAATCATTTTCTAAGATTTTTATTAAATTAGAAAAAGATACAAAACTTTTGTTACAAGGACGACCTCTACCCAGCGGGGCAGACAGGTGGACGACGAGCACCGCGCGGCCACGCACGCGCGGAATGCTGGGCTGGTGACACGCGGGCAAAGAGGGATGATGGGTTGAGGGAGATGAAAACGGTAGGGCCTTTTCACAAAAGTTTCAGGCACACGTAAGTTATCTGAATGAAGAACTCGTTCGGTCGTTGCGTTTTGGGCTAGCTGAGCTCGACTTTGGAGGTCTATGGAGACTAATCCGTAAAGAATCTTGATATACCGTAAAAACCAAAGTTGTAGAGGGGATCAAGTTCTACATATTTCATGCTCGAGGTTTCGGCGGAGGCGGAGTGTGTGCACCGGAAATAGACGAAGAACAGAGGCCAACACTAACGTTAACTGACGGAAATTGACAGGAAAATGTCGCGCCGGACAGAGATTTTACTCGATCTTTCGAGGAAGATTTTGAGCGATTTAGGGGGAGATTTAGTGCGCCGTTTGACCCTATATAAATCTGGTGGCTTCCCCTGCGCGTGCATATGCGGGTCGCCACCGGAGGAGTGCGGAGAGCGCCGGTAAAAGAGGAGGAACAGAGGTGCTGCACACGTTTCTGCTACCGTGTACGCGCGCGCGAGCACGGCAAGCGGCGCTGGCGTCACGGACGTCGTCGGGGAGGCGTGCTGGAGGGGTTGCTGGTGCTCGCGGATGGTGTGGTGGTGTGCCGGGTGTCGTGGACCATCTCCACGGACGCAAGGGCGCATGCGGCAGAGAGCAACAACAAACAGACGCGGGCATCGAGTGCTCAACAGCGACGGCGACGCATTCCGGAATCAAAACAAGTAGAGGAAGCTGCTAGGAGGTGGACTAGCTCACCGTGAGCCTTGATAACAAGGGCGCTGGGCTTGGGGCTGACGGTGAGTTTGACATGGTCGGCGAGTTGCTACTACTGCTGCTTGTACATGGCGATGTCAGCCGTTGCAGGTGTTCCAGGTAGCCTCCACCTAGCTCCTAGTACCGTACCGCTTCAGAAGGAGGGCGTGTAGCTTCCCCACTCCTGCGTGGCTCCGGTGGCGGTTGTGATCGGCGGCGTGCATGCACTGGCCTCCTCCGTCTAGCTCCATGCTCCGAACAGCTTCAGCAGCGCCTCCCAGACACGGCAGCGGCAACAGTAGAATGGAGACGGAGCCAGGGTAGACGGCGGCGGCCAGCGGCTAGGTATTGTCCATGACCAGGCTGGCTTGGGGAGGAGGACGAAAAGATCATCCAGATCTCGATCTAGCGGGGAGGGGTGGTTGAGAGGATGGGGGAGAGGTGATGCTAGCTTTTCTGGTCAGGAAGATAAACAAGAGCCAGATCACGAGCGCGACGTGGGCGCGGCTGCACTTGTGACCACGTGATCGCGGGGGGAAGAGAGAAACTGGGCGCTCCTGGCTGGGTGTACACTTGGTCGGGTCGAGTCAGAGGGGGGAATGCGGCCCCGGTTCAGAGGGAGACACTGACCGGTTCAGGGTTTCTAGCTGCTGATGGTGGTTTTGGGTTCCCACATATGTGGCTTTGCATCTCATGCATATACTCATATGCATCGGTATTTTGGGTGGAGGTGTGGACACGACAAGGTGAGGTGAGGAGTGGTTGATGTTGTGGTAGATGAGAAGAGATGTTAGATTGAATTAAAACCAAACCAAATGATTAGAAAGGTTTTAGGGGATCAACGCGAAACAAGAACTATAAGGAAACAAGTGAGAATAAAGAAGGGTGTCATTATTTTATGTGAGGTTTAGTAGATGAAAACAAAAAACTCACATGCATAATCTTGCCGCAAAAGAAAAGGGAAGTAGTCATGCAATTGGCACATAATGATTGGTATCAAACCATCATTTGTCATGTGAAGAGGAAAAGGATCCATATCATGTATATGTGAGCTTCATTTGAAAATACCAAAAGAGTACAATGCTCACATGCATAAGTATGGTTGTATGTTAGATAGATGGTATCAAAAAGAAATATGATTTAGTCAAGTAAGTTGGTGGAAGGATTTCAAGAGAGATGCCCGCAACTCAAATTGGGCATGTGGCAATATGTCAAAAAAAAAATGAATTTTATCAAGAACCAACTATATTTATTAAGAGGGTTCAACAATGCAATTGTGAGGATAAGAACCCAAATACAAGGGTTTTAGAATACAACCAACAATAGAGAGAAGAAGGAGGCGCGAAGTTGAAAGGTTATAGTGCATGAGACATGCGCACGTGTATGGTTGGTATGCGTAGCCACTCAAGCACATTGGTGTACATGTATGAAGAGAAGAGGGGAAAATATATTGCATGTGTTATGAAAACAAGGAGTACATGCATAAGGGGTATTTAGGTGATAACCCAAAAGTGACACATATATAGGGCACATGTATAGCTTGAATCACCCCATATGGACAAGGTAACAAACAAATTGTAGATCCATAACATATCTATGTGAGCTAGGTTAAAAGCCAAAAGGACTAGAATTACTCACATACATATCATATGATGGATTTGAGATGATAGCACCAAGTGGAAATGATGTTGCAAGTTAGTAGATGGAAGGAGTGGTAAGATATTCGCGGCTGGGCGTGATGCTGCCACTCCTCTAGTCTAGCTAACGGCCGAGGCGAGCCTGGACGGCACCAATGCGCAGACGGGTTCGGCTGCTTGCCGGGTTGAGGAGCCAAAGGAGCTAGCACCGGACACCTCCGCGTGGCCGGCTGCAGGCGACTGCCTCCGGCTCCATCGGCGCTACCGATGACGAGGCTGAGGTACAGATTACCGGCTATAAGCCAGCTCCGGCTGTGCTGATGCCGGTTGACATCCTTGCCCAGCTCTCCGCGTCGGCGCCTCTATCCCTTGACCAGGCACACCGCCTGGTGGAGATGATGGAGCAGGGGCTCGGCGAGGGCAAGGCACTGGGTGTTTCTCTGGAGGTAAGCATCTCCTCAGGCTTTTTGCTTCTTTGACTTAGTTGTTTTGCCCGTTCTATTTTTCACTTCTTCCCTTTTTCCACAGAAAGCTTTTCCTAAGATGGCAAAGAACACGCAAGACCTGGGGCGTAAGATTTCTCGCTCTATCATGTCTTCCCAGTTGCACGATTTTTCGCGGTTTTTGTTGACTATCGGGTAACATCATGCAGCCATGATAGTGGACAGGGAGCGGGAGGTGGACCGGCTGAAGGCGGAGGTGACCCGGCTGCAGAACTCCAATAACACAAGTCAGGGCCAAATCAATGACCTGGTGGAGCACCAAAAGGGAGATTTCAGCCAGCCAAACCAAAACTGTTGATATCCATGCCGACGCTCTCAAGAAACTTGAGGGACTTTACGACAAGAAGGAGGACTGGCTGAAGAGGATCGAGGCTTGGGAGAAGGCCGCGCACACGAAGCTGATGCGCATTGCCGAGATGGTCGTCAGTAAGTTTTCTTCTCCTTTGCTAAACTTTCTCTGTTTGCCGTTGCCGGTTTGTAATAGCTGTTGTCTAGCCAGGTGCAGCTCATTATGCTTAGGCGACCGATCGGGCCCTTGATCGTGTGCCTGGGGTGGAGGCCGGGCACGATCTGCGCCCTGAGGATCTTGTCACAGTGGTTAGAAAGGAGGCCGACTGGCTGCGCGAGGTGAGCCAGAAGATCTTTGCCTATCTCTGGCCCGTGCTGCCCCCCGCCAATATTGACGCATTGGCCACCGAGCTCAGGCAAGCCGCTGACCTCATGGAGATAGGGTGGGAGTGGCCGCGCGCGGAGGCGTGGAGATAGCCCTTGCGCTTATCAAGTCCTAGTACCCGAGTGCGGATCTTCGAAGCCTTGCCCGGGGGTTTTGGCAGGGGACCATCTACGACAAGCTTCACACCAAGATTCCTGAAATCCACTCCTGTGGTATCAAGATCATGAGGTGCGTCTAGCTGGACCGGAACTTCAACGACCCAGCTAGGACAGAGCCGTTTGGCTGGACCCCGGCATCGACTCCATCACAAACTGCTGCTGCTCCTCCACCGGCTTCCGATCCGGTCTCTATTGACGTCACCTCTTGCAGCCAGCCTCCAACGGACACCTCCGACACCTCCACTGAGCCTCGGGCCCAAGTCCTCAGAATGCGGAGAGTATTTGTGTTAAGTGAAACTTGTCGTATGTCTCGCTTGCATGAACAACTTGTGCCATGTTGAATACTGTTGGGAGCTTCACCTCCCTTGTGTTATAACATTGCCTTGTGCTTTTGAGTTTGCACTTTCTGATTACTTGATCTGCTTCTGCCGTTTGCGGGTGTTTGCATGGGTGCGTGGGAGCGGACCCACTAGATGTAGTCCCTGAGGTTTGGGCCGGCTAGAGAATCCAGACGGGTCGAAGTTCTCTTGCGCTGGTTCTGTTTGTAGGCCTTTGTGTGGGGGCGTGGGAGTGCATTGACTGGGTGTAGTCCCCGAGGTTCGGGCCGGCTGGATAGTTTAGCCGTGTCGAAGCTCTCTTCCGCTGTTGCCGTTTGTGTGGGGGCACGGTAGGGCACTCACTGGGTGTAGTCCCCGAGGTTCGGGCCGGCTAGAGAATCTAGCCGGGTCGAAGCTCACTTCCGCTGTTGCCGTTTGCAAGTCTTTGCGGGTTATGAGCAACACCCAACTCGAGCACCTGGTGGGATTTTGACTCGTGCAAAAAACAAACACAAACGATGGTTTCTACGTTAGACATGTATGAGGAGAATGTATTTTGCAGTTTATTCGTTAAGGTGGGAAAGTTTGCCTTTTCGCGCTAGGCCACCAACTTTGTCTTTTCTCAGTGAGCATTGGTCGTTAAGCTGTGTCCTTGTCAGGTTGTGCAGCCGGATTCGAAGGGGTAGCTAATAAGCGTACTGCATGATACTTCAGATTTCTGTTATCAGTGTCGAGCGCGCGAGTGCAACCGGAACGTCTAGACGTTTTTGTCTTCCTTATTATTTTTCGTGTAGGGGCCCTCGTGTTTTCGTGTAGGGGCCCTCAGAGCAGCATACAGTACTTCACCATTTGGATGCGCGGTCGTCTGGGCCATCCGGCGAGTCCCTAGGAGAAATCGCCAGAGCCGAGGTAAAAAACAATGAAGCATGAAATGCCAAATGATTACGGAGTCCCCGAGACTATGTCGATTCTCTTAGCTTGTTCACTCATGATACGTAAAAGTAAGATACATACACTTCTTGTTCAAGTGTAAAATGGGCAAAGTAGGTTCACTCTCCATGGGTGGTTAGTTTCTTCGTCAGAACAGTCCATCTTGCTCTTTGCTAGCTGTTGGGCGTCGATGAGGTAGTATGATTTGTTCTGCAATGCCTGATTGATGATGAATGGCCCCTCCCAAGGGGGAGACAACTTGTGGACCCCCTTGGTGTTCTGTACCAACCGCAACACCAGGTCGCCCTCTCGGAACAAGACGTGGTGGATCCGGCTAGCATGTTAGAAGCGCAGGTTCTACTGGTAGATGGAGGATCTGGACAAGGTCAGCTCACGTGCCTCTTTGAGGAGGTCGACGCTATCCTCACACGCCTTCCTTAGCCCGTTGCTCTGTGTATAACAGTTTGCGAGGTGCATCGAACTCTATGTCAGTTTTCAGGACCTCCTCTGCTCCGTAGACGAGTAAGACAGACGTGTAGCCAGTTGAGCGATTTGGCATGGTACACAGGCTCCATAGCACAACCAGAATCTTCTCTATCCAGCATCCTGGGGATCTCATAAGTGGTTCGATCAGCCGGGGCTTGATTCCGGCTAGAACCAAACTGTTTGCTCGCTTGCACTGTCCACTCCACTAGGGGTGCGCGACGGAAACAAGGTCCAGGCGGATGCCTTTTTCTTTGTAGAAGCGCATGAAGGCCCCTTGGCAAAGTTCGTGTCATTGTCGATGATGATGCTATTAGGGTAGCCGAAGCATGTGATGATGTTTGTGAAGAACTTGATCACTGTGGCCCCATCCAGCTTCTTGATGGGCTTAGCCTCAATCCACTTGGTGAAGTTGTCCACCGCTACCAACAGGTGTGTCATACCAGATCACGCTGTTTTGAAGGGGCCAACCATGTATAGCCCCCAGATAGCAAATTTCTAGGTGATTGGAATTGTCTTGAGAGCTGCAGCCGGAGTGTGCTTTTGCTGGCTAAAATGTTGGCACCCATTGCATGCTTTCACCATTTCCTTGGAATCTTCTAATGCGGTAGTCCAATAGAAACCATGGAGGAATGCCTTGGGCACTATGTGTAACATCCCAAATCTTTAATCAAGGTTAATCAAGATCCAAATCACCCAATTTAGGGTTAACAAAACCTTTTTCCATTTAAAATGTTTAAGCATGCATATGAGTGTTGCATTTAAATAAGAGTTGTTTGAAATGCCATGATTGTTTGTTCTAATGGTTTTAAAATGGTTCTATGATGAATGTCACACCATCTAGATCATTCCCAAGCAAAAACCAAAGAAAAAGAAATCAAAAAGAATTAAATAAAGGAAATGGTCCCTTTTGCCATTTTAATCACCTAGCCCACTTTGGGTGTTCCTAGCACTCAATTTCAAACAGAAACAATTGTGGATCTTTGCACCCCTTGATAGTAGTAGTAGAGATGTGCCAAGTCCCACTCTGTGATCTCCCAAAAACATTCAAACTCTAACTTTAAATGACAATTGAAATTGGAATCTAGTTCATATGTATAGATCACCCTATTTTAAAAACCTCTCAAATGAACCCCATTTAAAAATCCCAAGCAACCATAGAGGCTTAAGCATGTGAAAAACCACTCCACCAAAAATCTCTGAAAAATTCAAAAGTTTTCTTCATGCGGCCATTTAATCGAACACTTGGCATGCACTGATCACACTCTAGTCTAGCTTCACTGTTTCTACAGGGAATTGCCACCCAATTGCACCCCAATTAATCCATCTGTCCCTCTTTGATCTAACCAAGCCGACACCAACGCATCCCCTAGTCCCTAGCAGCAGTGCACCGCCACCCCGAGGCCATGCTTGCCGGCCAACCTTGCCAACACCACAGGAGACCACCAGCCCCTCTCCGCCGCTCCAGGAAGCAAGGCGCCACCTCACCGCCATCCACGGTCCACCCCACGACAACTGCCACGCCCTGGACAACTAAGGACAAGCCCCGCACTATCCTCTCTGCGCCGCACAAGAGCACGCCAGAGCGCCATCACTGCCAGCACGCCACACGCCACGCCTCGACACCAGACCACGCGGGCTGCTCTGCCTTGACCACCGTCCGCCTACGCCGCCCATGCTGATAGCACCCTGTATCATCATCACCGACTAGCTCGCTATCGCCCCCTCGGTCCCCTCCTCGAGCCTATATGAGGAGGCCTTCCCCGGCCTCAATCGCCACACCATTCAACTCCCCTCTCACCACTAGTCCTTCCCCACCTCTCGCCGGAGCAGCTCGAGCAGCCAGTCGCCGGAATTGAGTCGGAGACAGCCGCATCAGAGGAGGAGACGCTGCCATTGATTTCGTCCACCTCAGCCTCTGCCGCGACTTCGCCTGAGCCTGCCATCATCCACTCGTTCGTTTGCCCGCCTCGCCGCACCCGCTGGAGCCCTGGTACGCCCTCACCGCACCCCCACCGAGCCGCTAGGGTTCAGTCTCGCGGGTGACAAGTCCGTCGTCGACGACGACCGTAAGCCGTTGATCTAGTTCTAATCATGCGGTCCTTATCGCCCCGTACCGCTTCACGTGAGATGTACCGCTGACATGTGGACCCCCCTGTCAGCTGTCATCTATGCCGCGGAGTGAATCTGGGCCGGCCCAATTAGTTTCCCGCGCTGGCCCTGTGATTCAAATTAGGATTTTTCTTTTTAGACTTAGACTTAGTTCTGTCTCTTAGTTTGAAAATCAATCCAGGGAGTTATACAAATCCAAATTGAGTGATTCCAATGTTGTGGGAAAGATAATTAAAATTTCTATCCAAGCCCGTTGGACTTAAATCATTTAGAGTCAGAGACCTCTTGTAGGTAAAATAACAAGACAGAAGCTTTTGCACATTGAAACATTTTTCTAAAATCAACCCTAATATCATTTGAGTCGGTTCCAACTCTCGAAAATCACATTTGACCATACCTATCTGAATTTGTAATAATATTAAGGTTTGCATGCTGTGGCTTTGGACTAGTACCAAAATAATGCTATATAGGCATTTCTAGTAACTTTAAATCATTAAATATTAAACTTAAACTTATTAAAATGTGATCTAACATTTAAATCACATTCCCATGTATTAGAATATGTGGTGATGACATGTGTCCACATGATCCCATATTTTAAATGGAGAATATTAAATCTTATTTAATTTCAATGAGTAGAAATTACTTTTCTCAAATAAAAAGAATGAAGCTAGTTCATTAAACCTTGTGATGTTTGTGATGATACTAGATCATCAAATGTGTGCCTTAGTGTGCTAAGTAGACTAGTTAAGTATTGTTTCGTGATTGTGTATTCCGTATGTATTTATAGACGATAGTACTGACCAAGTCTTCGAGGAGGAAGAGTTCTACCAACAGGAGGAGGAAGAGAATTTCAACCACTGCACCAACCAAGGCAAGCTAACACTTGCAAGTGTCTTAACTATGCAAGTTATTATTGGCAAGCTAACACTTGCAAGCCATCATTAACAATGCAAGCTAAACCTTGCAAGCTAGATAATCTAAGCAAATTCACTAGGCATGCTTTGGTTATACCATTTTGACTTATACCTACTCCAAGTTTATTTACAAGCTTTACCTTCTTTACTTTACCAATGTTCTTACTTGTTTACAGATAGCATAAAGAGTATAAAACTTGGCCTATCTAGTTAGACTCAGATGTCATTCTATGGCATGAGATTGATCTTAGCATCCCACATTAGTGAACACTCTTAACTTAGTAGTCTAGAGTTAAACCAAAAACTTGAGCACTTTAGATGGGAATACTTGGTGAAAATGATTTGTGAAAACCTTGAAATGATGAGTCATTCTATTGAGATGTTTTGACATGTGTTGAGAAACACAAATGGTTTATGATGATGAAAATGTTGAGGCATGAGCCTTAGCCCCTTTTATAAAAACTCATGGTTGGGTTCGGATGCGATACCATTCCAATTTTACCGTACAACCACAATACCTGAATTGGGTAAGGCTTAGCTGGAAGTTTATATGCATTAGTATTAGTTCCCTCGGGGGGAGGTTTGAGCTGAGGCTACCTATCAATGTTGTCCACCTATGCAGCGCCTAGGATGACAGATGGTCATGGCTGGGAGGCCAAGCTCATAGGAGAGGTGCTTATACTAGAGTGTGTAAAGGAAAGGTTATGTTTGATTATCTGCATACTAAGTATGATGATTCAGGGTTATCCCTAACAGTTGTATCGAATTTTGTGGTGAAAGTGTACCACCTCTGCATAGTGTCAAACTATTTGAATAGCCGCGTCCGCGGTTATGGACAGTTGGAGTGGCCATACTGTTCCGTTGTCAGATGTTTTCAAAATGACTTATGAAATGAATTGTGACATGACTTGACCACAACATGGTTGTGACTATGACAACTAAGTTCCCACTTAGGTGATTTAGAACTTTATTTTATCTTTCTTTGTTTCTGAAGTCAACTTAGGTTTCAAACTTAACTTTACAAAGAAACTTAGAGTTTAGCACTCCTACTAGAATTATCTTACTTATTAGTAGTAGTTTGCGAGTACTTAAAGAGTACTCATGGCTTTTGTCCCTGGATATTCCCGTGGCCATACTATGAGGAGGATTACCCTGAAGGAGGACAGTAGGACGGCTACGACAACTAGGATCATCTCCCACCGTCAGCATTGCATGTGACACTGAAGATGGAGCCCACCGATACACTATTTATTTTGCTACTTGATTGTACTAAGACTGGATCATGAGATCCTTTATTTGTGTAAGACCTTATTATGGTTTGTAATGGATGATGTACTGTGATATCCAATCTGTTATGTGTCACAAAAATGGTAATCCTGGGATTGTGATGTATGGCATAACAGGCATCTGGGATTAAAAATCCGGGTGTTGACAAGTTGGTATCAGAGCCATCCAGACCATAGGAGACCCTAGTTAGAATGGACGTCCGAAACAAAAACTTAGTTTCCAAAATCAAAGTGAGTATTTATGAAAACTATTTCCTCCCTTACCCTTGGGATTCTTTCTCTCAAAAAAATACATGTTCCTCCAAATTCTTACATTACTACATAAAACTTTGACACACTTGATCACTTCACTAACTTCTCATACTAAATTCTTATAGATGGAAGCTCAATACAGCAAGTTCTACCAGTTGGGCAATAGAGGCCAACTGATATTTGAGAGGGACCTGGATTCACTGTCTGAGTACTTGGAGCATCCTCATCTAGAATTCCTTGGAGCTCAACTCCCGGGTCCACCTGGAGGAGATTTACAATGGCTAGTAATTGCTGATCTTCGAGGCAAGATAGAAGCACCAATGTCCGAGAGGATTCAGTTCTAAGTGAGAGAGAACAACTGGATAGATGGATTAGCCAGGGCAATGCATGAAGCTCTCGCATGTCTTTGCGCCCAGAGTGTCAACCTAATCCAAGGAACCGGCTTTGTTCACTATGCAAGGCGTGATTCCATGGGAATGCCCCTAGAGATGCCAAGTCACCCGGTGTTGAAGCGTCAAGTGGAGAACCTCGACTTCCTACTATACGACAGACATAAGGAGTTGGACAATACTAGAGAGTTCGCCAACCACAACCTCGCCATTGCCACCCAGAAGTCCCAGACTTTCTCACTGCTCATCAAGGATCGTCAGTCTCTTCGCCATCAATGCACGAAGAAGGATCGAACCATCGACCGTCTTCACAAGAAGCTGGCTGAACTCGAGAAGACCATCAAGGAGCAAGAAGCTCAGCTCGCAGCAAAAGAAGAAGAAGAGGAAGGTGAAGATATCCAAGGGTATATTGACTCCTACCTTAGCAATGATGATGACTATCTGGAGGATGATGCTATGGACTTCTACACCGACGATGATGACTCCGACTTCTCCTCGATGATGAGTAGATGCACTAGAGCACTATCGTATGAGTGATGAGTATCGGTCCCATTGTACCCTAGCTTGCAGAATGGTTCTTAAAACCATTTGTTTTCCTTTTGTTGAGGTGTGTGTGTGTTTGTATCGTGTGCTTTGCTTGAATGAATGAAAAGAAGTTAGTTGCAAAACCTGAGTCAAACTCAAAGTTTTAGCTTTGAAACCAAAACCATGAACCTTAGAACTTTCCCTCTTACCCCTTTATCTACCTCAATCATCAGATGACTCGTGGAAACCAAGGAGGGAGAAGCTCATCACAAGACCCAATGTTGCAGATTCTGCAGACTCTAATTGCAGACCGTGAAGCTAGTATGGTAGAGCACCAAGCAAATCTAGCCACACTGCAGCAGATCACCCAAATGGCTCACAACAATCAGAACCATGGAAATCAGGATCATCATGGATCCAAACTCAAAAACTTCCAGAATACCAATCCCCCAATCTTTAGCAAGTCTAAAGACTCACTGGATGCTGATGATTGGTTGCAGACAATGGAGAACAGCCTAGAAGTAGCTGGAGTGGATGCCAACGAGAAAGTTCTTTTTGCCACCCACTACTTGGTCGGAGATGCAAGAGCATGGTGGAACAACACCCGCATAATGAACCATGGTCAAGTGATGACATGGGAAGCCTTCAAAGTCAAGTTCAGCCACACCCACGTGTCGCAGGGTCTAGTCACCTGAATGAGGGATGAATTTAGAGAGTTAAAGCAAGGAAGAATGACTGTAGTGGAGTACCGTGACAGATTCTTGTCTCTCGCCAGGTATGCACCTGATGAGATCAACACGGAAGCCAAGAAGAAGGAGAGATTCCTCAACAGACTACATGATGGGATGCAAACTGTCCTCGTCAACATCTATTTCGAGGATCTCGAAGAGCTAGTCAACTCTGCCATTCAGATGGAATGGAAGATTAATCAAGCAAATGACAACCGCAAACATCGTATGATGCACCAAGCTGGATTCAGCAGTCACCCGAAGTACCGTCCCAACCCTTCTGCCGGATATGCCCCGTGGAAGAATCGACCCCCAATGTCTCGCCCAAGCTACCCCAACCGTAGCGGAGGAAATGTGAAGTCCGGAGGAAACAACAATCACCCCGGCAACTCCAACAATTTTAACCATGCACCCCCAAGAACAGCAACAACAATAACACTGCACCCAGAACTAGAAGCAATGCTATGCCCATGGCAGCAAAAGACAAGTCTCGGATCACTTGTTTCGAGAGTGGAGTGAAGGGTCACTACTCAAATGAGTGTCCCAAGAAGATTGCCGCCACTGCCAATGTGAATGCCCTAGCTCAACAGCAGCGCCGTGTTCAACCAGGAAGAAGGTTTGCCCTAGGGAACCCTCACAACCGCAACAGCCGTCTCTTCCACATGAACGCCGAAGAAGCCCAAGAAGCGCCAGATGTAGTGCTGGGTATGTTTTCTGCCAACTCAGTTTTAGCAAGAGTGTTGTTTGATTCTGGAGCATCGCACTCATTTATCACCGAAGAATTTGCATGCACTAGTAAGATTCACCCAACCAACTTGAAGCATGTCATGATAGTTCAAATCCCTGGGTCAACTACAAAAGCTAGAAAATTTTGCAAAGCTGTGCCTATCCGAATACATGGAATAGATTTTTAGGCCAACCTAATAGTACTTGGGACCAAAGGTTTGGAAGTTGTACTAGGAATGGATTGGATGTCAAAGCATAAAGGATTGATTGACTGTGCCAAGAAAGCCATCACCATGACCAGTAGCTCTGGAGTCTCAGTAGAGCATATATCTGAAACATTTCCCCGTCAATTCAAGTGCAACAACAGTCTAGCCCTACCCACCATAGACCAAGTCAGAGTAGTCTGTGAATACCCCGCCGTATTCCCAGATGAATTGCCCGATATGCCCCCGGATAGGGATATTGAATTCATAATTGAACGAATCCTCGGAACCGGACCCATAGCCCAGAGACCCTATAGCATGAACCCCTCGGAGTTAGTGGAATTGAAGAAGCGGCTGGATGCTATGTTGGCAACAGGCTTGATTCAACCAAGCACATCGCCATGGAGATCGCCAGTGTTATTCGTTGACAAGAAAGATGGAGGCAACCGTTTGTGCACAGATTACAGGAAGTTGAATGATGTCAAAATCAAAAACAAGTACCCTTTGCCAAAGATAGAGGATCTATTTGATCAGTTGACTGGTGCCAATGTGTTCTCTAAGATCGATCTTAGGACTGGTTATCACCAACTTAAGATTCGTGCAATGGATATTCCAAAGACTGCCTTTACTACCCGATATGGATTATACGAGTATACGGTCATGTCTTTTGGATTAACCAAAGCCCCTGCTTATTTCATGAATCTCATGAATAAGATCTTTATGAATTTCCTAGATAAGTTTGTCGTTGTGTTTATCGATGATATCCTTATCTACTCCAAGTCAGAAGAAGAGCATGAGCAACATCTGAGAATCATCCTTGAAACCCTTAGAGAGCATCGGTTGTATGCCAAGTTCAACAAATGTGAGTTTTGGCTGAAAGAAATAGGATTCCTAGGACATATTGTGTCTGCCGGAGGAGTCGCTGTTGATCCCGCCAAGATCAAAGATGTCGAAGAATGGTAAGCCGCAACCACTCAAACCCAAGTCCGTGCATTTCTCGGATTAGCGGGATACTACCGCAAGTTCGTCGAAGGATTTTCGAGCATAGCAAGACCCATGACCCAATTATTGAAGAAGGACAAGAAGTTTGAATGGACTAACAAATGTGAAGCAAGTTTCCAAGAGCTCAAGAAGAGATTGATTTCAGCCCCAATATTAATCATGCCAGATATCAAGAAGCCGTTTGATGTGTATTGTGATGCATCCAAGATTGGTCTAGGATGTGTATTGATGCAAGAAGGCAAAGTCATCGCATATCTGTCTCAACAACTGAAGCAGCATGAGCAGAACTACCCTACCCATGATCTTGAGTTAGCAGCCGTAGTTTTGGCATTGAAGACATGGCGTCATTACCTTATGGGTAATCACTGTGAGATTTACTCAGATCAAAAAAGCTTGAAGTATATTTTCACTCCGAAGGAGCTGAATATGAGGCAAAGGAGATGGATACAGTTAATCAAGGATTATGACCTTGACATTCAATATCACCCCGGCAAAGCCAAATTGGTAGTGGATGCTCTTAGTAGATTGTCGTGTAGATTAAACACCATGATCAAGGAAAAGCAACCAAGTTTGTATGAGGAGTTGTAGCAGTTTAGAAATGAGCTAGTTAGCAAAGGATTTTTAGCTAGCATTGAACTTCAACCCACTTTGATTAGGCAAATCAAGGAAGCCCAGAAGGGAAATGAAAGTATCGATGGAATCAAACATCGCATTGGTAGAGGAAAGGTACCTGGATTCACCGAAGACGAAGGAGTTCTGTGGTACAAAGGACGTATGTGTGTGCCAGCAGATTCGGAACTAAAGCAAGTTATCATGCAAGAAGCTCATGATACTCTTTATTCTATCCACCCCAGAGGAACGAAGATGTACCAAGATTTGAAAGAGCAATTTTGGTGGCACAATATGAAGAGAGAAATCGGAAGCTACACCGCCAAGTGTGATATCTGTCAGAGAGTCAAAGCGGAACATCAGAGACCCGTAGGACTGTTGCAACCATTACAAATTCTGGAATGGAAATGGGATTCCGTCGGAATGGACTTCATCACCGGTTTGCCTACTTCTAGTAGGGGAAACGACTCAATCTGGGTCATCGTTGATAGACTGTCCAAGGTAGCTCATTTTATACCTGTCAAGACAAACTACCAGAGTTCGAAGCTAGCCGATTTGTACATTGCCAGAATTGTTAGTCTGCATGGAACCCCCAAGACCATAGTGTCAGATTAAGGAACCCAATTTACCTCGAGATTTTGGCAGAAAGTCTAGGAAGGATTAGGAACCAAGATGAATTTCAGCACAGCTTATCACCCGCAAACCGATGGACAGACTGAAAGAGTCAACCAAATCCTAGAGGGTATGTTGAGAGCTTGTGTGTTAGAATACGGATCAAAATGGGAAGATTGTCTGCCTTTCACAGAATTCTCATACAACAACAGTTATGAAGCCAGTTTGCAATGGCCCCATTTGAGTTCCTATACGGAAGAAAGTGTCGTACCCCTTTGAATTGGTCGCAAGTAGGAGAGAGTCAGATTTTTGGACTCGACATTCTCCGAGAAGCCGAAGAGAAGGTTCACAAAGTCCGTGAGCACCTTAAGACCGCCCAATCCACATAGAAGAGTTATGCTGACAAGATAAGGAGAGACCTGACTTTCAATGTCAGAGATTTTGTGTATCTCAAGGTTTCGCCATTGAAGGGAACCCAACGTTTTAGTCTGAAAGGAAAGTTAGCCCCCAGATATATCGGACCCTTCAAGATTCTGAACCACCGAGGAGAAGTATCTTATCAACTAGAACTTCCAGAGGAGATGTCAGCCATCCACAATGTGTTCCATATCTCGTTACTTCGCAACTGCCTTGAAGTGCCGAAGAAGACCGAAGTTTTCAAGAACATCGATCACCGAGCTGTTGATATCAACAAGGATCTGACGTATCGTGAAGTGCCCATCCGTATCATGGAGGAATCTTACAGAACCACTAGGACCTGGAGTATCAAATTGCTCAAGATTCAATGGAACAACCATACCAAAGAAGAAGCCACCTGGGAGCGAGAAGATTACATTAGGACTGAGTTCCCAGATCTCTTTAGTTCCTAGTTTTCTTTCTTAAATCTTGGGACGAGATTTTGTTTATGGGGGGAAGGTTTGTAACATCCTAAATCTTTAATCAAGGTTAATCAAGATCCAAATCACCCAATTTAGGGTCAACAAAAACTTTTTCCATTTAAAATATTTAAGCATGCATATGAGTGTTGCATTTAAATAAGAGTTGTTTGAAATGCCATGATTGTTTGTTCTAATGGTTGTAAAATGGTTCTATGATGAATGTCACATCATCTAGATCATTCCCAAGCAAAAACCAAAGAAAAAGAAATCAAAAAGAATTAAATAAAGGAAATGGTCCCTTTTGCCATTTTAATCACCTAGCCCACTTTGGGTGTTCCTAGCACTCAATTTCAAACAGAATCAATTGTGGATCTTTGCACCCCTTGCTCGTACAAGTAGAGATGTGCCAAGGCCCACTCTATGATCTCCCAAAAACATTCAAAGTCTAATTTTAAATGACAATTGAAATTCGAATCTAGTTCATATGTATAGATCACCCTATTTATAAAACCTCTCAAATGAACCCCATTTAAAATCCCAAGGAACCACAGAGGCTTATGCATATGACAAACCACTCCACCAAAAATCTCTGAAAAATTCAAAAGTTTTCTTCATGCGGCCATTTAATCGAACACTTGGCATGCACTGATCACACCCTAGTCTAGCTTCACTGTTTCTACAGGGAATTGCCACCCAATTGCACCCCATTTAATCCCTCTGCCCCTCTTTGATATAACCAAGCCGAAACCAACCCATCCCCTAGTCCCTAGCAGCAGTGCACCGCCACCCCGAGGCCATGCTTGCTGGTCAATCTTGCCAATGTCGCAGAAGACCAACAGCCCCTCTCTTCCGCTCCAGGAAGCAAGGCACCACCTCACCACCGTCCATGGTCCACCCCACGACCACTGCCACGCCCTAGACCACTAAGGACAAGCCCCAAACTATCCTCTCTGCGCTGCACTAGAGAATGCTAGAGCGCCATCACCGCCAGCATGCCACACACCGCGCCTCGACACCAGACCGCGCGCGCTGCTCTGCCTTGACCACACCAACCCGCTAGACACGACCGTAACCCACTGCGCGACCCACGCTCGCTGGGAACCGCGTTGAGCATCGTCCCTGTCTCCTAGAGCGTGCGGCGCTCCCGACCGTTAGCCACCGCCCTAGCCTCGCCATAAAGCTATAGAGGACCGCCAGGAGGCAAGCCACCGTCCGCCTACACCGCCCATGCCGATAGCACCATGTATCATCGTCACCGACAAGCTCGCCGTCACCCCCTCGGTCCCCTCCTCGAGCCACAATCGCCACACCATTCAACTCCCTTCTCAATACCAGTCCTTCCCCACCTCTTGCCGGAGCAGCTCGAGTAGCCAGTCATCGGAATTGAGCCGGAGATAGCCATAGTAGAGGAGGAGACGCTGCCGTTGATTTTGTCCACCTTAGCCTCTGCCACGACTTCGCCTGAGCCCGTCGTCGTTGACTCATTCGTTTGCCCGCCTCGCCGCACTCGCTGGATCCCTGGTACGCCCTCACTGCACCCCCACCGAGCCGCTAGGGTTCAATCTCGCCAGCGACGAGTCTGTCGTCGACGACGACCATGAGCCGTTGATCTAGTTCTAATCCTGCGGTCCTTATCGCCCCGTACCGCTTCGTGTGAGATGTACCGCTGACATGTGGACCCCCCTGTCAGCTATCCTCTGCGCCACGGAGTGAATCTGGGCCGGCCCAATTAGTTTCCCGTGCTGGCCCTATGATTCAAATTAGGATTTTTCTTTTTAGACTTAGACTTTGTTCTGTCCCTTAGTTTGAAAATTAATCCAGTGAGTTATACAAATCCAAATTGAAATTTCTATCCAGAGATTCCAATTTTGTGGGAAAGCTAATTAAAATTTGTATCCAAGCCCGTTGGATTTAAATCATTTAGAGTTAGAGATCTCTCCTAAGTAAAATAACAAGATAGAAGATTTTGCACATTGATACGTCCAAAACGTATCTACTTTCCCGAACACTTTTGCTATTGTTTCTCCTCTAAACTTGTGTGATTTGGATGCAACTAACGCGGACTGACGCTGTTTTCAGCAGAATTGCATTGGTGTCTAATTTTTGTGCAGAAAATCAACTTTCAGAAAAAATCCCGGAAAATATGCCAAAAATCCTATTTCACCAGAAGACTCCCGGAGCCAGAATACGAGACGGAGGGGGGCTGGGCCCAGGCCACACCACCGGCACATGGGCAAGCCAGTGCAGCCGCCAGGGTGGTATGGCCGCCTGCATCGCCCCTTGGTCTCCCTCTTCACCTATAAGAAGCCTTCTGACCTAAAAACTCTGGGGGGTTCGACGTTTTTCCAGAAGGAGTTCCGCTCCGCCGCCACCACCATATTCCACGAAACAGCACCAGAAACTCCGTTCTGGCACCCTGTCGTGACGGGGAATTGGAGGATATCATCGCCATCATCATCACCATCATCATCACCATCGCTTCTCCATCGACCATCCATGTTTCCCCCATCTATGAGTGAGTAATCCCCCGCTGTAGGCTATGTGGATGGTAGGGATTGGATGAGATCGGTCATGTAATGGCATCGGATTGTTAGGGCATGGTGCATAGTATCTTCTATTAGTGCTTTATGACTTTGTTGCGACTTGTTGTGCTTAATGCTTGTCACTAGGGCCCGAGTGCCATGATTTTAGATCTGAACTTGTTATTGATTCATTATGATAGTATTGTTTATGGTCTTATCTGCAAGTTGTATACACACGTTGTTGTCCGGAACCAATGGCCCCGAAGTGACAGAAATCGGGATAACCGGAGGGAATGGCTTTGATGTGAGGATCACATGTGTTCATGAAGTGTTAATGCTTTGCTCCGGTGCTCTATTAAAAGGAGCACCTTAATTGCCAGTAGTTCCCTTCAGGCCCCGCTGCAAACAGGCTGGAGGACAAAAGATGTTGTGCAAGTTCTCATTGCGAGCACGTATGACTATATATGGAACACATGCCTAGGATTATCTAGTACTTGGATGCTTTATCTTATTTATCTGCAATTTCCCTATGTTCTGATTGCTATGTGAATTGTCTTGTCCATGCAACGCCCGTCCATCCATCCCTATGCCTACCGCACTCGAATCCCATTGTTTACTGGTATTGCAACTGCTGTCTTTACTTTACTACTGCTGCTACTTTACTATTCCTACTATAAAACTGTTGCTACTGATAAACTGCTATGAGCAAGATTGTTTCCAGGTGCAACTGAATTAACAACTCAGTTGTTAAGGCTTATAAATATTCTTTGGCCCCCCTTGTGTCGAATCAATAAATTGGGTTTCACTTCCCTCGAAAATACTGCGATACACCCCCTATACTTGTGGGTCATCACACATTCAAACATTTTTCTAAAATCAACCCTAATAGATTTTGAGTTGATTCCACCTCTCAAAAATCACATTTAACCATACCTATCTGAATATGTAATAATATTAAGGTTTGCATGCAGTGACTTTGGACTAGTACCAAAATAATGCTACATAGGCATTTCTAGTCACTTTAAATCATTAAATATTAAACTTAAACTTATTAAAATGTGATCCAACATTTAAATCATGTGGTGATGACATGTGTCCACATGATCCCATATTTTAAATGGAGAATATTAAATCTTAGTTAATTTCAATGAGTACAAATTACTTTTCTCAAATAAAAAGAATGAAGCTAGTTCATTAAACCTTGTGATGTTTGTGATGATACTAGATCATCAAATGTGTTCCCAAGTGTGCTAAGTAGACTAGTTAAGTATTGTTTGGTGATTGTGTATTCCGTATGTATTTATAGACGATAGTTCCGACCAAGTCTTTGAGGAGGAGGAGTTCTACCAAGAGGAGGAGGAAGAGAATTTCAACCACTGCACCAACCAAGGCAAGCTAACACTTGCAAGTGTCTTAACTATGCATGCTATTATTGGCAAGATAACACTTGCATGCCATCATTAACAATGCAAGCTAAACCTTCGAAGCTACTAGGCATGCTTTGGTTATACCATTTTGACTTATACCTACTCCAAGTTTATTTACAAGCTTTACAATCTTTACTTTACCAAAGTTCTTACTTGTTTATAGATAGCATAAAGAGTATAAAACTTGGCCTATCTAGTTAGACTTAGATGTCATTTTATGTCATGAGATTGATCTTAGCATCCCACATTAGTGAACACTCTTAACTTAGTAGTTTAGACTTAAACCAAAAACTTGAGCACTTTAGATGGGAATACTTGGTGAAAATGACTTGTGAAAACCTTGGAATGATGAGTCATTCTATTGAGATGTTTCGACATGTGTTGAGAAACACAAATGGTTTATGATTATGAAAATGTTGAGGTATGAGCCTTAGCCCCTTTTATAAAAACTAATGGTTGGGTTCGGATGCGATACCATTCCAATTTTACCGTACAACCACAATACCTGAATTGGGTAAGGCTTAGCTGGAAGTTTATATGCATTAGTATTAGTTCCCTCGTGGGAGAGGTTTGAGCTGAGGCTACCTCTCAATGTTGTCCACCTATGCAGTGCCCAGGATGAGAGATGGTCATGGCTAGGAGGCCAAGCTCATAGGAGAGGTGCTTATACTAGAGTGTGTAAAGGAAAGGTTATGTTTGATTATCTGCATACTAAGTATGATGAATCAGGGTTATTCCTAACAAATGTGTCGAATTTTGTGGTGAAAGTGTACCACCTCTGCACAGTGTCAAACTATTCGAATATCCGCGTCCGCGGTTATGGACAGTTGGAGTGGCCATACTGTTCCGTTGTCAGATGTTTTCAAAATGACTTATGAAATAAATTGTGACATGACTTGACCACAACATGGTTGTGACTATGACAACTAAGTTCCCACTTAGGTGATTTAGAACATTATTTTTATCTTTCTTTGTTTCTGAACTCAGCTTAGGTTTCAAACTTAACTTTTAAAAGAAACTTAGAGTTTAGCATTCCTACTAGAACTATCTTACTTGTTAGTGGTAGTTTGCGAGTACTTAAAGAGTACTCATGGCTTTTGTCCCTGGCTATTCCCGTGGCCAGACTATGAGGAGGACTACCCTGAAGGAAGACAGTAGGACGACTACGACAACTAGGATCATCTCCTATCGTCAGCATTGCCTATGACACTGAAGATGGAGCCCACTGCTACGCTATTTATTCCGCTACTTGATTGTACTAAGACTGGATCATGAGATCCTTTATTTGTGTAAGACCTTATTTTGGTTTGTAATGGATGATGCACTGTGATATCCAATCTATTATGGCTCGCTAAAATGGTAATCATGGGATTGCGATGTATGGCATAATAGGCATATGGGATTAAAAAACCGGGTGTTGACACTATGGCCCGTGATGATGCTTGGTGGCCACACTCGCTTGGTGAATGTCTACCAGCAGCCGGATCCCTTCCTTTTGGATTACACAACGCTGATAAATCCCTCCAAAGTGCGCTTGTATAGTCTGTTGTTGATGATGGTGTATGCACTTGCTCTGCGCTTAACTTTCCTTGCCTCGACCTCTTTGTTGGGCAGTTCCCCTTTGGCCAGGAAATTCATGAATGTCTTGGCCCATGTGGGGGTATCCCGGATGGCGTACACGATATGCATGATCATCTTGATTTCCTCGCATATAGCCAGGTCGGGCTCATCGGGTGGTCTGCCAGGTGGAAGGGCGGAGCCGGCAGTCCCCGGGCATCTGGAGATAGCTAGGGGTGTCAGAGCCTTTGACCCGACAGTCCCCGGGTTGACGCGGCAATCCCCGGGATCTTTGCGGCAGATTCTAGTCGCTTGGAGCCGGCAGTCCCTGTGTCTGCGTCCAGGATGATGGAGTCGGATTCCGGAGATGGCGTGATGGATGGCTTGCATAACTCCAGGCAGAATTGCCTGCCTTGTTGAGCCGACTCGAGCGAGTGCGTCGGCGGCCTTGTTGTTGGCCCGAGGAACATGGTGGGACTCGCACCCCTCTAATCAGGTGCATAGCTGCTGCATGAAGAAGCAATACATGTCCATGTTCGTCTCCTTGGCATCCCATTCGCCCCACACTTGTTGAACCACCAGGTTCGAGTCGCCGAAGCAGAGGATTCGCCGGATGCCGATCTCTTTTGCCATCTTGAGGCCATGGATGAGCACTTTGTACTCAGCAACGTTGTTGGATGCGCGGAAGTGGATCTGCATCACATACTCCAGCCGGTCTCCTTTCGGAGAAGTGATGACGACTCCGGCTCCGAGCCCCCCATACATCTTGGAGCCATTGAAATGCAGCTTCCTGTGTGTTGAGTCCGGAACCGGTGGTAGGTACTGTGTTTCTACCCAATCCACGAGGAAGTCGGCCAGCACTTGAGACTTGATCGCCGTTCTTCGCTCGTACCGGATGTTTGGGCGGCAAGTTCTATTTCCCATTTTGCCACGCGACCCGTGGTGTCCTTGTTGCCGACGATCTCTGAGAGTGGTGCGAACGCCACCACCCGGATGGAATGCTCTTGGAAGTAGTGCTTCAGTTTCTTGTTGGCCATGTACATGTTGTACACCAGCTTCTGATAGTGAGGGTAGTTCTTCTTCGAGAGCGATAATACCTCACTCAGGTAGTACACCGGGCGCTAGACCAGCTGTGCATTCCTTCTTACAACCTCTCAACCACGAGCATGACACTGACGACCCGGTTGGTAGCTGCGATGTACATTAGCATTGGCTCCTTTGTAGCGGGGGCCACCAGTATTGGTAGGAAGGAGAGCATGTGCATGAGGTCACAAAAGGCCTCGTCTACTTGCACCGTACATATGAACTTGCCTTTTGTTTATGAGCTGGTACAGGGGGAGTGCTTTCTCGCCCAACGGGTTGACGAACCGGCTAAGGGAGGCCAAACATCCAGTGAACTTTTGCACATCGCGTAGATTCTGCGGTGGCTGCATGCGCTCGATCGTGCCTATGTTCTCTAGGTTAGCCTCGATTCCTCGCTCTGAGACGAGAAAACCGAGGAGCTGGCCAGCTAGGACGCCAAACACACATTTCTCAAGGTTTAGCTTCATCTAGAACCGGCGGAGGTTTGTGAATGTGTCCTTCAGGTTCTCGAGGAGTGTTCATTGTTCCTTCGTCTTGAACACCACATCACCAACGTAGGCATGCATATTCCTGCTGATCTACGATTGCAGACATTTCTGCGTACAACGCTGGTACGTTTCCCCTGTATTTATTTGATCAGCGGGGTTCAGCCGGATCTGGTGGTAGCCTAGATAGGCATCCAGAAATGACAAAAGTTCGCAGCCGGTCGTGGAGTCGATTACTTGATCTATCCTCGGCAGGGCAAACGGATCTTTGGGGCAGGCCTTGTTGATGCAGGTGTAGTTGACGCACATGCGCCAAGTCTTGTTCTTCTTCAGTACCAGCACCGGGTTCACCAGCCATTCCGGGTGGTAAACTTCCATGATGAATCCGGCTACAAGGAGCCGCATGATTTCTTCACCAATTGTTCTCCTCTTCTCCTCTACGAAGAAGCGTAGGGATTGCTTGACTAGTTTTGCATCCGGTATGACATGTAAAGAGTGCTCGGTGAGCTTCCTCGGAACACCCGGCATGTCCTTGGGGGAAGTCAATGAGCGCACTTTCCTATTTGCTGTCATGGAGGAAGTGGATGAGCACACTTTCCTATTTGCTGTCAAGGCCATCTCTGACCAGGACAAACTTGTCTGACTCGGCCTCGTTGAGAAAAATATTCTTGGTGCCCTTGGATGGCTTGAGCTATGCCTCTCCGACTGGCTTTGGCTTCCTAGTCGGCATTTCCGCCTATAGGGCCGCCACACTCTGCATGATGATGCGTTTCTCTTCCGCGATGATCATGACCTTGGCTAGCTTGGAGCCGTGTGTGGCACATTCCACCAACTGCTTGTAGCAGCCAGCGATGGTGATCACTCCCTTGGACTCGGGGAGATTCATATTGAGGTACGCGTAGTGTGGTACCGGTATGAACTTGGTGAGTGTCGGGTGTCCGAGGATGGCGTGGTATGCGCTGGAGAGGTTGACCACCTCACATCATATGGGCTCGTAGTAGAAGTTGCCCTCCATGCTGAAAATGACGTCCAACTAGATCTTGCCAATGGGCAAATGCGACAGACCCAGGACGGATCCGTAGAAGGAGGTTTTCGAGGGCTGGAGCTGAGACTCACTGATGCCGAGCCGGTCCAACGAGCCGCGGTACAGGAGGTTGATGCTACTGCATCTGTCGTGCTGGTGTCATGGCAGATGCCATGGATAGGATAAAGGTGGGGACAAGATGCACTAGAGGAACCCAGGGAGGGATAGTGTGGTGATTCCACACGCAGATGCTTCGTACTCTTCAAGCTAGATCAGTTTACCAGCGCTCCTTGAGCTGTGTTGGGGAGAGGAGGAAGAAGAAACTCTCTTACTCTCACCACTACTTTGCTCTCAGGAACCAACTACCCAAATGCCAAACAGCCTAGGCTCGACCAAGTAAAACTCAACCCTTTCTACAGAGGCCCTAGCCCTCCTTATATAGGAGAGGCCAGGTCTCTAATTAGGGCATACGTGGAGGCATATTCCTGGGAATATGCCTCCTCCCAAAATAGCAAACCGACCGGCTCACTTTTCCCCATCGTAAGCCATGCAGAGGCTACGTGAGCCTCTGTGGCGCCAGCGTCATCCGACATAGGCAGTGTCACCCTTGTCGGCCACGCCTAAGGTGGTCCTAGCCTCTGTCCGCTTCGCTCACGCTCCAGCGAAAAGTGACCTCCTTTTGACCAGCAAGATACCTTCCTTCTCTTGCAAGCCTGATATAACCCGGATCGTGCCTGGTTAATCTGGCCACATTGGTACCTGCATACAACATACATAAATCATGTCGGCATACGACATAAGTCGGCCGGGACCCAGTTAGGTGGACACCCTCCGGTCCGGGTTACTCCGTGATTCGGCCTGCCTTGAGGTGACTCGGCCAGCATTCGCTTTGACCTTGCCGTACCTTGGCTAACTCGGCCTTTATACCCCGGCGTGACCCTACCCGAGGGTATCCCCCCAACATTAGTCCCCAAAGATGGTGCGGTCTTAGCAGCCTCAGCAGCTAAGGCCATAGCAGGTTCAATTTTATCGAGCCTTTTGCTCCCTTTTCCGAGTTACTTCCTATCCCGGATTTCATTGTCTAGCTCTTCCCTTGGCACATTCCGAGTTTTCGCTCGCTGGCCGGGTCATCCCATAGTTATCCGGGTTATTCTTCCTTATCTCGTACGCTTCCCCACGTGGAGGGTAATCATTACTTTGCCTCATTTTAAGGGCCTGCGCCAGTTGCTACAGCAGTTAATGTCAGGTGTTACTGTTGCACACGTCACATCTCGTCTGTCTCCTCGTTAACTGTATCACCACGTCACGTCGTGGGATCTCCTGCGCCCTGTGGCCCTTCCTGTGGCTTGTCTGTGATTGGCTAACCCGGAAAATACACGGCCACGCCGTGTGGCCTCGCCGCACTGCATGATCCCACTACCCCAGCCTGGGCGTGGTTAAATAGGGGAGGGGCGCGCCCCTTGGTATTTTTACCCATTCTCGCGCCCTCTGCCTCTTTTTCTTCTTCTTCCTCCCAGTGATAGCGCTGTCACCGCCAAGACCGCTTTGCCAGATCGTTCCTCGCCTCGCTTTGCTGCCGCTCCCGCACTGCTCCACCGCCACAGGTCCACGCCAATCCAAGGTACTGCCCCCCACCTCCGATAGGGCTGGTGAGGACAGCGACCTAGATATGGCAGAGGAAGAGCTCGCCATCGCGGAGGCGGAGATGGAGGAGGAGGCGGAGAACGCCGAACGCGGCGCCTTGGCTGGATCTTGGGTGTGCCAGGACGACCTCGAATGGCTCTACCGCACGCGCCGCATCCCGGAGGGCGTCGTTGCCTGGCTCGCCTCCGAGGAGCTCGCACCCTCACCCAATCCTGGTGAGTTCGTGGTGTTCCTCTCCCATTTCTAGCGCGGGTTCGGCCTCCCCGTTAGCGATTTCTTCCACGATTGGCTCAACATCTATGAGCTTCAACCGCACCACCTTCCGGCGAACGCCATCACCTCCCTTTCTTCCTTTGCCTCCACCATAGAGGGATATGTCGGATTGTGGCCCACCAAAGAGCTCTGGATCCGGTTTTTCAGCCTTAGTCGGAACGTGATTCCGAATAAGGATCTTGACCCGGAGGAAAAACAACTTACGCAGTTCGGTGCTGCTTCTATTTGTCCCCGAAAACAATCCGTCTTTCCCCGGGTCACGGGGCTTGATTCTTGCAAGGACTGGGCCCGAACCTTGTTTTATGTCAGAAATGGCATGAATGAAGATCTGATCCGGCTGCGCCCCTATGCTTTGGGTCCTCCTAATCTGGATCTGTGGGACCGGATTTCCAAGAAACCCACTGTGTTGGCGAATCAAGTCAACAAACGTTTCCAGGAGCTGAAGGACGCGGGGCTACGCAACGAGGACACGATGATCACTTTCGTCCGCAGCCGGATCTCCCCTCTCCAGAAATGCACACATAAACTTTGCCACATGAGATGGCGCCTTGACCCCAACCGGACTTCCTCATTTGAACTCAGCAATACCGAGATATTCCGTCGGGTCAAGGCCCTCTTCACAACTGACAAAAACTTCTCTGCTGAGTGGGAGTGGGGAATTGAACATTTCTGCCGAGACAAGCTTCCTCCTGCGGTAAATCTCATGATCCAATCTTTTTCCGAGTTATATCATATGTCGGAATTTGTTGTTTGTTTGATCCCTTTGCATTTTTCTTCTTAGTTGTTTCTTCAGCAAACTCTCGAGGATGGCATCGAGCCTTCTCTCAAATGGGCGAATGATCGAGATGCCCCGAACGAGGAGGACCCGGATCAGGAGATGTTCCTGCCATTCCCCGATGCGACCAAGCGACCCACCGGTAACTTCTCTTCTTTAAGAGATTGGCCTGATGATGAAGATGATTCCGATGTTGAGGTGATGGAAGCATTTGATGCGGTCCCCCTTTCTTACGCCTTTTCGGCATCAGCTAACCCGGGTGGGCAGATCCACGAAGATCCTCCTCTCGCCACGGGCGAGCCTGTCCCGGCCGCGTCAAAGAAAAGGGGAGCCGCTTCTGCTTCTTCTTCTAGACCTTCTAAACCAACGATGAGACGAAAGAAGTCCGCAGACAAAGCCGCCACCAAGCCTACGACTAAGGCCACAGCTCGTAGAGCCCCGAAGCCTAAGGAGCCATTGACTTCTGACGAGTAAGTCACTTCTTCCTTAACCAATTTTCTGCTTCGTTCTTTTCTTCTGTTGTAACTTATTATTTGTCGCTTGATTCGGTAGGGCTGCTATGGAGGTTCCCCAGAGCGGATCCAGCATCGCCTCGCCCCTCTGGCATAGCCCTTCTCCCCCTCGTGGCGAGGATACAAGCCCGTTGAGCCCCATTCAGAAGGGTTCAGCGGCTGCTCCGGGTTCTAGCCCACCTCGCCCAGAGGAGGGAAACCTTGGAGAAGGGGGAAGTGGCTCTGCCGAGGCAGCAGATGCTCCCAGTTCCACTTCGGCTCAGCCACAACCTGCTACCTCCGAGGTACCCACAGCACCCCCGCCAAAACCAGCGCCAGCACCAACACCAACAGCAGCAGCACCAACTCCATCCGCCTCGTCCGAGTCTTCCAAGACTCAGCGAGAAGGCCCAGTTAGCACCAAGGCAGCTCCCAAGACCAAATCCGCAGCTCAAACCTCAACTTCTCAGCAGCAGCCTAAGGCCAAGAAACCTTCTGACGCTGCCAGGGCAGCATCTATCGAGGCTGGACAGCGTACACTCGCGTCCATGCTTCCGAAGAAGACCCTACCGAAGAAAGACACCTCCGCCGGGTCAGCTGATGTGAAACTTGTTTTGCACACCAGCCTCGCTGTCGCCCTAGTTGAGAGGAGGGAGGCCTACGCTAAGGGTTTGATCGCGCCCCACATGCTTAGCGGAGAGCGCTATCCTCCAGCCTTGATCGAGTTTGTCAATAACTGGAACAAGGTGGAGTTCATTAATAATGACGATCTCCCGGAGAAATTTGGGCCTACTGAGTTTGCGGTGCAGATGAACACAGCTGCCAAGGCTATCAACCTTGCCAGCCGGATGATGGAGGTACGCTACTTCGTCTTTTCTTTAACATGTACTAGTGCTTAGTCATGTAACCATTAGTCCCCGAGCCTCTGGGGAGTAACTTGTTACTCGGCCGGATGCTCCTTAGAGAATTAGCGTAGCTCCCTAGTAACTTCGAATATGCACACACCTAGAGCCGGGTTAAGTTCCACTTGGCCCGGATCTTGCTTCGAATATGCACACACCTAGAGCCGGGTTAAGTTCCACTTGGCCCGGATTTTGTACACTTCGAATATGCACACACCTAGAGCCGGGTTAAGTTCCACTTGGCCCGGATCTTGTACACTTCGAATATGCACACACCTAGAGCCGGGTTAAGTTCCACTTGGCCCGGATCTTGTACACTTTGAATATGCACACACCTAGAGCCGGGTTCAGTTCCACTTGCCCCGGATCTTGTACACATCGAATATGCACACACCTAGAGCCGGGTTAAGTTCCACTTGCCCCGGATTTTGTACACTTCGAATATGCACACACCTAGAGCCGGGTTAAGTTCCACTTGGCCCGGATCTTGTACACTTCGAATATGCACACACCTAGAGCCGGGTTAAGTTCCACTTGGCCCGGATCTTGTACACTTTGAATATGCACACACGTAGAGCCGGGTTAAGTGCCACTTGGCCCAGATTTTGTACACTTCGAATATGCACATGATCAAGTCATTTTTGCTTTTCTCAGGTCACCACCAATCGCCGGAGTGCTGAGTTTCAGCGCCTCTTGGATACACACAAGGCGCTGCACTCGAAGCATTCCACCCTTCTCGCTGAGTTCGAGAAAAGGGGTAAGTTTTCACTTTGAATTTTTTCTATCTTTTTGAGTCTTTTCTCGCCGAACTAATTTCTCATTCGAATTTGTGCAGCTGGAGTGGAGGCCGAAAACACCCTCATGAGGAAGAACTTTCTCTAGATAAAAGGTAAGTCACTTCGGTTACTTAACTTCTGTGCTCCCTTTCCCTTCTCCCGAGCTCGGCGAATATTCATACCTCGGCTTTGCCGGGTCAACAAACTGTTTCAGCATCTCTTGAAGATAGTGTGCCCGTGCCTGATATGATGCTGCATTTTCTCGAACAATCAGGGCAGCATCAGGGCAAACTTAAGAAGAAGGACAATGAGCTCGCCCTCCTCCGGACCAAAGATGATGAGATTGCCAAGCTCAAGGCAGAAATAAAAAAACTCAAGGCACTCCACAAACCGAGATGGATAAAGCTGGCCAAGATTTCACTTAAGAGCAAGAACGCCTCAACCTCCAAATTGCCAAAGATCAAGAACTGCTGAAGGAGGCCGACATTAAGCTTGAGTCAGCAAATGCTGAACTTGTGCAACTCCGGAAGAGGCGTGACAACTCCACCAAGGAGCTGACCCGGATCCACAGCCATATTTCTCGTAAATTCTTTTCCTTCAGCCGGCATGAATCTCTCCGGGTCAACCTCCTTCACCTATTTCACTTGTCTTATTTTCAGACAAATTTCCGGAGGGTGATGCCATTGCAACCACTGTTGTTGCCAAGTTCCGCCAGAAGAGGGGTACCCCAACTGGCTCTGGCGCTGAAAATAATCCCTATGACATGGAGGACCTGCTGGTTAGCTTATCTTCTCGCGTAGAGATTGTGAAGAACTATGGTAAGGATATCCTGGATGTAGCAGTCCGGATCTTCAATGCCTTTTGGCCTAATGAAGATACTCCAGAGGCGTCCACCGCTCTGATTAACAAGTTAATGGAGTGCGAGACTCAACTTGACCTCTGGAGGGAATCCGCCGGACGCGCCGGAGCTGAAACCGTCCTCCACTATGTGCTCACATGGTATGAAAAAATAAACCTGAAGCTTCTCGAGTGCATGCGCACCGGATCAAAATGGTCCAATGACCCGGATTGGATAGCTCAGCACAAGGCTTGCGCCCATAGCCTCATTTAGTATGCCCCCATCCATCAATGGAACGAGGGACCAAGCTTCCTTGGAACTGTTGACGACGAATATGTCGAAGATGGTTCGGGTGAGGAGGAAGAGGACGAAGCCTCGGACGTCAAAGAGAACGAAGATGATGCTGAAGCTGAGGCCAAAGTTCCACCTGCTAGCGCCGAGTTACCTCCTCCTGTTGCTCCTTGATCACCAGTAAACACTTTGAAGTTTATCAGATCCCCGGTATGCTGGGTGCAAATGTATTAAGCACGCTGATTATATTTTGCTACTAAGTTGCTCGTGCCGTATTAACTTGGGCGTAGTCCCCGAGTTTCATTTTCTTATTTCTCCAATATCCTGGCTCGGCTCATGTCTACCTTGATTCGGTTTTATGACTTACGAGTCCGAGTTTCAAAAATTGACTTAACAATACTTGGAAACTTGAGGACTAGCTCAAAATAACTCAGCAAAGTAAATATAAAGTAAGCGTAAGGTTAGTCCGAATAACAAATGTCAGTACGATTAAGTTCTTTTCCTTAGTCATTTTTCGTGTGCTACGCAATTCCAAACTTGTTTTCTTGCTTGCCATGAAGCCAAATCTTGTTGGACAGTAGCAAATCGAAGAGTTGAGTTTTTGGTGCTCACACACTACTAATCCGGCTTAGGTAGAAGCAACTTACGCCAGCCGACATATAAATAACAAAGACAGAAAATAGTAAATATCACTAAGGCATTCCCCGAGTTACTGCTCGAGGTGCCAGGATTTCATTGATAAACTCATTGCTGGCATACATACCGACATATGAGAAGACTTAGATACACACTTCTTTGTTAAGTGTAGAATGGACGGAGTAGAGCTACATTCCATGGACGCTTAGATTCCTCGCCGGACCTGTCCGCCTTGTTCTTCTCCCATGGTTTTGCATCGATGAGATAATAAGAATCATTGTGCAATGCTTTTCTCACAATGAATGGCCCTTCCGATGGGGGGATAGCTTATGCTAGCGTCAGAGATTTTGCTAATATATAGCAGATTGGGACAATGCCAATTCTCTCGCTTCTTCCAGAAGATCAACATCATTTTGTCGGGCTTCACGCACTTCGGTTTCTGTGTATTGGGTGACTCTAGGCGAATCATGCTCTATGTCGGCTGGTAATACAGCTTCTGCCCCATATACCAGAAAGAATGGCGTATAGCTTGTTGATCGATTCGGAGTTGTTCTTAAACTCCACAGTACCGCTGGTAGTTCTTCTATCCAGCACCCCGCTGATCTTTGCAGCGGCTCAATCAGCCGGGGTTTTATCCCGGATAATACTAATCCGTTGGATCTTTCCACTTGTCCGTTCGATGCGGGGTGGGCTACTGAGGCAACGTCCAGCCGAATCTTCTTATCTCGACAGAATCATGCAAATGATCCTTCAGCAAAATTTGTCCCATTATCTGTTATGATACTGTGAGGATAGCCATATCTCAGAATGATATCTTTGAGGAATGTTACGGCCGTAGCTCCATCACATTTTCTTATTGGCTTCACTTCAATCCACTTCGTAAACTTGTCCACCATAACCAAGATATGGGTCATGTTTCCTCTTGTTGGTTCAAACGGGCCAACCATATCCAGGCACCATACGACAAATGGCCATGTAATGGTTATGGTCTTGAGCTCCGACATTGGCATGTGCGTCTTGGTAGCATACCTCTAATAGCCGTTGCATTTTCTCACCAGATCTTCTGCTTGTTCCAGGGCACTTGGCCAGTAGACCCCATGTCGGAAAGATTTGGCCACTAATGCTCTAGACGAGGCGTGATGCCCACATTCCCCTTGATGTATATCTCGGATGATGTCGAGCCCTTCTTCCGGGTCAACACATCATTGCAGGACATTTGTGACGCTCCTCTTGTATAGCTCGGCATTGATAATCGTGTATGCCTTAGCGTGCCTCTGCACTTGCCTTGAAAGCAATTCATCATCAGGCAAGGACCCATCCTTCAGGAACTGGAATATAGGCAGTGCCCAAGCAGGTATGGCTCGGACTGGAAACACATCCTTGTCCACTTCCATTCGATCTATCGGCATAACCTCTGCCAGGTCAGGCTGCGGAGTCCCCGGGTTTTGTGAAGCAGTCCCCTGGTTTGCCGAAGCAGTCCCCGGGTCTCCTGAGGAACTTCGCACATCAATGTCCATGGGTACAGCTCCGGACTCTGGATGTTCCAGGATATAGATTGACTCGGATTCTGGGGGTGGCCTGATAGATGGCTTTCTGAGGTGCTCCAATGCTACACCCAGTGGAATCGCTTGTCGGGTGGATCCGAGTTTTGACAGCATGTCGGCAGCCTCATTTTCTAGCCGGGGTACATGATGGAATTCGCATCCTTCGAAGTATCCCGATATTTTCTGCACATGGAATCTGTACAGTGCCATGTTTTCATCCAAGGCATCCCATATCCTCGAGACTTTCTGAACTACCAAATCCGAGTTGCCAAAGCATTGGATCCGATGTATTCCAATTTCTTTTGCCAGTTTGAGCCCATGCACAAGTTCTTCATATTCTGCAACATTGTTTGACGCTGTGATGACCCACAAGTATAGGGGGTGTATCGCAGTATTTTCGAGGGAAGTGAAACCCAATTTATTGATTTGACACAAGGGGAGCCAAAGAATATTTATAAGCCTTAACAACTGAGTTGTCAATTCAGTTGCACCTGGAAACAATCTTGCTCACAGCAGTTTATCAGTAGCAACAATTTTGTAGTAGGTATAGCAAAGTAACAACAGTAGTAAAGCAAAGACAGTAGTAACAAAAGCAATAACAGTGGGATTCGAGTGCGGTAGGCATAGGGATGGATGGACGGGCATTGCATGGACAAGACAATTCACATAGCAATCAGAACATAGGGAAATTGCAGATAAATAAGATAAAGCATCCAAGTACTAGACAATCCTAGGCATGTGTTCCATATATAGCCATACGTGCTCGCAATGAGAACTTGCACAACATCTTTTGTCCTGCCAACCCGTTTGTAGCGGGGCCTCTAGGGAACTACTGGCAATTAAGGTGCTCCTTTTAATAGAGCACCGAAGCAAAGCATTAACACTCCGTGAACACATGTCATCCTCACATCAAAGCCATTCCCTTCCGGTTATCCCGATTTCTGTCACTTCGGGGCCATAGGTTCCGGACAACGACGTGTGTATACAACTTGTAGATAAGACCAAGAACAATACTATCATAATGAATCAATAACATGTTCAGATCTGAGATCATGGCACTCGGGCCCTAGTGACAAGCATTAAGCACAACAAGTCGCAACAAAGTCATAAAACACTAATAAAAGATACTAGGCGCCATGCCCTAACAATCTGATGCCATTACATGAATGATCTCATCCAATCCCTACCATCCCCATAGCCTACAGCAGTGGATTACTTACTCATAGATGGGGGAAACATGGATGGTCAATGAAGATGATGGTGGAGATCGATGGAGATTGCTCCGTGGGCACTTCCTCGTCCCGGCAAGGTGCCGGAACAGAGACTTTCTGTCTCCCGAATCTCCCCTTCGGTGGCGGCGGCGCAACGGAACTTTTCATGGAAAACGTCGAACCCCCTGGAGTTTTTAGGTCAGAAGGCTTCTTACAGGCGAAGAGGGAGACCGAGGGGGTGCCTGGGGCGACCACACCATGCCCAGCCCACACCTGGGGGGTGTGGCCAGCCCCTGGCCCTCCTCCGTCTCGTATTCTGGCTCCTGGAGTCTTCTGGAAAAATAGGCACTTTGGCTTTTGTCCCGTCCAATTCCGAGAATATTCATTTATGACTTTCCTGGAACCAAAAACAGCAGAAAACGAGCAGCTGGCACTGTGGCTCTTGTTAATAGGTTAGTCCAAGAAATCATATGAAAAGTACTCCAAAGTGTGGAAAAAACACAAGAAAGTGGATAAAACCAAGCATGGAGCATAAAAAATTATAGATACATTTGCAATGTATCAACATCCCCAAGCTTAACTCCTGCTCGTCCTCGAGTAGGTAAGTGATAAAAAGAAAGAATAATTTTTGAGTTGACATGCACCATCAAAGACTTGATCAAAGTATTTGTAAAACATTCAAAGCTGGGATCATAGTACTTCAATCATATCATGAAAGACAAAGTTCTAGCAATAAGACAAAGAAACTATGATGCAACATGAAAAGGCACAAACAAAAGATTCATGAATAACAATGCTTTGCAAGACGTTTGTTTGTTTCACATAAACAAAACATAGCATAGTGGCATTCAGCTTGTCCCTGATAGAGTAGCAAACATAAATGCATAGGACACCTTCAAAGTTTACAAGAGTGACTAGATACAAATAGTTTAAAACAAGCAATATCAAGGTATGCATAAATCAACAAGTCTTGGGACAATGCACATAGAACTAAGAATGGCCACTATGCTCTCAAGAAAGTGCTCATAGAATGTGTGGAGACTCAACAAGGAAATGAAAAGGTTTTGAATAGTTTGAAAGGCTTCCGAATGCTAAAAGTATGGTACTCATTAGCTTTGAGCTCTCATTGCCCCTATAATAAGCATCTTTAATGTGGTTAAGGTGAAAGTGAGGTCCAATCTGAGTTATATGCTTGACAGACTATAAACTGAAAATCCCAAGTCCCTTGAGTGCGAGGGCCACTCCTCATGCTACTCAACTTTAGTTACCGGTAAGTTCTTGTCATCATAAGTATGTGCGTATCATAAAGAACCGCCAACGGGGTACCCCTTGCCTGATTATACGGAAGAATCCCCATATCAAAATGACAAGGCAAGCAGACAATGAGTATCTCAGCAATCTTCTTATTTACCATGGGAAAATGGTGCTTTTATCTCTCTTTCCTATTTTCATAAATCTCTTTTTTTCTTTTTCCCAATAGCTATCTCTCTTTTTTTATAAGAAGAATGCTTCATAGATATCATTATGGTTACGATGCAGGTTTCCACCATGTCAGCATGGATTAGACCAGTGGCCCAGGCGTTTCTCTAACACACATACATAACTCCATGGACTTACAAGCTCCCCTTTTATTTCACACCGACGACATCCGCAAACAAAAGAGCAAGGTATCAACTGGGTATATATTTACAAGTGTTGAAAGCGTTCCTCGTGACAGCACGGTTCTGCTAATCCCCAGCCTATAATTAGCAAGCATATAACTTTCATGGAGAGTTCACAATGGTTTAGGTTTATTAAGTGCAGGAAATAAAGTGTGCCATCAAGTTCGTGAGAGCTTTACTAACTAATTTTCTCATAACAAGCAAACATTTTATTCGGAAGAAAACAAGGCATATTGGATATGCACGGAAGTAGCAAATGATGCTAATAGGTAGTTATGGTGGACACTTTGGAAATATTTGGTTTAGGGAGTTGGAAACTTGAGTAAAACTCAGTGTAAGTGAAGGCTAGCAATAGTAAGGGAGCGACAAACGAGAGAGAAATAATGGCCATAATCATGCAGAGTGACAAAACATCATTGATCAAAGCATAAAGTGATACTACAAGTTGAAAACTAAAGGATCATAAAGGCTTATGGTGACTTGGGATAGTCATAACATGGTGTGAGCATGCGCCAAGTCAACCCAAATAAAGCATCAAAGGAGAATACCATTATACTATGCCTTAATATGCTAAAACAACACATGATTCATCCAAGGCACATTAAGCAATCACAATTGTTTATAACAAGTCATGATACAGCAAAGAATACTAAGCATAAAGCCAAAACAATATCAAGCATGTCATGACAAAGCATAGGCCACAATCAAAAACAAGCTCTCTTTACCACTTAAGCATGAGCTTTCCTACTCTTTTCCAATCCAAACCAAACTATTTGAAAACCAATGTATGAAAGAGGGGGTCCAACCAATTTATTCAGCAAACTAAGAAAACCAAAAACCAAAACCAAAACGAAAAAGAAGACTCTTCAAGAACAACACAACTGTGCATGAAACAATAAAAATGAAGTGTTTGGAAGAAACCTGAGATTTTTATTGATGAAGAAGGGGATGCCTTGGGCATCCCCAAGCTTTGACGCTTGTACTTCTTGGATATTTCTTGGGGTGACACGCGTGGCATCCCTAAGCTTGAGCTTTAGTCCATCCTTCATCTCATTACTCATTCCTTCCATATACCTGAAAATTGTCCTTCATACAAAACTTCACACAATCTTTATTAGAAATATTAGTGCACTCAGGATAAATAAGTCTTAAGGTTCAGTTCTAACACCAAATAAACTTCCATTAGAACACTATATACTGTAGCACTTCCCTCAAAAATCTCAATTCCCCAAAAGAACTCAAAAAGGAACCAACAAGAAGCAAATGCAGAAAATGGCAGAAATCTGTCAAAACAGATCAGCAGGTAAAGACGAATTTTTTCGAAGACCTTATGTTGCTCAAATCAAAACGTGTTGAACTAACGAAAGTTAGGAAACAACCTGGGGCAGAAGCAAAAAAAATGACAGCTCAATCCGACAGACGGAGCTCTCTCACGAATTTTTACGGTGAAGCATAAAAATCTGTTTCGGGACAACAACTTTCCCAATCATTACTTCTCTCTCATTAGAGGTTACTCTTGGCACAAAAAGCAAATAAAAAGGATAAGGAGCGGTTATTACAGAGGTAATAACTTCCAAGACTCATCTAAAACTTTTGGGTTATCTCCCAATAAGTACTTTTCTTTAACGCCTTTAAGTTAGGCATAAGGAAAACCTGAAATGGATAGAATAGAAGTAAGCGGAGATAATCATGGTGAAAACATTATTTTGTTCAATGAAATCCTTTTGTTAACAAGGTTGATCAGGTCTTGTTACCAAAACAATTTCATATGAGACAAAACTTTGTATTCCACTAATGATTATGTTACCTCAACCTTAATAGCAATGGTCCCAATCATAATAGTTTCAAATTTTTCTCTTGGTATGGGACAATATATTTCTCCAACTTGAATGCCCTCAACATGTTCAATTGAATTCAAACCATAAGTCCTTTCAATCTTATTGGGGAAATAAACAGTATGTTCCTTGTAATTAACATTGAAGGTCACCTTCCTTTGATTACAATTAATAACATCTCCTGCAGTATTTAAGAAAAGGTCTCCCAAGAATAGTAGACATATTATCATCTTCAGGCATAAAAGTTTGAGAGGATGCTCTCATAAGAAATATGAGTTGAAGTAAAAGAGAGCATCAAGAAGCAAATTCAAAACACATTTAAGTCTAACCCACTTCCTATGCATAGGAATCGTGTATGCAAATAAATTCGCAAAGAACAAAGTGACGGGCATAGGAAGATAAAACAAGAGTAACTTCAAAACTTTCAGCACATAGAGAGGTGTTTCAATACCATGAAAACTTCTACAACCATATTTTCCTCTCTCATAATAATTTTCAGTAGCCTCATGAATAAACTCAACAATATAACTATCACATAAAGCATGCTCTTCATGATCTACAAGCACTAGAGCTTTATTATAAACATTTTCAAAAGAAACCTCAGGAACATAACATTCATCCTCCTTTAGTAAGCATGGAGGACAATCAAATAATGTAAGGGATAAAGAGTTACTCTCATTAGAAGGTATGCATGGGTAGCTAATCCATTCTTCCTCCTTTTGTTCATCACTCTCCTCCTCTTTTTCATCTAATGAGATTTCAGGTTCATCAATTTCTTCTTCCATAGGATGCTGCAAGGCATTAGTCTCTTCCATTTGTGGAAAGAATCTAAAATATTCAAGAATATAGCCATTTTCATCCTTGTAATTATCAAATAAAAATTTAAGTATACCATAAACCTCATATTTGTAAGGTGCATCATCAATATTTTCAAGCAAACTAGGAAGTTCAAAAGCACCCTTCCAAGCAATAAATTCTTCAATTTGCTCCGCATCATAAAAGTCATAAATTACTTTAGCATAGGAAGATATGGTATCATTATCATTATACTCACATTGAAAAGGGAGGTGTTTATACCTCTTTCTGCAACGAGACTCATCACATCAATAAGTAACATTATAAGTAGAGCTCACGTTTCTAGCAATGGTATACAATCTATAAATTTGTTCCCATAAGTGTTTCCCTTTTTGTGACAAGCGGTGTTCCTTATAATAATATCTTTGATCTTCCGTGAACCCACCTTGCCAATAAGCTTCAGTTTCAAAGAAACCAACCATTGACAACAAGCATGATAAGGCAAGACAATAATAGACCAACGAAAATAACAACTAGAGTAGGAACTAATTTTTTTTGTATTTTTGATAAAGAAACAAGCAAATAAGGAGAAAATAAACTTAGCTTGAACAATAGTGAATCCAAGTGGACTTGATAAATAAAGCTATGCTCCCCGGCAACGGCGCCAGAAAATAGTCTTGATGACCCACAAGTATAGGGGGTGTATCGTAGTATTTTTGAGGGAAGTGAAACCCAATTTATTGATTCGACACAAGGGGAGCCAAAGAATATTTATAAGCCTTAACAACTGAGTTGCCAATTCAACTGCACCTGGAAACAATCTTGCTCACAGTAGTTTATCAATAGCAACAGTTTTGTAGTAGGTATAGCAAAGTAACAGCAGTACTAAAGCAAAGACAGTAGTAACAAAAGCAGTAACAGTGAGATTCGAGTGCAGTAGGCATAGGGATGGATGGACGGGCGTTGCATGGACAAGACAATTCACATAGCAATCAGAACATAGGGCAATTGCAGATAAATAAGATAAAGAATCCAAGTACTAGACAATCCTAGGCATGTGTTCCATATATAGTCATACGTGCTCGCAATGAGAACTTGCACAACATCTTTTGTCCTGCCAGGCCGTTTGCAGTGGGGCCTCTAGGGAACTACTGGCAATTAAGGTGCTCCTTTTAATAGAGCACCGGAGCAAAGCATTAACACTCCGTGAACACATGTGATCCTCACATCAAAGCCATTCCCTTCCGGTTATCCCGATTTCTGACACTTCGGGGCCATAGGTTCTGGACAACGACGTGTGTATACAACTTGTAGATAAGACCAAGAACAATACTATCATAATGAATCAATAACATGTTCAGATCTGAGATCATGGCACTCATGCCCTAGTGACAAGCATTAAGCACAACAAGTCGCAACAAAGTCATAAAGCACTAATAAAAGATACTAGGAACCATGCCCTAACAATCTGATGCCATTACATGAACGATCTCATCCAATCCCTACCATCCCCATAGCCTAAATCAGGGGATTACTCACTCATAGATGGGGGTAACATGGATGGTCGATGAAGATGATGGTGGAGATCGATGGAGATGGCTCCGCGGGCACTTCCCCGTCCTGGCAGGGTGCCGGAACAGAGACTTTCTGTCCCTCAAATATGCCCTTCGGTGGTGGCGGTGCAGCGGAACTTTTCGTTGAAAAACGTTGAACCCGCCGGAGTTTTTAGGTCAGAAGGCTTCTTATAGGAGAAGAGGGAGACCGAGGGGGTGCCTGGGGCCACCACACCATGCCCTAGTGTGGCCAGGCCTAGCCCGCGCATGGGGGGGTGTGGCCAGCCCCTGGCCCTCCTCCGTCTCGTATTCTGGCTCCTCGAGTCTTCTTTAAAAATAGGCACTTTGGCTTTTGTCCCGTCCAATTCCGAGAATATTCATTTTCTGACTTTCCTGGAACCAAAAACAGCAGAAAACAGGTAGCTGGCACTATGGCTCTTGTTAATAGGTTAGTCCAAGAAATCATATGAAAAGTACTCCAAAGTGTGGACAAAACACAAGAAAGTGGCTAAAACCAAGCATGGACCATCAAAAATTATAGATACATTTGCAATGTATCACGTTGCAAAGTGGATTTGTAGCACATACTTTAGCTGGTCCTTCTTGGGCGAGGTAAGCACAACTCCGGCGCCTAACCCGGTTTTCGTTTTTGATCCGTCAAAATGCATTCTCCAGTAGTTTGGATCCGGCAATGGTGGCTCATACTGCATCTCGGCCCAATCCACGAAAAAGTCGGCCACAGCCTGAGACTTGATCGCATCTCCCCTGTCAAATTGTGGAGCATAAGGAGCTAGTTCAATTGCCCATTTTGCGATTCGGCCGCTTGCATCCTTATTGCTCATTATCTCAGATATGGGGGCTTCACATATCACTTCAATGGGGTGTTCTTCGAAATAGTGCTTTAGCTTCTTTGCTGCCATATATACACCATATGCCATTTTTTGATAGTGAGGACAATTCTGCTTTGATGCTGACAATACTTTACTTAGGTAATAAACTGGCCTCTGCACCGACTTACCCTCCTCGTCGCGCTCTACCACTATTACTTCACTTACAACTCGGTTGGTTGCGGCTACGTAGAGCAACATTGGCTCTTTTGATAGTGGAGAGGCTAATACTGGTGCAGTGGCTAACATTTTCTTTAGCTGAATGAAGGCTTCATTGGCCTGCAGCGTCCATACGAATTTGTCTGACTGTTTCATTAGTTGATAGAGAGGCAATGCCTTTTCTCCCAACCGACATATAAACCGACTTAAGGATGCCAGGCAACCAGTGCACTTCTGGACATCATTAAGACACTTCGGCAATTCCATTCGTTCTCTGGCTCGGATTTTCGTTGGATTAACATCGATACCTCGGTTGGAGACAAGGAATCCGAGTAATTTTCCAGTCAGGACACCAAAGGTACACTTTTCCGGATTAAGCTTCATCCGGAATCTCCTTAGGTTCGCGAATGTTTGCCTGATATCTTCAAGGAGCATTTTGCTTTCCTTGGTTTTTATAACCACATCATCCACATATACTTGCACATTTCCACCAATTTGATCATGCAAACATTTTTGCATACATCTTTGGTACGTTGCCCCTGCATTACGTAAACCAAAAGGCATGGTGTGATAGCAATAAGCCCCGTACGGGGTGATAAATGTGGTCTTTATTTGATCACTTGGGTTCAGAGGTATCTGGTGGAAACCAGAATATGCATCTATGAATGAAAACAGTTCACACCCAGCAGTAGAATCTATGACCTGATCTATCCTTGGCAGTGGGAATGGATCTTTTGGACACGCCTTATTCAGGTTCATGTAGTCGATGCACATACGCCAAACCACTGTCACATTCGGATCATCTTTTTTCTTTTCCACAAGCACCGGATTAGATAGCCAATCCGGGTAAAGCACTTCCATGATAAACCCGACTGCAAGGAGCTGAGCTATCTCATCTCCAATGACCTTTCTCCTATCTTTGGCGAAGCGGCGGAGAGGTTGCTTCACCGGCTTTGCTCCGGGTCTCACATTCAAAGAGTGCTCGGCCAACTCCCTCGGAACACCTTGCAAGTCATGTGTGGACCAAGCAAAGATATCCCGATTCTCACGGAGGAAGTTGACGAGCTCGCTTTCCTATTTGTCAGTTAACCCGGCACCAATTGTTACGGTGCGCTCTGGGAACAGATCATCAACATGCACTTTCTTTGTATCCTTTGTTGCTTGAAATGAGACACTTCCATGTGGGTTACTCAGCGCCGGCATATACTGCTGTGCGGATTGAGCCAATGCCGCTACTTCCTAGATATTTCTCTTTTCTTGTGCGATCACCAATGACTCGGCTAGGTTAGACCCGGCCGACGCACACTCCATGGAACGTCGGAAATCTCCTGCTATGGTAATTACCCCATTTGGCCCAGGCAACTTCATCTTCAGGTAACTGATGTGACAACTCGCCATGAATTTGTTCAGGGTTGGCCTGCCGAGTAACGCGTGATATGCGCTTTCCAAGTTCACAACCACAAACTCCACATTCTCAGTTCGACAGTTATCTCGTGTGCCAAATAATACGTTAACCCGGACCTTGCCAATGGGTTCACAGGAAATGCCTGGCACAATACCATGGAAAGTTATCCTCGTGGTCTGGAGCATATTCTCCGAGATACCCAACTTGCGCATGGTATCCACACACATGATATTAATGCTGCTACCATTGTCGATTAGCACCTTGGAAAATCTCACATTGATATTGGGGCCGAGGAACGTTGGGTCCAGCACCAATGCATATGAACCGGGACTCGGCATAAGCTTGGGATGATCCTTGATATTCCAGGCAATTTCCTGATCCGACCAAGGCATATACCTTGTCACTGCCGGCATAACCGCATTCACTTCCATGTGCCGGCGTTGCAAGCTTTTTCTATCCGTTTCCTCAGTGGTAAACACACAGTAACTCTTGTGATGCTCTCTGTATTCATTTCTCCCCTCGTTTCCGGGGTATCTTTGATCTGGCTGATGCTGATTTTCCACCTGATGCACTGCATCCCTTCTCTCATGATTTTCATACCTCGGCGGAGGTGGTGGCAACATTAACTGTTGCGTGTTCGCTCCGGAGAGCAATTGCTGTCGGGGTAACTCCTGCCGAGGTTGGTCGTTGCGAGGTGCCTCAGCATTCCCTGATCCACTTTGTTCTATCTTCCTCATCCACTCATATTGTCGGGTCATGTGACCCGCCGGGTTACTCGGATTTGGCGTGTGAAATTTGCACGGTTGATCCAGCATTGCTTCATACGTATACCTCGGTCGGTCTTTCTTTTCTTGCCACTGTTTCTTCTGCTCTGGTGTCCAAGTTTTCTTGCCATCATATCTCGGAGTCCATTGTGGCCCTCCAGTTTTCTGACGTTGATTACTCCCTGCTCCGGGTTGATCTTGATTTAGAGCAGCAACTTGTTGCGAACTTTACCTGTAATCCAGTCTATCATCTCTTCTCTTACCCCGGTAATCATTCCGCTGGGATGATCCAGCTCCATCTTGCTGGTATTACTCCTCATTTGACTCGTTTTACGTAAGTCGGGGTTGATTCGGATCACCCAAGGCATATGAATCAGCAATCCGGATCGTCTCTGCCAGTGTAGTTGGCATATCCCTTTGTAGCCTTTGCCACATCATGCTTGCATATCTACACCCTTGTGCAAACCAAGCTATTGCTTGTGACTCGATCACGCCCTCACATGAGTTTCTCATGGTGCACCAGCGGGTCAAGACTTCCCTGTCTGTTTCATTTGGTCTCTGTTTGCACATTGCTAAGGGTCTGTGGCCTATTCGGCCTCTAATACGTGCTCGAGAAGTTACTGACGAACATTTCCTCAAAATCAATCCAACAGTTGATACTTCCGGGCGGCAAATTATTTAGCCATACCCTCGCTGGCCCCTCCAACATCTGAGGTACATATCTCACATCCCATCTCATGTTGCCTGTAGAAATTTTCACTGCCGTAGCGTAGTTGATCAACCAATCCTCCGGCTTCGTGCTGCCATCATATGTTTTCGTGCCTCTGTGTAACTGGAAGTTAGGTACCGGAGGTTCTTTCATGATCCGGGGCCCAAAGCACGCCGGACCCGGAGGACCTTGACACTCAATTTGCTCCGACCTATAAAGCCGATCCAGTTTAACTCCGCGCCGCTGGCATCAAGTCCCTGCTTCCCAATATTGACCCTATCACGTGATAGTCCGGCCTTTGGTATCCTGCGTTCGCCATTTCCGAATCACCATCATTGTATCTGTCTTGCTCTCGTGCAGCGCCTCTCTGTTGCATACCCTGGCCGGCACTTCGCTCTTGCCGTGGTACATTCCACTGCTGCGGTTGCCCTGCACCCGCCGAGTTGCGCTGTCCGGCATTGCCGTTTACACCATTTCTTTGACCGGCATTGCCTTGGTCGCGGTTACCTCGTCCAGCGTCACCTCGGCTGACACTTTGTTGATCTTCATTTGCTTGCACTGCTTTTCCTTTCCCTACCCTTGTCGGGTCATACGGGACTATTTGCTTGTTTCTTCTCACCGAGGTTACCACTTGTTCTCTTCTTGGGTCACCATGAGGGGATGATGCAGCTCCAGCTGATTTCTCCGGGTTACCTACAGATGAATGAACGACTTTGGAGGCCCCAGCCCTTGCCGGGTTAGCCCTGAGCAACTCTTCATTTTGTCTGTTAGCGATCCGAACTAACTCATTGAATCTTTCCTACTGTCTTTGCCGGGCTTCACCCGTCAAACCCTCTAACTCGGATGCAGCTGCATCCGCTGCTCTGAGGTTCTTTGCCGGGCATGATTGGCAGCCCAGACGTAAAGTTCTCTGACTCCTCAACTCTGGTATCACCCTCTTTGTTCATTTCACTGATGAGGTTTTTCCCCTTTACTTTTACAACATCTACCTTATTTGCTCTTGCATACTCGCGCAGTGTCATGTTCAATGACTGCTGAGCCGCGGCTATCTTTTTTGCACCCTCTAGTATTTTCTGCCTAGTTTCCTCTAACTCGGCCTATGCCTGAGCCAGATCTACTACAGGTGCTATGGGGCTTTCTAGGCTATCTATCGCCTGCTACAGCACGTTCTCTGGCCTCTCTAGTGGAGGACCTCTACTTTTCCTTGGTGCCTTAGGTGTTACCTCCGGATCTGATGATTCGCTTTTCAGCGCTTGATAGCGCTGTCATCATCACCTCGGCACGGTCAGGGGAGCGAGTGATGCGCGCCCCGTGAACCGCGCTAAGGGGTGGCTCGCCTCCCTCAACGACGTGCCGCGGGTGAACACACGACACATCGATAGCAACGTAGATCTTGTGTGTGCCAAGCTTGACGAAGAGGCCGCTGCGTGGAAGCGGTCGCTTACCGAAGCAGCCAGCATTGTCGCTGACGAAGTCCAGCGCTCCAAAGCGCTGAACAAGCCCGGAGACGATGCGCTCGCCGTCGCCGATGAGGTTTCCTGTCCGGATCTTCACTCCTGCTAGCGCCGCTAGCCCCACGATGGGCGCCAACTGTCATGGTGGTGTCACAGCAGATGCCATGGATAGGCTAAAGGTGGGGACAAGATGCACTAGAGGAACCCAGGGAGGGATAGTGTGGTGATTCCACACGCATATTCTTCGTACTCTTCAAGCTAGATCAGTTTACAAGCGCTCTTTGAGCTGTGTTGGGGAGAGGAGGAAGAAGAAACTCTCTTACTCTCACCACTACTTTGCTCTCAGGAACCAACTACCCAAATGCCAAACAGCCTAGGCTCGACCAAGTAAAACACAACCCTTTCTACAGAGGCCCTAGCCCTCCTTATATAGGAGAGGCTAGGTCTCTAATTAGGGCATACGTGGGTCACTTTTCCCCATCGTAAGCCATGCAGAGGCTACGTGAGCCTCTGCGGCGCCAGCGTCATCCGACACAGGCAGCGTCACCCTTGTCGGCCACGCCTCGGTGGTCCTAGCCTCTGTCTGCTTCGCTCACGCTCCAGCGTACAGTGACCTCCTTTTGACCAGCGAGATACCTTCATTCTCTTGCAAGCCTGATATAACCCGGATCATGCCTGGTTAATCCGGCCACACTGGTACCTGCATACAACATACATAAATCCTGCCGGCATACGACATAAGTCCGCCGAGACCCAGTTAGGTGGACACCCTCCGGTTCGGGTTACTCCGTGATTCGGCCTGCCTTGAGGTGACTCGGCCAGCATTCGCTTTGACCTTGCCGTACCTCGGCTAATTTGGCCTTTATACCCAGGCATGACCCTACCCGGGGGTATCCCCCCAACAGCATCCATCCACGAGGACGCATGCGAACCTACGTTAGTGCTTATTGGAGATGATGATGGTCTCCCGGACCATTGTGTAGGTGCCTAGGTTAGGCAGCATAGTTGTCTGGTCCTTCCTGCTCAACATGATCTCTTGCTCAGATCAATTTAGGTACTGAGGAATGGGGGGAACGACTACGTTCACCTCCGCCTTGCGGCGCCTCTTGCTATGCTTGGTCTCCGGCTCGGTGGTGTAAATGTGGTAGTTTCCCACTTGCCGAGGGTAGTCACCGTCATTGTCGTCCTGGCGGTTTTGGCGCTCGCGGTTGTCCTGCGGGCCACCGGTTGGCGGAGGCGGTGGTGGTTGTGGGAGTCCATAAACCTTGGCCATCTTCTTGGTCTAGGTGCATTGGCAAGTCGTGTGCGTAGACAGCTTGTTGTTGCCACTGTGGAACTTGCACAACCCATCAAGCATTGATTCGATCATGTACTTGGGCCGTGGTGGCCGGTCATAAGGCTTTTGTTTCTGGCTGCCGCCCGCAGCCGGATCCTCCTGGACCGCCATCGGCTGCTTGGTGCCGTACCGGTTATCCAGCTGGCCATCCTTCCTTTTGCCTTGGAAGTTGTTGTGGCCGTGCCACCTAGAGTTATTATGATGCGCACCCAGCTATCGCCGGTCCATGGAGTTGTCCATAATGATCTGTTCTTGCTCATCCACCAAGATGGCCTTCTTCATCATCATGTCATCGTTGGCGTACTTGTCCGTGATCGCCATGGCTTGAGCCATGGTTTGAGGGTCCGCCTAGCTGAGCTTGTGCTTGAGCATGGTGCCGTCTCTACAACTGTTGGTGAAGAAGTCGATTGCCTGGTGCTCGTGCATCCCCTCACAGGAATTGTGCATGCTCATCCACCGGGTGAGGTAGGACTGGTCGGAATTATCCATCACTTGAATGCAAAGGGCGAGCTCGCGAGGCTGCCTGGGCCACCTGTAGGTGTTGGTGAAGTTGCGGACGAATGCTTCCTCGAAGTCGACCCAGGCGTTGATGTTGTTGTCGGGGAGGCTGTTCAACCAGGTCCTGGCTGAGTTGAGGAGCATGAGGGGGATGTAACGCACTCTTGGGTCCGCAGCATAGAAAACAAAAAATTTCCTACGATGAGAACTACACACCAAGATCTATCTACTAGGTACAAAGCAACGAGTGGACATACATCCATCGAGAACTTACCCTTAAAGACAATGAGTTTTGTTAACGAGTAGGAACTCGTGGTTGATGTAGTCGTACACTTGCCGATCTCAACATCGTGAGGAAGTCCGAGTAGGTCCGGCTCCAGCACGTCCTTCAGATCGAGCTCCAGCACAACCAAGTCCAGCACCACAAAGCAGCGGTGCATCCGTGATCGCACACACGTCCGGTACCCCGACAACCTCCATCCCTCGCTCCAGCAAAGCAGCGGAAGCAGCAACTCCTTTTCAAATAAAGCCACCCGGAACATGTATCTCGTTAATCCGAGACCATGGGGGAATAATACTAGAGGGGGAGAGAGATCCTTCACGAGGAGGTGTGAGGAAGAAGGAGGAAGAGGGTGGCCTTTTATAGGAGGAGGGGGTGCCCCTCCTTCATGGCCGGCGCATGGGGGGGTGACTCCTCACCTCCCCCATCCATGTGGTGGTAACCCCTCCACATTAAAATGCCTCTTCACATTCCCCTTTAAAGTCCCTACTTTAAATGCATTAAAATTCTCCAAGTTTAATGCTCTCTCATTTAATAAAACTCTTTTATTAAATTTATTCAGAATTTTTTTAATTATTTAATTAACAAACATTCACATAAAACCCCCTGCAACATTTCAATATTACATGCAAAACCAATTTCAGCAATTTCACTCGAAACAGTTTTGGTGTCTATTGAAATAATTCCAGCGCTTTCATAAATCTTTATCTGAAACATATTTGCTCCAAATGGTGTCGGTATCCCCGAAGTGTGTCACCCTACAGTTCACGAATAATGCAGACATGATCGAGACCCCTCTCAGATCAATAATCAGAAGTGGGACCTGGAGATCCATACTGACTCCTACACATTCAATGATGACTTCTGTGATCGTGAGAATCTTTAACGCTAGTAACTAAATCCCTTTGTCACGCGATATATTACATGTCCGAGATTCGATCATCGGTATCTCCATACCTAGTTTGATCTTGTTACCGACATGCACTCTTTTGTCGTTCCCGTGATATAACATTCTAGTGATCACATCACTTGCTTGCAAGCTATCTTAATGTGATATCACTGAGAGGGCCCAGAGTATATCTATCTGTCATCGGGATTGACAAATTCCACTCTTGATCCATGAGCCTCAACATAACACCTTCGTAGCACTGAACCCATCTTTATAGTCACCCTGTTATGGTGTGACGTCTGATGTTATCAAGATACTCTTCCGGTGTTAGTGATTAACATGATCTCATGGTCTAAGGACTAGGATTACTTCGTATGATGTTATAGCAATATAAACATAATGACTTGATCGTAATGCTATACTTCGGATGAATGTTCATCACATCATTCCACCAATGTTGTGACCTCGTTATTAACAACATCCAATGTCCATGATCAGGAAACCTTGATCATCTTGATAATCAACGAGCTAGTCTATAAGAGAGGCATAACTAGGAACCCTTTTTGTTTATTAAACACACATGTATTGATGTTTCCGATCAATAAAATTATAGCATGCAAGATAAACATTTATCATAAACATGGAATAAGATAATAACCACTTTATTATTGCCTCTCAGGCATATTCCCTTCAGTCTCCCACTTGCACTAGAGTAGATAATCTAGTTTGAAAAACTTTGCGTATTGAACACCTATGGCTTTCTGGTGTTGCATATACGCGATTGCTAGTTGTTAACATAATCTTCGGATCTGGCAGTTTCAGGTCCGTGTGTATTTGCATGTCTTTGCGTCTCTACGCATCACTCATTCTCAAATGAGATGGCATTGTATAAATTTGGTCCTTTGGTGAGACCTTTAGTTCGTTCCGGTTAAAATATGTTTGATATTATTGTCACACAATATATCTTCATAGTATTAGCCCACTTTGAACCACACCTAGTTTGATAACAAACTACTTAACACAAATGCCTTCCTATGCTGCTACTATAGCAATCATATACATAGCCTTTTTGTTGTAGTATCCGTCACAATGTCTCAACTTTGGAACTCATCCAAATCCATCATGGAACATCCTTTCCATTATATTGTGCCACCCATAGTCTAAATTGAGATAAATTTAATTTGTATCTTGTGACAAAACTAGTATCAATGTAACACTTTACAATGAACTACCTTTAACTATTTGTCACTTATACATGATATATTCTTAATTCTTCCAAAGATCATAAGAATATATTTACTATTGTCCAATGATCATCTTATGGATCATTCTGGTATGTGCTCATAACATTTAGAGCATAGGACATTTTGGATATATACATATCACGGTATAATCGATCAAAATCTTCATGTGATTTTACTCACCAAGTGTTGGAACACTTGAATCTTGATACAATCCTTTCCATGCAGCAAGAACCTTTCTTGTTGTTTCCATATTGAACCCTTTCAATATCTCATATTGAACCCTTTTCAATATCTCTTATATGTATGTCTGGCACAACCATATTAGCGCCTTAATCTATCCATATAGATATTGATGCCAAATATTCTGGGTTTGCCCAAGTCTTTCATCGAAATCTTATTTTAATGAAATTCTTAACTTGTGTCAATACAAGATACATCATTTCCAATCAACAATATGTCCTCTACATAATGTATTAGAAATATGTCTTAGCGCTCCCACTTAATTTCTTGCAAATAAAAGCATCTTCATCATCTCCGATGAATTTAAACTCTTTTAACAGTTTCATCATGGTGAAGATTCCAACTCCGCTATGATTACTTCAACTATTGAAGTTTGCATGCCCTTTTAGCACCCTTTGAATTAACAAAACCCTTCGGGCTGTGTCATGTACACGTCCTAGGTAACCATTCTATTAGAAGAACCTTGTTTTGTTTATTCAACTACCATATACCAAATTATATGTAGTGGTTGCTACATTAATCCGTCAAAACTAAATATCGCTATGAAAGATCAAATCTTGTCATAGTCAACTCCTTGAACATTGCCGTAAACTTCTTTCCGACATGTCGACTATTTCATAGATGTTAAACATCCATGTCTATTTCTTTATAGATCCAAACATGACCGATAGGCTTCATGCCTTTCCGGAGGGTCTTCCAAGTTTAGAAACTTGATTTCTCGTGTATGGATACTATCACGGATTCTATGACTTCTAGTCATTTTATGGAGTCAGGGCCCATCATCGCTTCTTTGCATGTAGTCGGTTCACCATTGTCACAACAATAACGACTTTCTTATAAAATCACACCATTTGATTCTTACCGACCCACACGGTTCAATAGGAACTCTAATCTCCGAGATCACACCCTTTGTAATCACGGGAGCCATGAGCATTGTGCCTGTCACCGGGACACTTTCCGGCGCTGTGCTACTTAGCACATATAGCTAAGGTTCAACAACTCTATCAAAGTTCTATTGTCCTCCCACTTAACTTTTCGTGAAAATTCCTTCTCAAGAAACTTGACGTTCCAAGTAACAAACTCTTTTGTCCTCGGTGTTATGGAGAAATTCCCAACAAATTCTTTGGGATAACCTACAAAGACGTGCTTATCTGACTTTGGATGTAAACATTTTACTTATGCATAGCATACCAAAATTTAAGAAAAGACAATTCGGGTTTTCTCCCAAACCATAACTTATATGGTCTCATTTCAACGGATCACGATGGTGCTCTTTTCAGTGTAAAAGCGGTAGTCTCTAAAGCTTCAATCCTTAAAACATAATGGAAGTTTTATAAATGACACCTTTGATCTTACCATGTCAAACATGGTTTGATTTCATCTCTCGAATATGCCACACTCCTATGGTTTATCAGGAAACACAGATCATGGAACAATTCCTAAAATCTTAGGTGTTTTGCTAAACATGTAACTCAAATATCTTCCTTTATGATCGAATCATAAACTCTTTATTTTCTTGTTACAATGATTTTCCACTTCATCTTGAAAGTCTTTGAACAATTTTCAAATGTTTCATACTTCTTCCTTATTAAGTAAATATATAGATATATTCACTTTAAATTTCTGGAGAAAGCATATGAAGCAAAAGGATCCATCGCATATGGCTACACATAATGGACTATATACATCAACATGTACAATTTCCAATAAGCTAGTCATCCGTTCCTCTTTGGCCTATGAACAGAGTTTCAATTATCTCGAGGAAAGTTTCACAAGCGTCAATTGATCAAAATCAAACGACTCCAAAAATCCATCATCATGGAGTTTCTTCATGTTTTCTTTCCAATATAATTTAAACAGCGATGTCACTTCATAAGTGATCTTTGAATCATTTGTCTTGCGACATTTTAGCAATAGTGTTTATGGATGTGATTTATCCCACTAGACTTGTAAAACTTCATCCATCCTTTATGCAATACGGTAATTATTTGAACAACCATTGTTCTCGTAATACCGGAACAAAATAACAATTATTAAAACAAATCTTGAAGGATAGGTTTGATGACAATGAAAAACACAATAACACTTTATTTGTTTTCGATGAAGATCATCACTTATTCTCTTGCCAATTTCTCAGGCCATTGCAGTTCATGAATTGCGTTGTCCTGTATGACACTTCATACCAACCAATTCGGTATCCAATACCTAAGAACCACATTGTTTAACAAGCAAGGAATACAACCATAACTTGTATATCTTCTATATACCTAAGTTGAACATCTCCAACCTTTTCTCTTTTGGTAAATATTTTATAGATTCTCTTACAACAATTCCTTTTCTTTTGAAAGAATCTATCAACATCAATAGTGGTGTCATTCACCTGACACATAGTACAAAGCGTATATAGTCAAATACTAATACCTTTGGACTTGCACTTTGAAGTGAATCACCATCATCAAATGTTTGGTGTTCTTTCAAAAATCCATTCTTTAGTAATCTTTTAGTGTAGTAAACATTTTACTTACATCTTCTATTCACCCTTATCATGACAACTTTCATGATCAAGCTACTATAGCCTATAAGGAAGAATCACGAGTATAATGTTAGTTCCCAAAAACCTTTTTGGGAGATCCGGATGCCTAGCATCTCCATCCTTTACAAATTCTCATACAATATGAGAACATGTATTTTGTTAAATTATACTCTATCATAATGCAACCAAAAATATTGTTTTAGATATCACAATATCTTTCACATATGATGGTTTCTGAAACAATTTTTAACTCCAATATAATCTTGATATTAAAACAACTTTTGAATATCAATAATCATGGAGGCAAACATGATACTTTAGATACTAACATTGGAATTCTTACTCTTGATTTAATACTTCTTATTAAACTTCATGGAGTTTGCTGAAAGTTTGCAATAGGACTTATAAACTTTAAATTGACATTCAGAACAATACGATACCAGTTCGTAAAGTAAATATCCAGAATTCTATAGTTCTGTTATCTCAATTAAAACTAAGCACAAGGTAGTGAACAGATGCCAATGACTACAACAAATTATGCAAATTCACTTTGATTTATTTTATGACAAATTGAGTTTTACTAATCCAAATTAGAAATAAACTCCCACTCAAAAATGACATCCCTCGTGTCCTTTTGGTGATTACATGAACCAAATCGACTACACCAAGTCCGATCATCACGTGAGTTGATGTAGCTTCAAAGGCGAGCATCTATATGGGCATCATATCAACTATATGACTCATGATTAACCTTTCGGTCCGTGTTCCGAGGCCATGTCTGTACATGCTAGGCTCGCCAAGTAAGAACCTTAGTACTCGCATGTGTAAAACTATCTTACACCCATTTGTATGAAAGCGTAGAGTGGAATACACCCGATCATCACGTGATGTCTCGAAACACGATCCACAAAACGGTGCATACTTAAGGAAGAACACATTTTTATCTTGATATCTAAATGAGGGATCATCTTACAATGCTACAGAAAGCGCCAGACTAGCAGTATAAGATGCTAACATCTAATGTGTAAAGTGAGATGATATGGTCCATGCATTTGATCTCTATCAATTGCATCGTGGTATGATCTCTATCATTCCTTTGTGTGTAAGGCCAAGGTCTATGGAACTTACACGTTGAGTGTGTTGTAAGAGTATCTATCATACATCTACTTACAACAATACCATATCAAGACACTAGCCCATCAACGATCTAAACTAGACACCTCTAATTTATCAATTGCAAGTTTTACGTGGCTTAGGGCTTTCGGAGATAGAACCGTTCTTACCTACGAACATGAACCACAACGAGGATAACCAAGTTATTAGTAACTCGTTGTAAATCAGATATTGACTATAGTAGGAGAGACAGACACCCGATAGCCACTTATGCAAAACAAGTTGCATGTCAGTCGTGGAACCGGCCTCATGTACGATGACATGTAAGGTTGGTCCGGGCCGCTTCATCCCACTATGCCACCAATATCCAAAATACATAGAAGATGCAATAACATGATCATCATCGCCCACATATAAACATATGTGTACTACCCGTGCAAAGCACCTACGCATAGATCAGGCTCTGATACCACTGTTGGGTCTGCAGCATAGAAATCAAAAAATTTCCTACGATGAGAACTACACGCCAAGATCTATCTACTAGGTACAAAGCAACGGGTGGACATACATCCATCGAGAACTTATCCTTGAAGACAACGAGTTTTGTTAACGAGTAGGAACTCGTGGTTGATGTAGTCGTACACTTGCCGATCTCAAGATCGTGAGGAAGTCCGAGCAGGTCTAGCTCCAGCACGTCCTTCAGATCCAGCTCCAGCACCACCAAGTCTAGCACCACAAAGCAGCGGTGCATCCGTGATCGCACACACGTCCGGTACCCCGACAACCTCCGTCCCTCGCTCAAGCAAAGAAGCGGAAGCAGCAACTCCTTTCTAGATAAAGCCACCGGGAACATGTATCTCGCTAATCTGAGACCATGGGGGAATAATACTAGATGGGGAGAGAGATCCTTCACGAGGAGGTGTGAGGAAGAAGGAGGAAAAGGGTGGCCTTTTATAGGAGGAGGGGTTGCCCCTCCTTCATGGCCCGCGCATGGGGGGGGGTGACTCCTCACCTCCCCATTCATGTGGTGGTAACCCCTCCACATTAAAATGCCTCTTCACATTCGCCTTTAAAGTCCCTACTTTAAATGCATTAAAATTCTCCAAGTTTAATGCTCTCTCAATAAAAATCTTTTATTAAATTTATTCAGAATTTTGTTAATTACTTTAATTAACAAACATTCACATAAACCCCCTGCAACATTTCAATATTACATGCAGAACTAATTTCAGCAATTTCACCCGAAACAGTTTCAATGTCTGTTGAAATAATTCCAGTGCTTTCATAAATCTTTATCTGAAACATATTTGCTCCAAATGGTGTCGGTATCCCTTAAGTGTGTCACCCTACGGTTCGCGAATAATGCAGACATGATCGAGACCCCTCTCAGATCAATAATCAGAAGCGGGACCTGGAGATCCATACTGACTCCTACACATTCAACGATGACTTCTGTGATCATGAGAACCTTTAACGCTAGTAACTAAATCCCTTTGTCTCGCGATATATTACATGTCCGAGATTCGATAATCGATATCTACTTACCTAGTTTGATTTCGTTACCGACATGCACTCTTTTCTTGTTCCCGTAATATAACATTCTAGTGATCACATCACTTGCTTCCAAGCTATCTTAATGTGATATCACCGAGAGGCCCTAGATTATATCTATCCGTCATCGGGATTGACAAATTCCACTCTTGATCCATGAGCCTCAACATAACACATTCGTAGCACTGAACCCATCTTTATAGTCACCCTGTTACGGTGTGACGTTTGATGTTATCAAGATACTCTTCCGGTGTTAGAAATTAACATGATCTCATGGTCTAAGGATAAAGATTACTTCGTATGATGTTATAGCAATATAAACATAATGACTTGATCGTAATGCTATACTTGGATGAATGTTTATCACATCATTCCACCAATGTTTTGACCTCGTTATTAACAACATCCAATGTCCATGATCAGGAAACCTTGATCATCTTGTTAATCAACGAGCTAGTCTATAAGAGAGGCATAACTAGGAACCCTTTTTGTTTATTAAACACACATGTATTGATGTTTCCGATCAATACAATTATAGCATGCAAAATAAACATTTATCATAAACATGGAATAAGATAATAACCACTTTATTATTGCCTCTCGGGCATATTCCCTTCACGCACAACCACCCGCCGGTTGTCGGTTGCTATACCCACCACGGTGACGTAATCCACCAGCCAGTCTTCTAGTTTGACCATGCCTTCATACTTTGGCGTGTCCCTTGGGAGCATAAATCCCTTTGGAAACGGCTCGTTCTAGATGCACGGTCTAAAACATCATGGACCGGCTGGACTTTCCTCTTCCAATGCGCGTGATTGTATTAGGAGATCGATGTGTTTGCGTGCAGCACGTGCCTCCGGCTCGCGTGGGCCGAGTCGCCTGTTAGGCGAGACTTGGCTGGTGCGAGGCTTCTTTCGGCTTCGTCAGCCGGATGGTGACGTTGCCCTTGTCTGGCTCCGTCAGCCGAAGCGCTGTTTCTACTGGTGACTGCTGCGACGTCATGTGGATGATGCCCACGGCTAGCCGATCCACCGCGTGGAAGGCTTTTTAGCTTTGTTCCGTTTGGAGAGGAGGCCTTGCTACCGCCCTATTCCGGGTCTGCTTTTCGGCGAGGTGGTTGGATCTTGTGGTTTCCCGCTAGGCTAGGGCCTACCTCGGCTTGCTGCTTGTTGGTCATGGCCATGAGGAACTAGATGTGCGCCTGCTGGTGGTGTAGCTCTTCGCCCTCAAAGTTGCTCAGCTCAGCGGCGGTCGCCTCTGCGTCCCTCATGTTCTTGGGGGGAGTGTTGTAGACCGGCTAAACCACGGGAGTGCGCGAGTCAGCAGGACAGTCCTGCTCCGAACCAAGGTTTTAGCCCTGGTGCTGAGTTGGCCCGTTAGCACCGGGCAGGTGGGCGAAGCCGTGGGTGGTGTTATACTCGCCATAGTCGCGTTCAGCCGGCGCTAGGCGGCAGCAACTTTGTTGGCTTCCTCTAGGAGTCTCTGGCACGTAACCTCCAACGCGGCTGCTACCGTGGCTAGATTCTGCTCGGGGACGATGGGGTTGGGGAGGTTCTGGATGGAGGCGGAAAACGGATCTTGGTCTTGTTCGCACAATGTGGAGCCATCGCCTCCCACATTGCGCTCGAGAGGTGGACGGTGGCCCTCGCCAGAGCCGGCCATCATGACCTCGATGCTACCACTGGCAGCGTGCAAAGCGGCATAGCCGGGAGGCGCACCCGAGACGGTGACGACTCTACGAGGGAAGGCCTCAGGGACATAGACATGGTAGTCGCCGAGGTGCATGATAGAGCCTCCGCTAGGAAAGTCTCCCAACGAAGCATGATACATTGTCGATGACACAGTCAACGGAGCCAATAGTGAGGACCAGGACGGAGGCAACGCGCTCACCAGCAACAAGCAGAAGTCCCGTGCGAAAGATGACCCCAGCCGAAGAGCTATGCCCCACGGTAGGCGCCAACTATCATGGTGTGGAACACGGCAGTGCCATCGAGGATGGCTTGAGAGGGCAAAATCAGGATGCTACTAGTGGCTCAAAACGGGTTGGGCACAAATACTACAAACCCAACAATGTACCCAGGTTTGGGGCCCTCTTGGCGAGGTAACACCCCTACTCCTCCAAGGTTCTATTATATTAGGGGCGAACGCCCAATACAAGTGCTCCTAGAGCTATTTCCTTAGCAACTATCGAGAGCTAGAGGAAGGAAGTGAACTTCTTGTCTATTTGAATCTACCTAGAACCCTAGCTCTACCCTCCCTTATATACTGGCTGGGAGAGGTAGGTTAGAATGTGGGTTCTAGGGTTTACTGCTTGGGCTTTGGGTTTACAAAGCGGGCTGGCTGGAAGGGTCCTACTGGTGGGCCTGGACCCAATCAAGCCTTCTGTACAGGGAGGACAACACTATAGTGTCCCAACGCTGGTGCTTTGGTCATCACCCGGTGCTTTAATGGTCAGCTGGAGCTTTAGCGGTCAGCCGAGAGCGCCTCGCTCAGCTTCTAGCTTTGATGCTTTGGCGCAGTTGTCTTCTAGCACCAACAGGGCGGCGCGCCAGCCTGTTTGGTGATGCAAGTAGTCACGGGCACGCTCAGCAAGGAGCGTCACCCCTCTGTAGCCTTACCACCGAATATGAGGTGGCCGGGTGGAAACGGCCACCTGGCCGGTTCTTCTGGCCATCCAGCTAGACGGGCTAGCCGGGGAATCTTGAGGACGGACCGGTTGGAGCGGTCCACCTGGTTGCGGTCCTCTGTCCTGCGGCCATCCGGCCAGGCACTTCTGGAGCCGGCCAGTTAGGCTTGGCCTAGCCCACCTGGGGGTCATCCCCCTGCCACTTCCCTTGGTTCAGCCATCATGGTATAATCCAAGGAGCATATTTGCATACATTTGTTCTTGATGTTCATCTCTTGTTTTGGTCCCTTTAGTGATACAAACATGATGAAACGTGGGAATAAGCCTCATTCCACGGTTCGATCCCTATACGTGGAAACAAATCTAGAGAATTATATTAGTGCAAAGATTCCATAAAAAATTCTCTTAGATCAGACCTAAAAATGGATATGAATAAGTTTGGATTAAAGTATATATCATCCCTTTAAGTTGGATATGAGAAAAATAAGTAGAAATCGGCATAGTGTTATGCTTGTGGAAGATATGCATATGAATATGCTAACTAAATTATAAAAAAGAAAAATACTTCTTGTTTGGTTACGCTATGGGCATTTTATGCTACAAGAGTAGTAATACAAACATGAAGAAAACAAAACTTCGTCTTGATTACACTTCTCGTGGGCATTTATTGCTATGCGGTGCTAGTAGTAATACAAGTGAAATAAACCATAATAAAAGCTACCTCACGTCATATTATAGGCTAAATCATTAAATTATATCATACAAAATTCCCCTCGTTTACGCTGCTCATGGACACCATATTGGTGTTACGCGATGTTAGTAGTAATACAAGTGAGATATGAAAATATACATACCTGATGGTGTGCAAATAATTTAAAATATCCTAAGACAGATCAGTACTATATCCACTAGTACTAAAAAATAAATGTGAAAACTCAAGTACATGTGGCTACAACTTCATGTATGTAGAAAAGGCACCTGCATGTTCCATAGCTAAAATTGCATACAAACCTCTTGTACTGATAGTACTAGTGGAAGTAAAAAAAATTCATCTACATGTCACTTGGATTAAGTATCTAGTTCACATACCACTGTCGTTAGTGGCAGAACTATACATTGTTCAAGTCTGATGCATGTAGAAAACTCACATGCATGATCATATAGTCCATACTACATGCGATGATGAAAAGAGTGTCCTGGATAAATTAGTATCTGATGCATGCACACTCCTTGTACTGCTAATATTAGTTCAAGTAAAAAATTATGTCATGTATGCAAACGAATACATGATACCAAATCATATGAGAACCCGAAGAAGATGAAAGGATCCCCAGAGTATGATGGTGTCAACAACAGTGAGGAGGACTTCTTAGTTTTATTTCATGTTTTGTAATATTCATATTGATGTAATCCTATGTATTAGAAATATTGGAATTCTTTATCAGGAGTTTTCTCTTTGGAGATGTAGTTAACAGAAATTCTATATAATCCTTGATATTTGTCATTTATATTTGTGCACTTTAAATTTATATTATGTCTATATCTATGGAGCGGACACGAGTCTTTTTGTAGGTCCCATCGTAGTTAACATCCATCTACCATATCACATAATCAAAATATGCAAAAATTGCTAGTAAAATCCGGACAGGTTTCAGCATCACTACGGCAGAGAAGGTCCCATCGTAGTTAACTCCTTGAATTTATCAAAAAACTTTTGCGACAAGTCGAGCCTTGTGGATGGCCACATTGCCATCATCATCTGTCTTTTTCTTAAAGACCCATTTATTTTCCATGGCCTTGCGGCCTTCTGAAAGATCCACCAAGGTCAAAACTTCGTTTTCATACATGGATTCTATTTTGAATTTCATGGCTTCTGGCCATTTCTCGGAGTCAGCACTTTCCATAGCCTCTTTTTAGTTTGCCGGTTCATCTTTTTCAACCAACAAGACAATCATCACAAGACTACTATACCAATCAGGAGAGGTATGTATTCTTGTAGACTTGTGAACTGCAAGAGCTTTGATGTGATTACTATGATCATTATTGCGCTACTTGGTATTTGGAGAGAAGGATCAATAACCTCATCAAGCTCAATATTCCTTCAACTAACTCCTCTAGCGAGAAACTCTTTCTCAAATAAGGTGCCACTCTTTGCGACAAACGTTTTGCCCTCGGCCTTGTTGTAGAAGGTATATCCAATAGTCTCCTTTGGGTATCCTACAAAGATGCACTTTTCCTCTTTGGGTTCGAGTTTGTCAGGCTATAGTTTCTTATTGTAAGCCTCACATCCCCAAACTTTCAAGAACAACAACTTTGGCTTCTTAACATGCCACATCTCATATGGTGTTCTCTCCATGGATTTGGACGGTGCTCTGTTTAAAATAAAAGCGACGATTGCTAATGTATATCCCCAAAATGATACAGACAAATCGGTCAAAGACATCATGGACCGTACACTATCCAAGAGAGTACAACTACGCCATTCCGACACACCGTTTCACTAAGGTGTTCCGGCTGGCGTAAGCTGTGGTACAATACCACAGTCCTTCAAGTGCATTCTAAACTCATAACTCAAATACTCGCCTCCCCGATCGGATCAAAGACGTTTGATTTTCTTGTTAAGTTGATTCTCTACTTCCTTCTGAAATTCCTTAAACTTTTCAAATGTTCCAGACTTGTGCTTCATTAAATAGATATACCCATATCTACTCACATCGTTAGTAAAGGTAACAAAATAACGATAACCATTGCGTCTTGGGATGCTCATTGGACCACACACATCTGTATGTATGATTCCCGATGGGTCTGCTGCCTACTCCATTGTGCCCGAGAAGGGTGTCCTAGTCATCTTGCCCATGAGGCAAGGCTCGTATGTGTCAAGATATTCGAAATGCACTGATTCCATATGTCCATCAGAATGGAGCTTCTTCATGCGCTTTATACCAATGTGAACAAGACAGCAATGCCATAGATATATGGCATTATCATCATCGTGTTTACAACGCTTAGAATCAACATTATATATGTGAATACCGCTATCAACAAGAATAAACCATTACACAGAGGCGCATGAACATAGAAAACACCATTCATTTAAATAGAACAACCACTTGTTCCGGATTTAAACGAATAATGATCTCGCAACAAGCAAGATCCACTCACAATATTCATACTTAGTACGGGTACATAATATCATTTATTTAATACTAAAATTAATCCTGATAGAAAACATAGAGGTAGAGTGCCAACGGCCACCACATAGACCTTCAAGCCGTTGCCGACGCGCATTGTCACCTCGTCCTTCCCCGGGTGTCTCTTACTCCGTAGCTCCTGCTGAGTGTTACAAATATGAGCAACTGATCCGATATCAAATACCCAGGTGTTACTCCTTGCGCTAGTAAGGAATACATCTATAACCTGTATATCGAATATACCTTTGTCTTTGGCAGCTTTCTTGCTGGCCTTCTTGTCCTCAAAGTACTTTGGGCAGTTGCGCTTCCGATGCCCATCCCCGTTGCAGTAGAAGCACGTGACGCCGGGCATAGGACCGAGCTTGGTAGCCTTATTGGTGTTGGCAACAAATTTTCTATCCTTCTTAGGCTTCTTACCCTTGCCCTTATGCCCCAAATTTTTAAAGTTGGTGGTCTTATTGACCATCAACACAGTGTGCTCCTTCTTGATCTCAACCTCAGAAGTTTTGAGCATGGCGAACAGTTCTTCTAGGTACTTGTTCATCCCCTGCATATTCTAGTTCAGCACAAAACCCTTGTAGCTAGGGGCAGCGAGCGTACACCCTATCAACCGTGAGCTCATGCGGGATCTTGCAATCTAGGACATTGAAGCGTTGAATGCAGCTAGACATCTTGAATACGTGCCCGCTAACACTGGTGTGCTCTTCCATCTTGGCAGAGAAGAAGAGCTCGGAAGCACCTTGCCTCTCCGCCCGAGTCTGTGGAGCAAAGACAGCCTTGAGAACTTCTATGATCTCGAAAGCATTCATCTTCTCAAAACTCTTTTGAAGCTCCTGCTCTATGGCATAAAGCAGTCCACTCTGGATGAGGGAGAAATTGTTTGCCTTGGACTACCAGACATTCTTGTCATCATCAGAGGTGGTATCTACAGGCTTAGTAGGGGGCGTAGCCTCGATGACATAAGTCAACTTGTAGGGGACTAGGAGGATCATTAGGTTGTGGTACCAGGCGGTGAAGTTGGACCCATCAATTTTCAGCTTGTCCTTCTCTAGGAATGAACTAAGGTTGAAGGTGAGTGGGTGAGACATCTACAATGGATTTGCAAAATATTTAGACCATGTTCATAATATGAGTCAAGTTTTAATATACACTAAACTAAAAATAAAAAAGAACCCCCACTCAAACGAACATCCCTCCATTCGTTCGGTGATCACACGATCCTAATACGCTGCACCACCCCTAATCGTCATGGCCAGAGATGCAGTTTCAAAGGTAGACATTCCCAATGTCAATCACATCATATTTGACTCATGCTCGACCTTTCAGTATCTTGTGTTCTGAGGCCATGTTTGTACATGCTAGGCTTGCCAATTCTAACTTGTGTGTATTGTAGTGCAACATGGCTTACATCCATCGTATGTGAACGCATGTATGTCTGACACCTGATCGTCACGATGTTCCTCATAATGGAGAACTTTCTTGGTGGTGCACACATGAGGGGAACACTATTATTGGAATTATGTGAGAGATCATCCTATTATGCTACCATCGTGTATCTAATACACAAGCAAAATAAGATGCATAAATAAATACTTCAAAAGTATGGTGCCATGACATGGTTGCAGCGCCCTGATCACTGTCAAGAACTCCAATGGAAATTGTTTTAGAGACTTATCATTACCATGTCACGACACACGCCCCTGTAAAATAAAGTTAGATGCTTATACTTTATGTTTTGGATGTTTTACGCGGCTTTAGTGTTTTCGCTGTAGAACCCCTTCCCATCTATGAACGTAGAGCCACAACATGGATACAATAATCGCCTTTTCTCTTCCCCTTTCAGGGCCCTCTATAGTGAATGTCATATCAACTACTGTAGAGAGATACACACCCCCAGAGCCACTTACACTTGTGGACCAGTCTCGTGAATCACCACGTAATGTCGGTTGGTGGCCGCTTCATGAAATAGTACCGCGATATAACAAGGACACAAAAGACGGTAGCAACTAGAAAATAAATGCCCACATATTGCTATGTGTTCTATCCATATGACATGTCTACCCATAGATTGGCTCTGATACTACTGTTGGGTTCCACAGCAGAAAACAAATAAATTCTAACTACACGAACACAATAACCAAGACCTATTATATGTAGACATAAGTAATAGAGAGGGAAACGATATTCATACCCTTTAATACCAAGGTACGCCTTACGCAGGTAGGTGTATGTTGATGAAGACAAAAAGCTCTTTGCTCCAAGCACCGAGCTCCGAGCGCCCCAAGTGTGGCGCCTCCGAAGTTGTACACACGTCCTGTGTAGGAGACGTCTCCCGGGCTCCGATCCAGCCGAGCAACGGAAGAAGCAATATGGCAGACCGAATAGCGCATGACAGTAGTGCGGAGGTGGAGCACTCAATTCCCTCAAAGTTCTCTCCAATATTATGGAGAAATCTCTAAACAAAATGCGAGAGAGAGAGAATAGAGAATGGTATGCCTTCCAAGGGAAGGGGTGCCCCTTTACTTATAGTAGGAGCGGATGGCCAACACCCAAGGGGAAAGCGATGCGGGACTAAAGTCCCAAACCCGCCGGCCACCAAGGGATCCACCGGCCCCAAGGTGGGCCCCATGCAGGTATCCCACTAGGGCTTGGTCGGCTAGCCCCTCCTCCCGATGCGCCTTGCCCTCTTGGGCTTCCACTCTGGGTGAGTCCCGTAAGCCATGGGCTGCCTTTTAAAATAAAATAAAAATATATGTTTTATATTAATTCAATTAATTAATATAAAACACATATAAGACATATATTATTATATATTTCACTCTAGAACTCCTTCCGGACCCCTTCGATCAACATCGGGTGCTAAACGGAACTTTTCCAGTTTCTCTCTTTCATTTCTCCTATGGTGCTAGATCAATCCCTATGTGTCCCCGCCCTTAAGAGTGCCACCCTTCAGTTCGGAAACACTGTGAACATGACCGAGACCCCTCTCGTATCAATGATCATCATCCAGACCTGGATGCCCATAATGACCCCCGTGCGTTTTACAAATATCATGGCTTGAACCTTCAACATAGCGTCCCACTCCCTTTGCCACTTGATACCTAGTTCATCCGAGATTTGATCTATGGTATCTCCATACCTAGTTCGATCTTGTTACTGATGAACTCATTTACTCATTTTTGTGTTGTTGCATTCCATGACCTAGTCACACGCTTGCAAGCTTTGTTAATGCAACGTCATCGAGTTGGCCATGTGTATCTATCCGTTACTTGGATTGGCAAATCCTGGTATTGATACATACTCCTCTACACTCCCCTTTGGAAAACCTGAGTGGTACCTTTTTTTGTCACCCTTTTATAGCTTGATGCTTGATACCATCAAGGCTCCCTCCAGTAACGGTGATTATGTATTATCTCACAGTTAAAGAATTATGTTGCGAGGTTTCTTTGTTATCATCAATGATAAACATTTGTAACTAGATCTCATTATGATATAACTTTGGATGTTTTCTATCACATCATTCAACCGATGATATGACCTCATTGTTAATTGGCATAAATGCCCATGATCTCGAAACCCTAGATCATCTATTTGACAAATGAGCTAGTTCGCTAGAGGTAACTAGAGACACAATTTGTTTACATACCACACGTGTATTAAGTTTTCGTATTAACACCATTATAGCATGACATGAAACGTATTATGAACATACAAGAGATACATCAAATAAAACACTATTATTTTCCTCTAGGGCATATCTCCTTTAGTTTAACCGCATTGTGTAGGCTAGGATAGACTTTTGTAACCATTCCGGTCAAAAGGGTTGTTCTTTCTTTTGCTTACAACACAAGCCGTGAGAGTGCCATACTTTTAACCATTATAGCAGTTGTCTGGTACGAATGCTAATTCAACTCATAGTCGAAATCCAAGAGTTTCCTTCATACAGATCATTTGTAGGCCAACGGAGTTGTGGTATACCATGAGTGGCACAGTAGTGCAGACACGCATAAAGAAATATCATACTTTGATTAATATGTCAAGTTTTGGCATGCATCTCAATTACTCCTAAGCATTATTTCCATCGGATAAAATCCTTTCAAGAGTACCATCAAGTCTATCATTACACATATGGAGTCGAGTATCTTCAAGGCTAAACTATTGAGACAATTAAACATCACACAAGTCATAGTTTGAAACTTTTTATTATTGTAGTTGTTTCACAATATTATTTCCAAGGCAAGACTCGGTTAACTACAAGAACTACAACAAGAGCAAGCACAACCAATTAATCATACAAATAAAAGCTCACGATTTACTCCCACTAGCATAACATCTTAATAGTACTACAAACTAGCATAAGCATTCAAACTTCCAAAGTGGGAGACATAGGACATACCTCTCATGAGTGATTTCACAATTCTCTTCCATATGATGTGGTCCGTCAAAACCTAGAGTAGATCACTCTCACTAATAATTTTGAAATAAAGAGGCAAATGGAAATCCACTTTTCACACATAAAGATACAAGGAGAAATATTTTTGTATTTTTGAAGACTAGGATTAAAGAAAAGAAGGACTAGCAAAAAAGCAAGGTATTAAAAATGAAAATGAAACCAAAGAAAAGAAAACAAAGTGTTGGAATGAGCCGAACACGAGTGTTTGAAAGCTCACATGGATATGGAGTACAACCTCATTATTACATAAATAAATTACTTAGGGAACACATACCCAAGCTTAGGATTTTCCAAGCCCTCTTGATGATCGTTGTGGCGGTGGAGGAAAGCCCTCCATGTTCCATTGGCCACTACAATGGTTGAACTAGAACGAGAGGTGTGTCATGTTGTCTCGAAGGTTGGAGAGGTTGCTCATGTTCAGAATGTTGCCTTTGAGTGTGTACAGGTCTTATATCTGGTGTAGGGGTTTTGCAGCTACTGCTCTAGATCGCGTCCATCTTATTGTTGTTCTTCTTCATCATCTTCTACTTGAGGTACCTCCTCATGTGGTAGATTTACTTCAACCTGTGCGTCCTAATGCGAACATCCTCCTTGATAGAGAAGAGACCATGTCGTACAGGAGCTTGGATCTAGTGATCGGTTGCACGTATATCAACAAAATATCTACCATGTTTCTTTTAAACCATGCCACAAGCAATAAGAGTAGTGAAACCAAGACGAGAACACCTAGCAACGGTTGCAAGTTACCTATGTTGATATTGAGTTCTCGGGCAAGGACGATGATCATTCCTCCACAACAAATGGGTCCACGGGTTTGGTGAGACTGATACTCCAAATATAATACGAGAAGAGCGCCCAAGCTTGGTGTCAAGTTGCATCCAAGGATGGCAACTCTTGCGAGGACCATCATGTCCTCTTAATTTACTCTTGTAAATTCACCACGGGCCTGCAGGGCGTTAGCAATAACATAATACAAATAGCGTACTATAGGACATTCTATTTTCTTACCATTAGGAACATGATTAAAAATCACACCTATTGAAAAAACTAAGCGGGGTAGGATCAATCATAAAAGTAGGAGCACATAGGTAGGTGATTTTGTTGACCAACCCAAATAAATGACTCCATTGGTCATGGGACAAGGTAACATTAGTAGAAAAGAGATCAAGTCTCCTCCTGGTCTATCTTCCTCGGAGTAAAAACTCTGACCCATAATATGCTTAAAGGTGCTAAGGAACTCGAGAGTAAGCCAACTATAGCTGGCAGCGTCCTAAAAGACAAAATCAAGCAAACCAACATTGTTTGAAAGTAAATTAAAATCAAATCCAATGCCTAGTTGGTTCAAAGTATATGGATACACATTTGGTGGACTTGATATCCCGGTCCTTGAGATGATTGAAATGATTGTGGTGTGATTCCTTGGTGAACTGGATGCCAAGTGATGCAAGAGTAGCATCTTCAATAGGTGGTGTAACTTATGCCACCACCACACGCGAACGACTCATTATGTTCATCTAAAATAAAAACTTAAACTAATTAAACTTTTGATCCAATAGAAATAGTTAATGAATAATCCTCTACACTACAAAAGGATCTCCTCTAAAAGTCAGAACTAATCATGCTCATTAAGAAAAAGGGTTCATGGAAAGACCTAGGTCTATATGGATAGTAGCAAGAGATATAACATAGTTTTGATGTAAACAAGTGAGGTATCATATGAGAAACATACCTTGGATCGTTGGTGTGTGAGTGATCGAATCAAATACGAGTAGAGATGAAGCTCTAATTGAGGTGTTTTGAGATTTGGAGGAATAAGAAAGGGAACTCGGTACAGGCGCGTGGTACGACCGGACACGTCAGTACTGAATGTCGTTAAGCTTGCAGTACCTTTTGTAGAAAAATGATGTTTGCTTCATGGACTCGGTACGGGTGCATGGTATGGGAAGACTACGATTGTACCGGTGCTCGTTAATACTTTTATCTCTAGTGAAAAAATCAAACTTTCGATTTTCTCTTCCACGGGGTGGTACGGGCATCTATGTATGTACGGTTGGTCGCTAAGACACCAGTAATATGCATAAAATGCATTTTCACATAGAATTTCTTCACATGCCTTTGTACATCATCAAAACTCAAAAATGATAGTACATATATATAACCAAATCAGTACTTCCGATAGCCAAGTGTTAGTAATTAATTGGGATTGATATTAACTTGTTCTTCTCCTCCCTGTATAAGATCTTTGAACACTCTTTATTAGCGAACAAAAACAAAAAAATCAAAGCTAAAACACTAACACAAACACTTAAAAAATTATTCCACAAAAGTTGCCTCACATGAAGCGCTTCTAGTTAAGGTCAATTAGCTTGACCTAGATGGTGATCATTTTGGTTTTGATTTTGGAAGTGGAATACCCACTCCAATGTAATTAGCTTTCAAGGTTATGATCCCATTATTATTAGTATTAGCCTTCTTGTCGGTGGTATTAGCCCCGAGTACGCTCAGTCGGTTTAGTTCAGCCATGCCCTAGAGGTACTAGGGGATGGCCAACCCTCCTAGGATCCAGCCGGATGGCCTCCAAACACCAAATTCTAGCATAGGGATCAGGTCGGCTAGCACCGCCCAACTAGTCAACTCAAAGTTAGTAGCGGAGATCCATGGATTGTGATGATGGCTAATGTGCCACGCCCCCATCCGTATCGAGAAGATAAAAGATAAAGCTAATCCTAGAGACTTTGGTGCTCTATCAGCTGAAGTGCCAATGGCTCTGCACTGTTTTACGTGACTTCCATCTAGAGCGGGATTGTGCCCATATGGATAGTCCAGCGTGCCACTGTAGCACTGACCCTGTGCCTGGGTCCCACCAGATGGCCCCAATGACTCGGTAAACACCTTGTAATCTGCACCCTAGCCTGTATGTAAGGGGTGCAAGGGCCTCTAGAGCAAGATTGATGACTCCTCTCTCCCATTTCCCCTAGTTCATCCTTGATACATCTCAAGGAGCCTTCCTACTATGTTTGTTGCTCTCTATAGTGAGATCTTGTAGGAGTAGGGGTTTTTCCTCACAACAAGGGCCCTAAATCTGGGTACATCATTGTGTCACTTAGTGCAAGTTCCCAATATCGTCTATGGTAGCCTCCCCTTGCCCCTGATGGCTCCCCTCTAAGCCATCCCTAGTGGTACTGCCGGGTTCCACACAACGACTATTGGCACCCACCGTGGGGCTCAGCGCATCATCTAGAGTCATCTTCCGCATGGGACTCCCTCTTATCGCTAGAGATCGCGTCACATTTGGCCTTGTGCTCACTATCTGCTCGTTTGATTGCGTCATCAACAATACATCTTGCTTGGTTAGGGAAAGTTTTTCCGAGGACGACTCCATTCTTCGCCTCGGTGACCATCGCGTGTACATTGCCACCGTCTCCGAGGAGTTCCTTGGTGAGGTCCTCAACTTCTCCGACCTGCCATCCGGCTGCAACGTTCCTAGTCATGTTGCATCCGCTGCTGCATCAAGGTTATGATGGTTGATTCAACCGGAAATGACCATCGCCCGCATCTCGAGATCTTGATCAGTTGGAAAGTTCCACCCAGCACCTCCTTGACCCTGTCAAACCGAAGAAAGATCTAGCTGATGCAGCCGTCGCCCTGGAGTCCTCCCGCCAAAACCTCTTGGACAAGGCCCACAAAGTTGTTGTTGTATTGCATCGGCTAAATGCCACCATGCAAGAGTATGACTCCGTACCTAGGTTCACCACAGATGCTCATGAAGCCTACTGTCTTGAGTTCAGTCATCATCGATGTCACGGCCTTAGATCGGAGATGGACTGCAGAGCTGACCCACAATCGCTCACGGCCTAGCCGGTTTACAGCACACCTGCCAAGAACATGAGAGCGGTCGAAGCGGAAACAAGAGAGTTGGATCATTTGGAGGGACAGGAGATGTGTCGCCAGCAATAGTGCATCCAGTAACTTGTTGCCATCACCAACTGGCTACAAGATAAAGGTAGCCCTAGCCACCCACATGGCAGCAGGAATTCGGGTCCCTGTCGGGTGGCGGACCATAGGTCCCTGTCGGGGGTAGGCCAACTCAGCAGGCATCTTCGCCTCGCAGTCCCGGCAAAACCGCTAGATACAAGAGGCATCTGGCAGCCCGGGCCAGCATCAACACGATCTGGCTGCATTCACCAGCAAGTAGTGTGAATCGGCTGGCGGAGGCAGCCAAGGTCATGCTCCCCCATGTTTCTCTTAACCGGTTAGCTCGGTCCTGCGAGCCAGATGCTCCGGATGCCCACGAGCGTCTCTATCTATTGATACAATCGCACATCATGGTGGAGGAAAGTTCAGCTAGTCCGACTTGCTTTCGGCCACACATCTGGAACGAGTTGTTCCCCAAGGGCTTCATGATGGCTGTGAAAATAGCCATATTTATCCGCGTCTAAATCTTATTTTAATTCAAGAAATTCACTAAATATATCTCTAGCATTGCAACTAATGACTAATTCATGCAAAGATGTGCAAATCCTTATCTTGATTTGTGATGTGTAGAAAATCAGGCTTTTATGATGATATCAGGAGCAATTAGTGAAGAATATGTCATTACCAACACAACCAAGTTAACCAGGGGCGAAAAGGAATTTCTAGGAGGTGTAACAAGCATCGGTATGGGTGAAGCTAATGACTGCAAGTGCACAGATTGTTTGTAGCTAGTTTTGAAATAAAGATATCAATCCCATAGGGAGTAGTAGGCAAAAGACTAAAATGCTTTTAACCAAAACTAAACGAAGTACTTAAGGAATAAATTTAAGATGCTAGAATAGTAAAGTTGTTTTGGGGTTTTTGGTTGAACAAGGAAAATTAGAGTAAAGTAAAACTTAATGTAGAAAGTAAGAATCGCGTGTGTAAAAGAACTTAGAACTACAATAGGGAAAAAGGCGTTCTCACGGAGTGGTGGATACACCGCTAGCAATTTAGACTAAGCAATCAAGATTATTATAATGAATATTCTCATGATATGTATGTATGTAGAGGAGCTCCATATATGGACAAATAGGCAGTAACCGCTGCTCACATCATCCTTCATAAGCACAACTGACGAATAAATGACATTAATCGTATTATCCCGCTATTAAGGGATTTCTCCCATGGCATGGACATGGCTTAATGAGTTCTCCTTGATTCCCCAAGTTAGTATGTAAAGAATGACAACCGCTTTATAGTCACAGTAAGTGTTATCATCCCACCGTCTACTAACAAGTAATCCCCTTCATCGAGTCCCTGTAGGAGGCAAATGTTAAGGAGGTGCACACCTCCCAACATCAAGATGAAGACAATAAACACATACACATAATGATGCATAACATAATAATCTCTATCACATATCAATCATATGCTAGGGTTTCTCCATCTCCCCAAGAACTAGAGATCTAGTCAGACATGGAGGTAATCAAAATCATGGTAATGGCGATGGAAACAATCATAGATGAATGGTAATTGTATAAATCCACAACGAGTATGGAAATTACAACAAGATCTAGATGGATGAGATGGGATGGATGGAGATGGTGATGGTGTAGCGGTTGATGAAGATGGAGATCGATGCCTTGGCCTCCCAGATCTGCGTAGGGCGAAGATGGATCCCTTGGGCAAGTTCCCCCTCTAGATGCCTTCTGAAGGTGAAGTTTCGTGATTTCTGGTTGTTCTATATGTCGTCTCCTTGATCCAGTTGCACGGGGTGAAACTATTTGAAGAGACGGAGGCGGCGCCAACTATATGACTGGAACTATCTGACCGAAAAAGTATTCGTCATTATAGTTGGTCGTTGAACCGTCTATATGTCTCGACTGCTTCTGGTTTTCTTCTGGTATTGTTTATATTTCCCAAATAAGCGATTTATGTTGTTTTTGACTCCTTTTCTCCCCAATACAACTGATCCAACAATTGTGTCCATTGGATCCATCATTTGTCCTGATCCTGGTGAAAACATACATAAAATGTGCGCGCGAGCGCTGTAAAATACCAAGATCCTACATCTACAATGCAAGATAATAATATAAAACATGATGCAAATATGCACTCATCAACTTCCCCAAGCTTAGACTCTTGCTCGTCCCGAGCAAGTTTAGCTTAATTGATGTGATCCTCATGTTCATGAAGCCGAGTAAATAGAATAAATGAGGCGGTTACAACATGTGTTTATCATATAGGATGCATAGGAAAAAGTTCATGAATAGTACTTACTCGAACCATCTGAATAGTATTAGTCAGTTTCCACACCTTAGTGATCAACATTTCATAAAAGATGAATCTCAACATAATGTAAAAGCATCTGGTTCAACCGAATGAGTTAGCGAGGCAGTCCCAAGTGTTTTTAGAATTAACATATTCACTTGGGATTCAAAATCTCAAAGGTGTCTCTTTGTCATGCTACAATATAGTGGTGTATGCCTATTTTCTCTTTGCACATTCACACTTTTTTTCTTTCTTTTCTTCTCTTTTGTTTATATGCTCACACTTTTGTTTAAGTGTTATGCAAAGGAGCTAGCCATACATTCCACTTCATGTAGGAATTCAAAGTTTAACGATCTCAATTATCAAATTCCAATTGTATATGAAGCATTTTTATGACTTGAAGATTCTACCTCGACTTGTTCTCACTCTATTTTGATAGCACTTTTATTTTCCTTGGTTCAAGGTTTTCTGTTTCAATTTAACTGCATATATAATTTTCTTTGTAAATCAAACCGTAGGCTTAAAACAGGTTGATCAAATTCTCTTTATATGTTCCATTAATACCAATGGTGTGGAAGACTACTATTGCTACCATCAAGTGCAAGTAGAATTGTACTCAAGCAATTCATATATCCAATAAGACAAACACAAACTCAAAATTGCTCCATATATATTAATAAACTCGAAATTCCATAAAAGGGATCGACTATTCCTGAAGGGAATTCTAATGATGCAAACTTTATTTCTAGTTTGACCTAATGCAAAACAAAATAGTGATATGAAACTTATAAGATAGATTACAAGGTCTTTAAAGATCTCCTCAAGCTTGGAATCAAGCCAGACAGGATCAAATAACTCCATGTTGGTACCTATTCCTCGTCCTGGGTAGGTAGAGTATTGCCCTCTTCTTTGGTGTTTCCATCTTTAACTACGCTTGCAAAGCGGATTCTGAGCTCGGCCATGTCGTATTGAAGCTTCAGCATTTTCTTCTTGAGGAATTTCTTCTTATCTATCAACTCAAAGACAATTTTAATCAAGAAACCATATCTACCATAGTTGTCATCGACCCACTTTCAAGGTCTTTGCTCATCATCCAGTAGGAGTTAATCACTACAAGAAAAGTTGGCTTTTATAACGGACGATTTTCGTGGTGGAAGGCCCGTTTTTCGTTGCTAAAAAGTCTTCTAGGACGGATGCCCTTCGTGGTAAAAGCCCCGTCACAAAAGAATCTACCACGGTTTTTTCTGACCGTGGCAGATCGCACCCTTCAGTCACGAAAACTTGTTCCGTCGTAGATCTGTTTGCTAGCCGCGTTGACTGCTGACGTCATGCAAAATACCACGTGGCACCCACCGTTAATGGCCGGTTACCGCCGGCCGTTAATGGTCACAGAAACCGTGGCAGAAGCCTGGCCCAGACAAGGCCTGCTAATTGTTAAGTAGGCTGGCCCACGAGGAGAGCCCAATAAGATTACGGCCCTTTAATCTCACGCCATATACTGTTTGACGTGGCCCATTAAAGAATCGATCCAGGGCTCATACGATTTCAGCCCCGCTATAGTTTTGGCCTAAATAAGGCCCACTTTGGTAGAATAATATGCGGCCCATTAGGGGCATGCGCCAGAAGGCTAGGCACTGTTAAGGCCTGCAGGCAACCCGTTACTAATACTACGGCCCATGGGGTCCGCTCCTATTCTACCCATTTACTGTTATGGCCTTTTACATTTCTAGGTTACCAATGTTAGGATCCTTTACTGTTCTGCCTTTTAATGTTCTGGACTTCGACTGTTCCGGCCGTTCGCTGTTTAGGCCTTTTGCTCTTATGGCCTTTTACTATTCAGGCCATTTATTGTTTAGGCCTTTTACTCTTCTGTCTGTTTTACTGTGCGGGCCCTCTACTACGCGGGCTTTTTACTGTTCAGGCTTTTTTCTATTTTAGCTCTTGACTGTTTGGGTATATCAATATTCGGGCCCATTACAGTTCAGCCCTTCTCTTTATCGCTCTTGTCTTTCACCTCAGACGTTTTCAGGGCCTTGGCCACTTATGAGGCCCACCAATATTCTGACCTGCCACTTATGGCCTTTTAGTGTTTATTTGGCCCATCAGCTGGCTAGCATATTTGCGTATTCTATAACTATGGTGAAATTCTGCTTTTAAATAGTCCGTTAATATTTCAGCCCTCTAATGGCCACGCTAGGATCACCCTATTACATCAACAAATATTTTTTGAAATTTATTATAGACCAGACTTTCAACAAAAACAAGATGAAGCATTACAGAGACATCGCGAGACATGTGTTGGAACAGGGTTTCTTCTAAGGAGCTTACATCCCCATACAAGTAACAACTGGCATACCATGACAGCGGCAGAAGAGAGTAGACGGTCCTTCAAATCTTGCCGATCTTTCAGTTCTTGTATCTGTTCACGTGTAATCGCGATTATTCCATCTATTTGCTCTGTTTCTTGTTCAATTAAATCAATTGTTTGGAGTGCAGCTGTAACACCTCTTTCTGCTAGAAAAACTGAAACCATGGGCTGATGCAAGCAATAATCACTTTCACTGCTGCTTTGTGAAATGACATCAATACTTAACTTAGGATTCCTCCCTTCTGCCCCCATAGCTTCATGTGAAGCCTGAAACAAAGAAAACAAGTCAGCACAGCGTACCAGCTAACTAGCGGCCATCTTATATGTAAAATAATTCAAATTCATCATTGGCCAGGAACAATCAATGATGTGACTCGTACATCTCTTTCCGGAATAACAGGAACTATCGATGTCCCGGACCGATGCGTACATGTGCCAGTATCATAGCCACTCTAGAAGAAACACTACAGGTTATTTGCATGCTAAAACTAAGACATATTAAGTTAGAGCAGCACAGGAGGCAAAAAAACACCATGTTTGTTGTCAAAGAATTTCAAAATTGGCATTGTCCTAATATAACAAATCAAGCCATCAACATGTGTGTCTCATGCAGACTAACTGAACTAGTGTGGTAATGAATGTAGGGAATCAAGCAACTCAACTCTTTCCCTCATAAACTAATCATATCACTACATAATGGAAATATAGAAATATAACAAAGAGAGGTGCATGAGATTCCTTCAGCTGCTTAGAACTGGTCGGGATAATAAAGCATTAACCTAAAATATAAGAATAGCATTTAAAAATGGTCTATAGTATGAACTAGCCAAAAAAGTGACCTCCAACCACATGTGACATTGCTTTAATCATCAGGCAACTATGATAGTACCTTGGAAAAAGAAGCAATAGACCAAGTGTTTTAAATAGACTACCAGGATCATTTCAGACAAACAAGATATCAACCATTCCTTTTTAGTAGCCAGATCATTTAAATATTTTGATCGTCGGGCCAGTAAATAAAAAAAGAAGAGAAACAAAGAGATGGGTCATTTGCTGCCAAAACAATAGTTCGATGCATCCAAAAAGTAGCACAAACCTTCTTTGTAATGCCTACAACTATTGTATTTCCAACTACTGACAGTATGATTGTACATATAACCAGGCAAGAAAATCCAGTAGACAAACAAGCAAATGATACATTGTGCACCTTGTGTTGGTTCGCAACATAGAATTTTTTCCCTACGATGGGAACTATACAACAAGATCTATCTACTAGATACAAGCAACGGGTGGATATACATCCATAGAGAATATACCCTCGAAGACAACAAAGCTTTGTTAGTAAGATGGAACTCGTGGATGATGTAGTCGTACACTTGCCGATCTCAAGATCGTGATGAAGTCCTTCAGGTCCAGTAGTTCCAGCACCACCAGGTCCAGCACCATCAAGTCCAGCACCGCAAAGTAGCCGTGCATCCATGATCGCACACATGTCCGGTCCACCGAACAACCTTCGCCTCCTCGCTCCAGCGATGCAGCGGAAGTAGCAACTCCTTTCCAGATAAAGTCACCGTGAACATGTATCTTGCTAATCCGAGACCATGGGGAATAACTAGAGGGATAAGAGAACATTCACGAGGAGGTGGGGCAAGAGAATAGGATCCATGGGGATCCTTTTCTACGGGAGGGGGCGCATCCCCAAGTCCATGGCCCCCACCTCTCCCTCATTCATGTGGGTGGAGATTCCACTAAGCCCACTCACATCAATTTCAACTCCACTCACTTTGCATTTAATGTCCACCAAATTAAAAGCATTTTCTCTTTAAATAAAACACTTTTATTTATTTTATTCAGAATTTTGTTAATTACTTTAATTAACAAACATTCACATAAAACTCCCTACAACATTTCAATAACACATGCAGAACCAGTTTCAGCAATTTCACCCGAAACAATTCCGGTTTCCATCGAAATGATTCCAGCGCTTTCATAATCTTTATCTAAAACATATTTGCTCCTAAATGGTGTCGGTATCCCTTAAGTGTGTCACCCTACGGTTCACGAATAATGCAGACATGATCGAGACCCTTCTCGGATCAATAATCAGAAGCGGGACCTGGAGATCCATACTGACTCCCACACATTCAACGATGACTTATGTGATTGTGTGAACCTTTAACTATAGTAACTTAATCCCTTTGTCTCGCGATATATTACATGTCCGAGATTTGATAATCGGTATCCAAATACCTAGTTTTATCTCGTTACCAACATGCACTCTTTTCTCGTTCCCGTGATATAACATTCTAGTCATCACATCACTTGCTTGCAAGCTATTTCAATGTGATATCACCAAGAGGGCCCTGAGTATGTCTATCCATCATCGGGATGGATAAATCCCTCTCTTGATCCATGAGCCTCTACATAACACCTTCATAGCACTGAACCCACCTTTATAGTCACCCTATTATGATGTGATGTTTGATGTTATCAAGATACTCGTCTGGTGTTAGTGATTAACATGATCTCATGGTCTAAGTACTAGGATTACTTCGTATGGTGTTATAGCAATATAAACATAATGACTTTGATCACAATGCTATACTTCGGATGAATGTTCATCACATCATTCCACACATGTTGTGACCTCGTTATTAACAACATCCAATGTCCATGATCAGGAAACCTTGATCATCTTGTTAATCAACGAGCTAGTTTATATGAGAGGCGTTACTAGAAAATTTGCATTTTGTTTATTAAACACACATGTATTAACGTTTCCATTTAATACAAAATAAAAATTTATCATAAACATGGAATAAGATAATAACCACTTTATTATTGCCTCTCGGGCATATTCCCCTCAGTCTCCCACTTGCACTAGAGTCAATAATCTAGTTTGAAAAACTTTGCATATTGAACACCTATGGCTTTCTGGTGTTGCATATACGCGATTGCTAGTGGTTAACATATCTCCATATCTGATAGTTTCAGGTCCGTGTTTATTTGCATGTCTTTGCGTCTCTACGCATCACTCATTCTCAAATGAGATGGCATTGTATAAATTTGGTCCTTTGGTGAGACCTTTAGTTCGTTCGGGTTAAAATATGTTAATATTATTGTCATACAATATATCTTCATAGTATTAGCCCACTTTGAACCACACCTAGTTTGATAACAAACTACTTAACACAAATGCCCTCCTTTGCTGCTACTATAGTAGTCATATACTTAGCCTTTTGTTGTACTATCCGTCACAATGTCTCAACTTTGGAACTCATCCAAATCCATCATGGAGCATCTTTTCCATTACATTGTGCCACCCATAGTCTAAATCGAGATACATTTAATTTGTATCTTGTGACAAAAGTAGTATCAATATAACACTTTACAATGAACTACCTTTAACTATTTGTCACTTATACATGATATATTCTTAGTTCTTCCAAAGCTCATAAGAATATCTTTACTATCGTCCAATGTTCATCTTATGAATCATTCTGGTATGTGATCATAACATTTAGAGCATAGGACATATCTGGATATATACATATCACGATATAATCGATCAAAATCTTTATGTGATTTTACTCAGCAAGTGTTGAAACACTTGAATCTTGATATAATCCTTTCCATGTAGCAGGAACCTTTCTTGTTGTTTCCATATTGAACCATTTCAATATCTCACATATGTACGTCTGGCACAACCATATTAGCGCCTCAATCTATCCATATAGATATTGATGCCAAATATTCCAGTTTTTCCCAAGTCTTTCATTGAAATCCTATTTTAATGAAATTCTTAACTTGTGTCAATAAAAGATACATCATTTCCAATCAATAATATGTACTTTGCATAATGTATTGGAAATTTGTCTCAGTGCTCCCACCTAATTTTTTGCAAATGCAAGCATCTTCATCGTCTCCGATGAAATTAATCTCCTTTAACATTTTCATCATGGTGAAGATTCCAACTCCGCTATGCTCACTTCAACTATTGAAGTTTGCATGCCATTTTAGCACCCTTTGAATTAACAAAACCCTTCGGACCATGTCTTGTACACGTCCTAGGTAACCATTCTATTAGAAGAACATTGTTTTGTTTGTTCAACTATCATACACCAAATTATATGTACTGGTTGCTACGTTAATCCATCGAGACTAAATATCACTATGAAAGATCAATTCTTGTCATAGTCAACTCCAAGAACATTGCCTGTAAACATCTTTCCAACATGTCGACTATTTCATAGATGTTAAACATCCATGTCTATTTCTGTATAGATCCAAACACGCCCGATAGGCTTCACACCTTTCCGGAGGGTCTTGCAAGTTCAGAAACTTGATTTATCGTGTATGGATACTATCATGGATTCTATGACTTCTAGTTATTTTATGGAGTCAGGGACCATCATCGCTTCTTTGCATGCAGTTGGTTCATCATTGTCAAAACAATAACGACTTGTTTATCAAATCTCACTATTTGATTCTTACTCGATGCATACGGTTCAAATAGGAACTCTAATCTCCAAGATCACACCCTTTCTAATCATGGGAGCCATGAGCATTGTGGCCGCCACCGGGACACTTTCCGGCGCTGCGCTACTTAGCACATATAGCTAAGGTTCAACAACTTTATCAAAGTTCTATTATCCTCCCACTTAACTTTTCACGAAAAATTCCTTCTCGAGAAACTTAACATTCTAAGCGACAAACTCTTTTGTCATCGGTGTTATGGAGGAATTCCCAACAAATTCTTTGGGATAACCTACAAAGACGTGCTTATCTGACTTTGGTTGTAAACATTTTACTTATGCATAGCATACCAAAATTTAAGAAAAGACAATTCGGGTTTTATCCCAAACAATAACTCATATGGTGTCATTTCAACGGATCACGATGGTGCTCTTTTCAGTGTAAAAGCGGTAGTCTCTAAAGCATTAATCCCTAAAACATAATGGCAGTTTTATAAATGACACCTTTGATCTTACCATGTCAAACAAGGTTTGATTTGATCTCTTGAACATACCATACTCCCGTGGTTTATCGAGAAGTGCAAATTCATGGAAAAAATCCTGATATCATAGGTGTTTTGCTAAACCTGTAACTCAAATATCTTCCTTTATGATCAAATCATAAACTCTTTTATTTTCTTGGTACAATGATTTTTCACTTCATCTTGAAAGCCTTTGAACAATTTTCAAATGTTGCATACTTCTTCCTTGTTAAGTAAATATATAGATATATTCACTCAAATTTCTAGAGAAAGCATATGAAGCAAAAAGATCCATCGCATATGGCTACACATAATGGACTATGCACATCAGCATGCACAATTTCCAATAAGCTAGTCATCCGTTCCTCTTTGGCCTATGAACGGAATTTCAATTATCTCGAGGAAAGTTTCACAAGCGTCAATTGGACAAAATCAAAAGACTCCAAAAATCCATCAACATGGAGTTTCTTCATGTTTACTTTCCAATATAATTCAAACAGCGATGTCACTTCATAAGTGATCTTCCAATCATTTGTCTTACGACATTTTAGCAATAATGTTTATGGATGTGATTTCTCCAACTAGACTTGTAAAAGTTCATCCATCCTTTATGGAATACGGTAATTATTTGAACACCATTGTTCTCGTAATACCAGAACAAAATAACAATTATTAAAAAAAATCTTGAAGGTTAGGTTTGACAACAACGAAAAACACAATAACACTTTATTTGTTTTCGATGAACATCATCACTTATTCTCTAGCTAGTTACTTAGGCCGTTGCAGTTCATGAATTGTGTTGTTCTGTATGACACTTCACACCAACCAATTCGGTATCCAATACCTAAGAACCACATTTTTAACAAGCAAGGAATACAGCCATAACATGTATATCTTCTATATGCCTAAGTTGGACATCTCCAAACTTTTATTTTCTGCCAAATATTTTATAGATTCTCTTTCAGCAATTCCTTTTCTTTTAAAAGAATCTATCAACGTCAATAGTGGTGTCATTCACATGACACATAATACAAAGTGTATATAGTCAAATACTAATACCTTTCAACTTGCACTTTGAAGTGGATCACCATCATCAAATGTTTGGTGTTCTTTCAAAAATCCGTTCTTTAGTAATCTATTAGTGTAGTAAACATTTTACTTACATCTTCTATTCATCCTTATCATGAAAACTTTCATGATCAAGCTACTATAGCCTATAAGGAAGAATCGCGAGTATAATGTTAGTTCCCAAAACCTTTTTGGGAGATCTAGATGCCTAGCATCTCCATCCTTCACAAATTCTCATACAATATGAGAACATGTATTTTGCTAAATTATACTCTATCATAATGCAACCAAAAACATTGTTTCATATATCACAATATCTTCCACACATGATGGTTTCAGAAACAATTTTTAGCTCCTAGATAATCTTGATATTAAAACAACTTTTGAATATCAATAATCATGGAGGCAAACATGATACTTTATATACTAACTTTGGAATTATTACTCTTGATTTAATACTACTTATTAAACTTCATGGAGTAAATAGAGTTTGCTGAAAGTTTGCAATAGGACTTCTGAACTTTAAATTGACATTCAAAACAATACGATACCAGTTTGTAAAGTAAATATCCAGAATTCTATAGTTCTATTATCTCAATTTAAAAAAAATTATGCAAATTCACTTTGATTTAGTTTATGACAAATTTGGTTCGACTAGTCCAAATTAGAAATGAACTCCCACTCAAAAACGACATCCCTCGTGCCTTTTTGGTGATTACATGAACCAAATCCACTACACCAAGTCTGATCATCACTTGAGTTAGTGTAGCTTCAAAGGCGAGCATCAATATGTGCATCACATCAACTATATGACTTATGCTTAACCTTTCGGTCCGTGTTCCTGAGGCCATGTCTATACATACTAGGCTCGCCAAGTAAGAACCTTAGCACTCGCATGTGTAAAACTGTCTTACACCCGTTGTATGAAAGCGCAGAGTCGAGTACACCCGATCATCACGTGATGTCTCGAAACACGATCCATAGAACGGTGCATACTTAAGGAAGAACACATTTTATCTTGATATTTAAATGAGGGATCATCTTATAATGCTACTAAAATGCCAAACTAGCAATATAAGATGCAAACATCATATGTGTAAAGTGGAATGATATGGTCCATGCATTTGATCACTATCATGTGCATTGTGGTATGATCTCTATCATTCCTTTGTGTGTAAGGCCAAGGTCTATGAAACTTACACGTTAGGTGTGTTGTAAGGGTATCAACTATACATCAACTTACAACATTTCCATATCATGACACTAGCCCAGCAACGATCTAAACTAGTCGCCTCTAATTTATCAATTGCAAGTTTTTATGTGGCTTAGGGATTTCGAAGATAGAACCGGTCTTACCTATGAACATGGAGACACAACGATGATAACTAAGTTATTAGAAACTTGTTGTAAATAAGATATTGACTATAGTAGGAGAGACAGACACCCGCCAGCCACTTATGCAAAACTAGTTGCATGTCAGTCGTGGAACCGATCTCATGTGCGATGACATGTAAAGTTGGTCCGGGCCGCTTCATCCTACTATGGCACCAATATCCCAAATACATGAAAGAAGAAATAACCTGATCATCATCGCCTACATACTCTTATGTGTTCTACCCTTGCAAAGCACCTACGCATAGATCAGGCTCTGATACTATTGTTGGTTCGAAGCATAGAAAATAAAAAATTTCCTACGATGGGAACTATACGCTAAGATCTATCTACTAGATACAAGCAATGGGTGTGTATACATCCATAGAGAACATACCCTCGAAGACAACAAAGCTTTGTTAATGAGATGGAACTCGTGGATGATGTAGTCGTACACTTGCTGATCTCAAGATCGTGACGAAGTCCTTCAGGTCCAGCAGTTCGAGCACCATTAGGTCCAGCACCATCAAGTGCAGCACCGTCCAGATAAAGTAGCGGCACATCCGTGATCGCACACACGTCTGGTCCACTGAACAACCTCTGCTTCCTCGGTCCAGCAATGCAACAGAAGCAACAACTCCTTTCCAGATAAAGCCACCGGGAACATGTATCTCGCTAATCCGAGACCATGGGGAATAACTAGAGGGAGAAGAGAACCTTCACGAGGAGGTGGGGCAAGAGGAGAGGAGCCATCGGGCTCCTTTTATAGGGGAGGGAGCGCAACTCCAAGTCCATGGCTGGCCGGCCATGGTGGGTGCCCCCACCTCTCCCTCATTCATGTGGGTGGAGCTTCCACTAAGCCCACTCACATGAATTTCAACTTCACTCACTTTGCATTTAATGTCCACCATATTAAATGCATTTTCTCTTTAAAAAAACACTTTTATTTATTTTATTCAGAATTTTGTTAATTACTTTAATTAACAAACAATCACATAAAACTTCCTACAACATTTCAATATCAAATGCAGAACCAGTTTCAGCTATTTCACCCGAAACAATTCCGGTTTCCATCGAAATGATTCCAGCGTTTTCATAATCTTTATCTGAAACATATTTGCTCCTAAATAGTGTCGGTGACCCTTAAGTGTGTCACCCTACGGTTCGCGAATAATGCAGACATGATCGAGACCCCTCTCAGATCAATAATTAGAAGCGGGACCTAGAGATCCATACTGACTCCCACACATTCAACGATGACTTATGTGATCGTGTGAACCTTTAACTCTAGTAACTTAATCCCTTTGTCTCGCGATATATTACATGTCCAAGATTCAATCATCGGTATCCAAATACCTAGTTTTATGTCGTTACCTACATGCACTCTTTTCTCGTTCCCGTGATATAACATTCTTGTGATCACATCACTTGCTTGCAAGCTATTTCAATGTGATATCACCAAGAGGGCCCTGAGTATATCTATCCGTCATCGGGATGGACAAATCCCACTCTTGATCCATGAGCCTCTACATAACACCTTAGTAGCACTGAACCCACCTTTATAGTCACCCTGTTACGGTGTGACATTTGATGTTATCAAGATACTTTTCTGGTGTTAGTGATTAACATGATCTCATGGTCTAAGGACTAGGATTACTTCGTATGATGTTATAGGAATATAAACATAATTACTTTGATCGTAATGCTATACTTCGGATGAATGTTCATCACATCATTCCACCAATGTTGTGACCTCGTTATGAACAACATCCAATGTCCATGATCATCTTGTTAATCAACGAGCTAGTTTATATGAGAGGCATTACTAGGAACTTTGCATTTCGTTTATTGAACACACATGTATTAGTTTCCATTTAATACAATTATAGCATGCAAAATAAACATTTATCATAAACATGGAATAAGATAATAACCACTTTATTATTGCTTCTCGGGCATATTCCCTTTACCTTGCAAGGTCAATGAAGTATTTAAACAATGTATGTCTAGGAACCATGTTAGAATAAAGCATTGATGCAATCACAAGTCAACTAATAATTCATAGGAACCATAACCAATTGAACCATATGGTGGCTAATATTAAACTCGCAAGATCATCTAATGATGTATAGATGAAAATCCCTTGTTTATTATTAATCAAACATTGTATTTCTCACAGAAATTGCCATCCCTAGTTTGGGACTGATGGGGATCAAAGCGGCAGCTTCGCCTTGACAGGGCGGTGCTCTGACCGTTTAAGTTAAGAAAATCATTACATTGCTTTAATGATGAACAAACTATAGAATCAAATTGGAAATAGACTCTATATGTGCACCATGTAGAGTAGCTATTGAGGTAATGAATTAAGCAATCAAACAACAGGTGCACGATAGACTTCCAGATCATATTAACATGGTTATAGTACATATATATATAGTAACTGGGGATCATATTAGATGATAATAGCTATGATAATCTCACTATGAGTAGTCTAGATAGAACTCCCTCCATTTCAAAATATAAGATGTCATGGGTTTTGTGAAACGAATGTATCTACACACCCTTTAGTGTTGGTAGAGTAACTTGGACTAGTATTGTATGCATTTTTACTAGTCCAAGTTACTCCCTACCAAGACCAAGTAATTTATACTAGTCTCATACATAGAACACTAGACTATGTTACTACCTCCAGAGTGCATATAAGCTCAATCATGGTGGCGATCTCTAATATTATAATAGAATATAGATTAGCATAAAAGTGGATATATTTCAATTACCACCACCTAATCATGGTCTAGTTAACGTATATATATATAGAAGATCATTAGTAAAATATAGCAAAAAGAGATCTCCACCATGATTGAGTGAGCAAATTGTATTACAAATCAAGGGATTTATGTTCGGTCTTTGTGCAGTACCGTTAAAGGTCAACTTGTTCTAATCATTGGCCAACTCATGTGGTACCGACAATAGACAATGTGACTACCTCCAGAGTGCATTCAAACTCTTAATTATAGTAGAAAAATACAATAATAGACTATAAATTAGCATAAAAGTGGATATACTTAAATTACCACCACATAATAGATAGATATATTGATGAACACAAGTTAAATATAGAGAGAATATATCATCACCAAAATCAAGTGAGCACATTGAATTATAAATCGAGGGATTTACTTTTGGTTTTTGTCTAGTCTTAGTTAAGGTTAACCTTGTTCTAATCATTAGCCGAATCATGTGGTACCTTGTACAAACAAGCATCTGACACTGTGCACATCTCAGTAAAAGCAAGAGACTTACTATTTATTTTTGTGCTATCCCGTTGGAGGACATCCTGTTGTCAGTTCGTTCTTTGAAGACATCCACCACATCGAGTACTTGGATAGACGATCCATCTACTTTATTGTTGCTCCTCTGTATATAGGTTCAGGCCACTCATTCATATAAAACAGGTTTGCATTCAACAATACAAAGCAACAGGTACTTACAAGACTGTACGGGCGATTTACTCTACGATTCTCCGTGTTCCCCGTGAGAGGAAATAATATCAGATAGTGGATTTTGCTATTTACAAAGAACTAGATAGACATTATAGTATAATCACTTGAAGAGAAGGGAATGGCGGAATATAAACAAACATTTAAATGACATAAAGATTACCATGGCGACAAATAGAATGCAGTTACAGTCACTCCTTAGCACGAACAAGAGAGAAATTACAATGATTTAATTTGTGAAATAGGATTGCAAACAAATATGAGAAGTGCCATAAAAAGTGTCACCTTCTATAGAGCAGGAAGTTACTGTACTAACATTTGGAGGAACAACATAGACATTCAAATGGTATATCTCGTGATCTTATAGAGCATGGAATACTAACCCATCTGTGAAGTGACTTAAAATGCCATGAACTACATAATAGAAGGTAGATACTGCTGCTACATAAATTATAATTGAGAAACTTGAATTTATAGAGCAAGGCATGCAGATAACCATGTTAAGTGCCTTATAGCATGCCATGTAATACTACATCCAATCCAAAATAAATGAGGCGTATAAATTTTTCACAAGTCAATCGACACAAAATTGGACCAAGTTTGTAGAACAAAGCAGCAACATCTACCATACCAAACCAACGCCATTTGATACATCGGGGCATATATTTTCATAAACACAAATGCCACAAATTAACCCTTAATATATTTTTCTATGAGCTTGGTAAAAGTCATCATTGTTTGACTTTAAAGTTGTATAGGCCTTCTTTTACGGAATGGATGTACTCCCTCCATTTCAAAAAGTATAAGTCATCATCTAGACCACTTTTAGTGTGTAGGTTCATGTACGTTTGGAGTAAACCTACTCACTAACTGGTGTCTAGATACACTCCTATCACAAAGCTAAAACATCTTATATTTTGAAACGGAGGGAGTAGTACACAATAGGCGGTAGCTACTGTTGGAGTTTAATTGAATCAAATAATAATGGCATAACTTGTAGAGGGAATGCAAAACCAACAAGTTTAATGATATAAAATTTGCGATGAATTACATAAGAGAAGGCAGTTACTGTGCTTGCTTAGAACAACCAGATTGAAATTAAAATAGCATAAATTCTGAACTTATACAGTAGGAAATGTTAACCTACATGTTCAATGGCTTAAAACTACCAATGAACTCCAAAATTACATGCCGTCAGTATTGTAGCAATAGACAAAGCAAGTGCACATTATGATGACATAACTTGTGAACTTGTTGAACAGGTAGGAAGCCTCAGATGTTCAGCTAATTAACATTTGCCATGAACTGCATAATACCAAGGAACTCTAACGATGTCTATTTTGTACTACCAAAATTGTTTATGTATATTAAGAGTAATTTTTGGTCAAAGAAAAACACGCATAACAGGACGCCTTATACCTCGAAACAGAAGGAGTAGTTTAACACCTGGATTTAACACAGACTACACCGAATTTATCAAGGGAGAGTGGGATACAAATTAAGCCAGTATTGAGGTAGGAATTTACCACCAATACAGAAATGCAGTTCACTGTCGCAGGCTCATACCTGCTATATTGAAACGATCGAACAAGCATATCTAGTTTACCTAGGCCATGATGTCGTTTACGCATACACGGCATCTTTGTGGGTGACGTCAAGGACGCCGAGGGTGCCAGGTAGTGGTGAGTCAGGCTGAAGCAGATAGATCTCGGCGGCGTCTGTGAATCAGATCTATGGAGGTTGTTGATTGGTTTGGCTTGCTTGACAAGATGGCCGATGAAGGAGATCCGGTGTATTGCACGATATCATCGGTGAAGCAAATCTGTTACGACCGATTATGGATTCGAGGCGCTGCACAAGAGCGTCGGTGAAGCAGATCTGGTGTAGTAGACTGTTGAGTCCGTGAAGCAGATCTAATGCAGCACACACCAGCGTAGGTGAAGAAGGTCAGGTGTTGTGGACTAGGGAGTCGGCAAAACTAACACAGTTGTATGGAAGAGGGTGTCAAGCAAACTAGGGTTCGGTAAGGTGGACGTCGACTGATCCCATAGACTAGTCAGGAGTATATGATATAGAGGTATAGTGTGTAGGACGGGGAAGTGTGGTTGTGCAGGAGCCGGAGGTGGGATAGGGGGTTTGAGGTGGCGTGTGGGCTGACGAAGTGCGGCGGGGATGTTCTGGTGCGGTGGTGCAGGAGCTGGAGGTGAGATAGGGGTTGGGTGGCATGTAGGCGGGTGAAGTGCGCCATAGATGATTACGGTGCAGTGGTACAGGTGCTAGAGGTGAGAGGGCGTTGGGTGCCGTGTAGGCCGGCGAAGCGCTGCGGGGATGGGCCGGTGAGGTGGTGCAGGAGCCAGAGGTGAGAAAGGGGATACGGTTTTTCAGAGTGCTTTGGGGGGAATTGCGTCGGTGGAAGGTGGACTACCCATCTTCAGAGCAGTGGGGCCTCCCGGGGGCAGGGGGATTATGAACCATACCCATGCCCAGACATTACTAGATAGGCCATTGTCAGGGGTAGAAAAGGAATTTCTACGGCTACAACTTGGGGCGTGTGACCACTCGAAATATTTCGGTGGAGGTGAGGCGGGAGAATTTGCCACTCTAGGATTTTGAATTTGGCTATACAGTTCAAAAGATATAGAATAATAATATCATATCCTATCCTAGAAGTATCTATAGTCCAATGACTAGAAAAAATAGTTTACTGCAATGTCCTAGCCTTTCTAGGTACGGAATATTTCCAGAGCCATTTCTGCAAAAATAAGGTCTCTACCTTCGGCCCAAGTACGTACACACATGAAGGTACGTAGTAACATGAACTAGAGTACTATGTTTCCCACTATGATCAGCCTAAGAGGATCTCTAGTGGCTAGTGTATCCGGTAGTCTAAGCCAAATATAGACCACCATGGACCAAAAAATGCCTCCGGTGGCTTGTGTATCTGGTGGTCTAAAATTTAGACATCCTCCAAATAGGCTACTCGTTGTCCATATTTGGACAATCGAGCCACCATGTTTAAAGCAAAGTTGGTCGCTCGCGAGCTCGCTCCCGCGCCAAATCAGAGCATTTGTTGTACTGATTTGATATGTATATTGACTATTTGTGTGCAGATGGACATATAGACTATCGAATTTAGACTATCCACTATAAAGTGAATATATAGAATACCAAATTTAGACAAGCCACTAGAGATGCTCTAAGGCCTTCCACAGCATGGTCGATGCCCAATAGATAGAAAAGTTGCCACCTCATAAGCGATGCCTAGAAATTCTTTTGAGGCACTGAGCTCACAATGTGATCACTTTGGCCAAAAATAAATAGCTGTCCCACAACATGATAAACAAATTAAATAGACCAATCTCCATGGCTTATCTTTGGTGAAGGTCATCTCAACAATATGCATAGTACATATATATTGCTATTCTATTGGGTGAAGATTTTGGGGCATCGGAGCACCTAGGTGCTCTGGTTCCCTAAAAAAATTTGGTGGCATCGATCAGGCAACGGAGGGCACCAATGCCTGATTCTTGGAAAGTGATTTGGGCACCGATTTTTTCACACGCTGCGGAAGGCCTAAGAGACTACCAAATTTAGACAAACCACTAGAGATCAAGGCAAAAAATACTAGCGTGCTATTTAATTAGCGTGGCTTTTCTCTAGACGATATGAAAGTTATAGCATGCTAATAACGTGCTATTTTACAGAACATCTTTTTGTAAAAATTTAAAAATATAACAGGTATATCATGAATATAAACGATTTCAGCATGTAATGAATTGCCTAGAGTAATACTTTCACATGCATAATCGATTCTGACGCTATCGAAGTTGGAGGATAACCGGCAGGGCTGAATCTAGGTACAATGCCAGCCAGTGACTGACGACGGCTTGACACGATCACTTAAGTTTAACAATCAAATTTTCATTGTATGTTTGCTTACTCGACACATTCATCATATGTTATATTACTCTACACCCGCCAACAAAAAAATAATGCCCTATACTTCAAATAGCGCTAACGCTATGATGTTTTAGCACGATATAGCATGCTATTTAAAAAATAGTGCCATAGCGAGCAAAATCTTTAAAAAATATCATGCACTCTCCAAATACACTATATCACGCTACATAGCGTGAAATAACGCACTATTTCTTTCATGCTAGAGATGCTCTAAGACTGGTCTGAGTGGTAAGTAACTTGGAGTAGTAATATACATACATTGTGCTAAAGACTATCAAAAGTACTCGCTTTGTGCAGAAATAACTGAGTTGGTTTTGTCTAGATTCGAATATAGTTAGACGCATTTTAGTGTATAGATACATTCGAATCTAGACAAACCCATGTAAGTTATTTATGGACGGAGGGAGTAGTATTTTTTAGATGCTAAAATGGAAAAGAAGATCCAACTACTGGCAATGTTGGGATTCGAGAGTCTTGATCCAACGCTGGAAATGTGTATGAATAACTTTGAATATTGACCGTTGGATCAAGACTCGTGAATCCCAACATTTCCAGCTGTTGGATCTTCTTTTCCATTCTAGCATCTAGAAGATTTTATTGATAGTCTTCATCACAATGAATGGTATGCACAAAACTCAAAACACACTTCTCCATCATTCTTGAATCTTCTCCCTCGTTACTCTAGACCATGTTACCAGAATTTTCAAGTTTTATATAGCTAATAATCCTTGACTTCTCAATGATATAAAAGTACAAGAACCAAATATACACCCATACTTTATAGATGTTGATGAAATTTATATTTTTTATGCTTTACCTATTAAAAATTTATTTAGTGGTGATATGTCAGACGACTAGGTACTATTCAACATGAATCCAGCTCCTCTGAACCATTGGATCTAACAGCCCAACGGTCAGGGTTGGTGCTATGGATCCAATTCAAAACTGCTCCATTGTAGTAGTAGATAGAATACAGCCTACTATTCTATGAAATTTTGGGGGTGGTGACAGGATGGTTCTCGAAAATGGTGGAGTTTGCTCTAGGTACTATTCAATACAATCCATGTGCTCTGAACCATTGGATCGAACAGCCCAACAGTAAGGATTGGTGCTAAGGATCCAATTCAAAACTGCTTCATTATAATGGTAGAGATATAGTGGTAAGATAAGAGAAGATAAGAAATAACTAGTGAGTTCCAAGTGCCTTGCACATGAGAATCAGATAATATAAGTATGACATATCATTTTTTGTATAAAATTATAGTAGTAGGTGAAACTCAAAAAATATTTGTACTTTCGAGCTTCGTTCTTAAAGTATCTCGTGTGTTTGGTTCTTGTACTTTTTGTATAGTCTAGAAATCAACCTATAGCCGTAAATAATCCGCGTTCGTAAACGGACCCGTAAATAAATTATATTCTATAGGAGTACGTGGGCGGGGCTGGGGGGCGAACTGCATGCCCTTTCGTCTCCAGAACCGCTCATGCATGCATCTCCCGATCTTCCTAGCGGTTCCTTTCTTCTCTATCCCATTCCTTTTTTGTCACCTGGCTAGACCTCTGCAAAACAAAAGAAGGCGCCAATCACAATCCACGGCGAGGCCGTTGGACGAGATGTACTAATTCGTGGACCCTAGAAACACCACACTATAGGTGGAGTATACCAACAGAGCGTCGGTGGTGAACAATTACATCGAGAAAATCCAAAAGCTCATGGAGCAAACGAACAACAAGATTGTTGGCCTCAACGTCGAGTACACCAACGAGCAATCATCGATGCAGAAGGCTGCTGTCGTCCAGCTATGTGTGGGCATGGATTGTCTGGTCTACCAGATCTGCCAGGCCGACCAGCCATGCTCCAAGCTCGCAGAGTTCCTCGCCAACCCTAACATTTCCTTTGCATGCGTCGACATCGGCAACGACCGTATCAGACTTAGGCGTTCTCTAGTACCAGTGACAAACTTCGTGGACATCTAGAAGAGGTGGAAGCCTGTCGGCTCCACGAATGAGAAGGATTCTTTGGCTGACTAAGCGGTGGCCCTCATAGACATCCGTTACAAACTCATGAAGAATAAGGAGGATGTGGACCACAAGTAGTGGGGGAACATGCCCATGACCGAAGAGCAGATCAAGTATGCAAGCCTCGACGCCTACACGACCTACAAGGTATACAGGCGGATAGTGAACTTTGAGAGGGGTCAACAAACTCTCGAAATGTTCAACCAAAAAAAAGAACTAAGGAAGAAGGGCAAGGGCAAGGGAAAGCAGACCAAACAAGAAGACAAAGACTCAAAATGGTACACCATGTGACCTACGAGTATATCATTGCATTTCGGTATATCCTTTCTTGGCACTAATCCTACTTGAACTATACTACTCAGAGAAGTTAATGCATGTATATACTGCAGGCATGCAAGGGGAAGAGGCAAGAATTAATGCAAGGAATCGCAGTTGTTTCTTTTATTTTGACTATAGAGTGATAGTAGGAGTAGGCATCGTAGCACACGCCAATAGCCCACCCCACCTCAATGAATTGTCTTGTCAATCAACATCCATGGAAGATTATAATTTTATAGTGGTAGAGACTTTCTTTGAGTAATTCCATTTATACTTCTTAGGCGGAGTACTGCTGAAAGACAAAGGGTGAATGGGCGCCTGAAAAACTGCTAGTAGCACTGTAGCAGCATAACAGCAAGATGAACATTTGTCAACTGTCGGAATGTATGTTGAGTTAGTACAATATAAACATATATATTACTACTACCTGCTATGTACTAGTACTACTACTAGCAAAAAACCACCGCCCTACTTGTCAACACCCAGATTTTTAATCCCAGATGCCCGTTATGCCATACCTCGCAATCCCAGGATTACCCACTTTTGCGAGACATAACGGATTGGATATCACAGTACATCATCCATTACAAACCATATATAAGGTTTTACACAAATAGGGATCTCATGATACAGTATATAATACAACAAGCAGCGGAAATAAAAGATAAACGTAGCGGTGGGGTCCATCTTCAGGGGCACAGGCAATGCTGACGAAGGCAGATAGTCCTAGTTATCATAGTCGTCCTGCTGACCATCATCTTGATAATCTCCTTCATAGTCTGTCCATGATAATAGCTAGGGACAAAAGCCATGAGTACTCTTTAAGTACTCGCAAACTACTATTAACAGGTACTATAGTTCTAATTTAAAGTGCTAAATCTAAGTTTAACTATAAAGTTAAGTTTGAAACCTAAGTTGAGTTCAGAAGCAAAGAAAGATAAAGTAAAGTTCTAGAATCACTTAAGTTGGGAACTTATTGTCATAAACACAACCCTGTTGTGGTCAAATCAAAGTTCATCATTCATTTCAAGTTATTTGGAAAACACCTGACAATGAAACAGTATGGCCATTCCAACTGTCCATAACTGCGGACGCGGCTATTCGAATAGTTTGACACTCTGCAGAGGTGGTACACTTTCACCACAAGATTCGATACATCTATCAGGGATAACCCTGAATCATCATACTTAGTATGCAAATAATCAAACATAACCTTCCCTTTACACACCCTAGTATAAGCACCTCTCCTATGAGCATGGCCTCCCAACCATGACCATCAGTCATCTTGGGCACTGCATAGGTGGACAACATTGAGAGGTAGCCTCAGCTCAAACCTCTCCCGTGAGGGAACTAATACTAATGGTATCGCATCCGAATTCAACCATCAGTTTTATAAAAAGGGTTAAGGCTCATGCCTCATCATTTTCATCATCATAAACCAGTTGTGTTTCCCAACACATGTCAAACATCTCAATAGAATGACTCATCATTCCAAGGCTTTTACAATTCATTTTCACCACTTGTTCCCATCTAAAGTGACTCAAGTTTTTGATCTACTCTATAATACTAAGTTAAGAGTGTTCACTAAGGTGGAAGGATGGGATCAATCTCATGCCATAAAATGACATCTAAAGGGTTCTAAATAGGTCAAGTTTTATACTTTTTATGCTACCTTCAACACAAGTAAAGATCTTTGTGTACTAAGGGGAGTAAAACTTGTGAGTAAGACTTGGGGTACTAATAGTCAAAAGGGGTGATCAAAGCATGCTTAAGGCATCTTTGCTAGACCATCTAGTTTGATTCTAGTTTGCTAAGTACTACACTTGCAAGGGTTAATCTGGGATAGTGCTAGCTTGCTAAGGGTATCTTGTACTATTAATGGTGGCTTGCTAAGGTATGTTTTGCAAGGGTTAGCTTGCCAATAATAGCTTGCCTTGGTTGGTGCAGTGGTTGAAGTTATCTTCTTCTTCTTCTTGGTAGAAATCCTCCTCCTTGAAAGCTTGGTCCGTACTAGCGTCTATAAATACATAGGGAGTAGACAATCACCAAACAATAGTTAACTAGGCTAGATAGCATTCTAAGACACACCATTGATGATCTATTATCATCACAAGCATCACAAGTTTAATTCAATAGTTTCTTTCTTTTTATTTTAGAAAAGTAATTTCTACTCATTGAAAAATTAACTAACAATTAATATTCACCACTTAAAACATGGGATCATGTTGACACATGTCATCACCACATATTCTATCATGTGGGAATGGGATTTAAGGGTTGGATCAATATTACTTTGGTTTAAGTTCATTATTTAATGATTTAAAATGACTAGAAATGCCTATATAGCATTATTTTGGTACTAGTCCAACGTCACTGCATGTAAACCTTGATATTATTACATATTTAGATAGATATGATGAAATGTGATTTTTGAGAGTTGGAATCAGCTCAAAAGCTAACTTGGTTGATTTTATAAAAATGTTGCAAGTTGCAAAAAGCTTTTGTCTTCTTATTTTTATTAGGAGAGATCTATAACTCTAATTGAATTAAATCAAACGGGCTTGGATAGATCATTTCCATACCTTTTAGACAAAATTAGTTTCATGCAATTTGGATTTCTAAAACTCTCTGAATTGATTTTCAAACTAGGGGACAGAAACTAGATTTAACTAAAACGAAAAATCCAGATTTGAATCGATGGGCTAGCACGGGAAGAGAAATGGGCCGGCCCCGTGGCGCTCCGCGGCACGGGGCTCAGCTGACAGGGGGTCCCGCTTGTCAGCGGCACTTAAAAAGAGCGCCACGGGGCTCAGCTGACAGGGGGTCCCGCTTGTCAGCGGCACTTAAAACGCGAAATGGTACGCGCGCTATGGGTCATGCGATTAGACTAGGAATCTACGGCTGAGGGTCGTCATCGACGACGAACAGGTCGCCGGCGAGCTCGAACCCTAGCAGCTCGGTGGGGGTCTACTGGAGGCGTACCAGGGCTACAGCAGGGTTGGCGAGGCAGGCAAACGACATGGAAGATGACATCGAGGCGAGGCGCGGTTGCGGCGGCGCTGGGGTGGTCGCAATCAACGGCGCCCTTCTCCTCCTGCTGCAGCTGCTCTGGCTCCAATTCTGGCGAGGCAGAGCTCGCCATGCTCCGGCTAGAGGTGGGTGAGGTTCAGAGAGGTGAGGGGAGTGGAATGGTGTGGAGAGAAGAGGCTGGGGAGGGCTCCTTTTATAGGCCCGACGGTGAGACCGAGCGGAATGGGCAGTCGATGGCGGCGACATGGCTACGGCGGGGTAGAGGCATGGCTGAGGGTGGCGATCGATGTGTGGTTCCCTGGCGGTGCTCTAGAAATTGAATGCGAGCATAGGGGCGGTGGCACGCGGTCTAGGCAAGGTGGCGCTCTGAGAGGCAGAGGCGATGGTGTCCACGGCGAGCGGTGGCTGTGAGGCATTGGGCGGCCAGCGGGGGTGTCTGGGGTGTTCTCTAGGTCGAGGCGAAGTGGCGAGCGCGGGTTGTGGCCGAGGCACGGTTTGTGCGAGCGGGGACAGGGCATGCTCTAGGAGCGGCGTCGGCATGCTCGACCAGCTCTGGGCGCGGCGGTTCCTGGCTGCTCTGCCTTTTGTCTCTAGCCTGGGGCTGGTTGGGTGGTGGAGGTGGACCACTGGCGTGGTGCTAGACATGGCGAGAGAGGTTGGCGGCTGCTGTGGCGCGGTGTCATCGGTGGGGGTGCGCATGGTGCTCGGCCTTAATGGCCATGACCATTTGGTCCTGTGCACAGGGTGTGGCTGGGCTAGCAAAGGGTAGGGCTGGTACTGAGGGAACAAGGGGACAAGGTTAGGCACAAATGGTGACCAAGATCACTGCTCAAGATAGTGTTTTAAATTTGTCCAGATTTGTGCACACAAGCTGTTTGATGAAATGGCCGAAAGAGAAAAAGTTTTGAATTTTGGTTTCAAATTTTTTGAGTGATCTCCACTAGTGCTAGGTAGTCTCTGGTTGCGAGGGTTTTGAAAGTGGATCTCAAATAGATGGGTTTTGAAATAGGGGTGATCTATGCATATGCATTAGATTCAATTTTCAAATGCCAATTAAAATAAGTAAAAAAATGTTTTTAGCAGATCAAAAGGAGGGCCTTGGTACCTCATTATGTGTACTAGCAAGGGGTGCAAAGATCAAGAATTGTTTCTGTTAATTTTTGAGTACTAGGAATAGCCAAAGTAGGCATGGGAGTTAAATTTGCCAAAATGACCATTCCTCCTTTTTAATTCTTTTTGATTTGATTTTCTTTAGGAAAAGTTAGGGAATGATGTAGATGATGTTTAAATCACCTAAGAAACATTTTACAAGCATTGCATCACACAATCATGGAAATTCAAAACAACTCCTATTTTAAATGCACACACATATGAATGCTTTCATTTTAAATTTGGAAAAGATTTTGTTAACCCTATTTTTGGATGATTTGATCTTGTTAAGCTTGGATTGAAGTTTTGGGATGTTACAAACCTTCCCCCCTTAAACAAAATCTTGTCCCGAGATTTACAAGGAAAACTAGGAACTAAAGAGATCTGGGAACTCTGTTCTAATGTAATCTTCGCGGTTCAGAATCTTGAAAGGTCCGATATATCTGGGAGCTAACTTTCCCTTCAGACTAAAGCGTTGAGTTCCCTTCAATGGTGAAACCTTGAGATATACAAAATCTCCGACATTGAAAGTCAGGTCTCTCCTTCTCTTGTCTGCATAGCTCTTTTGTCTGGATTGGGCGGTCTTGAGGTTCTCACGGACTTTGTGAACTTTCTCTTCTGCTTCTCGGAGAATGTCGGGTCCAAAGATCTGACTCTCTTCTACTTGCGACCAATTCAAAGGGGTACGACACTTCCTTCCATATAGGAATTCAAATGGTGCCATCTGCAAACTAGCTTGATAACTGTTGTTATATGAGAATTCTGCGAAAGGCAGGAAGTCTTCCCATTTTGATCCGTATTCCAACACACAAGCTCTAAGCATATCCTCTAGGATTTGGTTGACTCTCTCAGTCTGTCCATCTGTTTGCGGGTGATAAGCGGTACTAAAGTTCAACTTGGTTCCTAAACCTTCCTGAACTTTCTGCCAAAATCTTGAAGTAAACTGGGTTCCTCGATCTGAGACGATGGTCTTGGGGGTTCCATGCAGACTAACAATCCTAGCAATGTACAACTCTGCTAGTTTTGCACTCTGGTAGGTTGTCTTTACAGGTATAAAGTGGGCTACCTTGGACAATCTATCAACGATGACCCATATTGAGTCATTTCCCCTACTAGAAGTAGGCAAACCGGTGATAAAGTCTATTCCGACGGAATCTCATTTCCATTCCGGAATCTGCAATGGTTGCAATAGTCCAGCAGGTCTCTGATGCTCTGCTTTGACTCTTTGACAGATGTCGCATTTGGCGATGTAGCTTCCGATTTCTCTCTTCATCTTGTGCCACCAAAATTGCTCTTTCAAATCCTGATACATCTTTGTTCCTCCGGGGTGGATAGAATAAAGAGTATCATGAGCTTCCTTCATGATAATTTCCTTCAGCTCTGAATCTGCTGGAACACAGATACGTCCTTTGTACCACAGTACTCCTTCTTCGTCTTTGGTGAATCCAGGTACCTTTCCTGTACCAATACGACGTTTGATTCTGTCGATACTTTCATTCTCATTATGGGCTTACTTGATTTGGCTAATCAACATGGGTTGAAGTTCAATGCTAGCTAGGAATCCTTTGCTAACTAACTCAGTCCTGAACTGCTCCAACTCCTCATACAAACTTGGTTGCTTCTCTTTGATCATGGTGTTAAGCCTACACGGCAATCTGCTAAGAGCATCCGCTACCACATTGGCTTTGCCGGGGTGATAGTGAATGTCAAGGTCATAATCCTTGATTAAATCTATCCATCTTCTTTGCCTCATATTCAGCTCCTTCTGAGTGAAGATATACTTCAGGCTCTGATGATCTGAGTAAATCTCACAGCGATTACCCATCAAATAATGGCGCCATGTCTTCAATGCTAGAACCACGTCTGCTAGCTCAAGATCATGGGTCAGATAGTTCTGCTCATGTTGCTTCAATTGTCGAGACACATACGTGATGACTTTGCCTTCTTGCATCAATACACATCCTAGGCCAATCTTGGATGCATCACAATACACATCAAACGGCTTCTTGATGTCTGGCATGATCAAAATTGGGGCTGATATCAATCTCTTCTTCAGCTCCTGGAAACTGGCTTCACATTTGTCTGTCCATTCAAACTTCTTGTCCTTCTTCAACAATTGGGTCATTGGTCGGGCTATGCTCGAGAATCCTTCTACGAACTTGCGGTAATATCCCGCTAATCCGAGAAATGAACGAACTTGGGTTTGATTGGTTGGGGCTTCCCATCCCTCGACATCTTTGATTTTGGTGGGATCAACAGAGACTCCTCCGACAGACACAATATGTCCTAGGAATCCTACTTCTTTCAGCCAAAACTCACACTTGCTGAACTTGGCATATAACTGATGCTCTCTTAGGGTTTCTAGGATGATTCTCAGATGTTGCTCATGCTCTTCTTCTAACTTGGAGTAGATAAGGATGTTGTCGATAAACACCACTACAAACTTATCTAGGAAATTCATAAAGATCTTATTCATGAGATTCATGAAATAAGCAGGGGCATTGGTTAATCCAAAAGACATAACCGTATACTCGTATAAACCATAGCGAGTAGTAAAGGCGGTCTTCGGAATATCCGTTGCACGAATCTTAAGTTGGTGATAACCAGTCCTAAGATCAATCTTTGAGAATACCTGAGCTCCAGTCAACTAGTCAAATAGATCCTCTATCTTTGGCAAGGGGTACTTGTTCTTGATGGTGACATCATTCAACTTTCTGTAATCTGTACACAGACGATTTCCTCCATCTTTCTTGTCGACGAATAACACTGGTGATCTCCATGGCGATGCGCTTGGATGAATCAAGCCTGTTGCTAACATGGCATCCAACTGCTTCTTCAGTTCCACTAACTCTGAGGGGTTCATGGTATAGGGTCTCTGGGCTATAGGTCCGGTTCCGGGGATTAGTTCGATAATGAACTCAATATCCCTATTCGGGGGCATACCTAGCAATTCATCTGGGAATACGTCGGGGTATTCATAGACTACTCTGACTTGGTCAATGGTGGGCAGGGCTACACTCTTGTTGCACTTGAATTGATGGGGTAAGGTTTCAGAGATATGCTCTACTGTTACTCCCGAACTACTGGTCATGGTGATGGCTTTCTTAGCACAGTCTATCAGTCCTTTATGCCTTGACATCCAGTCCATACCTCGTACTACTTCCAATCCTTTGGTTCCAAGTACAATTAGGTTGGCATAAAAATCTATCCCATGTATTCTGATAGGTACAGCTTTGCAAATTTTTCTAGCTTTTGTTGTTGAACCGGGGATTTGAACTATCATGACATGCTTCAGGTTGGTTGGGTGAATCTTACTAGTGCATACAAATTCTTTGGTGACAAATGAATGTGATGCTCCAGAATCAAACAATACTCTTGCTAAAACTGAGTTGACAGAAAACATACCCAGCACTACATCTAGCGCTTCCTGGGCTTCTTCTGCGTTCATGTGGAAGAGACGGCCGTTCTTGATTGTGAGGGTTCCCTAGGGCAAATCTCCTTCCTGGTTGAACACGACGCTGCTACTGAGCTGGGGCATTCACAGGGGCATTGGCTGCAGTCTTCTTGGGACACTCATTGGAGTAGTGACCCTTCACTCCACACTCGAAACAAGTGATCTGGGACTTGTCCTTGACTGACAGGCGCATTGCTGCCGATTCGGTGAAGTGTTGTTGTTGTTGTTGCTCTTGGGAGGGGCACGGTTGAAATTGTTGGCATTGTCGGAGCTGTGATTGTTTCCTCCAGACTTCACATTGCCTCCGCTTCTGATTAGGGTAGCTTGGCGAGAATTTGGGGTCGATTGTTCCTTGGTGCATATCTTGGTGAGGGTTAGGGCCGGTACTTCGGTGACTGGATCCAGATCGCTGCATCATCTGGCGCTTGCGGTTGTCGTTTACTGGTTAATCTTCCCTTCCATCTGAATGGCGAGTCGACTAGCTCTTGAGATCATCAGCGGATGTTGACGAGGACAGTCTGCATCTCATCATGCAGTCCGTTTAAGAATCTCTCCTTCTTCTTGGCCTCCGTGTTGATCTCATCCGGTGCATATCTGGCAAGTGACAAGAATCTGTCATGGTACTCCACCACAGTCATTCTTCCTTGCTTCAATTCGCGGAATTCATCTCTCATCCTATTGACAAGACCTTGTGGCACGTGGGTGCGGCTGAACTTGACCTTGAATGCTTCCCATGTCATCACTTGACCATGGTTCATATTGCGGATGCTATTCCACCAAGCTCTTGCATTTCCCGCCAAATAGTGGGTGGCAAAGAGAACTTTCTCATTCTCATCAACTCTGGCAACCTCTAAGTTGTTTTCCATGGTCTGTAACCAGTCATGAGCATCTAATGGGTTTTTAGATTGGTTAAAGATTGGGGGATTTGTGTTCTGAAAGTTTTTGAGTTTGGATCCTTGGTGATCCTAATTTCCATGTCCTTGGTTGTTGAGAGCCATTTGGGTGATCTGCTGCAATGTTGCTAAGTTGGCTTGACGCTCGGCCCTGCTTGCTTCACGGTCCTCGATGAGATTCTGCAAGATCTGTAGCATTGGGTCTTGCGACGAGCTGCTCCCTCCTTGGTTTCCACGAGTCATCTGAAGATTGAGATAGATATAGGGGTAAGAGGGAATTGCTAAGGTTCATGGTTTTGGTTTTTTATTCAAATCTAAAACATTGAGTTAAACTCAGGTTTTTCAACTAACTTCTTATTCATTCATGCAAGCAAGCACACGATACAACACACACTACAATAATCAAAGGGGAAAACAGATGGTTTGAAGAACCATTCTGCAAGCTACGATACAATGAGATGATACATCTCATGCTACGACAGTGCTCTAGTGCATCTATTCATCGTCGATGAAGTCGGAGTCTTCATCATCAGTGTAGAAGTCCACGGCATCCTCCTCCAGAAAGTCATCATCATTGCTGAGGTAAGAATCCATGTCTCCCTGGATGTCTTCACCCTTATCTTCTTCTTCCTTGGCTGCAAGCTGAGCTTCCTACTCCTTGACGGTCTTCTCGAGGTGGGCCGCCTTCTTGCGAAGACGGGCGATGGTGCGATCCTTCTTTGCACGCTGGTGACGAAGAGACTGGCGATCTTGGACAAGCAGTGCGAAAGTCTGGGCCTTCTGGTCGGCAATGGCATGGTTCTGGTTGGCTAACTCCCTGGCATTGTCCAGTTCTTGCTGTCTGTCATGAAGCAAGAAGTCAAGGTTCTCCACTTGACGCCACAACTCTGGGTGACTTGGCATCTCCATCGGCATTCCCATGAAGTCACGTCTTGCATAGTAGGCAAAACAGATTCCTTGGATCTTGTTGATGCTGAGGGCACATAGACGTGCAAGAGCTTCATGCATTGCCCTGGCTAATCCATCTAGCCAGTTGTTCTCTCTCACGGAGAACTGAATTCTCCCGGAAGTTGGTGCTTCGATGCTTCCTCGAAGATCCGCGGTGACTAGCCACTGTAGGTCTCCTCCTGGGGGTCCTGGAAGTTGAGCTCCAAGAAACTCCGGATGTGGGCGTCCTAGTAACTCCGATAGTGAATCCAGATCCCTCTCGAAGATCAGCTGACCTCCGTTTCCCAACTGGTAAAACTTGCTGAACTGAGTCTCCGTCTACAAGGATTAAGGATGAGGAAGTTAATGAAGTGATCAAGTGTGTCAAATTTTAGGTCATAATGTAAAAAATTTGAGGAACATGAATTTTTGAGAAAGAATGAGTTCACAAGGGTAAGAGGGGAAATAGTTTTTTTCATAAATACTCACTTTGGTTTTGAAGCTAAGTTTTTGGTTTGGACGTCCATTCTAACTGGGGTCTCCTATGGTCAGGATGGCTCTGATACCAACTTGTCAACACCTGGATTTTTAATCCCAGATGCCTGTTATGCCATACCTCGCAATCCCAGGATTACCATTTTTGCGAGACATAACGGATTGGATATCACAGTACATCATCCATTACAAACCATACATAAGGTTTTACACAAATAGGGATCTCATGATCCAGTCTTTAATACAACAAGCATCGGAAATAAAAGATAAGTGTAGCGGTGGGGTCCATCTTCAGGGGCACAGGCAATGCTGACGAAGGCAGATAGTCCTAGTTATCATAGCCGTCCTACTGACCATCATCTTGATAATCTCCTTCATAGTCTGGCCATGATAATAGCCAGGGACAAAAGCCATGCGTACTCTTTAAGTACTCGTAAACTACTATTAACAGGTACTATAGTTCTAAGTTAAAGTGCTAAATCTAAGTTTAACTATAAAGTTAAGTTTGAAACCTAAGCTGAGTTCAGAAGCAAAGAAAGATAAAGTAAAGTTCTAGAATCACTTAAGTTGGGAAGCTATTGTCATAAACACAACCCTGTTGTGGTCAAGTCAAAGTTCATCATTCATTTCAAGTTATTTGGAAAACATCTGACAACGAAACAGTATGGCCATTCCAACTATCTATAACTGCGGACGCGGCTATTCGAATAGTTTGACACTCTGCAGAGGTGGTACACTTTCGCCACAAGATTCGATACATCTGTCAGGGATAACCCTGAATCATCATACTTAGTATGCAAATAATCAAACATAACCTTCCCTTTACACACCCTAGTATAAGCACCTCTCCTATGAGCATGGCCTCCCAATCATGACCATCAGTCATCTTGGGCACTGCATAGGTGGACAACATTGAGAGGTAGCCTCAGCTCAAACCTCTCCCGTGAGGGAACTAATACTAATGCATATAAATTTCCAGCTAAGCCTTACCCAATTCAGGTAGTGTGGTTGTACGGTAAATTTGGAATGGTATCGCATCCGAATCTAACCATCGGTTTTATGAAAAGGTTTAAGGCTCATGCCTCATCATTTTCATCATCATAAACCAGTTGTGTTTCTCAACACATGTCATAACATCTCAATAGAATGACTCATCATTCCAAGGTTTTTGTCCTCGGATTAATGACAAGTACACCATGAGCGGGTCCTCGAGGCGTGCGGAAGAGAGGGGTGTGAGACGTACGATATTCCGGGACGGTGAGCACACAAGTTTACCCAGGTTCAAATCCGCCAGCTTTGGATGGATCCTACTCCTGATAGCAATCGATGTCTGGCGAGCGGAATATGGGTTACAAGGGTTTCGCCTATGCGAGTTGAGGGTCTAAAGTATTGAGTGTTATCTGGTGCCCTAAAGGCTCTCCCTAGGATGGCTTATATAGATATCCGGCCTAGGATTTACAGGAGAGATCTATCCGGCTACAACTAAGAGTCTGTTACAGAGTACATCTTGAACTACAAGTAACATTATGGGCCTAAGTCGGTAAGTCTTCTGGGCCTTCCCGTAGCCGGATTGGACTCCGTCTTCTCTCCCTGACTGGGTCGCCCGTGAAGCAAAGCTCTAACCCGAAGTGGGCCACCCTGGTCAGTGAGGAACTGTGAGGATACCTGGAAAGTATATCCCCAACAGTAGCCCCCGAAGGCCTCCAAGGTCCAAAGTCGGATTTTATCATCGTCTAGCTTGGTCTTCGGCTTGCAGAATCTTGAAGGGTACCTGAAACTTCACGATAAAAAGATACGATCCGGGTCTTAAAAATAAGTCGGACTTTTCAATTGGTGACTCAGATTTTCCAGCTCGCTTTTAAACTAAGCCGGAATTTGGTCCCTAACGCCACCTAACACAAGCATGGTCAACTCACGTCATATGACAGACGTTTCGTCAGCACGACCGTTGGTGGGTCCGCGGTTCACGGAACCGAGGCGCCGTTTCAATGCGTGTGTGGAGATCGAGGTGACGCAATCATTGTGCGGGCCCTTCCTAGTTCTTTCCACGACGCGTGGCAGTTACATTGTAGCGTTTGCACGAATCTTGGCGCAGGTAGGTGGATATAAGGGGTTTAGATTTCTTCTTCTCCTTTCCACCAATCCCTTGCCGTTTCTTTCCTCCCAATCCTCTTGTGCGCATAGAGCCCCCTTATTCTCCCTCCACAAAGCTCCCAGCGCCGCCCCTTTAGGGTCACCCTTCCACCGGAGAAAATGGCTTCATCTTCTTCCTCCAGTTTGGCGGTGGCAGCGGCGGCGGCGAAGGCAGAAGCAGCATCAGAGAAAGAAAACTACAGGGGAGTCTGGATCCCCTGTGCTCTCGATGAAGAAGGTCTCAAGAACGTGGAGAAGGAGGGGCTCCTCGCCGTCGGCAACTGGCGGAGCGGCTCCGCCGAGACCGTCCCCAATCCGCACGAGGGTGAGCGCGTCCACTTTGGCACCCATCTGGACCGAGGTTTGTCCTTTCCTCCCTCAGAGTTCTTCTCCGAGGTGATTGACCACTATGGAGTTCAACTCCACAATCTTCCTCCCAACTCCCTTCTAGAGATGAGCGCATACGCTGCGCTTTGCGAAGGCTTTCTCAGCATTAGGCCGAGTTTGCTTCTCTTCCGGTTTTACTTTCATGTCTGGAGGAATTCCATCACTGCCGGTGTTCCTTACATCACCGGCACCATTAGTTTTTCTCTTAGACGAGACCGGGCATATCCCAAAAATTTTGCCAGTGACTCGGTCAAACAATGGCCAGCCACTTTTTTCTATCATCGGGATATTCCGGCTCCCGGCAAAGCTACTGCTTTGCCGGCTTTTGTCGATGGAGCCGCCACGGCTCAACCTTCCTGGGAAGAGGTTGCTCTGTCTCTCACAGATGATCTGATGCTTGCTAAGAGGCGGATCGAATATCTGATCAAGCACAAGGGTCTGAAGGGATCTGACTTGGTCTAGTGCTAGGTCTCACGCCGGATCCAGCCACTTCAGTACCACGGGGATAGACGGATGCATTCCGTCACGTCTTCCCTGACTGACTCCCTCTGCATCAGCCCCAAAGCCTACACCACTCAGGGATACAAAACCCAGATCAAGTGGATGATTAAGGAGCGGATCGAGAGGCGGATTCCAGAGGTTTCTCTGGACATGCACACGGCAGAAAACCCCGTGGTTCCGGTAAGCTTTTATCATCACATCTTTTATGTGTTTCTATCTTCGAGTTACATTGTAATGCTGATACGTTTTCTTGTTTTCAGCTTGCTAACATCCCTGAGTTGGAACTTGCTCCGCTCGAAGGATACCCTCCGGAGTTCTCTCAGGAGGTGGAAGTGGTTCCACTGTCGGATCTTGCGCTCAAGAAGCGCAAAGCTCCAACAGTAGCAGTTGGCACAAAGGAGGTGCCAGTCGTGAAGAGGTAACCTTTCTGTCACAACTTTTCCGCCTTTGTTGTTTATTCAAGTTTCTTTCCAAGATGTAATGTTTCCGACTTTACTACCTTCTCAGAGCAAAATCAATCATCAAGGGCAAGGGAAAGGGGACTTCTTCGAAGCCCTTGCGCCAGACAAAGCTTACAATAGCTTCCCCTGCCGTGGCTCCTCCGACTCCGGCCCCTCAACCTTCTGCAACTCCGGTGATCATCCCTTCTCCGGTGATTGCAAAAGATCCGGCTCCTCAAGCGGAGCCGACGATCCTTAGTGCATCTTGACGTCACCACCAGGTCGTCGGCTCAAGATAAGGTGAACCCTCTTGAGTAATGATCCTCGGCTGAAGTCTTCGACAACCTCCTCAACAATGGTCTTGCCAAATTTGGCCTGACCGGAAGTCTGAGAGGAGATCCAGGTGGCCGAGCAAGTCTGGACAAAAGCCATCTATCCCCCGAAGAGGAGGCGCAAGAAGCAGAGGACGTCAAGTTCTCCGACCTTCTTACTCAAGTCCGCCTTCACGACGAGAGGATCAGGACTGGCGAGCTTCCAACAGCTCCAGTGATCCCTCTTACTCTCGCCGAGAAGGTGGCAGCTGAAGTGAACGCAGGTTTAGACAAACTCACCCGCGAGCATTATGTAAGTCGGAATTCCAACTCTTGTTTTTACATTATGTTATATCATATCCTCTAGACCCCAAGCATGAAGTAGGATATAGAATCCGAGTTTATGCTTTCATTAGGATGCCAAAGAACGAAGTAGTGTAGCCCTCAAGGCTCGTGCTGATATTTAGTAAAAATATTAGCCCGAGTCTTAAGTAGCTTTCTGACTTTGGGTATTCTGACTTATAGAAAGTATGTTCCTATAACCAGGAATTATTGTCCAATGTCTGTAATAAGCGAAGAGAGATCAAAGCTCTCCGGCTTAAAAATGCTGAGCTCAAGGTAGCCAAGGATGAACCTGAAGGTAAACATTTCGAGATTCAAACCTTGCATTTTGCTTTTTAATGTTGAATTTTTCTGAACTGTTGTTCTTTTTTGACTTACAGCGTTGGTGAAACAATCCATCGCTATGATTGAAGACGCCGAGAACCTCAAGACCTTGGTGGTGGAGAACAAAGGACTTCGCCAAGAGCTGGAAAAGCTCAAGGTGGATCATGAAACGAGCATAGCTGAAGTCCTGGAATCCTCCTCCATGGCCACTGAAGAGCGCGATCGCAAGATTGCTGCTCAAGATAAAGTTATCTCGGACCTCAAGAATGAGGTTGACAGAGAGAAGGGTATCTCCCAAGCACTCCGGGTGAACTCCAGAGCCTCCGGGAGGAGAAAGCCAAGATTGACAACGTCATTCTTGGTAAGTTCCATCTATCTGACTTATCATTTCCTCGACTTTTATCAATGTCGGTTTTTCCTTATCTTCATTTTGTGTATAGGTCATCTGAACTTGATGGACTCCTCCTTGTCCGAGCCCCGCACTCACCGGCTTACCCAAGTCGGTGATCTTCTTCATGACTACCGCCAATCCCTTAAGGATATTGGCAAGTCTCTCAGGATTCCGGACATGCCAGGCATGTCGGACTTCCAGGTGCGGGAGAAGGCCAAGGAGATGCCACAGCTCGTTCGGACTGGAACATGTCCTACGCGCGGACTGCCACGCAGAATGCCCTCTCCATGGTCATGAGCCACCATGGAAACATGGAAATATGGCAAGTGACTAAAGGGTACTGCAAGGTAGATGAAGACGGCCAGGAGCAGGACCTTCAAGCCATTATGCACTCCTGCGCCGGATATGGGTGCCACGTAGCTAACCTGACGAGCTACGAGGTGCCCTTCTTCACCCGCGTGGATACTCCACCACCTCCTCCAGAAGACGCCGAAGAAGTTTCCGACGATGAACGGACCACCTCGCTGACAAAATAAGTCGATACAAAAGAAGTTTCCGACGATGATGCTAGGAAAACACCGTAAGCCAACTTTTGATAGTGCAGATATCGCTGTTTTGATTCTGTCAAGACCTCGCTGACAAAATAAGTCGGACGCTGCACCAGGTGTTCCTGATTTTCCTTTGGTCTCTCCACCACCATGACGATACTAACGACCCTATTTGTCGCAGCAATATAAAGCAACATCGGTTCCTGAGGTTCCGGCGCTGCAAGGATATGAGCAGATGACAGTACTTTCTTCAGGTCTTGTAGTGTAGCTTCAGCTTCGTCAGTCCAGACAAAATCTTTGGTCTTCTTTAGGAGTTTGTATAATGGTGCGGCTCTTTCACCAAGCCGGCTTACAAATCGACTGACCGCAGCAATGCAACCAGTTAGTCTTTGTACGTCCTTCAGGCGAGTTGGCCTGGAAATATTGAGAATAGCCTTGATCTTGTCGTGGTTCACCTCTATGCCTCTTTGAGACACGATGAAACCTAACAATTTTCCGGCTGGTATTCCAAAGAAGCATTTCTTCCGGTTAAGCATGATGTTGTATTTTCGTAGATTGGCGAACGTCTCCTCCAAGTCAGAAATCAATGTTTCCTTCTTTTTGTACATGACCGCGATATCATCCACGTATGCATGTACATTGCGTCCGAGTTGGTCGTGGAGGCAACGCTGCATCGTGCGTTGGTACGTAGCTCCTGCGTTCTTCAGCCCAAAGGGCATCGTAACAAAACAGAAGGTTCTGAAAGGGGTTATGAATGAAGTCTTGACTTTGTGAGATTCCTTCATCCATATTTGGTGATAACCGGAATGTGCGTCGAGAAAACAGAGGAGTTTCGAGCCTGCCGTAGAATCGATAACTTGATCAATTCTAGGCAGAGCGAACGGATCTTTTGGACAAGCCTTGTTCAAGGCAGTATAATCAACACACATCCTTAAATCAGTGGTGTCCTTTTTAGGGACCATTATAGGGTTGGCCGACCAATCAGTATGGATGACCTCTTCTATGAATCCGGCTAACTCGAGCCGTGCTAGTTCCTTAGCTATTTCCTTACGCTTTTCATCACCAAACCGTCGTAAGGACTGTTTGACGGGTTTAGCGTTCGGGTTTACATTTAGAGAGTGCTCGGCAAGTTCCCTAGGTACTCCAGTCATGTCAGATGGCTGCCATGCGAAGATATCTTGATTTGCTTGGAGGAACTTGACGAGCGCGTTTTCCTATGCGCTACTTAGGCCTATGCCTATCTGGGTAACCTTGGAGGGGTCGCCATCCTTCAATGGCGTCGTGTTCGTCTCTTCTGATTCCTTGAACTCCGGATTTGGCTTTATCACCTCCTTGTTTGTCGCAGGCATCTCGGACGGATCTATGCTCTTCTTGATCTCCTGGTACTCTGGGCGGCAAAGACGGCAAAGGCGGCATTTCCATCCTCGCATTCTCGCGCCTTCTTCGGGTCTCCCCTGATGGTGATTACGCCGTTGGGACCTGGAATTTTCATCATATTGTAAATGTAACACGGACGAGCCATAAAAGCCTAGTAAGCCGGACGTCCGAATATAGCGTGGTATGCGCTCTTGAACGGGACCACTTCGAAGGAAAGTGCCTCCGTCCGATAATTCTTTGGTGTTCCAAAAGTAACATCCAAAGTGATCTCTCCCAAGGAATTAGCCTGTCTTCCTGGGACAACTCCGTGAAAGATCACAGAGTTGTAGTTCAGCTGTGTTTCCGAGATCTTCATCCGGCATAGCGTTTCGACATAGAGAATATTTATGCTGCTACCACCGTCCATGAGGGTCTTGGAGAAACCATAACCATCAATAAGTGGATTGACGATTAAGGCGTATTTTCCTCTCCTATGTAGGTTAGGCGGATGATCAGCGCGGTCAAACGTTATTGCCACTTCCGACCAGTCCAGATACTGAGGGACAGCCGGAACTGTTGCGTTGAGCTCGTGGAGAACTGCTTTCTTGACCTTTGCTGGTTGAGATCCGAGGAAGGTTACGTAAGTGTCCTTCTTGGTGAGAAAAGTTTCTTCCCTTCCGACTTGGGATTTGAAGCGTCGGCTTCCTCCATGTCGGAATCTTCCTTGGTCTCTTTGTCTTTTTCGGGATTTTTCTTTCCCTTCTTCCGCTTAGCTTTGTAGCCCGCGGTATCATCTCTCTTGATGTCGTCGTTAAAACGACATTCAGCGTTGGTGTGGGATGAGCCCCCATTGGCGTCCAATTGATGCACACATGGGTTATTGGCGATGTCGGCCCAAGTGTAGGTTTTGCCTTGTTGTTGCTCTCCTCTACCTTGGACCCTTGATGTCCCACGGCCACGCCCGCGGCCTCCTCCACGTCCTCCTCGTCCTCCATACCTGGAAACATTAGTGACTACTGCCATCTCCGTGTTGGGTTTTTCTTCCGAGGTATTTTTGCGCTTCTGAGCTTGTTGCTTTGGTTGTTTTGCCGACTGAGGCACAGCCAAGGCATTGAGTAATCCCTCTGCATCGTCGTCAGCATCTGCATACTTGCTCGCTGTTTCTATCATTTCTCCCAGATCAGTAACCTTGTCACACTTCAAGCGATGGCGTAGTAAACCAATTGGGAGACCTGCGATGAAAGCTTCAATCGTAGTTTGATCGTTTACTCCTTCGCAGGAGTTCTTGGTGTCAATCCATCATCCGAGGTAATCCCGGCAAGTTTCTCCGGCTTTCTGGGTGCAATGCTGTAGGTCTCCAACTGTACAGGGCCTCCGATATGTGCCTTCGAAATTCCGAAAGAACGCACTTTGTAAATCATACCAGTTGTGGATGGTGTTCGCCTGAAGCTTATTGAGCCATGATTGCGCCGTCTTCCTCAGCATGAGTGGGAGATATCGAGTTGTGACCAGGCTGTTTTCGCCCTTGGCGATGCAGCAAGCTTGGAAGAAATCACAGAACAGTGTCCGCCGAGCAATGTCGTAGGCTTGAATATGTCTTGAGATAGCAAATCCTTCCGGAACTTTATAGCTCGATCGTGGTCCAAGAACTTTGGGCCCATGTACACGCCATCGTTTTTCGTGGCGCCGAGCCTCTATGTTGGAGTTGATCCTATGCCTTGCGCGTCGTTGGGATAGGGATCGTCCGAATGCCTGTGGCGGTGCCTTGGAGACGGACTTGACACGCCACCACCTCCTCCGCCATGTCCTCCTTGACCTCCGTGGGGGCCGTTGTGATAACTGTGTGGTGGAGAGGGTGGTGCAGTGGGGTAGTTTCCGGCTGATCGCCGGCCTCCGTCCGGAACGTCATTATTCCGATTCTGGGGAGGGTCTTGACTACGACGAGCCCCCTGTCGGCTTGTGCCTGCATGGTTTCCGTCGTTCCTTCATCCGTCGTTCCCACAATGGTGAGGCTCAGTCGGATGGTTATCATGTCTAGGAGGCGGCATCCTTTGACGATCCTCCTCCCGACGTTTCTCTTTATCTTCTCCCCTTCGGGGAGGATTCTTCGGATTCAGTGCAGTGATCGTGTCTTTCTCGGCTACTAGAGCGACATTGCTCTAGTTATGTGTAGTTTTGCGATGCTGTCCCGACGATCCGGTTCTTGAATAATTGTCTTCCCGTCGTTCGGGGCGATGATACTGCTCCGGAACGTAATGGGGTCTTACGCCAGCCCATGCCGGATCCGTGCGACATTGGTCAGCATCTGAGACCAGTTTTTGACTTTCGGACAGGGCGACCTTTTGCTGCTCCAGTCCCTTGTTGAGTAGCTTGATACCCAAACGGATCTCCTCTGGTCCTGGATTAGCCGATAGAATTTCTTGGGCTGCCACGGTATTGTGTACTGGTGTTGGGTATACCCAATCTCCGTTGCTATCTTTCCATGGCTTCCCCATCTCATCTCCAAAAAGGACGGCACGGACACGTGGGAATTGGTTGTCATCTATGTGACGAGTGGGTCGATCTAGGATTCGACTCCTCCGGGTAGATCCACTCTAGATTCGACGTTGACCACTAGGTCTTCTTCAGGTTCGGGTTTCTCCACTATCTCCACAACTGGTGCGGGCTGGGTGGGATTAGGGTTTTCTAGGATCCGGAACTCTGCCGCCTCTGCGGACAAAGGGGATCCAGAAAATTCTTTTGCCTCTATCATCACCGCTGGGGTGGGTTGGGCAGGTTCAGCAAAACTGATGTAAACATCGATCTCGCCAAAAGACATGATTGTGTAGGCAGTCACGGCCTCCCTTGCCAGAATCCAAGTCTCGTCGATAACGATGAGAGGGACGTCGCTGGCGTAGAGGAGCGACCGACGACGATGGTCTCGCCGATTCCGATTCTTGCAGATTCCGCTCGGAACGCAGATCCGTAGCTCACTTGCCCCACGGTGGGCGCCAACTGACGTCGGATTGATGACAGGTACGCCATGAGGGGGTCCCCGAGGCGTGCGGAAGAGAGGGATGTGAGACGTACGGTATTCCGGGATGGTGAGCACACAAGTTTACCCAGGTTCGAATCCGCTGGCTTTGGACGGATCCTACTCCTGCTAGCAATCCAGTAATACGGCAGAGCCAGAATATGGGTTACATGGGTTTCGCCTGTGCGAGTTGAGGGTCTAAAGTATTGAGTGTTATCTGGTGCCCTAAAGGCTCTCCCTAGGACGGCTTATATAGATATCCGGCCTAGGGTTTACAGGAGAGATCTATCCGGCTACAACTAAGAGTCTGTTACAGAGTACATCTTGAACTAAAAGTAACATTATGGGCCTAAGTCGGTAAGTCTTCTGGGCCTTCCCGTAGCTGGATTGGACTCCGTCTTCTCTCCCTAAATGGGCCACCCGTGATGCAAAGCTCTAACCCGAAGTGGGCCACCCTGGTCAGTGAGGAACTGTGAGGATACCCAGAAAGTATATCCCCAATAGTTTTCACAATTCATTTTCACCACTTGTTCCCATCTAAAGTTACTCAAGTTTTTGATCTACTCTATAATACTAAGTTAAGAGTGTTCACTAAGGTGGAAGGATGGGATCAATCTCATGCAATAGAATGACATCTAAAGGGTTCTAAATAGGTCAAGTTTTATACTTTTTATGCTACCTTCAACACAAGTAAAGATCTTTGTGTACTAAGGGGAGTAAAACTTGTGAGTAAGACTTGGGGTACTAATAGTCAAAAGGGGTGATCAAAGCATGCTTAAGGCATCTTTTCTAGACCATCTAGTTTGATTCTAGTTTGCTAAGTACTACACTTGCAAGGGTTAATCTGGGATAGTGCTAGCTTGCTAAGGGTAGCTTGTACTGCTAATGGTGGCTTGCTAAGGTATGTTTTGCAAGGGTTAGCTTGCCAATAATAGCTTGCCTTGGTTGGTGTAGTGGTTGAAGTTATCTTCTTCTTCTTCTTGGTAGAACTCCTCCTCCTCGAAAGCTTGGTCAGTACTAGCGTCTATAAATACATAGGGAGTAGACAATCACCAAACAATACTTAACTAGGCTAGATAGCGTTCTAAGACACACCATTGATGATCTATTATCATCACAAGCATCACAAGTTTAATTCAATAGTTTCTTTCTTTTTATTTTAGAAAAGTAATTTCTACTCATTGAAAAATTAACTAACATTTAATATTCACCACTTAAAACATGGGATCATGTTGACACATGTCATCACCACATATTCTAACATGTGGGCATGGGATTTAAGGGTTGGATCAATATTACTTTGGTTTAAGTTCATTATTTAATGATTTAAAGTGACTAGAAATGCCTATATAGCATTATTTTGGTACTAGTCCAAAGTCACTGCATGTAAACCTTAATATTATTACATATTTAGATAGATATGATGAAATGTGATTTTTGAGAGTTGGAATGAACTCAAAAGCTAACTTGGTTGATTTTATAAAAATGTTGCAAGTTGCAAAAAGCTTGTCTTCTTATTTTTATTAGGAGAGATTTATAACTCTAATTGAATTAAATCCAACGGGCTTGGATAGATCATTTCCATACCTTTTAGACAAAATTAGTTTCATGTAATTTGGATTTCTAAAACTCTCAGAATTGATTTTTAAACTAGGGGACAGAAACTAGATTTAACTAAAAAGAAAAATCCAGATTTGAATCGATGGGCTAGCGCGGGAAGAGAAATGGGCCGGCCCAGTGGCGCTCCGCGGTGCGGGGCTCAGCTGACAGGGGGGTCCTGCTTGTCAGCGGCACTTAAAACGCGAAACGGTACGCGCGCTGTGGGCCATGCGATTAGACTAGGAATCTACGACCGAGGGTCGTCGTCGATGACGAATAGGTCATCGACTAGCTCGAACCCTAGCGGCTCGGTGGGGGTCTACTGGGGGCGTACCAGGGCTCTAGCGGGGTCGGCGAGGCGGGCAAATGACGTGGAAGATGACGGCGAGGCGAGGCGCGGTTGCGGCGGAGCTTGGGGTGGTCGCAATCAACGGCGCCCTTCTCCTCCTGCTGCAGCTGCTCCGACTCCAATTCCGGTGAGGCAAAGCTCGCCTTGCTCCGGCTAGAGGTGGGTGAGGTTCAGAGAGGTGAGGGAGTGGAATGGTGTGGAGAGAAGAGGCTGGGGAGGGCTCCTTTTATAGTCCCGACGGTGAGACCGAGCAGAATGGGCAGTCGACGGCGGTGACATGGCTACGGCGGGGTAGAGGCATGGCTGAGGGTGGCGATCGATGTGTGGTTCCCTGGCGGTGCTCTAGAACTTGAATGCGAGCGGCGTGAGGCGGTGTGCCTGGAGAGGTGGCGCTCCGAGGCGAGGGCGGTGTCCACGGCGGTGGCTGTGAGGCGTTAGTGCCATCGGGTGTCTGGGTGTTCTCTGTGTCGAAGCGGAGCGGCGCGGCTGTGGCCAGGGGTATGTGCGGGGATAGGGCGTGCTCTGGGGGCAGCGTCAGCATGCTCGACCGGCTCCGAGCGCAGCGGTTCCTGGCCGCTCTGCCCTCTGTCTCTGGCCTGGGGCTGGTTGGGCAGTGGAGGTGGACCACTGGCGGGGTGCTAGACATGGCAAGAGAGGTTGGCGACTATTGTGGCGTGGTGTCGCCGATGGGGGTGCTCATGGTGCTTGGCCTTAATGGCCATGACCATTTGGTCGTGTGCACAGGGTGTGGCTGGGCTAGCAAAGGGTAGGGCTGGTACTGAGGGAACAAGGGGACAAGGTTAGGCACAAATGGTGACCAAGATCACTGCTCAAGACAGTGTTTTAAATTTGTCCAGATTTGTGCACACAAGCTGTTTGATGAAATGGCCGAAAGAGAAAAAGTTCTGAATTTTGGTTTCAAATTTTTTGAGTGATCTCCACTAGTGCTAGGTAGTCTCTGGTTGCAAGGGTTTTGAAAGTGGAGCTCAAATAGATGGGTTTTGAAATAGGGGTGATCTATGCATATGCATTAGATTCAATTTTCAAATGCCAATTAAAATAAGTAAAAGAATGTTTTTAGCAGATCAAAAGGTGGGCCTTGGTACCTCATTATGTGTACTAGTAAGGGGTGCAAAGATCAAGAATTGTTTTTGTTAAGTTTTGAGTACTAGGAATAGCGAACGTAGGCATGGGAGTTAAATTTGCCAAAATGACCATTCCTCCTTTTTAATTCTTTTTGATTTGATTTTCTTTAGGAAAAGTTTGGGAATGATGTAGATGATGTTTAAATCACCTAAGAAACATTTTACAAGCATTGGATCACACAATCATGGCAATTCAAAACAACTTCTATTTTAAATGCACACACATATGAATGCTTTCATTTTAAATTTGGAAAAGTTTTTGTTAACCCTATTTTTGGATGATTTGATCTTGTTAAGCTTGGATTGAAGTTTTGGGATTTTACACTACTATGGAAAAAATATGATTTCTTCCAACCAAACTAGTACTACTCCAAAAATGGTTATATTTACTTGTCACAATAATGCATGTATCTAGACATGTTTTAGTGCTAGATACGAGTACATCCAATCAATTGACAATTAATATGAATCGGAGGGGAGTACTACTACTACCGTACTCCACTATTGTACTACTAGTAGTTGTACATACTAGTACTCCCGAATGTATGTTGACCAGTACTCCTACCTTTCTTTGGGATTATTAGGCCAGAGACCTTTTTAAAATTGTTAGAAATTATAATAAGACCTATCCTCTTTATTGTCTTAATTCCCGTGACAACAATCACCAAGATATACATCCACAAAGAAACATGTACACACAAAATCGATACTCAAGAATGAACAAGATATCCAAAAGAAAGTCATAGATAATTCCAGTAAGATTTTTGCTAGAAAGCATGGCCAAAGGCTCAAATTTATCTTATTGATCATCAATGACCTTCAAACACCAACGAATACATCACAACTATCACAAGGGAACAAGAGATAGATGGAATGCATTGGAAAAAGCAACAAGTATCATAAAGAATAAATAAACCTTGCAAATTCATCCATATTGCACATGAGAGAAATTGAGGAAACGATTGGCAATATAATTGCTAGATTGGCATATGTGGGATTGGTGAATCATAAACATGAATTTTATATACTCCCCAAAATATGCATTCATCTCAACTTACTCATATAACAATAAGGAAGATACAATAAAATCTTGCAAGAACCACAATAAAAGCAACTAAAGGAAATCATGCCATGATGCAACCACAAAGGTTGGATGCTAGAAAAGTATGCATTAGAGGGATACTTGTTACCGAGATACCGTTGGTAGGATGAAGTAGATATGAGTTTGTTGATCATCCTAGCTTGACTCCAATTATCATTTAGTCCCCACATCTTCTTATTATTAAATAGCAACCAATGAATCTCCAATGTACCTATAACACATTCAAGTTCACAATGATCCCAAAGCTCATTGGGTCCAAAGTAGTTAGATAAACTACAATACATAGGAGAGACTCCACATAAATATGTGCATATTGATATGAAATTGAATTTCATGCACACCTTAGCCGATAGGATTTGGTGGAGAAACCCCTATATATTGGATCAAGAAAGAAAGCATGCCATAATATAGAACATGTCGTAAATATGCATGCACAAGATTTCAAGAACCAAAAAGGAGATACAATTTGAACAAAAACACCAAGTAAACCAAGAAGTCGCACACAAGAGTGTGACACGACAAAAGGGTGTCCAAACTGTATCAAAGAGCCAAATTAACACATGAAAGGACACAAATTCAACAAATGAACAAGGCAATAGCCAAAGAGCAAAAGATAGACAAAAACACCAATGCTCAAGGATTTATCCCATCCTAAGGGATCAAACAAGTAACAAGGAATGAGACAAAACCAACTCCCAAAAAGCAAGGTTCCAACACACAAACCAAACTCTCTACACTTTTCATGATGGCACAAAGTACCAAAAGAAAAGATCAAACTTCCAAGCACATAAAACATGATATGGAACAAAACAAGAAGCATAAATATGAGTGTTCTAAATAATATAGGAGAGCTCCCCCATGGATAGTGCATTATGTAGGATTTTCCTTTTGAATGCAAAATGCACACAAATGGGATCATCACTAGTACCTACATTAAATAAAACACACGAGGATACAAAAAAAATAAGAAGATCCACAAGAGTCAAGGAAAGCTTCGGAGAAAACACAAAACATTTTGTTGGCAAGAGGTAAAACAAAATTTAAGAAAAGGCCAAAGTGAATATGATAAATAAATTCTACCATATATGGAGTACCACTTGTCCAATGACAAGAATTATGGGGAAACATTTCCCAAGGTAGTTTTCAAGGATATCATGATCATATTCACAACAACAAGTATATGAAGAAATATAAAAATTAAGCTTGATGCTTAGATAGTGATTCTTGATAGCTCCAAATAGTCACACAATCATAGAAGATTAAAGTAACTTGAAGCAAATGGTTTCCATGGAGGATATGGAGGTCCAAAATATGGGGAAACACATACCAAGAAAACTCTCACAAACAAGATCCAAAAGAGGAGCAATAAAATCAATCCAAGAGAATTGGAACTTGTTTGAGATAGATGTGCCACTTAAGAGCTAGATAATTATCAATATCAATTCTAAGTGACACTACCTCAAATGTCCACATTTTATAGGTTTGTAATATGCACAAAGCGTATGACTCCCCCATAATGTGATAAACCAAGAATACTCATCAAGAGGTAAAAACATCCAAATAGAGATGATTAATGAACATTGTGGAACTTGAATTTCTCATGAGAAAGACATACCACATAGAGACTAGATAGACTTGCAATATACATACTAAGTGGTATTCCTCATGTACACACATTTTAGGATTGTGGAATGCCCAAGCATAACACTCCCCCAAAATGGGATAGTCCATTAATCTCCCACAAGAGCCAATTAAGATATGAACAAGATGCAATAGGCTCAAACATAAAACACATACATGGTGTGTAAACCAACATACACAAGCTTGATTTCTCAAGTTAAGAAAGTATGAAGCACAACATATACAAAACACATGCAAGGTACAAAACTAACACATGCACAAGGAGGCGAGTAACTTTCAATGTATATGAGTTAATCACATGTTACCGCAAGGAGGATCATTGGATATATGATAGAAGCATGATAATCCAAATGGCTTGACATAAGAAGAATAAATGATGAAGATCCCTCAATTCTTCATAATGTAGCCAAACCTCCAATGCTCTCCAAACACACATATTGATCAAGTTTTGGCTTGTTGGTCCCCAACCAAGTTGGCTCCTAAGAAGTTAGTCACAATAGGCTTGGGAACCCAAATGGTTCTTTTCTTGAACCCACATTGAGCACCAACAAATTTGGCAAACATATTGCCAACCTCATCCTTATGAAGAGAATAAGCATCATCAATTATGATAGGGTTGGATGAGGAGTTACCAATGGTGCATGAAGAAGAAATATGCCCCTTCTCACGGCATATGTAGCAAGTTCTTCTCTTGCCATCTTTATTCTTAGGTGAGGCCACAACTCGAGGAAGAGCTCGAGTAGTCCTCTTAGGAAGAGGCCCGTCAATGACTTGAGGTGGAGCTTGAGGCCGCTTCCCTTGTTGCTTCACACTTAGAGGCTTCTTCTTCAATGGGCAAGATATAACATGATGACCTTCTTCCTTGCACTTGAAGCAAACAATGTTGGCCAGATTCTTGATTTGATCTTGTCCATTCTTCTTGTTGTCCTTGTGCTTCAAATTGATAGTGGACTTGTTCTTGACATTTGAGTTGAATTCAAGCCCACTCTTGTCATTGGGGGATTTTTGCACACTCATGATTTTGTTGAGTGCGGCTTTCCCTTGATGACCCTTTTTCAAGTCATTCTTCAAAGAAGTGACTTGAGCCTTGAGATCTTTGATTTCCTCTACATGGTTAGTTTCAACAAAAGTACTAGAGGAAGTAGATGCTACATTGTTAGAGAAACAAGGCACGGAATGTAATTCATCACGAGATATAGCATGGTTGTGAGAGGATGAATTACAAGGACTAGGACATGGCAATATAACATTTGGAGTAGATATAGTGCTATTGTCCACATGAGGCCCACTTGATGTTACCTTTGACACGATGGCCTCATGAGCTAACTTTAGCCTACCATGGGAGACTAGAAGATCCTCATGCGAGCTTGAGAGCTTGACATGACTTTCTTCTAATTTCCCATAGTTGCTAGTTAGCAAAGCAAGTTGAGCCTTTAGCTCAAAATTCTCCTTCAAAATAGATGCTTCATAGGAAATAGATTTAGTAGCACAAGCATCATCATTATTAGCAAGCGGTGAGGGAAACTTGGCAAGCTCTTTAGAATATAAAGCTTTAAGTTGCTCATGCGACTCGGTGAGTTTGATGAGATCACTCTTAACGACCCGAGAGCCATTTTCAAGGTGCTTAAAATCCTCAACAAGTTTAGCATAAGCAACTTCAATCCCAACATTTTTACTTTTAATATCACTTGCCACCTCAAGATCTCTATCACGAGATTCCTTCACTCTAGACAACTCTAGAGCAAAAGTCTCCTCAAGAGATTCCTTAGTGGTTTGTTCTTCTTCAAGAGCTTCATTTAGATGTGCAATTTGATTAGCATACTCACGCTCAAAGATACTCATTTTATCAATGGTGTTCTCATGATCCTCAATTTTTGCTTCTAACTTATCAATGTGTTCTTTGCTCTTAATAGCAAAGTCCAAGATTTCAACGAAGTTAGAGCAAGCAATATTATCCTTAACAAGAGCATGATAAACCATCTCACCCTTTTCATATAAATCATCAACATTAGTCTCTTTTTCCTCATTATCCTCATCCTCATCATCACCAGAGGTATTGGGTTCCAAAGTAGGAGTTACCTTTCAATCCCGAGCCATAAGGCATAGGTGGGAACCGTGAGATGATGATGATGAAGAATTACTTGAAGCTCCATTCAAATTTGTGTCTTTACCAATAGAATCTTCGGTTTCCTCTACATTGTTAGACACACAACAACTATAGGAAATATAAGCATTTATATTATGACAATAAGGCAAAGAGAGAATATCATCATGTGATCTATTGAGGAAATTTATACATGATATGCAAGGACTATCAACACTAGCATGTAAATCATATGTAGTGCTAGACGTGTTTAAGTCCAAAGATGAAGTATTGCAATGAGATAGAGAAGAAGGATCACAAAGAGTAAGCTCACTATCAACATTGCAATGTTCACCACCACTCACCATATCATTACCTTGTGTCTTACCACACTTTGGTGAAGTGGAATAAAAAGAGAACTCATCTCGACCGGAAGTGGAAGAAATACAATCATCCTCAATAATGTTGGACACATCATATTTATCTTGAAGTTTTGTCCATAACTCATGAGCGCTCCAAAAAGGTATGATTGAAGAAGTAACTACATAGCTCAAAGCATTAACAAGCACATTAGAAGATTGAGCATCGAGATATAAGTTTTTCTCATCCTCAAAAGATAGATTTCGGAAATCCATTGGAGGAGAAAAACCTATATCTACAATCCGCTCCAAATTTGGGTCCATGTCCCGAAAATGAATAAGCATACGAGTTTTCCATAGATCATAATTTGTGCCATCCAATATGAACATTTCATTACGCACTAATCCCCTAGCCGACATCTTTACTCTCAAGGCGGTGAAGCCTAAAATGAGAGGCTGGGCTCTGATACCAATTGAAAGGATACAAATGCCGCCTAGAGGGAGGGTGAATAGGCGGTTAAAAACTTTTCCGAGAGTGGCTCAACAAAGGCGGAATTAAACTAGCGTTTACTTTGTTAAGCACAAAACCTAGAACAACTAGGGTTCACCTATTTGCACCAATGACTTATGCTAATCAAGACAAGCAACTATGTGATAGGAAGATATATATATACCTCAAGCACGAAGGCTATCACAAAGTAAAGTGCATAAGTAAGAGCTCGGATATAGAGATAACCGAGGCACGTGGAGACGACGATATTTTACCGAGTTCCTCCCAACATGGAGTACGTCTCGTTTGGAGAGGGGGTGGTATCAAACCACCAACGCCACAAAAGGCCTCCCTTGTTCTCCTGTGAATCTCACCCCAACGGGATCGATCCACACTTCCACTATCGGTGCACTTGTCGGTGGCAATCCGGAACCTCTCACAAGGTTGGGGCACTTCTCCACAACTCAATTGGAGGCTCCCAACAAAAAGGCTTGGGGAAAGCTCCACAACTTAATTGGAGGCCCCAAGTAATCCACAAACCTGCACAACCACCAAACCGTCTAGGGTTCCAATGAACCCAAGAGTAAAAAGCTTCTCACCTTTCACCCAATCGAATCCTCACGAAGAACTCAAACCGATGCACCAAATGCAATGGCAAGAACACAAGAAGTTCTCAAGTTCTTCTCTCCCAAATTCCACCAAAGTTATAAAATCTTATGGGGGAATAAGAGAGGAAGAACAATGGAGGAAATCCACAAAAGACTCCAAGATATAGATCCCAAGATGTTCCCCTCACTTAGAGGAGAGATTGATTGGTGGGGTTGTAGATCTAGACCTCCTCTTTCAAATCCCTCAAGAATATGCAAGAATCAATGGAGGGATTAAGGGATAGCAAGCTCAAGAAGGTCAGCAATGGAGCGGAGAACTTGCAAGGAAGGTTAGGGAACCATTGGGGAAGAAGGGCCCCTTAAATAGGTCCCTAGAAATCCAACCGTTAGGCCCAGGAATCGCCCGGTCCGGATCTCCGGACTGGGACCGGAGTCTCTGGTGTACCCAGGACAAACGGGGTCAAACTGGGGGACAATCAGTACGCGTTCCGGAGATGGACCGGAGATTTACTCCGGAATCTCCGGTCTTACAAAAACTGGCAGAAAGACCAATACGAAAACAACCATAACTTTTGCATCCGGACTCTGATTTTGATGATCTTGGGCTCGTTTTAAAGAGGACAACAAACTATACAAGATCATGCAGAGAACCATCATAGTCCAGAAACGAAGGATAGAACCAAATGACGAAAGGTTTGACCTCTCTCAAAAAGACAAACCGGTAAAACCTCCAACCTCGAAAATGCAATAGAGAATGCATACAAAATCCGTTTTCGATGAACTTGGGCTTGTCATGAAGGTTGACACAAGATCTAAATCCTCTCATGGATAAGAACTAAATAATGTAAGGTTTTACCAATCTCTAAAAGACAAACCGGTAAAACCTCCAATATCGAAAACGCAATAGAGAATGCATATGAAATCCGTTTTCGATGAACTAGAGCTTGTTATGAATATTACCACAAGCTCAAGAACCTCACATGGATAATATCCAAATAACAACCAAGAAAGATGATGCCATGTATGCAAAGGTTTGAGCTCTCTCCGAAGGATATGATCAAGTTACTCACTCGAGAGCCCCTCTTGATAGTACGGCTATCTATCCTATAAACCGGTCTTCCCAACTAACACCATGAGACCGGTAAGAAAGAAACCCTATTAAGAACATACCTTTGCCTTGAGCATACTCCAATTGAGCTTGACGGTAGTGATCTTGTCCACCTCAAGATATAACACCTTTCTTGATTGCGCTAGCTTGGTGTAGACTTGCAAATTGCTCCCCATACTCCACTATGGTAGAGCTTCTCTTTTGGACATACCATCTTCACATATCCATGATCACCATAGGATGGCAAGCATCAAGCAAATGATCTCTTCGAGAAGGGTCATCTTGAACATGCACATCATTTATTCTTTCTTCATTATGTTGGTGTCTTGAAGGTACATAAGAGATATCACTCCAACTTTAGTCTTCAAGACACACTTGCTATAGGATCAACTCTCACTTGACCAATCTCCGGATCACTCATTGAAACCTTGGTTAACACTTAATTTTCTTCACTTTCTTCTTCTCCCAACCTTGAAGCCAACATATGGTTCAAGCATTGCCTATGAACAAATCTTACAGGTAAAACTCAATGCTAACATAAGTCCATAAAGATTGTCATCAATTACCAAAACCACACGTGGGGCACACATGTACTTTCACTATGAACTCTCCCGCTCGATCCCTGATGCCAATGCAACAGATCTCGAACCTTGTAGGATATTCACAACACCACGGTCTTGCGCACGCAGCCATGAACACGAACGGTAGTATGCAATCTACTAATTCTCAGTGGAACAACAGATCACACTCAATTATAATTGGTAGATTCGAACACAGGGTAATTCCAGAGGTTCTATGAAAGAAACAACTCCAAAATATTTTAATGTGGTCTAAACCCTAACTTGTGACGGCTACGGAGGTTTATATGAGGGTTGGGGCGTCCTCCCCTCTAAACGGTCCTAAAAACAGCCATAACTTGGCCCAAACTGACTTGGTTCGTCTCAAACTGATACATACCGACCCATATATGGGTTTGGCCTTATTGGCACGCAGTCCAAATATCATGGAACACCTCAAACATGTAATTCTTGGTGTGCCATCTCTCTCTCTCTTTCTGATATGTGATTTCCTCATTGCCTCCTAGTGTGCATGCCTCCCGCTCCTCCCTCACGCACTTGTTGATATTGAAAATCAGCGCTTGTCCTTCTTGCTGCAACTCTCCTCCTCCTCGCGCAACGCTTGTGTTATCAATAAACCTGATCATACAAAGATGCATAGACTTAGGTAGTATAAAGTTCTCATTAAGTAAAACATCAGGTTCAATTAGGAATGAATTCACCTGACAGTCAGTATTGATTTGACTCAATATTTCCTTCCAGGTCAGGCAGTCAGAATCATCATAATCCCAGTATATATCCTCATCAGCACTTGCTTTGCTGAGAGCCGGTCTATCCTTGTGATAGAAGAACATGGACTGCCATTGCTTCACCGATTCACTAGCCTTAATCCTAGGATAGTCTCGTTCTCTTCTAACAGAAAAGCTAAGAGTTCTGGTAATATAGGCATTACCGGCGGTCATTGCTTCACCGACTCACTAGCCTTAATCCTAGAATACGTTATTCCGATAATTTCTCTAGGTATGAAAGTAATACCAGAACAGAATGAGACTCGGCCTAATACCAAGATACCTCTCACACAAAGAGGCATAAGCGCTCATTTCCAAAATATAGTTTGGGGGAGATGGTGGAGTTGAACTCCATAGTGATCTATGACCTTAGAGAAGAAGTCTAGGGGAGGAAAGCTCAAACCTCTGTCAAGGTGAGTGCCGAAATGCACCCGCTCGTCGTCGTTGAGGGTGGGGATGGTTTGTCCATGGCCACTCCGCTAGTTACTGGTGCAGAGGAGACCTTCGTTCTCGATGACGCGAAGCTTGGCGTGATCAAGGACGCACGAGATCTAGACCCCATGGAACTTCTCCTTCTCCGCCACAGGTGTTATCGCCGCCATCGCTGCCGCAACACAAGATGAAGCCTTGGCCTTTTTTTGGGGTGTCGATGACCTAGGGTGGGCAGAGCTATGGGATTTGGGGGAAGCAGAGGAGCTCTGTTCGCAGGAGACGTTGAGAAGAAGGATGAGGAACTAGCGCTGATGAGGAGGAAGGAAGAGATCTCAACCCCTTATATCATTCATTTACGCCAAGATTCGTGCAAAGTAAATAGTAAGCGTGCCACACGTCATGGAAGGAGCTGGGTAACACCCTCGCGATGATTATGCCGCCTAGATCTTCGCGCACATATTAAAACGATGCCTCGGTTACGCGAAAGGTGGACCCACCAAAGGTCGTGCGGACAAGAATGTCCGTTAGTGACGTGACTTGGCCTTGATTGATGTCGGGTTAAATTGGAGACCAAGTTCCGGCTTAGTTTGAATTTTAAGCTAGAAAATCGAATAACGTATTCATAGGTCCGACTCGTTTTGAGACCCGGATCCTATCATTTCTTGTGAAGTATTAGGAACCCTTCAAGATTCTGCAAGTCGAAGATCAAGCTAGACGATAATGAAATCCGACTCTAGATCTTGGAGGCTTCTGTATTGCTGAGGATATACTTTTCGGTATCTCTTCATGCCTCATTGACCAGGTGGCCACTTGGGTTAGAGCTTTGCTTCACGGTCGATCGAGAAGAGACGAAGTCCAGGCTCACTGAGAAGGCCCGAAGACTTCTAGCATAGGCCTGTTATGTAACTTGTAGTTTAAGATGTACTCTGTAACAGAAGGCCCGGATAGGTCTCTCCTGTAAACCCTAGGCTAGAGCAGATATCTATATAAGCCGTCCTAGGGTAAGCCTTTAGGGCACCTCACAATAGTCTACAATTTCAACTCGCACAGACGAAATCCTTGTAACCCATATTCCGGCTCTGCTGTATTAATGGATTACTAGCAGAAGTAGGATCCGTCCAAAGCCGACGGATTCGAACCTGAGTAACTTGTGTGATCACTGTCCTGAAACACCGTACGTCTCACACCCCTCTCTTCCACACGCCTCTAGAACCTTCTAATGACGTATTGTCATCAATCCGACGACACTGGGCAATTTTGAAAATAAGGTTGAATTCAAATTTGAAAATAATTCATATTTCATTTTATAGGTTTTGTCAAATTCAAATTATTTATAAAGATATAAATTTATTTAGATTTAATCATTTTCTAAGATTTTTATTAAATTAGAAAAAGATACAATTACAAGGACGACCTCTACCCAGCGAGGCAGACAGGTGGACGACGAGCACCGCGGGGCCACACACGCGCGGAATGCTGGGCTGGTGACACGCGGGCAGAGAGGGATGGTGGGTTGAGGGAGATGAAAACGGGAGGGCGTTTTCACAAAAGTTTCAGGCACACGTAAGTTAACTGAACGAAGAACTCGTTCGGTCGTTGTGTTTTGGGCTAGCTGCGCTCGATTTTGGAGGTCTATGGAGACTAATCCGTAAAGAATCTTGATATACCGTAAAAACCAAAGTTGTAGAGGGGATCAATTTCTACATATTTCATGCTCGAGGTTTCGGAGGAGGCGGAGTGTGTGCACCGGAAATAAACGAAGAAAAGAGGCCAACACTGACGTTAACTGACGGAAATTGACGGGAAAATGTCGCGTCGGACAGAGATTTTACTCGATCTTTCGAGGAAGATTTTGAGCGATTTAGGGGGAGATTTAGTGCTCCGTTTGACCCTAGATAAAGCTGTTGGCTTCCCCTGCGCGTGCATATGCGGGTCGCCACCGGAGGAGTGCAGAGAGCGCCGGTAAAAGAGGAGGAACAGAGGTGCTGCACACGTTTCTGCTACAGTGTACGCGCGCGCGAGCACGGCGAGCGGCGCTGGCGTCACAGACGTCGTCGGGGAGGCGTGCTGGAGGGGTTGCTGGTGCTCGCGGATGGTGTGGTGGTGTGCCGGGTGTCGTGGACCATCTCCACGGACGGAAGGGCGCATGCGGCAGAGAGCAACAACAAACAGACGCGGGCATCGAGTGCTCAACAGCGACGGCGACGCATGCCATAATCAAAACAAGTAGAGGAAGCTGCTAGGAGGTGGACTAGCTCACCGTGAGCCTTGATAACAAGGGCGCTGGGCTTGGGGCCGACGGTGAATTTGACATGGCCGGCGAGCTGCTACTGCTGCTGCTTGTACATTGCGATGTCAGCCGTTACAGATGTTCCAGGCAGCCTCCACCTAGCTCCTAGTACCGTAACGCTTCAGAAGGAGGGCGTGTAGCTTCCCCACGCCTGCATGGCTCCGGTGGTGGTTGTGATCGGTGGCGTGCGTGCACTGGCCTCCTCCTTCTAGCTCCATGCTCCGAACAGCTTCAGCAGCGCCTCCCAGACACGGCAGCGGCAACAGTAGAATGGAGACGGAGCCAGGGTAGACGGCGGCGGCCAGCGGCTAGGTATTGTCCATGACCGGGCTGGCTTGGGGAGGAGGACGAAAAGATCATCCAGATCTCGATCTAGCGGGGAGGGGTGGTTGAGAGGATGGGGGAGAGGTGTTGCTAGCTTTTCTGGTCAGGAAGATAAACAGGAGCCAGATCACGAGCGCGGCGTGGGCGCGGCTGCACTTGTGACCACGTGATCGCGGGGGGAAGAGAGAAACTAGGCGCTCCTGGCTGGGTGTACACTTGGTCGGGTCAAGTCAGAGGGGGGAATGCAGCCCCGGTTCAGAGGGAGACACGGATCGGTTCAGGATTTCTAGCTGCTGATGGTGGTTTTGGGTTCCCACATATGTGGCTTTGCATCTCATGCATATACTCATATGCATCGGTATTTTGGGTGGAGGTGTGGACACGGCAAGGTGAGGTGAGGAGTGGTTGATGTTGTGGTAGATGAGAAGAGATGTTAGATTGAATTAAAACCAAATCAAATGATTAGAAAGGTTTTAGGGGATCAACACCAAACAAGAACTATAAGGAAAAAAGTGAGAATAAAGAAGGGTGTCATTATTTTATGTGAGGTTTAGTAGATGAAACCAAAAACTCACATGCATAGCCTTGCCCCAAAAGAAAAGGGAAGTAGTCACGCAATTGGCACATAATGATTGGTATCAAACCATCATTTGTCATGTGAAGAGGAAAAGGATCCATATCATGTATATATGAGCTTCATTTGAAAATACCAAAAGAGTACAATGCTCACATGCATAAGTATGGTTGTATGTTAGATAGATGGTATCAAAAAGAAATGTGATGTAGTCAAGTAAGTTGGTGGAAGGATTTCAAGAGAGATGCCCGCAACTCAAATTGGGCATGTGGCAATATGTCAAAAACAAATGAATTTTATCAAGAACTAACTATATTTATTAAGAGGGTTCAACAATGCAATTGTGAGGATAAGAACCCAAATACAAGGGTTTTAGAATACAACCAACAATAGAGAGAAGAAGGAGGTGCAAAGTTGAAAGGTTATAGTGCATGAGACATGTGCACGTGGATGGTTGGTATGCGTAGCCACTCAAGCACATTGGTGTACATGTATGAAGAGAAGAGGGGAAAATATATTGCATGTGTTATGAAAACAAGGAGTACATGCATAAGGGGTATTTAGGTGATAACCCAAAAGTGACACATGTATAGAGCACATGTATAGCTTGAATCACCCCATATGGACAAGGTAACAAACAAATTGTAGATGTAACTACCTCGGACACTACGCTCTAAGTTGCATCCCTGGATGAGCGAAAGTGGTTAAAATAATACGGTGGGGGCCCAGGGGCCACCCATAGGTAGACCCGCCGGCCGTCCTAACCACTTCCGGAACATCGGTACAAGAACGAGCAGCGTAGTCGGCAGGCGAAGGGATCAACTACATACACAAGTGAGTATGTATGCCAGCCACCATACAACAGTTCTCAGAGCCATTCCATCTAAAAGAAATAGAAATATTGCAACACCATACGACAGGATCCAAATATCCTAGATAGAGATAATAGTTTAGGATAGCTCCTCATATATCAAACATCAGAGTATCAGGCGGAAGCGGAAAACAAGGTTCGAGTACGGATAAGAAGCAAATCAGCATAACATGCCACATAAATAAACACATCCCGCACACAAATCTCGCGGATCCCCATCTCTAGAATCTCTACACCGAGTGATCGTTGCCAACATCATTTCTCTCCTCCACCTAGTATCCATCTTGCGAATACACCTGTTCATCTGAATCAAACAATTTATTGTCTGAGACCCTAGGGGTACTCAGCAAGTCTTTATGCCTCTAAAGGGGACATATACCCGGGGTGACGCAATTGCAGCAAAAGAGAATAACTAACAAGTCTATAGATACTCGCTAACCATCCGCCTAACCAAAGATAGACGGATGTCCGTTAATTAGTAACAACAGTTATAACAATATAATTAACAGATCAATCCTCCTTCTCGCTTACCAACGAGAAAGCGGACGAACAACCCATCCATTGGCAGTTTTATTAACCATTCCATGAGTATTGAACTATTTACTAGTCAGGTATTTAGTCAGATTAAAACCGGTACTTTAGTTATGCTTGTCTATGATCGAGAAACTGTGCTCCAAGTCGTCCATAACCGTGGACACGGCTTTCAGACAGATTTACCCTGCAGGGGTGCACAAATAGCAACACACACTCTATCAACCTCGGAAAAACCAAATCAAAACCCAACGAGGCATTCACGACAAAGCGATCACAGGATTTATAAATATTTCAGGGGGCCACCCCACTAAGCTACCCGCCACGAAGTTGGCCGGCTCCGGAACGGAGCCAGGGTTTGTGTGGACGGCGATAAATGACTAGGAACCCGAAAGTGTGACTAGGCTTGTCGATACAGCGAAAACGTGTCACGATCCAAAACAGTACAGGTGCTCCACGCATAATCGTAAATAAACAGTAAAGCTTGGCATAAGTACATGATAGTAATAAATCCCCAAACTAATTGTGGCCCCAAGAAATAGAAATGAATCAAGCTCTGGCTCAGGGGGGTCCACGGCCTCCCGAATGTCGATAGTGCAAATAGTCAAGGAACAGAAATCAAGTACTCGGGGTCCTACAGGACACAAGTGAGCATGAAAAACTAAATAGCAGATATTGCTCACCGGTGCCTCTTTCATTAGTTATCCCATTACAATACAGGTTAAGTTGTTTAGGTACCTCGTTATCCATCAGACACTCACATACCCTACACATGCTTTTCTACGACTCGCATGGCTCAAACAACTCCTGTAGTAATGGCTCATGGGATGGAGAAACAAGCTCGGTGGGGTTTAAAAGTAAAGGCTATGCATTACTTGGGATTCAATTTAATGCAATAGAGACTCAATGATGCAAGAATAAGATAGAGGCAATAGGTACTATATGTATGCAAGCATGTGGTAGTGCTTGCCTGGCAGCTCAGTTGAAGCGAGAGGCGGATCTGGGTAGTACTCCTGGGATTCCTGGTATTTACCCTGCTCGGCGTCTATTCGAAAGAAGAACCAAACAAACAAGGGCCAACATAAATAAAGTGCGCAAACGTATGAATTAAAATGCGACAAGCAAACAAGCATGCCATGATGAATTATGCACAGTTTACATGGCAATAATGTAGCATGGCATGGGTGAGGTGTGGGGTACAAGAATAAAGCATTTTATTGAGTTTTAGCCATGTTTTGCTCCCATATAACTTGCTGTCCACTTAATATTTATATGATGCTTGCTGCAATTCAGAACATGCAATGCATAGTTAGAACAGGCTCGTCACGCTGATCGATTTAGACATATTATTTGTCGAAATTGGAGTTGTAGAATTAAAGTTATTAATTAATTAAGAAAAGGCCTTTTTATTACATTTAAATAATTTCGAAAATTTAAAAAAAACTCAAAAGATATTTTAAATGGCATATTTGAATTCCCCACATTTTCCTGATTCCAAAACATATATTATTTATATTATTTGGATTTATAATTCAAAAGTTCTTAAAAACAAATTTAAATACATATTAAACATTTCTGAAAATTGTTTTTATAAAACAGATAAACCAGATACTTTTTATACCCAGGCAGATCTAGCCCCAGCCACCGACAGGTGGGACCAAGCTGATCTGGCGAAACACTGCGCGACAGAACTTTTCTCAGCATGGTAGTGAGCCAGTGTGATGCATGTGGGTCCAGTGGTGAAACGTCCCACGCGACAATGGCGAAGGGGCTTGCCACGCGGCGCAGAGGGGGACTGCGGGTTGAGGGTCTGGAACCACAGGTCCCTTTCTGTAAAACAGACGCAGCCGCCGATAGGTGGGCCCTGGAGGAAGCGCGGGTTAAGGAACTAAAAAGGGTGGGGGGTTTTCTGTAAAAGTACCACGCGGTACTGTTGTTCTGCTCTGAACCTACTGACAACAGATCGGTGCGCGACAGGATCGGCACGACATGGGGGAAATCGAACCTGCGACTCACGCGTGCGCACGGCGGCGGTGACCACTGGGACGGGATGAGGTTGGTGTTAGGCAGCGGCTGTGTGGCTAGGTAAGGTTCTCGTGACGCCTCGGCGAGCAAACGCACGCGTGACGCCGGTGCACCGAGACTACTCGACGAAATGGCCGACATGTCCAGGAAGCGACGGCGACTGTGAGGATGTCTAGGAGGTTTGTGGACTCACCCTGGTGGCGTTGGTGGCGGCGGTTCGTGCCGGGGAGCACCAGATCGTCGACGTAGCAGACGGCCAGAGCTAGGGTTTTGCCTCGGTGTCGCGGACGTGCAGCAGCTACCGGGCCTTCTCCTCCTCGTTGCAGAGCACAGGGGCGACACAGGGGATCCCGTGGCCTTCCTCGACACCCTCGGTGCCACGCCCGCCTCCTCAAACTGGTGCAAGAGGTGGATGCCGACGGTGGTGGCCAGCGATGGAGGAGATGGTGGCAAGGGAAGATGAGATGGCAGGGGAGCGGCGCAGCGGCTTGGGGCGGATCTGGAGCTGCACGACAGAGAGAGGGGGGTGAGGTATGATGCACAATGCAGGGAACTAGGTCCAAGATGATGAGGGTTGAGAGAAAAAGGGAGCTCACAAAAGATAAATATTCAAACAAATCAAATGAAACCAAAAGAGCACAAGATGGTGGTGACTTGCATGGCCCATGCATAATTAATAATTACCATGATCATTTTGTTAAAACAATAATAAGGTCTCATGGCATTTATTCGCATGCATTCCAAAATATGGAGCTAAGGCCAAGCTAAATGCATTGAAAAGGATGTTCCATGTGGAGTAGATGGAGAAGGTCATATTTGAATATAAATGGGACCTGCTAGTGTGTATGTTCCACTAGGTGTTTAATATCCCCAACAATATTCCAACATGAGCAACTATTCCAAAACACTCCATATGGAAGCTAGAAAAAGGGGTACCACTCATAATACATGCAAAGGTGGCTCCACATATCATTAATGTGAAAACAACATGATGTTAGTGTGAGAGCATGTGGAAATAGAAGTGGATCCATCCCAACCCACATGAGCTAGATTAAATGCCAAAGGAAAATATACAAGCTCAGGTATAATTAGGATGGTGGGAATATAAGGTGGTGACAAGGGAGAGGTGGTGGAGTTGAATAAAAGATATGCCCCCAACTCAACTTGGGCATCAAGCATTTATCAAGGACCAAATACAATATATCAAGAGCCAAATACAATTACTAATGCATATGAGAGAAGAGCCAAATGGAAGAAGGTTTTATATGATGCTCAAATGCAAGTTGGCATGATGACATGAGCATGATATAATTATGATGCAACAATTATATGTATGAAGTAGCAATTATATTACTAGACCATGTAGCATTACATATGTTAGACAGATGGGATGCTACAACTCTCCCCCACTAAACAGGATCTCGCCCCGAGATTCTAGGAAGAAGAAGAAGACACGAAGAGGGTAGGATACTTGGCACGGAGCTCGTCCTCGCGTTCCCAAGTGGCTTCATCAACGGAATGGTGCGCCCACCGCACCTTGCAGAACTTGATGGACTTGTTGAGAGTCCTTCTTTCTGTGACTTCTAGGATTTTTATGGGGTGTTCTTGGTAAGATAGATCTTCTTGGAGATTGATGAGTTCATGGTCCACGGTCTTGCCGGGATCCTTGAAGCACTTCTTGAGTTGAGAGATATGGAAAACATCATGGACCTTGAGTTTTTTAGGGATCTCAAGAGCATAAGCGACTTCTCCTCTTCTTCCATGAACTTTGAAAGGACCGATGTATCTAGGAGCCAGCTTTCCTTTGATACCAAACCGGTGCGTGCCTCTCATGGGAGTGACACGAAGGTAAACGAGATCACCAGGGACATACTCCATGTCCGTGTGCATTCTATCATAGTTGCTCTTCTGGCGACTTTGAGCAACCTTCAGATTTTCAAGAATGATGTGAACCTTCTCCTCCGCTTGAGTTACAAGGTCGGGGCCAAACAATGTTCTTTCACCTGCGCCAGACCAACCAATCGGAGTTCTGCATTTGCGACCATAGAGAACCTCAAATGGTGCCATCTTTAGACTTTTCTGGAAGCTGTTGTTGTAAGAGAATTCAGCATAAGGAAGGCATTCTTCCCACTTCATGCCGAAAGAGATAACGCAAGCACGGAGCATATCTTCAAGAATCTGATTGATCCTTTCAACTTGTCCTTGCAACTGAGGATGGTAAGTTGTGCTGAAGTTCAATTTTGTTCCCAAAGCATTTTGGAAACTTCCCCAGAACTTGGAAGTGAAGATTCTTCCACGGTCTGAGATGATCTCAAGAGGAACCCCATACAGAGAGACAATTCTGTTGATATAGAGCTCAGCCAACTAAATTGCAGAAATTGTTTCCTTGACGGGAAAGAAGTGAGCCACTTTAGAAAGCCTGTCGATGACAACAAAGATTGCATTGTTGCCCTTCTGTGACCTTGGAAAACCAGTTATGAAGTCCATCTCTACTTTCTCCCATTTCCATTCCCGAGGCTTCAATGGCTGTAGAAGACCGGAAGGTTTCTGATGGATAGCTTTAACTCTGCGGCAGACATCACACTCGCAGACATACTTGGCACAACATTGTTTCAACCCAAGCCACCACTATTGTGTTTTCAAGTCCATGTACATCTTAGTGCGGCCAGGGTGGATAGAAAGAACAGAATCATGCGCCTCCTTAAGAACTTGCTCTCTCAAACCCGAGTCGTTCGGAACGTACATTCGGTGTTCAAAGAATAGAGCTCCCTGATCATCGACGTGAAAGGACTCATATCTCGGCAGTTTAATGTTGGAGATTATGTTTTTGGCGTAAGCATCACCTCGCTGACTAGCACAAATCTTTTCTTCCAAGAGAGGGGTTGCCAGAAGATTTAGAAGATACCCTTGATCCACAATTTCAAGGTTGAGTTGCGGAATTCCTTGCACAAGAGAGGGTGTTGTTCTTCTAGCATGAGGTTGTTGACATAAGCTTTTCGGCTGAGAGCATCGGCCATGACATTAGCTTTGCCCGGAGTGTAGTTGATGGTCAAATCGAAATCATTAATTGCTTCAATCCACCTTCTTTGACGAAGGTTGAGATTAGGCTGTGTGAAGATATACTTCAGACTCTTGTGATCAGAAAAGATCTCACAATGGTTGCCAAGCAAGTAGTGCCTCCATACTTTCAAAGCAAAGACAACTGCTGTGAGTTCGAGGTCATGTGTAGGATAGTTGATCTCATGCGTCTTCAACTGTCGAGAGGCATAAGCAACAACTTGTTTTTCTTGCATGAGGACCACACCCAATCCTTGCAAGGAGGCGTCACAGAATATCTGGAAATGCTTTGATGTATCTGGAGGAATCAAGACTGGTGTGGAAGTGAGCTTCTCTTTGAGTGTTTCAAAGTTTGCTTGACATGCAGGAGATCAAAGGTATTTCTTGCCTTTCTTGGGGAGATCGGTAAGAGGCTTCACAATCTTCGAGAAGTTCTGAACGAAGCGATGGCAGTAACTAGCCAAACCAAGGAAACTCCGGACTTCTTTGACATTTATGGGTGGAAGCCAGTGAACAATTGTCTTAACAGTTTCTGGGTTGACGGCAATGCCCTTGGCAGAGATAACGTGACCAAGGTAGGTGACTTCAAAGACGAACTCACACTTGGAGAACTTTGCATACAGGCGGTTCTCACGAAGCTTATTTAAGACACACCGAAGGTGTTCTTCATGTTCTTCTTTTGACTTAGAATAGACTAGGATGTCATCCAGATAGACCACGACGAACTTATCAAGATACTCCATGAAAACCGAGTTCATAAGCCTCGAGAAGGTGGCAGGTGTGTTGGTGAGACCGAAAGACATGACCGTGTACTCATACAGGCCATAGCGGGTGGTGAAAGCTGTTTCGGGAACATCTTCTTTGTGAATCTTGATTTGATGATATCCACTTCTCAAGTCAAGTTTAGAGAATACCACAGCTCTAGCTAGCTGATCGAAGAGATCATTAATCCACGGAAGGGGATATTTATTCTTGATGGTTTTAGCATTGAGAGCCCGATAGTCAACACAAAGTCTATCAGTCTTGTCTCGCTTCTTCACAAAGATGGTTGGGCTACCCCATGAAGCAGTACTGTGCTGAATGAAACCCAACTTCTCTTGTTCATCAAGCTGACATTTGAGTTCAGCCAATTCAGCAGGACCCATTTTATAAGGCCGCTTGGAGATAGGAGCGATTCCAGGTTCAAGCTCAATCACAAACTCGACCTCTCAATCAGGAGGCATACCTGGCAACTCTTCAGGAAAAACAACTGGGAACTCACAGACCACCGGAACACTCTGAATAGCTTCCATAGCATCATCATTCAGAGCCGCCAAAGAGAAAAACTGAATTGAAGGAGTCAGACTTGGAGAATAGACTATATGGCCTTCAGGAATTTTTAGAGAAACTGAGCGTTCAGCACAATCAATCATAGCTGCATTTGCTGTTAACCAATCCATGCCCAAGATAACATCAATGTCAGAATTGCCTAGAATAATTAAGGAACCCGGGAACAAAGAGCCACCAATCTCAATTTGATTGCCATGGCTGATATGAGCAGCCCTCATGTTTGACCCAGGAGATTGTACCACAAGACGATGCAATAAGGGAACCATAGCCAGATCATGCTCATGCGCAAACTTGTGAGAAACAAAAGAATGCGAAGCACCAGAATCAAACAAAACTCGTGTAGGGACTGAGTTAACATGAAGCATACCCATCACAACTCTAGGTGCATGCTCAGCTTGAGCGGCGTTGACACAGTTGGCATGAGCAACAGTAGACCCGGGCTTGGTGTTGATGTTGAGAGCCCGAGGTGGAGGTGCACGAACCATAGAAGAACTTGCCGCAGGTCTTGGAGGTGGTGGAGGAAGAGCTTTGTTGTTCGTTGGACAATTCTAGTGTTGATGCCCAGTGTTTCCACAGGTGTAACAGCACTGTGGACTGGGCAGCGTGAGCTGGGACTCCGCCACGCGCTCCAGCGTAGTTGTGGTTGTAGCCCCTTGGAGCTGCGGTGAAGGAGTTTGGTGGCCTTGCCGCGTAGCTTGACGGTCTTGGTGGAGCCAGGAGCGACGGTTGGGTGTTAGGAACCCACACGCGGCGCTTAGAAGGAGCTGTCATAGCTGAAGAGCTTGCTGTGTCACGGCTGTGTTTCTTGGACTCGTCAAACACTTGCCTACTTGCGTCTTCCTGCAGAGCTGTATGTTGGAGTTCCAGAAAAGACCCCGACCTTGCATGAGTGATTGCATATTTGATTGATGCATTGAGCCCTTGCCTGAACCTCTTTTGCTTCTTCTTATCATCAGAGATCTCATCGCCACCATACCGAGAAAGGTTCATGAAGTTCCTGATATAGGTATTGACATTGTCATTTCCCTGCTTGAGGTTGAGAAACACTTCCTTCGTCCTTTCCATGACAATTTCTGACAGATATTGCTCTTTGAAATCCCCAGTGAACTACTCCCAAGTAGGCTGAAACTCAGAGTGATTTGCCTTCAGGTAATTTTCCCACCATAGAGCTGCATCTCCCTTCAGAAGGTGAGTGGCACATTTTACCCATTCTTGCTCAGGAACATCAGCAGTGATCAGCAACCTTGACATCTCACGCAACCAATCATCAGCATCAAGTGGCTGATCAGACACCTAAAAGTGGCGTGGGTTGAACTTCAGAAAACTCTTGATGTCTCCTCGCTTGGGAGGTGGAGGTAGCGGAACAAACTCATTCCTCCTAACACTTTCTTCAAATTGCTGCTGGTTCTGCTGCATTGCTCCCAAGGCATTAGCAATACTTGCCAACGCAGCCCCCAATTCAGGTGGTATGTCCTCCTCAGAACGGCGTGGTGGTGCCATCCTGTGATTGATATAAAACTCAAGTCAGTACCAAAATGGAGAATAATAATAATCCAAAATAGTACCAAAATGGAATTAACCAAGATTAAAGGATACAAATTACTAAGATGATACTAAAATATCAACAAAGTTCAAAGCACCTAGAAGATATTAAGCATATCGCACACGACTGAACAAGGAGTGTGGTACACGAAGCTATCAAAGAAAAAATTTCCGCAAATTTCGGCATTAAAACATCACTATATGTGCAAAACCACTTAACGAAGCAAGATTAGTAACTCTACCGATTCAATATACAAGAGCGAATGATAAAAGTAGTGGTATGGTCGCGACTCCATCCCGCACTCAAATCATTACTCCGTACATGAATAAGTAAAACAAATATCCCAACTTTCTTCTTTCTTAAGATGAACCTAAAGATTAGCAACTACGGAAACAAACACCCCAAACAAGATAGCATCGGATAACAAAGAGTAAGACAGATCGCGTCGGTTTACAACGAATCAGATAGATCGCTTCGGTTTACAAAAGCCTGTCGGTATGGAATGTACCAACAGTTGATAACCAAAAGGAAGATAGTGATAACAAGTTGGATGCAATAGATAGACAAGTAGTTACACACACTCTCACACACACACAACCTATGGTACTACGGAACCCAGAACACATGAATCCTAGTTTGAATTTTAGAAGAGGATTGAAAACGTTACACTTCCTTACCAGAAAAGGGCGGGTGGGTGGGTAAGAAGAAAAAATGGAAGCAGTCCTACTCTCACGTTTTGTTATTCCCTAGTATATATAGCTACCAAAATATTTGCTAGACTGACAACGACCATTTGGCTGAGACCCTGAAGGGCAGGATGGCTCTGATACCAATTGTAACTACCCCGGACACTACGCTCTAAGTTGCATGCCTGGATTAGCGAAAGTGGTAAAAATAGTACGGTGGGGGCCTAGGGGCCACCCATAGGTAGACCCGTCGGCCGTCCTAACCACTTCCGGAACATCGGGACAAGAACGAGCGGCGTAGTCGGCAGGCGAAGGGATCAACTACATACACAAGTGAGTATGTATGCAAGCCACCATACAACAGTTCTCAGAGCCATTCCATCTAAAAGAAACAGAAATATTGCAACGCCATACGGCAAGATCCAAATATCCTAGATAGATATAATAGTTTAGGATAGCTCCTCATACATCAAACATCAGAGTATCAGGCGGAAGCGGAAAACAAGGTCCGAGTACGCGGATAAGAAGCAAATCGACATAAGATGCCACATAAATAAACACATCCTGCCCATAGATCTCGCGGATCCCCATCCCCGGAATCTCTACACCGAGTGATCGTTGCCAACATCATCTGTCTCCTCCACCTAGTATCCATCTTGCGAATACACCTGTTCATCTAAATCAAACAATTTATCGTGTGAGACCCTAGGGGTACTCAGCAAGTCTTTATGCCTCTAAAGGGGACATATACCTGGGGTGACGCAATTGCAGCAAAAGAGAATAACTAACAAGTCTATAGATACTCGCTAACCATCCGCCTAACCAAAGATAGACGGATGTTCGTTAATTAGTAACAACAGTTATAACAGTATAATTAACAGATCCATCCTCCTTCTCGCTTACCAACGAGAAAGCGGACGAACAACCCATCTGTTGGCAGTTTTATTAACCATTCCATGAGTATTGAACTATTTACTAGTCATGTATTTAGTCAGATTAAAAGCGGTACTTTAGTTATGCTTGTCTATGATCAAGAAACTATGCTCCAAGTCGTCCATAACCATGGACATGGCTTTTAGAAAGATTTACCCTGTAGGGGTGCACAAATAGCAACACACACTCGATCAACCTCGGAAAAACCAAATCAAAACCCAATGAGGCATTCACGACAAAGCGATCACAGGATTCATAAATATTTCAGGGGGCCACCCCACTAAGCTACCCGCAATAAAGTTGGCCGGCTCGGAGCGGACCAGGAGTTTGTGAATGACGGCGTAACGGGAACCCGAAAGTGTGACTAGGCTTGTCGATACAGCGAAAACGTGTCACGGTCCAAAACAGTACAGGTGGTCCACGCACAATCGTAAATAAACAGTAAAGCATGGCATAAGTATAGGATAGTAATAAATCCCCAAACTAATTGTGGCCCCAAGAAATAGAAATGAATCAAGATCTGGCTCAGGGGGGTCCACGGCCTCCCGGATGTTGATAGTGCCAATAGTCAAGGAACATGAATCAAGTACTCGGGGTCCTACGGAACACAAGTGAGCATGAAAAACCAAATAGCAGATATTGCTCACCGGTGCCTCTTTCATTAGTTATCCCATTACTACTCAGGTAAGTTGTTTAGGTACCTCGTTATCCATTAGACACTCACATACCCTACACATGCTTTTCTACGACTCGCATGGATCAAACAACTCCTGTAGTAATGGCTCATGGGATGGAGGAACAAGCTCGGTGGGGTTTAAAAGTAAAGGCTATGCAGTACTTGGGATTCAATTTAATGCAATCGCGACTCAATGATGCAAGAATAAGATAGAGGCAATAGGTACTATATGTATGCAAGCATGTGGTAGTGCTTGCCTGGCAACTCAGTTGAAGCGAGAGGCGGATCTGGGTAGTACTCCTGGGATTCCTGGTATTTTTCCTGCTCGGCGTCTATTCGAAAGAAGAACCAAACAAACAAGGGCCAACATAAATAAAGTGCGCAAGCGTATGAATTAAAATGCGACAAGAAAACAAGCATGCCATGATAAATGATGCACTGTTTACATGGCAATAATGTAGCATGGCATGGGTGAGGTGTGGGGTACAAGAATAAAGCATTTTATTGAGTTTTAGCCATGTTTTGCTCCCATATAACTTGCTGTCCACTTAATATTTATATGATGCATGCTGCAATTCAGAACATGGAATGCATAGTTAGAATGGGCTCGTCGCGCTGATCGATTTAGACATATTATTTGTCGAAATTGGAGTTGTAGAATTAAAGTTATTAATTAATTAAGAAAAGGCCTTTTTATTATATTTAAATAATTTCGAAAATTTAAAAAAAACTCAAAAGATATTTTAAATGGCATATTTTAATTCCCCACATTTTCCTGATTCCAAAACATATATTATTTGTATTATTTGGATTTATAATTCAAAAGTTCTTAAAAACAGATTTAAATACATATTAAACATTTCTGAAAATTGTTTTTATAAAACAGATAAACCAGATACTTTTTATACCCAGGCAGATCTAGCCCCAGCCACCGACAGGTGGCACCGAGCTGATCTGGCGAAACACTGCGCGGCAGAACTTTTCTCACCACGGGCGAAGTGAGCCATGGTGACAGACAGGTGGGTCCGGCGGTGAAACGGTCCCACGCGACAGCGGGCGAGACGGGGCATGCCACGCGGCGCAGAGGGGGCCTGCGGGTTGAGGGTCTGGAACCATAGGTCCCTTTCTGTAAAATGGACGCAGGCGCCGACATGTGGGCCTTGGAGGAGACGCGGGTTAAGGAACTAAAAAGGATGGGGGTTTTCTGGAAAAGTACCACGCGGTACCGTTGTTCTGCTCTGAACCTACTGACAACAGATCGGTGCGCGACAGGATCGGCGCGGCGCGGGGGAAATCGAATCCGTGACCTCGCGCGTGCGCACGGCGGCGGTGACCACTGGGATGGGCTGAGGTTGGTGTTAGGGAGCGGTTGTGCGGCTAGGTAAGGTTCTCGCGACGCCTCGGCAAGCAAACGCACGTGCGACGCCGGTTCACCGAGACTGCTCGATGAAACGGCCGACGTGTCCAGGAAGCGACGACGACTGTGAGGATGTCTGGGAGGTTTGTGGACTCACCGTGGTGGCATTGGTGGCGGCGGTTCGTGCCGGGGAGCAGCGGATCGTCGACGTAGCACACGGCCGGAGCTAGGGTTTTGCCTCGGTGTCACGGACATGCAGCAGCTACCGGGCCTTCTCCTCATCGTTGCAGAGCACAGGGGCGACGCAGGGGATCTCGTGGCCTTCCTCGACACCCTCGGTGCCATGCCTGCCTCCTCGAACTGGTGCAAGAGGTGGATGCCGACGGTGGTGGCCGGCGATGGAGGAGATGGTGGCAGGGGAAGATGAGATGGCAGGGGAGCGGCGCAGCGGCCTGGGGCAGATCTGGAGCTGCACGGCAGAGAGAGGGGGGTAGATAAGGGTAGAGGGGAGGCGTGGTGCAAGAAAAAGGTGGCTTCGGCCTCCTTTTCTCCCCTCGAGCACGTGCTCGGCCAGGCTCGGCAGGGGAGTGGGGTGACTGCAGGTGGGGGCCAGGGAGAGGATGGATGGCTCGGTGGGGTCCTTGTGCAGCAAGAGAAAGAGAGGGGCCAAGAGGGGAGGGGTAGATCGTCATGGGGTGGCAGGGAGCTAGGGTCAGAGGGAAGTATGTGTAACTACCTCGGTGAATTACGCTCCTAGTACAAGCCTGGATGATCAGAAATGGTTGAAATAGTACGGTGGGGCCCAAATGCCACTCACAGGTAGACCTTTCGGCCGTCCCAACCATTTCCAAACATCGGGACAAGAACGGCGTGTCGGCGGCGAAGGGATCAACTACATACACAAATGAGTATGTATGCAATCCACCATACAATAGTACATCGAGCCATTCCATCTAAAAAGAAAGGAAATATATAGCATACGGCAAGATCCAAATATCCTAGATAGATATAATAGTTTAGGATATCTCCTCATACATCAATCAACAGAGTATCAAGCGGAAGTGGAAGTCAAAATCCGAGTACGGATAAGAAGCAAATCGGCATAAGATGCCCCATAAATAAGCACATCCCGCCCACAGATCTCACGGATCCCCGTTCTCGGAATCTCTACACCGAATGATCGTTTCCCATATCGTCCGTCTCTTCCACCCAGTATCCATCTTGCTAGGGTACCTGTTCATCTGAACCAATAATTTATCGTGTGAGACCCTAGGGGTACTCAGCAAGTCTTTATGCCTCTAAAGGGGACACAACCTGGGGTGACGCAATTGCAGTAAAAGGTAAACCCTAGCAATTCTATAGATACTCGCTAACCATCCGCCTAACCAGAGATAGACGGATGTCCGTGAATTAATAACCACAGTTATAACAGTTATAACGGTAATCTTAACAGATCCATCCTCCTCCTCGCTTACCGACGAGGAAGCGGACGAACAACCCCCCATCCGTTGGCAGTTTTATTATCCATTCCATGAGTGTTGCACTAATTACTAGTCAGGTACCTAGTCTAGTCAATTTAAAAGCGGTATTTAGTTATGCTTGTCTATGATCTAGAAACTGTGCTCCAAGTCGTCCATAACCGCGGACACGGCTTTCAGAAAGTTTTACCCTGCAGGGGTGCACAAATAGCAACACACACTCGATATGCCTCGGAAAAACCAAATCAAAACCCAACGAGGCAGTCACGACAAAGCAATCACAGGATTCAGAAATATTTCAGGGGGCCACCCCATTAAGCTACCATGACGAAGTTGGCCGACTCGAGACGGACTCAAGGTTTGCGCCAATGGCTGTGAACGACCGGGAACCCGAAAATGTGGTGGGCTTGTCGACACCGAAAACACTCCGCTTCCCTAAAAGCGATTAAGTGAAGCACCTTGTACAATTTAAATAAAGCGATAAAGCATGGCATAAGTATGCAGGATAGTAAATAAAACCTCAAACTAGTTTGTGGCCCCAAGAAATAAGAATGAATCAAGCTCGCTCGGGGGTCCATAAGCCTCCCGGATGTGGATATAGCGAATATTCTTGGAACAGAATCAAGTACTCGGGGTCTTACGGACACAAGTGAGCCTGAAAACCAAATAGCGAATATGGCTCACCGATGCCACTTTCATTAGTTATCCCATTACTACTCGGGTTAAGTTGTTTAGGTACCTCGTTATCCATCGACACTCACATACCCTACTCATGCTATTCTACTGCATGGCTCAAACAACTCCTGTAGTAATGGCTCATGGGATGGAGGAACAAGCTTCGGTGGGGTTTAAAAATAAGGGCTATGCAATACTTGGGATTCAATTTAATGCAATCGCGACTCAAAGATGCAAGAATAAGATAGAGGCAATAGGTACTATATGTATGCAAGCATGTGGTAGTGCTTGCCTGGCAGCTCAGTTGAAGCAAGGGATGGATCTGGGTAGTGCTCCTGGTTGTCTTGATATATCCCCTGCTCAGCTTCTATTCAAGAAGAACCAAACAAACAAGGGCCAACATAAATAAAGTGCACAAGCATATGAATAAATGCGACAAGCACACAATCATGCTATGATGAATGATGCACAATTTGCATGGCAATAAGGTAGCATGGCATGGGTGAGGTGTGGCATACAAGAATAGATCATTTTATTAAGTTTTGGTCACTTTTTATTCTCATATTAGTTGCTGTATACTTTATATTTATATGATGCATGCTTCAAAACAAACCATGGAATGCATAAATGGAAAGGTCTCGTCGAGCTAATCATTTTAGACATATCATTTATTAAATTTGGGGTTATAAAACAAAAGTTATTAATTAATTAAGTCAAAAGGGCAATTTATTGTAATTTTATTATACTTGGGAAATAAATTGTTCAAAATATATTTTGGATGGAAGATTTGAATTCCTCACATTTTCCTGATTTGAAAACATATATTATTTGTTTAAATTGGATTTGTATTTTAAAAGTTATTTAAAAACAGAATTATATTTGAATTTGAAATAATTAGAAAAAGATTTGAATTTAAAACAGATCTGCGGAATTACTTTTGTTACTCAGGTTTAGCAGGACCTGACGCTGGCGTGGCGCTCTATTGTTGGGACTCCACATATGAAAACCTTACGCCACCATGAGCAGTCCATTAAGCGAATAATGACGGGCAGCAGAGACCTCGGCCCCCATGGCAACAGTGAGCAGGTCTTGAGGCTGCCAGCGGTGCAATGAGGAGGTTGAGGATTTCTAAAGCTTAGGTACCTTTTGCAAAAAAACAGGAGGCCGACAGGTGGGACCAGCTGGGACCATGGGTTAGGAGTAAAGCAGCGGGGGTTTAGCATAAAACAGCGTCGCGACGACTGTGTGCTTCTTCTACAGCGTTACAGGCGACAGATCGATGCCGATCATGGCGGTCTGCGCAGTACTCGAACCCGACTTTGGCGTCTTGTGGAGGCCGGAGCTGCTGATGGGCTAGGGCTAGTCTTTGAGGAACGGCTGCACGAGAAAAAGGTGGCCTTGGAGGCTGAACAGCAGCAAGCCTTGTGAGGCGTTCACCAGCAGTCCGGTGAGGCTAAGGAGATCGGCGAGAGGGGGTTATGCAGGAGGTGGGCTGCTCACCGCGAGTGTGTCGGTGGAGTTTGTTGAGCGGAGAGCTAGCGATCGGCGATGCAGCCAGTGAGCCGTTAGGTTTGGCGTCGGCCTCGGCGTGGTGCAGCTCTGGGTCTCCTCCTCCTGACAGGCGTGTTCGAGCGGCAGGGGAGCCTCCTGGTACTCTCCAACCACTCCACGGACTGCTCGCGCGTCTGGAACGGCGGGGCGCGGTGGAGGCCGAGGGTGCCGGCGATGGTGTAGGTGGCGATGGTGGAGAAGAGAGGGGGAGGAAGCAGGGCTCCTCGGCCAGATCTGGAGAGGCAGAGGGGTTCCGTGGGGTGGTGGTAAAGCAGAGGGAGGGAGGCTGACGCCGTGGGGAGCAGGTAGACGATAAAGGTGGCTCAGCCACCTTTATCCTCCCTCTCCTTCACGTGCTTGGCAGGGGCAGGTAGGGCAGGGGTAAGGGGAGCTGCCAGGTGGGGTAGGGCAGGCCAGGGTCGGGGTGGTTCGGGCTGGGGCCCCTAGGGCAGAGAGAGAGCAAGAGAGGGAGAGGGGGGTAGCCTCGGGTAGAGTTAGGGTTGGAGGTGGGAGGCTCGGGCTAGGGTTAGAGGGAGCCTCGGGCCAGGGCTTGTGTGGTGGAGGGGGGTAGCTAGGTGGCATGGTGGGGCCAGCTAGGTGAGAGATAGAGGGAGGCCGAGAGAGGGAAGGTGTGGTAGGGGACTAGGGGGTATGGTTTAGGTTTAGCTTAGGGTTTAGAGAGAGAGGGGAAAGATGAGAGAGAGATGGGGGTGAGGTTTGTTGTTTTGCCAAGCTCAAGCAAGATCAAGCAAAGAGCAAGCAAGAACTAGACAATGAAAAGAGAGGGATGGATGAGGGTTAGGGTTTTAAGCAAGGTCAAGATAAGATCAAGCTAAAGGAGGGAGAGATAGATGAGTGATGGCATGATCCATCCAAACGAGTAAAATCCAAATGACAAGCAAAAGATGTACTTGCATGGCCCATGCAACTATTTAATTCAATTTTGATTCTTGTGAAGACAAAATTAATACATGGCATTATTATGATGCATTCCCAAAATTGGAGTAAGGCCCAAGCAAAAGAATCTAGAAAGAATTCCAAGTGGAATAGATGGAGATAGCCATGTTTGAAATAGAATGGGCCATGCTAGTGTGTATGTTCCACTAGATGATCAATAGTCCCAAAATATTCCAACATTAGCATCATTCCATGATGAACCATATGGAAGCTAGGAGAAAGGTTCCACTCACAAGGCATGCAAAGGTGGCCATGTGGCTCTCATATATCAATAATGTGAAAACAACATGATGCTAAGATGAGAGCATGTGGAAAAGAATTGGATCCATCCCAACCCATATGAGCTAGAGGTAAAGCCAATAAGTGCCAAGCTCATATTTAGTTGGATGGTGGAATTATAAGGTGGTGAAAGAAAGGTGGTGGAGTTAATAAAAGATGCCCCAACTCAACTTGGGCATTTAAACAATATATCAAGACCCAAATACAATATCAAGAGGCAAATACAATTAACAATGCATATGAGAGAAGAACCAAATGAAAAAGGGTTTTATATGATGCTCAAATGCAAGGTGGCATGATGACATGAGCATGATATAATTATGATGCAACAATTATATATAAGAAGTAGCATCTATCTAGACTAGGCTAGTAGCATTGCAATTGTTAGACAATTGGGATGCTACAACTCTCCCCCACTAAACAAGAATCTCGCCCCGAGATTCCTAGGAAAAAGAAAACAACAGAAGGAGGCGGTGTTGAGCGAAGGTGACCCTCTCATTCCCAAGATGATGAAGAACGGAATGGTGCGACCACTACACCATGCAAACTTGCTAGACTTGTTGCGAGTCTTGCGTTTTGCTTCAAGAACAACGGATTAGAAGAATTGAAGGGTTGTCGTGAGACAAGCAGGATAGGATGGACATAGCTCCGGTTTTCTCAAGAAACATGATAAAAGAATAGAACCACTTGTGAAAGAAAAAGACAAGATGATGCATCGTGGATAAAGAAAGACATGTCGTTAAGATTAAAGATTTACCGATACTAGAGAGGATGGATCTTTGTGTGCGGAAGGAAAGAGCTAGATTGGAGAGATTTGAAGCACTATGACAATAGCATCGTATTCTCTCTCGGATTTTTGAAATGAATTTCGGAACAATATTGCCCTCAAACAATAGAGTCCCTTGATATGAACAGAAAGATTTAGCTAGACATCGCCGGATTAGATTCTTGTTGCGCCGGTAAGAACCCAAGGATCACGCAATTGAGGTGCACGGATATAACTTCCAGAGACGGATATGAAGCCAGATCATGGTGGAATCCCGAGAAGCAAAGAGTATGGAGGATCTGGAGTTTATTGTAGGAACACTTATTGCTTTCTTTAGCCTTGAGGCTAACGCAATAGATTTGCGGATGATGGCTTCACCCATAATTGGCTTTACCACAGGAAAGAATTGATGAAACAAAGAGAGATAGATTCCTTTCATCTTGTTTGGGGATGTCGAGCACCGGTAGAAGACGAGGAACGGAAGGAGTTTGCGTTTGTTTCCAACAGATAATTGTAGATTTTGCTCCGTGTAGAAAAGACGAGAACACCAACAAGAGATTATGGATTACTTTCTTCGAGAGAGCACTCCGGAAAACAGGGACGGAAGTAAAAGTATCAAGGGATAAAGGCCACTTCTGACTTCCGTGGAATGAGTGAAATCACATTAATTCACCAATTCAATGTACAAGAGCGAATGATAAGAGTAGTGGTATGGTAGCTACTCCATCCCGCACTCAAAGCATTACCCCGCACATGAATAGGAAACTAAGCAACCCAACTACGAAACAGATGAAGATATTGACACGAGGAGCTCATGGAACTCCGTAAGAAAACAAGGATAGATGCAAGCGGTTCACGGATTCAAGATAGATAAGGGGTGATGTTGTCGTCATGTCGGAAGTACCAAGCCACGGAAAGATATGAAGGAAGATCACGGAGACAAGCTGCAAGGTTCCACAGTTGAAGAAAAGATAGCACCACTTGCACCTAAGGATTACGAAGATCTGAAAAGTCTTCATGGCCTCCGGTGGATTGAGCATACGATGAAGCGAGAGGGTTTCAAGAGATTACTTAACGAGCGAGGTGAAAGAACTCCGTGTTCTTCTTGAAAAGATAGAGAGATATTTAGCGGTCTTGAGGAAATTTTAGCGACGATGATAACTTGCCCACAAGGAACAACTCCGGATTGGTTGAAGATGGAGGATGGAATTAACAATGGACTTGCCAATTCCAGAATTGAAGCGATCTATTTAGCAGAAGGATGTGGCCGAGATAGGTGACTTCAAAAAGTCAGAATTCACGCTTTGAGAACTTTGCACACAGGCAGTATTCTCGAAGCTTGAGAGAAAGAGACACAAATGATCTTCCATGTCCTTCCATTGATATCGAATAGGCAAGCATATTATCAACATATACCACCATGGATTAACAGGATATTCCCAGAATATCAAGTTCAAGAGGCGGGAGAAACGAACAAATGCTCGAAACACTTTCTGAACTCAACGCTCTTTGAAAGATCAACGTTAAGAGCACGGGTTCGTGTTGAAGAAGATGCACTGGAAGAATAGATTATCTGGTCCTTTGGAAGAAAAGAGATGTCACCTGGTTCACATTGTCGATCCGATCACCGGTTACAAGGATAAAGAGATCTTGGATAAAGAAAAGATGATAGATCATACCTTACGCAAAGCTATCAGAGACCAAAAAGATGCAATTCCCTCGTATCAAAGAGAATTTTGCAGATATGGAGTTCAAAAAGATTTGCAGCATGATGGACAGATGATAGACCGCCGTAGTGCTTTGGGAAACTCCGGATTTCCAAGGATGCTTGAATAAGCACAGATAGGATCACGGTGTACCCAAAATCACAGGAGTATCTTTGGCAATCCGGAGTGGTAGCATTTTCCATATTCCAATCGACACTATCATGAGTGGAATATAGCTATGCCGAGAACCAATTTACAATCACCCGCATCGGATCGACACATGTTATGTAATTAGCCCAAGAGAAAAGGAGATGAAAAGAAACTCCAAGATTAAGCGCCGGTGACAAAAGAATGAGTTAGCATGGACATGCTGATAAAAGAGAGATAGATAATGTTTCACACATGACTGAAAAGGAGTGTGGAAACACAGATGGATCAAAGAAAAATTTTCCGCAATTTTCGGCATTAAAATACCGATAGATCATAAAATCATATAACTAATCAATATTAGCGACTCTACCTCTCTACCTGATAAGTGATTTTGCACAGAAAGCGGAGTTGCTAGAAGGAAGGGCACCCTTTAAGAAGATGGCTCTGGTCAACAAGGAGTCAGATAGATCGCGCCGGTTTTCAAAAACCTGTCGGTATGGAATGTACCAACAGTTGATAACCAAAGGCAGATAAGATAACAAGTTGGATGCAACAGATAGACAAGGAATTACACACTCACACACACACAGCCTATGGTACTACGGAAACCCAGAACACGTGAATCCTAGTTTGAAGTTTAAGAAGATGATTGAAAACGTTACACTTCCTTACCAGAAAAGGGTGGTGGGTGGGTAAGAAGAAAAGTGGAAGCAGTCCTACTCTCGCGTTTTGTTTTTCCCTAGTATACATAACTACCAAAATATTTGCTAGACTGACAACGACCATTTGGCTGAGACCACGAAGGTCGGGATGGCTCGATACCAATTGTAACTACCTCGGTGAATTACGCTCCTAGTACAAGCTGGATGATCGAAATGGTTGAAATAATGCAATGGGCCCAAATGCCACTCACAGGTAGACCTTTCGGCCGTCCCAACCATTTCAAACATCGGGACAAGAGCGAGGCGTAATCGGCAGGCGAAGGGATCAACTACATACACAAATGAGTATGTATGCAATCCACCATACAATAGTACATCAGAGCCATTCCATCTAAAAAGAAAGGAAATATAGCAACGCCATACGGCAAGATCCAAATATCCTAGATAGATATAATAGTTTAGGATATCTCCTCATACATCAATCAACAGAGTATCAAGCGGAAGTGGAAGTCAAAATCCGAGTACGGATAAGAAGCAAATCGGCATAAGATGCCCCATAAATAAGCACATCCCGCCCACAGATCTCACGGATCCCCGTTCTCGGAATCTCTACACCGAATGATCGTTTCCCATATCGTCCGTCTCTTCCACCCAGTATCCATCTTGCTAGGGTACCTGTTCATCTGAACCAATAATTTATCGTGTGAGACCCTAGGGGTACTCAGCAAGTCTTTATGCCTCTAAAGGGGACACAACCTGGGGTGACGCAATTGCAGTAAAAGGTAAACCCTAGCAATTCTATAGATACTCGCTAACCATCCGCCTAACCAGAGATAGACGGATGTCCGTGAATAATAACCAGTTATAACAGTTATAACGGTAATCTTAAGATCCATCCTCCTCCTCGCCACGACGAGGAAGCGGACGAACAACCCCCCATCCGTTGGCAGTTTTATTATCCATTCCATGAGTGTTGCACTAATTACTAGTCAGGTACCTAGTCTAGTCAATTTAAAAGCGGTATTTAGTTATGCTTGTCTATGATCTAGAAACTGTGCTCCAAGTCGTCCATAACCGCGGACACGGCTTTCAGAAAGTTTTACCTGCAGGGTGCACAAATAACAACACACACGATATGCCTCGGAAAAACCAAATCAAAACCCAGCAGGCATCACGACAAAGCAATCACAGATTCAGAAATATTTCAGAGGCCACCCCATTAAGCTACCATGACGAAGTTGGCCGACTCGAGACGGACTCAAGGTTTTGCGCCAATGGCTGTGAACGGGAACCGAAAATGTGGTGGGCTTGTCGACACCGCGAAAACACTCCGCTTCCCTAAGCGATGCAGTGTGCAACCTCGCACAATTTAAATAAAGCGATAAAGCATGGCATAAGTACGGGATAGTAAATAAAACCTCAAACTAGTTTGTGGCCCCAAGAAATAAGAATGAATCAAGCTCTGGCTCAGGGGGGTCCATAAGCCTCCCGGATGTGGATAGCGCGAATATTCTTGGAACAGGAATCAAGTACTCGGGGTCTTACGGGACACAAGTGAGCCTGAAAAACCAAATAGCGAATATGGCTCACCGATGCCACTTTCATTAGTTATCCCATTACTACTCAGGCTAAGTTGTTTAGGTACCTCGTTATCCATCAGACACTCACATACCCTACTCATGCCGTTCTACGACTCGCATGGCTCAAACAACTCCTGTAGTAATGGCTCATGGGATGGAGGAACAAGCTTCGGTGGGGTTTAAAAATAAGGGCTATGCAATACTTGGGATTCAATTTCATGCAATCGCGACTCAAAGATGCAAGAATAAGATAGAGGCAATAGGTACTATATGTATGCAAGCATGTGGTAGTGCTTGCCTGGCAGCTCAGTTGAAGCAAGGGATGGATCTGGGTAGTGCTCCTGGTTGTCTTGATATATCCCCTGCTCAGCTTCTATTCGAGAAGAACCAAACAAACAAGGGCCAACATAAATAAAGTGCACAAGCATATGAATAAATGTGACAAGCAAACAATCATGCCATGATGAATGATGCACAATTTGCATGGCAATAAGGTAGCATGGCATGGGTGAGGTGTGGCATACAAGAATAGATCATTTTATTATGTTTTGGTCACTTTTTATTCTCATATTAGTTGCTGTATACATTATATTTATATGATGCATGCTTCAAAACAAACCATGGAATGCATAAACGGAAAGGTCTCGTCGAGCTAATCATTTTAGACATATCATTTATTAAATTTGGGGTTATAAAACAAAAGTTATTAATTAATTAAGTCAAAAGGGCAATTTATTGTAATTTTATTATACTTGGGAAATAAAGTGTTCAAAATATATTTTGGATGGAAGATTTGAATTCCTCACATTTTCCTGATTTGAAAACATATATTATTTGTTTAAATTGGATTTGTATTTTAAAAGTTATTTAAAAACAGAATTATATTTGAATTTGAAATAATTAGAAAAAGATTTGAATTTAAAACAGATCTTGAATTACTTTTGTTACTCAGGTTTAGCAGACCTGAGGCCTGTGGGTGGGCGCTCTGCTGGGACTCCACAGTGTGAAAACCTTACGCCACATGAGCCAGTCCATTAAGCGAATATGTGGGCGGGCCAGCGAGACCTCGGCCCCACATGGCAATGAGCAGGTGCAGGGCTGCCACGCGCAATGAGGAACGCAGGTTGAGGATTTCTAAAGCTTAGGTACCTTTTGCAAAAAACAGGAGGCCGACAGGTGGGACCAGTGGGCCATGGGTTAGGAGTAAAAGCAAGCGGGGGTTTAACATAAAACAGCGTCGCGGACTGCTGTGCTTCTTCTACGTTACAGGCGGGATCGATGCCGATCGCGGCGAGTCTGGCGCAGTACTCGAACCCAGCGACCTGGTGTCTTGTGGAGGCGGCTCTGATGGGCTAGGGCTGGTCTTTGAGGCACGGCCTGACGGAGAAAAAGTGGCCTTGGCTGAGGAGGCTGCGAAAAGCGGCAGCTGGGAGGGCGTTCGGCAACGGTCCGGCGAGGCTAGGGCGAGATCGGCGAGAGGTGGTTATCTGGGAGGTGGGGCTGCTCACCGCGAGTGTGTCGGTGGAGTTTGTTCGGGCAGAGGAGCTAGCGATCGACGATGACGCAGACGGGCCGTAGCTAGGGTTTGGCGTCGGCCTCGACGTGGTGCAGCGCTCCTGGGTCTCCTCCTCCACGACGGCGTGTTCCAGGTGACGCAGGGGAGCCTCCTGGTACTCTCCAACCACTCCACGGCATGCTCGCGCGTCTGGAACGGCGGGGCGCGGTGGAGGCCGATGGTGCCGGCGATGGTGTAGGTGGCGATGGTGGAGAAGAGAGGGGGAGGAAGCAGGGCTCCTCGGCCAGATCTGGAGAGGCAGAGGGGTTCCGTGGGGTGGTGGTAAAGCAGAGGGAGGGAGGCTGACGCCGTGGGGAGCAGGTAGACGATAAAGGTGGCTCAGCCACCTTTATCCTCCCTCTCCTTCACGTGCTTGGCAGGGGCAGGTAGGGCAGGGGTAAGGGGAGCTGCCAGGTGGGGTAGGGCAGGCCAGGGTCGGGGTGGTTCGGGCTGGGGCCCCTAGGGCAGAGAGAGAGCAAGAGAGGGAGAGGGGGGTAGCCTCGGGTAGAGTTAGGGTTGGAGGTGGGAGGCTCGGGCTAGGGTTAGAGGGAGCCTCGGGCCAGGGCTTGTGTGGTGGAGGGGGGTAGCTAGGTGGCATGGTGGGGCCAGCTAGGTGAGAGATAGAGGGAGGCCGAGAGAGGGAAGGTGTGGTAGGGGACTAGGGGGTATGGTTTAGGTTTAGCTTAGGGTTTAGAGAGAGAGGGGAAAGATGAGAGAGAGATGGGGGTGAGGTTTGTTGTTTTGCCAAGCTCAAGCAAGATCAAGCAAAGAGCAAGCAAGAACTAGACAATGAAAAGAGAGGGATGGATGAGGGTTAGGGTTTTAAGCAAGGTCAAGATAAGATCAAGCTAAAGGAGGGAGAGATAGATGAGAGATGGCATGATCCATCCAAACGAGTAAAATCCAAATGACAAGCAAAAGATGTACTTGCATGGCCCATGCAACTATTTAATGCCATTTTGATTCTTGTGAAGACAAAATTAATACATGGCATTATTATGATGCATTCCCAAAATTGGAGTAAGGCCCAAGCAAAAGAATCTAGAAAGAATTCCAAGTGGAATAGATGGAGATAGCCATGTTTGAAATAGAATGGGCCATGCTAGTGTGTATGTTCCACTAGATGATCAATAGTCCCAAAATATTCCAACATTAGCATCATTCCATGATGAACCATATGGAAGCTAGGAGAAAGGTTCCACTCACAAGGCATGCAAAGGTGGCCATGTGGCTCTCATATATCAATAATGTGAAAACAACATGATGCTAAGATGAGAGCATGTGGAAAAGAATTGGATCCATCCCAACCCATATGAGCTAGAGGTAAAGCCAATAAGTGCCAAGCTCATATTTAGTTGGATGGTGGAATTATAAGGTGGTGAAAGAAAGGTGGTGGAGTTAATAAAAGATATGCCCCCAACTCAACTTGGGCATTTAAACAATATATCAAGACCCAAATACAATATCAAGAGGCAAATACAATTAACAATGCATATGAGAGAAGAACCAAATGAAAAAGGGTTTTATATGATGCTCAAATGCAAGGTGGCATGATGACATGAGCATGATATAATTATGATGCAACAATTATATATAAGAAGTAGCATCTATCTAGACTAGGCTAGTAGCATTGCAATTGTTAGACAATTGGGATGCTACAACTCTCCCCCACTAAACAAGAATCTCGCCCCGAGATTCCTAGGAAAAAGAAAACAACACAAGGAGGCGGTGTTGAGCGAAGGTGACCCTCTCGTTCCCAAGATGATGAAGAAGCGGAATGGTGCGACCACTACACCATGCAAACTTGCTAGACTTGTTTGAGTCTTGCGTTTTGCTTCAAGAACAACGGATTAGAAGAATTGAAGGGTTGTCGTGAGACAAGCAGGATAGGATGGACATAGCTCCGGTTTTCTCAAGAAACATGATAAAAGAATAGAACCACTTGTGAAAGAAAAAGACAAGATGATGCATCGTGGATAAAGAAAGACATGTCGTTAAGATTAAAGATTTACCGATACTAGAGAGGATGGATCTTTGTGTCGCCGGAAGGAAAGAGCTAGATTGGAGAGATTTGAAGCACTATGACAATAGCATCGTATTCTCTCTCGGATTTTTGAAATGAATTTCGGAACAATATTGCCTTCAAACAATAGAGTCCCTTGATATGAACAGAAAGATTTAGCTAGACATCGCCGGATTAGATTCTTGTTGCGCCGGTAAGAACCCAAGGATCACGCAATTGAGGTGCGCGGATATAACTTCGAGCGGATATGAAGCGGATCATGGTGGAATCCCGAGAAGCAAAGAGTATGGAGGATCTGGAGTTTATTGTAGGAACACTTATTGCTTTCTTTAGCCTTGAGGCTAACGCAATAGATTTGCGGATGATGGCTTCACCCATAATTGGCTTTACCACAGGAAAGAATTGATGAAACAAAGAGAGATAGATTCCTTTCATCTTGTTTGGGGATGTCGAGCACCGGTAGAAGATGAGGAACGGAAGGAGTTTGCGTTTGTTTCCAACAGATAATTGTAGATTTTGCTCCGTGTAGAAAAGACGAGAACACCAACAAGAGATTATGGATTACTTTCTTCGAGAGAGCACTCCGGAAAACAGGGACGGAAGTAAAAGTATCAAGGGATAAAGGCCACTTCTGACTTCCGTGGAATGAGTGAAATCACATTAATTCACCAATTCAATGTACAAGAGCGAATGATAAGAGTAGTGGTATGGTAGCTACTCCATCCCGCACTCAAAGCATTACTCCGCACATGAATAGGAAACTAAGCAACCCAACTACCGAAACAGACTGAAGATATTGACACGAGGAGCTCATGGAACTCCGTAAGAAAACAAGGATAGATGCAAACGGTTCACCGGATTCAAGATAGATAAGGGTGATGATGTTGTCGTCATGTTGGAAGTACCAAGCCACCGTAAAGATATGAAGGAAGATCACGGAGACAACTGCAAGGTTCCACAGTTAAAGAAAAAGATAGCACCACTTGCACCTAAGGATTACGAAAGATCTGAAAAGTCTTCATGGCCTCCGGTGGATTGAGCATAGACGATAGAGCGAGAGGGTTTCAAGAGATTACTTAACGAGAACGAGGTGAAAGAACTCCGTGTTCTTCTTGAAAAGATAGAGAGAGATTTAGCGGTCTTGAGGAAATTTTTAGCTGAACGACGATGATAACTTGCCCACAAGGAACAACTCCGGATTGGTTGAAGATGGAGGATGGAATTAACAATGGACTTGCCAATTCCAGAATTGAAGCGATCTATTTAGCAGAAGGACGTGGCCGAGATAGGTGACTTCAAAAAGTCAGAATTCACGCTTTGAGAACTTTGCACACAGGCAGTATTCTCGAAGCTTGAGAGAAAGAGACACAGATGATCTTCCATGTCCTTCCATTGATATCGAATAGGCAAGCATATTATCAACATATACCACCATGGATTAACGATATTCCCAGAATATCAAGTTCAAGAGCGGAGAAAGCGAACAAATGCTCGAAACACTTTCTGAACTCAACGCTCTTTGAAAGATCAACGTTAAGAGCACGGGTTCGTGTTGAAGAAGATGCACTGGAAGAATAGATTATCTGGTCCTTTGGAAGAAAAGAGATGTCACCTGGTTCACATTGTCGATCGGATCACCGGTTACAAGGATAAAGAGATCTTGGATAAAGAAAAGATGATAGATCATACCTTACGCAAAGCTATCAGAGACCAAAAAGATGCAATTCCCTCGTATCAAAGAGAATTTTGCAGATATGGAGTTCAAAAAGATTTGCAGCATGATGGACAGATGATAGACCGCCGTAGTGCTTTGGGAAACTCCGGATTTCCAAGGATGCTTGAATAAGCACAGATAGGATCACGGTGTACCCAAAATCACAGGAGTATCTTTGGCAATCCGGAGTGGTAGCATTTTCCATATTCCAATCGACACTATCATGAGTGGAATATAGCTATGCCGAGAACCAATTTACAATCACCCGCATCGGATCGACACATGTTATGTAATTAGCCCAAGAGAAAAGGAGATGAAAAGAAACTCCAAGATTAAGCGCCGGTGACAAAAGAATGAGTTAGCATGGACATGCTGATAAAAGAGAGATAGATAATGTTTCACACATGACTGAAAAGGAGTGTGGAAACACAGATGGATCAAAGAAAAATTTTCCGCAATTTTCGGCATTAAAATACCGATAGATGCGCAAAATCAGATAACGAATCAAGATTAGCGACTCTACCTCTCTACCTGATAAGTGATTTTGCACAGAAAGCGGAGTTGCTAGAAGGAAGGGCACCCTTTAAGAAGATGGCTCTGGTCAACAAGGAGTCAGATAGATCGCGCCGGTTTTCAAAAACCTGTCGGTATGGAATGTACCAACAGTTGATAACCAAAGGCAGATAAGATAACAAGTTGGATGCAACAGATAGACAAGGAATTACACACTCACACACACGACCTATGGTACTCGAGCCGAACACGTGAATCCTAGTTTGAAGTTTAAGAAGAGGATTGAAAATGTTACACTTCCTTACCAGAAAAGGGTGGTGGGTGGGTAAGAAGAAAAGTGGAAGCAGTCCTACTCTCGCGTTTTGTTTTTCCCTAGTATACATAACTACCAAAATATTTGCTAGACTGACAACGACCATTTGGCTGAGACCCTGAAGGTCGGGATGGCTCTGATACCAATTGTAACTACCTCGGTGAATTACGCTCCTAGTACAAGCCTGGATGATCAGAAATTTTTGAAATAGTACGGTGGGGCCCAAATGCCACTCACAGGTAGACCTTTCGGCCGTCCCAACCATTTCCAAACATCAGGACAAGAACGGGCGGCGTAATCGGCAGGCGAAGGGATCAACTACATACACAAATGAGTATGTATGCAAGCCACCATACAATAGTACATCAGAGCCATTCCATCTAAAAAGAAAGGAAATATAGCAACGCCATACGGCAAGATCCAAATATCCTAGATAGATATAATAGTTTAGGATATATCCTCATACATCAATCAACAGAGTATCAAGCGGAAGTGGAAGTCAAAATCCGAGTACGGATAAGAAGCAAATCGGCATAAGATGCCCCATAAAAAAGCACATCCCGCCCATAGATCTCACGGATCCCCGTTCCCGGAATCTCTACACCGAATGATCGTTGCCCACATCGTCCGTCTCTTCCACCCAGTATCCATCTTGCTAGGGTACCTGTTCATCTGAACCAATAATTTATCGTGTGAGACCCTAGGGGTACTCAGCAAGTCTTTATGCCTCTAAAGGGGACACAACCTGGGGTGACGCAATTGCAGCAAAAGGTAAACCCTAGCAATTCTATAGATACTCGCTAACCATCCGCCTAACCAGAGATGAGCGGATGTCGTGAATTAATAACCACAGTTATAACCTGTATTACGGTAATCTTAACAGATCCATCCTCCTCCTCGCTTACCGACGAGGAAGCGGACGAACAACCCCCCATCCGTTGGCAGTTTTATTATCCATTCCATGAGTGTTGCACTAATTACTAGTCAGGTACCTAGTCTAGTCAATTTAAAAGCGGTACTTTAGTTATGCTTGTCTATGATCGAGCGTGCTCCAAGTCGTCCATAACATGGACACGGCTTTGAGAAAGTTTTACCTGAGGGGTGCACAAATAAACACACTCGATATGCCTTGGAAAACCAAATCAAAACCCAACAGGCGATCACGACAAAGCAATCACAGGATTCAGAAATATTTCAGGGGCCACCCCATTAAGCTACCAGCGAAGTTGGCCGACTCGAGATGGACTCAAGGTTTGCGCCAATGGCTGTGAGCATGGGAACCGAAAATGTGGTGGGCTTGTCGACACCATGAAAACACTCCGCTTCCCTAAGCGATCAGATTATTACCTCGACAATTTAAATAAAGCGATAAAGCATGGCATAAATGCAGGATAGTAAATAAAACCTCAAACTAGTTTGTGGCCCCAAGAAATAAGAATGAATCAAGCTCTGGCTCAGGGGTCCATAAGCCTCCGGATGTGGATAAGCGAATATTCTTGGAACAGGAATCAAGTACTCGGGGTCTTACGGGACACAAGTGAGCCTGAAAAACCAAATAGCGAATATGGCTCACCGATGCCACTTTCATTAGTTATCCCATTACTACTCAGGTTAAGTTGTTTAGGTACCTCGTTATCCATCAGACACTCACATACCCTACTCATGCCGTTCTACGACTCGCATGGCTCAAACAACTCCTGTAGTAATGGCTCATGGGATGGAGGAACAAGCTTCGGTGGGGTTTAAAAATAAGGGCTATGCAATACTTGGGATTCAATTTAATGCAATCGCGACTCAAAGATGCAAGAATAAGATAGAGGCAATAGGTACTATATGTATGCAAGCATGTGGTAGTGCTTGCCTGGCAGCTCAGTTGAAGCAAGGGATGGATTTGGGTAGTGCTCCTGGTTGTCTTGATATATCCCCTGCTCAGCTTCTATTCGAGAAGAACCAAACAAACAAGGGCCAACATAAATAAAGTGCACAAGCATATGAATAAATGCGACAAGCAAAAAATCATGCCATGATGAATGATGCACAATTTGCATGGCAATAAGGTAGCATGGCATGGGTGAGGTGTGGCATACAAGAATAGATCATTTTATTAAGTTTTGGTCACTTTTTATTCTCATATTAGTTGCTGTATACTTTATATTTATATGATGCATGCTTCAAAACAAACCATGGAATGCATAAGCGGAAAGGTCTCGTCAGCTAATCATTTTAGACATATCATTTATTAAATTTGGGGTTATAAAACAAAAGTTATTAATTAATTAAGTCAAAAGGGCAATTTATTGTAATTTTATTATACTTGGGAAATAAAGTGTTCAAAATATATTTTGGATGGAAGATTTGAATTCCTCACATTTTCCTGATTTGAAAACATATATTATTTGTTTAAATTGGATTTGTATTTTAAAAGTTATTTAAAAACAGAATTATATTTGAATTTGAAATAATTAGAAAAAGATTTGAATTTAAAACAGATCTGCGGAATTACTTTTGTTACTCAGGTTTAGCCGACCTGAGCTGATGGGTGGGCCGCTGCTGACTGGGACTCCACAGTATGAAAACCTTCCCACATGAGCAGTGGTCCAATAAGCGAATGACAAAGGGCCAGACAGACCTCGGCCCCACATAACAAAGTGCAGGTGCGGGCTGCCCACACTTAAGCGGAGCTGCTGAGTTGAGGATTTCTAAAGCTTAGGTACCTTTTTGCAAAAAGACAGGGAGGCCGACAGGTGGGACCAGCTGGACCGCGGGTTAGGAGTAAAACGAAGCAGGGGGTTTAACGCAAAACAGCGTCGCGACGCACTGTGCTTCTTCTACGCGTTACGGGCGACAGATCGATGCTGATCGTGGCAGGGTGCGGCGCAGGTACTCGAACCCGCGACCTGGCGTCTTGTGGAGGAGCGGAGCCTTCTGCGGTGGGCTAGGGCTGGTCAGGAGGGGAACGGCCGCACGGCCAGTGTCGGTGGAGTTGGCGCCGAGGAGGAGCTAGCGATCGGCGATGACGCAGACGTAGCTAGGTTTTGGCGTCGGCCTCGGCGTGGTGCAGCTCTGGGTCTCCTCCTCCGTGTGGCGTGTTCAGGCGGCCGGGAGCCTCCTGGTACTCTCCAACCACTCCATGGACTGCCCGCGCGTCTGGAACGGCGGGGCGCGGTGGAGGCCGAGGGTGCCGGCGATGGTGTAGGTGGCGATGGTGGAGAAGAGAGGGGGAGGAAGCAGGGCTCCTCGGCCAGATCTGAGAGGCGGAGGGTTCCGTGGGGTGGTGGTAAAGCATAGGAGGAGGGGAGCCGTGGGGAGCAGGTAGACGATAAAGGTGGCTCGGCCACCTTTATCCTCCTCTCCTTCACGTGCTTGGCGAGGCGGTGTAGGGCAGGGTGAGGAGGCTGCCAGTGGGGTAGGGGCAGGCCGGTCGGGGTGGTTGGCTGGGGCCCCTAGGGCGAGAGAGCAAGAGAGGGAGAGGGGTAGCCTCGGGTAGAGTTAGGGTTGGAGGTGGGAGGCTCGGGCTAGGGTTAGAGGGAGCCTCGGGCCAGGGCTTGTGTGGTGGAGGGGGTAGCTAGGTGGCATGGTGGGGCCAGCTAGGTGAGAGATAGAGGGAGGCCGAGAGGGAAGGTGTGGTAGGGGACTAGGGGGTATGGTTTAGGTTTAGCTTAGGGTTTAGAGAGAGGGAAAGATGAGAGAGAGAGATGGGGTGAGGTTGGTTGTGTTGCCAAGCTCAAGCAAGATCAAGCAAAGAGCAAGCAAGAACTAGACAATGAAAAGAGAGGGATGGATGAGGGTTAGGGTTTTAAGCAAGGTCAAGATAAGATCAAGCTAAAGGAGGGAGAGATAGATGAGTGATGGCATGATCCATCCAAACAAGTAAAATCCAAATGACAAGCAAAAGATGTACTTGCATGGCCCATGCAACTATTTAATGCCATTTTGATTCTTGTGAAGACAAAATTAATACATGGCATTATTATGATGCATTCCCAAAATTGGAGTAAGGCCCAAGCAAAAGAATCTAGAAAGAATTCCAAGTGGAATAGATGGAGATAGCCATGTTTGAAATAGAATGGGCCATGCTAGTGTGTATGTTCCACTAGATGATCAATAGTCCCAAAATATTCCAACATTAGCATCATTCCATGATGAACCATATGGAAGCTAGGAGAAAGGTTCCACTCACAAGGCATGCAAAGGTGGCCATGTGGCTCTCATATATCAATAATGTGAAAACAACATGATGCTAAGATGAGAGCATGTGGAAAAGAATTGGATCCATCCCAACCCATATGAGCTAGAGGTAAAGCCAATAAGTGCCAAGCTCATATTTAGTTGGATGGTGGAATTATAAGGTGGTGAAAGAAAGGTGGTGGAGTTAATAAAAGATATGCCCCCAACTCAACTTGGGCATTTAAACAATATATCAAGACCCAAATACAATATCAAGAGGCAAATACAATTAACAATGCATATGAGAGAAGAACCAAATGAAAAAGGGTTTTATATGATGCTCAAATGCAAGGTGGCATGATGACATGAGCATGATATAATTATGATGCAACAATTATATATAAGAAGTAGCATCTATCTAGACTAGGCTAGTAGCATTGCAATTGTTAGACAATTGGGATGCTACAGTATGGCTCGGCATGGGGGTGGTTAGGGTGTGAGGTAAAGAGGATGGTGAGGTTGGGTGGTTAGTGATAGGGTTAGGGTTGGAGGGGTGATAAGGTGGCTCGGGTGGTAGAGAGAAAAGTAGAGGGAGACTCGGTTAGGGTTTAGATTAGGGGTAGACGGGGGTGGCATGAGAGATTAGAGTGTAGGTTTTTGTTCATGATCAAGTGCATGGGATATGTAGGAGATGGATATGAGGGGTGAGGTATGATGCACAATGCAAGGAACTAGGTCCAAGATGATGAGGGTTGAGAGAAAAAGGGAGCTCACAAAAGATAAATATTCAAACAAATCAAATGAAACCAAAAGAGCACAAGATGGTGGTGACTTGCATGGCCCATGCATAATTAATAATTACCATGATCATTTTGTTAAAACAATAATAAGGTCTCATGGCATTTATTCACATGCATTCCAAAATATGGAGCTAAGGCCAAGCTAAATGCATTGAAAAGGATGTTCCATGTGGAGTAGATGGAGAAGGTCATATTTTAATATAAATGGGACCTGCTAGTGTGTATGTTCCACTAGGTGTTTAATATCCCCAACAATATTCCAACATGAGCAACTATTCCAAAACACTCTATATGGAAGCTAGAAAAAGGGGTACCACTCATAATACATGCAAAGGTGGCTCCACATATCATTAATGTGAAAACAACATGATGTTAGTGTGAGAGCATGTGGAAATAGAAGTGGATCCATCCCAACCTACATGAGCTAGACTAAATGCCAAATGAAAATATACAAGCTCAGGTATAATTAGGATGGTGGGAATATAAGGTGGTGACAAGGGAGAGGTGGTGGAGTTGAATAAAAGATATGCCCCCAACTCAACTTGGGCATCAAGCATTTATCAAGGACCAAATACAATATATCAAGAGCCAAATATAATTACTAATGCACATGAGAGAAGAACCAAATGGAAGAAGGTTTTATATGATGCTCAAATGCAAGGTGGCATGATGACATGAGCATGATATAATTATGATGCAACAATTATATGTATGAAGTAGCAATTATATTACTAGACCATGTAGCATTACATATGTTAGACAGATGGGATGCTACAGTAGATCCATAACATATATATGTGAGCTAGGTTAAAAGCCAAAAGGACTAGAATTACTCACATACATATTATATGATGCATTTGAGATGATAGCACCAAGTGGAAATGATGTTGCAAGTTAGTAGATGGAAGGAGTGGTAAGATATTCGTGGCTGGGCGTGATGCTGCCACTCCTCTAGTCCGGCTAACGGCCGAGGCGCTCGGCACCAATCTTGTGACAGGTTCGCCACTGCTTGCGGGTTGAGGAGCCAAAGGAGCTAGCACCGGACACCTCCGTGTGGCCGGGTGCAGGCGACTGCCTCCGGCTCCATCGGTGCTGCCGATGACAAGGCTGAGGTACAGATTACCGGCTATAAGCCAGCTCCGGCTATGCTGATGACGGTTGACATCCTTGCCCAACTCTCCACGTCGGCGCCTCTATCCCTTGACCAGGCACACCGCCTGGTGGAGATGATGGAGAAGGGGCTCGGTGAGGCCAAGGCACTGGGTGTTTCTCTGGAGGTAAGCATCTCCTCAGGCTTTTTGCTTCTTTGACTTAGTTGTTTTGCCCGTTCTGTTTTTCACTTCTTCCCTTTTTCCACAGAAAGCTTTTCCTAAGATGGCAAAGTACATGCAAGACCTAGGGCGTAAGATTGCTCGCTCTATCATGTCTTCCCAGTTGCACGATTTTTCGCGGTTTTTGTTGACTATCGGGTAACATCATGCAACCATGATAGTGGACAGGGAGCAGGAGGTGGACCGCCTGAAGGCGAAGGTGACCCGGCTGCAGAACTCCAATAACACAAGTCAGGGCCAAATCAACGACCTGGTGGAGCACCAAAAGGGAGATTTCAGCCAGCCAAACCAAGAAAACTGTTGATATCCATGCCGACGCTATCAAGAAACTTGAGGGACTTTACGACAAGAAGGAGGACCGGCTGAAGAGGGTCGAGGCTTGGGAGAAGGCCGCGCACATGCAGCTGATGCACATTGCCGAGATGGTCGTCAGTAAGTTTTGTTCTCCTTTGCTAAACTTTCTCTGTTTGCTGTTGCCGGTTTGTAATAGCTGTTGTCTAGCTAGGTGCAGCTCATTATGCTTAGGCGACCGATCGGGCCCTTGATCGCGTGCCTGCGGTGGAGGCCGGGCATGATCTGCGCCCTGAGGATCTTGTCACGGTGGTTAGCAAGGAGGCCGACCGGCTGCGCCAGGTGAGCCAGAAGATCTTTGCCTATCTCTGGCCCGCCGTTGCCCCCGCCAATATTGACGCACTGGCCACCGAGCTCGGGCAAGCCGCTGACCTCATGGAGACAGGGTGGGAGTGGCCGCTCACGGAGGCGTGGAGATAGCCCTTGCGCTTCTCAAGTCCTAGTACCCGGGTGCGGATCTTCAAAGCCTTGCCCGGGGGTTTTGGCAGGGGACCAGCTATGACAAGCTTCACACCGAGATTCCTGAAATCCGCTCCTGCGGTATCTAGATCACGAGGTGCGTCTAGCTGGACCGGGACTTCAACGACCCTGCTAGGACAGAGCCGTTCGGCTAGACCCCGACATCGACTCCATCACAAACTGCTGCTGCTCCTCCGCCGGCTTCCGATCCGGTCTCTACCGACGTCACCTCTTGCAGCCAGCCTCCAACGGACACCTCCGACCCGTCCACTGAGCCTCGGGCCCAAGTCCTCAGAATGCGGAGAGTATTTGTGTTAAGTGAAACTTGTCGTATGTCTCGCTTGCGTGAACAACTTGTGCCATGTTGAATACTGTTGGGAGCTTCACCTCCCTTGTGTTATAATATTGCCTTGTGCTTTTGAGTTTGCACTTTTCGATTGCTTGATCTGCTTTTGCCGTTTATGGGTGTTTGCATGGGGGCGTGGGAGCGCACCCACTAGATGTAGTCCCTGAGGTTTGGGCCGGCTAGAGAATCCAGCCGGGTCGAAGTTCTCTTCCGCTGGTTCTATTTGTAGGCCTTTGTGTGGGGGCGTGGGAGTGCATCGACTAGGTGTAGTCCCCGAGGTTCAGGCCGGCTGGATAGTTTAGCCGTGTCGAAGCACTCTTCTGCTGTTGCCGTTTGTGTGGGGGCACGGTAGGACACTCACTGGGTGTAGTCCCCGAGGTTCAGGCCGGCTAGAGAATGTAGCCAGGTCGAAGCTCTCTTCCGCTATTGCCGTTTGCAAGTCTTTGCGGGTTATGAGCAGCAGCCGACTCGAGCACCTGGTGGGATTTTGACTCGTGCAAAAAACAAACACAAACGGTGGTTTCTGCATTAGACATGTATGAGGAGAATGTAGTTGGCAGTTTATTCGTTAAGGCGGGAAAGTTTGCCTTTTTGCGCTAGGCCACCAACTTTGTCTTTTCTCAGTGAGCATTGGTCGTTAAGCTGTATCCTTGTCGGCTGCGAGCCGGGTTGCGGTCTGCAGCCGGATTCGAAGGGGTAGCTAATAAGCGTGCTGCATGATACTTCAGATTTCTGTTATCAGTGTCGAGCGAGCGAGTGCAACCGGAACGTCTAGACGTTTTTTTCTTCCTTATGATTTTTCGTGTAGGGGCCCTCATGTTTTTTCTCTTAATGAACTAGCAGCCGGCTTGCGGTCTGCAGCCCGAACCAAAGAGAAAGCCCTCAGAGCAGCATACAGTAGTTCACCATTTGGATGCGTGGTCGTCTGGGCCATCCGGCGAGTCCCTAGGAGAAATCGCCGGAGCCGATGTAAAAAAACAATGAAGCATGAAATGCCAAATGATTATGGAGTCCCCGAGACTATGTCGATGCTCTTAGCTTGTTCACTCATGATACGTAAAGGTAAGATACATACACTTCTTGTTCAAGTGTAAAATGGGCGAAGTAGGTTCACGTTCCATGGGTGCTCAGTTTCTTCGTAAGAACGGTCCATCTTGCTCTTTGCTAGCTGTTGGGCGTCGATGAGGTAGTATGATTTGTTTTGTAATGCCTGATTAATGATGAATGGCCCCTCCCAAGGGGGAGACAACTTGTGGACCCCCATGGTGTTCTGTACCAACCGCAACACCAGGTCGCCCTCTCGGAACGAGACGTGGAGCATCCGGCTAGCATGTTAGAGGCGTAGGTTCTACTGGTAGATGGAGGATCTGGACAAGGTCAGCTCACGTGCCTCTTTGAGGAGGTCGACGCTATCCTCACACGCCTTCCTTAGCTTGTTGCTCTGTGTATAACAGTTTGCGAGGTGCATCGAACTCTATGTCGGTTTTCAGGACCGCCTCTGCTCCGTAGACGAGTAAGAAGGACGTGTAGCCAGTTGAGCGATTTGGCATGGTACACAGGCTCCATAGCACAACCAGAATCTTCTCTATCCAGCATCCTGGGGATCTCATAAGTGGTTCGATCAGCTGGGGCTTGATTCCGGCTAGAACCAAACTGTTGCTCGCTTGCACTGTCCACTCCACTAGGGGTGCGTGACGGAAGCAAGGTCCAAGCGGATGCCTTTTTCTTCGTAGAAGCGCCTGAAGGCCCCTTGGCAAAGTTTGTTCCATTGTCGGTGATGATTCTATTAGGGTAGCTAAAGCATGTGATGATGTTTGTGAAAAACTTGATCACCGTGGCCCCATCCAGCTTCTTGATGGGCTTAGCCTCAATCCACTTAGTGAAGTTCTCCACCGCCACCAACATGTGTGTCATACCAGATCACGTTGTTTGGAAGGGGCCGACCATGTATAGCCCCCAGATAGCAAATTTCTAGGTGATTGGAATTGTCTTGAGAGCTGCAGCCGAAGTGTGCTTTTGCTGGCTAAAATGTTGGCACCCATTGCATGCTTTCACCATTTGCTTGGAATCTTCTAACGCGGTAGTCCAATAGAAACCATGGAGGAATGCCTTGGGAACTATGTGTAACATCCCAAATCTTTAATCAAGGTTAATCAAGATCCAAATCACCCAATTTAGGGTTAACAAAACCTTTTTCCATTTAAAATATTTAAGCATGCATATGAGTGTTGCATTTAAATAAGAGTTGTTTGAAATGCCATGATTGTTTGTTCTAATGGTTTTAAAATGGTTCTATGATGAATTTCACATCATCTAGATCATACCCAAGCAAAAAACAAAGAAAAAGAAATCAAAAAGAATTAAATAAAGGAAATGGTCCCTTTTGCCATTTTAATCACCTAGCCCACTTTGGGTGTTCCTAGCACTCAATTTCAAACAGAAACAATTGTGGATCTTTGCACCCCTTGATAGTACAAGTAGAGATGTGCCATGGCCCACTCTGTGATCTCCCAAAATCATTCAAACTCTAACTTTAAATGACAATTGAAATTGGAATCTAGTTCATATGTATAGATCATCCTATTTCAAAAACCTCTCAAATGAACCCCATTTAAAAATCCCAAGCAACCACAGAGGCTTAAGCATGTGAAAAACCACTCCACCAAAAATCTCTGAAAAATTCAAAAGTTTTCTTCATGCGGCCATTTAATCGAACACTTGGCATGCACTGATCACACTCTAGTCTAGCTTCACTGTTTCTACAGGGAATTGCCACCCAATTGCCACCCAATTGCACCCCATTTAATCCCTCTGTCCCTCTTTGATCTAACCAAGCCGAAACCAACCCATCCCCTAGTCCCTAGCAGCAGTGCACCGCCACCCCGAGGCCATGCTCGTCGGCCAACCTTGCCAACACCGCAGGAGACCACCAGCCCCTCTCCGCCGCTCTAGGAAGCAAGGTGCCACCTCACCGCCGTCCACGGTCCAGCCCACGACCATTGCCACACCTTGGACCACTGAGGACAAGCCCCACACTATCCTCTATGCGCCGCACAAGAGCACGCCAGAGCGCCATCACTGCCAGCACGCCACACGTCGCGCCTCGACACCAGACCACGCGGGCTGCTCTGCCTTGACCACAACAACCCGCTAGACACGGCCGTACCCCGCCGCGCGACCCACACTCGTTGGGAACCGCGTCGAGCATCGCCCCTGTCTTCTAGAGCGTGCGACAATCCTGACCGTTAGCCACCGCCCCTAGCCTCGCCATAAAGCCATAGAGGAGCAGCAAGAGGCAAGCCACCGTCCGCCTACGCCGTCCATGCCGATAACACCCTGTATCATCGTCACCGACTAGCTCGTTGTCGCCCCCTCGGTCCCCTCCTTGAGCCTATATAAGGAGGCCTTCCCCAGCCTCAATCGCCACACCATTCACCTCCCCTCTCACCACTAGTCCTTCCCCACCTCTCGCCGGAGCGGCTCGAGCAGCCAGTCGCTGGAATTGAGCCGGAGACAGCCGCATCAGAGGAGGAGACGTTGCCATCGATTTTGTCCACCTCAGCCTCTGCCGCGACTTTGCCTGAGCCCGTCGTCGTCGACTCGTTCGTTTGCCCGCCTCGCCGCACTCACTGGAGCCCTGGTACGCCCTCACCACACCCCCACCGAGCCGCTAGGGTTCAGTCTCGCCGGTGACAAGTCCGTCATCGACGACGACCGTGCGCCGTTGATCTAGTTCTAATCCTGCAGTCCTTATCGCCCCGTACCGCTTCGCGTGAGATGTACCGCTAACATGTGGACCCTCCTGTCAGCTGTCCTATGTGCCGTGGAGTGAATCTGGGCCGGGCCAATTAGTTTCCCGCGCTGGCCCTGTGATTCAAATTAGGATTTTTCTTTTTAGACTTAGACTTAGTTCTGTCCCTTAGTTTGAAAATCAATCCAGGGAGTTATACAAATCCAAATTGAGCGATTCCAATTTTGTGGGAAAGATAATTAAAATTTCTATCCAAGCCCGTTGGATTTAAATCATTTAGAGTTAGAGATCTCTCGAAGGTAAAATAATAAGACAGAAGCTTTTGCACATTCAAACATTTTTCTAAAATCAACCCTAATATATTTTGAGTCGATTCCAACTCTCAAAAATCACATTTGACTATACCTATCTGAATTTGTAATAATATTAAGGTTTGCATGCAGTGACTTTGGACTAGTACCAAAATAATGCTATATAGGCATTTCTAGTCACTTTAAATCATTAAATATTAAACTTAAACTTATTAAAATGTGATCTAACATTTAAATCACATTCCCATATGTTAGAATATGTGGTGATGACATGTGTCCACATGATCCCATTTTCTAAATGGAGAATATTAAATCTTAGTTAATTTCAATGAGTAGAAATTACTTTTCTCAAATAAAAAGAATGAAGATATTTCATAAAACCTTGTGATGTTTGTGATGATACTAGATCATCAAATGTGTGCCTTAGTGTGCTAAGTATACTAGTTAAGTATTGTTTCGTGATTGTGTATTCCGTATGTATTTATAGACGATAGTACCGACCAAGTCTTCGAGGAGGAGGAGTTCTACCAAGAGGAGGAGGAAGAGAATTTCAACCATTGCACCAACCAAGGCAAGCTAACACTTGCAAGTGTCTTAACTATGCAAGCTATTATTGGCAAGCTAACACATGCAAGAAGCTAAACCTTGCTAGCTAGACAATCTAAGCAAATGCACTAGGCATGCTTTGGTTATACCATTTTGACTTATACCTACTCTAAGTTTATTTACAAGCTTTACCTTCTTTACTTTACCAATGTTCTTACTTGTTTATAGATAGAATAAAGAGTATAAAACTTGGACTATCTAGTTAGACTTAGATGTCATTCTATGGCATGAGATTGATCTTAGCATCCCACATTAGTGAACACTCTTAACTTAGTAGTTTAGAGTTAAACTAAAAACTTGAGCACTTTAGATGGGAATACTTGGTAAAAATGATTTGTGAAAACCTTGAAATGATGAGTCATTCTATTGAGATGTTTTGACATGTGTTGAGAAACACAAATGGTTTATGATGATGAAAATGTTGAGGCATGAGCCTTAGCCCCTTTTATAAAAACTCATGGTTGGGTTCGGATGCGATACCATTCCAATTTTACCGTACAACCACAATACTTGAATTGGGTAAGGCTTAGCTGGAAGTTTATATGCATTAGTATTAGTTCCCTCGCGGGGGAGGTTTGAGCTGAGGCTACCTCTCAATGTTGTCCAGCTATGCAGCGCCCAGGATGACAGATGGTCATGGTTGGGAGGCCAAGCTCATAGGAGAGGTTCTTATACTAGAGTGTGTAAAGGAAAGGTTATGTTTGATTATCTGCATACTAAGTATGATGATTCAGGGTTATCCCTGACAGATGTATCGAATTTTGCGGTGAAAGTGTACCACCTCTGCATAGTGTCAAACTATTTGAATAGCCGCGTCCGCGGTTATGGACAGTTGGAGTGGCCATACTGTTCCGTTGTCAGATGTTTTCAAAATGACTTATGAAATGAATTTTGACATGACTTGACCACAACATGGTTGTGACTATGACAACTAAGTTCCCACTTAGGTGATTTAGAACTTTATTTTATCTTTCTTTGTTTCTGAACTTAAATTAGGTTTCAAACTTAACTTTACAAAGAAACTTAGAGTTTAGCATTCCTACTAGAACTATCCTACTTGTTAGTAGTAGTTTGCGAGTACTTAAAGAGTACTCATGGCTTTTGTCCCTGGCTATTCCCGTGGCCATACTATGAGGAGGATTACCCTGAAGGAGGACAGCAGGACGGCTACGACAACCAGGATCATCTCCCATCGTCATCATTGCATGTGACACTGAAGATGGAGCCCACCGCTACACTATTTATTCTGCTACTTGATTGTACTAAGACTAGATCATGAGATCCTTTATTTGTGTAAGACCTTATTATGGTTTGTAGTGGATGATGTACTGTGATATCCAATCTGTTATGTCTCACAAAATGGTAATCCTGGGATTGCGATGTATGGCATAACAGGCATCTGGGATTAAAAATCCGAGTGTTGACAAGTTGGTATCAGAGCCATCCTGACCATAGGAGACCCTAGTTAGAATGGACGTCCGAAACAAAAAGTTAGTTTCCAAAATCAAAGTGAGTCTTTATGAAAACTATTTCCTCTCTTACCCTTGGGATTCTTTCTCTCAAAAAAATACATGTTCCTCGAAATTCTTACATTACTACATAAAACTTTGACACACTTGATTACTTCACTAACTTCTCATCCTAAATTCTTATAGATGGAAGCTCAATACAGCAAGTTCTACCAGTTGGGCAATAGAGCCAACTGATATTCGAGAGGGACCTGGATTCACTGTCTGAGTACTTGGAGCATCCTCATCTAGAATTCCTTGGAGCTCAACTCCCGGGTCCACCTGGAGGAGATTTACAATGGCTAGTATTTGCTAATCTTCGAGGCAAGATAGAAGGACCAATGTCCGAGAGGATTCAGTTCTCAGTGAAAGAGAACAACTGGCTAGATGGATTAGCCAGGGCAATGCATGAAGCTCTCGCACGTCTTTGCGCCCAGAGTGTCAACCTAATCCAAGGAACCCGCTTGGTTCACTATGCAAGGCGTGATTCCATGGGAATGCCCCTAGAGATGCCAAGTCACCCGGTGTTGAAGCGTCAAGTGGAGAACCTCGACTTCCTACTATACGACAGACAGAAGGAGTTGGACAATGCTAGAGAGTTCGCCAACCAAAACCTCGCCATTGCCGCCCAGAAGGTCCAGACTTTCTCACTGCTCGTCAAGGATCGTCAGTCTCTTCGCCATCAATGCACGAAGAAGGATCGCACCATGGACCGTCTTCACAAGAAGCTGGCCGAACTCGAGAAGACCATCAAGGAGCAAGAAGCTCAGCTTGTAGCAAAATAAGAAGAAGAGGAAGGTGAAGATATCCAAGGGTATATTGACTCCTACCTCAGCAATGATGATGGCTATCTGGAGGATGATGATATGGACTTCTACACCAACGATGATGACTCTGACTACTCCTCGATGATGAGTAGATGCACTAGAGCACTATCGTATGAGTGATGAGTAGATGCACTAGAGCACTATCGTATGAGTGATGAGTATCGGTCCCATTGTATCCTAGCTTGCAGAATGGTTCTTAAAACCATTTGTTTTCCTTTTGTGGAGGTGTGTGTGTGTTTGTATCGTGTGCTTTGCTTGAATGAATGAAAAGAAGTTAGTTGCAAAACCTGAGTCAAACTCAAAGTTTTAACTTTGAAACCAAAACCATGAACCTTAGAACTTTCCCTCTTACCCCTTTATCTACCTCAATCATCAGATGACTCGTGGAAACCAAGGAGGGAGCAGCTCATCACAAGACCCAATGCTGCAGATTCTGCAGACTCTAATTGCAGACCGTGAAGCTAGTAGGGCAGAGCACCAAGCAAATCTAGCCACACTGCAGCAGATCGCCCAAATGGCTCACAACAATCAGAACCATGGAAATCAGGATCATCATGGATCCAAACTCAAAAACTTCCAGAATACTAATTCCCCAATCTTTAGCAAGTCTGAAGACCCACTGGATGCTGATGATTGGTTGCAGACAATGGAGAACAGCCTAGAAGTAGCTGGAGTTGATGCCAACGAGAAAGTTCTTTTTGCCACCTATTAGTTGGTCGGAGATGCAAGAGCATGGTGGAACAACACCCGCACAATGAACCATGGTCAAGTGATGACATGGGAAGCCTTCAAAGTCAAGTTCAGCCACATCCATGTGCCACAGGGTCTAGTCACCTGAATGAGGGATGAATTCAGAGAGTTAAAGCAAGGCAGAATGACTATAGTGGAGTACCGTGATAGATTCTTGTCCTTCGCCAGGTATGCACCTGATGAGATCAACACGGAAGCCAAGAAGAAGGAGAGATTCCTGAACAGACTACATGATGATATGCAGACTGTCCTCGTCAACATCTGTTTCGAGGATCTCGAAGAGCTAGTCGACTCTGCCATTCAGATGGAATGGAAGATTAATCAAGCAAATGAAAACCGCAAACATCATATGATGCACCAAGATAGATCCAGCAGTCACCCGAAGTACCGTCCCAACCCGTCTGCCGGATATGCCCCGCGGAAGAATCGACCCCCAATGTCTCGCCCAAGCTACCCCAACCGTAGTAGAGGAAATGTGAAGTCCAGAGGAAACAACAATCATCCCGGCAACTCCAACAATTTGAACCATGCACCCCCCAAGAACAACAACAACAATAACACTGCACCCAGAACTAGAAGCAATGCTGTGCCCATGGCAGCAAAAGACAAGTCTCGGATCACTTATTTCGAGTGTGGAGTGAAGGGTCACTACTCAAATGAGTGTCCCAGGAAGATTGCCGCCACTGCCAATTTGAATGCCCCAGCTCAACAGCAGCGCCATGTTCAACCAGGAAGAAGGTTTGCCCCAGGGAACCCTCACAACCTCAACGGCCGTCTCTTCCACATGAACGCCGAAGAAGCCCAAGAAGCGCCAGATGTAGTGCTGGGTATGTTTTCTGTCAACTCAGTTTTAGCAAGAGTGTTGTTTGATTCTGGAGCATCGCACTGATTTGTCACCGAAGAATTTGCATGCACTAGTAAGATTCACCCAACCAACTTGAAGCATGTCATGATAGTTCAAATCTCTGGGTCAACTACAAAAGCTAGAAAATTTTGCAAAGCTGTGCCTATCCGAATACATGGAATAGATTTGTATGCCAACCTAATAGTACTTGGAACCAAAGGTTTGGAAGTAATACTAGGAATGGATTGGATGTCAAAGCATAAAGGATTGATTGACTGTGCCAAGAAAGCCATCACCATGACCAGTAGCTCTAGAGTCTCAGTAGAGCATATATCTGAAACCTTTCCCCGTCAATTCAAGTGCAACAAGAGTCTAGCCCTACCCACCATAGACCAAGTCAGAGTAGTCTGTGAATACCCCGACGTATTCCCAGATGAATTGCCCGGTATGCCCCTGGATAGGGATATTGAGTTCATTATTGAACTAATCCTCGGAACCGGACCCATAGCCCAGAGACCCTATAGCATAAACCCCTCAGAGTTAGTGGAATTGAAGAAGCAGCTGGATGCTATGTTGGCAACAGGCTTGATTCAACCAAGCGCATAGCCATGGAGATCGCCAGTGTTATTCGTTGACAAGAAAGATGGAGGCAACCGTTTGTGCACAGATTACAGGAAGCTGAATGACGTCACAATCAAAAACAAGTACCCTTTGCCAAAGATAGAGGATCTATTTGATCAGTTGACTGGTGCCAATGTGTTATCTAAGATCGATCTTAGGACTGGTTATCACCAACTTAAGATTCGTGCAACAGATATTCCAGAGACCGCCTTTACTACCCGATATGGATTATACGAGTATACGGTCATGTCTTTTGGATTAACCAATGCCCCTGCTTATTTCATGAATCTCATGAATAAGATCTTTATGAATTTCCTAGATAAGTTTGTCGTTGTGTTTATCGATGATATCCTTATCTACTCCAAGTCAGAAGAAGAGCATGAGCAACATATGAGAATCATCCTTGAAACCCTTAGAGAGCATCGGTTGTATGCCAAGTTCAGCAAATGTGAGTTTTCGCTGAAAGAAGTAGGATTCCTAGGACATATTGTGTCTGCCCGAGGAGTCGCTGTTGATCCCGCCAAGATCAAAGATGTCGAAGAATGGTAAGCCCCAACCACTCAAACCCAAGTCCGTGCATTTCTCGGATTAGCGGAATACTACCGCAAGTTTATCGAAGGATTTTCGAGCATAGCAAGACCCATGACCCAATTGTTGAAGAAGGACAAGAAGTTTGAATGGACTGACAAATGTGAAGCAAGTATCCAAGAGCTCAAGAAGAGATTCATTTCAGCCCCAATATTAATCATGCAAGATATCAAGAAGCTGTTTGATGTGTATTGTGATGCATGCAAGATTGGTCTAGGATGTGTATTGATGCAAGAAGGCAAAGTCATCGCATATCTGTCTCAACAACTGAAGCAGCATGAGCAGAACTACCCTACCCATGACCTTGAGTTAGTAGCCGTAGTTTTGGCATTGAAGACATGGCGTCATTACCTTATGGGTAATCACTGTGAGATTTACTCAGATCACAAAAGCTTGACGTATATTTTCACTCAGAAGGAGCTGAATATGAGGCAAAGGAGATGGATAGAGTTAATCAAGGATTATGACCTTGACATTCACTATCACCCTGACAAAGCCAAATTGGTAGCGGATGCTCTTAGTAGATTGCCGTGTACATTAAACACCATGATCAAGGAAAAGCAACCAAGTTTGTATGAGGAGTTGTAGCAGTTTACAACTGAGCTAGTTAGCAAAGGATTTTTAGCTAGCATTGAACTTCAAAACCACTTTGATTAGCCAAATCAAGGAAGCCCAGAAGGGAAATGAAAGTATCGATGGAATCAAACATCGTATTGGTACAGGAAAGGTACCTGGATTCACCGAAGACGAAGGAGTTCTGTGGTACAAAGGACGTATGTGTGTGCCAGCAGATTCGGAACTGAAGCAAGTTATCATGCAAGAAGCTCATGATACTCTTTATTCTATCCACCCGGAGGAACAAAGATGTATCAAGATTTGAAAGAGCAATTTTGGTGGCACAATATGAAGAGAGAAATCGGAAGCTACATCACCAAGTGTGATATCTGTCAGAGAGTCAAAGCGGAACATTAGAGACCCGCAGGACTGTTGCAACCATTACAAATTCTGGAATGGAAATGGGATTCCCTCGGAATGGACTTTATCACCGGTTTGCTTACTTCTAGTAGGGGAAACGACTCAATCTGGGTCATCGTTGATAGACTGTCCAAGGTAGCTCATTTTATACCTGTCAAGACAACCTACCAGAATTCGAAGCTAGCTGATTTGTACATTGCTAGAATTGTTAGTCTGCATGGAACCCCCAAGACCATAGTGTCGGATCGAGGAACCCAATTTACCTCGAGATTTTGGAAGAAAGTCCAGGAAGGATTAGGAACCAAGTTGAATTTCAGTCACCCGCAAATCGATGGACAGACTGAAAGAGTCAACCAAATCCTCGAGGGTATGTTGAGAGCTTGTGTGTTAGAATATGGATCAAAATGGGATGATTGTCTGCCTTTCAAAGAATTCTCATAAAACAACAGTTATGAAGCCAGTTTGCAAATGGCCCCATTTGAGTTCCTATACGGAAGAAAGTGTCGTACCCCTTTGAATTGGTCGCAAGTAGGAGAGAGTCAGATTTTTGGACCCGACATTCTCTTAGAAGCCGAAGAGAAGGTTCACAAAGTCCATGAGCACCTCAAGACCGCCCAATACAGATAAAAGAGTTATGCTGACAAGAGAAGGAGAGACCTGACTTTCAATGTCAGAGATTTTCTGTATCTCAAGGTTTCGCCATTGAAGGGAACCCAACGTTTTAGTCTGAAAGGAAAGTTAGCCCCCAGATATATCGGACCCTTCAAGATTCTGAACCACCGAGGAGAAGTATATTATCAACTAGAACTTCCAGAGGAGACGTCAGCCATCCACAATGTGTTCCATATCTCGTTACTTCGCAAATGACTTGAAGTGCCAAAGAAGACCGAAGTTTTCAAGAACATCAATCACCGAGCTGTTGATATCAACAAGGATCTGACGTATCGTGAAGTGCCCATCCGTATCATGGAGGAAACTTACAGAACCACTAGGACCTGGAGTATCAAATTTCTCAAGATTCAATGGAGCAACCATACCGAAGAAGAAGCCACCTGGGAGCGAGAAGATTACATTAAGACTGAGTTCCCAGATCTCTTTAGTTCCTAGTTTTCTTTCTTAAATCTTGGGACGAGATTTTGTTTATGGGGGAAAGGTTTGTAACATCCCGAATCTTTAATCAAGGTTAATCAAGATCCAAATCACCCAATTTAGGGTTAACAAAACCTTTTTCCATTTAAAATATTTAAGCATGCATATGAGTGTTGCATTTAAATAAGAGTTGTTTGAAATGCCATGATTGTTTCTTCTAATGGTTGTAAAATGGTTCTATGATGAATGTCACATCATCTAGATCATTCCCAAGCAAAAACCAAAGAAAAAGAAATCAAAAAGAATTAAATAAAGGAAATGGCCCCTTTTGCCATTTTAATCACCTTATGCCCACTTTGGGTGTTCCCAGCACTCAATTTCAAACAGAAACAATTGTGGATCTTTGCACCCCTTGACTGTACAAGTAGAGATGTGCCAAGGACCACTCTATGATCTCCCAAAAACATTCAAACTCTAATTTTAAATGACAATTGAAATTGGAATCTAGTTCATATGTATAGATCACCCTATTTCAAAAACCTCTCAAATGAACCCCATTTAAAAATCCCAAGCAACCACAGAGGCTGAAGCATATGACAAACCACTCCACCAAAAATCTTTGAAAAATTCAAAAGTTTTCTTCATGCGGCCATTTAATCAAACACTTGGCATGCACTGATCACACCCTAGTCTAGCTTCACTGTTTCTACAGGGAATCGCCACTCAATTGCACCCCATTTAATCCCTCTGCCCCTCTTTGATATAACCAAGCCGAAACCAACCCATCCCCTAGTCCCTAGCAGCAGTGCACCGCCACCCCGAGGCCATGCTTGGCGGCCAATATTGCCAATGCCGCAGGACACCAACAGCCCCTCTCTGCCGCTCCAGGAAGAAAGGCGCCACCTCACCGCCGTCCATGGTCCACCCCACGACCACTGCCACGCCCTAGACCACTAAGGACAAGCCCCGCACTATCCTCTCTTCGCCGCACCAGAGCACGACAGAGCGCCATCACTGCCAGCACGCCACACACCGCGTGCGCTGCTCTGCTTTGACCACACCAACCCGCCAGACACGACAGTAACCCGCCGCGTGACTCACACTCGCCGGGAACCGCGTCGAGCATCGTCCCTGTCTCCCAGAGCGCGCGACGCTCCTGACCGTTAGCCACCGCCCTAGCCTCGCCATAAAGTTGTAGAGGACCGCTAGGAGGCAAGCCACCGTCCGCCTACACCGCCCATGCCGATAGCACCCTGTATCATCGTCACCGACAAGCTCGCCGTCGCCCCCTCAGTCCCCTCCTCGAGCCTATATAAGGAGGCCTTCCCCAGCCACAATCGCCACACCATTCAACTCCCTTCTCAACACCAGTCCTTCCCCACCTCTCGCTGGAGCAGCTCGAGTAGCCAGTCGTCAGAATTGAGCCGGAGATAGCCACAGTAGAGGAGGAGACGCTACCGTTGATTTTGTCCACCTCAGCCTGTGCCGCGACTTCACCTGAGCCCGTCGTCGTTGACTCCTTCGTTTTCCCGCCTCGCCGCACTCGTTGGAGCCCTGGTACGCCCTCACCACACCCCCACCGAGCCGCTAGGGTTCAATCTCGCCGGCGAGGAGTCCGTCGTCGATGACGACCATGAGCCCTTGATCTAGTTCTAATCCTGCGGTCCTTATTGCCCCGTACCGCTTCGCGTGAGATGTACCGCTGACATGTGGACCCCCCTGTCAGCTGTCCTCTGCGCCGTGGAGTGAATCTGGGCCGGGCCAATTAGTTTCCCGCGCCGGCCCTGTGATTCAAATTAGGATTTTTCTTTTTAGACTTAGACTTAGTTCTGTCCCTTAGTTTGAAAATCAATCCAGAGAGTTATACAAATCCAAATTGAAATTTCTATCCAGAGATTCCAATTTTGTGGGAAAGCTAATTAAAATTTCTATGCAAGCCCGTTGGATTTAAATCATTTAGAGTGAGAGATCTCTCCTAGGTAAAATAACAAGACAGAAGATTTTGCACATTGATACGTCCAAAATGTATCTACTTTCTCGAACACTTTTGCTATTGTTTCTCCTCTAAACTTGTGTGATTTGGATGCAACTAACGCGTACTAACGCTGTTTTCAGCAGAATTGCATTGGTGTCTACTTTCTGTGCAGAAAATCAACTTTTAGGAAAAATCCCAGAAAATATGCCAAAAATCCTATTTTACCAGAAGACTCCTGGAGCCAGAATACGAGACGGAGGGGGGCTAGGCCTAGGCCACACCACCTGGCCGCGTGGGCAAGCCTAGGCTGCACCAGGGGGTGGTCTGGCCGCCCCAGACTGCCCCTTGGTCTCCCTCTTCGCCTATAAGAAGCCTTCTGACCTAAAAACTCTGGGGGGTTCGACGTTTTTCCAGAACGAGTTCCGCTCCGCCGCCACCACCAGATTCCACGAAACAGCACCAGAAACTTCGTTCTGGCACCCTGTCGGGACGGGGAATTGGAGGATATCATCGCCATCATCATCACCATCGCTTCTCCATCGACCATCCATGTTTTCCCCATCTATGAGTGAGTAATCCCCCGCTGTAGGCTATGGGGATGGTAGGGATTGGATGAGATCGGTCATGTAATGGCATCGGATTGTTAGGGCATGGTGCATAGTTTCTTCTATTAGTTATTTATGACTTTGTCGCGACTTGTTGTGCTTAATGCTTGTCACTAGGGCCCGAGTGCCATGATTTCAGATCTGAACATGTTATTGATTCATTATGATAGTATTGTTTATGGTCTTATCTTCACGTTGTATCCACATGTTGTTGTCTGGAACCAATGGCCCTGAAGTGACAGAAATCGAGATAACCTGAGGGAATGACTTTGATGTGAGGATCACATGTGTTCACCAAGTGTTAATGCTTTGCTCCGGTGCTCTATTAAAATGAGCACCTTAATTGCCTGTAGTTCCCTTGAGGCCCCGCTGCAAACGGGCTAGCAGGACAAAAGATGTTGTGCAAGTTCTCATTGCGAGCATGTATGACTATATATGGAACACATGCCTAGGATTATCTAGTACTTGGATGCTTTATCTTATTTATCTGCAATTGCCCTATGTTCTGATTGCTATGTGAATTGTCCTGTCCATGCAACGCCCGTCCATCCATCCCTATGCCTACCGCACTCGAATCCCACTGTTTACTGCTATTGCAACTGCTGTCTTTACTTTACTACTGCTGCTACTTTACTATTCCTACTAATAAACCGCTATGAGCAAGGTTGTTTCTAGGTGCAGCTGAATTGACAACTCAGTTGTTAAGGCTTATAAATATTCTTTGGCCCCCCTTGTGTCGAATCAATAAATTGGGTTTCACTTCCCTCGAAAATACTGCAATACACCCCCTATACTTGTGGGTCATCACACATTCAAACATTTTTCTAAAATCAACCCTAATAGATTTTGAGTTGATTCCAACTCTCAAAAATCACATTTAACCATACCTATCTGAATATGTAATAATATTAAGGTTTGCATGCAGTGACTTTGTACTAGTACCAAAATAATGCTACATAGGCATTTCTAGTCACTTTAAATCATTAAATATTAAACTTAAACTTATTAAAATGTGATCCAACATTTAAATCATGTGGTGATGATATGTGTCCACATGATCCCATATTTTAAATTGAGAATATTAAATCTTAGTTAATTTCAATGAGTAGAAATTACATTTCTCAAATAAAAAGAATGAAGGTACTTCATTAAACCTTGTGATGTTTGTGATGATACTAGATCATCAAATGTGTTCCTTAGTGTGCTAAGTAGACTAGTTAAGTATTGTTTGGTGATTGTGTATTCCGTATGTATTTATAGACGATAGTTCCGACCAAGTCTTTGAGGAGGAGGAGTTCTACCAAGAGGAGGAGGAAGAGAATTTCAACCATTGCACCAACCAAGGCAAGCTAACACTTGCAAGTGTCTTAACTATGCAGGCTATTATTGGCAAGCTAACACTTGCAAGCCATCATTAACAATGCAAGCTAAACCTTGGAAGCTAGATAATCTAAGCAAATGCACTAGGCATGCTTTGGTTATACCATTTTGACTTGTACCTACTCCAAGTTTATTTACAAGCTTTACCTTCTTTACTTTACCAAAGTTCTTAATTGTTTATAGATAGCATAAAGAGTATAAAACTTGGCCTATCTAGTTAGACTTAGATGTCATTTTATGGCATGAGATTAATCTTAGCATCCCACATTATTGAACACTCTTAACTTAGTAGTTTAGAGTTAAACCAAAAACTTGAGCACTTTAGATGGGAATACTTGGTGAAAATGACTTGTGAAAACCTTGGATGATGAGTCATTCTATTGAGATGTTTTGACATGTGTTGAGAAACACAAATGGTTTATGATGATGAAAATGTTGAGGCATGAGCCTTATCCCCTTTTATAAAAACTAATGGTTGGGTTCGGATGCGATACCATTCCAATTTTACCGTACAACCATAATACCTGAATTGGGTAAGGCTTAGCTGGAAGTTTATATGCATTAGTATTAGTTCCCTCGCGGGAGAGGTTTCAGATGAGGCTACCTCTCAATGTTGTCCACCTATGCAGTGCCCAGGATGAGAGATGGTCAGGGCTAGGAGGCCAAGCTCATAGGAGAGGTGCTTATACTAGAGTGTGTACAGGAAAGGTTATGTTTGATTATCTGCATACTAAGTATGATGAATGAGGGTTATCCCTAACAAATGTGTTGAATTTTGTGGTGAACGTGTACCACCTCTGCACAGTGTCAAACTATTCGAATAGCCGCGTCCGCGGTTATGGACAGTTGGAGTGGCCATACTATTCCGTTGTCAGATGTTTTCAAAATGACTTATGAAATGAATTGTGACATGACTTTACCACAACATGGTTGTGACTATGACAACTAAGTTCCCACTTAGGTGAGTTAGAACTTTATTTTATCTTTCTTTGTTTCTGAACTCAGCTTAGCTTTCAAACATAACTTTTAAAAGAAACTTAGAGTTTAGCATTCCTACTAGAACTATCTTACTTGTTAGTAGTGGTTTGCGAGTACTTAAAGAGTACTCATGGCTTTTGTCCCTGGCTATTCCCGTGGCCATACTATGAGGAGGATTACCCTGAAGGAGGACAGCAGGACGGCTACGATAACCAGGATCATCTCCCATCGTCAGCATTGCATGTGACACTGAAGATGGAGCCCACCTCTACACTATTTATTCCGCTACTTGATTGTACTAAGACTAGATCATGAGATCCTTTATTTGTGTAAGACCTTATTATGGTTTGTAGTGGATGATGTACTGTGATATCCAATCTGTTATGTCTCACAAAATGGTAATCCTGGGATTGCGATGTATGGCATAACAGGCATCTGGGATTAAAAATCCGAGTGTTGACACTATGGCCCCTGATGATGCATTGTGGCCACACTCGCTTGGTGAATGTCTACCAGCAGCCGGATCCCTTCATTTTGGATTACACAACGCTGATAAATCCCTCCAAAGTGCACTTGTATAGTCTGTTGTTGATGATGGTGTATCCACTTGCTCTACGCTTAACTTTCCTTGCCTCGACCTCTTCGTTGGGCAGTTCCCCTTTGGCCAGGAAATTCAGGAATGTCTTGGCCCATGTGGGGGTCTCCCGGATGGCGTACACGATATGCATGATCATCTTGATTTCCTCACATATAGCTAGGTCGGGCTCATCGGGTGGTCTGCTAGGTGGAAGGGCGGAGCCGGCAGTCCCCGGGCATCTAGAGATAGCTAGGCGTGTCGGAGCCTTTGACCCGACAGTCCCCGGGTTGATGCGGTAGTCCCCGGGACCTTTGCGGCAGCTTCTATTTGCTTGGAGCCGGCAGTCCTTGTGTCTGCGTCCAGGATGATGGAGTCGGATTCCGGAGATGGCGTGATGGATGGCTTGCATAACTCCAGGCGGAATTGCCTGCCTTGTTGAGCCGACTCGAGCGAGTGCGTCGGCGGCCTTGTTGTTGGCCCGAGGAACATGGTGGGACTCGCACCCCTCTAATAGTGAGGGTAGTTCTTCTTCGAGAGCGATAATACCTCACTCAGGTAGTACACTGGGCGCTAGACTAGCTGCGCCATTCCTTCTTACAACCTCTCAACCACGAGCATGACACTGACGACCCGGTTGGTAGCTGTGATTTACATTAGCATTGGCTCCTGTGTAGCGGGGGCCACCAGTATTGGTAGGAAGGAGAGCATGCGCATGAGGTCACAAAAGGCCTCGTCTGCTTGCACCGTACATCTGAACTTGCCTTTTGTTTATGAGCTGGTACAGGGGGAGTGCTTTCTCGCCCAACGGGTTGACGAACCGGCTCAGGGAGGCCAGACATCCAGTGAACTTCTGCACATCGCGCAGATTCTGCGGTGGCTGCATGCGCTCGATCGTGCCTATGTTCTCTGGGTTAGCCTCGATTCCTCGCTCTGAGACGAGAAAACCGAGGAGCTGGCCAGCTAGGACGCCAAACACACATTTCTCCAGGTTTAGCTTCATTTGGAACCGACGGAGGTTTGTGAATGTGTCCTTCAGGTTCTCGAGCAGTGTTTGTTGTTTCTTCGTCTCGAACACCACATCACCAACGTAGGCATGCATATTCCTGCCGATCTACGATTGCAGACATTTCTGCATACAACGCTGGTACGTCTGTATTTTTTAGTCCAAAAGGCATGGTAGTATAATAGTAAGCCCCATACGGAGGATGAATGCTATCTTTATTTGATCAGCGGGGTTCAGCCAGATCTGGTGGTAGCCTAGATAGGCATCCAGAAATGACAAAAGTTCGCAGCCGGCTGTGGAGTCTATTACTTGATCTATACTTGGCAGGGCAAACAGATCTCTGGGGCAGGCCTTGTTGATGCAGGTGTAGTTGACGCACATGCGCCAAGTCTTGTTCTTCTTCAGTACCAGCACCGGGTTCGCCAGCCATTCCGGGTGGTAAACTTCCATGATGAATCCGGCTACAAGGAGCCGCATGATTTCTTCACCAATTGTTCTCCTCTTCTCCTCTGCGAAGAAGCGTAGGGATTGCTTGACTAGTTTTGCATCCGGTATGACATGTAAAGACTGCTCGGTGGGCTCCCTCGGAACACCCGGCATGTCCTTGGGGGAAGTCGATGAGCGCACTTTCCTATTTGCTGTCATGGAGGAAGTGGACGAGCGCAGTTTCCTATTTGATGTCAAGGCCATCTCTGACCAGGACGAACATGTCCGACTTGGCCTCGTTGAGAAAAATCTTCTTGGTGCCCTTGGATGGCTTGATCTATGCCTCTCCAACTGGCTTTGGCTTGCTAGTCGGCATTTCCGCCTATAGGGCCGCCACACTCTGCATGATGATGCGTTTCTCTTCCGTGATGATCATGACCTTGGCTAGCTTGGAGTCGTGTGTGGCACATTCCACCGACTGCTTGTAGCAACCAGCGATGGTGATCACTCCCTTGGCCTCGGGGAGATTCGTATTGAGGTACGCGTAGTGTGGTACCGGTATGAACTTGGTGAGTGTCGGGTGTCCGAGGATGGCGTGGTATGCGCTGGAGAGGTTGACCACCTCAAATCATATGGGCTCGCAGCAGAAGTTGCCCTCCATGCTGAAAATGACGTCCAACTAGATCTTGCCAATGGGCGAATGCGACAAACCCAGGACGGATCCGTAGAAGGGGGTTTTCAAGGGCTGGAGCTGAGACTCACTGATGTCGAGCCGGTCCAACGAGCCGTGATACAGGAGGTTGATGCTACTACATCTGTCGTGGTGGTGTCACTGTAGGTGCCATGTATAGGATAAAGGTGGGGACAAGATGCACTAGATGAACCCAGGGAGGGATAGTGTGGTGATTCCACACATAGATGCTTCGTACTCTTCAAGCTAGATCAGTTTACAAGCGCTCCTTGAGCTGTGTTGGGGAGAGGAGGAAGAAGAAACTCTCTTACTCTCACCACTACTTTGCTCTCAGGAACCAACTACCCAAATGCCAAACAGCCTAGGCTCGACCAAGTAAAACTCAACCCTTTCTACCGAGGCCCTACCCTCCTTATATAGGAGAGGCTAGGTCTCTAATTAGGGCATACGTGGAGGCATATTCCTGGGAATATGCCTCCTCCCAAAATAGCAAACCGACCGGCTCACTTTTCCCCATCGTAAGCCATGAAGAGGCTACGTGAGCCTCTGCGGCGCCAGCGTCATCCGGCATAGGCAGCGTCACCCTTGTCGGCCATGCCTCAGTGGTCCTAGCATGTGTCCGCTTCGCTCACGCTTCAGCGTACAGTGACCTCCTTTTGACCAGCGAGATACCTTCCTTCTCTTGCAAGCCTGATATAACCCGGATCGTGCCTGGTTAATCCGGCCACACTAGTACCTGCATACAACATACATAAATCCTGCCGTCATACGACATAAGTCGGCCGGGACCCAGTTAGGTGGACACCCTGCCCGGGTTACTCCGTGATTCGGCCTGCCTTGAGGTGACTCGGCCAGCATTTGCTTTGACCTTGCTGTACCTCGGCTAACTCGGCCTTTATACCCCAGCGTGACCCTACTCGGGGGTATCCCCCCAACATTAGTCCCCGAAGCTGGTGCGGTCTTAGCAGTCTCCGCAGCTAAGGCCACAGCAGGTTCAATTTTACCGATCCTTTTGCTCCCTTTTCCGAGTTACTTCCTATCCCGGATTTCATTGGCTAGCTCTTCCCTTGGCACATTCCGAGTTTTCGCTCGCTGGAGGGTCATCCCATAGTTATCTGGGTTATTCTTCCTTCTCTCGTACGCTTCCCCACGTGGAGGGTAATCATTACTTTGCCTCATTTTAAGGGCATGCGCTAGTTACTACTGCAGTTAATGTCAGGTGTTACTGTTGCACACGTCACATCGTGTCTGTCTCCTCGTTAACTGTATCACCACGTCGCGTCGTGGGATCTCCTGCGCCCTGTGTCCCTTCCTGTGGCTTGTCTGTGATTGGCTAACCCGGCAAATACACGGCCACGCCGTGTGGCCTCGCCGCACCGCACGATCCCACTACCCCAGCCTGGGCGTGGTTAAATAGGGGAGGGGCGCGCCCCTTGGTATTTTCCCCATTCTCGCGCCCCTCTGCCTCTTCTTCTTCTTCTTCCTCCAAGTGATAGCACCGCCACCACCGCACCTGCTCAGCAGCGCCGCCGCCGCATCGTTCCCTGCTCCTGTCTTGCTGCCGCTCCCGCACCGCTCCACCGCCACAGGTCCGCGCCAATCCAAGGTACTGCCTCCCACCTCCGATAGGGCCGGTGAGGACAGCGACCTAGATATGACTGAGGAAGACCTCGCTGTCGCGGAGGCGGAGATGGAGGAGGAGGCGGAGAACGCCGAACGCGGCGCCTTGGCTGGCTCCTGGGTGTGCCAGGACGACCTCGACTGGCTCTACCGCACGCGCCGCATCCCGGAGGGCGTCGTTGCCCCGCTCGCCTCCGAGGAGCTCGCACCCTCACCCAATCCCGGTGAGTTCGTGGTGTTCCTCTCCCATTTCTAGCGCGGGTTCGGCCTCCCCGTTAGTGATTTCTTCCATGATTGGCTCAACATCTATGAGCTTCAACCGCACCACCTTCCGGCGAATGCCATCACCTCCCTTTCTTCCTCTGCCTCCACCATAGAGGGATATGTCGGATTGTGGCCCACCAAAGAGCTCTGGATCCGGTTTTTCAGCCTACGTCGGAACGTGATTCCAAATAAGGATCTTGACCCGGAGGACAAACAACTTACGCAGTTCGGTGCTTCTTCTATTTGTCCCTGAAAAAAATCCGTCTTTCCCCGGGTCACGGGGCTTCATTCTTGCAAGGACTTGGCCCGAACCTTCTTTTATGTCAGAAATGGCACGAATGAAGATCTGATCCGGCTGCACCCCTACGCTCCGGGTCCTCCTAATCCGGATCCGTGGGACCGGATTTCCAAGAAACCCACTGTGTTGACGAATCAAGTCAACAAACGTTTCCAGGAGCTGAAGGACATGGGGCTACGCAACGAGGACACGATGATCACATTCGTCCGCAGCCGGATCTCCCCTCTCCAGAAACGCACACATAAACTTTGCCACATGAGCTGGCGCCTTGACCCCAACCGGACATCCTCATTTGAACTCAGTAATACCGAGATATTCCGCCGGGTCAAGGCCCTCTTCACAACTGACAAAAACTTCTCTGCTGAGTAGGAGTGGGGAATTGAACATTTCTGCCGAGACAGGCTTCCTCCTACGGTAAATCTCATGATCCAATCTTTTTCCGAGTTATATCATATGTCGGAATTTGTTGTTTGTTTGATCCCTTTGCATTTTTCTTCTTAGTTGTTTCTTCAGCAAACTCTCGAGGATGGCACCGAGCCTTCTCTCAAATGGGCGAATATCGAGATGCCCCGAACAAGGAGGACCCGGATCAGAATATGTTCCTGCCATTCCCTGATGCGACCAAGCGACCCATCGGTAACTTCTCTTCTTTAAGAGATTGGCCTGATGATGAAGATGATTCCGACGTTGAGGTGATGGAAGCATTTGATGCTGTCCCCTTTCTTACGCCTTTTCGGCATCAGCTAACCCGGGTGGACAGATCCACGAAGTTCCTCCTCTCGCCACGGGTGAGCCTGTCCCGGCCGCGTCAAAGAAAAGGGGAGCCGCTTCTGCTTCTTCTTCTAGACCTTCTAAACCAACAAAGAGACGAAAGAAGTCCGCAGACAAAGCCACCACCAAGCCTACGACTAAGGCCACAACTCGTAGAGCACCGAAGCCTAAGGAGCCATTGACTTGTGACGAGTAAGTCACTTCTTCCTTAACCAATTTTCTGCTTCGTGCTTTTCTTCTGTTGTAACTTATTATTTGTCGCTTGATTTGGTAGGGCTGCTGTGGAGGTTCCCTAGAGCGGATCCAGCATCGCTTCGCCCCTCTGGCATAGCCCTTCTCCCCCTCGTGGCGAGGATACACGCCAGTTGAGCCCCATTTAGAAAGGTTCAGCGGATGCTCCGGGTTCTAGCCCACCTCGCCCAGAGGAGGGCAACCTTGGAGAAGGGTGAAATGGCTCTGCCGAGGCAGCAGATGCTCCCAGTTCCACTTCGGCTCAGCCACAACCTGCTACCTCCGAGGTACCCACAGCACCCCCGCCAAAACCAGCGCTAGCACCAACACCAACAGCAGCAGCACAAGTATCATCAGCAGCACCAACTCCATCTGCCTCGTCCGAGTCTTCCAAGACTCGGCGAGAATGCCTAGTTAGCACCAAGGCAGCTCCCAAGACCAAATCCGCGGCTCAAACCTCAACTTCTCAGCAGCAGCCTGAGGCCAAGAAACCTTCTGACGCTGCCAGGGCAGCATCTATCGAGGCTAGACAGCGTACACTCGCGTCCATGCTTCCGAAGAAGGCCCTACCGAAGAAAGACACCTCCGCTGGGTCAACTGATGTGCAACTTGTTTTGCACACCAGCCCCGCTGTTGTGCTAGTTGAGAGGAGGGAGGCCTACGCCAAGGGTTGGATCGCGCCCCACATGCTTAGCGGAGAGCGCTATCCTCCGGCCTTGATCGAGTTTGTCAATAACTGGAACAAGGCAGAGTTCATTAATAACGACGATCTCCCGGAGAAATTTGGGCCTGCTGAGTTTGCGGTGCAGATGAACACAGCCGCCAAGGCTATCAACCTTGCCGGCCGGATGATGGAGGTACGCTACTTCGTCTTTTCTTTAACATGTACTAGTGCTTAGTCATGTAACCATTAGTCCCCGAGCCTCCAGGGGAGTAACTTGTTACTCGGCCGGATGCTCCTTAGAGAATTAGCATAGCTCCCTAGTAACTTCAGATATGCACACACCTAGAGTCGGGTTAAGTTCCACTTCGCCCAGATCTTGTACAATTCGAATATGCACACACCTAGAGCCGGGTTAAGTTCCACTTGGCCCGTATTTTGTACACTTCGAATATGCACACACCTAGAGCCGGGTTAAGTTCCACTTGGCCCGGATCTTGTACACTTCAAATATGCACACACCTAGAGCCGGGTTAAGTTCCACTTGGCCCGGATCTTGTACACTTCGAATATGCACACACCTAGAGCCGGGTTAAGTTCCACTTGGCCCGGATCTTGTACACTTCGAATATGCACACACCTTGAGCCGGGTTAAGTTCCACTTGGCCCGGATCTTGTACACTTCGAATATGCACACACCTATAGCCGGGTTAAGTTCCACTTGGCCCGGATCTTGTACACTTCGAATATGCGCACACCTAGAGCCGGGTTAAGTTCCACTTGGCCCAGATTTTGTACACTTCGAATATGCACATGATCAAGTCATTTTTGCTTTTCTCAAGCCACCACCAATCGCCAGAGTACTGAGTTTCAGCGCCTCTTGGATACACACAAGGCGCTGCGCTCGAAGCATTCCACACTTCTCGCTGAGTTCGAGAAAAGGGGTAAGTTTTCACTTTGACTTTTTTCTATCTTTTTGAGTCTTTTCTCGCCGAACTAATTTCTCATTTGAATTTGTGCAGCTGGAGTGGAGGCTGAAAACACCCTCATGAGGAAGAACTTGGACCAGATAAAAGGTAAGTCACTTCGGTTACTTAACTTCTGTGCTCCCTTTCCCTTCTCCGGAGCTCGGCGAATATTCATACCTCGGCTTTGCCGGGTCAACAAACTGTTTCAGCATCTCTTGAAGATAGTGTGCCCGTACCTGATATGATGCTGCATTTTCTTGAACAATCAGGGCAGCATCAGGCCAAACTTAAGAAGAAGGACGATGAGCTCGCCCTCCTCCAGACCAAAGATGATGAGATTGCCAAGCTCAAGGCAGAAATAAAAAAACTCAAGGCACTCCACAAAACCGAGATGGATAAAGCTGGCCAAGATTTCACTGAAGAGCAAGAACGCCTCAACCTCCAAATTGCCAAAGATCAAGAACTGCTGAAGGAGGCTGACATTAAGCTTGAGTCGGCAAATGCTGAACTTGTGCAACTCTGGAAGAGGCGTGACAACTGCACCAAGGAGCTGACCCGGATCCACAGCCATATTTCTCGTAAGTTCTTTTCCTTCAGCCGGCATGAATCTCTCCGGGTCAACCTCCTTCACCTATTTCACTTGTCTTATTTTCAGACAAATTTCCGGAGGGTGATGCCATTGCAGCCACTGCCGTTGCAAGTTCCGCCAGAAGAGGGGTACCCCAACTGGTTCTGGCGCTAAAAATAATCCCTATGACATGGAGGACCTACTGGTCAGCTTATCTTCTCGCGTCGAGATTGTGAAGAACTATGGTAAGGATATCCTGGATGTAGCAGTCCCGATCTTCAATGCCTTTTGGCCTAATGAAGATACTCCAGAGGGGTCCACCGCTCTGATTAACAAGTTAATGGAGTGTGAGACTCAACTTGACCTCTGGAGGGAATCCGCCGGACGCGCCGGAGCTGAAACCGTCCTCCACTATGTGCTCACATGGTATGAAAAAATAAACCTGAAGCTTCTCGAGCGCAAGTGCACCGTATCAAGATGGTCCAATGACCCGGATTGGATAGCTCAGTGCAAGGCTTGCGCCCATAGCCTGATTTAGTATGCCCCCATCCATCAATGGAACGAGGGACCAAGCTTCCTTGGCACTATTAACGACGAATATGTCGAAGATGGTTCGGGTGAGGAGGAAGAGGACGAAGCCTCAGACGTCGAAGAGAACAAAGATGACACTGAAGTTGAGGCCGAAGTTCCACCTGCTGGCGCCGAGTTACCTCCTCCTGCTGCTCCTTGATCACCAGTAAACACTTTGAAGTTTATCAGATCCCCGGCATGCTGGGTGCAAATGTATTAAGCACGCTGATTATATTTTGCTACTAAGCTGCTCATGCCGCATTAAATTGAGCGTAGTCCCCGAGTTTCATTTTCTTATTTCTCTAATTTCCTGGCTCGGCTCATGTCAACCTTGATTCGGTTTTATGACTTACGAGTCCGAGTTTCAAAAATTGACTTAACAATACTTGGAAACTTGAGGACTAGCTCAAAATAACTCAGCAAAGTAAATATAAAGTAAGCGTAAGGTTAGTACGAATAACAAATGTCAGCTCGATTAAGTTCTTTTCCTTAGTCGTTTTTCATGTGCTACGCAATTCCAAACTTGTTCTCTTGCTTGCCATGAAGCCAAATCTTGCTGGACACCAGCAAATCGAAGAGTTGAGTTTTTGGTGCTCACACACTACTAATCTGGCTTAGGTAGAAGCAACTTACGCCAGCCGACATATAAATAACAAAGACAGAAAATAGTAAATATCACTAAGGCATTCCCCGAGTTACTGCTCGAGGTGCCAAGATTTCATTGATAAACTCATTGCCGGCATACATACCGACATATGAGAAGACTCAGATACACATACTTCTTTGTTAAGTGTAGAATGGACGGAGTAGAGCTACATTCCATGGATGCTTAGATTTCTCGCCGGACCTGTCCGCCTTGTTCTTCTCCTGTGGTTTTGCATCGATGAGATAATAAGAATCATTGTGCAATGCTTTGCTCACAATGAATGGCCCTTCCGATGGGGGGATAGCTTATGCATGCCAGCAGTACGTTGTACCAACCGAAGTACCAGATCACCTTCCCGGAAGACTCGGGGGTTTACTTTCCGGCTATGATAGCGTCGGAGATTTTGCTGATATATAGCAGATCGGGACAATGCCAATTCTCTCGCTTCTTCCAGCAGATCAACATCATTTTGTCGGGCTTCACGCACTTCGGCTTCTGTGTATTGGGTGACTCTAGGTGAATCATGCTCTATGTCAGCTGGTAATACAACTTCTGCCCCATATACCAGAAAGAATCGCGTATAGCCTGTTGATCGATTTGGAGTTGTTCTTACACTCCACAGTACCGTTCGTAGTTCTTGTATCCAGCACCCCGCTGATCTTTGCAGCGGCTCAATCAGCCGGGGTTTTATCCCGGATAATACTAATCCGTTGGATCTTTCCACTTGTCCATTCTATGCAGGGTGGGCTACCGAGGCAACGTCTAGCCGAATCTTCTTATCTCGGCAGAATCGTGCAAATGATCCTTCAACAAAATTTGTGCCATTATCTGTTATGATACTGTGAGGATAGCCATATCTCAGAATGATATCTTTGAGGAATGTTATGGCCGTAGCTCCATCACATTTTCTTATTGGCTTCACTTCAATCCACTTTGTAAACTTGTCCACCATAACCAAGATATGAGTCATGTTTCCTCTTGCAAGTTTAAACGGGCCAACCATATCCAGGCACCATATGGCAAATGGCCATGTAATAGATATGGTCTTGAGCTCCGACATTGGCATGTGCGTCTTGGTAGCATACCTCTAACAGGCGTTGCATTTTCTCACCAGATCTTCTGCTTGTTCCAGGGCACTTGGCTAGTAGACCCCATGTCGGAAAGCTTTTTCCACTAATGCTCTGGACGAGGCGTGATGCCCACATTCCCCTTGATGTATATCTCGGATGATGTCGAGCCCTTCTTCCGGGTCAACACATCGTTGCAGGACATTTGTGACGCTCCTCTTGTATAGCTCGGCATTGATATCGTGTATGCCTTAGCGCGCCTCTGCACTTGCCTTGAAAGCACTTCATCATCAGGCAAGGACCCATCCTTCAGGAACTGGAATATAGGCAGTGCCCAAGCAGGTATGGCTCGAACTAGAAACACATCCTCGTCCACTTCCATTCGATCTATCGGCATAACCTCTGCCGGGTCAGGCTGCGCAGTCCCCGGGTTCTGTGAAGCAGTCCCCGGGTTTGCCGAAGCAGTCCCCGGGTCTCCTGAGGCACTTCCCACATCAATGTCCATGGGTACAACTCCGGACTCCGGATTTTCCGGGATATAGATTGACTCGGACTCAGGGGGTGGCCTGATAGATGGCTTTCTGAGGTGCTCCAATGCTACACTCGGTGGAATCGCTTGTCGAGTGGATCCGAGTTTTGATAGCATGTCGGCAGCCTCATTTTCCATCCGGGATACATGATGGAATTTGCATCCTTTGAAGTATCCCGATATTTTCTGCACATGGAATTTGTACAGTGCCATGATTTCATCCAAGGCATCCCATATCCCCAAGACTTTCTGAACTACCAAATCCGAGTCGCCAAAGCATTGGATCCGACGTCTTCCAATTTCTTTTGCCACTTTGAGCCCATGCACAAGTGCTTCATATTCTGCAACATTGTTTGACGCTATGATGACACACAAGTATAGGGGGTGTATCGTAGTATTTTCGAGGGAAGTGAAACCCAATTTATTGATTCAACACAAGGGGAGCCAAAGAATATTTATAAGCCTTAACAACTGAGTTGTCAATTCAGGTGCACCTAGAAACAATCTTGCTCACAGCAGTTTATCAGTAGCAACAATTTTGTAGTAGGTATAGCAAAGTAACAACAGTAGTAAAGCACGGACAGTAGTAACAAAAGCAGTAACAATGGGATTCGAGTGCGGTAGGCATAGGGATGGATGGACGGGCGTTGCATGGACAAGACAATTCACATAGAAATCAGAACATAGGGCAATTGCAGATAAATAAGATAAAGCATCCAATTACTAGACAATCCTAGGCATGTGTTCAATATATAGTCATACGTGCTCGCAATGAGAACTTGCACAACATCTTTTGTCCTGCCAGCCCGTTTGCAGCGGGGCCTCTAGGGAACTACTGGCAATTAAGGTGCTCCTTTTAATAGAGCACCGGAGCAAAGCATTAACACTCCGTGAACACATGTGATCCTCACATCAAAGCCATTCCCTTCCGGTTATCCCGATTTCTGTCACTTCGGGGCCATAGGTTCCGGACAACGACGTGTGTATACAACTTGTAGATAAGACCAAGAACAATACTATCATAATGAATCAATAAAATGTTCAGATCTGAGATCATGGCACTTGGGCCCTAGTGACAAGCATTAAGCACAACAAGTCGCAACAAAGTCATAAAGCACTAATAAAAGTTACTAGGCACCATGCCCTAACAATCTGATGCCATTACATGAACGATCTCATCCAATCCCTACCATCCCCATAGCCTACAGCGGGGGATTACTCACTCATAGATGGGGGAAACATTGATGGTCAATGAAGATGATGGTGGAGATCGATGGAGATGGCTCCGGGGGCACTTCCCCGTCCCGGCAAGGTGTCGGCATAGAGACTTTTTGTCTCTCGAATCTGCCCTTCGGTTGCGGCGGCGTAGCGGAACTTTTCATGGAAAAACGTCGAACCCCCCGGAGTTTTTAGGTCAGAAGGCTTCTTATAGGTGAAGAGGGAGACCGAGGGGGTGCCTGGGGCCACCACACCATGCCTAGCCCACGCCTGGGGGGGGGTGTGGCCAGCCCCTGGCCCTCCTCCGTCTCGTATTCTGGCTCCTGGAGTCTTCTGGAAAAATAGGCACTTTGGCTTTTGTTCCGTCCAATTCCGAGAATATTCATTTTATGACTTTCCTGGAACCAAAAACAGCAGAAAACAGGCACCTGGCACTATGGCTCTTGTTAATAGGTTAGTCCAAGAAATCATATGAAAAGTACTCCAAAGTGTGGACAAAACACAAGAAAGCAGATAAAACCAAGCATGGAGCATAAAAAATTATAGATACATTTGCAATGTATCAACATCCCCAAGCTTAACTCCTGCTCGTCCTCGAGTAGGTAAGTGATAAAAAGAAAGAATAATTTTTGAGTTGACATGCACCATCAAAGACTTGATCAAAGTATTTGTAAAACATTCAAAGCTGGGATCATAGTAGTTCAATCATATCATGAAAGTTCTAGCAATAAGACAAAGAAACTATGATGCAACATGAAAAGGCACAAACAAAAGATTCATGAATAACAATGCTTTGCAAGACGTTTGTTTGTTTCACATAAACAAAACATAGCATAGTGGCATTCAACTTGTCCCTCATAGAGTAGCAAACATAAATGCATAGGACACCTTCAAAGTTTACAAGAGTGACTATATACAAATAGTTTAAAACAAGCAATATCAAGGTATGCATCAATCAACAAGTCTTGGGACAATGCACATAGAACTAAGAATGGCCACTATGCTCTCAAGAAAGTGCTCATAGAATGTGTGGAGACTCAACAAGGAAATGAAAAGGTTTTGAATAGTTTGAAAGGCTTCCGAATGCTAAAAGTATGGTACTCATTAGCTTTGAGCTCTCATTGCCCCTATAATAAGCATCTTTAATGTGGTTAAGGTGAAAGTGAGGTCCAATCTGAGTTAAATGCTTGACAGACTATAAACTGAAAATCCCAAGTCCCTTGAGTGCGAGGGCCGCTCCTCATGCTACTCAACTTTTGTTACCGGTAAGTTCTTGTCATCGTAAGTATGTGCGTATCATAAAGAACCGCCAACGGGGTACCCCTTGCCCGATGATACGGAAGAATCCCCATATCAAAATGACAAGGAAAGCAGACAATGAGTATCTCAGTAATATTCTTATTTACCATGGGAAAATGGTGCTTTTTTCTCTCTTTCCTCTTTTCATAAATCTCTTTTTTTTTCTTTTCCCAATAGCTATCTCTCTCTCTTTTTTTATAAGAAGAATGCTTCATAGATATCATTATGGTTACGCTGCAGGTTTCCACCATGTAAGCATGGATAAGACCAACGGCCCAGGCATTTCTCTAACACACATACATAACTCCATGGACTTACAAGCTCCCCTTTTATTTCACACCGACGACATCCGCAAACAAAAGAGCAAGGTATCAACTGGGTATATATTTACAAGTGTTGAAAGCGTTCCCCGTGACAACACGGTTCTGCTAATCCCCAGCCTATAATTAGCAAGCATATAACTTTCATGGAGAGTTCACAATGGTTCAGGTTTATTAAGTGCAGGAAATAAAGTGTGCCATGAAGTTCGTGAGAGCTTTACTAACTAATTTTCTCATAACAAGCAAACATTTTATTCGGAAGAAAACAAGGCATATTGGATATGCACGGAAGTAGCAAATGATGCTAATAGGTAGGTATGGTGGACACTTTGGAAATATTTGGTTTAGGGAGTTGGAAACGTGAGTAAAACTTAGTGTAAGTGAAGGTTAGCAATAGTAAGGGAGCGACAAACGAGAGAGCAATAATGGCCATAATCATGCAGAGCGACAAAACATCATTGATCAAAGCATAAAGTGATACTACAAGTTGAAAAATAAAGGATCATAAAGGCTTATGGTGACTTGGGATAGTCATAACATGGTGTGAGCATGCACCAAGTCAACCCAAACAAAGCATCAAAGGAGAATACCACTATACTATGCCTTAATATGCTAAAACAACACATGATTCATCCAAGGCACATTAAGCAATCTCAATTGTTTATAACAAGTCATGATACAGCAAAGAATACTAAGCATAAAGCCAAAACAATATCAAGAATGTCATGACAAAGCATAGGCCACAATCAAAAACAAGCTCTCTTTACCACTTAAGCATGAGCTTTCCTACTCTTTTCCAATCCAAATCAAACTATTTGAAAACCAATGTATGAAAGAGGGGGTCCAACCAATTTATTCAGCAAACTAAGCAAACCAAAAACTAAAACAAAAATGAAAAAGAAGACGCTCCAACAACAACACAACTGTGCATGAAACAATAAAAATGATGTGTTTGGAAGAAACCTGGGATTTTTATTGATGAAGAAGGGGATGCCTTGGGAATCCCCAAGCTTTGACGCTTGTACTTCTTGGATATTTCTTGGGGTGACACGTGTGGCATCCCCAAGCTTGAGCTTTAGTCCATCCTTCATCTCATTACTCATTCCTTCCATATACCTGAAAATTGTCCTTCATACAAAACTTCACACAATCTTTATTAGAAACATTAGTGCACTACGGATAAATAAGTCTTAAGGTTCAGTTATAACACCAAATAAACTTCCATTAGAACACTAGATACTGTAGCACTTCCGTCAAAAATCTCAATTCCCCAAAAGAACTCAAAAAGGAACCAACAAGAAGCAAATGCAGAAAATGGCAGAAATCTGTCAAAACAGACCAGCAGGTAAAGATGAATTTTTCCGAAGACCTTCTGTTGCTCAAATCAAAAAGTGTTGAACTAACGAAAGTTAGGAAACAACCTAGGGCAGAAGCACAAAAATCTGTGTCGGGACAACAACTTTCCCAATCGTTACTTCTCTCTCATTAGAGGTTACTCTTGGCACAAAAAGCAAATAAAAAGGATAAGGAGCGGTTATTACAGAGGTAATAACTTCCAAGAGTCATCTAAAACTTTTGGGTTATCTCCCAATAAGTACTTTTCTTTAACGCCTTTAAGTTAGGCATAAGGAAAAACTGAAATGGATAGAATAGAAGTAAGCGGAGATAATCATGGTGAAAACATTGTTTTGTTCAATGAAATCCTTTTGTTAACAAGGTCGATCAGGTCTTGTTACCAAAACAATTTCATATGAGACAAAACTTTGTATTCCACTAATGATTATGTTACCTCAACCTTGATAGCAATGGTCCCAATCATAATAGTTTCAAATTTTTCTCTTGGTATGGGACAATATATTTCTCCAACTTGAATGCCCTCAACATGTTCAATTGAATTCAAACCATATGTCCTTTCAATCTTCTTGGGGAAATAGAAAGTATGTTCCTTGTCATTAACATTGAAGGTCACCTTCCTTTGATTACAATTAATAACATCTCCTGCACTATTTAAGAAAAGGTCTCCCAAGAATAGTAGACATATTATCATCTTCAGGCATAAAAGTTTGAGAGGATGCTCTCATAAGAAATATGAGTTGAAGTGAAAGAGAGCATCAAGAAGCAAATTCAAAACACATTTAAGTCTAACCCACTTCCTATGCATAGGAATCGTGTATGCAAATAAATTCGCAAAGAACAAAGTGATGGGCATAGGAAGATAAAACAAGAGTAACTTCAAAACTTTCAGCACATAGAGAGGTGTTTCAATACCATGAAAACTTCTACAACCATATTTTCCTCTCTCATAATAATTTTCAGTAGCCTCATGAATAAACTCAACAATATAACTATCACATAAAGCATGATCTTCATGATCTACAAGCACTAGAGCTTTATTATAAACATTTTTAAAAGAAACCTCGGGAACATAACATTCATCCTCCTTTAGTAAGCATGGAGGACAATCAAATAATTTAAGGGATAAAGAGTTACTCTCATTAGAAGGTAGGCATGGGTAGCTAATCCATTCTACCTCCTTCAGTTCATCACTCTCCTCCTCTTTTTCATCTAATGTGATTTCAGGATCATCAATTTCTTCTTCCATAGGATCCTGCAAGGCATTAGTCTCTTCCATTTGTGGAAAGCATCTAAAATATTCAAGAATATAGCCATTTTAATCCTTGTAATTATCAAAGCAAAATTTAAGTATACCATAAACCTCATATTTCTAAGGTGCATCATCAATATTTTCAAGCAAACTAGGAAGTTGAAAAGCACCCGTCCAAGCAATAAATTCTTAAATTTGCTCCGCATCATAAAAGTCATAAATTCCTTTAGCATAGGAAGATATGGTATCATTATCATTATACTCACATTGAAAGGGGAGGTGTTTATACCTATTTCTGCAACAAGACTCATCACAGCAATAAGTAACATTATAAGTGGAGCACACGTTTCTAGCAATCGTATACAATCTATCAATTTGTTCCCATAAGTGTTTCCCTTTTTGTGACAAGCGGTGTTCCTTATAATAATATCTTTGATCTTCCGTGAACCCACCTTGCCAATAAGCTTCAGTTTCAAAGAAACCAACCATTGACAACAAGCATGATAAGGCAAGACAATAACAGACCAACGAAAATAACAACTAGAGTAGGAACTATTTTTTTTTGTATTTGATAAAGAAACAAGCAAACAAGGAGAAAATAAACTTAGCTTGAACAATAGTGAATCCAAGTGGACTTGATAAATAAAGCTATGCTCCCCGGCAACAGCGCCAGAAAATAGTCTTGATAACCCACAAGTATAGGGGGCGTATCGTAGTATTTTGGAGGGAAGTGAAACCCAATTTATTGATTCGACACAAGGGGAGCCAAAGAATATTTATAAGCCTTAACAACTAGGTTGTCAATTCAGCTGCACCTGGAAACAATCTTGCTCATAGCAGTTTATCAGTAGCAACAGTTTTGTACTAGGTATAGCAAAGTAATAGCAGTAGTAAAGCAAAGACAGTAGTAACAAAAGCAGTAACAGTGGGATTCGAGTGCGGTACGCATAGGGATGGATGGATGGGCGTTGCATGGACAAGACAATTCACATAGAAATCAGAACATAGGGAAATTGCAGATAAATAAGATAAAGCATCCAAGTACTAGACAATCCTAGGCATGTGTTCCATATATAGTCATACGTGCTCGCAATGAGAACTTGCATAACATCTTTTGTCCTGCCAGCCCGTTTGCAGTGGGGCCTCTAGGGAACTACTGGCAATTAAGGTGCTCCTTTTAATAGAGCACGAGAGCAAAGCATTAACACTCCGTGAACACATGTGATCCTCACATCAAAGCCATTCCCTTCCGGTTATCCCAATTTCTATCACTTCGGGGCCATAGGTTCCGGACAACGACGTGTGTATACAACTTGTAGATAAGACCAAGAACAATACTATCATAATGAATCAATAACATGTTCAGATCTGAGATCATGGCACTCGTGCCCTAGTGACAAGCATTAAGAACAACAAGTCGCAACAAAGTCAAAAAGCACTAATAAAAGATACTAGGCACCATGCCCTAACAATCTGATGCCATTACATGAACGATCTCATCCGATCCCTACCATCCCCATATCCTACAACGGGGGATTACTCACTCATAGATGGGGAAAACATGGATGGTCGATGAAGATGATGGTGGAGATCGATGGAGATGGCTCCGAGGGCACTTCCCCATCCTGGCAGGGTGCCAGAACAGAGACTTTTTGTCCCCCGAATCTCCCCTTCGGTGGCAGCGGTGCAGTGGAACTTTTCGTGGAAAAACGTCGACCCCCCCGAGTTTTTAGGTCAGAAGGCTTCTTATAGGCGAAGAGGGAGACCGAGGGGGTGCCTGGGGCCACCACAACAGGCCCTGGCATGGCCAGGCCTAGCCCGCGACTGGGGGGTGTGGCCAGCCCCTGGCCCTCCTCCGTCTCGTATTCTGGCTCCTGGAGTCTTCTGAAAAAATAGGCACTTTGGCTTTTGTCCCGTCCAATTCCGAGAATATTCATTTTCTGACTTTCTTGGAACCAAAAACATCATAAAACAGGTAGCTGGCACTGTGGCTCTTGTTAATAGGTTAGTCCAAGAAATCATATGAAAAGTACTCCAGAGTGTGGACAAAACACAAGAAAGTGGATAAAACCAAGCATGGAGCATCAAAAATTATAGATACATTTGCAATGTATCACGCTGCGAAGTGGATTTGTAGCACATACTTTAGCTGGCCCTTCTTGGGCGAGGTAAGCACAACTCCGGCGCCTAACCCGGTTTTCGTTTTTGATCCGTCAAAATGCATTCTCCAGTAGTTCGGATCCGGCAATGGTGGCTCATACTGCATCTCGGCCCAATCCATGAAAAAGTCGGCCACAGCCTGAGACTTGATCGCATCTCCCCTGTTAAATTGTGGAGCATAAGGAGCTAGTTCAATTGCCCATTTTGCGATTCGGCCGCTTGCATCCTTATTGCTCATTATCTCAGATATGGGGGCTTCACCTATCACTTTAATGGGGTGTTCTTCGAAATAGTGCTTTAGCTTCTTTGGTGCCATATATACACCATATGCCAATTTTTGATAGTGAGGATAATTCTGCTTTGATGCTGACAATACTTCGCTCAGGTAATAAACTGGCCTCTGCACGGACTTACCCTCCTCGTCGCGCTCTACCACTTTTACTGCACTTACAACTCGGTTGGTTGCGGCTACGTAGAGCAACATTGGCTCTTTTGATAGTGGAGAGGCTAATACTGGTGCAGTGGCTAAAATTTTCTTTAGCTGAATGAAGGCTTCATTGGCCTGCAACGTCCATACGAATTTGTCTGACTTTTTCAGTAGTTGATAGAGAGGCAATGCCTTTTCTCCCAACCGACATATAAACCGACTTAAGGATGCCAGGCAACCAGTGAACTTCTGGACATCATTAAGACACTTCGACAATTCCATTCGTTCTATGGCTCGGATTTTTGTTGGATTAACTTGATACCTTGGTTGGAGACAAGGAATCCGAGTAATTTCCCAGTCGGGATACCAAAGGTACACTTCTCCGGATTAAGCTTCATCCGGAATCTCCTTAGGTTCACGAATGTTTGCCTGATATCTTCAAGGAGCATTTTTATTTCCTTGGTTTTTATAACCACATCATCCACATATACTTGCACATTTCCACCAATTTGATCGTGCAAACATTTTTGCATACATCTTTGGTACGTTGCCCCTGCATTACGTAAACCAAAAGGCATGGTGCGATAGCAATAAGCCCCATACGGGGTGATAAACGTGGTCTTTATTTGATCACTTGGGTTCAGAGGCATCTGGTGGAAACCAGAATACGCATCTATGAATGAAAACAGTTCACACCCAGAAGTAGAATCTATGACCTGATCTATCCTTGGCAGTGGGAATGGATCTTTTGGACACGCCTTATTCAGGTTCGTGTAGTCGATGCACATACGCCAAACCACTGCCACATTCGGATCATCTTTTTTCTTTTCCACAAGCACCGGATTAGATAGCCAATCTGGGTAAAACACTTCCATGATAAACCCGGCTGCGAGGAGCTGAGCTATCTCATCTCTAATGACCTTTCTCCTATCTTCGGCGAAGCGGCGGAGAGGTTGCTTCACCGGCTTTGCTCCGGGTCTCACATTCAAAGAGTGCTCGGCCAACTCCCTCGGAACACCTTGCAAGTCCTGTGTGGACCAAGCAAAGATATCCCGATTCTCACGGAGGAAGTTGACGAGCTCGCTTTCCTATTTGTCAGTTAACCCGGCACCAATTGTTACGGTGCGCTCTAGGAACAGATCATCAACATGCACTTTCTTTGTATCCTTTGTTGCTTGAAATGAGACACTTCCATGCGGGTTACTCAGCGTCGGCATATACTGCTGTGCGGATTGAGCCAATGCCGTACTTCCTAGATCTTTCTCTTTTCTTGTGCCATCACCAATGACTCAGCTAGGTTAGACCGGGCCGACGCACACTCCATGGAACGTCGGAAATCTCCTGCTATGGTAATTACCCCATTTGGCCCAGGCAACTTCATCTTCAGGTAACTGATGTGACAACTCGCCATGAATTTGTTTAGGGCTGGCCTACCGAGTAACGCGTGATATGCGCTTTCCAAGTTCACAACCACAAACTCCAAATTCTCAGTTCCACAGTTATCTCGTGTGCCGAACAATACGTCAACCCGGACCTTGCCAATGGGTTCACAGGAAATGCCTGGCACAATACCATGGAAAGTTATCCTCGTGGTCTGGAGCATATTCTCCGAGATACCCAACTTGCGCATGATATCCACATACATGATATTAATGTTGCTACCATTGTCGATTAGCACCTTAGAAAATCTCACATTGATGTTGGGGCCGATGAACGTTGGGTCCAGCACCAATGCATATGAACCGGGACTCGGCATAAGCTTGGGATGATCCTTGATATTCCAGGAAATTTCCTGATCCGACCAAGGCATATACCTCGTCACTGCCGGCGTTGCAAGCTTTTTCTATCCATTTCCTCAGTGGTAAACACACAGTAACTCTGGTGATGATCTCTGTATTCATTTCTCCCCTTGTTTCCGGGGTATGTTTGATCTGGCTGATGATGATTTTCCACCTGATGCACTACATCCCTTCTCTCATGGTTTTCATACCTCGGCGGAGGTGGTGGCAACATTAACTGTTGCGTGTTCATTCCGGAGAGCAATTGCTGCCAGGGTAACTCCTACCGAGGTTGGTCGTTTCGAGGTGCCTGAGCATTCCCCGTTCCACTTTGTTCTATCTTCCTCATCCACTCACATTGTCGGGTCGTGTGACCCGCCGGGTTACTCGGATTTGGCGTGTGAAATTTGCACGGCTGATCCGGCATTGGTTCATACGTATACCTCGGTCAATCTTTCTTTTCTTGCCACTGTTTCTTCAGCTCTGGTGTCCAAGTTTTCTTGCCATCATATCTCGGAGTCCATTGTTGCCCTCTAGTTTCCTGACGTTGATTACTCCCTGCTCCGGGTTGATCTTGATTTACAGCAACAACTTGTTGCGAACTGTACTTGTAGTCCAGTCTATCATCTCTTCTCTTACCCCGGTAATCATTCCGCCAGGATGATCCAGCTCCATCTCGCTGGTATTACTCCTCATTTGACTCGTTTGACATAATTCGGGGTTGATTTGGATCAACCAAGGCATATGAATCAGCAATCCGGATCGTCTCTGCCAGTGTAGTTGGCATATCCCTTTGTAGCCTTTGCCACAACATGCTTGCATATCTAAACCCTTGTGCAAACCAAGTTATTGCCTGTGACTCGATCACGCCCTCACATGAGTTTTTGTGCACCAGCGGGTCAAGAACTCCATGTCTGTTTCATTTGGTCTCTGTTTGCACATTGCTAAGGGTCTGTGGCCTATTTGGCCTCTAATACGTGCTCGAGAAGTTACTGTTGAACATTTCCTCAAAATCAATCCAACAGTTGATACTCCCGGGCGGCAAATTATTTAGCCATACCCTCGCTGGCCCCTCCAACATCCGAGGTACATATCTCACAACCCATCTCAAGTTGCCTGTAGCTATTTTCACTGCCGTAGCGTAGTTGATTAACCAATCGTCTGGCTTCGTGCTGCCATCATATGTTTTCGTGCCTCTGGGTAACTGGAAGTTAGGTACCGGAGGTTCTTTCATGATCCGGGGCCCAAAGCACGCCGGACCCGGAGGACCTTGACACTCAATTTGCTCCGACCTATAAAGCCGATCCAGTTTTAACCTGGCATCGTCAGGCATCAAGTCCCTGCTTCCCAATCTTGACCCTATCACATGATAGTCCGGCCTTGGGTATCCTGCGTTCACCATTTCCGAATCACCATCATTGTATCTGTCTTGCTCTCGTGGAGCGCCTCTCTGTTGCATACCTTGGCCGGCACTTTGCTCTTGCCGTGGTACATTCCGCTGCTGCGGTTCCCCTGCACCCGCCGAGTTGCGCTGTCTGGCATTGCCGTTTACACTATTTATTTGACCGGCATTGCCTTGGTCGCGGTTACCTTGGCCAGCGTCACCTCGGCTGACACTTCGTTGATCTTCATTTGCCTGCACTGCTTTTCCTTTCCCTGCCCTTGCCGGGTCATACGGGACTATTTGCTTGTTTCTCCTCGTCGAGGCTACCACTTCTTCTCTTCTTGGGTCACCGTGAGGGGATGATGCAGCTCCATCTGATTTCTTTGGGTTACCTACAGCTGAATGAACGACTTTGGAGGCCCCAGCCCTTGCCGGGTTAGCCCTGAGCAACTCTTCATTTTGTCTGTTAGCGATCCGAACTAACTCATTGACTCTTTCCTGCTGTCTTTGCCGGGTTTCACCCGTCAAACCCTCTAACTCGGATGCAGCTGCATCCGCTGCTCTGAGGTTCTTTGCCGGGTACGATGCCCGGCAGCCCATGACAGAAAGTTCTCTGACTCCTCAACTCTTGTATCACCCTCTTTGTTCATTTCACTGATGAGGTTTTTCTCCTTTACTTTTATAGCATCTACCTTATTTGCTCTTGCGTACTCGCGCAGTGTCATGTTCAACGACTGCTGAGCCACGGCTATCTTTTTCGCACCCTCTAGTATTTTCTGCCTAGTTTCCTCTAACTCGGCCTATGCCTGAGCCGGATCTACTATAGGTGCTACGGGGCTCTCTAGGCTATCTATCGCCTGCTGCAGCACGTTCTCTGGCCTCTCTAGTGGAGGACCTCTACTTTTCCTTGGTGCCTTAGATGTTACCTCCGGATCTGATGCCGGATCCTTGCTCGCGCTAGCGCCAGGCGCTGTCATCATCAACTCGGCACGGTTAGGGGAGCGAGTGATGCGCGCCCAGTGAACCGCGCTAAGGGGTAGCTTGCCTCCCTCAACGACGTGCCGCGGGTGAACGCACGACACATCGACAGCAACGTAGATCTTGTGCGTGCCAAGCTTGACGAAGAGGCCGCTGCGCGGAAGCGGTCGCTTGCCGAAGCAGCCAGCATTGTTGCTGACGAAGTCCAGCGCTCCAAGGCGCTGAACAAGCCTGGAGACGATGCGCTCGCCGTCGCCGATGAGGTTTCCTGTCCGGATCTTCACTCCTGCTAGCGCCGCTAGCCCCATGATGGGCGCCAACTGTCGTGGTGGTGTAACAGCAGATGCCATGCATAGGCTAAAGGTGGGGACAAGATGCACTAGAGGAACCCAGGGAGGGATTGTGTTGTGATTTCACACGCATATGCTTCGTACTCTTCAAGCTAAATCAGTTTACAAGCACTCTTTGAGCTGTGTTGGGGAGAGGAGGAAGAAGAAACTCTCTTACTCTCACCACTACTTTGCTCTCAGGAACCAACTACCCAAATGCCAAACAGCCTAGGCTCGACCAAGTAAAACTCAACCCTTTCTACAGAGGCTAGGTCTCTAATTAGGGCATACGTGGAGGCATATTCCTGGGAATATGCCTCCTCCCAAAATAGAAAACCGACCGGGTCACTTTTCCCCATCGTAAGCCATGCAGAGGCTACGTGAGCCTCTGTGGCGCCAGCGTCATCCGACACAGGCAGCGTCACGCTTGTCGGCCACGCCTCGGTGGTCCTAACCTCTGTCTGCTTCGCTCACGCTCCAGCGTACAGTGACCTCCTTTTGACCAACCAGATACCTTCCTTCTCTTGCAAGCCTGATATAACCCGGATCATGCCTGGTTAATCCGGCCACACTGGTACCTGCATACAACATACATAAATCCTGCCGGCATAAGACATAAGTCCGCCGGGACCCAGTTAGGTGGACACCCTCTGGTTTGGGTTACTCCATGATTCGGCCTGCCTTGAGGTGACTCGGCCAGCATTCGCTTTGACCTTGCCGTACCTCAGCTAACTCGGCCTTTATACCCCGGCGTGACCCTACCCGGGGGTATCCCCCCAACAGTATCCATCCACGAAGACATGTGCGAACCTGCATTAGTGCTTATTGGAGATGATGATGGTATCCCGGACCATTGTGTAGGTGCCTAGGTTAGGCAGCATAGCCGGTTGGTCCTTCCTGCTCAACGTGATCTCTTGCTCAGATCAATTTAGGTACTGAGCAATGGGGGGAACGACTACGTTCACCTCCGCCTCGCGGCGCCTCTTGCTATGCTTCGTATCCGGCTCGGTGGTGTAAATGTGGTAGTTGCCCACTTGCCGAGGGTAGACGCTGTCATTGTCGTCCCAGCGGTTTTGGCTCTCGCGGTTGTCCTGCGGGCCACCAGCTGGTGGAGGCGGTGGTGGTTGTGGGAGTCCATAAACCTTGGCCATCTTCTTGGTCCAGGTGCATTGGCGAGTCGTGTGCGTAGCCAGCTTGTTGCTGCCACTGTGGAACTTGCACAACCCATCAAACATTGATTCGATCATGTACTTGGGCCGTGGTGGCCGGTCATAAGGCTTTTGTCTCTGGCTGCCGCCCGCAGCCGGATCCTCCTGGACCGCCATCGGCTGCTTGGTGCCATACCGGTTATCCAGCTGGCCATCCTTCCTTTTGCCTTGGAAGTTGTTGTGGTCATGCCACCTAGAGTTATTATGATGCGCACCCAGCTGGCGCCGGTCCATGGAGTTGTCCATAACGATCTGTTCTTGCTCATCCACCAAGATGGCCTTCTTCATCATCATGTCGGTGGTGGCGTACTTGTCCGTGATCGCCATGGCTTGAGCCATGGTTTGAGGGTCCGCCTAGCTGAGCTTGTGCTTGAGCACGGTGCCGTCTCTATAGCTGTTGGTGAAGAAGTCGATTGCCTGGTGCTCGTGCACCCCCTCGCAGGAATTGTGCATGCTCGTCCACCGGGTGAGGTAGTAGTGGTCGGACTCATCCTTCACTTGAAACCAAAGGGCGAGCTCGTGAGGCTGCCTAGGCCACCTGTAGGTGCTGGTGAAGTTGCGGACGAATGCTTCCTCAAAGTCGACCCAGGCGTTGATGTTGTTGTCGGGGAGGCTGTTCAGCCAGGTCTTGGCTGAGTTGAGGAGCATGAGGGGGATGTAACGCACTGTTGGGTCCGCAACATAGAAAACAAAAAATTTCCTACGATGAGAACTACACGCCAAGATCTATCTACTAGGTACAAAGCAACGGGTGGACATACATCCATCAAGAACTTACCCTCGAAGACAACGAGTTTTTTTAACAAGTACGAACTCGTGGTTGATGTAGTCATACACTTGTCGATCTCAAGATCGTGAGGAAGTCCGGCTCCAGCACGTCCTTCAGATCTACCTCCAGCACAACCAAGTCCAGCACCGCAAAGCAGCGATGCATTCGTGATCGCACACAAGTCCGGTACCCCGACAACCTCCATCCCTCGCTCCAGCAAAGCAGCGCAAGCAGCAACTCCTTTCCAAATAAAGCCACCGGGAACATGTATCTCGCTAATCCGAGACCATGGGGGAATAATACTAGAGGGGGAGAGAGATCCTTCACGAGGAGGTGTGAGGAAGAAGGAGGAAGAGGGTGGCCTTTTATAGGAGGAGGGGGGTTCCCCTCCTTCATGGCCGGCGCATGGGGGGGGGGTGACTCCTCACCTCCCCCATTCATGTGGTGGTAACACCTCCACATTAAAATGCGTCTTCACATTCCCCTTTAAAGTCCCTACTTTATATGCATTAAAATTATCCAAGTTTAATGCTCTCTCATTTAATAAAACTATTTTATTAAATTTATTCAGAATTTTGTTAATTATTTAATTAACAAACATTCACATAAAACCCCCTGCAACATTTCAATATTACATGCAGACCCAATTTCAGAAATTTCACTCGAAACAGTTTTGGTGTCTATTAAATAATTCCAGCGCTTTCATAAATCTTTATCTGAAACATATTTGCTCCAAATGGTGTCGGTATCCCTTAAGTGTGTCACCCTACAGTTCGCGAATAATTCAGCCATGATCGAGACCCCTCTCAGATCAATAATCAGAAGTGGGACCTGGAGATCCATACTAAATCCGACACATTCAGCGATGACTTCTGTGATCGTGAGAACCTTTAATGCTAGTAACTAAATCCCTTTGTCTCGTGATATATTACATGTCCGAGATTCGATCATCGTTATCTCCATACCTAGTTTGATCTTGTTACCGACATGCACTCTTTTCTCGTTCCCGTGATATAACATTCTAGTGATCTCATCACTTGCTTGCAAGCTATCTTAATGTGATATCACCGAGAGGGCCCAGAGTATATCTATCCGTCATCGGGATTGACAAATTCCACTCTGGATCCATGAGCCTCAACATAACACCTTCGTAGCACTGAACCCATCTTTATAGTCACCCTGTTACGGTGTGACGTTTGATGTTATCAAGATACTCTTCTGGTGTTAGAAATTAACATGATCTCATGGTCTAAGGATAAAGATTACTTCGTATGATGTTATAGCAATATAAACATAATGACTTGATCGTAATGCTATACTTCGGATGAATGTTCATCACATCATTCGACCAATGTTGTGACCTCGTTATTAACAACATCCAATGTCCATGATCAGGAAACATTGATCATCTTGTTAATCAACGAGCTAGTCTATAAGAGAGGCATAACTAGGAACCCTTTTTGTTTATTAAACACACATGTATTGATGTTTCCAATCAATACAATTATAGCATGCAAAATAAACATTTATCATAAACATGGAATAAGATAATAACCACTTTATTATTGCCTCTCGGGCATATTCCCTTCAGTCTCCCACTTGCACTAGAGTAAATAATCTAGTTTGAAAAACTTTGCGTATTGAACACCTATGGCTTTCTGGTGTTGCATATACACGATTGCTAGTGGTTAACATAATCTTCGGATCTGAAAGTTTCAGGTCCATGTGTATTTGCATGTCTTTGCGTCTCTACGCATCACTCATTCTCAAATGATATGGCATTGTATAAATTTGGTCCTTTGGTGAGACCTTTAGTTCGTTCCGGTTAAAATATGTTTGATATTATTGTCACACAATATATCTTCATAGTATTAGCCCACTTTGAACCACACCCAGTTTGATAACAAACTACTTAACACAAATGCCCTCCTATGCTGCTACTATAGCAGTCATATACTTAGCCTTTTTGTTGTAGTATCCATCACAATGTCTCAACTTTGGAACTCATCCAAATCCATCATGGAACATCCTTTCCATTATATTGTGCCACCCATAGTCTAAATTGAGATAAATTTGATTTGTATCTTGTGACAAAACTAGTATCAATGTAACACTTTACAATGAACTACCTTTAACTATTTGTCACTTATACATGATATATTCTTAGTTCTTCCAAAGCTCATAAGAATATATTTACTATTGTCCAATGATCATCTTATGGATCGTTCTGGTATGTGCTCATAACATTTAGAGCATAGGATATTTTGGATATATACATATCATGGTATAATCGATCAAAATCTTCATGTGATTTTACTCACCAAGTGTGGGAACACTTGAATCTTGATACAATCCTTTCCATGCAGCAAGAACCTTTCTTGTTGTTTCCATATTGAACCCTTTCAATATCTCATATTGAACCCTTTTCAATATCTCATATATGTATGTCTGGCACAACCATATTAGCGCCTTAATCTATCCATATAGATATTGATGCCAAATATTCTGGGTTTGCCCAAGTCTTTCATCGAAATCTTATTTTAATGAAATTCTTCCAATCAACAATATGTCCTCTACATAATGTATTATAAATATGTCTCAGCGCTCCCACTTAATTTCTTGCAAATGCAAGCATCTTCATCATCTCTAATGAATTTAAACTCTTTTAACAGTTTCATCATGGTGAAGATTCCAACTCTGCTATGCTTACTTCAACTATTGAAGTTTGCATGCCCTTTTAGCACCCTTTGAATTAACAAAACCCTTCAGACCGTGTCATGTACACGTCCTAGGTAACCATTCTATTAGAAGAACCTTGTTTTGTTTATTCAACTACCATATACCAAATTATATGTAGTGGTTGCTACATTAATCCGTCAAAACTAAATATCGCTATGAAAGATCAAATCTTGTCATAGTCAACTCCTTGAACATTGCCGTAAAATTCTTTTCGACATGTCGACTATTTCATAGATGTTAAACATCCATGTCTATTTATTTATAGATCCAAACACGACCGATAGGCTTCACGCCTTTCCGGAGGGTCTTCCAAGTTCAGAAACTTGATTTCTCATGTATGGATACTATCACGGATTCTATGACTTCTAGTCAATTTATGGATTCAGGGCCCATCATCGCTCCTTTGCATGTAGTCGGTTCATCATTGTCAAAACAATAACGACTTACTTATCAAATCACACCATTTGATTCTTACCAACCCACACGGTTCAATAGGAACTCTAATCTCCGAGATCACACCCTTTGTAATCACGGGAGCCATGAGCATTGTGCCTGCCACCGGGACACTTTCCGGTGCTGCGCTACTTAGCACATATAGCTAAGGTTCAACAACTTTATCAAAGTTCTATTGTCCTCCCACTTAACTTTTCGCGAAAATTCCTTCTCAAGAAACTTGACGTTCCAAGTAACAAACTCTTTTGTCCTTGGTGTTATGCAGAAATTCCCAACAAATTCTTTGGGATAACCTACAAAGACGTGCTTATCCGACTTTGGTTGTAAACATTTTACTTATGCATAGCATACCAAAATTTAAGAAAATACAATTCGGGTTTTATCCCAAACCATAACTTATATGGTCTCATTTCAACGGATCACGTTGGTGCTCTTTTCAGTGTAAAAGCGGTAGTCTCTAAAGCTTCAATCCTTAAAACATAATGGCAGTTTTATAAATGACACCTGTCGTTGTATCGGGAACGGCAGTACCTGAGGAGGTTAGATAGAGGTGTGGGGACTAGCAGGGAAGCTATCGACGGTGTCCGCAGGCGAGATTGGATACAAGCGAGCCTAGCGGGACTCAAGAAGTACCCAGGTTCGGGGCCCTCGTGGTGAGGTAAAGCCCCTACTCCTGCCTGATCTGACTATGAGGGATATACGAACTACAAGTGCTCCTTGAGCTATGTTTTCTAGCTACTGCCTTAAATGCACTGAGACCAACCCTTTCTACTGAGGCCTTGCCTCTCCTTATATAGGCAGAGAGGCAAAGGTCTCACTGGCTAGTCCGACTGGCGGGCCCCACAGGCGGGTCCCAGCTGACTAGTCATCTACAGTATCCAGTATGGCTTGTCCTATCGGAGTATGAGAGGTATGGCTGTCGTAGGTACAGTGGACGCCGTGCGACCCGTCGTCAGCACAGGCCAGTGTTCCAGCATCACCGACGCAAAGTCTTCGGTGTGGGCGGGTGGTTGCCCGTCTTGTCATCGTCTGAGGCATACCGTGCGTCGCACGTTGTCTGTCTCGCTCACTGATTGAGTCTCGCCGTCAGATCCGCATCTCTTCTGATCGAGCTACCGGGTGATAGCCGGCCCGTCTTGCCTTGTCTGGCTGCATCTGGTCAGCCGGACGCGATCCAACTGTCCTATTTCTTATCCGGATGGGGTACTCGGGGATCATCCCCCTGACACTATCCCCCGAGCGCGTGTGGATTCCGCCCTTAGGCAAAATGTGAGCGCGCTCCTTCTTGCTTTTTGGATTTTCATCCGGCTGAGCCTGGCGGTTGCGCTACCCGTGACGTTAGTGCTGACGCCGGCCACGCGCGCACGCTCCATCATTGCTTTGCGGCGGGCAGCGTAACGTCCCGTCGCACGTCGCCTCGGGAAACTGCTGTTCGGCGCTTCGGTTCATGCTCCAGGATCCTCTGTGCATCCTGCCCTGGCACACGGGATCTAGGCGGCGGTTGGGGTGTGGGTTGCCCGGATGCGCGCCACGTGTCCCCGCCAACGGTTGCCCTTCCGGTCCTTTAAAGGGACGCCGCGGGGGAGGCAGGTCTTTTCCTTCGCTCCCCTGCTGCAGTTTTCTTTCTCCCTCGCGTGCTCTTGCTCCTGCGCTCTTGCCCTCTGCGTCGCCCGCTTGCCGTCGTCGACGTTACGGGCCACCACCACTCTTCCGTCGCCGCTCCTCTCCACCATCCGGAAATGGCCATCGACCGCGGGGCTTGGTGAGGCTCCTCCATCACTGAAGACCAAATCGCGAAGTACCACGCGACCCGCGTCCTCCCTCCGGCGGAGGAGGTGGCGGTGCGGTTGGCGCGGGTGGGGGAGGTGTCGCCGCATCCGGCGGAGGGGGAGCGCGTCATCTTCCTTTCGCACCTGGCACGCGGGTTCGTGCTGCCGATGCACCCATTCTTCCTCACGTTGTTGGCCTTCTTCGACCTCCGCCTCCACCATCTCGGCACCAACGCAATCGGAACGCTGGCGCACTTCATGGTGTTCTGCGAGAGTTATCTCGGGATCCAGCTGGATCTCGGGCTCTTCAGCCGACTCTTCCAAGTTCGGCCGCAGGTGCAGTACACGAAGAGGCCGCTAGTCGTCTGCGGCGGCGCCTCCATCTACTCCCGCACCCAATCCGGCTACCCGAAGTTCTTGCTCCAGGACACGGTACGGCTGTGGCAGCAGTCGTACTTCTACGTCAAGAACATCACCAACATCGACCGGATAAACCTTCCGGCCTTCCAAGACGTCAAGTCCAGCCGACAGAACTGGGACCTGAAGATCCACGACGACAAGGCGGAGACGGACGTGATGCTGGCACGCATGCGCTCCCTCGTCACCTGCCAGCTAAGCGGTCGGGACATCACTCTTAGCTGGATGTCCCGGCTGATGATGCCGATGCAGCAGCGGGCGCACAAGATGTGCTACTACTCCGGCCGGCTAGACCCGACCCGGCTATCGCGCCGTGATCCCCGCTACCACAACTTGAAGGACTGGTTGTGGACGATCAGCAAGGAGCGGCTGCCAGAGAGATGGAAGTTCAGTCTGGCGCCCTACAGCCGGGAGAACCGCGCGCCTCGGGTAAGTTCTCGTAGCCAGAAATTTTGCTCACTCTTTCTATGTTATTTCCTTGTTCTGTCTGATTGACTTCTTGCATTCGGTAGATCTTCGCCTACATCCTTCGTGAGGAGGGCGAGGCTCCCCTCGAGGCATTCACGCCCGACTTGCCCAAGCCGCGCGCTCGGCAGTCTGACGAGGAATCGGATGGGGACGGCGACGCCTTCCCCAGCCGGAACGATGATCCAACATCTGGGTGATTGCTCCAACGGCTCGATGAGACGTGGTTTGATGTCGGCTAGCACCAAGCCGTTTGCTCGTTCGACTTGCCCGTTGGACTGCGGGTGTGCAACGGAGGCGAGGTCCAGTCGGATGCCCTTGTTGCTGCAGAACTGGGCAAAGGCCCCTTGGCGAAGTTCGTGCCGTTGTCGGTGATGATGCTGTTGGGGTAGCCGAAGCGGTTAATGATGTCGGTGAAGAAGGTTACAACCGTCGCTCCATCCGGCTTCCGGATAGGCTTGGCCTCGATCCACTTTGTGAACTTGTCCACCGCTACCAGCAGGTGGGTCATTCCCGCACGGGCTCGCTTGAAGGGACCGACCATGTCAAGGCCCCAAACTGCAAAGGGCCAGGTGATCGGTATGGTCTTGAGTACCAAGGTTGGCATGTGCCTAAGCTGCCCGAAGCACTAGAACCCATTACACGCGCGGACCAGCTGCTCGGCATCCTCGAGGGCGGTGGGCAAATAGAAACCATGGCGGAATTCCTTGGCGACTATCGCCCTTGACGAAGCGTGGTGCCCACACTCACCCTGGTGGATATCCTTGAGTAGCCGGTAGCCCGTGTCCACATCAACACATCTTTGGAATATACCGGATACACTGCGCTTGTACAGCTCGCTGTTTATGATGGTGTATGTATGCGCGCGGCGTCGGATTTGCCTGGCCTCTACCTCGTCGTCCGGGAGTTCTCCGTTGGCGATGTAGTTCATGAAGGACTGTGCCCAGGATGGCACTTTCCGGATGACGAGGACGCTCCTGTCCTCCCGCTGACGGGTGTCGTGGGGTCATCCGGGTGGAGTATCCGGGACGGTAGCTCCCGGGCCATTAGGCGAGCCGGCAGCCCCCGGGTCTTGCGAGCCATAGGGCACTGCCTGGCCAGAATTGGTTCTGGTTTTCTTCTTTGGTGGTTCTGCTGGCTCCGTTTCTGCTGCTCCGCTAGCCGGAACGCTTCCCGCCCAGACGATGGAGTCTGACTCCGGTGACGGGTTGATGGATGGCTTGCGCAGATGCTCCAAGGAGAACCCTGGCGGGATGGCCTGCCTGGTGGATCCTATCTTGGAGAGCACGTCGGCTGCCTCGTTGTTGGTGCAGGGGACGTGGTGAAATTCGCATCCGTCGAAGGAGGCGCTGAGCTTCTGGATGTGGAACCGATAGAGAGCCATGTTTGCATCTCTGGCGTCCCATTCCTCGGACACCTGTTGCACCACCAAGTTCGAATCACCGAAGCACAGGATCCGGTTGACACCGATCTCCTTGGCCAGCCGGAGCCCGTGCGCTAGTGCCTCGTATTCGGCTACATTGTTGGAGGCCTTGAAGTGGATCTGCAGCACATACTCCAGCCGGTCTCCTTTGGGCGAGGTGAGCACGATGCCGGCTCCCAAGCCCCCGAGCATCTTCGACCCATCGAAGTGCATCCGCCAGTGGTCCGAATCCGAAACCGGTGGGAGATACTGGGTCTCGGCCCAGTCGACAAGGAAGTCTGCCAGCGCCTGTGACTTGATCGTGAGCCGAGGCTCGTACTGGATGGAGTAAGCGGTGAGCTTGATGGCCCACTTGGCGACTCGGCCAGTGGTGTCCTTGTTGCCAATGATTTCCGAAAGGGGTGCAGTGCACACGACCTTGATCGGGTGCTCCTGGAAGTAGTGCTTGAGCTTCTTGCATGCCAGGTATACACCGTAGCACATCTTTTGGTAGTGGGGGTAGTTCTGCTTGGAGAGGGAGAGAACCTCGCTCAGGTAGTAGACGGGTCTCTGAACCGGCTGAGCCTTGCCTTCCTCGGGGCGCTCCACCACCAGGACGACGGTGACGACCCGGCTGGTGGCTGCTATATAGAGCAACATCGGCTCCTTGCTAGCCGGCGTGGCCAGAACCGGTGATATGGATAGCATGCGCTTGAGGTCATGAAACGCGGTGTCGGCTTGCGAAGTCCAGGAGAACTTGTCCGTCTTCTTCATCAGTTGTTATAACGGGAGTGCCTTCTCTCCCAGCCGGCTGACGAAACGACTAAGGGAAGCCAGGCATCCGGTGAACTTCTGGACTCCAAGCAGGTTCTTGGGCGGCTGCATCCTCTCGATGGCCGTGATCTTCTCCGGATTCGCCTTGATACCTCGTTGTGATACGAGAAAACCGAGTAGCTGACCGGATGGTACTCCGAAGACGCACTTCTCTAGGTTCAGCTTCATCTGGTACTCGCGGAGGTTGCCAAATGTTTCTCCCAAATCCTCGAGGAGGGTGCGCTTTTCCTTGGTCTTGATGACCATGTCATCCACGTGGCGTGCTGCGTTTGACCTATCTACGAGTGCAAGCATTTCTGCATACATCGCTGATAGGTGGCGCCTGCATTCTTTAGGCCGAAAGGCATGGTTACATAGCAGAAAGCCCCGTAGGGGGTGATAAATGATGTCTTAATCTGATCAGCCGGGTTTAGCCGGATCTGATTGTACCCGGAATAACAATCTAGAAAAGACAACAAATCACAGCCAGCCGTGGAATCGATGACTTGATCGATACGGGGCAAGGCGAAGGGGTCTTTCGGGCACGCCTTGTTCAGGCTGGTGTAGTCGATACACATGCGCCAGGTCTTGTTCTTCTTCAACACCAAGACTGGGTTCGCCAACCAGTCTGGGTGGTACACTTCCATGATGAACCCAGCTGCAGGGAGCCGGGTGATCTCGTCACCGATTATCCTTCTCTTCTCCTCTGCGAACCGGCGCAGAGGTTGCTCGACCGGCTTGGCATCCGGACGCACATGAAGTGAGTGCTCGGCGAACTCCCTCGGCACACCCGACATGTCCTTGGGAGACCATGTGAAGATGTCCCGATTCTCACGGAGGAAGTCGACGAGCGCGCCTTCCTATTTTCTGTCCAAGCCGGCACCAATAGTAACGAACTTAGTCGGATCGGAGGGGTCGAGCAGGATCCTCTTCGTCTCCTTTGCCGGCTGGAAAGCTCCTTCTCCAGCCAGTTTGCTGCTAGCCGGAATGTCCTGCTGGGCCATGGCCACATTGTGCATGATCGCGCATTTTTCTTTGGCTATGATGAGGGCCTCTGCCAGTTTGGAACCGGCTGAGGCGCACTCCATCGATCACCTGAAGCAGCCGGCGATGGTGATCACACCGTGGGGTCCTGGCATCTTCATCTTGAGGTTCGCGTAGTGGGGGATGGCCATGAATTTGGCAAGGGCGGGGCTCCCGAGGAGAGCATGGTAGGAGCTCGTCAAATTTACCACCTCAAACCAGATTGGTTCGCGGTGGAAGTTCTCCTCGGTCCCGAAGATGACGTCCAGCTGGATTTTCCCAGTGAAACGCAGGCTAAGGCGATCGCCGTGGAACGTCGTGGTGGTCGGTCGCAGGTCGCTTTCGCGAATGCCCAGCTTCTCCAGCGAGGACTGGTAGAGGAGGTTGAGGATGCTGCCTCCGTCGATGAGGATGCGCGAGAATCGGCAGGTGCGCGCGTTGGAGACGATGAGGGGGTCGAGCACCATGGCGTATCCCCCGGGAGTCGGCAGATGATCAGGCTGATCTGCCCGGCTCCAGGTGATGGGGGTTTCCGACCAGTTCAGGTACTGGGGGACCGAAGAGACGATGGCATTGACCTCCTTGGAGCGTTGCCTGTGGCTGTGCTTGTCGTCCTGCTCCGTCTCAAAGATGTGGTAGGCGGCGTGCGGCTAGGGGTAGCCGTTGTGGTGGAGGTCCACCCGGTGGGGGAGGCGGGAGACGAGGCTGGTTGCCCTGGTCCTTTAGCTGGCGGGTCCAGCTGCAGTTCCGGGTGGTGTGTGTAGCCGGTTTGAAGGGACCGCTATGCCACTTGCACGGGCCGTCAATATCTGGTCGAAGGTGAGCCGGGGCTTCTGCCTTCTTGCCTCATTAGCCGGTGCGTCGGGCGCACCCTCCACGACATTGACTTGCCGCGCGTGGTAGCGAGGCTTCTGTTGTCTACCCTGGCGGTCCCCATGGAACCGGTTGTCATTGCCATGGCGTCTGGAGGATCCGGCTTCACCAGCCGGATTGCTCGGGCGGTCGCGAGCCGGCTCCGTGGGAGTCGGACGGCCGTCCGCGTTTACTAGGAGGGGCTTCTTCATGGCGGCATCCGCCCTGGCGTACTGGTCCGCAACCGTCATGAGCTCTGCCATGGTTTTCGGCTCGTCACACAGTAGCTAATGGCGAAGCATGGTGCCCTCTCGGCATCCTTCGATGAAGAAGCTGATGGCTTGGCTCTCCAGGATTCCCTCGCAAGTGTTGCGGAGCTCCGTCCACTTGGCGAGGTACTCGCGGTCGGTCTCGCGGTCGCCCTGGACACACAAGGCCAGGTCGCGCGGGCGCCCTGGACGTTTGTACGTGCCGTTGAAGTGGCGGACGAACACCTTCTCGAAGTCAGGCCTGGCGTTGATGCTGTTGGGCGCAAGGCTATTGTGCCATGTCCTTGCCAACCCGGTTAGCATGAGAGGGACGTAGCACACAACTGTGCGCTTGTTCCCGTGGGCGATGCCGACTGCCGTAGCGTAGTCGGTCAGCCAGTCTTCCGGCTTCATGCTACTGTCGTACTTGGGGGTGTCCCTGGGCAGGGAGAATTTATCCGGAAACGGCTCGTTCCGGATGCGGGGTCCGAAGCAAACCGGGCCGGTCGAATCTTCCTCCTCCATGACGTGCGCTTTGAGCGAGGAGCTCGATGCGGTCGCGGGCGTCCGAACAATCCGGGTTGGGCGCTCCTACCTGGCCCGAGAGACGGGAACCGGCTGGTCTGGGCGCTCCGGCTGGCGGTGGGGGAGGTGGCGGGTTGCTGTTCACCGTCTGCTCCTGGCGTGGCTAGCCCCTATTGCCCGAGCTGCGACGCCTACTGCGGGTCCTGGGTGGCTGAGGGGAGGACGCCTGCTGGGTGTCGCACGGCGCGCCCCTGCTGTTGGTAGGTAGCTTGCTCCCTCTGGAGTAGCTAAGGTCTTCCTGCATCTGCCGGTTGGCATCGGCCTGCTCGTCCGCGACGCGGAGGAGCTCCTGCACGCGAGCGTGCTGGCGGGCTCGTGCCTCGCCCTCTAGGCTGGGAAGCTCCTCTGCTGCGGCTCGCGTCGCGTGCAGGTTCTTGATGGGCGTGCTATAGGTGGGCCGTGTGAGGGCAGGCGCGGGATCCGGTTCCATGTCCTTTTCCATCCTACCGCCCAGCTCACCGCCCGGCGCGTACGGCCGCGCCCGGCCGGCTCCGATAGCCGGAGTGAGGCCGTCTGCGCGTCGCATTTCAAGGCCGAAGTGATCTCAAGTTGCTTAAGGCTGCCCAGCTCCATGGCCTCTGGAGGTTACATCTCTCCATGGTGAAGTTGGCCTCCGCCTCCTCCGGGTTATCCCCGAGGTTAACCGGCGTTAGGAGCCGATCAATGGCATCCTCCACCGGGTTCCGAGGCTGCGGGGGAGCGGAAGTTCCGACCTCGTCCGCGCCTTACTCCCGCGGCTGGCGGGGATGCGAGCCGGATCCGGCCATCATGACCTCCACTCCGCGGGGTGCGGTGGAGGTGCTGCCGTCTGAGCACGGCAGCTCCGCGACAGAGACGATTTCCCTAGGGAAACGCTCCAGGATGGTGGCGACGTAGACGGGGAGATCAACGAATAGCAGGACGGTGCCATTCCCTGGGAAGGAAGTTCCGGCAAAGCAGGAGGCGTTGTCGATGACGCAGTCGAACTTGCCAAGCGTGAGCACCAGGCCAGAGGCCACGCGCTCACCAGCTGAAGTGCTGGGTCCCGTGCGGAACGTGACTCCGGTCGAAGCCATCTACCCCACGGTGGTCGCCAACTGTCATTTCATTGGGAACGACAGTACTTGAGGAGGTTAGATAGAGATGTGGGGACTAGCAGGGAAGCTATCGACGACATCCGCAGGCGAGATTGGATACAAGCGAGCGTAGCGGGACTCAAGAAGTACCCAGGTTCGGGGCCCTCGTGGTGAGGTAAAGCCCCTACTCCTGCCTGATCTGACTATGAGGGATATACAAACTACAAGTGCTCCTTGAGCTGTGTTTTCTAGCTACTGCCTTAAATGCACTGAGACCAACCCTTTCTACTGAGGCCTTGCCTCTCCTTATATAGACAGAGAGGCAAAGGTCTCACTGGCTAGTCCGACTGGCGGGTCCCAGCCGACTAGTCATCTACAGTATCCAGTATGGCTTGTCCTATCAGAGTATGAGCGGTATGGCTGTCGTGATGCGTGGGCCTGCCGGCGAGCCGTCGTCGGCCACAGCCCTTTGTTCAGCGTCCCACGCAAAGTCTTGATCTTGAGCGGGTGGTTACCGTCTTGTCATCGTCTTTGGGCGTACGTGCATTGATACGCGATCTGTCTTCTTGATTGGGACCGCTACGTCGTATGTCTGGCTCTTCTCTTGCTGATCCGGCTACGGGTGATAGCCCCCGTCTTCTTGTCCGTCTACATCCATCTGGTCGATGGGACGATCCGATCTGCTTTCTTATCCGGATTGGGTACCCAGGGATCATCCCCCTGACAACACCTTTGATCTTACCATGTCAAACATGGTTTGATTTCATCTCTCGAATATGCCACACTCCTATGGTTTATCGGGAAACACAAATCATGGAACAATTCCTCAAATCTTAGGTGTTTTGCTTAACATGTAACTCAAATATCTTCCTTTATGATCGAATCATAAACTCTTTATTTTCTTGTTACAATGATTTTCCACTTCATCTTGAAAGTCTTTGAATAATTTTCAAATGTTTCATACTTCTTCCTTATTAAGTAAATATATAGATATATTCACTTTAAATTTCTGGAGAAAGCATATGAAGCAAAAGGATCCATCGCATATGGCTACACATAATGGACTATATACATCAACATGTACAATTTCCAATAAGCTAGTCATCCGTTCCTCTTTGGCCTATGAACGGAGTTTCAATTATCTCGAGGAAAGTTTCACAAGCGTCAATTGATCAAAATCAAACGACTCCAAAAATCCATCAACATGGAGTTTCTTCATGTTTTCTTTCCAATATAATTTAAACAGCGATGTCACTTCATAAGTGATCTTTCAATCATTTGACTTGCGACATTTTAGCAATAGTGTTTATGGATGTGATTTCTCCCACTAGACTTGTAAAAGTTCATCCATCCTTTATGGAATACGGTAATTATTTGAACAACCATTGTTCTCGTAATACCGGACAAAATAACAATTATTAAAATAAATCTTGAAGGCTAGGTTTGATGACAACGAAAAACACAATAACACTTTATTTGTTTTCGATGAACATCATCACTTCTCTTGCCAATTTCTTAGGCCATTGCAGTTCATGAATTGCGTTGTCTTGTATGACACTTCATACCAACCAATTTAGTATCCAATACCGGTATCCAATACCTAAGAACCACATTGTTTAACAAGCAAGGAATACAACCATAACATGTATATCTTCTATATACCTAAGTTGGACATCTCCAACCTTTTCTTTTCTGCCAAATATTTTATAGATTCTCTTTCAACAATTCCTTTTCTTTTGAAAGAATCTATCAACATCAATAGTGGTTTCATTCACCTGACACATAGTACAAAGCGTATATAGTCAAATACTAATACCTTTGGACTTGCACTTTGAAGTGAATCACCATCATCAAATGTTTGGTGTTCTTTCAAAAATCCATTCTCTAGTAATCTTTTAGTGTAGTAAACATTTTACTTACATCTTCTATTCAACCTTATCATGACAACTTTCATGATCAAGCTACTATAGCCTATAAGGAAGAATCGCGAGTATAATGTTAGTTCCCAAAAACCTTTTTGGGAGATCCGGATGCCTAGCATCTCCATCCTTTACAAATTATCATATAATATGAGAACATGTATTTTGTTAAATTATACTCTATCATAATGCAACCAAAAACATTGTTTCAGATATCACAATATCTTTCACACATGATGGTTTCTGAAACAATTTTCAGCTCCAATATAATCTTGATATTAAAACAACTTTTGAATATCAATAATCATGGAGGCAAACATGATACTTTAGATACTAACATTGGAATTCTTATTCTTGATTTAATACTTCTTATTAAACTTCATGGAGTTTGCTGAAAGTTTGCAATAGGACTTATAAACTTTAAATTGACATTCAAAACAATACAATACCAGTTCGTAAAGTAAATATCCAGAATTCTATAGTTCTATTATCTCAATTAAAACTAAGCATAAGGTAGTGAACAGATGCCAATGACTATAACAAATTATGCAAATTCACTTCGATTTATTTTATGACAAATTGAGTTCTACTAATCCAAATTAGAAATAAACTCCCACTCAAAAACGACATCCCTCGTGTCCTTTTGGTGATTACATGAACCAAATCCACTACACCAAGTCTGATCATCACGTGAGTTGATGTAGCTTCAAAGGCGAGCATCTATATGGGCATCATATCAACTATATGACTCATTCTTAACCTTTCGGTCCATGTTCTAAGGCCATGTCTGTACATGCTAGGCTCGCCAACTAAGAACCTTAGTACTCGCATGTGTAAAACTGTCTTACACCCGTTTGTATGAAAGCGTAGAGTCGAGTACACCCGATCATCAAGTGATGTCTCGAAACACGATCCATACTTAAGGAAGAACACATTTTTATCTTGATATCTAAATAAGGGATCATCTTACAATGCTACAGAAAGCGCCAAACTAGCAGTATGAGATGCTAACATCTAATGTGTAAAGTGAGATGATATGGTCCATGCATTTGACCTATATCAATTGCATCGTGGTATGATGTCTATCATTCCTTTGTGTGTAAGGCCAAGGTCTATGGAACTTACACGTTGAGTGTGTTGTAAGAGTATCTATCATACATCTACTTACAACAATACCATATCAAGACACTAGCCCAGCAACGATCTAAACTAGACGCCTCTAATTTATCAATTGCAAGTTTTACGTGTCTTAGGGCTTTCGGAGATAGAACCGTTCTTACCTACGAACATGAACCACAACGAGGATAACCAAGTTATTAGCAACTCGTTGTAAATCAGATATTGACTATAGTAGGAGAGACATACACCCGCCAGCCACTTATGCAAAACAAGTTGCATGCCAGTCATGGAACCGGTCTCATGTACGATGACATGTAAGGTTGGTCCGGGCCGCTTGATCCCACTATGCCACCAATATCCAAAATACATAGATGATGCAATAACATGATCATCATCGCCCACATATAAACATATGTGTACTACCCGTTTAAAGCACCTACGCATAAATCAGGCTCTGATACCACTGTTGGGTCCGCAGCATAGAAAACAAAAAATTTCCTACGATAAGAACTACACGCCAAGATCTATCTACTAGGTACAAAGCAACTGGTGGACATACATCCATCGAGAACTTACCCTCGAAGACAACAAGTTTTGTTAACGAGTAGGATATCGTGGTTGATGTAGTCGTACACTTGCTGATCTCAAGATCTCGAGGAAGTCCGAGCAGGTCCGGCTCTAGCACGTCCTTCAGATCCAGCTCAAGCACCACCAAGTCCAGCACCGCAAAGCAGCGGTGCATCCTTGATCGCACACACGTCCGGTACCCCGACAACCTCCGTCCCTTGCTCTAGCAAAGCAGCGGAAGCAGCAACTCCTTTCCAGATAAAGCCCCTAGGAACATGTATCTCGCTAATCCGAGACCATGGGGGAATAATACTAGAGGGGGGAGAGATCCTTCACGAGGAGGTGTGAGGAAGAAGGAGGAAAAGGGTGGCCTTTTATAGGAGGAGGGGGGGTGCCCCTCCTTCATGGCCGGCGCATTGGGGGTGACTCCTCACCTCCCCCATTCATCTGGTGGTAACCCCTCCACATTAAAATGCCTCTTCACATTCGCCTTTAAAGTCCCTACTTTAAATGCATTAAAATTCTCCAAGTTTAATGCTCTCTCATTTAATAAAACTCGTTTATTAAATTTATTTAGAATTATTTTATTACTTTAATTAACAAACATTCACATAAAAACCCCTGCAACATTTCAATATTACATGCAGAACCAATTTCAGCAATTTCACCCGAAACAGTTTCGGTGTCTACTGAAATAATTCCAGCGCTTTCATAAATCTTTATCTGAAACATATTTGCTCCAAATGGTGTCGGTATCCCTTAAGTGTGTCACTCTACGGTTCGCGAATAATGCAGAAATGATCGAGACCCCTCTCAGATCAATAATCAGAAGCGGGACCTGGAGATCCATACCGACTCCTACACATTCAACAATGACTTCTGTGATCATGAGAACCTTTAACGCTAGTAACTAAATCCCTTTGTCTCGTGATATATTACATGTCCGAGACTCGATCATCGGTATCTACATACCTAGTTTGATCTCGTTACCGACATGCACTTCTTTCTTGTTCCCATGATATAACATTCTAGTGATCACATCACTTGCTTGCAAGCTACCTTAATGTGATATCACCGAGAGGACCCAGAGTATATATATCCGTCATCGGGATTGACAAATTCCACTCTTGATCCATGAGCCTCAACATAACACCTTCAGTATACTTGAACCCATCTTTATAGTCACCCTGTTACGGTGTGACATTTGATGTTATCAAGATACTCTTCCGGTGTTAGAAATTAACATGATCTCATGGTCTAAGGATAAAGATTACTTCGTATGATGTTATAGCAATATAAACATAATGACTTGATCGTAATGCTATACTTCGGATGAATGTTCATCACATCATTCCACCAATGTTGTGACCTCGTTATTAACAACATCCAATGTCCATGATCAGGAAACCTTGATCATCTTGTTAATCAACGAGCTAGTCTATAAGAGAGGCATAACTAGGAACCCTTTTTGTTTATTAAACACACATGTATTGATGTTTCCGATCAATACAATTATAGCATGCAAAATAAACATTTATCATAAACATGGAATAAGATAATAACCACTTTATTATTGCCTCTCGGGCATATTCCCTTCACGCACAACCACCCGCCGGTTGTCGGTTGCTATACCCACCGTGGTGACGTAATCCACCAGCCAGTCTTCTGGTTTGACCATGCCATCATACTTTGGCGTGTCCCTTGGGAGCAAAAATCCCTTTGGAAATGGCTCGTTCTAGATGCATGGTCTAAAACATCTTGGACCGGCTGGACTTTCCTCTTCCAATGCGCGTGATTGTATCAGGAGGTCGATGTGTTTGCGTGCATCACGTGCCTCCGGCTCGCGTGGGCCGAGTCGTCTGTCAGGCGAGACTTGGGTGGTGCGAGGCTTCTTTCGTCTTCGTTAGCCGGATGGTGACGTTGCCCTTGTCTGGCTCTCTCAGCCGAAGCGCTATTTCTACTGGTGACTCCTGCGACGTCATGCGGATGATGCCCACGGCTAGCCGATCCACCGCGTGGGAGGCTTTTTAGCTTTGTTCTGTTTGGATAGGAGGCCTTGCTACCGCCCTATTACGGGTCTGCTTTTCGGCGAGGTGGTTGGATCTTGTGGTTTCCCGCTAGGCTAGGGCCTACCTCGGCTTGCTCGTTGTTGGTCATGGTCACGAGGAAATAGATGCGCTCCTGCTGGTGGTGTAGCTCTTCGCCCTCAAAGTGGCTCAGCTCAGCGGCGGTCGCCTCTGCGTCCCTCATGTTCTTGGCGGGAGTGTTGTAGACCGGCTGAACCACCGGAGTGCGCGAGTCAGCAAGACAGTCCTGCTCCGAACCAAGGTTTCAGCCCTGGTGCTGAGTTGGCCCGTTATCACCGGGCAGGTGGGCGAAGCCATGGGTGGTGTTATACTCGCCATAGTCGCATTCAGCCGGCGATGGGCGGAGGCAACTTTGTTGGCTTCCTCTCGGAGACTCTGGCACGTAACCTGCAGCGCGGCTGCTGCCGTGGCTAGATTCTGCTCGGTGACGATGGGGTGGCGGAGGTTCTGGATGGAGGCGGACTACGGATCTTGGTCTTGTTCACACAATGTGGAGCCATCACCTCCCACGTTGCGCTCGAGAGGTGGACGGTGGCCCTCGCCGGAGCCGGCCATCATGACCTCGATGCTGCCACTGGCGGCGTGCAGAGCGGCATAGCCGACAGGCGCGCCCGAGACAGTGACGACTCTACGAGGGAAGGCCTCAGGGACATAGACACGGTAGTCGCCGAAGTGCATGATAGAGCCTCCGCTAGGAAAGTCTCCCAACGAAGCATGATGCGTTGTCAATGACACGGTCAATGGAGCCAATAGTGAGGACGAGGACGGAGGCAACACGCTCACCAACAACAAGCAGAAGTCCCGTGCGAAATATGACCCCAGCCGAAGAGCTATGCCCCACAGTAGGCGCCAACTATCGTGATGTGGAACACGGCAGTGCCATCAGGGATGGCTTGAGAGGGCAAAATCAGGATGCTACTAGTGGCTCAAAACGGGTTGGGCACAAATACTGCAAACCCAACAATGTACCCAGGTTTGGGGCCCTCTTGGCGAGGTGACACACCTACTCCTCCAAGGTTCTATTATATCAGGGGCGAACACCCAATACAAGTGCTCCTAGAGCTATTTCCTTAGAAACTATCGAGAGCTAAAGTAGTCACGGGCACGCTCAGCAAGGAGTGTCACCCCTCCGTAGCCTTACCACCGAATATGAGGTGCCGGGTGGAAACGACCACCTGGCCGGTTCTTCTGGCCATCCAGCTAGACGGGCTAGCCGGGGAATCTTGAGGACGGACCAGTTGGAGCGGTCCACCCGGTTGCGGTCCTGTGTCTTGCGGCCATCCGGCCAGGCACTTCTGGAGCTGGTCAGTTAGGCTTGGCCTAGCCCACCTGGGGGTCATCCCCCTGACACTTCCCTTGGTTCAGCCATCATGGTATAATCCAAGGAGCATATTTGCATACATTTGTTCTTGATGTTCATCTCTTGTTTTGGTCCCTTTAGTGATACAAACAGGATGAAACGTGGGAATAAGCCTCATTCCACGGTTCGATCCCTATACGTGGAAACAAATCTAGAGAATTATATTGGTGCAAAGATTTCATAAAAAATTCTCTTAGATCAGACCTAAAAATGGATATGAATAAGTTTGGATTAAAGTATATATCATCCCTTTAAGTTGGATATGAGAAAAATAAGTAGAAATCGGCATAGTGTTATGCTTGTGGAAGATATGCATATGAATATGCTAACTAAATTATAAAAAGAAAAATACTTCATGTTGGGTTACGCTATAGGCATTTTATGCTACAAGAGTAGTAATACAAACATGAAAAAAAAAACTTCATCTTGATTAGACTTCTCGCGGGCATTTATTGCTATGCGGTGCTAGTAGTAGTACAAGTGAAATAAACCATAATAAAAGCTACCTCACATCATATTATAGGCTAAATCATTAAATTATATCATACAAAATTCCCCTCGTTTACACTGCTCATGGACACCATATTGGTGTTACGCGATGTTAGTAGTAATACAAGTGAGATATTAAAATATACATACCTGATGGTGTGCAAATAATTTAAAATATCCTAAGACAGATCAGTACTATATCCACTAGTACTAAAAAATAAATGTGAAAACCCAAGTACACGTGGCTACAACTTCATGTATGTAGAAAAGGCACCTGCATGTTCCATAGCTAAAATTGCATACAAACCTCTTGTACTGATAGTACTAGTGGAAGTAAAAAAAATGCATCTGCATGTCGCTTGGATTAAGCATCTAGTTCACATACCACTGTTGGTAGTGGCAGAACTATACATTGTTCAAGTCTGATGCATGTAGAAAACTCACATGCGTGATCATATAGTCCATACTACATGCGATGATGAAAAGAGTGTCCTGGATAAATTAGTATCTGATGCATGCACACTCCTTGTATTGCTAATATTAGTACAAGTAAAAAATTATGTCATATATGCAAAAGAATACATGATACCAAATCATATGAGAACCCAAAAAAGATGAAAGGATCCCTAGAGTATGACGGCGTCAACAACAGCGAGGACGACTTCTTAGTTTTATTTCATATTTTGTAATATTCATATTGATGTAATCCTATGTATTAGAAATATTGGAATTCTTTATCAGGGGTTTTCTCTTCCGAGATGTAATTAATGGAAATTCTATATAATCCTTGATATTTGTCATTTATATTTGCGCATTTTAAATTTATATTCTGTCTATCTCTATGGAGCGGACACGAGTCTTTTTGTAGGTCCCATCGTAGTTAACATCCATCTGCCATATCACATAATCAAAATATACAACAATTGCTAGTAAAATCCAGACAGGTTTCAGCATCACTACGGCAGAGAAGGTCCCATCGTAGTTAACTCCTTGAATTTATCGGAAAACTTTTGCGACAAGTCGAGCCTTGTGGATGGCCACATTACCATCATCATCTGTCTTTTTCTTAAAGACCCATTTATTTTCCATGGCCTTGCGGCCTTGTGGAAGATCCACCAAGGTCAAAACTTGGTTTTCATACATGGATTCTATTTTGAATTTCATGGCTTCTGGCCATTTCTCGGAGTCAGCACTTTCTATAGCCTCTTTTTAGTTTTTAGGTTCATCTTGTTCAACCAACAAGACAATCATCACAAGACTACTATACCAATCAGGAGAGGTATGTATTCTTGTAGACTTGTGAACTGCAAGAGCTTCGATGTGATTACTATGATCATTGTTGCGCTACTTGGTATTTGGAGAGAAGGATCAATAACCTCATCAAGCTCAATATTCCTTCCACTAACACCTCTAGCGAGAAACTCTTTCTCAAATAAGGTGCCATTCTTCGCGACAAACATTTTTCCCTCGGCCTTGTTGTAGAAGGTATATCCAATAGTCTCCTTTCGGTATCCTACAGAGATGCACTTTTCCTCTTTGGGTTCGAGTTTGTCAGGCTATAGTTTCTTATTGTAAGCCTCACATCCCAAACTTTCAAGAACAACAACTTTGGCTTCTTAACATGCCACATCTCATATGGTGTTCTCTTCACGGATTTGGACGGTGCTCTATTTAAAATAAAAGAGACGATTGCTAATGTATATCCCCAAAATGATACAGACAAATGGGTCAAAGACATCATGGACCGTACACTATCCAAGAGAGTACAATTACGCCATTCCGACACACCGTTTCACTGAGGTGTTCCGGCTGGCGTAAGCTGTGGTACGATACCACAGTCCTTCAAGTGCATTCTAAACTCATAACTCAAATACTCGCCTCCCTGATCGAATCAAAGATGTTTGATTTTCTTGTTAAGTTGATTATCTACTTCCTTCTGAAATTCCTTAAACTTTTAAAAGGTTCTAGACTTGTGCTTCATTAAATAGATATACCCATATCTACTCAAATCGTTAGTAAAGGTCACAATATTACGATAACCATTGCCTCATGGGATGCTCATTGGACCACACACATCTGTATGTATGATTCCCAATAGGTCTGCTGCCCGCTCCATTGTGCCCGAGAAGGGTGTCCTAGTCATCTTGCCCATGAGGCAAGGCTCATATGTGTCAAGGGATTCGAAATCCACTGATTCCATATGTCCATCAGAATGGAGCTTCTTCATGCGCTTTATACCAATGTGAACAAGACAACAATGCCATAGATATATGGCATTATCATCATCGTGTTTACAATGCTTAGAATAAACATTATGGATGTGAATACCGCTATCAACAAGAATAAACCATTACACATAGGCGCATGAACATAGAAAACAACATTCATTGAAATAGAACAACCACTTGTTCTGGATTTAAACGAATAATGATCTCGCAACAAGCAAGATCCACTCACAATATTCATACTTAGTACGGGTACATAATAGCATTTATTCAATACTAAAATTAATCCTGATAGAAAACATAGAGGTAGAGTACCAACGACCACCACATTGACCTTCGAGCCGTTGCCGACGCGCATTGTCACCTCGTCCTTCCTCGGGCGTCTCTTACTCCGTAGCTCCTGCCGAGTGTTACAAATATGAGCAACTGATCCGATATCAAATACCCAGGTGTTACTCCTTGCGCTAGTAAGGAATACATCTATAACCTGTATATCGAATATACCTTTGTCTTTGGCAGCTATCTTGCTAGCCTTCTTGTCCTCAAGGTACTTTGGGCATTTGCGCTTCCGATGCCCATCCCCGTTGTAGTAGAAGCACGTGACGCCAGGCATAGGACCGAGCTTGGTAGCCTTATTGGTGTTGGCAACAAATTTTCCATCCTTCTTAGGCTTCTTACCCTTGCCCTTATGCCCCAAATTTTTAAAGTTGGTGGTCTTATTCACCATCAGGACAGTGTGCTCCTTCTTGATCTCAACCTCAGAAGTTTTGAGCATTGCGAACAGTTCTTCTAGGTACTTGTTCATCCCCTGCATATTCTAGTTCAGCACAAAACCCTTGTAGCTAGGGGCAGCGAGCGTACACCCTATCAACCGCGAGCTCATCCGGGATCTTGCAATGTAGGACATTCAAGCGTTGAACGCAGCTAGACATCTTGAATACGTGCCCGCTAACACTGGTGTGCTCTTCCATCTTGGCAGAAAAGAAGAGCTCGGAAGCACCATGCCTCTCCGCCCGAGTCTGTGGAGCAAAGATAGCCTTGAGAACTTCTATGATCTCGAAAGCATTCATCTTCTCAAAACTCTTTTGAAGCTCCTGCTCCATGGCATAAAGCAGTCCACTCTGGATGAGGGAGAAATTGTTCGCCTTGGACTGCCAGACATTCTTGTCATCATCAGAGGTGGTATCTACAGGCTTAATAGGGGGCGTAGCCTCGATGACATAAGTCAACTTGTAGGGGACTAGGAGGATCATTAGGTTGTGGTACCAGGCGGTGAAGTTGGACCCATCAATTTTCAGCTTGTCCTTCTCTAGGAATGAACTAAGGTTGAAGGTGAGTGGGTGAGACATCTACAATGGATTTGCAAAATATTTAGACCATGTTCATAATATGAGTTGAAGTTTTAATATACACTAAACTAAAAACAAAAAAGAACTCCCACTCAAACGAACATCCCTCAATTCGTTCGGTGATCACACGATCCTAATACGCTGCACCACCCCTGATCGTCATGGCCGGAGATGCAGTTTCAAAGGTAGACATTCCCAATGTCAATCACATCATATGTGACTCATGCTCGACCTTTCAGTATCTTGTGTTCTGAGGCCATGTTTGTACATGCTAGGCTTGTCAATTCTAACTTGTGTGTATTGTAGTGCAACATGGCTTACACCCATCGTATGTGAACGCATGTATGTCTGACACCTGATCGTCACGACGTTCCTCATAATGGAGAACTTTCTTGGTGGTGCACACATGAGGGGAACACTATTATTGGAATTATGTGAGAGATCATCCTATTATGCTACCATCGTGTATCTAATACACAAGCAAAATAAGATGCATAAATAAATACTTCAAAAGTATGGTGCCATGACATGGTTGCAGCGCCCTGATCACCGTCAAGAACTCCAATGGAAATTGTTTTAGAGACTTATCATTACCATGTCACGATAGACGCCCCTATAAAATAAAGTTAGATGCTTATACTTTATGTTTTGCATGTTTTACGCGGCGTTAGTGTTTTCGCTATAGAACCCCCTTCCCATCTATGAACGTAGAGCCACAACATGGATACAATAATCGCCTTTTCTCTTCCCCTTTCAGGGCCCGCTATAGTGAATGTCATATCAACTACTGCAGAGAGATACACACCCCCAGAGCCACTTACACTTGTGGACCAGTCTCGTGAATCACCACGTAATGTCGGTTGGGGGCCGCTTCATGAAATAGTACCGCGATATAACAAGGACACGAAAGAGGGTAGCAACTAGAAAATAAATGCCCACATATTGCTATGTGTTCTATCCATATGACATGTCTACCCATAGATTGGCTCTGATACTACTATTGGGTTCCACAGCAGAAAATAAATAAATTCTAACTACGCGAACACAATAACCAAGATCTATTATATGTAGACATAAGTAATAGAGAGCGAAGCGGTATTCATACCCTTTAATACCAAGGTACGCCTTACGCAGGTAGGTGTATGTTGATGAAGACAAAACGCTCCTTGATCCAAGCACCGAGCTCCGAGTGCCCCAAGTATGGCGCCCCCAAAGTTGTACACACGTCCGGTGTAGGAGACGTCTCCCGGGCTCCGATCCAGCCGAGCAACGGAAGAAGAAATATGGCAGACCGAATAGCGCATGACAGTAGTGCGGAGGTGGAGAACTCAATTCCCTCAAAGTTCTCTCCAATATTATGGAGAAATCTCTAAGGAAAATGCGAGAGAGAGAATAGAGAATGGTATGCCTTCCAAGGGAAGGGGTGCCCCTTTACTTATAGTAGGAGCGGATTGCCAACACCCAAGGGGAAAGCGATGCGGGACTAAAGTCCCAAACCCGCCGGCCACCAAGGGATCCACCGGCCCCAAGGTGGGCCCCATGCAAGTATCCCACTAGGGCTTGGCCGGCTAGCCCCTCCTCCCCATGCGCCTTGCCCTCTTGGGCTTCCCCTCTGGGTGAGTCCCATAAGCTATGGGCTGCCTTTTAAAATAAAATAAAAATATATGTTTTATATTAATTCAATTAATTAATATAAAACACATATAAGATATATATTATTATATATTTCACTCTGGAACTCCTTCCGGACCCCTTCGATCAACATCGGGTGCTAAACGGAACTTTTCCAGTTTCTCTCTTCCATTTCTCCTCTGGTGCTAGATCAATCCCTATGCGTCCCCACCCTTAAGAGTGCCACCCTTCAGTTCGGAAACACTCCGAACATGACCGAGACCCCTCTCGTATCAATGATCATCATCCGGACTTGGATGCCCATAATGACCCCCGTGTGTTTTATAAATATCATGGCTTGAACCTTCAACATAGCGTCCTACTCCCTTTGCCACTTGATACCTAGTTCATCCGAGATTTGATCTGTGGTATCTCCATACCTAGTTCGATCTCGTTACTGATGAACTCGTTTACTCATTCCTGTGTTGTTGCATTCCATGACCTAGTCACACGCTTCCAAGCTTTGTTAATGCAACGTCATCGAGTTGGCCATGTGTATCTATCCGTTACTTGGATTGGCAAATCCTGGTATTGATACATACTCCTCTACACGTCCCTTTGGAAAACCTGAGTGGTACCTTTTTTTGTCACCCTTTTATAGCTTGATGCTTGATACCATCAAGGCTCCCTCCAGTAACGGTGATTATGTATTATCTCACAGTTAAAGAATTATGTTGCGAGGTTTCTTTGTTATCATCAATGATAAACATTTGTAACTAGATCTCATTATGATATAACTTTGGGTGTTTTCTATCACATCATTCAACCGATGATATGACCTCATTGTCAATTGGCATAAATGCCCATGATCTCGAAACCCTAGATCATCTATTTGACCAATGAGCTAGTTCGCTAGAGATAACTAGAGACACAATTTGTTTACATACCACACGTGTATTAAGTTTTCGTATTAACACCATTATGGCATGACATGAAACGTATTATGAACATACAAGAGATACATCAAATAAAACACTATTATTTGCCTCTAGGGCATATCTCCTTTAGTTTAACCGCATTGTGTAGGCTAGGGTAGACTTTTGTAACCATTCCGGTCAAAAGGGTTGTTCTTTCTTTTGCTTACAATGCAAGCCGTGAGAGTGCCATACTTTTAACCATTATACAGTTGCCTGGTACAAATGCTAATTCAACTCATAGTCGAAATCCAAGAGTTTCCTTCATACAGATCACTTGTAGGCCAACGGAGTTGTGGTATACCATGAGTGGCACAGTAGTGCAGGCACGCATAAAGAAATATCATACTTTGATTAATATGTCAAGTTTTGGCATGCATCTCAATTACTCCTAAGCATTACTTCCATCGGATAAAATCCTTTCAAGAGTACCATCAAGTCTATCATTACACATATGGAGTCGAGTATCTTCAAGGCTAAACTATTGAGACAATTAAACATCACACAAGTCATAGTTTGAAACTTTTTATTATTGTAGTTGTTTCACAATATTATTTCCAAGGCAAGACTTGATTAACTACAAGAACTACAACAAGAGCAAGCACAACCAATTAATCATACAAATAAAAGCTCACGATTTACTCCCACTAGCATAACATCTTAATAGTACTACAAACTAGCATAAGCATTCAAACTTCCAAAGTGGGAGACATAGGACATACCTCTCATGAGTGATTTCACAATTCTCTTCCATATGATGTGGTCCGTCAAAACCCAGAGTAGATCACTCTCACTAATAATTTTGAAATAAAGAGGCAAATGGAAATCCACTTTTCACACATAAAGATACAAGGAGAAATATTTTTGTATTTTTGATGACTAGGTTTAAAGAAAAGAAGGACTGGCAAAAGAGCAAGGTATTAAAAATGAAAATGAACCAAAGAAAAGAAAACAAAGTGTTGGAATGAGCCGAACACGAGTGTTTGAAAGCTCACGTGGATCTGGAGTACAACCTCATTATTACATAAATAAATTACTTAGGGAACACATACCCAAGCTTAGGATTTTCCAAGCCCTCTTGATGATCGTGGTGGCGGTGGAGGAAAGCCCTCCATGTTCCACTGGCCACTACAATGGTTGAACTAGAGCGAGAGGTGTGTCGTGTTGTCTCGAAGGTTGGAGAGGTTGCTCATGTTCTGAATGTTGCCTTTGAGTGTGTACAGGTCTCATATGTGGTGTAGGGGTTTTGCATCTACCGCTCTAGCTCGCGTCCTTCTTATTGTTGTTCTTCTTCATCATCTTCTACTTGAGGTACCTCCTCATGTGGTATATTTACTTCAACCCGTGCGTCGTAATGCGAACATCCTCCTTGATAGAGAAGAGACCATGTCGTACAGGAGCTTGGATCTAGTGATCGGTTGCACGTATATCAACATAATATCTACCATGTTGCTTTTAAACCATGCCACAAGCAATAAGAGTAGTGAAACCAAGACGAGAACACCTAGCAACGGTTACAAGTTACCTATGTTGATATTGAGTTCTCGGGCAAAGACGATGATCACTCCTCCACAGCAAATGGGTCCACGGGTTTGCTGAGACTGGTACTCCAAATATAATACGAGAAGAGCGCCCAAGCTTGGTGTCAAGTTGCATCCAAGGATGGCAACTCTTGCGAGGACCATCATGTCCTCTTAATTTACTCTTGTAAATTCACCACGGGCCTGCTGGGTGTTAGCAATAACATAATACAAATAGCATACTATAGGACATTCAATATTCTTACCATTAGGAACATGATTAAAAATCACACCTATTGAAAAAACTAAGTGGGGTAGGATCAATCATAAAAGTAGGAGCACATAGGTAGGTGATTTTGTTGACCAACCCAAAGACATGACTCCATTGGTCATGGGACAAGGTAACATTAGTAGAAAAGAGATAAAGTCTCCTCCTGGTCTATCTTCCTCGGAGTAAAAACTCTGACCCACAATATGCTTAAAGGTGCTAAGGAACTCGAGATTAACCCAACGATAGCTGGCAGCGTCCTAAAAGACAAAATCAAGCAAACCAACATTGTTTGAAAGTAAATTAAAATCAAATCCAATGCCTAGTTGGTTCAAAGTATATGGATACACCCATTTGGTGGATTTGATATCCCGGTCCTTGAGATGATTGAAATGGTTGTGGTGTGATTCCTTGGTGAACTGGATGCCAAGTGATGCAAGAGTAGCATCTTCAACAGGTGGTGTAACTTATGCCACCACCACACGCGAACGACTTATTATGTTCATCTAAAATAAAAACTTAAACTAATTAAACTTTTGATCCAATATAAATAGTTAATGAATAATCCTCTACACTACAAAAGGATCTCCTCTAAAAGTCAGAACTAATCAAGCTCATTAAGAAAAAGGGTTTATGGAAAGACCTAGGTCTATATGGATAGTAGCAAGAGATATAACATGGTTTTGATGTAAATAGGTGAGGTATCATATGAGAAACATACCTTGGATCGTTGGTGTGTGAGTGATCGAATCAAATACGAGTAGAGATGAAGCTCTAATTGAGGTGTTTTGAGATTTGGAGGAATAAGAAAGGGAACTCGGTAAAGGCGCGTGGTACGACCGGACACGTCCGTACTGAATGTCGTTAAGCTTGCAGTACCTTTTGTAGAAAAATGATGTTTGCTTCATGGACTCGGTACGGGTGCATGGTATGGGAAGACTACGGTTGTACCGGTGCTCATTAATACTTTTGTCTCTAGTGAAAAAATCAAACTTTTCGATTTTCTCTTCCACGAGGTGGTACGGGCATCTATGTATGTACGGCTGGTCGTTAAGACACCAGTAATATGCATAAAATGCATTTTCACATAGAATTTCTTCACATGCCTTTGTACATCATCAAAACTCAAAAATGATAGTACATATATATAACCAAATCAGTACTTCCGATAGCCAAGTGTTAGTAAATAATTGGGATTGATATTAACTTGTTCTTCTCCTCCCTGTATAAGATCTTTGAACACTCTTTATTAGCACACAAAAACAAAAAAAATCAAAGCTAAAACACTAACACAAACACTTAAAAAATTATTCCACAAAAGTTGCCTCACATGAAGCGCTTCTAGTTAAGGTCAATTAGCTTGACCTAGATGGTGATCATTTTGGTTTTGATTTTGAAAGTGTAATACCCACTCCAAAGTAATTAGCTTTCAAGGTTATGATCCCATTATTATTAGTATTAGCCTTCTTGTCGGTGGTATTAGCCCCGGGTACGCTTAGTCGGTTTAGTTCAGCCATGCCCTAGAGGTACTAGGGGATGGCCAACCCTCCTAGGATCCAGCCGGATGGCCTCCAAACACCAAATTCTAGCATAGGGATTAGGTCGGCTAGCACCGCCCAACTAGTCAACTCAAAGTCAGTAGCGGAGATCCATGGGTTGTGATGATGGCTAATGTGCCACACCCCCAGCCGTATCGAGAAGATAAAAGATAAAGCTAATCCTAGAGACTTTGGTGCTCTATCAGCTGAAGTGCCAATGGCTCTGCGTTGTTTTACGTGACTTCCATCTGGCACGGGATTGTGCCCATATGGATAGTCCAGCGTGCCACTATAGCACTGACCCTATGCCTGGGTCCTACCAGATGGCCCCAACGACTCGGTAAACACCTTGTAATCTGCACCCCAGCCTGTATGTAAGGGGTGCAAGGGCCTCTAGAGCAAGCTTGATGACTCCTCTCTCCCATTTCCCCTAGTTCATCCTTGATACATCTCAAGGAGCCTTCCTACTATGTTTGTTGCTCTCTATAGTGAGATCTTGTAGGAGTAGGGGTTTTTCCTCACAACAAGGGCCCTAAATCTGGGTACATCATTGTGTCACTTAGTGCAAGTTCCCAATACCGTCTATGGAAGCCTCCCCTTGACCCTGATGGCTCCCCTCTAAGCCATCCCTAGTGGTACTGCCGGGTTCCACACAATGACTATTGGCACCCACCATGGGGCTCAGCGCATCAGCTAGAGTCATCTTCCGCATGGGACTCCCTCTTATCGCTAGAGATCGTGTCACATTTGGCCTTGTGCTCACTATCTGCTCGTTTGATTGCGTCATCAACAATGCATCTTGCTTGGTTAGGGAAAGTTTTTCCGAGGATGACTCCATTCTTCGCCTCGGTGACCATCGCGTCTACATTGCCACCGTCTCTGAGGAGTTCCTTGGTGAGGTCCTCAACTTCTCTGACCTGCCATCCGGCTACAACATTCCTAGTCATGTTGCATCCATCTGCTGCATCAAGTTTATGATGGTTGATTCAACCGGAAATGACCATCGCCCGCATCTCGAGATCCTGATCAGTTGGAAAGTTCCACCTAGCACCTCCTTGACCCTGTCAAACCTAAGATCTAGCTGATGAAACCGTCACCCTAGAGTCCTCCCGCCAAAACCTCTTGGACGAGGCCCACAAAGTTGTTGTTGTATTGCATCGGCTAAATGCCACCATGCAAGAGTATGACTCCGTACCTAGGTTCACCACATATGCTCATGAAGCCTACTGTCTTGAGTTCATTCATCATCGATGTCGCGGCCTTAGATCAGAGATGGACTGCGCAGCTGACACACAAACGCTCACGGCCTAGCCGGTTTACAGCACACCTGCCAAGAACATGAGAGCGGTCAAAGCGGAAACAAGAGAGTTGGATCATTTGGAGGGACAGGAGCTGTGTCACCAGCAACAGTGCATCCCGTAACTTGTTGCCGTCGCCAACTGGCTACAAGCTAAAGGTAGCCCTTTCCACCTACATGGCAGCAGGAATTCGGGTCCCTGTCGGGTGGCGGACCGTAGGTCCCTGTCGGGGTTAGGCCGACTCAGCAGGCATCTTCGCCTCACAGTCCCGGCAAAACCGCTAGATACAAGAGGCATCTGGCAGCCAGGGCTAGCATCAACACGATCTGGCTTCATTCACCAGCAAGTAGTGTGAATCGGCTGGCGGAGGCAGCCAAGGTCATGCTCCCCCAAGTTTCTCTTAACCGGTTAGCTCGGTCCTGCGAGCCAGAGGCTCCGGATGCCCACGAACGTCTCTATCTATTGATACAGTCGCACATCATGGTGGACAAAAGTTCAGCTAGTCCGACTTGCTTTCGGCCACACATCTGGAACGAGTTGTTCCCCAAGGGCTTCATGATGGCTGTGAAAATAGCCATAGTTATCCGCGTCTAAATCTTATTTTAATTCAAGAAATTGACTAAATATATCTCTAGCATTGCAACTAATGACTAATTCATGCAAAGATGTGCAAATCCTTATCTTGATTTGTGATGTGTAGAAAATCAGGCTTTTATGATGATATCAGGAGCAATTAGTGAAGAATATGTCATTACCAACACAACCAAGTCAACCAGGGGCGAAAAGGAATTTCTAGGAGGTGTAACAAGCATCGGTATGGGTGAAGCTAATGACTGCAAGTGCACAGATCGTTTGTAGCTAGTTTCGAAATAAAGATATCAATCCCATAGGGCGTAGTAGGCAAAAGACTACAATGCTTTTAACTAAAACTAAACGAAGTACTTAAGGAATAAATTTAAGATGCTAGAATAGTAAAGTTGTTTTGGGGTTTTTGGTTGAACAAGGAAATTTAGAGTAAAGCAAAACTTAATGTAGAAAGTAAGAATTGCGTGTGTAAAAGAACTTAGAACTGCAATAGGGAAAAAGGCGTTCTCACGGAGTGGTGGATACACCGCTAGCAATTTAGACTAAGCAATCAAGATTATTATAATGAATATTCTCATGATATGTATGTATGTAGAGGAGCTCCATATATGGACAAATAGGCAGCAACCGCTGCTCACATCATCCTTCATAAGCACAACTGACGAATAAATGATATCAATCGTATTATCCCGCTATTAAGGGATTTCTCCCATAGCATGGACATGGCTTAATGAGTTCTTCTTGATTCCCCAAGTTAGTACGTAAAGAATGACAACCTCTTTATAGTCATAGTAAGTGTTATCATCCCACCGTCTACTAACAAGTAATCCCCTTCATCGATTCCCTGTAGGAGGCAAATGTTAAGGAGGTGCACAACTCCCAACATCAAGATGAAGACAATGAACACATACACATAAGGATGCATAACATAATAATCTCTATCACATCTCAATCATATGCTAGGGTTTCTCCATCTCCCCAAGAACTAGAGATCTAGTCAGACATGGAGGCAATCAAAATCATGGTAATGGTGATGGAAACAATCATAGATGAATGATAATTGTATAAATCCACAACGAGTATGGAAATTACAACAAGATCTAGATGGACGAGATGGGATGGATGGAGATGGTGATGGTGTAGCGGTTGATGAAGATGGAGATGGATGCCTTGGCCTCCCAGATCTGCGTACGGTGAAGATGGATCCCTTGGGCAAGTTCCCCCTCTAGATGCCTTCTGAAGGTGAGGTTTTCGTGATTTCTGGTTGTTCTATATGTCGTCTCCTTGATCCAGTTGCACGTGGTGAAACTATTTGAAGAGACGGAGGCGGCGCCAACTATATCACTGGAACTATACGGCCAGAAAAAGTATTCCGGTCGTATAGTTGGTCGTTGAACCGTCTATATGCCTCGACTGCTTCTGGTTTTCTTCTGGTATTGTTGATATTTCCCAAATAAGCGATTTATGTTGTTTTTGACTCCTTTTCTCCCCAATACAACGGATCCAACAATTGTGTCCATTGGATCCATCATCTGTCCAGATCCTAGTGAAAACAGACATAAAATGTGCGCGCGAGCGCTGTAAAATACCAAGATCCTACATCTACAATGCAAAATAATAATATAAAACATGATGCAAATATGCACTCATCAACTTCCCCAAGCTTAGACTCTTGCTCGCCCCGAGCAAGTTTAGCTTAATGGATGTGATCCTCATGTTCATGAAGCTGAGTCAATAGAATAAATGAGGCGGTTACAGCAAGTGTTTATCATATATGATGCATAGGAAAAAGTTCATGAATAGTAACTTACTCGAACCATCTGAATAGTATTAGTCGGTTTCCACACCTTAGTGATCAACATTTCATAAAAGATGAATCTCAACATAATATAAAAGCATCTGGTTTAACCGAATGAGTTAGCGAGGCAGTTCCAAGTGTTTTTAGAATTAACATATTCACTTGGGATTCAAAATCTCAAAGGTGTCTATTTGTCATGCTACAATATAGTGGTGTATGCCTATTTTCTCTTTGCACATTCACTCTGTTTATATGCTCACACTTTTGTTTAAGTGCTATGCAAAGGAGCTAGCCATACATTCAACTTCATGTAGGAATTCAAAGTTTAACGATCTCAATTATAAAATTCCAATTGTATATGAAGCATTTTTATGACTTGAAGATTCTACCTCGACTTGTTCTCACTCTATTTTGATAGCACTTTTATTTTCCTTGGTTTAAGGTTTTCTTTTTCAATTTAACTGCATAGATAATTTTCTTTGTAAATCAAACCGTAGGCTTAAAACACTTTTATTTATTTTATTCAGAATTTTGTTAATTACTTTCATTAACAAACATTCACATAAATCTCCCTACAACATTTCAATAACACATGCAGAACCAGTTTCAGCAATTTCACCCGAAATAATTCCGGTTTCCATCGAAATGATTCCAGCGCTTTCATAATCTTTATCTAAAACATATTTGCTCCTAAATGGTGTCGGTATCCCTTAAGTGTGTCACCCTATGGTTCACGAATAATGCAGACATGATCGAGACCCTTCTCAGATCAATAATCAGAAGCGGGACCTGGAGATCCATACTGACTCCCACACATTCAACGATGACTTATGTGATCGTGTGAACCTTTAACTCGAGTAACTTAATCCCTTTGTATCGCGGTATATTACATGTCCAAGATTCGATCATCGTTATCAAAATACCTAGTTTTATGTCGTTACCTACATGCACTCTTTTCTCGTTCCCATGATATAACATTCTAGTGATCACATCACTTGCTTGCAAGCTATTTCAATGTGATATCACCAAGAGGGCCCTGAGTATATCTATCCGTCATCGGGATGGACAAATCCCACTCTTGATCCATGAGACTCTACATAAGACCTTCGTAGCACTGAACCCACCTTTATAGTCACCCTGTTACGGTGTGACATTTGATGTTATCAAGATACTCTTCTGGTGTTAGTGATTAACATGATCTCATGGTCTAAGGACTAGGATTACTTCGTATGATGTTATAGCAATATAAACATAATGACTTTTATCGTAATGCAATACTTCGGATGAATGTTCATCACATCATTCCACCAATGTTGTGAACTCGTTATTAACAACATCCAATGTCCATGATCAGGAAACCTTGATCATCTTGTTAATCAACGAGCTAGTTTATATGAGAGGCATTACTAGGAACTTTGCATTTTGTTTATTAAACACACATGTATTAGTTTCCATTTAATACAATTATAGCATGCAAAATAAACATTTATCATAAACATGGAATAAGATAATAACCACTTTATTATTGCTTCTTGGGCATATTCCCTTCACCTTGCAAGGTCAATGAAGTATTTAAACAATGTATGTCTAGGAACCATGTCAGAATATAGCATTGATGCAATCACAAGTCAACTAATAATTCACAGGAACCATAACCAATTGAACCATATGGTGGCTAATATTAAACTCGCAAGGTCATCTAATGATGTATAGATGAAAATCCCTTGTTTATTATTAATCAAACATTGTATTTCTCACAGAAATTTCCATCCCTAGTTTGGGACTTATGGGGCTCAAAGCCGCCGCTTCGCCTTGACAGGGCGGTGCTCTGACCGTTTAAGTTAAGAAAATCATTACATTGCTTTAATGATGAACAAACTATAGAATCAAATTGGAAATAGACTCTATATGTGCATCATGTAGAGTAGCTATTGAGGTAATGAATTAAGCAATCAAACAACAGGTGCACAATAGACTTCCAGATCATATTAACATGGTTATAGTACATATATGTAGTAACTGGGGATCATATTAGATGATAATAGCTATGATAATCTCACTATGAGTAGTCTAGATAGAACTCCCTCTATTTCAAAATATAAGATGTCATGGGTTTTGTGAAACGAATGTATCTACACACACTTTAGTGTTGGTAGAGTAACTTGGACTAGTATTGTATGCATTTTTACTAGTCCAAGTTACTCCCTACCAAGACGAAGTAATTTATACTAGTCTCATACATATAACACTAGACTATGTTACTACCTCCAGAGTGCATATAAGCTCAATCATGGTGGCGATCTCTAATATTATAATAGAATATAGATTAGCATAAAAGTGGATATACTTCAATCACCACCACCTAATCATGGTCTAGTTAATGTATATATATATAGAAGATCATTAGTAAAATATAGCAAAAAGATATCTCCACCATGATTGAGTGAGCAAATTGAATTACAAATCAAGGGATTTATGTTCGGTCTTTGTGCAGTACCGTTAAAGGTCATCTTGTTCTAATCATTGGCCAACTCATGTGGTACCGACAATAGACAATGTGACTACCTCCAGAGTGCATTCAAACTCTTAATTATAGTAGAAAAATACAATAATAGACTATAAATTAGCATAAAAGTGGATATACTTAAATTACCACCATATAATAGATAGATATATTGATGAACACAAGTTAAATATAGAAAGAATATATCATCACCAAAATCAAGTGAGCACATTGAATTATAAATCGAGGGATTTACGTCTGGTTTTTGTCCAGTCTTGGTTAAGGTCAACCTTGTTCTAATCATTAGCCGAATCATGTGGTACATCGTACAAACAAGCATCTGACACTGTGCACATCTCAGTAAAAACAAGAGACTTACTATTTCTTTTTGTGCTATCCTGGTTGAGGATATCCTGTTGTCAGTTCGTTCTTTGAAGACATCCACCACATCGAGTACTTGGATAGACGATCCATCTACTTTATTTTTGCTCCTCTGTATATAGGTTCAGGCCACTCATTCACATAAAACAGTTTTGCATTCAACAATACAAAGCAACAGGTACTTACAAGACTGTAGGGGCGATTTACTCTATGATTCTCCGTGTTCCCCGTGAGAGGAAATAATATCAGATAGTGGATTTTGATATTTACAAAGAACTAGATAGACATTACAGTATAATCACTTGTGAACATGGAGAGAAGGGAATGGCAGAATATAAACAAACATTTAAATTACATAAAGATTACCATGGCGACAAAATAGAATGTAGTTATAGTCTTTCCTTAGCACGAGCAAGAGAGAAATTACAATGATTTAACTTGTGAAATGGGATTGCAAACAAATATGAGAAGTGCTATAAAAAGTGTCACCTTCTACAGAGCAGGAAGTTACTGTACTAACATTTGGAGGAACAACATAGACATTCAAATGGTATATCTCGTGATCTTATAGAGCAGGGAATACTAACCCATCTATGAAGTGACTTAAAATGCCATGAACTACATAATAGAAGGTAGATACTGCTTCTACAGAAATTATAATTGAGAAATTTGAATTTATAGAGAGGGCATGCAGATAACCATGTTAAGTGCCTTATAACATACCATGTAATACTATATCCAATCCAAAATAAATGAGGCGCATAAATTTTTCACAAGTTAATCGACGCAAAATTGGACCAAGTTTGTAGAACATACCAGGAACATCTACCATACCAAACCAACGCCATTCGATACATCGGGGCATATATTTTCATAAACGCAAATGCCACAAATTAACCCTTAATATTTTTTATGAGCCTGTTAAAAGTCATCATTGTTTGACTTTAAAGTTTTATAGGCCTTCTTTTACGGAATGGATATACTCCCTCCATTTCAAAAAGTATAAGTCACCATCTAGACCACTTTTAGTGTGTAGGTTCATGTACGTTTGGAGTAAACCTACTCACTAAATGGTGTCTAGATACACTCCTATCACAAAGCTAAAACATCTTATATTTTGAAACGGAGGGAGTAGTACACAATAGGCGGTAGCTACTGTTGGAGTTTAATTGAAACAAATAATAATGGCATAACTTGTAGAGGGAATTCAAAACCAACAAGTTTAATGACATAAAATTTGCGATGAATTACATAAGAGAAGGCAGTTACTGTGTTTGCTTAGAACAACCAGATTGAAATTAAAATAGCATAAATTCTGAACTTGTACAGTAGGAAATATTAACCTACATGTTCAATGGCTTAAAACTACCAATGAACTCCAAAATTACATGCAGTCAGTATTGTAGCAATAGACAAAGCAAGTGCACATTATGATGACATAACTTGTGAACTTGTTGAACAGGTAGGAAGCCTCAGATGTTCAGCGAATTAACATTTGCCATGAACTGCATAATACCAATGAACTCTAATGATGTCTATTTTGTACTACCAAAATTGTTTATGTATATTAAGAGTAATTATTGGTCAAAGAAAAACACGCATAACAGGATGCCTTATACCTCGAAACAGAAGGAGTAGTTTAACGCCTAGATTTAACACAGACTACACCGAATTTATCAAGGGAGAGTGGGATATCAATTAAGCCAGTATTGAGGTAGGAATTTACCACCAATACAGAAATGCAGTTCACTGTCGCAGGCTCATACCTGCTATATTGAAACGATCGAACAAGCATATCTAGTTTACCTAGGCCATGATGTCGTTTATGCATACACGGCATCTTTGCAGGTGATGTCAAGGACGCCGAGGGTGCCAGGTAGTGGTGAGTCAGGCTGAAGCAGATAGATCTCGGTGGCGTCTGTGAATCAGATCTATGGAGGTTGTTGATTGGTTTGGCTTGATTGACAAGATGGCCGGTGAAGGAGATCTGGTGTATTGCACGACATCGTCGGTGAAGCAAATCTGTTACGACTGATTATGGATTCGAGGTGCTGGACAAGAGCGTCGGTGAAGCGGATCAAGTGTAGTAGACTGTTGAGTCCGTGAAGCAGATCTAATGCAGCGCCGACCAACGTAGGTGAAGAAGGTCAGGTGTTGTGGACTAGGGAGTCGGCAAAACTAACACGGTTGTATGGAAGAGGGTGTCAGGCAAACTAGGGTTCGGTAAGGTGGACGTTGACTGATCCCGTAGACTGGTCAGGAGTATATGATATAGAGGTATAGTGTGTAGGACAGGGAAGTGCGGTTGTGCAGGAGCCGGAGGAGGGATAGGGGGTTTGAGGTGGCGTGTGGGCTGACGAAGTGCGGCAGGGATGTTCCGGTGTGGTGGTGCAGGAGCTGGAGGTGAGATAGGGGTTGGGTGGCATGTAGGCGGGCGAAGTGCGGCAGAGATGATTACGGTGCAGTGGTGCAGGTGCTAGAGGTGAGAGGGGGTTGGGTGCCATGTAGGCCGGCGAAGCGCTACGGGGATGGGCCGGTGAGGTGGTGCAGGAGCCAGAGGTGAAAAAGGGGTTACGGTTTTTCGGATTGCTTTGGGGGAAATGGCGTCGGTGGAAGGTGGACTACCCATCTTCAGAGCAGTGGGGCCTCCCGGCCTCTCGGGGGGAGGGGGATTATGAACCATACCCACGCCCAGACATTACTAGATAGGCCATTGTCAGGGGTAGAAAAGGAATTTCTACGGCTACAACTTGGGGCGTGTGACCACTCGAAATATTTCGGTGGAGGTGAGACGGGAGAATTTGCCACTCTAGGATTTTGAATTTGGCTATACAGTTCAAAAGATATAGAATAATAATATCCTATCCTATCCTAGGAGTATCTATAGTCCAATGACTAGAAAAAATAGTTTACTGTAATGTCCTAGCCTTTCTAGGTACGGAATATTTCCAGAGCCATTTATGCAAAAATAAGGTCTCTATCTTCGGCTCAAGTACGTACACACATGAAGGTACGTAGTATCATGAACTAGAGTACTATGTTTCCCACTATGACCAGCCTAAGAGGATCTCTAGTGGCTAGTGTATCCGGTAGTCTAAGCCAAATATAGACCACCATGGACCAAAAAATGCCTCCGGTGGCTTGTGTATCCGGTGGTCTAAAATTTAGACATCCTCCAAATAGGCTCCTCGTTGTCCATATTTGGACAACCGAGCCACCATGTCTAAAACAAAGTTGGTCGCTCACGAGCTCGCTCCCGCGCCAAATCAGAGCATTTGTTGTACTGATTTGCTATGTATATTGACTATTTGTGTGTAGATGGACATATAGACTATCAAATTTAGACTATCCACTATAAAGTGAATATATAGAATACCAAATTTAGACAAGCCACTAGAGATGCTCTAAGGCCTTCCACAACGTGGTCGATGCCCAATAGATAGAAAAGTTGCCACCTCATAAGCGATGCCTAGAAATTCTTTTGAGGCATTGAGCTCACAATGTCATCACTTTGGTCAAAAATAAATAGCTGGCCCACAACGTGATAAACAAATTAACTAGACCAATCTCCATGGCTTATCTTTGGTGAAGGTCATCTCAACAATATGCATAGTACATATATATTGCTATTCTATTGGGTGAAGAGTTTGGGGCATCGGAGCACCTAGGTGCTCTGGTTCCCTGAAAAAAATTGGTGGCATCGATCGGGCAACGGAGGGCACCAGTGCCTGATTCTTGTAAAGTGATTTGGGCACCGATTTTTTCACACGCTGCGGAAGGCCTAAGAGACTACCAAATTTAGACAAGCCACTAGAGATCAAGGCAAAAAATAGTAGCGTGCTATTTAATTAGCGTGGCTTTTCTCCAGACAATATAAAAGTTATAGCGTGCTAATAACGCGCTATTTTACAGAACATCTTTTTGTAAAAATTTAAAAATATAACAGGGATATCATGAATATAAACGATTTCAGCATGTAATGAATTGCCTATAGTAATACTTTCACATGCATAATCGATTCTGGCGCTATCAAAGTTGGAGGATAACCGGCAGGGCTGAATCTAGGTACAGCGCCAAGTGCTGCAGGACGAGGCGACGGCTTGACACGATCATTTAAGTTTAACAATCAAATTTTTATTGTATGTTTGCTTACTCGACACATTCATCATATATTATCTTACTCCACACCCGCCAACAAAAAAATAATGCCCTATACTTCAAATAGCGCTAACGCTATGATGTTTTAGCACGATATAACATGCTATTTAAAAAATAGTGCCATAGCGAGCAAAATCTTTAAAAAATATCATGCACTCTCCAAATACACTATATCACGCTACATAGCGTGAAATAGCGCACTATTTTTTTTCATGCTAGAGATGCTCTAAGACTAGTCTGAGTGGTAAGTAACTTGGAGTAGTAATATACATACATTGTGCTAAAGACTATCAAAAGTACTCGCTTTGTCCAGAAATAACTGAGTTGGTTTTGTCTAGATTCGAATATATTTAGACGCATTTTAGTGTATAGATACATTCGAATCTAGACAAACCCAAGTAAGTTATTTATGGATGGAGGGAGTAGTATTTTTTATATGCTAAAATGGAAAGAAGATCCAACTGCTGGCAATGCTGGGATTCGAGAGTCTTGATCCAACGCTAGAAATGTGTATGAATAACTTTGAATATTGACCCTTGGATCAAGACTCACGAATCCCAATATTTCCAGCCGTTGGATCTTCTTTTCCATTCTAGCATCTAGAAGATTTTATTGATAGTCTTGATCATAATGAATGGTATGCACAAAACTCAAAACACACTTCTCCATCATTCTAGAATCTTCTCCCTCGTTTCTCTAGACCATGTTACCAGAATTTTCAAGTTTTAGATAGCTAATAATCATTGACTTCTAAATGATATAAAAGTACAAGAACCAAATATACACCCATACTTTATAGATGTTGATCAAATTTATATTTCTTATGCTTTACCTATTAAAATTTTATATAGTGGTGATATGTCATATGTCTAGGTACTATTCAACACGAATCCAGCTCCTCTGAACCATTGGATCTAATAGCCCAATGGTCAGGATTGGTGCTATGGATCTAATTCAAAACTGCTCCATTATAGTAGTAGAGAGAATACAGCCTACTATTCTATGAAATTTTGGGGGTGGTGACATGATGGTTCTCGAAAATGGTGGAGTTTGCTCTAGGTACTATTCAATACGAATCCATGTGCTCTGAACCATTGGATCTAACAGCCCAACAGTAAGGATTGGTGCTAAGGATCCAATTCAAAACTGCTCCATTATAATGGTAGAGATATAGTGGTAAGATAAGATAAGATAAGAAATGACTAGTGAGTTGCAAGTGCCTTGCACATGAGAATCGGATAATATAAGTATGACATATCATTTTTTATATAAAATTATAGTAGTAGGTGAAACTCAAAAAATATTTATACTTTTGAGCTTCGTTCATAAAGTATCCCATGTGTTTGGTTCTTGTACTTTTTGTATAGTATATAAATCAACCTATAGCCGTAAATAATCCATGTTCGTAAACTGACCCGTCAATAAATTATATTCTATAGGAGTATGTGGGCGGGGCTGGGGGAGGGAACTGCATGCCCTTTCGTCTCCAGAACCGCTCATGCATGCATCTCCTGATCTTCCTAGCGGTTCCTTTCTTCTCTATCCCATTCGTTTTCTGTCATCCGGCTGGACCTCTGCAAAACAAAAGAAGGCGCCAATCACAGTCCATGGCGGCACTGTTGGACGAGATGTACTACTTCGTGGACCCTGGAAACACCACACTACAGGTGGAGTATACCAACAGAGCGTCGGTGGTGAACAATTACATCGAGAAAATCCAAAAGCTCCTGGAGCAAACGAACGACAAGATTGTTGGCCTCAACGTCAAGTACACCAACGAGAAATCATCGATGCAGAAGGCCGCTGTCGTCCAGCTATGTGTGGGCATGGATTGTCTGGTCTACCAGATCTTCCAGGCCGACCAGCCATGCTCCAAGCTCGCAGAGTTCCTCGCCAACCCTAACATTTCCTTTGCACGCGTCGACATCGGCAACAACCGTATCAGGCTTAGGCGTTCTCTAGTACCAGTGACGAACTTCGTGGACATCTAGAAGAGGTGGAAGCCTATCGGCTACACGAATGAGAAGGATTCTTTGGCTGACTACACGGTGGACCTCACCGACATCCGTTACAAACTCATGAAGAAGAAGAAGGAGGATGTGGACCACAAGTAGTGGGGGAACATGCCCATGACCGAAGAGCAGATCAAGTATGCAAGCCTCGATGCCTACACGACCTACGAGGTATACAGGCGGATAGTGAACTTTGAGAGGGGTCAACAAACTCTCTAAATGTTCAACCAAAAAAGAACTAAGGAAGAAGGGCAAGGGAAAGGGCAAGCAGACCAAACAAGAAGACGAAGACTCAAAATGGTAGTGACCTACGAGTATATCATTGCGTTTCGGTATATCCTTTCTTGGTACTAATCCTACTTGAACTATACTACTCAGAGAAGTTAATGCATGTATATACTGCAGGCATGCAAGGGGAAGAGGCAAGAATTAATGCAAGGAATCGCAGTTGTTTCTTTTATTTTGATTATAGAGTGATAGTAGGAGTAGGCATCATAGCACACGCCAATAGCCCACCCCACCTCAATGAATTCTCTTGTCAATCAACATCCATGGAAGATTATATTTTTATAGTGGTAGAGACTTTCTTTGATTAATTCCATTTACACTTCTTAGACGGAGTACTGATGAAAGACAGAGGGTGAATGGGCGCCTGAAAAACTGCTAGTAGCACTGTAGCAGCAGAACCGCAAGATGAACATTTGTCAATTGTCAGAATGTATGTTGAGTTAGTACAGTATAAACATATATATTACTACTACCTGCTATGTACTAGTACTACTACTAGCAAAATACCACCATCCCTACTATGGAAAAAATATGATTTCTTCCAACCAAACTAGTACTACTCAAAAAATGGCTATATTTACTTGTCACAATAATGCATGTATCTAGACATGTTTTAGTGCTAGATACGAGTACATCCAATCAATTGACAATTAATATGAATCGGAGGGGAGTATTACTACTGCCGTACTCCACTATTGTACTACTAGTAGTTGTACATACTAGTACTCCCGAATGTATGTTGACCAGTACTCCTACCGTTGTTTGGGATTATTATGCCAGAGACCTTTTTAAAATTGTTAGAAATTATAATAAGACCTATCCTCTTTATTGTCTTAATTCCCGTGACTCATTAATTTAGAAATCTCTATTTTCTCTCAATTTCCCAATGCAAGTTGTTTCATCTCTCATCACGTTCCCTTTTTTTATCAAGTGTCTCATGCATGTAAAACTAGTCATGCATGCATAAATTAATTAGAGTTCATCTACTTGGTAGTATTGCGAATTATCCCTATGGCCTTCCTAAACAGAGAGTCTTAGTCCTATTGAGCTTACTACTCAGCAGAGTACATCCACTGATCCACCCAACCCATTGGAAGTTAAGACTTCATGAAAAATACTCAGAAGAGTACATCCACCGAACTCATCTAGTACCTCCATTTCAAGGAATAAGGAGCACATGCGCTCCAAACTAAAGTTTGACCGAATAAATGGAGCAACTAAAATTTACTTATATGTGTAAAATTTGTTCCATTGAATTCGTATTGAAATAACTTTCCAATGATGCTAAATTTATACAGTACCAACATTCTTTATATATATTTAGAGTAAATCTTGTTTAAACAAAAAACAAAAATAAGGGAGCCTTATTTCTTGGGACGGAGATAGAGTACTAGTACTACAAAATCCACCATTCCTGGTATGCAAACGATCATTCTACAATTAAACCAATTAACAGCAGCTTACATCACCACTAAAACTCGACGCGAAAGAAGAAACGTAGCTCCTTCGAGGTAGCAGGACTGACTAGGTAATGAGGCGGCGCCGCTAGGTAAGACGTAAGATCCTCAAACGCGACCTCGGACAGCTTAGCGGAGCTCAGCTCGTCGAGCTCCACCATCACGTTGTCGGTCCTCCTCGCGTCGTCCGTCTAGGAGAGCAGCGACAGGCATTCGGCCCACATCCTTACCCCGTACACCGGCAAGTTACCCATCGTGACCCTAACACATACCGTCAGGACGAACACGGTGTCGTTCTGCTCCCCAACACTGATGAGCCGGTGGGACGGCTCGCCTGGCAGCGGAACTAGCTCCTAGAAAGCTTTGGTGGTGGAATACTAGATCTTGTGCACTTGGATCGAGTGGACCGCTTCAAGGTGGGCGACGAGCACTGGTGGTGGGGCGGCAAAGTCGCAGCCGGTCTCTGTGCAAGTGTAGGGACCGTACTGGCACATGATTTCATGCTCGTGGAGTTCGTAGTAGGGCGGCAAACTACTGCAGCCTTTGTGGCCATACTCGACCCTAGCCGTTGATAGGACGGCGTCCACGGCGGCCTCATGGGTGAATCCGCCACTAGGGTGCTCGCACTTCTAGCAAGAGGTGATCTTGCGGACGCAGCGGTGGCAGACTAGATGAATATCCACGCATTGTAGAAACGGAAGTTCGAATAATAAAATAGCTGCACAGACGAACCGACAAAAGAAAAATCAATGGAATGTGAGGGAGAAATGGAGAGACCTTGTAGACCCGCCGGGGCTTGAGGGGCTGGGAGCAGGAGGAACAATTGAGAATGGTGGCTTCCATATTCAGAGTGACTGTCCCAAGCATTGCAATTTGGGTGGGGGAAATAAGGACTGTTTGATCCAGCCTCGAGCTGTGCCCTTCTTTTATATACCACAAGCTCTACCTGATTGCGCCTTTCCTTTCTGTACTAGGGTCCTTTTTGTATATTTTGAGGCCTTATTATTTACAAATTTGTAGTTTAATTGGACAAGTTTAGCGGACTCTTTATATTTGTCCACCACCCTTTTATTAGTAAGTTGGCACGTGAGACCTACATAATAATAAAGTATGACATATCATCACTATGTAAAATTATGCTCTGTAATAGGTGAAGCTCAAAAAATATGAAAGAGCCACATCTATAAAAAGTAACGGTGTATATTTGTTTTCACCTAGTACACTTTGAAGGTACTGTAGTAACATGTGAAAGTTTTACTAGCCTAAGTTATTTAGCACTATGAAGAGCAGCCTAATTTGGAAGAGAAAGAAAACATCCAGCTAGAGCTTATTTTTGGGCAGAAGCACGAGGCAAACAGAAAGAAAGTTGGCCTGGACTACCACGGGCCCTAACCTTCTCTGCACTACTGCGCCTGCAAGGTTGTACTCCATTGCATGGAAGCTTACATAGGAAGGAAGAGGTGACTGTAGTGATGCTTCCCACTTGAACAAGTGCCAGACATAAATGCAAGAGTGGAAATAGCAGCCAATGCCGCATTGAGAAGAAGAGAGGGAGGATGATTCTCCTTCATCCATGAGCCTTTTCTCTCACGAAAGGCAGCGACGAGACATAATTTTGGGTGGAGGAGCATTTAAAAAAATTAGGCAAAATATTAGCGGTGGAAGGAGCCCTTGCTCGCCTTGCCAGCAATACGACTATTTTTAAAAAAATAATACGATTTGTTTAACAAATTTCACGAATAATACATGAATAGTACGGCTAATTTAACAACTGCCGCGCTAGATTCGCAATTCCTCAAATTCGTGTATTATTCGTGATTTTTTTAAATAAATCGTATTATTTAAAAAATATAGCAGCAGTACAAGATCGACTAGCCACTAAAAGCTGAGTACTAATAATACAAAGAGGATCCTTCTTGCTTCCTCAAATGCCTTTATGAATACAAGTTCGATGGTATTCATATCAACTTCCAATGGACCGGAGAAGATTTTCTCACTTAGCACCACATGTTGGTGCCATTTTATCACAAAACCACAACCTTAGTGATCTTTTTCACAAAACACCAATTTTTGTGGTAACGTTTTGCACAGAACACAGAAACCACACTAATAGCCCATTAGTAAATTTTATCCCACTGTCAAGCATTCCAACATGGTCGTCTTCCTTCTATCGAGCAAACATGTCGTATTTGGCGGCGCGCTAGCATGGAGGATGTAGGCCATGGATTCCGACGATCCCATATTGTTCAGTGGGTAAGATTTGTGAGCAATGCTAAAAATTCTTCAATTTCTACTTTTGGTGAGGAATTTGAAGAGAGTTACACTAAGGAGATAAAGAACCCTAATTTTTGGGCAGAACAATTTGGCTTTGATCGACGTATAAATGCAGCTCCTTTCTAAATGTTGTGGTTTGTAGTATTTCAGAGCAACTAGCAGTTGCCCGAGTACGTGCACATGCCTGCAGGTCTTGCCTCGCCACCAGGTACAACACCTCCACCTCCACCGGCAGAAGCGCCAAGTCCCATTTGCACCACCACGACAAGCTCCGCCTCGGCAAGGTCCGGTATCACCTCAACAACCTTCATCTGCGCCTCGGCAAGATACAACATCATCAAGGTTGAAGCTCCATTATGTTCGTAGACGAAGGCGACGGGTTCATTACACTGAGACCTGTACGTACGCTTACTTCACAGCTGGTAATAAGCAAGGATTGCAGCAGGAAAGAAAAGATAATTAAGCCTCTAAACTTTGTATGAAATAAAAAGAGCTATGTCCTGATTGCAGAAGTTCTAGACTCTTATTTTGTATGTGCTGGGAGACACTAAAAGTAAACTAAACTTATCCTGATTGTCTAAATATTTTGTATGAAATGAAAAGAACCATGTCCTGATTGCCCAAATATTTTATTCTGCATGGTTATAATTTGCAGTGATAAAATCTCCCGGACATGGAGTGATAATTTGTATGGGTATAATCTGCTTACAGACTAATGAAATCTGGGCACGCTGCAGCTACCCATGCTGTCATGGTGGTTCTGACAAGTAGACCCAACAAGTTAATCAGTTATCAAATGAGCTAATACCGTTTTATTTATTTTTTGCAAAAGATTACCACAAAAGTTGGTGTTTTGTGAAATAAAATGTAACGGTTGTGATTCTATGAAAAAAAGACACCAACATATGGTGTTAAGTGATAGTAGTAAATGGCACATGCTTTGCACATAGACAACGGTATCTTACCTTATTAGTGTAAAGTTTCTCTGTCTCGGAGAACCAATAATCTCTTAATCTTAAAAAAATTATAAAAAATAAAATTAAAGACAATCCTAGACTTTCCTCAATAATATACTTCCTCTCTTTCAAACTATAGCACTTTTTGGTCTAGCAAAACATCTTACAATTGGGAATAGAGGTAGTATTTTATAAGAATGCAAAATCTTAATGCCAATTTCTTCTTATTATGAGCTACACAAAATAAAAATTGATATGTCTTGATATTTCAACGCGTGCACTATTCACTATACTCGGATCCAAATAAAATTATTTTTGTGTAGCTTAAAATACAACTTATTTAAAATTGATATTTCGAATGTTTGTGGGTTATATTGTTGGCTACATACAAATTTGTTTTTAGAATTTTTTGAAACTCAGAAATAGGGCTTTTGATTTTCTTTTTAGCAAATAATAGGGAGGCGCGATTAGGAGGAGGGAGAATGGGATGGATAGCTAGCATGTGCCTGGCTATCTATTTCCTATGTTGTGTAGTTTGTAGCTTGTGTCTAGAACGTAAGCAACGTACCATGCAATGCATGGACGGCCTAATGTGTCAGACACGTTATTGGCTGCGCCGGACAAAAAACGGCTTTGAGGAGCGTGGCTAGACACATGTTTCGTCTAACACGCCTAATATCCCTCTGGGAGGCCATTGGGGCATGCGGCTGAAATGCTCCTAAGGCATAATAATAATACACCATATAATTAGAAGTTAGATATATCACTTGGTCGATTTACAAATAAATATTTCTCTGGTATTTAAAAGTTGTAATACTCTAGATAACTCTGATTCCATATGATTGTCGACCTTTGAATTTTCTGTACTCACATCTGTCCTTCGGGTAGAGAATGCACATATACTTCTCTATGAACTGTTGAACATCAATTTGAACCTCTGTTTTCCAATATGTGTAAGTTTCATCTATTCTGTTCTCTACTTCCAAAACTACCATCATTTTCGATGGGGCATGAAAGAAATAGTTCGTGACCTTTTGTGTGTGAAAAATTGTTTCTCTCACAAGTTAATGATTATATATTATTCTCCCATGTCTCCGATTATTGTATGATTAATGCCTTGCCTTAGGAGTAGCTGATAAAATTTTAGAATACTATATGAAAATTAGCCTTCTAAAATTGTAATGTTGTCATGATAAATAATAATAATAAATATATCATATCAAAGAAAGATTTTTTTTATTTTTTTCACCTTTTTATTAATATTGTTTAAGTATTCATACTAAAAATAGCAATCCAAATTAGTTACATGCTATAGACTATGCTGGACAAACTAAGTGTAACGGTCGGTGCAGAGGACATGATGATTATTCCCCATTTCGTAAAATAAAAATCCGAGAAGTTGTATTTATACTAAGGGAATACTACATGCATAATTCACATAGATGGATGGATGATTTATTAGGCTAACTATTGGCTAGGTAAAATGTTCACATTCAATTAATGGTAGCACTACTTCGCTTCCAGACTGAGTTGACGCATCACATGCCACATGGGGCAGTCAACCACCGACTACCAAATGACAGAAGGTTCTGCTTTTTCTAGAGCAGTAGACTTATCCAGAAGCCTCTAGAAATTTCAGCAACTAGAGTCCACGAGCGTGGGAACAGAGGATGGTGAATCCATCCTTTGTTAGCCGTTAGATCAAATGGGTTTTGTTCTGATGAACGACACATAGAAGCTTTTGTCTTGGATTGCTCCAAATGTGCATTGGTGAGAAGTTGTGTGGGTCGATTCAAATTCAAAAACTGGTGTACTATATAGTGGTATAGATATAGATATAGAAAATCTCGGACCGGAGGGAGTAGGAAAGAGCTCACTTTATCAATTTATATTCAACCATCAACTCAATCATCTACGTAGGGCCCATAGATGCGGGAGGTCGCGGTCGCCTTGGACGCACCACAAAATTATGACTGGGCCATCGAGTGCGGGAAGCAGAGTCAACGTTTCGTCCAATCGCTTACCCTCGTCATCATCATCGATATTTGGCACATGCATCGGCTTCATCGGCGACATTGATTGTCCCCAAGCTTCGGTAATGTGCCACATTAATATCAGATCATCTCCTTCCTACTTATCCTCTCCCCTTCCCCGCACCACCAATCCATCTCTAATCCCCCGCTTCCAGCAAACATCTCCGTCCTCATATGTCATCCATGGCCACCTTCCGGCTGCTGCCCCCGTACCGGAGCGCAAAGACCCCGACATCGCTGCACAGGAGGACAATTCCCTGCGCATTTGGGCCTTCTCCCTGCGGAGAACAAAGTGGTAGCTAGCGTGCGCCTTCCTCAACACTAGGTACGGTCACCGCAAGTACCGTATGTATTGCCTCCATGATAATCTGGATGGGACATTGAAGGTCAAGTTCGTCAACTTCAGGAATGCCCGTCTCCTCTACGGACAGGCCTTCCACTGCGACTACGAGATGGTGGTGTTCACCGGCGCCAACATTTTCACCAACTACTGGGACCGGTTCGCCAACAACGGCAACTTCATCCACAGTGTCCTCCTAGAGCTGTTGATGGCTCCGGAGGTACCGCCGCCATATCCGGAGGTGCCGCTGATGGCTCAGGAGGTATCGCCGCGTTATCTGGAGGTGCCGCCGTGTTATCTAGAGGTGCCACTGATGGCTTAGCAGGTGCCGCCGCGTTATCCGGAGGTGCCGATGAGTCAGGAGCCGGCTGTGTTGCTGGAGCTGGCATTGGTGCCGATGTCACAAGCTGCCGCTGGCGGCACAGACTAGTTCTAGGAGGCGTCGGACCTGCACTAGTTCATCAGCGAGTCCTTTATATGTAAACTCGTGTTGTTATGTTAGGGGCTATTTGGTTTAGAGGATGTCATTTAGGGATGAGGATATTCCCAACCAGCTGGTTAGGGTAGCCTTTTTTGTTTTGTAAAGTGGGATAAAAAGTGGTTAGGGATAGCTAGTCAAAATCTATTGGCCCAATTGTTTATTTCATTTTCCTCTTTCACCTTGTCTTCTTCATCCAGCTCACCACTTCCCTAGCAGCGGCCACGACCACTGGCAGCTCGCCACACTCGCTTCGACCTCTGCCACTCCACGCCTGTGAGTATTCAAGACCGCTGGCCTGACGGCCTACGCTATGGCTGCCCTCGTGTCGAGCCCATTGGCAAGAAAAGATGGTTATTTTCTCTCGAGAGGAAGGGTGAACGATCAAGAAAACGCTTCGGAGGAGCTATCCAAAAGTGGTTGAGCTCATCCAGCTCTTTTTGTGGGATATGCTCAACCACCATTTTGAGCCAAAAGTGGTTATCCATATCCCTTCCACCCTCTAAACCAAACACCACATAACCAAAAAAGTGGATATCCCATGTTATCCACTGGATAGCCACTAAACAAAATAACCCCTTAATGGTTAAATGAAGTTTCTTTTGGTACTATCGTCAAAAAAATTTCTTTTGTTACTACTCACAATACCCTGTAGTACTAGTAGTACTGCGAATGACGATCTATTGAATATCCTTCCCTCCCATGTTTGTGAAGGAAGTGAAAATTTCGAAACTTGGAAAGTTTGAATTGCTACTCTATTGTACTCCCTCAAATTACTTGACTCAAATTTGTCTAAATTCGGATGTATATAACCATGTTCTAGTGATAGATGCATTCTAATCTGATAAATGCAAGTCAATTAATTTGGGCCGGAGGGAGTAGTAGTCAGGTTCAGCTCCTTCTCGAGAGAGCAGCTGATCGAGCCATACGTTTCATACTACTTCCCCTCGCTTGTTTTACAAAGATGACCAAATCTGTCACCATTCAAATTCTTGGATATGGGATCATAAAGTCTGATGTAGAGATATGGCCTTGACCTTGTGGTCATTCGGATTGAAATCCAAGAAAGTTCATACTCGTTGATAATTAAGCTTAAATTCGTTTAAATTTCACCACTTACTTTTAGGTTAGCATTTTACACAATCGGTGGGAGCATATTTTACACCAAAGACCAAAAAGAGAAATTTACATGGAGGCCCATACATTTAGCCCAAAGGACTAAATGTATGATGTAGAGATATGGCCTTGACCTTGTGGTCGTTCGGCTTGAAATCCAAGGTTTTTCATACCTGTTGACAATTAAGCTTAAATTCGTTGAAATTTCATCACTTACTTATAGGTTAGCATTTTACACGGTTTGTGGGAGTACATTCTACATCAAGGACCTAAAAAAGAGGGAAAATTACATCAAGATCCACACAATTAGCAGAAAGGACCCTAAAATTAAGCAAGGAAAATAGTCGGGTCCGGCTCCTTCTCATGAGAGTAGATGATCGAGTCATACACTTCAGACTACTTCATCTTTGATTTTTTTTCAAAATATGTCCAAATTTGTCAGCATGCAAATTCTTGGATATGGGATCATGAGCATAAAGTATGATGTAGATATGGCCTTGACCTTGGTGGTTCGTCTTGAAATTGAAGAATGCTTCATACTCGTTGACAACTAAGCTTAAATTCGTTTAAATTTCACCACTTACTTTTAGGTTAGAACTTTACACGGTCGATCGTAGTACATTTTACATTAGGAATCTCAAAAAAGCAAAAATTACATCAAGGTCCATACATTTAGCATAAAGGACCCTAAAAGGAAAATTTTCTGGTTCGACTCCTTCTCGAGAGATCAGCTGATCTGAGCCAAACTCTTAATACTACTTCCTCTTCAATTGTTTCCAAAACATGGCCAAATCTGTCGCCATGCACATTCTCTAACATTGGATCATGAGCATAAAGTATGATGTAGAGATATGGCCTTGACCTCGTGGTCGTTCGGCTTGAAAATCCAAGATTTTTTCATACTTGTTGACAACTATGCTTAAATTTGTTGAAATTTCATCGCTTACTATTAGGTTAACATTTTACACGGTCGGTGGGAGTATATTCTACATCAAAGACCTAAAAAGGGGGGAAATTACATCGAGGTCCGTACATTTAGCACAAAGGACCCTAAAATTGAGCAAAGAAAACAATCGGGTTCAGCTCCTTCTCGAGAGAGCAGTTGATCGAGCCATACTCTTCATACTACTCTCTCTTTGATTGTTTTCACAATAAGGCCAAATCTATCGCCATGCAATTTCTTGGGTACTCGATCATCAGAATAAAGTATGATGTAGAGATATAGCCTCGACCTTGTGGCCGTTCGGCTTGAAAGCAAAGAATGTTCATACTCGTCGACAACTATAAGCTGAAATTCGTTTAAATTTCACCACTTACTTTTAGGTTAGAATTTTACACGGTCGATGGGAGTACATTTTACAACAAGGACCTAAAAAGGGGAAAAATTACAGGCAATGGTGGCAGGCTCATTCTCAAAGAGAAATCCAAGGTTCCTAAGAAGAAGCCATTTGCTAACAAGAATGGTCCTTTCAAGAAGCAACTGAAGATGGTCCTTGTAGCTCAAGACGAATACTCCTTCGCAAGTGAATATGAAGAGGATGATGATAGTTCCCGCGAAGTGGATACTATAGCCACCACATCGACTCCCTCCTCTCTCTTCGACTCGCCGAACGAGAACGCCATCAACAACAACGCCATTTGCCTAGTGGCAAGAGGATCCGAGGTATCGACTTCTAACTCCTCATTTTCTAAGACTAACATAATTTTGGATATGGATGATCATGACAGTCTTGAAATGAAAGAAGAAGTTATTGCCTTGGATACTTTTTTCACTAACCTACAAGGTGAGCACAAACTCCATTTTGATACTCTTATGAGTCAACATGCTCGACCCGAAGATCTCCTTGAAGAAAATGGCAGAATTGAAAGAGAAGATGCTTTGGAGATAGCCTCTTTCAAGAATGCCTTGGAAGAGGAAGAGGAAACTCGAGTTTCTTTGGAAGAAAGACTTGAATCCCTAGAGGAGTCACAAGAAGAAGCTGTAGCTCAGCTCATTAAAGAACGTGACCATGCCCTTTCCAAGGTAAAGAAACTAAAGAAAGAAAAGATTGATTTTGGGGTTGTTCATGCTAGACTTTTGGAGAATTTTGATGATCTTGGAAGTGCTCACAAGGCATTGAAGAGTGATCATTCTACTCTAAACGAGTCTCATGACCAGCTCCAAACTCAATTGAAACGGTATAATGTACCAAGTACCTCATCTTCATCCTTTGGAAAAGAAGATCTTGCAAAGAGTTCTCAACACAAAGGTAAAGGGGTTATTGATGAGATACTGAGCAGGAAAGGACAAACAACAGTAAACAAGGTCTTGGTTACATACCCAAGATAAAGAGCAAGAAATACAAGAAGAAGAACAAGAACAAGACTGCTCAATCGAAGACTAGCAACATTACCAATGACAAGACTAATTGTGATGGTTTTTGCAGGGATCAACAATCCTAACTTCGAACTATATTGTGATTCTTATGGTGATGTTTATGCTAGTTATGTAGGGCCTTATGATTGTTGCTTCCGGTGGTTCTAAATGGGTACTCGATAGCGGTTGTACGAGTCATATGACCGGAAGCAAGGAGATCGTCACGGAGATGCGGCCAAACCTTGATCACATTACCGTCTCCTATGGTGACAAGTCAAAATCTGAGGTATTGGGTCTCGGCAAAGTTGTGGTGGCTCACGATATCTCTCTCGTGGACGTCATGCTTGTTGAGACCCTCGGGTATAACTTACTTTCTGTTCGTGCCCTTGGTAAGATGGGCTTTGTAGTTTACATTGATGCTGATTTGGTGGTACTCTTGTGGAGCAAGTCTCTAAAAGTGGCTTTCGTGGGATATGTCGAAAACGACCTGTACGTGGTAGACTTTTCGGGGAAAACCACTACAGGTCCGATGTGTCTTTTCGAAAAGGCTGACGCGGGTTGGCTATGGCATCGCCTACTAGCCCACGTCAATATGAGAACTTTGCAAAGTCTTCACAAGGGTGGCCACATTCTTGGACTAAAAGAAAATGTCTCTTTTGCCAAAGATCGTGTTTGCAGGGTGTGTGTTGAAGGGAAAATGCATGATTCACCTCATCGAAGGAAAACCATTATCTCTTCAAAAAGGATCTTGGAGCTCCTTCATGAGGACCTCTTCGGACCTCCATCTCATGCAAGCCTCGGTGGGAAGAAGTATTGTCTAGTGATTGTTGATGATTACTCCAGATACACTTGGGTTTATTTCTTCAAGTTGAAGATTGAAACTCAACAAACTGTCATCGACTTTGCCAACGAGGTTCAACATCAACACAGCGTCCCCATTCTGGCTATAAGGAGTGATAATGGCTCAGAGTTCAAGAACTACACCTTAAATGAGTTCCTAAGTGAAGAGGGGATAAGACATCAATATTCCGCTGCGTACACCCCTCAACAAAATGGTGTAGCCGAGAGGAAGAATCAGACTCTAATGGACATGGCAGGATCAATGTTGGCCGAATTCAAATCTCCATATAACTTCTGGGCTGAAGCAATCTCTACTACTTGTCATTCATCCAACCGGTTATACCTCCGCAAGATATTGGACAAGACTCCGTATGAAATTCTTACCAGGAACAAGCCAAACATCTCATACTTTCGGGTATTCGGGTGTAAGTGTTTCTTTCTTATTAAAGGAGTTCGTTTATCTAAGTTTGAATCTAAGGCTCTAGAAGGTATTTTTGTTGGTTATGGTGCCGAATCCCACACTTATAGAGTCTACAATAAGCTCTCTGGAACTGTTGTAGAATCTTGTAGTGTGGTGTTCCAGGAAAATGACAGTTCCCGTGCGGAGCAAGTTGGTGTTTGTGATGTAGATGTTGAAATACCCCAAGATGCCATAAGAAGAATGGGCGTGGGATTCTTCCGCCCCATTGAGGAACCCCTTGTGGCGGACCGGGAAGGACAATGATCTACTCATATAGAGCCCTCATCTACACATACGCAACATGCTCCAATCACGGGGGCAACTTCTACACCATCTCCATCAACTACTGAAGGTCAAGATGCTCTAGAAAGCTCCAGGCCATATTTTCCTGTGGATACCGGATTATCCGGCCACCCTGCTCTAGCAGCTCCTGCTGGTGAAGATATCAACTCAATCTCCAGGCCGGATTTTCCGGCTGACCCCAGATTATCCGGCTCTTCGCCAGGTCAAGCAAGTCCCAGGCTTCCTGATGATGCTGCTGCAAGTCCTCCCAGGCCGGATTATCCTGCCACTTCATTGGCCGGATTATCCGGCCCTGACTCTCCAGTTCTGCAGCCTCCTGTTATGGCTACGGACTCACCTCAAGGGCATGCATCTCCACCACCTGCTACTGATGTTCCAGCTACTGATCAAGGCGGAGAAAATGCCTCTAATGAAGACTCAAGTGATGAATCTCCTCCAACAAGAGACAACAAACTTATTGAACTTCGTCGCAAGGCTCGGGCTGATCGTAACCTTGAGTTGAGGGGTCACACTCTCGACAAGGCTGTTGGTGATCTTTGACGAAGGGTGTCTACTAGAAGAGAATTGGCCAGTTTTGGTGAGCATCAAGCTCATATCTACATGGTGGAACCTAAGAAGGTCTTTGAAGCTCTTGAAGACCCATACTGGGTTGTTGCTATCCATGAAGAATTGAATAATTTTGAGTGCAACAAAGTCTAGAAACTAGTGGAGAAACCCAAAGAGTGCCGCAATGTTATCGGCACCAAGTGGATTTTCAAGAACAAGCAGGATGAGAATGGCATTGTTGTGAGGAACAAGGCAAGGCTTGTGGCACAAGGTTACTCACAAGTTGAGGGCATCGACTTCGGCGAGACTTATGCTCCTGTGGCTCGCCTTGAGTCCATCCGTATCCTACTTGCTTATGCTGCTCATACCAATTTTAAGTTTCAGCAAATGGACGTCAAGAGTGCCTTCCTTAACGGTCCTCTACATGAGTTGGTATACGTAAAGCAACCCCCGGGGTTTGAGGATCCTAACTTCCCAAACCATGTATACAAACTCGATAAGGCACTCTATGGCCTTAAACAAGCCCCACGTGCGTGGTATGAGCACCTTAAAGAGCTTTTGTTAGATCGTGGCTTCAAAGTTGGGCAAATCGACCCCACTCTTTTTACTAAGAAGGTTAAGGGGGAGCTCTTCGTATGCCAACTATGTGTAGACGATATCATTTTTGGTTCTACTAACAAAGCTTTTAACGATGAATTTTCCAAGCTTATGACTGACAGGTTTGAGATGTCTATGATGGGGGAATTACTGTTCTTTCTTGGATTCGAGATCAAGCAACTAAGAGAAGGAACCTTTATTAATTAAGCAAAGTACATCCAAGACATGCTCAAGAGATTCAAGATGACGGATCTAAATGGTGTCGCTAGTCCGATGCAAACAAAGTGTCATCTTGAACTCAACCCTCATGGTAAATATGTGGACCAAAAGGTATACTGGTCCATGATCGGCTCTCTTCTTTACCTCTGCGCATCTAGACCCGATATTGTGTTGAGTGTGGGAGTGTGTGCAAGGTATCAAGCAGCTCCTAAAGAAATCCACTTAGTGGCGGTCAAGAGGATCTTTCGATATTTAGTTCATTCCCCGAACTTTGGTCTCTGGTATCCCAAGGGCTCCAATTTCTCTTTATGTGGTTATACTGACTCAGATTGGGCTGGTGATAAGGATGATCGGAAGTCAACTTCTGGTGCTTGTCAATTCTTGGGAAGATCTCTTGTATGTTGGTCCTCCAAAAAGCAGAATTGTATATCTCTCTCCACCGCCGAAGCTGAATATGTTGCTGCGGCCAGCGCTTGTACTCAATTATTGTGGATGAGGCAAACTTTAAAGGAATACGGTGTCAATTGTGACAGAGTGCCTCTTTTATGTGATAATGAAAGTGTTATCAAAATTGCGTACAATCCAGTTCAGCACACAAGGACGAAGCATATTGAGATTCGGAATCATTTTATTCGTGACCATGTTGCTCGCAGCGATATTGATCTATCTTTTGTGAGCATGAAGAACCAACTGGCGGATATCTTTACAAAGCCACTTGATGAAGCAAGATTCTGCTATTTGAGGAATGAGCTAAATATCATTGATTCTAGGATTTTGTCTTGATTACCCATGCACTACCCATGCACTCGCTCGTACGTCTCAATCCTTGTTTGGTCTAGGTGTGGGCATGGATATAGGGGGAGTGTGGTCCTAACTTATTGGGATAACCCTCCCCCCATAATGCCAATAGCAAGTATATCATTTCTCTTAATATCATGTTGTGATATGTGAGCTTATTGATGAGTATTGGTCGTGAACCCAAGATATATCTTCGCGGTGTCACACCATACACTCCAACAAGGTGGCTTCGGCCACCGCCTTCTCCCTTGTGGAGAATTGGATCTTTTTGGATGTTATTTGCTCTCTCATGTTCTTATGCGAATCACACTCAATCTTGGCTTTTATTTGATTTGGATTTTGCAATTTTGAGTGTCTAGTACCATCTCAATTTGGCATTCTCAATCCTAAGCCTTCCCTACCCCTAAGACATCTATTCTTGCACACAAGTCCCTTGTACACCTTGTGGGGGTGTTGTTTGGGGACGCGCGGGCCTGGTTCTGTGTATAACAGAATCCCAGATTTTAGGCCGGATAATCCGGCCCATGTGTTGGCCAGATAATCCTACCCTGGCGGATTCGATCTTAAAGGGTAGGGCTTGGGGGGAAGGGCTCATATCGAGCAGAACTTCTCCCCCAGCCCTCTTCTTCTCCCCAGTCGCCGCCTGCTGCCCCTCACCCTCCCCGGAGCCTCTTCGGCCACCGGATTTTCCGGGCCTTCCCGGATCTTCTTTTCCGTGCCTCCGGGTACCTTCTCCTCCGTGTTCTTCCTCCAATGAGTGAGGGTAACTCCCTCTCTCCCCATCTTTGGGTAGATGTGCATCTTGTTGGATGGAACGTTGTCTAGAAGGATGTGTTTTCGCATAGAACTCGTAGTTTTACAGTTTCTAGGCTCGATCTACTTTTTTGCATGCATTCTTGGTGAAATCGAAAATTTCTGCCAGGGCCGGATTATCCGCCCCTGGCCAGGCCGGATAATCCGACCTGACGGATTCAAGTCTGCTTCAGTTTCACTATGGTCTATGTATTGAGTAGTTTTGACCTATGAATTTTTTGCCTATTTGTTCCATGCTCTCTCCTGGACTTGTGTGTATGCTTATCCCCTTGCTATCGCCCTTATTCTCCTCATAGGTGGTTCCGGTGTTCCCAAGACCTACAAGCACTGTCCTCGCGCCAAGTACTTTCAGGACGACGGTCAAGGTAACCTAGTGGACGAAGTTGAATTGCGGAGAAGGAAGAACGAAGAGAGGCGTATGGCTGAACAATCCAAGAGGACTAGGAAGGGTGTGTCCAAGAGGAAGGGCAAGGACCCCAAGATAAACTACAGGGCTCTGGATGCGGTCTCCTTCTCTGCCATACGTCACCGTGACCTGTTTGCTGAGCTGCCTCGTGATGATGAGCTGGGGGATACCCGGTTTTGGTGTGCAGAACAGAAAGGGATTTTTGAAGACATCTATGTCAGGCTGAACATTAGGCCTATGCACCCTCTAGTTATTGTTGATGCTTTGGAGAAGGCGCATCTTGTGGATGCGATGTATGTGGCTGAGAGGATGGGGCTACACCATCTCATGTCCCTCCAGTGCTCCTTTGACTCTAAGGTGGTGAAGCAATTCTTCTCCACTCTGGTGATTTGTGGTGATGAGCGTCGCACTATGAAGTGGATGACTCATGACAGGCCCATGACTGCTGATTTTCACGTGTTTGCTGAGGTTTTGGGGTACTCCTTCCGCAACAGGGATAGAGCCAGTGGCCACCGCATCATCACTCAGTTGAAGCCCAAAAAGGATGCAGCTCTCTCCCCGTGCACTGTGGACAATGGGATTGTCGGTACTGTGGCTTGTCTTGCTCCCAACTCTGCTGCATTAGTGGGTCTCTTCCGTGACTCTATTACACCGAGTGGGGGCAACAATGACAGCATCCGTGGTCACCTTGTTCAGCTACTTGAATTTTCTCATGAGGTTACCTCATGCGAGGACGAGTCAGTGCAGTACAGGCTGGATGTCATGGACTTCATTTACCATGAGTTGTGTGATGCTATGTTCAACCGTCTGTCCATTCCCTATGCGCCCTACATTATGTTCCTCATCCGCCACATGCTTCCTGCCGAGGAGTTCCACATTGACTCGGTGCACAAGGCCAAGAAGATTTACAACAAGGTTCAGAAGACTGCTCACCCCTCCTCTGCTCCTGAGGGTCTCATGAGGGATGCTCGTAGGCCCCAGTGCCTCCTGTAGTCCGCGAGATCAAGCAGCTGAACTGGTTCTAGCGTCACATCCTCTGCATGGGCGTGGACACACGCAAGGGTCAGTATGAGGCCTACGGGCAGCGCCATGAGTTGGCTCACTCCCAGCAGCTCATTCTCCACCATGTGTCTGGCGCTTCTGGTGCTCCTCCGGCTCCTACACCTCCCACTCCATATGCTCGGTGGAACTCTTCCTCTGGGCTGAACTATGGTGAGCTAGAGCGTCACTTGTTCCCCTCTGCGCCTGCTGCTGATGATGAGGACGGTGACACTGAGGAGCTTGACGATGAGGATGAGGAAGAGCATCAGGACAAGGACGAGGATGAGGACTATGATGAGTGATCCCATGGGGCGCTAGCATCGCTCTTCTCCCTTTTTGGTGTCTTGATGCCAAAGGGGGAGAAGCAGTTCTATTAGGATGTCAGTGGATTTGCATGGGTCAGGCATAAGCACTTGCAGTTTTTATTCGTTATTTCTTGCTTATGCCCATTTAGCATTGAACTTTTATATTCGTGGTTTGTGATTTGTGGTTGAGACTTTTTGTGGTTGTCTGGATGATACCTATGGACTTCATATCATGGATTATGCTCATGGTTATATCTATTCATATCCTATTGCTAGAGGTTTATCACGGAAGGCGCGTGATCATAATGGTTATCCAATAATAATTGTGATTTATGTCAAGGATGCCTATTCTCTACTTCCGTGGTATGTGTTTTTGCCCGTCTGTCTATGGAATAGATTCACCTATTTGTGTGCATTTGTATTCCAATGCAAAACTCTATTATGCACACATTGAGGGGGAGTCCCTTTCATAGTTATCTTTGTGTGTCTTGTGTCTTTCTCCTGCAAATCCTGGTATTGTCATCTAACACCAAAAAGGGGGAGATTGAAAGAACATTTCATGTTTCCCTATGTTTTGCGTGTTAGATATTAATACTATGGAGACTTTTCATGTGTGCTAAGTGTGCAGGAAGTTTTGAGGGGGGCCGGATAATCCGCCCCTCCAAGGGCCGGATAATCCGGCCTACCTCATCTCTCAAGGAAGCCAAGGCGCGTCACTCTGTGTCCTGTCGGATTTTCTCCCGGAAAATCCAAACTGGGGCGGTTTTTCCTCCCCGGGTCGGATTTTCTGCCGGATATTCCGAGTCTAGGGCGGAGTTTCCCCAGACCGGATAATCCAGCCCTCTCTTGGGCCGGATAATCCGGCCCCCAAAGTGTGCAACGGCTGGTTTTTGGAAGGGGTATAAGTACCCCTTCTTCCCCAACGTCCAGAACTCTTGATTCATTCGAATTTGACCAGACCCTGTGCAAGAGCTCTAAATCTCGATCTACCACTTCAACCACCATAAGGTCTTGATCTTTGGTGGAATTGAAGGAGGAGAAGTTCATCATCAACATCAAGAATCAAGCGCTCCAACTCCTCTCCATTCACTTGGAGAAATCCTTGATCTAGTATTCTCGTTAATACCTAGATCGTGTTATTGTATTTGACAACTTTGTTCTTGTGGCAGCTTGTTGTCACTTCGGGAGCCTCCAAGTTGTTGTGGAGTTGTTGCCCCGCTAGTTGTGTAAAGGCGCCGGTGCCTGCCTCGAAGGGTACCTATAGTGGAAGGTGGATCAGGCCTATTGTGGCGAGATCCATCGGAGAACAGGGTGAGGCCTTTTGTGGTGTGGTGGTCTTAGTAAGGCCCACCCCTCCAACGCAGACGTACTTCCCTTAACAAGGAAGGAACTGCGGTCAAACAAATCCTGTGTCTCCGTGTGCTTCACTTCGGTTCACTCGTTCCTCTTCCACTCGCTCCTTACTCGCTAGTAGATAGGTTTGCATATAGGGAAATTCCACACATTAGTTTATGTAGAGAATTTACCTTTGTGCTAAGCCTAGAATTGAAAAAGAATTAAAAATTGGTGTAGCACCTATTCACCCCCCCTCTAGGTTCCCATACGATCCATTTCACCATCTTATAAGGTGTCATACCCATGGATTTTTAAATGCAGTAAGATATGCCCATAGGGTGTCATTTAGCTTGTATGACCAATCTTTCCTAGATTTGTCCGCCTTCTTCTTGAGTATGGTCTTCAGTTCTCTATTAGAGAGTTCCACTTGACCACTCGTTTGAGGATTATATGGTGAAGCAACGCGGTGAGTTACTCCGTATTTGCTGAGGATTTTCCTGAAAGTCCCTTTCATAAAATGAGAACCATCGTTAGTGATTAAAAATCTAGGAACTCCAAACCTGGGGAATATGATATCCTTGATCATCTTCATGGAGGTGGCTGCATCTGCATGACTTGTTGGAATAGCTTCAACCCATTTGGTACCATAATCAACAACAACAAGAATATGAGTATAACCATTTAATTCAATAAAATGTCCCATGTAATCCATTCCCCATACATCAAAGGGTTCTATTATGAAACTATAATTCATTGCCATTTCTTGTCTCCTACCTATATTACCTCTTCTTTGGCAAGCATCATAGTATTCCACATACCTGTGTGCGTCCTTGAGCAAGGTGGGCCAATAGAATCCAGATTGAAGTACCTTCGCTACAGTTCGCTTACCTGCATGATGTCCTCCATATGGAATGTCATGACAATCTTTCAATATTGCATTCATTTCATGGTTAGGAACACACTTTCGAATCATTTCGTCGAGTCTATGATGATATAGATATGGATCATCCCAAAAGTTATATTTAAGATCATTAAAGAATTTCATTGTTTGATTTCTTATCATATCAGGAGGTATAAATTTGGTTGCAAGATAATTAGCATAATCTGCATACCATGGATCAGCAAATTCAAAATTTGCTAAATATTCTCCCGGAAATGATTCATTTATAGGTGCGGGGTTAGTAATTATTCCCTCCATCCTAGAGAGATGATATGCTACCATATTATATTTACCCCTCCTATCTACTATTTGTAAATCATATTATTGTAGTAAGAAAACCCACCTAATCAACCTGGGCTCCACATCCTTTTTAACAAGGAGGTGATGCAAAGCTTGGTGATCCGTATGAATTATTACCTTAGAATTAATGATGTAGGATCTAAATTTGTCGCAAGCAAAGAGTATAGCTAGGAACTCTTTTTCTGTAGTAGCGTAATGTTTTTGAATCTTATTAAGAGGTCTACTAGCATAATAAATAACATTTGAATTCTTTCTGTCTCGCTGTCCCAACATAGCCCCTATAGCATAGTCACTAGCATCACTGATGATTTCGAAAGGTTCATCCCATTTTGGAGATTGCATGATGAGTGATGAAACTAATTTATTTTTAATGTTCTCAAAAGCTGCATTATCAAAGTATAATGGAGTTTCTTTATCAAGAAGGTTGCTGAGAGGCATATCTATTTTAGCAAAGTCTTTTATAAAACTCTTATAAAAACCTGCATGTCCCAGAAACATTTTAAAGTTTTTAATGTCCTGAGGTATTGGAAGATTTTCTATAGCATTTATATTAGTTTTATCTATTTATATTCCCTTCTCCAAAACTTTATGCCCGAAAACTATACCTTCTCTTTCCATGAAACAACATTGTTCCCAATTTAAAACCAAATTCGATTGCCTGCATCTCTACAAGCCTTTGATTAGATTGTAGAGGCAATTATCAAAGGTTGTTCCACAAAGAACAAAATAATTTGTTAGACATTCCATTGTCTTCTCAACAAAATCATCAAACATTTTTAAAACACATTCTTGAAAAGTTGCTGCTGCGTTACATAAGCCTAACGGAATTAATCTATAAGCATATGTGCCATAAGGGCAAGTGAAAGTTGTTTTCTCCTGATCTTCCGGTTGTATGGCAATTTGAGAATATCCAGAATAACCATCAATAAAATAGAAATAATAATTATTACTAAGTCTTTCTAAAAATTTATCCATGAATGGTATAGGTTTATGATTTTTCTGTGTCTCTCGGTTTCGCTTCCTAAAACCAATGCATATACGATATCCTACAACAGGCCTTACAGGAACTAGCTCACCATCCTCATTCATAGCAGCATCAAGACCATCTTGTCTTGGTATGCAATGAGCTAGGTTAACCCACTTACTGTCAGAGATAGGATATATTATGCCAGAATCTAATAAGCGTATAACCTCTTTTCTTACTACTTCCTTCATTTTCGGATTAAGTATTCTTTGCGTATCCACTACTGGTTCAGCATCATCAAGCATGGTAATCTTATGTGTTACTATAGATGGATCTATTCCTTTAATATCACTTAGAGTATATCCAAAGGCTTCACGATGCTTAACCAAGACCGAAGGGAGATTATTTGTTTCATTTTCTCATAAAGTTTTGCTCATAATAATAAGACATTTATTTTCACTATCTAAAACTCATACCTCATATCGTCTGGAAGTTGTTTCAATTCAATTGGTGGAGGTTCTTCATCTCCTTTTCTTACCAATTCTTCATAGTCATGTGGATTTTGTGCTTGCGGGACTGAATCAAGGTAATCATCCATGTCTTCTCTCTCCTCATCATTTGATGCTTCCTCCCAATTAATTAGGCTCCTCTCTAATTCATCTTGTGGAGTACAAAAATGAATTGCGGCTAGCTCGGCAATTGTTTTCTCTTCCTTGATATCTTCCACTTCATATGGCCTCTTCTTTAGTTTGGCAAAGTGGAATGTCATTTCCTCTTCTCCAAACATCAGTGAAATAGTCTCCTTCTTATTATCAACTCGAGCTTTGGTTATGGAAACAAAAGGCCTACCTAAAAGAATAGGACAAAAAGAATCTCGAGGCATGTCAACAATATGAAAATCAAGGGGGTACATGAGTGATCCAATAAAGACATAGATATTTCTGATTACACCTTCTAGTTTTATATTGGTCCTATTAGACAATTTAATAGTAGTGTCTACCGGTTCCGCATCTGGATTATTAAAATTGTACCGGAGTTCCTCATAAAGTGATTAAGGCATAATATTTATAGTGGAAATCGGCTCACAAATTTCGTATAAGAAAGTTTCTCCATAATATATAGGAGTCATAGGTTTAGAAGTTTCATTACCTTGTACCTTACCTTCGATAAACTCCGTGGTTTCGCGGTCCAGCATAACCACTTCATCATCCACTATTCGTGCTTCCATAAGATCCTTTATAACATTATTTATATTGGTAGCTTCGGGGTTTTTTCTGGTTTCTTCGGTCTCTTCTTTATTTGGTCTTCCTATTTTTGCCTTTCCTTGATGATCTCTTGAATAGGTGCTGAGGAGAATTCTTCTATTAGCGTTCTTGCATGCTTCTTCTCTTCGAGGGGTTTACGTGGTTCCCATTCTGCTGGTACCTACAAATGTCCTGCATAATTCTCAATAATTTTCTTTACTGAGTAAGAATCAATACTGAGGGTTTTAATCATTGCACTAGTCCTTTTAATTTGCAAGGAAATCGTTAACGCAAGCATATTCAGAAAAACTATTTGCAATGTTTTCCCTATATTTAATATTTTCCATTGCTTCCCACATTCTTGTTATTAGATTCTAAGCTTCATCATAGGTATAAGATAGAAAGCTACCATTAGAAGTAGTGTCTAGATTCATTCTATTTTCAATATTAAGCCCTCTATAAAAAGTATGAGTGATTAACCAATCAGGCAAATGATGATGGGGAAAATTATGTAGGTAACTTTTGTACCTTAAATACCCTTCATACAAGCCCTCACCAGGATTATTTTTGAAACTGATCATAATACCTCTCATCCTATGAGCTTTGCTTTCTAAATAATATTTTGATAGAAAATTGGTTGTCAGTTCCTTCCAAGTCCTTGGTGCTTCTGCAAAAAAGATTTGTACCAGTCGCAAACATTATTAGAGAGAGTTTGTCTAAACTACTGTGTTTTAACCATATCAAGATTACAGTCATCGAATCTAAAGGAACTGAGAACGTCTTCAAAGAATTGTAAGTGTCCATATGGACACTCTTCAGTGGTTCCTGCAAATTTCTTAGAGTGCAGTAGTTAAAATAATAAAGGGTGGATCTCAATTCCATCCGCATTTATGCCTTTATTGATAGTTATAAAAGCGTCCATGGGCGAACCCATTTTCCTTACTACCTCAAGCTGGTTTAAATACTGAGTGTTGTCCATTGTTGCGGTCCTACAACTTAAATTAAAAAATTAGTACAACAAAAGTAAATAACTAAAAGTAAAGTTACTTATAGCACTAAGCTCCCCGGCAACAGCTCCAGCAAATAGCTTGATGACTGCAAGTGCACAGATCGTTTGTAGCTAGTTTCAAAATAAAGATATCGATCCCGCAGGGAGTAGTAGGCAAAAGTCTAGAATATTTTTAACTAAAACTAAACGAAGTACTTAAGGAATAAATTTAAGATGCAAGAATAGTAAAGTTGTTTTTGGGTTTTTGGTTGAACAAGGCAATTTAGAGTAAAGTAAAACTTAATGCAGAAAGTAAGAATCGCGTGTGTAAAAGAACTTCGAACTGCAATAGGGAAAAATGCATTCTCAGGGAGTGGTGGATACACCGCTAGCAATTTAGACTAAGCAATCAAGATTATAACGAATATTCTCATGATATGTATGTATGTGGAGGAGCTCCATATATGGACAAATAGGCATCAACCACTGCTCACATCATCCTTCATAACCACAACTGACGAATAAACGACATCAATCATATTATCCCGCTATTAAGGGATTTCTCCCATGGCATGGACATGGCTTAATGAGTTCTTCTTGATTCCCCAAGTTAGTACGTAAAGAATGACAATTGCTCTATAGTCATAGTAAGTGTTATCATCCCTCCATCTACCAACAAGTAATCCCCTTCATCGAGTCCCCGTAGGAGGCAAATGTTAAGGAGGTGCACAACTCCCAACATCAAGATGAAGACAATTAACACATACACATAATGATGTATAACATAATAATATCTATCTCAACACAATAATATGCTAGGGTTTCTCCATCTCCCCAAGAACTAGAGATCTACTCTGACATGGGGGCAATCAACATCATGGTAATGGTGATGGAAACAATCATAGATGAATGGTACTTGTATAAATCCACAACATGTATGGAAATTACAACAAGATCTAGATGGATGAGATGGAATGGATGGAGATGGTGATGGTGCAGCGGTTGATGAATATGGAGATCGATGCCTTGGCCTCCCAGATCTGCATAGGGGGAAGATGGATCCCTTGGGCAAATTCCCCTCTAGATGCCTTCTAGGGGTGAGGTTTTCATCATTTCTAGTTGTTTTGTATGTCGTCTGCTCGATCTAGTTACACGGGGTGAAACTATTTGAAGAGGCAGAGGCGGCGCCAACTATACGACTGGAACTATACGGCCGAAAATAGTATTTTGGTCGTATAGTTGGTCATTGAACCGTCTGTATGCCTCGACTACTTCGGGTTTTCTTCTAGTATTATTGATATTTCCCAAATAAGCAATTTATGTTCTTTTTGACTCCTTTTCTCCCCAATACAATTGCTCCAAGAATTGTGTCCATTGGTTCCATCATTTGTCCTAATCTTGGTGAAAACAGACATAAAATGTGCGCGCGAGCGCCATAAAATACAAAGATCCTACATCTACAATGCAAAATAATAATATATAAAACATGATGAAAATATGCACTCATGAAAAGCCCGCCTGTACCATCCGCCCGGACTGCACGCCAGTGCCTTCCTTAGGTTAAACCAAACTACTTATGTGAAGGGAGTGAGATCATTCGAGGGGAGATGCACCCTCCAGCCACCGCAGAACACATTCACCATTCAGATCTTATCCATCACACACCAAAGGAGATCCACACTACCATAGTTCATCACCTCCATCTCCTACCTCCTTCATAGCGATATCCATTATCTTGTCATAGAGATCTTCCTGCAAATTGGTGACCATTGTAAGAATATTTGATTTCAATCTAAGTATTTTGACAATGATTAATATTCTTGATTTTATAATTATGAGTGAGTAGTCCTCACGGGCTGCGGGTCAGGGTGAATCCCCGCAACATCTATGTGCATATAATTTCATGGGAATATTGTGTAGTGATTGCATATGAGTTGTGTTATCTTGAATCTTTGTCTCTACCTCGATCCGAGGACTAGTAGGTACCCAAGACCCCGCGGATTGATCAAGGTGTGAGGTGAGATGAGTGGAGAACAACGTCTGATGGAAAAAACGCAGTGAGAGAAAGGGGGAGTACAATATTTGCTTAGTGATATGCTTGGGATCTACAACAACGTCATAAATCATAAGGCTTTGTTCGGTTTACTTAATAATCATTGCGACTCGTGGTTTCAGGGTGTAACTGTCAACACCTGGATTTTTAATCCCAAATGCCTGTTATGCCATACATCGTAATCCCAGGATTACCATTTTTGCGAGACATAACAGAATTGGTACCATAGTACATCATCCATTACAAACCATAATAAAGGTCTTAGTATGCGTTTAATCAATCATAACCTTTAAATTACACACTTTATACATCCGTCAAAATTCGATACATCCGTGAGGAATAACCCTGAATCATCATACTTAGTATACGGATAATCAATCATAACCTTTAAATTACACACTCTATTATAGGCACCTCCCCTATGAGCTTGGCCTCCCAGCCATTACCATCTGCCATCCTGGGCACTACATAGGTGGACATTCACATTCACGAGGTAGCCTTGGCTCAACCTCTTTCCGCGAGAGAACCCATACTAAGGCATATAAACTTCCAGTTAAGCCCTAACCAATTCGGACATTGTGGTTGTACGGTAAAATTGGAATGCTATCGCATCCAAACCCAACCATCAGTTTTTATAAAGGGCCAAGGCTCATGCCTCAACATTTTCATCATCAACCATTGTGTTTCTCAACACATGTCAAAACATTTCAATAGAATGAATCATCATTCCAAGGTTTTCAGAATCATTTTCACCAAGTCTTCCCATCTAAAGTGATCAACTTTTATGCTTAGCAATAGCCACTAATGTTGAGGGTATTCACTGATGAGGGTGCTAATCCAGTGTAACTATCCAAATCTAGTTTTATGCTTTTTTCATGGCATCTAAGTATAACTACTTAGGCCTAGTTTTATACTCTTTATGGCATCAATCCTATTTTTCCAATACTCACAAATCACTAACTAAAGGTAAAGAACTTTGGTAAAAGTAAAAGAATAAAGCTTGCAAGTAAAACTTGGGATTGGTATAATCAAGGTTGCATAACCAAAGCATGCCTAATGCATATTGCATAGGTTATCTTGCATATGAATGAAGCTTGCAAGTGTTAGCTTGCAGTGTTAGGCTTGCATATATAGTATGCATAGATCTAACTTGCAATTAGTGATGGCTTGCATAGTCATGAAGTTTGCAATTGTTAGCTTGCCTTGAGTAGTGCAGTGGTTGAAGTTCTCTTCTTCTTCTTTGTACTACTCCTCCTCCTCGTATCCCGGGTCGCTACTAGCGTCTATAAATAAATACGAGGTACACAATCACTAAACAATACTTAACTACTTCTATGTAGAACACAAAGGCTCATACTTGATGATCTAGCATCATCACAATCATTACATGAAATAAAGACCTAGTCTTATTTATCTTACTTCAGAAAAGTAATTTCTACTCATTGAAAATACTTAAGATTTAATATTCTCCAATTAAAATATGGGATCATGTTGACACATGTCATCACCATATATTCTAATACTTGGGAATGTGATTTAAAGTGGTGGTCACCTTTTATAAAGTTTAAAATTACTATTTAATAAAATTAAAGTGACTAGAAATGCCTATATAGCATTCTTTTGGTCCTAGTCCAAGATCACTGTGTGTAGACCTAAATATTTTTACATATTCAGATAGATCTTGTCAAATGTGATTTTTGAGAGTTGGAATCAACTCAAATGCATTTATGGTTGATTTTTGAAAAATGTTTGAATTTGGAAAAGTCTCTGTCTTGTTATTTTATGTATAGGTGATCTATACTTTCAAATGGTTTGAATCCAACGGGCTTGGATAGATATTTTGAATACCTTTCTAACAATATTGGAATCATGCAATTTGGTTCATTGAATCTCATTGAATTTATTTTTGAATCTAATGACAGAATCTAGTTTTAACTAAGATGGAAAAAACTATTTGAATCGACGGGCTCTGCGTGGGAAACTAATTGGGCCGACCCAGCTACACGGCGCGCGTGCAGCGGGCTGCTGACAGGCGAGCCCTACTCGTCAATGACTCAATTAACACGAAGCGGTAAGTTTCAAATTGGGCCATGCGATTAGAGCGCGATCGACGGCTGAGCATCTCGTCCCCGTCCCACAGTGCCGGCGAGACTAAACCCTAATCGCGACGGTGGGGATATGTGGGGGCTCACCTGGGCTCTAGCTATGGTCGACGATGGGGGCGAATGAGGTTTTCGTGGACGGCGAGTCGAATGGTGGTCGCGGCGGCTCCTAGGGAGCCTCCTAGCTCTAGTTCCTCTTCTCCTCTACAATGGCGGGCTTCGGTGAAATACCGGCGATGTGGTGCTCGCCTTGCTCCGGGGAGAGGTGTGGGAGGTTTCTGAGAGAGAGGGGGTGAGATGGTGTGACGAATGAGGGCTAGGATGGCCTCTATTTATACATCAGCGAGAGGGACAGAGTGGCATGGCTCGGGCTCGTCGGCGACGTCATTACAGAGGGCTATCGGCATGGCTGCGGGTAGGGGTTGATGCAGTGCTTCAGGGCGTTGATTATGCGAGTGATGGCGCGGCAAGGGGCGGTTGAGAACGGTTGGGAGCGGTCCATGCTCTGTGCGAGAATAGCAGCGTTCGAGACGACACACAGTCTCCACGGTTCGTGCGGCAGCGAACGGGCGTGTCTGGGGGTAGCTGGGGTCACGGTGAGTGCGGGTACACGTGGAGAGGGCAAGGCGCGGCGTCTTTCCACGTGTCGTCTGCGGTGATCTGGCGCGCTCTCGGCATGGCGGACAGAGAAGTGGGCGCGGCTATCACGGCTGGTCCACGGCGTGTCTCTGGTCGAGGGGTGGACAAAGGGTGGCGGTGGAGTGTCGCCTGTCTCCTGGACATCGTGGGAGTGGGCGATGCGGTCTGTGGTGAGTGGGGCGTGGTCGACCGACACAGTGAGCTCGGGTGGCACGACAATGGTACGAACAGCAAATGGGGAGCGTGTTCACTACAATGCTGGGTGCTGGGGGAGACCAAGGGAGAGAAATGGGGCACTAGTGGCGATCAAGTACTGCTCAGAACAGTAGAAGTTAGGCAATATTTATTGGTGTCTGCTAGGTGCTCGACCAAATGGCTTCATGAATTCAATATTTGAATTTTTGGATGAATTTTGGTGAGTGTTCTGAGTACTTGCTTGATAGCCTATGGTTGCTTGGGTTTGCCAAGGTGAATTGATTTGAGTGGTTTTTGAAAAGTTGTGATCTTAGTACATACACTTGATTCAATTTTGCAAAGTCTTTTAAATAGATTTGAAAATAGTTTCTTCGACTTTGTAAAGTTTTCTTGGATTCACTTTTACTTGATCTAGCAAGGGGTGAGAATATTTGGAAATGTTTCTATTAGAAATCTTTGACTAGAAACAATCAAAGTGGTCTAGTCGATAAATTTGGTCAAAATGACCATTTGATCATATGATTCATATTTGATTTTCTTTTCTTTTGATTGTGTTTGTAAATGGCCTAGATGATGTAGTATTCATCTTTAAACCATTCCTTCTCAGTTTTAGCAATCAAACATGGCAATTGCACTCATTCATACACTAATGCAATTCACACATACACTCATATTAAATTTAATAATAAAAGTTTTTGTTAACCCTAAACTTAGGTGATTTGAACTTGATAATCTTGATTAATATTTTTAGGGTGTTATAGTAACAGTTTGGACCAAGAGACTATTGTCACATGTGGTTTCAGGGGCTCTAGTAGCTTAGTATGTGCTGCCCATAATTCCTATCACTATTAGATCAATTTACACATGAATGTTCTTGAACTTATTTTTATCCCATTTGTATGCATAGCTGCAAGTGAATCTTCAACCCTGTCCTATCTCCATCATTAGAAATAACCAAAAGATACAAAGTAAACTCGAAAGGTCTGTTAAATGAAAAACAAAATTAATTAGCAAGTCTTGTAGAAGTTCCTCAATTCCTTTTAGCAAGTGTTTCCCAAGGTTCGATAAACCTGGGTCTTTTCTATGAAAAAACTACTATAATTTATCCGTTGTCGAGGAAGAAATTTCTTTATTTTAGTGAGGTTATTAGAGACCTTATTTATTCATTTTGTTTTAGTTTTAGTTTTAATTCCGGTTGTCAGTTTTTGTTTTGTCGTCTGTTTGAAAACTCCAAAAAAAGTTACTTGTTTAATTGTTTTTCTCAATCTAAAAATACCACAACGATAATTACTATGGGACAAAAGAATCTTGGGGAGTATGCTACTCCCAAGGATGTTTTTATTCGTGCACCTATTACTCAGCCTACTGTGTTACAATAGATAATTATGAGATTAAGCCTAACCTTTTGAGTTTGGTTCAACAAAACCAATTTAGAGGCTGAGCTGCTGAAGATTCCGGTTTGCACCTAAATACATTTACTGAAATATGCGACATGATGTACATAAAAGATGTTGACCCCGATGCTGCTAAATTGTAATTATTTCCTTTTTCACTCAGAGGAAAAGGAAAATATTGATTTATAGCTTTGCTTGAAGGCACTATCACTTCATGGGAGGAATGTACTAATGTTTTCATGATTAACTTTTCCCTCTAGCTAAGACTATGCAACTTCCATCTAATATTATAGGTTTTATACAAGAAGATCGCGAGCCACTAGAGCTTGCTTTGGAATGGATGAAGGAAGCCGTAATGAGCTATCCCAGCCATGGGATGGAAGAGTGGTTAATTCTCCACTTATTTTATAATCCCCTTAACCCAATTTATATATCTATGTTTCACACCATAGCTTGAGGCACATTCATGGGCAAGGAAGTAAATATTGCAAAGAAGCTTCTAGATGACATGCAAAGTAACCATTCCCAATGGCATGTAGATAGATCTTCCTCAAGAAAGGTAAATACAATCACTAAGGAGACTAATGAAGATCTTACTTCAAAGGTAGATGAGCTCCTGAAAATTCTTAAGGACAAGGACACCTAGGTAAATGCCATCACCAACTGAAATATTGAGGAAGTAAATTTTATAGCTCATAATCCTTATAACCCTGCATGGAAGAGTCAAAACTATGGCTCGAACTTTCAAAAGCAATATGCTAATCCTGCAGGTCCTCCAAACGACAATAACTATACCAACAGTAATAGATCAAGTAATGGTAATATACCGGTTGAAAATTATCTCAATGCTTTTATGAAACCACAAACTGAATAGAATAATATTCTTATTAAGATTACGGAGAACCATGAATTAGTTTTTAATAAACTATCTAACCAATAAGTTGGTCTTAAAAATGATGTTCAAGCTTTAGCAGAAAAAACAAAGACCATGAATGCACAATTGGACATAATAATTGAGTGTCAAACTCTCATCCTAGCAAGGTTTGCAGGAAAGGCCAAGACATATCCAGTCGAAGAGCTCAATATGACAAGGCTGGAAAATAAATATGAGAAGCCTTAAGAGTTCGAATATAGCAATGCACCGTCTCCGGATTATACCATGGAGGATCTTGTGAATATGATCACCGTGAAGAATCCCGGTATTGAAGGAGGAAATGATGCCATGTACCAATATTTTATTCAAGAAGTAGCAGACAAAGTATTTGATTTAGGATTGCAATATAAGAAATTAGCTTAGAAACTTCGAGCTAAACTAGATTATATATTTGAGCCCACTATTAAAATCCATATAGGGGTTAATGAGACTTCTGCACTTTGTGATCTTGGTGCTAGTGTATCCAGAATTTCTAAAATTCTATTTGAAAGGCTTAACCTTGGGGTATTTCATACTATTGAACTAAGAGTCCACTTGGAAGATTCAACTTACAAACAAGCTATAGGAGTGAAAGAAGATATTGTTGTAGAAATCAAAGGATGTCATGCACTAATTGATATTGCTATAGTGAACATTCCTGAAGATTCTATAGAACCTATAATTCTAGGAAGTCCATTCTTAAGAACTATAAAATCTTTAATCAATTTGCATGAAGGGAATGTTAGAGTACGACTAAGATCTAGAGAACCATTTGTTGTCCGCTTCCCTAGAAAGAAAAAGGCCAAACCTAATAAAGATGGGATCATCACTTTAAAAGCAAACTATTTTGGAGTGGGTGTTCCACTTCCAAAAGGAAAATGATCACCATTTTGGTCAAGCTAATTGACCTTAACTAGAAGCGCTTCATGGGAGACAACCCATGTGAAATATTTTTTATTTGTGCTAGTGTTAATTTTGTTATTGTTTGTTTTGTTTTTATTTTCTAATAAAGAGTGTTCAAGATATCCACTGAAGAAAGGAGAAGAAACAAAGGTAATCTTTCCATTAAATTTTATTCACTAACACATGGATATTTAATCAATGGTTTAGTGTCGTGTGTCTACTATCATTATCAAGGTATAACTGATGTGCAAAGGTGTGTGAGAAAGATGCAACAAAAATTTCATGTTTTACAGGCTTCTATGGGCAGAAGGACCATCAGTACGGTGAGAGCCCACTGCACCATGTGCCCATACCGCGTCTCGCCTGAAGAAAATGAAGATTGAAAATTTTGTTCGAAGGGACCGAGTCCTTAATGACCACCCATATAGGGGAACACGGTTCTACTACTCACCCTTACTGTTTTTCGAAGAAAAGTTTGTAAAATTATCAGAAATCACTAAGCCTGTAATGACCGTCAGTATGGTGGGGCGTGGCCGTACCACACGCCTGTACCAAGTGGGTCACCTAAATCAAACGTCGATCCTAAGGCAACCTCACTTAGTACGGGTGGGCCGTGATCATCGCGCCCATACCTCCCGCCTGTACTGATTATTCAGCTACGACTTGAGCCTAGGGAAGAGGTAAACCTAAACCTAAACTCTTATTTTCTTTTTCTTCTTCCTCCAAACTCCAAACCATCTTAATTGGATGTTCACCTCTACTTGTTTTTATTCGATTCCTCGCACGTCATTTATCCAAGGTACGATTCTCCTCCAATTCCCCAACTTATTTGCAACAAAATCACGCCCTAGCTCTTGCCATTATCAATCTAGAATTAGGTCTTATTTTGCGCTTAATATGTAATTGTGCATGTTTAGTTTTGTTATTTAGAGGAGATTATTTTGTAGAATGTGTAGAGGAGTACTCCATGCTTATTTCTATCAGATCAAAATTTTATTTGAAGAAAGTCCTTAATTAGTTAAAGTTATAATTTTTAGATGAACATAAGGATCCGTATGCGTGCGATGGCTGCACAAGTTGCGCCACTGGTTGAAGGACTAACCCCTATAGTGCTCAACATCAAGTTCACTTAATACTTTCATCTTAGCCGTTTATACCATCTCAAGAACCGTGAGATAAAGTCTACCAAATGGGTGTGCCCCCATATTCCGAACCAACTAGGCATTCACCATGATTTTAATTATCTTTGCAACAATTTTGGTTTGCTTGACTTTGTTTTTCAGGAGGACGCCACCTATTGCCGCTTGACAGTAGAGTTTCTTAGAACCTTGAAGCATACAGTGGGTCCATTCTACAATTCTGAGGAGGACATCCCAGGAGCTGATAGGATCACCTTCCGCTTGATAAACCGTGAGTATGACTTGTCTCTAGATAATTGGTGCCACTTGTAGCACCCCGGGTAAAACCACTACTAGAAAATCGCATGTTGTTTTTATTTTGTGCATCATCATGACCACATCCTCATGTCATCATGCCACATTGCATTTGAGCATCGTGATGCCATGATGCATGGTTTGCCTAAAACTATTTTCTAAAACCTATTTTGTTTTCTAGATATTCCCCTCTTTATTCCAAAAAAGACCCTAGATCTGTCCGGATCTTTTATTTGCCTAGAAACTATTTATAAAGCTTTTATAAATAAAATTATTAAAACTATTTTGTATCGAGGAGGCAGCTGCAGGCCAGGCCTAAAAGGCCAGCCAATAGCCACCTACTACCCGATAAAACCCTAACCTAGACAAACCCTAAAACCTAATCCCACTCTACCTACCCCAGCTGCCACCAGCGCCACACCCCTGCCGACCCGCGCGCAGTCTCAACCTGCTCCTTCTTCCTGATGCCATGTGGACCCCACCCCACGTCGGGATCCCCCGCTCCCCTCGTGTTCGTTCCTTCCTTCCCCGAAACGCGACACTCCGTGTGGCCCCACCCTATCCTCGTGGATCACGCCCTTGTCTCCCTCGACATGCCTCTCTCTATATTGCTCTTCCCTTCCCTCGCACAATGCTCTCCTCGAGCCCGACCCTGACCCGCGTGCATCTCCCGGGTGCAACCTCCGCTCGAGCTCGCCTCTCCTTATCCCCGCCTCCCTTTGTTCCTGCTAGCGCCGACGGTTCTCTCTGTGTCCAGCGCCGCCCAGGGTCGCCTCCTCCCTGTGTCCCTGGCCGTAGGAGCCCACCGTCCTGCCATGCCGCCCTCCTCCCTGCCTTGGTGCAGGTCGCCGCCTCCCCGCGGGACCCTGCATGCAAGCGCCGGTGCTGCTGCTCAAGCCCGTCGTCGACCTTCCCCGACCGCATGTCGCCAGGAACCCCTCCTCGGCCTATTTCTTTTGAGCTGCCCCAGGTCCTGTGTCACCTCCCCAAGCGCGCATGCAGGCCTGTCGTCCCGTGCCCTGCAAACCTATTCCATCCGTGTATTGAGTCGTTGTTTCCCTGTGCAGCTGACACGGTGAAAAGCTGATGTTATATGGTGGCGAGTTGATGGTAAAATGGTGCAGTGCAATGCTACCGCTGTGAGGTGATGTGCGTGTAACCCGAGAACTCTGTTACGGAACCCAAAGATCTCCTACACGGACCCGATGGACCATGCAAGACCACCGGCACTTTAACCCAAGGGAACCACGCCGAGAACACGTGGTACCCGAAGATCGACATCGGATGGGAATGCCAAGATCCTGGATACGAAGATCCGAAGACCAAGCCCGGAAGCCCCGATCCCGGAGTCCGAAGCTCAAGACCGAACCCAACCCCTGCGAATCCAAGACCTTCAGAACCAAGATGTGTGACCCCTTTTCTGAGCCCCATATTTTTATAATACATGATACCAACCTGTTGCATATTAAATGTTCATGTCACATGCATATTTTGTGGTTTGGGGGCATTATGCTGATTCACTTCATAATTAAATATGGAGACTATATGCTGGCTATACTAGTCTTATAATGGCTCCATTTAAATTTGTGTAGCGAACCAGTGCCATATTTTTTCTTGTTAATACAACATTTAATTTGCGGGGTATCTAAACAACATCAACCATCTAATTAATTATCGAGAACCTAGTTCCGCTTAGTTTTGCCTAGTTGCATCACATCATTAACTTGTCATGTCATGCATCATATCATGAACATGTTGGTTCTTCGGCATTAGTTGTAATTGTTGCATTGCTTGTTTCTTTTAGTATTTTGGTTCTTCCCGGATAGGACGATGAGATGTGGTGAGATTCGACAAGTTCTTCAGATATGAAAATTCATCAGTGTTTCCTAGGTGAGCATTCTCCCCCTTTCTACCTATTTTGTGTTTATAGTCTTTACTTCCTCCTGTTGATCTATTGATATCTGTGTTGCGATGCTTTAGTTTCCGTGCACCATTGATATTCCTTGCAACCTCTATATTGCCTTGGACACATCCTATTGCCCATTGTTTGATAGATAGTCGACCTTGCGAGTCGTAGTTGTTTGCTTAGGTCCTGCTTCACTTTGTTGTTGTTCCACCATTGGTGGAAGGTTGGCACATGCTTAATGGTGGAGATGATAATGGCTTTCATTATAACTTGTCAATTAAACGCTGGAAATAGATATAATGCGGAAGCACCGGTGGGTAATAGTAAATATTTGATTTTTAACCGCACACTTGTGTCCACCTAGGACCCTAGTTCTTGACACCTGTTCCGAGATAGAGCGCACTAACCACAGGTGGGTGTGTGGGCACCCCATCAGCTTACTACCTGATTTCAATGTACTGTGCTAGGGGCCAGAAAGTAGTTTGGGGGGTTATACTATCTTGTACTTATGCCATGCTTTATTGTTTTATTTATTATTGTGCGGGGAACTGTTGGATTGTTTAGGAACCCCGTGCCACATTTTCACCATATCGACAAGCCCAGTCACACTTTCGGTTCCAAGTCATTTATAGCCGTTGTCACATACCCTGGGTCTGTCTCGGAGCCGGCCGACTTTGTTGCGGGTAGCTTAGCGGGGTGGCCCCCATGTACTTTCTTATGGTCTGGGAACGTCATGTCCGAGGACCCATCGCATATTGTTGGGTGTATGTTCAGGATCTTGCTCATATTTAGATTTGACAATAAGGGTTGAAGTGCGTGTGGATACTTTGGTGCACCCCTACAGGGTTAAATATTTTCAAAAAGCCGTGTTCGCGGTTATGGATTACTTGGAGCACAGTTTCTCCATCATAGAATTACAGTTATAATTTTACGTGGATCTGATATGACTAGTAAGTTGGATAACCATCATGGAGCGAATGAATAAAACTGCCAACTGTGTGAGTTTCCTCGGGAGTACTTCCTCATTTGGTCTCGAGGGGGAAATACCAGGATGGGTATGTTTGGTGTTAGTATCAGGTTGGTTCTGAATAGGTCTTTATTATCCCTATCTAATAGCCGATAGTTGTATCGAGTCTCTATAGGGTGTTTAGTGCATGCTTGGCTACCGCTTCAGTCCACCATTCCTATGTAGGGGAGAGCCGCCGAATTCTAGACTCGCCATGTACTGGCCTCAATACTGACCGCTCTCTTTTTTCCTTTGCCCTTTTTCAGCACCTCTTTTGTTTTAGCAGGTTTGAGATCGATGTAGTTAGCAGGGTTACCCTTCCGGCTTATCTCGGGCAGGGTTATGGATGCCATTGGTTATTCTTCACGGCTCTTCGCCCCATTTGCTTCTTATCCGTACTTCAATGTGTATCGTTTTCAAGGTGATTTGGACATTTGTATTGTATATCTGTATTCTTGACTCGTTGAGTCACTGTTGTATATATATATATATATATTCTGTGGGTTCCATCATGGATTATTGTGTAATGATATTACTTCATTTTCCACCCACACGCAAGTGCCTGGTGGGCATCTTTGAATCATTTCTATGTGCGTTTGGCAGAAATCGCTAAAACTTTCATAGGGACGATTCGAGGGTGTTACACCACTACTTTAGTTTTGCCATCAATGTCATCGACATCCGCTCGACTTGTTTCACACTTAGTCCTGCCCCTAACTATTACTTCAATAAAATGAGAATTTCAAATCCTGTCCCGAAGGAGAATAAAATTGGGTGTCTTGTAGTTTTCTATTTGCTCTATGTTATTGCTAACATCATAATGCCCATGATTTTGTTCACAAGAGTCAATTAGGAGCACATGATGATCCTCGCAAAAGCTACCATTTTTGACTATAACTTGCCACAAACTTGGGCGCTATTCTAGTGATTTATTTGAAGTATCAAACTCCAAACTCATGGACCCATATGCGGAGGATGAGTTATCAGCATTCTCACCAAGCACTGCATCTCAATGTAAGTAACTTGCAACCATTGGAAGGTATTCGTTGTCTCGGTTTGGCTACTATTAATGTATGTGGTATGATTAGAAAAATTAATGGTAGGTATTACTTCGATATACCTGGAGTCGATCACTTGAGCACTGCTAGTTTGCATAATAGTCTATTATATAATGAGGATGGATGTCCTCATTATGATGCGCAGGTTGAGGCAACCCTAACACCACAAGTTGAACCACAAGAAGAGGAACAAGTAGAAGTAGAGCATGAAGGACCTAGACAAGAGAAGCAGCCACCAAACAATGAAACCACCTATGAAGATGTTTACGCACTTGAACGAAACATTGAGGACATGAGCAACCTTCGCACTCCACCGCAAACCTCTCGCCCCAAATCATCGATTGGAGCAGCCAATGGAACTTGGGAGATTATTCTCCACCACAATGGGCAACAACTAGGCTTGCAAAAGCCTAAGCTTAGGGATGTGTTTCTCAAGCAATTTATTTATGTAATAATGAGGTTGTACTACAGCTCCAAGTCATCTTTAAAACACTCGTGTTGGGCTTGTTCCAACACTGTGCTTTTCTTTTCTTTTGTTTTTGTTTTCATTTTCTTTTTCATTTCTTTGTTTTCAATATCTTCCATAGTCACCAATATTTTTCTATTATTCAAACCCAATCCTCAAAAATACAATAATAATTTTCCTTTTATCCTTATTCTTGAAAAGTGGATATTTGTTTACCTCTTTGCTTTGATATTATTAATGAGAGTGATCTACTTTTGAGTTTTGAAGGAACACATCATACATAAGATAATTGTGAAGTCACTCATGAGAGGTGTATCCTATGTCTCCCACTTTAGAAATTTTAAATTTTAAGCTAGTTGGTAGTATTTTTAAGGTACTATGCTAGTGGGAGTAATTCAAAATAGTTTGAGTAAATCTTTCTATTCATATGAGTAAGTAGTTGAGTAATAATTTGCTCTACTTCTTGTAGTTAACCGAGTCTTGCCTTGGAAATAATTATGCTAAATAAGTGCAATAAAAAAGTCTCCAATTATGACTTGTGTGATGTTTTGATTGTCTTGAGTGTTTAACCTTGAAGCTACCCAACTTCATAGATTTAATGATAGTCTTGATAACACTTGTGAAAGGAGTTTTTTGATTGAAATGAATTCTAGTAGTGATTGAGATGCATGCCAACTAAAATGTGGATCCAAAGTATGATATTGCTTGAAAGCGTGTCTACAAAACTGTTGATGACCCTAGGATGTCAACACTTCCGCTAGCCTTTGAACGATGTAGGTATAAATCTTGATATCGGCTATGAGTTGATGACATGGGTAGCCAACCTACCTGTGGGAAAAAGTATTGGTACTCTTGAGGGATGTGCAAAATGTTACAAAATTCATTATTGACTTAAACTAGAAACTATTATTGAATGCAATGTGATCACCTACAATGTCTTTGGCATGGCCTCTTTACTATTATATGAATTTGCTTGAAAGGCAATAAATATAAAGAAGTGTTTCGATGGACTTGATTCATTGATGTGGGTGTTAATGAGACACTTGATTGTTATGTTTCTTTTGACATGATCTCTCACACTTAAATTGATGTAATGAAACTTCCTAGCGTTCCTTGGAAGCTGAGAGTTAACTAGAGGAATTGGAATGATTGCTATACTTCTAGTTACTTATGTTTATATAGACTTTATTTGATTGTCTTGAGTTACCAAAGAGAGTATGATATTCTCGGCACTACTCTAACTATGCTAAGATTTCGAATGGAAGAATTTATGTACTAATATGAATATCTTTTTAAAGTGAAATTACATTCTCATTATTTCAGTTTAAATGCTGAGTTCCTTATGATTTTCGGTTTCTTGCTCGAGGATGATCAAGGTTTATGCTTGGGGATGTTGATGGCTGTGAAAATCATATTTATCCATGTTCAAAATTTATTGTAAGTCAAGAAATTGACTAAATATATCTCTAGCCTTGCTAGTAATGACTAATTATTACAAAGATGTGCAAACCCTTCTCTTTATTTGTGATGTACAAAAAATCATGCTTTTATGACGAGATCTAGGAGGTGTAACGAGCATCGGTACGGGCGGAGCCTGCCTGTACCATCTGCCTATACTACACGCCATTGCCTTCCTTAGGTCAAACCAAACTACTTATGTGAAGGGCGCGGGATCATTCGAGGGGAGACACACTCTCCAGGCGCTACAAATCACATTCACCATTCAGATCTCATCCATCACATGACGAAGGAGATCCACACCACCATAGTGCATCACCTCCATCTCCTACGTCCTTCATAGCCATAGCCATTATCTTGTAATAAAGATCTTCCTATGAATTAGTGACCATTGTAAGAATATTTGATTTCAATCTAAATATTTTAACAACGATTCAAATTCTTTAACTTATTATTATGAGTGAGTAGTCCTCATGGTCTGCGGGTTGGGGTGGAGCCTCACAGCATATATGTGCATATAATTTCATGGGAATATTGTGTTATGATTGAATTGGAGCTTTGTTATCTTCTATATTTGTCTCTACCTCTATATGAGGGCTTGTAGGTACCCAAAACCCCGCAGATTGATCAAGGTGTGAGGTGAGATGAGTGGAGAACGATGTCTGATGTGCCAAACCCTAGTGACAAAAAGGGGGAGTATAATATTCGTTTAGTGATATGCTTGGGATATGTAGCAACATCATCAATTGTAAGGCTTTGGTATATTTTACTTAATAATCATTGTGACCCGTGGTTTCAAGGTCTAAACGGTTGGACCAAGAGACTATTGTCACCTCTGGTTTGAGGAGCTCTTGTAGCTTAGGATGTGCAGCCCATAATTCCTATTAATATTAGATCATTTTACTCATGAATGTGCTTACCCTTATTTTTATCCCATTTATATGCATAGCTGCAGGTGAATCTTTAATCCTGGCCTATCTCCATCATTGAAAAAACCAACAGATACAAAGTAAACTAGAAATATCTGGTAAACAAAAAACAAAATTAATTAGCAACTCTTGTAGAAGTTCCTCAATTCCTTTTATCAAGTGTTTCCCAAGGTTCTATAAACCTAGGTATTTTCTAGGGAAAAAGCTACTATGTTGCATCCGTAATCTAGATCGATAGTATCACTTCACGCTCCCTAGGGGCACCCCCAGTACAACGGCAGCACCAAGCCGAAGGATTGGATGGTGGACTATACCACTGTAGTACGCATCGCTAGCGGCAACAAGCACGTAGCTGTCCACTACATAACACTTATGATCCAAGGTTTGGGCCAGACGTGGCTGAACATCCTTCTAGATGGCAACATCAATGCTTGGCTAGATTTCGAGGAAGCGCTCGTCCGGAACTTCATCGCCACGTACAAGCAGCCCAACTGGCCTTCCGAGTTGTCCCTCTATGTCGAGGGAAAGGACGGATTTGACCGCAACTAACTCACCTCGTGGTCGAGCCTGCGTTAGTCCCGTGAGGGAGTGCACAAGCACAATACGATAGACTTCTTCACTAGCGGATGCTGATACTGGATGATGCTAAATCACAAGATGATGCGTGAAGAGCCTACCACCATGGCCCAGACTATGGGCATCATGAACAACTACGCCACAACCAATTCTGCCATGAAGAAGCCCATAGTGGTAGATCACCAATGGAAGATCATCAGTGAAGAACCGACCGAGGCCAATGCGGGAAACATCTCTAGACATCACAACCATCACAATCGCTAATGCAAGAGGAAGGATGAGCAACTGGAAAACTACTACGACTCCAAGATGGTAGGTGCGGTTCAATAGGAACTGGTTGCGGGAGGAAGATGGAGGCAGAAGCCGGATGATCGAGCGTGGAAACCATCCTGATGATAAACCTGTTGCCAACCTGGTCGCCATGATGTTCTCTAGTAGAGGTGATGTCGGACAACATGGACATGGTCGGGGGGTTCGTCATGGGCAGCAGCGCGGTAGTGAATCTATGCCTCCTACACCCCACGTTCCCCAAACATATGAGGAATACCAGGATATGTCATGTTATGCCCATATGGATGTAAAGGTAAAATCCACCCACACTATCGCAATTTAAAGTTCGTCAACAATCTCAAGGAGGATCTGAAGTCCGGATAAAAGTGAAGCCGGAAGAAGAGACCTCGCGGAAAAGGTAAAGGGAAGAAGGAGGACAAGGAGTCAAAGGATTCAGATGACATGGACAAGGATGTTGAACCAAAGCCCGCTGACAAGGGCGATGGCGGAGGTAAGAGAAAAATTCCATTTGAGAAGAAATATCCTATATACCATACTTTCCTTGGAACTCTAATAGTAAAAGCGCATAAGACCTCCCCGAGGATACTCTTGCTTACCCTCCCCAAGGTTCCCTAATATGCAAGATGGTTGGATGTTTCAGTGACATGGGATAGAGTGGATCATACAGAGCTCATCCCAGAAGAAAACTAGTATGGCATGGTAATCAACCCAGTTACTAACGGCAATGAATTCACCAAGTGCCTCGTGGATAGTGGAAGAAGCATTAACATCATGTACATCATCACACAGCGCAAGATGAACTTGTCTCAGACCCAGCTAAGGTGGAGCATCACCTATTCCACGGTGTAGTTCCTGGTTGGCAAGCTTAGTCCATTGGAAGCATTACACTCCCATTGGCTTTTGGTGATGTCAACATTTACCGCCAAGAGAACATGACCTTTGAGGTGGAACCTTTCAAGAGCGTATGTCATGCTATCTTCGTACGTGCCATCTTCCATGCTTTCCAAGCCAGGCCGTGTCAGATCTACAACAAGCTTAAGACGATGGGCCCAAAGGGAACCATCCCCGTCCATGGAAGCTTCCAGAAAGCATGGGATTGTGAGCTAGGAGAATCTGCCTATGCTGAAGACGTACTCTATGGTGAAGAATTCAAGGAGATCTAGAGTCAGGTCGATGCCTCAGAGATGTTAGATTTGAAGAAGCAGGTTTCTGATTCTGAACCTGCCTTCAAGACCGCCATCGAGACCAAGAAAGTGGAACTTGTGGTACACGATGCCTCCTAGACCACTTCCATGGATACAAAAATGGATAACAAATAGGAAAGCACGCTCGTCGAGTTCCTCCATGAGAACAAGGACATCTTTGCCTAACAACCTGCCGAGATGAAAGGTGTTCCTAGGGAACTTACTAAGCATAGCTTAAACATCAACCCGGGAGCAAAATCGGTGAAGAAACATCTATGCTGCTTTGTAGAGAAAAAACGACACGCCATTGGCAAGGAGCTAGCTAGGCTACTTAAGGCTATTTTTTGTCTGAGAAGTGATCCACACCAAATGGGTGGCTAATCTTGTACTTGTACACAAGACAGAGATAAAATTTTTAAGGATGTGTATTGATTATACCGGCTTGAACAAAGCATGCCCGAAAGATCTGTTTGTTTTGCCTCGCATTGACCAAGTCATTAACTCGATGACTGACTCGGAACTTTTTTGTTACTTGGATGCATATTCTGGATACCACTAGATCTGTATGTGCGAGTTGGCCCAACAGGCCACTTTGTGGATCACTCCCTACGCCACGTACTGCTACGTGACAATGCCCTTTGGGATGAAAAACACTGGTGCAACTTACCAACGGACGATGCAGCATTGCCTACAGGATCAGATTGGTTGTAATGTGCACACTTATGTGGACGACATTGCGGGGATGTCAAGGAAAGGAAACGATCTCATCGCTGACCAATAGAAGACCTTCAATAACCTCTAGAAATATAACATGATGCTTAAGCCTATGAAGTATATCTTCAGGGTACCAGCTGGCAAATTGTTGGGCTTCATCTTTTCGCATCACGAAATCAAAGTGAACCCGGAGAAGATCAAAGCTATCCTAAACATCAAGAGGCCCACGTGCTTGAAGGATATCCAATAGCTGAGAGGCTGCATCGTAGCTGTAAGAAGGTTTATCAGACGACTTGGAGAGAAGGCCATGCCGCTCTACAAGTTCCTCAAGAAGGCAGACAAATTCATCTGGAATGGACAAGATAGATGCTTCTATGCAAGAGTTGAAGAGATTACTCTGCTCTACGCCAATATCGTGAATTAATCGAGCCCATGTTAGTTTATATGGCGGTGACCAAACAAGTCATTAGCATCGTCATCATGGTGGAGCATCAAGAAGCAAAGCATGAACATAGTTCAGTGGCCCGTTTACTATGTAAGCAAGGTCTTGGAGAAATCCAAGCAACGCTACACACAATACTAGAAGTTAGCATATGGAGTTTTCCTTTCTTCTCGCAAGCTGAGGCACTATTTACTCGAGTGACACAAGCTCTTTTGTCTGACATCATCAACAATGGAGAGGCCAAAGGAAGGGTGGAAAGTGGGGAATAGAACTTTCCGGCTTCAAAATCATCAACAAGAGGAGAGGCACTGTCAAATCTAAAGCCTTGGCGGATTTTATTGCAGATTGGATGGAAACCCCAGCTGATACTCCTTTGCGAGAACCAGAGTTTTGGGTCATGCATTTTGAAGGATCCAAGATGCTCAATGGCTCAGGGATTGGTGTACTACTACAATCACCAACATGAGAGAAGCTTGAGTATGTCCTACAGATCCACCTCAACGCTACCAACAACGTGGCGGAGTATGAAGATCTTATTCATGGACTTTGCTTAGCCAAGGATATTGGCATCAAGTTCATAGTTTGCTATGCCGACTGCGACTTGGTTACCCAGCAAGTGGCTGACACCTACAATGCGTGGAACCCTATGATGGAGGAATATCGAGACGAAGTGGATGATATAGCTAAGAGCTTCGACAACTACAAAGTCAATTATGTCAAAGAGAGGATAAAGAAGTAGCAAATATTCTATCAAAGCTTGGATCGACATGTAAGCCAATCCCACCTAGAATTTTCCGGGAACATCTCTGAGCACCATCTATGAAGGGACCAGGCCTAGAAAATCCAGATAGAGTTTATTCATTTGTCAACACAGTTGCAGTTATCCCTGCGACAGGGACACAACAGTTCATGGACTACCTCAAAGCGTAACTTTGCCAACATATGAAGCCGAAAGCCAAAAAATAGTACGGGAGCAAAGACCTACACCATTGTTGAAGGTCAGCTATACAAAATAAGCAACACATACAAATTCCTATGTTGCGTATCTCAATAGGAAGGTATTGAGATCCTAAGGGGGGTCCATCTCAGTGATTCCTGGCATCACACCACTCCCAGATCGTTCGTCTCCAAATACTTTTGGACAGGATTTTACAAGCTTACCGCCAAGGCGGACGTGAACAAACTTGTTGAGACGTGTCTTGGGTGTTAGTACTGTGCAAGGCAACCACATGTTCTGGCTGAAGAATTACAGACTGTACCAGTTACATGGCTATTTGTAGTCTGGGGCTTGACATGGTTATACCCTTGAATAATGCACCTTGTGCGTTTACTCAACTGCTTGTGGAAGTTGATAAATTCACTAAATAGATTGAAGCTAAACCCATTAAACAGATCGATTGGGCAACAACCCTAAAATTTGTCCAGGATCTCGTGGTGAGATTTGGTCTCCCACACACCATCATCATCATCAACAATTGCAGCAACCTATTGCTCGGAGAAGTAGAGGCTTACTGTCACAAGAAAGGTATCATCCTTGATACTAGAACAAACTTGTTACTTAGAGACTGCACCTAGAGCCGGTTAAGCATGATAACGAAATTACCCGCATGTGATCGCTCACCTTAGATGGCTAAAACCAAATACCCGTCTTTGCTCTTCTTAGAGGTTGAGATTTTTTACGTCCGCCTCTAATAACATTGAAACCACAGCCGGTTTATAATTGTAACTATCGTTAAGACTTATCTGAGACTGTTCTACATTACACCAACATCTAATAAGTATTTCACCCCAGGTGGTGAATAGAACGAACCGTCTCGAAAACATTCCTGAGCCGGTTAGTTATCATGGCCGCCTCTCGATGTTCAACCCAAAGGCTACTCAGTTCACACTATAAACAGAGTTCAACATAAACTAATTAATCTACAGGTTCAACATAAACAAATTTAACATAATATGCTTCTTTTGCATTAAGCAGCAGCACACATGCACATAGATATACACACCCAGCCAACAAGCTTATTAATTTCAACCTTCCCAAAATAGAAAATAAATCCCACCACCAAGCATGTACCAAACACCAATGTAGATATAATTTAATATCCATAATCTAGAATCACCATGACATATATATATAATAAGCAACAAATTGAGAGACTCAACACACAGTGTACACACAAACAAAGGCTAGTTAAACATGCAAACACTACTCAGCAACCAACATAAACATAGAGTTCAACAATATATATATGCTGCTTTTGAAGAAGTAGACACACAAACAACAGGCACCGTTCTTCATCTCCTTGTTACTGCCGCCTCCTCCCGGTCCCGCTTCCTATGATTTCGGCTACCCATATCAAGAACCTTAGCCGGCTTGCGATTGGGAGCAGCCACACGACCGAGCTTGATAGCTCATTTCAATTTATTTCTAGACAAGATAAGCAGCTACGAAACAACTACACCACCTATGAAGATGTTTACGCACTTGAAGGAAACATTGAGAACATGAACAACCTCGCTTTCAACATTCACACTCCACCGTGAATCTCTCGCCCCAATTCATCGATTGGAGAAGCTAATGGAACTTGGGAGATTATCCTCCACCACTATGGGCAAAAACTAGGCTTGCAAAAGCCTAACCTTAGGGATGTGTTTCTCAAGCAATTTATTTATGTAATAATGAGGTTGTACTACGGCTCCAAGTCATCTTTAAAACACTCGTGTTGGGCTTGGTCCAACACTTTGCTTTTCTTTTCTTTTTGTTTTTCATTTTCTTTTTCAGTTTCTTTTTCGTTTCTTTGTTTAAGTATCTTCCTTAATCACCAATATTTTTCTATTCTTCAAACCCAATCCTCAAAAATACAATAATAATTTTCCTTTTATCCTTATTCTTTAAAAGTGGATATTTGTTTGCCTCTTTGCTTTCATATTATTAATGAGAGTGATCTACTTTTGAGTTTTGAAGGAACACATCATACATAAGATAATGATGAAGTCACTCATGAGAGGTATGTCCTATGTCTCCCACTTTAGAAATTTGAAATTTTTATGCTAGTTGGTAGTATTTTCAAGGTACTATGCTAGTGGGAGTAATTCAAAATAGTTTGAGTAAATCTTTCTATTCATATGAGTAAGTAGTTGAGTAATAATTTGCTCTACTTCTTGTAGTTAACCGAGTCTTGAGTTGGAAATAATTATGCTAAATAAGTGCAATAAAAAAGTCTCCAATTATGACTTGTGTGATGTTTTGATTGTCTTGAGAGTTTAACCTTGAAGCTACCCAACCCCATAGATTTAATGATAATCTTGATAACACTTGTGAAAGGAGTTGTTTGATTGAAATGAAGTCTAGTAGTGATTGAGATGCATGCCAACTGAAATGTGGATCCAAAGTACGATATTGCTTGAAAGCTTGTCTACAAAACTGTTGATGACCCTAGGATGCCAACAATTCCGCTACCCTTTGAACGATGTAGGTATAAATCTTGATATCGGCTATGAGTTGATGACATGGGTAGCCAACTACCTGTGGGAAAAAGTATTGGTAATCTCGAGGGCTGTGCAAATTGTAACAAAAGTCATTAATGACTTAAACTAGAAACTATATTGAATGCAATGTGATCACCTAAATGTCTTTGGCATGGTCTCTTTACTATTATATGAATTTTCTTGAAAGGCAATAAATATAAAGAAGTGTTTTGATGGACTTGATTCATTGATGTGGGAGTTAATGAGACACTTGATTGTTATGCTTCTTTTGACATGATCTCTCACACTTAAATTGATGTTATGAAACTTTCTAGTGTTCCTTGGAAAGCTGAGAGTTAACTAGAGGAATTGGAATGATTGCTATAGTTCTAGTTACTTATGTTTATAGAGACTTTGTTTGATTGTATTGAGTTACCAAATATAGTATGATATTCTCGGCACTACTCCAACTATGCTAAGATTTCGAATGGAAGAAATTCTAGAATAATATGAATATCTTTTTAAAGTGAAATTACATTCTCATTATTTTAGTTTAAATGCTGAGTTCCTTATGATTTTTGGTTTCTTGCTCGAGGATGGTCAACGTTTATGCTTGGGGATGTTGATGGCCGTGAAAATCATATTTATCCGTGTTCAAAATTTATTTTAAGTCAAGAAATTGAATAAATATATATCAAGCCTTGCTAGGAATGACTAATTATTAGAAAGATGTGCAAACCCTTCTCTTTATTTGTGATGTGCAAAAAATCATGCTTTTATGACGAGACCAGGAGAAATTATAGAAAAATATGTTGTTACCGACACAACCAAGTCATAAAGGGGGAAAAAGGCATTTCTAGGAGGTGTAACGAGCATCGGTACTGGCGAAGCCTGACTGTACCGTCTGCCTATACTACACGCCAGCGCCTTCCTTAGGTCAAACCAAACTACTTATGTGAAGGGAGCGAGATCATTCAAGGGGAGACACACTCTCCAGGCGCTACAAAACACATTCGCCATTCAGATCTCATCCATCACACAACGAAGGAGATCCACACCACCATAGTGCATCACCTCCATCTCCTACGTCCGTCATAGCCATAGACATTATCTTGTAATAAAGATCTTCCTATGAATTGGTGACCATTGTAAGAATATTTGATTTCAATCTAAGTATTTTAACAATGATTCATATTCTTTATCTTATTATTATGAGTGAGTAGTCCTCACGGGCTGCGGGTTGGGGTGGATCCTCATAGCATCTATGTGCATATAATTTCATGGGACTATTGTGTTGTGATTTAATTGGAGCTTTGTTATCTTCTATATTTGTCTCTACCTCCATATGAGGGCTTGTAGGTACCTAAAACCCAGCAGATTGATCAAGGTGTGTGGTCAGATGAGTGGAGAACGATGTCTGATGTGCGAAACCCTAGTGAGAAAGGGGGAGTATAATATTCGTTTAGTGATATGCTTGAGATATGTATCAACATCATCAATTGTAAGGCTTTGGTATATTTCACCTAATAATCATTGTGACTTGTGGTTTCGAGGTCTAAACGGTTGGACCAAGAGACTATTGTCACCTGTGGTTTGAGGGGCTCTTGTAGCTTAGGATGTGCAGCCCACAATTCCTATTACTATTAGATCATTTTGCTCATGAATGTGCTTACCCTTATTTTTATCCTATTTATATGCATAGCTGCAAGTGAATCTTTAATCCTGGCCTATCTCCATCATTGAAAAAACCAACAGATACAAAGTAAACTAGAAATATCTGGTAAACAAAAACAAAATTAATTAGCAACTCTTGTAGAAGTTTCTCAATTACTTTTATCAAGTGTTTCCCAAGGTTCTATAAACCTAGGTATTTTCTAGGAAAAAAGCTACTATGCTACATCTGTAATCTGGATCGAAGGTATCACTTCATGCTCCCTAGGGACACCCCCAAGTACAACGGCACCACCAAGCCGGAGGATTGGATGGTGGACTATACCACCATAGTAGGCATCGCTAGCGGCAACAAGCACGTAGCTATCCACTACGTAACCCTTATGATCCAAGGTTCGGGCCGGACGTGGCTGAACAACCTTCTAGCTGGCAACATCAATGCTTGGCTAGACTTCGAGGAAGCGCTCCTCCGGAACTTCATTGCCATGTACAAGCAGCCCGACCGGCCTTGCGAGTTGTCCCTCTATGTCGAGGGAAAGGACGGACTTGACCATAACTACCTCACCCGGTGGTCGAGCCTACACAACTCCTGTGAGGGAGTGCACAAGCACAATGCGATAGACTTCTTCACTAGCAGATGCTAACACTGGATGATGCTAAAGCACAAGATGATGCGTGCAGAGCCTACCACCATGGCCCAGACTGTGGCCATCATGAACAACTACGCCACAACCGATTCCGCCATGAAGAAGCCCATCGTGCTAGATCACCAATGGAAGATCATCAGTAAAGAACCGACCGAGGCCAATGCGGGAAACATCTCTAGACATCACAACCATGACAACCGCCAATGCAAGAGGAAGGATGAGCAGCTGGATAACTGCTACGACTCCAAGATGGTAGGAGCGGTTCAATAGGAACTGGCTGCGGGAGGAAGATGGAGGCAGAGGCCGGATGACCGAGCGTGGAAACCCGCCTGATGAGAAACCTGTCGCCAACTTGGTCGCTATGATGTTCTCTGGTAGAGGTGATGTCGGACAACATGGACATGGTCGGGGGGTTGGTCATGGGAAGCAGCACGGTAGTGAAACTGTGCCTCCTACACCCCATGTTCCCCAAACATATGAGGAATATCAGGATATGTCATGTTATGCCCATATGGATGCAAAGGTAGAATCCACACACACTATCGCAATTGCAAGTTCGTCAACAATCTCAAGGAGGATCTGAAGTCCGGATACAAGTGAAGCCGGAAGAACAGACCTCGTGGAAAAGGTAAAGGAAAGAAGGAGGACAAGGAGTCAAAGGATTCGGATGGCATGGACAAGGATGTTGAACTAAAGCCCGACGACAAGGGCGATGGCGTAGGTAAGAGAAAAAATCCATTTGGGAAGAAAGATCCTATATACCATACTTTCCATGGAACTCTAACAGTAAAAGCGCATAAGACCTCCCCGAGGATACTCTTGCTTAGTACGCAAGATGGTCGGATATTTCGGTGACATGGGATAGAGTGGATCATACAGAGCTCATCCTAGAAGAAAACTACTATGGCATGGTCATCAACCCAGTTACTAACGACAATGAATTCACCAAGTGCCTCGTGGATAGTGGAAGCAGCATTAACATCCTGTACATCATCACACTGCGCAAGATGAACTTGTCTTATACCCAGCTAAGGCGGAGCATCACCTGTTCCATGGCGTAGTTCCTGGTTGGCAAGCTCAGTCCGTTGGAAGCATTACCCTCCCATTGGTCACTGGTCGATTAGTTATCATGGCCACCTCTGGAGGTTCAACACAAAGGCTACTCAGTTCACAATATAAATAGAGTTCAACATAAACTAATTAATCTACAGGTTCAACAAAAACAAATTTAACATAATATGCTTCTTTTGCATTAAGCAGCAGCACACATGCACATAGATATGCACACCGGCCAGCAAGCTTATTAAATTCAACCTTCCCAAAATAGGAAATAAATCCCACCACCAAGCATGTACCAAACACAAATGTAGATATAATTTAATATCCATAATCTAGAAACACCATCATATATATATAATAAGTAACAAATTAAGCGATTGAACACAGAGTGTACACAAAAACAAAAGCTAGTTAAAAATTCAAACACTGCTTAGCAACCAACATAAACATAGAGTTCAACAATATATATATGCTGCTTTTGAAGTAGTAAACACACAAACGGCATGCACCGTTCTTCATCTCCTTGTTACACCACCTCCTCCCGGTCCCGCTTCCTATGCTCTCGGCTGCCCATATCAGGAACCTTAGCCGGCTTGCGATTGGGAGGAGCCACACCACCGAGCTTGATAGCTCATTTCAATTTATTACTAAGTAAGAGCCCATAAGGCATGTGATTTTCCATGAAGCCGTAGCGGTTGTCATTTCCCCCAAATTTGACATGGTCGTATATATAGGCTTCGGCATGCTGCGTGACGCTTTGTAAGTCTGGTTGTATGCTACTTTTTGCAGAAGGTGCAACGGTTCTTGCTACCAGTCCAGGGTTCACTCCAGTAGTTGCCGAACCTCTCAGCATTAAGCTTGTTGATAGTGGCCATGGCTTTCCTATGACGCGACTCAACATCGCTTTCAATATCATCATTAGCAACCTGATACATGCAAATTTTATAGGTGAAGCAAATATGTATCAATTACAACAGATTTCTAGTAAAGGAAGCAACATATAACACAACCACAGAGTACATAACGTATGAAACAATAGTCTTGCATTAATCCAAAGATATGAATCAATAAGCTTGCATTAATCCATAGCTATGAAACAATACGCTTGCATTAATCCGCATATATGAAAAAATAGACTAGCAATCAAGCACTAGTCAAGCACTAACAATCCTATAATTGAAAACCCGGCCTAGCTAGTGTTATGAATCAACACCTAATTAATCGAACTCCTAGCTAGAAATAATCCACAAATCCACAAATACACATCAATACTAACATATATTAAACAAACCTGACGCTAATTAAAAACCCTAGGCCCCAATCCTAACAGGTATATTAAGTACAAATCTGAACTAACATGGAAGAGCACCGGTACCGCAAATCTCTCTAGGGCTAGTTTGTATAAGGGAGAGGGTGAATCAGAACTTACCTCCTCCTCCTCATCGACGATGTTATCGTCGAAGGCCGCCGACAATGACTCGTGAATGAAATCAAACTCCTCGTCATCCTCCTGCACCTCCTTCCCAAGGATGTAGACCCACTTAGCGAGAGCAGTGGGAGCTGATGAGGGGCCGACAAGACACCCTTTAGCAATGGCATCCGCTTTGTCTTTGGCCGCCGCTGCGGCGATGGCAGACGCCCTTGCGGCCATGTGCGGCGACGTCACAACTCTGCAAGCCTCGTCTGTGACTAAGGCCACCCTCTTGGCCTTCGCCTTCGCCATGGCAATGGAGTCGGATGCGTGCTCCCTTGCCAGCCGGAATAGGGAAGAGGGAAGAACGGAGTGGTTTTTTTCCCTACGTCTAGAGACAGGGAGGAGTGGGTAATTAGGGAGTGGGAAGCTACTGATTTTTTTCTAGACCCGGGAGATAAACGAGGAGTGTGTGCAGGTGGAAAGTTAGTGGGTGCCGTGTATAGCAACTGTTCGTTACCTGGACTGCACACGTACACCCCCACATTTTTCAGTTTCTAACATTTTTTGAATTCCTGACTGGATGAATAAATCCAGACTACAATATATCCTTGAGATGGTTACGGATTACCACTGTCTCTAAGATTTGTAGTTTAGAGGTGATCATGATTTTTAGCTGTCTCTATAACCTGTGCACATCCTCCAAGCTGTAGCCGCGCCATCCCAGTGATACCTCCTTAGGCCGATTTTATATCTTACCATCTCTAATATGGTTCCCCGATATGTGTAGTTCACCCATGTGCGTTGTGTTAGTTTTTTCGAAGCGGTTATTATTTTTCACTGTATCGTTGGGAAAAGAGGAGGGAAACCGAGCCGATAGAGACCCAACGAGTAGTTTGAGCATTGATAGTATGGAGTTAGGGCTCTCCGCTGCAGCATCCCCTCCTCTGGACTCTTCTCTCCATTTGATATCTTCCTCTGGTGTATTCGTCCCTTCTTCATACTTCGTACGTAGAAGGGCATTGTACTTCTCCATTTTGTTGCCTGATAGAAGATCAAATTTTGTTCCCCTGCATTTTCTCCCATTTCTTCTACCGTAATAGGGTAGGGTTTTCTTCTCGGATTCCTCTGCTTCTTCTTCTCCTTCCGACTGCTTTGCTTCTTCTTGTTCTTCAGATTATTCATATTATTATTATTCTATATTTTCTTCTTCCTCTTATATTTAGGGTTGCGATGGAGTTTTGCCCTGTCTACACCCAGCCACAGGAGAACTATCACTATTCAAGCAGCAAGATGATGTCCTTCAGCATCATCTTGAACCAACCAATATTTTGGGATCATGTGGTGAGTAATTTGTAGCCTCTTTACTTAGGCTCTCACTACTGCTCGACATAATCAAGTAATATAGGTTTTGGATAGTCATAGTGTTTCTTAATCTTCAGGTTGTCATTTTCTCAGAAGTGTTAACTTTTAATTATAGGGGTTTATGTGTTCAATCCTATAGGTTCTTGTACTGAAACCAGAAGACCATTAGCATACCATAATTAGGAACTATGTTTGATAGTTTTTTATGTGCTGGATTATCTTTTGAATACCCGAGGAGCCAACATTGCTTTGTCAGATTTTTCACATAGTGAGCATTCCATGTAGGCCATAATTCTGATTACCATCTCTATTGCATTTAGTGTTTCATATTTACTGCCACTTGGTTGATTGTGCTACTTTCATAACTAACGTTCTATCTGTTTCTTACTGTTTGTCTAATAGAGTCTGAGTTAGCCTGCATACATGGAGTGATCTAACGTGCTATCTCCATTTTACAGGAGCGACCATGCCAGATGTGGCTGATTGCCCCAGAGATGTGTTTTATAAGTGTTTTCATAGATATGCATCACTTTACTATGGTAGAAATGTGTGCCACAACTTTTGAGATGATGAAGTAAGTAAGCCACCAGAGATTGCTTCTTTCAGATGTTTTTTTCCATCTAAAAGAACTTCAGTACTTTGTTACATGGCTCAATGCAATTGACGTGCCTAACAAAGAATTTGTAAGTTATTCTATCCCAGCCATAGCCATTCTATGAGAGTACACTGTGTGTTTAATTACTAATGTGTGTTTAATTAATTGTTCATTTTAGGCCATGCCCTCAAGCTTTGAACATGGTTTCAATATTCCAAAGAATGACAAAGCCCTGTTTCTGAGCCTTCCCATGGATTCTCCAGTTCCTGGGAGTACACTATCATCCGTGGCAACATCAATCAGATAGTGTTCAGTGTTCATAAATGGTTAGCACATCTTCTGCAACCTGAACCAACTTAGGGTTGGTTCTCTGATTGCTGTCTGGGTGGAATGAGGGAAAATTGTATTGGGTTGTTTGTGACAAAGATCAATGACTTATGAAGAAAAATGACGGTTCTCTGACATGCTATCTAGCTAGTTTCTTTTGACTCTAGTTGTAGTTTCTTTTGGGAAGAAAATTTTGTTTGTAATATACTTTTAATCGATGTTGTGCGAAGAATATCTGCAACTATGTTTGTCATGTAAGTTGTGAAACTAAAAATTTGTTCATTTTGGGATGTCTGGTTTTAATTTTAGGTATATGTCCTCCTTTCATAATATTATGCATGTATATGCACCTTTATTTGCCTTTTGGTTTTTGTATTCTAGACTGCATGAATAAATTGAAAGGGTCCGAATAAGTAATCAACAATCATTTCTTCGAGAAATACTTATTATGATGTTTCATAACTACCACATGCACCACATAGGTACTCAAACATGAAAAACTAACAAGTTTCATGACTATCCAACATATTTTATTTGTTATAAAAATTCACAAATAATTATTGCAGAAATGTAAAATAAAAATTTAGAGCGTCCTGATTTGTTCAGACCATCTGGATTCGAACCAACTATGAATTTTGAAAATAATTTAGAAAATAAAGGTAAACGAATGTGAATATATGATTGTTCGTGTTAAATGAAGTCCTATGCCAAAACATATGTTCATATACTAAAAAGAGTTTTTGACGTAGTACAAACTTTGGATTTTACTGTGAAAGGTATAATGCTTCCTCTTGTCGATGTAGTCCTTCCACAGAAAACTTGAAAATAATTTGGAGTTGACTTATTATGCTTCCTTGGTGTGTTATCAATTGAATATACCATCCATTTGGAACATTTTTTCCATGTATGTTTGATTCAAATTTCGAAAAGATGCCCTGTTAGAGATAGTCATAAAATATAACCGCCTCTAAAATGAAAAAAATGTTGGAAAATTGTGAAATAAACTTTACATTTGTTCATTTTAGGATACCTATATAGACTTTTCATCTTTATTTCTTCTTTTGTTTTTGAATAGTTATGACATTCTAAGAGTTTTCCAAATTTGAACAACATGAATAAATCGAGAGGGTCCAATTAAAAAATATGAAACAATTGATTGAAATATCATATTTGAGTAACAAATGTAGCTCATATAAAACATTTACAATGTATAGTCAATAAAGTACTTATATATATCATACAATTAATTTACTAGGGTATCTCTGACTTTTTCTTTAATAAAATATAAAACATGTCAGATAATCCGGAGTTTCTGGTTTCCGGCCCAGAGGATCCGGACTTTAGGTTCTTTGAGGCGATTATTACTTTTTTCTGCTTCAGGGTGAAATGACATTAGCCATCCAACAAGATCCATAAACATCCCCACCGGCCACGTATCTACCACACCGAGCTCCCCCGCTAGCCAGGCAGGTTTGCCGCTCTTCTTCCAGACATACGACACCATGATGCATCAGCCCAAGCTGCTATACCTCCATCCACATTGACAAGTCGGCTCTGCATCACCGTCGCCCTCCCCTGCGTCGGTGAGTACCGCACCACCTCTCGATCCCCTTTCTTATTGCAGAGAATGGATGCGTCTTAGTTAAATTAGAATTTGTGTTTAAGATTTTTTTAACTATAGGACTTGTATAGATCATATAATTAGTGGAGGATATGCGGATATTTATTCGACATGTTGGATATAGAGTTTCTTACTAATTCTCCGAACTATTTAATGAGATTTAGATGGACACCACCATGATAGACACCAAGACATTGGAAGTTATCGTGGATAACATTGCTGCAACAGTGCAGACAAATTTAGCACAAAAGCATGTGTGTGTATAATTCATGGTTATAGATTAATTTCTAGCCATACTTTGTTAGTTAAGGTTTTTTACTATTGTAGTTTTTTAGTCCCTATTATGTACTAGCAAGTATACTAACTAATAACTTGTAATATAAATTATTGTGATAGGATATGGCATTGTGCCAAGCTTGCATGAATCGTTGCAAGGAGTCACTATCAACGGGATCACTTTTTAGTGTTCATCTCATACCGAGATGTTTCGAGAATTCAATGGTATATATTTCTTACAGAAATTGTACCTAGCTAGAAAACATTGCATTGCATTAGTTAGAATTTATTAATTTAATGTTTGCTTTTTTCGAACAGATTGTGCCATGCAACGGAAGGGCCCAATTTAGTGACTTCACATGTGATTGTGTGCAATTCTTGGCTTGTGGGCACAAATATGAGATTAATGTGCAAAAAGGGATAACTACGACTCACTTGGGAGGTGTAGGGTGGCGTCAGTTCATTTCCCGGAACCATCTCACCGGAGATGAGATGTTGTGGTTTTCCTTGGGATGAGGCACCCCGAGGATTACTGCAATCTATCTCAACACATCTGGTGAAGAAGATCATAATAAATTATCCCTGATTATCTCCTAGAGATGCAAACTTACCGAAGGTGAGAATAAACACCTCTTACAACTCATCCCTCCAAGTAATTCCTTCATCACGGTGCCATTCGTAACCCAGTTGACGAGGACCAATTTTGAGAGACTCCTTATTGTACGTATATTATTTGAATACCCTGCAACTATATATCTTAATTTTTTTGTTCTTGTGTTTCATAATTTGGTAATGATCATGTGTTTATATAACATCAAGTTATCTCACTTCTTCATTGTAGAAATTACCAGAGGACATGATTTGTCAGCTTAACATCCCTAAAGATAGCTTGGTTGGACTACACATTAGATCACGAGGTCACATCACCACCATCGAGTACAAGACGATGTATGAAGGCCACATCTCCTTCACCACTGAAGGGTGGAAATACTTCCTCCAGACCGAGGAACTATAAATTGGACAAGGTATTCTACTCACTATGAGGTTGACTAGGTGTAGGGACCTGCAAATGATGTTTGTCATCGACATCATCAATGATCTGTTCTTGATATTGGAGTTGGACGCAGACTTAGACCTGGACTCGGACTCGTTCTCGTACTCGTACTTGTATCAATAGTGATACACGGAGGTGTATTGTGACTTAATCAATTTGTTTTTCTTGTGTTGAAGTAGTGTATTGCTACTTTCATCTCTAAATTTATTTTTCTTGTGACTTAATAAACTGGTTGTTTAAACCTACTGATGTGAATTTTATCCAAAATCTGAATTTCACAAACATATAGTTCTATAGTTAGTTAGAACATTGATGCCAACTATCTCCCTTAAACAGCTAAGAATTATAACTATCCCTTTGATGTCTTTCTTCAAAGCGGTTTATTTTTTAAGCCATCTGAGTATAATTATTGGCGGAAAATGATGAGATTTTCAGTGAAAATTTGGGTAGGAGGGTGCTCTTTTTCCTATTTATCCCGCCCCGACCCCCAACCTATTTCAAAATTCCCCTCGCTGCCGCCCTCCCCTGCTGCTCCTTTGCGCCATCGCCAGCTCATTACCGCTACTCGCCACCACTGCCCTCTCTGTCCACTGTGGGGGAGGCTCTGTCACCTTAGAGGACTTAGGGACATCATCCAGGTACATATGCACCCTCCCTTGCCTCTCCTCTAATCTGCTGCCGGTTCCCTGCCGCTCCTCCCTGCAGCCGCCACCCTCTCCATCCACTAGGGTGAGGAAGCTCTATCACATTCGTTGCCTGAGCCTGCTCCCCAGATAATGCTCGCTCAATCCCCTCAATCTCATCCAAATAATCCATATCATTTTCCCTCTTTGTGCAAGTTTCGGTGAAACCCTAGTTTATATTGCATATTGTAATTGTTGTGGAAAAATGGCATGATTGTTTGACCTGTAGTATTAGCAATGCTATAGTACTCATTTAGAAAAATTCAGGAGTTTAACTTTGCTTAGAAGTAATTGAATGTTATATGCATGGTACTTGGTTCTGTTCATATTAGCAACATGTGTAGAAGTATGTCATATGCTTGTTGCCACCACTAGTACAAACATGCCGCTCCTTCATGTTCTTCTATTTTTGTTTTCCAGTTTTAGAGATTCCTCGTAGATTGTTTTTGAATTTCACACCATGATAATTAAACAATTTCTATTTATTCAATAGATGGGAACTAACAATGATGATGCAATTGTGCTATCAACTGGTGACATCACAATGTCATCAAGCGAAGAGCCCGAGCCTTTGTTTAGAGGTATACATGAAGAACATCAAAATTTGTCCGTCTAGTGGTATATATGAAGATTCCATGTGACCAAGCATATGATATGTAATTACCTAAATAATTACAAGCATCCTAAACTTCATTTCTTTGTACTTACACAGACATTTGGAGCTGAGTTCACAAAGAGCTACCTCAAGAATCGCCTTGATCAACCTATTGATGTCCATATTTGCAATTGGCACATGATCAGGACAAAGCTATAGATCTAACCATGAAAATGGTGATGGCTCTTAAATATAGCCATCTTTGTCCATATTTAAACTGAATATTAATCATATTCTTGATAAAATATCTCTCTAAACCCTGCCAGTAATGCTAATATTCGGAGGGGTATGCAATTCTTTATTTTGTATTTTTCCTGCGCGGATAATGTCGTTTAAAGGAGGGAATCACTACATTAAAGTCAAAGATACGAGATTTCCAACAACCAGAAGAAACCAGGAGCCGAACAACATAGGCAGACGCTTTAATGACCAACTATATGGCCGGAGCAAAATTTCTGACCATATAGCTCCGGTCATATAGTTGGCGCCGCCACCGTTAGGTCAAACAGAACAACTTTCATGAAGGGACCCCTATATAAAGAAGCCTCCGGAGATGAGAAAACAAGCCAGACCTTGGCAAAAATTCTCTTCCGCAGATCTCCAGCCGCCTCCAGATCTCCAAACCTTTCTCCATCTCCATAACCACATTCCACCACTTGTAATAGTAGATCTCTTCTCCTATTGCTAACATTGTAAGACTATTGCTATCAATCTTATGATTTTCATTACAATGTTTGTGATTGTTGATCTCATCTCTATGTGTGAGTAATTCTCCTTGGGCTAAGGGCTTCGGCCTAGCCATGTAGGAATTGTGCATGTCAGGTACCCAAGACCCCGATAGTGTATTAGTTTGTATGACATGATGATTATTGTATCCTCTCTTGCCTCAATCTAAGGACTTGTCAGGTACCCAAGACCCCGAGGGTTGAGCCAGGTATAGGGAGTATGAGTGATGACTGATCTGCAAGTTGGGAATCCCAGTGACAGAAGGGGTAGTATGGTTGTATGTGAGGGATTTGCTTGGGATTAATGGTGACATCACTATGCATATCATTAGTTCTCTTTCTTCTATGGATGAGACTAGTAGGTTATTGCTATAAGCGGTTGCGGATGCAATAGCAATTATGGATGCAGTGCCCACATAAAATTTGTCTTGCTCTAACAAGTACACGCATACTTTATTCCTATCTTTTATTTCCAGCAGATGTTTTGCACAGCTACAGGTGAAACCGAACGCCCTAGGCCCTCTCTCTCCATCATCGACAACAACAAAATTACACAAGCTATTGGTCCGGTAAAAACACAAAAGGAATTCTAAAACTCCCAAAGGTCTGTTAAAGTAACTTCACTATGCATTTGCTTCCTGAGGATTCGATAACCTAGGTTTACTAGGGAAAAATAAGCTATACTACATTGTTAATCCGGATGGAAGGTATCAACCCTTTTCTGACGCCGTTGCCGAGGAAGCAATAGCTACCCTAGTGAGGTTATTAGGAACCTTGCTATTTTCAATTCTTGTTTTTAATTTTGTTAGTTTGCTTACAGTCTTTATTTGATAAACCAAAAAAATTAGTTAGTCTTTAAATTCTTGCTTTTACTGTTATAATTCTCTATCTAAGAAAACACAAAAACATAGGAAGTATGGCTGAAAAGAAGCTTGGGGAGTTTGCTACTCCCAATAATGATTATTTGCGTACTCCTATTACTCAGACAACAATCACTGCTGATGACTCTGAAATTAAGCCCCATTACTTAAGTTTGGTTCAACAAAATCAATTTGGAGGCTCTACTGTCAAAGACGTAGGTATGCACTTGAATACTTTCACTGAAATATGTGATATCATGCGTACAAAAGATGTTGACTCTGATGCGGTCAAATTGCGTCTATTTCCTTTCTCTCTAAGAGGGAGATCTAAAGAATGGTTGCTATCTTTGCCTAAAAATACAATTACATCATGGGTGGGATGTACTTCTTTATTTATGACTAAATTTTTCCCACCTGCAAAAACTATGCAACTTCAATCTAATATTACTAGCTTTAGACAGGAAGAACATGAGCCACTAGCGCTTGCATGGGAGAGGATGAAAGAATGCCTAAGAAACTATCCTAGTCATGGGATGGAAGATTGGTTAATCTTCCATTTAGTTTACAATGCTCTTAATCATGTGTCTAAGTCTATGCTTGATACTACAGCTGGAGGAACATTTATGGGTAAACACATTACCGAAGCAAAGCATCTGCTAGACAATATGCAAGACAACCATGCCCAATTGCATGTGGAAAGATGAAACATGCAGAAGGTGAACTCTATTTCACCACAAGAGAACGAAGATCTCATTGCTAAGTTGGATGAGCTCATACTTGCTGTAAAAGGTAAGGAAACTCAGGTAAGTGATACGTTGCTAACGTATCCATAATTTTTGATGTTCCATGCTTGGTTTTATCTACTTTCTTGTGTTTTGTTCCAACTTTAGAGTACTTTCTATACACTTTCTTGGACTAACCTATTAACAAGTGCCATAGTGCCAGTTGCCTGTTTTCTGCTGATTTTGGTTCCAGGAAAGTCAAAAAATCAATATTCTCAGAATTGGACCGGACAAAAGCCAAAGTCGATATTTTACCGGAAGACTCACGGAGCCAGAAGATGATACGAAGAGGGGCCACAGGGCGGCCACACCATATGGTGGCGGGGGATAGCCCTGGCCGCACCACCAGGTGGTGTGGGCCCCCTGGCCACCCACCGACCTTGCCTCTTCGCCTATAAGATGCCTCCGATGCAAAACCCCTAAATAGTCAAGCCTCCAGCCACGAAAAGGTCCGCAGCGCCGCCGCCACCGAAGGGGAGATTCAGGGGACATAAAGTCTCTGTTCCGGCACCCTGCCGGGACGGGGAAGTGCCCCAAGAGCCATCTCCATCAATCTCCACCACCATCTCCATCGCTGTTGCTGATTCCCATGATGAGGAGGGAGTAGTTCTCTCTCGAGGCTAAGGGTTCTACCGGTAGCTGTTCATCTCTCGCTCTATGCATGATCTTATTGAGATAATGAGCTTGTAATCTATAGATCTACCTTGCTACTCAAGTGCTTTAATAGATCTCTGCTCTCTCCATGTGTGTGAAGTTGACAGTGTGCACACCATGATGGCACTTAGGCTAGATATTACAAATACTTGTTATGAGATATATTTGGAGTTGGATGTCTTTATGAAATTGTGGTGTTTGTTTGAACCATCTAGTGCTCAAGGTGACAGTGTGGGGTTATCTAGATGGGGAAAGTGAACTTTGAGGTGTGCTGTTATAACCCTACCATGGATTAGAGTGTCCAACCGGAGAGTAGTTAAGAGTAGTATCATGAAGAGAAGATATTTATATGAGAGTGTTCACTAGTGAAAGTATGATCCCTAGGCCTTATTTCTAAGCATTGAAACACCGTTTTCTATTAGATCTATTACATGCTTGCTTGGTTCAATCTTTATTTCAGTTTTTCTTTAGTTTCTTCCACGCCATCAAGCTATTTTCTGGCACTATTGTATTATATCTATACCACTTGTATTTTACTATCTCTTCACCGAACTAGTGCACCTATACACCTAACAAGTGTATTAGGTGTGTTGGGGATACAAGAGACTTCTTGTATCTTGATTGTAGGGTTGCTTGAGAGGGGATACCTTTGACCACTTCCTCCCTAAGTTCGCTAAACCTTGGGTGATCTACTTAAGGGAAAACTTGCTACTATTCTACAAACATCTGCACTTGGAGGCCCAACAACTGTCTACAAGAATAGAAGTGCGTAAACATCAAGCTATGTTTTGGCGCCGTTGCCGGGACTGAAGAAGAAGAAGCTCCCACGTCAACAACGCACCAGCAGTTATTTTCTGGCGCCGCTGCCGGGGAGGTAAGGTAAAAGGTACTCACATCCTCCGGTGTGAGTGCTCGAAGTTATTTCCTTTAGATTTTGCATTTTTGTCTTTTTGTTTCTTGTTTTCACTAGTTAGGCTTAATGGAAAACGACAACAAAATTAGAGAGCTTTATAGTATTTATCTTGAGTTAGGACATGAAGTGTTTGAAGAGAAAATTTAAAAACCTATGGAACTTTATTTGCGTGCTAATAGCAATGTTATTAGTATGAATTCTTTGAACACCATTATTGCTAATGCTATGGAAAAGTTTAAGCTTGGGGAAGCTAGTTTTTATGAAAATGATCTTTTTAGTCCCCCAAGCACGGAGGAGAAAATTTACTTTGATGATACTATGCCTCTGATATATGATGATTACAATGATAAATATGTTATTCTCAGTCCACCTACTATTGTGGAGAAAATTGACTATGATTACAATATTCCTCCTATATTTGATGATTATGGTGATGAGAATAATAATGATAGCTATTTTGTTGAATTTGCTCCCACTACAATTAATAAGAATGACTATGCTTATGTGGAGAGTATTAATTCTTTTATGCATGTGGCTCATGATAAGAATGTTTCCTGTGATAGTTATATTGTTAATTTTATTCATGATGCTACTGAAAGTTATTATAAGAGAGGGAAACATGGTTTTATGCATCTCAATAATATTAAGTTTCCCCTCTTTATGTTGAAAATTTTGAAGCTGCACTTGTTTTGATTTCCTATGCTTGTTGCTTTGTGCTTTCATGACTTGTTTCTTTACAAGATTCCTATGCATATGAAATGGGTTATACTTAAATGTGCTTTGATTTTTCTTCTTGATGCTCTCTTTTACTTCAATTCATATTTCTTATGTGAGCATCTTCTCAAACTATCATGCCTAACTTAGAGGCGTTAAAGAAAAGTACTTATTGGGAGATAACCCAAAAGTTTTAGATGAGTCATGGAAGTTATTACTTCAGTAATAACCGTTCCTTATCCTTTTTATTTTCTTTTTGTGCCAAGAGTAACCTCTAATGAGAGAGAGAAGTAATGATTGGGAAAGTTGTTGTCTCGAAACAGATTTCTGTTCTTCACCGTAAACATTCGTGTACAATATCTGTACGTCCTTTTGAGGCGTGAATGTTTGTGCTTCTGCCCCGTTTTATTCTCTCACTTTCGTTAGTTTAACACTTTTCGATTTGAGCAACATAAGGTCTTCTAAAAAATTCGTCTTTACCCGCTGGTCTATTTTGACAGATTTCTGCCATTATTTGCATTTGCTTCTTTTTGGTTCCTTTTTGAGTTCTTTTGGGGAATTGAACTTTTTGAGGGAAGTGCTATAGTAGCTTGTGTTTCAATGGAAGTTTTATTGGTATTGGAACTGAAACTAAAGACTTATTATCTTGAGTTCACTAATGTTGCTAATAAAGATTGTGTGAAGTTTTATACGAAGGAAAAATTTCAGGTGTATGGAAGGAATGAGAATGAGATGAAGGATGGACTAAAGGTCAAGATTGGGGATGCCACGCGTGTCACCCCAGGAAATATCCAAGAGGTACAAGCGTCAAATCTTGGGGATGTCCAAGGCATCCCCTTCTTCATCAATAAAAATCCCAGGTTTCTTCCAAACACTTCATTTTTATTGTTTCATGCACAGTTGTGTTGTTCTTGGAGCGTCTTCTTTTTCATTTTCGTTTTCGTTTTGGTTTTTCGTTTGCTTTGTTTGCTTAGTTTGCTGAATAAACTGGTTGGACCCCCTCTTTCATACATTGGTTTTCAAATAGTTTGGTTTGGATTGGAAAAAGAGTAGGAAAGTTCATGCTTAAGTGGTAAAGAGAGCTTGTTTTTACTGTGGCCTATGCTTTGTCATGCCATGCTCGATATTGTTTTGGCTTTATGCTTAGTATTCTTTGCTGTAGCATGACTTGTTTTAGCATATTAAAGCATAGTATTGTGGTATTCTCCTTTGATGATTTATTTGGGTTGACTTGGCACATGTTCACACCATGTTATGACTATCCCAAGTCACCGTAGCCTTTATGATCCTTTAGTTTCCAACTTGTAGTATCACTTTATTCTTTGATTAATGATGTTTTGTCGCTCTGCATGATTATGGCCATTATTGCTCTCTTAGTTGGTCGCTCCCAGTCTTTTGCTAGCCTCCACAACCAAGTATGAGTTCCACTCATGCATCCAACTCCTAAAACCAAGTTATTCCAAAGAGTCCACCATACCTACCTATTAGCATATGCTATTCCAAGTATGTTCATATTTTTATCTACCTTCCGAATTAAACTTGTTATGAGAAAACTAGTGATTAAAGCTCTCACAAACTTGATGACACACTTTACTTTTCTTGCCCTTAATAAACTTGAACCATTGTGTCGTCTATGTTGTATATGCTTGCACTTATTTGTTGGGGATTAGCAGAACCATCTTTGTCATGGGTGCAGCTTTCAACATTGCACTTGTACTTTGTACCTAGTTGATATCATGCTCTTTTGTCTATGGATGTCGTCGTGTGAAATGAAAGGGGAGCTTGTAAGTCCATGGAGTTATGTATATGTGTTAGAGAAACGCCTAGGCCGCTGGTCTAATCCATGTTCTCATGGTGGAAACCTGCAGCGTAACCATAATGAGCTGTCTATGAAGCATTCTTCTTATAAAAAAAGAGTCAGGTATTGAGAAAAAGAGAAAAAAGAAAAAAAGAGATATGAGAAAAGAGGAAAGAGAGGAAAAAGCACCATATTCCCATGGTAAATAAGAAGATTGCTGAGATGCTCGTTGTCTGCTTGCCTTGTCATTTTGATATGGGGATTCTTCCGTATCATCGGGCAAGGGGTACCCCGTTGGCGGTTCTCTATGCTACACATGTACTTACGATGACAAGAACTTACCGGTGACGAAACTTGAGTAGCATGAGGAGTGGCCCTCGTATTCAAGGGACATGAGATTTCCAACTTATACTTTGTCAAGCATATACTCCATAGTTTGTTCACTTTAACCTTAATCACTTCAAGATGCTTATGATAGGGGCAATGAGAGCTGAAAGCTAAAAAGTACCATAATTTTTGTAAGCTCTTTATGAAACTTGAATCCCTACTTCCTTCTATGAAGGGCTTTCTTTTACCTTTATGTTGAGTCTCCACCTTCTATCTTTATGCACCTACTTTGAGAGCATAGTGGCCATTCTTAGTTCTATGTGCATTGTCCCAAGACTTGTTGATTGATGCATAGCTTTGATATTGCTCATTTTAAACTATTTGTATCTGGTCACTCTTATAAACTTTGAAGGTGTCCTATGCATTCATGTTTGCTACTCTATGAGGGACAAGTTGAATGCCACTATGCTATGTTTTCTTTATGTGAAACAAACAAACGTCTTGCAAAGCATTGTTCTTCATGAATCTTTTGTTTGTGCCTTTTCATGTTGCAACATAGTTTCTTTGTCTTATTGCTAGAACTTTGTCTTTCATGTTATGATTGAAGTACTATGATCCCAGCTATCAATGTTTTACAAATACTTTGATCAAGTTTATGATGGTGCATGTCACCTAAAAAATTATCTTTCTTTTTATCACTTACCGCCTTGAGGACGAGTAGGAGTTAAGCTTGGAGATGTTGATACGTTGCTAACGTACCCATAATTTTTGATGTTCCATGCTTGGTTTTATCTACTTTCTTGTGTTTTGTTACAACTTTGGGTTACTTTATATACACTTTCTTGGACTAACCTATTAACAAGTGCCATAGTGCCAGTTGCCTGTTTCCTGCTTTTTTTGGTTCCAGGAAAGTCAGAAAATCAATATTCTCGGAATTGGCCAGACAAAAGCCAAAGTCGATATTTTACCGAAAGACTCATGGAGCCAGAAGACGAGACACAGAGGGGCCACAGGGTGGCCACACCATATGGTTTCGCGGGCTAGCCCTGGTCGCGCCACCAGGTGGTGTGGGCCCCCTGGCCGCCCACCGACCTTCCCTCTTCGCCTATAAGGTGCCTCCCGATGCAAAAACCCTAAATAGTCCAGCCTCCAGCCACAAAAAGATCCGCAACACCGTCGCCACCGAAGGGGAGATTTGGGTGACAGATAGTCTCTGTTCCGGCACCCTGCTGGGACGTGGAAGTGCCCTCGGATCCATCTCCATCAATCTCCACCAGCATCTCCGTCGTTGTTGCTGATTCCCATGATGAGGAGGGAGTAGTTCTCTCTCGAGGCTAAGGGTTCTACAGGTAGCTATGTGTTCATCTCTCTCTCTATGCATGATCTTATTGAGATCATGAGCTTGTAATCTATAGATCTATCTTGCTACTCAAGTGCTTTAATACATCTCTGCTCTCCCCATGTGTGTGAAGTTGAGAGTGTGCACACCATGGTGGCACTTAGGCTAGAGATTACAAATACTTGTTATGAGTTATATTTGGAGTTGGATGTCTTTATGAAATTGTGGTGTTTGCTTGAACCATCTAGTGCTCAAGGTGACAGTGTGGGGTTATCTAGATGGGGAAAGTGAACTTTGAGGTGTGCTGTTATAGCCCTACCATGGATCAGAGTGTCCAACTGGAGAGTAGTTAAGAGTAGTATCATGAAGAGAAGACATTTATATGAGAGTGTTCACTAGTGAAAGTATGATCCCTAGGCCATGTTTCTAAGCATTGAAACACCGTTTGCTATTAGATCTATTACATGCTTGCTTGCTTCCATCTTTATTTCAGTTTGCCTTTAGTTTCTTCCATGCCATCAAGCTATTTTCTGGAACCGTTGTCTTATATCTATACCACTTGTATTTTACCATCTCTTCGCTAAACTAGTGCACCTATACACCTGACAAGTGTATTGTGTGTGTTGGGGACACAAGAGATTTCTTGTATCTTGATTGCAGGGTTGCTTGAGGGGGGATACCTTTGACCACTTCCTACCTGAGTTCGACAAACCTTGGGGGATCCACTTAAGGGAAAACTTGCTACTCTTCTACAAACCTCTGCACTTGGAGGCCCAACAACTGTCTACAAGAATATAAGTGCGTAGACATCAGTAAGAGCCACCCCCGAAACAAACATTGAAGAAATAAACTTCGTAGCTCATAATGATCACAACCCTGCTTGGAAGAAGAGTTACAATCCTAACTTTCAGAAACATTATGCTAGTCCTGCAGGTAACTCTAATAATAATATGGGAACTAGTAATGGTAGTCTCCATGAACCATGATGGTATGTGTAACATCCCAAAACTTCAATCCAAGGTTATCAAGATCAAATCATCCAAAAATAGGGTTAACAAAAACATTCTCAAATTTAAAATGAAAGCATTCATATATGTGTGCATTTAAAATACGAGTTGTTTGAATTGCCATGATTAAATGATCCAATGCTTGTAAATGTTTCTTAGGTGATTTAAACATCATCTACATCATTCCCAAACTTTTCCTAAAGAAAATCAAATAAAAAAGAATTAAAAAGGAGGAATAGTCATTTTGGCAAATTTCACTCTCATGCCTACTTTGGCTATTCCTATTACTCAAAACTTAACAGAAACAATTCTTGATCCTTCCACCCCTTGCTAGCACACATAATGAGGTAGCAAGGCCCACCTTTTGATCTGCTAAAAACATTCTGTTAACTATTTTAACTGACAGTTTAAAATTGAATCTAATGCATATGCATAGAATACCCCTATTTCAAAAACCATCTCTTTGAGATCCATTTTCAAAACCCTTACAACTAGAGACTACCTATCACTAGTGGAGATCACTCAAAAATTTTGAAACCAAAATTCAAAACTTTCTTTCATGCGGCCATTTAATCAACCACTTGGCATGCATAATCTCTACTCTAATCCTAGTTCATTGTTTACTACAGGGTTTTGCCCCCAAATGATCTTCATTTATCTCCTCTGTCCCCTCTTGATCTAACCAAACCCCTAACACCACTCTCCCCTGTCCCTAGTCCCCATGCCATGCCATGCCAAGCCAAGCCATGCCTCGCCGGCCAACCCTTGCCCCGCTGCAGCAGACCATTCCCTCTTCCCTCGCCATGTCTAGGAGGTAGCCAGGAGCTCACCGCCACCCCCTGTCCCTTTCCTGAGACAAGAACAGCAGTGGACCACCGAGCACCAACCGCGCCTAGTGCCACCGTACCATGCCAGTGCTGCCCCCAGAGCACGCTCGGTCCCCACTCGCACAGACCGCCCCTTGGCAGCAGCCCGCGCCCGCCGCTCCGCCTCGACCTCGAGAACACCGCAGACACACCCCTGGCTACCCAACGCCTCACAGCCACCGCTCGGCGTGGACACTGCTGCCTCTGCCTCTCAGAGCGCCACCTCACCCAAACCGCGTGCCACCGCCCCTACGCTCGCATTCAAGTTCTAGAGAACTGCCAGGGAACCACACATCGATCGCCAACCGCAACCATGCCTCTACCCTGTCGTAGCCATGTCGCCACCGTCGACTGCCCATCCCGCTCGGTCTCACCGTCGGGCCTATAAAAGGAGCCCTCCCCAGCCTCTTCTCTCCACACCATTCCACTCCCCTCACCTCTCTGAACCTCACCCACCTCTAGCAGGAGCAAGGCGAGCTCTGCCTCGTCGGAATTGGAGCCGGAGCAGCCGCGCCAGGAGGAGAAGGGCGCCATTGATTGCGACCACCCCAAGATCCACCTCGACCGCGCCTCGCCTCGCCGTCGTCTTCCAATTTGTTTGCCCGCCTCACTGACCCTGATGGAGCCCTGGTATGCCCCCAGTAGACCCCCACCGAGCCACTAGGGTTCGATCTCGCCGGCGACCTGTTCGTCGTTGACGACAACCCTCAGCCGTTGATCTCGCTTCTAATCCTACGACCCATTGCGCGCGTACCGTTTCGCGTTTTAAGTGCCACTGACAAGCGGGATCCCCCTGTCAGTTGAGCCCAGCACCGCGGAGCTCCACTGGGCCAGCCCAAGTCTTTTCCCGCGCTATCCCACCCGTTCAAATCTGGATTTTTCTTTTTAGTTAAATCTAGTTTCTGTCCCCTATTTTGAAAATCAATTCAAAGAGTTTTAGAGATTAAAATTGCATGAAACCAATTTTGCCTGAAAGGTATTAAGATGATCTATCTAATATCGTTGGATTTAATTCAATTAGAGTTATAGATCTCTCCTAATAAAAATAAGAAGACAGAAGCTTTTGCAACTTGCAACATTTTTATAAAATCAACCAAGTTAGCTTTTGAGTTGATTCCAACTCTCAAAAATCACATTTCATCATATATATCTAAATATGTAATAATATTAAGGTTTACATGCAGTGACTTTGGAATAGTACCAAAATAATGCTATATAGGCATTCTTAGTCACTTTAAATCATTAAATAATAAACTTAAACTAATGTAATATTGATCCAACCTTTAAATCTCATTCCCACATGTTAGAATATGTGGTGAGGACATGTGTCCACATGATCCCATATTTTGGTGGTGAATATTATATTTTAGTTAATATTTCAATGAGTAGAAATTACTTTTCTAAAATAAAAAGGATGAAACTATTGAATTAAAACTTGTGATGTTTGTGATGATAATAGGTCATAAAATGTGTGTTTTAGAATGCTACTTAGCCTAGTTAAGTATTGTTTGGTGATTGTCTACTCCGTATGTATTGTTATAGAAGATAGTACCGACCAAGCTTACGAGGAGGAGGAGTGCTATCAAGAAGAAGACGAAGAAAACTTCAACCACTGCACCAACCAAGGCAAGCCACCATTAACAGTGCAAGCTACCCTTAGCAAGCTAGCACTATCCAAGATTAACCCTTGCAAGTTAGTACTTGCAAGTGTAGTACTTAGCAAACTAGAATCAAACTAGATGGTTTAGCAAAGATGCCGTAAGCATGCTTTGATCGCACCACTTTGACTATTAGTACTTCAAGTCTTATTGACAAGTTTTACCTCCCTTAGTTTACATAAAGTTCTTTACTTGTTTTGAAGGTAGCATAAAATGTATGAATCTTGACCTACTTAGAAACCTTTAGATGTCATTCTATGGCATGAGATTGATCCCATCCTTCCACCTTAGTGAACACTCTTAACTTAGTATTTTAGAATAGATCAAAAACGTGAGTCACTTTAGATGGGAACACTTGGTGAAAATGAATTATGAAAACCTTGGAATGATGAGTCATTCTATTGAGATGTTTTGACATGTGTTGAGAAACACAACTGGTTTATGATGATGAAAATGATGAGGCATGAGGCTTAACCCTTTTATAAAACTGATGGTTGGATTAGGATGCGATACCATTCCAAATTTACCGTACAACCACATTACCTGAATTGGGTAAGGCTTAGCTGGAAAATTATATGCATTAGTATTAGTTCCCTCATGGGAGAGGTTTGAGCTGAGGCTACCTCTCATGATGTCCACCTATGAAGTGCCCAAGATGACTGATGGTCATGGTTGGGAGGCCATGCTCATAGGAGAGGTGCTTATACTAGGGTGTGTAAAGGGATGCTTATACTAGGCCATGCTCATGTTTGATTATCTGCATACTAAGTATGATGATTCAGGGTTTCCCCTGACAGATGTATCAAATCTTGTGGTGAAAGTGTACCACCTCTGCAGAGTGTCAAACTATTCGAATAGCCGCGTCCGCGGTTATGGACAGTTGGAATGGCTATACTGTTTCATTGTTAGATGTTTTCTAAATAACTTGAAACGAATGATGAATCTTGACTTGACCACAATAGGGTTGTGTTTATGAAAAAAGCTTTCCAACTTAAGTGATTCTAGAACTTTACTTTATCTTTCTTTGCTTCAGAACTCAGCTTAGGTTCGAACTTAACTTTATAGTTAAACTTAGATTTAGCACTTTAACTTAGAACTATAGTACTTGTTAGTGGTAGTTTGCGAGTACTTAAAGAGTACTCATGGCTTTTGTCCCTGGCTATTATCATGGCCAGACTATGAAGGAGATTATCAAGATGATGGTCAGTAGGACGGCTATGATAACTAGGACTATCTGCCTTCGTCAGCATTGCCTGTCCCCCTGAAGATGGACCCCACCTCTACGCTATCTTTTATTTCCGATGCTTGTTGTATTAAAGACTGGATCATGAGATCCTTATTTGTGTAAAGACCTTATGTATGGTTTGTAATGGATGATGTATTGTGATATCCAATCCGTTATGTCTCGCAAAAATGGTAATCCTGGGATTGTGAGGTATGGCATAACTGACATCTAGGATTCAAAATCCGGGTGTTGACAAGATGGTATCAGAGCCATCCTTACTATAGGAGACCCTAGTTAGAATGGACGTTCAAACAAAAACTTAGTTTCAAAACCAAAGTGAGTATTTCTAAAAAAATATTTTCCCTCTTACCCTTGTGAACTCATTCTTTCTCAAAAATTCTTGTTCCTCGAAATTCTTACATTACTACTTAAAATTTGACACACTTAATCACTTCACTAACTTCCTCATCCTTAATTCTTGTAGATGGAGACTCAGTTCAGCAAGTTTTACCAGTTGGGAAACAGAGGTCAGCTGATCTTCGAGAGGGATGTGGATTCGCTGTCAGAGTTACTGGGATGCCCACATCCGGAGTTTCTTGGAGCTCAACTTCCAGGACTCCCAGGAGGAGACCTACAATGGCTAGTCACCGCGGATCTTAGAGGAAGCATCGAAGCACCAACTTCCGGGAGAATTCAGTTCTCTGTGAGAGAGAACAACTGGCTAGATGGATTAGCCAGGGCAATGCATGAAGCTCTCGCACGTCTATGTGCCCTCAGCATCAACAAGATCCAAGGAACCCGTTTTGCCCACTATGCAAGACGTGACTTCATGGGAATGCCGGTGGAGATGCCAAGTCACCCAGAGTTGAGGCGTCAAGTGGAGAACCTTGATTTCTTGCTTCATGACAGACAGCAGGAACTTGACAATGCCAGGGAGTTAGCCAACCAGAACCGTGCCATCGCCGACCAGAAGGCCGGACTTCGCCCGCTCGTCCAAGATCGCTAGTCTCTTCGCCGCCAGCATGCAAAGAAGGATCGCACCATCGCCCATCTTCGCAAGAAGGTGGCCGACCTAGAGAAGACCGTCAAGGAGCAGGAAGCTCAGCTTGCCGCCAAGGAAGAAGAATATGAGGGTGAAGACATCTTGGGAGATATGGATTCTTACCTCAACAACAATGACGATTTTCTGGAAGAAGATGCTGTGGACTTATACACTGATGATGAAGACTCCGACTTCATCGATGATGAGTAGATACACTAGAGCATTGTCGTAGCATGAGATCTATCATCTCATTGTATCGTAGCTTGCAGAATGGTTCTTCAAACCATCTGTTTTCCCTTTTGATTGTTGTGGTGTGTGTTGTATCGGGTGCTTGCTTGCATGAATGAAAATGAAGTTAGTTGAAAAACCTGAGTCTAACTCAATGTTTTAGCTTTGAAAACCCAAAACCATGAACCTTAGAATTTCCCTCTTACCCCTATATCTATCTCAATCTTCAGATGACTCGTGGAAACCAAGGAGGGAGCAGCTCGTCGCAGGACCCAATGCTGCAGATCTTGCAGAATCTCATCGCGGACCGTGAAGCAAGCAGGGACGAGCGTCAAGCCAACTTAGCAACATTGCAGCAGATCGCCCAAATGTCTCTCAACAACCAAGGACATGGAAATCAGGATCACCATGGATCCAAACTCAAATATTTTTCAGAACACAAATCCCCCAATCTTCAACCAATCTGAGAACCCATTAGATGCTGATGACTGGTTACAGACCATGGAAAACAACCTTGAAGTTGCAGGAGTTGATGAAAATGAGAAAGTTCTCTTCGCCACCCACTATGTGGCAGGAGATGCAAGAGCTTGGTGGAATAGCATCCGCAATATGAACCATGGCCAGGTGATGACCTGGGAAGCATTCAAAGTCAAGTTCAGCCGCACCCACGTGCCGCAAGGTCTCGTCAACAGGATGAGAGATGAATTCCTCGAATTGAAGCAAGGAAGAATGACTGTGGTGGAGTACCATGACAGATTCCTGTCACTTGCCAGATATGCGCCTGATGAGATCAACACGGAGGCCAAGAAGAAGGAGAGATTCTTGAACGGACTGCATGATGAGATGCAGACTGTCCTCGTCAACATCCGTTTTCAGGATCTCGAAGAACTAGTTGATCGGCCATTCAGATGGAAGGGAAGATTAACCAGGAAAACGACAACCGCAAGCGTCGTATGATGCAGTAGTCTAGATCCAGTAGTCACTACAAGTACTGTCCCAACCCTTCACCAGGATATACACCAAGGAACAACCGACCCCCAAATTCTCGCCCAAGCTACCCCAACCGTAGCGGAGGAAATGTGAAGTCCGGAGGAAACAATCACAACTTTGGCAATACCAACAATTTCAACCGTACCCCTCCCAAGAGCAACAACAACAACACTACACCCAGAACTGGCAGCAATGTTGTACCTGTCGCTATCAAGGACAAGTCCCAGATCACTTGTTTCGAGTGTGGAGTGAAGGGTCACTACTCCAATGAGTGTCCCAAGAAGACTGTCGCCAATGCCCCTATGAATGCCCCAGCTCAGCAGCAGCGTCGTGTTCAACCAGGAAGGAGATTTGCTGCATGGAACCCTCACAACCGCAACGGTCGTCTCTTCCACATGAACGCATAAGAAGCCCATGAAGCGCCAGATGTAGTGCTGGGTATGTTTTCTGTCAACTCAGTTTTAGCAAGAGTATTGTTTGATTCTAGAGCATCGCATTCATTTGTCGCCGAGGAATTTGTATGCACTAGTAGGATTCACCCAACCAACCTGAAGCATGTCATGATAGTTCAAATCCCCGGTTCAACTACAAAAGCTAGAAAAATTTGCAAAGCTGTACCTATCAGAATACATGGGATAGATTTTTATGCCAACCTAATTGTACTTGGAACCAAAGGATTGGAAGTAGTACTAGGTATGGACTGGATGTCAAGGCATAAAGGATTATTAGACTGTGCTAAGAAAGCCATCACCATGACCAGTAGTTCTGGAGTAACAGTAGAGCATATCTCTGAAACCTTACCCCATTAATTCAAGTGCAACAAGAGTGTAGCCCTGCCCACCATTGACTAAGTCAGAGTAGTCCGTGAATACCCCGACGTATTCCCAGATGAATTGCCAGGTATGCCCCCAGATAGGGATATTGAGTTCATTCTCGAACTAATCCCCGGAACCGGACCTATAGCCCAGAGACCCTATACCATGAACCCCTCATAGTTAGTGGAACTGAAGAAGCAGTTGGATGCCATGTTAGCCACAGGATTGATTTAGCCAAGCGCATCGCCATGGAGATCACCAGTGTTATTCGTCGACAAGAAAGATGGAGGCAACCGTCTGTGTACAGATAACAGAAAGTTGAATGACGTCACCATCAAGAACAAGTACCCTTTGCCAAAGATAGAGGATCTATTTGATCAGTTGACTAGAGCCTAGGTATTCTCAAAGATTGATCTTAGGACTGGTTATCACCAACTTAAGATTCGTGCAATGGATATTCCGAAGACCGCCTTTACTACTCGCTATGGTTTATACGAGTATACGGTTATGTCTTTTGGATTAACCAATGCCCCTGCTTATTTCATGAATCTCATGAATAAGATCTTTATGAATTTCCTAGATAAGTTTGTAGTTGTGTTTATCAACGACATCCTTATCTACTCCAAGTCAGAAGAAGAGCATGAGCAACATCTGAGAATCATTCTAGAAACCCTGAGAGAGCATCAGTTATATGCCAAGTTCAGCAAGTGTGAGTTTTGGCTGAAAGAAGTAGGATTCCTAGGACATATTGTGTCTGCCAGAGGAGTCTCTGTTGATCCCACCAAGATCAAAGATGTCGAAGAATGGGAAGACTGCCTACCTTTCGCAGAAATCTCATATAACAACAATTATCAAGCTAGTTTGCAGATGGCACCATTTGAATTCCTATACGGAAGAAAGTGTCGTACCCCTTTGAATTGGTCGCAAGTAGGAGAGAGTCAGATCTTTGGACCCAACATTCTCCACGAAGCAGAAGAGAAAGCTAACAAAGTCCATGAGCAGCTCAAGACCTCCCAATCCAGACAGAAGAGCTATGCCGACAAGAGTAGGAGAGACCTGGCTTTCAATGTCGGAGATTTTGTATATCTCAAGGTTTCACCATTGAAGGGAACCCAACACTTTAGTCTGAAGGGAAAGTTAGCCCCCAGATATATCGGACCTTTCAAGGTTCTGAACCATTGAGGAGCAGTATCATACCAACTGGAACTGCCTGAAGAGATGTCAGCCATCCATAATGTGTTCCATATCTCGTTACTTCGCAAATGTCTGAAAGTGCCTGAGAAGACGGATGTTTTCAAGAACATCGATCCCAGAGCTGTGGAAATCAACAATGACCTGACCTATCGGGAAGTGCCCATCCGTATCTGAGAAGAAGCCTACAGAACCACCAGGACCAGGAGCATCAAGTTTCTCAAGATTCAGTGGAGCAACCATACCGAGGAGGAAGCTACTTGGGAGCGCGAAGATTACATTAAGACAGAGTTCCCAGATCTCTTTAGTTCCTAGGTTTCTTTGTAAATCTCAGGACGAGATTTTGTTTAAGGGGGGAAGGTTTGTAACATCCCAAAAATTCAATCCAAGGTTATCAAGATCAAATCATCCAAAACTAAGGTTAACAAAAACTTTTTGAAATTTAAAATGAAAGCATTCATATATGTGTGCATTTAAAACAGGAGTTGTTTGAATTGCCATGACTGAATGATCCAATGCTTGTAGAATGTTTCTTAGGTGATTTAAACATCATCTACATCATTCCCAAACTTTTCCTAAAGAAAATCAAATAAAAAAGAATTAAAAAGGAGGAATGGTCATTTTGGCAAATTTCACTCTCATGACTACTTTGGCTATTCCTAGTACTCAAAACTTAACAGAAACAATTCTTGATCCTTGCACCCCTTGCTAGTACACATAATGAGGTACCAAGGCCCACCTTTTGATATGCTAAAAACATTCTGTTAACTATTTTAAATGACAGTTTAAAATTGAATCTAATGCATATGCATAGATCACCCCTATTTCAAAAACCATCTCTTCGAGCTCCATTTTCAAAACCCTTGCAACCAGAGACTACCTATCACAAGTGGAGATCACTCAAAAAATTTGAAACCAAAATTCAAAACTTTCTTTCATGCGGCCATTTAATCAAACACTTGGCATGCATAATCTCTACTCTAATCCTAGCTCACTGTTTACTATAGGGTTTTGCCCCCAAATGATCTTCATTTATCTCCTCTGTCCCCTCTTGATCTAACCAAACCCCTAACACCCCTCTCCCTTGTCCCTAGTCCCCATGCCATGCCATGCCAAGCCATGCCTCGCCGGCCAACCCTTGCCCCGCTACAGCAGACCATTCCCTCTTTCCTCGCCATGTCTAGGAGGTAGCCAGGAGCTCACCGCCACCCCCTGTCCCTTGCCCGAGCCAAGAACAGCAGTGGACCACCGAGCACAAACCGCCCCCAGTGCCACCGCACCATGCCAGTGCTGCCCCAAGAGCGCGCTCGGTCCCTACTCGCACAGACCGCCCCTTGGCAGTAGCCCGCTCCCGCCGCTCTGCCTCAACCTGGAGAACACCCCAGACACCCCCGCTGGCCGCCCAACACCTCACAGCCACCGCTCGCCGTGGACACCGCCGCCTCTGCCTCTCAGAGAGCCACCTCACCCAGACCGCAGGCCACCGCCCCTACGCTCGCATTAAAGTTCTAGAGCACTGCCAGGGAACCACACATCAATCGCCAACCACAGCCATGCCTCTACCCCGCCGTAGCCATGTCGCCACCGTCGACTGCCCATCCCGCTCGGTCTCACCGTCGGGCCTATAAAAGGAGCCCTCCCCAGCCTCTTCTCTCCACACCATTCCACTCCCCTCACCTCTCTGAACCTCACCCACCTCTAGACGGATCAAGGCGAGCTCTGCCTCATCGGAATTGGAGCCGGAGTAGCCACGGCAGGAGGAGAAGGGCGCCGTTGATTGCGACCACCCCAAGCTCCACCACGACCGTGCCTCGCCTCGCCGTCGTCTTCCAATTTGTTTACCCGCATCGCCGACCCCGATGGAGCCCTGGTACGCCCCTAGTAGACCCCCACCGAGCCACTAGGGTTCGAGCTCGCCGGCGACCTGTTCCACCCCAAGCTCGACGACAACCCTCAGCCGTTGATCTCGCTTCTAATCCTACGACCCATAGCGCGCGTATTGTTTCGCGTTTTAAGTGCCGCTGACAAGCGGGACCCCCGTGTCAGTTGAGCCCCGCGCTGTGGAGCGCCACTGGGCTAGCCCAAGTCTTTTCCCGCGATAGCCCACCCGTTCAAATCTGGATTTTTCTTTTTAGTTAAATCTAGTTTCTGTCCCCTATTTTGAAAATCAATTCAAAGAGTTTTAGAAATCATGGATTGCATGAAACCAATTTTGCCTGAAAGCTATTAAGATGATCTATCCAAGCTCGTTGGATTTAATTCAATTAGAGTTATAGATCTCTCCTAATAAAATATGAAGACAGAAGCTTTTGCAACTTGCAACATTTTTATAAAATCAACCAAGTTAGCTTTTGAGTTGATTCCAACTCTCAAAAATCACATTTCATCATATCTATCTAAATATGTAATAATATTAAGGATTACATGTAGTGACTTTGGACTAGTACCAAAATAATGCTATATAGGCATTTCTAGTCACTTCAAATCATTAAATAATAAACTTAAACTAAAGTAATATTGATCCAACCTTTAAATCTCATTCCCACATGTTAGAATATGTGGTGAGGACATGTGTCCACATGATCCCATATTTTGGTGGTGAATATTATATTTTAGTTAAGATTTCAATGAGTAGAAATTACTTTTCTAAAATAAAAAGGATGAAACTATTGAATTAAAACTTGTGATGTTCGTGATGATAATAGATCATCAAATGTGTGTTTTAGAATGCTACTTAGCCTAGTTAAGTATTGTTTGGTGATTGTCTACTCCGTATGTATTGTTATAGAAGATAGTACCAACGAAGCTTACGAGGAGGAGGAGTGCTATCAAGACGAAGACGAAGAAAACTTCAACCACTGCACCAACCAAGGCAAGCCACCATTAATAGTGCAAGCTACCCTTAGCAAGCTAGCATTATCCAAGATTAACCCTTGCAAGTTAGTACATGCAAGTGTAGTACTTAGGAAACTAGAATCAAACTAGATGGTTTAGCAAAGATGTTGTAAGCATGCTTTGATCACACCCCTTTGACTATTAGTACTTCAAGTCTTATTGACAAGTTTTACCTCCCTTAGTTTACAGAAAGTTCTTTACTTGTTTGGAAGTTAGCATAAAAAGTATAAAAATTGACCTACTTAGAAACCTTTAGATGTCATTCTATGGCATGAGATTGATCCCATCCTTCCACCTTAGTGAACACTCTTAACTTAGTATTTTAGAATAGATCAAAAACTTGAGTCACTTTAGATGGGAACACTTGGTGAAAATGAATTATGAAAACCTTGGAATGATGAGTCATTCTATTGAGATGTTTTGACATGTGTTGAGAAACACAACTGGTTTATGATGATGAAAATGATGAGGCATGAGCCTTAACCCTTTTATAAAACTGATGGTTGGATTCGGATACGATACCATTCCAAATTTACCGTACAACCACATTACCTGAATTGGGTAAGGCTTAGCTGGAAATTTATATGAATTAGTATTAGTTCTCTCACGGGAGAGGTTTGAGCTGAGGCTACCTCTCATGATGTCCACCTATGAAGTGCCCAAGATGACTGATGGTCATGGTTGGGAGGCCATGCTCATAGGAGAGGTGCTTATACTAGGGTTTGTAAAGGGAAGGTTATGTTTGATTATCTGCATACTAAGTATGATGATTCAGGGTTACCCCTGACAGATGTATCGAATCTTGTGGTGAAAGTGTACCACCTCTGCAGAGTGTCAAACTATTCGAATAGCCGCGTTCGCGGTTATGGACAGTTGGAATGACCATACTGTTTCGTTGTTAGATGTTTTCTAAATAATTTGAAACGAATGATGAATCTTGACTTGACCACGATAGGGTCGTGTTTATGACAAAATCTTCCCAACTTTACTTTATCTTTCTTTGCTTCACCTGAGTTCGATAATCCTTGGGTGATCCACTTAAGGGAAAACTTGCTACTGTTCTACAAACCTCTGCACTAGGAGGCCCAACAACTGTCTACAAGAATAGAAGTGCGTAGACATCAGTAAGAGCCACCCCCGAAAAAAACATTGAAGAAATAAACTTCGTAGCTCATAATGATTACAACCCTGCTTGGAAGAAGAGTTACAATCCTAACTTTCAGAAACATTATGCTAGTCCTGGAGGTAATTCTAATAATAATATGGGAACTTGTAATGGTAGTCTCCAAGAACCATGATGCTATGCTTGGTAAATTATCTAACCAAGTTGTTAGTTTGAGAAATGATTTGCAGGACCTTCAAGAAAGAACAAGGATCATTGAGGCACATCTAGGTAAGATAACCGAGAGTTAAACTCTCATTCTAGCTAAATTTGCAGGTAAAGCTGAGCCCAATCCTGTTGAAGAACTCAAAATGAGGAGGATCCAAAGGGAGGATCCTGAAGAACTTGATTATAGTAATGCTCCTTCACCGAGCTACACCATTGAAGACCTCGTAAAGAGGATCAACATCAAAATTTCGGTAAGTGAAGGTAATGATGAAGCCATGTATCAACACTTTGTTGATCAAGTAGAAATTAAGGTACGCGAGCTTGAAGAAGAATACAAGAAAATCACTGAAAAGTTACCTGTGAAACTAGATGACATATTTGAGCCTACTATTAAGATCATGATTGGAACCAATGAGATAGCTGCACTTTGTGATCTAGGTGGAAGCGTCTCAACAATTCCAAAGAGTCTTTTTAACAAGTTAAATCTTGGCTCCTTTAAAATTACTGAGTTAAAATTGCATATAGCAGATTCTACCTACAAACAAGCTATAGGGATTAAGGAGAATAGTTTAGTTTACATCAAAGGTTGTCCTGCTCTAATTGACTTTGTTATTGTTGACATGCCTAAAGATACTATTGCTCCTATAATACTAGGCCATCCTTTATTGAGAATTATAAAGGCTTTAATTAATCTGCATGAAGGGAACAAGAAGTTGCAATTGCCTTCGCGGGATACTTTTGTTATTCATTTCCCCAGGAAGAAGAAATCCAAGCATGACGAGAAGGAGGCCATCACTTTGAAGGCCAATTACTTTGGAGTGGGTGTTCCACTCTTCTGCCCAAGTGAGTATCATCAAGGTCAAGCTATTAACCATAAAAGAGCGCTCCATGGGAGGCAACCCATGTTAACTAAAGGTTTTAATTAAGGTTTTAGTTTTAGTTTAAGTTCATGTTTAATAAAGAGTGCTAGAAAACTCCATTCGAGGAGAAGAAGTTTGGTAGTACTTGAAATTCTTCTTTATTCATGCTATTGTTTGTCGACAATATTTACTGTCAATTTTTTTGTCAAAAACAAGGTATATCACTAAGTTACAAGAAAAGACATAGTTTATGAAGAAACGGAATTTTTTTTATGCACACAGAGAGTTTAACGACCAACTATACGGCGGGAATAAAAGTTCAGGCTATATAGTTCCGGTCGTATAGATATCTTTACCGTCGAAAGTTTTTATGCAATATGTACTGAGAGTTTAACGACCAACTATATGGCGGGAATAAAAATTCTGGCCGTATAGTTCTGGTCGTATAGATATCAATGGCTCTGTACAATTTTTTCTCATATGTACTGAGAGTTTAATGACCAACTATACGGAGGGAATAAAAATTCCGGCCGTATAGTTCTGGTCGTATAGATATCGATGCCTTTGCAAATTTTCTTTCACAGGGACAGACAGTTTAACGACCAACTATACGACCGAAACATTTGTTCCGCCCGTATAGTTGTATCCATATAGCCGTGCCTCCAGGAGGAAACCCTAATATTTTGACAGAACACCAACTATACGGCGGGAACACATGTTCCGCCCATATAGTTGTGCCCATATAGTTGCGTCCGACCACAAAAGCGCATGGGAAGGTACTCCCAACTCCAAAACTTCAATCCTTTTTCTGTCTTCTACCTCCAAACTCTCTCAAAACCTCAAGATATCTCCATCTCTACTCAATTTCGTTCGATTTCCTCGCACACAAGTGATCTACGGTATGTTTCTCCTCCTATCCTCCAATTACTTTTTGCAAATTCATCTACGATCTATTGTCATTATCAATCTAGGGTGAGACCTACTATGAACCAATTGCCATGATTTTCTTGCCTACATTATTATCTTGAGGAGATTCTCTAGTGTGATTTCATGAGGAATATATTATACTTACTGTTGTTGGATCAAAGAAGTTTATTTTTACCTTTCTTCAATGTTTTAGATGATGAACACAAGGAGCCAAACTCGTGCTCATGCCACCGCTAGCTCTTCTCGAGCTGCCGCTCAGGAACGCATGGGGATACGGTTTAGCGTTAAGTCGCATCGTGATCGCTTCAACAGGATCAAGAACCACGAAGTGAAGGCCACCAAGTGGGCTTGACCAATTATATCGAACCAACTTGGTATTTCTGATGACTTCAATTTACTTTGCAATAGAGCTGGCCTAAAAAACTTTGTGTACAATGGTGTACCTACTTATCGCCGCTTAACCATTGAATTTCTTAGTTCATTGCAAAGCACCACTAAACAATGGCAAGGAGAGGATACTATTTCTTTTCGTCTGATGAACAACAATTACACTTTAACATTAGATGAATGGTGCGCATGTTTTAATTTTGCAAACAATGATATTCATGCTTTACGAGCATCCTTTGCTGGCTGAAGTCCTTCCCCTGATCAATACTATAATAGAATGAGTTTCACTAGTAGAGTGAACAAGGGGAAGAATATTCAACATCCTGCAATTCGCTATTTGTTCTATGTTATTTCTAACACTTTGCAGGCACATAATGAGTTCACCAGACTCAACAAGGAGGACATCCTAGTCCTTGCAAAGGCTGCTTAGATCAACTGCAACCTGTCACTCAACTTGGGCGCCATCCTTGTGCGCTACCTAGAGCACCAAGCCTCCCAAAGCCAAGGGCCAATCACAGGAGGAGGCATCATCACCATGCTTGCCACTAACCTAGACATCTACCTAGGTGAGTTGCAACCCGTACTAGGTGAGACATGTGTTGGTTTCTCCACCTTGAGGGCATGTGGAATGCTCACTAGGAGAGGTGGTGTTTATTACCTCCATATTGCTGGAGCTGGGCGTATCTATCCCTCTCCTATGCCTAATTGTCTTTTCTCTATCGAGGAAGGACGTTTGCTATATGATTCGTAGGTTGAGCAACACCAACCCGAGGAAGAGATTCTGGAGGAGCACGAGGAACAAGAGGAGGAGCAATAAGTTCCTTATCAGGAGGAGCAGCAACAAACCCGGTTCGCCACATACCAAGATTTCCAAGGACTTGGAGGGACTGTCCAGAGGATGCACAACCTCTCTTTGAACCTCCGAGAATCAACAAGTAACCTCACAACTCAATTTGCAAACTGGAGTAATGAGTTTTTCCCGCCACCACAATGATTTGAAGGGCTTGCAAAAGCCTAAGCTTGGGGAAGTTTCCTCATGTATCTTTATTTGGCGTTTATTTGCTTTTATTTATTTCGAGGTTACGTTTTTATTTGAGTTTATAAGCACTCGTGTTGGTTTCCCAACACTTTATCTTTAGTTCTTTCTATTTTTCTTTCGAAATTTTCTATCCGAGCTTTGCCTCCAATTTTCTATTCTTTAAATTCCCTCTCTTGAAAATCACAAAAAGATTTCTCCATTTTTCCTTATTTTCCCTCTTTCTTTTCTTTCCACCTCAAGGTCTTCAAATATTTGCAGGAGAGTGACTGACTTCAAGTTTCCAAGAAACAAATAAAAAGGAAGAGAGAAGTGGAGCCAAACATGGGAGGTATGACTTATGACTCCCCACTTTTGAAGTTTGACAAACCCATGCTAGTTAGCAGTAAATGTTAAGATATTATATTGGTGGAGTGAGTCTTTGTATTGTAGTAAGATTTTTCATTTGCATGGGTATTTAATTGGGCTCATTTTGTTCTAGCTCTCGTAAATAACCAAGTCTTGCCTAAAAATTGCTAAACAATTGTAATAAGAAAAAGTCTCACAATTGAAGGCTTGGGTGTTATAGTGCTTAGTCTTGAAGTTTTATTTATAGAGATACTCAACACCACTGAAAATGTTAATTGACTTAATAGCTCACTTTAAAAGGATTTGTTTGATTGAATTAGTATTTAGCGGTTTTTGTGAGCATGCCAAAGTTTGACTTGTTCATCATAAGAATGATATAGCTTTATGCGTGTCAAACTTCATGGGATGCCAACAACTCTGCTAGCCTACGAATGATCTTCATGGAGGAAACTCCTATATTTCGGCTATGAGTTGATTAAACACTCGTAGTAGCAATGCTATAGTGGGTAAGATTCTTGGCACTCCCGGGTAGCTGTAATCATGATGGAATCACTCCTTTGGCTATTATGAGTAATCATTATGCAAAAGGAACAAAAAACCTTAGTGATGCCACGAGTGTCCATCACAGCCCGATAAACTAATAAAAATCTTTGGCATGCTCTCACTTACTTAAAAACTGAAATTCTTAAAGGACAATGAATAGAAAAGTAGTTCTTGCAAAGTCTTGATTCATTGATGTGGGAGAATTGAGATACTCTAGTATATATGCTTTTCATGATAACTCTCACACTCTTAATTTACATGATTATACTGTTCAAAGACAAGCATATGAGTTGATTACTTGACATGGAATAAAGTTTACTCATTTGAATCATCCATGTTTACAATAATTTTGCTGCGCTATAAGGATGCATGAAACCCGTATGATATGCTTTCCATCAATCTAACTATGCTAATGTTTTTTAGATTTATAAAGTGGAGGAAACATGAGACTACTAATCATGAGTAAGATCACCATCTCGTTATTTCAGTTTAAATGTTGAGTTCCTTTTTGATTTTGGTTTTCTTGCTCGGGACGATCAAGTTTACGCTTTGGGAGGTTGATGGCTCTGAAATATAGCCATCTACGTCCACATTTAAACTGGATATTACTCAGATTCTTGATAAAATATCTCTCTAAACCCTGCCACTAATGCTAATATTCATATTCGTATGCAATTCTTTCTTTTGTATTTTTCCTGCACAGATAATGGCGTTTAAAGGAGGGAATCACTACATTAAAGTCAAATATACGAGATTTCCAACAATCAGAAGAAACCAAGAGCCGAACAACGGAGTGTCAACACCCGGATTTTTAATCCCAGATGCCTGTTATGCCATACATCCAAATCTCAGGAATACCATTTTTGCGAGACATAACAGATTGGATATCACAGTACATCATCCATTACAATGCATAATAAGGTCTTACACAAATAAAATATCTCATGATCCAGTCTTAGTACAAAAAAGTAGCGGAATAAATAGCGTAGCGGTGGGCTCCATCTTCAGTGTCACAGGCAATGCTGACGATGGGAGATGATCCTAGTTGTTGTAGCCGTCGTGCTATCCTTCTTCCGGATAGTCCTCCTCATAGTCTGGCCACGAGAATAGCCAGGGACAAAGCCATGAGTACTCTTTAAGTACTCGGAAACTATCACTAACAAGTAAAGTAGTTCTAGTAGGAAAGCTAAGTTCTAAGTTTATTTGTAAAGTTAGGTTTGAAACCTAAGCTAAGTTCAGAAACAAAGAAAGATAAAATAAAGTTTGAAATCACCTAAGTGGGAACTTAGTTGGCATAGTCACAACCATGTTTTGGTCAAGTCATGTCACAATTCATTTCATAAGTCATTTTGAAAACATCTGACAACGGAACAGTATGGCCACTCCAACTGTCCATAACCGTGGACGCGGCTATTCAAATAGTTTGACACTCTGCAGAGGTGGTACACTTTCACCACAAAATTCGATACATCTGTCAGGGATAACCCTGAATCATCATACTTAGTATGTAGATAATCAAACATAACCTTTCCTTTACACACTCTAGTATAAGCACCTCTCCTATGAGCTTGGCCTCCCAGCCATGGCCATCTGCCATCCTGGGCACTACATAGGTGGACAACATTGAGAGGTAGCCTTAGCTGAAACCTCTCCCGCGAGGGAACTAATACTAATGCATATAAACTTCTGGCTAAGCCTTATCCAATTCAGTTATTGTGGTTGTACGGTAAAATTGGAATGGTATCGCATCCGAACCCAACCATCAGTTTTTAAAAAGGGCCTAAGGCTCATGCCTCAACATTTTCATCATCATCATAAACCATTTGTGTTTCTCAACACATGTCAAAACATCTCAATAGAATGACTCATCATTCCAAGGTTTTCACAAGTCATTTTCACCAAGTATTCCCATCTAAAGTGATCAAGTTTTTGGTTTAGCTCTAATCACTAAGTTAAGAGTGTTCACTAACGTGGGATTCTAATCTCAGTCTCATGCCATAGAATGACATCTAAGTCTAAATAGATAGGTCAAGTTTTATACTCTTTATGCTATCTATAAACAAGTAAGAAACTTTGGTAAAGTAAAAGAAAGTAAAGCTTGTAAATAAAACATGGAGTAGGTATAAGTCAAAAGGTATAACCAAAGCATGCCTAGTGCATCTTGCTTAGGTTATCTTTCTGAATTCTAGCTTGCTAACAATAGCACTCCAATGCACACATTTGATGATCTAGTATTATCACAAACATCACAAGATTTAATGAACTAAGTTCATTCATTTTATTTGAGAAAAGTAATTTCTACTCATTTAAATTAACTAAGATTTAATATTCTCCAATTAAAATATGGGATCATGTGGACACATATCATCACCACATATTCTAATACATGGGAATGTGATTTAAATGTTGGATCACATTTTAATAAGTTTAAGTTTAATATTTAATGATTTAAAGTGACTAGAAATGCCTATATAGCATTATTTTGGTACTAGTCTAATGTCACTGCATGCAAACCTTAATATTATTACATATTCAGATAGTTATAGTTAAATGTGATTTTTGAGAGTTGGAATCAACTCAAAAGCTATTATGTTTGATTTTAGAAAAATGTTTGAATGTGAAAATCTTCTGTCTTGTTATTTTTTCTAGGATATATCTATAACTCTAATTGATTTAAATCCAACGGGCTTGGATAGAGATTTTCATTATCTTTCCAACAAAATTGGAATCACTCAATTTGGTTTAGTAGATCTTTCTGAAATGTATTTAGGCTAAAATAGATAAATCTAAATTTGAATATACTGGGTTGCGCGAGAACACTAATGGGCCGGCCTGGTTTCACTCCGCGGCACTAAGGACAGCTGATAGGGGGTCCCGCCTGTCAGTGGCTCTTTAAACGCGAAGCGGTACGGGGCAACGTGGATCGTAGGATTAGAACTAAGATCTACGGCTGGGGCTTATCATCGACGACGGACCTGTCGCCGGCGAGGTGGAACCCTACCGGCTCAGTGGGGGTGCAGTGGGGGCGTACCAGGGCTCTAGCGAGTGCGGCGATGGGGCCGATCGAACGAGACGATGACGGCGGACTCAGGGGAGGTCGCGGCAGCTCCGGGGGTGGACAAAATCTACGGGGGCGTCTCCTCCAATGCTGCGGCTATCTTCGGCAAAATTCCAGCGGCTGGCTGCTCGGGCGGCTTTGGCGATAGGTGGGGAAGGACCAGTGGTGAGAGGGGAGCTGGGTGGTGTGAAGAAATGGTGCTGGGGAGTCTCCCTTATATAAGCTCGGCCAGGCGCAGAGAAGCATGGGCGGAGCTCGTCGGTAACGACGACACAGGGTGCTATCGGCGTGGGCAAGGTAGGCGGACGGTGGGCAATTCCCTGGCGGTCAGCTAGGGCTTAATGGTGATGCTAGGGGCGGTGGCTAACGGTCGGGAGCGTCTCGCGCTCTGAGTGACAGAGGTGGTGCTTGACGTGGTTCCCGACGGATGTGGGTCACGCGGCTAGGTAAGGGCGTGTCTGGCGTGGAGAGGTGGTCAAGGCGGAGCGGCGCGCGCGGGCTGTGGTCGAGGTGCGGCTTGTGGATCTCTGTCGGGGATGGAGCTCTAGCGTGCGTTGTGCATGGCACAGAGAGCGGTGGGCGCGTGAGAGGTGAGGTGGTCCAGGGGCTTGCTGGGCTTGAAGAGCGGACAGGGGGTGGTGGTGCTACCACTCCTACTTCCTTGACATGGCGAGAGAGAGGGGTGTGCTCTTGTGGCTTGGGCACGGTCGGCCGGTGATCATGGCGTCGGGGTGGCGCTGCACTGTGGCTAGGGACTAGGGAGTGGGCTGGTTATGGCCTGGTTGGGACTATGGGAGACAAGGAAGGTTAATGGTGATCAAATGGTTCGACAAAACTTGATCAAAACACTATTAGTTAGGCAGGTTTGATTCTGCTCACAGGGTGTTCGACACAATGGCCGCAAGAATTCAACTTTTGAATTTTGAAGTGAATTTTGGTGGAGTTGTTGGTCTCATGCTTGAGTATCTGTGGTTGCTAGGATTTGTCAAGTTGATGTCATTTGAGTGGTTTTTGAAAAAGTAGGATCTAGACATCTGAAATGGATTCCATTTTCAAATGTCATTTAAATTTAGAGTTTAAATGTTTTTGAAAGATTTCAAAGTAGGCCTTGGTACATATTTACTTGTAATAGCAAGGGGTGCAAAGATCCACAATTGTTTCTGTTTGATTTTGAGTGCTAGGAACATCCAAAGTGAGCTAGTTGATTAAAATGGCCAAAGTGACCATTTCCATTTATTAATTCCATTTGAATTCTTTTTCTTTGGATTTTGGTTGGCAATGATCTAGATGATGTGGAATTCATCTTAGAATCATTTTACAACCATTAGAACACACAATCATGGCATTTCAAAAGAATTCCTATTTAATGCAACACACATATGCATGCTTAATTATTTAAATGATAAAAAGTTTTTGTTAACCCTAAATTGGGTGATTTGGATCTTAATAACTTGGATTAAAGTTTTGGGATGTTACAAGAAGGCAGACGCTCTAACGACCAACTATATGGCTGGAGCAAAAATTCTGACCGTATAGCTCTAGACGTATAGTTGGCGCCGCCACCGTTAGGTCAAACAGAACAACTTTAAAGAAGGCTCTATATAAAGAAGGCTCGGGCGATGAGAAAACAAGCCAGACCTTGCCAAAAAAGTGTCTGCCACAGATCTCCAGCCGCATTGAGATCTCCAAACCTTTCTCCATCTCCATAGCCATATTCCACCACTTGTAATAGTAGATCTCTTCTCTGGTTGGCAACATTGTAAGACTATTGCAATCAATCTTATGATTTTCATTTCAGTGTTTCTGATTGTTGATCTCATCTCTATGTGTGAGTAATTCTCCTTGGGCTAAGGGCTTCGGCCTAGCCATGTAGCAATTGTGCATGTGATTTATCATAGATGGGATCGGGTATTAGTTTGTATCCTCTCTTACCTCAATCTAAGGACTTGTCAGGTACCCAAGACCCTGAGGGTTGAGCTAGGTATAGGGAGTATGAGTGACGACTGATCTGCAGGTTGGGAACCCCAGTGATAGAAGGGGTAGTACGACTATATGTGAGGGATTTGCATGGGATTAGCGGTGACATCATTATGCATATCATTAGTTCTATTTCTTCCATGGATGAGACTAGCAGGTTATTTCTATAAGCGGTTGCGGAGGCAATAGCAATTATGGATGCATTGCCCACATATAATTTATCTTGCTCTAACAAGTACACACATACTTTATTTCTATCTTTTATTTCCATCAGATGTTTTGCATAGCTACAGGTGAAACTGAACGCCCTAGGCCCTCTTTCTCCATCATCAACAACAACAAAAAGATACAAGCTATTGGTCTGGTAAAAACACAAAAGGAATTCTAAAACTCCCAAAGGTCCGTTAAAGTTACTTCACTATGCATTCGCTCCCGAGGATTCGATAACCTAGGTCTACTAGGGAAAAAGAGGCTATACTACATCCGTAATGTGGAGCGAAGGTATCAAATGGCATCTAGGTCAAACAATGCTATCTTGACCACTTGATGGGACAAACTCATGAAGAGGTTCAAGTTTTTAAAGGAGAAAAGAATTGTAATGTTCTATTTCATTTAAATAAAAGATGGAGAGCTCCATATTTTCATTAAACATGTTCCAGGATGTTAGCTTGACTTGTTAGTATGTATGGACTAAAATCAGTAGTATGGCTAAGTTGAGGAACCAAGTATATATCGCTAAGTTGTGGAACCAAATTAGTGTATATATATGGGTAATTAGTTGTTATAATATCTGTTTGAATTCTTATAATGTATGTGCTTGCATGCTAATTAGTGCTTCAGATAATCTCTATATGAATTTATGGCAGGTGAATCATGTATTGTATTTGAAATGTCTATTCTGAATGATTTTGAATTATATCCTACTATATATTATTTAAAATATGAAATAACAATTGGAGACGGCCTCTTTTCTGAACCGCCTTAAAATGAAAACCATCTCAGAGCAGAAAATTATTTTAGACGGTCAACAAAGAAGGCCGACTCAGAGTGGAAATTTAATGGAAACAGACATGAAAACAAACCGCCTTAGATCAGGAAACAATGGAGGTGGTGGCTGAAATAAACCGTCTCCGAGCAGAGAAGCAATGGAGGCGGTCGTGAGTAACAGTGGTCGCATGTATGAAATCGTTTAGACTCGTTAGTAAATACATCTGTCTCTAGACCAATATTGTTGGAGACGGTTCTTGTTCACGACCGTTTGAGGGTTTGGTTCTTTGAGCTAGAAAGAAAAACCAACTCATGTTGGTGCGTTCTTCGAGACTATGGTTTCGAGGTAGAATGGGAAACCGGCTCAGGCCAGTGGGGATTTACCAGCTCTACGTTTGGGTTTGGTACTAGTGTGACTTAGCGTCGGTGGGACATCCATAGTCTAATTGTCAAGTTTAGAGGGCAAACGGACTAATTCTGTAGGGAATCAAGCCACGCTTAGAAGCACCGCTGCATCTTGCAACTGGAGCTTGGGAAGAAGAGTTACCATGTTTGTTGTGGAGTTTTTGAACTACTCCTAATAGATATACCGGCTACACTCCTTTCTTCATGGTCCATGGAGCATAAGCAGTCCTATCTTACAACATCCTCCATGATTCACCTCGAGTCGCCACCTAATATGAAGATGAAGCTAAAGAGTCCGAGCAGCTATCTATGGACCTGCTAGAGGAAAAACATGTTCTTGCAGCCTAGAGATCCGCCATCTATCAGCAGAAGCTATGCATCTACCATAGTTGTTGCATCCAACATCGCTTACTTGAGGAAGGTGATCTAGTGCTTCACCTCAAGCAAAAGAAGTCCCGCAAGCTATCCCCTCCTTGGGAAGGACCGTTCGTCATAAGCGAAGGTGACGTAGGTATGATTACTCGGGTCCTTATGATTTGCTACCTAGGACCTGCAGAAAGGCTTATGGCCATCGATTAGTCAATATGAAGATCCAACGAAGCAACCAACACAGATTATAGTTGTATTAGGAAAGATGAACAAAGACCGACATGAAGTTGGTGTTGTAATTATGTAACCTATCCGTATACAGCTTTGAGACCCGACCTATATAGGGCGGGAGAAGCCTACAACAGGCACCAAACAATCCCCAAGCGATTTGTAACCAAGCAATCTCTCGCAATATTTAGGTGACTTTGATCTCATTGTTTCCTGACTTCCGACGAAATCCCTAGCGTTCTCTTTTCCACAAAACCCTAAGTCCTTTATGGACATTGCCGAGATCTCCCATCGTCAATTGGCACCGTCTATGGGAAACTAGAATGCTAGAACCATGTTTTCGGTGGAATTCTCTCTTCCAATCAGCAACCCAACAAAAGCAGATCCATGCCCGCCCACCCCTGTGATTGTACCCGCTGATTTGAACGGTGGATCCGATCTGATCATCGGAAGCTTCCACTTCCAAGTTGAAGACCTCCAAGAGCCACGCCCTTCGGCCCTGATAACATTAGAACCATCGCCGAATCAAACTATGCTTACAACAATTCCAGCATCATCTGTCGGATCCTCCATGGATATCACGATGGAAATCGAAGCACCCGACGAGAACAAGCAAGATGAGACGGATCTTGGGGACCTTGATGGTGTTTATGACAATCTCTACTTCAGATCAGATTCCCCACCAACTCCACCATGCAGAACAAGTCCAGGAAACTCCGAACCCAAAGAAAGCAGTGAAAGCATCAACTTTGGAATAAAGATGGCAAAAACATACCGGAGCAGAAATTTATGGAATTCGCTGATCCACCCAGTGTCTCCCCCAATTCGGATGATGACGCCACAAGTCCATATATGACATGCCACCAAGTTTGCATGATCAATGGAGCCACCTAAACACCACGTGACTCTAACGGTAACCCTATCCTTCACCCTAATGATATTTTATCGGATGACAATACAGGAAATCGCGGCAATGAAGGATATCGTGGTAATGAAGGAAATCCTGGCAACGAAGAAAATAACGGAAATAGAGGAGGTGCCGCGGATAACCGCATAATCCCAGGAAGAAGAGCGGAACCAGGCGGGAAGACAGGTGGACCCTTTAACTACCAGCAATGGCATGGCAAAAGGCCAGAGAAGCAATTTTGGGTGCAGTCCCAATGACAGCTGACACCTCACACGAAGATTTATTAGCATATCAATACCTTCTTCACCATAAAAAGAGAGGCCTACTAAGGATGCAGAGGCAACTAGACAAAAGAAAAAAGCTAGCCGACGAATCCAGCCTACGACGGGCACAACTCAGCTCAACCAGAACGTCCAGAAGCGTAACAGGAGGAGTACCACCAGGAAGGGGAACATCTCGGCTGCAGAACATCCCCAAACCAGAAAGAAACAAATTGATCTGAAACCTCGATCTATCATTCATGTCAGTAGATCAAGTAGGAAATATCAAATAAAAAACGGCCCAAGCAACAATTGTGGTGGCACAAACATACCTGATCACAACCCAAGCTACATCCGATGATCCTCGTGCAGCTCTTCACCGCTCTGCCCTAATGAACCGCGGCATGGTGGGGGAAGCGCTCGCACAAGCAGAACAAGGACCTACGCATCAACCCAATAGATAACCATGCTATTGCAGTAGCCCTGGACACACGTGCCACACTAGGCGATCACAATCGCCACATCAGGAGTGTCTTTCAGGAGTAGAGCCCTGAAGCAATACAAGAGACGAAAATTGCAACTGAAGAGGGCACGACGATGAAAATGAAGATCACGAAGTATGTAGAGCCAGCTGTTTCACTCAACGAATTTGAAAAGCCGCATTACCCAAGGATTTTAAACTTCCACATGACCACCAAAAATATGACGGACTCCAAGAAAACGAAGCTTGGTTAGCAGATTACCTGGCCACTGTCAAGGTACAGGGCGCCTCAACAGCCACATCAATGCAAATTTTCCAATTGCACCTCACTAGAACCGCAAGGTCATGGCTCAGACGGCTACCCGAAGATTCTATTCACATCTGGAACGACCTCGAAGATAAGTTCATCCGACACTTTCATTCCACATTCAAATGACCCGCATCTTTAGAGCAATTGTGGGCATTTAAACAGAACCCAGAAAGTCAATAAGAGCATTTGTCCAGCAATGGAACATCATCAAAAATATAGCAGAATCCATATACAACAAAATAGCAATTGATGCCTTCAATGACGGCCTCCATCGTTGAGAATTCATAGAAGAACTGGGCAAGCCAAACAAAAGACAATCACATAGTTAATGGATATAGCAAATCGATGGGCTGATGGAGAAGATGTGTTGCATCACAAATGAACATGGTCACCCGAAGAAGACAAGGATAAACGCATCAATGATAGGAGGCGATGAAACAATGATGGAAACACGGGACCAAGATACGTCGCGGCCAGTTTTTCAGGTGAAGGCAACCATATGGATAACGACTACAATAGCGAGTACCGCCGCAATAGGGACGAAAGCGGAGGAGGTCAATTAGCATAGCGATATCAACCAAGAACTCATGACCCACCCATGTCCACAATGCAAATACCGGAAGGGCCCTGTAATATGCACTTTTTCCTCGACTCGGCAAGAAAAATACAATCAAACCACCTCATGAAATATTGCCGACCGTTCTTAAAGATGCAAGAGCTATGCAACGCAAAAGCAATCGGAGTAACAAGAAGAGGATACACATCCACACCTGGCACGTTAGCCATCGATGCACCCCCTCCACCAGCAGGACAACCACAAAACACAACCAATCAAAATAACGATTACCCTAGGTCAAAAGGGGCAATGTTGATGATTCAAAAAGGGCGTCCATCCAACAGAATTCAGATGCTAATCACAAGACAAATTAATATGGCAGAAATGGCTCCACCAACCACACCCGAATATCTCCACTGGTCAGAACAGGGTATCACATTTATCAGAGCTGATGACCCTCATCGTGTACCAAGACCAGGCCATTCAGCCTTGATAGTAGAAGCACAAATTGGCGGATTCGACATGAGTAAGTTCTTCATGGACACATGAAGCAGCATAAACCTAATCTATGCCAAAATGCTTAGGGCAATGAATTACCCTTTGGAAAATTTGGAACCAACAGAAACATCCTTCAACGGCATCGTACCAGGTAAAGCCAAAATTCCTTTAGGTAAAATTTTCCTTGACATTGTGTTTGGATCCAAAGAAAATTTCAGGCGGGAAAAGCTCGAATTCAAAGTCACGGACTAGCCATCACAATATCACGCGATCCTGAGATGTCCGACTTTTGCACAATTCATGGCAGTTCCTCACTATGCATACCTAGTCATGAAATTTCCAGCACCAAAGGGAATCATATCAATAAAAGGGAGCTTCACACGTTCTGATAATTGTAATCGGGAATTCAACAAAATTTCTGAATCTTTCAGGAGGGCAACCGAGTTTAAGCAACTCAAAACGACAACAACCGCATAACCTCTCACAGTAACACGGGTCAACCGTGACCAGGCCTTCAAAACTACAAAGGACACTAAGGAAGTACATATCCACCCCACCGATCCAAAGAAAACAACATTTGTGGTGTCCAACCTTGGTCCCACATAGGAAAGCACGCTCATCGAGTTCCTCTGTGAGCACTGGGAAATCTTTCCATGGCTACCTTCTAACATGCCGGGAATTCCCAGCGAACTCGCTGAGCACGCACTAAATTTGGATCGAAAAGCAAAACCATTCAAGCAATCGCTTCGTCATTTCGCGAAACCAAAGCACAAAGCTATTGGAAAAGAGCTACATTGGCTCATAGACGCTAATTTTATAAAGGAACTAAAGAAAGCAGAGTGGGTCGCAAACCGAGTATGCGTCCCAATGAAGAACACCAAAGAATTATGGATGTGCATCGACTTCACATCATTAAATAAACATTGTCCAAAGGATCACTTTCTGCTACCGCGAATCGCTCAGATAATCGATGCAACTGCAGGATGTGAATGTCTTTCATTTCTGGATGCATCTTCAGGATATCACCAGATTCGAATGAAGGAGGAAGATTAGGAGAAAACAACGTTCATCACACCTTATGGCGTATTTTGCTACACAACAATGTCTTTCGGTCTCAAAAACCCATGGGCAACATATCAACGGATGATGCAAAGTTGCCTGGGAGACCAAATTGGCACAAATGCACAAGTATATATTGAAGATGTCATAGTTACATCAAAACAAAGCTCATCACTTGTCAAGGATCTCCAAGAAACATTCAACAACCTAGACAAGTTCTGCATCAAGTTAAACCCGACAAAGTGTTCCTTTGGAGTCCTAGCGGGGAAACTCCTCGGATACCTAGTATCAGCAAGAGGAATTGAAGTCAATCCCGAGAAAATACATGCAATCTTAACAATGAAAAAACCAACAAATTTATGAGGAGTGTAACATCCTGCCGAGCGAGTGGCATTGCTTAGCCGTTTCATTGCTCGATTAGGAGAAAAAGCATTGCCGTTCTACGCCCTTATGAGAAAATCATATAAGTTTGAATGGATCGAAGAAGCTCAGCATGCCTTTAAAGACCTCAAGAAGACGCTATCGACGCCCCCCGTCGTCGTGTCTCCACGAGAAACAGAGCCATTACTTCTTTACATCGCAGCCACAAAACAGGTGGTCAGTATGGTCCTAGTTGTGGAGGGACCCGGAGAAGGAAAAAATCACGGTGTTTAGAGGCCTGTTTATTTTTCGAGAGAGGTCCTCTCGCCATCCAAACAAAGGTACCCACATTACCAAAAACTAGCATATGGAGTATTCATGACAACATGGAAACTACGCCATTATTTTTCGGAACATCCGATCATAGTGGTCAATGAGGCACCTCTGTCGAACATTCTTAGTAACCCAGAAGCAACTGGGTGTGTCTCCCTATGGGGCATCGAACTATCTCCTCGGAATATCACGTATGAGAAACGAAAAGCTATTAAATCACAAGTTCTGCCAGATTTCATCATGGAATGAACCAAGTTACAATGTGTGGGTGCACCTGATCTTTCAAGCGCCTGGACAATGTACTTCGATGAATAAAAAAGAATAAAAGGAGTAGGAGCAGGGGTCATATTAATATCACCACAAGGTTACAAGATGAGATATATACTTCAGATGAGTTTTGCGAATGCATCCAACAATTAAGCTGAGTATGAGGCCCTGTTGCACGACATGCGAATGGCAAAGGCTTGCGGTGCAACTCGTCTAAAAATCTTCGGTGAATCTAACCTCATAGCACAACAAACAATGAACAAGTGTGATGCTGTAAGCGACAATATGATTTTTACCAAGATCTCTACAGCGTCATGGAAGCTTGGTTCGATGGATGTGAAGTGTCACACATAGGAAGAGCAAGTAATGAAGAACCCGACAATTTGGCAAACATCGGGTCCTTGTGCTTACCAGTGCCACCCTGGGTTTTTTGGAAAGAAATATCTGAGCTTTCTATCAATGCAAAAAGAGTCTCTGAGGTCATAGATCCTAAGACGGGAAAAAAGAATAAACCGAAAAAAATATTTGGGGGCTTCATCAGCCAGTACAAGGATAGAGTAAACCCTCGAAGAAGAACCAGAAATTGATGAAGTCATGATAATTGAACCTACATGGATGCAGCCATACATAGCATATATGACTCAGGGAGAACTGCCTGAAGATGTGACAGAAGCCCGACGAATTAATCGGAGGTTGAAAGCCTTCAGGATAATCAAAGGAGAATTATATAAAAGAAGTATCTCGGGTGTGTTACAGCGATGTTTCACACTCGAAGAAGGAAAAGCTATAGTCAAAGATATACATGAAGGAGTTTGCGGTCATCATGCTAGCAGCCGAGCAATTGCTGCCAAGGCATTCAGGGCAGGATTTTATTGGTTTATTGTAGTTCAAGATGCAAAGGATATAGTCAGAACATGTGAAGCATGTCAACGATTGGCAACAAAACCAGGAGCAGCAACAACTGAATTAAACCCTATACCTCTAGCTTGGCCTTTCGCTTAGTGATGGCTTATATGGTGGGCAAACTTCACAAGTCATCTCTAGGAGGACACGTCTTTCTGCTTATAGCAGTCAACAAATTTACTAAATGGATTGAAGCAATGACAGTCACCACTCAAGATGGAACTTTGGTTGTGAATTTCATAAAATCCATAGTATTTCGATTCGGGGTACCAAACAACATAATCACAGACAATGGAACCAACTTCACCAACAATGAATTTAAAGAATACCGTGAGGAGATGGGAATCAAAGTAAGCTACGCTTCAGTGGCTCATCCGCAAACTATTGGACAAGTGGAAAAAGCCAATGGCGTAGTAACTGCTAGCCTCAAGAAAAGATTGCTTGCACCACTCAATAGAGAGAAATGAGAATGAGTTGGTGAGTTACCTTCTGTTTTGTGGAGTTTGCGAACCACCCCCAACACTACAACACAAGAAACACCTTTCTTTCTTGTCCACGACGCTGAAGCCGTCCTTCCAGTCGAAGTTTCACATGGATCTCCCAGAGTGACTGCATATGATGAAGATGGATCAAGAGAAGCGTTTGAAGATGATGTTGATGCACTCGACCAAGCTCGAGATGAAGCCCTACAAAGAGCTACTATATATCAGCAAAACTTGCGCAATTATCATGGGCGATGATTACGTCCAAGATCCTTCGCAGTAGGGTATTTAGTTCTTCGAGTAAAGAAAGATGGTCACCGCAAACTAGAATCACCTTGGGAAGGACCCTACATCGTTACAGAAGTTATTCCTGGAGGAGAGTATCATTTACAAGACAAGAAGACAGGAGTACAGTATTCCAAACCATGGAACGTTGCACAGCTATGAAGCTTTTATGCTTAAGAGATCTTATGTTTACTTATAAATTCAATAAGGCCTATGGCCTGGATTTTTTTTTAAAAAGCCAAAAAAAACTTCAGCCTACGGCCAGATAGCAAATCCACCAGAATAATGTATCCTCGGTTAAGCAGTATATGTATAAAGATAAGTTTCTTCATACCTTTAATTTCCATTCATACAAACTCGAAAGGATGAATTATATATGTTTGCTTGATTTAACATCAATTATGAGCCTATGTCTAGATAAAGGCATTTGAACATAGCCTCGGGGGCTACTCCCATTGGGAGCACTATCGTGCACCCGATAGAAAAATAAAGCATGCCAAGAAGAAGGGTAATCATCGCCTAAAAAAATATATGTGTGAGTTTTACATTTATGTATTCTCCGAAGGTTGCTCCCATCGGGAGAATTCTTGGAATATCAAAATATACGGCAAAAATTCAGAAATATTTGCAGCCTAGCAGGGCATCCCACAAAAAATATACAAATCTTGGATCGCAGCTAAATGCGATAAAACTCTGAATGCCGTGTTTAGAAACATGAAGGTAAGACCCCGGGATTTTTCCTGTGTGGCACAGTAACCACACAAGAATGCGCTCTGTCAGTATTTTATCCATATCTATGATATGATGAAAAATCCCGATGGACACGTTGGGTACCTGATAAAATAAAACTGGAATTCAGTATTCGATAAGACCTCAACGGCCTGAACTGAGTTACACTAGTAATAAATTCCGAGCTTAGGCCTGGGGACTTGAATTTGATATAGGACAAACTTGCTTTTGGCCAAGAGAAATTAACTGATTCCCGATCCGTCAGATACATTAGGCTCGTTGTACCAAATCCCTACAAAGCTTGAAAACAGTGAAAGCAAAAGAAAAAGAACTAATCATTTTCTTGAGAATCTAACCGAATCTATGGTTCGGGTAGAGTCTCGGGGGATACTGACATAGGTATGATTGCTCGGGTCCTTATGATTTGCTACCTAGGACCTATAGAAAGGCTTATGGCCCATGAAGAGTCAAGACGAAGATCCAACGAAGCAACCGACAAAGATTATAGTTGTATTAGGAAAGATGAACAAATACACCACGTTGTAATCATGTAACCTATCCGTATATAGCTTTGAGACATGACCTATTATATATATGGAGGGAGAAGCCTAGGACAGGCACCGAACAATCCCCAAATTATTTGTAACCAAGTAATATCTGGCAATATTCAGACGACTTTGATCTCATTGTTTCCTGACTTCTGACGAAATCCCCATCATTCTTTTTTCTGCAAAAACCCTAAGTCCTTATTTATGGACATTGCAGAGATCTCCCCTTGTCATAATGGTTGCTCAATGGTTCTTACTACCTCGTCGATATTCGCGAGTTGAAAGATAGTCCAGGAAAAGACTGCAATTGCAAGGGACATGACCTTGATGGTGACTATTTGGAGATTGCTCGACCATGGAAAATAGCACAACTATGTCCCTTTTATACTTAGCATATTTCCTTTATGTAATATGCACCTTATATGATCAATGAAATAAAACATTTGGTTCGGTCATATCTTGAGACTTTTACCTACTTTAGTTGTTGATTTTTGGATCATATAAAACCTTTTATGCAGATGTTTGCATTTGCACTTGTGAAAAATCCGCCTTCAGGCATTAGCTTAAGTTTTCTAGTTTACACATTTTCTGTTGTTTTTAAGTGGATTCTAGAGTAGTGATTTCTCAGCACTCGATGCTAGTGGTTTTGCTTCTGAGGTTTTTAATGGTGGTATTGAGCATCATCACTAGAGGGCAAAGGTTCTGTGCTAAGAGTTTTCTGTATCATGAAAGTTCAAGCACAGAACCAGAATAATGGACAAACGCACCTGGTTAAAAATATAAAGAAATATACATGCCATACTTAATAAGTAGTAGGAGGCTTGTAGACAAGTTTTCTACCTTACTCACAACTTGTCAACATTATATACAAAATACACATAGACATATTTCATACAACATTGTTTTATGCCTTTGGTGAAGGAGACTTAGAAGCAGCATCATCTACAACAGGAGAACCCCACCAACCTCCTTGCTCTCCGACAAGCCCAAAGAAGATTCTGAAGCAATAGGAGATTCATCTAGAAGATCCTCTACAGGTACAAAGACGTTCGCCTTGACTAGGTTGGCCACCTTGTTGTCGTAGACAGTCAAATAGTTCCAGATAGTTATGCTATCGATCTCCTCGTTGTTTTCGTAAAAATCTGACTTGTCGGATGTGATAAAATTGATGTCGGCATTGTCATATAGATCATTGGTTGGTGACAATGCCATCCTTCCTCCTTCCCTAATAGAAGAAAAATTCTAGGTATTGATCTTCTCGGGGGATCATCTCATGATCTCGGAGAATTTGGCAGTTGACCCATCTTACTTACCAGAAATATCTAAGCATTGGGAAATATCGTTGATTTTCTCGATGATTGTGGCGGTGAAGTTTCCAGTCGGAATCTTCTGACTTTTGAGACTTGGCGTGCTTGCTCCTATGTTGGCCAAGCTGACGGGGGCTACACAGAAAAATCAAAGGCTGTGAGCATTGAACAATGAAAAATATCTGACTTGCAAAACATAAAAATGGAGATGTGTTACCAAACACGCTTGTCTTAGCCTGCTCGCAAGCTACTGCCAAGATATCATGATCCTTTTGGAGTTTCTTGAAGGATTCAATGTTTCTAGCGTTTTTTATTGTGGTATCACCATTTTTCATATTTAGATCTTCAATCTCCACCTTGATCTTATCAATCTCGGTGTTGGCATATTCTTGCATGGATTTCATGGCCTCTTCATGCACCTTGACATCGTCTGCAAGATCCTTCTTCAAAATATTATTTTCACTGTTAAGTTCTTGGATATGTTTGGATTTCGCCATAATATCCTTGGCTTTGGCAACAACATCTACAAGTCAGAAAAATGAACAGTTATGAGCACTTGGAAGTAAAATTATGAAGGCAGAATAGCCAAGTTGTCAGTAGAGGACTAACTCTCGCCGTTTGAGATCTAGTCCTTAAGGAATTTGAGCTTCTCCTTCTCAGCCTTCAGGTCCTCCTGCATCTTGGCATACTTAACACTGACTAACTCTGTCTGAGCACATTCATTTTGCACAATATTCATGCTTTAGTTACTCTTGAGTGTTTAATGGGAAAATCTATGCAATTTGAACTAAATTCATGGGGGGTATAGTATCGGAATTTGAACTAAAAAAGCTACTCTAAGAGTGTCTAGTCAAAATTTAAACTAGAAACTCGGGGCTACACTATGAAGATTTCCATTAGTTTCTCTAAGAGCACTTAGGCCAAAAACTCATTGTTTTCCGCCTAAGAGATTGAGGGCTATGGTGGGATATATCATAAGAAAAATACAAATACCAAGGACTTACCATGTAATGATCCTCAGATTGTTCGCGGCTCGGACAGTGTGGTAATGCATTATATTTGCAATGGAACATAGAATGTGCGCCTTCTTGAATAGATCCTCGGTGTTCAATGTCGAAGGAGTGGAGACAGTAGGTGTAGTTCTATCTAGAGGAACCGATGTAGCTCTAGCCACTCTCTGACCGTAAGATGCTAGAGTAGGCTTGGGAGCTGCCGGATTGCTAGTTGTCAACTTGGCCACCACTACATCCATTGGCTCTTATCCCTTTGGTACGAAATCCTTAGCTAGAGCATCAGCCGTTGTAACAATGGACATGCTCTCTTGCATCGCATGAGAGCTTGGGGGAGTAATTCCCATGTCAGTGGAGCCAGAAGAAACTTGGGATTGAGTGCTAATTATCTCCATGGTGGAGGCTTCTCGAACTGCAGTAGGTGAAGTTCATCTTGAGCTGGCAGCAATTATGGCGGCAGGAGTAGCTAGACCGGTGGCTAGGGATGATTTCAGAAGCATGTCTCGAATATCCTTCGATGTGCAAACAAATTTGGATGGTGTGCCTCAAGAAACTAGTCCTATTCTTCCGAAGATGTACGGGTTAAAGTATAAGTACTAGAAGAGGCAAAATATAAATGAAGATGGAAAAAATAAATACTTACACAATAGTGGATGCTTTGGTTAACAGAAAGTTGGCAACTTTCTTCTTTTTTCTGCTTCCAAAGAGGAGGTGGATTTCTTGGAGATCCCACTCTTTAGTTTCTTTTTCTTCTTGCCCATGGCAGTAGAGTCAAAGGAGGGACCCTTACGCATACGTGTTGCCAGAGCAGGTTGGTCCTTGGAGGCCTCATCATCCGACAAGACCAAGGTATCCTTGTGCTTTGGTCAATGTACCTAAGGAGCCATATTTTCCTCGGGCAGACCCATAACCTAGAAAAAGATCAAGTCATAAATGCGATTGATGGTACCAAGTCATAAGTTTTGGAGTATAAATGATACAAGGTATACATTACCAATGGACACTTGTCATGCACGAAGATGTCATAGGTGATCTTGAAGCTGCACTTCTTTCCTTCACCTTGACCATATCCTTCATGCATATATTGATGGTATCACTAGATAATTTGTCTTGAGAAATGTAGAGAGGATCTTTTTTGTCTCCAGTGTATGTGCGTATCAAGCTAGAGCAATGCTGGAGAGGTTGAATGCTCCTTATGAACCAGCACATGGCCAAGTCCAAGCCAACCAATCCTGTGTCAACGACCCACTCTATCCGTCTTACGATGCAGGAGGCCTTAATGTCGTAGGGGATAATGGCTTTGACCCGCCAATTTGTGGTCTCTGCAGTGGCACTATCCACAAAGTCAGGATATGTGGATTTACGGCCCTTGATGAGGGGTTAACTCATCAATGCCCATTGTTAATGGACTTAGGTTCGAGGAAGTGGGGAGCACTGGAGGCATCTATCGGCTAGTAAACAAGCACACAACTGACACAAGGTTTTAGCCAAGTTCAGGCCTCGTAGAAGCCCTACTCCTGCTTGTCTGCTCTTGATTATGAGGGAGTCGCAGGTTACAAGGGTGCACAGATACAATCTGGCGAGGTGTATGCAGGGTGTATGAGTTGGTCCTCCTCGCCGCCCCCTCCTAGCCTTTATATAGAGAGGCCAGGTCTCAAGGTAGCAGATCGAGTCAGTTACAAGTTAGGCTTTTCCTTTAAGTTTCTATCTACACTTTGCCATGTCCTCCAAGAAGTCTAACTCTAGCGGGCCACCCGAAGCTTTGTTGGGCTTTGATTGCATCGTGGACTCCTTCTTGGGCTAAACCGTATAGGCTAATCTCAGGTACCTGTAAGGTATGCCCACATCAGTAGCCCCCGAGTGTCCAACCGAATCGCAGATTTTGGTGGAGACTATAAGTCTTTCGAGTGCTTGGGATATAAGCTCATCCAAAGTTATTTCGAGTACTGCAGTTTATGTCATAGGGATTATCGATATGCGTGCCTGATTCATCCGATGGATCAGGATCAGTTAACTGCCTTAGGGCAAAACAACGCTATCTACTCAAATTCGAGTTCCCAGACTCGAATTCCGAATAATGCTGGCGTAATTCGACTCTGGCCGCGGAGGTTTTACAAAGTTCAAATTCCAACGGTTTAGGTGTGGGCACTCGATGCATCCATCAAGGCTTATTTCATCATGCCTGTAGGCACGGTTTATATCTGGTAGAGCGCAGTAGATGCGTTGCCAGGTCTTTTTCAGGTCTTACCTTCATGTTGCAAATGCGGCATCCAAATTTTTAGTCACCGCGGAGGTGATTCGGGTGACCCAGGAGACGCAGTCTCTTTGCAGGGAGAATATGAGGCGGAGTCGCCGTTTTGAGTGTCAACGTAATCGGCACATTTTTAATGACTAAGAGTTTTCATATGGTGTGACCAGCGCTCCCTATGGGAGGAGCCCCCGAGTGCCTATTCGAGTCGCATACTCGGTGGGGACTTTGAATATGCTTTCGAATGCTGTCATTTCTTTGTATTTTTGGCCGAATATGTTTTCAATGCTCCCTATGGGAGTTACCCCGGAGTACATAATTGAATCATTGATTTGAAAGGGGGTAGTAATTTGATGAAGGTGGTTATGTGCCTACCAAAATCTTCAGGTCCGTGACCAGCGCTCCTGTTAGGAGTAGCCCTCGAGTGCTTGGTCGACTCTTAGAGTCAAGCAAGGACTGAAGTAGTCAAATGTATCCTCTGCTGAAGCATATGATGTCAGTGTTGATGATTAGATGATCTCATTTGCCTGCCTAAGCGGTATTAACGGGAGGTGATGAAAGTGGGGCCCCATGTTTGACTGAGATTTGACCAGGCATGCGTAATCTTTGTTTTAACTGTGCCTCCTTGATTTTCGCGCATAGTGGGGAAACTGCAGCGACGGTTCACCATTTCCATCGTCACGCGTTTACCTTAATTTGCACCGTGCATCTGGTTGATGCGCTTCTGGCCGTTGGATTACATCTGCCTTGTGGTTAAGTAGGGGTCCCTATGCGGTAAATTTCCCCACAATTTCTCGTCTTCTACCTTGTGCGCTGCTACCATTGCTTGTTGTTGCTCCTCCATTGCTCATGCCCCCACCACTGCGCTAGATGGTCTCAAAACCGTCCCAAGCTACTTCCTGTGATCCTATCACCAGCGGAAGATGGGGAAGAAGAATGGTACGGCCGCATCTAGTTGTACTACCATCGCTGCTGCGACCAAGAAGAGGGGCACCATTGCCGCCGGTTCCGACACTGTTGGTGCAGCCGGAAAGAAGAAAGGCGCGGGGATGCGCATCACCAATGGCCCGTGGTGGCGCACCGCCATCAAGGAGCATGAGCTCGAGCAACACCGCCAGGACGGTCTTCTTCCTACTGATGAAAAAGACTGCAAGATGCCTGTCTTGGAGGTAATCCCCGATCCCCCTACTAGATTTTGGGTGATGTTCCTTTCCTATGTCCTTCTCGGCCTTTCTCTCCCCCTCCACAAGTTTGTGCGAGGGTTACTCTATTTTTATAGGCTCCAGCTGCATCAGCTAACCCCAAATTCGATTCTGCACATTGTGTGCTATATCACTCTCTACAAGTCCTGGCTCGGGATTGAGCCACACTTCGACCTCTTCAAAAAGCTCTTCAAGCTGAAGCGGTAGTCAGGTTCTAAGTCTGTGGTCTATGATATTGGAGGCTGCGGTATCCATGTAGACACGACTGTCCATTACTTCTCCCTCAAGAGCTCCGATTCCGTCCAGGGATGGAGGGAGAAGTGGTTTTACATCCGTGATCAGAAGGTTGAGGGTGAGCTTTACAGGCTTGCTCCTTTTAACCGGAAGGCGGAGTTCAAGAAGATAATATCTTGGAAGAATGTGGTGATGCCTAGTGAGGCCGAGGATGTCGTAGTCTTGTACAAGAGCGTCTGTGACCACCAGCTCATTCGAGGAAAGGAGATTGATGGCCCGAACCTTATCCGCACTTGGATGTGTCACCGGGTGTAGCCGCTACAAGCTAGGGAACACCCAATGTACTTCTGGACTGGCACCGGTGACATCACGCACGTCTCCCAGGAGAACATTTCTTTGGGTGAAGTGGACAAGAGATTCAGGGGGGTGACCAAGTTCACCACCAAGGAGAAGCTCCAAGGTGACTCAGTCATGCTCCCGTTTTTCGCGAGTCACCCTCTACCTGAGGTATCTTTATAATTGTATCTTCTGTGGTTCTTTGATTCCCTGCAAGGCTTGTGTGATGCCATTGTGCCTATTTTTATAGGAATGGAAGGTGGCGACCGTCCTGCCTCCCCAACTGGAAGGGATAATTCCTCCCGAGGCGGAGGAGGAGGACAAATATGTCTCTACCTTCCCTTTTGTTGAGGAGCAGGGAGCCCTCGAGTCTAGTAGGGGCGGCACTCGCAAGTGCTCCCGAAGCGAGGAATCGGATGCCTCATCGCCGGAGACACCGAAGGGTTCTTCGACGGAGGTGGACGCTCTGATCCCCCCAGTGCCCGTGCATGCTGTAGCTCCTCCCGTGCGGAAGAAGTTGAGGGAGAAGAAGGATGAGTCGGAGGACTCCGTCGACCTTGACAATTTCGACGGGTAATGTTTTGACTTTGCTATTTTAATTTCGTGTCTTTAGGATCGTTTTCCTAAAGTTAGGTGCGAATTTTGCTGCAGCAAAACTGTGTCATCATCATTCAATGATTGTTGCTTTATGAAAGAGACCGGAGTCATAGACTCCAAAGGCAAGGATGTGGCGGAACATTCATGATCTCCCCAGGTAGCGGCCAACTACGGTGCCAATTATTCAAGTTCCCCCACGAGGGGGCCATCAGATGGTTTTCCCGGACGTCCACCCAGAAGGAGACTTCGAGTCCCTGGATGATCATGTAAGTGTATTCTTGTCATTCGAAGTTGTTTTGGTGCTGATGGTGCGCTGTGTTCTACAACCTGTCTTGAACAAATCTATTCGCCTTGGCGAACAAATTGCATCTTTGGGCCGACAGCATGCCTAGCTAGATAACCGCACTCGCCAGATCGAAGGTGAGCCTCTTCTTTTTTTCTTTATGTTTATCATAGAAATCTGGCTGAGCTTGAGTTTTCTACATCATCCTTTGTAGGTGAGAACAACGATCTCCTTCGTCGTGTTACTACCCTCGAGAAGGGCCTTAACATTGCGGAGAAGAAAAAAGATGAGGCACTCGCAGCCCCCGAGCACTCTAAACAGGAGTCATAGAGGCGCGAAGATGACCTCGCGGTTGCTGCAGCTGACCGAGAGAAGATTTTCATAGAACAACTTCATTCCATCACTAAAGCGCTTTCAAGTATGCTGCTGTTGCACGTTTGTTCCATGAAGAATTTCCTTTTCCTCTTTTGTTCGGCATCTGATGATTTTAATCATGGGTTTTCTGCAGACGCTTCTAGGGTGAGTTTCGACCCCAAGCTCTTGCTCGCGATGATGCGTTGGCCAGCGCTATGGTCGTAGTCAAAGACCGAAGCGTCGGCGTTCAGGACTCACTCAAAAAGGCCAAGGTTGCACTTCGGCATCCTCGAGAGGACATGTTTCCCAAAGCCAAGCTTATTGAAGACCTGAATGGACTCGTCGAGTCCTTCGCCGGTGGAATCTCCTCGGAATACAAGAATGCATATAAAGGGGTCGGCGCTACCATGGGACTTGTGATGGTGCAAGCCCACGATGTTGACTTGGACCCTAGCAAGGTTTCCACGATGACTGGTTGCTGTAGATGGCCAGCAGGTAGCTTTCGCTCGCTTTACCACTCATTGTCACAAATATGGGCCTCGGCTCATAGAGACACTCGCGAGGTACTCGGAGGACCGGAAAAGGTCGAAGACGTGAAGGCCACGACGTCAAGGGCTATAGCTGAGAAGGCCACGACGTCAGAGGCTGTCGCTGAGTCGATGAAGCCCCCAAGTGGTAATGCATAGCTATAGGCTTAGTCGTGTTGTTCTTTTGTAACCGTGCTGGCACTTGCAGACCTTGTTTTGAATTATGGTTGTGGGGTGTGTCCCCTATCAAAACTTGTTAAGTTTGATGCTTGATTGTTCTGTTCTTCTTTCATTTTGAATCATGGATCTTATCCCTCTATTCTTCTACCTGGTTTGGGACCTTCTAATGATTCACATGATGTGCCTTCTGCTGATGCACCTGGTCCATACTCCCCTGGCAAACCTGTGGTGCAGCCACGTTCGAAGGTGGAGGAGCTATCACTGCTGTCTCGACTATGGGACCGTGTGAAGCATTTGGAGCGAGAGGTACCAGTCATCCGTGGTTTTGCAGATGTCTAGAAATCGAAAGCCGAAAAAGCCATTGATCGCGATATTAATCAGCTTAATGAGAAATTGCAATGTGAGTTTTGCTAAGTCCTCTTCTCTATTCGCGCCACTTATTATGGCGACTCACCCCTATGCTTTTTAATTGCTTGTGGAAGTTGTGACCCATGAGCATATAAGCATACGACTGAATTCCCTAACCTAGGATCAGTTGGAAGCTAGTGGGTACTTCAGGGTCGATCGTGATCGTGCAGTCGCATTGGCGACGCTGCAAGACCGTGTGTCACAGGTGCTGCACTGCTTGAAGAAGGCGCAGTCATGTTTGAAGCATATCTTCCGGGCCATGTTTCCCTTGGATGCGGTGCCCTCAAGCATGTTGACCTTGATGAGGAAATTCCATAATGCCAACGCGGTGCGCGAGTGTGTGCACCAACAACTAGTTGCAGGTGCCAAGGCCGCGCTGTCACTTGTGCGCCTGCATAGACCAGGCATGGACTTGGGTGCCATTGCTGCAGGGTCGCCACCACCTCCAGAGGGGATGGCGTGGAACATGGTACCCCACTATCTAGCGGTTGATTAGCCAGCTGAAGACATCATCGAGTTGTTTGACCAACGTACCAGTGATCTTCTTTTACGTCAATGGGGTAATTTTTGACCTGCACAAAGATGTATAGATGTTGTAAAGTTCGCATAGTTTTGACTGGGTGTTTTGTTACCTGTATTGTATGTAAAGCTTTCTAGCTTGTATATTTTTCGAGTAGTTGTATTATGCAGTGCCTTTTCGTTAGCCTGACGTGCACTATCTCAGCACCTTGCCAACCTGTCAGATGCGTTACAACTGGATTGGGTTTTCTCAAGGGTTCGATTAATAGTATGTCAGCTACTCAGGTTACCGCGTTTCTCGTGTGACAAGGTTAATAGGGTGGAGCAGCTCCCGAGTGAATAAATAGCAATTTAAATAAAACAAAACACAAAGTTGGAGGCACTTAGCTTTATTTATTGCAGAGTACTAGGAGGTATAATGTTTAGCAAAGTAGCCCTTATTGCAAAAGTAAAAACATCTAAGGGTTGAAACGACGCACCTGCGCGATGTTCCAGGGGACGGAGTATGTGACTCTGCTTTCTATGTATTTCAGGCGATATGCGCCACCTGGGATTACTTCGGTAATCACGTAGGGTCCCTCCCAGGGGGACTCGAGCATGAGGTGTCCTTTCTACTTCAGTCGCATGACGAGGTCTCCTTCAACGAAGGACCCTGGGCGTAGCCGTTGGCTATGGTAGTTCCAAAGGCTCTTCTGGTAGATCATGGATCGCTCCGCTGCGATCTCTCGTGCTTTGTCGTGGAGGTCGATAGAGTCTTCGAGTGCGGCCCTTGACTAAGCCTCTCTATACGCAACGACCCTTGGGGCCTTATAGCGCACTTCTGCAGGTAGTACTGCCTCAGTGCCATGTACCATGAAGAACGGAGTGTAGCCTGTGGTGCTATTTGGAGTTGTGCGCAGGCTATGTAGTACTGATGGTAGTTCTTCAGGCAAGCACCCAGCCACTAGTTCAAGTGGTGTGAGGAGCCTTTTCTTAATGCCATTGCAGATGAGGCCGTTGGCCTTCTCGACTTGACCGTTGGTGTGGGGATGTGCTACCGAATCGTAGCTGATGTTGATTCCCAGGTTTTCATAGAAATCCTGGCACTCATTCGAGGTGAAATTCATCTCATTGTCGGTGATGATGTTGTGTGGCACCCCAAACCTTAAGACGATGGAATTGAAGAATTTGAAGGCGGTGGCACCTGTCTGGTTTATTACTGGCATGGCGCCGATCCACTTGGTTAACTTGTCGACTGCGATGAGGAGGAAAGTGTAACCTCCAGCTGATGACTGTTGTAGCTTGCCAACCCTGTCTAGTCCCCATTGTGCGTAGGGCCAGGCCAAATGTATTGGCCTAAGTTCTGCGCCTGGTGCGCGCGGCTTATCCGCGAATATTTGGCAAGCGTTGCACTTCTGGACAATGTGCTTTGCATTGTGCATTGTTGTTGGCCAGTAGAAACCAGCTCGTAGTGCTTTGGAGACAACGACATGACTCCTGGCCACAGGTGACTTCGTGTAATTCAAGGAGTATGGCTCTTCCATCACCATTGGGTATGCACCGCTGAAGGACTCCTATAATGCTGCATTTGTATAGTTCGCCGTTGACGATGGTGAAGGCCTTGGAGCACCACGCTATGTGTCGCGCATTAGTTGGTTGATCTGGTAGCCTGCCGCTGACCAAGTATGTGATGTATGGTTACATCCAGGATGGCTCGATGAGCATGACCTCCATGGGGCCTTGGAGTCCTTCAGATCCTTATTCTTCATCGTCTGGTTTTTCGAGTCCTTTAGGTGGCGCAGCCCCCGAGTCCTTTGATGTGCTACTTGGTTGCTCTAGAACCTTTGGCTTGATGGAGCATTCACAGAACTTCTCCAGGAATACTCCGGGTGGTACCAGAGCGTAGGGGGATCCTATGTTGGCGAGTGTGCCGTCCTCCTCGTTGCTTTCGCGGCAAACTTGCCATAGTTCGCAGCCGTCAAAGTCTCATTCGAGTGCATCATAGAGGTTGTAGTAGGCAATCATGTTGTCGCTCAGGGCATCACATTGGTTCATGGTTTGGACTACCACGAGCTTCGAGTCACCGTAGATGACGAGTAGCCTTGCGCCGTAGGCTTTCGACATCCGCATCCCATGGAGCAGGGCCTCATATTCAGCTTCATTGTTGGAGGCAAGGACCTCCATTCGCAGAACATACCTCATCTTGTCGCCTTGTGGCAACGTCAGGATGATGCCAGTGCCAGCTCCTTCTCGATGTTTTGATCTGTCGAAGTGCATTGTCCATAGGCAGGACATGTCTAGTGTGTCAGGGAGCTAGTTCTCCATCTAGTGAATGAGGAAATCTGGGAGCACTTGCGATTTGATCGCCTCTCGCTTCTCGTATGTGGTGTCTCGTGGAGACAGATCGATTCGCCAAAGCGCGACTCGTTTGGTGGCGTCGGGGTTGTTTAGGATGTTCCCCAGTGGAGAGTCATTCACCACAATGATGGGATGCTCCTGGAAGTAGTGGCGCAGTCGTCGGGATGTCATGAAGACGCCGTATGCCAACTTATGATAGTGTGGGTACCACTGTTTTGTCGGTGTGAGCACCTCGCTGATGTAGTAGACCGGGTGTTGCACCCCATGGATTTTGTTCTCCTCGGCTCGTTCCACTACAACACAATACTGACCACCTGGTTAGTGGCGGAGATGTATAGCAACATGGGATACTTTTCTCTAGGTGTCACCAATATAGGCGAGGTGGACAGTAGACGCTTGAGGTCTTCGAATGCTTCTTGCGCTTCTTCTGTCCGCTCGAACTTCTCAGCTTTGCAGAGGAGTTGGTAGAACGGGAGGGCCTTCTCGCCCATTCGACTGATGAATCGACTGAGCGCCGCGATTCATCCAGCCAGCTACTGGACGCCTTTGGCGTTCTTTGGCTTCTCCATGGCCAGTATGTCCTTTATATTTTTTGGGGTTTCCTTCATTCCCTTTGTGGAGATGAGGTACCTGAGAAGTTTCCCAGATGGTACACCGAAGGCACGTTTTCTGGATTCAGCTTGATCCGGTAGCGATCGAGATTGTCGGAGGTCTTGCGGAGATCATCGAGTAGTGTGGCTTCTTCATTTGTCTTGACGATGATGTTGTCGATGTAGACTTGGATGTTGCAGCCAAGCTAGCTCTTAAGGCAGGCCTGCATACACCGCTAGTAGGTGGCTCCTGCATTCTTCAGCCCGAAGGGCATTGTTGTGTAGCAGAAGACGCCCAAGGGCGTGATGAAAGTTGTTTTCTCTTAGTCCTCTTCCTTCATTCGAATATGGTGATAGCCTGAGTAGGCATCGAGGAAACAAAGGCGCTTGCATCCCGCGGTGGAATCGATCATCTGGTCGATCCATGGTAATGGGAAGTGATCCTTCGGGCAATGCTTCTTCAGGGAAGTGAAGTCCACGCACATCCGTGGGATATCCATGTCCTTTTTAGGAACAAGCATGGGGTTTGCTACCCAGGTGCTCTCCTTGATCTCTCGTATGAAGTTAGCGTCGAGGAGTCTGTTGACTTCCATACTGACCGCTTTTGCCCTTGGTTCTGACAGTCGACGTATTGTCTGCTTCACTGGTCTAGCTTCAGGATTTACGTTGAGTGAGTGCTCGGCAATTCCCTGGGAACCCCTGGCATGTCTGCTGGACACCAGGCAAAGATCTCCCAGCACCCACGGAGGAATTCGACGAGCACGAGTTCCTATGAGGGACTGAAGTTGTTTGCGATGAAGGCCATCTTGGTCGGGTCCATTGGGTGGACTTGCACCGCCTTGGTGTGCACCGACGAGTCGAAGGAATAATCAGGTACATTTGGCTTACTAGGAGGAGGAAGACTATTGTCTGTCGACTCCTTTAGCCTCGCCAATTCCTCCTGCATGCCGAAAGGCTGGGAAATGATGTTGAACTCCATGTCGTAGCTGTCTGACCTCTCGAAGCTTCCGTTGACGGTAATAATGCTGTTAGGGTCCGACATCTTCATCTGCAGGTAAGCGTAGTCTGGTACTGCCATGAACCTCGTGAACACGACACGTCCGAGGATACAATGGTACTTCAAGGTCCAATCCAACATTTCAAATTCGATGCGCTCTCGCCGGAAATTTGCCGGCGTGCCCAAGATGGCGTCCAAGCTGATTTTACCTAGGTTTATACGCCCTTCCCTAGGATGATGCCGTGGAACATTGTGTCGGAATTGTCCACACACGACAGGGGATCCACATGGCGTGCAAGGTGCTGGCAAACATAAGGTTGATGCCGCTGCCGCCGTCCATAAAGATGTAAGTCATTTCAAAGCCGCCAATTTGCGCCTCGAGTACCAAAGGAGAGTGGCCAGGTCGTGGCACCTGGCACTGATGATCTCACGTGTCGAAGGTAATGTGGGACTCGCACCTGCTGAGGTACTCAGTTGTTGAGGGTGGAGAATTTACCGCCCAATTTATTTGGCTAGTGATTGATTTTTGTACTCTATTGGAGGGGCGTCCTTTTTTGATCATGCCCATATTCCCCAGCTCTTGTGGGTACTGCCCGCCTCCGTTGTTCTGGGTTGATTCTGATGGCTCGGTAAAGACACCAGAAAAATGCTGGTGCGGTGTTGATGTAGAGCTCGTTGGGAACCCCAAGAGGAAGATATGATGAGCACAGCAGCAAGTTTCCCTCAGTTATGAAACCAAGGTTTAATCGAACCAGTAGGAGCAAGGAAACACCCCAAAGGTGTTGCTAGCTGAGCCTTGGCATGGCGCACTACCGGTGCTAGTAGCAACGTGGAGACCTGCACAACACAACCACAGAACTCTGTCCCCAACTTGCGATGAGGTTGTCAATCTCACCGTGTTTTGCGGAAAACAAAGGATTAAACGTATCGAATGGAAGGAAGTAATAGTTTGCAGAAAGTAAACACAAAGCAGTAAACAGTTTGTAGATTGAATGTAAAAGAAAGGACCGGGATCCATAGTTCCATAGAGGTGGCTCAACTTGATAGATAACATGCTGGGTGAACAAATTACAGTGGGGCAATTGACAAACATCGAGAAAGCAATACATGCATATACTAATCATCTTGAGTCCTTTGGAACTTGATTGCGCATTACAACATTCTACATAGACCGCCATCCAACTGCATCTATGACTAATAATCCACCTTCAGGTTATCATCCGAACCCCCTCTAGTATTAAGTTGCAAGCAACAGATTATTTCTTTACGAATTGCGTGTAAAGTAAACGATACGATTGTTCTATGAACAAAGGATTGTTGTTTTCTCCCTAGTAGCAACAGCACATCTAGTACCTTAGAGATTTCTGTCACTTCCCCAGATTACCAGAGGCATGAACCCACTATCGAGCATAAATACTAACTCTTGGAGTTGCTAGCATCTACTTGGCCAAGATAGCTACTAACAACGGAAAGCATGCAAGATCACAAATAACAAAGACATGATAGAATCAATAATCAATCTGAAATAGCATCTCAATATCCATCGGATACCCGCAAACACAACATGCAGAATTACAAATAGATGATCTTGATCATGAACGGAGCTCAAGATCTAGACATGAAAGCACAAAGGAAGAGAACCAGCCATCTAGCTACTACATGGATCCGTAGTCCAAGGATGAACTACTCACGCATCACACCAGAGGCTTGCATGGTGATGAAGAAGGCCTCCAGGGTGAATTCACCTCTTCGGCAGGGTGCCGGGAAGAGCTTCAGATCCCTCGTGATCTAGGGATGGAGATGACGGTGGCTATAGACTCTTTCGTGGATTTTTGATCGGGCCCTTAGGGTTTTCGTCCCGAGGGCATCTTATAGGCGGAAGGGGAGGCCGAGGGGGTGCCGGAGGCGGCCACACCACCCCCTGGCGTGGGCCAGGCTGGGCCGCACGGCCAGGTGGTGTGGTGGACCCCTGGCCCCTCTCCGTCTCGTACTATGGCATCTGATGACTTCCGGAAAAATAGGCACTTTGGCTTTTGTCCCGTCCAATTCTGAGAATATTCATTTTCTGACTTTCCTGGAACCAAAAACAGCAGAAAACAGCAAGGCACTTGTGGCTCTTGTTAATAGGTTAGTCCAAGAAATCATATGAAAAGTACTCCAAAGTGTGGACAAAACAAAAAAAGTGGATAAAACCAAGCGTGGAACATCAAAAATTATAGATACATTTGCAATGTATCAACATCCCCAAGCTTAACTCCTGCTCGTCCTCGAGTAGGTAAGTGATAAAACGAAAGAATAATTTTTGAGGTGACATGCACCATCAAAGACTTGATCAAAGTATTTGCAAAACATTCAAAGCTGGGATCATAGTACTTCAATCATAACATGAAAGACAAAGTTCTAGAAATAAGCAAAGAAACTATGATGCAACATGAAAAGGTACAAACAAAAGATTCATGGATAACAATGCTTTGCAAGACGTTTGTTTGTTTCACATAAAGAAAACATAGCATAATAGTATTCAGATTGTCCCTCATAGAGTAGCAAATATAAATGCATAGGACACCTTCAAAGTTCATAAGAGTGACTAGATACAAATAGTTTAAAACAAGCAATATCAAGTTATGCATCAATCAACTAGTCTTGGGACAATGCACATAGAACTAAGAATTGCCACTATGCTCTCAAAGTAGGTGCATAAAGGTAGAAGGTGGAGACTCAATGTAATGGTGGAAGAAATGCCTTCATAGAAGGAAGTAGGGATTCAAGTCTCATAAAGAGATTCCAAAAATTATGGTACTTATAGCTTTCAGCTCTCATTGCCCCTATCATAAGCATCTTTAAGGTGATTAAGGTTAAAGTGACACAACTAAGAGGATATGTTTGACAAGTTATAAACCAAAATCTCATGTCCCTTACTTACGAAGACCGAACCTCATGCTACTCAACTTTAGTCACAAGTAAGCTCTTGTCATTGTAAGTACATGTGTATCATAAAGAACCGCCAACGAGGTACCCCTTGCACATGATACAGGAGCTTTCCCATAATCAAAATAACAAGGCAAGCAGACAATGAGCATCTCAGCGATCTTTTTATTTGCTAGTTGCATAGGTTTTTATTGAGGATGTTTCATAGAGTGCTCATTGTGGTGATGCTGCAAGTGTCCACCATGATTAGGCATGGCTTAGGCTAGCGCCCTAGACGTTTATCTAACACACATATAAACTCCATGATCTTACAGGTTCCACTTTTATTTCACACCGCCGGGATCCGTAAGCAAAAGAACATGATATCAACGGGGTACAAAGTACAAGTGCAATGTTGAAAGCGTTCCCCATGATACATGGTTCTGCTAATTTCAAATTATAAAGCGCAAGCATATACGCAACAAATAAGGACCCAATGGTTCAAGTTTATTAGATGCAAAAAAGTAAAGTGTGCCAGCAAGTTCGTGAGAGCTTTAATCACTAGTTTTCTCATAACAAGTTTAATTTGGAAGGTAAACAAAAGCATGAATATACTTGGAATAGCATAAGCTAGTAGGTAGGTCTGGTGGACTCTTTGGAATAACTTGGTTTAGGGAGTTGGATGCATGAGTGGAACTCATACTTGGTTGTGGAGGCTAGCAAAAGACTGGGAGCGACAAACTAAGAGAGCAATAATGGCCATAACCATGCGGAGCGACAAAACATCATTGATCAAAGCATAAAGTGATACTACAAGTTGAAAACTAAAGGATAATAAAGGCTATGGTGACTTGAGATAGTCATAACATGGTGTGAGCATGCGCCAAGTCAACACATCAAAGGAGAATACCACAATACTATGCTTTAATATGCTAAAACAACGCATGATTCATCCAAGGCACATTAAGCAATCTCAATTGTTTATAACAAGTCATGCTACATCAACTAATACTAAGCATAAATCCAAAAAAATATCAAGCATGGCATGACAAAGCATAGGCCACAGTAAAAAACGAGCTCTTTTTACCACATAAGTATGAACTTTCCTAGTCTTTTCCAAACCAAACCAAACTATTTGCAAACCAATGTATGAAAGAGGGGGTCCAACCAATTTATTCAGCAAACTAAGAAAACCAAGCAAACGAAAAACCAAAACGAAAATGAAAAAGAAGACGCTCCAAGAACAACACAACTGTGCATGAAACAATAAAAATGAAGCGTTTGGAAGAAACCTGTGATTTTTATTGATGAAGAAGGGGATGCTTTGGGCATCCCCAAGCTTTAACACTTGTTCTTCTTGGATATTTCTTGGGGTGACACACGTGGCATCGCCAAGCTTGAGCTTTAGTCCATCCTTCATCTCATTACTCATTCCTTCCATACACCTGGAATTTTTCCTTCATACAAAACTTCACACAATCTTTATTAGCAACATTAGTGCACCAAAGATAAAAGGTCTTAAGGTTCAGTTCCAACACCAAATAAACTTCCATTAGAACACTAGCTACTGTAGCACTTCCCTCAAAAAGCTCAATTCCCCAAAAGAACTCAAAAAGGAACCAACAAGAAGCAAATGTAGAAAATGGCAGAAATCTGTCAAAACAGACCAGTAGGTAAAGATGAATTTTTTCGAAGACCTTCTGTTGCTCAAATCAAAAAGTGTTGACCTAACAAAAGTTAGATAACAACCTGGGGCAGAAGCACAAACATTCACGCCTCAAAAAGACGTTCGGAGATTTTACACGAATTTTTTCGGTGAAGCACAGAAATCTGTTTCAGGACAGCAACTTTCCCAATCATTACTTCTCTCTCATTAGAGGTTACTCTTGGCACAAAAAGCAAATAAAAAGGATAAGGAGCGGTTATTACTGAAGTAATAACTTCCAAGACTCATCTAAAACTTTTGGGTTATCTCCCAATAAGTACTTTTCTTTAACGCCTTTAAGTTAGGCATAAGAAGCAAGAAAAAAAATCAAGTGTTCTCAAATGAAGAAGCATTAAGATCAATGCTAGAAATATTTTCAATAAGGCAAGGTATATCATCCAAATAATTTCTAGAGGATCCTCTCTCAATGCTCTTAGGTTCACTATTCTCATCAAAAGGGTTTGTAGGAACAATCCAATCAAGATTCTTTTCTATGGCATCATATATTGCTACTAGTTTAAAGGGTATTGGTATCTTAGGTTCCTCCCCATTAGGTTCAATTTTGTTCATCTTTTCTCGTGTACCAACAACATCTACACATGAGCCTAGCATATAGAAACGTTCAAAGACTTTCCTAGCTTCCTTGGCAACATCATAGAACTCCTTAAACAAAGTTTCTAGAATAAAATCCCTCTTTTCAGGGTCCTCAATTTCTTTAAGCTTAAGAAACATTACTTGCATTAAGGGATTGAGGTTAACAAACCTAGCTTCTAACATATGAATTAAAGAAGCTGCAGCAATCTCATAGTTTGGAGCAAGTTCTGCAAGGGATCTATCCTCTGTATCTTCATGTTTGCTAACATGATTAAAGAATTCATCAATATTATCTTTCCCAATTATAGAACCACTACCAATTGAAAGGTATTTCAGGGTGAATTTAGGGATCAACACGGTGAGCTAAGGAAGAGGTGACAACTAAAGGAGACTTAATTTTTGTGTGTTTTCAAATAAGAAAGCAAACTAGTAAAACTAATTTTTTTGTGTTTTTGATAACAAAGCAAGCAAACAAAGAAAAAAGAAACTAAGCAAAAAAAATAACAAAGTAAAGAGATTGGTTATGAGGGACTCCACTTGTGAAGATGTCCTTGCTCCCTGGCAACAACGCCAGAAAAATGCTTGATGGCTCGGTAACGGCACCAAAAAAATGCTGGTGCGGTGTTGATGTAGAGCTCGTTGGGAACCCCAAGAGGAAGGTATGATGAGCACAACAGCAAGTTTCCCTCAGTTATGAAACCAAGGTTTAATCAAACCAGTAGGAGCAAGGAAACACCCCAAAGGTGTTGCTAGCTGAGCCTTGGCAGGGCGCACTATCGGTGCTAGTAGCAACGTGGAGACCTGCACAACACAACCACAGAACTCTGTCCCCAACTTGCGATGAGGTTGTCAATCTCACCGTGTTTTGCAGAAAACAAAGGATTAAATGTATCAAATGGAAGGAAGTAATAGTTTGCAAAAAGTAAACACAAAGCAGTAAACAGTTTGTAGATTGAATGTAAAAGAAAGGATCGGGATCCATAGTTCAATAGAGGTGTCTCTCCTTGATAGATAACATGCTGGGTGAACAAATTACAGTGGGGCAATTGACAAACATCGAGAAAGTAATACATGCATATACTAATCATCTTGACTACTTTGGAACTTGATTGCGCATTACAACATTATACATAGACCGCCATCCAAATACATCTATGACTAATAATCCACCTTCAGGTTATCATCCGAACCCCCTCCAGTATTAAGTTGCAAGCAACAGATTATTGCTTTAAGAATTGCGTGTAAAGTAAATGATACGATTGTTCTATGAATAAAGGATTGTTGTTTTCTCCCTAGTAGCAACAGCACATCTAGTACCTTAGAGATTTCTGTCACTTCCCCAGATTACCAGAGGCATGAACCCACTATCGAGCATAAATACTAACTCTTGGAGTTGCTAGCATCTACTTGGCCAAGATAGCTACTAACAACGGAAAGCATGCTAGATCACAAATAACAAAGACATGATAGAATCAATAATCAATCTGAAATAGCATCTCAATATCCATGGGATCCCTGCAAGCACAACATGCAGAATTATAAATAGATGATCTTGATCATGAACAGAGCTCACAAGATCTAGACATGAAAGCACAAAGGAGGAGAACCGGCCATCTAGGTACTACATGGATCCGTAGTCCAAGGATGAACTACTCACGCATCACAACGGAGGCTTGCATGGTGCTGAAGAAGGCCTCCAGGGTGAATTCCCCTCTCCGGTAGGGTGCCGGGAAGAGCGTCAGATCCCTCCCGATCTAGGGATGGAAATGACGGCGGCTGCAGACTCTTTCGTGGATTTTTGATCGGGCCCTTAGGCTTTTCGTCCCAAGGGCATCTTATAGGCGGAATGGGAGGCCGAGGGGGTGCCGAAGGCGGCCACACCACCCCCTGGCATGGGCCAGGCTGGGCCGCGCGGCAAGGTTGTGTGGTGGCCCCCTGGCCCCTCTCCGTCTCGTACTCTGGCATCTGATGACTTCTGGAAAATAGGCACTTTGGCTTTTGTCCCATCCAATTCTGAGAATATTCATTTTCTGACTTTCCTGGAACGAAAAACAGCAAAAAACAGGCAGCTGGCACTGTGGCTCTTGTTAATAGGTTAGTCCAATAAATCATATGAAAAGTACTCCAAAGTGTGGACAAAACACAAGAAAGTGCATAAAACCAAGCGTGGAACATCAAAAAGTATAGATACATTTGCAATGTATCAGGTGCAGCCACAAGCGGTGACGGCCCGGGTGGTGGTGCTCTATGATCCACAGCATCCGGGGCAGCTCCGTAGCCCTGATTTATCGCACCGCAATTCATCTTGGTGAGGCCTTCGTGGAGCCTGAGGAATTCGCGACAGTCCTTTAAGAGGTTGTTGGAGTTCTTCTTACCATCGTGTTTGTCGATATAGAAGTGGACGTTGCAAGGTGCAGACAGTTTGTCCTGGATAGATGTTCTAGTGGCTTAATCGTGGGTATGGCGTTGCCATACCTGCGTTGTCTTCCCGCTGTCACGGTATCCACCGCTACGGTATCCACTTATTGTGGTTGCCGTCGTCGTGTCTATATGTGGTCCATGTCGACTTCTTCACGTTCTTCGTAACCGTGCATCCGACATTTTCCTCGACGGTCACGTCTGTAGCCGAGGTCGTCATCATCTTCTAAGTAGACACGGTTGTTTTTCACCGAGTCCTCTCCGGCAGCCCACCTGTTCGCGATCTCCATCAGGTGGTCAATTGTTTTGGGCTTCGAACGGCCCAACTCCTCCCTGAGCTCTCTATGGCGTAGGCCGCCATTGAACACGTCGATTGCGTGGTCCTCGGAGATGTCTTCTATAGACTTTTTAATGATGGACCACCACTGGATGTAGGAGCATAGTGACTCGCCGGGCTTTTGGTAGCAGCTCTTTAGCTCCTCGATTGATGTGGGCCTTTTGTAAGTGCCCTTGAAGTTTTGCACAAAGCTGTATACCAGCTCGTCCCAGCTGCGGACCGACCTGCGGGGGAGGTTGTTGAGCCATGTGTGGGCAGTGCCTTGCAGCTGGAGCTGAAGGCATTGCATGGCTGTGCTCCTGGTTCCACCATGCAACCTCATGGAGGAGATGTGATCCTCCAGCCAAATCTTCAGGTCTTGGAGGCTCTTGAATTTTTGGTCCTTTGATGGGAGTTTGAAACCTTTCGGCATTCGCTTTTTCCGTATGGCTCTGTTGAAGCAGTTGGCGTTGTAGAGCTATGTTCCTTCATCCTCCGAATCCATCGAGCGAGAGCGCCTTGCGTGCATCTTGTCGACCTTGCGTTGTGTGATGTCATCACGCACATCATAGTCATATTCATGTCGACGTGAGCGGCGTCGCCGTGACAAGTCATGGTTGTCATCGCTGGAAGAGGAGGGAGAGTAGTACTTGACCAAAGCCTTGCTTTTCTTCGGCTCTGGTGCTGGATCGTTGGTGGGCATGGCTTCGACCAGTCCTAGGCCAGCGATTGTAGATCGATGCATGGTGGATAGTTGATCCCTAACTGGCGGCTGGTTGTTGAGCAAGGAGATGGTGGCTGCGGTCACAGCTTCTTGTGGTGTTTTCGGGAGCACGTCACCCCATGTATCCACCATCATGAACGAGAAGTCGAGGGCTCGAGTGGCCTCGTCTCGCTCCTTGTCGTTGAGCTCGGCCAGTCGAGCACGCCTTTTGGCAGCTGCATAGCCGTTGCCCTTAGAGGAGGATCCTCTGATGGAAGAGAGTTGAGCTCGTCGAAGGCTCGACTCGTCCGCCGCCCTTTTGTGCTCATCCAGATGGGTGATCACTTGTTGTTGGCACTTGTATTCCTGCACGAGTAGCCAGTGGTAACCCATCATCATTTGTTGGGATGAGTTTGGTGGCAGGGGGTTTCCCCGTAGGGCCTCCCTACAGCAGGCTAACTCGACATCGTTGAGCTCCATCAGCTGTCGCTCATGTTCACCCTCAAGGTTGGGCGGCTGCAGATCTTCTTGGACGGGTCCAACTACAGGGGGTAGTTTGTTGGCCTGTTGTTGGCGGGTGCACCGTTGGTGGGGTCGCCATTAGTGGGGGCACCATTTGTGATTGCGATGCCACCATTGGTGCTTGTGTTTCCCTAAGTGCCGCTGCCACCCATGTTGATGATGGCGCACATGAAGTCGCTCGGGAAGCTGTTGCTCCCGCATCTCTCAGATCCGGACCCGTAGGTTTTTTCTTCTATCGCCAGATCCCCTAGATCGGACTTGCAATTGTTGCCGTCCGTATTATCGACTGATGCTGAGGCGTTGAGTTCGCTCAGGGTGCCTATTGACGGTGGGAACCACAACACGGGAGAAACCGCAGGAACCTTCGACTGATCAGGGAGGCGAATTGTGCCGAGCTAACCAACTTGGAAGCGTAGGCTTCTGATCGCTAGGCCGATACCGTCGCCCACAGACATGAAATCTGGGCGATTCGCCGGTGTGTGCACGTGTTGGAAATATGCCCTAAAGACAAATAGTAACAAGGACTATTACCATATTTCATATAGTTTATGATTAAGTTTTATATCATGCTATAACTGTATTGAGTGGAAACATCAATACATGTGTGATATATAAACAACCAGGGGTTCCCAGTGAAACTCTAATCACTGGTTCATTGGTCAACAGATGATGAAGTTACCTGATCATGTGGCATTTATGCCAGTTGGAAATGGAGTCAACTCATTCTAAGAATGAGATGATGAACCAATACCCAACCTAAACATCCTGACCCAATCATGTCATTTATTCAAGTTACGATGATTAGAAATGGATCCTCGTAGACTATTCCTTAGACCGTGAGGCTATATCAATCACTGTCTCCCGAGAGTGCTTTGGTAGAATCAAGCGCCACTTGGTAATACAGTGGTTATAAAGGTGTGTTCAGGTACTCGGAGGAAACCATAGAGGCAATATATGTCAAGAGCGGGATTTGTCCGTCCATGTGACAGAAAGATACTCAAGGGCCCACTCGGAGAAGTTATATCCAATAGCTACGCAGCGTGTGATTTCATTACAGGGATATCACTTGTCGGAACGAGTCAAGTAGCATTGTTCGGTAACGAGATTGAACATGACATGGTGATGTCATTGATCAGATCTCGGGCAATGCAAGTATCAAGAGACAAAGGGAATAAGACACGACTGTCCCGGTTCAAACGATGAAAGATCTTCATGGAACACACTGGGGTCACATGGCCATCCAGGTCCCTTTGTCGATCATTGGTACGGGAGTGTCCCGACCATGTCTGAAGTGTTCCCAAACCGTAGGGTATCACGCTTAAGGGTTTTATGATGCTTAGAGAGTGTTTATAGGATCAGAAGAATCACCGAAGAATAGTAGAGAGAAAACTGGAAGGGTTTCGGTAAGTCCGGAGGATGTCCTGAGTGGATATGGAAGGTTTTCCATATCCACGGAGATTGAATAATATGTGAATAAATGTTAAATATTGATTTAATCATTTATTCATAATAATTTAATAAAAGAGAAAATCAATTAAAAGGTCAAAGGGCTTAATGGGCCAATTCTGGGAGGGGAGAGGGCCTATTAGGGAAAGGAGAGAGGGAGAAGGGGAAAGGTGTTGGCCGGCTCGGCCAAGCCCCCCCACGCGGGGCCCACTAGGGCTGGCCGGCGGCTGCCCCTCCCCCTCCTCTCCTTTAGTCCCACCCCGGGACTTCGAGGGAGGTAGTACCTCCCCTCGCCCTAGATATAGTGGGGGTATTCGGCCGGATAAATACATACAATATTCAATAAAGGTCTTCTCACTTTTGGGAAGACCTCCAATTGATATTCTCTCTCTCTCTCTCTCTCTCTCTCTCTCTCTCTCTCTCTCTCTCTTTCTCTCTCGCGTGATCATGGTCCCAAGTTCGGATTGCGCGAACGAGGGACATCTTCACTGCAGAGCACGATCACGCTGCGGGATTCGGATCCAGGAGCTCTACTTCCGCAACTGCTGCTGGATCGGGGAAGCGGGAGTCATCGTCAGGCACCAGACGTGTGTAATTCCCTGCGAGGTGTCGCATTTGGGGCACTCAAGTCATTGGAGCCGTTGGAGAACAACGACTTCATCACGAACTTGAGGTCGGCTTCGGCTCATCTACATCAACCACGCTCTCCGGAGCGTTGACAACGCTTTTCGTTCTACAAGGGTAAGTTCGCGAAAATCCCCTCCCCTTACTGTATTACTAATAGATAGGTCCTGGCAGCATCAGGGGTTCAGGGGCGTAGGGTAAAATTTATTGTTTTCATACGCGGAACCCCTACAATGGTATCAAAGCTAGATCTATGCGTAGTAATGCTAGTACAGGTAGAACACACGAGATGTAGCGTGTGGGCGTTGATCTTTTAGTTGTTACCCTCCCATGTGTACTTGTGTATACCGCAGTAATGCTCGATGAAGCGGCCCCCAACCGACTTTACGCATTCATTCGCGAGACTGGTCCATGCTTGACATACGGCTTGTACCGTATAAAGTGGCTTAGGAGGGTGTCTATCTCTCTCGCATTAGTTGGTATGCCATTTGATACAGAGGGCCCCGAAAGGGGTATAGTAGAGACAACTACTTGATCAGCATTGTGCTGAAAGTTCGTAGGTAAGAACGGTTCTTGTGCGAAAGCCCATTCTGCCATGTAAAACATGCAAAGATAAAGTAGAGGCTTCTAACTTTGTTTTGTAGGGGGGCGTTGATTTGTGATATGGTTGTGGCAAAGGTAAAGTGATTACCTTATGTTACGTAGTAGTAGATAGTCACGGAGGTGACAGACTACCACACCGGAAAGAAACCGGTACCCTGGTGGCTACGACGCCAGAACCCTGGCGCCGGAATCCGGTGACGACGGATGGAGATCACGACATGAAGGACCATATCACATCACATTTACATTCAATGTTATTATTTGTATATCTTATTGTGTGCTAGTATTAGATACTCGATGGTAGCCTAATAAGATGATCCCTGTTAAAATTACCAACAATTGTGTTTCCCCTTAGTGTGCACCACCAAGAAAGTTCTTCGGTATGAGGCGATCCACGGTACAGGCGTGGGTGTCAGACATATCTATGTTTGAATACAGTTGGTGTAAGACACGTTGCACAGTGAATACACTAAGGTGGAGTTGGTGAGCCTAGCACGTTACAGAGACGTGGCCTCGGAATGCGGATGGTTGAAAGATCGAGCATGATTGGCATGAAAGATGTGACCGACATTTAGCGTCCACCCTTGAACCCACATTGATGGCCGTGATGATCGAGGTAGATGTGGCTGATAGGGGTCGTGTTATCACTAGGAACATTCTAGGGATAGGTGTTTCTGAGTGGAGATATTATTAAATCATTTAATTATAAACTTAGTCTAAATTCCTTTTGCAATTGTAAATGTAGAAAAGTTCTCCCTGATGCCACCTTTTCTATTGACGATTGATTGGTCAGAAGGAGAGAAGCTCAGATTAGATGGATCAAAATTCTCTATATGGTTGCGCATCTCCACGTTCTCCTTAGCGAGAATGACGTGGTCGACTACATACTCGACGGATGGATTTGGATAAGCCCATTGACCTAGAGACCCCAGAGCAGCGGGAAGACCACTATCACCGTCGGGAGATGGCCTCCTTCATTTCAATTACAATGCGTTTTGGAATGGTGGACAAGCTGTGGCCTATCGTGGGTAATGTCAGCCCTCGTACGGTAATGCTGCAGCTTAGGACACATTTCGTGGAACAAGCACACATATGGGAGGATGAGCTGATGGGAGATTTCCTCTCCATTAAGATGGAAGAAAACTCATCACTTGACGACCACTTGGAGCGCATGTATGATGTGTACATGAGGCCTTCATACTTCCTGGAGAGCTGGATGACGGGATCTTTTGCAAATGGCATTGTGCTGCGGTCGCTGCCACCAAGCTACCAAGCACAAGTAAGGACTTGCATTATGAGAGGGGACGCGGAATCAATGGAAATCCACTGGTTCATATCACATCTCAGGAATGTGTTGGTTGAACCAGATGTCGCTGAGGTCATCAATAACAAAGGTATATATTTGATATACCATTTATAAATGTTATAATCTTGCAAACACATTTGCAGTGTCAAGTATATTTGATACTTGTTTTGTTTTACTGAAAACAGGTCCTTCTGCATGAGAGGTGCTTGGTAGAGAGGAGGTGACGTTGCGTTTTGATGGCGAGCATGATGATGATGGCCGATGACACTCTCCCTTGACATTTATCACTTAGTTTATGTTTTAGGATGATTATTGTAATCAAAATATTGTGAACTTCTTTAGTGTGTCTCACACTTTGTGAGACGGTTATTCATATGAGTTTGTAACAAACAGTTGTTCTAGTTTTAGGAATGATTTCTATTTGTGTTCATATCTTGTTTGATTATTTTTGAATTATCCTTGTTGATTGAAACTAATTGATAATGCATGAACATTTGTAAAATATTGAAATGCCTTAAAATACCCAACTTAATGATATATTCACTAATGAATGAAACCATTGTTTAAATTCAAAGTTATTGATAATATGTGAAAGACACTTGTTTTCTTATCACATATAAATCATGCCTAAGTTTGGCAAAATAACTTGAACACCATGTATTACTTGAATACAAAGTGTTTAATGACTTGTTAAAAAGTAAATACATATTCGATGTATTGTGTTTTGACGAAAATGGTAATTATCATTATATTATTGTTTAAATGTGTAAATAAGTTTACCAAAGAAAATATGAATATGAAACTATTTGATATGATCAAAGTGTTTCATCAACAAAGGGTATAAATATAAAAGAGAATCTACTTACTATGATTTGATCAATAGTAATGAAATTCAACTTTATAAGAATGGCATAAAGAAATTGTGGAATGCAAAGTGCATTTGAAATGTCAAAATTGCAAAGCATCACAATGTGATATTTGATATAAAAGTGGTTAAATAGATGGAGCCAAATAAATCAGTGTAGTGTAGATGTAGAGACCATTAGTTAGAAATAGTTAGCACTCAATTAGAATATAGAGTGAACCATCTAGATTCGTGAGATCGGCTCCATATCTAGTATGGATCGTCGTGAAAGTTTTGGGGTTATTTGATATAACCAAAACAATACCGAATAAGTCCTTGTAGAGTATTCATTGGAACCTTTTAATAGGAAATCCATAGCTAGAGCCAAAAGATAAGTAAAATTCGTATTGCTTGGATTTTGGTGCATTCTTGAGAAAGCTCACTTTTAGTGATATTTCTCGATTATGAAGCAAATGGAAGATAGTGAAAAAACACGATGAGGATTCAAATCCCTGCATAAGAGTGTTGAGAAGAGCAACGGATAACGTTCGTGAACGATTCTCTTCACAAAGGAAAGAATCAATTATAATGATCATTGTGTGTTCCCCACTGGTGTTTTCACTACATAAAGTAGGATTCAGAATGTAGCCCCTATCTTGTATGGAGACATTTGTGAATCATTTGTCATGATTACTAGAATATGACATACCTATGAACTACAAAGGAAATAATGGTAAACTAGAATTATGAGAAATCCTAGAAGCAAATTCCCTTGAGATTAGAAAGAAATTCGTTGTTGAATCTCACAAGTAAAAGGGGTTACTTGAATTTTCCCAAATGACTGCAAAGCCATAGTTGAAAAAGGGTGAATGACAAAAGCACATTTTTTCAAGTATTGGACGAATTCAAATGAATTTGATTCATGTGTTCTTAATGTCTAGTGGATTTAAAACTAGTAAAAGTACTAGTGTCTCATAGTAAATCTCTCACTTTGATATTTGATCAAAGGATTTGAAGTTGTTCAAAATAGTGAGTAGATATGCAATTTGCATAAAATTGAGTGGGAGATATAAAAGTCTTCCTAAAACAATATGTGAATGATATATTTTTTGAGTGGGAGCAATATAAGTGTTAAATTCAAATATGTAGGAACATATTTTGAGTGGGAGCTTATAGAGTGATTCTTAAGTGTGTTAAGAATAAAAGTGCAAATACCAATAAATAATGATTTATAAGGGGTAGAAGTTGATAATAGGTGTATTATGATATTATGTAGTTTCAGAATAGAACATATTCCCTTAAGGGATTCTGAAAAGAGTTTTAGAATAGAAGTTAATTAAGGAACTCGTCCGTAATAACTCAAATTAGGAATAGTATTAAGTTTAACATCAATGGTTGAAAGAAAGAAAAGGATGATCATCATCCACTATGTTGAGACATAGGTTCTATCTTAGAAAACCATGATGATAACTTAGCTTAATATATGATCCAATAAGGAGCATTTAAAAGTGATTAAGTTTGAATCACGGAACGTTGAGCTAAGTTTGTCCACAGTGTCTGTTAGAGAACTGTAGACATGTTTTCCAAATCCATAAAGGATGACATATCTTAAAGCATAAAGGGTTATGTTATAAGGGAATATGTTGGAAACTCCTGTAAATATCGATTTAAGTCAAGTAGGAAGCGAGGTGAACAAAACATCGAAAGTTGCACATGGTGCACTTGTGTTTCGATGAATACATTTATAATAATAGATAAGGGTACCATCTAAAGTGTTGTATAATGTTATGACAGGGCTAGTTCGCTTTAACGTAGAATGATGTGTCCCAGTGCACAGTGCCCATGAGAAATCCCTCGAGGTTGATCTAAAGTCACTGTACGCTCCTGGAATCAGACCTCGTTCTGCTGCCATAGCAACGATGCATACACACAGATGTTATCATGTGATGATAAAATATTAATGTCTATCAATGTGACATTAGTAAGTTGTAAAGGATTTGGGACTTTAAAGTACCGGCCCAAGACTCAACCTCTTCCATGAGCAAGCATGTTCAAGGTACTGGATATGGTGCCAATGATTAAGAACAAATGCAGTTAGTGTATTTGTACTCTAGTGCAAGTGGGAGACTGTTGGAAATATGCCCTAGAGAAAAATAGTAATAAGCACTATTACAATATTTCATATAGTTTATGATTAAGTTTTATAGCATGATATAACTGTATTAATTGGAAACATCAATACACGTGTGATATATAAATAACCAGGGGTTCCCTGTGAAACTCTAGTCACTGGTTCATTGGTCAACAGATGATCAAGTTTCCTGATCATGTGGCATTTATGCCAGTTGGAAATGGAGTCAACTCATTCTGTGAATGAGATGATGAACCAATACCCAACCTAAGCATCATGACCCGATCATGTCACGAAGTTCAAGTTACGATGATTAGAAATGGATCCTCGTAGACTATTCCTTAGACCGTGAGGCTATATCAATCACTGTCTCCTGAGAGTGCTTTGATAGCATCAAGCGCCACTTGGTAATACAGTGGTTATAAAGGTGTGTTCAGGTACTCGGAGGAAACCGTAGAGGCAATATATGTCATGAGCGGGACTTGTCCGTCCATGTGACAGAAAGATACTCACGGGCCCACTCGGAGAAGTTATATCCAATAGCTGTGCAACATGTGATTTGATCATAGGGATATCACTTTTCGGAACGAGTCAAGTAGCATTGTTCGGTAACGAGATTGAACACGACATGGTGATGTCATTGATTAGATCTCAGGGAATGCAAGTATCGAGAGACAATGGGAATAAGACACGATTGTCCCGGTTGAAACGATGAAAGATGTTCATGGAACACATAGGGGTCACATGGCCATCTAGGTCCCTCTGTCGATCATTGGTTCGGGAGTGTCCCGACCATGTCTGGAGTGTTCCCGAACCGCAGGGTATCACGCTTAAGGGTTTGATGATGCTTAGAGAGTGTTTATAGGATCGAAAGAATCACCGAAGAATAGTAGAGATAAAATCGGAATGGTTTCGATAAGTCCGGAGGATGTGCGGAGTGGAGATGGAAGGCATTCCATAGCCACAGAGATTGAATAATATATGAATAAATTTTAAAATATTTATTTAATCATTTATTCATAATTATTTAATAAAAGATAAAATCAATTAAAAGGTCAAAGGGCTTAATGGGCCAATTCTCGGAGGGGAGAGGGCCCATTAGGGAAAGGAGAGAGGGAGAAGGGGAAAGGGGGTGGCCGGCTGGGCCAAGCCCCCCGCGCGGGCCCACTAGGGCCGGCCGCCCATCCCCCTCCTCTCCTTTAGTCCCAGCCCAGGACTTTGAGGGAGGTAGTACCTCCCCTCCCCCTATATATAGTGGGGGTATTTGGCCAGATAAATACACACAATATTCAATAAAGGTCTTCTCACTTTTGGGAAGACCTCCAATTGATATTCTCTCTCTCTCTCTCTCTCTCTCTCTCGTGACCGTGGTCCCAAGTTCGGACTGCGCGAATGAGAAATATCTTCACCGTGGAGCACTGTCGCGCTGCGGGATTCGGATCTAGGACCTCTACTTCCGCAACTGCTGCTGGATCAGGGAAGCGGGAGTCATCATCAGGCACCAGACATGTGTAACTCCCCGTGAGGTGTCGCACTCGAGGCACTCAAGTCGTTGGAGCCGTTGGAGCACAAGGACTTCATCACGACCTTGAGGTCGGCTTCGGTTCGTCTACATCAACCACGCTCTCCTGAGCATTGACAACACTTTTCGGTCTTCAAGGGTAAGTTCGTGAAAAGCCCCTCCCATTACTTTATTACTAATAGATAGGTCCTGGCAGCATCAGGGGTTCAGGGGCGTAGGGTAAAATTTATTGTTTTCATTGGTGGAACCCGTACAACACGGTGAAGTCGAGGACACCGAAAAGGAGGCGAGTATCCGCTACTACGGAGTAGTATATCGCGATTGATGGGTCCGAGGAAGCCGCAACATCAGCACTCCTCTTTCCCACAGACAATGCCAATTGACGAGGGGTTAAATTATCGGTGCCCATTGTTAATGGACTTAGTTTCAAGGAAATGGGGAGCACTGTAGGCATCGATAGGCTAGCACACAAGCACACAGGTGACACGAGGTTTTACCTACGTTCGGGCCTTGTAGAGGACCCTACTCCTGCTTGTCTTCTCTTGGTTATGATGAAGTCAAAGGTTACAAGGGTGCGCACATGCAATCTGGCGAGGTGTATGTGGGGTGTATAAGTTGGTCCTCCTCGCCGCCCCCTCTTGGCCTTTATATAGAGAGGCTAGGTCTCGGGGTAGCAGATCGAGTTGGTTACAAGTTAGGGTTTTCCTTTAAGTTTCTATCTACACTTTTTCGTGTCCTCCAAGAAGTCGAACTATAGCGGGCCACCTGAATCTTTGTTGGGCTTCGATTGCATCGTGGACTCCTTCTTGGGATGAACCGTATAGGCTAATCTCAGGTACTTGTAAGGTATGCCCACATCAGTCCTCTAGCAGAATATCCAGACCATAGAAGTACGTCATCTTCCAATGCTCGACAGATTCGTGTTCCACTATGTTGGGGAATCTCCGGTTCAGGTGGATCTTGAAAGTAATAGTCCCACAGTTGTCAAGATTGTCTTTGACAACGCCTGACTCCCTCTTAACGGTGAAAAAGTAGATGAATATATCTAACCTAGGCTTTATTCCTAGGTACCCCTCAAACAGGGCTACGGAGTTGCTAAGCACTAGAATTCTATTCAGAGAAAGGTTGTAGGGGAGAACTTGGAAGTGTTATAGGACTTCTAAGAGGAAGTCAGAGACCAGGAGGGTTATACCACACACTAGTTGGTCTTTGAGGTATACCTTCTCTCTAGCTTGGGGAGAAGGAACCACCTCCCCGGTCATCGCAAATTTGTAGTCTAGCCTCTTCATCGACGGGTGGTACCCCTCGGTGACGAGGTCCTTGAGCTCCATTGCAGTGAGCTTCGATCCCCTCCACACACCCTTGAAGGAATCAACATCGACATCTTTATCCTCCTCCCTATTAGTGTCGTGCGCCACTATTTTTGCTTGCTGGTGGTGGTTTCCTCCACTAGGCAGTGACTGGTGCAACCATGGTGGAGGCACAACCACTTGGCTTGGCTCAAACAGAGAGTCAGCAGATGCCGCCATCGAAGGTCTGGCCATGTTGGCCATTAGAGGATGGGAAGGTGGAGAGGAAGATTCAGGTTTAGGGTTTTCTGCTCTAGAGCTTGAAATGTTGCTCGTCACAAGGAAGAAGATGAAGTGGGAGAGAAGGTAGGTGAATAAAAAATTAACTGTTGCAGTAATTTATAAAGACCCATCATCAAGATTCGTCCAAGTGGGAATCCAAGGGAGTAAGTGTGTGTAATGTATTGAGGATCATGAGAGGTAATTTCACCACGTCTCAGTGTCCGCCACCAATGCTTAGGATTTATCACGCAGGAAAATCACAATGATTATTTGCCTAGCTATTTGTGAGTTTCAAGGTAACGATGGGTTATGAACTATGTTATCCTCCTAACAGATGCTGAGAGACATGTCACATCTGATGATTCTCTAAAGATGGTCGGACGTTGTCAGACTACGAGGAGATGAGGAAGACTCAATATTTCTTCGGCTTGCTCATGAAGATGGATAAGAAGCTTGTAGTACTTTTCGGGGGGACTTCAAGATGCTGCCTTCCATAATTGCCAACATCACCTAGGTAGAGCATTCACGAACCAAACAGCAAGACGACGCAAATCTTAAAGTTCTCCAGGGGCTACTATTGAGGATATGCATAATGGGTATCACCATAGCATAGATCTAATCCGGATAGGCCGCAGTGGTAGCACGGCCCATGGTCTGCTAGGTAGCCCAGTTAGAAGGATCCAGAAGGAAGGCCCGTGCTAGAATAACAAGGAGGCTACACACCAACATAGATGAAGGCAGAGCCTTGGAGTACAAGACACAAAGACTAGTTAGTGTTAGTGTAGGACTATGTAACCTGTCCAATATGGACTTTACCCAGTAATCCTAGGTTCTGGTGCCTTTATAAGCCGGACCTGCGGGAGCCTTTAGGGAAATAGATAACTTTGCACAGCGAACCCTACAATCTTTGTAACCCGGTGTATTGCCATTATAGTTATTAGATGATACCCCGCGCGTTGCGGCAGGACATATGTTGTATATATAGTAGTGATGAGTTGTATATATAGTAGTGATGATAAAGCCAATAGGATAGACCGTGACAAAAACCTTAAAACATTTTTAGGTTAGTAAAATATGAATTGAACATGTATAACTCCAAAAAAACATTGTTAATAAAAATATGCATATGGTACCAAGCATAATGAATGGCATCATTTTGTATGTACAATACAATAATTTCCCCACCCGAAAGATAGAAAAAAATTAGCATGGTCCATTTCACTTTCGAACAAACCACTACTACGATCATTCTATGACGTGTACTTGTGAGTCTCCCTCAACTTGACAACTGATATGAGCAAAAAACCGATCTTACAGTTACTTGTTAAATTCATGAAACAATAGTGTAAAACAAACTTAAACAATTTTTTGATGGAGACCATGGAATAGCAAAGTAGTCAATGAGATTCTTCAGTCACCTGCACTTAACTTTTGAAGAAGTGTTCTTCTTTTTTGGCCAATGTGGTGTTCTCGTCCATAATTTGCTAGACTCAATTACTCAACTTCAGCGCCAGCAGATCCATAATGAGACATGGGAAGATCAAGTGAAAAATAAGAACACGATGGACCAATAATTCAGTCAAAGATAGGTAAATCAACACATTTGTTCATTCTAGATTTTATATTGAGAAAATATATACATTATGAAATAAGCGAAAGTCAAGAACCAACATCATCTTGACCAATTATGGTAAACATCCATTTGTTCCTTTGAAAAGATAAACCACAAAACATACTTCAGTATAATTATCATTTGTCCAACTTGTGACACCACCTGAAACAATCCTAATCGACTATATACTAAATGGTTCAAATATATTACTTATTAGACCAGCAAGCAAATTCGGAGTACCTTCATGAAATCGTTTCTTTCTAAATAGGTACGACACCAGCGGATCTATTTATAATCAGTGCCAGTATAATAATTCATGAAACACATAAGAAAATTACAAAAAATATGAAACATTAAAAATTTATGGGCCACAATAATAATTCAATTCAAAATTCCATTTAACTGCAGTTTCATATATTATGGGAAAAAATGTTGAATGGCCATGGAGTATCCAGGATGCGACTTCCTTTGTTTGACACGCTTGGTAGCTAAAGAAAAGGGGATAACACACAGGCATGTTCTCCACAGAAAAACTACACACGTGTATAATCCTTATTGCCACCACATCCAAGATCTGATGCACACTGCATCTACAGAACGTGTCTGACATCAAATTAATGAAATGTCCATTGAAGGCAGCGACTTTAGGACTGGAAAATGAAGATATATGCAAAACGCATGTAGCAGTGGTAGTCTAGTACAGAGTACTACCTTACATGAGCGTTTGAGGGAGTCGCCCCTTATTATATCCAGCCCAGGTGGACTGCAGCCTTCGAGTCATCGTCAAGTGGAGATCTATTGAAGCGACCCTGAGTCGCTGACTGGACAGCCGCGGTGGTAGAGCAGGATTAATGAAGATGGAGGAGCACGGCTTCGGCATGCGTGCAAGCGTAGAGTCCTTTGTGGCAGAGTCGATCTTAAATGTTGGTGGACTGCCAAGCGAAAAATAACATAATCAGATTCAGATGGCGAAAGAGATAAGAAAACAGATCTTGTATATACCAACACGTGATGGAAATATTGTGGACCTTCAAATACTTTTGAGAGAGGAGGGGTAGAGGAGAAGAATGAAGATGCCAACCCGTGCTGGAGCAATTTAAAGGAAACTGGGCGAACTCCTCCTATGCCTCCATCAATTTGCAGTACGGTTATTTCTCCCAGAGTTAGTGGGGGAGTGGAAGAGACTGAACGCCTGTGGAGATCGATGGAGAAGAGGCCAGGGGGCCCGAGAAGAGGAAGGGATAATGACGTAGTCGGTGGATACAGAGGGCTATTCGCTGTCCAGCCCAAGAAGGGACAGCCCACGATGGCGCGTCTTGTTGCCCAGCCCATGTGGAGAAACACGGGAGAGTCAGGTAGCGATGGTCGACCAATTCTCTGAAAAAACAAAGGTAGCGATCGTCGACTACACAACGCCTGGCCAAACAGAGGGTGACGTGGACGCACGAGGAGGCTAGAAAATGAGGTAGTGGGGAACTCCTATTTAGATATAGAAGATTGGAAGCAGAAGTATGATTCCACCACCATCATGGGATCTAAACCTGGGTAAACTATGTTACCTCTTAACCTTCAACTCACCACCTTACCCACCTATCTCTCAACGCTCTGTGAGGACCCCTCCGTGGTATACTCATCAGCAATACCATGACATTTCACAAGGATCCTAGAATCAGAGTTGTTGATGGATAAACCAATTAAAACCATCAATTTTTTGTATAAATATGCTAATTGGCATCCATTAAAGTATTCAATACAATTTCCCACGTACCTGGGAGAGTGAGCAAGGAGAATACAATTCATACAGGATGCAACCAGCGGTTTAACAAGCTTTGATATGGGCGAGGGCTGTCCATACCACCCGCACATACCATGTGACGGTGGATTCACCTTGTCATATACTTCTCAATAGATCTGATATCCGACATTTAGAGACACTAGATTTCATATAAATATCACCTCGGAAAGGGATCTAGAGGGGGAACTCACAAAAGGGCTTCGATCCCGAAGCTACGAAGGACCTTGGAGGCCTATGCATCATCCTCATCATCAACCGTTGTAACTCCACCATCATCATCACCCCTTACATCTCATTTACATTCATCTTGTTGTATTTCCCAAACCTATTGTGGATTTGCACAAGTCATCAATCTATTTTTTGGTGTCATTACCAGGGAGAACAGCAATTTTGCTCTTTGTTCTTAGTTATTAGTTTACTATTGTTGTGCTACATTTTTTTCATTAAGTTTAATGTGAACCACAATGACCGAGCTTGGGATTATGAACAAGTTCGACGCCACCACCACTATTGGGCAATTCAACCTTGTCTATAGGAAAGGAAACCTAAGGGAAAATGTTGAATATGAGGTTAAATATCAATTAACTACAATCCTACACAAAAGGAAATTTGCAAGAGATGATGATTCTAAAGATCCACATGCACATCTGGACTTCTTCAAAGATATCGGTAAGACATTCAGATTAACGAATTATACTAATGATGAGGTACAATTAAAATTGTTTAATCACGTTCTAACTAGTACAGTTCTTGCTTGGTATAGAACTTTTCGTGTAGAATAAAAAGATACCCGGGACAAGATATTAGAAGAATTTCTTTCTCTCTTTTACCCCAATAGGAAAACCTTTGGCGCCACGCGAATAATTATAAACTTCAAGAATTGCTGAGAACAAATCCTCTTCAGGGCCTATATAAGGTTCTGAGGTTTGATTAATAATTTTCCTGACCATGATTTACCACCTTGGTATGTTTTTCATATTTTCTACGATGGACAAAGTGAAGATAATTGAGTTGAAATTGATTTAGCTTCAAGCGAAGCTTTTATGGACTATCCTATTTCCAAATTAAAGGTTGGGAACTATTAGAAATAATTCTCCATAATAGAGAATCTTGGTGTTTTGACTTAGGCGGTTGATGACTGCAAGTGCACAAATCAATTTTAGCTATTTCCGAAAGTAAGAGTATCGAACCATAGAGAGATATTGGTAGAGGTCTTTATACCCTTGTTACTATTCACAAGAGAGTACTATAAGTTATCTACAATTCTAATTAATGGTGTATAAAGAGTGTGTTTGAATGAGTACTAAAGTAAACAAAAACAAATTAAATTACTACAGTAAACAAGAACAAGCGAGTGTGGTTATGGTGGTGATAATATGGTTAAGGTGTTCTCTGGGAGTGTAGGACACACCACTAGCATGGGACAATTACTTATGAGTAGGATACCTATATATTTCATCATGATATGTGTGGATAGAGTCCCATAATAAGATGCTCACCAACAAGTCTCGTGAGCAAGCCACTTCTATGAGTCATGTGATGAGGTCATCTCTAAATAACCACTAAGACGCCTCCGAGCAAGTCACTTCTAGAGACCACCAAAATTAAGGGTTTCCCCATGGATATCGTTATCAGCTTAGTGAATCTCTCTTTATCTCCCTTTGACCGTGTAGGTTATAAGCCCTTGTTGTCACAAAGTAGGACTAGACATACTCCAATACACGTCAAAAGGGTAGTTACCTCTCTTTAGTCCTGAGGGAAAATGTTATGTGGTCAAGTTCAGATACCATCTAGAGAGAGAGACAGATCTAACACAATATCATAGATCAATTAAATACCAAAGGACAAATTTATAGATCATCTTTATTTCATTGCATAATAATACTAGGGTTTCTCCATCTCTCCCCAAGAACAATGGAACTACTCACATATGAAGGAAATCAACATCATGGTAATAATATGGATGGGATATGAGAGTACAATCAAATACAAGTAAAGATCCACAGTAGGTTTTGGATTACAACCAAGTAGACGAACGGGATCGGTGTTGGAGACATTGTTGATGATGGTGATGTAGCTCGGTGTTGAGGCCTTCAAGATCCAAGCCCCTTCTCCTCTTGAGAAGTGGTGATGGTGGAGATCTTTTGGAGGCAGTGGCTATGGAGTTTGCAAGGCGGTAGGGCTCCGCTATGGATGTATGTGGAGAGGATGCCTTCTCCCTTGGCTCCTCACCTCTTTATATTGTCCTAGGGGGGTCTCTCATAGCCCCTCCCACATTTCCTATGACCTAAGTGTGGGGACCCCGTATTAATCCTCTGAGAATCCCTGTTACGCATACACCACGATCCCATGATCAGTATGTAGTGGCACATAACCGACAAGTATCAAAGTAAACATCCATTGCTGAAGCATATACATGTCATGCCTTATTTGCCATTATGGCTACATCAATCATCATCAGTGGAACTTCATCAAGCGCCGAGCCCGAGTCATGCATTAACCTACATGCATCTGACTAGGAGAACATCCTAGTTCACATAGTCATCAACACCACCATCTTCGTCGCTTACTTCTCGAACTGACCAAGTTAATAGCCTGGGACAATGCCTATCGTGGGAATGACCATGGCAGTCGCTACCAGGGGTAGGGATTGATTTGATTTGGGGCAAGAGCTAGTCGCCATCTGCAGTGCAAGATTGGAACTAGAGACAAGGGATTTACCCAGGTTCTCCCCCTGTAGGGTAAAGACCTACTCCTGCTAGATTGTATTATGGACGAGTGGATTACAAGGTGGGAGAGCTCGGCGGCTAAGAAGCGAGTCGCTTGGATGGGGTAGCCAATAGTGCGTTAGTATGCAAAGTACCCTAGGAAGGTTTATATAGGGGGTACCTCGCTAGGGTTTACATCATTACAAATGAATTAGTTAAGGTTTCAGAGGATTTGACCTAATTCGACTGGGCCTATCTAAGCTCGTTGGCCTCCAACTTCTAGTCTCCAGGCTTTTGCGTCAGTCGCTTTCCAGTCACTATTCCTGCAGGCCCATTCGCATTGGACTTGGGCCAGTTGAATCGTACTTTTGGGCATACCCCGATTGGCATATACCTATCATTAGGCCCCTAGGGCAACAGGGGTTCGGTGTAGGCATCAACTTGGCAGTCGGAGTAGGCGAGTCCAGGGGGACGCCTAGTCGAATCGACGGTGGACTCCTTCAATGAAGGGAGAAGCCTCTGTTGTATGTCTTCAATTGCAACATCAGTGAGCGGAAATGTGGTCGAGTCACCTCACCCAATCGATTGGAAAGGTTAAGTAAGAAAGCGAGTCGGGTGCCGGAAGTTGGACCATTAACTAGGTCAAACTAGCCGTTGGATAACTCCAAAGGTAACTTCAGTGGATTTACCGCGGGGTAAATGCTAGCCCAAGATTTTCGGGTAGTGCCGATTTATAAGGAGACTGGTGGAGGAAACGCAAACATTATTCTCATTCCTTCGCATTCCCTCACCCTAAGTCTCTACACCTACTTTTGATCCGGAATTTCCAGACCAAGCGCCTTCCTCCTCCTTTCGATGGCACCTCCGAAGGATTTGTGGTGCAAGTCTAAGTGTTCCATGGCCATCCTAAAGTCGTTCCAAGATGCCGACATTCTCACCAAGGGGAACCGGCAGATCCTGGTAGCCGCCAAGGTCGAGCCGAAGCCACGGCCAGGAGAATTCATCTACTTTTAGAGCCACCTCGAGAGGGGATTAGGATTTCCGACATCCCTCTTCTTCCACTGCTTCTGCTCCTACTACGCGATCAAGCCATCCAATTTGGGGCATCACAACATCAAGCAGCTCGCCATATTTGTGGCGTTTTGCGAATGCTATCTAGGATGCCGACCGTATTTCCTCTCTGGCTGGAATTGATCCATGGCCACCTTAGCTGCAACTGGAAGGGCGGCCCTATCTTGGCAGCACGCGGGGTCACCTTTGAGTTTAAGCCCAAGGCTCGATTCATGAAGTTGATGCTCCCGAAGAAGGTGGCAAGCAAGTGGAAAAAATTATGGTTCTATGTCAAGGAATCCACTCCCTCCAGTCAAGTCGAACTCCCAACATATACCGCGGAGAGGAGCGAGCCGTGGAGATTGTCAAACGACTCGCTTCCCAGTGACCAGAAGATGGCCATGGATGAGATGCTCACGTGGATCAAGGAGCTGGAGGATGAAGGGTTGGAGACCATCAATCTCTACAACTGCTATCTCGGGCAGCAACTGGTCCTGCTGGCAAACCGAGCTCACTGGATGTACCTGTACATCAGGCCTGGAGACACGACCAAGTCGATCCCTGACACCTGGGACGAAGAAGATTATGTTGCAGCATTGAAGAAGATCACCGATGCGGAATACGGTTCAAAGGCTGGGCTAGCCCCATACACCGCTAGGAAGCGGAAAGCTCCTTCAGTGAGTTCCTTTATTTCTCTATCGCAGTTTCACAGTCGCAGTATTGTAGTCGTGGTTTTTAGCCGCTGACTACCTTCATCTTCAACTTTTTCACGTGTTTGTGAACTGGCTTCCTTTGCTTGACGAGGAAGTTCCCGAAGAGCCCGAGGAGGAGGAGGAGAGCTCCGAGAGTCAAGATAAAATCGTGGAGGTGTAGGCGCCTTCGTCCGGAGCTCGAAAGAAACATGGCCAGAAGCAGCACGACATCGAGGAAGGTCGCAGCCTCGAGAAACGTGACAGCGACGTCAACCTCATCGAAGAGCACAACTCTTGGAGGGCGACCATGCTGGCCAAGCCCGCGACAAAGAAGAAGTCACTAGCAACACCGAAGTCACCGGCACAGTTAAAGTCACCAGCAAGGACGCCTGCCAAATTGGCGGCGATGTTTGAGTCAGAAAATGAATCTGACGAGGAAGAGGCCACGGACGTAGAGAAAGTTCCGGAGGATCCAAATACGATGATGGAGCCTATGGCCATGGAAGTGGTTTTGGATTCAGCGATTCCGCTCACGATGAAGTCGCCGAGCGCTCCAAGGATGCCAGAACCGGAGGCCCAAACAACCACGGGGTCGGTGGTTCCACCGGCGCAAGAGTCGGAGGAGGCGCCAGTGCTAAGGGAGCCGGAGGTCCCTATGGCAGTGACTACGTCAGCAGAGAAGACAGCGGCGCCGTAATAGGCGGACATTTTTGAGAGAGGGCTGTGACATGGGTATACCCTACAGGTACTCGAGCTTGGTATATACGGCCTAAATACGTAAAGGCCCACGGTGTCGCCAAGGCCCAAATGAAGGACTCGAGTAACCTACGGACTCTTGATTGCTTCAAGAACAAGAAGAAGCTAAAGATAGAAAGTTTGAAGGGGAAAACCCTAACTTGTAACCGACTCGACCTGCTACCCGAGACCTAGCCTACTTATATAAAGGCTAGGAGGGGCGGCGAGGAGGACACACGGAACCCTAGTTTCCACAACCCTCGCTAGATTGCATCTACGCACCATTGTAATCTTGAATTCCTTTGATAATTCCACGAGCAGACAAGCAGGACTAGGGACCTCTATGAGGCCTGAACCTGGGTAAATCTTTGAGTCCCCTGTGTGCTTGTTTGCTAGCCGATAGATGTCTCCAGTGCTCCCTCCTTCTCCAAAACCCAAGTCCATAACAATGGGCATTGATGAGTTAAACCCTCGTCAATTGGCACCGTCTGTGGGAATTGGGAGTGCTGATGTTGCGGCCTCTTCGGCCCCATCAACCGCGATCTACAACTCCGCAATAGCGGAGATTCGCCAGCTCTTCGGTGTGTTCGACTTCACCGTCCACATGCCAGCCACTCGCCCGGCTTTCGAGTCCGTAGGCGATGGGATCAGCCTGACAATAGGGAGCTTCCGCTTCCAAGTTGGTCAGATGGGCACGCTTCGTATGCCTGATCAGCGGACGGCGCCGTCGATTGCTCCAGCATCATGGTTCCCCCCATCGATCAGCACACTCAGCTTCGATGATCGAAAACTCGTCGGCGATCGCGACGCCGATCTAGGCGACCTGGCCACTAAAGACGGAACCTACGGTTCTAGATCTGAGAGTTGTGGGAGCAGCAGCTTCCCCAATCACTTCATGTGCGCCATCATCAACGCAGGCGACACCTCCGCCAACCGCGACAGCACGGGCAATCGCGGCAACGGAACCGACCCGCGAAACAGCGGCAACGGAGCTAAAGGCGGTAACGGTGGCGATCGCACCAACGCCATCAATGGAGGAGCCGCCGAACCTCCAACCATAATAAACGAGCAAACCGGTGAACGCATCGTGATCAAGCTCAACGAGCAAGATACAAGGCACTCCTCTACCCTTTGGATCTCTGCAAGAACTACTAATGGGCTACCATTGGCTCCTGAAGGAAGAATTCAAGCGCCTAGTGCAAACAATCGCGCAACTCGAGGCGCGCAAAAAGGCAGCAGACGCCTAGTGCAAACAATCGCGCAACTCGAGGCGCGCAAGAAGGTACAAAGTTCCTCGACTTCAGCTCTATGACAGTCGACACAGGGGGCAACGTGGTCCCCAAGACGCCGCAAGCCATAGTGATAGCGGCCACCATGTACCTCCTTAATAACCAGCCACCAGCTGGAGATCCCCGAGCCGCCATGCACCGATCTACCATCGCGGGCTTGGGATTAATCGAGGCCGCCCTCGACAAGGAGCCAACACCAGAGCCGAAAAAAGGCAAAGCGCTAGCAAAACGCTACTCCTCGCCCTCATCAAGCGACGACAGTCACGATTTGCCAGGACGCTGCTGCTCACGGTGACACGACCGCAACTATGATGCGCGCGACGACCTCACGCAGCGCAAGATTGACAAATCAAGGGCGCGACACGCTCGGTCGACTGACTCAGAAGAGGAAGATGTGGAGATCTGCGGCGCCAGATGCTTCAGCAGATCCATTAGGCAAAAGCGAATTCCTAAGGGGTTTAAACTCCCGTCGGAGAACCCGAAGTTTGACGGCCTATAGGACCCAAAAATCTGGCTGGAGGACCACATCTCCTCCGTCAGGCTCCACGGAGGAAGTCGAAGCATGGCCATGCAATGCTTGCAGCTACAGCTACCGGGCGCCGCCCGAGCATGGCTCAACAACCTCCCACGCGGATCCATTCGCAGCTGGGATGAGCTGGTTTACAGCTTCGTGCACAATTTGAAGGGCACGTACAAGCGGCCTGCATCAATCGAAGAGCTAAGATGCTGCTAGCAACGATCGGGCGAATCGCTACGCTCCTACATCCAAAGGTGGTCGATCATCAAGAAATCCACAGAGAACATTTTGGAGGATCGCGCGACTGATGCATTCAACGGCGGCATCCGTCGCCTAGAGCTCAGGGAGGAGCTGGGCCGCTCAAAGCCCATGACCATCGACCACCTGATGGAGATCGCGAATCGGTGGGCCGATGGAGAAGATTCGGTGACGAATCGCGTTCATTCCGACGAGGAGGCGGAACTCGAGCGCAGACACGACCGCCGAAGCAAACGCCATATGGAAGCAATCGAGAAAAGCTGTTGTTCGAACAACTTCTCCCTGGAAGAATTGGAAGCACGGAGATCCTCTTCGCGCCTTTGCGCCTCATCAAGTGCGGCGATTGCCTCATCGCGACCCTTCACAGCCGCAGCAAGAGTTTTCTCCATGGTGGCCGTGTCGCGCAGGAGGGCATTATGTTCAGCTACACAAGCAAAAAAGGTTTGACTATCAGTCGACTATATCAAAGGAGAAGAAGAATAAGTGCAGGACACTCACTCTCGACCACACGATGACGTGTATCCAGCATTGCATGATGGCGGCCCATCGCAAGCACTTGCTCCACTAGGTGCGCGGCCTCCTTCAAAAGGAGCTATCGCATAACAAAGGATCAGCAGAAGCCATCGACTGCAACATCAAAAAAAAGCCTACACTTACATGATCCTCCAAAGACTCGGAAGTCATTTGGTGCGTAGTCATCCGGGCAACCATTTGATGCTCCCCTACATGAGGAGAACTGGAAGAGTTATGCCTAGAGTGGGCCGCCAATGGAGGGGAAGGAGTGCACTCGACCTCTTTCTTGGCCCTTGAGGTCCCGACTCCTGATTCTTTCAAGAATTGGACGTCGCCAGAAGATGACGACGCCTCTTGACTGCAAGAAAAAATCCACATCAAGAAAGGACAAACCCAGAGACGAGCCAACAAAAGCAAAACAGAGAAGAACAGGCAAACTAGAAACCTTACCAATCAAACTTGTCAAAGTGAAAAGTGGGCTCCCCTGACTCTGACGAGGACTCCTTGGGCAATCGCATCTCTTGCAAGAGGATGGTGCCACGACGCTCACAGGAATGGCAGGGATTGGAAATTCTTCACCTACACCTGCACCTTCTGGAGTCGAAGGAGACGACGCATCAGAATCCTTGCTGCGCGAATTCTTGCGAGTATCCGGACTGCCTGACTCGGGGGCTTCCTCCTCCGCATTAGATGGGACGGTCGACTCCGACTCGTCCTCTTCCAAGGCTTCGTGAGGGATAATCCCCTCAGGAAGAGGGGGAATACAAGGCGACACTGCCCAATCCTGCATACAGACAACAAGTTCAGCAAAAAAAAATTAACAGCAGAAAAGCAATCGACAAATTAAGCTACTGTGTAGCACAACTATACCTCAGGAGGAGGGTTAGCAGCATCAAACGGAGGAACAACTGGCTCACTGGGGAGCACATCTTTGACAGTGTAAATGGTGACCAGTCAAACCCTTTTGTCCACTTCACTCACGGACATGCCATCGGAGGACACGCGAGTGGGATCGTCAGCGCCAGTCCACTGAAACATGGGGTGGACTCTGGCCTGCAGGGGCTGGACGCGACGGCGCAGCCACGTGCAAATGAGGGCGCAGCCTCCCTCGTCTGTGCCGAGGCGACTCTCGAGGTCACAAACACGCTCATACAGCACGTCCGTCTCCGCGGATTCACTAGGCATAACTACATTTTTCCAGGAGCGCTTCCTATTACACGGCATTGCGGGATCGAACGGTGCGAGTCCAAAGTGCTCGTCGCCAACCTTCTCATCGCGGATGTAGAACCACTTGTCCCTCCACCCTTGGACAGACGCTGTGAGCTTGATGTCGAAATAGGTGGCGGATGGGTCGACGTGAATTCTGCAACCACCTACATCATAGACTAAAGAGCCAGATGCAGATTGGCGCTTCAACTTGAAGATGTGCTTGAAGAGGCCGAAGTGCGGCTCGATTCCGAGCCAGCACTCATAGAGGTTAATGAAGCAAGAGATGTGGAGGATCGAGTTCGGGGTCAGCTGATGGAGCTGAAGCCCGTAGAAACAAAGGAGGCCCCTAAAAAAAGGGGTGAAGGGGCAAGGAGAGACCGTGAATGATGAATGCCAAAACATCACTCGAAAACCAGCGGGAGGAGAAGGAATTGCCTCACCGCCGGGGACGCGCGCGTCGGCGACTACGTCAGACAGCATTCCGTCTTGACGAAGAAGACGGAGATCCGATGACTTGATGATGGAGGGACGCCATGTGCGACGCGGGTGCCCGTGCCCTTCTTCTTCCTACCGGTGGCAGTGCTGGTGCCCGCAGCGGCGGAGCCGCCTTTCTTCTTCACAGCAGCAGCGGTAGCCGTAGAATCGGCCGCAGCACCTCCCTTCTTCTTCCCCATTGCGCGGCGGCGATGCGACCGTAGGAAGTATCTTGGAAACGAGTGGAGCTGGTCCAGCGTCAAGGACGAGATGAGCGCAGAGAAAGCAGAGGAGTAGCAGCAATGGCAATGAAAGCAAAGGATAAATGCGAGAAGATGAGAAATTACCGTCACAGCACCGCTACTTAACCCCTGGAAGATGCAATCCAACGGCTCAGAAAAAACCTACTGGACGCGTGGCAAAAATGGTGCTGAACACGTGGAGGAGTGGAAGCACGAACCGTCCCTCCACTGCTCCCATTATGCGCGGAAATCGAGGAGGTGCAGTTAAAATAAAGATTAGGCATGCCCGGTCAAATCAAAGTCAGAAAGTAGGACCCACTGCTCGTCGCGTCCCGTCAAACTCACTCACGCGGGCAACTGAGGTCATGAAATCGTCAGCACTGACGTCATCAAAGCTATGCACCAGAAGACTTCGACTACTTTAGTCCTTGCTCGAGTGTTCGACTCCACCAAGCACTCGGGGGATACTCCCATAGGGAGCGCTGGTCGCGCACCCTATGATTTTTCTTTCTTCTTCTTTTTCAGGAACATGGATAATCAAAGCAAACCCAACCACTCGAAGCATGGCTTGACTATGGACATGGGTTACTCCCATAGGGAGCGCCGGAAACAAATTCAACTGAAACAAGCAAACAAAAGATGACAGCTCTTGCAAAAAGATTCTTCAGTCCCTGCCTGAGTCTTCGACTCAACCAGGCACTCGGGGGCTACTCCCATAGGGAGTGCTGGTCGCGCACCCTATGATTATTTATACAAAAAACTGTGTGTTGAAAACATCCACACTCGAAACTCATGGTGACACCGCCTCATAATTTTTCCCTACAAAGAGACTGCGTATCCTGGGTCACCCGAATCGTCTCCGCGATGATAAAATTCGGATGTCGCGCTTACAACGTGAAGGTAAGACCTGAATAAGGCCTGGCAACGCATTAGTTGCGCACTACCAGAAATGTATCCATACCTACAGGTACGATGAACATGCCTTGACGGACGCGTCGAGTGCTCACACCCATATAACTGGAATTCGACTCCTGTAAGACCTCTGTGGCTTGAGTCGAATTACGCCAGCACTTTTCCAGATTCGAGTCCGGGGACTCGAGTTCGAGTAGATTGCGTTGTTTCACCCTAAGGTTGTTAACTGATACTGATACTTCGGTTAAATCAGGCACGCACATCAACAATCCCTATGACACAAACAAAACATTCGAAATATACTCATTCATGCACTCGAAAGACTTCAAAAAAGTCCCCAGTCCAATCTGCGATTCCACTGGACACTCGGGGGCTACTGACATGGTAATACCCTACAGGTACTTGAGCTTGCTATATACGGCCTAAATACGTAAAGGCCCACGGTGTCGCCAAGGCCCAAATGAAGGACTCGAGTAACCTATGGACTCTCGATTGCTTGAAGAACACGAAGAAGCTAAAGATAGAAAGTTTGAAGGGGAAAACCCTAACTTGTAACCGACTCGACCTGCTACCCGAGACCTAGCCTACTTATATAAAGGCTAGGAGGGGGCAGCGAGGAGGACACACGCAACCCTAGTTTCCACAACCCTCGCCAGATTGCATCTGCGCACCATTGTAATCTTCGATTCCTTTGATAATTCCACGAGAAGACAAGCAGGAGTAGGGACCTCTATGAGGCCTGAACCTGGGTAAATCTTTGAGTCCCCTGTGTGCTTGTTTGCTAGTCGATAGATGTCTCCAGCGCTCCCTCCTTCTCCAAAACCTAAGTCCATAACAATGGGCATTGATGAGTTAAACCCTCGTCAGGCTGAATCACCCAATAGGCCCCGAGCTAGAGAAGCCTACACACATTAGTACAGGCCTGCATCGCATTTCGGTTGCCAGGTGAGTTACTTTTGGAACTTGTCATGATTTGTTGCTTCTAGAATTTCCAGTCGCTAATCGTAGAGAGCTCGCTGGGGTGGTCCCAAGAAGATGAATCGCCGTTCGGTGGCCAAGGTTCCATCAGCCGGCACCAAAGGTGAAGAAGACCCTTCCAGGAAGAGGAAGGTGGAGACCGTCGAGACGCTAGATGTAGGCTCAAAGAAGAAGAAGGGACACATCATTCATGGTGTCTTCGGAGGATGCCATCGAGCTCCACCGCATGTTGGGCACCGCCATCCAGGTATGTCCAGTCCCCGAGGGTCTAGTTGCTGAATTTTAGTGGCTAGACACTTGAAACTTCGATTGTCGAGTCCCCAAGGGATTAGTCGCTGAATTGCGTCGGCTAGAGACTTGAAACTTCGATTGTCCAGTCCCCGAGGGTGTAGTCGCTGAATTTCAGCAGCTAGACACTTGAGACTTCGATTGTCCAACCCCTATTGCCGAGTCGATAAGGTCATGTCTGAACTTTTGTGTTAGGGCTTGCAGGTTGAATCAAGTGAGCGGCAAGCCGCAATGGAGCAAATGGAGCACGACCTACGTGTGGCTCAGGAGGCGAATCAACGACTCCAAGCAACCGCCTGTCAGTTTCTATCTTGCGATTTTTGAAGATCTTGTGATTGTTCCAGTGTTGATGTGGATTTTCTTGACTGTAGACGATCACGTCGCTACACTTGGCAAGGCTCGGGATGGCTCTGTTCCTGTCGCTGATCTGGATGCTGCGAGGGCATTAACAACCACTGTGGAGGAGAGGGCCAGCTCGCTGGTGAATGAACTAGAGGTGGCAAAGGCAGCGATGAAATCATCGGAGGAGAGGGCAAAGGCTACAGTCGTGGCAGGGGAGGAGGAGCATAAAGCCTCCGACTCCATTATTGTGGGGTTGCAGGAGAAATTCTCCACACTAGAGAAGTTCGTCACGGAGAACTGCTGCAAGCACCTTGGTAAGTTTACTTTTCCCTCAATTCTTGTTATGTGAGTAGCGCATTACCCAGTAGCGGCGAGTCCCTGAGCAAGTAAGTCCCTGATCAGGTGAGTCTGTGAGGATATCCTTCCGCCGGAGATTGATGTTCTGACATTGTGCACCTATGATAGGTCAAGGAGATCCGGTGGTGTAAACCTTCGATGCTGAGCAGTGCATGACGGTGGTGGTGAATGCTGCCACCGTGTCGGCAATGTGCGTCCAAACCGTCCTCCAAGGTATTTCCCCCATCGAAGTGATTACCGAGGGATTAGCTGAGATGTGGTGGTACCTCTAAGAAGCGCTCATAGTCGTTGAATGGATGGCGCGGTCTGTGTTTCATCGTGGAGCCACCACTGTGTTGAGCCTCAGGCTCGCGCAATTCCTGGAGGACATCTACCTCGATGATGTCACCAGCGGGTACCCTTCGGAGACTGACTAGGTGGAGATCGCTGAAGTCCTTAGGCTGAATGCTAAGGCCACTCCGTATGCCAAGCGTGCTATGACGATGGGATGGTCTACTGCTGTATTAGGAGACGCGGGTTGCACCGAACGACGCCGAGCCGGCACACCGTGACTTGAAGTAGGAGCATCCATTTCGGTCGTCACTCACGAAGCAGTTGATGACTTACTCGACAAACCCCTTCAAGACTTTTGTCTAGGCCAAGGGTGCTGATGGTGCTTCGTCGTTAAAGCCTGCCGAATGAAGAATTGTATCAGAGCATAAGTTAGCGTGGCGAGTGGACTTTTGTGAACAATGTATTTTTTCACTTGATGGATATGTCAATCGACTCGTATGAGATTTTGTGAGTTTTGTTGTTTGGATTTTGGATTATGCAAGTCCCCGAGCATGTCCGCCGTTGGCTATTGACCTTGCGTATATGTTTATTGATGTGTTTTTAGGCTATTCGGTTAACCTAGGTCGACTCGACATGGCTCGTGAAGCCAATCGCTTGGCGACCCCAAAAGATGCTCTGTACTTGGTGTTTTCACTGGAGGCGAACAAGGTCGTATGGACGAGTCCCAAAGTGTCGTACTTAACTGTTCGAGTCACATGCCCAAGGTAGATAAGGACGTGGTCAGTTGTTTATAATGTGTCTCTCATCCTGACTTGTAGAGTCAGTTGCATGGCGAGTGCAAGGCACGCTCTCATACTTGGTGTATTCCCGAGCTATATGAGAGTCGTTTTGGATGAGTCTCCGAGCATGGTACTTAACCGTTTGAGTCGCTTTGCACAAGGATGAGAGAGGGCATGGCATTGTGGGAAGCGTGATTGGTGGTCTTGGCTTGGGAAGCCAATCGAGCGGGGTGACTATGATGGTGGCTTCGGGTTGGCGTTTTCGTGGATGATTTCAAGGCCCGAATATTTTCAGTGCCTTGAACCGTGCTACTTAGCCGTGTCAGTGCTCAATGGTTTCAAGGTTGATGAGGTTGTAGGCGTCGTTGCCTAGGACTCGCCCTGTGGAAAATGGCCCCTCCCATGGGGGCACAACTTGTGCATGCCCTTCTTATCCTAGATGAGTTGCATGACGATGTCGCCCTCCTAGGAGCTGCAGAGTCATTTCTAGTAGACGGCGGTGCAGGAGTGAGCTAGGTCGCGGGCTTGATCGAGCAGGTCGACCTCATTTTGACAGGCGACCTTGTTGTCTTCTTCCGCATAGTGGACGACTCGGGGCGATTCGTGTTCCAAGTTAGTCGGCATGATGGATTCGGTGCCGTACACCATGAAGAAGGGTGTGAACCTTGTTGATCGATGGATGGAAGTGTGAGTGCCCCATAGCACGGAGGGTAGCTCTTCGACCCAGCATCCAGGGGTCCATTCGAGGGGCGCATGAAGTCTTGGCTTGAGGCCGTGGAGGATGCTTTGGTTAATGTGCTCTGCTTGGCCGTTCGACTCTGGATCGACGACTGAGGTGAGGTCGAGTTGAATGTCATGCTCCTCGTAGAAGTCAGCCATGGTGCCCTTGGAGAAGTTGGTGCCATTGTCCGAGATGATGCTGTGCCGGTAGCCATACCGGTAGATTAGCTCGTGGAGGAACTTGGTGGTGGTCTTGCTGTCACATTTCTTGATCGGCTTTGCCTCAATCCACTAGGTGAATTTGTCGACTACAACTAGGAGGTGGGTGTAGCCTGTTGGAGCGGTTTTGAACCGGCCCACCATGTCGATGCCCCATACGGTGAATGGCCAGGTGATGGGGATGAACTTGAGGGCCGAACCAGGGATGTGCATCTGGTTGGCGTACTTTTGGCACCCGTCGTAGTGTGCGGTGAGACAGTAGAAGCCATGGCGCATGGCCTTGGCGACTAGCAACCGGGCGGCAACATGTTGGCCACAGTTGCTGGCATGGATGTCCGGTAGGATCTTGCATCCTTCTTCTGGCTGCACATAGCATTAGAACACACCGGTCATGCTGCACTTGTGGAGCTCTCCATTGATGATGACGAAGGACTTGCAGTGGCGCACGATCATCCGTGCCTCAGTCTCGTCGTTCGGAAGGACCTTGTGCTCGAGGTAGGCAATGTAGGGGTGCGGTCTAGTCGGTGGGATCCGTGATCATGGCGACCAGAGCGGGCTTGGGCTGCAGTGGTATCCCGATGTCGATCTCCTTTGGGGGAGACCGATGGCTTGTCGATGATGTCGAGGAAGATGCCTGGAGGTGGTGTTTGGCGAGCCGACCCGATGCGTGAGAGTGCGTCGGCCTCCTTATTCTTGCGCCGGTCGATCCATTCGATAGAGTAGTCGGTGGAGTAACCCCCCAGCTGGTTCACCACTTGGCAGTATGGTATCATGGTGGGGGCAACGGCGTCGCAGCTGCCAGCGACTTGTGCGGCGACAAGGTCAGAGTCGCCGTAGCACCTGAGGTGATTGAGTTTCATCTCCTTGGCAGCTCGCATGTCGTGGAAGAGGGCCTCGTACTCGGTCATGTTGTTGGTGCAGGGCGGGAAGTTGATCTGCGGCACGTATCGGAGCTTATCTCCTTTGGGGACGGTGAGTACGATCCCAGCCCCGGTGTCGTCCGAGTTCTTGGAGCCGTCGAAGTGGAGCGACCAATAGTAGAGGTAGGGCAGCTTCTCTAGCTGCTCCGCCTCTTGCAAATCAGCGAGGAAATCGGCTAAAGCTTGCGACTTGATCACTTTGCGTGACTCATACTTGATGTTGTGGATAAAGATTTTGACGACCCACTTGATGACTCGCCGAGTCGTGTTGCAGTTGCGGATGATGCCCTGTAGTGGGGCAGAGGAGACGACCATGATTGGGTTCTCCTGAAAGTAATGTGGGAGCCTCCCTTGGGCTCGGAAAACGCGTAGACCAGCTTCTAGTACTGTGGGTAGCGTTGCCTCGACTCGGTTAGGACCTCGCTGATATAGTAGACATGGCACTTCACGGGATTCTCCTTGCCCTCCTCTGGTCGCTCGACCACTGGCACGGTGCTGACAACTTGACTGGAGGCCAGGACGTAGACGAGCATTGGCTCCTTGTCCATAGGGGCAGCGAGCCCTAGTGCCGCGAGTAACACCTCCTTGAGCACTTTGAGCGCGTTGATTGCTTCGTCATCCCACATGAATGTGGGGTTCTTCCGCATCAATCGGTGGAGAGGCATTGCCTTGTCACCGAGCCAGGGGATGAAGCGAATGAGAGCCGTGACTCACCCAGCCAGCTTCTGGATGTCGCATAGGCACTCGGGTTTTCTGAGTCACGCAATGGTGTTGATCTTGGAGGGGTTGGCCTCGATGCCTCGTTTGGAGACCTCATAGCCCAGTAACTGGCCAGTGGGCATGCCGAAGATGCACTTATTCGAGTTGAGCTTGATCTTGTACTTCTGCAAGTTTTTGAAAGTTTCGACCAGGTCAGTGAGTTACAGGGGGATACCCCGGGTAGGGTAACGCCAGGGTATAGAGGCCGAGTTAGCCGGTGTACGGCGCGGTCAAAGCAAGTGCTGACCGGGTCATGTCAAGGCGGGTCAAACCACGGAGTGACCTGGCCCGTGGAGCATCTCCTTGACTGTAGTCCGGCCGGCATAAAATATATGTCGGCCATGTTTGTCTATCTTTTTTGTAGGTAACTTGATAGCCAGATTAGCCACATGCTAGCCGGACTATCTTATGGCTTCCAAGAGAAGGAATTCCCCGCTGGTCAAAAGGTGGCTTTATTAGCTGTAGCATGAGCGAAGCAAAGCAAAGAGGAGGACCAGCGGGTCAGAGGCCACCAAGGTGACGCGGGTAGTGTCGGCTAACGTAGCCCGTGTCTGGTGACGCTTAAAGACAAAGATTACGCTGTGGGTTACGTCCAAAGCCCAGACGAGTTGTTAAAGAGAATAAAGAAGCATCTACCTTTAGGCGAGGAGCATATTCTCCGAATATGCTGCCACGTGTGCCCTAGTATTGTAACCCGGGCTCCCCTATATAAGGAGCACCGGCCTCCACAGAGAGGGATCGATCATTTTCGCTGTCTAAGGTAGAACTCTAGAGCTAGTTGGTAGGGAGAAAGAGACTTAGTCTCCTTCTTACCAAGGGCTTGAAGAGTACTTGTACACACCATTGATAGATAGGATACAAGAACTTCTATGCGTGGAATCACCACGTTCTCCCTCCCTGGATTCCCCTTGCACTCATTGGCCCCATCTTTAGCCTATCCATGGCATCTGTCGTGCCACCACCATGACAGTTGGCGCCCACCTTGGGGATAGCGGTGCTAGCAGGGGTGAAAATCTAGACGGGAAGCTTCTCTAGCACCGGCGAGCGCATCGTCTCCGGCCTGGTTCAGCGCTTTGGAGCGCTAGAATATGTCAGCGATAATGCAGGGTGCTTCGGCAGGCACCCCCCTCCATGCAACGATGTCTTCATCAAGCTTGGCACACACAAGATGTACGTCGGCTTGGATGAGTCCTACGTTCATCCATGACACATCGTCGAGGGAGGCGAACCACCTCTCAGCGCAGCTCGTGGAGTGTGTATCACTCGCCCCACCAGCAGCGTTGAGGTCCTGATGACCGCGCTAGATGCGGAACCAAGCAACGGCCTGGCACCAGAGCCGGAGGTCGCGCCAAAGCAGACCAGGTCTAGGTTTCTAGCACTAGAAAGGCCAGAGAATGTGCTCCAGCAAGCAATAGATAGCCTAGCAACGCCAATAGCACATGTGGTATATCCGGCTCAAGCACAAGCTGAGTTAGAGGAAACTAGGCAGAAAATGTTAGCTGGGGCAAATAAGGTAGCAGAGCTGCATCAGGCTTTGAACATTACTCTGAGAGAATGTGCTAAGGAAAACTATATAGGTGGAGCGAAAATCTGAGGTAGGAACCTGATTACTGAGTTTGACAAGGAATATGAGCCTAGGCCGGGTCAGACAGCCACGATAGTAACAGGAGGGTTGGATAGGTACAGTACCCCGGCATAGAACCTCAGGGTAGCAAATGCGACCGTGTCTGAGTTAGAAGGTTTAAACGGAGAGGCCCGACAAAGGCAACAAGAGAGGGTGAATCACTTGTTGAGAGTCTCTTGTCAGCAAAATGAAGAAATAAACAAGGCAAGCCGGGCGCCACCAGGAGCGTCACATGTGGTACATTCGACTAGGAATAACCCGGCGGGATTCGGAGGAGCCGCGTCATCTCCGGGTCACAATCCCAGGAGAGAAGAAGTAGTAAACTCCGGAAGAAGAGACAAACAGATGGTTCTCTATGACCAGCAAGGGCCAGAAAGGGCAAACCAATGCAAGTTGATGAAGATCGGCACAGTACCAGCCGAGGTGAGGTCGGAAGAGGTAACCGCGACCAAGACAATGCCAGTCAGAGAAATGCTGCCAACAGTAATGCCGGACAGCGTGATCCCATGGGAACGGGGAAAAATGTACCTCGGCAGGAGCAACAACACGCACCTCGGCAAGAGGGGAGTGCAGGACAAGCAGCACAACAACAAACTGCTTGCCCGGATTAGGAAAGATACAATTATGGTTATTCGGCTATGATCAACAACGGATATCCCAGACCAGATCACCACATAATTGGGTCAAGGCTGGGAAGTAGGAACTTGCAGCCAGATGATATGAGGCTGAAGTTGGATAGGATTTATAGATCGGAGTTAATTGAGGGCAAGGTCCGCCGGGTCCAGCATGCTTTGGGCCCCGGATCATGAAGGAGCCACCAGTGCTGAACTTTCAGCTGGCCAGAGGAACCAGAACCTATGATGGTAGTACAAGGCCAGAAGATTGGCTAATCGATTACGCCACGACCGTCAAGATCACAACAGGAAATTTGAGATGGGCAGTAAGATATGTGCCACAGATGTTGGAAGGACCAGCGAAAGTTTGGCTGAACAATTTGCCGCCAGGAAGTATCAACTGTTGGCTAGACTGTGAGGAGTTGTTCGTTAACAACTTCTCAAGCACCTACAAGAGGCCCAACAGGCCACGGACTCTGGCCCTATGCCGGCAAAGACCGAATGATCCAGACTGAGATTTCCTGACTCGGTGGTGCAACGTGCATAACTCGTGTGAGAGAGTAATTGAATCACAAGCTATTGCGTGGTTCGCCCTAGGATGCAGATATGGGAGTATGCTGTGGCAAAGGCTGCAGCGAGATATGCCAACCACTTTGGCTGAGACGATCCGGATCGTGGATTCGTATGCCTTGGGAGATCCAACGCAACCCCGGCTAATGTCGAGCGAGGCAAACAAGGAATATTACAACCGAGATGGCTCCGGATCATCAAGGAGGAATGATTTCCGAGGAAAGAGAAGGGATGAGCGCCCAGATTACTGATATAACTCACAGCAGGTGGCAGCGGTGGACCGCGATCAGCCCAATGCTGGTGCCAGCCAATGCTAAAAAACTGGAGGACAAAACTAACAACACAAAAATGAAGGGAAAAAGCCTTGGACCCCGGAGCAGAAAAAGCAATGGGAATAGCGAAAGGATAGACCGAGGTATACGTGCGAGTCCATGTTGGATCAACCTTGCAAGTTCCACACACCAAGTCCGAATAGTCCGACAAACCATACAACCTGGCAATGTGAGTGGATGAGAAAGTTAGAGAATGGCAGTCCGGGGAATGCTCAGGCACCTAGGAATGAGGCACCATGGCAACCGTAACTAACAGGGGTGAATGGACAACAACTGATGTTGCCACTGCCTCCGCCGAGGTACGAGAATCAGGAAAGAAGGGATGCAGTACATCAAGTAGGTAATAACAAGCAAGAAGGTCAAGGTTACCACGAGAATGAGGGACGAAACGAGTACAAGGAGCATCATCAAACCTACTGTGTGTTTACCACGGAAGAAAACAACTGGAAAAGCTTGCAGCGCCGGCATATGGAGGTAAAGACGGTAATGCCGGCAGTAGTGAGATACATGCCCTGGGCAGATCAAAAAATCACTTGGAGTATCAAGGATCACCCAAATATCATGCCTAGCCCTGGGACCTATGCATTGGTTCTGGATCTTACGTTCATTGGGCTGAATCTCAATGTGAGGTTTTCCAAGGTACTGATTGACAATGGCAGTAGTATCAACATTATGTACAAGGATACCATGCACAAGTTGGGAATAACAGAGAACATGTTGCAGGCAACGAGGACCACTTTTCATGGCATTGTACCGGGTATTTCCTATGAGCCAATTGGTAAGGTCCAGGTTGATGTGTTATTCGGCACGAGAGATAATTGTTGGACTAAAAATTTGGAGTTCGAAGTGGTGAATCTGGAGAGCGCTTATCACGCATTACTCGGCAGGCCAGCGCTGAACAAGTTCATGGCAACTACTCACATCAGCTACCTTAATATGAAGCTGCCCAGGCCAAGGGGCGTGATAACTGTATCTGGGGACTTCCGGCGTTTGATCGAGTGCACCTCAACCGGATCTAACTTAGCCGAGTCACTCGTGATTGCTCAGGAAAAAAGGAAGATACTGGAAGTAGCGGCATTGGCTCAATCCGCGCAACAGCATATGCCGGCTCTGACCAACCCACATGGAAGCGTGTCGTTCCATGCGACCAAGGACACAAAGAAAGTTCCAATCGATGATCAGTTCCCAGAGGGCACCATAACCATTGGTGTCGGGTTAAGCAGCAAATAGGAAAGCGAGCTCGTCAACTTCCTCCGTGAGAATCGGGATATTTTCGCTTGGTCCACTCAGGATCTACAAGGTGTACCGAGGGAGTTGGCTGAGCACTCATTAAACGTAAGACCCGAGGCTAAGCCGGTAAAGCAACCTCTCCGACGTTTTGTAGAAGACAGAAGGAAAGTCATTGGGGATGAAATAGCTAGGCTCCTAGCGGCCAGATTTATCGTGGAGGTACTCTATCCGGATTGGCTCTCTAATCTGGTGCTTGTGGAAAAGAAGAAGGATGATCTGAACGTGGCTGTGGTATGGCACATGTGCATTGATTACACGAACCTGAACAAGGTGTGTCCCAAAGATCCATTTCCACTCCCTAGAATAGATCAAGTCATAGACTCAACAGACGGATGTGAGCTACTGTCATTCATTGATGTGTATTCTGGTTTCCACCAGATACCCCTGAATCTGGATGATCAAATAAAGACTATGTTTATTACCCCGTACAGGGATTATTGCTATCGCACTATGCCATTTGGACTACGTAATGCAAGAGCAACGTACCAACAATGCATACATGACCAAATAGGTCGGAACGTGCAAGTTTATGTGGATGATGTGGTGATAAAGACCAAGGAAAGCAATACGCTCCTTGATGATATCCGGCAAACATTTGCAAACTTAAGAAGGTTCCGAATGAAGCTAAACCCGGAGAAGTGCACCTTTGGCATTCCCGCTGGAAAGTTACTCGGTTTTTTAGTATCTAGTAGAGGTATCAAAACTAACCCGACAAAAATCCGGGCCATTGAAAGAATGGAACTGCCAAAATCCCTTAATGATGTGCAGAAGTTCACGGGTTGCCTGGCATCGTTAAGCCGGTTCGTATGTCAGTTGGGATAGAAGGCCTTGCCCCTCTACCAGCTAATGAAAAAGGCAGACAAATTCACATGGACGCCACAGGCGGACCTTGCATTTCGAGAATTGAAAACGATGTTATCTACTGCACCAATCCTAGTAGCACCACTACCCAAGGAGCCAATGTTTCTCTACGTAGCCGCGACCAACCGAGTCGTAAGTGTAGTAATCGTAGTGGAGCGCGAGGAAGAAGGAAAGTCGGTGCAAAGGCCGGTGTATTATCTGAGTGAAGTATTATCAGCTTAAAAACAGAACTATCCTCACTATCAAAAGATGGCGTATGGCGTATATATGTTGGCCAAGAAACTCAAACACTATTTTGAGGAACATCCAATCAAAGTGATATGTGAGGCACCTATATTAGAGATTATGAGTAACAAAGATGCAAGTGGACGGATAGAAAAATGGGCAATTGAGTTAGCCCCATGTGCACCACAATTTGATAGAAGACATGCTATAATGTCACAAGTTGTGGCGGATTTCTTCATGGACTGGGCCGAAATGCAATACGAGCCACCTCTGCTAGACACCAATTATTCGCGAATGCACTTCGATGGATCAAAACTGAAAGATGGGTTGGGTGCTGCAGTAGTGCTTACCTCGCCCAAGAAGGATCAACTGAAATATGTCCTTCAAATCGACTTCAGTGCCTAGAATAATGTGGGGGAGTACGAAAAATTGGTACATGGTCTCAAGGTAGCGAAAGAAGTGGGGATACGTCAGATAGAATCCTTTGGTGATTCGGGTTTGGTGATGCAACAAGTGTCTAGAAATTGGGATGCCTTGGATGCTAACATGGCCCTATACAGATTCGATGTCCAAAAGATAAGTGGGTTTTTCGAAGGGTGTGAGTTCCATCACATACCTCGGATTGAAAATGAGGCAGCAGATGCGCTGTCCAAGTTAGGCTCATCCCGGCAGCCAATCCTGCCAAATGTCGCTTTGCAGCACCTGAGAAAAACATCTATCACGCCATTGCCTGAATCAGACTCAATTTATATCCCGACACTATCCGGATCAGGAGCTGTACCTATGGAGATAGAGTGGGGAAGCACCTCTGCAAACCTGGGGACTGCTTCGGCGAACCCGGGGACTGCCTCAGCAAACCCGGGGACTGATCAGCGTGACCCGACAGGAGTTATGTTGGTGGATGCAATGGAAATTGATGAGGAACCGTTTCCTGTCTGGACCATACCAACTTGGGCCAAGCCAATTTTTGATTCCTTGAAAGAGGGAACCTTGCCAGATGACGAGATAATCTCAAGGCAGATCGAGAGAAGGGCAAAGGACTATATGATTATCAACGCCAAACTATACAAAAGAGGTGTGACAACAGTACTGCAGCGGTGTGTTGATCTGGAGGAAGGACTTGACATACTCCGGGATATTCACCAAGGGGAATGTGGCCATCATGCCTCCTCAAGGGCCTTAGTGGTAAAAGCTTTATGGCATGGATTCTATTGGCCTAGTGCTTTGGAGCAAGCAGAGGATCTGGTGAGAAAATTCAATGGCTATCAAAGATATGCCACGAAAACTCATTTACCAATGTCGGAGTTGTAAACTATCCCCATTACCTGGCCATTTGCTGTATGGTTCCTAGATATGGTAGGGCCATTTAAGCCGGCTAAAGGAGGGATGACCCATATCGTAGTCATGGTTGACAAGTTTACCAAATGGATTGAAGTGAAACCAATTCGGAAATGTGATGGGGCAACAACATTAAGGTTCCTCAAGGATATAATCCCGAGATATGGCTATCCCCATAGCATCATAACTGATAATGGAACAAATTTCGCTAAAGGAGCATTTGGGAGGTTCTGCCAAGAAAAGAAGATCCGGCTAGACGTTGCCTCAGTCGCCCACCCCGCATCGAACGGGCAAGTGGAAAGATCCAACTCACTGTTATTGTCTGGCATAAAACCCTGGCTCATAGAGCCACTGCAAAGATCAGCGGGGTGCTGGATAGAAGTACTACCAGCGGTACTATGGAGCTTAAGAACAACTCCAAATCGATCAATAGGCTATACGCCATTGTTTCTAGTATATGGGGCAGAAGCTGTATTACCAGCCGACATAGAGCATGATTCGCCAAGAGTCACCCAATACACAGAAGCCGAAGTGCGCGAAGCCCAACAAAATGATGTTGATCTGCTTGAAGAAGCGAGAGAATTGGCTTTGTCCAGATCCGCCATATATCAGCAAAATCTCCGACGCTATCATAGCCGGAAAGTAAACCCCCGTATCTTCCGGGAAGGTGACCTGGTACTCCGGCTGATACATCGCACAACTGGCATGCATAAGCTATCCCTTCCATGGGAAGTACCTTTAATTTTAAGCAAATCCTTGCACAATGATTCCTATTATCTTATTGATGCACAACCCCATGAAAAGAACAAGGCGGACAGGTCCGGAGAGGAATCCAAGCGACCGTGGTATGTAGCACTACTTCGTCCTTTATACACCTAACAAAGAGGTGAATGTATCCGAGCTACTCATATGTCGGTATGCATGTCAGCAATGAGCTTATTAATAAAACTTTGGCACCCAAGCAGAGACTCGGGGACTGCCGTAATAATTGTCTCTCATTTTCGTATCTTTATGTCAGTTGGATTAAGTCGCTTATATATTAGTCGGGTTAGTAATGTGTGAGCACTAAAAACCCAACTCTTCGACTTTGCTGTTGTCCAACAAGAATTGGCTTCATGGCAAGCAAGATAATAAGTTGGGAATGGCAAAGCACATGAAAAACGACTAAGGAAAAGAACTTAAACAAGCCGACATTGGTTATTTTGACTAACCCTTAGTTTATTATATTCATTAAACGCCGGATCATTTTGAGCTAGTCTCAAAGTTTCAAGTATTGTTAAATCAATTTTTTGAACCTCGGACTCGTAAGTTGAAAAGCCGAATCAAGGTAGACGCGAGCCGAGTCAAAAATTGGGGGAACAAGAAAATGAAACTCAGGGACTTCGCCCATGATAATCCCACATTAGGTACTTAGTTCCAAATGATAAGTTGTAGCACAACCAAATAAAAGTATTTAGATACACTTCCACCCGGCATTCCGGGGATCTGACAAATATGATAAGTGTTTTTAAGGAGCAGGAGTAGCAACCGAATCGTCAGCCGAAGAAGATGGCACTTCGGAGTTTGGGGAGGGGCACTAGCCTCAGCTTCATCCTTAGGGTCGACCTCTCCATCCTCTGGGTCTTCGGCCTCGTCGCCAAGCTCGGAGGCCTCACCCTCACTCCTTTCTTCTTCATCCTCTTCGTCTCCAGAAACAGCTTCATCATCAAAAACGTCGAGATAACTCGGCCCTTAATTCCAAGCGTGGCAGAAGGAGTATTGAATAAGCTTGTTGGCAGGCTTTGTGGCGTGCAATCCAATCCGGATCTTCGCACCACTTAGACCCGGTGCGCATGCGAGTAAGCAACCCCAGATCAACTCCTTCATACCACGAAAGGACAAACTGCAAGGCAATGGCAGCCCCAGCCCGTGCGGCAGATTCACGCCACAGATGCAGCTGCGTATCGCACTCCATTATTCTGGCTATGAAAGCCGAACTTCTTTTTGGAATGGTCTCAGTCGGCCAGAGGGAGCTAAACATCCGCGTCGCAGCCGGCATGATGTTAGCACCATAGTTCTTTACCAATTCTAGGCGTGCAGCAAGGGTAACAAGCAGATCCTCCGTCGAATAAGGGACGGACCCGGATCCAGGACTTGTAGGAACACCATGTTGATCGCGGGACCGAGTTACGGTAGTGCTAGCAAGAATGTCACTTTCTGGAAATTTGCCTGAGAACACAGAGGAGACAGTGAGCAAAAACACCAAACCCGGAGGAAGGAAAATTAAGGAAGGGCAAAGAAACTCACGGTAAATCTTGAAAATGAGGCGCCGGAGCTCGGCATCAACATTGGCATTGCTGGCCCGGAGTTTCTCGTATCCGGAGGTTACCAACATAAGTTTGAGTCGTCAAATGGTCTTTTTCCTCGGCAAACGCCTGGTCTGCCTTCTCCAACTCAGTCTTGTGGAGGTTTTTGAGCCTCTGAAATTCAGCATTCAGCCGAGTAATCTCCGAGTCCTGGAACTGCAGCCAGGCTATCTCTTCATCTTTCTTCTTCAGAGCCTCATGCTTCCCTCCTTATTCGAGGAAATGGGTCATCATGTCAGGCATTGAAATGCTATCCTCAAGAGTAACTACAACAATGTAATGATCCGGAGGACCCAAATTATAAGTGTCCACCGGATAAAGGAAGGAAAGTACAGTGATCGTGTGAAGGGGATAAAATTACCTTTGATTTCAGCCAGATTCTTCCGCATAATAATATTCTCAGCTTCAACCTCGGCTGCATGGTTTGGATAACAAATTAATACGGATCACAGACAACTCGAATGAACGAAAATGGAAGAAGAAAATGTCTAAATAAGGAACATTACCCTTCTTCTGGTAATCTTCCAGGAGTTGGCCATAACGCGCATGAAGGTCCTTATAGGAGTCTAGCAGACGCTAGAACTCAGCGGATCGACGGTTAGTGGTAATCTGAAACAAGCAATGCGATGTCAAGATCAAAAGTAAGATAAAGAAATAACTTTGTTAAAGTTTGAAGTTACAACGAATAGAAATTAAATTCTCTAAGGAGCATCCGACTGAGTAACAAGTTACTCCATCGGAGGCTCGTGGACTAGGGGATATATCTACAAGTGCTCAGCTATACAAAGTATTAACAACAGATGAAAAGAATTACCTCCATCATCAGGCCAGCCAAAAAGATGGCCTTGGTAGCGGAGTTCATCTGTGCGCTGAACTCAGCTGGGCCGAACTTCTCCGGCAGATCATCTTGTGGGTCGATGAATTCAGCGTTATTCTAGTTCTTCACGTACTCCAGGAGCAGTAGACTGTAGCTTTCGCCGCTGGGAGAGTAGTTCGCCACAAGGCCTTTGACATGGGCCTCTCGCCTGGTGGATTGAGATGCAGTAGGGCTGGTATGCAGAACCAACTGCCTGCTACCCTCTGATCCGGCAGCCCGTGACCCAAAGGAGATACCTTTGGGTGATCCGGCAGCTTTCTTGAGCTTGCCAGATGAGGCTTGAGGAGCTGGCTTGAAGATACCCGGGACCGACGAAGTTGATCCAGAGGGAGCTGAAGGGGTTTTCCTCTTGGGAGGCTTGGTGGAACTTGCTGGTACTACTGCTGGTGCTGCTGCCGGCGCTAGGTGGTGCTGGTGCTGGTGCTGGCGTTGTTGCTGGTGCTGTTGCTGCTGATGGTGTTGTTGCTACTAGTATTGCTGGTTCGAAGGAGACTGGGACAGGGGAGAAACTTGATTGGGGCGGTGCTGATGGAGCTGGCACCTCATCACTTGGCGCTGGGGCTGAAGAGGAACTGGGGAGATCAGGCATGGATGTATCCGAAGATGACCCACCACCCCCAGCGCCGACATTGCCCTCCTCATGACGAGGTGGGCTCTGGTCAAGCGCAGCCATGGAGCCCTCTTTGATAGGGCTGAGCGGGCGAGTGTCGTCATCGCGGGAGGGAGGGGGAGAAGGGCTGCTCCAGATTGGAGACGCTATGCCCGAGCAGCTCTAGGGAATGACCCTAGGAGCTCTGAGAAGCAGAAAAGAACCAAGTCAAAAAGAGAGAGAACCAGTAAGAGACACGAGTAGACACAGAAAGAAAACTTGAAGGGCAAATGCAAAAGACTTACTCGTTTGAGGTTGGGGGAGCCCGAGGTTTGGGCGCCCTCTAGACCGTGCTCTTGGCGGCCGGCTTAGTCGAGGCTTTCACCCCGAACTTCTTCTGCCTCTTCTTGCGCTATGGCACCTCCGAAGCTGCGGCCGAGGCAGCCGTGTGCTTTTGCGAAGAAGCAGGGGCCGGACCACCAGTGGCGAGGGGAGGAACCTCGTGGACTTGACCGGCCGGGTTAGCTGAAGATTCAGACATAACCAGATATGCGTAAGAGATGGGAACCGGATCAAGTACCTCCGGGACCTCAATGTCCGAGTCATTGTCATCTGGCAAATCCCTTAGAGAAGAGGCCTTACCAGCGCTGCATTTGACGATGTCCAGGGTAGGCAACAAGGTCTCCGGGTCAGGCTCTTCCTCATCCTCCTCGAGGCGGTCCGGTAGCCACTTGATCGCCAGCACCTCGCCATCCTCAAGTGGCTGCTGGAGGAATCGTTGAGAACAAGACAACAATTGCCAGGTTACTAAAGTAAAACGACATACAGAGAAGATCCGGAAAATAGTAAGAAGTAAGTTTACCTTTGGAGGAGGATTGTCCCGGGAGAAGGGCTCGATCCCCTATTCCCAATCTTCGGTGAATTCCTTCTCCACATTGAAAATAGCCTTAACCCGGCGGTAAGCCGCCGAGTTATCAAGCTCGAAAGATGAAGTCCGGTGGGGGGTTGAGGGGGCCGCTCAAGTAACAAATCTTGTGGGCTCTCTTCTGAAGGGGGGAGACCCAGTTATGGACAAAAGTAATAATGATGTCCTCCCCCCGGAGCTTCTCCTTGAGCAGCTCCTTGATCCGGCGCTCTACCTGATTCACCAGGGTCGTGGGTTGCTTGGGAATGCTCTCCCAAAGCGAAGTATCTGGAGGACCAAGCTTGAAGGGGAGGATCTGGTTCAAGTCCTCATCGGTGGTGTTCCGGATGTAGAAGAAATTCCGGGCCCATCCTTTGCAGGACTCAAGTCCAGTGACCCGGGGGAACGCGGAGTTTTTGCGAGGAGATATGGAGGCAGCGCCGCATTAGGTCAGGTGCTTATCCTCCGGAGCAAGCTCTGGATCTAGAACCACGTTCCTCCAGAGACCGAAGAATTTGATCCAAAGTTCCTTGGTTGGCCGGAGGCCAATGTATCCCTCAATGCCAAAGGCAAAGGAGGACAAAGAAGTGATAGCATTGGCGGGGAGATGATGCAGTTGCAGTTTGTAGGTAGAAATGAAATCGAAGAAGAGATCTGAGGTATTGAAGGTTGAAGCCACGCTGAAAATGCGAAAGAAAAACAACATATTCCCCAGGATTGGGGGAAGGAGAAATCTTGCTGGAGGCGAGGTGACAGGCGATGCCAGCGGGGATGCAGCGTGTGGCACGGAGCCAGTCCAAGTCGTCCTCGCAGACGAACGCGCCGTCCCAACAGCCGCGCTTGTGGCCCTCTACATCTTCCTCCTGCTGTGCAACCACAGTTGCCTCCTCCTCAGTCATGATGGACTCAAGATCCTCGAGAGAGAAATCAGAGTAGAAAGAACCGGAGGAGGGGAAACGGGAAGCACAAGGCCCCGTGATGAAGATCTTGAGCAGAAACGGCAGCGCAGGCGCAAGATGCTGCCTGTGCACGGTCGCGACGATGCTGGTGCAACAAGAAACTAGCGGCAGCGACAAGGCTACAGTGAGAGAGAAAGGAGGCTGGGAAGCGCAGAGAAAATGGGAAACTTCCCCAGATGTTTCCCCAGGCCCTCTACTTAACCACGCAACGGGCGCGTAGTGGGATCCTTTGCGGTTGCCACAGCGCACGCAATGGGCGTGTACGCGGCCGAATCAGCCAATCCGAGCGTGGCCACAACAAGAGCCACTGGGGCAGAGGATCCCATGACGCGATGTAATCTTACAGTTAACAAGGCGCCGCAGTGAAGGGACGTGCGCAGCAGTTATTCCTGACATTGCGACAGTAACCGATGCATTAAATGCACGTAACCCTTAAAATGAGGCAAAATGGTGATTACCCTCCATGTAGGATGTGGGGAAGTGTACAAGGGAAGGAACGGTAACCCGGATAAACGGGCAAAAACCCAGCCAGTGAGGAATAACTCAGGATGACCCAAGGGATCCCCAGAGGAGAAGCACTGGGTTACTGGATAAACTCGGCCAAAGAGGCAGAGATCCGTTTATGGGAACCTAATGTGGCCTTAACAACCAAAAGTTGCAAACACCGCACCAGCTTCAGGGACTAATGTTGGGGGGATACCCCCGGGTAGGGTAACGTCGAGGTATAAAGGCCGAGTTAGCCGGGGTATGGCACGGTCAAAGCAAGTGCTGACTGGGTCACCTCAAGGCGGGCCGAAGCACGGAGTGACCCAACCCGTGGAGCATCTCCTTAACTTGTAGTCCGGCCAACATAAAATATATGCTGGCCATGTTTATCTATCTGTTTTGCAGGTAACTTGATAGCCGAATTAGCCACATGCTAGCCGTACTATCTTACGGCTTCCAAGAGAAGGAATCCCCCACTAGTCAAAAGGTGGCTCTATTAGCTGTAACTTGAGCGAAGCAAAGCAATGAGGAGGACCAGTGGGTCAGAGGCCACCAAGGTGACGCGGGCAGTGTCGGCTGACGTAGTCCGTGTCTGGTGATGCTTAAAGACAAAGATTACGGTGTGGGTTACGTCCAAAGCACGGACGAGCCGTTAACGAGAATAAAGAAGCATCTAGCATTAGGCGAGGAGCATATTCTCCAAATATTCTGCCACGTGTGCCCTAGTATTGTAACCCAGGCTCCCCTATATAAGGAGCACCGAGGCCTCCATAGAGAGGGATCGATCATTTTCTCTGTCTAAGGTAGAACTCTAGAGCTAGTTGGTAGGGAGTAAGAGACTTAGTCTCCTTCTTACGAAGGGCTTGAAGAGTACTTGTAAACACCATTGATAGAGAGAATACAAGAACATCTGTGCATGGATTAACCATGTTCTCCCTCCCTGGATTCCCCTAGCCCTCATTGGCCCCATATTTAGCCTATCCATGGCATCTGCCGTGCCACCACCACGACAGCGAGTAAGCCGCTCTGGCGAGTCGATTTCACCATGATGTCGTCGATGTAGACGTGGATGTTGTGGACATTTGGCTCTCTAGGCACTCCCTCATGCACCTTTGTTAGGTTACGCTGGTGTTCTTGAAGACGAACATCATCCTGGTGTAGCAGAATGCTCTGAACAATGTGATGAAGCCGATTTATTCTCGTCCTCGATGGCCATCTGGATCTGGTTGTAGCCGGAGTAGGCGTCGAGGAAGCACAACGACTCGGACCCCACAGTCGAGTCGATGGTCTGGTCGATATGCGGGAGGACAAACTCCTCCTTCGGGCAGGCGCTGTTGAGGTTGGTGTAGTCGATACACATCCTCCAGGTGTTGTTCTCCTTCATTACCAAGACTAGGATTGCCAGCCACTTGGAGTACTTGATTAGCCGAATGAATCCTGAAGCGAGTAGCCGCTGCACTTCTTCGGCGAGCTCGGCGACACTCTTCATTGAAGGGCTGCACGACTGCTTCACGGGTCATACTTTGGGGTCAGCATTTAGTGTGTTCTTAGCAAGTTCCCTCAGGATACCAGGCATGTCAGATGGCTTCCATGCGAAGGTGTTGCGATTCTGACGGAGGAACTCGATGAGCACGCTTTCCTATGCGGGGCTCATGTTAGTCCCCACGGTGACCTTCTAGCTAGAGTCGCCTAGGACGAGCTCGATGGTGCGAGTGTGCGTGGAGGCCTTGAAGGTTGCCTACGTGGTGTTTGTAACATCCCAGCATTAGAACTTAGAAATAAGCTGATATGAGGTGTGTGCATTGCATTCATGCATAGAAAATCTGGATAATTTTCTCGCTTTTAAATAAAACTTGTCAAAGTGATTGAAGCTTCTCGTAACTTGGTGGAACTAAAGTAGATCATCAAGTTGATTGTGATAAGTTTCACGATGAAATTTTCTAAGCCCTTACCGTTGGGTAATATAATTTGATCTAAGGATAGAACAAATGTAATAAAACTAAGTCACAACACACTACTTAATAAGGAGTACTAGATCTTCTAGAGATTATTACATGGTATTCCATACAACAACTGAAGGATCAATACTTAATATTCTAAATAGGATATCAAGGTATTATCTACCACAAACCATGAATACCAAGTTAAGTATTTAACTTAAGTAAAGAAACTCTATAACTAAATCTTGATACACTTGCTTGCCATAGTTATTCATACCATGGGTATCATGGTAGTTCTTAAACATTAACTTTTATCACAAATAGAATAGAAAAGGAAGTCCAGCCAAGACCATCCAGAACATTCCCTTAATGTCATATCCGTGCTTGCAGGTACGATGAATATGCCTTGACGGATGCGTCGAGTGCTCACACCCATATAACTGGAATTCGACTCCTGTAAGACCTCCGTTGCTTGAGTCGAATTACACCAGCACTTTTCCGGATTCGAGTTCGGGGACTCGAGTTCGAGTAGATTGTGTTGTTTCACCCTAAGGTGGTTAACTGATACCGATACTTCAGTTATATCAGGCACATATATGAACAATCCCTATGAAACAATTAAAAGCAGTCGAAATATATACTCGTTCAGGCACTCGAAAGACTTCAAAAAGTCTCAGTCGAATCTGCGATTCCACTGGACACTCGGGGGCTACTGACATGGGTATACCCTACAGGTACTCGAGTTTGGTATATACGGTCTAAATACGTACAGGCCCACGGTGTCGTCAAGGCCCAAACGAAGGATTCGAGTAACCTACGGACTCTCGATTGCTTGAAGAATAAGAAGAAGCTAAAGATAGAAAGTTCAAAGGGGAAAACCTAATTTGTAACCGACTCGACCTGCTACCCGGGACCTATCCTATCTATATAAAGGATGGGAGGGGCGGCGAGGAGGACACACACACAACCCTAGTTTCCACCACCCTCGCCAGATCGCATATGCGCACCATTGTAACCTTCGGTTCCTTCGATAATTCCACGAGCAGACAAGCAGGAGTAGGGACCTCTACGAGGCCTGAACCTAGGTAAATCTTTTTCCCCTGTGTGCTTGTTTGCTAGCCGATAGATGTCTCCAGCGCTCCCTCCTTCTCCAAAACCCAAGTCCATAACAATGGGCATTGATGAGTTAAACCCTCGTCAATTGGCACTGTTTGTGGGAATAGGGAGTGCTGATGTTGCGGCTTCTTCGGCCCCATCAACTATGATCTACAACTCCGCAACAGCGGAGATTGGCCAGCTCTTCGGCGCGTTCGACTTCACCGACCACATGCCAGCCACTCGCCCGGCCTTCGAGTCCGTGGGCGACGGAATCAGCCTGGTGATTGGGAGCTTCCGCTTCCAAGTTGGTCAGATGGGCACGCTTCGCATGCCTGATCAGCCGACAGCACCGGCGATGCCCCAGCATCATGGTTCCCTCCATCGATCGGCACCCTCAGCGAGCTCAACGCCCCGACAACAGTCGAGAACACGGTCAGCGATAGTAGTCGCGACTCTGATCTGAGCGATCTGGCCACTAAAGATGGAACCTACGATTCTGGATCTAACAGTTGTGGAAGCAGCAGCTTCCCAAATCACTTCATGTGCACCATCATCAACGCAGGCGACACCTCTGCCAACCACGACAACAGCGGAAATCACGGCAACGGAACTGACCTGCCTAACGGCGGCAACGGTGGCAATCGCGTCCCCGTTGACAACGGAGGGGCAGTCGAACCTCCAACCATAGTAAATGAGCAAACCGGCGAACGCGTTGTAATCAAGCTCAACGAGCAAGAATGGGCTCGCTGCCGCGAGGCCCTGCGAGGCACCCCTCTACCCTTCGGATCCCCACAGGAGCTGCTGATGGGCTATCACTAGCTCCTAAAGGAAGAATTCAAGCGTCAAGTACAAACAATCGCGCAACTCGAGGCGCGCAAAAAGGCGGCAGACGAGTTGAGCCTTCGTCGTGCTGGACTCTCCTCCTATGGAGGATCCTCCTCAAAGGGCAACGAGCACCTCGCCAAGAAGAGGTCGTCTGGGATGGCCCATCTCACCGAGGAGGAATGCATAGAGGCCACAAAGGTCCTTGACTTCGGCTCTATGACAGTCGACACCAGGGGCAACGTTGTCCGCAAGACGCCACGGGCTGCGGTGACAGTGGCCACCATGTACCTCCTGAACAACCAACCACCAGCTGGAGACCCTCGAGCCGCCATGCACCGATCTACGATCGCGGGCTTGGGATTAATCGAGGCCGCCCTCGACAAGGAGCCCACACCAGAACCAAAGAAGGGCAAAGCACTAGCAAAGCGTTACTCCTCGCCCTCATCCAGCGATAACAGTCACGACTTGTATCGACATCGCCGCTCATGACGACACGACCACGACTACGACGCACATGATGACATCACGCAGCGCAAGATCGACAACTCAAGAGCACGACGTGCTCGGTCGACTGACTCAGAAGAGGAGGACGTGGAGCTCTGCGGCGCCAGGGCCTTCAGCTGATCCATTAGGCAGAAGCGAATGCCTAAAGGGTTTAAACTCCCATCAGAGAACCACATCTCCTCCGTCAGACTCCATGGAGGCAGTCGAAGCACGGCCTTGCAATGCTTGCAGCTACAGCTGCAGGGTGCCGCCCGAGCATGGCTCAACAACCTCCCATGCGGATCCATTCGCAGTTGGGACAAGCTCGTTTACAGCTTCGTGCATAACTATTAGGGCACATACAAGCGGCTCGGATGAATCGAAGAGCTGAGATGCTGCCAGCAAAGATCTGGCGAATCGCTGCGCTCCTACATCCAAAGGTGGTCCATCATCAAGAACTTTGCAGAAAACATCTCGGAGGATCGCGCGATTGACGCATTCAATGGTGGCGTCTGCCGTTTAGAACTCAGAGAGGAGCTAGGCCGCTCAAAGCCCAGGACCATCGACCACCTAATGGAGATCACGAATCGGTGGGCCGATGGAGAAGACTCAGTGAAGAATCGCGTTCACTCTGACGAGGAGGCGGAGCTCGAGCGCAGATGGGATCGCCGAGGCAAGCGTCGCATGCGCATTTATGACGACCGCGACGACGTCAATATGACCGCGACGACAACCGCAACAGCGGATACCATAGCGGCGGATACCGCGACTCCGGGAAAACCACGCAAGTGTGGCAACGCCACACTCGCGACAAGGCACCCGCAAGCTCCATTGAGGATAAACTGTCCGGGCCATGTACGGTGCACTTCTACATCGACAAGTATGACGGCAAGAAGAAGTCCAGCCACCTCCTCAAGGATTGCCGCGAATTCCTTAAGCTACATGAGGGACTGGTTCGAACGAACCGCAATGCAGTCGAAAGAGGCTACGGAGCCGCTCCAGGCGCCGTGTCACATGGTGCTCCGCCACCTCCACCTGGGCCACCCCCGAATGCAGCTGCACCGGACCAACACCACGGAGGCGAGCCGTACCCACGGGCCATGGGCACCATGATGATCCAAAAGGGACGCCCCTCCAATAGGGTGCAGAAGGCCATCACTCGCCAAGTCAACTTGGCCACACACTCGCCACCATCCAGCACTGAGTACCTCAGTGGAAGCAAGTCCTGCATCACCTTCGACAAACGCGACCATCCGCCTCAGGTACCCCATCCAGGCCATTGCCCCCTCGTACTCGAGGCGCAAATCGGAGTACCTTGTGAGCAATGAGAATCCCTCTAACCTGCCTAGAGACATCGGACACAACGTTCCACGACATTGTCCCAGGGAAAGGCGTATACCCCCTGGGCAAAATCAACCTCGACATCATCTTTGGTACGCCGAAGAACTTCCAGCGCGAGCGCATTGACTTTGAGGTCGTCGATTGGCCCTCACAGTACCACTACATCCTCGAGCGCGTCGCATTCGCTAGGTTCATGGCAGTACCCCACTATGCCTACCTGCAGATGAAAATGCCAGGTCCCAATGGCGTCATCACAATCAACGGGAGCTTCGAGCGATCTGATAGTTGCGATAGGGAATTCAACAGAATCTCCCAGTCCTTCGGCATGCAGGAGGAACTCGCAAGACTTAAGGAGACGACTGACAACAGTCTACCTCCCTTAAGCAGGCCAAGGTCACCTGATCTCTCCTTCGACTCATCTGTGCAAACAAAGAAAGTGTAGGTCCACCCATCGGATCCTGCCAAGACGGCCCTCATCGCCAACAACTTGAGTCCCGCATAGGAACTCGCACTTGTCGAATTCCTCCGTGAGCACTGGGAAATTTTTGCCTGGTGTCCCACGGACATGCCAGAAGTTCCCAGGGAATTCACCGATCACGCACTCAACATCAACCCTGACGCACGGCCAGTCAAACAAACAATTTGGCGATTGTCTGAGCCAAGAGCACAGGCAGTCGGAATAGAGATCAATAGACTCCTCGAGGCCAAGTTCATACGCGAGATCAAGGAAAGCACTTGGCTCGCCAACACGGTGCTGGTACCGAAAAAGGACATGGACATCCTGCGGATGTGCGTGGACTTCACCTCTCTGAACAAGCACTGCCCAAAGGATCACTTCCCGTTGCCGCAGATCGACCAGATCATCGATTCCACCGCGGGATGCGAGCGCCTCTGCTTCCTCGACGCCTACTCAGGCTATAATCAAATTCGAATGAAGGAGGAAGATCAAGAGAAAACACGTTTACAACGCCCTTTGGTGTGTTCTGCTACAACACAATGCCCTTCGGGCTAAAGAACGCGGGAGCCACCTACCAGCGATGCATGCAGGCTTGCCTCAAGGAACAACTGGGTCGCAACATTCAAGTCTATGTTGACAACATAGTAATCAAGACCAAGGAGGAAGCATCTCTAATCGACGATTTGCGCGAAACCTTCGCCAACCTCGACCGCCACCGGAGCAAGCTCAATCCGGAAAAATGCGCCTTCGGCGTACCATCTGGGCAGCTGCTCGGGTACCTCATCTCCACGAGAGGAATCGAGGCGAACCCGAAGAAGATAAGAGCCATACTGGCCATGGAGAAGCCAAAAAACATAAGGGGCGTCCAGCAGCTGGCTGGACAAATCGCGGCCCTCAGTCGATTCATCAGTCGAATGGGCGAAAAGGCGCTTCCCTTCTACCAGCTCCTCCGCCAAAATGAAAAATTCGAGTGGACTACCGAATCGCAAGAAGCATTCGAAGACCTCAAGCGCCTGCTATCCACTTCGCTAGTACTGGTGACCCCATGAGAAAGGGAGCCACTGTTGCTGTATATCTCCGCCACCAACCAGGTGGTCAGCACAGTGCTCATCGTCGAGCAAGCGGAGGAAAACAAGGTCCACGGCATACAACGCCCAGTATACTACCTTAGCGAGGTCCTTACGCCAACAAAACAGCAGTACCCGCACTACCAGAAGCTGGCATACGGCATCTTCATGACCGCCCGGCGACTGCGCCACTACTTCCAGGAACACCCAATCGTGGTGGTCAACGACGCCCCCTTGGGACACATCCTCAATAACCCCGACGCCACGGGATGAGTCGTGCTTTGGGGAATAGAATTGTCTCCACGAGACATCATGTACGAAAAGCGCGACGCAATCCAGTCGCAAGTTCTCCCGGACTTCCTAGTGCACTGGTCGGAAAACCAGCTCCCGGACAAGCCAGATATGTCCTACCTCTAGACAATGCACTTCGATGGGTCCAAGCGGAAAGACGGAGCAGGTGCAGGTGTCATGCTGACATCACCTCAAGGGGACAAGCTGAAATATATCCTGCGAATGCAGTTCACAGCCTCAAACAACGAAGCTGAATACGAGGCCTTGTTGCATGGGATGAGGATGGCAAAAGCCTGCGGCACCAAGAGGCTCATCATATACGGAGACTCCAAGTTGGTCGTCAACCAAACAATGCATGAGTGCGACGCATTGAACGATAACATGATCGTGTACCGCGACCTCTACGACACACTCGAAGGAGACTTCGACGGTTGCGAGCTGCGACACGTAGGTCGCGAAAGCAACAAGGAGGCGGACACACTCGCCAACATAGGCTCTACTTGCACCCCCATACCGCCCAAGGTATTTCTCCAGCGCATCTGCGAACGCTCCATCAAGCCAAAGGCCGCAGAGAAGAAAACAAGCGCAGCAACGGACTCGGGGGCTACGCCACCCAATGAGCCAAGGGCACTCGATGACTTGGAGCTGGACACAGGACTCGAGGGACCAACGAGCGTCATGATGATCGAGCAATCCTGGACGCGGCCATACATGATGTACCTCCTCAGCAAGAGGCTACCAAACGATCCGACAGATGCACGGCACATCACGCGTCGATCCAAGGCATTCGCTGTTATCAACGGTGAACTATTTAAACGCAGCATCACGGGAGTACTCCAACGATGCGTCACCGTTGCTGATGGAAAAGCAGTTCTCCTAGACATTCACGAAGGGACCTGCGGGCACCATGCCGGTAGTCGCGCCCTTGTTGCCAAAGCTCTACGAGCTGGATTTTACTGGCCTACGGCCATGCGTGACGCCAAGGACATAGTCCAAAAATGCAACGCTTGCTAGCGATTCGCGGACAAGCCACACGCACCAGGCGCAGAGCTACGGCCAATTCCATTGGCCTGGCCCTTCGCTCAATGGGGGCTCGACATGGTCGGCAAACTTCCAAGGTCCTCGCAAGGAGGCTACGTCTAACTCTTGGTCGCAGTTGACAAATTCACCAAGTGGATTGAGGCCATGCCAGTGACCAACCAATCAGGACACAGCGCAGTCAAATTCTTCGAGTCCATCGTCTACCGCTTCGGGGTGCCACACAGCATCATCACCGACAACGGGACGAACTTCACATCCAAGGAGTTCCAAGAATTCTGCGAGAACTTGGGGATCAACATCAGCTACGCCTCAGTAGCACATCCACAGACCAACGGTCAGGTGGAAAAAGCAAACAGGCTTGTCCGCAGCGGCATCAAGAAGCGACTCCTCTGGCCACTCGAACAAGCCACAGGTTGCTGGCCAGACGAGCTACAATCCATACTCTGGAGCCTACGTACAACTCCATATAGCGCCAGGGGCTACACGCCATTCTTTATGGTGCACGGAGCTGAAGCAGTGCTACCCGGCGAGGTACGGTACAAGGCACCATGCGTGGTCGCTTACAGCGAGCAAGAGTCATCCGTCGCACTCAAAGACTCCGTCGACCTCCTTGACGAGGCAAGGGAAATTGCCGTGGAAAGATTCACGATCTACCAGCAGAACCTGTGCAACTACCACAGTAGGAGGCTTCGCCCTAGATCCTTCGTCGAAGGTGATCTGGTCCTACGACTGAAGCAGCAGGGGCATCTCAAGCTCGAGTCCCCTTGGGAAGGACCATACGTGATTACAGAAGTAATCCCAGGTGGCGCCTATCGCCTTCAAGATTTAGAGATAGGAGTCGCTTACTCCAACCCCTAGAACATCGCACAACTACGACGCGTCTACCCTTAGTCGTTTTTACTTTTCATTACAAATAAGGCTACTCAGCCAAGGCTACTTAGCCACACATTGTACCTCACACTATTTTTCGAATAAATAAAAGCTAAGTGCCCGAAAACTCTATGCTCTCCTTTACTTTTTCAATTTACCTACTCGGGGGCTACGCCACCCTATACACATATGTTCTTCAAACCAAAACGCGATATCCTGAGTAGCTGGTACATCAATCGAAACCCTTAATCCAGCTGCAACGCACCTGACAGGTTGACAAGGGACTGAGATAAAACATGGCCATACTAACAAAAGGACTCGCATAGTGCAACGCACTCCATGCTAACAAAGCTCTTTATGCACATTCGATAATAAATTATTTACAAGACCTATACGAACTTTACAACACAAGTACACTTATGTGCAGGATGCAAACTAGGCTACTACTGCAGCATGAGAACGTTGGTTTGTTGTTCAAAGAAGTTGACGATCACTTCTGCTGGGCGATCCACCGCCTAGTAATGCGGCACCATATTCTAAGTAGAACCTGCCGGTGGGCCAGGCAGCCCAGATGCAATCGCCGCAACATCTACGTCAGGCCTGTGGAGTCGCACCATTGACAGGGCAGCCTTGGCACCAGAACCAACTACTGCCTCACGCATTCGCGAACCGCGGACAGATCTTGAAACTTGGCAAGCAGGGCCAGCAAGCTTGATGGAGTATCATCCAACGGGAACATCGCCCGATAAATGTTCTTCAAGCATGACTGCGACTTCTTCAGAAAAAGTAGCACTCGCGACGCATGATCCTGCAGGGTCACCAGCGCAGTCGCACGATCATGATCTACCCAGAAGTATTCACTCTCTTGAATTTTCTCCTGGGTAAGATCATGCAGGCGAATGTCAATCGTATCCTTCTCCTCCTGCGGATGACGCGCGCTGACAACTACATGAAGCAGCAACAGCAGCATGAGTACAATGTACCAACTGCGAGTGACTGCATGGAAAAGATGAGAACAAGCAAACTAACACTTGAATTGGTCGCCTAACTGCATCACCTCGCCAAGCAAATATTGCTCTCTAGCGGCAGCTTTCTCCACCTTCGACTTCCACACATCCGCGTTACCGTGGAGCACGGGCAACTCACGCTCCAATTGCTTCACGCGGTCACGCAGTCGTGAAAGCAAGGATAGCTCATCTACCCTGGAGCGCGGCGGCGCCACGGTATCATCAAGGATCGGCGAATCCTGAGATTCCCTCAAAGGATCACTCGATGTACCCTACCACAAGTCAAGACAGAAGCAAATAAGACGACCAAATCAACACAAAGACAAAAGGATCAGATGCATTCAAGACTAGCAAAAGTAGCAGCAGATACACTCGCCAGCAGGCATGTCTTTAAAACAAAAGGACACAATCTACACTAACTATTACAAAACTATCTAAGGAGCAGCTGGCTTCTTCGACTTTGATGGCTTCGGGGGCTTTCAAGTCTGTGGCAGTGTCAGACGCCAGTGACTTTCCGCCGGCCCCTGACGCCGAAGCTTTCGCCGCCTTCTTGGCACGTTGTAGCTCCTCAGAGTACTTCGCAACAGTATTTATCAAAGGATACCCATATTTGCCACAGGTAGTCGCGAAAGGAGCAAAGACTACCTGCTGACCGTCCGTGCCAACAGGCATCGCCTTCGACACTGTGGTAGGATCGATGTCGACTCCGTGGGCCTGCACCATGGCAAGCGACATGGACGCGCTATCCGCGCAGGGTGAGTTCTTGTAGATGGAGGCACACCCCCGGCGAGTGACTCCACCAGCTCATCCATATTATCGATCAGCTCCGCCTTGGGCATCAACTCCTCCCGGAGACGGCTGAGGGCGCCCTTGGCCTTGGAAAGTGTATCCTGGACGGTGGTGCTATGGTCCTCGACTTCCAATAGCGCACCCGCTAAAGCGTCATCATGACGAAGGGCCTGCGGGTCGAAGCTCAAATCGCCAGCATTTGTACAAAAACCCACACATGGACAAAAACATCAACACCACCGGCAAAAACATTAGAAGCAGAGAAGGATAACAATATCCACAAGGAAAATTACCTGAGAGAGCCTTGGCGATTGAGAACAGTTGATCTTCAAACAACTTTTCTCTGGCCGCGAAGGAGGCATGCATATCCTCTTCACGCTTCCGTGCCTCGTCACGTGCTGCATTGCCTCGTCGCGACCCTTCACAGCAGCGGCAAGTGTCTTCTCCAAGGTCGCGGCGTTACGCAATAAGGCATTATGTTCAGCTACTCGACAAACAAAAGTTTATTATCAAAAGGAGAGGACGAAGAAGAATAAGTGTAGAACACTCACTTTCAACCACGCGGTGACGCGTCTCCAACATTGCATGCTGGCGGCCCATCGCCATCACTTGTTCGGCCAACTGCGCGGCTTCCTTCACAAGGAGCTGTCGCACAACAAAGAATCATCAGAAGCAATAAATAACATTGACTGCAACACTACAAAGGAGAAAAGTTACACTTCCATGGTCCTCTAGTGACTCCGAAGATGTCTGCTGTACCGTCATCCGGGCAACCATTCGATGCTCCCCTGCATGAGGAGAACTGGAAGAGTTGTGCCCGGAGTGGGCTGCCACTGGAGGGGAAGGAGCACGCTCGACCTCTTCCTTGTCCTTCGAGGTCGCGACTCCTGACTCTTTCAAAAATTAGATGTCGCCAGAAGATGACGACGCCTCTTGACTGCAAGATAAAAACCATATCAACAAAATGGCAAACCTAGAGACAGGCCAACAAGGGCAAAACAGAAAAGGACAAGTAAGCTAGCAAACTTACTAGTCTAACTTGTCAAAATCAAATGTAGCCTCCTTCGACTCCGACGAAGACTCCTTGGGCAATCGCATCTTCTTGCGAGAAGATGGTGCCACAACGCTCACGGGAACAGCAGGATTTGGCGACTCTGCGCCAACGCCCGTACCTTCTGGAGTCGAAGGAGATGACGTGTCGGAATCCTTGCTGCATGAACGCTTGCGAGTGTCCGGACTATCGGACTCGGGGGCTTCCTCCTCCACATCAGAAGGGACAGTCGACTTAGACTCATCCTCTTCCAAGGCTTCACGAGGAATAATCCCCTCAGGAAGAGGAGGCATGCAAGGCGACACCGCCCAATCCTGCATACAGACAACGAAATTCAGCAAAAAGCAAGTAAACAACAAAAAAGCAATCGACAAAATCAGCTAATGCGTAGCACAACTATACCTTAGGAGGAGGGTTCGAAGCATCAAAGGGAGGAACAACTGACTCGCTTGGAAGCACATCCTTGATGGTGTACTTGGTGACCAGTTGAACCCTCTTGTCCACCTCACTCACGGACATGCCATCGGCAGACATGCGAGTGGCATCATCAGCGCCAACCCACTCAAACATGGGATGGACTCTGGCTTGCAGGGGCTAGACGCGACGGCGCAGCCAAGTACGGATGAGAGCGCAGCCTCCCTCCTCTTTGCCTATGCGACTCTCGAGGTCGTAGACACGCTGATACAGCACGTCTGTCTCTGCGAGCTCGCCAGGCATGACTACATTCTTCTAGGAGCGCATCCTCCTGCACGGCGTCGCAGGATCGAAGGGCGCGAGTCCAAAGTGCTCACCATTGGCCTTCTGATCACGGATATAGAACCATTTGTCCCTCCACCCTTGGACGGATGCCGTGAGCTTGATGTCGAAGTAGGTGGCGGATGGGTCGACGTGGATTCCGTAACCACCTACATCATAAACTAAAGAGCCAGACGCAGACTGGCGCTTCAATTTGAAGATGCACTTGAAAAGGCCGAAGTGTGGCTCGATTTCGAGTGAGCACTCGCAGAGCGTGATGAAGCAAGAAATATGGAGGATCGAATTTGGGGACAGCAGATGGAGCTGGAGCCCATAAAAACAAAGAAGACCCCTAAAGAAGGGGTGAAGAGGCAAGGAGAGACCGCGAATGATGAATGCTAGAAACATCACTCGAAAACCAGCGGGTGGAGCAGGAATGGTCTCACCGCTGGGACGCGTGCGTCTGCAATTGCGGCAGACAATACCCCGCCTTGGCGAATAAGACGGAGATCAGACGCCTTGATGATGGAAGGGCGCCACGCACCATTCGTGATGCGTGTGCCCGCGACTTTCTTCTTCCCGCCAGCGATGGTGCTGGTGCCCGCAGCAGCGGAGCCGCCCTTCTTCTTCGCCGCGGCAACAGTGGCCGCGGAATCAGCAGCAGCGCCTCCCTTCTTCTTCCCCATTGCACGATGGCGGTGCAAGCGAAGAAAGTAGCTCGGAAACGAGCGGAGATGGTCCATCGTCGTGGAGGAAACGGGCGCAGAGAAAAGCAGAGGAGCAGCGGCAATGGCGATGGCAGCAAGGATGAATGAGAACAGATGGGAAAATTACCGCCGCATCGCTGCTACTTAACCCCTGGAAGATGCAATCCAACGGCTTAGAAAAACCCTACTGAACCCATGGCACACATCGCGTTGGACACGTGGAGAAGGAAAGCGCGAACCGTCCCTCCACTACCCCCATTACGCACGGAAATCGAGGAGACGCAGTTAAAATAAAGATTACACATGCCTAGTCAAATCAAAGTCAGACAGTGGGACCCACGACTCGTCACGTCCCGTCAAACTCGCTCACGCGGGCAACTGAGGTCATACAAGCGTCAGCACTGACGTCATCAAAGCTACGCAACGAAAAACTTCGACTACTTTAGTCCTTGTTGGAGTCTTCGACTCCACCAAGCACTCGGGGGCTACTCCCATAGGGAGCGCTGGCCATGCACCCTAAGATTTTTCTTTTCTTTTTTCAGGAATATGGACAATCAGAAGCAAACCCAAACCACTCGAAACACGATTCGACTATGGACATGGGTTACTCCCATAGGGAGCGCTGGAAAAAAATTTGACTGAAACAAGCAAGCAAAAGACGACAACAGTCGCAAAATGATTCTTTAGTGCCTGCCTGAGTCTTCGACTCAACCAGGCACTCGGGGGCTACTCCCATAGGGAGCGCTGGTCACGCACCCTATGATTATTTATGCAAAAACTGTGTGCCGATAACATCCACACTCGAAACTCATGGCGAGACCGCCTCATAATTTTTCCCTACAAAGAGATTGCGTCTCCTGGGTCACCCGAATCGTCTCCGTGATGATAAAATTCGGATGCCGCGCTTACAACGTGAAGGTAAGACCTGAACAAGGCCTGGCAACGCATTAGCTGCGCACTACCAGAAACATATCCGTGCCTGCAGGTACAATGAATATGCCTTGCCGGATGCGTTGAGTGCTCACACCCATATAACTAGAATTCGACTCCTGTAAGACCTCCGCGGCTTGAGTCGAATTACACCAGCACTTTTCCAGATTCGAGTCCGGGGACTCGAGTTCGAGTAGATTGCGTTGTTTCACCCGAAGGTGGTTAACTGATACTGATACTTCGGTTATATCAGGCACATATATCAACAATCCCTATGACACAATTAAAAGTAGTCAAAATATATACTCGTTCAGGAACTCGAAATACTTCAAAAATTCCCCAGTCGAATCTGCGATTCCACTGGACACTCGGGGGCTACTGACGTGGGTATACCCTACAGGTACTCGAGCTTGGTATATACGGTCTAAATACGTACAGGCCCACGGTGTCGTCAAGGCCCAAACGAAGGATTCGAGTAACCTACGGACTCTCGATTGCTTGAAGAACAAGAAGAAGCTAAAAATAGAAAGTTCAAAGGGGAAAACCCTAATTTGTAACTGACTCGACCTGCTACCCGGGACCTAGCCTATCTATATAAAGGCTGGGAGGGGGTAGCGAGGAGGACACACACACAACCCTAGTTTCCACCACCCTCGCCAGATCGCATCTGTGCACCATTGTAACCTTCGGTTCCTTCGATAATTCCACGAGCAGATAAGTAGGAGTAGGGACCTCTACGAGGCCTGAACCTGGGTAAATCTTTGTCCCCTATGTGCTTGTTAGCTAGCCGATAGATGTCTCCAGCGCTCCCTCCTTCTCTAAAACCCAAGTCCATAACAATGGGCATTGATGAGTTAAACCCTCGTCAATTAGAGTATAATGTGATAACCTTGTTAAGGGAAGTAGGTGTAAACCTAAAGTAAGTCTCCTCAACAAGATAAACCCTATAAAGAGACTAGTATAAATATGCTACTTAGTGATAATATATCTTGATCAGACAATTAGAAGCATAATCTTAGTATGATCAAAGAATGGTGGTCATTATTCTCAAGTCACTTGAGAATATATGAACAGCTGATGAAGAAGAGTTGTGAGTATACTAAATTAGGCAACACCTTATTAAGATTAATCATCTAGCTTGATCATGAGAAGTCAAGCTAGAGTATGATGAAGTATACAATATGACATGTATGGAGTAGTTGGAGGCATAGTAGCTTAACCAAGCTAATACTAGGACAAACTTGTATTATGGAGAGTAGTACCACACCTATTTCGGAGGATTGTTATCACATTTAAAGAGAATTATAATCTTGCAAGCCTTGGAAGTAGTTGCAAGATGGATATAAATGAGTTAATGGAAGGAATTATAAATAGTTGCATGGATAGATTTATTAGTAGTAGCTAAGAATTGAAAGTTTTAAACTAGAGTAGAATGAAGGAGGAATATTTTTTAAGTGGCATGGCCATGTCATCATATGATGATGGATATGGTGAAGCCAGATGACTAGTTCATTTAGGTAGAAGAGATCTTAGCAATTTAGGTGAGATATTTAAATAGAGTATATTTATGAAAGGAATTCCTTAACTAAAAATAAGCTTAGTGAAGTATTGAGGATAGTAGTGCTTGAGAAACCTCTAACCAATAGTATATCGAGCCATGAAAAGACCCATGTTTACCTCTTTGTCTAAAACCCGAGAATTAAGTTAGCAGTGGAACCATTTGTTATTTATAGATACTCATTGAGTAATATATCTTAGTCAAATAAAGTTTCTAAGAGATAATTAAAATACTAGTTGAGAGTGTATTGATGAGAGCCTTGTTCATTTTATTCTCTTAGACCTAATAAGAATCTAGTCTCCTAGAACCATCAAGATCACTTCAGTAAAGCAATCTCAATAGCTCATTCTAAGTTGAGTTATTATCCATGGCCGCAAAACATGAAGGCAATTCGTCCTAGCTCTTAATATTCATCCATATCCATAATAGATAGGAGTCTATTAAACCATCCCAAAACTCATGGCCATTATTTGGAAATGACCAAATATGGAGAACTATGAAACTCAAATCATCATATTGTAAACCACAAGGTTTAATACCTTATGATTCATATATATATAATTCCTTTATGAGGTTAAGTATGAATCATATTCTATATACATCATAAACCATTTTAATCCTTACCATTATAATTATCAAGTGAAAACATAATAATTTTTATGAAATCTTATTATAAGAAACAAATCCCTAAAACACTAATTCCTCTTTATATTTCAAATGAAAATAATCCTTTATTTAATCATGAATAATGAAAATAAATACTAAAAAGGAATGCCAAATTAACTAGCCACATTAACCATGTAGAACCCTTGTTGATTCACTAGATTTTGAATATTTAAATCCTTGAAGAAATTCATATTTGAATTGGTTTGTAAAAAATAGAAAACACTAAAAGAGAAATGGTAAAAGAAAAGGAATCAGCCAGCCGCATAGCCCAAGGCCCATCCTCTATTCCTAGCCCGCGAGTAGTAGAAAGTAAAAACCTTCATTTTGCAAAAGCCCAACCGCAGCCAATGTCTTCCCTCTCTCTCACTGACAAGTGGGATAGCTAGGTGGACCGCTGGTTAATTCGTAGAAACGTTAGGGAGTTTTCTGCAAAAGTCACCATCGTCGTCACCCTCGCGCACACATGCAGCTGTGTGTGCTCTGCTGATGCCGTCCGCCGCCGTGAGCAAGGACCAACCGCCGTGATGCTAGCCGTCACTAGGGAGGAGGATAAGAACGCCACCACGATGCCCATTCCATGCTCATCCCCATTCCCCCTCTCTCTTGTTCTTATCATCTCCATAGAGGAGGCCACCGAAACTCTAGCCCCAAGTCTCGCCGGTGCTCGTCGATTCCGAGCTCGCCTCGGACAGCTGAGACCACTAGGAGGACCGCTGAGCTCTTCTCGTTTGATTGCCCCACTCCACGGAAGCCGAGGAAGCCCCAGGTACCGCGATTGCTACCTTTGCCCTGACTCCGGTCGCCATCGATTCCATTAATTCCAACCTCGCATGCCTTCACCGACTCCACCATGATAACCACGGTGAGCCACTAGTCCTCATGGACATCTCCATCGTCCTCCTCTTCCTCTTTGTAGTTCCCGCCTCGAGCAGCCAACGCTTCCGCCGTCTGTTGTTGTCGTGGTCACTGCTCCGGTGACTAATTGCTAGCAGCCCCGCTAGTTTAGGGTTCCCCACGACGCGCTCGTTCTATTAAGCCTAATCGCGTTTGCTGGATCACGCTAGATCTCTCCCTCCGTGCATCGTCTGGACCTCGCTGGCATCGTGACGTCATCTTGACGTCATGTTGGCATCACCTTGACCACGTCAGCGATATTTGACCAGTCCCTGCTGACGTGGCCCTGACCCTACTTGTATATGACATGGGCTAGAACCAGTCCGAGTATAAAAAGGTATTGCCTGTTTAGTAAATAGATAAAACAATACAAATTCAAATATAAATATTTTCCAAAATTAAATAAAATGATTAAACCTTGTAAATTCAATAATTTTTTATTTATAATTCAGAAAAATATATATTATATATCAAGGTGTTTAGAAAAATAAATTCTATATTCTAAACCTATTATCATATTTTATTTTCCAACTTAAATAAGATAATAATGATTAGTAGTAAATAACCTATTAGTGATAAATCATAAATAAACATATTTTATTATTTAGAATTTAGAAAAAGAAGTATATTATATCCAAATTATTAGGAAGATAAAATATACATTTCTAAACTTGTTACATATATTTTTGTGTCACTTAGATAAATATTATTATTTATTGAGTCTTTATAAAGTGATAAAAGCTTATAAAATTCATATCTTATTATTTAAAAATCACCAAACGTACATACAATATAACAAAATGATCAAAAAAACATCTACACATTAAAAATATCAACTCTCATTTTTTAAGTAAAATAAAAAGTAAAGGTTTAATAAATCTTGTTTAAGCTCTTTTCTTTTATTTTAATTCATTAAAAATATATAACCTTACTACTGCCTTTATCATTATTTTTTTAAAGTCAAAAAAATGAAATAACAAGTTCAATTGATCTTTAAGTAAAGTCAAGACAGGTCCAGTCATTTTAAGATATATTTACTAAAAATACCATTCAAAGTAATTATGTGTTATTTCTTAAAAAGATTTCATCAACTATAAAACCATCAAAAAGTGTGTTACTTGTCTTGACGATTCTCCTTATTCATAAAATCACCAAGCTAATATCCACTAAATCTTTTACTAGTTTGGGAATCCATTTTAGGTTTAAACAAAGTTTTTAAGTAATCATTAATTCTAAATTAAGTAAGTGATTCCATAAAAGTTATAACACTTATCTTCTACCTTTATAAAACATTAAGAACCAAGCCACATATAATATAGTACTTATTCAAAATATATAAGTATCCACTATAAGTGGAATAGTTATTCAAATATGGTAATTGTTTTCTTCTTTAATACTCATATTTAAAGTTAATAAGAAACCCTGAATAATGTTAACTTCAAATTTAAATACCTTCCTTTGTAAAAGTAATCTTTTCCTCAAGAGTTATACTTTTAAGAAACATTAAAAGTAATCCTTAAGCATTTTTGTAAAAGCTCTAATTGATTAATAATCTTGCTTAGGAAATATTTTAGATACCATGCTCCATTTAGGTGCTTTAATATTGTATGATACTTGTTGTATTTACACATTGTTTCACACAGTCTCACAAGACTTAATAAGAAGCACAAGTGTGAAGTTAGTATAAAAGTGCAAGACATTCCAAAGAACTCGTCACAAGCTTCAAACCATAGATCAGATACGATTAGTCCGAGGATTCGCGTTTATCAAATTGCACTATATTACTTATGCATAATTGCATCTTACTTCTTTAAACATTCATCCTTATCGGACCAATGATGCTATTTACAGAATTTGGATCTTCTATTGTCTCGAAGACCATAAGTGCATAATCTTGAAATCACAAAAGGCAAGTTCACAATTGCTCATGTCTTTGATTATTTTCTATCAAATGGTTGTAACTCAAATGTTCTCATCACCCGCATTTCAAAAAGTCAGAAAATATTATTTTCATAATAATATGATTATGGATTATTTACTAAAGGGTAATAATCTATTGATATAGTTCTAGCGGTAAAGGTACATAATATCTAGGACATAACAACCAATGTCACCAGTGATTCTAGCACCGTACATTACACGTTAACCATGAGATTTGGAATGGGACGGAGAAGTCAGCTAGATCTTCTTCCTTTCGCATGGACATATGACCTTATCGTGAGGCTGTAGCTTCCTTGCAAGGACGCAACCGATGGGTTGAACTCCTAGTTCCCCATGATATTGGTGTCTAGACTATTCGTGAGGGGCTGTTAGAGGTATATCTGCCTATAACAGGGTTGCCAGGGACATGATCTTTTCATTGGAGTCTCCAAGGGGTTGTCAGGGTTATATCTGCCTATATGTTGGTTAACGGAGGTATATCTAATTGGGGGTCGTGTCTTCATGCAGGGTCACGGAGAAGGGTAGTGATTGGCTTGGATCTTAGACTGGGCCCCATACCAAGGAAGTGTGGACAAGCTCATGATTTGGATGTGCAGCAAGGCTAAGGTCTCTCATGGGTAAAGAATGCACCTTTGCAGAGTGTAAGAACTATAACTTGTTACTCCCTGTTCTGGGAAGGAGCTGCGAACACGGCAGGGAAGGAACTCCATCATAGTTCTGGTAAACTTGTGAAGGCTGATGGCCATAGTTTTCAGAATAAAAGCAACCTTTGAAGAAATGTTTACAAAAACCTGCATTGCCTACGACCTTTGGTCTGTGGCTGTAGAGTTAGTGCATAAAACACTCCTTTTTAGTGAACTTGCGGAGTACGCTCGTACTCAACCGTACCTTCTTAACCCTTGCTAGGTTCTAAGCCATTGAAGACGACGTCAAAACCAACTTCTGATCAAGAAACCATCATCGACAGCTCAAGCTCTCCAAGCAAGTCAACAAAGTCAACTTGTGCATCAACTAAAGTGAATACGAAGCTCCTGAGTAGATAGGAATAGATTCTCTAGCCATAAAACCTACTTCCGTAGAGCATTGTATTAGTAGCAATTGCAAGCTATATAGTTTTGATGCTACTCTTATTAGCCAGTTAGTTCTGAGTTATTATTTATAGTTTTTCTTTGTAAGAAGTTTCTTTCTCTCTCTTTAACCTAGAGTGTTCTCTAGATCTTTTGTAAAGGGTCGAGTTGTAATCTATAGTCATGTCTTGGACCTGCTGTGTTTTTGTTGTACCACTCTGATACTAGTGAATGGTGTTTCATTTCTGTTATGTCAACGACTATAGTGTACTACATCATGCATTGATATGCTACGTCACCGCAGCTGGTATCAGAGCATATGCTTTGACCTTAGGATTAAAACCCTTTTAGGAAGATCTGTAGGTTGGATAGTGACTATAGGAGCCATCTTATCTAAACCAAGATTTGTGATGGTATCCACTTGAGGATAGTCTTGTCACACTTAAGTTGGATATTTTGTCATCTTTCTTAAGGATTAGTTATATGTCTTCTCTAGAGAAATGTCATTCGAGTGTAGCTCTAAATAGTATACCACCATTAAGAGATCTTAAGTAAGTCAAAATATCAAAGAATATTAGGACTGAGATTAGAATATCTTGTGGAGTAGTTTAAATGGTGTAATCTATCCATAGGATCCATGTAAGGTATCAAAATCTTATCATTAGATGGTAATGATAGGCTACATGTTGAAGACCATTAGAACATATGTAGATGTAGTAGGAAGTAAATCATGTGGGATTCACTAGATAATTCTACGTGATGAAGTGGGATTTGGTTTAGAGTCAACAATATTAGATAAGAAGAAGAGTCGCCATGGTGAGATTAGCTCTTCAATCATGATGACTAGGTAAACCTTAACAAGTTACCATGGTGGGATTAGCTCCGGGACCATGGTAAGTGTGTAATTAGGACAAATACTTAGGAAATAATCTTGTAACAATGGTAAGTAAAGAATAATGTAGGTCTATGACAGAAGTCATAGGTGTCATAACCTTTTGATAATTTTTGGATTAAGGTAGTAATTACAATTTTGTTAGTAATTTTAAGAGATCATGTCAGGATAATTTAGGGTATACTAGAAAGTTGGTAGTCTTTAGTAGTCCCAAAATAAAGATAAGAGGTTAGTCAAAACCAAAGTGAGAACACTTTACACAAAATTATCCAATTGCAACTGAGCAATTTGGGTAAATATTGAAACAAAGAGTAGTCTAACCCCTATGTGCTAAGTATCACGATGTAAACCTATACTAGGAGGTCCCATATACTACACAGCTAAGCCTGCATTTTGGAGATATTATACTCAACTACTATATTACGGGCTTAGAATGATGTGAGTTATATGTACCACATTTGGATTTCTTGTTTTTTCTTGGATCTTCTTGATTTACTAGATCTGTACATGAAGTTTGACTTGGTGTGCAAATGCATGTTGCACCACCCAGTTATTACTTGATGTTATGGACCTAGATAGGAAAGGGAATTTGTGTAAGGGAGTGACGAGATCCGAAGTTCAAGACGAAGACTTGCATCAAGAAGGAAGCCAAATATAGGAGTATCAATAGTATTTGGAAGGATGGATTAACTTCAACTCATTATTAGCCGGCATTAAGAAGGAATATTAGTGTAGAAATGTGTGGAGCAACATGAAGGAATGAATTTAAGTTCACCCAAAGTAGGTGCTATTGCTCGGAAGATAATGAAGTAGTAGCAGTTGTACCAAGTTCATGGAAGTAACTTGAAGGGTGAAAAGAATAAGTCTTTGAACAAAAGTGGTATTCAAGATCTGACAACTCCGAGAGAATGCCAATAGTAAGTTGAAAACCCGTAGGGTAATTCAGACACCTACAAGGATCCGTAGCTGGTATCCTAGCGGTTTATCTAATTAGGTCATATTTGTATGATTTAAAGAGCGTAAAACTTAGCCTAAGTTAAGAGAGACATAAAGGAGTATAAAACTTTAAGAGAATGACTTTCGAGACGTTTCGTGAAATCGGGTTTACGAGTGAGAAATAATGCCCAAAAAGGTTAAGAGTAAGACAAGTAACGTTGGAAGATTCATTTCAGAGATCCACAACTGTGTGGGTGTACCGTAGACTCTTTCATGAAACCTTATAGAAGTAGAGTATAAGTTAGACAGAGAACAGTAACCTAACTATTGAGTTATTGGGTATTGTACATACAGTTTAGAGACTGTTAGAAGACCCCAAGGGGGAGAGTAAGAAATAACGCGGATGCAATGTTAACTATCTTGCCAACTAAAGGTTGGAGAATAAGTACTGAGTCATGATGAGATTAAGCCTTATTCTCATAAGGTTATAAGAAGTCATCTGTATAAGAGTACTCTCAAGAGTATTTCTAGATGAAAAATCGAAGGAGATATAATAGATTAAACCTAGTGAACTGGTTCTTAAAGAAACAACTCATAAGTTTTCCTTAAAGGTGGAATAAAGTATTCCAATTTCGAGCAGTGTAGAGTAATAGGAAAGCCTGATCGGAATGGATTAAATGTGTCCAAAACCAATCCTAAGTAGGACTGTGAAGACATAACCCAAGGGATGATAGTAGAAGGAGTTATGCTTCATATTGGAGATGACGGTTGGAACTTGCCAAGTATGAAGTGAATTCAAGGAAAAAGATCTAGATATGGGGTACCACAATTATCCCCAATTGTGATCACAATGGTGTGAAGAAATGTTGTGATCAATACAAGTAAAATACCTCATTTCGAAACACAAGAGATTACGAGCTTCAGGGACGAAGTTTATTTTAAGGGGGATAGACTGTAACATCCCATCATTAGAGCTTACAAATAAGCTGATATGAGGTGTGTGCATTGCATTCATGCATAGAAAATCTGGATAATTATCGCGCTTTTAAATAAAACTTGTCAAAGTGATTGAAGCTTCTTTTAACTTGGTGGAATTGAAGTAGATCATCAAGTTGATTGCGATAAGTTTCAATATGACCTTTGTTAAACCCTTACCATTGGGTAGTTTAATTCGATCTATGGGTAGATCAAATGTAATAAAACTAAGTCACAAAACACTACTTAATAAGGAGTACTAGATCTTATAGAGATTATTACATGGTATTCCATACAACAACTCGAGGATGAATACTTGATATTCCAAAGAGGATATCATGGTATTATCTACCACAAACCCTGAATACCAAGTTAAGTATATAACTTAAGTACAGAAACTCTATAATTAAATCTTGTTACACTTGCTTCCCATACTTATTCCTACCATGGGTATCATGGTAGTTCTTAAACATTAACTTTTATCACAAATAGAATAGAAAAGGAAGTCAAGACAAGACCATCCATCACATACCCTTAATATCATATTAACAAATGACATTCATATTCAACCATGTCCCAGTGTCAAATGATCATCGATGTTGAGTGATCAATTCTTGACCTGCCACTGATTAACCTTTAGCCTTTGACCTGTTAGGCTGATCTTCCCAAAGTATTAAAGAAATTTAGTAAGAAGAAGGAACTAGATATGGTAGAGTTTGCCATCATTAACAGAATGCGATCCTTAGTGGTGAACAAACCATCTGATGCAGGAGGAGTTAACTCACTCATGAGTTAACTAGAAGAAGTATCTAAACCTAAAGGTTAAGTTAGTAATTATAGAGCTACGAGAAAGCTAGTAGTGTTATAGTATCAAGTGATAACCTTGTTAAGCCAAGTAGATGTAAACCTAAAGTAACTTTCCTCAACAAGATAAACCCTTTAAAGAGACTGGTATAAGTCTACTACTTAGTGATAATAGATCTTGATCGGACAATTAGAAGCCTAAGCTTAGTATGATCAAAGGATGGTGGTCATTATTCTCAAGTCACTTGAGAATAGATGAACAGCTGATGAAGAAGAGTTGTGAGTATACCAAATTAGGCAACACCTTATTAAGATGAATCATCTAGCTTGATCATGAGAAGTCAAGCTAGAGTATGATGTATATGAGATGTATGGAGTAGTTGGAGGCATAGTAGGTTAACCAAGCTAATACCATGACAAAATTGTATTATGGAGAGTAGTACCACACACATTTCAGAGGATTGATATCACATGTGGTATAGAGAGAATTATAATCTCGCAAGCCTTGGAAGTAGTTGCAAGATGGATATAAATGAGTTAATGGAAGGAATTAGAAATAGCTACATGGATAGATTCATTAGTAGTAGCTAAGAATTGGAAGTTTCATACTATAGAAGAATGAAGGAGGAATATTGTAGAAGTGGCATGACCATGTCATCATATGATTATGGATATGGTGAAGCCAGATGACTAGTTCATTTAGGCAGAAGAGATCTTAGTGAATTAGATGAGATATTTAAATAGAGTATATTTAGTAAAGGAATTCCTTAACTAAAAACAAGCTTAGTGAAGTATTGAGGATAGTAGGGCTTGAGATACCTTTAACGAATAGCATATCAATCCATGACAAGGCCCATGTTTACCTCTTTGTCCAAAACACGAGAATTAAGTTAGAAGTGGAACCATTTCTTATTTCTAGATACTCATTGAGTAATATATCTTAGTCAAATAAAGTTTCTAAGAGATAATTAGAATACAGTTGAGAGTGTATTGATGAGAGCCTTGTGCATTTTATTCTCTTAGACCTAATAAGAATCTAGTCTCATAGAACCATCAAGACCACTTCAGTAAAGCAGTCCCAATAGCTCATTCTAAGTTGAGTTATTATCCATGGCCGCAAAACATGAAGGCAATTCGTCCTAGCTCTTAATCTTCATCCATATCCATAATAGATATGAGTCTATTAAACCTTCCCAAAACTCATGGCCATTATTTGGAATTGAACATTTTCATTTCCTCATTAATGATTGATATTCATGCATAATGACTAAACAAATATTGTTTTATGGTAGTTCTAAACCCAGAAACTAAGTAGAGTTTGAATAGGAGAAATAACCAAGTATGGAGAACCATGAAACTCGAATCATCATATTATAAACCACAAGGTTTAATACCTTATAATGAATATATATATATAATTCCTTTATGAGGTTAAGTATGAATCAAATTCTATATACATCATAAACCATTTTAATCCCTACCATTATAATTATCAAGTGAAAACATAATCATTTTTATGAAATATTATTATAAGAAAATAATCCCTAAAACCCTAATTCCTCTTTATATTTCTAATGAAAATAATCCTTTATTTAATCATGAATAATAAAAATAAATACTAAAAAGGAATGCCAAATTAACTAGCTACATTAACCATGTATAACCCTTGTTGATTCACTGGATTTTGAATATTTAAATCCTTAAAGAAATTCATATTTGAATTGGTTTGTAAAAAACAGAAAATAGAAAAAGAGAAATGGAAAAAAGAAAAGGAACCAGCCAGCCGCACAACCCAAGGCCCATCCTCTATTCCTAGCCCTAGAGCAGTAGAAAGTAAAAACCGCCAACTTTGCAAAAGGGCGACCGTAGCCTGTGTCTTCCCTCTCTCTCTCACTGACAGATGTGACAGCTAGGTGGACCAAGGTTTAATTCGTATAAACGTTAGGGGTTTTTCTGCAAAATTCATCATCATCATCACCCTCACGCACACATGCAGCTATGTGTGCTCCACCGATGCCGTCCACCACCATCAGCAAGAACTGATCGCCGTGATGATAGTCGTCACTAGGGAGGACGATAAGAATACCACCACGACGCCCTGTCCATGATCATCCCCATTTCCCCTCTCTCTTGTTCTTAACCTCTCCACAGAGGAGGGCATCGAAACCCTAGCCCCAGGTCTCGCCTGTGGCCGTTGATTCCGAGCTCGCCTCGGCCAGCTGAGACCATTAGGAGGACTACCGAGCTCTTCTCATCCGATTCCCCTACTCCACGGAAGCTGAGGAAGCCCTAGGCGTCAGGATTGCTACCTCTGTGTCAACACCCGGATTTTTAATCTCAGATGCCCGTTATGCCATACCTCGCAATCCCAGGATTACCATTTTTGCGAGACATAACAGATTGGATATCATAGTACATCATCCATTACAAACCATACATAAGGTTTTACACAAATAAGAATCTCATGATCCAGTCTTAATACAACAAGCAGCGGAAATAAAATATAGCGTAGCGGTGGGGTCCATCTTCAGGGGCACAGGCAATGCTGACAAAGGCAGATAGTCCTAGTTATCATAGCCGTCCTGCTGAGCATCCTCTTGATAATCTCCTTCATAGTCTGGCCATGATAATAGCCAGGGACAAAAGCCATGAGTAATCTTTAAGTACTCGCAAAGCACCACTAATAAGTAGTATAAATATAAGTTAAAGTGCTAGAGGTAGGTTTAACTATAAAGTTAAGTTTGAAACCTAAGCTGAGTTCTGAAGCAAAGGAAGATAAAGTAAAGTTCTAGAATCAGTTAAGTTGGGAAGCTATTATCATAAACACAACCCTGTTGTGGTCAAGTCAAAGTTCATCATTCATTTCCAGTTATTTAGAAAACATCTAACAACGAAACAATATGGCCATTCCAACTGTCCATAACCGCGGACGCGGCTATTCGAATAGTTTGACACTCTGAAGAGGTGGTACACTTTCACCACAAGATTCGATACATCCGTCAGGGATAACCCTGAATCATCATACTTAGTATGCAGATAATCAAACATAACCTTCCCTTTACACACCCTAGTATAAGAACCTCTCCTATGAGTATGGCCTCCCAACCATGACCATCAGTCATCTTGGGCACTTCATAGGTGGACAACATTGAGAGGTAGCCTCAGCTCAAACCTCTTCCATGAGGGAACTAATACTAATGCATATAAATTTCCAGCTAAGCCTTACCCAATTTAGGTAATGTGGTTGTACGGTAAATTTGGAATGGTATCGCATCTGAATCCAACCAGCAGTTTTATAAAAGGGTTAAGGCTCATGCCTCATCATTTTCATCATCATAAACCAGTTGTGTTTCAAAACACATGTCAAAACATCTCAATAGAATGACTCATCATTCCAAGGTTTCCACACTTCCTTTTCACCAATTGTTGCCATCTAAAGTGACTCAAGTTTTTGATCTACTCTAAAAGACTAAGTTAAGAGTGTTCACTAAGGTGGAAGGATGGGATCAATCTCATGCCATAGAATGACATCTAAAGGTTTCTAAGTAGGTCAAGTTTTATACGTTTTATGCTACCTTCAAATCAAGTAAAGAACTTTGTATAAACTAAGGGGAGTAAAACTTGTAAGTAAGACTTGGGGTACTAATATTTAAAAAGGGTGTGATCAAAGCATGCCTAAAGCATCCTTAATTCTAGCTTGGTAACAATAGCTTGCCTTGGTTGGTGCAGTGGTTGAAGTTTGCTTTTCTTCTTCTTGGTAGCACTCCTCCTCCTCGTAAGCTTGGTCGGTACTATCTTCTATAACAATACATACAAAGTAGACAATCACCAAACAATACTTAACTAGGCTAGATAGCATTCTAAGACACACAATTGATGATCTATTATCATCACAAGCATCACAAGTTTAATTCAATAGTTTCTTTCTTTTTATTTTAGAAAAGTAATTTGTACTCATTGAAAAATTAACTAACATTTAATATTCACCACTTAAAACATGGGATCATGTTGACACATGTCATCACCACATATTCTAACATGTGGGAATGAGATTTAAGGGTTGGATCAATATTACTTTGGTTTAAGTTCCTTATTTAATGATTTAAAGTGACTATAAATGCCTATATAGCATTCTTTTGGTACTAGTCCAAAGTCATTGCATGTAAACCTTAATATTATTACATATTTAGATAGATATGATGAAATGTGATTTTTGAGAGTTAGAATCAACTCAAAAGATAACTTGGTTGATTTTATAAAAATGTTGCAAGTTGCAAAATCTTCTGTCTTCTTATTTTTTATTAGGAGAGATCTATAACTCTAATTGAATTAAATCCAACGGTCTTGGATAGATCATTTCAATACCTTTCAGACAAAATTAGTTTCATGCAATTTGGATTTATAAAACTCTCTGAATTGATTTAACTAAAAAGAAAAAATCCAGATTTGAATGGGTGGGCTAGCACGGGAAAAGAAATGGGGCCTGCCATGCCATACATGGCCAGCTCAGCCGACAGAGGGTCCCGCTTGTCAGACTTAAAACGCTAAACGGTACTGTGGCTGCTGTAAGGATTAGAATAGGAATCTACAGCTCAGGGTCGTCGTCAACGACGAACAGGTCGCCAGCGAGCTCGAACCCTAGTGGCTCGGTGGTGGTCTACTAGGGGCGTACCAGGGCTCCAGCAGGGTCAGCGAGGCGGGCAAACGACATGGAAGACGACGACGAGGAGAGGCGCGGTTGCGGCGGAGCTTGGGGTGGTCGCAATCAACGGCGCCCTTCTCCTCCTGCTGCGGCTGCTCCGGCTCCAATTCTGGCGAGGCAGAGCTCGCCTTGCTACAGCTAGAGGTGGGTGAGGTTTAGAGAGGTGAGGAGGGTGGAATGGTATGGAGAGAAGAGGCTGGGGAGGGATCTTTTTATAGGCCCGACGATGAGACTGAGCGGGATGGGCAGGCGACGGTGGCGACATGGCTACGACGGGGTAGAGGCATGGCTGGGGATGGCGGTCGATGGGCGGTTCCCTGGCGGTGCTCTAGAACTTGAATGCGGTCGTAGGGGCGGTGGCATGCGGTCTGGGCGAGGTGGCGCTCTGAGAGGCAGAGGCGGCGGTGTCCACTGCGAGCGGTGGCTGTGAGGCGTTTGGCAGCCAGCGGGGGTGTCTGGGCTGTTCTCCAAGTCGAGGCGGAGCGGCGGGCGCGGGCTACTGCCAAGGGGCGGTCTGTGCAAGCGGGGACAGGGCACGCTCTGGGGGCAGCACTGGCATGGTGTGGTGGCACTGGGCGCGGCTTGTCCTCCGTGGTCCACTGCACGGCTAGGCTCGGGCAAGGGACAGGGGGTGGCGGTGAGGTGTGAGCTACCTCCTAGACATGGAGAGAGGGAGAGGCGGCCATCATGTGAGGGCAAGGTTGGCCGGCGAGAGGCGGCTCGAGATGGCATGGCTGCCCACTAGGGGCTAGGGGAGTGGGTGGTTAGACTCTGGTTAGATCAAGAGGGGACAGGAGAGATAAATGAAGATCAATTGGGGGCAAAACCCTGTAGTAAACAGTGAGCTAGGATTAGAGTAGAGATTATGCATGCCAAGTGTTTGATGAAATGGCCGCATGAAAGAAAGTTTTAAATTTTGGTTTCAAATTTTTTGAGTGATCTCCACTAGTGATAGGTAGTCTCTGGTTGCAATGGTTTTGAAAGTGGAGCTCAAATAGATGGTTTTTGAAATAGGGGTGATCTATGCATATGCACTAGATTGAATTTTAAACTGTCATTTAAAATAGTTAACAGAATGTTTTTAGCAGATCCAAAGGTGGGCCTCGATACCTCGTTATGTGTACTAGCAAGGGGTGCAAAGATCAAGAATTATTTCTGTTAAGTTTTGAGTACTGGGAATAGCCAAAGTAGGCATGTGAGTTAAATTTGCCAAAATGACCACTCCTCCTTTTTAATTCTTTTTGATTTTATTTTCTTTAGGAAAAGTTTGGGAATGATGTAGATGATATTTAAATCACCTAAGAAACATTTTACAAGCATTGGATCACTTAAACAAGGCGTTCATATTTAATTTGGAAAAGTTTTTATTAACCCTATTTTTGGATGATTTGATCTTGATAAGCTTGGATTAAAGTTTTGGGATGTTACACTCTGCCCCAATGCCGGCCGCCATTGATTCCATTGATTCTGGCCATGCCTGCCTTCACCGAATCCATCACGACAACCGGGGTGAGCCATTGGTCATCTTGGACATCTCCATCGCCCTCCTCTTCCTCTCTATAGTTCCCACCTCGAGCAGTCACCGCCGCCGTCATTTGTTGTCATCGTAGTCACTGCTCCAGTGACCATTTGCTAGCAGCGCCACTAGATTAGGGTTTCCCGCGACGCACTCGTTCTATTAAGCCTAACCACTTTTGCTGGCTCGCACTATATCTCCGCCGCCATTGGTCGTCTGGACCTTGACCACGTCAGCGATATTTGACCAGTCCCTGCCGACGTGGCCCTGACCCCACTTGTTTGTGACATGGGCTAGAACCAGTCCGAGTATAAAAAGGGATTGCCTATTTAGTAAATAGATAAAACAATATAAATATTTTCCAGAAATCAAATAAGATGATTAAACCTTGTAAATTTAATAAATTTTGAGTTATAATTCAGAAATATATATATTATATCTTAAAATGTTCAGCAAAATAAATTCTATATTCTCAACCTATTATCATATTTTATTTTCCAACTTAAATAAGATAATAATTATTAGTAGTAAATAATATATTAGTGATAAATCATAAATAAGCATATTTTATTATTTAAAATTCAGAGAAAATAAGTATATCATATCAAAATTATTAGGAAGACAAAATATACATTTATAAACTGTTACATATATTTTTGTGTCACTTAGCTTAATATTATTATTTATAAAGTGATAAAAACTTATAAAAGACATAACTTATTATTTAAAAATCACCAAAAATACATATAATATACCAAAATGATCAGAAAAATAAAATTTACACATTAAAAATATCAACTCTCATTTTTGAAGTAAAATAAAAAGTAAAGGTTTAATAAATCTTGTTTAAGCTCTTTTATTTTATTTTAAATCATTAAAAATATATATAACCTTACTATTGCCTTCTCATTATTTGTTTAAAGTCAAAAAAATGAAATAACAAGTTCAATTGATCTTTAAGTAAAGTCAAGATATGTCTAATCATTTTAAGATATATTTACTAACACTACCATTCAAAGTAATTATGTTTTATTTCTTAAAAAGATTTTATCAACTGTAAAACCATAAAAAATAGTGTGTTGCTTGTCTTGAAGATTCTCCTTATTCATAAAATCACCAAGCTAATATCCACTAAATCTTTTACTAGTTTGGGAATCCATTTTAGGTTTAAACAAAGTTTTAAGTAATCATTAATTCTAAATTAAGTAAGTAATTCCATTCTTATAATTTCAATAAAACACCACCCCATAAAAGCAATAACACTTATCTTCTACCTTTATAAAACATTAAGAAGTGAGCCACATATAATATAGTACTTATTCAAAATATATAAGTATCCACTACAAGTGGAATAGTTATTCAAATATGGTAATTATTTTCTTCTTTAATACTCATAATTAAAGTTAACAAGAAACCCTAAATAGTGTTAACTTCAAATTTAAATACCTTCCTTTGTAAAAGTAATCTTTTCCTCAAAATTTATTCTTTTAAGAAACATTAAAAATAATCCTTAAGCATTTCTATAAAAGCTATAATTGATTAATAATCTTGCTTAGGAAATACTTTAGATACCATGCCCCATTTAATTGATTTAATATTGTATGCTACTTGTTGTATTTACACATTGTTTCACACACTCTCACAAGCCTTAATAAGAAGAACAAGTGTGAAGCTTGTATAAAAGTGCAACACATTCCAAAGAACTCGTCACAAGCTTCAAACCCTAGATAAGATACGATTAGTCTAGGGGTTTGCGTTTATCAAATTGTAGTACATTACTTATGCATAATTGCATCTTACTTCTTTAAACGTTCGTCCTTATCGGACCAATGATGCTATTTACGCAATTTGGATCTGCTATTGTCTTGAAGTCCGTGAGTGCATAATCTTGCAATCACAAAAGGTAAGTTCACACTTTCTCATGTCCTTTGGTTTTTTCTATCAAATGCTTGTAACTCAAATGTTCTCATCACCTGCATTTCAAAAATGTCAGAAAACACTATTTTCATAATAATATGATTATGGATTATTTACCAAAGGGTAATAAACTATTGATACAGTTCCAGTGGTAAAAGAACATAATATCTAGGACTTAAGAACTTATGTCGCCAGTGATTCTAGCGCAGTATATTATGCATTAACCATGAGATTTGGAACGGGACAGAGAAGTCAGCTGGATCTTCTTCCTTTCGCATGGATGGATGACCTTATCATGATGCTATAGTTTCCTTGCAGGGACTCAGCCGATGGGTGGGACTCCTAGTTCCCCGCAATATTGGTGTCTAGACTATCCGTGAGGGGCTGTCGGAGCTATATCTGCCTATATGGGGGTTTCCAGGGACATGATCTTCTCATTGGAGTCTCCAAGGGGTTATCAGGGTTATATATGCCTATATGTGGGTTAACGGAGGTATATCTGCTTGGGGGGTCGTGTCTTCATGCAGGGTCGTGGATAAGGGTAGTGATAGGCTTGGATCTTAAACTGGGCCCCATACCAAGGAAGTGTGGACAAGCTCATGACTTCGATGTGCAACAAGGTTAAGGTATCTCATGGGGAAAGTAATGCACCTCTACAGAGTGTAAGAACTACAAATTTTTCTCCCTGTTCCGGGAAGGAGCTGCGAACGCGGCAGGAAAGGAACTCCATGAAAGTTCTAGTAAACCTATGAAGGTTGATGGACATAGTTTTTAGAATAAAAGCAACCTTTGAAGAAATGTTTATGAAAACCTGCATTACCTACGTCCTTTGGTCTATGGCTGTAGAGCTAGTGCCTAAAACACTCCTTTAGTGAACTTGTTGAGTACGCTCGTACTCAACCGTACCTTCTTAACCCTTGCTAGGATCTAAGCCGTTGAAGACAATGTCAAACCAACTTCTGATCAAGAAACCATCATCAATAGCTGAAGCTCTCCAAGCAAGTCAACAAATTCAACTTGTGCATCAAATAAAGTGAAGACGATGCTCCTGAGTAGATAGGAATAAATTCTCTAGCCATATGACCTACTTATGTAGAGCATTGCATTACCAGCAATTGGAAGCCATATAGTTTAGATGCTAGTCTCATTATCTAGTTAGTTCTGAGTTATTATTTCTGGTTCTTCTTTGTAAGAAGTTTCTTTCTCTCTCTTTAACCTAGATTGTTCTCTGGATCTTTTGTAAAGAGTCGAGTTATACTCTATAGTCATGTCTTGGACTTGCTGTGTTTCTGTTGTACCACTCTGAGGGATGTAATACTAGTGAACGATGTTTAATTGGTGTTATGTCAACCACTATAGTGTACTACATCATGCAGTGGTATGCTGGGTCACCGCAACATTTGTCGTGGTCAGCTTCTTCCGAATCGCTTGGTCATCTTTGTCGATGTTGCTCACGTATTTCACGAGCTGGTCTACATGGTTGGTTTCCTCTACGATTACGGCGTCAGCGAGATCGGCGCCTTTGTCCTCGTAGTCCATGGCCATGTCGGGGTCGCCGCGAACGATGATGATGCCACGTGGCCCCAGGAGCTTCATCATGTTCTATGCGTAGTGCGGGGCCGCCATGAATTTGGAAAATGCTTGTCGCCCTAGGACGTAGCGGTAGGGTCTAGCAGTAGTTCACCAGCTCGAAGACGATCTGGTTGGTGCATAAGTTGGATGGTGTGCCAAAGGTGACTGGCAGCATCACCTTGCCGATCGGGTATGCCTTCCGACTGGGAACGATGTCATGGCAGGTGGTGAGGGTCGATTCGACCATCGACTGCACGAGTTGCAGCCTCCTGAAGGTGTCTAGGTATAGGATGTTGATGAAGCTTCCACCATTCATCCGAGTCTTGGGAGCCAGTAGTGAGCCACTTTGAGCTTGACCACGAGGGAGACTCGCCTGGGGTATTCGGTCCATGGTGGGTGGTCCTCGCGGATCCAGGTGATTCTTTGTTCGGACCACTTGAGGAAGCGAGGGATGTAAACTTGAGTCACCACATGGGTGACCATCTTCTTATCGTGCTTGGTGTCGAGCCTGGTGAATGTGTGCAGCGAGCCTGCAGCATGGCCGAATCTACCAGTGTTGTCGTTGTCCCTTGGCAGGTCATCATTATTTCTCTCCATCGCTCGCCTTCTCAATATCTTTGAGAGAGTGGCAATCAGTGGTAGTGTGGGTAGTGGGCTTTCCTTCCCTACTGTGGGAGACACAAGGTTGGGAGAGTAGGGCCACGGGTTCGAATTTTGGCCTCGTGGTGTTGTTGGCATAGTAGTTTCCACTGTTGAGGTAGTTGCCTCCGTCGCGGCGGAAGTTCTTGGGGTCGTGCTTCCCATACCCGGCTTTGGCGACAAACTCGACTTGACCGTCACCGTAGCACTTGCTAGTGAGGCGAGTGTTGCTGTGGTGCATATCGTGTTGCCTACCGTTGTCATGGCCGCTAGAGCGATGTCTCCCACCTGACTCATCGTCGGAGTCTTGGTTGGCGTCCTCCTCCGCATAGCGCTTGGTGATCTCAAGAAGGTCGAGGATGTTGTCGAGCGTCCGGTAAACCCTCTTGATATTGGCGACCAGAGGTTTGTACTGGCACGCGATCTTGAAGAAGTGAATCGCCATGTTCGGGTGGATGCTGGAGGCGGTTATCCACAGGTCTTGTCACCTTTGGACCTAGTGGCGAGTCAACTCGCGCGGTCCCTGGATGTAGTGCTCGAGGTCCTCGATGGTAGTGGCACGGGTATAGGAACCCTCGAAGTTCCTGATGAAGGCGTCCCACATGTCCTCCCATCACTCGATGTTGTTCTTGAGGAGGGTGTTGATCCATTGCCGGGTCGACCCGTCCATCATCAAGGTGAGGTAGCGAGCGGCGAGTAGGTCGGTGTGGTCAGCGATTCCCACCGCCATGAGGTATGTGTCGATCTGTACCGACGGATCATATGTGCGGTCGTACTTCTCGATGTCCTTCGGTGCTTTGAAGGTCGAGGGGTACTTCTCGCCTCGGATTATTGGTCTGAAGCACTGCAGGCCAATTCGGCTAAGGGAGCCCCTTGGCTCGGGCTCACCGCGGTTGGTGACGGTATTCCTCAAGTCATTTGGCTGGCGAGCGCACCAGGTTTGGTTGTTGAGGATGTGGGTCTGCACTTAAATCGGGATGACCATTGGCAGCAACCGTGTTTTTCACGAGTCGTGGCTTGTTGGTGGAGAGTGCAGGGTTTGCTCTCATGGTTGGAGCTCTAGGGCCTCGGGCGGGGGGCAGTTGGTGGTGCTAGCTACGATGGGGCGGCCACTCGAGGCTGCACGACTGGGGTATGAGTGAGAGTACATCCGTCCCCACGGGTCGGCTCCCGCGACTTGCTGATCGACGGCCCTGGCGAGTAGGGCCTACGCATACTTGATCTGCAGCGCTCCCTCCCCCGTGATGTGGAAGTTGGCGACCGCAGCTTGTCTCGCGATGATGTTGTCCATCGGGGTGGAGTAGAGGGGGAGCCCATTGGTGTCGCGCGCCTTGGGGAGATCAGGATACGTGGCTGCTCCGGTTGAGGTGAGCGGCAGGGAGGTGGTGGATCTTCGGTCGTAGGCACCCCGGCTGGTGGGCGACTACTGTCGGGTGGCGCGTTGTTGCAGTACTCGCGCTCATCCGCACGAGTAGGGTCATGAGCGTCGTCGAAGTTTAGAGCATGGGCCTGGACGTTGGATTTCAGGCGGCTCCTTATGCGGCACTAGTGGTAGACAGACAACTATTTGCTGCTCGAGGCGAAACTTGTCGCACTCGGCTTGTTCTTGGACCTTGTCCACCTCTAGCTGCTGGCGATACTCCTCGATCTCCATCGCCGTCGTGGTCGGTGGGAGATCGAGAAGGGATCTAATGGAGCACTGACGCTACCCGCCATGTAGATCGCATTGAAGCGATCGGAGTTGGCATCAAAGTTATCAGGAGGCTCCAATCCAGAGGCAGAGTCGAAGATCCCAAGGATGGAGGGGTCTGATGGCTCAGTATTGATTGATGTAGAGATCGTTGGGAACCCCAAGAGGAAAGTATGATGAGCACAACAGCAAGTTTCCCTCAGTTATGAAACCAAGGTTTAATCGAACCAGTAGGAGCAAGGAAACACCCCAAAGGTGTTGCTGCTGAGCCTTGGCAGGGCGCACTACCGGTGCTAATAGCAACGTGGAGACCTGCACAACACAACCACAGAACTTTGTCCCCAACTTGCGATGAGGTTGTCAATCTCACCGGTTTTGCTGAAAACAAAGGATTAAACGCATCGAATGGAAGGAAGTAATAGTTTGCAGAAAGTAAACACAAAGCAGTAAACAGTTTGTAGATTGTATGTAAAGAAAAGGACCGGGATCCATAGTTCCCTATAGGTGGCTCTCCTTAAGATAGATAACATGCTGGGTGAACAAATTACAACGGGGCAATTGACAAACATCGAGAAAGCAATACATGCATATACTAATCATCTTGACTCCTTTGGAACTTGATTGGGCATTACAACATTATACATAGACCGCTATCCAACTGCATCTATGACTAATAATCCACCTTCAGGTTATCATCCGAACCCCCTCCAGTATTAAGTTGCAAGCAATAGATTATTACTTTACGAATTGCGTGTAATGTAAACAATACGATTGTTCTATGAATAAAGGATTGTTGTTTTCTCCCTAGTAGCAACAGCACATCTAGTACCTTAGAGATTTCACACCCCAGTTACAGAGGCATGAACCCACTATCGAGCATAAATACTAACTCTTGGAGTTGCTCGAATCTACTTGGCCAAGATAGTTACTAAGAACGGAAAGCATGCAAGATCACAAATAACAAAGACATGATAGAATCAATAATCAATCTGAAGTAGCATCTCAATATCCATCGGATCCCCACAAACACAACATGCAGAATTACAAATAGATGATGTTGATCATGAATGGAGCTCATAAGATCTAGACATGAAAGCACAGAGGAGGAGAACCAGCCATATAGCTACTACATGGATCCGTAGTCCAAAGATTAACTTTCACACATCACACCGGAGGCTTGCATGATGATGAAGAAGGCCTCCAGGGTGAATTCCCCTCTCTGGCAGGGTGCTGGGAAGAGCTTCAGATCCCTACCGATCTAGGGATGGAGATGACGGCGGCTATAGACTCTTTCGTGGATTTTTGATCGGGTACTTAGGGTTTTCATCCCGAGGGTAATATATAGGCGGAAGGAGAGGTCGGCGTGGCCTGCCTGGCCGCGTGGCCAGGTGGTGTGGCTGGCCCCCAGCCCTTCTCCGTCTCATATTCTGGCATCTGATGTTTTCCAGAAAATAGGCACTTTGTCTTTTGTCCCGTCCAATTCCGAGAATATTCATTTTCTGACTTTCCTGGAACCAAAAATAGCAGAAAACAGGTAGTTGGTACTGTGGTTCTTGTTAATTGGTTAGTCCAAGAAATCATATGAAAAGTACTCCAAAGTGTGGACAAAACACAAGAAAGTGGATAAAACCAAGCATGGAATATCAAAAATTATAGATACATTTGCAATGTATCAATATCCCCAAGCTTAACTCCTGCTCGTCCTCGAGTAGGTAAGTGATAAAAAGAAAGAATAATTTTTGAGGTGACTTGCACCATCAAAGATTTGATCAAAGTATTTGTAAAACATTCAAAGCTGGGATCATAGTACTTCAATCATAACATGAAAGACAAAGTTCTAGCAATAAGACAAAGAAACTATGATGCAACATGAAAAGGCACAAACAAAAGATTCATGAATAATAATGATTTGCAAGACATTTGTTTGTTTCACATAAAGAAAACATAGCATAATAGTATTTAGCTTGTCCCTCATAGAGTAGCAAATATAAATGCATAGGACACCTTCATAGTTCATAAGAGTGACTAGATACAAATAATTTAAAACAAGCAATATCAAGTTATGCATCAATCAACTAGTCTTGGGACAATGCACATAGAACTAAGAATGGCCACTATGCTCTCAAAGTAGGTGCAAAAAGGTAGAAGGTGGAGACTCAATATAATGGTGGAAGAAAGGCCTTCATAGAAGGAAGCAGGGATTCAAGTCTCATAAAGAGCTTCCAAAAATTATGGTACTTATAGCTTTCAGCTCTCATTGCCCCTATCATAAGAATCTTGAAGTGATTAAAGTTAAAGTGAAAAAACTATGGTGTACATGCTTGACGAAGTATAAGTTAGAAATCTCATGTCCCTTGTATACGAGGGCCGCTCCTCATGCTGCTCAAGTTTAGTCACCGGTAAGTTCTTGTTATCGTAAGTACATGTGTATCATAGAGAACCGCCAACGGGGTACCCCTTGCCCGATGATACGGAAGAATCCCCATATCAAAATGACAAGGCAAGCAGACAACAAGCATCTCAGCAATCTTCTTATTTACCATGGGAATATGCTGCTTTTTTCTATCTTTCCTCTTTTCATAATCTTTTTTTTCTTTTTCTCTTTTTTCTCAATATAGGACTCTTTTTATAAGAAGAATGCTTCATAGACAGCTCATTATGGTTACGCTGCAGGTTTCCACCATGTTAGCATGGATTAGACCAGTGGCCCAGGCGTTTCTCTAACACATATACATAACTCCATGGACTTACAAGCTCCCCTTTCATTTCACACCGACGGCATCCATATACAAAAGAGCATGATATCAACTAGGTACAAGTACCAAGTGCAATGTTGAAAGCATTCCCCATGACAGCATGGTTCTGCTAATTCTCAACAAATAAGTGCAAGCATATACAACATAGACGACACAATGGTTCAAGTTTATTAAGGGCCAGAAAAGTAAAGTGTGGCATCAAGTTCGTGAGAGATTTAATCACTAGGTTTCTCATAACAAGTTTAATTCAGAAGGTAAACAAAAACATGAATATACTTGTAATAGCATAAGCTAGTAGGTAGGTATGATGGTCTCTTTGGAATAACTTGGTTAGGGAGTTGGATGCATGAGTGGAACTCATACTTGGTTGTGGAGGCTAGCAAAAGACTGGGAGCGACAAACTAAGAGAGCAATAATGGCCATAATCATGCATAGCGACAAAACATTATTGATCAAAGCATAAAGTGATACTACAAGTTGAAAACTAAAGGATCATAAAGGCTATGGTGACTTGAGATAGTCATAACATGGTGTGAGCATGCACCAAGTCAACCCAAATAAAGCATCAAAGGAGAATACGACTACACTATGCTTTAATATGCTAAAACAACGCATGATTCATCCAAGGCACATTAAGCAATCTCAATTGTTTATAACAATTCATGCTACAGCAAAGAATACTAAGCATAAAGCCAAAACAAAATCAAGCATGGCATGACAAAACATATGCCATAGTCAAAAACAAGCTCTCTTTACCACATAAGCATGAATTTTCCTACTCTTTTCCAAACCAAACCAAAATATTTGCAAACCAATGTATGAAAGAGGGGGTCCAACCAATTTATTCAGAAAACTAAGCAAACAAAAGCAAACGAAAAACCAAAACAAAAACGAAAAATAAGACGCTCCAAAAACAACACAACTGTGCATGAAACAATAAAAATGAATCGTTTGGAAGAAACCTGGGATTTTTATTGATGAAGAAGGGGATGCCTTGGGCATCCCCAAGCTTTGATGCTTGTACTTCTTGGATATTTCTTGGGGTGACACGCATGGCATCCCCAAGCTTGAGCTTTAGTCCATCCTTCATCCCATTACTCATTCCTTCCATATACCTGAAATTTTTTCTTCATACAAAACTTCACACAATCTTTATTAGCAACATTAGTGTACTCAAGATAATAGGTCTTAAGATTCAGTTCTAACACCAATAAACTTCCATTAGAACACTAGATACTAAAGCACATTCCCTCAAAAATCTCAATTCCCCAAAATAACTCAAAAAGGAACCAACAAGAAGCAAATGCAAATAATGGCAGAAATCTGTCAAAACAGACCAGAAGGTAAAGATGAATTTTTTCGAAGACCTTATATTGCTCAAATAAAAAAGTGTTGAACTAAAGAAAGTTAGAAAACAACCTTGGGCAGAAGCACAAAAATTCACGCCTCAAAAATACGTTCAGAGATTTTACACGAATTTTTACGGTGAAGCACAGAAATCTGTTTCAGGACAGCAACTTTCCCAATCATTACTTCTCTCTCATTAGAGATTACTCTTGGAACAAAAAGCAAATAAAAATGATAAGTAGAGGTTATTACTGAAGTAATAACTTCCAAGAATCATCTAAAACTTTTGGGTTATCTCCCAATAAGTACTTTTCTTTAACGCCTTTAAGTTAGGCATAAGAAGCAAGAAAAAGAATCAAGTGTTCTCAAATGAAGAAGCATTAAGACCAAATTTTGTTTTCATGGGAGAAGCAAAAGAAACCTTCTCTCTCTTCTTAGGGAAGTGTTCTATACCTTTCTTGAGTGGGAGTTTATATTTAATGGTGCCTTCTTTCATATCAGTAATGGCACCAACAGTTCTAAGGAAAGGTCTTCCCAAAGTAATAGGACAAGAAGCATTGCATTCAACATCCAAAACATAGAAATCAACAGGGACATAGGCATTGTTAACCATAATAAGAACATCATTAATACTCCCCATGAGTTTTTTTTAGCATTATCATCAAGTGGGACATTCAAATAATAATCTTCAAGTGGAGGCAAATCAAGCATATCATAAATCCTTCTAGGCATAATAGAAACACTACTATCAAGATCACATAAAGATTTGAAATCAAAGTCATTCGCTTTCATATTAATGATGGGTTCCCAACCATATTCTTGTTTTATAGGAATAGAAGCTTTATGTTTCATCTTTTCTTCTTTAATCTTTATGAGAGCATCAGTAATGTGTTTTGTAAACGCCATGTTCATAGCACTAGCATTAGGACTTTTAGCAAGCTTTTGTAGGAACTTAATAACTTCAGAGATATTGGAACCATCAAGATCAAAATCAAAATTATCATCTAAAGTAGTAGAACTATTACTAGCCTCAACACTAGTGGTGGTGATAGTAGAAACACTAATGTTTCTAGCAATTTCATCTTCTCTTTCCCACTTAGCATGTAATTCAGCTAATAGTCTAACATTTTCATCAATTCTTACTTGTATGGCATTAGTAGCTGCAAAGGGATTCTCATTAGTTTCAGGTTTAGCAGCCATTTTTAAAATCAATGAAGATTGAGCTTCAGATAGAGATGATATATTCCTTTCAGCATTAGAGAGTTTCAATTGTAAACTAGAAATTTACCTATTTAGACTCTCTAGTTGATCGCTAATGTTCTTCAAGATGGTAGATTGTTCCTCCATAGTTTTAGTAAATAGTTTATTTTGCTCATATTGCATTTGCATGAAGTTTTTAGTGGCTCTTTCAACTTCTAAAATTCTTCCTTCACTAGGTAATCCAGGTTTACCACTATAACCATAAGTATTATTAGGAGGGTAGGGCCTATAATTGTTATTACCATAAGCATTGTTGCCAAAATTATTATTTCTTATGAAGTTCACATCAACTTGCTCTTCTTGACCAACCAAAGAAGCTAAAGGAAAATTATTTGGATCAATATGGGCTTTCCCATTCACAAGCATAGACATAATAATATCAATCTTATCACTCAAGGAGGAAGTTTCCTCAATAGAATTTACCTTCCTACCTTGTGGAGCTCTCTCAGTATGCCATTCAGAATAATTAACCATCATATTGTCCAGAAGTTTTGTTGCGGCACCCAAAGTGAAGGTCATAAAGGTACCTCCAGCAGCAGAATCCAATAGGTTCCTTGAAGAATAGTTCAATCCTGCATAAAAAGTTTGGATGATCATCCAAGCAGTCAGTCCATGATTGGGACAATCCTTAACCAAAGATTTCATTCTTTCCCAAGCTTGAGCAACATGTTCATTATCAGATTGTTTAAACTTCATTATTTCACTTCTCATAGATCTAATCTTAGCAGGAGGACAGTATTTTCCAATAAAAGCATCTTTGCATTTAGTCCAAGAATCAATAATATTCCTAGTTAAGGAATTCAACCATTCTTTAGCTTTTCCCCTCAAAGAGAAAGGAAACAATTTCAGCTTAATAATATCACCATCTACATCCCTATGCTTTTGCATCTCACAAAATTCAACAAAGTTATTTAGATGGGCAGTAGCATCTTCATTACCAATACAAGAAAATTGTTCTCTCATAACAAGATTGAGTAAAGCAGGTTTTATCTCAAAGAAAGTATCTTCAGGCACAAGTGGAGCAATAGGTGTGCTCATAAAATCATTGTTGTTGGCGCTAGTGAAGTCACACAACTTAGTGTTTACAAGAGTAGTCATTTTTTTTGTGTTTTTGATAAAGAAAGCAAACTAGTAAAACTATTTTTTTATAAAGAAACAAGCAAACAAAGCAAAAATAAACTAAGCAAAACAAAAATAACAAAGTAAAGAGATTGGTTATGAGGGACTCCCCTTGTGAAGATGTCCTTGACTCCCCGGCAACGGCGCCAGAAAAGTGCTTGATGGCTCAGTATTGATGTAGATCTTGTTGGGAACCCCAAGAGGAAGGTATGATGAGCACAGCAGCAAGTTTCCCTATGTTATGAAACCAAGGTTTAATCGAACCAGTAGGAGAAAGGAAACACCCCAAAGGTGTTGCTAGCTGAGCCTTGGCAGGGCGCACTACCGGTGCTAGTAGCAACGTGGAGACCTGCAAAACACAATGATACGTCCATTCTGCATCACTATTCTATGTCTTAATTCACTATTATTCATTGATATATTTCGTATTGAGAGGTGATACTTATGTTATTTCATCTGTTTTTGCATGGTTGATGACTTTTGGAGCATGGACCATCAGCTGTGGATTCTGATGGAAAAGGTGATGTTTGGAGGCATAATTCGCGAAGATCAGAAAATCCGGGAAAATATACGGAAAATTCTATTTTTCCAGAAGACTCAAGATGCCAGAAGATGGAGTGGAGGTGGGCCACAGGGGGCCCACACCACCCCCCGGCGCGGGTAAGGCCAGGCCGCACCAAGGAGTGGTGTGGCCACCCTGGTCCACTCCAACCTCTCCCCTCTGGTGTATATCTTCCTCCCGAAACCCTAAGACTCGGGGAGCGACCACATAAAGATTCCACCGCCTTTGCGGGGTGGAAAACACTGAGAGAGAAAGATCTCTCCAGCAGACAGATTTCTGCCAGGGGAATTCCTTCCCGAAGTGGGGAGATCGTCGCCATCAACACCACCATCAAGCTGGACTTCATCGGGATCATCATCATCATCACCACCACCATCAGCACCCTCATCACCATCTCCATATTGCTGTAACAATTGGTTGAATCTTGCTATAGTTCATAGGGGAAACTTTCTCGGTGTTGATTACTCTTTGTAGTTGATGTTATTGACTAAACCATTGGATTATTGTTTATGTTCAAATTGTTATACATCATTATTCCATCTCTGATCATGATCATATGATGTCTTGTGAGTAGTTCGTTTTGTTCTTGAGGATATGGGAGAAGTCTTGTTGTTAGTAGTGGAGTTGCGTTGAGAAAGATTCAATAGATTGTTATGTGAGTTGTGGTGTACTTCTTCTAGTGGTGTCATGTGAACGTCGACTACATGACACTTCACCTATATGGGCCTAGGGGAATGCATTGTGTATTTGGCTACTAATCGTAGGGGTTGCCGGAGTGACAGAAACCGGAACCCCCGTTAGGAAACCATTGCACAAGGGACGTAAGGGTCTTAGAGTTTAAAGTTGTGGTTAGGTTTTACCTTAATTACTTTCTTGTACTTACCAATGTTTGCAAGGGGGTTTAATCACATGTATGTATTAAGTCTTGGATGGGACGGTACATTAGCATAGGTTCACCCACACAACACTTAGCAAGCTAAAGAAGATTAATCAACTATATGAAGCGAAAGCACTTGACAATCTTCCCATGTGTCCTCGAGAACGTTTGGTCATCTATAGAAATACAACCGGCTTGTCCTTTGATGCATAAAGGATTGGGCCACTTGCTGCATTCATTCTTACTGTCTTTTGTTTACTTGTACTTTGTTTACTTGCTTTATCGAAAACCCCTAAAAATATGTTTGCTAAGTATTTGCAGAAAATTCCTGATCCATACCACTAGCCAGCACTTTCTGCTCCTCTTTGGGTTCGACACTCTTACTTATCGAAAATACTACGATGCACCCCCTATACTTGTGGGTCATCACACAACCACAGAACTTTGTCCCCAACTTGCGATGAGGTTGTCAATCTCACCGGTTTTGCTGAAAACAAAGGATTAAACGTATTGAATGGAAGGAAGTAATAGTTTGCAGAAAGTAAACACAAAGCAGTAAACAGTTTGTACATTGTATGTAAAGAAAAGGACCGGGATCCATAGTTCACTAAAGGTGGCTCTCCTTAAGATAGATAACACGTTGGGTGAACAAATGATAGCGGGGCAATTGACAAACATCGAGAAAGCAATACATGCATATACTAATCATCTTGACTCCTTTGGTACTTGATTGGGCATTACAACATTATACATAGACCGCCGTCCAACTGCATCTATGACTAATAATCCACCTTCAGGTTATCATCCGAACCCCCTCCAGTATGAAGTTGCAAGCAACAGATTACTGCTTTACGAATTGCGTGTAATGTAAACAATACGATTGTTCTATGAACAAAGGATTGTTGTTTTCTCCCTAGTAGCAATATCACATCTAGTACCTTAGAGATTTTTGTCACTTCCCTAGATTACCAGAGGCATGAACCCACTATCGAGCATAAATACTAACTCTTGGAGTTGCTAGCATCTACTTGGCCAAGATAGCTACTAAGAACGGAAAGCATGCAAGATCACAAATAACAAAGACATGATGGAATCAATAATCAATCTGAAATAGCATCTCAATATCCATCAGATCCCCGCAAAAACAACATGCAGAATTACAAATAGATGATCTTGATCATGAACGGAGCTCACAAGATCTAGACATGAAAGCACAAAGGAGTAGAACCAGCCATCTAGCTACTACATGGATCCGTAGTCCAAACATGAACTACTCACGCATCACACCGGAGGCTTGCATGATGATGAAGAAGGCCTCCAGGGTGAATTCCCCTCTCCCGCAGGGTGCCGGGAAGAGCTTCAGATCCCTCCCGATCTAGGGATGGAGATGACGGCGGCTACAGACTCTTTCGTGGATTTTTGATCGGGTACTTAGGGTTTTTGTTCCGAGGGCAATATATAGGCGGAAGGAGAGGCCGAGGGGGTGCTGGGTCGGCCAGACCACCCCTGGCACGGGCCAGGCCTGGCCGTGCGGCCAGGTGGTGTGGCCGGCCCGCAGCTCTTCTCCATCTCGTATTCTGGCATCTGATGTCTTCCTGAAAAATAGCACTTTGGCTTTTGTCCCGTCCAATTCTAAGAATATTCATTTTCTTACTTTCTTGGAACCAAAAACAGCAGAAAACAGGCAGCTGGCACTGTGGCTCTTGTTAATAGGTTAGTCCAAGAAATCATATGAAAAGTACTCCAAAGTGTGGACAAAACACAAGAAAGTGGATAAAACCAAGCATGGAACATCAAAAATTATAGATACATTTGCAATGTCTCAAGGTCTTCGAAGTCCTCAGCGTTGGATACCAGCGTGATGGAGTCTTCATGTGATGTAGCGGTGATGGATCCGATGACCGACGCATGGGTCACCGAGTAAGCGTCATTGCGTAGGCCTGCTTTGTCTCCGGCCGCGTCGCCAGCAACCGAGTCATACTCAGAGGCGAGGAGGGTGATGGAGCGGACTTGCTCCTCCGAGATCCGGTCACACGGGATGATCCGCCAATCACGACCGTCGGGTCGATGGCATCGATGAATCCAACAAAGAGGTTGATGGAGCCGATCGGCATCACCGCAGCATGGGTGACTAGGTGTGATGCTAGGATGTAGCTGCTTGGCAGGATCTGGAGGAACCCATCATTGGCGACCATGCGACTAGTGGCGATCGGCCTATCGATTGGAGAGTATGGTCTCGCTGCAGAACTCAGGATTAACTGGCTATGCTCCACGGTGGGCGTCACTATCGTGGGAATGACCACGACAGTCGCTACAAGGGGTAGCGATTGATATGATTTGGGGCAAGAACTAGTCGCCATTTGCGGTGCGAGATTGGAACTAGAGACAAGGGATTTACCCAGGTTCGTCCCCCCGTAGGGTAAAGACCTGCACCTGCTAGACTGTATTATGGGAGAGTGGATTACAAGGTGGGCGAGCTCGGTGGCTAATCACCGAGTCACTAAGATGGGGTATCCAATAGTGCTTAATTATGCAAAGTACCCTAGGGAGTTTTATATAAGGGGCTACCACGCTAGGGTTTACGATTACAACTGATTCAGTTAAGGTTTCGGAGGATTTGACCTATGTCAACACTTGGATTTTTAATCCCAGAGGCCTGTTATGCCATACCTCGCAATCCTAGGATTACCATTTTTGCGAGACATAACGGATTGGATATCACAGTACATCATCCATTACAAACCATACATAAGGTCTTACACAAATAAGAATCTCATGATCCAGTCTGAATACAACAAGCAGCGGCAATAAAAGATAAGCGTGGTGGTGGGGTCCATCTTCAGGGGCACAGGCAATGCTGACGAAGGCAGATAGTCCTAGTTACCATAGCCGTCCTGTTGGCCATCATCTTGATAGTCTCCTTCATAGTCTGGCCACAAGAATAGCCAGGGACAAAAGCCATGAGTACTCTTTAAGTACTCGCAAACTACCACTAACAAGTAATATAGTTCTAAGTCAAGTGCTAAACTCTATGTTTCACTATAAGGTTAAGTTTGAAACCTAAGCTGAGTTCTGAAGCAAAGAAAGATAAAATAAAATTCTAGAATCACTTAAGTTGGGAAGCTAGTATCATAAACATAACCCTATTGTGGTCAAGTCAAGATTCATCATTCATTTCATAAGTTGTTTTGAAAACATCTGACAACGAAACAGTATGGCCATTCCAACTGTCCATAACCACGGACGCGGCTATTCGAATAGTTTGACACTCTGTAGAGGTGGTACACTTTCACCACAAGATTCGATACATCTGTCAGGGATAACCCTGAATCATCATACTTAGTATGCAGATAATGAAACATAATGTTTCCTTTACACACCCTAGTATAAGCACCTCTCCTATGAGCATGGCCTCCCAACCATGACCATCAGCCATCTTGGGCACTCCATAGGTGGACAACATTGAGAGGTAGCCTCAGCTCAAACCTCTCCCGTGAGGGAACTAATACTAATGCATATAAATTTCCAGCTAAGCCTTACCCAATTCAGGTAGTGTGGTTGTTCGGTAAATTTGGAATGGTATCGCATACGAATCCAACCATCAGTTTTATAAAAGGGTTAAGGCTCATGCCTCAACATTTTCATCATCATAAACCATTTGTGTTTCTCAACACATGTCAAAACATCTCAATAGAATGACTCATCATTCCAAGGTTTTCGCAATTCATTTTCACCAATTGTTCCCATCTAAAGTGACTCAAGTTTTGATCTACTCTAACTACTAAGTTAAGAGTGTTCACTAAGGTGGGAAGATGATGGGTTCAATCTCATGCCATAGAATGACATCTAAAGCTTAGCTAAATAGTTTAAGTTTTATACTTTTTATGCTACCTTCAAAACAAGTAAGGGACTTTGTGTAAACTAAAGGAATTAAAGCTTGTAAGGTAATACTTGGGGTAGTAACAGTCAAGGTGGTGTGACCAAAGCATGCCTAAAGCATCTTTGCTCATTCATCTCTCTTAATTCTAGCTTGCTAACAATAGCTTGCACTGTTAATGGTGGCTTGCAAGTACAACTTGCAAGGGTTAACTTGGATAGGGCTAGCTTGCCTTGGTTGGTGCAATGGTTGAAGTTTTCTTCTTCTTCTTCTTGGTAGCACTCCTCCTCCTCGTAAGCTTGGTCGGTACTATCTTCTATAAATATATATGGAGTACACAATCACCAAACAATACTTAACTAGTCTAATTAGTACTCTAAGGCACACGATATATGATCTATTATCATCACAAGCATCACAAGTTTTATTCCATAGTTTCCTCCTTTTATATTAGAAAAGTAATTTCTACTCATTGAAAAATTAACTTAGATTTAATATTCACCACTTAAAATATGGGATCATGTTGACACATGTCATCACCACATATTCTAACACGTGGGGATGAGATTTAAAGGTTGGATCATAATTACTTTGGTTTAAGTTCATTATTTAATGATTTAAAGTGACTAGAAATGCCTATATAGCATTATTTTAGTACTAGTCCAAAGTCACTGCATGTAAACCTTAATATTATTACATATTTAGCTAGACATGATGAAATGTGATTTTTGAGAGTTGGAATCAACTCAAAACCTATCTTGGTTGATTTTATAAAAATGTTGCAAGGTGCAAAAGCTTCTGTTTTGTTATTTTTACTAGGAGAGATCCATAACTGTAATTGAATTAAATCCAACGAGCTTGGATAGATCATTTCAATACTTTTCAGGCAAAATTGGTTTCATGCAATTTGGATTTGTCAAACTCTCTGAATTGATTTTCAAACTCAGAGCCAGAACTAAGTTTAAACTAAATAGGAAAAATCTAATTCAAACTAATTGGGTCACACGGGAAACTCTAACGGGCCGGCCCAGTGTCATTCGGCGGCACGGGGCTCAACTAACAGGGGAGTTCCACAAGTCAGCGGCTCATAACGCGCAAAGCGGTACGGGGCGATGTGGGCCGTTAGATTAGACTGAGGATCAACGACTGTGGCTTGTCGTCGATGACGGACCTGTCGCCGGCGAGCTCGAACCCTAGCGGCTCGGTGGGGGTGCATAGGGGCGTACCAGGGCTCCAGCAAGGTCGGTGAGGCGGGCAAATGGACTGGTGGTCGACGGCAAACTCAAGGACGGTCGAGGCAGCTCCGGGGGTGCTCGCAATCAGCGGTGCCCCTTCCTCCTCTGCTGCGGGCTACTCCGGCCAAATTCCAGCAAGCAAGTGCTTGCACTGCTCCGACTAGAGGTGGGGAATGGTCAGTGAGGTGAGGGGAGTGGATTGGTGTGCTTCAAATGGCTGGGGGTGCCCTCCTTTTATAGGCCCGACGGTGAGACCGAGCGGGATGGGCAGGCGACGGTGGCGACATGGCTACGACCGGCTAGAGGCATGGCTGAGGGTGGCGATCAACTGGTGGTCTCCTGGCGGTGCTCTAGGAACTCAATGCGGGCATAGGGGCGGTGGTATGCGGTAGAGGCGAGCTGGCGCTCTGAGCGGCAGAGGCGGCGGTGTCCACGGCGAGCGGTGACTGTGGTGCGTTGGGCGGCGAACGGGCGTGTCTGTCGTGTTTCCTGGGTCATGGCGGAGCGGTGGTCGGCGTTTGCCTTGTGCACGCGTGCTGGCTGGCGTGCTCGGCATGGCTCAGTGGCACTGGGCGCGGGCTCTCCTCGGTGGTCCACTGCTGCGCTTGGCTCGGGCAAGGGACAGAGGGTGGCGGTGAGGTCCTGGCTACCTCCTAGACATGGCGAGAGAGAGGGGAGTGGTCTGCTGGGGCGAGTGCATGGTCGGCCGGCGAGGGGTGGCTCGACATGGCATGGCTTTGCCAGTAGGGGGTAGGGGATGGGTGCTAATGGCATGGTTAGACCCTGGGGGGACAAAGGGATTAAATGAAGATCATTTTGGGGGCAAAACCTGTTCAAAACAGTGAGCTCGGATTAGGGTGTAAATCATGCCTGCCAAGTGTTTGATGAAATGGCCGCATGAAATAAACTTTTTAATTTTGAAAAGATTTTTGGTGGGTTTGCTAGGAATAAGCTTGAGACTCTGTGGGTGCTTGGGTTTTGAAAATTGAGCTTGTTTGAGTGGTTTTTGAAATAGTGGGATCTTCCCATATGAAATAGATTCAATTTTAAACTGTCATTTAAAATTAGCATTTGAAAGATTTTTGCAGATCACAAAGTGGGCCTTGGTACCTCGTTATGGTGTACTATCAAGGGGTGTAAAGATCCACACATGTTTCTGTTAAGTTTTGAGTACTAGGAATAGCCGAAGTATGCATTATACTTAATTTGGCCAAAATGACCATTCACTTTAATTATTCATTTTGAGTTGTTCTTCTTTGGGAAAATTTTGGGAATGATGTAGATGATGTTTATTTCACCTAAGAAACATTTTACAAGCGAAGAATCATAGAACCATGGCAATTCAAATCAATTCCTATTTTAAATGCTCATACACATGAATGCTTTCATTTCTAATTTGGGAAAGTTTTTGTTAACCCTAATTTTGATGATTTGGATCTTGATAAGCTTGGATTAAAGTTTTGGGATGTTACAAACCTTCCCCCCTTAAACAAAATCTCGTCCCAAGATTTACAAAGAAAACTAGGAACTAAAGAGATCTGGGAACTCTATCCTAATGTAATCTTCGTGCTCCTAAGTGTCTTCCTCCTTGCTATGGTTGCTCCACTGAATCTTGAGAAACTTGTTGCTCTGGGTTCTAGCGGTTCTGTAGGCTTCTTCTAAGATACGGATGGGCACTTCTCGATAGGTCAGGTCATTGTTGATTTCTACGGCTCGGTGATCGATGTTCTTGAAAACTTCAGTCTTCTTGGGCACTTCCAAGCATTTGCGAAGTAACGAGATATGGAACACATTATGGATGGCTGACATCTCTTTAGGCAGTTCCAGCTGATACGATACTTCTCCTCGACGGTTCAGAATCTTGAAAGGTTCGATATATCTGGGGGCTAACTTTCCCTTCAGACTAAAGCGTTGAGTTCCCTTCAATGGTGGAACCTTGAGATATACAAAATCTCCGACATTGAAAGTCAAGTCTCTCCTTCTCTTGTCAGCATAACTCTTTTGTCTGGATTGAGCGGTCTTGAGGTGCTCACGAACTTTTTGAACGTTCTCTTCGGCTTCTTGGAGAATGTCGGGTCCAAAAATCTGACTCTCTCCTACTTGCGACCAATTCAAAGGGGTACGGCACTTTCTTCCGTATAGGAATTCAAATGGTTCCATCTACAAACTAGCTTGATAATTGTTGTTATATGAGAATTCTGTGAAAGGCAGGCAGTCTTCCCATTTTGATCCGTATTCCAACACACAAGCTCTAAGCATATCCTCAAGGATCTGGTTGACTCTCAGAGTCTGTCCATCTGTTTGCAGGTGATAAGCGGTAGTGAAGTTCAACTTGGTTCCTAATCCTTCCTAAACTTCCTGCCAAAATCTCGAGGTAAACTGGGTTCCTCGATCTGATAAGATGGTCTTGAGGGTCCCATGCAGACTAACAATCATAGCAATATACAGCTCTACTAGCTTTGCACTCTGGTAGGTTGTCTTGACAGGTATGAAGTGGGCTACCTTGGAAAGTCTATCAACTATGACCCAGATTGAGTCATTTCCCCTACTTGAAGTAGTCAAACCGGTGATAAAGTCCATTCCTACGGAATCCCATTTCCATTCCGGAATCTGCAATGGTTGCAATAATCCTGCAGGTCTCTGATGCTCTGCTTTGACTCTTTGACAGATGTCACACTTGGCGATGTAGCTTCCGATTTCTCTCTTCCTCTTGTGCCACCAAAATTGCTCTTTCAAATCTTGATACATCTTTGTTCCTCCGGGGTAGAAAGAAGAAAGAGTATCATGAGCTTTCTTCATGATAATTTCCTTTAGCTCCAAATCTGCTAGCACACAGATACGTCCTTTGTACCATAGTACTCCTTCTTCATCTTTAGTGAATCCAGGTACCTTTCATGTACCAATACGACGTTTGATTCCGTCGATACTTTCATTCCCCTTCTGGGCTTCCTTGATTTGGCTAATCAAAGTGGGTTGAAGTTCAATGCTAGCTAAGAATCCTTTGCTAACTAATTTAGTCCTGAACTGCTCCAACTCCTCATACAAACTTGGTTGCTTCTCCTTGATCATGGTATTTAGCCTACACGGCAATCTGCTAAGAGCATCCACTACCACATTGGCTTTGCCGGGGTGATAGTGAATGTCAAGGTCATAATCCTTGATTAACTCTATCCATCTTTTTTGCCTCATATTCAGCTCCTTCTAAGTGAAAATATACTTCAAGCTCTTGTGATCTGAGTAAATCTCACAGCGATTTCCCATCAAATAATGACGCCATGTATTTAATGCCAGCACTACGGCTGATAACTCAAGGTCATGGGTCGGATAGTTCTGTTCATGCTGCTTCAGTTGTCGAGACAGATACGCGATGACTTTGCCTTCTTGCATCAATACACATCCTAGACCAATCTTGGATGCATCACAATATACATCAAACGGTTTCTTGATGTCTGGCATGATCAAAATTGGGGCTGATATCAATCTCTTCTTCAACTCTTGAAAACTTGCTTCACACTTGTCAGTCCATTCAAACTTCTTGTCCTTCTTCAACAATTGGGTCATGGGTTGGGCGATGCTCAAGAATCCTTCTACAAACTTGCGGTAGTATCCCGCTAATCCGAGAAATGCATGGACTTAGGTTTGAGTGGTTGGGGCTTCCCATTCTTCGACATCTTTGATCTTGGCGGGATCAACAGAGACTCCTCCGGCAGACACAATATGTCCTAGGAATCCTACTTCTTTTAGCCAAAACTCACACTTGCTAAACTTGGCATATAACTGATGCTCTCTTAGGGTTTCTAGGATGATTCTCAGATGTTGCTCATGCTCTTCTTCTGACTTGGAGTAGATAAGGATGTCGTCGATAAACACAACTACAAACTTATCTAGGAAATTCATAAAGATCTTATTCATGAGATTCATGAAATAAGCAGGGGCATTGGTTAATCCAAAAGACATAACCGTATACTCGTATAAACCATAGCGAGTAGTAAAGGCGGTCTTCAGAATATCCGTTGCATGAATCTTAAGTTGGTGATAACTAGTCCTAAGATCAATCTTTGAGAATACCTGGGCTCTAGTCAACTGATCAAATAGGTCCTCTATCTTTGGCAAAGGGTACATGTTTTTGATGGTGACGTCATTCAACTTTCTATAATCTGTACACAGACGATTGCCTCCATCTTTCTTGTCAACGAATAACACTGGTGATCTCCATGGAGATGCGCTTGGTTGAATCAAGCCTGTTGCTAACATGGCATCTAACTACTTCTTCAGTTCCACTAACTCTGAGGGGTTCATGCTATAGGGTCTGTGGGCTATGGGTCTGGTTCCTAGGATTAGTTCGATGATGAACTCAATATCCCTATCCGGGGGCATACCTGGCAATTCATCTAGGAATACATCGGGGTATTCACATACTACTCTGACTTGGTCTATGGTGGGTAGGGCTAGACTCTTGTTGCGCTTGAATTGACGGGGTAAGGTTTCAGAGATATGCTCTACTGTTACTCCCGAACTACTGGTCATAGTGATGGCTTTCTTAGCACAGCCTATCAGTCCTTTATGCCTTGACATCCAGTCCATACCTAGTACTACTTCCAATCCTTTGGTTCCAAGTACAATTAGGTTGGCATAAAAATCTATCCCATGTATTCTGATAGGCACAGCTTTGCAAATTTTTCCAGCTTTTGTAGTTTAACCGGGGATTTGAACTAGCATGACATGCTTCAGGTTGGTTGGGTGAATCTTACTAGTGCATGCAAATTCTTCGGTGACAAATGAATGCGATGCTCCCGAATCAAACAATACTCTTGCTAAAACTGAGTTGATAGAAAACATACCCAGCACTACATTTGGCGCTTCCTAGGCTTCTTCTGCGTTCATGTGGAAGAGACGACCGTTGCGGTTGTGAGGGTTCCCTGGGGCAAACCTTCTTCCTGGTTGAACACGACACTGCTGAGCTGGGGCATTCACAGTGGCATTGGTTGCAGTCTTCTTGGGACACTCATTGGAGTAGTGACCCTTCACTCCACACTCAAAATAGGTGATCTGGGACTTGTCCTTGGCTGCAACAGGCACAGCATTGCTGCCAGTTCTGGGTGCAGTGTTGTTGTTGTTGTTGCTCTTGGGAGGGGCACGAGTGAAAGTGTTGGTGTTGCCGGAGTTAGGATGGTTTCCTCTAGACTTCACATTGCCTCCGCTATGGTTGGGGTAGCTTGGACGAGACATTGGAGGTCGGTTGTTCCTGGGTGCATATCCTGGTGAGGGGTTGGGACGGTACTTCTGGTGACTGCTGGATCCTGATTGCTGCATCATACGACGTTTGCGATTGTCATTTGCCTGGTTAATCTTCCCTTCCATCTGAATGGCAGAGTCGACTAGCTCTTCGAGATCCTGAAAATGGATGTTGACGAGGACAGTCTGCATCTCATCATGTAGTTCATTCAAGAATCTTTCCTTTTTCTTGGCCTCCGTGTTGATTTCATCCGGTGCATATCTGGCAAGTGACAGGAATCTGTCACGGTATTCTACTACCGTCATTCTTCCTTGCTTCAATTCGCGGAATTCATCTCTCATCCTGTTGACGAGACCTTGCGGCGCGTGGGTGCGGCTGAACTTGACTTTGAATGCTTCCCATGTCATCACTTGACCATGGTTCATATTGCGGATGCTATTCCACCAAGCTCTTGCATCTCTCACCAGATAGTGGGTGGCGAAGAGAACTTTCTCATTTTCATCAACTCCTGCAACTTCGAGGTTGTTTTCCATCGTCTGTAACCAGTCGTCAGCATCTAATGGGTTTTCAGATTGGTTGAAGATTGGGGGATTGGTATTCTGAAATTTTTTGAGTTTGTATCCATGGTGATCCAGATTTCCATGCCCTTGGTTGTTGAGAGCCATCTAGGCTATCTATTGTAGTGTTGCTAAGTTGGCTTGACGTTCTGCCCTGCTTGCTTCACGGTCGGCGATGAGATTCTGCAAGATCTGCAGCATTGGGTCCTGCGACGAGCTTCTCCCTCCTTGGTTTCCACGAGTCATCTGAAGATTGAGATAGGTATAGGGGTAAGAGGGAAATTCTAAGGTTCATGGTTTTGGTTTTTCAAAGCTAAAACTTTTAGTTAGACTCAGGTTTTTCAACTAACTCCATTTCCTTCATGCAGACAAACACACGATACAACACACACCACAACAAACAAAGGAAAACAGATGGTTTGAAGAACCATTCTGCAAGCTACGATACAGTGGGACCGATACAACTCATGCTACGACAGTGCTCTAGTGCATCTACTCATCATCGATGAAGTCGGAGTCCTCAACGTCAGTGTAGAAGTCCACGGCATCCTCCTCCAGAAAGTCATCATTGTTGCTGAGGTAACAGTCCATGTCTCCCTGGATGTCTTCACCCTCGTCTTCTTCTTCCTTGGCGGCAAGCTGAGCTTCTTGCTCCTTGACGGTCTTCTCGAGGTCGGCCACCTTCTTGCGAAGACGGGCGATGGTGCGATCCTTCTTGGCACACTGGCGGCGAAGAGACTGGCGATCCTGGATGAGCAGTGCGAAAGTCTGGGCCTTTTGGTTGGCAATGGCACGGTTCTGGTTGGCTAACTCCCTGGCATTGTCCAGTTCCTGCTGTCTTTCATGCAGCAAGAAGTCAAGATTCTCCACTTGACGCCTCAACTCGGGGTGACTTGGCATCTCCATCGGCATTCCCATGAAGTCACGTCTTGCATAGTGGGCAAAACGGGTTCCTTGTATTTTGTTGACGCTGAGGGGACATAGACGTGCGAGAGCTTCATGCATTGCCCTTGCTAATCCATCTAACCAGTTGTTCTCTCTCACGGAGAACTGAATTCTCCCAGAAGTTGGTGCTTCGATGCTTCCTCTAATATCCGCGGTGACTAGCCACTGTAGGTCTCCTCCTGGGGGTCCTGGAAGTTGAGATCCAAGAAACTCCGGATGTGGGCGTCCCAAGAACTCTGACAGTGAATCCAGATCCCTCTCAAAGATCAGCTGACCTCCGTTTCCCAACTGGTAAAACTTGCTGAACTGAGTCTCCATCTACAAGAATTAAGGATGAGGAAATTAGTGAAGTGATCAAGTGTGTCAAATTTTAAGTAGTAATGTAAGAATTTTGAGGAACATGAATTTTCGAGAAAGAAAGAATTCCCAAGGATAAGAGAGGAGATAGTTTTTCGTAAATACTCACTTTGGTTTTGAAACTAAGTTTTTATTCGGACGTCCATTCTAACTAGGGTGTCCTATTGTCAGGATGGCTCTGATACCAACTTGTCAACACCCGGATTTTTAATCCCAGATGCTCGTTATGCCATACCTCGCAATCCTAGGATTACCATTTTTGTGAGACATAACGGATTGGATATGATAGTACATCATCCATTACAAACCATACATAAGGTCTTACACAAATAAGATTCTCATGATCCAGTCTGAATACAACAAGCAGTGGAAATAAAAGATAAGCGTAGCGGTGGGGTCCATCTTCAGGGGCACAGGTAATGCTGACGAAGGCAGATAGTCCTAGTTATCATATCCGTCCTGTTGGCCATCATCTTGATATTCTCCTTCATAGTCTGGCCACGAGAATAGCCAGGGACAAAAGCCATGAGTACTCTTTAAGTACTCGCAAACTACCACTAACAAGTAATATAGTTCTAAGTCAAGTGCTAAACTCTATGTTTGACTATAAGGTTAAGTTTGAAACCTAAGCTGAGTTCTGAAGCAAGGAAAGATAAAATAAAATTCTAGAATCACTTAAATTGGGAAGCTAGTATCATAAACACAACCCTATTGTGGTCAAGTCAAGATTCACCATTCATTTCATAAGTTGTTTTGAAACAATCTGACAACGAAACAGTATGGCCATTCCAACTGTCCATAACCGTGGACGTGGCTATTCGAATAGTTTGACACTCTGCAGAGGTGGTACACTTTCACCACAAGATTCGATACATCTGTCAGGGATAATCCTGAATCATCATACTTAGTATGCAGATAATCAAACATAACATTTCCTTTACACACCCTAGTATAAACACCTCTCCTATGAGCATGGCCTCCCAACCATGACCATCAATCATCTTGGGCACTGCATAGGTGGACAACATTGAGAGGTAGCCTCAGCTCAAACCTCTCCCGCGAGGGAACTAATACTAATGCATATAAATTTCCAGCTAAGCCTTACCCAATTCAGGTAGTGTGGTTGTACGGTAAATTTGGAATGGTATCGCATCCGAATCTAACCATCAGTTTTATAAAAGAGTTAAGGCTCATGCCTCAACATTTTCATCATCATAAACCATTTGTTTTTCTCAACACATGTCAAAACATCTCAATAGAATGACTCATCATTCCAAGGTTTTCACAATTCATTTTCACCAATTGTTCCCATCTAAAGTGACTCAAGTTTTGATCTACTCTAACTACTAAGTTAAGAGTGTTCACTAAGGTGGGAAGATGATGGGTTCAATCTCATGCCATAGAATGACATCTAAATCTTAGCTAAATAGGTCAAGTTTTATACTTTTTATGCTACCTTCAAAACAAGTAAGGGACTTTGTGTAAACTAAAGGAATTAAAGCTTGTAAGGTAATACTGGGGGTAGTAATAGTCAAGGTGGTGTGACCAAAGAATGCCTAAAGCATCTTTGCTCATTCATCTCTCTTAATTCTAGCTTGCTAACAATAGCTTGCACTGTTAATGGTGGCTTGCAAGTACAACTTGCAAGGGTTAACTTGGATAGGGCTAGCTTGCCTTGGTTGGTGCAATGGTTGAAGTTTTCTTCTTCTTCTTCTTGGTAACACTCCTCCTCCTCGTAAGCTTGGTCGGTACTATCTTCTATAAATATATATGGAGTACACAATCACCAAACAATACTTAACTAGTCTAATTAGTACTCTAAGGCACACAATTGATGATCTATTTGTTGGAGATATGCCCAAGAGGCAATAATAAAAGTGGTTATTATTATATCTTTGTGTTTATGATGAATGTTTACATCCCATGCTATAATTGTATTATTAGGAAACACTAATACTTGTGTGTTTTGTAAACATAAAAGAGTCCCTAGTAAGCCTCTTGTTGAACTAGCTTGTTGATTAATAGATGATCATGGTTTCCTGATCATGGACATTGGATGTCATTAATAACAAGGTCATATCATTAGGAGAATGATGTGATGGATACACACCCATAGTAAGTATAGCATAAGATCAAGTCATTTAGTTCGTATTGCTACAAGCTTATCAAATGCATCGTAACCTAATCCTTCGACCATGAGGTTATGTTAATCACCATCACCGGATGGGTGCTTTGATGACATCAAACACCGCTTCGTAACTGGGTGGTTATAAAGGTGTCATTGGGTATTCTAAAAGTATGTGTTGAAGCGCATGGACCAAGATTGGGATCCGTCCATCCATATGATGGATAGATATGCTCTGGGCCCTCTCGGTGGAATGTCATCTAGTTAGCTTGCAAGGATGTGACTAGGTCACAAGGGATGACATAACATGGAACGAGTAAAGAGTACTTATCAGTAACGAGGTAGAACTAGGTATGGAGATACCCACGATCAAACCTCGGATAAGTAGAATATCGCGTGATAAAGGGAATTGGTTTCGTATGTTAATGGTTCTATCGATGACAAAGTCATCGTTGAGTATGTGGGAGACGTTATGGATCTCCAGATCCCGCTGATGGTTATTGATCGGAGAGGTGTCTCCATCATGTCTACATATTCACAAACTGTAGGGTGATACACTTAAGGTTTGATGCTGTTTAGGTAGATATGGAATGTGCGTTGGAGACCGAATGTTGTTCGGAGTCTCGGATTGGATCTGAGACATCACGAGGAGATCCGGAATTGTCCGGAGAATAAGATTCATATAATGGAGATCATTTTCTAGGTTCGAAAATGTCCCGGAGTGTTTATATGGGGGTTCTAGAAGGTTTCGGAATGTTCCGGAAAGTTCTAGAAATTTCTATGGAGTTTACTTGAAAACCAAGAAAGAAAAAGGGGAAACTTCGGGGGGGAAGTAAACTCCCCCCAAGCCTCCCTTGTGCGCCGGCCCTAGGAGGTGGGCCTAGGGGTGGGAACCCTAGGCCGCACCCCTCCCTCTATATATAGAGGGGTGGAGGAGCCACCCCCCTTGCCCCTCCACTCTTGCCCTAGCCGCCTCTCTCCTCCTCCTTCCTTCTGCTCAGGCTTAGGGGAAGCCCTGGAGAATTCTCTACTACACCACCACCACCATGTCGTCGTGCTGCTGGGATTCCGTGGAGAGATCTACTACCTCTGCTGCTCGATGGAATAGGGAGAGGAAGGTCTGCATCGACTCCGCACGTGTGACCGACTGCGGAAGCGCTGCCGAAACGCGACGCCGGAAGGATCGTCTACTTGATCTTGAAATCGGCAAGTGATCGTCTACATCAACCACGAGATCCGATCTCGCACAAGGCTTTTGGATCTACAAGGGTTAGTACAGATCTATCTCGTTGCACATGTCTAATAGATTAGATCTTGGCTTTTATCTAGATTAGATTTGGGTTTTGTTTGTTCTTGTGGTAGAATTTTTTTGTTTTCCATGCTACGAACCCATCAGTGGTATCATAGCCAGGTCTATGCGTAGATCTGTTGCACGAGTAGAATACGATGGTTTTTTGGGCGTTGGTGCTCGTGCCGTCTTTTGCTTTGTGTACTTTGCATCTTGCGGTATGGTGGGAATAAGCGGCTCGGGCTAACCTTACATGTCATCACACATGAGAGTTGCTCCACGCTTGACGTGTAACTTGCTTTGCACAAGTGGCTTTGCGGGTGTCTGTCTCTCTCACCATAGTATAGATCCAATTTACACTTTGCACTTGATAGCACTTGTATCAATGTTGTGGTTTCAGTTTTGTAGGTAAGATCTGTTCTTATTCGAAAGCCCCAAACCACGTAAAACATGCAAAGAAAATTAGAGGCGTCTAACTTGTTTTTGCAGGGGTTTTGTGATGTGATATGGCCATCATGTGATTATGATTATATTTGATGTATGCAATGATCCTTGTTGTAATATGGCAACCGGCAGGAGCCTAATGGTTGTCTTTAATTCTGTTAAGACCTGCGAGTCTATTCATCTTGTAATAGCTTTATTCTAAGTAGTTGTAATAGTTGCTCGTGATGATGGACAACCATGAAGCGGCGCCACTGACCTTGACGCAATGCTGGTGATGATGGAGATCATGTCCGTGCTTTGGAGATGGAGATCAAAGGCACAAGAAGAAAGGGCCATATCATATCACACTAATTATGAATTGCATGTGATGTTAATCATTTATGCATCTTGTATTGCTTAGATAACGACGGTAGCATTATAAGATGATCCCTCTCACTAAATATCAAGTAATAAAGTGTTCATCCTTAGTTGGCACCGTTGCTAAGACTCGTCGTTTCGAAGCATCTCGTGATGATCGGATGTGATAGATTCTATGTGTGCATACAACGGGTGCATGCCAGATTTGCACATGCGGAAACTAAGGTTAATCTTGATGATCCTAGCATGTATAGACATGGTCTCGGAACACGGAATACCGAAAGGTAGAGCATGAGTCATATAAATGATATGATGAACATGAAGATTGTTCGCCGATGAAACTACATCTTCTCTCGTGAAGATCGGACTTGGTGTAGTGGACTTGGTTCGTGTAATCACTAAGACAATGTGAGGGATGTTGTTTTGAGTGGGAGTTCACCTAGTTAATTTGAGAATTAAAATTGAACTCATTTTATCATAAACTTAGTCTAAACTACTTGCAAATTTGTTGTAGATTATTGCGAACCTCTCCATCAATTTCAATGCGTTCCTAGAGAAAGAAAAGCTTAAGAACAATGGAAGGAACTTCACAGACTGGCTCCATGGACTGAAGATTGTCCTCAGGGCTGGTCAGTTGACCTATGTGCTCGAAGCACCACTTGGTGACCCACCTGCAGAAGATGCCACCGATGACATAAAGAATGTTTACGCCACTCGGAAAAATCATTACTCCACAGTTCAGTGTGCCATCCTGTACGGTTTAGAAACGGACCTTCAGAAGCGCTTTGAGCACCATGACCCGTTCGAGATAATTAAGGAACTCAAGCTCATTTTTGAGACTCACGCGGTCGTGGAGAGCTATGAGGCCTCCGAAAAGTTCTTTAACTGTAAGATGGAAGAGGGTAGCTCTGTTAGCGAGCACGTGCTCACCATGTCTAGGCACGGAAACAAGCTCCAAGAGTTGGGGATAACGATTCCTAATGAGTTAGGGATTCACCATGTCCTCCAATCACTGCCACCGAGTTATAAGAACTTTGTGATGAACTACAATATGCACTTCATGAACAAGACGTTACCTGAACAATCGTCCATGCTGAAAACTGCTGAAGTGGAGATCAAAAAGGAGCACCAAGTGTTGATGATCAATAAGACCACCAATTTCAAGAAACAGGGCAAGCCTAAGAACAAGGGAAACTTCAAGAAGGACGACAAGAAAGCTGCCGCACCTGCTAAGAAGCCCAAGGCTGGTCCTAAGCCTGACACTGAATGCTTCTACTGCAAGGGTGTCGGTCACTGGAAGCGTAACTTCCCCAAGTACCTGGCGGATCTGAACAACGGCAACATCAAGAAGAAAGGTATATTCGATACACATGTTATTGATGTATATCTTACTAGTAATCGTAGTAGTGCCTGGGTATTTGATACTGGTTCGGTTTCTCATATTTGTAACTCGAAACAGGAGCTGCGGAATAAGCAAAGACTGGCGAGAGACGAGGTGACGATGCGCGTTGGAAATGGCTCCGAGGTTGATGTGATCGCCGTTGGCACGCTCCCTCTGCATCTACCTTCAGGATTAGTTTTAAATTTGAATAATTGTTATTTGGTGCCTGCGTTAAGCATGAACATTATATCGAGATCTTGTTTATTGCGAGACGGTTACTCTTTTAAGTCTGAGAATAAAGGTTGTTCGATTTATATGAGTAATATCTTTTATGGTAATGCACCTGAGATGAATGGTTTATTCTTACTGAATCTCGATAGTAGTGATACACATGTTCACAACATAGATGCTAAACAAACAAAATTGAATGATAATTCTACATACATGTGGCATCTGCCTTGTTCACATTGGAGTGAAGCGTATGAAGAAGCTCCATTCTGATGGACTTCTTGAATCACTTGATTTTGAATCACTTGAAAGATGCGAAGCATGTCTAATGGGAAAAATGACTAAGACTCCATTCTCTGGAATAATGGAGCGAGCTACAGACTTATTGGAAATAATACATACTAATGTGTGCGGTCCAATGAGTGTAGCATCGCGTGGTGGATATCGTTATGTTCTCACTTTCACGGATGACTTAAGTAGATATGGGTATCTCTACTTTATGAAACATAAGTCTGAAACTTTCAAGAAGTTTATGGAATGTCAAAGTGAAGTGGAAAATCATCGTAACAAGAAAATTAAGTTTCAGCGTTCTGACCGCGGAGGTGAATATCTAAGTTATGAGTTTGGCATGCATTTACAGAAATGTGGAATACTTTCGCAGTTGACACTGCCGGGAACACCACAGCATAATGGTGTGTCCGAACGTCGTAATCGAACTCTCTTAGATATGGTTCGGTCTATGATGTGTCTTACAGATTTACCACTATCGTTTTGGGGCTATGCATTAGAGACAGCCGCATTCACTTTAAATAGGGCACCATCTAAATCCGTTGAAACGACACCGTACGAATTGTGGTTTGGAAAGAGACCTAAGTTGTCGTTCCTTAAAGTTTGAGATTGCGAAGCATATGTCAAGAAGTTACAACCTGATAAGCTTGAACCCAAAGCGGAGAAATGCGTCTTAATAGGATACCCTAAAGAAACAATTGGGTATACCTTCTATCATAGATCCGAAGGCAAAGTTTTCGTTGCCAAGAATGGATCCTTTCTTGAGAAGGAGTTTCTCTCGAAGGAAGTGACTGGAAGGAAAGTAGAACTCGACGAGGTTATTGAACCTTCTCTCGGAGTTGAGAGTAGCGCAGCACCGGAAGATGTTTTTGTGCCGGCTGCACCAATTGGAGAGGAAGCTCATGATGGTGATCATGAAACTTCAAACGAAGTTGCTGCTGAACCTCGCAGGTCAACGAGGGTTCGTACCACTCCTGATTGGTATGACCCTGCCTTGAACGTCATGTTGGTGGACAACACTGATGACCCTACGACGTATGAAGAAGCTATGGTGAGCCCAGATTCTGCATAATGGCTAGAAGCCATGAAATCCGAAATGGGATCCATGTACGAAAACCAAGTATGGACTTTGGTGTACTTGCCGGATGGTCGTAAGGTTGTCGAGAACAAATGGATTTTCAAAAGAAAAACAGATGTTGATGGTAATGTTACTGTCTATAAATCTCGACTTGTCGCGAAAGGGTTCCGACAAATTCAAGGAGTTGACTACGATGAGACATTCTCACCAGTAGCGAAGCTAAAGTCTGTGATGATTTTGTTAGCAATTGCTGCATATTTCGATTATGAGATTTGGCAGATGTATGTCAAAACGGCGTTCCTCAATGGAGACATTGAGGAAGAGTTGTATATGGTACAACCCAAGGGTTTTGTCGATCCTAAAGATGCTAACAAGGTATGAAAACATCAGCGCTCCATTTATGGACTGAAGCAAGCATCCCGGAGTTGGAATCAACGTTTTGATAAAGTAATCAAAAACTTTGGATTTATACAAACTTATGGAGAAGCTTGTATTTACAAGAAAGTGAGAGGGAGCTCTATAGCATTCCTAGTACTATATGTAGATGACATATTGTTGATTGGGAATGATATAGAACTCCTTAATAGTGTCAAAGCCTAATTGAATAATAGTTTTTCAATGAAGGATCTTGGCGAAGCGGCATATATTCTAGGCATCAAAATTTATAGAGATAGATCAAGACGCCTAATAGTGCTTTCACAAAGTACATACTTGGACAAACTTCTAAAGAAGTTTAGAATGGAAGAGAGCAAGAAAGGGTTCGTGCCCATGTTGTCAGGTAAGACCTTGAGTAAGACTCAAAGTCCAGCTACGGCAGAAGATAGAGAGAAGATGAATAATATTCCCTATGCCTCGGCCATAGGTTCTATCATGTATGCCATGCTGTGTACAAGACCGGATATAGCACATGCTGTTAGTTTGACTATCAGATATCAAAGTGATCCTGGAATGGAGCACTGGACAGCGGTCAAGAATATCCTAAAGTACCTAAATAGGACTAAGGATATGGTTCTTTCTTATGGAGGTGATGAACAACTTGTTGTAAATAGTTACACTGATGCTAGTTGGAACACCGATCCAGATGACTCGAAGTCACAGTCTGGATACGTATTTATTTTAAATGGTGTTGCAGTGAGCTGGAGGAGTGCCAAGCAAAGCGTTGTGGCGAAATCTTCAACTGAATCGGAATACATAGCTGCCTCCGAGGCTGCACAAGAAGCCATATGGATGAAGGAGTTCATTACTGAACTTGGCGTGGTTCCTAGTGTTTTGGACCCGATGGCCATCTACTGTGACAACACAGGTGCCATAGCTAATGCACAGGAGCCAAGGTCACATAGCAAGATGGACCATATCAAGCTATGTTTCCATGCTATTCGCGAGTATGACCAAGATGGTGACATAAAGATTTGCAAAGTAGACACTGATCTGAATGTGGGAGATCCGTTGACTAAACCTCTCCCTAGAGCAAAGCATGACTAACACCAAAACGCCATGGGTGTTAGGTATATTACCATGTAATCTAGATTATTGACTCTGTGCAAGTGGGAGACTGTTGGAGATATGCCAAAGAGGCAATAATAAAAGTGGTTATTATTATATCTTTGTGTTTATGATGATTTTTTACATCCCATGCTATAATTGTATTATTAGGAAACACTAATACTTGTGTGTTTTGTAAACATAAAAGAGTCCCTAGTAAGCCTCTTGTTGAACTAGCTTGTTGATTAATAGATGACCATGGTTTCCTGATCATGGACATTGGATGTCATTAATAACAAGGTCATATCATTAGGAGAATGATGTGATGGACACACACCCATAGTAAGTGTAGCATAAGATCAAGTCATTTAGTTCGTAATGCTACAAGCTTATCAAATGCATAGTAACCTAATCCTTCGACCATGAGGTTATGTTAATCACCATCATCGGATGGGTGCTTTGATGACATCAAACACCGCTTCGTAACTGGGTGGTTATAAAGGTGTCATTGGGTATTCTAAAAGTATGTGTTGAAGCGCATGGACCAAGATTGGGATCCATCCATCCATATGATGGATAGATATGCTCTGGGCCCTCTCGGTGGAATGTCATCTAGTTAGCTTGCAAGCATGTGACTAGGTCACAAGGGATGACATAACATGGAACGAGTAAAGAGTACTTATCAGTAACGAGGTAGAACTAGGTATGGAGATACCGACGATCAAACCTCGGATAAGTAGAATATCGCATGACAAAGGGAATTGGTTTCATATGTTAATGGTTCTATCGATCACAAAGTCATCGTTGAGTATGTGGGAGCCGTTATGGATCTCCAGATCCCGCTAATGGTTATTGATCGGAGAGGTGTCTCCATCATGTCTGCATATTCACGAACCGTAGGGTGACACACTTAAGGTTCGATGCTGTTTAGGTAGATATGGAATGTGCGTTGGAGACCGAATATTGTTCGGAGTCTCGGATTGGATCTGAGACATCACGAGGAGATACGGAATTGTCCGGATAATAAGATTCATATAATGGAGATCATTTTCTAGGTTCGGAAATGTCCCGGAGTGTTTATATGGGAGTTCTAGAAGGTTTTGGAATGTTCCGGAAGGTTCTAGAAATTTTATGGAGTTTACTTGAAAACCAAGAAAGAAAAAGGGGAAACTTCGGGGGAAGGAAACTCCCCCAAGCCTCCCTTGTGCGCCGGCCCTAGGAGGTGGGCCTAGGGGTGGGAACCCTAGGCCGCACCGCTCCGCCTATATATAGAGGGGTGGAGGCGCCACCCCCCTGCCCCTCCACTCTTGCTCTAGCCGCCTCTCTCCTCCTCCTTCCTCCTGCTCAGGCTTAGCCGAAGCCCTGCAGAATTCTCTACTCCACCACCACCACCATGCCGTCGTGCTGCTGGGATTCCGTGGAGAGATCTACTACCTCCGCTGCTCACTAGAACAGCGAGAGGAAGGTCTGCATCGACTCCGCACGTGTGACCGACTGCGGAAGCGCTGCCGGAACGCACAAGGCTTTCGGATCTACAAGGGTTAGTACAGATCTATCTCGTTGCACATGTCTAATAGATTAGATCTTGGCTTTTATCTAGATTAGATCTGGGTTTTGTTCGTTCTTGTGGAAGAAATTTTTTGTTTTCCATGCTACGAACCCATCACTATTATCATCACAAGCATCACAAGTTTTATTCCATAGTTTCCTCCTTTTTATATTAGAAAAGTAATTTCTACTCATTGAAAAATTAACTAAGATTTAATATTCACCACTTAAAATATGGGATCATGTTGACACATGTCATCACCACATATTCTAACATGTGGGGATGAGATTTAAAGGTTGGATCATAATTACTTTGGTTTAAGTTCATTATTTAATGATTTAAACTGACTAGAAATGCATATATAGCTTTATTTTGGTACTAGTCCAAAGTCACTGCATGTAAACCTTAATATTATTACATATTTATCTAGATATGATGAAATGTGATTTTTGAGAGTTGGAATCAACTCAAAACCTATCTTGGTTGATTTTATAAAAATGTTGCAAGGTGCAAAAGCTTCTGTATTGTTATTTTTACTAGGAGAGATCTATAACTCTAATTGAATTAAATCCAACGGGCTTGGATAGATTATTTCAATAATTTTAAGGCAAAATTGGTTTCATGCAATTTTGATTTGTCAAACTCTCTAAATTGATTTTCAAACTCAGAGCCAGAACTAAGTTTAAACTAAATAGGAAAAATCTAATTCAAACTAACTGGGTCGCGCGGGAAACTCTAACGGGCCGACCCAATGTCACTCATGGCCTTGAGGCTCAAGCCCAACAGGAGGTCCACAAGTCAGCGGCTCATAACACGCAAAGCGGTACGGGGCGATGTGGGTCGTTAGATTAGACTGAGGATCAACGGCTGTGGCTTGTCGTCGACGACGGACCTATCGCCGGCGAGCTCGAACCCTAGCGGCTCGGTGGGGGTGCATAGGGGGCGTACCAGGGCTCCCGCAAGGTCTGCGAGGCGGGCAAACAGACTGGTGGTCAACGGCGAGCTTAGGGACGGTCGAGGCAGCTTCGGGGGTGGTCGCAATCAGCGGTGCCCCTTCCTCCTCTGCTGCGGGCTACTCCGGCCAAATTCCGGCGAGCAAGTACTCGCTCTGCTCCGGCTAGAGGTGGGGAATGGTCAGTGAGGTGATGGGAGTGGAGTGGTGTGCTTCAAATGGCTGGGGCTGCCCTCCTTTTATAGGCCCGACGGTGAGACCGAGCGGGATGGGCAGGCGATGGTGGCGACATGGCTACGGTCGGCTAGAGGCGTGGCTGAGGGTGGCGATCGACAGGCGGTCTCCTGGCGGTGCTCTAGGAACTCAATGCGGGCGTAGGGGCGGTGGTATGCGGTTGGGGCGAGCTGGCGCTCTGAGTGGCAGAGGCGGCGGTGTCCACGGCGGGCGGTGGTTGTGGTGCGTTGGGCGGCGAACGGGCGTGTCCGTCGTGTTCCCTGGGTTGTGGCGGAGCGGTGGGCGCGGGCTGCGGTCGAGCGGCGGCTTGTGCACGCATGCCGGTGCGGCACTCTGGCGCGTGCTCGGCATGGCTCGGTGGCACTAGGCGCGGGCTCTCCTCAGTGGTCCACTACTATGCTTGGCTCGGGCAAGGGACAAAGAGTGGCGGTGAGGTCCTGGCTACCTCCTAGACATGGCAAGAGAGAGGGGAGTGGTCTGCTGGGCGAGTGCATGGTCGGCCGGCTAGGGGTGGCTCGGCATGGCATCACTTTGCCAGTAGGGGGTAGGGGATAGGTGCTAATGGCATGGTTAGACCCTGGGGGGACAAAGGGATTAAATGAAGATCATTTGGGGGCAAAAACCTGTTCAAAACAGTGAGCTAGGATTAGGGTGTAAATCATGCCTGCTAAGTGTTTGATGAAATGGCCGCATGAAATAAGCTTTTGAATTTTGAAAAGATTTTTGGTGGGTTTGCTAGGAATAAGCTTGAGACTCTGTGGGCGCTTGGGTTTTGAAAATTGAGCTTGTTTGAGTGGTTTTTGAAATAGTGGGATCTTCCCATATGAAATAGATTCAATTTTAAACTGTCATTTAAAATTAGTATTTGAAAGATTTTTGTAGATCACAAAGTGGGCCTTGGTACCTCATTATGTGTACTATCAAGGGGTGTAAAGATCCACACATGTTTCTGTTAAGTTTTGAGTACTAGGAATAGCCAAAGTATGCATGATACTTAATTTGGCCAAAATGACCATTCACTTTAATTATTCATTTTGAGTTGTTCTTCTTTGGGAAAAGTTTGGGAATGATGTAGATGATGTTTATTTCACCTAAGAAACATTTCACAAGCAAAGAATCACAGAACCATGGCAATTGAAATCAATTCCTATTTTAAATGCTCATACACATGAATGCTTTCATTTTTAATTTGGGAAAGTTTTTGTTCACCCTAATTTTGATAATTTGGATCTTGATAAGCTTGGATTAAAGTTTTGGGATGTTACAACCTAATCTAACTAGGTCTATCTAAGATCATGGGCCTCCAGCTTCCAGTCGTCAGGCTTCTACGTCAGTCGATTTCCAGTCGTCGTTCTTGCAGGCCCATTCACATTGGACCTCAGCAAGTCGAATCGTCCTGCTAGGCATCCCCCGATTGGTATATCCCCATCAATGCCAGTGAGTACTTTGAATATACTCGCAAACCACCTTAAGAGATAACAATAATAAAATAGGATATGGAATATGGATGTAGTAGTAGGAGGGCTCTAGGACAAGTCTTTTCTAAAATAGTGTCTCTTGTAGATATAACATCTACATACCTTTGTTGAAAACTTTTGTTAAACCCTTTTGAATGTCCTTTGAAAAGTTTTGGAAAACACTAGGATTAGGTCACCCATTTGTTCCTCCTTCCGGTCATCCCATTACCAACTCCTTTCATTTCTTTCCGACCATCCCATAGTCCAAACATTTCCAAAGACCTTGCTTTTCTGAATTCCTTGTTGAATTCAAAACCAACACCGCCCGTCCATGACCGTGGAAATGGCTATTCGAATAGATTTACACTCTATAGAGGTTCTACACTTTTCCCACACCATCTGGGTACCCCGCCCTGATCTCGCTCGGATCGTGGGACAAGTAAGCAGTTAAGACCCTTCGGATGCTCACTCCAGTATAAGTGCCTACCCTATGAGTTGTCCGTCTAAACACTGGGTCGTCGGGTACAAAGAACCAACCGGAGCGCCTTTTTCACTTTAGAAAGTGTGTGCTTTCAAATGAGAGGCTCATAGTAATTCATGACTGCCCATAGACAGTTCGTTTCTTCACCTGGTCGACGCTTCGTGGACCATTACAGGAGAAGACCCATCCTCCAGAGATCACCATCCCGTATAGTAGTTGTGAGGCAACTCATACCAGAGTAAACAAACTGTGAGTCCAGCCCCTTCCCATATAGGAGTAATGTGATTGCATGGGTTAATTGTTCTGGCAAAACTGCAAAAGAACCGGGTGCGTATTCGTAAACCTTTTTCCTTTAGCATTGTTTAAAACAATCCCTTTTTTATTTCTCAAACTTCTAATGGTAGGTCAGACCTCACCAAGGTTTTTATCATAAAACATTTTGTAAACCTTTATGGGGTGTCCCTATCCCATAGTTTTGCTTCGGCTAAAACGGGGTCTCCACAGGGGTATGGTGTAATCCACCATCTACCATACTATGGAAAAGTAGGTGTTGTCAAGGGGGGTGTACTTAGTAGTAAAAATGGGTAATGGTTTGGAGGAGCCAAGCCAATACCAGGTATAGATCATCATATATTAAAACAATGTAGTTTTCATAAACAGTAGATAAAACATGTATATGTAAAACAGCAGGACAAGGCTTATGAGTAAGAAGGTGGATTTCTTGTGATCAACAATATGGCAATATATCCCTGGACTTCTCCTTAGAAAATCATAATAATGAGAATAGCCATCTTCTTCAGATCTTCGATATAATCACAACTATCGTTGGCAAGAACCATACATGCAAGCAAACAAAAGGCCTAATCAACACAAGGCATACAAGCATCAATACAATATAGCAAGCAAACATACAACACATTATTTAGTTTAGTAAGTTTCGGTAGATTAAGTCTGTTGCAATTGGAAATACTATAACTACCTTTGTGGAATTTTCTTTATGATTTAATTGTCAAATACCACCTAATAAAGGGATTTGGAACTAAGGCTTGGGTCTATGTGATGTCAATAGACAAAAACGATATCACCATATATATATATGGAAATAACACGGCCAACAAAAGTGATTTCATGATTTTATCAACTTTACTTAATTAGTTATGATTATTTTAGTGGAAAAAACCCTTGTTTAGGTAATAATTCACTAGAAAATATTTGTATGTCAAATAAATTTGTCCTCAGAGGGTTTTGTATATATTTGAGTTTTTGGTTTTTTAGAGTTGGAATCACCTTAAACTAATAACCAGAATGCCCTTGGGAAATTCCCAAACATAGATCTGCAAGAAAATTGTCTTTTTCACTAGATTTATTCTATAGGTCCAAATAGTATGAGACAAAATAAAATGAATATCTACTACAAATACCTTTTAGTAGAAATTGGAATCAACATTTTGAAGTTGTAGATTTACTATAAGGATTTATCTAGTGAAATAACCATAGGTAGAGAGGTTAAATTCACTAAAATTCATCAGAAGTTCAGTTAATTAGGTATATGATATATATGGAAACATCTTAGCTAGGAGAATAGGAATTATGTCAAATGAATTCTTATGGTGGCCTAGATAATTTTCTAAAGGCAAATCTGCATTTAATTTGTCATTTTTGTTATAGGAAAACTATAGCTCCTATTTACATGATACTGATGCTCATTCATAGGTATGTTAATTTCCAACCGGTGTGTATTTCTTTCATTCCATTTGGACATGTACAACTTGCTGAGAGATTTATTGATGGAAAATCACAATGATTAGTAGATTTAAATCTAGAAAATAATAAAATTATTTTCAGAAAAGGGGTTGCTCTACATGTTCGAGAAAATAGTAGAGCATTTGAAAAAAATTGTCTTTAGCAATTTCTAGGCATTTTTCATTTTATTTTCTATTTAGTCCTAAAGGGTATTTTTAGATCTAGAAAAGGTATAAAATGTTTTAATAGAGAAACTGGAGTCAGGCCGAAATCGAGCTAGAGACGGGTCACATGTGAATTGGCTAGCCCATCCAAGCGGAACTAGGCACGGGAGATCAGTTTGAATGGCCTGATAGCCTAGAGTCGCCGGTCGGTGAGCCAGAGAAGCGAAGGGTTATCAACACTCGCAGATCGTCCGATTAGGATCAAATCCATGGTTAGGAGACCATCGTTTTACCTGACCAAGTCACTGTGACAGGGAAACCTACATCTAAAGAGGGTACGGGTGAGATTACCTAGGGCCACCGGGGGCGACGATAGATACAGGAGAGGAGGTAGGAAGCTAGCGATGGTCCTAGGGAAGGTGCAAGTTCAGTGACCTAGGCCCCCAGGCATGGACACGATCGCCGGTGACCGGGAGAGGTCCTCAATGGCGGCGGTGGCTTCGGGCTCCCTAGGGACAGAGAGGGGAAGCATTAGATCGAGATGGAGAGGGGGTGTGGAGGCAGACGAGGGTTGGCCAACGATGACGGCAACCTTCAGTGCGCGATGTTGGTGGCGGAGAAGAAATGGGCTCGCGCGGGCAGTGGAGAATGAGAGGCTATACCTCCACTCTCATAATGAAAGTGGGTTGGTTGGCAAGGCGAAATGGAGTGGAAGGGGGTTCGGGGTTGCCTAGGGTGTTAGACCCACTTCGGCCTGCCCACAGTGAACCGAGAGCATGCAAGGACTTGGGAAACTGTGGTGGCACACGATAGGCCGAGTGGGGCGATGGAGCGCGTCGCAGTTTTACTAGGACATGGCCTTATCGCGTACCTAAATCAGGGCCTCGTGACAAATCGAGGAGAGCAGCAGGGGTAGGTTGCACGCCAGGTTCTCGACCGAAGGTCTTATCGGTATATAGCTCGGGAAGGCTAGTGGTTAGCGCGGGGCTAGGTGAGGGGGTGGTAGGGAAGGTGGCGGTGATTTTCTCCACTGCGTATAGGGTGCGGTTACACCAGAGAAAGTCGTGGGGTACGTTGGAGCGATGTGGTTGGCGTGACATGGCGTCCACGGGTTGGGGGTCCCATCGCCAGCTAGTGAGAGGGGGAGCATTGGGATGGTGCCTGGGAAGTTGCAGCCGGTTGCGCGGGGTCCAAGCTCATCAAGGAGAGGCAGGGGCTGCTGCTACATTGGCCAAACCCGATTTGCTCCATCTTTCTAGTCTCCTTACCTTCGACTGCTCTGGGCTCGGGTGTGTAGCTGTGGGGAGGTGTGGTACACGAGTTGGGCAAGATGTTGCTGGTGCAGGGCAAGGCACACGGTCACAGCTATTATGGAGAGAGGAAGTGAGGGTGCTAATGATCTAGGTTAGTGTTAGCAAAGTGTTCACTTTGATTGATAAAGGCCACTAGCTCGAGGCTCTTCTGGCCAGGTTAAGGGCTAGGGTGTGTGGAGGGATGCTAGTAGGGTACATCCATGCTGGATATGATTCCCAGTTCCTTCTTGGTGCATATACCTTAATTTCTGAAGTTGGCAACAAATTTAGGTGGCCATTTCCTTAAATCAGTAAGGGTTGTAAATCTTGCATAAAAAGCTACTTAGAGTTGTGGTTTAACTAGGGATAGGAGTGGGTTTAGTAGTGCCCATAACAAGGTACAAAGGGGCAAGTTTGCATGGCTAAGAACCATCATGGTTTGCTTTAACCATGGTTCCAAAAATGGAACTTTGTAAGGGATTTAGACTTAGCCAAAATTAAGGGTCTTTCTCTAGGGTTGTAACATTTTCATACCATGTTTGGCATGTTATAGAAGATGATCTAGGGATCCATTTGATTGAAGGGCCATATGGTTTGGTAACCCAAGTGATGTAGATCCACATGTTTTAGAAGATTTAGGTTGTTCAGGGTTGAGTTTTCTTAGGTTTGATTCCAAAGTTGGGTGAAAATAAGGTTGTCATAGTAGAATATTAAATAACTTAACAAACCATGTCGGTTTTAGGAGCACAAGGATCCAAATGGAACAAGCAAAGTAGGCATGTATAGACCTTCATATGTAGAGAACACTCATGCATGGAGTCAGTCAAAAGACGTTAACATGGATAGGTGAGCTTCTTCCAAAGTAGGCATGTTGGTAAGATTTGCAGAAAAGATTAATCTCTTGCCTGCAAAACTATCAAGAACAAGTGTGTTAAATGGTGGTATAGCCAAGGAAAAGTGTGGGCCTTGCAAGTCATTAGGATGGTCTACAAGATGTTTCAAGTGCATTTACAAAAATGCACAAGGGTGGAGAAAGAGGGAATCCCAAAGATGTGATATTGTTAACACTTTTCCAGACTTAGTCATATTTGGCAATTTTAGAGTTTTTGACTAGAACAGAAGAGGGGATGATTTTGAGAGGATGCAAGGTTCCAAATCATCATCATGTGGATGATGATGAGGTGTGCATTGAGTAGAAAGGATCAATTCTTGGAATTGGTCTTCATAGACTTGGAAACTTCTAGAAGGGATAAATTATATGGTGATTTAGTTAAGGAATTAGATGGTCACTTGGTGGCTAGAGATTAGATCAAGGTTGAGAATTTTCTTAGGTATTTTGGTTCTTAATTTAGCTAGATACTATAGCATGATCTCCTAGGGTACCTCATACTACTTCCTAAGCAAACAAGCTAAACAGCAGATCAAGGAAATTCATCTTAGCAAACCAATCTACTACTTTGGATACCTTCAAGCCTAGCTTGAGGTGGGTGATGTCCCACAAGTATAGGGGGTGTATCGCAATATTTTTGAGGGAAGTGAAACCCAATTTATTGATTCGACACAAGGGGAGCCAAAGAATATTTATAAGCCTTAACAAGTGAGTTGTCAATTCAGCTGCACCTGGAAACAATCTTGCTCACAACAGTTTATCAGTAGCAACAGTTTTGTAGTAGCAATAGTAAAGTAATAGCAGTAGTAAAAGTAAAGACAGTATTAACAATTGCAGTAAACAATAGGATTAAAGCGCGGTAGGCACAGTGATGGATGGGCGTTGCATGGACAGGACAATTCATATAGTAATCAGAACATAGGACATTTGCAGATAAATAAGATAAAGCATCCAAGTACTAAATAATCCTAGGCATGTGTTCCATATATAGTCATACGTGCTCGCAATGAGAACTTGCACAACATCTTTTGTCCTGCCAGCCCGTTTGCAGCAAGCCCTCAAGGGAACTACTAGCAATTAAGGTGTTCCATTTAATAGAGCACCGGAGCAAAGCATTAACACTCCATGAACACATGTGATCCTCACATCAAAGCCATTCTCTCCGGTTATCCCGATTTCTGTCACCTCGAGGCCTTTGGTTCCGGACAACAACGTGTGTATACAACTTGCAGGTAAGACCATAAACAATACTATCATAATGAATCAATAACATGTTCAGATCTGAAATCATGGCACTCGGTCCCTAGTGACAAGCATTAAGCATAACAAGTTGCAACAAAGTTAAAAAGCACTAATAAAAGATACTAGGCACCATGCCTTAACAATCCGATGCCATTACATGAACGATCTCATCCAATCCCTACCATCCCCATAGCCTATAGCGGGGGATTACTCACTCATAGATGGGGGAATCATGGATGGTCAATGGATAAGCGATGGTGATGATGATGGCGATGATCTCCTCCAATTCCTCGTCCCAGTAGAGTGGAAGAACGGAGTTTCTGGTTCCAAATCGCCAAATCTAGTGGTAGCGGCGCACCGGAACTCTTTCTGGAAAAACGTCGAACCTCCCTTGGTTTTTAGGTCAAGAGGCAACTTATAGGCGAAGAGGGAGGCCGAGGGGGTGCCTGGGGTGGCCATACCACCCCCTGGCGCGGTCAGGCCTAGCCCGTGCGGCCAGGTGGTGTGGCCAGGCCCCAGCCCCTCTCCGTCTCGTATTCTGGCTCCTTGAGTGTTCTGGTGAATTCCCGTGCGACCCATTTAATTCAAATTTAAATTTTTCTATTTAGTTTTGAACTTAGTTCTGTCCCCTAGTTTGAAATTCATTTCAGAGAGATTTACAAATCCAAATGGAGTGATTCCAAATGTGTTGGAAAGATTCTGAAAAGATCTATCCAAGCCCGTTGGATTTAATTCATTTAGAGTTAGAGATCTCTTCTAGTAAAAATAACAAACAGAAGCATTTGCACCTTCAGACATTTTTATAAAATCAACCAAAATAGCTTTTGAGTTGATTCCAACTCTCAAAAGTCACATTTAACGATACCTATCTGAATATGTAATAATATTAAGGTTTACATGTAGTGACTTTGGACTAGTACCAAAATAATGCTATATAGGCATTTCTAGTCACTTTAAATCATTAAATAATAAACTTAAACTTAAGTAAATGTGATCCAACCTTTAAATCACTTTCCAACATGTTAGAATATGTGGTGAGGACATGTGTCCACATGATCCCATATTTTAAGTGATGAATATTAAATCTTAGTTATTTTTCAATGAGTAGAAATTAATTTTCTTAAATAAAAAGAATGAAGCTAGTAGTAAAATCTTGTGATGCTTGTGATGATTATAGATCATCAAATGTGTGCCTTAGAGTGCTAAGTAGCATAGTTAAGCATTGTTTGGTGATTGTGTACTCCGTATGTATTTATAGATGATAGTATCGACCAAGCTTTCGAGGAGGAGGAAGAAAACTTCAACCACTGCACTACACAAGGCAAGCCATCATTAACAATGCAAGCTAACACTTGCAAGTATCATGCTTAGCAAGATAGAATTAAGTTAGATGATTTGAGAAAAGATGCTTTAGGCATGCTTGGTTATCCCACTTGACTAGTACCTAACCCAAGTCTTATTTCCACGCTTTACTTTCTTTATTTTACCAAAGCCCCTTACTTGTTTTGAAGGTACCATAAAAAGTATAAAACTTGACCTATCTAGATAACTTTAGATGTCATTTTATGGCATGAGATTGATACCATATTTCTACCTTAGTGAACACTCTTAACTTAGTAGTTTAGAGTAGATAAAAACATGGGTCACTTTAGATGAGAACACTTGGTGAAAATGAATTATGAAAACCTTGGAATGATGAGTCATTCTATTGAGATGTTTGGACATGTGTTGAGAAACACAAATGGTTTATGATGATGAAAATGTTGAGGCATGAGCCTTAACCCTTTAACAAAACTGATGGTTGGATTCGGATGCGATACCATTCCAAATTTACCGTACAACCATAGTACCTGAATTGGGTAAGGCTTAGCCGGAAGTTTATATGCATTAGTATGAGGTCCCTCGTGGGAGAGGTTTGAGCTGAGGCTACCTCTCAATGTTGTCCACCTATGCAGTGCCCAAGATGACAGACGGTCATGGTTTGGAGGCCATGCTCATAGGAGAGGTGCTTATACTAGGGTGTGTAAAGGAAAGGTTATGTTTGATTATCTGCATACTAAGTATGATGATTCAGGATTATCCCTGACAGATGTATCGAATCTTGTCGTGAAAGTGTACCACCTCTACAGAGTCTCAAACTATTCGAATAGCCGCGTCCACGGTTATGGACAGTTGGAGTGGCCATACTGTTTCGTTGTCAGATGTTTTCAAAATAACTTATGAAATGAATGATGAATCTTGACTTGACCACAACAGAGTTGTGACTATGACACTAGCTTCCCAACTTAAGTGATTCTAGAACCTTATTTTATCTTTCTTTGTTTCGGAACTCCGCTTAGGTTTCAAACTTAACTTCATAGTTAAACTTAGAGTTAGCGCTTTACATTAGAACTATATTAATTGTTAGTGGTAGTTTGCGAGTACTTAAAGAGTACTCATGGCTTTTGTCCCTAGCTATTCTCATGGCCAGACTATGAAGGAGACTACCAAGATGAGGGCCAGCAGGACGGCTATGATAACTAGGACTATCTGCCTTCGTCAGCATTGCATGTGCCCCTGAAGATGGACCCCACCGCTACGCTTATTATTTATTCCGCTGCTTGTTGTATTAAGACTGGATCATGAGATCCTTATTTGTGTAAGACCTAATTTATGGTTTGTAATGGATGATGTACTGTGATATCCAATCTGTTATGTCTCGCAAAAATGGTAATCCTGGGATTCGATGTATGACATAACAGACATCTGGGATTAAAAATCTGGGTGTTGATAGGATCTTGTATTAGTTTGTATGAGATGTTGATTATTGTATCCTCTCTTGCCTCAATCTAAGGACTTGTGGGTACCCAAGACCCCGAGGATTGGGCCAGGTATAGGGAGTATGAGTAATGACTAATCTGCAGGTTGGGAACCGTAGTGACAAAAAGGGTAGGACGGCTGTATGTGAGGGATTTACTTGGGATTAACGGTGACATCACTATGCATATAATTAGTTATGTTTCTTATATGGATGAGACTAGTAGGTTATTTGCTATAAGCGGTTGTGGAGGAAATCGCAATTATGGATGCATTGCCCACATATAATTTATCTTGCTCCAACAATTACATGCATACTTTATTTTTGTCTTTTATTGCCATCAGATGTTTTGTACAGCTACAGGTGAAACCGAACGCCCTAGGCCCTCTCTCTCCATCATCGACAACAACAAAAAGACACAAATTCTTGGTCCGGTAAAAATACAAAAGGAATTCTAAAACTCCCGAAGGTCCGTTAAAGTAACTTCACTATGCTTCTGCTTCCCGAGGATTCGATAAACCTAGGTCTACTAGGGAAAAAGAACTATACTACATCCGTAATCCAGATCGAAGGTATCAACTACTCCCCCTTCGTCATGGTGAAGGTGATGGAGACGTTGGAGGAGGTGGAGATCACATCGGCAGCGCCCTGCCAGAGTTTTCCCCCTCCAATCTTATACCTCATGCCTCTCTGTTTCATTTCTATCTTCTGCGGCGCTCCTTTCTGAGAATCATCGGGGGACATTTTTTATATGTGGTTTTAGGTCAGAACCTTCGCCTATGAGAAAGAATTGATGACATCGGAGACTCAAGGAGCAAATGAGCACACCACACGCGTCAGGGGGGTTGGCCGTGTGTGGTGGGCCCATTCCACCCTCAGCCTTCTTCTTTCACTAATCTTTGGCCCAATGTTCTTGGTCCTGATAAATACTAGGTTCCGTGAAGTTTCAAGTCAATTGGACATCGTTTCGGTACCTAGAAGTCAAAAAACATTGAAATAGGGGTTTTCTCCCTCGGCAGGATTAATTCCAAAACAATATGGGAAGTGTGAATTATTCCCAAATATAATTATAAAAAATGAATATACCCCATATATGATGAAAATATGTTGGCATATCAAGTAATAAAGTGCAAAGTTCATGGATGCATTTTACATTCATCAGCGTCCCCAAGCTTAACCTATACTCGTCCTCTAGTATGAAGGTGATAAAACTAACATGGACTTTGTACTTTAATACTATTTATTTGTATATCAAGACTGATTACTATTGCTACACAAAGTCAAATGATTCATTCTTTAAAGGAATAGAAATATGCAAGATAGATAATGAAGTGATATCTCCTATACCATGAAAGGATGATCAATAGCAATTCACAAAGTGTAACATAGAATAAAGATCTATGGACCAAATGAATGCAAAATGCAAAAGAAAAAGTAAAGTAAAAACATCCTATAGTGGACATACAGTTTTCTTCTCAATTATGAATATAAAAGTGGACACTTTGGAAAGATAGATAATAAGCAGAGATTAATCATGAATAAGTTTCATATAGCTTCCAAACTATTCCTCTTATGATCATGTTTGAACTATGGTATTCATTAGATTTGAGCCCTCATTGCCCTTATATGCTTGACAAAGTATAAGTTGAATGCCTCATGTCCCTTGAATATGAGTACCTACACCACATGATACTCAACTTAGGACCCTAAGAAAGTTCTTGTCATTGTAAGCATACATGTATCATCGAGAATGCCAAACGAGGTACCTATTACCCCCTTGCCATACCAAAATGACAAGACAAACAGACAATGGGCATCCTAGCAATTATTTTTATTTACTATTCAAATAGCTTTTCATTGAAGATGCTTCATAGAATGCCCACTATGGGATGCTGTAGATTTCTATCATGAATGATGCATGGCTTGGTTAGTGGCCCAGGCATTTCTCTCACACATATACAAACTTCATGAGCTCACAAAGTTTCCAACTTATTTCATAATGATAGGCATCCATAACAAAAGAACATGATATCAACTAAATATGAATAAGTGCAATGTTGAAAACGTGCCCCATGAAATCATGGTTATGGTAACTCCCAAGTCATAATTTGTCAAACACACAACTTCATAAGATAGTCCCAATAGTTCAAGGTTATTATGTGCAAGAAATAGAAGTGTGCCATCAAGTTTCTAAGAGCTTTACTAGCCAATTTTCTCATAGAAAACATAACCATAATCATCTTAATTTGGAAGATAGATAAATCAATAAAACATGTGAAACATACTTGGAATAGCAATTATGCCAATAGGTAGGTATGGTGGACATTCTGGAAAACTTGGTTCAAAGGAGTTGGATAACAAGTTTTAACTTGTTAGTTTTATTTTTGGGCTAGCAAGAGGGAGAAAGTTGACCGTACACATGCATGCATAAGAGTCCATAGTTCTAATCCGTCCATGTCAAACAATGTAAACTAATAGCAAGCATCAAAATATGGATAAAAGATAATTATACACAACGCATTTGCAAATTGATACTCATTCAAAGCCTATGAACCATGCAACTATGTGTAATCTTTTTAATATCAACTTCAACATCCCAATCCCAACTTTTTAATAGCATCCAACTTTACTTAAACCAAACCTCCAGTAGCTCTCCCATAATATATATTAAAGTGGCAGTCTTACTCAAATAAAACAAAACAAAACAAACTAAAACAAATAAAAGACGCTCCAAGTTTATGCGATAGTAATGTGTTGCTTGAAAAACAGAAAGTAGACGTGTGCAAACCAAGAGTGTGGTTGGTCCAGTGGGGTGCCTTGGGCATCCTCAAGCTTATGGTTTTCACCATACTTGGTTTGCTCTTGGTGCAGCTCCTCTAATCCTTGTGAAAAAACATCAACACAAATTTTTCTCCCATCTCTTTTCTGTGGGGTGACATTAGTGGGTATAAAAGACACATTCGTTGCTGCAAGAAATGCTTAAACAAACGTATATATGAAATTTATAGTAGGTATATAATATTGTATGCTTTCTCATGAACTCAAATCAATCAAAAAGATTCAACTTAAAAGCTCAAAGAATACATAAAACAAAATGGGACAGAATCTATCCAGAATTTTAGTAGCAGCAAAATGTAATTAATCACCCTACATAGAAATGTCCTAAAATCACGAAATTACATGAGTAAACAGAGCATGAAAATTTGTAACTACAGTTCCAATATGATCTCAATAGGAGTTACATAAGAATATGAAAAATTATACGGTACAGTTCCATATATGTGTTCAACTTTTTCAATCCAAAAGGGTTAAAACTTGATACTTTATTGAAAACTACAGAACCAAAACAAAAACTAAAAGGCTCTTGCTACAACAAGAGGACACAAAGAAAATCAAAACAAAAACATTCGGGTTGGCTCCCGCATAGCGCTTTCTTTAAAGCCATATAGCTAGGCTTACTTACTTGAACTTCAAGAGGGGTGAAGCTCATGAGGGAGCTTGAATTTTGGAGTGTCCCTCTTACTTGGAAAGTTTTACATACACTTTTTATGTGGAAACTGAAACTTTACATTACCTTCCTTTGAATCAATAGTAGAACCTATAGTACGAAGGAAAGGTCTTCCCAAAATAACTGGACTAGAGGTTTTACTCCCCATGTCCATGATAATAAAATCAATAGGAAAAAAATCATGTGAAGCTCTACCATTACATTACTAACTTTGCCTATGTCATGTTTAATGGTATCATCAGCAACTAGTAAGTCCATGGAGCATTTTTCTATATTTTGCAATTCTAGAAATTCATAAAGATCTTTAGATAAAACGGAAACACTAGAACCTAGATCAAGTATAACATGGTGTGTTTCTTTTCCAATAGTAATTAATACCTTGGGGATCCATACATCCCCAAGCTTAGGTGGTGTCATCGCATCTTTATTGTACCTATCAATCTTTTCTTTAAGCACATGGTTAGCTATATAAGAACGAAAACCCGCTTGGTGAGAATTTATGGAAGGATCACTAGCAAATTTTTGTAGCACATTAATGAGTTCATGTAAGCTACACTTATCTAGATCAAGTAGTGGATCCTTAAACTCACTAATAATCTTAACTTCTTCTACCTTTTTCTCATTCATAATCATGAGAGTTTCATTTTCTACTCTCTTTCTTTCATTTAATAACTTCCCAAGATCTATCTATTACATCTTGGACATACTTTGTAGTTTCCTCATGTTTTTGAGCAATGATAGTTTCTTTCAATGATGTTACTTCCCTAGTGAGATGATCTAACCTCTCAAACAAAGAATGTTGTTTCTCAAATTTAGATATAAATTCTTTGTTCAACTCTCTTTGGGTAGATATAAATGATCTAATAGTGAAACATTACAACTACTAGCATATTTGTTGGGAATAAAGGGTGGCCTACTGTATGATTTGTAATTATTAATAACATAAATACCACTACCAAAATTCCTAACAAAGTTCATATCCACACTTTCAGCATTATCACCAACTAAATCTTGCAAAGGAACATTCTCAACATTTTGTTTAGACATGAAAGCAAGAATGGCGTCCATTTTACTAGATAAAGTGTCTATCTATTCTATGGAATTTACTTTCTTGGAAGGAATAGGTTATTTTTCAGTATGCCATTGACTAAAAATTTTCAATATACTTTCTAATATGGCTTTTTCTTCTACAATAGTTTTACTCATAAAAGCACTTCCAGCAGCAGAATATAGTATGTTTCTAGACATGTAGTTCAAACCATTATAGAATGAATGCAAGATGGTTCATTCATTCACTCCATGAGACGGAAAAGTCCTAAGATTTGTCTTAATTCTCTCCCAAGCCATAGCTATATGCTCATTTTCATTTTGCCTAAATGATAAGATGCTATTCCTATTTTGCAAAATTTTAACGGGAGGATAATATTTTTTATGAATGCTTCTTTTAAATCATCCCAAGAATTTATACTAGCAGTGGGTAGTGATAGTAATCATGCTTTAGATTTTCCTTTTAATGAGAATGGAAACAATTTTAGTTTGAGGATATCATTTTCAATATTTTGAATTTTTTGCATGTCACATATTTCACAAAAGTCATGAAGATGTATAGAGGCATCCTCATTTGCACTACCTCCAAATTGTTGCCTAGTTATCAAGTTTAGCAAACTATGACTAACTTCAAAGCTGTCCGCCATAATCTCAGGTGTGGTAATGGGCTTAGCAATATATTGATAATTAGGTGTATTTGTGTAGTCACACAATTTAGTTCCTTCTACCATTATGCAAGTAGTAAAGTGATACTATTTTTATGTGTTTTATGTTTTTGAATGAAAACAGAAAGTAAAATGATACTACGACTAATACTACTAAACTAATAACTAACAAATGAAACACAAAACTAAAAATAAAAAGACAAACCAAAATACAAAAGTAAGACAATAACTAAAAAATAAAAGGTAAATGCAAAACCGAATGGTAAATGATGAGGGTTTAACTCATCAATGCTCATTGTTATGGACTTGGGTTTTGGAGAAGGAGGGAGCACTGGAGGCATCAGTCGGCTAGCACACAAGCACATATGGACGCAAGGTTTACCCAGGTTCAGGCCTCGTAGAGTTCCCTACTCCTGCTTGTTTGCTCTTGGAATTAATGGAGGAATCGAAGATTACAGGGGTGCGCAGATGCAATCTGGCAAGAGTTGTGGAAACTAGGGTTGCGTGTGTCCTCCTCGCTGCCCCCTCCTAGCCTTTATATAGATAGGCTAGGTCTCGGGTAGTAGTTCGAGTCGGTTACGGATTAGGGTTTTCCCTTTAAACTTTCTATCTTAAAGCTTGTTCTTGTCTCGCAAGTAATTGAGAGTCCGTGGGCCACTAGAAGTCTTCATCGGGCCGTGGCAACACCGTGGGCTTCCATCCTATCTGGACCGTATATACTAAACTCGAGTACCTGCAGGGTATACCCATGTCAGTAGCCCCGAGTGTCCAGTGGAATCATAGATTCGACTGGGGACTTTATGAAGCCTTTCGAGTGTTCTATTTATGTCATAGGGATTGTTGCTATGCGTGCCTGATTTAACCGATGTATCAGTATCAGTTAACTGCCTTAGGGCTAAACAACGCAATCTACTCGAACTCAAGTCCCTGGACTCGAATTCGGAGAAGTGCTGGTGCAATTCGACTCAAGCCGCGGAGGTCTTACAGGAGTCGAATTCCAGTATATGGGTGTGAGCACTCGATGCGTCCATCAAGGCATGTTCATCATACCTGTAGGCACGGATATATTTCTGGTAGTGCGCAGCAAATGCATTGCCAGGCCTTATTCAGGTCTTATCTTCACGCTGCAAGCGCGGCATCCGAATTTTTGTCATCGCGGAGATGATTCGGGTGGCCCAGGAGACGCAGTCTCTTTGTAGGGAAAAAATATGAGGCGGTGTCGCCATAGACTTCGAGTGTGGATGTTATCAACACACAGTACGACGTACAAATAATCATAGGGTGCACGACCAGCGCTCCCTATGGGAGTAGCCCCCGAGTGCCTGGTTGAGTTGAAGACTCAGGCAGGGACTAAAGAACTTTAACGACTGCCGTCGTCTTTTGTTTGCTTGTTTCTATCGAATTTGCTTCCGGTGCTCCCTATGGGAGTAACCCATGATCTATATTCGAATCGTAGATTTGAGTGTTTGGGTATGCTTTGAATGTCCATATTCCTGCATAAAAATAAAATCATAGGGTGCGCGACTAGCGCTCCCTATGGGAGTAGCCCCCGAGTGCTTGGTGTAGTCAAAGACTCAAGCAAGAACTAAAGTAGTCGAAGTCTTCTAGTGCTCAATTTGATGACATCAGTGCTGACGATGTGGTGATCTCAGTTGCCCGCATGAGCGGTTTTGACGGGACGTGACGAGCAGTGGGTCCCATTTTCTGACTTTGATTTGACCGGGCATGCATAATCTTTCGTTTTAACTATGCCTCCTCGATTTCCGCGCGTAATGGAGATAGTGGGGGATGGTTCGTGCTTTGGCTTCTCCACGTGTCGACCATGATGTGCGCCACGCGTACAATAGGGTTTCTGCTAGCCGTTGGATTGCATCCGCAAGGGGGTTAAGTAGCAGCGCAGCTGTGGTAATTTTCCCATCTGCTCTTTTCTCTTCTTGTGCTTCCATCGCCATTGCCGCCACTCTCTGCTTCCTAGATCTCATTCTCTTCACGGCGCTGGACCAACTCCGCGTGTTCCCGAGCTACTTCCTCCGCTCACACTGCCACCACAATATGGGGAAAAAGAAGGGAGGCGCCGCCGCTGAATCTGCTGCCGCCATTACTGCTGCCAAGAAGAAGGGCGGCTCCACCGCTGTGGACACCAGCGCCACTGGCGCCGAGAATAAGAAGGGCGCGGGTACCCGCGTCACCAATGGTGCGTGGCGCGCATCCATCATGAAATCCTCTGAGCTCCGTCTCCTCCGTCAAGATGGAGTTTTGTCACCCGTGGCGGATGACTCGCGATTGCCAGGTGACGAGGTAACTCCTTGTCCTCCTGCTGGTTTCTGGGTGATGTTCCTAGCGTTCATCATCCGCGGTCTTTCTCTGCCCTTGCATCCTTTCTTCAGGGGCCTCCTTTGCTTTTACGGGCTCCAGCTGCATCAGATGTCCCCCAACCCCATTCTCCACATCACCTGTTACATTACACTTTGCGAGTGCTAGCTCGGAATCGAGCCAGACTTTGGCCTCTTTAAGAGGATCTTCAAGCTGAAGCGCCAGTCGGCATCTGGTTCCGTAGTCTACGATGTAGGAGGCTGTGGGATCCATGTCGACTCCTCCATCACATATTTTGATATCAAGCTCATGGCGTCCGTCCAAGGGTGGAGGGACAAGTGGTTCTACATCCACGACCAGAAAATAGATGGAGAGCACTACGGAATCGCGCCCTTCGATCCCGCGACGCCGTGCAGGAGGAGGCGTTCTTGGAAGAACATGGCGATACCTTGCGAGTCTGAGGAGACGGAAGTGCTGTACGAGCACGTCTGTGACCTCGAGAGTCGCATGGGTAAAGAAGAGGGAGGCGCCGCCCTTATTCGCACATGCTTGTGCCATTGCATCCAGCCTCTGCAGGCTAGAGTCCAGCCCATGTTCCAATGGGCTGGTGCGGACGATGTCACTCGCGTATCTGCCGATGGCATTTCCGCGAGTGAAGTAGACAAGAGGTTACGACTGGTGACAAAGTACACCACCAAGGAGGTTCTCCCAGGCGAACCAGTCGTACCTCCCTTCGACGCTTCTAACCCTCCTCTTGAGGTAGATTTGTGCTACAAAGTAATTTTATTTGTCGACTACTTCCGATTTCTTTGATGTATACTGAATTTGTTTTATGTATGCAGGATTGAATGGTGTCTCCATGTTTGCCCCCTCTTCCTAAGGGGTTATTCCTCGTGAAGTAGATGAAGAGGACGAGTCAGAATCGACCGTCCCACTTGAAGAGGAGGAGGAAGCCCTTCGAGTCTAGCGGTCCAAACATTCGCAAGCATTCTCCCAGCAAGGATTAGGATGCCTCGTCTCCGTCGACTCCTGAGGGCCCCATCCATTGGTGCGGAGGAGCCAATTCCCGCTGTTCATGTACGCTCCATAGCGCCATCTATTCGCAAGAAGATGCGGCTACCGAAGGAATCGTCTGAGTCAGAGGAGCAGTCCTTCGATCTTGATAGATTTGACTGGTAAGTTCTATATTCGCGAATTCGTTTTGGTTCCTTCTTTGTGTTGTCATCTGTCTTGAAGCTCTTGTTTGATTTTTGGTTTCAGTCTAGTGGCGACGTCGTCTTCTGACGACATCCAATTTTGAAAGAGTCTAGAGTCGCGGACTCCAAGTCCAAGAAGGTGGCATCGTGATCTCCTTCTCCTCCATTGGCGGCCCACTCCAGGCATAACTCATCAAGTTCCCCGCATGCTGGGGAGCATCAGATGGTTACCTGGATGACTGTGCAACAACCTTCTTTGGAGTCTGTGGAGGAGCATGTATGTATCTTGTAGTTCACAGTCGAGTTTATTCTTGGCGTGCTTTTACTTGAATTTGGAATGTCTCTGATGCAGCTCATCGTGAAGGAAGCTTCCCGCCTGGCAGAGCAGGTCCTTAACATGGGTCGACAGCATGCGCGCCTGGACAATCACCACCACATTGTCGAAAGTAAGTCTTGAATTTGTCCTTGTCTTTTGCAAATATCATTGATTTGATTTGGTAACACTCTTTGTTTGTTGCAGCTGAGCACAATGAATTACTTCGCCATGCTGCTGCAATGGAGATGACATTGGCCGCAGCGACAAAGAATCGTGACGAGGCAGTCGCAGCCTTGGAGGAGTCGCGGAAGCGAGAACAGGATCTCCTTGCCTCCACTGCTGAGAGGGAGAAGATGTTCGAGGAGCAGCTTCTCTCGATTGCCGAGTCCCTCTCAGGTATGACTTTTTCATCTGGATCTGTCTTGCTCTTCTGTGTTTTGACGTATGATTGTTGCACTAATGTTTTTTATATGCAAATGCTAGCGGCTTGAGTTTCGATGCCCAATCTCTGCGTCGTGCGGATGCTTTGGCTGGTGCCATCGCCACAGTCGAGGACCACAGCGTTTCCCACCAGGAGACACTGGGGAAGGCCAAGGATGTGCTCAGTCGCATCCATGAGGACTTGACTCCCAAGGCTGGGATGTTCGACAACCTCGGCGACCTGGTGGAATTAATGGCTGGAGGAATCCCTGCGGACTTCAAAAATTCACAACGCTCCGTCGGGGTCACCATGGCACTCGCAATGGTGCAGGCCCATGGCGTGGAGATGGATCCCGCAGCTATCTCTTAGGCGATGCCTGTCGACGCTGGAGGCCAGCAGGTAGTTTTTGCTCCCTATGCTGGTAAATGCAAAAGTTACGGTCCCCAGCTTATCGAGACGCTCGCCAAGTACTCCAAAGAGCGGCGTCAAGTGAAGGTTGTGAAGGCTGCGGCTTCTGGGGGTACTGCCGACAATTCCGTGGCGTCGGAGACAACCATGGATGCGATGAAGCCCCTGAGGCCTAAGTCCAAGTCGAAGAAACATGTTGCACCTTAGTCTCCTTCTGTAATAGCTGTAGTGGCTTAGCCTTTTGCTTTATGGAACAATGATTTTGTGGGGGTGTCTCAATCGAAACGTTTCCTTTGTCTGAATGTATATATGCCCTTTGCCAAATGTATTCTTGGTATCTTATTTGATTTTTACTTGATTTGTGGTAGGGTACATCGAGTGCTCCTTCGAGTGATCCTTGTGATCCTCCTTCTGCCGATGAGAACGTGGCGCAGCCTCGTTCGAAGGTGGAGGAGTTGTCGTTGCTCTCACGACTGCGCGGTCGTATTAAACAACTGGAGCATGAGTTGCCCATCCTCCGTGATAGCACCGATGTATGGAAGTCGAAGGCAAAGAAAGCCTCTGCTCACGAGAAGTACCTATTGGAGGAGGTGGCCCAGTTGAGTGAGCAGTTCAAGTGTTAGCCTTCTATCCTCTTATCTTTTCCTTTAGTCAGTCGCAGTGATGCCTATCTTTCACACTTTTATTTTGTGTGGTGTAGTTGTCAGTGCTCGCCATCCGCAGGATGAAAAAGATTGGATCGCTGTTCGAGTGAATGATTTGACCCAGGAGCAGCTGCAGGCAAGTGGGTACTTCTGGGTGGATCATGACCGTGCAGTTACACTTGCGACTCTACAGGATCGTGCTTCTTGAGTCCTTCATTTTCTGAAGAAGGCGCGGTCATGCTTTAGACATCTATCGGATGATGTTTCCGCTGGACGTTGTCCCTTCAAGCCTGTTGGCCCTTCTGGTGAGATTCCAGGATTTGAGCGCAGTTTGCAAGTGCGTGCGGCAGCAGTTGGTGGCTGGTGCCAAGGCTGCTTTGTCGCTGGTGCGACTGCATAGGCCTGATGTAGACGTTGCGGCTATTGTTGCTGGGCCGCCGGCTCCACCAGCAGGTTCGACCTGGAACATGGTTCCCCATTATCAGGTGGTGGATCGTCCAGCAGAAGAAATTGTCGACTTCTTTGAGGAACAGACAAACATTCTTCTGCTGTAGCAGTAGTGTAACCTGTGTCCTGCACATAAGTGTACCAATGTTGTAAACTTCGTATGTATATGCTGGATGTAATTCATTCATATTGATATGTAGAGAGCTTGCTAGCTTATATGTTTTGCGAGTGCATTTGTACTCTGCAGTTCCTTTTCGTTAGCCTGACTTATTTTATCTTAGCGCCTTGCCAACCTGTCAAGTGCGTTGCAACTGGGTTGGTGTATCAAGGGTTCGATTGTTGTTGTGTCAGCTACTCGAGATACTGCATATTTGTTCGTAGAACGAGGGTGTAAAGGGTGGCGTAGCTCGCAAGTGATAGAATTGCTAGAAAAATGAGGAAAACACAGAGTTTCGGGGCACTTAGCTTTATTTATTTGCAGAATCAGTACGAGGTACAATGTGTGGCTAAGTAGCCTGGCTGAATAGCCTTATTTGTAATATAAGAAAAAAGTGAAACGACTAAGGGTAGAAGCGCCACAGCTGCGCGACATTCCAGGGGTTGGAGTATGTGACTCCTATCTCGAAATCTTTTAGGCGATAGGCGCCACCTGGGATTACTTCTATAATCACGTATGGTCCTTCCCTTGGGGACTCGAGCTTGAGGTGCCCTTGCTGCTTCAGTTGCAGGACTAGGTCTCCTTCGGTGAAGGATCTGGGGTGTAGCCTTCTGGTGTGGTAGTTGCGCAGGTTCTGCTGGTAGATCGTCGATCTTTCTGCTGCGATGTCCCGTGCCTTGTCAAGGAGAACGATGGAGTCTTCGAGTGGAAGTGTTGACTCCTGCTCGCTGTACGTGACAACCCGTGGGGCTTTAAAGCGTACTTCTGCGGGTAGCACTGCTTCGGCGTCGTGCACCATGAAGAAGGGGTATATCCAGTGACGCTATTTGGGGTTGTGCGGAGGCTCCACAGTACGGACTGTAGCTCGTCTGGCCAACATCTAGCGGCTTGCTCGAGTGGTCAGAGGAGTCGCTTCTTGATTCCACTGCAGACGAGGCCGTTGGCCTTTTCGACTTGACCGTTGGTCTATGGATGAGCTACGTGATGATGTTGTGTGGCACTCTGAAGCGATAGACAATGGACTCGAAGAACTTGACGGCAGTGGCTCCTGACTGGTTTGTCACTGGCATGGCCTCTATCCACTTGGTGAATTTGTCGACTGCAACCAAGAGGTAGACGTAGCCTCCTTGTGAGGACTTTGGGAGCTTACCGACCATGTCGAGTCCCCATTGCGCAAAGGGCCAAGCCAATGGTTGTCGGGGGGATACCCCCGGGTAGTGTCACGCCGGGGTATAAAGGCCGAGTTAGCCGAGGTATGGCAAGGTCAAAGCGGATATTGGTCGAGTCACCTCAAGGCAGGCAGAATCACGGGGTAACCCGGACCAAGGGATGTCCTCCCAACTGGGTCTCAGCCGACTTATATCGTAAGTCGATGAGATTTATCTAACTTGTATACAGGAACAGGTATGGCCGGATCGACTAGGTACGATCCGGGTTATAGCAAGCTTACAAGAGAAGGAAGGAATCTCGCTGGTCAAAGGGTGACCACTGTATGCAGAGCGTGAGCAAAGCGGACAGAGGCTAGGACCACCGAGGCGTGGCTGACAAAGGTGACGAATCCTGTGTCGGATGACGCGGGTGCCGCAGAGGCTCACGTAGCCTCTGCATGGATGACGCTGGGTTAAAGTAACCCGGTCGGCTTACTATTTTGGGAGGAGGCATATTCCTTGGAATATGCCTCCACGTATGCCCTAATTGGAGACCTAGCCACCCTTATATAAGGAGGGCTAGGGGCTCTGTAGAAGGGGTTGAGTTTTACTTGGTTCCTGAGGGTTAACTAGTGGTGAGAGTAAGAGAGTTCCTTCTTCCTCCTCTCGCCAATACAGCTCAAGGAGCACTTGTAATCTGTGAAAGTGAATCAAACACAAAGCTACTGTGTGTGGAATCACCACACTATCCCTCCCTGGATTCCCCTAGTGCATTTAGTCCCCACCTTTATCCTATCAATGGCATCTGTCGTGACACCACCACGACAGTTGGCGCCCACCGTGGGGCTAGCGGCGCTAGCAGGGGTGAAGATCCATACGGGAAACCTCATCGGCACCGGCAAACGCATCGTCTCCGGACTCATTCAGCATTTTGGAGCGCTGGACTTCGTCAGCGACAACGCTGGCTGCTTCGGCAAGCGTGCTCTTCCGTGCAACAGCCTCTTCGTCAAGCTCGGCGGGCACAAGATCTACGTTGTTGTCTATGTGTCGTGCGTTCACCCATGGCACGTCATCGAAGGAGGCGAGCCACCCCTTAGCGTGGTTCACGGGGCGCGTATCACTCGCTCCCCGGACCGTGCCGAGGTAATGATGACTGCGCCTGGTGCTGGCGCAAGCAAGGATCCGGCACCAGATCCGGAGGTAACGCCTAAGGCACCGAGGAAAAGTAGAGGTCCTCCACTAGAGAGGCCAGAGAATGTGCTGCAGCAAGCGATGGATAGCTTGCCAAACCCAGTAGCAGCAGCGGTAGATCCGGCTCAGGCATAGGCCGAGCTAGAGGAAACTAGGCAAAAAATACTAGAGGGTGCGAAAAAGATAGCCGTGGCTCAGCAGTCGTTGAACATGACACTGCGTGAGTATGGAAAGGCAAACAAAATAGATGCTGTAAAAGTGAAGGGGAGAAACATCATGAGTGAAATGAATAAAGAGGGTGATACTAGGATTGAGGAGTCAGAGAACTGTTTATCCGTGGGGCTGCCGAAGTATAGTACCCCGGCAAAAAACCTCAGAGCAGCAGATGCAGCTGCATCCGAGTTAGAGGGTCTGACGGGTGAAGCCCGTCAGAGACAGCAAGATAGGGTCAATGAGCTAGTTCGGATCACGAACAGGCAAAATGAGGAATTGCTCAAGGCTAACCCGGAGAGAGCTGGGGCCTCCAAGATCGTTCATTCGGCGGTGGGTAACCCGGAGAAATCCGCTGGAGCTGCATCGTCTCCTCATGGTGGTCCTAGGAGAGAAGAGGTAGTAACCTCGCCAGGAGGAACAAACAGATAGTCCCGTATGACCCGGCAAGGGCAGGGAAAGGAAAAGAAGTGCAGAGAAATGAGGATCGACGAAGTGTGAGCCGAGGAGAAGCTGACCGAGGTAACCGCGACCAAGGCAATACCAGTCAAGGAAATGCTATGAACGGCAATGCCGGACAACGCAACTCCGCAGGAGCAGGACAACCGCAGCAACGGAATATACCAAGGCAAGAGCAGAGTGCTGGCCGAGGTATGAAATAGAGAGGTGCTCCACGAGAGCAAGACAGATATAATGATGGTGATTCGGAAATGGTGAACGCAGGATACCCAAGGTCGGACTATCATGTGATAGTGTCAAGACGGGGGAGCAGGGATTTGATGCCTGATGATGCCAGATTAAAGCTGGATCGGCTGTATAGGTCGGAGCAAATTGAATGTCAGGGTCCCCCGGGTCCTGCGTGTTTTGGGCCCCAGATCATGAAGGAACCTCCGGTACCTAACTTCCAGCTACCTAGAGGCACTAAGACATACGACGGCAGCACAAAGCCGGAGGATTGGTTGATTAACTATGCTACAGCTGTAAAAATTGCTACAGGAAACTTGAGATGGGCAGTAAGATACGTACCCCAGATGTTGGAGGGGCCAGCGAGGGTATGGCTAATCAATTTGCCGCCCGGAAGTATTAATTGTTGGATCGATTTTGAGGAAATGTTTGTCAGCAATTTCTCAAGTACGTATCAGAGACCGAATAGGCCACAGACCCTAGCAATGTGCAAGGTAAACCGAAGAGATGCATCGGGAGTTCCTGACCCGGTGGTGTACCGTGCGAAACTCCTGTGAGGGTGTAATTGAGTCACAGTCCATAGCATGGTTTGCACAAGGGTGCAGATATGCAAGCATGTTGTGGCAAAGATTACAAAGAGATATGCCAACTACATTGGCAGAGACAATTCAGATCGTTGATTCGTATGCCTTGGGTGATCCGACTCAACCCAGGTTAATGCCAAGTGAGTCAAACGAGGAATACTACTAGAGAGATGGAGCCGGGTCATCCCGGAGGAATGATTACCGAGGTAAAAGAAGAGATGACAGACCGGATTACTGGTACAGTTCGCAACAAGTTGCTGTTGTGAATCAAGATCAACCCGGAGCAGGGGGGGCAATCAACGTCAGAAAACTGGAGGACAACAATGGACACCGAGAAATGATGGCAAGAAAACTTGGACGCCAGAGCAAAAGAAATAGTGGCAGGAAAAGAAGGACCGTCCGAGGTATACTTATGAGTCAATGCTGGATCAGCCGTGTAAATTTCACATGCCAAATCCGAGTAACCCGGCGGGTCACATGACTCGGCAATGTGAGTGGATGAGGAAGATAGAACAAAGTGGTTCGGGGAATGCTCAGGCACGTCGAAATGATCAACCTCGGCAGGAGTTACCCCGGCAGCAATTGCTCTCCAGAGCGAACACACAACAGTTAATGTTGCCTCCCCCTCCGCCGAGGTATGCCAACCATGAGAGAAGGGATGCAGTGCATCAAGTGGAAGACCAGCATCAACCGGATCAGAGGTACCCCGAAAACGAGGGGAGGAATGAGTACAGAGAGCATCATCAGAGTTACTGTGTGTTTACCACAGAGGAAACAGATAGAAAGAGCTTGCAGCACCGACACATGAGGTGAATGCGGTGATGCCTGCAGTGACAAGGTATATGCCATGGCCGGATCAAGATATCACCTAGAGTATCAAGGATCACCCCAAACTTATGCCAAGCCCCGATTCATATGCGTTCGTGCTGGACCCAACATTCATAGGGCCAAATATCAATGTGAGATTCTCCAAGGTGCTGATAGACAATGGCAGTAGCATCAATATCATGTATGCGGATATGATGCGCAAGTTGGGTATTTTGGAGAACATGCTCCAGGCTACCAGAACGACTTTCCATGGCATTGTGCCAGGCATTTCTTATGAGCCCATAGGCAAGGTCTGGGTTGACGTACTGTTCGGCACGCGAGATAACTGCCGAACTGAGAATTTGGAGTTTGAAGTGGTGAACTTAGAAAGTGCGTATCACACGTTACTCGGTGGGCCGGCACTGAACAAATTCATGGCAAGTTGTCACATCAATTATCTGAAGATGAAGTTGCCTGGGCCAAATGGAGTAATTACCATAGCTAGAGATTTCCGACGTTCTATTGAGTGCGCGTCATCCGGGTCTAACCTAGCCGAGTCACTCGTGATTGCGCAAGAGAAAAGAAAAATCCAAGAGGTGGCGGCGTTGGCTTAGTCCGCGCAGCAATATATGCCGGCGTTGAGTAATCCACATGGTAGTGTCTCATTCCAAGCAACAAAGGATACCAAGAAAGTGCCTGTTGATGATATGTTCCCAGAGCGCACCATAAGAATTGGTGCCTGGTTAAATGATAAATAGGAAAGCGATCTCGTCAACTTCCTCCGTGAGAATCGGGATATTTTTGCTTGGTCCACACAGGACTTGCAAGGTGTTCCGAGGGAGTTGGCCGAGCACTCTTTGAATGTGAGACCCGAAGCAAGGCTGGTGAAGCAACCTCTCTGCCGCTTCGCCGAACATAGCAGAAAAGTCATTGGAGATGAGATAGCTCGGTTACTAGCAGCTGGATTTATCATGGAAGTTCTTTACCCGGATTGTCTATCTAACCCGGTGCTGGTGGAGAAGAAGAAGGATGATCCAAATGTGACAGTGGTTTGGCGCATGTGTATCGATTACACGAACCTGAATAAGGCGTGTCCAAAAGATCAATTTCCACTTCCAAGGATAGATCAGGTCATAGATTCAACTGCTGGGTGTGAACTGTTGTCATTCATTGATGCATATTCTGGTTTCCACCAGATACCCATGAATCCAGATGATCAAATAAAGACTGCAATTATCACCCTGTATGGGGCTTATTGCTATCGCACCATGCTATTTGGTTTACGTAATGCAGAGGCAACGTACCAAACATGTATGCAGAAATGTTTGCACGACCAAATTGGTCAAAATGTGCAGGTGTATGTGGATGATGTTGTTATCAAGACCAAGGAAAGAAAAACGCTCCTTGATGATATCAGGCAGACATTCGCGAACCAAAGGAGGTTCCGGATGAAGCTTAACCCGGAAAAATGTACCTTCGGTGTCTCGGCTGGAAAATTACTCGGATTCCTCGTCTCCAGCCAAGGTATTGAAGTTAATCCAACTAAAATCCGGGCCATAGAGAGAATGGAACTGCCGAAGTGCCTTAACGATGTATAGAAGTTCACTGGTTGCCTCTTATCGTTAAGTAGGTTTGTATGCCGGTTGGGATAAAAGGCACTGCCTCTCTATCAACTCATGAGAAAGTCGGACAAGTTCATTTGGACGCCGCAGGCCAATGAAGCCTTTATCCAATTGAAGAAGATGTTAGCCACTGCACCAGCTTTGGCCTCTCCACTATCAAAGGAGCCAATGTTGCTCTATATAGCCGCAACCAACCGAGTTGTAAGTGCAGTAATTGTGGTAGAGCGCGACGAAGAGGGTAAGTCAGTGCAAAGGCCAGTGTATTATCTGAGCGAGGTATTATCAGCCTCAAAACAAAATTATCCGCACTATCAGAAAGTGGCGTATGGTGTGTACATGTCGGCTAAGAAGCTAAAACACTATTTTGAGGCGCACCCCAACAAAGTAATATGTGAAGATCCCATATCCGAGATAATGAGTAACAAAGATGCAAGTGGAAGGATTGCGAAATGGGCAATTGAGCGAGCTCCTTATGCGCCACAGTATGATAGAAGAGAAGCAATCAAGTCTCAGGCTGTGGCCGACTTTTTTGTGGACTGGGCCGAGGTGCAATATGAACCACCACTACCAGATCCGAATTACTGGAGAATGCACTTTGACGAGTCAAATACAAAAACCGGGTTAGGCGCCGGAGTTGTGCTTACCTCGCCAAAAAATGACCAGCTGAAGTATGGGCTGCAGATACATTTCGCAGCATCAAATAATGTCGCCGAATATGAGGCACTTGTGCATGGGCCCAAAGTGGCAAAAGAAATTCGGATACGTCGGATCCAATGCTTTGGTGACTCGGATTTGGTAGTTCAGTAAGTGTGGGGGCTGTGGGACGCTCTTGATCCAAACATGGCATTATACAGATCGCATGTGTAGAAGATATCTGGTTATTTTGAGGGATGCGAATTTTGCCATGTACCCCGAGTGGAAAATGAGGCTGCTGACGTATTGTTGAAGCTCGGATCAACCCGACAAGCAATTCCACCGGGTGTAGCATTAGAACACCTTAGAAAACCATCTATTAGGCCGTCCCCGAAAACCGACTCAATTTATGTCCCGGAAGATCCGGAGTCCGGAGTTGTACCCATGGACATTGACATGGGAGGTGGTACGCGAAACCCGGGGACTGCCTCGGCGAACCTAGGGACTGCTTCGTAAGACCCGGGGACTGCTCAGCATGATCCGGTTGAAGTTATGCCGGTGGATCAGATGGAAATTGATGAGGATCTGTTCCCAGTGCGAGCTGTAACAGCTTGGGCGTTGCCCATATTTCAATTCCTGAAAGATGGAACCTTACCCGCTGAGGAGGTGTTGTCCAGGCAAACTCAGAGGATAGCAAAGGCATACACGATCATCAATTCTGAGCTATACAAAAGGAGTGTGACTAATATCCTCTAGCGATGTGTTGACCCGGAAGAAGGGCTTGACATCCTCTGAGATATACATCAGGGGGAATGTGGGCATCATGCCTCGTCCAGAGACTTGGTAGCAGAGGATGTCCACCTAACTGGGTCTCAGCCGACTTATATAGTAAGTCGGTGAGATGTATCTAACTTGTATGCATGAATAGGTATGGCCGGATCGACTAGGTATGATCCGGGTTATAGCAAGCTTACAAGAGAAGGAAGGAATCTCGCTGGTCAAAGGGTGACCACTGTATGCAGAGCATGAGCGAAGCGGACAGAGGCCAGGACCACCGAGGCGTGGCCGCCAAAGGTGACGAAGCTTGTGTCAGATGACGCGGGCGCCGCAGAGGCTCACGTAGCCTCTGCATGGATGACGCTCGGTTAAAGTAACCCGGTATGCACGTATGCCCTAATTGGAGACCTAGCCACCCTTATATAAGGATGGCTAGGGCCTCCGTAGAAGGGGTTGAGTTTTACTTGGTTCCTGAGGGCTAACTAGTGGTGAGAGTAAGAGAGTTCCTTCTTCCTCCTCTCTCCAATACAGCTAAAGGAGCACTTGTAATCTGTGAAAGTAAATCAAATACAAAGCTACTATGTGTGGAATCACCACACTATCCCTCCCTGGATTCACCTAGTGCATTTAGTCCCCACCTTTAGCCTATCCATGGCATCTGCCGTGACACCACCACGACAATGGTATTGGCCGGAGTTTTGCGCTAGGTGCGTGCGGTTTGTCCGTGAATCGCTGACAAGCGTTGCATCTCTGGACGATGTCCTTGGCGTCATGCATGGCCGTGGGCCAGTAGAATCTAGCTCATAGAGCTTTGGCTACGAGGGCGCGACTACCGGCATGGTGCCCACAAGTCCCTTCATGAATGTCGAGGAGGACGGCCCTTCCATCTGTGTTGGAGACGCACCGTTGGAGTACTCCTGTGATGCTGTGCTTGTATAGTTCGCCGTTGATAACGGCGAATGCCTTGGATCACCGTGCGATGTGTCACGCGTCAGTTGGGTCGTCCGGTAGCCTCTTGCTAAGAAGGTATGTGATGATATGTTGAGTCCAAGATGGCTCGATCATCATGAACCCCATTGGTCCCTTGAGTCCTGTGTCAAGCTCCAGGTCGTTGAGTGCCATTGGCTCATTTGGTGGCGTAGCCCGCGAGTCCGTTGTTGCGCTTGTTTTCTTCTATGCGGCCTTTGGCTTGATGGAGCGTTCGCAGATACGCTCAAGAAATACCCCAGGTGGTATGGGGGTGCAGGCGGAGCCAATGTTGGAGAGTGCGTCCGCCTCTTCATTGCTTTCGCGGCCTATGTGCCGCAGCTCACATCCGTCGAAGTCCCCTTCGAGTGTGTCGTAGAAGTTGCGGTAGGCGATCATATTTTCGTTCAGCGCGTCGCACTCGCGCTTCATTTGGTTGACGACCAGTTTGGAGTCACCGTAGATGATGGGCCTCTTGGCGCCGTGTAGCACCCTGGTAAAACCACTACTAGAAAATCGTTGTGTTTTTGTTTGGCGCATCATCATGACCGCATGCTCATGTCATCATGCCACATTGCATTTGAGCATCGTCATATCATCATGCATATGTTTGCCTAAAACTATTTTCTAAAAGCCTATATTTGTTTTCTAAATATCCCATGTCTTTATTTTAAATTAAAACCCCGGTCTCTTTCGGATATTTTATTTGTCTAAAAAACACATTACAAAAGTCTTTTAAATAAATAAATAAAACTTGTATTATTTTTGGGAGGCAGCCAGCTAGGCCCAAAAGCCCAACCGGCCACCTCCAGATCAAACCCTAACCCACACCTACCCAAACCCTAGATCCCCACCATCCCACCTACTCCCCACAGCCGCCGCCACCACCCTGCCTCGCACCCGCGCTGACCTAGCCCCGCCCCGACGTGCCCACCTCGGATCCTCCACCCGACGCGTGAACCGGCCCCACCTCTTCGCTTCCTCGCGTCGCTCGGACGCTATCCCCTGCACCCCGCCTCTCTGTAACACCCTCCAATCGGCCATATGCAAGTCTAAGCGCTTCCCGCCAAACCCGCATAGAAACGATTCAAGGACGCCCACTAGGCACTTTCGTGCGGGTGGAAAATGAAGTAATACCATTACACAATAGTCCACGATGGAACCCATAGAACAGATATATACAACACGACTCCATGAGTCAAGAATACACGGTACAAGATCCAAATCACCTTGAAACCAATACAACGTCCGAGTACGGACAAGATACAAATTGGGCTAAGAGCCCTAAAGAATAACCAATGGCGTCCATAACCCTGCCCAGGCCAAGCCGGAGGGGTAACCCTGCTGACAACGTCGATCACAAACCTGCTAAAACAAAAGGGGGTGCCGACAAAGGGCGAAGGAAAAAGAGGAGCGTCAGTACTGAGGCCAGTTCACGGCGAGGCTAGAATTCGGCGGCTATCGCCTACATAGGTATGGTGGACTGAAGCGGCAGCGAAGCATGCACTAAACAACCTATAGAGACTCGATAAACTATCGGCTATTAGAGAGAGATAAGAAAGACCTATTCGGAACCAACCTTATACTAACACAAATCATACCCATCCTGGTATAACCCCCTCGAGACCAAACGAGGAAGTCAAACCAAGGAACTCACATAGTTGGCAGTTTTATTCATTCCATTATAGTTGCAGCACTTACTAGTCAGATATAGATAGCATGAGTCATCCTGAGAGCATAAGTAGTGTACATTCTTAGTTAACCATTCAGTTGTAGTTGCAGTACTTACTAGTCAGATACAATTAGCATGTGACATCCTAGACCTAGCAGTTGTTGGCACTTTTATTTCATTCCATTGGAGTTGCGATGCTTACTAGGCAGGTATAACATGACACGATACACCCGAGTTCCACCAGTTGTTGGCACTTTTATTATCCATTCCATTGTAGTGAAGCTGATTACTAGTCACATATTAAGTCAAATTTATAGCACTATTTTAGTTATGCTTGTCTATGATCGAGATATCAGGCACCAAGTCGCCCATAATCATGACATGGCTTTCAGAAAGATTTACCCTGCAGGGGTGCACAAATAGCAACACACACACGATCAACCTCGGAAAAACCAAATCAAAACCCAACGAGGCTTTCACGACAAAGCAATCCCAGGATTCACAAAATATATCAGGGGGCCACCCCATTAAACTACCCGCAACAAAGTTGGTGGGCTCCGAAATGGACCCAAGGTTTGCGTCAATGGCTGTAAACGACTGGGAACCCGAATGTGTGACTGGGCTTGCCGATACCGCGAAAACACTATAGCACCCCGGCAAAACCACTACTAGAAAATCGCTGTGTTTTTGTTTGGCGCATGATCATGACCGCATGCTCATGTCATCATGCCACATTGCATTTGAGCATCGTCATATCATCATGCATATGTTTGCCTAAAACTATTTTCTAAAAGCCTATATTTGTTTTCTAAATATCCCCTGTCTTTATTTTAAATTAAAACCCCGGTCTCTTCTGGATATTTTATTTGTCTAAAAAACACATTACAAAAGTCTTTTAAATAAATAAATAAAACTTGTATTATTTTTGGGAGGCAGCCAGCTAGGCCCAAAAGCCCAGCCGGCCACCTCCAGATCAAACCCTAACCCTAACCCACACCTACCCAAACCCTAGATCCCCACCACCCTACCTACTCCCCACAGCCGCCGCCACCACCCTGCCTCGCACCCGCGCTGACCTAGCCCCGCCCCGACGTGCCCACCTCGGATCCTCCGCCCGACGCGTGAACCGGCCCCACCTCTTCGCTTCCTCGCGTCGCTCGGATGCGATCCCCTGCACCCCGCCTCTCTGTCTCACCCACCAACCCTCGCGAGAGCCTCTCCCCGCCGCCGCCAAGGGCGCTCCTTGCCTCTTCTGTCGTGCGCCAACCCCGCAGCCGTGTGCCCCCTCGTCGGCCGAGAGGACCTCCAGCTCCGCCGCAGCAGCTTGTTGGCCTCGACCGCATCTCCGACCGCCCCGTCCGTGCCACCTCTTCGGACCCACGTGCCGCCATCCTCTCTGTTGAGCTCACCGCTAGGGCCTCGTCCCCGACGACACGGATGTGCATGGCCCCTTGCTCTCCAAGCCCGGCGTCGTCCCTGCTTCCCTGCTCCACCGCCGCAGCGGTGCTCTCCGCCGACCCGCCCGTCTCCACGACCGAGCCGCTGCATCGCGTTGGCCTCTGCATCAAGCCGGCCACCACCTGCCCGCTCGTCCCCGCACCATGCTGCCGTGCTCCTCTTGCCGACGAGATCGTCCTCAGCCCCGCTGCTGCGACCACCCTCCCTCTCTTCTGCACCATCCCCAACCCGTCCCGCACCGCCACGGACCTCCTCGGCGTTGGTGCTCCTACGCTCCGCCACGTGCGCATCTGCGAGCCGAGCCACCGCTAGGGCCCTATCCTGCCCTTGCTGTCTTCTGAAGCCCAGCTGCCACCACGCCCTCCACCTCGTGAGGTAACCTTCCTCACCATTCTCGCGCCGCCACCAGGATCTCCGGACATCGCCATGTCCTCTACCGCGCTCAGGCCCACGCCATCCCCTGCTCGAATGTGTCATCCCGTGGGTGTCCTCCTGCCGTTTTGTTCGGTACATGAAGATGTGTGTGCCTGTGTTTGTCGAGCAAGTTCCCCTTTAACAATACCTGAGACCTCCACGGGGACAAGTAGTACTAGTTGGGCAATAACTTAATGCAGATACTAGAGAGAAGATCTACATCGACAATATCGACCTCGATGAGCTTTTGGGCATCGATCCTCAAAGTCCGGCACTGACGAGTGAAGTCGAGACCGCCAAGTCCTTCGTCACGTAACGCCAAGATCTCCCTCCAGAACCCCAAGACTATTCCCCTGGACCGCCAAGATCTCCAATCGGAATCCGAGGATGCCGAGACCCCGGTACGACAAGACCTCCTTCCCGCACCGATGCCCGAGGACCGGACGCCAAGGTCGCCTACACGGAACGCAGAGTTCTCCACCTTGAATGCCATGAGCGTCTACACGTACCCGAAGACCATGGATGCGACAAGATCTACTCTGTTGTCCGAGAACGTTCCCGCCGAGACCGATCCCCGTGGAACCCTGTCGAACCCCGAACCCCCGGAACCAAGATCTCCCAAACCCAGATGTGTGACCCTAAGCCTCTATTTTTATAATATGACATATAAAGTCGCATCATTAAATCATCATGCTTGCCTACATGTCATCTGGTGGGTTGGATTAAATCGTCGATTCACCTAAATTAAATATGGAGACTATATGCGGGCTATTCTAGTCTTATTTTGGACTCCATTTAAATCTGTGTAGCGAACCGATACCATGTTTTGCCTTGTTAAGACAACATTTAAATTGCGGGGTATCAAAATAAATTGAACCTAATATTAACTATCGGGACCGCGGTTCCGCTTAATATTTCCTAGTTGCATCGCATCTATGCCATGCCATGCATCATATCATGAACATGCCGGATCTTCTGTCATAGTACTAAATAGTGCATCCGGTGTTTCTTTTAGTGATTTGCTTCTTCGCAGATTTGGCTGTTGAGTTGATGCGAGTATCGGCAAGTTCTTCGGATAATGAACCATCGGCTATGTTTCCTAGGCGAGCATCTCCCCCTTTCTACCTATTTTGCATTTATAGTCTTTACTTCCTCCTGTTGATCTATTGCTATCCGTGTTGCGATGCTTTAGTTTCCGTGCACCATTTATATTCCCTACAGCCTCTATATTGCCTTGGACACATCCTATTGCCTGTTGTTTGATAGATAGTCGGCCTTGCGTGTCGTAGTTGCTTGCTCAAGTGCTGCTTCGCGTCGTTGTTGTTCCACCGTTGTTGGAAGGTTGGCACATGCTTATTGGTGGAGATGATCATGACTTTAAATACAACTATTAAATTGCTGGAAATAGATATAACTAATGCAGAGGCATCGGTGGGCAATAGATGTTATTTGGTTCTTCCACGCTCACTTGTGTCCCGTAGGCCCCGAGTACTTGATACCTGTTCCTTGACTATTCGTATTATCCACATACAGGAGAGTCTATGAATCCCCCTTAGCCAGAGCTTGATTCATTTCTTATTTATTGGGGCCACAAACTAGTTTGAGGCTTTATTACTATCCTATACTTATGCCATGCTTTACTGCTTTATTTACGATTGTGCGTGGAGCACCTATACTGTTTTGGATGCGGAGTGTTTTCGCGGTATCGACAAGCCCAGTCACACTTTCGGGTTCCCAGTCGTTTACAGCCATTGACGCAAACCTTGGGTCCATCTCGGAGCCGGCCAACTTTGTTGTGGGTAGCTTAATGGGGTGGCCCCCTGAAATATTTTGTGAATCCTGTGATTGCTTTGTCGTGAAAGCCTCGTTGGGTTTTGATTTGGTTTTTCCGAGGTTGATCGTGTGTGTTGCTATTTGTGCACCCCTGTAGGGTAAATCTTTTTGAAAGCCGTGTCCATGGTTATGGACGACTTGGAGCACAGTATCTCGATCATACACAAGCATAACTAAAGTAGTGCTATAAATATGACTTAATATGTGACTAGTAATCAGCTTCACTACAATGGAATGGATAATAAAAGTGCCAACAACTGGTGGAGCTCGGGTGTATCATGTCATGTTATACCTGCCTAGTAAGTATCGCAACTCCAATGGAATGATATAAAAGTGCCAACAACTGCTGGGTTTGGGATGTCACATGCTAATTGTATCTGACTAGTAAGTACTGCAACTACAACTGAATGGTTAACTAAGACTGTCCACTACTTATGCTATCAGGATGATTCATGCTATCTATATCTGACTAGTAAGTGCTGCAACTATAATGGAATGAATAAAACTGGCAACTGTGTGAGTTCCTCGGTTTGACTTCCTCGTTTGTTCTCAAGGGGGTTATACCAGGATGTGTATGATTTGTGTTAGTATAAGGTTGGTTCCGAATAGGTCTTTCTTGTCTCTCTCTAATAGCCAACAGTTTATCGAGTCTCTATAGGTTGTTTAGTGCATGCTTCACTGCCGCTTCAGTCCATCATACCTATGTAGGCGAGAGCCGCCGAATTCTAGCCTCGTCGTGTACTCGCCTCAGTACTAACGCTCCTCTTTTTCCTTCGCCCTTTGTCGGCACCCCCTTTTTTTAGCAGGTTTGCGATCGACGTCGTTAGCAGGGTTACCCCTCGGGCTTGGCCTGGGCAGGGTTATGGACGCCATTGGTTATTCTTTAGGGCTCTTAGCCCCATTTGTATCTTGTCCGTACTCGGACATTGTATTGGTTTCAAGGTGATTTGGATCTTGTACCGTATATCTGTATTCTTGACTCATGGAGTCGTGTTGTATTTATCTGTTCTTTGGGTTCCATCGTGGACTATTGTGTGATGGTATTACTTCATTTTCCACCCGCACGAAAGTGCCTGGTGGGCGTCCTTGAATCATTTCTATGCGGGTTTGGCGGGAAGTGCTGAAACTTACATAGGGCCAATTGGATGGTGTTACAGAGTGGTATCAGAGCTCAGCAGTTACGATACCCCACTGGTCCAGCCTGTAGGATAACCTAGCTAACGGATGTTGTAGAGTGTAAAAACTATTTTTGAAAATCGGTTGGATAGATCTGATTAGGTCTGCTTTTACTCCTTACCCCTCTGCTATTCTCCTCTTACCTCTGCGTGTTTTAAATCTGCTCGCTTATCTTTCTTCAAGTCCAGGATTTCTCGTGGTTGGGTTCCGTCGTACCTTCAGGGTTTCACTTCCTCCTTTGGCAACGGTGTTTCTACCTCCAGACTTCATGCTATCTGAGTGATCCTTTATCTGTGGTACCATTCTTTGTTCCTTGTTTGTGCCTTCCGGTGTTTTCCGACGCGACGACATCATCTACATCAGATCCGACGAGACCCTGCATCACTCCTTTGTTTTCAGGACACCGTTTTTGAAGACCTTTAGTCTAAAATTCCAAGAGTTGGTTGCATAATTCTCCTATTGATGTGTAGAGTAATGCTTCAGGTGCGCGATGGACTGATCACCATCTAACTACTCTTAACATTTGCTCTCGTACATTGAATCGGTGGATCTGCAATTACTCCTTCCACTGAAGTTAGAGGTAGCCTTACCTTTTGATGCCTCTACCTTCGTCCTTGTTTCTCCGAAGTGTTCCCTCAATGAACGTGAGAAACGACCCTTTTTTGGTGGTGTCACCGATTTCAAGCTGGAGCAGGATCTTTGTTAGTGGTGTCGCGAGGATCTACACGAAGTGAGAAGATTTAGACTGTCGGCCTTCTTCCCCGTACCATGAGGCGGTTCTCGAGGGCGAGATCCATTGTTAGTGGTGTCGAATTGTAGCACCCCGGTAAAACCACTAATAGAAAATTGCTGTGTTTTTGTTTGGCGCATCATCATGACCGCATGCTCATGTAATCATGCCACATTGCATTTGAGAATCGTCGTATCATCATGCATATGTTTGCCTAAAACTATTTTCTAAAAGCCTAGATTTGTTTTCTAAATATCCCCTGTCTTTATTTTAAATTAAAACCCCGGTCTCTTCCGGATATTTTATTTGTCTAAAAACACATTACAAAAGTCTTTTAAATAAATAAATAAAACTTGTATTATTTTTGGGAGGCAGCCAGCTAGGCCCAAAAGCCCAGCCGGCCACCTCCAGATCAAACCCTAACCCACACCTACCCAAACCCTAGATCCCCACCATCCCACCTACTCCCCACAGCCGCCGCCACCACCCTGCCTCGCACTCGTGCTGACCTAGCCCCGCCCCGACGTGCGCACCTCGGATCCTCCACCCGACGCGTGAACCGGCCCCACCTCTTTGCTTCCTCGCGTTGCTCGGACGCGATCCCCTACATCCCGCCTCTCTGTCTCACCCACCAACCCCCGCGAGAGCCTCTCCCCGCCGCCGCCAAGGGCGCTCCTTGCCTCTTCTGCCGGGCGCCGAGAGGACCTCCAGATCCGCCGCCGCAGCTTGTCGGCCTTGACCGCATCTCTGACCGCCCCGTCTGTGCCACCTCTTCGGACCCGTGTGCCGCCATCCTCTCTGTTGAGCTCACCACTAGGGCCTCGTCCCCAACGACACGGACGCGCATGGCCCCCTGCTCTCCAAGCCCGGCGTCGTCCCTGCTTCCCCGCTCCACCGCCGCAGCGGTGCTATCCGCCGACCCACCCGTCTCTGCGACCGAGCCGCTGCATCGCGTTGGCCTCTGCATCAAGCCGGCCACCACCTGCCCGCTCTTTCCTGCACCACGCCACCGTGCTCCTCTTGCCGACGAGCTCATCCTCATCCCCGTTGCTGCAACCACCCTCCCTCTCTTCTCCACCATCCCCAACCCGTCCCGCACCACCACGGACCTCCTCGGTGCCGGTGCTCCTCTGCTCTGCCCCGTGCGCATCTGCGAGCCGAGCCGCCGCCAGGGCCCTGTCCTGCCCTTGCTGTCTTCTGAAGCCCAGCTACCACCATGCCCTCCACCTCGTGAGGTAGCCTTCCTCGCCGTTCTCGCACCGCCGCCAGGAGCTCCGGACATTGCCATGTCCTCTACCGCGCTCAGGCCCACGCCATCCCTAGCTCGGATACATCATCCCGTGGGTTCCTCCTGCCGTTTTGTTCGGTACATGAAGATGTGTGTGCCTGTGTTTGTCGAGCAAGTTCCCCTATAACAATACCCGAGACCTCCACGGGGACAAGTGGTACTAGTTGGGCAATAACTTGATGCGGATACTAGAGAGAAGATCTACATCGACAATATCGACCTCGATGAGCTTTTGGGCATCGATCCTCAAAGTCTGGCACTGACGAGTGAAGTCGAGACCGCCAAGTCCTTCGTCACGGAACGCCGAGCTCTCCCTCCGGAACCCCAAGACTGTTCCCCTGGACCGCCCAGATGTCCAATCGGAATCCGAGGATGCCGAGACCCCGGTACGACAAGACCTCCTTCCCGCACCGATGCCAAGGTCACCTACATGGAACGCCGAGTTCTCCACCTTGAACGCCATGACCGTCTACACGGACCCGAAGACCATGGATGCAAAAAGATCTACTCCGTTGTCCGAGAATGTTCCTACCGAGACCGATCCCCGTCAAACCCTGTCGGACCCCGAACCCCTGGAACCAAGATCTCCCGAACCCAGATGTGTGACCCTAAGCCTCTATTTTTATAATATGACATATACATGTCACATCATTAAATCATCATGCTTGCATACATGTCATCTGGTGCGTTGGGTTAAATAGTCGATTCACCTAAATTAAATATGGAGACTATATGCGGGCTATTCTAGTCTCATTCCGGACTCCATTTAAATCTATGTAGCGAACCGATACCATGTTTTGCCTTGTTAAGACAAAATTTAAATTGCGGGGTATCAAAATAACTTTTAACCTAATATTAACTGTCGGGACCGCGGTTCCGCATAATATTGCCTAGTTGCATCGCATATATGCCATGCCATGCATCATATCATGAACATGCCGGATCTTCTGTCATAGTATTAAATAGTGCATCTGGTGTTTCTTTTAGTGATTTGCTTCTTCGCGGATTAGGCCATTGAGTTGATGCGAGTATCGGCAAGTTCTTCGGATAATGAACCATCGGCTATGTTTCCCAGGCGAGCATCTCCCCCTTTCTACCTATTTTGCATTTATCATCTTTACTTCCTCCTGTTGATCTATTGCTATCCGTGTTGCGATGCTTTAGTTTCCGTGCACCATTTATATTCCCTGCAGCCTCTATATTGCCTTGGACACATCCTATTGCCTGTTGTATGATAGATAGTCGGCCTTGCGTGTCGTAGTTGCTTGCTCAAGTGATGCTTCGCGCCGTTGTTGTTCCATCGTTGTTGGAAGGTTGGCACATGTTTATTGGTGGAGATGATCATGACTTTAAATAAAACTATTAAATTGCTGGAAATAGATATAACTAATGTAGAGGCATCGGTGCGCAATAGATGTTATTTTGTTCTTCCACGCTCACTTGTGTCCCGTAGGCCCCGAGTACTTGATACATGTTCCTTGACTATTCGCACTATCCACATACGGGAGAGTCTATGAATCCCCCTTAGCCAGAGCTTGATTCATTTCTTATTTCTTGGGGCCACAAACTTGTTTGGGGATTTATTACAATCATGTACTTATTCCATGCTTTACTGCTTTATTTACGATTGTGCGTGGAGCACCTGTACTGTTTTGGATGCGGAGTGCTTTCGCGGTATCGACAAGCCCAGTCACACTTTCAGGTTCCTAGTTGTTTACAGCCATTGACGCAAACCTTGGTCCGTCTTGAAGCAGGCCAACTTCGTTGCGGGTAGCTTAATGGGGTGCCCCCCTAAAATATTTTGTGAATCCTGTGATTGCTTTGTCGTGAAAGCCTCGTTGGGTTTTGATTTGGTTTTTCCAAGGTTGATCGTGTGTGTGTTGCTATTTGTGCACCCCTGCAGGGTAAATCTTTCTAAAAGCCGTGTCCGCGGTTATGGACGACTTGGAGCACAGTATCTCGATCATAGACAAGCATAACTAAAGTAGTGCTATAAATTTGACTTAATATGTGACTAGTAATCAGCTTCACTACAATGGAATGGATAATAAAAGTGCCAACAACTGGTGGAACTCGGGTGTATCGTGTCATGTTACCTGCCTAGTAAGTATCGCAACTCCAATGGAACGAAATAAAAGTGCCAACAACTGCTGGGTTTCGGATGTCACATGCTAATTGTATCTGACTAGTAAGTACTACAACTACAACTGAATAGTTAACTAAGACTGCCCACTACTTATGCTATCAGGATGACTCATGCTATCTATATCTGACTAGTAAGTGCTGCAACTATAATGGAATGAATAAAACTGCCAACTGTGTGAGTTCCTCGGTTTGACTTCCTCATTTGGTCTAGAGGGGGTTATACCAGGATGGGTATGATTTGTGTTAGTATAATGTTGGTTCCAAATCGGTCTTTCTTATCTCTCTCTAATAGCCGACAGTTTATCGAGTCTCTATAGGTTGTTTAGTGCATGCTTCACTGCCGCTTCAGTCCACCATACCTATGTAGGAGAGAGCCGCCGAATTCTAGCCTCGCCGTGTACTGGCCTTATCACTGACGCTCCTCTTTTTCCTTCGCCCTTTGTCGGCACCCCCTTTTGTTTTAGCAGGTTTGCGATCGACGTCATTTGCAGGGTTACCCCTCCGGCTTGGCCTGGGCAGGGTTATGGACGCCATTGGTTATTCTTTAGGGCTCTTAGCCCCATTTGTATCTTGTCCGTACTCGGACGTTGTATTGGTTTCAAGGTGATTTGGATCTTGTACCGTATATCTGTATTCTTGACTCATGGAGTCGTGTTGTATTTATCTGTTCTGTGGGTTCCATCGTGGACTATTGTGTAATGGTATTACTTCATTTTCCACCCGCACGAAAGTTCCTGGTGGGCGTCCTTGAATCGTTTCTATGCGGGTTTGGCGGGAAGCGCTGAAACTTACATAGGGTCGATTGGATGGTGTTATAGAGTGGTATCAGAGCTCAGCAGTTACAATAACCCACTGGTACAGCCTGTAGGATAACCTAGCTAATGGATGTTGTAGAGTGTAAAAACTATTTTTGAAAATCGGTTGGATACATCTGATTAGGTCTGCTTTTACTCCTTACCCTTCTGCTATTCTCCTCTTACCTCTGCGTGTTTTAAATCTGCTCTCTTATCTTTCTTCAAGTCCAGGATTTCTCGTGGTTGGGTTCCGTCGTACCTTCAGGGTTTCACTTCCTCCTTTGGCAACGGTGTTTCTACCTCCAGACTTCATGCTATCTGAGTGATCCTTTATCTGTGGTACCATTCTTTGTTCCTTGTTTGTGCCTTCCGGTGTTTTCCGACGCGATGACATCATCTACATCAGATCCGACGAGACCCTGCATCACTCCTTTGTTTTCAAGACACCGTTTTTAAAGATCTTCAGTCTAAAATTCCGAGAGTTGGTTGCATAATTCTCCTATTCATGTGGAGAGTAATGCTTCGAGTGCGCGATGGACGGATCACCATCTGACTACTCTTAACATTTGCTCTTGTACATTGAATCGGTGGATCTGCAATTACTCCTTCCACTGAAGTTAGAGGTAGCCTTACCTTTTGATGCCTCTACCTTCGTCCTTGTTTCTCCGAAGTGTTCCCTCGACGAACGTGAGCAACGACCCTTTGTTTGTGGTGTCGCTGATTTCAAGCTGGAGCAGGATCTTTGTTAGTGGTGTCGCGAGGATCTACACGATTTGAGAAGATTCAGACTGTCGGCCTTCTTCCCCGTACCATGAGGCGGATCTCGAGGGCGAGATCCATTGTTAGTGGTGTCAAATTGTAGCACCCCGGTAAAACCACTACTAGAAAATCGCTGTGTTTTTGTTTGGCGCATCATCATGACCGCATGCTCATGTCATCATGCCACATTGCATTTGAGAATCGTCATATCATCATGCATATGTTTACCTAAAACTATTTTCTAAAAGCCTATATTTGTTTTCTAAATATCCCCTGTCTTTATTTTAAATTAAAACCCCGGTGTCTTCCGGATCTTTTATTTGTCTAAAAAACACATTACAAAAGTATTTTAAATAACTAAATAAAACTTGTATTATTTTTGGGAGGCAGCCAGCTAGGCCCAAAAGCCCAGCCGGCCACCTCCAGATCAAACCCTAACCCACACCTACCCAAACCCTAGATCCCCACCACCCCACCTACTCCCCACAGCCGCCGCCACCACCCTGCCTTGCACCCGCGCCGACCTAGCCCCTCCCCAATGTGCCCACCTCGGATCCTCCACCCGACGCGTGAACCGGCCCCACCTCTTCGCTTCCTCGTGTCGCTCGGACGCGATCCCCTGCACCCCGCCTCTCCGTCTCACCCACCATCCCCCGCGAGAGCCTCTCCCCGCCGCCGCCAAGGGCGCTCCTTGCCTCTTCTGCCGTGCGCCAAGCCCGCAGCCGCACGCCCCCTCGTCGGCCGAGAGGACCTCTAGCTCCGTCGCCGCAGCTTGTCGGCCTCGACCGCATCTCTGACCGCCCCGTCCGTGCCACCTCTTCGGACCCGCGTGCCACCATCCTCTCTGTTGAGCTCACCGCTAGGGCCTCGTCCCCGATGACACGGACGCGCATGGCCCCCTGCTCTCCAAGCCCGGCGTCATCCCTGCTTCCCTGCTCCACCGCCGCAGCGATGCTCTCCGCCGACCCGCCCATCTCCGCGACCAAGCCGCTGCATCGCGTTGGCCTCTGCATCAAGCCGGCCACCACCTGCCCGCTCGTCCCTGCACCACGCCGATGTGCTCCTCCTGCCGACGAGCTCGTCCTCAGCCCTGCTACTGCGACCACCCTCCCTCTCTTCTGCACCATCCCCAACCCGTCCCGCACTGCCACGGACCTCCTCGGTGCCGGTGCTCCTCCGCTCTGCCCCGTGCGCATCTGCGTTGTAAACACCGTTTTCTCTTGATCCTCCTCCTTCATTCAAATCTGAATATAGCCTGAGTAGGCGTCGAGGAAGTAGAGGCGCTCACATCCTTCGGTGGAGTCGATGATTTGGTCGATTCGCGGCAGCAGGAAGTGATCCTTTGGGCAGTGCTTATTCAGGGAGGTGAAATCCACGCACATCCACAGGATATCTGTGTCCTTTTTAGGTACCAGCACCGTGTTGGCGAGCCAAGTACTTTCCTTGATCTCGCGTATGAATTTGGCGTCGAGGAGTCTGTTGATCTCCATTCCGACCGCTTTTGCTCTTGGTTCGTGAATACCGGATTGTTGGCTAACCATGCATCTGGGTTGACATTGAGTGCTTGCTCGGCGAATTACCTAGGAACCCCTGGCATGTCCGCTGGACACCAGGAGAAGATTTCCTAGTGCTCACGGAGGAATTCGACGAGCGTGAGTTCCTATGCGGAACTCAAGTTGTTGGCGATGAGGGCCGCCTTGGTCGGGTCCGATGGGTGGACCTGTACTTTCTTCGTGTGCACCGACGAGTCGAAGGACAAGTCGGGTGAACTCGGCTGGCTCAGGGGAGGCAGATTCTTGTCTGTCGACTCCCTCAATCTTGCGAGCTCCTCCTGCATACCGAAGGACTAGGAGATTCTGTTGAATTCTCTGTCGCAGCTATTGGATCTCTCGAAGCACCCGTTGATTGTCATGATGCTATTTGGACCTGGCATTTTCATCTGTAGGTAGGCAAAGTGCGGCACTGCCATGAACCTAGCGAATGCGACGCGTCCGAGGATGTAGTGGTACTGTGAGGGCCAGTCGACAACTTCGAAGTCTATGCGTTCGTGTCGAAAGTTTTGCGGCGTGCCAATATGACGTCGAGGTTGATTTTGCCCAGGGGATATATGCCCTTCCCTGGGACGATGTTGTGGAACATCGTGTCCGAGACCTCTAGATACGTTAGAGGGATCCTCATCATGTGCAAGGTACTTGCGAACATGAGGTTGATGCCGCTCCCGCCATCCATGAAGACGCGACTCATGTCGAAGCCTCCGATCTGCGCCTCGAGTACGAGGGGATAGTGGCCTGGGCAAGGTACCTGGCGCGGGTGGTCGCGTTTGTCGAAGGTGATGCAGGAGTCGCTTCCGCTGAGGTACTTAGTGGTGGAGGGCGGGGAGTTTGTCGCCAAGTTGACTTGGCGAGTGATGGCCTTCTGCACCCTATTTGAGGGACGTCCCTTTTGGATCATCATATTGCCTGCGGCCCATGGGTACGGTTCGCCTCCGTGGTGCTGATCTGGCGCAGCCGCGGGCGGTGGTGGTCCGAGCGGTGGTGGAGGAGCTCCATGTGCCACGGCGCCTGGGGCAGTTCTATAGCCCCTGTTGACCGCGTCGCGATTCATCCTAGCCAGGCCCTCGTGGAGCTTGAGGAACTCGCGGCAGTCCTTGAAAAGGTGGCTGGATTTTTTCTTGCCGTCGTGCTTGTCGATGTAGAAGTGCATGTTGCACGGCCCAGACAGTTTGTCCTTGATAGTTGTTATGGGTGCCTCTTCGCGAGTGCGGTGCTGCCATACCTGTGTCGTTTTCTCGGAGTCATGGTGTCCACCGCTGCGATAGCCGCTATTGCGGTTGTCATCGCGCCTATCGGCATAGCCGGCTGCGACCATGTTGACGTCGTCGCGATCATCATAGATGCGCATTCGACACTTGCTTCGGCGATCGCGTCTGTGCTCGAGTTCCTCTTCATCATTAGAGTGAACACGGTTTTTCACCGAGTCTTCTCCATCTGCCCACCGATTCGCGATTTCCATCAGGTGGTCAATTGTTTTGGGCTTCGAGCGGCCCAGCTCCTCCCTGAGCTGTATGCGGCGGATGCCGCCATTGAATGCGTCGATTGCATGATCTTTCGAGATGTTTTCTGCGGAGTTCTTGATGATGGACCACCTCTGGATGTACGAGCGTAGTGATTCGCCTGACCTTTGCTGGCAGCTCCTCAGTTCTTCGATTGATGTGGGCCTTTTGTAAGTGCCCTTGAAGTTGCGCACAAAGCTGTAGACCAGCTCTTCCCAGCTGCGAATGGATCCGGGCGGGAGATTGTTGAGCCATGCTCGGGTGGCGCCCTGCAGCTGTAGCTGCAGGCATTGCATGGCCGTGCTACGACTCCCGCCATGGAGCCTGACGGAGGAGATGTGGTCCTCCAACCAGATTTTTGGGTCCTGTAGGCCGTCAAATTTTGGGTTCTCCAATGAGAGCTTGAACCCCTTGGGCATTCGCTTCTGCCTGATAGCCCTGCTGAAGCATCTGGCGCCATAGAGCTCCATGTCTTCATCCTCTAAGTCAGTCGAATGGGCACGTCGTGCCCTTGATTTATCGATTTTATGCTGCGTGAGGTCATCGCACGCATCATAATCGTGATCGTGCCGCCGTGAGCGGCGACGTCGAGACAGATCGTGACTATCGTCGCTAGACGAGGGTGAGGAATAGCGTTTTGCCAGAGCCTTGCCTTTTTTCGGCTCCGGCGTCGGCTCTTTGTCGAGAGTGGCCTCGATTAACCCCAAGCCCGTGATCGTAGATCGGTGCATGGCAGCTCGAGGATCTCCGGCCGGCGGCTGATTGTTAGGAGGTACATGGTGGCCGCTGTTACCGCAGCTTGCGGTGTCTTTGGGACCATGTTGCCCCGTGTGTCGACTGTCATAGAGCTGAAGTCGAGGACTTTTGCAGCTTTTATGCTCTCCTGCTCGGTGAGGTGGGCCATTCGAGATCGCCTTTTGTTGGCCACGTACTCGTTGGCCTTGCAGGAGGATCCTCCATGGGAGGAGAGCCCGGCCTGTCGAAGACTCAACTCGTCCGCCGCCTTTTTACGCGCTTCGAGTTGCACGATCGTTTGTAACTGGCGTATGTACTCCTCCTTTAGTTGTCAATGATAGCCCATCAGCGGGTCTTGCGGCGTGCCGGGGGCAGAGGATTGCCTTGCAGAGCTTCTTGGCAACGGGCCCACTCGTTGTCATTGAGTCTGATCACGACACGTTCACCAGTGTGTTCGTTCACCATGGTTGGAGGTTTGACTGCCCCTCCATTGTTGACGGGCGCGCCATTGCCATCATTGGTGGGGCCACCGTTGGGTGGCCCGCTGTTAGGTATGCCACCGTTGGGTGGATCAGGACCGTTGCCGCCGTTTTCGCGATTGGTGCTGGTTTCACCGGTGTTGATGACGGCACACATGAAGTTGCTCGGGAAGTTGTTGCTTTTGCAACTTTTGGATTCGGAACCATAGGCCCCATCTTCCGTTGCTAGGTCACCTAGATCGGATCTGCGACTGTTGTTGTTGTCCGTGCTCTCAGCTGCTGCTAAGGTGTTGAGCTTGCTGAGGGTGCCGATTGGTGGTGGGAACCATGATGCTTGAGTAATCGCGGATGTTGTTGGCTGGTTAGGCATGCAAAGCGTGCCCATCTGACCAACTTGGAAACGGAAGCTCCCGATCGCAGGCTGATTCCATCACCCACGGACTCGAAAGCCGGGTGAGTGGCCGGCGTATGGACGGTGAAGTCGAACGCGTAGAAGAGCTGGCGAATCTTTGTTGTTGCAGAGTTGTAGATCACGGTTGATGGGGCCGAAGAAGCCGTAGCATCAGCACTCCCAATTTTCACAGACGGCGCCAATTGACGAGGGTTTAACTCATCAATGCCCATTGTTATGGACTTGGGTTTTGGAGAAGGAGGGAGCGATGGAGGCATCAGTCGGCTAGCAAACAAGCACATAGGGACGCAAGGTTTACCCAGGTTCAGGCCTCGTAGAGGTCCCTACTCCTGCTTGTCTGCTCTTGGAATTAATGGAGGAATCGAAGATTACAGGGATGCGCAGATGCAATCTGGCGAGAGTTGTGGAAACTAGGGTTGTGTGTGTCCTCCTCGCCGCCCCCTCCTGGCCTTTATATAGATAGGCTATGTCTCGGGTAGCAGGTCGAATCGGTTATAGATTAGGGTTTTCCCTTTAAACTTTCTATCTTTAAACTTCTTCTTGTCTCGCAAGTAATTGAGAGTCCATGGGCCACTCGAAGTCTTCATCGGGCCGTGGCAACGCCGTGGGCTTCCACGGTATCTGGACCGTATATACTAAACTCGAGTACCTGCAGGGTATACCCATGTAAGTAAAAGAAACTAAAAATGTAAAAACTAAAATGTAAAGAAGAAAGTAAAGACAATAACAAAACAAAATAAAACTACTTTGAATATCAAATAGAACAAGATGATACTCACGAAGGTCCAACCTCCCCAAGCTTAGGTGTTTACAAAAGTTGGTGATAAAGTTGAACTTTCTTGTGAGCTATCCTTTTTCTAGCTCCCCAGCAATGGTGTCAGAAATCTTCCTTGATGCGAGCGCCAGAAAACTTCCTGACAGTTGTCGTAGGAGCTTCTCGCTTCACCTTAACGGTTGAGACTCTAAGTGGAGAGTGATGTAGTAAATGGAAGTCTTCCCCACGAGGGAAACTCGAGGGTTTAAATATCAAACTCTCGGTGAGCTGTGTGTAAGAGAATGATCCTCTTTGTTCTTCGTCAAGCAACCTACAAAATAGTTGTAGATTGTTTTGTGCCCTCAACTTCACCAAGTGGTTGTCAAGCACAAGGTGTATGTAAGCAAAAATGAAATAAAATACAATAAAAGTAAAATGCAATACAATAGTAAAGTAAATATGCAATGGTGGTAAATGCAATGGAATATGATGTTTTTGGGTTTGGTTTGGTGTTTGCAAGTATGAGAAATGTTCTTGTATTTTCGGATTTAATTAGTACTGAAAATAAAAATTGATGTAGATGTGTTGGATAGTGTTTTCTTATGGTATAAAATGGACCGGGGTTCTTGGTTTCGCTTATGCACTATCACTTTGAGTCGGGGTGGACACGGGACACTCTAGTTTACATAATATTGGTGCAACATGTTAAAGTATGGATAGCAATTCATATGGACATCACGTCCTAACATAGATATATTATTTCTAACAATTCACTTATATTCCACTAGAAAGGGGGGTCTCCAAGCAATCTAGTGTTAAGATCAATTTCAGAGTATAGCATTAAGTTCTATACATGTAGTTAAAATAGGAACATACTTGATCTAGTCTAAGCATGGTATTTTATTTATCCCTAGTGAGGCAACTAAGTAAGGTAAACACCCAAGTGATTCGCAAGTTTTACTGTCCTACCTGCAAGATCACCCCCGTTGCTCCAACTAATGCACACGTTCCCCCACACATGCTCCCATATACAAGTTTGATCAAAACAAGTAAACAAGAACATGATACATGATATGCATCTATTCATATACTTCCAATACTAAACAATTGCAATCTCAAATATCAACTATATAAAGATTCACCACATAGGTAATACAAATATGAACGTAATCATGTTATGCAGCTCAGATGGTTCTAATACAATCGAGATCATGAGAGAGAGATACAATAGCTACTGCCACAAACCCGTAGTCCTGGGGTGGACTACTCCCCCTTCATCATGGTGAAGGTGCTGGAGTCATTGGAGGAGGTGGAGATCATACCCACAGCGCCCCGCTGGAGTTTTCCCCCTCTAATCTTCTACCTCCTACCTCTCTGTTTCGTGTTTCTGTCATCTGCGGTGCTCCTTTCCGAGAATCATCAGGAGACCTTTTTTATACGTGGTTTTAGGATAGAACCTTCGCCGAAAAGGAAGAATCGACGGCATCGGAGACTCGAGGAGCAAATAAGCACACCACACGATTCAGGGGGGGTGGACACGTGTGGTGGGCCCATTCCTCCCTCGGCCTTCTTCTTTCACTGATGTTTGGCCCAATGTTATTGGTTTTGATAAATACTGGGTCCCGTGAAGTTTCACGTCAATTGGACATCGTTTTGGTACCTGAAAGTCCAAAAGATTGAAATAGGGGTTTTCTGCCTCGGCAGGGTTAATTCCAAAACAATATGGGCAGTGTGAATTATTCCCAAATATCATTATAAAACATGAATATACCCCATATATGATGAAAATATGTTGGAATATCAAGTAATAAAGTGCAAAGTTCATGGATGTATTTTACATGCATCAGTATCATGTGTGCGTCATGCATGCGCTCCAAGTGACTGTCCAGGCAAGTGTGTTCCTCTATCTTTATGGAAAGGAAATCTCCAAGAAGCTCGTGCTTCCACATACGCACATGTATTTCGAACTCCTCTCTCAGCTGATCCACCATCGCATATGGGTCAAGGTCACCCATGCGCGTATGTAGTTTGTCCAACATTCTGTAGCGCATTATCACTTGAATGTATGTGGACATTTCTTGACGATAATAGAGGTCCTCCCACTATCATGGGTCTCATAGTGATCTGGCTCGTCCAAATCCATCGTGAGGCATATGAAGTCGACCATGTTGTTCTTACTAAGAAGGTTATTCAGACACACAAGCCACTCATGGAAGTTTGATCCATCTTGTTTGAGCTTTTCAGCAACTACCCACTCAGCAATCTCAAAAGAAGCTTCACGGCAAACTATTTATACACTTACAATTGCAAAAAGTACTTTCGACTCAGTTTATAATTATGCGAGTGCAATTTAAATTGTGTTTATAAAGAACTCCACTAAAACTATTATCCCTAAAAAGTTTTTAGAGATTATAGGATCCCAATTCACTACACTGCCCTCGATCATCACGGTCGATGATATAGTAGCAAAGGTGGACGTCGAAACGTTGATCATATGATTCATGTGAATCATGCTTGATCTTTCAATCATCCAGCATTCCGATGCCATGTCTGTAAATGCTAGGCTCACCAACTTAACCTTACGTGTTTAGCTGAGCAACATGGCTTACACGCACCATATGCGAATGCAGATATGTCTGACACCCAATCATCATGACGTACCTCATAACGGAGAACCTTCTTGGTGGTGCACACTAAGGGAGAACACTTTTGTTGGTATTATGTTTTAGGGATCATCTTATTTATGCTACCGCCGAGTATCTAATACTAGCACACAAAATATGCACAAACAATAAACATCATATGTAAATGAGATGCGATATGGCCCTTTACGCTATGATCTCCATCCTGCGCATCCGGGTTTGGCGCCAGGGTTCGAGCGCCTCCAGATCATAGTCCACCATTATAGTGGCTGTTACTACTACTTAGCAACAGAAAATAAATTACTTTACCTTGACTATGACCATATCACATCACAACGTCGCTGCAAAACAAAGTTAGATGCTTCTACTTTATCTTTGCATATTTTATGTGGCTGTTAGGGCTTTCGCACAAGAACCGTTCTTACCTATGAACTTCAACCACAACGTTGATCAAATAGTTGTCTATACTATACCCCTTTTGGGGCCCTTCTTTGCAAATGGCATACCAACTAATATGAGAGAGACAGACAGCCCACAAAGCCACTTATACGGTACAAGCCGTATGTCAAGCATGGACTAGTCTCACGAATTAACGCATAAACTCGGTTGGGGGACGCTTCATCAAGCATTATTGCGTATGCACAAGTACACATGGGAGGGTAACAACTATAAGATAAACGTCCACATGCTAGAACTCGTGTTTTCTACCCGTACTAACAATACTATGCATAGATCCAGCTCTAATACCACTCTAGAGGTTCGCACCTGAAAACAATAAATTTTTCCTACACCAAGAACCCTAATTCCAGGATTTATCTATTAGTAATGCAGTAAAGGGAGAGGATTATCACAAACTTACTAGTTGAAGACCGAAAAGCCTTGTCAATGTTCAAGAGAACATGGTTAAAGTAGTCATATAGACACCAAACTTGGGGTCGTGTTGAAGTCTGATGGCTCCTATGGCTCCAACAACTCCTAGTGCCACAAGTGAAGTACCTCAGGGGGAGTTACACATGTTCGGCGCATAACGATGACTCCCACTCCTCTCATACAGTAGAGAACATGGAAGTAGACCTTCTAGATCCGAATCCCGCAGCACGATGGCGCTCCATGGTGAAGAAGTCTCCAGTTCGCGCAGTCCACACTTGGGACCGCGGTCACGAGAGAGAGAGAGAGAGAGAGAGAGAGAGAGAGAGAGAGAGAGAGAGAGAGAGAGGAAATAAATAACTGGTAGTCTCCCCAAATAGAGGGAACCTTTTATTATTTATTGGTGTGTTTATTTCCTCCAAATACCTCTTAATATATAGGGAAAAGAGGCATCCTCCAGACTTTCCCTGAAACCCTTCCGGTTTTCTCTCTTTATTTTCTTTGGTGATTCCGATGATACCAAAATGATCTCCGAGCATCATCAAACTCTTAAGAGTGATACCCCATGGTTCGAGAACACTCCACACCTGGTTGATATCCATCTCATACAAATGATCATCAGCGGGACCTGGATGCCCATGATCATCCCTATGCATTCCACGAATCTTTGTCGTTGAACCATAAATGCTATATCCTATTCCTTTTGCTGCTGCGATACTTGCATTGTCCTAGATCTGATCAATGACATCACCATGTCGTGTTTAACCCCATTACCTATAAATGCTACTTAACTCGTTCCGACAAGTGATATCCCTATGACCTAGTCACACGCTACACAGCTTTATGGATATAATTTCTCCGACTAGGCCCTTAAGTATGTCTCTATCACACGGATGAAAAAATCCCGCTCTAGATACATAGGCCTCTACATGCCCATTTGAAGTACCTGAACACACCTTTATGATTACACGTTTCACCGAGTGAAGTTTAATGATATCAAGGCATTCTCGGGTGACAGTGATTAATATGGTCTCACAGTCTAAGGAACAAGACACTATGTTTCCTAATCATCATAACTAGAACTTTGTGACATGATCGTGTTACAATGCTTAGAATTGGTATGTTAATCATCTCATTCTCCCAACGAATTGACTCCATTGTCTATTGGCATAAATTCCACATAATCAGGAAACCTTGATCATCTATTGACCAGTGAACCAGTGACTAGAGATTCACCGGGAACACCTGGTTGTTCACATATATCACGTGTATCGACGTTTTGCTTTCAATACGGTTATCGCATGATACAAAATATAATTATAAACTTTGTGAAATATGATAATAATTTATATTATTATTTGTCTCTATGGCATATTTCCAACACTTATTCTTCACCATTTCCTCCAGCCCGCTCTGTAGTCTCTCTGTTATCCACTTTAAGTAAATAAGGAAGAAACCTTGTTCCATCTCAAATAATTTGTGTGCAGATATTTTTGCAACATCCCTAACAGAAACCTTCACTCTTATGTTCTTGTAGAAAGTCTTGAAGATTTCATGCCAATCCACATTAACTAGGACACTCAGAGTAGAAGAAACCTGTGTTATCACTTTCCATGTAAACGATTGAGAAGGTATTCCTTCAATCTTCACCCACACCTCCTGGAATTCCTCCAAAGGTTCACCTTCCCCTTTCCAATTCTCAAAAGACACATTAACACCTTTTTCTTCAGGTTTATAGAGGGATACTCCACCAAATCTTTTATCTTCTTGGATGGAGGGAACCTCACTAAAAATCTTCTATCTGCTAGCTGCCTAATTTGCCAAAACCAGTTCACTTTCCATATTTCATTAAAATTCTTCTCTAATCCCTTATCATTTATCTCACCCTCATTCACGATCACAATGCCAACACTCTCAATATTTAGCCATTTGATTGCCTCAGGGCCTTGCACATCAACATGAAAAAAATCCCAGGCATGGATTGGCACTCCCCTAGTATTAAGCCATTGGCGGAGGTTTATACCACTCAGCATCGGAATGCATGTGATGACCAGGTTTACCACACATAAAACGCAGCTTTGGCCTTCCACACAACCCCACATAATGACCAGGCTCTCCATAATTGAAGCATATCAGGTGTATGTACCTTGGATCCATATGTCGACCTTGAAATAGGGGTTTTCTGCCGCGGCAGGGTTAATTCCAAACCAATATGGGAAGTGTGAATTATTCCCAAATATCATTATAAAACATGAATATACCCCATATATGATGAAAATATATTGGAATATCAAGTAATAAAGTGCAAAGTTCATGGATGTATTTCACATGCATCAGTGTCATGTGTGCATCATGCATGCGCTCCAAGTGACTGTCGAGGAAAGTGTGTTCCTCTATCTTTATGTAAAGGAAATCTCCAAGCAGCTCGTGCTTCCACATACGCACCTGTATTTCGAACTCCTCTCTCAGCTGATCCACCATCGCATATGGGTCAAGGTCACCCATGAGCGGACGTAGTTTGTCCAACATTCTGTAGCGCATTATCACTTGAATGTACGTGGACATTTCTTGACGATAATAGAGGTCTTCCCTCTATCGTGGGGTCTCATAGTGATCTAGCTCGTCCAAATCCATCGTGAGGCATATGAAGTCGACCATGTTGTTCTTACTAAGAAGGTCATTCATATGCACAAGCCACTCAGGGAAGTTTGATCCATCTTGTTTGAGCTTTTAAGCAACTACCCATTCAGCAATCTCAAAAGAAGCTTCACGACGAACTATTTCTACACTTACAATTACAAAGGACATTAGACTAAGTTTATAATTATGAGAGTAAAATTTAAATTGTGTTTATAAAGAACTCCACTAAAACTATTATCCCTGAAAAGGTTTTAGAGATTACACGATCCCCATTCACTACACTACTCTCGATCATCACGGTCGATGATATAATTGCAAAGGTGGACGTTGAAACATTGATCACATCATTCATGCGACTCATGCTTGATCTTTCGATCATCCCTTGTTCCGAGGCCATGTCTGTACATGCTAGGCTCGCCAACTTAACCTTACGTGTTTAGCTAAGAAACATGGCTTACACGCACCGTATGCGAACGCAGATATGTCTGACACCCGATCGTCACGACGTACCTCATAACTGAAAACCTTCTTAGTGGTGCACACTAAGGGAGAACACTTTTGTTGGTATTATGTTTTAGGGATCATCTTATTTATGCTACCATTGAGTATCTAATACTAGCACAAAAAAGATGCACATACAATAAACATCATATGTAAATGAGATGCGATATGGCCCTTTGCGTTGTGATCTCAATCCTGCGCATTCGGGTTTGGCGCCAGGGTTCGAGCGCTTCCAAATCATAATCCACCATTATAGCGGCCGTTACTAGTACTTAGCAATAGAAAATAAACTATTTTACCTTGACTATGACCATATCACATCACAACGTTCCTGCAAAACAAAGTTAGATGATTCTACTTTATCTTTGCATATTTTATGTGGCTGTTAGTCACGCAAGAACCGTTCTTACCTAAGAACTTCAACCACAACATTGATCAAATAGTTGTCTATATTATACCCCTTTTGGGGCCCTCCAAATGCCTCTTAATATTTAGGGAAAAGAGGACATCCTCCGGACTTTCCCGAAATCCTTCCGGTTTTCTCTCTTTATTTTCTTTGGTGATTCTGATGATACCAAAATGATCTCCGGGCATCATGAAACTATTAAGCGTGATACCCCACGGTTCGAGAACACTCCACACATGGTTGATATCCATCTCGTACAAATGATCATCAGCGGGACCTGGATGCCCATGATCATCCCTATGCATTACATGAATCTTTGTCATTGAACCATAAACGCTATATCCTATTCATTTTGCCTCTGCAATACTTGCATTGTCCGAGATCTGATCAACAACATCACCATGCCGTGTTCAATCCCATTACATACAAATGCTACTTAACTCGTTCCGACAAGTGATATCCCTATGACCTAGTCACACGCTACACAGCTTTATGGATACAATTTCTCTGAGTGGGCCCTTAAGTATGTCTCTGTCACATGGCTGAAAAAATCCCGCTCTAGATACATAGGCCTCTACATGCCCATTTAAAGTACCTGAACACACCTTTATGATTACATGTTTCACCGAGTGAAGTTTAATGATATCAAGGCATTCTCGGGTGACATTGATTAATATGGTCTCACAGTCTAAGGAACAAGACACTATGTTTTCTAATCATCGTAACTTGAACTTTGTGACATGATCGTGTTACAATTCTTAGATTGGGTATGTTCATCATCTCATTCTCCCAACGAAGTGACTCCATTGTCTATTGGCATAAATTCCACAAGATCAGGATACCTTGATCATCTATTGACCAATGAACCAATGACTAGAGATTCACCGGGAACACCTGGTTGTTTACATATCACACGTGTATTGACGTTTTGCTTTCAATATAGTTATGGCATGATACAAAACCTAATTATAAACTTTGTGAAATATGATAATAATTTATATTATTATTTGTCTCTATGGTATATTTCCAACATTTATTCTTCACCCCGCTCTGTAGTCTCTCTGTTATCCACTGTAAAGTAAATAAGGAAGAAACCTTGTTCCATCTCAAATAATTTGTGTGCAGATATTTTTGCAACATCCCTAACAGAAACCTTCACTCTTATGTTCTTGTAGAAAGCTTGAAGATTTCATGCCAATCCACATTAACTAGGACACCCAGAGTAGAAGAAACATGTGCTATCACTTTCCATGTACACCATTGAGAAGGTATTCCTTCAATCTTCACCCACACCTCCTGGAATTCCTCCAAAGGTTCACCTTCTCCTTTCCAATTCTCAAAAGACACATTAACACCTTTTTCTTCAGGTTTATAGTGGGAAACTCCACCAAATCTTTTATCTTCTTGGATGGAGGGAACCTCACTAAAAATCTTCTATCTGCTAGATGCGTAATTTGCCAAAACCAGTTCACTTTCCATATTTCATTAAAATTCTTCTCTAATCCCTTATCATTTATCTCACCCTCATTCACGATCACAATGCCAACACTCTCAATATTTAGCCATTTGATTGCCTCAGGGCCTTGCACATCAACATGAAAAAAATCCCAGGCATGGATTGGCACTCCCCTAGTATTAAGCCATTGGCGGAGGTTTATACCACTCAGCATCGGAATGCATGTGATGACCAGGTTTACCACACATAAAACGCAGCTTTGGCCTTCCACACAACCCCACATAATGACCAGGCTCTCCATAATTGAAGCATATCAGGTGTATGTACCTTGGATCCATATGTCGACCTTGAAATAGGGGTTTTCTGCCGCGGCAGGGTTAATTCCAAACCAATATGGGAAGTGTGAATTATTCCCAAATATCATTATAAAACATGAATATACCCCATATATGATGAAAATATATTGGAATATCAAGTAATAAAGTGCAAAGTTCATGGATGTATTTCACATGCATCAGTGTCATGTGTGCATCATGCATGCGCTCCAAGTGACTGTCGAGGAAAGTGTGTTCCTCTATCTTTATGTAAAGGAAATCTCCAAGCAGCTCGTGCTTCCACATACGCACCTGTATTTCGAACTCCTCTCTCAGCTGATCCACCATCGCATATGGGTCAAGGTCACCCATGAGCGGACGTAGTTTGTCCAACATTCTGTAGCGCATTATCACTTGAATGTACGTGGACATTTCTTGACGATAATAGAGGTCTTCCCTCTATCGTGGGGTCTCATAGTGATCTAGCTCGTCCAAATCCATCGTGAGGCATATGAAGTCGACCATGTTGTTCTTACTAAGAAGGTCATTCATATGCACAAGCCACTCAGGGAAGTTTGATCCATCTTGTTTGAGCTTTTAAGCAACTACCCATTCAGCAATCTCAAAAGAAGCTTCACGACGAACTATTTCTACACTTACAATTACAAAGGACATTAGACTAAGTTTATAATTATGAGAGTAAAATTTAAATTGTGTTTATAAAGAACTCCACTAAAACTATTATCCCTGAAAAGGTTTTAGAGATTACACGATCCCCATTCACTACACTACTCTCGATCATCACGGTCGATGATATAATTGCAAAGGTGGACGTTGAAACATTGATCACATCATTCATGCGACTCATGCTTGATCTTTCGATCATCCCTTGTTCCGAGGCCATGTCTGTACATGCTAGGCTCGCCAACTTAACCTTACGTGTTTAGCTAAGAAACATGGCTTACGCATGCCGTGTAACGCAGAGATATATACGACACCCGATCGTCACGACGTACCTCATAACTGAAAACCTTCTTAGTGGTGCACACTAAGGGAGAACACTTTTGTTGGTATTATGTTTTAGGGATCATCTTATTTATGCTACCATTGAGTATCTAATACTAGCACAAAAAAGATGCACATACAATAAACATCATATGTAAATGAGATGCGATATGGCCCTTTGCGTTGTGATCTCAATCCTGCATTCGGGTTTGGCGCCAGGGTTCGAGCGCTTCCAAATCATAATCCACCATTATAGCGGCCGTTACTAGTACTTAGCAATAGAAAATAAACTATTTTACCTTGACTATGACCATATCACATCACAACGTTCCTGCAAAACAAAGTTAGATGATTCTACTTTATCTTTGCATATTTTATGTGGCTGTTAGTCACGCAAGAACCGTTCTTACCTAAGAACTTCAACCACAACATTGATCAAATAGTTGTCTATATTATACCCCTTTTGGGGCCCTCCAAATGCCTCTTAATATTTAGGGAAAAGAGGACATCCTCCGGACTTTCCCGAAATCCTTCCGGTTTTCTCTCTTTATTTTCTTTGGTGATTCTGATGATACCAAAATGATCTCCGGGCATCATGAAACTATTAAGCGTGATACCCCACGGTTCGAGAACACTCCACACATGGTTGATATCCATCTCGTACAAATGATCATCAGCGGGACCTGGATGCCCATGATCATCCCTATGCATTACATGAATCTTTGTCATTGAACCATAAACGCTATATCCTATTCATTTTGCCTCTGCAATACTTGCATTGTCCGAGATCTGATCAACAACATCACCATGCCGTGTTCAATCCCATTACATACAAATGCTACTTAACTCGTTCCGACAAGTGATATCCCTATGACCTAGTCACACGCTACACAGCTTTATGGATACAATTTCTCTGAGTGGGCCCTTAAGTATGTCTCTGTCACATGGCTGAAAAAATCCCGCTCTAGATACATAGGCCTCTACATGCCCATTTAAAGTACCTGAACACACCTTTATGATTACATGTTTCACCGAGTGAAGTTTAATGATATCAAGGCATTCTCGGGTGACATTGATTAATATGGTCTCACAGTCTAAGGAACAAGACACTATGTTTTCTAATCATCGTAACTTGAACTTTGTGACATGATCGTGTTACAATTCTTAGATTGGGTATGTTCATCATCTCATTCTCCCAACGAAGTGACTCCATTGTCTATTGGCATAAATTCCACAAGATCAGGATACCTTGATCATCTATTGACCAATGAACCAATGACTAGAGATTCACCGGGAACACCTGGTTGTTTACATATCACACGTGTATTGACGTTTTGCTTTCAATATAGTTATGGCATGATACAAAACCTAATTATAAACTTTGTGAAATATGATAATAATTTATATTATTATTTGTCTCTATGGTATATTTCCAACATTTATTCTTCACCCCGCTCTGTAGTCTCTCTGTTATCCACTGTAAAGTAAATAAGGAAGAAACCTTGTTCCATCTCAAATAATTTGTGTGCAGATATTTTTGCAACATCCCTAACAGAAACCTTCACTCTTATGTTCTTGTAGAAAGCTTGAAGATTTCATGCCAATCCACATTAACTAGGACACCCAGAGTAGAAGAAACATGTGCTATCACTTTCCATGTACACCATTGAGAAGGTATTCCTTCAATCTTCACCCACACCTCCTGGAATTCCTCCAAAGGTTCACCTTCTCCTTTCCAATTCTCAAAAGACACATTAACACCTTTTTCTTCAGGTTTATAGTGGGAAACTCCACCAAATCTTTTATCTTCTTGGATGGAGGGAACCTCACTAAAAATCTTCTATCTGCTAGATGCGTAATTTGCCAAAACCAGTTCACTTTCCATATTTCATTAAAATTCTTCTCTAATCCTTATCATCTATCTCACACTCATTCACGATCACAATGCCAACGTTCTCAATATTTATGCATTTGATTGCCTCAGGGCCTTCCACGTCAACATGAAAAAAATCCCAGGCATGGCACTCCCCCAGTATTAAGCCATTGGCAGAGGTTTATACCACTCAGCACCGGAATCCATGTGATGACCAGCTTTACCACATATAAAACACTGCCTTGGCCTTCCACACAACCCCACATAATGACCAGGCTCTCAATAATTGAAGCATAGCAGGTGTATGTATCTTGGATCCGTATGCCAACCTTGTGAGGAGCTATTGATCTTCTTAGAGTTACCCCCTGATGATGTACTTTTCCTAGCAACTTGATTTACTCCTTCAGATCCACTCTGCTGATTCTTCTTCTTCCCTTAATTGGTTCCTTGCTGCTGACCTAAATTTTCCTGTAGCCCAACACTACTATTTTGGCTAACTAATCCTTGTTGCATCATCGGATTGATCTGACTCGCGTATGGCATCTAAGGAAACTGTCTCGCCCTAGGTAATTGATTCTGCACCATGGGGGAGGATAGAAAGGTGGCCACTGTCCCATAGCGTAGCACATCCCTGGTTGGAACAGTGGATACATACGTTGAGCATCACCTCCAAATTGTTGCATCTGTGGCTGTGTGAAGATCCCTGCCATTGGATTTAGTGTTGGAGACAGCGTTAGAGGTCTCTGTCCTACACCGGTCTGGGCTGCCAATGGCGGCGGCTGCGCACGACCGCCAAGGCTACTGCCTTGTCGCCCTTAACTGGTCTATACCGATCCCCGCCTCGATCCACTCCGGCCATCTTCACCACCTCCACGAAAGTTGCCTTTCCAGTCTCTCATCCCCACCAATCCTTAGAGAAGATAAACTTCTGTGGGATTTGTAGGAGGCCTCCATGAGCTGGAAAACAATCCTCCGGCGAGAAGGTCCCCTCCTCGAACAACTCCCGCTGAATCCACACCAGCACACCCGGAGCCGAAACCCTAGATAGGAGTCGCGGTCCACGCTGATTCTCCCCGAGAAGCTTATCTGGAGGAGGCGTAAACTTAGCAGGCACAACCCCTCTCAACCCCTGATTTCCGCCATATATGGGGACATGTGTCGCACATCCATGATCGACACGGGTTGCCGACGGAGTATCACTAATCGGTGAGGTATCTCGGCTCAAAACTCGTCTTCGCGCTCGATCTCCAATCCCCTCTCGCGGTGGCGACTCGAGCACCTCATCGGCGACACGCCTCTCACCGGTAGACCAAGATGTCCTCTTCCTCTCTTCACCTCCTCCTCCCCTTTAACCACCTCCGCGGAACTCCGAGGAATAATCTCTCTCGAGATAGGTAGAGGCACGTTGGTCCGGTAAGGAGTCGACCGGAGAGGCGATGAGATCGATCTCTCGCGGTCACGAGAGCACATAGAGGTCTCAGGAGGAGAGGTCATTCTCCCCAGACTTCTTAAGCACGTCACTGCAGAGGTCCTCGCCACGAAGCCTTGTTCGTCGATTTTGTGGTTGCCTTTCTCTAATGACATGATCTCGTGCAAGCTCAATTGCTCATACTTACATTTTTTCATTTTATGCGACTACATAGTGTCGATTCGTAAAGTAACGCCCTCTCAAAAGAATTGTACGTAAAATAATTATTATTCCCTCCGATCCATAATAAGCAGTGGAGGAGCTAGAGGGCCGACAACCAGGGTGCATGGTGGTGCCAAAGCAGTCAAAAAATATTTTTTAGGGATAGCACACATGGTGAAAAATTGCTATTTCGCAAAGAAAACAAAATTTACCCGGTATCATGTGCACCCACATACTTGCACTTGCATCCTCCACTGATAATAAGTGTCACTCATCTAGTATAAAATTTGTACTACCTTAGTACAAAATCAGCGACACTTATTTTGGATCGGTGTGAGTACATTGGTTGCATTGAGCCAAAGAAGTGACATGGAGTGGATAGTCCTAGGATGAAAAAAAGAGGTTAGGGAAGAAAAACAAAAGCTCAAAAAACAAATCTTAGAGAAAAACTACTCAAACTGAAAAGTAAGGCCCATGGACTAAGCAAACCATCTCGGGCACTGGACTTATTACGGCCTGGGCCAACTCTGCAAAACGAGGCTCTTTCCTTTCCGTACATCTTTTCCTCTTCCCTCTTGCAAACACGAAGGAAAGAATAAAGTGTTGAGCAGTTAAAAAAGAACACGAAGGAAAGAAAGAAACTCGCTACTGAGCTTCGACGAAGCTTTTCTCCATCGTGTACAAGAACGCGAGGATCTTATCATCTTGCTCGTTGTGGTGGAATAGAAACCACACAATAGTTATACTCCTCGTGTTGTAAAATATAAGATGTTTTAGCTTTGTGAATAAAGTGTATCTAGATTTTTAGTGTGTATGTTCATTTAGATTTGAATTCAAGCTGCAAAACAATCTATGATTCGGCGGCTAGCAGGGTGGTTGTACCCCCAACCCACCAGTGTTCAAACTCTAGGTTTGACAGGGTGTGTTGCATAAAAGGTGGAATATTTTTTCAGTAGGAGGAGACGTTTCCATCGACAATGAGACGTCCGTGGTGACTTCGTCAATCTCAAGACCACCAGCTCAGTCTCTCGGAGATGCTTATAGGTTTACGGTGTGCGTGTGTGCGTTTATAGGGGTGGGTGCATGTACGTGTTGTGAGCGTCTACGATTGTCCTGTGTTTCTAAAAAAAGTTTGGAATGAACCTACACAACAAAAAAGTGTCTAAATACACTCCTTTAACAAAGATAAAATATCTTATATTTCGAAACGGAGGAGTGCTCGTTACTCCAACACAAAGTTTGGCTGCCAAGCCGCCTGTAAGGGCATCTCCACGGGCACGACCCAACCGGTCCAAACGCGTCTGAACGGACTCGGACTCGCGCACCATGAGCGGCTCTCCAGCGGAACGATCCAACCTTAGTGACACGCCCGGCCTGACCCATCGGCACACCAAATTGGGCAATGTTTGCGTCGGTCCGGACAGCGCGCGGACCGCGCGGGTGTCCGCCAGTCAGCCGCTCGGGCTCATATGTAAGTGAAACATTAGTACTTAAACTTGTTTCCCATTAGATTTGGCCATGCCCATTATAAAAAGACACATTTGAACAACATTAAAATACTACTACTGCTGCTGGAGGAGGCCGTTCGTACGGCTACTTGTCGTCGTTGCCGCTGCCGCTGGCCTGTCGTTCGCCGCCCATATGGCGTGCTGCTGGAGGCGTTCACAACGACGTGGGCCATGATCCGCCGCCTCCCGGTTGACCAGGCCCTCTCCATCTCGGTTGCCCGGTGGTTCCTTGCCTCCTGGTCGGCCCGAGCCGCGTCCAACACCTGTCCCTTGACGATCTCCCTCGCCGCCCTCGCTGCAGCCTCCGCTTGTCGATCCTCCCGGCGGGCACGGTTGTAACATTCCAGCATTAGAGCTTAGAAATAAGCTGAGATGAGGTGTGTGCATTGCATTCATGCATAGAAAATCTGGATAATTTTTGCGCTTTTAAATAAAACTTGTCAAAATGATTGTAGCTTCTTTCAACTTGGTGGAACTGAAGTAGATCATCAAGTTGACTGCGATAAGGTTCAATATGACCTTTGCTAAAACCTTACCTTTGGATAATATAATTTGATCTAAGGGTAGATCAAATGTAATAAAACTAAGTCACAATACACTATTTAATAAGGAGTACTAGATCTTCTAGAGATCATTACATGGTATTCCATACAACAACTAAAGGATGAATACTGAATATTCCAAATATGATATCAAGGTATTATCTACCACAAACCATGAATATTAAGTTAAGTATATAACTTAAGTAACGAAACTCTATAACTAAATCTGATACACTTGCTTGCCATAGTTATTCCTACTATGGGTATCATGGTAGTTCTTAAACATTAACTCTTATCACAAATAGAGTAGAAAGGGAAGTCAAGCCAAGACCATCTAGCACATACCCTAAATATCATATTAAGTGATGACATTCCTGTTTAACCAAGTCCTGGTGTTAAGTTGATCATCAATGTTGAGTGATAAATTCTTGACCTAGAACTTATTAACTCTTAGCCTTTGACCTATTATATTGACCTTCCAAAGACCTCAAGTAAATTTATAAGAAGGAGGAACTAGTTATGGTAGAGTGTGCCATCATCAATGGAATGTGATTCTTAGTGGTTATCAAACCATTTGATGTTGGATTAGTTAACTCACTCATAAGTTAACTAGAAGAAGTATCTACATCCAAGAAGTAACTAGTGCTTGAGGAGCTATGAGAAAGCTAGTAGTATTAGTGTATCAAATAATAATCCTGTTAAGCCAAGTAGGTATAAGCTTAAAGTAAGCTTCCTTAACAAGATAGACCCTATGAAGAGACTAGTACAAGTCTACTACTTAGTTGACAATAGATCTTGATCAAACAAATAGAAGCCTAAGTTTATCATGATCAAAGAATGGTGGTCATTATTCTCAAGTCACCTGAGGATAAATGACTAGGTGTTGAAGTAGAATTGTGAGTATACCAAATTGGGTAAATCCGTAGTAAGCTGAATCATCTAGCTTGATCATGAGAAGTTAAGCTAGAGTTTGATGAAGTATATAATATGAGTTGTATGGAGTAGTTGGAGGCATAGTAGCTTAACCAAGCTAATACAAGAATAAACATGTATTATGGAGAGTAATACAAGTGTGACATTTGCTGTTATCAAGATACTCTTCCGGTGATGCCCTGAGAGGCAATAATAAAATTGTTATTATATATATTCCTTATATATGATAGATGTTTATTTTACATGCTAGAATTGTATTAATCAGGAAACATCAATACATGTGTGTTTAATAAACAAAAAGGGTTCCTAGTTATGCCTCTCTTATAGACTAGCTTGTTGATTAACAAGATGATCAAAGTTTCCTGATCATGGAAATTGGATGTTGTTAATAACAAGGTCACACCATTGGTGGAATGATGTGATGAACATTCATCCGAAGTATAGCATTATGATCAAGTCATTATGTTTATATTGCTACAACATCATACGAAGTAATCTTTATCCTTAGACCATGAGATCATGTTAATTCCTGACACCGGAAGAGTATCTTGATAACATCAAACGTCACACCGTAACAGGGTGACTATAAAGATGGGTTCAGTACTACGAAGGTGTTATGTTGAGGCTCATGGATCAAGAGTGGAATTTGTCAATACCGATGACGGATAGATATACTCTGGGCCCTCTCGGTTATATCACATTAAGATAGCTTGCAAGCAAGTGATGTGATCACTAGAATGTTATATCACGGGAACGAGAAAAGAGTGCATGTCGGTAACGAGATCGAACTAGGTATGGAGATACCGATGATCGAATCTCGGACATTTAATATATCGAGAGACAAAGGGATTTAGTTACAAGCGTTAAAGGTTCTCACGATCACAGAAGTCATCGTTGAATGTGTAGGAGTCAGTACGGATCTCCAGGTCCTGCTGCTGATTATTGATCGGAGAAGGGTCTCGATCATGTCTGCATTATTCGCGAACCGTAGGGTGGCACACTTAAGAGTTACCGGACACCATTTTGGAGCACATATGTTTCACACGAAAGAATTGCAAAACACAGGAATTGTTTCAATAGAAACCGGAAATTGTTTCGGGTGAAATTGCAGAAAGAGGTTCTGCATGTGATATTGAAATATTGCAAGGGGCTATATGTGAATGTTTGTTAATTAAAGTAATTAATAAAATTCTGAATAAATTTAATAAAAGAGTTTTATTAAATGAGAGAGCATTAAATTTGGAGAAATTTAATGCATTTAAAGTGGAGACTTTAAAAGGGAATGTGAAGAAGCATTTTAATGTGGAGGGGTTACCACCACATGAATGGGGGAGGTGAGGGGTCACCCCATGCGGACCATGGAGAGAGGGCACCCCCTCCTCCTATAAAAGGCCACCCATTCCCTCCTTCATCCTTACACCTCCTTGTGAAGGATCTCTCTCCCCCTCTAGAATTATTCCCCCATGGTCTCAGATTAGTGAGATACATGTTCCTGGTGGCATTTAAATGCAGGAAGGAGTTCTTTGCTTCTGCTGGATCGCTGGAGCGAGGAGGTGGAGGTTGTCCGGTGGCTTGAAGGTGTGTGCGAGTACGGATGCGCTGCTGAGTTGTGGCGCTCGGACTTCCTCACGATCTTGAGATCGACAAGTGTACGACTACATCAACCACGAGTTCCTACTTGTTAACAAAACTCGTTTTCTTCGAGGGTAAGTTCTTGTTGGATGTATGTCCACCCGTTGCTTTGTACCTAGTAGATAGATCTTGGCGTGTAGTTCACACCGTAGGAAAATTTTTGTTTTCTATGCTGCGGACCCAACACATACCTCTTCCAAAGGATTCATATCACCTGTGATATAGAAAATTGTAATCTTGCAAGCCTTGGAAGTAGTTGGAAGATGGACTTAAAGGAGTTTATGGGTGGAGTTAGTAAAAGTTATAGTGATGGATTCATCAGAGGTAGTTTAGAAATGGAAGTGATATACTGGAGAAGAATGGAGGAGGATTATTGTTGAAGTGGCGTGACCATGTCATCATATGATGTTGGATATGGTGGAGCCAGATGACTAGTTCCTTTAGATAAAATATATCCTAGTGAAGCAGATGAGAGATTTAAATAAAGTATATTTAGGAAAGGAATTCCTTAACTATGACCCCAGCTTAGTGAAGTGTGAGGACTGGAATTCTTGAGAAACCTTTAACCAACAGTATATCAAGCCATGACAAGACCCATGTCTACCTCTTTGTCCAAAACCCTAGAATTAAGTTAGTAGTGGAACCAATTCCTATTTTTAGGTAACCATTGAATAATATCTCTTGGTCAAATGAAACTACCCAGAGATAGTCAGAATACCAGTTGGGGGTATATTGATGAAAGCCTTGTCTGCCTCATCATCTTAAGCCCTATTAGAAACTTAGAATAAAGAACCATCGAGACCATACTAGGAAATAATCTCAATATCACACTCTGAGTTGAGATATAATCCATGGTCACAAAACATGAAGGCAATTGATGTCTACGCACTTCTATTCTTGTAGACAGTTGTTGGGCCTCCAAGTGCAGAGGTTTGTAGAACAGCAGCAAGTTTTCCCTTAAGTGGATCACCCAAGGTTTATCGAACTCAGGGAGGAAGTAGTCAAAGGTATCCCCTCTCAAGCAACCCTGCAATCAAGATACAAGAAGTCTCTTGTGTCCCCAACACACCCAATACACTTGTTAGGTGTATAGATGCACTAGTTCGGGGAAGAGATAGTGAAATACAAGTGGTATATATAAGACAACGGTGCTAGAAAATAGCTTGATGGCGTGAAAGAGACTAAAGGCAAACTGAAATAAAGATAGAAGCAAGCAAACATGTAACAGATCTAATTGCAAACGATGTTTCAATGCTTATAAACAAGGCCTAGGGATCATACTTTCACTAGTGAACACTCATATAAATATCTTCTCTTTAGGATACTACTCTTAACTACTCTCCGGTTGGACACTCTAATCGTTGGTAGGGCTATAACAGCACACCTCAAAGTCCATCTTTCCCATCTAGAAAAACCCCACACTGTCACCTTGAGTACTAGATGAGTCTAACAAACACCACAATTTCATAAAGACATCCAACTCCAAATATAACTCATAACAAGTATTTGTAATCTCTAGCCTAAGTGCCACCATGGTGAGCACGCTGTCACTTTCACACACATGGGGAGAGCAGAGATCTATTAAAGTACTTGAGTAGCAAGGTAGATCTATGGATTACAAGCTCATGATCTCAATAAGATCATGCATAGAGAGACATGAACACATAGCTACCGGTAGAACCCTCAGCCTCGAGAGAGAACTACTCCCTCCTCGTCATGGGAATCAGCAATGGTGATGGAGATGGCGGTGGAGATCGATGGAGATGGCTCCGGGGGCACTTCCCCGTCCCGGCAGGGTGCCGGAACAGAGACTTTCTGTCCCTCGAATCTCCCCTTCGGTGGCGGTGGTGCCGCGGAACTTTTCGTGGATTTCTGATCGGGTATCTAGGGTTTTGGTATCAGGAGGCTCTTATAGGCGAAGAGGCAAGGTCGGTGGCCGACCAGGGGGGCCACACCATGCCCTAGCATGGCGTGGGCTGGCCCGCGCCAAGGGGCGGTGTGGCCACCTTGTGGCCCCTCTCCGACTCTCCTTCTGGCTCCATGAGTCTTCCGGGAAAATAGTAACTTTCTCTTTTGTCCCGTCCATTTCCGAGAATATTCATTTTCTGACTTCCTGGAACCAAAAACAGCAGAAAAAAGGCAGCTGGCACTATGGCTCTTGTTAATAGGTTAGTCCAAGAAATCATATGAAAAGTACTCCAAAGTTGGAACAAAACACAAGAAAGTAGATAAAACCAATCATGGAACATCAAAAATTATAGATACATTTGTAATGTATCAACATCCCCAAGCTTTATTCATGCTTGTCCTTGAGTAGGTAAGTGATAAAAAGAAAGAATAATTTTTGAGGTGACATGCACCATCAAAGACTTGATCAAAGTATTTGCAAAACATTCAAAGCTGGGATCATAGTACTTCAATCATAACATGAAAGACAAAGTTCTAACAATAAGACAAAGAAACTATGTTGCAACATGAAAAGGCACAAACAAAAGATTCATGAATAACAATGCTTTGCAAGACGTTTGTTTGTTTCTCATAAAGAAAACATAGCATAATAGTATTCAGCTTGTCCCTCATAGAGTAGCAAATATAAATGCATAGGACACCTTCATAGTTCAAAAGAGTGACTAGATACAAATAGTTTAAAACAAGCAATATCAAGTTATGCATCAATCAACAAGTCTTGGGACAATGCACATAGAACTAAGAATGGCCACTATGCTCTCAAAGTAGGTGCATAAAGATAGAAAGTGGAGACTCAATATAATGGTGGAAGAAAGGCCTTTTTAGAAGGAAGTAGGGATTCAAGTCTCATAAAGAGCTTCCAAAAATTATGGTACTTATAGCTTTCAGCTCTCAATGACCCTATCATAAGCATCTTGAAGTGATTAAGGTTAAAGTGAAGAAACTATGGAGTATATGCTTGACAAAGTATAAGTTAGAAATCTCATGTCCCTTGTATACGAGGGCCGATCCTCATGCTACTCAAGTTTAGTCACCGGTAAGTTCTTGTCATCGTAAGTACATGTGTATCATAGAGAACCGCCAACGGGGTACCCCTTGCCCGATGATACGGAAGAATCCCCATATCAAAATGACAAGGCAAGTAGACAACGAGCATCTCAGCATTCTTCTTATTTACCATGGGAATATGGTGCTTTTTTATCTCTTTCCTCTTTTCATAATCTCTTTTTTTTTTCTTTTTCTCTTTTTTCTCAATATAGGACTCTTTTTTATAAGAAGAATGCTTCATAGACAGCTCATTATGGTTACGCCGCAGGTTTCCACCATGTCAGCATGGATTAGACCAGCGGCCCAGGCGTTTCTCTAACACATATACATAACTCCATGGACTTACGAGCTCCCCTTTCATTTCACACCGACGACATCCATATACAAAAGAGCATGATATCAACTAGGTACAAGTACCAAGTGCAATGTTGAAAGCGTTCCCCATGAAAGCATGGTTCTGCTAATTCCCGACAAATAAGTGCAAGCATATACAACATAGAAGACACAATGGTTCAAGTTTAATAGATGCAAAAAGTAAAGTGTGCCATCAAGTTCGTGAGAGATTTAATCACTAGTTTTCTCATAACAAGTTTAATTTGGAAGGTAAACAAAAGCATGAATATACTTGTAATAGCATAAGCTAGTAGGTAGGTTCGGTGGACTCTTTGGAATAACTTGGTTTAGGGAGTTGGATGCATGAGTGGAACTCATACTTTGTTGTGGAGGCTAGCAAAAGACTGGGAGCAACAAACTAAGAGAGCAATAATGGCCATAATCATGCAGAGCGACAAAACATCATTGATAAAAGCATAAAGTGATACTACAAGTTGAAAACTAAAGGATCATAAAGGCTATGGTGACTTTGGATAGTCATAACATGGTGTAAGCATGCGCCAAGTCAACCCAAATAAAGCATCAAAGGAGAATACCACTATACTATGCTTTAATATGCTAAAACAACGCATGATTCATCCAAGGCACATTAAGCAATCTCAATTGTTTATAACAAGTCATGCTACAGCAAAGAATACTAAGCATAAAGCCAAAAAAATATCAAGCATGGCATGACAAAGCATAGGCCACAGTCAAAAACGAGCTCTTTTTACCACATAAGCATGAACTTTCCTACTCTTTTCCAAACCAAACCAAACTATTTGCAAACCGATGTATGAAAGAGGGGGTCCAACCAATTTATTTAGAAAACTAAGCAAACAAAATCAAACGAAAAACCAAAACGAAAATGAAAAAAAGACGCTCCAAGAACAACACAACTCTGTATGAAACAATAAAAATGAAGCGTTTGGAAGAAACCTGGAATTTTTATTGATGAAGAAGGGGATGCCTTGGGAATCCCCAAGCTTTGACGCTTGTACTTCTTGGATATTTCTTGGGGTGACACGCGTGGCATCCCCAAGCTTGAGCTTTAGTCCATCCTTCATCTTATTACTCATTCCTTTCATACACCTGAAATTTTTCCTTCATACAAAACTTCACACAATCTTTATTAGCAACATTAGTGCACTCAAGATAAATAAGTCTTAAGGTTCAGTTATAACACAAAATAAAATTCCATTAAAACACTAGCTACTGTAGCACTTCCCTCAAAAAGCTCAATTCTCCAAAAGAACTCAAAAAGGAACCAACAAGAAGCAAATGCAGAAAATGGCAGAAATCTGTCAAAATAGACCAGCAGGTAAAGACGAATTTTTTCGAAGACCTTCTGTTGCTCAAATCAAAACGTCTTTAACTATTGAAAGTTATATAAGAACCTGGGGCAGAATCACCAAAAATTACAGCTCAATCCGACGTACAGAGCTCTCTCACAAATTTTTACGGTGAAGCACAAAAATCTGTTTCGGGACAGCAAGTTTCCCAATCATTACTTTTCTCTGATGAGAGGTTACTCTTGTCACAAAAAGCAAATAAAAAAGATAAGGAGAGGTTATTACAGAGGTAATAACTTCCAAGACTCATCTAAAAATTTTGGGTTATCTCCCAATAAGTACTTTTCTTTAACGCCTTTAAGTTAGGCATAAGAAGCAAGAAAAAGAATCAAGTGTTCTCAAATGAAGAAGCATTAAGATTAATACCAGAAATATCTTCAACAAGGCAAGGTATATCATCCAAATAAGTTCTAGTGGATCCTCTCTCAATGCTCTTAGGTTCACTATTCTCATCAAAAGGGTTTGCAGGAACAATCCAATCAAGATTCTTTTCTATGGCATCATGTATTTCTATTAGTTTAAAGGGTGTTGGTATCTTAGGTTCCTCCCCATTAGGTTCGGTTTTGTTCATCTTTTCTCGTGTACCAACAACATCTACACATGAGCCTAGCATATTCAAACGTTCAAAGACTTTCCTAGCTTCCTTGGCAACATCATAGAACTCCTTAAACAAAGTTTCTAAAATGAAATCCCTCTTTTCAGGATCCTCAATTTCTTTAAGATGAAGAAACATTACTTGCATTAAGGGGTTGAGGTTAACAAACCTAGCTTCTAACATGTGAATTAAAGAAGCTGCAGCAATCTCATAGTTTGGAGAAAGTTCTACAAGGGATCTATCCTCGGTATCGTCATGCTTACTAACATGATCAAAGAATTCTTCAATGTTATCTTTCCCAATTATAGAACCACTACCAATTGGAAGGTCTTTCAGGGTGAATTAGGGATCAACATGGTGAGCTAAGGAAGAGGTGACAACTAAAGGAGACTTAATTTTTTTGTGTTTTTGAATAAGAAAGCAAACAAGTAAAACTAATTTTTTTGTGTTTTTGAATAACAAAACAAGCAAACAAAGCAAAAAGAAAACTAAGCAAAACAAAAACAACAAAGTAAAGAGATTGGTTATGAGGGACTCCCCTTGTGAAGATGTCCTTGACTCCCCGGCAACGGCGCCAGAAAAATAACTTGATGTCTACGCACTTCTATTCTTGTAGACAGTTGTTGGGCCTCCAAGTGCAAAGGTTTGTAGAACAGCAGCAAGTTTTCCCTTAAGTAGATCACCCATGGTTTATCGAACTCAAGGAGGAAGTGGTCAAAGATATCCCCTCTCAAGCAACCCTGCAATCAAGATACAAGAAGTCTCTTGTGTCCCCAACACACCCAATACACTTGTCGGGTGTATAGGTGCACTAGTTCGGTGAAGAGATAGTGAAATACAAGTGGTATAGATAAGACAACAGTGCTAGAAAATAGCTTGATGGAAAGAGACTAAAGGCAAACTGAAATAAAGATAGAAGCAAGCAAACATGTAACAGATCTAATTGCAAACCGTGTTTCAATGCTTAGAAACAAGGCCTAGGGATCATACTTTCACTAGTGAACACTCTCATATAAATAGCTTCTCTTTATGATACTACTCTTAACTACTCTCTGGTTGGACACTCTAATCATTGGTAGGGCTATAACAGCACACCTCAAAGTCCATCTTTCCCATCTAGAAAACCCCACATTGTTACCTTGAGTACTAGATGAGTCCAATAAACACCACAATTTCATAAAGACATCCAACTCCAAATATAACTCATAACAAGTATTTGTAATCTCTAGCCTAAGTGCCACCATGGTGAGCACGCTATCACTTTCACACACATGGGGAGAGCAGAGATCTATTAAAGCACTTGAGTAGCAAGGTAGATCTATAGATTACAAGCTCATGATCTCAATAAGATCATGCATAGAGAGAGATGAACACATAGCTACCGGTAGAACCCTCAGCCTCGAGAGAGAACTACTCCCTCCTCATCATGGGAATCAGCAATGGTGGTAGAAATGGCGGTGGAGATCGATGGAGATGGCTCCGGGGGCACTTCCCCATCCCGGCAGGGTGCCGGAACAGAGACTTTCTATCCCCCCAATATCCCCTTCGGTGGCGGCGGCGCTGCGGAACTTTTCGTGGATTTCTGATCGGGTATCTAGGGTTTTGGTATCGGGAGGCTCTTATAGGCGAAGAGGCAAGGTCGATGGCCGACCAGGGGGCCCACACCATGCCCTGGTGCGGCCTAGGCTGGCCCGCGCCAAGGGGAGGTGTGGCCACCCTGTGGCCCCTCTCTGACTCTCCTTCTGGCTTCGTGAGTCTTCCGGGAAAATAGTAACTTTGGCTTTTGTCCCGTCCAATTCCGAGAATATTCATTTTCTGACTTCCTGGAACCAAAAACAGCAGAAAACAGGCAGATGGCACTATGGCTCTTGTTAATAGGTTAGTCCAATAAATCATATGAAAAGTACTCCAAAGTTGGAACAAAACACAAGAAAGTAGATAAAACCAAGCATGGAACATCAAAAATTATAGATACATTTGCAATGTATCAGCAATATATCTTATCCCTTAATCTTTATCCATATCCATAATAGAATACGAGTCTATTAAATTCTCTCAAACTCATGATAATTACTTGTAAATGAACAACTTCATTTATCCCTTAATGATTGTTATTCATGCATAGTGACTTAACCAAGATTGCTTTGTGGTAATTCTAAACACTACAAATTAAGTAGGAGTTGAACGGGAGAAATCACCAAATGTTGAGATATCATTTAGGATTATAAATTCTGGATCAATCCTTAAACCTTGATCGCTAGCAACATTCACTAATAAACTTGAGGGTATTGTATCCTTTAGGGTCCATAGTAAGTGTGGTATTAAAAACCCTAAGTAAATGTTGTTGGGCATTGAGATCACTTGTGCTACATGAATGATAATGGTTATTCACCATTACATAGTAAACTTCTATCAAAACATTAACCACACTTAAGAAAGTACTGAACAACTAGTTCAAGAAGTGATGCATGCCTACTTTGGAAAAGAGTAGAATGGTTATGAAGAAATTATAATGGAATTGGAATAAAAGAAATTCCAAACTTTAAAAGAACCTTAAAATTTAAACCACCATATTATAAACCACAAAATTTAAAGTATTATAATGTATATATTAATTCATACATAAGGCTAATAGAATTATATATATCACTCACCATTTTTTTAATCCTTACCATGATAACTATCATGGTGATGATGGAAACCATTTTCATAAGATTTTCTATACAAGAAATAAAACCCTAAAATCTCAATTCTTATTTTTTTAATAAATAACTCCCTATATGATGTTGGATATTAAAATGCACTAACAAGATTAGGTCCACTAACTAATAACATTACCTCTGAAATGTTTGAATTATTGTACAAGGGTTTGGGTGTTTAAAAGTATTGAGATTTGAATTCAAAATGAATTACAAAAACAAAAAATCAAAATAGAAAAGGACAGAAGAAATCAGCAAAGAGCAGAACCGCCCACAGCCCAACGACCATCGCGCTAACTACCACCCACATGCGCCAGCCGTCACTTTCCTCTCACTTAGCATCAGCCTAGCTCTGGCCCAGGCCCAAGTACCATTTCATGTCGTCTTCCCCGTGCGTCACAAGCAGCTCTCTAGAGTGAGCGTCGTGGTTCAATGCCAATCACCGGCATTAGCAAAGATCAACCGCCACGATGCTCGCAGTCGCCTGGGAGAGGGATAAGAACGCCACCGCGATATCCTTTCGTCTGCATCCCCTCATTCGCTCGCCCACACTCTCTCTTCTCCTCTCTATTCAGCAAAGGGCCAAAACCCTAGCCGGCCAGAGCCAACGACCATCTTCGGTAGAGGTCGTCCTAGAGACCGTGGAGTGGCCGAGGAGAAGTGCCTCGCCATCCTTGTTGCTTGAGGGGTAGCAGTGAAGCAAGGGGTGCTCGGAATCATGGTGATTTCGCCATTCCCTTTCGCCGGTGATCGTGGGAGTCCGCAAAGATTAGGCCGTACCGGAGCGCCATCATTGTCATCAACCACCACAACAGCATCAAGATGAGCTACCGGTCCCTATGGACCTCTCCAATCTCTTCCTCTTGCTTTAAGATTCCACCGCACCGTGTACCATCGTCGGCCACGGCAAAAGCTCAGCGCCGGTGTACTTCCACTGACCATTTCGGAGCGGCGGCGCCACTATCTGGTTCGTCGTGAACTCCTCTCTCCACCAACCTAAGCCCAAGCCCGCGCGCGCTGTAAATCGACGGGTCCATCCTTGACAGGGAGTGAAGCTCCATTGATGACATCACCATGGCATCATGGTGATGTCATATACATATTTCTATTATAATCATTTCTGTAATAAATTAATTCCTCAATAATACATGGAAGGCCCACTAGTCATTGGCTTAGGGTAGAACTTGATGGGGATATGCTAAAGGGGGTATCCCCAGCAGGATGTTCCGATTGGGCCGAAGTGTTGGAGATATGCCCTAGAGGCAATAATAAATATAGTTATTATTATATCTTTGTGTTTATGATAAATGTTTATATTCATGCTATAATAGTATTAACAAGGAAACATTAATACTTGTGTGAATTGTAAACTTAATTTGAAGTCCCTAGTAAAGCCTCTATATAATACTAGCTTGTTGGTTAATAGATGATTGTGGTTTCCCTATCATGAACATTGAGATGTTATTAACAACAAGATCATATCGTTAGGAGAATGATATGGTGGACATACTCCTATAGACAAGCGTAGCATAAAGATCAAGTCATTTCAATAGTTCAATTGCTATATGCTTTCTGATACATAGTAACCTAATTCCTTCGACCATGAGATCATGCATATCACCTTTACTGGATGGATGCTTTGATGTCATCAAACACCACACCGTAACAGGGTGGCTATAAAGGTGGCATTGAGTGTTCGGAAAGTATTGGTTGAAACACATGGATCAAGAGTGGGATTTGTCCATCCACATGACGGATAGATATTCTCTGGGCCCTCTCGGTGAAATGTCATCCAATTAGCTTGCAAGCATGTGACTGGGTCACAAGGGATCACATATCATGGGAACGAGAAAAGAGTACTTATCAGTAACGAGGTTGAACTAGGTATGCAGAGATACCGACGATCATAACCTCGGATAAGTAACATATCGTGAGACAAAGGGAAATTGGTATCGTATGTAAGTGGTTCATTCGATCGCAAAGTAATCGAGAAATATGTGGGAGCCATATTAATTTCAGATTCCTCTATTGGTTATTGGAGAAGTGTCTCGATCATGTCCGCATAATTCACGAACCGTAGGGAGACACACTTAAGGATTCGACGTTGTTTGAGTAGTTATGGTATTATGAGAAAGAGACCGAATGTTGTTCGGAGTCTCGGATGGGATCCGGGATATCACGAGGTGATCCGGAATGGTCCGGAGAATAAGATTCATATAAGGAAAGTCCCGTTTTGGAGTTGGGGAATGGTTCCGGTGTTTTCATCGGGAACATTCTAGAAGGTCCGGAATGTCCCACTGGAGGGGGAAGGGTACATGAATGTGTCATTACATATTGGAATGATTGCATCATGTACTAGGTGTTCTTGCTGTCCAAAATAAAGGGTTTATTTAAATCCTAAATTGAAAAGTCAAACGGCTAGTTTGAAAGTCAAACGGCAATTTTGGGAAGTGGGAAAGAGGAGGATTGGAGGAGGCCGAGTTGGAGGAGGGTTCCTCCCCTTGGCCGGCGCACCTCCCAAGGCCGACTTGGGGAGGAACTCCTCCCCTTGGCCGGCCAGCCCCTCCCACCTATATAAGGAGGGGCAGGGCTCCCTCCTAACACACACTAGTTCCTATCCTCTAAACTAAACCCTAGACCTAAACCCCGGTTTAGAGCTATTTCGGTTTAGAGCCTTCTAATTGGTTTAGAGCCTTCTAATTGGTGTGTCTAATTACTAGACCACTAATAGCCTCTCTCATAAGCTCCACCATACTACCGGCTTAAGGCGAAGCCTCATGGATTTCCCCTCTACCTCCGTACCACGCCACAGGCCGGAATCGCAGGAGAGTGTTACAACCTCCGCCGCTGCTGGAACAAGGGAGAGGAAGGTCTTCGTCGAAAATTACCGAACGCAGGACCGGAAGGATCGTCTATGCGATCTTGAGATCGGAAAGAGTACTACATCACCCACGAGAATCGCTCTCGTTAAACGCTGGAATCTTCGAGGGTGAGTTCCTATCGACTCGTTGCTACAATCTAGTAGATAGATCTTGGCTTGTTTGTTTGTATGCGATAGAAATTTTTGTTTTCCATGCTACGAACCCCTACAAAGGGTATCGAGCCGTGTCTATATGTAGATCTCACAGACGAGTAGAACACAATGGTCATTGTGGGCGTTGATGCTTTTATTGTAGATTGCTTTTGTGTACTTTGCATCTTGCGGTATGTTGGGATGAAGCCCGGCTAACCTTACATGACATCGTTCATGATACTTTCTCCACGCTTGACATGCAACTCAGATTGCATAAGTGGCTTTATGGGTGCCTGTTTCTCCTAGCATAGTAAAGATCCAATTTACAACGGGTAATCAACAATGCTAGTATCAATGTTGTGGTTCTTGTTCGTAAGTTAGAACGACACTTATTGAAAGCCCCAAACCACGTAAAATATGCAAAGAAAGTAGAAGCGCCTAACTTTGTTTTGCGGTGTGGTAAATGATGTGATATGGCCATGATTGTGATTATATTTGATGTATGCAATGTTCCTTATTGTAAGTTGGCAACCGCAGGAGCCATATGGTTGTCTTTAATTTCTGTTAAGACCTGCGTGTCTATTCAAAATAGTTGTAATAGTTGAAGCTGGTGGACGACAACCATGAAGAAGCGCCATTGACCTTGATGCTATGCCGTGATGATGGAGATCATGTTCTTGAAGATGGAGATCGGAAGCACAAAGAAGAAAGGCCATATCATATCACATATTATGAATTGCATGTGATGTTAATCCTTTATGCATCTTGTATTGCTTAGTAGACGGTAGCATTATAAGATGATCCCTCATGCACATAAATTTCAAGTTCTAAAGTGTTCACCCTTAGTATGCACCGTTGCAAAGCTTGCTGCTCAAGCACCACGTGATGATCGGGTGTCTTTGATTCCGCTGGTGAATACAACGTAAGCAAGCCAGATTTGCTTATGCGGTAGCTAAGGTTTGATCTTGACGAGCCTAGCATGTACGCATATGGCCTCGGGAACACGGATCGCCGAAAGGTAAAGCATGAATCATATAGTAGATATGATGAACATGATGATTGTTCGCCATTAAAACTATATCAACTCGTGATGATCGGTGTTGATGTAGTGGATTTGGTTCGTGTGATCACTAAAACAATGTGAGGGATGTTGTTTTGAGGGGAGTTCACCTAGTTTAATTTCATTAATTAATTTGAACTCAATTTGTCATAAACTTAGTCTAAACTATTGCAAATATGTTGTAGATCAATGGCAGCCCCTACCATCATTTTTAATGCGGTCCTAGAGAAAGAAAAATTGAAAAAAACAATGGAAGCAACTTCGTGGATTGGTTCCGCAATTTGAGGATTGTCCTCACAGCTGGTAATTTGACCTATGTGCTGGATGCACTGGGTGACCCACTGCAATGATGCTACCGATGAAGTAAAGAATGTTTACCTCGCTTAAGAATCAGTACTCCATAGTTCAGTGTGCTATCTTGTATGGTTTAGAATCTGAGCTTGTAAAAGGTTTGAAGAGTCGACCCATATGATATTGTCGAGGATCTCAAATTAATTTTTGAGACTCATGCGGCAATTGAAAGTTATGAAGCTTCAAAAGTTCTTTAACTGCAAGATGGAAGAGGGCAGTCTCCAAGGAGCATGTGCTTAAGATGTCCGGGCACACGCAAATAAACTTCAAAGCTTGGGTATAGTGATTCCTAATACTTTGGGGGTTTACCATCCTCCAATCACTACCACCAAGTTACAAGAACTTTGTGATGAACTACAACATGCGTAACATGAACAAAGAGTTGCCGTAACTGTTTGCTATGTTAAAATCTGCGAAGTGGAGATCAAGAAAGAGCACCAAGTGTTGATGGTCAATAAGACCACCAAATTCAAGAAAGGCAAGTCTAAGCAGAAGGGACACTTCAAGAAGGGTGGTAAGAAAGTTACCACGCCGACGAAGAAGACCAAGGCTGACCTAAGCCTGATACTGAGTGCTTTTACTGCAAGGGAGAAGGTCACTGGAAGCGGAATTGCCCAAAGTACTTGGCGGATTTGAAGAACGGCAACATCAAGAAGAAAGGTATATCTGATATACATGTTATTGATGTGTATCTCACTAGTATTCGTAGTAGTGCTCGGTATTTGATACTGGTTCGGTTGCTCATATTTGTAACTCGAAACAGAGCTGAATAAACGGAAGCTAGTGAAGAACGAGGTGACGATGCCGTGAGAAACGGATCAAAGGTTGATGTGATCGCGATCGCACGCTACCTCTTCATCTACCATCGGGATTAGTTTTATACTTAAATAATTGTTATTTGGTGCTGCGTTGAGCATGAACATTATATCGGGATCTTGTTTATTGCGAGACGGTTACTTGTTTAAACCGAGAATAATGGTTGCTCGATTTATATGAGTAATATGTTTTATGCACATGCACCTTTGATAGATGGTCTATTCTTGTTGAATCTCGATAGTAGAAATACACATATTAATAACATTGAAGCTAAACGATTGAAATCAAGCGATAACTCGACCTATATGTGGCAATCGCTGTCTTGGTCACATTGGAGTGAAGCGTATGAAGAAACTCCATTCGATGGACTTCTTGAATCACTTGATTTTGAATCACTTGAAAGATGCGAGGCATGTCCGATAGGTAAAATGACTAAGACTCCATTTTCTGGTATAATAGAGCGAAGCTATGACTTATTGGAAATCATACATACCGATGTGTGTGGTCCAATGAGTGTAGCATCGCCAATAAGGGTTATCGTTATGTTCTTACCTTCACGGATGACTTGAGTAGATATGGGTATATCTATTTCATGAAACATAAGTCCGAAACTTTCGAGAAGTTTAAGGAGTTTCAAAGTGAGGTAGAGAATCAACGTAACAAGAAGATTAAATTTGTGCGTTCGATCGTGGAGGTGAATATCTGTTACGAGTTTGGCGAGCATTTGAAGAAATGTGGAATACTTTCAGCTGACACCGCCGGAACACCACAGCGTAATGGTGTGTCTGAACGTCAGAATCGAACTCTCTTAGATATGGTTCGCTCTATGATGTCACTTACAGATTTACCGCTATCATTTTGGGGTTATGCATTAGAAACAATGCATTCACTTTAAATAGGGCACCGCCTAAATCCGTTGAAACGACACCATATGAATTATGGTTTGGGAAGAAACCTAAATTGTCGCTCCTTAAAGTTTGGGGATGCGGCCTATGTAAAGAAGTTACAAGCGGACAAGCTTGAACCCAAAGCGGAAAAATGCCTTCATAGGATACCAAGGAAACTATTGGGTATACCTTCTATCATAGATCCGAAGGCAAAATCTTCGTTGCCAAGAATGGATCCTTTCTAGAGAAGGAATTTCTCTCGAAAGAAGTGACTGAAGGAAAGTAGAACTCGACGAGGTTGTCGAACCTTCTCTCGAATTGCGAGTAGCGCAAAGATCGAAGAAGTTCCCGTGGTGCTCGCACCAATAAGAGAGGAAGCTAATGATGGTGATCATGAAACTTCGTTGAGGTTACTACAGAGCCTCGGAGGTCAACGAGAACTCGTACACCTCCATTGGTATGATTCCGTTATGAATGTCATGATGGTGGACAACACCGATGACCCCGAGACATATGAGGAAGCGATGATGAGCCCAGATTCCAATAAATGGCAAGAAGCCATGAACCGAGATTGGATCCATGTACGAAAACCAAGTATGGACTTTGGTGGACCTACCGATGGCCGAAGGTCACGAGAACAAATGGATTTTCAAGAAGAAAACAGATGCTGATGGTAATGTTATCGTCTATAAAGCTCGACTTGTCGCAAAAGGGTTTCGACAAATTCAAGGAGTTGACTACGATGAGACTTTCTCACCAAGAGCTAAAATCTGTGAGGATTATGTTAGCAATCGCTGCATATTATGATTATGAGATATGGCGATGGATGTCAAAACAGCATTCCTCAATGGAGACATTGATGAAGAGTTGTATATGATGCAACCCAAAGGTTTTGTCGATCCTAAAGATGCTAACAAGGTATGCAAACTTCAACGGTCCATCTATGGATTGAAGCAAGCATCCCGGTTGGAATCAACGCTTTGATAAGGTAATCAAAAGTTTTGGTTTTATACAAACTTATGGAGAAGCTTGTATTTACAAGAAAGTGAGTGGAGCTCAGAGCATTCTTAATACTGTATGTGGATGACATATTGTTGATTGGGAATGATGTAGACCTTCTTAATAGTGTCAAGGAATATTTGAATAATAGTTTTTCAATGAAGGATCTTGGCGAAGCAGCTTACATATTAGGCATAAAGATTTATAGAGATAGATCGAACGCCAAATATCATTGTCACAAAGTACATATTTGTACAAAGTTCTAAAGAGGTTTGAATGGAAGATAGCAAGAAAGGGTTCTTGCCCATGTTGCCCAATACGACCTTGAGTAAAACTCAAAGTCCGACATCGGCAGAAGATAGAGAAAGGATGAGTAAGACTCCCTATGCATCAGCCATAGGATCTCTAATGTATGCCATGCTATGTACTAGACCCGACATTGCATATGCTGTTAGTTTAACTAGCAGATATCAAAGTGATCCAGAGTGGATCATTGGACAATGATCAAAACATCCTTAAGTACTTGAGAAGAACTAAGGATATGGTTCTTTCTTATGGAGGTGATGAACAGCTCGTTGTTAATGGTTACACCGATGCTAGTTGGAACACCGATCCGGATGATTCTAAATCACAACTGGATAATGATTTATTTTGAATGGTGCAGCAGCTTAGCTGGAGGAGTGCAAAGCAAAGCGTTGTGGCGAGATCTTCAACTGAATCGGAATACATGGTCGCTTCCGGAGGCTTCACAAGAAGCGATATGGATGAAAGAGTTCATTACAGAGCTGGGTGTGGTTCCTAGTGCGCTGGACCCAATGTCTATCTATCGTGATAACATGGGCCATAGCCAATGCGCAAGAACCAAGGTCACACAAGAAGTCAAGCATATCAAGCTGCTTTCACGCTATTCGAGAACATATCCAGGATGGGGATATAAAGATTTGCAAAGTACACACAGATCTGAATGTGGCGGATCCGTTGACTAAACCTCTCCCGAGGGCAAAACATGACCAACACCAAACTGCCATGGGTGTTCGGTATATTACCATGTAATCTAGATTAGATGACTCTAGTGCAAGTGGGAGATCTGGAGATATGCCCTAGAGGCAATAATAAATATAGTTATTATTATATCTTTGTGTTTATGATAAATGTTTATATTCATGCTATAATAGTATTAACAAGGAAACATTAATACTTGTGTGAATTGTAAACTTAATTTGAAGTCCCTAGTAAAGCCTCTATATAATACTAGCTTGTTGGTTAATAGATGATTGTGGTTTCCCTATCATGAACATTGAGATGTTATTAACAACAAGATCATATCGTTAGGAGAATGATATGGTGGACATACTCCTATAGACAAGCGTAGCATAAAGATCAAGTCATTTCAATAGTTCAATTGCTATATGCTTTCTGATACATAGTAACCTAATTCCTTCGACCATGAGATCATGCATATCACCTTTACTGGATGGATGCTTTGATGTCATCAAACACCACACCGTAACAGGGTGGCTATAAAGGTGGCATTGAGTGTTCGGAAAGTATTGGTTGAAACACATGGATCAAGAGTGGGATTTGTCCATCCACATGACGGATAGATATTCTCTGGGCCCTCTCGATGAAATGTCATCCAATTAGCTTGCAAGCATGTGACTGGGTCACAAGGGATCACATATCACGGGAACGAGAAAAGAGTACTTATCAATGTGAGGTTGAACTAGGTATGCAGAGATACCGACGATCATAACCTCGGATAAGTAACATATCGTGAGACAAAGGGAAATTGGTATCGTATGTAAGTGGTTCATTCGATCGCAAAGTAATTGTAGAAATATGTGGGAGCCATATGAATTTCCAGATTCCTCTATTGGTTATTGTTCGGAGAAGTGTCTCGATCATGTCCGCATAATTCACGAACCGTAGGGAGACACTCTTAAGGATTCGACGTTGTTTGAGTAGTTATGGTATTATGAGAAAGAGACCGAATGTTGTTCGGAGTCTCGGATGGGATCCGGGATATCACGAGGTGATCCGGAATGGTCCGGAGAATAAGATTCATATAAGGAAAGTCCCGTTTTGGAGTTGGGGAATGGTTCCGTGTTTTCATCGAACATTCTAGAAGGTCCGGAATGTCCGCAAGACCGGAGGGGAAGGGTACATGAATGTGTCATTACATATTGGAATGATTGCATCATGTACTAGGTGTTCTTGCTGTCCAAAATAAAGGGTTTATTTAAATCCTAAATTGAAAAGTCAAACGGCTAGTTTGAAAGTCAAACGGCAATTTTGGGAAGTGGGAAAAGAGGAGGATTGGTGGAGGCCGAGTTGGAGGAGGGTTCCTCCCCTTGGCTTGCACCTCCCCAAGGCCGACTTGGGAGGAACTCCTCCCCTTGGCCGGCCAGCCCTCCCACCTATATAAGGAGGGGCAGGGCTCCCCTCCTAACACACACTAGTTCCTATCCTCTAAACTAAACCCTAGACCTAAACCCCGGTTTAGAGCTATTTCGGTTTAGAGCCTTCTAATTGGTTTAGAGCCTTCTAATTGGTGTGTCTAATTACTAGACCACTAATAGCCTCTCTCATAAGCTCCACCATACTCGCACCTGCTTAAGGCGAAGCCTCATGATTTCCCCTCTACCTCCTGTACCACGCTGTCAGCCGGAATCGCGAGGAGAGTGCTACAACCTCCGCTCACTGGAACAAGGGAGAGGAAGGTCTTCGTCGAAAATCGAACGGTGACCGACTACGGAGCGCCGTTTAACGTGGCAATCGAAGGATCGCTCACGCGATCTTGAGATCGGAAAGAGTACGACTACATCACCCACGAGAATCTGCTCTCGTTAAACGCTTTGGAATCTTCGAGGGTGAGTTCTTCTATCGACTCGTTGCTACAATCTAGTAGATAGATCTTGGCTTGTTTGTTTGTATGATAGAAAATTTTTGTTTTCCATGCTACGAACCCCTACAAAGGGTATCGAGCCGTGTCTATATGTAGATCTCATTGACGAGTAGAACACAATGGTCATTGTGGCGTTGATGCTTTTATTGTAGATTGCTTTTGTGTACTTTGCATCTTGCGGTATGTTGGGATGAAGCGCCCGGCTAACCTTACATGACATCGTTCATGAGACTTGCTCCACGCTTGACATGCAACTCGTATTGCATAAGTGGCTTTATGGGTGCCTGCTTTCTCCTAGCATAGTAAAGATCCAATTTACAACGGGTAATCAACAATGCTAGTATCAATGTTGTGGTTCTTGTTCGTAAGTTAGAACGACACTTATTGAATGCCCCAAACCACGTAAAATATGCAAAGAAAGTAGAAGCGTCTAACTTTGTTTTGTGGGTGCAATGATGTGATATGGCCATGATTGTGATTATATTTGATGTATGCAATGTTCCTTATTGTAAGTTGGCAACCGCGAGCCATATGGTTGTCTTTAATTTCTGTTAAGACCTGCGTGTCTATTCAAAATAGTTGTAATAGTTGAAGCTGGTGGACGACAACCATGAAGAAGCGTCATTGACCTTGATGCTATGCCGGTGATGATGGAGATCATGTTCGTGCTTGAAGATGGAGATCGGAAGCACAAAGAAGAAAGGCCATATCATATCACATATTATGAATTGCATGTGATGTTAATCCTTTATGCATCTTGTATTGCTTAGTAGACGACGGTAGCATTATAAGATGATCCTCATGCACATAAATTTCAAGTTCTAAAGTGTTCACCCTTAGTATGCACCGTTGCCAAAGCTTGCTGCTCAAGCACCACGTGATGATCGGGTGTCTTTGATTCCGCGGGTGAATACAACGTAAGCAAGCCAGATTTGCTTATGCGGTAGCTAAGGTTTGATCTTGACGAGCCTAGCATGTACAGACATGGCCTCAGGAACACGGATCGCTGAAAGGTAAAGCATGAATCATATAGTAGATATGATGAACATGATGATTGTTCGCCATTAAAACTATATCAACTCTCGTGATGATCGGTGTTGATGTAGTGGATTTGGTTCGTGTGATCACTAAAACAATGTGAGGGATGTTGTTTTGAGTGGGAGTTCACCTAGTTTAATTTCATTAATTAATTTGAACTCAATTTGTCATAAACTTAGTCTAAACTATTGCAAATATGTTGTAGATCAATGGCAGCCCCTACCATCATTTTTAATGCGTTCCTAGAGAAAGAAAAATTGAAAAAAACAATGGAAGCAACTTCGTGGATTGGTTCCGCAATTTGAGGATTGTCCTCACAGCTGGTAATTTGACCTATGTGCTGGATGCACCGCTGGGTGACCCACCTGCAGCTGATGCTACCGATGAAGTAAAGAATGTTTACCTCGCTTCTAAGAATCAGTACTCCATAGTTCAGGTGCTATCTTGTATGGTTTAGAATCGGAGCTTCGTAAAAGGTTTGAAGAGTCGACCCATATGATATTGTCGAGGATCTCAAATTAATTTTTGAGACTCATGCGGCAATTGAAAGTTATGAAGCTTCAAAAGTTCTTTAACTGCAAGATGGAAGAGGGCAGTCCGTCGGAGCATGTGCTTAAGATGTCCAGGCACGCAAATAAACTTCAAAGCTTGGGTATAGTGATTCCTAATACTTTGGGGTTTACCGATCCTCCAATCACTACCACCAAGTTACAAGAACTTTGTGATGAACTACAACATGCGTAACATGAACAAAGAGTTGCGGTAACTGTTTGCTATGTTAAAATCTGCGTAAGTGGAGATCAAGAAAGAGCACCAAGTGTTGATGGTCAATAAGACCACCAAATTCAAGAAAGGCAAGTCTAAGGTAAGGGACACTTCAAGAAGGGTGGTAAGAAAGTTACCACGCCGACGAAGAAGACCAAGGCTGGACCTAAGCCTGAAAGTGCTTTACTACAAGGAGAAGGTCACCGAAACGGAATTGCCCAAAGTACTTGGCGGATTTGAAGAACGGCAACATCAAGAAGAAAGGTATATCTGATATACATGTTATTGATGTGTATCTCACTAGTATTCGTAGTAGTGCACAGGTATTTGATACCTGGTTCGGTTGCTCATATTTGTAACTCAAACAGAGCTGCAGAATAAACGGAAGCTAGTGAAGAACGAGGTGACGGCGCGCCGAGGAAACGGATCAAAGGTTGATGTGATCGCGGTCGGCACGCTACCTCTTCATCTACCATCGGGATTAGTTTTATACTTAAATAATTGTTATTTGGTGCTCGTTGAGCATGAACATTATATCGGGATCTTGTTTATTGCGAGACGGTTACTTATTTAAATCCGAGAATAATGGTTGTTCGATTTATATGAGTAATATGTTTTATGCACATGCACCTTTGATAGATGGTCTATTCTTGTTGAATCTCGATAGTAGAAATACACATATTAATAACATTGAAGCTAAACGATTGAAATCAAGCGATAACTCGACCTATATGTAATCGCTGCCTTGGTCACATTGGAGTGAAGCGTATGAAGAAACTCCATTCGATGGACTTCTTGAATCACTTGATTTTGAATCACTTGAAAGATGCGAGGCATGTCCGATAGGTAAAATGACTAAGACTCCATTTTCTCAGGTATAATAGAAGCTATGACTTATTGGAAATCATACATACCGATGTGTGTGGTCCAATGAGTGTAGCATCGCGTAGTGGTTATCGTTATGTTCTTACCTTCACGGATGACTTGAGTAGATATGGGTATATCTATTTCATGAAACATAAGTCCAAAACTTTCGAGAAGTTTAAGGAGTTTCAAAGTGAGGTAGAGAATCAACGTAACAAGAAGATTAAATTTGTACGTTCTGATCGTGGAGGTGAATATCTAAGTTACGAGTTTGGCGAGCATTTGAAGAAATGAGGAATACTTTCAGCTTGACACCGCGGGAACACCACAGCGTAATGGTGTGTCCGAACGTCGTAATCGAACTCTCTTAGATATGGTTCGTTCTATGATGTCACTTACAGATTTACCGCTATCATTTTGGGGTTATGCATTAGAAACAGCCGCATTCACTTTAAATAGGGCACCGTCTAAATCCGTTGAAACGACACCATATGAATTATGGTTTGGGAAGAAACCTAAATTGTCGCTCCTTAAAGTTTGGGGATGCGGCCTATGTAAAGAAGTTACACGGACAAGCTTGAACCCAAAGCGGAAAAATGCGTCTTCATAGGATACCCGAAGGAAACTATTGGGTATACCTTCTATCATAGATCCGAAGGCAAAATCTTCGTTGCCAAGAATGGATCCTTTCTAGAGAAGGAATTTCTCTCGAAAGAAGTGACTGGAAGGAAAGTAGAACTCGACGAGGTTGTCGAACCTTCTCTCGAATTTGCGAGTAGCGCAGCGCTGGAAGAAGTTCCTGTGGTGCCTGCACCAATAAGAGAGGAAGCTAATGATGGTGATCATGAAACTTCGGTTGAGGTTACTACAGAGCCTCGGAGGTCAACGAGAACTCGTATTCACCTGCATTGGTATGATTCCGTTATGAATGTCATGATGGTGGACAACACCGATGACCCCGAGACATATGAGGAAGCGATGATGAGCCCAGATTCCAATAAATGGCAAGAAGCCATGAAATCCGAGATTGGATCCATGTCAAAAACCAAGTATGGACTTTGGTGGACCTACCGATGGCCGAAGGTCACGAGAACAAATGGATTTTCAAGAAGAAAACAGATGCCGATGGTAATGTTATCGTTTATAAAGCTCGACTTGTCGCAAAAGGGTTTCGACAAATTCAAGGAGTTGACTACGATGAGACTTTCTCACCAAAGCGAAGCTAAAATCTGGAGGATTATGTTAGCAATCGCTGCATATTATGATTATGAGATATGGCGATGGATGTCAAAACAGCATTCCTCAATGGAGACATTGATGAAGAGTTGTATATGATGCAACCCAAAGGTTTTGTCGATCCTAAAGATGCTAACAAGGTATGCAAACTTCAACGGTCCCTCTATGGATTGAAGCAAGCATCCCGTTGGAATCAACGCTTTGATAAGGTAATCAAAAGTTTTAGTTTTATACAAACTTATGGAGAAGCTTGTATTTACAAGAAAGTGAGTGGGAGCTCAGAGCATTCTTAATACTGTATGTGGATGACATATTGTTGATTGGGAATGATGTAGACCTTCTTAATAGTGTCAAGGAATATTTGAATAATAGTTTTTCAATGAAGGATCTTGGCAAGCAGCTTACATATTAGGCATAAAGATTTATAGAGATAGATCGAAACGCCAAATATCATTGTCACAAAGTACATATTTGTACAAAGTTCTAAAGAGGTTTGAATGGAAGATAGCAAGAAAGGGTTCTTGCCCATGTTGCTAATACGACCTTGAGTAAAACTCAAAGTCCGACATCGGCGGAAGATAGAGAAAGGATGAGTAAGACTCCTATGCATCAGCCATAGGATCTCTAATGTATGCCATGCTATGTACTAGACCCGACATTGCATATGTTGTTAGTTTAACTAGCAGATATCAAAGTGATCCAGAGTGGATCATTGGACAATGATCAAAAACATCCTTAAGTACTTGAGAAGAACTAAGGATATGGTTCTTTCTTATGGAGGTGATGAACAGCTCGTTGTTAATGGTTACACCGATGCTAGTTGGAACACCGATCCGGATGATTCTAAATCACAACTGGATACGTATTTATTTTGAATGGTGCAGCGCTAGTGGAGGAGTGCAAAGCAAAGCCAGGCGAGATCTTCAACCGAATCGGAATACATGGTTGCTTCGAGGCTTCACAAGAAGCGATATGGATGAAAGAGTTCATTACAGAGCTGGGTGTGGTTCCTAGTGCTACTGGACCCAATGTCTATCTCTCAGTGATAACATGGGCGCCATAGCCAATGCGCAAGAACCAAGGTCACACAAGAAGTGAAGCATATCAAGCTGCTTCCACGCTATTCGAGAACATATCCGGGATGGGGATATAAAGATTTGCAAAGTACACAGATCTGAATGTGGCGGATCCGTTGACTAAACCTCTCCCGAGGGCAAAACATGACCAACACCAAACTGCCATGGGTGTTCGTATATTACCATGTAATCTAGATTAGATGACTCTAGTGCAAGTGGGAGACTGTTGGAGATATGCCCTAGAGGCAATAATAAATATAGTTATTATTATATCTTTGTGTTTATGATAAATGTTTATATTCATGCTATAATAGTATTAACAAGGAAACATTAATACTTGTGTGAATTGTAAACTTAATTTGAAGTCCCTAGTAAAGCCTCTATATAATACTAGCTTGTTGGTTAATAGATGATTGTGGTTTCCCTATCATGAACATTGAGATGTTATTAACAACAAGATCATATCGTTAGGAGAATGATATGGTGGACATACTCCTATAGACAAGCGTAGCATAAAGATCAAGTCATTTCAATAGTTCAATTGCTATATGCTTTCTGATACATAGTAACCTAATTCCTTCGACCATGAGATCATGCATATCACCTTTACTGGATGGATGCTTTGATGTCATCAAACACCACACCGTAACAGGGTGGCTATAAAGGTGGCATTGAGTGTTCGGAAAGTATTGGTTGAAACACATGGATCAAGAGTGGGATTTGTCCATCCACATGACGGATAGATATTCTCTGGGCCCTCTCGATGAAATGTCATCCAATTAGCTTGCAAGCATGTGACTGGGTCACAAGGGATCACATATCACGGGAACGAGAAAAGAGTACTTATCAGTAACGAGGTTGAACTAGGTATGCAGAGATACCGACGATCATAACCTCGGATAAGTAACATATCGTGAGACAAAGGGAAATTGGTATCGTATGTAAGTGGTTCATTCGATCGTAAAGTAATTGTAGAAATATGTGGGAGCCATATGAATTTCCAGATTCCTCTATTGGTTATTGTTCGGAGAAGTGTCTCGATCATGTCCGCATAATTCACGAACCGTAGGGAGACACTCTTAAGGATTCGACGTTGTTTGAGTAGTTATGGTATTATGAGAAAGAGACCGAATGTTGTTCGAGTCTCGGATGGGATCCGGATATCACGAGGTGATCCGGAATGGTCCGGAGAATAAGATTCATATAAGGAAAGTCCCGCTTGGAGTTGGGGAATGGTTCCGTGTTTTCATCGGGAACATTCTAGAAGGTCCTTAATGTCCGCACTTGAGGGGGAAGGGTACATGAATGTGTCATTACATATTGGAATGATTGCATCATGTACTAGGTGTTCTTGCTGTCCAAAATAAAGGGTTTATTTAAATCCTAAATTGAAAAGTCAAACGGCTAGTTTGAAAGTCAAACGGCAATTTTGGGAAGTGGGAAAAGAGGAGGATTGGTGGAGGCCGAGTTGGAGGAGGTTTCCTTGGCCAAGCGCACCTCCCAAGGCCGACTTGGGAGGAACTCCTCCCCTTGGCCGGCCAGCCCTCCCACCTATATAAGGAGGGGCAGGGCTCCCCTCCTAACACACACTAGTTCCTATCCTCTAAACTAAACCCTAGACCTAAACCCCGGTTTAGAGCTATTTCGGTTTAGAGCCTTCTAATTGGTTTAGAGCCTTCTAATTGGTGTGTCTAATTACTAGACCACTAATAGCCTCTCTCATAAGCTCCACCATACTCGCACCGGCTTAAGCCTCATGATTTCCTCTACCTCCCGGTACCACGCCGTTGCCGAATCGCGAGGAGAGTGCTACAACCTCCGGCCTCACTGGAACAAGGGAGAGGAAGGTCTTCGTCGAGTACCGAACGTGTGACCGACTACGGGAGCGCTGCCGGAACGTGGCACCGGAAGGATCGTCTACGCGATCTTGAGATCGGAAAGAGTACGACTACATCACCCACGAGAATCTGCTCTCGTTAAACGCTTTGGAATCTTCGAGGGTGAGTTCCTCTATCGACTCGTTGCTACAATCTAGTAGATAGATCTTGGCTTGTTTGTTTGTATGCGATAGAAAATTTTTGTTTTCCATGCTACGAACCCCTACAGTGGTATCAGAGCCGTGTCTATATGTAGATCTGTTGCACGAGTAGAACACAATGGTCATTATGGGCGTTGATGCTTTTATTGTAGATTGCTTTTTGTGTACTTTGCATCTTGCGGTATGTTGGGATGAAGCGGCCCGGGCTAACCTTACATGACATCGTTCATGAGACTTGCTCCACGCTTGACATGCAACTCAGATTGCATAAGTGGCTTTATGGGTGCCTGTTTCTCCTAGCATAGTAAAGATCCAATTTACAACGGTAATCAACAATGCTAGTATCAATGTTGTGGTTCTTGTTCGTAAGTTAGAACGACACTTATTGAAAGCCCCAAACCACGTAAAATATGCAAAGAAAGTAGAAGCGCCTAACTTTGTTTTGCAGGGTGTGCAAAGTGATGTGATATGGCCATGATTGTGATTATATTTGATGTATGCAATGTTCCTTATTGTAAGTTGGCAACCGCGTGAGCCATATGGTTGTCTTTAATTTCGTTAAGACCTGCGTTCTATTCAAAATAGTTGTAATAGTTGAAGCTGGTGGATCTACAACCATGAAGAAGCGCCATTGACCTTGATGCTATGCCGTGATGATGGAGATCATGTTCGTGCTTGAAGATGGAGATCGGAAGCACAAAGAAGAAAGGCCATATCATATCACATATTATGAATTGCATGTGATGTTAATCCTTTATGCATCTTGTATTGCTTAGTAGACGATGGTAGCATTATAAGATGATCCCTCATGCACATAAATTTCAAGTTCTAAAGTGTTCACCCGTAGTATGCACCGTTGCCAAAGCTTGCTGCTTCGAAGCACCACGTGATGATCGGGTGTCTTTGATTCCGCGGGTGAATACAACGTAAGCAAGCCAGATTTGCTTATGCGGTAGCTAAGGTTTGATCTTGACGAGCCTAGCATATGTACATGGCCTCAGAACACGGATGCCGAAGGTAAAGCATGAATCATATAGTAGATATGATGAACATGATGATTGTTCGCCATTAAAACTATATCAACTCTCGTGATGATCGGTGTTGATGTAGTGGATTTGGTTCGTGTGATCACTAAAACAATGTGAGGGATGTTGTTTTGAGTGGGAGTTCACCTAGTTTAATTTCATTAATTAATTTGAACTCAATTTGTCATAAACTTAGTCTAAACTATTGCAAATATGTTGTAGATCAATGGCAGCCCCTACCATCATTTTTAATGCGTTCCTAGAGAAAGAAAAATTGAAAAAAACAATGGAAGCAACTTCGTGGATTGGTTCCGCAATTTGAGGATTGTCCTCACAGCTGGTAATTTGACCTATGTGCTGGATGCACCGCTGGGTGACCCACCTGCAGCTGATGCTACCGATGAAGTAAAGAATGTTTACCTCGCTTAAGAATCAAGACTCCATAGTTCAAGTGCTATCTTGTATGGTTTAGAATCGAGCTTGTAAAAGGTTTGAAGAGTCAGACCCATATGATATTGTCGAGGATCTCAAATTAATTTTTGAGACTCATGCGGCAATTGAAAGTTATGAAGCTTCTGAAAAGTTCTTTAACTGCAAGATGGAAGAGGGCAGCTCCGTCAGTGAGCATGTGCTTAAGATGTCTGGGCACGCAAATAAACTTCAAAGCTTGGGTATAGTGATTCCTAATACTTTGGGGGTTTACCGCATCCTCCAATCACTACCACCAAGTTACAAGAACTTTGTGATGAACTACAACATGCAGAACATGAACAAAGAGTTGCCAGAACTGTTTGCTATGTTAAAATCTGCAGAAGTGGAGATCAAGAAAGAGCACCAAGTGTTGATGGTCAATAAGACCACCAAATTCAAGAAAGGCAAGTCTAAGCAGAAGGGACACTTCAAGAAGGGTGGTAAGAAAGTTACCACGCCGACGAAGAAGACCAAGGCTGGACCTAAGCCTGAAACTGAGTGCTTTTACTGCAAGGGAGAAGGTCACTGGAAGCGGAATTGCCCAAAGTACTTGGCGGATTTGAAGAACGGCAACATCAAGAAGAAAGGTATATCTGATATACATGTTATTGATGTGTATCTCACTAGTATTCGTAGTAGTGCTCGGGTATTTGATACCGGTTCGTTGCTCATATTTGTAACTCAAACAGAGCCGCAGAATAAACGGAAGCTAGTGAAGAACGAGGTGACGATCTGGCGTAGGAAACGGATCAAAGGTTGATGTGATCGCTCGGCACGCTACCTCTTCATCTACCATCGGGATTAGTTTTATACTTAAATAATTGTTATTTGGTGCCTGCGTTGAGCATGAACATTATATCGGGATCTTGTTTATTGCGAGACGGTTACTTGTTTAAATCCGAGAATAATGGTTGTTCGATTTATATGAGTAATATGTTTTATGCACATGCACCTTTGATAGATGGTCTATTCTTGTTGAATCTCGATAGTAGAAATACACATATTAATAACATTGAAGCTAAACGATTGAAATCAAGCGATAACTCGACCTATATGTGGCAATCGTGCCTTGGTCACATTGGAGTGAAGCGATGAAGAAACTCCATTCGATGGACTTCTTGAATCACTTGATTTTGAATCACTTGAAAGATGAGGCATGTCCGATAGGTAAAATGACTAAGACTCCATTTTCAGATAATAGAGCGAGCTACACTTATTGGAAATCATACATACCGATGTGTGTGGTCCAATGAGTGTAGCATCGCTGATGGTTATCGTTATGTTCTTACCTTCACGGATGACTTGAGTAGATATGGGTATATCTATTTCATGAAACATAAGTCCAAACTTTCGAGAAGTTTAAGGAGTTTCAAAGTGAGGTAGAGAATCAACGTAACAAGAAGATTAAATTTCTACGTTACGATCGTGGAGGTGAATATCTAAGTTACGAGTTTGGCGAGCATTTGAAGAAATGTGGAATACTTTCAGCTTGACACCGCCGGAACACCACAGCGTAATGGTGTGTCCGAACGTCAGAATCGAACTCTCTTAGATATGGTTCGCTCTATGATGTCACTTATGATTTACCGCTATCATTTTGGGGTTATGCATTAGAAACAGCCGCATTCACTTTAAATAGGGCACCGTCTAAACCGCTGAAACGACACCATATGAATTATGGTTTGGGAAGAAACCTAAATTGTCGATCCTTAAAGTTTGGGGATTCGAAGCCTATGTAAAGAAGTTACAGACGGACAAGCTTGAAAACAAAGCGGTAAAATGCGTCTTCATAGGATACCCGAAGGAAACTATTGGGTATACCTTCTATCATAGATCCGAAGGCAAAATCTTCGTTGCCAAGAATGGATCCTTTCTAGAGAAGGAATTTCTCTCGAAAGAAGTGACTGGAAGGAAAGTAGAACTCGACGAGGTTGTCGAACCTTCTCTCGAAATTGCGAGTAGCGCAGCACTGGAAGAAGTTCCTGTGGTGCCTGCACCAATAAGAGAGGAAGCTAATGATGGTGATCATGAAACTTCGGTTGAGGTTACTACAGATCCTCGGAGGTCAACGAGAACTCGTACCACTCCAGATTGGTATGATTCCGTTATGAATGTCATGATGGTGGACAACACCGATGACCCCGAGACATATGAGGAAGCGATGATGAGCCCAGATTCCAATAAATGGCAAGAAGCCATGAAATCCGAGATTGGATCCATGTACGAAAACCAAGTATGGACTTTGGTGGACCTACCAGATGGCCGAAAGGCTGTCGAGAACAAATGGATTTTCAAGAAGAAAACAGATGCTGATGGTAATGTTACTGTCTATAAAGCTCGACTTGTCGCAAAAGGGTTTCGACAAATTCAAGGAGTTGACTACGATGAGACTTTCTCACCAAGATGTAAGCTAAAATCTGTGAGGATTATGTTAGCAATCGCTGCATATTATGATTATGAGATATGGCAGATGGATGTCAAAACAGCATTCCTCAATGGAGACATTGATGAAGAGTTGTATATGATGCAACCCAAAGGTTTTGTCGATCCTAAAGATGCTAACAAGGTATGCAAACTTCAACGGTCCATCTATGGATTAAAGCAAGCATCACGAAGTTGGAATCAACGTTTTGATAAGGTAATCAAAAGTTTTGGTTTTATACAAACTTATGGAGAAGCTTGTATTTACAAGAAAGTGAGTGGGAGCTCTGTAGCATTCTTAATACTGTATGTGGATGACATATTGTTGATTGGGAATGATGTAGACCTTCTTAATAGTGTCAAGGAATATTTGAATAATAGTTTTTCAATGAAGGATCTTGGCGAAGCAGCTTACATATTAGGCATAAAGATTTATAGAGATAGATCGAAACGCCAAATATCATTGTCACAAAGTACATATTTGGACAAAGTTCTAAAGAGGTTTGGAATGGAAGATAGCAAGAAAGGGTTCTTGCCCATGTTGTCCAATACGACCTTGAGTAAAACTCAAAGTCCGACATCGGCAGAAGATAGAGAAAGGATGAGTAAGACTCCCTATGCATCAGCCATAGGATCTCTAATGTATGCCATGCTATGTACTAGACCCGACATTGCATATGATGTTAGTTTAACTAGCAGATATCAAAGTGATCCAGGAGTGGATCATTGGACAGCGGTCAAAAACATCCTTAAGTACTTGAGAAGAACTAAGGATATGGTTCTTTCTTATGGAGGTGATGAACAGCTCGTTGTTAATGGTTACACCGATGCTAGTTGGAACACCGATCCGGATGATTCTAAATCACAACTGGATAATGATTTATTTTGAATGGTGCAGCTTAGCTGGAGGAGTGCAAAGCAAAGCGTTGGCGAGATCTTCAACTGAATCGGAATACATGGCTGCTTCGGAGGCTTCACAAGAAGCGATATGGATGAAAGAGTTCATTACAGAGCTGGGTGTGGTTCCTAGTGCGCTGGACCCAATGTCTATCTACTGTGATAACATGGGCGCCATAGCCAATGCACAAGAACCAAGGTCACACAAGAAGCTGAAGCATATCAAGCTGCGTTTCCACGCTATTCGAGAACATATCCAGGATGGAGATATAAAGATTTGCAAAGTACACACAGATCTGAATGTGGCGGATCCGTTGACTAAACCTCTCCCGAGGGCAAAACATGACCAACACCAAACTGCCATGGGTGTTCGGTATATTACCATGTAATCTAGATTAGATGACTCTAGTGCAAGTGGGAGACTGTTGGAGATATGCCCTAGAGGCAATAATAAATATAGTTATTATTATATCTTTGTGTTTATGATAAATGTTTATATTCATGCTATAATAGTATTAACAAGGAAACATTAATACTTGTGTGAATTGTAAACTTAATTTGAAGTCCCTAGTAAAGCCTCTATATAATACTAGCTTGTTGGTTAATAGATGATTGTGGTTTCCCTATCATGAACATTGAGATGTTATTAACAACAAGATCATATCGTTAGGAGAATGATATGGTGGACATACTCCTATAGACAAGCGTAGCATAAAGATCAAGTCATTTCAATAGTTCAATTGCTATATGCTTTCTGATACATAGTAACCTAATTCCTTCGACCATGAGATCATGCATATCACCTTTACTGGATGGATGCTTTGATGTCATCAAACACCACACCGTAACAGGGTGGCTATAAAGGTGGCATTGAGTGTTCGGAAAGTATTGGTTGAAACACATGGATCAAGAGTGGGATTTGTCCATCCACATGACGGATAGATATTCTCTGGCCTCTCGGTGAAATGTCATCCAATTAGCTTGCAAGCATGTGACTGGGTCACAAGGGATCACATATCACGGAACGAGAAAAGAGTACTTATCGATACGAGGTTGAACTAGGTATGCAGAGATACCGACGATCATAACCTCGGATAAGTAACATATCGTGAGACAAAGGGAAATTGGTATCGTATGTAAGTGGTTCATTCGATCGCAAAGTAATCGTAGAAATATGTGGGAGCCATATGAATTTCCAGATTCCTCTATTGGTTATTGTTCGGAGAAGTGTCTCGATCATGTCCGCATAATTCACGAACCGTAGGGAGACACACTTAAGGATTCGACGTTGTTTGAGTAGTTATGGTATTATGAGAAAGAGACCGAATGTTGTTGAGTCTCGGATGGGATCCGGATATCACGAGGTGATCCGGAATGGTCCGGAGAATAAGATTCATATAAGGAAAGTCCCGTTTGGAGTTGGGGAATGGTTCCGTGTTTTCATCGGGAACATTCTAGAAGGTCCTAATGTCCGCACTGGAGGGGAAGGGTACATGAATGTGTCATTACATATTGGAATGATTGCATCATGTACTAGGTGTTCTTTCTGTCCAAAATAAAGGGTTTATTTAAATCCTAAATTGAAAAGTCAAACGGCTAGTTTGAAAGTCAAACGGCAATTTTGGGAAGTGGGAAAAGAGGAGGATTGGTGGAGGCCGAGTTGGAGGAGGGTTCCTCCCCTTGGCCGGCGCACCTCCCAAGGCCGACTTGGGGAGGAACTCCTCCCCTTGGCCGCCGGCCCTCCCACCTATATAAGGAGGGGCAGGGCTCCCCTCCTAGCACACACTAGTTCCTATCCTCTAAACTAAACCCTAGACCTAAACCCCGGTTTAGAGCTATTTCGGTTTAGAGCCTTCTAATTGGTTTAGAGCCTTCTAATTGGTGTGTCTAATTACTATACCACTAATAGCCTCTCTCATAAGCTCCACCATACTCGCACCGGCTTAAGGCGCCTCATGATTTCCTCTACCTCCCATACCACGCCAGTCCGGAATCGCGAGGAGAGTGCTACAACCTCCGCCTGCTGGAACAAGGAGAGGAAGGTCTTCGTCGAAAATCGAGCGTGTGACCGACCACGGAGCTGCCGGAACGTGGCGCCGGAAGGATCGTCTACGCGATCTTGAGATCGGAAAGAGTACGACTACATCACCCACGAGAATCTGCTCTCGTTAAACGCTTTGGAATCTTCGAGGGTGAGTTCCTCTATCGACTCGTTGCTACAATCTAGTAGATAGATCTTGGCTTGTTTGTTTGTATGCGATAGAAAATTTTTGTTTTCCATGCTCTACGAAGGTCCTGAGTGCGCTGAAGGGACGTATCGGACTACGACGGAAGGAGAGGCTGCTGGCGACTAGAGGCCCAAGCGTTGAAGCCAGTCAGATTAGGTCAAAACCTCCGAATCCTTATCTTGTTCGGGTGTAGCTTGTAAACCCTTGCGAGGTGCCTCATATATAAACCTCCCTAGGGCATCCTAGAGACTCACGTTCCATCAAACACCCCCTCAAGTGACTCGCTGCTTTGACGCCGAGCTCGCCACCCCTGTATCTCGCTCTCCAATAATCTAATCTATCTAGAGTAGGTCTTTACCCTCCGGGGGCCGAACCTGGGTAAACCCATGTGCATCCGCCCCCATCTCCCACCGCAGATGGACGCCAACTCTTCCTCACGTTTCAATCAATCGCTACCAGTGGCAGCGACTGCCGTGGCCATTTCCATGACAGTGGCGCCCACCGTGGGGCATAGCGGGACTGGCCTGAGTTCTGCGGCGAGACCCTACTCGCCAATCGATTGGCCGCTCGCCACCTGTCGCATGATCGCCTTTGGCGGGATCTTACAGATCCTGCCCAGCAGCTACATCCCGGCGTCACGCCCGGTCACTCACGGCACGGTGATGCCGGTCGGCTCCATCAACCTCTTCGTCGGCTTCACCGGCGCGGTCGACCCAGCTGCAACGGTGATCATCAGCGGATCGCCGCCACACCGCGATCTGCTCTCGGAGGAGCAGGTCCGCTCTATCAGGAGCCTCGTCACCGAGCACGACTCGGCCACCAGCGACACGGCCGAGACCAACGCCGCCACCAACGACGAGGCCCTAAACAACGACGCCGACCCCGCGACCCCTGCCTCGGTCGACGGATCTATCACCGCCGCATCACGAGAGGACTCCATCACACGAGTCTCCAACCCGGAGGATTTCGAGGACCCCTCCATCCTCGGGATCTTCGACTCCGACTCCGGCTCGGAATCGCCTGAAGACTTCCGCGCTAGATATAATCGCTTCAACGCGATCTACATGGCGGGCAGCATGACTGCCCCGCCAGATCCATTCGCCACGCCGATCCCACCGACTGCAACGGCCACAGAGGTAGAGGAAGCCCGCATGCGGCTCATAGAGGCACAACACAACGAACTCGCCGAGCGCCAGAAATATCGCCTCGAGCGGGAAACAGTGCGGGAGCTATCGCTCTACCACCAGCGCCGCATCAGGACCCGCCTGAACTCCAACGTCCAGGGCCGCGTCCTGAACTTTAACGATGAAAGCGACCCCGCACGTGCGGCCGAGCGCGAATACTGCGAGATCGCGCCGCCGGGTGGAAGCAATCCCGCGAGACAACCACCCGGTGCACTGGCGACCAGAGCCCCTCCACCACCCATCGGCCGCACGCCCCCACCGGACCAGCCGCGGATCATCATCTCACCTCAAGCCCGCGACGCCAACGGGCTACCACTCTAATCCACCCCGATGGACAATGTCGTCGCGGCCGATGCCGCGATCGCCAACCTCGACGTCTAAGGTGACGGTGCACTACAGATCCAATATGCCAAGGCCCTACTCGTTAGGGCCGTGGAACAACAAGCCACGGGAGTCGACCCGCGAGGGCGGATGTATTCTCGTTCTTCAACAAGCAGAGTGGCGTCAAGCGGTCACCCCACCGTCGCCAACGCATTGACTTGCCCTCCATCGCAGCCCTTGGCGAACCAGCCACGGGCCGCCAACCCCGCTCTGTCCACCAACGAGCCGCGACCAGCGAATAACACGGTCGTCGCAAATGGGCAGCCCATTGATGCCTGAACGAACATCATCAACAACCAGGCGTGGCGGGCGCGCCAGCCCAACGACTTGCGGCACACCCTCACCAACCGCGGCGACGCAGAACTGAGAGGCTCGCTCAGTCGAGTCGGTCCGCAATGCTTTGGACCCATGATCCGCGGGGAAAAATATCCTGCCAACTTTAAGGCTCCCAAGGAGATCGAAAAGTAGGACCCGACGTACGATCCCGCTGTCTGGCTTGACACATACCTCATGGTAATGGGAATCGCAGGCCACACCGACCTGCTCGCCGCTCGCTACCTCCCTCTGATGATGGAGGGCGCAACTCGGAAATGGATCAAAACCCTCCCCGCCGACAGCATCGACTCCTAGGAAGAAATGCGGGACGCCTTCATCAGGCACTTCGAGGGCTCCTACACCCGCGCCACCACCATAGAAGACCTGGAGCGATGCATCTAGGGACAACGCGAGTCGACTCGCTGCTGGGTTCAAAGATGGCAAGAACTGTGGATCAATGCCTCCGGCATCCACCTAGATACGGCGATACATTTCTTCAAGAACGCGTGCCGGTACGAACCCCTGGTCACCAAGATCAAGAGGGTCTACCAGACGCTCGACAACATCCCCGGCCTCCTCGAGATTGCCAAGCGCTGCGTGGAGGACCCCAACCAAGACTCCGACGACGAGTCAGGAGGAAGACGGCGAACCAGCATCCACGATAGCGGGCGCCTACGTGACATGCGCTACAGCAACACCCGCATCACCGGCAAGCTCCGCACGGACGGGCGAGTCAACTTCGTCACCAGCGCGACCCCAAGAGCTACGGCCGCGACGGAGGAAATTACCGCGACAGCGGAAACTACCGCTCCAACAATACAGTGAGGCTGAAATTCGACCCCGCTGCCCTGCTCAACCAGCCCTGCATCTACCATAGCAGGGAGGGAAAACACGCCACCCACACCACCGCGGATTGCCACTCCCTCAAAGAGATTGAGAAGGCAAGGCAAGCAAGGGAGGACCCCAACAACAACCCACCCTGGGACAACAGGAACGCCGGCGGCTTCGGCACCGTCATCGGCTCGCTACACACCTTCACCAGACTCGGCACGAAACGCGAGAGAAAGGTGCTCGCTCGCGCGGTCGCCGTCAATGCGGTGACACAGGTCGACATCCCACGCTTCCTCAACTGGTCCGAGCAGAGTATCACTTGGAGTCGCCAGGACCACGCCCCCAGAATTGAGTACCCAGGGCGAGTCGCCCTGGTAGTTAGGCCCAAACTGGTCGATTACTGGCTACCCAAGACATTGTTGGACGGCGGGAGCTCCATCAACATCATGTACCTAGACACGTTCAAGAGGCTACAGCTCATAGAGTCGACAATCTAGCCGATCCTGACAACCTTCCACGGTATCGTCCCCGGTCGGAAGGCATACCCGATCGAAAAAGTGACGCTACCCGTCATCTTCGGCACACCGGCGAATTACCGCACCGAGCGAATCAAATTCGAGCTGGTGAACTTCCGCAGCCCCTACCACTACATGCTGGGATGCCAGACGTTTGCCAAATTCATGGCGACCCCCCACTACGCGTACAGCATGATGAAGCTCCCAGGGACAAGCGGCATCATCACCGTCCATGGCGACCCTGACATGGCCGTGGAATGCGGGGACAATGGAGCCGAGCTCGCTGACGCCATCATTGCCATGGAGACCGACCACGCGGAGGAGCTCGCGAAATATGCAGGCAACATCAACAAGGACGACCCCACTATCCTGAAGAAACCAACCGCCGCGAACTCCACATTCGAAGCGACCACGCACACCCGCACCATCGAGCTCGTCCCAGGCGACTCCAGCCAGACGGTCACCATCGGGGCGCACATGATCCCCGCATAGGAAAGTGCGCTCATCGGGTTCCTCCCTAAGAACCGCGACATCTTCGCATGGAAGCCATCTGACATGCCAGGTGTCCCGAGGGAACTCACTGAGCACAAACTCAACACCGACCCCAAAGTGCGACCAGTAAAGCAATCGCTACGGCCCTTCAATGAAGAGCGCCGCTGAGCAATCGCCGAAGAAGTACAGCGCCTGCTAGCCGCAGGCTTCATTCGGCCAATCAAATACTCCAAGTGGCTGGCAAACCCAGTCCTGGTTCTAAAAAAGAACAACACATGGAGAATGTGCATTGACTACACCAACCTCAACAGCGACTGCCCGAAGGAGGAGTTCGTCCTACCGTGCATTGATCAGATCATCGACTCGACCGCGGGATCGGAGTCGCTGTGCTTCCTTGATGCTTACTCTGGTTATAACCAGATCAAGATGGCGGTCGAGGATGAGGAGAAGACGGCGTTCATCACGCCATTCAGCGCCTTCTGCTACACGGCCATTACGTTCGGCCTCAAGAACACCGGCGCCACATACCAGAGATGCATGCAGGAGTGCCTAGCGATCCAAATTGGCCGCAACATCCATGTCTACATCGATGACGTGGTGGTAAAATCCACCCATCATGACGACCTGCTCGCCGACCTAGCCGAAACCTTCGCAAACCTGCGGAGGTACAACATCAAGCTGAACCCCAGAAAATGCACCTTCGGCGTCCCCACCGGACAGCTCCTGGGGTATGTAGTCTCCAAGCGAGGCATCGAAGCCAACCCCACCAAGATCGACACCATCGCGCGACTCGGGAAACCCGAGTGCCTGCGCGACGTCCATAAATTGGCAGGGCGAGTCGCGGCCCTCAGTCGCTTCATCCCCCGACTAGGCGGAAAGGCAATGCCCCTCTACCGCCTGATGCGCAAGAACCTCATGTTCCAATGGGACACGGAGGCCGATGATGCACTCAAAGCACTCAAAGAAGTGCTACTCGCGGCCCCACTCCTCGTCGCTCCACTCGACAAAGAGCCTATGCTCGTCTACGTCGCGGCCTCCGCTCGAGTCGTCAGCGCCGTGATGGTCGTCGAATGACCGGAGGAGGGCAAGGAGCGCCTCATACAGCACCCTGTCTACTACATCAGTGAAGTCCTGACAGACTCATGACAGCGCTACCCGCAGTACCAAAAACTGGTGTACGCGGTATTCCGAGCTCAACGGCGACTCCCACACTACTTCCAGGAGCACCCGATCACGGTGGTCTCCTCCGCACCCCTGCAAGACATAATACGCAATCGCGAGGCGACCGGGCGAGTCGCCAAGTGGGCCGTCGAAATCAGCATCCACAACATCAAATACGAGCCCCGTAAAACGATCAAGTCACAAGCCCTGGCTGATTTCCTCGCAGATTGGGAAGAAGCATAGCAGCCAGAGAAGCTCCCGTACCTCCACTACTGGTCGCTCCATTTTGATGGCTCCAAGAACGATGACGGCGCAGGGGCTGGGGTCATACTGACCTCTCCCAAAGGAGACAAGCTCCGCTACGTGCTCCACCTCAACTTCAAGCCCTGCACCAACAACATGGCAGAATACGAGGCCCTCCTTCACGGCATGAGAGCCGCTAAGGAGATGAACATCAACCGCTTACAATGCTATGGCGACTCCGATCTAGTCGCTGGCCAAGTCGCCGGGACGTGTGACGCCGTCTCCCCAACAATGATCGCGTACCGCAAAGCGGTAGACCAGATGGAAGGACACTTCGACGGCAATTCCGTCGAGTGGATCGACAGATGCAAGAACGAGGAGGCAGACGCCCTCTCCCGCATCGGGTTGGCCCTACAAGTGCCACCAGCAGGTGTCTTCCTCGACATCATCCACAAACCGTCGGTCAGCCCACCAAAAGAGATCGACGTCGGGATACCACTGCAACCAGAACCGGCCTTAGTCGCCATGGTTGTGGAGCCTAGCGACTGGACAGCACCATACGTCGCCTTCTTGGAGCACAAAATCCTACCAAGCAATGAGACGGAGGCGCGAATGATCGTGCGCCGCTGCAAATCCTTTGTCATCATAAACGGCGAGCTCCACAGACACAGCGTGACTGGCGTGTTCCAGCGCTGTGTACAGCCATACGAAGGCCGCAAGATCCTCAAGGACATTCACGCCGGCGACTGCGGCCATCACGCCGGCGCCAAGTCGCTAGTCGCCAAGGCCATGCGGCACGGCTTCTACTGGCTCACCGTGCACGCCGACGCCACCAACATCGTCCAACGATGCGTCGGGTGCCAGAAGTACGCCCACCAGACGCACCTCCCTGGTTTGGCACTCAAGACCATCCCCATCACATGGCCATTCGCCGTATGGGGCATGGACATGGTAGGCATGTTCAAGAAGGCCCCATCTGGCTTCACCCATCTCCTGGTCGCGGTCGACAAGTTCACCAAATGGGTCGAGGCCAAGCCAATAAAGAAGTGCGATGGCAAGACGGCCACCAAGTACTTACGCGAGCTCATCTACCGATACGGCTACCCGCACAGCATCATAACAGACAATGGCACCAACTTCGCCAAGGGGGTCATGGCGGAATTTTGTGAAGAACATGGCATACGACTCGACCTCACCTCAGTCGCCCACCGGAGTCGAATGGCCAAGCAGAACACGCTAACCAGAGCGTCATCCATGGGCTCAAGCTACGACTCCAAGTGCCCCTCGAGCGCACCCCAGGATGCTGGGTCGACAAGCTCCCCTCTGTCATATGGGGGATCCGCACCTCCGTCAATCGCTCCACCGGGTTCACACCCTTCTTCATGGTGTACGGTGCTGAGGCCGTAATGCCAACCGACCTAGAGCACGATTCACCTCGAGTCGCCAACTACATCGAAGCGACCAACAAGGTCACCCGCCAAGACAGCATCGATCAACTCGACGAGGCACACGACCTAGCTCGCTTTCGCACCACCATATACCAGCAAGGACTCCGCCGCTACCACAGCCGCCGAGTACGAACTCGCACCTTCCAGGAAGGCGACCTGGTCCTACGACTGGTCCAAGACAAGAAAGGCATGCACAAACTCTCCCCCCATGGGAGGGGCCATTCGCCATAGGACGAGTCCTCGGCAATGACGCCTACTACCTCATCGACATACGGGGTGACGGCCAGCTTGAGGTCGGGAGGCCATGGAATGTAAACCTCCTCAGAAAGTTCTATACTTAGAACCTCAAATTGTACTCAGCTGGCATATATAATGAAATTCATTCGGATTGCACAAATTGTGTCTACTCGCCATATTCTTGTGCCACTCGCACTCGTACATATTAGCAATACGCTACGCACGGAAGTCAACCTCTGGTCGAGCGACCGGCACGGCTAAGTAGTGCAGCACAAGGGCACCGGAAATACTCGGGCCTTGGGTCGTCCATGAAAACGCCAACCCGGAGCCACCATTGGAGTCGCCTAGCCCGACTGGCCCACCGGGCCAAGAAAACCGGTACACGCTTCTCACAACGACCTGTCCCTCCCATCCTCGCGCAAAGCGACTCGAACGGTTAAGTACCACGCACGGGGACTCCGCACAATGGGAACCCCCACGCGGCTCGGGAACACACCAAGTAAGAGAGCTGCCTTGGAATCGCCAAGCGACTGGCTCTCCGAGCCAGGGGAGGAGACGCGTTACAAACAACGCATTTACAACCTACAACAGGAACACGACCAATATGGTTGAGCACCACGCTCGGGGACTCGCCTACAAATCAATCCTACCCGTGCTCGGGGACTCGCTACTCAGAAGACGCGAGAGATAAAACAACGCACAACCAAAACAAAACACAATAGTATACAATCGAGTTATACCCCACTAAAGGGCGGACGTGCTCGGGGACTCGCTCAATCAAAAATAAATACACCACACAATCTTGGTCATAATACGAGTCGATTGACTCCCTTTGGCGTACATTACAAAATATATTACAGTAGTCGCCACTTGGCATACATCACAAACTACCCAACTACATTGTTTATTCTACAGGTCCTGACGAAGAAGCACCGCCACCCCCCTTGACACGGACAAAAGGCTGCCACGGGTTCGTCGGGTACATCGTCAGCGACTTCGACAATGCCGACCGGAAGGGCTACTCCGACTTCATATCACGATGCTCCGGCTCGGGGTCGCCAGCCGCCAATACCATCTCCTGGTATGGCAGCAGATCCCCCATAGCCAGGACCCGATCGGCATAAGGGGCAGCCTTTGCAGTCAGCTTCAGCACCTCGGACATCTCCACCGTGCCGGTCACCGATGGGTAGCCACTCGTCACGCCATCCAGGTCGAAGTCGTCGGGGAAGTGGGCGAGACCGAAACTCAATGTTGTGGTGGCCCCGCGCCTGAACACCGAGCGTGCCATCCACTTCACAACGGCAGGCACCTCCTCCAGATAGCGCCACACCTCCGTGAGCCCCCCAGGAATAACCTCGGTGGGGGACATTTCTTGGAGAACCGCCTGGACACATAACGCCGAAGCCGTGGCCGCGTTCACCATAGCAGTCACGCACTGCGAAGGTTGAAGGTCTGGACCATCGGGTCGCTTTCACCTATCACAGCTGCAAATTCAGACGTTAGTGAAACTATGGACATCCCCAATAAGGGACTCGCCGAATAAGTCAGGCAAAGACGGAGACTTACCAAGGAGTTTGCGGCAGCTCTCCGTGACATGCTTCTCGAAGGCGGCTTGCTCGTTGTGCAGCCCCACGATGATCAAATCCGTGGCTTTGTGTTCCTCCTCAGCCGCAGCAACGGTAGCCTTCGCTCGCTCCTCCGAAGAAACTGAGGACGCTTTCGCCTCCTCCAAGTCTTGGATCAGGGAGGAAATTCTTCCATTCGCCGCGTCTAGCTCGGCGACTGGAACATACCCTTCACGGGCCTTGGAAATCGCAGCTGGGGAGCCATCTGAAAGAGAAGCCATCAGCGCGCCATACACAAATAGTTCATACTCGACAGAGGAAAGGACAGAAAAGCAGATACTCACCAATAGTTTCCTAAAGCCACTGGTTCGCCTCCTGCGTTTCGCGCAGATCACGCTCCAAGTGCTCCCTTGCGGCCTACCGATCGGTCGACTCCCTTTGCAAACCCTGCAAATAAACAACACACCTCAGCACTTACCAAAACAGATTCCCAGTTCCCAGCCATTGAAATTCAGCGACCAGGAACTCGGGGACTGGAGAGTAGGAAAAAAGTTCAATTCCTAGCCGCTGAAATTCAGCGACTACGAATTCGGGGACTGGATAGGAGAAAGAAGTTCAGTTCCCAGCCGCTGAAATTCAGCGACTAGGAACTCGGGGACTGGACATACCTGAATGGCGGCGCCAAGCATCCTGTGAAGTTCTCCGGCGTTAGTCGATGGGATCGTGAAGGAAGTGCACCCACGATGCGACCCAATGTCCGCATCCACGATCTCCGGACTTTGCGGAGACTGGGTGTCCGCCACACCTGGAAATCCCCTAGCCATGAAGCACGGGAACGTCGCCGATGCTTTGGCAGGGACAGCTGTTGTCGGGCCGGGCGCTTCGCGGTATTGTAGCTAAGATCGCTCGATCGCAGCCACCACTTCTTCAGCGACTGCCACAACATCAGGCTCCACGGCGCCGTCCTTGGCTGTGGCGTCGTCAGCACTCCCCTTCTGCTTCTTCGCGACTTCCGCGGTCGTCACATCTCTTGTGGCTTTTCTCTTCTTGGGGAGATCGCCCTCTCCCGTGGTGGCGGCCGGCGGAATCTTTGCCACTGCTGGACGGCCAATCTTCTTGGCTCCAGACCTGCCCAAATTCCCACAGTCAATATAACAACAATACAAACACAAGAGGCGAATCGGCATGAAGAACCAATACTCACTTAGCGACCGGAACAACGCGAAGCCCGGTGCTGATGTGGGCAGGCTTGTCCAATTCTGGACCCAACTTACGAGTGAGCCCCCTCTCGAAGACGTCTGAATCCCACGACATCGCGGGCTTCCTCGATGACGAAGCCGCGGTCGCCAGAATCTCCGGCTCCGAAGACGCGGCCGCTCTCATCGGCTGCGGCGACTTAGACGTCACCGCCTCGGTCGCTTCCTGGCTTGGATCCCCCGAGACCGTCAGCGCAATCGCCACTAGGGGAACCTCTACCGCTGCCTCGATGTCCTCGCCCTCCAACCCCTTCATCAGGATCGCCTCCTTTGGGGCTTTGCGCGAGACTTCGGGGGTGTCTTCATCGTCGGAGTAGTCGTCCGACTCAAACACCACCGCCGACTTGGACGGCGACATTGGCTCCTTCGCTGGTGACTTGGGCTTGCGTGCGGGCTTCGACGGTGTAGTAGTATGCCGTGACGTGTTCTCCTGCGCGACCTCATCGCCTTCGTCGTGTTCGTCCAGGCTGCGGTTTGCCTCGAACTCACGTTGTTTCTGCATATGGGTCATGCGAGCCACAGGCGCTGGGGGAGGAACCTCCTCTTCCTCCCTGTCACTGTCGGAAGAGTCTCCCTCAGAGTCCTCCTCGAGTTCTTGGGGAACCTCTTTGTCGAGCGGAGGGAGCCAGCCCTCCAACACCTGAAAAAGATGAAAAACACCACGAGTAAACACCAGATGCAGCGACTGAGACTTGAGGTGCGGAAACAGCGACTCAGAAGGAAAACTTACTGTGGGGGCTTCATTCTTCACGGGAGTGTACGGGGCGAGCCCGACTGCCACGCTGGTAAACTCTGCGTCGGTGATATTTTTCAGGGCGGCCTTGTAGTCCTCGGTCTCCCATGACTCCTTGCTGGTTCGGGAGGGGTCGTGCTTCCCGCTGTATTCATACATCCAATGCGGCCAAGCCGCCAGTGGAACCAGATACCGCCCGAGCCAGCAGTTGTAGAGGTTGATCGAGATCAACCCCTGGTCCTTCAGCTTCTGGATCTGGTCCATCATTTCCGCGACGGCCATCCGCTGGTCTTCGGGAAGCTTCTTCGGTGGCAACCGGCGAGGCTCGCTCCTCTCGGCGACGAACTCGGGAAGTGTCACCTCGCCGGAAGGAGTGGATTCTTTTACGTAGAACCAGCTCTTCTTCCACTCGCTGGTTGCTTTCTTTGGCAGGAGAAGCTTGACGAAATTAGCCTTCGGCTTCAGTTGGAAAGTGACGCCGCCTGCGGCCAATATCAGGCCGTTGGATGCCTCACGCCCGATGCGGCCGTGGAAGAGCTCCAACCACAGCGGAAAATATGGCCTGCAGCTGAGGTAGCACTCGTAGAAGGAGACGAAGATCGCCAGTTGCTCGATGCTGTGTGGGCTGAGATCCAACGTCTTGATCGCGTAATATGCGCAGGAGCGCCAGAAGAAAAGCGAGGTGGGGAACCCCAGACCTCTCTCAAGATGACTAGGGAAGCAGATTAATTTGCCGCCTCTCGGCTTTGGCTTGGTCTCGGAGGAGGGGGGAAGCCGCCAGTTCCCCTTGCAGAGGACTCCGGCGTCCTCGAAGGACTTGAGCTGGGCTGTGGTGCATTTGGATTTTCCCCATAAGCCTTTGGGAGGCGCCATCGGGTAGGACGTGGAATCACACGGTGCGGAAAGGACGAGTCGGAAGGTTGAAGGCAGGAAGATCGAGGACAGGAAGAATGCATGTGGGAGAATGAAGAATGCGGGAAGTATTCGCAGAACTGAATCATCACTCCCCTTATATGGGAACGGCACCCGCCAAAATCGGGATAGCCGTTACTCACGGTAATTGTGTCGAAGTTACTGTTGGAAATTCCAACGGATAGTTTGACCAGAATTGACGGTCCAACTCGTCCATTCCACCCGCTACCCGCCAGTCTTTTCTACTCGCCGAAGTGGCGACTTCGCGGCAATACCATTCATTGGGGTGGCGAATGGAAACCTGGGGAAATTCTCCTTGGTTCTGATGGAGTCCATCGCCGACTCGACTACGTGTCCAAATTGGGCTCGCCTACTCCGAACACCAACGGGACACCTGCGCCTGCATCAACGATGGCCTCGGGGACTACTGATGGGGATATGCCAAAGGGGGTATGCCCAGCAGGATGTTCTGATTGGGCCGAAGGGCTTGTGAGTGCGCCTGAAGGACGGCGACTGGACTACGACGGAAGGAGAGGCATGGCGACTAGCGACTGGAGGCCCAGGAGCGCAACAGAAGCCTAGTCGGATTAGGTCAAAACCTCTGAATCCTTATCTTGTTCGGTTGTAGCTTGTAAACCCTAGCGAGGTGCCTCATATATAAACCTTCCTAGGGTATCCTAGAGACTCACGTTCCATCATACACCCCCTCAAGTGACTCGCTGCTTAGACGCCGAGCTCGCCACCCCCGTAACTCGCTCTCCAATAATCTAATCTAGCAGGAGTAGGTCTTTACCCTCCGGGGGGGCGAACCCGGGTAAACCCATGTGCATCCGCCCCCATCTCGCACCGCAGATGGCCGCCAACTCTTCCTCATGTTTCAATCAATCGCTGCCAGTGGCAGCGACTGTCATGGCAATTTCCACGACAGAACTGGTTCGGTGTAAAAAGGTTTAACCCGCATGTACTATGACATGCTGACGTCAGCAATGATGGAGCAAAACATTTAGTAGTTTATTTAAATAAATCCAAAAAATGATTAAATCTTGTTAAATCAATATCTTTTGTTTCATAATTCAGAAAGATATATATTATATATCCAAATGTTCAGAAAAAATAAACTTTATAATATAAACCTATTATCATACTTTATTTTCCAACTTAAATAAGATAATTAATTATTAGTAAATAACCTATTAAGGATAAATCTTAAATAACTATGCTTTATTATTGAAAGTTCTTAAAAATAAGTATTAGATATCAAAATTCTTAGAAAAAACATTTATAAACTTATTTTGTACATTTTTGTGTTACTCAACTAAACATTATTATTTACTAAGTCTTTATTAAGTGATAAAGCTTATAAAAATCATATCTTGTTATTTAAAAATCATAAAATATTTATAATATACCAACATGGTCACAAAAATAATAAATACAAGTTAAAAATATTATATTACACTTTTGAAGTAAATAAAAACCTAATCCTCTAATAACTTGAATTAAACATATTTCCTTAGTTGGTAATTCATAAAAATATGTATAAAATTGCTAATACCTCTAATACTATCCATTAAAGGTCTAAAAATAGTATTAGTCTTAAAGTATTGATAATATGAAGTCAAAATAGTTCAAAACATTTTAAATACCATTTTGTTGAATTAACATTTACCAATTAGTGTATATTATTTTCCAAAAGGATTCATATCGAATATAAATCTTTGAGAATGATATTTGTGACTTAATAAAACCTTTTACCATTACTTCAACCACAAGTTTATAAACATACTAAAAATCCCAAAGATAATTCATAAGTAATTAAGTAATGTTGTTTCCATATTATGAATTATAACCACTCATTTTTTAAGGAAATAAATGATTCTATTCAACTATAATGTTAAGAAAACATGACTCAGATAGAAGTGTTACCACTCTTAATTAACCTTAAAGAAATATTCTGAAGTGAAAAAATTATAATACCATTTAATGACCAAGATAGATAAGTCTCAACTACTAGTGTGGTCATTATTCAAATGAAGTAATTCTTTCTTCCTGGAGAACTATAGCTAGTAAGAAACCCTGAGAGTGTTAATTTAAAGTTTAAATGCTTTTGTTTACTTAAGTAAGATTTCCCTCAAAAGTTATTATTTTAAGATACATTATAAAGCAAGACATAACCATTTACATAAAAGCTCTGATTGGTTAACAATCTCTATATAAAAAGTCTTTAGATAGTAGTCCACATTGTGTGCTTTATTACTGAATGCTACTTGTTGTTTTTACATATTGTTTCACACACACTCTCACAAGCCTTAATAAGAAGCACAAGTATGAAATTGGTATAAAAGTGCAACACATTCCAAAGAACTCATCACAAGCTTCAAACCTAGATCAAATACGATTAGTTCGGGGATTCGTGTTTACCAAATTGCATTACATTAATTATGCATAGTTGCACCTTGCTTCTTTAAACATTCGTCCTTATCAGACTAATGATGTTGTTTACATAATTTGGATCTTCTATTGTCTTGAAGACCATGATTGTATAATCTTGCAATCACAAAAGGCAAGTTCACACTTGCTCATGTTCTTTGGTTATTTTCTATAAAATACTTGTAACTCAAATGTTGTCATCACTTGCATTTCAAAAAGGTCATAAAACACTATTTTCATAATAATATGATTATGGGATATTTACCAAATGGAAATAACCTTCTATTACAGTTCTAGTGGTAAAGGAACATAATACCTAGGACTTAACAACCAATGTCGTCAGTGATTCTTGCGCCGTAAATTACGCGTTAACCATAAGATCTATAATGGCTCTAGGAAAGTCAGCTGTATCTTCTCCCTTTCGCATGGACGGATGAACTTATCGTGAAACTGCAGATTTCTTGTAGAGAATCCAGCACAAGGGTGGGACCCCTCAGGGCTCCGCGATATTGGTGTCTAGATTATCTGTGTATAACTGTCTTGGTGGAGGCTCACCATAGCTGATGGTGGCTGCCAGGGCAGAGTTGCTTACAGAGTCTTCGAGAGGCTACCCGGACTGTACTTGTGGTAAAACTTCTTGGCGGATCGTGTCTTCATGCGAGGTCATGGAGAGGGCAGTACTGGCTTGGATCTTAGACTGGGCCCCATACCAAGGAAGTGTGGACAAGCTCGCAAATTGGATGTGCAACAAGGCTAAGGTGTCTTATGGGAAAAGTGACGTACCTCTACAGAGTGTATAAAACTGTGACATGTTACTCCTTGTTCCGGGAAGGAGCTACGAACGCTGCAGGAAAGGAACTCTACGAAGTTCTAATAAACCTGTGAACCCTGACGGACATAGTTTTCAGAATAAAAGCAACCTTTGAAGAAATGTTTATGAAACCCTGCATTGCCTATGACCTATAGTCTGTGGTTGTAGATAGTGCATTAAACACTCCTTTTTAGTGAACTTGCTGAGTATGCTCGTACTCAACCGTACCTTCTTAATCCTTGCTAAGTTCTAAGCCATTGAAGAAGAAGTCAACACCAACTTATGCTCAAGAAGCCATCATCGATAGCTCAAGTTCGTCAATAAAGTCAACAAAGTCAACATATATATCAACTGAAGTGAAGACGAAGTTCTTGATTAGATAGGAGTGGATACTCTAGGCATAAAACCTACTTCTGTAGAGCATTGCATTAGTAGCAATTGCAAGACAGATAGTTTAGATGCTAGTCTTATTAGCCAGATAGTTCTGAGTTATTATTTCTGGTTCTTCTTTGTAAGAAGTTGATTTCTTCCTCTTTAACCTAGAGTGTTCTCTGAATATTTTGTAAAAAGTCGAGTTGTAATCTACAGTCATGTCTTGGACCTGCTGTGTTTCTGTTGTACCACTCTGAGGGATGTAATAATAGTGAACTATGTTTCATTGGTGTTATTTCAACAATCATAGTGTACTACGTCATGAAGTGGTATGCTGGGTCACCGCAATGGTCTTTCGCCGCCTCCCTACTCTGCGACCTCTCGGCTAGAGTGTCGTTGGGGCCGAGGCCTAGCGCCTGCACGATCCGTAGGGGATAGTGGTCGCCTCCTCCTCCCCTACCTCCGCCTCCTTGATACATTGCAAATGTATCTATAATTTTTGATGTTTCATGCTTGGTTTTATCCACTTTCTTGTGTTTTGTACACACTTTGGAGTACTTTTCATATGATTTATTGGACTAACCTATTAACAAGAGCCACAGTGCCAGCTGCCTGTTTTCTGCTATTTTTGGTTCCAGGAAAGTCAGAAAATGAATATTCTCGGAATTGGACGGGACAAAAGCCAAAGTGCCTATTTTTCCGGAAGTCATCAGATGCGAATCTGAGGCGGAGAGGGCGAGGCCACCACACCACTTGGCCATGCAGCCTAGCCTGGCCCGCGCCAGGGGGTGGTGTGGCCGCCTCCGGCACCCCCTCGGCCTCCCCTTCTGCCTATAAGATGCCCTCGGGATGAAAACCCTAAGTACCCGATCAAAAATCCACGAAAGAGTCTGTAGACGCCGTCATCTCCATCCCTAGATCGGGAGGGATCTGAAGCTCTTCCCGGCACCCTACCGAAGAGGGGAATTCACCCTGGAGGCCTTCTTCATCATCATGCAAGCCTCTGGTGTGATGCGTGAGTAGTTCATCCTTGGACTACGGATCCATGTAGTAGCTAGATGGCTGGTTCTCCTCCTTTGTGCTTTCATGTCTAGATCTTGTGAGCTCCGTTGATGATCAAGATCATCTATTTGTAATTCTGCATGTTGTGTTTGCGGGGATCCGATGGATATTGAGATGCTATTTCAGATTGATTATTGATTCTATCATGTATTTGTTATTTGTGATCTTGCATGCTTTCCGTTGTTAGTAGCTATCTTGGCCAAGTAGATGCTAGCAACTCCAAAAGTTAGTATTTATGCTCGATAGTGGGTTCATGCCTCTACTAATCTGGGGAAGTGACAGAAATCTCTAAGGTACTAGATGTGTTGTTGCTACTAGGGAGAAAACAACAATCCTTTGTTCATATAACAATCGTATTGTTTACTGATGTCATAATTAAATAAAGCAATAATATGTTGCTTGCGACTTAATATTGGAGGGGGTTCGGATGATAACCTGAAGGTGGATTATTAGTCATAGATGCAGTTGGATGGCGGTCTATGTATAATGTTGTAATGCCCAATCAAGTTCCAAAGGAGTCAAGATGATTAGTATATGCATGTATTGCTTTCTCGATGTTTGTCAATTGCCCCGCTGTAATTTGTTCACCCAGCATGTTATCTATCTTAAGGAGAGCCACCTCTAGTGAACTATGGATCCTGGTCCTTTTCTTTACATACAATCCATAAACTATTTACTGCTTTGTGTTTACTTTCTGCAAACTATTACTTCTTTGCATTCAATACGTTTAATCCTTTGTTTTCAGCAAAACACGGTGAGATTGACAACCTCATCGCAAGTTGGGGACAGAGTTCGGTGGTTGTGTTGTGCAGGTCTCCACGTTGCTACTAGCACCGGTAGTGTGCCTTGCCAAGGCTCAGCTAGCAACACCTTTGGGGTGTTTCCTTGCTCCTACTGGTTCGATTAAACCTTGGTTTCATAACTGAGGGAAACTTGTTGCTGTGCTCATCATACCTTTCTATTGGGGTTCCCAACGAGCTCTACATCAACACTGAGCCATCAAGCATTTTTCTGGCGCCGTTGCTGGGGACTAAAGAAGAAGAAGCTCCCACGTCAACCACGTGCCATCAAACATTTTTCTGGCGCTGTTGCCGGGGAGTCAAGGACATCTTCACAAGGGGAGTCCCTCATAACCAATCTCTTTACTTTGTTATTTTTGTTTTGCTTAGTTTCTTTTTGCTTTGTTTGCTTGTTTCTTTATCAAAAATACAAAAAAAATAGTTTTTCTAGTTTGCTTTCTTTATTGAAAACAAACAAAAAATGACTACTCTTGAAAACGCTAAGTTGTGTGACTTCACTAGCACCAACAATAATGATTTTATGAGCATACCTATTGCTCCACCTGTGCCCGAAGATACTTTCTTTGAGATAAAACCTACTTTACTCAATCTTGTTATGAGAGAACAATTTTCTAGTATTGGTAATGAAGATGTTGCTGCCCATCTAAATAACTTTGTTGAACTTTGTGAGATGCAAAAGCATAGGGATGTAGATGGTGATATTATTAAGCTGAAATTGTTTCCTTTCTCTTTGAGAGGAAAAGCTAAAGAATGGTTGAATTCCTTAACTAGGAATAGTATTGATTCTTGGACTAAGTGCAAAGATGCTTTTATTGGAAAATACTATCCTCCTGCGAAGATTATATCTATGAGAAGTGAAATAATGAAGTTTAAACAATCTGATAATGAACATGTTTCTCAAGCTTGGAAAAGAATGAAATCTTTGGTTAAGAATTGTCCCGCTCATGGGTCGATTTGCTTGGATGATCATCCAAACTTTTTATGCAGGATTGAACTACTCTTCAAGGAACCTATTGGATTCTGCTGCTGGAGGTACCTTTATGACCATTACTTTGGGTGCTGCAACGAAACTTCTGGACAATATGATGGTTAATTATTCTGAATGGCATATTGAGAGAGCTCCACAAGGTAGGAAGGTAAATTCTGTTGAGGAAACCTCCTCCTTGAGTGATAAGATTGATATTATTATGTCTATGCTTGTGAATGGGAAAGCCCATATTGATCCAAATAATGTTCCTTTGGCTTCTTTGGTTGCTCAAGAAGAGCAAGTTGATGTGAACTTCATAAGAAATAACAATTTTGGCAATAATGCTTATAGGAGTAATTTTGGTAACAACCATTATAAGCCATATCCTCCCAACAATGGTAATTCTTATGGAAATTCTTACAACAATAATAGGAGTGCTCCCTATGAACTTGAAGTTATACTTAAATAGTTTATTAGTAAACAAACTGCTTTCAATAAAACTATTGAGGAAAAACTCTCTAATGCTGAAAGAAATATAGCATCTTTGGTTGAAGCTCAATCTTCTTTGAATAAAATGGCTTCTAAACCTGAAACTAATGATAATCCTTTTGCAGCTACCAATGCTATACAAGTAAGAATTGATGAAAATGTTAGACTATTAGCTGAATTACATGCTAAGTGGGAAAGAGAAGATGAAATTGCTAGAAACATAGATGAAATTGCTAGAAACATTAGTGTTTCTACTATCACCACCACTAGTGTTGAGGCTAGTAATAGTTCTAATACTTTAGATGATAAATTTGATTTTGTTCTTGATGGTTGCAACATCTCTGAAGTTATTAAGTACCTACAAAAGCTTGCTAAAAGTCCTAATGCTAGTGCTATGAACATGGCCTTTACAAAACACATTACTGATTCTCTCATAAAGATTAAAGAAGAAAAGATGAAACATAAAGCTTCTATTCCTATAAAACAAGAAGATGGTTGGGAACCCATCATTAATATGAAAGTGAATGACTTTGATTTCAAAGCTTTATGTGATCTTGATAGTAGTGTTTCTATTATGCCTAGAAGGATTTATGATATGCCTGATTTGCCTCCTCTTGAAGATTGTTATTTGAATGTCCCACTTGATGATAATGCTAAAAAGAAACTCATGGGGAGTATTAATGATGTTCTTATTATGGTTAACAATGCCTATGTCCCCGTCGATTTCTATGTTTTGGATGTTGAATGCAATGCTTCTTGTCCTATTACTTTGGGAAGACCTTTTCTTAGAACTATTGGTGCCATTATTAATATGAAAGAAGGCACCATTAAATATCAACTCCCACTCAATAAAGGTATAGAACACTTCCCTAAGAAGAGAGAGAAGATTTCTTTTGTTTCTCCTATGAAAACAAAATTTCGTCTTAATGCTTCTTCATTTGAGAACACTTGATTCTTTCTTTGCTTCTTATGCCTAACTTAAACGCGTTAAAGAAAAGTACTTATTGGAAGATAACCCAAAAGTTTTAGATGAGTCTTGGAAGTTATTACTTCAGTAATAACCGCTCCTTATCATTTTTATTTGCTTTTTGTGCCAAGAGTAACCTCTAATGAGAGAGAAGTAATGATTGGGAAAGTTGCTGTCCCAAAACAGATTTATGTGCTTCACCGTAAAAATTCGTGTAAAATCTCTGTACGTTTTTTTGAGGCGTGAGCTTATGCCCCAGGTTGTTATCTAACTTTCATTAGTTCAACACTTTTTGATTTGAGCAACAGAAGGTCTTCGAAAAAATTTGTCTTTACCTGCTGGTCTGTTTTGACAGATTTCTGCCATTTTCTGCATTCGCTTCTTGTTGGTTCCTTTTTGAGTTCTTTTGGGGAATTGAGATTTTTGAGGGAATTACTACAGTAGCTAGTGTTTTAGTGGAAGTTTATTTGGTGTTAGAACTGAACCTTAAGACTTTTTATCTTGAGTGCACTAATGTTGCTAATAAAGATTGTGTGAAGTTTTGTATGAAGGAAAAATTTCAGGTGTATGGAAGGAATGAGTAATGAGATGAAGGATGGACTAAAGCTCAATCTTAGGGATGCCACGCGTGTCACCCCAAGAAATATCCAAGAAGTACAAGCGTCAAAGCTTGGGGATGCCCAAGGCATCTCCTTCTTTATTAATAAAAATCCCAGGTTGCTTCCAAACGCTTCATTTTTATTATTTCATGCACAGTTGTGTTGCTCTTGGAGCATCTTCTTTTTTGTTTTCATTTTGGTTTTTCATTTGATTTGTTTGCTTAGTTTGCTGAATAAATTGGTTGTACCCCCTCTTTCATACATTGGTTTGCAAATAGTTTGGTTTGGTTTGGAAAAGAGTAGGAAAGTTCATATTTATGTGGTAAAAAGAGCTTGTTTTTGACTGTGACCTATGCTTTGCCATGCCATGTTTGATATTGTTTTGGCTTTATACTTAGTATTCTTTGCTGTAGCATGACTTGTTATAAACAATTGAGATTGCTTAATGTGCATTGGATGAATCATGCGTTGTTTTAGCATATTAAAGCATAATATAGTGGTATTCTCCTTCGATGCTTTATTTGGGTTGACTTGGCACATGCTCACACCATGTTATGACTATCTCAAGTCACCGTAGCGTTTATGATCCTTGGGCGGCCTCCATTGAAGCCGCCTCCACCACCTGCTCTAGTGCTTGCTTGGCCACACGACCTTCGTCCTCGAAGGCGTCCACCTCCTCCTCGACCACCTACTAGGCCATAAAGGTGGCCTGAAGCTCTACGCCATCATCGGAGAGCTATGGGAAGCGGGAGCGGCACATCTCCCTAATCCTGGTGTAGTTGCGGCGAGCCATGGCTGGTGGTGGTTAGCACTTTTTTCGGTGGTGTTTGCTCTTGCTTGGGCTTGTTGTCTCCGCCGTGCCGGCGGCTGTCTTTTATAGGCCGCGGGGAAGGCGGGAAACGGCCAGCCAGGCATGGGAAGTTTTCTGGCTACGGGCAGGAAGGCGCGCGCGGGAAGCGGAACACAATGATGTTGGGAAACGCCGGCTGCCCGGGAAGCCACCGACGCTGATAGCCGGCATCGCGTCGCCATTAACGTCTCATCGCCGAGAACGTTAAACAGTGACAGCGGGAGAAACAGACAAGATGCGTCAGTCCGCTGAACGTGATTAGCCACGTTAAACAGTGACAGCGAGAGAAACGGACAAGATGCGTCAGGCCACTGAACGTGATTAGCCGGATAGACCGGACCGCGACTCAAATCCCACCTCGACCTGAACCAAACAGACCAAAACGGACCTTTTGGTCGGCTGGCCCGGTGAAGATGTCTTAAATTTTTTAGCGGCAGCTGGTTAGAATCAGAAGAAAATGAATAAAGCATACAACCTGCAGCTAGAGCTACTCTACTGACTACTTCATGCCCGCCCACACCGTCTTTGGGTCTAGGGAAGTTTGGCACACCAACGAAGTCACGCTTCTCGTCAAGCTTTTTCTGTTTTGGAACAACGCGGCGTCTTCACTTGGAATCGAGCTCCTGATCGATCAAAACTGACTTGTAACAACTACCCCACACACGTTTCCGTGAGCCCGATCGACACCAGCAGCTGGCATGGTCCGCCGTACAACAACCGGTTCTCATGCATGCATCACGCATGTCACCCTCAAAAAAAATGCATCAGGCATGTCACGACGCACGTGTCGACCCCAGCAGCTTCACAAATTCCTTTGACACGTAAAATGTAAGGAAAATGATACTAATCATCCGGGATCGTGCGTTCTCATCCCCCGGTTCACTCCAAGGCCCACCTGCACCTTATCCTCTCAGGAAAAGACCCCAACCACACACGACTCTGCCTACCACGCGCTACCATGGCGCCGCCACCATTCCCGCAGTTCCATTCGTGAGCCGCCACAGTCCCCTCAGTCGCCCACGTGCGCCGCCGCCGCCCCTGACATGCGCTGCCGCCATTCGCGCCGCCCACTACACGCGCCGCCGTCGGTCACATCGTCCTCCACCACTACGAACTCTCCCCTTGGGCTCACCTCCATGGCCGGTGGTGCTGCGACAGGGAGGCATGGGTGCCTCTACTCGTTCCTCTCCTGCAGGTCCTGTAACGCCCCGATGTGGCCGGCCTTGCCTCCCTACCGATGCAGCTTTGTCATGGACGCCGCTGCTCATCGAAGCACCCATCGGCCGCCATTCTTAGATCCTTCTCCGTGACGCACTGTGCCACCTCGTAGGCGAGCGGCGCTGCTACACACAGCGACCGGCGCTGCTACCTGCGGTGAGCGGTCATGCTACACACGGCTATCGAACCTGCTACACACGGCTTCTTGTGTTGCTATCTATGGCGAGCGGCGCTGCTACCTGCGGCGAGCAGTCTTGCTACACACGGCGGTCGAACCTGCTACACACGGCTTCTAGTGTTACTACCTGCGACGAGCGGTGCTACTATAATGGCATATTTATTTTGCTATAAGTTTTTTCTACGACATCTCCGACAATGTCCTGTAGAAGTCGATTTTTGCTACATTAGCATAATTATTTTGCTACATGTTTTCTGATTTTGCTACAATAGTGCAAATTTCTTGCTACGAGGTTTTCGACGAGGTCTCCGTCGAAGTCTCTAGCCAGTCTCCAGCAAAGTCAATTTTGCTACATTAGCACAAATATTGTGCTACATAGTCTCCGGCGGAACTCCGACGAGGTATCTGGCGAGATCTATCTTTTTTATTTTTGCCTCGTGGGCAAACCCTTTTGTTGCTACATTAGCACAAAATTTTTGCTCCGGCGAAACTCTAGCGAGATCATGGACGAACCTACTTTTACTACATGTAGCAAAAACAGGACTATTTGTAACAAAAAGGGTCATTTTGGGGACACGTAACACGCAGAGGACCTGAGAATCCGGGGGATTTATCCCCGTGAGGACGCGTAGCGCTCGCCAGGGTTTTGAAAACCAGGTGACATGAAACGAGTTGTTGGAGCCGGGAGACGATAGGGGCACGAAATAGGGAAAAGGTTGGCATTATTGAAGGCTGTTTTGGGTAAAAAAGGAAAAGAGGAGAGAGCTTGGGCTGAGGCGGCCCATTCAGATTTCCGTTTATGTGGTGGCATTTGCATGTGACGTACTAGACCCCTAGGGGGTAGACGGAAACGCCAGTGGTCCAGCCACATTCCGTCTCGAGACACTGATCAATGATACCGTACAATTGTTGTTCTTCTTCTTCTAAAGATTTTTTTTTTGAGCTTGCACAAACCCAACACTCCAGAAATCTAATATTGTAGTCGAGGTTTGGCATGGTGACTAAATATGTGTTCGTTCCGGGAGTTGTTAGCTACGGCCCCTACAAATGCTACCGTCGCAGAGTAGCATGTCGTATAATACATCTTCTTTGATGTAAGGGACTTCGAATCCTTTTACTAGATACCAACCACTATAGAGGCCGGTGACCTCTCTTCCCTTCCCCTCTCGAGTGTCCCCACACGTCCCCTTGAGAGTCGGCTGCGGGCCCCCGGATCCAGTCCCTCTTGCCGCCGGCGCTCGCGTTGGAGGATGTAGAGCTGGACTTAGACACCGGGCTTCTCTGTACAACAGTAGTTGTAGGATTAAGTCTAGGTCTTTGTCTAGTTCTAAGGTTTGCTTGTAGCTTTGAGTCAGGGTCTCGTGCTTGTTGTCGGCTCTATGCCGGGAGGAAGGCACTGGGTCTGTCGACCCAGATCTAGCGCTGCCTAGTGGTCCTTATGCTCGCGGAGGTGCTCCCATGGTCGGAGCCGGAAGCAGCGTGGCGCAGGGCCACCGGAAACTCCATAAATAAGGTCAGTTTGTGTTGTCGGGTGTTGGTGGTGCATGATGCTGTTCGAACTGCTCCTTCTCCTGCTCGTCATGGTGGCGAATGGGAGGTGCTGGTGAACGGCGTTGCGTGCTCTGAAACCTGTCGGTGCAAGGGAAGGTGCACGTTTCTGAGGAGCGCAACATCGGTGGTCCAAATTTGACCTTCGAATCATATAGCCGAAGGTCGGCTCTCATGGATGCGGCTGATGCATTCTTTGTTTAACCTCCATGCTTGGAGGCCCTTCTATGGAGTCACGGCGGCGGATCCCATCTTCCACATCCCAAGTGGCCTAGTCCTCGGTGAGGTTGAAGATGGCCGGCGTTGGCTTCAGTTCGTTACCCATGGCACATCTGGACTAGATTGCCTTTTCTATTTGTTGTCCAGGGTGTGTGTTGTAAAAATTAAGGATGTTCTGAAATTTCTTGATTTTTTAGGGGTCCTTCTGTAAACTGTAATCACACTGCTGTTAATTAATGCACCGTCTAGAACCTTCGGGGTCTATCCCTTGTTCAAAAAAAAACTATAGAGGCCGGTGTGTTTCTATGTGTCGTTTGTCATCGTCTCATTTTTCTTTTATCAAATCTTCGTCGCCCTGCAAACCGAGGATGAGAGCCAGAAACGGAAAATGTAGAGAGGGACGAAACAAAATGGGCCCCAAAATAGCTTCTCCTAGCAATCATATCTAAAAAGATCTTAAACCTCTAGGCTTCTCTTTTTGTGGGATTTTTGGGATCCCATGAGGATTTTTGGTGTGCCGACATGTGTCCCCCTGCTCTTCTGTGTGCATTCTTGTGTACCCAGAGTGTTTAACTTTGTTGGCCTTGCAATGCTTCTTTTCTCGCTTGGTACATTCTTGGGTGGCTCTAGCAGCATTCCTTTGGTGATATTAAAAGGTTCACTTTGTTTTCTTCTTGATGTGTCGCTTGAGCTGTTCATCTCATCATGTTATTTTGATTTGCTCATCATATTATTTTGTTTTGGTGCATAATATTATAAGTGGTAATCATGTTATTTTATTTATGGTCATCATGTTATTTTGTTTCGATGTAATATTATAAGCGTTAGTATCATGTTATTTTGTTTCTATGCAATATTTGTCTATCCTTCATCATGTTATTTTGTGTCCATTCATCATATTATTTTGTTTTCATGCAATATTATAGGAAATTTATTTTGTTTCAATGCTCTATTTGGTCATCATGTTTTTTGTTCGTATATGGCGTTGGCATCATGCTATTTTGTTCTTATCATCATGCTCTTTTGTTTTTACCTTACATGTCATCATATTTTTTAGTTTTTATATGCATCATACTCTTTTGTTTATCGTGTTCTTTTGTTTTTAGGCATCTCTTCTTCTTTTCTTTCGACATGTTGTATCACAAGCCCCCACCGACCATGTCTTCTTGAACCTTCATCTTCCTATATATATACATGATGGAGTGTTCTTCTCCTCGTGGTGGTGGTCAAAACCTTTGTATGGCTGGCCTCTCATCTTCAGCTGCTTCTGGTGGTGGCCGCCATTTTCGTCGCCCTCGTGCCCACCATGGCTTGCCTATTCCTATGCCCCATTCTTCTCCTCGTGGTGGTGGTCGCACCTTTGTTCCTACTCTCGTTATGTTTCCTGATGGTGGCCCTTCTTCAGTTTGGTCTATCTTTTTTGCTTTTTCTTGTTAAATGGTGGCCCTTTTTTAACCGGTTTCATTTCTTTTAGCTCCCGCGGGTTTGCTTTCATCCTCTACCCGTTCCGATACGCGTTCCGACCATCGTGCGGTTAGGCTTGGGAAGCGTCCTCTTGTATCTTCAAGCAGTTAGATTTGTTTGTTATGGCCTATATGTTCTATTTGTTTCTGCCATGATTTTGTTTTACATTTGTGCTACATCGTCTTCTTGTTGTTGTTTGCAGGTGCTTCTCTGGTCGGATCCGACAACAGCAGCCCCTTTGTTTTTCGAGTGCTTCCCTCGAGCGAGGGGACTCGGAGCGTTGGACAGCAGCGCGGGTCGTCATGCTTGGGTGCTGGTCGGATCCGACAACGGCGGCCCCTTTGTTTCCCGAGTGCTGCCCTCGAGCGAGGGGACTCAGAGCGGTGGCCAGCAGCGCGGGTCGTCATGCTTGGGTGGTGGTGTCATTGGCTGGCGCTGGTCCAGTCCTTTTTCGACGCGCCCGTCATCCCTCCACGCCGCGCCTCCTCACATGGACGCAGAGGGCCCCGAGGCTAGCCGTGCCGCTGCCTGCTTCGGGTATGGGAGTGTGCAGTTGCATGAAGCTGCGTGCTACTCCCGCTAGGGCTGGCGCCATTCACGGCGTGCAGGAGGGGCCCGAGCCTCACGTTTCCTTCCCGAGGTGGCTGCTGGCACGGTGGACAACCTGGCGCGCTCCTCTTCTTCCCGACATGTGCGGTCGTCCCATGGCCAATCCTCTCATTGAGATGGAGGACGTATGCGTCAGCTGTGGCAGAGCAGCCGAACTAGAGTTGGGGCGACGCTCCAGCCTCCTCTCTCACTGGCACTGGTCCCTTCATGGCGGATGTGCTCCCACCGCCTGCCTGATCTCCTCCCTTTGGTGGCCCTCGGATGTGGTGCTGGTAGCCTGGTACAAGTCTCGCCAGCCCGCTGCACCGCTTCAGGCGCGCGAGAGCCGTTTGCCGTCCCCTATCATCATCCCTGGACGGTGCCATGGAGATGACACTAGCACAGGAGGTGCCGCCCGTACGCTTGCCGCTGGTCCAGCCTAACCTAGCCCGCCTTATGAGTGCCATCTTCCCCGGCACAGAAGAAGAGAGACTCCTCGAGCCCACGGTAGGAGAGCGCCGTGAACACACCGCTACCACAACACCTTTGAAGACCACGTGAGTACCGTCGCCAAGTCGACAGCATGTGGTCGCCATCAACGCGTCCACCACGCCGACAACACTTGGAAGAACATCATTTTCTATAAGACTAACAAGCATCTTTTTGACTGGCTGTGTATGGACAAAGAACAACGTGACGCCCTCGCCAACACATCAGCGTCTTCGTCCAGGAAAAAGTCCATGCCCAAGAAAAAAGATGTTGTCATTATCGTATCCTCTGATGACGACGATGATTCAGCCTAATTTTGTGGATCTTTCAGTACTCTGGGTCTTTTATTTAGTACTATATGGCACCGTCTGTGTCTTCTTTTTTCTTTTTTCTGCCACTATCTACCGCCATAATGTCTTTTCTCTGCTCTCTATCTACCCCATATCTGCCTACCCCATGTCTCTCTCTTAGTCATTTGTAGCGCGTGTCTTTTCTTTGCCCTTTATCTAGCCCAGGTTTCCCTCTTAATCATTTGTAGCAAGTCCGCGTTTCTTTGATTTTCTTGCTAGCTCCTCAAGTCAGAATGTATTTCACTTGTTAACTCCATTTGTCTTCTCTTAATGTTTTTACTCATTGTTTGCTATTTAGTCCCGCTACTACACTAGCGGCTAGGACAAAAATTTATTTATTGTGTCTTGGTACACACGCACCATGAACACTTGCTACAGTAAGTTCGCTTTTTTACTAGAACAATCACATTATAATATAATAATAAGTAAACGCTCACTATAGGACAGCGACACGTACAATAAATATTCATTGTAAGGTGGTTCGATATAATCGGTTTCTGGCCCGAGCTAATATCTATGAATCGGACAAAGTATGGCATCACACTATAAGACATATTATTTAAAACTAGCCAAATTAAATAGAAACGAGCTAATATCCATGAATCACACAAAGTATGACATCACACTATAAGACATATTATTTAAAACTAGCCGAATTAAATAGAAACGGCCACAATGACGCGGTGGCAAAACCCAGCTAGTTATCATTACATGGTAAAGGAAGAAAGCGTGAACAACAACTTGTTGGACTCCTAGCTATCGTATTTTTGCTAGTGTGGTACTCACGCAATGCACCACACACATGATGCCCACTTTGGAAATATGAGAAATAGACCGGGCTCATAGCCAAAGTTTCGTACGGAGTTGGCGGTAGGAAGTAAGGCGTCATGTGTACTTTTGGAAAAGATATGTCGCTCCCACTGACACTGAATTCTCACATCGATGGGGGGCTTTTCTATTTGAGAAGAGAAACCACACCGATCGCACATCTGAACTTTCAGGTACTCCATAGCATAAGAAGACAACGATGACCATATCCTCACAACGTAAAACCACGCTAATGCCAGAAAAGAGCTCGGTGGATGAAACGTTTTCCTCCCATACGTGAGAGGAAAAAGGCGGCGATCTAGGGTTTGACCCTAACCGCTGTCAACGTCTGCCTCGTCTCCACTGTTATCGACCGGAAACAGACGTGTCCCTGCCTCCTCCCTTTGCCGCTCGCTCCGACGGAAGTAGAGGTTAAAAGAACTTTATGCATTTTTTATTTTAGTTTGGATATTTTGCACTCTTATAAAACTTTAAAATAGACGTGGATCCTTCACTAGTAGAAAAATGTCTTTGGTTCGGGTCACTAGTCCCGGCCGGGACTAATGGTCCGAACCGGACGGCCCGAAGTCATCGGAGTCCTTTGTCCCGGTTCGTAAGGGACCATTAGTCCCGGTTCGAGATACAAACTAATGGGTCTGGACACACCCGCGTGGTCCTGGTAGAACCATTAGTCCCGGTTTGTATCTCAAACCAGGACTAATGGTCTGTTCCTATATATAATGCACACAGCCCTCCACTCTTGTGCTAACTTTTTTTCTTCATATGCACTAGAGGTGTTCGGTGAAATGCTTGTTAGTGCGATGCCACTTGAGTTCACACAAGACAAAACATGATATGAGGTGCCAGAGCCACACTTAAGTTTTCTCATCTTTGTTTCCAGGTGTCCTAAAAGGTTAGCAAGTATTTTCTCGTTTAGACTGCGTGGTAGTAATTTTATCATCGTGATTGTGTTTGATATATATGGTTGTATGATGCAGATGAGTCATCCATGGATGTACGGTGATCGACGCTCTGACACTTACAGAGAAGGCATGCGTTCTTTTCTCCTTATGGCCGAGGTGAACAAGCGGTGGGATAGTTTTATGTGTTGTCCATGTCTTGAATGTCGGAATGAGCAGGCTCACACTTCCTCAAGAGTCATTCAGAGCCACCTGCTTCGGTCTGGCTTCATGTACGGCTATAATATTTGGACCAAGCACGGAAAAAGAGGAGTTATGATGGAAGACGGCGATGAAGAAGAAAACGATGATGATAACTACCGATCTATGTTCCTTAAATACGCTGATACCACAATGAAAGATAATGAAGAAGAACGGGAACCAGATGAGCCCGCTGATGATCTTGGTCGGGTCAGTTCTGATGCAAAGCGAGACTGCGACATAGAAAAGGAGAGGTTGCAGTTCGAGAAGATGTTACAGGACCACAACAAATTGTTGTACCCAACTTGTGAAGATGGCCAGAAGAAGTTGTGTAGCACACTGGAATTGCTGAAGTGCAAGGTAGAGACCGGTGTGACTGACTCGGGATTTAAAAAGTTGCTGATAATAATGAAGAAGCTGCTTCCAAGAAATAACGAATTGTCTTCCAGTACGTACGAAGCAAAGAAGCTTGTCTGCCTTCTAGGATTAGACGTTAGGAAGAGAGAATATCATTTTGCGGCCTGAAAGTTGGGGCGCCCAGACAACGTGGTACCCAAGTTCCCTGAAATCAGCCAGGATGACTACAGTTGGTGTGCCAAATACTCAGAGGGTCTTTTCAGCACGAATTCAACTTTATGTTTCAATACAAAAAATCAGGCTAACGGCCGTCAAGTTGGGCCCTCCTATCAATTCTCGCCGTTATGTCGCTCCCGTCGCTTAGGTGTCAATTAGGCTTGCAGCGTTGGCACTTGTATCCATTACGCGTCTTCTTCTTCCCCAGAGCGGCAATCTGTGGGGGGTCGCAGCCATGACGCGGAGCTGGGACGTGGACGAACCTACTCGGCCCAGCTCTCCTCCCTGTAGGCTTGCAGCGTTGGCGCCTGCATCCATTACGCGTCTTCTTCTTTCCTGGAGCGGCAATCTGTGGTCGCGGCCATTGCGCAGAGCTGGGACGTGACGAACCTGCTCGGCCTCGCTCTCCTCCCCATCCCGAGTCGGAGCTCGCCCTCACCATGGACGCATCAATGGCATGGTACGGGGACGAGAATTGGTTCCCGATGAGATCTGTCACCGTGTCGACCATACTCGGTTCTGTTTTCCTCCTCTAGAGTCCGAGCTCGCCGTCTGTGGCGCCCCGCAAAAACCACTACTAGAAAATCGCGTTGTTTTTGTGTATTGCATCATCATGACCGCATGTTCATGCCATCATGCCACATTGCATTCTTGCATCGTCATCATCTTGCATTTGTTTGAATAAAACTATTTTCGAAAAAACCTATTTTTGTTTTCTAAACGCCCCGTCTTGATTTCAAATTAAAACCCGGGTCTTCGGAATATTTTGCTTTGTCTACCAACGGTTTTCAAAAGCCCGTTTTAAATAAATAAAATGTTTAATTATTTTAGGGGGGCAGCCGAACCGGGCCGTTCCGACCCAGTCGGCCACCCCCAGTACAAAACCGGTCTACCTAAACCCTTTTTCCTACCCCAACCTAATCTACCCACCCTTCCTCCACCTCATCCCACCCAATCGGAGCTCGCCACCTCAGCTATCCTCCCTCCTTCCACCAACCACCTTCTGCCACCTCGCCCCAGCCGCCACCAATTTTTCCCGCCCACGCCCAATGTGACCACCAACTGGCGCGCATCCTAACCCCCACCTAGTCGCCACCAACCGCCCCAGGCCCACCGTCCTGGCCCCACTTCCCCTGGCCCCACCCCGCCTCTCCCTCTCCCTCCTCGCTTTTCCCCAACCTCCCTCGATCCTCTCCTCTCCTCTGCCTCGCGGTCCCCTGCCGCTGCCGTCGCCCGCTCCCGGCCGTCCGCATCTTCCCCGCCCGAGCACCGACCGCCGGGCCCCTCCTCCGTTCGTCCCGCCCCAAGTTCATGGGCCCGCCCCTCTCGCCTCTCCTCCGGCCAGCCCGCACCGACGCCCTCCGGCGAGTCGCCACCGACCCTGCTCCTCCCGGCGCCATCGCCACCACCTCCGCCCGCCAAGAGCTCCCCTGCCTCTCCCCTCGCAAGCTCCGGCCGCGCCGCCGTGGAACCCCGCCGGCCACCTGCGCCTCCCGCGGCCACCTCCTCGTCCGCCCCGCGTTCTCCGCTCCGGCCGACCTCAAGCCACCGGCCCCGCCACGCAGAGCACCGCCGCCAGGAGGTCCTCCCCGAGCCCGCCTCTCCACATGCAGTTGTCGCCGACCATCGTGTCCGCCTCTCCAGGAGCAGCGACCGGCGCCAACCATCGAGCCTACCTCCCCACGTGCAACAGCGACCTGCGCCGACCCCCGACCCCAACTCTCCATGCGCAACAGCGACCGGTCAACCACGATCTAGCTTCTACTCGATTCAGTCCACCGCCGCTCTGTCCTACTCCCTGCCGATGGTTTTCTGTTGTGTGGAGGATTGGTCCGTTACTTGTGGCCGGGTATTCTGATCGTGCTTAGGTGCTCGGGGTACTTCAGGTCGATCCCTCTTTTCAACGGAATTGGCGCAGACAGGGATACTACAGGAATCAATTTGGTTCTCGTCGCCACCGGAGATGCAAGACTGAATACTTGACACGCCAAGGTCTCCTTCCCGGAACGCCATGTTCTCCCTCACGGATCCGGTTACCCGAACCCGATGAACCATCGATGTTGAACCCTCGGAACGACAAGTTCTCCATCCTAGAACGCCATGCCCTCCTACAAGGATCCGGTGTCGCCGGTATGACAAGTTCTTCTCGGGACATCGAGTTCGCCATCACGGATGACAAGCACGCCTTCATGGAACCGAAATCACGGGATCCGCAAGACCTTCTTCCCGGAACGCCAAGTGCTCCTTCCCGGAGTCCGAAGCCCAATCTCGCCGAGACCCCGAAGACCGATCCCTCGAACCCCTCCGAACCAAGGCCTCCGACCATAATGTGTGATGCCCTTTCCAAGCCCCGTATTTTTATAATATATGATATACTTGTTGCATATTAATTTGTACATGCTTGCATACATATTGTGTGGTTTGGGGGCATTATGCCGATTCACCTCATAATTAAATATGGAGACCAGATGCGGATATTTCTAGTCTCATATTGGTTCCATTTAAATTTGTGTAGCGAACCGGTGATATAATTTTTGCCTTGTTAAGACAACATTTAAATTGTGGGGCTTCTAAACAACATGAACCATCTATTTAATTGTCGGGACCCGGTTCCGCTTAATATTGCCTAATTGCATTGTATCCTTGCCATGTCATACATCATACATGCATCATGCCCGATTTTCTACCGTAGCATTAAATAGTCCATCCGGTGTTTCTTCTATTGCTTTGCTTCTTCACGGATTAGGCCGATGAGTTGATGCGAGTGTCGACCCGATCTTCGGATGAACCTTCGGCAATGTTTTCAGGCGAGCATCTCCCCCTTTCTACCTATCTTACTTTTATAGTATTTATTCCCTCCTGTTGATCTATTGCTATCTGGGTTGCGATGCTCTAGTTTTCGTGCCCGCGATATCCCTTGCAGCCTTATATTGCCTTGGACACATCCTATTACTTGTTGTTTGGTAGATAGTTGGACTTGCGCGTCGTAGTCGCTTGCTCAAGTGCTGTTGCGTGTCGTCAAGTACCTCAGTTGTTGGAGTTTTGCCGCAGGTTTAATGTTGGAGATGATCAAGACTTTAATTATTGTTTAATAACTAAAATTGAAGTAGGTAAATAATGCAGAGGCACAGGTGGGCAATAGATGTTATTTGGTTGTTAACCGTCCACTTGTGTCCCGTAGGACCCCGAGTTCTTGACACCTGTTCCGAGATCGGTAGCGCTAACCACGATTGGGGTGTGTGGGCACCCCATCGATTAGTACCTGATTTCAAAGTATTGTCGGGGCCACAATTAGTTTGGGGATTTATTACTATCCTGTACTTATGCCATGCTTTGCTTAATTTAAATTGTGCGAGTCTTTGCACCTGTTTGTTAGGACCGTGACCCGTTTTCGCTGTATCGACAAGCCCAGTCACATTCGGGTTCCCAGCCGTTTACAGCCGGCTACACGAACCCTGAGTCCGTCTCGGAGACCGGCCGACTTTGTTGCGGGTAGCTTAGTGGGGTGGCCCCCATGTACTTGCTTTGGGTCTGGGAAACGTCATGACTTAGGCCCCGCCGACATACCGATGGGTGTATGTTAACTGATCTGGCAAAAAGGGTCGAAGTGCGTGTGGATACTTTGGTGCACCCCTGCAGGGTTAAATCTTTTCGAAAAGCCGTGTCCGCGGTTATGGACGACTTGGAGCACAGTTCTCGATCATAGACATTTATAACTAAAGTTTACTGTTATAATTTGACTTGTATCCGATATGACTAGTAATCAGCTTCACTACAACGGAATGGCTAAATAAAAGTACCAACAACTGCTAGGTTTGGGATATCTCATGCTAATCGTATCTGACTAGTAAGTGTTGCAACTACAATGGAATGGTTAACTAAAACTGCCCACTGCTTATTTTATCAGGATGACTATCTATACCTGACTAGTAATTGCTGCAACGATAACTGTATAAATAAAACTGCCAACGGTGTGAGTTCCTCGGTTGACTTCCTCGTTTGGTCTCGAGGGGGAAACACCAGGATGGGTATGTTTGGTGGTAGTATCAGGTTGGTTCCGAATAGGCCTTTCTTACCCCTCTCCGATAGCCGCTATTTGTCTCGAGTCTCTATAGGTTGTTTAGTGCATGCTGCGAGGACCGCCGAATTCTAGTCTCGCCGTGTACTGGCCTCAGTACTGACCGCTCTCTCTTTTTCCTTTGCCCTTTGTCGGCACCCCTTTTGTTTAAGCAGGTTTTGAGATCGACGTCGTTAGCAGGGTTACCTTCCGGCTTGGCCTGGGCAGGGTTATGGACGCCATTGGTTATTCTTCAGGGCTCTTAGCTCAATTTGCATCTTGTCCGTACTCGGACGCTGTATCGTTTTCAAGGTGATTTGGATCTTTGTATGTTATATCTGTATCCTTGACTCTTTGAGTCGCTGTTGTATATATATCTGTTCTGTGGGTCCCATCGAGGACTGTTGTGTAATGTTATTACTTCGTTTTCCACCCGCACAAAAGTGCCTGGTGGGCACCTTTGAATCGTTTCTATGCGGGTTTGGTGGAAATCGCTAAAACTTGCATAGGGCCGATTCTGAGGGTGTTACACCGTCACCGTGGTTGCACCCGCACCAATTCTGCTACCTCTACCGAGGTCTCTGTGGTAGCTCAAGTTCTATCATGTTGGACCTGTAAGTGAATTTGGAGCTGGGCGGCGGCAACCCGTTGTTGAACCTATAAGGAATTTGCTGAAGACTGCATGCTGCTCCAAGGTCTTCGGCTGATGTCTTCGGCTTCTGCCAACGTCCACCGCCGATGTGAGATCATTTAGTTACTTCAATACAAAATTTCGACCAATTTAACTTGATGTATTCCTTGACAATTATAATATAATCGAGCACTAGAAATTATTTGTAGTGTGCATGAGCATGATCAGTAATATAATTGAACACTAGAAATTTTAAGGCACTCCATATAAAGTAGATTAATTTAGAAGGTTCACCAGAGACACCACGGATATATTATCTTACATGCCACACGCAGGTAATATTTAACTAAAACAAAATAAAAGCAGAGGCGATAGCAGGAGGTTGGGACACGGAGATGCCTAGCAGGCCAGGAGTTTATCAGCAGGAGGCAGCGATAGCCTAGTCGATGGGATACATGCCAGTCCTGACATACTCCCGGAGGAATTAGCCGTAGGCTGCGTGCCGCGCCAAGGTAATCGGCCTATGGCTTCTGCCTCCGCCTCTGCCAATGCCCTTCGCGTGCTGGATCATGCTGTTGAGGTCCACATTGATTGCTCTGCCATAGAATGGGCAAAACAGTCTCCCCCTATGGTGGAAACGGATTAGCCACACCGTATGGCGGCTCTTGTTGTCCCTGGATACCTTGCTATCGCCCACTTCATCATCATCCTCTTGTTGATTTTTAAGAACATAACTTAGAACTTATACATATGATTGAATTGTATTACAACTCAAGAATTAACAATATGTATATGTAAGATAATATATCCGTGGATATCAAAGATAGAGCATCTCAGCAATAGTTTGATCTGTTCATATATCATTTCATCTCAACACAATGACAAATAATTGTATCAGAGTGAATGTAGGATAAATCTATAGGCCTCATAAGTTTCTTCAGGGATGGAGTAAGTGAATCAAGTAACAATTGCACAACCTGTAATGTTATTGTACATCGCCCCAGGTTCACTAACTCATCCCTGAAAAAATCTGACACCAATGTGTCGGCCTCTCTTTTGGGACAAATTTGAATCATTGGCCACAATAAGAAATTGAAATGTAATCGTACAAAACATTATTTGGGGATATACATAGTCAGGTATAAAAATAAGCCTAAATATTGTAATTATAAATAAAAAACCAAACAATTAATCTTCAGGTACATGTTAAAAATATTTATGATCAAAACCATTCATATACATATGCATCATACCAATCATTAAAAGATCAGAAACAATTTAAGGATCATATATGTAGTTCCATATGAGAATAAATTTAGGGCCTCATAATTTGTTTCAGAGATGGAGTTGGCGAACCAAAGTATCAACAGCACAACCTATATTGTTCGTGTGCATTGTTGCCTCAGGTTCACCAACTTATCCCTAAAACACGACACCATCATACGTGTCTCCCCTTGAATTCTTTTTGGGCACATTTCAATCATCGGCCTCGGTGACGAACTAAAATGTAATTCTTATACACTATGAATGCATGGAACAGATAATTCGAATATCATAGTTCTATGAATGTAGAATAAAGATTGCAGCCTCATAAGTTTCTACAGGGATGGCGTAAGTGAAACAAGTAACACTTGCACAACTTATATTGATCTTGTACATGGCCCCAGGTTCGCTAACTCATCGCTGAAAAAATCTGACACTAATGTGTCTGTCTCTCTTTGGGGAAAATTTGAATCATTGGCCACAATAAGAAATTGAAATGTAATCGAACAAAACAATATTCACGGCTATACATAGTCAGGTACAAAAACAAGCCTAAATATTGTAATTATTAATAAAAAACCAAACAATTAATCTTCAGGTACATGTTAAAAATACTTATGATCAAAACCATTCATATACATATGCATCATACCAATCATTAAAAGATCAGAAAAAATCAAGGATCATATATGTAGTTCCATATGAGAATAAATCAAGGGCCTCATAATTTGTTTCAGAGATGGAGTTGGAGAATCAAAGTACCAACAATACAACCTATATTGTTTGTGTGCATTGCTGCCTTAGGTTCACCAACCCATCCCTAAAACATGACACCATCATACGTGTCTCCCCTTGAACTCTTTTGGGGCAAATTTAAATCATCGGCCTCGGTGACAAACTAAAATATAATTCTTATACACTATGAATGCATGGAATAGATAATTCAAATATCATAATTCTATGAATGTAGAATAAAGAATGTGGCCTCATAAGTTTCTACAAAGATGGCGTAAGCGAACCAAGTAATAATCGCACAGCTTATATTGATCTTGTACATGGCCCCAGGTTCGCTCACTCATCCCTGAAAAAATCTGACACCAATGTGTCTGCCTCTCTTTGGGGAAAATTTGAATCATTGGCCACAATAAGAAATTGAAATATAATCATACAAAATAATATTCAGGGATATACATATGCATCATACAACGCATTCATAGATCAGAAACAATACAAAGATTATATATAGGTTCCACATGAGAAAAAAATTAGGGCCTCATTTTTTTCAGCGATGGATTCGGAGAACCAAAATACCAACACCACAACCTATATTGTTTATGTGCAATGCTGCCTGAGGTTCACTAACCATCCCTAAGAAAACGATACCATCAGATGCCCTTGCACTATTTTGGGGAAAAATTGAATCATTGGGCTCAGTAAGGAATAGAAATGTAATGTTATAGGCCTGCTGTGTATCGAAATCAACACTCAACTAGCAAACTCAACTAGATGGCAGATGAGTAGATTGGGGTTTTGTGACTAGATGGCAGATGCATCAATCGACCGATCGAACCATATATATACTACCCTACTTCAAGAGCAAAAGAATCTGTACACGATTGAGCAAATCCTATGTATGAACAGTGAAAACTGCGGCTGCGACTAGAGAAGCTAGCAATGTAGTACCTCGGACTCCTCATCAGAGACCTCCTCCTCAAACTCGTCATTCTCCGCGATTGCGTCTAAGATTTCTTGTACGGCGATAGGGTCGTTGATGTAGAGCACCGGATTGCCTCCGCCTGCCGCCTGCCCCCCATCCAGATCTGCCGCTGGCACCACGATGTTGTCGGCCATGACGTTGTCGGTCACCTGCTGCTCGGCAGCGACGGCTACTACCTGCTGCTCGGTGGAGATGGCTACCACCTACTGCTCGGCGGCGACGGCTACTGGCTGGACGGATGAGCTCGCACCCTCGACGGCGCGGCGACGAGCAGTGTTCGTGCCCGGAGAAGATGCATCTGCCTGCTTGGCAACGACCGAGCCATCTGCTGCTGCGCCATCAACTGGCTTCACCTCCGGCTCGTCTCCACGCGTACGCTTCATGGCGCACCAAGGGAAGGAGGTAGTGCAAGCGAAGGAGCTTCGGCGTGCGCGATAGGTGTAGAATGGGGTCTTGGGACTAGACAGACTGGGGGAAAATGACACGAGCTCATGGAAGAAGAAGGTCGAGGAGGGTTATAAACATCGGATCGTTCGTAGTCCTCGAGTGGACACGTGTGGTGGGCGGGGGGTGGGGGGCTACCACGATCTCCCCCCTTTTTTTTGGGTTCCCTTTTTTTGAAACAACCACGATCTCCACTTTAGAGCTGCATTGAAAACACGCTCATGGCAGACCTCGATTCCACTACATGCAAGTGGCGCGGAATCAATTTCTAGAAACGTTAGATCTACTCGAGGGGGGCCCTTGACTCATTGAAGTTACTAGCGGTAGGGCCCAGTTAGAAGTGAGATTGAGAGCGCTGCGTAAAAATGGGATATGTCTTATTAAAATCAAGTGACAATAAATTGTACCGTCCCGTCGACAACTGTACACTCGATGACCTTGTTGCCCTATGCATGTGTTGTAGTAGCAGTAGTAGGCTTTTCAGACTTGACTAAACTTGACATGACCGCTCGACGACTTTTTCCATGGACGGTATTGTGTTCCTTCCTATAGAAGTCTCGCTGAGGGAGACATCTGTGCTGTCTCACGCTGTACTGTGAAGGGCACGACGTGTGCAATGATCATCGTTGGATCGCATAGAATTAACGGTTGGTGCGCACGATCCGCGTGACAACTGTGACAACCAATCAGGAGGAGTAGCAGACAGGGTGAGCACAAGTTTGGGCTTCTACGAAAGATAGAGAGAGGGGGGCAAAACTAAGTAGTACCACATAAAACCAAGGGCAAAACTAAGTAGTATAAAAATGGAAAGTGTCTTGTACAACGAAATACATCGTGACATACATCAAATTATTCCAAAATAGATCCACTAGAGTTCATTGGATGTGTGTTCTTCTCATAAACCACACATGGATCCACTAGTGTCATTGCATGTGTGTTCTTCTCATGAACCACAATCAGTGTCATTGCATGTCTGTTGTTCTCACAAACCACATAAGGATCCACCAGTGTCATTGCATGTCTATTCTTCTAAACAAACCACATAAGGATCCCCTAGTGTCATTGCATGTGTGTTCTTTTCATGAACCACAACTAGAGTCATTGCATGTGTGTTCTTCTAAACAAACCACATAAGGATCCACCAGTGTCATTGCATGTCTGTTCTTTTCATGAACCACACCTAGTGTCATTGCATGTCTGTTCCTCTAAACAAATCACACATGGATCCACCTAGAGTCATTGCATGTCAGTTCTTTTCATAAACCACACATGGATCCACCAGTGTCATTGCATGTGTGTTGTTTTCATGAACCACAGCTAGAGTCATTGCATGTGTGTTCTTCTAAACAAACCACATAAGGATCCACCAGTGTTATTGCATGTGTGTTCTTCTCATGAACCACACCCAGTGTCATTGCATGTGTGTTGTTCTCATGAACCACATATGGATACACCAGTGTCATTGCATGTGTGTTCTTTTCATGAACCACAGCTAGAGTCATTGCATGTGTGTTCTTCTAAATAAACCACATAAGGATCCACCAGTGTCATTGCATGTGTTTTTTTCATGAACCACAACTAGAGTCATTACATGTGTGTTCTTCTAAACAAACCACATAAGGATCCACCAGTGTCGTTGCATGTGTGTTCTTCTCATGAACCACACATGGATCCACCAGTGTCAGTGCATGTCTTTTCTTTTCATGAACCACAGCTAGAGTCATTGCATGTCTGTTACTTCCACAAACCACATATATATCCACCAGTGTCATTGCATGTCTGTTCTTTTCATGAACCACATCTAGAGTCATTGCATGTGTGTTCTTCTCATGAACCACACATGGATCCACCCAGTGTGATTGCATATCTGTTCTTTTCACAAACCTGATGACCCACAAGTATAGGGGGTGTATCGCAGTATTTTCGAGGGAAGTGAAACCCAATTTATTGATTCGACACAAGGGGAGCCAAAGAATATTTATAAGCCTTAACAACTGAGTTGTCAATTCAGCAGCACCTGGAAACAATCTTGCTCATAGCAGTTTATCAGTAGCAATAGTTTTGTAGTAGGAATAGCAAAGTAACAACAGTAGTAAAGCAAAGATAGTAGTAACAAAAGCAGTAACAGTGGGATTCGAGTGCGGTAGGGCATAGAGATGGATGGACGGGCGTTGCATGGACAAGCCAATTCACATAACAATCAGAACATAGGGCAATTGCAGATAAATAAGATAAAGCATCCAAGTACTAGACAATCCTAGGCATGTGTTCCATATATAGTCATACGTGCTCGCAATGAAAACTTGTACAACATCTTTTGTCCTGCCAGCCCGTTTGCAGCGGAGCCTCTAGGGAACTACTGGTAATTAAGGTGCCCCTTTTAATAGAGCACCGGAGCAAAGCATTAACACTCCATGAACACATGTGATCCTCACATCAAAGCCATTCCCTTTCGGTTATCCCGATTTCTGTTACTTCGGGGCCATAGGTTCTGGACAACAATGTGTGTATACAACTTGCAGATAAGACCATAAACAATACTATCATAATGAATCAATAACATGTTCAGATCTGAAATCATGGCACTCGGGCCCTAGTGACAAGCATTAAGCACAACAAGTTGCAACAAAGTCATAAAGCACTAATAAAAGATACTAGGCACCACGCCCTAACAATCTGATGCCATTACATGAACGATCTCATCCAATCCCTACCATCCCCATAGCCTACAGCGGGGGATTACTCACTCATATATGGAGGAAACATGGATGGTCGATGGAGATGATGGTGGAGATCGATGGAGATGGCTCCGGGGGCACTTCCCCGTCCCGGTAGGGTGCCGTAACAGAGACTTTCTGTCCCCCGAATCTCCCATTCGGTGGCGGCAGCGCAGTGGAACTTTTCATGGAAAAACGTCGAACCCCCCAAAGTTTTTAGGTCAGAAGGCTTCTTATAGGTGAAGAGGGAGACCGAGGGGGTGCCTGGGGCCACCACACCCTGCCCTGGCGTGGCCAGGCCCAGCCAGCCTTTGGGTGTGTGGCCAGCCTGGCAAATCCTCCTTCTCGTATTCGGCTCTGAGTCTTCCGAAAAATAGGCACTTTGGCTTTTGTCCCGTCCAATTCCGAGAATATTCATTTTCTGACTTTCCTGGAACCAAAAACAGCAGAAAACAGGCAGCTGGCACTGTGGCTCTTGTTAATAGGTTAGTCCAAGAAATCATATGAAAAGTACTCCAAAATGTGGAAAAAACACAAGACAGTGGATAAAACCAAGCATGGAGCAGCAAAAATTATAGATACATTTGCAATGTATCAACATCCCCAAGCTTAACTCCTACTCGTCCTCGAGTAGGTAAGTGATAAAAAGAAAGACTAATTTTTGAGGTGACACGCACCATCAAAGACTTGATCAAAGTATTTGTAAAACATTCAAAGCTGGGATCATAGTACTTCAATCATAACATGAAAGACAAATTTCTAGCAATAAGACAAAGAAACTATGATGCAACATGAAAAGGCACAAACAAAAGATTCATGAATAACAATGCTTTGCAAGACGTTTGTTCGTTTCACATAAAGAAAACATAGCATAGTGGCATTCAGCTTGTCCCTCATAGAGTAGCAAACATAAATGCATAGGACACCTTCAAAGTTTACAAGAGTGACTAGATACAAATAGTTTAAAACAAGCAATATCAAGGTATGCATCAATCAACAAGTCTTGGGACAATGCACATAGGATTAAGAATGGCCACTATGCTCTCAAGAAAGTGCTCATAGAATGTGTGAAGACTCAACAAGGAAATGAACAGGTTTTAAATAATTTGAAAGGCTTCCAAATGCTGAAAGTATGGTACTTGTTAGCTTTGAGCTCTCATTGCCCCTATCATAAGCATCTTTAAATGGTTAAGGTTAAAGTGACACAACTAAGCGGATATGCTTGACAAGTTATAAATCGAAGTCTCATGCCCCTTACTTATGAAGACCGATCCTCATGCTACTCAACTTCAGTCACAAGTAAGCTCTTGTCATTGTAAGTATATACGTATCATAGAGAACCGCCAATGGGGTACCCCTTGCACATGATACAGGAGCTATCCCATAATCAAAATGACAAGGCAAGCAGACAATGAGCATCTCAGCGATCTTTTTATTTACTATGTGCATAGATTTTTATTGAGGATGCTTCATAGAATGCTCATTATGGTTATGCTGCAAGTTTCCACCATGATTAGGCATGACTTAGGCTAGCGGCCCAGGAGTTTCTCTAACATACATACAAACTCCATGATCTTACAAGTTCCACTTTTATTTCACACCGCCGGGATCCATAAGCAAAAGAACATGATATCAACGAGGTACTAAGTACCAATGCAATGTTGAAAACGTTCCACATGATACATGGTTCTGCTAACTTCAACTTATAAAGCGCAAGCATATACGCAACAAAGAAGGACACAATGGTTCAGGTTTATTAGGTGCAAGAAAATAAAGTGTGCCATCAAGTTCGTGAGAGCTTTACTAACTAACTTTCTCATAACAAGCAAACATTTTATTCGGAAGAAAACAAGGCATATTGAATATGCACGGTAGTAGCAAACGATGCTAATAGGTAGGTATGGTGGACACTTTGGCAATATTTGGTTTTAGGGAGTTGGAAACACGAGTAAAACATACTCAGTGTAAGTGAAGGCTAGCAATAGTAAGGGAGTGACAAACGGGAGAGCAATAATGGCCATAATCATGCAGAGCGACAAAACATCATTGATCAAAGCATAAAGTGATACTACAAGTTGAAAACTAAAGGATCATAAAGGCTTATGGTGACTTGGGATAGTCATAACATGGTGTGAGCATGTGCCAAGTCAACCCAAATAAAGCGTCAAAGGAGAATACCACTATACTATGCCTTAATATGCTAAAACAACACATGATTCATCCAAGGCACATTAAGCAATCTCAATTGTTTATAACAATTCATGCTACAACAAAGAATACTAAGCATAAAGCCCAAACAATATCAAGCATGGCATGACAGAGCATAGGACACAGTCAAAAACAAGCTCTCTTTACCACTTAAGCATGAGCTTTCCTACTCTTTTCCAAACCAAACCAAACTATTTGAACACCAATGTATGAAAGAGGAGGTCCAACCAATTTATTAAGCAAACTAAGCAAACCAATCAAACTAAAACCAAAACAAAAAACGAAAAAGAAGACGCTCCAAGAACAACACAATTGTGCATGAAACAATAAAAATGAAGTGTTTGGAAGAAACCTGGGATTTTTATTGATGAAGAAGGGGATGCCTTGGGCATCCCCAAGCTTTGACGCTTGTACTTCTTGGATATTTCTTGGCATGACACGCGTGGCATCCCCAAGCTTGAGCTTTAGTCCATCCTTCATCTCATTACTCATTCCTTCCATACACCTGAAAATTTTCCTTCATACAAAACTGCACACAATCTTTATTAGCAACATTAGTGCACTCAAGATAAATAAGTCTTAAGGTTCAGTTCTAAAACCAAATAAACTCCCATTAGAACACTATCTACTGTAGCACTTCCCTCAAAAAGCTCAATTCCCCAAAAGAACTCAAAAAGGAACCAACAAGAAGCAAATGCAGAAAATGGCAAAAATCTGTCAAAACAGACCAGCAGGTAAAGACGAATTTTTTCGAAGACCTTATGTTGCTCAAATCAAAAAGTGTTGAACTAACGAAAGTTAGATAACAACCTGGGGCAGAAGCACAAAAATTCATGCCCCTAAAAGACATTCAGAGTTTTTACACGAATGTTTACGGTGAAGCACAGAAATCTGTTTCAGGACAGCAACTTTCCCAATCATTACTTCTCTCTCATTATAGGTTACTCTTGGAACAAAAAGCAAATAAAAAGGATAAGGAGCGGTTATTACAGAGGTAATAACTTCCAAGACTCATCTAAAACTCTTGGGTTATCTCCCAACAAGTACTTTTCTTTAACACCTTTAAGTTAGGCATAAGGAAAAACAAAAAAATGGATAGAATAGAAGTAAGCGAAGATAATCATGGTGAAAACATTGTTTTGTTCAATGAAATCCTTTTGTTAACAAGGTTTATCAGGTCTTGCTACCAAAACAATTCTATATGAGACAAAACTTTGTATTCCACTAATGATTATGTTACCTCAACCTTGATAGCAATAGTCCCAATCATAATAGTTTCAAATTTTTCTCTTGGTATGGGACAATATATTTCTCCAACTTGAATGACCTCAACATGTTCAATTGAATTCAAAACCATAAGTCTATCAATCTTGTCGGGGAAATAGATAGTATGTTCCTTGTCATTGACATTGAAGGTCACCTTCCCTTGATTACAATTAATAATAGCTCCTGCAGTATTTAAGAAAAGGTCTCCCAAGAATAGTAGACATATTATCATCTTCAGGCATAAAAGTTTGAGAGGATGCTCTCATAAGAAATATGAATTGAAGTAAAAGAGAGCATCAAGAAACAAATCCAAAACACATTTAAGTCTAACCCACTTCGTATGCATAGGAATCATGTATACAAATAAATTCACAAAGAACAAAGTGACAGGCATAGGAAGATAAAACACGAGTGACTTCAAAACTTTCAGCACATAGAGAGGTGTTTCAATACCAGGAAAACTTCTACCACCATATTTTCCTCTCTCAAAATAATTTTCAGTAGCCTCATGAATAAACTCAACAATATAACTATCACATAAAGCATGATTTTCATGATCTACAAGCACTAGAGCTTTATCATAAACATCTTCAAAAGAATCCTCAGGAACATAACATTCATCCTCCTTTAGTAAGCATGGAGGACAATCAAATAATGTAAGGGATAAAGAGTTACTCTCACTAGAAGGTAGGCATGGGTAGCTAATCCATTCTTCCTCCTTTTGTTCATCACTCTCCTCCTCTTTTCATCTAATGAGATTTTAGGTTCATCAATTTCTTCTTCCATAGGATCCTGTAAGGCATTACTCTCTTCCATTTGTGGAAAACATCTATTAAAATATTCAAGGATATAGCCATTTTCATCCTTGTAATTATCAAAGAAGAATTTTGGTATACCATAAACCTCATATTTGTAAGGTGAATCATCAATATTTTCAAGCAAACTAGCAAGTTCAAAAGCACCCTTCCAAGCAATAAATTCTTCAATTTGTTCCGCATCATAAAAGTCATAAATTCCTTTAGCATAGGAAGATATGGTATCATTATCACTATACTCACATTGCAAAGGGAGGTGTTTATACCTCTTTCTGCAACAAGACTCATCACAGCAATACGTAACATTATAAGTAGAGCACACGTTTCTAGCAATGGTATACAATCTATCAATTTGTTCTTATAAGTGTTTCCCTTTTTGTGACAAGCGGTGTTCCTTATAATAATATTTTTGATCTTCCGTGAACCCACCTTGTCAATAAGCTTCAGTTTCAAAGAAACCAACCATTGACAACAAGCATGACAAAACAAGACAATAACAGACCAACGAAAATAACAACTAGAGTAGGAACTAAATTTTTTTTGTATTTTTTATAAAGAAACAAGCAAACAAGGAGAAAATAAACTTAGCTTGAACAATAGTGAATCCAAGTGGACTTGATAAATAAAGTTATGCTCCCCGGCAAAAGCCAGAAAATAGTCTTGATGACCCACAAGTATAGGGGGTGTATCGCAGTATTTTCGAGGGAAGTGAAACCCAATTTATTGATTCGACACAAGGGGAGCCAAAGAATATTTATAAGCCTTAACAACTGAGTTGTCAATTCAGCTGCACCTAGAAACAATCTTGCTCACAGCAGTTTATCAGTAGCAACAGTTTTGTAGTAGGAATAGCAAAGTAATAGCAGTAGTAAAGCAAAGACAGTAGTAACAAAAGCGATATGATGGGATTCGAGTGCGGTAGGCATAGGGATGGATGGACGGGCGTTGCATGGACAAGACAATTCACATAACAATCAGAACATAGGGCAATTGCAGATAAATAAGATAAAGCATCCAAGTACTAGACAATCCTAGGCATGTGTTCCATATATAGTCATACGTCCTCGCAATGAGAACTTGCACAACATATTTTGTCCTGCCAGCCCGTTTGCAGCGGGGCCTCTAGGGAACTACTGGCAATTAAGGTGCTCCTTTTAATAGAGCACTCCGTGAACACATGTGATCCTCACATCAAAGCCATTCCCTTCCGGTTATCCCGATTTCTGTCACTTCGGGGCCATAGGTTCCGGACAACAACGTGTGTATACAACTTGCAGATAAGACCATAAACAATACTATCATAATGAATCAATAACATGTCCAGATCTTAAATCATGGCACTCGGTCCCTAGTGACAAGCATTAAGCACAACAATTTGGAACAAAGTCATAACGCACTAATAAAAGATACTAGGCACCACGCCCTAACAATCTGATGCCATTACATGAACGATCTCATCCAATCCCTACCATCCCCATAGCCTACAGCGGGGGATTACTCACTCATAGATGGAGGAAACATGGATGGTCGATGGAGATGATGGTGGAGATCGATGGAGATGGCTCCGGGGGCACTTCCCCGTCCCGGCAGGGTGCCGGAACAGAGACTATCTGTCCCCCGAATCTCCCCTTTGGTGGCGGTGGCGCAGCGGAACTTTTCGTGGAAAAACGTCGAACCCCCCGAAGTTTTTAGGTCAGAAGGCTTCTTATAGGCGAAGAGGGAGACCGAGGGGTGCATGGGGCCACCACACCATGCCCTGGCGCGGCCAGGCCCAACCCGCGCCTGGGGGGGGGGGTGGCCAGCCCCTGGCCCTCCTCCGTCTCGTATTCTGGCTCCTGGAGTCTTCTGGAAAAATAGGCACTTTGGCTTTTGTCCCGTCCAATTCCGAGAATATTCATTTTCTGACTTTCCTGGAACCAAAAACAGCAGAAAAGCAGCAGGTAATTGTGGCTCTTGTTAATAGGTTAGTCCAAGAAATCATATGAAAAGTTCTCCAAAATGTGGACAAAACACGAGAAAGTGGATAAAACCAAGCATGGAGCATCAAAAATTATAGATACATTTGCAATGTATCAAAACCACATATGGATCCACCAGTGTCATTGCATGTCTGTTATTTTCATGAACCACACCCAGTGTCATTGCATGTCTATTCCTCTAAACAAACCACATAAGGATCCATTAGTGTCATTGCATGTTTGTTCTTTTCATGAACCACACATGGATCCACTAGTGTCATTGCATGTGTGTTCTTTTCATGAACCACAGCTAGAGTCATTGCATGTGTGTTCTTCTTAACAAACTACACATGGATCCACCTAGTGTGATTGCATGTCTATTCTTTTCACAAACCACACATGGATCCACCAGTGTCATTGCATGTGTGTTCTTTTCATGAACCACAGCTAGAGTCATTGCATGTCTGTTCTTTCCACAAACCACACATGGATCCACCTAGTGTGATTGCATGTATGTTCTTTTCACAAACCACACATGGATCCACCAGTGTCATTGCATGTGTGTTCTTCTCATGAACCACAGCCAGTGTCATTGCATGTCGGTTCTTCTCACAAACCACATAAGGATCCACCAGTGTCATTGGATGTGTGTTCTTCTCATGAACCACACATGGATCCACCCAGTGTCCTTGCATGTCTGTTCTTTTCATGAACCACAGCTAGAGTCATTGCATGTATGTGCTTTCCACAAACCACATATGGATCCACCAGTGTCATTGCATGTCTGTTCTTTTCATGAACCACACCCAGTGTCATTGCATGTTTGTTCCTTTAAACAAACCACACATGGATCCACCTAGTGTGATTGCATGTCTGTTCTTTTCACAAACCACACATGGATCCACCAGTGTTATTGCATGTGTGTTCTTTTCATGAACCACAGCTAGAGTCATTGCATGTGTGTTCTTCTAAACAAACCACACATGGATCCACCTAGTGTGATTGCATGTCTGTTCTTCTCATGAACCACACCCAATGTCATTGGATGTGTGTTCTTCTCATGAACCACACATGGATCCACCAGTGTCATTGCATGTCTGCTCTTTTCATTAACCACAGTTAGAGTCGTTGCATGTGTGTTCTTTTCACAAACCACATATGGATCAACCAATGGCATTGAATGTGTGTTCTTTTCACAAATCACATATGGATCCACCCAGTGTGATTGCATGTGTGTTCTTTTCACAAACCACACATGGATCCACTAGTGTCATTGCATGTCTGCTCTTTTCACAAACCACATATGGATCCTAATTAACCTTAGGAGATCCATAACCTTAGCCCCCCAATGGGTGGCCGTTAGACCGAGCCTTCTAGAAGGTACGCCCTAACACAGTTGTTCTGCTTGACGATTGTTACATACCGTTCGATCGGGGTGCTTGGACGATTGGGATGGTCTTTGTGAGAGTGATCCGCGAGTAGGCTGTTCTGCGGCATGATTGGCCACGCTTGCTCTGGACAAACTGGCAACACCGGGCGCTCCCCTGTTGCGAGTGTCAACGACTCACGAGTTCAGTGGGCCATATCCCAGTGTCACGTCCCCATTACTTCTCTTCCTCCCAGTACTTCTCTTCCTTCCCCTCAAAGCCACTTTCCCCACTTCACTCCCATCCTGCTGTAGCCGCAAGCCGACGGCGCCTCCATCCCAATCCCCTATCCAGAAGCCACCCCCCTCCCCTCTCGCCATGGGTTCAAGGGGAGACGGCCATGAAACACGTCATGATGACAGGGACGGTGATTTCAACGTGAGTTGTCTCATCTCTATCTCTATCATCAGTTATCTATTTTTTGAGCTAGATCTAATCTGTTTACTCATGCGTGTATGATGTGTTAGGCCAACCAGATGATGTATGACTCCGACTATCACGGTTTAGCGGATGAAGACAGTCCTCTGCTATGTAAACATGGATATGTGCCCGCTAAATTTGTAGCGTTCGAAGGATGAAACGCAGGCATGAGGGTTCTATGGTACAATGATGCAAGGCGGAAGTTGCGGTGTTGTCAAATGGGTAGATCTAGAGTGGCCCAAATCGATGCAGAAAACGCTGGACAAACTATGGGAAATAAATGGTGAGTTGAAAGAATCCATATTCAGCTCACTTCTTGACAGTGTTGAGATGAAGCTATGGGAACCAGTTGACACGACCAAGCATAAGCGATATCTCAGGTGGGTGCAAGACAAGGTTAGCAAAGTTGAGAAGGAGAGGGACACGGTGTTGGCCCTGAAGGCTAAAGCAGAACAAGAACTGACTCAAGCAAGGAATGATCTTCACCAGGCCAAAGACCTGCAGTTCACAACTACGAGTATTGACAAGTGCATGAGGAAAATGCAGAGAAACAATTGAAGCTGTGCAAGGAAGATGCTAAAAGGAAGGAGCAGACGATTCGATCCTTGCTCTCGCAGGAAGATGCGCATCGGGCTAAGATTACGAAGATCAAGGAGATGTGTGATAACTAGTTCTATTTAGCTTAAGCTCCGTGCCTTTTTAAGTTGTAATAGTTGTACTTGTTGACCTAGCGGTCTGGACTATTGGCCCCGGAGTCCTGGGAGGAAAAAAATGGTCGCCCGTTAATCTGTCTTAACCCTGCATTATTTCCTTTTGTCTGACCAATGCCCCTTGGATATTCCGCCCATCGCTTTGTCGTCCTCTTGTACAAATAGGAGGCGCCACAGCGCGTCGCTTCATCGTCCATCCCCTCGTCCTCTCCAATCTCCACCGCGTCGTCGCTTTGTTGTCCATCCCCTCGCTCCCTCTCCGATCTCCACTGCACCGCCATGGAGATGCCTGCGCTGAACTTCTACGAGGCGGTGATGTTCGTGCACTTCAACATCCTTGCACCGCCGGCCGCGATGGTGCCCCACGGATGGCGCATCAGCTATGCGGGGGTGCTGGTGGCTCCGCTCCCTGGCCGAGCCGAGATGTAGAGCAAAATCGCGGCGCGCCGCCACTAGATGCCCGTGTGGAAGAGGGCGCTGCCCCGGTACGCGGCGGCCAGCCCGTACTGGCCGGTGCTGTTCAAGAAGGAGCGGAAGGCCAAGATTGGCAACCGTATTATTGACGGGCGCGTGGTGCACCAGGATCTCCGCAACTGAGAAGGGCGGGATAGGTTCTGGTCCGTCCCTGGATGGACCAAGTACACCGTCATCGCCGCCGCTCGCCGCGAAGAGGTGCTCCGTCTCACAAACAATGCAGAAATCATGGAGATTCCGTCCGACGACGATGAGGAAGCCGGCGGCTCGGAGGACAGTGGCACCGGAAGTGAAATTGTTGACTAGTGGTTGAATTAATGTAGGATGTGAAATCGCACCTTTGTTTAGAAGAATTTGTGGTTGAATTAATGAAATGCATCAATTTAGATCTCTGTCTTGATTAATTTGTGGAAGAATTTGTGATTTAGATCAATTTCTGCCTCGATTTAGATCTTTGTCCCGGATTGGGAACGTGACTGTGGACCAAAGACCCCTTTTCTACTAGTGTATTCTGACATTGGTGGTTTGTTTAAACGTAATCTACGTGGATTGTGCCGCATGCAAATGGCACAACCACAATTTATAAAGTGGAAGCACGTACACCCGATTCTTTGGAGATCCGGGAGCTTCGCAGAATCTGAGGATGTAGGAGCAGAGAGGCGGTGAGATAGACGGGCTCAAGATTAGGCCAGAAAGTGGTACCGATTTCCTCCTCATCTGGGCATTATCGGTTGCCATTGTTGTTTATGTTGCCATGTTGTTGTGCAGCATCTGAAATAAGTTGCTGCTTCGTGGAGTGTGGCAGCTTAAATAATTTATTTCTGTTCCACTTACATTCAGTCGTATTTGGAGACCTCCTGCCCCTCAGCAATCGTGGAACTGGTGCTATGTATTTTCAGATAGCATTGGCACAATCACAATTTTGGATTCAACTACTGACTCAGGTGTTTCCAAACCCTAAGTCGCGGTACATTTTACTCAGAGAACATGGGTAGATTGTTTCGCCTAGCAACATGCCACACACAGAGCTCCATAATTTAACAGAATTACATATATCGGTTCAAGTTCAACACATTACTATGCATCTTCATTGCCAGCAGCCTTCTTCCGCAGCCTGGATGCCAAGCCTTCACGTCCACTGGCTTCTTCATTTCCTGCCTTCTTCCTCTTCCTTGGTGCCAATTTTCTTAGCTTCACGTACTCTGCATCGCCGGGACAATGGGCACCAGAATCGTGTCCAACATCATCTTTCCACTTGTTTTTAATTTCTTCGGGCAGCAAAATGACTGACCCGACAGTCATGTTTCTAACCTTTCGGTGCTTCCTGTCAAAGAAACAAGACTGTTGCATAACTGCCCAATATCTGCAGAGTAAATAAAACAAAAAATACAATTCAGCACAAACATGCGAACCCCAAGAGACCATTGCTTACCAGGAGCTAATTGGGTTCGAGCAACCACCCTGTGCAAGAATAGAAGCGTGACTCCCAGTTGCAACAGCTTCCACATCTAGTACATCACAATTCAGCTCAAACATGCAAGCCGAAGCATACCTTTTCATCAACCCAATTAGCTGACTGTCACACATTAGAGGAACCATGATGCCACGTTCATCCATGAAGCTGAACTTTGTAGTCTGCTTCAGCCATAATTCATGATGATTACGCAGAGCAGCAACCATACCAGATATAGTGCAGATCTACGCAGGTGCTTCTTCCATCGTGATACAATGGTGTCCATACCACTTGCCCTTAGAGTCGTACCTGAAGAGGACTACCGTAACCAGGTAAGGGGGGTCCGTGGAGATCCCACTTGACAGAAAACTATGGACAAAATATGTTTGTCAGCGTTGAGCTAACAAACAATTTGAGGTTCAGTAGCCAGCTAGCAGTTATAATTAGTGCGAATAGCAAAGAGAAGGGTAGCTCACCCGCTTGTAGCCAGAACTTCTTCTTCCTTGGTAGTAGGATCTGCCATCCTCCGAGCTGCTCGGCTCGTCGACGGTGGAGGTAGGCTAGAGCCTCGCAACGGTGGCTACATCATGCGCCATTGGAGCTCGGGATCAGTGACTGGGCACAACAACTGGGCGCAACAACTTGGCGCCGGAAGTCCAATGTCCGAAGGGATCGTCCTGCCTAGAGGGTGGATTCCGATGCCGCCGGTGCTAGGGTAATGGTGGGAATGGATTTGTGAAATTGGTCAACGCATCCAATCCACTTAGCTACTTGATTTGCCTAAGAGGTTGCCGCGTTGGCGCTCGCGTCACGGACAGATGACCGACATGAGGGTACCGACCGTCTACTTCACGGGGCAGTTTAACGAAATGTTTTAATTTGGCAGGGGTGCTATGAGTTTACCTCAAAATGGCCCCTCTCAGTAGTTGGCGGCCCAACATTTCGAAACGCGGAAATTTTAGGCAACTTAGGTACCGCCATGCACTGGCCTACGAACTTTGGTACCGCAGACGAACATGCCCTGAGGAAGATACATGCATGCCCTAATGACTACATCCTCTACCATGGTGAGAAGTATGAGAATATGGATAAATGCCCGGTATGCACTGCGTTGCGGTATAAGATCGGAAAAGATGATCCTGGCGATGTTGAGGGCAAGCCACCCAGGAAGAGGGTTCCTGCCAAGGTGATGTGGTATGCTCCTATAATACCACGGTTGAAATGTTTGTTCAGAAACAAAGAGCATGCAAAGTTGTTGCAATGGCACATGGAAGACCGTAAGAAAGATGAAAAGTTGAGGCACCCTGCTGATGGTCGGCAGTGGAGAAAAATCGAGAGAGACTTTCTGGACTTTGCTGGTGACACAAGGAACTTATGGTTTGGTCTAAGTACCGATGGCATGAATCCTTTTGGGGAGTAGAACTTCAGTGACAACACCTGGCCCGTGACTCTATGTATGTACAACCTTCCTCCTTGGTTGTGCATGAAGCGGAAGTTCATTATGATGCCAGTGCTCATACAAGGCCCGAAGCAACCCGGCAATGACATTGATGTGTACCTAAGGCCATTAGTTGGTGAACTTTTACAGTTGTTGCCAAACCAGGTGTACGTGTGTGGGATGAGCACAAACAGCAGGAATTTGACCTACAAGCGTTGCTATTCGTAACCATCAATGATTGGCCTGCTCTTAGTAACATTTCAGGACAAATGAACAAAGGATACAAAGCACGCACGCACTATTTAGATGAGACTGAAAGTATATATCTGGATAAATGTAGGAAGAATGTGTACCTGTATAATCATCATTTTCTTCCGCCCAGTCATCCCTTAAGGAAGAAAGGCAAGCATTTCAATGGCAAGGCAGAAACCCGGACGAAGCATGTCCCCTGTACTGGTGCTGATGTATTTGGTATGGTCAAGGATTTGGATGTAATCTTTGGAAAGGGTCCTGGAGGACAACCTGTTCTGAAAGACGCCGACAGACACGCACCCATGTGGAAGAATAAATCTACATTTTGGGAGCTACCCTATTGGAAAGTGCATGAGGTCCGCTCTGCAATCGACATGATGCACCTGACGAAGAATCTTTGCATGAATATTCTAGGCTTCCTAGGCTTGTATGGGAAGTCAAAAGATACCCATGCAGCATGGGAGGACCAGCAACATCATAAAGGACAAGATGGCAAGCATCCAGGGAAGTTTCAAGGGCTTACCAGCTACACTCTTACCAAAGAAGAGAAGGAAATCTTTTTTGAAGTCTTTTTCAGTATCAAGGTCCCGTCTAGCTTCTCGTCAAATATAAAGGGAATAGTAAATATGAAAGAGAAAAAATTAAAAACCTAAAGTCTCATGACTGCCACATGATTATGACGCAATTGCTTCCGATTGCATTGAGGGGAATTCTACCAGAAAATGTTCGACCAACAATTGTGAAGGTATGTGCATTCCTCAATGCAATTTCTCAGAAGGTAATCGATCAAGAAAGTCTATCAGGGTTACAAATTGATGTGGTCCAATGTCTGGTCAGCTTCAAGTTGTTGTTCCCACCATCCTTATTCAATATTATGATGCACCTCCAAGTTCACCTAGTCGAAGAGATTAGAATTCTCGGTCCTGCGTTTCTACACAATATGTTCCCCTTCGAGAGGTTCATGGGAGTATTAAAGAAATATGTTCATAACCATGCTAGGACAGAAGGATGTTGGAGATATGCCCAAGAGGCAATAATAAAATGGTTATTATTATATCTTTGTGTTTATGGTGAATGTTTACATCCCATGCTATAATTGTATTATTAGGAAAGACTAATACTTGTGTGTTTTGTAAACATAAAAGAGTCCCTTGTAAGCCTCTTGTTAAGACTAGCTTGTTGATTGATAGATGATCATGGTTTCTTGATCATGGACATTGGATGTTATTAATAACAAGATCATATCATTAGGAGATTGATGTGATGGACACACACCCATAGTAAGCATAGCATAAGATCAAGTCATTAAGTTCGTTTTGCTATAAGCTTTCAAATACATAGTAACCTAATCCTTCGACCATGAGATTGTGTTAATCACCATCAACGTATGAGTACTTTGGTGACATCAAACGCCACTTCATAACTGGGTGGTCATAAAGGTGGAATTAGGTATTCTAAAAGTACGTGTTGAGGTGCATGGATCAAGACTGGGATTTGTCCATCCATATGATAGATAGATATGCTCTGGGCCCTCTCGGTGGAATGTCATCTAATTAGCTTGCAAGCATGTGACTAGGTCACAAGGGATGACATATCACGGAATGAATAAAGAGTACTTATCAGTAACGAGGTTGAACTAGGTATGGAGATACCGATGATCGAAACTCAGATAAGTAGAGTATCGCGTGACAAAGGGAATTGATTTCGTATGTTAATGGTTCTATCGATCATGAAGTCATCGTTGAGTATGTGGGAGCCATAATGGATCTCCAGATCCCTCTGATGGTTATTGATAGGAGAGGTGTCTCGATCATGTCTGCATATTCATGAACCGTAGGGTGACACACTGAATGTTTGATGTTGTTTTAGGTAGATATGGAATATGCGTTGGAGACTGAATGTTGTTTAGAATCTCAGATTGGATCCGGGACATCACGAGGAGATCCAGAAGTCCAGAGAATATGATTCATATAATGGATATCATTTTCTGGGTTTCAGAAGTGTTCCGGAGTATTCATATGGAGATTCTAGAATGTTTCGGAGTGTTCTGGAAAGTTCCATAGGGTTTACTTGAAAACCAAGAAAGGAAGGGGAATACTTGGGGGGAAGAAAACTCCCCCTCCCTTGGCACGCCAGCCCTAGAGGTCCCAAGGGGGCATCCCTAGGCCGCCTCCCCCTCTATATAAAGGAGGGGTGGGGCGCCTCCCCCTTGCTCCTTCCACCCCAAACCCTGGCCACCTCTCTCCTCCATCGTCCTCCTGCTCCGGCTTAGGCAAAGCCCTATAGAAATCCTTCTCCACCACCACCCTAACGCCGTCGTGATCCTGGGATTTCGTGGAGATCTACCACCTCCGCTGCCCGCTGGAACGGGGAGAGGAAGGTCAACATCGACTCCGCACGTGTGACCGACTGTGCGCCGGAAGGATCGTCTACTCGATCTTGAGATCGGCTAGTGATCGTCTACATCAACGACAAGATCCAATATCGCACTAGGCTTTCGGATCTACAAGGGTTAGTACAGATCTATCTTGTTGCACTGATTTAGTAGATTAGATCTTGGCTTTTCCTAGATTAGATCTTGGTTTTGTTTGTTCTTGCGGTAGAATTTTTGTTTTCCCTGCTACGAACCCATCAGTGGTATCAGAGTCGTGTCTATGAGTAGATCTGTTGCACGAGTAGAACACAATGATTTTGTGGGCGTTGATGCTTTTGTTGTCGTTGTCTTCACGTGTACTTTGCATCTTGTGGGATGGTGGGATGAAGCGGCCCGGGCTAACCTTACATGTCATCACACATGAGACTTGCTCCATGCTTGACGTGCAACTTGCATTGCACAAGTGGCTTTGCGGGTGTCTGTCTCTCCCACCATAGTTTAGATTCAATTTACAATTAGCATCTGACAACACTTGTATCAGCGTTGTGGTTCTTGTTCGTAGGTAAGATCGGTTCTTATACGAAATCCCCAAACCACGTAAAACATGCAAAGAAAATTAGAGGCGTCTAACTTGTTTTTGCAGGGTCATGTGATGTGATATGGCCATGATGTTATTGTGAATATATTTGATGTATCAATGATCCTTACTGTAATATGGCAACCAGCAAGAGCCTAATGGTTGTCTTTAAATTCTGTTAAGATCTGTCTGTCTATTCATCATGTAATAGCTTTATTCCAAGTAGTTGTTATAGTTGCTATTTGTGATGGACAACCATGAAGCGGTGCCACTGACCTTGACGCTATGCTGGTGATGATGGAGATCATGTTCGTGCTTTGGAGATGGAGATCAAAGGCGCAAGAAGAAAGGCCATATCATGTCACATATTATGAATTGCATGTGATGTTAATCCTTTTTGCATCTTGTATTGCTTAGATCGCAACGGTAGCATTATAAGATTATCCCTCTCACTAAAATATCAAGTAATAAAGTGTTCGTCCTTAGTAGGCACCGTTGCTCAGACTCATCCTTTTGAAGCATCTCGTGATGATCGGGTGTGATAGATTCTACGTGTGCATACAACGGGTGCAGGCCATATTTGCACATGCGGATACTAAGGTTAACCTTGATGAGCCTAGCATGTACAGACATGGTCTCGGAACACGGAATACCGAAAGGTAGAGCATGAGTCATATGAATGATATGATGAACATGTTGATTGTTCGCCATTGAAACTACATCTTCTCTCGTGAAGATCAGACTTGGTGTAGTGGATTTGGTTCGTGTAATCACTAAGGCCACTTGAGGGATGTTGTTTTGAGTGGGAGTTCACCTAGTTAATTTAAGAATTAAATTTGAACTCAATTTGTCATAAACTTTGTCTAAACTCGTTGCAAATATGTTGTAGATCATGGCGACCCCCTCCATCAACTTTAATGCATTCCTAGAGAAAGAAAAGCTGAAAAACAATGGAAGCAACTTCACGGGCTGGTTTCGTGGATTGAGGATTGTCCTCAGCGCTGGTCAGTTGACCTATGTGCTCGATGCACCGCTAGGTGACCCACCTACAGAGGATGCCTCTGATGATGTTAAGAATGTTTTCGTCACTTAAAAAAATCACTACTACATAGTTCAGTGTGCCATCTTGTACAGTTTAGAATCGGAGCTTCAGAAGCGCTTTGAGCACCGCGACGCTTTTGCGATTATCAATGAGCTCAAGCTGATCTTTGAGACTCATGTAGTCGTGGAGAGCTATGAGGCCTCTGAGAAGTTCTTTAACTGCAAGATGGAAGAGGGAAGCTCTGTTAGTGAGCACGTGCTCAAAATGTCTGGGCACGCAAACAGGCTCCAAGAATTGGGAATAACGATTCCTAATGCATTGGGGATTCAGCATGTCCTCCAATCACTGCCACCTAGTTATAAGAACTTTGTGATGAACTACAATATGCATTGCATGAACAAGACGTTGCCTGAACTCTTCTCCATGCTAAAAACTGCTGAAGTAGATATTAAGAAGGAGCACCAAGTGTTGATGGTCAATAAGACCACCAATTTCAAAAAACAGGGCAAGCCTATGAAGAAGGGCAACTTCAAGAAGGACGGCAAGAAAGTTGTCGCACCTGCTAAGAAGCCCAAGGCTGGTCCTAAGCCTGATATTGAGTGCTTCTACTGCAAAGGTGAAGGTCACTAGACGCGCAACTGCCCCAAGTACCTGGCAGATCTGAAGAACGGCAACATCAAGAAGAAAGGTATATTTGATATACATGTTATTGATGTGTATCTTACTAGTAATCGTAGTAGTGCCTGGGTATTTGATACTTGTTCGGTTGCTCATATTTGTAACTCGAAACAGGAGCTGCAAAATAAACAAAGACTGGCAAGAGACAAGGTGACGATGCACGTTGGAAATGGCTCCAAGGTTGATATGATCGCCGTCGGCATGCTCCCTCTTCATCTACCTTCGGGATTAGTTTTGAACTTGAATAATTGTTATTTGGTGCCTGCATTAAGCATGAACATTATTTCTGGATCTTGTTTATTGCGAGACGGTTACTCGTTTAAGTCTGAGAATAATGGTTGTTCGATTTATATGAGTAATTTTTATTATGGTAATGCACCTAAGATGAATGGTTTATTCTTATTGAATCTCGATAGTAGTGATACACATGTTCACAACATAGATGCTAAACGAATAAAAATGAATGATAATACTATATACATGTGGCACTATCGTCTTGGTCACATTGGAGTGAAGCGCATGAAGAAACTCCATTCCGATGGACTTCTTGAATCACTTGATTTTGAATCACTTAAAAGATGCGAAGCATGTCTGATGGGAAAAATGACTAAGACTCCATTCTCTGGAATAATGGAGCAAGCTACAGACTTATTGGAAATAATACATACCAATGTGTGCGGCCCAATGAGCATAGCATCACGCGGTGGATATCGTTATGTTCTTACCTTCACAGATGACTTGAGTAGATATGGGTATGTCTACTTTATAAAACATAAGTCCGAAACTTTTGAGAAGTTTAAGGAATTTCAAAGTGAGGTAGAAAATCATGGTAACAAGAAGATTAAGTTTCTGCATTCTGACCGTGGAGGTTAATATCTAAGTTACGAGTTTGGCATGCATTTAAAGAAATGCGGAATACTTTCGCAGTTGACACCGCCGGGAACACCACAGCGTAATGGTGTGTTTGAACGTCGTAATCGAACTCTCTTAGATATGGTTCGGTCTATGATGTCTCTTACAGATTTACCGTTATCATTTTGGGGTTATGCATTAGAGATAGCCGCATTCACTTTAAATAGGGGACCATCTAAATCTGTTGAAACGACATCGTATGAATTGTGGTTTGGTAAGAAACCTAAGTTGTTGTTCCTTAAAGTTTGGGGCTGCGAAGCGTATGTAAAGAAGTTACAACCCGACAAGCTTGAACCCAAAGCGGAAAAATGTGTCTTCATAGGATACCCTAAAGAAACAATTGGGTATACCTTCTATCATAGATCCGAAGGAAAAGTTTTTGTTGCTAAGAATGGGCCCTTTCTTGAGAAGGAGTTTCTCTCGAAAGAAGTTACTGGAAGGAACGTAGAACTCGACGAGGTTGTTGAACCTTCTCTCAGATTTGGGAGTAGCGCAGCACCAAAAGATGTTTCTGTGCCACCTGCGCCAATAAGAGAGGAAGCTATGATGATGATCATGAAACTTCGAACGAAGTTGCTGCTGAACCTCACAGTTCAACGAGGGTTCGTGCCACTCCTGATTGGTATGACCCTGCATTGAATTGTAGGGGGTTCCGCGTATGAAAACAATAAATTTTGACCCTACGCCCCTGAACCCCTGAAGCTGCCAGGACCCATCTATTAGTAATACACTAACGGGAGGGGATTTTCGTGAACTTACCCTTGAAGACCAAAAAGCGTTGTCAACGCTCAGGAGAGCGTGGTTGATGTAGACGAGCCGAAGCCGACCTCAAGGTCGTGATGAAGTCCTTGCGCTCCTTCTGGCTCCAACGACTTGAGTGCCTCAAGTGCGACACCTCACGGGGAGTTACACACGTCCGGTGCCTGACGATGACTCCCGCTTCCCCGATCCAGTAGTAGTTGCGGAAGTAGAGCTCCCGGATCCGAATCCCGCAGCGCGATGGCGCTCCGCGGTGAAGATGTCTCTCGCTCGTGCAGTCCAGACCTAGGACCACGGTCACGAGAGAGAGGGGGAGAGAGAAAATATCAATTAGAGGTCCTCCCAAAAGTGGGGAGACCTTTATTAATTATTGGTGTGTTTTTCTAGGCCAAATACCCCACTATATATAGGGGAGGAGGGGGTACACCCTCCCTCAAAGTCCCGGGGTGGGACTAAAGGAGAGGAGGGGGTGGGGTGGCTGCCGGCCAGCCACTAGTGAGCCCCGCGGGGGGCTAGGCCCAGCCGGCCAGCCCCCTTGGCCCCTCTCCCTCTCTCCTTTCCCTAATGGGTGTTGGGCCACGAAGAGAAAAAGAAAACTTTTTCCTACGCGGTGATCCCAAGATCTAGTTGAGGTAGTAGGCCACGAGAACTACCACTAGACGCACGGTTGCGGAATCGATGAAGCACGTCGCTTGATGGAGTGCAGTCCTCACGATCCGTTTCGATCCACGATCGTCGAAGTGCTGAACGTACAGCACCTCCGCCAGTATCCACACGTACGAGGAGGAGCGCCGGTGATGGACTACTAGGTCCGGTACGGCGACGATAGGACTGGACTGGACTGGAGCTAGGGTTTCCCACACATGGAGTGACCTAACCGTGTGATCCAAGCACATGCGCCCCAGTTTATATAGGGAGTGAAAGTGGGCTCTACTCACTTGTGGCCCATTCACAAAAAGGCCTATATTAGTCACTACGAGTCCAACTCACTGACTCTGTCCGTTTCCTTTTTGGGTCCAACCCAAATATGCTCCCGCTCTTAAGTGTGTGACCCAACAGGCTCATGCTGACCCGGACACGATCCAAGTCTCACTCGTGACCGATCGGTTGGTAGCGGCTCCTAGCAGAACGTGCCAACTCCCAAGTACCGAAGAGTCATGACGACATACCTTCCAATGCGACCTTCGTTTGAGTCCCTTTTGCCTCATGATATACCTTGTCGGACTATAGGCAAAATGATCGTCATCCCTTAAATAGTCCGACTCTCTTTCTCGATCCAAGATAAGTGATTCATCCGACTAACTCTTAGTTGGTTGCCTCGGTTAACACTTAACCGAGTCACACATGGCCATGCTTTCCGAATCATATCTTCCGAGAGGGCCCAGAGAATATCTCTCTAGACAGAGGGGAAAAATCCCATCTCGGTTATTCACATCACGCAGCTTGATTCTCAGTCGACCCGAACTCCGCCTTTATAACTGCCCACTGACGGAACAACGTTTGACAGAACCTAAGTCGGTGATCCTCAACTGGGATTGTGCAATAACCTCAGGTCTAAGGATTACATTGATTGAGACATGCAAATGACGACTTGTTCGTTGCATCTCAATATGGGTCAGTCCGACTCGCTAAACTCTTTAGCCGAATCCGTGTAAGTCGGAATAGCATCTCCATGCCCATGACAAGTGGAACCTAGTCATCTGCCGACTTTCACATTGGTCTAAGTTATGTGTCCAGCACAATCTCAATGACCAAGGACAATTAGTATGAACAACATGAATATATAGTTCCACAATCAAATCACATATTCGATGATACATAACAACATTTCATAGATGGACCATAATCTTATGAATAAATTGGGAATAACATCATACATGATTGCCTCTAGGGCATGTTCCCAACAGTCTCCCACTTGCACTAGAGTCAATCATCCGACATCACATGTCTAGGCATGTAATGCCCATAACTCTCAGGTGCGCCTCATGCTTCGGCTGTGGAAGTGGCTTTGTCAACGGATCCGCAATGTTTGCATCCGTGTGTACCTTGCATAAATTGATATCACCTTGTTCCACAAACTGGCGAATAAGGTGGTACCGCATGAGTATATGTTTGTTCTTTTGGTGTTGTCTAGGTTCCTTGGCTTGTGCAATAGCACCATTGTTGTCACAATACACGTCTAATGGATTGGACGAGCCCTGAACCACACCAAGATCCATGAGGAAATTCCTCATCCAAACGGCTTCCTTTTGGCCTCGAGGCAGCAATATACTCAGCCTCTGTCGTGAACACACGTCTCTTGCTTGGAACTCTTCCAGCTCCACAGCCCTCCGTTTATCACAAACACATGTCCGGATTGCGACGAGAATCATCCGAAGTCTGAGATAACTTCATCCGTGTAACCCCTTACAGAGTTCATCCTCACCTCCATAAACCCAGAACATATCCTTAGTCCTTCTCAATTACTTGAGGATATTTTTAGCCGCTGCCAAAGGATTTCTCGAGGTCACTGGTACTGCTCACAACACTTAGAGCATAGGAAACATCCGGCCTAGTACAAATCATAGCGTACATGATGGATCCGACTGTAGAAGCATACGGAATAGCACTCATCCGACTTTGCTCATCAGTTGTCGAAGGACACTGAGTCTTGCTAAGTTTCACGCCATGGGACATCGGTAAGATCCCCTTCTTAGACGATTCCATATTGAACTTCTTCAATACTTTGTCCAAATATGTACTTTGACTCAATCCAATGAGCCGCCTTGATCTATCTCTATAGATCCGGTTTCCTAGTATGTAAGTCGCCTCACCCAAGTCTTTCATCGAAAAACTCTTTTCCAATGATTCCTTGGTCTCTTGCAACATCTGGACATCATTTCCAATCAGTAATATGTCATCCACATATAAGATCAGAAAGTTTACTTTGCTCCCACTAAACTTCTTGTATAAACAAGAATCATGATCACTCTTGATGAAGCCAAACGATTTGACTACCTCATCAAAGCGAATGTTCCAACTCCGAGATGCTTGCTTCAACCCATAAATGGATTTCCGAAGTTTGCATACCTTGTCAGCATTAGCCGGATCAACAAAACCCTTGGGATGTATCATATACATGTCCTTGGTTAAATTTCAATTAAGGAAAGCCGTCTTGACATCCATCTGCCATATCTCATAGTCGAAATAGGCTGCTATAGCTAACATTATCCGAACTAATTTAAGCATCGCCACGGGAGAGAAAGTCTCATCGTAGTCAACTCCTTGAACTTGTCGGAACCCCTTCGCGACAAGCCGTGCCTTATAGATAGAAACATTTCCATCCATATCAGTTTTCTTCTTGAAGACCCATTTGCACTCGACGAGTCTTGCACCGTCTGGCAGATCAACCAAGTTCCAAACTTGATTTTCATTCATCGACTTTAACTCGGATCTCATGGCTCCAAGCCATGACTCAGAATCAGAACCCACCATCACTTCCGAATAATTTGCCGGCTCGTCACTGTCTAACAGTAACACATCACGAACACTTCGCAATCTGGCCGATCTTCGTAGTGTCAGTGCTGTTTCCGGCTCAGGTACCACAACCGGCTCAACCTCCAAGGCTTTTTCCGACTCGCTACTGGCCGGTACCTCTCGAATTTCTTCGAGTTGCACCGTGCTCCCACTGACTCCCCGACTGAGAAACTCTTTCTCAAGGAAGACACCATTCCGAGCGACAAACACTTTGCCCTCTTCTCGGTTGTAGAAGTAGTAACCCAAGGTTTCCCTCGGATATCCTACGAAAATACACTTATCCCGATTTAGCGTAAGCTTGTCCGATTAAGTCGCGCTTGACAAAAGTTTCACAACCCCAAATCTTAAGAAAAGATAAACTCGGGTTCTTGCCAGTCCACATCTCATGCGGTGTCTTCTCTACCGACTTTGATGGTACTCTGTTTAGTGTGAACGCTGCAGTTTCTAGACAATAACCCCAAAATGATAAAGGCAGATCTGTCCGACTCATCATTGATATTACCATGTCCAACAAGGTCCGATTCCTCCTTCCCGATACACCGTTTCTCTGCAGCGTTCCTGGAGGAGTGAGCTGGGGAACTATTCCACAACTCTTCAGATGGTCATCAAACTCATGGCTCATGTACTCGCCTCCTCGATCCGACCGAAGAAACTTTATTTTCTTGCCAAGTTGATTTTGTACCTCATTCTGGAATTCCTTGAACTTTTCAAAGGCTTCCGACTTATGTTTCATCAAGTAGATATATCCATATCTACTCAAATCATCAGTGAAGGTAATGAAGTACTCATAACCACCTCTGGCTGTCGTGCTCATTGGGCCACATACATCACTATGTACTAGTCCCAATAAGTTGGACGCCCTTTCACAACTCTTTGGAAAAGGTGTCTTGGTCATCTTGCCGAGAAGGCAGGATTCACATGTCTCGAACAACTCTAAGTCGAACGAAGTTAGGAGTCCATCATCATGGAGCCTCTTCATGCGTTTCCAACTTATATGACCAAGCCGACAATGCCAAAAGTAAGTCATATTCAGATCATTTGGTTTTAACCTTTTCACATTTATGTTAAAGACATATTCACCCTCAATATTCAAAATAAATAACCCGTCCTGGACGGGTGCAAAGCCGTGAAACATATCATTCAAATACAAAGAACAACCATTATTCTTAATATTCGACTCATATCCTTGTCTCATCAAACATGAGGCAGAAATAATGTTTCGACTAAGCACTGGAACATAATAACAATTATTCAGCTCCATTAAGAATCCGGAAGGTAAATGAAGTTGCATTGTGCTGACTTCCAACGCAGCAACTCTTGCTTTGTTGCCGACCCGAATGTCAACCTCGCCTCTTGCCACACTCCTAGTTCTTACCAGTCCCTGCAACGAGTTGCATATGTGAATGACTGATACGGTATCATATACCCAAGAACTACCAGGTGCATCAGCAAGATAAATGTCTATAACATTGCAAACAAGCGTACCTGAGCCGGAAGTCACACTTTCGCCCTTGGCTTTGTCAGCCAGATACTTGCTGCAATTCCTCTTCTAGTGGCCATCCGCCTTGCAGTAGAAGCAAGTGGATCCGGCTGCAGGAGATGGCTTACTCCCTGAGGAAGCGCTTTGGACCGGGTCCTCAGCCTTACCGCCCGACTTAGCCTTCTTCTTCTTAGTCCAAGAACTCTTCTTGAACTTAGCCTTATTATGTACCATCAACACTTGACTAGCACCTTTCTTGAGATCCGCCTCAGCCTGCTTGAGCATCCCATGTAATGCAGTGAGCTTCTTATCCATACCATGCATGTGGTAGTTCGATATGAACTGACCATACGCACTAGGAAGAGAGTTCAGAATTATGTCTGTAGCGAACTCTTCGCTAATGGGGTAGCCCAGCCTTTCCAGAGACTGCACGTAACCAACCATCTTGATCACATGCGGACTCAGTGGATCACCATCCTTAAGCTTGAAGCTCAACAAAGCCTGAGAGACTTGATACCTCTTAGTCTTTGCCTGAGCCTGGAACATACTTTTGAGGCTTTCTATCATATCGTAGGCCTCAACATTCTCGAACTGCTGTTGCAAGTCCGGTTCCATGTGAGCAAGCATAAGACAGCTAATCTCCGTGGATTCATCACAAATCCGACGGTAGGTGTTGGTGGCTGCGACAGTCGCATTCTCATTCGGCTCATCTGGAAGTGGGTTGTCTAGGACATGGTCCCTCTTTTCTTGCTTGAGAACAATTCTCAGATTACGATACTAGTTGGTGAAGTTAGTTCCATTTAGCTTATCTTTCTCTAAGATGGTTCTCAAAGCAAAACTGGAAATCTGAGGGAGACTGCTAGGTGCCATTGATCTACAACAGAAAATATGCAAAACACTTAAGACATGTATCCATAAAAGAGCAAGCATATTAAACACTTTAATACTTATGCTCCCACTAGAACCAACACCCCCCTGATGGTTACTTAGTGATTCAGGACCCTAAATAAGCAAGTCGACTAGTGAGCTTTAGCATCACCGCTAGCCATCAAGTGATCTAGGTAGACAACTCCTTGCCAATTGTATCTCATACGACTCCTGTTGGATGGGTGGCATCACATGCCCCGGCTCCCATCCGACTTTTCCCCGAGTCCCACAACAGTTGTGATAAACCCGTCTAGATTACCAAGTGCTTCCGCTTTAAGAGTCCGACTCGAACCCACCTAGTCGGAAAGAATTGATAGCACCTCAATTTTATGAGCCCACTACCAAAAATGTCAGACTTGTGATGGTGCAGCACTGGCGGGGAAACCGACTAGACCTTTTTTGAGGGATTACTTTCTACCAACTATCTAATAGAGGTAAAACAGAGACATAACAATAATACAAAATAAAGCAATTATAATGTGAAATGGTATGGCTCTCTTCATGGTGATCTCCATCTCCACAAAATCTGTAATTCGACTCGTGTCAACTCTTGTCACGTGCCGTATTACTCCATGTAGCCGACTTGTACACCGACTTGCATGCCATCCGGGTTCTCCAAACAGCTACTCTAGCTAGTAATGTAAATTACATAGAGAATCCGACACGTAGGTCGTTATACAATAAGATGACAACATCTAGGCTCCAGCCGGCTGACAAAAACCGTGATACGCAGACCACATATGGATTACACACATCATATGCACATAAGCCATACCATTCACAACATCATCCTGCAAAAACAAGTTATGCATAGACACGATATCTACCGGCGTTGTGAAACTCACAACGACATCTAAGGCGCTACGACAGGGCGAAGCCGGCGGTCTTGATGGCGGAAGCCGACCGGTGGGGTATGTCGTTCCACGACCTTAGCAGTTAGATCACGGAAACCAGATCATCCATTCCCCCGAGTACAGTTGATCCAATCAACTTTGTACAAAACCGATCTATCTCATAGATCGACCAACAAAACTGCAATTAGAACCAATCTAACGCCAACTGCATATCACATATGCATGATCTCGGGCCTAAAACCAGAAGCTAACGCTCTGATACCACTGTTGGGCCACGCAGAGAAAAAGAAAACTTTTTCCTACGCGGTGATCCCAAGATCTAGCTGAGGTAGTAGGCCACGAGAATTACCACTAGACGCGCGGTTGTGGAATCGATGAAGCACGTCGCTTGACGCAGTGCAGTCCTCACAATCCGTTCCGATCCACGATCGTCGAAGTTCTAAACGTACAGCACCTCCGTCAGTATCCACATGTATGAGGAGGAGCGCCAGCGATGGACTGCTAGGTCCGGTACGGCGACGACATGATTGGACTGGACTGGAGCTAGGGTTTCCAGCACATGGAGTGACCTAACCGTGTGCTCCAAGCACCTGCGCCCCAGTTTATATAGGGAGTGAAAGTGGGCTCCACTCACTTGTGGCCCATTCACAAAAAGGCCTATATTAGTCACTGCGAGTCCAACTCACTGACTCTGTCCGTTTCCTTTTTGGGTCCAACCCAAATATGCTCCCGCTCTTAAGTGTGTGACCCGACAGGCTCATGGTGACCCGGACACGATCCGAGTCTCACTCTTGACCGATCAGTTGGTAGCGGCTCCTAGAAGAACGTGCCAACTCCCAAGTACCAAAGATTCATGACGACATACCTTCCAATGCGACTTTCGTCTGAGTCCCTTTTGCCTCATGATATACCTTGTCAAACTATAGGCGAAATGATCGTCATCCCTTAAATAGTCCGACTCTCTTTCTTGATCTAGGATAAGTGATTCATCAGACTAACCCTTAGTCGGTTGCCTCAGTTAACACTTAACCGAGTCACGCATGGCCATGCTTTCCGAATCATATCTTCCGAGAGGGCCCAGAGAATATCTCTCTAGACAGAGGGGAAAAATCCCATCTCGGTTATTCACATCACGCAGCTTGATTCTCAGTCGACCCGAACTCCGCCTTTATAACTGCCCAGTGACGGAACAACGTTTGACAGAACCTAAGTCGATGATCCTCAACTCGGATTGTGCAATAACCTCAGGTCTAAGGATTACATTGATTGAGACATGCAAATGACGACTTGTTCGTTGCATCTCAATATGGGCCAGTCCGACGCGCTAAACTCTTTAGCCGAATCCGTGTAAGTCGGAATAGCATCTCCATGCCCATGACAAGTGGAACCTAGTCATCTGCCGACTTTCACATTGGTCTAAGTTGTGTGTCTAGCACAACCTCAATGACCAAGGACAATTAGTATGAACAACATGAATATATAGTTCCACAATCAAATCACATATTCAATGATACATAACAATAGTTCATACATGGACCATAAGCTTATGAATACATTGGGAATAACATCATACATGATTGCCTCTAGGGCATATTCCCAACAATGGGCCCTCTCCCTCCGGAAATTGGCCCATTAAGCCTTTTTGACCTTTAATTGATTTTCTCTTTATTAAATAATTATGAATAAATGATTAAATCAATAGTTAACATTCATTCACATATTATTCAACCTCCGTGGCCATGGAACACCTTCCACCTCCACTCCGGACATCCTCCGGACTTACCGAAACCCTTCCGGTTTTCTCTCTACTATTCTTTGGTGATTCCATCGATCCAATAAAAACTCTCTAAGCATCATCAAGCCCTTAAGCGTGATACCCCACGGTTCGGGAACACTCCAGACATGATCGGTACACTCCCGCACCAATGATCGACAGAGGGACCTGGATGGCCATGTGAGCTCTCTGCGTTCCACGAAGATCTTTCGTCGTTTGAACCAGGACAGTCGTGTCTTATTCCCTTTCTCACTCGATACTTGCATTGCCCGAGATCTGATCAATGACATCATCATGTCGTGTTCAGTCTCGTTACTAAACAATGCTACTTGACTCGTTCCGATAAGCGATATCCCCGTGATCAAATCACACGCTGCGTGGCTATTGGATATAACTTCTCCGAGTGGGCCCTTGAGTATCTTCCCGTAACATGGACGGACAAATCCCGCTCTTGACATATATTGCCTCTACGGTTTCCTCCGAGTACCTGAACACACCTTTATAACCACCGTTTTACCAGATGGCGTGTGATGCTATCTAAGCACTCTCGGGAGACAGTGATTGATATAGCCTCACGGTCTAAGGAATAGTCTACAAGGATCCATTTCTAATCATCATAACTTGAACTTCGTGACATGATCAGGTCACGATGTTTAGATTGGGTATTGATTCATCATCTCATTCTTATAATGAGATGACTCCATTTCCAACTGGCATAAATGCCACATGATCAGGAAACATGATCATCTGTTGACCAATGAACCAGTGGCTAGAGTTTCACTGGGAACCTTTGGTTTGTCTGTATATCACACGTGTATTGATGTTTCCACTCAATACAGTTATAGCATGATATAAAACTTAATCATAAACTATATGAAATATGATAATAGTGTTGGGGATATACTTTCCGGGTATCCTACAGTTCCTCACTGACCAGGGTGGCCCACTTCGGGTTAGAGCTTTGCTTCACGGGTGGCCCAGTCAGGGAGAAAGACGGAGTCCAATCCGGCTCTGAAGGCCCAAGACTTACCGACTTAGGCCCATAATGTTACTTGTAGTTCAAGATGTACTCTGTAACCGACTCTTAGACGTAGCCGGATAGATCTCTCCTGTAAACCCTAGGCCGGATATCTATATAAGCCGTCCTAGGGAGAGCCTTTAGGGCATAACCTCAATACTCTAGACCCTCAACTCGCACAGGCGAAACCCTTGTAACCCATATTCTGGCTCTGCCATATTACTAGATTGCTAGCAGGAGTAGGATCCGTCCAAAGCCGGCGGATTCGAACTTGGGTAAACTTGTGTGCTCACCGTCCTGGAATACCGTACGTCTCACCCCCCTCTCTTCCACACACCTCGAGGACCCCCTCATGGCGTACTTGTCATCAATCCGACGACAGTTGGCGCCCACCGTGGGGCAAGTGAGCTACAGATCTGCGTTCCGAGCGGAATCTGCAAGAATCGGCATCGGCAAGACTATCGCCGTCGGTCGCATCCTCTACGCCAGCGACGTCCCTCTCATCATTCTCGACGAGACTTGGATTCCGGCAAAGGAGGCCGTGACTGCCTACACAATCATGTCCTTTGGTGAGATCGATGTTTACATCGGTTTCGCTGAACCTTAACCCACCCAGCGTGATGATGATAGAGGCAGAAGAATTTTCTAGGTCCCCTTTGTCCGCAGAGGCAGCAGAGTTCCGGATATCAGAAAACCCTAATCCCACCCAGCCCGCACCAGTTGCGGAGAGAGTGGAGAAACCCAAGACTGAAGAAGACCTAGCGGACCAAGTCGAATCTGGAGTGGATCTCCCCGGAGAAGCCGGACCCTAGATCGACCCACCCGTGGAAGTCAAAATCCAGGAGGAGCATATCAACGACACTGATTCCGGCTCTGATGATGCCGGGACAGACATGCCTTTCCTAAGGTACACACTACGACGTATGATACTGCAAGGCGAAAGCGCAGATGCAATACTCGAAACCATCAAAAGTTTCAATATGGCTGATCGTGAAATCCGCAGGTACCTTAGGAAGCACGCGTCGGACTTCGTCGGATACATGGGATCTAGATCCGGCTCTGCCGATGCTGGAGAGAACACCGACTCTGTGCTAGAGGCAATTGGAACAAACGCCGACGTACCCGCATCCTCGGATGAGTCGATGACGTCAGCAGATTTCTGAAAGTTCTCCGCGAAATATGAAGAGGAGTATAACTCCAATGCTGTGGAAGAAAGAGAAGCCAAGGATAAAGGATCCGGGGAACACTCTCCCAAAACGCAGGATGACATGGACGTCGGAGATAATCCCAAGGTCTAGATGTCCGAAAGTATCGATCAGAGCTTGACTCCGGGAAACGGACCCAAAGCCTGTTGGGGATATACTTTCCGGGTATCCTCACAGTTCCTCACTGACCAGGGTGGCCCACTTTGGGTTAGAGCATTGCTTCACAGGCGGCCCAGTCAGGGAGAGAAGACGGAGTCCAATCCGGCTACGGGAAGGCCTAGAAGACTTACAAACTTAGGCCAGGATGTTACTTGTAGTTCAAGATGTACTCTGTAGCAGACTCTTAGTCGTAGCCGAATAGATCTCTCCTGTAAACCCTAGGCCGGATATCTATATAAGCCGTCCTAGGGAGAGCCTTTAGGGCATAACCTCAATACTCTAGACCCTCAACTCGCACAGGCGAAACCCTTGTAACCCATATTCCGGCTCTGCCGTATTACTGGATTGCTAGCAGGAGTAGGATTCGTCCAAAGCCGGCGGATTCGAACCTGGGTAAACTTGTGTGCTCACCGTCCTGGAATACCGTACATCTCACCCCCCCCTCTCTTCCACACACCTCAAGGACCCCCTCATGGTGTACTTGTCATCAATCTGACGACAGTTGGCGCCCACCATGGGGCAAGTGAGCTACGGATCTGCGTTCCACGCAGAATCTGCAAGAATCGGCATCGGCAAGACTATCGCCGTCGGTCGCATCCTCTACGCCAGCGACGTCCCTCTCATCGTTCTCGACGAGACTTGGATTCCGGCAGAGGAGGCCGTGACTGCCTACATAATCATGTCTTTTGGTGAGATCGATGTTTACATCGGTTTCGCTGAACCTGCCCAACCCACCCTAGCGGTGATGATAGAGGCAGAAGAATTTTCTAGGTCCCCTTTGTCCGCAGAGGCAGCAGAGTTCCGGATCTCAGAAAACCCTAATCCCACCCAGCCCGCACCAGTTGTGGAGACAGTGGAGAAATCCGAACCTGAAGAAGACCTAGCGGTCAACTTCGAATCTGGAGTGGATCGACCCAGAGGAGCCAGATCCTAGATCGACCCACCCGTGGAAGTCGAAATCTAGGAGGAGCATATCAACGACACTGATTCCGGCTCTGATGATGCCGGAACAGACAGGCCTTTCCTAAGAAACACACTACGACGTATGATACTGCAAGGCAAAAGCGCAGATGCAATCCTCGAGACCGTCAAAAGTTTCGATATGGCTGATCACGAAAGCCGCAGGTACCTCAGGAAGCACGCGTCGCACTTTGTCGGATACGTCGGATCCGAATCCGGCTCTACCGATGCTGGAGAAAACGCTGACTTGGTGCTAGAGGCAATTGGAACAAACGCCGACGTACCCTCATCCTCGGATGAGTCGATTATGTCAGCAGATTTCCGAAAGTTCTCCGCAGAATATGAAGAGGAGTATAACTCCAAAGCTGCAGAAGAAGGAGAAGCCATGGATGAAGGATCCAGGGAACACTCTCCCAAAGCGCAGGTTGACATGGACCTCGGAGACAATCCCGAAGTCCAAATGTCTGAAAGTACCGATCAGAGCTTGACTCCAGGAAATGGGCCCAAAGCCGTCTTTGCTACCGGCGCTGCCAAGAAGGCAAAGAAGAAGAACAAGAAAAACAATACCCCGGCAAAAGACCCTCTGACAGAAGAAGTCATTGCCGAGGAATACGAAGAAGACTCGGATGGAGCACTGATCCCAGACGAGCTGAAGAAAGAAGCATCGGTGGATGGACACGTGATCACTGAAGGTGCGCGTAAACTCATCGATGTGGCATTAACTACACCTATCCCTACAGCTGCAGAACTTACTACAGATGAGCTGGATGAAAGGGTGCAAGCCCTAGAAGTGCGTCATCAACATCTCCTCGATGAAGCCAAAAACATCGAGGTGGAGAAGAAACGCATGTCGAACAAGGAGTACATGTCTTGTCTGCATCAGAAGACACGGAAGCGTCACAGAGATGACAACCAATTCCCACATGTCTGTGCCGTCCTTTTTGGAGATGAGATGGGGAAGCCACGGAAATATAGCAATGGAGATTGGGTATACCCAACACCAGTACAAAATACCGTGGCAGCCCGAGAAATTATATCGGCTAATCCAGGACCAGAGGAGATCCGTTTGGGTATCAAGCTACTCAACAAGGGACTGGAGCAGCAAAAGGTCGCCCTGTCCGGAAGTCAAAAACTGGTCTCAGATGCTGACCAATGTCGCACAGATCCGGCATGGGCTGACGTAAGACCCCATTACGTTCCGGAGCAGCATTATCGCCCCGAACGACGGGAAGACAATTATTCGAGAACCGGATCGTCAGGACAGCATCACAAAACTACACGCGGCTGGAGCAACGTCGCACCAGTGGCCGAGAAAGACGCCATCGCTGCCTTGAATCCGACGAATCTTCCCCGACAAGAATCTAAGGATCAAAGGGGAGAAGATAAAGAGAAACATCGGGAGGAGGATCGTCAGAGAATGCCACCTCCTAGACATGAGAACCTTCCGGCTGAGCCTCACTATGGTGGGAACGACAGACGAAGAAAAGACAGAAACCATGCAGGTACAAGCCGGCAGGGGGCTCGTCATAGTCAAGACCCTCCTCGGAATCGGAATAATGACGTTCCGGACGGAGGCCGGCGATTAGCCGGAAACTATCCAGCTGCTCCACTCTCTCCACCACACAGTTATCACAACGGCTCCCATGGAGGGCAAGGAGGACGACATGGCGGATGAGGTGGTGGCAGAAGCAGAAGTCAGGCTCCACGGCACCGCGGCCATAGCCGGCATTCGGGATGATCTCTATCCCCGAATGACGCAAGACACAGGATCAACTGCAACATAGAGGCTCGGTGCTATGAAAACGATGACGTGTATGTGAGCCCAAAGTGCTTTGGTCCACGCATATCCAAGCCTACGACGGCATTGCTCGACCAGACACCTGGTTACAGGATTTCTTCCAAGCTTGCTGCGTCGCCAAAGGCGGAAACAGCCTGGTCGCAACCCGATATCTCCCACTTATGTTGCGGAAGACGGCACGATCATGGCTCAATGAACTTCCGGCAAACACCATCCATAACTGGTATGATTTACAAAGCGCGTTCTTTCGGAATTTCGAAGGCACATATCGGAGGCCCTGTACGGTTGGAGACCTACAACGTTGCACCCAGAAAGCCGGAGAAATTTGTCAGGATTACCTCGGATGATGGATCAACACCAAGAACTCCTGCGAAGGAGTAAATGAACAAACTGCAATTGAAGCCTTCATTGCAGGTCTCCCTATTGGTTTACTACGCCATCGCTTGAAGTGTGACAAGGTTACCGATTTGGGAGAAATGATAGAAACAACGAGCAAGTATGCAGACGCTGACGACGATGCAGAAGGACTACTCAATGCCCTAGCTGTGCCTCAGTCGGCAAAACAACCAAAGCAACAAGCTCAGAAGCGCAAAAACACCTCGGAAGAAAAACCCAACGCGGAAACAACGGTATTCACTACCGTTTCTGGGTCTGGAGGACGAGGAGGACGTGGCGGAGGCCACGGGCGTGGTCGTGGGACATCAAGGGTCCAAGGTAGAGGAGAACAACAACCAGGCAAAACCTACTCTTGGGCCGACATTGCCAATAACCCATGTGTGCATCACCTAGACGCCAGTTGGGGCTCGTCCCACACCAATGATGAATGTCGTTTCAATGACGACATCAAAAGAGATGACACCGCGGGCTACAAAGCTAAGCGGAAGAAGGGAAAGAAAAATCCCGAAAAAGACAAAGATACCAAGGAGGATTCCGACATGGATGAAGCTGATGCTTCAAATCCCATGTCGGAAGGGAAGCAGACTTTTCCCACCAAGAAGGACACTTATGTCACCTTCCTCAGATCTCAACCAGCAAAGGTCAAGAAAGCAGTTCTACACGAGCTCAATGCAACAGTTCCGGCTGTCCCCTAGTATCTGGACTGGTCGGAAGTGGCAATCACGTTTGACCGCGATGATCATCCGCCTAAGCTACATAGGCGAGAAAAATACGCCTTAATCGTCAACCCACTTATTGACGGTTATGGTTTCTCCAAGACCCTCATGGATAGTGGTAGCAGCATCAATATTCTCTATGTCGAAACGCTATGCCGGATGAAGATCTCGGAGACCCAGCTGAACCATAGCTCTATGATTTTTCACGGAGTTGTCCTAGAAAGACAAGCTAATTCCCTGAGAGAGATCACTTTGGATGTTACCTTTGGAACTCCAAAGAATTATCGGACGGAGGAACTGTCCTTCGAAGTGGTCCTGTTCAAGAGCGCATACCACGCTATATTCGGACGTCCGGCTTACTAGGCTTTTATGGCTCGTCCGTGTTACATTTATAATATGATGAAAATTCCAGGTCCCAGCGGTGTGATCACCATCAGGGGAGACCCGAAGAAAGTGCGAGAGTGCGAGGATGGAAATGCCGCCTTTGCTGAAGCCGTGATGCACGCCCAGGAGTACTAGGAGATCAAGAAGAGCATAAATCCGTCCGAGATACCCGCAACGAAGAAGGAGGTTACCAAGCCAAATCCGGAGTTCAAGGCATCTGAAGAAACGAAGAAAGCGCCGTTGAAGGAAGATGATCCCTCCAAGGTGACCCAGATAGGCGTAGGCCTAGATAGCGCATAGGAAAGCAGGCTCGTCAAGTTCCTCCAAGCAAATCAAGATATCTTCGCATGGCAGCCATCTGACATGACCGGAGTACCTAGGAAACTTGCCGAGCACTCTCTAAATGTAAACCCGAATGCTAAACCCGTCAAACAGTCCTTACGATGGTTTGTCGATGAAAAGCGCAAGGCAATAGCTAAGGAACTAGCAAGGCTCGAGTTAGCCGGATTCATAGAAGAGGTCATCCACACTGAGTGGTCGGCTAATCCTGTAATGGTCCCTAAAAAGGACACCACTGATTTAAGGATGTGTGTTGATTATACTGCCTTGAACAAGGCTTGTCCAAAAGATCTGTTTGCTTTGCCTAGAATTGATCAAGTTATCGATTATACGGCAGGCTCGGAACTCCTCTGTTTTCTCGACGCATATTCCGGTTATCACCAAATCCGGATGAAGGAATCTGACAAAGTCAAAACTTCATTCATAACCCCTTCGAACCTTACATTTTGTTACGATGCCCTTTGGGTTGAAGAACGCAGGAGCTATGTACCAGCGCACGATGCAGCGTTGCCTCCACGACCAACTTGGACGCAATGTACATGCATACGTGGATGATATCGCGGTGATGTCCAAAAATAAGGAAACACTCATTTCCGACTTGGAGGAAACGTTCACCAATCTACGAAAATACAACATCATGCTTAACCCGAAGAAATGTTTCTTTGGAATACCAGCCGGAAAATTGTTAGGCTTCATCGTGTCTCAAAGAGGCATAGAGGTGAACCGCGATAAAATCAAGGCTATACTTAATATTTCCAGGCCAACTCGGCTGAAGGACGTACAAAGACTAACTGGTTGCATTGCTGTGGTCAGTCGATTTGTAAGCCGGCTTGGTGAAAGAGCCGCACCATTATACAAACTCCTAAAGAAAACCAAGGATTTTGTCTGGACTGACGAAGTTGAAGCTGCACTGCAAGACCTGAAGAAAGTACTCTCATCTGCTCCTATCCTCGCAGCGCCGGAACCTCAGGAACCGATGTTGCTTTATATTGCTGCGACAAATAAGGTCGTTAGTATCGTCATGGTGGTGGAGAGACCAGAGGAAAATCAGGAACACTTGGTGCAACGTCCGACTTATTTTGTCAGCGAGGTCTTGACAGAATCAAAACAGCGATATCCGCACTATCAAAAGTTGGCTTACGGTGTTTTACTAGCATCTCATAAGTTACGACACTATTTTCAGGAGCATCCAATTACCGTGGTGAGCAAAGCTCCCATGAGAGACATAATCAACAACAGCGACACCACAGGACGTGTCGCCAAATGGGGCATAGAGCTCTCAACTTTCGATATTGAGTATAAACCTCGGACAACAATCAAATCCCAGATCCTTGCCGACTTTGTCGCTGATTGGACAGAGACGAAGGAGAACATGGTCCTCCCTGAGTCAAAATACTGGACCCTCTTTTTCGATGGGTCTAAGGCTCGAGGGGGCTCGGGGGCTAGCGTGGTGCTCAAATCACCCCAAGGAGATAAACTATTATACGTGTTGCAGATCCAATTCACAGCAACAAACAATATTGTCGAGTATGAAGCACTGCTGCATGGAATCCGGATTGCCAAGGACATTGGCATCCAACGTTTGATGTGTTACGGAGATTCAGATCTTGTTGCTCAGCAAGTCTCGGATATTTGTAATGAAAATAAGCACATGGCAGCATACAAAGCTGTCGTGGATGATCTATCTAAATCGTTCGAAGGGTTTGAAGTTCAGCACATCCCTCGAGCAGAAAATGAGGAAGCAAATGCACTATCTCGAATAGGCTCTGCACGGAAAGAGGTCCCGGATGGCGCATTTTTAGAGCACCTCAAAGTTACCTCGATAAAGGGAGTAGATGAGGAATATCCGACCAAATCCGACTCACCTTTAATAGCAGTTCTGGCTGTAATTCCCAGCTAGACTCAACCCTACCTTGATTATTAGGTAGATGGCAAATTACCCGAAGACGAGGTGCTGAGCCGGCAGATTATCCGACGAGCAAAAGCCTATACTATTGTTAGGGTTGAGCTCCATAAACGGAGTGTTTCTGGGCTTTTTCAGCGCTGTGTATCTCCGGAAGAAGGAGTGGAAATCTTAAGGGAAATCCACGAAGGCGAGTGTGGTCACCACGCTGCAACCAAATCTTTAGTGGCAAAAGATTTTCGACATGGTTTTTTCTGGCTTACAGCTCAGGCGGATGCCGAACGGTTAGTCAAGACATGCAAAGGTTGCCAAAAGTACGCCAAGCAAGCTCATGTTCCGGCTAATCAGCTGCGAACAATACCTATAACATGGCCTTTTGCGGTCCGGGGGCTTGATATGGTAGGACCCTTTAAACGAGCTCCAAGTGGATTTACCCACCTCTTGGTGATGGTGGATAAATTCACCAAATGGATCGAGGCTAAACCTGTCACTAGTTGTGATGGAGCAACAGCCAAAAGATTTGTCGAGGATGTTATAATCCGGTATGGTTATCCACATAGCATTATCACGGACAACGGGAGTAACTTTTATATGGGAGAACTGGCTGAATTCTGTGATGAGCAAAATATCCGGCTTGACATTGCGTCAGTTGCACATCCACAAGCTAACGGACAAGTCGAAAGAGCAAATGGTTTAATTCTACAAGGCTTGAAACCAAGACTCGAAGCACCACTACGACGTCGTTGCGGGGCTTGGGCGTAAGAACTACCTTCGCAATTTGGAGTTCTGAACAACTCCGAACAGGTCAACAGGATACACACCTTTCTTCTTGGTCTATGGAGCGAGCTTCTTCCTAGTGATTTGATTCATACTTCTCCTAGAGTTGCCAGTATATCAAGAGGATGCAGATTTCTCGACAAAATGATCTCGACTTAGTCAAAGAAGTTCGTCGTTGCTGAAATGAGATCTACATCCTATCGCAAGTTACACAAGTATCATAGCAGAGAGTCCGAAATAGATCTTTCAATAAAGGTGATTTGGTTCTCAAACCAGAACAAAGAAAGCACAAACTTTCCCCGGTATGGGAAGGGCCTTTTTAGTTAGTCGAGTATTGCACAATGGATCGTACTACTTAATCGACATGAGGCCACCAAAGAAAGACCTGCTACTAAGAAGAGAAAGAGAGCTGAGGTACGTTAAATCCGGATGAGTTAGACAGACCATGGATTATTGCTCAGCTACGTCCCTTTTATTCTTAGTTTATCCTTCTTTGTAATCATACATATGTACATGTTCTGTGAGAAATAAAAGTTTTGGTTGCCTCAAGTTTTTATGAGAAGTTCTTAAACCATCTTATTTCCGAATGATCATGTCATAGTCGAAAATCCCAGAATGCTTGAAAGTACTTTATGCTCATGTTCGTTCTGGTCTAGATTTCCGGTTTCTAAAAACTTCTACCTTCGGGTATAACTCTAAAAAATTCTAGTCTTTAGTTTGGTTATTTATCTGATTGCCGGATGCAGGCATTTTCCGAGTAGTGAATTGTTGGTACTGGAAGCCGGCTTTGTTTCCGAGTTTAAACTGGTTTAGCAATTGGGCTCCGTTGCTCGACAAAGTTTTCGGCTGAAGGTTTAGCCGGCTCACGAAAGGGACGAGGGGGAAAGCTAGATAAACGAGAAGTCGAGGCGAAAAATATAAGTGCTTGTGAAAACATTTCAGGCACACAAAAAAAAGTCTAAGGACAAAAGTGCTGAATAGATAAAAAACTTAGCACTAACAAAAAGTCATAGTACTTAATATTTACAAAACGCATCATGTTATTTCACAGAATAATACATAAGTTTGTGGTCTATGATGCAGGAGGAGATGAAGGATCTACTGGCTCGCTGGTCACTCTGCCTTGATATCGTTCCGAGATATCCGCATCCGAGTTGGTGTGTTCATCGTCGGAAACTACTTCGGCTTCTTCTGCAGGAGGAGGTGGAGTATCCATGCGGGTGAAGAAGGGGATCTCGTAGCTGGTTAGATCAGCTACGTGGCACCCATATCCGGCGCAGGAGTGCATGATGGCTTGAAGGTCCTGCTCCTGGCCGTCTTCGTCTACCTTGCAGTACCCTTTAGTCACTTGCCATATTTCCATGTTTCCATGGTGGCTCATGACCATGGAGAGGGTATTCTACGCGATCGCTGCCAGTAGGACATATTCCAGTCCCGAACAAGCTGCGGCATCTCCTTGGCCCTGTCCCGCACCTCAAAATCCGATATGGTTGGCATGTCCGGAATCCTGAGAGACTCGCCAATGTCCTCAAGGGACTGGCGGTAGTCATGAAGAAGATCACCGACTTGGGTAAGCCGGTGAGTGCGGGGCTCGGACGAGGAAGAGTCCGACAACTTTAGAGGACCTATACACAAAACAAGTCAAGAAAAATCTGACATTGATAACAATCTAAGAAAAGATAAGTCAGAAAGGTGGAACGTACCAAGAATGATGTCGTCAATCTTGGTCTTCTCCTCCCGAAGACTCTGGAGTTCAGCCCGGAGTGCCTGGGATATATCCTTCTCTCTGCCAAGCTCATTCTTGCGGTCCGAGATTACTTTATCTTGAGCGGAAATCTTGCGATCGCGCTCTTCAGTGGCCATGGAGGAGGATTCCAGGACTTGAGCTATGCTCGTTTCATGATCCGCCTTGAGCTTATCCAGCTCTTGGTGAAGTCCCTTGTTTTCCACCACCAGGGTTTTGTGGTTCTCGACCTCTTCAATCATAGCGATGGATTGTTTCACCAACGCTGTAAGACAAAAAGAACAATAGTTCAGTAAAATTCGACATAGAAAAAGCAAGAGACAAGGTTTGAATCTCGAAATATTTACCTTCAGCTTCATCCTTGGCTACCTTGAGCTTAGCATTTTTAAGCCGGAGAGCTTTGATCTCTCTCTGCTTATTACAGACATTGGACAATAATTCCTGGTTATAGGAACATATTTTCTGTAAGTCGGAATACCCAAAGTCAGAAAGCTAATTAAGACTCGGGCTAATATTTTTACTAAATATCAGCACGAGCCTTGGGGGCTACACTAGTTCATTCTTTGGCATCCTAATGAAAGCATAAACTCGGATTCTATATCCTACTTCATGCTTGGGGGCTAGAGGATATGATATAACAAATGTAAAAACAAGAGTTGGAATTTCGACTTACATATTGCTCGCAGGTGAGTTTGTCTAAACCCGCGTTCACTTCAGCTGCCACCTTTTCGGCGAGAGTAAGAGGGATCACTGGGGCTTTTAGAAGCTCGCCAGTCCTGATCCTCTCGTCGTGAAGGCGGACTTGAGTGAGAAGGTCAGAGAACTTGACGTCCTCTGCTTCTTGCGCTTCCTCCTCGGGAGATTGATGGCTTTTTTCAGGACTTGCCTGGCTAGCCGCTGGATCTCCTCTGCAGATTTCCGGGTTAGGCCAAATTTGGCAAGACCCGGATTGTTGAGGAGGTTTTCGGCGAAGACTTCAGCCGAGGGATCATTACCCGAAGAGGGTTCACCCTTATCTTGAGCTGGCCTTTTCAAGGTGACGTGATATGCGACCCAAGGATCGTTGGCTCCGCTTGAGGAGCCGGATCTTCTGCAATCACCGGAGAAGGGATGATCGCTGGAGTTGCAGAAGGTTGAGGGACCGGAGTCGGAGGAGCCACGGCAGGGGAAGCTATTGTAGCTTAAATGCAGCACAAGGGCTTCGAAGAAGTCCCCTTCCCCTGGCCCTTGATGATTTATTTTGCTCTGAGAAAGTAGTAAAGTCGGAAACATTACATCTCGGAAAGAAACTTGAGTAAAGAACAAAGACGGAAAAGTTGTGACAGAAGGTTACCTCTTCACGACTGGCACCTCCTTTGTGCCAACCGCTACTGTCGGAGCTTTGTGCTTCTTGAGCGCAAGATTCGGCAGTGGAACTACTTCCACCTCCTGAGAGAACTCCGGAGGGTATCCTTCGAGCGGAGCAAGTTCCGACTCAGGGATGTCATCAAGCTGAAAACAAGAAAACGTATCAGCATTGCAATGTAACTCGAAGATAGAAACACATAAAAGATGTGATGATAAAAGCTTACCGGCACCACGGGGTTTTCCGCTGTGTGCATGTCCAGAGAAACCTCTGGAATCCGCCTCTCGATCCGCTCCTTGATCAGCCACTTGATTTGGCTTATGTAGCCTTGATTGGTGTAGGCCTTGGGGATGATGCGGAGGGAGTCGGTCAGGGAAGACGTGACAGAATGCATCAGTCTATCCCCGTGGTACTGAAGTGGCTGGATTCGGCGTGAGACCCAGCACTGGACCAAGTCGGATCCCTTCAGACCATTGTGCTTGATCAGATATTCGATCCGCCTCTTAGAGAGGATCAGATCATCTGTGAGAGCCAGAGCAGCCTCGTCCCAGGAAGGTTGGGCCGTGGCGGCTCGGTCGACAAAATCCGGCAAAGCAGTAGCTTTGCCGGGAGCCGGAATATCCCTATGGTAGAAAAACGTGGCTGGCCATTGCTTGACGGAGTCACTGGCAGAAATTTTGGGATATGCCCGGTCTCCTCTAAGAGAAAAACTAATAGTGCCGGTGATGTAAGGAACACCGGCGGTGATGGAATTTCTCTGGACATGGAAATAGTACCAGAAGAGAAGCAAACTCGGCCTAATGCCGAGAAAGCCCTCGTAAAGCGCAGCATATGCGCTCATTTCTAGAAGAGAATTGGGAGGAAGATTCTGGAGTTGAACTCCATAGTGATCTATCACCTCGAAGAAGAATTCCGAGGGAGGAAAGGACAAACCTCGGTATAGATGAGTACCAAAGTGAACTCGCTCGCCCTCGTGTGGGTTGGGGACGGTTTCGCTGGAGCCGCTCCGCTAGTCGCCGGCGACGAGCAGCCCCTCCTTCTCCACATTCTTGAGGCCTGCCTCGTCGAGGGCGCAGGGATCCAGATTCCCCTATAGCTTTCCTTCTCCACTGCAGCTTCCGCCTTCACCGCCACCGCTGCCGCCAAACCAGAGGAAGAAGATGAAGAAGCCATTTTTCTCCGGTGAGAAAGCTACCTTAAAGGGGCGGTGCTGGGAGTTTCTGTGGGGGAAGGACGAGGAGGCTCTGTGCGCGCAGGAGGATTGGGAAGAAAGGAGACGGCAAAGGACTGGTGGAAAGGAGAAGAGGAAATCTAAACCCCTTATATCCACCTACCTGCGCCAAGATTCGTGCAAATGCTACAGTGCAACTGCCACGCGTCGTGGAAAGAACTGGGAAGGAACCGCACGATGATTGTGTCGCCTCGATCTCCATGCACGCATTGAAACGGTGCCTCGGTTCCGCAGACCGTGGACCCACCAACGGTCGTGCTGATGGAACGCTGTCAGATGACATGACTTGACCATGCTTGTGTCAGGTGGCGTTAGAGACCAGGTTCCGGCTTAGTTTGAAAACGAGCTGGAAAATCCGAGTTACCAACTGAAAGGTCCGACTTATTTTTTTTAAGACCCGGATCGTATCTTTTGTTGTGAAGTTTCAGGAACCCTTCAAGATTCTGCAAGGCGAAGATCAAGCTAGATGATGATAAATCCAACTTTGGATCTTGGAGGCCTCCGGGGGCTGCTGTTGGGGATATACTTTCTGGGTATCCTCACAGTTCCTCACTGACCAGGGTGGCCCACTTCGGGTTAGAGCATTGCTTCATGGGCGGACCAGCCAGGGAGAGAAGACAGAGTCCAATCCGGCTACGGGAAGACACAGAAGACTTACAAACTTAGGCCATGATGTTACTTGTAGTTCAAGATGTACTCTGTAATAGACTCTTAGTCGTAGCCGGATAGATCTCTCCTGTAAACCCTAGGCCAGATATCTATATAAGCCGTCCTAGGGAGAGCCTTTAGGGCATAACCTCAATACTCTAGACCCTCAACTCGCATAGGCGAAACCCTTGTAACCCATATTCCGGCTCTGCCGTATTACTGGATTGCTAGCAGGAGTAGGATCCGTCCAAAGCCGGCGGATTCGAACCTGGGTAAACTCGTGTGCTCACCATCTCGGAATACCGTACGTCTCACCCCCTCTCTTCCACACGCCTCGAGGACCCCCTCATGGCATACTTGTCATCAATCCGACAACAAAGCCGTCTTTGCTACCGACGCTGCCAAGAAGGCAAAGAAGAAGAACAAGAAAAACAAGACCCCAGCAAAAGACCCTCTGACAGAGGAGGTGATTGCCGGGGAATACGAGGAAGACTCGGATGGAGCACTTATCCCAGACGAGCCGAAAAAAGAAGCATCGGTGGATGGACATGTGATCACAGAAGGTGCGCGTAAACTCATCGATGCCGCATTAACCACACCTATCCCTACAACTACAGAAGTTACTGCAAATGAGGTGGACGAAAGGGCGCAAGCCCTAGAAGCGCGTCATCAACAACTCCTCGATGAAGCCAAAAACATCGAGGTGGAGAAGAAACGCATGTCAAACAAGGAATACATGTCTCGTCTATATCAGAAGACACGGAAGCGTCACATAGATGACAACCAATTCCCACATGTCCATGCCGTCCTTTTTGGAGATGAGATGGGGAAGCCACGGAAAGATAGCAACGGAGACTGGGTATACCCAACAGCAGTACAAAATACCGTGGCAGCCCGAGAAATTATATCGGCTAATCCAGGACCAGAGGAGATCCGTTTGGGTATATCAAGCTACTCAACAAGGGACTGGAGAAGCAAAAGGTCGCCCTGTTCGGAAGTCAAAAACTGGTCTCGGATTCTGACCAATGTCGCACAGATCCGGCATGGGCTGGCGTAAGATCCCATTACGTTCGAGTGTAGTACCATCACCCCGAACGCAGGGAAGACAATTATTCAAGAACCGGATCGTCAGGACAACATTACAGAGCTTCACGTAACTGGAGCAACGTTGCCCCAGCGGCCAAGAAAGATGCCATCGCTGCCATGAATCCGACGAACCCTCCCCGACGAGAATCTAAGGATCGAAGGGGAGAAGATAAAGAAAAACGACAGGAGGAGGATCGTCAGAAAATGCCATCTCCTAAGTATACAAGCCGTCAAGCTGATCCTCACCATGGTGGGAACGACGGACAAAGGAACAACGGAAACCATGCTGGAACAAGCCGGCAGGGGGCTCGTCATAGTCAAGATCCTCCCCAGAACAGGAATAATGATGCTCCGGATGGGGGCCGGCGATCAGCCAGAAACTATCCAGCTGCCCCGCCCTCTCCACCACACAGTCATCACAACGACCCCCATGGAGGGCAAGGAGGACAACATGGCGGAGGAAGTGGTGGTAGAAGCCGAAGTCCGGCTCCACGGCACCGCAGCCACAGCCGGCATTTGGGATGATCTCTATCCCCGAACGACGCAAGGCACAGGATCAATTCCAACATAGAGGCGCAGCGCTATGAAAACGATGACGTGTATGTGGGCCCAAAGTGATTCGGACCACGCATCAGAAGTACAAAATTCCTGGAAGGATTCGCTATCTCAAGACATATCCAAGCCTACGACGGCATTGCTCGGCCAGACACCTGGTTACAGGATTTCTTCCAAGCTTGCTGCATCGCTAAAGGCGGAAACAGCCTGGTCACAACCCGATATCACCCGCTTATGTTTGGAAGACGGCACGATCATGGCTCAATGAACTTCCGGCAAACACCATCCATAACTGGTATGACTTGCAAAGTGCGTTCTTTCGGAATTTCGAAGGCACATATCGGAGGCCCTGTACGGTTGGAGACCTACAGCGTTGCACCCAGAAAGCCAGAGAAACTTGTCGGGATTACCTCGAACGATGGATCGACACCAAGAACTCCTGCGAAGGAGTAAATGATCAAACTGCGATTGAAAGTTTCATCGCAGGTCTCCCTATTGGTTTACTGCGCCATCGCTTGAAGTGTGACAAGGTTACTGATTTGGGAGAGATGATAGAAACAGCGAACAAGTATGCAGACACCGACGACGACGCAGAAGGACTGCTCAATTCCCTAGTTGTGCCTCAGTCGGCAAAGCAACCAAAACAACAAGCTCAGAAGCGCAAAAATACCTCGGAAGGAAAACCCAACGTGGAAACAGCGGTAGTTACTACTGTTTCCGGGTCTAGAGGACGAGGAGGACGTGGCAGAGGCCGCGGGCGTGGCCGTGGGACATCAAGGGTCCAAGGTAGAGGAGAGCAACAACCAGGCAAAACCTACTCTTGGGCCGACATTGCCAATAACCCATGTGTGCATCACTTAGACGCCAATGGGGGCTCTTCCCACACCAACGTTGAATGTCGTTTCAACGACGACATCAAAAGAGATGATACCGCGGGCTACAAAGCTAAGCGGAAGAAGGGAAAGAAAAATCCCAAAAAGACAAAGAGACCAAGGAAGATTCCGACATGGAGGAAGCTGATGCTTCAAATCCCAAGTCGGAAGGGAAGAAAACTTTTCCCACCAAGAAGGACACTTACGTCACCTTCCTCGGATCTCAACCAGCAAAGGTCAAGAAAGCAGTTCTACACAAGCTCAATGCAACAGTTCCGGCTGTCCCCCAGTATCTGGACTGGTCGGAAGTGGCAATCACATTTGACCGCGATGATCATCCGCCTAAGTTACACAGGCGAGGAAAATACGCCTTAATCGTCAACCCACTTATTGACGGTTATGGTTTCTCCAAGACCCTCATGGACGGTGGTAGCAGCATCAATATTCTCTATGTCGAAACGCTACGCCGGATGAAGATCTCAGAGACCCAGCTGAACCATAGCTCTGTGATTTTTCACGGAGTTGTCCTAGGAAGACAAGCTAATTTCCTGGGAGCGATCATTTTGGATGTTACATTTGGAACTCCAAAGAACTAACGGACGGAGGCACTTTCCTTCGAAGTGGTCCCGTTCAAGAGCGCATACCACGCTATATTTGGATGACCGGCTTACTGGGCTTTTATGGCTCGTCCATGTTACATTTACAATATCATGAAAATTCCAGGTCCCAACGGCATGATCACCATCAGGGGAGACCCGAAGAAGGCGTGAGAATGCGAGGATGGAAATGCCGCCTTTGCTGAAGCCGTGTTGCACGCCCACGAGTACCAGGAGATCAAGAAGAGCATAGATCCGTCTGAGATGCCCGCAACAAAGAAGGAGGTGACCAAGCCAAATCCGGAGTTCAAGGTATCAGAAGAGACGAAGAAAGCACCGTTGAAGGATGATGACCCCTCAAGGTGACCTAGATAGGCGTAGGCCTAGATAGCGCATAGGAAAGCACGCTCGTCAAGTTCCTCCAAGCAAATCAAGATATCTTCGCATGGCAGCCATCTGACATGACCAGAGTACCTAGGGAACTTGCCGAGCACTCTCTAAGTGTAAACCCGAACGCTAAACCCGTCAAACAGTCATTACGACGGTTCGGCGACAAAAAGCGTATGGCAATAGCTAAGGAACTAGCGCGACTCGAGTTAGCCGGATTCATAGAAGAGGTCATCCACACAGAGTGGTCGGCCAATCCTGTAATGGTCCCTAAAAAGAACACCACTGATTTAAGGATGTGTGTTGAGTATACTGCCTTGAACAAGGCTTGTCCAAAAGATCTGTTCGCTCTGCCTAGAATTGATCAAGTTAGCGATTCTACGGCAGGATCGGAACTCCTCTGTTTTCTCGACGCATATTCCAGTTATCACCAAATCCGGATGAAGGAATCTGACAAAGTCAAAACTTCATTCATAACCCCCTTCGGAACCTTCTACTTTGTTACGATGCCCTTTGGGCTGAAAAACGCAGGAGCTACGTACCAGCGCACGATGCAGCGTTGCCCCCATCACCAACTCGGGCGCAATGTACATGCCCTACATGGATGATATTGCGGTGATGTCCAAAAAGAAGGAAACATTGATTTCCAACTTGGAGGAGACGTTCGCTAATCTACGAAAATACAACATCATGCTTAACCCGAAGAAATGCTTCTTTGGAATACCAGCTGGAAAATTGTTAGGTTGCATCGTGTCTCAAAGAGGCATAGAGGTGAACCGCGACAAAATCAAGGCTATACTCAATATTTCCAGGCCAACTCGCCTGAAGGACGTACAAAGATTAACTGGCTGCATCGCTGCGATCAGTCAATTTGTAAGCCTGCTTGGGGAAAGAGCCGCACCATTATACAAACTCCTGAAAAAGACCAAGGATTTTGTTTGGACTGACGAAGCTAAAGCTGCACTACCAGACCTGAAGAAAGTACTCTCATCTGCTCCTATCCTTGCAGCGCCGGAACCTCAGGAACCGATGTTGCTTTATATTGCTGCGACAAATAAGGTCGTTAGTATCACCATGGTGGTGGAGAGACCAGAGGAAAATCAGTAACACCTGGTGCAGCGTCCGACTTATTTTGTCAGCGAGGTCCTGACAGAATCAAAACAGCGATATCCGCACTATCAAAAGTTGGCTTACGGTGTTTTTCTAGCATCTCGTAAGTTACAACACTATTTTCAGGAGCATCCAATTACCGTGGTGAGCAAAGCTCCCATGAGGGATATAATCAACAACAGTGACGCCATAGGACGCGTCGCCAAATGGGGCATAGAGCTCTCAGCTTTCGATATTGAGTACAGACCTCGGACAACAATCAAATCCCAGATCCTTGCTGACTTTGTCACTGAGTGGACAGGGACGAAGGAGAACATGGTCCTCCCTGAGTCGGAATATTGGACCCTCTTTTTCGATGGGTCTAAGGCTCGAGGGGACTCGGGGCTGGCGTGGTGCTCAAATCACCCCATGGAGATAAACTTTTATACGTGTTGCAGATCCACTTCACAGCGACAAACAATATTGCCGAGTATGAAGCACTGCTGCATGGAATCCGCATTGCCAAGGATATCGGAATTCGATGTTTGATGTGTTACGGAGATTCGGATCTTGTTGCTCAGCAAGTCTCGGGTATTTGTAATGCAAATAAGCACATGGCAGCATATAAAGCTGTCATGGATGATCTATCTAAATCGTTCGAAGGGTTTGAAGTTCAACACATCCCTCGAGCAGAAAATGACGAAGCAGATGCACTATCTCGAATAGGCTCTGCGCAGAAAGAGGTCCTGGATGGCGCATTTTTAGAGCACCTCAAAGTCCCCTCAATAAAGGGACTAGATGAGGAATATCCAACCAAATCTGACTCACCTTTAATAGCAGATCTGGCTGTAATTCCTAGCAGGACTCAACCCTACCTTGATTATTTGGTAGATGGCAAATTACCCGAAGACGAGGTGCTGAGCCGGCAGATTATCCGACGAGCAAAAGCCTATACTATTTTTAAGGGTGAGCTTCATAAACGGAGTGTTTCTGGGGTTTTTCAGCGCTGTGTTTCTCCGGAAGAAGGAGTGGAAATCTTAAGGGAAATCCACGAAGGCGAGTGTGGTCACCATGCTGTAGCCAAATCTTTAGTGGCAAAAGCTTTTCGACATGGATTTTTCTAGCTTACAGCTCAGGCAGATGCTGAACGATTAGCCAAGACATGCAAAGGCTGCCAAAAGTACGCCAAGCAAGCTCATGTTCCAGCTGATCAGCTACGAACAATACCTATAACATGGCCTTTTGCGGTCTGGGGGCTTGATATGGTAGGACCTTTTAAACGAGCTCCATGTGGATTTACTCACCTCTTAGTGATGGTGGATAAATTCACCAAATGGATCGACGCTAAACCTGTCACTTGTTGTGATGGAGCAACAGCCAAAAGATTTGTCGAGGATGTTATAATCCGGTATGGTTATCCGCATAGCATTATAACGGACAACGGGAGTAACTTTTCTATGGGAGAACTAGCCGAATTCTGCGATGAGCAAAATATCTGGCTTGACATTGCGTCAGTCGCACATCCATAGGCTAACGGACAAGTTGAAAGAGCAAATGGTTTAATTCTACAAGGCCTGAAACCAAGACTCGAAGCACCACTACGACGTGTTGCGGGGGCTTGGGCAGAGGAACTACCCTCTGTAATTTGGAGTTTACGAACAACTCTGAACAGGTCAACAGGATACACACCTTTCTTCTTGGTCTATGGTGCAGAAGCAGTTCTTCCTAGCGATTTAATTCATACTTCTCCTAGAGTGGCCGCGTATATCGAAGAGGATGCCGAGATTTCTCGACAAAATGATCTCGACTTAGTCGAAGAAGTTCGTGTCATTGCTGAAATGAGATCAACAGCCTATCAGCAGAAGTTACGCAAGTATCATAGCCAGAGAGTCCGAACTAGATCTTTCAATAAAGGTGATTTGGTTCTCCAGCTTGTGCAACAAAGAAAGCACAAACTTTCCTAGTATGGGAAGGGCCCTTTTTAGTTAGTCGAGTATTGCATAATGGATCGTACTACTTAACTGACATGAGGCCAGTCAAAGAAAGACCTGCTACTAAGAAGAGAAAGAGAGCTGGAGGCAGTACAAATCCGGATGAGTTAGACAGACCGTGGAATATTGCTCAGCTATGTCCTTTTTATTCTTAGTTTATCCTTCTTTGTAATCATACATATGTACATGTTCTGTGTGAAATAAAAGTTTTGGTTGCCTCAAAGTTTTTCTGAGAAGTTTTTGCCATCTTGTTTCTTAATGATCAAGTCATAGTCGAAAATCCCAGAATGCTTGAAAGTACTTTATGCTCGTGTTCGTTCTGGTCTAGATTTCCGATTCTAAAACTGCTACCTTCGGGTATAACTCTAAAATTTCTAGTCTTTACTTTGGGTATTTGTCTGATTGCTGGATGCGGGCATTTTCTGAGTAGTGAATTGTTGGTACTGGAAGCCGGCTTTGTTTCCGAGTTTAAACTAGTTTAGCAATTGAGCTCCGTTGCTTGGAAAAGTTTCCAGCGGAAGGTTTAGCCGGCTCACGAAAGGGACAAGGCGGAAAGCTAGATAAACGATAAGTAGAGACGAAAAAGTATAAGTGCTTCTGTAAATGTTTCAGGCACGCAAAAATTTCAAAAGTCAAAAGAGCTGAATAAATCAAAAGCTTAGCACTAGCAAGATAAATAGTACTTAATATTTACAATCGCATCAGGTTTTTTCCGGAAAAATACATAAATTTCTGGTCTATGATGCAGGAGGAGATGAAGGATCTGCTGGCTCGCTGGTCACTCCGCCTTGATATCGTTCCGAGATGTCCGCATCCGAGGTGGTGCGTTCATCGTCGGAAACTTCTTCGGTTTCTTCTGTAGGAGGAGGCGGAGTGTCCACGTGGGTGAAGAAGGGGATCTCGTAGCTGGTCAGATCAGCTACGTGGCACTCGTATTCGGCGCAGGAGTGCATGATGGCTTGAAGGTCTTGCTCCTGGTCGTCTTCGTCTACCTTGCAGTACCCTCTGGTCACTTGCCATATCTCCATGTTTCCATGGTGGCTCATGACCATGGTGAGAGTGTTCTGTGCAGTAGTCCGTGCGTAGGACATGTTCCAGTCCCGAACAAGCTGCGACATCTCCTTGGCCCTGTCCTGCACCTCAAAATCCAACATCCTTGGCATATCCGGAATCCTGAGAGACTCGCCAATGTCCTCAAGGGACTGGCGGTAGTCATGAAGAAGATCACCGACTTGGGTAAGCCGGTGGGTGCGGGGCTCGGACGAGGAAGAGTCTGTCAAGTTCAGAGGACTTGTGCATCAAAATAAAGTTAAGAAAAAACCGACGTTGATAGAAGTCGAAGAAAAAGATAAGTCAGAGAGGTGGAACGTACCAAAAATGATGTCGTCAATCTTGGTCTTCTCCTCCCGGAGACTCTGGAGTTCAGCCCGGAGCGCCTGGGATATGTCCTTCTCTCTGCCAAGCTCATTCTTGAGATCCGAGATTATTTTATCCTGAGCAGCGATCTTGCGATCACGCTCTTCATTGGCCATGGAGGAGGATTCAAGGACTTGAGCTATGCTCCTTTCATGATCCACCTTGAGCTTATCCAGCTCTTGGCAAAGTCCCTTGTTCTCCACCACCAGGGTCTTGAGGTTCTCGGCCTCTTCAATCATAGCGATGAATTGTTTCACCAGCGCTATAAGTCAAAAAAGAACAACAGTTCAGAAAAATTCGACATTGAAAAAAGCAAAGACAAGGTTTGAATCTAGGAATGTTTACCTTCGGCTTCATCCTTGGCTACTTTGAGCTCAGCATTTTTAAGCCGGAGAGCTTTGATCTCTCTCCGCTTATCACAGACATTGGTCAGTAATTCCTGGTTATAGGAACATACTTTATGTAAGTCAGAATACCCAAAGTCAGAAAGCTACTTAAGACTCGGGCTAATATTTTTTCTAAATATCAGCACGAGCCTTGGGGGCTACACTAGTTCGTTATTTGGCATCCTAATAAAGCATAAACTTGGATTCTATATCCTACTTCATGCTTGGGGGCTAGAGGATATGATATAACATAATGGAAAAAACAAGAGTTGGAATTGCGACTTACATATTGCTCGCGGGTGAGTTTATCTAAACCCGCGTTCACTTCAGCGGCCACCTTCTCGGCAAGAGTAAGAGGGATCACTGGGGCTGTTGGAAGCTCGCTAGTCCTAATCCTCTCGTCGCGAAGGCGTACTTGAGAGAGAAGGTCAGAGAACTTGACGTCCTCTGCTTCTTGCGCTTCCCCCTCGGGGGATAAATGGCTTTTATCCAGGACTTGCCTGGCTAGCCGCTGGATCTCCTCTGCAGATTTTCGGGTCAGGCCAAACTTGGCAAGACCCGGATTGCTGAGGAGGTTTTCGGTGAAGACCTCAGCCGAGGGATCATTACCCGAAGAGGGTTCACCCTTATCTTGAGCTGACGCACCCACGGTGACGTCAGTTTGCAACCCAAGGATCGCAGGCTCCATTTGAGGAGCCGGATCTTCTGCAACCACCGGAGAAGGAGTGATCGCTAGAGTTGCAGAAGCTTGAGGGGCCGGAGTCGGAGGAGCCACGGCAGGGGAAGCTATGGTAAGCTTCGTCTGATGCAAGGGCTTCGTAGAAATCCCTTTCACCTTGCCCTTGATGATTGATTTTGCTCTGAGAAGGTAGCAAAGTCGGAAACGTTACATCTTGAAAAGAAATTGGAGTAAAGTACAAAGGTGGAAAAGTTGTGACTGGAAATTACCTCTTCACGACAGGTACCTCCTTTGTGCCAACAGCCATTGTCGGAGCTTTGCGCTTCTTGAGCGCAAGGTCTGGAAATGGGACCACTTCTACCTCCTGAGAGAACTCCGGAGGGTATCCTTCGAGCGGAGCAAGTTCCGACACGGGGATATCAGCAAGCTCAAAGGAAAAAAACATATCAGTATTGCAGTTTAACTCGAAGATAGAAACACATAAAAGATGAGATGATGGAAGCTTACCGGCACCACGGGGTTTTCCGCTGTGTGCATGTCCAGAGAATCCTCCGGAATTCTCCTCTCGATCCACTCCTTGATCAACCACTTGATTTGGCTTATGTAGCCTTGAGTGGTGTAGGCTTTGGAGCTGATGCGGAGGGAGTCGGTTGGAGACGACGTGATGGAGTGCATCAGTCGGGTTCCGTGGTACTGAAGTGGCTGGATCCGACATGATACCCAGCACTGGACCAAGTCAGATCCCTTCAGACCATTGTGCTTAATCAAATATTCGATCCGCCTCTTAGCGAGGATCAGATCATCGGTGAGAGCCAGAGCAGCCTCGTCCCAGGAAGGCTGGGCCGTGGCGGCTCCATCGACAAAAGCCGGCAAAGCAGTAGCTTTGCCGGGAGCCGGAATATCCCTATGGTAGAAAAACGTGGCTGGCCATTGCTTGACGGAGTCACTGGCAGAAATTTTGGGATATGCCCGGTCACGTCTAAGAGAAAAGCTAATAGTGCCGGTGATGTAAGGAACACCGGCAGTGATGGAATTCCTCCGGACATGGAAATAATACCAGAAGAGAAGCAAACTCGGCCTAATGCCGAGAAAGCCCTCGCAAAACGCAGCATACGCACTCATTTCTAGAAGTGAGTTGGGAGGAAGATTGTGGAGTTGAACTCCGTAATGATCTATCACCTCAGAAGAGAACTCCGAGGGAAGAAAAGACAGACCTTGGTCAAGATGGGTGCCGAAGTGGACCCGCTCGCCATCGCGCGGGTTGGGGACGGTTTCACTGGAGCCGCTCCGCCAGTCGCCGGCAGCGAGAAGCTCTTCCTTCTCCATGTTCTTGAGGCCTACTTCGTCAAGGGTGTAGGGGATCCAGATTCTCCGGTAGCTCTCCTTCTCTGCCGCTGCTTCCGCTTTCGCCGCCGCCGCTGCTGCCGCCAAACCGGAGGAAGAAGATGATGAAGCCATTTCTCCGGTGAGAGGATGACCTTAAAGGGGCGGTGCTGGGAGCTCTGTGGGGGAGGACGAGGAGGCTCTGTGCGCACAGGAAGATTGGGAGGAAAGGAAACGACAAAGGACTGGTGGAAAGGAGAAGAAGAAATCCGAACCCCTTATATCCACCTACCTACGCCAAGATTCGTGCAAACGCTACAGTGTAACCGCCACGCGTTGTGGAAAGAACTAGGAAGGGCCCGCGTGATGATTGCGTCACCTCGATCTCCACGCACACATTGAAAAGGCGCCTCGGTTCCATGGACCGCGGACCCACCAACGGTCGTGCTGACGGAACGCCTGTCAGATGACGTGACTTGACCATGCTTGTGTCAGGTGGCATTAGAGACCAAGTTCCGGCTTAGTTTGAAATCGAGCTGGAAAATCCGAGTAACCTGTTGATAGGTCCGACTTACTTTTAAGACCCGGATCGTATTTTTTGTTGTGAAGTTTCAGGAACCCTTCAAGATTATGCAAGTCGAAGATCAAGCTAGATGATGATAAATCCGACTTTGGATCTTGGAGGCCTCCGGGGGCTGCTGTTGGGGATATACTTTCTGGGTATCCTCACAGTTCCTCACTAACCAGGGTGGCCCACTTCGGGTTAGAGCTTTGCTTCACTCGGGAGAAATACGAGTCCAATCCGCTCTGAAGGCCCAGAAGACTTACCGACTTAGGCCCATAATGTTACTTGTAGTTCAAGATGTACTCTGTAACCGACTCTTAGACGTAGCCGGATAGATCTCTCCTGTAAACCCTAGGCCTGATATCTATATAAGCCGTCCTAGGGAGAGCCTTTAGGGCACCCAATACTTTAGACCCTTAACTCACACAGGCGAAACCCTTGTAACCCGTATTACGGGATTGCTAGCAGGAGTAGGATTCGTCCAAAGCCGGCGGATTCGAACCTGGGTAAACTTGTGTGCTCACCGTCCCGGAACACCGTACGTCTCACACCCCTCTCTTCTGCACGCCTCGAGGACCCCCTCATGGCGTACTTCTCCTCAATCCGACGACAAATAGTCCTTACTACTATTTGTCTCTAGGGCATATTTCCAATAGTCTCCCACTTGCACTAGAGTACAAATACACTAGCTGCATTTGTTCTCAATCATTGGCACCATATATCCGGAACCCTGAACATGCTTGCTCATGGAAGAGGTTGAGTCTTGGGTCTGTACTTTACAGTCCCAAATCCTTTACAACTTACTAATGTCATCTTGATTGACATTAATATTTTATCATCACATGATAGCATCTGTGTGAATGCATCGTCGTTATGGCAGCACAACGAGGCCTGATTCTAGGAGCCTACAGTGACGTTAGATCAACCTCGAGGGCTTTCTCATGGGCACTATGCCCTAGGACACATCATTCTATGTTAAAAGCGAACTAGCCCCGCCATAGCTTTATACGACACTTTAGATGGTACCCTTATCTATTATTATAAATGTATTCATCGAAACACTAGTGCACTTTGTGTAACTTTCGATGTTTTGTTCACCTTGCTTCCTACTTGACTTTGATTGCTATCTACAGGAGTTTCCAACATATTCCCTTATAACATAACTCTTTATGCTTTAAGATATGTCATCCTTTATGGATTTGGAAAACATGTCTACAGTTCTCTTCTAGAAACTGCGGACAAACTTAGCTCAATGTTCTGTGATTCGAACTCAATCACTTTTAAACGTTCCTTATTTGGATCACATATTATGCTAAGTTATCATCATGGTTTAGAACCTATGTCTCAAGATAGTGGATGACGATCATCCTTTTCTTTCTTTCAACCATTGATGTTTAACTTAATACAATTCCTAATTTTGAGTCATTAAGGACCAGTTCCTTAATTAACTCCTATTCTGAAACCCCTTTCAGAATCCTTTAAGGAATACTACATAATATCATAATACACCTATTATCAACTTCTACATCTTATAAATCATTATTTATAAGTATTTGCGCTTTCATTCTTAACATACTTAAGAATTACTCCTATAAGCTCCCACTCAAAATATGTTCCTACATATTTGAATTTGAGTCTTATATTGCTCCCACTTAAAAATATGTCAATCACATATTGTTTTAGGAAGACTTTCATAGCTCCCACTCAACTTTATGCAAATTTCATAACCTCCCACTTTTTTTGAACAATTTCAAAATCCTTTGATCAAATATCAAACTTGGAGATTTACTATGAGATACTAGTACTTTGCTAGTTTTAAATCCACTAGACATTTAGCACATTTGAATCAAATTCATTTGAATTCATCCAATACTTGAAAAATTGTGCTTTTGTCATTCACCCCCTTTTCCACTATGGCTTTGAAGTCATTTGGGAAAATTCAAGTAACCCCTTTTACTTGTGAGATTCAGCAACGAATTGCTTTCTAATCTCAAGTGAATTCTTCTTTTTAGGATTTCTCATAATTTAGTTCACCATTATTTCCTTAGTAGTTCGTAGGTATGCAATATTCCAAAAATCATCACAAATTATTCACAAATGTCTCCATACTAGATATGGATTACATTTTGAATCCTACTTCATGTAGTGAAAACGTTAGTGGGGAAAACACAATGATCAAAATCATTGATTCTTTCCTTCTATGAAGAGAATCGTTTAGGAACATTATCCGTTGCACTTCTCAACACTCTGATGCAGGGTTTTCAATCCTCATCATGTTTTACACCATTTTCCATTTGCTCCATAATTGAGAAACATCACTAGAAGTGAGCTTTCTCAAAAATGTACCAAAATCCAAGCAATACGAATCTTGCTTTCCTTTTGGTTCCAGCTATGGGTTTTGTATTCAAAGTTTCCAATGAATACTCTACAAGGACTTATTCGCTATTGTTTGGTTTATATCGAATAACCCCAAAACTTTCACGAATTCAAATGGTTTGCCGCCTTCTAACTGAGTGCTAACTATTTCTAAGCTAATGGTCTCTACATCTACACTACAACGATTTATTTGGTGCCTTCTATTCAACCCCTTTGATATCTAATATCACGTTGTGATGATCTGTATTCTGACGTTTCAGAATGCTTTGCATTCCACAATTTCTTTTATGCCACTCTTATAAAGTTGAATTTCATTACTATTGGTCAAATCATAGTAATTGTATTCTCTTTTATATTTATACCCTTTTATTGATGAAACATTTTGATCAAATCAAATAGTTTCATATTCATGTTTCCTTTGGTAAACTACTTTACATATTTAAACAATCATTTAATGATAATTACCATTTTCGTTAAAACACAATACATCGGATATGTATCAACTTTTAACAATTCTTTAAACACTTTGTATTCAAGTAATACACAGTGTTCAAGTTATTTTGCCGAACTTAGGCATGATTTATATGTGACAAGAAATCGAATGTCTTTCACATATTATCCCATAACTTTGAATTCAAACAATGGTTTTCATTTATTAATGAACATATCATTAAGTTGGGTATTTTAAACAAGGCATTTTAATGTTTTACAAATGTTCATGCATTATCAATTAGTTTCAAACAACAAGGATAATTCACAAGTAATCAAACAAGATATGAACACGAATAGAAATCATTCATAAAAGCAGAACAACTGTTTGTTACAAACTCATATGAATAACCGTCTCACGAAATGTGAGACACACTAAAGAAGTTCACAATCTCTTGATTACATTAATCATCCTAAGACATCAACTAAATGATAAATGTCGAGGGAGAGTGTCGTCAGCCATCATCATCATGCTCGCCATCAACACGCAACATCACCTCCTCTCCAGCAAGCACCTCTCATGCAGAAGGACCTGTTTTCATCAAAACGGAACAAGTATCAGATATACTTAACACTGCAAATGTGTTTGCAAGATTATAGCATTTATAAAACTGTATATCAAATATATACCTTTGTCGTTGACGACCTGAGCGACATCTGGTTTAACCAACACATTCCTGAGATGTGTCATGAACCGGTGGAACTCCATTGTTTCCGCGTTGCCCCTCATTATGCAAGTCCTAACTTGTGCTTGGTAGCTTGGTGGCAGCGACCGCAACACAGCGACATTTGCAAAAGAGCCCATAATCCAGACGTCTAGGAAGTATGCAGGCCTCATGTACACATCATGCATGTGCTCCAAGTGGTCATCCAGTGATGAGTTCTCCTCCATCTTAATGGAGAGGAAGTCTCCCATCAGCTCATGCTCCCAAATGCGTGTCTGCTCCACGAAATGTGTCCTAAGCTGTAGCATTGCCTAACGAGGGTTGACATCACCCATGAAAGGCCACAACTCGTCCACCATTCAGAAGCGCATCACAACTGAAATATAGGAGGCCATCTCACGACGGAGATAGCGGTCTTTCCGCTCCTCTGGGGTCTCAAGGTCCGTGGGCTGATCCAAATCCATCCCGTCGAGTATGTAGTCGACCAGGTCGTTCTCACTAAGGAGAACACGGGGACTGGCAACCCAAATGGAGAAGTTCGATCCATCTAATCTAAGCTTCTCTCCTTCTAACCCTTCAATCGTCAACACGAAAGGTACCATCTACATTTATAATTGCAAAAGGAATTTAGACTAAGTTTATAATTAAATGAGTTAATAATAACTCCACTCAGAAACGCCTATCCCTAAAAGGTTTCCTAGTGATAACACGACCCCTATCAGCCACATCTCCCCCGATCGTCACGGCCATCAATGTGGGTTCAAGGGTGGACGCTAAACGTCGGTCACAACATTTATGCGACTCGTGCTCGATCTTTCGACCATCCGTGCTCTGAGGCCACGCTTCTCTAGCGTGCTAGGCTCGCCAACTCAACCTTAGTGTATTCGATGTGCAACATGGCTTACACCCACTGTATGCGAACGTAGATATGTCTGACACCCAGGCCTGTAACCCTGGATCGCCTCATACCAAAGAACTTTCTTGGTGGTGCACACTAAGGGGGAACACAATCGTTGGTAATTTTAACAGGGATCATCTTATTAGGCTACCGTCGAGTATCTAATACTAGCACACAATAAGACATACAAACAATAACATTGAATGTAAATGCTATGTGATATGGTCCTTCACGTCGTGATCTCCATCCGCCGTCACCGTGTTCCGGCGCCAGGGTTCCGGCGCCGTAGACACCAGGGTACCGGTGTCATTCCAGCGTGGTAGGTCGTCACCTCCATGACTATCTACTACTACGTAACAAAAGGTAATCTCTTTAACTTTGCCACAACCATATCACAAAGCAACACCCCCCTGCAAAACAAAGTTAGACGCCTCTACTTTATCTTTGCATGTTTTACGTGGCTGAATGGGCTTTCGCACAAGAACCGTTCTTACCTACGAACTTTCAGCACAACGCTGATCAAGTAGTTGTCTCTACTACACCCCTTTCGGGGCCCTCCATTGCAAATGGCATACTAACTAATGCGAGAGAGAGACAAACACCCCCCCTAAGCCACTTTATACGGTACAAGCCGTATGTCAAGCGTGGACCAGTCTAGCGAATGAACGTGTAAAGTCGGTTGGGGGCCGCTTCATCAAGCATTACTGCGGTATACACAAGTACACGTGGGAGGGTAACAACTAAAAGATCAACGCCCACACGCTACATCTCGTGTGTTCTACCTGTACTAGGATTACTACGCATAGATCTAGCTCTGATACCACTATAGGGGGTTCCGCGTATGAAAACAATAAAATTTTACCCTACGCCCCTGAACCCCTGAAGCTGCCAGGACCTATCTATTAGTAATACAGTAACGGGAGGGGCTTTTCACGAACTTATCCTTGAAGACCGAAAAGCGTTGTCAACGCTCAGGAGAGCGTGGTTAATGTAGACGAGCTGAAGCCGACCTCAAGGTCGTGATGAAGTCCTTGTGCTCCTTCTGGCTCCAACGACTTGAGTGCCTAAAGTGCGACACCTCACGGGGAGTTACACACGTCCGGTGCCTGATGATGACTCTCGCTTCCCTGATCTAGCAGCAGTTGCGGAAGTAGAGCTCCCGAATCCGAATCCCGCAGCACGATGGTGCTCCACGGTGAAGATGTCTCTCGCTCGCGCAGTCCAGACTTGGGACCACGGTCACGAGAGAGAGAGAGGGGGAGAGAGAAAATATCAATTAGAGGTCCTACCAAAAGTGGGGAGACCTTTATTAATTATTGGTGTGTTTTTCTAGGCCAAATACCCCACTATATATAGGGGGAGGAGGGGGTACACCCTCCCTCAAAGTCCTGGGGTGGGACTAAAGGAGAGGAGGGGGTGGGGTAGCCGCCGGCCAGCCCCTAGTGGGCCCTGCGGGGGGCTAGGCCCAGCCGGCCAGCCCCCTTGGCCCCTCTCCCTCTCTCCTTTCCCTAATGGGCCCTCTCCCTCCGGAAATTGGCCCATTAAACCTTTTTGACCTTTAATTGATTTTCTCTTTATTAAATAATTATGAATAAATGATTAAATCAATATTTAACATTCATTCACATATTATTCAACCTCCGTGGCCATGGAACACCTTCCACCTCCACTCCGGACATCCTCCGGACTTACCGAAACCCTTCTGGTTTTCTCTCTACTATTCTTCAGTGATTCCACCGATCCTATAATCACTCTCTAAGCATCATCAAGCCCTTAAGCGTGATACCCCACGGTTCAGGAACACTCTAGACATGATCAGGACACTCCTGCACCAATGATCAACAGAGGTACCTGGATGGCCATGTGACCCCTATGCGTTCCACGGAGATCTTTCATCGTTTGAACCGGGACAGTCGTGTCTTATTCCCTTTGTCACTCGATACTTGCATTGCCCGAGATCTGATCAATGACATCATAATGTCGTGTTCAATCTCATTACTGAACAATGCTACTTGACTCGTTCCGACAAGCGATATCCCCGTGATCAAATCACACGCTGCGCAGCTATTGGATATAACTTCTCCGAGTGGGCCCTTGAGTATCTTCCCGACACATGGACGGACAAATCCCGCTCTTGACATATATTGCCTCTACGGTTTCCTCCGAGTACCTGAACACACCTTTATAACCACTGTTTTACCAGATGGCGTTTGATGCTATCTAAGAACTCTCGGGATACAGTGATTGATATAACCTCACGGTCTAAGGAATAGTCTACGAGGATCCATTTCTAATCATCATAACTTGAACTTCGTGACATGATCGGGTCACGATGTTTAGATTGGGTATTGATTCATCATCTCATTCTCAGAATGAGATGACTCCATTTCCAACTGGCATAAATGCCACATGATCAGGAAACATGATCATCTGTTGACTAATGAACTAGTGGGTAGAGTTTCACTGGGAACCCCTAGTTTGTTTGTATATCACACGTGTATTGATTTTCCACTCAATACAGTTATAGCATGATATAAAACTTAATCATAAACTATATGAAATATGATAATAGTCCTTACTACTATTTGTCTCTAGGGCATATTTCCAACATGAATGTCATGTTGGTGGACAACATCGATGACCCTGCAATGTATGATGAAGCTATGATGAGCCCATATTCCGACAAATGGCAAGAAGCCATGAAATCCAAAATGGGATCCATGTACGAAAACCAAGTATGGACTTTGGTGGACTTACCGGATGGCCGCAAGGCTGTCGAGAAGAAATGGATCTTTAAAAGAAAAACAGATGCTGATGGTAATGTTACTGTCTATAAAGCTTGACTTGTCGCGAAAGGGTTCTGAAAAATTCAAGGAGTTGACTATGATGAGACCTTCTCACCAGTAACGAAGCTAAAGTCTGTGAGGATTTGTTAGCAATCGCTGCATATTTCGATTATGAGATTTGGCAGATGGATGTCAAAACGGTGTTCCTTAATGGTGAAATTGAGGATGAGTTATATATGGTACAACCCAAAGGTTTTGTCGATCCTAAAGATGCTGACAAGGTGTGCAAGCTTCATCGCTCCATTTATGGACTGAAGCAAGCATCCCAGAGTTGGAGTCAACATTTTGATAAGGTGATCAAAAACTTTGGATTTATACAAACTTATGGAGAAGCTTGTATCTACAAGAAAGTGAGTGGGAGCTCTGTAGCATTCTTAACTATATGTGGATGACATATTGTTGATTGGGAATGATATAGAACTTCTTAAAAGTGTCAAGGCCTATTTGAAAATGAAGGATCTTGGCGAAGCGGCATACATTTTAGGCATCAAGATTTATAGAGATAGATCAAGACGCTTAATAGCGCTTTCACAAAGTACATACCTGGACAAGGTTCTAAAGAGATTTAGAATGTAAGAAAGCAAGAAAGGGTTCTTGCCCATGTTGCCAGGTAAGACATTAAGTAAGACTCAAAGTCCAGCTACGATAGAAGATAGAGAGAAGATGAGTAAAATCCCCTATGCCTCGGCCATAGGATCTGTCATGTATGCCATGGTGTGTACAAGACCGGATATAGCACACGCTATTAGTTTGACTAGCAGATATCAAAGTGATCCTGGAATGGAACACTGGACAGCGGTAAAAAATATCCTAAAGTACCTGAATAGGACTAAGGATATGGTTCTTTCTTATGGAGGTGATGAATAGCTTGTTGTAAACAGTTACACTAATGCTAGTTGGAACACTGATTCGGATGACTCGAAGTCATAGTCTAGGTATGTATTTATTTTGAATGGTGCTGCAGTGAGCTGGAGGAGTGCCAAGCAAAGCATTGTGGCAAAATCTTCAACTGAATCAGAATACATAGCTACTTTGGAGGCTGCACAAGAAGCGATATGGATGAAGGAGTTCATTACTGAGCTTGGTGTGGTTCCTAGTGCGTTGGACCCGATGTCCATCTATTGTGACAACACGGGTGCCATAGCCAATGCACAGGAGCCAAGGTCACACAGCAAGCTGAAGCACATCAAGCTATGTTTCCATGCTATTCGCGAGTATGTCCAAGATGGCGACATAAAGATTTGCAAAGTACACACTGATCTAAATGTGGAAGATCCGTTGACTAAACCTCTCCCTAGAGCAAAACATGACCAACACCAGAACGCCATGGGTGTTAGATACATTACAATGTAATCTAGATTATTGACTCTAGTGCAAGTGGGAGACTATTGGAGATATGCCCAAGAGGCAATAATAAAATGGTTATTATTATATCTTTGTGTTTATGATGAATGTTTACATCCCATGCTATAGTTTTATTATTGGGAAACACTAATACTTGTGTGTTTTGTAAACATAAAAGAGTCCCTAGTAAGCCTCTTGTTAATACTAGCTTGTTGATTGATAGATGATCATGGTTTCCTGATCATGGACATTGTATGTTATTAATAACAAGATCATATCATTAGCATAAGATCAAGTCATTAAGTTCGTTTTGCTATAAGTTTTCAAATACATAGTAACATAATCCTTCGACCATGTGATTGTGTTAATCACCATCATCGAATGAGTGCTTTGATGACATCAAACGCCGCTTCGTAACTTGGTGATTATAAAGGTGGCATTAGGTATTCTAAAAGTATGTGTTGAGGTGCATGGATCAAGACTGGGATTTGTCCATCCATATGACAGATTGTAAGGTCCCCAACCTTTAATAAGATTGAGTCCCCTGTGTTTACAATGCTAGTCCCTGGATCAATAGCTAGCATCCACAGTTCAGATGTAATATCAAGAAACAAAGGTCATAATACAACTTTATAACCAGGAATAAAATAATTTTATTACATCAAACATAGCTCATTTGCTATTTACATTACATTGCAGCGGAATAACTATAGTCATGGGTCCTTCATCTTCAAAGTGCCACAGGCAGATATTGGTTGTAGACTTTGTAATCCTAATCAATCAATCTTCACTAAAATCAATCAAACCTGCAACATTACAAGTTACAGCCACAAGGGTCAATACATTTGAATTGTATTGGCAAGTGATACTTTGGTAGTATAGTGGAGTCTAACATCTATATGCAATTGGCTAAGTGGAGTTGAGGCTTGCATTGCTCAAAATAGATTTTTCCCTATCATTTTGAAAACACTAAGTTTTTGTTTGGCAAAAACTTTCCCAAGGCATCTACCAATCTAAGACTGAAGATCCACTCAGGGCATCTACCAATCAAAGACTGAAGATTGCTTGGCAACAATTATTGCAAAAACTTTCCCAAGGCATCTACCAATCAAAGACTGAAGATCCACTCAGGGCATCTACCAATCAAAGACTGAAGTGCTTGGCAAAATCATTTTTCCCAATCTAAGATTTCGAGATCCTTGTACCAAGCCATCTCTCCATCAAAGATTGAGGAATTCACACAACCCTTGTTCACCCACAAGTTTTAATTTAGAAATTGGGATGATGAGATTCTTGATTGCTTCCATGTCTTGATGCTCAAATTGTCCTTTACCAGGGACATGGCTAAGTACTTAGATTTTACACTCTGCAGAGGTGGTGCACTTTTCCCACAAGACTTGGTTTCCCAAGACAAGATCTTTCAGAAGCTCTTCCTTAGACCATCATGGACGCGTTCCATCCTATCAAACACTACCACCAACTGTCCATATGGCTAAGTTCTTGCAACCTATATGATCATGGCAGAGCCCATATTGCCAAGTGGTTGCACTTGACGCTTCTCAACATTTGACATCTCAAATCTCTTTGTTTCCTGGGTGGCCATCCACAAGTGAGATACACAAGCCAAGTCCATGGCCTTGTGAACCACTCAACATAAACCATTCCTTCCTTTCCACCCAGGTGATTCATTAACTTAGTTGTTTTGTTAAATAAAACACAAGTCCTCAGACTTAGAATATTTTTCCATAGTGTGAATATATAAACCACCCTTGTTTTCTAGTAGCTAGGCTAAGCATGATAGTAATAGGAATCTTGACTTAGGTAATTTTCACTAAGGTTCCACCTAGTAGGTTTTCCCAAAGCATAGTTTATACATAGCAAAACTCCATGCAAGTCCTATACTTAGAAAAATAACATTAATGCATATATAAAATATAGGAATGGAATATTCATGATGATATCACTTGCCTTTTGGTAGAGGGTATAAGTTCACCTTGTCCTTGCAACAATCACACTCTTCAAGTCACTACAATTCAATCAAGCAAGGCACAAACTCAATCTACCAATCAAGCAAAACAATTACACAAAATGACAAAGTCAAAGTATTGCATGCAAGCATGCAAAAGATGGTTCTAGTTGTAAAGGTGGTCTCCACTAGGCTTCTAACTTTGTAAGTTCCAAATTGGTCATTTACCAAAATGGCAAATTCATTTGCAAAGAGGTTTTACTTCAAAACCATTTTCAAACAAGGCTCCTATTTGGTCAATTTATGTGGTGAAGAAATATTTTTCCTAAGGCCTTAACCTATAGGGTTCACCAAATGAGTTGCTATTGCAAAGCTTGGTGTTTGGGTCAGTAGGTTTGGTCCAAAACATTTTCTCTAAAGTTTTCTTCTACAAAAACATTTTCATAAACAAAACAATAGTTTTGTTTGGCTAGAAATGGACTAAACTAATTAATCCATTCTAACCTTTACAAAAATCATTTTCCAAGACATGGGTTGGTCTCTAGGGTCATTAAGGTCACAACAAACCAATTTGCAAAGGTTTTAACCTTAAAAACATTTTTAAACAATTTTTCTAGTCTTAGCAAGCACACAAATTTTTCTGCATAATCAACCAATCTAACAAATACTATTTGCAAAACTAAGGGCAGGGTTGGTTAGGGCTTGACTTGCTGATTCCAACGACATAAAATTTGTAATTTTTGGACGTGTGGATCCAAAATTACAAGGGTTTGAAGTTTGCAAAAGTTTCTGTTTTCAAAACTGTTTTTAAACCTAATAGGCGACACACGGCGTGATATCATTGGTCGATACCGGTTCGGCCGGATCGTGGCTGTGGAGCGTTGGATCTAAGTTAAATCGTGCGGTCCAGAGGACATACCTCTTCGCGACTAAGTGGATCTATCCTAACCAGTGGATCGAGATCGAACGGCTGTCATCGCATTGACAAGAAGCTGGCGGCGCTGCGGTGGCTACCGGCGGCGGAGCGGTCGGTCGACGATGGAGGCGACGCTACAGGAGGTGAGGGAGAAAGAGGGGTTGCTCACCGGGCTCAGGGGGTCACGGCGATGCTCGGGGAGGTGTTGGTCAGACGAGGGGCGCTCTGGCACGACTGCGATTGCTCGCCGGAGTGGAGGACGGCGTCGGGTGGTCGTCGTGGACGTCGCTGTGGATCACCCCAAGGCAAGGTGAAGACATGGTTAGATGCGCGGGTCCAAGGCAAGGTCGTGTGCATGAACGAGGAGTGAAGGGGCGGTCTGGTCTTACCAGTGGGGCTTGTCGGAGAGGAAGCAGATGGCGGCGGCGAGTTGAGCTTGTCGAAGACGGTGTTCTGGGTCACGCGCGGGCGAACCAGGAGTACTAGGAGATGCGTGGAGTCGAGAGGAGTCCACTCGCATGAAGTAAAGGCAGAGGGGTGGTCGGAGTTGGCCGGAATCGGCGAGGAAGGTTGTCGGAGCAGAGGGTGCTTGGGAAGGAATTGGAGCGGCCTGGGGGCGAGCTTGGGGGAGTGGTCTGGGGGAAAATGATGAGGAGGGAGAGGCGATTTATCCTGCGTGGTCGTGGCGAGAGATTAACGCAGCATCAATGCGAATTGAACGCGCGGATTGAAGGCAGCAACGGTAGCGGAGTCTGGGGAGACAGGGTCGCGCGGGGAAGAAGAAGGAGGTGGCGGTGGGGTCCTCTGGTCAGTGGGAAAGGATGAGGGAACGGGGTCCACTTGTCATCGGCTTAGCGGGTTCCTTTCGCGGTGAAGAAAACGGTTCGGGGAAAAAATAAGAGGAGGTGGGGTCATCTCGCCAAAGTAGTAGTGAGTGAGAGAGGAGGAGTGGGTCCCGTTTGTCTGTGACTGAGTGGGTTAGAAACTGGGTGTGAAAAGATTTCTTCGGGGAAGTGAGCAGGTGGGCTAGGTGGCTGCTGCTGGGCCTATTGGGCTGGGTCTGCCTTTTCCTATTTTTTTTCTGTCTGCTTTATTTTCCTTTTTCTAAATCTATTTTTCTGTTTTGCAATTCAAACAATATTTCAAACAATCAAACCATTCAAACAATTCAAACAAACACTCAACTTGGTATTTTGAATTTGGTTCTGTTTATTAACATAATCCAAATCTCAAAATAAAATAATATTTTTATTTATTTTTAGGATCCATTTAACAATTAAATAAAATGGATCTTTAATTTATTAATAGTGTTTGATTTATTTAATAAAATTTCCATTTGATATCCAATTATTTTCAAAACCAAACCAGAAGGTTTTACTTGAAAAATAAAAGAATACTTGAAAACTTATTTAAATAAATAAATAAGTTTTGGTGTTTAATTAAAATGGGAAAGCCTTTACTTAAATAAAATTGGATATTTAAATCCTTATTATTTTATTTAAATAATTCTTTACTCATTTTAATCAAAACCTTTTAATAAAAGATTTCAAAGTAGTAATAAAATACTTGGTGTTCATTTAAAATGGGAAAAGCCTTTACTTAAATAAAATTGGATATTTAAATCCTTATTATTTTATTTAAATAAACCTTTACTCATTTTATCAAAACAAAAATATTTTATTACAAAAGTTTGGCCAAAATTAATTTGGCTCACCTTTTCATTTGAAAACAAAATCTTTTATTAAAAGATCTAAATTAGTGTTTCCAAAACAATTTATTTTCCATTTATCCTTATAAATCCCTTTAGGATTAATTGTTCACCAATTGGTATGGGTTTTTTGGTAAGGGCTTGATTAGCTTTTGAAATTCAATTTCCTTATCTTATTATAGTCATAAGATTTTGTCTATGGTTCCAACTAAGTGAAACCAATTTCTTTGGTCTTACTTGATCATTTGTGATTATTTGTTGATCAGATTTGGTATGGATCAAATCCATAGATTTGGAGATACTTTGGAAACTGATTTCCTTCCATTAGGGCTTAGGGTTTTGGATTTACTTTCCTAGTGTTCAATTTCCAGATACATTCATTGAGGAATGCATTTCCCTTGATTTGGATTTGTTGAATTCAAACTTCTACCAAAGTTTGTTCAAGATGGGATTTTAAGTTTCCTTTTTGAAACAAAAGTTTCTTTTCACCCTGATTTTCAACAAAATTTATTTTGTTTATTTTATTTTTCATATTTCAAGATTTGGAAAATCTTGGGATGTGACACAGATAGATATGCTCTGGGCCCTCTCGGTGGAATGTCATCCAATTAGGTCACAAGGGATGACATATCACGAAACAAGTAAAGAGTACTTATCAGTAACGAGGTTGAACTAGGTATGGAGATACTGATGGAACCTCGGATAAGTAGAGTATCGCGTGACAAAGGGAATTGGTTTCGTATGTTAATGGTTCTATCGACCACGAAGTCATCATTGAGTATGTGGGAGCCATTATGGATCTCTAGATCCCGCTGATGGTTATTGATCGGAGAGGTATCTCGATCATGTCTGCATATTCGCGAACCGTAGGGTGACACACTTAAGGTTAGATGTTGTTTTAGGTAGATATGGAATATGCGTTGGAGACCGAATGTTGTTCGGAGTCCTGGATTGGATCCGGGACATCACGAGGAGATCCGGAATTGTCCGAAGAATATGATTCATATAATGGAGATCATTTTCTAGGTTTTGGAAATGTTCCGGAGTATTCATATGGAGATTCTAGAAGGTTTCGGAGTGTTCCGGAAAGTTCAGAAGGTTTCATAGGGTTTACTTGAAAACCAAGAAAGAAAGGGGAATACTTGGGGGGAAGAAAAATCCCCCCTCCCTTGGCGCGCCAGCCCTAGAGGGCCCAAGGGGGAAGCCCTAGGCCGCCTCCCCCTCTATATAAAGGAGGGGTGGGGCGCCTCCCCCTTGCTCCTTCCACCCTAAACCCTGGTCGCCTCTCCACCTCCCTCCGTCCTCTGCTCTTAGGCGGCCTCAGAAATCCTTCTCCACCACCACCACCACGCCGTCGTGCTGTTGGGATTCCGTGGAGATCTACCAGCTCCGCTGCCCGCTGGAATGGGGAGAGGAAGGTCAACATTGACTCCGCACGTGTGACTGATACGTCCGTTTTGCATCACTATTCTACACCATAATTTACTTTTATTCATTGATATATTTCATATTAAGAGATGATACTTATGTTATTTCATCTGTTTTTGCATGGTTGATGACTTTTGGAGCATGGACCGCTGCAGTCAGGATTCTGATGGAAAAGGGGCTGTTTGGAGGCAAAATTCGCGAAGATCAGAAAATCCAGGTAAATACATGGAAAATTCTATTTTTCCAGATGACGAAGGTTGCCATAAGGGGGAGTGGAGATGGGCCACAGGGGGCCCACACCACCCCCTGGCACGGGCCACCCTAGGATGCGCCACCAGGTGGTGTGACCACCCTAGCCCACTCCTGGCTCTCCCCTTTGGCATATATTATCCCCATGAAACCCTAATACCTGGGGAGCGACCACAGAAAGATTTTGCCGCCTCTACAGGGCGGAAAACTACAGAGAGAGAAGGATCTCTCCGGCAGACAGAATTCTGCCGAGGAAATTCCTTCCCGGAGACGGGAGATCGTCGCCATCAACACCAGCATCAAGCTGGACTTCATCGGGATCATCGTCATCATCAGCACCACCATCATCTCCACCAGCACCATCATCACCACTCCATACCGCTATAACAATTGGGTTGAATCTTCCAAAGTTCTTAGGGGAAACTTTCCCGGTGTTGATTACTCCTTGTAGTTGATGCTATTGAGTGGAACCATTGAATTATTGTTATGTTCAGATTGTTGCTTATCATTATATCATATCTGATCTTGATCCATATGATGTCTTGTGAGTAGTTCGTTTAGTTCTTGAGGACATGGGAGAAGTCATGTTGTTAGTAGTGGAGTTGCGTTGAGAAAGATTCAATGGTTTGATATTTAAGTTGTGGTGTTATTCTTCTAGTGGTGTCATGTGAACGTCGACTACATGACACTTCACCTATATGGGCCTAGGGGAATGCATTGTGTATTTGGATACTAATCATAGGGGTTGCCAGAGTGACAGAAACATGAACCCCTGTTAGGAAACCTTTGCACAAGGGACGTCAGGGTCTTAGAGTTTAAAGTTGTGGTTAGGTTTCTATCTTAATTACTTTCTTGTACTTGCGGATGCTTGCAAGGGGTATAATCACAAGTATGTATTAGTCCTAGGAAGGTCGATACATTAGCATAGGTTCACCCACACGACACTTGTCAAATTAGAGAAGATTAATCAACTATATGAAGCGAAAGCACTTGACGATATTCCCATGTGTCCTCGAGAACGTTTGGTCAGCTTAAGTAATACAACCGGCTTGTCCTTTGCAAAAGAAAGGATTGGGACACTTGCTGCATCTATTATTATTGTCTTTTATTTACTCGTACTTTATTTATCTGCATTATCAAAAACCCCTAAAAATCCGTTTGCTAAGTATTTACAGAGAATTCCTACTCCAAGCCACTCATCAACACCTTCTGCTCCTTGTTGGGTTCGACACTCTTACTTATCAAAAATACTGCGATACACCCCCTATACTTGTGGGTCATCAAGAATATTTTCTGGCGTCGTTGCCGGGGAGTGAAGCTCTATTGTATAGTGGAACTAGTAAAGGAAACTTCTACTATGAGTATTGTTTACTGATGTTAGTTACTTTATTTTCAATATGGATAATTTGTTGAGTTTCTTATTTTGTAATGCTACTACCACTGCTAAGGTAGTAGATGAACCACCACCTACTGAGAATGATACTTTTAAGATACCTACAAGAATTATTGATCGTGTTATGGATAACTATTATGTTGGAGATGGAATTGTTCATCCTGGTGATCATTTGCTCTTTATACACGATTTATGCGGGTTGTTCAAGTGTGCAGGTATTGCAACAGATCAAGTTAAGAAGAAGTTATTCTCATTGTCATTGAAAGGAAGAGCTGAGGAATGGTATAAGCTGTTGAAGAATGGTCAAACTCTTGAATGGGAGGAAGTAATACCTCTCTTTTATTCTAAATTTTGTCCTCCTAGTGAGATTCACAAATATCGGAATCAAATATACAACTTTTGCCCTCTTGATGGAGAAAGTACAGCTCAAGCTTGGGGGATATTGAAGTTACTAATGCTCAAATGTCCTATTCATGAGCTCCCCAACAATATTATTATCAATAACTTTTATGCAAGGCTTTCTCTTCATGATAAAGATCTATTGGATGCTTCTTGTGCTGGATCATTTACACGCATGGAAGAAGGAGCTAAATGGGATCTTCTAGACCGTATTCAAGACAATGCTGAAGCATGGGAGAATGATAAAGGAAGAAAGTTAGGTATAAATTATGATTATGAATGCATTGAGTCTTTTATGGGAACTGATGACTTTCAAAATATTCAAAATGCTTATGGTCTAGACTCTCAAGCTATTGCAACTTATTTTAAGTATTTTACTTCCTATATTAAAATTCCTAAAAAGAAATGGAATAAGTATCATGCACCTTATAATGACATTGTTAATAGTGTTCCTGCAAGAAATACTGAAGTTTATACTGCTAATCATGTTTTACCTGAATCTTACATTGAGAAAATACCTTTCCTAGTTAAGATAAAGGAACATTCTATGATAGCTAGTATGGTTAATGAAAGTACAAATAAAGCTATTGAACCTGATGAACAAATGGACGATGTACCTATAATAGCAAATGTGAAAGACTTTGTCACTAAATATATAGAAGATGGACACACTATCCTCTTTAAGGATACTTCTAATATTGTTTCACAAAGTAGTGGTATGAGAGCTAGTGTCCCTGTGTTTTCTGTTAGGATAAGTGATCATTGCTATAATGGTTCTTGTGATAGTTATATCATTAAATTTATGCATGATACTGAAAGTTATTATGAGAGAGGGAAGACGGTTCTAATGCATCTCAATAATATTAAGTTTCCTTGCTTTATGCTGAAAGTCTTTATGTTGCACTTGTTTTGCCTTCCTATCCTAGCAGTCCCTAGTTTCAACAACCCAATATATTAAACATGTGTATTTTTTCCCTTGCATAGGAAGTGGGTTAGACTTAAACATGTGTATTTTTTCTTCTTGATGCTCCCTTTTACTTCAATTCATATTCTTATGTGAGCATCATTGAAATTATCATGACCATCTTAATGGCTATAAAGAAAGAGCTTTTTAGGAAACAACCCAATATATTTTTTCTTTCAGTTTGTTTTCGTTTCTTTGAGTCTTGGAAGTTATTGTTCCTGCAATAACCTCTCCTTATCCTTTTCGTTTGGTTTTTGTGTCAAGATCAACCTCTAATGAGAGAGAAGTAAGATTTGGGGAAATTGCTGTCCCGAAACAGATTTTTGTGCTTCACTGTAAAAATTCGTGAAAAATCTCAGAACATCGTACTGATCTGTAATTTTTTGTGCATTCCCCAGGTTATTATTTAACTTTTGTTAGTTTTGCACTTTTTGATTTGAGCAACAGAAGATTTTCAAAAAAATTGATCTTTACCTGCTGGTCTGTTTTGACAGATTTTTTCGACTCCTGCATTTGCCTCTTAAATCAATTTCCTTTTTGAATTCTTTTTGGGTTTTCGGAAGGAGTTGCTACAGTAGATTATGTTTTGATGGATTTCAGTTGAAATTGAACTTAAATGGTTTACTACCTCACTTACACTAATGTTGCTAATGAGAATTGTGTGAAGTTTTATGTGAAAGAAATATCCAGGTTAGTGGAGAAAATGGTGCAATAAGATAGTGAAAGGCTACATGACTCAAGAAATATGTGTATGAATATGAAGATATTGATGTTATTCAAGCGGTGACTCTAGAAGAATTTATTAAAAGACTAATTTCAGAGACCTGGAGAGTCTGTTTTCGAATAGGTAACAGTTATGGTAAGAAAAGGTCCGTGAAAAATTTGTCCAGTTATATTTTTGGAGTATTTATCCAACAGGGAAAGCAACGAAGCGAAAGAGGGACGGAATCGGCGCCAGGGTGGCTCACACCACCCCTAGAGAGGGCCCCTTGGCCGCGCCAGCAGGTGGTGTGGCTACCTCGGACTCCGTCTCTGACCCGTTTTCTCCCAGTACCTTCCTTTTGTTGCAAAAATTCATAGTATATAATCCCCCAGATCGCCCTAGGTTCGTATATCATGTTCTCGTCGGGTTTTTGTTTTGATCTGTTTCTGCTAGGAACTATTCTCAAACTTAAGAAGCGCAATGGTCTCCGCCAAGGATAAGGGAAAGGAACCTGCGGAGGAGGATCCCCAAGACCCTAGGCAGGAGAAGGAGGTCAAGAGTAAAGATGAAGAGGAGGCAAAGAAAAGCCAGCATCAACACACCGGCACTACCATTGCAAGCATTGGAGTGCTGGCAAACCCTGCCAGGATCAAAAGGACTGCACGAATGTCAACTGGAGGGAAGCCTCCGCGTCACTGCTTGGCTCCATGGTCACCTTCTCCACGCACCAAGAATCCCTTCCATACCCTTATCCATGAGCATCAATTCTAGAATATGCCCAAGGAGAAACTACCCTCCAATTGGGATCTACCTCGTTCTAACCATGCAGGAAAAGAAGATTTCAAGGAGGAAGAGTGGGAAAAGAATCATACGAGCTGGGAATCACAACCCAACATGATCATGAACCGCATTGAGCAAAACTCGGAGTTGATTCGTACTCTGACCTTTAAGATTGAGGACTTGAGGAAATTGATTGAAAAGCTCATCGAGAGAACACCACCACCACCAAAGAAGTCATCAGGTTTTGGCATTCCCTTGGTTTGTTCCAAGCTTGGGGAGGGTCGCGGTATCATATCACTATCTTCTATCTTTTTACCTTTTTAGTAGAGTCATACCATGAATAGAGAAGTTATCATGTAGGATGGTTTGCATTATGGAAGTGTTCCCCCTCTCGTTAGATATCTATGTATCCCTTGGTGTGAGTTGCCGTTATGGAATACTAATAAGAAGTTCTATCATTTACTCTTTTGCATATATTATATTAGTTTTCAATTTATGTTATATGATTGATCTTGTTGTTAGTATTGGTATCACTTTGGGATCATTGAGTTAATTTAGTTGGTTTTGGCAAACCTGGCTCGGTCAGTAGCAACACTATTTTTATGAGTGAATAAAAAGATAAAAGTACTCTAAAAATATATAATTTCATCATCTTTCTTTCTTGATTTGCTCATAAGCTTAGTATTCTCTAGTTAAGATCTTTTGTGCTTCCAAGGAAAATTGCATGTTTGTTTTTATCACCTGTATGTTTGTTTGTTTCCTTCAGCTCTTATGCTTGCTACCCAGCCTTGCTAGCCAAAAACCTGTACTAAGAGGGAATGTTTCTCGTGCATCCAATCCTTAAACCAAAACTTATGCCATTCGTGTCCACCATACCTACCTATTAGCATTATTGCTATTCCAAGTAAATTCATGTTTTTCATCTACCTTCCGAATTAAACTTGTTATGTGAAAATTAGTGATTAAAGCTCTCACAAACTTGATGGCACACTTTAGTTTCTTGCACTTAATAAACATGAACGATTTTGCCCATCTATGTTGCGTATATGCTTGCGCTTTGTAAGTTGTGAATTAGCAGAACCATGCTATCATGGGGAACGCTTTCAACATTGCACTTTATTTAGTTGATATCTTGCTCTTTTGTTTATGGATGTCGTCGGTGTGAAATGAAAGGGGAGCTTGTAAGTCCATGGAGTTATGTATGTGTGTTAGAGAAACGCCTGGGCCGCTGGTCTAATCCATGCCTAATCATGGTGGAAACCTGCAGCGTAACCATAATGAGCAATCTATTAACCATTCTTCTTATAAAAAATGAGATAGAGATTGAGAAAAAAAGACATGAGAAAAGAGGAAAGAGAAAAAATGACCATTTTCCCATGGTAAATAAGAAGATTGCTGAGATGCTCGTTGTCTGCTTGCCTTGTCATTTTGATATGGGGATTCTTCCATATCATCGGGCAAGGGGTACCCTGTTGGCGGTTCTCTATGATACACATATACTTACTATGACAAGAACTTACCGATAACTAAACTTGAGTAGCATGAGGAGCGGCCCTCGTATTCAAGGGACATGATATTTTCAACTTACAACTTGTCAAGCATATCCTCATATTTGATCACTTTAACCTTAATCACCTAAATATACCTATGATATGGGCAATGAGAGCTGAAAGCTAATAAGTACCATAATTTTTGGAAGCTCTTTATGAAACTTGAAATCCATGCTTCCCTCTACGAAGGGCCTATCTTTTAATTTTTAGTTGAGTCAGTAAACCTATTCCCTTCTATCTCAGCAAGTATTTTGATTTGTTGTGTTTCATTCATTCATATGATGATTTATTCAATCATGTTTCTTATGTTCCTTGTTTTGCACATTGCTCTTATCTTAGAGAGTATTACTTTGAAAGCTATCATTGAAAATCCGTTATGTGTGAACTCCTGCAAATTGTCAACTATTCTTCGACCAAGAGCTAAGTTTTCCATTACCAATTGTTATTTACTTTATGTATCTTTACTTGTGTTTCCTTTACTTATTGCAAGTTAAGTTATATAATGGTGAGTTGTCTTCTATTATGATTTGTGTATTGATGAATGTGATGCTTCTTGTCCGTATTCTTTTATCGACTCTTCACTCCATAAACCTGAGGTCATGTTTATTGAGCTTCGTTTTCGCTTGGGGACAAGCGAAGTCTAAGCTTGGGGGAGTTGATACATCCATTTTGCATCACTATTCTATATCATAATTTACTATTATGCATTGATATATTTCATATTAAGAGATGATACTTATGTTATTTCATCTGTTTTTGCATGGTTGATGACTTTTGGAGCATGGACCGCTGCAGTCAGGATTCTGATGGAAAAGGGGCTGTTTGGAGGTGAAATTCGTGAAGATCAGAAAATCCGGGAAAATACATGGAAAATTCTATTTTTCCAAAAGACGAAGGTTGCCAGAAGGGGGACTGGAGATGGGCCACAGGAGGCCCACACCACCCCCTGGCACGGGCCACCCTAGGTCACGCCACCAGGTGGTTGGCCACCCTGGCCCACTCTTGGCTCTCCCCTTTGGCATATATTACGCCTATGAAACCCTAATACCTGGGGAGAGACCATAGAAAGATTTCGCCACCTCTGCGGGGCGGGAAACTACAGAGAGAGAAAGATCTCTCTGGTAGACAGAATTCTACTAGGGGAATTCCTTCCCAGAGAGGGGAGATCATCGCCATCAACACCACCATCAAGCTGGACTTCATCGGGATCATCGTGATCATCATCACCACCATCATCTCAACCAGCACCATCATCACCACTCCATACCGCTATAACAATTGGGTTGAATCTTGCAAAGTTCTTAGGGGAAACTTTCCCGATGTTGATTACTCCTTGTAGTTGATGCTATTGAGTTGAACCATTGAATTATTGTTATGTTCAGATTGTTGCTTATCATTATATCATCTCTGATCTTGATCCATATGATGTCTTGTGAGTAGTTCGTTTAGTTCTTGAGGACATGGGAGAAGTCATGTTGTTAGTAGTGGAGTTGCGTTGATAAAGATTCAATGGTTTGATATTCAAGTTGTGGTGTTATTCTTCTAGTGGTGTCATGTGAATGTCGACTACATGACACTTCACCTATATGGGCCTAGGGGAATGCATTGTGTATTTGGCTACTAATCGTAGGGGTTGCCGGAGTGACAGAAACATGAACCCCTGTTAGGAAACCTTTGCACAAGGGACATCAGGGTCTTAGAGTTTAAAGCTGTGGTTAGGTTTCTATCTTAATTACTTTCTTGTACTTGCAGATGGTTGCAAGGGGTATAATCACAAGTATGTATTAGTCCTAGAAAGGTCGATACATTATCACAGGTTCACCCACACAACACTTGTCAAATTAGAGAAGATTAATCAACTATATGAAGCGAAAGCACTTGATGATATTCCCATGTGTCCTCGAGAAAGTTTGGTCATCTTAAGTAATACAACCGGCTTGTCGTTTGCTAAAGAAAGGATTGGGCCACCTGCTGCATCTATTATTATTATCTTTTATTTACTCGTACTTTATTTATCTGCATTATCAAAAACCCCTAAAAATCCATTTGCTAAGTATTTACAGAGAATTCCTGCTCCAAGACACTCGTCAACACCTTCTGCTCCTCATTGGGTTCGACACTCTTACTTATCGAAAATACTACGATACACCCCCTATACTTGTGGGACATCAGTGACCGACTGCGGAAGCGATGCCGGAACGCGGTGCCGGAAGGATCGTGTACTTGATCTTGAGATCGGCAAGTGATCATCTACATCAACCACGAGATCCGATCTTGCACAAGATTTTCGGATCTACAAGGGTTACTACAGATCTATCTCGTTGCACTGATCTAGTAGATTAGATCTTGGCTTTTCCTAGATTAGATCTTGGTTTTGTTCGTTCTTGTGGTAGAATTTTTTTGTTTTCCCTGCTACGAACCCATCAAAGGAAGCATCTCCAAGGGCTATGGAATAGAGGAGGTCATTGAGTTTTGTGTTGACTTTCTTCCTGACCTTAAGCCGATTGGTGTTCCTGAATCTCAGTATGAGGGGAGGCTGACTGGAAAAGGCACACTAGGAAGGAAATCAATGGTATGTAGGGACGGGCATTCTTTCACTCAAGCACACTACACAGTTCTACACAATTCCGCTGTGGTGGCTCCGTATATCGAGAAACACAAGAATATTCTACGCTCCAAAAACCCGGGAAGCCTGACTCCTTGATTAAAGGGGAACATGAGAAGAATTTCGGCAGTTGGTTGCAGACACATCTCATGAATAACACCACTGTTGAAAATCAGTTGTACTCGTTGGCCAGGTTACCATCTTCGAGTATATGTACTTTCCAAGGGTACGAGATAAATGGGAATACATTTTACACGATTGCCCAAGATAAAAAGAGCACCAACCAAAACAGTGGTGTCCGCTTTGATGCAACAGATGACAATGGGCTGAAGGACACATATTATGGGTACATAGAGGAGATATGGGAACTTGACTATGGACCTACTTTTAAGGTCCCTTTGTTTTGGTGCAAATGGGTCAAGCTGATAGGAGGCGGGGTACATGTAGACCAAAAGTACGGCATGACAATAGTGGATCTCAACAATCTTGCGTACATGGATGAACCATTCATCCTAGCCAATGATGTGGCTCAAGTTTTCTATGTGAAGGACATGTCTATCAAACCGATAAAAAGGAAAGATAAGAAAAAGAATACATAATACGATGAGCCAAAGCGCCACATAGTTCTTTCAGGGAAAAGAAACATCATGGGAGTTGATGGCAAGATAGACATGTCAGAAGATTACAATAAGTTTCATGAAATTCCGCCATTCAAAGTGAAAACTGACCCAAGCATCTTGTTAAATGATGAAGATTATCCATGGCTACGGTGCAGAAGAAAACCACAACACTAGATGTTGGTGATGTGTAATAATGTATTAAACCTTTTATTTGATACATAAATCTATGTAATGTATTAAACCTTTTATTTGAGACATAAATGCTCCCTTTCATGTAATACATCTTGCTCAATCAAACTGGATGTCGATGACCGGGTTCTGAGCCGCGGGAGGTGGTCACCCAAAGAGAAGGAACCATCACAGGAGCATATCTCGGGTGAGGTCCCTGAAGAAGCTTCCAGGTATTGGAAAACCTGACCTCCAACACATACATATAGCGGCGGACGTGCTTGTCCTCCTCCCTGACACGCCTCTGTACCACCTCCTCGGGGGCCGGCTCCCTCTACACCGCTCCTCAATGATGCGACCACCACCAAAGAAGGTTCGGGTCGACGACAGGACCTGGATTCCTCACCAAGCTACGCATCCTGGAAGGTAGCACCTCCTAGTGCCATCCCGGCGGAGCCCAGTCTCGGACATGCCCGATGCAGCCCAGTACTCCACCGTCGTTGCCGCCAAGTCATGGACGAACACGCGGGGGCATCTTAAAGTAGGCGGCGGGAAATGTGTGGATGTGTGGTGGTCATGATGGTCGCCGACCTATATATAGAGGGAAAGGGCGGGAAAACGTGGCGGGAAAAACATATGGCAGGAAAACATCGCGGGAAAACATGGCGGGGAAATATGGCGGGAAATATGTTTAGCCCCGGTTGGTGTTTCCAACCGGGACTAAAGATTCATCTTTAGTCCCGGTTGAAGAAACCAACCGGGACTTAAGGGGTGAGTGTCGACACTATGATAGCGATGAGTGTCGACATTATGTCGTGAGTGTCGACACTATGTTGTGCTGCTTAATCTATAAATAGGCAGTCCTGTGAAGTTATCAACTGCAAACACGATGGTGTGAAAGAGCAGGGACAACACTATAACCAACTTCAGGGAGAAGCCTAAGGATCCAGTCCTCAGGCATCTCTCTGAAGCTGGCCATAGAGGCACTCCCTAATATATGAAATTAGTTAGCTCCCCGGCATATTGATCTAGCTAGAGAAGTTATGAACTACAAGATGGTGTGCGAGAGCATGGACAACACTACAGCCAACTTGAGGGAGATGCCGGCAGAGCCCAGTCCTCCGGCATCTCCAACAAGTTGGCCATAGATGTACTCCCTAATATGTGAAATTAGTTAGCTCCTTGGCATAAGAATAGAACAACATCTTCATAGTTCGGGAAAGTTGTAGAGAGACCAACACTAGTAGGAAACGATCCATTAGTCCCGGTTTCTAACTAGGACTACAGAATCGGGACTAAAGGCCCCCCTTTAGTCCCGCTGGTCTAGCCACAAACCGGGACTAACACTTACGACATTTATTATTATTAAAAAACTAGGACTAAGAAATCGGGACTAAAGGCCCCCTTTAGTCATACTCATATCTAGCTCTATAGTACACAGCCTCGTTGTGGTTCGATAGGGGAGGGCCGTCACCCTCGTACCTGGCGAGCTCCCTTTCCTGCCGGTTAGCAAAGAAGGCATTCCAGGTGACGAGGGTTTAACTCATCAATGCCCATTGTTATGGACTTGGGTTTTGGAGAAGGAGGGAGCGCTGGAGGCATCAGTCGGATAGCAAGCAAGCACACAGGGACGCAAGGTTTACCAAGGTTCAGGCCTCATAGAGATCCCTACTCCTGCTTGTCTGCTCTTGGAATTAATGGAGGAATCGAAGATTACAGGGGTGCGCAGATGCAATCTGGCGAGAGTTGTGGAAACTAGGGTTGCGTGTGTCCTCCTCGCCGCCCCCTCCTGGCCTTTATATAGATAGGCTAGGTCTCGGGTAGCAGGTCGAGTCGGTTACAGATTAGGGTTTTCCCTTTAAACTTTCTATCTTTAAGCTTCTTCTTGTCTCGCAAGTAATTGAGAGTCTGTGGGCCACTCGAAGTCTTCATCGGGTCATGGCAACACCGTGGGCTTCCACCGTATCTGGATCGTATATACTAAACTCGAGTACCTGCAGGGTATACCCATGTCAGTAGCCCTCGAGTGTCCAGTGGAATCGTAGATTCGACTGGGGACTTTATGAAGCCTTTCGAGTGTTCTATTTATGTCATAGGGATTGTTGATATGCATGCCTGATTTAACTGATGTATCGGTATCAGTTAACTGCCTTAGGGCTAAACAACGCAATCTACTCGAACTCGAGTCCCCGGACTCGAATTTGGAAAAGTGCTGGTGTAATTCGACTCAAGACGTGGAGGTCATATAGGAGTCGAATTCCAGTATATGGGTGTGAGCACTCGACACGTCCATCAAGGCATGTTCATCGTACCTATAGGCACGGATATATTTCTGGTAGTGCATAGCAAATGCGTTGCCAGGCCTTATTCAGGTCTTATCTTCACGCTGCAAGCGCGACATCCGAATTTCTGTCATTGCGGAGATGATTCGGATGGCCCAGGAGATGCAGTCTCTTTGCAAGGAAAAAATATGAGGCGGTGTCGCCATAGACTTTGAGTGTGGATGTTATCAACAGACAGTACGACGTACAAATAATCATAGGATGCGCGACCAGCGCTCCCTATGGGAGTAGCCCCCGAGTGCCTAGTTGAGTTGAAGACTCAGGCAGGGACTAAAGAACTTTTGCGACTGTTGTCGTCTTTTGTTTGCTTGTTTTAGTCGAATTTGCTTCCAGCGCTCCCTATGGGAGTATCCCATGATCCATAGTCTCGTAGATTCGAGTGGTTGGGTATGCTTTGAATGTCCATATTCCTGCATAAAAAGAAAATCATAGGGTGCGCGACTAGCGCTCCCTATGGGAGTAGCCCCCAAGTGCTTGGTGGAGTCGAAGACTCGAGCAAGGACTAAAGTAGTCGAAGTCTTCTAGTGCTCAATTTGATGACATCAGTGCTGACGATGTGGTGATCTCAGTTGCCCGCGTGAGCGGTTTTGACGGGACGTGACGAGCGGTGGGTCCCATTTTCTGACTTTGATTTGACCGGGCGTGCGTAATCTTTCGTTTTAACCGCGCCTCCTCGATTTCCGCGCGTAATGGAGATAGTGGGGGACGGTTCGTGCTTTGGCTTCTCCACGTGTTGGCCATGATGTGCGCCACACATCCAATAGGGTTTCTGTTGTCCGTTGGATTGCATCCGAAAGGGGGTTAAGTAGCAGCGCAGCTGCGGTAATTTTCCCATCTGCTCTTTTCTCTGCTTGTGCTTCCATCGCCATTGCTGCTGCTCTCTACTTCCTAGAGCTCATCCTCTTCGCGACGCTGGACCAACTTCGCGTGTTCCCGAGCTACTTCCTCCGCTCGCACCGCCACCACAAGATGGGGAAAAGGAAGGGAGGCGCTGCCGCTGAATCCGCCGCCGCCATTACTGCTGCCAAGAAGAAGGGCGGCTCCACCGCTGTGGGCACCCGCGCCGCTGGCTCCGGGAAGAAGAAGGGCACGGGTACCCGCATCACCAATGGTGCGTGGCGCGCATCCATCATCAAATCCTCTGAGCTCCATCTCCTCCGTCAAGATGGAGTTCTGTCATCCATGGCGGATGACTCGCGATTGCGAGGTGACGAGGTAACTCCTTGTCCTCCTACTGGTTTTCGGGTGATGTTCCTAGCGTTCATCATCCGCGGTCTTTCTCTGCCCTTGCATCCTTTCTTCAGGGGCCTCCTTTGCTTTTACGGGCTCCAGCTGCATCAGCTGTCCCCCAACTCCATTCTCCACATCGCCTGTTACATTACACTTTGCGAGTGCTGGCTCGGAATCGAGCCACACTTTGGCCTCTTTAAGAGGATCTTCAAGCTGAAGTGCCAGTCGGCATCTGGTTCCGTAGTCTATGACGTAGGAGGCTGCGGGATCCATGTCGACTCCTCCGTCACATATTTCGATATCAAGCTCATGGCGTCCGTCCAAGGGTGGAGGGACAAGTGGTTCTACATCCACAACCAGAAGGTCGACGGAGAGAACTATGGACTCGCGCCCTTTGATCCCGCGACGCCGTGTAGGAGGAGGCGTTCTTGGAAGAACGTGGTGATGCCTGGCGAGTCCGAGGAGACAGAAGTGTTGTACGAGGGTGTTTGCGACCTCGAGAGTCGCATGGGTAAAGAACAGGGAGGCGCCACCCTTATTCGCACATGGTTGTGCCATCGCATCCAGCCTCTGCAGGCCAGAGTCCACCCCATGTTCCAATGGGCTAATGCGGACGATGTCACTCGCGTATCTGCCGATGGCATTTCCGCAAGTGAAGTAGACAAGAGGTCACGAATGGAGACAAAGTATACCACCAAGGAGGTTCTCCCAGGCGAACCAATCGTACCTCCCTTCGACGCTTCTAACCCTCCTCCTGAGGTAGATTTGTGCTATGAAGTAACTTTATTTGTCGACTGCTTACGATTTCTTTGACGTATACTAAATATGTTTTCTGTATGCAGGATTGGAAGGTGTCTCCCTGTTTGCCCCCTCTTCCTGAGGGGGTTATTCCTCGTGAAGTAGATGAAGAGGACGAGTCGGAATCGATCGTCCCACTTGAAGAGGAGGAGGAAGCCCCCGAGTCCAGTGGTCCGAACACTCGCAAGCGTTCTCGCAGCGAGGATTCGGATGCCTCTTCTCCGTTGAATCTAGAGGGCCCATCCATTGGTGCGGAGGAGCCGATTCCCGCTGTCCATGTATGCTCCATAGCGCCATCTGCTCGCAAGAATATGCGGCTACCGAAGGAATCGTCTGAGTCGGAGGAGCAATCCTTCGATCTTGATAGATTTGACTGGTAAGTTCTGTATTCGTGAGTTCGTTTTGGTTCCTTCTTTGTGTTGTCATTTGCCTTGAAGCTCTTGTTTGATTTTGTGTTTCAGTCAAGTGGCGATGTCGTCTTCTGACGACGTCCAATTTTTGAAAGAGTCCGGAGTCACGGACTCCAAGTCCAAGAAGGTGGCATCGCGATCTCCTTCTCCTCCATTGGCGGCCCACTCCAGGCATAACTCATCGAGTTCCCCGCATGCTGGGGAGCATCAGATGGTTACCCGGATGACTATGCAACAACCTTCCTCGGAGTCTGTGGAGGAGCATGTAAGTATCTTGTAGTTCGCAGTCGAGCTTATTCTTGGCGTGCTTTTACTTGAACTTGGAATGTCTCTGATGCAGCTCATCGTGAAGGAAGCTGCCCGCCTGGCGGAGCAGGTGCTTAACATGGGTCGACAGCATGTGCGACTGGACAATCGCCATCGCATTATCGAAAGTAAGTTTTGACTTGGTCCTTGTCTTTTGCGAATATCATTGATTTGATTTGGTAACACTCTTTGTTTGTTGCAGCTGAGCACAATGAATTACTTCGCCATGCTGCTGCATTGGAGAAGACATTGGCCGCGGTGACAAAGAATCGTGACGAGGCAGTCGCAGCCTTGGAGGAGTCGGGGAAGCGAGAGCAGGATCTTCTTGCCTCCACTGCTGAGAGGGAGAAGATGTTCGAGGAGCAGCTTCTCTCGATTGCCAAGTCCCTCTCAGGTATGACTTTTTCATCTGGATCTGTCTTGCTCTTCTGTGTTTTGATGTATGATTGTTGCACTAATGCTTTTTGTATGCAGATGCCAGCGGCTTGAGTTTCAATGCCCAATCTCTGTGCCGCGCGGATGCTTTGGCTGGTGCCATCGCCGCAGTCGAGGACCGCAGCGTTTCCCTCTAGGAGACACTAGGGAAGGCCAAGGATGTGCTCAGTCGCATCCGTGAGGACTTGACTCCCAAGGCTGGGATGATCGACAACCTCGACGACCTGGTGGAATCCCTGGCTGGAGGAATCCTTGCGGACTTCAAAAATTCGTAGCGCTCTATCGGTGCCACCATGGCACTCAGAATGGTGCAGGCCCATGGCGTGGAGATGGATCCCGCAGCTATCTCTGAGGCGATGCTTGTTGACGCTGGAGTCCAGCAGGTAGTTTTTGCTCCCTATGCTGGTAAATGCAAAAATTACGGTCCCCAGCTTATCGAGACGCTCGCCAAGTACTCCAAAGAGCAGCGTCAAGCGAAGGCTGCGGCTTCTGGGGGTACTGCCGGCAAGTCCATGGTGTCGGAGACAGCCACGGATGCGATGAAGCCCCTGAGGCCTAAGTCCAAGTCGAAGAAACATGCTGCGCCTTAGTCTCCTTCTGTAATAGCTGTAGTGGCTTAGCCTTTTGCTTTATGGAACAGTGATTTTGTGGGGGTGTCTCAATCGAAACTTTTCCTTTGTCTGAATGCATATATGCCCTTTGCCAAATGTATTATTGGTCTCTTATTTGCTTTTTACTTGATTCATGGTAGGGTACATCGAGTGCTCCTTCGAGTGATCCTTGTGATCCTCCTTCTGCCGATGACAACGTGGCGCAGCCTCGTTCGAAGGTGGAGGAGTTGTCGTTGCTCTCGTGACTGCACGATCGTATTAAACAACTGGAGCGTGAGTTGCCCATCCTCCGTGGTAGCACTGATGTATGGAAGTCGAAGTCGGAGAAAGCCTCTGCTCGCGAGAAGTACCTATAGGGGGAGGTGGCCCAGCTGAGTGAGTAGTTCAAGTGTTAGCCTTCTATCCTCTTACCTTTTCCTTTAGTTAGTCACAGCGATGCCTATCTTTCACACTTTGCTTTTGTGTGGTGTAGTTGTCAGTGCTCGCCATCTGCAGGATGCAAAAGATCGGATCGATGTTCGAATAAATGATTTGACCCAGGAGCAGCTGCATGCGAGTGGGTACTTCTGGGTGAATCATGACCGTGCGGTTACACTTGCGACTCTGCAGGATTGTGCTTCTCGAGTCCTTCATTTTCTGAAGAAGGCGCAGTCATGCCTTAGGCACATCTATCAGACGATGTTTCCGCTGGACACTGTCCCTTCAAGCCTGTTGGCCCTTCTGGCGAGATTCCAGGATTTGAGCGCAGTTCACGAGTGCGTGCGGCAGCAGTTGGTGGCTGGTGCCAAGGCTGCTTTGTCGCTAGTGCAACTACATAGGTCTGATGTAGACGTTGCGTCTATTGCTGCTAGGCCGCCGGCTCCACCAGCAGGTTCGACCTGGAACATGGTTCCCCATTATCAGGCGGTGGATCGTCCAGCAGAAGAAATTGTCGACTTCTTTGAGGAACAGACAAACGTTCTTCTGCTGCAGCAGTAGTGTAACCTGTGTCCTGCACATAAGTGTACCAATGTTGTAAAGTTCGTATGTATATGTTGGATGTAATTCATTTATATTGATATGTAAAGAGCTTGCTAGCTTATATGTTTTGCGAGTGCATTTGTACTCTACAGTTCCTTTTCGTTAGCCTGACTTATTTTATCTCAGCGCCTTGCCAACCTGTCAGGTGCGTTGCAACTGGGTTGGTGTATCAAGGGTTCGATTGTTGTTGTGTCAGCTCCTCGGGATACTGCGTATTTGTTCATAGAACGAGGGTGTAAAGGGTGGCATAGCCCCCGAGTGATAGAATTGCTAGAAAAATAAGCAAAACACAGAGTTTCGGGGCACTTAGCTTTATTTATACGCAGAATCAGTACGAGGTACAATGTGTGGCTAAGTAGCCTGGCTGAATAGCCTTATTTGTAATGTAAGAAAAAAAAGGGAAACGACTAAGGGTAGAAGCGCCGTAGCTGCGGGATGTTCCAGGGGTTGGAGTATGCGACTCCTGTCTTGAAATCTTTGAGGCCATAGGCGCCACCTGGGATTACTTCTGTAATCACGTATGGTCCTTCCCAAGGGGACTCGAGCTTGAGGTGCCCTTGCTGCTTCAGTCGCAGGACCAGGTCTCCTTCGGCGAAGGATCTGGGGCGTAGCCTTCTGCTGTGGTAGTTGCGTAGGTTCTGCTGGTAGATCGTTGATCTTCCTGCTGCAATGTCCCGTGCCTCGTCAAGGAGATCGACGGAGTCTTCAAGTGAAAGTGTTGACTCCTGCTCGATGTACGCGCCTACCCGTGGGGCTTTAAAGCGTACTTCTGCGGGTAGCACTGCTTCAGCGTCGTGCACCATGAAGAACGGGGTATATCCCGTGGCGCTATTTGGGGTTGTGCACAGGCTCCACCGTACGGACTGTAGCTCGTCTAGCCAACATCCAGCGGCTTGCTCGAGTGGTTGGAGGAGTCGCTTCTTGAATCCATCACAGACGAGGCCGTTGGCCTTTTCGACTTGACCGTTGGTCTGTGGATGAGCTACGGAGGCATAGCTTACGTTGATTCCCAGGTTTTCACAGAAACCCTGGAACTCCTTAGAGGTCAAGTTCGTTCCATTGTCCGTGATGATGTTGTGTGGCACTCCAAAGCGATAGACAATGGACTCGAACAACTTGACGGCACTAGCTCCTGACTGGTTTGTCACTGGCATGGCCTCTATCCACTTGGTGAATTTGTCAGCTGCGACCAAGAGGTATACGTAGCCTCCTCGTGAGGATTTTGCGAGCTTGCCGACCATGTCGAGTCCCCATTGAGCAAAGGGCAAAGCCAATGGTATTGGCCAGAGTTCCGCGCCAGGTGCATGCGGTCTGTCCGCGAATCGCTGACAAGCTTTGCATCTCTGGACGATGTCCTTGGCGTCGTGCATGGCCGTGGGCCAGTAGAATCCAGCTCGTAGAGCTTTGGCGACGAGGGTGCTACTGCCGGCATGGTGCCCACAAGTCCCTTCATGGATGTCTGATAGCTCTATGTTGATGTAGAGCTCGTTGGGAACCCCAAGAGGAAGGTATGATGAGCACACCGGCAAGTTTCCCTCAGTTATGAAACCAAGGTTTAATCGAACCAGTAAGAGCAAGGAAACACCCCAAAGGTGTTACTAGCTGAGCTTTGGCAGGGTGCACTACCGGTGCTAGTAGCAACGTGGAGACCTGCACAACACACCACAGAACTTTGTCCCCAACTTGCGATGAGGTTGTCAATCTCACAATGTTTTTCACAAAACAAAGGATTAAACGTATCGAATGGAAGGAAGTAATAGTTTGCAGAAAGTAAACACAAATCAGTAAACAGTTTATAGATTGAATGTAAAAGACAAGGACCGGGATCCATAGTTCACTAGAGGTGGCTCTCCTTAGATAGATAACATGTTGGGTGAACAAATTACAGCGGGGCAATTGACAAACACCGAGAAAGCAATACATGCATATACTAATCATCTTGACTCCTTTGGAACTTGATTGGGCATTACAACATTATACATAGACCGCCATCCAACTGCATCTATGACTAATAATCCACCTTCAGGTTATCATCCGAACCCCCTCCAGTATTAAGTTGTAAGCAACATATTATTGCTTTATGAATTGCATGTAATGTAAATAATACGATTGTTCTATGAACAAAGGATTGTTGTTTTCTCCCTAGTAGCAACAGCACATCTAGTACCTTAGAGATTTCTGTCACTTCCCAGTTACGGAGGCATGAACCCACTATCGAGCATAAATACTAACTCTTGGAGTTGCTAGCATCTACTTGGCCAAGATAGCTACTAACAACGGAAAGCATGCAAGATCTCAAATAACAATGACATGATAGAATCAATAATCAATCTGAAATAGCATCTCAATATCCATCAGATCCCTCCAAACACAACATGCAGAATTACAAATAGATGATCTTGATCATGAACGGAGCTCACAAGATCTAAACATGAAAGCACAAAGGAGGAGAAACCAGCCATCTAGCTACTACATGGATCCGTAGTCCAAGGATGAACTACTCACGCATCACCTTTGGAGGCTTGCATGGTGATGAAGAAGGCCTCGGTGAATTCCCTCTCCGGCAGGTCTTGGGAAGAGCTTCAGATCCCTCCCGATCTAGGGATGGAGATGACGGTGGCTACAGACTCTTTCGTGGATTTTTGATCGGGTCCTTAGGGTTTTCCTCCCGAGGGCATCTTATAGTCAGAAGGGGAGGCCGAGGGGGTGCCGAGAGCCACCACACCACCCCCTGGCATGGGCCAGGCCTGGCCGCGCGGCCAGGTGATGTGGTGGCCCCCTGGCCCCTCTCCATCTCGTATTCTGGCACTTGATGACTTCCGGAAAAATAGGCACTTTGGCTTTTGTCCCGTCCAATTCCGAGAATATTCATTTTCTGACTTTCCTAGAATCAAAAATAGCAGAAAACAGGCAGCTGGCACTATGCCTCTTGTTAATAGGTTAGTCCAAGAAATCATAAGAAAAGTACTCCAAAGTTGGAACAAAACACAAGAAAATGGATAAAACCAAGCATGGAACATCAAAAATTATAGATACATTTGCAATGTATCAACATCCCCAAGCTTAACTCCTGCTCGTCCTCGAGTAGGTAAGTGATAAAAAGAAAGAATAATTTTTGAGGTGACATGCACCATCAAAGACTTGATCAAAGTATTTGTAAAACATTCAAAGCTGGGATCATAGTACTTCAATAATAACATGAAAGACAAAGTTCTAGCAATAAGACAAAGAAACTATGATGCAACATGAAAAGGCATAAACAAAAGATTCATGAATAACAATGCTTTGCAAGACGTTTGTTTGTTTCACATAAAGAAAACATAGCATAATAGCATTTAGCTTGTCCCTCATAGAGTAGCAAATATGAATGCATAGGACACCTTCAAAGTTCATAAGAGTGACTAGATACAATAGTTTAAAACAAGCAATAACAAGTTATGCATCAAGCAACTAGTCTTGGGACAATGCACATAGAACTAAGAATGGCCACTATGCTCTCAAAGTAGGTGCATAAAGATAGAAGGTGGAGACTCAATATAATGGTGGAAGAAAGGCCTTTTTATAAAAGGAAGTAGGGATTCAAGTCTCATAAAGAGCTTCCAAAAATTATGGTACTTATAGCTTTCAACTCTCATTGCCCCAATCATAAGCATCTTCAAGGTGATTAAGGTTAAAGTGACACAACTAAGAGGATATGCTTGACAAGTTATAAACCGAAATATCATGCCCCTTACTTACGAAAACCGATCCACATGCTACTCAACTTTAGTCATGAGTAAGCTCTTGTCATTGTAAGTATATGTGTATCATAAAGAACCGCCAACGGGGTACCCCTTGCACATGATATGGGAGCTTTCCCATAATCAAAATGACAAGGCAAGCAGACAATGAGCATCTCAGCGATCTTTTTATTTGCTATTTGCATAGGTTTTTATTAAGGATGCTTCATAGAGTGCTCATTATGGTGATGCTGCAAGTTTCCACCATGATTAGGCATGGCTTAGGCTAGCGGCCCAGACGTTTCTCTAACACACATACAAACTCCATGATCTTACAAGTTCCGCTTTTATTTCACACCGCCGGGGTCCGTAAGAAAAAGAACATGATATCAATGGGGTACAAAGTACAAGTGCAATGTTGAAAGCATTCCCCATGAAACATGGTTCTGCTAATTTCAACTTATAAAGCGCAAGCATATACGCAGCAAAGAAGGACCCAATGGTTCAAGTTTATTAAGGGCAAGAAAAGTAAAGTGTGCCATCAAGTTCGTGAGAGCTTTAATCACTAGTTTTCTCATAACAAGTTTAATTTGGAAGGTAAACAAAAGAATGAATATACTTGGAATAGCATAAGCTAGTAGTTAGGTATGGTGGACTCTTTGGAATAACTTGGTTTAGGGAGTTGGATGCATGAGTGGAACTCATACTTTGTTGTGGAGGCTAGCAAAAGACTGGGAGCGACAAACTAAGAGAGCAATAATGGCCATAATCATGCAGAGCGAAAAAACATCAGTGATCAAAGCATAAAGTGATACTACAAGTTGAAAACTAAAGGATCATAAAGGCTATGGTGACTTTGGATAGTCATAACATGGTGTGAGCATGCGCCAAGTCAACCCAAATAAAGCATCAAAGGAGAATACCACTATACTATGCTTTAATATGCTAAAACAACGCATGATTCATCCAAGGCACATTAAGCAATCTCAATTGTTTATAACAAGTCATGCTACATCAAAGAATACTAAGCATAAAGCCAAAAAAAATATCAAGCATGGCATGATGCAACATAGGCCACAGTCAAAAACAAGCTCTTTTTACCAGATAAGTATGAACTTTCCTACTCTTTTCCAAACCAAACCAAACTATTTGCAAACCAATGTACGAAAGAGGGGGTCCAACCAATTTATTCAGAAAACTAAGCAAACCAAGCAAACGAAAAACCAAAACAAAAACTAAAAAAAGAAGACGCTCCAAGAACAACACAACTGTGCATGAAACAATAAAAATGAAGCGTTTGGAAGAAACCTGGAATTTTTATTGATGAAGAAGGGGAATGCCATGGGCATCCCCAAGATTTGACGCTTTTACTTCTTGGATATTTCTTGGGGTGACACTCGTGGCATCCCCAAGCTTGAGCTTTAGTCCATCCTTCATCTCATTACTCATTCCTTCCATACACCTGAAATTTTTCCTTCATACAAAACTTCACACAATCTTTATTAGCAACATTAGTGCACTCAAGATAAACAAGTCTTAAGGTTCAGTTCTAACACCAAATAAACTTCCATTAGAACACTAGCTACTGTAGAACTTCCCTAAAAAATCTCAATTCCCCAAAAGAACTCAAGAAGGAACCAACAAGAAGCAAATGCAGAAAATGGCAGAAATCTGTCAAAACAGACCAGCAGGTAAAGACAAAAATTTTCGAAGACCTTCTGTTGCTCAAATAAACAATTGTTGAACTAACAAAAGTTAGGTAACAACCTGGGCCCTAAGCACAAAAACTTACAGCTCAATCCGACATACAGAGCTCTCTCACGAATTTTTACGGTGAAGCACAAAAATCTGTTTCGGGACAGCAACTTTCCCAATCATTACTTCTCTCTCATTAGAGGTTACTCTTGACACAAAAAGCAAATAAAAAGGATAAGGAGCAGTTATTACAGAGGTAATAATTTCCAAGACTCGTCTAAAACTTTTGGGTTATCTCCCAATAAGTACTTTTCTTTAACGCCTTTAAGTTAGGCATAAGAAGCAAGAAAAAGAATCAAGTGTTCTCAAATGAAGAAGCATTAAGATCAATACCAGAAATATTTTTAACAAGGCAAGGTATATCATCCAAATAAGTTCTAGAGGATCCTCTATCAATGATCTTAGGTTCACTATTCTGATCAAAAGGGTTCGCAGGAACAATCCAATCAAGATTCTTTTCTATGGCATCATGTATTGCTACTAGTTTAAAGGGTATTGGTATCTTAGGTTCATCCCCATTAGGTTCGGTTTTGTTCATCTTTTCTCGTGTACCAACAACATCTACACATGAGCCTAACATATTGAAACATTCAAAGACTTTCCTAGCTTCCTTGGCAACATCATAGAACTCCTTAAAGAAAGTTTCTAGAATAAAATCCCTCTTTTCAGGGTCTTCAATTTCTTTAAGCTTAAGAAACATTACTTGCATTAAGGGGTTGAGGTTAACAAACCTAGCTTCTAACATGTGAATTAAAGAAGCTGCAGAAATCTCATAGTTTGGAGCATGTTCTGCAAGGGATCTATCCTCAGTATCTTCATGCTTACTAACATGATTAAAGAATTCTTCAATATTATCTTTCCCAATTATAGAACCACTACCAATTGAAAGGTATTTCAGGGTGAATTGTAGGGATCAACATGGTGAGCTAAGGAAGAGGTGACAACTAAAGGAGACTTAATTTTTTTGTGTTTTTGATAAAGAAATCAAACTAGTAAAACTATATTTTTTTGTGTTTTTGAATAACAAAACAAGCAAACTAAGCAAAACAAAAATAACAAAGTAAAGAGATTGGTTATGAGGGACTCCCCTTGTGAAGATGTCCTTGACTCCCCGGCAACGGCGCCAGAAAAATGCTTGATGGCTTTGTGTTGATGTAGAGCTTGTTAGGAACCCCAAGAGGAAGGTATGATGAGCACGGCAGCAAGTTTCCCTTAGTTATGAAACCAAGGTTTAATCAAACCAGTAGGATCAAGGAAACACCCCAAAGGTGTTACTAGCTAAGCTTTGGCAGGGCGCACTACCGGTGCTAGTAGCAACGTGGAGACCTGCACAACACAACCATAGAACTTTGTCCTCAACTTGCGATGAGGTTATCAATCTCACCGTGTTTTGTGGAAAACAAAGGATTAAATGTATCGAATGGAAGGAAGTAATAGTTTGTAGAAAGTAAATACAAAGCAGTAAACAGTTTATAGATTGAATGTAAAAGACAAGGACCGAGATCCATAGTTCACTAGAGGTGGCTCTCCTTAGATAGATAACATGATGGGTGAACAAATTATAGCGGGGCAACTGACAAACACCGAGAAAGCAATACATGCATATACTAATCATCTTGACTCCTTTGGAACTTGATTGGGCATTACAACATTATACATAGACCGCCATCCAACTGCATCTATGACTAATAATCCACCTTCAGGTTATCATCCGAACCCCCTCCAGTATTAAGTTGCAAGCAACAGATTATTGCTTTATGAATTGCATGTAATGTAAATAATACGATTGTTCTATGAACAAAGGATTGTTGTTTTCTCCCTAGTAGCAACAGCACATCTAGTACCTTAGAGATTTACATCACTTCCCAGTTACGAGGCATGAACCCACTATCGAGCATAAATACTAACTCTTGGAGTTGCTAGCATCTACTTGGCCAAGATAGCTACTAACAACGGAAAGCATGCAAGATCACAAATAACAATGACATGATAGAATCAATAATCAATCTGAAATAGCATCTCAATATCCATCAGATCCCTCCAAACACAACATGCAGAATTACAAATAGATGATCTTGATCATGAGCAGACTCACAAGATCTAAACATGAAAGCACAAGGAGGAGAACCAGCCATCTAGCTACTACATGGATCCGTAGTCAAGGATGAACTACTCACGCATCACACGGAGGCTTGCATGGTGATGAAGAAGGCTTCGAGGTGAATTCCCTCTGCGGCGAGTGCGGGAAGAGCTTGATCCCTCGATCTAGGGATGGAGATAACGTGACTCTGAGACTCTTTTGGATTTTTGATCGGGCACTTAGGGTTTTCGTCCGAGGGCAATATATAGGCGGAAGGAGGCCGAGGGGGTGCGGGAGCCACACCACCCCAGTGCGGGCCAGCCTGGCCAGCGGCCAGGTGGTGTGGTGGCCCCTAGCCCTCCGTCTCTCGTACGGCATAATGACTTCTGGAAAAATAGGCACTTTGGCTTTTGTCCCGTCCAATTCCGAGATTATTCATTTTCTGACTTTCCTGGAACCAAAAACTGCAGAAAACAGGCAGCTGGCACTATGGCTCTTGTTAATAGGTTAGTCCAAGAAATCATAAGAAAAGTACTCCAAAGTTGGAACAAAACACAACAAAGTGGATAAAACCAAGCATGGAACATCAAAAATTATAGATACATTTGCAATGTATCAATGTCAAGGAGGACGGCCCTTCCGTCTGCGTTGGAGACGCACCGTTGGAGTACTCCTATGATGTTGCGCTTGTATAGTTCGCCGTTGATGACGGCAAATGCCTTGGATCACCGTGCGATGTGTCGCGCGTCAGTCGGGTCGTCCGGTAGCCTCTTGCTGAGAAGGTATGTGATGTAGGGTTGAGTCCAAGATGGCTCGATCATCATGACCCACATTGGTCCCTCGAGTCCTGTAAGCTCCAGGTCATCGAGTGCCATTGGCTCATTGGGTGGCGTAGCCCCCGAGTCCGTTATTGCGCTTGTTTTCTTCTCTGTGGCCTTTGGCTTGATGGAGCGTTCGCAGATACGCTCAAGAAATACCCCAGGTGGTATGGGGGCACAGGTGGAGCCAATGTTGGCGAGTGCGTCCGCCTCTTCATTGCTTTCGTGGCCTACGTGCTGCAGCTCATAGCCGTCGAAGTCCCCTTCGAGTGTGTCGTAGAGGTCGCGGTAGGCGATCATATTGTCGTTCAGCGTGTCGCACTCGTGCATCGTTTGGTTGACGACCAGTTTGGTCGCCGTAGATGATGAGCCTCTTGGCGCCGCAAGCTTTCGCCATCCGCATCCCGTGCAGCAGGGCCCCGTATTGAGCTTCGTTGTTGGAGGCAGTGAACTGCATTCGCAGAATGTATTTTAGCTTGTCTCCCCGGGGCGATGTCAGTATGACACCTGCGCCAGCTCCGTCCTTTCGTTTGGATCCATCGAAGTGCATTGTCTAGAGGTAAGACATATCTGGCTTTTCGGGGAGCTAGTTCTCCATCCAGTGCACGAGGAAATCTGGGAGGACTTGCGACTTGATCGCGTCACGCTTTTCATATGTAATGTCTCGTGGAGACAGCTTGATTCCCCAAAGCGCGACTCATCCGGTGGCGTCGGGGTTGTTGAGGATATGTGATACATTGCAAATGTATCTATAATTTTTGATGTTCCATGCTTGGTTTTATCCACTTTCTTGTGTTTTGTTCCAACTTTGGAGTACTTTTCATATGATTTCTTGGACTAACCTATTAACAAGAGCCACAGTGCCAGCTGCCTGTTTTCTGCTATTTTTGGTTCGAGGAAAGTCAGAAAATGAATATTCTCGGAATTGGACGGGACAAAAGCCAAATTGCCTATTTTTCTGGAAGGGATCAAGTGCAAGAATACGAGACGGAGAGGGGCCAGGAGCCGGCCACACCACCTGGCATGGCCAGGCCTGGCAGCGCCCGAGGTGGTGGTGGCTCCCAGCACCCCCTCGGCCTCCCCTTCCGACTATAAGATGCCCTCGGGACGAAAACCCTAAGGACTCGATCAAAAATCCACGAAAGAGTCTGTAGCCGCCGTCATCTCCATCCCTAGTCGGGAGGGATCTGAAGCTCTTCCCGGCACCCTGCTGGAGAGGGGAATTCACCCTGGAGGCCATCTTCATCACCATGCAAGCCTCCGGTGTCATGCGTGAGTAGTTCATCCTTGGACTACGGATCCATGTAGTAGCTAGATGGCTGGTTTCTCCTCCTTTGTGCTTTCATGTTTAGATCTTGTGAGCTCCGTTCATGATCAAGATCATCTATTTGTAATCCATACATGTTGTGTTTGCGGGGATCCGATGGATATTGTGATGCTATTTCAGATTGATTATTGATTCTATCATGTCTTTGTTATTTGAGATCTTGCATGATTTACGTTGTTAGTAGCTATCTTGGCCAAGTAGATGCTAGCAACTCCAAGAGTTAGTATTTATGCTCGATAGTGGGTTCATGCCTCTAGTAATCTGGGGAAGTGACAGAAATCTCTAAGGTACTAGATGTGCTGTTGCTACTAGGGAGAAAACAATAATCCTTTGTTCGTAGAACAATCGTATTGTTTACTTTACACGCAGTTCGTAAAGCAATAAATTTGTTGCTTGCAACTTAATACTGGAGGGGGTTCGGATGATAACCTGAAGGTGGATTATTAGTCATAGATGCAGTTGGATGGCGGTCTATGTATTATGTTGTAATTCCCAATCAAGTCTCAAAGGAGTCAAGATGATTAGTATATGCATGTATAGCTTTCTCGGTGTTTGTCAATTGCCCCGCTGTAATTTGTTCACCCAGCATGTTTTCTATCTAAGGAGAGCCACCTCTAGTGAACTACGGATCCCGGTCCTTGTCTTTTACATACAATGTATAAACTGTTTCTGCTTTGTGTTTACTTTCTGCAAACTATTACTTCTTTCCAGTCAATACGTTTAATCCTTTGTTTTCCGCAAAACACGGTGAGATTCACAACCTCATCGCAAGTTGGGGACAAAGTTCTATGGTTGTGTTGTGCAGGTCTCCACGTTGCTACTAGCACCGGTAGTGCGTCCTGCCAAAGCTCAGCTAGTAACACCTTTGGGTTGTTTCCTTGCTCCTACTGGTTCGATTAAACCTTGGTTTCATAACTGAGGGAAACTTGGTACTATGCTCATCATACCTTCCTCTTGGGGTTCCCAACAAGCTCTACACCAACCACGAGCCATCAACACATTTTCTGGGCGCCGTGCATTGAGCCATCAAGTGATTTTCTGGCGCCGTTGCCGGGGAGTCAAGGACATCTTCACAAGGGGAGTCCCTCATAACCAATTTCTTTACTTTGTTGTTTTTGTTTTGCTTAGTTTCTTTTTGCTTTGTTTGCTTGTTTTGTTCTTCAAAAACACAAAAAAATAGTTTTTAGTAGTTTGCTTTCTTATTGGAAAAACACAAAAAAATTAGTTCCTACCTTGAGTGCCACTATGTCTAGCCTTGCTCCAATCACTATGTCATCCGAGGAAATGATTTTCACTTTTAAACAAGGAATTGAGGAAAGTTTTAAGGAAGCTTGGTCTAGAATCTCTGATCTACATGAAAAAACTGAGCCTAAAATGACTCAAAGCTTGTTCCTTAGCAGTTTTTACCTTGGGATTGCTCTTTGCTATAGATATTCCCTAGATGCTATTGTGGGAAGAGATTTCCTCCAATGTAATGAGGATGATGCTATTAATGATATAAAGAAATTGATCCTCACTTACAACATGCCTAGCCAAACTGATATTTCCTTCGCAAAAATATTTGCTAGGTTGGATACTCTTGAGGCTAGCACTACTATATTAGAAGGGTCCTATAATACGCTTAGGGAGCATCACAATTATGTTTCAATAAATTCTGAACCATCAAAGTGGCTCCCTACAGTAAAGATTGAGATAAACACTGAAACTTTTCAAGCCCGTTGTGATATCATGTCTGAATTTTGCCTTATGCCCAAGGATATTTATGAATCTTTGAATCTTTCGGGCTTACGGAAGGAGGAAAAGAAATATCTCTTGATAATAATACTACCATATTACCTCTTAGAATAGCTGAAGGAGTGTTTACAAAGATCCTTGGGAAAATGATTTCTATTGATTATCTTGTTATTGAATGTGCAGGAAAAGGACAAATTACACTTGGAAGGTCCCTATTAGAACTCCTTGGAGCAATAATAGATGTGGGAAAGGGGACCATGCACCTTTCTTCTCCACCAAACAATCACATTTTCCCAAAGAATAAGAATAAAAATAAGAGAGGTAAAGGCAAGAAAGTTGGTTTTAATGCTTCTTCATTTGAGAACACTTGATTCTTTCTTTGCTTCTTATGCCTAACTTAAAGGCGTTAAAGAAAAGTACTTGTTGGGAGATAACCCAAGAGTTTTAGATGAGTCTTGGAAGTTATTACCTCTGTAATAACCACTCCTTATCCTTTTTATTTTCTTTTTGTGCCAAGAGTAACCTCTAATGAGAGTGAAGTAATGATTGGGAAAGTTGCTGTCCCGAAACAGATTTCTGTGCTTCACCGTAAACATTCCTGAGAGAGCTCTGTAAGTCGGATTGATCTGTAATTGTTTTTGCTTATGCCCCAGGTTGTTATCTAACTTTAGTTAGTTCAACACTTTTTGATTTGAGCAACATAAGGTCTTCGAAAAAATTCGTCTTTACCTGCTGGTCTGTTTTGACAGATTTCTGCCATTTTCTCCATTTGCTTCTTGTTGGTTCCTTCTTGAGTTCTTTTGGGGAATTGAGATTTTTGAGGAAAGTGCTACAGTATCTAGTGTTCTAATGGAAGTTTATTTGGTGTTAGAACTGAACCTTAAGACTTATTTATATTGAATGCACTAATGTTGCTAATAAAGATTGTGTGAAGTTTTGTATGAAGAAAAAATTTCAGGTGTATGTAAGGAATGAGTAATGAGATGAAGGATGGACTAAAGCTCAAGCTTGGGGATGCCACGCATGTCACCCCAAGAAATATCCAAGAAGTACAAGCGTCAAAGCTTGGGGATGCCCAAGGCATCCCCTTCTTCATCAATAAAAATCCCAGGTTTCTTCCAAACGCTTCATTTTTATTGTTTCATGCACAGTTGTGTTTTTCTTGGAGCGTCTTCTTTTTCGTTTTCGTTTTGGTTTTTAGTTTTCTTGGTTTGATTAGTTTTCTTAATAATTTGGTTGGACCCCCTCTTTCATACATTGGTTTGCAAGTAGTTTGGTTTGGTTTGGAAAAGAGTAGGAAAGCTCATGCTTATGTGGTAAAAAGAGCTCGTTTTTTACTGTGGCCTATGCTTTGTCATGCCATGCTTGATATTTTTTTGGCTTTATGCTTAGTATTCTTTGCTGTAGCATGACTTTTTATAAACAATTGAGATTGCTTAATGTGCCTTGGATGAATCATGCGTTGTTTTAGCATATTAAAGCATAGTATAGTGGTATTCTCCTTTGATGCTTTATTTGGGTTGACTTGGCACATGCTCACACCATGTTATGACTATCAAAAGTCACCATAAGCCTTTATGGTCCTTTAGTTTTCAACTTGTAGTATCACTTTATGCTTTGATCAATGATGTTTTGTCGCCCTGCATGATTATGGCCATTATTGCTCTCTTAGTTTGTCGCTCCCAGTCTTTTGCTAGCCTCCACAACAAAGTATGAGTTCCACTCATGCATCCAACTCCCTAAACCAAGTTATTCCAAAGATTCCACCATACCTACCTACTAGCTTATGCTATTCCAAGTATATTCATGTTTTTGTTTACCTTCCAAATTAAACTTTGTTAGAAAAAAAAGTGATTTAAGCTCTCCTCAATGGCTTGATGGCACACTTTTATTTATGCTAAAAAACTAACTTGACCCATTCTTTTTTTCTTGTTATATGCTGCTTTATTGCGCTAAGTTGAAATTAGCAGAACTATGTTTCATGGGGATGAAGGGAATATGCCCGAGAGGCAATAATAAAGTGGTTATTATCTTATTCCATGTTTAATATAAATGTTTATTTTGCATGCTATAATTGTATTGATCGGAAACGTCAATACATGTGTGTTTAATAAACAAAAAGGGTTCCTAGTTATGCCTCTCTTATAGACTAGCTTGTTGATTAACAAGATGATCAAGGTTTCCTGATCATGGACATTGGATGTTGTTAATAACAAGGTCACAACATTGGTGGAATGATGTGATGAACATTCATCCGGAGTATAGCATTATGATCAAAGTCATTATGTTTATATTGCTATAACATCATACGAAGTAATCTTAGTCCTTGGACCATGAGATCATGTTAATTGCTAACACCGGAAGAGTATCTTGATAACATCAAACATCACACCATAACAGGGTGACTATAAATGTGGGTTCAGTGCTACGAAGGTGTTATGTTGAGGATCATGGATCAAGAGTAGAATTTGTCAATCCCGATGACGGATAGATATACTCTGGGCCCTCTCGGTGATATCACATTGAGATAGCTTGCAAGCAAATGATGTGATCACTAGAATGTTATATCACGGGAACGGGAAAAGAGTGCATGTCGGTAACGAGATCAAACTAGGTATGGAGATACCGATAATCGAATCTCGGACATGTAATATATCGCGAGACAAAGGGATTTAGTTACTAGCGTTAAAGGTTCTCACAATCATAGAAGTCATCGTTGAATGTGTAGGAGTCAGTATGGATCTCTAGGTCCCGCTTCTGATTATTGATCTAAGAGGGGTCTCGATCATGTCTGCATTATTCGTGAATCGTAGGGTGACACACTTAAGGGATACCGACACCATTTGGAGCAAATATGTTTCAGATAAAGATTTAAGAAAGCGCTGGAATTATTTCAATAGACACCAAAACTATTTCGAGTGAAATTGCTGAAATTGGTTGTGCATGTAATATTGAAATGTTGCGGGGGGTTTTATTTTAATGTTTGTTAATTAAAGTAATTAACAAAATTCTGAATAAAAATAATAAAAGAGTTTTATTAAATGAGAGAGCATTAAATTTGGAGAAATTTAATGCATTTAAAGTGGAGACTTTAAAAGAGAATGTGAAGGGGCATTTTAATGTGGAGGGGTTACCACCACATGAATGGGGAGGTGAGTCACCCCCATGCATAAATCCATGGAGAGAGGGGCACCCCCCTCCTCCTATAAAAGTCCCCCCTCACTCCCCTTCTTCCACACACCTCCTTGTGAAGGATCTCTCTCCCCCTCTAGTATTATTTCCCCATGGTCTCGGATTAGCAAGATACATGTTCCCGATGGCTTTATCTGGAAAGGAGTTGCTGCTTCTGCTGCTTTGCTGGAGCGAAGGACGGAGGTTGTCGGGTACCGGACGTGTGTGCGATCACGGATGCACCGCTGCTTTGCGGTGCTGGACTTGGTGGTGCTGGAGCTAGATCTAAAGGACGTGCTGGAGCCGGACCTTCTCGGACTTCCTCACGATCTTGAGATTGGCAAGTGTATGACTACATCAACCACGAGTTCCTACTCGTTAACAAAACTCGTTGTCTTCGAGGGTAAGTTCTCGTTGGATGTATGTCCACCAGTTGCTTTGTACCTAGTAGATAGATCTTGGCGTGTAGTTCTCATCGTAGGAATTTTTTGTTTTCTATGCTGCAGACCCAACAGTGGTATCAGAGCCTAATCTATGTGTAGGTGCTTTGCACGGGTAGTACACATATGTTTATATGTGGGCAATGATGATCATGTTATTGCATCTTCTATGTATTTTGGATATTGGTGGCATAGTGGGATGAAGCGGCCTGGACCAACCTTACATGTCATCGTACATGAGACCGGTTCCACGACTGACATGCAACTTGTTTTGCATAAGTGGCTGGCGGGTGTCTGTCTCTCCTACTATATTCAATATCTGATTTACAACGAGTTACTAATAACTTAGTTATCCTTGTTGTGGTTCATGTTCGTAGGTAAGAACGGTTCCATCTCCGAAAGCCCTAAGCCACGTAAAACTTGCAATTGACAAATTAGAGGCGTCTAGTTTAGATCGTTGCTGGGCTAGTGTCTTGATATGGTATTGTTGTAAGTAGATGTATGATAGATACTCTTACAACACACTCAACGTGTAAGTTCCATAGACCTTGGCCTTACACACAAAGGAATGATAGAGATCATACGACGATGCAAATGATAGAGATCAAATGCATGGACCATATCATCTCAATTTACACATTAGATGTTAGCATCTTATACCTCTAGTTTGGCGCTTTCTGTAGCATTGTAAGATGATCCCTCATTTAGATATCAAGATAAAATGTGTTCTTCCTTAAGTATGCACCGTTCTGTGGATCGTGTTTCGAGACATCACGTGATGATCGGGTGTAGTCGACTCTACGCTTTCATACAAACGGGTGTAAGACAGTTTTACACACGCGAGTACTAAGGTTCTTACTTGGCGAGCCTAGCATGTACAGACATGGCCTCGGAACATGGACCGAAAGGTTAAGCATGAGTCATATAGTTGATGTGATGCCCATATTGATGCTCGCCTTTGAAGCTACACCGACTCACGTGATGATCGGACTTGGTGTAGTAGATTTGGTTCATGTAATCACCAAAAAGGCACGAGGGATGTCGTTTTTGAGTGGGAGTTCATTTCTAATTTGGATTAGTCGAACTAAATTTGTCATAAACTAAATCGAAGTGAATTTGCATAATTTGTTGTAGTCATTGGCGTGTGTTCACTACCTTATGCTTAGTTTTAATTGAGATAATAGAACTATAGAAATCTGGATATTTACTTTAGGAACTGGTATCGTATTGTTTTGAATGTCAATTTAAAGTTTATAAGTCCTATTGCAAACTTTCAGCAAACTCTATGAGGTTTAATAAGTAGTATTAAATCAAGAGTAAGAATTCCAATGTTAGTATCTAAAGTATTATGTTTGCCTCCATGATTATTGATATTTAAAAGTTGTTTTAATATCAAGGTTATCTAGGAGCTGAAAGAATTGTTTCAAAAACCATCATGTGTGAAAGATATTGTGATATCTGAAACAATGTTTTTGGTTGCATTATGATAGAGTATAATTTAGCAAAATACATGTTCTCATATTGTATGAAAATTTGTGAAGGATGGAGATGCTAGGCATCCGAATCTCCCAAAAAGGTTTTTGGGAACTAAAATTATACTCGTCATTCTTCCTTATAGGCTATAGTAGCTTGATCATGAAAGTTGTCATGATAAGGATGAAAAGAAGATGTAAGTAAAATGTTTACTACACTAAAAGATTACTAAAGAATGGATTTTTGAAAGAATACCTAACATTTGATGATGGTGATCCACTTCAAAGTGCAAGTCCTAAGGTATTAGTATTTGACTATATACGCTTTGTACTATGTGTCATATGAATGACACCACTATTGATGTTGATAAATTCTTTTAAAAGGAAAAGGAATTGCTGAAAGAGAATCTATAAAATATTTGGCAGAAAAGAAAAAGTTGGAGATGTCCAACTTAGGTATATAGAAGATATACATGTTATGAATGTATTCCTTGCTTGTTAAACAATGTGGTTCTGAGGTATTAGATACCGGTATTGGATACCGAATTGGTTGGTATGAAGTGGCATACAGGACAACGCAATTCATGAACTACAATGGCCTAAGTAACTAGCAAGAGAATAAGTGATGATGTTCATCGAAAACAAATAAAGTGTTATAGTGTTTTTCGTTGTCATCAAACCTAGCCTTCAAGATTTGTTTAAATAATTGTTATTTTGTTCCGGTATTACGAGAACAATGGTTGTTCAAATAATTACCGTATTCCATAAAATATGGATGAACTTTTACAAGTCTAGTGGGAGAAATCACATCCATAAACACTATTGCTAAAATGTCGCAAGGCAAATGATTGAAAGATCACTTATGAAGTGACATCGCTGTTTAAATTATATTGGAAAGAGAACATGAAGAAACTCCATGTTGATGGATTTTTGGAGTCTTTTGATTTTGGTCAATTGACGCTGGTGAGACTTTCCTCGAGATAATTGAAACTCCGTCCATAGGCCAAAGAGGAACGGATGACTAATTTATTGGATATTATGCATGTAGATGTATATAGTCCATTATGTGTAGACATATGCGATGGATCTTTTTGCTTCATATACTTTATCCAGAAATTTAAGTGAATATATATGTATATTTACTTAATAAGGAAGAAGTATGAAACATTTGAAAAAATTTCAAAGACTTTCAAGATGAAGTGGAAAATCATTGTAACAAGAAAATAAAGAGTTTATGATTCGATCATAAAGAAAGATATTTGAGTTACGTGTTTAGCAAAAACACCTAAGATTTGAGGAATTGTTCCATGATTTGTGTTTCCCGATAAACCATAGGAGTATGGCATATTTGAGAGATGAAATCAAACCATGTTTGACAAGGTAAAATCAAAGGTATCATTTATAAAACTACCATTATGTTTTAAGGATTAAAGATTTAGAGACTACTGCTTTTACAATGAAAAGAGCACCATCGTGATCCATTGAAATGACACCATATAAGTTATGGTTTGGGATAAAACCTGAATTGTCTTTTCTTAAATTTTGGTATGCTATGCATAAGTAAAATGTTTACAACCAAAGTCAGATAAGCACGTCTTTGTAGGTTATCCCAAAGAATTTGTTGGGAATTTCTCCATAACACCAAGGACAAAAGAGTTTGTTACTTGGAATTTCAAGTTTCTTGAGAAGGAATTTTTCGCGAAAAGTTAAGTGGGAGGACAATAGAACTTTGATAAGGTTGTTGAACCTTAGCTATATGTGCTAAGTAGCGCAGCACCGGAAAGTGTCCCGGTGGCGGCCACAATGCTCATGGCTCCCGTGATTACAAAGGTTGTGATCTCGGAGATTAGAGTTCCTATTGAACCGCGTGGGTCGGTAAGAATCAAATAGTGTGATTTGATAAGCAAGTCGTTGTTGTTTTGACAATAATGAACCGACTACATGCAAAGAAGCAATGATGGGCCCTGACTCCATAATATGACTAGAAGTCATAGAATCCGTGATAATATCCATACATGAGAAATCAAGTTTGTGAACTTGGAAGACCCTCCGGAAAGGCGTGAAGCCTATCGGTCGTGTTTGGATCTATAAGGAAATAAGACATGGATGTTTAACATCTATGAAATAGTCGACATGTCGGAAAGAAGTTTACGACAATGTTCAAGGAGTTGACTATGACAAGATTTGATCTTTCATAGCGATATTTAGTCTTGACGGATTAATGTAGCAACCACTACATATAATTTGATGTATGGTAGTTGAACAAACAAAACAATGTTCTTCTAATAGAACGGTTACCTAGGACATGTACATGACATGGTCCGAAGTGTTTTGTTAATTCAAAGGGTGCTAAAAGGGCATGCAAACTTCAATAGTTGAAGTAAGCATAGCGGAGTTGGAATCTTCACCATGATGAAACTGTTAAAAGAGTTTAAATTCATCGGAGATGATGAAGATGCTTGCACTTGCAAGAAATTAAGTGGGAGCGCTGAGACATATTTCTAATACATTATGTAGAGAACATATTGTTGCATGGAAATGATGTATCTTGTATTGACACAAGTTAAGAATTTCATTAAAATAAGATTTCGATGAAAGACTTGGGCAAACTCGGAATATTTGGCATCAATATCTATATGGATAGATTGAGGAGCTAATATGGTTGTGCCAGACATACATATATGAGATATCGAAAGGGTTCAATATGGAAACAACAAGAAAGGTTCTTGCTGCATGGAAAGAATTGTATCAAGATTCAAGTGTTTCAACACTTGGTGAGTAAAATCACATGAAGATTTTGATCGATTATACCATGATATGTATATATCCAAAATGTCCTATGCTCTAAATGTTATGAGCACATACCAGAATGATTCATAACATGATCATTGGACGATAGTAAAGATATTCTTATGAGCTTTGGAAGAACTAAGAATATATCATGTATAAGTGACAAATAGTTAAAGGTAGTTCATTGTAAAGTGTTACATTGGTACTAGTTTTGTCACAAGATACAAATTAAATTTATCTCAATTTAGACTATGGGTGGCACAATGTAATGGAAAGGATGTTCCATGATGTATTTGGATGAGTTCAAAAGTTGAGACATTGTGACGGATACTACAACAAAAGGCTAAGTATATAACTGCTATAGTAGCAGCAAAGGAGGGCATTTGTGTTACGTAGTTTGTTATCAAACTGGGTGTGGTTCAAAGTGGGCTAATACTATGAAGATATATTGTGTGACAATAATATCAACATATTTTAAGCCGAACGAACTAAAGGTCTCACCAAAGGACCAAATTTATAACGCCATCTCATTTGAGAATGAGTGATGCGTAGAGACGCAAAGACATGCAAATACACACGGACCTGAAACTATCAGATCCGAAGATTATGTTAACCACTAGCAATCGCGTATATGCAACACCAGAAAGCCATAGGTGTTCAATACGCAAAGTTTTCAAACTAGATTATTGACTCTAGTGCAAGTGGGAGACTGAAGGGAATATGCCCGAGAGGCAATAATAAAGTGGTTATTATCTTATTCCATGTTTATGATAAATGTTTATTTTGCATGCTATAATTGTATTGATCGGAAACGTCAATACATGTGTGTTTAATAAACAAAAAGGGTTCCTAGTTATGCCTCTCTTATAGACTAGCTTGTTGATTAACAAGATGATCAAGGTTTCCTGATCATGGACATTGGATGTTGTTAATAACAAGGTCACAACATTGGTGGAATGATGTGATGAACATTCATCCGGAGTATAGCATTACGATCAAAGTCATTATGTTTATATTGCTATAACATCATACGAAGTAATCTTAGTCCTTAGACCATGAGATCATGTTAATTGCTAACACCGAAAGAGTATCTTGATAACATCAAACGTCACACCGTAACAGGGTGACTATAAAGGTGGGTTCGATTACTCTGAAGGTGTTATGTTGAGGCTCATGGATCAAGAGTGGAATTTGTCAATCTCGATGACGGATAGATATACTCTGGGCCCTCTCGGTGATATCACATTGAGATAGCTTGCAAGCAAGTGATGTGATCACTAGAATGTTATATCACGGGAACGAGAAAAGAGTGCATGTCGATGCGAGATCAAACTAGGTATGGAGATCACGATGATCGAATCTCGGACATGTAATATATCGCGAGACAAAGGATTTAGTTACTAGCGTTAAAGGTTCTCACGATCAAAGAAGTCATCGTTGAATGTGTAGAGTCGATATGGATCTCCGGTCCGCTTCGATTATTGATCGAGAGGGTCTCGATCATGTCTGCATTATTCGCGAACCGTAGGGTGACACACTTAAGGGATACCGACACCATTTGGAGCAAATATGTTTCAGATAAAGATTTAAGAAAGCACTGGAATTATTTCAATAGACACCAAAACCGTTTCGAGTGAAATTGCTGAAATTGGTTCTGCATGTAATATTGAAATGTTGCAGGGGGTTTTATGTGAATGTTTGTTAATTAAAGTAATTAACAAAATTCTGAATAAAAATAATAAAAGAGTTTTATTAAATGAGAGAGCATTAAATTTGGAGAAATTTAATGCATTTAAAGTGGAGACTTTAAAAGAGAATGTGAAGGGGCATTTTAATGTGGAGGGGTTACCACCACATGAATGGGGGAGGTGAGGAGTCACCCCCCCATGCGCCGGCCATGGAGAGAGGGGCACCCCCCTCCTCCTATAAAAGGCCCCCCTCACTCCCCTTATTCCACACACCTCCTTGTGAAGGATCTCTCTCCCCCTCTAGTATTATTTCCCCATGGTCTCAGATTAGCAAGATACATGTTCCCGGTGGCTTTATCTGGAAAGGAGTTGCTGCTTCCGCTGCTTTGCTGGAGCGAGGGACGGAGGTTGTCGGGGTACCGAACATGTGTGCGATCACAGATGCACCGCTGCTTTGTGGTGCTGGACTTGGTGGTGCTGGAGCTGGATCTGAAGGGCGTCTTTGGGCGGACCTGCTCGGACTTCCTCACGATCTTGAGATCGGCAAGTGTACGACTACATCAACCACGAGTTCCTACTCGTTAACAAAACTCGCTATCTTCAAGGGTAAGTTCTCGTTGGATGTATGTCCACCTGTTGCTTTGTACCTAGTAGATAGATCTTGGCGTGTAGTTCTCATCGTAGGAAATTTTTTGTTTTCTATGCTACGGACCCAACAGGGGAATGCTTTCGACATTGCACTTGTACTTTGTACCCCGTGATATTATGTTCTTTTGCTTACGGATCCCGGCGGTGTGAAATAAAAGTGGAACTTGTAAGATCATGGAGTTTGTATGTGTGTTAGAAAGCGCTTTGGGCCGCTAGCCTAAGCCATGCCTAATCATGGTGGAAACTTGCAGCATCACCATAATGAGCACTCTATGAAGCATCCTCAATAAATACCTATGCAAATAGCAAATAAAAAGATCGCTGAGATGCTCATTGTCTGCTTGCCTTGTCATTTTGATTATGGGAAAGCTCCCATATCATGTGCAAGGGGTACCCTGTTGGCGGTTCTTAATGATACACATATACTTACAATGACAAGAGCTTACTCGTGACTGAAGTTGAGTAGCATGAGGATCGGTCTTCGTCAGTAAGGGGCATGAGTTTATAACTTTTCAAGCATATCCTCTTAGTTGTGTCACTTTAACCTTAATCACCTTAAAGATGCTTATGATAGGGGCAATGAGAGCTGAAAGCTATAAGTACCATAATTTTTGGAAGCTCTTTATGAGACTTGAATCCCTACTTCCTTTTACAAAAGGCCTTTCTTCCACCATTATATTGAGTCTCCACCTTCTATCTTTATGCATTACTTTGAGAGCATAGTGGCCATTCTTAGTTCTATGTGCATTCTCCCAAGACTAGTTGATTGATGCATAACTTGTTATTGCTTGTTTGAAACTATTGTATCTAGTCACTCTTATGAACTTTGAAGGTGTCCTATGCATTTATATTTGCTACTCTATTGAGGGACAAGCTGAATAGTTTTATGCTATGTTTTCTTTATGTGAAACAAACAAACGTCTTGCAAAGCATTGTTATTCATGAATCTTTTATTTGTGACTCTTCATGTTGCATCATAGTATCTTTGCTTATTGCTAGAACTTTGTCTTTCATGCGATGATTGAAGTACTTTGATCCCAGCTTTGAATGTTTTGCAAATACCTTGATCAAGTCTTTGATGGTGCATGTCACCTCAAAAATTATTTCTTTTTTATCACTTACCTACTCGAGGACGAGCAGGAGTTAAGCTTGGGGATGTTGATACATTGCAAATGTATCTATAATTTTTGATGTTCCATGCTTGGTTTTATCCACTTTCTTGTGTTTTGTTCCAACTTTAGAGTAATTTTCATATGATTTCCGCAATACGTTTATTACTTCTTTCCATTCAATACGTTTAATCCTTTGTTTTTCGCAAAACACGGTGAGATTCACAACCTCATCGCAAGTTGGGGACAAAGTTCTGTGGTTGTGTTGTGCAGGTCTCCACGTTGCTACTAGCACCGGTAGTGCGCCCTGCCAAAGCTCAGCTAGTAACACCTTTGGGATGTTTCCTTGCTCCTACTGGTTCGATTAAACCTTGGTTTCATAACTGAGGGAAACTTGCTGCTGTGCTCATCATACCTTCCTCTTGGGGTTCCCAACGAGCTCTACATCAACCACGAGCCATCAACACATTTTCTGGGCGTCGTGCATTGAGCCATCAATATGCCCAAGCGGGGCGTCGTTGACCACCACGATTGGGTGCTCCTGGAAGTAGTGGCGCCGTTGCCTGGCTATCACGAAGACGCCATAAGCTAGCTTCTGGTAGTGCTGGTACCGCCGCTTTGTTGACGTGAGCACCTCGCTGAGGTAGTAGACTGGGCGTTGCACCCCGTGGACCTTGTTTTCCTCGGCTTGTTCCACCATGAGCATCGTGTTGACCACCTGGTTGGTGGCGGAGATGTATAGCAACAATGGTTCTTTTTCGTGTGGAGTCACTAGTACTGGCGAGGTGGATAGTAGACGCTTGAGGTCTTCGAATGCTTCCTGCGCCTCGTCGGTCCACTCGAACTTGTTAGCTTTGCGGAGAAGTTGGTAGAAAGGCAGTGCCTTTTTGGCCATTCGACTGATGAATCGACTGAGCGCCGCAATTCGCCTAGCCAGCTGTTGGACGCCTCTTACGTTCTTCGGCTTCTCCATGGCCAGCATGGCTTTTATTTTCTTCGGGTTCGCCTCAATCCCTCTCGCGGAGATGAGATACCCGAGTAGTTGCCCAGATGGTACGCCGAAGGCACATTTGTCCGGATTGAGCTTGATCCGGTAGCGGTCGAGGTTGGCGAAGGTTTCGCGTAAATCGTCGATTAGTGAGGCTTCCTCTTTGGTTTTGATGACGATGTCGTGAACATAGACTTGGATGTTGCGACCAAGTTGATTCTTAAGGCAAGCCTGCATGCACCGCTGATAGGTGGCTCCTGCATTTTTGAGCCCGAAGGGCATTGTGTTGTAGCAGAACACACCAAAGGGCGTTGTAAACACCGTTTTCTCTTGATCCTCCCCCTTCATTCAAATCTGATTATAGCCTGAGTAGGCATCGAGGAAGCAGAGGCGCTCACATCCCGCAGTGTAGTCGATGATTTGGTCGATTCGCGGCAGCGGGAAGTGATCCTTTGGGCAGTGCTTATTCAGGGAGGTGAAATCCACGCACATCCGCAGGATATCCGTGTCCTTTTTAGGTACCAGCACCGTGTTGGCGAGCCAAGTACTTTCCTTGATCTCGCGTATGAATTTGGCGTCGAGGAGTCTGTTGATCTCCATTCCGACCGCTTTTGCTCTTGGTTGAACGATCGCGGATTATCGCTTGGTAACCTTATGCAGGTTGACATTGAGTGCATGCTCGGCGAATTCTCTGGGAACCCCTGGCATGTCCGCTGGACACCAGGCGAAGATTTCCCAGTGCTCACGGAGGAATTCGACGAGCGCGAGTTCCTATGCGGAACTCAAGTTGTTGGCGATGAGGGTCGTCTTGGTCGGGTCCGATGGGTGGACCTGTACTTTCTTCGTGTGCACCGACGAGTCGAAGGACAAGTCGGGTGAACTCGACCGGCTCAGGGGAGGCAGATTGTTGTTTGTCGACTCCTTCAATCTTGCGAGCTCCTCCTGTATACCCAAGGACTGGGAGATTCTGTTGAATTCTCTGTCGCAGCTGTTGGATCTCTCGAAGCTCCCGTTGATTGTGATGACGCCGTTTGGACCTGGCATTTTCATCTGTAGGTTGGCGTAGTGTAGCACTGCCATGAACCTAGCGAACGCGACGTGTCCGAGGATGCAGTGGTACTGTGAGGGTCAGTCGACGAATTCGAAGTCTATGCGTTCGCGTCAAAAGTTTTGCGGTGTGCCGAAGATGACGTCGAGGTTGATTTTGCCCAGGGTATATATGCTCTTCCCTGGGACGATGCCATGGAACGTCGTGTCCGAGACCTCTAGGCTTGTCAGAGGGATCCTCATCGCGTGCAAGGTACTTCCGAACATGAGGTTGATGCCGCTCCCGCCATCCATGAAGACGCGACTCATGTCGAAGCCTCCGATCTGCACCTCGAGTATGAGGGGACAGTGTCATGGACGAGGGACTTGGCGCAGGTGGTCGCGTTTGTCGAAGGTGATGCAGGAGTCGCTTCCGCTGAGGTACTCAGTGGTGGAGGGCAGGGAGTTTGTCGCCAAGTTGACTTGGCGAGTGATGGCCTTCTGCACCCGATTTGAGGGGTCTCCCTTTTGGATCATCATATTGCCTATGACCCGTGGGTACGGTTCGCCCCCGTGGTGCTGATCTGGCGCAGCTGCGGGCAGTGGTGGAGGAGCTCAATGTGCCACGACGCCTGGGGAGGTTCCGTAGCCCCTGTTGATCGTGTCGCGATTCATCCTAGCCAGGCCCTCGTGGAGCTCGAGGACCTCGCGGCAGTCCTTGAGAAGGTGGCTGGATTTTTTCTTGTCGTCGTGCTTGTCTATGTAGAAGTGCACGTTGCACGGTCCGAACAGTTTGTCCTCGATAGTTGTTACGGGTGCCTCTTCGCGAGTGCGGCACTGCCATACCTGAGTGGTTTTCCCGGAGTCACGGTGTCCACTGCTGTGATAGCCACTGTTGTGGTTGTCATCCCGCATGTCGGCGTAGCCGGCTACGACCATGTTGATGTCGTCGCGATCATCGTAGATGCGCATTCGACGCTTGCTTCAGCGATCACATCTGCGCTCGAGTTCCGCTTCGTCGTCGGAGTGAACGCGGTTTTTCACCGAGTCTTCTCCATCTGCCCACCGATTCGCGATTTCCATCAGGTGGTCAATTGTTTTGGGCTTCGAGCGGCCCAGCTCCTCCCTGAGCTCTAGGCGGCGGATGCCACCATTGAATGCGTCGATTGCGCGATCTTCCGAGATGTTTTCTGCGGAGTTCTTGATGATGGACCACCTCTAGATGTACGAGCGTAGCGATTCGCCCGACCTTTGCTGGCAGCTCCTCAGTTCTTCGATTGATGTGGGCCTTTTGTAAGTGCCCTTAAAGTTGCACACAAAGCTGTAGACCAGCTCTTCCCAGCTGCGAATGGATCCGCGCGGGAGATTGTTGAGCCATCCTCGGGCGGCGCCCTGCAGCTGTAGCTGCAGGCATTGCATGGCCGTGCTTTGACTCCCGCTGTGGAGCCTGACGGAGGAGATGTGGTCCTCCAACCAGATTTTTGGGTCCTGCAGGCCATCAAATTTTGGGTTCTCCGATGGGAGCTTGAACCCCTTGTGCATTCGCTTCTGCCTGATAGTCATGCTGAAGCATCTGGCGCCACAGAGCTCCATGTCTTCGTCCTCTGAGTCAGTCGAACGGGCACGTCGTGCCCTTGATTTATCGATTTTGCGCTGCATGAGGTCATCGCGCGCATCGTAATCGTGATCGTGCCGCTTTGAGCGGCGACGTCGAGACAGATCATGACTGTCGTCGCTGGAAGAGGGTGAGGAATAGCATTTTGCCAAAGCCTTGCCATTTTTTGGCTCCGGCGTCGGCTCTTTGTCAAGAGCTGCCTCGATTAACCCCAAGCCCGTGATCGTAGATCAGTGCATGGCGGCTCGAGGATCTCTGGCCGTCGGCTTATTGTTGAGGAGGTACATGGTGGCCGCTGTTACCGCAGCTTGCGATGTCTTTGGGACCACGTTGCCCCGTGTGTCGACTGTCATAGAGCTGAAGTCAAGGACTTTCGCAGCTTCTATGCGCTCCTGCTCGGTGAGGTGGGCCATTCGAGATCGCCTTTTGTTGGCCACGTACTCATTGCCCTTGGAGGAGGATCATCCGTGGGAGGAGAGCTCGGCCCGTCGAAGACTCGACTCGTCCGCCGCCTTTTTACGCGCTTCGAGTCGCGCGATCGTTTGTAACTGGCGTCTGTACTCCTCTTTTAGTAGCCAATGATAGCCCATCAGCAGGTCTTGCGGCGTGCCAGGGGCAGAGGATTGCCTCGTAGAGCTTCTCGGCAATGGGCCCACTCGTTGTCATTGAGTCTGATCACGACACGTTCACCAGTGTGTTCGTTCACCATGGTTGGAGGTTCGAATGCCCCTCCATTGTTGACGGGCGCGCCATTCCCACCGTTGGTGGGGCCACCGTTGGGTGGCCCGCCGTTAGGTATGCCACCGTTGGGTGGATCAGGACCATTGCCACCATTTTCGCGATTGGCGCTCGTTTTGCCGGCGTTGATGACGGCGCACATGAAGTGGATGGGGAAGCTGTTGCTTCCGCAACTTTCGGATCCGGAACCGTAGGCTCCATCTTCCGTTGCTAGGTCACCCAGATCGGATCTGCGACTGTTGTCGCTGTCCATGCTCTCAGCTGCTGCTGAGGTGTTGAGCTCGCTGAGGGTGCCGATTGGTGGCGGGAACCACAATGTTGGAGCAATCGCAGATGCTATTGGCTGGTCAGGCATGCGAAGCGTGCCCATCTGAACAACTTGGAAGCGGAAGCTCCCGATCGCCAGGCTGATTCCATCACCTACGGACTCGAAAGCCGGGCGAGTGGCTGGCGTATGGACGGTGAAGTCGAACACGCCGAAGAGCTGGCGAATCTCCGCTATTGCGGAGTTGTAGATCACGATTGATGGGGCCAAAGAAGCCGCAACATCATCACTCCCAATTCCCACAGATGGAGCCAATTGACGAGGGCTTAACTCATCAATGCCCATTGTTATGGACTTGGGTTTTGGAGAAGGAGGGAGCGCTGGAGGCATCAGTCGGCTAGCAAACAAGCACACAGGGACGCAAGGTTTACCCAGGTTTAGGCCTCGTAGAGGTCCCTACTCCTGCTTGTCTGCTCTTGGAATTAATGGAGGAATCGAAGATTATAGGGGTGCACGTGTGTCCTCCTCGCCGCCCCCTCCTGGCCTTTATATAGATAGGCTAGGTCTCGGATAATAGGTCGAGTCGGTTACAGATTCTGATTTTCCCTTTAAACTTTCTATCTTTAAGCTTCTTCTTGTCTCACAAGTGATTGAGAGTCCGTGGGCCACTCGAAGTCTTCATCGGGCCGTGGCAATGCTGTGGGCTTCTATCGTATCTGGACCATATATACTAAACTCGAGTACCTGCAGGGTATACCCATGTCACTAGGTATTGTAGTTGTCGGGATCTCAATGGGGATCCTTCCGCTGCTCCGGCGTGAGCTCGAGGTAGAAGTAGTTTGTGATGACCGTCTTGTAGGAAAGGGAGCTAACTCTAGCTCGACAAAAATAAAAGAGCAAGAGGAAAATGAGAAGAATGTTGCATTCTTTCTAAAATGAGAGATGCAAGTACAAAATGCTACACAAACAAGTTGGTAAGAGAAAATATCGAAAAGTTATGAAACACCCATAAAATTGAATTTGCGAGGAAGGGGATCGTCTAAAACTATAATAAAATTTTAATGTAATATATAGATCGAGCGTCTTACATAAAATCAACTTGGCTACAGAAATATCAATTACAGTTAACAAATTCAGACCAGTTGGCTGATACAAAATTGTCTAAATCCAGTTAGAGAATGGAATTTTTTCCCCGTCAGATTGGATGTGAGAACAAGTTGCCTGGACTCCTTGATCTAGTTCGTACTACAGATTACAATTCGAAAATCCCTTTGCATCTTTAAATGATTCAAGTTGCAAGTGCATCTGCTCGCTTAAATTTGTGAAACATGAAACTGTTAAAATACACATATAAGACAAGTTTAACATCATGCTCAATTTGAAACCATGGGTAGATTAATGGCAGGATTCAAACAGTGCAGCAACACGTAAGAACCTTGTAAACTGTGTCTATATTTTTTTAGTGATTTCAAGGATAGGCATGTAGCAGTAAAAATATTAAAGAAAACGATTTTCAGTGTCTCAACTAATGAACTAAAAATGTTATATCAGAGAACACAATAATACAACACTTACTCACATTGGATAAATTATATTTTATACTTCTAATTGAAATTGGCCAAACGTAGAACAATCGGACAACAGGTAATGCATCACTCAAACATTTTAAGAGATTAGGAAAAAAATTGCTATGATCAAGAATATTGTTTGGACAATCTAGCCTGGAAAAAGGCTGGTCGTAAATTTACTTACCAGCTGCCTCTCCATTTCGTTCGGATGGATGTAAAATTTTATTTGATAACAATATCTAGTCTAAAATTACTCCCTTCGTTTCATACTATAAGATGTTTTAACTTTGTGAAGATAATGTATCTAAGGTTCGAACAGGTTCACTCTGAATCTATACGCTAAAAAGTGTCTAGATACATTATTTTCACAATTCTAAAACGTCTTATATTTTAAAACGGAGGGAGTAATAGCTAGTAAGTCTCTTATTACTCTCAAACTAAATTCCATGACTCAAACCTGCATCAAACCATAGTATGTATCAGACATATTTGGAGTTGCATTTTCCTTTTAGTACCACTTAGGCTAGCATCATAGTTCAGAGGTTAGCAGTAGCGATGGTTTAGAGGCTAGCAGGTGGAGCTAAGCCAGCTACGCTGGGGGCAAAACTAAAGGGGTAGTGGTAATCAGCGACATTAAATCACTGATACGTTGTAAACGTATCTATAATTTTTGATGTTTCATGCTCGTTTTATATCTACTTTCTTATATTTTGTTCATATTTTTGAGTACTTTTACACATTTTCTGGGACTAACCTATTAACAAGATGCCACAGTGCCAGTTGCCTGTTTTCTTCTATTTTTGATTCCAGAAAAGGCAGAAAAGCAATATTCTCGGAATTAGATGGGACAAAAGCCAATATGCCTATTCTTTCCGGAGCAACACGGAAATACGAAGCAGAGATGGAGTAGGGCACTAGGGTGGGCACACCATATGGTGGCGCGAGCTAGCCCTGGCCGTGCCACCAGGTGGTGTGGCCCCCCTGGCCGCCCATGGACCTTGCCTCTTCGCCTATAAGATGCCTCCAGCCACGAAAAGTTCCGCAGTGCCGCCGCCACCGAAGGGGAGATTCGGGGGACAGAAACTCTCTGTTCCGGCACCCTGCCGGGACGGGGAAGTGCCCCCGGTGCCATCTCCATCAATCTCCACCACCATCTACATCGCCGTTGCTGATTCCCATGATGATGAGGGAGTAGTTCTTCCTCGAGGCTAAGGGTTCTACCGGTAGCTATGTGTTCATCTCTCTCTCTATGCGTAATCATATTGTGATCATGAGCTTTGTAATCAAGTAGATCTACCTTGCTACTCAACTGCTTTAATAGATCTCTGCTCTCCCCATGTGTGTGAAAGTGACAGCGTGCACACCATGGTGGCACTTAGGCTAGAGATTACAAATACTTGTTATGAGTTATATTTGGAGTTGGATGTCTTTATGAAATTGTGGTGTTTGTTGGAACCATCTAGTGCTCAAGGTGACAATGTGGGGTTATCTAGATGGGGAAAGCGAACTTTGAGGAGTGCTGTTATAGCCCTACCATGGATTAGAGTGTCCAACCGGAGAGTAGTTCAGAGTAGTATCATAAAGAGAAGATATTTATATGAGAGTGTTCACTAGTGAAAGTATGATCCCTAGGCCTTGTTTCTAAGCATTGAAACACCGTTTGCAACTAGATATGTTACATGTTTGCTTGCTTCCATCTTTATTTTAGATTGCCTTTAGTCTCTTCCGCGCCATCAAGCTCTTTTCTGGCACCATTGTCTTATATCCATACTACTTGTATTTTACTATCTCTTCGCTGAACTAGTGCACATATACACCTGATAAGTGTATTGGGTGTGTTGGGGACACAAGAGACGTCTTGTATCTTGATTGCAGGGTTGCTTGAGAGGGATACCTTTGACCACTTCCTCCCTGAGTTCAATAAACCTTGGTTGATCCACTTAAGGGAAACTTGCTGCTGTTCTACAAACGTCTGCACTTGGAGGCCCAAAAATTGTCTATAAGAATAGAAGTGCATAGACATCAAGCTATTTTCTGGCGCCGTTTCCGGGGAGGTAAGGTAAAAGGTACTCACATCCTCCGGTGTGAGTGCTCGAAGTTATTTCCTTTAGATTCTGCAATTTTGTCTTTTGTTTCTTGTTTTCACTAGTTAGGCTTAATGGAAAACAACAACAAAATTAGAGAGCTTTTTAGTATTTTTCCTAATGTAGAACATGAATTGTCTGAAAAGAAAATTAAAAAACCCATGGAAATTTCTTTGCATGCTAATAACAATGTTATTAGTATGAATCTTTTGAACACCTTTGTTACTAATGCTATGGAAACGTCTAAGCTTGGGGAAGTTAGTTTTTATGAAAATGATCTTTTTAATTCCCCAGCTTTAAAGAAGAAAATTTGCTCTGATGATACTTTATCTCCCATATGTGGTAATTCTAATGATACTTGACATCTCTTTTAAAATACCTATAAACATTGTTGAACGTGTTATGAACAACTGTTATTTGGGAGATGGAACTGTCCATCCTGGTGATCATTTACTCTTTATACACGAATTATGCGAGTTGTTCAAGTGTGCAGGTATTTCAATGAACCAAGTTAAGAGGAAGCTATTCCCTTTTTCACTTAAGGGCAAAGCAAGGGAGTGGTATGAGCTACTAGATGATCCTCATCATTTGGAGTGGAAGGAACTTGAATCTATCTTTTACTCTAAATTTTATCCTCCTCATGAAATTCATAAAGATAGGAATTATATTTATAATTTTCATCCACATGATGGAGAAAGTATTGCCCAAGCTTGGGGGAGATTCAAGTCACTAATGCTCAAAGGTCCCATTCATGAGCTCCCCAGTTATATTGTTATTCATAATTTTTATGCAAGGCTTTCAGGACATTACAAGGACGATCTAGATACTTATTTATAGGGATCCTTCACAAGTAAGGAGGTCAAAGCTAAGTGGGATCTTCTTGAAACAATTCAAAGCAATACCGAAGATTGGGATAACGATAAAGGTAAAGAACCAGGTATAAACTATGACTATGATTGCATTAAGTCTTTCGCTGAAACTGCTAATTTTCAAGATCTTAGTGCTAAATATTGGCTTGATCCTCAAATTCTTATTGATTGTTTTAGATCCTTTGCTTATCATATTAATGCTCCTAAAGAAAAATGGGACATGTATCATGAGCCTTTTAAAGACACTTGCATGGAAAATGAAATTGTTATTAATGATAGCAATAAACATGCTCAAACCTCTGAAAGTACTATTTCTTATAAGCACGTTATTTTTTGTGGAATACATAGACCTTGTCAGAATAATCAAATTGAAGAAGAATATTGTATCAGGAATGAAAAAACTAGAACGTGGTATAGGGCTCTAAATGATCTTGGTAAAAAGTTTGTGCCCTCTATCCTTTTATTTGTGAATTTTGCTTTGAAGTGGGTCATTTCAATTTTCAATGATCAGGCCATAATAATATTCCTTCTAATCCAATGACTACTGCAAGTTTGTATTGTGATAACATGATCACTCCTAATTAGCATGATGAACTTACATTATTTTTGGGGTGTGAAGAGTTATCAAGAAAAACTTCTTTGGTAGATATGAGTGATTTTGGTATGAATAGCGTCATGCATGGTTGCCATCTTTATTGTGTTGATAATTGCCACACAAATACTAACATACAAAATATTATAAAAGATGAGATTTTACCAAAATATGACAGGACTAATATGTGTTTTGATCTTATTAATGAAAAGAAGGAATCCTCCAAAGTTTCTTCTATTGTCTCTAACAATGAACTAGGGTATATGGAGAAGCTTCCTTTCAATCCTCTCCCTCCTAAAGAGAAGAAGAAAAAGAAGAAGAGGAGGAGTAAAAGGAGAGAGGAAACGGTATTTTCCCCTAAGCATGTTGCTCCTATTATAGTTTTTGATGAGTCTGAACTCGATGATGTTCATATGCCTATTACCTATAGTAGTGATCATGATTGGGAAAAGCACACTACTTTTGATATTGAAAATCTCTTCGGTACTAATTCTGAAAATGATGATATTAATAATTTCTATACTATTAGTGCTATCCATGTTCCTTCCAGTGATCATACGTTTACAAATGAACACACTTTGGAAGATAACTATTATATTGCTTATGATGATACTATACCTCCAATATATGCTGATTGCAATGATTAATATCATATTTTCAGTCCACCTACTATTGAGGAGGAAATTAATTATGATTACAATATGCCTCCTATATTTGATGATTATGGTGTTGAGAATAATAATGATAGCTATTTTGTTGAATTTGCTCCCACTACAGTTAATAAGAATGACTATGTTTATGTGGGGAGTATTAATTCTTTTATGCATGTGCCTCATGATAAGAATGTTTCATATGATAGTTATATTGTTAATTTTATTCATGATGCTACTGAAAGTTATTATGATAGAGGGAAACATGGTTTTATGCATCTCAATAATATTAAGTTTCTCCTCTTTATGTTGAAAGTCTTGAAGTTGCACTTGTTTTGCTTTACTATGCTTGTTGCATTGTGCTTTCATGACTTGTTTCTTTACAATATTCCTATTCATAGGAAGAGAGTTAGACTTAAATGTGCTTTGAATTTGCTTCTTGATGCTCTATTTTACTTCAATTCATATTTCTTATGTGAGCATCTTCTCAAACTATCATGCCTAACTTAAAGGCGCTAAAGAAAAGTACTTCTTGGGAGATAAACCAATAGTTTTCTTGAGTCTTGGAAGTTATTACTTCTGTAATGACCTCTCCTTATCCTTTTTATGTGCTTTTTGTGCCAAGAGTAACCTCTAATGAGAGAGAAGTACGATTTGGGGAAGTGCTGTCCCAAAACAGATTTTTATGCTTCACTGTAAACATTCGTGAAAAATATCTATATGTCGGATTGAGCTGTAATTTTCCAAATCAAACCCCCAGGTTGTTAGCTAACTTTCTTTAGTTCAATACTTTTTGATTTGAGCAACCGAAGGTCTTCGAAAAAATCGGTTTTCACCTGCTGGTCTGTTTTAACAGATTTCTGCCATTATTTGCATTTGCCTCTTTATCGATTTATTTTTGAGTTCTTTTTGGTGATAAGAGCTTTTTTAGGGAATTGCTACAGTAGCTTGTGTTTTAATGGAAGTTTTACTTGTGTTGAAACTGAACCAAAATGTTTATTATCTTTTTAATGCACTAATGTTGCTAATGAAGATTGTGTGAAGTTTTGTATGAAGGAAATTTTCAGGTGTAGGGAAAGAATGATGTAATGACATGAAGGATGGACAAAATCTCAATCTTGGCGATGCCACCCCATGTCACTCCAAGAAATATTCAAGAGGTACAAGCGTTAAAGCTTGGGGATGCCCAAGGCATCCCCTTCTTCATCAATAAAAATCTCAGGTCTTTCTAGACACTTTGTTTTTATTGTTTCATGCACAATTGTGTTTTTCTTGGAGCGTCTTTGTTTTTCTTTTTAGTTTTCTTTTGTTTGGTTTGCTTAAGTAAGTTGGTTGGATCCCAACACCCTTCTTTTGGAGAGAGACACGCTCCATTTTCATTGCCTAGAATACTCTAGTTTTCATTCTTATTGTTCTGTGAGTGTTCTCTTTTGCTAGCACTGTGTTTAGCCTTAGTTTTCTTGTGCTTTTAGCTTAGAACTTTTTAGTTCTTCTTTGTGGATTTGTGAGACAAGCTCACTGATCTTTATTTATCATTATCTTTGTGAGTTGTTTCAAATAAGTCGATTGCTGTTGGAAAAGAGTAGGAAAGTTCATGCTTAAGTGGTATAAAGGGAGCTTGTTTTTGACTATGACTTAGACTTTGTCATGTCATGCTTGATATTGTTTTGGATTTATGCTTAGTGATTTTTGCTGTAGCATGACATGTTATAAACAATTGAGATTGCTTAATGTGCCTTGAAAGAATCATGCGTTGTTTTAGCATATTAAAGCATAGTATTGTGGTATTCTCCTTTGATGCTTTATTTGGGTTGACTTGGCGCATGCTCACACCATGTTAACACTATCCCAAGTCACCATAGCCTTTATGATCCTTTAGTTTTCGACTTGTAATATCACTTTATGCTTTAATTAATGATGTTTTGTCGCTTTGCATGATTATGGCCATTATTGCTCTCTTAATCGGTCGCTCCTAGTCTTTTGCTAGCCTCCATAACCAAGTATGAGTTCCACTCATGCATCCAACTCCTAAAACCAAGTTATTCCAAAGAGTCCACCATACCTACCTATTAGCATTATCTATTCCAAATATATTCATGTTTTATCTACCTTTCGAATTAAACTTGTTATGAGAAAACTAGTGATTAAAGCTCTCGTGAACTTGATGGCACACTTTACTTTTCTTGCCCCTAATAAACTTGAACCATTGTGTCATCTATGTTGTATATGCTTGCACTTATACATTGGGAATTAGCAGAACCATGTTGTCATGGGGAACGCTTTCAACATTGCACTTGTACATTGTACCCAGTTGATATCATGATGTTTTGTTTATGGATGTCGTTGGTGTGAAATGAAAGGGGAGCTTGTAAGTCCATGGAGTTATGTATGTGTGTTAGAGAAACGCCTAGGCCACTGGTCTAATCCATGCCTAATCATGGTGGAAACCTACAGCGTAACCATAATGAGCAAACTATGAAGCATTCTTATTATAAAAAGAGATAGAGATTGAGAAAAAAAGAAAAAAAAGATGAGAAAAGAGGAAAGAGAGAAAAAAGCACCATTTTCCCATGGTAAATAAGAAGATGCTGAGATGTTTATTGGTTGCTTGCCTTGTCATTTTGATATGAGGATTCTTCCGTATCATCGGGCAAGGGGTACCCCGTTTGCGGTTCTCTATGATACACATGTACTTACTATGACAAGAACTTACCGGTAACTAAACTTGAGTAACATGAGGAGCGGCCCTCCTATCCAAGGGACATGAGATTGCCAACTTATACTTTGTCAAGCATATACTCCATAGTTTGTTCACTTTAACCTTAATCACTTCAAGATACTTATGATAGGGGCAATGAGAGCTGAAAGCTAATAAGTACCATAATTTTTGGAAGCTCTTTATAAAACTTGAATCCCTGCTTCCTTCAATGAAGGCCTTTCTTTTACTTTTATGTTGGGTCTCCACCTTCTATCTTTATGCACCTATTTTGAGAGCATAGTGGCCATTCTTAATTCTATGTGCATTGTCCCAAGACTTGTTGATTGATGCATAACTTTGATATTGCTTGTTCTTAAACTATTTGTATCTAGTCACTCTTATGAACTTTGAAGGTGTCCTATGCATCTATGTTTGTTACTCTATGAGGGACAAGCTGAATGCCACTATGCTATGTTTTCTTTATGTGAAACAAACAAACGTCTTGCAAAGCACTGTTATTCATGAATCTTTTGTTTGTATCCTTTCATGTTGCATGCATAGTTACTATGTCTTATTTTTAGAACTTCATCTTTCATGCTCATGTTTAGAGTTCTTTGATCCCAGCTTTCAATGCTTGCATATGGTTTGATCTTGATTGTGATGGTCCATGTCACCTCAAAAATTATTCATTTTATCACTTACCTACTCGAGGACGAGCAGGAGTTAAGCTTGCGGATGTTGATACGTTGTAAACGTATCTATAATTTTTGATGTTCCATGCTTGTTTTATATCTACTTTCTTATGTTTTGTCCATATTTTTGAGTACTTTTACACATTTTCTGGGCCTAACCTATTAACAAGATGCCACAGTGCCAGTTGCCTGTTTTCTTCTGTTTTTGGTTCCAAAAAAGGCAGAAAATCAATATTCTCGGAATTGGACGGGACAAAAGCGAATATTCGTATTTTTCCCGGAGCAACACAGAAACACGAAGCAGAGATGGAGTGGGCACACCATATGGTGGCGCAGGCTAGCCCTAGCCGCGCCACCAGGTGGTGTGGGCCTCCTGGCCGCCCACCGACCTTGCCTCTTCGCCTATAAGATGCCTCCCGGAGCAAAAACCCTAAATCGAACAGCCTCCAGCCATGAAAAGTTCATGGCGCCACGCCATGAAGGGAGATTCGGGATAGAAACTCTCTGTTCCAAGACCACGACGGGGAAGTGCCCCCGGAGCCATCTCCATCGATCTCCACCACCATATCCATCGCCATTGCTGATTCCCATGATGATGAGGGAGTAGTTCTTCCTCGAGGCTAAGGGTTTTACCGGTAGCTATGTGTTCATCTCTCTCTATGCGTGATCATATTGTGATCATGAGCTTTGTAATTAAGTAGATCTACCTTGCTAATCAAGTGCTTTAATAGATCTCTGCTCTCCCCATGTGTGTGAAAGTGACAGCGTGCACACCATGGTGGCACTTAGGCTAGAGATTACAAATACTTGTTATGAGTTATATTTGGAGTTGGATGTCTTTATGAAATTGTGGTGTTTGTTGGAACCATCTAGTTCTCAAGGTGACAGTGTGGGGTTATCTAGATAGGGAAAACGAACTTTGAGGAGTGTTGTTATAGCCCTACCATGGATTAGAGTGTCCAACTGGAGAGTAGTTCAGAGTAGTATCATAAAGAGAAGATATTTATATGAGAGTGTTTACTAGTGAAAGTATGATCCCTAGGCCTTGTTTCTAAGCATTGAAATACCGTTTGCAACTAGATCTGTTACATGTTTGCTTGCTTCCATCTTTATTTTAGATTGCCTTTAGTCTCTTCCACGCCATCAAGCTCTTTTCTGGCACCATTGTCTTATATCCATACCACTTGTATTTTACTATCTCTTTGCCGAACAAGTGCACCTATACACCTGAAAAGTTTATCGGGTATGTTGGGGACACAAGAGACTTCTTGTATCTTGATTACAGGGTTGCTTGAGAGGGATACCTTTGACCACTTACTCCCTGAGTTCGATAAACCTTGGGTGATCCACTTAAGGGAAACTTGCTGATGTTCTACAAACCTCTGCACTTGGATGCCCAACAGCTGTCTACAAAATAGAAGTGCATAAACATCAATCACCATTGACCAGATCAAAAAATTGGGCTTTTGATTATCATTTTCTTACCATCTCTAGTACTCTGAGTTCAGATCATAGCCAATTGCAATATTCATGTCATCATGTGAATCTCCAATCATTTGGGCTGAACGCGAGATGGAATCCCTGAAATCTAAATCTAGTCACAACAGTAGCAACAAAGAGAATAATATAAGTGCTCACCTACATTGACTATGACAACACTGGTTGATCTCCGTCGGTCGCCCTTTTGTCGCTCGAAACCCTGAGAGCCGAGGAGACGCGACATACACGCGGAGGAGCAGCACCAGCGATAGGAAGGCCTGGGCGCATGCGCAAGAAGCCTTGAATTCCCGCCCGACGAAACCGAGTCAGTCCCCATCGCCGTGCTCCCCCGCGTATCCGCCGTGGGAGATCGCGGGGCGAGGCAGGATAGGAGCTCGTGGAGGCCACCAAGGTGCGTGCGGTGGAATCCATGTGATGCGGCCCATCAATCGCATGGACGTCTAGGGTTCCCATCATCTATCAGCGGCGAGTGCTGCTGTCGGTCATTCCATCGTTGGCGGCAACCACTCAGCCGTAGGCGACACCTTCACGCAGTGGTTAAAGAGAGATGTGCGGGCGGCCGCGGCAGGAACTGATGTGACAGCGGAAAAAACCCTAACTGATGAGGATAGTGGAAAATGAGGGTAGGACTTCGAGAGGCGGAGCCGCGCGGTGCTGGGCTAGAGCTGAAGGTGCGACGGTGGGCGGTGGTAGGGCATGTAATTTTCATATATGTTGAGTTAAGCTTAACATTGGAACGACTTAGACCGTTTGATCTCCACAGTTTGATGACAGAGATTGATTGTATCCCAACAAGTTGATGCCTTAATAAGTAGTAGAGATAACTTTGTGAACATAATGTATCTAAACATCTTTTAGTGTGTAGGTTCGAACAGGTTCACTCCGAATCTATACGCTAAAAAGTGTCTAGATACATTATTTTTACAAACCTAAAACATCTTATATTTTGAAACGGAGTGAGTAATAGCTAGTAAGTCTCTTATTACTCTCAAATTAAATTGCATGACTCAAACCTGCATCAAACCATAGTATGTATCAGACATATTTGGAGTTGCATTTTCCTTTTAGTACCACTTAGGCTAGCAGCATAGTTCAGAGGTTAGCAGTAGCGATGGTTTAGAGGCTAGTAGGTGGAGCCAAGCCAGCTAGGCTGGGGGCAAAACTAAAGGGGTAGTGGTAATCAATGACATTAAATCACCATTGACCAGATAAAAAATTGGGCTTCAGATTATCATTTTCTTACCATCTCTAGTACTCTGAGTTCATATCACAGCCAATTGCAATATTCATGTCATCATGTGAATCTCCAATCATTTGGGCTGAACGCGAGATGGAATGCCTGAAATCTAAATCCAGTCACAACAGTAGCAACAAAGAGAATAATATAAGTGCTCACCTACATTGACTATGACAACATTGGTTGATCTCCGTCGGTCGCCCTTTTGTCGCCCGAAACCTTGAGAGCCGAGGAGACGCGACATACACGCGGAGGAGCAACACCAGCGACAGGAAGGCCTGGGCGCGCGCGCAAGAAGCCTCGAATTCCCGCCCGACGAAACTGAGTCAGTCCCTATCGCCGTGCTCCCCCGCGTATCCGCCGTGGGAGATCGCGGGGCGAGGCAGGATAGGAGCTCGTGGAGGCCACCAAGGTGCGTGCGGTGGAATCCATGCAATGCGGCCCATCAATCGCGTGGACGTCTAGGGTTACCGTCATCTATCAGCGGCGAGTGCTCCCGTCGGTCATTCCATCGTTGGCGGCAACTACTCAGCCGTAGGCGGCGCCTTCACGCAGTGGTTAAAGGGAGATGTGCGGGCGGCCGGGGCAGGAACTGATGTGACAGCGGAAAAAACCCTAACTGATGAGGATAGTGGAAAATGAGGGTAGGACTTCGAGAGGCGGAGCCGCGCGGTGCTGGGATAGAGCTGAAGGTGCGACGGTGGGCGGTGGTAGGGCATGTAATTTTCATATATGTTGAATTGAGCTTAACATTGGAACGACGTAGACCGTTTGATCTCCACAGTTTGATGACCGAGATTGATTGTATCCCAACAAGTTGATGCCTTTATAAGTAGTAGAGATAACTTTGTGAACATAATGTATCTAAACATCTTTTAGTGTGTAGGTTCGAACAGGTTCACTCCGAATCTATACGCTAAAAAGTGTCTAGATACATTATTTTCACAAACCTAAAACATCTTATATTTTGAAATGGAGTGAGTAATAGCTAGTAAGTCTCTTATTACTCTCAAATTAATTGCATGACTCAAACCTGCATCAAACCATTGTATGTATCATACATATTTGGAGTTGCATTTTCCTTTTAGTACCACTTAGGCTAGCAACATAGTTCAGAGGTTAGCAGTAGCGATGGTTTAGAGGCTAGTAGGTGGAGCCAAGCCAGCTAGGCTGGGGGCAAAACTAAAGGGGTAGTGGTAATCAACGACATTAAATCACCATTGACCAGATCAAAAAATTGGGCTTCAGATTATCATTTTCTTACCATCTCTAGTACTCTGAGTTTAGATCACAGCCAAATGCAATATTTATGTCATCATGTGAATCTCCAATCATTTGGGCTGAACGCGAGATGGAATCCCTGAAATCTAAATCCAGTCACAACAGTAGCAACAAAGAGAATAATATAAGTGCTCACCTACATTGACTATGACAACACTGGTTGATCTCCGTCGGTCACCCTTTTGTCGCCCGAAACCCTGAGAGCCGAGGAGACGCGACATACTCGCGGAGGAGCAGCACCAGCGACAGGAAGGCCTGGGCGCGCGCGCAAGAAGCCTCGAATTCCCGCCCGACGAAACTGAGTCAGTCCCCATCGCCGTGCTCCCCCGCGTATCCACCGTGGGAGATCGTGGGGCGAGGCAGGATAGGAGCTCGTGGAGGCCACCAAGGTGCGTGCGGTGGACTCCATGCGATGCGGCCCATCAATCGCGTGGACGTCTAGGGTTCCCGTCATCTATCAGCGACGAGTGATCCCGTCGGTCATTCCATCGTTGGCGGCAACCACTCAGCCGTAGGCGGCGCCTTCACACAGTGGTTAAAGGGAGATGTGCGGGCGGCCGCGGCAGGAACTGATGTGACAGCGGAAAAAACCCTAACTGATGAGGATAGTGGAAAATGAGGGTACGACTTCGAGAGGCGGAGCCGCGCGGTGCTGGGCTAGAGCTGAAGGTGCGACGGTGGGCGGTGGTAGGGCATGTAATTTTTATATATGTTGAGTTGAGCTTAACATTGGAACGACGTAGACCGTTTGATCTCCACAGTTTGATGACCGAGATTGATTGTATCCCAACAAGTTGATGCCTTTATAAGTAGTAGAGATAACTTTGTGAAGATAATGTATCTAAACATCTTTTAGTGTGTAGGTTCGAACAGGTTCACTCCGAATCTATACGCTAAAAAGTGTCTAGATACATTATTTTCACAAACCTAAAACATCTTATATTTTGAAACGGAGTGAGTAATAGCTAGTAAGTCTCTTATTACTCTCAAATTAAATTGCATGACTCAAACCTGCATCAAACCATAGTATGTATCAGACATATTTGGAGTTGCATTTTCCTTTTAGTACCACTTAGGCTAGCAGCATAGTTCAGAGGTTAGCAATAGCGATGGTTTAGAGGCTAGTAGGTGGAGCCAAGCCAGCTAGGCTGGGGGCAAAACTAAAGAGGTAGTGGTAATCAACGACATTAAATCACTATTGACCAGATCAAAAAATTGGGCTTCAGATTATCATTTTCTTACCATCTCTAGTACTCTGAGTTCAGATCACAGCCAATTGCAATATTCATGTCATCATGTGAATCTCCAATCATTTGGGCTGAACGAGAGATGGAATTCCTGAAATCTAAATCCAGTCACAATAGTAGCAACAAAGAGAATAATATAAGTGCTCACCTACATTGACTGCGACAACACTGGTTGATCTCCGTCGTCGCCCTTTTGTCGCCTGAAACCTTGAGAGCCGAGGAGCCGTGGCATACACGCGGAGGAGCAGCACCAACGGCAGGAAGGCCTAGGCGTGCGTGCAAGAAGCCTCGAATTCCTGCCCGACGAAACTGAGTCAAACCCCATCGCCGTGCTCCCCCGCGTATCCGCCGTGGGTGATCGTGGGGTGAGGCAGGATAGGAGCTCGTGGAGGTGCGTGCTGTGGAATCCATGCGATGCGGCCCATCAATCGCGTGGACGTCTATGGTTCCCGTCATCTATCAGCGGCGAGTGCTCCCATTGGTCATTCCATCGTTGGCGGCAACCACTCAGCTGTAGGCGGCGCCTTCACGCAGTGGTTAAAGGGAGATGTGCGGGCGGCCGCGGCGGGAACCGATGTGACAGCGGAAAAAACCCTAACCGATGAGGAGAGTGGAAAATGAGGGCAGGACTTCCAGAGGCAGAGCCAGACGGCGTTGGGCTAGAGCTGAAGGTGCGAGGGCGGGCGGTGGCAGGGCATGTAATTTTCATATATGTTGAGTTGAGCTTAACATTGGAACGACGTAGACCGTTTAATCTTCACAGTTTGATGGGCGAGATTGATTGTATCTCAACAGATTGGTGATTGGTGTCTTTATAAGTAGGCGAGATGAGGAGTCCGAATGAGATCGAACATACACATCGTGCGGCCCTCAAGTACCTGGACCCACCCACCAGCCCCTATCACGTAAGCCTAACCCGAACTTCCGGGCTCCACATCGTAAGGTCGCGACATCTTTCGCGTTTCACTTACACCAGGACGCCACAACACCAGAGAGCCCACCTGCTCGCGCGGGCCCCACCGTCGGAAGATCAAGAACTGCTTCCGGTGCGAGTTCCACTCGAGACGCTTAATTCGCCGACACGTAGGTCCATTTGCACTGTCCCACCAGTCGGTGACTGGCACGCTGTATATAACGCTTCCTAGCCAGCACAGTCGAAATGCTTCGTCTACCTCGCTCCTGTCCCCGCGAGTCGATTCCTCGCTCCGAACTCCCAAAACCCGGAAACCCTAACTAACCCTCGCCGTAATGTCCAAGATCGAGGCCGATCCGGAGCTCGGCGCCGCCGTGGAGAAGGCGGTGGTGGTGGGGATCTCCGTGGCGCAGAAGAAGGTGGCGGAGGAGGAGGACCCGCGCCTGCGCTGGGCGTTCGTACGGAAGGTGTACTCCATCCTTGCCCTGCAGTTCATCTTCACCGCGGGGATCGCCGGGGTCGCATGCCTCGTCCACCCCATCCCGCGATTCTTCCTGACCTTCTCCGTCGCCTCCTGGTCCGTCTACATCGCCATCCTCCTCGCCCCCTTCGTCGGTACGCCTGCCTCCACAACTCCCTCGATCCCTCCCCCCAACTAAATAGAGTTTCGATCTCCGGTGCTACGTTCCGATGCGTTAACTATTTTTCTCGTGCGCTGGTGATTTGCGCAGTGATGTGGCGGATGCTCAAGTACAGGCAGAAGCACCCCGTGAACCTGGTGCTGCTGGCGCTCTACACGTTTTGCATCAGCCTCACCGTCGCCGTGGTCTCCTCCACCGTAGCTGGTAAAGATGCAATTCTTCTTTCCCACTCTATTTTTGGGTTGTGATACTTGTATGTCGTGATATTGAGATCAGGTGCTGCGGATGCGTGAAATCTTGTCAGTTTCTTTGGCCAATCGGCTACATCTCCGTGTCATTTTTCTGGTGCTCGTTATTTTCAATTTTGTGTGTGAAAGTTTGCTCTTATGGTGCTGGTAAAGTGGACAGACGTTATTTCGGTGGAATGCCAATCTTTTATTATTAGCAAAGATTTTGGATCCTGAGCTATTGTGGGGAAATCGGGGATGTAGACATAGGTCGTTCAACAAAACAGATTCGTGGACCTTTAATGGATGATTGGGGCCAAAACGAGCCTCCAAGTTCTTCTGTTGCCGTTGAGTGATCGCCGTGATGCATAGTAACCGATTTTGTATCTTTTATATGTTCCCTAATTTAGATCACTTCCTATTACCTAGGATCATGGTATGAACTTTATTTCAGACAACTAATTTATCTTTTTTTTTGCCTTCTGAACGCTATTGTGGGGAATAGGGGATGTAGTAGTTTTCCATAGGTTGTTCAACTAAACAGATTAGTGGACCTTTAATGGATGATTGGGGCCAGAAGGAGCCTGCAAGTTCTTCTGTTGCCATGGAGTGATAGCCGTGAACCGTGATGCATAGTAACCGATTGTGTATCTTTTATATGTTATATGTTTCCTAATTTAGACCACTTCCTATTACCTAGGATCATGGTATTAACTTGGTTTCAGACAGCTACTTTATCTTTTTTTTTTGCCTTAGGAACGCTATTGTGGGGAATCGGAGATGTAGTAGTTTTCCATAGATTGGTCAACAGAACAGATTGGTGGATGTTTTAATGGATGGTTGGGGGTTGGGGCCAAAAAGAGCCTGCGAGTTCTTCTGATGCCACTATCTTTTATACGGTTCCGTAACTTATGAAAAATTCCTACTACCTAGCAGATCATGGTATTAATTTGGTTTCATACAGCTATTGTATCTATTCTATGCCGTATGAATGCCATGGATAGTTTTGGTTGCTTAGTATCTGGCCCTTGACCTTGTTGGAATGGTTGCAGAGTTGCAATCTTGGAACAGGCAGAGGAGGTGGATTGAGCTAATCAGAATCATCTTGACTTTCATTTTTTTTTATTGGGGAGGTGGGGATATGGGGTTGGTAATGATCTTGAGGTCAAATTCAAGTTTCAATCAATAAATCTTTTCCTGTATGAGAACACCACCTTCATCATGTTGGATAGCAGTTTGTTATGTGTTTGCAGAATTTTCTATTTTTATGGCTTCTGGACAACCTGTATGATCTTTGCTTATATTTCTCATAGTTTTAGGCAACTGTTTGTTCATCTCGTATGTTGTTAACTGTTAAGTGTTTGCATCCACTAATATTTCCCATTGCTTTATTGTCAGTTTGTGCCAGTTGACTCACACTTTCTTCACCGGTTAGCCTGCATTGTCCATTGTTTAAGAATTAGTCTGTACTCAAACTGTGTCTCCTCTATCTATGTACTTCCATCCATTCAATCCTGGCCATTCAAGTTAGTGTAGTATGGTTGAATCGACCAATTTGCCAGGATAAGTGCCCCCTATTCCATTAAGAATAGTCTGTAGTCAATGCTATTCTAGTGAAGATAAGCCCATGTTGCGTGATCTCTGTAGTGTTTTTTGTTGCAATACATCAATCATGGCCAGAATAATTGCTTAAACTTAAGCTGTAGTTGTCATCTATGAGGGCTTTGCTACCTTTACTGTCTGTAAGTTACTAAGATAAGAGTGCGAAACGTATCTTTATTCTATTGTCACTGGTGCCTGATATTGATAGTAGTGTTAAATTGGTTTAATGACTGATGATAGACTATCGAGTTTTCATGTCACTTCCCCGTTAATGGTGACTGAGCATTTTTTATCTCTAAGTTATTTTATATCATCAGAATTTAACAGTTTCAATGTTATATTCCTGACAGGCACAGTGCTTATTCAGGCAACAATCCTCACGGCTGTTGCAGTGGTGGGCCTTACCCTTTTCACATTCTGGGCAGCCAAGAGGTGCTATGATTTTATCTTCATGTTACCCTTCTTATTCACGAGCCTCCTGGTTCTGCTGGCTTACCTTTTCATCCAGGTTCTCTGTCCTGTGTCCTCCAACCTGTTTTACTTTTCGGACGATGCCGTCCTGTAAATCTCACTTACACTGCAATTCGGTTTACCTTCTGCTGGCCAGCGCTTCATTCCAATGGGAAGGGTTGGCGTGACTATCTATGGCTTCTTCGCCACCGTGCTGTTCTCTGCCTTCATCGTCTTCGACACCAACATGCTGGTGAAGCACCACACCTACAATGAGTACGTTATGGCGGCGATCTCACTCTACCTCGACGTGATAAACCTGTTCATGGCCCAGCTTTCCTTAGCCTCCATCCACTGATCCGCTGCTCCCACCTCCCTCCCAGATGACAAGGCTCATCCAGCGCATTGCTTCATGAACAAAGTTAGTTACGTACTTATGACACACCTCTCCCTCTCCTATAGTATATGCTGTGGACAGCGGTAGCTGTACATGGCTGGTGACCATCTGTAATTAGTCACAGCTCTAGCGTCCTATAGTGCATTCGGTTGCCGATATTACTGAGACCTGGAGGTACATCTCATCACCAATCATCGGATCGCTTGAATGGACATCAAGTAGCCATTCGGTTCTACACTGTTAAGTTGATGTGCTATTCTGTTGTGTTGAGTTCGAGTCCTGTTAGCTCTTTTATTTGTGTGCAATGACAGACAGAAAACCTACACTTGACTTGACCCTATGTGAAATTTGGGAGCACATGGTTCCCACAGACCAAACACCACACGTTTGAATTCACAGAACTGTCTGGACCCAGAAGAAGGTAGCCAGCACGATGGCTTCCAGCAGCCTGCTTGCCGGCACAAAGAAGCCGCCTGTGCCTGCAGCGCCGCTATTCTGGAAGGTGAAAGAGACGGGTGCTGGCGCCTGGGGTGACATGCTCGGATTGGACCCGTTGAGTATGCTGATTCCGAGGCCGGAGCAGTCTGATTCCAGAGAACCTGCAGGGGCGAGGCGATTTTTTTTACAAATATAACCCCTACAAATTTGCATTGCCAAAAATACCCTATATCAACAACATTTGTCAAAAATGCCCTGGTGGGAGGCGGAAAAGGCGCCACGTGATACCTCCCGCCAGGGACTGTGGCGGGCCAAATATTCTGCCCTGGTGATAGGCGGGAAGTGCATTCCGCCTATGGGGATGGCGGGAGGAGCTAGGGTCCACATGAAAACCAATAATCCTATCATCATGTGCTGCTAAACTCTCGTAATTAATGAGGAGAAGGAAATAGCCAACGACAGTTTTGCATGGCAAGTTGTCTCTAGTGTCGCATGCTGACCAAAATTCTCCGGGAACGAGCCGCACACTCCCTCTCCCGAGGCCCCTCTTATGATTGCGACACGTCAGCCTAAAGCATTAATCTAAAAGCGCCTCATAATCCTCTGTCAAGGGATTCATATTTGTACAAACCATGCAGAATTGGAAAAAAAGGTTATGCAGATATTGCCTCGATCTGTTGGTGGTGGTATATCTTAACCGTGAGCTGAAAAATCAGAGAGATGATCGTCCAGCTTTCCGTCGTTGAAGAGAAGCAACATGGCATCAGGAAAGTACCCGCCGCCGGCAGCGTCCTCCGTCGTCCGGCAATCCGACGTTGCAGCGGCCGGAGTGCGAATTTCCACCGATCATGAGGCGATGACAGGAGCCGAGATCACGGACATCCAGTACAACACCGCTACCGCCGGTTGTGAGGCGAGGATAGGAGCCGAGATTGCCGATGTCCAGTACAACACCTTCGCTGCCGTTGCCGCCGCCGTCGGCGCGCAGCCGGTTTCTTCACTCTCAGTTGACTCATCCCACGATCATGTTGTCACGACCACCTCCCTGTCGTTTTCCGTTGACAATACTATACATGTGTCAGCTGAACGAGCTTCTTCGTTTATGGCGACGATTCAATCGAGCTCGAATGTGTCCACATTTGAAAGATTCAGCTACAATGACAACTCCCAATGAGGTAAAAAACTGATGCATGTATACATGGTTTATTTGCAGGCTTGCAGCTACATTTAGAAAAACACACACACACGCACGCACGCACGCGCATATATATATATATATATATATATATATATATATATATATATATATATATATATATATATATATATATATATATATATATATATATGACATATCCATACTACACCCGGATATAGTTACACCCACGTGTGTTTCATATTATTTAGGCAGTATCTATCATATTGGAGACTATATATGGATAGTATGAAGTATATACGAATATTTGGGCAGTATATATACTACTTTTTTGGTAGTATGTAATTTTTATTCACATACTCCTTTTGTACGTACAAATATGACGGTATTTTATATATATAGTGTAAACTATGGGTGTATTTACAATTTTTTCACATAACTTGTTTAGAGTATCTTAGATATAGTATATGAACATACGCAAACAGATAAAGTATTACAAATACTTCCGTAAGGTAGTATCTAAGACGTGGGTGTAGTTACACCCGGGAGTAAGAATTATTTTTCATATATATATATATATATATATATATATATATATATAGGACATATTCATAGTAGGTGTAACTACACCCACGTGTGTTTCTCACCATCTAGGTAGTATCTGTCATACCGAAGAGTATGTATGTGTAGTATGAAGTACTATAAGACTATTTGGTAGTATATATACTACTTTTGAGGTAGTATGTATAAGTTTTTTACATACTCTTATTTTACGTATAAATATAAAGGGTATTTTAGAAATATAGTGCAAACTATGGCTCCACTTGTATTTTTTTCATGTAATTTGATTTGAAGTATCTTAGATGTAGTATATGAACATACTCAAACCGATAAAGTATCACGTATACTTTTATATGGTAGTATATGAGACGTGGGTGTAACTATACCCAGGAGTAAGAAGTATTTTTTCTATATATATACACAGGACATTACTATTCAAAAACACGCCCTTAAGAGGTTCCAGAGGTTCCTAGATAGTTATCTAGGAACCACCTACTTTTTGGAAAGTGTTTCTTAACTTGTGCCGGCCTCCTCCGCCCGCCTCCTCCTCGTCGCTGCCGTCTCCTCCGGCCAGGCGCCCTTCTCCTCCTCCGCCGCCGACCTCCTCCATCCCGGGCGCCGCTGTACCCTTCCTACCCGCGTGCCGCGGCCTCCTCCGTTCTGGGCGCCGCCGCGCCCTCCTCTCCGCGCGCCGCTGGCCTCCTCCGCCCCGTGCCACCGAGCACCCTCTGCGACGCTCGCCCTGCCACCATCTTTCTCCACGCGCCACCCTTCCCCCACGTGGTGCACGGATCCGGCGGGGAGTTAGCTAGCATAGAAAAGAGGGAGTTAACTTGTACAGACGGAGAAGTTAAGAAGGGTCGCGGAAGTTAACTTGCACATGCAGAAGTTAACATTCAGTCCACGAAAAAACAAAAAAAATCAGTGCTCCGCCAGGAAGTTAACTAGCATAGAAAGATGAAGTTAACTTGTTCACACGAGACAGTTAAGAAGTTTGCGGAAGTTAACTTACGAAGTTAACATTAATTATTACTGCTACAGACTGGAAGTTAACTTGAAAATAAAAAATAAGTTAACTCGTGTTTGCGTGAAAGTTAACAAGGGATTCCTGCGTGTTCGAGTGAAAGAAGACAGATGCTCCGTCAGGAAGTTAACTAGCATAGAAGTGGGAGTTAACTGTACACACGGGAGAAGTTAAGATGTTCGCGGAAGTTAACTTGCACAGATGGAAGTTAATATTTATTATTACTGCTACAGGCTGGAAGTTAACTTCGAAAGAAAACGAAGTTAACTCGTGTTTGCGTGAAAGTTAACAAGTTGTTCCTGTTGTTCGCGTGATAGGAAACACGTGGTTCCTGAATAGTTCAGGAACCGGTTCTTGAATAGCAGAGCTATATATATATATGACAAAACTATTCAAGAATCCCCCTTAAGAGATTCCTAAATAAGCTTATTCAGCAACCCCCACCTAACTAGCTTCTTCCTCCTCCTCTCCCGTGTCGTCAGGCCCCCACCTCCTACCCCGCACGCCACCTACCTCCACCGCCTCGAGCAACCTTCGGCCCATGGCTGTCAAGGCCCTCCTCCTCACAGGCCTCCCTCACGCCGCCACCTTCCTCCTCGCACCCTCCGACCACAAGCTGCTGGCCCATCTCCCCACGCTGCCACCGCCTCCTCCGCTCTTGTCCCCGCGTCGATGACCGTCTCCCTTGCGTGCCGCCGCACCCTCCTCCCCGCGCGCTAACGGCCTCCTCCGCCCCCGTCTTGTGCCGCCTCGCCATAGATCCACACCACCACCACTACCTAAAGCTACCTCCGGGGGATCCGCATGACTGGTGCCTCCTCTTTGAAAGTTAACTTGCATACGCAGGGAAGTTAATAAGGGTCGCAGAAGTTAAGAAGTGCATCGGGCGGAAGATAACTTGCACACACAGGGAAGTTAATGAAGGCCGCGGAAGTTAAGTTGCACAGTTCGCGAAAAATACAAAAACAATTGGTGCTCCGTCAGTGTAACATCCCAATACTTTAATCCAAGCTTATCAAGATCAAATCATCCAAAATTGGGGTTAACAAAAACTTTTCCAAATTCAAAATGAAAGCATTCATATATGTGTGCATTTAAAATAGGAGTTGTTTTAATTGCCATGATTGATTGATCCAATGCTTGTAAAATGTTTCTTAGGTGATTTAAACATCATCTACATTATTAAAATGAAATCAAAAAGAATTAAAATGAAGGAATGAAGGAATGGTCATTTTGACAAATTTAACTCTCATGCCTACTTTGGCTATTCCTAGTACTCAATTCTTAACAGAAAAAATTCTTGATCTTTGCACCCCTTGCTAGTACACATAATGAGGTACCAAGGTCCACCTTTTGATCTACTAAAAACATTCTGTAAACTATTTTAAATGACAGTTTAAAATTGAATCTAATGCATATGCATAGATCACCCCTATTTCAAAAACCACCTATTTGAGCACCATTTTCAAAACCCTTGCAACCAGAGACTACCTAGCACTAGTGGAGATCACTCAAAAATTTTGAACTCAAAATTCAAAACTTTTTCTCTTGCGGCCATTTCATCAAACACTTGGCAGACAGATTTTAAACTAAACAAATTTCACTATTTTAAATAGTGTTCTGGCCAAACTTGTTCCCCAACTTGCCACCAAAATCTCTCCACTACTCCCCCTAACCCCTCTCTAGCCTAGCCACTCACTGTGCCACGACCAAATGGTCATGGCCATTAAGGCCGAGCCCCCACTTGGGCGCCCCCCACGGACACGCCACGCCACCGCCGCCATCCACCGTGTCACAGAGATAGCCGTGGTCCACCTCCACCGCCCAACCAGTCCCAGCCCAGGACAGCGACCAGGCGACCAGAACAGCGCCCGAGCCTGTCGACCATGCCGACGCCCGCCCGAGCCAGCGCGCCCCTTCTGCCCGAGCAACGCCTTGGCACCAGCCCGCGCCCACCGCTCCGCCTCGACCTGGAGAACACCCCAGACACCTCCGTTCGCCGCCCAAAGCCCCACAACCACCGCTCGCCGTGGACACAGCCGCTTCGTCCGCGCAGAGCGCCACCTCGCCCCGACCGCGTGCCACCGCCTCTACGGCCGCATTGAAGCACTAGAGCACCGCCAGGGAACCGCCCAGCGATCGCAATCCCCAGCCATGCCGCTAGCTCGCCGTAGCCATCTCGCCACCGTCGACCGCCCATCCCGCTCGGTCTCATCATCGAGCCTATAAAAGGAGCCCTCCCCAGCACCAAAGACTCACACCATTCCACTCCCCTCACCTCTCTGAGCCTCACCCACCTCTCGCCGGAGCAAGGGGAGCAGCAGTTCACCGGAATTGGAGCCGGAGCCGCCGCCTCTGGAGAAGAAGGGTGTCGTTGATTCCGGCCACCCCAAGCTCCGCCGTGACCATTCCTCGCCTCGCTGTTGTCTTCCACTTCGTTCGCCCGCCTCGCCGACCCTGCTGGAGTCCTGGTACGCCGCCAGTAGACCCCCACCGAGCCGCTAGGGTTCGAGCTCGCCGGCGACCTGTTCGTCGTTGACGATGACCCTCAGCCGTAGATCTAGCCTCTAATCGCACGACCCACAACGCTGCGTTGCTGCTTTAAGTGCCAGCGACAAGTGGGACCCCCCCTGTCACTGAGCCCACGCCAGAGCGCCACTGGGCCGGCCCATTTCCTTTCCCACGCAAGCCCGTAGATTCAAATCTGGATTTTTCTTTTTAGTTAGAATATAGTTTCTGTCTAGTGTTTCAAAATTCAATTCTGTGAGTTTGACAAATGATGAAGATGATGAGGCATGAGCCTTAACCCTTTTATAAAACTGATCGTTGGATTCGGATGCGATACCATTCCAAATTTACCGTACAACCACATTACCTGAATTGGGTAAGGCTTAGCTAGAAATATTTATGCATTAGTATTAGTTCCCTCACGGGAGAGGTTTGAGCTGAGGCTACCTCTCAATGATGTCCACCTATGCAGTGTCCAAGATGACTGATGGTCATGGTTGGGAGGCCATGCTCATAGGAGAGGTGCTTGTACTAGGGTGTGTAAAGGGAAGGTTATGTTTGATTATCTGCATACTAAGTATGATGATTTAGGGTTATCCCTGACAGATGTATCGAATCTTGTGGTGAAAGTGTACCACCTCTGCAGAGTGTCAAACTATTCGAATAGCCGCGTCCGCGGTTATGGACAGTTGGAATGGCCATACTGTTTCGTTGTCAGATGTTTCCTAAATAACTTGAAATGAATGATGACCTTTGACTTGACCACAACAGGGTTGTGTTAATGAAATTAGCTTCCCAACTTAAGTGATTCTAGAACTTTACTTTATCTTTTCTTGCTTCAGAACTCAGCTTAGGTTTCAAACTTAACTGGATAGTTATTCTTTAAATTCAGCACTTTAACTTTGAATTATAGCCCATGTTAGTAGTAGTTTGCGAGTACTTAAAGAGTACTCATGGCTTTTGTCCCTGGCTATTATCATGGCCAGACTATGAAGGAGATTATCAAGATGATGGTCAGCAGGACGGCTATGATAACTAGGACTATCTGCCTTCGTCAGCATTGCCTGTGCCCCTGAAGATGGACCCCACCGCCACGCTATCGTTTATTTCCGCTGCTTGTTGTATTAAAGACTGGATCATGAGATCCTTACTTGTGTAAAACCTCATGTATGGTTTGTAATGGATGATGTACTGTGATATCCAATCCGTTATGTCTCGCAAAAATGGTAATCCTGGGATTGTGAGGTATGGCATAACGGGCATCTGGGATTAAAAATCCGGGTGTTGACAAGTTGGTATCAGAACCATCCTGACCATAGGAGACCCTAGTTAGAATGGACGTCCAAACAAAAAACTTAGCTTCAAAACCAAAGTGAGTATTTATGAAAAACTATTTCCCCTCTTACCCTTGTGAACTCATTCTTTCTCAAAAATACATGTTCCTCAAAATTCTTACATTACTACTTAAAATTTGACACACTTGATCACTTCACTAATTTCCTCATCCTAAATTCTTGTAGATGGAGACTCAGTTCAGCAAGTTTTACCAGTTGGGAAGCGGAGGTGATCTTGAGAGGATCTGGATTCACTGCCGAGTTCTTGGGGACGCCCACATCCGGAGTTTCTTGGAGCTCAACTTCTAGGACCCCCAGTTGGAGACCTACAATGGCTAGTCACCGCAGATCTTCGAGGAAGCAGTGAAGCACCAACTTCCGGGAGAATTCAGTTCTCCGTGAGAGAGAACAACTGGCTAGATGGATTAGCTAGGGCAATGCATGAAGCTCTCGCACGTCTATGTGCCCTCAGCGTCAACAAGATTCAAGGAACCCGTTTTGCCCACTATGCAAGACGTGACTTCATGGGAATGCCGATGGAGATGCCAAGTCACCCAGAGTTGAGGCGTCAAGTGGAGAACCTTGACTTCTTGCTTCATGACCGACAACAGGAACTGGATAATGCTAGAGAGTTAGCAAACCAGAACCGTGCCATTGCCGACCAGAAGGCCCAGACTTTCGCACTGCTTGTCCAAGATCGCCAGTCTCTTCATCGCCAGCGTGTAAAGAAGGATCGCACCATCGCCCGTCTTCGCAAGAAGGTGGCCGACCTCGAGAAGACCGTCAAGGAGCAGGAAGCTCAGCTTGCCGCCAAAGAAGAAGATGATGAGGGTGAAGACATCCAGGGAGATATGGATTCTTACCTCAGCAACGATGATGACTTTCTGGCAGAGGATGCTGTGGACTTCTACACTGATGATGAAGACTCCGACTTCATCGACGATGAGTAGATGCACTAGAGCACTGTCGTAGCATGCGATGTATCATCTCATTGTATCGTAGTTTGTAGAATGGTTCTTCAAACCATCTGTTTTCCCTTTTTGCTTGTTGTGGTGTGTGTGGTATCGTGTGCTTGCTTGCATAAATGAAAATGAAGTTAGTTGAAAAACCTGAGTCTAACTCAAAGCTGTAGCTTTGAAAACCCAAAACCATGAACCTTAGAATTTCCCTCTTACCCCTATATCTATCTCAATCTTCAGATGACTTGTGGAAACCAAGGAGGAGCATTTCGTCATAGACCCAATGCTGCAGATCTTGCAGAATCTCATTGCAGACCGTGAAGCAAGCAGGGCCGAGCATCAAGCCAACTTAGCAACATTGCAGTAGATCGCCCAAATGGCTCTCAACAACCAAGGACATGGAAATCAGGATCACCATGGATCTAAACTCAAAAAATTTCAAAACACCAATCCCCCAATCTTCAACCAATCTGAAAACCCATTAGATGCTGATGACTGGTTACAGACCATGGAAAACAACCTCGAAGTTGCAGGAGTTGAGGAGAATGAGAAAGTTCTCTTCGCCACCCACTATCTGGCGGGAGACGCAAGAGCTTGGTGGAATAGCATCCGCAATATGAACCATGGCCAGGTGATGACCTGGGAAGCATTCAAGGTCAAGTTCAGCCGCACCCACGTGCCGCAAGGTCTTGTCAATAGGACGAGAGATGAATTCCGTGAACTGAAGCAAGGAAGATTGACTGTAGTAGAGTACCGTGACAAATTCTTGTCACTTGCGAGGTATGCCCCCGGATAGGGATATAGAGTTCATTATCGAACTAATCCCTGGAACCGGACCTATAGCCCAGAGACCCTATACCATGAACCCCTCAGAGTTAGTAGAACTGAAGAAGCAGTTGGATGCCATGTTAGCAACCGGCTTGATTCAACCAAGTGCATCGCCATGGAGATCACCAGTGTTATTCGTCGACAAGAAAGATGGAGGCAACCGTCTGTGTACATACTACAGAAAGTTGAATGATGTCACCATCAAGAACAAGTACCCCTTGCTAAAGATAGAGGATCTATTTGATCAGTTGACTGGAGCTCAGGTATTCTCAAAGATTGATCTTAGGACTGGTAATCACCAACTTAAGATTCGTGCAACGGATATTCCGAAGACCGCCTTTACTACTCGTTATGGTCTATACGAGTATACGGTTATGTATTTTGGATTAACCAATGCCCCTGCTTATTTCATGAATCTCATGAATAAGATCTTTATGAATTTCCTAGATAAGTTTGTAGTTGTGTTTATCGACGACATCCTTATCTACTCCAAGTCAGAAGAAGAGCATGAGCAACATCTGAGAATCATCCTAGAAACCCTCAGAGAGCATCAATTATATGCCAAGTTCAGCAAGTGTGAGTTTTGGCTGAAAGAAGTAGGATTCCTAGGACATATTGTGTCTGCCGGAGGAGTCTCTGTTGATCCTAGCAAGATCAAAGATGTCGAAGAATGGGAAGCCCCAGCCAATCCAACCCAAGTTCGTTCATTTCTCGGATTAGCAGGATATTACCGCAAGTTCGTAGAAGGATTCTCGAGCATAGCCCGACCAATGACCCAATTGTTGAAGAAGGACAAGAAGTTTGAATGGACAGACAAGTGTGAAGCCGCCTGTGAGCTGAAGAAGAGATTGATATCAGCCCCAATTTTGATCATGCCCGACATTAAGAAGCCGTTTGATGTGTATTGTGATGCATCCAAGATTGGTCTAGGATGTGTATTGATGCAAGAAGGCAAAGTCATCGCAGATCTGTTCTGACAACTGAAGCAGCATGAGCAGAACTATCTGACCCATGATCTTGAGCTAGCAGCCGTGGTTCTAGCATTGAAGACATGGCGTCATTATTTGATGGGTAATCGCTGTGAGATTTACTCCGATCATAAGAGCTTGAAGTATATCTTCACCCAGAAGGAGTTGAATATGAGGCAAAGAAGATGGATAGAGTTAATCAAGGATTATGACCTTGACATTCACTATCACCCCGGCAAAGCCAATGTGGTAGCGGATGCTCTTAGCAGATTGCCGTGTAGGCTAAACACCATGATCAAAGAGAAGCAACCAAGTTTGTATGAGGAGTTGGAGCAGTTCAGGACTGAGTTAGTTAGCAAAGGGTTCCTAGCTAGCATTGAACTTCAACCCACTTTGATTAGCCAAATCAAGGAAGCCCAGAAGGGGAATGAAAGTATCGACGGAATCAAACGTCGTATTGGTACAGGCAAAGTACCTGGATTCACCGAAGACGAAGAAGGTGTACTGTGGTACAAGGGACGTATCTGTGTGCCAGCAGATTCGGAGCTGAAGGAGGTTATCATGAAGGAAGCTCATGATACTCTTTATTCTATCCACCCCAGAGGAACAAAGATGTATCAGGATTTGAAAGAGCAATTTTGGTGGCACAAGAGGAAGAGAGAGATCGGAAGCTACATCGCCAAATGTGACATCTATCAAAGAGTCAAAGCAGAGCATCAGAGACCTGCAGGATTGTTGCAACCATTGCAGATTCCGAAATGGAAATGGGATTCCGTCAGAATGGACTTTATCACCGGTTTACCTACTTCTAGTAGGGGAAATGACTCAATCTGGGTCATAGTTGATAGACTATCCAAGGTAGCCCACTTCATACCAGTCAAGACAACCTACCAGAGTGCAAAACTACCCAAGCTGTACATTGCTAGGATTGTTAGTCTGCATGGAACCCCCAAGACCATCGTATCAGATCGAGGAACCCAGTTTACTTCAAGATTTTGGCAGAAAGTGCAGGAAGGATTAGGAACCAAGTTGAACTTCAGTACCGCGTATCACCCGCAAACAGATGGACAGACTGAGAGAGTCAACCAGATCTTGGAGGATATGCTTAGAGCTTGTGTGTTGGAATACGGATCAAAATGGGAAGAGTGCCTTCCTTTCGCAGAATTCTCATATAACAACAGTTATCAAGCTAGTTTGCAGATGGCACCATTTGAATTCCTATACGGAAGAAAGTGTCGTACCCCTTTGAATTGGTCGCAAGTAGGAGAGAGTCAGATCTTTGGACCCGACATCCTCCGAGAAGCAGAAGAGAAAGTTCACAAAGTTCGTGAGCACCTCATGACTGCCCAATCCAGACAGAAGAGTTATGCTGACAAGAGAAGGAGAGACCTGACTTTCAATGTCGGAGATTTCGTATATCTCAAGGTTTCACCATTGAAGGGAACTCAACGCTTTAGTCTAAAGGGAAAGTTAGCTCCCAGATATATCGGACCTTTCAAGATTCTGAACCACCGAGGAGAAGTATCGTATCAGCTGGAATTGCCTGAAGAGATGTCAGCCATCCACAATGTGTTCCATATCTTGTTACTTAGCAAATGCTTGGAAGTGCCTGAGAAGACTGAAGTTTTCAAGAATATCGATCAGAGCGGTGAAATCAACAATGACCTGACCTATCGGGAAGTACCCATCCGCATCTTAGAAGAAGCCTACAGAACCACCAGGACCAGGAGTATCAAGTTTCTCAAGATTCAGTGGAGCAACCATACTGAGGAAGAAGCCACTTGGGAGCGCGAGGATTACATTAGGACAGAGTTCCCAGATCTCTTTAGTTCCTAGTTTTCCTTGTAAATCTCGGGACGAGATTTTGTTTAAGGAGGGGAAGGTTTGTAACATCCCAAAACTTTAATCCAAGCTTATCAAGATCAAATCATCCAAAATTGGGGTTAACAAAAACTTTTCCAAATTCAAAATGAAAGCATTCATATATGTGTGCATTTAAAATAGGAGTTGTTTGAATTGCCATGATTGATTGATCCAATGCTTGTAAAATGTTTCTTAGGTGATTTAAACATCATCTACATCATTCCCAAACTTTTCCTAAAGAAAATCAAATAAAAAAGAATTAAAATGAAGGAATTTGACAAATTTAACTCTCATGCCTACTTTGGCTATTCCTAGTACTCAATTCTTAACAGAAACAATTCTTGATCTTTGCACCCCTTGCTAGTACACATAATGAGGTACCAAGGCCCACCTTTTGATCTACTAAAAACATTCTGTAAACTATTTTAAATGACAATTTAAAATTGAATCTAATGCATATGCATAGATAACCCCTATTTCAAAAACCACCTATTTGAGCACCATTTTCAAAACCCTTGCAACCAGAGACTACCTAGCACTAGTGGAGATCACCCAAAATTTTTGAACTCAAAATTCAAAACTTTTTCTCTTGTGGCCATTTCATCAAACACTTGGCAGGCAGATTTCAAACTAAATAAATTTCACTATTTTAAATAGTGTTCTGGCCAAACTTGTTCCCCAACTTGCCACCAAAATCTCTCCACTACTCCCCCTAACCCCTCTCTAGCCCAGCCACTCGCTGTGCCACGACCAAATGGTCATGGCCATTAAGGCCAAGCCCCCACTTGGGCATCCCACCGGCGACAGCACACCACAGCCGCCGCCAGCGCCATCCACCGTGTCCTGGAGATAGCCCGTGGTCCACCTCCACCGCCCAACCAGTCCCAGCCCAAGGATAGTGACCAGCGACCCGAACACGAACCGCCACAGAGCATCGACCATGCCGGCTGCCGTAGCCGCTTGTCCCCTTTCGCACCGCCCCTTGGCACCAGCCCGCGCCCACCGCTCCGCCTCGACCTGGAGAACACCCCAGACACCTCCGTTCGCCGCCTAAAGCCCCACAGCCACCGCTCGCCGTGGACACAGCCGCTTCGGCCGCGCAGAGCGCCACCTCGCCCCGACCGCGTGCCACCACCCCTACGGTCGCATTGAAGCACTAGAGCACCGCCAGGGAACCGCCCACCGATCGCAATCCCCAGCCATGCCGCTAGCTCGCTGTAGCCATGTCGCCACCGTCGACCGCCCATCCCGCTCGGTCTCACCATCGAGCCTATAAAAGGAGCCCTCCCCAGCACCAAAGACTCACACCATTCCACTCCCCTCACCTCTCTGAACCTCACCCACCTCTCGCCGAAGCAAGTGGAGCAGCAGTTCGTCGGAATTGGAGCCGGAGCCGCCGCCTCTGGAGAAGAAGGGTGCCATTGATTCCGGCCACCCCAAGCTCCGCCGCGACCACGCCTCGCCTCGCCATCGTCTTCCACTTCGTTCGCCTGCCTCGCCGATCCCGCTGGAGCCCTGGTACGCCCCCAGTAGACCCCCACCGAGCTGCTAGGGTTCGAGCTCACCGGCGACCTGTTCGTCGTCGACGACGACCCTCAGCCGTAGATCTAGCCTCTAATCGCACGGCCCACAGCGCGCGTACCATTTCGCGTTTTAAGTGCCACTGACAAGTGGGAACCCCCTGTCAGCTGAGCCCCGCGCTGCGTAGCGCCACTGGGCCGGCCCATTTCCTTTCCTGCGCAAGCCCGTAGATTCAAATCTGGATTTTTCTTGTTAGTTAGAATATAGTTTCTGTCCAGTGTTTCAAAATTCAATTCTATGAGTTTGACAAATCCAAATTACATGAAACTAATTTTGTCTGAAAGGTATTGAAATGCTCTATCCAAGACCGTTGGAGTTAATTCATTTAGAGTTATAGATTTCTCCTAATAAAAATAAGAAGACAGAAGCTTTTGCAACTTGAAACATTTTTATAAAATCAACCAAGTTAGCTTTTGAGTTGATTCCAACTCTCAAAAATCACATTTTCATCATATCTATCCAAATATGTAATAATATTAAGGTTTACAGGCAGTGACTTTGGACTAGTACCAAAATAATGCTATATAGGCATTTCTAGTCACTTTAAATTATTAAATAATAAATTTAAACCAAAGTAATATTGATCCAACCTTTAAATCTCATTCCCACATGTTAGAATATGTGGTGAGGACATGTGTCCACATGATCCCATATTTTGGTGGTGAATATTAAATTTTAGTTAATTTTTCAATTAGTAGAAATTACTTTTCCAAAATAAAAAGGTTGAAACTATTGAATTAAACTTGTGATCTTTGGGATGATAATAGATCATCAATTGTGTGGTTTAGAATACTACTTAGCCTAGTTAAGTATTGTTTGGTGATTGTGCACTCCCTATGTATTTCTAGACGATAGTACCGACCAAGCCTTCGAGGAGGAGGAGTTCTACCAAGAAGAAGAAGAAGAAAACTTCAACCACTGCACCAACCAAGGCAAGCTATTAGTGGCAAGCTAACCCTTGCAAACATGCTTTAGTAAGCTATTGTTAGCAAGCTAGAATAAAACTAGATGGTTTAGTAAAGATGCCTTAAGCATACTTTGATCATACCCCTTTAACTATTAGTACCCCAAGTCTTAATTACAAAGTTCTACCTCCCTTGGTTTACACAAAGTTCTTTACTTAATTTTGAAGGTAGCATAAAGAGTATAAAGCTTGACCTACTTAGAAACCTTTAGATGTCATTATATGGCATGAGATTGATCCCATCTTTCCACCTTAGTGAACACTCTTAACTTAGTATTTTAGAATAGTTCAAAAACTTGAGGCACTTTAGATGGGAACACTTGGTGAAAATGAGTTATGAAAACCTTGGAATGATGAGTCATTCTATTGAGATGTTTTGACATGTGTTAAAAAACACAATTGGTTTATGATGATGAAGATGATGAGGCATGAGCCTTAACCCTTTTATAAAACTGATGGTTGGATTCGGATGCGATACCATTCCAAATTTACCGTACAACCACATTACCTGAATTGGGTAAGGCTTGGCTGGAAATTTATATGCATTAGTATTAGTTCCCTCACGGGAGAGGTTTGAGCTGAGGCTACCTCTCAATGATGTCCACCTATGCAGTGCCCAAGATGACTGATGGTCATGGTTGGGAGGCCATGCTCATAGGAGAGGTGCTTGTACTAGGGTGTGTAAAGGGAAGATTATGTTTGATTATCTGCATACTAAGTATGATGATTCAGGGTTATCCCTGACAAATGTATCGAATCTTGTGGTGAAAGTGTACCACCTCTGCAGAGTGTCAAACTATTCGAATAGCCGCGTCCACGGTTATGGGATTGGAATGGCCATACATTTACAGTCGATGTTTCCTAAATAACTTGAAATGAATGATGACCTTTGACTTGACCACAACAGGGTTGTGTTAATGAAATTAGCTTCCCAACTTAAGTGATTCTAGAACTTTACTTTATCTTTTCTTGCTTCAGAACTCAGCTTAGGTTTCAAACTTAACTTGATAGTTATTCTTTAAATTCAGCACTTTAACTTAGAATTATAACCCCTGTTAGTATTAGTTTGCGAGTACTTAAAGAGTACTCATGGCTTTTGTCCCTGGCTATTATCATGGCCAGACTATGAAGGAGATTATCAATATGATGGTCAGCAGGACGGCTATGATAACTAGGACTATCTGCCTTCGTCAGCATTGCCTGTGCCCCTGAAGATGGACCCCACCGCCACACTATCGTTTATTTCCGCTGCTTGTTGTATTAAAGACTGGATCATGAGATCCTTATTTGTGTAAAACCTTATGTATGGTTTGTAATGGATGATGTACTGTGATATCCAATCCGTTATGTCTCGCAAAAATGGTAATCCTGGGATTGCGAGGTATGGCATAACGGGCATCTGGGATTAAAAATCCGGGTGTTGACAGTCAGGAAGTTAAGTAGCATAGAATAGAGGGAGTCAACTTGTACAGACATGGAAGTTAAGAAGGGTCGTGGAAGTTAACTTGCACATGTGTTAATTAACATTCAGTCCACGAAAAAACAAAAAAATCGGTGCTCCATCAGGGAGTTAACTAGCATAAAAAGAGGGAGTTAACTTGTACACACGGGATAGTTAAGAAGTTCGCGAAAGTTAACTTGCACATGTGGAAGTTAACATTCATTATTACTTCTATAGAATGGAAGTTAACTTGAAAATAAAAAAGAAGTTAACACGTGTTTGCGTGAAAGTTAGAAAGGGGTTACTGTGTGTTCATGTGAAAGAAAACAAGTGCTCAGTCAGGAAGTTAACTAACATAGAAAGTCGGAGTTAACTTGTACACACGGGGGAGTTAAGAAGTTCGCGGAAGTTAACTTGCACATGCGGAAGTTAACATTGATTATTTCTACTCTGAAAGTTAACTTGCAAAGAAAATGAAGTTAACTCCTGTCCGCGTGGAAGTTAACAAGATGTTCCTACTGTTTGCGTGAATAAAAATAGGTATTCAGGAACCGGTTCTTGAATAGCATATATATATATAGCAGGACTATTCAGAAACCCCCCTTAAGAGGTTCCTAGATAACTATCTAGGAACCCCCTACTTTTTGGAAAGTGTTTCTTAACCAAAAAGGAGCATGACGCGGACATACTCGGACGTCTCTGACCCGGACACGTTTCCAGAGACAGCACCTTCTTCTTCAAAGCCCCGGCTCGAGTAGAGATACCTCCCTCGATTTTCCCTACCTATCCCGCTACTAGAGACAATTCTAGGCTGCGCCGGTGCCGATGAGCAAGCAGCGGCGGAGGCCGACGCGAGGGAGGAGGCGCCGGTGTTCCCCCGCTTTTTCCTGAGCTAACCACCTTCTTCTGGGCTGCGCTGGTGCTGACGAGCAAGCGACGGTGGAGGCTGACACGAGGGAGGAGGCGCCGGAGTTCCCCCGCTTGTTCCCGAGCTAACCACCTTCTTCTGGGATGCACCGGTGCCGACGAGCGAGCGGAGGCGGAGGACGACACGAGGGAGGAGGAGCCAGATTCCCCGACGAGGTCACCAACCGATATTCATGGCACCAATCAGGTGGCAAGGGATGTCCCTGCAAAAATCTAAGGTGTGTGCCAAAATCCTTATAGTTAACTACCACAAATCCTGCTAGTTAACTGCTGTGAATTCTACTAGTTAACTACTACAATATTATTGTAAGCTAAGAGGAACATGCAAATCAATAGTGTGTTTAGTTTCGTGTTATTTTTGGAAGTTAAGTGAAACAATCCATGGTAGTTGGATGATGGAGGTTAGCACATCTGAACAACATCCTCTGTTTTTGGGGGTTAGCACATGATGGGGCTTAGCACCTTGCAAATTCTTCTAGTTAACTGCTTAAATTTGTCTTGTGAATTAACTGAAACCTTGAAAAAAATAACTGCTATGTTTATTTCGTGGTGTTTTTTTGGGAGTTACCATGTGATAGTATGAGAAGTTAACTATGGTTACTTGTGTTTTAAAGTTGATAATCACTGTTGTGTGGGTTCACTTAGAATTCTGAAAAAAACAGAAAGTTAACTATCTGAATTTGGTATTGCAGCTATTTTACTATTAAAAAAACTTCTGGGAGTTGACATGTTAAATTGATAGAAGTTAATTATGGTTACATGTGCTGCAGGTTCTAGGGGCTCGTACGAAAGGTACCGAAGGGCATATTCATGAAAGGCACCTTAGGACTAAGCACCTGCTTGCAACTGGGGTGTTCAATACTGAAGTTGAAATAGTGACTATTTGTGAAATTGAGAAATTAGAAGCAGATGTTGAAACGGAAATATCAAGCTTCTCTGACCAAAGATTTCAGGTATAAAAAAGTAGAGTACATATTTTAATGTAAACTCCACTACTTATGTTTCTATGGGAGTTAACTATGTTCAACTAGGGTGGTTTGGTTGTTGTGAAAATATAAAATCTGTTGCACCACCAAAAAATGTTTGGAACAAAACTATTCATATATGGTAGTTAGCTATGGTAAATTGTGGGGTTTAGGATGTTGAAAAACAACATGTGCTTGGTCAGGGATGCCAAAAAAATGATGTTAACTAATTTCATGTATGGAAGTTAGCTACGTGGGAATGTGGAAGTTAGGTGTTCCATAAAATTAACACACGCTATGTCTTTTCTCTGCAGATTTTTGAAACGGATAAACATCTAAAAATGGCCCATGGAAACAATGAGATGGTTGAAAAGATAGTAGATGGAGGCGAAGAAATGTACTGCTGGTCTGGCCCACCAAAGCGTAAATGTTCTCCTGTGATATGTGATGAGCCTATAGGTCATTTGGAACCTATGATGTGTCTTCCAAGATGACAAGCTGGTACCAGAGCATACCCCAATCCCAATGTCAAGTCTACATCGGTGCAGAACAGTGTGGATGTGAATCTGTCAAGTGGTGTTTCAAGCAATCCAAGTGTTGTAGCTAGGAATCATATGAAACACAAGAGGCAGAAAGTAGTAGATGCAGACAATGTTGACATTGGTCACAGTTATGGTAACTCAGGGATCAACACTGGGCAGTTAAGTCTCCATCAAGAAACAGTTAGGTCAATTCTAGACTCATCGGATAGCCACTCCAATGACGATAAGATCATGATGTGGTCTGGTCCAAAAAAACCACGCTCACCTATACGCTGCAATGAGCCAATTGTTGTTAGAGATCCAGGTTTTCGTCTTCCACGAAGGGCAATGCAAAGTAACAGTGGGGAGTCAAGATGTGCACATAATGAAGTTGAGAAGAAAACATCAGATGTTCAGATCAAATCAAAGCTGCTAGTAAGATCATCAAAGGATACGAGGCCAGATTGTACATCTGAGAATGATGCAATGCATAAAACTGGGACTTCATCAAATCATATGCCTCCAAAAGATTATTTGCTTCATGTACCTGTTCTCACGCCACCTTTCCCCATCAAACAAGGGCACGAAGAAACACCAACTCCTCTACAATCGTACACACATGTAAGTGACTATAAAATATTTATTTCAATTAATTATGAAATAACAAAAAATATATAGCTTTCTAGATATGGTGAAAAATGAAAAATGTTGTTTATTTTATCTTCATTACTTAGAAAAGATAAGAAACTAATAGTGACTGACATATTGTGCCTGGCAAACACATGCAGGCACCTAATCTACCAGATAGTTTTATACCTAAAATTGCCCAGGAATTCGAAACATTTGATGAGGCTTTTCAGTTTTACAACACATATGCTAAGCACACTGGGTTTGGCATCAAGAAATCCCAATGGAACAACAGACGGCGGTATCTGCGATGTGTCTGCGAGGGAACACACAACATAGGTTTCGATAAATCTGACCGATAATCGAATAAAGTGAGCAAAAAATTTGGCTACAAAGCATTTATGAGATTAAAAGAGAGAGATGATGGTAGCTGTGTTGTGATGGATATAATCCTAGAACACAACCACCCATTGTTGTTAACTCCATCCATGCAAGTGTTCTTGCAGTCACGCAAACGTGTCGATGCAACGCTGCAAGATTTGATTAAAGACCTCCAGTTTAGCAACGTTAAACATGCTAGCATAATGGGATTCCTATCTAGGATGAATGGTGGACGCAACAAGTTACCATGCCATGACAAGGATGTAAATAACATGCAAGTATCAGCGCATGGAAAAATACAAAAAAATCATATAAACTCATATTCTTTGACAATAACTGATATTTATAAACTACAAATTTTGCAGGAAAGCGCGTAATACACGCCTCGACAACGCAGACGATGTGCAGAAACTGTTCAAGTTCTTTGTTGATATGAAAGCTGAGAACGAGAATTTCTATTCTGATGTGCAAGTTGATTCTGAAAACACAATTAGAAATATTTTCTGGTCAAATGCTAGCTGCAGAGCTACATATGCTGATTTCGGCGACTGTATCACCTTCGATACAACATACCAGAGCAATCTATACCACATGCCACTTGTAGTTTTTGTTGGCATCAATAATCATTTGCAGTCAACCATTTTTGGTGTCACGCTGATTGGCGACGAAAGTATAGAATCATTCAAATGGGTATTTAGCACATTCTTGAAGTGCATGGGCGAGAAACAGCCAATTTGTATTTTAACAGGTATGTCAATATTAACCTTGAAAAAGGTTAGCTAGCTATTTTTATGAAAGTCCATTTGCTCTGTCCATTGAAGTTATGTATCTATTTATTAATAAAAATGATGATGCTTGCTCTACTTATGGAAGTTAGGTAGCTATTTTTATGAAAGCCAACTTGTTTTCTTATGGTAGTTAGGTATCTGTTTTATATGAAAAAAACTTTGGCTTCCTCTACATCTGGAAGTTAACTATATGTTTGCATTAAGGTTCACTTGCTCTGATTTGAGAAGTTAACTAGTTGTTGTTATGGCAAACTTAGCTATATATTAATTAATATGATATTAATTGGGGAAAAAATGACAAAGTTTGGTAGCCGTTTTTATGAAAGCCAACTTCTTTGCCTATTGGGAGTTAGGTAGCTATTTTAATATGAAAAAATCTCTGGCTTGCTGAGTATCTGGAAGTTAACTATATGTTGTCATGAAAATCCACTTGCTATTTTTAGGAAAGTTAACTAGATGTTGATATAGCTAACTTAGATATATATTGATATGAATTTCAATATAATATTGATTGTGAAAAAAATGACAAAGTATTACTGCTATTGGATATAGATCAGTGTCCATCTATGGTGCAGGCTATACCGGCGAGTTCCTAAGCTCTCTCCATAAGCTGTGAAGATGGCACATAATGAGAAATTATAAAGTTCCACTGAGAAAGCCTTACCAACTTTTTCCTGACCTGAAAGAGCAGCTAACAGTGATTTTGAACCATTCGCTAGTACCGTCGGAATTTGAAGCAGCATGGCATGAACTGATTGATAAGTACGAGCTGCACGATATCAATGTGATGATCAACCTGTGGAACGAGAGGATTGCATGGATCTCGACATATTGGAAGGATGTTTTCTGTGCCAGAATGACATCGACACAAAGAAGTGAGAGCATGAACCATGTGCTGAAGAAAGGATTCGTGAAGGAACAAGATAATCTCCATATATTTGTGAAACAAGTAAATAGCTGTATATAAACAAGGCAAGAAGCAGAAAACGCAGAAACACTTGCGTCAATGGTACAAATCGCAACCATGCTTCTTTTTAAGTAAAGGATAAATATGTAAGTTATATTTGAACAACATGGAAGTTATCTTACAATAAATACTGAAGTTAAGTATGTCACACTACTGAAGTTAACTTGTAGAAAATTGAAGTATACATTAGAAAAATTGTAGAGGTTGGGTTTGTAAAAGATGTTTTAAGTAAAGGATAAATATATAAAACCATCACTACAAGAATCTGGACGATCCGTGACGTTTTTATGACGCGACCTAAAAACGTCGCGGATTCATGATGTTTAAGAACGTTTCGTTGTAATCAGCTCCAAGCCCCTCCAGCCCGGTTATTGTAACATCCCAGCATTAGGATCCAACAAAGGGTAGAAATAGGATTATAAGTTTGTGCATGCATGCATCTGTAAAATCTGGATAAATTTTTCGCCAAACAAAACACTAAAGGGATCAGAGTTTCTTTCACTGACTGGAGGTAGGAATAGCTCTTGTTAGTGATTGCTATGAATTCTGACATGATCTTTAGGCAATATTAAGAAATTGGGGGAGTTATTTGGAATTTAAATTTGAAATTTCGAATCAATTTGAAATTATTTAAATATTAGAACTTATTAATATTGAAGGGTTGTCCAAAAAGAAAACCTTATTAACATTGTTTGGTTTTAATAAAGGAATAGTAATCAACAATAAGATTTAATGACAAGGTAAAAGAATTAAATAAGAAATAATGCTTATTGCTCTATTTTTTATAATATGGTCACAAATGATGACAAATACATCAAAGGTATAAGATTACACAGAACATAAATTTAACTTTATTAAACTTGTAATAACATCTTTACAAGATCCTTTACAAAAGAATTACAAAGAAGGTTACAAGTAGAACCTATACTAACTATCTATCCTACACTAATCTTGGAAGCCCAGATCTTATTCCTGCAAGTAAGAAAAACAACTAGAAAGGAAGATTAGGGATTAGTAAGGTAATTTTACTCTCAGTGTTGAATAGTGAAGTGAACTATTCCTGGTACATCATTGAGTAAATAAAAGGGCAAGTTTCACCAATAGTGAAGTATCTGTTCTTATTAGTTAATAGCAGAAGTTACAGTCAAAGTCAAGTGGATAAACAAAAAGGTTTCACCAGGCTAAAAATTAGTAAATAGGTAAGAGTAACAACCAAGTTACTTGAGCTGATCCACATGCATAGCACACACACAGCTTAGTCGACTGACTGCATGGGGTGTGCTATCAAGCTACCAGTAGCAGTACAAGGTACCACACAAAGCACTAGTCGAAGGGGAAATACAGAAGTTTAGATCTTCTTCTCAGACACACACACAACAATAGAACTTGCTGAAACCATAGACATTTCTCCACCAAATTACCCAAATCAACCATCAGATCTTTACTTGATGGTAACATAAGGAGGGGGTGGAGCAGGTGGAAAGAGAGATCAAGCATCAAGTTACAGGAGCAGCACCAGGTGTTGCAGAGCAAGATCAAGTAGCAAGCTACATCACAACATCATCAAACAACAAGCTATCTGGTGAGTTCAAATCACATCACCACATGATCAGATCATCATAGAATCATATGAGCATACTAGATCATGTAGGCGCGCGTTGCCGCGCCCGTCCTTAGAAAAATAGATAGTTATAAAATGGTAAAATTCTATTTAAATTATTTCATTGTTGTTACGAGCCCGATAGTCAATAGAATCGGGAATAGAATGGTTTGAAAATATTATTGCTTCTTTCCTGACTTAAGTCACATAAGCACGTTTCAATGGAACTTGTCAATGGAGATTTCTTACATAAATAGTGAGTGAGCTATTTGAGGTAAGCATTTGTATTGTAGTTTATGTTTATCTAATGTTGGTTTGGTTGTTGAATGTGATTTGTGTTCTTTGTGGTCCAGTAGTGTGTCAGTAGGCCCAAGTGGCATCAACATAACTTGTTGGTGTCCACCGTATGGACCGAGAATAGAAACGGGCAGCAACATCGGAGTAATCTTAGTAGTAAGATAGTTTATTATTAATTATTGTGCAGTATTACGGACGTGAATAGAAAATTCAAGTCTAGGAACTCACCTGGCCAGCGGCCATTGCTGAAAATTTGACCCATAATAGGGACCCAATGGAACGAGAGGATCTGAACAAGAAGAAATGAAACCTACAAATACGTTTATTTCTGCTTTAGAAAGTGTAACAATGTTATCTGAATAACTGGTGGAGTTCGTTGGAAAGAGAATTAGGGATCACCTAGCAGAGCACCATTGGACCTGGAACTTGCTGCAGAGTGGACGAGAAATTGAGGCAAGAGATTTCATAGCATAGTAGAGGCACTATAGTAGCATACCATCATCAGTCACCGCTGCCAAATTGCCTAGGATTACTGCCATAAAGGATTCTAAAGAGCTCCAAATTAACATGGTATTGGAGATGAATGACGAGCGACACATCAGGTCGCCATGAATAGAGACGCGAGGGGGCGTATGCTATCGCATCCGCACATGAGATGGATGCCTCGCTCCACCTTCCGGTTCCCGTTATTGAGTGTTCGCATGTAGGCTAGGTCAGACACATCTCGCTTCGGCTGCATTGGCTGGCGTCTCTTTTGTTCTTCTACCATTTGCTTCCAGCGGGCACAACAGTGACATCCCATGCATTGTACGACTGTGCAGTAAACCAAGCAATGGCTGTTGCGTGAATTCCAGCCCAATTAACCGAAGATGGCTTATTTGATGCCTAGATAAGCGTGCCTAAGGGATAATTTGGCCCATGCAGGATTGGAGGACCATCCGACGGCTAGAAACATGCAGGTGGCACGATCCGACTGTCAAAAATGCCTAATTCGTGAGATGGCTCCTCTTTGACTCGGTTTTAATATCCCTAATAATTTTTACTTAAACTTCTTAGAAAAACACCCAAGTGGGGTGTAGATTCATCCCAGAAGCATATAAATGAAAGCCAATAACAAATCCTTACAAACAAATCCAAGATCTCAGCCTTTGCATCATAGATCTTGGATATATATTAAATTCTCCACATTTACAAATAAACAACATTCTTAGACCTAGATTCAGGGCACATCTCCTATGGAGTAGCACCTCTGTAATCTCAGAGTCTTAAGGATCAATATTTGACAGTAAGGGGATCAATCATTTCTTAAAAAGATTCAAGAGTCATCAGCTGATACATGCATCAGAGCATATCTTTGAGAAACAGCTAGAAACACCTTAGTACTTCCTAGTCATGCCTCAGACCAACATCATAGGCTAATAGACTATAGCAGATTAGGATAATAAAGCAAGCAGAAGCTTCTCAGTCACTTAACCAACCAAACTTGAAGACAGGAAGATTTAGGCCATAAAAGTACAGGTATTTGTGTACCATTCTAAAGAAGGTGTCACAAATGTCACATCTAAAACCAAGCCAATGTTTTACTGATATTTGATCAGTTAACTTACAGAAAGATAACTAATCACTTTCCTGAAACAAATATTTAGGAATCGTAATCATGGATTACATTTCTATAATCAGGGAAGCATAGGAGTACCATTTTCACTCCAATGTAAGAGATCAACATAAACAAGTGTATAAATATCAACTGCACATTACTGACAGAACCACTATCAGAACTAGGCTCATGAAACCATAGTGAAATTCACATCACTAGCATAAGGGGGTAAACATCCAGGACAATATAACCACTACAATCAATTCTACTAGAATTATCATGCTCAGGCCAGATGGATGAACCCTAAACGAATCATAAATCAATTAGGGATTTACCACTAGAGGCACACAAAGGGTATTGAGCAAGGTAGAGTGGAGCACCGAAGAGGAGTAGCCAATCTTACTCAAGGGCCTCGCAAAAAGAACCGAAGAGGAAGCAGAGGTTGACCAGCGGCGAAGCAGGAACGGGGGCACGGGGAGCACCCCGAAGGGGCGCTGTAACCCACACCCAACCACGTGTTTGATCCACCGAAGAAGAGAGGCAAACGCAGTGAAGAACCGGCGCACCATCGCCGATGCTCCAAAGCGGCAAACCCTAACCCTAGCCTAGGGAAGAGGTCAGCATGGCCAGGAGAAAGCACCCACCGCAGATCTGCTTGGACAAGATGACGCAGCGTCATCGACTGAGTCATCCTGCACCATAGCGGCGGCAACAGCGGTCGGATTCGGCCGGAATCGTGCGCGGCGGCGACAGACGAAGGAGATGGTCGTGTGCGCGAGAGAGTAAGAGAGGGGAGAAGAGTGTGCGTGCAAGGGGGTACTGGGCCTGTGGGCAGCCTAGTACCACTCTGGTGAGTGTAACCAAGCCAGGTGGGCTGGGTCAAGTTGGGCCGGGCCCGTATCTTAATAGGATTATTTAAAAATAATAATTACAAATATACCCCTGAGATAAAAATGGCTCTAGATAAATAAATAAAAATATTAAAAATACAAATAATATATCTATAAATTCACAAAAATATTTTCTATTGAATAAAAATAATCAATAGAATTTTTGGCAATTAAAATTTAAGGTTATTAATAATAGGATGCTAATTACTTTTGAATTTTTACAAACATATGGGAAACACCCAAAATTGAATAAAATTCACCTTTAAGATCCTAAATGAATAAACTATTGTAGAAAATACTAATTTGTATTTTTGCAAAGTGAATTTGGTGTGATAAAAATAAATCCTATTTCCTTATAGGAATTTCATAAAATATTCAAAGGAAATAAATTCATAGAATGATATTGTCTTTTATTGATTTAATAAAATAGTAGGATTTTACTAAAAGGGTAAGACATGCAGGGAAGCAAATAATAAATCATTGCATGACATTACTATGTATGGCATATTGCTTCTTTAAATATTATCCTTATCGGGCAATAATGGTTCTTTGTAGAAACCAGAGCTCAAGATCAGGTGGAAGCATCCAACTTCACTACCTTGCAGTCACAAGGCAAGTTCATAACTTGCTCATGTCCTTTAAAGAGTCTTTATCAAAGATATTGCAAATGGTGTGTTATCATCTATGATTTGGAAACAGAAAATGATATCTTCTCTAATAAATAAGATATAGTATCATCCTAAGTGATGATAAAGATCAGCAATGGAACTTAGGGATTCCAATTGCGTAAGTCACATAGGCTTAACAACCCATGACATCAGTGATTCTAGCGCCGTATATTACGCGTTAACCATGAGATTTGGAATGGGACAGAGAAGTCAGCTGTATCTTCTTCCTTTCATATGGAGGCAAGATGACCTTATCGTGACGTTGGGATTCCTGGTATGGATCCAACATATGGGTGGGCACCCTTAGGCCCCACGATTTTGGCATCTAGATTATTTATGAGTGGCTGCCGGAGGTATAGTCGGGCCTTTTAGGGAGCTTACCAGGGGCATCACCACTTCATAGAGTCTTCAGGAACTCACCAGGGTTATAGCTTGCTCTAGATGGAGGCTTAACAGAGGTGTAGTCAGCCCCGGAGGATCGTGCAGACATATGGGGTCGCAGAGAGGGCAGTGATTGGCTTGGATCACCTACTAGGCCCAACATCATGGAATTGTGGATGGGAAAGTATGCCCGGTTGTGCAACAAGGAGTTGGTCTCTCATGGGTAAAGTAACGCACCTTTGCAGAGTGTAAGAATTGTGACATGTTACTCCCTGTTCCGGGAAAGACCTATGAACGCGGCAGGAAAGGAACTCCATGAAGTTCTGGTCCACATGTGAAGGCTGATGGGCATAGGTTTTGATAATAAAATAAATCTTTGAAGAAATGTTTACGAAAAATGCATAGTACCAAGGACATATTGTCCGAGGTGGTAGATAGAGCATCAAACTTCCCACCTTGCATATAATGAACTTGTTGGGTAACCCTGTTACTCACTCTTTCCTTTGAACCCTTCTTACTCTGAGAATCCAGAAGACACTTCGATGTACGTAGCTGATGGACAAGAGGATGTCTGCTACGAAGAACTAGACCTGTCCAGAGGAGTTGAAGGGGTGGACTACGAGATACGCTATGGAGTGGAGGGTAACGAGTCTGAGTAGTTGCCTTAGTTATTAGTAAATCAATTGAGCCGAGCAGCAGTAACTATATAGAATAAGTTGTTGAGCTCAATTCGAAGTATGAGTTTGGAATTTTATATCTTCTGCTGAAACTACTTAAGTTTAGTTTGTAATTTCATAATGCTTGAAGTTTGAGAACTCTTGGTTTGTAATAATAAAGTGTGTATGTTTGTTATATGGACCCGCAATGTTTCTGTTGTACCACTCTAAGGGGTGTGATATTTACGGAACGGTGTTTTGTGAGTGTCATATCAACGACTATAGTTTACTACCCAAGTAGTGGTATGCTGGGTCACCGCAGCTAGTATCAGAGCGACTGCTTTGACCTTAGGTTGGAAACCTAGTAAAGGGAAATAACTGTAGGAGTCTAGGAGCAATGGTAAAGAGTTCTCTAGACTATATGATGAATATTCAATTGGGAATATTTCGTTATATTTTTTAGTGCGATAATTCTTTATTATGATGCATCATTATAATTAATGGATACTAATTATATTTATATCTATATAGTGAAATGGCACCAAAGTTTCCAAACAGACCTTGGCAAGGAAAGAAGAGACTCTTGATGATTATCAGGGGGCTTTAACTGAACATCTTCGAGAACTTCTGAGGGTTTTTGGTTGCACAACTAATATCCCAGTCAATACAATTACCTATCATGATGGGCGAATGTTAGCCAAATATCGTGTTAGCATCCAACTACTAAGGAAGCTTGGGTTATATCACAACTTACCTATAGGAGAAGGTAGAAGTCACCTAGCAGCATATCATGTTGCTATCATGGAGGCAATAGCCAATGTTCGGGAACATAAAGCAGAAGAGTTAGTCGGAAGCACATATTCTGTGATTCCTCATGACTCTATAGACGAAGAACCGGAACCAGATCATCTTACTTTAGTAAGGAAGCATCCAAAACTAGCCTCTAAGTTTATGGATCTGTATCGACTGATGGTTGGGTCTTTGTATAAGACACATCAGGTGATTGTAGAAGATCAGGTTGATATGCTAGAGGATTTAACGAATCCGAAAAGAGGGAGAAGTTAGCATCTAAACTGGAAAATGAAGCAGTGGATAGGGTCAACCCAGTTTTCAAGGATATACCTATAGATCCAGCATCTTTTACACCATATCCCTATTCACCAATACAAGAACCTCTTAGATATCCTGATGAGGGCACTAGTCATCTAGTACCACAGAGTTCTTGGGGAACTAAGGACTCGGAATTACCCATTGGGAATTCTGAAGGCTGGAGGTACGGATCAATGGATGGATCTGCCGAGAATCCTATTCCTGTGGAAGATTCAATTGGAGATATCGGACAAACGAGTCGCATGGGTGTAAGATCTTATTCCGTTGATGGAAGAGATGTCCACGTGGAAGATTTAGAGTCCGAGGAGGAAGATCCTGAAGAAAGGGTGTTCGAGGATTATCTTACTCCAGATAATGTGCACTATCCAGTCATAGCTAAGGACTATCGTACCCAGCAGAGTACATGGGGGGCACCAGAAGGGGAATATTCTGTTGATTCCTCCAGAATCGGGATGTGGGATATGGATGAAGAAGAAAGTGATGAGGATGATTCGGTAGATACTTCAGATGAGTTGGAAGGTATGGATACACTTCAGCTGAATGATGTGTCAAGTCCGGAGACTTCTGATACTGAATATCGTCCGTCGAAAAGGCAAGTCGTTTCACAGTCGGTACGCCGTACTTCACGACAGCACGGTTGTAGTCCGGGTATGTATGATGAACGACGCAACTTCTGGGGAGTGTGACTTTGATTAGGAGCATTTTCACAGGAGACGAGAGTTGGAGTTGGAGGACAGATGTAAAGAAATAAGTGAGATAGTACCACATGAGCTTGTAATGTCTAATGAGTAAGGGCTTGTAATCACGTTGTATAAATTATATTGCTTGTAATGTAGAATATGTGTGTAATGCATATTTGGTTCTTATTTGGATCTTGTTTTCCATTGTGTGACTAGTTCTGTGCATGAAGTTGATCTTAGAACACATATGCATGATGTAATTATGAGTATTCGCTTATGTTACAGGACTAGGGGGGCATGGAAACAAGTGTAGAAAATGAGGCTGAGCAGCAGAGCATGGAGCGCGAAGCCAAATAAAAGGCGGATGAAGATGCCAGAATACAAGCAAACTTACCACCACCACCACCACCACCAATGAGGCCATTGATGGAGCAAAACTTTATGCAGTACATGCAAATGATGCAAGAGTCCCAGAACAAATTCATGGAGGGGTTAGTAGACCGTGTGGGACAGCGAAGGTCACTTGAAGGACATGGTGTTAGTCTTTCGGATTTCCAGGATACCAGGCCTTTACCTTTCGCATCCGCTCCTGAACCAATGGATGCAGAGGACTGGTTAACAGATACCGAAAGAAAGTTGAGAACTGGAGGTTGCAATGCGGAAGAGAAGTTGAGGTATGCAACGCATTTATTGACCAGACCTGCAACGTCATGGTGGGAGAGTCAGCTAGCAATGCAACCTCTAGGAAGAGAGTACAATTGGGAGGAGTTTAAACAAAGATTCTGTGAATATCATGTTCCGGAGAGTATCATAGAGTTGAAGCGTAGGGAGTTTGAAGAACTGCAACAGGGATACTCCAGTGTCATGAAGTATATTCGGGAGTTTAGTGATTTATCTCGTTATGCTGCTGAAGAAGTTAGCACGGAAGCGAGTAGGAAGAAAAGGTTCATGCGTGGATTAAATCCATTTGTGAAGATGCAGTTGAGGCTTGCCAACACTCAAACTTTTCAACAGTTGCTTGATGCAGCTATCACTTTTGAAGATGATTACAAAAATTTCCAAGAGGACCGTAGGAAGAGAGCAAAGAAGGAAACAAAGAGGATTCAGGCAAGTAAACCCAAAACTAATCTGGAGTTTCAACCTAGAAACAGACCCTACAACAACAACAGGAGTAGCAATAATACTGGAGGACAATTCAATCCTAGAAGGAATGTCATATGTCATAATTGCAAACTTCCGGGACATATCAGCAAGGATGGCCAGAACCAGTGATAATTTGTTATGGATGTGGACAAAAGGGTCATATTAAGCCTGATTGCCCAAATAAACCACCTGGTGGTTGGCCCGCAAAGGGTGGAGGTCAAGCCAGTGGAGGCGGAGGTGGACAATCTAATAGAGGTGGAAGCTATGCCAAAAACAATAATGGCAAGAGGGGTAGACCTACGAGAAATCTGAATTGTGCAACCCTGGAGGAGGTGGATAACTCAACTCAGGCGGTGATAGGTATGCTCAATATTCTCACAAATCCTGGAAAAGTTTTATTTGATACTGGTGCAACTACTTCTTTCATATCTGAAGAGTTTTGTGATAAATTCGGGATTAGAAGGGCACCGTTAGAAAAACCTATGTCCGCAGTTACCGCCGGAGGGAATGTGGTAGTTAGACATATTAAACTAAACCAAGTCATCTCAATCTGTGGTCAAACCTATTATGCAGATCTTTATGTGATCCCGTTAAGAGGAATAGCAGTAGTGCTGGGAATGGATTGGATGACAGACCATGGAGCTCAGATCAATTGTGAAGAGAAAACCGTTTCAATCAGATCTCCAACTGGAGGAAGGATAGTTTATCAGGCGGATAAACATAGTCATATCATGGTAGATCTGCAGTTGAACTCACTAAAGGAGGCCAAATTAGATGATATTCCAGTGGTGAAGGAGTTTCAAGATGTTTTTCCAGCAGAATTACCAGGAATGCCACCGGATCAGGAGATAGAATTCACTATTGACCTGATACCCGGTACAACACCAATAGCTCAAGCACCATATAAGATGGGGCCCAAGGAATTAAAAGAACTTAAAGAGCAAATTGATGAATTAGCCCGGAAAGGATTCATACAGGAAAGTGTATCTCTCTGGGGAACTCCGGTGATCTTTGTGGATAAACGAGATGGTGGACGGAGAATGTGTGGGGATTACAGAAATTTCAACAATGTCACTATCAAGAACAAGTATCCATTACCAAGAATACAAGATTTATTTGACCAAGTCAAGGGAGCAGGAGTATTCTCCAAAATTGATCTAAGATCAGGATACCACCAGATAAAAATTAAACCTGAAGATGTTCCTAAAATAGCATTTGTGTCAAGGTATGGACATCATGAGTATGTAGTCGTACCTTTTGGTCTGACTAATGCACCAACAATATTCATGAATTTGATGAACAAAATCTTCATGCTGTATTTGGACAAGTTTGTCATAGTATTCATCGATGATATTCTGATATATTCCAAAGATACAGAAGAGCATGTAGAACATTTGAGAGTAGAATTACAAATCTTAAGAGAACGTAAGCTTTATGCTAAGTTCAGTAAGTGTGAATTTTGGTTGGACAAAGTAGAGTTTCTTGGTCATGTGATCAGTAAGGATGAAATTGCTGTAAATCCGTCCAAAGTTCAATCAGTACTGGATTGGAAGGCACCAACCAATGTGAAGCAAATCCGAGGTTTTTTAGGTATGGCCGGTTATTATCGAAGATTCATTGACGGTTTTTCCAAGATAGCTGGACCAATGACCAAATTATTAATAAAGAATATACCTTTCATATGGGATGAGAAGTGCGAGGCAAGTTTTCAGGAGTTGAAAACCAGATTAACTACCGCACCAATCCTAGCAATTCCAGAACCAGGAAAAGATTGCACAGTATATTGTGATGCATCCAAGGAAGGATTAGGTTGTGTGCTTATGCAAGATCGTAAGGTAATTGCTTATGGATCTAGGCAATTGAAACCACATGAAGTGAACTATCCAACCCATGATTTAGAATTAGCAGTAGTAGTGTTTGCTTTAAAAGGATGGAGGCATTTTCTCTATGGGGCAAGATGTGAGTTATATACTGACCACAAAAGTCTCAAATATTTCTTCACTGAAAAGGAATTGAATATGAGACAGAAGCGTTGGCTGGAGTTGATTAAAGATTATGATCTAACAATCAATTACACTCCTGTAAAAGCAAATGTTGTGGCAGATGCTTTAAGTCGGAAAAGCACAAATATACAACCTTTGAATAAAGAACTACCAAAAGAACTACAGACGGATCTGGAAAGGATGGAATTACAATTTATAAGTACAACAGTTCTTGGAGGATTAGCTACCATGTGGGTAATTGAAGAGCAAAGTAGTGATCTTCGACATGAAATCTTTAGACATCAAGATGAGGATCCTTTTATTGCTGAAGAACTTCGAGAATCTCTCAAGGTCAAACCTTAGTTTTTCACTTAGGAGATTATGAATCCTTATGGTTTCAAAACAGTCTTTGTGTGCCAGATGTGACAGATATTCGAGAAGTGATACTTCGGGAAGCTCATGAAACACCATATTCCATACATCCGGGTAGTACAAAGATGTACATGGATTTAAAGGAATTGTTCTGGTGGAATAATATGAAAAGAGATATTGCAAAGTATGTATCAGAATCCCATACTTGCTAAAGGGTTAAAGCAGAACATCAAAGTCCAGCAGGACCATTACAACCTTTGGAAATTCCAGAATGGAAGTGGGAAGAAATTGGTATGGATTTTATCACAAGGATACCCATGACACTGAAACAGAAGGATATGATATGGGTGATTGTTGATAGACTCACAAAAAGTGCTCATTTTATTCTAGTGAATCAAAAGGATAATGCTGAGAAATTAGTAGATATTTATGTCAAAGAGATTGTGAGTAAACACGGGGTACCCAAGAAAATTGTGTCCGATAGAGGATCTGTGTTTACATCATCATTTTGGAAACAATTACATGCAGCACTGGGTTCAAAGTTGGATTTTAGCACAACTTATCATCCAGAAACTGGAGGCTAAACAGAGAGGACCAATCAAATCTTAGAAGACATGCTTAGAGCTTGTGCATTAGATTTTGGAGGTTCGTGGGAAGATCATTTACCATTGGCAGGATTTTCTTACAACAATAGCTATCAGAGTAGTCTGAAGGCAGCACCTTATCAAGTATTATATGGAAGAAGGTGTAGATCACCTATATGCTGGTATGAACCTGGTAGTAGCAAAGAATTTGCACCAGATTATATCAAGGAAAGGCAAGATATCATAGATATCATTGGAGATCGGTTGAAGATAGCTCAGAGTCGACAAAACAGTTATGCTGATCAAAGTCGTAGATCATGGCATCCAGAAGTGGGAGATATGGTATATGAAGGGAGTGAAGAGGTTCGGAGTCAAAGGAAAATTAAGTCCAAGGTATATTGGACCATTCAAGATATTAAGTCAAAACAGAACAATAGCTTATGCTCTGGAGTTACCAAAGAGGTTAGCTCCGGTTCACAATGTGTTCCATGTTTCACAACTTCGAAAATGTCTGAAAGTTCCCGATGATGCTATCACTCATCAAGAGATTGAGTTACAAGCGGATTTAACTTATGTTGAGAAACCCTGTAAGATCTTGGAAGAAAACTGGAAAAGGTTGAGAAACAGGGCAATCAAGTATTGCAAGGTACAATGGGAAGATCACCCAGAACGAGAAGCTACCTGGGAGAAGGAAGATGAATTCAGGGAAGCATATCCAGAGTTGTTCAGGTACCATCCGCAAACTTCGGGAAGAAGTTTAATCTAAGGGGGGAAGTCTGTAACATCCCAGCATTAGGATCCAACGAAGGGTAGAAATAGGATTATAAGTTGGTGCATGCATGCATCTGTAAAATCTGGATAAATTTTTCGCCAAACAAAACACTAAAGGGATCAGAGTTTCTTTCACTAACTGGAGGTAGGAATAGCTCTTGTTAGTGATTGCTATGAATTCTGACATGATCTTTAGGCAATATTAAGAAATTGGGGGAGTTATTTGGAATTTAAATTTGAAATTATTTAAATATTAAAAGTTATTAATATTGAAGGGTTATCCAAAAATAAAACCTTATTAACATTGTTTGGTTTTAATAAAGGAATAGTAATCAATAATAAGATTTAATGACAAGGTAAAAGAATTAAATAAGAAATAACGCTTATTTCTCTATTTTTTATAATAAGGTCACAAATGATGACAAATACATCAAAGGTATAAGATTACACAGAACAGAAATTTAACTTTATTAAACTTGTAATAACATCTTTACAAGATCCTTTACAAAAGAATTACAAAGAAGGTTACAAGTAGAACCTATACTAACTATCTATCCTACACTAATCTTGGAAGCCCAGATATTGTTCCTGCAAGTAAGAAAAACAACTAGAAAGGAAGATTAGGGATTAGTAAGGTAATTTTACTCTCAGTGTTGAATAGTGAAGTGCACTATTCCTGGTACATCATTGAGTAAATAAAAGGGGAAGATTCACCAATAGTGAAGTATCTGTTCTTATCAGTTAATAGCAAAAGTTACAATCAAAGTCAAGTGGATAAACAAAAAGGTTTCACCAGGCTGACAATTAGTAAACAGGTAAGAGTAACAACCAAGTTACTTGAGCTGATCCACATGCACAGCACACACACACATAGCTTAGTCGACGGATTGCATGGGGTGTGCTATCAAGCTACCAGTAGCAGTACAAGGTACCACACAGAGCACCAGTCAAAGGGGAAATACAGAAGTTTAGCTCTTCTTCTCAGACACACACACACGACAATAGAACTTGCTGAAACCATAGCCATTTATCCACCAAATTACCCAAATCAACCATCAGATCTTTACCTGATGGTAACATAAGGAGGGGGTGGAGCAGGTGGAAAGAGAGATCAAGCATCAAGTTATAGGAGAAGCACCAGGTGGTGTAGAGCAAGATCAAGTAGCAAGCTACATCACAACATCATCAAAGAACAAGCAATCTGGTGAGTTCAAATCACATCACCACATGATCAGATCATCATAGAATCATATGAGCATATAATTTTTACTTAAACTTCTCATAAAAACACCCAAGTGGGGTGTAGATTCATCCCAGAAGCATATAAATGAAAGCCAATAACAAATCCTTACAAACAAATCCAAGATCTCAGCCTTTGCATCAAAGATCTTGGATATATATTAAATTCTCCACATTTATAAATAAACAGCAGTCTTAGACCTAGATTCAGGGCATATCTCCTATGGAGTAGCACCTCTGTAATCTCAGAGTCTTAAGGATCAATATTTGATAGTAAGGGCATCAATCATTTCTTAAAATGATTCAAGAATCATCAGCTGATACATGCATCAGAGCATATCTTTGAGAAACAGCTAGAAACACCTTAGTACTTCCTAGTCATGCCTCAGACCAACATCATAGGCTAATAGACTAGCAGATTAGGATCATAAAGCAAGCGGAAGCTTCTCAGTCACTTAACCAGCCAAACTTGAAGACAGGAAGATTTAGGCCATAGAAGTACAAGTATTTGTGTACCATTCTAAAGAAGGTGTCACAAATATCACATCTAAAACCAAGCCAATGTTTACTGATATTTGATCAGTTAACTTACAAAAAGATAAATAATCACTTTCCTGAAACAAATATTCAGGAATCATAATCATGGATTGCATTTCTATAATCAGGGAAGCATAGGAGTACCATTTTCACTCCAATGTAAGAGATCAACATAAATCGGTGTATAAATATCAACTATACATTACTAACAGAACCACTGTTAGAACTAGGCTCATGAAACCATAGTGAAATTCACATCACTAGCATAAGGGAGTAAATATCTAGGACAATATAACCACTACAATCAGTTCTAATAGAATTATCATGCTCAGGCCAGATGGATGAACCCTAAACGAATCATAAATCAATTAGGGATTTACCACTAGAGGCACACAGAGGGTATTGAGCAAGGTAGAGTGGAGCACCGAAGAGGACTAGCCAATCTTACTCAAGGGCCTCGCAAAAAGAATCGAAGAGGAAGCAGAGGTTGACCGACAGCGAAGCAGGAACGGCGGCACGGAGAGCACCCCGAAGGGGCGCTGCAACCCGCACCCAACCGCGCATTTGATCCACCGGAGAAGAGCGGCGAACGCAGTGAAGAACCGGCGCACCATCGCCGATGCTCCAAAGCGGAAAACCCTAACCCTAGCCAAGGGCAGAGGTCCGCACGGCCAGGAGAAAGCACCCACTGCATATCTGCTTGGACAAGATGACGCAGCGTCATCGACTGAGTCACCCTGCACCGTGGTGGCAGCAACAGTGGCCGGATTAAGCCGGAATCATGCGCGGCAGCGGCGTCAGACAGAGGAGATGGTCGTGTGTGCGAGAGAGTGAGAGAGGGGAGAAGAGTGTGCATGCGAGGGGGTACTGGGCCTGTAGGCAGCCCAGTACCACTCTGGTGAGTGTAACTAGGCCAGGTGGGCCGGGTCAAGTTGGGCCGGGCTAGCCCAGTGGGCCAGGCCCGTATCTTAATAGGATTATTTAAAAATAATAATTACAAATATACCACTGAGATAAAAATGGCTCTAAATAAATAAATAAAAATCTTAAAAATACAAATAATATATCTATTAATTCACAAAAATATTTTCTATTGAATAAAAATAATCAATAGAATTTTTGGCAATTAAAATTTAAGGTTATTAATAATAGGATGCTAATTACATTTGAATTTTTACAAAAATATGGAAAACACCCAAAATTGAATAAAATTCACTTTAAGATCCTAAATGAATAAACTATTGTAGAAAAAAAATACTAATTTGTATTTTTGCAAAGTGAATTTGGTGTGATAAAAATAAATCATATTTCCTTAAAGGAATTTCATAAAATATTCAAAGGAAATAAATTCATAGAAGGATATTGTATTTTATTGATTTAATAAAATAGTAGGCTTTTACTAAAAGGGTAAGACATGCAGGGAAGCAAATAATAAATCATTGCATGACATTACTATGCATGGCATATTGCTTCTTTAAATATTGTCCTTATCGGGCAATAATGGTTCTTTGTAGAAACCAGAGCTCAAGGTCAGGTGGAAGCATCCGACTTCACTACCTTGCAGTCACAAGGCAAGTTCATAACTTGCTCATGTACTTTGAAGAGTCTTTATCAAAGATATTGCAAATGGTGTGTTATCATCTATGATTTGGACGTAGAAAATGATATCTTCTCTAATAAATAAGATATAGTATCATACTAAGTGATGATAAAGATCAGCAATGGAACTTAGGGATTCCAATTGCATAAGTCACATAGGCTTAACAACCCATGACATCAGTAATTCTAGCGCCGTATATTACACGTTAACCATTAGATTTGGAATGGGACAGAAAAGTCAGCTGTATCTTCTTCCTTTCATATGGAGGCAAGATGACCTTATCGTGACGTTGGGATTCCTAGTATGGATCCAACATATGGGTGGACACCCTTAGGCCCCACGATTTTGGTATCTTGATTATTTATGAGTGGCTGCCGGAGGTATAGTCGGGCCTTTTAGGGAGCTTACCAGGGGCATCACCACTTCATAGAGTGTTCGGGAACTCACCAGGGTTATAGCTTGCCCTAGTTGGAGGCTTAACGGAGGTGTAGTCAGCCCCAGAGGATCGTGCAGACATATGGGGTCGCGGAGAGGGCAGTGATTGGCTTGGATCACCTACTAGGCCCCACATCATGGAATTGTGGACGGGAAAGTACGCCCGGTTGTGCAATAAGGAGCTGGTCTCTCATGGGTAAAGCAACGCACCTCTGCAGAGTGTAAGAATTATGACATGTTACTCCCTGTTCCTGGAAGGAGCTACAAACGCGTCATGAAAGGAACTCCATGAAGTTCTGGTCAACTTGTGAAGGTTGATGGGCATAATTTTTGACAATAAAATCAATCTTTGAAGAAATGTTTACGAAAAATGCATAGTACCAAGGACGTATTGTCCGAGGTGGTAGAGCATCAAACTTCCCACCTTGCATATAATGAACTTGCTGGGTAACGCTGTTACTCACCCTTTCCTTTGAACCCCTCCCGAGACTCTGAGAATCTAGAAGACACTTCGATGTACGTAGCTGATGGACAAGAGGATATCTGCTACGAAGAACCAGACCTGTCCAGAGGAGTTGAAGGGGTGGACTACGAGATATGCTATGGAGTGGAGGGTAACGAGTCCAAGTAGTTTGCTTAGTTATTAGTAAATCAATTGAGCCAAGCAGCAGGAACTATATAGAATAAGTTGTTGAGCTCAATTCAAAGTATGAGTTTGGAATTTTATATCTTTCGTTGAAACTACTTAAGTTTGGTTTGTAATTTCATAATGCTTGAAGTTTGAGAACTCTTGGTTTGTAATAATAAAGTGTGTATGTTTGTGATATGGACCCGCAATGTTTCTGTTGTACCACTCTAAGGGGTGTGATATTTACGGAACGGTGTTCTGTGAGTGTCATATCAACGACTATTGTGTACTACACATGCAGTGGTATGCTGGGTCACCGTAGTTATCCATGACGTTCCTTGTTTTCATCGTGGCAAATCCGTCGCAGATTTTGTCCTAGGCCCTAAAGCCCAGTTTGCCATTTCGTCTGGTGCAAAATTCGTCGTGGATTTCGTCACGGCACATATTCGACACTTTTTTTTAGCATCGAACGTCTCCTCCATGCTTCAACCCCACTTGTCATCTCGGTGTCGACGTTATGTACGTAGTGTATCTCACGATAGTGCTGGGTTCGACGCGGCTTCGTGACGTTTTGCGCCGGCCCCAGCAGTGAGTGTGTTTGATAGAAATTAAATAATAGAAAAACATTTTGTGAAGGTAGACGGAATCGAACCGTCAACCAATCTTTTGCAGAACTAACTTGCAACCGATGCATCTGTCCATTGGTTTTGTGCTGATCTACAACTTTATTCTGTATATTACATACCAGCTCTCAATCACAGGAAAGCAACAACATGAACACAATGAACCAAAATATATACATAGCATATGAGATAATATTACTTAGCATGTAGAGCACCAGGTTGACAACAAGTTCCTTACCACTACAAGTTCACTGACAACATATTACGTTAATGGTTCATCCAACACCACAGCATAAACAAGTAGATACTTTTTGGCCTCACTACAGAACATTAACACAACCCATGAAGCCATGTAGCCCCTCATTTAAAAAGGTGAAGATGCACACATTCCCCTCCCTTATTCCAGCAAGTTCGAGAACATTAGACCAGCCTCTTGTCATCTGGGCAGCATAATTCATGCCTTGGAAGAGGTTAACATGCTCAAAAGTGGTCTTGTAGGAGCATGCGAGTGGTAACACCTTTGGGAGATAGCGGTTGAGGTGTGCACGGCTATAGCTAACTGAAAAGTACTGTAGGCGAAGAAGAATATTAGTTGTTGGCTAGAGTTCACTGTTGCATAATAAAATTTAACTATTGAAATGTCAAATTTTAACCATTTTGGCCTTCCCACGGATGACATTTGACTTGTTCATCTTGCACACAAAGTATAGTATAGATGGCTTGTGTCGTTTAACTAACACTTTGAGGGAAGCAACTTGGTCAGAAATTAATTCCAAATGGTTTCCAAACACGCAGTGCTTGTCGAATTCCTCAAGCCCCATCATAATTGGACCTAGAAAGAAAATATTAGAAAGTAATAATATGTATCTGCATATATATAAATGTAGCAAAACATGTATATAATGCCACACCTCTAGGAATAAGGATCCTCGTTTTCTCGACTGCTCTAAATCTTTTCATATAAGCTTTAGCTCTTCTCCTTGCTATCTTAGCTTTCATCTTGCGAAAAACTATAGCAACAGGTTTCTTCACATCATCATTAGATGAGACATCGATGATGACAACATCCTTCATAGCCTAAATTAGATATTGCACTAATTAGAATGTTTAGTTTTTATGCCATATACAGTAGTAGTGCCAGTAGCATCAATTTTAAAACCTGCTCATGTATCTCTCTGGCCTTCATCGTACCTGCCCCAAAGAGTAAATACAAGAATTAAGTTAGAATATAATTCTAATTAGTCAATTATTACGAGAATCAAATTCAGTGAGTAAACTAAAGGGCGCTTCTAGTGAACTAGATTGAGCCTTGCCGTAAGCAGCAATCTCGACGCGCGGAGGACTAGATTGTGAGTACATACGCGCTGCCTTAGAACAAGGAGGCGACGCATTGAACTCGAACTAATTAAACAGCAACATCGATGCGGTGTCCTATAGAATAAGGAGGCGATGCGTCGAACTAGAACGAGGAGGCGACCACATCGCCGGCCGATTAACGAAGAGTTGACGCGGTGAAAGGGCGCTAGGTTGAGGAGCACTTACACATTAGTTTGTAGCCTCTACTGCCACCATCGTCGCCGGGATTTGATCATCCGCAGGGAGGGGAGAGGGTTTTATCTAGCGCGGATTTGGGGGAAGTGGTGTGGGATTTGGGAGTGGCATGGAGGGGAGAGGGTTTTTTCTACCTGCTATCATAGGTGGGTCCCATGCGTGAGCGGTTTTGGTTCACAGTGGCATCGTCTGGTAGGCTAACGAATGGGTCCCACGCAGACTGAATAACAACACAATTTTTCTACCAGAAAAAGAGCTTTTGTTTAGCCAAGTTTGACAGACAGAATAACAACACAATGATGTGGCTAATTTTCCAAATGAATAACTATTAATTCCATGAACTAAAGGACAATCATATTGATTAGTTCAAAGGCATGCACACAACCATTAGTTCAACACAAAACATGCAACACAGGCATGCACACAACCATTAGTTCAAGCATGCACCACTAAGCATGCACACACGATCATCAGTTCAACACACGCATGCACACATCCATCAGTTCAAGCATGCAACACAAATCATCCAACACTCCACCACCATAAGCTGGAACTACTCTTCGTCTGTATCATCTTGTACTTCATCTTCTTTGTCACTGTAGTACTCCTCAATGGTGTCGTCTACTTCAGACTCACTGTCAACTTCCTCCTCTTCAACAGCTTTCCTTTTGCCTCTGATACGATCGAACACTGAAGAATCTATGATGCGGCCTCCGTTTATAGAGGGTTGACGTTTCCTGAAAGGCAGAGCCTTAGATACAGCTCATTGTCAGAGCCTACAAACTGTTGGTATGTTACATCAGTATGCACCGCCTCCTCCTCCTCCTTCTCTCCTTCGGCAACATCAAACTTATGTCTTTGAACTATTTGTTGAACTACCCGCTAGTTTTTTCCCTTGGATGTGTCTGGCACATAGAACACTTTTGTAGCCTGGGTTGCCAAGATGTAACTGTCATCTTTGTACCAAAAATTGGTAATGTTGACACTCCGGAAGAGTTTATCATACACCATCTCAGTATCCTTGCGGCCCTCAAGATGATACCAATCGCAGTGGAATAACACAACTGATCGTTGGTGTTCCAAATCAGAGTTAAAATACAGCACCTTGATATCCTTGAGGACAGCATAAAAATGGATACCCTTCTCCAAGTGACAACCGTCAGTCATTACTCCACTGTTTTGTGTTTTCTTGCCCTTCTCACGATCAGCAGTGAGGAACAGAACACCATCCACAATACAAGCTGAATATGTTCTTACTCGAAAGTCTAGGCCACATGCCAATGCAAAAAGCTCTTCATCCATAGCTTCTGGATTCTCCTGTCGCTTTTTCATGATCTGTATGTACCGCAACAGAAATAAAATATGGTCAAATCACGCATTGAAATGCTATATATAAAGGACAGAGATAAATGCAAAGGAAACTAACATGGTCCTTGAATCATCTTTGAAACCCCTTCTCAAGCCTTCTTTCCACATTGAGCATCCCATTGTTCACCAGCTCTTCTCGGCGAAGACTGCAATCTAGAGAGTAACTCAGAATTAAAATCTTTAGGTGTATGGCAATATTGGATTCATAAGTATGGGAGATCAGAACATACATGATATATGGCTTAACCTCCTCGCAGTTGTTTAGGACATACCAAGTCATCTTGTGTAGCTCCCTTTGGAGGGTCAAATCAGTATCATTGCTTCCTCCATAGCAGGTGACATGGCTTCCTCCAATCAAATTCACACCATGGCCAAACACATCACAACCTGATTCACGTTGGTCACCTACATTTCTTGCTGGTCGATTGAATCTTGTCACAATATCATCAAGGTGTATAGCCAAAAAAGTCACGCACTCAGCAGCCATGTAGGCCTCTGCCACTGAACCTTTTGGACGTGACGTGTTCCTGACATATCTCTTCATAGTACACAACAACCTCTCTATTGGATACATCCACCCATAGTTCACAGGGCCTCGGAGCATTGTCTCATTAGGTAAATGCACAGCCAGGTGGACCATCACATCAAAAAATGCCGGTGAAAAGATGTGTTCAAGTTTGCACAAAATTACTGGGATTTCATCTTTGAGCCTTTCCAACACCGACAGTTTCAAGTTTTTTACTCCACAATTGCCCGAAAAATCTTCCCACCTCTCCAAGTGCCGTGTAGATATCGGGATGCAAATACCCTCACATGCCAACAACCAATATTCCCTGCAACAAGATGTGGTAGTCATGGGTTTTAAGTCCTGTGATCTTGTGTGTAGGAACACTGACACATTTGGCCATGTTTGAACAAAACCCATCAGGAAAAGTGCAGTCCCACAGACATTGACAGAAACCCGTCTTCTGTTCCTTATTCAGGTAATATGGTGCATATGGACAGAGAAGGTCCTTCTCTATGTCTATGGGTTGCACATGTAGATCTCGCCTAATGCCTAGGGCTTCACAGTCATACCTAGCCTTCAAGGTGTCCTTATTCTTCCCATCAAGTTCAAGTAGTGTGCCAATCAAGTTGTCACAGATGTTTTTCTCGATGTGCATCACGTTGAGATTATGCCGAAGTTTCAACGATGCCCAGTAAGGCAAGTCCCAGAAACCATGCCGCCGGTTCCAGATCGGTGAAGGATCTGTTCGCTTCCTCTTTTTGCTCCCAGGATCACATCTAGCTCCTGGTTTAAGATGCCTAACCTTCTCCAGCTCAGCTTGTAACTCAACTGCAATAAATTTCCTAGGCTTCGAGTGGTCATCATGAATGCCAGCAAGCTCCATGTCTCTCCGCAAGTGGTGGCGCTTCGGAGGAAATGATGGTGCCCAATGTAGCATATTTTGCTCTTTATGGATTTGGACAGAGGATTTTTTCACAATGCAGCCATGCATAATATCCTTTTGTTGTACGCCCAGACATAGTGCTGCAAGCTGGGTAGTCATGGGTACACCAAAGAACCGCTGCTCGAAGATCAAATGTTTTGTTTTGAAATGCATTGTAAGAGTGCACACACTTCCAAAGCTATTGCAAATCGTCCAGAAGAGGCACAATAAAGAGATCGAAGTCCTTTCCAGGACTTGATTTGCCAGGGATTAGAAGGCAAAGCATGTAGTTTGATGCATCCATACAATCCCATGGTGGAAGGTTGTACGGAAGGGCAAATAGAGGCCACATACTGTAGCTCGTGCTCATGGTTCCATAAAGATTGAAGCCATCGGTGGCAAGGCCGAGCCTTACGTTTCTAGGGTCAGCTAAAAAGTCCTCCCATGTTTGATGGCCCAAAATATATCGAGCTTGTTGGGGAACCCCAAGAGGAAGGTATGATGAGCACAGCAGCAAGTTTTCCCTCAGTATGAAACCAAGGTTTAATCGAACCAGTAGGAGCAAGGAAACACCCCAAAGGTGTTGTTAGCTGAACATTGGCAGGGCACACTACCGGTGCCAGTAGCAACATGGTGACCTGCACAACACAACCACAGAACTCTGTCCCCAACTTGCGATGAGGTTGTCAATCTCACCGGTTTTGCTGAAAACAAAGGGTTAAACGTATCGAGTGGAAGAAAGTAATAGTTTGCAGAAAGTAAACACAAAGCAGCAAACAGTTTATTGTAGATTGAAAGTAAAAGAAAGGACCGGGGGTCCATAGTTCACTAGAGGTGGCTCTCCTTAAGATAGATAACATGCTGGGTGAACAAATTACAGCGGGGCAATTAAAAACATCGAGAAAGCATACAAGCATATACTAATCATCTTGACTCCTTTGAGATTCGATTGGGCATTACAATATTATACATAGACCGCCATCCAACTGCATCTATGACTAATAATCCACCTTCAGGTTATCATCCGAACCCCCTCCAGTATTAAGTTGCAAGCAACTGATAATTGCATTACGAATTGCGTGTAAAGTAAACAATACGATTGTTCTATGAACAAAGGATTGTTGTTTTCTCCCTAGTAGCAACAACACATCTAGTACCTTAGAGATTTCTGTCACTTCCCTAGATTACCATAGGCATGAACCCACTATCGAGCATAAATACTAACTCTTGGAGGTGCTAGCATCTACTTGGCCAAGATAGCTACTAACAACGGAAAGCACGCAAGATCACAAATAACAAAGACATGATAGAAACAATAATCAATCTGAAATAGCATATCAATATACATCGGATCCCCGCAAACACAACATGCAGAATTACAAATAGATGATCTTGATCATGAACAGAGCTCACAAGATCTAAACATGATAGCACAAAGGAGGAGAACTAGCCATCTAGCTACTACATGGACCCGTAGTCCAGAGATGAACTACTCACGCATCACACCGGAGGCTTGCATGATGATGAAGAAGGCCTCCAGGGTGAATTCTCCTCTCCGGCAGGGTGCCGGGAAGAGCTTCAGATCCGTCCCGATCTAGGGATGGAGATGACAGCGGCTATAGACTCTTTCGTGGAATTTTGATCGTTTACTTAGGGTTTCCGTATCAGAGGCAACTTATAGGAGGAAGGAGAGGCCGAGGGTGCACTGGGCGGCAGACCACCCTGGCGTGGGCCAAACTGGCCGCGCACGGGTGGTGTGGCCCCAGCCCCTCTCCGTCTCGTATTCTGGCTCCAGGTGCCCCTCGGTGAAAAAATGACTTTAGCTTTTGTCCTGTCCAATTTCGAGAATATTCATTTTCTGAATTTCCTGGAATGAAAAACAGCAGAAAACAGGCAGCTGGCACTGTGGCTCTTGTTAATAGGTTAGTCCAAGAAATCATATGAAAAGTACTCCAAAGTGTGGACAAAACATAAGAAAGTAGATAAAACCAAGCATGGCACATCAAAAATTATGGATACATTAGCAACGTATCAACATCCCCAAGCTTAACTCCTGCTCGTCCTCGAGTAGGTAAGTGATAAAAAGAAAGAATAATTTTTGAGGTGACATGCACCATCATAAACTTGAACAAAGTATTTGTAAAACATTGTACATCAATCATAACATGAAAGACAAAGTTCTAGCAATAAGACAAAGAAACTATGTTGCAACATGAAAAGGCACAAACAAAAGATTCATGAATAACAATGCTTTGCAAGACGCTTGTTTGTTTCACATAAAGAAAACATAGCATAGTGGCATTCAGCTTGTCCCTTATAGAGTAGCAAACATAAATGCATAGGACACCTTCAAAGTTCATAAGAGTGACTAGATACAAATAGTTTAAAACAGGCAATATGAAAGCTATGCATCAATCAATAAGTCTTGGGACAATGCACATAGAATTAAGAATGGCCACTATGCTCTCAAAGTAGGTGCATAAAGGTAGGAGGTGGAGACGCAACATAAAAGTAAAAGAAAGGACTTCATAGAAGGAAGTAGGGATTCAAGTTTCATAAAGAGCTTCCAAAAATTATGGAACTTAATAGCTTTCAGCTCTCATTGCCCCTATCATAAGCATCTTGAAGTGAGTAAGGTTAAAGTGAACAAACTATGGTGTATATGCTTGACGAAGTATAAGTTGGAAATATCATGTCCCTTGAATACGAGGGCCTCTCCTCATGCTACTCAAGTTTAGTCACCGGTAAGTTCTTGTCGTCGTAAGTACATGTGTATCATAGAGAACTGCCAACGGGGTACCCCTTGCCCGATGATACAGAAGAATCCCCATATCAAAATGACAAGGCAAGCAGACAACGAGCATCTCAACAATCTTCTTATTTACCATGGGAATATGGTGCTTTTTTATCTCTTTCCTATTTTCTCATATCTCTTTTTTCTTTTTTCTCTTTTTTTCTCAATATCTGACTCTTTTTTTATAAGAAGAATGCTTCATAGACAACTCATTATGGTTACGCTGCAGGTTTCCACCATGTCAGCATGGATTAGACCAGCGGCCCAGGCGTTTCTCTAACACACATATACATAATTCCATGGACTTACAAGCTACCCTTTCATTTCACACCAACGACATCCATAGACAAAAGAGCATGATATCAACTAGGTACAAAGTATAAGTGCAATGTTGAAAGCGTTCCCCATGACAGCATGGTTCTGCTAATCCCCAACAAATAAGTGCAAGCATATACAACACATACGACACAATGGTTCAAGTTTATTAAGGGCAATAAAAGTAAAGTGTGCCATCAAGTTCGTGAGAGCTTTAATCACTAGTTTTCTCATAACAAGTTTAATTCGGAAGGTAGATAAAAACATGAATATACTTGGAATAGCATATGCTAGTAGGTAGGTATGGTGTAATCTTTGGAATAACTTGGTTTAGGGAGTTGGATGCATGAGTGGAACTCTTACTTGGTTGCGGAGGCTAGCAAAAGACTGGGAGCGACAAACTAAGAGAGCAATAATGGCCATAATCATGCAGAGCGACAAAACATCATTGATCAAAGCATAAAGTGATACTACTAGTTGAAAACTAAAGGATCATAAAGGCTTATGGTGACTTGGGATAGTCATAACATGGTGTGAGCATGTGCCAAGTCAACCCAAATAGAGCATCAAAGGAGAATACCACAATACTAAGCTTTAATATGCTAAAACAACACATAATTCTTCAAAGGCACATTAAGCAATCTCAATTGTTTATAACATGTCATGCTACAACAAAGAATACTAAGCCTAAAGCCAAAACAATATCAAGCATGGCATGACAAATCATAGGCCACAGTCAACAACAAGCTCTCCTTACCACTTAGGCATGAACTTTCCTACTCTTTTCCAAATCCAAACCAAACTATTTGAAAACCAATATATGAAAGAGGGGGTCCAACCAATTTATTCAACAAACTAAGCAAACAAAGAAAATGAAAAACCAAAAAGAAAATGAAAAAGAAGACGCTCCAAGAACAACACAACTGAAATAAAGCGTGTGGAAGAAACCTGGGATTTTTATTGATGAAGAGGAGGATGCCTTGGGCAACCCCAAGCTTTGACGCTTGTACTTCTTGGATATTTCTTGGGGTGACACGCGTGGCATCCCCAAGCTTGAGCTTTAGTCCATTCTTCATCTCATTACTCATTCCTTCCATACACCTGAAATTTTTCCTTAATACAAAACTTCACACAATCTTTATTAGCAACATTAGTGCACTCAAGATAATAAGTCTTTAGGTTCAGTTCTAACACCAATAAAACTTCCATTAAAACACAAGCTACTGTAGCACTTCCCTCAAAAAGATAAATTCCCCAAAAGAACTAAAAAAGGAACCAACAAGAAGCAAATGCAGAAAATGGCAGAAATCTGTCAAAACAGACCAGAAGGTAAAGATGAATTTTTTCGAAGACCTTCTGTTGCTCAAATCAAAAAATATTGAACTAACGAAAGTTAGATAACAACCTGGGGCAGACGCACAAAAATTCACGCTTCAAAAGTACGTACAGAGATTTTACACGAATTTTTACGGTGAAGCACAGAAATCTGTTTTGGGACAACAACTTTCCCAATCATTACTTCTCTCTCATTAGAGGTTACTCTTGGCACAAAAAGCAAATAAAAAGGATAAGGAGCGGTTATTACAGAAGTAATAACTTCCAAGACTCATCTAAAACTTTTGGGTTATCTCCCAATAAGTACTTTTCTTTAACGCCTTTAAGTTAGGCATAAGAAGCAAGAAAAAGGATCAAGTGTTCTCAAATGAAGAAGCATTAAGAGCAAATTTTGTTTTCATAGGAGAAGCAAAAGAAATCTTCTCTCTCTTCTTAGGGAAGTGTTTTATACCTTTCTTGAGTGGGAGTTGATATTTAATGGTGCCTTCTTTCATATCAATAACGGTACCAACAGTTCTAAGAAAAGGTCTTCCCAAAGTAATAGGACAAGAAGCATTGCATTCAACATCCAAAACATAGAAATCAACAGGGACATAGGCATTGTTAACCATAATAAGAACATCATTAATACTCCCCATGAGTTTCTTTTTGGCATTATCATCAAGTGGGACATTCAAATAACAATGTTCAAGTGGTGGCAAATCAAGCATATCATAAATCCTTCTAGGCATAATAGAAACACTACTATCAAGATCACATAAAGATTTGAAATCAAAATCATTCACTTTCATATTGATGATGGGTTCCCAACCATCTTCTTGTTTTATAGGAATAGAAGCTTTATGTTTCATCCTTTCTTCTTTAATCTTTATGAGAGCATCAGTAATGTGTTTTGTAAAGGCCATGTTCATAGCACTAGCATTAGGACTTTTAGCAAGCTTTTGTAGGAACTTAATAACTTCAGAGATGTTGCAACCATCAAGATAAAAATCATAATTATCATCTAAAGTAGTAGAGCCATTACTAGCCTCAACACTAGTGGTAGTGATAGTAGAAACACTAATGTTTCTAGCAATTTCATCTTCTCTTTCCCATTTAGCATGCAATTCAGCTAATAGTCTAACATTTTCATCAATTCTTACTTCTATGGCATTAGTAGCAGCAAAGGGATTATCAATAGTCTCAGGTTTAGCAGCCATTTATTTTATTCAAAGAAGATTGAGCTTCAGCTAGTGATGCAATATTTCTTTCAGTATTAGAGAGTTTTTCCTCAATAGTTTTATTGAAAGCAGTTTGTTTACTAATAAAGTCCTTAAGCATAACTTCAAGTTCAGATGGAGCACTCCTATTGTTGTTGTAGGAATTTCCATAAGCATTAGCATTGTTGGGAGGGTATGTCTTATAATTGTTGTTACCAAAATAATTCCTGTAGGCATTGTTGCTAAAATTATTATTTCTTATAAAGTTCACATGAACTTGCTCTTCTTGAGCAACCAAAGAGGCTAAGGGAACATTATTTGGATCAATATGGGCTTTCCCATTAACAAGCATAGACATAATAATATCAATCTTATCACTCAAGGAGGAGGTTTCCTCAACAGAATTTACCTTCTTACCTTGTGGAGCTCTCTCAGTATGTCATTCGGAGTAATTAACCATCATATTATCCAGAAGCTTTGTTGCAGCACCCAAAGTAATGGTCATAAAGGTACCTCTAGCAGCTGAATCCAATAGGTTCCTTGAAGAATAGTTCAATCCTGCATAAAAAGTTTGGATGATCATCCAAGAAGTCAGTCCATGAGTGGGACAATTTTTTACCAAAGATTTCATTCTTTCCCAAGCTTGAGCAACATGTTCATTATAAGATTGTTTAAACTTCATTATTTCACTTCTCATAGATATAATCTTAGCAGGAGGATAGTATTTTCCAATGAAAGCATCTTTGCATTTAGTCCAAGAATCAATACTATTCCTAGTTAGGGAATTCAACCATTCTTTAGCTTTTCCTCTCAAAGAGAAAGGAAACAATTTCAGCTTAATAATATCTCCATCTATATCCTATGCTTTTGCATCTCACAAAATTCAACAAAGTTATTTAAATGAGCAGCAGCATCTTCATTACCAATACCAGAAAATTGTTCTCTCATAACAAGATTGAGTAAAGCAGGTTTTATCTCAAAGAAAGTAGCTTCAGGAATAGGTGGAGCAATAGGTGTGCTCATAAAATCATTGTTGTTGGTGCTAGTGAACTCACACAACTTAGTGTTTTTATGGGTAGTCATTTTTTGTGTTTTTAATAAAGAAAGCAAACTTGTAAAACTAATTTTTGTGTGTTTTTGATAAAGAAACAAGCAAACAAAGCAAAACAAAAATAACAAAGTAAAGAGATTGGTTATGCGGGACTTCCCTTGTGAAGATGTCCTTGACTCCCCGGCAACGGCGCTAGAAAAATACTTTTGATGGCGCGTGGTTGACGTGGGAGCTTCTTCTTCTTTGTTGGGGAACCCCAAGATGAAGGTATGATGAGCACAACACCAAGTTTTCCCTCAGTATGAAACCAAGGTTTAATCGAACCAGTAGGAGCAAGGAAACACACCAAAGGTGTTGCTAGCTAAACATTGGCAGGGCGCACTACCGGTGCCAGCAGCAACATGGAGACCTGCACAACACAACCACAGAACTCTATCCCCAACTTGCAATGAGGTTGTCAATTTCACCGGTTTTGCTGAAAACAAAGGGTTAAACGTATCGAGTGGAAGAAAGTAATAGTTTGCAGAAAATAAACACAAAGTAGTAAATAGTTGATTGTAGATTGAAAGTAAAAGAAAGGACCGGGGTCCATAGTTCACTAGATGTGGCTCTCCTTAAGATAGATAACATGCTGGGTGAACAAATTACAGCGGGGCAATTGACAAACATCGAGAAAGCATACAAGCATATACTAATCATCTTGACTCCTTTGAGATTCGATTGGGCATTACAACATTATACATAGACCGCCATCCAACTGCATCTATGACTAATAATCCACCTCCAGGTTATCATCCGAACCCCCTCCAGTATTAAGTTGCAAGCAACGGATAATTGCATTACAAATTGCGTGTAAAGTAAACAATATGATTATTCTATGAACAAAGGATTGTTGTTTTCTCCCTAGTAGCAACATCACATCTAGTACCTTAGAGATTCCTGTCACTTCCCTAGATTACCAGAGGCATGAACCCACTATCGAGCATAAATACTAACCCTTGGAGTTGCTAGCATCTACTTGGCCAAGATAGCTACTAACAATGGAAAGCATGCAAGATCACAAATAACAAAGACATGATAGAATCAATAATAAATCTAAAATAGGATCTCAATATCCATCGGATCCCCACAAACACAACATGTAGAATTACAAATAGAAGATCTTGATCATGAACGGAGCTCACAAGATCTAAACATGATAGCACAAAGGAGGAGAACCATCCATCTAGCTACTACATGGACCCGTAGTCCAGAGATGAACTACTCACGCATCACACCGGAGGCTTGCATGATGATGAAGAAGGCCTCTAGGGTGAATTCCCCTCTCCGGCAGGGTGCCGGGAAGAGCTTCAGATCCCTCCCAATCTAGGGATGGAGATGACGGTGGCTACAGACTCTTTCGTGGAATTTTGGTCGGTTACTTACAGTTTCCGTATCAGAGGCAACTTATAGGCTTAAGGAGACGCCGAGGGGGGTACCTGGGGTGGCCAAACCACCCCCTGGCGTGGGCCAGGCCTGGCCACACGGCCAGGTGGTGTGGCCGGGCCCTAGTCCCTCTCCATCTCGTATTTTGGCTCTAGGTGTCCCTCAGTGAAAAACTGACTTTGGCTTTTGTCCCGTCCAATTCTGAGAATATTCATTTTCTGACTTTCCTAGAACCAAAAACAGCAGAAAACAGGTAGCTGGCACTATGGCTCTTGTTAATAGGTTAGTCCAATAAATCATATGAAAAGTACTCCAAACTGTGGACAAAACATAAGAAAGTAGATAAAACCAAGCATGGAACATAAAAAATTATGGATACGTTAGCAACGTATCAATGTTCTGTCAAAATCCTTCCATGCTTCACCATCAGCCGGATGATTGAGTATACCATCTCTGGGCATTCTCCTTAACTTGTGCCACTGCATGTTCTCCATTGTTTTCCTCGAAGAGAACAATCTCTACAGTCGTGGCGCCAAAGGAAAATAATGCAGCACTTTGACAGCTGACGACCTTCTTTTCAGATATTTCCACCTTGAGGCGCCACACGTAATGAAGTTGTCCACCTTGTCATTGTCCTTCCAGAAGAGCATGCAGTTTTTTTGCATACGTGTATGCTATCATAGGAAAGTCCAAGATCCTTCAGATTAGTTTTTGCTTCACGGTATGATCTCGGCAGGGTATTGGGATCCAGCAGTGCATCAGCAAATAGCTTCATCTAATCATCGAAAGCAGTGTTGGTGATCTGGTGATATGACTTGTGATGAAGGAGCTTCACAACAAATGCAATCCTGGAGTGTTTACTTCCCGGGTAAATCTTGTGCTTTGCCTCTTCCATAACCTTTGCAAACAATTTCTCATGTTTACCGTTAGTTGGGACATTAGCAGCAATCTGGTGTATGGTTAATGCATCGCCTGCGTGCTTAAGGTCTTGCAACATATCTGGAACACTATGACCTCCATCATGATCGCCTTCATCATCCGTATACATATTGTCATTATCATCACCGGCATGACCACCATTGTTACCACCATTGGGTGGATCTTCAATAATAGCAAGATCAAGTGGCTCGCCATGCTGTATCCACCGAGTATACGTGTGCGACATGCCATTAATGAGTAAGTGGTGATAAAGAAGGCCTACATGTACCATTCTCCGGTTGAGGCACTTACGACAGGGGCATGGAACCTCAACATTCTCACCATATCCCTTTGATACGTCCATTTTGCATCACTATTCTATATCATAATTTACTGTTATTCTTTGATATATTTCATATTAAGAGATGATACTTATATTATTTCATCTGTTTTGCATGGTTGATGACTTTTGGAGGATGGACCGCTGAAGTCAGGATTCTAATGGAAAAGGCACTGTTTGGAGGCGAAATTCGCGAAGATCAGAAAATTCCAGAAAATACATGGAAAATCCTATTTTTCCAAAAGACGAAGGATGCCAGAAGGGGGAGCGGAGTTGGGCCACAGGGGGCCCACACCACCCCCTGGCGTGGGCCACCCCTAGCCACGCCACCAGGTGGTGTGGCCACCCTGGCCCACCTCCAGCTCTCCTCTTTGGTGTATATTATCCCCAAGAAACCCTAAGCCTCAGGGAGCGACCACAGAAAGATTTCGCCACCTCTGCGGGGCGGAAAACCGCAGAGAGAGAAAGAGATCTCCGGCATGCAGAAATCTGCAGGGGAAATTCCTTCCTGGAGAGGGAGATCATCGCCATCAACACCACCATCAAGCTAGACTTCATCAGGATCATCATCATCATCATCATCTCCATCATCATCTCCACCAACACCATCATCACCACTTCATACCGCTGTAACAATTGGGTTGAATCTTGCATAGTTCTTAGGGGAAACTTTCCCAGTGTTGATTACTTGTTGTAGTTGATGCTATTGAGTGGAACCATTGAATTATTGTTATGTTCAGATTGTTATTTATCATTATTTCATCTCTGATCTTGATCCATATGATGTCTTGTGAGTAGTTCGTTTAGTTCTTGAGGACATGGGATAAGTCATGTTGTTAGAAGTGGAATTGTGTTGAGAAAGATTCACTATTTTGTTATTTAAGTTGTGGTATTATTCTTCTAGTGGTGTCATGTGAACGCGACTACATGACACTTCACCTTTATGGGCCTAGGGGAATGCATTGTGTATTTGGCTACTAATCATAGGGGTTGCCGGAGTGATAAAAAACCTAAACCCCCGTTAGGAAACGTTTACACAAGGGAGTGTAGGATCTCAGAGTTTAAAATTGTGGTTAGGTTTTTATCTTAATTACTTTCTTGTACTTGCAGATGCTTGCAAGGGGTTTAATCACAAGTATGTATTAATACTAGGAAGGTCAGTACATTAGCACAGGTTCACCCATGCAACACTTATCAAACTAAAGAAGATCAATCAACTTTATGAAGCGAAAGCACTTGACGGTATTCCCGTGTGTCCTCGAGAATGTTTGGTCATCTTAAGTAATACAACCGGCTTGTCCTTTGCTAAAGAAAGGATTGGGCCAGTTGCTGCATTTATTATTATTGTATTTTATTTACTCGTACTTTATTTATCTGCATTATCAAAAACCCCTACAAATCCGTTTGCTAAGTATTTATAGAGAATTCCTGCTCCAAGCCACTCATCAACACCTTCTGCTTCTCGTTGGGTTCGACACTCTTACTTATCGAAAATACTGCGATACATCCCCTATACTTCTGGGTCAACAAGACTATTTTCTGGCACCGTTGCTAGGGAGTGAAGCGTGATTGGAGAGTGGAACTACTAAAGGAAACTTTTACTGTGAGTATTGTTTACTTCTGTTAGTTACTTTATTTCAATATGGATAATGCAGTTAGTTTCTTATTTCATAATGTTACTACCACTGCTAAAAATGATACTTTTAAAATACCTACAAGAATTGTTGATCGTGTTATGGATAACTACTATTTTGGAGATGGAACTGTCCATCCCGGTGATCATTTGCTCTTTATACATGAATTATGCGGGTTGTTCAAGTGTGCAGGTATTACAACAGATCAAGTCAAGAAGAAGTTATTCTCATTATCACTGAAAGGAAGAGCTGAGGAATGGTATAGGCTGCTGAAAAATGGTCAAGCTCTTGAATGGGAGGAAATTGTACCTCTCTTTTATTCTAAATTTTATCCTCCTAGTGAGATTCATAAAGATCGGAATCAAATATACAACTTTTGGCCTCTTGATGGAGAGAGTACAACTCAATCTTGGGGGAGATTGAAGTTACTAATGCTCAAATGTCCTATTCATGAGCTCCCCGACAATATTATTATCAATAACTTTTATGCAAGACTTTCTCTTCATGATAAGGATCTATTGGATGCTTCTTGTGCTGGATCATTTACACGCATGGAAGAAGTAGCTAAATGGGATCTTCTGGACCGTATTCAAGACAATGTTGAAGCATGGGAGAATGATAGAGGAAGAAAGTCAGGTATAAATTATGATTATGAATGCATTAAATATTTTATAGGAACTGATGACTTTTGAAATATTAGTAATGCTTATGGTCTAGACTCTCAAGTTTTTCAAACTTATTTTAAGGCTTTTGCTTCCTATATTGAAATTCCTAAAATAAATGGAATAAGTATCATGAGCCATATAAAGATATTTTTACTAGTGTTCCTGCAAGAAATACCGAAGTTTATACTACTAATCATGTTTTACCTGAACCTTACATTGAGAAAAATGCCTTTCCCAGCTAAGATAAAGGAACATTCTATGATAGCTAGTATATATGGTTAATGAAAGTACAAATAAAGCTGTTGAACCTGATGAACAAATAGCTGCTGAACCTGTAGTAGCAAATGTGAAAGACTTTGTGACTAAATATGTAGAAGATGGACACACTATCCTCTGTAAGGATACTTCTAATATTGTTTCACAAAGTAGTGTTATGAGAGCTAGTATCCCTGTGTTTTCAGTTAGAATAAGTGATCATTGCTACAATGGTTCATGTGATAGTTATATTGTTAAATTTATGCATGATACTGAAAGTTATTATGAGAGAGGGAAGACTATTCTTATGCATCTCAATAATTTCAAGTTTCCTCGCTTTATGCTGAAAGTCTTTATGTTGCACTTGTTTTGCCTTCCTATGCTAGCAGCCTCTGGTTTGAACAATTTATTTTCTTACAAAACTCCCTTGCATAGGAAGTGGATTGGACTTAAACATGTGTATTTTTTCTTCTTGATTCTCTCTTTTACTTCTTCATATTCTTATGTGAGCATCATTGAAATTATCATGCCCATCTTAATGGCTATAAAGAAAGAGCTTTTTGGGAGACAACCCAATATTTTTGCTTTTAGTTTGTTTTTGTTTATTTGAGTCTTGGAAGTTATTGCTTCTGCAATAACCTCTCCTTATTCTTTTTGTTTGGTTTTTCTGTCAAGATCAACCCCTAATGAGAGAGAAGTAAGATTTGGGGAAGTTGTTATCCCGAAACAGATTTTTGTGCTTCGCTGTAAAAAATCATGAAAAATCTCTATACGTCGGATTGATCTGTAATGTTTTGTGCTTCTGCCCCAGGTTTTTATTTAGCTTTCGTTATTTTTGCACTTTTTGATTTGAGCCACAGAAGATTTTCGAAAAAATGATGTTTACCTGCTAGTCTGTTTTGACAGATTTTTGCTACTCTTGCATTTGCTTCTTAAATCAATTTCCTTTTCGAATTCTTTTTGGGCTTTCGGAAGGAGTTATTTCAGTAGCTTATGTTTTGATGGATTTCAGTTGAAATTGAACTTAAAAGGTTTATTATCTTGCATGCACTAATGTTGGTAATGAGAATTGTGTGAAAGAAATTTTTAGGTTGTAGGAGAAAATGGTGTAATAAGATGGTGAATGGTTAAATGACTCAAACATATGTTTAAAAGGATGAAGATATTGATGTTATTCAAGCGGTGATTCTAGAAGAATTTATTAAAGACCAAGTTTAGAGACCTGCAGAGTCCGTTTTCGAATAGGTAACAGTTCTGGCAAGGAAAGGTTCGTGCAAAATCTGTCAATTTATATTTTTGAAGTTTTTATCTAACATGGGAAGCAATGAGTCAAAAAAGGGACGGAAACGGAGCCCGGGTGGCTCACACCACCCCGTGACACGGGCCCACCTCGCCGCGCCACTAGGGGGTGTGGCCGCCTCGGAGCCCGTCTTCGACCCGTTTTCTCCCAGTACCTTCCTTTTGTTGTAAAAATTCATAATATATAATCCCCCGGATCCCCCGAGGTTCGTATATCGTGTTCTTATGTGTTTTCATTTCGATCTGTTTCTGACAGGAAGAGTCTCAGTTTTGGAGCCACAATGTCCTCCTCTGGATCAGCCAAGGAAGATTCCTCGGCGGACGTCATCAAGCCTTACATGCGTGAGTTGAAGATTCTTCCCAAGGAGTTGTTGCTCGAGGATGGGAAGATAGAGATGAAAGATGTTCAAGGGCCCTAAAGGTGAAGGTAGTCTAGAGGACAGGATGGAAGCACTAGAGCAGGAAGTCTTTAAGTACAAGAAGATGGCGGAATGTGAAGTGGATATCATCCATAAGATTAGTTCCGAACTCATCGCCAAGCACCAGAAGGAGACCGCTGAGCTTAAGGATGAAATTATCTCACTCCACCGAACAACCAACCAACTACAAGCACAACTCTACGATGTGCAAAATCCAAACTTTGAGTATGAGGATAGGTTTAAACACATAAGTGTTGCTGCTAGTTTCAGGATGTCTTTTTTTGATGGGGAACCCTTACCTTGGAAGTCGGACAATGATGAGAGAACACCACCACCACCAAAGGAGTAATTCATCATCAGGTTTTTGCATCCCCTTGGTTTGTTCCAAGCTTGGGGGAGTGTCGCGGTATCACATCACTATCTTTTATCTTTTTACCTTTTTAAGTAGAGTCATATCATGAATAGGGAAGTTATCGTATAGGATGGTTTGCATTACGGAAGTGTCCCCCTCTCAGTAGTTATATACGTATCCCTTGGTGTGAGTTGCCTTTATGGAATGTTAACGAGAAGTTCTATCATTACTCTTTTGCATATTTTATTTTAGTTTTCAATTACTATTATATGATTGATCTTGCTGTTAGTATTAGTATCACTTTGGGATCATTAAGTAAATTTAGTTGGTTTTGGCAAACCTGGCTCGGTCAGTAGCAACACTATTTGAGAATTGAATGAAAAAGATAAAAGTACTCTTAAGAAATATAATTTCATCATCTTTCTTGATTTGCTCATAAGCTTAGTATTCTCTAGTTAAGATCTTTTGTACTTCCAAGGAAGATTGCATGTTTTCTTTTATCACTTGTATGTTTGTTTGTTTCCTTTAACTCTTATGCTTGCTACCTAGCCTTGCTAGCCAAAAACCTGTACTGAGAGGGAATGCTTCTCGTGCATCCAATCCTTAAACCAAAACCTATGACATTCGTGTCCACCATACCTACGTATTAGCACTATTGCTATTCCAACTAAATTTATGTTTTTATCTACCTTCCGAATTAAACTTGTTATGTGAAAATTAGTGATTAAATCTCTCACAAACTTGAAGGCGCACTTTACTTTTCTTGCACCTAATAAACTTGAACCATTGTGTCATCTAAGTTGTATATGCTTGCACTTGTACGTTGGGGATTAGCAGAACCATGTTGTCATGGGGAACGCTTTCAACATTGCACTTGTACATTGTACCCAGTTGATATCATGCTCTTTTGTTTATGGATGTCGTCGGTGTGAAATGAAAGGGGAGCTTGTAAGTCCATGGAGTTATGTATGTGTGTTAGAGAAACGCCTGGCCGCTAGCCTAAGCCATGCCTAATCATGGTGGAAACTTGCATCATCACCATAGTGAGCAATCTATGAAGGATTCTTCTTATAAAAAAGAGATAGAGTTTGAGAAAAAGAAAAAAAAGAGATGAGAAAAGAGGAAAGAGAGAAAAAAGCACCATTTTCCCATGGTAAATAAGAAGATTGCTGAGATGCTCATTGTCTGATTGCCTTGTCATTTTGATTATGGGATAGCTCCTGTATCATGTGCAAGGGGTACCCCGTTGGCGGTTCTCTATGATACACATGTACTTACTATGACAAGAACTTACCGGTAACTAAACTTGAGTAGCATGAGGAGCGACCCTTGTATTCAAGGGACATGAGATTGCCAACTTATACTTTGTCAAGCATATACTCCATAATTTGTTCACTTTAACCTTAATCACCTAAAGATGCTTATGATAGGGGCAATGAGAGCTAAAAGCTAATAAGTACCATCATTTTTGGAAGCTCTTTATGAAAATTGAGATCCCTACTTCCCTCTGCGAAGGGCCTATCTTTTACTTTCTAGTTGAGTCAGTAAACCTATTCCTTTCTATCTCAGCAAGTATTTTGAGTTGTTGTGTTTCATTCATTCATATGATGTTTTATTCAATCATGTTTCTTATGTTCCTTGTTTTGCACATTGCTCAGTGAATATTACTTTGAAATCTATCATTGAAAATCCCTTTATGATTGAACTCCTGCAAATTGTTAACTATCCTTTAACCAAGAGCAAAGTTGGCCATTACCAATTATGATTTACTTTGTGTATCTTTATTATGTTTCCTTTACTTATTGCAAGTTAAGTTATATAATAGTGAGTTGTCTTCTATTATGATTCGTGTATTGATGAATGTGATGCTTCTTGTCCGTATTCTTTTATCGACTCTTCACTTCATAAACCTGAGGTCATGTTTATTGAGCTCAGTTTTCGCTTGGGGACAAGCGAAGTCTAAGCTTGGGGGGAGTTGATACGTCCATTTTGCATCACTATTCTATATTATAATTTACTGTTATTCATTGATATATTTCATATTAAGAGATGATACTTATGTTATTTCATCTGTTTTTGCATGGTTGATGACTTTTGGAGGATGGACCGCTGAAGTCAGGATTCTGATGGAAAAGGCACTGTTTGGAGGCGAAATTCGCGAAGATCAAAAAATTCCAGAAAATACATGGGAAATCCTATTTTTCTAGAAGATAAAGGATGCCAAAAGGGGGAGCGGAGTTGGGCCACAAGGGGCCCACACCACCCCCTGGTGCGGGCCACCCCTGGTCGCGCTACCAGGTGGTGTCGCCACCCTGGCCCACCTCCAGCTTTCCTATGTGGCGTATATTATCCCCATGAAACCCTAAGCCTCGAGGAGCGACCACAAAAATATTCCACCGCCCCTGTGAGGTGGAAAACTGCGGAGAGAGAAAGAGCTCTCCGGCAGGTAGAAATCTGCCGGGGAAATTCCTTCCCGGAGAGGGAGATCGTCGCCATCAACACCACCATCAAGCTGGACTTCATCGGGATCATCATCATCATCTCCATCATCATCTCCACAAGCACCATCATCACCACTTCATACCGCTATAACAATTGGGTTGAATCTTGCATAGTTCTTAGGGGAAACTTTCCCGGTGTTGATTACTTGTTGTAGTTGATGCTATTGAGTGGAACCATTGAATTATTGTTATGTTCAGATTGTTACTTACCATTATTTCATCTCTTATCTTGATCCATATGATGTCTTGTGAGTAGTTCGTTTAATTCTTGAGGACATGGGAGAAGTCATGTTGTTAGTAGTGGAATTGTGTTGAGAAAGATTCAATAGTTTGTTATTTAAGTTGTGGAGTTATTCTTCTAGTGGTGTCATGTGAACATCGAATACATGACACTCCACCTTTATGGGCCTATGGGAATGCATTGTGTATTTGGCTACTAATCGTAGGGGTTGCCGGAGTGACAGAAACGTAAACCCTCGTTAGGAAACCTTTGCACAAGGTAGTGTAGGATCTCAGAGTTTAAAGCTGTGGTTAGGTTTTTATCTTAATTACTTCCTTGTATTTGCAGATGCTTGCAAGGGGTTTAATCACAAGTATGTATTAGTCCTGGGAAGGTTAGTACATTAGCACAAGTTCACCCACACAACACTTATCAAACTAAAGAAGGTTAATCAACTTTATGAAGCGAAAGCACTTGACGATATTTCCCGTGTGTCCTCGAGAACGTTTGGTCATCTTAAGTAATACAACCGGCTTGTCCTTAGCTAAAGAAAGGATTGGGCCACTTGCTGCATTTATTATCATTGTCTTTTATTTACTCTTACTTTATTTATCTGCATTATCAAAAACCCCTAAAAATCTGTTTGCTAAGTATTTACAGAGAATTCTTGCTCCAAGCCACTCGTCAACACCTTCTGCTCCTCGTTGGGTTCGACACTCTTACTTATCGAAAATACTGCGATACATCCCCTATACTTGTGGGTCATCACCCTCCTTGACAAATCTGACAAACTTTTTCAGGCCAGCTTTGTAGGGTTCAGTAAACTGTCTATCATGAACAATCCAACTCCTATCCATCTGTTAAGAATTAAATAAACAAATCAAACTTTAAGAACATGCTAGTGATTTTTTAGAACAGTTTTCTTTACAACGAACAAGCCAACTCATATCCATGTGTTGAACAATTAAAACAACAAATCTCATTTCTAGAACATGCTAGTCATTTATCAGAACTATTTACTTTAGGCATGCAACAAATCCAACTCCTATCAATCTGTTGGACAATTAAACAAACTAATCACATTTTCTAAGAAGAATAATACTTTTAAGACAATTTTTATGTAGATGAACAATCCAAGTGATATCCATGTGTTGAACAATTAAACAAACTATTTTTTACCTTGGCAGACAAGGAGACGAGCGAGTTGAGCACGAAGATGGTGCCTGGAAGGGGAGCTACCGAGGTGCGCGGAGACGTTGGCCGGAAGGGGACAACCTTGGAGTGTAGACGCCGAAATGGACGGGGAGACACCACCGCCGCGTGTGGTGGACTGGCAAAGGTAGCGGTGCCCTAGCCGCCACCGCCGCGTGTGGTGGACCAGATTTCAGATCTGATTTCGAAACCTCCCGGGTGGAGTTCAGGTGAGTGTGTGGGCGACAAAGAGGTGGGCCCACAAGTCATCCAAAGAATTTTCACTTGTCCAGCTAACACGTTGGGTTCATCATAGGTGGGTCCACTGGTCAGGGTCCTCTTGGTTGCGTGTTCGAGACCTAGAGGTTTCAATTTTATTGAATTTCTTCGGACTTTATTTTCGCTCCATTTTGTCAGAACCGAAGAGGCACGTAGAGAGAGAGTGGACAAGACAGGTGCAGCTAGATAGAGAGAGACAGAGCGTGCCCCATCGCTGCCTCCGGCGAGCTTTCACCGAAAGCAGGTGCATGACTTATATATTTTTCAATCTCTGGTGAGCTTCCTTCGCGTATATATAGGTGCGCGGCGCGCCACCCGATCTCACGCGTTTTTTGGGCGAATGTAGGGGAGCTGCAGCATCCACGAGAGCGACGACGGCAGAGTGAGGGACGCAATCTGCCGTGGAATAACCGGCAGTGAGGCTCTACAGTAGCGATACGAATCCCCTTCATCAGAGTATAACCGGTGGTAGAGATCTTTAGCAGCAGCTCGATGAATCTATAGGGTTTTCAGAGCTGCGTAAATAGTACTTGTTCTTCATCGAATCTGTAGCGTTTTCTCTGCGATTGCTTCATCTAATCCGTAGAGTTTTCTCTAAGATTACTTCATCGAATCTCTAGAGTAAATCTAGGATGTGCAGATTTTGTTGGGTTGAATTTCTGCAGATTGTTTTGTTGGTACAATTTGTGCTGATATTTTGTTAATAACAATCTTCAGTATGTGTATGTAGAACAGCAGATTAGTACAGTATGCACATCATTAGTTGTATTTTTGCAGGATTATCTATGTAGAACTGCAGACTAGTTGTATTTCTGCACATATAGAGTTCTAGTTATCATTATAAAGTACAATGTAATCAGTGATAATATTAGTAACATAATATCATTTATTTTCCTGATCTTTTGTAATTTTTGTGTTCAGAAAAAAGGAATATGGCTCAAAACGAATGTGTGACATGTCAGCAGCAACCTGCCTGGTGTGGGAGTGGAAACACAGACCATGCGATGTATTTTAGAATGAGGGTGAGATCACCCTTTTTTGCAGAGGGATATGTAAGTATTCTCGATTTTCATATACATATCTTATTTTAAATTTCCATATAAATTTCTTTATGTTCATGATCTTATGGGTTTTTTCTGTTTCACAAATTTATGCAGGGTATTCCTTGGTGTTTCGCTGAGAGTATGCGACAATTTGCTCTTGGTCCACATCTGACCTAGATCCTTGCTTGGAGTGACTGCCATGATGATCAAAACAGAACAACTGATGAATACTACTTCTATGTGCTGTATGGTGGAAATTTTGGGAGGTCTGTAGCATTATGTGGGCCATATTGGAGGGGGTTCTGTGCAGCTTATAATATTGAATAGAATGATGTTCTGACATTTTCATACAATAGAGTAGACATGTGCTTTATTGTTGAAGTTTCAAATGCTGATAATGTTGTCAAACCTTGGGTTGATCAAGACCAGTGTATGTATTGACTTCTTTGCATTGAAATGGTTTTTTCCTTACACACATGACTAGTTTCTTAATTATGTATGTTCCTTACACACAAACCTTCTTCAATTTCATATGCATGATCAGGGTGTTATAAGACTGAAGATTGTTGCAAGGTGACACTAGAGAAATCCATATTTCAGCACCCATGAAATGTTAGTTGCTCTGAAATGAATTCCATATCTTGGGTATTCTACATGGAGTTTGTAAGAGACCTGGATGAAGTTGAGGTCTTTGAGATCCCTCAGTTCATGGTACACCGGGTGCAGGATGAAGATGATCTTCATTAGATGGTTAGTTTAATCACTTTTTCCTATGCTTTCCTTCTTATTTTGTAAATTTATCAGGGTGGCCAGTTAACTAAGATCTGTTATATATTTTTGTTACTTAGGAAATTCCTTTGAGATGCACAAGGGAACACCAAATCCCAAAGAAAGGGTTCTATTGTGTATGCATGAAGAATAATTGTAACAAAGGCCTAAAAATCTTGGGGCGATATCGCATATCGGAAGTATATGGCGATTGCATTGAGTTCACCGACCCCTGGGCTGAATTCTGTGCTAAAAAAGAATTTTCCTTGATTATCTGCTTGTCGTCCAGGTCAAGGTGATGAGGCACTATATCAAGCTAATTATTGAGGTGGCAACCGGTCCAGCAGAGGAACAAGAGGATGCGGAAGACAACAGCGACAAGCAGTAGGAGGAGGACGAAGACGAGAGCGTTGGCTCTATAATGTCGGTTGTCGCTCAGAACTTCTGAATAAATCATTAGAATTTAAATTTCAAGAATGCATGCTCAGAAACTTTTGTGTTGTTGTATGTTAAACTAGCAAATCTCTTTTGTTCAAATCTCTTGGGCTATGCCAACTTCATTATGTTTAATTATGAAAAAAAATATAAATGATTTCTCTCAATTTCTCGCATAGAAAAATGCACAACTAATTCCATATTCTTGCAGGAATTGGCCCCACTTGTTGAACCGACAACACTGCCACGATCTCCACGTAACCACGGTGAGTTCTCAAACCGAAGCTGCAGTTACCACATTTCTTCTTCCTCTTTAGTTTTTCCTAGGCTCTTCTTCTTCCTCTTCCTCGGTCATTCCTCTACAGTTTTTCCTGGACGCTTCTTCTTCCTCTGTTCTGGAACCGTCGGTTCATCATCTTCTTCCTCTCGCAGGCAGTTCCTTGCAGGCATTTCCTTGCAGGCATGGACGATGGGAAACGCACAATAGAGACCCACTTGCTCCCTGCCCATGGCACCACGACATTGACAGTGGTGTACACAAATGATGACGCGACTGTGGAGACAACTCTCGCCAGGTTTGAGCAATTGCTTGAGAAAGAGAAGCACAAGTTTGTGGGGGCTAGACTTGGAGTACACCCTTGCAAATAAGCGAAAAAATCCTCCACAAGAGATCGCTGTCATGCAAATCGCCATACATGAGGAGGTCCTCGTTTACCACTTCTGCAGGTATGTGAAATTTAAATTTGAGATCACCACTTCTGCATCCCTTATTCCCTTACATCCCTAAAACCATCTAACTATAGGAGTAAACCAACTGAGAAGCATTGTCCGGCTCTGGTCGAGTTCTTGTGTAGGAAAGGGATAAGTTTCACTAGCGTGGATATCACAAATGACACAATTATTCTTTCTCGTGCATTGATAAAAATCCCAGATGGGCACCACATCAAAATCCAAAATCTATACAAGATCAAACCATACCCAACGAAGGATGGCATGGGTGATCTATCAGCGGAAATCATCGATAAATCCTATGCAAAACTGAAGAAATTGAAGCGACTCGATCACGACTACTGGGAGTGGAAGCCGATGAGCCAGGTGCGCCTCGAGTATGCATCCAGAGACGCCTACATGGCGTACGAGTTGTATAGTAAGCTCATTACCATGAAAGATGGGATGGTTAAGGCAGGGTTTTTCACGAGAGAGCTATGCCCTGGTTGCAAGCTAGCCCAGGAGAAGAAGCGTGAGGAGGACAGAAATCAGTATTAGGACGAGCAGGGATCTTGGGATGGTGGCGATAGCAAGCGGTTGAAGGGGAAGAAAGTCAAGGACGACAACAAGTGGTGGTGATACATTATGTGTTTGAACTAGATTTTAGTTTCTAGTTTATTTTGTGTATGTAGTATGTATTTTGGGATGTACAGATTAGTTTGGGATCTAAGCATTGGAAGAACTTGCATGCATATGTATGTGTTTACCTATATGATATATATGTACAAAAGTGTGATGGGTTGTTGCATTGAGATAGGCATTATATCTAGGGCCCTGGTGAGCATATGGTCTCTCACATATATCGATCGATATGCATGGGCATGATCCAGCATCTTCTTGGGCTCAAACTTTGAGATAGGTATCATCTAGGCAACTTCAGTGGATTTTGTGATGCACCTTTTCCTCCTTTGTGTGATGCATGACCACACACACATGCTCCATTGCATGATGTGTGTGTGTTCTTTTCCTACACCAGTACACACTGATATATATCCACTAGAGCCACTGATCCCATCACATGACCAAACATTGCATATATATGACCACATTGCATAGATATCCACACTAGCTAGGTGTCATTGATCCACATACATGACCACATTGCATGTGTTCTCTTTTCCAAAACCACATTGTTAATTGGTATATGTACACACTAGTGTGGATTCTGTGATGCAACTTCTGTCACACTGGTGCAACATGAAATATGTTGCTTTCCTATGTGTTTTGGTCTATATGCATGTGACCATGCATGGTTTAATACACATGGATCCTCCCCTAGAGACATTGCATGATGTGTTCCTAAACCAGTACACACTGATATATATATATATATATATGTACAATGTTCTTTTCCAAAACAACATAAGATGATGATATATATCTATCTACATATATATGCATGACCAGACACACATGCATATACTCAAGGATTATGTGATGATGCACAAATTCTGTCAAACTGGTCTGCATGCATGCATGCAATGTGGAAGCTCCTTTATTTAATTCCTATGTGTTGTTTGGTCTCTATGACCAATAATATGGAATATATATATCTTATAGGGGTCATATTCCATGCATGTGTTCTTTTTCCTAACCCACATTGATATGGCGACCAGAGTCATTGATAGATCCACATCCATGATGATCTGTGACCACATTTGCATGTATGTACATTGTTCTCTTCCAAAACCTACCACAATGATATCTCTACACATATGCATGACCACCCAATGCATATACTACTCAAGTGGATTATGTGATGATGCACAACTAATTATAATTCTGTCACACTGCATGCATGCAATGTGTGGAAGCTCTCCTTTATTTAACCTATGTGTTTTTGGTCCATATATGGATTTGATCTCCTAGAGTCATATTGCATGCATGTGTGTTCTTTTCCATGCATATATATTGCATTATTGTTGATAGATCGACATGAGATGACCACATTGCATGTATGTGTGTTCTTTTCCAACAATATACCACATTTTAACATATATATATATACATGATGAGACTGTAGCACCCCGCTAAACCACTACTAGAAAATCGCTGGCTATTTTCTATTTTTGTGCATCATAATGACCGCATGATCATGTCATCATGCCACATTGCATTTGAGCATCGTCATCATCATGCATCTATTTGCCTAAAATTATTTTCTAAAAGCCTATCTTTGTTTTCCAAATATCCCCATCTTTATTTCAAATCAAAACCCCGGTCTTTTCCGGATCTTTTATTTGTCTAAAAACTATTTAGAAAAGTCCTTTAAATTAAAATGGTTAAATGAAATGTTTTACCTAGGGAGGCAACCCAGCCAACTAGGCCCAAAAGCCCAGTCGGTCGAGCCACCTACAACCCTAGGATCAAACCCTACCCTAACCCGACCAACCCCACCACACCCCTCTACTGCCGCCACCCTGAAGCTACACGCAAGCATGCACTCTCGCTCACGTGGGCAGCACAGACACGCCTCGCACGCTCCCTGGCCCCACCCTGTGGTACACCGCCAGTGCACGCTATCCCAACCCGTCCGTCCCGCGTGGACCCCACCCCGTGAACCACTCCCTCTCTCTACCCCGTGATTCCTCCCCTCTCCTCGACCCCGCCTCCGCCTCGATGCCTGGCAGCAAGCCACCGCCAGGAGAAGCCACCCTACCGGTCTCGCCCGTCCCTGACCTAGCGTCTTCCTCCCTGAGCCCTGCCGGAGAGCCCCCTCATCGTCGCGCCCTCGGCCCCCTCTACCTTGCCGTGCCGTAGCAAACTCCACCACCGGTCTGCACCTCCCTGTTGGTGCCACCGGCGCCGCTGTCTGCCGCCTCTCCGGCCGCTGCTGATCGTGCAAGCGCCTTGAGCATGGGCCCACCTTCGTCCTTGACCGAGTCGCGCTACACCACGCCGGCCATCTCCGCCTCCTTGTTGTGGCGTGACCCGGAGTCGTCCGCCCTGTCCTCCCCGAGCAGCTTCGTCCCTGAGACGAGCCTCGCGAGCTTCTCAGCGCCGCAGCCATGCGACCTTCCGCGTCGATGCCTCCTCCTCACCGTCTACGCCCGCCTGCTCATGAAGCGGCTGTCTTCGGCCGGCCATTTCGTCAGCCCCTGCCCCACACCATCCGCCGTCGCCAGGATCCCTGACCCCAGCGACCGCGTCACGCCGCCCCATGTCGAGCTCCTCATCGACCTACCCTCCTTCATACCCCGTGACCCGAGCTGCCCGCCCGCAGTGAGCCCGCCTCGCCTACATGTACCACGGCCTCCCTCTGCGGCAACGCCTCGGTGACGTACTTCGACGGCGCCCTCCTCCCGAGCATCTCTGATCCCTGTTCTCCGTCTGTCCGCCGGTGCGTGTAAGCCAGGAGGTGCACGCCCGTGTCCATGCGTGTATGTGTTGGTGCTTGTGTGTTTGTTTTCAAGGCAGTGACCTTGCTCCATATTCACAGTACCTAGATCTCTACCTAGATCCCATCTAAGCTATCAAGATCCCAACACCGTGTACGAGTGCATCTGAAGACCATGGTACAGCCCGCCAATGATCATCGAGATGGAACATCAGGACCTCCGTCACGGATACGATGACCGAGCCCCCCGGATGCCAAGATTGCCCACATGGAACCCTGAAGATCCGAAGACCAAACCCTGAAGCTCCGACCCCGAAGACCGAACCCCCAACCCCTCCGAGCACCCAAGATCGTCGATCTGACATGTGTGACCATTTTCTAGCCCTATTTTATAAAGTGCCATATATATAAATTGTTCATGCTTGCATACATCTCATCGTGTGGGTTTGGGGCATTATGCCGATTCACCCCATAATTAAATATGGAGGCCATATGGGAGTTTATCTAGTCTTATATTGGCTCCATTTAAATTTGTGTAGTGAATCGATGACATGTTTTGCCATGTTAAGATAACATTTAAATTGTGGGGTATCTAAACAACATGAACCTATTAATTAATTGTCGGGACCCCGGTTCCGCTTAATATTGTCTAATTGCATCGCATCTTTGCCATGTCATGCAACATACCTGCATCATGCCCGGTCTTCTGCCGTAGTATTAAATAGTGCATCCGGCGTTTCTTTAAGTGTTTGCTTCTTCACGGATTAGGCCGTTGATTGGATGCGAGTATCGACATGTTCTCCGGCTAATGAACCTTCAACAATGTTTCCCAGGTGAGCATTCTTCCCCTTTCTACCTATTTTGCATTTATAGTCTTTACTTCCTCCTGTTGATCTACTACTATCCGTGTTGTGATGCTTTAGTTTCCGTGCACCCTTTATATTCCTTACAGCCTCTATATTGCCTTGGACACATCCTATTGCCTATTGTTTGATAGACAGTCGGCCTTGCGAGTCGTAGTTGCTTGCTCAGGTGTTGTGTCGTTGTCGTTGTCGTTCCATCGTTGATGGAAGGTTGGCACATGCTTAATGGTGGAGATGGTCATGACTTAATTTCAACTGATAATTAAAATGCTGGAAATAGATATAACTAATGCGAGGCATCGGTGGGCAATAGATGTTATTTGGTTCTTCCACGCTCACTTGTGTCCCGTAGGCCCTGAGTACTTGATACCTGTTCCTTGACTATTCACACTATCCACATACGGGAGAGTCTATGAATCCCCCTTAGCCAGAGCTTGATTCATTTCTTATTTCTTGGGGCCACAAACTAGTTTGGGGCTTTATTACTATCATGTACTTATGCCATGCTTTACTGCTTTATTTACGATTGTGCGTGGAGCACCTTTACTGTTTAGGATGCGGAGTGTTTTCGCGGTATCGACAAGCCCAGTCATACTTTCTGGTTCCCAGTCATTTACATCCATTGACGCAAACCTTGGGTCCGTCTCGGAGTCGGCCAACTTCGTTGTGGGTAGCTTAATGGGGTGGCCCCCTGAAATATTTTATGAATCCTGTGATTGCTTTGTCGTGAAAGCCTCGTTGGGTTTTGATTTGGTTTTTCCGAGGTTGATCGTGTGTGTGTTGCTATTTGTGCACCCATGCAGGGTAAATCTTTCTGAAAGCCGTGTCCGCGGTTATGGATGACTTGGAGCACAGTATCTCGATCATAGACAAGCATAACTAAAGTAGTGCTATAAATTTGACTTAATATGTGACTAGTAATAAGCTTCACTACAATGGAATGGATAATAAAAGTGCCAACAACTGGTGGAACTGGGGTGTATCGTGTCATGTTATACCTGCCTAGTAAGTATCGCAACTCCAATGGAATGAAATAAAAGTGCCAACAACTGCTAGGTTTGGGATGTCACATGCTAATTGTATCTGACTAGTAAGTACTGCAACTACAACGAAATGGTTAACTAAAACTGCCCACTACTTATGCTATCAGGATGACTCATGCTATCTATATCTGACTAGTAAGTGCTGCAACTATAAGGGAATGAATAAAGCTGCCAATTGTGTGAGTTCCTCGGTTTGACTTCCTTGTTTGGTTTCGAAGGGGAATACCAGGATGGGTATGATTGGTGTTAGTATAAGGATGGTTCCGAATAGGTCTTTCTTATCTCTCTCTAATAGCCGATAGTTTATCAAGTCTCTATAGGTTGTTTAGTGCATGCTTCGCTGTCGCTTCAGTCCACCATACCTATGTAGGCGAGAGCCGCCAAATTCTAGCCTCGCCATGTACTGGCCTCAGTACTGACACTCCTCTTTTTCCTTTGCCCTTTGTCGGCACCCCTTTTGTTTTAGCAGGTTTAAGTTCGACGTTGTTAGCAGGGTTACCCTTCCGGCTTGGCCTGGGAAGGGTTATGGACGCCATTGGTTATTCTCCAGGGCTCTTAGCCCCATTTGCATCTTATCCATACTCGGATGTTGTACCGTTTTCAAGGTGATTTGGATATTTGTACTGTATATCTGTATTCTTGACTCATGAAGTCGTGTTGTATATATATCTGTTCTGTGGGTTCCAACGTGAACTATTGTGTAATGGTATTACTTCGTTTTCCACCCGCACGCAAGTGCCTGGTGGGCGTCCTTGAATTGTTTCTATGCGGGTTTTGGCAGGAAGCGCTAAAACTTGCATAGGGCCGATTCAAGGGTGTTACAGTGACCACACATATATAACTCTGGATGATGCAACTTATGCCACACTAGTGCAACATGCATGCAGTGTGTGTGTGGAAGCTGTGCTTTTCCTATATTGGTCTCTGTGACCATACATGTGGTGGCTATACACATGGAACCCCTAGAGTCATTATTGCATATGTGTTCTTTAGCCTAAACCACATTGATATCCACACTAGCTACTAGTATCTAGATGTCATTGATCCACATACATGACCACATTGCATGTGTTCTCTTTTCCAAAACCACATTGTTAATTGGTATATCTACCACACACTAGTGGATTCTGTGATGCAACTTCTGTCACACTGGTGCAACATGCAATATGTTGCTTTCCTATGTTTTGGTCTATATATGCATGTGACCATGCATGGTTTAATACACATGGATCCTCCCTAGAGACATTGCATGATGTGTGTTCTTTTCCTAAACCATCACATTGATATATATATATACATCCACTAGAGCCACTGATCCCATCACATGACCACACATTGCATATATATGTACATTGTTCTTTTCCAAAAAACACAAGATGATGATATATATCTCTCTACAAATATATGCATGACCAGACACACATGCATATACTCAAGGATTATGTGATGATGTGCAAAAATTCTGTCACGCTGGTCCATGCATGCAACCATGCAATGTGGAAGCTCCTTTATTTAATTCCTATGTGTTGTTTGGTCTCTATGACCAATATGGAATATATCTATCTATCTCCTATAGGGGGTCATATTGCATGCATATGTTCTTTTTCCTAACCCACATTGATATGGTCACCAGAGTCATTGATAGATCCACATCCATGATGATATGTGACCACATTTGCAAGTATGTACATTGTTCTCTTCCAAAACCTAACAATGATATCTCTACACATATGCATGGCCACATAATGCATATAATACTCAAGTGGATTATCGGATGATGCACAACTAATAATAATTCTGTCACACTACATGCATTGAATGTGTGGAAGCTCTCCTTTATTTAACCTATGTGTTTTTTGTCTCTATGACCATATATATATATATATATGGATTTGATCTCCTAGAGTCATATTGCATGCGTGTGTGTTCTTTTCCATGCATATATTGCATTATTGTTGATAGATCCACATGAGATGACCACATTGAATGCATGTGTGTTCTTTTCCAACAATATACCATATTTTGACATATATCTACATGATGAGACCACACATATATAACTCTGGATGATGCAACTTATGTCACACTAGTGCAACATGCATGCAATGTGTGTGGAAGCTATTCTTTTCCTATATTGGTCTCTGTGACCATGCATGTGGCTGTACACATATGGAACCCCTAGAGTCATTATTGGATATGTGATATTTTTCCTAAACCACATTGATATCCACACTAGCTACTAGTAGCTAGATGTCATTGAACCACATACATGACCACATTGCATGTGTTCTCTTTTCAAAAACCACATTGTTAATTGGTATATCTACCACACACTAGTGGATTGTATGATGCAACTTCTGTCACACTGGTGCAACATGCAATATGTTGCTTTCCTGTGTTTTGGTCTATATATGCATGTGAACATGCATGGTTTAATGCACATGGATCCTCCCCTAGAGACATGATGTGTGTTACACACTGACAGATATATCCACTAGAGCCACTGATCCCATCACATGACCACACATTGCATATATATGTACATTGTTCTTTTCCAAAACAACACAAGATGATCATATATATCTCTCTCTACATATATATGCATGACTAGACACACATGCATATACTCAAGGATTATGTGATGATGTACACAAATTCTATCACACTGGTCCATGTATGCATGCATGCAATGTGGAAGCTCCTTTATTTAATTCCTATGTGTTGTTTGGTATCTATGACCAATATGGAATATATCTATCTATCTCCTATAGGGGGTCATATTGCATGCATATGTTCTTTTTCTAACCCACATTGATTGTGTCACCAGAGTCATTGATAGATCCACATACATGATGATATGTGACCACATTTGCACGTATGTACATTGTTCTCTTCCAAAACCTAACAATGATATCTCTACACATATGCATGACCACATAATGCATATACTACTCAAGTGAATCATCTGATGATGCACAACTAATAATAATTCTGTCACACTGCATGCATGCAATGTGTGGAAGCTCACATTGGTGCAACATGCATACAATGTGTGTTTAAGTTGTGCTTTTCCTATATTGGTCTCTATGACCATGCATGTGGCTGTACACATATAGAATCCCTAGAGTCATTATTGCATATGTGATCTTTTCCTAAACCACGTTGATATCCACACTAGCTACTAGTAGCTAGATGTCATTGATCCACATACATGACCACATTGCATGTGTTCTCTTTTCCAAAACCACATTGTTAATTGGTATATCTACCACATATTAGTGGATTCTGTGATGCAACTTCATTCTTTCACACTTGTGCAACATGCAATATGTTGCTTTAATTCCTATGTGTTTTGGTCTGTATGACCATGCATGGTTTAATTTGACACATGGATATATACCCTAGAGACATTGCATGATCGATGTGTGTGTTATTTTCCTAGTACACACTGATATATATCCACCTGAGCCACTGATCCCACATGACCACATTGCATACATTGTTCTTTTCCAAAACCACAATGATATATCTCTAGCTAGCTACATGTACACATGACCGCCCACATGTATATATATATACTCAAGTGGATTATTTCTTCTATGATATCGATGATGCACAACTTGTACTGTCACACTGGTGCAACCATGCATGCATGCAATGTGTGGAAGCTCCTTTATTAATTAATTCCCATGTGTCGTTCTTGGTCTCTATGACGACCATGGATCTCTCTCCTAGAGTCATATTTTGCAAATGATGTGTTATTTTCCTAACCCACATTATTGATATGGCCACCAGAGTCATTGTTGATAGACCACACATGATGATGACCAAACATCATTGCATTTGTTCTTTTCCAATAATATATACCACACATTGATATCTAAATCTAGTGGATTCTGTGATGCAACTTAACGCTTCTGTCACACTGGTGTAACATGTGCAACATGGAATTGAAAGCTGGTTATTTATTATTTCCTATACGATGATGTTTAATTTAATTTAGTCTTGACACACATGGACCCCATCCCCTAGAGTCATGCATGTGTTCTAACCACATTGATATATCCACTATACTCTAGTCATTCACATGGATATATGTGGAAGCTGCTTTAATTTTCCTATATATGTATTTTGGTCTGTGTAGTGATGCATCTTCTTTGGGCTCAAACTAATTTGATATATATACCATATGTGTTGCTATGACATAAAACTAACCAAAATAAGGATAAAAGTCCATCATCGTTCAACCCTAATCTGGAGAAATCCATTGTTCAAAATAAACCACATTTTGAATCTTATCTATAAATTTGAATATATTATCCAAAATACTTACCTCTCCTGAGATCATTATACAAGCCAGAATATAAACTAGTAGTCCACATTATTGCTTTTTTTTCAAGATTTATTCATCAATAATTTATAGTTTTCTTCACCAAGGCTCTTTTTAGTGAAGACTTTCTAAAATATGGTTAATTCTTTTGAACCCTCCATCGGGCATCCAACGACCAGGGAACCAACAACAAATTTCCAGGTCAGATCCTCCCGCCCACGTGAAATTTGGCGCCAGCGCGGTAGAGTTTCTAGGCAAATGAAAATTTCTCGAGCTGCAATTACGTTTGAGCCCACCCGCACAGCGCCACCCAAGCATTTGTGCAAATGTCATTTATGTAATCTATTCCAAACCATTTTTATCCCCTCACCGAAATGAGACAGATCCAAATTTCCCCATCACCCTCGGCGCTGCCGTCCTCCCCCTTTCCCCCTCGCCCTCCCCGCCGTCCTCCTCGCCGTCCTCCCCTTTTCCCCTCGCCGCTGTCCGTCCCTCCGCTATCTGCCTTTAATCCCCTTGTCTCCGTCCGTCCTTCCAGTAGTAACCTCTCCGTCACCCTAGCGCACAAACCCTAGCCCCTGCTCACCATACCGGTTTTCCACCACGTCTGTCGACCTCGCCGGTCGTCCACCTCGCCGACAGCCGGCTGACCTTTTCTACCAACTCGTTGTACATTTCACACGCAAAGTCGACCAGCTTGCCGTCCATCTCCCCGTCTAGCTCGCCGTCCACCTCGCTAACAAGGCCCGTCACCACACTGACCAGGCCCGTCCACCTCGTCGCCCACCTCGTCGATGAGGTTTTCTACCTCGCCGTCCAGATCGATGCCACAAGCAAGGAATGCGGTATGAAAAAGGCCCTACGGCCTGCAAGCAAGGAAACACGCTCATCCTCGATTCTCATTTTTTACTTTGCCTGAGAAATGTTGTTCATTATCCTATTCATGCCACCAATTTACCTTTTTTGTTGCAGTTATTCTCTCTTATTTGTTCTTCCTATGAAATTGCTTATGATTTTACAAGTCTTGTGATCAGGGTCGCATTATCCTGTCTGTTGCATGAGTTTGACTGCTTCATGACATGTCTGATGAGCAGAGTATAAATTGTACATAGTAGTCTGTTTTACATGATGATTACTATCGAATAATCAACATCATATGTCATGACTTGTTTAATTGCCTATTTTAATTGCATGAAAGATGCTTATCCTTCTGATGTTCAATTGTCCTGCCCTACTTATTAGTGCAACCAGCCAACCAATTGACAAGTGAGATTCAGAGTATTCGACTTATGATCAGTTTACATATAGATAAAGTTTGCATTATCTTGGTTGTTCCATTAGTTTGTCTGCTTCATCCTATGTCTTTTGATCAGAGTATAAATTGCTCATAGTGGACTCTATTACATGATGATTACTGTAGAACAATCAGCACCATAAGTTATATTTTGTTTATTTGCAGGATAGTTGCTTATCCTGCTTATGTTTTATTGTGATTATCCTCTTTAACTGCGTGTATACTATTTCGGCTTATGATCTGTTTGCGTATGATAAAGGTTGCATCATCTTGCCTTTTTGCATTAGTTTGGTTGCTTCATCATATGCCTTATGATCATAGTAGAAATTGATCATACTGAGCTGTCACGTGATGAGTTCTATAGAACAGTCAGTACAATAGGTTATGTTTTCTGTTTAATTGCACTATTGCTGCTTATCCTGGTTATGTTTTATTGTCCCACTCTGCTTATTACTGCAACCAGTTGGTGAATTGTCCAGCTTGTTCATCGTCTTGTCTCTTGCTTTGCTTTGGCTGCTTCATCGTTAGTCTTGTGATATGAGATTCAGAGTAGAAGTTCCTCATAGTGGAATGTTGGACATTATGATTAGTATAGAACAATCAATACCATAGGACACAGGTTATATTTTTGTAGCTTACTAAAGAGTTGTTTATTCATGATAGAACCACAATTGCATCCCCTGGAAGAAAGACGGCTGGAAAACATCACGAGAAACAATGCGCGGATGCAAAAAATGGGTCTTAGGCCCCTTGTTTATCCATCTCCCACTGAATTCTCCCCTAAAAAGAGCAAGGATGAAGGTTCTGGATCTGACTATTATCCTGAAGAGGAGGGGGAGGATGAGCTGGAGGTTGTCCCCTTACTTTCCTACTCATATTTTGTGTAATTATTTGGTTACTTAATTTTCCATATATGTTGTGCTTTTTTATTATCTCGAATTGACTACCTTTGAATTGTGTAGACTGAGAAGAGGAAATATAAGAAGAAACCTATCATCATGACAAGGATGGCTGCTGGTGGTGGATCAACTTCTCGGAAGCGCGTCTCATTTAGCATGGCTGCCTCGACAGAAATTACGAGACATACCAGGTCCAAGGGGAATCCGCCAGAAGTACTTCCACCTCCAAGTTCTCCACGGCGCCCACCAAGACTGCCAAGTGTTGTGAGCTCTTCACAAGAAACTCAGAGTCTTGCAGATCCTGATGCTCGAGGAGAGAAAGTAGCAGCCCAAATCGAGATGACAACACTCCATGGCAGGAAGACAGCAGTCCAAGACGAGGAGACAGCTGCCCCAGGCAAGCAACCAACTCCCCAAGGAAAGCACATTATATTGTTTGAATGGCACTTATTATATGGTAGAACACTAAATCCGTGTTATATGTTTGTATATGATTTTTGCCATCATCCTTCTGAAGATACTATTAAACATGATGATCCTCAAATTGTCTTGAGGGAAAAACATGGGGACGCAGCATGAGAACGTGTTCAAAGGAGGAAATCTTCCATTTGCCAATCCTCCAGGAAGAACTATTGCTTCCTTGTTCGCCACTAAGTGTGCAAAAACATTCAGGACTGGTATGCCTATCTTCCCCCGCTGGAAAGAGTACAAGGAGAGGCCAAATGTCAGAGCAGAGTTCTACGACAGAGTTTCTGTATGTTCTGTGACTCAACTGCCCTTTTCTTCTCATTACTATTCAAGCAGAGGCTGATGCATGATGTTTTATTTCAGCAAAAGTTTGTCATGGATGCATCACACCCAGATGTGCAGGTTGCTTGCAACCAGCAGTTAATGAGGCACGCAAGAATTCAAAGGCATCTCCTGAAGAAGCAGTTTTTTGAGCCCCTCCCACTGAATGAAGTAACAAGGATTTCTCCTGTTGAACACATGAACGATGTAGAGTGGTGCAAGCTTGTTGATTCTTGGACTGACTCCAGGAACCAGGTCAAGTCTTGTCTACTCAACATCCCCCTGTTTGTGTTTAACCAGGACTGTCTCTTATACTCTATCCTCTCTCTTTGTGTAGGCCCGTTGTCTAATAAATAGGCAAACAAGAAATAGACAACCTTATCATAGTTACTTGTTTTTCTGTGATAGCCGGGGCTTCTCCAATCACAGTGTGAAAAAAGTAACAGTAAGCCCTCTAGAATACTTTTCATCTTTCTCATCTTCCAAAATTTCAATGCCATATTTGTCTCTGAAATGAGTATGATCATTTGTAATTTGCTGGCTATTTTTCTAATGTTTGATTCTATTCCTAAAACTCAATAGGCAACCAAGGAAAGCAAGATGGCACCTAATGGTACAGAAGATATCACTGAGGCTGAACAACCTCCTTCCACCAACACGGTGCACTATGCGCTGTCGCAGGACATCAACATACATTCTTCAAGACCAGCCAAGACTCTCCTTGAAGCGCAACTCGGGGCTCAGAGAGCAGGGAATGCGATACTGCGTAGTGCCATTGTGGGGTTGCAGATGGAGATACCAGATGGCAAGGCAGAAGCCCTGAAGGAAGAGTAGGAAGTGTGGAAGAAGCTATACCAGGTCCATCTTTGTCATCTTCGTATAATTCAATACCATGTTTGTCCATGAAGATGTGCTTGGAATTTGCTTGCTAGTTTTCTAACGTTTGCTTCTATAACTTCCAGGCACCCATTGGAAGCATGGTGGCGCCATCTGCTACAGAAGATGGCATTGAGGATCAACCCCCTTGCTTCCACTGATGAAAGCATCCATGCTTCAAGACCAACCAGCTCTCTCCTTGAAGCACAACTTTTGGCTAAGAGAGCAGCGAATGAGGCACGGAGCAGACACATTGCAGGATTGCTGAAGCAGATAGAAGCAAAGAATGAAGCGCAGAAAGCACTTGTGAACTTCGTAGACCTTATAAATGCATCACTTTAGCAATTCGTAGCTATATTGCGTAAGTGAACTGGTGGTGGGACTCAAAGCTTGTTAGGCTCTTTTCTTTATTTTGTTGGAAAGTTATGTGCGAACCTATTTATGTCCCCTGAAACATGTGCCCTGCAATTTCTGTCATTTTGATCTGGACGGTGGAATCTAGCAAAATTTCCAGCACTCTTCTCCGACGTAAATGAAAACGTCATGCTTATTTAGTTGACGAAAATATTTCGGTCACCGATAGATGCCTACGTGGCGCACTTTCACTCGTCAACATCCTCGACGAAACAGGAACACCATCTCTTCTACCCTGACGAATTGAGTTCATCACGCATTGGAGATACGCATCCAACTCTCATTGGTACATGATTTGCGCTACATATGGACCATGTGTTTCCTTCCTATTGGTCCACGTGTCGCCCTGATGATCGGCCACGCGTAAGCGGGCCAGCTTATTGCCGTGATGAAAACGAAATTCGTCTCCACCAGCGCGACGAAATGGGAAGGATGACATAAGCAAATGAAAGGATGACATTAGCAAATGGCGCTAGCGGAATCAGGCCATGACGGAAAAAACGTTAGGAAGTAGATGACGTCGTAGACGACAAACAATGACGTCAGCAAATGTTGCTGACGATAGTTCGTGGTGCCGTCCGCCACATGGCATTGTTCATGATGAAATAAAAATGTCATGACAGACCGGGCCTGGGCCGGGCCGGTCCAGTTTGCCGTGACGAAATTGGAAGAACGTCATGGATGGGCCGTGATGTTTTCAGACAGAAAAAACGTCAAGGATTGAATTATGATGTGAGGTTCGTGACCTATTTTTTTCGTCACAGAATTCGTCACGGATGACCATCTATGATGTTTTGGCCCTCATCCACGACGATATCAGATCGTCATGAACCGCCCAGATTCTTGTAGTGCATACTTCATAGTGCATTGGCTGATATGTTAGTTTACATGTGCAGGGTGAAAGGAAACCTTTGACCAGATATGGATTTGAGGAACAAGCACCAAAGGAGTACACGAGAGAAGTGTACTCAGTGTTTAAAGAACGCCTATATCATAGCACAACTTTCTGAATTAAAACATCTTTAGAAAACCCAACACACTTCCTCGTCCATCACTACAACCAAAGTAGGGTATTTGCTTGGTTGAGGCATGAGTTCCGTGTGTTAGCGGATGAAACAGAAGACAGATTTAAGTGCGGGTGCAAACAATGGGAACATATAGGTAAATTATCTGAGTAACATTACTTAGAATATGTTCCTTATCATGCTAAAAATTTATTGATTTGATTGTTTTGTATTGAAATTACATGAATGCTTTTCTAGCAAAATTTGTTTTACAAAAACAAAAAAGGGGATTAAATATCAGGAATACATAAAAAAAGTTAGCATTCATGGAGAAAAATATGCCAAATAAATAAATGAATTCAAGAAAAAGATATGGAAGTTAAGTTTGTAGAACAACGAAGGTTAACTGTATTGAAGTTGACTTCACTGAAGTTATTTTACTTACTAAACTGTGGAAGTTAAGTTTCCATCCATATTGAAGTTGACCTCAATTAATGTATTTTTAAAAATGTGCTAATCATATTATTTCTAATTTATGCAAAGTTAAACTATTTTTACAGGGTTAATTTGCCATCATGTACTAGCTCTTTTTGAGCATATAAGACTGGCAAAGATCCCAAAGAAGTATATACTGCAAAGGTATACAAAAAATGCAGTCACGGATCCAAATTTCAACCGCAAAGATTACAAAACATTGGAGACAGGAGGAACATCGCTTGAATACAGACGAACTATACAATACAATGAGGCAATGAAGACTATGAATAGAGGATGCTACTCAGACAAAAATTTTGAGATCGTTCTGGCGGCTTTTAGAGAAGTTAATGCACGAATGGAAACCCGTGAATTAGAGGTTGATAGTAACAATCGGACATCAGCGAATGGATAAGTTCCGCAAGGGTCTAGTCCGTCTGACAATGTCCCTGTTACTAAAGATGGTGACCAGTTCGCAGATTTACAGCCACCACCAGTAGCAAGAACAAAAGGGATTCGAAATAAAGAACAAAAGGGAAAGAATTTTGCCCCTGCACGTCCACAGCCAGAGCTCGACCACCATGGCGTACCAAAATGTTAGAGACTCTATAGCATATGTAAAAAAAATCACAGGGCACAATGCAAGAACATGCAAGAAGAGGCAGCTCGCAGCAAAACTACTTGATACACATCAGAAAGTGTACGACACTTCTAGCCCTACAGAGAAAGTCAAAAAAGTGCATCAAGAATTTGCTAGCCAATCAGGAAATCATAGAGGATGATGAAGCTGTTCTGGATACAGATGAGGATGAAGATTATGAAGACAATAGCAACGGAGCTAAAGATGATGATGAAGCTCATACAGAAACAGAAAGTGAAGGTGACGCAAGTCCTGATGTAGATGCTTAACAAGGACACAACATTTGCAAAAATAGAGCTCAACAGAAAACAACAGCTACACAAATGAAGTCACAAGGAATACGTACTTGTTGAAAGTGTGGTAAAATTAGAGGACACAATGCAAGGACATGCAAGAGACTATAACTAGAGGAACAACAACTAGAGTTGAATACAGAATAGAAATCTGCAAATAGCACACCAAAACAACACAAGAAAGGAGGAAAGGAAAAAGATGACACACCACCGGAGAATCAAATAAGAAGGAGCAGTAGATTTAAGAAAAGTTGAAGAGATCACATGTGTCCAAAAATAGAGACAGAAAAACAGATAGTGTTATATAGATAAAACTTATATAGATGTTTTGTTAGTGTTTGTTAAAAAAATTGGTTGCAAATTTTTGTTGGTTTTGTCATTGGGATGACTCTTTCCAGTGGACAAATTGTAAGTTAATTAGCTAAAAGTATTGTTTAATAGTGACACATTTATATGTGTGTGGATGTATGGATATATGAAAAACTAGAAGTTATGTTTGAACAACATGGAAGTTAGCTTACAATAAATATTGAAGTTAAGTATGTCACACTACTGAAGTTAACTTATAGAAAATTGAAGTATACATTAGAAAAAATTGTAGAGGTTCGGTTTGTAAAAGATGGGGGTTAATTTTAGAAAAACTTGGGGCTTAGCTTATAATAAAGTAGGTTAGCATTAGAACAACATGGATGTTAGCTTAAAAGAAAAGATAGATAAAAATTGGAATACTAGATGGAAGCTAATAAAAAATGAACTGGACACGAATAAAAATAAAAAATTTACCTTGTAAATAATTTGAAGGTTAGAATTACAGATAATGGAGGTTAACTATACAATATTGTGGGCGTCAGCTTGCTTTAAACATGTTTGTTGTGAAAAATAGAATATACCGTTGTAGATAATGAGAGGTAATTCGAAGTAAACCTGAACATTCACTACTGTACTTTTATAAAAATAGATTGGAAGTTCAGTTCCTGAAAACCTAGAAGTTAAGTTCCAGAAACCTTGGAAGTTAAGTTTCATAAAACAAACATGTTTCAGCTGCTAACAATAAATACTAGCCAAACAACAAATATAGTTCACAAATCTGGTACTTCCACAAAATACCAATAATATATGGTAATACATCGAAACAATAGAAAAATTAGAAATACACATCATATTCAGTGTACAACATGTTTTCACAGAACTACACTGCATCTTGCTACCACCCAAACTATTGATTGATAGTTGTTAGTGGATGGTTCAAATAAGTGCTTAGTCAGCAACAAGTTTCTGTAACACAGTTGGCCAAATGGACCTAGTTCATTATTCATGTGGAACAAGAGTTGGAACATGAGTTCAGCCTTCTAGTCCTCAACGCGTACCTGATTTCAAAAAAATAAAGCCAAATACAAGTAAGTTGAGAAAAATGGAGTGGAGTGCAAGCAATATCAGAAACAGAAAAAAGTGGCAGTGTTTCAGGAAAAAAATGTAAAAACTAATATCCTTATTTTTGATCTGCTCCGTAATCTTAATGCCGTCGTAGACAAGAGCCATCTTGATCATGTATATGTGCACTCGTTGACACCCTGCTCTGGGGTCAGCACATATCGGCACCTCTCTGCAGCCACATCCCACTAGACTGTGTCTTTCTTGTTGGTTGTGTTCAAGAACCGCAACCATTATTTTGATCTATTTGGTTGTGTTCAAGAAGAAAACACAAGGGTAAAAAAATACAAAAAACATCATACTTTACAAAAACACATGGATATTGCAGATTTTAAAATTCAAATTGAAGAGAAAAATAAAAGCATACAATTTTGACATGGTCGACGTGGAATTCGCTCCTAGATAAGTTCTGAATATTAGTGTACCTCCTTGAATCAAAAATATCAACCGTCTGAGTGTACCGATTCATCACGTATAGAGTGTGATGATTTCTCTTGAAGTAAGGTATAAGAAACTGTGTAGCAAACAAATATGAAAGATAAGTGATGCATATGTACCAAAAAAACTTGTTGTATTAGACAACTATAGAAGTTAAGTGATGCATATGTAGAAGGTTAACTTCAGTACCACCATGAAAAAACAATTTACACATAAAAGTCAAAAGGGACAAAAAAATTTACCAGATTTGCATCCAGCAGGTTTTCTCCTTCCCTCACAAAACCTGAGAATTATTTAGCCGTTGTTTTAACATCAAAGGCTTTCCTTGGAATATCATTTCCATCAGCATCTTTTGCCAACTATGGTGAGAAGCCAAGAAGGTACTACAAAACAAACTGAACACACAAACGTAACCAATAAAAACCAAAATGAAAAATGGGAAAAATAATAGGAAAAGGAACATAAGTTTGCAGAATTTACAGGAATAGTATAAGGAGAAAGTAAAACTCGCTCCCCAGACTCAAACATTTTCTTTATAGTGGGTTCATCCTTCCGAAAAGAGAATATATAATCCATCATCTCAGATTCCATCTCTTTACTATAGCCAAAAAGTCTGAACATGTAATTGCCATCAATAGATACAGGATCATCGCAAGTGTTTGTGAACATAACCAAAGTGGACCTGCAAAAAAGACAAAAATGATGAAGAAGCATAAGTTCAGATTCGGGTAACACATCAGCTAGCAAAAACAAATTAACATATAAAACATGCATAAAACAACAAAAAAGGGAGAAAAAGATAGAAATGATACTTACTCCCCATGTTCCTTCAGGTACTCCGGGCTTAAAATTAAATCTCTGAATTGTTTGGCCTTGACTAAGCATGTGAATTTGTAAGGAACAAACTCGAGGACATCTTTCATGAGCTTCTTAGAGACTTTGGTCGGCCTCTTGTTAGAAATTACAAGAGGTTGGGCAGGTGGTTGATTCTTTTGGAACTGAGTTACAAAGTCATCGCTGTTGGTAGCTGAGTAGATAATTGCATCTTTCTGAACAGATTTCGCAACATTCCTCGGGGCTGGTAGAGATACAAAATCTTCATCGTCGTCATCCACATTTACTTATACCTTCTTCTTCTCCTTCATATCTACTAATTCCTTAATGGTATTTGGTTTCTTTACTAGATAGCCATGCAGTCTCGCGATAGCCTTCTTCGCCTTGCTAACAGCTTGTAACTGAAATTCTTCTTCTCGTAAAGCTATAACTTCTCGTGTGAAGAACTGAGTTTCAAATAACGCGAAGTTATATTCCTCTATGGCAAGAGGAATTCCTGAAACATGTATGAAAGTTAACAACACTATAAAAACATTAGAATTCAGTGTAGCATGGGCAGTTAGCATCATATTATAGTAGAAGTTAACTTTAAACAGCTGAAGAGTTAAGATAAAATGAGGGGGTTAACACCCTCCTATAACAGAAGTTATGTTCAAGCAAAAAAACATAGAGGCACATATCTTCCTCTATACTAATAGTATCTACTCAAAAATAATATATTACATAATAATTAAAAAATTAACATTAAAGTTGTAGTGAGCATCATTTTATAGTACAAGTTATTATCAGGCAAAAAATAACAGCTGAACAAAAATGGAAAAAAGTAGGAGTTAACATCATATATATAGTGGAAGTTAGGTATAAAACAAACAATAGGTGCACACATATTTTTTTAAATAAAGGGGCAAAAGAGAGACATCATACCTGGATCAATACCAAATATTTCTGTTAAATCAATTTTAAAATCAGGTGTGGTTAACCAACTGTACAATGTGGTCATCCTTATATTTAAGATATCTTTCTGGTCAAAAGTCACCAAACCGTCTCCATCAAAAGTTAACAAGAATTGGAGCATCAAAAACCCATAGCAATGACTGAATCAAAAAACAAAGAAGAAGATCAATATTAAAAATGCAAATATTAAAATCACAGAGAGCAAAAATTCTCAAATACACAAGACATATAATGGAAAGCACAGAGAAAATTAAAATCAAAACTATAAAATTGCAATAAACTTATGGAGTTGACTATTTCGACACTCTGACATAGTTAATACCCTAGCAATCAATATTTGGTGGATCAAAATTTTCACCTTTGGAATTGGCAGCTTCCCTCCATAACTTCCTAATGTTTTGAACCATCGTGTGTATTACCCTCTGAGCATCTGGATCATCAGCGCCACTCATAGAATCAAGGAACTGAAAATGCTTTTTGTGCATGTTGATACCAACGACACAAAATTGGCCCACCACACCAGGGACTGGAGGGTCAGGAGGATCGAAAGTAGCAAAAAGAATCTACGAAAGCAATAAAAAAGGATAAAGAGTTCACTGAATATAATGATGAAACGAACTGAAAAATGAACCTAAAACAAAAATATGGAGACAAACAATATGTTAAACAAAAAGCTTCACACTTACAATATCTTTCTAGTCCAAACAGTCTTCTGAATATACACTGAAAAGTTTCTGCACACGCCTACTATGCAGGTTTCCTTCGAAAATATGCCTCCAATTAAAACGATCATAGCCCATGTAAAGAAAAAATATAAAATCATAAAGGGGACTAGGAAGATAAGTTACTGAAACACTGGAAGTTAACATTCATGAAAGCCGTGCATGAAGAAAAAAGGTAATTATTGTTCTTTATTAGGAAGTTAAGTTTATGATAAATGAAAGTTAACTTCCATTGACAGAGTAGATAAACCTAAAAGACATCCAATAAACTAGCTTCGTTAAAAAATATGGGAGTTAACTATCTAAAAACAATATAGTATACAAATTATGGATCCATCCATAACAAAACAAAAAAAAGTAGTGAAGACAAAAGTACAAGTAATTAACTTACACAGCAAATATACGGTACAATTAACTTCTCTGATCCCTTGTATTTTTTCCCAAGCAAATAAGTTTCGACAGATACTGTGTATGAGCAAAGAAACCAAGTTGGCTAGAAAGCCTTCGCAATTTTCCCTGTTGTGCAATCACACTCGTCATTCCTGAAGAGTGTGATGCCCCTAAAAAAAAGAAAAATATAATAGACATCAAAATAAATCAAGAAAAATCACACTGGAAAACAAATATGATCATGGACAGAAAGAAACATAACAAAAAATAAATGTGAAGTGAGGTACTCTTTCTTCTTGTCATTCCTCAGCCTACATACTGCGTGATAAACCTCTCTGATCTTCTCCAAAGCTAGAGCAGTGGATGGGATAGAGAACACAGTGGATGCTGTTAAAAAAGGAAAAAGAAAGGAAGTTCACATGCCAGTAAACACATAGTTGATTCTGACTCCGCATGGACAAAAACAAAGGAATGACACACATCATATACAAAAACATAAAAAAGAAACAACAAATCTAAAAATAAAAAGGAAGAAACTGTACAATACATATATTTCATTTTGAAGTCTTATTACATTACAGCATTAAAAAAGTTCACGCACTACCACCCGCCTCCCCCCACTAGTGCTTACCCAGAATAAAGTAAAAGTAGATATCAGGGTAATAATACATAACAGCAGAGATGTGATGAGTAAAAACAAAAAAACACAAAAGCACTGGGTGAAATGCGAGGGTATGTGGCAGGGGCATATGAATATTAGAAAATTGTACTCTGGGAATCATTCCATGTATCTTGCTCCTGCGTCTTCTTATCTCTAGCTTGCTCCTGCGGATGGTTATCTACGACAGGTTCAAAAATAGCCACAATGGGATCAGGACTAGAGGACATAGCACCATGTGCAACTAGCGTATAGTGTGAGTCTTCATTCTTGTCCGCTGAAATATCTCCACCCGTAATACCAACATCAGCTAGGGCAATCTACTCTTCGCTTAAGGCCAATGCCTTGCCCGCTAAATTATCCTCATGATTACCAAAAGAAGTTGGAATAGCCTGATCTTCATTTTCAGGCAATTCATTATCCACAATAGGCGGCTCAACCGATAGTGCACATTTATCTTCCTCAGAATCTACTAAAGACAAAACATCAGTACAATCAATAACATTCTCAAGTGACAGCAAACATATATCACGGGCAAAAGAAGATCCCACCATCATCAGTGACGTGACGATCATATGCATTGTTGACATCATCATCCTCTAGAGAAAACCCACTAGGGAGCATCCTTTTTCTCTTCAAAATTATCAACACCATCATCATCTTAATCACTGTAAGCCTGCGGCGGTGACACAGGAACTGGCGCACGATTAACACGAGGACTAGGTTCGTCAAAAATGCATTCATCTAGTCCTCCAATGAATTCTTCAATATCTTGCGAAGCATTCTCCTCAGCTACTCTAGCTTCTTCCTGTGAGAAGTTAAGATGTCATGAAAATAAAACTAACAACTTGGAGTTAACAAAAAACCACGAAAAATAAACAAGATGCAAATCTGTTTTAAAAGTAAAAGATGTCTAGTAAATAAAACAATGCCAGTTAAAAAGTACAATAGTGAAGTTAAAACATCATATAGCCCTGGTAGTTAACTTCTTACACTAACAGGAGTTAAAAATTAAATACAAAAATATGAACTTTCAGAAATTACAAAAGAAGTTAAGTTACACATGTCTTAGAAGTTAAGTTACATAAATCCTAGAAGTTATCAAACAAGATACAAAACATTTTTCAAGTGTTTTAAATAAAAAAACAGAAAAGGCCATCAAAAAATTCTCTAAGCAAAAAGAATGGAAAAGAGAGAAAACATTATACCTGAGCCTCAACAGCTGATTGCCCTAGAACTCTAGTGAAGGTGGATTTGTCAACGCCAACACGAGTAGGAACATCATCATTTATATCCATCTGTCTTGCTATAGTATCAACTTCTCTTTCATAGGGTGTGCATATCAAATCTTGCTTACGACCAAAATTAGCAAAACCTTTGCGCATAAACTTTACAGTAGACACCATGTCACCAAGGAAACTAACTACAAGATTAGAAGCCTCTTTCATAACTTCTTCGGTAGGCCCGTGCCCAATAGGAAAAAGACCAGCTATCTTGCCAAGACAATCAACTGTAGTCGGAACAACTTTAACAGTATCACTAACTTTCTGCAGCAGCTGATCAATATCTTTTATGGCTGTAGAGGACGTAGACTTTCTACTTTTAGAACACATTGATGCATCAGCAAACCTCTCACCAGCCACTCGAGCCTATACACTCACAAACTCGGGTTGAGACCTCTCGATATGCTCATCAGGGTGTTGAGACCTCTCAATAGGCTCATTAGGATGGTCAGACCTCTCAATATGCTCATGAGGATGTTGAGGATCATGGGACTGAATGTCATCGATGTACATATCTTCGACGCGGATGGAGTATGAATAAACAATGTCATAGCAACCCTTCCACTTCATATCAATAAAAAAAGGGATAGAAAAATAGACAAAATAAATGAATCAGAATTCACATTAGGAATAGACACAAAAAAGTTGGAAGTTAACTTTTCATAAAAATAGTAATTAACTTTTATAAAGGATGCAGGTTACCACCATGTAAACAAAAAAATCATTGATAAAAAACAAAAAGTTAAAACTTTCAAAAACTAGGAGGCTAACTTTTACTATGGTCGAAGTAAACACCCTTATAAAAAAGCCATATATCCTAAATTTCTTATGTAGTGCACATCGAATTCTACTGTCAAAATAGGAATAAAACTTATAGTAAGTTAACTTAAACAAAAACATTGAAAATAAAAGGAAGTTAACTATATAAAACCAAGAAGTTAACTATATAAAACAAGAAAGTTAACAGTGGAATAAATGAAGGTTAAACATTCTTCAAATAATTGTCGTTAACTATAACAGTAAGAATGAACATATAGGAGAATTAAATAACAATAAGGAACACGAGTTCACTCAACGTATATACAACATAAAAAGCATGGGGGTTGTTTACTAACCGGAAGCTTCCCATTCTTGATAATGTCTTCTGAATAGATGGCTTTCAATGGTTTCTCGTGCAAGAAGTTAGCACGAGGGGTCCTGAGATGCATCATAGAATGTTTCTTCGAATGACAGCTATCCAAATACATAACTATAGGGACAATACCACACCCTTCGGGACCAACCTGTGCTATATTGGGATCCTGATATTTCTCCACTGCTTGCTTTAACTCATCAACAACTAACTGGCAAAAATCACTTGAAGCCATATTCTTATAATCCATGTTTACAAGCATTACCGCCTCTCTACCAAGACGAACGGCAGATCCAGGACATACAAGCTTCGTGAAAATGACAGCAAAGAACACCTTACTAGCTGTGTCAACTTTTGATTCATCCTTAACAAGCTCAGTAAGTAGTTTATGAAGATCCTTGGTATCAATACCAACATTCCCTGCGGGCCTTAAGATTCGCCATTGAGGAATCATGGCCACTCCCTGCGGGCCTTGGGATTGTTTCACCTCCCATTGGGAACACAAAAATGTGATGCACTACTTCCCTGTTAACACACATGATCCTTCCAGCAGTGCAATCTATTTTCATAGTTGTTGTGTCAATCTTCTTGAGCAGGAAACACATGAGAACACGCGAAACATTGCCCTCCAACACCCAATCAAACACACATCCGAAACCTGCTTCTCTGACTTTTTATGTGACATTCCTTTAGGAACTTCACAGCCTCCATAACTTCTCCCAACGAACACCGAACAGTCTGTTGGAAGCGATCTCGAGCATTGTTGCCATTTCTCGCTTTTTTTATGCCATGCGGATTCCTCTTCACTGAAGGAAATATGCCCTGAGAGGCAATAATAAAGTTGTTATTATATATTCCTTATACATGATAGATGTTTATTTTACATGCTAGAAATGTATTGATTCAGAAACATCAATACATGTGTGTTTAATAAACAAAAAGGGTTCCTAGTCATGCCTCTCTTATAGACTAGCTTGTTGATTAACATGATGATCAAGGTTTCCTGATCATGGACATTGGATGTTGTTAATAACAAGGTCACACCATTGGTGGAATGATGTGATGAACAATCATCCGAAGTATAGCATTACGATCAAGTCATTATGTTTATATTGCTATAACATCATACGAAGTAATCTTTATCCTTAGACCATGAGATCATGTTAATTGCTAACACCGGAAGAGTATCTTGATAACATCAAACGTCATACCGTAACATGGTGACTATAAAGATGGGTTCAGTACTACGAAGGTGTTATGTTGAGGCTCATGGATCAAGAGTGGAATTTGTCAATCCAGATGATGGATAGATATACTCTGGGCCCTCTCGGTGATATCACATTAGGATAGCTTGCAAGCAAGTGATGTGATCACTAGAATGTTATATCACGGGAATGAGAAAAGAGTGCATGTCGGTAACGAGATCAAACTAGTTATGGAGATACCGATGATCGAATCTCGAACATGTAATACATCGAAAGACAAAGGGATTTAGTTACAAGCGTTAAAGGTTCTCACGATCACAGGAGTCATCGTTGAATGTGTAGGAGTCGAGATGGATCTCCGTGTCCATTGCTGATTATTGATCGGAGAAGGGTTTCGATCATGTCTGCATTATTCGCGAACCGTAGGGTGGCACACTTAAGAGTTACCGGACACCATTTTGGAGCACATATGTTTCAGATGAAAGAATTGCAAAGCGCAGGAATTGTTTCAATAGAAACCGGAAATTGTTTCGGGTGAAATTGCAGAAGGTGGTTCTGCATGTGATATTGAAATATTGCAAGGGGGTATATGTGAATGTTTGTTAATTAAAGTAATTAACAAAATTCTGAATAAATTTAATAAAAAGAGTTTTATTAAATGAGAGAGCATTAAATTTGGAGAAATTTAATGCATCTAAAGTGGAGACTTTAAAAGGAAATGTGAAGAGGCATTTTAATGTGGAGGGGTTACCACCACATGAATGGGGGAGGTGAGGGGTCACCCCCCCATGCGCCGGTCATGGAGAGAGGGGCACCCTCCTCATATAAAAGGCCACCCATTCCCTCCTTCATCCTTACACCTCCTTGTGAAGGATCTCTCTCCCCCTCTAGAATTATTCCCCCATGGTCTTGGATTAGCGAGATACATGTTCCCGTGGCATTTAAATGCTGGAAGGAGTTGCTTCACTGGATTGCTGGAGCGAGGAGGTGGAGGTTGTCCGTGGCTTGAACGTGTGTGCGAAGTGATGCGCTTGCTGAGTTGCGGCGCTCGGACTTCCTCACGATCTTGAGATCGGCAAGTGTACGACTATATCAACCACGAGTTCCTACTCGTTAACAAAGCTCGTTGTCTACGAGGGTAAGTTCTCGTTGGATGTATGTCCACCTGTTTCTTTGTACCTAGTAGATAGATCTTGGCGTGTAGTTCACACCGTAGGAATTTTTTTGTTTTCTATGCGACCCAACAAAGGGTATCAGAGCCTGATCTATGCGTAGGTGCTTAGCACGGGTAGTACACATATGGTTGATATGTGGGCGATGATGATCATGTTATTGCATCTTCTATGTATTTTGGATATGGGTGGCATAGTGGGATGAAGCGGCCCGGACCAACCTTACATGTCATCGTACATGAGACCGGTTCCACGACTGACATGCAACATGTTTTGCATAAGTGGTCAAGTCTGTCTCTCCTACTATAGTCAATATCTGATTTACAACGAGTTGCTAATAACTTAGTTATCCTCGTTGTGGTTCATGTTCGTAGGTAAGAACGGTTCTATCTCCGAAAGCCCTAAGCCATGTAAAACTTGCAATTGATAAATTAGAGGCGTCTAGTTTAGATCGTTGTTGGGCTAGTGTAAGTAGATGTATAGTGGATACTCTTACAACACACTCAACGTGTAAGTTCCATAGACCTTGGCCTTACACACAAAGCAATGATAGAGATCATACCATGATGCAAGTGATAGAGATCAAATGCATGGACCATATCATCTCACTTTACACATTAGATGTTAGCATCTTATACTGCTAGTTTGGCGCGTTTGATAACATTATAAGATGATACCTCTTTTAAATATCAAGATAAAAATGTGTTCTTCCTTGAGTATGCACCATTCTATGGATCAGTTTTCGAGACATCACGTGATGATCGGGTGTACTCGAATCTACGCTTTCATAGGAACGGGTGTAAGACAGTTTTACACATGCGAATACTAAGGTTCTTACTTGGCGAGCCTAGCATGTACAGACATGGCCTCGGAACACGGACCGAAAGTTTAAGCATGAGTCATATGGTTGATATGATGCCCATATATATGCTCGCCTTTGAAGCTATATCAACTCACGTGATGATCGGACTTGGTATAGTGGATTTGGTTCATGTAATCACCAAAAGGACACGAGGGATGTCGTTTTTGAGTGGGAGTTCATTAGTAATTTGGATTAGTTGAACTCAATCTATCATAAACTTAGTCTAAATAAACTTTACAAATTCTGTTGTAGATGGCACCACCTGCTTTTAATTTCAATGTGTTCATGGAGAAAGAGAAACTTGTCATAATGGTAGCAACTTCACCAACTGGGCTATTAATTTGAGGATTCTCTTCACTGCTGCACAAAAGCAATATGTGCTAGATGCGCCGCTAGGCCCCCCACCAGCTCCTAATGCCCCTGACGAGGAAAAGAATGTCTATGTGACTCTTTAGGAGGACCACAACTTAGTTCATTGCGGCATACTATATGGTCTAGAGCCAGAACTTCGAAAGCGTTTTGAAAATGGCAATGCCTTTGATACCATGGGAGAATTGAAAATGATTTTCGATACCCATGCTGCCGTAGAGAGTTATAATGCTGCAGAAAAGTTCTTTAGCTGCATGATGGAGGAAAACAACTCCGTTAGTGAGCACGTACTCAAAATGTCTTGGTACGCCGATAAGCTTGTGTCCTTGGGAATAACGATTCCCATTGACTTAGGCATACATCATGTTCTCCAATCTCTGCCACCTAGCTACAAGAGCTTCGTGATGAACTATAATATGCAGGGCATGAAGAAGTCTCTTCCCGAGCTTCTGTCAATGCTTAAGACCGAAGTGGAGATTAGGAAAGAACATCAAGTGTTGATGATCAATAGGACCACCGGTTTCAAGAAGGACAAGAAAGGCAAGCACAAGGAAAGAAGGTGGCAAGTCTTTGCCACGCCTGAAAAGAAACCCCGGCTGGCCCTAAGTCCGACACCAAGTGCTACTATTGCAAGGATCGCCATTGGAAGCAATCGCCTAAGTATTTGGCGGACAAGAAGTCCAGCAAGGCAAACAAAGGTATATGTGATATACATGTTATTAATGTGTACTTGACTAGTACTCGCAGTAGCACCTGGGTATTTGATACCGGATCAGTTGCTAATATATGTAACTCGGTTCAGGGGCTACGGAACAAGCGACAACTGGCAAGGGATGAGGTCAAGATGCGGGTCGGCAATGGATCAAGAGTTGATGTGATCGCCATCGGGACGCTACCTCTCCATTTGCCATTGGGATTAGTTATAAACCTAAATAATTGTTATTTGGTGCCTGCACTGAGCATGAACATTGTATCTAGATCGTGTTTGATGCAAAGTGGTCATTCCTTTAAATCTGAGAACAATGGTTGTTCGATTTATAAGAATGATATCTTTTATGTTCATGCACCTATGTTGAATGGTTTATTTCTATTAGATCTCGATAGTAATATTACGCACATTCATAATGTTAATGCTAAAAAGATTAAACTTGATGATGATATGTCTACATATATGTGGCACTGCCGTCTAGGTCATATTGGCGTTAAACGCATGAAGAAACTCCATTCTGATGGACTTTTGGAATCACTTGATTTTGAATCATTTGATACATGTGAGCCATGCCTTATGGGCAAGATGACTAGAACGCCGTTTTCCGGTTCAATGGAATGGGCGATAGATCTATTGGAAATCATACATACTGATATGTGTGGACCAATGAGTGTGTCGGCGGGAGGTGGATATCATTATTTTGTTACTTTCACGGATGATTTGAGTAGATACGGGTATATCTATTTGATGAAACACAAGTATGAAACTTTTGAAAAGTTCAAGGAATTTCAGAATGAAGTGGAAAATCATCGTAATAGAAAGATCAAGTTTCTACGGTATGACCATGGAGGAGAGTATCTAAGTTACGAGTTTAGCACACACATGAAAGAGTGTGGAATAGTTTCACAACTCACGCCTGCCGGAACACCACAACGTAATGGTGTGTCAGAACGTCGTAATCGTACCTTATTGGATATGGTTCGATCTATGATGTCTCTGACTGGATTACCTCTATCATTTTGGGGTTATGCACTGGAAACAGTTGCATTCACTTTAAATCGGGCACCATCTAAATCCGTTGAAACGACACCGTATGAATTATGGTTTGGAAACAAACCTAAGCTGTCATTTCTTAAGGTTTGGGGATGCGATGTTTATGTGAAGAAACTTCAACTGAATAAACTCGAACCCAAAGCGGAAAAATGCGTCTTCATAGGATACCCTAAGGAAACATTGGGTATACCTTCTATCATAGATCCGAGGGCAAGGTTTTTGTTGCCAAGAATGGATCCTTTCTTGAGAAGGAGTTTCATGAAAGGTGTGAGTAGTCAAGGTAGAACTCAAGAGGTTACTAAACCTTCTCTTCATGGAATGGCGAGTACAAAGACCGGAAGTTGTTTCGAGTTGACTTCACCGATGAAGAGAGAGCTAATGATAATGATCATGAAACTCCAAAGAGGACACTCTCAACCTCGCAGTCAAGCAGTGACGTGCAGCTCCCCGAACGGCAATCCTGTTGTGAATTTCATGGTTGATGAAATGGATGACCCTGCGACATATGAAGAAGCGATGATGAGCCCGGATTCCAACAAATGGCTAGAAGCCATGAAATCCGAGATGGAATCCATGTACGAGAACCAAGTTTGGAAATTGGTGGACTTACCTCATGACCGAAAGGCCGTTGAGAATAAATGGATTTTCAAAAGAAAAACCGATGCTGATGGTAACGTGACCATATATAAGGCTCGACTTGTCACAAAGGGGTTTCGACAAATTCAAGGAGTTGACTACGATGAGACATTCTCTCTTGTAGCGATGCTTAAATCGGTTAGGATTATGTTAGCAATTGCTGCATATTTCGATTATGAAATATGGCAGATGGATGTCAAAACTGCGTTCCTCAATGGTAAGATTGAAGAAGAGTTGTATATGATACAACCTAAGGGTTTTGTCGATCCTAAGGATGCTAATAAGGTGTGCAAACTTCAGCGATCCATCTATGGACTGAAGCAAGCATCACGAAGTTGGAATCTCCGCTTTGATGAGGTGATCAAAGAGTTTGGATTTGTCCAAACTTATGGAGAGGCTTGTATTTACAAGAAAGTGAGTGGGAGCAATGTGGCATTTCTGATATTATATGTGGATGACATATTATTGATTGGAAATGATATAGATCTTTTAAACAGTGTTAAAAGTTATCTAAACAGCAAATTTTCGATGAAAGACCTTGGTGAAGCGTCATATATATTAGGCATTAAAATCTATAGAGATAGATCAAGGCGCCTAATTGGGCTATCACAGAGTACATACCTTGAAGATATTAAAGAAGTTTAATATGGACGAAAGTAAGAAGGGGTTCTTACCTATGTTGCAAGGCAAGACATTTAGTAAGACTCAAAGTCCGGCTACGGCGGAAGAAAGAGAGATGATGGATAAGATCCCCTATGCCTCGGCCATAGGCTCTATTATGTATGCCATGCTATGTACAAGACCGGATGTGGCACATGCTATTAGTTTGACTAGTAGGTACCAATCTGATCTAGGTTCGGAACACTGGATAGCGGTAAAGAACATCCTCAAGTACTTGAGAAGAACTAAGGATATGTTTCTCATATACGGAGGTGAAGAAGAGCTAGTCGCTAAGTGTTATGTCGATGCTAGCTTTGACACCGATCCGGATGACTCTAAGTCTTAATCTAGATACGTATTTCTCTTGAACGGAGCAGCAGTTAGTTGGGGGAGTTCCAAACAACCTGTGGTGGCTAGATCAACAACAGAGGCAGAATATGTTGTCGCTTGAAGCGGCAGGAGGCGCTTTGATGAAAGAGTTCATTACAGAACTGGGTGTGGTTCCCAGTGCGTTGGACCCGATGGTGATATATTGTGACAACAATGGAGCCATAGCCAACGCAAAGGAACCAAGGTCTCACAAGAATTCCAAACATATTAAGCGCCGGTTTCACTCCATCCGCGAGCATGTCAAGGATGGAGATATAAAGATTTGTAAAGTACACACGGACCTAAATGTAGCAGATCCATTGACTAAAGTTCTCCCTAGGGAAAAACATGATCAACACCAGAACTCCATGGGTGTTAGATTTATCACTATGTGAACTAGATTATTGTCTGTAGTGCAAGTGGCAGACTGAAGGAAATATGCCCTGAGAGGCAATAATAAAGTTGTTATTATATATTCCTTATACATGATAGATGTTTATTTTACATGCTAGAAATGTATTGATTCAGAAACATCAATACATGTGTGTTTAATAAACAAAAAGAGTTCCTAGTCATGCCTCTCTTATAGACTAGCTTGTTGATTAACAGGATGATCAAGGTTTCCTGATCATGGACATTGGATGTTGTTAATAACAAGGTCACACCATTGGTGGAATGATGTGATGAACAATCATCCGAAGTATAGAATTACAATCAAGTCATTATGTTTATATTGCTATAACATCATACGAAGTAATCTTTATCCTTAGACCATGAGATCATGTTAATTGCTAACACCGGAAGAGTATCTTGATAACATCAAACGTCACACCGTAACAGGGTGACTATAAAGATGGGTTCAGTACTACGAAGGTGTTATGTTGAGGCTCATGGATCAAGAGTTGAATTTGTCAATCCAGATGACGGATAGATATACTCTGGGCCCTCTCGGTGATATCACATTAGGATAGCTTGCAAGCAAGTGATGTGATCACTAGAATGTTATATCACGGGAACAAGAAAAGAGTGCATGTCGGTAACGAGATCAAACTAGGTATGGAGATACCGATGATCGAATCTTGGACATGTAATATATCGATAGACAAAGGGATTTAGTTACAAGCGTTAAAGGTTCTCACGATCACAGGAGTCATCGTTGAATGTGTAGAAGTCAGTACGGATCTACAGGTCCCGCTGCTGATTATTGATCGGAGAAGGGTCTCGATCATGTCTGCATTATTCGCGAACCATAGGGTGGCACACTTAAGAGTTACCGGACACCATTTTGGAGCACATATGTTTCAGACGAAAGAATTGCAAAGCGCAGGAATTGTTTCAATAGAAACCGGAAATTGTTTCGGGTGAAATTGCAGAAGGTGGTTCTGCATGTGATATTGAAATATTGCAAGGGGGTATATGTGAATGTTTGTTAATTAAAGTAATTAACAAAATTCTGAATAAATTTAATAAAAAGAGTTTTATTAAATGAGAGAGCATTAAATTTGGAGAAATTTAATGCATGTAAAGTGGAGACTTTAAAAGGAAATATGAAGAGGCATTTTAATGTGGAGGGGTTACCACCACATGAATGGGGGAGGTGAGGGGTCACCCCCCATGCGCCGGCCATGGAGAGAGGGGGCACCCCCTCCTCCTATAAAAGGCCACGCATTCCCTCCTTCATCCTTACACCTCCTTGTGAAGGATCTCTCTCCCCCTCTAGAATTATTCCCCCATGGTCTCGGATTAGCGAGATACATGTTCCCGGTGGCATTTCATCTAGAAGGAGTTGCTTCTTCCGCTGGATCGCTGGAGCGAGGAGGTGGAGGTTGTCCGGTGGCTTGAGCGTGTGAAAAGTGATGCGCTGCTGAGTTGCGGCGCTCGGACTTCCTCACGATCTTGAGATCGGCAAGTGTACGACTATATCAACCACGAGTTCCTACTCGTTAACAAAGCTCGTTGTCTACGAGGGTAAATTCTCGTTGGATGTATGTCCACCCATTGCTTTGTACCTAGTAGATAGATCTTGGCTGTAGTTCACACCGTAGGAAAAAAATTGTTTTCTATGCTGCGGACCCAACAGTCACATCAACTTTAATTTTCTTACCAACATTTTTAGGAGATGTGTGCACAGTAACTCTGCCCCTCTTATTCCTTGTAGGCTGATAAAAAACAATTGAAAACATATAAAAAATATATCAATATAATGATAGTTATCATTGATGATACAAGAAGTTAGCACAAAAAAAAAGTGGTAGCAAAGATGAATGTTAACCTTTTCGGGACAAGATACAGCGGCATCCTCGCCACCAGAATCGTCATCTCCTTCTGGCACATAGGTTTCATCCATGGTACGATGACGCTTAGAAGATGAACCTTTCACAGGTGATGCTTGCTCAACAGAAATGCAATCATTCCTCATCACAGCAACACAAGGACTACGACGAGTAGGAGTCATAGCATACAACAACCTCTTAGCAACAACAACCCTATTCTTCTGAGTTGATTCTGTGGTAGCACATGGCTCTGCTGGAGGATCATTTTGCATGCCTAACACACCGGCATTTTGTTGCTTTGACTTCAACGGGCGCTTCCTATAGTACATCTTAACCTTCTCATTGTAAGCAGCAACCCTAGAACTATGTTGCTTGGCATACAAATCAAGCTACGGTTTTACATTATGTTCCTGTGTAACCTCCTCTGTACCATCTATAGACTGAGACGACGTGTCCTGCCATATAGGGAAACCATCATCCTGCTCCTGCACACCAGGTGTGCTATCAAAAATAGGTCCAACTGTCCTCTCACCAGAACCATCTACATCAGCTCCACGATCAGGTGTATGCTCATCATAAGAGGGTGGCCCTCTTACACCATCAGGCACCAAAGCACTAGCAGGCACAGTATCAGATGTAGCAGCAACTTCTCCAGGTGGGTCAGGATCAACATAATCATCATTCAACATGTCCAAAGTTTCCTTAATAGTTTCATCAGCTGGTATAAGAAAGACAAATGGATTAGTAATAAAAAATGAATGCAGTTACTATAGGAATGCAAGTTAGCTTTAAGAACTGGATAAGATGTTATTACAGATTTGGAATTTGTTCCAAGAAGACTAAACACAAAGCTAGAAATTTCAGATATAATGCACATAATCTAGGAAGTTAAGATCAATATATGATAGAAGTTATAATTAGAAGATATCAAAGTTAAGCTAAAATATGAAAGTTAGATGCAAAGATCTAAATAGTTAAGATACAAACAAGTTGGGAGTTGCATTGAATTATAAAAGTTCAAAGATAGAAAGTTCACATATAATGCACATAAATATAGGAAGTTAAGATAAATGAATGATAAAAGTTATAATTAGAGGTTATTAGAGTTGAACTAAAAAAGTAGACAATGTGCACTAGTAGTCTCAATTTTAAATATGACAGTTAAAACACATAAATAACAGGAAAAAAATATAACATGTGTTTCATTTTAAAAATAAACTAGGTAGTAACACATAAACAAAAATAAGATGAAGAGTTAAGAAAAGTATTGAAAGTATTAGAGAAGAAACCTCCATCAGCAGTAGATAAATCTTCTAAATTAGGATTATTTGCGACAGATATAACTACCGAATCAACATAATGAAAAAACATAATCCATGATAGCTTGACAAGGTGGTGTCAAATGACAAAGCATCGCCAAAACAAGCATAATCCATGATAGCTTGACCATCTGCCAAAAAGAAATTAGCTATCCGGCAGTCCTCTTCATCTAATTGTATGGCATAAAAAAGATCTTCTAACTGCTTGTTTTTTAAGAATTCCAACAGTGTTTAAGCATCATTGACTTCCAAATATTTCTTGCGCTTGCGACCTATGAGGTTATTGCTATCCACCCACAAGAAAGGTACATGCTGAGGACCTCCATACCATTGTTAGAAAAAATTATACACATCTGCGGGCTTTAATCCCGCTTCCCTCATATGACCAATCATAAGTTTATCAGACTCTGCCTAACGGTGTTGTGACCGCAACATGTGTCTCTTATCTGAACTTGCGAGATAATGATTATGCTCGAGTACAACCTTTTGCATCATCCAAATGCCATCACGAGTAATACTAAATTGAACACGGGCATCACAATCAGACCTTGTGGAAGCATTTGTTTGAGAGTGTCATGTTTTGAATAAGTACCTCTTTGACCTTCATTACTACAGACTATATGTTTTTGATATACTGATTTATCAGGTCTCAACTTTAGGTGGCTCTTTCGGATGCTAAAACCAATCTTACCAGCATACTTGTTGTAAAATTCGTATGCATCCTCTTCTGACATGAAAGCCATTCCAACTTTAGGAACAAGTAGTGATTCCGGACTAGTATCTTGCACCCTCTATCTTTCAAACAGTATATGATTTTTACGTCACGTAAATTTTCTCTTACCTGGAAGTCAAAAAGAACAAAAAAAAATTTAGACATATCGTAAAAAAAATCGTTTACATGCCGTATAAAAATACGACGTAAAATACGTATTTTCTATGTTTTTACACTATAATGACTCATAAATCATATTTTTATGTCGATTTTTTTGCATTTCTGATAAATATGAACATAATTATTAGTATACAAAACATAAATTTTTGTATGTGAGAACATAAAAATATGTGTGATCCAAAATAAGTATTCTGCTCCCTGGGGGCTGAATAGAGTTTCTCCCTCTCTCTTTCTCTCTCTCTCTATATATATATATAGCTCCACTATTCAAGAACCAGTTTTCGAATAACTATTTAGGAACCCCCTGTTTTCTTTCACGCGAAAAGGTGGAACTCCTTGTTAACTTTCACATGAACACGAGTTAACTTTTTTTTCTAAGTTAATTTGCAGTCTGTAGCAGTAATAATGAATATTAACTTCTATCTATGCAAGTTAACTTTTTCGAACTTCTTAATTGTCCTATGTGTATAAGTTAACTCCCACTTTCTATGCTAGTTAATTTTCTGACGGAGCACCGATATTTCGTGTTTTTGCGGTCTGTATATTGCTTGTAGTTTTTGAACAACTCATCGGAATGATGCATGTGATATAATGTTGAAACGGTATGAAAATTGCGCAACTCTTTTGTTTATAGTATTTTTCCAAAATCCTTATGATTTTTAGTTAATTTTGAATATATCAAACTTCATCTTCATGGACTTTTTGTATTTCGTACAATATTTTGTGTCTTATTTTCAAACAATTTGTCCATGCGTGTGATATACCGTTGGAAACTGTGAATATTGCGCAACTCTTTTCCAGAAAGTTTTTCCAAATTCCTTACGTTTTTAATTAATTTTAAATATATCAAAATTAGAGATGCTCGTCTACACTCAAATGTTTGAAATTAACATGTTCTCGATGTTCGGTTGGACAGGGCAGCAAGTTAGATGTGAAATTAGGTTCATATTTACATCAATTACTCGAGGAGGGAATCAGTTTGCACAATCAAAATACGTAGAAATGAATTTATTACGTAAGATTTCTATTCATATAAAACAAAGTAACTAAATTCCTTTCAACATGCATGCTAACTTCTAAATACGTGTTAGTTAACTTTCTGTCACGATATAAATCCTCTGTGCTACGCGCGGCCTTTTGGTCGTAGTTTTCTGTGAATACGAGTTAACTTTTGTTTCTTTCCATGTTAACTTCCACGAACTTGTTAACCCTCCCCTCCCCCGTGTGTACAAGTTAACTTTCAATTTCTAGTCTAGTTAACTTTCTGACGGAGCACCGACATTTTATGTTTTTGCGGACTGTATATTGCTCGCAGGTTTTGAACCACTTATCAGAATGATGCATGCTACGTAC